>CM074720.1:241857429-247044929 GCA_037306005.1 Rhinophrynus dorsalis | reverse complement strand
TGCATGCTTGAGATAGAGCGAGATTTTGTGTTTTTGTGGGTGAGAGAAAGAGAGACTGTGTGTGTGTCTGTGTTTTTGTGTGTGTGTGTGACTATGTGCATGTGTGAGACACTCTGTGTGAAAAACTGTGTGAGAGAGATGGAGAGAGAGAGAGAGGGGGAGAGGGAGAGAGAGAGAAATTTCATGTTTGTGTGAGAGACCACAAGTGACTCAGAAACTGTGTGTATGTGTGTGTGAGAGAGAGAGAGAGAGAGGGGGAGAGATACTGTGTATCTTAGTGAGACTGTGTGTTTTTGAGAAATTGTGTGTGGGAGGGCTGTGTGCATGTGCGAGTGAGACTGTGTGTGTGTGTGTGTGTGTGTGTGTGTGTGTGTGTAAGAGAAAGAGAGATAGTGAGACTGTGTATGCATGTGACAGAGACTGTGTGTGTGACTATGTGTGTGAGACAAGGAGATTGTGTGTGTGTCTGTGTGTGAGAGTGTGAAAGTGAAAGAGAGAGAGAGAGAGAGAGAAACAGATATTATGTGACCTAGGACTGGATTATATTGTAGGTGCTAATTTTATCTCTGCTTTTATCTCCAGTTTTCCCCATAGACTTCAATAGGAATATTTTTGATAAAACAGGTGATAACATTAATCTCCTTCAATAGAATTCAGCCCCTAGTGTCTTATGGGCAACACCATCTCTTTTTTTTTCTAGTACTTTATTTTGCTTTTGGTGTAGCTAAACCCAGTTCAAAAGGCACTGGCATCTCTTCTGAACAGAGATGTGTGATAAGTGCAATGTAATTGTTGTCACTGAAAGAATAAAATGATGGCACCACAGAACATTCTAGACTGCAAGATGTCTGATAAGGATAATGATACTAACACTACATATTTTCCTTTCTCACTTCCCCCACTTTTCCAACAAACTCCCTCCATCTTTCCCTCCATCTTAAACCTGTTCTCCTCCTCCTAACTGTTTAACATGTCTTGTACCTCCACAAGCATTTTTCTCCTTTTAACTCTCTTTCCTTTACACCCCGCCCAGTTTGGTCTACCCCCTCAGGTTATCCTCTGCCTCCTATTATCAACCTTATTCAACTCACTTAATCTCACTAACACCTCAATTAGTTTAGGAAATATTTTATCTGCATTACAATACGACTGCAGAACTCTAAAGTAGCAAAATAATTTGAATTACGTCTAAGAAAATTATGATCTGGACCAAAAGAAATTTGAATAAATGAGTTAGTCTTGCTTACATTTTGTGACATTTTCTTAGTAAACAATGATTTTGATTTCTGTTGAATGAAACAATTGCATATTTTTAGTCAGAAGCCTCTATGAGGGTAAAACACAGCTTGAGACAATGTGTGTAATGGCTATTATGGAGTTGAAGGTAACCAAAACGAAATAGGAACAATTATGTGGCAACCAAATGCACCATAGCTTGAAATACAGATTTCTATCGATTTAAATGTTTTTTAACCCTTTGAATGCCATAGAGGTCTTCAACTCATTGTGAAGCAATGAATTAGGGACCTCTTTAGCATCCACATCCATGACTGACTAAAGATATTATCACATGAACAAAATCACAAGGGCTACATTCATAGCAGCCATTAGGGTTGTCTGGCCATAGTAAAGTAAGAAGGGGTTATTATTACAAGGTGTTACTTCCCCTTTAAGACTTTCAAGAATAGGGTCTCTTGTAATGTAAGAAATGCAAAGTGCATGCATAATTAGAGTTACCTATTTGCATGCTTTGCATCAAGGCAAATAGTACAATAATAGTGTAAGGTGACTTTTTCTTCAGATCTTATACAAATATTTTAAAACAGCAATCAGATAAGCAAATGGGGATTTTATCATTTAAGGGCAAGTTCTGACTACAAAGTTTGCTTATCTAGTAAAAAAAGGAACCTTTTGCATACCCCTCTGGCACTCGAAGGGTTAAAAGCCATGCACTTTCATCTATGCTTATGCACCAACACTTTCATATCAGCACAGTAATTCCTGCTAGTATTAAGACTTTTAACTGTGCAAGCCCCAAATGTCACTCATTTAGCACATGCAGGAAAACAAAATGTTTTGCCAGATTACTATGCAACTTGTTAGTACATGGTGAGAAGCAAAGAGCAGAAGGACAGAACACACCAAAAGTCCATACACTCCCTTACTGCCTTCCCTTTGGTGCACACATAGTAAAAATTAAAGCTTTGAGTACATATATGTCGCTCTGTAAATAGGTTTTAGGCACAAGAAGAATATGAACATTGGTTTCTTTACCCATTTAAAGGGATAGTAATACTTAATATGTAAAAATACCCCCCTGAGTAAACAAGAGTACTCCCACTGCTGAAAGGTGCTTTATTCAAAATTTATTACAGCTCAAAGTTGAATTTTTTAGGTGCAATATCATAGTGGCCTGAAATTGTATAGTGGCACTTTTGCTACACCATCCTATGGAGATTTATGGTCAGTGGACCAGAGATGTCCATAGGATGGTGTAGCAACAGCGCCACTGTACAATTTCAGGCCACTGTGATATTGCACCAAAAAAAATTCAGCTTTGAGCTGTAATACATTTTGAATAAAACACCTTTCAGAAGTGGGAGTACTCTTGCTTTAGTCGGGGGATAAACTCTACAATATATATATTTTTACATATGAAGTATTACTATCCCTTTAAGACACATAACCTTATTAGTACATAACTCCTTTGAGGATGATGTACAAAGAAGATTTGCAACAATTCTAAAGCAGACATATTGCACTACAGGAAGGCAAATACAAATCTCTATTGATTTAAGTCTCTTGAAAGCTAGAGAGCTAGCATTCAGGGGGTTTTAAATTTCTCATTTAAATTAATGGGCATTTATATGTTCCCTATAGTGTAATTGGTTTGCACCAGAATTGTCCCATCAGCCGCACTGATAATCAGTGCCTGTCTCCCCGGCAGTAACCACAGTAAGGTTTTTGGATAGTCCACTGGTCATTTTTTTCTAACCAGTGAAGGCAAAAAAAGGTCTTTTAGAGTAATAATGAAGCACAGACATTGGATGTGCAATTTTACTGTGAGAAGTTTATGTGCTTAACTTGACATAAATAGACTTTATGTTACTTGTCACATTTTCCATATAACATCATAGTGACTTGTATAACTCAATCTGAGCAGCTTATTATACGATCAGGTGGAAGGTTTATATACCAGCTCTGAAGAGTCTAATTCTTACAAATAAAATGCCTTGGTTGCATATTGTAAATTGATGGTTTCACAATTAAAATAAAGTATAACCAAAAACTAAGCTAGGCTAAAAATTCACTTTTAAACATGTCTGTTTTTTTCACAAACCACTTCTTTATGTGCGCAGATGCAATATTGCGATTTAGCCATATGACTAATAAAAGATAATGAGGACGGCATACTGACTGAAGTAATTCTTACATAGTAACATAGTAAATTAGGTTGAAAAAAGACACAAGTCCATCAAGTTCAACCTTCGCTTCATACCTCAGTAACTAAGAATTTTATAGCTTTCCTGCTACCAATTAAATTAGTCTTTATCAGACCTTCCTGATCTGCCTACTGATAAACAGTATAACTCTGTATGTTCCCTTTTGAAAGAAATGTATCTAATCTTCTCTTAAATGTGTCCATTGTATCTGCCATAACTACCTCCCTGGGCAATGAATTCCACAATTTGACAGACCTTACCGTAAAAAAACCCTTCCTCTGCTGAAGTTTAAACCTCCTTTCCTCTAATCTCAAGAGGTGTCCCCTGGTCACCTGAGCAGGCCTTGGAATAAATAGCTCACCGCAGAGATCCTTGTATTGACCTCTCATATACTTGTACAATGTGATAAGGTCTCCTCTTAGTCGTCTTTTCTCTAGAGTAAATAAACCAAGTTTGTTTAGTCGTTCCTCATATGTCAAGTCCTCCATTCCCTTAATTAATTTTGTTGCTCTCCGCTGTACCCTCTCTAGTTCTAGTATATCCTTTTTCAGAACCGGTGCCCAAAATTGCACTGCATACTCAAGGTGAGGTCTTACCAATGATTTGTATAATGGCAAAATAATGTTATCCACTCTTGCTTCAATACCTCTTTTTATGCAAGACAGGACTTTGTTTGCCTTTGCTACTGCTGTTTGACACTGGTCACTGTTTCCAAGTTTGTAGTTGACAAGGATACCCAGGTCTTTTTCTAGCAACGAGTCACCTAAAATTATTCCATTAAGTTTATAAGTAGCCTTGGGATTGTTTCCTCCCAAATGCATGACTTTACACTTCCCCACATTAAACTTCATATTCCACATGTTTGCCCAATCTGACATTGTATGTAAGTCCCTCTGTAGAGAGAAAATATCCTGTTCTGAATTAATGACTTTGCATAATTTAGTATCATCTGCAAATATTGATATTTTGCTTTCTATATCTATTTCCAGGTCATTTATAAACATGTTAAAAAGCAGCGGACCCAATACTGAACCCTGAGGTACTCCACTCTCCACTTTAACTATACTGGAGAATTTTCCATTTACAACCACACACTGTTCCCTATCCTTCAACCAGTTTTGTATCCAATTGCAAAGGTTATCTCCTAGCCCCAATTTCCTTATTTTATACACCAGCCTTCTGTGTGGTACTGTATCAAATGCCTTTGCAAAGTCTAGATATACTACATCTACTGCCTTGCCATTGTCAAGGTTGCTGCTTACCTCCTCATAGAAGCTGAAAAGATTAGTTTGGCATGACCTATTCTTCATAAAACCATGTTGATTCGTGCTAATGATCTTATTTTTTGTGTTGTAATCCTGAATATAGTCCCTTATTATGCCTTCTAATAGTTTTCCCACTACAGAGGTCAAACTCACTGGTCTATAATTCCCAGGTTCTGTTTTAGTTCCCTTCTTAAATAGAGGCACTATGTTAGCTCTTCGCCAATCCTGTGGCACTGAGCCTGTGGTAATAGAATCTTTAAAGAGTAAATATAGGGGTTTTGCTAACACTGCACTGAGTTCCTGAAGAACCCTTGGATGTATACCATCAGGACCTGGTGCTTTGTCGGTCTTAATTTTGTTCAGTCTTCCCATGACATCTCCTTGAGTTAACCCAATATCTATTAATTGTATTGTTTTATTTGATACTTGCGGAGGCTCTTCTACCATTCCTTGCTCCCTTGTATATACTGATGCAAAGAAAGTGTTTAAAACATCAGCCTTTTCCTTATCCTCACTAACCAACTCACCCATCTCATTTTTGAATGGTCCAATGCACTCCCTCTTAAGTTTTTTGCTATTTATGTATTTAAAAAACTTTTTTGGATTAGTCTTGCTTTCCCTTGCAATTCGAGTTTCATTATCTATTTTTGCTACCCTAATTGCCTTTTTGCAATCTTTGTTGCTCTCCCTGTATTTTAAGAAAGATTGTTCAGTTCCTTCTGACTTAAATAATTTGAATGCTTTTTTTTTCCTTGCCATTTCCTTCTTTACATGTGCAGTTAACCACATTGGCTGTGACTTACTTCTTTTGCACTTGTTCCCCATTGGTATATACAGTTGGGTACATTTCTGCAACCTAAATTTGAATTCTGACCATTTTTCCTCAGTATTTTTGCCTTTAAATAACATATCCCAGTCTATGTGTTGCATTGAGGCCCTTAACAATTTGAAGTTTGCTTTTTTAAAATTAAGAGTTTTGGTTGAACCTATACATTTTTGCTTTGCCAGACAGATCTCAAATGTAACCATGTTGTGATCACTGTTTCCCAAATGTTCTCTTACCTTAATATTGGATACCATTTCTGTGTTATTAGTGATCACTAGGTCCAATACATTGTTATTTCTTGTCGGCGCTCCCACCATTTGTGACATGTAGCTTTCATGAAGCGTGTTCAAAAACCTGCTACCCTTGTGCGTACTAACTGCACCATAGGGCACAGATAAATATCTCCAATATTCTTGTTGATTTAAATGGGGTCTTGAACCCTCTGGAGGATAGAGAGCATCCCTTCTTTGCCATACCCCCATGTGATGGGATCACCAGAGAATTCAGGACATCTGGGGTGAGTAAACACAGGCAGCTTGGACTGTGCTATAATGCAGTGCAGCAAACATAGCCCTAGGCCCCTTTCTCAAGGGTGATATCAACACAGCAATGCTGCATTGGATGTGTCACCCATGGTGAAAGAAACATTCTGGTCCATGGTACCTGTTACAGTGGTGACTGATGCCAGCATGCTGCAACTTTACTGCATTCCTACAGGAACAAAGTCAAGTTTCAGGAAGTAAGGTCCGTACAATGGCCTATGGGATCAATAGCATAACTTTCACATTAGCAGTGTGAGGTTGAGATGCTCATTGTATCTTCAATAATTGAGCAACACACACATGGGCCCCAGCCAGTATTACTGGATGGTGCTCACATAAACTGGCCAGCAGATGCCTCTCCTGTGTCCTGATCAGAGGTGTAATCCAGAAGAAGGTAAGTGAAATTACAAAGGCAAATTAATTGTTGCAGGAGGCTGCAACAGTTCTGTTGTCCATGTTAAAGAGGCCTTAGGCTTTTTTTTTTTTTTTACTTTAATATAATTTTTATTAGAAAAAGCAAAAAAATACAATACAAAGTAGAATGATGAGCATGACATCACAATGGGTTATGCATTTAAAAGGTACAGGAAGACATAAGCTGGAATTATTTCGAAAGCCTCCGGAGCTGGAGGCGAAGCATAACAAAACCCAAGGTCACAGCAAATAGTAATACCAAGAGTAGCAGGGGTAGCTCAGGAGGAGTCTGTGATAACAAAATCGGTTGGTAGAGGACAAATTTGGGGGACCCTGATCGGGTGTCAACCTATAAGAAGAGTAAGTATTGCTAGGCAGGAAGTACAAGTCTAGAAGGGTACACGGAGTGATGTCAAGATGCGTTATGAGAGTATCAGGGGAATGAAAGAGCAACAGATGAAAAGAGTCCGAATAGGGGATAAGTAGGGGGAAGAAGAGAAGAAGGAGGAGAGGAAGGAGGAGACAAGATAAAGAGAAGATAGTAGAAGGCCTTAGGCTTTTAAAATGCACATCAAAGATGATTAGGGATGTTATCTCAACTGAGTAATATGTTATTTAAAGGGATAGTAATACTTCATTTTAACTTTATTTTATTTTGTAGGCATTAAAAAAACATGAAGAATGATATAAGTCTTATCTCTGAAACCTTTATGGTTTAAGAGATATTCACAAACAAAGTACCCCTCCCCTGTTCAACCAGATCAGAAGGGAGATGCCCAGGTAGACTGCAGAGAGGGACAATCTTCAATTAAGATAATGGAAAAAGCTGAAAAACTTGTCAAGGGGGGAAGGGCTTTCATTGTTTTCATACAAAGAAAATTGTCCCCTTCTGTTATCTGTACTGTCATACAACCAGACTCACATCTGAGAAGAGATGGCTTACACTAGGTAAAAGGGGCGGGGAGGGGAACTTTGCTTGTGAATATCTCATAAACCATAAAGGTTTGAGAGATAAGACTTATATCATTCTTCATGTTTTTTTAATGCCTACAAAATAAAATAAAGTTAAAACAAAGTATTACTATCCCTTTAACTTCTTCTGTGATCCAATTGCTTGTAAACACTCAATGAAATAGTTTCTATTTTTTACTTGCTTTGCTTAATTATTGAACAAACTGGTAGTAGGCAATAGTAAACAAACTTTGTTTAGCTGTAAACATAATTTTATTACAAGAAAAGAGGCATCATATTATGCTATAACTTTCTTTACTGACTCTACACAGAAAATGAAGAAAACTTTATTAACCTTAAAAAGTATTAGAACTTGCTATTTCTAAGGAACCCCAGTACAACTAATCAGGTACTAGCAACCCTTTCAAACAGTATAGCTGCTACTGACACTTTTTCTTTTTGGTGCTTCCCACAGGAAAAGTTATGGTTATGGTTATGTTATGGTTACTATAATATTTACTGTATATTTATTTATAATCTTTATCTCTTGTCTTCTAATATGTTTATTTTGAAAGTTGCATTTCCCACACCTACTTACTGCTTTATTGTATGGCCCAGGAACATATCTTTTGGCTCCCATGCATCTCTTGCATCTTTTGTCTTAGTTTCTTCCCCTGCTTTTTGCAGATTTTTAGTTGTGTGGCCTTGTTGCTTGTTTTGGTCCACTGCATGAATGCAATGTATGGTTTCAAACATCTTGTGTGGTGTTCTAGTTGGTTTTTCATTTTATGCATGAGTGGCAGCCATCTAAAATGGGACATTTTCTGCTTATCTCAGTCCATGCATCTATTTTCAGTGAGGCAGTTTTCAGTTAACACAGTCCACACAAGCTGGGCCATAAAACATTTTGTCTGTTCCTTTATATAAGGCACTTTCATAGTGTTCAGTTTGGGCATTTGAACTCTTTTTTTTCCTTCAATGACAGATCAGTTGTTAAAGGGATAGTAATACTTTGTTTCATCTTTATTTTATTTTGTAGGCATTATAAAAACATGAAGAACGATATATGTCTTATCTCTCAAACCTTTATGGTTTGAGAGATATTCACAAGCAAAGTTTCCCCTCACTGACCAAAACTGTCAAGTCTGCCATCTAGCTGTCAGATTTGGAATCCGGTCCGCAGATGAACTGCTGGCTCTTCAGCCGAGCCGAGATTGCAAGATATAAAAATAACTATTTCATTGGAAGGGTCTAAAAAGTGTGCTTGCAAACCAGGCACACATTGTAGACTATTTCAATGAAGTAGTTCTTCATATATTTCGCGATCTCTGCTCTGCTGCAGAGCCACGGACGGTCCGTGGACCGGATTCCAAATCTGACAGATAGATGGCAGACTTGACCATTTTGGTCAGTGAGGGGAAACTGTGCTTGTGAATATCTCTTAAACCATAAAGGTTTGAAAGATAAGACATATCGTTCTTCATGTTTTTTAATACCTACAAAATAAAATAAAGATAAAATTAAGTATTGCTATCCCTTTAAGCTCTTGCTGTCTTGTTTTAGTTCCTCATCTTTTACCTGTCTAGGGTTATTGATGGCAGGTAGTTGTATAGTTTTATAATTATATAATCATATTTCCATAGGAGTTTCTCCTTCTTAGTCTTCTCCTCATCACGTCCCATCATTAGGTCCCACAAGATTCTCCACTCTTCCTCTGCTTCACATACGGTCTTCTAGTTACCTATCCTAGTCCACTGCCTGGCTCCTCCGTGGGGTGGTCAGTTCCATGACCCATCTATAGAGCCTATGTTGGCTGTTCTCAGGAACAGATTAAAGCATTAATTGGAAGCAATTTCTTGTTTTAAAAAGGATGTCTGAAACACTGGGTAAATCTACCTCTGAAGTTTCATCTCAAGTTAAGACCCCTAAGGGAGGTTATAGATCAAGGACAAATTTTTATTCAGACAAGTACCAGTCCACTGAGGATTCGTATTACTAAGTTTTGATAATAAAAATTGAGGTAAAATGACACATACAAGGAAACATTCCCAATCTGTAGAGCATTCTGACCAAGGCAGGGGTAAAAAATGTCCCCCTTTATCTAGATATATTGACTTCTCTGTCAAAATTGATGAGTGACCCAAATAATGAAGTATAACTGAGGGGAAAAAAATCTAACCTCTGAGAAAAGCCTAATTCCTTTTAGCTGGGCATTCAGTGATGTCAGCTTATTATTTGGAGATCGATTAAGATTAACAAGTGTGTCCCAAGAGACCTATTAAGACTATTCATATTCAGATAAGATTGATAGCCCTAAAAAGGCCCAGAATGTTATGTTATTTTTGACCCAAATAATATTAGATATCAATGGTCTTCTAAATGGGTCCCAGTGGATTATGTGTCCAAATATATTGAATATTGGGTCAGACCACATCTAGATAAAGCGGTCTAGAACAAATTACTTGAGGAATGCCCACAGGCCTCCATTGATAACAAAGTCTGTGAGTCCATGAAAGAATGGATATAAAAAAAGCTACTGGTATAGTAAACCACACCAGTACAGGAATTGCCATTGAACATCACAGTTGCATTCTTTTGGTCCAAATGTAATGGAAATAGCTTCTTCAGAAGTCAGTCCTTTGACTGGTGGACTTCTATTTGGGCATAATTGTATCAAAGACTTAAGGACCTTTGATATGACTTTTACTGTCACTCCGTCCACTGTCTCCTGGGTGCATTTCTGCTTTTTCTGGATTGGCTACTTGGCCTTTAAATCCTGCTACCTTCCTGTCTGGCCCAGTCTTCCTGTAACAAATTCCTCCCCTGGTCTAGAGAGCAACACTAGGGTGCGACGCTTGTGAATGTTGATGGTCCCAGTGTTACTCTTGCTACAGGAAAAATCAAGATAAAGATGCTGCCCTCAAGGACAGATGACCACACCCTGGAGTAGCCAGACAGAGGACCAGGATAGGTAACAAGGAGACCGCATTTATGCATAAAAGGAGTGGAGAACTTTGCAGACCAAGAACCAGACACCTCAGAGATAGAGAAATAGGCAGGGGCAGCTTAAGGAAGTGTGCAGGATCAGAACCCCCCAGAGAAGGACTACAATTAAGTAGGAAACTGAGGCCTGAACATCTGAGGATGAGCTGGCAGTCTAGTAATAGGCAGTACACAAGAACTGGTGAGGATCAGTCAAGGGAACTTGCAGCTTTTGAAGACTTGAGCTGTAGGTGATCGACTAGGCGGTCAGCCTGCTGGCGAATGCTGGAACTGGCAGAGATCGACAGCACGGACTGTTTGCTGAGATTCCATAGACTGACGATGATCTACCTGGCAGATGGACCTCTGGTGAAGAGCACAATCTGTTGAAGATCGACCAGGTGATCTGACTGCTGGTGGAAGTAGGGACTATCGGAAAACTACAGGGTTGAATGACTGCTGGCGAATGCAGGATCTGTCAGTGATTGCCAATCCAGGAAAAGGGGATGAAACACCTCCAAGGAGACAGCAGACAGAGTGACATTTACAGCTTTGGCTCAGCTCAGGATTCTAAGAAGAAGGTTTATTTTTCATAAAATGTTTAGTAAGTCTAGGAAAGGCAGGGGCACTTTCTTTGCAGTTCATATCAAGGGACTCATAGAAGGTACCATAGGTATAACCAGGACCCTTCTTTGTATAACTAACTACATTTGATAGCAGAGCTCCAGGACCGTTTCCTCTCTAAGAAGAAAATCTTGGAAACCAAGATCTGTAAGAGGACAGGTCTGTTCTAGACTGTATTCTCGTAAGTCAGTTTGATTTCCCCCGTCTTATCAGGAGAAAGTGGATAGCATCTTCGTCCATTTTGTCTGTTCTTGGTTTCAAATAACATCTGATCAGTGGGTTCTGCAAATTGTAATGTAGAGTTTTATTCTGTCTCCATGTAATCAGTCATTCCTCCTTCTTTCCAGGTCTCAGATGTGGAAAGATTTCTGGTGGACATATAAGTCTGTGATCTCTTGCAGAAAGGGGTCACTTGATGATGCCCCTGTTAACTCATCAGATTTATTCAGAAATCTATTTCTGATATGGAAGAAAAAGTCAGGCATTCACCTTATCATCAGTGTCCATGAATTTAACTATTTAGTCTTGTACAGCAATTTAAAAATGTAGGATATTCATTGTCTCAGGAATTTATTTTGTATGAATGAATGGTGGCAGTAGATCTCAAAGATATCTCAACAAAAGTGGTGCAAATAATGGGATAACCTACATGATCTTTAGTATATTTTGTTTTTATATATATTGTATTTTATGACGTGTTTCCATTAAATATTTTGAAATATTGATAAAGTGAAAAATGAGATTTATTTCTGCAGAATTATATACTACTCTGGAGATATCTAATGGATGGAATAGTTTTAACTGTATTGCTCAATTGATAGGTACAGTGGGGCAAAAAAGTATTTAGTCAGCCACCAATTGTGCAAGTTCTCCCACTTAAAAAGATGAGAGAGGCCTGTAATTTTCATCATAGGTACACTTCAACTATGAGAGACAGAATGGGGGGAAAGAATACAGGAAATCACATTGTAGGATTTCTAATGAATTCATTGCTAAATTCCTCGGTAAAATAAGTATTTGGTCACCTACAAACATGCAAGATTTCTGGCTCTCACAGACCTGTAACTTCTTCTTTAAGGGTCTCCTCTGTCCTCCACTTGTTACCTGTATTAATGGCACCTGTTTGAACTTGTTATCAGTATAAAAGACACCTGTCCACAACCTCAAACAGTCACACTCCAAACTCCACTATGGCCAAGACCAAAGAGCTGTCGAAGGACACCAGAAACAAAATTATAGACCTGCACCAGGCGGGGAAGACTGAATCTGCAATAGGCAAGCAGCTTGGTGTGAAGAAATCAACTGTGGGAGCAATTATTTGTAAATGGAAGACATACAAGACCACTGATAATCTCCCTCTATCTGGGGCTCCACGCAAGATCTCACCCCGTGGTGTCAAAATGATCACAAGAACGGTGAGCAAAAATCCCAGAATCACACGGGGGGACCTAGTGAATGACCTGCAGAGAGCTGGGACCAAAGTAACAAAGGCTACCATCAGTAACACACTACGCCGCCAGGGACTCAAATCATGCAGTGCCAGACGTGTCCCCCTGCTTAAGCCAGTACATGTGCGGGCCCGTCTGAAGTTTGCTAGAGAGCATTTGGATGATCCAGAAGAGGATTGGGCGAATGTCATATGGTCAGATGAAACCAAAGTAGAACTTTTTGGCAAAAACTCAACTTGTCGTGTTTGGAGGAGAAAGAATGCTGAGTTGCATCCAAAGAACACCATACCTACGGTGAAGCATGGGGGTGGAAACATCATGCTTTGGGGCTGTTTTTCTGCAAAGGGACCAGGACGACTGATCCGTGTAAAGGAAAGAATGAATGGGGCCATATATCGTGAGATTCTGAGTGAAAACCTCCTTACATCAGCAAGGGCATTGAGGATGAAACGTGGCTGGGTCTTTCAGCATGACAATGATCCCAAACACACCGCCCGGGCAACGAAGGAGTGGCTTCGTAAGAAGCATTTCAAGGTCCTGGAGTGGCCTAGCCAGTCTCCAAATCTCAACCCCATAGAAAACCTTTGGAGGGAGTTGAAAGTCCGTGTTGCCCAGCGACAGCCCCAAAACATCACTGCTCTAGAGGAGATCTGCATGGAGGAATGGTCCAAAATACCAGCAACAGTGTGTGAAAACCTTGTGAAGACTTACAGAAAACGTTTGACCTCTGTCATTGCCAACAAATGGTATATAACAAAGTATTGATATGAACTTTTGTTATTGACCAAATACTTATTTTCCACCATAATTTGCAAATAAATTCTTTAAAAATCAGACAATGTGATTTTATGGATTTTTTTGTCTCATTCTGTCTATCATAGTTGAAGTGTACCTATGATGAAAATTACAGGCCTCTCTCATCTTTTTAAGTGGGAGAACTTGCACAATTGGTGGCTGACTAAATACTTTTTAGCCCCACCGTATTACGGTGCTACAGGAATAATATTGGGTAATACTATTATAATATCTGTAGAGAGGTCATATCGTATATTGTGCACTAATTTTTCATATAGTTAGAGATAACTATTTGTTCTTTTTTGTAAGATAGATGTTTCCTTTTTACACATATTTGCATAGGTATCCTTTCTATGGTTGCTACATAGCTCTCAATTTGTTGTATATTATGAGATCTCAGAGATGCTTAACCTACTGTTCTTATGTCTACTCTTCAACCATCTTCTTTAATTCCTTTGGGAAGGAAAACATGCCAGACTACCTGTCTCCTGTTAAGTCTTTCTTCAACTCCATGGTGCTTTACCACATTTTTTGGCACTTGGTGGCAGAATCTCCTAAGAGAAAGAAACGCAGAGACCACCAGGAGAGATCCTCTCCTGAACCTCAGCAGGCTGCATAGGCTTGACCGTTCTGCATCTGAAACTTCACCTCCTTCTACTGAACTTATTTGTCTCTTCTTACTCTCGCTGTAGCATCTGGGGGCACTTTTTATGAGACGGACTTCATAGTTTATATATTTCATTCATCAAACGGACAGAGAATAAGTGAAATACAGCGCTACACTTGGTTATATATACAAAAAATAATACAATAATAATGATAACTAAAGAGTTGGTGTGTAGGAGTAAAAGAGTGCATAAAGAGAGTCAAAAGACTTCTTTATTAAAGGGACTATTGTATATTATATATATATTTAAATCTTTGAATTTTAACTGTCCCTACACAAAAGGAGGTCCTCCCACAGACAGACTCTGTGCAGCTAGTCTCAAATTGATGCAGAAATCCACATTTCGAAGAAGTTCAACATGTAAAACATATAAAGGGAAGGGAGAGACAGCGCAACCAATATCTAAGTGCAGTATTTATTACAATATATATAAAATAAGTGGATAAAACAGAACAGAATAAAACAATAATATGGATAAAAACAATAAATAATATATGGATGTGCTTGGAGAGCTAGTGAATATATGACATATAACCGAGGTACATAAGAGTGCCGAATATACACGGGTATAGAAATAAAGTGAGAGCTATATAGTATGGGAGTGCGTGATATTGTATACATATAGCAATTAGTAAGTATAAGTATAAGATGGCTCCTTACTGGAGAGCGGACTCAATAAGCGTGCTTCTATACAAAGATGTAGAGCTCAGCTTATGTCCCTCGATCCAGTTTGGATGGCCCCTTACTTGATATAAGCGTTGTCTCTTAGCGCATCTCCCAATGTATCTCTCTGGGTTTCAGCCCGATGTCATCCTTCTTCGTGATTTCCCGTTGTATGTATTTTAGTATGCTGTGCTCTGTTGATTTTCGGCACCCCGATTGATCCCGGTGTAATAGTCCAGATTCAGCGTCTCCGTGCTCCACATGGGTCTCTCTCGACTCTGACGCGTTTCGGCGCTCCGTTTGCGCCTTTCTTATTGAGTCCGCTCTCCAGTAAGGAGCCATCTTATACTTATACTTACTAATTGCTATATGTATACAATATCACGCACTCCCATACTATATAGCTCTCACTTTATTTCTATACCCGTGTATATTCGGCACTCTTATGTACCTCGGTTATATGTCATATATTCACTAGCTCTCCAAGCACATCCATATATTATTTATTGTTTTTATCCATATTATTGTTTTATTCTGTTCTGTTTTATCCACTTATTTTATATATATTGTAATAAATACTGCACTTAGATATTGGTTGCGCTGTCTCTCCCCTCCATCAAAAGGACAGAGTTTGATCCTCCAATATTGAGACAGAAGGCTGGTAATTAACACTTACTTGTTATCTATGTTCTTATAATATGTTGACTGTTTCTAGTGCATTTAACTTACCTTGGGAACATCCCATTGACGTACATTATTGATGTCTCCTACACAGACATAACTAACTTGTACATTGCAATTCTGGGACTCTGTAGATTTGCACATCTCAAAAATACATCTTAGCATTTTCCCAAAACTCTGATAGCTTCAATTCACCTCTCTCTGCATCGTGCTTACCCCCCACTAAAGTGAGCAGGTAAAATACTAAGGATTATGCATTCAATCTTTAGATGATTATTAAAGCAAGTACACGCCGGTTCTTATACTATTGAGTGGAAGCTTGGGCCTTCTTATTTAGGTTTGCATCGGAGACTCTAACTGTACTTGGGATAATGTACTCATATATTACTGTTTACTTACTACTAGCATCTTACCACTCCACACAGCTAAATAGCTGAACACCTCTACTCTTGGGTCATAATATGATATTCTATATCTTGGTTAGGAACATCTAAATAGCTGAACACCTCTACTCTTGGGTCATAATATGATATTCTATATATTGGTTAGGAACATCTTATGCTGTTTAACTTGCAATTGTATAAAAATTATCTTACCTATATTATTATGTCTATTATTGTGAACCTGTTGCTGTAATTTATCTGGACTTTGCACTCACTCTCTCTCTCATTCCATATTTCCGCTTACATCAGTAACATATCGACTATTATTTACTCTTAACTCAGTTGATAATCCCCAGATCCAAGCACCCGGTAGCCAACTATATTTCACACTTGGCGTTAGCCTACATATTTTTGGTTTATATACTCTCCCACACTTCCGCGGCTTCTGCCATAGTCTAGACTTCACCTTAGCGTACCCCACCCATTCCTGACTTTCTGAGACTCTTTGGAGGGACTATATTTCACACTTGGCGTTAGCCTACATATTTTTGGTTTATATACTCTCCCACACTTCTGCGGCTTCTGCCATAGTCTAGACTTCACCTTAGCGTACCCCACCCATTCCTGACTTTCTGAGACTCTTTGGAGGGACACCCGATTCCGACCGACTTCCCATAGGCTATCTCTCCTGGCTACAGGATATCTTCCTATATTCTGGATTAGTCTTCCTACACACTTCAGTGACTCGATCTCCCACTTGCCTCCCATGGATGACTTATAGCACTCTTATGTCCTACACTCTCTAGACTGAATCTAATGGCAGGGCCCTCCACGTCTCCCTCCCAGCCCTTCACTCACTCCATATCCACTTCTGTGTGGCTTGACACTGTTTTATTTATGATTTTTTGACATCCCTCTATGTTTACATTTCACAAATGTTTTCATGCCTCACCGCTGTAGTTCGTAACGATATCTTCATAGCTCTTTCTGAGCTTGAAGAACGCTCAGCAGTTTTTCTTTTTCTCATAGCTGCTACTTTATCTGTCTGCTTTTTTCAATTTTTATTTCTTCTTCCTCTAATTTTACTTCTTTTCTTTCATCTCCCTTTCTCCTATTTCTTTCTCTGGACCTCCTTCCATGGCAAAATTCACAGGAAATCTCACTTTTCTCACAAATATATAACAGTTTTGAAGTGTTGGCCCTCTTGTTCTTTAGACCTGGCCCAGAGCTATTTTCTAAACTCTGGACTACATATTTCTCAATTCCCTGAAATTGCCTCCTACACCAGCAGTTTTTATACCAAGTATAATGCAACCTAAAACTATTAAAATAACATCCTATAACGTTAAAGGCTTTAATAGTCCTCAGAAGCGCTCCGTGATTCATAGGGAACTTAACCACTTCCACTCTGACACTGTGTTTCTGCAATAGACGCACTGTGCCAGGGACAATCACCCCAATCTCACTAATAAACGATTCTCCCATGTTTGGATGGCTTCCCCCTATGAGAAGAAAAGGGGAGTAGCCATTTTGTTTGGGAAGCACATTCCATGGGTTCAAAATGCTGCATTAGCGGACGAAAATGGACAGTACCTCTTTCTTAATGGGACACTGGCAAATCTGCCTTGCACATTAGTGAACATTTATGCTCCTAACACCTCCCAGCTGCATTTTTTTCGTTCTACCCTTGTTCGGCTCACCAGTTTTGCGGAAGGTATTTTGATCATTGGCGGCAACTTCAATGTAGGTCTTGACCCACACCTTGATTTGTCAGTAGCTCGCTCTTCCCATCTTAGTCTAATGGTCACTGATACCTGGAGAGTTGTCAGTCCGACATCAAAAGATTTTTCCTTCTATTCTCATCCACATTCCTCCTATTCTAGATTGGACTATATCTTCCTTAGCCACTCCCGATATACGGAAAGTAGAAATTGGTTGTATTACTTTATCAGATCACGCTCCAGTTTCTCTTACTCTGTCCATACCTACCCTTTTCTCTCATCCACCGCATTAGAAACTTAACGACAACCTCTTAGCCGACCCCAATGTCACTTCCAAAATGCGGAATGACCTGGACTTCTTCAAAATTAATGCCTCTCCTGAGATTCTTCCAACTACTCTATGGGAAACCCATAAATGTTTTATTCGGGGTACCTTTATTTCTCTTAGTAGTTGGCAAAGGAAGACACAACGAGCCACTGTTCACTCCCTCCAGACATCCATAAGGCACTTAGGCCTAGATTTAAAGGCAGCCGTTAAACCATCCGCTAAGTAAAAAAGGCACGTCGGCCGCAAAGAACACATGTTTTACGGCAGATTCAAAGGTAAGCGTTCAAGAATAGCTATCGGGCGTAGGCACTACAAAAACACGTTAAACAAAAACCAGCGTCGCACCTGATTTTGCATCACCGTGCGTCCCAAACACCCGTTAAAACACAACTTAAGTCAAAATGTTACATTACGGCTGCCGTTGTCTAGCAACCCTGATAGATGCACAAACAAAATTCAAACCTACAGCCAATCCCAAGGCCCCAAAGTATCAAAAATGTCCAAATACACCTATATATACCTCAAAATAACGGTTACACCCTGTCTGTGTTTCGAGTTTCAGCAAGCTAGAGCACAGGACCCAGGAGTGGAGGATAGCATTTAGAGAGAGAGAGAGAGAGAGAGAGAGAGAAGCATACAGAGGAGTAAGGTAGAAGGATTTTGGAGAGGAGAGAGTTACATTTAAATAGACACATAGCACACTTTTGCACATAGCACATACATCCATACAAACACATACACATACATACACATAGTCTTTTTTTTTTCATCACACCTTACACATTTTAAACTTTATTTTTACAGTGTGAATCCGTGAGTGAAAGTGTGTGACAGAGAGTGAGTGGGATCGAGTGTGTCTGTGAGGGCGTGTGAGAGTGCCTGGGTGTGACTGGGTGAATGATGGCCAGGAGAGGAGGACAGGAGAGAGGGATGGGGAGACTAGTGGAGGAGGAGGAGGAGGAAGGTCAGGAGGGGATCCCTCAGCAGAGCAGGGGTGGGAGAGGGAGATACGCAGGGCGGAGGGGGACCAGGCCCACAAGAACAGGCACACTAAGAAGAAGAGGGACAGATCCTGCAGTGGGACGAGGGGTAGTGCCTGGGGACCACCACACACAGGCAGGGGCAGAGCAGGCAGGACACTCCGGGTCTGACTCCTCGCATGCCGGAGCTGAGGGGGACAGGCTCAGGGATCCCCGATATACCGAGGAAGAAAACACGGCCCTCGTGGAGGCTGTGCTGGAGAGGGAGAGTGTCCTCTTCCCGGGGGACAGACTCCCTGGCCTGTCTGCGAGGAGGAGAGCTGCCTGGAGTCAAATCTGCAGCAGAGTTAATGCGGTGGCCACCTGCAGACGGGATGTGGACTCAATCAAGAAGAGATGGGGCGACTGCAAAAGGCAGGTGAAGAGGAAGATGGGGGATGCCGCCCTGCACGCCAGAGCCACCGGAGGTGGGCCACCTGTCCCCATCACCTACAGCGCATGGGAGGAGAGGCTGCGGCAGACACTGTCGTCCACCCTCATTGAGGGGGTCCCTGGAGGATCAGACACTGGGGAGGAGAGGAGCCTCCACACCACCGGTAAGTGCATCACCCCAAAACCACACACCACCCCAAACCACACACCCATCACAAACAAGCACTCACATCCCAACATCTGCTCTTCATTCAACCACACAATTGCACCAACACAGCACCCTGAGGGTTTAAACAGGGATCAAGACAAGGACAAATGTCAATGTTCAACAAGGCCAAAACCTGTCCAACTCCCTGGTTAACCCTCATGTTGCTGTGCTCATCACACACAATACACACAAACCATGCTCAGTAAAGTGTTGTATGTTAAACATCACAATTGTTGTCACACAGTGTTACCCATGTTCACACAGGGAATCCAGCACATAACCCCATGAGTGCCAGAGGGATCATCAATGCATCGATCAACAATGCTTTGGCAACCCCTCTGGTACTCAAAGGGTTAACCAGACAACAAACACATGTCGATAGGTTAACAATTACATGACACATAGGGGACATTCACTAAGCGGTGAAAAAGAGCTGATGTAGTGAATTTGACACTTGCATACCCTCACTTTACCAATTACAATGTTAGTCTATGGAGAACATCCAATAACAGGATTCAAGCTGCACAGGCCCCATTGTGTGGACTCCATAGAAAACATTGCAGATGGTGAAATGAGGTCAGCGGAGAAGTCAGCATCATAATCAGTTCATCAGGTCCACTTAACCGCTTACTGAATCACCAACAGGATGGATCAGGTCACAAATCACAGTGCCACTGAGAATAAATGCTTGTATGTGCAACACACACGCCAAAAACAATCACACATAAGTAAAGGTGAAAAAGTTGGCCTTGGTGTTGTGTATGCAATCATTTACTCTAACTTCAATTTACATAGCTCACATTTGATTCACATATAGATCCTCAGGAGTGCTGATGCCATGGATGGATGGTACACCAGACACTATTTGCAGGATAAATATGGGAACCAAATATGAACCATTGAGGTTTGGTCAATAACAGGCCAGGGATTATGGATATCTATGATCGGGTCTGGCTGCCTCACACAGAAGGATGGATGGGCTGATCCTGGAAAAAAAAGGCCTCAATCAATGATATCCTTCAAGACTGGCTTGATTGTTGCCCCTCAGGATTCAACTTGAACAGACCTCATGGACAGAATCCTGTAATGTACATCAATCCCTGATTGCCACGGTGGTATCCCATGCATCACAATGCTATGCATAGGATACCATCATGACAACCAGAGAGGGACATGTCTAATCTGACAAAATCCAGCACTGTACGGGATGAACTGATAACATAGGGATGAATACTACTTGAATCACACTGCAGATCTATTCAAAAAAGATATGTACAGAAAGAAAAACAACCAGATTTGTATGTGGATATGTCCCTTTCAAATGGGTACAAATAGGTCCCAACAAGATGTAAACCCAGAGTTCGGTTCAGTACGTGTGATTGTCCAACTGCCCATATATGTGCACCCTCAACAAAATAACTCATATTGATATCATCATCACAGTACATATACCCAGTATATTACACCTACTTGGATGGGTATCACTTGTATCTATGAAAGGTCATTTGTGATGGCTGTACATATATAGGCAGTTAGACAATCACATGTTCTGAACAGATCTCTGGGTTCATATCTATCAAGGATATGTTTGTACCCGTATGAAAGGTACATATACACACATATCAGACCATATTCCTCACTGTGTACCTTGGCATGGCAATGGTTAATTTCACTTGATGTAACCTTGCAGGCATCATAAAGAGATGTTTAGAAAGATGTTACTGTATGTGACAGCTGGAGATGTCAGTCATATGACCACACGGAGGCTCTTCAGCAGACCCAAAATTGAAACAATTGGAGATGGATCCATCATTGACATGGTCCACAGAGCGTGCTTACAAACCAGGAACACTTAGTAGACAATGGCAAAGATGTAGTTATCTCCAAATGGGTCAATGTGGAGTCTGCTGAAGAGCCTCCGTGTGGTCAAATGACTGACATCTCCAGCTGTCACATACAGCAACATCTTTCTAAACATCTCTCTATGATGCCTGCAATGTTACATCAAGGTGAAATTAACCATTGCTATCCCGTTAAAGAGATAGTAATACCTAAAATGTGAAAGGAAAAATACATGTCATAGGATTGATCCACCGGGTAATGTAAGGGTATCCCCACTACTGAAAGGTGTTTCATCACAAGAGTATAACAGCTCAAAGTTGAATATTCCAGGGACAATATCACTGTGGCCTGAAAATGTACTATGCCAATGTTGCCAGACCATCCTCTGGCTAGCTTTGGTCCAGGGAACAGATATCCACAAAGGATGATGTGGCAACAGCGCAAATGTACAATATCAGGCCACTGGGATGTGGCACCAAAGGAATTCAACACTGAGCTGCAATACATGTAGAATACAACACCCATCACCAGTAGGAGTACCGTTGTTTCACACAGGGGGATACACCATACAACATATATGTTCCTTTACACATTTCAAGTATTAATATCAATTTGACACCATCATGGCTAAGTTTACTGATCACACAATCTCAATCCTCCACACAGGTTATGTGTCTCCAGCACATCAGGAGCCCATGGAGGAGGCCACCTCACCACCCAGTGAGGAGTATTTGGAGGAGGGGACCAGCCAGTGGGCACCGTACCCAACGACATCCACACCTCTTGGCCAGCTGGATGCACCAACTCTGCCTGCACCAACTCTGCCTGCACCAACTCTGCCTGCACCAACTCTGCCTGCACCAACTCTGCCTGCACCGACTTATTACAGTGACTGGATGCCCCCCACCACCTCCAGGAGCTATTATCCCCCAGCAGCAGCAGCAGCACCACCACCACCAGGGAGGCAATGGCTGCCCGGTGATGTGGCCACCACCCAATACGGGCCATACCCACAGATTGACCTACCCTCCTGGATGGCTCCCCAGCATGGCCCCAGGTATGATCCTAGGTGGGGGCCAAGCACATACCAGTGGCCAAGGTTTGACCCTTGGCCACTCGACTACCAACACCTGGGCCTGCTTGGGGAGCCCCAACAGCCTATGCGAAGGGACGTGTTTACCCCACCACCTCCACCAGCACAGACATCGGTGGGCAGCAGTGGGTCAATTGATGTGGTGGGCACATACCCATCTGCAGCACAACCAGCACCAGCAGAGGAGGACACAGCACCAGCAGAGGAGGATACAGCACCAGCAGAGGAGGATACAGCACCAGCAGAGGAGGATACAGCACCAGCAGAGGAGGATACAGCACCAGCAGAGGAGGACACAGCAGCAGCTGATTCACCAGGCACAAGCATCACCAGCAGTGAACGGCCCACGGGGATGGAAGCTGAGTGTATGGCTCTGCAAAGGAGACTACTCAGGTCAAGCCTCCGCACCAATGACAACATCACCAGGAGCCGTAGGGAATCCCGTATAAACACTAACAGGATAGAGGCAAGGATCCATGCCCTGGAGTCGGAGGTCATGAGGATCAACACTCAACTCCATCAGCTACACACGGGGGTGATGGACCTGCTTGCACAGCTACTGGTGGAGTTGAGAGAGCTGAACCGCAGGGAGGACTTACGTTTGGAGAGGGAAAACCTGCGCTCCACAGAGGGATCCACTGCCCCCACCACCCCCTCTAATGTGACCCCCGAAGCCACACCTAGGGGGCAAAGGGTGACCAGGAGATCATCCAGGTTATCCACTTCTGCCACACAGTCTAAGCCCCCCCCCCCCAAGAAAAAAAAATAAAATGCCCAACATGTTAAATTTCCCCTGAATAAAGGAACATTGTGCTTTTGAATCCTGTCTGATCTGCTTTGAATTTGGTCATAGATTTGGGTGGCAGAGTTGTCTCCAATGCATTGCCAAACAATTCAGTGAATACAACTCCTGCCTAGGTAAGATGTTTGTGGGATGTTACAACATGGGTTCACATACATACACATCGTTGTACAAAATCAACTGTAAAAACATCCCTGTTGCCATATTACACAACTGTGTTATATGGCAATGTTGTGTGTTGATTTTGCATAACAAAACATTCCCCTTAGCCCAACATTTGGTACAACATTGAACATTCATCTACATCATATGTAGTGTTTAACCCTTTGATATCCAGAGTGGTAGGCAACGCATTGCAAAGAAATGCGTTGGGTACCACTCTGGCACTCAGAGGGTTAAGGGGATAACCAAACAAACGGCTTAGCGGTGAGATAAGAAGCAGGACAGATAAATGGGACATGTATCCATATTGTCTTGGATTCACACACTCATTGTGCAACAGACTGACTGGGGAAGCCAATGTTTTCAACCTAGGATTTCAATGTGTAGCACACACATTGATATCCTGGGGTGAGCATTGGGGCCTCCAGTAAGTTGACTTGTTGTTTTTTCTAAGGGTGTAACAGACTTCCCCAGTGAAAACACTTGTCCACTTGGTCATGTACTGTGATATGTCCCAGTGGAGCAATATCACTGAACATTGAGCAACACATTAACTGTGGACAGGAATTCACTGTGGAAGTATGTCCCCTTTATCACCTCTTTATCACTCCCACAACACATTAGTGTATCACTGCCACCATCTGTTAGCGTGAATACATCACTGAGTCCACTCACTTGCAAACAAGTGCTGGAGTCCTGTGATATGGGTGATGCCTTTCCATGTATGGGGATACTCTACCCTGGGTGTGGTAACGCATTGACAACTGTGTTCTCAAATATATCCTCATACAGACACAGATAGAATGGTGATGGTTCATCTTTATTGTGTCTCAAAGTACATTAGGATGTACATGTGTTTTCTGTGTATTGCCTATATGCATTGAACACCTGTATGAGAACACTAAATGTACTTTGAAACAAAAAAATAGTACTTTAGTTACACTGCTGCCCAGCTCATGTGTTGTCCACAAGGTTTGACAACTCTGTAGCTGAGCATCCTAACTGTACAGGTTATAAAACTCAGGAATTAGTGTTTTCTGTGTCTATATGAAAATGATCCAGTAGAGGTTTGTGTGAACCTCAGGTCAAACTTTGCATCACCAACAACATCAACATAAACAGCAAGGGGTGATCTCCATGAAGGTGATGTCAAGACATCAATCCAGTCACATAGAAGAACTTCAGTTCAAGGATGGATCATGTTACGGATGCCTGTGGAAGAAGAGGACAGGATTTGGAGTAGTTGACTTGAACTGATCATCAAGCAACAACAATTTAGTCTTTTTGATCCCCTCAATTTTCACAGTTACAGGTGAGTACACAAACCATTGCTTGACAATGTGTTGTGTACTCATCTGTAACCAATTATGTGGAGAACTAAGGACATGTGCCCCAGCCCTATGGATATGTGCCCCTGACATGGATACACACATCAACAAGTGTTCTGAGAGCTCCATGGAAGTAATGAATTTGGGCTGCCACTGTTAATGTGACAGTGGCAGCCCAATGTCATTTGTTCCATGGAACTGTTAGGACACATTTGTTGATGTGTGTATTCATGTCGGGGGCACATATGTCTGCACACTCACAGGTCAGCATGGTGTCCCTGGTAATCTGATCTACGTCTCATGACCTCTACATTGTGTGCCCATACCACTGTACATCCACCCCTGTGCTGCTCTTCTCAGCTGTAGCACAGTACAGGTTCCATGTTGAGTCCAATGGCCCTTTAACCCCTGATGTGACGGAGTATTATCCAATGCATAGCATTGGATAACACTCTTTCGCTACAAGGCTAGCATGGTTGCTCTGGCTATGCTCATGGCAAATCAAGTTAGCTGCTGTCAATCAAGCCCTGTAAGGCGATGAACATGGGTTATGTGTTGTACCTTGTTTCTCCTGAGGGTGTGCGTGATATCCTTGGGGTCTGTATGTCAACGTGGAGAGTGGAATGGAGGATGGTTTTTGAGTCCACACACACAATTTGCCACGTCCGCTGCAAGTGCAGTGCTGTGTCACTGTTCCTGTGGGGTGAGACAGAACAAAATGTGCAGTGTGGTTAGTGTCACAGGACTGATGGGGGACTTGCATGGATTGTTTGCATGCCTGTGTTATACTCACATGTAAAGTGTTCCGTGATGAGCCTGTCTCTGATCTGTGTCCCTCTCAGGGTCTCCTCAACGTGTCCGATGTCCATGGGCACTTCCTGTATGGGGGGGGCCTGGATGTGCTCCAGCAGCCTGGTGTCCACTGCGATGTTGTGCAGTATTGCGCACGCCACAATGATGTCGCACACCTTTCCAGGTGCATACTGCAGTGCTCCCCCCGAGTGGTCCAGACATCGGAATCTTGACTTGAGGAGGCCAAAGGTCCGCTCAATGGCATTCCTCGTTCTGCCATGAGCCTGGTTGTAGCTTTCCTGGGCATGTGTTCGAGGATTGGCCAGTGGGGTCAGTAGCCAGGACTTGCATCCATAGCCAGCATCACCTGTGTAATGTGAGTGACATGGTGAGACAGGGAGCACATGTTGTGTGAATGATGTTTTGTGTGGTAGACGTAGTAGCTGTGGGTCAGGAGCATGCTAAGCAGCGTTGTGTGTACGCCTGTGTATGTGATGTGATTTTGTATTGTGAACTCACCCAAAAGCCATCCCCCTGTAAAAGTTCCATTCTCGAAATCTCTGTGGACTGAGGAGTTTTGGAGAATGTATGAATCATGTGAGCTGCCAGGATACTTTGCACAGACATTCATTATCCTCATCTGGCTGTCACACACCATCTGCACGTTGATGGAGTGAAAGTTCTTCCTGTTGATGAATATCTGTGCGTCACGTGCTGGGGCCTTAATTCGGACATGGGTGCAATCTATAGCACCCATGACCCTGGGCATGCCTCCCCTGGCGTAAAAGGCCTGCTTGACTTGTATCCAGTCCATGTCGGTGGTGGGGAAATGTATATAGGTACTGGCCTTGCTTTTGAGGGCTGGCAGGACCTGGGCCAGCACCCTGGAGAATGTGGCCTGTGACATGCCAGATGCGTAACCCTCTGTGGACTGGAAGGCCCCGCTTGCCATGAAGTGCATGGCACAGAGTAGTTTCTGCAGGCCAGTTAGGGCATGGTTGTAGATGTAGATGGGATCCACCTGCTCCTTGATGACCTCATACAAGGCAATGATGCTGTCAGGCCTCAACCTGTAGCGATCAATTACCTCATCATCGGTCATTCCAAAGAGGGTGACCCTTGGGCGGTATACCCTGGGCCTTGGTGGTCGTCTATACATCCTGTGCCCTCCAGGTGGGGATGGGCTCCTGTGTGGCTGCTGAGCCAGAGCCTCCTCACTTGCAACAGGTGAAGGCTGTTGATCAGGCATGCTTGGAGGTTGCTGATGTTCCCTAGCTCTCTCCCTTGCACGCCTTCTCTTCAGTCTTCGCAACAATATGTAACCCAACATACTGTTTGCTCTCTCTATCTGTCTCTATCTGTCTCTCTCTCTCTCTCTCTACCTCTCTACCTCTCTCTCTCTCTCTCTCTCTCTCTCTCTCTCTCTCCCTCCCTGAGTGGAAAACAAGCCACAAGTGAGTGTGTTGAGTTGTCCCTTTAAGTACTTGCTAGGGCGTTGTGTGGGTGTGGTGATGAGGTGAGTGCTGACCAATGGTGAGTTGTTTTTGTCCAGGTAAGTGTTTGCAGGTGTGTGTGTGTTATAAGATGTGGTGTGTTGTGCTTGTTCTGTGTGTGCCATTTGCGGACATGCAGTTGTGGGGTGCAGGTGGCGTGTTGATGTTGCCCAGGTGAGCTTGTATTTGCAGGTGTCCGCTTTGTGTGATGACCCCCATTGTTCCGTGCCATGTTGTGTTGTTGTTTTTTAGTGTGTCGTTGTCCCTGTGGTGTTGGTTGTTGTTGTGTGTATAGTGATTTGTGTTGTGTGTGCATGTTTTTGTGTTGTTTTGGCATTGCACGGGTTAATTTTCCCATTTACATGGTTGTGCGGTAAGCCTTTTGTGTCTTTTCCTATGTAACGGGTGTTTTGTTTTGGCCGTTAAGTGTCTAACGGCTAAAAAAAGTGGGTCTTAACTTTTAGCCGTTAGGTGTGTCTTTTTTTCAGCCGTTATCAGTACCGCAAGCCTTTGAATAGCTCTGGGGTATGTTTTTCCATGCGTCTGAATGCACGTAAGTGTATCGGCCGTAAGGATTCTACAACTGCCGTTAGTTGGTCTTTAGACGGATCTTTGAATTGCAACATGTCACTTAACGCACCCGTTAGTGATTTTTTTGGTTAACGGCTGCCTTTAAATCTACCCCTTAGAGTCTCTACACAAACAGTCCCTTTCCTCTTCCATTTTGCGACGGCTAGCGGACCTATGCAAGGAACTGTAGACTCATCTTCAGCCTCTAACCCTTAAATCTCATATGCGGCATCGTTTTAGAAACTATCTGTCCGGTAACAAATGTGGACGCACACTGGCCAATTTAGTGCTTAGGGAGAGGACACTCACACACGTCCATGCGATTAAAAACTCACAGGGTTCCATAGTCCATTCTCCTGAACAAATTGCTGATTCCTTCCGAACCTTTTATCAATCCCTCTACAACATCCACGGGCACACTTTTGATACCCCTCCCTCCACCTCGCTTATATCATCCTTTCTAGAGGAAGCTAATATCCCAGTTTTGCCTACTACAGCTGCTTCTTCCTTAGAAGCCCCATTCTCAGCACAGGAACTTGAACAGGCCCTCCACTCCACCCCCGTAGGGAAAAGCCCAGGTCTCGACGGCTTCACGGTATTTTATTAAAAGACCTTTCTGGATAGCGTCTTCCCCCATTTGCTATCTACCTTTGATTCAATCCTTGAAGGTACACCATGGCCATCTTCTTCTCTTAGTGCTAACATCACTGTCATACCCAAACCAGGAAAAGATCTCTTACAATGTAGCAGATATAGACCTATCTCATTAATCAACACAGATCTTAAGCTTTTCTCAAATTTTAGCTTCCAGGCTGCTCAGATACTTGCCTGACTTAATTGACAAGGATCAGTCGGGCTTTGTTCCGGATCGTGAGGCCAGGGACAATATCAAAGTCCATTGCTACAATTCACGCATCTAATACTGCTAAGATTTGGATGCAGAGAAGGCCTTTGACAGAGTGAACTGGCACTTTATGGAAGCGGTCCTACAATGGATAGGTCTTGGCCCCCAATTTGTCACGGCAATATTGCTCTATATAAAAATCCGTCAGCTTGCATCTCTGTCAGTGGCCTTCTCACATCTCCGTTTACTATATCAAATGGCACACGGCAAGGCTGTCCATTACCCCCCACCTTATTTGTCCTTGCTCTGGAACCCCTTTTAGCCTCCATTCGTAAAAATCCTGATATTTGTAGCATTAGGGTAGGATCCCATAATATTAAACTGACATGTTTTGCAGACGATATAGTGGCCTTCCTCTCTTCGCCAACTCAGTCCTTACCTACGTTAATGGAATTAATGAAAAAATATAGTTTCATCTCAGATATGATGATCAATCACGCTAAATCAGTTATTTTACCTCTGAACATCTCTGCAGACCTCCAAAAACGTCTACAGGAAGCTTTCCCTTTCACTTGGACCTGCTCCTCCATCAAAGCTTTAGGAATTTATTTAACCCCTTCTGTAGGTGGCATTATTCCATGCAACCTAAGTGCTCTCATTAAAACCATAACAGATTACATAACGTCCTGGTCCTGTATATTCGTGTCTTGGTTGGGTAGAATCAATTTAGCCAAGATGATCATGCCTCTTCAAAATATTATATATATTTTCCGTTTCATACCTCTACAAATTCCTCGAGCCTACATAAAACAATTAGACTCCATCATTTATGCTTTTATTTGGAACAAGCGTTGCCACAGGGTTCACCGAAATATTTTATCTCTATCTCCGCTCCTAGGGGGTCTTGGTGTGCCGGATCTACTTAGATACCACCATGCAACCTCTCTGTTATCTCTTCCCGACCTTGCACGGGAGCCACTTGATAAAGATTGGGTACAGATGTTGCTATCCCTAGCTCCATCTGTGTCCATCAGACAGATCTTATTGTCTAAATCATCTTCCAGACCAGATTAAATCTTCATTAATTCACTCACAGGTTATAAAGCTGTGGAGGTTCTGTTTGAAGTTCTATTCTTTAGCTCCATTTCCCTCCCCTCTCCTTTCTATAATTGGGAACCCTGACTTCCCACCAGGGTTGCACAAAGAGGCTTTTCAGACCTGGTCTGAAGCAGGTATTATTGATTTGGATAATTTGCTTCCTGAATCTGATATTCCTTCCTTCCAATCTCTCCAGTCTCAATGTAATCTCCCTGGTGTTGAATATGGAGATACCTACAAGTGAGCACTACCTTTCCCTTCCACATCTCCGTATCTTTGTCCTCAGACCCCTCTCTACATTTGAAAAAATGTTGTTCCACAAATCATTGATAACCAAAGGGATCTCAAAGTTATATGCTTTACTGGCTTCAAATGCTACTGTCTCCTTACAATCACTTCTTCTTAGGCAGAAAGCAACATGGGAAACTGATCTGGGGATTTCAATTGCAGATGAGGACTGGTTATTATCTTTTCGCTGACATTGGTCTCATATTAAGAACACAAATTATCGTGAAGTCTCATACAAACTCCACACTAGGTGGTATCGATTTCCTTTCTTTCTACATAAAAGAAGACCATCCTCACCTTCTTCCTGCTGGAGATGTTCCACCCCTGATGCTGACCTAGCACACATATGGTGGCACTGTCCACTTAAACAGCCATTCTGGTTAAGCATCCACAAATTCATATGTGCAATCGCAGATTTGTCTCTGCCTTTCCATTCACTTCTCATGCTATCCAGCATTCTACCTCCCCAATCACCTGGTTGTGCTTTTCCTATTCAATGGTGGCAGACTTGCATCCTTCTTCTTTCAGCTGCTCGTATCTGTATCCCCAGGCTGTGGCTCTCCCCGTTTCCTCCAACACTGTCAGAATGGAAGATGGAGGTCAATCATCTTCTGGATATGGAGCACTTATACTATTATTCTTTTTCTTTCATGATAAATATCATTCATGGTTTCTCTACCTAGGCAAGGAGGTCCCTCCTATTACTCCACGCTTATCTTCAACTCCTTCCCCTTAAAACTCTCTCCTCACTACCCCACCCCCTTTTCTCCCTCTACCTTTCTATCTTCTCTCTTCCTTTCTCTACCCCTCTCCTTTTTCCTTTCCCTATTTCTTCATACTCTATCAGCTAGGAATTCACTAACCAAACTTCATTTTACTGTTTGTCTTTTCTTTTTATCCACACTTTGTTTTAGCATCACCCGGTCATTGTCATTCAACGTTAGTTGCTTTATCTCATTCTGTGTTGTTTATTTTCCCTTCTTATGTTAATCTGACACACACACTTCTCGTCTAATATTTCTAATTATGCGGTTTTATATCATTGTATTTAGCATATACCTATTCCTATTTTGGCTATATATTTACCGCTTTAAAAGATGTTTTCTTTTTTCTCCTCTCCTATTGTATTGCCTTTATAATTTTCAATAAAGCTTTGAAAAAAAAATTATTGTCAGTCTAAAGAGTTTGTCAAATGACAAGATTAATTGTTCTGTTCTCCTAAAGATGGACAACATATCGGCAGTCAGATATATAAATCACCTCTTGAAGAACAAGATCTAGAGATTGTTTTCTGATGCTTCTGCTTGCACATAAACAATGCTATTCAGGTAGAATACCTGCCAGGTATATCCAACACGGTGGATGATTGGCTTTCCAGACACCTCATAGATCCCAGTGACTGAATGTTTGCCAACAGAATTTTCATTCAGATCTATGGATCTGGGTTTCAATGGGAATATACCTTTTTGCAACAAAAGTGAACAATCAGATGCCCACGTTTTTCAGAGGGAGGTCAGACCTGGGAGCTCTGGCAATGAATTTTTTCAGCAGTGGTAAGAAAACAGAAATTATTTGTTTCTTCCCCTTGGTATGATTTCCAAGGCCATTTTGCAGGTCAAAAATTTGTTCTGGTCACTCCTTATTGGCTAGCTCAACTTTGGTTTCATCTCCTTCTGAAACTGTCAATAGATTGCCCTCAGTAACCTCCAGTGTTCCTTCTTCTGACAGACTTAGTGGGCAATCAGCATGAACACTTACAGTGAAATCAATTACTCCTGATGGCATAATTGATTTCAGGGGTCCCAAGTTTATCAGCAATAGTATATACTACAAGGAACAATAGTAGCTTCTGTTGTACTGAAATTTTACTAACCCATGTGGAACTTGTACATCTATTAAATATCCAAAAGTTTTCATGCCTGCAAAGTTTACGGAAAAAGACTTCTTCCACCAGCATACAGTTAGAAGTGTATCAAATCAATGTCCTTTAGTATAAAATGCAGTCATGATGCCCACGTGACCTGGCCTACAGAGTGAAAACTGGAGTGTTCTCCCATTCCTTGTTCCTAGTTTAAAGAGGAATAAAATAAGAAAACTTTGCTAAGGAATCTTATTATATGCATGGTATTACCTGGAATCTGTTCTGTTTGTAACAGTGCATGCTGGGTAACTATGCAATATAGTACGTTCTCTCTAACCTATGTTATTAAAAAAGTATAATATTCAGGAGAAAAAAGGTGATATCCTATGAGTAGTCATTTGACTGCCATTACCCATGGACACTGTTGGCTATGTTGTTGTGTGATAAAACAAGTTTGCCTATCTGTAGGCTATGAATGTGCTCCTAATTTGTTTTCATCATTATGTTACAAGCCTTTTTTACATTAGTGCCCTGAATTCAACATGCTCCTCATTTGCATGTAAATGCCCAGAACACCTGGTAACAGTGGAAGCATGTTATATTCTGATGATGTGGAAAAACCAGTTGTTTTTTTTTTAGTTGGCTTTGGGTAATTAATTGTATTTAGTCTTTGTTTTTCCTGAATATGCCTTGTACCTATACCTACACAACTTTTACTGTCATCTCTTGCCTCAGTCTTAACCCTTTGAGTGCCAGGGAGATAGCTAACACATTGGAGGAGACGTACTAAGGCAGGGCTGTCCAAGTTCAGTCCTCAAGGGCCACCAACAGGCCAGGATATAAGGATTTCCCTGATTAAGCACAGGTGTGTCAGTCAAAATGAATGAGTCACTGATTAACTCACCTGTGCTTAATCAGGGAAATCCTAAAATTCTGGCCTGTTGGTGGCCCTTGAGGACTGAACCTGGACAGCCCTGCATTAAGGTATGATAAAGAGTTAATAAATAAAGTGGAGATGACTTCTCCAATCATATCCCTTCTTCAATTCCTATGTTATTCTATGGAGCCTATAAACTAAGTTCTCTCCCCTACTTGAGAATTTGATCCATGGAATAGGAATTGGAGACGTTGTATCACTGAAGTTATCTCTTCTTTATCACCTCTTTATCATCCCTTAGTGCATCTGCCCCATTATGTTTCAAGGCGTTGGATACCTGTAGGTGAATCAGGTTACTTATAGGTATAAGCCTTTGAGTAATAACTCCACTTGTGAGTATCATTTTTATAGCTATATATGATTGATATGTTGAGATAATAGGCACTATTGGGCGCCCTCCTGTTTTCCTTCTTTCTTCCATGTACTAACTACCCTTGGGTTGGAGCGAGGAGCAGCCCTGAGTCTATAGATGATCGCCTCTGTATAACACTGTTTTCTGGGGACAGTGTCTAAAGATCTTTCCCTATGTATAAGAGTCAGTGGACATATAGATGTCATACTGACCATTCTCCTTGTGAGTATAAGTCTTATCAAGGTGAAGGGTTAGTGAATTTATTTCCCTTTAAGACGTTATTGCACCAGAAGCGCCTTCTGTTTTTTTTTTCTTTTACAGTACACAGAAATAGACACACAGATATGGTTCAGTTTCAAAATGTCACGGATTTGTGAGCGTGCATCACAATACCATGTTTAAAATGTTGCTTGTGTTTAAAATGTTGCCTTATTAAAACTGAATCTAATGTTTTGACATGTTTAAAATCCCCTTGTTATCAAAAGACCCTCTATCCCTATCCAGTCTCATCGCCCCATAACCTAACACTTCCAATAAAAAAAATCCATCCTAACATTCCATACTAGGTAGCAAAATATTCTAAATGAATAGCAAACATAAAGTTAAAAAACATAAAACAGACACAAAAAGAAAAAGAAAAAAAAACAAATACAACAATTGTACCCCCAAACTACCAAGCTACCCTAACCTAATTCAATCACCCCCACACCCTAACTATCCCAACTGAATATCATCACTCCGTACCCTAACAATTAAAAAGAAAATCTATCCCAACAACACGTGGTCGCATAATGTTATATGCTGTTTTAATAAGGCAATGTTTCTACTCCTCAGACTGAGGTCTTCTTAGGATGGATGGGATCAATTCAAGTTCCTTAAGACTGGCTACAAAGAATTATGTTAGTGTAGCAATGCACTGGAGACCGTTCCAGCATTTAAATTGTTAAATGCTCCATGTAAATATATGTAATTTTTGGATAATATTTATTCTCCCCTGTGGTGCAGCTGATTTTGCCCCAGAATAACTCAACTTTTTCTGTGGCCCTAGCATTCAGTTCTGTGTGAATTGGTTCTCCAAAATTGTTTTTATCCCTGTGAAAGCCAGAGGAGTATGTGTTGTGTACCCCTCTGGCATTCAAAGGGTTAATAAGAATTGGGTATAATATCCACAAAATTATACGTGGTTCTTTCTACAGGATGCCAGGACCCCAAACTTCAATGTAAGAAGTCTGGCATCCCGGAGTTTTGCAACAAAAATCATGCCTACCTCTGTGGAGTTGATGTCCAGTACTCTAGTACAGTACCATACAGTACAGTGCATACTTTATTCAGAGAGGCAGTTAGGATTTTCTGCCCATATTAAGGTAATTGGGGTTATTATTAAGAGGTGTTCCTTAATTTAAATCATGATCCATTTAAATCAAAGAAATCATAGGCGACTAAGGGCTCTCTCCCTTTAATACTTATCTGAGCCCAAACAATCTTGGACAATCACATAAGAGACACATATCAAAACTGCTATAATACTGGAATCGCTGGGGAAGGCAGTAATGGCTGCTCCCTGTGACCCTATGAAAGACTAGATTTTAGGCCTCAGAAAAAACAGAGAGAGGTTTTTCAGATTCTGGCATGAACTACAATGTATTTAAGCAGGTGTAATCCCAGTTAATGTTTGGGTGTAAGTGTTCTTTACCTAGCCAGATGTATAGTCCTTCTCAGAATAGTCTGATAAATGCATGACAGTAGAGTCTTTGGAGAGATTCATGGTGAAAAAAACTATTTGCAGAAGCAGCAAACACTTTGGAGGAGGATGTACTAAGGTGACTGAAAAACACTAATGAAAACTCAAGTGTTTATATGCTTATCTTGACATGAAGGAAATACCACCAAGGGTAAAAAAAAAAAAAAAACAATATTAGCACTTTTAAGAACCGGCGATGTACCAGGACCTTGGCCAGTGGATTTGCGTTAAGGACCAGTGATGGTCCTGGCATGTCATGGAATTCTGGGATAGCAGCATGGCTGCACTCTGCTCTGCAATCCCAGAATTAATCTCAACAACAACAAAAAAATGTTGTGGTCCTTAACAGGCACCCCTCGCTGGTTCGGGCGGTCTTTAAGGGTTTACTAAAACACTTCCACAAACACAATAAACTAAAATAAAAATGTTAAAAACAAAAACAGCTGTTTCAGTTAGTACTAACAAACACAAAAAGAGAGAGCAAACTGCCTTTAAGTGCAGTATTATAGATAAATGAGATTATCTCCTGCCTCCAAGGGATATCATCAATCACTGGTTATGCCCCAGGCTAGCAAGGTGTCTGTGTATGCTACGGTGTATTAACTCAAATCACCACCACCACACTACTCCAACTGGATTTTATTGGAAGTTTTATTGATGAATAAATAAAGAAAAGATATAAAATATAACCCAAAGCGTTTTGTGACAGAAACGCCACTTCTTCAGGGATCAAACATTTGTAGTATTAAAAATACTGCCTTTTATACTTTATAGACACAATGCAATAATATAACACACTATTTGATTCGATAGAACATAGCAGAAAGCAATTATCCAGTTATCACATCTGAACAAATCTGTTGCATCACCTACGTGTGCGCTCCATTCGTTCTCCACAGGATTCCAAGCCTCCTATTGAAAATAATCCCATGGATGCTTGAATATCTGATCTCCGTGTCGTTAACATCAGAGCAATAAACCGCAGTGATACAACGTTAATGCTTCGGTTAGTACTCAGTGGAAAAGGAGAGTTAGTGTCCCACGAGGAGTTCATGAGCCACAGTATACTGAAAAAGAATGAACAGTGCTCAACCAATAATATCCAGAGTTAGTTCATTAGTAAGTAGGCAGAGACATGCAACTATATGGGTGTGGGATAATTCAGTCCCAATATGATCCAAATCCTATTAATGCACAGAAGAACAAGAAATAAAAAGTGACTTTTGTATCTTTCTTTTTTTTTTAACTTGAATTATTATTAAGAGATTTACAGAGATAGGGGATACAGAAAGAAGAATGGGGATGAAGGATACAATACCATGACATGTCAGCACGTAAAATCATGCATGCAACATCAGCGTAACAACACTTAAAATTACAAGAGAAACCTTGTGTGAACTGAATAGATGTCTACAGCACAGGAAACCTGTATCAGAGAAGCTAGGAGGAACCAAGGGAAAAAAAAAGGGGGAGGGGGGAACATGAGAAAGTAGGGGAGTAGTATAGTTGTGGCAGGCCACCACCCTAGGCCCCCGTATCTGGAAGAACACTGTCCAGCTTTCTGCACTGCCACTGGAGAGTCCGCATGCTTGTGACAGTGCTCCCAGACCCCCACAAATTTAGCTTGGGAGTTGGAGAGAGGAGAGGTTGATTTTTCCATGGTTCAGATTTTCTACACTCCCTGAGAGGTTTTTCCAGTGAGTGGCCAGGATGTTTCTGGTCACCAAAAAAAATTAGATATAAGTTTCAAAAGAGGTGGGCATAAATTATCGGAACTAAGCCCCAAGAGCATCCAACAGGGGTCTTTAACTAATGTTACATGTGACATAGTGGCAAACAGGGACTCCACCATAGTCCAAAAATTCTGTGCCACAGGGCAGGCCCACCAGATATGGTGCAGGTCACCTCGCTCCCAGCATCCAATGAAAAAGAGCGGACACATTAGGATACATCCTATCCAATCTAGCGGGAGTGATGTACACCATCTGTACAGAAATTTATAAGCCCACCCCTTATGTATTGTGCAGATGGAGCTACCAGGATTAAGGAGGGAGATCTACACAAACATCTGCTTCCCACTCCAGCATTTGCTTAGTTTTGTTATGTGGGTCTGGGGACATAAGTCCCCAAATAAATGCAGGAGAGGAGGCCAGGAGTGGAGGCGCAACTGTCACACAGTCTCTTGAACCACGTCAGGTCAGGAAGAGTGCGATCAGGAAGGTTAGAGCAGAGGAAATGCACAATCTGAATAGTTTGTTATTGGAAAGAGAGGACTTGTCAGCCATAGAAGAAAAAGAGGTTAGTTCCTCTCCATCAAGACAATCAGCTATCCTAAGGGGGACAGAGGGAGAGTCCACTGTCAAAAATCTCTGGAAGCATACCCTGGAGGAAAGGTTGGGTTATCAAGAATAGGGGTGAAAATGGAAGGTGAGTGGGTCAGAGATTTTGTGATGGCAATTGAATTCCACAATTGGGTAAGTGTCAGGAATGGGCATATGGCAGGGGAGTCTGACAGTCCTGTGGTTCTACGTAAGGTGGCCGTTCGAGAGAGGGTATGTGAAATGTTCCACAGATACCCAAGGAAGATCCTTATCACTTACATGCCATTGTAAAATTTGCACCATTGTGCTGCTAAGCAGTAAGAATGGAGGTGTGGGAGGCCCAACCCCCCCCCCCCAAGTGTTTTGGTCCATAGAGTATCTTAGTAGATACCCTGGGCCGTCTTCCTAACCAGATGAACCTACTGATGCGAAACTGTAAGGCGCAAAGCCACTGTAGAGGAACAGGGATGGTAAGGATCTGAAAATAGTAGAGCTCTGGGAAGGAGGTTCATCTTGACTGCCATTATGCACCCTATCCAAGATGTTATAAGACTGCCAGTGCTCCAGTTCAGCTATCAGCGGGTGTAGGAGAGGTGGGAAGTTGGCTAAGAAAAGAGAATGGAAAGATGTAGTAGGCTGAATGTCTAGCTAGGTGAAATGGTGGGACAGCCATTTGAAACTGAAATTCAAAGCAAGGAGTTTCTTGGTATGGCTAGGGATATTAACTGGCAGTGCCTGAGAAATATCAGCATTAATTTTAAAGCCGGAGATGTTTTGACAACAGGATAGGTCCGTGAGCAGAGTATGCAAAGTCACCAGGGATTTGGTGAGGGTCAGGAGAATATTGTGAGCGAACAATGAGAGTTTGTGTTCTGTGGACCCCACCCAGACTCGCGCAATATCAGGGTTTGACCTGAATATATGCAGAAAAGGGTTCCAGGCTAAGAATAAAAAGTAGGGGTGAAAGCGGACAACATTGGCGTGTTCCCCCTCATATAGGAAATGAAGGGGAAAATATCCCTGAAAGGGGCCCTGATGGAAAGGAAGAAGTGTTTGGAGAAGTGAAACTCTCATAACGTAGCAACCACAAACTTCCAGTTTAGGTGATCAAAAGCCTTCTGAGCATCAAAAGACAATAGGAGCACTAAGACATGTCAAGACCTAGCATAGTGAACCAAATTGATAGTACATAGAATATTATCTGAGGCCTTGTGGCCCTGGATGAACCATACTTGATCAGGGTGGACAATAGAAGGCAAAATAGAGGAGAGCCTGTTGGCCAATAAAAGATTACCAAAAGGCGAGGGAGAAAAGATGTACAGGACTTGTTGGTGAAACCATCTGGCCCTAGAGCTTTAGGAACCTTAAGTTGCTTAACCTCCTGCAGGATCTCCTGGGCAGAAATGGGGGCCTCCAGAACCTCCCTGTGCCCCTCAGAAAGATGAGTCAAGGAGGACTATTAAAGATAGGGGATAACTTTCGAAGGGATAGTCTCTGAGGCATGCAGTCCAATTACAGGGATGCAGGGCTGGTGCAAGGATTTTTGCCACCCTAGGCAAAACCTCATTTGGCCTCCCCTTGGCTCCACCCCTTGAGTCCCGCCCACGTATCCACCACCTCTTGTAATGATTATTACTTAAGCTAATTATCAGATTTTTTTGTCGCAGATTTAGAGGACAGCTTGTCATTTTCACAGTAACCCATATGTTTTGCATGCAACACTTTACCAGCCTCACTATCATCACCCTGAACCACACTTTCCTAAAAGCAATGCATTAGATACCCCTCTGGCACTCAAAAGTATTAATGAAGTGCTACATTTTTCCAAAACAACAACAAACAACTGAGGATTAGGGGAATCTACCATCATGCTGGCTGTATATGTCTCTGCCTCTACGTATCTCCTTGATTTGCGACAGGTCAATGTCCCGACTCCTGGACAAACTTTAGCATCTTAGTGCAAGTGAAGCAGCTTTTATCTTCCTTCTTCCAATTAACCCTACTTTTCATTCTAACCTTTTTTCTACAATATACAATGTAGAGAATCAGATAAAACAAAAATCCATGGTCAGGATGGTAGAAGAAAGAGCAAAACTGCTTCCCCAGAATTAAGAAACGTTTCACCATTTGAGTGTCAGAGAAATGTGCAGCACAACCCTTTGTCACTTAAAAGGTTAATTCTTTCTCATATTAAAAAGAGGGACAATCACAACCAGAAGGGATTAAAAACATATAGTGCTACCCACAGACTCTAACTAATAGAGTTATCCTATATAATAATTAAATCGTGTGTAACGCCCGACATGTGCAGTAGACACTGCTGCGCGTGCGGCAGTCATGCGCAGTAGAGACTGCCCGCGCCGCAGCTGATACAGAGCTGGGTGCTCCGAAGGAGCGTCCAGCTCTGTATCAGCCGCGGTGCGGCCAGTCTCCACTGCGCGTGACTGCCCCTCGACCGGGTGGCAGTGGCACTGTGGCCCGTGTAACGGGCTGTTCAACTAGTTTCTAATAACTTGATGGATGTACCCTTGAATGAGGAGTTCCTATCACCCCATAAGGAGTCCCCATCACCCTCAGTCAAAGTACCAGTGACTTACAAAGAAGGCACACAGTCAGGTATATGACAGCGCACAATTCATTCTCCAGAGAGAGACAGCAAGAGGACATCACTGTAACGCACAACACCAGTTACACAATGCAAATTCTTAGCTGGTGTTTGACATATTTAAGCAACACTCACAAACCATGTGAGGGCCGAAAGAGATCATAGCCGTGTAACAGGATATCACCCCACTTTGGATATTGGGCCTCTTCACAACCCTGTAGTTATACCACCTCCTGTATACAATCCAAAGGTTAACCCTTTTAGTGCCAGAGAGGAATGCAAAGCATTGCAAAACAATGTGTTTCATACCCTCTGGCACTCAAAGGGTTAATGTAAATTTCAGTGGCTAGACTTACTTATCCTGAAGATATTGCAAATGCAACAAAGCAATCCATGTAACTGTTTTATAGTCAATCATGCTCACTTCAGTTGAGACAGGGCTGGATGTGGACAAGTTTCTGTGGCAATATGGCCTCCTCGGGGTTATGGCTGGTGCACTATACTGCTCTTCCTGCTGTCTGCAGTGATGTTTTGTCACCACTCGCTCCGCCATGACCCTGCACAACAGCACCACCTTCATACACACTTGACAGCCAATGAGAGAGGAGAATCCTGGCAAACTTTTCTCTCTCATTGGCTGCATTGCTACTGAAACTGCTGCATGGAAAGGTACTGGACGGCACTGCATATATTAGGTAATGTGGACCGCCCGTACTGCCGCCAGCTTCCAATGCTTCCTATAACTTATGTTTATCAGTCCATGTCCACCAGCTTTCAACCTCACTGCGCCCCAGTAGATGTGCGCCCTAGGCCGGCGCCTACCTCGCCTATAGGTAGTGCCGGCCCTGGAGGGATATGAAAAAAGAAGAAAAAGCAGAGTATCCATTGAGGATCTTGAGTCAGTGTTCCATTCAGGTAACTGTGTGAATATTATTTCACTGCTGCACCTGTCGTAGCCTATGAGCTAGTATTATGAGCGAGCCTATGAGCAAGCATTTAAATGACCGTGGAGCACAAAGATCTTAGTCAACAGGTCGGGAGAAGGAGACCTTGTACATGCTAGAAAGGATAGTCAGTTCCGAAGAAAGAGAGTCTATGTCACTTCTTTATCTTAAAAGAAACTGTACCAATCCAAAGCAATGAGTTTGAGACCTCTCTAGAATTCATGGTATTAAAATCCCCTTTACAAAAAAGGTACTTTTTTTGTAGTTTGGTCCCTATTATACAGTTTGTTTGTTCCAGCATTGTTCCACTTTTCTTGGGCATATGACCAATATTAAACATTTATGCCCAACAAATGGCTGAATTCTACTGCAGGTGGTAAATGTTATCATGGGTTTCATCTCACTGATGTCTATGTGGACATTTGTAAATAAAGTGATAAAGTTATTACATGCTATTGAATCCAGCCCATAGTAACCTATCCATATTTCAAGACTATTATGTAGCACAATTTTTTGTAATGATTTCCCTAGTGTAGTTGGAATTGTGAAACTGCCAAACTTCTATCTTATAAGGCAAAAAATGTTTCTTCACATTATTTTATTGGGTTAAGATATCCAAGACTTCTCTCCAAAAATAAGGCAAATATTGTAAAATATGCAGTGCTGTCCAGTGTTACTTGCTAGTTATACAAATGCTTTTGGAGGAATATTTTCTGTTTTCAAGAAACTTTAGTCAAATTCATTTTAGAAGTAGATTTTCCAGCACTATAAGAATTCAAATCAATATACAGTAATCTAGTTCATGTCATAATAACAGATTTTATATGGTATTCCTTGTTTATGTTGATTTGTAATGCTGGAGTTTATCCAAACAGAACACTACAAACTGCTAAATATGGGTTAGAATATCATTTCATACCACTTACATTTGAAATTCATGGGATGTGCCAGTTGAAGCTAACTATCTTTCACAATGTTCAGCCAGTAATAGGTCAAGGAAAATGTCTATCTGGGGGTTGAAACATCAAATCCATTAGACTTTATCTTCTCTTGTTACAAAGACGTCTGATAATCTGATTGAAAATCCCCAAAACCAACCAAACTCACCAGCCTTTATTATGTTGCAAGTTTTTGATCTGTGTTAACCCTTTGAGTGCCAGAGAGGTACGGAATTCATTGCAAAACAGACTACACATCCATACTTATTCAGTATTTGTCACGTCTGCCTCTTGCTGTTCGGTTGTTCCTCGTCTGCCGTCTTCATCTTTCGTTGCGGCGGCTTCCTTTCTCGCCGCATGCGACGGTCTCCCTAGCAATGGCTTGTGTATTCCATTGCCAGGTGTTCGCGTCACTTCCAGTTTTGCGGCTTCAATTGGGTTCGCTCTCGGAGCTCAGATGCGTTAGTATAGCGTCTAGTTACTGTTAATGTTCTTCATCTGGTAGTGTTCTGTGTATGACTCGGCTTGCTTCCTGACTATTGTCCTGCTTCAAGTCCAAATATATCCCAGAATTTGTGTATGACCTGGCCTGCTTCCTGACTAATCTCCTGCTCCAAGTCCTATGATATCCCAGAATTTGTGTATGACCTGGCCTGCTTCCTGACTACTCTCCTGCTCCAAGTCCTATACTATCCCAGAATTTGTGTATGACCTGGCCAGCTTCCTGACTACTCTCCTGCTCCAAGTCCTATGATATCCCAGAATTTGTGTATGACCTGGCTTACTTCCTGACTACTCTCCTAGCTTCCTGAGTTTCCTGGTACTTTTCTTACGGTGCTTGGGATTCCATCTAGCCTGAGTGAGTACCCTTCTTTTTGGAGTTATTATCCTCCCTGGGGATTGGGGTTGTAGTTGTTTGGCTACGCGGGGTCATCGCGGGTCTCCTTTGGCTCAACGGAAGGGGACCAATCTGGCTTTGCGGCCAGCACCTTTATACGGCACAGCCACAGCAAGACCCCGGGTAGGCAACCACCGTACCCGAGCTACGCTCCCTAGCGTCGCACTCCAACATCTTGCTCCCCAATTTCTTGTTGGAGGAGACTGATCTTCTCATTCTAGTGTTTGGGGGTATCTCAGCCTAGCTTAGCCTATTCTATACCCGTCTTTACGTCACAGTATTTACCCATTATACATATTGCCTTCGTATAATCACCATATTAAAGATATGGTTTTAGTCACATAATGTGGCCATAATATGCTACTTTTGCCACCACACCAAGGAAGCCCATTATAGTCAAATCCTAACCTTAATTTGCTTTGTCCTATAAGCTGAATCTCTCCTGCTTTGCTCTTTTAAATGGAGAGAGACTCTCTGTCTAGTAAGTGTGTCTGAAATAATAGAAGATGGCCAGATATATACATATGACACACACATACACAAGCGAACGCGTGCTGGGTCATATCCACAACAAAAAGAACAGCTGTGTCACTGGGTTATTGGTAACAAATAACATGTTTGATGTAACTGGGAATTTTAGTCTTCAGTGTTACACAATGGGGGGGTATGCACTAAGATGTGATAAAATGGAGATTACTTCTCCAGTAATATCATGTTATTCTATGGAGCCAATGCACTAAGATTTCTCCAGCTTTGGTGATCTTAGTGCATAGGCTCTATAGAATAACATAGCAACTGGAGAAGTTGTATCACAGAAGAAATCAGTCTCCTCTTTATCACCTCTTTATCTTGCCTTAGTACACAACACCCAATGCATTGGAAACCTTCTTAGCATTCAAGGGGTTAGAAGCCCATTTAGATCAATGGATGAACATTTCTAACAGTTCAATATGCTTTAATTGGCTTGCCACATAACTGATCCACTTTACCTTGTGCATGTAGCTCAGTGTTAAGTTAAGAAGATATTGAAGGTAATGCAAAGTCAAATGCTTTCACTTCTTGCACAGTACAATATAAGCTGATAAGTGAAGCTGCACCTTTGAGGAAGATGGCTTAGTCATAAAAATGTTACAGAGTGGTATAATGATGTGTAAGTTATGCTTTTTGGGCAGTAAGTGTGTCATGGAGAGAGAGGTATTTGCTTTGGCATTCACACTGACTATAGGCACCATAATTGTTTTATCATTTCTCTATTTCCCCAAGTGCCCAATCGTTACTATTATTTTATCTTAATATGCATGTGAAGAAATAACATTGCGCTTATCAAGTTAATTTCTGCTTACAACTGAGTACAGTTCAAAAGTAATTTTTACAGCTCTTATGGGAAGTGCTAGGTAGGAGCGGCTGACAAGAGGCGGGGGAGGGAGATGTTCTGTTTATTGCAGGATATAATGATGTTATGAAGGTGTAGCACCTGCTGTAAGAATACTATGGAGTAGACTGATTAACCCTTGAAGATATGAACACTGAGTATGAGTTCTGGTGAATCCTGAATCTGGTGAATGTGGCCTGAAGCAAGGAACATGTCACTCAGAAATCAATAATTACATAGATAGATAGATAGATAGATAGATAGATAGATAGATAGAAAATATTATGTATCAAACATTGAAGATGGGGTAGCAAATGGTAAATAAGAAACCTTGTATAAAGGCATAAAAGGAATACCAGCATGTTTTGAATATTTTCAGACTATAAGGACCAGGGAAAAAATGAGAAAAAATGAGTATTTCCCATGTTAAATGTGTTGCATTGCCTGTAATTATCAGACCTACAAAAAACTACTGAAGAGATACACACCACAGTTTACACACTGACACGTCTTATGGGATATTACTATTACCTTTTGTTTAAAGTGTACAAAAATATGCCCTATTCCTGTACTATTTAATTTTATATTTATGGTGTTGTGCATGTGCGTGGCAATACTACAGTCATGTGTATAGGCAGAGATGACTTTGGCTCTGGCAGCTTATAGTCAAAATACAGTGTATTGATCAGTCGTGTGAATAACCAATGCCTACGTGCAGACAGATACCACCACTCCAAATGGATAACGAATATCCCATTTGGCCAGTTACATCTCTTAAGAAGAAACTGCAATGATGTCAGCGATTTTATAGAAAAAAAGGTGACGATCTGAAGAATGAACTTCTTGAAAAGGGACATAAGGTATCAGTTGTTGAATCAGCTAATAAGAGAGCCTTTGATTTAGATAGAGACAAGCTACTTGTTATAAAACCAAAAGAAACTCCTCAGCACAGACCTCCATCGGTAGTCACACAGTTTAATGGTGCCTCAAATAAAGTTAATAAAATTATACATAAACATTGAGGTATCCTAAAACAGGACCCCCTACTTAAAGGTATAATTACGAATAGGGCAAATGTAACATACAGGAAAGCAGAAACATGAGGCCATTTAGCTGCAAGTAGACCTAAACGGCTAAAGGACAACAAAGAAACCAAAAGAATATTTGGAAATGGGATCCCGGTGGGGAATTTTAGTTGCTTACAAAGTAGGTGCACAAACTGCACATTTATCCTAAATAAAACCACAAATATAAAAAGTCACTCCAATCAGAACATCTATCGCGTCAAGAGTTTGATCACCTGTGAAACATGATATGTTATTTATGTGATCATATGTGGCTGTGGAGTTCAATATGTGGGAAGGACAACTAGAACATTTAGAGACAGAGCCGTGAGCAAAGGTATCTGATCAGTAAAAAAAACAGAAGAACATTCAGTATCCAAACATTTTAATTCCTGCCCTAAAGGAGGTATAAAAAATGTTCACATCATGAGGATAGAACATATCCCCATCACAAGTCCCAACAGATTTTCAGCCCTTGTCACCGGGAGGCTTACTGGATCTATACCTTAGACACCCTGTCTTCCAAAGGCCTAAACAACGAACTGGAGGTTAGTCATTTCTTCCAATAAGCCTTTAAAAGGATAGTAATGTTTCATAATAAAAGCATCTCCAATTAATATTCATAGTATTTGGGCCATTGAGAATGTTATTTCAATACTGGTCAGAGTTGTAGTTCAAGAGTAATTGAATGCTAAAGTATCCCACTCCAGTCCATTTTACTGATGTCACTGCTCAGCTCAGAGCAGCAGGGTGGTATCAAAGTGGATTGCAGAGAGGGACAATCTTCAGTTAAGATAAGGGAAAAACCTGAAAAACCTGTCAATGGGGGCAGGGCTTTCATTGTTCTCACAGTAAGAAGATTGTCCTTGCTGTGAGCTGTCTGGTCTGTGGACCAGATTCCACATCTGAGGGGAGGTGGCTTACACTAGGTAAAAGGGGCGGGAGGGGGAAACTTTATCATTGAATTACTCTTAAACTACAACTCTGATAGTATTGAAATAACACTCTATATGGCTCAAATACTATGAAGATTAATTGGAGCTGCTGTTTTTATGAAACTTTAATAAGATCTGTTTAAAGGTAGACTCTCAAGCTGTATTTTAGGTGTATAGATAAGTTTTGCACATTTTATTTCTCTTTTTGTTTTTAAATAATGTGAGCAAATCAGTATTTATGTACTATTTTTTCAAAAATGAATGTGGATTTTTAAAGAAATTAAGCACACCATAGAGAATCCTAATGTACATTACTGTATGGATAAAATCGCTTGGTATACATTTTGGGCAAATCATTGAAATACAATATAAAGCATTAATATAACTGCTTTCAACTTCAATTATTATTTGTTCTCCATTTGGAGTTCCTTTAAAGGAGCAGTAAACTTTTTTATGAAAACACATATTTTATAGAGCATTTCCTGCTGAATAAAACAAGGTGACTCCCACTGCTGTCAGATGTTTTATTAAAAAATTATAGCAGTTTAAATAATCAGGAAGTGAATTTACTGTTTTTTTTCCTGATAGTTCTAACTGACAGGAAGTGACAGGTAGTTTCTATAACATTCTATGGAGAACTGTGTGTCTCTGACTTTCCTCTCCATTAGAATCTAACAGGAAAACTAATTAGAATTTGACCACTAGAGGGCACTGCTCATGTAAAAAAACATGGGTTTAAACTGTAATAACTCTGGAAATATAAATCTCTCCGCAGTGGGAGTACCCTCATTTTACTCAATAGGAAAATCCCTACAATATATATTTTTTCACGAAAAAAGTTTACTGCTCCTTTAAGGACATATTCAATAAAAATGAGATGCCCTTGGTGAGTCTGAAGCATTCTGGTTGCCATGGGTAACTTGGGAGCAAGGCAATGATTCTGAATGAGGCATGAGAAGCATATTCCGCTGTCTCCATAACTCCAGCCAGTTATCGGGATCTATGGTATGTTTGCACTAAATATGTAAATATAAATATGTTTATAAATATATGTGTGTATTTGGATCATTGTATCTTATTCCCTGAAGAAGTAAGAATCTCTCACGAAATGGGTAGGGAAAATACAATAAAATTATTTTCTGTGTGAGTTCCATTAGCGTCTTTTTTTTGGTCTATGATGGGTCAGGCATGCTACACGTTAATTCCTAAGATATTTCTGGTGAGTGGCAACAATTGGGGGGGTCTATTTAGATCCATTAACGCTACCGAATTGCTTTTAGAGATAGTTTCTATTTTTCCTCTGCATGGACCGCTGCTAGAGAACCAGTCCAAATCTGTGGGGTTTAGTGGAACTGTGTACACTCATGGACTCGCACTGGTGGAGGAGGATTCCCTTTCCTATCAGAAGAAGCTCCAAAAGACTACTTTTACAGGCATCCCTTACAATAATTCATCTTGTACATTCACTTACTTATTTTTATACTGCTACCACAGAGGCTACTCTCAGGAGGTTTTTGCACTTTTCCTTTCTCTGTAAAGATATAATACTTACACTGAAGAAGGAGGAAGACAATGAGCACATTCTATGGGGTGTTTTGCCCCTTCTCTCTCTTTCATTGTGCCTCTGTATGTGTTTATCTCGCTCTGTGTGTCTGTATCCTTCTCTCTCTGTCTTTGTCCATCTCTCCCTCTCTCTATTTCTCTCTCTGTGAATGTTTCTGTGTCTGTCTCTCTGTGTCCATCTGTCTTCCTGTGTTGGTGCCTCTCCGTCTCTCAGTGTCTGTTTCTGTATCTCTTTTTCTGTGTGTGTCGCGATCTCTCTGTGTGTCTGTCTGTCTCTTTCTTTCTTACTGTATCTCTCTGTCTGTCTCTCTGTGTAACTGCCATTCTCTGGCTGTCTCTCTCTGACTGTTTTTTTCTCTCTCTGGCTGTCCCTCTCTCTCTGGCTGTCTCTCTTACTGTACCTATCTCTGGGTCTCTCTCTTTCTGTGTGCCTGTGTAGGTTCATATGTCTTTGTCAGTCTTTTCTCTGTCTGAAGTTGATGGGAGTTGAAGTCTTATAGCTGGAGAGCCACATGATACCATTCCTGCTTTTGTGTGCACTCATTACAGCAGCAGGTGTTCTACTGAGTCTGGGAACTCTGCCAAGTTGAATGATCAGATACAGATAATAGAAACATACATTGTTACAAATGTCAAAAAATGTATTTCAGTTTTGCTGGTTTGATTTGCAGCTCAATAGCTACCATGAAATAGGGAAAAGTTACAAAATCAGGAGTAAAATCCCATGTTCCCTCATATGCACTACTACATCCATTGCCACTCAGGGGTTTAGCTGGTGCAGCCTCTCTGACCCTCAAGGATTTAAGATACATTTAGTTTGTCTTGCTGAGAATTATATACATATATTATAGTGAATTAAATGAGGCTTCACAATGTGTTGGAGACACCTCTATCATTCGTAGGCTTACAATCTCCATTTAAATCAATGGTGATTTTAATTTCTCCCCTATAGAGCCATAAGAGCCAGTACATGGTAATATTCAGCCAGCACATAAACTAATTAGAATAAAGTGCCAGACTAAGCCACCAGCAAATAAACATTAATTTCTCAAAAACGTTATATATTACAAAGAACTGGGTAGCACAACATATAGGAAATTGTAAATTGTCATTAAAATTAACTAAAGGAATCTTAGAGTAACATGTCCACTTCAACTCTTTGAATACTAAAATAGTGGGCTTTGCAATGTGTTGTTGCGATTCAAAGAGTTAAAGTTATAGTAATGTTTCACAAAAACAGTACCTCCAATTAATCTTCATAGTATTTGGGCCATGGAGAGTGTTATTTCAATATTGTCAGAGTTGTAGTTCAAGATTAATTGAATGATAAAATATCCCCCTCCTGCCCCTTTTACCAAGCGTAAGCCGTATCCCCTCAGATGTGGAATCTGGTCCTGGGACCAGACAGCTCACAGAAAGGTACAATGATCTTACTGTGATCATAAGGAAAACCCTGCCCTCTTGACAGGTTTTTCCCTTATGCTCACTGAAGATTGTCCCTCTCTGTGATCCATCTGGACAGTCTTGCTGCTCTGAGGTGAGCAGTGTTACATCAGTAAAATGAGTGGGAAGGGGATACTTTATCATTCAATTACTCTGACAGTATTGAAATAACACTCTCCATGGCCCAAATAATCTAAAGATTAAATGGAGCTGTTTTTATTGTGAAACATTACTATCCCTTTAAGTTTATTCTTCTTGAAGGATATCAAAATGGAAATGTGTGAGATTAAATCCATTGCTAAATATATCACCTGCAGTAGAATGCAGTCTAGTGTGTGCCTATGTGCTTTCGAGTAATAACATGTGCAACCTCCCTTGACCATTTGTGATTAGTGATAATTGTATATGCATGAACTGTTTAAAGGGATAGTAATGTTTCACAAAAACAGCAGCTCCAACTAATCTTCATAGTATTTGGGCCATGGAGAGTGTTATTTAAATACTGTCAGAGTTGTAGCTCAAGAGTAATTGAATGATAAAGTATCCTCCTCCCGCCCCTTTTACCTAATGTAGCACTGCTCACCTCAGCAAGGGGCAATCTTTTTACTGTGAGAACAATGAAAACCCTGCTCCCCTTGACAGGTTTATCAGCTTTTTCCCTTATCTTAATTGAAGATTATCACTCTCTGCAATCTACCTGGGCACCTCCCTGCTGCTCTGAACTGAGCAGTGTTATATCAGTAAAATGAGCAGGAAGGGGATACTTTATCATTTAATTACTCTTGAACTACAACTCTGGCAGAACTGAAATAAAACTCTCCAAGGCCCAAATACTATGATGATTAATTAGAGCTGCTTTTATTATGAAACATTACTATCCCTTTAAAGTGAACCTCTCACCCCTAAGGATCAAAGGGTGGGTCAGTTAATTTAAATGAACACAGTAACACAGATGATGAAGCCGACAAAAATATGCCACTGTCAAGTTAATCATTTTCCATCTCTCCCCTGTTGCATTTTCCATCTCTCCCCCTGTTGATCCAAAAGAAGTATGAAAAATAGACCTTTGTTGAAGCCATTTCCAAGTAATCCTCAAATGGGTAAAAAAAATATTTATTGACTAAAAGGCAGTTGAAAATCTCCCTCATCTGTAGTCCCTTAATCTCCTCTATCTCCCTTATATGTAGTCATTCATTTGAAAACTAGTAAGAAAGCCCATATACATGGGCTAAAGTGCACCCAGCTACACCGGCTGCTGCCCCGGAGCTGGGAGCAGAGACAGGACGTGAGACGTCTGGAGCAGGGCAGCACAGTCAGCGAGTCTCTGCTGCGCGTAACTGCAGTCATGCGCAGTAGAGACTCGCTGAATGGACTGATCTTTAGTGGGGAGCTCCAGACGCCTCACAGCAAATCTCCCTGTGTGCAAAACCACACGTGCACAGTAGAGACTCTCTACTGCGCATGTGCGGTTACGGCTCACAGTGAGCGACGCATTCTACCACTTTATGTTATAGGATACTTATGTTCAGAAGAATTGCATGGAACCTTCTGGGGGCAACCATTTGGGATTCTCAGATAAATCATTGATTTACAGTGGAAGGTGATCATGTGGATGTTATGTGAAGTGAGCAATAAATCAGTTAGTACAGTTTATTTCATTAATTTTGTTTTTGAAGCAGTGATTGTTACTTTATCTTGTAGTAAACAATCATAAATACACTCAGTTTGGCTAAAAACAAATGATCATTAGGCTACCTGACAATGAACTGCATAAGTCACTGTTTACTAAACTACACACATCAAAGAATAAAGCTACAAAAGGGAAGATAATTATTTAAAGTAATAGTGATGTTTTATTTGAATATTTATTATATAGTAGTTTTTGTATATTACTTTAGTTGACATACTGTGTTTATTTTCATTTATTTATGTGTGCGTAATTTGAATAAGAAAAGTGGTTCTGTCACCTTAAGATACATTTAGTTAATTTCATAGATAATAAAAAGCTGCCTATATGTTGTAGAAAGGAAGTTGGCAGAAAATAAATATTTAAAAAAAATTAACCTATGTGTTTTGGTGAAACAGTGTGTCACTTTGTGGTAATTATCTGCACAATACGCTAATTAGTTATGTTCAAGCCCAAATATATCAGTCTCTGTGCTATTTGAAATGACCCCAGTTTGTTGGTTCTTACTATATCCCTTCATTGTACAATGTATGTGGCAATATTGGACCAGTACAGAAACTATCCTATATAATAATTTGCTAAGGATGTTTATCAGAAGCCGTCATGCACAGTCCAGATGGCTGCTCGTGCTGCAGTCGTGTGCAGTAGAGACGGTCCGAGCTGCTGCTGATACAGAGCAGGGTGCTCCGAATTCAGACCGGAGTCCTCTCTGCACACCTTCCTGGGACCGCTTCATGTCAGCCTCGGCGCTGACAATCTCTACTGTGAGTGACTACACCGCAGCCAGTGAAGACAGAATCCGGCCACCAGCCGAGGTTGCTGGGTGGCACTGTGGCCCGTGTATACTAGTTTAGCATAAATTGCCACACTGCAACACCAACAAATTAAGGCTAATTTCTCATTAAATATTTATATTAGAAAAAAATGGCTAGCACAACATATAAGCAGTTTTTACTTTTCTTTGAAATCAACTCAATTATCTTAAGGTGACAGATTCACTTTAATACCTTCCACTCTCAGTAATGTGACCACCCTGGTATTGTAGTTGTAAAAAAAGAGTCTGCAACTCAACTATGAGTTATCATAAGAACTCATTCTGGTATTCTTGGGAAAACAAACTGCAACATTGGGGACAAACATATGTTTCTGCTAATCTGCATTTAGATCACTGGGAATTTGGGGAATTGTTGTCCCCTATGGTACAGTAGGTTTAAGTCATAGTTGATCCAGTTCTTCTTAGTACATCTGTCTCTACGTGTCTCTCTATTCACTTGCAAAAGCAGTTCAGTTAAAAAAAGAATTGATGAGATGAGGAGAGTGAAATGCCCAGAGAGCTCTTATGATCTTTTGAAAATACATTAAAAGGAATATAAATACTTCCTTAACTCTTTAAGGACCAGCGTGCGCACGCGTGGTCAGCACTTGACAACCATGGGGCTTTTTTTTTGTTTTTTAGTACTTCCGGTTCAGGGCTCCCGAGCAGTGTGATGCCGCGCCAGGAGCCCTGAACTCCATGATGTGCCGGGACCATCACTGGTCCTTAAGTGCCAGACCGCCGTGACGGTCCTGGCACGTCAGTGGTCGCGAAGGGGTTTATAATAAACCAACCCTTACCTTAATCTGTACAGAATCTCAGGACAGGACAGAATCAATCATAAACTGGAGGTAGAAATTATTCTTGACTCCAGGAGGGTTATGCACTAAAGAGGTGATAAAGTGATGACTTCTCCAGTGACATCACTTCTCCACTTATGTTATTCAATGGAGCCAATACACTAAAATGCATCCAACTTTGGAGATCTTAGTACATATTCTCTATAGAATAACATATGAACTGGAGAACTGGTCTAACTGGACACATTATCTTCACATTATCACATTTATTACTCCTTAGTGCATAACCCCCCAGGACCGAAAACTCCTTCCTGGGCCTTCCTTCCTTCCATCCTAAGAACACTTCAGTGAGGGGAAGTTGTAGTAATCATGTCAGTTTATACAGAAATGATATTCAGTACTAATTAAAGCTTTTGGAGAACCAAACCACGTGGCTTTGATTCATAGTGATCATTTGATTTTACAGTGGGGTTATTATTAGGATGTTTTAGCATTTGTTTAAGTCATTCACTGTCACAGCGCACTTGTATGGAATGGCAGCAGCGGAGAGCCGCCCACTCCGTAGTCTTGGCCCCGATGGACTTTGTTCCACTCGGGCATCCGGCATCTGAGACACTGGCCGCTTCTGCATTCCTGTGCCTCTCTCGCTAGAGCAGATACGCATCTAGGGTTCCGTGCTTTCCTGTGTCCAGTCACGTGGCTCTGGCTGACTACCCGTTCCGTGCTGACCCCTGGCTATAGTCTGACTACCCACTTGGTACTGACCTGTGGTTCTGGCTGACTACCTTCTCCGTAATGACCCCAGCTATTGTCTGACTATCCACTTGGTACTGATCTGTGGTTCTGGCTGACTACCCACTCTGTATTGACCCTGGCTATTGTCTGACTACCCACTTGGTACTGACCTGTGGCTCTGGATGACTACCCGCTCCGTATTGACCCTGGCTATTGTCTGACTACCCACTTGGTATCGACCTGTGGCTCTGGCTGACTACCTGCTCTGTAGTGACCATAAGCTGGCCTACTTCTGTGCTAAGTTCATTCTGAGTCCTAGGTTACACAGGGTCCAGTCCTGAGCAGCATTCCTATTCCTGTGGTATTCCTTGCTCTGACTCTGGTACCTGTAATAAGAAGGGGTCTGCCTTGGGATTGTTATATTCCTTACCTGTATTATTATTCAATAAAGGTGGTGTTAATTGTACTGTACCTGTCTCAATGTGGTTATTCTAGTTACCGTGCTACTCACTTTCTACAAACTGCAGGTAGGGGGCATTCATATCACAGAACATGAAGGGATGACAAAAGCTCAAATATCTGACAAGTGTTAAAAATGTCTATGTATAGAAGAGGAAATCCAACAGGTAGAAGACCTTAACATGCATGACAAAATATTATGTTAACAAAATAAATTACTATTTCTTTAAATATAGGAAAGTCTAACTTATTATTTGGATTTACTCTCAATATAAGCTGGTAGCCAGAGAAAACATGGGGGCAGAAAGGGATGAGTGATGAAGGTGTAAAGTATTTGATGGCAGTAGAGAGAAAAGGTGAAGAGGTGAGACATCCTTATGGTAAAATTAACACTTCTATAAAAACAAGCCCTCACTTTAGATAATATTAATGTACAATATGAATCGATTTTGTGTGGATTGGTTCTCCACAATTAATCTTTAAATAGTACTGGAATGTATGTTCATGAACTACTAGAAGCCAAACTCCTGTCACTGAAGCCTTCCAAAGATGAGTCCAGGAGTCCTGCAAAAAGAAGCATGTCTGCTCCATGAAGATGATATCCAGTACCAATTAAAGAATCTTTTGGGGGAACCAATCCACACATGAATCTTTAGAAACCTCTTCCCAGGTATAGTAATACTTAAATTTTACTATCCCCCATCTTGTAGCCCTTAAAAAACTGAATTAAATAAGCCCAGCAGCATCATTCAAAGTTCCCTCTCCCCTGATGTCAGCGTTCTAGCTGACAGCACGGGAGACCGGTCCCTGAGCAAGCCGAGGCTCTTCAGCAGAGCCGAGATCACGTTATGGAAGAAGAACTCCTTCAGCAAAATGGTGTTCTACGTATGCTTGATTTGCAAGCACACGTAGAAGACCATTTCATTGAAGGATTTCTTTATCCATAACGCGATCTCGGCTCTGCTGAAGAGCCTCCGCCAGTCCTGGATTCCCTTGCTGTCAGATAGAACGCTGACATCAGGGGAGAGGGAAAAAAAACAAAACTTTGAATGTATCCTTGATTTGTTTAAGAGACGCATTGAACTGCAGTGGGTTGGAGGTAATACAGAAGTCAATAATATGGCATTGGAATGCTGCAGAGCTGTAGATATTCATTATATATTTTGATCCTTTTCTTCTTGCATGGTTGTGCAGAAGAATATGTGTATAGAGAAAAGTATTTGGTGTGACCAGCCTTTGCCTTCAAAACATCATCAATTCTTCTAGGTACACTTGCACACAGTTTTTTAAGGAACTCGGCAGGTAGGTTGTTCCAAACATCTTGGAGAATGAATCACAGTTCTTCTGTGGTTTTAGGCAGCCTCAGTTGCTTCTCTTTCTTCATGTAATCCCAGACAGACTCAATGATGTTGAGATCAGGGCTCTGTGGGGGTCATTCCATCACTTCCAGGACTCCTTGTTCTTCTTTAAAGATAGCTCTTAATGACTTGCTGTATGTTTGGTTTCATTGTCATGCTGCAAAATAAATTTGGGGCCAGTTAGATGCCTCCCTGATGATATTGCATGATGGATAAGTATTTGCCTATACTTCTCAGCACTGATGATACCATTAATTCTGACCAAATCCACAACTCCATTTGCAGACATGCAGCCCCAAACTTGCAAGGAACCTCCACCATGCTTCACTGTTGCCTGCAGACACTCATTCTTGTACCGCTCTCCAGCCCTTCGGTAAACAAGCTGCCTTCTTCTACAGCTAAATATTTAAAATTATGACTCATCAGTCCAGTGTACCTGCTGCCATTTTTCTGCACCCTAGTTCCTGTGTTTTCGTGCATAGTTGAGTCACTTGGCCTTGTTTCCACTTCGGTGGTATGGCTTTATAGCCGCAAGTCCTGCATGAAGACCACTTCTGACCAGACTTCTCTTGACAGTAGATGGGTCTACCAGGGTCCCACTGTTTTGTGCCATTTCTGAGCTGATGGCACTGCTGAACATCTTCTGATTGGGAAAGGAAGTAAGCAGATGTGTCTTTCATCTGCTGCATTAAGTTTCCTTGGCCGACCACTGCGTCTACAGCCCTCAACGTTGCCCTTTTTGTTTGTGCTTCTTCAAAAGAGCTTGAACAGCACATCTGGAAACCCATGTCTGCCTTGAAATGTTTGCCTGGGAGAGGCCTTGCTGATGCAGTACCTTGTTTCTTGTTGCTGTGCTAAGTCTTGCCATGTTTTATGACTTTTGACATTGTCTTTTTTGCTGTTTCTCATCTAGTTTTATTCCTCCTACACAGCTGTTTCAGTTTCAGTTAATGATTGTGTTTCAACCAACATATTAAATTAATGATCATTAGCACCTGTTTGGTATAATTGTTTAATCATACACATGACTATATACCTACAAAATACCTGACTTTCTGCAAGTGTACCTAGAAGAATTTATGCTGTTTTGAAGGCAAAGGGTGGTCACACCAAATATTGATTTGGTTTAGATTTTTCGTCTGTTCACTCACTATGAATTTTGTAAAATGATAAAAATAAACTATTAACATGTCTATTTTTGAAAGGATTCTTAGTTTACATCATTTTCTCACACCTGCCGTTACTCACACCTGAGCAAAGAGCAGCAGAACTCTAACATCTTGATCACCACTTTTCCAAGAAAAAGCTGAGTGAGATAAACTCTTTAACAGCTGAAGATTTTCATCTCAAGTTGCTGAGACACACCAACAGGTTATTTTTAACGATATCTCTGACTAAGTGTTACAGCTTACCTTGGTTTCAGTGTAATCTACAAGCGCGAGGCTTCAAGCATGTAGCAGGCCTCTGTTTTATGTGTTTGCTTCCTGTAGTCTCCTCCTACCTACTTCCTCCCTCTGAGCTGCTCCTCCTACCTACTTCATGTGGAGGGGTTTAAAAGGCAGACTGAGTCCTGATTCAGTTGCCATTGTGTTGTTGTTTATAGCATTTCTATTACCTTGGGCTTTGTGTATGACCTGGCTAGTCTTCCATCCAGCCTGGTGCTGACCTGTGGCTCTGTCTGACTATTCATTTGCTTATCCCTATAGTGGACACCCAACCTGGTGCAGGCCTGTGGCTCTGGCTGACTACCTGAACTGTGTATGACCTGGCTTGTCTGACTACCCCCTCTGGTGCTGACTTGTGGCTCTGTCTGACTACTCTTACTTTTGTTCCTTGTACCTAGCAGACACCCAACCTTGTGCGGACCTGGGGCTCCGGTAGACCAGCTCTAATTCAGCTATCTATTTCCCATTCTGACTGCAGGCATGAGTCATAGTTCACGCCATTCTGACTGCAGGCGTGAGTCAGATATTGCTCCCTACTGACTGCAGGCTTGAGTCGGTACGCCTGCTACATCGGATTAAGATCCTGTGTTCCTGCTCCTGGCTCCGGCAGAGACTATCAGTGGTTAGGCCTAGTCTCCAGCAGATTGGTCAGGCTCGGCAGCCTACTATTCCTGTTAGCAGAGCTCGCTGGCCTGTAACCATCTGCTTGTTCCTGCTGTATATATTGTATATATTTTGCTTACCTTTCGGTTGTCAATAAATTGCATTTAACTATACCGTACTGACTCTTGAACTTCTCTGGGAACTGTGGCACTAAGCTCCAATAAATCTTCCCCAATGACTGATCCATTGATTACCATACCAGGGAACTTCCTCCTGTGGAGCCCTCAGAGTGTACTCATGGGCTGCAACCAGGCTTCTAGCAATGATGGGATTTTCTTAATAAAGTGGATGTGGATTAAATGTGTAGATGGGCTTAACAAGTATTGTGCTGTGAAGTGGGATCGAAGTGGGCAGGAAGTTGGTGGAACAGAGTGGGAAGGGGGAGAAGTAGGTAGAGTTTCTCTGAAAACTCACCACTGCTGGAGAATCAGCCTCTCTCCCTGGAGACCCGGTAATTAACACTAAAACCCAGAGTCTCCTGGGCAGATCCAGAGAGTTCCCAGGTATAATGATTACCCACCAGTGGGAGGTCCTTAAAACTTGTTGGTTTTCACTGATGACCGAGGTTGAAATACCTGTGAGCTCTACTCAGTCAGCATAAGAAAAATTTGATAAAACGGGAAGAATTATCAGAGAGATTTGTAAGAAGGAATCCACCGGTCCTTGTTAGGATAGGCAATTAACATATATCCTGCTGTCAATAACATTTATCCTGCTGCATACAAGAGAAGGAGCAAATATGTTCTTATATCCAATAACTTTATTTATAACCTTTACATATCTTTGTAACAGTGCCCCAAAGTTATAAAAACTGGAGTTATTCTGGAGTAAACCAGCTGTACCACAGGAAACAAATAAACATTCCTGTTAAATTAAGTTGGGTTTTTAACCCCTTGAATGGTAGAGAGGTCTCCATTGCATTTCAAAGTAATACATGGAGACCTCTCTTGCATTCAAGGGGGTTAACCCTTTGAGTGCCAGACAATAATTCAACACAATGTATTGGATGCCTTTCTGGCACTCAAAGGGTTAAAAAGCTGCATTCACATACAAGGGGATTTTGGGATTGCTAATTGTCTCATATGGTACAGCATACCTCACAACATTTTAAACTGCCAAAGAGGGACACTTGTGTTTTAGGGGGTGTGGCTAGGGGTGTGGCTAGTGGGCTGGGCATTAAAGAGAATTTTTAGGCTATTTCATGACCTATTGACACCTTCTTGTGTAACCTAATAAATGACTTATAACAAGACCAAAGTATTTTATTTACACAGACTCATTTCTAAACACATATACTGATGTTTACACAAACAATAATGTGAGTTTTATTGCTGTAGACCAATATGATACACTTATATACACACCACACAGTCTGACTTCCTAAAAATAGGGACATCAGGGTGGGAAAGAGGGACAGAGGGATTTGGGTCTTAAAGAGGAACTGTCCCTCCTAAAGAGGGACACTTGGGAGGTATGGTACAGTTGGTTTACTCCAAAATAACTCCAGGTTGCATTTATAAATATAGGCCAATTTTCTTTACTTGCATGTCTTGCTGCAAAATAACAATCATTAAAAATGGCATTAAACTTTTTAGACACATACATTCAAAAATATCAATCCAGAATTACCCCTACTGAATTTTTTCTTCAGTAGCAGCTGTCCTTTATGGCAGAGATTGAAAGGTGCACTACTTTATAAAGCTTTGTTTGCATGTTTTATCACAGCCACTCCAAACGCAGCTGCACTTGTGCTACTTTCTGAAATACTTAATGGCCAGGGAAAAAAGCGTTAAAGACTCTAAAAGAAAACCAGCTAGGTTGTGACATTCAAACTTCAAAAGATTACATGCTTTTTGTAACTGTGTGGAATAAAATTATGAATATGTATGAAATAATTCATATTAACCCTTTGAGTGTCAGAGAGGTATCCAATGCATTTTTAAACATTTTAAAAATATCCCTATGTAACCCCTTAATGACCAGTGAAGTTAGCTTCCCTTAAGGACCACTTTGATCATTGTCAGAGTGCTGGCACACGTGACTGATTACATGTACTGGTGCAAAACTAGGGTCTGAGAAAGACAGCTCCCGTCTTGGAGTGGTCAATTCCAGTCCCTGTTTGTGCTTACAGCGTTCTCGCAGGAGCTCTGTAAACATAAAGTACTTGAAGTTCCAGGACCATCACTGGTCCTTCAGGGAAAAAAACTGAAGGGTTAAGTACAGGTAGGTTAATCCCAGTGCCTTGTCCACTCATAAACCACCTGTGTTCCAGCAGGGTATCCTGAAAATCTGACCAGAAAAGAGAAAACTTGTTCACAGTTATACAGAAAAAACAAACAAACTTGATAGTCCGTGGAATCTTCTTGTAAAATTCGGGATCATCTTGTCCTTTAAAGGGATAGTAATAGCACAATAAAACTTGAGCTCTGATTATTACATTTTTTTGAACATTTTCTGTAGTTCAATCATTATTGAAGCTGAAATGATCCCCCTCCCACCCCTTCAGGTGGGGTCACTGATCTGCTCATGCAGGCCCGGATGGAGAGCATGGAGGGACATACTTCATTAACCCCTTATGGATCAGCGGTCCTGGGTTGTGTGGTCTTTTAAGGACCAGATAGGGAAGTTCGACGTGCCGCACCAAGTGACTGATCACGTGTGTCGGCACGCCGAATGAGGGACTGAAAGAGATTGCTCTGGTCTTGGAGCGATCAACTTCAGTCCCCGGTATTACTCACCTGGCTCCTGCAGGAGTGCAGTGAGTAAAAGTATGTGAAGTACCAGGACCGTCACTGCTCCTTAAGTGCTGGACCAGAGTGATGGTCCGGGTACGTCAATGGTCCTTAAGGGGTTAAGCATAAAGAAAATCTTGCCCTCCTTCGTCAAGGGGGGAGGGTTTTTCTTATACTTAATGACTGAAGTTTGTCCCTCGTTGCATCCGCCAATCCGACAACTGGAGTCAACATTCAATGGGAGGTGGCCAGAAGGGGCGGGAGGGGGATCCTTTCAGCTTCAACAGGGGTTGAACTACAGAAATGTGAGTAACTATATATAGAGCACAATATTCAAAAATTATAAGTAATAATCAGGGCTCAAGTTTTATTGCACTATTACTATCCCTTTAAACTGCACTGTAAGAATTTCAACTGCCTCTTTCATTGAAATTTAACCAAACCCATTAATTATAGAAAAACAATTAAACTTTGGGACTTAATTCAACGTTCAATTCCATTCCCTGCTGACTGTCGATCTCTGAAGTATTCAGGCTGTGCGACAGGAAACAAAATATATTATAGGCATTGTAGCATTGGGATGGATAATAGTTGCCTCTGTCTTTAATAAAATCTTGACTTATTTTCACATATGTTAGGAAAATCTTAACATTTTTAGTCTTTCTAGATATAATACAGTTCACTCCATCCAGAGTGAAATATCTGTTGTGTAATTCCAAGACACCTGATTCACTCTTACAGGAGATCAGACATAGAAGCATGGTTAAGGATAATTGCTCGTTAGATGGCCATGAATTGAATCATTTTAGAACATCATTGACATTCCATAGGTAATTGTATCTGGATTCGGGAGGTCTAGATAGTCAAATACCTTTCAAGAGTCCGCATAATGTGGGTGTCTACCCACAGGTATGCCTTTGGCAATCGCATGTCCTATAGAGATGGCTGATCGGTAAGTATTAATAATTTTATAAGCTTCCCTTGATCAAAAAACTTGTAAATGGATTTGGTGCCTGGTGCTAAATATTGTAATAGGAGAAATTATGCTGATTGCGAAATAATTTGCAGTCAACCACATCAAGACTTGTAGGTTTTGAGATAACAAAATATTGTGAGGTTTTGCTAAAGGGTTCATCATTAGTTCCAGGGAGGATGGAACAGGCAAGGATAATCAATTACTAGTTCCAGAAGTGGAGAGAACCAAGACTGAGTTGGTCAAAAGGGAGTTACAAGAACTATTGTCTCTCTATGTTTTATGACTTAAAGGAGCAGTTTGGGGATCATAGCAAATGTCGGGAAGGCACAATGTTTGCTTTCCTCCCAATATTGGAGGAAGGTATCTAACACTAGTGTTTCTGGGTCCACTCACAAACTGAAACATTTTGGAATTTGGCAATTAAGATGAGAAGCAATTTTTTTTAAATTGGCGTAAACACTTCTCTGTGTAGCATCCAGTTGCTGCTATCCACCAGGTATCTGGATTTCCAGTCCATTCCAGTCTGCAACTGTATTGGACAGACCTGGTAAATATTCTGCTTGAAGGGTTATTCTCTTGTCTAGACAGAAATGACAAAAATCTCTTACCGATTCTGCTAGAGCTTTCGATTTGGTGCCTCTGAGTCAAATTATATATTGGATTGCCAAAATATTGTCCATTTACAACACAAAGTAACAGTTTGGGGTTATGAACTAAAGCATGATAAAGAGGTGATAACATGGAAGATCTGACGTTAGATTAGACCACTAGTGGAAATATTGGGCGAGTGTGCCAACCACAGGAAAAGAATGGGTATGAACTTTGAAATTTACCTGTATTGGGGCTGGGACTGAACTGTCCTCTAGAACCATTTCCTCTTCAGGCTCTCCCTGTTGGAGGGAAAAACAGGTTTGTTCATCAGTAGTCCTGCATTGTTTGACCTCTGTTAATTTTGACTGGCTTTGATAATGACTTTGGTGATGTCTAAATGATCCTTGATAATTATGACCAGGGGAGCGACCCCTACCGACCCCTTTCCAAAAACCTTATTAGTGAATACACTTATTATGAAAGATTGTGCTTTTTATAAAGCTGTAAAGACTGTGGCAAATTTTCCAAGATCTTTAATGGATGAAGAGCCAAACAGGTGTCCTTGGGCCCAGAGGTGCACATCAGAAGATGCCATATCAAGCAATGTTGGATCTATTCTTAATAATATAGCTCTGCATCTTTCAGCAGTTGTAGTTGACTTGGCATTGCCTATATTAATATCAATAGAAGTATCCAAATTTAAAGACATTTTTGCCATTTCCAAAATGTTCGCAATTGGGCCCATAACATCTAGCAGTTTCTCTGGACTACTACTGTGAGAATGCTTGCCACTGGTAGACTTATCTCTTGTTGCCCAAAGTCCCCTCCACAAATCTTGCAGTCCAAAAGGATTCTATTCTTCCCTAAAGCTGTGCTAGATAGATCTGTATTACTATTAGGATTACTATAAATAAGATTCACTGTTGTAGCTGCTTAGTGGCAGCTACATGTACAGTTCTTTGCCTGGGTGTATGGAGGTTGGCGATACACCAATACACCAATGTGCATCAACATCATGTGACTGTCTAATGGGTTGACATAGAGTCCACATTATCTGAACCTGGCCCAGTGGTATGTAGTCCCATCAGCAGGATCAGTCACAGTGAGCCTAAACAAGAACAAGTAATAAGAAGTCTAAAATAAAGTAGATTATGAAATACAAGAGCTTCAGCTCCTATTCCCTGCCAGCTACCATGTTGCTGGTGACATTTATTGACTGAGCTAATGTAAGAGTAAAGGCATTGGCCATGCCTCTCAAAGGGCTACTATAAAGTTTCTGCTCCCTCATGGACACACTGGACAATTGATTTGTGAAGCACATACACAGTGACATTGATGGCCATTAATAACTAGTACACATTTAGTTTTACTGTTGGGCCACTGGAAGGTGCATGTGGAGAAGTGGTCTCCTCCATTACAATACAAAATATGTCACAGTGCTCTGATTGTGGGCACCAGAGCATACTCTCCAACAGTACATTTTTGGCATGTAGTGTCTTTTTTTTGGCGGCACATTTTGAAGCAAAAAGGAAAAAGGGGGTCTACTGGTTTGGACTAAAGTTCTTCCATAATATTAATAGTGTGCCAGGCTTCACTACACTGCCAGCATTAAGATACACTCTGAGATGAGATGTGCTGCTTGGTCTAGCAATCAGATTTTAATGGTCCATAGCCCCATCCGTCACTGGGACCAGGGTGGCCTCTGACCAGACATATCTAATCATAAAATATATAATGGGTCTGTGGGGTAAATACCCCCTAGGCCAGCTTAACCCTACCCCAGTCAGCCTCTCTTAATTATGTAAACTGCTCTTCAACTAGCTCTCTTGGTTCACCCTCCTCCACAGCAGTGGGCCCGTCTTTGTCTACCCTGCCTCACCTGTTGCTCATTGCCTCTACTTGGCACAGGACAGCTGGATGCATTATGAATGCTCTCTCATACTATGACACACAGATTGAGAGCACATGGCATGTGCTTATCTGGCTGTGCCCTGAGTTAATGATAGCGGGGAGAGGATGGTGAGAGACCAATATATTTTAACAGGGGGGAATTGAGATTGCTTGGCCACTCCTACAACTCAGAATTTGGGTGTTGACAGCACAACTGAGTCACCCCTAAAAACATGTATCATTAGGCAGTTTCCTTCTCTGTCCAGTGGGAAATCCAGTACTGGGTGATCGTTACAACATGCCATTTCTTAGGAATGCATACATCATGCAACTCTCTACTGGCCCATTCAGTGCTAGAGTGGTCTCTAATTCATTGTGAAACACTATATTGGAGACTTCTTTAGCATGCATGGATTTTAAAAAAAATCCTAATAATAGCCCCCACTTCATATGGCCAGTAATCCTAATGACCCTTATGAATTTTGCCCCTACAGTCAGTCTTGGATGTCATGTGCCTAAGGAATACATGAGAGCTGAATTAGACTGCTTAACCTTTTAAGGACCAGAGGGGTGTGCAATGCTCTGCAATGCTGCCACTGGTCCTTAACCCCTTCAGTGCAGTGCTTTGCAATGCGTTGCGTACCCCTGGCACTGAAATGGTTAAACCTCTGAGTGCCAGAGAGATATCCATCGCATTGTGTTGCAATGCATTGGATACCTCTCTGGCTCAAGGGGTTAAGGGAATAAGCTTACCACGTTCAACAGGGGGAGTTTGTGTCCTGTGGTTTTACTAACAACTGTCATGCCTGCCTACATGGACATAACATCTAGGGCTGATTTTATGGTCATAACTAGTTTTAAAGCGCCTTGTACATGGGCTAACAAAGGCGGCGCTGGAGTCATGCGCAGACTCGTTTGGGCAGTCTCTACTGCGCATGACTGGCACGATGGCTTATGACAAACATACTTTTAGCGAATTATTATATAGGATAAGGTAAGTGTAGTTAGCCTAACACTTTTTAATTAAAATTACCTCCAAAATCTTTAAAGTGGAACTACCACCTGAACACAACTTTAGCTTAAATAACTCCCCATCTGGCGACTAGCTGCTTAGTAGCACTAGTCAACAGAAGTATTACCTTGACAAACTGATTTAGCCTTTCTTCCCCTGCTGACAGCATCACGGAACGCGGACATCTTGCCATAATCACGTCCACGCACCTGCTCTGTCAGTCCCTTTTGGAGCAGGACGGCACCTAGCAACGCCTCCTAGACCCGGCTGGGACTGACAGCACAGGAGCTCAGACGTCATTATAGGAAGGTGTCCGTGTTCCGTGATGCTGTCAGCCCGGGAAGAAAGGCTAAATCTATCTGTCAAGGTAATAATTCTGGGGACTAGCGCTACTAAGCAGCTAGTTGCCAGATGGGGAGTTATTTAAGCTAAAGTTGTGTTCAAGTGGTAGTTCAGCTTTAAGGCACCATCATTTATGAATTTAATATACTGTGGAACATTTTTATAGACAAGGTTTTTTTGGGGGGTTTTTACTACAGATAAGACTGGAAAATATGCACAAGTGAACCATTTCAAATTATTGACTCATTTCACTAAGAAAACTTTACAACTCTGGCTAAAACTGTTTGGACAGATCATCAGAAGAAACACCCACACCTCAGAGCAAATGTTGCTGCTGTACAAGCAGCCTGGCCATTGGATACAGAACTTCAAGCTAAGATGGCATGTTGTCTTTCTTTTCATTTCTAACATGCTTCATTTCTCTCTTTATGTTTTTTTTTTTTTTTTATGAAAAGAGTAATTTTTTGGCTGTACAAGTATTAGAGGAGGTTCACTATGTCCCAAACTCCTTAGAAACACATGCTTATTTAATCATTTAGCTTCAAGACAGGTGTATAAGAACCAGTTTTAGTGCACACAGAAGTGCACTGGACTCTTGCCTTAAAGCAAGACTTAAAGGGAACACTAACACCTAATTGAAATGAAATGATACCTTTAGATATCATGCACAGAGTATTTCTGTGGTTCCCTAAAATGAAATCTTAAACTTGCTTTTTTAATGCATGTGTAAACAGACACCATTTGGGTAATTTTGTTTGTGTTGTTTGCAATGAGAGACTACTCCAGGCCATTTACAAACAGTCCTGAAAGCTAATTTCTGAAATATCTCACTACTGCTGTGGAAATGGGAGACAGGGAGTCTTGAAAAAGGCAGAAATGGAAGTCTTATTAGAAAATTTGTAGACTAGATTTTAGGCATCTGGAAACAAGTAGGGAATTTTAACAGATGCTGGCTAGGGTACTTAAGTGTACATAACCTAAAAATGATCTGAAACAATATACACTTAAAGGGATAGTAATATGTCCCCGAATAAAAGAAAAGTACTCCCACTGCTGAGAGATATTTTATTAAAAAATTATTACAACTCAAACTTGAAATTTTTAGGTGCAATATCACAGTGGCTTGAAAATTTACAGTGGTGGTGTTGCTATACCATCCTATAGAGATTTATGGTCTACAAACTACAGCAGTCCATAGGATGGTGTAGCAACACCACCACTGTAAATTTTCAAGCCACTGTGATATTGTACCTAAAAAATTTCAAGTTTGAGCTGTTATAATTTTTTAATAAAATATCTCTCATCAGTGGGAGTACCCTTATTTTACTCAGGTTGATAAACTCTACAACATATATGTTTTTTACATTTTAAATATTACTATCCCTTGAAATACTATGTATTGCACATAAGCATTTGAAAAAATATCTGTTTTTAGAGGCCTAAAATCTAATCTTACATATGCTCTATGGGGCAGTCATTCCTCCATTTTCCATGGATCCTTAATGCCATTAGCAAGGCAATTTTTATAGGTGTCTAATAGGTGATACTGTTATATTGTGTGTACCGGTAAGTGGGCTGAGATAAGGTAGCAGTCTTTGTAAGTACAAGAGCTGTGGGTGCAAATCTGAATAAATTAGAACAAAAGAAAGAGGTAGAAAACACGTTCTCTAAGTGTAGTACTCCTTTGTGTTCTTGTGGCCTTCACCATACACCGCAGGTGCCAAAAATAATACTCACATTTTTCAGAGATATTTAAACTGGCCTCCACAGTATAATACCAAGCACTGGAATACACCCCAATGCTGGTATAATACAGGTACACTGGTTTCCACTCCCAACTTCCTTGGATGGGGACAGCCTCACTGTTAATTAATTCTTTTCACATGCACTCTTTTCCATAAACAAACAACACAGATTTGCAGTTTATGTTTTTATTATAAAACAAATAAAAACAATTAAAAATAATTTTTGTATCATTGCATACACTTAATGGGTACGCTTAAAAGCTATGTGAATCCGCTCAAGGTGTTTCGTGACTGCTTGTCACTTTTTCAAGAGCTATACAATACTTAGACAATGTTTTTGATGCCTCTTTCTCTAAGATTTAGAGGAAGAAATCAATCCACTTCAAAGGTACCAAACTCAAGAATTTCTTAACAACAGTATTCCTTTAATTTAGGACTTTTTCCAAACAGCTGCTTTGTATTGGGTTTTTTATATTATTAACAATAACTTTGATAATTTGATACTTTCTTAATTTTTTTTATTTTGTTAATATACTTTAGCCCATCCACACTGGTATAAGTAGCGCTTCTAATTGTTTATACTTGGTTATATCTGAATAAATTAGCACTGGTCTCTCAATACAAATAGCTGAAACAAAATAAACCAAATGGTATCTGAATATGACAATTTAAACATGCATTATTAATTAGAACTATATTTTATGGATAGAGAAACATAAAATAACATATTTTAAACAGATGCAAGCTTCAAATACATTATATTTATAAAATTATAACCAAATTTTAGTAGCTAATGTTCCATTAAGATTAGTGGACCTATGATGTACATAGGTAGCTTTTGTAATGTCACTGAGAAAGCACCAAAAGTTTTGAAATGTATTAAGCCAATTCCCAACTTATTACAGGACTGACTCATATCCATTGTTGTGCTGTTTTTATTATTTTCAATATAATTACTATTTTGGTTTTACTAATCCTGGCTATTCCATGTTATTGAAATGAGGTTTGAACCTATCTTTCAATGTACATGGTTTCCGAACGCAACAGGAATGTTTACGTTCCTGCACCAGGGGATGAAAAGCACACAGAAGGCCGTCTCTGAGACAGAATGTGAACAAGCCCAGAGAAAGACTCTAGGCCATCTGCATGATACATGAGGCAATTCCTTAAGCCATCAATTATTTTTTTCTACAGCATTGTCTGAGGATTGGTAAAGGTCCAAACAAGTGGAAATGTACAATAAGAGGGACTGATATACAACACTTCATTTTGTTGAACTCATTTATTTTATCCTGTTTAGAGCCATAAAAATTGTTAAATATCATTTTGCAATAAATACATGTGCATAACTTGCAAGTTTCAGAGATCTGACTCTTACCCAGCAAGGTGCTCCCTGAAGATGAACGCTCAAAGAAGCTTTTAACCAATTTTTCCCACAAATTTCTGTACCCTTCTGGCCACCAGTAGGGGGCATTCCCCAACAATTTCCTTCAGCATCGTATTGTGAGTAAGAACATGCCAGTGTTTCATGACAATTCCTCTTAAAGCCATTCGCTGTGTGCCAAAAATGGCAACAAATCTATCTCTATTCTGTTTTGGCATGAGATGGATTTGATGGGCGCATGTCTTTTTTCAGCCTTGTCAACTATAAATCTCATCACAGTTTTGATGTAGTGCTTTTTTTTAAATTACTTCTTTAATAATCCAGAGGAATAAACTCTTTCATTCATTCTTTGTTTTGAATCTTTAGCTTGCAATCTGAAATAGGTTGCATCACTACAATTTCTCTGCAATCTGATGTATTGGTCATATGGAATTCCTCAGATTTGAGACGGTAAGTGGTGACTTTTAGCATACAATAAAGTATTGCATGAGGTGGGCTTCCGAAAAGTCCTAGTTTTTTTTCAATTCTCTTTATAAATTTTCAAATCCAGGAAATCAAACTCATTAAGATCTATATGTTGTGTTTATAGTATGTTTAAATCTTTATTGTTTAAGTCCAATACAAACCAATCAAGATGCTCCATGGATACCTATCACAGTATCCCTAGGTTGCCTAGTGCTCCTGTGCTTCTTCTTTGGAGAGCCTGGCTGGGCTACATGGACGCCGGCTACTTCCGCATTCCTGACGTTCACTAATGAGGTCGCAGTGACGTGCGCTTGTTTATTGGCGAGTTCCGATTGGCCTAATTAGTTCCTACCCTGGAGAGCTCCTATTTAAACTTCCCTGAGCCTAGAAGTTATTGCCCTTTCGTGGTGTTCATACTAGTATCTCTTGCATTGCTCCTTACTGTGTTAACCCTTGTTTGGCCACCGAATCCGCTCTGTGTATTACCCGGCTTGTCTGACTACCCACATCGGTTCTGACCTGTGGCTCTGGCTGACTACCCGCTCCATGTATGACCCTGGCTTGTTGGACTACCCACATCGGTTCTGATCTGTGGCTCTGGCTGACTACTCGTTCTGTGCCTGACCCCGGCTTGTCTGACTACCCACATCAGTTCTGACCTGTGGCCCTGGCTGACTACTTGCTCCGTGTATGACCCCGGCTTTTCTGACTACCCACATCGGTTCTGACCTGTGGCACTGGCTGATTACTCACTCCGTGCATTACCCGGCTTGCCTGACCACCCTCATCAGGGTTACCTGTGGATCTGGCTTGTCTTTCACTCCCTGTTGCCTCTGGTTGCCTATGCCTCGTTAGGGAGACTTGAGCATTGTTGCCTCCGCTCCATCCTTTGCTCAAACGCCATTTCCGGCACCACTGCTGTAACAGCTTGGTCCTTAGCAGGTGCTAGAACCCTAGGCGATTTCCCTTCATCCTATGGTATAGCTCGAGTAGGGCAGGCCTCGGAACAATGTGCAGTCCTGGGTAGTGGTCTGCATACTGCTGCCCGGTGGTCTGGGGTAATTGTTTGTATTCTTATTACTCTGTGTTTATCAATAAAGGTGGTTTTATTCATTATACTTGTGTCTGTCTTTCTCTGCCTTGATTACAGTGACAATACCTCCCAGATCATGAAGATGTCAAAAATGAAGCTAAGCCAGTGTTGACATGCTCCCACAACACACTCACACCCCCACCAAAATGTGCTGCTCCCACCAGCCTATCACGGTGCCCGTGATTGCTTACTTGTGCTATCAGTCAGGTGTGTGTACTCTCCATTGGCCACCTGTCTTTTGCCCGCCCAGGATTGCCTTTATAGACTGGGCTGAGGCACCCTTTGGTGGCCCTTTCGTGGTGTCTCTATGTCAGCAGTCACCTGCCTTGTACCTGTTCCCTGGCCCTATTTCGCTTGCTACCAGTACCAGCGTTGCTCCTGTAGCCAGTGCCTCTCCTGCATTGTTCCTGCTCCGTTCCTGACCCGGTTGGCGGTGCTGTCATTCCTGTTTCCGTTCCTGATCCCGTGCTGCTGTGTTCCTGTTCCGGTCCTGACCCGATTGGCGGTGCTGTCGTTCCTGTGTGGTCCTGGCTTGTCTGCTGTCGCTGCTGCTGGTTATCCGTTTGGCTGCTGAAGTCGCTATGGCGACATTCTGATCTCTGTACACTCCTATCTCACCGGTTGCTGATTTGCTTGTATAGAACTGGTTGGGCTTTCGCTTATCTAGTATGTGGTACTGGTTTACTCCACTCTCACCGGTTGCTGATTTGCTTGTATAGAACCAGTTGGGCATTCGCTTATCCAGTTCGCGGTACTGGTTTTCTCCAATCTCCCCGGTTGCTGATTTGCTTGTATAGAACCGTTTGGGCATTCGCTTATCCAGTACGCTGTACTGGTTTACTCCACTCTCACCGGCTGCTGATTTGCTTGTATAGAACCGGCTGGGCATTCGCTTATCCAGTACGTGGCACTGTTTTTCTCCTATTCACCGGTAGCTACTTCCACTTGTTTAGTACCGGTTAGACGTTTCGTTTATCCAGTACGTGGTACTGGTTTACTCCACCATGCACCGGCTGCTGATACCACTAATTTAGAGCCGTGTGAGCGCTATTGTTGACCAGCATCAGTGCAGGTTTACTCCACCATCCACCGGCTGCTGATTCCGCTGTATAGAGCCGATTAAGCACTTGTTTGTCCAGTACGCTTTGCTGGTTTACTCCACATCCACCGGTTGCTAATCTGTTGTGTAGAACCGGGTGGGCTATACTGTTCTTCTATACATGGCACTGGGTTACTGTACATCCACCGATAGTTGCTGTCTCCGTTGCTAACCGGTAGGGTCTCCTTGGTTGGGAGACTGGTTTGCTCCACTGTTCCATCTTATGCTGTTGCTCCATCTATGCAGCATTAGTGGAGCTGTTCCTCTGTCCACTTGGCTGCCTTGCCCGGTAATTTGGCAAGGCCGGTAGAGCCACATTTAGGTTGGCGTGTAACCTCCTGGCTGCCTTGCCTGGTATATTGGAAAGGCCGGTAGAGCCACAACCAGCTTGTCGTGTAAACCTCCAGGCTGCCTTGCCCGGTATATTGGCAAGGCCGGTAAAGCCACAATCAGTTCATCGTGTAAATCTCCAGGCTGCCTTGCCCGGTATATTGGCAAGGCCGGTAGAGCCACATTCAGCTTGTCGTGTAACCCTTTAGGCTGCCTTGCCCGGTATATTGGCAAGGCCGGTAGAGCCTCTCTTGTGTATCTTACAATTACTACTGTTTGTACCCATTGTGTATATGTGATTTACATGTATGATTAGGACCCGTGAGGGTTCCCATTAAACTTTTCAATAAAGTTTGATTTTTATCTTACTCTGTGTCTGAGAGTCAAAACAAACCGTGACACAGTGAAGGCAAGCATAAGTAGTAGTGCACATTGCTCCTATCGCTATTCCACACTATTGCCTACAGAATCTACCCCAAAAACAAAAATAATTGTTATTAAGGAGGAACTTCAGCAATTCCAAAATAAATTCATTCTGATGTGAATAATCTCTATCTCTAGTATTAAGATATTCATGTCATCCCCGTACGCCTACCTTATGTGGGATGGAGGTGTACAGGAATTCAACATCCAAAACAACTAGGTAGGAGTCCCTGCCAACCCCCAGACTCACAAAGTGGCATATTACATCACAGATTTTCTTAATATAAAAAACCCTCCAAAAACGGTTTTAGATGTGTATCAATATAGCAACTGATATATTCAGTTAATCCACCAATCCCGCATATTATTTGATGGCCAGGAGGGTTTCTCAGTGATTTGTGAATTTCTGTCAGTATATACAGAGATTTCTAATCTTGGGACTCTCAGCCCACACATAGTTATACTCATCCCTAGATATCTGATTTCCCTCTAGATGAGATGAAGTTTAATCCAAAATTTAGACTTTATCTCAATTGTAGAAACACACTTTAATGGTTCATAACAATTCTTATCTTTTAGTTGACTCATGATTTATTTCAAGTAATATTGTTCACTCATTAAGACAACAAACCTCTTTGAACTTTGTAAACAAATTGGATGTAGATCGTTCTGTCCCAATAGTTAGTGATTCTGTCCCAATAGTTAAATTATCAGGAAATGCTAAATTTATATCAGCATCCAATTTCTCATCAAATTAAAATGCCATCTTGATTAAGGAATTATCAACAAATAAACCACAATATTATAGAGTTCAAAAATTATAATCAAATTTTGGTTAAACAATTAATGTTGAAATGGGATATCTCTAGTCTGGAGGCCTCTCTGAAGGCAAAGATTTTACCTAGGGCCCCAGGTAAATGCTTACAAATTGAGGGGTTAATTGAGAAATGGCAAAATGCTTTAACTAGGTTCTCCCTAGAATTAATTGGTCTCATTATTGAGGATAATAAAACACAACTGATCAAAATAAAAGCAGATATAGACAAGAGTTCATTATAATTAGCTAAGTATCAAGATTTATCAGATTTTAAAAATATAAATGACACTTTGAAGATGGATTTAGAAAAAAAAATGTTGAGAAAAAAATTTAAAATATACTAGGGATACTCAGGATTAAACATGGAAAATAATTTATTCTATTTTAAATGGTTTAATAATACCCAGTCAGAATCCTCAGGGAGTAGTAGTACTGCATCTAATTTGCATAATGCATCTGTAGTAGGCATGGATACTAGAAATTCCACACAAAGCAATGAAATAGGGAACAATGGTATTTTTGGACAGGTTAGGTTCAGATGAAAAACCCAGAGGGGCAGGAGGAAGTGGCAGTGGACAGAACAAAATCAAAGACAAGAAAGAAATTTAAAGCCCCAGAATAATGCATGACCAGATTCAGGAAGTGGATTTAGTAAGATTTAGTGATGACAGAATAACTGTAAATCTGATTGTCATTAAAGGGATAGTAATACTTAAGATATGTTGTAGAGTTTATGTCCCTGAATAAAACAAGGGTACTCCCACTGCTGAGAGATATTTTATTAAAAAATTACAACAGCTTAAACTTGAATTTTTTAGATGCAGTATCACAGTGGCCTGAAAATTTACAGTGGTGCTGTTGCTACACCATCCTATTGAGATTTATGGTCTATGGACCAGAGCAGTCCATAGGATGGTGTAGCAATAGCGCCACTGTAAATTTTCAGGCCACTGTGATATTGCACCTAAAAAATTCAAGTTTGAGCTGTTATAATTTTTTAATAAACTATCTCTCAGCTGTGGGAGTACCCTTGTTTTACTCAGGTTGATAAACTCTACAACATATATTCTTTTACATTTTAAGAATTACTATCCATTTAAGCTTCAAAATGCACACATCTCTATTGAAAAAAAAGATTATTCTTTTCATCAACTTATGTGGGAAAAGAATTTGAAATTGTAAAGGATCTGAATTTGTTCTTTAGGAAAGTACTGCTCTGAAAAATGTATTATGATCATAATAAGATGGGTTTTACATCTCAGGATATAGAAACTCTGAACATATTTGAGCATCTTTAAATGACAACAATTCAGAATCTGTATTGGTAATGGAGAAAATGGAGGGTATATCTAGAACCCTAAAGGCTAAATCCAAAAGTATGCCACATGAAGCCTTGATCCTTGGATACAACCATATACTGTAGCTGATAAGAGAGATTTGGGTCTACTAGACTTTAAGGGGATATATAAGGATACTCTAACTAAAATAGAATGTTGGGCACTTAAGGATTTTAAAAGGCACCCTGAATTGGCCTTTAGACCATTGGACAAGAGAGGAAGCATTGTCTTAAAGAGTGAACAATATAACTTAAAAGACATCATTTGCCAGCTAAAAGATAAGAATTGTTATGAATCTTTAAGGTATGATTATATAATTGAGATTAACTGAATATGTCAGTTTCTATGTCGATACACATCTAAAACTATTTTTGAAAGTTTTATCTCCTTACCTTGAGGATACTAGTGATGTAATATGTTGCCTTGTGGGTCTGGGGATGGGCAGGGATTCCTACTTACTTATATGTGCCTCCACCTGGGCAGGTGGGAGCAGAACATTTTGGTGGGTGGTGTATGGGTTTAGGGAGGATGCCCCTCTAGTTTTGCTACATTGATTATATTCATGATCGTGGAGTGATCCAAAGAGCATGTTAATCAGTTTGTATTGACCTAAATAATAATGATTTAAACATTCAATTAACACAACATATGAATCTTAATGAGGCTGATTTCCTGAATTGGAAAATACATAAAGAGGATGGAATACTGCAAAAAGGTTATCTTCTCAGATCCAAGGAATTCCATACAGACAATATCTCAGATTATAGAGTGATTGTAGTGATAGAGCTGATTTCCGATTGCAAGTTAACACAAACCTAATCCCTTTGGGAGGGATATCAAAAAGCTCTATGTCAAGATCATGATGAGAGTTTATTTGGAGAAGGTAATATGAAGCCTAAAGGCAATAGAGTTAGATTTATTGCCACTTTTGACACATATGGACGGCGGTAGGAAGAACTGACATGAAGCACTGGCACCTTCGTGCTCAGAAAAAGATACAGAAGTAAATGTAAGTAAAGTAAATGTCCCTCTTTGGTGACCAGATTTATCATTAAATTTGTGCGAAATTGGTTAAAAGCTTATTTGAGGACTCATTTTAGGGAGCACCTTGTTAGGTAAGAGTCAGATCTCTGGAACTTACAGATCTGGAACATGAGAAACATGTAAATGGATTTATCACACCGTGATATTTGGCAATTTCATTAATTCTAAAACAATTATAAAATAATTGTCCCTTCAAACAAGATATATGTTGTAAAAACAATTACGGAGTTCTGGAGGAGAATTTTAGAACATAAATGTGGTATTGACAAGGGCAATATGGAGAACCCCATTGCAAGACATTTTTATGAGTGTCATGGTGGCCATAGTGTACTCAAAGTTGTGGGTGTTACACACATTCAAAGTCAAATTAGGAGGGGTGCTGTGCATAATAGATTCTTACAGTGTGAAACATGATAGATATATACCTTGGGATTTCTGTACCCATGGGGTTTAAATGAAGAAATCAAATATAATATGTTTCTCTGTCGTCCAATACAGGTTACTGGTTACTTTGGGTAGGTGATCAGCCCCTTTAAATAGGCAGAAACAATTCTGAGAAGTGACTGCTGGGTGGAACCTACCTCCTCTCCTTAGGTTGCATCTAGCCAATCCCCAACCAGTAAGATTTGTTCCTTGGTCAAGACACAAGCAAGAGAACAGTTCTGCTATAGTTTTAGCTTTTTATTATTTTCTGTCAGATATGGGATACCACCATTAGGCGGATTACCATCACTGACAATTCCCATCACCCAAATATGGATAGCTCAGTTTACCAGGTGCTTTTGTGGACCTAAGCCCTTGGGGGGGAAATCTTGGCTGCATGTTCTTTCCCCAGGAGTTGCCCACTGAGGCTTCTTCTTAATCTATGGTAATCTGAAGACATAGGATCTGCTGAAAAGGTGAGCACACTTTGAGTGCTGAGGTCCACATGTCCCATTCTTCCCCTCCGCACAGGGGCCTCAGTTGTAGTTCCTATTACATACTCATGCACTCATTGGGTTTATCTGTATGTCTGTGAGGTGTTTGGAGCAAGTTTCTATCGTAACTTAACCCCTTTGCTGCTGGTTAGCATCCTTTTTGGGAGTTGTGGGCACTTTCCCTACTGGGACTAGTGTTTATTGGGTCTACCGACTTCTTCTAGTGGGCTTTTGTGTGGTTTTACTTTTTGGTATTCATCTTGTTAACTTTGTGCTCCGTGCCTTTAAGGCGCGTGTTTACCGCATAGATGCCATTGCTCCATTCACTTCTATGGGAAGTTACAGTCTGGGACATGTCTCTGCAACCGCTACACATAGTGAGGTCAGAGACGGCTCATTTTGTTGGTTTACCCTTACTCTGTTATCCGGTCAACGTTCTGGTCATGTTGGGGGCCTCAGGGGGCTTCAGGCACTGTTGGGGGTACTCTTTCAGCGAAAATACGATTCCCATGCCCCCTGGGGAATTTCTGGCCTCTCTGGATCTTCAGGATTCCTATCTGCACATCACCATTCATCCAGAGAGTTGGCAGTATCTCTGCTTTGCCTGCGACCGAGAGCATTTCCAGTTTTTTGCCCCCCCTTTTGCCTGACCACGGCTCCCCAAGTCTTCAACAGAGTCCTGGGGGCATTGATCTCTGTCCTACATCGGAAAGGCATCAGAGTTACTCCATACATGGATGGCCTCCTTCTGAAGGCTTCTTCTCCAGACCGCCTTCATCAGCAGGTGTAAGACTGCCTTCATGCTCTCTCCCATCATGGCTGGATCATCAATCTGGACAAGTCAGGCCTTGTCTCTTCCCAGAGGATGGTCTTTCCGGGCATCCTCTTTGACACTCAGAGGGGGATGGTGTTCCTCACGGGCGAAGCTGCTCATCAGATAGCACTGAAGGTCCAGGGAACTTCAGAGGTTTCTAATCCTGGCATGCACGGGTCAGCCGGATTTCCTGGAACAATCCCTGTCTCTCTCTCTTCACGTGCAGCAGAGCCTCTCATGGTGGCTCAACCTGAACAATCTCCTGAAAAGCAGACCCTTCCTGGTGCCCTCCTAACGACAGTCAGGACGGATTACTGGGGCACTTGAGTGTTCAAGGCCAGTGGTCCTAGGAGGAGTGTCTCCTTCCTATCAATGTCTTGGAGCTTCAGGCAATATTTCAGAAAGGTTCCAATGTTCTGCTTTTGCTGGGCGTATCCCCCGGCTCTAGCAGTGGACGCCTTGTCGATCCAGTAGAATTTTCCTCTGGCATACATCTTTCCTCCCATTCCCCTGTTGCACAGGGTGATACAGAAACTGCGACTGGAGTGCTGCCCAGTCATTCTGATTGCTCCATACTGGACTCGGCAGGCTTGGTTTCTGGAGCTTCTAGATCTCTCAGTGCTGGAACCTCTTCAGCTTCCCTCCCGTCCGGATCTTCTTCTATAGGGTTACCTGTGGAAGGAGGATGTTCGTCATCTGGCTTTGACGGCATGGACATTGAATCCTCAATTTAGAAGAAGAAGGGATTTTCTTCTGGGGTAGTGGCTACTATGTTTAGTGCCCGTAAGCCGGTTTCCTCTAAGGCCTACCATAGAGTTTGGTCTACCTTTCTATCTTGGTGTGCTGATAAAGACCTGTCTCAGGATTTTGACTTTCCTAAGGTGCTTTCCTTCCTCCAGGATGGTATGGATAAGGGTCTTAGTCAGAGTACTCTTAAGGTTCAGACTTCTGTGCTCTCTGCCTTCTTTCAGAGGCGTCTTGCTATCATTCCTGATGTCAAGGTTTTCTTCCAGGGTGTTGCTCATACCCGTCCGGTGTTTAAGTCCCCTGCTCCTCAGTGGGACCTCAACTTGGTTTTGGGAGTACTTCAGCGTCCTCCTTTTGAGTTCTTGGCTACCATTCCTCTACGTATGCTGAAGTGGAAGATGGCCTTTCTCCTGGTGATAGTTTCTGAGATGCATGCCCTGTCTTGTAGACCACCCTTTTTGGTTTTTCATGAGGACAAGGCGGTGCTTCGCACTTTTCAGGAGTTTCTCCCGAAGGTGGTGTCTGAGTTCCACATTAATCAGGAGATTGTGGTTCCTTTATTCTGCCCTAACCCTTCTTCAGATATGGAGAAGGATCTTTATCTGTTGGATGTTGTTCGTTGTCTCAAGTTCTATGTGCATCGCACTAAGTCCTTGAGGCAGTCTGATGCTCTTTTTGTCATTCCTGAGGGCCCTAGGGCAGAGAAGCCTGCTTCCAAATTTAACCATTGCTTCTTGGATCAAGTCCACGATTCATAAGGCTTATGACCTTTGGAAGAAGCCCGTTCCCTTCAGGGTCATGGCTCATTCTGAGAGGTCTATTGGGGCTTCTTGGGCCTACAAGAATCAAGCCTCAGCTGATCAGTTGTGCAAGGCAGCCACTTGGTCATCTGTGCATACCTTTTCTAAACACTATCATATGGATGTGCTGGCATCGGCCAATGCCAGTTTTGGGAGAAAGATCCTGGAGGCAGCCTTTCCTGTCTAGGATCTCATTTGTCCCTCACTATTCTTTCACTTTTGGGCCCTGTTGGCTCTAGTTCAGTGTGCTGTGTAACAGTTCCTGGGGTTTGTTTTACCTCTGTTCAGTGTCCTTTGACACTTTGTGGTTATTCTTGAGCTATTCATGATCTGTAGGTTCACTGGTGCTCTGGTGACTTTGGGGGCCTGCGCCTGGCCCCTGCCTTTCTTCCCGATCTGGGAACTCAATGGTTGGACATCCCAAAGTTACCAGTAACCTGTATTGGAAGACAGAGAAACTAGGATTTTAGTCTTACCTGTTAAATCCTTTTCTCTTAGTCCATTCAGGTTACTGGTCTCCCACAGTGTCAAGGGACCATGCTTGGCTCTCCTGTGGCAGAATGTGGGGGTCCTTTCAGGTTCATGCTCACAGGAGTCTTCCTTTCCCTTCTTACTACCTAGTCAATAGTTAGTTTTCAATTCTTACTGGTTGGGGATTGGCTAGATGGAACCTAAGGAGAGGAGGTAGGCTCCACCCAACAGTCACTTCTCAGAATTGTTCCTGCCTATTTAAAGGGGCTGATCACCTACCCAAAGTTACCAGTAACCTGTATGGACTAAGAGAAAAGGATTTAACAGGTAACACTAAAATCCTATTTTCTTTGAATTTGACTGTGATTTGATATGTTAGGACAATAACACAATGATCCTTTAAATATAATAACGCAGGTTATCTTCATCTGATGATGATTTGTTATTTATTAACATTTGTATCAAACTGGATTTATACTCCAGGGAATTTATCTTTTTATAACATGCTCCATGGAATTTATCTTTATATAACATCTTGCTTAAGGATTTGTTATATGACCAATGTGTGACTGCCTTGGTAAACCCCTGAGAGTAAGGGTGAAACATGTTGGCATTAGCTACCTTTGTCTGACCCGGAATCCATGATGCAAAGATTGTAGCACGATGATATGCTGATTGCCTCAGTAGAGCACGACAGTGTAAATTCTTATATGATCTATTTGTGTATGATAAGGTGGGATGTCTGCATATTGGCACAAAGAACTGTGTACCATGCATTATCTGTATGGACAAACAGTTTGCAAAAATTGCTTACTTAGGTGTATATCCTTCATATAGCAATCAGACACACCTATGTACTTTTTTGTACATTGGAACTCTGTTGACATCTACTGTATATCTGACCCATGGGTGATGCTTTTCTTTATAGGATGGCTCATTCAGATTGTCGAAGTGCAATGTCTTATATGAGGAAGAGTGAACTAAAGGGAGACCAAAATGGATATCACTAAATATAGACAAATGCTATGCAAAAAATGTATATATAGATATATATATAGAGAGAGAGTAACGTGCAAAGGTTTTAGACAGGTGTGAAAAAAATGCTGTAAAGTAAAAATGCTTTAAAACATAGACATGTTAATAGTTTATATTCATAAATTAACAAAATGCATAGTGAGTGAATCAAAGAAAAATCTAAATCAAATCAATATCTGGGGTGACCAGCCTTTGCCTTCAAAACAGCATCAATTTTTGCAGGTACACATGCACAGTTTTTAAGCCAAACTCAACAGGCTTTTCTTATTAAATATATACCCACCATGTGCAGATCTAACAGCAGAAGAGTTTATGTACGGTAAGGACAATAAAGGTATGGAATTCACTGCCTGAAGAGGTGGTGCTATCGAGTACATTAGAGATACCTTTAAAAAGGGCCTGGATACTTTTTTAAAGGAACAGTATATAGAGGGCTATGTGTGTTAGTATTGGGATTAATTTTTATTTTGGGCTTGTTGATCCAAGGAGAAATCTGATTGCCATTTGGAGTCAAGAATGACTATTTTCCCCCATTCAAGGCAGAATTTGAAATTGCTGAAATAAGGGTTTTTTGCCTTCTTTTGGATCGACAGCGGTAAACAAGAATAGGAAAAGGGTTTAACTTGATGGACGCAAGTCTTTTTTCCTAAACTACTATGTAACTCTGTGTTTTGCAACTAATGGGGTGGCATACTGAACAAATGTTCTTTTGATTTATTATTGTTAGTGGGAAATACACTAGGGAACAGATTAACACACTAAACACACTAGACACAGCACATTTACAGACCCTTAGGCAAGACAAAGATACTAATTGGTTATGTAAATTAGATGCTCTTGTATCTAAATGCAAACAAGAGATAATTTATTCCAAAGACTCCAAGATAACTGGGATATCAGATTATTATAGGGATAAATGAGTATATAGCTGGTTACTTGATGTAGTGTGGCGGCAGAAGAGACAATTTAATAGAAATTAAAAACAAAGAGTTAACAAACCACTGGACACTACTGAAAGATCTGACAATTCCCTAGATTCTGATTCTACTAATGATCAAACCCCCACAGGCATCTACCTCTTTTTTTAGGAGTAACCACAAATGACAGACAGAAAAAAAACAAAGACAAAGGGAAGAACAAAACAAAAAAAAACAGGAAAATGTGTCAACAAAGAAACCACTACAGAATCCAAAACAGTAATCCTGAGTCAAATTAATTTAAGTAAAGGGGAAAATTCACTACTTAACCCCTTCCCGACAATGGACGCATACCTCCCAACATTTATAATTGCCAAAGAGGGACATTTGTGTTTTAGGGGGTGTTTTAGGGGGTGTGGCTGGTGGGTGGGGTATTAGGAAAAATTTTTAGGCTATTTCATGACCTCTTGATACCTCCTTGTGTGACCTAATAAATTACTTATAACAAGATCAAAGTATTGTATTTACGCACACTAATTTATATACACATATACTGATGTTTAAACAAACAATAATGTGAGTTTTATTGCTGTAGAGCAATGTGATACACTTATATATACACCTCACCAGCCTGATCTCCTAAAAAGAGGGACAGCAGGGTGGGAAAGAGGGACAGAGGGATTTGAGTCTAAAAGAGGGACTGTCGCTCCTAAAGAGGAACACTTGAATGGTAAGTGAACGTACATGTACGTCCCGCAAAAACTGTCACTTAGTGACAGAGGAAGTACACGTACGTCCCGGAAGTCCAGGTCCCCGCGCGGCTGCATGCCGTTCGGGGACTCCGGAATAATTTAAAAAAAAAAAATTCTTAGCCAGGCATTAAGTGACGGCCACATGTGCTCGCTCCCGGTCAATAAGGGGTTAACAAGGGTTTATCGTTTGTGCCAACAATTGTGTACAAAGGCTGCAACAATATTGTGGAAGTCAGCAAATTGCAATGCAATATAAGACTGAGAGATAGTACTTCCAAAAACTTCACTAGTAGGATCTCTAAAAGTATATTTGAGCCCCCAAGTTCTCCAGTAATTCCTTTCATTGGATGTTTACAAAAGAACTGAGTAATATTGACTCTTCCATGTATGTCTGGTAAGAAATTTTTTTACTATAATTTAACCAAAGAAGAAAGGACAATTATTAAACATTTTAATGATAATGATGATCTTAATTTGATCATTAGGAGTGCGAATAAGGGAGGCGTGATTGTGCTTTTGGATAAAGACCACTACAGAAGTTAACTATACACACAATTAGCTCACGCTAATGTGTACAGAAAATTGTGCTGTGATCTGACATATGGCTATAAGAAGGACTGGATGGCATTTTGAAAGGAGCAGAATTTACAACACTAATATATCATGGTACACTCCAATTCTCTATACAATTCCCCAGATTTACAAATCTACTGTTTTACCACCAGATAGACTGATTATATGAGTGATTAACTCACTATCCTAGCCAATATAAATTTATTGGGCCACTTTTTACAACCATGTGTAAGTGAACTCACATAGTTTCTTAAAGTTACCACTCAATTAATTCATATTTTGTTGGGATGGCCCAATCTACCAGATAGCTGAATTTTAACTACCCTAGATGTGAAAAGTTTTTACAATCATACCGCATGCAAGAGGGACCGAATCATGCAGAAAAGCACATTAAACAAAAACAGAAAACACTACCTATTGAATTCCTACTTGAAATGATTTAAGCTCATAATTATTTTCATTTTGAAGCTAATTTTTATGTCTGAGTTTCTGGAACAAGCATAAGGTGCAACATATATCTGAGGCAGTTTGTAAACAACTATATTTACCTGAGAGCTGGTAGCCACCTTTTTCTCTATAAGAGATTTATTGATGACATTGTTTTGATTTGGGATGACAGTGAGAAAAGTTAAGATGATTTTTTTGAGTGTTTAGATTTCCCAGCATATTCACTATGACGTCCCATACAAATAACATTCACCTTTTGAATGTCAATATTTATAAAGACAAAGGACAATTATCTACTCATTTATTTAGGAAGACCATTGATTGGAACACAGTACTCCATGTGAGTAGCCGTTATTCTCTGAGCACCATTAGGGGCATCCCTTACTTGACATTGTTAGGGACAATACGAGACATTTCTAACCCAGAAAGACCTAAATAATAGCTCCAGGAGATGAACCAAAGATTTCTGCAAAGGGGTTAACAATCCAACACTAGTGGAAGAGCAACAAAACAGGGAAAGACAATTTACCCAGCAGGCTTTGGTGATGAGCAAGAAACAAATCATTAAGGAAACAAGGATGATGTTATTTACAGAAACTTTTTCTACATAAAGCAAATAGGTTAAGAATGTCTTATATATCTTCTTTGGCCCATAATAGGTACAAATTACACATTACTCTTACATGGTAGAGGAGGCAAAAATAGGAGATGACAGATTGTTAAAGACCTATTGGCTTGCACAGATCTGTAAAAACTCAGCAGAACAAAAGTATTTGGCTTAATATAAGTAGAGAAGGAGTTATCCGGCAGACAAGGGGTTCAATGTGTGTTTGTATATCATCATCCACAACACCTTCAGCTGTTCTCGATCCACTGCAGGATGAAGGCCTCCTCCTACACACACATACACATACACACAAACTATATGTGTATATATATATATATATATATATATACTTATTTTAGGATAGCCGTGTTAGTCCAGGAGTGTAGATAACAAATGAATGATTATCTCAGTATGTAATAATACGTTTTTATTGGATTAACATTCAGTTAGAAGGACAAGCTGTCTCTCCCATCTCCCCTGCAATCCCTCTGCGTTCCACTTGTATTACACTTGCCATGAACTTGATTGTAGCTTATCTCTTATGTTTTCCTTAGATAGGTATTTAATGTATATGTTTTATTTTTTTAAACACAATATTCTTTTGATTTGATAAAGGGAGCTTGTTGCTCTTGAATGTTAGTCCAATGTTAGTCCAATAAAAAAGGTATTATTACATTACCGAGATACTCATTCATTTTGCACATAGATAGATAGATAGATAGATAGATAGATAGATAGATAATAGATAGATAGATACATAGATAGAAATCCTTTTGTTAATCAAGTGCCACTTATTCCTATATAGTTTAGCCCTTTGAATGTCAGAGAGAGACCCAACGTGACAAAATCCATAAATACATATTGAAATATTTGTTGCTGAAATATGGAATATACATTTACATTTTAAATTAAGTTGGGTGCTTAAAAAGCCTTACCTTGAACAGTTTGGTAGATCCAATTAATGCGCAAGTTTCCCTTGGCTTTCTTAGGAAGAGATAGTTCATTGTCTCAAATAAGAAAGACATATAAATACGCAGATGTATTGAACAGTGAACACACTACAAATATTCCCTTTGTTCAAATGTTATAATGTACTTATAAAATAATAAGCTTATACAATGAGGTGAGAGTACAATTAAGCATAAAGGCAGACACGTGCTTGACCTGCAGAACACATACTACTAACAACTCCTGATTGTCAAGATTAATAAGAGTTTGGTAAGGCATAATAAACTCACATGCAAACATATGGGTCATAGTAACTAACAACATCTTGTAAAACCAGTATATAATTGAATATTTATCTTGCCTGAAGATATTCGGATTCTTGGTGTGGCAATGAAAGTGAGCACAAATTAAATATTATAATAAACATGATGAGGCTATAAAATGTAAGGTGTTGCAACTTGCAAGTGCCACAAAGCTAAACTATTTAGTTATGTAATTTTCTCCACAATATACAACTTGTGTTCCTCAGTTTAAAGGGATAGTAATGGTTAGGTATTACTGTAAGATCCATTCTCCTCCATACATTTGTATAGTGATGTATAGCTTTGTAATCGTCCGTTTCATTGCTGTTTTCGTTTTATTCTATAATAAAGTGTCCCCCTCCCACCCCTTTTCATACATCAAGATCATCCCGTCAGACCTGGTATCCGGTCAGTGGATTGAACATATCACAATGAGGGACAATCTTCTTTCTAGCAAAATGATGAAGGAGGGCAGGTTTTTCCTTATGCTGAAAGAAGATTGTGCCTCATAGTGATCCATCCGGACAGGTTTGTTGACCTTAGGGGATGATTTGTGACATATGGAAAAGGGGTGGGAGAATAAAATGAAAAAGGCAACATTATGAAGCTACACATTGTTATACAACTGTATGTAGAAAAATAGATCTTACAGAAATACCTAACCATTACTATCCCTTTAAAATACGTAGTCATATAAAGAACTGAAATGTATGAATTATTCCAGTTTGACTTTCATTTTTATAAATGCACCTCCTCATGATGCCTTGTCTTAATCATTTGAATGAAGTCAATCTTTTCCAAAAAATATACAAAATGGTTGCTTTCACATTTTATTGTAAATCTGCTGTTGCTGTTGAATATGCTGTACCACTTAAAAGTCTGTGAGTGCTGCTACTATTTTCTTTCTATAGATAGATGAATAGATAGATGTACCTCTTCAAGGTAGTTTCTATTACCAAGATTCTGAGTTCTACAGAGAACATAGAGACGCAATAAAGAAAGTTGTTCTTGATGAAAAAGTTAAAGTGCATTGTGTGTTTCTTACGTAGACAGATATTTCTGTCATTGTGACAAAGAAAAGCAGTAATCATGACTCAAATATTTTTCACCTGTGATTTTAAAAAAGTATGATCAAGTATGTTGTCATAACTAACTAAAATTGCATGAGTTCTAAACATAAGTGACTATAAGCACATGGCTATGTAAACAATGGGCACTTATAGATGACACTGTATTTGAGCAACTTGGTGCTTTTTTCAAGTCTGTATTTGAGATCAAAACTTTTATTTTTATGTAACTATAATACACATTCCCATAAGTATAAAAGAACCCAGCAATGCCTGGGTTAAAATAAGTTATGTTTCTTTGCAACAGAGGGAAGCTACTCAAAGGACACTAAGTGCACTACATGACAAAAAGTGCCTTGGCTGGGTAGGCCAGTAGGATATCACACCCCCAGGGTAGAGGAGGAATTGCTTAAAGGGATAGTAATGTTTCATAATAAAAGCAGCTCTAATTAATCATCATAGTATTTGGACTTTGGAGAGTGTTATTTCAATTCTGTCAGAGTTGAAGTTCAAGAGTAATTCAATGACAAAGTATCCCCCTCCTGCCCCTTTTACTGATGTAACACTGTTCAGCCAGAGCAGAAGGGAGGTGCCCAGGTAGACTGCAGAGAGGGACAATCTTCAATTATGATAAGGGAAACACCTGTCAAGGGGGGCAGAGCTTTCATTGTTCTCATAGGAAGAAGATTGTCCCCTTCTGTTATCTGTCTGGTCTTACAACCAGATTCCACATCTGAGAAGAGATGACTTACACTAGGTAAAAGGGGCGGGAGGGGAAACTTTGCTTGTGAATATCTCTTAAACCATAAAGGTTTGAGAGATAAGACTTATATAAGATAAGACTTCATGTTTTTTAATGCCTACAAAATAAAATAAAAAATAAAATGAGGTATTACTATCCCTTTAAGCCACAGACTACTGGACATGGAGTACAGATTCTGGCCAGCAGCAAAATGGTATTTGTATGGTGGTGGAACTCACTTCTTAAGTAACCCCTTAAGGAACTATGAAATGCCAGGACCGTCATGGATAATCTTCATTTAAGGACCAGTGACGGTCCTGGCATTTCATGGAATTCAGAGGTCCCCACGCAGCTGCATGACATCTGGGGACCCCTGAATCGAATGTGAAGAAAAAACAACAACTCCCTTTTCCTTAACTGCCGGCCGTGTGGTGTTAAGGGGTTCCTCTCATTTACTGGTATTGAGTGGTTATATGAATGGTTAACTTTAAAAAGGTTACGCTCAAAAGAGAGAGCGCGACCATTTTATACATTAACCATGTTGTCTGGATAAAAATGGCAACATGAGAATCTCGCACTGCATGATTGAACTGTCATAATTATAATTATAGAGCCAGGATAAAGAAACATTCATATTATTTTAAATTGGGATCGATTATGCACCATGGGGGAGGAGTGCCGTAATGCAATAAGCCTCTGCAGTAGTGGATAGGGGAGGAAGCTGTCCCCAGACCTTACCTATTTAGTGATAGTGGGGCACATTGGGAGAAGGGTGCCACTGGAGTCCTGCTGGAGTCTAGGGATGCCCTGGCTGAGAGGAGGCAGGGGGAGGAAGAGGAAGCAGCCACCACAGCAGGCACCTCAGCAGCAGGCACCCCAGGAACAGAAACAATGCCTCTCACCAAGACCTCCATCCTGCAGGAGAGGGAGCTCCAAGGGGGGCATCGTGCTAATCCTGCCACACGACACCATGGCTGCCATGTATATGTCATCTAAAGCCTTTTGTCATAAATGCCTATGTTTAACCCCAGGAGGACCAGACGGGTATGTAACACAGTGTGGAGCTATGATTTGCACAATCCTATGACACTCAGAGGTTTATTAAAGTGCATCCTGTTGATTTTCCTACAAAGATTTTCATTGTTTATGTTATGGCTACAAAGAAAAACAAAACATTGAGACCTTATTTCTATAATTATACTATGCGACATGAGAATCTCAAGCCGTCATGTAGTGCAAGATTCTCATGTCGCCATTTTTATCCAGACGACATGGTTAATGTATTGAGTGGTCGCACACTCTTTTGCATGCAACCATTTAAAAGGATGCCATATGAATATAATTGGGACACACTAGATGTGACCTCACTGTCTCAGTCTCAGTTGACACTATCTTGGCCCCTGGCCATTTCCTTCTTGCCTTTTCAGACATCTATGCCCAGATAATGACCTGCCCTGTGACAGCGTTGGATCTGCATAATGAGCCTCTTTGCACTAAGGATGGTCTATTGTTCTGTGTACTGCTCTGCAAGTGGAGGTTCTTAGACTCCTTCAGTATACTCCCCTGGCAGGACATCCAGGCATTCTGTAGACTGCGTATCTTGTTTCTTTTTACTTCTATAGCCTTTGATGACAAATTTCATCAAACATTATGTGAGATTCTGCACAGTCTGTGGTATAACCAAAGGTTCACATGCCTGGCATGCTGGTAAATTGTTGCCTCTTCTGATTCTGATTCGACTTTGGTCGTCAGTCTCAATGGACAATTTTGGAATTACTATCTGCTCCATGCTACACAACTATCTTGGTTTTGTAAACAGATTGACCAAAAGTTCTCAATTTGTACCATCCATAAAGCATACAAATGAAAGGGTGCACAATAGTGCCTTGAAAATTTTATAATTTATATGTGAAATACTCACAAATTGTTGTTAGTAGGGGCTTATACCACCTAACAACAATTCTCACATGAAGGTACATTGAAACCTGTCTCTGCTCAGGCATGCTGCTGATGAAAAAGAAGAGGGAAGGGTCCCAGGTGTATAAAAATATATATGTATTTATTTTAAAAACTAAATAAAATATTTATCAATCAATAAATCATAATAATTATAAAAGGCCAATTTGCCAATTCAACACATTTTGCAGTTTAAAACTACTTTATCAAAAACTGCTGACTTGCAGTTACAAACCAGAAAGAGACATTTTAAATGCTAGCAATTTAAATACCCCCACCATGTGCATCATTGGTGTAATACATCCATTTCATTTTAGCATATCAAAGTAACCATTTGGTAAAAAACAAACGTGTCCACTTGTAAACAAGTTGAACATAATAAATATGCATACATGTATTAAAAACAAACACTATTATGTATATTGATTTATATTGATATTAAAAAGATCACTTCCCTCAAAACAACACAACCACACTGCTTTGTCTCCAGGCAACACATACGTGTTGGCTCCAGACACCAGCCTTGTGAGTACCATTCCAAAGTGGTGGCATGTTGTGTTATTGTCTTTTGAAACAATAGTGCACAATGCTTTGGAGACTGCTTCCCTGTTTATCCATGATGTCATCCATTTACATAGAATTCCAAATGAAGTCATTTCAGAAATTGGTTCCCAGTTTTGGAAGTGGTTCTGTTCTTCTCTGTGTATACAAGTCTTCTTGTCTTTGGCATTCCAAATATGCCAAATGGACCAGTCAGTCCGTGGATACCTGAGATGCTTCACATCGTACCAAAAAGACAATTGGGTAGACTCCCTCATTCTGAAGTCTCTTACAATAATTACTTCCATTCTTCCACAAAAATGTCCCCATTCTGTGCAAATTATGGTCTGCATCCTGCTTCCTTCCATGGATCTGTATCTGCTTCAAGGGTTCCTGAAACTTCAGCTAGGGTTCGTACCTCTGCTTCTTTTCTCCAAACCCCGTGGGGTAATCTCTTGGTGCTACAAGCTGCCTACAAATCTGCTGTCAGGAAGCACAACACTTCTTTACCCTTTTAAGTGGGTGATAAGGTGTGGCTGTCCTTCAAGTATTTGCCTTTATCTGAGCCTTCTAGAAAGCTGGGAGCCTGCTTTTTTGGCCCTTTTTGGCTTTAGTTCTGCATTAACCCTGTGTTGGTTTTATTGGAGCTTCCTCTCCACTTTCGAGTACACCAGGTTTTTATTATTTCCCTGCTAAGCTGATTACTCCAGTGCTGCTACTGACTGGGTTCTTGTTCCACCCCCTCCAGTATTAATTGAAGGCCAGGAGGACTATGAAGTGTAAGCGATTTTGGATTCTCGCCTGCATAGGGGTCGATTGTAGTATTTTGTGCAATATGAGAGTTATGGTCCAGAAGATCACTCCAAGGAGCCGGCTTTATTTCTTCTCTTTCCTGATCTTCTGCAGACTTTCTACCATGTGCATTCTACTTGCCTGGGTCCTGCCACCTGGAGGGGGGGGATACCATAACTCCCCACTCCTTGCCGGACATAGTCCCACAGTTTATCTGTTCCTGCTCTACTCCTGGGACATTGGAATGCATGGTGGTTTGTGTGGCTATACAAACTTCCAGGTATGTGTAGCATCTTTGCAAAGTGTATTTTTGCACCTATTTCAGCTTCTCCTTCCTCAGCTTCTGTGTTCTGTTGGTGGTAAAGACTTAGTTCTTGATAACCTGATTCATTCTCTTGATTTTTGACTTTTGTCTTTTCCTTGACTCTGGTTGACCTCAGCCTGTCTCAACCAATTGCTTGTTTGCTGAACTCCTCCTGCAGCAATCTTTTGTTGTCCATCAACTGTTCCTATGCTTTCTGTTTGACTCTGGTGTCTGTGATATTCACGCTTATTATTGACCTCCTAGTGTACTTACCCTGATCTGGCCTTAGCTCAACTGAGGTCAGATATTCAGCAGTGCAGCTGACACCATTCTTCTGTCTCCCAGCCTTTCAGCTGCAGCAAGAGTCCACTTGTGACCAGCCTCACACTCCAGCTTCATTTTCAAGCATCTCCTCTGCAGAGGCTTCCAGTCTATCAAATTCTGATCACTGTCTTCTCCATCCCACCATTGGGCTTCAGCATCCTAATATTTTCATGATAAGGTATCTCAAGTGAACTTTTCATTCTAAGGCCTGATCAAAAGGAAGTTTCAACTTCAGTAGAGGAAAGGGCTCATTACAGTAAGGTCTGTTAAATTGTGAAATTATTGGCTTATGGATGTAGTATTGCCAGATACAATGGATACATTTAGAAGAAAATAACTTTCTAGCAGAAGGGGAGATTTAGGATTATACTATGTGTTAGGAGATTAAACAGGAAGCTCTGGTAAACCCATCTTGGAGTTGGGAAGGATTTACTAGTTGTCATTTTCTCAGATACACTGTGGCAAAATTTAAACTTGACAGAACTGTGTAATTATGTAACTACAATGTCTCTTAACACAGGAAGGCTGGAGACAGGACAGTGACTGAAAGACTGGGCAATCAGCTAACTGGCAATGTAACTAAGAACAAATTAAAACACAAAAAATATTTTTTTAAATGATGTGGTCAGAGATGTAGTACTGCTGAGTCCGTGCTTGCTTAAACATCAGCGTTAGTTGGCAGTGGGTAGAGAGTTGTACAACAGCAGAAAGCCAGTGGACAGCAGATGGAAGTTGTCTAAATCGTGCAAAGACCATAATTGAAAGATAAACAAAGTAACTGGTGTAGTAGGTGAAGACGCCTAGTGGGATATCATTTATTGTTTTTAGGATGAAGTAATAAATTGGAGACCATGGATCTTTAGTGGAAATTAAACAAGTACTTAGATTGAATCATACTTTAGCTTGATATAAAGCACACTGGCACTTGCAGCAAAGGAGAACTTTGACTTGAGGCAGACTGATGTTTGATATGAGACAGACAGGTACTTGTGGCAATGGAGAACTTTGACTTCAAGCAGACTGAGCATTTGACTGAGACCTGCAGCATATTGGTAGGAAATTGGCAAGAACAATAAATTATAAACAAGCAAAAGCACAAAGTCAGTGTTAGGCAGGCTGGAACAGGACTGGAAACAAGTCAGATTTTTACTGTAAGAAATATACTGATACGAGAACACTATGAACATGAGCAGAGGCGCTCCAGGTATCGGTATATAAAGCACATGGAGGTTCAGATGATCTAATAATTTATTGAATACAGCACATATTCTGTTCATTAAAGACCCAGAAGTGAAAGTCTGATCACTTTTGTGTGCGAGAGATAAAAAGGCATTGAACCCCCTTATTATAGAAACAAATATAATTTTATTTGGGCCTTGGTCAGATGGGTGGCCCAGAAGGGCCTTCTCTTTATTTTATCTTTGACAAAACGAAATATTTGTTAGTATTCCAATAGAAAGGGTATGTGTTGCTTGTATATATCAATATGTACCTAAGCATATTTCTTCTCTCTGTCTTTAAAGAGATAGTAATGTTTCATAATAAAAGCAGCTCTAATTAATCATTATAGTATTTGGACTTTAGAGAGTGTTATTTCAATTCTGTCAGAGTTGTAGTTCAAAAGTAATTCAATTACAAAGTATCCCCCTCCTGCCCCTTTTACTGATGTAACACTGCTCAGCCAGGTAGATTGCAGAGAGGGACAATCTTCAATTAAGATAAGGGAAAAAGCTGAAAAACTTGTCAAGGGGGCAGGGCTTTCATTGTTCTCATAGGAAGAAGATTGTCCCCTTCTGTTATCTGTCTGGTCTTACAACCAGATTCCACATCTGAGAAGAGATGGCTTACACTAGGTAAAAGGGGCGGGAGGGGAAACTTTGCGTGTGAATATCTCTTAAATCATAAAGGTTTGAGAGATAAGACTTATATCATTCTTCATTTTTGTTAATGCCTACAAAATAAAATAAAGATAAAACGAAGTATTACTATCCCTTTAACAGTATATTCTTTTATATACACGAAGGTGGGATCTGCAGTCAGTAAACATAAATGTGGAAAGGAGAACTCTAAATATATAGAGGTACAGAGAAAGGATAAACAAAAGCAGAGAGAGAGTTAGCTATATTGTACTACATGATCTGTGGGGATAAACATAATATAAATATTTTAGTAATAAAACTCCCTCCTCCCCTAATGCACTGGCTTCTTTACACTCTTCCATTCTTACACTCCTTTACAGGTAGACATGTACAGGTGCTGTACTTCATTCTCAGATTCCTTTTTGTTAGTGTAGAAACCTCCAGCAGTTCCTTGTCTGTAGAGTAGGCAAGGAGAGAATGGCTAATTGTACCAGCGGTGTATTAAACTGTACAAGAGACTGACACATTTGTATTATTTCTTTTAGCACAACATGAAGTGGATATTTTTTCTTGAACTTCAATAACATGATGTGCATGTGCAAAATGTTCCAAGACAAACATAGACAAACTGAATCCTTTTAAAAGATGGCACTGTATTATAATATTATAATGAAGATACAGGGGACCTCATTTTACAAGGTACAGGACCACATGTGGGTTGTGGACCCCAAGTTTCAGATGCCTGTCTTACATGCTAGTTGGAGATGTTGCTAGTATCCAAGTAGTTAACCACTTAAGAACATAATTAGGGAATAGAAGTAAACAAACAAGAAAAATATAGTGCTCCAAGAAGATCTAAGTGCAAACTACTTTATTGGTATAATCACAAATCAGACAGAAACATATAAGACAAAGTGGAGTGGGATAGAGTACTTGGTAAATATCTGACTGGGAATGAGATCAATATATGTGTAAGGTGGTTGTGGGATATGGGTGATATAGTTAACGATCTAAAAGATGAAACTGTGCCACCTATTGTTCTGCAGGCTTTGCGTAGACCACAATGTATCTCCTTGATGGTAGGGAGAATAAGATCATTAAAAAATAATAAAAGAGTGTTCCACAATATCCCCGCCTATATACTCTTACTTGATGTATTCTTGGTTACTAAGCACATCAGGTCAAACTCCCGGGGCTCCAGCTTATAACGTCCCCTGCTCATAAGTACTCTCGTATCCAGTAGTTCTGCTGTCCTGAGCAATACCTTCACTAAGTGTGCAACAATAAAAGCTCTAAAGCTAAAAAATGGTTGTATTAAATGGCATAAAAATCCACATACACATCACTAGATGCTACACATTTCGGAACATCAAGTTCCTTCGCCAGGCACATGAGGATTCCAGGATCAAGTTTGGTGGCACAGAAGATCTTTTCTGTCTACATACTAATGACAGCATCCACCAGATAGTACTCAGTTTATAGGTATACTAATTGACTCCATTATCATCATTTGTTGAATCCATGGACAGTTACCAATATCCATCTTCAGACCTTCATTACATCTTGGTCCGTAATATTCATCTAACTCAGACGTAACAGATATTAGGAGGAAATTCAGGTTTGATCCACGTATTCACATTGGATAATTTTGGGATGCAAATAGCCTTTTTTTGATCTATTACTGTTTATACTACATTGTATGGTGATATTTGATATAGTCATCTGTGTACATAGTTTTTTATCCCTAAGCCGATGCATTTTGCAATATATTCAGCTATCTGGTTATTACCTAAGATTCCATCAAATGAGGTTTTGTTAGATCCTCGCATTAGAATTTTGGATCTGGATGATGAGGATACCAGTTAGTTGATATTTATTATTCTTTTATTGATGGAGAAACTGTATTCAATATCTGTGGATCTTCTTTCGTTTTTGCACACAGTAGTTAAATATATTTTATTTAATTTTAATATATTTATTTAATTTTATTTTTTTCTGATTTATTTTTACCATATCTGTTTCATTTTTTGGATACAATAGTATACTTTCGATACCGTCATATAGTCCTTACAAATATTGTGTATTTACCCTTGATACGTTTATTCTATTAATTTACTTCAGTGTATCCAATCTTTCCAAGTGAAGCGCTATAGTGTTCTTTTGTTTTGTAATATAAGTAAACATATTACCCAATCACAGTATCCTACTTTCAGTTTTAAAACAGGGTTATTTAAATGGATAGTAATACTTCTTTTTATCTTTATTTTATTTTGTAGGCATTAAAAAAACATGAAGAACGATATAAATCTTATCTCTCAAACCTTTATGGTTTGAGAGATATTCACAAGCAAATTTTCCCCTCCCGCCCCTTTTACCTAGTGTAAGCCATCTCTTCTCAGATGTGGAATCTGGTTGTAAGACCAGACAGATAACAGAAGGGGACAATCTTCTTCCTATGAGAACAATGAAGGCCGTGCCCCCCTTGACAAGTTTTTCAGCTTTTTCCCTTATCTTAATTGAAGATTGTCTCTCTCTGCAATCTACCTGGGCACCTCCCTTCTGCTCTGGCTGAGCAGTGTTACATCAGTAAAAGGGGCGGGAGGGGGATACTTTGTCATTGAATTACTTTTGAACTACAACTCTGACAGAATTGAAATAACACTCTCCAAAGTCCAAATACTATGATGATTAATTAGAGCTGCTTTTATTATGAAACATTACTATCCCTTTAAGAGCATCTTTATAACAGCTCTTCACTTCAAAATGTACAGTAAAACTTTTAGGAAAGAGACCTGAAAGCCAATACTATGCATATAGTGAGGTATAATAACACTATCGTTGTGTGCAAAGTTTTGGTCTGCTACAAAGTTTCAGTTGCACAAATCCTAACATTTATTCTAAAAAGGACAAACTCCACTGGTGGTGTTTTCCTGGATAACTATAAGGAATATTGGTAAAGAGTAAGTAATCCTTAACAACAAGTTTCTTGTATGAGGTACAGTGCATTATAACATTTATTTTTTATAAATATTTCCATACTTTGAAGTGTGAAAATGTCTACTATTTTTCAGCAGACTAAGTGAACAATTCTACCTACACTCTTATATTACTAATGAATCAGCAAACCTAGCAGAGTACAGCAACATGTTTGCCATGGGAAATGGGCAGATGAGCAGAGTTGATGGATTATTCTTATCTATGATCAGATTCTGTTTATATTTATATATGTGTATGAATCATTGGGGGCACTAAGGCAGAATAAAGTGGTGATAACATGGATATAACTTCTCTAGTAATATCACTTCTCCAGTTCCTATGTTATTCTATGGAGCCAATACACTATGATTTCTCCAGCTTTGGTCATCTTAGTGCCCAGACTCTATAGGATAACATAGGAACTGAAGAAATGATATCACTGTGGAAGTTATATCCACTTTATCACCTCTTTATAAAGCCTTATTGCATAACCCACAGTAAGGTCAGGAGATTTTGCCTGTACAATTGCAGTGTCAAAGATGGATTCAGTTCTTCTGACATGGCAGGTTTACAGAGCAACATTTTACCTTAAACATAGAGGACAACATTGATTGCTTAATTACCTGCTAAATGGAAAAAACTCTATTAAAACTCTGGATGTTATTGTCCTACTGAAACTAGGATGTGCACCACTGGTGTTAAAGAAACGATAATACCTCCTAATAATAAAACCTCTTAAACGTTTAATGACCACTGTTAATCAATTTTGCAATGATTTGTTTTCCAAAATTGAACTTAAATTAGTATTATGTATATTAAAAGTCAGAGATGCTCAACTAGGTACGAACCTGCATTACAAATTTTCAGGCTCTATAGTAGGGATGGGCTAAAGTTGTCGCCGTGTTCCTGTGAGAAATTTCACAAAAAACACGTTGTTATCTGCTTTTTCACAGGAAAATCCGCTTTAAAACTAGCGATTAAAATTTTCTCATCTTTCACCCATTGGCCAAAATCTTTCGCCATTTTTTCAATGGCTAAAAAGTTTTCACCCTTTGATTTACATTGTTTTCGCACTTCCGCTATAAAAATGTGACATTTTCGCTGAAGGCAGACACATTAGAAGCAGCTACAGAGTGAGATAGACATGCTGTGCGGTTCTCTTTTGATATTTAGCATAAATTGAGGTAGGAAAGGCTCATAGTTACTCCTATCACTATGAGCAGCAAAAAGAGGAACTGGAAGGGCCCTTATTATGTGTCCACTGAGTCTGAGGAGGAGGAAGTGACTAGTAGTACTCAACCAATGCTGTCCAGTCCCCCTAAATCACCCCAAGGGATCTTGGGGAATTTAATAAGAAGGGAGGGAGAAAAGGGAATGCTAAGGAAAGGAGAAAAGGGAAGGAAGGAAGGAAAGGGAAGGAAGGGAGGAAAGGATAGTGAGAGCAGGACAGGTCAGCTGCCTGTGCCTGCTGCAAGATGTGCTGCCCCTGCTGCCAGTGCCACCATTTCTGTAACTGCAGCCACTAGTTTGTACCTGTTGCCAGACGTGCTGCCCCTGCTGCCAGTACCACCATTTCTGATCCTGCAGCCACTAGTGTTATACCTGTTGCCAGACATGCTGCACCTGCTGCCAGTGCCACCATTTCTGTAACTGCAGCCACTAGTGTTGTACCTATTGAAAGATGTGCTGCCCCTGCTGCCAACATTATCCATTGCCACAGACAATGAAGGGGAATGTGGAGGACAAGAAGAAAGAGGCCATTCTTCTCCACTTTTCCTCTTCCCTCTGAAGTCGTCATGGGTGTGAGACTGTTTTTCTGTTGGGGCAGGCACAGTACAGTCATCAGCAGCGGCACTGTGCACTATTTGTGACAAGTCAGTGAAAAGAGGAAAGGAGGGAACACACCTTGGCACAAGCACCCTCATATCACACATGAAACACAGACACCATGACATTTACTCCAAACATGTTAAAGCCAAACACCCACCACAGAAATCAAGCACTGCTTTTTCTGTCCCTGACTCACCAGAAAGGCAACAAGAGGCGAGGTGGAGATCAAAGAGGAGGAGGAATAGAACAACCCAGGCAGAGACTGGAAGTTCCAGGATGAGTGAAACAACTAACTCTCCATCACCTTCTAGGGTAACTACATCTTCTGCAAATCCTCCTCATTCATTACCTCCCCCGCCAAATGATAGCCACTCTGTTGATGTTAGGTGCACTGACCACACATACCACATGGTATGTGTGGTGGAGGAGAATCTCAATCAGTGCATCAAACAGCATCTGAGGAGATTCCATCCTGCAGAATATGCTACGATGGTGGCTGAGTGGGTTCATCACTACTATTAAACTGTCAGCAAGTTGTCATGTCACCTTAGCGGGTGTGGAAAAGGGGTACAGTGACAGCGGCAGTACTTGGTTTCGGGTGTCATGGTGTTTGGATTCAGTTGTGCCACCAGATGTTATTTACCACACACATACTGTGCACATTGCAGTTGCTGAGGAGACACACTGATCCTTCTCTCAAGGGAAAAAATATATTCTAATAACAATACACTCATGATGACTTTGGAGGAGAGGCAGGTGGAGAAGATTTAATGGCCAACCTTTTCTTTTCTCCACAAATACTGGGGGCTACTTATTCTGCTGCTACTGCCTCAGGAGCATCACTGGAGCTAGTCATGGCAAATGGAACCTTCATCATCCATCTTCCATGTTACTGCTATTGTTGATCCCATTCCCTTTCAGCTGCCTAATCATCCTGCTGCTTAAACAACTCAGCAGCAGCAGAACGAACAACTGTTGCAACTCAGGCCTCAGGAGGACATTTGACAGTGGCCACTTGCCAACATGACCTGCTGGCATTAGGCCAGTAGGGCATTTTTATTTTTTCTCAGGGCTTGTGTTTGTATTTAAAAAAATAAGTAAAAGAAAAAAACTAGTCCTACAAAAAAATAAGCAATTTTTGGGGGGTTTGTTTCTAACAAGCCTAAGTCCTACAAATCAATGTTTCCTTAGGGCTTGTGCCATACTAGCTTAAGTCCTACAAATCAATGTTTCCTTAGGGCTTGTGCCAAACAAGCTTAAGTCCTACAAATCAATGTTTCTTCAGGGCTTGGGCCTCTAATAAGTCTGTCCTACAAAGGCCTCTAACAACAAATCAAACAAAGCATCCTCTACAAAATACTCTATCAAGTCAAGTATCAATCCACCTCAGTGGCAGCGTATGTCAGGGGTTCCTGTCTCTGTCACTTTAAATACAAATGTCTTATTTTATTTTATTGATTTATTTTTTTATTAACTGTTCCCCCAGTAGCAGTCAAGAAACCCCCCCAAAACAAATTCCCTGTTCAAATGATTCATTCATTCACCAACATAGGCACACTCCTCAGACCCATTTATACCATGTCTTATGGTTTCTATTTTATTTAGGATTTCTTTTTTATTAAGTGCCCCCCAATCCCAGTAAACAACCCCCCAAAAATCATCCCCTGTTCAACTGATTATTTCACCACACCCCACCAACACAGGCACCCTCATGCCCCTTTTATACTGTGACTTTGGGAAATAAAATATTATTTGTAATGTGTTGTGTGTAACTTCTATGTTCCCATTAATTTCAATGGGTGAAAAAAAGCGGAAAGTGCCATTTTTCGCCAATTTCAGTTTGAGGAGGAAAGTTTCGCCCATTCCTACTTTATGGGAATGGTGTCCTACCCAGAGTACAATATCTTTTAGCACACTAGTGCCTTTCACAGAGAGGAAATATCCTAAAGCATATCATATTGATCCTGCCCTTACAGCAATCCAACTACGGAATGCCAGGCAATTCCTCTCTAAACAAGAGAAGCAGCCAACCACAGATGTAAATTTTGGTCTTGTTGGGCCTAGTCAGTGAGGTGTAGCTGATCTCTCTAAGCACTGTGAGCAAGGGGTCCAATACTGGATTCTCCTTATTACCTTTGGGGTGACTAATCCCAAAGGTAATTTGTATATGCATATTAAAAGTCAAAGATACTCAACTAGGTATAAACCTGTGATACAAATTTGCAGGCTCTATAGAAATTATGTTCTACCCAGGGTACAATCTCTTTTAGCACACTAGTGCCTTTCGCAGAGAAGAAATATCGTAAAGCATATCATTTTGGTTCTAACATTACAGAAGTCAAACCACAAAATGCCAGGCAACTCTTCTTTGAACAAGAGAAACAGCCAACCCCAGCCATATGTTTCAGCCTTGTTGAGCCTCAACAGGGATGTGTAGCTGATCTCTCTAAGTACTGTGAGCAAGGGGTACAATGCTGGATTCCCCCTATTACCCTTGGGGTGACTAATCCCAATGGTAATTTGCATATGTATATTAAAAGTCCGAGATGCTCAACTAGGTACGAACCTACTATACAGATTTGCAGGCTCTATAGGAATTGTGTCCTATCCGGGGTGCAATCTCTTTTAGCCCACTAGTGCCTTTCACAGAGAAGAGATATCCTAAATCATATCATATTGGTCCTGCTATTACAGCACTCCAACCACGACATGCCAGGGAATTTCTCTCTGAACAAGAGAAGCAGCCATCCCCAGACGAACGTTCGTGGTCAGACTGCTGTTATTACAGGACCAATATGATATGCTTTAGGATATTTCTTCTTTGTGAAAGGCAGTAATGGGCTAAAAGAGACTGAACCCTGGATAGGACACCATTCTTAGAGATCTTGCAAATTTGTATTGCAGTCTCATTCCTCTTTGAGCGTCTCTGACTTCCACTTTACATATGCAAATTATCCTTGAGATTTGTCACCTCATGGGTAACAGGGGAATCCAGCACTGGACCCCTTGCTCACAGTACCTAGTGAGACAAGTGACACATCGCTGATGAGGCCCAAAAAGACCAAAACATACTTCTGGGGTTAGTCTCTTCTCTTGGTCAAGGAGGAATTGCCTGGCATTTTGTGGTTGCATTGCTGTTATGGCAAGACCAATATGATATGCTTTAGGATATTTCTTCTCTGTGAAAGGCACTAGTGGGTTAAAAAAGACTGCACCCTGGTTAGGACACCATTACTAGAGAGCCTGCAAATTTGTACTGCAAGCTTGTTCCTAGTTGACTGTCTTTGACTTCCACTTTACATATGCAAACTATCCTTGAGATTTGTTACCTCAAGGGTAATAGGGGAATCCAGCACTGGACCCCTTGCTCACAGTGCTTAGAGAGATTAGCTACACCTCACTGACGAGGCCCAACAAAGCCGAAATGTACGTCTGGGGTTAGCTTCTTCTCTTGTTCAGAGAGGAATTGCCTGGCATGTTGTGGTTGGACTGCTGTTATGACAGGAACAATATGATATGTTTTAGGATATTTCTTCTCTGTGAAAGATACTACGGGGCTAAAAGAGACTACACCCTGGGTAGGACACTATTCCTAGAGAGACTACAAATTTTTATTGCAGGCTTGTTCCTAGTTGAGCGTTTCTGACTTCCACTTTACATATGCAAATTACCCTTGAGATTTGTCACCTCAAGGGTAATATGGGAATCCAGCACTGGACCCCTTGCTCACAGTGCGTAGGGAGATCAGCTACACCTCACTGATGAGGCCCAACAAAGCTGAAATATATGCTTGGGGTCAGCTTCTTCTCTTGTTCAGAGAGGCATTGCCTGGCATTTCGTGGTTGGACTGCTGTTATGGCAGGACCAATATGATATGCTTTAGAATATTTATTCACTGTGAAAAGCACTAGTTGGCTAAAAGAAACTGCACCCTGGGTAGGACACCATTCCTAGAGAGCCTGCAAATTTGTATTGCAGACTCTTTTCATAGTTGAGCATCTCTGACTTCCACTTTACATAAATTAGTATTAGATGTCATGTTCATAGAGGCACAATTTATTCTTTGTTGCGGGACTACAGTATCACGAACTCCTCTCACTGTTGGATTCTTAACAATAATTCAGCAGGCAATAATATCCAGTATTAAATATAGATTAATTTGAGAGAACTAATCTATGAATAATGTATTCATAGTGGTCATTATGATTTTGTCCAGATAAAGTACATGGGGTTTTATAATTAGGAGATGTTAGTGTTCCTATACTATAAAGCAGGCATCTAGTGAACTGGAGAGTCTTAACCATCCTATTCTTTTTGGCTGCTAAAGACATGCTCAATGTATTACAAAGCAATCTGCTGGAGGTGCCGTTAACATCAAAGGAGTTAAAGCAGAATTTTGTGATGTATAGATATAAAAACCAGATTATCCACCCATATCTTGTCTCTTTAACCCGATTTCCTGGAATATCACAGTCAAAGACCTGTCACATGTCATTGTTTCCACAAATCTTACTAAATTCCAATCAATCTTGTGTTCTCCTGTGTATGAAGTCAGCACTTTGTTTGTTCATTGTTATAGTGAATGATGTATTGTGTTTGTGTTTAGCTCAGAGCTTCAGCTTAACCAAATTATAGGTTCATTGATATTGAAAGGGATAGTAATACTTAATATTTAAAAATAAATATATTGTAGGGATTTTTCCCCTGAGTAAAATTAATGTACTCTCACTGCTGAAAGGTGTTTTATTCAGAAGGTATTACAGCTCAAACTTACATTTTAGGTGCAGTATCACAGTGACCTGAAATTGTACAGTGGTGCTGTTGCTACACAGTCCTACGGAGATTTATGGTCAACTAACCAGAGATGTCCATAGGATGGTGTAGCAACAGCGCCACTGTAGAATTTCAGGCCACTGTGATATTGCACCTAAAAAATTAAAGTCTGAGCTGTAATAAACTTTGAATAAAACACCTCTCACCAGTAGGGGTGTCCTTGTTTAACTCAGGAGACTAAACCCTAAGATATTTTCTTTTACAAAAATACTATGCCTTGAAGTTATTTCCTAATGACTTATAACATAAGAAGAAAATGACTATATAAAATCTACGTTAGATGTCCATATTTGTGCATGTACTTCTCATCAGCAGCTCAGTAACCAAGGGTGCAATATAAAAACACAACAGAAAATACAACTATTTTGGAAAATTAATTTTCTGCTACAAGCATGTTTTATGAGTGGCGTGGTTAAGATTTTGTCACTGACAATGCATGAGTGTTATACAAAAATGTAAAAACATTTTATTGAGCAACACAAAAATAACACCCCCCCAAAAAACACAAAAACTGTTCTTCCCTTAGATAATTCTCATCCTATAATATAATAGGCCAGATGTATGTTTGTCTGATGCAGTCATGCACAGTAGAGACTGCCCGAATGCAGCCCTATGCAGTAATGCGCAGTAGAGACTGGCGAACGCAGATGTTTGTCCAACGTAGGCATGCGTAGTAGACACTGCCCGAACGCACAGAATGCTGGGAGGTGTAGTTCTGTGGTTTTATGCACTTTGGCCCATGTACACAGGCTTTTACACTAGTATTTAATAAAATGTAAGCAAGACTTTCAGCCTGCAGCCTGGTGCAAAGAAGACTGCATTGCAAAGAGAGTTGCAATGGTGTGATACGTTCGCCATTGAACCAAAGCCATTAAAATGTTTAGTCACTGCATTCAAATAGTTTGCATCTTTATAAGAAATATATTAAGACTAGGATGAAACAATATTGAGGCTGATATACTAAAAAGAATTAGAGCAGTTCTGGGGCAAGTCAGGTTTATCATAGGGAACAAACAACAATCCCCAATGATATAAATGGAGCATTTATCCAAGTGAATGCTAATTTTCAATGGGTTAAAAAGAAAACATTTTAACCCTTTGAGTGCCAGAGGGGTACTCAACACATTGCAAAGCAATTCGTTGGTTGCTCCTCTGGCACCCAAAGGGTTAATCAACGGGTATCTGGGAAATTGTTATTGTCCCCTATGGTGCAGCTGGTTTGCCCCAAAACCGATCCAGTTTTTCTTAATACACAAGCCTCTGGTATCAGTTTTTCATAAGGATTCATAGTGGCTGATGTACTAAGAACCAAAGAAATTCTGGACCACACCTACTGTACCTTTTATAGTCTGAAATGGGGCTTTTAAGTAACCTAAAGTTAGAGAGGTCTCCAACTGTTTACTTTGTAATGCACTGGAGACCTCTTGCATTCAAGGAATTAACCCCTTAATGACCCTTGACGATCATAGCACATCATGGGTTGTTTTAACTTAACGACCCATGACGTGCTATGACCGTCATGGAATTTCGGGTTCCCCCATGGCTGCACACCGTTCGGGGAGTCTGTAATCTGAATCGGCAAAAAAAAAAAAAAAAAAACGCTCCGTGGTCCTTTAGTGACTGCAATGTGCCTGCGCGGCCGGTTGTTAAGGGGTTAAAAGACCAATTTAAATCAATTAGACTTTTTATTTGTTCTCCTCATGCTGTTTGCCTCAGAATTGCTCCAGTTCATCTTAGTACATCAGTCTCAATGTCTGTTCCACAGTGAGAGACAAATTTACAGTACAAGACTGCTTAGTACTGCTCAGACTTTGTTATTAGAATTGCTCCATCTACTTGAGAATTTGAGTTACTGCTCATGAGCAACTGTGGAGGACAAATGATCCAAGAGAAACTGTAGACAAAAAAATGACTTTTTCATGCATTAGTTTGGACTTTAATGAGTGGAATTTTACAGATGGGTTAGAGACCACTCATGCATAGTCACTGAGGAACTGAGACTGACACATGAATGATTCTATCCACTACCCTCCATACCTATAACAGAGATCATCCTATATAATAATTCGCTAATGTATGTTTGTCAGAAGCTGTCATGCGCAGTGCAGACGGCTGTGTGCGGTGCAGTCATGCACAATAGAGACTGCCTGCGCCGTGGCTGATAACGGAGCGGGGTGCTCCGAATTCAGACCGTAGTCGCGCAGAGAGGACTACGGTCTGAATTCAGAACGGGCATTCTCTACTGTGCATGACTGCACTGCGGCCGTTGCTGCCTTGCACTGTGGCCAGTGTACACGGGCTGTTCAACTAGTTTAAATATAATGCCTTTATTCTATGTAATACTTTGCAATTTAGATTCAATATAACATTATATGTATACAGTCCACCATATGAATTTTTTTTTCATTAATACAGCCAAAGAAAAATATCTTAGGCAGTATTAATGATACACTGGACATTGCCTTCTGTGCTCAATTCTCACAATACAATATTATTTACCCTTTGAGTGCCAGAGTGGTACGCAATGTATTGATTATCAATGCATTGCGTACCCCTCTGACACTCAAAGGGTTAACTTGATTCTATTAACCTCTTAGGTTCCAGGAAAATCTACAGTACATTGATTTCCAATGCAGTGTAAACTTCTTTAGCATGTAAGGAGTAAGGGAGGATGTACTAAGTTGCTGTGCTGAAATGGATTTGTAACCTATTTTTAGGGGCATGCTTACTACTGGCAATTTACTACGCTACTTATGCCAGAAATGGTACTCTGTAGTCAGCTTGCTCCAAGGTGAGAGCACTGGGGAAGAACATGGGCATTTTAGGGCTTTCCTCTGTGCCTTATTAACACTTTTCCTCTGTGCCTTATTTAACACTATGTACTAATATGTTTCAGAAAAACATACCATAACTGTACTCTATTTACATCATATGCTATAGTAGAAGCTTTCAGGTCCTGTTGAACAATAGCAACGTGTGTGTGTTTCTATATGCACTAAACATTAATATGCTTTAGCAGATACCTTGACGTGGAGGTGTATGAGTAGGAATCTAAAGTACTAGCATAGAAAATATGCTCTGCCACTGGATATGTACATTGCCTCAAATGGCTTTTTGGACAATATATAACGATACTTGTATAAATACGTGTAGATGGGTCAGAAAATGGGTCATGTGTTACCACAAACATAATCCCTGTGTTTGCCCCACAAACACTCAGGGCCATATTACTACCTTCACAACAAAAGAAAACTCCACATCTTGTAAACAAAAAGAAGAAATTAGATAATTTGCATCAACATTTGCTGAGATTTACCATTACACTATTAAGTTTAGTAAATGAGGTTAAATAGCAAAAAAGGGGCAAATATATTTATTGTTTAATCAAAATGGAAAGTATTTTTTTAATTTGTAAAAAATAAAAAGTACTAAGGCTTTTTTAATTCTCAATTAGTTTTTTTAAGATTTATTTTGGAATAATTTATCCAAACTTTCAAACTTAAGATGTCATTTATTTTAAAAAAATCTGCATAAATTTGTATTTATTTTGCTTGTCAAAACCAATATTGTGACTGTAGTAAATGTGGCCCATCTGACACACACGTATAAAATCAAATGTGAAGGAAATCTGGGGTAAATCAATTGCATCATGAGGGAAAAAATATTGCCATTTTTTTAACCCCTTGGATTCTGGAGAGGTCTCCAACACATTGCACAGCAATGGTCAGTCACCTATCTAGCATTCAAGGGTTTAAAAGCCTTATTCAAACCAGTGAAGATGATTACTTGTTCCCTGTGGCACTGTCCCTATGGAGCCGAATTGATGCACTTCTGTCATACAAATGCTTCTGATTAATTTCCTGGAAAATGGACTTTAGTGAATTTTATACCAGGCCCACTTCCTTAAGCTTTGGTAAGCCCCTTTTCTTCCACCCTCATTCCTATCAATGGTGTACGTAACTACAGCTTTATAATAGGTGACTCTATGTTTAGACTGTATTGTATTTTTTCCTTTCTGAATGTATTATTGTGACAATTTTGTTTGTTCATGCATCAATATGTTTTAGTTAGTTTGTGCAATGAGGTTAAAGAGGTGACATTTGGGGTCAGTAACTCAGTGTGGTAGTAGGCTCTAATGACCTCTTTGGGTCTTTACAAGTCAGTTTGCAGGCACTAGAGGTCTACTAGCATTAAAAAGCAAAAGATTCATTAACACCCTCACTATTACATTAGCCAACATTGTTCTTCAATAAGAGGTTCAATTGTGTTCTTTCTAAATGATTGCTCTGTCTGGCTTGCCTGCTCATAATCACTCATATAGGATTAACCTCCATCGGACCCATGGAGCTGTCCATGTCTGACAATAAGGGCTGAATGAAGAAAAGGTGAGAAGCACTTCTGGAGCAAAACCAATTGTGCCATAGGTTACAAATAAAAAAATCCTTAATTCCCATGGATTGAAATTTGGATTTTTATTTCTGTGAATGCTAGATTTCTGCAGTGCATTGTGAAGCAATGCACTAAAGACCTCAGTGGTATTCAGGGGTTAAAAGTCCAATTTAAATCAATGTGAATTTTCTGTTGTCCTCTATGGTGCAGTTGGTTTGCCCCAGAATTGCTCTTTTTTCATTGTGCATATGTCCTAAAGAGGTTAAAGGTCAAGATAAATAAACAAAATAGTAAATTCCATCTCTTTGGCACAAAAGCAGGTAATGGCTGATATGAATAACCAGAAAAAATGAAATAAAGTTTTAGCAATCCATTTTATTGTCTCAGAATCATGTCACAATTAGTGAAAGCATTTCCATTCTCTATTGTTTTATTAGGAAATAATTTTGAAATCAAAATGGCCAACTTCGTAAAGAGAGCAGATGTTGTTTTACCACCTGCTTGTGATTTGGGGGGAAAACTTTTATAAAGAGATAACGAAAAAAGGGAGTTGGGGTTCTTAACCATTTGAGTGCCAGGGGGTTATCCAACTCATTGAGTTACAATGGGTTGGATAGCCTTCTGGCACTCAAAGGGTTAACAAGTATATACATTTCAAGAAACAGATTTTTTTCTTTATTCCTGAGTGAAAAATAAAAAATGGTAACATACCACTAGATGGTAAGCTCTTGCAACAGGGGTTCTCTCCACTACTTGATTGAATCCATGTGTTCAAGCCTGTCGTGTTTGTGGAGTTATAGAAATCAATAATAATATTAATACAAACTATATTAGATTCTAAAAAAATCATTCTAGCAATTAGTCTGTGCAAATGCATACACATGCAACAATATCTGTAAATAGATCAACCTTGCAGGTATTTGAATTACCTGTAGATTTAGCATTAACGTGTAATGATTGTTATATGTGCTAAGACAGCAAGTCTGCAAAATATTACAGTATATCACGGTAGCGCTTGTGCAGGAAGAGGCTTTAACCCTTTGAATGCGGAGCGGTATCAAACGCATCGCGCTGCAATGCGTTAGATACAACCTGGGACTCAAAGGATTGACCCAAGGGATGCTCTAGCTTCTAAAGGTTATAACAATGATTTCGTGTCACTTGTGATCAACTTGTGCGTAAATGCGTCAGGTAAGGTTTACAGTGCGTCTCATTCACATAGTTACTATAGCATCCCACTATTTCCTTATCCTACATTTAACCCTCTAAACTTCAGCGCAGGTGCTTGCCAGTGCAAGCCACGGTCAGCAAAGGGGATTTTGCACTTGACAGTTCAGGCACTGCAGGGGTTAAGCACCCTTGCGCTTTCTGGATATTGTTCACAATGTGCTGCAACTTTTGCTTGGCTCCCCCCTCCACTTTTGCAGCGGGGTTTATGTGTGAAAAGGCGCCTGTCCCTCTGCGCTGCCCCCGCCTCCCCGCCCCACTGCCCGGCAGTGCCCTACCTACCCCTGGGCAAGGGCGCTTGCGCAGGTCCAGGGGCGCCAGAATTGGCGGGAGGGGGTGTGTCCTATGGGCTTTTGTTTGAGGGAATCTCTGTTTACAGTTACTACTCTTTCATCTGAACCTGCTCCCTCCTACAGTCTCCTCCCCTGCAGCTTCTCCTCCTTTTCTACAGCTCCTGAGAAACTTTCATTCTGGCTGTGCTGGATCCTTTAGCAAGAGGCAGACTCACCTTCTTGCTTCACCCTCTCCCTGACCTTGATGTAAGGATGGCCAGGAGACCTAGGAACAGGTAAAGAAAAATAAGTCAAAGGAAACCTGGAATCTGCAGCATTTTTGACTTGGACTCATCATTCCACTATCCAACAACTGGAATATATACATTATTTTATTGTCTTCACATTTTTGCAAGATGCCAAGCTCTGGTGGAAACTTTGCACAGGAAGCAACAGAAGACTATTGGAGATCATGTCACATAAGCGGGTGACACATTTAAGATGCACTAATTCTTCTTTATCTTGCTGTTTTATTGAAGGTGTTGATTGTCTTAAAATGGGTTGCATTACAAGGGAGAGTTGCTAAAAACCTCCACTGACATGCACATGTTGTTTAAAAAGAATATTTCTGGACAGATGTTGAAAATATGTTTGCACTTGTTACAGCAGCATATGGCTGATTGTGGGTTTACGTTTTTTTGGTGGTTAATTTAAAAGTCATTCATTCTTAGTTTGTAAAGCATGCCAGGTGACAGGCAGCATGAGTATAAGGTGCAATCTGTAACATAGATCTACGGATCTTTATTTAGCAATTGCACATCTGTTTGTGCATAGATTGGGATCTTATATTTTGCACCTTGCGTTCCTTTAAATGTGACGGTAATCTGAATAGAAATGTTAAGGTTGACATTTTGCTTGGTGCTGTGGCGTAGAGAAGTGCTACATGAGCATAAATATCACTGGTACATCAGGTGCATATTGACCCCAGCGCTGTCCCAGTAGATTGGTACGGGTCTTTGCATTGCTCGGGCATAACACTGGATTATCCCATGCTAAAGACCCCAGTGCCCGTCCCTATGGACTAGCACAGGTATCTGGCTGGTGATCACCCAGTCCCGTGTGTGGGAGCCTATCAGTGCCATCATCTCCTTGCACTTCGCACACGTGGATAAGCGCAGCTTTCCCTAGCTTGGTTTCCGTTTCACTTGGGACATCTGGGGGGACTTTCCTTGTACTTAAAATAAACCACAGTGTGCCCGTCCCCATTTGATTGAAATTAGCATGATATTAATTTACAGAATAGTCCTGTATGCATTTATGATTGTATATGCTGAGCCAAACATGCGTTCTTCCTTATGACAGGGAAATCTGAAAAGCATGGTATATTGTGCATGTGCCAGTCGTCATCATCCAACATATTAACTAGTTGTATGATTCGGACATCTCAGGTACATTATTACTTCTAACATTATGGATGCTAAAACCCCCAAACATTGTCATATTTACCCTTAAAACGTCATAGCGATTTATATTGCATTGCTATATTTAACGCCTTGCATGCAAAGAAAATTCATAACGCATTGTGGTATATAACTCTTCCAGTGACAGGTGTGTGCACATCCCTATGGCACTTGAAGTGTTAAAAAAGCAAGTGAAATACAATATGCAACATCTGAACCATCCATACTCAGTAGAAAATAAACATATAGCAAACAGTTGCTGTAGTAGAAGTGATGGCATTTTCCGTGTTGGTGTATGTGGGATCCCTTGTCAGCTTCTTAGATCGTAGTGGGCGATTGATGAATGACACACGGCGGAAAAGTTTTTCATGTGATCTGCTTGGTTCAGACATTAGCAGACAGCCGGTTGTGTTTGCAGGGAGTGGGTGAAGTGAGGACAGGTTGGATGTGAGTTTTCTGCTAATGTGGAGCTGCAGGGTTCAATTATCTATGCTCATTTTAAATGTTGTTGTTGAGAAATTTGACAAGTAATACAAAACCTATGTAAATGTTAATATTGTCGAGACTGTCAAGCCCTAGCCAGATAAACTGGTTCTGTGTTACTTGCTCAATTCATATTTGAGATTCTGGCAAATAATTATTTCATCTGATGTTTTAAATATCAAAATAGAATTGGTCTTACTATCACTAAGGGAACTTGGTTACTACATATACAATTATGGCAATGTGCTCCCTGATTCTTTATGATGCAAATCATTTATTTGTTCTTCTTTTAGCTGAGGGATTAAGTGGCTCTTTTTTAGCATCCAATGCTATGGATCTTGTGTAAAATCAATATCCTAATTTAATATTCAGATTGTGATTGACAATTTCCATAAAGAATATGTTGGTTTGGTTACATTACAACTCATTTGTACCATGTCCAAAATAACATCCTTGTATATATTCTTACTGAGCATCCTGCCTCATACCCAGGGATAATTAACTTAGGCTGATGTACCAAGAAATTGAGCAATTCTGGGACAAATCAACTTTATACTGAATACAAATAAAAAGTCACATTGATTTCAGTGGGGCTTTGTATTGTGTTGGGGATCTCTCATGGAACTGTGTGTCCCCTAATGTGCAGTTGGTTTGCCCCAGAATTACTCCAGATCTACTTAGTACATCATCCTCGTTATGTGAAAGTAACATTCTCCCATACACCCGCTCTGCTTGTCTAACCTGGCATTTTGCCTGGGAGTGTTCTGACTGCTACTTTCTAGCCCTAAGAACTGAATAGCAGCATCCTCCCTTACAGTGGTGATTTTAAATGACACTGTTTAGAAGAGATTAGAAGTAATTAAGGAGTGGCAATCTAGCCAGATACTAGAGGGTTCCAATAATGTTTTCAAGCAATAGTAAAACAACTTTATTTATTTTTCGAAATTGTAAATAGGTAATCATGCTAAACACCACAAGTGGAGTCTCCCCTCCCCACACACACCCCTCCTTGAAGGTTTAACATTTTCACTGCAAAAAAGGACCATTCACACACTGGCAAACTATTAGTTGAAATACCTTCTAACCGTGAAAACATTTTAGCTCTTATAGTGCCAAGGGGCGTGCACCATGCTTTGCACACTTTACTTGCACTAAAATGGTTAATGTTCTTGTGGCAGATGTAGTTTGATACCTCACACATTTAACACCTGCAGCAGAGAAGGGGTTAATTGTCTTTGGACTCCCCCTGCCCTTCTCAGGACCAGAGATGGGCAACCTGTGACACTCCAGCTGTTGTTAGATAACAAATTTATTGGCCAGCTGAAGATGATGGGAGTGTACTTAAACAGCAGCGGGAGAGCGACAAGTTAGTTGCTCCTGCTGTACATAGTGTTTGTGTGGCCTATGTGTAAGAGTACCAACATCCCCCCTCCCCATATCTCTTCCTTTTCACCTCTTTGACCATTGCATAATTGAGTTCCTTCAAAAATTAAAGTTTAGTACTTACTACTTCACCTTACTTTAACCACACATTCTGATGAAATAGACTGTATTCATTTACCCACTCTCCTTTCGCATGGTGAAAGTAATGTACACAGGGAGGCAAGACAGAAAAAAACACATATAGAATAACGGATCCAACGGCTTCCGGCTGTCTTTAGACTACATGTCAATTTTTTATTGAGTTATAATCTACAGAAACTTGTATTATCAACACAGATGATCTATGTCATTTTCCAGTTTCATTTAACATCAGCTCTTTCCATCTGCTGTACCAACTTTTTTTCTTTTTACTTTTTTTTTTTAAAGCCAAGCTAGCTGTCAAAGGAGTACTTTGCAAACAGTTTCCTGTTTAGATAGGTGTTTTATCTCAATAATTAAAGGAACACTAATACATAAAATGATCTGAGGTTATACAGCATGTTTTCATGCCAGCATCTGTAAAAAAAAAAAAAAATCCTCTGCTTTCTGAGGCCTAAAATATAGTCTTACATATATGTTCCGTGGGGGCACCCATTCTTGCCTTTTGCATGTTTTAACATTTCTCCCTGAGTCCTATTGTCATAACAATCTTAAAGGGATAACAAAGTTTACTAATAACTGAATCTCCGATCATTATTTAATGTTTTTGTAGTAAGGAGAGCTGTATTACAAGTCTATACTCTTTGTAGTTAACAGTAATTGGATAATAAAGTGTCTCCCTGCCCCTCTTACAAAAACATTTTGTAAGCCGCCTCCCCACAGATCTGCAATCTGGTCATTGGACCGGACGGCTCGCAGCAAGGACCAATTTTCTTTCTGTGAGCATAACGAAAACCCTGTCCCCTTGTCGAAGGAGGGCAGGTTTAACCTTGTGGTCAGTGAAGATTGTCCCTCGCTGCGCTCCATCCAGACCGGCTTGGAAAGCAGTGCAACGTTGTTAAATGGGGCAGAAGGGGGATACTTTATCATACAATTAATGTTGAATTACAAAGCATACAGACTTGTAATATAGCTCTTCATACTACAAAAATGTTAACCCCTTAAGGACCGGCGGTCATGGGACATTTCCGTCCCATAATGACCGCATAGGGGCACTGGGACGCGCCGGTACACGTGACCTGTCACGTGTATCGGCGCGTCATTATGGGGCTTGAAAGAGATCGCTCCCATCTTGGAGCGGTCTATTTCAGGCCCTATTTTTTTCTTACAGTGCTCCCAATAGAGCGCTGTAAGTAAAAAGTACGTGACGTACCATGACCGTCATCGTTCCTTGAGTAGCTCAAGGACCGTGACGGTCCTGGTACGTCAAGGGTCCTTAAGGGGTTAAAGAATGAGTGGAACTGTAGTTATTAGGAAACATTACTATTTCTTTAATAGGGTGTCTCTGAAGCGATAATTCAGTGTTGCAAGTAAATGGGCTGAGATAAGTTAACATTGTATTTCAGTACAAGACAGGTGGGTACTGATCTCAATAAATTAACAGCTTTAATACTTTCTACTCATTTCAGACAGTAGAAATAAAATTAACCACATGCTGTCTGAATAAGACAGTTCCATATATTACAATGTAAGGTTAGAATTAAGATTCCAGGGATCTAACATAAAATAAGTAATTTTTGCAGATGCTAGCTGGAAATACATGTTATTTAAAATTATATAACCCAATTTCATTTTGGGTATTAGTGTTTCTTAGTCCTTTGTTGTACAGAGGTGCGTGCACCACATTGCAAAGCAGTGTTTTGCTTAACCCTCATGGGGTTAACAGCATTTGTACATCTAATTTATACAGTGGCCTACTAAGCAGTGCTTGAACCACTTGTATTTAACCTTTTGACTGCCAGATAGTTATCCAACACAATGCTTTAAAAACTTCCAGTTTACAAGTTTATAGTATTTTGGTTTTAGAAATCGGTATTCTTCCCTGACTAATATTTTTAATTGTTTAAATATTTCATAGTCACTATATTAAGCTTGTGTGAGAACACACACTTTCATTTCACTTATATGCTGTTAAGGGGGGAAGTCCCTTGGTCACAAATTAGGTTGACCTAGTAATTCTAATACAAGAAAAATGTGTATTGGAATCGGTTGGCAAACAACCTAGTTAAAATGCAAAATTGGAGAAAAGTAAAATGTTCAAATGCAACAGTAGATTGAGATAAATGGCATGTCCAGAGATCAAGGAGTATTCTGGCTTTGAATTTAGGTGCTGTTGCTGCTTGTGTTGTAAAATCACCTCTGTATTTTTCAACCATGAACTGTGGCAGTGTTGGGAATAGTGTTTATTTACATAATAGTGTTTTAATTTGGCACATTTGTTGAAGTTGAAGATATGGCTCATGCATTTTTAATTTCTCTCTTTCTGTATTTTAGAAAGAGAAGCATTTTCCTTTCAGAAATATAGCAATGGTTTAGTGAAACTTTACATAGGCAAGAGGCTAGATTTGTAAGTCTAGTTTTGCATGTGCTACACTGTGTAAGTGGGTTGTGCAACATGTGTCTTCAACTATTGCTGACTACAACTCCCATCAACCACAGCTGGCCATTTGCCACCTGAGAATGATGGGAGGTGGAGTCTGGAAACAGATGGAGAGCCACAAGTTGTACCACACTGTTATACACAAATACATCTTATTTTGAACTGCTCAGTTTCAAAAATTAAAGGGCCTTTACAAGTTGTTTTTTTATGAAAATACATAGACTTTAGCTTTTCATGCTGAGTAGAACAAGATTACTGCTGTGAGAAACTTAATTCAAAAGTTATAACAGTTCAAACTCTGAAAGTGGTAAAGGCGGTTACGTACTGTGGAGAACTGCAGCCACTGACTCCCCTCTCCCACAGAATGCAATATGATGATAACTGTTTGGGCACCAGGTTAACTATTTCATAATAAAGGTGTACTGTTCCTTTAAGCATAGAAAACCCATCAACAGCAATGAAAAGATACACTGACATTGAAAATACTCCCCAACTTGTGTTATTTTATGGAGACTATCCACTAAAGCAGGTGCAGTCAAATCTATCAGGCTCCAAAGTGTATTATATTTTTTTAACTCTTCCTCTGGAATAACATAGGACTTTGAAGAGCTTTCTCTCTCCCCAGTGTTATATCACCAATCAGTTAGGCCCCCGTTTCAAGGCAATTCGTAGAGAGCTAGCTGATTTACAAAGGGTTAATTTTTCTGACTTGTTGCCACATACAATAAGAAAAATTAAGGTTTGCGAAGTTATTACTCAGTATAGCTGTGCAGTGCAACAGTTGACCTAAACAAGACTTTATTGTATAGAAATGAAAAGACAAAAGACTGGGCCAGATCCAGAAAGACACAGGTTTTAATATTCCATAAAGCAGATAAAGAATCTTTGGCCTGGCTTATTTAAATGACACTCAATATCAAGTTCTTTTTACTATCTTCAGTCATTTGGTTTTATTTTGACTTTATGGGCTGAAAGGTTGCCAAATGTGCAATTTACCACTCATCTGACAGTCAAAGCAGGTCTGAACATGCACAGCAATGAGCAAGCTGCCAGGCCCTCTCTCTCTCTCTGTATCTGTGGATACCAAAAACAGTAGAACCTGTTCACAATATCAGGGCAACAGAATGCCATATAAAAGCTTGTTATGCAAGTTTTCCAGATTTTCTGGGTGATCAGTGTCTTTTCTTTTATTTATTTTTTCTTAAGCCTTCAAGCACCAGAGGCATGGGCAATGCATTGCCCTCTCCTCTGGTCCTTAAAGAGTTGATGTGGTGTGTCTCAGGATGATATGAAGGGCTAACACAGAAATGTGGTTTTCTCACCTCATATTTCTTTGTTTATAGCATATACAGCTCAGAGGATGAAGATGATGACATAGAAATGTATGAACATGATTATGACGGCCTTCTGTCCAAGGGAAAGCGACACCTAGGAAAAACCCGTTGGACGCGTGAAGAGGTAATAGGACTAGCATTTTCTGATGATCTGATAATCATGTGCTTATGTATCACGCTGGCACAGTCTCACTGTATTTTTCCTTGGGCTATTTACTGTTCAAAGAACAATATTTACGCAATTATTTCTTTAGAAGCTATAACTTCCTTAGGTACCTCTACAGTATCCAGGCCCTGGGTTTGTTGTAGGATGGTTGCTTAGAGAAAAAAAGGGAGTGATCCATTTCTTCATGTTAACTTGCAAATAGCCCTGTCTTCTACTTACGTCATGTCAAACCATGCAGAGATAGAAGACATAGATCACAGGTCGTAGTAGTTTATTGTAAATCCAGGAGGGTGAATGGTGATGACATTAGTGCTCAGTGAGTTTACAACAATCATTACTGGTCATTCCAAGACTGAACAGGCTTCTGTGTACCATGTAAACACCAATTCAGTATCACATAGAGGCATATGTGTAAAAACAAAAGTGGAGCAAATCTGAGGCAAACCAAATGCAATATAGAGAGCATACACTATTTTCCACTCACTTAAAAGGGACTTTAAGCCCCTAGAAGCAATGCATTGGAGGACCCTTTTGCATCCAAGGGCTTAAAGTGATAATAATGTTTCACAAAAACAGCAGCTCTAATTAATCTTCATATTATTTGAACCATAAAGAGTGTTATTTCAATACTGTCAGAGTTGTAGTTCAAGAGTAATTGAATGATAAAGTGTCCCCCTCCCGCCCTTTTACCTAGTGTAAGCCACCTCTCCTCAGACGTGGAATCTGGTCCACAGACCAGACAGCTCACAGCAAGGGACAATTTTCTTACTGTGAGAACAATAAAAGCCTTGCCCCCATTGACAGTTTTTTCCCTTATGTTAATTGAAGATTGTCCCTCTCTGCAATCCACTTAGACACTACCCTGCTGATCCGAGGTGAACAGTGTTACATCAGTAAAAGGGGCGAGAGGGGGATACTTTAGCATTCAATTACTCTTGAACTACAACTCTGACAGTATTGAAATAAAACTCTCCATGGCCCAAATACTATGAAGATTAATTGGAGCTGCTTTTATTATGAAACATTACTATCCCTTTAAAAGCCCCATTCAAATAAACAACAATTTTAATTTGTTCATCTAGGGTGCAATTTGTTTTCCCATTTCTTATAAAGAATCAATTGTTTAGGATTTAGGGAAGAATGAACTCATTTATCCTCTCAAGAGTTCTAGGTTTATAGATAGAACATATCTAAGAAGTCTATGCACTAAGATCTCAGTGCATAGGCTCCACTTGAATAACATAGGAACTGGAGAAGTGATATCACTGGAAAAGTCATCTCCACTCTATCACCTTTTTATCACTCTTTAGTGAATAACCCCCATCCATTCAGTCAGAGAGCTTGTTGGTGTAATGCAAATAGTCTTACAATCACCATCAGATGAGGGCTGATAATCACTATCTTCCTTTCTTGTCTCAGGATGAGAAGCTCAAGAAATTAGTGGAACAGAATGGCTCAGAAGACTGGAAAGTTATTGCCAGTTTCCTTCCTGTAAGTCTAGATGCTTCTTCTGTATATATAGTGCCAAAATGACCTCTATTCAGTACTATACTCATGCAGGAGAGAAAGTATATTCAGAAGTATAAAAGTATATGTAGAAATTAGTAAAATGTGATGGATTTTACTTACAGTGAGTAGTTTTATTCATAAAAAAGGAACTGGCAAGTAATGATAGAACTTTGCTATGTGTTCTGTAATGTAAAGATGTGCAATTTTGGGGCAAACCAGCTGCACCATAGGGGACAATTCAAATTCCCCAAACTCCCATTAACTTAAATGGTAGCTTTTAAGAGTCCTCCGGTGCATTGTGAAAAAATGCGGTGGAATCATCTCTGGCATTTAAGGGATTTAAATCCCTGTTTAGATCAATGTGAATTTTTAATTTGTCCCTTGTGGTTCATTGGCTTGCTCCAGAATTCCTCCTTATTAGCTTCCTGATTACAGTTCTTTATGTAAGGGTTTGGTTATAGCTATTCACCATGCTCCTTTGTATGGTTTAGTGTTAGAAATTTTCAAGCTAGTCCTACACTGTACCTCCCAAGGTTAAGGACAGGATGGTTCGGGCACCTTTTAAAAAAGTATGTCAAGGTGCATTGCAACATTTTATTGTCATCCAATCCCTGATAAGTGACTATCTGCAATGCGATTTAAAGGGATAGTAATACTTAATTTTATCTTTATTTTATTTTGTAGGCATTAAAAAAACATGAAGAACGATATAAGTCTTATCTTTCAAACCTTTATGGTTTGAGAGATATTCACAAGCAAAGTTTCCCTTCACTGACCAAAATGGTCAAGTCTGCCATCTATCTGTCAGATTTGGAATCCGGTCCACGGACCATCCGTGGCTCTGCAGCAGAGCCCAGATCGCGAGATATAAGAAGAACTACTTCATTGGAATAGTCTACAAAGTGTGCCTGGTTTGCAAGCACACTTTTTAGACCCTTCCAATGAAATAGTTATTTTTATATCTTGTGATCTCGGCTCGGCTGAAGAGCCAGCAGTTCATCTGCGGACCGGATTCCAAATCTGACAGCTAGATGGCAGACTTGACAGTTTTGGTCAGTGAGGGGAAACTTTGCTTGTGAATATCTCTCAAACCATAAAGGTTTGAGAGATAAGACATATATCATTCTTCATGTTTTTATAATGCCTACAAAATAAAATAAAGATAAAACAAAGTATTACTATCCCTTTAATATTCTCATATTACAAACAAGCAATCCAAGCTATATGATATTGCACATGATTATTTGTCCAAAATCATTTTGGTCATCTTCCGTAACTAAAGATAAAAGCCTTTGTGGTTGTACAACAATGGTAATGTTTTGTTTTTATTGTATATGGCAGCAACCTTTCATTCAGACTCTCATCAGTAGTTTGTTGTCTTTTTTAATTTCCTTGGTATTCACAGAACCGAACAGATGTCCAGTGCCAGCATCGATGGCAGAAAGTTTTAAACCCAGAACTTATCAAAGGTCCATGGACAAAAGAAGAAGATCAGCGGGTAAATGTTGTTTTTTTAATCTTTTGGACCCAAAGTGCCTAACTTCGCACATATTCCATGGGTTTCAGAAATTATTGAAGGTTATACACCCTACAAAACCCAACCCTAAGCTGTGGCAAGTGATAAGTTATTTTAATGTTTGTTTAAAACAACATGAATGAATTATGTTTTCTTTTTATAATCTGTTTGTAGAGTAGGTGTCATTTGTTTCTTTTTTCCTGAAGGTGATAGAACTTGTGCAGAAATATGGCCCTAAACGATGGTCAGTGATTGCCAAGCACTTAAAGGGGAGAATTGGCAAGCAATGCAGAGAGAGGTGGCACAATCACCTCAATCCAGAAGTTAAGAAGACGTCCTGGACAGAAGAGGAAGACCGAATCATATATGAGGCTCACAAACGTCTGGGAAATAGATGGGCAGAGATTGCAAAGCTTCTTCCTGGAAGGTAACACAACAGATGAGAATGTGTTTTGACTAAAGTTGACTTAAACATTTTTGTTTTCCCTCTTCTTTTCTATTATAATATGAAAAAAAGGAAGGGATTCACTTTTTTGAAGGCTTTTTATGTGATTGCAGCATATTCTGCGATATTGTACATAGTTGTACGTAACATTGATGTACTTTTGGTGTATTTGTAATTTATGAATCCTTAACCCCTTAAGGACCGGCCGCGCACGCATGGAACTTTTTTTTTTTTTTTTTTTTTTGGCTCATCCAATTTCGGGCTCCCCAAACGTCGTGCAGCCTTGCAGGGAGCTCGGAACTTGACGTACATGTACGTCCTTCGTCCTTTAGGGACATCCACCTCATGACGTACATGTACATCATGGGTCGTTAAGGGGTTAATGAAAGCTTTGAAAAAAATAAATAACAATATTCTTCATGGGCATAATCTAACTGCTCTGTCCTTTTGGCAGCAGTACTGGATAAGAGGGCTAAATTCCCAAGTTTGCTGCCTTAAGTCCCAGGTTTTCTTGCCAGTTTGGGACAGGTAATGGCGCCAATCTCCCTACTAATAACTGGACTACAGAGTACTATTAATGCATTAATTTGGGCCAAGACCCAAGTCTTTTGGGTACTTAAAGGCATAGTAATGTTTTGCAAAAACAGGAGCTCAAATTAATCTTCATAGTACTTGAGCCATAGAGAGTGTTATTTCAATACTGTCAGAGTTTTAGTTCAGGAGTAATTGAATGATAAAGTTTCCCCTCAGACATGGAATCTGGTCGACAGACCAGACAGCTCACAGCAAGGGACAATTTTCTTACTGTGAGAACAATGAAAACCCTGCCCCCTTATCAGGTTTTTCCATTATGTGAATTGAAGATTGTCCCTCTCTGCAGGCCTTCTAGACACCATCTTTCTGTTCCGAGCTGAGCATGTTACATAAGTAAAAGGGGCGGGAGGGGAAACATTATCATTCAATTACTTTTGAACTACAACTCTGACAGTATTGAAATAACACTCTCCATGGCCCAAATACTATGAAGATTAATTGGAACTGCTTTTATTGTGAAATATTACTATCCCTTTAACAACTGCCCTGTTTTCATTCCATTATTTTGGCTTATTTATGGGCGGACTGCATAGAAAATATTTTCCAGGCCTTTGATTAGTTAGTGCATTAAATATTTATTACATTAGCTCTAATTGATTGGATTGTTAGACTCAAATTTAATTAAATGTGCTATTGCTTTTAAAAGTTGACAGTTACTCTAGGGATTATGTTTTTAATTAAACTTTGGACCCTTACAATTATCTGACATGTCTTGATTTTGCCCTTTTGACTCCTGATGATTTTTTTCAGCATATTGCATAGAACTGTTAGAGAAATGTCTAACAAATACGTTTTAGGACACAAAGAACTTGAAGTATCTGTAAAACATGAGAAATATTTGTATTGGTACAATCTGAATGCACTCTACTTCAGTCCAATGAAATGTATGCAAAATATATTCAAATTCTGTTTTTGAGAGGTTTTCATAAATTAATAATTAGTTTCAATTCACATCCAAACCTTCAAGCTTTATTGTATTTGCATAGACCAAATTCAGATGAGTTCTTGATAATTATAGAAGTTAATGAACAGAAAATAAACATATGTTAACCTCTTGTTGCTAACAATGTCTCCAAAGCATTGGTTCGCAATGCTTTGGAGACTTCTTTAGCATCCAAGGGGTTAAATACACAGTTAAAATCAAATGATAATAAAATTGTTTCTGTTAGATTAACTGTATTTATCTGGTTAACAATGATAAGAAAAACTAACAAATAATCCTGGTTCCAGATACCACTTTCTTGTCTTCATTGCTGCTTATACAGCCCTTTCTCATTACTGTTGAGGTTCCTATTTATATAATTGTGGCATATCAACTTATAGTTAAACTTCAATATCTGTGCAGAACCGATAACGCGATAAAAAACCATTGGAATTCTACAATGCGACGCAAGGTTGAACAGGAAGGATATCTACAGGAATCATCCAAAGCCAACCAGTCATTAGCCACAAGCTTCCCAAAGAGCGCTCACTTGATGGCCTTCACTCACACTTCTGCTCAGCATTCTCAAGCCAGCCACGCTCCCATGAGCAACTACTCTTACTACCATGTGCCTGAACAAAATGTAAGCAAACAAATGAAAAATGGGGTTTTAAAACCACTGAATGCTAGATATGTTTCTGATGCGTTTGAGTAATGGTTTGCATACCGCTTTAGCGTTCAAGCTGTTGAAAACTCTATTTCAATTAATGGGAATTTGGGGATTTTATTTTCCCATTGTGCAAATAAGTCATTCACTCATATTTGGCTAAACTAAATTATGGTCAAAAATGGGGGGAAAAGAAAATACAAATTCAGAGAAGTTTCCACGGCTTATTTCTTTGTTCTGACAAATATTTTGTTTACTGTGTCCCATAGTAGATGGAGCTTTGCTCCTTGGACCCTGTGTACTCCAATAGAACATAAATAGAAATTTATTTTAAATCAATTAGAACTTTTATTTGTCCAATAAGGTGGAAGAATTTAATTCTTAGTGTATCTGCCTCATATCGTTACACAGTCAGTTATACATTTAAGTCTGCCCTCTTCCCTTAACATGTTGTTTGCTTACCATATAATACATTTTAAAGTGACTTGGTCTTATGTGTCACTTGTCAAAGGGCACATATTAGAAATACTGTATATAGTTATTATTTGGTCTCAAAATCAGAATAACAAAAACAAACACATTGTTGATAAATATTTCCGGACATACTTTTAAAACATAATTCACATTTTTTCTCAAAGCCTTTATAGAAAACAGGGGGCACCCCCAAAGTAGATCTCTGTGGCTTAGTAAAGTGCCACTACAACATGGCTAAGAATCACTGCCCTAGGAGTAAGTTGTTCTTAATTTGTTAGCACATTGAGTGACATAGGTAGGTGTCCTTTAACCCCTTAAGGACCGGAGGTTATGGGACATTTCCGTCCCATAACGACCGCATAGGGGCACTTTGAGGCGCCGGTACACGTGACCTGTCACGTGTATCGGCGCGTCACTATGGGGCTTGAAAGAGATCGCTCCGATCTTGGAGAGGTCTATTTCATGCCCTATTTTTACTTACAGCGCTCCCGGTAGAGCGCTGTAAGTAAAAAGTACGTGATGTACCGTTGGAGCACATTTACCCTTGACGGTCCTGGTACGTCAAGGGTCCCTAAGGGGTTAAAAAGCAGTCGGTTGTATCTGTCTATATGTTTTTGCATTATATTTGCATTTTCCTCTATATACCAATCGCCCCTGAAGTCTGTCTCTAGATCATACCCTCTCACAGCAAGCAATTGTCCACTAATATTCCACTAAAACAGAGATCAAGTGCAAACAAAACCGGCAAATAGAAATTACTGACTGCTGTTTGAAAGATAACTACTAAGGAAGTCCTTCCGCTGAACAATTAAGAGACCCTTATTCATAAGGATAGTTCCTCTTTAATATCATTCCATTTTGTTACTGGCTGTAAGGGTGGCCAAAACTAACGTGGGCAAACTTCTGCTTTAATGCAAGCCAATTATGAAAAATACACAATGCAGGGATGCAGTGATTCATGTTCAGCACAGTAGAAAGATATTGTTATTGGTTTCCTTCTTTAAAACTGGGTTCTGGTCCCCTTAGTCTATTTAGATTTTCTCACATAACAATTCTGTGAGGCAGTTCTACTGAGGATGCAACTATTTCTCAGATTAGTGTTATTGTGACAGCAATAGTAAAGCATAGTCATAAGGGCTGTTTGACTGGCTATGGACCATATCCCTCATGGTTTAAATTTTAGGAAATAATGTAAACTTGCAATTAATACATTAATTCATGAAATGATCAAAGTTTCATCTAATTTATCCTATATAATAATTCACGCAAAATGTTTGTAACAATGCAGTCATGCGCATTAGACACTGCCCATGAAGAGGAGCTCCGAAGTACCAGCCTTGGAGTGGGCAGTCTCTACTATGCATGACTGCACCGCTACCGGCTGCCACTGTATCAGCTGCTGAGCGGACAGTCTCTACTGTGCATGACTGCCCTGCGACCGTCTGGCACTTTATCAGCCGCAGCGTGGGCAGTCTCTACTGTACATGACTGCACCGCGACCGGCTGGCACTGTATCAGCTGCGGAGCCGACAGTCTCTACTGTGCATGACTGCCCCGCAACCGGCTGGCACTGTGGCCCGTGTCACGGGCTCTTCAATTAGTTATTATATAAGTAGCAAAGCTTAATATTTATTATTGAACTCTTACCAAGGGCAGTGGAGCATTCATTAGGCCTTTTTAACTCTTTCAGCACCAGAGGTGTGCCCGACATATTGCTTTGCAATATGTTGTACACCCCTAGCACTCAGAGGGTTAACCACGAGGGGGTGGGCTGCAGACATGCAAATGACACTGACACGAAAAAGCAAAGCAGACCAGTTTATACTTATAAAAACAATGATATAAGCAAATCAGGGATTGGCTAGATTTGACCAAAGGTATTGAGAGAATATTTATTTGTGCATACATTGTATTGATATTATCATAGCCTGACTTTTGTTTTCTTCTAATTTCTATAGGCTCCCTATCCTGTTGCACTGCATGTAAATATTGTCAATGTGCCACAACCAGCCACTGCAGCTGTACAGGTATTTTTTTTCTTCAGTTTTTTTTAGAATAAGGAGTTTATTCAGTACTGTTTTTTGCAGATGCTTGAGAGTTATATGATTTTTCCTGTTGAGTACAAGAAGAATAATCCAACTGCTGGGTGCTGCTTCATTCAAAAGTTAATACTGCTCAATCAGTTTATGACAGTTTGAACTGTAATTACTTTTTTTATTAAACATCCAGCAAAAGGAGTACCTTGTTTTACTCAACAGCAAAAGTCCTACAATATAATTTTTTTTATAATAAACTTTCTGATCCTTTAAAGTATTATTGTTATTTTGCCAGCTGTGAGATGACATTTTTAGTGTCTGAATAAAAAATGCAAGAGTACTTTGTGTGTGATTATGCAGGTTCAGTTGTCAGATTCTGTAAATAATGGGACCTTTGAACCAGAACCTCAGCCTATCTTGCTTGTTTCAGACTGCTTTGGAATCTCAATACATAGTGTTAATTTGTGGTCTGGTTAAAAACACATATATTATGGAAAGAGAAAGCTAGGAAAAAGGGAAGTTCTGACTCAGCAATTAACTTAAGCAAAATACCTAGGGTGGATTTTGTTTATCACAGCTTTCATGTTATGCATGAAATTATTTTTGTATTCAGAGAGGTTTCCTCTTCTACAGCTATTAGGCTCCTTTCACATGGGCAACACAAATGGGCGACTATTGCTTTTTGTATGAACGCACCAATTCCAACAAGCTGCATCTTTACTGCATTCATGCAGTAACTCCATACAGATGCAGCAAGGAAGGTCTGAATTGTGGCCATTGGGGTCACTGGCAGACCCTTCACATAATGATTGTTGGAAGTTTTGATACTCCTTGCAATCTCCAATGAATTACTGACCCATGAGTGTGGCAGCCAGTAATACTGGCATTTAAGTGGGCCAGCCGTCAGTCATTCCTTTCTTAATCATATATTTTTTTCTGATCTGAGCTACCCCATTTATTTTTAAATGTAAATATTCCATAATATTACAGTGTTATCATTTATTTATCGATTAGTATTGAAGGTCCATGTGCATGGGCCAAAATGCTACCCAGCAACCTCGGCTGCTGCCCTGGAGCCGGGAGCGGAGACAGGTGGTGGGCCGTTTGGAGTGCCCCGCTCCGCCACTCTGGCTGGAGGCCGGTGCGTTCACCAGTCTCTACTGCGCATGACTGTATCATTCCAGCAGTCTGTACTGTGCATGTGCGTGTTACGCACACAGGGAGCTTCTCAATTTATGTTATAAGGTTGGCAGTATGGTCTTCAGTGGTGTGCATTGGGGTGACAAACAATAAATGAACAGGTAACAATTACTGAAACAGACAAGAATATAACCTAGTGAGATCCCTTCCTAGAAGAGCTTGCAGTATAGAGGTAGTGGGGTAGAGTTGAACAAAAGAAGACTATAAATGCATTAGTGGATACATATTAATAGTGAGGCTGATGTGAGAAGTACTGGAGCAAACCAACCGCACCATAGGGAGCAAATAAAAATGTCTTAAATTCGCACCAATTTAAATGGTGCTTTTAACCCCTTCAATTCAGGAGACATCTCCAACTCATTGGTCTGCAATGCATTGATGACCTCTAACATTCAAGGGGTTAAAACCAGATTTTAATCCATATGAATTTTTATTTGCCTCCTTTGGTGCAATGCATCAGCCTCAGTGAGACCAGGGAACCCCACTAGAGTGGCAATGAAAAAGTTTCCATTTGGGATAGGTGGTAAGGTCCAGGCCATAGCATGCCTCAGACAAGTGAGACTTTAGGATACAAGGTGGTGGACAGCAGCTGGCAGCCCTGCGGCCTCATGCGACCCTCTGAGGCTTCTCCTGCAGCCCCCAGGCTGTTCTCTAGTACAATACAAGGAATAGAAAATTTCCCTCTACCACATCACACAGTATTTTAACCCTCCAAAAAAGCATCCATTACACTTAGGTATACTGTCTCACCTTAACCCATCAGGTGCAATAAGATCCAGAAGGCATTGCCTGGGAGTGTATTGGAGACTTCTCTAGCATCCACTAGATTAACCTACTTTTTTATCCCCTCTAGCATCCAAGCAGTTCATCTGCTATTAACTCCTCTGTAGCATACAATTAAACTAGTTTTTTCAACCACTATTTAGAATTTTTAAGAAAAAAGCACAGCCTTTAAATGGACTTGATGGATACATATACAGTGGGGAATCTGGTTTCCTGTCACTGATATAAGTATCTGAATAGCTATATTTAGGGATCATTTGACTAAGCTGTATATATGGCTCCTTCCTTGGGCAACAATAATGAAAAAATATAGAGAAACAATGCATACGATTCACATAGTTAAGTGTTACACGCTCTGCCCAATATTTGTTTGGTCTTTAGCAACATTTTTATTTCTTTGTCCTAAAAATTATATATATATAAATTATATATGTATATATTCCTCTGTTGTCCTTTTCAGAGACACTATAACGATGAAGACCCAGAGAAAGAAAAAAGGATAAAGGAATTAGAGTTGCTTCTTATGTCAACTGAAAATGAATTAAAAGGACAGCAATCAATCCCGGTAAGATTGTCACTGAGTGTTTGAAAAGATACAATTTGTCTGTGAAAAACACAGCCAATAGATGAAAAGCATAGAGGGGCGCTCCTAGTGTGTTACCACAAATTCTTATGGAACACCAGCATAGCACCACCATACTCAAAATTGTTATACTGCTACCCAGCTATAGAATTTAAGAGCTGTACAATTAAGTTATTTGGTAGACTGCAATACACAATGAAAATAGCAGAAAGACTAAAACAAAATTGAATTTCACTTGTGCACGTGCTCTGTGCATTCTATAAACAATTTTCAATGTGAAGTGTGTCACAAGAGTGACTGTTCTGTGATCGTAACAGAGATAAACTTGTCCTTTCCTGCTCTTCTACTTGTGTCAGAAAGATGATCTGCCCACCTGCCTCTATTATAATATATACTGTATATATGAGATCCAGACAGATAAAGGAACTGTGAACTTGTTAATGAAAAATCAGCGATAAAGGGATAGTAATACTTAAAATGTAAAAAAATATATGTTGTAGTGTTTATTCCCCTGAGTAAAACAAGAGTACTCCCACTGCTGAAAGGTGTTTCATTCAAAAGTTATTAATGTTCAAAGTTTAATTTTTTAGGTGCAATATCACAGTGGCCTGAAATTGTACAGTGGCGCTGTTGCTACACCATCCTATGGAGATTTATGGAACTGGGACCAGAGCTGTCCATAGGGTCGTGTAGCAACAGCGCCACTGTACAATTTCAGGCCACTGTGATATTGCACCTAAAAAATTAAACTTTGAAAATTAATAACTTTTGAATTTAACACCTTTCAGCAATGGGAGTACTCTTGTTTTACTCAGGGGGATAAACCCTACAACATATTTTTTTTTTACATTTTAAGTATTACTATCCCTTTAAAGGGCTTTTCCTGCTGAGTAAAACAAAAGGCATTTTTACTGATGGAAGATTTTTTATTCAAACCCTATAACAGTTCAACCTTGTTCCTACCGCATGGGAACCCATAGACTATGACTCAAGCCCTTCTATAGCGTGCATAAGACAATTGCTTTTGGACACCAGCTTACACTGTTGATTTAAAAACTTAACTGCCCCTTTAACCCTATTTGAATGCCAGAGTGCATTGCACACCCTTGTGGTGAATAGCTGGAGTGGAAGCAAACTTTGACTCTTAAAATGTCATTCCTGGTTCCTAACATTTGAAGGCTTGCCCTTTCCTGGTTCTTGAGACTTTGGTATGTGTTGGATACCTCTCTTGCACGCAAAGTGTTAATACTTCTAGTTTGCTCTTAGCCGGCAGTTAAGGACCATGGAGCATTTTTTTTTTTTTATCAGAATCGGATTCAGGGGTCGCAAGCCACTCAGGGACCCCTGAATTCCATGACATACCAGGACCATCACTAGTCCTTAAGTGCAGGAAAATCGTGATGGTCCTGACACATCATTGGTCTTTAAGGGGTTAAATGTTATGTATTGTTTTCACACCTGCCTAAAAACGGTATGATCTCTGAACCCCTTGGTCTGTTGATGGCAACAGTAGATATATGGATCTAGATTAGAACAAATGGCCTGTTGAATTTGATGTTCACCAGATGGTTTCACTGGCAACACTGAGGCTGATGTACTAAGTAGAAATGGAGAAATTATGTGGCAAACCAGCTACACCGCAGGAAAAAAAATCAGAAATACAGTTTATTTAAATAACTCTTTGAATGCGACAGACCTCCAATGCACGGGGGGGGGGGTTATGTGTTTGCTGTGGTGCAGTTGGTGTGCCTCACAATTACTTCAGTTGTTAATACATCCATTTCTCTGTGTTCTCCTTCAGGCCTATATCAGTCACATGAGTTGCAGAGACCTTAGCATTGCCTCAAGAACATAAGTACAAAACTCATGCTAAATACTAACAATCTTAGGGCTTCCAGCTCGGGGGTTGTTTACAGACAGTACAAAGTTTTGTAGTAATTTACACAAGCACACACATTCAATGACCTTGCCTCTTGCATAGAGCTGAACTATGAAATAGTAATTGCAAGATGACACAAGATACCAGCATTTCATACACAGGAATACTTTGATGAAAGGAAACATCTTGTCAACTGTTTCAGAATTGTAAGTGCTTGGAATGATGCAACTTCTTTTATCTAGCTCCTAACTGTGTGTGAGACACCTTGAGCAATTTCATTGCTAAGTTCCTTCTTCTTTTTTATTTTTTTAATTTTCTTTTTTTTTTTTTTTTAAATCTTAATTTTTCCCTCCTTCTTTTTAAAACACAGAGTCACGCAGCTAGCTATCCCGTGTGGCACAGCACAACCATTGCTGACAACTCCAGACCCCATGGGGACAGCGCACCCTCTTCCTGCCTTGGGGAGCCCCAGCATTCTACACCTTCCCCACCAGTGGACCACGGTTGCTTGCCTGAAGAGAGTGCCTCCCCTGCTCGGTGCTTAGGTGTCAATCTCTTCATCCAGATGAAGAACATACCAGATTACTCTGAAACACTTCAGTTTATAGATTCTGTAAGTAAAAGCAACAGATGTGCAAGAGAGAAGCTTCATATAAATACAGCACATTTCCATATGTAATAGCTGACTTCTTGTCAAATAATGTCTTATGTATCACTAATAAATTGTTGTAGCAGTGGTAGTGATAGTGATATACCAGTATGGCCCCAAGCATGTGATGTCTCCGTGGGACCTTTTTTAAAAATGTGTATTATTAAAGGGGACCCTAGTTAATCTGTCCATAACAATTTTCATAATTTACTTCTTTCTAGCTAATAAAATAAATCAGTGGCCTTATGCACAAAAGAAAAAAGGAACAGCCCTCGGGCGCAAACAATCATAGGGAATAAATATAAATTATCATTGATTTTAATGGTTCTTCATAATGTGTTTGTGACCTTTCTAGCATTTAAAGGGTTGAATCCCCAATTTAAACCAAAGGGGATTAGTTTAAATTTATATTTATTTTCTGTGGTGTAGTGGATTTGATTCGGGTTTCATCATTTACATATTTCTTCATGACAAAAGAACAGGGACCATATTAAAAAACCTAAAACTCTGCAATTCTGGAGCAAACCATTTGCACCACAGGTTATAAATGAAAATCCCTAATAATTAACCTCTTGAATGCCAGAGTGGCTGCAGCTCATTGCTTCGCAATGTTTTGTATATTCCACTGCCAATCAATGGATTGAAATGGGCTACCATTTGTATTGTTTATCAGTATGGTACAGATTTCATATGAACAATCCAGATATAACCAGCTGTTGAAATGGAGTAGAAGAGTAAAGTGACAGTTGGTAGTTAGGGTATTTAGATTAGTCACTCATTGTTCTGTATAAAGTCTCTTTTTGCCTTGTGACTTTCTTCTTGGGCACAAGAATGTGCATGTCTGTGTAATGCTGAACTAGTCCTTTTGCTGGGGATTTTTTTCCAGTTGTATAAAAGTGCTTGCCTATCTTCTTCAAAGCTTAACATGCTTGCTGTTTATTAATTTTCTAGTTATGAGCTTACTGCGTTAGGAACTATATCATATTATGAAGTACTATGAAAAATACAATGCTTGACAGCAAGTGACTTTCACTTAAAATGGCCAAGAAGAGCTTCAGCAGCATACATCTCTCACCATACCATTATTTGCACATTGTTTTATTGTTATCTATCACATGGGAATTATATTTGCAGTGAGATGCGGTATGATGGAGGCTGATATGTGTGATTTCAGTGAAGCACTTATGGATCCTTATTCAGGAAGGTAAAAGAGGAGCAATTCTGGAGTAAACTACCATCCTATATAATAATTTGCTTGAAAGTTTGTAACGACGCAGTCATTTGCAGTTGAGACTGCTGCGCGTGCTGCAGTCTTGCGCAGTAGAGACTGTCCGTGACGAGGCCGATACAGAGTGGCATCCAGCTCTGTATCAGCCGCTGCGCGGGCAGTCTCTACTGAGCATGACTGCACCGCTACCAGCTGGCACTGTATCAGCTGCGACATGAGCAGTCTGTACTCTGCATGACTGCCCAGCGACCGGCTGGCAGTGGCACTGTGGCCCATGTAACGGGCTCTTCAACTAGTATGCAATAAATGAAAATGCCCATTGATTTAAACTGGGCATTTAACTCCTTGGGGGAGAAGCACTAAGGCGTGATAAAGGGGAGATAACTTTTGCAGTGATATCACTTCTCCAATTCCTATTTTTCTATGGAGTCAATGAACTAAGCTTTCTCAAGTGGGAGAGATCTTAGTGTATTAGCTCCACAGAATAAAATAGGAATTGGAGAAGTTATCTCCCCTTTATCACTCCTTAGTGCATCTCCCACATTGAATGCCACAGAGGTCTCCAACACATTGCTTTTCAATGCTTTCTAGATCTCTAGATCATTCATGGGATTAAAGGCTTCCTGTAAAGCAATGGGAATTTGAATTTTTTTCACCCCCACAGTGCTGCTAGTTTGCTCCAAAATGTATCCACTTTCCCTTTATATAAGGCCCCGTGTGACTTATTTCTGCATCCACAAACAGCAGTCTGGTGAATCAGGAAGTTAAAGAGATGCAGTTCTAGGACAAAACAGCTGCATCATGGGGACAAATGGAAACTCTCAATTGCTTTTAACTCAATTAATGCTAGCACGGCCTCCAACATTTTGCTTCCCTGGCATTCAAGGGGTTAAAACCTCATTTCAATTAATAGAAATATCAGGAATGTTTATTTGTCCCCTTTAGTGCAGTTGGTTTGCCACATAGTACTTTTTCTTTAGCCTCCTGAATAAGGCCCACAGCAGTTCACACTTCTAAGTCCTGTTATCCTCGCTGAACAAGTAGTGAGCTGTATTACATGGAACTGTCTGTAATAGGATTGTATATTGTTGTGGTGGCACCCTGCATCATTCTTAAAGTTCCGTGCCTCCCGCATTGTTTTCAGGATCCTTCACCATGGGTTGAACGCAGCAGTTATGAAATCTATGAACAAGCAGATTCCTCAGCCAGCAGAACTCCCTCAAGTCAAGCCTCAGAGCCTGAAGAGGGATCAGGCAGCCCGGACAGCCCAAGGGATGTCCCTGATTCAAACTTAAGCGAAAGCATGTTGTTTCAGGACTCGCCCAGCTCCCTAAATTCTTCAAAATCATCCCTGTCACCTCTGGTCGTCTTGCGCAAAAAGAGAGCGCACCTGGGGTACTTAGCCAGTGGAGAGAGTGGTCTCTTCAGTCTGGCTAACATCAGCAGTTCAACACCAAAGCGCTCCCCTATCAAAAGTCTGCCCTTCTCTCCCTCACAGGTAGATCTAGACTTCTGCACAGTTGTCACTAATTCTCAACAGTAACCAGACTATTAACAGTAAAGAAACTAATTGTTTGGAACAAATAACTAATTCCTCTCACATTTGTTGATTCTTCACTTGGTGGTTCAATCATCATTAGATCTGTCACGTCAAGCACTAAAATGAGTTTGCCAGCAGTACTCATCTGTGGTTTTGTTTGGCAAGAGGGATAATTCATTTGGTGCAATTAATGCTGTCCTTCTGCCTTTTGCGCTTTGCATTTCACTTCTTTTGGTTTTGGGGTTTAACTTGATCTTTATTTTGCTGCCATGCTTCCTCTAACCATATTATTCACTTGCTGATTAATGTGATAGCTTGTGTGAGTGTTTGCCTATAATCATTAATAATGCAGTGCTACAGTTAGTATCACCACTCAACCTTCTTACTTCTTGTTTGCAGTTCTTGAACACCCCAGTTCCACATGACAGTTTAGAAATGGAGCATCCAACTCTAACATCAACGCCACTCTGTTTGTCTCACAAGACCTCTCTTAACACATCCATTCACCGGGACCACACAGCAAAGCTGCAGAAAGAAAATCACATGTATGTTATTTCATCTGAATTTTGTGATATTGTGTGTTGTTTATGAATGGGAGATTGTTGTGGATAAATACTGATTCTGACTTTCAGGCCATAATTTATCAAAAGCCGGAATGCTCAAGGAAATCCTCTGATGTCCTTGGGGCATTCTCCATTCACAGATTCATTAATGGCTAGACTGTATCTGGCCTTTCTCATTAATCATTGGCCAAGTAGCAGGTAGATCTGCCATTCGCATCCACCTGGTGCAGGACTGGGAGATCTTGTAGGAATATATGGAACAGACATAAACACATACTGTATGTATACTATTAATGGCGTTACTTCTTGCACCTTATTATTCTAATTTATCTGCATTGCATATGCAGACTAGGAAATTACGATAGATTATTGATGAGTACTCAAAGGTATCTGTAAATGAATATCAGATATATTGTGTATGCACACGATTCACAAGAACCATTGAAGGCTAGAGTGGTCTCCATACTGCAAAGCCCCATTTAAATTGATCTGAATTTTTATATGTCCCCCTGGTTCAGCTGGTTTGCCTCAGAATTGATCCATTGTGTCTTTTTACATAAGGGACTTAGTAGTTATAAAATGAACCAGTTTTGTTCTAGAGGACTCTAGAGGTTTGCTTCACAAAGCACAGAGATCTCCCTAGCATCTAAAACCTCAGTTTGAATCAGTAGTGATTTTTGTTTGCTCAATATGGCATACTTGTTTTGCCTCAATATTGCTCAGCTTTTGGTTTTATACATATGCCCCATATATGTCATTAACCCATTTGTCAGTATCTCAGTCAGTCCCAAACCTTACCAGTAGCATCGGATTTCTGGGTGTTATCAATGAATCACAGGTAGCAGAATTATAAGTATTGCTGGATTTATCCATATGACTGAGTTACTGAATAATCCTCCTGTGCTCGAATGAGGAAATCCTGACAAATTGCTTTGTCAGTGAATCCTGCCAGTCAGTGCCCAGAAGCATATAAGCTGTGCATTAATTTGAAATTTCTGAAAAAATGCTGAATTTTAAACCTCAGTTTGCTTCCTTCTATTGAAGCCTCAGAACTCCAGCCATAAGGAGATCAATCCTGGATAGCTCTCCAAGGACTCCCACTCCATTCAAAAATGCGTTAGCAGCTCAGGAATTTAAATATGGCCCTCTTAAGCTATCGGTGAGTTGGCAACAAGATACACAGTGCTTTGTATGTAGCCCTTCAGTTGCTGTCAGACTACAACTTCCATCATGATGGGTGTTGTAGTCTGGCAGCAGCTGCATGGGCTCACTTTATCCATCCCTATGTGCCATGGGAAGATGTCATTGAATAAACTGATCCTTTTATTCTTCCAGCATCACACTCCATCTCATCTTGCAGAAGACTTGCAAGAAGTCATCAAGCAGGAGTCAGATGAGTCTGGCATTGTACCCGAGCTCCATGAAGCAGAGGAACCATTACTGAAGAAAATCAAACAAGAGGTGAGCACATGCGTCTTCGGTAGGTGGCTTAGAGTAGTGAGAACCGCTGTCCAATAAATAGTTGAGAGCCACAGGTTGTCCGCTGCTGTCTTAGTGGCACCCAACCAATTGACTTGGTAACAATGAAGGGATAGTTTATGGATATATTGGAGCATAAATATAAAAGTGAAGTGGAAATCTAACTGCACATACGGGGCAAATATAAGTTCCCATTAATTTAAATGGTGATTTTAACCCCTTGAATGCTAGAAGGGTCTCCAACACATTTACAATCACTTAAATCAGTGGTAATATGGGGGGCGGGGGTATTAGTTGTCTATGGCGCAGTTGGTTTGATCCAGTAATGCTCAAGTTCTTCTTGTATCAGCCATGTACTGAGCACCTCTCTGGCACTCAAGGGGTTACAAGACCCTTTTAAATAAATAGCAATTTTCAGGGGGTTGGTTTTTTTTGGTTTTTTTTTTGCATTTTCTGCCTAAAGTGTTGTGGTATTGCCACAGAATTGCTGTATTTTATAGGCAAGTCCTTTCTAGCATTCAAGGGCATAAAAGCCCCATTTAAATCTGTGTACATTTTTATTTGTTCCCTATGGTGCAGGCAGTTTGCTGCAAAATGTCTTACATATGTCCCACTTTATCCTGCTGTAATTATTGCTTCTTGTTCCTACTAATTCCTACCTGTGTAACTGGCATCCTAAAACTAGGAATGATTGCACTGTTTTGCACGTGAACTTTATTAAGGATCAGAGGGTGTGCAGCTTACTGCTTAGCTATGCATTGCACACCCCTCTGGTATTTAAAGGGTTAATGAAAAATGTAAAAAAAAAAAAAAAAATATGTAAACAACTTTCACAATGATGTGTTTTGTCTTTCACAGGTGGAGTCACCAACTCATAAGGTTGGCAACTTTTTCTTCTCGAGTCATTGGGAAGGAGAAAGCCTCAATGCTCAACTTTTCACTCAGCCATCTGCTTTGGAAGACGTTCCAGTAAGTTCATTTAGCCTGGGTATTCATGATCATGTGGCACTTATTACTAGCTGGACATGGTACAACTCAGATTTCTGTGTTGTGAGTACCATTAAACGAGTGCCTCTGTCAGTAATTGATAACCTAGGTTGTATTCTTTATAAACTAGAAAATGAAAAAGAGTACCTATTCAGTGGCCCATAATATTAAAGGGATAGTATTGTGACATTTTTATAAAACAGAATCTTGAAGCTATTAAAAAACTAAACTAAATGACCCAAGTCCTATCTCTCAAACCTTTATGGTTTCAGAGATAATTGCAGCAAAATTTTATTTTTCCCCTATGGTGCAGTTTGTTTGCTCCAGAATTGCTCCTCATTTCCTTTGTGAATAAGCCCTAAACATGTATGAACGGTGTAGGGCACTGGATATAGACCTGTTTTAAACAACAGACACTGCAGAGGAGAAAAGCACATCATTCTTTTTTGAGGTTGCAAAATGTATGTATCAAGAGGTTAAAGGAATAGTATTATGACATTTTTATAAAGCAGAATCTTTAAGCTTTTAAAAAACTAAACTAAATGACCCAAATCATATTTCTCAAACCTTCATGGTTCAGCAGAGCCGAGATCGAGAGACATAAAAGGAATTACTTCACTGGAACGGTCTACAAAGTGTGCCTGGTTTGCAAGCACACTTTGTAGACCGTTCCAGGGAAGCAACTCTTTTTATGTCTCTCAATCTCGGCTCTGCTGAAGAGTCTCCGACGGTCCCGGGACAGGATTCCCCTGCTGTCAGCTAGAAGCGGACGGCAGGGAAAGGGGAGGGAGGGGGAACTTTCGCTGAGGTTATCTCTTAAATCATATAGGTTTGAGAGATAGGACTTAGGTCATTTAGTTTAGTTTTTTAATAGCTTCAATATTCTGTCACAATACTATCCCTTTAACCTCTTGATACATACATTTTGCAACCTCAAGAAAGAATGATGTGCGTTTCCGCTCTGTAGTGTCTGTTGTTTAAAACAGATCTATATCCAGTGCCCTGCACCCTTCATACATGCATTGGGCTTATTCACAAAGCAAATGAGGAGCAATTCTGGAGCAAACAAACTGCACCATAGGGGAAAAAGAAATATCCCTGAAACCCCTGTTGAATTAAATGGGGATATTAACCCCTTGAATTCTAGAGAGGTTTTTGCAATGCTTTGGAGACCTGTGTAGTATTCAAGGGGTTAAAGTGGGAACTTTTATTTGTCCCCTGTGGTGCATATTGCCCCAGAGTTGCTTCTTGTTTCATTTGTGAATAAGGCCGAACAATTGTTATGGCCAGAGTTTACTAATGACAGTTGATAAGACAAGTTTCTGCATCAGAAGACATTAAGGGCCTTGGACCTTACGAACAAAAGACAATTCTGAGGCAAGTCAACTGCACTGTAAGGGACAGATGAAAATCTCATTTGATTTAATTTGGCTTCTAAGCCCTTGAATGCAAAAAATTGCCCCATAGGGAGGAATAAAAAAAAATTCAATGGGGCTAATCCATTGAATACTAGAGAGGTCTTCAATATGCAGGAGGCCTCCCAAGCATTCAAAGGGCTCATTGCAGATACATTGTCATACATTTACTCCTTTTTGTGTTTTACCTTAGGGCCCTAAGACTTATAGAAAGAACAGTACCTAACAGTGTCTTGTGATATAGCATACACTGCCATTTTCTGTCTTACGTAGAAATAACAGGCAGACAAAATTCCCTACACACTAATACCTGCTCCCCACACATTTATTTCATCTCAATTTGTTATTATTTATTGTTTCAGAATAATCTTCTTACCAGTTCTCTGCTTATGAAGCCCATGTCAGAAAAAGAAGAATATATATTTAAATCTTTTGCTGTACCCAGGAACAGATCATTGACAAGCCCATTACAGGTAATTGCTCTTTCTACTAGTCATGTAACCCATTTTCCACAAGGTTTGGGGGGGACGGGGACACAATCTATCCTAAGTGCAAACCTCTTTATATTTGGAAAAAAAAACAGGTTGAAGTACAGTTTTCTTAATGAAGTATTATATCATATGAATACGTACCTCTATCTATTTAGTGCTCATTTACATATATTTTTTTTAAACACACACACATATTTTTATCTATCTATCTATCTATCTATCTATCTATCTATCTATCTATCTATCTATCCCTTGGATATGGAAGATACCTCCAGTGCAGTGAAAAGCAATGAGCTGGTGACTGCTCTAGTATTCAATGGGAGAGATTCACCTAGAGGTGATAAAGAGCAGATGACTTCTCCAGTTTATCACTTGTCCAGTTCCTATGTTATTCTATGGAGCCTATGCACTAAGATTTCTTCAGCTTTGCAGATCTTAATGAATAGGCTCCATAGAATAACATAGGAACTGGAGAAGTGATAAACTGGAGAAGTTATCTGCACCTTATCACCACTTAGTGAATCTCACCCATAGAGTTTAAAGCCCCATTTAAATCAATATGAATTTTTATTGCTTCATTTTTATCTTTAGGCCCCTTTCACATGAGCAACACCAACATAATGAAGCTACATGAGCAACACCAACATAGTGATGCTACATGAGCAACACCAACATAGGGATGCTGCATAAGCAACACCAACATAGTGATGCTACATTGTGGTGATGTCACCACTGTGAAGGCTTCTGTGCTGTGCTTTGGTGCCTTTAACATGGGTGAATATACTGTCGTGTGAACTCACCAAAGTCCAGCAAGTTGCAACTTTACTACATTTCCACAGGAACACAGTAAAGCTGCAGTAAGGAAGGTCTACAGAGTGGCTTAAGGGGCGGCCTGCAGACCTTATCAACACTGGTGGAGGCTCCAGCCTGTAATATTGTGTGTGTCTCTCTCATGGTCCGGCCATCAGACAGGCCTTTCTTGCATCTGGATCCTCAGGGAAATGTAGGACCGATGTGATGGAAACATAACTGATAAAACAAACTGTCAAAGGAGGCTGCAGCAGTTCTATTGCCCTTATGAAAGAGTCCTCAAACATATGCTCCAGTGTGTTTACTTGCTCCCCTTATGCTAGTAGTGGGATGGTAAATCCAGTAAAACTAAGATAATAAAAGTAATTGCTTTGTAGTATTACAATTAGTCAGTTAAAGTGTTGTAAGGACTGGACTCCTTTTTGAAGGGAACCTGTATTCATTTATTTTTCTCATATTTGCATTTAAATGAATCCGTAAACAAGGCAGGTTAGATGTCTGTTGCATAACAATGCCAGTTTGCATAACATTCTTTGGTTCTGATTGTTGTATTCTTGCTTGATTTGCTTTTGTTGGCCATTATTCTCTCCCCCACTGATCTTTAACCCGTTAAGGACCAGAGGGGTGTACAATGTATTGCAAATCAATGCGTTACACATCAGTCTGGTCCTTAAGGGGTTAAAACAATTCTATAGTTGTTATCTGACTACAGGGATGTAAACAGTATATAACTTCCTTATAGGTACCCATTAAGAAACACTAACACCGAAAAATGAAATTTCGTTATATATTTTTAAAAAATTGTTTGCTTCCAGCAAGCATCTATGAGATGCAGAGATCCTTAAAATCGAATCCTAAATTTGCATTTTAAAGTACGTGTATACTATGCTGTATAATCATATTTGGGTTAACTGTTTGTGCAGAGATAATACTGTTGCTGTATTGAGATTAGAACCCACTGTTCTATTCAGAAAGACTGCTACATCAACTCAGTCCATTTAAAGGCAATGCTATTGTAATGGGAAAAAGCCAACATGAAGGCCCCCAAAGAGCGTACATTAGACTACATTTTAGGTCTCAGAAAACAAATAGAGCCTTTTTACATAGGCTAGTATGCAGTATAAGGTATTTAACTGTGATTTAGATGTTAGTGTTCCTTTAACAATGAGAGTAAGTGGTGAGTTATGGGAAAAACGCCATCATAAAGCAGACTTCTGTTTCTGAATGCAGACAGAAGCCATGTTGGGGCTCAAAGTGGGGCAGTTCTGGAGCAAACCAACTGCATTGCAGGGGACAAATACAGTTCTCCAAATGTAATTGATTTAAAAGGGACTTTTAACCCTTTCAGAGCCAGAGGGGTACGCAAAGCATTGCTCTGCAATGCTTTGCATGCCCCTCTGGCACTGAAAGAGTTAACTCCTAAAAAAGCTAGAGAGGTTGCCAACCCACTGAGACCCCATTAGCATTCAGTGGGGTTAAAGCCCCATTTTAATTCATTTGGAAATATACTTTTTTAATTATGGGTTTGTTGGCTTGCTCCAGAATTGCTTCTTGTGTTTTCTTAATATAAAGCTCAATAAGAAAGCAGAAAAAAAGAGTGTACCTTATCCACCCGGATTCTAGAGAGGTCTACAACACATTATTTCTCAATGCGTTGGAATCCTGTCTGGCCTCCAAGGGGTTAAATAACAAAACGTGTCAGTGATGTGTGTGAACACTGAAACAATTCCTTAGGAAACCTTCTGCATTACAAAGTACAGTCTGCAGGGTAGAAAGTGCAGCTTTTACAGCTTCATTGGCAGGTCTGACCCCATGGGAGAGGATCAACCAGTAGGGGCAATATTGGATGACTAGTTTTAAAGCCCGTGTACACGGACCAACAAAGGCGGCGCTGCAGTAATGTGCAGTAGAGACTGCCCGAACGCACCGCGGCTGATAATGGAGCGGGGCACTCTGAATTCAGACCGTAGTTCTCTCTGCTCTGACTACAGTCTGAATTCAGAGTGCCCCGCTCCGTTATCAGTTGCGGAGCATTAGGGCAGTCTCTACTGCTCATGACTGCAGTGCGAGCAGTTGTCTCTACTGCGCATGACTGCTTCTGACAAACATCCTTAGCGAATTATTATATAGAATAGTTGCACATTAAACCTATGAGTTCCACTGGGGCATGCAACACAATGCATTGCATACGCCACTGGCACTCAAAGGGTAAAATGGCTTTTTTTAACACCAAAGATGCTAACAAGGCCTCCGATGCATTGCTAAGCAATGCGTTGGCGATCTCTCTAGCATTTAGGTGGCTAAAATGACCAGTTAAATCAGTGGTTCTTTAGAGAATTTCCATTTGTGCCTGGCTTGTCCCAGCACTGCACTTCTTTAGCTTGCTGAATACAGCTTAAAGGGCCTTATGCACAAAGCAAAGTAATGAGCATTTCAGGAGCAAACTAAATGCGCAAAAGTACATATTGAGTTACATGGGGCCAGGACTTATAATTTTAAGTCCTTTGCTACTAGCCAGACCTGAAAAGTTACTCGCCACTGCAAGCCAAAACATACCCACCAGGGCTGAATTTCTGCTCGCCAGGGCTAAATTTTCACTCGCCATTGGCTAGTGGCGAGTGGAAATTTTGAGCCCTGCATTGTGCTTTTATTCACCCATATTCTACAAAGGTCACCAACACTTTGTGTAACAATGCTTATAGAGAACTCTCTAGCATTCAATGGTCTAAAAGTCCTGTTTTATTCTATGTTATGTCTATTTGTCTACTGTGGTGCAGTTTGTCTGGTCCAAAACTGCTCCTGATTTGTTTTATGCATAAGGCCCAAAAATGTTCATTTTACACCTGCACACTGTAACATTTCATGGCTTTTACTCACTGCTGACAGAACTGTGTGTGTGTGGGGGGGCTGTAATATGACCCCTAGGCCAGCCCGCCCAGCCCCTATATTTATATGGAGGTGCCCCTGACACCCCCTCCCCCCAGGAGAACTGTAGCACCTCCTTTATATAGTTCTGTCAGCATAGCTGTTTCACTCAACTTTTCATGTGTTCCACAGTCAATATAGACTAAGGAGAGGTGTGCCTGTTGGCTGGCCTACAAGAGCACCAGACAATATTATTGGCTGGTACCCAAGTGAGTGAGCCATTTATAGGAGGTTGTGATGAGCACTGCAACCTTTAAGAAGCCAAGTGTGAAATGTCTGAAGGCGGCCCCAAAGGTCTGTGTGCAGACCTTTTTTTGCTTCATCTTTACTCTGTTCCTATGCGAATGCAGTAAAGAACACAGTATGATGGACTCTTGTATGTTAACATGAGGTAATAGATGCCCATTTATAATACACCAGCATCAATGTTTTGGTATCACCCATCTGAAAGGGGCCTAGCAGATCTCTGTGCTTTTCTCTAAAGAGATAACTTGTTTACTCAAGATGTTATTACTGGGAATTGCTGTAAAAGCTTATTTGCTCTTCATTTTCTGCCACAGGGCAATTAAACAGGATGAATGAGAACAGGATACAGGAATGTCCCACAAGCACTAGTTAGGAGTGGAGCTGTTAAATAAATGCTAATACATTATATAACACACATACACAGAGACATATATCTATGTTTATACCTTAAAGGGATAGTAATGTTTCACAAAAAAGCAGCTCTGATCAGTCTACATAGTATTCAAGCCATGGAGAGCGTTACTTCAACATTGCCCGAGTTGTAGTTCAAGAGTAATTGAATGATAAAGTACCTGCCTCTTTTACCTAGTGTAAGCTACCTCTCCTCAGATGTGGAATCTGGTCTCTTGACCAAAGAGCTTGAAGCGAGGGACAATCTTCTTACTATGAGCATAAGGAAAACCCTGCCCCCCTTGACAGGTTTTTCAGGTTTATCCTTATGCTCAGTGAAGATTGTCCCTATCTGCGATCCATCCAGACAGTCTTGCTGATCTGAGGTGATCAGTGTTACAACAGCAAAAGGTGCGGGAGGGGGATACTTTATCATTCAATTACTTTTGTACTACAACTCTGATAGTATTGAAATAACACTCTCCACTGCCTAAATACTATGTAGTTTAATCGAAGCTGCTTTTTTTGTGAAACATTACTATCCCGTTAAAATATTTTAAAACATATTTGTGTTTTTAGCTGGCTGTACAGAACACATGTATTTTCTTCTTATAGGGTCTGATAATATGAGGTGCAATTCGGGAAATTAAAAACCAGATATGCTGTACTGGACATATATACATTCTTAACATTTTCATTGTGTTAATTGATGATTTTTAACCCTGTGCGTTAGATATTTTCATTTGCTCCCCACATTGAACTCAGATTGCTGCAGAATTTCGCATCCTTTAACTTACAGAATTGTCCATATGGGGTCCTATTTATAAAATAAATGAGGTGCTGTTCTGAAGAATACCAGCTACATCATAGAGGACAAATAAAATACAATTTCCCATTGATTTCAATGGGGCTTTTAACCCTTGAATGCTTGAGAGGACTCCAGCACAGTGCTTTGCAATGATTTGAGACCTCTAGCATTCAAGTGGTTAAAATTTAAATGAAAGGGAATTGTGGGGCTATTTTAAACACACCAGCCTCCAAACTCTGGCCACCACAGCATTAACCCCTTAAGGACCCTGTGACGTTCCAGGACATCATCGTTTTTTCTGTCAAGGAAATTGTGTCTGAAATTGACCACTCCAAGACCAGAGCTGTCTCTCTCAGACCCCTGCTCGGAGCGCTTGTACACATAACGTCACGTGTGCTGGCACATCGGCATACATCAAAGCGGTCCTTACGGGAAGGTATCTTCCCTGGACCGCTAGTCTTTAAGGGGTTAACATATTCCTCATGCTCTATTTTTGTGGGGTTTCGAGTGGTAGAAATTTGGAGTCCAGTAGTACTGGCAGGAAGAGTCATGCCCATATCCAGAACTGATTGAGGATGTTATCACTCGAATCAAGACGCAAGGGCTTATAGGATTTTCTATCCATACTGATAAAAGCAGAGAGAGATATCAGTGTTTCTTTATGGTAAATCTGTTCAGGGATTACTAGCAGCCAATATAACAAACACCTAAAGGTTTCCTCTAAGTTCTGCGGTTTTCAGTGGACAGAATGTGAAGGACATGTGGAAGCTGGTACTGTTAGAAAACAATGAATCAGAATTAAAGTTAAAAAACTGTATAGATTGTTAATTTTAATTGGTTATAATGCACAACATTTTTAAATCTTGTTACCTTCATAATCTTCTTCAGATTCGATTTAAAAGATTCCCCCTCCCACCCCTTTCCAATACTTCAGGCAGATCCAAAATCCGGTACGGGTGTATTGCAACAAGGGACAATATTTGGCAGCAAAAGAAAAACCGTGCCTTTCTTCACCAAGAGGGACAAGGTTTTCCTTTTTACTGACAAACACAATATTGTCCCTTGTTGAGATCCGTCCGGTCAAGCAACCGGCTTTAGGTTCTGATGGATCTCTGCCTTACATTATGGAAAAGGCGGGAGGGGGAATCTTTTAAATTGAATTTAAAGAAGAATACGAAGGAGGTAACAGGTTTAGAAATATGCAGTGCATTATAACAAACTAGTTGAAGAGCTCGTGTACATGGGCCACAGTGCCACCCAGTAACGGCCACGGTACAGTCATGCACAGTAGAGACTGCCCGTGCCGCAGCTGATACCGAGGTGGTGCTCCAAATTCAGACTGTAGTCTGTGCACCTTCCGGTGCTAAGTGAGGACTCCGGTCAAATTCGGAGCCCTGCTCCGTATCAGCCACGGCGCTGACAGTCTGTAGTGCACATGACTGCAGAGCACTCAGTCGTCTCTGCTGTGCATGACGGCTTCTGACAAACTTAGTTAGCGAATTATAATATAGGATTAAAACAAATAAACTTATACAGAGTTTTTTGCCATTACTATCTGTTTAAGATTATCATCCTAGTGTTTAATTTGTACTTTACATTTATTTTTGGCTTTAATATAGGCTATGGTGGGGAATCCAGTTTTAATCCACAAGACAAGTTGAATTATGATTATTGTAAAAATTGTATTTAATATATACTGACAGTGCTAAACAGAGTACCTCTTAGCCAGCGAAGGTTCTTTTTAAGTACCTTATGGTTAAGTGGTAGCCCGGCTCATCATCACATAACACCCCTAGAAATTAGTGATAGTTTGTAACCAATAATTCTTTAGACTGCTGTATTCATATTGTTCATTTGCATGACCTTTTTATTCCACTGTAATCTTTAAGCATACGTTCTCAATGTACTGTGCAACAGACCAGTCAGGAACAAATTTTCGATTCCTTTATTGTTTTAACTCTTACTATAGAGACATTTCTTGTCTCTTTACACCTCTTCTTATGCTTCAGGCTTATATTTTTCCTTTTAATAATAAACTGTATGTCTTGTGTTACAGCACATTAGCAGTACCTGGGATGCAATGTCTTGTGGGAAGAAAGAAGAACAAAAGATTTTAGCAGAGCAGTATCGCAGATACATAAAGAACTTCTCAACCCTTGTTATGTGAAGACGCAGGAGGGTCTGATCAAGCATTATCAGTCTATAAACACTTCAAGAAGACTTGGGATTTTGTTTTGCAAATTCCTCTACATGAAACTTTGGGAACTTTTTTCATGATTGGGAGAATTTTGTTGTGGTACAACAGTTGGGAGAAGCACCAAGTGCGTTTTCTTTTTTTTTTAACTTGTTTTGTTTTATTTTATATTTTGTTGGATTTCATCCGACAACTTTTTATATATAATTTGGTTTTGGAAATTAAAACAAAAGAGAGAGAGAGAGACAATCTTACCTATATTTTTAGGTTTTTCATTGTAATTTTGTGTATTTTTCACAAAAGATGGAAATATTTTGGAGAACAAGCAAACTTACACAGTATTGTTTTATATTTGTATATTTTGGCATTTTAAGAGCAGGCACTCTATTGGTTTATTTTGTAATTGCCAGTAGACAAAATGCATTGGTACGAAACACAGTAGCAACTTGCAAGCATTACTACATAATTCAATATTTATCACCGATATAATTTAGAAGTGGAATCAAAATTGTGAATGCTCAGAATTGTAAAGTACTGTTTGATATATGGTTAAACATTTTCTATGTGCATTTTGATCATATTAAAAGCATTTTTTTAATTAGCTTGCTTAAAAATATTACTGACTGGAAATACAGTTTTTATAAAAGCAAATTATATTTTTATTGAGTAATTTAATTTTTTACCAAAAAATGCCAAATAGATAATGTTAATTGGGTTTTTTGAATGTTTGTTTTATTCCCCCCTCCCCCTTGCTGCTATGACTTTAGCATGTAGACATGCTGGCATTGTGAAAGCACAACAGGGATTTGTACAAAACCACTATGGTGATGCCTGCTTGTTATGCACTAGCATTTCATACTTAATTTGTCTTTATATTTTATTTTTTTGTACATTTTCTTTTTCTGAGAAAAAAAGTACTGGGAGATTGTTTGAAGCTTTGCACCTTCAGTTGTTTGGGAGAAGTCTGTTAATTCTTTAATGACCAGAGGGGTATGCAGTGCATTGCTTCACAATGCATTGCACGTTCCTCTGGTCCTTCAAGGGTTGTCTAATTTTTATTGTGTGTGAGTTTTGTTTTGTTTTTTATTTTTGAATTCTGTCCTGTTGGTTTTTTTCATGTTTGGTCTGTTGTCCTGTACAGTACTGCCTTTATCTAGAATTTTATAAAGAGGAGAAGAACACTGTTTTTATGGACATTAAATTTGCTGCCTTAAAAAAACAAAGCATTGAGTGCAGCATCCCTGCACTTATTTTGTACTGCCCTGTAAAAAAATAAAGTGTGTCTTTTTTTAAATAATATTTTGCCTTTTTTTTTATTCATGAAATTGGTTGTCTCATACATAGGATATAAGTTGAAACAATATAATATACTGTATGTAGTAAATTGGAGTTTGTGGAATAAATGTAAAATTTGATATTTATAAGACAGGCTGTCTCAATTATGCGAGTTGGCACTCACCCATTATAAAATTCAACTTTTATTAGGTTAGTTTGCAGTCATAGCAAGACGTTTACTGGGGTAATTGGCGTCCGTACAAAACAGAAAAAAGCCTCACCAGCATTTTGTCAAGGCATCAATGGAAAGAGTTGTCAGCGTTTTCTGTTTTGTGAGAACACCAACTACCCCAGTAAGCACCTTTCTGTGACTGCAAACAAACCTAATAAATGTTCAGTTTTTTATAAGGCGAATGCTAACTCAAATCCTTTTTCCTTATTACTTACTAGTTGAAGAGCCTGTGTACACGGGCCACGGTGCTACCCAGCAACGGCCGCGGTGCAGTCATGCACAGTAGAGACTGCCTGCCCCGCGGCTGATACGGCGTGGGGTGCTCCGAATTCAGACCATAGTCCTCTCTGCGCACCTTTGGTGCGCAGAGAGGACTATGGTCTGTATTCGGAGCCCTGCTCCGTTATCAGCCGCGGCACAGGCATTCTATACTGCAAATGACTGCAATGCGCGCAGCCGACTGTACTGCGCATGACAGCTTCTGACAAACATTTAGTGAATTATTATATAGGATATCCATAGTGTTGGTATTTTTCTAAGAAGTTAGTGCACTGAGTGACTGTATTGCATAAAAAGGTGGATTCCTTTGTGCCTTTATGCTTGGAGTTAGCATTAATAACCCCAGTCTACCATGAAATACCGGTAATTGTTGCACCAGCACCTCTGTTCTATTTTGAGTTTGTGTAGTCAATCATTCCATTCTCTCTTGTTTGTCTCAGTTATGCAACTGAAGGTGTATTAAGCAGTGTAATGATAGCTCTGCTTTATCTCCACCACCAGGAAGGTGGATGTATCCAACAATGCACTGGCCCAATGTTGTATACCAGGCTTTGTAAAAAATAGGGCAAAAAAACTACAAGTGACGTCCCCTACCATGTAAATTTGAGGAATTGTCTCCTTTTTTAATAAGTCACTACTGCCTGGCACATTTGCTTGTTTCTACTCTGTTACCAACAATGGAATTGAATGCTACCATTGGCACCATGATGAACATCTGACTTGACTTATGTCAGTTTCTTTAAGTGCTAAAGGGGCATGATAAGACTGTGTAACGTGAATAAAATGATACCCATACATTCTGTTCTATGGGGAGATTTATAAAAGTGGAGTTAATGGAGAAGAAGCATTAAAACGGCCGTAAGGTTGCGTCTGATAGCTATATAACAGCGTGTTGTGCATTTTTGTATAAAATGGAGTAAGGAACTTTGTAAAAAGTGGCTCAGCGAATTTATTCTTATTCTTTACAGTCACCACATTTATAAATGTAACTAGAATAAGGTAGAAATATGAACACTCTTAATAAGAAATAAGGACATTTTAAAGGTATAGTAATGGATTAAAATATACTGAGGGCCGATTCACCAGTATAGTTTTGTCATCATCTAGAGCGGTATGCCAATCCTATCGGAGTTGTAGTTCAAAAGTTAGAAAGGATCCCCCTTCCGCCCCTTTTACCTGTGTTATGCCGTCTCCCTTCAGATGTGTGATCTGGTCATTGACCGGACAGCAAGCCGTATGGGACAATCTTCATCTAGGGAGGAAAACTCTGCCCCCTTAACAAAGAAGGGCAGGATTTTCCTCATGCACGTTGAAGATTGGCCCTCACTTCGCTCTGTCTGAGCCGGCATGAGAGGCAGCATGATGTAAGTATAGGGGCGGGAGGGGGATCCTTCCTAACTTAATAACTGTTGAACTACAACTCCGAAAGGATTGGCATACCTTTCTACAAGGTAAGAAAACTGTACTGTTGAATTGGACCTCAGTTTATTTTAATCCATTACTATCCCTTTAAAGTAATGTTTCACAAAAACAGCAGCTCCAATTAATCTTCATAGTATTTGAGCCATAGAGAGTGTTATTTCATTACTGTGAGTGTTGTAGTTCAAGAGTAATTGAATGATAAAGTTTCCCCTCCCGCCCCTTTTACCTAGTGTAAGCCCCCACTCCTCAGATGTGGAATCCAGTTCATAGACCAGACAGCTCACATCAAGGGACAATATTCTTACTGTGACAACAAATGAAAACCCTGCCCCCCTTGACAGGTTTTTCAGATTTTTCCCTTAATTGAAGATTGTCCCTCTCTGCAATCTACCTGGACACTCCCTGCTGCTCTGAGGTGAGCAGTGTTACATCAGTAAAAGGTGAGGGAGGAGGATGCTTTATCATTCCATTACTCTTGAACTACAACTCACAGAACTGAAATAACACTCTCCATGGCCCAAATACTATGAGGATTAATTAGAGCTGCTTTTATTATGAAACATTACTATTCCTTTAAAGATCCATTCATAAGAACACATTTTATAAATCTCCCACTATGTTCCTCCGCCTCCACAAATTCAGGATTCATCCATATCTGAGTTTTGCAACCGTTTAGAGAAGTGAAGAACTAATGGCTAATTTTGTTTCTAGTATTTGTCTGTAGGTCTGAAGTCCTTTCCTTGTCTTTATCTACATCAGACACCTGCTGAGGGCAGCTTCTGCCATCAGATCTGTGCTGCAAGGCAGGCAGCAAACAAGGAGCTGAGCATTAACAGTTGTTGAACAGTCCAAAATTAACTTTGAGTGAGAGAGAATGTTCGACAGATTGTAGACCAATGCATTGGACAGCTCTAGCACTGAAAGGGATTATTTAATGTTACTCATCCCAGAGGAGGTGAACCCAGTGCAGGATGATAGGCATTACTGTGGTGGCTGTGAAGGATGTCAGCGGCAATTACCTTGTTATTTTAATTGTAGACTATGAATAAATTGTATATGTATAGCTTTGCATATTTAAGAGTACTGCTTCTGCAATATATTGCAGTTGTTTCTAGCATACAAATATCTGAGCTGATATTTAAACATTTTAATGGGAGAATGGAAAGGCACTTAATCTTTTGAGTACCCTGGGGTATCCAGCTCATTGCTTTGCAATGTATTGGATATGCCTCTGGCACTCAGTTTGTTAAAGGGCTATTGTTTTTCTATTGCCCCTTGTTCTCTTTCTTTCCACGTCTCTTCATTCTGCATGCCCATTTCTCCATTCATCATTACAGATTCTCCCCTGTCCCTCCTTTCTATATCTTCTTCCCCCTCTCCTCTGCTCTCCCTTCCTCCTTCACCTCCATTTTCTCCCTCTCCTCTCCCCCCCAATTTTCACTCTTTTTCTCCTCACTCAACTTTGTTGCTCTCCTCCATCTTCTCATTTTCTCTGCCTTCCTCTTCTCTTTCCCTCCTATTGGGGGAAAATAAACATTCACATTGATTTAAATAGGACGTGTAAGATGCTGAATGCTATGGAGACCTTTCTAGCATTCAAATGTCCAATTTCAATCAGTGGACATGGGTGCATTTTGTATTTTACTTCTGCGGTGAAGTTGGTTTGTGTGAGAATTATACTTCTTTAGCTTGATGAATAAGGCCCAGAGCATGTATAATACACAAAAAGTGATGTGATGGAGAGGAGAATGTACAAATACCTCCACATAAATACAGTATCTCACATAAGTGAGTACACCCCTCACATTTTTGTAAATATTTTAATTTTATCTTTAATGTGACAACACTGAAGAAATGACACTCTGCTACAATGTAAAGTAGTGAGTGTACAGCCTGTATAACAGTGTAAATTTGCTGTCCCCCTCAAAATAACTGAACACACAGCCATTAATGTCTAAACCTTGGCAACAAAAGTGAGCACACCCCTAAGTGGAAATGTCTCTAAGTGTTTCGCAGAAACAAGCCAAAAAATGATGTGAGAGGCTCTGAGTGTGAACAAAAGCACAATGGCAGTCCAGTACCAAAATGATGGGCAAGTCCCTTATTTGGGCCTCGTCAGTGAGGTGCAGCTGGCTCCCCTAGACCCTAAGTGTTTCACAGAAACAAGCCAAAAATGATGTTAGAGGCTCTGAGCACGAACAAAAGCACAATGACCTATTCTCCAGCTAGTCACAGCTCAAGAGCATCTGTAATGGCACTAGGGAGCTAAAATGTGATGCTCTTGAGTGGTGACTAGCTGGAGAACAGGCCATTGTGCTTTTGTTCGTGCTCAGAGCCTCTCATATAATTTTTTGGCTTGTACAAGGCGAGATAGCTTCAACAAGGAAGGTATGATGGATTGTTTAAAATATCTATGTAGATTCTAACAGTTCCGACATAAAGTGATGAGTCATTGAATATATCCTAAAAATTAGAATTGGATTAACAGTGAATGACCTCAACATGAGAGGTTCTGCAGAGGATATGGTTAAACTGCTTTTAATTGATTTGCAATGACGTAAGGATGTAGCTTGGGAATTGAAACAGTTGCATTTCATTAATAGTTGGAACAACCTAGATGTTGATTGGAGGAGGTAGATTTAAACGTATCCAGGCAGACAGATTGTAACATGACGTGTTGAATCATGAGTAAGTGCTGTTTAAGCACGAAACGCATTGATTATCATCACTACTAACCACTTGCTGTCTACCCACTCTGTAAGTCTTGCTGTATGTATTTGGAGACATCTGCGATTGCAGGTATGATTTTTTTGTATTTCAAATAAAGAATGATTGATTTTAAGAAGACGTTCACAAGTCCTGCTGTTTGATTGTTCACATTGAAGCAGTGCATCAGCTCACGTATATATTGAATCTTACAAGGCAGAGGGAAGCCTTATTGTTTGCATGCTTTGGGATGATGTATTTTGATGTTCTCCTTTTTGTGTGTTTTTAATTGTGTACCCCATGTTTCATTATCAAATATTGTATACAATGAACGGAGCCACTGAATAGTGCTTTGGTGTTTCGTGGAATTTCACAGTCCCCAGAGAGACTTCAGGATAAACCTATTCTTGAAGTTGTACTATCTTGGGCTGAGTCTTCAGTGGTGGCTCTAGCATTACTGGACTCCAGGGCCGTGGGATTTTTCATTAATGCAAACTTCGTGGCCAAACACGTTATCCCTTTGCTGCCTCGCTCCACTCCATTGGCTATTGAAGCCATTGACAGAAGACCCCTACAGCCGGCACACATTACTCAAGAGACTCACTAAGGGTAGGGGCACTCCATATGGAGACACAACAACTCCAGGCGATACATTCTCCCCATCATGCCATCATTCTGGGCTTTCCATGGTTGCAGACACACAACCCAAGAATTACTATCCCTTTAAGCTTCTTTCATCCTTTTCTTTGTGTTTCCTGATGTTTAAGATGGCCTTCCTTTCAGCCTCTGTTCCTGTTTGCAGAGTGGCCGAACTACAAGCTCTCTTTTAAACACCCCCTTTCTGTTCTTTCACTTGCCCAAGGTCATCTCGGATTGTTACATCAATAAGGAAATTGTTCTTCCTCCTTTTTGCCCTGATCCTTCTACCAAGCAGGAGCAGTAACTCCATTTGCTTAATATGGTACATTGTCTTTTGTACTATGTTCATCGCATGCAGCCTTTCAGAAAATCAGATTATCTTTTCATCATTCCTGAGGCCCTTGAGTGGGTTAGGCTGCTTCCAAAGTAACTATTGCTTGTTCCTTTCCAAGTCACGACACACTCCGATAGATTTGTGGGTACCTCTTGGGCCTATAAGAATCAGGCCTCTGCTGAACAGCTGTGTAAGCGCAATTACTATTTTAGTTACAGTACAATTAAAAGTAGAAACACTATCTTAACTCTTCTGTGAGAAAATCCCTAGTAAAGAGGAACGAGGGAGGTATTTATACCTTCCCTGATTACTGAAGCAGCTGTGTGTTGGAAAGTACTAACCAAAGGTCCCAAAATACATACATCTTATATACAAAGACCTTATTCTGTTTAACAGTTAAGTACACACAGAACCGGCAGATCAGCTATTACATGCACACAGCAGACTATCCACCGATCAGCTGATTCATGTAAACAAATTACTCTGTAACACTCCGTAAGGCAAATGGAGACATAGTAAATTGTCCTCTGTGGCTTCTTAGAAAGTTAGGTAAAGATCCCAAATGCATCATCTACAGATTGGGGAATTTGGGTTTGAGAACTCAGACAGCATAGCCAACTATTGGAACTTAGTGAAAATACCAAATAGCCACATCAACATATAAGCATACCCACAGGAATATAACAATGGCTCATTAAGCTACATTTCAGTATGCAAATTAGCCTTTGTCCAACATCATAAACCTTGTGAAGGATTGGTGAAAACATTGTGATGCAGACGTATTTGAGATGTAATTGCAGGAATTATATGGAGAAGACACCTTTGTGAATGTACAGCAAGTAAACAAAAAGAAAATCTGTGCATCAGATCCTAAACTTCAGCAATACATGATTTACTAAAGATAAGTAAAAAGAGGGATTTAGTTAAATGATTGTGGCCAGATGCATCTGTCACTTGTCACCAATTGAGGGGACAGGCTGTTGCTGACAGCCTGAACTTAATCAGAAAGATTAAGATTAAAAGTAGTAAAAAAAGTAAAATAAATGAATATAAAAGTAACATAAATAAACATTTTATATTTATAAAAAATAATATGCACTTTGCCACCTTGCACTTTTAATCCCATGTTTTCCAAAATACAGCAAAAATCTATATATAAGGGGTGTTTTTGTAAAGGTAAGAACTAATGGAGCTTATTTATACATATTTTATGACAACCACACTAATCCCATGCAATCAGTTAATATATAATTTATTTCTGGTCTGCAACTATCACACTTGAGAGAGTCCAACCTCCAGATAGGAAAAGGAAATTGTGCGTATTCAGGAAGGGTGTATAAACTGTATCTTGGCTACATATACAAAGAAAACAAAAATAAGTCTGTGCATCAAATTCTAACCTTTACAAATAAATAACCTATGGCATACTGTAGATAATAAACAGTGTGGTTTAATTGCATGTTTCTGGCCAAAACCATGATACACCTGTCTGCCCCATCAAGGCACCACAGATTTAGGCAAGTCCCTATCTGCCTCAAATTCAAGTGAATATTTATCTAGTATAATACACTTAAAAAGCAGTGATACCACCTTATCTCCATTGTGAGCAAACCCCTATGAAGAGTATAGGGGAGGTATGTATACATTACCCAATTAATGCTAACATCTGAATGCATTTTTCTGTTCATGAAGTTATTAATGCAGCAATTAAAATGTTAATCTTTCACTTGAGGAAAGATTAAACTTCCCAAAGAAGCTGAAGTCTCTATTCACTTCCAAAGACAATATTCCCAAGGCTGATGTTTGTGTAGCCAAGCTATCTAATAATTTCAGGGTTCAGATACATCAAGGAATAAGAAAGCAGAAATGACATATGAAGCAACAGGCAATTCATTTGGTCCTAATGTGTCCACCACGTGTTTAACCAGATGCCTAAGAGATTGATATTCCCAGTTGAAGGAAGTTATCTGGAACATAGTCACCAGGAAGGATATAGTACACTCTATGTCTATAATCAAACTGGCCCAATACTTTGTGATGCTTCTATGCAAATAGATGGACAGAGACAAGAGCCTCAGTCTTGGCCACAGAAAGACATAGAGCCCTATAACTTAAATGGGCAACAAACTTATCCTCATAAATGATGTACCATGGCATTTGAGTGTCCAAATTTATTTGGGAATAAGCTGCTTTAATTGGCAAGATTTAGAAAGAAAAATAAGCATCTGCTCAGGATAAGCTGTTAAATTCTCATGAATAATTTTTTCCTCCCTAAAAAAACAATAGGAAGCATTATAAATCTAATAAATTCTTGTCAACACATTACACAGGCAAGAGGTCCGATTGCTCCAAGAGAGGCTCCAACGAGTCACAGAACAAACAACAAAGCCGGCCATTTCTGTGGGATGAAATTTATGTTTCTTTCATGCACAATAGAAAGAAATTCACTGAAGATTCCAGGGTATCAGCAGTGATTACAAATATGAACAACATAAGGTTTTCTTTCCTTCCTCCAAACACATTTGCAAATATAAAAGTATGTTGCATTCTTCCCAGGAGAGAGACCTACCTTAGAGCAATCCAAGATCTGAGGACATCATATGTTCTAGTGCCAGTTCCAGACTGGTTTCCAAAATGAGGCACATATGCATCAGATTTTCATGTTCCAATAACCACAGGGGGCTATCATCTGATGTTTAATCTCACCTTTCTGAACAAGTTTGTGCCTTAAAAATGATTCAAGATTGAGAGCATCATTGAATATGGTAAAGATAAATCTCTATCCTAGATGCCGCATTAGTGAGACTTCTTACTCCATAAAAATCTGTTTCATCGTGATCAAACAAGCAACATCCGTGTCCTTGAGACAACTGATAGCTGTCTTTCAATTGGTGATAGCATCTGTAGAGGCACTACTTTGGGCTCAGCTGTATATGAGACATTTATAGCAATTTATTCTCAGGAGATGGGACAAGAGATAGGAGTATCTTGACTGTGAATTATGCATATCTCCCTATGTTGAGTTTTTTTCATATGTAGTTGTCCAAGAAGAACATATCCATAGGCTGGCCATGGTCTGTCTCAAAGTTGATAGTCATCACTACGGATGCAAACACTGTTAGGGAGCAGTTTTTCAGGGAAGGTCATTCCAGGGTCTCTGGTCCCCAGCAGAGATGTTACGACATTCTGTTTAGGAATCATCCTGGGACATTCTTTGCCAATCAAAACTTAATAAAGTGATTCCGCAAATTAAGAATCGAAGACCTAGGGCTTCACCTCAATACCCCCAATTGGATTATAATTTAGTCCTGACAATTCTTACAAAGGAATCATTTGAACAGCTAGAATAATAGGCCTTGGGGATGCTTTCCCTACAAAAACATCTTTTTAGTGGTTATCACTTCAGCAAGGAGATTAGGGAATCTCCAAGCTCTTTCCATTAAACAATTTTACCTGGTCTTCAAGAGTGATTCATACTGTCTAAATCTTCCCACAGAATTTACTCCTTAAGTCCCCTCTTCCATGCATATCTTTACAATCTTGTCTCAAACTAGTAGTGTTCCTTCTTACACAGATATTTTATTTGTACTTAAAAAAGAAAAAAAGTTTGCTGTCAGAGGCATTGCCATGAGGGGGAGGAAATGGTTAATTTTTCTTTTAAACCAAATTATCTAAAAACATGTTTAAAATGTGTTTAAATTAGCTCATTCTTCTGGACAAGAGGCCTCTATTTACCTTGATGGGAATTAAAAATATCTAGGTGACGTTCATGATTATTGATATCCAGCTGGAGACAAAAAGTCTGAGACAAAGATATTCTCCCATGTGGGAAAGTTTGCTAGAGTGACAGATTGATATCCAATGGAATAACCTTTGACTTTTTTTGTCTAATGACAGTAACCAGAACACCTTATTGTCTATTGATAGGAATTATTATCAAGGTGAATTGTAGTGTGGAGTAACAGCGACCTCTTTAGAGTATATAGCATTATTACCAGTTTTTCGAAGAATTTCCAAAAATTATGCTAATAATATGCATGATGTCACTGCATAATGAGATGGCTCTTTAACCAATCAGAGCAGATTTTGATAAGAATAAATTCACATTATAAATATGCAAGTTTAGAGAGAAAAGGGCCTTCGTCTTGGGTCTTGGCTGTTTTTTCCTTTCCTGTGGTTCCTGGCTGACTGATAAGGAGATCCTAAGAAACACTTGGACTGGTAACTATATATTTTCTTATTTAAATTTTGCAAAATTTCAGAATCATATACATATTTCTTCTGTATTTGAAGAAACCTAATTTTTCTTATAATTTGTCTTAATTGGACTGACCAGCCATTTGGGATCAATTATAAGCTATATTAGCTATAAAAATTCTCAAATTAAGCAGAATTCATTTATCATTGGTAAATTGTAATATTTTGCCAGATAAGAGTAAAATAGGTTATAGCAGTGAGATATATAGATCCTTGTTATATATTAGTTAATATATTTCTTGGTATTTCTAGAATAATATATTGTGTTTCTGGAAAGGTTATAATAGCTAATATTTGATCTGGGGAATTCTTTGAATTCATTTATTAACCCTTTAACTGTTATTGGTCTATTTACTTTGAGGTGTTCCTTGGATTTCTTTGTGTTGGTTTTGGATCTAAACTTTTGTACAGTGAAAAGTTTCTAAACATCTCACTAAACAAAAGAAGTAGCCATCTTGGGTGTGGCATCCTATATTTCACTAGTGATGTAACCCTTGGAGTACCCTATAGGTTTTACATAGGACTGTTATAGTCATATTTGTGATATATGTTGCTCGAAGTTTAATATACCGTCTAGACATATATTATTGGATTGATTCTAAGTATATTCTTGGTATAATCCATTATTGACTATATTAATTGCAATTTATATGTTTTATTCAGAAGGTATGCAATTTTTGAAATCAGTACATAATTAAATTCTAGTGATCTATAACTGGGATTTTATTCTAGTGAGTCTCTAAATTTGATTATTATATATGGTATAAGGGAATTGTCAGAGGACCTGACTTAATATTAAGCTTACTCACCTGACAATATACCTTAAACCTCAATTAGCATAGTTTATACAGTTTCTGGGGCAGAGGTATTCATATATGCTGCTGCCAACTGTATTTTAATTAATGGTAAGGATCAATTATCCTTTTCTTTGCTGCTGAGTTCAATTATTGTTATCTAATACCTCTGAATATACTTATGTGTGGTTAACCCTTTAATTGCTGGTAACCCTAATGGTGATAATTGTGGTTTGAGTTACTATATAGCTATTGTAATTGCTGATCACTCATTGATATAATTGTTGTTTACACTTTATATATAGTATATTGTATTTAATAAAATAAATATTTTTTTTGCACAAATATGCGGGATTGATTATTTTAATCAATTCTTTACTGTGAAGTAGCGTGTCAATACCTAATATAGTGTAAAGTTCTCAAAATTATTTAATATTGTCATTTATCTATTTATGTGAAGATATCCAACCTGATTGGGTCTCTTGTTTTAACCTTTCAACATAATTGGTTCGACATCATATTTTACAAGTAGTCTGTTCACCATATATCATATTACATGGGCATTTACTATGAGAACTAAGAGGTGTAACGTGCCATTTTCTTTTTAAGATTTTTTAAGGACTGTAACATATAGGATAGTGTGATTTTTATCTTTAGCAAAACAGGTGCTGGTACCTAATACCCCCAGAAAACAAAAAACCTTTGCAATCCTGCTCTAAATCTTATGATATCTATCATTCAGCGCAGCCACTACTGATTAACCTTCAATCAGATTTTACACACAGTGCAGGATAGCATCTCCTTCTTTGGACTTGCAAATAAAAATATCCTTAAAATACTGACTCCTGTGAGATTGCAATGTAAACATTAACAGTTAGGATGAAAAGTACCTGGAATGCACATTTGGTTTATAATTTATAACAATATACTATACCTGTAAAATGTTCAGTTATGGTAAGAAGTGTATACACAGCTAGATATAGTTGGCAACTGAATGTAAAATGTGTTTTATTTTGTTTCAGTTGTAAAACTGTGACTATGGAGATTGTGTAACTGATACAAAAGTGTGTTACACTGCTCTGAGAATGGTTGCTACACTGAATTGTAATCAAATAAATACCGTTTTTAACTGGAAGATGGTGTGCCCTAGAATTATGCAATGTCTACTTAAATGGGCATAAAATAAGTAAGAGCCAACACTTATATAAACAACAAAGAAAGAAACATAGGAAAGTGAAAACATAAAATGATATTTGATTTAATACTCACAAGCTTGTAATTACCAGAGTGCACCCTGCCTATTAACCAAGGGTATAAGACAAGCAAATATTTGCCATGTAAAACCTGTGAACGTCAGGCTGTCCTGTCAGCCTTAGTCAACCAATGGGAATTGTATCTCAATGACAGGAGGAAGGCCACAAGTTGCCTAACCTAGGTCTGTGTTCATGTAGCTGTAATACATTTTCTATGTATAAATACATAAATCACTTCTAGGTTTTGTTATTTTATACTTTTTTTTTTTTTTTTTAAACCCCTTTCCGGGAATTATGAGTTTGCACATGACAGCAGTGAGTTATATCTACTTACTATTGTTCCCATCTGAAAACTACGGCAGTCTATAACTGAACAGGAACACTTTGCTACTTTGGTAATGATTATATAGCTATTTAGAGGCTCTCTGTTTCTGCTTATTTTTTACCACTTACTGCAGAGAGTGGGAACTATGGTTAAGAAACAACAATTCATAAGGAAAATAAATTGCATATTTATAGAAGTTATTATTATCATCATCGAGTAAAAAGTAGACAAGCCAGTTGGTGTAAGAACCTTGTCCTAGGGTACCAACTCAGAAATTAGGTGTGATCATCCTGACGCACCTCCCAGGCCTTTTTAAACCCACACCTACAGCTCTTCTGCAATCATTCACAATGGTACATTTTGTTGTTTAGGATGTGATGCTCAAAAACTCGTCATAATCAAAAAAAATTGTCGGATTTTGAACTGATGGTACTTTCTGAAGTAAATCTGTTGCATCTGAAAATGTGTCAAACAATTAAAAAATGGTGGTAAGATTCAAAATGTCTTTGAAATGAAATTTTTCAAAGAAAGATTTTTTTTCTTTATCAGTTAACACTATACTACTGCTTCTCACTCCTATCTAATAATACTTTAATTTGTATTGTATGTGCTAATATCACTTTAATTTGTCTTCTCAAAGTTTAGACCATTTTTATTTTTTCAGAAAAAAAGAATAGAAATCAGACAAAATTGTGACATCTAATATAATATTTTTTTCTGAAAATACCTTGCAATATGACAGTAGATTAAATCACACAAATTTTTAAGACCGCTTTTTCCCTATCATGAGGATGGAGGAATTAGATAAAAAAAAGTACAGTAATATGTCTGAGACTTAACGGACCATAGCGTAAAAACTTTTCAGATCGATTACAGACAGTTTCAATTACCACAACGTTTTGAACATCTCGCCCTTAATGTCTTGTCCAGCTCTGCTCCAGTCTCTAGTCAGTGTCTCGTGTTATGCTGACCACTACTTGTCAATTTAATATCAAGTTCCTCAAACCCTCAAGCTTTCTAGCTTGTGCATGTCAAGTATTTCAGCTTTCTCCTTCCATCAAGTGCCCAGTTCTAATTACAGCTATATTTCCTGCTGCTAACCTAAAGTTCCAGCAAAGTTAATCTTCAAAGTGCCCAGGCCTAACACCACTTGTTGCATTTGCATTTTATGCAGTAATGCAGAATTAAACTCTCCAAATGCTAAGTTCCAACCACATTGTCTGCATCAATATCTTCCGCAGTGAAATAAAGGCTTCATCCAAGTTAACTCTTCACTTTCTCTGTCCCAGCCACACTAACTATATCTGTATTGTCTTTTAAGTTCTTCACCTACATTCTCAGTGTACTTCAAAGTACCTATTTCTTTAACCAATTTATACTCTCCACGTGGCTGCATCTTTGTATCTAATGATGCCCTCTCTGCTGTTTTATGATCATTCTCAAGCCACTTTCCCCTTCTCCACTCTCAAGCATTGTGTCCGTTTACATCTTGTATGTGTTCCACAGATCCACTCACTCACAATTACTAGTGAAATGTGGTATTGTTTTATTTAATGTGTATATTAACCCTGTGCATGCCTTGTCATATTTTAATCAGCCAGAGCAAATACCTGTCACCATACTTCAGCCAGAGCCATCTCTCTATACTGTATCCAGAGTAGAATCCTGGGTTCCAGTTTCCTACTTGTAGGTCCCACTAAGCTTCTTTCTCTCATATTGACCAGACCTTTTTCTACCATACACCCAAGCTTCCACAATTTACTGCCCAGAATCCATACCGCAGGTCCACTGATTTGTTCTTTCTATGTACTTCCTCTGCCCTGCAGTTCTGTTATCCTCGTTGGCCTGGTTAGTCATGAGAGTTGTCAGACTATGAACCTTGAATAATTTTTAAAAAAATTCAGGGCTGTGCTCACAAAACAATTTCATGAACCTTTTAATGAGACAGGAATAATTAAAGAAGATTAGAGAATTGGAAGAAGAGTAGTAGGGAGAATGCAACTACAGCCCTATGAGTCTGACAGTACTAGCTGGAAAAATAATGGAAACAATTTTGAAAAAAAAGACTTGCTGAAATATTAGATCTCCAAGATTCTTGCCAATGCTTATTGGTGCCAGCATCTTCTGAATGAAGGGCCAACTGATGGGGGATGGGAAAGGGTAATCCAAATATAAATATCTCCTGAATGGCAGCATTTTATCTGCAGTCACTTAATAAAATAATGTGCTACAGATTCGAATAGAGTATAAGTGACACATTACTATGCCTTTAATGATACATTGCTGACATCAACAGCAGAGGAAGGGGATTTGGGATATTATCTCTGATTATATAAAAGTAGGCAAGCAATGCAGCAACTCCACTGTAAAACCTAGCAGAATATTAGGTTGTATAGAAAAGGACATTAGCAGCAGAAAAACATATTTTAATCAACATTTTATTCTCATGTAATGCTTTGCTCAATCAAGAGTGCTTCATATGTACAGTCAATTTTTTGGTCTAATGTTTTATGTGAACAACAGTCAAAACATTTTTGTCCATTGTTTTGTTCAACTGAGAACACTTCAATTGCTTGATTGCACATAATTAACCTTTATGTAAACGGTTTTCAATCAAATGCTCTTTGCTAGAGCACACTCTGCTCACACAATCACATATGTTTTTTTTTTTTAAATAATGTTTAGTTAAAATGAGCACACTTCATACACAAAATCAACAAAAGTTTGATTCTAAGTTTTTTAACCAACTTCTTTAATCAATCAAGTGTGCTACGTATGCTTGAACAATCAAAGCATGATTTTTTTAATTAAAACCTTACCTTACCTGTGTTACTCCGAAAGCTCACAAAAACATTATCCACTTTTTCAATTACACATGTGTGAACCAGGCCACTGGGCAAAAGTGACATGCAAAAGTGTATAGCCTTCAATAAGATTTACCTCTGCAATATTGGCAGGATAATCATAAAGTAGATTTGGCTGTTGCACTGACTAAAAATTAGAGACGGCATGAAAACTTAAAAAGGAGGTAAAGATAAAGACTAATTATTGAACAACTTTGCATTTTAGCCCTACCAAATGGATTTGTATTAAATCTGTGGGGTTCATGGGAACTGGTACTGACTGCTTAACTTCCAAATTTCAGCATATTTCTTCAAAAAAACGAAGAAGTCATCTCTACATTATAACCTTTTTATCACCTTTAAGTGCATATCCCTGTCTTGGTTGCTTCCAGAACATAACTATAAACCCACTGCATCCAAATGTTTAAAAGGATAGTAATGTTTCATAATAAAATCAGCTCTAATTAATCATCATAGTATTTGGACTTTGGAGAGTGTCATTTCAATACTGTCAGAGTTATAGTTCAAGAGTAATTCAATGACAAAGTATCCCCCTCCCGCCCCTTTTACTGATGTAACACTGTTCAGCCAGAGCAGAAGGGAGGTGCCCAGGTAGACTGCAGAGAGGGACAATCTTCAATTAAGATAAGGGGAAAAACCTGAAAAGCTTGACAAGGGGGGCAGGGCTTTCATTGTTCTGATAGGAAGAATATTGTCCCTTGCTGTTATCTGTCTGGTCTATGGACTGCATTCCACATCTGAGAAGAGATTGCTTACACTAGGTAAAAGGGGCGCGAGGGGGAGACTTTGCTTGTGAATATCTCTCAAACCATAAAGGTTTGAGAGATAATACTTATATCGTTCTTCATGTTTTTTTAATGCCTACAAAATAAAATAAAGATAAAATGAAGTATTACTATCCCTTTAATGGTGATGTATGCCTTAGGAATGATGGGTCTAATTTGAGTCAAAACCCTACCTAAGTAGGTTTCCTTCATACCACAGTCAGGTATATCTATATAATTTTGCTTTTTTTCAACTGATATACAGACAACCTCAAAACAAAAATGATGCTTTGAAAGTCCTGAATGATTTGTACATGACCGCAGTCTTTACCAGATTTTAACTGTAATCAATTAGCAGTAGAACATAACAAAAATTAAATGCAGGAAAAAAGTATGACGATATAAGTGACTGCTGTATGAAAGAGAACTACATAGATCAGTCTTTCATTTAAACAAATTAAGAGACACTTATTGCTAGGGTCTAGTTCTCCTTTAAAGGGATAGTAATACTTTGTTTTATCTTTGTTTTATTTTGTAGGCATTATAAAAACATGAAGAACGATATAAGTCTTATCTCTCAAACCTTTATGGTTTGAGAGATATTCACACGCAAAGTTTCCCCCTTTTACCTAGTGTAAGCCATCTCTTCTCAGATGTGGAATCTGGTTGTAAGACTGACAGATAACAGAAGGGGACAATCTTCTTCCTATGAGAACAATGAAAGCCCTGCCCCCCCTGGACAAGTTTTTCAGGTTTTTCCCTTATCTTAATTGAAGATTGTCCCTCTCTGCAGTCTACCTGGGTACCTCCCTTCTGATCTGGCTGAGCAGTGTTACATCAGTAAAAGGGGCAGGAGGGGGATACTTTGTCATTGAATTTCTCTTGAACTACAACTCTGACAGAATTGAAATAACACTCTTGGAGCTGCTTTTATTATGAAACATTACTATCCCTTTAATATGTAGAGTAGGCTGTCAAAAACATAGAGTTCTTCAACATCTGACTGAATTATACAACTAATTAATTATCTAATTTGTTATAGAGAATCTAACTGCCATCTTACATAATTATGTAGACAGTCTTTTAGTCTCATTACATGCATATATTTAAATAGCTTATACCTTGCATTTTCTGTTTTTCAGTTAGTGTAATGGTTTTAGAAACATACAGTTTAGTAGTAAGGAACTTTTTAAGCTTGTCTGAGCTGTGCTCTCTGACCAGTGTGCCATAGCCTGTATAACTCCTCATTACTATAGGGGTATACAGTACACTGAAAAGTAATGCAAGCTCACCCATCTGGTCCTCAAGAGGATAATTACTCGCTTTACTGAAATCACCTCACTTCTCATGCCACCTTCTGAGGCTGTTAGAACATATCAGTTTCCACCAAAGAGGTGGAATAAATTAATGGGGAGGAAGAGCCATGTTAATCTAGTCAAGATGGATGATCCCACTTAGTAGAGAATTTTAACTAATGATAGTTCCTTTTAAAATATACAACATATGGTAATACTGGTGGACAATTAGTGTGTAAGGTTAAATAAACGTTTTCATCACTTGAATATGTATTAACTGCTAATTGCAGAAGTCTTGGGATATAATTATGAGATAATCTTACTTTAAATCCTTTAATGTATTTCTATTTATTTATATATGCTTTTTTAAAACGCTTTTTTTTTACATTTGCTTTTTATTGAAATAATTTTATGTAAAATGTGTCAAAAGAAAGATGGACATGGTATGTGTTACAAAAACATAGAAAGTATAAAACAGTAATCCTCTCAGTACCAGCACACTGGAACTTGTATGGAAATGCCCTTCAGTCTCTGAAGAGAAAGTCAAAAACAGACAGAGTAGAGAGATCCAGATATTTCTGAAGAAAGCATAAGACTGTTAACATTGATGCATGAGGGAGAAACAGGTGGGTCATGGAACGACAGTGAAGGTGTCCAGCAGAACAACCACCTAGGTAGACACATCCAAAATAAAATGTAGTACAATAAAACAAAAAAATTCAACAACTAACATAAAACACGTGCATGCTACAGCGGGGAATGGGGCTCCCCCAGCTCCCCCCAAGGACCAGAGATGGGCAGGTTTACTGTGTTATGTCATCCAGGCCAGGGTCCCCCCCTCATCTAAAGAAGGTAAGTGTAGAGATGAAGTCACAGCTGCCCCCTCCCCAGTGTCTAGGAGCATTTCCATTGCGGCATCCGACAACAACCTCTCCCCCAGCCTCGAAGTATACCCAAAACAGTGATAGAAACCTGCCTGTTGCAAAGTCGGTAAAGTGAGGATAAAGGGTTCCCATAAGGCAACACCTCTCCATCAGAAAGAGCCAGGATCCAGTGCAACCTAGTGAAATTGAATAATTTAAGACTTCATTGTCGTAGAAGAGGAGGGCTTGAGGATAGCCAGAGCACAAGAATGCATTTCATCTCTACCATAATGGCGGTCTACTAGTTTAACCTGGCAAGCTGTCAGATAAAGGAGGAATAATAGATCCCTTTAAAACTCTTTTTAACTACTTAAAAATACAGACTGTACACACACAGATGCTTATATCAAGATGTATTTATTATTTAAATGTGTGACTATCAAAAGCAGGTTGAACAACACAACAGCTTTAGAATCACCTATACATTTTTAGTTGTTAGAACTTAATATATTCTTGCCAAGATGTATGGATGAATTGCTAGGAAAAATCAAAACAAATATAGCTTTTGAAAAATATATTGAGAATATCTTCTTTTAATGTGTATTATATGTTTGGATACATCCCCTGATCTTTTGTCTGAAATCGCTAGGACCTGTATGTAAGATTGGTGTGATTTTATTAGATGACAAAGACTCAGATATTTGCATACCTATTAAATTGCTGGTACATGACCCTGTGATTAACTTGATAAACCAGAAGATGGTAATCTGTAACCCTCAACTGTTGTTGAACTAAAATTATCATAATCCTCAATGTTCCTCAGCCAAATCATGCCACCACTACCAATTGTCACTGAGTTCCTTAAAATCTGCAAAAGCTCACCATAAGTTCCTAAAGTAATTAAAAGATCTAACAATGGTGGTTCTGTGGAGTTCTACCGCCGTGAAGTGTTACATCAGCTTGTCGATCCTGACACCTATTCCATTCTTGGTGTTGACCCTACAATATCATTTAGAATGGAGTTAAGGGAAGTGATTAACATGGTCTTAATATGGGCATACTGATTAAGACCTAGGCAGTAGCTTTGATGCCAGAACATTGTGTGATGCCTATATTCCACCACTTGCAGAAGGTGCATAAATCACTGGTCGACCCTCCAGGATGACCAGCTGTATCAGGCATAGGATCTCTTAACGAGCCTCTGTTGGATCTAGTGGATGTGTACCTTCGGCCGGTGGTGAATATTCTTCCAGAATCATTGCAGGACACCAAACAGGTATTTCAGCAAATGGCAGATTTGGAGTGGCAGAGTGGTTGTATATGGTTGACGGCAGATGTCACAGCATTATACGCATCTATTCCACATCGATTGGGCCTTCAGGCTATGAGATTTCAGCTGGAGCGTTTTTCCAACTATAGTGAGGATTCGATCTCCTTTTTATGTTGTGCTTTCGAGTACCTCCTATCCCATAACTTCTTCTCATTTGACGAGGTCTTCTATCTCCAGGGTTGTGGGGTAGCTATAGGGGCTAGTTTTGCCCCCTCTCTCGACAATCTCTACATGAATTGGTGGGAGAGCACCTACATCTTTGGAGATGGGGGACCCGGTCGGGAGTTGGTGTTGTGGTATGGGAGGTACATCGACGACCTGTTATTTATTTGGAAGGGGACGAGCGATGAAGCCAATGTTTTTATGCAAGCTTTAAATGAAAACAAGCTGAACCTTAGGTTTACCCACTCGTGTGGATTTCCATCCATCTCCTTTCTCGACCTGGTCCTTGTGGGTGATACTGTGTCCCGTATAATTTCTACAGGTAACTACAGGAAACCCATAGCAAGTAACAGCTTACTGCATGTCAAATCCTCTCATCCTTGGTTCCAAATTAAGAACATTCCAAAAGGACAATTCCTGCAACTACATCGGAACTGCTCTACGGATAAGATCTTTGATCAAGTCTCCAAGGATCTTATATCCAGGTTCATTGCAAGAGGCTACAATCAGGATCCAGTGAAGGGGGCATATTATGAAGCTAGGGCCAGGTCAAGATATGAGTTGGTGAGAGTAAAACGAAAGGCTAGATCAACTAAGATAGGAGACTTCAGTGGTGTAAGGTTCATCACTACTTTTAGTCCCCAATATAGGGGTATTTGTGATATTATCAAAAAGAACCTTCCACTGCTGCAGACTGATGAAAAATTGGTAGTGATCCTGAAGAAAGGATGCAACTTTGTAGCTAGGGGTCACAATAGGGAATGTTGTATCACCCAGTCTGTATGTCAGCCAAAAACCTATGCCTACTTGGTTACAATACAAAGGATTCTATAGATGTGGTGCAGGAGTTTGCAAAGTCTGTGAATATGCTCAAGTATCAGCAAAATTTGCATGTTCTCAGGATGTAACTCAGAGTATGGCATATACCTGTTTACTTCCAAAGCGTGCTTGATCCAATATGTGGGCAGGATGATTCGCCCCTTGAAAAACAGAATAAGGGAGCATATTAATCAGATCAATAATGGGAGAAAAGAATCGGCAATAGCCAAGCATATCATGGAATGTCATGGAGGGGACTTAGCTTGCTTTGGGTTCTGTGGTACTGAAAGGGTGAGGCTACCATGGAGAGGTGGTGACATTCTGAAATTGATCAATCAGTGAGAGGTGTTTTGGATCTTCAAATTAAAACTGAGGGTCCCTCTAGGCTTAAACCTAGAATGGGACACTAGTCATATTTTTTTAATTTATCCAATTCTGCCTTTTTTTGTTTTGCAACACCTGCTCCATCTGGCTTTTGATATTTGTGTCCTATGAGCTTACCTGGGATCCCTGACAGGTTGCATCTTATTTCCTCCATGACAATGGTATTTATATGTTTCGAGCTATGATGTCATGCTTCCTCTAAGTATGGTCTGCTATTTAATTTATATCCCTGATATATTAGGATTCAAAGGTGAGTAGTAAAAGTTCGCTCAATATGAGTCAGTCTTTTTCTCTCTGCTGAAATCGTAATGGAATAATATACCTTTGTTTTTCGTTCTGCTTAAGTTCTTGTTAATTTTATTTTAGCTTTTTCTATGTTAGACGTGATTTATATCTTCACAAGAGTTTTTTGTATTGTCGTTTCTACTATATTTAATAATTGGAATACAAATGTTTTTATTTTCCTTTTATGGATATAAGGGATATTATTATTAGTCACTGAGGATGAATATACATCGATCCTTTATACAATTTGCTTTGTTGATAGGTGATGAGGTCGAATCCGGAAGTCATCACTATTGTTTTAGAAACTTTTTTATCCAATTAAATGTATGTTGGTTTTTGTATTTAACAGGGGGTTTCTGGTTTTTGCGCTAAGTCTATGATTAAGTGCCCAATGGCATGAAACATGTAAGACGGTGCAGTGGTGTATGGAGTCACTATCTTTCTGTTGTCTGTCCATCTTTCGACAGTGATTATATGTTTTTATTATGAAGAAATAAAGTTTCAAATTTTTATTGGATCACAGTGTGTTACAATTTCAGAGTGCGGCTGCAACCTTCTGCTCGCAATATTGTTACTCCTGGATGCCTGTGGGGGAGCCATATCGGCACAGCACCCGATCTTCAGAGGTGGTGAGTCTAGCCTTTCATTCATTTTTTGTGACTGTTTGAGGCATTCTTCCCCTGACATGTATGCTGCACATCACTCTATCTACAAATACCACCAACCAATGGACCCAGGGTCTGGATCCTGGCCTGCCATAATGAGCTTCATGGATGCATGGCAGGAGACTGACCTGGACACTGACAAGAAAAGCAGGTTTAACAGGGCTTATAGTTCAGAGAATTGTATGGAATTAAGTAGCAGACAAAAGCACATACTGGACTAGAATGAAGAGTACCAGTCACAAGTATCAGGCCACAGACAGGAATGCAGGAATGGCTGGAGTACAGTGCTCTGGTTTAGCTATAGCATCTGACAAGGCAAACAAAGAACGAATGAACTTAGCAAGGTATATACAATCCACAAGACAGCTAACCAGACTGGTTGAGACTGCAGTACCACTGGTGGCCACTAATGTAGACAGAGTGGTGCCAGAGTACAAGTCACTGATGCCAGTGCTAGTGAATAGTAGCAATCTGAGCTAGGCAACTGAACTGGGTTACTATGCTTGAGAATGGAGTACAGTCTTTCAGAAAAATAACTCTGGAGAGAAAATATAAACAATTCAGATACACAGTCTATATATTAGAGTATAAAATTAAGCCAAAAGATGTGAGAGGATCTTTGAGAGCAAAAATTAGCAGATTTAGCTTTTCCTGTTCATCACTTGAAAGCATGATATTTTAGCGCTCTAGTGTTAATTCAAAGGAGAAATTTCCCACCCAAAAAGGCAGTCCAATACTGAAATAAGAGGCAAGTGCCCCCTGCAAAGTAATACCAGATACCCACAGATGTAAGTGTCAGACATTTTTTGACCTTCCTTTTTATTCTCTGGGAGCCTCACACATCTTTTGGCTATAAATTAGAAAAGCAGTACAGTCTATAATTGCAGCAGAAGATGCCAGACTGGATTTAATGGCATCAGTAATCATAGATGTGGTCTTTGGTGAGAAAACGTAACTGTGGCCTTTGGCTGGCTACAGTCTGAGCTGTAGTGTGGCCAGTAAGATTAGCAATGGTCTTTGGCAGGTGGCAGACAGAGTATTTGTCAGTACAGTAAGATGTGGTCTCTGGAAAGCGGTAGACAGATAGATGGTCTGGGCCATTTTAACAACAGTGGTCAGCTGCCTCTTGCCCACTGAAAGAAGGGAGCCCCCACAGTCAGAAACTTAAATCCTCATACACGACAGTTTGGAACCTTCCATACCTACCACTCTCCTATAGTCTGGATCACATAATACAGACTACAAAATATGTGAAGCCATGTGCTAAAATGAAGATTGTTGTGGATACCCATTATTTTCAAAAACTATGTTAGGTGTAAGCACTTAGCATTGTGTGAACCCAGGTGTATCTCAACCAGTAATATATTCAGGATTTCTTCTGCCCTAGGTCCAACAAAGAGAATGCACCCCTCATACACAAACTGCCACACCCTCACTTTCTCTGGACCCTTCTACAGACCATACACCTTGCCATAAAGACACAGTGCCATTGCAAATAATTAGCTTCCAAAAGGATTGAAGAAAGTGTAAAAAATTTGCTTTATGAAGAAAAAACATTTCGGTATTTCACTTTGAGAAATAAGTGTCTATAAGAAGCTATGTGCCTATGAGCCCAGAGACACATGTTTTAGAATAGTGCATTTGTTAAAGCACAAACCTGTCCAATCTGCTGTCCTAGGCATACTTGGCCTGGGCCTAAATATGTCATGGCTCTCAACATGTTATGAAGTTGATTTAATGCACATTCAAGGTTGCTGAAGTGGTGGATTCAAATAGGCCAGGGTGTGTGCCCAGATGAGTAGAAGGAACACACCTAATGGCTGACAGAGAGTTCTGGGACCAAGTTATTAAACCTTTTTCACCTTTTAATCATTTGATACTATTACAACCTTAAGGCAAACTGGTCCTCTCTATCTCTCTTTAAGTTTCTACCTCAACACCATAAAAAAGTACCAACAAGAGAGATAGTAACATCAGGGATAAAAGGCACACCCATGGCATGCAGGCCTATAAAATAAATTTAAATAGTGAAATGGAAGTAACCAGCTCTAAACTACAACACACTGTGCAGATATTCTGGACTACTGTGTGAAGGACACATTTATAGGTAATTTGTTCTGTGAAACAAATTACAATCAACTTTATTCTTGGGTATAGTTTTCCTCAACATTTTTGCAGTGAGCTGATTTTAAAATGAATTTCCTACCAGACTTACATAATGAATCAGGATTTCTAGAGACCTGAGGAAGGAAATGATGACTCCCAAAAATTGTCTTAAAATGACAAAACAAAACAACTTTAGATGCAAACCTCAGTATTTTTATACATAAATCACACAGTGAGGCTGGTATTAAAAAGAACCATAGGATAGATTCACAAAATATTCCTTGTGCTCAGACAGAGAAACCCAGAAAACATGAACTATTAGGGGTACTTGAGGACAGTATCTGAGAAACTATGCCATAGAGGACACACAGAGAATATCATTGATCTAAATGCCACTTTTAATTAATCTTCGAATGCTACAGAGGTCGTCTGCAATGCAATGCACTGAAAACCATTCTAGCATTCAAGTGGCCAAAAGTCCCATTTACTTCAATATGATTTGTCCCCTGTGGTGCAGTTGGATTGCTTGAAGTTCTTTTTATAACATTAGTCATACATTAGTCATACTGGGGAAAATATATAAATTCACCAGTTCAGAACAACAGGCGTTAACCTCTAATACCAATCACTGCACTTAAAGGGATAGTAATGTTTCATAATAAAAGCGGCTCCAATTAATCATCATATTATTTGGACTTTGGAGAGTGTTATTTCAATTCTGTCAGAGTTGTAGTTCAAGAGTAATTCAATGACAAAATATCCCCCTCCTGCCCCTGTTACTGATGTAACACTGTTCAGCCAGATCAGAAGGGAGGTGCCCAGGTAGACTGCAGAGAGGGACAATCTTCAATTAAGATAAGGGAGAAACCTGAAAAACTTGTCAAGGGGGGCAGGGCTTTCATTGTTCTCATAGGAAGAAGATTGTCCTCTGCTGTTATCTGTTTGGTCTATGGACTGGATTCCACATCTGAGAAGAGATGGCTTACACTAGGTAAAAGGGGCAGGAGGGGAAACTTTGCTTGTGAATATCTTTCAAACCATAAAGGTTTGAGAGATAAGACTTATATCGTTCTTCATGTTTTTTTTAATGCCTACAAAATAAAATAAACATACCGCCCAAGTGTCCCTCTTTTAGACCCAAATCCCTCTGTCCCTCTTTCCCATCCTGATGTCCCTCTTTTTGGAGATCAGACTGTGTGGTGTGTATATAAGTGTATCACATTGCTCTACAGCAATAAAACTCACATAATTATTTGTTTAAATGTCAGTATCTGTGTTTATAAATTAGTCTGTGTAAATAAAATACTTTGGTCTTGTTCTAAATAATTTATTAGGTTACACAAGGAGGTGTCAGTAGGTCATGAAATAGCCTAAAAATTATCAGTAATGCTCCGCCCACCAGTCACGCCCCCAGCAACACCCCCTAAAACACAAGTGTCCCTCTTTGGTAATTTGAAATGTTGGGAGGTATGAATAAAGATAACACAAAGTATTACTATCCCTTTAAGGATATGCTCTATGGAGTATGAGATCTGTAGGACATACAGGCAGACACACTCCGCCAGCTTTGGACTTTAATGCCAGCAAGCCCACACACCAGCCCCACAGCATGAGAAGGGAAAAGGCTTACATGTTTACCTTGCTTAGTACATTGAAGTAAGCAAGGTGTAGAGGAAAGGGCCATCCCAAAATGCATATAGGATATCTTGCTGTCCTCCCATTGATACATTTGACTCTAAATCAAGTGCAGAAATCAGCTTTGCAAACCCCACACTGCCATATACACACACATACCCATTTCTGTCACACTTCATCATCATCCTAATGGTTAATTTGTATGTGCTGTGCATATTAACTTCTTGCATGTCAGAGACCTCTCCAGCTCATTGCTTTCCAATCCAAATTATGTATCAAGCACCCAAGGCGTTAAGCAAGTACACGGAAGGCTGATGCATTAATATTTCCCATGTGTAATAAATCAAACCGACATTGTATATTGCTGTAATACTAAGTACTACATTTGGGCATTATTTGATTATCTCCATGGTGCTTGCACTTAAGTTCCATAACCTATTTCTTTTAATCATACACGTTTTACCTACTAGATAGCTTTTATCTGCAGCTAATTCTTAATTATGACAAAGTAAACAATTTTGGAAATCCAACAGCTGGATGGTTATAAAACATTTGATTTATAACCAATAGATAATTGTTTTATGACCTCACAGTTCCCCTTTTAGCTAAATATGTATGAATGACACTAGTCATGACCCTGAAATGCGATCCACAGCAATTTACTAAGCAAACATCCTATGTGCGTAGTTAAAGTGATATTGCGTGTTAGGGAAGAGAAATCTCTTGCTTTTCTCCACCAATAAAGATTGGGGGTAATTCTAGGAGGCTATTTTGGAAGTTTTGTAGTCACTGTGTCATAGTTATGATAAAGTTTTCTCACATACTTGTCACGTGCTTAGAGAAGGGAATGAACCAGGTGCTATGTGCAATGATGCTGTGCAATACCATGCAGGTCCTTGATTATTTTAAAAATAGGGAAAATTTAATTTTCGGTAACATCTATAGTGCAGCACTTGAACCCTTTTTCTTTTTGTACTACCATAAGTGTAATTACTTTTCTGTACTACCATAACAGTAATTACTGTTAGAACCCGATTTACATCTTAGGCTCACATACGCAAGGTGTCCTTAAAGGAGCAGTAAACCTTTTTTATGAAAAATATATATTTTAGGGCTTTTCCTATTGAGTAAAAAAAGTACTCCTGCTACTGAGAGATACATATTTCCAGAGTTATTACAGTTTAAATACTTTTTTTTTAACATTAGCAGTGCCCTCTAGTGGTCAGATTCTAATAAGTTGTTTTGTTGCAATGTCTGGTAGAGGTGAGTCACTGACAAACAGTTCTCCATAGATTGTGAGAGACACTGCTGTCATGCTGTCAGTTATAACTTTTAGGAACAAATCATACTGTATTCCCAATTTAAACTGTTATAACATTTGAATAAAGCAGATGAGACTGGTGGGAATATATATTTTCATTAAAAAAACATGCGCCCAATTTTTATATGAATCGAAACCCAGACTCAACCATGTTTCTTTGTCATAGAATATATCCCCATCTTTTACTGCAAAAAAGCTTTTAAACCAATGGCTGATAAAAGGGTGTCAACACATTGAGAAACAATGCGTTAGAGACCATTCCATCATCTAGCATCCAAGAAGTTAAATAACAACCTATAAATGGTAAATTAACTTGCCTCATTAAAACAGCAGTGGGTTTCTGAGGCAAGTACATTGGGAATGCACTGTCATCACTCACAACTATGGGTGGGGCCAGCACAGCTGATTTATACTTCAAACTTTGGCACTCAAGACTTTGTCTAATAGGCACCCCTATTAACTCTCCCAGATCTGCCCCAGAGACTCTCCTTTTCATTGTTAACTAATGGATGTCCTGGGAGAGAAACTCATTCTTCAGCTTTGTGAAGTTAGTCTTTTGCTGTTTTACCTACTAATACACAGTGTAAGCCTGTATGTTCCCTCTTGAAAGTAAGATATCTAATCTTCACTTAAATGTATCTATTTTATCTGCCATTACCACAAGGAATTACACAATTTAACACAATTTAACTGTAAAAAACAACTTTCCTCTGCTGAAGTTGAAACCTCCTTTCCTCTAATCTCAAGGGGTGGACCCTGGTTATTTGATCAGACCTTGGAATGAACAGCTCACAGAGAGATCCTTGTATTGACCTTTATACATTGTGATAAGATCTCCTCTTAGCTGTCTTTTCTCTAGAGTAAATAAACAAAGTGGCAAAATGATGTTATTCACTTTTGCTTAATACCCTTTTTTATGCAAAACGGGACTTTGCTTTTGCTACTGCTGTTTGCACTGGTCAGTGCGTCCAAGTTTGCACCTTCTCTCCTTCGTAATGACACCCACTCCATTATTCATTATTTGGACACTCCCACCCCAGTCTTTTTTTTTTTTTGACAGAGTAAAGGATGTTCTTAGGTATAATAATAAGTAATCAGGACCGTATTAATATACCCCTAATGTACAAGGGAAAATTGTTGAGGGAACCTGGGGGATGGAGCTGAGATGTAAATCAGTATCTTAGGAGCTATAACCAACATAATCATAGTCTACCTGACTTCAAAGATTGGAGTCTAGGCATCTTGAGCCCTGGCAGGGGGAGTTGCTAGGTTGCCAAAAGATCTGGAGCTTAGGCTCAGCTAATGCATTATTTTATCATTGTGCAACCCGGTTGCATTGTTACTAGTAGAGAAAGATTAATACTAATATATGCCCCAAGCTGATTTAAGCATAAGACCTGGGTCTTCAGCTCCTTCAGTCAGTACCTTGCAACAATTCTGGCCCTGGGACTCTGACCATCATACCTGGGAACTTATGGTTGTGGACTCCCCAGAGAGGGGAGTCCTATGATACCACTAAGGGAGGTAAAAGATGCAATTTGTGTCAAAAAGGGGTAGGGCTTAATCACAGGTGGGGGCGGGAGTAACAAAATTTTAAAAAAATGAAAGAAATAGGCTGGGGAATGAGGCAAAGCCACTGGGGAGTGGGGGGAATAGACTTGGAATGCACAGATGTGGGGAGTTTCATTAGAAACTCATCACATCTGGAGAATCAGCCTCTGCCCTGGAGACCTGGTAATTAACTGCAAAAACTGAAGTCTCCGGGGCAAATCTGGACAGTTCCCAGCTATGCTAACCATATCTGTCTTGGATCCCAGTAGCATTTTAATGCATGGGTATACCTGGCATTTTTCAGGGGCTTGTTTCAGGTGGGCTCAGCTAAGGGTCCCAGCACTGCCAGCTTCACAGAATGGAGTCAATTTAGTCATGTGGTCAGATGGTTAGGGCTATTCTAGGGGCACAACACATAAATACACAATTAAAAAGGGAAAAATACAGCTAAACTTAAGATTTGGAGTGCCTCCATTCAGAATGCCTCAGGAGGCCTCACGGGTTCTTAAAACTGCCTTGTTGGACCTTTAACACTCATCCCTATAACTGAAAATCCCCCGGTTGGTAAAACAACACCCTCAGTGTTCTGAAAACTCCTAAATACAAATAAAGCAGATCCAGAAATTCAAAGTAATGTGGCAAGAAATGAAAACACCCACACCAAAGAAAAGTAAAAAACAAATAAGTATTGCTCAAAATAGATTACGCCAATACTTAATTTTACAATATATAGACTCCTCTTTATACCAGTATTCTTGTTGTAGACCCAAAAATATGACAGACACAAAAACAGAAATGTATACAACAATATTGTTCACACAGCTGATTTTGAAATTGTTTTCCACCAATTGGCCACTGACATGTATATGCTTAAACAACATCCCAATGTGATTTCTTCTTTATAAGCGATATAGACTAAAAGCACAAACTGTCATAGCATAGCATACCATCCCATACTCTCTTTGACTCTTTTACAGGGAAGGGTGGGACTTCAAACTTTGGCAGCTGTACTCAACTTCCAGGGTCTTGTATAGTCTAGTGATCAGATGAGTTTCAGCTAAAAGACTTTTACACAAAATGCTAAAAGTCTTGAAAAGGCTTTTAGGATAAAGGATTTTAATCAAAACATGCCTCTGGACTGTACAAGACCCTTCTAGTGGAGGACATCAACCAAAGTCTGAAGCCCCCCTTCACCTGTAACACCTAACGGAGAGTAGACTCAGAGAAAGTATGAGCCAGTATACACCTGGATGACAACTGAATGATCTTAGACTCTCAGAAGTGATATGAGGGACAGAAAGGACTGTCAATCTGAGTACATCAACACAAGACCCCAAATGTTTTGGGGCACATGTGAGTGCATTACATTTTTACTATAAATCTGATTTTAAATATTATACTATGATAGCTTGTGTTTTAATGCAATATCTAACTCACTTCCAAAAAATATAACTTTTAAAATACGCTCTTGAGTATATACATGTGGGTGGCCAGTTAGCAGATCACTATTTCGTAAACCAATTTTGTGGAACTTTATTCCTACAACCCATCAGAAGACAGCAGGTGAAGTTACTTCAGGGACAGCCTTCAAATTTCACTTGTTGACAGGCAGCACATTTTAGTTAAGCCCTTACCAATTCTGGAACTTTTATAGACTTCCATAAAAACTAACTTTAAAGGGATATTAAAGGGATAGTAATACTTCATTTTAACTTTATTTTATTTTGTAGGCATTAAAAAAACATGAAGAATGATATAAGTCTTATCTCTCAAACCTTTATGGTTTATGAGATATTCACAAGCAAAGTTTCCCCCTCCCGCCCCTTTTACCTACTGTAAACAATCTCTTCTCAGATGTGGAATGCAGTCCATAGACTGGACAGATAACAGAAGGGGACACTCTTATTCCTTTGAAAACAATGAAATCCCTGCCCCCCTTGACAAGCTTTTCAGGTTTTTCTGTTATCTTAATTGAAGATTGTCCCTCTCTGCAGTCTACCTGGGCACCTCCCTTCTGCCCTGGCTGAAAAGTGTTACATCAGTAAAAGGGGCGGGAGGGGGATACTTTGTTTGTTAATATCTCTTAAACCATAAAGGTTTGGGAGATAAGACTTATATCATTATTCATGTTTTTTTAATGCCTACAAAATAAAATAAAGTTAAAATGAAGTATTACTATCCCTTTAATACTTAAAATGTAAAAAAAAAATATGTTGTAGGGTTTATCACCCTGAGTAAAACAAGAGTACTCCCACTGCTGAAAGGTGTTTCATTCAAAAGTTATTAATTTTCAAAGTTGAATTTTTTAGGTGCAATATCACAGTGGCCTGAAATTGTACAGTGGCGCTGTTGCTACACGATCCTATGGAGATTTATGGTCCCGGGACCACAGCTGTCCATAGGATCGTGTAGCAACAGCGCTACTGTACATTTTCAGGCCACTGTGATATTGCACCTAAAAAATTCAACTTTGAATGAAACACCTTTCAGCAGTGAGAGTACTCTTGTTTTACTCAGGGGGATAAACCCTACAACATATTTTTTTTACATTTTAAGTATTGCTATCCCTTTAAAAGCTGTACATACCTAATGAGAACTCAGAAAAGTGGGAAATGTCATTAAGCATGGGGAGGGGTATAGTTAAGTATCATTAGGGGTACAAATTGGAACTGACATCTTTACTTTCAGAATTTTCAGTAAACAGAAAATGAAACTGAATCAATGAGTTTCACTGAAATGTTTATTTTACATCTTTTAGCCTACACAAAAATAGTATTGATCAATATCTTATCTGTGCATTCTTTTGTCACCTACTATGACATCCTGTTTTTACATAAACCTGTACAGAATTCCAGCTTAACCAAACTGAATGCAGATATTCCTGTATGCAATGCAAAGAGTCTTATGTTTAAAAGTGGAGCAGTGTAATACCAACTGTACCACAGGCAATATATACAATTCCCCCAGATTGCCATTGATTAAAATGGGGATTTGTATCCCCTCAAGGTCTCCAATGCACTGCTGTAAAAGACTGGTTGAGGATGACAGGGGTTGAAATCCCAAGCATCTGTAGAACCAAACTTTGCATATCCCTGGCATTTACCTTAAAATATAACTTGTTCGCAGTACACACGGCACCCGGGATAATTATAAAAGACACTTTATGAAAAATGCATTCTGCAGGGTTACTCAATGCAATATCTTCTTTGAGCTACAGTATAGTGTTTCCAAAGGGTTTTGCCCTTTGGAAACACTATTTATACTGTGCAATTTCATTATGCATTAGAGCAATAGTAGATAAGTAAACTGCATTTACCTTTCTTGTTCTTGTATTTAGCATCATAAGTGTATTTTAAGGGGTTAATTTTCGTTAAAGAGGCAATAAGTAGCAACAACCTTTGAATACACTTAATATAAGTGTATTTTGCCCCTTTAAGATGCTTTTACTTCTTAAAATTAAAATATAGGTGCACAAAGGGATGTTGTAACTATTATGAGCCTCAAATAAATCTCTACTTAAACCTCTCACTATAAGAGATTAAGACGCAGCTGGAATATGAAGTTAGAGAGTGTATCTAGAGAGTTGTGTGATAGTTAGTGCAAACTTGTTGCAGCCTCCAGTCGACGATAAGGGTACAAATTGCAAGGTCAGATAACCAAACACAGTTGAGCTGGGAATAGAACAGGACAGCAATACTAACACACTGTACAGTTCCAGGCTTATGGATGCCAGTGTGATTATTAGTGTAAGGAGTTAGACCCACAGCAGAGTGGAAAATAACACCGGTAAGGTCAGAACTAAGTCATGGGTCAAGACAAGAGGCTCTGGATCAAAGTCAAAGTTGTAGCCAATGGTCAGGACAGGTGGATCTGGTTTGTAGTCAAGATCGCAATCAAGGATCAGGGCATTAGCCTCTGATTCCTATTCAAGATTGCAGCCAACAGTCAGGACAAATGGTACAAGATCTAGGTCAATACAGGAATCAGTACACGAGAGATAATCTGGATTAATGGGCATACTCTGAGCAGACAAAACCATGTTTCCTTCTCACACACACTAACTGAAAATGTAAGTATCATGGCTAGAAGCCTGCCAAACTAATGCCACAGCAAACAGTGGAGACGGCCATGAAATAGCTGGACAGGTACTTGATTTTTTCCTTGCTCATGTCTGACCCTTTCTTCACTAGCTAACTTATCAGTTATCAGTCACAGAGCCTTATTCAGGAAGGTAAAGAGAAGTATTTCTGCAACAAGCCAACTGCACCATAGGGGACAATTACAAATCCTCCAAGCTTCCATTAATCTAGATAAGGTGAAGCAAAGCACTGGAGACCAAGCTAGCATTAAAAAGGTTAAAAGCCCCAATTAAATGAAAGGGAAATTATTTTCCCCATATGGTGACACTGGTTTGCTCAACAATTGATACTGCACTAGGACTAAGAGGTGTCTATCCTAGTGTCTGGCTTGCCTTCATCTCCTGGTGTCAGCATTTGTGATATCAAATTGCATCAGTGTCATGTTTATACCAAATAAAGATTCAAGGAAATAGAGTGAATTTGATAGCAGAATATGGAAATTTGAAGGTAACCACAAATAGGCTTGAATACCATGTTAGAATATGGAATATTTTATGACATGCTGCTTCATTCTTATAATTGTATAAGCAAAATCACCAAAATGTGGTATATATAATAGAACTATTTATTTTCTAATGGGGCTAGGTATTTTTTATGCTAATGTTTTTTTCATTTCGCCAAGCAAGCAATTCTGTCAGGAAAAGCATGTGATCAAATTGGAAATAAATCTCTATAATTGAATTATTTAATTTGAACATTCATATTTGATTTTAGAACTAATGAATGTGTTTTCAATCTATTTATATTTACATTTAGCCATAGGTTAAGTTGCTTTGTGCATATCCTGGAGGGAAAAGAAGTTCAACAAAGCCAGTGAAACATTGACAATCACCAGAGACTGATCAGAAAAACAAGATTGCACCTGTATGCTGGCAAAGTAACATAGATTCTGGTCTGATATTTTTTTCACGTGATTTGTTCACCCAGCTGCCACACTGCTTTGGATGCAGGTGGAAGAATGGACTTTGCTATCATTAAAAAAATAATAACAGAGACCAGTTTCCTCTTTAGCTCCCTGGGGATCAGTGTTACTGTATTACTACATAATAGAAAATATACAACTGCAGATTCATGACTATACGGGCCTTGAAGCTGATACTGACAATTGGAGCAGACTTTTTGGGGCAAACTATCTACACAATAGGGAAAAATAAAAGTTCTTATTTATTTTAAGGGCAATTATCATGCTGGTGGTGATCACTATGTTCAGGAGTTGGAACCATATTGCTGATAAAGAAAGCAGAAGCAAGGTCAGGATTCAGGCAAGAGTGAGGACAGTCGACTCTGCTTTGTAGGTGAGGTCGCAGACAATGTATGTTCCTATGGGAGTAGACACTACATAGCCCTGGGGCTGCTTAGTACACCCACAACATTGCTCCTGTCAGCCATATGAGTGGTCAAAAAAATTGACCCCACCTCCCTAGATTTCATCACTCTTGAATGAAACCTGGAAATGTGTGGCATTCAGCTACAAACTTCACAGGCTGCATAATCAGCCTCTACAGACCTTTAGTGTCAGACGTGGAAGCCTTTAAATGGATAGTCATACTTTGTTTTATCTTTATTTTATTTCGTAGGTGTGACGATATGGCCCTGGCGTCTCTGCTACAAAAGGGTATAGCAGTTCAGGCACGTTATCATCCGTGGGTTTTTTCCGCTAACCTGCACAGCTAACCGCTATACTAAGCACTAAGACCCGGTACTTGGAGTCGTGTATCCACCGGCAATGCAGGATATACTGCACTGATCTATTCGGTTCTTATAGGATATTCTATCTATCTAGTCCCCTGGCACTTCTCTATGAGTAACTGCTCAATAGTGGACCAGAGAAAGACAAGCACGCTCCGTCTTGTTAAATCATGAACTCCCTTTATTTTCAGACAACACAACATTTTCTACAGTTCAGAGAAAAAGGGGCAGTCTCCACATTGACATTAAAACAAAGGTTACAGAAGGGGGATGGGAAGTGGACACTTTTGGGCCTGGCAGCCACACTGTATACATTCCCAGTGCCTAGCTGTAACCATAAAACCTCCTGTAGGAATCTCAGACAAAGGGGGAGGGGAAGTGCACAATTCCAGCCTAGCAGCCCCCTTCCAGAACCATAAAACACTCAAGCTGGTTGTAATCTGCAGCTCTGAGTGGGGGGAAGGTATTCTCTCTATACCAGTCAGTATTAGTGTCCAAGTGATCCCAGCCAGGGTGAGGAGAGGCTCCGCCTCTTGCGGCATGTGACCTGTTACAGTCCAGTTCGTCACACTTCTCCCCCCCCAAAGAAAGTCCTGCTGTCAGACTGGGACCCTACTCTCCGGGTCACAGGCTGCGGGAGGACAGGGCTATCCTTCAGTTCTCCTGGACAGTCCATCCGCGTTGCCATGTGACCTACCCTTTCTATACTGAATGGTAAAATTATACTGCTGAAGTGCCAAACTCCACCTCAGCAGTCGCCCATTGTCTCCTGCCACCCGGTTTAGCCAGCAGAGGGGATTGTGGTCAGTTACCACAGTGAACTCTCGGCCATAGAGATAGGTTTGTAGTTTCTTGAGGGCCCAGACTACAGCAAGGCACTCTTTCTCTATGGCCGCGTAACTGACCTCGCGATCCAGTAGCTTCCGACTGAGAAAAGCCACTGGATGTTCGTTTCCCTGTTCGTTCACCTGACTTAGAACGGCCCCGATGCCATAAGTAGAGGCATCTGTTTGCACTATGAATCTTTTTGTGTAATCGGGGGCGACTAACACCGGGTGGGCGCTTAGGATGGCTTTTAACTGTTGGAAGGCGGACCCACACTCTGGAGTCCAAGTGACCAACCTGGGCTTTTTCTTTTTTGTCAAGTCTGTCAGGGGCTTGGCGATGGTGCTGTACTGGGGTATAAACTTTCTATAGTACCCCGCAGTACCCAGGAAGGCTAGGACTTGCTTCTTAGTCTGGGGAACGGGCCACTGACTAATCGCTTCCACTTTGGCAGGGTCTGGCCTCAATTGTCCTCCCCCTACCCAGTGGCCTAGATACTGGACCTCCCCCATAGCAAGGCTGCACTTATCTGGTTTGATAGTTAGTCCTGCTCTCCCTATCCTGTCAAGCACAACCGCCACTTGGCGTACATGATCTGTCCACGATGTGCTAAAAATAGCGATATCGTCCAGGTAAGCACACGCAAAGTCATGACAATCCCGGAGAAGCTGGTCAACCAACCGCTGGAAGGTGGCGGGTGCATTCTTCATTCCGAACGGCATTACCGAAAACTGGTAGAGGCCGAACGGAGTGATGAAGGCAGACTTCTCCTTCGCCTCCTCTTCTAGAGGAATTTGCCAGTAGCCCCTGGCCAGATCTAACGTCGTCAAGTACTTAGCCCCCGATAATCTGTCCAGTAACTCGTCAATACGGGGCATGGGGTAGGCATCTGTCACAGTCTTATCGTTCAGTCGCCTATAGTCCACGCAAAAGCGAGTGCTACCGTCTTTCTTGGGGACCAGCACTACAGGTGATGCCCAAGGGCTCTGAGAGGGCTCAATCACACCCAGGGACAACATCTCGTCTATCTCCTGGCGAATTGATCCCCTCACAGACTCGGGTACTCTATAAGCCCTCTGCCTCAGCGGCACCTGCCCTGGGGTCAGCACTCGGTGCATGGAAAGCGACGTGCGCCCAGGCTTCTCCGAGAACAAGTGCCGCCTCAGCAGCAACTCCTGCCTGAGCTGCTGAGCCTGGCCCTCAGTCAAGTCCTCGCTAACAGTGACAGGGGGCACTTGGGGATCTATGTCGGTCTTTGGTAGCAAGTCGGGAACCATGTCCTCCTCTCCTGGGTAGTCCTCGGGCAGACAGATCGCTAGGACCTCAGCGTCTCGCTCTTGGTACCCCTTCAGCATATTAACATGGACCACGCGTTGGACGCGCTGTCCGTGGTCCATGGCTACAACATAATCAGTGTTGCCAAGCTTCCTTACAATCGTGTGCGGACCGTGCCAAGAAGTCTGCAACTTGTTTGCTGGGAAGGGTACCAGGATGAGGACCTTCTGCCCTGGTACAAACTCCCTAGTCCGAGCCCCCCGGTCATACCAAACCTTCTGTTTGGTCTGAGCGGCAGACAGGTTCTGCTGGACTAGCCCAGTGAGAGCTTCCAATCTTTCCCTCAATTCTAACACATAGGGGACTACGGGCACCTCCTCGTGGTCATAATCCCCCTCCCAGAATTCCCGCAGCAGGTCCAGGGGCCCCCGCACCCGCCGACCAAACAGGAGCTCAAATGGTGAGAACCCTGTGGACTCTTGCGGAACCTCACGGTACGCGAACAATAGCAAAGGGAGCAGCTTCTCCCAGTTTGGTTCACGATCAGCGAAGCTCCGCAGCATGGTCTTTAAAGTACCATTAAAACGCTCGCAGAGTCCATTGGTCTGCGGGTGGTAAGGAGCAGACCTGATCTGCTTAACACCACAATGTTGCCAGAGCTGATGCACCAGCTCTGACATAAATTGAGTGCCCTGATCGGATAGAATTTCGCTAGGGAACCTGACACGGGTGAACACAGTCACCAAGGCGTCTGCCACCGCGGCCGCAGTAATCCGGGACAGAGCTACAGCCTCAGGGTATCTAGTGGCATAGTCCACGACTGTGAGGATGAATCTCTTGCCCGACTTACTCGGACGGGCCAAGGGCCCCACAATGTCTACTGCAACCCGTTGAAAGGGAACCCCCACTACGGGCATAGATTGAAGCGGTGCCCTCCCCTGTCCCTTCCCTTTGCCGATCCTCTGGCAAGCATCACAGGAGTTGCAGAACTGAGAAACTGCCTGTGAGACCCGTGGCCAGTAGAAAGCTTTAGTCAGCCTGGCCCTGGTCTTAGTGACTCCCAGGTGGCCTGCCAGGGGAACCTCATGGGCCAGGGTCATTATCTGGGTTCGGCAATATGAGGGGACAATGAGTTGGCGGGTCACCTTCCACTCCTGTCCCGTCTCCCGGACACTGGTCTCCCTGTACAGTAGTCCCCCTTCCCAGAAAATCCTCTCCCCCTGTGGCCCTACCTCCCCAGTCTCTGCTCTTTCCCTCATCCCAGCCAAGCTAGGGTCTACCAGGGTCTCCTGTCTCAGTTTAGTAGGGTCAGTCCAGGCGGTCTCAGTCAGGTCAGGGGGGTCTCGTCTTACCTGGTCCTCGGCCAGAGTGGGAGTGCCACCTTCGTGGGTGGAGGGCGGAAGGGTAGGGTTAACTCGTATGGAGTTGTTGTCCTGGATGGCGGCTGCCGGCACCTGTTGTGTACACCCAGGGCTGGTGCCGGGGCCGCCGTGTGAGGGCCCTGGTGGGACGACCGGGGTGGGGTGCTTCTTGGGTCTCCCCGGTCATCGGCGATGGGGCCGAACAGAGCCCGCAGCTGGGAACGATCCATTTCCCGGGGGTAAATCCTTGTCTTGGGCAGCTTGTGCCCGGGTCACGACCTGGACAAAGTAGCTCTCCATGGGGCCCAGGTCGTTCCCCAACAATACATCCACAGGGAGGGAATTCAACACTCCCACCTCCCTGTATCCACTGCCTGCTCCCCAATCCAGCCAAACACGGGCCATAGGGATTGAAAGTCGCCCTCCTCCGGCGACTGAGATCACCTTTCGTTGGGGCAAAGGCGAGACACCTCGCAACAAATGAGGCTTAACGATTGTCAGGAATGCTCCGGTGTCCCGCAGCCCTTCCGTTGGGGTGCCATTGACCAGCACCTGCTGGCGGTGGCGGCGGCTTGGGTCATCTCTGGGCCACTGCACGGTTCTCACCGGCGTCACTCCCAGGTGCCAGGTAGGCCAGTCCAAACAGTCCTGGTACTGGTCTACCTCCGCTTCCCCTTCCTCCCCAACATTCTCCACCCCATACCACTCCCGAACAAGCTGGACAGGCCTGGCTGGGACAATAGGGGCCCGGGAGGGACAATTCTTCACAAAATGGCCCGGGCGCTGGCACCCGTGGCAAACAAGCTGGTGCCTCGCCCCGGGACTCCTTGTGGGCCCAGTGACCTCGTTGTTCCCCTTCTGGGATGCTGGCCCTGGCATCGGTCGCCGACCGGGAACATTGCTAGGGTACGTTGGTCGTGAGGCAGAGTAGCTGGGGAACGAGGACTGGACTGGCTGCGGAATGTTCCTGGGGCCCGCCAGTCGGGTTGGAGCAGCGGAGTGTGGAGTTGGCTCCGTCCGCGGCACAGGTATGATCAGTGGGACTGCAGGGGTCTTGGGTAGCGTATCGATGCGAGGACCCCATCCGCGGGTCTCGTGGAAGTGTTGCGCCAACTCCGCAGCTGCTGCGGCTGTGGTGGGATGGCGATCTTGGGTCCACTGTCGCATCTCCAAGGGCAGGACGGCATACAATTGCTCCAACATCACTGCCTGCTTGCAGTCTTCCCGGGAGTGCACCTCACTTCCTGTCCACCATCCCTCCAGTGCATGTCCAATCTTCCAGACATACTCTGGGATGGTGCCTTCTGGTTTAGGTCGTAGCTCTCGGAACTTGAGACGATAGGACTCAGGGGTAACAGAGTACCTAGCCAGCACAGCTCGCTTCACGACCTGATAGTCCCCCCATTCCTCGCGGGGAATCGCTCGGCAAGCCTCAAGTGCACGTCCTGTCAACCTCCCATCCAGGAGGGGTACCCAGTCCTCGGGTGGTAGGCGATTTAAGGCACACTGCCGCTCAAAGTCCTGAAGGAATCCGTCAATGTCGCCTTTCTCGTCGTCAAACTTGGAGAAACTATGGACGGAGACCTTGAGGCGGGGATTCGCTGGTTGGATAGATGGGGAGGCCACTGCAGGGAAGGACTCTGCTTGTTGCTCTCGATCCTCTCTGGAAAGGGCAGCATCTGCTTTCTCGATCAGGTCCAGCTCGCTTGCTCGTCCGCCCGTTGCCTCTCTGTACTCTTGGACCTTGAGGGCCAGCCTGGCCGCTCGGGATAGAGGTGCGATGGCCTCCGGTTGCGTCTCGGCCATGGTTCGTTCCTCAGCAGCGCTCTGTGCTCTGGTGTGCATCACGGGGTCGTCTTAGGATCTGGGGGTCGCTGTAATGCAGGTTATCCCACCACGCTGCCACCAGTTTGTGACGATATGGCCCTGGCGTCTCTGCTACAAAAGGGTATAGCAGTTCAGGCACGTTATCGTCCGTGGGTTTTTTCCGCTAACCTGCACAGCTAACCGCTATACTAAGCACTAAGACCCGGTACTTGGAGTCGTGTATCCACCGGCAATGCAGGATATACTGCACTGATCTATTCGGTTCTTATAGGATATTCTATCTATCTAGTCCCCTGGCACTTCTCTATGAGTAACTGCTCAATAGTGGACCAGAGAAAGACAAGCACGCTCCGTCTTGTTAAATCAAGAACTCCCTTTATTTTCAGACAACACAACATTTTCTACAGTTCAGAGAAAAAGGGGCAGTCTCCACATTGACATTAAAACAAAGGTTACAGAAGGGGGATGGGAAGTGGACACTTTTGGGCCTGGCAGCCACACTGTATACATTCCCAGTGCCTAGCTGTAACCATAAAACCTCCTGTAGGAATCTCAGACAAAGGGGGAGGGGAAGTGCACAATTCCAGCCTAGCAGCCCCCTTCCAGAACCATAAAACACTCAAGCTGGTTGTAATCTGCAGCTCTGAGTGGGGGGAAGGTATTCTCTCTATACCAGTCAGTATTAGTGTCCAAGTGATCCCAGCCAGGGTGAGGAGAGGCTCCGCCTCTTGCGGCATGTGACCTGTTACAGTCCAGTTCGTCACAGTAGGCATTAAAAAAACATGAAGAACGATATAATTCTTATCTCTCAAACCTTTATGGTTTGAGAGATATTCACACGCAAAGTTTCCCCTCCCAACCCTTTTACCTAGTGTAAGCCATCTCTTCTCAGATGTGGAATGCAGTCCATAGACCAGACAGATAATAGCAGGGGACAATCTTCTTCCTATGAGAACAATGAAGGCCCTGCCCCCCTTAACAACTTTTTCAGGTTTTTCCCTTATCTCTCTGCAGTCTACCTGGGCACCTCCCTTCTGCTCTGGCTGAGCAGTGTTACATCAGTAAAAGGGGCGGGATGGGGATACTTTTTCATTGAATTACTCTTGAACTACAACTCTGACAGAATTGAAATAACACTCTCCAAAGTCCAAATACTATGATGATTAATTAGAGCTGCTTTTATTATGAAACATTACTATCCCTTTAAATAGGGTCTTTAGAGGCTTTGCATGCATTAAACAAACTTCAGTCTCACAATTCAGTCTGTCTCATGGGACTAACTAGGGCAGGTCTGAGCAAACAGAGTCTCTGGATGTTCAGGACTACAATTCCAATCATGATTATGGAAATTGTCCTTCTGAACAAATGAAGAGCCTCTGTTTTCCCACCATTAATTAGGGTGTACTGCAGATATCTTTTCAGACCACAGGTTTATCAGCGGATCTGTTCTCAGGTGACCATATATGCAGACAGGATATTGTCGACATGATATTTGCCCTAAAAAAGCTCTTTTAGCCCCCTGAATGCTAGAGGTATATACAATGCATTAGAAAGCATTTTCTACCAATTTAGATTTAATTAGATTTAAAGCCCCTATTCAAACAATGGAAATTGTCATAAAATTGATCCAATTCTTCTCCTTGCCTCTTGGTGGTGGTAGTGTGTATGTGGGGTGTTTACTAATGTGATTCCATACTAAAATAGGAGCAAGAACTGAACTGTTTTGTGCACTAACTATGCACTAAGTTGTTTTTTATTATAGTTCTTCTGCCTAATGGTTATGTTGTAAGCTGTCTGTGCTTACAGTTATCCTCTTACCTAAATAGGTTTTCTATGCTTACAGTTCTCCTCCAGCCTAATGCCTGTGTACTAAGATGTCTGTGCTTACAGTTTTCCTCCTAATTCCTATTGACTAATTTGTCTTTGCTTAAAGTTCTCCTTCTTCCTAATGCCTATGCACCAAGTTGTCTATGCTTATAGTTCTCCTCCAGCCTAATGCCTGTATACTAATTTGTCTGTGCTTACAGTTCTCCTCCAGCCTAATGCCTATGTACTAAGATGTCTGTGCTTACAGTTCTCCTCCAGTCTAATGCCTGTATACTAATTTGTCTGTGCTTACAGTTCTTCTCCAGCCTAATGCCTGTGTACTAATTTGTCTATGCTTACAGTTCTCCTCCAGTCTAATGCCTGTATACTAAATTGTCTGTGCTTACAGTATTCCTCCAGTCTAATGCCTGTGTACTAAATTGTCTGTGCTTACAGTATTCCTCCAGTCTAATGCCTGTGTACTAAATTGTCTGTGCTTATAGTTCTTCTCCAGTCTAATACCTGTGTACTAATTTGTCTATGCTTACAGTATTCCTCCAGTCTAATGCCTGTATTCTAATTTGTCTATGCTTACAGTTCTCCTCCAGTCTAATGCCTGTGTACTAATTTGTCTGTGCTTATAGTTCTTCTCCAGTCTAATGCCTGTGTACTAATTTGTCTGTGCTTACAGTTCCCCTCCAGTCTAATGCCTGTATACTAATCTGTCTATGCTTACAGTTCTCCTCCAGTCTAATACCTGTATACTAATTTGTCTGTGCTTACAGTTCTCCTCCAGTCTAATGCCTGTATACTAAATTGTCTGTGCTTACAGTATTCCTCCAGTCTAATGCCTGTGTACTAAATTGTCTGTGCTTACAGTTCTCCTCCAGTCTAATGCCTGTATTCTAATTTGTCTATGCTTACAGTTCTCCTCCAGTCTAATGCCTGTATACTAATTTGTCTGTGCTTACAGTTCTCCTCCAGTCTAATGCCTGTGTACTAATTTGTCTGTGCTTACAGTTCCCCTCCAGTCTAATGCCTGTATACTAATTTGTCTGTGCTTACAGTTCTCCTCCAGTCTAATGCCTGTGTACTAAATTGTCTGTGCTTACAGTTCTCCTCCAGTCTAATGCCTGTATTCTAATTTGTCTATGCTTACAGTTCTCCTCCAGTCTAATGCCTGTATACTAATTTGTCTTTGCTTACAGTTCTCCTCCAGTCTAATGCCTGTGTACTAATTTGTCTGTGCTTACAGTTCTCCTCCAGTCTAATGCCTGTGTACTAATTTGTCTGTGCTTACAGTTCCCCTCCAGTCTAATGCCTGTATACTAATTTGTCTGTGCTTACAGTTCTCCTCCAGTCTAATGCCTGTGTACTAATTTGTCTGTGCTTACAGTTCTCCTCCAGTCTAATGCCTGTATACTAATCTGTCTGTGCTTACAGTTCTCCTCCAGTCTAATACCTGTATACTAATTTGTCTGTGCTTACAGTTCTCCTCCAGTCTAATGCCTGTATACTAATTTGTCTGTGCTTACAGTTCTCCTCCAGTCTAATACCTGTATACTAATTTGTCTGTGCTTACAGTTCTTCTACAGTCTAATGCCTGTATACTAATTTGTCTGTGCTTACAGTTCCCCTCCAGTCTAATGCCTGTATACTAATTTGTCTATGCTTACAGTTCTCCTCCAGTCTAATGCCTGTGTACTAATTTGTCTATGCTTACAGTTCTCCTCCAGCCTAATACCTGTATACTAATTTGTCTGTGCTTATAGTTCTCCTCCAGTCTAATGCCTGTATACTAATTTGTCTGTGCTTACAGTTCTCCTCCAGCCTAATGCCTGTATTCTAATTTGTCTATGCTTACAGTTCTCCTCCAGTCTAATACCTGTATACTAATTTGTCTGTGCTTACAGTTCTCCTCCAGTCTAATGCCTGTGTACTAATTTGTCTGTGCTTACAGTTCTCCTCCAGTCTAATGCCTGTGTACTAATTTGTCTGTGCTTACAGTTCTCCTCCAGTCTAATGCCTGTGTACTAATTTGTCTGTGCTTACAGTTCTCCTCCAGTCTAATGCCTGTATACTAATTTGTCTGTGCTTACAGTTCTCCTCCAGTCTAATACCTGTATACTAATTTGTCTGTGCTTACAGTTCTTCTACAGTCTAATGCCTGTATACTAATTTGTCTGTGCTTACAGTTCCCCTCCAGTCTAATGCCTGTATACTAATTTGTCTATGCTTACAGTTCTCCTCCAGTCTAATGCCTGTGTACTAATTTGTCTATGCTTACAGTTCTCCTCCAGCCTAATACCTGTATACTAATTTGTCTGTGCTTATAGTTCTCCTCCAGTCTAATGCCTGTATACTAATTTGTCTGTGCTTACAGTTCTCCTCCAGCCTAATGCCTATGTACTAAGATGTCTGTGCTTACAGTTCTCCTCCAGTCTAATGCCTGTGTACTAATTTGTCTGTGCTTACAGTTCTCCTCCAGTCTAATGCCTGTATACTAAATTGTCTGTGCTTATAGTTCTCCTCCAGTCTAATGCCTGTGTACTAATTTGTCTGTGCTTACAGTTCTCCTCCAGCCTAATACCTGTATACTAATTTGTCTGTGCTTACAGTTCTCCTCCAGTCTAATACCTGTATACTAATTTGTCTGTGCTTACAGTATTCCTCCAGTCTAATGCCTGTGTACTAATTTGTCTGTGCTTATAGTTCTTCTCCAGTCTAATGCCTGTATACTAATTTGTCTGTGCTTACAGTTCTCCTCCAGCCTAATACCTGTATACTAATTTGTCTGTGCTTACAGTTCTCCTCCAGTCTAATACCTGTATACTAATTTGTCTGTGCTTACAGTATTCCTCCAGTCTAATGCCTGTGTACTAAATTGTCTGTGCTTATAGTTCTCCTCCAGTCTAATGCCTGTGTACTAATTTGTCTGTGCTTACATTTCTCCTCCAGTCTAATGCCTGTATACTAATTTGTCTGTGCTTATAGTTCTCCTCCAGTCTAATGCCTGTGTACTAATTTGTCTGTGCTTACAGTTCTCCTCCAGCCTAATACCTGTATACTAATCTGTCTATGCTTACAGTTCCCCTCCAGTCTAATGCCTGTGTACTAATCTGTCTGTGCTTACAGTTCTCCTCCAGTCTAATGCCTGTGTACTAATCTGTCTGTGCTTACAGTTCCCCTCCAGTCTAATGCCTGTATACTAAGATGTCTGTGCTTACAGTTCTTCTCCAGTCTAATGCCTATGTACTAAGATGTCTGTGCTTACAGTTCTTCTCCAGTCTAATGCCTGTGTACTAATTTGTCTGTGCTTACAGTTCTCCTCCAGTCTAATGCCTGTATACTAAATTGTCTGTGCTTACAGTTCTCCTCCAGTCTAATGCCTGTGTACTAATTTGTCTATGCTTACAGTTCTCCTCCAGTCTAATACCTGTATACTAATTTGTCTGTGCTTACAGTTCTCCTCCAGTCTAATACCTGTATACTAATTTGTCTGTGCTTACAGTTCTCCTCCAGTCTAATGCCTGTATACTAATCTGTCTGTGCTTACAGTTCTCCTCCAGTCTAATGCCTGTGTACTAATTTGTCTGTGCTTACAGTTCTCCTCCAGTCTAATACCTGTATACTAATTTGTCTGTGCTTACAGTTCTCCTCCAGTCTAATGCCTGTATACTAAGATGTCTGTGCTTATAGTTTTCCTCCTGCCTAATTCCTATTGACTAATTTGTCTTTGCTTAAAGTTCTCCTTCTGCCTAATGCCTATGCACCAAGTTGTCTGTGCTTACAGTTCTCCTCCAGTCTAATGCCTGTATACTAATTTGTCTGTGCTTACAGTTCTCCTCCAGCCTAATGCCTGTGTACTAATTTGTCTGTGCTTACAGTTCTCCTCCAGTCTAATGCCTGTGTACTAAGATGTCTATGCTTACAGTTCTCCTCCAGCCTAATGCCTGTATACTAAGATGTCTGTGCTTATAGTTTCCCTCCTGCCTAATTCCTATTGACCAATTTGCTTTTGCTTACAGTTCTCCTTCTGCCTAATGCCTATGTACTAAGATGTCTGTGCTTACAGTTCTCCTCCAGTCTAATGCCTGTATACTAAATTGTCTGTGCTTACAGTTCTCCTCCAGTCTAATGCCTGTGTACTAATTTGTCTATGCTTACAGTTCTCCTCCAGTCTAATACCTGTATACTAATTTGTCTGTGCTTACAGTTCTCCTCCAGTCTAATACCTGTATACTAATTTGTCTGTGCTTACAGTTCTCCTCCAGTCTAATACCTGTATACTAATTTGTCTGTGCTTACAGTTCTCCTCCAGTCTAATGCCTGTATACTAATCTGTCTGTGCTTACAGTTCTCCTCCAGTCTAATGCCTGTGTACTAATTTGTCTGTGCTTACAGTTCTCCTCCAGTCTAATACCTGTATACTAATTTGTCTGTGCTTACAGTTCTCCTCCAGTCTAATGCCTGTGTACTAATTTGTCTGTGCTTACAGTTCTCCTCCAGTCTAATGCCTGTATACTAAGATGTCTGTGCTTATAGTTTTCCTCCTGCCTAATTCCTATTGACTAATTTGTCTTTGCTTAAAGTTCTCCTTCTGCCTAATGCCTATGCACCAAGTTGTCTGTGCTTACAGTTCTCCTCCAGCCTAATGCCTGTATACTAATTTGTCTGTGCTTACAGTTCTCCTCCAGCCTAATGCCTGTGTACTAATTTGTCTGTGCTTACAGTTCTCCTCCAGTCTAATGCCTGTATACTAATTTGTCTGTGCTTACAGTTCTCCTCCAGCCTAATGCCTGTATACTAATTTGTCTGTGCTTACAGTTCTCCTCCAGCCTAATGCCTGTATACTAATTTGTCTGTGCTTACAGTTCTCCTCCAGTCTAATGCCTGTGTACTAATTTGTCTATGCTTACAGTTCTCCTCCAGTCTAATACCTGTATACTAATTTGTCTGTGCTTACAGTTCTCCTCCAGTCTAATGCCTGTGTACTAATTTGTCTGTGCTTACAGTTCTCCTCCAGTCTAATGCCTGTATACTAAGATGTCTGTGCTTATAGTTTTCCTCCTGCCTAATTCCTATTGACTAATTTGTCTTTGCTTAAAGTTCTCCTTCTGCCTAATGCCTATGCACCAAGTTGTCTGTGCTTACAGTTCTCCTCCAGCCTAATGCCTGTATACTAATTTGTCTGTGCTTACAGTTCTCCTCCAGCCTTATGCCTGTGTACTAATTTGTCTGTGCTTACAGTTCTCCTCCAGTCTAATGCCTGTATACTAATTTGTCTGTGCTTACAGTTCTCCTCCAGCCTAATGCCTGTATACTAATTTGTCTGTGCTTACAGTTCTCCTCCAGCCTAATGCCTGTATACTAATTTGTCTGTGCTTACAGTTCTCCTCCAGTCTAATGCCTGTGTACTAATTTGTCTATGCTTACAGTTCTCCTCCAGCCTAATGCCTGTGTACTAAGATGTCTATGCTTACAGTTCTCCTCCAGCCTAATGCCTGTATACTAAGATGTCTGTGCTTATAGTTTCCCTCCTGCCTAATTCCTATTGACCAATTTGCTTTTGCTTACAGTTCTCCTTCTGCCTAATGCCTATGCACCAAGTTGTCTGTGCTTACAGTTCTCCTCTGGCCTAATGTCTCTGTGCTAAGTTGCCTTACAGTTGCTTACAGTTCCCTCAGCCTAATGCCTCTGTACTAAGTTATCTGTAATTGATGCATATGCACTAAGCTGCTTACAGTTCTCATCCAGCCTAATTCCTATGTACAAAGTTCTCTTTGCTTACCTTTCTCCTCCTATCTAATTCCTCTGTACTAAGCAGTCTGTGCTTACAGCGCTCCTCCTGCTTAATGCCTATTTATTAAGTTGTCTGTGCTTACAGTTCTCCTCATGCCTAATGCCTTTGTACTAAGTTGTCTGTGCTTACAGTTATTCTCCTGCCAAATGTCTGTGCACTAAGTGACCTGTTCTTATAGTTCTCCTTCGGCCTTATGCTTATGTACTAATTTGTCTGTGTTTACCTTTCTCCTCCATCCTAATGTATTTGTATTAAGTGATCTGTTCTTACAGTTCTCCTTCGGCCTTATGCTTATGTACTAAGTCATCTATGCTTATAGTTCTCCTCATGCCTAATGCCTATTTGCCAAGTTTTTTATGCTTACAATTCTCCTCTGGCCTAATACCTATGTACTAAGATGCCTATGCTTATGGTTCTCCTCCTGTCTAATACCTGTGTGCTAAGTTTTCTTTGCTGACCGTTGTCTTTGCACCGCTTACACCAAAGGGAAGATAGTGGGTGACCATATGGGCATTACAGGTTGTGCGATTTCTTTCATGCTATTTTTTTTCGCTGTGTACTAACAAGGCACAGAGGAAATTGCCATAAAATGAGTCCATTTTCCTGAGCATACTATAGGGAAGGCATTCCGGAATTATTTGCACTGAAGTCTTAATGACAGAGCATGTTTGCATTTATGAACTAAAGTGATGTTACTCTTTTGTACATACCCTGAAGTGCAGCGCATGACTTTTGTGCAAATATCAAACACAACAATGAACTATGCTGGCAGATATGTACATTCCCTCCAGTATATGGTAAAACAGCACATTTGAAGAAAGAACTGTGTAGTGGTGTTTATTTCAAGAGTTAGAGTAGACAAAAAAAGTCTATGCAAGTGATCTTCAGTAAGAAAAGCTTGCAAATGGAAAGTCATATGATTTAAAACATGGCCAAAGGGTATATAAATTAAAATCAGGACAAGATAACAAAACGTAATTAAATTCATCTTAATGGATCACTAACACCTAAAATGAACTGGGGCTTTATACACTTAAAGGGATAGTAATGATTAATTTTACCTTGATGTAGTATTGTAGACATTAAAAAGAGATGAAGATCGATGTATGTCTTATCTCTCAAACCTTTATGGTTTGAGAGATATCGCTTGGTAAAGTTACCGCTTCCTGTCTGTTTCAGTGAAGTCTGCCATCTAGCTGACAGCTGCAGATTCCAGTCATTTGACCAGACAGAGGCTCTTCAGCAGAGCCAAAATTGCACTACTTAGAAATAAATACTTCATTGGAATGTCTACTAAGTGTGCCTGGTTTGCAGCTATCCCATATAGCGCTGACTTGACTAAAACAGGTAGGAAGAGGTAACTTTACCATAAAGGTTTGAGAGATAAGACTTACATTGCTTTTCATCTTTTTTTAATGCCCACAATATTCCTTCAATGTAAAATTAACCATTACTATCCCTTTAATCACCCTGTACATCATACTAGCATCTGTAAAAATTCTATTTTCTGAGCCCTAAAAGCTAGCCATACATATACTGTGAGGGAGCAGACATTGCTGCCTTTTTGTGGGTTCCAGGGATCCCATTGATTGTCCAAGATTATTTGTGACTGAGCTGATATCAGATAACAGCTTTTCTGAATACGAATCACAATAAATTAAAGAGATTGTAATGTAAAAAAAACTCTGCATAGGATTGTTCATTTTAATTTGTTATAATGCATAGCATATTTTCAAATATCCTAACTTTCATAATCTTCTTCAAATCTTATTTAAAAGATTCCGCCCCCTCCCGCCGCTTTCTACTACTTAAGGCAGAGAACCCTCAGATCTGAAAGTCAGTCGTTCGAGGGACAATATTGTGTCTGTCAGTATAAGGAAAACCCTGCCACCTTTGATGAAGCGGGAAGAGTTTTCCTTATGCTGACACAATATTGTTCCTTGTTGTGACTGTCTGGACCGGCTTTCTGATCTGCCTGTTGTCATGGAGAGGGGTGCGAGTGGAAATATTTTAAATCAGATTGGAAGAAGAATATGAAGGTAACGTGATTTAAAAATATGCTATGCATTATAAGAAATTAAACTGAACAATTCTACACAGAGTTCTTTTGACATTATTTTCCCTTTAACTGAATTTAGCTCATATCTCTCAATTCACATAGAACAGACGTTAAGTACTTACTTCATGAATAGGACAATTTACACATGCGTTGTAAAGCAAGTTTAGAATCATATTTTAGTGATGTAACATATGATGAATTCATTTTTTGCATATCAGAAATGTATTTGAAGTGCCAGTACACATTCTATCTTGAAAAAAAACAAGGGAAGAAAAAATATCTGAGGTAAACCGTGATGTAAGTAGTATAAAATCTATCATATTCTGATTGCACTTACTAGACAGATCCTTTGATCATTGCTCACAATGTAACCACTCCGGGGAAAGGACTTCTCTCCAATGATAGACTGTATCCTACTTATATCACAGTTTACCCTCAGATGTTTGTGCTTTTTTCTTCCCTTTTTACTCCAAATTCAATGCATGTATAATCTGAAAATATGCTCATAAATTGTTTTTTTACCACCAAAAACAAACAAATAAAAAACCTGATTTCATTAAATAAAAAATCTGGTCACCTTAGTTAAAAGACACAGCAGCTGATCTAATAAGAAGAATTGGAGGAACTCTAGGACAAACCAAATGCTCCATAGAGGATGAGCAAAAATTCACCAAATTCCCATTTACAGTATTTAAAATGACCCCTTACATGCTAGAGATGTAATCAAGGCATTGTGAAACAATTTTATGGAGACTTCTCTATTTAAGTGTTAACAATCCCCATTTAAATGGCAGTGTTTTTTAACCTGTTGTACTAGTAACCCTGAGGATGCTTAGGATAGAGACAGTGGGATACTTCCCAAAGTGAGAACCTGCAATTAGAAAAAGTATGCAAGATATGACAGTGGCTGTGCATGCGTGTTAGGGCTGAGGGTCAGCCAAGCATGGCTATACTGTGATTATATCCTCTGGATTAAAGCAGAGCTTTCATGTATATTAATGTGCCCCCCAAATAATTTTTCACACAGTGTTAAGCATATCAATACTTGTATTATCCTTAGTAAGTCCGGCATTATTTAGAAATCCAACTTCTTCGGAGACTCAACAGCAGGCATCATGATGTAGATGAATCTGTGCACCTGCTCTGTCCGTCCCTGTCTTTACCTTAAAGGAATAGTAATACTTATATATTACTAATACCCATATTGTAGGCATGTTAAAAAGAATTTAAATGTCCCCAGTGTCATCTCTCAAAACTTTATGGTTTGAGAGATAACCTCCCGCAAAGTTCCCCCCTCCCTCCCCCTTCCCTGAAGTCAGCGTTGTACTGACTGCAGGGATATCCGGTCTTACTTGCATCAGGCAGCTCTGCAGCAGAGCCGAGATTGCGTTAGTAAAAGATAATTATTTCAATGAAATGGTTTTCTACGTGTGCTTGCAAACCAAGCACACGTAGAAGACCGTTTCAGTGAAATAATTCTTTTTTACTAACGAGATCTCGGCTCTGCTGCAGAGCCGCCTGACTGTCGTACGACAGGCTTCCCCTGCAGTCAGTACAACGCTGACTTCAGGGAAGGGGGAGGGAGGGGGTAACTTTGCCTTTGGTTATCTCTCCAACCATAAAGGTTTGAGAGATGACACTGGGGACAATTAAATTCTTTTTGACATGCCTACAATATGGGAATTGGTGATATTTAAGTATTACTATCCCTTTAAGGTACAACACAACTCTCCCTTACAATCATAGAGGTGACAGGGGTGGACAGCAAAGACACACATGCCTCTTCAGTAAGATGTCTGCAATAGCATCTGTGGTGATTGTAGTTTTAACCCCCTTATGGACCCTTGACGGTCCTAGCACGTCATGGTTTGGGGAGCCATAAGGACCCATGATGTGCCAGGACCGTCAAGGAATTCAGGGATCCCCATGCAACTGCTCGCCGCTCGGGGAGCCTTGAATCCGATTCAGTAAAAAAAAATGGTCTGTGGTCCTTAAGTGCAGGCCGGGTGCTCTATCGGCCAGTCCTTAAGGGGTCAAATAATGCTGGACTTACTAAGGATAATATAATGTATTGATATGCTTAACGCTATGTGAAAAATGATTTGGGGGCACGTTAATATGCACGAAAGTTCCACTCTAATAAGCCTTAAGAAGATAATCAGAGGTGAGTGTGTGTGCGTTGTGGGAGTTTGAGTGAGAGTCTATTTGAGAGTGAAATAATTTAATTAATTATGAAATTAAAACAAGCTACTCTCTTTTCCTCTCCTATCCCTCACTCTCTCCCCTAAAAAAGGTTCATATTCTTGAATTTAATGTAAACTAATGAAGATATTGATAGAGTAATTCTGGAGCAACTGCACCATGGGGAAAAAATAAAACTTTCTAAAATCCCCACTGATTTAAATTGGGCTTTTCATGTCTTAAATACTAGAGAGGTTTTCAACATCTGTCTTTAGCACTGAGTGGGTTAGAATTCCCATTTAAATCAATGGGGATGTATGTTTTCTATAGTACCATTGGTCTTCTCCTCATTTACTCCAGGAGGGTTATACACTAAGTCACGGTCATTCAACATGAGGCCCATGGGCCAAATGTGGTCCACCTGGCCCTAGGGTGCGGCCCACCTGAGATTTTTATATAAGAATTTTTTTAGCTAATTAGTTAGCCCACACAAACTAGTAGGGTCTAATCATCTGCCTGGCTCTCCATTTGTGTAACTGGCAGTTCTCCATAATAGTTCAATATGTTAAAAACCATTATTCTAATTAAAGTGTTAGTAATGTCCACAAAAAGTTTTTGCATTTAGAAGAGATTAAAAAGCTGAGCTAAATGCAAAAAAACGTATCTCTCAAACCACTATGGTTTAAAGGGGAACTACCACCCCGCAAAAACCTAACCTGTATTGATTCTGCATCTGGCGACTAGCTGCTTAGTAGCGCTAGTCGCCAGAAATATTACCCGGTTCTGAAGATTTCATCCTTTTTCTGACTGTCGCTAGAACAGGAAGCACGGACATCTCGTGCCAGTGACGTCCACGCGCCTGCGCTGTCAGTCCCTTTTGAGCCGACATTTTTTTTGTGGTTCAAATGCTAACAGGTTACAAAGTTCCATCGCAATCAACAAAAAAATAAGTGTGGCCCTCCCAAGTACAGATTTCTGATTATATGGCCTATAAGTTAGAAAGCTTGGCTGCCGCTGCACTAAGGTATAATAAAAGTGAGATAGTTTCTCCAATGTGATGAACGCTCCCATTCCCATGTTATCCTATGGAGACTATGCACTTAGAAACCTCAGTGCATTGCCTGCATAGAATAACACATGGATTGGAGAGTTGATCAAACTGGAGAAGTTATCACCTCTTTATCAAACCTTACTGTATCTCCCCCCAGTTCTTAGAATGTCAACCTCTGTAACATCATAAAGAACTGGGGGGGAGATTCACTAAAGAGGTGATAAAGCAGAGATGACTTCTTCAATTATATCACTTCTCCAGTTCTTATGTTATTTTGTAGAGCCAATGCACTTAGATCTTAATGCATAGGGTCCATAGAATACCACAGGAACTGGAGAAGTGATATCACTGGAGAAGTCATTTCTGCTTTATCACCTCTTTATCACACTTTAGTGAATCTCCCCAAGCTCTTTTAAATCACATTTGTGAAAAATAAAAGCGTGTTAAAATAAAGTGAGTGTCTATGACTGAGTTTATGGGGTGTGAGTGTGAGTTTGTGTTTGGGTGACAGAGGGTTATTCCTTCAATAGCATATATTGCTCTAATATTTTTTTTCCACTTTAAAGGGATAGTAATACTTAATAATTACTAATCCTTGTATTGAAGTCATATTAAAAAGAAAGGTATTGCCCCCAGTGTCATCTCTCAAACCTTTATGGTTTGAGAGATAACCACTCCTAAAGTTCCCCTCTCCCTCCCCCTTCCCCGAAGTCAGCGTTGTAGCTGACTGAAGGGAAATCCGGTCTTACGATCATCAGGAGGCTCTGCAGCAGAGCCGAGATCGAGTTAATAAAAGAAAAAATCTTTCACTAAAACAGTCTTCTATGTGTGCTTGCAAACCAAGCACACGTAGAAGACCATTTCAGTGAAAATTTTCTTTTTATTAATCGATCAGGCTGTGCTGCAGAGCCGCCTGAAAGTTGTAGAACTGGCTTCCCTGCAGTCAGCTAGAATGCTGACTATGGGGAAGGGGGAGGGAGAGGGCAACTTTAGGAGCGATTATCTTTCAAACCATAAAGGTTTGAGAGATGACACCGGGGGCAATACCTTTCTTTTTAATATGACATTAATATAGGGATTAGTAATTATTAAGTACTAGTTAAAGAGCCCGTTACACGGGCCACAGTGCCACAGCCAGCCGGTCGCGGGGCAATCACAAGCAGCTGATACAGAGCTGGACGCTTGGAAGCTACTGAGCATGACTGCAGCACGCTCAGCAGTCTCTACTGCGCATGACTGCAGCTTTACACACGTTTTAGCAAATTATCATATAGGATTACTATCCCTTTAAGGTGTAAATGTTAAATTGGAAAGAATTGGGTGTTGGAGTACTTATGGATTTTTGTTTCAAACTACAGGGTACTTGTTAAGGAAAAGGTTGGTCCCCTCAGAACTCTTTCATGTCTCCTTCTTATGTCGGCCTCAATTAGGCAATTCAATAATAGGACATTTTTCATTCTTTAATTTTTCACTGTGGATCAGATGCAAAGCTTTTTCTTTTTCTAACTTTATTAGAGGTGTGGTGAACTAAAGACGCCAAAACACCTATGTGGTGCACGGGTTGTGAATTTATGTGCTTGTAGTTGCACGGCTCGTGACGCCAGGGTAGTGTTTTACACCACACTCCAGGGGTGAAGCAGGTCTCCTGGGCCCAGTGCTGGGGCAATAAAACACCAGACTGCAGGGTTACGGATAACTGCGTTTACTGGAGAAGCAGGACAGGTGAAATAGTCCATTAAAGCAATGCAGAGGTAAGGCAGGGGCAAGTGCAGAGGTAACAGGGAGCCACAGGGCTTGCTGAGACTTGTAGTAGACTTTACTCTGAATCTTGACTTTACTAGTGACAACTTTAGACTTTACTGTAGTTACTGAAGACTTCTGACTTATGTGGCCACATACACTGTCTGAACCATAGGTCGCTCTTGTACACTCTACTGCCAGGTTAACTAAGGAGTTTTGACTAGGATTTTTGAGACTACAGAGCGGAGGCCGCCGTAGGCTAATCACTCACGATAAGTAGTACTCTGTATGGGGCCCATTCGCATTCAGCACTTCTCCCCACAGCTCTTCTTGTTGACAGGCAAAGACTTGGACTTGGATTCCTGTGTGGTGGAACGCCTATGGTTGTGCTGTGGAACGCTGTAGTTGTTTAGCTCCACTGGTTTCCCTCACCTTCTCCTCTGTCTTTATCGCCACACACTTCCTCCAGTTCTCTCTCCTCTCCTCTCACATCCTCTCTCCACAACTTCCTCACTAGACTCCTCTATAGTGAACACACACTAGTTTGCTCCTTCCTGTCTGGCTAGCCCAGGGGGCTGCTGGGTAAAAAACCTCATTGGCTCCTGTGGTCACATGTTACCCTCTGCACTGCTCACCTTAAAGGCACATGAACAACAAAAATATTACAGTTATACCGACATTATACAGTCACACAAATATATACATAACCATGTTTTAAACTACAAGCAACATATACCAGAAAGGACTGGTAAATGTAAGTGTTCAACCCTAGGACATTACAGAGGCAAATCATGCTTCAGGCTAAATGAACTTAACATAATGTAGCACGCTACTTCTTTTGTTATTGTATCTGTTTTACACAATTCAACTTTTTTCTTATGAAACTGAAACTGGTATATGAGCCTTATGGGTGCTAGCATTGTTTTTCTAAAATGTATTAGGCTGAATCCGGAGGTTTGGACCAGACGGCTGTTATCTCAAGTGATAAATAAATAGCTTTGTCTGTTTTGTGATAACAGTTGCTTCCTAAGTGTTGCATAATCAGGAAAATAGTTAATCTCTTAAGGCTAGGTTCACACGGACATTGCAGCATGTTTCAAGAACCCGTATCAAAATTACCTCCATAGTCACTGGGGGAATGCACTAATCGGTGATAAAAAGGTGAAAATGTGGCGATGTCTTCTCCAGTTCCGATTCCAATTGTTATTCTGTTGAGCCTATGCACTAAGATTTCTCAGGTGTGTGTGGGGTGGGTGGGGGGGATCTTACGGCATAGACTCTATAGAATAACAGAAATTTGAGCAGTGATATCACTGGAGAAGTCATCTCTACCTTATCAATTCTTTATCACCCCTTAGTACATCTGCTCCCTGTTTTCTCCCAGAGATGTCCTCAGCAGGGAGTGTTGGAAGCTTATGCCCGTCCCATGGGGGTGTCATCCAAATGTTATTTGAACACACCCAAGAGGACCAAACATTTATTGGATCGATGAGGTAAGCAACACATGGATCCAACAGTCTGCCTGTACACCGCACTGCATTCTCACAGAAAAATCAGTGGTGAATTTTTCCTGTGTTCTGCATTGAACATGCCAAATTTTCAGCTAGCTGTGTTTGGGCTGCTTGACAGACGGCAAAATTGCCTTTGCGTACAGCCCAGTCGACAGCAATATTGAGCATTTTGGAGCACTCAACAAAGCAAAGAAAACACTGCACTGAAAATGTAGTAAATTGTAGTTTAGTGGATAAATTAAGTTAGAAGGAAATAATGTGATTGTTGATTTTACTTATAAAAACTTTTATTTTTGTCTACTGAATATCTTTTAACAACAGAACATTATGTATAAAATGGAAATGATACATGAAAATTCCTGCTTTGAGGTGAAATCAGACATAGAGAAAATTTACAGTGACTGGCAACGCCTATGTTTATTATTATCATTATTATTAACCCTTTAACCCCTTAAGGTCCAGTGACGTGTCAGGTTTGACGCTGCTGTTTTTGCCTAAAGGACCAGCGACGGTCCTGGCACATTTTTTACTCGCATCGCTTCCACAGGAGCACTGTGAGTAGTAGCGAGGACTGAAATTGACCTCTCCAAGACCGGGAGTTTTAACCTTTAAAATGCTAGAGAGATCACCAATGCATTGATTCACAATGCAACAGAGACCTCCCTAGCATTCAAGAGGTTAAAAGCCTAATTTAAACCAATGGGGATTTGGGGAATTTTCATTTCTTACCAGTGGTGCAGTTGGTTTGCCCCAGAATAGCTCCAGATTTATCAATATATAGGAAGGTTGTATTTGCTTTTATTTGTTCCTTATGGTGCAGTTGGTTTGCTCCAGAATTGCTCCAGGTTTATCAGTGGATAATTGGAGCGCATTGCTTGCTGAACTCCTCCTTGCAACTGGATAGTTATCCTAAAAATGTAATATATTACTTTCCAACAAGGTCTGTGAATACGTTATTGAAATGTAACACTTTAATTGCTACTCAAATGGTCATGTTAAAGGGATAGTAATACTTCGTTTTAACATTATTTTATTTTGTAGGCATTAAAAAAACATGAAGAATGATATAAGTCTTATCTCTCAAACCTTTATGGTTTATGAGATATTCACAAGCAAAGTTCCCATCCCCGCCCCTTTTACCTAGTGTAAGCCATCTCTTCTCAGATGTGAGTCTGGTTGTATGACAGTACAGATAACAGAAGGGGACAATTTTCTTTGTATGAAAACAATGAAAGCCCTTCCCCCCTTGACAAGTTTTTCAGCTTTTTCCATTATCTTAATTGAAGATTGTCCCTCTCTGCAGTCTACCTGGGCATCTCCCTTCTGATCTGGTTGAACAGGGGGGGATACTTTGTTTGTGAATATCTCTTAAACCATAAAGGTTTCAGAGATAAGACTTATATCATTCTTCATGTTTTTATAATGCCTACAAAATAAAATAAAGTTAAAATGAAGTATTACTATCCCTTTAACCCTTTGAGTACTTAGAGTATTAGAAGGGAACCCAACATTTTGGGAGAGATTCACTAAGCGGTGATAAAGAGGTGATAAAGTGAAGATAACTTCTCCAGTGATATAACTTCTCCAGTTCCTATGTTATTCTATGGAGCCTATTCACTACGATTTCCAAAGCTGAAGAAATCTTAGTGCATAGGGTCCATAGAATAACATAGGAATTGGAGAAGTGATAAACTGGAGATGTCATCTCCACTTTATCACTTCTTTATCACCTCTTTAGTGAATCTCCTCCCTGTGAAGAATTAAATAACACAAATTAAAAAGTACAATAACATTATTTCATAAAATAATGAGTTGGACACATTTATAACATAAAAGGGGTTAAAAGCCCCTTTTAGATCAGTGGTAATTTTCCTTATTCCCCATGGTACAGATAGTTTGCACCAAAATTGCTCTGGTTTTCTTTTATACATAAGGTCCCTAATTTCTAACAAACCAGGCCATTACTGCTCCGAATGTATACATATCTGTTTGGAAGTAATCCAAGAACATCAAAAAATAATGGAAAGGGAGTCATCAATGATTCACTTAAATTATAAAACTAAATTGAAAGCACATTAATTATAACTTTAATCAAAGCATCAAGGAACGTAATACATCCTCAGGGGAATACAAAAATCTGCCAATGCACCTCAGTTGTGGCTCCTGTTCACAAGCTTGAATATCCAGTGTTTGACCAAATAAAGTCTGCACTTTGATCACTACTATTTGAAGTCCTGCTGTGCGTGTGTCTATACCCCAAGCAAGTACTACAAGTATTTCTCTTTGGCTTGCACACAGGTTTAAAAAAAAAAAAAATTATATATATATATATATATATATATATATATATATATATATATATATATTAATATACATCTTGTATTATTTGGGCAGTTTTAGGATACAGTGTATCACTCCCACCTGAGTGAAATATAATCTAACAACGATGTGAATAATATCAATATCAATAGCAATTTGGAAATCTGTATATGGGACTATCCAATTTTTGGATGATTTTTATGTATTAACCTATTGTATCAGTGCATTAGTTCTATTTTTCATGCATCCTATACATTTAGATATATTTATCTGTATGAAACTAAAGTGTTTTTTTTTTAATTTATCTATGTTGTTTGTTCAACATTTCTTTTTATTTAATATTAAAGGGATAGTAATACTTTGGTTTAACCCCTTAACGACCGGCGGTCCTGGGACGTTTCCGTCCCATAAGGACCGCATAGGACCACTTGGACGCGCTGGTACACGTGACCTGTCACGTGTATCAGCGCGTCGCTATGGGGCCTGATAGAGATCAATCCGATCTTGGAGCGGTCAATTTCAGGCCCTATTTTTACTTACAGTGCTCCTGGTAGAGCGTTGTAAGTAAAAATTACGTGACATACTATGACCGTCATCAGTCCTTGAGTATTTCAAGGACCGTGACGGTCATAGTACGTCACATGTCGTTAAGGGGTTAAACATTTCTAATATTGTAGATATTAACAACAGAAGTAGAATAACCTACCTCCCATCTCTCAAAACGTTATAGTTTGCGAGTTTGTAGCATTTAAAGTCCCCCCCTCCCACCCCTTTCAGAGGCGACAGCGATCTATGGGACAGAAGAGGATTCTGGTCAATAGACTGGCAGGCGGCTCTTCCCCAGAGCCAAGATAACGCTATTTAGAATGAAAAACTTAATTGGAACGGTCAATAAATTGTGCCTGGTTTGCTAAGTTTTGAGAGATGGGTTGTAGGTTACTCTACTTCCATTGTTAATATCTACAATAATAGAAACTTTTAATGGTATGGTATGATGTGGTCTCTCGGCTGCTGCTTTATTTATGCTGATTTTTTATTGGCCCCTCTGCACTACAGTTAGAGGCGTTTCGACACACACCACAAATATATTGTTGTCATCTTTCATATTATGTGGAATTCTGCTCAGGAGCACACTGTGGGGGTGGGAGCTAGAGTATAACTGGATCCTAGACAGTGTGCTGTTGAGGTTGGTACACTACACATAAAGTTTACTTTTAGGATATTTTCCCATTGTCCATTTATGTGTGGCTTTACAAATAAATTGCTTTTTTATATTTTTTTTGTGTGTTGCTTAGATGCAAAGACCCCTTTTGCACATAGGTTTTGCTTGAGGAATTAAGTGTTATCTCAGTCATGGACCCCAACATTACAATATTATTTATGGGGTGTAACTGGAACATATTAGGCCCTGGAGATGATGGGCCTCTTTGGATGATGGCCCACATCACGGCATCGTCTGTAGTTACTCCCCTGCATACAAATAATAAATATCCAGTGTTTGTATGTCAGTGACCCTTTGGTAGTATTGTTAATTAAATCTTACCCATAATACATTTCCTTTTATTACTAGGGAGGGTCTCATCCTCATAAAAATGCTGTACTGCCTTAGCACATCTAAATTGGAAACATCAGTACATAAAATTTGTATATCAACTATCACCCACTCAAAATTTTCCTCCCAAGCAATATCCTGTGCCTTATTTAACAGCTGGATGCTACCCCTTAGGTATGATGGCAACAATACAATGAGAGGCTGGAGCAATAGATCCAAATCTATATATATAAAAGAAGACTTTGTGCCTGGCAAAACACACCCAGGGTGACAGAAAGGAGGAGTTACTGCTCCCATTGGGTGATTCAATGGGGGTGTGATTTTTGGCCCTCCCCCACTATTTAGCCCACCCACCACCATCTAAGGCTAAAAAAAAATGGCTGCCATTCACTCCTACACCACAGACATACACACATGCCCCCCACACACTGGCAGACACATACACACACATATACACACACTCATACAGAGACACATACACACGCATGCTGAGCAGCTAAGGATGATGGGAACTATGTTCAAGCTATAGCTGGAAGGCCATGGTCCAAATTTGTATTATGCATCAGGGTTCCCAGCACATATAAACAAGGTTATGGGCTCACTACAATAAACCACTCATATGCAGCTTCTTCATTCCCTGTCTGTGACCCTGCACAGCCCTGCCAATTACTACAAGTGAGCCGATTTCTAACCAATCAGCAGGCAGGATGCTGGGGAGCTGACTTGCTAGCACAGAGAAGCTGGGAAAGTGGAACAACAGCAGAGTGTTATGGTTTAGTACACTCAGAAAGGGAAGGTTTTGGTAAAACACAGTTTTATTAGCACACAAGGAATAACAGTAACCCTTGTGGGTCCAGCATACAGATAAATGGAAAGCTGACACAGGACAGGTTACAAGGATATGATTAACCCACACGGGTCCAGTATGTAAGATCAATATACAATACTGACACAGGTCAGGTACATTTCGTATGATACAGTGTGAATATGACAGAATGATACTTATTAGGTCAGGAACAGTAGTTGGCCCTAATAATGGAAGGTTCCAAAGTACACTCTCTACGCAGAGAGTAACAATAGCGACTGGAATCACAAGGGACAGATGTAGCCAGGATAGAACTGGCTACAAGGCACCATAGGAAGGTGGCTACCGGCGATATAGAGAATGCCCACCGGACACTGCAAGGTTTTCGTGACCCAGAGAACAGCACCGGATGGTGCAGCGTAATGCCAACCTGAGACAGCAACTGGTAATGGCCCAAGTGCACGACACCAAAGGAGCACCGTACGCCAAACTGAGAATACCGTATATGGATACAAGTGCCCAGCACCGCCCGCAAGTGGTTAACGAACACTCCGGTCTGCAGTGACTGCAGATGTGGATATAGCCTGAGGGGCCCAACAGTAACCCAACCTCAGGGACAGCAGTAACAGACCAAGCGATTGTGGTGCAAACGGTAATACTACCGGAATGGAGCAACAGGCACTATGAGAGAGTGGGTAACGGACAGGACTATCTGCACAGAACCGAGGCAACCGGACGCCTGTTACAGACCACAGAGATTGTGAGCAATTCGGGCAACACAGCAGAAGCCGGACGTCTTACAAGCAGGAACAGTACAGGAACAGGAACTTCAGCCAAGCCAGGTCGGTACACAGAGCAGGAAAGTCAGCCAATCCGAGTCGGTGCATGGAGCAGGAACGTCAGCCAAGCCAGGTCGGTACACAGAGCAGGAACGTCAGCCAATCTGGGTCGGTACACAGAGCAGGAACGGTAAACAGGCAGAATAGTCAGGCAGTCCAGGTCATACAATGGTATCATACGAGAGTAACGGAACAAGCACTAGGCAACGGAAACACCACGAAAGGGCAGCACATAAGTGACAGCCCAGAGTATTTAAAGGCTGTCACTGGGAGGAGCAAAGGCATCGTAGCCAATAAAAGATCTCAGGAAGTAAACATGTCAAAATGTCGCCAGTATAACACGGGAGCTGTGATACAGAGACATGATTGGGCAGTGCAGAGCAGGGCTTCAGCTGAGCTGGTAAGTGGCAGAGACATGGTTGGGACTGTAATTATACATTGCACAAAGAGAGAGAAAGGGAGCAGATTGTTTGTTAGTCTGTCTGTAAGTAGAGGTGCCAGTTCCTGCAATCATCTCCATGCTGTACATAGCTCACTGTATAGCATGTATGACAAACTATTTATATATGGTCTGGCACTGTATAGTATACAGTTTGCATGTGTCCTGGACTGTTAGTGGCCACTGAGGGCATGGGTTGAGAACCTCTGCTGTATAGTATACAGTCTGCATGTGTCTGTGTATAAGGACTGGCACTATACAGTATAGGAGGGATAGTCCCTGTTTGACACCCAAATCCCTCTGTTCCTCTATTTAGGAGATCACACTGTGTGGTGTATATACAAGTGTATCAGATTACTCCACATCAGTATAAACTTCTGCATATATCTTATAAATTAGTCTGTGTAAAAAATACTTTAATCTTCTTCTAAATCATTCACTTACACAGAGTAACTTAACCATTTCAATGCATTGCTTACCCCCTGGCACTCAAAGGGTTCAAAATTCTCTAAAATACACCACCAGCCACGCCCCCAGTAACACCACCTAAAACACCAGTGTCCCTCTTTGGCCATTTGAAATGTTGGGAGGTATGTTACTGACACTGCTCACACTGTATGTATGTACTGCTTTGTATCGGTGTGTCACTCTTTGTGTATGTCAGTGCATGTGTGTATGTATGTGTGTTGCATGCTTCTCTGTCTATCACTGTGTGTCCCCCTGTATATGTGTGTGTTTGCACACGTCTGTGTATCACTGTGTGTACCTTTCTGACACGTACACCCTACACCATATTTCACTATCATAACATTTATTAAAAAAAAAACATTCCCTGCGTAACATGACGGGCAACGCCGTCCCACATTGCTAGTATTCTATATGTTAGCAAATCTATCAAAGACACACACTGGGGAGAGCTGGAACACTTTTCTGAAGCATATGGGAATAGCTGGATGTTCATTTTTTACAACTGAATATCACTCCCCTGTGATAATTTCCATAGGGAACAAATTAAAATTCCCAGTTATGTAAATGGAGCTTTTAACCCCTTGAATGTTAGAGGGGTCTTTACCACAATGCTTAGGAACACATTGGTGATTTATCTAGAATTCAACAAGGTTTCCTTTTTTGCAAAATTATTTTACCAGGAAGAAAACATTGAGACTGTCTCTCATTGCACCCTGGCTGTAGAACACAGTCCTAGTGAGCTCTTTGCATACCCTTGCAAGTTCATGAGCCTCGTTGAGCATTTCTGACTTCTTCTCTTCATTTGGCTTTGCCCAAGAGATAACATCTGCAGTCAGTGTTGGATTTCATGTCCATAGAGGCGGACATGACAGTTGCTAGGAAGACCATGGGACCTCAGTCTCTGCTCACTGCACATGATAATCTTTACCCTTTAAGGACCAGAGGGGTGCATTGACTCTCTGGTCCTCAAAGGGTTTAGTGTGCTCCTTCATTCTGCCTGAACACAACATCTCAACTAAAATGTTAGATGTGATTTTAACCCTTTGAGTGCCAGATGGGTATGCAGTGCATTGCAAAGGGTTAATTCTGTATTTTTCTTGCGTATCTGATCATACGTTAATGGCTATGCCACTGGACAGACAATTCTGACTTTCTGTTTCCACTTTTGGAATTATACATTTTGCAACAAAGCACAAGTTTCATACAGTGTTTCATTCTTCATGCAGAGAAAGGCAGACATAGTATTTTCTCAGTCTAGCGTAGCAGTTCTGATGTATGTGAACAACAAGCAGTAGTTCGTCCATATGTATATTATTTGTGTTACATATATCTATCTTGTCTTAGAATTGTCTGCTTATTTATGCTCAATTGAAGTGAGTTTCATAGAAGTAATATCTGAGATGTCTCCAGTGTGACCTGGAAAATATCAGTGTCGCTCATAATAGGAAAAATTGTGGACTGTATCTCAGTTGTCTATCCACTTTAGATGTTACTATGTTAGGCCTCTTTCAGATGGGTAAATGTGGCATCTCCCTGCCCCAATTCTGTCACCTGCATTCTTTTATTCACCATCTACTGTGTTCCACCACTGATCTGGATGTAGAAGTGGTGTGTCTGATGGCTGGGTTACATGAGCTCCAGACAATATTACTGGCTGGTGCCCACACGGGTTTGCCATTCATTGGAGCTTGAAATGAAAATCATTATGTCCCACAACACAAGTGTGAAAAGGTCTGCAGGCAGCCACATTGGCTGCTCTACGCTGAGTAGACCTTTCTTACTGAATCTTTATTACATTCCTGTGTGACCTCAGTTATGATGCAGCATGGTTGATTTTAGTGCATTCACACAAGGCAATGGTTCCCTCTGTGAAATGTACTGCATAATAACCTTCACAATGGTCAACGTCACAAATCCTAACCATCATACACCAAAGTATACAATCACTCCTTTTCATTTTTGCTTCTTAATTTCCCTCTAAAAGAAAGACTGATAACAAAATCTTAAAAATATTTATAGGAGCAATAAAATTGTTTTTTGATAATATATGTTAAAGAGATGTTCCTGCTGATTAAAACAATGGTTCTCCCATTCAACAAAAAAGTTATTGCCGCTCAGACTATTTGTTTAATTGATCTGCTAACTGGTGTCCAAATAGTTTTTTTTTCTAATGCACTCTAAGAGAGCTTGAGTCATAGACTGCTGCTTTCCATAGTAAGTAAGAACACCACCACCTGGTGACCAGAAAGGAAATTGTTTACAGTTCTTTAAGATCTATTGTGAACTCATATACATCAATAGTAAACAAACTCTACACTAATCTAAAGCAGTGCGTATTGTAACTGTCCAAGGTTATAGAGTCACAATAATTCTTGGTAGGCTTTGTCTACCGTTTTCTTAAATTCTCTTAGTCAGCCACAGATTGTGTCTTAATGTGAACAAAGATGAAAGGCATTATGGCTCCCAAGATTATAATATGTAACAAGTTATGTCCTTTGAATTCACATCTGTCTATATTAGAATTATTTAGTAAGATGTTTGTATGACAATCATACATAACATGATGCATGCTATATAAGATCTTCTCAGACCCTGGTGTCAAAGAGAAAGCATCTTGATTCATGTCCAATTAGATGAACTTGCTACATGGGACAGGAAAGCATATTTGCATTTGGAATATCCTTCCAAGGTTATTGTACAAAATATTCCAAGACACTCGAGGACATTTGCATTCCCGCTGGGATGCAGGTAAACTATTTCTACTCTTTGACTTTGCTTTTTTTTTTTTTACAGACTATTCTGGTGCTAAGAATCACATAATAAACCTTGCTCATCAGAATGTTCCCTTTGTTTTAATAAACAGTTATAATGATCAGGCTAAAATTATGTTCAGCTGTACATTTGCATACAAAGCTAGGGTCCTTATTCCTCAAAGTAACATTCCAGAGCAAACCAACTGCACCATAAGTTTGGAATTAAAAGTCACATTGATTAAATGGGGCTTTTAACACCTTGATTGCCAGAAAGATCTTTTGGAGACCTCTTTAGCATTCAAAGGGTTAAAAGCTTAATTTAAATGAAGGTGAATTTTCATTTCCCCCTGTGATGAAGTTGGTTTGCTCCAGAATGGTACCTCCTCAGCCTGGTGAAGAAAGCCATATATTATGTTTTAAAGGGATAGTAATACTTAAGTATCACTAATACCTATATTAAAGTCCTATTAAAAAGAAATGTATTGTCCCCAGTGTCATTTCTCAAACCTATATGGTTTAAGAGATGATCGCTCCTAAAGTTGCCCTCTCCCTCCCCCTTCACCGAAGTCAGCGTTGTAGCTGACTGAAGGGAAATCCGGTCTTAGATCGTCAGGCAGCTCTGCAACAGAGCAGCGATCACGTTAATAAAAAAAAAATCTTTCACTAAAACAGTCTTCTACGTGTACTTGCAAACCATTTCAGTGAAAGATTTGTTTTTTATTAAAGTGATCTTGGCTGTGCTGCAGAGCCACCTGAAAGTCGTACGACTGCCTTCAGGCAGTCAGCTAGAACGCTGACTACGGGGAAGGGGGAGGGAGAGGGCAACTTTAGGAGCGATCATTTCTCAAACTATAAAGGTTTGAGAGATGACACTGGGGCCAATACATTTATTTTTTATTGAACTTTAATATAGGGATTAGTAATACTTAAGTATTACTATCCCTTTAACATAGGTCAGTGTTCTTGTAATAAATCATATGTAGGAACAACTGCATTTTCCTGTATAAATAATCTGTACTTTATGTGGTGCTTTTACTGAATAAAATACAAAGAATTATCCTGAATCATACATTTGCGTCATCGCTGGTAAATAGGTCATCACCATGTTCAAATCAATAGTAATAAACTGAAAGAATAAAATACATTGTCAGTTTTATGTTTAATCACTTATATGCTACAGAAGAAGCCTCTAGTAACATATTCACATCTAAGTGGTTAAAGTAGTGCTGTGGGGATATCTTTAATACAGGGCTAGCCAGCTCTGGAGTTCAAGAACTACCAACAGTGCATGGTGTCAAGATATCCCAACTGGAGCACAGGTAGAATTATTAGTGGCTCATTCACTTTAATTGGTCTACCTGTACTCATTCATGGATAGCTTGAAACAATGCAGTGTTGATAGCTCTTGAGGTCCAGGTTTGGCAATGGTTACCCCTGCTTTAACATCTATGGGGATTATTGAGCTAATGTCAAGGATGTAAACCCCAGCAGATTAGGATGTCCTGGAAATGTACACATACTTTGCGTGTCCTTAAAGGAATAGTAAACCATTTCTTTGATCACCTATCAACCGGAAAACTCTTTGTAAACTGAGATCCAGGTAACTCACTGTCAGAGCCATAATTATAAAAAATCCAGATGAAGACAAAACAAAAAATAATAAAAAGTGTAGGCAATGTGACTGTATATATTATGTACTTGCATAGTAACACAGGAACATAGTTGATGGGACTGAAAATTAGACATACGTCCATCAAGTTCATTTTATGACATATTACAATTGGTGATCCAGAGGAAAGGAAGAAAAACACTAAAGTCATTTCCATTAAAGCCCCAAGTGGGTAAAAACATTTCTTCCTGACTCCAAATGGTAGTCAGATATTTCCCTGGATCAATATCCTATTTGTAAGTCAAATATTTCCCTGGATCAATATCATATCTGCTTTGCAACCAACTGTCATAATTCTCAATATTGTTCTGAACTAGAAAGGTATTCATTACTTTTTTGAAAGCAACTATAGTACCTGCAAGCAAAGCATCCAGAGTCAAATAATTCCCTTACTTTACTACCCTTCATGTAAAAAACACTTGCTTTTGTTTTAGTCAAACATGCCTTTCATCTACTCTTAATGGACAACCTCTTGTTTTTTGATCAGCACTTTGAATACATAGTTCTTTAGAGAGTTATTTATATTGAGCTTGAATATATTTGTAAATGGTAATCATATCACCCCTTAGATGTCTTTTCTCTAATGTAAACAAACCAGGATTGTCTAGTCTCATTTTATAACACAGATACTCCAATCACTTTATCAGGTTTTTTCAAGTCTCTACCCTTTTCCCAGTTCAGTAATCTATTTTTTAAGAACTGTACTCCATATTTCTAGTAAGGCCATACCAAGGATTTATATAGAGGTAGAATTATATTAAAGGGATAGTAATACTTAAAATGTAAAAAAAAAAATATGTTGTAGGGTTTATCCGCCTGAGTAAAACAAGAGTACTCCCACTGCTGAAAGGTGTTTCATTCAAAAGTTATTAATTTTCAAAGTTGAATTTTTTAGGTGCAATATCACAGTGGCCTGAAATTGTAGAGTGGTGCTGTTGCTACACCATCCTATGGACAGCTCTGGTTCTGGGACAATAAATCTCCATAGGATGGTGTAGCAACAGCACCACTGTACAATTTCAGGCCACTGTGATATTGCACCTAAAAAATTCAATTTTGAAAATTAATAATTTTTGAATGAAACACCTTTCAGCAGTGGGAGTACTCTTGTTTTACTCAGGGGAATAAACCCTACAACATATTTTTTTTTTACATTTTAAGTATTACTATCCCTTTAACATCCTGCTCATCTATACACCTTTTTATACAGTATCCTATTTGCTCATGCAGCAGGTAAAGTGACACTGCACACTACGGTGAAGTCTATTGTCTATCTTCCTCTAGACTGTAAGCTCTTATGATCAGGGCCCTCTGATCATTTGATTCTATGTTCCATTTGTTTTGTTTTATGTCTCTGTATGCATATTCCCTGTTCTACAGTGCTGCACAATATGTTGGTGCTATATAAATAAAGGATAATATTAGAATCATATTCTCATCCAGTGCATCTATACCCCTTTTTATATAGGAATACGATAGTATCCTATTGGCTCCTGCAGCATCTTATTGACAAACTGCTGTGAAGTCTATTGTCTATCAGTACTCTTAAATCTTACTCTATTGAGGATTCCGAAAGTAGTTTACCCAGTTAGTATATATGTTGTATTATTCTTTATTTACATAGCACCAAATTATTCCGCAGATCAGTGTTGGTTTCTGCCGCTCAAATGCATAACCTTACATTTATGTGTATTAAAACTCATCTGCCCCTTTGCCACCCATTCACTCAGTTTATCCAAATCTTCTGCAGAAAAAAACATTCTGCTCTGTATGTATTTCCTTACACAGCTTAGTGTCATCTGCAAATATTGAGACATTACTTTCAATACCCACTTCTAGATCAATAATATGCAAATGAGCCCAGGACTAAACCATGTGGCACCCCACTTAACTGTGAAATATTCCACAACTCTTTGCCACCTATCATTTAACCTGTTCTCTATCCATGTACAGATATCACCTCCTAAACCAAAGCCTTTTAATTTATGCAATAACCTGTTGTGAGGCACTGTATCAAAGGCTTTTACAAAATCCAAGTATCCTACATCTACAGCAATTCCCCTGTCCAAATTACTACTTACTCTTTCGCAAGATGCAGGATATGTAAAAACAAAATAAAGGGTCGCTGTTACTTTAAATTATTTGTTATTCCTTCTTGTCCCTTGATCCAGACAAGGTCGGCATTTTTCACATTGACCTTTTCAATCAACAGGACAGGGATCTGTCAGTTATAATTTGCAAATTTACCTTGAGGACCAGCAAGCTCTAAATTTGTCCCAAGCTAAAACTAACCATTTAGAAGCTACAAGATAAAAACATGAATTTAAAGGACTAATAACCCTTTATTTTGACTTTACATATTAAGCAAGATCATTGCTTTGCCTTTTTTTTCTCTTTAATGCCTCACTGAATTTCTGTTTCCAGAAATGCTTCTGGTCAGTGACCAGCAAAGGAGGACAGACAAAACAGGTGAAAATAAAATAACTGTCAATTTGTCTATATGTAATATGTTTTTGTAAAATATGTATAGTCAAAATAAAGGATCACTATCCCTTTAAAAAAATATAATTTCTGTCCATATCATGAATGTCTGTATACAGTGAGGCTGATGTAATAAGAAGACCTGGAGTTATTCCACAGGAGAAAAATAAAAGGTCTTCATGATTTAAATAGAGCTTTAACCTCAGAAAAGTCCAGTAAATGCTTTGCTAATGTTCCCTGCCATGTATGAACGAGGCCTAGAGGGCCAGTTTGTCCAGTTGTATCTGTATTATATATTTTTTGAACAAGATATACACTTTATGGGGCAGCATATATTAGGTATTAACCCCATAAGTACCAGAGGCGTACTCACTGCATTGCAGTAGAATGCATTGCGAACCCCTCTGGCACTCAAGGGGTTAACTTTGTGGGAGCACCTTATGTCCAATTTTACTGGGGGGCAATCATGTCAGAGTTTATATGGGGAGGAGAGCATGTCGAGGTTTATAGGGAGAAGGAAGCATGTCAGAGTTTACTATGGGGGGCATCATGTCAGAGTTTACTATGGGAGGGGCATCATGACGGAGTTTATATGGGGAGGGCAGCATGTCGGATTTTTACATTGTGGGGCAGAATTTTGGATTTCTATATTGTGAGACAGCATGGGGAACATCACCATTGTGTGTTAGCCCCAAATATACTGCCTGACACCCTCAAGCCTTGTTCCCTTGCCCAGGCAGAGCCCATGGGTATTTTTGACGACCAGTAGGCGAGGGAACAAGGCCGAGGGGATTGGAAAGTGTACATGGGGATCTATGGCTACCAGTGGGCAAGGGAACAAGTCTGGGGGCAAGGCAGTGTACATGGGTTTCTGTGGCTACCAGCGGGCAAGGGAACAAGTCTGGGGGCAAGGCAGTGTACATGGGTTTCTGTGGCTACCAGCGGGCAAGGGAACAAGTCTGGGGGCATGGCAGTGTACATGGGGTTCTGTGGCTACCAGTGGGCAAGGGAACAAGGCTGAATGCTGCCTGACCCCCAGCCTTGTTCTCTTGGGAGTACATAACATGTATAAAATATGATACAGATAGGAGATGATTATATACTCCTTTGTTTTATTTTTATTTTTATTTTTTTTTAACCCTTTGAGTGCCACAGGGGTGCGTAATTCACATCCCCATGGCACTGAAAGAGTTAAGGGAGTGATGCTGTGATGCTCTCCACTCCCCTACTGACCAAGTGGGGCAGCAGAGAGAATGCTCTTAGACTTCAGGATTGTCATACTGCTGGTTATGTGTGAGGGAGGGCATCACTTCCACAATGACAGCAGTTTGACAACCTTGTATGCTAATGTGGACCTTCTCCTTCAAAATGTCATAGTGTTTTGAACACATCCACAAAATCATATCACCACATCAATCTTTAGTGAATCTCCCCCAATGTGTTTTTGTAACATGCTGGACTATGGTGCTTTTCATAGGGGTGAATATTCCAAAGTCCAGAATGCTGAAACTTTTCTGCATTCCCTCAGGAATACAGTAAACTTGCAGTAAGCATCCACTGGGCAAACCTTTCACAAGAGGTGAGTGGGAAGAAGGGCTGGATTTACATCTCAGGAGCCTGTAGGCACATAAATTTGAAGCGCCCCCCCCTGTGGGCCATCTGCACTGGATACCTCCACAATGCTCCTAATCTCCATGTTGCCCCCCCCATCATCTCCATATTGCCCTCACATTGCCTCCATCATCTCCATATACCATATTGCCCCCATCAGCTCCATATACCATACTGCCTTCACACTGCCCCCCATCAGCTCCATATTGCCCCCATGAGCTCCACATTGCCCTCACAATGCCCCCCATCAGCTCCACATTGCCCTCACAATGCCCCCCATCAGCTCCATATTGCCCCCATGAGCTCCACATTGCCCTCACAATGCCCCTCATCATCTCCACATTGCCCTCACATTGCCCCCCACCCCATCAACTCCAACTTGCCCCCACCATCTCCACATTGCCCTCCATCGGCTCCAACTTGCCCCCCATTAGCTCCACATTGCCCCCCACTAGCTCCACATTGTCCCCCATTAGCTCCACATTGCCCTCACATTGCCTCCCCCCGTTGTCCATTTCCTACTTCCCTGGTAGGAGATCTGTATGTGCCTCCTTTGGCACAGTCTTGTACCTGATGGAGCTCCCGCGCGGTCTCCTATTCAGAGATGCAGAGCGCTGGGAGATGATGTCATCTCCCAGCGCTCTGCATTCCTAAAGAGGTGACGAGCTCCATCAGGTACAAGACTGGGGGGGGGGGGGGGCGGGCAATGTGAGTGGGTGCCGCCGGCGCAAATGACAGGCGCCCTTCGTTGTCGTGAACCTGTAGGCAGGTGCCTACTTTGCCTAATGGCAAATCCGGCCCTGGTTGGAAGTAGTGGTCATTGCAAGTGATATCACTTCTCCAATTCCTATGTTATTCTATGAAGCCTAGTCATCACCACTGAATCACCTCTTTATCACGCCTTAGTGCTCAACCTCCAAGATGTTATCAGTTTTTAAAAAAACAGATTTGAAGTATGCTAAAATAGTGATCAAAAAAATAAATAAAATATAGCATGGCAATATATATGACTGCTGTTTGAAGGGCACCCATCTAGGTAATTCCTTCTTCTAAACAAATGAAAAAACACTTATTCCTTATCTTTACTGACCTACTACTTTCAACTGTAACAAATATCTATGTAGTTTTATGTGTACATGGTAAGATAGTTGATGAGATTGAAAAAAGACATGCATCCATCAAGTTCATATCATCCTTATTTTTGTTGATCCAAAGGAAAGAAAATTCCACTCCCATGAAGCCATTTCCAATTATTCCCCAAGTGAGTAAAACAATTCCTTCCAGATTCCAAGTTCATTTAGCCCTATTATAACCAAGAACATGAGAATTCTATAAGCCTTCCCGTAAGTTGAAACCTCCTTTCCTCTAATCGCAAGGCAACTCTTGTTTCATTTTCGATTTTTTTCTAACCTATTTGCCTATTTGCAAACTTTGTTAGACTCCCTGCATTTCAAGAAATAATTCTCCGTTCCTTCAGACTTACATATTTTAAATGCCATTTTTTTGCCTTGTCATTTCCTTCTGCACTAAAAACACCTGTTATAATTATCTATATTTTTATAAGAAAGTAACCAACGCATTTTTGAAAGTATCTACATTATCTGCCAACACAGACTCCTAAGGCAAGGAGTCCAACATCTTTACTACTCTTACAGTAAAAAAAACCCCTGTCTTTTATAAGTTGAAAGCACCATTCCTCTATTCATAAATGATTCACCCTTGTTTTTTATTTGTGTTTTTTAGTTTGTTTTTAACATAATCACACATTTTATTATAGGAACAACTGAAGTAATACAATTATTAATGAAGGAATTGCATATAGCAACAGTTACTCTTTTCATAAAAAAATGAATACAAATTCTTAAAAAGTAAAAAGAAACACCTTTCACCTAAATGTAGAAAATATATTTTTTTCCTTTATTTTTGAGAAAATCATGTTTCCTTTACAAAATGATTCAAGGAATTTGGAAGAAAATAACATTCTAGTTTGAGGCTTGTTATCAAACAATTGAACAATCAATACAGTTTAAGTGTTTAATTGCTGGACTTCTGCAAGCAGCCCTTTCTCTAACAGCTGCCAGACACATTTTATTCCACTTCAATGAGTTTGACAAGGAATATTAGGAACTCTACATAACCCTGAATTTTGTTACTATACTAAACAGACAAAACATACCCTTGTTGATGTCATGTGCTACTCCAGATTCTTTTACGTAGATTAAATAAGCTTTATGCACAATGGAACCAACCAACTGCACAATAGGGGACAAATAAAATTGTCCATTGCTTTAAATTGTGATTTTATCGCACTAAATGCTATATAGTTTCTATCACTTTGCTTGGCAATGAGCCCCATTTATATCAGTAGGGGCTTATATAACTTGCATCCCCTAAGTTGCAATTGGTTTTCCTAGAATGAATTCAGGTTTTATTGTGTATGCAGGCCAATAATATTTATTCATAGAAATGTGGAGTATTCATGCGGTTAAAGGGAGAGTAATGTCCCCCCAAAAAAGTTCAGTTTTGTAGAGGTTAAAATATTAATCAATATGCTCCAAACCCTATCTCTCAAACCGCTATGGTTTGAGAGATATAGGGATTCAAAGTTCCCCCCTCCCTCCCTTTCTCCTGATGTCAGTTGCTTTGCAATACTTTGCGTACCCCTCTGGCACTCAAGGGTTAAGACGCTAGTCCTGCTCTGGGTCCTGCCACCAACACAGTCAGGTACTGTAGAGACTGCACAAAAGCAAAGAATGCTCCCAGCACAGAAGGAGCCCAGCATTCTGTGCTTTCAGGCAATCTCTACTGAGCATGACAGCTCCTGACAAACATCCTAGGGAATTATTATATATATATATATATATATATATATATATATATATATATATACAGAATAAAGACAAGCAAGGAAAAAGAGCTCTGTATAACTATAAAAATACCAATTTATTTCAAACATAGATACAATCCAACATATCAATATGAAGCGTAATCGTCTGTCTATAGTCCAAAACTGAGATGTGAATACTCAGACTAGAAAAGTGATAAGCCAATACTTCAAAATATATAAAACATGTGAAACACCAATTATCTCACTGGACAACACAGTACCAAATCACCGTGTATCCAGTAGATACAATGTAAGATAATACAACGTGATCAGAATACTGATACAATGTTGCGGTCTATACTGCTATATAGACTAATCTAAAAAACCTATCCTACTAGTGCTGGCCAGCACTATATAAAAATAAAATATGAAAAAAATTAAAAAATAATAATGAAAATACGTCCACTGTAATGTATGAAGACCAGATGGAATAAAATGTATGTGCTCGTGTCCATACAATATTAGTTCAATGAAGATCCTCTTTCATAAGTCAGCCTGTATCAATAATATGGGTAAATATCCCTCCACTCACCCCAACACCATACAGTAGAGGTGATAAACAAATTGGGACCTCCGCTCTATCTAGCTGATCAGATAGCTAGTATACACAGCTAGGGATTCACTCCGCTCTATCTAGCGGTAACCGTAAGCCGACACTCCGATAATGTACAAAGAGTGGATCTGACCTAATTCCGGTTCAGCTGTGATCACTTTCCCTCTCTCCCTTCACAGACTCCTCCGTCCGTTTTCAGCATCTGTGTACACCTTCACAAGATCCTCTGTCCGTGCTCAGCGTCTGTGTACACCTATGTATAAGGTCAAATAAACCGTCACAGGGAGTAGATCTAACTTGGCTCTGGTTCAGCTTTGACGGTCCTCGCTGTATCCCTTCACAGATACCTCAGCTCGTACTTGGCGTCTGTGAACACCTGTGCGTATGGTCCCATAGGCTGCTACAATTCTAATTCCATAACAGGCTGACTGCAATTAGAATTCCAATCTGTATTTCTCTAACCAGTCGAACCAAAGTATCTGCAAGCAGTAAAACCAGATAACGGTGCCCACTACGGGTATATGCCAACACGTTTCGTATCACTGATACTTCATCAGGGCTAATACCCCATAATAGATCTACCGACTATTTAAAACATATTTCTAATTGACACTCCAATCACTGACATGCTCAATACCACAAACCTAAAAATTTTTAAAGGGAAAATTTCTCTTAAGGGGAATGTGTATCCATCATAACCTAAACTCTAAAGCATAAAGATATTACATCCTTACCATGTGGATCAAGGACCATAACTAAGATTATACTTCCATAATATACTAAAATAAATTAAAATAAAAATTAATAATAATGAAATAAAATAAAAAATGAAATCAAATAAAATAATATAATAATATAATATAAATGAAAGAAATAAAAAATTAATAATGATAAATAAATAAAACCAACAAAATCAAAACAAAAACAACACCAAAACTAAAAATTCCAAAATAACAAATAATAATAATAATAATAATGAAAACTTAATGATAATAATAATAATAATAATAATAATAAAAAACATATATCTACCTTAAGGGAATTTAGATGAAGGTACTAACATCTAGCTTATCACTGTGTCCCTTAGGAACTAAGGTATCACAATAAAATATCCAAAAGTTCTCCTTTTGCCATAATTGTTGGAAATGCTGTCCCTGAGACAAAACAGATGGAATATTTTCCAAAGGCATATTTACAGTTCCATCGATACTACTATTGTGATATTGTTTATAATGTAATGCTAATGGATACTTTGGATCTTTGTTTAATATAGCCGTACGGTGTTCAAGAAACATTATCCTTAAGTCTCCTCTTTGTACGCCCTATGTATTTTTTATTACATGGACAGCTAAAACTATATACAACAAAGTTAGTATTACAAGTAATATATTGTTTTATCTTATGTATTTTATCTCTTCCATCCCTAAACTCTTTAGTATTATGTGAAATAAAGTTACACGTAATGCACAGCTGACCCCCACATTTATAAAGTCCCTCCGGTCTAAAAAAGCTTTGGACCTGTTGTCCTTTTATAGAGGGTTTCTTTTTCAAAAAAATATATTTCAATTTCTTATTTTTAATAAAAATAATCCTGGGAACTTTATCAATACTTTCCTTCAATATTGGATCTTGTAATAACAAATGCCAGTTCTTCCTCAGTACCCTTTGTATATCTTTATGGCCCGATTATATTTAGTAACAAATTTTGGAGCTTCCTGTCCTTCATTCCTTATTCCTCTTTTTTTATTTTTATTCTTGAGGATTTCTTTCCTATCCATAGAAGCTACTACTTGTAAATAATTAGTAGCCAATTTCTCAGGGTAGTCTTTCGAAATAAATTTATGATTAAGTTCTTCAGATTGTTTTTGGAAATCTTCATCTTTTTTACAATTCTGTCGAATTCTTTTAAACTGGCCCCCTGGTATGTCTGCTTTCCACCTATCTAAATGACAACTGCCATAATGTAGGTAGTTATTAGTAGGTTTAATATAAGATTGTTTAATAATTTGGATACCATCATTACTAAGAGTCAGATCCAAATAATTAACAATCTCTATAGCAGGGATGGATTGCACCTGAATGCAAGAGGGTCTCAAGTGCTTGGGGAGAGGATTACTAGACGGTTGGAGGAGATTTTAAACTAGGAAGGGGGGGGGCAATAAATACTGGGATAGATAGTATAGAAAGGGAAGGCGATGTAGTTAATAACCAGGTGGGAGGATCTGGGGGCGGGGTTAGTACAGATGATAGGGAGAAGACTATAAGCCACAACAAAATTAAATCACAAATGGAACACAGCAGTGGCATAAATTGTATGCTTGCAAATGCCAGAAGTTTAACTGGTAAAATAGGGGAACTGGAGCTGGTAGCTGAAATTGAAAACTATGACTTGATAGGCATAACAGAAACATGGTGGGATGACACACATGATTGGGCAATCAATTTAGAGGGCTACATGTTATTTAGAAAAGATAGGTCAAGCAAAAGAGGTGGTGGGGTCTGTCTGTATATCAAACCAGCATTATTGCCTCAATTGCGGGAAGATATATGTGTTGACAGTAGTGAACATGTGGAATCCCTGTGGGTTGAAATAGTCACTGGGGATAAAACTGCCCAGAAAATATTAGTGGGTATTTGTTATAAACCACCAAACATTGGTGACCTTGAAGAAACACAGCTATTAATGCAAATAGAAAAGGCTTCCCAAATAGGGAGAACTATAATTATGGGGGATTTTAATTATCCAGAAATAGACTGGAAAAATGGAATAGCTAACTCTGCTAAAAGCAGCAAGTTTCTGAACTTGTTGAATGACAATTTTTTGTCACAACTAGTGCAGACCTCAACCAGAGGGAATGCATGTCTGGATTTGGTAATAACTGACCATGAAGAACTTATCTCTAACATCCAAGTAAGGGAGCACTTGGGGAATAGTGACCATAACATGGTATCGTTTGAGATTAATTCAAAAAAACAAGTTGATATGAGTTCCACCAAAACACTGAATTTTAAAAAGGCCAACTTTAGCAGGTTTAATTCATCCCTTGGTCTCGTTGACTGGGATAAAATATTTTCAGGAAAAAACACAGAAGGTAAGTGGAATGCCTTTAAAATAACATTGCAAAAATACACATATAAATTTATCCCGTTGGAAACAAATACAAAAGAAGCAAATTGAAACCAATGTGGCTAACCAGTAAAGTAATTCATGAAATAAATAACAAGAAAGCGGCATTTAAACATTACAAAGCTGAGGGATCAGCAGAGGCATTTGCAGAATACAAAAATGTCAACAAAACCTGTAAAAAGGCTATTAAATTAGCTAGACTGGAGAATGAAAAAAATATTGCTAAGGAGAGCAAAAGCAACCCAAAAAAATTCTTTAAATACATTAATGGCAAAAAATTAAAGTCTGATAATGTTGGGTCCTTGTTAGCTGAAACGGGTGAGATGGTCAAAGGTGACAGAGAGAAGGCAGATATTTTAAATAATTTCTTTTCTTCTGTTTTTACCAAGGAAGACCCATTGGACAAGAATCTGCAAACTACTTTTACAGAACAGTCACAGCAAGCATGGGACTGGCTAACACAAGAAAAAGTGTTAAAACAATTGAATGGTGTCAAGGTAGACAAAGCTCCGGGGCCAGATGGTATACACCCACGGGTACTTAAAGAGCTAAGCCAGACCCTGGCCAGACCGATATATCTGATTTTCAGGGATTCTTTTATTTCTGGTATGGTGCCCATGGATTGGCGTAAAGCAGATGTGGTGCCCATATTTAAAAAGGGATCAAAGTCCCAGCCAGGAAATTACAGACCCGTAAGCTTGACATATGTGGTAGGGAAGCTGTTTGAAAGGTTGCTAAGGGAATATATTCAAGAATTCTGCTGGAACAGGAATATCATTAGCAATAGCCAACATGGCTTTGTGAAAGATAGGTCTTGTCAAACGAACTTGATCGCATTTTATGAAAAAGTAAGTAATAATATAGATGAGGGAGAGGCGGTTGACGTGATCTATTTAGACTTTGCCAAGGCATTTGATACGGTTCCACACAAGAGGTTACTGTACAAATTGAATGAAATAGGACTAGGGCAAAATGTTTGTGAGTGGATTGGAAATTGGCTGAAAGATAGAATGCAAAGAGTGGTAGTAAATGGCAAGTTCTCCAGTTGGATAAACGTGATAAGTGGAGTGCCACAGGGATCTGTCCTGGGTCCTCTTCTTTTTAATTTGTTTATTAATGACCTCCCAGTGGGCATAGGAAGCCATGTATCAGTGTTTGCCGATGACACAAAATTAAGTAAGGTAATAAAGTCTGAACTGGATGTGTCTTCATTACAAGAGGACTTGGACAAATTGAGTAACTGGGCAGGCAAATGGCAAATGAGATTCAATATAGACAAGTGTAAAGTTATGCATTTTGGGTATAATAATAAAAATGCAACATATAGTTTAAATGGTGTTTCTCTGGGGAAATCTACTAATGAAAAGGATTTAGGAGTAATGGTAGACAATAGACTTTGCAGTAGCATGCAGTGCCAGCTGGCAGCTGCAAAGGCCAATAAGATATTGGCATGTATTAAAAGGGGTATTGACTCAAGGGAGGAAGATATAATTATGCCTCTTTACAGGTCCATGGTAAGACCCCACCTAGAATATGCTGTTCAATTCTGGGCGCCCTTTCTGAAGAAGGACATTATGGAACTAGAGAGAGTGCAGAGGAGGGCTACAAAACTAGTAAGGGGAATGGAATGTTTTAGTTATGAAGAGAGGCTAGAAAAGTTAAACTTGTACACACTAGAGAAACGGCGTCTTAGAGGGGATATGATAACACTATATAAATATGTTCAAGGCCCATATAAAGGGCTTTCAAAAGACCTGTTCATTAACAGAACAGTACACAGGACAAGGGGCCACCCGCTTAGACTTGAGGAAAGGAGATTTAGTCTACAACAGCGGAAGGGTTTCTTTACAGTAAGGACAATAAAGGTATGGAATGCACTTCCGGAGGAGGTGGTGCTATCAAATACATTAGATGCCTTTAAAAGGGGCCTGGATACTTATTTAAAAGAGCATAATATAGAGGGCTATGCACGTTAGTATTGGGATTAATATTTAGTTAGGGCTTGTTGATCCAGGGAGAAATCTGATTGCCATTTGGAGTCAGATGCCTTCTTTTGGGTCAGCGATGGTAAACAGGAATAGGAAAAGGGTTGAACTGGATGGACGCAAGTCTTTTTTCAACCTAAATTACTATGTAACTATGTAACTATGTAACACTTTCTTTACTAATGTGATAAGTAAATGAAAGACCCTGTTGATTATTATTCCATTTACAAATCCACTTCTCCAGTTCCAGAGCATTCCCCCCTCCAGATGAGGAGAAGATTGTCAATGTATCTTCCATAGAAGATAAGCTCCGCCCCCATGTCCGCCCCCCCACATGCGCCACCTCCCATACACCCATGTACAGGTTTATGTAGCTGGGGGCGAAGCTGGCCCCCATGGCCGCTCCCCTCACCTGGAGGTAAAATGACTGCTGGAACTGGAAGTAGTTAGTATTAAGAATAAGGCCAATACTATCCAGAAGGAAATCTCTTTGTTTTTGTAGCATATCCAGGTCTTGATGTAAAAAGCTAGAAACAGCTTTAATTCCCAATTGATGGTCAATGCTGGTATAAAGTGATGTGACGTCCACTGTTGCCCACATATAGTCACTCCGCCACACGATGTCATCCAATAACTGAAGGATATGTTGTGTATCCTTCACATAAGATCTAAGTTGGACGACATTTTTCTGTAGGAGAGTGTCTATATACTGGGAAAGGTTAGATGTAACACCCCCCATGCCAGCCACAATGGGTCTCTCTGGAGGTTTAACTAAACTTTTGTGAATTTTGGGGACCTGATAAAAGTAAGGCACCCTTGGTTCATTCACTATTATAAAGTACTTATTATTTTTTGTTATAATGCCTTCTATATATGCCCCATTTATACGTTTTATCAATTGGCCCAAATACTTATCTGTAGGATCTTCCTCTAGTTTAACATAAGTATTTTTATCTGACAATAGGCGTAACGCTTTCTCAAGATAATCTTGATAATACATAATAACTGCCCCCCTTATCTGCCTCAGTAATGTATATATCGCTTTCTTTTTTTAATTTATTCAAAGCCTCCCATTCTTATGGCTTCAAATTATTACAATATTTATTAGTTTTTCTATAATTTCTATCACAGATCTTTTTAAACTCTTGCATAACTATGCTTTGAAAACTTTCAATATAAGGGCCACGATCCTGATAAGGATAAAAAATAGACTTAGGTTTATATGTGGTATGACTATAATCTGGCATTTCATCATTTATCACAACCCCAATATTTGGCTGACACTCCCCCTCCATCCTACCATTTTTACTAAAATGTCTTTTTAATGTATGAGATCTTATTTATCTATTCAGGATCAAAAATAATTTGAATTCATTAGGAGCTGCCATGGGGCAAACTTAAGACCTCTCTGGATTAGTGATATCTCATGTATACTAAAATTGTGCTGTGTCAAATTATATATACCCACAGTGCCAAGTGATCCTGGCATTTTAACAGGGGTGTGTAGACTTTTTATATCCACTGTATATATATATATATATATATATATATATATATATATACACTGAAATATTTCAGTATCATTGAACAAGTAAACAGTAAAAAAAACAACTAGAAACTCACATCACAATTCTATTAATTTTGTTTATAAATAAATATATATTTAGGGGTATATATTGTGTTTTTTGATTGTGATTTATTTTCCAAGCACAGTACATCAAACTCCAGTTTGTTAATTATAAAGTGCACCTTGTAAATAGGGCCTCGTAACTCCAAAATGCGTGGAAAATTATTATATTATTGGAAAAAGTAGCTGAAAACATTTGGAGGTAGTTTATTGTAAGTCCACTTACTGTGCAAAAGATCATGGATTTATTCATAATAAAATGACTTTTTTCCCTATAAGTGATCTCTATTTCTAAATGTTACCAAATGAAAACATATGCAATTCTTAACCCTTTGAATGCCATAGGGGTGTATAGCACATTGCTCCACAATGCATTGTGTACCCCTCTGGCATTCAAAAAGTTAAACTATGTATATATATATATATATATATATATATATATATATATATATATATAAAATATTTATTATTTTTTATTTTTTTTATTTTATTTTTTTACATCGGTACATTAAACAGTATTAGGGGAAATACAGTTAAGCAAGTAGATTGTTAAAATTTTAAAATATACTTGCTCATGAAAATGTTAATAGTAATACCCCTGAACCTAAGTGGTTAATTATAACACAATTTTACACTTAAAGAAAAAATTCTAATAATCACCTTATATATTTTTATTACTGTTATTTTTTACTTATGTTTCTGGTTGTTAGTTATATACAAGAGTGAGACAGGCCCACTTATCTCAACTCATTTTAATGCATTGATTTTTTTACATTTTTTTTTATTATTATTTCTTTTGCTGCTTTGACTAGTGAGTTTCCACACAGCTATATCATAACTGTCTGTCGCAAGCAAATAGGGTGTTTCAGTTTGCCAGACCTGTCATAATAAATTAATTACAGGATGTTGCAGAAATGGCAGCAGCATCTTGCACAGTTTAATATAGCTCAGTTTCCCCATTTCTATATATTTGTGGTTAGATAAATCCTCTGAAAATTTACAGCTGCTGCAGTCTACTTTATACATGCTGTCCATGTGTGATACTGCCTTAATCTACTTAGATTTTACTGATACTCTCTGTTGCGGAGGAAATATGTTAATAAGGTGTGTATGTGGTAATTTTGAGAAAAATGTCTAACTGCACAGCATGACATGGCAATTCATGGTAATTCAAACATAGCATTTATAATCATGCACCTTAAGTACGGCAGATAGACAGGACCAATTTCTACTTTATATAAAGAGGTGTCCAATGTATTGCGGAGTAATGCGTTACAGACCTCTCTAGCATCCAAGTGGTTAAAGAGGATCTAAGACAACATGATATGTTTTCCTCAAAACATTTCCAAACTTTTGGGGAACCTCTGATTTGTTTCTCAGAATAGCCCCAAGTTTATATGCAATGAGAGCAGATGCATGGTTTTCCCTAGTGAAGACAGACATGATATTGGAAATACTTTCTCTGGTCTGGAAGCTACACCTCCCAATTACAGATTGTATTTCCTAATAGAGAGGTGGCAAAGAAGAGAGATGTAAATATGTCATATGTAAATATGTCATATAAGTAGTGCTTATATAGAGAGAAAATCTCACCTCTAGCTTTCTTTGCAAAGGAAGAATGATGCATTTATTACAGGGCACTCATTTGATACAAATGTATCATTCTACAAGTGCAAAGAGAGACAGAAATAATTAGACTTGTGCACGGGCAAAATTCAATTTAATTCGAATTCTGCAAAAGTTTTTTTTTTTCTAAATCAGATGATCCTAATTTTGGACCGGACCTATTCGATTTGAATGAAATTCTGATCCATTCCAAATTATTCGGCCAAATTTAACATGGGTTAATTTATAGCAGTGTGGGTTAATTTATAGCAGTGTGCCTCCATGCACGCTGCTATCATTCTTTGCAGACAGGGTGTGCATATAGAAAAAGATCCATCCCAAAAACTGACATTGTCGTACATTGCCAGTCTGTGCATGTCACCTCTACTCCAGCATGGGATGCCGGTCACAATCCAAATTGCACGTGTTTGAACATTGACAATCCATGCTTTTCACATTCAATTTAGCACATGGTCAAACATCGACAACCCGTGCCTGTCACATTCAATTTGGCATATGGTCGAACATTGAAAACCCATGCCTGTCACATTCTACTCAACATAAGTGGTCGATTCAAACATCGACAAACTATACATGTGACATTCTATGTTAGTACCTGGGTAAAGGTTAAGGTTTCATTTTCTGGTACCAGCCTCCTACCCTACCCTCTTTGGTACCCAAATTCCTCTCTCTCTTGTTTTCCTACTTTGATTTCCCCTCATATCAGATAAGTCTATGTGTTTATACATTATTGTTTCATACTACGTCAAGAATAAACACATCAATGTTTGTTTAAACTGCAGTATGTGTGTCTAAATTAGTTTGTGTATTGAAAATACATTAATCTTGTGCTAAATCATCAACTCACTTACCCAAAGAGTTGTCAATAGGTTATGAAGTTAACTACAAAGTGACCGGAATATCCCACCAGTCACACCACCAACAAGATGTATATATGATCTCTGTATATCCATCTCTCTTCACCACTTTAGGCTGTAATCTTTCAAACACAAACCCCACTTTTTAGTGTTTCATTCTCCTAAGCAATCTTCATCCTGGAATGTCCAAACCCTTAGCTGCTTTCACTCTTTGAGTGCCAGAGCGGTATCCAGCACACTGCTTTTCAATGCATTGGATAACTCTCTGACACTCAAAGAGTTAAGTAATTTGTTCACGTACACCAAGGGTTGGCAAGAGTTCAACCAATAGGTCGAAAACCATGCCCCATGCACCAGTAATTCAAAATACATTTCCCCCATCTTTGCCCATTTATTTTCTAGTTAGCTACATGCTCTGCTTGTGTCTTCCTAGCTATCACTGTAAGTACAGTAATGTTGGAGTTGTCGCGTAGTAGTAACATTCGAAAGAAACTGAATGCGCCGGGCCTGGAGCACTCAGTTGCCTCCCTGGAATGATCTCAGGTTGCCACACATAGTTTGTTGAACATCACAAACATATGTCTGTCACAGTCTAACCTACAGAGTTTGTCGAACATAACCAAGCCATTCGACCCCGCCTACCCTGCACAGCTTGTCAAACAAACCATCTTGTCACTTCCTGCCCCTGCTTAGTTTGCAACATCATCTTGTATCTTCCTCAAATCGTATTGGATATATTGAGATGGCATCGCCCATTCCAGCTCCTGCTTTCGAATACTATTGACCCAAGTTTCAAACTCTTAGAGTTCCCATTGCTGGTTGGCCAGGTGCTTTACTAGCAATGCAAAAAAGTTAAAGATGATTCTATGACATGGAAAAAAAGGTGGGGAATACCCTCAAACAAGAACCAGCCCCCAACAGACACCATTTCAGAGAAGCAGCCACCATACTGAAACACAGCAGAGGAAGAGCAGCAAATGGCCAGAGGAAGAGAAATACCCTTCAGCATGGAGGAGAATGAGGCACTAGTGGGAGCACTGCAGGGCTGTTATTCCCAGCTCTTTGGCCCATTGACAGCTTCCACCGCAGTAGTGGATAGGAGCGAAATGTGGGATATTGTGGTGGAAGCTGTCAATGAGGTGGCAGTGTCCCCGCACACATCAATCAGGTGCAGGAAGCGGGTATACGACATTTGAAGGCAGGTGCTGCAAAAATGGGTGAGGATGGAGGTAGCGAGGTCATCTGGGGCCTCCAGTAGACCTGTTCAGTTACATCACTATGAACAGGTCCTGGATGGCCTCATTGCAGCATCTGAGGCAGAAGCTGCTCCTGCTTCAGGTAGTGATGAGTCTGTTACTGGTCCATCACGTGCTGGACCAGTGTGACGGTTTTCAGTACACTCAGAGACAGGCAATTTGGTAAAACACAGTTTTATTGAATTAGCAAAACAAAGTAACCCTCACGGGTCCAGTAATAGAACAAACAGAACTGACACAGTACAGGTTACTAAATTACAATAGCCCACACGGGTCCAGTATACATTTATCACAAGTAGTAAATATACTGACACAGGTCGGGAACAGTTTGTGTGATACAGTGAGACACAAATGGTTAATGCTATTAGGCCAGGAGACTGGGAGGCCCTAATAGCGAGGCCCAGGAAGCACTCAAATGCTGATAAGTGCAAAAATAGCGACTAGCCCACGAAGGTTGAGCGAGGCCCTGGAGGGAACACAGACTATAGTAGTACTGCAACATGAGGAACACGGAACGCCCTGTAGATACACAAACTGCGACCCACGGTAATGGTACAGGACAATGATGTTGAAACGTCAGGCTTGATGGCAACTGCCGGGTGACAGAGCCGACTGAGGTGCCCAAGAGACCAACCTCGATTATGGTGAATTGACAAGCTAGCGTTAAGTGCCAATAGTAAAGCTCCTACCCGGGTGAGTACAGGAAGGCCCTGGTAACGGGCGCTTGGCTTGTTTAAAGACAGAACAGGAGCGGAGACTAACTGAGGCGCCCGGGAGACCAATCCCAGTGACAACTGATAACAAGCCAAGCGTATAGGGTGCAACAAGCTGAGCGTAAACCCTGGGTATGGAGTAAGGAGGCAGCAAGGCACTAATGGGTCGCAGTCACGGAATTGGTAATGCAGTATACGAGGCAACCAACTGGGCTAGTACACTCGAGGCAGAGCACAGTAGTAACTCACTACCGGACACGGTAGTACAACGGACTGGAGGCACAGGAGCAGGAACGGACGCCACTACGGTCAAAGCACGGACAGGAACGTCAGCCAGGCCTGGTCGGTACACGGAGCAGGAACGTCAGCCAGGCCGGGTCGGTACACGGAGCAGGAACGTCAGCCAATCCAAGTCGATTCGCGGAGCAGAAACGTCAGCAAGGCCGGGTCGGTACACAGAGCAGGAACAGGATTAGAGAGACAGTAGTCAGGCAGTCCTGGTCAAACACTGGAAATCACAGGATAATGGCAGCAAGGCACTAAGCAACGGAACACCACGAAAGGGCCCTGTATGAGTGACAGAGCACAGTACTTAAAGGCTACCACTGGGTGGAGCCATAACACTTAGCCAATAAAAAAGCATCAGGCATCTTGTGTCGAAATGTTGCCAAAATACACGGGCACCGTGATAACCAGCTCCCATCACCCCTGTAGCAGGACCAATGGAATCCTCGGATGCTGAAGATGACCGTGCTCCTGCATCTTCCCCTGCCCCTACAGCACCTGTCTTCCCTGTCCACGTGCCCGCTCCTGTTCCTGCTGAGGTATGTGACCATTCTCCATCAGCTGGAGGGAGCGACGCTTCCTCTGGTCTGGTGATTTGCACCAGTTCCGCCAAGAGCAGTGGCAGTGATGCCCCCTCCCTGCATGCCTCAGAGTTGGGTACTCCAGCGGCAGACATCTCTGCAGCTGAGGAGCCAGACCATGCTGGCGTGTTTTCTGGTAAATAATTGTATTCTGATGCATGTTTTCATGTAATGTTGTTAACCCTTTGAGTGCCAGAGGGGTACGCAATGCATTGCATGTGTTGTGTAACCCTCTGGCACTCAAAGGGTTAAATATCTACCACTGAGCAGATAGGTGTGCAATGTATGGTAAAGCACTGCAAATCACACATCTGCTCTGTGTAACTTAATCCTTTGTAATGCAATGTCCACGTGTGTATACTGTAATGTAGTACTTTGTTAGGCAATGTCCATGTGTGTGTGTAATGTAATGTAGTACTTTGTTATGCAATGTCTATGTGTGTGTGTGTAATGTAATGTAGTACAGTTTGTTATGCAATGTCCATGTGTGTGTGTGCTGTAATGTAGCACTTTGTTATGCAGTGTCCATGTGTGTATAATGTAATTTAGTACAGTTTGTTATGCAATGTCCATGTGGGTGTGTATTGTAATGTAGTACTTTGTTATGCAATGTCCATGCGTGTGTGTAATGTAATGTACTTTGTTATTCAATGTCCATGCGTGTGTGTACTGTAATGTAGTAGTTTGTTATGCAATGTCCATGCATGTGTGTAATGTAATGTACTTTGTTATGCAGTGTCCATGTGTGTGTGTGTGTGTACTGTAACGTGGTGTACTCTTCTCATTACAGATGACCCTGATGGAGTACCTAGCTCTGGCAGGGAGGGGGAAGAAGAAGTCATCACCTTCTGTCTGGAGCCGGTCGCTGCCACTGCTCTTGCCAGTGTGGAGGAAGAGGTGGCTGCTGGTAAGTTGTTTTTAAGATGTCTCCCTCACGTACAAACGTGTTTTTAGTCAAATTAGTAAAATTGTTCCATGTGTAGAGATCAAACCAGCTGACAAGGGAGGTAATATAGTTTTGTGGCAAACCGACATGTATATCAAGGAAGCGCTGCAACAGCTATTAGATCCTCTATGTTATAAAAGACTCTAGGGAGATCCTATAAATGATTTTCTGGTTCAGTACAATAAATTAATTTCAGATGCAAAAGATCATCAGAATATTACAGCACAGGAATACAAATTCCTCTCAGTACTCTCACCTAAGGTAGCCAGGTTTTACCTACATTGTATGCCCACCAGGCCATCCAATTGTCTCAGGCATTGGCAGTTTATGCCATCAAGCAGTGAGATATGTAGCTCTGTGCCTGAGAGACATAGTGATCTCGCTGCCCTCCTATGTAAGAGACACTACGCAGGTATTATCTCATCTGAATGAATTAAATATTTCATCTAATACTTTACTAGTGACCTGTGACATTGAGTCACTGTACATTAGTATTGATCATACCCATGGATGTCAAGTAGTACTTTATTTTCTTGATATGAAATCACAAACACAGAGTGATCGCAATGATTTTGTAGTCAGGTTACTGAAGTTTATCCTAACACATAATTACTTTGTTTTTGACCAGAAATGTTATTTACAGATAAGGGACTGAAATGGGAGCGGCCTGTGCCCCAACCTATGCAAATATATTTTTAGGTTGGTGGGAACGGGAATATGTCTTTTGTGAGGACATTGATAAATATACAGACCATAACCTAATATGGATTAGATACAACGATGATGGATTTTTACTTTGGGAAGGTGAACATGATTTACTTCTGGAATTTTTGGACATTTTAAATAAGAATCAGTTGAATTTGAAATTGACATACCACATTGATGAGGAAGAGACAGCTTTCCTGGATCTTAAGATACATAGGGGATTAAACGATTTATTAGAAATGGATCTTCAAGTAGCATCACTCCTACAACCTAGGGGCATAACCTGGGCATCTCATTCTGCACATTCTCCATTACTCTGTGGCTATAGTCTTCATAATGACTATCATATATACATATGGCACACTCTTTGCTCATTTACCTGAGTTTCCATGCAGCACACTCCTGCCACAAAAGGGAAATCACTGCTAGCCCTGGGCCAATGCTTTACCTGTCATATTGAGGCTACAAAGCTGTTGATTTATGTCACTGTAGCAAAAAAAGCTTACAGCTTCTCCTGTTGAACAGTCATCTATGACGCCTGCCTAGCCATACTCTAATAGACCATTATCTAAGGATGTCAGACCCCATATAAGGAAAAAGTATAATCTACATTTGAATTGAAGAAATACTTTAAGGATCATTGGTCTTACACAGTCAGTTAAATCGAATGAACTTTGGAAATTTCTTACCACAGACTGACCCAGACTACTTTCCATGAAAACCCCAAAGCCCTTCTCATGACTGAAAGAGGGCATTGGCTAGGATCTTCCTCCACTGATAAGTAAAAACTGAGACCAGTCATTGCAAAATAACTCAACTATGCAGACAAACAGTGGGCCCTCACAGCATACCATAAGCATAAAATACGTTAATACTAGAACAGAGTGCAACAGCTCATAATATTCCAGAGCTTCTCTATAGTGTTGTTTTTAAAATGCAGAGACTTCTCAGACAAGAAGTTGTTAAACACGGGTATCAAATTTGCATTCATTTACCCAACCCACTTCAAAATAATCATTGTAGACAAAGCATGAGGTTTGATTTCCCAAAAGAACCTGGGACAGTCTATGAGTTATTATCCACTTAGCCCTTAATCCATGGGCACTGGTCTATCACAACTTCTGCACCCACCTTTGAAAGTTGACAGGGACATGTGGCCACCAGCTATAGTGGTCCTTTCTATGCCTTCCTGCTTCACTTGGCCTGCATTTTTGTTTCCCTAACTTGTTTCATTTTTTTAATGTAGTGATCCTGTCATCTAGAATAGATGAAACTCCTCTGTTAGCATTTAACGGTGTAGTTTAGTTTTATATGGGTAATTCTTATAATTTTTATTATTGCTGTTTGATTAAGATTTTACGCTACATGTAACATTACATGTATAACTCCATGTCTCTAATTTGGCTTAGGACTAGCATATCGATTTTTAAGAACCCAGAGGTTCCTTGGGGAAAGTCTGCATGCTACTTGTTTTCAGTTTACTTTATTGTTATGTTTACTTGTGACTTTTGTACTGCTTGTATACATTCTGGCACTCATGGACACTGCTAATGTCCTACAATACTGTCCCCATTTACACTAACCCCCCCCCTATATTTTCTCACAGAGCCTCCTCACTGGGAGAGGCTTCCTTGACCACCTTTCTGGCTTTGCAGTCCCCTGCTTACCTTAGTCTCTGAGATGAGTCACTCTTCTACATCCCTTGCCCACCCCCATAAACTGTCAGTTACTTCTTCAAATGTGGGAGACATATAGAACCCTATTACATGTAAAAAAAATATTTTGCATTTTAAACTTTCACATAGACAGGAAACACATGTATCCTCCAAAAGGCACAAAACGTTGTGCAGAGACAGGCAATAGCGATATTGATTAATAAAAAAAAAATAGCTTTTAGGTGTTAGGGACCAGGAACCAGACAGGACACAAAAAGCTAAAATGCTATACACCTTTATTAGTGCAACAAAAACAGAAGCATGATCCAAGAGCATAAAACAAAAGTCACACTAGGGTCAGGAACCAAGACAGGTATTCAGCCGAGCCTGAGTCTGAGATGTCAGGAACAAGCCAAGGGTCAGAAGCACAGAAGTCAGCAAAGTATGGAACAAGCCAAGGGGCCTAGAACACAGCAAACAGGAGCGCAGGAAAATCCACAGCAGCTAGCAGCAACAGGTCAGCAAACAAAGACAATGGGTAAGTGAGCCAAGCTGCTATAAATACCCTGAGACGGTTGGCTGATAACAGTCAGGTGAGTAATCAGAGAGGTCGGCTGATTCAGCCTGAGTCAGAAACTCAGAAGACAGCAGCAGTGGATAGCAGATCACTAAATTAGCTCAGGCAGCAGAATCAATAGGCAGAATGGGAGCAGCTCAGCAAGATTTTGACATTAGGTTAGACAGGATAGGAGATTCTTGACTGGAAAGTGTCTCATAGATTGAAATATTTTTACATTATGTAATGTATGTACTTAATGATCCATCTATTTCTCTTTTTCCTCTGGCACTTACTAACAGACTCAATGGCAAGAACCCTTTTTTGGAAAAGATTTAAACACAGTTGCATATCCTCTCTCTGACAGAAAAACAGCACCAGCCATTTCATCCAACCAATTCATGAAACAACTAGTCCTTTATGATGTGTGGAGAACCCAACATCCAACAGAGAAAGACTTCAGTTTCTACTCACACCCACATGTCATCTTCACATGACTAAACTAAGTTCTAGTTTCTACTCCCACTCTCTCCCTATATAAAACAGCTAAGGACATGATATCCTAATTTCTGATGAAGCCCCATCACTGTACACCTGACCTTTCTCACCCCAGATTTCACTTTCTTCAAATGGAGAATGCCCTCTTTCAACACAAATCAAACCCCATTCTGTCTGGCCAAGGGACAAAGCAGTCATGACTGGACACAATTTATCCTACACAACAAATCTAAAATGAGAAACAACCATTAAACTACAAGTGTTACAATAAGGACTGGCCAATGCCTACAAAGCATATATTAGACACAACACTCCACAATGCAAACCTAAATACCTTTCTTCAAAGCAGGTATATGAAGACATGCTACAATCTACAGCCCAGTTTCATTTGAACAACAAGTAGTAAGCAGATATTATCAGCAGGCCAATATGCAAGGAACATCCATGAAGAAGATCCTGGCAATACATTAGTATGTGATCATTTAATGTCACACACCTATCCACTCACACTGACCCCTGAACAGTGAAGCATTTTAAATGATCCTATCCATATAGCAGAAATTGAGGAAGTTCTCTCCACCCTTAAGAAGGAAAGATCCCCTGATCCTGATGAACTCCCAGTGGAACTCTATAAGAAATGAGAGCTCTTACACCCTGTTTTTCCTTTATGGCCACATTCTTGGGCACAAAATGATACTCTCACACAACTTTGCCTAGATGATTGTCCTACCTAATCCTTGTAGAGACCACACACTAGTCTCTTCCTACAGATCCATCTCATTACTTAATGTTGTTTTAAAAATTATTTGCAAATTTATAGCTAACCAACAACAAAATCCTCCTATTAGGGTTGCCACCCAGCTGGCATTTTTGTCCTACTATGGGATGAGCACCTGTAGGAAGAGATCCACAAATAGCAACACATTTGAAGAAAGAGTATCTGGCGGGTCTACGGTTTTTTATGCATTTTTGGTATATGGCAGAAAGGCATTACATGTGGATCCCTAACCCACAGGTGCTTTAATTAAGAGGAACTACTCCCTCAACAGTTATTTCTTTATCCAATGAGAAATATGTATTTGTAATTTTGTGTATTAGGTAATTTAGTGATTTTTGAACATAAATCCCATTATGGCATGCTATAAAAACAGTTGGTGTGGCATGTGCGAATATTTCCCCAAGAAACAAGATGCTATGTAGATAAGGTTATAGGAACCAGCCATGCAATACTCTCCTTTGTTACCTGTACTAGTTCATTTGTAGTGTATGTGTATACATGGGGGAACTTTTTAAGGGTATTCCCAAATAAGGCAGATAGTGCTATTTTTTCGCATATTTTGCTTATCTGGCAAAAATGTGTCCGTCCCTCTGTTGTGGTTATCCATAGGTTTAAAGTATTATGGATTACATTTAAAATATTGTTACTCACCTGAGCCCTCTACAGTGATGCCCCTTACATATCTGAGCTCATCTATAACTATACACCTAACCGTCCATTATCCACAATAAAATATGCTCAGCTTTGTTCCCCCATTACCATCACCTCTTGCTCGTGACTTGATTACACCAGAGCAGCTCCCTATCACGGGAACTCACTACTATGCTCCATCAGTTTCTCCCCTAGCTTTTATTCATTCAAACGTTCACTCGAAACCCATCTCTTCAAAGAAATTTACAAACCAAAATCGAATCCCAAGTTTTCAGTTGTTACCATTCTTTCTCTAGATTGTAAGCTCTTATGAGTAGAGCCTTTATCACCATTTGTATCAGGTTGTATATCGTGTGTGTGTGTGTGTGAGTATTTTCTCACAGTGCTGCAGAATATGTTGGCACTTCATAAATAAAATAATAATCATAATTGCGAGGACAAGACAGTGCTTCCACCTTTCCCTGGTACTTTTTGATACAGCAATTGAACAAATAGCATTGCTAATCAGTAAATGACAGTCCCCTTCCCCTGTCTCATTTGAGAGCCTTAAAGGGATAGTAATGTTTCATAATAAAAGCAGCTCTAATTAATCTTCATAGTATTTGGGCCTTGGAGAGTGTTATTTCAATTCTGTCAGAGTTGTAGTTCAAGAATAATTCAATGGCAAAGTATCCCCCTCCCGCCCCTTTTACTGATGTAACACTGCTCAGCCAGATCAGAAGGAAGTTCCCAGGTTAACTGCAGAGAGGGACAGTCTTCAATTAAGATAAGGGAAAAAGCTGAAAAACTTGTCAAGGGGGGCAGGGCTTTCATTGTTCTCATATGAAGAAGATTGTCCCCTGCTGTTATATGTCTGGTCTATGGACTGCATTCCACATCTGAGAAGAGATGGCTTACACTAGGTAAAAGGGGCGGGAGGGGAAACTTTGCTTGTGAATATCTCTCAAACCATAAAGGTTTGAGAGATAAGACATATCGTTCATCATGTTTTTTAATGCCTACAAAATAAAATAAAGATAAGATGAAGTATTACTATCCCTTTAAAGCGATAGTAATGTTTCACAAAAACAGCGGCTCCAATTATTCTTCATAGTATTTGAGCCATAGAGAGTGTTATTTCAATACTGTCAGAGTTGTAGTTCAAGAGTAATTGAATGATTGAATGATAAAGTTTCCCCCTCCCGACCTTTTACCTAGAGTAAGCCCCCTCTCCTCAGATGTGGGATCTGGTCCATAGACCAGAAAGCTCAGAGCAAGGAACAATCTTCTTACTGTGAGAACAATGAAAACCCTGCCCCCCTTGACAGGTTTTTCAACTTTTTCCCTTATCTTAATTGAAGATTGTCCCTCTCTGCAATCTGCCTGGACACACCCTGCTGCTCTCCATGGCCCAAATACTATGATGATTAATTAGAGCTGCTTTTATTATGACACATTACTATCCCTTTAACTATGTAAGGTTTGAGAAAAGCATATCTCTATGTGTAGATAATACGATTTAATATCTAGCCAGTCCATCCCCATCTCTAGGTTAATTGGTACAAATTAATTAGATTAGATTAATTAGAGCTGCTTTTATTATGAAACATTACTATCACTTCAATGTCTAACAGAAAGAGGCCTGCTAGATCGGATACGGTGAAAACCGTCAGATCCATTACGGTCTCTTAAAAGAAAATACACTGACCACACAAGGTTGTACCTTAAAGAGTTCCCTGTAACAAAGTCTGTTAGTTTTGACACAGTTAAAGACACTGTTAAATCAAAACCGGCTTACCAAAGGGAATAAACTAGTAACACATATCTCAGAAGGGAAAGTGTAATCCCCAAAATATCACCTTGTGTGGTCAGTGTATTTTCTTTCAAGAGACCGTATCGGTTCTTCTGTTCATTCACCTTGCATTTTGTTAATTGATAAAAATAAATTATTAACATCTATTTTTGAAAGCATTCTTAATTTACAGCATTATTTCACACCTGCCTAAAACTTTTGCACAGTCCTGTATATATATGAACTAAAGCCATGCAGTGCATCCACAGGATTTTAATGCATGGGAGTACCCCTAGGGGCCTCACCTTGGGCTTCCAAGAGTCCCATTTTTACAGAAAGGAATCAGTTTAATCCTTTACAACATGTGATTATGGATGATTTTCCCACAAACAGTAAGAAAGGAAGAGGAAGGCTATAACTAAACTTAAGGATCCAAAATATTAACCTTTATTTTGGAGGCCTCCATTCACAATTTCACGGGGGCCTCAGGGATTCTTAAAACTGCCCTGACAGGATGCACTTGTGATGTCACAGGGACCATGGTGGCCTCCACAAGGCCACATGATCCACTGGACACCTACAAGAATCTTTCACAGCAGTGGGGACCATCAGTGGCTACCCTGAAGTAAGTGTTATAGGCACCCAGACTGTACTTTATAAAGAGAAGGTAGGCTTTCAATACTCAATTAAACTCCCTTACTGTGAAATTCTCTCATTTTCCACTAGTCTACCTTCTTTATGGCCTTTCCCATAAGAAATTGTTTTTCAGGATGTATCTGGAATCCACAAATACAAAGCTGTGTTTTCAACCCAGGTTATTTGACAAATGGTCAGAACTTCTGAACAAAGGGCAGATAAAGCAACTGATTTTCTTATCACTGCCATCTAGAAATAAGATAAGATGACGCAAATGAAATTTTTTCATGCAATTCGTTATATATCACTTAGAATGTTTCACATGGGAAGGTCAGCAGATGTTCTATACCAATGGTTGTCAACTCCTGCCCTCAGGACCTACTAACAGGCCAAGACTTAGGGATGTCTCTGCTAGAGCACAGGTGTGGTAATCAGAAGCACATTCACATTGATTCACTCACCTGTACTCTAACAAGGAAATCATCAAATCCTGGCGAAACACTGTTCTATACAGTATGGACATGATTGCAAAAAGTGAACATGGTTAATCCTTTGTAAATAAAAACAATGTACCGAATACATTAGTTATGGTTAAAACTTGTTTAGGATATCTTCATTTCCAGGTTATGGCTTGCATATATTTTGTTAGTGGTTGTGGTGTCAATGTATGTATCTGGGTTTTTGTGTGTATAAAGCAACATAAAAAGTCTAGCATATTACCTAACACTCTTGATCATTCATAAATACCGTAATGATAATTAGTTACTGCAGTGAGAAGCATATCAGATACACTACTCTCCTCAGTTGTTTATATCTCCCCCCCTTTAGCATTATTTGATGAAAACTATGCACTTTCACTAGATTTTGCATAATGTAACATAGAGTAACAGCAATCTTTGCCCTGCAAATTTATTTAGGAGCAAAGACTCAACTTTTGTCTAGATTCCATTCCATTTGAGATGAAAATATTTACAGATGGGCTATTTGGCACACTGGAAGATATTTTTTTCTACCTTTTTGAGCCATGTTATTGTGGCCAAGGCTAGAAATATGTTTCATTATTATCACGGTGCCCGTGATTCTCTATGCAACATTCCTACTTCCGGGTTTGTCCTGGCTGTCTCTTATTGGTGCTAGCTGGTTAGCCCCTCCCAGGGCTAGCCTTTATATACGCCCTCCTGTCACTAGGCCGGTGCCCTTTCGTGGTGTTCCTGACCTTACGTTATTCTGTGCTCCTGTTCCGTGTTGATCCGGTTTTCGTCTGACCTTGTTCCTGTTCCGCTCCCTGTGTACCGACCCAGGCTTTGGCTGACTACTGCTCTCTGTGTACCGATCCAGGCTCTGGCTGACTACCGCTTTCTGTGTACTGATCCAGGCTTTGGCTGACTACCGCTCTCTGTGTACCGATCCAGGCTTTGGCTGACTACCACTCTCTGTGTACCGATTCAGGCTTTGGCTGACTACCGCTCTCTGTGTACCGACCCAGGCTTTGGCTGACTACCGCTCTCTGTGTACCGACCCAGGCTCTGGCTGACTACTGCTCTCTGATACTGATCCAGGCATTGGCTGACTAACGCTCTTTGTGCTGCCCTCGATATTGTTGTCACTCCTTTCATTATTGTTGCCTCCGGTTGCGCTACTCTCTGCCTGTGATTCAGTGTGGCCTCCGTTACGTATACCCAGTCTGTGCTCTCTGGTCACTAGCGGTTACAGTTGTCAGTCATTTACTACTGTTGCCTTCCGCTAGACAAATCTCAGCCTGTGAATCAGTGGGGTCTCCGTTACATGCTACCCGGCCTGTGTTCTCCAGTCGCTAGCGGTTACACTTGTCAGCTCATTACACTACGCTCAGCCTGTGATTCAGTGTGGCCACCGTTACGTGATACCCAGTCTGTGTTCTCCGGTCACTAGTGGTTACAGTTGTCAGCTCTTTACACTACGCTCTGCCTGTGATTCTGTGTGGCCTCCGTTACGTGATACCCAGTCTGTGCTCTCCGGTCACTAGCAGTTACAGTTTCAGCTCATTACACTACGCCCAGCCTGTGATTCAGTAGGGCTTCCGTTTGTGCTACTTCCTGAGCGCACCGGTCATTAAGGTGTTACTACCTGTCAATGCTCCCTCTCTGCTGCACCAGTTACCAGGCTTCCTTACCCGGTATTCGGTAAGGCCGGTAGAGCCTCCTCTATTCCTTGTCGCACCTGTTACCAGGCTGCCTTACCTGGTATTCGGTAAGGCCGGTAGAGCCTTATTATTATTTTTGCTATCTGTATAGCCCTGACCTGTGTCAAACTATCTTACTGTGCTTGTAGAGTTTGGACCCATGTAAGGCCTTGTTGCGCTTTATCTTGTCTAATAAAGCTTTTCTATTTTATTCTACCAAATTGTCTGAGTGACCCTTTACACACTCCCAGATCACCACATGGCGAGCCCAGGCCCGGGATGTCGTCCATCTCCCCCTTGGGGTAGAGCCACTCCTAACGCAGTGCCCTCTTCTGGAGCCGAGCCCAGTAGGTGTAAGCCTCCTGGAAGAAGTGGTTGTTGGTGATTTTAGTGCCACATGTCTGTGTTTATCAGTGTGTCTACATTTCACAAATGTACGCCCAAGGGTCATAACATGACGGGAAACGCCGCCACACATTGCTAGCAGATAATAATCGGACAAGTACACAAGGATGAAGAGCTTGTAATTGAGTGTTCTTTTTGTTCACTTTATTTTTTTACCATATTTTTTAACTATTGGACCCTCAGTAATATTAGCATAGACATTACTGGGGGTTCCTCTATTTGTAGGGAAATGTGGCAGGTCTATTGAGACTGTGACCTCGCTCCCCATTTATTTCTGTAATCAGCTGCTTCACTGATATCTGATCTTAGTTTTGCCTGTCAGCCTGTGGTGCTGACAGGCAAATATGTGAACATATCTCAGTGAGAGGGCTGATCACACCTCAATTTTAGTGGGACCAGTGTCTCATGGGTCTCGATAACTGCACCATTATGCTCTAAATTCAGTCCTGTAAGTGCCTGAGCAGGGTCCAATACATTGCAAAGCTAAGCATTGAGCTGCTTTCTGTCAACCATACGATTAAGTGCTTCTTGCTTTACTGGGACACTTAACTTTATTTTAAACTCCATTTCAGTGGAATCAGTACTCCTCCACATGCGGTGGGCCACCACCCCCCTCCCCTGTAGGGAAGCTCTGGGTGGTGCAGACAGAAGACGTAAGGCAGCCAGTGCCCTTCGGTTGCCTGCATTGATCATTTACAGTTGGTGAAGAATACCAGGTATTCTATCTGTAATGGTCCTGATGTCCCATTATGTCTAAAATAAAAATAAACATGTGACAAAGGGGGTGGGGAAAAATTAGTTTGATCCCATATCTGATATGAAATTGGCACAGTGAGTACATAATGCCAATCCTGTATCAGCCCTGATACTCATGTGGTTTGCCATTAGAAATCTTGGGGTTCAGTACAAACATAAATCCAGGGCTCTTCTACCCCACACATTTGCACTTCACCTGGAAGTATATGTAGAGTCAGACCCAGTAGAACTACGTCACTGTATGGTATGATATGAAACAGAGGACAGAGAGGAAGAGGGGTGCTACAGTTCTCTGCTATGTTCCTTACAGAATATACTTAAAATGGGGGCCCACCAGGAGATCCTTCAAAATCCCCATGGGGCAGTCTGGTTGTCTGGGGGGCCCTTTTGACACAGGATACCCCTCCCCAAATCACACATTGCAGAAGTTCTGTGTCTGATCGGGGAGGAGGGCCCTTTTGCTTTGCAGGGCCCTATAAACAGATACTGCTTGTATCCCCCTGATGGTGGCCCTGCATGGGGTTAGGTATAAAATAGTGGTCACCAATTAATTTGTACATTTTTAATAGCTATTTATGGCTATTTAAATCCACAGACTGACAACCAGCAAATTAATTAATACAAATTATTTATTTGGATACCCAAGTCCAAATACAAAAATACAACTCTATTTAATATAAAATAAACACAAAAAGCCCCAATTTAAGGATAATGATAATTGTGCAAGGATGGGCACTCAGTTCATTAATTATATTTCAATAACGCAACATGGACCAGCAGTAAAAACAGATGACAGGTTCTAATGATACAGTAGGGTAAAAGCTAAAGATATTCTCTCTAACAATGTAAAAATAGAGAGATGCAGGTATAAAATGGGCACAGGATGTATTTCAAAGAGGATCTGCTTTTGCTTAGCCCTTATTTATAAAGCATCTATATGTGCCTAAATGCTGTGGGTGGTCATTGTGGGAGTGTATGGTCATGTGTGGGAGTTCAATTCCTCTGCAGCCAGGTGCAGGTGATATAGAAACTAGATCTACAGGAACTAAGTAGAAAAATACATGTACAATACCAAAATCCAGCTCTCCATATTTCTTGTAACATCACTGACTATTCCAAGCTACAAGAAACAAGAGTCAATGTGTCGTCTCTTACAAAGCTCTGGAAGATTGGAATAATCTACCTCTAAAAAACAAATCTTTTCACAGTTTTAAATCCTTAAAGTAATTGCTTCTTTGTACTTAAAAATATGTAACTGTATATATAGAAGTTAATGTGTTTACTTTTTGTTTTCTATCCTATATAATAATTAGCTAAAATGTTTGTCAGAAGCTGTCATGGGCAGTACAGTTGGCTGCACGCAGTGCAGTCATGCACAGTACAGACTGCCCGCGCTGTGGCTGATACAGAACGGGGCGCTCTGAATTCAGACCGCAGTCCTCTTTGCGCACCAGTCTGAATTCGGAGAGGCCCACTCCGTTATCAGCCCCGGTGCAGGCAGTCTCTAATGTGCATAACTGCACCACGGCCGTTGCTGGGTGGCACTGTGGCCCGTGTACACGGGCTCTTCAACTAGTTTGCGTATAAATGTTTAACTTTGCATTGTTACAGGACATATTTGAAAACAAGAGAATTATTAGCTTATTCTTACTGGTAAAACACTTTCTAACTAAAAAAATACAGTAAATAAACAATATGTGCTGTGCTCTTGATTCTTCCATGCCGCTTTTAGTGTTTCTGGGATATACTTTTTTTTATTAGATGAGATACTTCAAGAATTTTATCTTAATACAAATCATTCATGTATGCAACTAAGGCAAACATTTTCTTACCAGCATATATCTGTTTTTTTTATTTTTTTTAAATAAATGTAACAGTGCATTTATTGCTATCCAGAATTATATGTGAAGTAGTATTAACTGGGAGAATTCTACATACAATATTATCAAACTTGTCCTCAGAGACCACTAACAGGTCGTGTCTTTAGGATTTCCCTGCTTGAACAAACTTGAATTAAACAGAAGCCCAGTCATTAAATTAAGTCATCCGTGCTCAAGAAGGGAAAGTCTAAAGACACAGCCTGTTTGGGATCCCTAAGGAAAGGACTGAGAACCAGTGTAATAGGTCAACTAATGGAAATACAACCCTAGCAAATCTTACATCTTACCATCCAAGAAGTAAACTGACAGGTTTAGTGCCTAACACTTAATCTCTGACATATATCTAAGGAAGAGACTTTTGTGACCTTGGAATCTCATGTACTCACAAAAAGTATATAAACAATGGTTTTCACTCTGGCCCTTCCCGCCCTTGACAAAGTATCTCCTATTCACCTTAACAATTAGAGCAGAAGGATGTAGTGAATGGAATGCCTCATTATTAACTCTGCATCTCATGCCGGCGAGTTTGTCTTATATAGCTGTCTACTTCTGCTTGTGTTGAACCATTGTTAAACCTAAGTGATCCTGACATTCATTTCTCTGTCAGACAATTGAGAACAGCCGGCAGATTTAGTCTGCTGGTCAACAGGGGCTTTCAATTGTCATGTCTCTTTTCTATTTCCTCATTAGCCCCAGTATGACTCTGATCCACCCCTCTTTGTCATCCTAATTAACCCATTGGCTGCTAAAAGTTATATCCCACTGTGTCAATGGTCTGTTATTTAAATAACAAAATTGAAATGATAGCAGTGAGAGAATACATGAGAAAGCTTACAGAAAATATAATTCTAAGATACATTTAATATACACTATATATATATATATATATATATATATATATATATATATATATATTTAAAAGGATCCATATTACACAACAAGTTTAATACAACTTTGTAGCATGTTCTAAACAACTAAACTTGTTGTATTAGTAGGACCATTGGGGGCGTTGCAGTGTAACTACAGATTACCTTATGTGACCCAGAGAAAACTGGTAGGTGTGAATATCGCTATATATATGGATCCTTTTAGATATGATTATTGCCCACAATGAATTATTTTAAGAGACTGCTTTTTGGATTTGATACAGGATTTTTGTAGTTGATCCATCTATCTTTTTCTATTGCGCCAAGGGTTCTCCGTTTTACTGTTAGCGGAGGAGTCCACCACATGTATGATCGCTGTATTGTTCAGGTAGACCTGAATCTTTGATAGCGAGATATACTATGTGGTGATGTACTCTAGTTAATCTCATGAAACTGAACTTGCTTTCTAGAAGTATGTTAAATTCGGAGAATGCTTAACCTATGAAAGTATTTACTTATGAAAACACTATGCTAATACCGCGTTGCGATGCGTTGGAGACTTCTGAGTCCAATTACATATTATTCAAGTAGACATGGTATAAGCTTCTCCGTTAGACATCTATTTTTGATTTATTCTTAGAAATGAATCTGAATTACATATTTGGCTTAGTGACGGTACATTTTTTTTGCGATGTGTATTGTTGTCATCGTGTTTGTTTATTTTAACTTTGAAGCTTTTCTGTTTATTTTACTGATTGGTACAAAGGTATGTCAATCACTCTCTTTTTTGTGTCACTGTTCATGATGTCATGTCCTTTCACTTAGTGCCGTTTTGGCGCCTATTTGTGCACTTGGGGGGATAAAATGAGTGTTTGTTTAGTGTAATTGCATCCATGATGAAGGTTACTATGTGATAACCGAAATGTTGATCTGCTTACAATAAACTTATTTGTCAGAATTTCACAAGTCCTGAGAGTGCTGTTCAATTGGGAATACACTTGTATTATGGCTGGATTTTAGCACCCAGGCGATGGACTTTTAAAATGAGAGTGCCTCTGTATAACTTCGTATATATGTGTGTGTGTGTGTGTGTGTGTGTGTGTGTGTGTGTGTGTGTGTGTGTGTGTGTGTGTGTGTGTGTGTGTGTGTGTGTGTGTGTGTGTGTGTGTGTGTGTGTGTGTGTGTGTGTGTGTGTGTGTGTGTGTGTGTGTGTGTGTGTGTGTGTGTGTGTGTGACCAAACACATACATATGTATATAGTATTGAATAAAGCATTTCTGTTTTGTTTCTCAATAAAACATTTTTCAAGTATTTAGATGTACTGTCATACAATGTTTCTGATCACATAAAGATGTGCAGTGATGTTTGTTTTGTTCAATATGCCTAACTGGTTCCAGAATAAAAATACACATTGTTGTGGAGGATGCAGTCAATGAACTTGACAAACATGTTCACAGCTGTGCTTTATCATGGGCTGGTAACCTATTCATTTGGCTTATTTTACCTGGACACCAGCACTTGAGATTTACAGCCTTACACACACAAAAGAAGAGCAAACTAACTGGGCCACAAGAGACAAATACAAATTCCCATTGATTTTAATGGGATTTTTAACCCCTTGAATGCAAGAGCATTTTAGACTCATTAAGAACAATGGGTTCTTATCAAGAACAATGGCATACAGGCACACAGGCACTCAAAGGATTAAAGTAATGGATTTAGGGAATTTTTATTTTCACTTATGATGCAGTTGGTTGACCCCAAAAGTTGCATAAGGCCCTTTGAGAGGCAAAATTATCATCCTCATTGAGTCTAGCATCCAATGGGTTAACAATAATTGCAATATTAAAAAAAATAGTTTTTTCACAAACATCATCAACCAAGATACCAAAATGTAATTATAAAAAGAAAAAAATACTTGAAGGGACCCTATCACCTAAGAACTTTAGTGATTTTGAAAGGGCTTTCAGATGTACTAGATATTTTATTAGTTAGAAAACAAGAGTTGCGCTATTTAGATGTTTATGTTATGCTAATAACCATTTCAGTGCCAGAGGGGTATCCAAGGCATTGCTTAGCGATGTGTCGGCTACCCCTGTGGCACTCATAAAAGTTATACTAATACTTAATATAAAAATAATATGTTGAAGGATTTATCCCTTTGATTAAAACAAGGCTACTCCTACTGCTGAAAGGTGTTTTATTAAAAAGTTATTAGAGCTTAACTTAATTATATTTAATTGCAGTATCACACTGGCCTGAAATTGTACAGTGGTGCTGTTGCTACACCATCCTATGGAGATTTATGGTCAACTGACCAGAGCTGTACATAGGATGGTGCAGCAACGGAGTCACTGTAACATTTCAGGCCATTGAGATACTGCATCTAAAAAATTCGAATTTGAGCTGTAATAACTTTTGAATAGAACACCTTTAAGCAGTGGGAGTACTATTGTTTTACTTGCGGTATAAACACTTCAATATTTATTTTTTTACCTATTAAGTATCACTATCCCTTTAAGGCATGCCATCCAGCCACTCACTGTCTTATCCCTTCATTAGGTCCCCCATTCATACAGTTCTGCAAGGCTTTACTAATCTCCCCTAGCACTGAAAAGGTTACATGTCAATGAGTGGGAGAGGTAATGTAGGGATAAAACAGGAAGTGCCAAAACAACTTGCACAAATTTGGATAATCTCTATGGCCTCAAATCAATATGCCCCATTACAACTGCCAGTAGGACCAAAATGGATACTGACCAGTACAAACCTGGTGTCACCTTCAGTATTCAATTACCCTACCAACAGAAACCACAAAGAACGTTGGGCCAAAAAAGCAGACTTTTGGCCCATTGTCTGACGTGTTTTTTTATTCACAAAACCTAGTAGCACGAGAGATGGGAATATCAAAGGAAAATGTCTAACGCTCGGTTTGACACACTGTCAAACACTGAGCATCAGCTAAAACATAGTCACCCTCTCAAACACTAACTCTACATTACCCCTAACAATAATTTGAAACATTATTAGCCCTAACACTATCCTAGGTACGGGGAACAAACAAGAGAATAGTCAGACAGAGCCACAGGTCAGCACCAGAGAGGTTAGTCAGACAAGCCAGGTCATACACGGTTCAAGTAAACAGCCAGAGCCACAGGTCTGCACCAGATTGGGTGTCCACTATAAGGATAAGGCAGGAGAATAGTCAGACAGAGCCACAGGTCAGCACCAGATTGGATGGTCAGAAAAGCCAGGTCATACACAGACCCCAAGGACACAGAACTACTTTGTACAACAACGCAAGGTCAACTGAGTCAGGACTCAGACTGCCCTTTAAACCCCTCCTCAGGAAGTAGGTAGGAGGAGCAGGCTCAGAGGAAGGAAGTAGGTAGGAGGAGACTACAGGAAGCATGGCATAAAATAGAGGCCTGCTTCACTCTGAAGCCTCGCTCCTGCAGATGACACATCTTGCTCTGATGAGTCCAACCCTGACATCTTCCTACGTCATTCGTCCGGCAGAACGGCCTTTGAAACCAAGGTAAGCTGTGACAGTTGCATACCCACCTGGCATTCCAAGGGTTAAATGTATGCTCCCAATCCAAGTATGAAGAGTATGCCGATTTTACAAGTATGAAGATCACGGTGGCATTTCAAGGATAAAATGTATTGTGGAATCCCAAGAATTAAGTGGTTGCTGCCGCCAGTGGAGACAGCAGGAATACAGGGAAAAAAATTGTCAAAACCCCCACTAGAAGCTGATTGATTTGGAGATGTGTAAGCATACATCCCAGACAATTTTATGACCCACATGGATTGCTGTGATGTATGACATTGTATGAGGATTGTGTAAATAAATATTCAAGTTTAGGACTGGAATCTGGAGGTATTGGCAGCTAAATGGGAGAGGCAGAGGTATTAGGTCAAAGAGAGATCTGCCACCTAAAAGACATGACATTAATATTAACTCCTGCAGTGCTGGAAAGACAACCAATGTTTGTTGGGTAACATATCTTTGACATTCCAGCAATGTGTGAGTTAATGGTTCCAATGTTTATTCAGAATGAGTTAATATGATTATATTTGTTGCTCTTTAGGTGGCAAATATTTGTAATCTTATTAACTATTGCAATGCCAGTTTCTTCCTGGCACTTGAAGAGTTAACTATTTGACAGCTTGCTGTCCTCCTGACAGTAAATAAGCACAGGAAGTGCTCAGAAGTCTGCACCAGGAGAGATGGAAAATAACAGTTTTAATTTTGCTGATTGCCCTGGGGGATTGAGAAGTAACAAGCTACCCATGACATGAGTGCACCCCTGATACATTCATGTGTATGTGTCAGTGATTCACTGGAGGACATTTGTAGCAGCCAGGTCAGCCTTTCTGGTAGAAAAAAATAGGAGATGCCTGTGCTTCTGGTTTCTATTAAGCAGTGGTAGAGAGGTATAGGAGGAGAGTGAGACACTTATTATTGTGATTGATTAGCCATGTTCCATTCAACTCCTCCAGTCACAATTAGTGCAATAAATTAAAAAATAAAAAACATACTGGAAAGGTGGTGGTAGTGGTGTGTGTGTGGTGGTGGTGGTGGGGGGTGTAAGGGTACAAAGGAGAGATGGAAAGCTATGTAGAGCCAGACTAGAAGAACTATAGAAAAACTACAGATGTTAGACTGGACTCTCAGGGAGGCAGCTACAACTCAGAGGCAGTGGCAATGTTTTTGTATCTAGACAACCAGTATCAAGATGGCTATAACGACAACAAATTGGTGAGACTACTGGGGGGTTATGCAATAAGGTGTGATAAAGAGGTGATAGAGTGGAGATAATTTCTCCAGTGATATCACTTCTCCAATTCCTCTTATTCGATGGAGTGTATGCATTAAGATCTGACCCACTGAGAAATCTTAGTGCATAGGCTCCATATAATAACATAGGAATCTGGGAAGTGATATCACTAGATATGTCATCTCCACTTTATCACCTTATCACATCTTTGTGCATCTCCCTTCTGGTCTCACTCATTGGTTTACTGCTATGTCACTTTGCTTCTTCACCCAATAAGATTACCTGGCAGAGTTAAAAAGGAAACAAATCTGTCTGAGGTTCAGAAACAATAAAACCCAAACAGACAGTAAAGACCTAGACCGGCATCCAGAAAACCAGACAGTGCAGGTCAAAACAGGATGGATGGCAACCCTACTTTGAATGCCAGAGAACTGTTAAAGGGATAGTAATACTTCGTTTTATCTTTATTTTGTAGGCATTAAAAAACATGAAGAATGATATGTCTTATCTCTCAAACCTTTATGGTTTGCGAGATATTCACAAGCAAAGTTTCCCCTCCCGCCCCTTTTACCTGGTGTAAGCCCTCTCTTCTCAGATGTGGAATGCAGTCCATAGACCAGACAGATAACAGAAGGGGACAATCTTCTTCCTATGAGAACAATGAAAGCCCTGCCCCCCTTGACAAGTTTTTTAGGTTTTTCCCTTATCTTAATTGAAGATTGTCCCTCTCTGCAGTCTACCTGGGCACCTCCCTTCTGATCTGGCTGGAAAGTGTTACATCAGTAAAAGGGATGGAAGGGGGACACTTTGTCATTGAATTACTCTTGAACTACAACTCTGACAGAATTGAAATAACACTCTCCAAGGTCCAAATACTATGATGATTAATTAGAGCTGTTTTTACTATGAAACATTACTATCCCTTTAAACCCATTGCTTCGCATGGAGCAGCCCTCTGGTACTCAATGGCTTAAGAAAGCAAATCTACATCATAAATGTAGCTCATACCCAGAATACTTTTATGATGCCAAAAGTTGAGGCACACGTTTAGAGCTGCTACAGGTATCATACAATGCAAAAAAAAAGTCATGTCATGATGTAATAAGTCCATACAAAATAAGATTTGGGCATGGAAGACAAAGAAAATGCTCTCTCTCAGGGTTGGGCAAACTGATTCTTCAGCTGTTTTTAGAATATGGGGAAGATTCACTAAGCTGTGATAAAGAGGTGATAAGGAGGTGATGACTTCTCCAGTTTATTACTTCTTCAATTCCTATGTTATTCTATGCAGCCTATGCACTAAGAATTCTTCAACTCTGGAGATCTTAGTGAATAGGATCTATAGAATAACATAGGAACTGGAGATGTGATAAACTGGAGAAGTCATCTCGTCTTTATCACCGCTTAGTGAATCTCCCCCTAAAACTCCTATCACAGTCCATGAGTTTATTCTTTGGTTATGAAAATAACTACATATTGTTATATTTAAACTTTGTGTGATAAAACCATGTCTACTTGCAAAACATTGGCAAATTATATTAAAGGGACATTGGATGAAGGTGGACAAAAATGTTCTTCTTTAAAGGGATAGTAATGTTTCATAATAAAAGCAGCTCACATTAATATTCATAGTATTTCGGCCAGAGAGAGTGTTCTTTCAATACTGTCAGAGTTGTAGTTCAAGAGTAATTGAATTATAAAGTATCCCCCTCCTGTCCCTTTTACTGATTTAACACTGTTCTCCTCAGAACAGATAGGTGGTGCCCAAGTGGATTGCAGAGAGGGACAATCTTCAATTAGCATAAGAGAAAAAGCTGAAAAACCTGTCAAGGTTTTCATTGTTCTCACAGCAAGAACATTGTCCCTTTCTGTGAGCTGTATGGTCTATGGATCAGATTCCACATCTGAGGGGAGGAGGCTTATACTAGGTAAAAGGGACGGAGGGAGATACTTTATCATTCAGTTACTCTTGAACTACAACTCTGACAGTATTGAAATAACACTCTCCATGGCCCAAATACTATGAATATTAATTGGAGCTGCTGTTTTTGTGAAACATTACTATACCTTAAACAATTTTGTTTCTTTCTGCATTTGTCTGAAACCTCAGTTGTTTTCTGGAGCAAATGGGAAAAGAATGTTACATCTGAAATGATCTGTAATTCCCCTAATCTCCCAAAAATGCTTTAATTCATCCCCCACTTCCTTAGATACTTGTTTTGGTATTGTCTTCTTCCTGGTAGTTTTTAAAATATTGATGTCAGGTCAGATTATTATGAAAATTACGTTGATTACTGACCTAGTGTGAGTAGCATTACGAGGTTTACATATTTAGTTTTAATTATATATTTTTTATTTCCAAAATGAGGTGCTGGACATAACCAAATAATTTTCATGTAGAACTCCTAAATATTATGTTATTACCTGGACAGTCCTGTTTTTCTGTGCCCTGAGATAATCTCACTAATATTATTAAATGTCCCAGGGTCTGATTTCAAAGTGTTCTTCCATTTAAATGACATATTTTGGCACCTTTAAAGTGCTACAAGATTTGCAAACATCATATAGCTTGCTTGTTATCGACATAACATAGTATACCATAGTAACAAAGTTGATGATGCTGAAAAAAGGCATGCTTCCATCAAGTCCAGCCCATGCCAAAAACACCCCTGTTGATCCAGAGGAAGGGAAAAAACATTGAAGCCTTTTCCAGTTAAGCCTCAAGAGGGTAAAAAAAAACATCCTGACAGTCAACATAGTTCCCTGGATCAACAACCTATCTGCATTGAAGCCATCTGTCATAATTCTCAATATATTTCTGTGCTAGATAGGTATCCATTGCTTTTTTGAAATAAGTTACAGTATCTGCAAGCACAATATCCCTAGGCAAAGAATTCCAAGTTTTACCACCCTTATGTAAACAATCCCTGCCTTTGTCCTGTCATGTTTCTAGAAGACTTTTTAATAAATTGTGGTGTGTGTTTTTGGATGTAAAATAGCTGAATGGATAAGGCAATGGCTGAGTAGGAGTCAGATGGTTGTAGTTAATGGAGAATATTCAAAGGACGGTTGTTTTGCTTGTGGTACCTCATAGATCTATACTGGGGTACGTTCTTTTTAATGGAGAATATTTAGAGGAAAGTAGTATTACTAGTGGGGTAACTAATGGATCTGTAACTGGGCTCATTCTTTTTAATATTCTTATTAATTATTTTGCAAATTTCTTCAAGGCAAGGTATGCCTTTCTGCAGATGATACAAAGATCTGCAACATAGCAGAAATTCCTGGGGAAATAAGCCAAATTATTTAGACAAATTAGAAGAATGAATGAGAGAGTGGCAGCTTCACTTTAATGTTGATATGTGTAAAATAATATACTTGTGTTAGAAAACCCCAAAAACAGAATATAGTATTAAAGTAATAGTAATGTTTCACAAAATAGTAGCTTCATAGTATTTGAGCCATAGAGTGTTATTTCATAACTGTGAGAGTTGTAGCTCAAGAGTAATTAAATGATAAAGTTTCCCCCTCCCTCCCCTTTTACCGAGTGTAAGCCCCAACTCCTCAGATGTGGAATCCAGTCCATAGACCAGACAGATAACAGAAGGGGTCAATATTCTTCCTATGAGAACAATTAAATCCCTTCCCCCCTTGACACGTTTTTCAGCTTTTTCCCTTATCTTAATTGAAGATTGTCCCTCTCTGCAATCTACCTGGACACTCCCTGCTGCTCTAAGCTGAGCAGTGTTACATCAGTAAAAGGGGCGGGAAGGGGATACTTTGTCATTGAATTACTCTTGAACTACAACTCTGACAGAATTGAAATAACACTCTCCAAGGCCCAAATACTATGAAGATTAATTAGAGCTGCTTTTATTATGAAACATTACTATCTCTTTAAGGGTATTGTGCTGTCGGTGACAACAGAACTTGGGAGTAATTACTTCTTATGACTCAAAGGGATAGTAATACTTAATATGTAAAAAATATCTATTGTAGCTTTTATTCTACTGAATAAAACAAGGGTACTCCCACTGTTGAGAAATGTTTTATTCAAAGGTTATTGCAGCTCAAACTTGAACTTTTTAGGTGCAATATCTCAGTGGCCTGAAATGTTACAGTGGCGGTGTTGCTACCCCATCCTACAGAAGATCTGACCATAAATCATAGGATGGTGTAGCAACAGTGCCACTGTAACATTTCACGTCACTGAGATACTGCACCTATAAAAATTCAAGTTTGAGCTGTAATGACTTTTGAATAAAACACCTTTCAGCAGTGGGAGTACCCTTGCTTGAACATTTTTACTATGATACTATGTAGTGAATAATACATTTTAAACTATTATGGAATGGTGGAATAGCAGCCTGTGTTCTTCAGAAATCAGCTGTATAACTGGTCATAGACAGATTCAAGATCTCTGCAGGAGAGTTCTGTTAGGAGATACAAGCTTCCGTTCAACCACAATATTTGTGAGTACATTGATATTTTTATTTAAATGATCTTTTTAGTGATAAGGCACAATTGGGCTCCCTGTTTTTCTTCTTTTTTATATGAGACGTGCATAGCGAAGCAATGTGTTAGACATGTCAACTAGTGTTGAGCGAGCACCCCGATGCTCGGGTGCTCTGACCGAGCACCCCCTGAGGCTCAAGTGCTCGGCCGAGCACCCGAGCCCCATTGAAATGCATGGGGCGACACGAGCATTTCACCAGGCACCCCCTGCTCTGATGAGGGGAGGGTGCCTGGTCAATGCCCCCCTTCATCTCCGCTATGCCCCCTTCATCTCCGAATGCCCCCTTCATCTCCGCAATGTCCCCCTTCATCTCCGCTATGCCCCCTTCATCTCCGCTATGCCCCTCTTCCACAATGTCCCCCTTCATCTCCGCTATGCCCCTCTTCCACAATGTCCCCCTTCATCTCCGATATGCCCCTCTTCCACAATGTCCCCCTTCATCTCCTCTATGGCATAGAGGAGATGAAGGGGGACATTGTGGAAGAGGGGCATAGCGGAGATGAAGGGGGACATTGTGGAAGAGGGGCATAGCGGAGATGAAGGGGGACATTGTGGAAGAGGGGCATAGCGGAGATGAATGGGGGACATTGTGGAAGAGGGGCATAGCGGAGATGAATGGGGGACATTGTGGAAGAGGGGCATAGAGTCTATGCCCCTCTCCCACAATGTCCCCCTTCATCTCCGCAATGCCCCCTTCATCTCCGCAATGCCCCCGTACCTCCAGTCCCTGGTGGTCCAGCGGAGCGTCTTCAGATCTGTGCCTCTTCCGGCACAGATCCCCGCCACCCGAACATGGCGGGCGAGCACATGGCGGTACTCGACGAGTACCGCCATGTGCCGAGCAGAGCGATGCTCGAGCCGATCCGAGCATCGGCCGAGCACGCTCGCTCAACACTAATGTCAACCTCTGTTAAGTACAGAGCAAGTAAATCATTGCTACTATCCAAAACTGTTTTTGTGGAAGTTGTTGAGGAATTTGTAGTAGCCATATTAGTCCAGTTTTAGTTATAAAAAGATGTAACTGCTTTGGTAGTAACTATCAGAAATTTCTACAAACAGTTCTTCTCTATAGTTTTTCCAGCCCCCTCATCTTCTTTCTGCTCGGCATCAAAACCATTGCTCAGACACCCTTTATTTATTGCTCACTCCAGTCACATAGCTATCAACCCCCTCCAAGCTTTCCCAGTTCCATCCTAGATTGTTATTAAACTTGGGAAGTATACGTTGTTTTGAAATTACTGTGCAATTTAGCAGACTTTGTGACTCAGTATTGCTTGACCTGAAGAGGAGAGTTAACCTGTCGAAAGCTTGTATTAACCCTTTGAGTGCCAAACTGTTATTCCAAATAAAAAAAGGTATCACCAAATACCAAATTATTCATATGTTTGTATCATACACATGATGAGTTAGACATATTAGGCCTGACAGTAGTGTGTTACCTTATCTGCGGTATTTATTTGCGCACAGGTTTCACATCTCTTGTGTAGGTAGGGGGAAGTACAGTTTTTTGTTGCACTGTTTAGAGAGCTCGTAATAAACAATTTTTCACGTTTATAAGAGAACAGAGTAGTTTTGGGGAATGTTTTTTAATCCAGTGACTGTATGCAGTATTGTTTGAAGCTTGTTTGAAATTTGAGCAGGACTTGAATTTGAAGGTTGTAGGTGACGACTAATGGCACTATGGTCTCTTCCTGTGGCTGATTGCATTCCAGGAGATTTCTTCTGGGCACATTGGTGACTCTCTGAATTTGAAGGTCTGTAAACTTGGTATTATTTCTGTGATTGATAAAAATCTCTCCAGAGATTTTTAACATGCCGTCTTGGTCAGTAGTATCAGATCACCTGAAGCTACACAGTAGGGCCTGGCAGTAAATCATTTTTTTTTTTTTTTTTTTATGTGCCTGGGATGAATACTTTCATTTCTGAGATAGTTTGGCCAGTCTGTCGGTTTGGGTAGAGAGATGCCTTGATGGAGTTGTTTTTATTGCTGATTGTGGTGTCCAAAAAGTTAATTTGTTCGAGGTTTGTGGTGGGTTGGAATTGTAATTTTTGTAAAATTTCAGAAGTTCTTTTTCCCTGGAAGTCCAAATGATTAGGATATCATTTATGTGGTGGAGGTAGGCAAGAGGTTCATTTGTCATGTGGACAAGAACTCCTCTTCTATTTTACCATGAATAGGTTGGCATATTTCTGCAACATTTTGTACCCATCACAATTCCAGTCTTTTGTCTGTAGAGGTTTTGCCCAAACCTATCTATCTATCTAAAAATGTTTTGGATGAACTCAGTCATCCAAACTTCACCAGAGATGGACTAAGGCTCAGTAGGGTCCTAGGCAAGGTACCAATTCGGGGCCCCTACTCTCTTGATCCCATGCTTTTGACACAGAGTGCTGCAACTGGATGATGCTGTTTATTTCAAAAAAGGGTGCCTAACACAAGATGTTAGAGGCAGCAACAACAGGGCCTCTATCTGTGACTCATCACTTTCAGCCATATTGCTATGGGCCCTAGGCAGTAGCCTAGGTTGCTATAATGGAAGATCTGGCCAGTGGCGTAACAACAGGGGTCGCAGGGGTCACACCTGCGACCCCCCCCACCTGACTCCCACAACAAGTAACAAGCTGAAGTCTGTGCCTTCTTCTGCACAGACCTCTAGCAGCTGAGCTCTCTCTTCGGCACTCTAGTAATGCTGAGCGCTGGAACATGACAGCATCTCCCAGCTATCTGCATTACTGAAGAGAGGACCACGCAGGAGCTCCAGTTGTATAGAGGTCTGTACAGAAAGAGGCACAGACCTATCCTGCCACTCCGCTGGACCATCAGGAAGGTAGGAGATGGGCACTGGGGGGTCAATAGGGGCAATGAGGAGGAGGAGATTGGGAGTAATGTGGTGATTGAGGGCAATGTGGAGGTGGCCAATGGGGGTGGCAATGTAGTCGAGGGGGGGGTATGGTAATTTCTGCACCAGGGCCTGGGGGCTTCTAGTTACCCCTCTGGATCCGGCTCTGAACTTCATACAGAAAATAAGAGAGGATCTGGTTCTAAATATTTGTAAGAAACATACATGTAAAACTGAGTATTTTAATGTTAGCTAAAACCAGGCTCATTCACTTATCATTCTCTATGTGGTGTTCTTTTGCTTTTCTTAGAAATGCGTTGCGTACCACTCTGGCATTCAAAGGGTTAACCACCCTGATGTATAAAATTATTGGTTATTTAACAATGCCACAGTAACACCTAAAATGGGGGTCTATATACACATAATTTAATTTTCATGGAAAAGTACCACTTTTCTCAGAAAATCCAATACATAGAAAGTCCATTCAAATGTCTGCCAATTAACGACTGCCAGTGAAATTCCCAGGAAAACTTGGTTGTATTCCACCTATACTTTCTACAGTCTTGAGTGTTCCTGCTGTAATACTATAAATACCTGGGACGTCCTTGCATGTTATCACGGTGCCCGTGATTGGTGCTATACACTGTCTATCACCTGCAGGGGCTCCTATTGGCTGCCTATTGTCTGCCCGCCTCTGACTGCCTATTTATACTCAGCTCAGGCACCCTTTGGCTGCCCTTTCGTGGTGTCTCTGACAGCACCTGTTTGTTCTTCCTGTCATGCTGTTTGGGCCTGTTCCAGTGTTCCAGAGCTACAGAGTCCGTGTTCCAGTCTGTCTCGCTGCTTGAGGCCTGTTCCAGTGTTCCAGAGTCTTCAGCTACTGAATGTAGAGTTCCAGTGTTCCTGATTTCATCTGTTCCTGTTCCAGTCTCCTTGCCACTCAGGTTGGACCTCTTCGTGACGACTGATGCTCTGGTTGTTTCGTCTGGCTTGTTCCGGTTGCTGTTTATTCAGCGGTGTTCGCTGTGTTCCACGTTTACTTAGTCTCAGAGTTCCCATCCGGTAGTCGCTTGGCGACATTGCTCACTCTCTCGCCTCGGCGATATTCTTACTGTTGGTCCCAGCGTGCGGACGCTGGTTAACTCCATTAAACCTGGTGACAGATTATACTGTTGGTCCCAGCGTGCGGACGCTGGTTTACTCCATCAAACCTGGTGGCAGATTATACTGTTGGTCCCAGCGTGCGGACGCTGGTTAACTCCATTAAACCTGGTGGCAGATTATCCTGTTGGTCCCAGCGTGCGGACGCTGGTTAACTCCATTAAACCTGGTGGTAGATTTACTGTTGGTTCCAGCGTGCGGACGCTGGTTAACTCCATTAAACCTGGTGGCAGATTATCCTGTTGGTCCCAGCGTGTGGACGCTGGTTAACTCCATTAAACCTGGTGGCATATTATCCTGTTGGTCCCAGCGTGCGGACGCTGGTTAACTCCATTAAACCTGGTGGCATATTATCCTGTTGGTCCCAGCGTGCGGACGCTGGTTAACTCCATTAAGCCTGGTGGCAGATTATATTGTTGGTCCCAGCGTGCGGACGCTGGTTAATTCCATTTAACCTGGTGGCACATTGTCCTGTTGGTCCCAGCGTGCGGACGCTGGTTAACTCCATTAAACCTGGTGGTATATTATCCTGTTGGTCCCAGCGTGCGGACGCTGGTTAACTCCATTAAGCCTGGTGGCAGATTATATTGTTGGTCCCAGCGTGCGGACGCTGGTTAATTCCATTTAACCTGGTGGCACATTATCCTGTTGGTCCTCAGCATCTCCCAAGGCTGCCTTGCCCGGTATTGGTAAGGCCGGTAGAACCGGTATATTCCATCTCACGGTTGCCTTACTCGGTATTGGCAAGGTCGGTAGAGCCTGCTATTGCTATTCCTTATAGCCGCCTAGGTTGCCTTGCTCGGTATTATAGGCAAGGCCGGTAGAACTTGTTCTATTTCTCAGTTGCTATTTATATTGTATGTATATGTATGTGAACCCTATGGGGAGTGCTTTAACTTTTCAATAAAGTTATGCTTTTACCTAAACCTGTTGTCTGAGTGTCTTAACAAACCGTGACACATGTAGAAAGGTTTTAGTACTATGTATGCTGTCTCTGAATAGGTTCTGTACTCTGATCACTTGTCCCCATATCTCTGATCAAGTGCATTTTCTTACAGTATGATGCTTCATCTCTTTGCCCACTACAGTACCCACGTGCTTCTACAACTCTGGCACAGCCATTCTTGAAAAATGGCTGGTTTATGCCAGAGGGTGCAACACATGACAGCAATTCTTCAAAATTTCTGACCACTGCCAATATTTTGGCAAGTTTGCCATTCAAAAATGAGTACTTTTGGATTAATTTTGTGACTTCACTTCTTTCTAACAACCCAGTGTTGGTTGTCAGTACATAGAACTGTTTAGATAGATAGATAGATAGATAGATAGCACAGGAATTCATTACAGTGTCCTCTCTGTGATGTACCTAGAGTAAAACTTTCTAGCTTAAAATAACTCTCTCTCTCTCTCTCTCTCTCTCTCTCTCTCTATATATATATATATATATAAATATATATATAAATAGTACAGTACAGAGGGAGAAACAAAAACTGGGAAAAAATCCATACCTCTGCCCGCAAATCAAGCAGAACAATTTATATGAAGGAGACAACTAAAGACAACTGCACACAAGACATCCATAAAGGATGGGAGAGGTAATAACAAATAACAAGTAACAACATCCAAAAACTGGCAATAATAAAACCACACAAATATATACATATTTGGGCCTGTATCAAACACTGATAAGTGGGACTGAAACATATAAAGATCAGAAAAGAACTTGGGGGATTTTTATTGACCAAAGCATTGCCCAATATGTTTATGTAGATATAAACAATATGTTTATGTAGATATAAACTTATTTTAAATGTTCTTATTTTGATGTCCATATAATTGTTCTTAAGAGAATATTAGAGAGTCTATTAATAAATATATGTTTTTGCATATCTATTTGTGCGCTCTCTGTCTGTCTTCAATATACAGTGTGTGTATATATATATATATATATATATATATATATATATATATATATATATATATATATGTGTGTGTGTGTGTGTGTGTGTGTAAGGGAGGTTCTCCTTTCCCAATATTGTTTGACCACAGTATTGTCCCTTTGGAAGACACATTGTATTTGTATGCATTTTTCATATACAAAGCTCAGTTTTTAGAGACTACTTGTACTACTTACACATACAATTACATGTGGTCAGTTTTACTATTTTATTATTTCAAGATTTTATTCTGTCTTTTTTAATAAACAGTGCACTTAGATCTCTTGTGCACTGTCTCCCTCTTTCTTCTTAGTACATAGAACTGTGTAACTTAATTGCTTTAACATGACTAGTGGTGGTGGATGTAGTTGCAGCAGGTGTGGCATTGTGGGGACTTGTCATTTCCAATTAATAAAGTCTCAGAGTCATTTTCCTCCATGCTTTGTGTTTGCACAACAGCAGTAGGTGATATGGCTGTTCTTACTGTGGAAAATGTCTCATTCCCTGAGGCAATAATCCTATTATTTCTCACTCTGCCCAGTGCACTTTTAGGAATGCTGCTACTTCTGTTAGTCGTACCATCTCTGGAATGCTGCAGATGTGTCTTCCAGTTAGACCTGTGGTTGTGCTACAGGTGGGATCAAAATGAGGATGTGCTTTCCACCTACTTACATATTTTTAACAGAGACAGATAAGAACATGATTAGCTTTTGGAATGTGAGTGAAGATTCTGCATACAGTAGATTTTATAGATCGAATGGTTCCTGGGAGACTACTACTAATTGTATCATCCCTACTTTAGAGGCTAGATGTTATAATAATAGTAGTAGTAGAAGGCAGCAGCACTGTATTTCCAAAAGAAACAGAAGCACTCATAAGTAGTCATTTTTACTTGGTGGCAGCAAGCGTTTATAAACATGCATATTGCTCCTTTTCAGTGGTGGAAGACAGCCTTTTGTTTTCAGATACAAGTATTTTTGCCATTATCACAATTGCTCTCTGACTGTTCCATATCCAAAGAAGAGGAGGAGTGTGAATAATTGAGGATTATTCTAGCTTTGTGACCAAATAATCTGAATTTTATTAAAGACAGGAGGCGAGTATTTTGCATAACATCCTTTACTGGTCCTCACAGCAGCAGGAAGAGACAGACAGAAAACTTAACCAATCACAGCTAATCCCATATCATATAAAGCCAGTCCTGTGAATCCAACTTCCTCTTCCTTGGTAACACGAACTCAGAAAACTCAGGAAACAATCAGGAACCGAAATGAAAGAGGCCCCGGCCAACGTCCAAAGTCGTCATCCCTGGAACTTCAACAGGAGAGGAACTGCAGGAAGCAGAAAAACCGGGCAAGGAAACCACCAGGATTAGGCTGGAAAAAAGGAGAAAAACATAACAGGAACTAGAAGATAACACAAGTCCCATATAATAAGCAAATCAGTATAAATGGAATATGCAAATCAGTATAAATGGAATATACAAATCAGAAGAAATGGAACAGAAAAACAAAGACAAAGACACCAATAACAAGGGGAAGGGAAAAGGGTTGGAAAAATATTCGCCTCCTGTCTTTAATAAAATTCAGATTATTTGGTCACAAAGCTAGAATAATCCTCAATTTTATGGCAAGACAGGAGGCTCATATTTTGCAGTTTTAACGCTGCGCCACTAAAGACTCGGCTGCATGAGAAAGAGGACGGCAATAAAACTGGCGGAAGGTAGATTCTCTGGACCAATCAGCGGAACGCATAATGTCCTGGAGAGAGCCGCCAGCACGAAAGGCCTGAGAGGCCGCCGCACCAGAGACAAACGGGGAAGTGAGAGACTGAGCCCGAACGGCTCAGTGTAAGAGGGAAGGCGCGGTAGAAGGAAACCAAAGAGGTAGAAGTACAGCTAAAGAGCGGTAGAAGGTTTTTAAAATGAAAATAGACATGTAAAAACACAATTATATACAAATATGTCCTATAGAAAATGGACTTAGCAAATGAAACTGACATAAGAGCAAAACGACTGACCTTGTGTGAGGAGCAGCAAGGAAGAGGAAGTTGGATTCACAGGACTGGCTTTATATGATATGGGATTACCTGTGATTGGTTAAGTTTTCTGTCTGTCTCTTCCTGCTGCTGTGAGGACCAGTAAAGGATGTTACGCAAAATATGAGCCCCCTGTCTTGCCATAAAATTAGGTTGGCAGCATCAGCATCCCATGGTACCAGATTTTCTTCTTCCCACTACTTTTATATTCTTGTAGGATTTTAAAGTCTGAAAGTTTCTTTTTACAGACCAACAATGCATATCTCCTTCTATATAAGATCTAATTGTACATGTAATAAAAAAAACTGTAGGAACAATATAATAATAATAATAATCATCATTATCACCAATACCTCCTTCTAACCATATTAATCCAAGAACTGGTGGTGCAGTTAGACTCCATCAAATAGAAATGTAAATAAAACACAAAAGAAAACAAGTATGGATATCTCCACTATATAATTAGTGGGTGCTAAAAAAAAAAAATTATAGCATATCCAATGCAACACAATAAAGACCATTAATGATTTGGAATGAAAACATAAAATATAAATCACTTTATTGGTGCCATTAAATTAAAAAAAGGATAAAAACCACATGTAGAAAAAACAAATACAGTAAAACAGACATATTTGCCTGACATTTCCACCTAAACAATATGATTAATATAAATATGGGCAAAAGAAATGGATTGAACGCTCATTTAAATTAGGTATTGGTGACAATAAAGAGTACAATAAAGAGTACTGGGTCATTAAAGGAACAGAAAGCAACCAACCTAAATACATTAAAGTGTGTTACGGTCCAATGTACAATAAGCGTGGTCACCTCAGTTTGACCTCCAAATAGTTGCAGTTTGACTGCTACCTAGGCACTGCTCAGAACCCCATTATTTTGTCCTACTCTGACCATGAAGAATAGCAATAACTAAATCTCTAATGCCACACTCAAAATGAACACAGTAAATCATGTAATATGTGTTTGTGAGTGCTTGTATGCATTTTATTTTGTGCATATGCCCCTTAGAAGAATCTGTAATGTTGTGAATCCCACTTGGGAGAAAAGCTTTTTATATATTATTAAATTTTATTTATGTCCTGATCCTATTCTCTCATTTAAGCATATCTAGAAAATCTAAACAATGTTGTTATGTGAAAAAATACTCTCCTTACAACAGAAACTTTCCTCATGGTGAAACCCTGTGACTTTCCAGCTGTGGGACCTGTCGTACAGCAACAACTTTCCATTCTATACTCCTCCTTTCTGAATGTCTTTCACAATGTTTCTGTACACCTAGTGGATTTCTTTCAATTTCTATATAATGTTGTCTCCTTAAATCCTCCTGACGCCATTCTTCATCTTGTGTGTAGGTAGTCATGTTCTTTTACACCAAAGCAGTATCATGTGTGGGTGGAACTCTGAATGTTGTCCAGCAACAACCCACATGTTGAAGAAAAATGCAATGCATCATGATTTGTCAGAATGTCAATTGCATGATGTGAAAAACATTTTATAAATGTTATTCCTCCTTGGCTCAGAAATTAATATAGGAGAGACTACCACCCATAAAAAAAGGATTGACTCTACTAATAAAGGGGAACTATACCAAAGTTTAACAAAGAACTGGTCAAGTGTATCAGCCTACAATTTTGTTTTCATTGTATCTACATAGGACAGGATTTCCCATAAAGCAGAATAGGCAACTGCCGAGAGAACCAAGTTCTGATGGAGTTGTGCACTGTTTGGGGGCTTGAGGACAGGTTTGCGCTCTCCTGCCTTAAGACATTTCAAAATTAACCTATTAAGGAAGAGGGCAGTGCAAAGAACTGCAAGGGAAAGGGATTAGCACGGTTCTTCTTGTGTTTGGACGGTACAAGTTAAAGGGATAGTAATACTTCGTTTTATCTTTATTTTATTTTGTAGGCATTAAAAAAACATGAAGAACGATATAACTCTTATCTCTCAAACCTTTATGGTTTAAGAGATATTCACAAACAAAGTATCCCCCCGGTTCAGCCAGATCAGAAGGGAGGTGCCCAGGTAGACTGCAGAGAGGGACAATCTTCAATTAAGATAAGGGAAAAAGCTGAAAAACTTGTCAAGGGGGGGAAGGGCTTTCATTGTTTTCATACAAAGAAGAGTGTCCCCTTCTGTTATCTGTCTGGTCTTACAACCAGGTTCACATCTGAGAAGAGATGGCTTACACTAGGAAAAAGGGGCAGGAGGGGGAAACTTTGCTTATGAATATCTCCTAAACCATAAAGGTTTGAGAGATAAGACTTATATCGTTCTTCATGTTTTTTTAATGCCTACAAAATAAAATAAAGATAAAACGAAGTATTACTATCCCTTTAAGACTATTTTCAGTGCCAGACAAGTATAGATGGGGCTAAAGATGGAGTCACTTGAAAAGTGGAGATGTGACCATAAGTGACACTATGTGCCTGCTGGGGACTACACCTTCCATTATCCCCAACCAGCTGGACAGGCAAAAGTTGCCCATCCGTGGCCTAGTGGAGCAAAAGATGTAATTCCACCCCTGCATTTTCTTATTCACTATCAAATATGCTTGACTGCATTTTCTTTTATTCTGATGACTATAACTGGCTTGTTGCATTTATACTGTATATAACGTCTTTAACCTCTTGGGTGCTAACAATGTATACAAAACACTTCTGAAGCATCCAAGTGGTTAACAGAAGACTAAGTGGACTATTTGTCAAGCAGCAGTGTAAACAGTGAATTGGATGTTCTGTTGCTATTCACCATAACTATTGGCAAAAAATATTTGCATAGTTGTCAGTTATCGAGAATATTTTATTGATTTTCATACTCTGACATAAGATGTGGACATCAGGATTACAGGTAAGTGTTTGTTTTCAGTGGATGTTTGTAACTTTAGGGGGGATTAACCCTGTGAGTGCCAGTGGCGTATGCAACGTTCTGCAATGCGTTGCATACCCCACTGGCTCTCATAGGGTTAACATTCTATTGTTTTTAATCAGATTTTTAGTTACTTGGATGTATATGGGGTTTAGGACCCCCATATCAATACATCCATGTGTGGCTAGTGTAGGGATCACTAGCCATGCATGCGTGTATTGGAAACCACACACACTAGTGGTTTTCACTGCAAGTTAGGGACTCTGTGCCTACATTTGATGGCGCAGTTCTTTTGTCACAAAAATGTGAGGTCCTTCACGTGTGACAACCTTACTACAGCAATCATAACATGCAGTGTAGTGGTGATTAAAAAAGTCCAAAAAGTATGTCCAAAGTCCAAACTGACCTTACATATTCTGCAAGTGCATAATATATAAATTCAAATTGTCTATACTTTTTATTATGTTTTTTCATCTTTACCTAGTTTTTTACACTTGCATATCTTTGACAGGAAGCTAGATCAGCGGTTCTCAAGTGCGGCCACAATGAGAAGTGCGGAAATGGTGGCCACACAGCCCGCATTTTATGGTTGCTGTGCAGTTTAAAAATAAATAAATAAAAAATACAATTTTGACTGGCTGAGACTTCTCCTAATGTTGCCTCAGCCAGCCAGTCCTCGTTTAGCCCACCCCATCTGCAGCTTCCTTGTAATTCGCACCTAAGCAGACAGCACACAGGAGAGACAAGTCTGCTCTGGACGAACAGGTACTTGTGTCATGTAATAGGGTTAGGGTATATCTTTACAGATTGTATGACAAAAAACAAAAGGAGAGAGCTAGGCCAATCCACAAATAATAAACTATATAAACTAGTTTACACAAAAATGTATAAAGTGTGGAGAGCCACAATAAGGAGTTGAATATTAAAGATGACTACTATCTGCAGTTAAAGGACAACAAACACCCAGTTCACAAGTAGACAAAAAAAAAATATATATATTTAACCCCTTAGGGTCCGACGATCCCGCGGTGTCTGGTCCTTTAAGGACCAGATAGACGCGTTCGGCGTGCCGTCCCACGTGACTGATCACGTGGGGCGGCACATCGAAAGGTGGACTGAAAGAGATCTCTCCGATCTTGGAGCGATCAATTTCAGTCCACGGTATTACTCACCCCGCTCCTGCAGGAGCGCAGTGAGTAAAAGTACGTGACGTACCAGGACCGTCACTGGTCCTTAAGTGCCGGACCAGCGTGACGGTCCCGGTACATCACAGGACGCGAAGGGGTTAAAATTATAAAAATGACATATCCACCTGCTGCATTATACTGTAATGAATATGTAAATACCTAACCTGTGTACATCACATACCCAACAATCACATATTGCCTTAAAGTGTAAATACCTCTACTCTTCCTCAAAAAAATATATCTATAAAAATGAAAATAAATATAAATTTGCAATACTAACAAGTAAAAACAACCTTCATATTAAGGTGTCTAATATTAGACAGATGAATGAACAATGAATTATAAAGCCCTTCGCAAGTTTGCTCCCCACTATATACACAGGACCATTTTAAGTGTTCTCCAACCTGCCCTTTATACTTTGGCACTGATCTCTTTATCTATTCCTCTGTCAAAACCTCCTGTTACTTAGGCCTCCAAGACTTTTCAAGAGCTTCACTATGTCTCTGTAACTCACTTTCCTGCTCTCTCACCCAGCTTCTCAATGTTTAGGTCTCGCCAATGGCTCATCACTTTAACCCATTGAGTGACAGAGATTTTTCTTATAAAATGCACGCTAATGTAGAATCAACAAAGAAATAAACAAAATTGCCTGGTAACTGTTACCTAATTGAACCTAATATTGTAATCTTAAATAACCTGTTGTATCGTGCATTAACTCTTTGAGTGCCAGAGAAGAACGCAACACATTGAGAAGCCCTCTGGCACTCAAAAGGTTAAAAGATATTTAATAACGATATTATATTAACCATTTGGATGCTGGAGGAGTATCCAACACATTTCAAAGCAATGTTTTGAAGACCTCTCTAGCAAGCCAGGGGTTAAGGGTTCTGATTATTAGGGTTCCATAGAAACTTCATATCAAATGAAGGGGTTCCACCACAACACAACTTTTGAGAACTACTGTGCTAAGTTATGCGGTTAAATCTTCAGTTATTAGTGCTTTATCCTGTCCACACCAACCCCCTCTATTACTGTGTAAGGTTCACTACATTGTCATATTTGTTTGCAGGTGTCATGTTGGATGGAAACACATATTATGAAATCTTTTGGGTAAGGCATGTGGTGACCTGTTCACAAATATACTATTTCGTCCTTTGTCAGGATGGATTGAAGTCCTTGTACCTAAAGCTGGGTTAATGCTTGTAGCTTTTTTTTTTTTTTCAGTGGGTTGAAGAAGTTGCCTTAAGGCTAAAGCAAGTGGGCGAGAGTATATTAGCGTGTAAGAGCAGGTGAATTTTTTTTTTTTCAATATATCAGGAACAGAAACCCATTTTATATTATTTTTTAAAACAAATATCACTGTTCTGTACAAAGTTTTAATAGCAAAAGGTTTTAGAATATTAACCTAAAGATACTTGTACTGTATTAGATTTGTATGCATGTAGATTTTTATTTATATAGCACCAACATGTGTACTTAGCACTTTACAGTTTACATTTAATATAGAAGGGGTAAATAAGTGCAGTAATTAAGTGCTTACAGAGACAATCATAAGGGAAACACCAGGTGAGTATACATTATGATAAAAGGTCACTTTCCTGTAGAGCTTACAATGTAAGTTTAGATTTAGGTAAACATTCAATACAGTTGTGTGTACTACCACCTCTAACAAAGATGTCCTTAAATAATTCCTCATCTGGTGACTAGCTGCTCAGTAGCGCTAGTCGCCAGAATTATTACCTGGTTAATGCTATCCACTGCTCCGGGACTGACAGGCAGGACGGAGTGCAGACATCTTTCCCTAGTGACGTCTGCACGCCTGCGCTGTCTCAGTCCCTTTTGGAGCCAAACAGCTCCTAGCAATACCTCCTAGAGCCGGCTGCAGCGCAGGCGTGCAGATGTCACTATGGAAAGTTGTCTGCGCTCCGTCCTGTCTGTCAGTCCCAGAGCAGTGGATAATTCACATTAACCAGGTAATAATTCTGGCGACTAGCACTACTGAGCAGCTAGTCGCCAGATGAGGAATTATTTGGGGCCATCTTTGTTAAATGTGTTAGTTCCACTTTAAAATGCCACTCAAACAAAAAATATAAGTTAAGACTCATACTTTTAATAGTTAATAGCCTATACTTTCACATGTATGTATTGTAACCATAATTCTTGGCTCCTGCAAAAGCTGACGCTGCTGGTGAAGCAGCTTCATTCTTTTTAACGTTGCAAGTTGATGTGACATCACAGTAGCCAATAGGAATCATCAGATGCCTATTCAGAGCTCACAGCACCAGCTCTGAGGAGAATTCTGTGAGGGGGACCTGTATGATGAGTGTATAATGTTTCTATTTCCAGACAATAGATTTACTTAAATTATGAGTAAGGCTGAGGGTAAAAACATATATTTTTTATTTTTTCATATTAGTTGCTTTTTAGTATCAAAAAAGTACTAGAAAAGCCAACAGAAAGTGCATTACATATTAATGGCCAATGCTTATGATTGCACAGCTGATGACATATTGTGTAACTAAACTGGTCCCAGGTGTGGAGTTTTGTGCCCAAGACAGACATGCTGCAGCAAGGCTGCTGGGAGCGTGGCATATAAGAGTCTTCTGTCACACAGCATCTCTCCCCAGGATTTCAGCATCGGGTTTGACTGATCACCAGGTGTGGTCTCCATTTAGGCCCCAATCCTATATAATAATTCGCTAGAAAGTTTGTAACGATGCAGTCATGCGCAGTAGAGACTGCTGTGCGAGCTGCAGTCATGCGCAGTAGAGACTGCCCGTGACGAGGCTGATGCAGAGTGGGGCGCTCCGAAGGAGCGTCCCGCTCTGTATCAGCTGCAGCGCGGGCAGTCTCTACTGAGCATGACTGCACCGCGCCCGGCTGGCACTGTATCAGCCGCGGCGTGGGCAGTCTCTACTGTGCATGACTGCCCCGCGACCGGCTGGCAGTGGCACTGTGGCCCATGTAATGGGCTCTTAGTAATATTGTAAGGCTATAAGTATTATCCTGAAAACTAAGAGGCAATTATAATAATGCTTTATTGTCAGTATTCTTTAAACCAATATTCCATGTTTAAGAGTTGTAAATACCAATTGTAGAACTCCACCTACTTATCTCAACCATTATAAAACACTTTATGACTTTATTAACCTATTGAAGCTAAAGACAAACCAAGTGTAGTGCAACATAGCATGTATTTAGGTTATTGCAGGGCTCCCTAAGTCCTTAAAGGACTACAAACAGGCTAGAATGTAAGGATAAAGAAAAGTGTGTTAATCAGTGGCTCATTTACTTTGATATACCAGTGCTCAGTCAGGGAAATCCTTAAATAATGTCCTGTTTATGGACCTTGAGAATCTAAATTGGACACCCCTAATTAATGTATTGTAAAATGTACCAAATCAAAAACATTATCTGTAGTATTTATTGTGTGAACTATACACAATTATATTTTCTTCCAACAGTTAAAAAATATTACTGGTGAGAGAGCAATTATACCTTTTTTCTTAACAAACAGAAATTTGGACATTCAGGGAAAATATATCATATTTACAATGGCAACCATGTTAGAGTTAGATATACCGCATATCGTTTTCATTGTCCCCACAATCATACTCCTTACTTGCACCATAACATACTAATCCACCATGTACTTCTGCATACCTGTGATTTACACTCTGAGTACTGGTGGACAGGGCTAAAAAACAAGCTCACACAGCTCCAGTAATCAAATCAACAAAGACAAGCTTTCTCTACATGCTAACAGCAAACAACTCGCTACATTTTTATGGATTATCCTCGCAGAGCCCTAAAATACCCGATACTACCATTGCCATTCAAGGGTACTCTTGCTTTAGAAAAGACTGAACAAATGAGGAGGTATAATCATATACACTAGAGAGTCTATAAACTTTACTCTCTTACATTACTCTTGTACTACTACCACCACATATGAATACATTGCTGGCAAAATTGTTGTACCCTCCTCAAAATAAATCATAATTGCTGGCATCTACAGACTCACTTAATACACAGACACCCAGGTATTAAATAAAGTTTAATACCTGACCTTGACTAAGCGATTGACTTTTTTTTACTCTGAGTTCTTAGAGGTCTGTAATACCCATGACACACTAAGGGGTGCACATTATCCATGGGGGTCTGCTGATCTAGAGTTATACAGTCTTAGAGGTGCCTTACGGACAAACCCTAAAAAAACTGCATCCATTTATGATCACACTGCTTACAGACAGTTGCAGAATACCTGCACAAAGAAAACAAAACTAGCCAGAGCTAAATATTTTACTGACAGCTTTAACAGTAACATATCAAAACCAGCCAAGTTTTGGAAGGTTATTAAAAATATCTACAATCCCCCCTAACCATTCTCGCCCCTTAACTATAAAAATAGGCAATGAAGCAATACAATTCCCTATATATCAATAGCTAATGCATTCAACAAAACATCATTGGATGTGCACCTCCCTGATTACACAAAGTAAAGTAGAAACATGCATTTAACACTCTCTGTCACCTTCCTCCAGGTCCAACAGCACTGCTGAATTCAATTTCATGGCAATATCTCAGAGTGAACTATATGACCACCACTTTAAACCAAAAATGAAATTGCAATCTGGGCAAAAGAAAATTAATGTATACTCAGTAATTTAGAGTTTTAATAACTTTGGCATGAGTACCCTTGTTTTACTCAACAGTAAAGTCCCTTTAAAGGAATAGTAATGTTTCATAATAAAAGCAGCTCTAATTAATCATCATAGTATTTGGACTTTGGAGAGAGTTAGTTCAATTCTGTCAGATTTGTAGTTCCAGAGTAATTCAATGACAAAGTATCCCCCTCCCGCCCCTTTTACTGATGTAACACTGCTCAGCCAGAGCAGAAGAGAGGTGCCCAGGTAGATTGCAGAGAGGGACAATCTTCAATTAAGATAAGGGAAAAACCTGAAAAGCTTGTCAAGGGGTCAGGGATTTCATTGTTTTCATAGGAATAAGAGTGTCCCCTTCTGTTATCTGTCTGGTGTATGGACTGCATTCCACATCTGAGAAGAGATTGCTTACACTAGGTAAAAGGGGCGGGAGGGGGAAACTTTGCTTGTGAATATCTCAAACCATAAAGGTTTGAGAGATAAGACTTATATCATTCTTCATGTTTTTTTAATGCCTACAAAATAAAATAAAGTTAAAACGAAGTATTACTATCCCTTTAACACTGATGGTGATAGGTTGGAGATAAAGTGCCAGTACATAAAACTAACATGGAATACATGTTGAATACATTGTATACAATTATGTACTCCCTTTACGCTATTAGTCATGTAAAATGTTTATTTTTCTAAGACTAAAAGTACATGAAAAACTTCTTCTACTAAATATTGTTTATTTTAAATAATTGCATTATAATGGAATCAGTGTTGTGTACACCCAAAGTAGAGGGAGCATAACAGTTCACAGTATATATTTTTGCAATTTCGAAATTAATCTTTTATAGTTTTAATCTATTGTGCACTATTAATCTGAGTAATAACATGGCTTAGAGCGAAGACAGACAGACTTCACAGTAACTTTCCTTCCGTGATACCAACTTTTATACTTGGAATTCAAGGCCATGTTTATAAAGGTCAACAGGAGCAATCTTGAGGCAAAGTGCTAAATTGGGAGCAATACAAAACACTCCATTGGTTTCTATGGTGATTGACACTAATTTAGCACATTGCCCCAGAACTGATCCAATTTTGCCTTGATGGCTATTATGTACACGTGCGAAAAACATGGCGTTGGATAACTGAGGCTTTCAGTTCACAATACCCTTCCCACAACAGCACCAACTTGTCTACGTTGTTGGGGAAACAAAGTGATAACCACAGAAACAGGGGAGTGTTTCTACCTATTGATCTTATTTGAATTACATAAGAGTCTGCAATGGAGATTAAAAACGTTGAATTTACACTAACAGACTGAGTGAAAACATGGCTTTGGAGAAAAGAGACCTTCAATTCCCACTACCTGTGTAGGTTTATACAGGTTCCTTTCTTCTGTCTCTGGCTCAAAATGAGCAGGGGCTGAAGACAAATGTTGTATTGGGACAGGCTAAGAACAAAGTAAAGGCCCGCATATTTTTAGGTTTATCAGCCCTTGAACTTGTGCGGTGTCAAAAATGGTCTAATTGTACCTCCCCCAACCCCTCCACTATGAATTGGGCATCAATCCCATTTCTACTCTCCACCATGAATCTGCCTGACAGCAAGCCTGTCTCCTTTGCCTATTCCCACACCTCACTTGAATATACCAACAGCAGGCCTGTTTATTTGGTGCACCTCCTTCTTCCCTCTCTCAAATTAATTGGGCAACAAGTCCAGCAATGCCCCCTGGCCCATAAGTGAGAATGTGCTGGGCTCCTTCCCTACCTACCCACATTAATCTGCTCTACTGAAGACCGCTCTGTTTGGGTGCAAGACCTGCCTAGTTCCTCAAATAAACGGACTACCTACTTTCAGCTATAACTGTCCACACAGCTTTAATTGGCAAGGTCATGGATGGGATAGATGAAGGTAGTGCTCTTTATGGGTTTTGCAATTCTCTGTATTGGGTGGTGGTGGTGGGGGGGTACAGCACCTGCTAACCCACCCAGGCACAATTGGTAAGCTGCTGTGACTGTAACAAAAATTAGGAGAGGAAGGGTGCAAGGCAAAGACAGACTTGGAGGGTATCATTGGGAAAGGCTCCCAGTGGTATTAAAGTACATTTTGTATTGGATATGGGGCAGCCAAGGTAATGTGAGCCACCCTGGTAATGAAATATCTTATTTTTCTCTTGAGACATGGAAGTAGCGTAAGGCCCTGTTATGTCCCGGTGGTAAAACGGTACTGGAACCAGGTATTCTCTCCCAATTCTACTGGACTACACTCCTACCCCTGCTCCCCAACACACACTACATACCTCTGTAGAAGTGGATGGCTCTGCGCAGTTTGTAGCAGGATCGAAGGGAACATATAATAATAGTAAGAGGAAGGTGACCCAGTCCAGTTGCTGGAAGCAGGAAAGGCTCCATTTCCCAGTGTGCCTACAGCCTCAATTCACACTCAGGAAAAATGTCAGGTGGCAAAGGGTGTGAAGCTGGCACCCTTGCCAAGTGGCAACATTAAGGACAATGAGTGAAAATGGTTAAACCTGCGCCATAGGTTCACCATCAATGGTCTAGAATATTGTATTGGTTTTTACAAGCACTGGGATTTCTCTCTTTGACAAGATATGATGTAACTTTATAGACTTGTGAATGAATGCTGATGTGTATAATGGGAATTTAATGTGTTCTTACCTGTTAAAAATGTCTCTTTAGTCCATATGGAACACAGGTCTTTGGGGTGGAGACTACCTCATCCTACAGCTCAAGCCCCCCTCCCCCACTAAATCCCAGAATTCACTTAACCAAAGCCACACAATGAGAAGTACGTAGGTAATGGAAAAGAAAATCTGTGAGAAAGACTCTAAGAGGACTCCTCTGCCCAGGAAAGCAGTACCACAAAACCAGGCCAAACGGCACAGTTGTGAATTGGAAAGGATTGAAAGCAAAGCTCAGGTACAGATGGCTGGCTGTGTGAATTGGGATGTGCAACTACGCGTCCTGAGGATCCAGGGAGGCCAGATACTCCTGCTGGCACATTGCTGAGATGACAGAACACAAAGATTCCATCTTGAAGCACGTAGCGACCACACACTTGTTGAGTCATTTGAGGTCCAGAATGGGCCGGCAGCCACTGTCCTTGTTTGGAACCACAAACAAGTTGGAACAGAAACCTGAAGGGCACTCGGGGGGGGCTGTGACCAGTACCAGTACCTGTTTTCCAGCAGGAAGTCCACAGCCTCCTGGGACAGCCTTGCCTTGTCTGGATATTTTGGAACCTTTAATAAAAAGAACCAATATGAAGGAAGGGATTTGAAATCCATGTGGTAACCTTCTGAGATGACCCACAAAACCCACAGGTTCATTACTGAAGATAACCACAGTCCCCTACAAGCAACAATGGACCAGGATTCTGCAAGTCATGCGGAATTGGGTTTGTTAGACATAGCCTTTGAAGCTGAACGTGTTGGCTGTCAGGCTTGTCTGGGTTTTGTGGCAGGGCATGCTTGAGATGTTTACAAGCTCTGAGGCCTCTGCTCCCCGGTTTGGCAGAGAGGATGAAAAAGATGTGCCTTCCTCACCAGAAAAGAGTGCTTGTTGGAGATTTGAGGCAACAAGGCGCTCTTACCACCCACAATGTCACTGATGATCAGTTTCAGTTCACATAAAAAAAAAGGGACTTGTCCTGAAATGGCAAGGAGACCAGTGACTTCTTAGAAGATTTGGCCTGTGGACCAATCTTGTGCCACAAAACGTAGCTCTTGAATCCTTTTCCTTGGATTTATCCTCATGCAGAGGCTGACATACTTCCTACTAAAAAGTGTGCCAAAACACTACAAAATGTCCCGGGAATAATAAGATTTTAATATTACCTTGTTAAATCCATTTCTTTTAGTCCATATGGAATACAGGTACCATGGGAGGAGACTTCCTTCCTTAGAAACCCTCTCTCCTCAGGGTGGAGGCTTCAACCGCCATGTCGTCAAATCCAACCGCTCCACATCCTCCTTCCAGAAGGAGGAGGTCCAGTCTAAGTGGCAGTGGAACGTATCCCGAATGGAAACCACCCTCCTGGTCCAGTATGGAGCAATCATAATGACTGCTGGACCATCCATCCATATCTTCCTGAGCATTCTCCATATAAGAATTGAAAGCCTTGAGGTCCAGAATAGGGCAGCTGTCGCTGTCCTTTTTGGATGCTACAACACAAATTTGAATAAAAACCTGAACATCTTTCTTGGAGTCGCACTGGAACAAGAACTCCCTTTTCCAGAAGAGACTAAACCACTTCATTGAAGAGATGCAACTTTTCCTGGCCCCAGGGAACCCTGGACTGGAAAAACCTGAAGAGACTTGAAACCTATTCTGTACCCTTCTGAAGCCACCTGCAAAGCCCACTTGTCCTCAATAGACTCTACCCATATTCTGTAAAAATGGTGCAGGCATCCACGAACAGGTGTCTGCGGACCAGGATTCTGCAAGTCAAGCAGAGGCAGGCTTGCCAGATTTAGGCTTGGCAACAGTGTGCTTAGAGTGCCACTGCCACTTGGGCTTGGTGGAGGGGTGCAGGGTGAAGGCCCAAGACACGTTTGGTCTTTGCTCCTCTGTTTGGCGGGAACAAAAAAGATGCAGTTTCATCGACATGTTAGGGCATTTGGAGACCTGAGGTAATAGGGTGCTCTTGCCCCAGTAGCATCACTGATAATCTGTTTTAGCTCCGGACCAAAAAGAGGCTTGCCCTGAAAGGGGATGGAAACCAGTGCATACTGCCACAAGGTGCATCAGCAGCGGCCTTAGATGACAATTTGACAGCATCAAAAATAGTATCAGTAACAAATGTCTGAGCCACAGACATGTTGGCTAAGAGGGCTAAAAGATCCTCCTTAGAGGTATCATCCCTGATGGCATCAGTAAGTTGCTATTGACATAGGCAGAGGGAATAATTGGCCTCAATGCAGAGCCAATGGCCGCAAAATTGGACTAGTTTCTAGCTTCCTATCCATTAGATCCTTAAGAGCCACAGCATCTGCCAAAGGCAGGGATGTAGACTTAGAGAGCCTGGATATAGGGGGATCAATGGCAGGAGTAGAAGCCCACTGCACCAAAGCTGCCTCGGAAAAAGGGTACAGCTTAAAGAATATGTTAGAGGTAGGCAGCCTCTTATCTGGTGTCTTCCTCTCATACAAAATAATTTGATACAGAGTGGCGTTGGGTGGAAAGACTGTAGAAGACTTTTTACTTCTCTGAAACACATCAGAAGAAGTCAGACAGCCTGTAAGGGTCTGTAAGACAGCCTTAACCAGTCCCTCTGAACAGGGAGCAGGGTCAGCTTTAAATGGGTCTCCAAAAGCATAGGTAGAATCCCCTTCTTCAAATTCCCCTTCCTCCCTGTCATCCTCAGAGGAATACATGAGCGCAAGTATACCTGGGGCCTTAGGGCCCACAGATCTGTAGGTGGTAGGGTGTTTCCATATATGGAGAACACACTGGAGAGGAGACCCTTGTTGACACCATCTTGAAGGAAGAAGAGAACCCAAGAAAGACTGAAGGGCTGTGGGGGGAAGTCCCAAACAGTTCATCAGTGGCAGTATAGGGACCAAATCCTTCAATAGGCTTTGGATGAAATTGGCTTTGTAGCTTGGAGCATAGTAGAGATGACATCTCAGAAAAGCCCTTCTTTTTCAAGAGGGCAAGAGCCATGCCGTCAAAGCCAACCTCATCACTGAGTATGACAAACAGATCTTGGGTCAACAGATCAGATCTCTGGGGAAGCCAAAAGGGTTGACAGACTGAGCAGGTATAAGAAAAAGGCCTGATGAGGCCTGAACTGGGTGATCAAGAAAACTGGAGCTTTCTCTCTCTTGATCTTTTCCAAAACCCTCTGAATCATGGGGATTGGAGGAAACACATATGTCAAAAGAAAATTCCATGGTATGGACATCACATAGGCTAGTGGATCCTTTAGCTTGGCACAGCATAGAGGAACTTTTCTGTTCTCATGGGGAGCCATAAGGTCCACTGATGGTAGCCCCCAGGGATGGACAATCAGGTTGAACACACACACTGGTTCACGATTCTCAGGAACCAGAAGTTGACAACTTAGAAAGTCTGCAACCACGTTTTCCAGTAATAAGAGTCTCTGAGATGGTTCAGACAACCGAAAGAGCTCCAGAAGCTCTGTTCAAGCTGACTTGCTTCTGGTCCTTCCTTAAGGAGACTGCAACTGCTGTTGCTTTGTATGACTGGACCCTTACAAGAGTTCCTTTCAGGACATGAGACCAATGGGGAAGAGTTAAGCAAATAGCCAGTATCTCCAAAATGTTGATCTCAGTGGTCCAGAGAACTTGAGCCATCAGGGGACCCAGGGTTGCTCCTAATGTCTAGGTGGGTCTGTCAGCCTTATGCTTCTGAGCAGACTTTCTGTTCTGCCAATCCTGTTTTGGCTTTGGGGTGGATCTGAGTAGGTTGAACCCTAGGAGCGCCAAAATAGTGGGGATAATGAAAAACACCCATCTTCTTTAGGAAAAATGTACACTTAGGAGAAATCTCACATCAGGACCAAAGAGGTTTTTCCCCACAAACGGAAGGGACACCAAACTTTTTTGAAGATTGGGAAGCTGACCAAATCTTGTGATGCATGGCTACCAAGGGGGCTGAGGATTTAGTAAAAAAACGTAGATGCATCAAAAGCCTCCTCTATAAGGTATGCATTGCCTCAAGGATATTGTTCAGCATAACCAAAAGTTCCTCTTTAGAAGTGTTCACCCCAGATAGCCATAGCTAGTAACCTAAGCTGTAGGAAAAATGGGTTACAGAGCGGCCCCAGTGGCTGTAAAGTTCATCTTCAAGGAATCTAAGCATTATCTGCCTTATCGTTAAGGGCTGCAACATCTGCAAGAGGAAAGGCTGTGTTTTTTGGAAAGGAAAGATACATGGTGATCAACCAAAGATGGAGAAGCCCACTGTGACAAGGTCTCAGCCAAAGAAAAAAGATGGTGGTTGGAGATGCGCTTGTTAAGGAAGACTTTTATTAAACATTTTCCACTCCTCCAGCAGAAAATTATATAGAGGAAAATAAGTATCTCCTTTTTGTGTCATTTGAAGATCTCTTGTGAGGAAGATCCTGAATCAGAGGCCTCAGTAACCTGAAGACTCTCTAACACCAGTCTGATAAGCCCCTGAGCTGAGGGACAAGGATCATTCCCTCATAAGAATCCCAAAGGACAAGAAAGAATCCATATCCTCCCTGTCAGTGTCAACCTCCACCACAGAGGAACCTCCAACCAACTGAGAATTGTCCCCAAAGACAGAATCAAGATGTCTGGCAGTTGATACGGGGAGTGAATAGAAGGGATAGAGGGAACTGAAGAAATCAGAGTCTTAACCCGAACTGGCTTTTGTTCTGCAGTGGAGGGCCGTAGGTGGTGTAGTAGGAGTTACAGTGAAAGATGGACATAGGGTATTGGAATACTCCTGTGGAAGCCCAGTCTAGAATGAGATGCCATGTGCTAAAGTGGTTAAGGGGATCCCCGAATCCTTAGGTTTGGATTTCTCCATGTGTCCCTTGGGATCTGACATGTACAAAGAACAAAGTAGGAGAAATGTAGTCCAAAGTAGCTGTAAATTATTAGAAAGTACTCAGACATACAGAAAAATTTACTTATCTGCCTGCAAAGGGTTAAACTGGAAGGTAGAGAATAGAGCCCAGCCACTGCATAGCCTGTGCAATGAGAAAGGAAGATGGCTGCTAAAATATCACCTCTGTCCAATCCTGAAAGCCCAAGAAAAGGGGTATTCTGGTGTCTCAAAGCACTTATACAGTAAACAGTGGCTCATCAGTCATTTTAAAATGGCGATTTTTGGTGCTCTGAACATTGAGCCCTTTGATGACTATGTGGCAGAGCAGGTCAAGTGATTCATTTTGAGCTCTCTCTAACCCCAGTGAGTGAAACATGTGCAAAGAGATGTCATTGTGAAGAAGTGCATGCAATGGAGATGGTTTCCACAAGGGCACCCTGTTCTTAAAGGTGCTGCATCAAATAAAATGAAGTACTAATTAAATTAGAGAAAAAGGCTTTAAACTGCATATATACATACCGCATTAGAGGAAAAACGGACAGTCCAGTTAACAACAGTATAAAAACAGCCCAAGAACAGAAAGGCTTAAAAGATCATTACAATGCAAGCAGCCACTATAGAAACATGCAATGTAAGAAGTAGAAATAAAATGTAGTGTCTGACAGGAAAGCCCACCACATAACAGTGGGTGTCAGAGAATACCACGGACAAAAAATAGGACCACAACAGTCAACAGGTTAACTCACCAGTCTTCAGACTACATTTAAAATGAAAGAATTTCAAAGAAGTTCAATAATGAGGCATAGCCATATTGGAAACTCATCCTCCACAGGGAAGGGTCCAGAAACACTGATCTGTCCAGCTCCAGGGAAGCCAGTTCTTGGGAGCCCCCTTAATGGGGAACTATACAGCTCAATATTCTAAGAATAAAAGCAAAAAGAAGTCTAAGATAGCAGTGCCAAATTCACCCTTTCATGAGTCCAGGTCATATGAAACTGAGGAGGCGTTAAGAAAAGCTGGATGGAAGAGGGGAACCTGCCTCCCGGAGGAGGGGAAATTTACCCCATGGTTCCTGTGTTCCAACACTGGACGTAAGAGTAATGTATCTTTAGTTAGTATTGAATATAATGTCCATGGAGGCTGACAGGAATTGTTTTGCTGGTTTCAATATGCCTCCCTCTAAAGGCTTCCTAAAAAGAAGTTTGGGATCCTAATGTCCTGCAACAAACAGCCATGTCAACCTTTATGGAGATGATATCCAGTACTGGCAATGGATGCAATGGATACCGCTCTGGCACTCTGAGGGTTAAAGATACATCTTGGAGAACCAATCCACACACAACTGATTCACAATGGTTATTAGGATTTTCTGCACAGAATAAAAATAGTGGAGTTATTAGGAGGTGTTAGTATTTCTTTAATGGACATAACTGCAGAAAACTAGAAACAATAATGTGAATACTTTTTCATTCCTGTTTCCTGTAACAGCCTGTGAGTTTTGCAGTAGTATCAATGTACTAAAGACCCATATCAGATGTTTTCATATTTGCATATGAGCAGATTTCCCATATTTCCTTTTCTTCAGTGACCATTGTTGTTTGCACATTTCTGCCTGGTACACAAGGTGCAAGGATTATTGTGGTTAGCGTCTGGGGAATTTTTCATACTTCAGTACCCAACACAGCTAGTCTCACTTCTTCCTTTTTATCAATGGGCTTGATAAAGCCTAATAGGACACACAACATTTTCTAAATTTAATTCAGCTTATGTCCTCCCTAGCGTAAACACCAGTCAACCATGACAGAAAATAAATGAACCATAAGTAAACATGATTTTAAATCATAATGTTGCAAAGCAGTTTTATTAGTTATATAACAAACATTTTTTAAAGTGCTTTTCATGAGTTAATAAACTATTTTTAAGACCAACTACAACATTAAATACTTATTACAAAATAAAACACAAATCAAATACATATTAAAATAGTACAAGTATTTTTTAAATTGTACAGAATAAAGATCAGTGCCAAACCATATCATCTTAGCATAACAGTGTAAAAAAAACATACATATCAAACAGCATTTAGGTAAAATAACATATGTATAGAGAAACAGGAACAATTCGGAAAAAAAAAAAAATGTATCATATAGAACTATTTGGATTTACACCTATCAGTGTCTGATTATTGATACTAGTAATGAGATTGAGAGCCTACTGCCATCTATATACACTATTATATACCCTTGTTGCAGTGTACTTGGAATACTTATTAGCACATGCAACGGATACACACTGTGACCATCAAATTATTTCATACTAGTGTGATGGATCTGTAGGTTGCGCTGAGTTTTTGATTGGTAGACTAGACACCTGTAGTTATATTTTTCGACTGGCTTATATGTCCTATATAATAATTTGCTAATTTATGTTTGTCAGAAGCTGTCAGGCGCAGTACAGACTGCCCGCGTTGCGGCTATTAACGGAGCGGGGCACTCCGAATTCAGACCTTAGTCCTCTCTGCGCACTGGTGAGCAGAGAGGACTACCGTCTGAATTCAGAGCGCCATGCTCTGTTATCAGCCGCGGCATGGGCAGTCTCTACTGTGCATGACAGCTTCTGACACATACATTAGCAAATTATTATATAGGATATATAAGCCAGTTGATAAATATAACTACAGGTGTCTAGTCTACCAATCAAAACTCAGCGCAACTGCACTGTGGCCGTTGCTGCCTGGCACTGTGACCTGTGTACATGGGCTGTTCAACTAGTATGAGTGTTTTCACGAGTTAAAGGGACTCTACCACCAAAATTCAAATCTGTTGATTCTGAAAGAGCTTTCAAAATCATGTATATGTTATATTAGTCTTTTTTTGTTTTAATATGGCCAGTCTCTGTTCAAAAGGTCTCCCATCCATTGGCTGGGATGTGTCCTTATGCACCTCCCAGTCAATCAGTTTCTAGCAGGTTCCATCATCCCCCTGCTAGAAGCTGACTGGCTGGGAGGTGTGTAAGCACACCTCCTAGCCAATGGATGGGAGACATTTTGAACAGAGATTGGCCATATAAAAAGGCAGTCTCCGTTCAAAATTCCCTCACGCTGGAACAGACATTGGCCATAAGGTACCAAAGGAAGGGGTCTGTCTTTTCCTCTTCCTGCCGCCACTGCCGGCGACAGTGGTGGAGACTTCATATTCATTATCATATTTCTCTTGAAAGCATAAATTTCCATTTGCAGTGAAAATTACTGGAAATCTAGTCTTTCGTTTTAGGGGAATCAACTATTTCAACTTAGACATACGTGCACATATGTCCACTTTATGTGGCACAAATTTAATGTTTCTTCTTTTCTTTCTTTTTACAGGAAAATTAGTGAAACAAGAAAGGGACGAAGACAGAAGAGAAGTCAGAAGATAGAGAGAAAGAAGAAGGAAGATGAAAGAAGACAGACAGTAGCTGACCAGAGTTCTGAAGGCTCTGCTGGACGTCAGGATTACAGGTAAGTGTTTCTTTTCTGGGGATGTTTTTAAACAAAGTCGGATTAAACCTGTGAATGACAGTGGGGAGCATACCCCAATGGACCTCATAGAGTTAATTCTATTAACATGACAACATTATGGGATTGCCCTGGATGTATTAATTTGGAGCTTAGGGTCCCACATCAATACATTCACTGGTGACTTAGGTTTTTTTTTTTTTGCAAACTCAATTCGGCGTAAAGAAAAAAAAAAACAAAAAAAAAACCTTTCACCAGTTAAAGTGGGTCCCTTAACACATCTTAATGAATTGCAAATTTCGATGCTTGAAAAAATCCCGGCGGGGTTTTATTTTTTGTGTCAGGGGGAATTGAATCAAACTCGTAGCGTCTGAACAGCATGTCTTAATTAGCATAAGCTATAAATCGAAAACTAGTTTGGAAAATACAAAAATGGTAATACAACAGACTGGTGATTTTGAACACTTTCAAAATCAACAACATTTTTGCTAGGTGATAGGGTTCTTTTAACCATCTGCATATGTGTCAATTAATTGATGAAAAAAGTCTAGTTGTTGATAGCCATATTGGTCCTAAAGAGAATATTATTGTTGTAGTTGGTGATACCATTTAATGGACCAACTTAATAGATCATAATATGAACACCTGAATACATTTTTGTGGTTTCAAAAGGTCTGTAGATTATGAAGCTCCATTAAATTGGTCCATTAAAAGGTATGACCAACTACATCAAACACAGTCACTGACGAAAAAAAGACAAACAATGGCAATTAGTATTTTCCCATACAGAAGGCTATGCTAGTTAATTAATGCAAATGCATATACATATACAGTATGTGAATGTTGTCCTACTTAAGTTCATTTTACGTGTATGCTGGCCAAGGATGTATGCTCCATCATTCATAAGATAGGATTTTCGTGAACTTGCAACTAAATTCTTTTCTCTTGGTCCATATTTAACTTAGGAACCATGGGGATGAGCTACCCTTCTTCACAGGGGAGAACACTTCTAAAAAGACAAAGGAGGTTATGCTCTAAGGCGTGATAAGGCGTTCATAATGTGGAGATGACTTTTTCAGTAATAACACTTCTCAAGTTCCTACGTTATTCCATAGAGCCTATGCAAAGTTTGAGAAATCTTAGTGCATTGGCTCCATAGAATAACAAAGGACTTGGAAAAGTGATATCACTGGAGAAGTAATCTCTGCTTTATCATGCCTTAGTGCATCTCTCCCCAGAGTCTTTCAGGCAGAGACTCTCTTCTCCTCTTCTAGCCCAATTCCTGCCTTAATTGCCAGATTCATGTGTAGCAAGTGGCACAAAAAGAGAACTAAAGTGGGGAGAAGAAAAAAAAGACTCCAAGAGGACTCCTCTGTCTGGAGAAGAAAATCAGTTTATTCTCTGGATGGGTGTCCTGTGTTCCATATGGACAAAAGTATTAAAGTAAGTTAACTAAAATTATATTTTCTCTTCCAACATTGAACACAGGAACCAAGGGGTTATACAAAAGCATCTCTAAGATTCCAGGGAAGGAAAAGAGAAAAAAAAAACTGTCCTCATACGATAACAGTAATCCACAGGACTAAACTGGATATATGTAACAGAGGCGTAACTAGAAGCCGTCGGGCCCTAGTGCAAGAATTGCCATGCCCCCCCCGACCACATTGGCCCCCTTCATCTTCACATTGCCCCTTCCACAATGCCCCCTTCATCTCCACATTGCCCCTTCCACAAGGCCCCCTTCATCTCCACATTGCCCCTTCCACAATGCCCCCTTCATCTCCACGATGCTTCCCTTCATCTCCACATTGCTCCCCTTCATCTCCACATTGCCCCTTCCACAATGCCCCCTTCATCTCAACATTGCCCCTTCCACAATGCCCCCTTTCATCTCCACAATGCCCCTTCCACAATGCCCCCTTTCATCTCCACAATGCCCCTTCCACAATGCCCCCTTCATTCCCCTTCCACAATGTCCCCATCTTCACATTGCCCCTCTATCTCCACATTGCCCCTACCTCCAGTCCTGGTGGTCTAGCGGCGTGCCTTAACAGATCTGTGCCTCCTTCGGCACAGATCTCTAGAGCTGAAGCTCCCACGCGCCGCTCTAGTAATGCAGAGGCTGGGAGATGATGTCATCTCCCAGCGCTCTGTATTACTAGAGCGGCGCACCAAATGGGAGTTCTGCTGACTGCTGATGCGGGCGAGGGGGTCGCAGGGGGGCGGCCGGGCCCCTGGAGTGACGGGCCCAGTCGCAGGTGCGACCGTTGCGACCCCTATTGTTACGCCACTGATATGTAACATCAGATGTCAACAGACCCCAAACTATCATAGCAAACAAACAAACCAGAGAAGAACAGAGTAGGGGAGACCTTAAAGTGATAGTAATACTTAATATGAAAAAAATACATATTGTAGTGTTTATCCCCCCGAGTAAAAAAAAAAGGGTACTCTCACTGCTGAAAGGTGTTTTATTCAATAATTATTACAGCTCAAAGTTGATTTTTTTAGGTTCAATATCACAGTGGCCTGAAATTGTAGAGTGGCGCTGTTGTTACACCATACAATTTCAGGCCACTGTGATATTGCACCTAAACAACTGAGCTGTAATAACTTTTGAATAAAACACCTTTCAGCAGTGGAAGTACTCTTGTTTTACTCAGAGGGATAAACCCTACAACATATATTTTTTACATTTTAAGTATTACTATTCCTTTAAACAGGCATTGCAACTGCCAAATCTGGCCTCAACCGAGGACAAAATATTAACATGGTAGTGTTTGATGAATATATGCAAGGAGGACCACATAGCAGTCTTGCATAGCTGTTCAGCAGAGGCCTGATTTTTGTAGACCCAGAAAGCACCTACAAATCTGGTGGAGTGTGCCGTGACTCTGAACAGACCAGGTCTCTTCCTGATCACATACGCCTGGCATATGGTAGCCTTGATCCAAGAAACAACAGTGACTTTGGATGCTGCCTGACCTGCTCTAACACTCTCAAGAATGCCAAAGAGAGAGTCAACATTGCTAAATGATGCACATAATACTTAAGGTGTTCCCCATATGTTTAACGTGAAAAGCAGTATAATACAAAACCTTCATGCCAATAGTTATACTTGAGAGAGAGCAGGACAGTTAGCCTCTGAATAGTAGAAGTAATGGAGGATTGAGATGGAAGCCAAAAAAGCACCCAACCAATCAGAAACAAGCCAGGGAAATAACGAGGATTCTGGGCAATGTAATTTTCCCTAATTACTGTAAACTAAGCAACATGTGACTCTCCAGCCATGGAATGCAGAGAAACTCACACTACTCGACAGTCAGTACACTGATCATGTGATAGATAATGATCAGATTATAGGGAAGAGCCCACTTTCACCCACATACCATAAACAGGTGAAAAAATATGTCCCACACAACTTTTCCCATTGAAGCCTATGAGGCAAAGATGGCCATGGTGCAGGCTCTGCTTCTTAAAGGTGACATGCATCAACAACCAAAAATCACAGTACAGTAAAATGTTCCAAAAACCACTTGGTAACCTAAAATAGGGTACAAATAAAGTATGCAATAACTGTTATATCAGAAGTAGAGACAAGGTGTTTAATAATCTCCAATGTACTAAGTAGCACTGAGAGGATTACATTTGAAAAACTAAGCAGAGCAGCCACCTTTATCACACAGACACATGCAACAAAGGCAATCCAATAAAGAATGAGTGCATTATAATAACAAATTGTGGGGTATAAGATAGCGGACCATGGAACTCAACGGGTTACTTACCATTCTTCTTTCTTCAGGCTCCCATCTAAATAGAGCAGAACCTCTGAGAGGATCAGAATTGTGGAAGAGACTTATCATAAAGTCAACCTCCACAGGTAAATGGTCTGAATAGAAATTCTTGCGAACTGGAAAAGCCAACTCCAGGGAAGCCAGTGATGGCAGCCTGCCTACTGGGGTATTATACAGCCACATATCAAAGGAAAAAATAAAGAAGTAGACCTAAAACCTGCTTCCTCTTGCTAGAGAAAGCACATGCATCTGGGAATTAAGGAGGAGATTGAGCTGGAAGAGGAGAGAGACTCCTGCCCAAAAGGCCCTGTCTTTTTTTAAGTGCCCTGCCCTTGAGAGGAGGAAAGCTCAACCCCATGGTTTCTGTGTTCCCTATTGGATGTAAGAGAAATGCACAAGAATATCAATGATCACATCAACTAATAATTTTTCATTAAATAACCCTTTGAATGCCAGAGTGGTATGCTACACATTGAAAAGCAATACACTTCACACCACTATAGTACTCAAAAGATTAAAGGAACAGTGCCTCCAGTCAGAAAATAATTCCTAATAAATACAGTCAGAAAGCTTATCAATGAATCTACTATTTACTCCTACAAAACTTAGCAATGTACAGTTAGGGTTTGATTTTTTCCCTTCTTTAAAGGGGTAGTAATACTTCATTATTACTACTCCCCATGCTGTAGCCCTTAAAATTCTGAATTCAACAATACCAGCATCTCTCAAACCTTTATGGAAGACCATTTTAGTGAAGGATTTCTGTTTCTATAACAGATCTCAGTACTGCTGCAGAGCCGCCGCCAGTCCTGGGACCGGATTCCCTTGCTGTCAGATAGAATGCGGACGTCAGGGGAGAGGGAAATTTGAAAGTGGATATCTCTCAAACCATAAAGGTTTGAGAGATGCCGCTGGTATCGCTGAATTCAGAATTTTAATGGCCACAAAATGGGGGATAGTAATAATGAAGTATTACTATCCCTTTAAGTTTCTAAGGGAACAGTAAATTCAGCTGTATCTCCTCATCCTCCTGCCTCTTTCTTCTTTTAAACCTCCCACTGATAATCAAAGGCAAGCCTATTAAAGGAATGTTCGAGAGAAACATAGGAGGATTTCATTCCTGATATTACTACAGTAATTAAACCTGAGAACTGTGATTCTTACCCCTTGCCACAGCAAGATAAATAGCTTAACTCTCTTGTGAGGCCAGAAATAAAAACACAGATATGTTTTATTATCTTCCCTTTTCAATTTTATCTTAGGAAGCATGGTCCCTTTACATCCTAAGGGATCAGAAGGGTATGCCATGTATTGCTTTATGAAACACTGTATTTAAGATAAGACAGTAAAACTCTGATTTAAAATAAAGTTAACATTTATGAATGTTAGTTTTATGTACTAGTAACTTTGGAAACTATTCCTCAAAATTATTTTGGTTGGTTCAGTGTCATGCTCTGATACATACAAGACAAACAGAAAGGTTGTTAAATGTTGAAAAGTAGTTTATGAGTTTGACATCATTGTCAAGAAGACCTCCAATATATGACTTCATATTACCTAACCTTGGTACCTTAATATAAAATTCCTGAAACTGAAGCCTCATGTTCCATATTATGTTGGTATTTCTTTGGATTTTTTAAATACAGAGCTAACTAATGTTTTATTAACCCTTGAAGACCAGAGGAGTGTGCATCACATTGCAAAGCGTAGTGCTGCACATCTCTCTAGTTATCAAGGGACTAAACTACATAAAAGAAGAAGTAAAACGTACAACACATATGACCTTCATGCTAAGCCAGTTCCTACTGCACTCCAAAACAGATGGTTGAGAAGTCAGTATCTGAATGCTACTGAACCTACGGGATTGTAATTATGTTAAATACTGATGCTGCAAGGATGTCTTAAAGAAAAGGCAATGCCTAATAAATAAAAACTATGTCACTTAAGGAATGTTGCAGTGCTAAAAAGGTGCAAATCTACATTTGATCCTACGCATGGACCATTAAAATACATTTAGAATTTGTGTTTATGAAAATGAACAAGGAAGACCTGAGACAATGAAGGCCATAGGCAAAGCAAGTAAAGTATTAACACAGTCATAAGGAAATTATTCATAATAATGCAGATTTCCTCTGCTACGTAAAGGTGGAGTACTGCTTTTACAATACATTGCTTTTGGTAAAAGAAAAATAAGAAAATCACTATTTTAACAAGAAAGGATACATGCTACCTCGTATGGAACTGCAGAAAGATTTTAGAAGATTCTATAAAAATTGTGGTTTGTCATTAAAAAAAAACAAACAAAAAAAACAACAACTTTTTTCTGAGTTTCTCCAATCACTTTGCTATAAAACTAAGAAGTGAGGATGATGACCATGAAGTAGAAATACTGCATCTGTTCCTATTAGGTATACATAGAGGTGACTGCTCTCAGTTATTGTGTGCCTATACCAGGGAGCCATGCAGCAGTGGTCACCATAAGGTTTGTTAACAAATATAACAAAACCTTAATAAAACATATAGCTAATATGTTTTTTAAAATTCTATCTTAAGTAAGGTTAAAAGGAGATAGTATATAGCAGTAATATGTTTAATGTCCACATTTAAATAACCATGTGCAATTTTTGGCACTAGATTCCATTAAAGGGGAAAAAAGTTAAAAGTTAGAAAAATATGGCATTGACAGTCCTTTGATGACATATCAGAAATGTTTCAACTCTACAATAACGTACTACTTTGTACTATTTGCAGATGGTGGCTTGTAAAAACATGGTTTCGTCTAATGGATTTTTTTGTTTGTGTGATGCAACTTAAACTGTTGGCTCAAATTCAAATGCATTATTTGTTTTCCCAGATGAAATATGTTTTAAACTTTTCTTCTTTTTTGGTTTCACATTACTGTCTTGCTTTTGTTGTCCCCATTCAGGCAGAGCAGAACCTGCAGATGTGGATGGTTCTCTGAGTGGAGAAGTCATTCGAGTTGAACTGTCAGATGACATCTGTAACATTCTTGATACACTAAAAAGTATACAAACACAAAAATTATTTGTTTTCAATGCGTTTTCAAAAATGTTAGTCATATATTGTACTCTACTAAAGGACAAAGCAGAGCAGATTATGAGATAGAATGCAGTTATGGTAAAGAGGCAGGACAGTATCAGGACTGACTGCAAATACAAGAATGTTAGGCTGTAAAGAAAGGATGCTCTCCATTACTCTGGAATAGTTCTCTACAGCAACAGGCTTCTTTTTACAAGTAAGCAATGTTTTGAGAAGAGAAAATCCGAAGATATTTTTGCCGAAATTCACATTATCAGTTAGCTCCCCGTACATATCAGGAATGTGAATTGGTGCATATTAACCTAATGGTATATATGACCAATAATATGCCCTTATACATTTTCAACAAATACATAATTCCTTGTTAAACACCTAAACTTACATGCTTTTCAATATAATCTCTGAATGGCAAAAGGGAATCAGTAGAATAAAGATATTTAAGACATCGAAGTAGCTCAAAGGAATGTAAACATCCCTCCTGTTTGATTTGTGGATTAAGACACAAAGAAGGTAATGCCAATTCTTGATTGATGTGAAGCGAAGACACCACTTTGGCCTGAAAGTTAGTACTGCTCTCCTTAATGAAAGATAAGGAGGCCTGCATGATAGAGCACTGACTTTTGAAACTCTTCTTGCAAAGATTATGTCTGAGTCCAAAGTAGGATGATGGACAGAGGTCACAGTCCCGCTGAACAAGGAGCATGTTTTTTATTGGGTGTCATGCAATTCAGTTTTGCATTTAATGCCATAAATAGGCCTATTGTCTCCCTCCAGGAAAATGGTGACCCCTCCCTCGAAATTAAGAGAGAATATTTATAAAATAAACATATCCCCAAACAGTATATACCTTCTGACATGAACATTCCTAAGATAGATTTAAAGTAAAGAGACACATAGAAGGAAAGCATGAACACTGAACTGAATCCTGGGGAGTTCTCAAATAAAGAAGATAAAAAGGCCAAACTCTTCTTGGATCCAAAGCACTGCCCATCAAGTCTCATAAGATGAAAGAAACTCTCCAAGTCAAAGTCCAGTAAAGAAACTGGTAATAGATAAAAACCACATTAGTCTGTTGCTTGTGACTAGTCTAGTGCCTCAATTGTACTTCCATGAGGAAAAGTGTGAAAAAAGCACTATACAGTCCCCAGCAGCCACATAATCTATCTAAACAATTGCTCCCAATCTTATCCAGTATAGAAAACCTTTCGATTCCATACAGATATTTTATGTTTTATATGCATGTACACATGATGCAGCTCAATATACATAGATATTAATGCTGCCAAATTATAGAACGGCTCCAGGACGCTCACTGCTCTAACAGTGGTGGACTCGAACAACATACCAATACAGAGGCTATAATGCAGTATGAAGCTAAGGAGAGAATGTCAAATCTTGCTGTGTTTACAGAGTAGTTGGAAGACATCTTTCAATATAACATTCATCTCAGTGGGTAGTGCAGTGCAAACACAAACCCAACACAATCAGAAATATACACTTCAGAAATACAGCCAGCAAAACATTTACCATATTGTACTCACTGCATTACCAAATAAAATGTATCTGCTGCACAAAAGCTGCTTACTCTCTGAAGGGCGTAAACTAGGAAAAACTCTTCACCAAGTTCTCACCCATTTGAAGATGGTGTGGAGTGTCCTTCTGGCATAAAAGCAAGGAAACCTCATCTTGATTTCAGCCAAGTGAGAGACCTTAATGACTCCACTGGTATAGTATCAAAGCAGCAAGAAAAACAGTAATAAAAATAAAATCAACGAATGGTCTCCCAAAGCAAAACAGCCCTATATCTCCTTCAGGGCACTCAGAACACTGCCTTGTGGGAGAAGCCTAGTGGTAAAGTAGGGAAGAATTTGTCAGTTGAAAGTTAACTATTTAAATGTCAAGCCTCCCCCCAGGGATGTGGGTTCCTTATTGTATGCAAGAGAAAAATGTATATGTGTTTGCTGTATGGAGGACTGATGCCTTTGTAAAGCATGGATTACATTGCATTTGATTTCAAGGGTGTTACCCAAAAAATGTATCCATAGTCTTCAATGGGAATAACACTTATTGACTGCAGTGGAAACTAAACCTAAGAACTTCTGTTAATGACATCTAGAAAAGGGGATTTTTTTATATTTACAGATAAATCCTTTTCTCTTAGCCCCTAAAGATGAGTGAACAATGACTGGGTCCTATGATAAGCCTTAAAAGAAACCATGCTGCTGGTGTTAATCATGGTTGCTATGACTTGCTCATAGAAACCTTTCCTTCTCAGGATATCAGATTCAAGAGCCATGCTGACATAAGTCAGACTGAGGTACCATGTAGTTCATTTGAGAAGCCATGAGGTCTACGTACAGCAGATCCCACCTACAAAGTCAAATCCTTACTGCTTTAGTTCCTAGTCCAGAGTCCAGGCGAATATCAGACAATCCTCAGACCATGTGACCCCACTTCTGGTCCCAACTTGGTAGTTGACATAAGCCATCATCGTTACACTGTCTGACTGAATCTGAACCATGAGGCTGCAAAGCAAGTGGGACTAATGCAGATGAATCACCTGAAGTTCCATCACATTTATCAAAAGCTGTCTCTCGTGACTGGAGCAGTTACTCTGTGCCATCTGGGGAAACAGACTGGTGTCTGCTATCAATATTGACCAGTCCACTTTGTCAAATTTGAGACTGCATGTTAGATGGGTTTCCTGAAACCACCAGCATGGATCCACACTTTTCTGGGATGGAAGGGACATCATGCAGGATGCAGGAACCAGTTTTTCAGACTGTCCAGCTGCCGGGTATGTGTGTGAAACTTACATATGGAACTAATTCCAGTGCCAAAACCAGCAATGCCAACACCCTTATGAAGTCTTGCATTATCGCCAATGGGCAAGCTAAAAGTTGAGACACACACCAGGACACCAGAACCTTGTCCCTTGGCACAAAGACCTGCTGAGAAAGACCAAGTACTGGGACAGGATCAAAGAGGACTTTCTGAAATTGATCATCCAGCCTTGCTGTTCCAAAATGGACACACAAGTCTGAAGAGATCATCCAAATAAGGTGTTAGCAAGATTCCTTGCAACCAAATAGGGATGGCTTCTAAATGCATTGGGCTCAGCAATACGGTCATTCCTCCTGCCTCTCATTCCAATACCCTTCTTGTAAAATCCTTAGGTTCAAACGAAGGAGACATTAAGGAGGATAACTCACTTTTTCCTGCGGATGAAGTAGAAAACCTGGTGACTTCAGTCGGTGCTGTGATGAATATTGAAGGAAAGGAAAACCTACAAGGAATCTGATTTCTAGTTGACATTTCAAGAAGCAGAAAAAATTCCCTGTCCATGATGTTATCTGTGCTATAATTCAAGAAAGATGTCGAATTCCCAAGGTTATACCCAGAAGAACTAGGAAGATTTTCCCCTTTGACATGAGAGATGTCAGGATCTAGGATACTTTTGAGCTGGATACTCTGATTACCAAGCTAACAAATGGAGATTGCCATCCAATTGGGAGATGGTACCAATGCTTTGGGCAGCGAGGACCGGAAGACCTAAGAACCAGTCCAGAAAGCCTTTCGGGTAGCAACAGCTGGTTTCAAACCAAGTATTGCTGCTGCTTCATTGTTAGGGTCACTTTGGGAATGGGTAATAGAGACTGAAGAGATCTCCTTGCAAACATGACAAGGCAAGAGATGTTAAAGAACATTTTAGAAACCAGGCTAGCTGTTGATTACATTTGTGATGCAGCTCTAGAATTGTTTAGGCTATCTGCCCACACTACTTTGTCTGTGGAGGCACACAGAGCCATCTGACTGAGCACTTTGGGGGCTGATGCCTCTAAGAATCAAGTTTGTGCTATGTTATTTCAAGGTGAACATCTCTTGGACAAGTAATTAGAAAAACTTGTGGACAAACAGACACCAAGGAGATTTTTGCCAAGTTCCTTAAACATTCCTTTTAGAAAGTCTATGTACAGGGGAAACAACAAGCCATTATGGGGGAATTAAACCAACAGCAAAAAGGCCTTCCATCAAAATGGGCTGATGATAACCTCAGATAGTTGTGGCCACAACATCATCTCCAAGGGTTATATGATAGAGCTCTCTGTGCATCCTTCACAACAATTTCGACTCACAGACATTCTTCAGTCAGAAGAAAGGCTGTTGTCAGATATTTTGAGACAGAGTGTTAATTCCAGCTCCCAATGCTGAAATAGACATTGAAACTTACCCTCTATGGTTCATAGTCATCAATGCTTCAAGAAGGGAAAGGAGGTGTCAGACCAATTCCAAATCTTTGTTTCCTGAAATAGTTTATTCCACATGCCCATTAAGGATGGAGACAGGAAAATGCACAATAGTCTGTCCCCAGGGACTTGATGGCTACTTTATATATTTCCATGTGCCCATTACTCAGAAGCCCCAAATATTTATCTGGGTCACCATTACATTAGCAGATGGAGAATTTCACTCTCAGTTTTTCACTCTACCCTTTGGAGACTCTTCCGCCCCAAGAATTTCACAAAGTTTCTGAGGGTAGTCATAGCCTCTGTTTGCTAGAGAAGGATTTCTCTTGTACCCTATCTGGACAACTGGTTAATAAAGACATTATCTCCTCTGTTTCTTCAACAAATCTACACTTTGTGATCACCTATCTTCAAGACCTCTGTTGGCTGATCAGCCTACAAAAATCAAACCTTTTTTAACACCTTACAAGAAAGGACTTTTTTCTCAGAAGAAAAATTTTCAGCATGATGAACCAGATCAAGACTGCTCTCAAGCTTCACAAGTTGTCCATCTGAGTAACCTCGCATCTCCTTAGTATTTCCTCCTTGGACAGCAGAGTTCCATGGGCTACGCAGACTCTGAGGGCTTTTCAAAACCTAGTCCTAAAGGTCTGGGACAAGTCTCCTTTCTCCTTAGACTCTTACATAGAACTTCCCCTGGAATGAAAGCATCTCTAAAGAAGGGCTTGTAGAAAAGAACTTATAAGAGCAAGCCTGCCTTGGTACTTCTAGCTGTTTGGAGGTTCCTCAGACATTGGAAAGAATATGCTAAGAGCACAGCTGTCCACATCCAGAAGAACAAAAGAACAAAGGTAGCATATGTCAATAAGCAGGGAGAGGCCAGAAGGCTGTTAGTACCATTCTGAATTAAAAACTGGAACATCATCCTCTTCTTAAGAGATTTGTTAAAGGGATAGTAATGCTTAAAATGTAAAAAATGTATGTTGTAGGCTTTATCCCCCTGAGTAAAACAAGCATACTCCCACCGCTGAGAGATATTTTATTAAAAAATTATAACAGCTCAAACTTGAATTTTTAGGCACAATATCACAGTGGCCTGAAAATTTACTGGGGCGCTGTTGCTACACCATCCTATGGAGATTTATAGTCTACAGACCAGAGCAGTCCATAGGATGGTGTAGCAACAGCGCCACTGTAAATTTTCAGGCCACTGTGATATTGTGCCTAAAAAATTCAAGTTTGAGCTGTGGGAGTATCCTTGTTTTACCCAGGAGGATAAACCCTGCAACATATATTTTTTTTACATTTTAAGTATTACTATCCCTTTAAAGCAATCTTTGGAATTTCAGTATTGGCTCCTCCATGGGATCTAAACCTGGCGTTGAACATTCTAATGTTTTCCATCTTTGAATGCCAGGAGGAAGTTTCCTCTAAAATGGCCACTCTGAAAACCACCTTGATTACATCAACAAGAAGGATCCTAGTAGTCAGGCTCTCTCAGTCAAACAGCTTTTGCTCTGTCTTGGAAGACAAATTAGACTTAAGCCTGACTGTAGAATTTAGACCATAGCTTTTATAACATACATGAATTGTTCTTCCTGTCTGCTGACCCAATCCGGAGAATTAAAATCAGCAGCACTGACATACCATGTAGCTGTAGTTATATTTATATTGCCAGGATATAACACTGGAGAAAGTCCTCCAACTTTTTGATACTGTTCTCAGGCTCATTAAACCAGTGATGGCCACATCTTGGTCAGAAAATATAAGAGGATATCACTGACCCAGATCTGAAAGCTGCACAGTATACACACCATCTGTAGACCCTACAGGCTGAATGTATGGTCTTTGGAAGATGAAGCTTTTGGTAGCAAAATTCTATGAGTGGTTTCTGATTCTGGCCAAATAGTTATCTTCTTATTTCTTTTGGTTTGCTGTTATGGAAGAAGATAAAAAGTGAACTCGGCAAATCTGTGAAATCCTGCATCAACATAGGACTCTCACTATATGAAAATGTGTTTGCATAGATTGTGTATGGAGTTTTTTTTATTCACTGCCTCACCTTGGGGAGGGAGTCTTTTCTAAATGTATTACATTTCCTGTCCTAATGAAGTGGTTGTAGTTTGTTTCTAAAGCCTAAGTTTAGTTTTGAATGTGCTCTTTGAGGGTCCCATTCCTGACTTTTCAGGTATCCAGGGCTGCCATTAACAGAGAAAAAAAAGACTTGCTCATCAGGTCCAGCCCATGCCATATCACCCTTGCTGATCACAAGGAAGAGAAAAAAACACCCCTGTTGAAGCCATTTCCTATTCAGTCCCGAGTGGGTAAAAAAAATTCCATCAGGAGTCCAACACGCACTCAGATATTTTCCTGGATCAACATCCTATCTGCTTTGAAACCAACTTTCACAATTCTCAATTCATTCTGAGCTAGAAGGGTATAGATTACTTTTTAGGAATGAACTACAGTATCTGCAAACACAGCATCCAGAGACAAAGAATTCCACAACTTGACTGCCTTTACCATAAAAAACAAACAAAACCATGCCTTTGTTTTAATGAGTGACTTTGTTTTTTTTACTCAGCTCTTTGAGCAAATAGTTCCTTAAAGAGCTCTTAGCATTGACCTGAAAATAGGATTTTAGTCTTACCTGTGAAATCCTTTTCTCTTAGTCCATACACGTTACTGGTAACTTTCGGTAGGCGATCAGTCCCTTTATATAGGCAGGAACAGTTCTGCTGGGTAGAGCCTATCTCATCTCCTTAGCTTGCAGCTAGCCAATCCCCAACCAGTAAGATTTGCAGACTAACTATTGACTAGGTAGTAAGAAGGTAAAGGCAGACTCCAGTGAGCATGAACCCGAAAGGACCCCCACATTCTGCCACAGGAGAGCCAAGCATGGTCCCTTGACAGAGTGGGAGACCAGTAACCTGTATGGACTAAGAGAAAAGTATTTAACAGGTAAGACTAAAATCCTATTTTCTCTGTCGTCCAATACAGGTTTTACTGGTAACCTTGAGATGTTCAACCATTAAGTTCCCCAGGGCGGGAAGAAAGGCAAGGACCAGACGCAGGCCCCTAAAGTCACCAGAGCACCAATGAACCTACAGATCATAAATAGCTGAATATTGACTGCAAAGTGTCAACGGACACTGAACAGGGGTAAAATAAACCCCATGAACGGTTACACAACACACTGAACTAGAGCCAACAGGGCTCAAAAGTGAAAGAGTACTGAGAGACTAAAGAGATCCTAGACAGGCAAGGCTGCCTCCAGAATCTTCCTCCCAAAACTGACATCAGCTGATGCCAGCACATCCACACAATAGTGTTTAGAAAAGTGTGTAGAGATGACCAAGTGGCTGCTTTGCATCAGCTGAGGCCTGGTTCTTGTAGGCCCAAGAATCCCCGATAGACCTCGCTGAATGAGCCGTAACCTTGAAGGGAACAGGCTTCTTCCAAAGTTTGTAAGCCTTACGAATCGTGGGCTTGATCCAAGGAGCAATGGTCACCCTGGAAGCAGGCTTCTCTGCCCTAGGACCTCAGGAATGACAAAAAGAGTGGCAGACTGCCTCAAAAATTTAGTTGGATGCACAGGGAACTTGAGACAATCAACAACATCCAACAGATGAAGATCCTTCTCTTTGTCAGAAGTAGGGTTAGGACAGAAGGAAAGGACCACAATAGACGCCACCTTCAGGAGAAACTCTTGTGAGGTGCGTAGCACTGCCTTGTCCTTGTGAAAGACCAAAAAGAGTGGTCTTTAAGACAGGGCATGCAGCTCCGCAACTCAGTGAACAGAAACAATCACCAAGAGAAAGCCATCTTCCACGTCAGCATACGTAGAGGAATGGTAGCCAAAGACTCAAAAGGAGGGTGCTGAAGCACCCCCAAGACCAGGTTAAGATCCCACTGAGAAGCAGGGGACTTAAACACCAGACGGGTATGAGGAACACCCTGGAAGAAAACCTTGACATCAGGAATGATAGCAAAATGCCTCTAAAAAAAGACAGAGAGCACAGAAGTCTGAACCTTAAGAGAACTCAGACTGAGACCCTCATCCACACCATCCTGGAGGAAGGAAAGAACTGTAGGAAGGTCAAAATCCTGAGACAGTTCTTTGTCAGCACACCAAGATAGAAAGGTAGACCTTGCAAAATGTTAGGCCTTAGAGGAAACAGGCTTACGGGCACTAAGCATAGTAGCCACCGCCCGAGAAGAAAATCCCTTCTTCAAAATTGAGGATTCAATCTCCATGCCGTCAAAGCCAGACGATGAACATCCTCCTTCCAGAGATAACCCTGTAAAGAAGGTCCGGACGGGGGGGGGGGGGGGGGGAAGAGTCGAAGAGGTTCCACCACTGAGAGGTCCAGAAGCTCTGGAAACCAAGTTTGTCGAGGCCAGTACGGAGCAAACAGAATGACAGGACAGCGCCCCAGTCTCAGTTTCCGTAGCACTCTGTTCAACAGAGGAACAGAAGGAAAGATGTATGCCAGAGGAAATGTCCATGGGATCGACAAGGCATCCACTGCCAGAGCCAGGGGATCTGCCCAGCAGGATGTTGGAACCTTCCTGTTGTGCCTGGTTGACATCAGGTCGATGCATGGCAGACCCCACTGCTGGATGATGAGGGTGAACACCTCTGGATGTAGTTCCCCCTCTCCACGGTCCACCACTGAGAGGTCCAGAAGCTCTGGAAACCAAGTTTGTCGAGGCCAGTACGGAGCAAACAGAATGACAGGACAGCGCCCCAGTCTCAGTTTCCGTAGCACCCTGTTCAACAGAGGAACAGAAGGAAAGATGTATGCCAGAGGAAATGTCCATGGGATCGACAAGGCATCCACTGCCAGAGCCAGGGGATCTGCCCAGCAACAGCAGGATGTTGGAACCTTCCTGTTGTGCCTGGTTGACATCAGGTCGATGCATGGAAGACCCCACTGCTGGATGATGAGGGTGAACACATCTGGATGTAGTTCCCCCTCTCCGCTGTTCACCGTTTGCCGACTAAGGAAGTCTGTCAGAACGTTGTCTATGCCAGGAATATGAACTGCGGAAATGGCAGGGACATGCTCCTCTGCCCATGATAAAATAGCCCTAACCTTTAGCCAAGCTGTGAGACTTCTTGTGCCGCCTTGCTTGTTGATGTAGGCTACCGATGTGGCGTTGTCCGACTGTACCCTGACCGGCCAATCCTCTAGTTGCAGTGTCCAGTGATATAGGGCATGAAATATCGCTTGAAGCTCCAAGACATTTATGGGAAGGAGAGATTCCTCCTAAGACCACCAGCCCTGAACACTCAAGTGCTCCAGCACCACTCCCCATCCGGTGAGGCTGGCATCAGTCGTCACTGTGGTCCAGAAGGGCACCAGGAAGGGTCTGCCTTTCAGGAGATTGTTCAGGTTTAGCCACCACAAGAGGTTCTGTTCCACATGAAGACGGAGACAGAGGGAACTTTCCAGGAGATCTGGTCGACTCACGCATGCCAGGATTGGAAACCTCTGAAGTTCCCTGGTGTAAGCCATGGCAAACGGAACTGCTTCTATGGTGGAAATGGACTTCCCCACCAAGGATGACAACTTCTTGGCTGGAATCAGATCCTGAGACAGGACAGCCTGGACCTTCAGTGCTATCTGATGAGCCACTTCATTCGTGAGAAATACTATCCCTTTCTGAGTGTCAAAGAGGAGGCCCCGAAAGACCATCCTCTGGGAAGGAACAAGGTCTGACTTGTCCAAATTGATGATCCACCCATGATTGGAGAAAGCATGAATGCAGTCCTGCACCTGCTGATGGAGTTCCGGAGAAGAGGCCTTCAGAAGAAGGTTGTCCATATATGGGGCCACCCTGATGCTGTTCCAATGTAGGACGGAGATTAATGCTCCCAAGACTCTGTTGAAGACTTGACGAACAGTGGTCAGGCCAAAGGGGAGGGCAGAAAACTGGAAATGCCCAAGGTCTAAGGCAAAGCGAAGATAGTGCCGACTCTCTGTATCAATGGTGATATGCAGATAGGCATCTTGAAGATCCAGAGAGGCCAGAAATTCCCCAGGGGACATGGCCGCTATCACTGTACACAGAGACTCCTGGTAGTATTGGGACCGGACTACAAAGGAGTTGAGATCTTTCAGATCCAAAATGGGATGACAGCCGTCGTCCTTCTTGGAAACCACAAAGAGGTTGGAGTACAAACCCAAGCCTCTCTCCTGAGGAGGAACGAGCTGCAGGACTGCCTTGTCCAGAAGGGCCTGGATAGCTTCCTCAAAAAGGCAGCGCTTTTCTGCTCCAAAAGGAGAATGAGCAGAGAAGGTCCTGTACCCCGTAGCCACCACTTGTAAAACCCACGGGTCCGCCACAGAGGCCTGCCAAGCCGAGAGGCAGAGGCGTAAGCAGCCATCTCCCTGCGGGTGGTGACCTGGGTTCGGCGAGTCATGCAGGAGGAGGTTTGCAAGCCTTGGGCTTCGCGGAGGACTTGGTTCTCCATTGCTGTATAGGCTAGGATGAGGAGTGCGGAACCTGAGGGACCGCCTGGGTCGCTTGGCGGGAGTCTGCTTGAAAGGGATGAAAAAGCTGATTCCATTTGACAGGCTTCTTCTTCCTCAGGACCACTGCCAGGTGAGTACTCTTCCCTCCAGTGGCCTCACTGATGAGATCCTTGAGCTCAGGCCCAAACAGGGAGGAGCCCTGAAAAGGCAAAGACAGGAGAGCCTTCTTGGAGGCCGTGTCAGCAGACCAGATCTTGACCCAAAGAGCACATCTGGCTACCACAGACATGGTAGATGCCCTGGCTACCATACGCGCAGAGTCAAACAGGGTAGCAGAGACATAATGCTGAGCCTCAGCAATGTTAGCGAGAAGTCGCAACATGTCAGCAGTAGGGGCCCCCTGACTGACAGCTGAATTGAGCTGTTCAGTCCAAACAGCCACAGCCCTATTTGCCCATGCTGCAGCAAAGGCAGGGTGGAGGGCAGAGCCAGCCGTTGCAAAAATAGCCTTGAGAGAGGTTTCAAGCTTCTTATCAGTCCAGTCTTTGAGAGCAGAGGTGTCAGCCACCAGCAAAGCAGTGGACTTAGGAAGCATGGAAGCTGGGGCATCCACTTTGGGGGAATGGACCCACTGCGTGAGGGCTGTTTCGGAGAACGGGAAAAGCTTAGCAAACTTCCTAGACACAGATGGTTTCCTGTCTGGAAATTTCAACTCCTCAGACACCAAACTGTCAAGGGTGGGGTTAGGTGAAAAACAAGTATGGGGCCTAACAGGCTCCTGAACACCATCAGAGGGGTCAGAAGACACCTCCTGCACCAAGGGAATGTTCAGGGTGGTAAGCACGGACCTGACGCCCTCAGCCGAGGGAATGGGGTCAGCCCCAAAGGGGTCCTGAGAAAACTGAAATGAAGGTACAGCTGAACAGTCATCATCAGAGTCCACCAATAATTCCGCCTCAGAGAAGTCAGACAGATTGGGTACACCCGACGGTTTAGGCAGGGAAGATCTGATAGGGGTGGGGGCCTGCCACAAGTGGAAAACCCCCTGTAAAGTGGATGGAAGAAGTTGTAAGGTGGACCGGAGGTCCCTGGTAGTAGCCTTAAACTCCTGCATCCATACTGGCTCTAGTGCATGGCTGGCGTATTCTCTAGGTAACCCTGAATAACATGAGGAGCAATGGGGGACACAGACACCCCAGTGTCCTTTGTCTTAGGTTTAGCCCCAAGGTCTAACGGAGTAGACATTCTCACAGAGTCAAATGGTCAAAGTATCAGAACACCCACAAAACAGTGTGTATGATAAATAAATGCACCCGAGAAACACTAAATAAGACTTATCTGGTAGGCGAAGGGTTAAACTGTGGAGGAGGAGAGAAGGAGAGTCCAAGCCCTGCATAGGATACCCGATCTACGAATACACAAAATGTCTACCGCGACGGGAGCCAATCAGAGATGAGCGCGCAAAGCGAGCGCTCATGGGAAAATGTCGTTTCGCTGCCGGAGTACCCCAACAGTGCCCGAAGCCCCCAACATGCCCAAAACATTGACCGGAGGACAGAGCAAGGGCAAATCCATCAAATGAGCCATCTCTGACCTCGCTACGTGGAGAGGTTGCAGAGATATGTCCCAAACTGTAAAGCCCCATAGAAGTGAATGGAGTAATGGCATCTATGCGGTAAACGTGTGCCATAAAGGTGCGGAACATAAAGTTAACGAGATGAATACCAAACGTAAAACCACTCAAAAGCCCATTAGAATAAAACAGTAGACCAAACACTGGTCCCAGTAGTGAAAATGTCAAAAAAAAACCAAAAGGTGCTAACCAGCAGCAAAAGGGTTAAGTTACCACAGAAACTTGCTCCAAACACATCACAGACATACAGATATCCCCAATGAGTGCATGAGTATGTAATAGGAACTCCAAATGAGACCCCTGTGTGGAGAGGAAGCATGGGACATGTGAACCTCAGCACTCAAAGGGTGCTCACCTTTTTCAGCAGGTCTTCTGTCTTCAGATTACCATATATCAAGAACAAGCCTCAGTGGGCAACTCCTGGGGAAAGAACTTGCAGCCAAGGTTTTCCCCCCAGGGCTTAGGTCCACAAAAGCACCTGGTAAACTGAGCTATCCACATTTGGGTGATGGGAATTGTCAGTGATGGTAATCCACGTAATGGTGATAGTCCATATCTAACAGAAAAATAATAAAAAAAGCTAAAACTATAGCAGAACTGTTCTCTTGTCTTGTGTCTTGACCAAGGAACATATCTTACTGGTTGGGGATTGGCTAGCTGAAAGCTAAGGAGAGGAGGTAGGCTTCCACCCAGCAGTCACTTCTCAGAATTGTTCCTACTTAAAGGGGTGGATCACCTAACCAAAGTTACCAGTAGCCTGTATTGGACAACAGAGAAATACATTTGTAAATGCTAATCATCTCGTCTCTTATGTAAATAAGACCAGTTTTGCTAATCTCTCTTTATAACGCAGATCCGCCAATCCCTTTATCAGTTTTGTTGCATGTCTCTATACTGTTTCCATTTCAGTAATGACTTTTTCATGAACTGGTGCCCAAAAATGTACTCCATGTTGTTGATGAGGCCTCACCAAGATTTATATAGAGGCAGAATAAAATTCCCATCCCAGGCAGCTATACCCCTTTTTATACATGACAGTAACCTACTGGCTCTTGCAGAGGCTGAGTGACATTTCCCACTAATTTGAAGAGTCTTGTTTATCAGTACTCCTAAATCTCTCTCTAATTAGGATACCACAAGTATCATGTTTGTTTCTGTAGCTCAAATGCATAACTTTATGTTTATCTATATTAAACATCATCTGCACTTTCCTCCATTCACTCAGCTTATCCAAATCTTTCTGCAGAGAAAAAATATCCTGATTCTCTATGTATTGCCTTATACAGCTTAGTGTTAGCGGCAAAGAATGAGACATTACTTTCAACACCCACTTCAAGATTATTAAACTAAAACATAGTAGTGTATCCTGTGGCACCCAAGTTACTAACTTGAAAAGGCTCCATTTACAACAGTATTCTATCATTTAACCAGTTCTCTCTCTATAGCAGTCTCCTCCCAAACTGAAGCCTTTTAACTCCTTCCCGACAATGGACGTACATGTACGTCCCGCAAAAACTGTCACTTGGAGACAGAGGACGTACATGTACGTCCCGGAAGTCTGGGTCCCCGCGCGGCTGCACGCCGTTCGGGGACTCTGGAATAATTTTAGAAAAAAAAAAATGTCTTAGTCGGGCGTTAAGTGACGGCAGTGTGTACACAGGGCCGGTCACTAAGGAGTTAATGTACGCAGTAGCCTCCTGTGAGGCACAGAATCAAAGGCTTTTGCAAAATCCGATTATACTCCATCAACATCAATCCCCTTGTCCAAGTTACTACTTACCCTTTCGTAGGATGCAAGCAAATTATTACTGGAAAAGGGGTTAAGATAAAGTAACATAGCCTTTATGAATATTAGAACAGTGGGTACTAATCTCATAAATTAACTCAAATTTCTTATTAAAATAGCGCAAACACAATTAATCAAATGGCGCCTAGATATAGGACAGTCTAAACATGCATACAATGCACATTTAGTATTAGATTTTAGGTATCTAACATAAAAATAACTAATGTTTACAGATGCTAGCTGGAAACAGGTGATAGTGAACACGGAGTGCCAGACAGGTATGCAACACATTGAAAAGCAATGTGTTGCATAACCCTCTGGCACTAAAAGGGTTAAAATGATATAACCCTAATCATATTTCATCATTTTTGATCATACTGATTATGAAATTACATAAAAAAATGAATTTTAACCCCATGAATGCTGGAACTATTTTTGATGCACTGGAAATGTCTAACATAAAATGTATAATACAAATATGTACACAATGGCACACATTTTTAGTCATTTTACATACAAAAGCCTTAAGTATTATCATTAAACAGGATACAGATGTTTAACAGCTAATGATATTTCACATTAAACTGACATAACAAATCTCCTCCCCATTACATAACTGCTTTTAGACAAGGATATTAGGGCACTGCAGAAAAAAAAAAAACTGCTTGGCCTGCTGCATTAAAGGGCAAGAAGGTAGGATTTAGTGCCAGAGGAGTCCTCAATGCATTGGCATTTAAAGGGTTAAGCAAAATCTGTTGACGTGGTGATTAGGGGATTACAAGGTGACCCCAATCTAGCAAATAAGAAGTGGCCGGGGGGGGGGAGCTTGGCCCTTTTTATCCGGTTGCTTTCATTTATCATCAATACAGTACAATGTTTTCTGTGGGAATATTTCTTTCTGACATTGTAAAACATGAAAAATATACATTTAAAGTGATAGTAATGCTTCATTTTAGGTTTATTTTATTTTGTAGGCATTCAAAAATCATTAAGAATTATATTAGTCTTATCTCTCAAACCTTTATGCTTTGAGAGATATTCCCAAGCAAAGTTTCCCCCCCTCAGTGACGTCAGCGCTCTAGCTGGCAGATTTGGAATCCGGTTCGCAGACCGGCTGCAGCTCTTCAGCAGAGAGATCGCTCTAATGATTTTTTAATGCCTACAAAATAAAATAAACCTAAAACGAAATATTACTATCATTTTAAGTAGCGAATCTTACTGTGTCACAGGTGAGTCTGCATCTGTGTCATTCTGTGGCATCATTTTCACGTCTCTTGATTTGCTAGGGCCTGTCGACATCTGCAAACAAACAAATATACATGGCAGAAATAAGAAAGTCAACTCTATATCTCAGAAACCCACCAGCTTCCTGGTTAGGGGGAGAATATACCCCATTTCCAACAAGCTGTGTCACTTGGGGTATGTGTACACTTATGTGGTTACAAGAAAGGAAACAGACTCTGGCCCCACTCTACCCATACCAGCAGTTTCCAGGTGAGATGCAAGCTCTACAAATTGCTCAAAGAAAAATCATGCATGCACCTGGCCTTTTACCAGTAAAAAGAAGTTCATTTTAAGAAAAACACATTGTATCCATATAGAAAATAATGTTTCCAACAAAACAGAACTTATTGCAATTGTTTAGCATATATTAGATAGTTGATGGAGAGCTGTACTTAGCAGCAGCTGAGAAGACAAGTATGACAGGTCTATCTTGAATTACCAAGAAGTTTTAACAGTAACGGGAGTAAACCATGGGTAGTCAATTGTCAGAATTCCAGCAGTTGGTGACTACAACTCCCATCATTCCCAACCAGCTGTATATTTACAAAGCTGGGAAGCATCATACAGACAATACAGTCAAAGAAATGTTCTGTCCCATACCAAATCTACTCCAATAGGAACTGCATAGCTTCTAGAAAGCATAATGTATGTTGCCTCTATAAAAACAGTAAGGGCCATATCCACAAACTAAGTGGAGAAAGCTTGGGGAAAACCGACTGTGTCATAAGGAACAAATACAATAACTGGATTTTTAACCTTTGATTACAAGAGGTCTCCAACACACGCTAGCATTCAGGGCCGGATTTCCCAATAGGCAGATTAGGCACCTGCCTACAGCTCCAAATTTTGAGGGGCACCTCAGCTGGGCTGGCCACACGCACATTCTGAATTGTGGGTGGGGCCAGAGCAATCTCTGTATCCATGCAGAAGCTTATACACCCCTTTAAAGGCTATTTTTGAATCCCTTGGATGCTAGTGAGATCTCCAACTCATTGCAGAGCAATGCATTGGAGATCTCTCTAGCAACCAAGGGGTTAAATGTTTTACGTCCTTGCTTGTTGTAGGCCAAAGGTATATTCTGTGGCAGGAAATACTAGATTAATCTGGTGAGTGGTGATGTGAGGAGTGGGGTGTGGCCATGGGAGAAGCTAAGGGTGCCCAGAATGCCTTACCTAGGGGAGACTGGAATGTAAATCTGGCCCTGGTAGCACTGGAGATCTCTCAAGCATTGAAGGGATTAAGAGACCCATTTAAATCAATGGGATATTTTGAGGAATTATTTGTGTCTTATGGCGTAGTTGGTTTGCCCAAGGATTACTCTTTTGCATTATTCATAACACCATCAGGGCACAAAGAAAAACTGGAGAAATTCTGACATAAACCATCTGCACCATGGGTAAAACAAGTATTCCTATTCATTTAAATGGAGCCTTTAACTTTGAGAATTCTAGAGAAGTCCCCAAATATTTACCCCTTGAGGATAAGAAGGGTGCGCACTGCATCGCTTCACAATGCATTGTAAACCCCTCTGATCCTCAAGAAACCCATTCTTTAGTTTGATATCAATCTCCTTGAATCATGAAACCACAGGTTTTGATTTAGGCCGTGATGTTCAAAAAGTCATTGTAATGAAAAAATTTTGCATTGTGAGTTGGCGGTAGGGATGGGTGAAGAAACATGCAGGTGATTCAAGTTCCTTCCTGAGCTGGAAGAGCCTCTGTGTCTAAGGGAGTATGAAAAGAGGATGATAGTCTGGACCTTCAAAGAGCTATGGCTAAGGCCCTTGTTCACACCATCCTGCAAAAAAGACAGGATGGACAGGAAATCGAACTCCAAGATGGAGGCTACAACAGCCATGCCATCAAAGCCAATCTGTCCACATCCTCTCTCCATAAGTAACCCTGGAGGAGATCCTGAGTGGCCAACGCCAGCAGTTCTGAAAACCATGGCTGTCTGGTCCAATAAGGTGCGATCAGAATGACTGACACACTGTCCATTTGAATCTTCCTCAGCACCCTGGGGAGGAGAGGAAGTAGAGGAAAAATGTAGACCAGATGACAGAGCATTCACTGTGAACGCCAGAGGATCCCTCCAGCAAGAGCAAAGGATCTGAACCTTCTGGTTGTCCCTGGTGGCCATCAGGTCTATCCAAGGAAGACCCCACTTCTGTACCAACAGGTCAAAAACCTCCGGATGGAGTTCCCACTCCCCGGGGTCCACTTTGGCAACTGAGAAAATTTGCCAAGGCATTTTCTACACCTGGAATGTGCACAGCAGAGATGGCAGGTACATTCACCTCTGCCCATGCTAAAATAGCCTTTACCTCCAACCAAGCAGTCGCACTTCCGGTACCTCCTTGCTTGTTGATGCAGGCAACGGCCATTGCATTGTCTGACTGGATGCAGACTGGGCATCCCCTCAGATGAGAGGACTAATACCGCAGAGCATGGAGAATCGCCCTGAGCTCCAAGATGTTGATAGGAAGGAGGATTTTCTTTGTTGATCAATGACCCTGAACACCCAGGTGACCCAGGAAGCTTCCCAGCCTAACAGGCTGACATCCGTCTTTACCATGGTCCAAGTACAGAATCACAAACCGGTTCCCTTTCCTCAGGTTGGAGCTGTCCAACCATCAGTGGAGTTCTAGTCTTACTTCGGGGGGGAAGAGAGACAGGACGATTCAGAAGGTCCGGGTTCCCCTGGTAAATCCGGATTGTGAATCTCTGAAGCTCTCTGGTGTGAGCCATGGTAGATATAATTTTGCCCACCAGAGATGAGAACTTCTGTGCCAGAGCTGATGTTCACTCCACAGCACGAGACACCTTGGACATGATCTGCTGAACAGAGTCCTCCCTCAGATAGACCATGACCTGAGGAGTGTCGAACCAGAGACCAGGGAAAACCAGGTCCTGAGAAGGGACTGGAGCAGACTTGTTCATATTCAGGATCCAACCATGTTCAAGGAGGATCTGAGCACAGTCTTGGACCTGACGGTGCAGTAGATCCCTGGAGGGAGCCTTCAAGAGAAGGTCGTCCATGTATGGAGTCACTTCGATCCGCTTGGGGTGCAAGAAGACAATCAAGGCCCCTAAGACCCGTGCGAATACCTGAGGAGCCGTGGTGAGCCCAAAGGATAGGGCAGTGAACAGGAAGTGCCCCAAGTCGCAAGCAAACCTGAGGTACTGCTGACTGTCCAGATGAATTGGAATGTGCAGTATGCATCCTGTAGATCCGAAGAGGCCAGAAATTCTCTTGAACGTATATTGCTGCAATGACAGGGTGCAAGAACTCAATCTTGTAGTGAGTATGGACCACAAAAGAATTGAGATCCTTGAAATCCAGGATAGGACAGCAGATGCCACCCTTCTTTGGAATGACGAAGAGGTTAGAATAAAAACCTAAACCTATCTCTGGCTGGGGAACCGGAGCTAGAACTCCCTTGTCCAAGAGAGCCTGAACTGCCACACTGAAAAAACTGAGCTTTTCCTGTCCCTGAGGGGAGTGAGAAGGGAAGAATCTGAAGGGAGTTAAGGATGCAAAGGGAATCCTGTAACCTCCTGAGACCACCTGTAATACCCACTGATCCGCAAAAGAGCCTGTCCAAGTACTTAAAAAGTGTTGCAGGCGACTTCCCACAGGGAGATGCGGACCACGGTTCAGTGAGTCATACAGAAGATGGTTTGGTGGAGGTGTATTTTGACCTCCACTGCTGCCTGAACTTGGGGGTGGAGCATGTGGTGCTGGCCTGAGGCGCAACCTGGTTCGGCCTTTGCATGTCGCTATGGTAGGGAAGAAAAAAACACTGCTTCCTCACCTGGGGGTTGTGATTACGAACCCGATGCAGCCAGTTGCTCTTGCCCCCAGTGGCTTCACTGATGATGTTCTTCAATTCAGGGCCAAAAAGAGATGTGCACTGAAAAGGAAGAGAAACCAATGATTTCTTAGCTATCAGGTCAGTGGACCAAATCTTGAGCCACAAAGCACACCCGGCAGCAACCGAGAAGGCAGAGGCCTTAGCCTCAAGCCTAACAGCACCAAACAGGGCATCAGTAATACAGTGATGAGCCTCAGAGATATTGGCCAAAATGGGCAAAAGGGGCACCCTTAGAGACAGCATCAGTCAGCTGTTCCATCCAGACAGCAATGGCTCTATCCATGCAGAAGCCAAGGTAGCTCTCAATGACGTACCTATGACAGCAAAGGCAGCCTTCAGGATAGCCTCCAGCTTCATATTAGTTAAATCCTTAAGTGCCAAAGCATCTGCAACAGGCAAGGCAGTGGATTTTGAAAGCCTTGAAATAGGGGGATCAACCTGAGGAGGTGTAGCCCACTGAGCCAAAGCTGTATCAGAAAAGGGGTACAGAATCTCTTAAAGAGTGAGACGCATGTCAGGAGTCTTCCACTCATCCAGAAAAATTTGATCTAAAGTGGGATTAGGCAGAAAAACAGTACAGGACTTCTCGCACCCTGAAAAGACGTCAGAAACAGACTGAGACTCTACAGGATTAACAGGAATGTTTAAGGTAGACAAAACCGCCTTGATGAGACCCTCAGCAGTGGGTTCATGGTCGGCCTCAAAGGGGTCGCCATGAAAGTGGGAAGAAGCCCCGTCTGAACACACACCATCCTCAGACTCCTCAAATGAATTCTCTTCAGAGGAATCAGATAAATCAGGAATGCCAGGGGCCTTAGGGGCCACAAACCTGAAAGAAGTAGGGGGTTTCCAGTATTGAAGAACCCCCTGAAGAGAAAGAGGAAACTGTGCCATAGAGGACTTTATTTCCTTGACGCAATGTGGCTCTTGTTCATGGCTAGAGGGCCCTGGTTGAGAAGCAGGCCACAGCACATGAGGGGCATAAGTGACCTGAGTACACTATGGGAAGCCCCACTTGGCATGAGGAACAATGAGCAAGGGGGGGGGGTTAATGACTCCCCTGAATCCTTAAGGTTAGGCCTAGCCCCATGTCCCTTTGGATCCGACATCCTAACAGGAAAAAATGTGTTACAGTAGTAGGAGATGCAAATATTGTCACCCAGATTAAGAATTTCACCCCCAGAAAGTCTAAAATGTATTTATCTGGCAGGCGAAGAGTTAACCTGCGGAGGAGAGTAAAGCCCTGGGTAGGATACTAGTGTAAAGAGAGAAAGAAAATGGCAACCGAATTCAGAGTCAATCAGAGAACAGCCCGCTAAAACGGGCGTGTATGGGAAATGTAGCTTCTCCTTTTAGGAGTATCAAATGCTGAACTTGAATCCCCCAGGGAACCCCAAGACATTAAGAATGGCAACCGGAATGTAGGGAAAGGGGAGACGAGAGGAATGAGCCCTCTCTCAACTCGGTATGTGGATTGGTTGCAAAGATGTCCCAAAGCAGCCTGTCCCATAGAAGTCAATGGAGCATTGCAGCTATACGGTAAAGCTCGTGGAATTCAAATAAAGTAAAACAGGAAAAGTGAATAAAAGTCCCCAAAGGCCTTACAAAACACAAAACAAGTAATACAAATCTCACAAATCTAAAGAAAAAATGATATAAGTGCCTCAAACCACAAACATGGCAATGAAGGTGTTAATCATCACATATCAGACCAAAATGCTCCAAAGACCTAAAGAACAGAAACTGGATAACCAACATGAGTGCAGGAGTTATGCAGAACTCCAGAAAGAACTCTGTGAGGAGGTGGACAGTCTGACAAGTGGACCATGGCACTCAAAGGGTTGCTCACATTTTTTGCAGCTCTTCTCACTTCAGATTCCCATTGAAAGGGAAGAAGCCTCAGAGAGACGCCTTCTGGAGAGACAAACATGGGTTGCAAGATTCTCATCCAGGGCTGCAAAGGGTCCACAACAGCACCTGCTGAGAATGACCTAATTAGGGATGATGATATTTCTGTACAATATATCCCTTCAGCAGCATCCTCTTCTTTAGACACAGATGAAGCGGACATGGACATAAAATTAGTTTAAAGTAAAAAGCTCAATCTTCCACCACTGAAAAGGAGTACTCTGCCTCTATATAAACTTCTTAAGAAATCAGCAAGTAAAGATGCCTAAAAATACACTGCTAAGACCACGAAGTAATGTTTGACAATAATGTAATAATAATAATGCAAAGAAATTGGTTTCAAACATGATAATGCAAATTTGTTTAGAATTAATTCCTATGAATCATGATATATATGATGCTGGTGTTAAGCTCATTACAGAAAGTCCAGGCTGAATTTCTATGGTCTTCCTCTGGGTGGGATTTTCATCCCTGTGCTTTGAGAGCTTGGGGAAGAACAAGGCCCCCAGTTACAGATGCGGTCCCATTTTTTTTTTTTTTTTTTTTTTTTTTTTTTTGGGGGGGGGGGAAGGGTGGGGTTTGGCTTTAACATGTTAAAATAAATGTTCTGATGCTTATTTTGCATGTGCTTGAGATGTGCCAAGGTGTGCCCCTTCCTTTCCCCTTTTCACTGCCTTATCACACATTTTGCACAATGAATTCGCTGTACCTGCCCCAATGGAAAAATATTCACATGCAAATATAGAACTATGTATCCAAGTGCCTACACACAATAAAATATATATATATATGCGAAAAAATATATATTTAATTAGACAGTTGTAAAATTATCCTCTAAAAATAATTACATAAACATATGTGAGGTGTACCCACTCCAGCAACCCACTATCCGGGATCCAAATGGATGCCTATGGATACTCCTAAGTGGGCACCCAAGCCAGCAACCACACAATACAGAAGATGACAAAGAATACATTAACAATGTGTGCCAAAAATCCTCCAGCTAAAGAGCAGAGGGGCCCCTAAAATGGCACCAAAAATGGATTTTAGTAAGAAATATCAGGCCACAGTAGAATAAAATGTAAATAATATAAAAAAAACTATAAAAAAGCATAAACACAAAAAGAAAACAACCCTGCAATCTCCTACAGAAATATATCTAAATTAAAAATCACAATGCAATGATACTGTAGATAGATGTACCGATAATTGCATGGAAAACAGATCTAACGAAGTAGCTGTCATATCCAAATTAGCGGATATATTTAATACTAGTGTAAAAGCCCGTATACACGGACCAAGGTCTGGGAGATGTTAACCCTTTGAGTGCCAGAGGGGTACGCAATGTATTGCGTACCCCTCTGACGCTCAAAGGTTAAGAGGCCGGTCCTGCTCTGCGTCCTGCCGCTGACACAATCATGCAACCCCATGTAGCATTGTACACGGAGTTTGGTGTAATGCTACAGCACAGAAACCCAGCTTTGAAGGGAAGCGTGAACGCACTCCCTGGGGCAGCTGGGAAGTCAAGCGGGACATTCAGTCCCGCAGAACGTGGAAGTGCCCGATTTTGATGGGCAATTTTTTTTAAAAAATACACCCAGCTCTAATCTTCGGTTAACTATTAAAACTCACTAGAAAAGTTTGAATCTAAGTGATAGTTCCGCTTTAATATATATTTTTTCACATATATATATATATATATATATATATATATATATATATATATATTTTATTGTGTAGGAGCTTGGATACATTGTTCTATTTTTGCAATTCTTGTTTAACTATATTTCACTTAGGTGGGAGTGAAACATTGTATCCAGAAGCTGCCTCAATTATAGAGGATATTGTTAGTATATATTTTTTATATTATAGTCTTTTTTTCTGTTTAAAAAATAATCCCATAGCCATGATTTTAGTGAGGGGAGAGTTGAAGAAGAATAGCCTTCTTCTTCTCCAGAAATACCTTCACTGGCTGGGTCAGATGCTTCTGCTCTCTCAGATTATACATCTATATATCTGGATCCAGGACTCCCATTGACTACATTGGAACTTATAGCATCTATAGAGGAGCTTGTGAACACATTGTTATATCCCCAGACTGGTGAAGACTCTGCTATTGGTTTCTTTATGGGCCTCACTTACAAGAACATGTCTTGTAAGTAGATTCATGATATTATATCTCTTACCACTTTTATACACAGACTACTCTCAGATGGGTCTGAGCCTGTGTTCTTGTTTTCCAGCTGCTGCTAACTCAACATGAGCACTAAAGCTAGAACATGGAGTAGTGGAGGCAAGTGGAATCTGTTCTAGTCCCAAATCACTGCTTCCTGAACCCAATCCCATGGTATTCACAGTAGTATATGGCACACTATCCTGCTCTCGATCATCCTGCTGTTGAGACAAACATCTGTCTCCGATGACTAAGCAGCAGGAATTGCAGCACCAGCAAAAGCCAGAATATCACTGCTGGTGGTTGTTATGCCAATCCCCAATTACATCTCTTTCTCTCATTCATTATTGCTTTTTGCCAAAAGTACCCTCATATTCTCTTCGACACCAGCTGCTCCACCACCCTCACTCCCATCACCATCACCGGTCTCTTGCTATGGGACTGTTTGGTGATGACAAATGTGATATAGAGAACCCTGCTGTCACACCTGCTATCACCTCAGAAGGAGGTACACTGATAGCAGCAGCCGGCACAGACAGCTGACCTGTGCTGCTCAGAATGATGCCCAGTGACACCTTCTTATGTTTTTCAGGATCCATAGGGAAGGGGTCAGGGAACTGGGGATCATGTGGGCAGAGGGTGTGTTCCCTTTACTGCTGGTGCTGCTGGATTCCTCCAAATCTGTTCCAGAAGCATCAGCAATGCCCATCCAGAATTTCCTGCTGTACACTGTGCTAGCCAGAAATGAAAACAACTTTATTTAGTTATTTTTTATTTCCTCTCTCTCTGTCTGCTCTCTCTATATATCTCCTGCCTATTCTATAACATGTTGCATAGCAGTACATTAGGTTTTTTTATGATATGGGGTTGGGAAGTTTGGCAGCATTAAAAGTATAGGCGTAAAATGGAACCATTCTTGTGAGAAAATGTGGTGTCAGCAAAACAGCAGAAAACCTACAGGTTTCATTATGGGTGGGAATTCCCGTGGAGAAAGTAGAAAACCTTGCTTTTTTCATGAAAATTCCTGCGGTAACCCATCCCTAGTAGGTGGTAAAAGGAAGATATTTTCAAATATGACAGATTTTTTTCAGAAATGAATGTGTAAATTAAAAATGGCAGAAATATGTGCTTGATGAATATTGCCCTTACAAATTCTGATGTTAAAATGTCTTTAATTTGTTTTTAAAATGACATTTCAAGGAAAAACTTTTTTCTTTACCAGTTAACACCATAATACTGCTTCTCACTCATGTCTGCAAAACAGTATTTTAATTTGCCTTCTCTTAGATTACACTATTTTTATTTTGTTGGAAAAAATTATGGAAATCTGATAAAAGATTTTTTTTTCTGAAAATAGTTTACAATATGACTGTAGATTAAACCATGCCCACGTTTAACCCCTTAAGGACCGGGAAAATCTGAGTTTGATTTGACTTAAGGACCGGAGCAATTTTGACTATGTCTTTGTTCAACCATATTTTCTCTTTAATTCCTTTTGTGCACCCACATAAATTATATACTGTTTTTTTAAGCACAAGTAGGGCTTTCTTTTGATACCACAATTATATGAATACCTCATTGTTTAATTTGATTAAAATAGAAAAAAAGAGGAAAAAAATTGAAAAAAAACAACATTTTGCTTACATTTTTCTGTCAGGATTTGCATACTATTAGTTAATGAAAAAAAATACCCCTAAATATATTCATTTGCTTCTCCTGAATATAAGAATACCCCATATGCCTAGTATTTTAGTCCTTTACGCACATTTACAAGGTAAATATTACAAGATGGCTGCCGTTATTTCCAACTTGTGATTTCTCAACAATTGGCATGTGAGCATCATAGCTTAGCTGACGGTGCCAGAACCAAAAATGTCCCACAAAGGTATACGTTTCTGAAAACTACACAACATAAGGTAAATAATCAGGATAATTTTGGAGTTTTTCATGCAGCTATTTTTCCAGAAAAAAAAATTCAAAATTGTGGTAATATTTTGTTTTTTTGCAGTTTTCACACTTACATTTCAATACTACTGTTGATATCAAGCACATGATAGGTGAAGATTTTTAAAAATGCATTGTTTAGTGTTCAGCTCCTTCTTCTGAGTACGGCAATACCCCATATGCATAGGTTTCTCAAGGTTTGGGAGAGCTACGGGGCCCAAATTGGAACATGCGCGTTTCCAGTTTCACACTTTGAATTTTCACAGCTTGCATCACTGGTGCCATGTCTCATTTGGGGCTGTGTAACAGTGCTCCACTCTAAGATTTCCCCCCAAAAGTATATATTTTTGGAAAGTAGACACCCCAGGCTTTCATTTTATGTATGTTTTCAATTTTTTTACGCAGCCATTTTACCACCGATCGCTCGTAAATCTTGACGTAAGTTAAAAAAACAGCGTTTTTCACACTTGCACTTCAATGTTGATGTGAATTTCAAGCACATGATAGGTGAAGATTTTTAAAAATGCATTGTTTAGTGTTCAGCTCCTTCTTCTGAGAACGGCAATACCCCATATGCATAGGTTTCTCAAGGTTTGGGGGAGCTACGGGCCCAATTTTGAACAAATATTGAATTTTCACATCTTGGTTAACTGATGCCATTACTCATTTTGGGCTATGTTCCAGTGCTGCACTTTAGAATTTCCCCCCAAAAGTGTATATTTTTGGAATGTAGACACCCCCAGCTTTCATTTTAGGTGTGTTTTCAAATTTTTTACACAGCCATTTTACCACCACTTTCTCATAAACTTGACGTAAGTAAAAAAGCAGCGTTTTTCACACTTTGCCTTCAATGTTGATGTGAATTTCAAGCACAGAATAGGTGAAGATTTTATAAACTGAATTGATTAGTGTTCAGCTCCTTCTTCTGAGTACGGCAATACCCCATATGCATAGCTTTCTCATGGTTTGGGGGAGCTACGGGGGCCAAATTGGAACATGCGCGTTTCCAGGTTCACACTTTGAATCTTCACAGCTTGCGTTACTGGTGCCATGTCTCATTTGGGGCTGTGTAACAGTGCTCTTTTTTTAAGATTTCCCCCCAAAAGTGTATATTTTTGGAAAGTAGACACCCCAGGCTCTCGTTTTAGGTGTGTTTTCCAATTTTATACACAGCCATTTTACCACCAATCCCTCGTAAACCATGACGTAAGTAAAAAAAAAAAAAAAAAACAGCGTTTTTCACACTTAGGGTTGGCGGCAGTATACTGGGCTGCATACAAATTGGTTTGGGAAACAATTTCACCTAAAATGTCTTCCCCCAAAAACAAATCAAAAAAATGATCATGGGTAAATCCTTCCACATCAATTTGAATCCCTGGGTTGCCTGTGAATTCTGAGATTTGTGGGCATAAATTGATACCCATTCATTAGGATCCGGAGTGGCAGGTGTTGGGGCATTTGTTTGGGCAGGTCTTTTGGCAGGTCTTTTGGCAGGTGCTGGAGCAGTTGCCAGGGCAGCACTTGGGACATTTCTTTGGTAGGTCTTTGGGCAGATCTTTTGGCAGGTGCTGGGGCAGTTGCCAGGGCAGCTCTTGGGGCAGCACTTGGGGCATTTCTTTGGGTAGGTATTTTGGTAGGTCTTTGGGCAGTTCTTTTGGCAGGTGCTGGGGCAGTTGCCAGAGCAGCTCTTGGGGTAGTGCGTCTTTTCTTGACAGAAGGCCCAGCGTCATCACTAGAGCTGCTCTCACTTTCTGAAAACTGCGCTATGTCAAAATCTGACGCAGTGTCTGTTGTCTCAGAGTCAGACGGCAAAAAGGCATATGCCTCTTCAACGCTGTACCTGATCTGCATTTTGCCCACTAAAAAAACTTTTTTTTTTTTTATTTTCTTACGCTATCCCTAAACCTAAATCTAACCCTAAAACTTACCCAAGCCTACGTATATCCTGAACCTACCTAACGCAAGTGAACTACCTATCTAAACTGCACTTATTATATATATTTTTTTTTTTGGGGGGGGGGGGGGGGGGGTTGGGTTTTTTTTTTTTCTTACGCTATCCCTAAACCTAAATCTAACCCTAAAACTTACCCTAACCTACGTATATCCTGAACCTACCTAACCCAAGTGAACTACCTATCTAAACTGCACTTATTATATATATATATATATATATATATATATATATATATATATATATATATATATATATATATATATATTTTTTTTTTTTTTTTTTTTGGGGGGGGTTTTGGGTTTTTTTTTTTTTTCTTACGCTATCCCTAAACCTAAATCTAACCCTAAAACTTACCCTAACCTACGTATATCCTGAACCTACCTAACCCAATTGAACTACCTATCTAAACTGCGCTTATTATATATATTTTTTTTTGTTTTTGGGGGGGGGGGGGGGGGGGGTTTCCCCTAAACCTAAATCTATCCCTAAAACTTTCCCTAACACACCTCTACACTAAACCTACCCAACTACCTACCAAAATACCTAAACTATATTTACTATTAAAAAAAAAAAAAAAATTTTTTTAAAATTTAACAATTTTTTAAAAAATCTAAAAAAATTCAAGGGGGATGGGGGGTGTCCCACAGATCAGAAAACACTGATCTGCAGCAAATTGATCACTCCAAGAGTGATCAGATGGGGGGGCACTTATTGATCACTGCAGAACAGTGATCAAAGGGTTACATTTCTTTATTTAAACTTTTTTTTAACTTTTTTTTTTTTTTTTACAGTAAGGCAGTAACAGCATGTCTCTCTGTCTCTCTCCACCTCAGCAGTATGCAAGGTGGAGGGAGGCAGAGAGATCTGACAGGGACAGTATTTACAAATACTGTCCCTGTCATTCGGGTTTTGCAACATGTGATTCGTTTTTGAAGCGAATCGCATGTTGCAACAATGTTTCTGCCGCTTGTTACTAAGTGTCCCAATACCGGGACACTTAGTAACAAGCGGCTTGAACTCTTCCATCGCTCCGTGCGGCCGAGATGGAAGAGTTTAACCCTTGACGTACCAGGACCGTCAAGGGTCGTTGGATCACATTTACCCTTGACGGTCCTGGTACGTCAAGGGTCGCTAAGGGGTTAAGGACCGCTTTGATCCTTTCTGATGTGTCGGTACAAGTGACCTGTTAGGCGAACTGGCTTGTGCCTTTGGGGTCCGAAAGAGACCGCTCCAGTCTTAGAGCAGTCAATTTTAGACCCCATTTTTACTTACAGCTCTCCTGGAGAAGCTCTGTAAGTAAAATGCATTTGACGTGCTCTGACCGTCAGCGGATGTTAAGGGTATAAAACTGTGATGGTCATAGCACGTCACCTGGTCCTTAAGGTGTTGATAAACAAACTGTGTGATAGGAGAGAATGAAAAATTCCACACATTCCCATTGATATTATAGAGTTTCTAACCCCTTGAATGTCACAATGGGCCTCAATAGATTGCAAGGCACCACAGTGGAGGCACCTATTTAAATCAATGCAAATTTTCATTTTTGTCCTCTGTTGCAGTTGGTTACTACCAGATTGACTCCAAATTTCTATTTAGCATAAGCCTCCCTCATTGGCGTGAAAGGGTTTCTTGATCCCGCCCACTCCTGCCCAGCTCTGGGTAGACTGAAAGCAGGGGAACTCTCTTGCTCCCCCGCGATGCCTCTATTTATCCCCCAGCAGAATTGGGTGGGATATCAGTAGCTGAGAGGCATGAGGAGGAGTCCTGATGCCCAACACGAGGTCTGACTTTATACTTAATATAAGTTAAACTTTTCAGTGCCACAGAGGTATCCAATGTGCTGTAACACAATGCACTGATACCTCTCTGGTACTCAAAAGGGTTGACTGAAAGAAAAAAAGAAAAAACAAAAAAACAAACAAACAAGGTTCTCCTCACGTGCAAAGCCATGACACACACCTACTAGTGTGTAATATAAATATATATATATACTTATTTACTAGTGCAAAAGCCTGTGTACACGGGCCAAGGTCTGGGAAATGTTAACCCTTTGAGTGCCAGAGGGGTACACAATGCATTGCTTGGCAATGCGTTGCGTACCCCTCTGGCACTCAAAGGGTTAAGAGGCAGGTGCTACCTCACTGCTCCAGGCAATGCAATCATGCGCAGTAGAGACTGGCCGAGCGCGGGCAGTCTCTACTGTGCATGACTGCATCGTGACAAACATCCTAGCGAATTATTATATAGGAGATTTTATATTATATATATATATATATATATATATATATATATATATATAATATAAATATATGGTTATGTATAGTAAAATAAAACCATACAAACAGAATCAGCTTACCAATCTTCCACTCTTTCACTGACATCTCATCAGTGTTGTCCTCACCTTTTAATCAAATCTGGCTGCAACTGAATCTAAGGATCGTCTAGTCTGGTCTGAAAGGAAAAACTGTACTACATTTCATCTAGACAGCTGAAGCTATCTGCCTGCAAGTCACTGATCACTCACATCCCAACCTCTCACCCATTTGAACTTATATTGTCACTAAACAATGCATCTATTAATTTTCTTATTATTGTTTCTGCCACCTCAACTGTGTAAAATATCAAAAGAATTCAGCCCTCCCATCTGCTCATCAATATCTATATCTCCATCCCCCTTACACTCTCCAATGATTTGTTCTCATGAGATGTTCTGTTACCTCAGCTCTTTATACCCATCCACCAAGAAACATCCCACACCTTCTCACACGTGCAAATCCTCCTCTTTTCCTGACTGCAACTATTCTCATGGCTGCAGGTGACATCTCTCCAAACCCTGGTCTCACCTACATTCCCACCTGTGTCCGTCCTAGATTGTGGCCTACCCGCACCTCTTGTGGGGCAGACCCTAGTAATATGCCAGCTGTTCCCTGCCTCCCCCATCCCTTCCACCCTTTCCCCTGTGCATTACTGAATGCTCGCTCTCTACTAAACAAACTCCACACTACCCACGACCTATTCCTCTCTAACCCTATTCGCTATCACTGAAACCTGGCTCTCACATTCTGACTCATCTGCCGAAGCTGCTCACTCCTATGGTGGTTTATCGTTCTCTCACACTCCCCGTCCTGATGGCAAGGGTGGGAGTGGGGGACTTCTTCTCGTTCAGCTCTGCCGCTCCAGGAATCTGCCCCTTCCTCCATCAGTCTCCTTCATCTCTTTTGAAGTGCACACAGTCCAGCTCTTCTCCCCTGTCCCTCTCCTGGTAGTCGTGATTTACAGGCCACCAAGCAACCCTTCCTCCTTTCTCTCTGAATTTGAAACTTGGCTCTCTGTCCTCAGAGACTCCCACATTACTCCTTGGAGACTTCAACCTACACACTGATGATGCATCCTCATCTAGTGCTTCCCGATTTCTCTCTCTGACCTTGTCTTTTGGCCTTCAACAGTGGACTGCTGCCAGCACTCACAGGGATGGTCACTGGCTAGATCTAGTTCTCACCAGAAACTGTTCAGTCTCTGACTTCACAATTTCCCTATTTCCACTCTCTGATCATCTTATCTCCTTCACACTATCTCACACACCTTCCCCTGCCCTTCCTAAATCACCCATCCTAACCAGGAACCTACGCTCAGTCAAACTACCAGACCTGGCATCGACTGTGCAGACTTCCCTCTCTTCTCTCTGCCCTACTGCTACTACTACTAACATAGAAACTCTGGTCCACGAATATAACACCTCATCAATGTCCTCCTTGGACCTGCATGCTCCCCTCCAATGTCGACTCTCCTGCCCCAGGAATCCCAGACCCTGGCTAAATTCAACAACCCGCATGCTACTCACCTGTTTTCGAGCTGCACAACGTCTCTGCGAAAGTCGCATTCTGTTGTCGACTTCCACCATTATAAATTCAACTTATCCTGTTTTAACACAGCTCTCACCCAGACTAAACAGAAATACTTCTCTAATCTCATCACTACCCACAAATCTAACCTCCGTAACCTCTTTAAAATCTTTGATTCTCTTCTCAGACCTCCAACCTTGAACTGCTCCTCCTTCTCCAACACTCCAGAGGACTTTGAGGACTTTTTAAAAAATAAGGTACAGTCCATCCAACAAATGATACCCTCTACATCCTCTCCTCCTATGCATCTGATTCCTAATCCACCCCGAGCAACCCTCAAGCTCATTCTCCCCTAAAACAGAGGAGGAGGTATCTCTTTTACTATCCTCCTCTCCACACACTACCTACCCTTCAGATCCCATGCCCTCTCACCCTGTTAAGGCTCTTGCAGCTACTCTTGCTCCCAGCCTTACTAATATCTTTAACTCCTCTCTCTCTTCCGGAACTTTTCCATCCTCATTCAAACATACAATAGTCAGACCTATACTCAAAAAACCCTCACTCAATCCCACCTTCCTTTAAAATTACTGTCCGGTTTCACTCCTCCCTTTTACATCTAAGATCTTGGAATGCCTTGTATTCTCCCGCTTAATCTGGTTTCTCAATACAAACTCTCTTCTTGACCCTTTACAGTCAGGCTTCCAACTATTCCATTGAGACAGCCCTAACAAAAATTACAAATGACCTATACACAGCAAGGGACAAAGGACACTTTAGTATACTAATCCTACTAGATCTATCTGCTGCTTTAGACATTGTTGACCATGCACTCCTACTGGACACACTGCACACCCTTGGCATCCGTGACACACCTCTAGAATGGATTTCCTCCTATCTCTCTAAAAGTACTTTCAATGTTTCTTTTGCAAATACTTTCTCATCTCCCCTCAACCTCTCAGTAGGTGTACCTCAGGGATCAGTCCTGGGACCACTTCTTTTTTCACTCTACACCCTCTGATTGGTGACTTCATCTCATCTCTTGAATTTAATTACCATCTGTATGCAGATGACACACTAATCTATCTCTCTGTCCCTGACCTCACTTCAGCTGTGCAATCTCAAGTCACTCAATGTCTCTCAGCCACTTCATCATGGATGGCCCACCGCCACCTTAAACTTAATATGGCTAAGACAGAGCTGGTGGTGTTCCCTCCCAAAAACCATCCACCAACCCCCTTCTCCATCACAATAGAAAACTCTTCCATACACTCAGTGTCCAAAGCACGCTGTCTTGGGGTCATACTTGATTCTAAATTAACCTTCTCCCCCCATATCCAAGTTGTCATTAGAACATGTTGCGTCTTCCTAAAAAATATTGCAAAAATACGTCCGTTCTTTTGCATATCAACAGCTAAAACGCCATCTCAGGCACTCGTTCTCTCTAAACTTGACTACTGCAACATTCTAGTCTCTGGTCTTCCTGCTTCTCATCTCTCTCCACTTCCATCTGTTATCAATTCAGCCGCAAGAATCACCACATTTGCTCCCAGATACCTTCCATCTCATCTCCTCCTTAAATCCCTCAATTGGCTACCTATAAAGTATCGTATTTCTTACAAGATTCTCCTCCTCTCCTGTAAGTCTCTCTGCTCCTCAGCACCCTCTTACATTTCTGCTCTTATCTCCTGCTACACCCCTTCCTATCCCCTACGGTCTTCTCAAGGGTTCTTCCTGTCCTCTCCCTACACAACTCGAGCCATCTCTCGACTACAAGCTTTCTCACTGGCTGCTCCACGACTCTGGAATGCCCTCCCCATCACCAGTCATCCACACTCATCACTTTCAAGTATCTCCTCAAAACCTACCTGCTCAAGGAGGCATCTCAATAGCAATGTCCTCCTCTTGTACACGGACAGTCACAGCAGAATCCTTCTGCACTTCTTTCACCACACCTTGTACCTGCACTTATAATCCTCCTCCCACGGTCTCTGTTTGTCATTATGAATTCAGCTTAGATTGTAAGCTCCTTGGGGCAGGGTCCCTTTCTCAGTCTAGGATTCCATGACTGCACTTTCCCCCACGAATAATGTAATGATTGCACTTAAGCTTAATGCTCTTAACCCAGTTCTGTATTATATTATTTCAACTTTTGTTAAGCGCTATGTACATGTATGGAGCTATATAAATAAACATACATACATATATACATACTGAATGGGTGGTGTTTAGTCGCCAAAAATATACATACAAAGTATCAACAAATCAGAAACATATTATCACAATACTTTATTTACACCGCACATGTTCTCATTCAACCCATGGAGCGACTTGGGCACTGGGGGTTAAAGCGTGATCACTGCGATCTCTGTGATAAAGCAGTTTGACATTTGAATATTTATTGCCCTTTTCTCTTCTTTACTTTAGCATGTAACACTGGTGGGGGCTCTCGACCATATTTGGGGCATCCGTGGTTGGAGATGTTCTGGCAAAATTGGGGATGGGATGGATCGGGTACCTAAATGAATCAGATGACCTCAGAATGTTTTCAATTCTATTTGCTGTGAGTACAGTAGTATTGGATGACGATTTACTGACGTCATCATTTACCTGTATTGCAAATTTTGGCACCTAAACAACACCCATACAGTTTGTATTTAAGCCTGTATTCTTGCTTGTTCTGTTTGTCTTGAGGAAGGCCCTTGTGGTGGGCCAAAATGTTGACATATTACATTAAAATAATTTACTTTTTAAGTCTTATGGAGTGCCCTGTTTGTATGGTTCTATTTTACTATACATAACCACCTACAGATTTTGCTTTAGGGTCAACCAGGCATTATTTCTGATTTCTTGAGTATCACTGTAGTACTCTATATTTTACATTATATATATCTATATACACACACACACACACACACACACACACACACACACACACACACACACACACACACACACACACACATCTTTGTTTTAACTTCATATGTGAGCGATCTTTTAATCAAAGTTATTATTTTCAACATTAAATACTATACTATGAGCTTTATGCAGAAAGCAAAATATGAGCATTTATGGGGTAAACAAACTGCACAGCAGAGGAAAAATACAAATTGTAACTGACTTAAATTATAGTTTTAACACCTTAAAGGCAAGAGAGGTCTCCAAAGCAATGTTAAGTAATGACTAGGAGAACATTCTAGCATTCAAAGAGTTAAAAGCTAAAATTAAAACAGGAACTCCTTCCAATGGTTTAAAACAAATGAATGAGAAGTTGTTACCCCCAAATAGGGTTCAATACTCAAATGTTAGGGTGCTCAGTAAATGCAGTTGTTTTTTGCACTGGGTAAATGTCTACTTGGGTGTTGTAATTTGTTATTCTCTTCTTCCCTGTCTGTAGCAATATTCTGAAGATACAGTTTAATGCTTTGACTGGCTGAGTTGATATTTCTGCATAATTACCATAAGTGAATTCATTGAGGACTCCTCTGCTTCAAATTGCTCCTTGTGACTGTGAACATAATCATGTGACACTGAAGTGGAAGACTGATCATCTTCATGTTGGACTGAAAAAGTAAAGGTGGGACAATTTTATTACAATGATTTCTGTTTCTAGGGCAAAACAATCAGTTAAACCATCATTAGCCTACATTGAAAGATGCAAACTTACTTTCAGAAGCCACATAATTAGCTGGAAAATAGCCTTGTTGTCCATTTGCTAGACTGCCAAACCACCAATTGTCATTATCTTTATACAACACATGGATAATGTCACTGCGATGGATGGTTAGCTCATCTGATCGATGCGCTGTGTAGTCATACAGAGCCACGACCTAAAACAGAGATAAGACCACCACAGCTTTATCATATGCATGCCACAAAGAAACCCCTCAGCATTTACTTCCTCTCACAGAAAAGCAGCTGAAACCAAAGCTCTACCTTGGTGAGGGCTGAGGCTTTGTACATTTTAACTAAAATGGATGAAGGTGGTGGGAACACAGCAGGAGAAGCATGATAAAGAACTGTGGGAAATGTTAGAACTTGGTTAACACACTAATCATACCAGTGTCTACTAATTGTTTTAGCAGTAGCTGTTTACTGATTTACGTGGAGAAAAACATAATGGGCTAAATTTCTTAGAATCATCTGACACCGCATAAATTGACTTCATATACACATTTGTAATAATTCTATAACAGCTTTACAATATTGGTAGCTAGTTAATTTTTTCAAAGCACGCTACATACATACATTAACCCTTTAAGGATCAAAGAGGCGTAACAACTCATTGCAATGCAATGTGTTGCACTCCACTCTGATTATCAAAGGCGGAAAAAAAATCTGTCTACTTTTATGAGCTTTCACTTTTTAGTGCATCAGAGAAACTTTGTAATGGACTATTTGTATAAAATCAAAGATGTGGGAATTCTAGAGTGAAACAACTGTCCCATAGGGACAAATTCAAATTCCCACTGATTAAAATGGTGGTTTTTTAACCTCTTGAATGCTAGTGTTGTCCAACATAAGACAGGGGGGGATATTTTTCCCCATGCTGCAGTTAGTTTGCGCCCAATAATTGCTCAGCTTTTGACTTTATACATATGACCCAATATATTCACAATAGAATTACTGACCTATAAGCAACGTTTTAGCTATCCAAATTAGACTTGCTCTGCAATGTATTGCACACCCACTGGTTCTTTAAAGGGATAGTAATGTTTCACAATAAAAGCAGCTCCAATTAATCTTCCATGGAGAGTGTTATTTCACTACTGTCCGAGTTGTAGTTCAAGAGTAATTGAATGATAAGGTATCCCCTCCCGCCCCTGTTACTGATGTAATACTGCTCACCTCAGAGCAGAAGGATGGTGTCCAAGTGGATCACAGAGGGGGACAATCTTCAGTGATCATAAGGAAAAACCTGTGAAGGAGGGCAGGGTTTTCCTTATTCTCACAGTAAGAAGATTGTCCCTTGCTGTGAGCTGTCTAGTCCCAGGACCAAATTCCACATCTGAGGGGAGGTGACTTACACTAGGTAAAAGGGGCAAGAGGGGGATACTTTATCATTCAATTACTCTTGAACTACAACTCTGACAGTATTGAAATAACACTCTCCATGTCCCAAATACTATGAAGATTAATTGGAACTGCTTTTATGGTGAAACATTACTATCCCTTTAAAGGGGAATGTTAATTACATAATAAATAGATGGAAAATAAATATTGCTAGAAGACGATACAGCAAGACTCTATAAAGCAAACCTCTAAAACTACTGCTGCAATGAAGAAAGGTTTGCAAACCAGCTACACCACAGGAGACAAATGAAAATCTCCACCCATTTAAATTTGGCTTTTAACCCTTTGAATATGAGAAAGATATCCAGTACAATGCAATGGATACCCTTCTGTCACTCACAGTGTTAACCCCTTGACTGATCGAGACGGCTCCAACATGCACTGGAGATCTCCTTAGCATTTAAAGGGATAGTAATACTTAAATTTTACTATCCCCCATCTTGTAGCCCTTAAAAAACTGAATTTAACGAGCCCAGAGGCATCTCTCAGACCTTTATGGTTTGAGAGATATCCGCTTTCAAAGTTCTCTCTCCCCTGACGTCAGCTGACAGCAGAGGAATCCGGTCCCTGAGCAAGAGGAGGCTCTTCAGCAGAGCCGGGATCATGTTATAGAAGAAGAAATCCTTCACTGAAATGGTGTCTTGGTTTGCAAGCACACATAGAAGACCATTTCAGTGAATGATTTCTTCTTCCATAACGCGATCCCAGCTCTGCTGAAGAGCCTCCCTCAGTCCCGGGACCAGATTCCCATGCTGTCAGCTAGAACACTGACGTCAGGGGAGAGGGAACTGTGAAAGTGGACAGCCCGTGTTAAAAAGCTCTAGTGCTACTCTGCACACACACCCAAACCTAGACTGCTCCTCTCCTTCCCTGCTTGCTCCTCTTGTCTCACCCTGTCAGGCATAGTGATAACCTCTGCGGCATATGCAGGGTAATAGAGCCTGATCAACACGTTGAAAAAGAGAGAGAGAGAGAGAGAGAGAGAGAGAGAGAGAGAGAGAGAGAGAGAGACCGCTGCATAATCCCCCCCCTTCCCACAATGCGTACGTGCAAATCAGACCCTATACTCAAAGTTCCACCTGTTTGTGTCTGTGTGTATAGGTCTGTGTTGTGTTCATGTCTGTGTCTGTGTGAATTGCTTTACCTACAGCTCGTGCAATTTTGCATCAAACAAACCGGCACCATTAGGGAACCAAATAATAATAATTTAAAAAATATCACATTAATTTAACCCTTTCAATGCCAGAAAGTAACAACGCCTTGCAGAGCACCCTGTTCATTACTCTTCTGGCACTGAAAGAGGTATGGGGGACATTTATCTTTCTGAGGTGGACTGGAAAAAACAAACCAACAGGTTCAGTCAGGAGTAGAGATATCCTAAATTCTTTACAAGGATTATCTCTTAGTCAATTAGTAGAAGAGCCAACTAGGAAGGAAACCATAGTACATTTATTATTTACCAATGGAGACTTGGTATTAGATGTAGCTGTAGTAGAATATTTGGACTCCAGCGAACATCAATCTTTGTGGTTTAACATAAAGACAGAGGCTGAGTTGCACCACACTAAAACAAAGGTTCTATCTTTAGAAAGGCTGATTTTTCTAAAATGGAAACACATTTATGCCAGTCTTTAACAGCTTGGAGATCTTCAGATCGAGTCCAGGAAAAATGGGATTAGATGAAATGTGTTTTTATTAAAGGCAACAGAGCACTGCATTAGACTTGGGAGTAAAGGTAAAAGAAACCCGCTGTCATTCTCGGCAGAAGTGGGAAATATAGTAAAGGAGAAAAAAAAAGAAGCATTTAGGAAACATAAGCAGATGCAGAAGGAGGAAGCTAGGTAGTGCTACAAGACAAAGCCGAAGGAGGCTAAATGCATTATAAAGTGTGTGCCAAAGCACACAAACGAAAAACTGTCAAGAAAAAAGGGGATACAATATTTTTAGATATATAAGTAAAAGGAGGAAAATGATACATGCAATATTTAGACTGGAAAAAAAAAATCTGAAGTTATGTAAATGAGAATAAAGGGATAGTTGACTGTCTCAATGAATATCTCTGTTAATTTTTTACCGACTAAGGTGAACGGAAGGGACCTCTGTTAGAAAAATGAAATAACAAGACATGGGAAGCATGCATGTTTACGGAGGAAGAAGAATAATAAACCTATATAGATTTTCTCAATAATAGAGTCAAGTGTTCCAAATACAATAACCAGACGTGTGGATCTTAACTATATGACTGTCAGATCTGTGCAGCAAAAGGAGTCCTTAATCCCTTAAGGACTACGTGACGTACTATGGCTGTCACGGTCCTTATACCCTTAAGGACCAGTGACGGCCATAACGCGTCACGTACTTTTTACTTACAGCGCTCTACCGGGAGCGTTGTAAGTAAAAACGGGGCCTAAAATTGATCACTCCAAGACCGGAGCAATCTCTCTTAGGCCTCAAAGCAGCGCGCCGGTACACGTAACAGGTCACGTGTACCGGCGCGTCGGCAAGGATCAAAGCAGTCCTTAAGGGGTTAAAAGTATTTGGCTAAAAATTACTGCACAAGTGAAGATGTAGTCATAACATTGCACTTAAAGAAGTGTCCCTATGTGAAAATGCTTACTAGCTGGTTTCTTGGATTCCTGCACATCAAACAGTCTTTTCAGGAGTCCCCGCTGAGTACCTCTGTGTAACCAGATCACCCCGATCTCCACCGTGAAGTCCTGTTCCACTCGGTATGTGCAGGAGTCCAGGAAACCAGCTAGTAAGCATATTCACATAGGAGCACTGTAGGAACGGACGGCTGTGTGTATGTTTCTTTAAGTGCAATGTTATGACTACATCTTCACAGTAATTTTTAGCCAAATACTTTTTTAGCGAAATACTTTTAAGGACTCCTTTTGCTGCACAGATCTGACAGTCATATAGTTAAGATCCACACGTCTGGTTATTGTATTTGGAACACTTGACTCTATTATTGAGAAACTCTATATAGGTTTATTGTTTTTTTTATAATTATCTTTTAATCAGATAAGATTTCTTATTGGTTTTAAATATTCACATATTTTATTTAATCATCTCAAATAAAATGTTAAACTTTTACATAATATTCATTATTTTATCAAGGATACATTTGACATATACTATGCATTACTGAATGCTTTATATATATCAACAGTATTACTCTTAGATATGTTTTGTTTTGTTTCTTTTATATCTTCTTTGCTGAGTGCTCCAGTTTCTGCTACATTGAATTTGTTACTTTACACCTGGGGATCCTGGTGCTACTACTGGAAGCAGCCACAGAAAGACTAAGTATAGAGGATTAATACAAGACGTTAATTTGAAATAGTGACATTTGTTTATAACGTTAAAATACGATTGAAACCCATTTAACGGTTAAGCCCTATAAAAAAAGAGGCTTACTGAATCCCAAAAAATCTGAACATTTAAACCTTATATCCTAACACTTCAAACTCATACCATTTGGTTAGCTAAACGGTGACTCATGATTTATATGAATATCTAATGATTGTAATATTATCCCTTCAAACATATTGAGCCAATCCAATTAGCTTTTACAATATAGTTCTGTTGGAAATGAACATTAGCAGTACTACAACCATAGTGTATATTTTTGACATTCACACAGAAGCAGATTTTTCTTTGAAGCACCCTCTGCTGTAATACACCCAATTTGGGAATCACTGTATATTGTATCCATAGATCAGTAAGAGTGGATTTCCTCTGATCTGGTGAGTGCCAATAACACTAACTTTGGTTGTCGTTCTTCTTTATTTACAGAAGAAGAAGTTCTACTTTAACTCTCTTAGGTAAAAACAGATAAATCAATGGGACCAGATGGGATACACCCTAAATTATTAAAATAACTTAAGAGTTCTGTCAAAACATTTAACAGAATTATTCAATCAGTCACTATCGACAGGAGTAGTTCCAGAAGATTGGAAGATAGCAAATTAAGTATCGCTTCACAAAAAAAGTAGCAGGGAAGAGTCTGGCAACTACAGACCAGTAAGTCTTACATCAGTAGTGGGAATATTAATGGAAACCATGTTAAAGGAAGAATTGTTAAATAGCTGAATTTAAATGGCTTGTAAGATCCCAAACAGCATGGGTTTAGAGCAGTGAAATCTTGTCAAACTAACCCTGAATTTTTTTTTTTAACTAAAATAATAGACCAGGGGAGAAGTAAATATAGCTTATCTAGATTTCAAACAGCCAATAGATGCGATGATCTCCTAGCACAAACAAAATGCTGCCTGTTCTGCATCTAGTCACCGTGCATCACATTTTAGCTCTCTAATGCCATTACAGAGGAGAAATTTCCACATACATATTAGACTAATCCCGCCAAAGGCCAGCTCCAAAATGATGGGCAAGTCCCCTCTGCACGGGAAATACCATCTAACCACAGATGCAAGTGTTGTCCTTGTTTGAGCCTCATCAGTAAGGTACAGCTGGTTTCCCTTGGCACTGAGAGCAAGCGGCCCACGTCGGGATTACCCTTTATTCTTAGGGAGACACCCTAAGAGTTTTTCAAACAACAAGCCAAGATATATGAGAGGAGGCTCTGAGCACAAACAAAAGCAATGTTGCCTGTTCTGCAGCTGGTCACTGCTCAAGAGCATCACATTTTGGCTCTCTAGTGCAATTACAGATGAGAAATTCTCATATTAGTCTAATCCCGCCCGTAGAAGATGCCATTGTGCCTTATGTTCGTCCTCCGAACCGCTCACATTTTGGTATTTATTATCTAGATTTCAGTAAAGTATCAGACATTATCCCTCATAGAAGACTCCTTAATAAATTGTAGAGTTTGGGTCTGGATTTAAAAATAGTTGAATGGATAAGACAATAGCTGAATGACAAGAGACAGAGAGTTGTAGTCAATTAAGAATATTCAGAAGAAGGTTGTGTCAATAGTGGGGTACCTCAGGAATCTGAACTGGGGCCTAATATTTTTTATTAGTGATATTGCAAAAGGTCTTCAAGATAACGTATGCCTTTTTGCAGTTGATAAAAAGATATGCAACAGAGTAAACATTCTTAGGCGAATACGCCAAATGATAAATGATTTAGGTAAATTAGACTGGAGAAGAGTTTGGCAGCTACAATTTAATGTTGATAAATGTAAAATAACGTACTTGGGATGTAAAAATCCTAATGCAGAATATATTATTAAGAGTATTATGTTGTCAGAAACAACAGAGGAAAGGGATTTGGGAGCAATTATTTCTGATGACTTAAAGGAAGGAAGGCAAATTAACAAAACGGTGGGGAATGCAAGCAGGGTGCTGGGTTGTATAGCTAGGGGCATTAGTAGCAGATAAAGGGTGAGGTCTAACCAGGTCTAGGTGAGGTCTAACCAGAGATCTATAGAGTATTGTGTACAGTACTGGAGACCCCATCTCCAGAAGGATATAGATATTGTAGAGAGAATTCAGAGAAAGGCTACTAAAATGGTCAATGGTTTAGAGAAACAAATATCAGGATAGACTAAAGCAGTGATTCTCAACTTTAGTCCTGGGGCACGCCAACAGTGCAGGTTTTCAGATTATTCCTGCTTAATCACAGGTGAGTAATTAGTGGCTCAGTCATTGTGATTGATTCACCTGTGATTAGGGACATCTTGAAAACATGACCTGTTGGTGTGCCCTGAGGACTGGAGGTGAGAATCACTGGACTAAAGGATCTGAAAATATAGAGCTTGGAGGAGAGAACAGAGAGAGGGAATATGATAGAAACATTCAAATACATGAAGGGAGGAGGGAAGTGCATTTCAAAGGAGTAAAAAATGTTAGGAAAGAGAGGCGGTAGTCTAAAACTAGAGGGACAGATGTTTAGATATAATGTAAGAATGTATTATTTCACTGAGAGGGTAGTAGGAAAGTGTAATAGCCTACCAGCAGAAGTGGTAAAATGTATTACAGTGACAGAATTTTAAAGCATGTATGGGATAGGCACAAGGCTGTCCTGAACATAAGACAAGGCCAAAGACCCAAAATCGGTTTGAGGTTTTTGCAGTAGAAAAAATGGGAGACTAGATGGGTTGAAAGGTTCTCATCTGCTGTCAAATTATGTTTCTATGTTAAGAAGTGTATATGCGTGGTTGCTTGTTACAAGGCTGGGGACTGAGTGTGCAGCACATCCGTGATACTCAAAGTACAAGCCCCATTACCTGCACCCTAAACAGTGCATCTTGACAGACAACATATTAGCATATACAATGGCACAAAGACAAGGTAAACACATAAGGGGCAGTAGTGCATAACAAGAAAGAGGAACATTATTAAAGATGTTTCTTCTCTCTCTCTGCAGTGAGAAAATCTTAAAGCCACATAGATTTAATACAAGTCAAGCATATGCTAATCATTGTGAAGTAGCAAGAGTATGCCAGAATTTGACATGCCACACAGGCCCACCAGTGTACAAAAGGACTATGGAGGGAAGGAGGAGTGCAGTCAAGAGGACTGACTGGGGTGTGTGTGTGTGTGGGGGGGGGGTCAATGACACTCCAGTCCATACCCCACCAGCTCCCCCAACCCCACTGGCTAGGTAACCCCCCGGAGCACCAGAGGCCCAGCACCCCTCCAAACAACTCCACACCTTCACAACACTCTCGTATATAAGTAATCAAACATTAATCTCTTTAGAGCAAGTCCCTTTTTATGTAAAAGCTTGCCTTACCATGAAAAGTCCAGAGAATTCAGTGAGGGAAAAGACCCCTGAGGAGGTAATTTCTTACTGTGTAGATCAGTAGACCTGGTCGAACCTGCGGTCCTCAACTGGATAACAAGTAGAAGACCACTGCAGGCAATATGGTCAAAAAAACTGAAAAGGATCCTATTTCTCATATGTACCTCTGCTTCTTTGGGAGCAACAAAATAATGTCATTGCAACAGAGACCAGAAAAATGCATATGTGTGTGTGTGTGTATATATATCTATATAAATAATAACTCCATCCAAGCTTTATATCAGGGGTGAGAATTCCCAGGCCACCCAAGGGCTAGACGAGTAGGTTATTGTTCTATTTGTTACACTGGAATTGCTGTTTTGGATTTGGGTTTCTTAGGGCTGGAAGGGTTTCTATTGCCCAGTTCCACCTGAGCCTCTGATTTTTCTCCGTCGTGGGCAGGCCAGGGATATCTCTTGCAGTGGACAACTAGGACACAGCTATTGCCAAATAACTGTACAATGATGGGGTTTCCTCAGTAGATTGTAATATTACTTGTTTAGCACTACATAGGAAACAGAGATGAAATGGAAAACACCATTTATATTTAACTAGTTGAAGAGCCCGTTACACGGGCCACAGTGCCTCTGGCAGCCAGTTGCACGCAGTGGAGACTGCCCTCGCCACGGCTGATACAGAGCTGGACGCTCCTTCAGAGCGCCCAGCTCTGTATCAGCCGTGGCGCGGGCAGTCTGTACTGCGCATGACTGCTGCACGCACAGCAGTGTCTACTGCGCATGTCGGGCGTTACACACAACTTAGCGAATTATTATATATATATGCCCAAGGAGCTCAGGTGATCCGTTAAGTGTTTTAACAATCTCTGTGATTGCAAAGTGTAAGGTGAGATATCTTAAAATATTTTGATACTGTCACCTTTAAACTATTCTCTTCATCATCATCTTATACCTGCTTCCATATTAATGCAGTCTACATACTATGTCTTGTGGGTAATCACTGGAAGAACTTCTTGGTCACAGTGGATTCGATCAATAAGGGCATTACCATCTCCTGAAACTCAGCAAATGGGTGAAAAAATCTTGCATACACTGTAAGTCTTGTTTGCAGTGGATTCACAAATCTTATACATCAGACAGTCTCTGGTTTCTTGATGGTCAGCTAAGACCAGATGTTGCATATAGCTTGTCGTTTGTCACAGATTCATTCACATCATCTAATCTCAGGCCCATACCTGCAGGTCTTTTTTTTTTTAGATTGGACCACATACTCCTCTCTGGTGAGTGAAGGTGTAGGCGACACAGTATCATGTGGACATCTTTGTCTGCTGCTAGCTCTACCCCCATTTGTTTTAAGTCTTTTAATGTAATTTGAACCAGATGCCATACTTCATGTTCTTATCTGCATTCTTTCTAGTAAATCTGAAATAATTGACTATCTTTCAATGTTAAAACCTTTTCCAATACATCCTACTAAACATAAATATTTGGAGACTTTGCTTACCCATAGATTCTTTTTCCAGTGATGTTAAATATATAATTATTAATAAGGATAACAGCCAATTTTACAACGATGACAATTTCTTTTAATGTGGATAAACAGAAAAGACAATGTTCATGTATTACAAACTGTATGAAGTTCATTGTAATTTTTTCCCTGAATAGTTATCTACCAAAATAAATGCCAGGCCCAAATTGCCAGTAAATGTCAGAATGCTCATACACATGTTTAGTCAATTTAACACAGATGCTAGATAAAAGAGTTGCTTAATCAGTCACAATTTTTAGGGCCCTTGGTGAATTAAATGACCTTTATTCTTTTTACTCTCTTTTATATTCAAAATGAAGCATTAAAGATAATTTATTTCAAAAAAATAATTATATCAGTTTTGACCACACCTGTAAAGTGTAATTAAATGATGCAGATGATGACATAATAATATCACCAAATGGATTCTCCATAAAGTCTATAGAACTACTCTCTGACTCAATAGTCACAATTAATTTACAAGGAAGCATTGAAAGTATACACAGAAATGTTTAACCTCAAATGACAGGGTACAAATATTGTGATTTACCATCCAGTAAAATCTTTCATCAGATTTGATTAAATAAGTGCAACTTACCACAGCAGAGGTAGTTTGTCAATAATACAGCAAAGTACACCAAAATGTATGAAAATAGAAGCACAGATACAAATAAGTGTGTGTTGCATGTTTTTTTGCCATAGAGTCAGCGGGGGGAAAAAGGAGAGAGGGTGGTGGACAGAGAATATGGGGAAAGGGAGATTAAAAAAAAAAGGAAAACCTACACATAGAGGTAAATGTAACAGACAATGAGGGTATAAATGAAAACAACAGTATAAATAAATGTAGGGTGAAGTAGAAAAAAAGAGAACCAGAAACAAGGGAGAGAAGATAGACAGGAAGTAAACCAGGTGGTCCATAGTGTAGAGAAGCCAGCCCATCAAACAATCCATATAATCAACTAAAAACTGAACCACATGGTCTGTAATTCATAGAGTAACTGACCAATAAGGCTTCAATCTGTCACAGACTTGAAAAAAAAATGAACCTATACAGAGAATGACACATAACTTGCAATCTGTACTGGGACCTGTGAACACAGTTTGAACATGAAAACTTTCTTGGTTATAGCTGCATTGTGTTTAAGGAACTCTGGGGCCTTTTCTGGACATAACGGACACATACATTCACGGGCCGATCCAGCATGACATCACCAATTCCTTCAATTCACCTTTCAGGGCTGCAGTTTCCTATTTATGACTCTTCCTTTTGGGAGGGCATGCACTCTGCATAAAACGCATGGTCGCATTGTCCAGCCATATTCAATCTCTAGGGATCTCATTTATACCTTATATGTATGATCTTCAGCTTAAAAAGCCTTTGGTGAAGCACCATCTTCAGAAGTGTCATAATTCTGGACCAGTACAGCTGGGTGTTCAATATCAAATCCTCTTCTTTGATTCCAGCCTAGTCTCTGATCTTTCTAGGTATGAGATTCAACACTCTTCAGGGATGGGCCTTCCTGTCAGTGAACAAGGTTCAGATGTTATCCTGGTGTGTATCTTGGGCTTTGGCCATCCTGTAGACAACAGAATGCAATTTCATGAGAGCGTTAGGTTCGTTGGTATGGGTTCTTGAGCCAGTTCCGTGCACCCAGTTCCACACTTGAACCATTCAGCTGGGGAATTTGACCAAACAAAGCCATCTCTTCTGTGTGATGTCCATCTCGACCTGGACAAGGATGGCTCTTTGCTGGTGTATTCAGAAAACTCATCTATCATTGGGTCACCCATTTGGGCTGGTGCATAGTGACAAGAAAAAACAGCATTTTGGGATGGGAAACTACTTATGGCTCCCTGGTGGTACAGGGCCTCTGATCTGTCCCCTAGAGTCGACTTTCGATCAATGTGTTGGAACTTCAGCTGATTTGTCTGGCTCTTCTTCAATGGGCCCAGTATTATCATGTTCTGGTCGCTCAGATTCAATTCAACAATGCAACAAGGTGGCATATATCAACCAAAGGGTGGACCTGGAATGCAGGTGCAAGTTCATTCACATTCCAGTAGTGGACAATGTGGCAGTGGACTTTCTCAGCCACCAGCATTCAAATGGTGGGGAATGGGGCCTGAACCAGAAAGTTTTCGACTCCCTAGTTGTAAGGTGTGTTGGATCAGTTCTGGTCCTGATGGAGTCTTGGATGAACCAAAGTGTTTATCAGTTTTGCTCTTGGTTCTGTGTCCCGCACAACAGACGTGATGGATATTCTGTGGTATTTCCCTTTAGTATACGTTTCCTCTTCTCCAGCTGATTTTCAGGTTCTTCAAAAAAAATCAGGATGGACCAGGAGCATGTAACTTTGATTGAACTTCACTGGTCTCACCAAGCGTGGCTTTCAAATCTGATCACTCTGTCAGTAACCAAGTCATGGAGTATGCCTCTACTTCCACACTTCTTGTATCAGGATCCTCTGTGTGATCCAGACATGGAGAGCCTTGATGGTGTGGCTCTTGAAGTGGATATCCTGAGGATAAAGGTTTTCTTTGTGAGGTAAGTGTTTTTCTTCAAGGACATATCATAGGGTCGGGTCACTGTTCATGTGGTGTGATGAACATGATTTGTGGCCTTGTATTTTTGTTTTCCATTGATCTTGGCCTTTCTCCAGGACATGTTCCAAAAGGGGTATAGTCTTAATTTTATCAAGGACCAAATTTCGGCCATATCAGCTCTGTTACAGAAGAGGATTGCCTTGCTGCCAGATGTTCAGACATATGTGCAAGGGGTAGCTCATGCCTACCTTGTCCTTCAGGACCCCACCCCCCTTAGGACTTAAATCTTGTCCTTGAAGATTGTCAGAGGAAGCTTTAGAGACTCTGGCTTCTGTGTCGCTTTGCTGTTTGACATTCAAATGGTTGTGTCAGTCTAGTGTATGGCCAAACTACAGGCTTTCCCTTGTAGACCCCCCTTTCTGATTTTCATGCAGATAAGGTGGTTCTTTGTACTCACTTTGGGATTTTCCCAAGGTGGTTTTTAAATATTAATTAGGAGATTACTCTTCCTTCTCGTTGTCTGGCTCCATCTAACAGACATGAGCAGGGGCTTCCCTGATTGAACATAATTATATGTTTCAAATACCACATTCATCTCACTGAAACTTTTTGCGTATCGAATTTGCTTTACGTAATCCCTGTGGAGGTATCTCTTTACCTTTGTCTCCAGTAACTTTCCTACTGTTACTTGGTTCTTGTGTGGCAGCGGCAGTTGACACTTGAGATTCATAGTTGTATCTGGTTTGTCACTGTTGAGACTGGATTTGTTGGTGGGAGTTTTTCTCCCCTTCCCTGGAATTCTGCTTAGGATGGCTTTAGTATATCCCCATGGTTCATGTGTTCCACAGTAGACAAAAGAGAAAAGTTGAAATTTACTCGGCAATATTTATTTTTATTTTGAGTCCCTCCATGGCAAAGAACAAAAGAAGGGCAACCAAATCTATAAAAGACCACTCTCCCTCACACATGACAGTTATATTTTTGTCCAAGCTGTAACAGAACACTGGATTAGTAGCACAAGAAATTATATGCAATGTTATAACAGATATCAGGAGGGTGTACTGTGGAAAAGAAATATGGATAAACATGAGTAAATTTTACCTGTTCTATGCCACATGTACCATACCGGGAGGGCCCCATGTAAATGTTTAGACAGATCTAACTCATAATAATAACTATAAATCAAGGATCATACTCTTATTCTAGAACAATCTCTTGAAGCACCTTCCCTCCAAACTTTGATTCCTGCTTCTGTAGATGACTGCACAGCCAGCTTTTAATGAGAGCAATGCTGAGTTGCTGCCTTACATATATTTTTTTTATTTTTTTATTTTTTTACTGCTGGAGTAGCTACAGCCCTCTGGCCCCAAGAGTTAAAGATGTCCTGGTAGAATGGGGTTTTATCTTGATGGGAGGATCTCTGTTAGCTGTAGTATAAGTCTATATAATAAAGTTATTAAGTCAGCCTTAGATGCTGCAATCGCTTCATGCATCACAGAGAAATGCACAAATAGTGCTTCTAACACACATACTCTTCTTGAAGTCACTGCCATTAAGATCACCACCTTAAGATTAAGATTCTTCATTGAAATAGTTTGAATAGGTTAAAAATCTCCATGATCTGAGAGATGATGCAAACTAAGTTCAGATCCCAAGCAGGCACTGGCTCTCTTATTGACCTTTTCATATAGCATTAATCATTTTCAGCAAAGTGAGTATAGCGTATAGCTGATATGGCAGATAGTTGCACATTAAAAGAAGATGGTTTAAGCCCTTTCTGGAAGCCCCCCTGATGGAAGTCTAAAATAAGTCTAATTGAAATGCTTTTTTTTCAGATACATTCTTGCTACTACACAATTGTTAGAAAATAAACCAAACTATATAATAGATTTTAGAGGACCATGTCTTTAATAATTTCACAGAGAGCTTCAGAAAGGCCCTTCAACGTCTAAGAGTGATGCTCAACCGCCAAGCTGCTACTCCTAGGAAAGCCAGTTTGGGATGGAGCATTAACCTTTGGTTCAGCAGATCTGTGATGTCCAGAATGACTATTAGAGGCAGAAATGACATTCATGCTACATCCACAAACCAGCAGTACCCAGAATTCCCCAGAAAGCTTTGGAACTGCAAATAAGAAAGGATTTTAGTTAAAGGGATAGTAATACTTCATTTTAACTTTATTTTATTTTGTAGGCATTAAAAAAACATGAAGAATGATATAAGTCTTATCTCTGAAACCTTTATGGTTTAAGAGATATTCACAAACAAAGTATCCCCCCCCTGTTCAGCCAGATCAGAAGGGAGATGCCCAGGTAGACTGCAGAGAGGGACAATCCTCAATTAAGATAATGGAAAAAGCTGAAAAACTTGTCAAGGGGGGAAGGGCTTTCATTGTTTTCATACAAAGAAAATTGTCCCCTTCTGTTATCCGTCCTGTCTTACAACCAGACTCACATTTGAGAAGAGATGGCTTACACTAGGAAAAAGGGGCGGGGAGGGGAACTTTGCTTGTGAATATCTCATAAACCATAAAGGTTTGAGAGATAAGACTTATATCATTCTTCATGTTTTTTTAATGCCTACAAAATAAAATAAAGTTAAAACAAAGTATTACTATCCCTTTAACTTATCATTAAATACATGTGGAACACAGGAACCATGTGGTAAAGTTCTCTTCCTCTGCAAAGCAGGATGCTTAAAAAAAAAAATAAAAAAAAAATGTGAAGCCTGAGGTGGAGACTCACATCTCCACTCCATTTTACCACCGTCTCCTATTCTCAGTTCCAAAGTATATCAAAGCCAAGATAAAGCAGAAGGGAGAGGAAAGAAGGAAATCCCTGAACAGAGAGAACCCAAGAGGACTCCTCTGATCGGGTATTCCAGGTTCAAGCCCTGTGTTCCATATGGACTAAGAGAAAAGGATTTAATGGTATGTTCACTAATATCCTGTTTTCTCGGTTGTTCATGGGGAACAATGGAACCATGGGGATATACCTAAGCTATCTACCAAGATATCACCACTACCACAATCACAATCCTTCTGCTTCCCATATACTTCTACATGTCTGCTTTCCAAATTCTCCCACTTCTCCTCATGTCCTAATTCAGCAGTGACTCTTAGTTTGGGGATACTGTACTCCATCTCCTCCTTTATTTTTATGTAAAAACAATAAGCATTTTTAATAATTTTAGATAACCAGATTTGGTCTGGAGGATTGCACCTGCTCGCAAGCATTAAACATTTGAATGTCAAGGAAGCATACACTACAATACAAAGCAATATATTGCACAACCATCTGGCACACAAAGGCTCTGAAAGTGATCCTGTGTTTTTTTGCTTTTAAAAATTGCTTTACTAATAAGTTAAAAACATTAACATTTACCACTTCTTTGTAACAAATATAACCAAAAGACCACCCCACACAGGAAAATGCACCTCTGCAAGTCCATCAGAAGGGTTGGTAATCACAAAGCCATCGCAGCTCCCACATGAGTAAGAGGAGAGGTAGTCTTTAAAAAGTTAAATAAGGCTTCAGACAGACTGCTGGGACTGGGAGTACAACACTGGCAAAGGAAGGGGGGCTAGACGAAAAAGCACTCCGGTCAGGAACAAGTAGTATAGCTGACAGATAGTCTTTACTATCTGCATACAATACAGGAATGGCCACTTAGTAGCTTACTTTACTGCTCTTGGAATTACTCCAAGTCCTCAAAATAAACTCCAGTGGAGTAAGACACGAACCATCTATTCCTTCCCTGTGTGCAGATAAAATGGTAAAGACTGATAGCCACCATACTTACTAGAGCCATACACATACCATCAAAATGTTAATAAATATGAACCTAACCCCTTGTTGAGCTTAGATTCTGGCATTTGCTGGTGGCATTCAAAAGCAATTGCAGCTGACTTTTTTTAGCTTCCTGCTCATCATACACACTACACTGCCCATGTTTCAATTACTAATGCCCCTTTACTTACTGTCTGTCCCTCATACTCTTGATACTCATCCTGTCTCTCACACACTGACTCCTACACCTGTAGAGGCATGTTTAGATGAAACAAGAATTCGGCTAATAAACAATTTCTGAATAACATACACAGACAAGGGGAGGTCACCACTGGCTACAAAGTGGACCCCCCTCTATTTATATATCAGAAAGGTCTCCAGAGCATTGTAGACCTGTAGCATACAAGGGGTTAGGTTGTTAGCAATGCTTCTAAGGAGTTCAGTAAATCCCAGCAGATTAGGTCTACTACTTTCTCAGAGTCTTCTTTATATTAAAAGTAAGAGAATGACACAGCTCCCCAAAACTAAAACTCCATCCTATTATCTCACGGTATCCCATACGGTGCATTTATGTAACAGGAATAACTCTCTCCATACTTATCCTTTGCAAGCTCCCCCTCTCTTCTCCCTCTCGCCATCTTCATATTCACTACCAGCTCGGGACTTTCTTGCCTGGTCCACTCTCGATTCTGTCCGTATTTCTGACTGCATTTCTCAAAGCACAGTTACTGATTTTGTTTTGTATTACGTGACCTCTTTGGACTCCTGTGTAAGGAAATTTGGAAATATCTTCGTATCAAACACTTTCTTGAATGTAATAAGATCAAGCCGAGCTGGGCTTCCCCCTTCAGCCTCTGAACTCCTCCTTCTCACTCATATACGTGTTCGTGGTGTACTGGGCAGAATTTATAAGATTTTATCCTCTCCCTACCCTCTGAGATAGGCGACTCTCTTGATCAAGATTAGTGGCATCATATCTGAGCTGCAGCTGCTTCTATTTCTGCCTCAACCTTAGATGTTCATTACAAGTTCCTTATGCGATGGTATTATACACCGATCAAACTACATGCTATCTCCAACTCTGTCTTCCCTTTATGTTGGAGGTCCTTGCAAGAACCGGGCTCTCCAACTCACATTTGGTGGTCGTGTTTGAAAATTGTTCCTTACTGGATAGCTTGCTTCGACCTATTTGAATATACCCTTCATATAACATTGTCCAGGACCCTCTGGCAATCCCTTTTTTATCTTCATCAGCCCATCAGCCGTCTCTCCCTTTTTTCCTAAACAGGTACTTCTCACTATGCTTAGCACAGCAAAGACTCTAATCCCGAGACACTGGCGAGACACCGAACCCCCACCATTTCCGAATGGCTTGCTTTGACTAGAGACCAACTCATCTTACTACGTCTATCCTTAATTAACAGAGGGAAAGACCCGGAGGAGGCTTCTCTTTTTTTCCAATTTTCCTTCCGATGAACTCCTCACATCACTGAAGGCTCCCGTTGCCTCTTCCTTCTATTGTAGACATTTGTCCCATCTCATTTGACAGGTCATTAGCCTACTTACCTTTTGACTCTTTCGTAGTGTTCCTTTATCACTGTTGTAACGCGCTATGTAAAATTTCTCTTGACATGTATACTATTTGTATTATGTAACCTGCTCTTCTACTGTATTTATTTTATTTCATAATAAAGCTGTTTTGAAAACTTAAGAGAATGTGCTATATGTAAGTCCTTAATTTTCTGTACTTCAAAAGTTATGCAGAGATCAATATCCACCACCGCCCTTTTCTGGCATGTCACCAGAAGCTGTGGGCTGGTCCAGATGGCTGCAGCGAGGGTCAAACTTCAGAAAGCAAGGGAAATCCCTTGACGATTTCTTTTATGCTTACTGAAGTTTGTCCCTTGCTGCAGCCGACGAGTCGCACGACCCGATCTGAGATTCAGAGGAAGGAGGCTAGAAGGGACAGGTGGGGGGATCTTTATCTCTTCATAAAGTATAGAAATTTAAGGGCTTACATATAGTGCATTTGCTTAAGTTTTAATATAAAGAAGACTCAGAGAAATACGTTTAAGTACACATTACTGACCCTTTAACGAGGCCAATATGTAAATATAAAAGTGAAGCAATTCCATGGCAAAAAAGTAAACAATATTTATTTATTTAACCATTTGGGTGGTATATTGCTTTGTGTTCATTGTGTTGGGGACCTCTCTACCATCAAAGGGGTTAAAAATCAAATTTTGGATTAAGAGGAATCTCTCTCTTTCTTAAAAATGGTGCCGTTGTTTTGCACTAGGATTTCTCCATGTTTGTCTTTTTACATATACCCCACACTGTGTATTGTGCAATGCAAACCAGTGACATCAGTGCAGTATTGCTACAGCTGAAAATGCTGTTTCACCCCTATGGTGCAGTTTGCACTTCCTTCTTGGCACAATGAGTTTGAACAGGTTACAGGGTAGCTCCTGACTGTAGTTCTGGAAATAGTCTGTGCCTCCTAATGAGGTAATTCAATGGCATATCTCTGTTCTTGCCCAGCAATGCAATGTATTGCTCTGCATTAGTTTGTTTGTAATCCCCCCCAGAAAGAAAAACTTGTGCTGCCATTACAACATCTCGGAGTGTGGCTGTTCAGTTTTGTAATACATAAAAGGTAGCAAGTTTACTGAAAGGGCTGTAAATGCCTTCAACATGTTTGCTACATTGATTTACAGAAATTTTATAATATGCAAAATCATACTTTGCTGTATTAACCACTGGAGGCTAGGGTTGTCTCTTCGAGACATTTCTAGAACCCAAAGGGTTAATACAGAGACATGTATTATTTTTAGTATTTGGTTTACCTCTTGAGAACCAATTGATGATCATCTGGAACACTGGAAAGGGTGGGAATGACAACTTCCTCAGAGCATATGTAATGTTATGGGTGTGGAATTTTGTTGGGGTGGGGCATAATAGGGGTGGAGAATGGGGCCACTCAGAGTTTGTTGGGGTGCCTCTGCTTCTGTATGTTTTATGTCCTTTTGTGTCTAAAGGGCTGTGTTATGCATTGTAAAGCAGTGCATTGGACATTCCTCTGATACACAAAGGTTTAATACATAGACAGTTGAAATTAAAAATATTACAAAAATATAGAAAATGCAAACTTACTGTCTCTTGTACTGGAATCATACTTTCAGCTTCTATTTTAAGTGATGAAACCTTTACATCTGTGTTGCTCTGTTAAAAGAAGGTTATAAAAATTATTATATTTATGAATTTGCAGGCACAACATGGCCTCCTTTCCTCCTGCTGTGTCTTTGTAACATATTCTTGTACCCATTGCTTCTTTCAGTAAACAGTGGAGGACTGCAGCAAGTCTAGAACCCTGGCTCTTGGGCAGCCTCTTTCATATTGTAGCAATATTCTAATACACTGTCATGCATAATGTCATAGCTTAAAGCTTTAAGGACCAGAGGGGAGTTTAAATATAGTTTTGCAATACACTGCACACCTGTTTCTTATAGAGTTAAATATTCTGAAATAAGGCACAACACAATGTTACATATCCGTCAAATTAGAGATTAAAATTACCAACTTCAACTCCACAGAATGGCATAAAAGGAAGAGAATAGATATCACTGCTGTGTTAGCACTCATACCAGAATAAATTTAAAAAATGCCTCATTGAAACAGGTCATAGGGGGGAAAATACATTACCTATAAAACTTAACCTTTATTACAAATTATTAAGAACCAAAAGGACAAATAAAACTATGATTCTCAAAGTCTATACCCTGGCATATTCCAGCTTGAACGCCTTCTAAATACGAACTAATCTTGTGGAAAATATTATAATTGCCTGTACTCAAGGGGTTAACTGTGGATTCTATAGAATATCAGCAGCACTGGAAGAAAAGCCCACATTGTTTGCTACTATTTCAACAAAATATAGGCTACTGTATAAATCAATGTATGCTCACAAAAATGTATTTGCATATATTCATAGCAGTATCAAAGGGTAACATTATGCCCAATAAAATCACGTGGCATATAAAAAATCATTACAGCTACGGAATCAATCAATTGCTTGTTAAAGTCCTCTGTAGTAAAGATTCAAAAGAAGGCTAGGGTGCAAATGGGTCAGAAGAAATTGGGCTTATTTTATCTCATGAAAAAAACAAAATAAGTATTAAAGCTGAGAAACTCCAGAGAATATAGGTTATATGCTCAAATAAAGTAAAGCAATGTGGGGGCAATACAAATGCAACTTAGGGAACAAGAAAAAAAAAACACATTGTTTTAAATAGGGCTTTGAATGTGCCCTCTACATATGAATTCTAGATGTAACTTTCCAGATACATATGAAAACCATCTGCCTTATACCAGCTGCTGTGGGACTACAACCCCCATCATCCCGATCTTATGCTGCAAATATGCATTTTAAGCCTCTCCAAATCAATAAACTACTTTTATCCTCCGCTTACATTCAGAAAGCTTGGGGGAGATATCAGTCTAGGAGCAATACAGTTTTACAAAGCTCCAACAGGCTGCAGACTTGTACAAATATGAAATACTCATTAAAACTCATTAAGGGCACAAGATATATTTATACAAACTGACCCAAAATGAATGAGTGATGTGTCTCATGCCATAAATATCAATGATATTATGCAAAGTAAACACAATTTTGGATGTGGGATGTGTAAAAACACAGGATATATATATATATATATACACCTCTATTATCACACTGAGGAAGTGATTTCTCCTCACAGTGCAATTTATATGAAGGATCTGACATCCAGAATTTATTAACAGTCTCCTTATTTATGCTAAGGACATCCTATGAAGTGACTGTCATAGATATAGATGCTGGCATCTAGTAGGTGGGATTAGGGTTATTTTTTAACCCCTTAAGGACCCATGACGGTCCTGGACCGTCATGGGTTGCTATCCCCTTAAAGACCCATGACGTGCCTCCGTGCACGCTGCTATCATTAATTCCAGGCTGCGACTGAGCTCTCTGAGACCAGGGCATTCAGTCTCAGCCCTTCTTGCTTGTGCCGGTTCATAGGATCGCCGTAGCAGCGATCACATGTACCGGCATAGTGACAGACAGAGGCAGCATGCAAAGCATGCTGACTCTGAGTGTCTCCTCTACCTCGGTCTCCCTTGCTATCAAAGTAAGGGAGAGAGAAGTAGAGAGGAGACACCTAGTGGTAAAAACAATACAGCAGCTGGGGGTATTAACCCCTTCACTGCTGGTGCAGGCGGATGGCTAAATGCAGGTCAATTTTTGACCTGCAATGATATCTTTTTTTTTTTTTTTTTTTTTAAAAACAAACACAACACACTTTTTTTTGTTACAAAAAAATATTAAAAAAAAAAAAAAAAAGAATTTTGGAAGTGTGATTGTTGTGGAGCCATGTAGTACATTTATAAACACTGCCAAATGTCAGGGATAAAAAAGTGACAAAACAGGGTGGGGAAAAAGGGACATGGGGATTTTCACCCGGGGGGGACAGTGGCCACTTTAAACTGAGCATTTTGTAGGTATGACTGACCGGTCATACTTTTCATGCAGTCTCCATAAAAATGTAACCCTTTGTGCCCAATTGATCCCAAGAAAAAAAAACAAAAATGGTGGGTTTTTTTTACTTTTTTTTTTTTTTTTTTTTTAATTTTCATAAAGTAAATGGTGGGTTATCCATATATGTGGGGTATCAAAAGAAAGCCCTATTTGTGCATAGAAAAACAGTATATAATTTATGGGGGTGGAATAAAAGACTTAGAGGGAAAACACTGTTGAACAGTCAAAAAGGTCAGAATTGCTCCGGTCCTTAAGGGAAAACGACCTCAGATTCTCCCGGTACTTAAAGGGTTAAATATGTTTTTTAAGTTGTTAGGGGAAGTTATGGGGGGGAGGGGGACTATGTTTGTGCAGGTGGGGTTCGTATCTCTTTAACAGTGAACATGTGTCGCTATATGTGCAATAAAATGTATTTACATTTTTTTACATGTGCTGATTATGTTATTATTCTTATTGACAGCCTGTGAGTAATCTGCTTTGTGATCTTTTGTTTGTTTCACTGTTCTATGACTTTCAGGAATGACAAAGAGGGAATCTGCCTTTCTAATATATATCTCAATAAAAGAATAAGCCTCACTGCATAATTTATGGTACCTCACACACAGAACATAATTTATGTCTCCTCAGAAAACAAACAGACATTGAACAGAATGCCTCATTACATAATTTATGTCTCATTAGGAGACACAATTACTATTGGGTGATTCAATGGGGGCATGTTTATCATACAGGGAGCTGGCCCGCCCCCTCCAGCCCACCCACCACTATCCAACTGACAAAAAAAAAGATATAGCTGCCACTCGCTCCTGAAGTAGGGGATATCAGTAACTTCTCACTCAGGATCATGACCCCACAAACACACTGTTTCACCTCCCACAGATAATTGTTACCCTCCATACACTCTGTTTCAGTACGAGGGTGTAATGTTTCCATAAAATCCAAACTCAAAGATAAACTTAATAGCAACTCTTTTATTTAACTCTTTTCATCTCTTCAGTCAACCTCACTAACTGTCTGTTTTCAACTGTCACTCCTCCACTTCCTGCTTCCCGCCCTTTCTCCTTAAAGGAGGAGAGAGATGCTTTGCTGTATGTTACAGAGGGCAAGCCTCAAACAGCACTTTCTATTTGTTCCCTCAGCATATTGCTACGCTGCCTCAACTGAAGAGCCACCGTGTGTTATACTGCTATGTTACCTCAACTTACGTACCCCTCTGGCACTCACAGGGTTAAGTAAGAAGGAATTACTGCTCACTCACACACACTCTCACTCGCACACACTCTCGCAATCACTCACACGCACCCACTAACACACTCACGCACTCACTCACACCCCGGGAGCCAGCACGATCCACCTTCCACCATAGTCTCACTCACACCCCGGGAGCCAGCACGATCCACCTTATACCATATAGTATGTGCAATTACCACATGCATTTCAAGTACCGTAAAATCTCGGGTATAATACGCACAATTTTACTCCTCTTCACCTTATGTGAAGTGGGGGCACGAGAATTTTTTTGTCTTAATTAAAAAAAAAAAAAAAAAAATGCTGCCGGCTACCTTCCCTCCCTCCCCCCCAGCTCGATCCGATGTCCATAGAAGCCTTACTTTATCTTGCTGCCTTTGAATACCACACTCTGTCTTTAGCTCTGGTCCCATCTTCCCATGCGGGCGGCAGGCTTGCATTTGCCGTCCGCTTCCTTCAATGAACTTTCAGGACCTTCCGCCTCCAGCCAATGGTACTGGAGGCGGAAGGTTCTAAAAGTTAATTGAAGGAAGCGGGCGGCAAATGCAAGCCTGCCGCCCGCATGGGAAGATGGGACCAGAGCTAAAGACAGAGTGCGGTATTCAAAGGCAGCAAGATAAAGTAAGGCTTCTATGGACATCGGATCGCGCTGGGGGGGGAGGGAGGGAAGGTAGCCGGCAGCAATTTTTTTTTTTTGTAAGGGGGGAAAACAAGGGTGCGTATTATACATAGGCACTCTTGTTTTCCCCTAAATCTTGGGCATAATATACACCTGCGTATTATACACAGGTGCGTATTATACCTGAGATTTTACGGTACATGAATGAATGCCACTCACTCACTCACAACCCGGGAGCCAGCACGATCTACCTTCCACCACAGTATGTGCAATTACCACATGCATTTCAACTATATGAATGAATGCCACAGTAGAGGCTAAGTACAAACACAAACTCATTACAATGACACATGTCACCCCCTTATGACTCACTTCTCTGTGTGTGTGTCTGTGTCTCTGTGTGTTCCTCACTGTGTGTGTTGCATGTCTGTATCACACTCTATGTGTCTGCATGTTGTGCGTTGCATGTATGTGTGTATGACTGTGTCGCTCTTTATGCATCTCAGTGCATGCGTGTGCATTTGCGTGTGTGTGAGTGTGTGTGTTTGTCTTGCATCCGTGTGTGTGCATTAATTCCCTATATAGTCTGATGGGCAGTGCCGTCCCACATTGCTAGTATATATATATATATATATATATATATATATATATATATATATATATATATATATATTAATTAAGGCATTGAACCATGTTCGATAGGGGAAGATCATACTGCTGTTTGGAGGAAGGATCAGGACAAAAGGAGGACAATTTCCCGGTTAATGTCAGTCAGATACAACTTTGGGTAATAAATCTCTAGCAGTACGAATGAAGGTTTAAAAGACAAAGCTTGTAGTTCAGCAATTCTTTGCACAGAAACAATGACCAAAAGGAAGGCCGTTTTAAAGGGATAGTAATATCTCATTTAAAATTTATCTAAGAGTATTATGTGCCATTTTTTTAACATATATATATATATATATATATATATATATATATATATATATATTACTTACAGACTTGTAATTCAAAAGCTATTGAAACCAAAAGAATCCCGCCCCTTTCCCCTACGTCACTAATCATCTCTGCCTGGTCCGGATTGATGCTGCTTTGATAGTATTCTCTAAAGCGTCTATGACATCACATCATCATCACTCAGACAAAAATATGCCCACATCAACATCAACCCTTTTGATTTACGAGTTTTCACTCATCACATGGACAATGGCCTATTTCCATAAGGAGATGAAGCATAATGACTCCTTTCCATATGGAAATGCTGAATAATGAGACAGTTTCGTATGCAAGGAGGGGTGTTGATTTGTCAATGTGACACTTCGACACATTCCCTAAACTCCAATAGCAGCATCTGCTGTCGGAGTTCACAGTCTCAACTTCAACTACCTGAGGTTGGCGAAGTTGGGATCTCCCTGTAGTTTCCTATGCAGTAACAGCCCTCAATCAATCACAATAAGGGAGGGTTGTGAACTGTTGTTGACTCCCTTCACATATCATCAACACTATGACAATTCTGAAGTTGAAGAGCATTCTCTCTGCTTCCTTACTTGGCCAGCATGATGGACAGCATCACTCCATCATATCTTTGAGTGCCATAGTGCTGTGCATTTGCTCACCCCCGTGGCACTCAAAGAGATATAAAAAAAAAAATACACCAAGCACTACACAATTATCCCCTTAGCTATGTATCATATATTATACATGTTGTGCACTCCCAAGGGAACAAGAATGGGAGTCACGCAGTACCTTTCTGAGATTACCCACCCAAACCCACTGGTCCATTACTGCTGATGCAGAGGCATCTTAAAAAAGGTGGGTGGGCCCCCTACAGGAAACAACAGACCAGTATTCTATGAGTCGTGAAGAAGTCGGTTTGTCAGACTTGGCCTACGGAGCTGTGCTCTTGGGCTACCAGCTTGTCTGGGTTTTGATGCGGTGAGCATTTGAGAAGCTTGCAAAGACCTCTGCACCCCCATTTAGCTTGGGGGAGGGGGAGGAGACGAAAAAGACATGTCTTCCTTGCCAGAAAAGAATGCTTGGTGGAAATCTGAGGTATTAAGGTACTCTTACCACCAGCAGTGTCACTGATGATTTGTTTCAGTTCAGGTCCAAAAAGGGACATGCCCTGGAATGGCAAAGAAACCAGCGACTTCTTAGAAGATTTGTCTGCAGACCAAATCTTGAGCCACAAGGTGCGACTCACAGCAACAGAAAAAGTGGAAACCTTAGCAGAAAATCTGGCAGCATCAAAAATTGCCTCAGAAACATAAGTATTGGCCTCCTCGATGTTGGCCATCAGAACCTCCTTGGCAACATCAGAGCGTAAAGCATCAGAAATTTGCTCACCCCAAATGACAACTGCCCTATTAAACCAGTCAGAGGAAGATATGTCTGGGTGCTGCCCCGGTGGTAGAGAAGGATGCCTTGAAAAGAGAATCCATCCTTTTATCCAATGGCTCCTTGAGTCCTGTTGCATCTGACAGCCCCATCCATAAGGATCTGACCAAATGTTATTGGGTGGAAAAATGTGAGAAGACATCTTATGCCTCTGAAAAATATCCAGTGAGAAAGCTCCCTCATCAGGTGCGTCAGAGAACTGAAGGGTCGCGAAGACTACCCTGATGAGCCCATCAACAGAGGTGAGCAGATCGGACTAATAAGATTCTCCATAGGAAAAGGAAGAATCCATAACCTCACCCTCCCCATCATCATCCTCTTCTCCTTCTGAAAGCAATTCTTCTTCAGAGGAAAACCCAATAACGCATAAATGACCTTAGATAATGGGGGCAATTTGCTTAAAAGGTAAGTATATGCTTCCATGAATGTAGTATCCCTAGGACAGATTAAGGGATTTTGGCAACAGAAAACAGTAATGTCTTGATCCATGATGGCTCTATATAAGTACTAGAGGGGCCCAGTGGAGGAGTAGGGGCCACTGTACATAATGGGCATAGAGAAGCTGAATATTCTCTAGGCTGCCCTGGATAGCAAAAGGAACAATGTGTGAGGGGGTATACGGGTAGCTCCTGGGTCATTTACCTTGGATTTACTCCCATGTCTCTTTCCACCAAAACGTTTTTTCCCAAATACTAGATAACGTTCCCAGAATAAAAGAGCACCCTTAAAGGGATAGTAATACTTAAAATGTAAAAAAAAATATGTTGTAGGGTTTATCCCCCTGAGTAAAACAAGAGTACTCACACCGCTGAAAGGTGTTTCATTCAAAGTTATTAATTATCAAAGTTGAATTTTTTAGGTGCAATATCACAGTGGCCTGAAATTGTAGAGTGGCGCTGTTGCTACACGATCCTATGGACAGCTCTGGTCAGTTGACCCTAAATCTCCATAGGATGGTGTAGCAACAGCGCCACTGTACATATTTTTTTTTACATTTTAAGTATTACTATCCCTTTAATAGTCCAGAAATACACTTATCAGACAAATGAAGGGTTATCTGGAGAAGGAGAGTCAGCCTCTGTTTATCGTAAGCAAGAAAGAATAAGATGGCCACTGCAAAACTCAGTCAATTAGAAGAAAGCCCATGAAATGGCCATTCTGGGACTGTAGCCTTATCCATTGCTTGTTGCCTAGTAATGCCCACAACTCCATTTACAGATCACCGCAAGCCCCCTGGACACTCAAAGTGGACCAGATGATAGGACATGAGGAGCCAAGAAGATAAAGCTGACTCTAACCATTGTAGTTTAAACGGTTGCAGATATATGTTCCATAGAAGTCAATGGAGCAAAGACAGTGACATGGGGGATCCCGTTTTTAAAGGGGCCATTGCACTAAAATCGATCTAGAAAGAAAAAGTTATCAAAATAATCCAAAACCCCCAGGGAGTATCTGGGGGAGTTAAAAAAGTAAGATACAAGTAATGGGAGGGTGAAAACAAACCCCCCAAAAGCACTCAGAAATAGTAAAAGCAGAGGAAGGGTTAATCCATTAGAATAAATCAGTCATCCTCACTCAAAGTGGCCTGAGAGAAACAAACAGATAAGAAAGATACCCAATTAATGAGTGCCCACGGCCTACCAAGGCTCACATCAGCCCCTGTATGGAGGGGAAACATAGTTTGGGACATAAAGTGGACCAAGGCACGGTTACTCACTAGTCTTCTGTCTTAGAGAGAAACCAGAGTCTCAAGAGATCCTGTTATGAGGGAAAACTCGGTAACAAAATTCCCTTCACAGGGTTAAATGGGTCCACAAAGCACCTGTAAACTGGTCAAACCACTCTAGGGAAGCCCAGTAATGGTGAATAGTCTAAAGGGGAATTTTATGGCAGAACGGAGGCTTCATATGCATAACTTTCCCCACTGCTTCCTTCTAGCAGCAAAGGATACTTTATTAAAATACAAAGAAAAAACTTGCAGTAACCATAGCAACCATTAACCAATGGAATATAGTCCCATAGTATAAGTAAGGCTGTCTCTTCCAACTCCGTCTCTTTCTTTGCTGCTTCCTCACAGCTAAGTACACTACATTTTTGCTCTGTGTTTCAGATATATATTTGAACTCTTACTTTGGTTTGCCGTAGTTGCTTGCTCCGTTTTAGCCCTCCCCTTGTGGGTTCATTTTGGAGCAAGCAACTGCAGTTCATTTGTTTATTATTGCCCATTGGTATTCTTGTATTTCCTCTGATATTGTAGCCCTTTGGCTTTATCTCAGTCTTTGTTTTGTGCCCATTCCCTCTGATATTGTAGCCTTTGGCTTTCTCACAATCTCTGTTTGTGCCCGGTTTTATTTTATGATTTGTGCCTGCCTTTTGGGTTTTCTTCTTCTGTGTCTTGTGGCCTGTGTTCTCTCTCGGCGGGGAGTGGGTTTTCTCTCGCTGCCCGCCGAGTCTGTCTGTTTCGCTCCTCGCGGCATCTATTACTTCCGGGTTTGTGGCACGCATGCGCGGTGACGTCACCGCCGCCATCTTGGTACTCCTTTCTTCCCATGCGCTCCGATTGGGAGGACTTGCTCTCTGTTGGCGGCGGTTCGAACAAACTTCTTTTTCTTTGGAGGCACTTCTCCCTGTGAGTTGGATCCACTTTGGGGGATTTTGTTCTCAATTTCTGGGCTCCTAGTAGTTCGATCTGCTTTCTGTTTGGGTTCCCTTAGGCACTGGGTTTTCTTTTTCTGGTAGGCCTGTGTGCATTGGATTTCACTTCCACAGATCTATTTTCATTGACATCATCAACCCCAATTATCTCAGGCCCCCCCTCCTTCTCAACCCTTAGGGGGTCTCAACCCTTCTGGGACTCAGGCAGGTTCTTCTCAATTTCAACAAATTCTTGAGGCCTCTATGCACACTGCCATGCAAAAACTTTCATCTTCTTTGGCTGAATCTTTTGCTATGGCCTTACAAGGTCAATTTCCCTCTGGGGGCCCCCCTTCAGCTGCCACCTCTCTACCTTTGAACCTTGGTGCGGGTCATGACACCGTTTTAAACCAGGTAGAGTCTGAGATTGTAAAAGGACCCTCGCAGGCTCCCCTTCAGCCGGGTGGCAAATGTCTCCGTAAGAGGCGCCACATATCTGATACTGACCCTAAGGGACATTGTACGGGTGATCTTGCTATTTATAACCCTGATGAATCACTCCGCGAGAGTGGCATTGAACAGTGTGGCTCTGGTCCACACACTGGATCCTCCCCTCCAGAGGACACCAATGGGAGGAAACGGAACCTGCGGAGGTCAAAACCGAATTCTTATAGATCTGATTCTGGGGATTCTTCTGATGATGATTGGGCCCCATCCTATGCGGACGACAGGGACTCTGATGGCTCTCCTCCGGTTAAGGTCAGGTCTCAACCAGCTGTAGAACCTACTTCCCTTTCTGTTTCTGCTACCCCCACTCTGGTAGATGCGGAGGGTGCTCCCCTCTTCGACCCAGAGGGATTAAAACATCCCCGTTCTTCAGAATGGAAACCAAGGCCGCATATTGCCCAATATTTAGAGGCCTGGGTTCGTAAGTCCATTACTAAGTCCACCAGGTCTAAGTTGAGAGCTGAATGTCCCCGTCCGGTTGTGGCTAACCAGGTGTGTGATACGCCTGAAGTAGATTCTAAAATGGTACAATTTCTATCTAAATCAGGCAAGGATCCCAGGAAGGGCCTGGATCAGGCGCTGAAGTCCTGCCAGGACAAACTTCTGGACTCCTTAGGCCCTCTTACCAAAATCTTCGAATTGTCAGAGAAAGCTCTGGCTACTAAGTTCCCTGTGGACATTCACGTTTTACGTGGATGGGTGCAGAGGGCCATTTGCATGGTTGGTAATGCCAACTGTGCCCTTGCCTCGGAAAGACGCCGGGCTCTCCTCTTGAGGATTGACCCTAAACTGGCTGATTTAGCTACCACTGAACCAGGCCCCTCTGCAAAAGGGCTTCTTTTCGGTGAGTCGTTTATTAAGGACCTAGGTAAATTTGTGTCGTCCTTTACGGCTCTGGACAAGGCCCAGACCTCCATACGGAAAGTTTTTCGCTCTAGGGTTTTTGACAAGGCCGGGAGAGGTAGGGGCCGCTCCCCCGGCCGTGTTCGGCGCCGCCAACAGCAGTTCCAAGGGCCCTCCTATCCCGCCTTTAGGGGTCAACCCCCACAAGAACCTAGAGTCCAGAGTCCTTTCTTCCCTTCACGTACCAGATCCTGGAGGCCGAGGTCTGGCAGGGGCCAAGCCGTGGACGTTCCTACCCAGGTATGTATACCTCTTTTGACCCCTTCTTTCCCAGGGTTAGTGGGGGGCAGACTGGCCCGTTTTTTTCATCATTGGTGCGGCTTAACCGCGGACCCTTGGGTCCTACAAACGGTCAGGGGCTTTCACATAGAATTTGCCATTCCCCCGCAACAGCGGCAGCCGCCTCCTCCTCTCCATTTTTCCACTGCAGACGCAGTTTTGGTAGATTCGGAAATTTCCACTTTATGGCGCAAAGGAGCCGTCGCTCCCGCGTCCGGTTCCGGCGAGGGGTTCATCAGCAATATTTTTCTTGTCCGGAAAAAGGATTCCGGTCATCGGCCGGTCATCAATCTTCGGGAGTTAAACGATTGTGTCCTGTACAGACACTTCAAGATGGAGGGGATCCATCTTCTTCGCGACTTACTCCTTCCGTCAGATTGGTTGGTGAAAATAGATCTCCAGGACGCGTACCTTACGGTCCCTATGGCTCCAACCTCTCAGGTTTTCCTGCGGTTCCGGTGGCAGGGTCGGATTTGGCAGTTCACGTGCCTTCCTTTTGGATTGTCCTCTGCGCCTTGGTGCTTCACGAAGCTCCTCAAGCCTGTGGTCGCCTTTTTACGCAGTCGGGGCATTCGCCTTATCATTTATCTGGATGACATGTTGATCATGTCTCAGGATCGCACTCTTCTTTCCACTCACGTCAGCTGGACCGTTCGTCTGCTGACGGACTTGGGGTTTTTGATCAACTGGACGAAATCTCAGTTGATCCCTTCCCAGCGCATGGAGTTCCTGGGTTTCGTCGTGGATTCCCAGGAGGCTTCCCTGAGCCTTCCGGCGGCGAAGATTCGCAAGGAGATTCGCTCTGTCCTCAAACAGAAGTGAATTTCCTTGCGGCTTCTGGCACGCGTTGTGGGCCTGTTGGCATCCTCGATTCAGGCAATCTTTCCGGGGCCCCTGCATTATCGGGCCCTTCAGCGCCTCAAAGCACTCTATCTGCGTTGAGGTCTTGGTTACTCCGAACTAATCGACCTTTCCCACGAGGCGCGGGTGGAGTTGGTCTGGTGGCTTCGTCACCTAGATGCCTGGAATGGTCGGGCCATCTTCGGGGTGGTTCCGGACATCGTTATAGAATCCGACGCCAGCCTTCTGGGTTGGGGCGCTCGGATGGGTGCTTATTCTACCGGCGGCAAATTGTCTCCGGCAGAGGCTTCTCTGCACATCAATTGCCTGGAATTGTTGGCCGGGTCTTTTGCTCTGCGGAGTTTGGTCAAGGATCGCGTTCGATGCTGCATCTTGCTGAGGATGGACAACATCTCGGCGGTGCAGTATATCAACCGGCTAGGAGGCACGAGGTCCAAGCCTTTGGCCGATCTCGCGAAGGATTTCTGGCATTTTTGTCTGGACCGCGATATTTCGGTTATCGCGGAGCATTTACCTGGTCTTTCCAACGTCGTGGCGGATTGGAACTCCAGGTATCTCTCCGATCGCAGCGACTGGATGCTTCATTCGGAAGTGTTCGCTCGTTTGCTCAATCTGTGGGGTCCTTTTCACATAGATCTTTTTGCCTCCCGTCTGAATCGGAGGCTGCCAAAATTTTTCAGCTGGCGCCCGGATCCGGAGGCTCTGGCTACGGATGTGTTTCTTCAGTCCTGGACTCCGGGGACGAATTACGCGTTTCCCCCGTTTTCAATGATCCCTCGGACGCTGTTGATGATTCGTCGCCAGGCAGTGGTAGTGGTGACGCCCTTTTGTCCAATGCAGGCCTGGTTCCCTCCACTTCTGGAGTTGTCGGTCGAGTGTCCTCGCCTTCTCCCGTCGTTTCCTCTTCTGTTGTCAGACCCCTCCGGCGCTCCGCACGAGTTGCTGGTTTCCAGAGAGATTTCCTTTCTGGCATGGTTTCTTTCGGGGGTTCCTCAGGCTTCGGCGGTTTTTCGTCGTCGGCTGAGACGTTATTGGTGGAATCATGGGCACCGGGTACCCACCTGGGTGATTTGGAGTCGCTGGTGCGTGGAACGGGATTTGGATCCCGTTTCTACCTCTCCAGTGAACGTGGTTAATTTTCTGTCCTTTTTGTTTGATTCTGGGAAGGCCTATCGTACGATAAATTGTTACCGTTCCGCCATTTCTGCGGGCCACAGGCCGGTTGATGGGGTTCCGATTGGTCAATCAGTTCTTGTTTGTCGCCTGATGCGGGGTATTCGTTTTTCACGTCCCCCTCGTTCTCGGTATCAATCTGTTTGGAATGTTAATGCTGTTCTTGGACTGTTAGAAGGTTGGCCTTCTAATGAGTTGCTGTCCTTGAAGCAGTTGTCAGCGAAGTTGACGATGCTTCTGTGTTTGGTATCGTTCAAGCGGGTTTCCGATGTTCGGGCTCTTGATCTTCATTCCCGTTCTTTTACACCTGAGGGGGTTCAGTTCCGGATCTCTCGTCGTACTAAGACGACGATTCGGGTTGTTTCTTATTCGTCTTTTCCCACTCAACCTCAGTTGTGCGTGGTGCGTTGTTTGCGTGAGTATGAACTTCGGACAGCTGCACTTCGGCATGCGGCTTGTCTGCAATTATTGATTTCTTTTCGTAAACCGTTTTTGCCGGTTTCGGCCGCTACTTTGTCCCGATGGGTTCGTTGGCTGATGCAGCTAACTGGCACTGATGTCTCTTTTTTTGGGGCTCATTCAACCAGGGGTGCGATGGCTTCTATGGCTTTGCACGCCGGAGGTAGGCTGGAGGATATCCTTCGAGCCGCGGATTGGTCTAGGGAATCTACTTTTCGTGATTTCTATTGTAAGTCCATTGATCATGTTTCTGCTCATGTGTTCAATTCTCTGTAATTGTTTTGTTTTCTCATGTTTCTGTTTCATTAGGGTGCTTTAAACTTGCATAATATGAAGCCTCCGTTCTGCCATAAAATTCGTGGATTTTCCTAACTAGGTGTGACGGAAAGTCAGAATTTTATTAAGACATGGAGGCGAATATTATCCCTCCCTGTTTCCCTCCCTTTTACGTCTCTTTCTGTTCTTTTCAGGTTGATTCTCTGCAGATATCCGGGGTTCCTTTACCTGTTTCGGCACTAGCTCGTTGGCTGGTGTATTGATGTTCCGGTTTGGTTCCAGGCTCAAAGATGAATGGATCCAATGGTGGCTGACAGTGTTTGCATTGTGTGTCTGCTAGCAAGAAAGAGGCGGAGTTGGAAGAGACAGCCTTACTTATACTATGGGACTATATTCCATTGGTTAATGGTTGCTATGGTTACTGCAAGTTTTTTCTTTGTATTTTAATAAAGTATCCTTTGCTGCTAGAAGGAAGCAGTGGGGAAAGTTATGCATAATATTCGCCTCCGTGTCTTAATAAAATTCTGACTTTCCGTCACACCTAGTTAGGAAAATCCACGAATTATACAGCCCCATATCCAATAGGAAAATAATAATAAAAAAAAAAACCTAAAGAAAACTATGAGGATGGCCATATTATCCAGCTCCTAGCAGGCATGGATTCTGGTAGTTAGAGGTGGGAAGCTTAGCTAGAGGAAGAGAGGGCTACTCCACCCCAAAGCCCCTGTACTTTGTGACGTTCCCTGCCCTCCAGGATCAGGGACTCACCCCCATGGAACCTGTATTCCATATCAGATATAAGAGAAAACTATATTTTAATATGAGTTTACTAGTTGAGGAGCCCGTTACACTGTCCACAGTGCCACTGCCAGCCGGTCGCGGGGCAGTCATGCGCAGTAGAGGCTGCTTGTGCCGCGGGCAGTCTCTACTGCGCATGACTGCAGCATGAGCAGCAGTCTCTTCAGTGCATGACTACGTTGTTACACATGTTTTAGCGAATTATCATATAGGATTAGAAATTGCCATGAGTGTTAATTTTCTTTAGACTTTTCTTAGTAAACTATCGACTGCTAGAGAGGTCTGCAAAGCATTGCTTCACAGTGTGTCAGAGATGTCTCCAATAGCCAAGGAGTTAATACTAAATTTGATATTCTCAATTTGATAAATCATTTGTTCCCAAGCACTGTGGGGTTTGACTTAGGCTTGCCAAGTCTGTTCAACTCTTCTAATTGCAGTTCTTGCAGAATAAACTACAAACATTTATTTTGATTGGCACAAATATTTTCCTCTCTGAGCAGGTGTCTTCAGAAAACAAGTTTTGCTGCTATAATTCTCTCCTGCCCACACATTAACCAGTGGGCCAAAGTTACTATTAACAGAGTTTTGTTTGCTCTCTGAAATAAAAGGCTTTTTTTTTTTTCTTCATTTTAGGTAGGGTGTGTCTGTATGTTCAGAGCACAGATCTCCCCAAGTCCTGTATAAGGTGACTCATGTACCAGCACAGACTTTTTCCACCAAGTTGTACAGGACATTCTGTAGGGCTCACAAGGGGCATTAACCTTTTAAGGACCAGATGAGTGTGCAACAAATTGCTTTGCAATGTTCTGCACACCCCACTAGTCATTTAAGGGTTAACAAAGATGCATTAGGAATATATAAAAACTATGGAGTTTCTACCAATTTGATACACACAAATATAATAGAAAACTGTGTGTTAGGTTAACTTAAGGTTTATTGTACAAGTTCCAAGAATAAGGTAAAATCTAAAACACAATAAAATAAAAATGAACATGAGTTAAAATTACATAAAATGAAAGAAAAATAATACAAATTCTTTAAAACGGATGAAAAATGAATTAAAATTAATAAGACTCCACCCGGTAAAGGAAATGAATAATGGGACAGTGACATATAAAGTAATGTACAGAGTGCCATTTCAGCCAAAGTACCACAGAAAATAGAAATATGGCTGACAGACAGACAGTGATGTACTCACAGAACCTTTGCACTCCAAATGCAGAAACGTTTCCCTCTTCAGTCTTCTATGTACCATACAAATGTCTGCTCAGACTAACTAAACTAAGCAGAAACTGAGAGAAGAAGGGTGATAATGCAAACTATCCTCTAAAAGACCCAGGTGCCATAGTCTTTTGCTCTGGTTCGAACCAACAATGGAGGCCATTGGAAGTCCCTAACTTGAGGATTAGACTGGTGGAGGTAAAGAGAAGCAGGAATGTGGTTTCCACACCAGAGACCCTTTTAAGCCAAGTGCCCTGCCCTCCTGCAGAAGGATACTTTATCCCACGGTTCCGCTGTTCCAAACAGGATGTAAGAGAAAACTTTAATCAAAAGGATGTACACCACCTTAAGTAACAGATGACTAAACACAGAAGCTCTATCAGCTAGTCACATAAGGAGAGAAAGACTGACAACTCATCAGCTCAATAGTTCTAGGAACTCAAACATCCACCAGCTAACCTCCAAAGTATGATTACTGATCAAACTCCACAAAAAAAACAGATTATAACAGAGTATTCACTGGGCGGTAATAAAAGAGAACTACTGAATATTTAACTATCATCATAATAACATTGCCCCTCAATCCATTACTAACAAAGCAATATGCAAAGCCGTACTGTCATTAATCTGAATAAGTCCTCATTATTGAAGAAAAACAACTTGTTCGGCAGGAACCAGTGGGCAACAGAGCAGACATCTTGGAGGAAAGGTACCTCTGAGTCTGCACTGTCTGTCCCGTTCACTGACAGCATTGGCGAGTGATGTTCCTTGGTTACCTTATGGTAATGGAAGTTACTGACTGCACAGGTGCACAGAGCTTCTCTTGTAAGCTCTGTGTAGTGTATGCCTGCAGAAGAAGTTGTTTTTCTTCAATAATGAGGACTTAATCAGCATAATATAAGTTTGGCTTTGCATATTGCTATGTTAGTAATGGATTGGGGGGCAATATTATTATGAAAGTTCCACTTTAAATCAATGTGGGCTTGGATATTTTTATTTGTCCCTAGCTAATTTGCTCCAGAATTGAAATATGTTGCTTTCTCCATGAGGTCCCAAGTAATTAATGTAACCTACATATGGGTTGTGGTTTGAAGTGCTTCAGATTTGAGACAGTAACAAAACAGTGGTTAAATGTATTAAAAATGTACAAATCGGTTTTAAACTGTGTAATATTTTATAGAATAGGGATTTTTAATGTTCAAAGGGGCAGTACTGACTTAAAACAACTTTTAATCAATGTAACCTGCATTGATAATACATCTTAAATGAATGGTTTGCCTTTTTTTAATTACAGTAGGGAAATGCTAATCAAAATGCATCTAATTAAGTATGCTCAAGTAGAGAAATCTTTAAAGGAACAAGTAAGAAAGACTTACTTAGTTAGGTGTTCTTCAAACAGCAGTCAGTTATTTATATGCATTCAATAACTGCTTTAGTCTACTACTAGTTATTTCAGTAAAAAACCTGATCACTTGAGTCCCTTAGGAGTCATTTCAGATTTACTGGAGTTTGCTGTGAGGAGGTATGATCTACTGGCAGACCTCAGCGGATTTCAATACATGCAGAAAACCGCAGAGAAAATATAAGGGACACATAACTAGGTATTTCAGTGTGTTAAACAAATTAAGAGACTGTTATTCCCCATTAAATACTGGCCTATTGGTTGTGCGTTAGAAACCCTTGCTTTTGGGAATACAAGCTTCCACAGAAGGTTAAAGATTAAAATGTCTGTTTATGTTAGCATAGCATATGGTCATTAAAATAGCCATTAATGTGAGCATTATTAATGATCACAATGCACTGCATTAAAATAGGGAAGAAACCTTTTATGTTTGTTCCTCAACAGCAATCTTGGTGTCTGACACAATACTTGTTAACACTGTAAAAATTAATGCTGCTTTTTTACCATTACCCTATTTGACAATAAATAGAACAAACTGAACCTATTATGTGCAAACAGTGGCAAATATTTCACAAGCAAAATGCAGCATGCTGCAAGTCTACTGCATTTATTTAATAAAGTGCAGAGTAGCCCTGCATAGTAGCCTATGAGTAGATTGTTCACACTGGTGACCTGGATGTGCATTTCAACATCCAATGAAGAGCAGACCAATGTGGCAGACAATCAGGGATACATATGGCTGAAGCAGGCAGTCCTTTAATTATGACCTTGACCCCAAACGGTACCCCACTCCCAGTAAAGAGACCATAGATCAGGCAATGCATGCTGCTTGATAGGAGCCATACTGCAGCTCCATTCAATTCAACACTGTCAACATAACCCAGGGGTGAGCAGACATATATAGCAAAACTTATGAATCAGACTGCATATTTAGAAGTCAACTAGAAGCTTTTGGAGCCTGTAAAAGGTTGCATGAACACTGTTCCCAAAATGCAGAAGCCAGAAGTCAAATTTTGGGAGCCTGGGCTTTCTGGCTTGTGCGATCTGACATAGTCTTAAGCAGATTTATATTGCAAGCTGAGCATTTATTTAAGAAAGGAAACATCACTAAAAAAAATTCTGAGGATGTATTTTAGGTAAGGCTGTTCTGACCCTTTATTACTCCTTTAAGTACTGTCCTGCAGCATTAACAGGATTTTAGTGTTGTTACCTTTTAAATCCTTTTCTTACTTAGCCCAGTGGCATTGAGTCCCTTCTCCTGGAGGGCAGGACACATCTCAAAAGACAGTTTTATGGGTGGAGACTACATCCTCCTCCTCCAGTTCAACGCTCGCTCACCTACTAACTCCCAGAATTCATGTGACCGAAGCCACACAAACAAAGAGAGCAGAAGAGAATGTCCTACAAGAAAGACTCTAAAAAGTACTCCTCTGCCCAGGAAGGCAAGACCACAAACAAAAAAAGTTTCCTTTCTCTGGGAGGGAGACCAGTGTTCCATATTGATTAAAGAGAAAAGGATTTAACAGGCAAGAACACTGAAATCCTATTTTCTCTTATGTCCAATATGGAACACATTTACCATGGGAACATATCAACACTAAGATCCCAGAGGTGGGAAAAAAGAAGAAAATAAGAAACTCCTGAGAATTTTGAAGCACCGCCTTATCGTAATGATAAAGAAAGGTGGTTTACAAGACAGAGATTGCAACTCAGCGACTCTAAACACTGAGACCACTGCCAAGAGAAAGACCATCTTGATTGTCAACTGACACAAGGAGATGGAAGCAAGAGGCTCGAAAAAACACAGAGCGCGCCAAGATCTGAACCTTAAGGGAGCTCAAGCAGAGTCCTATGTTCACCACATCTTGGAGGAAATGCAACACCAAGGGAAGGTCAAAGTCTTGCGAGGACAGCACGTTGTCTGCACACCACTTATGAAGAATAGCCCATACCCTATGGTGTGCCTTGAAGGAGACTGGCGTCCTGGTGTGATTCATGGTGGAAACAACTTCCTCCTCACGATGCTGGCTTCAAATGCCATGCCATCAAAGCCATTTTCTCCACATCCTTGTGCTACATGTAACCTTGAAGTAAGAGATCTGGCCTGGGAGAAAGATGGAGGGGATCCTGAATCAAGCAACTGACCATATCCACAATCCACACCCTCTTGGGCCAGAAAGGGGCCATCAGAATGACTGTGGCTCTATACATCCTGACCTTTTGGAGTACCCGGGGAATAAGAGGAATCGGCTGAAACACCTGGAGGTGGAAGTTCAACGGAATTGATATTGCATCCATGGCAAAAGTTAGAGGGTCTCCCTTCCGGGAACAGAAGATCAGGACTTTCCTGCTGACCCAGGTGGCCATGGGATCTATCATCGGCACACTGCACTGTTGTACAATCAGGTAGAATGTTTTTGAATTGAGTTCCAACTCTCCTGGATGTAAGTCTTGGCAACTTAGAAAGTCTTCCAGAACGTTTTACACCTCTGGAATGTGAATGGGTGAGACGGCCAGAAAGTGGGCCTCTGCCCAACCAAGAATGTACCTCTCCTCAAACCAGGAGGCTGTACTGAGAATGCCCACCTGGTGACTGATGTATGCCAAAGCCGTGGAATTGTGTGACTACACCATCACTGGCCTCCCCAAAAGAAATGAGGTTCACTAGACGAGGACCATCCGGATCTCCCTGAGTTCTAGAACAATGATGGGCAATAGGGATTGCTTCCTGATCCATCTGCCTTGGATTTGTTAATAGGGTGACTCTCACTCTTTTATTTGTGGTAACTCTTGGGGTGTCCCATAATAGTAAAAAGTTCATCACATATGGACCCTTTGATCTTTGTGCCTAGGGACACCAACTGAAACTGATAGATGATTTGTCAGGCCGCCCGCCGTACCTGAGGACTAACCACCCGCCAAGCACACACCAGTGCGGGCAGGCAGCTCCTACCTCTCAGCCATCCGTCACGGTGGCTGCCTCCCCTTCTGCTCCCCACTGCTCTCCGCAGGCCAGTGGCCGCCCAGCACGCCACAGGAGAGGATCACGACGCGCACACATCCAGCCTCTATTGTGTACGCGTCCTGCTGTCAGCAATAAGGAATCCCGGGCGTCATTATGGCAACGCGGCACTTGGCTCCGTCCCCTACATCCTCAACATGCCCCCAGTCCAGCCTATAAGAGCCCAGAGCTCCCTATGGGCTTTGCTCAGTTACACTGTGCTTCCCAAGTGATCAGTCGCCTCTTGTCTGCTCCTTCCCCCAGTCTGACCTCTGAACTCCTTCTAATCCTCCTGATTCTCTGGCTCCCTACCAGGTTCATCTCTCTGGTATCCTGACCTCGGCTTGATCATCTGGTTATGGAATTCTTTGCCTCGAGATGCTGTGCTTGCAGATACTGTATTTGCTTTCAAAAAAGTAATGGATACCTTTCTAGCTCAGAATAATATTGAGAATTATGACAGTTTGTTTCAAAGCAGACAGGATGATGTCCAGGGAAATATCCCACTGAGATTTCAAGTCAGGAAGAAATGTTTTACCCACTCAGGGCTTAATAGGAAATTGCTTCAATGTTTGTTTGTCTTTTTGCCTTCCTCTGGATCAACTGGAATAATACGGCATGGTCTGAATTTGATGGACACAAGTCTTTTTTTCAGCCTCATCAACTATGTTACTGTGAGAAAAAAGAAGAAAAAACACAGGAGTGCTTCCTAGTGTATTATCTTTGGGTCCAATATACACCTCCCCACCACCGTGAAATGATACTCATACAGATATCAGCTGGTTATACACTTAAATGTAGGCCGGCAAACACATTTAGGTTTTTTTTCTTTTTTTACAGCTGACCCTCAATCAACTTCACCTCAATGGATGTATGGCTGCTCTCCCACCTCCACAACTATATTGCTGAGGAAGCAGCGTGGAACGCTGCAAAACGATTTTAAATTGTTTTTATTCATTGGCTTTGTTTTATTTTGTACATAATAAATGATTTTGGGAGGTGAACAGAGCCGCTGTCCTTTTTATCCTTACGGTATTTTGGATCTACACAAACCCAATGATCGCTGTTCGGAATGCTGTTTATACTGTGACATACACGAAGAGGGTGATATCTGTACGGAGTGTGGAGGAGTTCATCTTATCGTTGACCAAACAGGGGCGGTAAGAAACTCCTGTATGAAATATAATCTGTATGTATACACATGTATCAGTGCAGCAACGTATAAATGTGAGTGTAATTGTTATATTGTTATATATCCATTGAAAGTTTTGATAAGGCACAATTGGCGCCCCTTTTCTTTTTTTGTCTATAATGTTATTGTGAGAATTTTTTTACTGTTATAGCGGAACTATCACCCTATATCAAGTCCCCCCCCACAATAATTAGGCATATTGCGATTAGCTTCTTAACAGTGATATTATCCGGCGCAAGTACCACAATTTTAAGTAATCCTTCTTTTTCTCAGACTGACGGCCAGGCTTCTTTCTTTAGAGCTATCTGCGAGCCTGCGCCGCTAGTCACTGCCGGCACCTTAAGGTACAGTCAAATACCTCCTAGAGGAGAACGGGATGGTCAGTGCACGTGTGCAGACATCTCTAAGACAAGATGTCTGCTTGCAAGCCTGGTCGCCGGTCTCAGAAGTAGGAGGATTACTTCAGATTGTGGTACTTCTGCCCAATAATATCACTGTTAAGAAGCTAATCACAATATGCCTAATTATTGTGTGGGGACTTGATATAGGGTGAAAGTTCCACTTTAAAGAGGGTACTATCCTATAGAACTAGATATTAAGTAAGCTTTGTTTGCTCTCTTTGAGCACTTCTCAAAACATCTGTGGTTAACTGGTTCTCTTAAGCAGATGAAATGGTCCTAAAATAACAGGCCTGGATGGAATTAGACTGCTATGCAAAGTCTACCTTTATTTAAAAGCAGAGAATTTCTTGTGCGCCTACAAAATATATTCGTGTTGGCTATACCACTAATAGATACCACTGTAGCACTACAGGAGGGATGAGTAACCTTTTATCAGATGTCCACCAGCTGAAGTATCTATGTTCATTTTCTCAAGTATGTTGTGGAGTTCATGAAAAAAAAATTCAGTTAACTTGATTTTCATCACTGTCTATACAATTTCATTACAACACAACTAAAATCAAACTAACAAAATATGTTTGAGACAACAGTGATGTTTGTTTATAACATAAAATTGCTTTCTTACCATTTGCAGCCTGATTGATGGTGTTCGGCTAAGTGGCTGTCCAACTGGGCTAAAACTACCTGTGAAAAGACAAGTCTGTAAGTATTTGTTTTTCTGCTACTGTTCCACCCAGTACTTTTCACTGTTTTGAAAACATTGTTAAGCCTGTCTGGAAAGTCTGCAGCCTTCATGGGAAGACATTAGGAGCAACTTCTCCCCAGAACTGCAAGATCATGGCATTCTGTCAAGCAGTTGTAGAGGTCAGGGTGCAGTTATAACACACTCTAATTTATATTCTGCTATGGAATACAATGACACCTCACTGTGATATTCTGCTATGGAATAATGTGGAACCTCACTGTGATAGACAAAAAACAAACAAACACAAAAAAACCCTAAAAAACAACAACAACAACAACAAAAACACCCCTGTGCGTAATGACAGAAAGGTATATATTAGATGAGGAATAGGCATCTCCTAAGATAAAGGTACATTGATTCAAATAAAGTAATAATTGCTAACTTACCCAATATTTTTTAACATGGTGCACCATTTTTTAATTACTGTGTTTTCACAAATGTCATGACACTATTTAATATGGGCACATTCAGATTCTTATTTACTGAGTTCTCAAGATACCTGCAATGTACTGCATGACTTTCAACTACTCTTGTAGCTAACAATCACACCACAGAAGGGGAGGAAAACCCATGGTTCTCTAGTTTTCTCAGACAGCAACAGTTGTCTGACCTGCTTCACTGCCTATGGGATGGATGCAAGGCTCAATGAATGTGTCAGTGAATGTGCACTCTTAAATCCTGCATTTCTGTACATGTGATGTTATCAGCGACACTGCATGTGCCCAGTTTGAGGGAGCCATTTGTTAGATCACAGTTCTGATTCTAAAAATTATGCAGATGTTATTATTTGGCTTTAGTGAGACAGGTGATCTCAGCAAATACTGCGGAACAGGAATCTGGATCTTAATGGATCCAGCAAGGCTCTCCGTGAGAGCTCCCTAAAGAAGTTTATCATGACATGACTTTTGTAGAATGAGCACCTTCAGAAGGTAAAGGGTGATCACACCAAATATTGATTTGATTTCAATTTTTCTTCGGTTCACTTACCATTTTGTTAATTGATAGAAATAAAATACTAACATGTCCATTTTTTCACACCTGCCTAAAATTTTTGTGAAATACTGTATATATGCCTATGGGAACAGAAGCATTATAACTTTAGCTCTTAATATACACATCACTCTATTCTACTGCCCAGAGCTAATGCTCGGAGCTCTGCAGAAGCACCCGATTATTCCTATTGGTTCACAGACAACACAAGCACCTGCATGGCTAACAAAAATGCAGGAGGTGGGAACGAGAAGGCATATAAAAATCTGTACAATTCACTCTGTAACTGCTGCTACTTCCAAAGGTGGGACTAGCTGCAATAATAAAATGCTAGGCTTTAACAAAGTTTTTCTTTTGTGCATGTTAGTTGCCCTTTAAAAACAGCTCACATATATACATTACACATTCATTCACCATGTTCTTTCAGACTGCCATACAATTTGAACATGAGGCTGTTTCATCACTGATCAAGGCAGTCCAGGAATGACTACATGAAGCATTGCTTCCTTGATATTATGTTCCAGGAAATTGGCTGACAATATGTTTAAAGGTAAGCCAGTGTTTATATTAATATTGGCTTTCAATTCATTCTCACGTCAGCTCACATATTATGAGTGCCTGGTCGGCATGACAAGCACTGCTGTACAATGCATTGCACACTTACTTCTCTGACACTCAAAGGGTTAATCATATCAGTTTTTACTGCCAGAACTACACATCCCATTATGAGTTTTGGAATGGACTAAGCACTACTGAAAATACACTTCTTTAAATGTTCAATGAGATCTACTAACCATCTTAAACAATCAGTGTTGAATATATATGTATTAGAAACTACATGAAAATAAGTCAGTGGTATGTTGCGTAAAAAAAAATGATGCAATACCTGCATTTGGATGATGCTAAGCATTGAACCTATGTAGCAAATGGTGATGCAGGAGAAAATGCAGTATAGGCATTCAGCAGGCTAAAAGTAGATCATGGGCTAGATTCTATTACAGGTGTTAATTTTATCACTACTTTTGTCTCCAGTTTTCCCCATAGACTTCAGTAGGAAAATGTTTGATAAAATAGGTGTTAACATTTAGCACCTGCAACAGAATCTAGCCCCTTGTGGGTTAAATTATTACAAAACCTATATAAAAGAATTGCAGTTTCAAAAGGCCTAATGTGAGTCGGTCCTTTCAATTATCTCTTCAGGCAGTCTCTCTCGCTCTAGAGAATCCACTTGTTTTACACCACTGAGCTAATGCCAAATGAAAAAGGTCTACATTAGATGTGCATTTGTTTCACAACATATGCAAACTTTTCTGAAAAGGTCATGTTTCATGATATCTGAATTTAATTAACCCCTTAACAACCGGCCGAGCAGGCACGTTGCAGTCACTAAAGGACCACAGAGTTTTTTTTTTTGTGATTCGGATTCCAGACGGTCATAGTACGTCATGGGTCATTAAGGGTATAACAACCCATGACGTGCTATGACCGTCAAGGGTCGCTAAGGGGTTAAGAACTGAAAGTCATGGAACAGGCAACTCCTAACTGAATGAATCATTCTGACAAACCAATTTTTTTATTTGTTGTGCACAAATCTATTCTACATAGTTAACCCTAGTTTAGGACAAATTAAAATAATACATTTATGAAGATTATCTTATATTTACTGATGTGAGTTTGAAGAACAAGAATGGGTGTTGTCAAGCTTGCTGATGACTTCCAAATATTGACCATGTTCCATGAAATCAACACCATTGTGTAGGTCACTAAAGAAAACCCTTTGTAAATAGTGTGGTAAATTGCAAAAAATACGGATATAAAGTCCAGATAGATTCACTATAACAACACAAATACAAAAAGGTATATAAACTAGTACTGTACCAAGAATTATTAACTAGATCAACAAATAATGCCTGCCTTCATAATTTTACCGTATAGACAGACTGAAAGTTAGAGGGAGAGAGAGAGAGAATGATGGCTGACATTGTGGGATGACTGTGAAAAAATAGGATTTTAGTCTTACCTGTTAAATCCTTTTCACTTAGTCCATACAGGTCACTGGTACTCTGGGAGGCGTAAGTCCCCTTTAATAGGCAGGAACAACTATGCAAATGATTTGCAAGGGGCGGAGCCTCCCCTCTCACTTAAGCCACCTTCTGGCCAGAGCCACTTAGATTGATTTGAGACCCTAAAAACTGACCACAGGTAAGCAAAAAGAAAGACTCCTGTGAGCATGCCCTGACGGTCTCCCACTGAATGCCACAGGAGAGCCAAGACTGGTCCCTTGACAGGGTGGGAGACCAGTGACCTGTATGGACTAAGTGAAAAGGATTTAACAGGTAAGACTAAAATCCTATTTTCACTGTCGTCCAATACAGGTCACTGGTACTCTGGGATGTACAAACATTGAGCTGATCCAGAGGCGGGAAGTAAGGCAAGGACCAGGCGCAAGGCCCAAGTCGCTAGAACTGCAATAAATCAGTTAATTACATAGCCCAAACTGTAAGTGTCAACGGACACCAACCAAGGGAAACAATCCCTGAACTAACACAGCACACGGAACCAGAGCCAACCGGGCTCAACAGCAAGGAAGCACTAAGGATCACAGAGCGGAAGACCTAGACAGGCAAAACTGCCTCCAGGACCTTCTTTCCAAAACTGGCATCAGCCGAAGCCAGTACATCAACTCGATAGTGCCTAGAAAATGTGTGCACAGAGGACCAAGTGGCCGCTCTGCACAGTTGATCAGCAGATGCCTGATTCTTGTATGCCCAAGAGGCCCCAATAGAGCTGGTGGAATGGGCAGTCACCCTGAAGGGAACATGCTTATTCCGCAACTTATAAGCTTCACGGATGGTAGCTTTAATCCAAGATGCAATAGTAACCTTGGCAGCCGGTCTCCCTGCCCTAGGTCCCTCAGGAATGACGAATAGAGCGTCAGACTTCCTGATAGACTTGGTGCGATGAACATAAAACTTGAGGCAACGCACCACATCCAACAAATGGAGATCCCGTTCCTTGTCAGATGAAGGATTAGGGCAGAAAGAGGGAACCACAATCTCCTGATTGATGTGAAACTCGGACACAACCTTGGGTAAGAATTCCTTGGAAGTGCGAAGCACAGCCTTATCCTTGTGGAACACCAGGTAAGGAGGTTTACAAGACAGAGCTTGTAACTCTGCTACCCGGCGAACTGAGACAATAGCCAAAAGGAAGGCCATCTTCCAAGTCAAGAGACGTAATGGAATGGAAGCCAAGGATTCAAACGGGGGTCGCTGGAGAACTCCCAGCACCAAATTGAGATCCCACTGGGGAGCAGGACTCTTAAAGGCAGGTCGAACATGAGTCACACCTTGGAAGAAAACTTTCACATCAGGAAGGATAGCAATCCGGTCCTGGAAAAACACAGACAAGGCAGAGGTCTGAACTTTGAGGGAACTCAGACTGAGCCCCTTATCAACACCGTCCTGCAAGAAGGCCAGGACAGTGGGAAGATGAATTTCAAGTGACAATTGCTTATCAGTGCACCATGCAACAAAGGTTGACCATATGCGATGATAGATCTTGGAGGACACAGGCTTACGAGCACTAAGCATAGTCGACACCACAGAAGGAGAAAATCCTTTCTTAGCTAAAATCGAGGATTCAACCGCCATGCCATCAAATGGAGAGAGTGAACATCCTCCTTCCACAGAAAACCCTGGAGAAGAAGATCCGGACGGGCAGGGAGCAAAATCGGATCCGATACTGACAAGGCCATCAACTCCGGAAACCAGGACTGGCGGGGCCAGTTTGGAGCGATCAAGATGACAGGACAACGCTCCTGCTTCAACTTCTGAATAACTCTGATCAATAGAGGAAGAGGAGGGAAGATGTAAGCCAGAGAGAAATCCCAAGGGATCGACAAGGCATCCACTGCTAGAGCAAGGGAGTCCCTCCACCGGGAGCAAAACACTGGAACCTCCCTGTTGTGTCTGGTAGCCATCAGGTCCACCACAGGCATCCCCCACCGCTGGGCGAGCATGTGAAACACCTCTGGATGAAGAGCCCATCCTCCGCTGTCGACGGTGTGACGACTGAGGAAGTCTGCCAAGACGTTGTCTACGCCTGGAATATGAACTGCAGATATGACAGGCACGTGATCTTCTGCCCAAGACAAAATATCCTTGATTTCCCACCAGGCGGAACCGTTTCTTGTGCCGCCTTGCCTGTTGATGTAAGCCACTGCCGTGGCGTTGTCGGACTCCACTCTGATCGGAAGACCGGTCAGTTGAGACTCCCAGTGCCTCAGGGCAAGCCGGACAGCTCGAAGTTCCAGAGCATTGATGGAGAGAAGGGATTCCTCCAGACCCCATTTCCCCTGAGCACTGAAGCGACCCCAGACTGCACCCCAGCCCCGAAGGCTGGCATCCGTTGTGACTGTGGTCCAACGAGGAACTAGAAATGATCTCCCTTTCAGGAGATGAGAAAGATCCAACCACCAGGGCAGACTCGACTCGACATGAGGAGGTAGAGAAACGGCCAGATGTAGATGATCTGGATGATTCCTGCACGTCCGGATCACAAATCTCTGAAGTTCCCTGGAGTGGGCCATGGCAAATGGTACTGCTTCGATCGTGGAAATGAACTTCCCCACTAAGGACGACAACTTCGGTACCGGAATTTCGTCCATGTCCAGAATCCCAGCTACTCGGACGGCTATCTGGTGAGCCACATCCTCTGGAAGAAACACCATGCATTGGCGAGTGTCGAACAGGAGACCCAGGAACAGAAGCCGCTGAGATGGAACCAAGTCCGACTTGTCCAGATTCAGGATCCAGCCATGACGGTTCAGAGAGTGCATACACTTCTGTAATTGCTGATGGAGAAGCTCCGTTGAGGAGGCTTTCAGTAGGAGATCGTCCATGTAGGGGGTCACTCTGATCCCATCCTGATGAAGCACCGCTTTCAAGGAGCCTAACACCCTCTGGAAGACCTGAGGGGCTGAGGTCAGCCCAAAGGGGATCGCTGTAAACTGAAAGTGTCCCCTGTGGCAGGCAATCCTGAGATACCGCCTGCTCCCTGGATGAATAGGGACATGAAGATAAGCATCCTGAAGGTCCAGGGAGGCAAGGAACTCCCCTGGAGACATTGTTGCAATCACAGAGCGCAGGGACTCCTGGCGGAAGTGGGAAGTCACCACATAGGCATTGAGATCTTTGAGATCCAAAATGGGACGAGCCCCTCCGTCCTTTTTGGCTACCACAAACAGGTTGGAAAAGAATCCTGAACCTGTGTCCCCCTGAGGAACCGCCTCCAGGACCTCTTTGTCCAAGAGATCCTGAATAGCGCCGTCGAACAGACGCCCTTTTGTGGGTTCCTGAGAAGGACGAGTAAAATGGAACCGAAAAGGAGGAAGGGAGGAGAAAGGGATCCTGTATCCCTCTGACACCACCTGAAGAACCCATGGGTCCGCCACTGACTCCTCCCAAGTCCGGCGAAAGAGGCAGAGACGACCACCTACAGCCGGATGCGGACACGGGTTCGGCGAGTCATGCCGAAGCAGTCTTGGAGGTCTTGGCCTTGGGGGCAACTTTGGGCTTCCAGGACTGTTTGGGCTTGGAGGAGGAGCGTGTAGCGGGAGGACCCGCCGGGGTCGAGGAGCGTGTCTCAGTCTGAAAGGAACGAAAGGACCGATTGCGTTTGGCTGGAAACGTTTTCTTAAAGACTGATGGTAGAAGAGTACTTTTACCCCCAGTAGCCTCACTGATCATTTCTTTGAGTTCAGACCCAAAAAGCAAACTCCCCTGGAAGGGCAGGGAAAGCAAGGCTTTCTTAGAGGCTGTATCAGCAGACCAAAGTCTCAGCCAAAGGGCGCGTCTGGCCACCACAGAAGAAGTGGAGGCCCTCGCCATCATGCGCACAGCATCAAAAGCAGCGTCAGCAACATAATTCTGAGCTTCAGTAATATTAGCAAGAAGCTGCAACTGTTCAGACACTGGTGCATCCTGGCGAACTGCTTAAGTCAGTCGTTCAGTCCAGGCCGCGATAGCCCTGTTAACCCACGCCACTGCAAAGGTTGGACGCATGGCAGTGCCAATAGAGGCAAAAATGGTCTTAAGAGAAAGTTCCAGTTTCTTATCCGTCCAATCCTCAGATACAGCCAAAGCGGTAGACTTGGATAGCCTGGAAACAGGGGCATCCACCTTGGGAGGATGCACCCATTTAGCCAGCTCAGTCTCAGGAAAAGGGTACAGCTTAGCAAACTTTTTAGAGACAGAGGATGATCTATCAGGATTCTTCCATGCCTCAGAGACTAGACGGGCAAGAGTAGGATTAGTTGGAAAACAAACAACAGGCTTAGATGGCTTCTTCTGAAAAACATCAGTAGGATCATAAGTGGATTCCTGAGTCAGAGGAAGGTTGAGCGTATTCAGAACAGCTCTAATCAGACCCTCAGCCGAAACTTCAGGGTCACATTCATAGGGGTCCCCAATGGACCTGGTAGATTCAATAACAGTCCGTTCCTCAGCATCAGAATCCTGCAAGAGTTCTTCCTCAGAAGAATCAGTCACATCAGGAGCCCCCTGTGGCTTAGGCAGGGAGGTCCTGATGGTAGAGGGGGTCTGCCAGACCTGGAGAGCCCCCTGTACCTGAGAGGGAAAGAGTTGAAGAGCGGATCTGAGATCCCTAGTGGCAGCTTTAAACTCCCTCACCCAAGATGGCTCAATAGCATAGCTGGGAGGCCCAGGGTTGCTATCTTGACCAGTACAATTAGGGCATAGATCCCCCACATTATCGCTAGACAGCCCAATGTGGCAAGAGGAGCAAAACGCCATGGGGGTAGCAGACCCCCCATCCTCCTTAGACTTGGGTCTAGCCCCTAGCTCCAGTGAAGTAGACATGCTCACAGCGTCAATATACCCCACTAATGACACTATCATCCAGAAAAAGTGCAAAGGATTAAAGTTTCACCCCAGAAATGTCTAAATTCGGACTTATCTGGCCAGCGAAGGGTTAATCTGTTGAGGAGAGAGAAGGCTCGGTCCCTGCGTAGTGTACTCGCTTAGGAAAAGTTCCACAAAATGGCGGCCGATATGACAGCCAATCAGAAACGAGCGCGAACCAGGCGCTCATGGGAAATGTAGTTTTCCCTTTACAAGTACCCCAAACAGTGCCCGAAGCCCCCCTGAACACCCCACATAAATAAAACACATTCCGGATGATAGAGCAGGAGCCTAGCATTAAAATGAGCCATCTCTGAAGTTGCTGAGACAAGCGGTTCCAGAGATATGTCCCACACTGTGAATTCCCATAGAGAGTAAAGGAGCCATAGCGTTTGAGCGGGAAATTTAATAAAACATTAAAAATAGCCCAAACAAGTATAAAACACATAAGAAACATAAGTAAACTAATACCCAAAGCTCCAAAACCCAGAGAATACCACAGAAATTGCATTAAACATTGAAATGCAAATAAAAACACCCTATGAGTGCTGGAGTGCATTGCAAACTCCCAAATACAAGCCCAGCAAAGGGACACTGTGGGGACAAGTGGACCTTCAGCACTCAATGGGTGACTCACCTCTCTTGCAGGACTTCTGTCTTCAGGTGACCATGATAGAGGAGGAATAACCCAGAGGCAAATTCCCCAGCAGGGAAGCTGCTTAACTCAAGCTGTCCCCTCTTCAGGGCATAAGGTCCACAGAAATCCCTGGGAGCTGCACTAGCCACTTCGGGTGAGGGCATTCACAGCCATGGTCACCCTCCTAATGGTGGTATTCCATATTGAATAAAAAAAATAACAAATGACTAAGTTGAAAGCATAGATGTTCTCTACCTGGTGTGCATAGCACCCAGGAACAAATCAATCTAAGTGGCTCTGGCCAGAAGGTGGCTTAAGTGAGAGGGGAGGCTCCGCCCCTTGCAAATCATTTGCATAGTTGTTCCTGCCTATTAAAGGGGACTTACGCCTCCCAGAGTACCAGTGACCTGTATTGGACGACAGTGAAATACAGTGTACAGTACTTGCCCAAGGCCATGTTGAGAGGGGACATTTTTGCTAGTATACATGGACTAGAAGAATAGGGGAGGCCTCACTCCCAGGGAGGTGGGGGAGGGAAGAATCAACCACAGTAGGAAGTGTTTTAGGTGCCATACTGAGGGCCACTGGAAAAGAGACTGCCCACTGAATGGGAAAAATGAAGACATAGTAGAAATGACTCAATTCTATGGACAAATAATAAATAAATAATAATTGATTATTTGATTTATTTTTTCACACATTTTTATAAAAGTATTTGGATCATGTATCTATATTACAGAGAATACATAATGGAGAAAGACTCAGGGGAAATTTCTCCCTTGATTTATTTGTCCAGAGAATTGAGTAATTTCTACCATTTCTTCATTTTTCACATTCAAACTCTGAGGGATTGAATGATGCAGAGTATTCTTCGCACACATTCTTCTTTCCTTTCTCATTGAGATCGTGAATGACTGGGTGGTGCTGAGTATTCCTGCCAATACATTTTTTCCAGTTTCTCTGATGAGCAATCTGATTTGGATAACTTATTCTTTAAAAATAGCCTCTCTCCCGTGATCCTCACTGATAGCCTTTGAAAAAGCCGGTCGGGCGAAAAGCACATTAGGCATTTTTAATACAGCAATCTCGTCAATTACATGTAGCTTTGAATAAGAAGAAGATAACTATAATCTGAAACTTACTCTAAGTCTTCGGCAGAAATTATGGACAACGCTTTCATGCACACCATGATGCAACTAATTATTTTAGCTTATATTTTGCATCCAGCCTCTCTAACGGATCCTAACTAATCTTCCTATCAAGAGATTCCGAGGACTTCCATGTCCGCAGTGGGAAATTAAGGGACTAGATAGTATTAGTGATTATCAGCTTAGAAGAGCAGCTACCCACTGTTGATTTGTGATATCAGTTCTCTCAGTCTCTTGTTATTCTTTGCAGAACATAATCACAGAATACATATGATCCCTTAACTGGATGTATTAGAAATTGAAACTTTTAATGATTGCAGCCTGATTACTCATAAGGACTGCGTTCTCTGCAGTGATACATCATTAAATACTGGTCTCCTGATTCTCTTAGAGACTATTACGTCCTATACACATTGTTATTTAGGAAATAGGTATCGATAGTGAAGCTGGAACATACATAGGAAAATATTTATTTTAATTGTGTGGTTTTTCTATTTTATTTGTGGATTAAAACTTAAAGCTGACAGGCAGGATGGAGAGCAGACATCTTTCCATAGTGACGTCTGCGCGTCAGTCCCTTTTGGAGCTGAACTCCTCCCAGCAATGCCTCCTAGAGACAGCTGGGACTGACAGCGCAGATGTCACTATGGAAAGATGTCTGCGTTCCGTCCTGACTGTCAGCCTGGGAACAATGAATAATTCTCCTTAATGCGGTAATAATTCTGGCAACTAGTACTACTGAGCAGCTAGTCGCCAGATGGGGAATTATTGGAGAGCGAGTTTTTTTAGCGGTGGTAGTTCTGCTTTAAGTTTTAGTTACTTTCTCCTGATCAATACAATAGCATCTACGTAGAAATAAAATATTTAAGTCATTATGTGCCTTCTTAAAAGTTGACTTTATTTTTTGAATTTCTTTTTCTCATTTTTTTTTCTCTTCATCACAATTATATAAGTATACGATAAGTCTGTTAAACTGAGGAGCACAGCTGCAAGGCTTACTACAATAGCCTAAATATGCAGCTGTGATGACATCACTGTGCCAGTGACCCAGTTGCATTTTCTTTGACTATTGCAAGTCCCGCCATGAGTGCCAAGCAACTGGAAAAGTTGGATGGAAGACTAAGACTCCCATAGACCCCCTCCTGGAGGTGGGTGTCCCCTTCCAAAGGGTGGGGATTAACCTGGTTGGTTCCCTAGAACCTCCTCCCAGCAATGGAAAGAGATTCATTCTGGTGGTGGTGGTTGATTAAGCAACCAGGTACCCAGAAGCCGTTGCTCTGAGATCAGTGGCCATCCAAACTGTGCCTGAGATACCATTACAAATCTTTTACATGGTGGGTTTCCCTGAAGAAGCTATCACAGACCAGGGTATGCCGTTTATGGGCAAGACAATGCACAGTTTGTGGCACATCAGTGGTATAAATCATCAGCCCAGCACCAGCTATCAACTAGTGACAAATGGACTCTAGATGATATTAACTATGTAGTATACAGACAAGACAAGCCAGCTGCACAATGCACATATCTTGTCAATGAAAAGCCATAGCACCAGAGTGAGGAGGTGACTGTTTGGCTATGAACCTGCCAATCTAATGGAGGATGGAGATCAAATCCCAGATCTCGTGCAGAGCTACAAAGGGAGCTTTACCCTTAAAGTCCTAGAGATGTCTCCAGAGCGAACAGTCAACCAAAAGGCTGAGCTGCAACAGGTTTTGCACCCCTACAAGAATATTTTCTCCACTCTGCCTGGAAGAGTGAAGGGGGTAAACATGATGTGAAGACAGGAGATGCTAAGCCAATACATACAGACCTCCCAATAGGGTCAGCTAAGCTGTCCTAAGGAATGCCATATTAAAGGAAAACCAGTCCCTCTCACAGAGACAAAGGTTCATTAGAGGGAGGAACCCAAGATCATGAAAAATTGAACACCAGGATCATAGAAGCCTGTTAGTAGTAAAACTCCTGATGCCCAACCAATCTGACTGCCCCTGAACAGAGCACGAGAAGACAGGCCAACCAAGTACCAAGGCACCAGAACAATTAACTGTAAACACAAACACATGATTTGGTGTTATAGTTGGGGTATTTACTTTACCCCTAGGATAATGAAGAAGGACAAAAGGGAATTCTGTCAAAGATCATAGCCGGTGTCCAAATGTCTGGACCCTAATGTAGCTGGAGATCGGTGCTGGGGAGCGTAGTTCGGGAATGTTGACTGTGGCACCTATCCCTTCCTGCGGCCAAAGCTGGAAAAAAACGATGGTCGCAAAGCCAGATGTCCGATCCCGGTGGAGCCAGGACCCCAACCAGGATGGGAGCAGCTGCACTCCATTGTTGGTCTCGGACAAAGGATCCAGTGAGGACCTTAGATGCAGACCCTCTAGGCTCACACTCGACCGATAAGGATCTCAGTAAGATAGCAGGCTTAGACTGCTTAAGGTTCGCCAGTAGGGCAATAAGGATTATCCCTCTAAATGTAGCAGGCTAGAACTGCTTAAGGTTCGACCACAGGGCAATAGAGACTAGCCCTTTAAATGTAGCAGGTTGGGACTGATTAAGGTTCGCCCAAAACACTTAAGGAATATCTCTCGTCACACAGTAGTGAAGGACATGGAGTGTGCGAAGGATTGCCAACCACGGTTTGGACCTAATATGACTAGGATAGACAAAACTCTAATAACCCCAGAGATAGAGTAAAGCGGAGCTCTACCGCTACCAAGTGATCAACTAATACTAGTTGGACTCCAACACCACAAGTACCCAAAGGAATATAGCGCAACAAAGTCAAGATAACAGATCGACAAGGAGGATAAATATACTCACCCCTGCAACCTCTGACACCTAGGCCAGGACCACAGCTGTAGTAGCACACCCCTGAACTCTAAGAGATGGGACTGCTGAGAGATGCGGCACACCCAGCAAGAGAATACATTAACAGCCAGGGTCAGAGGAAACATAGATATACAGGTAATATAGAGAGTACCAAAAATACCTCCCAGGCCCTGAGGCCCAAAATATGAACGTAGCAGATGGTGTAGATGGAATCAAGTAGAAGAATAATCAAAACAAGACTAGGTCACTAGGAACATATGAGGTATAAGAGATTTGCAGAATCCGTAGTCAGTAGATGTAGGCCAGGGAGTAAACAACCGAGAGGACAATCTAAATACACAAGCCAAGGTTGAAGTACAAATTCAAATAATAGGGCGAGGAGGTTATAGAGGCCTAAGGCTATAAACCCTAGCTGACCAATAGGATCAAAGGAGAAGGAGGAAGTAATACAAGGGGAGACAGACAAAAATAGTTGTAAATGGTAAAACCAGACAGAGATAGGCCAGGAGGGTGAACTGGAGAATCCTGATAGAGGCAGCCCAAAATAGGTGCAAACGGAAAAACCCAAACAGGACAGAAGGGTGAACAAGAGAGTCCTGACAAATTCACTCACAACTCAGGATAATTACGGTGAGAAGAGTGCTCAACACCTATAATGGACACCATTCTTTATGTGCTTAATGTATTGAAAAGGTGATAGGAATGGGTAAAGCAGAACTAACAGCGCTAACAAACGTTGTCTGTAATATTTCACTATTTGGCGACTAGCTGCTTAGTAGCGCTAGTCGCCAGAATTATTACCTCTTCATGGAGAAATTTGAAGTGATCCTCGGCTGACAGGCAGGACGGAGCGTGGACATCTTGCCCTAGTGACGTCCGCGCGCCTGCGCTGTCAGTCCCTTCCGGAGCCGAATTGCTCCTAGCAATACCTCCTACAGTCATCTGGGACTGACAGCGCAGGTGCGTGGACGTCACTAGGTCTGACGCTCCTTGTATTAGGTCCAGTAAGGATGAAAAAAGCCCTCTGTATGAAAATGTGTGTCTTGAGGAAGATACATTTTCTCTTATGTCAATTTATCCACCATGGTATATAATTATTTCCCAAAAAGGAAAGAAATTACACAAAGGGCAGAGAGCACAGTCAGCTCCTGGAGGCATAGTAAGCAGCCATCTGGCCTGATGTAGGAAATGCTGTAGTCCTTCAAGCCATTTTAAGATTCCCCAAAAAAGCATCACACTGAAAATCAGCAATTATTCTTAATTCGGAAACAGATCTAAAGGAACACTAACACGCAAAAATGAAATCTGTGATACACATTTAAATACCTTGTACTCCATTCTGACATCTGTAACATACATAGTAACATAGCTATTGAGGCTGAAAAAACACGTATCCACGAGGTTTAACCCATGTCAAATCACCCCTGTTGATCAAAAGGAAGGCAAAAAAAACGCTGAAGCCATTTTTAATTAAGCTCTAAGTGGGTAAAAAAATATATCCTTCCTGACTCCAGATGGCAGTCAGAAAGATCCCAGCATCAATAAACATTCTGCTTTAAAGCCAAATGTCATAATTCTCAATATTGTTCTGTGCTAGATAGGTATCCATTACTTTTTAAAGTAGTTGCAGTATTTATAAGCACAGAATTCCATAGCTTTACCTCCCTGACTGTAATAAATCCCTGCCTTTGTTTTAGTCAAAAGTGCCTTTACTCTATAGTCTTAATGGATGACCTCTCTTTCTTAGCTCAGCTCTTTCAATAAATAATTAATTGGAGAGTTCATTGTATTGACCTCGAATATATTTGTAAGTTGTAATCATATCACCCCTTAGACACCTCTTCTCTAATGTAAATAAACCCAGTTTGGCTAGTCTCTCCTTATAACTCAGATACTCCAATTCCTTTTTTCAGTTCTGTTGTACGTCTGCACTTTTTCCAGTTAAATAATGTATTTTTAAGAATTGGTGCCCAAACCTGTAATTCATATTCTAGATGAGGCCTTACCAAGGATTTATACAGAGACAGAATTAATTTTGCATCTTATCCATCTATATCTCTTTTTATGCAGGCTAGTGCCCTATTTGCTCTTGAAGCAGCTGAGTGACTCTGCTCACTGCTGTGAAGTCTATCGTCTATCAGTACACCGAAAGCTCTCCCTTATAAGGATTCCCAAGTTGTTTCACCTTTAGTGTATGTTAGCTTGTTTGTTTCTACAGCCCAAATGCATAACCTTGCATTTATCTACATTAAATATAAACTGCCACTTTTCTGCCCATTCACTCAGTTTATTTAAATCCTTCTGCTGAGAAAAAACATCCAGCTGTGTATGTATTTCCTTACCTGGCTTAGTGTCATCAGCATAGATTGAGACGCTACTTTCAATTTCCACTTCTTGATCATTAATAAACAAATTGGGCCCAGGACTGAACCCTGTTGCACCCCATTTATAACTTTAGACCAACTTAATGTTCCATTTATAACAACTCTCTGCATCTATCATTTAACCAGTTCTCAATCCATGTTCAGATATTACCTATAAACCAAAGCCTTTTAATTAATGCAGTAACCTGTTGTGACGCACTATATCAAAAGCTTTTGCAAATCCTAGTAAACTACATCAATAGCAATTCCCTTGTGCAAATCGCTACTTACCCTTTTGTAAAATGCAAGTAAATTAGTCTGACATGATCTATTCTTCATAAAACCATGCTGACACCTACGAATAATATTGTCTTCACATAGTTCTGAATACTGTCAGTCAATAGTCCTTCTAATACTTTACCCACTACGGTAGACAAGTTCACAGGTCTATCATTCCCTGGTTTGTATCTGGACCCTTTTTTGAACAAAGATACTACATTAGCTTTCCTCTGATCACAGAGAACTATGCCTGATGAAAGTGAATTGATAAATATTAAGTATAATGATCTTGGTATTACTGAACTAAGTTCCTTAAGTACCCTTGGATGTATACCATCAGCTCCAGGTGCTCTATCCACCATAATATTTTCCAATTTCTTTTGAACTTTGTCCTTAGTAAGCCACGTACATGATGGAGGAAATTCTGTGTCTATTTACCCATAGCCTGCCATTGTTGCTTCCTTTGTACAATGATGTGCAAAAGTTTTAGGCAGGTGTGAAAAAGTAAGAATGCTTTCAAAAATAGACATGTTAATAGTTTATATTCATCGATTAACAAAATGCTTAGTGAGTGAACAGTAGAAAAATCTAAAGCAAATCAATATTTGGTGTGATCACCCTTTGCTTCCAAAACAGCCTCAAAGCTTCTAGGTACACTTGACTTGTACATTGTCAGGGATTTTGTAGACATATACTCATATATAGGAATAAAACTAGGTGAGGAACAGCTAACAAGGTGAGGTTGCTGAAGACAATTTAATTTGAAAAGTCATACACACACCATGGAAAGACTGAGCACAGTAACAAGAAACAAGCTAGTTATATTGTATCAGCAAGGTCTCTCCCAGGCAGAAATTACAAGGCATGCGAAAACAGAGAAGATAAGCGGTTCCAGTTTTGTGTGGGCACTCATATATCAACAAAGGCAAATGTCCTTATGTATTCATAGTAACTTCTCTTAAAACAGAGTGTAGAAACATCTTTGAAGTGTGATAGCAAGAGTGCTGGTTTGACAAGGCTCTCTAACCCTTATACTGTGAACAAAAGCTTTAACCTCACTGTCTTTAAATCACTGAAACTTCAGACAATGATAAAATCTAATGATAGTTTTGTACCTTTATTTCTTCCGTTAAGAACATCAATCTTTCAAAACCATGAAGGAAGGGAAGCAATCCTGTTATAACCGGATAACAAATTCAATCTATGCAACTATCACAGTTATCTGGAAGTCTGCAAATCCTCGTCTTATATGAAATATCCCTATTTTATTTCCATCCATAATTATATCTATTGGGCCCATTCCTTCCTCACCATGAAGGAGTGCCTTCATGCAACATTGTTCACAAATGTGCCGGCCGAGTTTTCATTTATTAAAGGCAAATCTTAAATATCATTCTCTCTGTCGGACCGTCAAACTCTTACAAATCTGATACAGATTCATCTCACCCTACTTGATCCCTAATCAAACAAACCGACAGGTATAAAGATGCTCAACCTTAAAATATAAAAACTTATAAAATCAAAACACATTGATGATCGCCTATACTATTGGAGGGAAGTAAAGTAAAAAATAAGTGTTCCTATTTAGAAACACCTTGCTATTTTGTCTCATCCTAACACATTAACCTTTATTCAGATAAAGCAAGATGCATTGCAACTTTTATTTAACCCTCTAGGGTGTCTAGTTCCAAGAGTGGGCGAGGGGTGAGATGAATCCGTATCAGATTTGTAAGAGTTTGACGGCCCGTCAGAGAGAATGATATATAAGATTTACCTATAATAAATGAAAATTCGGCTGACACATTTGTGAGCAATGTTGCATGAAGGCACTCCTTCATGGTGAGGAAGGAATGGGCCCAATAGATATAATTATGGATGGAAATAAAATAGGGATATTTCAGATAAGAAGAGGATTTGCAGACTTCCGGATCACTGTGATAGTGGTGCCTCTTGCATAGATAAGTTTTAAGGATGTATGATCGCTTAATATGATTATTGTCTCTGTCGGACCAGATTTGCACTTCTTCATTCGTCTCATCTAAACCAATTGGAGTGCACATTGATGATAAACCTTGTTACACTGTTTCCAATTGGTTACTTGATCTTTTCAAATAAACGGAAGTGGTCATTTACAGATTGTATCATGATTAAGCGTTGAGAACTCAAAACATGTCGATTGAATTTGTTATCCGGTTGTAACCTGATTGCTGCCCTTCCAACTTCGCGTGGTCTTGAAAGATTGATGTTATTAACTGAAGAAATAAAGGTACAAAACTATCATTTGATTTTAAAATTGTCTGAAGTTTCAGTGATTTAAAGACAGTGCAGTTAAAGCTTTTGTTCACAGTTAGAGAGCCCTGTTAAACCAGCACGCTTCCTATCACACTTCAAAGACGTTTCTACACTCTGTTTTAAGAGAAGTGTCTCTGAATACATAAGGACATTTGCCTTTGTTGATATATGAGTGCCCACAAAAAACTGGAGTCGCTTATCTTCTCTGTTTTCGCATGTCTATTCTCTACACAGCAGATCTCAGCTGAAAAGTTGGGACTGTTTCCGGAGACTATTATTTTTGTTGTAATTGTAAATCTGTATGGTAAACAGAACAAGCAAGATTGATTTTAACTCAGTTTAAAACAATTATTAACAGAGTGTAAAGACCACGTAATAAGTTAAGACCAAAATGGAAGAACAGACGGAGGGCAGCACAGGGATCAAGGAAAGCAGATGTTGCTTCTCGATGATACAGCCAAGCGATTATCTAATTTGAATAAATTGTTTGATGACACTAAAGAAGGAGGGAAGGAGGGAAATGTGGACCTTGAATCAATTTTCACAGAGTTGGAGACTCTCATGAAACAACAGTAACGGAAACAACAGTGTATTAAAGTTAAACGGATACCCCAAGGTTTAAGCATTAATTTATAAGGGAAGATGTTAACTTTATGGAAAAATTTAACAATGTCCCTACAGATTGCTCAAACCAACTTATGGACTTGATTATTGGATATAAACAACAAATTTTGATACAATTACAGAGTGACATCAGGAATAAGCAGACTGTTGTAGTTACATACATTATATATAAATGGAGAAAGCCATCAGATTAAATGCATTATAAGACTCCGTGTAAGTCGATTTTGAAATCCAAAATCAAGAGAGTGAGTTTTATTAGTGTGGAAGCAGATACTGTAGAAGAGATCTCTGAAGATGCACCGGATACATCAATCCATACAATCAATACATCTTTGGTAGCCTCTACTTCAATGGCCTCTTTTTTGTCCTCAAGACAAGAGGACAAAGTGGCAACCATTTTTTCGGAAACAGCAGTGGAAACTCGACCACTCAGGAGGACATCGTCCAGATCGAGGCTACACAAGCCACAACAAAAAGAAGAATCAGGAGAGGCCGTAGGAACAAACAGAAAAAGTACACAGAAACATCGAAAGCAGAGACACAAAGCGAGGAAATAAGATCTGTCATTAATCTTTCACACTATGACTTAACTCCTAGTGAAAATAAAGTTCATGAGAGACGTCTCAATTTTGTGCCGAGTCGCCATTTTAATATTTTTGACATGTTAGTGGACGTCAACAGTTTTGTAAGAAAGCTCACATTAAGGAAATATTTTGATAAAGATGATATGGAGCTCAGTGAAAATGTGTTTGACACTGACGTTGTCCAAAATACACTGAAAGATTTTTTGTTTAAAGATTTTTGTTGTTTAATAGATTTGGAAAGTATAGACAGTGAGCACATGTTGAGTTTGAAGACATATTCTACAATTCATACACCTCGGGACCAACTTTCCAGGAAATCCCACTTTTACCCGGTCGGGTGCAGAGGGTCTGTACTGGATACATTTCAACATTTAGTGGAGGAAGATATAATTAAATTAAAAATGGACACCAGGGGGAAAAATCCATCTCCAGCCTCAAGAAGGATGAGATCTTAGCTGTTAAGCATTTGAGTAATTTGGAAGGAATTGTAATCAAGAATTCTTGATCCAGGACGCAATATCACTTGGGATGCAGGTCTTCCTGCCCTGGAGCCCTCAAGAATGACTAACAGCATGTCAGATTGTCTGATGGATTAATTGCAATGTACATAAAACTTGAGACAACGCACCACATCTAACGAGTGGAGATCCCTCTCCTTGTCAGAGGTAGGATTAGGGTAGAAAAAAGGCACCACAATCTCCTGATTAATGTGGAACTCAGAGACCACCTTCGGGAGAAACTCCTCAGAAGTGTGAAGCACTGCCTTGTCTTTGTGAAACACCAAAAAATGGTGGTCTACAAGAAAGAACATGCAACTCCGCGACACGGCGAACAGACACGATCGCCAGGAGAAAAGCCATTTTCCACGTCAGCAGGCGTAGAGGAATAGTAGCCAAGGACTTGAAGGGAGGGTGCTGAAGGACGCCCAAAACCAAGTTAAGATCCCATGGAGGAGCGGGATTCTTAAAAGCAGGATGAGTATGAGCAACGCCCTGGAAGAAAACCTTGACATCAGGAAGAATAGCAATGCGTCTCTGAAAGAAAACAAAGAGCAGAAGTCTGAACCTTGAGGGAATTCAAACTGCAAGAAGTCCAGGACCGTAGGCAGAACAAATTCCTGAGACAGGTCCCCATCAGCACACCAGGATAGAAAGGTCGACCAGACACGATGGTAGACCTTAGAAGAAACAGGTTTGCAGGCACTAATCATAGTAGCCACCACATCAGAAGAAAAACCCTTCTTCTTCAATATGGAGGATTCAATTTCCAAGCCGTCAAAGCTAGCCGATGAACATCCTCCTTCCACAGGTGACCCTGTACAAGAAGATCTGGACGGCAAGGGAGCCGGAATGGCTCCGCCACTGACAGATCCAGAAGCTCCGGAAACCAAGCCTGTCGAGGCCAGTATGGAGCAATCTGAATGACTGGACAGCGCTCCAGTCTCAATTTCCGTAACATCCTGTGCAACATGGGGAGAGGAGGAAAGATGCAGGCCAGAGGAAATAACCAAGGAATGGACATGGGATCCACCGCTAGAGCATCCCTCCGGCGAGAGCAGAACCTTGGAACCTTACGACTGTGTCTCGTCACCATCAGGTCGATGCAAGGAAGACCCCACTTCTGAACAATGAGGGGGAACACCTCTGGGTGCAGTTCCCACTCTCCGTTGTCCACCGCGTGTCGAGTATGGAAGTCTGCCATGATGCTGTCTACGCCAGGAATATGCACTGCAGATATGGCAGGAACGCGTTCTTCTGCTCAGGACAAAATAGCCTTGACCTCTAACCAAGCTGCAAGGCTTCTTGTTCCACCCTGCTTGTTGAGGTAAGCCATGGCCGTGGCATTGTCGGACTGTACTTGGACTGGGCATTCTTCCAGCTGGGGTGTCCAACGACGAAGGGCATGAAATATCGGCTGAAGTGCCAAAACGTGGATGGGAAGGAGAGATTCCTCCGCAGACCACAACCCTGAGCACTGAGGCGACCCAGGATCGCTCCCCAGCCGGAGAGGCTGGCATCCGTCGTCACAGTGGTCCAGGAGGATACCAGGAAGGACTTGCCCTTCAGCAGATTGGAGAGGTTGAGCTACCATGACAAACTCGGTTCCACATGAAGAGGGAGGGATACTGTCATCTTCAGAAGGTCTGGCTGACCCTTGCACACCTGGATCACAAACCTCTGGAGTTCCCTGGTGTGAGCCATGGCTAATGGGACTGCTTCTATGGTGGAGATGAAGTTCCCCATGAGAGGACAACGTCTTGGCTGGAACTGGATTGTGAGCCAGAAAAGCAGAAACCCTGTGGGCGATCTGGTGAGCCTCCTTGTCCATGAGAAACACCATGCTCAATGTCGAAGAGAAGGCCCAGGAAGACCAGATGCTGGGATGGAACAAGATCTGACTTGTCCATGTTGATGACCCACCCATGATGGGTGAGAGCATGAATGCAGTCCTGAACCTGCTGATGAAGAAGTTCCGCAGAGGGGGCTTTCAGAAGCAGGTCGTCCATGTATGGAGTAACTCTGATGCCGTCCCTATGGAGGACGGTTGAAGACTTGAGGAGCTGTAGTTAGACCAAAGGGAAGAGCTGAAAACTGAAAGTGCCCTTGGTCGCAAGCAAATCTGAGATACTGCCGACTCTCTGGATGAATGGCGATATGTAGATAGGTGTCCTGAAGATCCAGAGAGGCAAGGCATTCCCCCGGGGACATAGCAGTAATCATCGTCCTTAGGGACTCCTGGTGATAAGGAGTCCTGATCACAAAAGAATTGAGATCCTTCAAATCTAAAATGGGACGACAACCACCGTCCTTCTTGGAGACAACAAAGAGGTTTGAGTAAAAACCCATACCTCTGTCCTGAACTGGAACAGGCTCCAAAACATCCTTGCCCAGAAGGGCCTGGATAGCGCCACTGAATAGACGGGTGTTTCTCGGCGCCCTGGCACGAATGAGACGGAAAAAAACGAAAAGGAGGAAGAGAGACAAAAAGGATCCTGTACCCTTCAGCTACCACTGTAAAACCCACAGGTCAGCCACTGAATCCTCCCAGACACTGTGGTAGTGATGCAGACGGCCACCCACAGCTGAGTGTGGACATGGGTTGGGTGAGTCATGCCGAAGGAGGCTTGGAAGCCTTAGGCTTGGAGGAGAACTTGGGCTTCCACTGCTGTTTGGGCTTGGAGGAGGCACGCGGAGCTGAGGAAACCGCCTGGTTCGCCGGATGTGTCTCAGTCTGTAAGGAACAAAAAACGATTATGTTTGAGATGCGTTTTCTTCCTGGGGACCAAAGGCAGAAGGGTACTTTTACCCCCCGTGGCCTCACTAATCAGATCCTTAAGACCTGGCCCAAACAATGATGTGCCTTGAAAAGGCAAGGAGAGCAAGGCTTTCTTGGAAGCAGTGTCAGCAGCTGTCTTGAGCCAAAGAGCTTGTCTAGCAACCACAGACATGGTGGAAACCCTTGACACCAATGGATGGCATCAAATAAGGCAGCAAAAACATAATGTTGGGCCTCAGAAATGTGGCAAGAAGCTGCAACATATCCAAAGTAGGAGCACCCTGATGGACAGCCAGAGTGAGCAGTTCAGTCCAGACCGCAATGCCCTGGTTAAACCATGTCGCAGCGAACGATGGCCGTATGGAAGTACCAGCAGTGGCAAAAATGGACTTGAGGGAAAACTCAAGTTTCTTGCCAGTCTAGTCTTTCAAAGCCGACGCATCAGAAACTGGCAAGGCAGTAGACTTAGATAGCCTGGAGACATCCACTTTGGGGGGGATGAACCCACTGAGCAAGCGCTGCCTCAGAGAAGGGGTAAAGCTTGGCAAATGTCTTGGAACAAGGTGGTTTCCTGTCCGGAGATTTCCACTCATCAGACACAAGGCGGTCAAGAGTGAAGTTAGGTGGAAAACAAGTAAGAGGCTTCTTAGGCTCCTGAAGAACATCAGAGGGATCTGAAGATACCTCCTGGACTATGGGAATGTTTAGAGTGGTTAAGAAAACCCTGATCAGGCCCTCAGTCTCAAAAGCAGAACATTCCTCAACATCTGAATACACCAAAAGTTCCTCCTCAGAGGAATCTGATACATCAGGTACTCACTGCGGTTTAGGCAGGGGAGATCTGACTGAAGAAGGGGTCTGCCATGAGTGGAAGACCCCCTGTAACTGGGATGGAAAGAGTTGGACTGTAGACCGAAGGTCTCTAGTAGCAGCTTTGAACTCTTGCACCCAAACTGGCTCTAATGCATGGCTGGAGGTCCCTGGGAGAGACTCAGGGATATCAGAACATGCGGGGCATAAATGACCTGAGAATTCTCTAAGTAACCCTGAATAACATGAGGAACAATGCGCAATAGGGGACACAAAGACCCCAGCTTCCATAGTCTTAGGCCTGGCCCAAAGCTCCAGCGGATTAGACATTCTCACAGTGTCAGACGTTTAAAGTATAAGGAATCACCCAAATACAGTGTGCAAGATTAAAATTTCACCGCAGAAATCGATACAATAAACTTATCTGGCAGGCTAACGGTTAATCTGCAGATGAGAGAAGGAGAGTCCAAGCCCTGCGTAGGATACTAGTTCTAGAAAAGGCACAAAATGGCTGCCACGGCGGGAGCCAATCAGAAACGATCGCGCGAAGCAAGCACACATGGGAAATGTAGTTTTCCCAGATAAAGTACCCCAACAGTGCCCGAAGCCCCCTGAACCCCCCAACACACTTAAAACGTTAACCGGATGACAGAGCAAGAGCAGACAATTAAAATGAGCCATCTCTGAAGTCGCTACGTTGAGAGGTTGCAGAGATATGTCCCAAAATGCATAGTCCCATAGAAGTGAATGGAGCAATGGTATTTATGCGGTAAGGTGGAACACACATTTTTTCAGAGTTGAAACTGTGAATTAAAAGTGCAGGAAACATCACTAGAACATGTTAGAAGACTGAAAAAACACTGAACACAATAGGGAAAGTGCCAATAACCCCCAAAAGATAAAAAAAACAGCAGCTAAAGGGTTAAGTTACCACACAAACGTGCTCCAAAACATCCAACAGGCATACAGATAAACCCAATGAGTGCCAGTTGCAATAGGAACTACAAAGGAAAACCCCTGTGTGGAGGGGCACTGTGGGACATGTGGACCTGCAGCACTCAAAGGTTTGCTCACCTTTCCTGCAGATCTTCTTTTTTCAGATCACCATGTATTAAGAAGCAGCCTCGGTGGGCAACTCCTGAGGAAAGAACTTGAACCAAAGATTTTCCCCCCCAGGGCTTAAGGTCCACAAAAAGCACCTGGATACTGAGCTAGCCACATTTAAGGGCATTGTCGGTTATGGTAATCCTCCTAATGGAGGTATATTTATAACAGAAAAATAAAAAATTAGCTAAAACTATAGCAGAACTGTTCTCTTGCCTGTGTCTTCACCAAGGAACAAATCTTACTGGAGCTGGTTGGCTAGCTGCAGCCAAGGAGGGAAGGTAGGCTCCACCCCTGCATTCAATTCTAGAACTGTTCCTGCCTAATTAAAGGGGCAGATCCCCTACCCAAAGTTACCAGTAATCTGTATTAGATGACAGAGAAATTTGGATTTGTTGTTATGTGGGAATCCTTTAACAGGAACTATTGAGACGGAAGTTTATAGGAAACACGTAGCGGGGAACAGCCTTCTGAAAGCAGATAGCTGTCACCCGCATCATACAATCAGGGGAATCCCAATCGGGCAGTTCAAGCGACTTAGATGGAATAGCTCGGCAGAGGTTACCTTTGATGAACATTCCAATGAATTGTAGAATAGGTTTCTACAGGGGGGATACCCTAGATGGATGTTCAACAGAGCTTGTAATTTAGCCAAAAAAGATGACAGAAAAGAATTGATAAAATATAAAGAGAAAAATACTAAGCAGGAAATTAAATGGAAGGGCAAAATAGATTTTAGCATGCAATATGTCAAAATATGTAACATCATCAAAAAACATTTACCAGTCTTGAAGGCAGACCCTCTGTTACAGAAAGTAGTCGATGAAGGTTTTCAATTTGTCTCAAGGAGAGGTAACACACACTCTCACCCAGTATGTTTACAGGGGATAGAAATAAAAAACCCAGAACTTGGCTATCCATGGTTGGAACATACAGATGCGGCAGTGGCCGATGTCATTGCTGTAGTTATATAAATATTTAATCTAAATATACTTTACGTGTAACTGGGACTGAATACAACAATAAGACTTATGCCAATTGTGCCACACATGGAGTAGTCTACTTGTTAACTTGCTGAATCTGTAATATCCAATACGTGGGTAAGACCATAATAACTATGAGGGAGAGGCTCAGTGAGCACCTTAGTGATGTTAGAAACCCAGGGTTTAAATCGGGGGTAGCCAGTCACATTAACGATGCCCATAGGGGAGATACCAAGATGTTACAGGTTCAAATAATTGAGAGAATAGTCTTAGGAGTACGTGGTGGGGGTTTAGACAGTCAGCTACTACGGCTTGAAGCTTTCTGGATTTTCACTCTTGGAACTAGACACCCTAGAGGGTTAAATAAAAGTTACAATGTATCTTGCTTTATCTGAATAAAGGTTCATTTGTTAGGATGAGAAAAAATATTGAGGTGTTTCTAAATAGGAACATTTATTTTTTACTTTACTTCCCTCCAATAGAATAGGTGATCATCAATGTGTTTTGATTTTATACGTTTGTATATTTTAAGGTTGAGCATCTTTATACCTGTCGGTTTGTTTGATTAGGGATCAAGTAGGGTGAGATGAATCTGTATCAGATTTGTAAGAGTTTGACGGTCCTACAGAGAGAATGATATATAAGATTTGCCTTTAATAAATGAAAACTCGGCCGGCACATTTGCGAGCAATGTTGCATGAAGGCACTCCTTCATGGTGAGGAAGGAATGGGCCCATTAGATATAATTATGGATGGAAATAAAATAGGGCTATTACAGATAAGATGAGGATTTGCGGACTTTCGGATCACTGTGATAGTGGTGCCTCTTGCATAGATAAGTTTTAAGGATATATGATCGCTTAATGTGTTTATTGTCTCTGTCGGACCAGATCTGTACTTCTGCATTCATCTCATCTAAACCAATTGGAAGAACATTGATGATAAATCTTGTTACACTGTTTCCAATTGGTTACTTGATCTTTTCAAATAAACGGAAGAGGTGATTAACAGACTGTATCATGATTAAGCGTTGAGAACGCGAAACATGTAGATTGAATTTGTTATCTGGTTGCAACCTGATTGTCGCGCTTCCAATTTATCGTTGTCTTGAAAGATTGATGTTATTAACGGAAGAAATAAAGGTACAAAACTATCATCTGATTTTAACATTGTCTGAAGTTTCAGAGATTTAAAGCTTTTGTTCAGAAATTTCAAGGCAGACAGGGGTTTCGATGTGTGTCCAAGCTCTTTTGAAAAAGCACAAAGAAACTGAAAACACTAAGGACAACAGACACAGGGGTCGGCCAAGGAAACTTAGAGCAGCAGATGAAAGGACACATCATGCTTACTTCCCTCCGTAATCAGAAGATGTCCAGAAGTGCCATCAGCTCAGAATTGGCAGAAACCAGTGGGACCCAGGTAAACTCATCTACTGTCCTGAGAAATCTGGTCAGAAGTGGTCTTCATGGAAGACTTGCGGCCAAAAAGACATACCTCCGACATGGAAACAATGCCAAGCAACTCAACTATGCATGAAAACACATGAACTGGGGTGCATAAAAATGGCAGCAGGTGCTCTGGACTGATGAGTCACAATTTTTAATATTTGGCTGTAGCAGATGGCACCTTGTTCACTGAAGGCTGGAGCGCTGTATAAGAATGAGTGTCTGCAGGCAACTGTGAAGCATGGTGGAGGTTACTTGTAAGTTTGGGGCTGCATTTATGCAAGTGGGGTTGGGGATTAGGTTAGAATTAATGTATCCTCAATGCTGAGAAGTACAGGCAGATACTTATCCATCATGCAATACCACCAGGGAGGCATCTGATTGTCCACAAATTTATTCTGCGGCATGACAACAACCTCAAACATACAGCCAAAATAATTAAGAAATATCTTCAGTGTAAAGAAGAACAAGGAGTCATGGAAGTGATGGTATGCCCCCCACAGAGCCCTGAATTCAACATAATCAAGTCTGTCAGGGATTACATGAAGATCGAGAAGCAAGCAAGGTTGCCTAAATCTACAGAAGAACTGTGGTTAGTTCTCCAAGATGTTTTGAACAACCTACCTGCCTGCCGAGTTCCTTAAAAAACTGTGCGGGAAGAAAGGCAAGGACCAGGTGCTGGCCACCCAAGGTCCCCAGAGTACCAATGAACCTACAGATCATGAAGAGCTCAACAACAACCACAAAGTGTCAACGGACACTAAACAGGGGTAAAACAGACCCCGGGAACTGTACACAGCACACTGAACTAGAGCCAACAGGGCTCGAAAGTGAAAGAGTACTGAGAGACTAAAGAGATCCTAGACAGGCAAGGCTGCCTCTAGGATCTTCCTCCCAAAACTGGCATCAGCCAATGCCAGGACATCCACATGATAGTGTCTGGAAAAGGTATGCACAGATGACCAAGTGGTTGCCTTGCACAACTGATCAGCAGAGGCCTGATTTTTGTAGGCTCAAGATGCCCCAATAGACCTCGTAGAATGAGCCGTGACCCAAAAGGGAACAGGCGTCTTCCTAAGTTTGTAAGCTTTACGAATAGTGGACTTGATCCAAGAAGCAATGGTTACCTTAGAAGCAGGCTTCCCTGCCCTGGGATCCTCAGGAATGACAAAAAGAGTGTCAGACTGCCTCAATGGGATGCACATAGAACTTGAGACAACGCACAACATCCAACAGGTGAGGATCCTTCTCTTTGTCAGAAGTAGGATTAGGGAAGAAAGAAGGAACCACAATCTCCTGATTAATGTGTAATTCAGACACCACCTTCGGGAGAAACCCTTTCGAAGCACAGCCTTGTCCTTGTGAAAAACCAAAAAGGGTGGCAAAAAGGACATAGAATGCAGCTCCGCAACTCTGCGAATGGACACGATCGCCAGGAGAAAAGCCATCTCCCACTTCAGCAGACGTAGAGGAATAGTGGCCAAAGACTCAAAAGGAGGGAGCTGAAGGACTCCCAAAACCAAGTTAAGGTCCGACTGAGGAGCAGGGGGCTTAAACACAGGACGGGTATAAGCAACACCCTGGAAGAAAATCTTGACATCAGGAATGAGAGCAAGGCGCCTCTGAAAGAACTCAGACTAAGGCCCTTGTCCACGCCATTCTGGAGGAAGGAAAGGACTGTAGGAAGATCAAAATCCTGAGACAGGTCTTTATCAGCACACCAAGATAGAAAGGTAGAGCAAACTCGATGGTAGGCCATAGAGGAAACAGGCTTACGGGCACTAAGCATAGTAGCCACCACATCAGAAGAAAATCCTTTATTCTTCAGAATTGAGGATTCAACCTCCATGCCGTCAAAGCCAGAAGATGAACGTTCTCCTTCCACAAGGAACCATGGAGAAGAAGATCCGGACAGGAGGGGAGCCGAAGAGGTTCCGCTACTGAAAGATCCAGAAGCTCTGGATACCACTCCTGTCAAGGCCAGTATGGAGCAATCAGAATGACTGGGCAACACTCCAGTCTCAGCTTCAGTAGAAACCTGTGCAACAGGGGAATGGGAAGGAAGATGTATGCCAGAGGAAAAGTCCACGGGATCAACAAGGCATCCACTGCTAGAGCCAGGGGATCTGCCCAGCGAGAGCAGAACGTCGGAACATTCCTGTTGTGTCTTGTTGTCATCAGATCAATGCATGGAAGACCCCACTGCTGGACAATGACGTTGAACACTTTTTGATGAAGTTCCCACTCTCCGCTGTCCACTGTATGTCGACTGAGGAAGTCTGCCAGAACATTGTCTACGCCAGGAATATGAACTGCGAAATTGAAAGGGACATGCTCCTCTGCCCAGGATAAAATAGCCTTGACCTCTAACCAAGCTGCAAGACTTCTTTTCCTGCCTTGCTTGTTGATGTAGGCTACTGCTGTGGCGTTGTCTGACTGTACCCTGACCGGGCAATCCTCCAGTTGTCCAGTGTTGCAGGGCATGATATATTGCCTGAAGCTCCGAGACATTGATGGGAAGGAGAGATTCTTCCTGGGACCACCAGCCATGAGCGGTCAAGTGCCCCAGGACCATACTGCAGCCGGAGAGGCTGGCATCCGTGGTCACTGTTGTCCAGAATGGCACCAGGAAAGGCCTGCCTTTCAGGAGATTGTTCAGGTTGAGCCACCATGAGACGCTCTGTTCCATGTGAAGAGGGAGAGATAGGGACCTCTTCAGGAAATCTGGCCGACCCCTGCATGCCAGGATCAGAAACCTCTGAAGTTCCCTGGTATAAGCCATGGCAAACTGAACCGCTTCTATGGTGGAAATGAAGTTCCCCACCAGGGATGACAACTTCTTGGCTGGAACCGGGTCCTGACTAAGGACAGCCTGGACCTTCAGTGTTATCAGATGAGCCACTTCGGCCGTGATAAACACCATACCTCTCTGAGTGTCGAAGAGGAGGCCCAGAAAGACCATTCTTTGAGAAGGAACAAGGTCCGACTTGTCTATAATGATTATCCACCCATGATGGGACACAGCATCAATGCAATCCTGCACCTGCTGATGAAGGAGTTCCAGAGAAGATGCCTTCAGGAGGAGGTCATCCATATACGGAGTAACTCTTATACCATTCTGAAGTAGGACAGAAATCAGGGCTCCCAGGACTCTGTTGAAAACTTGAGGAGGCGTGGTCAGGCCGAAGGGGAGGGCAGAAACCTGGAAATGCCTTCGGTCGCAGGCAAAGCGTAGATATTGCCGACTGTCTGGATGAATGGTGATATGCAAATAGGCATCCCGAAGATCCAAACAGGGAAGAAATTCCCCAGGGGACATGGAGCTATCACCGTGCGTAGTGACTCCAGGCGGAATTGGGACCAGACCACAAAGGAGTTGAGATCCTTCAAATCCAAAATGGGATGACACCCGTACTCCTTCTTGGAAACCACAAAGATGTTGGAGTAGAACCCCAGCCCCCTTTCCTGAGGAGGAACTGGTTCCAGGACTGCCTTGTCCAGAAGGGCCTGAATGGCCTCCATGAAAAGGCGGCGCTTTTACACTCCCAGACAGCGAGCGAGAAGAGAAGGTTCTGGAAGGAGGAAGAGAGGTGAAGGGGATCCTGTACCCCATAGCCACCACCTGAAAAACCCACGGGTCCGCCACAGAGGCCTCTCAAGCCCAGAGGTAGTGGCGTAGGCGGCCACCTACCTGCAGGTGGGAACCCGGATTCAGTGAGTCATGCAGTAGAAGGTTTGGAAGCCTTGGGCTTAGCGGAGGACTTGGGTCTCCATTGCTGTTTAGTGAGGAGCGCGGAGCCTGAGGCACCTCTTGGGTCGTCTGGCGCGAGTCTGCCTGAAAGGGACGAAAAAACTGATTCCTTTTGACAGGTGCCTTCTTCCTCCGAACTACTGGCAGGTGAGTACTCTTCCGTCCAGTGGCTTAACTGATCAGATCCTTGAGATCAGGCCCAAACAATGAGGTGCCCTGAAAGGGAAAGGACAGGAGAGCCCTCTTGGAGGCCATGTCAGCAGACCAGATCTTGAGCCAAAGAGCACGTCTGGCTACCACAGACATAGTTGATGCTCTGGCTACCACATGCACAGCCTCAAACAGGGCAGCAGAAACATAATGCTGAGCCTCAGCAATGCTGGCAAGAAGCCGCAACGTGTCAGCAGTAGGAGCCCCCTGACGGACAGCTGTTCAGTCCAAACAGCCACAACTCTATTTCACCCACTCCGCAGCAAATGCGGAGCGCAGGGCAGAACCAGCCGTCCCAAAAATAGCCTTGAGGGCAGTCTCAAGCTTCTTGTCAGTCCAGTCTTTCAGAGCAGACGCATCAGCCACAGGCAAAGCGGTAGACTTACAAAGCCTGGAAACAGGGGCATCCACTTTGGGGGGGGATGAACCCATTGAAATAGGGCCGCTTCAGAGAATGTATACAGCTTAGCAAATTTCCTACAGACAAACGGCTTTCTGTCTGGAAACTTACACTCTTCAGACACCAAGTGGTCAAGACTGGGATTAGGTGTAAAACAAGTATGGTGCCTAACAGGCTCCTGAAATACATCAGAGGGGTCAGAAGAAACCTCCTGCACCAAGGGGATGTTCAGGGTATTCAATACAGCCCTGATCAGGCCCTCAGCCAAGGGGACAGGGTCAGCCTCAAAGGGATCCCCAAAAAACTGAGAGGAAGGGACAGCAGAACAGTTTTCATCATCAGAATCCACAAATAATTCCTCCTCAGAGGAGTCAGACACATCAGGTACACCCCTCGGTTTAGGCAGGGAAGATCTGATAGGGGCGGGGCGTGCCACGAGTGGAAGGTGGACCAGAGGTCCCTAGTAGTAGCCTTAAACTCTTGCATCCAAACTGGCTCTAGTGCATGGCTGGAGGTACCTGCAGGGGATTCAGGGGCAGCAGCGCATGCTGGGCAAACATGACCTGAGCATTCTCTAGGTAACCCAGCATGACATGAGAAGCATTGAGCAATGGGGGACACAGATAGCCCCGTGTACTTAGTTTTAGGACTAGTCCCAAGGTCTAACAGAATAGACATGCTCACAGAGTTAAATGGTCAAAGTATCAGAAACACCCTAAAACAGTGTGTAGGGTAAATCAAATCACCCCAGAAATGCTAAATAAGACTTATCTGGTAGGCAAAGGGTTAAAATGCTGAGGAGAGAAGGACAGTCCAAGCCCTGCATAGGATACTCGATCAGCGAAGACACACAAAATGGCTGCTGTGACGAGAGCCAATCAGAAACAAGCGAGCGAAGCAAGCGCTCATGGGAATCGTAGTTTCGCTAAAAGAGTCGAATAGTGCCCGAAGCCCCCTGAGCCCTCCAACATGCCCAGAACGTTGACCGGATAACAGAGCAAGGTCAGACCAACATAATGAGCCATCTTTGACCTAGCTACGTAGAGCGGCTGCAGAGATACGTCCCAAACTGTAAAGTCCCATAGAAGTGAATGGAGCAATGGCGTCTATGCGGTAAACATGTGCCTTAAAGGCGCGGAACATAAAGTTAACAAGGTGAGCATCAAAATGTAAAACCACTCAAAGCTCACTAGAACAAGTCAGTAGACCCAATAAACACTGGTCCCAGTAGGGAAAGTGTCCAAGAAACCCCCAAAAGATGCTAACCAGCAGCAAAAGGGTTAAGTTATAAATGAAACTTGCTCCAAACACCTAACAGACACACAGATAAATCCAATGAGTGCATGAGTATGTAATAGGAACTCCAAATGAGACCCTGGTGCGGAGGGGAAGCATGGGACATGTGGACCTCAGCATTCAAAGGGTGCTCACCTTTTTAGCAGGTCTTCTGTCTTCAGATTACCATATATCAAGAAGAAGCCTCAGTGGGCAACTCCTGGGGGAAGAACTTGCAGCCAAAATTTTCCCCCCAGGGTTTAGGTCCACAAAAACCCCTGGTAAACTGAGCTATCCACATCTGGGTGATGGGAATTGTCAGTGATGGTAATCCGCCTAATGGTGGTATTCCATTTCTAACTGAAAAATAATAAAGAAGCTAAAGCAGAACTGTTCTCTTGCCTTGTGTCTTGACCAAGGAACAAATCTTACTGGTTGGGGATTGGCTAGCTGCAAGTTAAGGTGAGGAGGTAGGCTCCACCCAGCAGTCACTTCTCAGAATTGTTCCTGCCTTCTTAAAGGGGCTCATCGCCTACCCAAAGTTACCAGTAACCAAAGTTACCAGAAACCTGTATTGGACGACAGAGGAAACTTTTGTACCTTACTGCCATGCAGCGCAACCACAGGATTTTAATGCATGGGCCTGGGCTTTTAAGAGTCCTGTTTTTACAGAAAAGAACCAATTTAATCATTTACAACATGAAAATATGGATGCCTTTCCTACAAATAGGAAGAAAGGAAGAGGAAGGTTACAACTAAACTTAAGGATCCAAAATGTTAACCTATATTTGCATATACAGAACAAAAGACTGTATTTAAGGTTCAGCCACAGCCTTATCCTTGTGAATCAATTCACCTGTATCAGCCTTAAGAGGACCAATATCAACCTTAATAATTTTGTTGTTAATATAAGTGTATAATTTTTTTAAAAAAATTCTTGCTGTCTTTTGCAATACTTTTCTCATTTTCAATTTTAGCTAGCCTATTTGCATATTTTATAACATTCTTTATATTTTTTAAATGATGCATCTGTACCATCTGACAAACACTTTAAAAGCCTGCTTCTTATTTCTCATTTCCCTGCAAACCTCATTATTAAGTCACATTGGTTTTAATTTGTTTCTCTTGTGCTTATTCCTCAATGATATATATTGATTTGTATTTGTCTAAGAGCATTTTAAACACCCCTCTGGCACTCAAAGTGTTAAGTCAGGTATATCTTTGGAGTTTTTTTTTTTTTTTTTTAACATCTTGCATTGACTTTTTTTATTAACACTACAGATTGGAAAGAAGAGAGAAGAAAGAATATTACAGAAACAAGAAGACAGAAGATTAAATAAGAAGAGGGACAGTAGCTAACCAGGTTGCTGAGGACGCTGCTGGGCATCAGGGTTAGTGGCAAGTGTTTATTGTCAGAGGCTATTTATTAACTTAGTCGGATTAACCCTGTGAGTGTCATTGGGGTAAAGCATACCATACTGGCACTCCTAGGGTTAATTCTACTAACATTTCACACATATTGGGATTGATTTGGATGTATTAATTTGGGGCTTAGGGCCCCATATCAATATATCCACTGTCGACTTTTTTCAGGTGCAATTCCTATGTCATCACTTTTGAGATGCGTTAAGGGACTCTGTGCCCAAAAAAACTGGGTGCAGCTATTCCCCCTTTAAAGTGGATCCCTTAACATGTCTTAGAGCTAAAGCATGGAATTTAATGGCATATGTTGGTGTTTTGCTATACGTTTTAAAGGGTGCAAAATTAGCACCTGAGGTGGGTTTTTTTTTAGCCAGTATTTCTTCATAGCACAGTTAATTGACTTTCTTTCCGTGCTTGAAGAAATGCCATAGGGTGTTTGTTTTTTCTGCGTCTGCTTCAATTGACTTGAGGCCTTAATGTCCATAGAAATATAAACAACTTCTGACAGCAAGTAAAATAAGAGATTTCTAAAAATCTTTCCTCAGAGGATGACGGCTCACAGACGTACTCTTTTATTTGAAAAAAATACAATCAGTTTACGAAGGTTCATGTTATAAGAAGATAAAGAGAAGTAAGCATTGCCTGTTGTAAGATAAAACCGATTTAAGCAGATAAAACTGACTCAGGCTAGTGTGGGAAGGTCCATGTTATAAGGCAAGGAGAAGAACTCATCTTCTCATGTAAGTAATGCAATAAGGTTCATGTTTTAAGAAGGTAAACAGATGTAGTATTTTTTTTTTTTTTTTTACATAAAGAAATATAAACACCAGTGACTATGCTACTCCTAGTATGGAGTAATAGTGGCAAGAGTAAATAAGTCAAAACTTCCCATGAAAGGCTCCAGTACATGTCAGCCGGCTGCAAAACCTGACTGTGCTTACTCTGCAGTTACCACAAAATGTTCCCTAAATAAGCCTCTAGGTGTTTCACTTTAGACATTAAAGAGTTAGATAAGATCTAGCACACATTTGCATAGCATACACACACCTGGTACGTATCCCAAGCAAGCCAAGAAGCAAAAAAACAGACTATTGACATTACCATCTCATTAAATAAAACTATTTCCTAGGATAAATATCATAGAGAACAAAAAGAGTCTAGTATTGATGACTGTGCTACAATTCATACCTTCAACTGCCAAATGTTTCCTCAAAGAGTTAAAATAAAAAGTTGTAAAAAACAAGTTTGTGCCCCTTAAAAAAAAATCTCTCTCTCATATATATATATATATATATATATATATATATATATATATATATATATATATATATATATATATATAATATCAATATTGGAATGGCTTTACCCGTGCAGTTAATAAAACAGTGACTGTGTTAGTGACTGACCTGATGAATTTTCAGTGCTTAGGCCTTTCAGCTCCAAAAATGTGTGCAAGCATTGCAAAGCAGCGCATTACACAACTCTCCATCAATGAACGTCATTGCATGTGCGTATAGTGTTTTGAGTATTACTGTGCATATTGTGTTGTGTGTAATGCGCCGTGTGCGTATTATGTTTGTGTATACATACAGTATTTTATTACTTATAGTGTTTTGTGTGTTCATTTATTTGTTCATTTGTATGTTGTGTTGAAGTACACTCCGCCGTTTCTGTATAGTGCCCCCACCATTTCTCTGTGCCTTCTATTGAACAGCACTCCACATGTAGCATAAAGTGTTTAACCCTCTGAGTGCTAGTGGGGTCTGCAACGCATTGCAAAGTGATGTGCTGCGTACCCCTCTGGCACGCAAAGAGTTAAGAGTTTCAGTGGCATAGGAGTCCGCAATGCATTTGTACTCACGAGTCGCCAGAGGACTGGGGGGAAGGCATAGAAGGAGCATGCTTTTGCCATAGGAGAAGTCAGGGTGAGGGCATCAGAGGTCTGTGTGTGTGGAGTGCAACTCCTTTCAGAGATTTTGGCCCTCGTTCCCCTTGTATCTCCAGACTGGAGGTATGGAGGAATATAAATATCTCCTCCTTACTGCTGCCCCTGGGTGTGTGTGTCTCTTGAAGGACACATACATTATGTAATGATGTTTATATAGAGAGAGGGAGACACACACACACACATTTTATCAATAGAAAGAGGACTACACTTTGAAGATATCTATGATGTTGGGTTTTTGTCTGCAGTATGAAGTTGAGTGCTATGCAATAATTATTGATATCCTCAAGGCACAGCATTTACATATTCTTAGAAGAGCTATTCCTGGGTGTTACAACTGTTCTTTAACCCTCTGAGTGCCAGTGAGGTATCCAATGCATTGCTTTGCAATCCACTGGATACCACCTCCCAGCCACACGCAAAGGGTTATATCTACCATTTCTCTCCCCCACTTTCTACATCAGCCCAGTCTCAATCTCTGACAGTTCATCACTGTGACCTATGCACAAACATCTCTAAGTCTATCTCACCTACAAACACGCTCTTATATCCAGGATTACAATGTATTTTTTGGAATGTGCACAAGTATGAATTTCTGTGGAAAGAGAGAGATAAACAAATGGTGTATAAAACAACAAAATATATTTTCAGTTTGTATGCCTTTACAAAGGATATTAGGGTAAAAAAGCTCTGGGCATGGATCTGTTAATAACTCCAGCCGGTCAGAGGTGACCTCACTTCTGTCAGGGAAGCTGTCTAAACCTGGGCTGATTGAAAGAGAAACACAAATCCTTGGGTCTAGTGACAAGGTGAGGAGAAAAAAGGAAGCCCAGCGCAAAATATTGTCTCCCACTTTTCATATATTGCACAAAAAAAACACAGCTCATGTTTACTAGGTTTTCTCTACAATCCCATGTAAAGCTAGCACAATGTATTAGGTACACCAGCCAGGTTCACTATAATTGTAAATAAAGAGTTGAAAATCAAACAAGTACATCAGCAATGTGTTCACTAAGGTAAGTGAATTCTCTACAGTAAGAAAAGTATCTATCTCCTGTGTTATTCTTTCAAGGCTTTTCAAGCTAGTGAGTCTTCAGACATTTTATAGAGGGGTGGACAACTTGCATTATCCCCTGTGGCTGGTTGGGGATGATGAATTTTGTAGTCCCCAGTAGCTGAAGGTCCAACAAATTACCACTCTTGCTTTAGTGTGGGCCACATGATCAGAAATCCATATGAGTAAGGGGTGTGTTAATTTCTTTATTGATAACAATGGTTATCTGTCAGCTATTCAAAAATATCTATTTTTTTTTTTTTTAGCAGTGATACAAAATCAGTATAAAAATAGTTTAATCAGATTTATTCTTATGAAGGTATAGCTATAGGCCTAGTGCTAGTGAATGATCAAGTCAATGAGAATACCGATACATATATATAAAAAAAAGACAGCTATTATCACACAGTTCTGTAGCCTACTAGCTCATGTGTGCTAGCTAATTAGGTAAAAAATGTTTTTGTTAACAGGTGGGCCGCTCCCTGGTGTCAGGCAGGCCACATTTGGCCCACAGGAAGCACATTGGACACCCAGGCTTTAGGAAATAAATGCTTCACAGTAAAGTATAAGGATTGGAGAGACTTCCTTCCCTTGAGTTCATATTCACCAAATAGTACCACCATCACTGTAACATAGTTTATCAACCCATTGTTTCAGAGATGCTAATTCTTGAGCAGTACATGATACTATACAGAAAGAGGACAACAGCCTGTTAAAAACTATGATGTATTTGTTCTATTTACAGATGTAGCCCACAATACTGTACCTTTTTTCACAGATCTGTAAAGGGGAAATACACAAAGTCATAAGGTGCTCTTATATTGTTGACTCCTTGGATGCTATAGCCTTTCCAGTGGCAATGGAGATATCTCTAGCATTTAAAATGTTAAAGTGCTAGTAGTGTCCAAAAAAAGTTTTTTGCATTTAGAAGAGCTTAAAAAGCTGAGCTAAATGCAAAAAAAACCCTATCTCTCAAACCACTATGGTTTAAGAGATACAGGTGTTTAAAGTTCGCTGTTTCCTACTGACAGCTGTAAAGCTGTCAGCAGGAGATTTGTGTCGGTCGACACGGAGGCGCTTGAGAAGTGCCGAGATCTCATTACTTACAAGGAATCCCTTCACTGGAATGGTCTAAAACGTGTGCCTGGTCTTCAGATTATCAAGAATTAAAGATTTTACCTCATAATATGTAGTTAAATTGCGTAAACTTTTTATTTTTTTTATCTTCTATTTCTTTACAGTTTTATGTCCCTGATAGTAGGAAACATAGTTCTAGACAAAAAAGGGGGTGCAAAATGTGAAGAAAACAATCTGAAAGTGGTGTATTTATTTACAATCCAACCCTCACGAAAACATTATTACACTTACAGACATATGGATGAACAACAGCATTCAACCCTCCTGGCCTGATGAGATGCAATGCTGTGCCCACTTATTTCACTTCTGCACCTTGTGATAAGGTCAGTTAGATGGTACCTGTAGCTTCAATCCAATATAATGTGTGTTGAGTAACCCTACCAAAATGTATAGTCCTTTCACATTTTGTTGCTACAGTACCTCTCTTCACAGTGACAGCTTCAGCCTCTGGAGTACGATGCTATAATTTTTGCAGCGTGTCCATGGAGTGGGAATCTTCAGACAGTGTCTGGCCAGGAGGGTGCTATACGAAGAACGTCATATTCCCTACAAATTATTTATTAACCCTGTAGAGCAAGCTAAGCAGCTCACTTCATTGAAGGCCAGTGAGACAGTTAGCTCATTATATATGTTGGGGAATAATTTGATCCCTTCTGAGTGAGAGTTCAGGCCTATATTCCAGACCACACATGTAACTGGAGTTAAATAATACAGTGTGACGTTGGGAGTATATGGACTTCTACAACCAGAGAGGAAAGAGAGGCGAAGAATATGAGTAGGGTAACAGAGGAGACTCAGATACATTTGTTGTGTTTGTGAAGTTTGTTCATTAAACTCTGTTCTCAGAAGTATGGTGTTCCTTGCACTTGGTTTTTAGATTATACAAGCCCACTTGTAACACAGCTTCACTGAGCACTGGAATACGTAAAGGATACAATTAATGAAGTATTTATTCACAACATATTGATTGATTCAAGTGACTGAGTTATAAATACCATTTTTCATCATTCAACACCATGCTTCACAATCCATTCCATTCATACTTTTATCTCAGAGAAGCCTTGTGCGTCTTTGCCTGTGGACCTCAGGTTGGTGTATTCTGTTTTCTTAACGAAAGGACTCAAAGGACTAAAAAACTTAGACTACTTTTAAATTTGTATTTACATTCACAATTTATTTTTCAATTATATAGCCTTTGTAACATTTATTAAGTCTTGGTAATTCCATTGCATATTGTAAGAAAAGTTGGGATAGCACCAGTTTCATCTTTTGTTTTAGTTAGACTTTATCATGTTAGGCTAAAACCTTATTTCACCTCTATATATTGGGATACTGCTACCCTAAATGCTAAGCCTGTGTCTACTACCTTTCTGGCTGTGTACTTCTGCATGGTCAAGTATCACATGTATGAATAAGCCCTTAATGTCAAATATAAAGTAGGACTGCAATATTATGATACACATTCACAAACCACGAAAATGAAAAGTAATTTCAACTTCATTGTTGCAATCATATGCAAAGCTAACTAAGAATAAGCTCTATACGTGCATGAGGTTACATGATGACAAATATCTGAATCATTTTCAGTAAGCTACATGTAAAAATAACTAAAGCAACAAAATGCTCCACTACATTTTAAACAAGCATCTGTGATACAAAATCCCCTTTCCATTACAAGAAAAATGACCAGTTGTTGCATGCACCATTCTAAGTTTCCAAATCTCTCATCCCTCACTTAGTGAGAGCTTTGTTGACTGAAATTAAACAAACAAAGTAAAAAATCCCAGCTTGAACAAGACGACCTTGGTGACTTAGAAAGTTCACCCTACAGGATAGGCTTCCAGCAAACCTACGTACACAGACATGCTGGAAAATATAAATCATTTTTATCATTTAGATCTGTGCTGTGGCCACAATAGCCAACGTGTGCATCTTGCCCCAATTTTCCTCTTCACTTTGCACTTTGACAAAGTACAGTACACTAATTTACAGAAAACACTACCAGGAAATCCTCTGACATTAACTGCTATAAAATATATGCCAAATAGAAGAAAAATCTGTAATGATAAAAAAAATTCACGGGGAGTAAGGTGAACAAAGTTGTTTTTAAATTGAAAGACTAGATGTACGTGAATATTAAATGGTGGCACCGACCGTTAATCCTTTGAGCCATAGAGGAATATGCAATGCTTTGCAAAATCCTCTAGCACACAATGATTAAAGGTTTCCAAAACCCATGAATAACTAAGTTACAATACAAATGACCCTTTGAATGCCAGAGAGATTTGCAATATGTTTCTTACCCCTCTGGCACTCAAAGGGTTAAGAAAAGGATAAAACTACCAACAAAGGAGTCTGTTAGATGTTTTTTTTTTTTTACAAACCATTTTGGACTTTGCTCGACCTTGTGATTTACACTTAAAGGGATAGTAATATTTCACAATAAAAGCAGCTCCAATTAAGCTTCATAGTATTTGGGCCATGGAGAGTGTTATTTCAATACTGTCAGAGTTGTAGTTCAAGAGTAATTGAATGATAAAGTATCCCCCTTACGCCCCTTTCACTGATTTAATACTACTCACCTCAGAGCAGCAAGACGAAAGGATCTAGGAGAGGAACAATAGTCAGTGAGCATAAGAAAAACCTGTCGGGAGGGGGGGGGAGAAGGTTTTCCTTATACTAACAGTAAAAAGATTGTCCCTTGCTGTGAGCTGTCTGTCCCAGGGCCAGATTCGACATCTGAGGGGAGGTGGCTTACACTAGGTAAAAGGGACAGGAGGGGGATACTTTATCATACTTTATCATTCAATTATTCTTCAACTACAACTCTGACAGTATTGAAATATACTGGTCCATATACTATGAAGATTAATTGCAGCTGCTGCTTTTGTGAAACATTACTATCCCTTTAATGCCAGATAGAGAAAGAAAAAAGAAGAGCAATTCTGGAGATAACCAACTGCAATATCAGAGAGAAATAAAAATTCTCAAAATTATCATTGACTTTAATGGGGAGTGTAACCCAATGGATTCTAGAGAGGTCCTGTGGTGCAGTTGGTTTCATCCAGAATTGCTTTTGTTTTGTCCCTGCATACAATGCTTAGTTATAGAGCATATTTCAACGGTGAGCAACTGGCAGAGGATGACAGGATTTGTGGTCTAACACAGCTAGAGAGGCATGGGTTTCCCACCTTATGATGAAGCTGCACCAAGGCGGCGGTTCTCAACTAGGGTGGTTTGGGACTTTTTTTATAAAATTGTGAAAGTTGAGATTCAAACTATTATGTACAATATGTAAAAATAAAGAAAACCTCACAGCACTAAAACACTAACATATACATAAACATAACCCAAGCACATGAAATATGAAGCGCAGTAAGAATTGATGGGACCTACCACAGGCCAGAAATTAGAAACAAAATAAGACGATCCCGTGCTGCTTCATATGAATTACTTAAATGTGAACCTTGTTTCCACATATATTATACCATTATATTAACCCCTTAAGGACCGGGAAAATCTGAGTTTGATTTGACTTAAGGACCGGAGCAATTTTGACTTTTTTGACTATGTCTTTGTTCAACCATATTTTCTCTTTAATTCCTTTTGTGCAGCCACATAAATTATATACTGTTTTTTTAAGCACAAGTAGGGCTTTCTTTTGATACCACAATTATATGAATACCTCATTGTTTAATTTGATTAAAATAGAAAAAAAGAGGAAAAAAATTGAAAAAAAACAACATTTTGCTTATATTTTCGTGTCAGGATTTGCATACAATTAGTTTATGACAAAAAAATACCCCTAAATATATTCATTTGCTTCTCCTGAATATAAGAATACCCCATATGCCTAGTATTTCAATCACTTCCTCACATTTACAAGGTAAATATTACAAGATGGATGCCATTATTTCCAACTTGTAATTTCTCAACAATTGGCATGTGAGCATCATAGCTTAGCTGACGGTGCCAGAACCAAAAATGTCCCACAAAGGTATATGTTTCTGAAAACTACACAACATAAGGTAAATAATCAGGAGAATTTTGGAGTTTTTCATGCAGCTATTTTTCCAGAAAAAAATTTCAAAATTGTGGTAATATTTTGTTTTTTTGCAGTTTTCACACTTACATTTCAATACTACTGTTGATATCAAGCACATGATAGGTGAAGATTTTTAAAAATGCATTGTTTAGTGTTCAGCTCCTTCTTCTGAGTACGGCAATACCCCATATGCATAGGTTTCTCAAGGTTTGGGAGAGCTACGGGGCCCAAATTGGAACATGCGCGTTTCCAGTTTCACACTTTGAATTTTCACAGCTTGCATCACTGGTGCCATGTCTCATTTGGGGCTGTGTAACAGTGCTCCACTCTAAGATTTCCCCCCAAAAGTATATATTTTTGGAAAGTAGACACCCCAGGCTTTCATTTTATGTATGTTTTCAATTTTTTTACGCAGCCATTTTACCACCGATCGCTCGTAAATCTTGACGTAAGTTAAAAAAACAGCGTTTTTCACACTTGCACTTCAATGTTGATGTGAATTTCAAGCACATGATAGGTGAAGATTTTTAAAAATGCATTGTTTAGTGTTCAGCTCCTTCTTCTGAGTACGGCAATACCCCATATGCATAGGTTTCTCAAGGTTTGGGAGAGCTACGGGGCCCAAACTGGAACATGCGCGTTTCCAGTTTCACACTTTGAATTTTCACAGCTTGCATCACTGGTGCCATGTCTCATTTGGGGCTGTGTAACAGTGCTCCACTCTAAGATTTCCCCCCAAAAGTATATATTTTTGGAAAGTAGACACCCCAGGCTTTCATTTTATGTATGTTTTCAATTTTTTTACGCAGCCATTTTACCACCAATCGCTCGTAAATCTTGACGTAAGTTAAAAAAACAGCGTTTTTCACACTTGCACTTCAATGTTGATGTGAATTACAAGCACATGATAGGTGAAGATTTTTAAAAATGCATTGTTTAGTGTTCAGCTCCTTCTTCTGAGTACGGCAGTACCCCATATGCATAGGTTTCTCAAGGTTTGGAGAGCTACGGGGCCCAAACTGGAACATGCGCGTTTCCAGTTTCACACTTTGAATTTTCACAGCTTGCATCACTGTTGCCATGTCTCATTTGGGGCTGTGTAACAGTGCTCCACTCTAAGATTTCCCCCCAAAAGTATATATTTTTGGAAAGTAGACACCCCAGGCTTTCATTTTATGTATGTTTTCAATTTTTTTACGCAGCCATTTTACCACCAATTGCTCGTAAATCTTGACGTAAGTTAAAAAAACAGCGTTTTTCACACTTGCACTTCAATGTTGATGTGAATTTCAAGCACATGATAGGTGAAGATTTTTAAAAATGCATTGTTTAGTGTTCAGCTCCTTCTTCTGAGTACGGCAATACCCCATATGCATAGGTTTCTCAAGGTTTGGGAGAGCTACGGGGCCCAAACTGGAACATGCGCGTTTCCAGTTTCACACTTTGAATTTTCACAGCTTGCATCACTGGTGCCATGTCTCATTTGGGGCTGTGTAACAGTGCTCCACTCTAAGATTTCCCCCCAAAAGTATATATTTTTGGAAAGTAGACACCCCAGGCTTTCATTTTATGTATGTTTTCAATTTTTTTACGCAGCCATTTTACCACCAATCGCTCGTAAATCTTGACGTAACTTAAAAAAACAGCGTTTTTCACACTTGCACTTCAATGTTGATGTGAATTTCAAGCACATGATAGGTGAAGATTTTTAAAAATGCATTGTTTAGTGTTCAGCTCCTTCTTCGGAGTAAGGCAATACCCCATATGCATAGGTTTCTCAAGGTTTGGAGAGCTACGGGGCCCAAATTGGAACATGCGCGTTTCCAGTTTCACACTTTGAATTTTCACAGCTTGCATCACTGGTGCCATGTCTCATTTGGGGCTGTGTAACAGTGCTCCACTCTAAGATTTCCCCCCAAAAGTATATATTTTTGGAAAGTAGACACCCCAGGCTTTCATTTTATGTATGTTTTCAATTTTTTTACGCAGCCATTTTACCACCAATTGCTCGTAAATCTTGACGTAAGTTAAAAAAACAGCGTTTTTCACACTTGCACTTCAATGTTGATGTGAATTTCAAGCACATGATAGGTGAAGATTTTTAAAAATGCATTGTTTAGTGTTCAGCTCCTTCTTCTGAGTACGGCAATACCCCATATGCATAGGTTTCTCAAGGTTTGGAGAGCTACGGGGCCCAAACTGGAACATGCGCGTTTCCAGTTTCACACTTTGAATTTTCACAGCTTGCATCACTGTTGCCATGTCTCATTTGGGGCTGTGTAACAGTGCTCCACTCTAAGATTTCCCCCCAAAAGTATATATTTTTGGAAAGTAGACACCCCAGGCTTTCATTTTATGTATGTTTTCAATTTTTTTACGCAGCCATTTTACCACCAATTGCTCGTAAATCTTGACGTAAGTTAAAAAAACAGCGTTTTTCACACTTGCACTTCAATGTTGATGTGAATTTCAAGCACATGATAGGTGAAGATTTTTAAAAATGCATTGTTTAGTGTTCAGCTCCTTCTTCTGAGTACAGCAATACCCCATATGCATAGGTTTCTCAAGGTTTGGGGGAGCTACGGGGCCCAATTTTGAACAAATATTGAATTTTCACATCTTGGTTAACTGATGCCATTACTCATTTTGGGCTATGTTCCAGTGCTGCACTTTAGAATTTCCCCCCAAAAGTGTATATTTTTGGAATGTAGACACCCCCAGTTTTCATTTTAGGTGTGTTTTCAAATGTTTTACACGGCCATTTTACCACCACTTTCTCATAAACTTGACGTAAGTAAAAAAACAGCGTTTTTTAACCCTTTGCCTTCAATGTTGATGTGAATTTCAAGCACAGAATAGGTGAAGATTTTATAAACTGAATTGAATAGTGTTCAGCTCCTTCTTCTGAGTACGGCAATACCCCATATGCATAGCTTTCTCATGGTTTGGGGGAGCTACGGGGGCCAAACTGGAACATGCGCGTTTCCAGGTTCACACTTTGAATCTTCACAGCTTGCGTTACTGGTGCCATGTCTCATTTGGGGCTGTGTAACAGTGCTCTTTTTTTTAAGATTTCCCCCCAAAAGTGTATATTTTTGGAAAGTAGACACCCCAGGCTCTCGTTTTAGGTGTGTTTTCCAATTTTATACACTGCCATTTTACCACCAATCCTGTGAAAATTTGACGTAAGTAAAAAAAAATTCAGCATTTTTCACACTTTGCCTTCCATTTTGATGTGAATTTCAAGCACAGAATAGGTGAAGATTTTATAAACTGAATTGAATAGTGTTCAGCTCCTTCTTCTGAGTACGGCAATACCCCATATGCATAGCTTTCTCATGGTTTGGGGGAGCTACGGGGGCCAAATTGGAACATGCGCGTTTCCAGGTTCACACTTTGAATCTTCACAGCTTGCGTTACTGGTGCCATGTCTCATTTGGGGCTGTGTAACAGTGCTCTTTTTTTTAAGATTTCCCCCCAAAAGTGTATATTTTTGGAAAGTAGACACCCCAGGCTCTCGTTTTAGGTGTGTTTTCCAATTTTATACACTGCCATTTTACCACCAATCCTGTGAAAATTTGACGTAAGTAAAAAAAAATTCAGCATTTTTCACACTTTGCCTTCCATTTTGATGTGAATTTCAAGCACAGAATAGGTGAAGATTTTATAAACTGAATTGAATAGTGTTCAGCTCCTTCTTCTGAGTACGGCAATACCCCATATGCATAGCTTTCTCATGGTTTGGGGGAGCTACGGGGGCCAAATTGGAACATGCGCGTTTCCAGGTTCACACTTTGAATCTTCACAGCTTGCGTTACTGGTGCCATGTCTCATTTGGGGCTGTGTAACAGTGCTCTTTTTTTAAGATTTCCCCCCAAAAGTGTATATTTTTGGAAAGTAGACACCCCAGGCTCTCGTTTTAGGTGTGTTTTCCAATTTTATACACTGCCATTTTACCACCAATCCTGTGAAAATTTGACGTAAGTAAAAAAATTCAGCATTTTTCACACTTTGCCTTCAATTTTGATGTGAATTTCAAGCACAGAATAGGTGAAGATTTTATAAACTGAATTGAATAGTGTTCAGCTCCTTCTTTTGAGTACAGCAATACCCCATATGCATAGCTTTCTCATGGTTTGGGGGAGCTACGGGGGCCAAATTGGAACATGCGCGTTTCCAGGTTCACACTTTGAATCTTCACAGCTTGCGTTACTGGTGCCATGTCTCATTTGGGGCTGTGTAACAGTGCTCTTTTTTTAAGATTTCCCCCCAAAAGTGTATATTTTTGGAAAGTAGACACCCCAGGCTCTCGTTTTAGGTGTGTTTTCCAATTTTATACACAGCCATTTTACCACCAATCCCTCGTAAACCATGACGTAAGTAAAAAAAAAAAAAACAGCGTTTTTCACACTTAGGGTTGGCGGCAGTATACTGGGCTGCATACAAATTGGTTTGGGAAACAATTTCACCTAAAACGTCTTCCCCCAAAAACAAATCAAAAAAATGATCATGGGTAAATCCTTCCACATCAATTTGAATCCCTGGGTTGCCTGTGAATTCTGAGATTCGTGGGCATAAATTGATACCCATTCATTAGGATCCGGAGTGGCAGGTGTTGGGGCATTTCTTTGGGCAGGTCTTTGGGCAGATCTTTTGGCAGGTGCTGGGGCAGTTGCCAGGGCAGCTCTTGGGGCAGCACTTGGGGCATTTCTTTGGTAGGTCTTTGGGCAGATCTTTTGGCAGGTGCTGGGGCAGTTGCCAGGGCAGCTCTTGGGGCAACACTTGGGGCATTTCTTTGGGTAGGTATTTTGGTAGGTCTTTGGGCAGTTCTTTTGGCAGGTGCTGGGGCAGTTGCCAGAGCAGCTTTTGGGGCAGTGCGTCTTTTCTTGACAGAAGGCCCAGCGTCATCACTAGAGCTGCTCTCACTTTCTGAAAACTGCGCTATGTCAAAATCTGACGCAGTGTCTGTTGCCTCAGAGTCAGACGCCAAAAAGGCATATGGCTCTTCAACGCTGTACCTGCGCTGCATTTTGCCCACTAAAAAAGCTTTTTTTTTTTCTTACGCTATCCCTAAACCTAAATCTAACCCTAAAACTTACCCTAACCTACGTATATCCTGAACCTACCTAACCCAAGTGAACTACCTATCTAAACTGCGCTTATTATACATATATATATATATATTTTTTTTTTTTTGGGGGGGGGGGTTTGGGGTTTTTTGGGGTTTTTTTTTTTTCTTACGCTATCCCTAAACCTAAAGCTGCTCTCACTTTCTGAAAACTGCGCTATGTCAAAATCTGACGCAGTGTCTGTTGTCTCAGAGTCAGACGGCAAAAAGGCATATGCCTCTTCAACGCTGTACCTGATCTGCATTTTGCCCACTAAAAAAACTTTTTTTTTTTTTATTTTCTTACGCTATCCCTAAACCTAAATCTAACCCTAAAACTTACCCAAGCCTACGTATATCCTGAACCTACCTAACGCAAGTGAACTACCTATCTAAACTGCACTTATTATATATATTTTTTTTTTTGGGGGGGGGGGGGGGGTTGGGTTTTTTTTTTTTCTTACGCTATCCCTAAACCTAAATCTAACCCTAAAACTTACCCTAACCTACGTATATCCTGAACCTACCTAACCCAAGTGAACTACCTATCTAAACTGCGCTTATTATACATATATATATATATTTTTTTTTTGGGGGGGGGGTTTTGGGGTTTTTTTTTTTCTTACGCTATCCCTAAACCTAAATCTAACCCTAAAACTTACCCTAACCTACGTCTATCCTGAACCTACCTAACCCAATTGAACTACCTATCTAAACTGCGCTTTTTATATTTTATTTTTTTTTGGGGTGGGGGGGTTTTTTTTTTTTTCTCCCCTAAACCTATCCCTAAAACTTTCCCGTCTACACTAAACCTACCCAACTACCTACCAAAATACCTAAACTATATTTATTATAAAAAAAAAAAAAAAAAAAAAAAAAAAAAATTTAAAAATTTTTTTAAAATTTTTAAAAAAATCTAAAAAAATTCAAGGGGGATGGGGGGTGTCCCACAGATCAGAAAACACTGATCTGCAGCAAATTGATCACTCCAAGAGTGATCAGATGGGGGGGCACTTATTGATCACTGCAGAACAGTGATCAAAGGGTTAAATGTCTTTATTTAAATTTTCTTTTTACTTTTTTTTTCTACAGGTACACTGGAACAGCATGTCTCTCTGTCTCTCTCCACCTCAGCAGTATGCAAGGTGGAGGGAGGTAGAGAGATCTGACAGGGACAGTATTTACAAATACTGTCCCTGTCATTCAGGTTTTGCAACATGTGATTCGCTTTTGAAGCGAATCGCATGTTGCAACAATGTTTCAGCCGCTTGTTACTAAGTGTCCCAATACCGGGACACTTAGTAACAAGCGGCTTGAACTCTTCCATCGCTCCGTGCGGCCGCGATGGAAGAGTTTAACCCTTGACGTACCAGGACCGTCAAGGGTCGTTCGGTCACATTTACCCTTGACGGTCCTGGTACGTCAAGGGTCGCTAAGGGGTTAACGTTAATAAAAAAATAAATAAATAAATAAAATTTGGGATCTACTGCACAGTTTGGTCAAACTTGCCATTGTGCCCCAATTTCAGTGAGTCTTATCTAATATGTATTGCCATCTTTAGTACTTACAAAAGTGTTTTATATTAAAAGCTAAATATATCCGATGCCCTCTTGTCTGAACTGACCTGCTTTCAAACAGAGATCACTTGAAGTGAGTGGGTGGGGACCTCAAGAACTTGGCATGGTACGTGATCAAAGATGTGACTTGAGCACCACCTGAGAGGCCACTGTGCACTTGAATAGAACACTTTATTTTGTTCATTTTCAGTGAGTCCTCATCACAACTTTTGTTTGCGTGTCAGGAGGAGAGAGAAGCCTCTACTTTCTATGTAACACAGCCTGAACACTAACTAAAGGACTCAGGAAGCTGAAGAAGAACAATTTTGTGGAAAACAAACTGTATCATATGGGATAAAAAAAAGAATTCCCCAAATGTCTTGAGTGCCAGAGGGGAACTTAATGCATTACTTTGCAATGCGTTGCGTACCCCTCTGGCACTCAAAGGGCTAAATGCAACATCAATGGGAATTTTCATTTGTCTACAGCATAGCTACTCTTTAACTTCCAGATTATGGTCTTAACTCTTCGAGTGCCAGAGGCGTACACAACACATGGCAAAGCAATGTATTTTGTGCACCACTGGCGCTCAAAAGGGTTAAGATCTCTGAAAAGGAAACCATGCAGAAAAATATAAGAATTGGAGAGATTTCTCAAAGGTGGGGCAGTCTTATCTTGAACAGACAGTCCAATTAATTACTTACACTGCTTTTTTTAATCTTTAGAAAATTGGGTGTTTCAGGGCTCCCTGAATGGAGTGCAGCAATGTGGGGAGCCCTGAAGCACTGCCTTGTCACTGTGAAACACCAAAAAGGGTGGACAAGACAGGGCATGCAGCTCCGCAACACGGCGAACAGATACAATCGCCAGGAGGAAAGTCATCTTCCATGTCAGCAGACAGAGAGGAATAGTGGCCAATGACTGAAAGGGAGGGTGCTGAAGGACGCCCAAAACCAAGTTAAGGTCACACGGAGGAGCGGGAGGCTTAAAAACAGGACGGGTATGTGCAACGCCTTGAAAGAAAACTTTGACATCAGGAAGAATACCAAGGTGCTTCTGAAAGAAAACAGAGAGAGCAGAGGCCTGCACTTTAAGAGAACTCAAACTGAGACCCTTATCCACACCATCCTGGAGGAAAGAAAGGACCGTAGGAAGATCAAAATCCTGAGACAGGTCCCTATCAGCACACCAAGAGAGAAAGGTAGACCAAACTCGATGGTAGGCCTTAGAGGAAACAGGCTTATGTGCACTAAGCATAGTAGCCACCACACCAGAAGAAAAACCCTTCTTCTTCAAAACTGAGGATTTCAACCTCCATGCCGTCAAAGCCAGATGATGAACATCTTCCTTCCACCCTGTAGAAGAAGATCTGGACGTGAGGGGAGCCGAAGCGGTTCCACCACTGAGAAATCCAGGGGGTCCGCCCAGCGAGAGCAGAACGTTGGGACCTTCCTGTTGTGTCTTGTCGCCATCAGGTCGATGCACGGAAAACCCCACTGCTGGACAATGAGGTTGAACACCTCTTGATGCAGTTCCCACTCTCCCCTGTCCACTGTGTGTCGACTGAGGATGTCTGCCAGAACGTTGTCTACGCCAGGGATATGAACTGCGGAAATGGCAGGGACATGCTCCTCTGTCCAGGACAAAATAGCCTTGACTTCTAACCAAGCTGCGAGACTTCTTGTGCCGCCTTGTTTGTTGATGTTGGCTACTGCTGTGGCGTTGTCTGACTGGACCTTGACCGGGCAATCCTCCAGTTGGCGCATACAGTGGCGCAGGGCATGAAATATTGCCAGAAGCTCCAAGACATTGATGGGAAGGAGATATTCTTCCTGGGACCACCGACCTTGAGCATTCAAGTGCCCCCAGGACCGCTCCCTAGCTGGAGAGGCTGGCATCCGCTGTCACTGTTCTCCAGAATGGCACCCTGAAGTGCATGTCTTTCAGTAGATTGTCCAGGTTGAGCCACCACGAGAGGCTCAGTTCCACGTGAAGAGGGAAAGATAGGGACCTCTCCAGGAGATCCGGTTGACCCCTGCAAGCCAAGATTAGAAACATCTGGAGTTCACTAGTATGAGCCATGGCAAATGCAACCGCTTCTATGGTGAACTTCCCCACCAGGGAAGACAACTTCTTGGCCGGAACCAGATCCTGATTCAGGACAGCCTGGACCTTCAGTGCTATCTGATAAGCCACTTCATCCGTGAGAAATACCATCCCTCTCTGAGTGTCGAAGAGGATCCCCAGAAAAACCATCCTCTGGGAAGGAACAAGGTCCGACTTGTCCAGATTGATGATCCACCCGTGACTGGAGACAGCATGAATGGAATCCTGCACCTGCTGATGTGTTCTGAGTTCTGGAGAAGGTGCCTTCAGAAGGAGGTCATCCACGTACGGGGTAACTCTTATGCTATCCCGATGGAGGACAGAAATCAAGGCTCCCAGGACTCTGTTGAAGACTTGAGGAGCCGTGGTCAGGCCAAAGGGGAGGGCAGAGAACTGGAAATGCACTCGGTCGCAGGCAAAGCAGAGATATTGCCAGCTCTCTGGATGAATGGTAATGTGCAAGTATGCATCCTGAAGATCCAGAGAAGCCAGAAATTCCCCAGGAGACATGCAGCGATCACTGTGCGCAGTGACTCCTGTCGATACTGGGACCTGACCACAAAGGAGTCGAGGTCCTCCAAATCCAAAATGGGACAACAGCCACAATCCTTCTTGGAAATCACAAAGAGGTTGGAGTAGAATCCCAACCCCCTTTCCTGGGGAGGAACTGGTTCTAAGACCACCTTGTCCAGAAGGGCCTGAATGGCTCCCTCGAAAAGGCGACTCTTTTCTGCTTCCAGAGGAGAGTGAAAAGAGAATGTACGGGAGGGAGGTGAAGGAAATCCTGTGCCACACAGCCACCACCGCCTGCAAAACCCATGAGTCCGCCACAGAGGCTTCACAAACCGAGAGGTAGTGGAGCAAGCAGCCACCCCACCTGCGGGTGGGGACCTGGATTTGGCGAGTCATGCAGGAGGAAGTTTGGAAGCATTGGGCTCAGCGGAGAACTTGGGACTCCATTGCTGCTTAGGCTTGGATGAGGTGCACGGAGACTGAGGCACCACCTGGGTCGCTGGATGCTAGTCAGCCTGGAAGGGACGAAAAAAAGATTCCATTTAACAGACGTCATCTTCCTAGGAATCACTGGCAGGTGAGTGTTCTCCCCCCCAATGGCTTCACTGATAAGATCCTTGAGATCAGGCCCAAACAGTGAGGTGCCCTGAAAGGGCAAAGACAGGAGAGCCCTCTTGGAGGCAGTGTCAGCAGACCACATCTTGAGCCAAAGAGCACGTCTGGCTACCACAGAAATGGTAGATGCCCTGGCCATCATATGAACAGCGTCAAACAGGGCAGCAGAAACATAATGCTGGGCCTCAGAGATGTTGGTGAGAAGCCGCAACGTGTCAGCAGAAGGAGCTCCCTGACAGATAGCTAAGGGGAGCTGTTCAGTCCAAACAGCTACAGCCCTATTCTCCTACGCCGCAGCAAATGTGGGGAGCAGGGAAGAACCAGCTGTCATAAAAATGGCCTTGAGAGAGGTCTCAAGCATTTGTCAGTCCAGTCTTTCAGAGCAGATGTATCAACCACAGGCAAGGCAGTGGACTTAGAAAGTCTGGAAACAGGGGCATCCACCTTAGGAGGATGAACCCACTGAGCTAGGGCCGCTTCAGAGAACGAATACAGCTTAACAATTTCCTAGAGACAGACATTTTCCTGTCTGGAAACTTCCACCCCTCAGACACCAAGCGGTCCAGAGTGGGGGGTTAGGTGGAAAACAAGTATGGGGTCGGACAGGTTCGTGAAACACATCAGAGGGATCAGAGGAAACCTCCAGTACCAAGGGAATGTTCAAGGTGTTCAACACAGCCCTGATCAGGCCCTCAGCTGAGGGAACAGGATCACCCTCAAAGGGGTCCCCAAAAAAACTGAGAGGAAGGAACAGCAGAGCAGTCATCATCATCAGAATCCACCAATAATTCCTCCTCAGAGGAATCAGACACATCAGGTGCACCCGGCAGTTTAGGCAGGGAATATATGATAGGGGCGGGGGTCTGCAATGAGTGGAAGACTCCCTGCGAAGTGGATGGAAGGAGTTGTAAGGTAGACCGGAGGTCCCTGGTAGTAGCCTTAAACTCTTTCATAAAAATTGGATCTAGTGCATGGCTGGAGGTCCCTGCAGGGGACTCAGGGGCAGCAGCTCATGCTGGGCAAACATGAGTATTCTCTAGGTAACCCTGAGTGAAATGAGGAACAATATGCGATAGGGGACACAGACGCCCCAGTGTCCTTGGTCTTAGGTTTAGCCCCAAGGTCTAATGGAATAGACAAGCTCACAGAGTCAAATGTCAAAGTATCAGAAACACCCAAAATAACAGTGTATATGATACATTATTCACCCCAGAAACGCTAAAATAGACTTATTGGGCAGGCAAAGGGTTAAACTGCTGAGGAAAGAAGGAGAGTCCAAGCCCTGCGTAGGATACTCATTCAGAGAAGGCACAAAATGGCTGGCGCGGCGGGAGCAATCAGAAACGAGCGAGCGAAGCAAGCGCTCATGGGAATTGCTGTTTCTCAAAAAAAGTAGCCCAACAGTGCCCGAAGCCCCCTGAGCCCCCCAACATGCCCAGAACGTTGACCGGAAGACAGAGCAAGGGCAGACCAACAACATGAGCCATCTCTGACCTCGCTACATAGAGCGGTTGCAGCGTCCCAAACTGTAAAGTCCCATAGGTGTGAATGGAGCAATGGCGTCTATGCGGTAAACTCGCACCTTGGAACATAAATTTAGCAAAGTGATTAAAAAATGTAAAACACACTCAAAAAACCACTAGAACGAGTCAGAAGACCCAATAAATACTGAACTCAGTAGGGAAAGTGCTCACAACCTTGCAAAGTATGCCAACCAGCAGCTAAAGGGCTAAGTTACTATAGAAACTTGCTCCAAACACCCAACAGACATACAGATAAACCCAATGAGTGCATGAGTATGTAATAGGAACTCCAAGGAGGCCCTTGTGTGGAGGGACATGTGGACCACAGCACTCAAAGGGTTGCTCACATTTTCAGCTGGTCTTCTGTTTTCAGATTACCATATATCAAGAAGAAGCCTCAGTGTGCAACTCCTGGGGAAAGAACTTGCAGCCAAGATCCACCCCCCCCCCCCAGGACTTAGGTCCACAAAAGCACCTGGTAAACTGAGCTATCCACATTTGGGTGATGGGAATTGTCAGTGATGGTAATCAGCCTAATGGTGGTATCCCATATCTAACAGAAAAATAATAAAAAAGCTAAAGCAGAACTGTTCTCTTGCCTTGTGTCTTGATCAAGGAACAAATCTTACTGGAAGGTGATTGGTTAGCTGCAAGCTAAGGAAAGGAGGTAGACTCCACTCAGCAGTCACTTCTCAGAATTGTTCCTGCCTACTTAAAGGGGCTGATTGCCTAACCAAAGTTACCAGTAACCTGTATTGGACGACAGAGAAAACACAGTATAAAACAACAAACCCAACTGAAACAAATGGCAATCAGTAGGATCAATTCACAAGATAACCAGGGTAACAAGAATTACAATTTAACTTTTATTATTAAGACCTTCTTAAAAAGGGAGAATTAAAACACAAGTAAAAGGCTGTAGCAGTGCAAGACTGAGATTCTGTACAAATTGCCCTGTACGTAATAAAACAAATTTGCAACTGTTATTCTGGTAAATAGTATAGACTAAACAGAGATGAGTATATTCAATCCATTGACAAATGGTAGCCAATTAACTACACATGGAATTGATAGGACTACTACATATACATATTTAAACCCTAGAACTGGCAGTTTAAATGAAGTAAGTTGTAACACTGGCTCTATGGGCAACTATCTGTTTAGTCTATACTATTTATTTGAACAACAGTTGCAAATTTGTAGAATTAAGTATCAGGGCAATTTGTACAGAATCTCAGTCTTGCCCTGCTACGGCCTTTTACTTGTGTTTTAATTCACCCTTTTTAAGAAGGTCTTAATTTTAATAATATAAGTTACATTTTAATTCTTATTGCCTTGATTATCTTGTGAATTGATCCTAATGATTGCCATTTAATTGGGATAGGCTTGGTGCTTTATATTCTGTTTTCCTTCTTTTGTTTGTGTATGATTTTATGCACTGTAGTAGTTGCAATCTTTTCTACGTAGGTTTTTTTTTTTTTTTTTATAAACCCTTTGAGTGCCAGACGTGGTACCCAAATCATTACTTTGCACTGAGTTGGGTACCGCTCTGACCCTCAAAGGGTTAAATGGTTGCACTCTCTCTGCTTTCACAATCCCTCGCAGAAGGCTCTCTTGATTGAGATAGCTCTTATAGACTATGTAAAGTCAGAAAAGGAGGCTGAACATTATTCATTTCCAACCTTTTTTAAACTGTGACACATCCTTTTAAAAGTCATGACACACATTGCTGAAAATGTTTAAAGGCTTAATAATGTCTCTCTCTCTCTCTCTCTATATATATATATATATATATATATATATATATATATATATATATATATATATATATATATATAAATAAAAAAATCATATTGCCTCTATAAGAAAAAGAAACTAAACGACCCCAGTCCCATCTCTCAAACCTTTATGGTTTGAGAGATATAGAAGGCTAAAGTTCTCCACTCCCTCCACTTTCCCCTGCTGTCAGCTGTAAAACTGACAGAAGGAGATTTGAGTTGGCCAACTTGAGGCAGCTCTTCAGCAGAGTGGAAATAGTGCAATGTAAAAAGAGATACTTCATTGGAAAGCTCTACAAAGTGTGCCTGGTTTGCTTACAGCTTCTGCAGTGAGTGCATTCCAATCCCAATGGAACTGTGTATAATGTTTTATTTGTAGCAAGTCATAGGTTGCTTGCTTGCAAAACTCAGAGCTTGATGCGCACACAACCTTTTTTGTTCACTTACTGATAACACTACAAAGCCAACTTCACTTCATCTGAGTGCTTGTGGTTTACTAGCACACACAGGATGAAGAGGAAAAATCCCCAAGCTATAAGTACATCTGATATGGGTTTTTTTGTGCTTTATTTATTTATTTATTTATTGGTTTGTTTAGAATACCTTCAATAAACAGTGTGAGCATATATACATATGTACGTGCCTATATATATATATATATATATATATATATATATATATATATATATATATATATATATATATATATATATATATATATATATATATATATATACTAGCAATGTGGGACGGCGTTGCCCGTCATGTTATGCAGGGAATGTTTTTTGTTTTTTTTAATAAATATTATGATAGTGAAATATGGTGTAGGGTGTACGTGTCAGAAAGGTACACACAGTGATACACATGCACACATGTGCAAACACACACATATACAGGGGGACACACAGTGATAGACAGAGATGCATGCAACACACATACATACACACATGCACTGACATACACAGTGACACACAGATACAAAGTAGAACATACATACATACAGTGTGAGCAGTGTAAGCAACATACCTCCCAACATTTCAAATGGCCAAAGAGGGACATTTGTGTTTTAGGTGGTGTTACTGGGGGTGTGGCTGGTGGTGTATTTTAGAGAATTTTTAACCCTTTGAGTGCCAGGGGGTAAGCAATGCATTACATCCCCTCTGGCATTGAAATGGTTAAGTTACTCTTTCTGTAAGTGAATGATTTAGAAGAAGATGAAATTATTTTTTTACACAGACTAATTTATAAGATATATACAGAAGTTTATATCCACATTACTATGGGATTTATTGATGTGGAGCAATCTGATACACTGGTATATACACCACAAACTGTGTTGTCCTAAACAAAGGAGAAGAGGGACTTAGGCCTCAAACAGGGACTATCCCTCCTATATGTCCTTATACACAGACACATGCAGACTGTATACTATACAATGCCAGACCGTATATATATAGTTTGTTACACATGCTATACAGTGAGCTATGTACAGCATGGAGATGATTGCAGGAACTGGCACCTCTACTTACAGACAAACTAACAAACAATCTGCTGTCTCTCTCTCTCTGTGCAGTATATAAATACAGTCACAACCATGTCTCTGCCATTTACCAGCTCAGCTGAAGCCCTGCTCTGCCTGATCATGTTTCTGCTGTTGTTCCAGTTTCCCAGCTTCTCTGTGCTAGCAAGTCAGCTCCCCAGCATCCTGCCTGCTGATTGGTTAGAAATTGGCTCACTTGTAGTAATTGGCAGAGCTGTGCAGGGTCACACACAGGGAATAAAGAAGCTGCATATGATTGGTTTATTGTAGCGAGCCCATAACCTTGTATCTATATGCTGGGAACCCTGATGCATAATACGGATTTGGACCATGGCCTTCCAGCTGTAGCTTGAACATAGTTCCCATCATACTTGGCTGCTCAGCATGCGTGTGCGTCTGTGTATGAGTGTGTGTGTATATGTCTGCCAGTGTGTGTGTGTGGGGGGGGGGGCATGTGTGCGTGTCTGTGGTGTAGGAGTGAGTGGCAGCCATTTTTTTTTCAGCCTTAGATAGTGGTGGGCGGGCTGGATAGTGGGGGTGGGCCAAAAATCACACCCCCACTGAATCACCCACTGGGAGCAGTAACACCTCCTTACTGCCGCCCCTGGGTGTGTGGGGAGGTAAAATAGAGGTGTTTTAAGTAACCAAGAAGATGTTCAGGTGTTTACTGGTAATTCCTGATGTCAAAAGAAAGGTAAGAGGGGAAGAATAATTCAAAAACATGCCATATAACCATTAAAGGTCACCTAATAAGGTCTTCAAAAAGATCTGTGAATGCATAAAATATTTGTATTCTATATATACAGTACATAAACATACATCATACATACAGATATTGATAGATTTAGTCATCATATTATACACATATACTTCCGCATATCTATACAAAACAAATGGAAAAATGTACTCTCTGACTGTATTAAAGAAAAGTACTAGATGTGATGTAGTCTACTTGTATCCCTAGTTGTTAGCTTGTTATGTCTTATATTAGAAATACATAGTAAATTAGATGTATGAAAAAGATCAGAAAATCCTTGTCTTATGCTTATCTAATATGACCGCTAATACTTTACACCTATGTATGCTCCCAGTTCATGCATAGCCTGGTGCCTGGTCCCACAGGAAAGACACACTCTGAGATGCCAAGAGACATCCACTCCACTGTACACATCTAGGTCCACATGACAAAGCATGACACTATTAAAATATAAAAAGCTGAATTGGTACATCTTCTATAGTAGGATTGGGTGTATTTTGAGTTATTCTTACCTATGAGGCGCAATTTTTGATCTCTTACATGCATTTTAGGTTGTTTCAAGTATCTCATATTTACCTTGGTGATTTTTATTGTGGTATGATTTACGAAAGGGATTAGCGTCATGTCAAATTCATATACAGTTTTAGATCTATCCTTCTGTTGGTGGGGCAGGATATTCAGACACGCGGCACATTTAGGGAGTAGATAGAGGTAAATGCTTGGATTGAGACCATGATGTCGGTTTCGACCAAAGAGTTCATAACAGTCGCCACTTGAAAGGAGGTACTGTCATAATCTAGCTGATGCCTAGGTGGTAGGATTGAATCCAGCAACCACTTGTATTGGTCCCTTTCTGTGCCTAGTGTGTGCTGCGATGAGTCTCCAGACTGAAAGCGATATGCATATTACACTTATCATTCTTTATTTTATAGAAGTGGCTTGAGATATATATACATATATATATACATACATATACATATATATTATATATATATATTATATAAATTTGACTATACAATTATGCATGTGAAGACAAAATAAAAGGTTACTACCCTTTACTGGTCCACTTACAAGACATCCACTTTAAATTTTCACTAACGTGAGAAGATTTACATTGTGATTTTTTTTTTTTAATACAGCTTCTTATTTTCCTAAACTGACTTAAAAAGGTTTCCTGATAACATAACATTTTTATTAAAAGAAAAAAAAACAACACTGAGGTCATTATACTAATCTATTTTACACCTTCATTACATTGCAGTTGATAAGCCTATTCACCTATAAGATTCCCTTTGAAGTCTTGATAAAACTATTAGCGTTCATGATAAATAATTTGATTTTAAGCTCTTGGAGACAGGGTCCCCTTCCCAATGTATGGCTCCCTTTGCTGCACTTTTCCCCTGCTAATAATGCAAAGATCGCACTTTAGCCTGATGCTCTTTCTGTAAAGTGCTGAGTACATGTATGGCGCTATATAAATAAAGGTACATACACACATTCAATGGATTCCAGGCCTCATTTAGAGGTTAGAAAAAAATACTTATCACTCTAGCTAAACAAGTTATTTATAAGTAAAAAAAATATCTTTATAAAATGGCACAGAAGAATCTGGAAGTGCATCAGAGCCCTTTAACCATGTGATATCTGTCCTGTATTGCTGGGAAAGAGCATACCTCTATTAGGTGCATGTGCTGTTCCTCCATAAGCTGGCTGAGAGAAGAAACTGAGGACATCTATGTGTAGGAACAGCATATCCCTTGAATGCGGGGGGGGTGGGGGGGATCAGGGCGCTCTAAAGTATATAGAAGAAGGGACAGCTCTAGTGATCATTTAATGTGACTTATACCATTCTCTACCTTGTATGTGTACCTAGTGCAAGCAGAAACTGTGTTTGAATAAAAAAGATACACTAAGATGGTTGCTCGCTGTTGTGTTTTTGCCTTGAAGTGCTTGAAAGAAAAAAATGTTGTGGTCATTATATTAGTCGATCACTTGGTTTATCTAACGAATTCCCACTGAAGTCTGTGGAGAGATAAAACCATTGATAAAGTTATCAACCGCAACAGAATCCAGTGTTCAATTAGAGGTTAGAAAATACTGATCACTCAATAGTTTATTTATAAATTTATTCAAAACCTATATATTTCATAATAAACCCGTCTAACCAGTTTTGGAGATTTTAATCGCTGGATGTAATCCAAGTTTTCTAGTAAAAATGCACCTAATCATCTAATAGATGCATTGTTTATTATAAGTCTTTCTTGTGGTAGAGAGCTGCAGGCATCTACCTTACAGCTTTCAATAACTCACAACATTCATAAAAACAATACCAGTGATGTAAACATGGGTTAGTTCACTATACAGAGAACTGCAATAACACTAAGTTTTATAATAAATTGCTTTATTTGTGGATAGCACAGTGCAATTAAATATAGGGTTACTAGTTGAAGAGCCTGTTACACGGGCCACAGTGCAACTGCCAGCTGGGGCAGTCGAGACTGCCCGCACCGCGGCTGATACAGAGCTATCAACTTCGGAGCGTTCAGCTCTGTATCAGTCATAGTAACATAGTAACATAGTAGATAAGGCTGAAAAAAGACATGCGTCCATCAAGTCCAGCCCATGCCAATAACACCCCTGTTGATCCAGAGGAAGGCAACAAAAAAGCCCTCTGGAGCAATTTCCAATGTAGGTGTGTGTGTGAGTGTGTCAAATAGTTCCCCGGCTCAATATCCTATTTGCTTTGAAGCCATCTGTCATAACTGTCAATATTGTTCTGTGCTAGATAGGCATCCATTGCTTTTTTGAATGCAGTTACATTATCTGCAAGCACAGCATCCCGAGGCAAAGAATTCCATAGCCTTACCGCCCTTACTGTAAAGAATCCCTGCCTGTGTTTTAGTCGAAAGCATCTTTCCTCAAGTCTTAATGGATGACCTCTTGTTCTTAGCTCAGCTCTTTGCATAAATAATTCATTGGATAGTTCTTTGTATTGGCCTTGAATGTATTTGTAAATGGTAATCATATCACCCCTTAGACGTCTCTTTTCTAATGTAAACAAACCCAGTTTGGCTAGTCTCTCTTTGTAACTCAGATCCTCCAATCCCTTTATCAGTTTTGTTGCACGTCTCTGCACCTTTTCCAGTTCAGTAATGTCTTTTTTTAGAACAGGCGCCCAAAATTGTACTCCATATTCTAGATGAGGCCTAACCAAGGATTTATACAGAGGTAGGATAATATTAGCATCCCTTGCTTCTACACCTCTTTTTATGCAGGCTAGTACTCTATTTGCTCTTGCAGCAGCTGAGTGACTCTGCACACTGCTGTGAAGACTATTGTCTATCAGTACACCTAAATCTTTCTCTAATGAGGATTTCCCAAGTTGTTTCCCATTTAGAGTATATGTAGCAAGTCACTACATGGGCAGTCTCTACTGAGCATAACTGCAGCACGCTCAGCAGTCTCTACTGCGAATGACTGCGTTTTTACACACATTTTAGCAAATTATTATATATATTAAAAAAGGAGGATATATAGGATAGTGGAGGGAAGTGGGGGGTTTGGTGGCCTTTATGGGATAAAGCACATATGATGGGAGGGAGGCAAGGTGATTGGGACATTGGTAACTTTTACTGTCTAAGCTAGCTATAATATAGGGTTTTAGAACCGATAGGGGGTGGAGAGAAAAACACTGATGAAAACTAAGTGGAAGGCAGGTAGCAAGATCAAGACAAATCATACATATGTGATTAACCCATATCACAAACATGTGTTGTATAGGTAAACTCACACAACGATATATGTTATATGAGGTCTGTAACGTACGTGTGTGTGTGTGTGTGTGTGTGTGTGTGTGTGTGTGTGTGTGTGTGTGTGTGTGTGTGTGTGTGTGTGTGTGTGTGTGTGTGTGTGTGTGTGTCTCTCTCAAATAATGAGAAGGGTTATGTGAAATCTCTCTATATTCTGTGTATGTAAAACCAAGTAAATATAAAACAATATAAAAATAGCTGTAATGATATTTAAGCATATGTCTCTTAGCAAGAAACCTCACTTCTCACTCATTCTCCTATCTCCCTTTCTGCTACCAGTGACACACAGTTATAGCAATTGCGGGAGTTTAACACTTTGAGTCAGGGGTTATGTAACACATTGCATTGAAATGAACTACGCACCCCACTGGCACTCAAAGGGTTCATTGGGATTTTCACTGTTCCCTTTTTCTTTTTTTTCATTGTTTTTATTTGTCCTATTGTTTGGCAAGTCGGACAATTATTGGCGCTGGCAACAATACACGATACACTTCCATATTATCAGTATTTTTGAACCCTTTGAGTGTGAGGGGTATGCAACACATTGCAAAGGGTTAATGAGTATTGCAATAAAGGTTCTATTTCTATATTTGTTGAGTCCAATTTAATATATGCCAAGTTACAAAGTGCAAACTCAGAGTGCTAGTCCTGCATGGCTCTGCAGTGCGCTGCCCGATACAGAAAAAACTGGGGGCCAGCTTAGGGAGGAGGATTGGCAGCTCCTCAGAGGGAGAGTGCTGCCAATCATTCTGAATGTCATCAAGAAGGCAGTGCTCTCCGTCTTGAAACTGAACAGAAACCAGGCAGATTTTCTTCATATAGGGAACAGTAATTTATATGACATGAGGGGTTTGAAGATTGTTTGAGGGAGGGGGACAGATGGAACATGATAGTTCCACTTTAAAGCAGAACTTTCACCTAAACACGTTTGCTTTAATCCACGTACATTACCGATTCAAACTGTGCTGGGTTTTGGTTTTAAAAATAAAAAGCAATAGAAATGAAGTTTGAGGGTTAACTTTATCCCTCTTCTCCTCATTCTGATCAGCACCATCTTGACGATGAGACTACAGGAGATCCTCCTCCCCGCTGGTCTGTCAGTAAGCTGGAGTACTCTAATTGACTAGATATCGATCTCTACCAATGAGAGTTCTTCAGCTTACTGACAGACCAGTGGGGAGGAGGATCAGTTATGTATTCTCATCAGCACAAATTGTGCCGATCAGAATGAGAATACGTCAAGAGGGAAAAGGTAAACCCTCAAACTTAATTTCTATTGTGTTTTTTTTAAAACCAAAACACAGCACAGTTTGAATCGGTAATGTACGTGGATTAAAGCAAACATGCGTTTAGGTGAAAGTTCCACTTTAATTATGAAGTCCCTGTCAGTTTGGAAACACAAGCTGTTAATTTGTGAATGCTTAATTAGCTAACACTTAATAGCTAAGTAGTAATTTATTACTAATCAACTAGTGTAAAAGCTTGTGTACACGGGCCAAGGTCCAGGTAATGTTAACCCTTCGATTGCTAGAGGGGTCTGGCACTCAAAGGGTTAAGCGGCCGCTACCTCACTGCTCCATGCAATGCAGTCTTGCATCACCTCACTCACACGATGCAATCATGCGCAGTAGAGACTGCACATGACGGCTTCTGACAAACATCGTAGCGAATTATTATATAAGATGTTCCTAAACAGTGAGATGTCAAAATACACACTGCTATATAATAGTAAACTTGGAAAAACGGTCTCTCTTCACCACCAATATTGCTTCGAATCACTTTGCAGATTTTAACAAGTCTACAGCGTTAGCCCCTTTATGCCTGGTTGACTTGCAAACAAAAACCGTTCAAAGTTCTCAGTATTGTAACTCAAATTTGTGTTATGCAGGTCATAATCCACTTACTGAAATTAAGAACTTAACAGAAATATCATAAAAACACAAAATTTCAAAGCACTTAAACTGGACTTGTCATCTTAGATCAAGTATTTTTTGAATTAAGAAAAAATTGTTTGTAAAGAGCAGGGCTGTCTAAGTTCAGGCCTAAAGGGCCACCAACAGTACAGGATGTAAGGATTTTCCTAATTAACCCTTTAACGATCGTCGCGTGCACACATAGCCGGCACTTAAAGACCATGGGGCATTTTTTTTTTGTAGATCCGATTCAGGGCTCCCCAAGCAGCATGCAGCCGCATGAGGAGCCCTGAATTCAATGACTTGCTAGGACTGTCACTGGTCCTTAAGTGCCAGACAGCTGTGACAGTCCTGGCACATCATTGGACATTAAGGGGTTAAGCACAGCTGAGTTACTCAGTGGCTATTCCTTCTGACTGACCCCCATGTGCTTCATCAGGGAAATCCTTAACCCTTTGAGTGCCAGCGGGGGTGTGCAATGCATTGCAAACCCCTCTGACACTCAAAGGGTTAAATCCTGGCCTTTTGGAGGGCCTTGAGGATGGAACTTGGACAACCCTAGTATAGAGAATGAAAATCTGCATACATTTGCACTAGCTATTCTCCTGTAAAATAAATACCTTGTGATGTATTAACCCATATGTTTTGGCAACACATTCTGGCATTTTATGCAAATTGTTTCTGTTTCAGGCCAAACTTATTGCTTGTTGTGGTATTGGGAATGTCCTCAGTGTGTGGGTTCTGGAAATTTCTCAAAAACTATCAAGCAAAACTAAAGTAACAAGCAAATGATCTGTACAACATATATATGAATTATTTAATTTTCTTTCAAAATAACTATACTTATCTTAAAGTGGCAGGTCCAGTTTAAAGATTAAAAAACAAAGAAAAAAACAAGATACAAAGTATCTTAAAAATACATATTTTAAAATGAAGAATCTGAAATGATGCCAGATGTTCTACTTTTTATCATAACACTTGAAATTAAAAATAATATTGTACAAATTAAAGCTCTACATAATTTATTGGAAAAATATGTTGCAAATTTGAAAGCAGACATGTAGATAGTAGCACTTGTCTAATAAATAGTGAATTAACCAGATAGCACAACGCATTACATTGTAACTGTAACAGAATAACTTGGCCAAACACTTTTGGCTAATAAGTTTACCTATTTAATATCTTATTCTCATTAAGCAATTCTGTAATTTTGCCAAGAAGAATTACAGTACGCCTCAATTTAATCTACGCCCTTGTGTGAGTTGGCAAATGGAATTTCCGTTAGCCTAAAGGCATGAAAGTTATTACAGTAACAATTTTATAAAAGTCCTGGAAATCTTCGCTTCAGATAAAGTTTATTATATTGCAATGTTATTTGTGAGACTATACATTGAGATTTATATCTCATTATATACTTATGACGAAACCGTTCTTAGTTTGCTTGCATTAAGCGTTTAAACAAATTCTAAAATCGAAATACTGGGAAAATGAAGTATAACCAAAAAGGCCAAGTTACAGCTAAAAATGACTAAAGGATTAACCCTTTGAGTGCCAGAGGGGTACACAACGCATTACTTTGCAATGCGTTGCGTACCCCTCTGGCAGTCAAAGGATTAATGGTCAAGATAAAGCTCGATTAATTCTGGGGCAAACCATAAAATTCCCATAATTCCTACTGATGTAAATTGGGCTTTTAACCCCTTGAATACTAGAAAAGGTCTCTAGCACATTGTGAAGCAATGCACTGGTGACATCTGGAGCATTCAAGGGGTTAATAGTCCCAGTTATGTCAACTGGGATTTCTATTTCTCCCCTGTGGTGAAGCTGATTTGCTCTAGAATGACAAGTTTTCTTTTCAACATAAGGCCCTTTAAATCCTAAAGCAGTAAAATAGAAGGTCCACGGTGCATAGCAAATCCTAAAGCAGTAAAACAGAAGGTCCACGGTGTATAGCATGACCATCTAACGTGTGGATCATGGGCCAAATGCAACCTGCTTGACCCCAGGGTGCAGCCCGCCTGATATTTAAAGGGGAACTATCACCCCGCAATAACTTAAGGTTCACTTATTGCTCACCTGGCGACTAGCTGCTTAGTAGCGCTAGTCGCCAGAAATCTTACCCGGTTCTGCAGATATCGGCGTTTTACCGATGGTGACAGGAGCAGGAAGCACGGACGTCTCTTCACAGTGACGTCCGTGCGCCTGCGCTGTCAGTCGATTTTGCACCTAGCTGCTTAGTAGCGCTAGTCGCCAGAATTATTACCTTGTTTAATAGACTTATCAATTCTTCCTGGGCTGACAAGCAGGACGGATCGCAGACATCTTGCCATAATGATGTCCGTGCGCCTGCTCTGTCAGTCCCTTCCTGGGCCGAACAGCTCCTAGCATGCCTCCTAGAGCTGGCTGGGACTGACAGAGCAGGTGCACGGACTATACTATAGCACGATGTCTGTGATCCGTCCCACAATGAATTCTGGCATGGCAGAGCGGAGTGCAGTCGTGCTGTCATTCCAGAATTCCATGACATGCCAGGACTGTCACCAGTCCCTTAAGGTCCAGACTAGTGATGGACCTGGCATGTTATATGTCGTTAAGGGGTTAAAGACCCCTCAGTCTGGGAGGACCACAGCCCTTTTTTTTGGCCTTCTGCTTTCTGTGATGGAAGCACAGTGTGAAGCTGCACTGCCATCCTAGAATTTCATGACGTGCCAGAACCATCACCGGTCTTCAACATCGAGACCAGTGTAACAGTCCTAGAACTTTTCCAGACGTTATGGGGTTAAAGTCTGGTTTAAAATAAAAATCAAATATAGATACTGTTAATAGTTTGCCTACATTTGAATCTGAATCTCAACACCTTAAGAAAAGTTTAGTTTGTTTTACAGACAACTAATATCTTCCTGTATGTTGAACTAACCATTTTTCTGTTTTAAAAAAAGAAAAAAAAAAAAAGAAAGAGGATTTTAGTCTTACCTGTTAAATCCTTTTCTCTTAGTCCATACAGGTTACTGGTAACTCTGGGTAGTGATCCACCCCTTTAAGTAGGCAGGAACAATTTTAGAATTGATTGCAGGTGGTGGAGCCTACCTTCCCTCCTTGGCTGCAGCTAGCCAACCAGCTCCAGAAAGATTTGAGACAGTATTGACTAGATAGTCAAGGGAACGAAGACTCCTGTGACCCTGAAGGACCCCCACAGTCTGCCACAGGAGAGCCAAGCATGGTCCCTTAACAGGGTGGGAGACCAGTAACCTGTATGGACTAAGAGAAAAGGATGTAACAGGTAAGACTAAAATCCTCTTTTCTCTGTCATCCAATAGAGTTTACTGGTAACTCTGGGATGTCCAACCATTGAGTTTCCCAGAGGCGGGAAGTAAGGCAAGGACCAGGCACAAGGCCCCCAAACTCACCAGAGAAGATATGAACCATCAGATCAGAGATAGTCCAACAAAACAACTGAAGTGTCAACGGACACTGAACAGGGGTTCAACACCCCAGGAACTGTTACACAGCACACTGAACTAGAGCCAACAGGGCTCGAAAGTGAAGTACGCACCAAGAACCGAAGGAAATCCTAGATAGGCAAGACTGCCTCCAGGAATTTCCTCCCAAACCTGGCGTCAGCCGATGCCAGCACATCAACACGGTAGTGCTTCGAAAAGGTGTGCACAGACGACCAAGTGGCCGCCTTGCACAACTGATCAGCGGAGGCCTGATTCTTGTAAGCCCAAGAAGCCACAAGAGATCTTGTAGAATGAGCCGTGACCCTGAAAGGGACAGGCTTCTTCCTCAGCTCATAAGCCTTACGAATAGTGGACATGATCCAAGAAGCAATAGTCACTTTGGATGCGGGTCTTCCTGCCCTAGGACCATCAGAAATGACGAACAGCGCGTCCGATTTCCTGATAGACTCAGAGCGATGTACATAAAACTTGAGACAACGCACCACATCTAACAAGTGGAGATCCCTTTCCTTGCCAGAGGTGGGGTCCGGGCAGAAAGAGGGCACCACAATCTCCTGATTGATGTGGAACTTAGAGACCACCTTCGGGAGAAACTCCTGAGAAATGCGAAGCACCGCCTTGTCCTTGTGAAACACCAAATAGGGTGGTTTACGGGACAGAACATGCAACTCCGCGACACGGCGGACAGACACAATCACCAGAAGAAAGGCCATTTTCCACATCAAATGGGGGGTGCTGAAGAACACCCAAAACCAAGTTAAGATCCCACTGAGGAGCAGGAATCTTAAAGGCAGGATGAGCAACGCCCTGGAAGGAAACCTTGACATCAGGAAGGATGGCAATGTGCCTCTGAAAGAAAACAGAAAGTGCAGAAGTCTGAACTTTAAGAGAACTCAAACTGAGGCCCTTATCCACACAAAAAGGCCAGGACTGTAGGCAGATCAAAATCCTGAGACAAGTCCTTGTTAGCACACCAAGACAGAAAACTTGACCAGACACGATGGTAGATCTTGGAAGAAACAGGTTTGCGGGCACTGAGCATAGTAGCCACCATACCAGAAGAGAACCCTTTATTCTTCAATATTGAGGATTCAATTTCCAAGCTGTCAAAGCTAGCCGATGAACATCCTCTTTTCACAGGTAACCCTGGAGAAGATCCAGACGGCAAGGGAGCCAGAATGGCTCCACCACAGACAGATCCAGAAGCTCCGGAAACCAAGCCTGACAAGGCCAGTACGGAGCAATCAGAATAACTGGACAACGTTCCAGTCGTAATTTCTTTAACACCCTGTGCAACACTGGGAGGGGAGGAAAGATGTAGGCCAGAGGAAATAACCAAGGAATGGACATTGCATCTGCCGCCAAAGCCAGAGGGTCTCTCCACCGAGAGCAGAACCTCGGTACCTTCCTGTTGTGTCTTGTCGCCATCAGGTCGATGTAAGGAAGACCCCATTTCAGAGCAATGAGGACCTCTGGGTGCAGCTCTGCTGTCCACTGTGTGTGTCGACTGAGGAAGTCTGCCATGATGTAGTCTACACCAGGAATGTGCACAGCAGAAATGGCAGGAAAGTGATCTTCTCCCCAGGACAAAATAGCCTTGACCTCTAACCAAGCGGTGAGACTTCTTGTTCCACCCAGCTTGCTGATGTAAGCCATGGTCGTGTCATTGTCGGACTATATTCAGACTGGACAGTCTTCCAATTGAGATGTCCAATGTCGAAGGGCATAAAATATCTCCCGAAGCTCCAATATGTTGATCGGAAACAGAGATTCCTCCAGAGACCACCAACTCTGTGCGCTCAGGAGACACAGGACCGCTCCCCAGCCGGAGAGACTGGCATCCGTCATCACCGTGGTCCAGAAGGATACCAGGAAGGACTTGCCCTTCTGCAGGTTGGAGAGGTCGAGCCACCATGACAAACTCAGTTCTTCATGAAGAGGAAGAGACTGACGTCATCAGAAGGTCTGGTTGACCCTTGCACACCTGGATCACGAACCTGTGGAGCTCCCTGGTGTGTACCATGGCAAACAGGACCGCTTCTATGGTTGAGATTAATTTTTCCACTAGAGAGGACAGCTTCTTGGCTGGAACTGGATCTTGAGAAAGAACTGCTGAAACCCTGTGGGAGATCTGGTGAGCCACCTCGTCTGTGAGGAACACCATGCTCTTCTGAATGTTGAAGAGAAGGCCCAGGAAGACCAAACGCTGGGATGGGATAAGATCTGACTTGTTCAAGTTGATACTCCACCCGTGATGGGTGAGAGCATGAATGCATTGCTGAACCTGCTGATGAAGAAGTTCCGCAGAAGGCGCTTTCAGAAGCAGGTCGTCCATGTATGGAATAACTCTGATGCCGTTCCGGTGGAGGACGGACACTAAGGACATGGTTGAAGACCTGAGGAGCTGTTGTCAGACCAAATGGAAGCGCTGAGAACTGAAAATGTCCCCAGTCGCAGGCAATCCAGAAGTACTGCTGGCTCTCTGGATGAATGGCAATGTGTAAGTACGCATGCTGAAGCAAGGAATTTCCCCGGGGACATGACAGCAATCACCGTCTGTACAGACCTCTGGTCATAATGAGTCTGGGTCACAAAGGAATTGAGATCCTTCAAGTCCAAAATTGGACGACAACCACCATCCTTCTTGGAGACCACAAAGAGGTTTGAGTAAAAACCCATACCTCTGTCCTGAACTGGAACTAGAACGTCCTTGCCCAGAAGAACCTGAACAGCGCTGAATAGACGGCGTTTCTCTGCACCCTGTGGCGTGTGAGAAGGAAGAAATCGAAAGGAAGGAAGAGAGACGAAAGGGATCCTGTACCCTTCCGTCATCACCTGTAAAACCCATGGGTCTGTCACTGAATCCTCCCAAATGCTGTGATAGTGTTGCAGACAACCACCCACTGAAGAGTGTGGACCCGGGTTCGGTGAGTCATGCCGAAGAAGGCTAAGAAGCCTTTGGCTTGGAGGAGACCTTGGGCTTCCATTATTGTTTGGGCTTGGAGGAGGTACGCGGAGTTGAGGGAACTGTCTGGTTTGCCGGACGTGTCTCATTCTGAAAGGAACGAAAATACAGATTACGCTTAAGCGGCAATTTCTTCCTGGGAACCAAGGGTAGAAGAGTACTCTTAACCCCTGTGGCCTCACTCATCAGATCCTTAAGATCCAACCCAAACAAGGAGGTACCCTGAAAGGGTATGGAGAGCAATGCTTTCTTAGAAGCAGTGTCAGCAGACCAGACTTGGAGCCAAAGAGCTCGTCTGGCCACCACAGACATGGTGGAGACCCTAGTCACCAAAAGGATGGCATCAAATAAGGCAGCAGAAACATAGTGCTGTGCCTCAGAAATGTTGGTGAGAAAGCGCAACTTATCTGAAGTACAAACATCCTGATGGACAGCCAGGGTGAGCTGTTCAGTCCAGACCCCAATGGTCAGGTTCACCCATGCAGCAGCGAATGCTGGACGCATGGCATAACCAGCAGTGGCAAAAATGGACTTGAGGGAGACCTTAAGTTTCTTGTCAGTCAAGTCTTTCAGAGGAGACACATCAGAGACTGGTAAGGCAGTAGACTTAGATAGCCTGGAAATAGGAGCATCCACTTTGGGAGTATGAACCCACTGAGTAAGTGCGGCCTCAGAAAAGAAAGAAAGCTTGGCAAATTTCTTGGAGACAGAGGATTTCCTGTCCAGGGATTTCCACTCCTCAGACACAAGACAGTCAAGATTGGTGTTAGGTGGAAAGTAAGTAAGGGGCTTTTTAGGCTCCTCTAACACATCAGAGGGGTCAGAAGGAACCTCCTGAACTAAGGGAATGTTAAGAGTAGTCAAGACAGCCCTGATCAGGCCCACAGAGGAGGGCTCAGGATCAGCCTCAAAAGGATCCCCAAAAAACTGAGAGAAGCCCACAGCAGAACATTCCTCAACATCCGAATCCACTAGCAGTTCCTCTTCAGAGGAATCTGACACGTCAGGTACTCCCTGAGGTTTGGGCAAGGAAGACTGAGGAGGGGGCCTGCCAAGACTGAAAGGCCCCCTGTAACTGGGATGGAAAGAGTTGCAATGTGGACCTAAAGTCCCTAGTAGCAGCCTTGAACTCTTGCACCCAAGCTGGCTCTAATGCATGGCTGGAGGTCCCTGGAATACTTCAGGGACATCAGAACATGCTGGGCATAAGTGACCTGAGAATTCTCTAGGTAGCCCTGAATGATAGGAAGAACAATGTGCAATGGGGGATACAGAGACCTCAGCCTCCTTAGTCTTAGGTCTGACCCCAAGCTCCAGCGGTACAGACATTCTCACAGTGTCAAATAATCTTACTGTATAAGAAATCACCCAATTATAGTGTGTAGGATTAAAGTTTCACCCCAGAAATCGCTTAAAAAAAACTTATCTGGCAGACGAAGGGTTAATCAGCAGAGGAGAGAAAGAGTCCAAAGCCCTGCATAGGATAGCACAAAATGGCTGCAGCAACGGGAGACCATCAGAAACGAGCCCGCGAAGCAAGCGCTCATGGGAAATGTAGTTTTCCCAGAAAAGTACCCCAAACAGTGCCCAAAGCCCCCTGAGCCCCTCAACACACTAGAAACATGAACCAAATGATAGAGCAAGGGCAGACAAGTAAAATGAGCCATCTCTGTCACTAGGTTAAACTGTTGCAGAGATATGTCCAAACAGTACAGTCCCATAGAAGTGAATAGAGCAATGGCGTCTATGCAGTAAAGAGCGCTGAACTCAAATTTTACAAAATAGAAAACTAAAATGCCTCAAACATCACTAGAACATGTTAGGACACCCAAAAAAACACTCAACCAGTAGGAAAAGTGTTAGAAACCCCCCAAAAAAATGCCACTCCAGCAGCTAAAGGGTTAAGTTACCACATAAGCCTGTTCTGAAACACCCAACATGTGGGACAAGTGGACCTGCAGCACTCCAAGGGTTGCTCACCTTTCCTGCAGATCTTTCGTCTTCAGATTACCATGTTTAAAGAAGAAGACTCGGTGGGCAACTCCTGAGGAAAGAACCTGTAACCAAGATTTTCCCCTCAGGGCTTAAGGTCCACAAAAAGCACCTGGTCACTGAGCTAGCCACATCTAAAAGCATTGTCAGTTATGGTAATATGCTTAATGGTGATATTCCATATCTAACAAAAAAATAAAAAAAACTTCTAACGCTATAGCAGAACTGTTCTCTTGCTTGTGTTATCTTCACCAAGGAACAAATCTTTCTGGAGATGGTTGGCTAGCTGCTGCCAAGGAGGGAAGGTAGGCTCCACCCCTTCAATCAATTCTAGAATTGTTCCTGCCTACTTAAAGGGGTGGATCGCCTACACAGAGTTACCAGTAACCTGTATTGGACGACAGAGAAATATAATTTCTTAGAAAGTATCCTTTATATTTTGGTGGCATGGTGTTGCAATTTATGTTAATTCCCTGTACATTATGCCAAAGTAAGATGTAAGGCCAAACTTCCCACTGTGCTATTAGATATGCCCCAGTGTGTGGGCTCTGTCTAGATTATTTAAGGCCAAATTACTGTGCTATTAGAAACGCCCCAGTATAAGTGCTCTGTCTACATTCATTCATATTACAGTTATAAGGAATATTGGCCCAGAACGGAAATTAATTAGCATAAAATGCCAAACTGTGCCATCAACAAATAAAAGTTAATTTCTTAAAAGCTCTTTATATTCCAAACAAGTGGCTAGTACAACATGCATACAGTTTTTAATTTTCTTCAAAATTAACTAAACTTATCTTAGAGCAGCATGTCTAGTTTAACAGTAGAGGCCAAAGGAGTTCATGGTTTCTCATTCAGTGCAGACCGTGAAAAGTGTTTGTAATAAAAAAAATAAATAAATATAAAAAAGAGGAATTTTGTTTATTCACTGATAAATCCTTTTTCTTAGTAAATATGGCACACAGGAACCATGAAGTAAAGAATCCTCTGGCCAGGAGGGCAGGATACTTGCTTTAAAAGGCTCTCTGGAGGAGAAGACTCATCCCAACTCCAATTTACCCCCACTAGACATGCTCATTATTAGCAAAGATAAAAAAAACAACAGAAGCAAAGCAGGAAAGGGAGGGCATCTGAATCAGAGAACCCAAAGGACCCCCCTACACTGAACTCAAACAACTCATGTTTCTATAAAAAGGAAGTCATGTGTTCCGCATAGATGAAGAGAAAAGGATTTATCAGTGAGTACACAAAAAAGGGAGGGAGAGAAAAAAAACCTTAAAACATAGTAAAGTTTCAACAGAAATGAACTGGAACAAACATGAACCTCTGTGTCAATGGACACCTACACACCAAACCAAGTAAGAGGAAAACAACAGGCTGCTTATTAATAAACGTAAGGAGGATACTTTCATGTGCACAAACTTTTGAAGGACCTTCCATTCAAAAGCGCCTTCAGCTAAAGTCAGAAAATTGATATGGCAATGTTTAACAAATGTGTGAAGATTACCATGTCACTACCTTGCACAGCTGTTCTGCAGAGGCTTCATTTTTGTAGGCCTGTGAAATACCCATATCTCTGGGTGAATTACCTGTGACCTTAAAGGTACATGTTATTTCCAGAGGAAATAGGCCTGGTGAATAGTCACCTTAATCTAGGAAGCAACTACCACCTCAGACATAGATTGGCTCACATGAGGGCACCCGGGAATAGACAAAAACAAATCCGATTTTCATAAAGGCTTGGTGCAATAAATGTAGTACTCCAAGCACCAAACTATGTCTAAACAATGAAGCTGCTGCGCATGTTTGTTACATGGCGTGGGACAAAGAGAAGGAAGACCAATCTCCTGGTCAATGTGAAACACAGAAAAAACATTATGTATAAACCCTAAAGGAGTTATCAAAACCACCCTATCAGAATGAAACATCAGAAAGGAACATTTACAGAACAAGGCCTGAAGTTTGGCAACCAACGAACAGACACAATCACCAACAGGAAACTGTTTTAGGAGTTAAGAACCTCAGAGGAACTAAAGATAGAGGCCCAAAGGGAGTCTTCTGAAGCACTCCCAAAAAAAGTTCAAGTTCCACTGAGGAGTGGGATCCCAAAACGCTGGGCAGACATAAGCCACCCCCTGCACAAAGGTCTGCAAATCCAGTAATAAGGCAATACACATCTCAAAAAAGCACAGACAGAGCTACAATCTGGACCTTAAAAGAGCAAAAAGCTATACTGAAGAAAGTTTAAGAGAACCAGAAGAAAAGGGCATGCTGGCAACCCTTGATCTTCACACAAATTGTAGAACAAGAACCATACCCTACGATTTGTCTTGGCTAAAACTAGCTTCTGGGCCTTCAACAAAGTGGCATCAACATAATCAGAAAACCTTATTTCCTTAAGATGCTAGCTTCATAAGCCAAGCTGTCAAAGCCCACTTCTCTACCTCTGGATGGCACAGAGGACCCAGAGTCAATAGGTCCAGAGGGAGCGGGAGCAAAAATGGCTCTGCCACTCATATACTGAGAAGATTGGAGAACCGGCATGGTGAGGTCAGAAGGGGGAAATTACCCTGGGAATCAGAGGGAATGAAGTAAACACATATGTTAGGGAAAACTGCCATGCAATGACCATTATGCCCACAGCAAGAGAGTCCAAAAATCTGGAGCAAAACAAGGGAACCTTGCAGTTCAAACAAGAGTTCATTAGATCCTTGGTCAGAAGACCCCACAGATGGACTATGGAATCGAACACCATTTGGGTGAGTTTACAGTTCCATGGATTCAGACGTTGACTGCTGAAAGCAGAACTTTCACACAATCATTAAGCAGGTAGCGACTAGCTTTATAATATATATGTTACCTCAGAAACGTAGCCCATTATGAAGAAATTCTTTATTGTTGGAGACTGACGTCCAGGTTAGTGCAGTCTGCGCGCCTGCACCTTCAGTCCCTTCCAGTTACAATGTGGCACACTGCAGTGCTTCTTAATGGAGATCGGGACTGACAGGAGGCGCGCCAGACAATATGTCTGTGCTGATACCTGGCTTCCGGTCTCCTAAAAAAGGATTCTTTATAATGGGCTACATTTCAGAGGTAAAGCTAGTCGATAACTGCTTAATTATTGCACGGCGACTTTATATCGGGTGAAAGTTCTGCTTGACAATGCCAGGCACAAGATTGTCTACCCCTGGAACGTGAATGGCAGAGAGAGATGTCATAAGAGCTTCCCTCCAAATGTGAATCAGCCAAACTTCTGACCATGTGGCTACACTCCTGCTCCCTCTTTGGGGGTTGTAGTAGGACACCACCATTGAATTGTCTGACTGAATCTACACTGGCAAAGCCTGGAAGGACTGATCCCAATGCAGAGGAGCTACCTAGACAAATCATCCAGAGGTCCAGCATGTTGATGGACAGAAGACTCCATTTCAGTCCAAAGGCCCTGAGCAGTCTGATAACTGAAGGTGGCACCTCAGCCTATCAGGCTGCCATCCATCCCAATTCAAAATGACCAACTGTCGTCCCAATGAGAGATGGGAAGTCTGAAGCCCAGTCAAAGAGATATGATACAGAAAAGATTACTCTTTTGCCTGAACTAATTCCTAAGAATCTTCAGCTGCGTTACCAGAGTATGGAATTGAGCAAAGGGGACCACCTCCAAGCCAGCGGCCAGAAAACCTAGGGGGAGGAGTAAGGCCTGAAACACCTGCACCGACACTGAGTGAGTATACCTGACTGTTGTATGAAGAAGAACTCTTACCTAGGTAAAGTTCTACTTTAACATGCATATCTTGAATGAGAGGAGGTGTGATCCAGAACCCTTAAAAACATATTAGTAAAATTCAGAAGGAATTCATTTTTTAGAAAACAGGACAGAATAGAGGACACTCGCAAAGGTTAGTGTGTGTAGAAGACTCGGGTTATATGTATAAGTGCTACTTCACTGAAAGGGTGCTAAGGGTACTACTATAAGTAGCAGTGGTTAATACAATAAGATGATTCAAGTAGGGGTGCACCAAAATTTCGGCAGCAGAAACGTTTAGGCCGAAAATTGCATTTTCAGCAAAAAGCCGAAATAAAAAAAGGGCTGAAAATCCGTGGAGGCAAGAAACAGTAAGTACCTTCACCGAAGCTGTGGGCAAGCCGGCAAAAAAGTGCTGGCAGTTCAGGCACATTGCACAACAGCTGATCCGGATGACATCCGGATCTGTCATTCTCTCCATTAGAGGTCATGTTCGGGTTCCTGTCTCACTTCCGGTTCCTGTTTCACATCTAACAAGCAACGGACAGAGGTTCACGGACAATACTACTCAGTGCTCACACGGTAGCTTTAAGATGTAAGCTACTATGTGATTAAATAAATATTATTTTTTAAGTTCATGAAATTAATTAAGAAGAGTAATATAATACAATTATCCCAAAAACTATTTTAAAAAAGGTGGGTGGAAAAAAAAAATCATTTTCAGTTTCGGTTTTTGGCCAAGTGCATCCTGAAGTTTAGTTTTCGGTTCAGAACTTTCATTTCGGTGCACCCCTAGATTCAAGAATGCCTGGAATTTACATAACTCTATACTGAAAATTAAGCAAGACTGAGCTTTTTACTAGAAAATGGGCAATTGCTTTGTATCTTCCATCAAAAAAATCTATATTTTTAGTGCCACTTTTGAATTTTTAAAAAAAAAAAAATCCCATCGTCAAATAGAATTACATTTTATATTCTGAGTAGTAATGTGGGATGGCACTGCCCGTCATGATATATAGGGAATTAATGCACACACATGGATGCAAGACAAACACACAGAGAGACACACACACAAATGCAAACGCATGCACTGAGATTCATAAAGAGCGACAAAGTCATACACACATACATGCAATGCACAACATTCAGACACATAGTGTGTGATACAGACATGTAACACACACAGTGAGGAACACACAGGCACACACAGAGACACACACACAGAAGTGAGTCATAAGGGGATGACTTATGTGTCAATGTAATGAGTTTGTGTTTGTACTTATGCCTCCACTGTGGCATTCATTCATATCATTGAAATGCATGTGGTAATTGCACATACTATGGTGGAAGGTGGATTGTGCTGGCTCCCGGGGTGTGAGTGAGTGGCATTCATTCATGTAATTGAAATGCATATGGTAATTGCACATACTATGGTAGAAGTTGTATCGTGCTGGCTCCCTGGTTGTAAGTGAGTGTGAGTGTGTGTGAATGCGAGTGTGTGAGTGCGAGAGTGTGTGAGTGCGAGAGTGTATGAGTGCAAGAGTGTATGAGTGCAAGAGTGTATGAGTGCAAGAGTGCGAGAGTGACTGTGTGAGTGAGTGGGTGAGAGAGTGAGTGAGAGAGTGTGAGTGAGACATTGTGTGTGCTTTTTGTCTGATGTGTTCGTGTCTGTGGTGTAGGAGCGAGTGGCAGCCATTTTGTTTTCTCAGTTATTTGGATAGTGGTGGGAGGGCTGCATAGTGAGGGCAGGCCAACTCCCTGCATGATTTAAATCATTCCCCCATTGAATCACCCAATGAGAGCAGTAATACCACCTTACTTAACCCTTTGAGTGCCAGAGGGGTACGCAACACATTGCTTTGCAATGCGTTGCGTACCTCTCTGGCACTCAAAGGGTTAAGTTGAGGTAACATAGCAATATAACACACGATGGCTCTTCAGTTGAGGCAACATATCAATATGCTGAGGGAACAAATAGATAGTGGTTTTTGAGACTTGCCCTCTGTAACATACAGGAAAGCATCTCTCTCCCTTTAAGGAGAAAGGGCGGGAATCAGGAAGTGGAGGAGTGACAGTTGAAAGCAGACAGTTAATGAGGTTGACTGAAGAGATGAAAAGAGTTAAATAAAAGAGATGCTATTAAGTTTATCCCTGAGTGTTTGTATTTTATGGAAACATTACACCCTCGTACTGAAACAGAGTGTATGGAGGGTTACAATTATCTGTGGGAGGTGAAACAGTGTGTTTGTGGGGTCATGATCCTGAGTGAGAGTGTGTGTGGACCAGGAGAAGTTATTGATATCTCCTACTTCAGGAGCGAGTGGCAGCTATATATTTTTTTGTCAGCTGGATATCGGTGGGAGGGCTGGAGGGGGCGGGCCAACTCCCTGTATGATAAACATGCCCCCATTGAATCACCCAATGGGAGCACTAAAGTCCCCATTAAATCACCCAATGGGAGTTGTGTCTCCCAATAAGACAAACTGTGTAATGAGGCATTCTGTTCAATGTGTGTTTGTTTCCTGGGGAGACAAATTATGTTCTCTGTGTGAGGTACCATAAATTATGCAATGAGGCTTATTCTTTTATATTGTATCATATATATATATATATATATATATATATATATATATATATATATATATATATAGAGAGAGAGAGAGAGAGAGAGAGAGAGAGAGAGAGAGAGAGAGAGAGAGATTTTTTTATCCTGGGAGAAATCAGAGTGCCACTTTGGAGTAATTAAGGGATTTTAAGGGATATTTATTTATGTGATAATTGGAAAAAGCCAATGGGTTGAACTTTATGGAGTCTTCCTTTTCCATCTCATCAATATAACATCAGGCTGGGTTTTGTTTCCAAATTTCTACATAGACTGCAAAAAGAATCTAGGCGATAAAACCAGTGATAGCAATTGTCACTTGCATTGGGATCCAGTTATACTTAAGGCCCAATATATCAACAGTACCAAAGTTCATATTATCTCCTTATACCTGATTCTTTATGTTAACAATCTGAAGACCGGAGTGGTATGCAGCTCATTCTGAAGCAATGCCAATGCTGCAATTATGTTATTATCAACTGCTTTTCATTCATTTTTTCGTTCAGTAACTTACAAATACTTTCTCATACACTAACAGGAACAATCTATACATCAAAACATCAATGCAAATTGCTGCTTATTTCAATGGAATTTAGTAAAGTTGCAACTGAATCAAGCACTTCAACCATTGTACTGTTGTGTAGAAGCTCAGCAATCCCTTCAAAATCTTGATTCTGAAATGCATTTTAAAGTTTGCCTACAAACACTAATGTATGTACACTCATTCTTCCCAGGGTATATACCTATTAAGTCATTTCAGACTATCTCACTCTGCAAGGAGTTTCCCATGTTACAATCACTTCATAGAATTTCTTACCTGGTATATGCATTATATATATATATATATATATATATATATATATATATATATATATATATATATATTTTTTTTTTTTTTTTACACACTAGTTGAAGAGCCCGTTACACGGGCCACAGTGCCACTGCCAGCCGGTTGCATGCGCATGATTGCAGCAACATTAATAATAATAATTAATAATTCAAGGAAATAAATAAAAGTGCAGTGACAAGTCGTGCCATCAAAATTGCTTTATGTATACAGTGCCATTACATTTTGAGAACTCTGTACAAATGGAAAGTCAAAAATAAAACATTATGTGTATATATGGTAGATATAGATATACAAAATAGTCCTATGCCCTAAATCTTCAGGAATATAATGATAAAATAAATGGAAATACAATATGAAATATATTTTCACCACCCAAATTTATGCTGGCATCTTAGGGACATTTGATGTAATGGTATCTGACTGTCAAGGTATATTAAATCAATGCCATGATGACAAACGACTGCAAACATGTAAAAATATACACTTCAGCTAGAATACATAAAGAAAACACAGATTTGTCTGTCATCATTTTCAGGCTACAGGATACAGTAAAGTAAATAAATAGATTTTTCCACATATTTACTCTCTTAAAAGGTGTTGGCAGTATATTTAGATAGTTCAGAGTTTGTCCAAAGCCGTCGCAGAAAAGGGATATAAGAAACAAATATGTCCCAAATTAGGTTAAAAGCGTGACAGGTTTTTGGTGAGAAATTGTTCGGCAAACATATTAATTAGTCAGGTCTTTCAGGCACAAAATCTCTAAAATTGTACAGTCAAAAGATTGTTGAAGGAAGAATGAAAGGTGCGGAAATACTGTAATCACCAATGATTTCTCAATACAAGTTGTGAGTTGATGCTGGATTTTATAGACAATAGAAAAGAGTAATTCTGGAGAAAACAAGCTGCACAATATGGGAAAAAATATTTACCAGATTTACATTTATTTTAACGGAGATATTTAGCCCCTTGAATTGATTTTCAATGTGTTGAATACATATCTAGCATTCAAGGGGGTGGACATGACTTCTCCAGTGATATCACTTCTCCAATTCATATGTTATTCTATGGAGCCAATACACTAAGATTCCTTCAGCTTTGGATAGCTTAGTGAATAGTCTCCATAGAATAACATAAGAACTGGAGAAGTGATATCACTGGAGAAGTCATCTCCACTTTATCACCTCTTTATCTCCTCTTTATCACCGCTTAGTGAATCTACCCCAAGAAGGGGAGTTTTATCTGTCTCCTGTAGTACAGTTGGTATGCTCCAAAATTGATCCTCTACTCTGTTGTACAGGTCTTCTGTGTTAGAAAACAGGCCCAAAGACGCAATGGTTATTTTCATTTATCGGCTGTTAAAATATATATTTTTTCTAGACAAGATTATTTTATTCCTCTATAAATAATCATATTTGTAAGAGTAAAATTACCATCCAGGAATCACATTTCAATACATCCCTGGGTGGCACTAAATATGTCTCAAAACACAACAAAGCTTATGTATTATGAAGAAGGGGTGCTATTTTGGAGTAAACCCATCTACCCAGTAGTGAATAAATAAACCTTCCCATTTATTTTAAACAAGGTTTTTAACTTCTGCTTAGATGAGCTTCCCACCTTGGGATACACTATCCTCCTTTTCTCCACTTCACCCACTCTCCCTCTTCATTTCTCCTCTTTTATTCCCTCTCTCCATATGTCCATTTCTCCTTTCTTGTCTTGGCTTGTGTCTCTATTCTGATTTTAACTTTTCTAATGAGCCTATACCCCTTCTCCCTATCTCTGTATGTGACTAGGCTTTATAGATTAATATTTTATGCCATGGAGAGCCTGCTAGTCCTGATGGACTGTTTACCAGTCATTGTATGGGTAACTGTGTAGAGGGGAGTATAATTTATTATACAGTACACTCGATGTTTTCACTTGCCACTGTTCAGCATTGTCTTACTTGCAATTAATGTACCCCCCCCCTTTTTTTTCCCTTAATGTTTTTTCCTTTTCCTGTATCCTTCTTTTTGAGGAAAAACAAAACAAAAAACAAAAAAACAAAACAAAACAAGGTTTTTAACTGCTTGAGTTATAAAGAAGTCACCAACACATTGCAAAGCAACACAATGGTAATATCTCTAAAAATGTATGGTGTTTAACCCCTTCAGTTTTCCTGTTTTGTCAATCTTGTACAGCATATTTGCCTGGAAATTTCCCACCCTCCCTAAATAGTTGGGGGGGAGCGCATCAGGATTATGACCCGATGATGCTGTGGGCTCCCTGGTCATCCCACTAAAGCTGGGATTTAGGGGAATACAAGATTGATTGAGAGACAGGAAAGTGAGACAGTGAGTGCCTTCTGGTCACCAGTGTTGATAGCCTACAAGATTGCATAAGCAATCAATATAAAGAGGGGAATAAGGAAGCATCCTGATAATCCTTCCTTGTGAGGACTGAAGAAATAACAAAAAGTAAAACCTAGATTTTAGTTTCTTTTAGCATCATCTTCTGGAAACATTAATTCACACCAGACTAGTGGTAAAATAGCAAGTGACCCCTTAGTTGATGTAGTGAGACAGAAAATGTATGCTTTTAGAGGGTAATTTTGATGTTATGAGGTAATTATGCATTCAAACTGTGATTACTGCACTTTGGTTCTTTCATAAAAATGGCAACCAAGATTCTGTTATTTGCTTTTACCAATCTGGAGCCTCAAGTAAGGAAAACATTTGTACATTAATACGTATTCAAGAGTTACTAGTCATTCAAATATGTTTTTGTTTGTGAAGCTTATCTTGCTTTATTTTATAAAGTTGAAAACTTGCATTCCTGTTAATTACTGGTCTATGCAAGGATTTAAAACATTATGAAAACTTTCACAATCAACAAAATAAGTATTTTTTATGCTTTTGTATTTATGACATCATAGCTTGTCACAAAATGTCAATTTAACTGACAGCTGAATTTGTTCCTTTCCATATGCAAGTAGAGAGTTATCTATAGGAATCATACAGCTGTTAGAATAATTTTTCTCAGTTTTTAAAATCTGTATGCATTGTCTTCTGGCCCTGATGGCTTCACGAATATATATAATAAAAAATTATCCCATTTGCTTTCCACTACCCTACTAACCTTTTCAGTCACTCTCCTTCTTCTTCTACTCTGCCTGGTCAATTCTTGTCCTGTCAAAACTTCTGAACTATTTCTCTCTTAAACACTGATCTTGAGCTTTTTTTCAAAATACTGTTAGAGAGATTGAGAGCTTGATCCAAATGCTGGAGAAGAGTGTTTTTTCTGCCAACAGCATTTTTTAAAGCATAGTAAGCTATTCGAATGTCTCTGCTCTGAAAAAATACCAGCAAAAAAAGAGACGTCGGGTGATAAAGTTAAGAGGTGTTTTCATCCATTGAAAATTATGAAAACACCATAAATATCAATTCAAATGTCTGCGTTAGCCATAAAAAGCCGATAAGGGACTCAAGTTATCGCAGCAAAGTTAAGATCTACTTTTTTTTTTTAACTTGAGTCTTTAAACAGCCAATGCAGAAACGTGAATGAAAAAAGTTAAAAACGTAAGTCCTCAGTGGATGTATTGAGATGGAGCTCTAAGCCCCATATCAATCATCCAAAGTATGAAAAATGTGTCAGACGTTAGTAGAATTAACTCTATGAAGGCCGGTGGGGTATAATTACCCCCGTCGGCATTCATAGGGTTAATCTGACTAAGTTAAAAAAAAAAAATCCCATCAAAAGTAACATTTACCATTAATCCTGATGTCCAGCGGACTCCTCAGCTTCCTGGTCATCTTCTGTCCTTCTCTTCAGTCTTCTCTTCTTTCTTTTGTCTCCTACCTGTAAAATAAAACAACAATATTATTACAAAGCATTAACAATGACATTGTTTAACACTTTGAGTGGCAGAGGGGTACGCAACGCATTGCAAAGCAATGCACTGTGTACCTCACAGGCACTCAAAGAGTTAAAATATTATTGTACCATGAATATTCCTTAAATTAAATACTTCTGTTTAATGTCAAAATACATAAAAATGCCTTGAAGAATTAATATACATAACACCGAAAGAAATGTCATGCATAAATTTGAAGTAAATCTATTTAGCTTACATCTTCACATCTCCGCCGATGCCAGCAGCACACTGAGGGCATTAGAAGTGAGCCTGCCTTTATATATGGGTAGTCTCACTACCATTTCCCCCACAGCCATTGGCTGGGATGGTCTTTTGCATATCCCAGCCAATCAGTTTAAAGAACACCTGCTCAAATCTGATTGGCTGGGATGTGCGTAAGAACATCCCAGCCAATGGCTGTGAGGGAAATGGAAGTGAGACTGCCCATATATAAAGGAGGGCTCACGTACAATGTCCTCAGTGTGCTACGGGCATCAGCCCGTGCAGGACTGAAGGGCGTCTGTGCGGCTCATCTGCGTCTCCGCCGCCTCTGTGGCCCAACCAAGCAGCAGAGGCATGAAGATATAAGCTAAGTAGATTTACTTAGCATTTATGCATGACATTCTTTCGGTGTATATGTATACAATTTTTCAAGGCATTTTTATGTATTTGGGCATTAAACAGAGGCATTTAATTTAAGGAATATTCATGGTACAATAATATTTTAACCCTTTGAATGCCAGTGAGGTATGCAACGCATTACAAAGCATTGCGTTGCGTACCTCACTGGCATTCAAAGGGTTAAACAATGTCATTATTCATGCTTTGTATTAATACTGTTATTTTATTTTACAGGCAGAAGACAGAAGGAAGAGAAGAAAGAAGATGGAAGAGAGAAGACTCAAGAGACGAAGGAAGATAGAAGAAAGAAGCGAAGACTGAAGAGAAGGACAGAAGAGAAGGACAGTGGATGACAGGTAAGTGTAAGACAGATGAGTTAACAATCTCCGACACTAATCGTAGGCTTTTTTACTGTTAAGTTCCTAATACTGCTGTTATTTAGTGACGTTTTGGGAACGCACAAAACAGATGTTTGGCCAGAACACCATTTTTGTGGCCTAGTGTCCATTGTGCTTTTAGCTGGCAGGACATTTGAATATTGACCAAAACATTTTTTTTTTGTCGTTCGGTATCCATTTTGCCCTACTGGCTTTTTTTTTGCCAACATTTGGATCGAGCCCTGAATCTACTCCTTCCTTCCCTTGTCTCCCTGGACCAGGAGGGCTTTGTCCGGAAGAACAAGGGACAGAAAGCAATAGGAGACTACTGAATATTATCTAAGTTCCACAAAATTCTGACATTGCTTTTGGCTTTGGATGCCAAGAAGGTGTAAGACTGAAATGCCAGATTGGCTCCTTAAGGCCATATGATGCTTTAACCTATGCCTTCTGCCTCAGTCCTATCTGAGGGGATTGTATCTTTAGTGCTTACCATATCAAGACAGGGATGTATCCTTTCTCCCCTTTTGTTTGCCCTGGTGATAAAGCCTCTTTCTGGGCACATTAGGCAGAACCCCAACTTCCAGGGAGTGCTAAATGGAAAATTACAACACAAAGTTTGTGGACAATTTTATCTTAAAACACTCACTTATCTGACTGAAACCTTACCTCACTTGCATAGAGTACTAGATTAATTTAACTCGGTCTCCAGGTTCAAGGTCAACTCATCCAAATCTGAGGCAATGGGCACAGAACTGTCACCCTCAGTCACAGATTCTTTGACTCCTCTCTTACCCATTATCATGAAGAGGTTCTTATATTACATACCTCGGAGTGAAGAACCGTAATTCCCCATGCACTATATTCTCCTAGAACTACAATGAACTACTCCAGAACATTAGATCCTCTTTTTCCCCAATGGAAATATTTTGAGATTTCCTGGTTGGGTAGAATTGTGGCTGTCAAAATGAACGTTCTTCCAAAACTGCTATATATTATCAGGACCCATCTGATCTTAACTTCATAGCCTTCAAAGTCGGACCTCCCTCTTTTATTTGGGGACGTGGTAGGCCTCAGATTTCTTTGTACATAAATCTACATACCAGGAAATATTGAGGGTCCCTAATTTACTCTTTATCACAGAGCAATATCAAGCCCTGATGTGGCATTGTCCCCAATTCTCCAAGTTATGGCTTCAAACTGAATCCAACTCCTTAAATATAGACTCTCTATTGGATATCCTGTGGCTCCCTTCAAGGGGTATGTCTTAGGTCAATCCTGCAGATATTTTTAGTTTCTCCACTTTGAACCTCTGAGATAAGCTTAATAAATCACATACTCTTGACCTTTTTCTCCTCATTCTCCATTCCAAAATCCCTAATATATCCCTTGCTAATTGGCAGACACTAAGCATAACTCACCTTCAGCACCTACCTGTTCAAAATTTGCACACCCTGGCAGAAATTGTGAAATTGTGGCATTGATTTTGAAAATATGACTGATCATGCAAAAAAAAGTATTTTATTTAAGGATAGTGATCATATGAAGCCATTTATTATCACATAGTTGTTTGGCTCCTTTTTAAATCATAATGATGAAAGAAATCACCCAAATGGCCCTGATCAAAAGTTTACATACCCTTGAATGTTTGGCCTTGTTACAGACACACAAGGTGACACACACAGGTAAAATGGCAATTAAAGGTTAATTTCCCACACCTGTGGCTTAAATTGCAATTAGTGTTTGTGTATAAATAGTCAATGAGTTTGTTATCTCTCACGTGGATGCACTGAGCAGGCTAGATATTGAGCCATGGGGCGCAGAAAAAACTGTCAAAAGACCTGCGTAACAAGGTAATGGAACTTTAGAGAGATGCAAAAGGATATAAAAAGATATCCAAAGCCTTGAAAATGCCAGTCAGCACTGTTCAGTCACTTATTACGAAGTGGAAAATTTGGGGATCTCTTGATACCAAACCAAGGTCATGTAGACCAAGAAAGATTTCAGCCACAACTGCCAGAAGAATTGTTCAGGATACAAATAAAAACCCACAGGTAACCTCAGGAGAAATACAGGCTGTTCTGGAAAAAGACGCTGTGGTTGTTTCAAGGAGCACGACGATACCTGAACAAAAATGAGCTGCATGGTCGAGTTGCCAGAAAGAAGCCTTTATTGCACCAATGCCACAAAAAAGCCTGGTTACAATATGCCCGAAAACACCTTGACACGCCTCATAGCTTCTGGCACGCTGTACTTTGGAGTGACGAGACCAAAATTGAGCTTTATGGTCACAACCATAAGTGCTATGTTTGGAGAGGGGTCAACAAGGCATATAGCAAAAAGAATACCATCACCACTGTGAAGCATGGTGGTGGCTCACTGTTTTTTTTTTTTTTTGTTTTTTTTTGGAGGGGGTGGGGGGGAACGCTAAAGGCATGGGAATCTTGTGAAAATGGCTGGGACTGAATGCTCCAGTCCCAGAGCGTTCAGTCTCAGCAGGGAATTAATGATAGCAGCGTGCACGGAGGCGTGCTTCTATGATTTAAATCATGACGGTCCAGGACCATCATGGGTCCTTAAGGCAAAACAACCCATGACAGTCCAGGACCGTCATGGGTTGTTAAGGGGTTAAAAATGGTACATTTATTACCAATTCTCCAAGGGTATGCAAACTTTTGAGCACAACTGTATACTTACCCAAGTTCCTTAAACATTCCAGAACTTACAAGATGACTATAGGTTCAATGACTAAGACAACTTTAACCCCTTAACGCCTGCGTGCCATGCTATGACCGTCACACGTTTTTTGCGTTACGGGCCAGTGACGGTCATAGCGCCGGGAGCGCTGTAAGTAAAAATGGGGAGTGAGATTGACCGCTTGAAGACTGGAGCGGTCTCTCTCAGTCCCCAGTGCAGCGTGCTGGTACATGTCACAGGTCACGTGTGCCGGTACGTCGGAATCATCAAAGCGGTCCTTAAGGGAAGGTTACTTCCCAGGACCGCAGACGCCAAAGGGTTAAATACTTACAGGTCTCTCATTAACTGAGATCTCTGTGCCTTGTCTCCTGTCATTCCCCATTCAAGTCCATGTAACAATGCACTCTATATCTCCAAAGGACTATTACATCAATCTCTTGACCAGTCCACCTGAATCTAAACTCAAAACAAGAGTATGAGGTAGTGGGATCTGGATCTTGGTCAGTTTTTTGATTCTCAAGATTGGATGGGAGCTTTTGACCTATCCAATAAAATGTCTAAATTAAATAATTCTGCGAGGGACAAAAAGAAATTGATTTTGAGATGGTACCATAGATTGGCCAAGATTTATCCAGATTCAGATGGTAATTGCGGAAGGGGCTATAGGGAGTAGGTCATTCTTCTTTCCACTTGGTGGACTTGTCCATTGGTCCATACATTTTGGGAGACGTGCTCTAGGGGCCTCAGTTTGTTGACTGGCTGCACCTTGCTACCCAGTACAGAGGTGGCAATTCTTCACTTGGTTTTGAGCTCTTACCAGATCGCGACACAATGCCTCATGTGTTTTGTACTGACAATAGCCAGGATCTGCCTGGCTAGGGATTAGAAGACTCCTATCATACCGTCTTGGGTGATTGTGGTGGATTGTGTGAACTCGAACCTGGTGCACAAATGCATTACATATAGCTTTTACGACACCATGCAGCTGTTCCACCAAATATGGCACCAGTGCAGTATAGGTTCTATCACTTAATAACCTCTGGTGCCGGAGGCTGAGGGGATGAGATTCCTGGTGACTGGCCAGCTTTGTTCAGGTACACGTGTAAGACCATTCCAATAAAGGGATTCTGTGTAAGTAACGGGATCTCGGCACTTCTCAAGTGCCACCGTGTCGACCGACACAAAACAGCAAACTTTAAACGCCCGTATCTCTTAAACCATAGCGGTTTGAGAGATACTTTTTTTTGCATTTAAATCATCTTTTTAAGCGCTTCTAAATGCAAAAAAGTTTTTTTTAGACATTACTAACACTTTAAACTAAAAAGGCTGAGGTGGAGACTCCCTCCCTTATCCACTTTAACCCTGTTAGGACATGCTCAGCTTTAATGTAAAGCAAAGATGAAAGAAAAGGAATAGAAGTGTAACAAGAAAGGGAATCCCTTGAACCAGAGAACCCAAGAGGACCCCCCTTTGCCCGGGGACTCAAATATCTGAGAAACAAAGACACCTCCAAACAGACCAATTCTAACAGAAATAAATTTGCACAATATGAACCAACATTGAAAACCGAAGAACAGGAATTAATAGGTTAATGGCTAAAAAGTATATCAAGAAGGATTCTACACAGGCACAACAGCCTGTAGGACCTTCTGGCCAAAAATGGCATCATTCAAAGCCAGCAATTAACACAGTAGTGCTTGACAAAGGTGTGGAGGTATGACCACGGAGCCCTTTTTCACAAATCCTCAGTAGAAGCCTGATTCTTATAGGTCCAAGATGTAATCACTGACCTATGGAAAGCACCATAAACCAAGAGCATACAGGCTTCTTCCTGAGAACACGTCTGGCCAATGGTCACCTTATTAAAAGAAGCCACTGTACCTGAGACACAGAAGGAAGAACAACTCGCTGATTGATGTGAAACTCAGAAACAACCTTAGGGAGGAACCCAATGGGAGTATGCAGAACCATGATATCCGGGTGGATGACCAGAAAAGGAGACTTACAAGATAAATCCTGAAGTAAAGCCACCCACGAACTGACCCAATAGCCAAAAGACAAGGGCTCAGGAGGAGCCTTCTGAAGTACCATAACCAGGTTCCAATCCTGCTGAGGAGTGAAATCCAGGCATAAGCCACCCCTTGGACAAAAGTTTCCACATCAGGTATTAAGACAATACGCCTTAAAAAAGAAACGAAAAAATATTAAATCTTACCTTTAAGATAAAGTCCTTACTGAAGACCATCAAAACAAAAAAACAAAAAAAAAAACAAAAAAAAAAAAAAAAAAGCAAGATAATTACGTAGAAGTCGAAAGGGTCAGGTCTTCACACCACTTATAGAACAGGGACCATACAATGTGATATGCCTTGGAAGAAGCTGGTTTTCAAGCCTGTAGCATAGTTGCAATGACAGAGTCAGAAAAACCCTTCTTTTTCAAGATACTGGACTCTAGAACGAAGCCGTCAAAGCCTGCTTCTCCACCTGTAGATTACACGCCAGACCCAGAGTCAAAATATCTTAACATAGAGAGAGCTGAACTGACTCCCCCACAGACAGATTGAGAAGATTTGAAAACCAGGTATGATGGGTCCAGAATGGGCCAATCAGAATGACATGAGCCTGCTCTATCCTGATTTTCCTTAGCACCAAAGAATCAAGGCAACCAGATGAAACCCATGCACCAAAGGAATTGCTGTTGTGTCTACTGCAAGAGCTAGAGGATCCTGGGACCTGGCACAGGTCTGAGGAACTTTGCGGTTCAGTTGAGAGGCCATTAGAGACCCCATAGTCGAACTGACTCAAATACACTCTGATTGAGCTTCTAATTTCCAGGATCCAGACACTGGCTACTGAGAGTCTGCCAAAACATTGATGGACAGAATGCTGTGCTCCCTGGTCCAAAATATGAGGACCCAGAATGGTGCCCCATTCTTTAACGCTGGCATCCATTGTGACTATGACAATGTTTGGGATAAACTTTGCCTGTCCCAGGGACAGATGAGGTCTCTGGAGCCACCAACGAAGGTATGTCTTTGACTGGCCATACAAACTTGCTATAGAAGCGGTGACACCGGTGCCTGGACCAATTTCTGCTACTTTCCAGCTACAGCTAACACATAGGAATTTTGCAAATAGAACTGCCTCCAGAATACAAACTAGTTAGCCCAGCACCTTCATGTACTCCCTCCAGCACTGTCACAGAAGGCCAAGATACTGTCTAGTAGAAAAACCTTCCCTAGAAGAGTTGAATGCCATACTAATAAAGCAGAGGACCCGGGATAGAACAGAGATAATTTCCCAACGGTTTTGCTCCAGAATGGACACGCACGACTGAATCTGAATGTGAAAGGTTTCCTCTGAAGGAGCCTTTAGCAAAAAGTTGCCCATACAAGAAATCAAAGAGATCCAATAAGAGTGTATGTGAGCCTCCAGGGCTGACATGAACTCTGTGAATATCCGTGGAGCGGATGTCAGCCCAAAAGGAAGAGTAGTAAACTAAAAATCATGATCTTGGAATGCAAACCACAGGAAGAACTGAAGATCTGCGTGGATTAGAATGTGCACCTAAGGGTCCTTTATGTCTAGGGAAGCCAAGAATTCCAATGGACAATCAACATAAATGACTGAGCACACTTTATCTTGAACTGTGGAGAAAGCACAAAATGACTGAGGCATTTTAAGTACAGAATAGGATATTATTTGCTGTCTTTGTTGGGGACAATGAAAGGATTGTAAAAGAAACTGTTGAGTCTTTCCCAAGAAGGAACTGGTATTAACACTTGCATATACAGCAATGAAGAAACTGTGGCATTGTGAGAAACTCTGGGCATGAAGAAACAGCATGGAGTAACGGACTTAAAGGTTTAGTAATGCCAGAAAAAAGTATTAACTATATTATTATTATTATTATTTATTTATATAGCGCCAACTAATTCCGCATCGCTTTACAATTAGGAATAGACATACAGAGGTATTAAATAGTACAGTCAACTGTGGAGAACAGAAGGATCAGAGGGCCTTGCTTGTGAGAGCTTACAGTCTAGAGGAATGTAGGTTTGACACAGAATTAGTAAGTGCTTTTGGGTGTAAGTGCCTCCTGCCACATGAACTGCCAGTCAGTGGGTGGGAGTGAGAAGTGCTGTTGAGAGCAGTGGTCCAGGCAAGGGGTGATTCTTGGCGAAAGCTTATGGATGTAGTTGATAGGCTTCCCTGAAGAGGTGAGTTTTCAGGAAGCGTTTGAAGATTTGAAGGTTGGATAAGAGTCTGATTGAGCGGGGGAGGGGAGTTCCACAGTTGAGGTGCAGTACGAGAGAAGTCCTGTAGGTGGGATTGGGATGATGTGATAAGAGCTGTGGAGAGCAGAAGGTCGTGTGAAGAGCGAAGATGGCGAGAGGGAGTGTATTTGGAAATGAGATATGAAATATAGGGTGGTGCGGTTAGTGAGGGCTCTATAAGTTAGCACCAGAATTTTGAATTTAAGATCCGCGTCTATATGGTAGATACAATTAAATGAGAGTACTTGCACTTATTCGTATCTCTCAAACTGTTTTGGTTTGAGAGATATAGGAAAATAAAGTTCTCTACTCCCTCCCTTTTCTGCTTGACGAGTTGTAAACCGGTCAGAAGCAGATTCTGGTCGCTTGACCAGACGCGGATCTTCAGCAGCGCCAATATAACGATATCTAAAGATAAATACTTTATCAGAATGGTCTACAACGTGTACTTGCAAACCAGGCACACGTTGTAGATGGTTCACATGAAGTATTTATTTTTAGGTATTGCTATGTCAACGCTGCTGAAGAGCTGCCATCTGAAACAGCAACCAGAATCTGCTTCATCAAGCAGAAAGGGGAGGGAGTGGAGAACTTTATTTTCCTATATCTCTCAAACCATAACAGTTTGAGAGATACGAATAAGTGCAAGTTCTCACTTTTAATTGTATCTACCATATAGTTAATACTTTTTTCTGATATTACTATCCCTTTAAAGACTATGTGGTACCCTTATAAAAATACTGGTCCACCATGGAAATGGTCCAAGTGCCTTGGGAAAAAAAATGTAGACCTCCTATTGCCTGAGGTGGACCAGATACCCACTAGTCATGCAGAGGTGGACTTGTCCGCTTTGGGCTCCTACACAGGCATCTTGATTGACCAGACCTGTGTGGGTTTTGGAGAGGAACAATCCTAGGTTGTCAAGGGAATCTGTGCCCTGGGTATGTACTCATACTGTGTGGATAACTAAAACCACACTTCCTTGAGAAAAATAGGAATATTTAGGAGTAGCCTGATGCAACAAAGTGCTCTTGCCTTCAGTGGCATGACTGAACAAATTCTACAGTTCTGGGCAAAACAGCTGTTTTCCAGTGAAATGGAGAGATACCAAAGATTACTTAGAATACTGGTCAGCTGACCAAATCTTGCGTGGCCACAGAAAAAGCCAAGGCCTTACTCAAAAGCTTAGCGAGATCAAACACCACATTAGAGAGATAGTAATGTCTCGGCATAAATAAAGCTTCATGCATTCCTTGCAAGAGTTGATGAATAATTAGTTTATAAAGTTTCCTCCTCTCATCCTTTTAAAGATGTCAATCTTCTTTACTCAGATCTGGAATGCAGTGCTTTACCAGACAGATCGTAACGAGGGACAATCTTGTTTTTCCTTATGCTCACAGAAGATTGTCCCTCTTCGTGATCCATATGGACCAGTATGCTGATCTGGAAGTGAAGAAGAGTGACATTGGTGAAAGGGGCGGGAGGGGGAAACTTTATAATCTAATTACTCATCAACCAGACCAATCTACACATTGGCAACAGTGGAGAAGGATCTTGGTTATAAGATCTATCAGGTCCTCCTTGGATGCGTCTGCTTGGACAACACCCAACGTTAATAAACCCAGACAGCTATAACTCTAGTTTCCCATGCAATGGCAAAAGTAGGGCATAACGCAGCACCAGAGGCTGCTACATTTGCCTTCAAAAAGGAATCCCGGGGCTTATCTGCCTGATCTTTAAGAGTCACAGCATCCACAAGTGGAAAACCAATATTCTTGGCAAGGAGAGAAATTTAACAACTACTGCAGGGGGTGGCCCATTGCTCTAAAGCCTCAGCAGAAAAAGGGTATAAAAGATTTTTTAACACGCTGATTAAGGATAACTTACTGTCAGGTGGTTTCAATTACTCCAGGAGTAACTGGTCTAAGGAATGGAAAGGAGGAAATACAGCAACCTCCTCCTTGCAACTCTCATGAAAATATTTGGTCAAAAAGGAGCTAAAATCAGAGGCCTCTGATATCTTAAAGGGATCTCTCACCTCTATAAAAGTTTGCCCCTATGTAATCTTCTTATAGCGTTAACATATTATCTGTGTTGTTTTGTTAATTTAATGCAGGTTATAGCAAAATGTAGCTGTTTAAAAATGAGGCAGTGACAGAATTTAAGGACAGACTGCGGCACAACTCTGCCCGCAGTCTGTCAATCCTGGTCTCTCCCGCCCCCCCATAGTGCCTAGTCCTAACCTCCAGAGTTGAAGAAGGCTTCCTCTGTGTGAGCTGGAGCAGTCTCATTGGTAAGAGACTACTCGAGCTCACATGGAGAAATCCTCCGTTATTGCTGTAAGTTTGAATGAGGCACTAACTGAGGAGGAGAAGAGATGAAGGTTGACAGGCTGTGGGCACAGGTTTGCCGCAGCCTGTCCTGAAGTTAAGAGTTAAGTCACCGGCTCATTTTTAAAACAATACATTTCGCCACAGTCTACATTAAATAAAAAAACAAAACAAAAAAAAACAAAACAAAACACAGATTACATATTAATGCTATAAGAAGATTACATAGATGCAGATGCAAACTTTTATAGAGGTGAGAGATCCCCTTTAAGCTTCTGTAGGACAGCTCGAACAAGACAATAGAAGAAGAACTTGTGACTTTCTCATAAGATTCCCAACTGAGAAGAAAAAAAAAAATAGGTGATCATCATCAGTTTCCCTTTCCTCAGCAGAGGAATCCCCAATCACAGAGGTGTGACCCCCTGTAAAGTGGCTAACACACCATTTTGGGGAGCAAAATGTCCCAGGGACCACAAGTCTAAGATCCTTGACTAGATAATAGGATAGAAAGGACAGATGATTAAGGCCTTAACCGATGCAGGCTCCTATTCAATAGATGAGGCCCCCAGAGGATGAGTAGGGCCATGGAGTAAGAGGGGCACAGAGAACAAAAAAAATCCCAAGGAAGCCCAATCTGCCATGAAGAGAAATGGGTTAGCAGCCTTAGACTTGCCCATGTCTCCAATAGGCTCTGACATAGTCAGGAGGGCCCCTAAAACAAACCAATAAAAGAAGTATAATAGTAGAAAAAAATAGTTATAAATCCTTAAAAGTTCTTATGGGAATGCATTACATTAATTTCACAAGAAAGAGGGTGAGAGCAGCCTCTAAGTAGCAATCACAATCCAAAAAAAGGAAGAGGGTTAGTCTAGGACCACCTAGAGCCATCTTCCCTTGCCAAAAAGCCTGGGAAGAAAAGGCTACTGGGAACTGCAGTTTCCCATATTTAAAAAGACACCCCTATATCATGGGGGGTGTCCCACTGGAATCACTTCCACCCCCCACTTCTAGCATCCAAAGACACATGGCCACCTGGCTTGCACATTCTTAAAGACACCGGGACCCAAAAAAGTGAAAAGTTTAGAAAAATGAATAAAAGTTAGCAATAAAAGTAAAGAGATAAGTACCAGGGAAACACTGTTCCCAAATGAAGAGAAAGGATACACAGAACAAATAAACAGAAAGATAATGCCCATAGACAGGCAGTACAGGGGTTAAAATAGCACTGGTGCTGAATAGGATAGAAGTCTAATTTTTCAAGGATGTGCTTCTCAAGAAACCCATCAGAGCGTAAGGCAGTCTCCAAAACCACCGAGAAATATGTCAGCCTGCCAGAAAAATATGGACATCCTAACAGACCCTGGCTAATCCTTAGGTTTTTAAAGCGGAACTGTCACTTTATAATATTTAGGTGATTGTGAATGTGATTTCAAACGGCTTATATTTTTTTTTATTTAAAACTAGCAATGTGGGACTGAGTTGCCCATCATGTTATGACCGTTGGGCGTACATATGTGAAATAAAGACACACTGATAAACACAGACATATGGCACTAATATCTCCTAAAGAGAGACACTTGGAAGGTATGAAACAGTAATATATCCTAAAGAGGGAGACTTGGGAGGTATGCAATATTGTATTTTATTTCTCCTTTACTTTGGGCCAGAATTGCAGTATTGTGCCTGTGTGTGTTTGGGTTGTGCAAATGGAGATCAGAAAATAAAAGGAGCGTTATAGCAGCATGTTAACCCTCTGAATGCCAGAGTGCATTGCAATGCATTGTGCACCCCACTGGCACTTAAAGGGGAACCACCACCCCGCAATAACTTAAGCTTCACCGATTGCTCATCTGGCGACTAGCTGCTTAGTAGCGCTAGTCGCCAGAAATATTACCCGGTTCTGCAGATATCGGCATTTTACCGATGGTGACAGGAGCAGGAAGCACGGACGTCTCTTCACAGTGCGCAGGCGCACGGACGTCACTGTGAAGAGACGTCCGTGCTTCCTGCTCCTGTCACCATCGGTAAAACGCCGATATCTGCAGAACCGGGTAATATTTCTGGTGACTAGAGCTACTAAGCAGCTAGTCGCCAGATGAGCAATCAGTGAAGCTTAAGTTATTGCGGGGTGGTAGTTCCCCTTTAAGGTATACAGTGGCATGTCAGAGTTAAATAGAATGGGAAGTGTATTCATACCTGGTAACTTTAACTTGTGGAGTCCCTGCAGGGGACTCACGTGGTGCTGGTGTGGAGAGACCAATGGGGCAATTTGGGGAAGGGTGGGCGGGGCATAATCACAAGTAGGGGACGGGGCTTAACATAAATGTGGGAAAGTGTTAGTAATAGGCTGGGGAAGGAGGAGAAGTGGGAGGGAAATGCAAGTTTACAGTGTGAGGAGTTTGAACGTGCTCCCTGAGGGGTAAAACTTGATACACAACCCTGTGGCAGTCATTGGGTTAAGTGTGTACCTGATGGCTGTCTGTCCTCTGTGTTGTATGGCAAATGATGACAGAAATAATTCAGCAGTGAAGACCTACCTTTACCCTTTGAGTGCCATTTTGTTCCCCTGGTGCTGCAGCTTCCCTTCAGTGGCTGTACTACAGGTCCTGCTGAGGCCACTGGGAGTCAGAGTGAGTGATTGTGTGTGTGTGTCAGCCATAATTCTTTCTGGTTTTGTGTGTGTGTGTGTGTGTGTGTGAGTTGGTGCTGTGTGAGTGGGGCATGTGTGTATTAGGGTGGTGTAGGAGCAAGTGGAAGCCATTTTATTTTTTTCCTTGGTTGGATAGTGGTGGTCAGAGGGAAGTGTATTCATACCTGGGAACATTGACTTGTGGAGTCCCTGGAGGGGACTGATGTGGAGAGACCAATGTGACAATTTGGGGTAAAAGTGGGTGGGGCATAATCGAGAGTAGGGGCGGGGCTTAACAAAATGTGGAAAAATGTTAGTAATAGGCTGGGGAAGGAGGAGAAATGGGAGGGAAATGCAAGTTTACAGTGTGAGGGGTTTGAACACACTCCCTGAGGGGTAAAACTTGATACACAACCCTGTGGCAGTCAGTGGGTTAAGTGAGTACCTGATGACTGCCTGTCCTCTGTGTTGTATGGCAAATGATGACAGTGAAGAAATAATTGAGCAATAAGGACCTACCTTAACCCTTTGAGTGCTATTTTGTTACCCTGGTGCTGCAGCTTCCCTTCAGTGGCTACACTACAGGTGCTGCTGAGGCCACTGGGAGTCAGAGTGAGTGACTGTGCGTGTGTGTGTCAAAGTACGTGTGTGTGTGTGTGTGTCTGTGGTGTGCGTTTTTTCTTTCCTGAGTTGGATAGTGTATGTGTGTTTGCCTGTGGTATAGGATCAAGTGGCAGCCATTTTGTTTTTTTTGGTAGGTTGTATAGTTGTGGGCGGGCTGGATAGTGGGGGCAGGCCTACTCCAATGGGAGCAGTAACTCCTCCTTACTGCCGCCCCTGGATGTGTGTGTGTCTCCTAAGGAGACAAATTATGTAATAAGCTGTTGTGTGTGTGTGTGTGTGTGTGTGTGTGTGTGTGTGTGTGTGTGTGTGTGTGTGTGTGTGTGTGTGTGTGTGAAAAATAAATTATGAAATGAGGCTTTTTCTTTTATATATATATATATATATATATATATATATATATATATATATATATATTTATATATATATATATATTTATATATATATATATATATTTATATATATATATATTTATATATATTTCTCCCTCTCATCTCTATTAAAGTCAGCCTCTAGGTCACACCTCTGCGCAACACACAAAAGTCTTCCACAGACCTAATTGAGCTCAATGACTCATAAGGGAAAAACTTTATCAGACTTTAAAATGAGACATGTAGTAGTGGATTAACAAAAGAGATGACTGCTGTTCTTTTAAAGAATTAAGAACACATTATTTTTAGGATATACTTTCCCTTTAAGCAATACATCAGTGTAAGACAAACACACTTATGTTGTCTAGATTTTTTATTTCCCTGAATGACTATTAAATGTAGACTTTGAAAGCAGAATTACACCATTTTATTATTATTTATATATATATATATATATATATATATATATATACACATATACACACATATATATATATGTATATACACACACACATACACATAATTTGTAAAACTAGCAAAAAAGTACTATCTAAAAGCATTATCTAAAGTGAAAGATATGTAGACTTGTATTGATAACAAAATACTACAACATTTTTCAATGGGCAGATTAGGATAAAATAACTTGCAGAAAAGAAGTACTCAGCAAACAATTGAAAACACTGAACATGTATAAATAAGGAGCTGAAAAATAAATAGAAAAAAACAAGCAATTTAAATCCCTTAAGATAATATATTTTGAAAAGTAATTTGGTATAATAAACAACTGAACAAAAGTATCTGACTAGCTCCATCTTGTGGACTGTTGACAGTTTTTTTTAGCATAAACAATAAAACACAAAACTGGAACACAGCAAAACGAACAATCTACCAAGAGTAGTATGATTAAATGATTAAAATTATGTTTATTCCACTGATTATAAATGCATCAAACACTACAGCAGTGGTTCTCAACCTCGGTGCCATGGCACTTTGATGTGCCAAAATCCTCCACTTACTGTGTCCATTTGTATCTATAAAGTCTGGAATAAAGGAGAATTTTGAATTTCAAATTTGTATTTATGAAAATTTTATGCACTATATGTTTTGGCTATTCTGATTAGGAGGCCAAAGAATAACTATATATTTAATGTAGTTAGACTATTCATTATACCATTGACAAATGACTTCTAAAATGTTAGGAGTGCGTATAAAAAAAAAGTAAAAATGAACCACTGCACTAGTACAACGAAACAATTCATGGAGTACTAAAGAAAATGAATCTACATTCAAATGAAAGAAAACACATACAAAATGTATAAACTTAAGAAAATGATAAAAAGCAAAATAGAATAAATCGGTATATGAGAACTCTAACAGGTTAGAAAGAAGTCTAAAAATGGGATAGATGAAAGAAGCCTTGGAAAGCTACAAGTGATCTGAAAGAAGGCTATAAGTCATTTGGTTATATTATGTTCTTACACCCATGTAGGGTAAATGATACTCTGGATTCTATGGTTGACCCAGGGAACCAGCATATAAATGAAAATTGGTCAGTACCAATGGGTATTTCCATAATAGGTAACCCACCCTACATGGCTCTCAAATTATCATAATGCATATTAAATGCATATTAAAGGGATAATAGCCCCAATTAATCTTCCTAGTATTTGGGCCATGGAGAGTGTTATTTCAGTACTGTCAGAGTTGTAGTTGTAATTAGGGTTGCACCGATACCGATACTGGCATCGGTATCGGTGCCGATGCCGGCATTTGCGCGAGTACTTGTACTCACGCAAATGCGGCCGATGCCAGCACCGATACCCTGTGTCAGGGTCGGTGCTGCAGAGAAGGCGCCCGGGAAGCTGCTCACAATGCTTCCCGGTCACCTCTCCCCCTCTTGCAGCGTCGGAGCGTTGCCACGGGTTACCATAGCAACGCTCCGATGTTGACCTCTGCCGGGGCTCACGAGAGAACAGCGAGCACCCGGCAGAGGAGGGTAAGATAGGAAAGGGGGGGATCAAGATAGAGGGGGATTCTGCTCAGTGCACATGTGTGGTGGCCTTATTGGCTTGTGTCTGTGCGGTGACTGAACGGAGTTACCGGGAGTTTGTGTCTTTTATCCCTGAACAAATTACCGGGTTTGAGAGGCTTCACAGTGAGACCTTAGTATAGGACATGGACGTTCTCTCCCAGACTTTTCTGCCAGGCGGGCCTCTACTGATTATTCAGGGCTCACCGGAGAATTGGGAAACATGCAATGACAGTGCAATCTGCTCTCATTGCATGTACTAAAAAGCAATTCTGGGGTAAACCAAAGTCATCATAGTGGAGACATCCTAATTACATTAAATGGAAGTTGTAACCCAGCGAGTCTTAGAAAAGTGTGCAACGCATTACAAAACAGCGAACAAGACACTTCAAGCGTTTAAGGTATTAATAGGCCCAGTTTAAAGAATGGAAAATCTGGGAAAGGTGTGTGTCCTTATTGCGCATATGTATTTCCCAATCACTGTAATACATAATACACTGTATTAACAGTGTTAATAGTTAACAGTTAACTGTTAACAGTTTGCATACGATAATGATCAACGCTCAACCTTCTGGCTCACATATGGTTTATGTAGTTTTCACATAGATTTTCAGGTAGTTGCTACATTATGGGCAACTGCACCATCACTGACAGTTATGGCCTTGATTACTATTGTGGGGGTTTATGTGATTGATATAATGGCATATTTAGTATAAATCAAACATATTGCTTCTTTGTTACCACACACATGCAATGGCAAATTTTTGATGTATACGAAGGGGTGTATACAGCAGGGGTGAGGCTTCTGTGACTCTTCCACTGTGGAGGAATACAGATCCCATTATCCATTTACAGGCAACATTTGGTGAAAGAGGCAGAGAGGGGGGTCAAGAGGGAGAAAAAGAGACAAAAGGGACTAAGGGAAAAAAAAAAAAAAAAAAAAGAGGCAAAAGGAGGAAGGATCAGAAGACAAAAGGAAGGGTGCCAAGAAGAGGCAAAAGGGAGAGAGAGGCAAAAGGGTGGAATCAACTGTCAAGGAGGAGGAAAAAGGGGGATCAAAAGGGAGAGAAAAAGCCAAAGCAAAAGAAGGGGTCTCAAGAGGGGGAGAATGAAGTAAAAGGTGGGAATCAAGAGGGGGAATAAGATGTAAAAGAGGAGAATCAAGAGGTGGTGTGTGTATGTATATGTATGTATGTGTGCGTGTGTGTGCGTGTGTGTGTGTGTGCGCGTGCGCGCGTGTGTGTGCGTGTATATATATATATATATATATATATATATATATATATATATATATATATATATTTCAAGTACTCACTGATACTAATTACCGATACTTTTTTTTTGCAGTCATTTGCCAGTTTTCCAAGTACCTAAAGCATATATGCTTTAGGTACTTGGAAATCTGGCAAATGACAGCAAAAAAAAGTATCGGTAATTGGTATCGGTGAGTACTTGAAAAAAGTATCGGTACTCGTACTTGGTCTTAAAAACTTGGTATCGGTGCATCTCTAGTTGTAATTGAATGATAAAGTATCCCCCTCCCACCCCTTTTACGGATATAACACTGCTCACCTCAGAACAGAAAGGTGGTGTCCAAGTGGTTTGCAGAGAGGGACATTCTTCAATTAACATAAGGGAAAAACCTGTCAAGGGGGGCAGCGCTTTCATTGTTCTCACAGTAAGAAGATTGTCCCCTGCTTTGAGCTGTCTGGTCTCAAGACCAGATTCCACATCTGAGGGGAGGTGGCTTACACTAGGTAAAAGGGGAAGGAGGGGGATACTTTATCATTCAATTACTCTTGAACAACAACTCTGACAGTACTGAAATAACACTCTCTATGGCTCAAATACTCTGATGATTAACTGGGGCTGCTGTTTTTTGTGAAACATTACTACCCCTTTAATGTGTCTGCTTTTCTCAAGATATCGTCTTTAATCAATGAGAGAATGTGTTCTCGATCCAAGGGCAGGGGTAATCCCTAGATTGGTTACATATTTTCTATTGCTTCTCTTTCCCCACGTTAGGAGAAAGTGAATTTAGATTATTGGTTATACCAGTCACTTTTCCAGGCACTGCTCTGCTCTGATCTGTACAGGCAGATTTTTTTATTGTCTTTTATGGAACGGTCCTTGCTAATTGTATATTTGTATTTATATTTATATTACTATTAGCATTTATTTATAAAGTGCCAACAGATTTCTTCAATTCTGAAATACAGTGTAGAAAGACAAAAAGATGGAGAAACCAGGGGGCCCCTAGAGCTGAATCCAAAATATACATTTCACCACCACCACTTAACCACAGTGAGTTATACAGTAGTGGCCAAAAGTTTTGAGAATGACACAAATATTCATTTTCACAAAGTCTGCTGCCTCAATTTAGATGATGGCAATTTGCATTTACTCCAGAATCTTATGAAGAGGGATGAATTGCAATCAATTGCAAAGTCCTCCTTTGCCATGAAAATGAACTTAATCCCAAAAAAAACATTTCCACTGCATTTCTGCCCTGCCCCAAAAGGACCAGCTGACATCATGTCAGTGATTCTCTTGTTAACAGAGGTGCGAGTGTTGACGTGGACAAGGCTGAGGATCATTCTGTTATGATGACTGAGGTAGAATAACAGACCAGAAGCTTTAAAAGGAGAGTGGTGCTTTAAATCATTGTTCTTCCTCTGTTAACCATGGTTACCTACAAGGAAATACGTGCTGTCTTCATTGGTTTGCACAAAAAAGGGCTTCACAGGCAAGGATATTGCTGCAAGTAAGATTGCACCTAAATCAACCATTTATTGGATCATCAAGAACTGCAAGGAGAGAGGTTCAATTGTTGTGCACGCCTGGTGTCAAGAAGGGCAGCAAGCCGCTTCTCTTCAGGAAAAACATCAGAGACAGACTGATATTCTGAAAAAGGTACAGGGATTGGACTGCTGAGGACTGGGGTAAGGTCATTTTCTCTGATGAATCCCCTTTCCGATTGTTTGGGCCATCCGGAAAAAGGATTATCTGGTGAAGACAAAGTGAGTGCTACCATCAGTCCTGTGTCATGCCAACAGTAAAGCATCCTGAGACCATTCATGTGTGGGGTTGCTTCTCAGCCAAGGGAGTGGGCTCACTAACAATTTTGCCTAAGAACACAGCCATGAATAAAGAATGGTAACAACACATCCTTCAAGAGCAACTTCTCCCAACCATCCAAGAACAGTTTTGTGACGAACAATGCCTTTTCCAGCATGATGGAGCACCCTGCCATAAGGCAAAAGTGATAACTAAGTGGCTCAAGGAACAAAACGTCAAAATTTTGGGTTCATGGCCAGGAAACTCCCCAGACCTTAATCCCATTGAGAACTTGTGGCTAATCCTCAAGAGGCGGGTGGACAAACAAAAACCCACAAATTCAGACAAACTCCAAGCATTGATTAAGCAAGAATGGGATGTCATCAGTCAGGATGTGGCACAGAAGTTAATTGACAGCATGCCAGGGCGGATTGCAGAAGTCTAGAAAAAGAAGGGCCAACACTGCAAATATTGACTCTTTGCATAAACCTAATATAATTGTCAATAAAAGCCTTTGACACTTATGAAATGCTTGTAATTATACTTCAGTATACCATAGTAACATCTGACAATAATATCTAAGAACATTGAAACAGCAAACTTTGTGAAGACCAATACTTGTGTCATTCTCAAAACTGTACTCACAAAATTTGCGGCTTAGACAACTAGTAAGGCTCCTTGGGAATATAAAGCAGTCCCAACTCAACAAACCAAGGCTGAAATTACAACTCCAGGATGGGCAGCACCTCCACACCTTGCTCTCCCAGCAGCACAAACATGCACAAAAGAAAAAAGGGGGGGTTGCCCAAATCGTGTAATTCAATCTCTAAAATATTGTGAAAAATAAGCAATATATATACTCAGAAGATTAGTGGTCAGTATGATTCCAACTGACAATCGAGCATACAGAGAATACAGGTCTGTCTCAGTTCGGAAATGGTGTGTACTTCACTAAAGAGCCAGGAATTCAGTCTGTTTGAATCTGTAATATTTGTTTATTTTAACATATAAAAATAATAAATATGGTTAAAGAACAATGTGAAATCACAATAACAATATATGTATAAATATATATGGTCAAATAAAAATAGCTAAAGCATTTCACAGTGAAAACGCCACCGATTCCTCAGAGTATGAACTTAAGTCAATCCTCTGAGGAAGCGGTGGCGTTTTCGTAGCGAAAAGCGTTAGCTAGTTATTTGGGCATTTATATTTATACATAATATTTTTATTGAGAATTCACATTGTCCTTTTGACCATTTTTATATGTTAAAATAAACTAATAATAGAGATTCAAACTAAATAGATTCCTTGTTCTTTAGTGAAAGTGAAGTATACACTAGTTCTGAATGGAGACGGTCCTGTATCCTCTGTATGCTCAATTGTCAATTGAAATCATACTGACCACTACTCCCGTGAGTATATACATTTCTTATTTTTCATAATATTTAAGAGATTGAATTACCCTATTTGAGCATCCCCTTTTTTCTTTTGTGCACACAATTCTGAAAAATAGTTTACATTAGAATATTGTACAATGGGTTACAATAGATAAGGATATTTTCAATCGACAATAAAATCCATGGTAAACAAGTATCAGCAGGCCCTGCTTAAAGGGATAGTAATACTTCGTTTTAACTTTATTTTATTTTGTAGGCATTAAAAAAACATGAAGAATGATATAAGTCTTATCTCTCAAACCTTTATGGTTTAAGAGATATTCACAAGCAAAGTTTCCCCCTCCCGCCCCTTTTACTGATGTAACACTTCTCAGCCAGGGCAGAAGGGAGCTGCCCAGGTAGACTGCAGAGAGGGACAATCTTCAATTAAGATAAGGGAAAAACCTGAAAAGCTTGTCAAGGGGGGCAGGGATTTCATTGTTTTCATAGGAATAAGAGTGTCCCCTTCTGTCATCTGTCCAGTCTATGGACTGCATTCCACATCTGAGAAGAGATTGTTTACAGTAGGTAAAAGGGGTGGGAGGGGGAAAACTTTGCTTGTGAATATCTCATAAACCATAAAGGTTTGAGAGATAAGACTTATATCATTCTTCATGTTTTTTTAATGCCTACAAAATAAAATAAAGTTAAAACGAAGTATTACTATCCCTTTAATAGAGATTTCAAACTATAAGAAATGAGGGGGATTCCAAAGGTGAAACTACTGTGGAGCTTATAAAAAGATCTTCCAGATAAGGTCATTGAACTCTCTTGTTCTAAGAAATGCTGCCACAAGCTCAGTAAAGACCCATTCATCAAGGCCTGACTAAGCAGAGAAGAACAAAATGAAAATGCCGGTTTCGAAAGTGAATTTGAGACACTGGTAAAGATCTGGCCAGATAGCAAGGTAAGTGGCTTAACTAGCCAGAGAACACTCTGGTGGACCCAACACATCTATATCAAAACTCCAATTTGAAATCGGAAATTTGGAGGGATTCATCTATCACTAACAAGTTATCTTCTTTATTTCGAGATAGGTTGATTTTCAATGCAAGACCAGATAGCTATAGACTGCGAAGAGCAGGACCAACAGGAGGAATATATCTTGGTATAAGCCCAAAATCAAGCCTCTGCATTGAAAAATAAAGTGATGAAGTATAGTTTGCAAAAAGAAATGCTCTTATCTCCCATGGAAATAAAAGTAAATTAGTCTCCCTAAATCAAAGTGAAGTATGGCAGTTTCCCATCAATTTAAATCAGTGAAGTATGGCAGTAAAACTGCAGTATGGTTTGCCACTCAAATCGGTAATCCTAAGGTTTTAAGTAGAACTATAGAGACAGCAGAAACTATTATCTGAATTACTAACAACTACAAACACAGTTTCACTACAGGAATTGGGTCCTGTCTGTAGTAAGGAGAAAAAGCAGAGCAACATCTCTATGATGGTTGATGCTTGTAAAGTTGGAGCAGCTGTAACAGCTCCAAAAAGTTTTAACAAGTCCACATACCAAACACTAAGCATAAAAATGCACCATTTATAGAGAAGCGGGTAATTGAGAATGAGGTCATCTTTGTTTTATTCATGATCATAGACCTATTACGAGAAAATAGGATTTTAGTCTTACCTGTTAAATCCTTTTCACTTAGTCCATACAGGTCACTGGTACTCTGGGAGGCGTAAGTCCCCTTTAATAGGCAGGAACAACTATGCAAATAATTTGCAAGGGGCGGAGCCTCCCCTCTTACTTAAGCCACCTTCTGGCCAGAGCCACTTTAGATTGATTTGAGACCCTAAAACTGACCTCAGGTAAGCAAAAAGAAAGACTCCTGTGAGCATGCCCGAACGGTCTCCCACTGAATGCCACAGGAGAGCCAAGACTGGTCCCTTGACAGGGTGGGAGACCAGTGACCTGTATGGACTAAGTGAAAAGGATTTAACAGGTAAGACTAAAATCCTATTTTCACTGTCGTCCAATACAGGTCACTGGTACTCTGGGATGTACAAACATTGAGCTGATCCAGAGGCGGGAAGTAAGGCAAGGACCAGGCGCAAGGCCCAAGTCACTAGAACTGTTATGACCAGTTGATAACATAGCCCAAACTGTAAGTGTCAACGGACACCAACCAAGGGAACAATCCCTGAACTAACACAGCACACGGAACTAGAGCCAACCGGGCTCAACAGTAAAGAAGCACTAAGGATCACAGAGCGGAAGACCTACACAGGCAAGACTGCCTCCAGGACCTTCCTTCCAAAACTGGCATCAGCCGAAGCCAGTACATCAACTCGATAGTGCTTAGAAAAGGTGTGCACAGAGGACCAAGTGGCCGCTCTGTACAGTTGATCAGCAGAAGCTTGATTCTTGTAGGCCCAAGAGGCCCCAATAGATCTGGTGGAATGGGCAGTCACCCGGAAGGGAACATGCTTATTCCTCAACTTATAGGCTTCACGGATGGTAGCCTTAATCCAAGAGGCAATGGTAACTTTGGAAGCCGGTCTTCCTGCCCTAGGCCCCTCAGGAATGACGAATAGAGCGTCAGACTTCCTGATAGACTCGGTGCGATGAACATAAAACTTGAGGCAACGCACCACATCCAACAGATGGAGATCTCTTTCCTTGTCAGATGAAGGATTAGGGCAGAAAGAGGGAACCACAATCTCCTGATTGATGTGAAACTCAGACACAACCTTGGGTAAGAATTCCTTGGTAGTGCGAAGCACAGCCTTATCCTTGTGGAACACCAGGTAAGGAGGTTTACAAGACAAGGCCTGTAACTCTGCTACCCGGCGCACTGACACAACAGCCAAGAGGAAGGCCATCTTCCAAGTCACAAGACGTAATGGAATGGAAGCCAAGGATTCAAAAGGATTTACGGATATAACACTGCTCACCTCAGAACAGAAAGGTGGTGTCCAAGTGGTTTGCAGAGAGGGACATTCTTCAATTAACATAAGGGAAAAACCTGTCAAGGGGGGCAGCGCTTTCATTGTTCTCACAGTAAGAAGATTGTCCCCTGCTTTGAGCTGTCTGGTCTCAAGACCAGATTCCACATCTGAGGGGAGGTGGCTTACACTAGGTAAAAGGGGAAGGAGGGGGATACTTTATCATTCAATTACTCTTGAACAACAACTCTGACAGTACTGAAATAACACTCTCTATGGCTCAAATACTCTGATGATTAACTGGGGCTGCTGTTTTTTGTGAAACATTACTACCCCTTTAATGTGTCTGCTTTTCTCAAGATATCGTCTTTAATCAATGAGAGAATGTGTTCTCGATCCAAGGGCAGGGGTAATCCCTAGATTGGTTACATATTTTCTATTGCTTCTCTTTCCCCACGTTAGGAGAAAGTGAATTTAGATTATTGGTTATACCAGTCACTTTTCCAGGCACTGCTCTGCTCTGATCTGTACAGGCAGATTTTTTTATTGTCTTTTATGGAACGGTCCTTGCTAATTGTATATTTGTATTTATATTTATATTACTATTAGCATTTATTTATAAAGTGCCAACAGATTTCTTCAATTCTGAAATACAGTGTAGAAAGACAAAAAGATGGAGAAACCAGGGGGCCCCTAGAGCTGAATCCAAAATATACATTTCACCACCACCACTTAACCACAGTGAGTTATACAGTAGTGGCCAAAAGTTTTGAGAATGACACAAATATTCATTTTCACAAAGTCTGCTGCCTCAATTTAGATGATGGCAATTTGCATTTACTCCAGAATCTTATGAAGAGGGATGAATTGCAATCAATTGCAAAGTCCTCCTTTGCCATGAAAATGAACTTAATCCCAAAAAAAACATTTCCACTGCATTTCTGCCCTGCCCCAAAAGGACCAGCTGACATCATGTCAGTGATTCTCTTGTTAACAGAGGTGCGAGTGTTGACGTGGACAAGGCTGAGGATCATTCTGTTATGATGACTGAGGTAGAATAACAGACCAGAAGCTTTAAAAGGAGAGTGGTGCTTTAAATCATTGTTCTTCCTCTGTTAACCATGGTTACCTACAAGGAAATACGTGCTGTCTTCATTGGTTTGCACAAAAAAGGGCTTCACAGGCAAGGATATTGCTGCAAGTAAGATTGCACCTAAATCAACCATTTATTGGATCATCAAGAACTGCAAGGAGAGAGGTTCAATTGTTGTGCACGCCTGGTGTCAAGAAGGGCAGCAAGCCGCTTCTCTTCAGGAAAAACATCAGAGACAGACTGATATTCTGAAAAAGGTACAGGGATTGGACTGCTGAGGACTGGGGTAAGGTCATTTTCTCTGATGAATCCCCTTTCCGATTGTTTGGGCCATCCGGAAAAAGGATTATCTGGTGAAGACAAAGTGAGTGCTACCATCAGTCCTGTGTCATGCCAACAGTAAAGCATCCTGAGACCATTCATGTGTGGGGTTGCTTCTCAGCCAAGGGAGTGGGCTCACTAACAATTTTGCCTAAGAACACAGCCATGAATAAAGAATGGTAACAACACATCCTTCAAGAGCAACTTCTCCCAACCATCCAAGAACAGTTTTGTGACGAACAATGCCTTTTCCAGCATGATGGAGCACCCTGCCATAAGGCAAAAGTGATAACTAAGTGGCTCAAGGAACAAAACGTCAAAATTTTGGGTTCATGGCCAGGAAACTCCCCAGACCTTAATCCCATTGAGAACTTGTGGCTAATCCTCAAGAGGCGGGTGGACAAACAAAAACCCACAAATTCAGACAAACTCCAAGCATTGATTAAGCAAGAATGGGATGTCATCAGTCAGGATGTGGCACAGAAGTTAATTGACAGCATGCCAGGGCGGATTGCAGAAGTCTAGAAAAAGAAGGGCCAACACTGCAAATATTGACTCTTTGCATAAACCTAATATAATTGTCAATAAAAGCCTTTGACACTTATGAAATGCTTGTAATTATACTTCAGTATACCATAGTAACATCTGACAATAATATCTAAGAACATTGAAACAGCAAACTTTGTGAAGACCAATACTTGTGTCATTCTCAAAACTGTACTCACAAAATTTGCGGCTTAGACAACTAGTAAGGCTCCTTGGGAATATAAAGCAGTCCCAACTCAACAAACCAAGGCTGAAATTACAACTCCAGGATGGGCAGCACCTCCACACCTTGCTCTCCCAGCAGCACAAACATGCACAAAAGAAAAAAGGGGGGGTTGCCCAAATCGTGTAATTCAATCTCTAAAATATTGTGAAAAATAAGCAATATATATACTCAGAAGATTAGTGGTCAGTATGATTCCAACTGACAATCGAGCATACAGAGAATACAGGTCTGTCTCAGTTCGGAAATGGTGTGTACTTCACTAAAGAGCCAGGAATTCAGTCTGTTTGAATCTGTAATATTTGTTTATTTTAACATATAAAAATAATAAATATGGTTAAAGAACAATGTGAAATCACAATAACAATATATGTATAAATATATATGGTCAAATAAAAATAGCTAAAGCATTTCACAGTGAAAACGCCACCGATTCCTCAGAGTATGAACTTAAGTCAATCCTCTGAGGAAGCGGTGGCGTTTTCGTAGCGAAAAGCGTTAGCTAGTTATTTGGGCATTTATATTTATACATAATATTTTTATTGAGAATTCACATTGTCCTTTTGACCATTTTTATATGTTAAAATAAACTAATAATAGAGATTCAAACTAAATAGATTCCTTGTTCTTTAGTGAAAGTGAAGTATACACTAGTTCTGAATGGAGACGGTCCTGTATCCTCTGTATGCTCAATTGTCAATTGAAATCATACTGACCACTACTCCCGTGAGTATATACATTTCTTATTTTTCATAATATTTAAGAGATTGAATTACCCTATTTGAGCATCCCCTTTTTTCTTTTGTGCACACAATTCTGAAAAATAGTTTACATTAGAATATTGTACAATGGGTTACAATAGATAAGGATATTTTCAATCGACAATAAAATCCATGGTAAACAAGTATCAGCAGGCCCTGCTTAAAGGGATAGTAATACTTCGTTTTAACTTTATTTTATTTTGTAGGCATTAAAAAAACATGAAGAATGATATAAGTCTTATCTCTCAAACCTTTATGGTTTAAGAGATATTCACAAGCAAAGTTTCCCCCTCCCGCCCCTTTTACTGATGTAACACTTCTCAGCCAGGGCAGAAGGGAGCTGCCCAGGTAGACTGCAGAGAGGGACAATCTTCAATTAAGATAAGGGAAAAACCTGAAAAGCTTGTCAAGGGGGGCAGGGATTTCATTGTTTTCATAGGAATAAGAGTGTCCCCTTCTGTCATCTGTCCAGTCTATGGACTGCATTCCACATCTGAGAAGAGATTGTTTACAGTAGGTAAAAGGGGTGGGAGGGGGAAAACTTTGCTTGTGAATATCTCATAAACCATAAAGGTTTGAGAGATAAGACTTATATCATTCTTCATGTTTTTTTAATGCCTACAAAATAAAATAAAGTTAAAACGAAGTATTACTATCCCTTTAATAGAGATTTCAAACTATAAGAAATGAGGGGGATTCCAAAGGTGAAACTACTGTGGAGCTTATAAAAAGATCTTCCAGATAAGGTCATTGAACTCTCTTGTTCTAAGAAATGCTGCCACAAGCTCAGTAAAGACCCATTCATCAAGGCCTGACTAAGCAGAGAAGAACAAAATGAAAATGCCGGTTTCGAAAGTGAATTTGAGACACTGGTAAAGATCTGGCCAGATAGCAAGGTAAGTGGCTTAACTAGCCAGAGAACACTCTGGTGGACCCAACACATCTATATCAAAACTCCAATTTGAAATCGGAAATTTGGAGGGATTCATCTATCACTAACAAGTTATCTTCTTTATTTCGAGATAGGTTGATTTTCAATGCAAGACCAGATAGCTATAGACTGCGAAGAGCAGGACCAACAGGAGGAATATATCTTGGTATAAGCCCAAAATCAAGCCTCTGCATTGAAAAATAAAGTGATGAAGTATAGTTTGCAAAAAGAAATGCTCTTATCTCCCATGGAAATAAAAGTAAATTAGTCTCCCTAAATCAAAGTGAAGTATGGCAGTTTCCCATCAATTTAAATCAGTGAAGTATGGCAGTAAAACTGCAGTATGGTTTGCCACTCAAATCGGTAATCCTAAGGTTTTAAGTAGAACTATAGAGACAGCAGAAACTATTATCTGAATTACTAACAACTACAAACACAGTTTCACTACAGGAATTGGGTCCTGTCTGTAGTAAGGAGAAAAAGCAGAGCAACATCTCTATGATGGTTGATGCTTGTAAAGTTGGAGCAGCTGTAACAGCTCCAAAAAGTTTTAACAAGTCCACATACCAAACACTAAGCATAAAAATGCACCATTTATAGAGAAGCGGGTAATTGAGAATGAGGTCATCTTTGTTTTATTCATGATCATAGACCTATTACGAGAAAATAGGATTTTAGTCTTACCTGTTAAATCCTTTTCACTTAGTCCATACAGGTCACTGGTACTCTGGGAGGCGTAAGTCCCCTTTAATAGGCAGGAACAACTATGCAAATAATTTGCAAGGGGCGGAGCCTCCCCTCTTACTTAAGCCACCTTCTGGCCAGAGCCACTTTAGATTGATTTGAGACCCTAAAACTGACCTCAGGTAAGCAAAAAGAAAGACTCCTGTGAGCATGCCCGAACGGTCTCCCACTGAATGCCACAGGAGAGCCAAGACTGGTCCCTTGACAGGGTGGGAGACCAGTGACCTGTATGGACTAAGTGAAAAGGATTTAACAGGTAAGACTAAAATCCTATTTTCACTGTCGTCCAATACAGGTCACTGGTACTCTGGGATGTACAAACATTGAGCTGATCCAGAGGCGGGAAGTAAGGCAAGGACCAGGCGCAAGGCCCAAGTCACTAGAACTGTTATGACCAGTTGATAACATAGCCCAAACTGTAAGTGTCAACGGACACCAACCAAGGGAACAATCCCTGAACTAACACAGCACACGGAACTAGAGCCAACCGGGCTCAACAGTAAAGAAGCACTAAGGATCACAGAGCGGAAGACCTACACAGGCAAGACTGCCTCCAGGACCTTCCTTCCAAAACTGGCATCAGCCGAAGCCAGTACATCAACTCGATAGTGCTTAGAAAAGGTGTGCACAGAGGACCAAGTGGCCGCTCTGTACAGTTGATCAGCAGAAGCTTGATTCTTGTAGGCCCAAGAGGCCCCAATAGATCTGGTGGAATGGGCAGTCACCCGGAAGGGAACATGCTTATTCCTCAACTTATAGGCTTCACGGATGGTAGCCTTAATCCAAGAGGCAATGGTAACTTTGGAAGCCGGTCTTCCTGCCCTAGGCCCCTCAGGAATGACGAATAGAGCGTCAGACTTCCTGATAGACTCGGTGCGATGAACATAAAACTTGAGGCAACGCACCACATCCAACAGATGGAGATCTCTTTCCTTGTCAGATGAAGGATTAGGGCAGAAAGAGGGAACCACAATCTCCTGATTGATGTGAAACTCAGACACAACCTTGGGTAAGAATTCCTTGGTAGTGCGAAGCACAGCCTTATCCTTGTGGAACACCAGGTAAGGAGGTTTACAAGACAAGGCCTGTAACTCTGCTACCCGGCGCACTGACACAACAGCCAAGAGGAAGGCCATCTTCCAAGTCACAAGACGTAATGGAATGGAAGCCAAGGATTCAAAAGGATTTACGGATATAACACTGCTCACCTCAGAACAGAAAGGTGGTGTCCAAGTGGTTTGCAGAGAGGGACATTCTTCAATTAACATAAGGGAAAAACCTGTCAAGGGGGGCAGCGCTTTCATTGTTCTCACAGTAAGAAGATTGTCCCCTGCTTTGAGCTGTCTGGTCTCAAGACCAGATTCCACATCTGAGGGGAGGTGGCTTACACTAGGTAAAAGGGGAAGGAGGGGGATACTTTATCATTCAATTACTCTTGAACAACAACTCTGACAGTACTGAAATAACACTCTCTATGGCTCAAATACTCTGATGATTAACTGGGGCTGCTGTTTTTTGTGAAACATTACTACCCCTTTAATGTGTCTGCTTTTCTCAAGATATCGTCTTTAATCAATGAGAGAATGTGTTCTCGATCCAAGGGCAGGGGTAATCCCTAGATTGGTTACATATTTTCTATTGCTTCTCTTTCCCCACGTTAGGAGAAAGTGAATTTAGATTATTGGTTATACCAGTCACTTTTCCAGGCACTGCTCTGCTCTGATCTGTACAGGCAGATTTTTTTATTGTCTTTTATGGAACGGTCCTTGCTAATTGTATATTTGTATTTATATTTATATTACTATTAGCATTTATTTATAAAGTGCCAACAGATTTCTTCAATTCTGAAATACAGTGTAGAAAGACAAAAAGATGGAGAAACCAGGGGGCCCCTAGAGCTGAATCCAAAATATACATTTCACCACCACCACTTAACCACAGTGAGTTATACAGTAGTGGCCAAAAGTTTTGAGAATGACACAAATATTCATTTTCACAAAGTCTGCTGCCTCAATTTAGATGATGGCAATTTGCATTTACTCCAGAATCTTATGAAGAGGGATGAATTGCAATCAATTGCAAAGTCCTCCTTTGCCATGAAAATGAACTTAATCCCAAAAAAAACATTTCCACTGCATTTCTGCCCTGCCCCAAAAGGACCAGCTGACATCATGTCAGTGATTCTCTTGTTAACAGAGGTGCGAGTGTTGACGTGGACAAGGCTGAGGATCATTCTGTTATGATGACTGAGGTAGAATAACAGACCAGAAGCTTTAAAAGGAGAGTGGTGCTTTAAATCATTGTTCTTCCTCTGTTAACCATGGTTACCTACAAGGAAATACGTGCTGTCTTCATTGGTTTGCACAAAAAAGGGCTTCACAGGCAAGGATATTGCTGCAAGTAAGATTGCACCTAAATCAACCATTTATTGGATCATCAAGAACTGCAAGGAGAGAGGTTCAATTGTTGTGCACGCCTGGTGTCAAGAAGGGCAGCAAGCCGCTTCTCTTCAGGAAAAACATCAGAGACAGACTGATATTCTGAAAAAGGTACAGGGATTGGACTGCTGAGGACTGGGGTAAGGTCATTTTCTCTGATGAATCCCCTTTCCGATTGTTTGGGCCATCCGGAAAAAGGATTATCTGGTGAAGACAAAGTGAGTGCTACCATCAGTCCTGTGTCATGCCAACAGTAAAGCATCCTGAGACCATTCATGTGTGGGGTTGCTTCTCAGCCAAGGGAGTGGGCTCACTAACAATTTTGCCTAAGAACACAGCCATGAATAAAGAATGGTAACAACACATCCTTCAAGAGCAACTTCTCCCAACCATCCAAGAACAGTTTTGTGACGAACAATGCCTTTTCCAGCATGATGGAGCACCCTGCCATAAGGCAAAAGTGATAACTAAGTGGCTCAAGGAACAAAACGTCAAAATTTTGGGTTCATGGCCAGGAAACTCCCCAGACCTTAATCCCATTGAGAACTTGTGGCTAATCCTCAAGAGGCGGGTGGACAAACAAAAACCCACAAATTCAGACAAACTCCAAGCATTGATTAAGCAAGAATGGGATGTCATCAGTCAGGATGTGGCACAGAAGTTAATTGACAGCATGCCAGGGCGGATTGCAGAAGTCTAGAAAAAGAAGGGCCAACACTGCAAATATTGACTCTTTGCATAAACCTAATATAATTGTCAATAAAAGCCTTTGACACTTATGAAATGCTTGTAATTATACTTCAGTATACCATAGTAACATCTGACAATAATATCTAAGAACATTGAAACAGCAAACTTTGTGAAGACCAATACTTGTGTCATTCTCAAAACTGTACTCACAAAATTTGCGGCTTAGACAACTAGTAAGGCTCCTTGGGAATATAAAGCAGTCCCAACTCAACAAACCAAGGCTGAAATTACAACTCCAGGATGGGCAGCACCTCCACACCTTGCTCTCCCAGCAGCACAAACATGCACAAAAGAAAAAAGGGGGGGTTGCCCAAATCGTGTAATTCAATCTCTAAAATATTGTGAAAAATAAGCAATATATATACTCAGAAGATTAGTGGTCAGTATGATTCCAACTGACAATCGAGCATACAGAGAATACAGGTCTGTCTCAGTTCGGAAATGGTGTGTACTTCACTAAAGAGCCAGGAATTCAGTCTGTTTGAATCTGTAATATTTGTTTATTTTAACATATAAAAATAATAAATATGGTTAAAGAACAATGTGAAATCACAATAACAATATATGTATAAATATATATGGTCAAATAAAAATAGCTAAAGCATTTCACAGTGAAAACGCCACCGATTCCTCAGAGTATGAACTTAAGTCAATCCTCTGAGGAAGCGGTGGCGTTTTCGTAGCGAAAAGCGTTAGCTAGTTATTTGGGCATTTATATTTATACATAATATTTTTATTGAGAATTCACATTGTCCTTTTGACCATTTTTATATGTTAAAATAAACTAATAATAGAGATTCAAACTAAATAGATTCCTTGTTCTTTAGTGAAAGTGAAGTATACACTAGTTCTGAATGGAGACGGTCCTGTATCCTCTGTATGCTCAATTGTCAATTGAAATCATACTGACCACTACTCCCGTGAGTATATACATTTCTTATTTTTCATAATATTTAAGAGATTGAATTACCCTATTTGAGCATCCCCTTTTTTCTTTTGTGCACACAATTCTGAAAAATAGTTTACATTAGAATATTGTACAATGGGTTACAATAGATAAGGATATTTTCAATCGACAATAAAATCCATGGTAAACAAGTATCAGCAGGCCCTGCTTAAAGGGATAGTAATACTTCGTTTTAACTTTATTTTATTTTGTAGGCATTAAAAAAACATGAAGAATGATATAAGTCTTATCTCTCAAACCTTTATGGTTTAAGAGATATTCACAAGCAAAGTTTCCCCCTCCCGCCCCTTTTACTGATGTAACACTTCTCAGCCAGGGCAGAAGGGAGCTGCCCAGGTAGACTGCAGAGAGGGACAATCTTCAATTAAGATAAGGGAAAAACCTGAAAAGCTTGTCAAGGGGGGCAGGGATTTCATTGTTTTCATAGGAATAAGAGTGTCCCCTTCTGTCATCTGTCCAGTCTATGGACTGCATTCCACATCTGAGAAGAGATTGTTTACAGTAGGTAAAAGGGGTGGGAGGGGGAAAACTTTGCTTGTGAATATCTCATAAACCATAAAGGTTTGAGAGATAAGACTTATATCATTCTTCATGTTTTTTTAATGCCTACAAAATAAAATAAAGTTAAAACGAAGTATTACTATCCCTTTAATAGAGATTTCAAACTATAAGAAATGAGGGGGATTCCAAAGGTGAAACTACTGTGGAGCTTATAAAAAGATCTTCCAGATAAGGTCATTGAACTCTCTTGTTCTAAGAAATGCTGCCACAAGCTCAGTAAAGACCCATTCATCAAGGCCTGACTAAGCAGAGAAGAACAAAATGAAAATGCCGGTTTCGAAAGTGAATTTGAGACACTGGTAAAGATCTGGCCAGATAGCAAGGTAAGTGGCTTAACTAGCCAGAGAACACTCTGGTGGACCCAACACATCTATATCAAAACTCCAATTTGAAATCGGAAATTTGGAGGGATTCATCTATCACTAACAAGTTATCTTCTTTATTTCGAGATAGGTTGATTTTCAATGCAAGACCAGATAGCTATAGACTGCGAAGAGCAGGACCAACAGGAGGAATATATCTTGGTATAAGCCCAAAATCAAGCCTCTGCATTGAAAAATAAAGTGATGAAGTATAGTTTGCAAAAAGAAATGCTCTTATCTCCCATGGAAATAAAAGTAAATTAGTCTCCCTAAATCAAAGTGAAGTATGGCAGTTTCCCATCAATTTAAATCAGTGAAGTATGGCAGTAAAACTGCAGTATGGTTTGCCACTCAAATCGGTAATCCTAAGGTTTTAAGTAGAACTATAGAGACAGCAGAAACTATTATCTGAATTACTAACAACTACAAACACAGTTTCACTACAGGAATTGGGTCCTGTCTGTAGTAAGGAGAAAAAGCAGAGCAACATCTCTATGATGGTTGATGCTTGTAAAGTTGGAGCAGCTGTAACAGCTCCAAAAAGTTTTAACAAGTCCACATACCAAACACTAAGCATAAAAATGCACCATTTATAGAGAAGCGGGTAATTGAGAATGAGGTCATCTTTGTTTTATTCATGATCATAGACCTATTACGAGAAAATAGGATTTTAGTCTTACCTGTTAAATCCTTTTCACTTAGTCCATACAGGTCACTGGTACTCTGGGAGGCGTAAGTCCCCTTTAATAGGCAGGAACAACTATGCAAATAATTTGCAAGGGGCGGAGCCTCCCCTCTTACTTAAGCCACCTTCTGGCCAGAGCCACTTTAGATTGATTTGAGACCCTAAAACTGACCTCAGGTAAGCAAAAAGAAAGACTCCTGTGAGCATGCCCGAACGGTCTCCCACTGAATGCCACAGGAGAGCCAAGACTGGTCCCTTGACAGGGTGGGAGACCAGTGACCTGTATGGACTAAGTGAAAAGGATTTAACAGGTAAGACTAAAATCCTATTTTCACTGTCGTCCAATACAGGTCACTGGTACTCTGGGATGTACAAACATTGAGCTGATCCAGAGGCGGGAAGTAAGGCAAGGACCAGGCGCAAGGCCCAAGTCACTAGAACTGTTATGACCAGTTGATAACATAGCCCAAACTGTAAGTGTCAACGGACACCAACCAAGGGAACAATCCCTGAACTAACACAGCACACGGAACTAGAGCCAACCGGGCTCAACAGTAAAGAAGCACTAAGGATCACAGAGCGGAAGACCTACACAGGCAAGACTGCCTCCAGGACCTTCCTTCCAAAACTGGCATCAGCCGAAGCCAGTACATCAACTCGATAGTGCTTAGAAAAGGTGTGCACAGAGGACCAAGTGGCCGCTCTGTACAGTTGATCAGCAGAAGCTTGATTCTTGTAGGCCCAAGAGGCCCCAATAGATCTGGTGGAATGGGCAGTCACCCGGAAGGGAACATGCTTATTCCTCAACTTATAGGCTTCACGGATGGTAGCCTTAATCCAAGAGGCAATGGTAACTTTGGAAGCCGGTCTTCCTGCCCTAGGCCCCTCAGGAATGACGAATAGAGCGTCAGACTTCCTGATAGACTCGGTGCGATGAACATAAAACTTGAGGCAACGCACCACATCCAACAGATGGAGATCTCTTTCCTTGTCAGATGAAGGATTAGGGCAGAAAGAGGGAACCACAATCTCCTGATTGATGTGAAACTCAGACACAACCTTGGGTAAGAATTCCTTGGTAGTGCGAAGCACAGCCTTATCCTTGTGGAACACCAGGTAAGGAGGTTTACAAGACAAGGCCTGTAACTCTGCTACCCGGCGCACTGACACAACAGCCAAGAGGAAGGCCATCTTCCAAGTCACAAGACGTAATGGAATGGAAGCCAAGGATTCAAAAGGATTTACGGATATAACACTGCTCACCTCAGAACAGAAAGGTGGTGTCCAAGTGGTTTGCAGAGAGGGACATTCTTCAATTAACATAAGGGAAAAACCTGTCAAGGGGGGCAGCGCTTTCATTGTTCTCACAGTAAGAAGATTGTCCCCTGCTTTGAGCTGTCTGGTCTCAAGACCAGATTCCACATCTGAGGGGAGGTGGCTTACACTAGGTAAAAGGGGAAGGAGGGGGATACTTTATCATTCAATTACTCTTGAACAACAACTCTGACAGTACTGAAATAACACTCTCTATGGCTCAAATACTCTGATGATTAACTGGGGCTGCTGTTTTTTGTGAAACATTACTACCCCTTTAATGTGTCTGCTTTTCTCAAGATATCGTCTTTAATCAATGAGAGAATGTGTTCTCGATCCAAGGGCAGGGGTAATCCCTAGATTGGTTACATATTTTCTATTGCTTCTCTTTCCCCACGTTAGGAGAAAGTGAATTTAGATTATTGGTTATACCAGTCACTTTTCCAGGCACTGCTCTGCTCTGATCTGTACAGGCAGATTTTTTTATTGTCTTTTATGGAACGGTCCTTGCTAATTGTATATTTGTATTTATATTTATATTACTATTAGCATTTATTTATAAAGTGCCAACAGATTTCTTCAATTCTGAAATACAGTGTAGAAAGACAAAAAGATGGAGAAACCAGGGGGCCCCTAGAGCTGAATCCAAAATATACATTTCACCACCACCACTTAACCACAGTGAGTTATACAGTAGTGGCCAAAAGTTTTGAGAATGACACAAATATTCATTTTCACAAAGTCTGCTGCCTCAATTTAGATGATGGCAATTTGCATTTACTCCAGAATCTTATGAAGAGGGATGAATTGCAATCAATTGCAAAGTCCTCCTTTGCCATGAAAATGAACTTAATCCCAAAAAAAACATTTCCACTGCATTTCTGCCCTGCCCCAAAAGGACCAGCTGACATCATGTCAGTGATTCTCTTGTTAACAGAGGTGCGAGTGTTGACGTGGACAAGGCTGAGGATCATTCTGTTATGATGACTGAGGTAGAATAACAGACCAGAAGCTTTAAAAGGAGAGTGGTGCTTTAAATCATTGTTCTTCCTCTGTTAACCATGGTTACCTACAAGGAAATACGTGCTGTCTTCATTGGTTTGCACAAAAAAGGGCTTCACAGGCAAGGATATTGCTGCAAGTAAGATTGCACCTAAATCAACCATTTATTGGATCATCAAGAACTGCAAGGAGAGAGGTTCAATTGTTGTGCACGCCTGGTGTCAAGAAGGGCAGCAAGCCGCTTCTCTTCAGGAAAAACATCAGAGACAGACTGATATTCTGAAAAAGGTACAGGGATTGGACTGCTGAGGACTGGGGTAAGGTCATTTTCTCTGATGAATCCCCTTTCCGATTGTTTGGGCCATCCGGAAAAAGGATTATCTGGTGAAGACAAAGTGAGTGCTACCATCAGTCCTGTGTCATGCCAACAGTAAAGCATCCTGAGACCATTCATGTGTGGGGTTGCTTCTCAGCCAAGGGAGTGGGCTCACTAACAATTTTGCCTAAGAACACAGCCATGAATAAAGAATGGTAACAACACATCCTTCAAGAGCAACTTCTCCCAACCATCCAAGAACAGTTTTGTGACGAACAATGCCTTTTCCAGCATGATGGAGCACCCTGCCATAAGGCAAAAGTGATAACTAAGTGGCTCAAGGAACAAAACGTCAAAATTTTGGGTTCATGGCCAGGAAACTCCCCAGACCTTAATCCCATTGAGAACTTGTGGCTAATCCTCAAGAGGCGGGTGGACAAACAAAAACCCACAAATTCAGACAAACTCCAAGCATTGATTAAGCAAGAATGGGATGTCATCAGTCAGGATGTGGCACAGAAGTTAATTGACAGCATGCCAGGGCGGATTGCAGAAGTCTAGAAAAAGAAGGGCCAACACTGCAAATATTGACTCTTTGCATAAACCTAATATAATTGTCAATAAAAGCCTTTGACACTTATGAAATGCTTGTAATTATACTTCAGTATACCATAGTAACATCTGACAATAATATCTAAGAACATTGAAACAGCAAACTTTGTGAAGACCAATACTTGTGTCATTCTCAAAACTGTACTCACAAAATTTGCGGCTTAGACAACTAGTAAGGCTCCTTGGGAATATAAAGCAGTCCCAACTCAACAAACCAAGGCTGAAATTACAACTCCAGGATGGGCAGCACCTCCACACCTTGCTCTCCCAGCAGCACAAACATGCACAAAAGAAAAAAGGGGGGGTTGCCCAAATCGTGTAATTCAATCTCTAAAATATTGTGAAAAATAAGCAATATATATACTCAGAAGATTAGTGGTCAGTATGATTCCAACTGACAATCGAGCATACAGAGAATACAGGTCTGTCTCAGTTCGGAAATGGTGTGTACTTCACTAAAGAGCCAGGAATTCAGTCTGTTTGAATCTGTAATATTTGTTTATTTTAACATATAAAAATAATAAATATGGTTAAAGAACAATGTGAAATCACAATAACAATATATGTATAAATATATATGGTCAAATAAAAATAGCTAAAGCATTTCACAGTGAAAACGTCACCGATTCCTCAGAGTATGAACTTAAGTCAATCCTCTGAGGAAGCGGTGGCGTTTTCGTAGCGAAAAGCGTTAGCTAGTTATTTGGGCATTTATATTTATACATAATATTTTTATTGAGAATTCACATTGTCCTTTTGACCATTTTTATATGTTAAAATAAACTAATAATAGAGATTCAAACTAAATAGATTCCTTGTTCTTTAGTGAAAGTGAAGTATACACTAGTTCTGAATGGAGACGGTCCTGTATCCTCTGTATGCTCAATTGTCAATTGAAATCATACTGACCACTACTCCCGTGAGTATATACATTTCTTATTTTTCATAATATTTAAGAGATTGAATTACCCTATTTGAGCATCCCCTTTTTTCTTTTGTGCACACAATTCTGAAAAATAGTTTACATTAGAATATTGTACAATGGGTTACAATAGATAAGGATATTTTCAATCGACAATAAAATCCATGGTAAACAAGTATCAGCAGGCCCTGCTTAAAGGGATAGTAATACTTCGTTTTAACTTTATTTTATTTTGTAGGCATTAAAAAAACATGAAGAATGATATAAGTCTTATCTCTCAAACCTTTATGGTTTAAGAGATATTCACAAGCAAAGTTTCCCCCTCCCGCCCCTTTTACTGATGTAACACTTCTCAGCCAGGGCAGAAGGGAGCTGCCCAGGTAGACTGCAGAGAGGGACAATCTTCAATTAAGATAAGGGAAAAACCTGAAAAGCTTGTCAAGGGGGGCAGGGATTTCATTGTTTTCATAGGAATAAGAGTGTCCCCTTCTGTCATCTGTCCAGTCTATGGACTGCATTCCACATCTGAGAAGAGATTGTTTACAGTAGGTAAAAGGGGTGGGAGGGGGAAAACTTTGCTTGTGAATATCTCATAAACCATAAAGGTTTGAGAGATAAGACTTATATCATTCTTCATGTTTTTTTAATGCCTACAAAATAAAATAAAGTTAAAACGAAGTATTACTATCCCTTTAATAGAGATTTCAAACTATAAGAAATGAGGGGGATTCCAAAGGTGAAACTACTGTGGAGCTTATAAAAAGATCTTCCAGATAAGGTCATTGAACTCTCTTGTTCTAAGAAATGCTGCCACAAGCTCAGTAAAGACCCATTCATCAAGGCCTGACTAAGCAGAGAAGAACAAAATGAAAATGCCGGTTTCGAAAGTGAATTTGAGACACTGGTAAAGATCTGGCCAGATAGCAAGGTAAGTGGCTTAACTAGCCAGAGAACACTCTGGTGGACCCAACACATCTATATCAAAACTCCAATTTGAAATCGGAAATTTGGAGGGATTCATCTATCACTAACAAGTTATCTTCTTTATTTCGAGATAGGTTGATTTTCAATGCAAGACCAGATAGCTATAGACTGCGAAGAGCAGGACCAACAGGAGGAATATATCTTGGTATAAGCCCAAAATCAAGCCTCTGCATTGAAAAATAAAGTGATGAAGTATAGTTTGCAAAAAGAAATGCTCTTATCTCCCATGGAAATAAAAGTAAATTAGTCTCCCTAAATCAAAGTGAAGTATGGCAGTTTCCCATCAATTTAAATCAGTGAAGTATGGCAGTAAAACTGCAGTATGGTTTGCCACTCAAATCGGTAATCCTAAGGTTTTAAGTAGAACTATAGAGACAGCAGAAACTATTATCTGAATTACTAACAACTACAAACACAGTTTCACTACAGGAATTGGGTCCTGTCTGTAGTAAGGAGAAAAAGCAGAGCAACATCTCTATGATGGTTGATGCTTGTAAAGTTGGAGCAGCTGTAACAGCTCCAAAAAGTTTTAACAAGTCCACATACCAAACACTAAGCATAAAAATGCACCATTTATAGAGAAGCGGGTAATTGAGAATGAGGTCATCTTTGTTTTATTCATGATCATAGACCTATTACGAGAAAATAGGATTTTAGTCTTACCTGTTAAATCCTTTTCACTTAGTCCATACAGGTCACTGGTACTCTGGGAGGCGTAAGTCCCCTTTAATAGGCAGGAACAACTATGCAAATAATTTGCAAGGGGCGGAGCCTCCCCTCTTACTTAAGCCACCTTCTGGCCAGAGCCACTTTAGATTGATTTGAGACCCTAAAACTGACCTCAGGTAAGCAAAAAGAAAGACTCCTGTGAGCATGCCCGAACGGTCTCCCACTGAATGCCACAGGAGAGCCAAGACTGGTCCCTTGACAGGGTGGGAGACCAGTGACCTGTATGGACTAAGTGAAAAGGATTTAACAGGTAAGACTAAAATCCTATTTTCACTGTCGTCCAATACAGGTCACTGGTACTCTGGGATGTACAAACATTGAGCTGATCCAGAGGCGGGAAGTAAGGCAAGGACCAGGTGCAAGGCCCAAGTCACTAGAACTGTTATGACCAGTTGATAACATAGCCCAAACTGTAAGTGTCAACGGACACCAACCAAGGGAACAATCCCTGAACTAACACAGCACACGGAACTAGAGCCAACCGGGCTCAACAGTAAAGAAGCACTAAGGATCACAGAGCGGAAGACCTACACAGGCAAGACTGCCTCCAGGACCTTCCTTCCAAAACTGGCATCAGCCGAAGCCAGTACATCAACTCGATAGTGCTTAGAAAAGGTGTGCACAGAGGACCAAGTGGCCGCTCTGTACAGTTGATCAGCAGAAGCTTGATTCTTGTAGGCCCAAGAGGCCCCAATAGATCTGGTGGAATGGGCAGTCACCCGGAAGGGAACATGCTTATTCCTCAACTTATAGGCTTCACGGATGGTAGCCTTAATCCAAGAGGCAATGGTAACTTTGGAAGCCGGTCTTCCTGCCCTAGGCCCCTCAGGAATGACGAATAGAGCGTCAGACTTCCTGATAGACTCGGTGCGATGAACATAAAACTTGAGGCAACGCACCACATCCAACAGATGGAGATCTCTTTCCTTGTCAGATGAAGGATTAGGGCAGAAAGAGGGAACCACAATCTCCTGATTGATGTGAAACTCAGACACAACCTTGGGTAAGAATTCCTTGGTAGTGCGAAGCACAGCCTTATCCTTGTGGAACACCAGGTAAGGAGGTTTACAAGACAAGGCCTGTAACTCTGCTACCCGGCGCACTGACACAACAGCCAAGAGGAAGGCCATCTTCCAAGTCACAAGACGTAATGGAATGGAAGCCAAGGATTCAAACGGTGGTCGCTGAAGAACTCCCAGCACCAAATTGAGATCCCACTGGGGAGCAGGACTCTTAAAGGCAGGTCGAACATGAGTCACACCCTGGAAGAAGACTTTCACATCAGGAAGTACAGCAATCCGTTCCTGGAAAAACACAGACAAGGCAGAAGTCTGAACTTTGAGGGAACTCAGACTGAGCCCCTTATCCACACCGTCCTGCAAGAAGGCCAGGACAGTGGGAAGATGGAAGTCAAGAGACAACTTCTTGTGAGAGCACCAAGTCACGAAAGTTGACCAAATGCGATGATAGATCTTGGAAGACACGGGCTTACGAGCACTGAGCATCGTCGATACCACAGAAGGAGAAAAGCCTTTCTTTGCTAGAATCGAGGATTCAACCGTCATGCCATCAAACGGAGAGAGTGAACATCCTCTTTCCACAGATACCCCTGAAGAAGCAGGTCCGGACGGGCTGGAAGTGGGATTGGATCCTTCACTGACATGGCCATCAATTCCGGAAACCAGGACTGGCGAGGCCAGTTTGGAGCAATCAGGATGACAGGGCAACGTTCCCTCTTCAATTTCTGGATAACTCTGACCAGTAGAGGAAGAGGAGGGAAGATGTAAGCCAGGGGGAAGTCCCAAGGGATCGACAAGGCATCCACTGCTAGAGCAAGGGAGTCCCTCAACCGGGAGCAAAACACCGGAACCTTCCTGTTGTGTCTGGTAGCCATCAGATCCACCACAGGCATCCCCCACCGTTGAGTGAGCATGTGAAACACCTCTGGGTGAAGAGCCCATTCTCCGCTGTCGACGGTATGACGACTGAGGAAGTCTGCCATGACGTTGTCCACGCCTGGAATATGAACCGCAGAGATGACAGGCACGTGATCTTCTGCCCAAGACAAAATATCCTTGACCTCCCACCAGGCGGAACCGCTTCTTGTGCCGCCTTGCCTGTTGATGTAAGCCACCGCCGTGGCGTTGTCGGACTCCACTCTGACTGGAAGACCGGTCAATTGAGACTCCCAGTGCCTCAGGGCCAGCCGGACAGCTCGAAGTTCCAGAACATTGATGGAGAGCATGGATTCCTCCAGACCCCATTTCCCCTGAGCACTGAAGCGACCCCAGACTGCACCCCAGCCCCGAAGGCTGGCATCCGTAGTGACTGTGGTCCAATGAGGAACTAGAAAGGATTTCCCTTTCAGGAGATGAGAGAGATCTAACCACCAGTGCAGACTCGACTCGACATGAGGAGGAAGAGAAACAGACAGATGTTGATGATCTGGATGAGTCTTGCACATCTGGATCACAAACCTCTGAAGATCCCGGGAGTGGGCCATGGCAAATGGTACTGCTTCGATTGTGGAAATGAACATCCCCACTAAGGATGACAACTTCGGAACTGGAATCTCGTCCATGTCCAGAATTCCAGCCACTCTGACAGCTATCTGGTGAGCCACGTCCTCTGGAAGAAACACCATGCATTGGCGAGTGTCGAACAGGAGACCCAGGAACAGAAGCCTCTGAGATGGAATCAAGTCCGACTTGTCCAGATTCAGGATCCAGCCATGACGGTTCAGGGTGTGCATGCACATCTGTAATTGCTGAAGGAGAAGCTCCGCTGAGGAGACCTTCAGAAGGAGATCGTCCATGTAGGGGGTCACTCTGATCCCATCCTGATGGAGCACCGCTATCAATGAGCCCAACACCCTCTGGAAGACCTGAGGGGCTGAAGTCAGCCCAAAGGGGAGCGCTGCAAACTGAAAGTGTCCCCTGTGGCAGGCAATCCTGAGATACCTCCTGCTCTCTGGATGAATAGGGATGTGAAGATAAGCATCCTGAAGGTCCAGGGAGGCAAGAAACTCCCCTGGAGACATTGCTGCAATCACAGAGCGCAGGGACTCCTGGCGGAAGTGGGAAGTCACCACATAAGCATTGAGATCTTTGAGATCCAAGATGGGACGGGCTCCTCCGTCCTTTTTGGCTACCACAAACAGGTTGGAATAAAATCCTGAACCTGTGTCCCCCTGAGGAACCGCCTCCAGGACCTCTTTGTCCAAGAGATCCTGAATAGCGTCGTCGAACAGACGCCTTTTTGTGGGTTCCTGAGAAGGACGAGTAAAATGGAACCGAAAAGGAGGAAGGGAAGAGAAAGGGATCCTGTATCCCTCTGACACCACCTGAAGAACCCATGGGTCCGCCACTGACTCCTCCCAAGTCCGGCGAAAGATGCGGAGACGACCGCCTACAGCCGGATGCGGACCCGGGTTCGGCGAGTCATGCCGAAGCAGTCTTGGAGGTCTTGGCCTTGGAGGCGACTTTGGGCCTCCAGGACTGTTTGGGCTTGGAGGAGGAGCGCGTAGTGGGAGGACCCGTTTGGGCCGAGGAGCGTGTCTCAGTCTGAAAGGAACGAAAGGACCGATTGCGTTTGGCTGGAAACTTTTTCTTAAAGACTGAGGGTAGAAGAGTACTTTTACCGCCAGTAGCCTCACTGATCATTTCTTTGAGTTCAGACCCAAAAAGCAAATTCCCCTGAAAGGGCAAGGAAAGCAAAGCCTTCTTAGAGGCAGTATCAGCAGACCAAATTTTCAGCCAAAGAGCGCGTCTAGCCACCACAGAAGAAGTGGAGGCCCTCGCCATCATGCGCACAGCATCAAAAGCAGCATCAGCAACATAGTTCTGAGCTTCAGTGATATTAGCAAGAAGCTGCAACTGTTCAGATACAGGCGCATCCTGGCGAACCGCTTCAGTCAGTCGTTCAGTCCAGGCCGCAATAGCTCTATTAACCCATGCCACAGCAAAAGTGGGGCGCATGGCTGTGCCAATGGAGGCAAAAATAGACTTAAGAGAGAGCTCTAGCTTCTTATCCGTCCAGTCCTGCAAGGCAGAGGCATCTGAGACAGCCAAAGCAGTGGATTTGGATAGTCTAGACACAGGAGCATCCACTTTGGGAGGATGAACCCATTTTGCCAGCTCCGCCTCAGGAAAAGGGTAAAGTTTGGCAAACTTTTTGGAGACAGAGGAAGATCTATCAGGATTCTTCCATGCCTCAGAGACCAGACGGGCAAGAGTAGGGTTAGTTGGAAAACAAACAACTGGTTTAGATGGCTTTTTCTGAAAAACATCAGTTGGATCATAAGTGGATTCCTGAGTCAGAGGAAGGTTGAGCGTATTCAGAACCGCTCTGATCAGACCCTCAGCCGAAACTTCAGGGTCACACTCATAGGGGTCCCCAATGGACCTGTTAGATTCAATAACAGTACGTTCCTCAGCATCAGAATCCTGTAAAAGTTCTTCTTCAGAAGAATCAGTGATATCAGGAGCTCCCTGTGGCTTAGGCAGGGAGGTCCTGATAGTAGAGGGGGTCTTCCAGACCTGGAGAGCCCCCTGTACCTGAGAGGGAAAGAGTTGAAGCGTGGATCTGAGATCCCTAGTGGCAGCTTTAAACTCCCTCACCCAAGATGGCTCAATAGCGTGGCTGGGAAGCCCAGGGTTGCTATCTTGACCAGTACAATTAGGGCATAGATCCCCCACATTATCGCCATCCAGCCCAATGTGGCAAGAGGAGCAAAACGCCATGGGGGTAGCGGACCCCCCATCCTCCTTAGACTTGGGTCTAGCCCCTAGCTCCAGTGAAGTAGACATGCTCACAGCGTCAATATACCCCACTAATAACACTATCACCCAGAAAAAGTGTTAAGATTAAAGTTTCACCCCAGAAATGTTCTAAAAACGGACTTATCTGGCCAGCGAAGGGTTAATCTGTTGAGGAGAGAGAAGGCTCGGTCCCTGCGTAGTGTACTCGCCTAGGAAAAGTACCACAAAATGGCGGCCGTCGTGACAGCCAATCAGAAACGAGCGCGAACCAAGCGCTCATGGGAAATGTAGTTTTTCCCTACAAGTACCCCAAACAGTGCCCGAAGCCCCCCTGAACACCCCACATAAATAAAACACATTCCGGATGATAGAGCAGGAGCCTAGAATCAAAATGAGCCCTCTCTGAAGTTGCTGTGACAAGCGGTTCCAGAGATATGTCCCATACTGTGAATTCCCATAGAGAGTAAAGGAGCCCTTGCGTCTGAGCGGGAAAAAGCCGCGCTTAAAGGCGCGGAACACCATTTTAAATAAAGTTTAGTAAAACATTAAAAAGTGCCCAAACAAGCATGAAACACATGAGAAACATAAATAAATGAATACCCAATGCTCCAAAACTCAGAGAATAACACAGAAATTGCATAAACAGTAATAATGCAATAAAAACACCCTATGAGTGCTGGAGTGTATTAAAACTCCCAAATACAAGCCCATCAAAGGGACACTGTGGGGACAAGTGGACCTTCAGCACTCAATGGGTGACTCACCTTTCTTGCTGACTTCTGTCTTCAGGTGACCATGATAGGGAGGGAAAGAACCAGAGGTAAATTCCCCAACAGGGGAGCTGCTTAACACAAGCTGTCCCCTCTTCAGGGTATAGGTCCACATAAAATCCCTGGAAGCTGCACCAGCCACTTTAAAGAGGGCAATTCACAGCCATGGTCACCCTCCTAATGGTGGTATTCCATATTTGAATAAAAAAATAATAAAATACTAAGATGCATAGATGTTCTCTACCTGGTGTGGAAGCACACCAGGAACAAATCAATCTAAAGTGGCTCTGGCCAGAAGGTGGCTTAAGTAAGAGGGGAGGCTCCGCCCCTTGCAAATTATTTGCATAGTTGTTCCAGCCTATTAAAGGGGACTTACGCCTCCCAGAGTACCAGTGACCTGTATTGGACGACAGTGAAAATATCACAGTGCCATCCATGAACATAGGACCCTTCTAGTTACAGAAACAAGCAGTCATAAAACAGATTGCAGTACTAACATTCATATCTCACACATATAACATGTTAAGATGCCTGTGTAACAGAGTTAATTGTATATATGCACACATACATATAATGCGTAACATTGTGGATATGATACATATCACATGAGACCATGCACGGAGAACATAACAGTCATTAGTGCATAGTACCACTATCTAGTATATGTATGTATGTATATAATCCTGAGACATGTCACTTGAAACTAAGGTTTCAAATGTCCTGCCCTCTGGAGGAGCAAATTTTATCCCATGTGTATGAGTGACCAAGGAGCACAGAAATCCTAAGGCAGAAATAAACACAATCTTGAAAAAGTTTTTTGGAAGCTTTGTGGTGGGGCACTCTGCACATTCTTGTTTTGGCAAAGAAGTATTAGATGATCAGTAAGCAATAGCATGTATATAATGCATCATTTCTGATACTTCAAGATAGCTTGCGGATTTTCAGATACTGAAACAAAGTTACAAATGTAAAACATATTCTATTATTACTGTGCAAAATTTTAGTTGTGCACATATTGGATTTTTTTTCTCACAAGTCTCACTCTCTGGCCTCTGACACAAAACTCTTATACCCTAGGCAACAAACGTAGCATGATAAAACCTAGAATCCTAGGAATAATATATTGCCCCTTTTTGTCCAATAGTATGAATAATCCTTCTCCTAGAAAGAGATGAAAGGAAAATATGGAGCATAATAACCTGGCCTGTAAAGTAGGGCATCAGCTGTGTTCCTCAGCAGAAGCACTACAAATTTCCACCAGAGTCAGAACCCAGAAAACCATAGAGAGGACTGTGGATTTAGATTGGTCAAAAAACAGAATCTGCCTCTTCATGTATATTGTATTTATGTGGGTTGATCTTAATCACTCTCATATATAGTCTGAAGACTACCCTTGTTTGAAAGAAGGAACCCACTCTTTCAAATGAGAGTAGCCTTGTGTCTATGGGTGACCCTCTTTTTTAGAAAGTTGTGCATATCCTTTTATATGGTAACTAGTTGAAGAGCCAGTTACATGGGCCACAGTGCCACTGCCAGCCGGTCTCCGGGCAGTCGTGCGCAGTAGAGACTGCCCACGCCACAGCTGATACAGAGCTTACCTCTGTATCAGCCGTGGCGCGGGCAGTCTCTACTGCACATAACTACAGCACGCGCAGCAGTCTCTACTGCGCATGACTTTGTTGTTACACACATTTTAGCGAATTATTATATAGGATACCAAGTGATCTTATGATTAACTGATATTATTAAAATTATACAGACCATTGTGTTAGTAATGTCCCCAAAAAATGTTTAATTAATTTGTAGATGCTAAAAAAAAGAATTGCATTGCCACAAACCCCATCTCTCAAACCGCTATGGTTTGAGAGATATTCACAATCAAAGTTTACCCTTCCCTCCCCTTCTCTTGACATCAGAGTTTAGCTGGCAGCAGGAGATCCCAGTCTGAGGAACAGCCAGCGGCTCTGCAGCAGAGCTGAAATCCCGTTATTAGAAAATAATTACTTAATTGGAAAGGTCTACAAAGTGTGCCTGGTTTGCAAGCACACTTTGTAGACTGCTCTCATGAAGTAGTTCTTTTCTAATAACAGGATTTTGGCTCTGCTGAAGAGTTTCATCATGTCGACCGACACAGATCTCCTTCTGTCAGCTTTACAGCTGACATGAAGATAAGGGGAGGGAGGGGGGAACTTTGATAGCCAATATCTCTCAAACCATAGCGGTTTGAGAAATGGGGTTTGTGGCAATGCAAATCTTTTTTTTAGCCTCTACAAATCTATTAAACATTTTTTTGGGACATTAGTAACACTTTAATGAGGGGAGTACACTCTATCAAATTAGGGAACCCAAAATTAAAATGGAGTGTGTGTGTGGCGGGGGAGGGGGCCGAGGCTTACAAAGTACCTCCTCCACTTCCCTGCTCCATTACTTTAATCCTTGGTGGTCCAGTGGAGAGAATCATGATTCTAGAGACTTCCACCATGGTAATACACTGTCCACAAATTTAACCATTTCGCTATACCTCTGGAGAGAAAGTGATGGTCACGTCCTTACCAGTTTTAGGGAGTATGCTAATGATATGGTCTATCACATCCTTAGCAGAAAGTGTACCACTGAAGTGAAAATCAGCATAAACTACATTCTTCATCCAGAGATATAAGTTACACCATGGGGAGATGGGGTACAGAGCCAGTATCATTCAGGGTACAGGGGCTATTTAGGAGGACTGGTTTAAAGAATGCTGTAGCTCCTAGGAGGAGGAGAAAATCTAAATCTACCTCTCCTTGCATTTCTGAATATTGTTTTAATTCATTTTAGGAAACAAGTACCATATATAAATCAAAATACTGTGTTTTAAATTATGATTAATTTATAATAAGGAGGGTGTAAAAACTGTATAAACTGTGTAAGATATAGTTCACTGTATTAAAAAGATACACAAATGACCAAATTGTAACTGCTAGAGCTGCAATAATGGATATGAAATATTTTAATTCACTTTTCATGGCCAAGTATAGATTTGAATTAGAGGGGAATAAACTAGAACAAGATGAAGCTTGTAAAAGGTTTGGCTTACAAGCCGTGTAAATCTTTTGCTCTCAAATAACAGACACCTGACACGCTTCTAGTATAATTCCTGGGCTATATCCCATTGTCTGTAATCATTTATTTTAAATCTCTACTACAACACAGAACTGTCACCTAGGCTGTCCCAATAAAATAAGCATAAACACTAATACAGTCCAAAATACCTTGGTGCAAGTACACAATAAAACAATATTGTTAAAGGTTTTATGCAATAACCAGAATAATAATTTCTTCACTACATCTGCATAATCACATATGAAATAACAATAATAATCAACATTAACTAATCACCAACATTTCAAATAGAAAGTCAAATTGTATTTTAGGGCATGGGTGATGAGAGTGAGATCTGTGGGCCAAATGCCACTTGCCTGACCCCAGGGTTAAAAGAATATATTTATACTTAATTAACTAGGACGCCTTAACTGGTAGGATGGTATGACTTAATCCTGTGCTTGCCAGTACTGTGCAGTTCAAGACTAGAGATATGTTAGATAACAGTACTGACTTGCTCAATAAATAAATACATATTTTTGAATAGCTGACTGGCTATAATTCGCCATTATTATCAATAAAAAAGTGTGCTCTCACACTTTTGGCTATTTGGTCATGTGGCCTACAACTTAAAAAAAAAAAAAAACATGGAGGCCCCTACTTGGAAAGCATTTCAAGAGTATTTAAGACTTCTCAGTGGTTGTTTTCTTTACCAAGTAATGGAGGTATACATGTTATGTGGGACATTATATAGAAGCAGACTAGATAAAAAGTCTGGGGCATAGCTATGCAGCATCAAATAGCTCCTGTCAGCCGTTTCTGCGGAGGGTCAGGAAACTGACTCCCTTAGTTGCCAGGGGACAGAAAATCTGTGGTCCTAAGCATTAGGCTTTACAGATTGTATGTACAGCTCCATAGACTATTAGGGCCATGTTAGAAATCCCAGTACAAGCAAGTCTATGGCGACAGCTCCTACAGCCCTACATAATTTGAAAAGTAACCCCTGAGAAGTAATTTCCCTGATAAGAGTCCGGTGTAAATTTAGATCCCAGTAGATGTAAATATTCCCCCCTGATATATATATATCTATATATATATATATATATATCTAGTCCCGTCAGCGAGGTGTAGCTTTGGAGAGTAAAAGCCGTCATCCTATTAAGATGTTTCAAGAGAATCAGGACAAATTGCTTTCACGTCATCATACTGAGATGGAGGTTGTTCGGAGACAACACACACTGTGAGAGTGTGTGTGCAGTTGGACGGCAAGGAGTTCGGATCTGAGGCAAATGGAAGCAGAGTGCAAGAACGCAACAAGGGGGTGATATGTGTGCATTATCTAGGATATTGTAAGTGTGATTTTATTACAGCATGGTAATAATAAAATAGGGATACTGTGCTTTAGATGGAGCCTCTTTGCACTTTTTTGTAGATATCTGGGTAACTGTTGTATGGAGGAAAATCATATGTAAGGCTGCATGAGGACCTATTTTTAAGTGTGGATTGTGGACTGGCTCATCTCCATCCCATTTTCATCTACCTATCATTTCCATCATTTGCATATCCTCTGTATATCTCCATTCCATTTTATTTATCCATCATTTAGAGTGCTTGTTTGTTATTAGAGAGTGAGTGATTATTGTATTAAGAGGGTGGGATATTCAATTGTTCGTATTTTTTAGGTGTGCATTCTAGATTGTGACTGCGTGATATTGTAGACCTGATTGACTGGGTGCCTCAACACAGGTGTGAGCACGACTTGTAATATAGTAGTAATTTGAAAAGTAAGATGAAGTTTCTCAGTTTAGCAACAATAAATATATATTCAAGAAAACACTGGGGTCATGTTTCAGACCACTTTTTCATCCTCTCACTGGTCCACTGTGGCTCACAATGCAGCCCTAGCTTTAAGCATTATTTCAGTGATGGCTGCCCTTTAAATAAAATTATCTTAACTAGATTCACAACTCTAACAGGTATTTTAATCCTCTGAATGGCAGAGGAGTACACAAATTATTGAGTGCGAAGCACACCCCTCTGGCATCCAAGGTTTAAAGGGACATTAACACTTTCCAACAAAGATTTCCCTATAACATTAAAATGTTTTTATAGTTAAAAGGTGGTATTGTGTTAGCCATGTAAAAAGCAGGAGAATGGAAGATCAAAAAGTGGCACCTTTATTGTCTGAGTATCTTTAGAGTGCAAGCTTTCAAGACCACTTGGGTCCCTTCATCAGTCATGTTATCTTGACGTGCATGGTGAAGGGATCTAAGTGATCATCAAAGCTTGCACTCTAAAGGTACTCAATTATCTAATAACTGTATCACTTTAACTCTATCAGTCTAATATATATATTTTATAGTGCCATCTGTGATTCACAAATAAAAAAATAAATAGCTATAGGTGATAACTGCTTCAAAATGACAAGCACTATGAAGGGTTATTTGCCATTTGGAAGGACTGTAAGTAGACTGCCCCTGAAAATCATTCATCATGAAGAACTTGGAAGAACTCCCTATTCACTGGTAACAAGGCAATCTAGGCACACGTTTTGAGGGCAGGTGAATCCTCACATGATGTAATATAATATCACACTAATTAATCCATTAAAAATGAACAAATATATGTATATCAAGTGCGTGACATTGTAGCAATGCGATGGATACCTCTCTGGCACTCAAAGGTTTAACAGCTTGTCAAGTATTTTCTCATGGGAAAGTTCACTTTAAACCAGCATTCAATATTTTGTTTCCAGAAATCTTGATTTTCAAGTTCTTCAACTTATTTATGAATGATCCTGAAAAGTGTCCTACCATTATTGCAATGTTTACGTTTTCTATGCACTGCTAACCCTAAAAAGTTTGGCAAAGAAGTCGGCGGGGCATGGAAAAAGCTTTCTATTTTGGTAAACGAATATATGCAGAAGACAAATTAGTATTTAAGGACTGTATACAAAAAGAAAAAGGAGCAATCCAACATCAATGAAATGCACTCTAAGGTTCTGCAAATTCCTGTTTATTCCATTGGTACCTTTAAACCAATGCACTGGAGATCTCCATGGCACTCATGGGGTTAAAAGGCACATTTGATTCAATGGGAATATTTAATTGGCTTGCCCCAGAATTGTTTCTCCTGGGAAAACCTCTGCAAGGAATGGCACACAGTCCATCTCCTCCCCACCTGTTCAAGGTGCTTCCCTGTCCATCCCACCCTCCCTGTTCATGGCCCTCCCCTGACCTTCCCACACTTACCTATTCATCCTTCTCACCCATCTCTCCCACCCACCCCATTTATCCTTCTCCTGCCTCTCCCACCCTCCTTGTTCATCCTTTCTCCCCTGTCCCTCCCACCTTCCCCATACATCCTTCTCCTGCCTCTCCCACCCTCCTTGTTCATCCTTTCTCCCCTGTTCCTCCCACCTTCCCCATACATTCTTCTCCTGTCTCTCCCACCCTCCTTGTTCTTCCTTCTACCTGTCCCTCCACTTTCATCTTTCTCTCCTGTCTCTCCCACCCTCTTTGCTCATCCTTCTCCCCATCCCTCCCACTCTCCTTGTTCTTCCTTCTCTCCTCTCCCTCCTACCCCCATACATCCTTCTCCCCCGTATCTCCCACCATCTTTGTTCATCCTTCTCCTCTGTCCCTCCCCATTCATCCTTCTACCCTGCTCCTCCCACCCACTTTGTTCATTCTTCTCCCCTCTCTGCCACCCTCCTTGTTCTTCCTTCTACCCGTCCCTCTCCATTCATCCTTCTCCTCTGTTCCTCCCACCCTCCCCTTTCATCCTTCTACCCTGTCTCTCCCACCCTCTTTGCTCATCCATCTCCTCATCCCACCCACTCTCCTTGTTCATCCTTCTCTCCTGTCCCTCCTACCCTCCCTTCTCCCCTGTCTCTCCCATCCTCCTTGTTCTTCCTTCTCCTCTGTCTCTCCCCCCATTCATCCTTTTCCCCATCCCTCCCCATACATCCTTCTCCCCTGTCTCTCCCACCTTCCTTGTTCTTCCTTCTACCTGTCCCTCCCCATTCATCCTTCTCCTCTGTCCCTTTCACCCTCCCCATTCATCCTTCTCCCCTGTCTCTCCCACCCTCCCAATACATCGGCCTCACCTGTATCTCCCACCCTCCCAATTCATCGGCCTCCCCTGTCTCTCCCACCCTCCCAATTCATCGGTCTCCCCTGTCTCTCCCACCCTCCCCATTCATCCTTCTCCCCCGTCTCTCCCACCCTCCCCATTCATCCTTCTCCCTTGTCTCACCTACCCTCTTTGTTCATCCTTCCCCCCTTGTCCCTCCCTGTTCATCCTTATGTACTGTGTCTCCCTGTTCATCCTTATGTACTGTGCCTCCCACCTTCCCCATTCATTCTTTTCCCCTGTCCAACCGGTGTGTGATCTTTTGAGTGCCAGAGAAATATCCAGTGCAATGGATACCTCTTTGGTAGAGAAAAGATTAACTCTTCCTTTTTGCCCTTTCAGTGAAACATGCATCAAACACACTGCAATGCACTGGATAGGTCTTTCACAGTTACAGTTGTAACCCTTTCACTGTAAGGCTGCAACTAACGATTATTTTCATAATCAATTAGTTGGCCGATTATTTTTTTCGATTAATCGGATGAAAAAAACAACATGCTAATTTTTCGTTATTTAAAATGATTTAATGAACAAACTGAGTGTTAAAAACAAACAGCAGAATAAAAAACTTAATTTACATTAACATGTGTCATATTGTTATTATTTAACTATGGGGTCTATTCACTAAAAGGTGAGATGAGGTGAGATGAACATTTTATCCCCCAAGGCCATCCATTACCCTCCCAGTCCATCCGTTACCCCCCTCAGGCCATCCGTTACACCCCTCAGGCCATCTATTAACCCCCTAGGCCATGTGCTCACCCCTCCTATGAGCCAATGTTTACTTCTAGGATGGGGTAAATAAGCAGAGTCCAGGAAATAACCCACCACGTACAAGGTCCACCTTTAACACAGGGGGATACCCCATTCACTGCCATAATCTGCTTTGTGTTAAAAAAAAAAAAAAGTGGAGAAAATCTGGGGTAAACCAACTGCACTACAGGGGACAAATGCACATTTTACGAATTCCTGTTGGGTGTAATATGGTGAAGTTGGTTTTCCCCAGATTTCATCCACTTCCCTGTGGAACATTAGGCACATAGAGGCAAGTCATGACATTGAAGACTGCTGACAGCAGCCCCTCTATCAGAAAGAGCTGGTGAGGGTAATTTACATACATACATATACCTTATACTATTTGGAGCTGGTGTGAGAACTGCTGTGCTATGGCTCTTGTAATTAGTCTTCCATTAGTCCTAGTCGCCCTCATGCCGTTGTGGCTATTATTATAAGGCAGGGGGGTTATCAACCTATGGGCCTCCAGCTGATGGACTACAATTAACATCATTTGGCAGCCACTGCTCACTTGTAATGTTGATTACTTTGTAGTCCAACATCACCTGTGGAACCACGTTTTCCGCCACTGACTGCTGCCCTCAAGCATCACTACTTTCTATATCCAGAGGGTAGTAATGATATTCCAGAGTTGTTGCCCTGATGTTATTAAACCACAGTGGGTTATCTTTCCACGTTGCCCCAGCATTTCTCCATTCAGGGCCCACAGCTACTCACATGGGCTCCACTAACTCGACCAGCCAGATCTTGAAAGTATCCACATTCTCTATCGGCATGTCAGCGGCTATTGCAGGCCTTGGGGGGTGTGGAGGTCCACTATCATAACAATATCGCAATACCAGCACTCCTCATTCTGAACGAACTGGGGCCGCACTCCCTAATCCCTTGGATCCTGTTAACGTGTAATGGACGAGACCAGTAATTACACTGGGACCGTGACCCTTCAATCAACGGATCAACTCACTTGCCCAGCGCCGAATAACTTAGCTAGGCAGCAGGGCCTACGGTGACCCTGGAAGACAGACAGGTCCGTCTAGCCAATCAGCTGGCGGAACTCAATTAGCTATGACCGGCACACTGGGGGCAGGGCTGACCCTGAGTTGGTCACTAGTAGGAGGGCTCGAGTCGACATGTGAAGCAGTGGTGCCGCACGGTGAAGAGATTCTGTGTGCTGTACAACCTGTGTGTCTATGTGTGTCTCCCATACCATGAGCATGTTTACACAATCAGTAAGAAGGAATTTTAGAAAATGCCCGATCGCTAGTCCGCTCCTGCAACCAGCTCCGCACAGCACAACTAATCGATAATGAGAATCGTTGACAACGATTCTCATTATCGATTTTTATCGATTTCATCGATTAGTTGTTGCAGCCCTATTTCACTGCCATGGACCTATTCCACTGGATACCTTTTTGCCTATGAAGGCGTTAACATGTACATTCCAATGTGTTGGATACCTTGTTGGCAGTGAAAGAGTTCACTCTGCCAGAGAGCTATTGCAGTGAACATTTTTAGTGAAAGAGGGGTCCTACATCTCACAGGGGAAGCATTGTATTCCTCTTTTGCAGTAAAAGGCTTAAAGGGATAGTAATGTTTCATAATAAAAGCAGCTCTAATTAATCATCATAGTATTTGGACTTTGGAGAGTGTTATTTCAATTCTGTCAGAGTTGTAGTTCAAGAGTAATTCAATGACAAAGTGTCCCCCTCCCGCCCCTTTTACTGATGTAACACTGCTCAGCCAGAGCAGAAGGGAGGTGCCCAGGTAGATTGCAGAGAAGGACAATCTTCAATTAAGATAAGGGAAAAACCTGAAAAGCTTGTCAAGGGGGGCAGGGATTTCATTGTTTTCATAGGAATAAGAGTGTCCCCTTCTGTTATCTGTCTGGTCTATGGACTGCATTCCACATCTGAGAAGAGATAGCTTACACTAGGTAAAAGGGGCGGGAGGGGGAAACTTTGCTTGTGAACCATAAAGGTTTGAGAGATAAGACTTATATCGTTCTTCATGTTTTTTAATGCCTACAAAATAAAATAAAGTTAAAACGAAGTATTACTATGCCTTTAAGCCTTTTACTTCCAGGGACATGTTATCTTAGATAACTCTTTACAGCTAAAAGAATTAACCCTTTCCATAGAGTGGTCCTCAATGCATGGGAGAGATTTTTTTTATAACCCTTTCAGTACCAAAAGAAAAAGAACCAACAGGGTTCAGAACTCTGTGTGAGGAAACTGCCTGAAGGACAACCCAAAGAGTAGTATACAATATGCTTTACACAGTGTTCACACTTGGAGAACTTATATGGAGGAGCACAGATTTGGTCTGGTTTTGGGTTTCTATTTAGGCTTCTGCCTAATCTTGGGGAGCTTGAAGAACTCCCTCATTTCTTGCCGCTATCTGTATTTATTCACTTGGGTTCTCAACCTATATCTGTAGATTAAATGTATAAATTAATGTGAATTAGCTCTGTGAATTTTGTTTCTTCTGTCTTTGCACACTTTTTCTCTTTCTTATTCAAGCTGCTCTTCACTTTATATTGTAAGATTAAGAAATGTTTAACACTTAAATATGTATCTGCAGAGTTGTTGCCACTTGTAGAGGGGTTTAAAGGCATAGCGTTGGCCTAATATGTGGGCTGTCCGGATCATTGCCTTTAAGACAGCAACTAAACCCCATGTGACTTGTTGGAGTGTGTGGATGGGAGTTATAAAGGGGACTGATGGAGATCCAGTCTTCTTGGCCTGCTGCTCACTCTCTACGGGTCACTGAAGGTGAGTCCTAACATGAAGTTGTTTTTAAATGTGGTAAATGTTTTTAAAATATGCCCAATGCGTTATGTACAAGAAATCTCAGCTCATAAGAAATGCTTCGTCAGGGGTGTTTTTAATCTAGATAGGATGATTGTGTGAAGTTAGGTACTCGCCTTATATTGGGGGGCCTTGAAGTGGCAGGCGGCCTTAAACATACTTTGACCAAACTATGCAAATTTATTAAAGTGGTATACAATATGCTTTACACAGTGTTCGCAATTGGATAACTTATATGGAGGAGCGCAGATTTGGTCTGGATTTGGGTTTCTGTTTAGGCTTCAGTCTAATCTTGAGGAGCTTGGAGAACTCCCTCATTTCTTGCTGCAATCTGTAATTATTCACTTGGGTTCTCAACCTATATCTGTAAATTACATGTATAAATTAATGTGAATTAGCACTGTGAATTTTGTTTCTTCTGTCTTTGCAAACTGCCTGAAGGACCTTTCGGTCAAAGCTGGCCTCAACTGAGGCCACGACATTGACACAATAGTGTCTGGTGAAGGAGTACAGAGACTACTATGTTGCCACCTTACACCGGTTCTCTACAGAGGCCCGATTTTTGTAGGCTCAAGAGAAGCCGGGAGATCTGGTAGAGTGTGTCGTGACTCAAAAAGGAACATGTTTCTTCCTGATTACATACACCTGTCAGATAGCCTTGATACAAGAAGCAATTGTTCCTTTGGAAGCAGCTAGACCCACTTAGGAGGCCCACAGAAATGACAAAAACAGAGTCAGTTTTCTTGAAAGGCGAAGTACCACATCCAGCAGATGAAGCTCCTGTTTGCTAGAAGGATCAGATCAAAAAGAAGGAAATTTCCTGGTTGATGCGAAATACTGAGACAGTCTTGAGTAAAAACCCTCTAGGAGTATGAAGAAGAACTTGCATATCTGCCACTCCATGAACAGAAATAATAGCAAAAAGGAAGACCATATTAAGAATCAGGAGATGCCAAGAAATTGATGTTGAAAGAGGCTCAAATGGAGGCATCTAGAGAACCCCAAACACCAGGTTCAAATCTCATGCATAAACAGGATTCCTGAAGGTAGGGTAGGATTGAGCTATCCCCCGAACAAAGGTCTTGATGTCAGGAAGAAAAGCAATCTGCTTCTGGAAAAAAAAAAGAAAAAAAAAAAAGGAGGGGACCAAAATCTGAACCTTAATAGAACTCAGACTGATACACTTGTTGACACAATCTTGAAAAAAAGCCAAAATCGTAAGAAGACTGAAAGACCTTGGGGACACGTCTCGGTCAGCATAACATAGTAGAATAGATACCAGATCCTACGACCTTAGGTGATACAGGCTTCCAAGCTTGAACCCTAGTGGAGATAACCGTACCTGAAAAACCCTTCTTCTGCAAGATATTGACTGAAAAACATAGTAGGCATTGGGTCATGAGATGTAGTCTCAGAGGGAGGCAAAATAGCTCCACGATGGACATACTGAGAAGATCCGAGAACCAAGCCTGATAGGGCCAAAAGGTGGTAAACCGTTACTTGAGCACTCTTCATCTTCGTCCTCAGGACTCTGGGAATAAAGGGAAATGGTGGAAACACATATGCTAGATGGAAGTTCCATGGAATGGACATTCCAGTGTTGACTGGAAGAAGGCTCTTCTCCTAGGTACAGGGACCCTGCCCTGTTAGATGACCATTGCCCATTCCAGCATGACAGAAATATATCTAAGCATTAGGTGAGGAAGGTGAAGCCACCAGAGAAGGTCCTCCTTCATTAGTGCAGACAGTGACATGGCATGAGGCAGGTGAGAACACTGTCTTGGCCAGATCCTGAGACTATCCAATTGAAGCTCCCTCGTGTGGAACTGATCATAGGGAACAGCTTCCACAGCAGAGACAAGGTGACCTAGAACACTAATATAATCCCTTACAGTCGCACAGCTAGGATATTGCTTGAGTAACATTAAAGACAGGGCATGGATATTGTCCTCCAATAGCAACACACTCCCTTGGAGGGTATGAAATCTCAAGCCTTAAAAATTACAGAACCTGAGAGGGTAACAGCGGATTTGTAGAGACAGAGGGAGCTCAGGGAGCTTAATGTTTGGCTCAAGCAATGGTGTAGGAACGAGGGTTTTGTGTTCTTAGAGCACTGGGCTGACTTTGCTCTTGGGTACAATCTATATGAAAGTGATGGATTGCACCTAAATGGTAGAGTAGCCTCTGTGCTAGGGGAGCAAATGCTAAGAAGCTTGGAGGAGCTTTTAAACTAGGAAAGGGGGGAGGGTGTATAGATGAAAAAAATTGGGTAGATAGAGCAGATAGGAACCGGGTCCAAGTAAATGACCAGGGGGGTGGAGAAAGGGTGGGGATAAATGTAGAAAATAGGGAGGAATTCCTAGTAAATGAAGATGAAGATAAAAAGCATGTAGGGAGTGATATATGTAAAGACTTCAAAATTAATTGTTTGCTAGCAAATGCAAGAAGTATGGTAGATAAAATAGGAGAACTAGAATTGCTGGCGGTTAATGACCAATTGGACATAATTGGCATAATAGAAACATGGTGGAATGATGCAAATGACTGGGCTGTAAATATAGAGGACTAGTCCCTGTTTAGGAGAGACAGGATTAAAAGAAAAGGCGGAGGTGTGTGCTTATATTTGAAACCAGAGTTAAATTTAATTCTGATAGGTGATATTTAGTGAGGAAACTGGCCAAAATGTGGAGTCCTTGTGGGTAGAAATTGAGACTAAATGTGGTGTAAACGATAGTTAAAAAAAAAAAAGGGGTTGGTGGGTATATGCTACAAACCACCAAATATTGATGACAATGTTGAGACCTAAATGTTATTGCAAATGAGGAAAGCTGCCCAGTTTGGGCATACTATAATTATGGGAGATTTTAATTATCCAGATCAACTGGAAAAATGAGACCTGTCAGAGTGCTAAGGGTACCAGGTTTGTGAGCAAACTTCATGAAAGCTACATGTCACAAATGTTGAAAGTGCCGACAAGAAAGAACAACATATTGGACTTAGTGATAACGAATAACACAGAAATGGGACCCAATATTAAGGTAGGTGAACATTTGGGAAACAGTAATCACAACATGGTTACATTTGAGATCGGTTTGGCAAAGCAAAAATGTATAGGTTCAACCAAAACTCTTAATTTTAAAAAAGCTAACTTCAAATTATTAAGGGCTTCGATGCAACATGTAGACTGGGATACATTATTTTAAGACAAAAATACTGAGGATAAATGGTCAGAATTCAAATTTAGGTTGCGAAATGTACCCAACAGTATATATTAATGGGGAACAAATGCAAAAGAAGTAAGTCACAGCCAGTGTGGTTAAGTGTGGTTTATTTACTATAGAGAAAAGACGACTAAGAGGAGACCTTATCAAATTGTACAAATATATGAGAGATCAATACAAGGATCTCTGTGGTGAGCTATTTATTCCAAGGCCTGATCAGGTGACCAGGGGACTCCCCTTGAGATTAGAGGAAAGGAGGTTTAGACTTCAGCAGAGGAAGGGTTTTTTTTACAGTAAGGTCTGTTAAATTGTGGAATTCTTTGACAAAGGAGATGGTTATGGAAGATACAATGGATACATTCAAGAGAAGATTAGATACATTTCTTTCCAAAGGGAACATACAGAGTTGTTTATTAGTTGGCAGATCAGGAAGGTCTGATAAAGACTAACTTATTTGGTAACAGGAAAGCTATAAAATTACTGAGGTATGGGGAGAAGGTTGTGGAGGAGAAGGACTTGTGTCTTTATTCAACTTAATTTACTATGTTACTATGTAAAATTGCAATAACTCAGAAACCTGCAAAAAAAATATATTCTTACCAAAAGCACTGGTACCACCAATCAGCTGTGTGTTCTGTGGTCCTGATAGTCTTAGTTTAGAGTGTGGTGAAAGCAGTGATGGAGCAGGTTGCATGAGGTTTGTTCCATTCTGGGGAAAAAAAAATAGAGAAGAATCATTGGAAATTATTATTTAAGGATTTACCTTAACACACATTTAGTTAATATGAAAGATAATTAAAATTGTGCTAGACAATAGTGTAGACATTTGTTTGTAACATATATAGTTTTTGAGAAATTAAGGTTTTATGCTAATCAGTTTTTGATCTAGGCCAATATTATCACATACTGTGCTATTCATCAATTTAGGCAAAGCCCACACATGGGGGGCATTTATAATAGCAAACCAAGTGTTAAGCTAGGCGTTGAACAAAAATATTTAGCCTTCTGTGTAAGGTAAATAAGCCACTCGCATTTTCTTGCTTTACACATTTTTAGTGGTGGTATATTTTATTCTATTTCTACATAATTATTAGTGTCAAAGTTTATGGCGCATGGTAACATTTTTTGACAGTACAAAAAGAGTTGTGGGAACAACATTTGAATGATAGAGTATTAACCCTTTGAGTGTCAGAGGGTACAGAATGCATTGCAAAGCAATGCATTCCGTACCCCTCTGGCACTCAAAGGGTTATATAATCCCTCAAATAATACCTCTCTAACTCTCTTCTTTAGAAAGTGCAGAGAAGTCTCTAGCATACAAGTTAGGGAGACACTCCTGTTTAATGCAGGATGCTTATGTAAAACACATGCTAAAGGGTTGCACTGGTTCCTGTGAAGACCTTCAAAAAGAAGTTTTAATATGCGTCCAACATTGAAGGACCACAATCACCTATAATAATAATCCTCCACTTACATTACATAGTAAACATTGTAACAGTAAATTAGGTTAAAGGCACAAGTCAATCCTTTGCCTCATAACCAAGGAAAAAATAGAATTACATAAGCATTCCTTCAAATGAGTATTAGTCTTTACCAGAACTTCCTGTTTAAACTACTAGTACACAGTAAAACCCTCTATATTCCCTCTTGAAATAAATGCATCTAATCTTCTCTTAAATGTATTAATTGTATCTGCCATTACTACATCCTTGGGCAATTCAACAATTTAACAGACCCTACTTAAAAAAAAAAAAAAAAAAAAAAGTTGAAACCTCCTTTCCTCTAAACTTAAAGGTTGACCTCTGATTATGTCATCAGGCCTCGGAATGAAAAGCTGACCAGAGAAATCCTTACTATGACCAGGAAACGCTAAAGGCCTTTATTAATTCTGTCATTGTTTCTTGGTTCAAAAAGATAGTGTGGACATGAAAATTCAAAGCATGACTACAGGACCTCATATGCCACACATTGGAACTTTCTTTTTATTTTCTTTCAAATCTCAGCTGGCACAATGCTTGACCCACCGAAGACTGCAATGTACAGTTGGCAGAGTCTTAGTTCTGCTAGCAATTGTCATATGCAGAAAGAAAGGTCAGAGATGCTCAACTAGACTGATGAGCTTGCAAAGATGTGCAAAAGCTTACTAGGACTGAACATTTGCAGACGTTTTGGCCTTATTGGTCCTCGTTGGTGAGGTGCAGCTGATCCATCTCGGCACTTTGAGCTCTTGGGGTTGGTCACCCTAAGACTAATGGGAGCATCCAAACGTGGACCCTTTGCTCACTGTGGTTAGAGGGATCAGCTGCACCTCACTGATGAGGCCCAGTGAGGCTGAAACCTACACCTGGAGTTAGCTGCTTCCCTTGCTCACAGACAAATTGCCTGGCATTTTGTGGCTGGACTGTCATTTGGAAGGACCAGTAGGATATGCTTCAGATGATTTCTTCTCTGTGTATAGTAGTGAGCTAAAAGAGATTGCACCCTGGGTGCAGGATGCAGTTCTAGTGAGCTTTTTGCATATATTTGCAAGCTCATAGCCTAGATGAGCATTGCTGACCTTTCTTTCTGTATATGCAAACCTTTCTTTCTGTATATATAAATTGCTCTTGGGTTTGTTACCCTAAGAGTAATAAGGGAATCCAGACATGGACCCCTTGCTCACAGCGCCTAGTGGCACCTCACCGATGAGGCCCAATAAAGCCAAAATGTACATATGGGGTTATCTACTTCCCTTGCTCAGAGAGAAATTGTCTGGCATTTAATGGCTGGACTGTTATTTGGCAGGACAAGTATGATATGCTTCAGAAGATTTCCTCTTTGTGTATTGCACTGGTGAGCTAAGATAGATTGCACCCTGGGTGCAGGATACAGTCCTAGTGAGCTTTTTGCACATATTTGTGAGCTTATGAGCCTAACTGAGCATGTCTGCCTTTTCTTTCTGTATAGCAACTGTCATACCAAACTCCATGGACAGGACATCCATAACTGGTTGGACAGGTTACCTTTTGACCAAAGATGCAAGGGTAAAACTCAAAGTTCAAAAGTGACCATTAGGATTTCCTGGAAATAGTAAGGTAAGTGGGAGGTTATTTTTAGTAGGGGTTAGTATTTCTTACCAAAAAGCATAGTGAAAATCTATTATTTATTGAAAAGTCGATGAATGTATAAGCACATATGAGAAAGCAGAAATATAAAATCACCAATAGTAGGAAAATAGTAAAGTTTCATTTATATTGCTCATTTCTTGCTCGCCTCCTTCAACAATTTTTCCAGTACACAAAAAATCAGATTACATGCTGAACCTTGTTACAAAGGAAAATGAACAGGGAGAGGCTGATATACAAAGAGCTGAAGCAGACCAGTGAGGCAGTTGGTTCGTTTTAAAGTTGCTCCTACGGTGCATAGGGAACAAAGAAAAAATCCCAATAGCCCTATTTATTTAAATGGTGATTTTAATCCTCTTGATGGCTATAGCGGAAGCATTTAGTCGGAGAAGCCCGCATTTAAATCAATGGGTATTTTGCATTATTTTGCTCCAGTTGCTGTTAGTAAATTGGAAGGAGAATCCTCACAGGCTTTGGGCCTAATAACTATAGTAAGGTACATAGTACATATAAGTACATAGCAAATTAGTTTGAAAAAAGACAAAAATCCATCAAGTGCAACCTTTGGCACAGTAAAACTAAACAAATAAAACTAAATACATAGGCCCATTATATATACACAAGGAGGAGTTATTCTGGAGTAAACCAGATGCACTATAGGGGCAAATTACTGTTAAATTAAATTGAGATTTTTACCACTTTGGCCAAAAACTAGATTTGGCACATATGACTGTGTGCAATTTATTATTTTATTTAGTATTTTAATTTGTGCGCCACCTTGTCTTTATAGGGTCAAAAATAGTTGACTGCCTAACCTAGCTAAAGCACTTTCATAACCGTCTGAGTGCTAGAAGGGTATACAAATCATTGTGAAGCAATGCACTAGATCAGGGCTCAAAATTTCCACTCACCACTAGCCAATGGCGAGTGAAAATTCAGCCCTGGCGAGTAGAAATTCAGCCCTGGTTGGTATGTTATGGCTTGCAGTGGTGAGTAACTTTTCAGGTCTGGCTAGTAGAAAAGGACTTGCACTAGATATTACTCTGGTACTGAAAGGATTAAAGTCAAGGAAAACAGGAATGTGCTTGTAGTGTACCTACTATACAGAAACACAGGGGCACCTGCAGCATCTGTGCATTTCATTTTATTCTAGGGAAAGTTTTTAAGTCTCTTAACCAATTGTGGGTTTTACATCCAAGCTGCTATACAACATGCAAACCCTTTTTATTAACTCCTTACCAACCGAAGACTTACATGTACGTCCCGAGTGAATGTCCCAGTGGACATAGGACGTACATGTACGTCCCAGGAATATTTTTAAAAAATGGAGGAAAAAAAAAAAATGTTCGGCGGGTGTTAAGTGCTGGCTGTGTGCACGCGGCTGGTCACTAAGGGGTTAATACTTTTATAATAAAAATAGAATGGAAATGCATGCAAACAAATCTGAATATTAAACAATATGCTTGCATTCATACTCCTTGCAGATGTAAAGCTCATTCAAAACATGGAGTTCTCTATAACGCTATGCAAAACCCAAGTTATAGGTACTTAGCAATGAAAGAGCTGGGACTAGGGGCACTGGAAAGCTAGAATGTGAACCTACGGAGGGGTGTGACTAACCAAAGAATAAACAAAGTATATGTCTTTCTTATTTCTCAGCAAGTGTAAACTTCTTTATTGTCTATAAACACTGGGGCTGATGTACTACAAAAGACTGCAACAAGTCTGGGGCAAACCAACTGCACCATAGTAGCGGAAAAAAAACCCTGCCGATTTAAATAGCGTGTATAACTCAATAATGTAAAAGCCCTGTACACGGGGCAAGGTCAGGGTGATGTTAAGATGCCGGGCCTGCTCTGTGTCCTGCTGCCGACACAGTCATGCACTGTAGAAACTGCCTGAAAGCACAGAATGCTCCCAGCACAGAACTCCCAGCATTCTGTACGTTTGGGCAGTCTCTACTGCACATGACGGCTTCTGACAAACATCCTAGCGAATTATTATATAGGATTGCCTGCTAGAGAGATCTCCAATGTAGTAGCATTAAAAGTCCAATTAAATACAATGGGAATTTTGAGATATTTTCTTTTGTCCCCTCTGGCACAGTTGGTTTGCTCCAGGCTTGAAGTAGCTCATCTTAGCACATCAGCCTCACTGACCTTATAACCCTTTGAGTGCCAAAGATGTATCTAGTGCATTGCAACGTAATGCATTGGACACCGTTCCAGCACTCAAAGGGTTAAGTGCCAGAAGGATGTGCTTTGCAATATATATTGCACAGTTCTCTGGCACTATACCATACGTACAAAGTTAAAAGTGGAGTCATTCTGTGGCAAAACAACTGCACTATATGTAACAAATAAAAAATGTCATAAGAATTTTGCTGCTACATTAAGAATCTTCCCTTTGCTGCATATATTTTCACTCTGTTTTTGCTGTTTGAGTCAAACATCAATTTCAGTAACATTTTTTCCTTAAAAGCCACCCATTTCATTCATCTTTTTTTTTTTTTTCCAGAAGAAGAACCTGGACCTAGGAAATGCCATTGTTTTGTTAGTGCCATAAACATTCTACCCAGAATTCCAAAATCATGTTTTTTTTTTTAAACAGAAATGTTAATAAAGGGAATGACATACAATGGTGTAGAAGTGAACTTTTTCAGTATTCTGCTAGCATATGCTCATGGCTCTGCATTGTATAAAAAGACCCAGCCACAGTACAACAGTGCTTAGATGTCCCGGCTCTTTCCTTGAGACTTAGTATTAATCTACAGTTCCCATCTACCTGATGTAGACCTGGCTCCTACCTTTGATACATCTATATTGCTGCCTGCCTCAACTTGCTGCATAATTAACCAAATCTGAACCAGAGTTTCCTGCCTTTGACCCCGGACCATCTGAATACGACTTTGCCTCAGCCCTTCTGTACTATGCCCCTGACTTTCTGCTCTGACAGCAACCTTTAGGGATCAATTCTAGGGCACTATCGGTTGCCCCTCTGCAAATCAGAGACACCTGCCATTGGGTTCCAACTTTCAAAAACACGTTACATTTACACTTAAACACATACTCAAATATGGCCTCATACTCCAACTAAAAGTGGAAAAATTCAGAAGCAAACAAACAGCACTGTGAGGGACAAATATTTGTAATTACCAACTGATTTAAATGGGATTTCAATCTCTTACAGGAGCAGTAAACTTTTTTACGAAAACACATTTTAGCGATCTTTTCCTGCTGAATAAAACAAGGTCACTCCCAATGCTGTCAGATGTTTTATTCAAAATGTATAACAGTTCAAATAATCATGAAGTGAATTTACTGTGTTTACTTCCTGATAGTTCTAACTGACAGGAAGCGACAGGCAGTTTCTATCACATTCTATGGAGAACTGTATGTCTCTGACTTTATTGACTTTCCTCTCCATTAGAATGTAACAGGAAAAACTAATTAGAATTTGATCAATAGAGGGCACTGCTAATGTAAAAAACATGGGTTTAAACTGTAATAACTCTGGAAATATGAATCACTTGGCAGTGGGAGTTCCCTTATTTTACTCTGCAGGAGAAATCCCTACAATATATATTTTTTCATAAAAAAAAAAGTTTACTGCTCCTTTAAATAATAAAGAGATCTCCAACAGCCAAAAGGTTCAAAGTCCTACTTAAATCAACAAGACTTTTCAATTGTTACATTATTTTGCCAGTCCCACTCACTTCGCGTACCATACTTCCTCTTGTCCCCCATGGGGAAGGGGGACTGCTAATGAATAATCCTATTAAAACTGAGTGCCAGATGTGTATCAAACACATTGCTTTGAAATGCGATGAACAGCCCTCCAGAACTGCAGGGGTTAAGCCTGTCAAGGCTACCCAAGTAATGGGGCAACTATACACATATTACTGAATGTTCCAGTACAGTGTTCAGCCCTCCCAGGTCTGCAGGCTTTAAAACATCTGATAGAGAGCCTGACTGTGAAATAGCCCGAACACTATGTAAGCTATTTCAGATCAGACTCAAACACACTCGGGCTTTCCAGGGTTGCATCACAAGGAGGGATCAACACTGCTCCAGAGCCTTCAGGTCCCCAAGCCTTTTGGTGCCAGTGACCTGGGAATGTGTACATTGTTTGGGTGAAGACATGGCTCCTGATGTTCATGACATGACCAGGGGATACCTGGACTAATACTCAAATCTAACTTTTTTTTCCCATATTTGAAGCATAACAAAGGAGATTGACTGTCACTTTAATATAACCTTTGCTCCTAGAGAGCACATCATAGTTGTTATGCTACTAACAGTATCTCAGGTTAGTCTTTGGTAGAGCAACACACCTGATGCTATATAGGACTTCTAATATTAGCCTATATACTTCCAATGCTGCTTACCGTGTTCACAAACACTATGCTATTAATTTTTATTAAAGGAGCAGTAAACTTTTTTTGTGAAAAAATATATATTGTAGGGATTTTCCTACTGAGTAAAATAAGGGCACTCCCACTGCTGAGAGATTTATATTTCCAGAGTTATTACAGTTTAAACCCATGTTTTCAAAATCCAGATATCATGTAGTAAATAATAAAAACACTTTAATGTGCGTAATAATCCCTACGCGTTTCGTAGCACCACTGTCTACTTCGTCAGGGGATAAAAACATGATATAAAAGTACTTACATATATAGTAAAAAGTCATAAACATACCGGATGTGTAAGCGGTGAACAGCGTCGCTCCGTTCCACTATACGGCTCATGGTGAGATGAAGCCGCCGGGCGGGTGAATTCACGCCTCGCTCTGGCGCGGCTCCAATCCCAATCACACGTAACTATGGAGACCGGAACGCTAGCCGTTCTACAGAATGTGCTTACAAAGAAAGCTAAGATTACATATAGAAAAGCAAGGAACATACGAGGCTATATTGCCCCCAGTCGTCCTAAATCTATGAAAAAAACTGTAGAAAAAAGAGGCATTTTTAATTCAAAGGCCCCAGTGGGCAATTATAAATGCCTACATAATAGGTGTACAAATTGCAGATATTTAACCAATAAAATAATGCACGTTCAGAGTTTCTCCACACAGCACATATACAATATCAAGAGCCTCATTATGTGTGAGACTAATTTTGTTGTATATGTTGTTATGTGTGGATGTGGTATACAGTACGTAGGGAGGACCATTAGGGCTCTACGAGATAGGGCACGGGAACATCGGTATAATATTAGCAGAAAATCTGAAGATCACTCAGTCCCTAGACATTTCAACTCATGTGAAAAAGGAGGAATAAATAATTTCAAAGTTACTGGGTTGGAACATATCCCCTACTCCACTCCCAATAGATTCTCCACTTTATGTAGAACAGAGGCCTATTGGATATATACGTTAGATACCTTATATCCAAGGGGTCTCAATGAAGAATTGGAGGTGAGTAACTTTTTAAACAACTGAGTATAGCGAGATATGTTATGATTTCTTTTAGTGATATATATTGTTTTTTTATTATCCTGGATATGTGTGGAAAATTTATATATATATTTTTTATCATATTTTGGAGGACGTGCTGTTTACTGAAGCCATGACTGTGTCCTTTGATATTCATTATTTACAGTCATATTTATATTAAATATGTTCATTGTATTGCAGTTTTAATAATGTATGTTTTCCATTTACATGTTCGCAATTATTATGATTTTTCTATACATGGCCCTAGCAGGTACACTTTAGTGGTGTAACCATGTGGTAGCTTCTATTTCATATGTACACTGTATAGTGGATGCGGTTGAGCGGCTAGCGTTCCGGTCTCCATAGTTACGTGTGATTGGGATTGGAGCCGCGCCAGAGCGAGGCGTGAATTCACCCGCCCGGCGGCTTCATCTCACCATGAGCCGTATAGTGGAACGGAGCGACGCTGTTCACCGCTTACACATCCGGTATGTTTATGACTTTTTACTATATATGTAAGTACTTTTATATCATGTTTTTATCCCCTGACGAAGTAGACAGTGGTGCTACGAAACGCGTAGGGATTATTACGCACATTAAAGTGTTTTTATTATTTACTACATGATATCTGGATTTTGATTCTCTCACCCCTGTTCGGCTGGGTCGGGCCACGATAGTACCGCATCACATGAGTATATGGTGAGTGCGGTCCGATTAGACTCTGTTCACATCTACTGCCTAGCAGATACCCTCTTAGATAGAGTTGTTTCTGCTTCTTCTATAAGGTCCGTTACCACAAAGATTATCCCCATTACGGCCAAGTTGGGTGTATTCCATGTACAAGACCTCAGCAACGTCTTGGTCCCTATTGTGAGGATTACTACCATCCCAGCCAGGTCGGGCTTACTTTATGTACAGATACAAGCTTTGATCCGGTGAGTCTGGTCCATGTTGGATTCATTTCTATACCATCATTGCAGATTCATTCTTAGAGAGATTTTTCTTCTTTCTCTATATTACCTAGGATCTACATATACCCGATTGTGACTGTTTTTTGAAAGACCAAGATACCTGGGAAAACGGACTGGTGTTCTTCTCCATTACTTTATTTTAGAGATCTTTATTTTTATCTGTTCTATATATCTGACTTGTGATTCATTTCAGATCATTTACTTATATATGTATCTTTGATCACCCCCAGGAGTTGCGCTTGTTCCTTTTTTCTTTCTACATCGTACACATTTCATTTTTGGCTCCACAGCAGAATCTATAAAGTACTTATGTTAAAAACTGGATGGTCAAAGATTAACCCCTTAAGGACTACGTGACGTGATATGACAGTCACGGTCCTTATACCCTTAAGGACCAGTGAAGGTCATAGCACGTCACATACTTTTTACTTACAGCTCTCTACCGGGAGCGCTGTAAGTAAAAACAGGGCCTAAAATTGATCGCTCCAAGACCGGAGCAATCTCTCTTAGGCCTCAAAGTGGCAAGCCAGTACGCATAACAGGTCACGTGTCCCGGCGCGTCGGCAAAGATCAAAGCGGTCCTTAAGGGAAGGTAACTTCCCTGGACCGCTGGTCCTTAAGGGGTTAAGCTGGATGTTTACATGCCTGTATGGGCTAACCTGATTAGACTGGGTCACCCAAACTGACTGGGGAGGTTTCAAAATCCCAGTTTAACAAATATCAGATCTCTGGTTGTGTGGACTCAACTGATTTTTGCATATGCACAGCTAAAATATATACAGCATTGGATGTATGAAGAGGTAATTACTGATACCACCCACTATAAGTAGAACTCAACAAACAAAGAGACAGAAATATGTGTATTAGTGCTATTGGATCAGGTTCTCCTGATCCAGTTTGCACAGCAATACACACACACACACACACACACACACACACACACACACTATCTGATCTTAGATTGCCTATATATTAGTCTTTTGTATGTGGAGAAGAACAAGCCCTGAGGATATCGTCTGGAGCTCCAAGCTTCTTAAGGATAACTGACCGTCACAGGGAGCTGGACATCGTGATGTTGGACGAACACTTAGCGAAGCTGAGTAAGAACTTCTGCCAAGGACTGGATCAGAACCCGATACCTCTGATCAGAAGACTCACTGCCACCACTGCAAACTCCTTCGACCGCTACCTGCGGCCCATCACAGTGAAGACCCTGTGAAACCAACCCAACTGTGACAAGTCAACACAGACCAAGACGAATCCAAACCTGCGACTACATACAAAACCCGAGAAGATGGAGTAATGAGTCTCAAGCCTCGGTATCCAAAAATCACCGCTGATGGATAAAATCTATCAGCAAGAAGACAACGACAGAGAAGAACAAAGATGTCTGCTATACAACCAGACATCTAGCCTTTCCCCCAAAAAAATCTGAAAGTGAGTCATCAACTTAAAGGGATAGTAATGTTTCATAATAAAAGCAGCTCTAATTAATCATCATAGTATTTGGACTTTGGAGAGTGTTATTTCAATTCTGTCAGAGTTGTAGTTCAAGAGTAAATGAATGATAAAGTATCCCCCTCCTGCCCCTTTTACTGATGTAACACTGTTCAGCCAGATCAGAAGGGAGGTGCCCAGGTAGATTGCAGAGAGGGACACTCTTCAATTAAGATAAGGGAAAAACTTGTTAAGGGGGGCAGGGCTTTCATTGTTCTCATAGGAAGAAGATTGTCCCCTTCTGTTATCTGTCTGGTCTTACAACCAGATTCCACATCTGAGAAGAGATGGCTTACACTAGGTAAAAGGGCCAGGAGGGGAAACTTTGCTTGTGAATATCTCTCAAACCATAAAGGTTTGAGAGATAAGACTTATATCATTCTTCATGTTTTTTTAATGCCTACAAAATGAAATGAAGATAAAACTAAGTATTACTATCCCTTTAACTGAGTTCTGAATAGGCACACATTTAAAAAAAATGGAGTTTAAAAATGTTACCATATTTCTAATGTCTCTCACAGGGGTGTAGCTACTCCACTATGAAGTCCAAAACCTTGTACTGATTGCAGATTCCTTGGAGCATATTTCTCTTCAGTTACCTATACTATTGAGGAAATACTTGTGACACTTGACAGTGACACTATAAAATGCAAATGCATTAATAAAGAAGGTGAATGATTTAATTGAAAAGCTAATTATGAAATGAAGTTCTCTCACAAATGAGATCAATACAATAAAACTGGATTATTATACACAAACCTGACATGCTTGAAAATTAAAATAATCTAATGAATAGAAGAAAAATATGAATTTACAAAAACAGCCTAATAGGAAAAACAAAAAACTCTCTGCCATACAGTGAAGCAACAGACACACACACTAACACACACACTTTTAAGAAATATAGGTTGTGGAAAATATTGCTTCACACCTTTTACAACAAGTAGTGAGGTTGGTTAAGATAGTACCTCTATACTCATTTTCACAATAGATTTCTGCTTGCCTCATTCAAAAACCACAGTCCTGTCAAATTGTTTACTACAGTCACTTTGTTAGGGACAAATAGCAATACAAAAGAGAGGAAAAAAAGAAACCCAATTCAGAATTGTATTCAAGTATGTAAAACCTTTTTTCTTTTGTTTGCATGATGGCCAGGCACTGCAATGTAAATTATGCAAATAATAATTTACTGTAGAACTTAATTTTCATAGAAAATTGGTTAATTGAAGCTATTTGAAAATAATTGGTTCTGACAAGACAGGGCAAGTAGCAGTCTTTGTTTTCGGAGAGCTTAAGTGCATGACCTGTGTGAAGGAATAAAAAATTTACATACAAGCTTGCAAGTCAAATCACCTGTGCCTTCTCATTGTGCACTTTTCTCTCCTTAGGCATTTTGCTGTCAAAGGAACTTTATACTGTGTTTAGTAGCTATAGAAACTGGAGCCAAGATAAAAAAAGACATGCACATAACAATTTTCATATACAAACACAAAGTAGATAATCACAGTTTGTATATAGCAGTATGCTCTACTGTTTGATTCCAACCTTTTTGTCAGTCTCTTACTAAGGACTGGATTCCACCGCAAGTGATAAATGTTATCTCTGGGTTTTATCTTACATATGCATATGGGGTCATTTGTAGATAAAACCAGTGATAAAGTTATCACCTGCAATAAAATCCAGACATATTTCAGAAAGGGTTTTATTTTAACCACTTAAGGACCAGAGAGGTGTGCAACTCATTGCTTCACAATACTTTGCATACATCTCTGCAACCTGAGAGGTTAAAGGGCACTCACCACAATCATTTTATGTAGGGTGTAGGGCAGGAAACAGAATCCTCTGATATTCAAGTGGTAATGAGGCTGATGTTCTGAGATAAACTGACCACATGTGAAAAATTTACATTGCAAGATTGCTTTTATTTCACGGTAGCTCTGATACATGAATATATTAGTTTCTGGCTGTGATAGCAGGCATTAGTGATATATTCAGGATCAGTGAAAGGTTTATCTGTTCAAAATAACCCCACTTTGCTTTAGGCCGTCATTAATGCAGCACTGCTGCACTTGATCGGTCACCTGTGGTAAAAGGTAACGTGCTAGACAATGCTTCCTTTCAGACGGGCAACTATCCCCCCATGTGAATGCACAAGTTCCAACATGCAGCAACTTTAAAGCATTTCCTCAGAGACGCAGTAAGGTTTCAGAAAGAAAGTTCTACACAGAGGCCTCTGGGGCTCTCAGAAGGCCTTTCACACTAGCAGAGTTAGAGGTTGTGATCCTCATCATATGCTCTAATAATATTGTCTAGAATCTGTGTAGACCAAACAGACAATACGTCAGTATGAGGTTATGCTGACAGATTTGAGGGGCAAAGTTGCATATTTGGCCTTATTTATATAATGATACCAATGCAGTGGTAGTGCCACCACTCAGCTATTGTCTTTGTCCTGTGCACTAATCTCCAACTATATGCTCATGTATGGGAAATCATGTACTTTTTAACCCCTTCGCGACACAGGACGTACATGTACGTCCTGTGTGGCTGTCACTTAGTGACAGAGGACGTACATGTACGTCCCGGAAATCCGGCTCCCCGCGCGGCTGCACGCCGTTCGGGGACGCCGGATTCTTTTAGAAGAAAAAAAAAAAAGTTAGACGGACGTTAAGTGACGGCCGCGTTTGCACGCGGCCGTCACTAAGGGGTTAAGGGATAGTAATACTTAAAATGTAAAAAAAATATATGTTGCAGGGTTTATCCCCCTGAGTAAAACAAGGGTACTCCCACTGCTGAAAGGTGTTTTATTCAAAAGTTATTACAGCTCAAAGTTGAATTTTGTAGGTGCAATATCACAGTGGCCTGAAATTGTACAGTGGCACTGTTGCTACACCATCCTATGAAGATTTATGGCCCCGGAACCAGAGCTGTCCATAGGATGGTGTAGCAACAGCGCCACTGTACAATTTCAGGCCACTGTGATATTGTACCTAAAAAAAAAAAAAATCAAGACTAACAAGAGAGAAACCCGTTTTCAGTCAAAATGGTTCTAAGCGCTACACTTAGCATGGCACATATCACAAAAATCAGGAAGACCTTGTTTCCTTTCCCAAAAAACTCTTATACTGAACCAGAAACAAACATCCAGGCACATAAAACAAGCTTATATACTACACCCATATATGTAGTTTCACATCTTACTAGTACAGAATACACACAATACATATCTATAAATACAGGTAACATACAGAGTTTTAAGGACAGTCTTGTATGGAGCCCCTTGGGGGACGGGGCTCAACTCCACAGCTTGTCCACCTCTGCACCTGTCAATCATCTCTGAAAAGGCATAATTCTAATATGAAACATGCTAAGCTGTAAGAAGGGCACCCCCATTTTGTAGGTTTAAGGAGTAAGATCCTCAGGTTAACCCCTTAACGACCCTTGGCGGTCATAGTACGTCATGGGTAAATCTGACTGAATGACCCATGACGTGCTATGACTGCTGCACGACAAAAAAAGCTCCGTGGTCCTTTAGTGACCACCGCGTGCCTGCGCGGCCGTTCGTTAAGGGGTTTTAAAGGAAGAACTGATAACATGTTAAAAGTAGTGTTGTGTAGCTTGTAAGAATCACTGGGGGACATTCTGATAGTTACTCGTTTGTTGTTCTGTGGTGAAGGTGTCCTAAAATGTACTTTGCATTTAAAAAGACATGCATTTCTAAGATAGTACTTCAGCTCAAACTTGCAGTAAAGACTAGTCACAGTGTCTTATTAATAATTGTCCCCCTCCTGCCCCTTTACAGTATAGGAAACCAGCTCTCCTCAGATCTGAAATCCAGTCGCTTGACCGGACAGATCACAATCTTTCTTCATTCAGTATAAGGAAAAACCTGTCCTCCTTGACAAAGGAGGGCAGGTTTTCCCTTCTGCTGAAAGAAGTTTGTCCCTCATCACGATCCTCCTTCAGTTCCAAGGCAATAAAAATGATGTCAGCATAAGGGGCAGGAAGGGAACAATTTAGATATAATATCAGGGGAACTAGAGCAACGTCAGCATTAGCCATGCAATGGACCAACAGTACAAAGTATACGGAAGGATCATAGCTGCACACTTATTGAAACATTACTAACCCTTTAAAAGTCAACATTTTGGTGCTCCAAAAACATATTAGGAAGACAAACTCCAGAACTGTAATGGAATGTAATCATTCGACTGATAACTTCCTAATATAGAATAGCAAATAGCTGAAAGAGGCAAACATGGCTCTAATGTAATCTAGCCCACAGAAAATGAATTCAGAATTTTGTAATATCATGCTTTTTTGTTTCTTGTATTTTCTGTTATCAAATCTATGCACTTCTGATTTATTGAGGAAGGTCCGTATTCTAACTACATGTGATCCACATTCGTGACTGCTTCCTACATTGGATTTTACAATTATAAGTAAACTAGCAATGTGGGACGGCGTTGCCCGTCATGTTATGACCGTTGGGCGCACGTGTGTGAAATGCAGACACACTGATAAACACAGACAAATGCAACACACAGGCAGACACATACCATACATCCCAAGTGTCCCTCTTTAGGAGGGACAGTCCCTCTTTGAGGGCAAAATCCCTCTGTCCCTCTTTCCCACCCTGTTGTCCCTCTTTTTAGGAGGTCAGACTGTGTGCAGGGCAGCTCCACCTATAGGCGACGTAGGCGCCGGCCCAGGGTGCACACGTACTGGGGGCGCGGGCATGTAGTGGAGAAGAGCTGCGCCCGCACACACCACTCCGGGAACCACAACACAGTCAGGTCTGTGTCGCTACAGCGCTCCCTCATCTGGTCGGATCTTTAGTAATGCAGAGAGCGCTGGGAGTCATGATCTCCCGCCGCGCTCTGCATTACTGAAGAGAAGACTGCGCGGGAGCTACAGGTATGTGATGGGGGGCAAGTTGGAGCTGAGGGGGCATAGTGGAGCTGAGGGGGCAAGTTGAAGCGGATGTGGGGCAAAGTGGAGATGATGGGGGCAAGTTGGAGCTGTTAGGGGAAAGCTGGAGCTGAGGGGGCATAGTGGAGCTGGTGGGGGCAAGTTGGAGCTGATGGGGGCAAAGTGGAGCGGATGAGGGTCAAAGTGGAGCTGAGGGGGGGCAAGTTGGAGCTGAGGGGGGGCAAGTTGGAGTGGATGGGGGGCAAAGTGGAGCAGATGGGGGGCAAAGTGGAGCAGATGGGGGGCAAGTTGGAGCGGATGGGGGCATAGTGGAGCTGGTGGGGGCAAGTTGGAGCTGGTGGGGGCAAGTTGGAGCTGGTGGGGGCAAGTTGGAGCGGATGGGGGGCAAGTTGGAGCGGATGGGGGGCAAAGTGGAGCTGATGGGGGTAAGTTGGAGAGGATGGGGGTCAAAGTGGAGCTGATGGGGGCAAAGTGGAGCTGAGGGGGCAAAGTGGAGCTGGTGGGGGCACGTTAGAGCAGATGGGGGGCAAAGTGGAGCTGGTGGGGGCACGTTGGAGCGGATGGGGGGGCAAAGTGGAGCTGATGGGGGCAATTTGGAGTGGATGGGGGGCAAAGTGGAGCTGATGGTGGCAAGTTGGAGCTCATGGTGGCAAAGTGGAGCTGGTGGGCCAAAGTGAAGCTGATAAGGGGCAAGTTGGAGCTGGTAGGGGGCATCTCTTACAGGCATCTCCAGACCAGGGGCAGACTGGCCCAGGGGGCAGAGAGAGGACAATCATGAAAAGAGGTGGGGTATAAGTAGGCAAGGTATAAAGGGGTGGGACACAAGGGGCGGAGCGAAATGGGCGGCAAAATTAGGTTTTGCCTAGGGTGGCAAAAATCCTTGCACCAGCCCTGACTGTGTGGCGTGTTTTACTTTGCTCTCCAGCAATAAAGCAATAAACTTCAGTATATGTGCTTATACATTAGTCTGTGCAAATAAAATACTTTGGTCTAGCACTAAATCATTTATTCAGTTACATAAATAGCCAGTAATAGGTCATGAAATAACCTAAAAATTCTTACTAATGCCCTGCCCACCAGCCACGCCCCAACAATATCACCTAAAACTACAGTGTCCCTCTTTGGCCATGTGAAATGTTGGGAGGTATGCACATACACACAGTGAGCGGCAGAAACATGCAAAAGACACGCACACACACAGACTCACTGGAGATGCACACATATGTAACAGATGTACACACACAGACACACTGGAGATGCACACATGGACACATATATGTAACAGAGATGTACACACACACGCAACATATATGAGCAGAAACACATGCACTCATGAGTTGTGCACCCCTCTGGCAGTTAAAGGGTTAAGATATACAGAGGCATGTCAGAGTTAAATAGCAGTGGGAAGTGTGTTCATACCTGGGAACTTTGACTTGTGTAGTCCCTAGAGGGGACTGATGTGGTGCTGATGTGGAGCGACAAATGGGGCAATCTGGGTTAAAAGGGGGCGGGGCTTAATCGCGAGTAGGGGGCGGGGCTTAACATAAATGTGGAAAAGTGTTAGTAATAGGCTGGGGAAGGAGGAAAAGTGGGAGGGAAATGCAAGTTTACAATGTGAGGGGTTTGAACACACTCCCTGAGGGCTAAAACTTGATACACAACCCTGTGGCAGTCAGTGAGTTAAGTGTGAATCTGATGGCTGTCTGTCCTGTGTCTTGCATGCCAAATGATGACAGTGAAGAGATAATTGAGCAATGAGGGCCTACCTTAACCCTTTGAGTGCCATTTTGTTCTTCTGGTGTTGCACTACAGGTCCTGCTGAGGCCACTGGGAGTCAGGGTGAGTGAGTGTGTGTGTGTGTCAGCCATATTTATTTCTGGCTGTGTGTGTGTATGTGGTGCTGTGTGTGTGAGTGGGGGCATGTGTGTTTGGTGCTGTGTGAGTGGGGCATGTGTGTGTGGTGGTCTGTGTGTGTGAGTGGGGCATGTGTGTGTGTTTGTGTGGTGCTGTGTGAGTGAGGCATGTGTGTGAGTTTGGTGCTGTGTGAGTGAGGCATGTGTGTTTGTCTGTGGTGTAGGAGCAAGTGGCGGCCATGTTGTTTTTTTCTGACTTTGATAGTGGTGGGCGGGCTGCATAGTGGGGGCGGGCCAACTCCCTGCATGACTGAATCATCCAATAGGAATAGTAACTCCTGCTTTATGCCTCCCTTGGGTGTGTTTTGGCAGGCACAAAGTCTTCTTTTATATATATAGATATAGCCGACTGCTGTATGAAGGACTTCTACACATCTAATTAATTTTGTTAAACACTTTGTGGCAGATTTATCAAATCTCGTAAAATCTTGGGTATAATACGCACAATTTTACCCCACTTCACCTTATGTGAAGTGGGGGGGGTGTATTATACACGAGAGTTTAAATTAAAAAAAAAAAAGTTAGGGTTGGCAGATACCTTCCCTCCCTTCCCCGGCTGCCAAACCAAGACTCACTTGGTTCAAATTTAACTCCCCACTGCCTCCAGACAATTGGATGGAGGTGGAAGGTCCTGAAAGCCCATTGAAGGAAGCGGGTGGCAAATGGAAGCATGCTGCCCACTGGGAAGCTTTGTATTTTGCCTTTCATGAATGCGAGAGATGCAGACTTCAGTGGGGAGTTAAATTTGAACCAAGTAAGTCTTGGTTTGGCAGCGGTTTTGGCCCGAGGGAGGGAGGGAAGCCTTAAAAAAAAATTTTAGCACGGGGGAAAACAAGGGTGCGTATTATACATAGGCACTCTTGTTTTCCCCTAAAATCTTTGGTGTAATATGCACCTGCGTATTATACACAGGTGCGTATTATAAACAGTTGCGTATTATACACAGGGCGTATTATACCTGAGATTTTACGGTACTGGTTATGACCAATTTAATGCATCATTTTAATTTCAAAGCCATTTTCTGAAAACATTTGTGTATACCAGACCAGGTGTAGAAAGACAAATGACCTTTCATTTGATGCAGTGGGGTATCTACTTTCAGGAAATATATGGTTATTCAGCTGTTTTAGGGCAGTATTCCCACATAACCAATGGCGTGCACTCTTGTTAATTAGGAATCTGTGCAGGCCATGCATGTAGGTAAAACTATACATATTTGGTATTTTTGTACTCCGAGATTCAGGGCTTTTTATCAAAAAATGAAACTTTTAAAAGCAGAATAAATGTTTTTGATATATCATGTATGATTTTTACAAAAGAAATAATTTTTTGCATTTATGGCATCTTGTCGCACTATGCAAACATTACTTCATATGAGGTACCATGCAAAAGATCAATTTCTTATGAAAAAAGCAATAGATAGCATACCTCCCAACATTTCAAACTGCCAAAGAGGGACATTTGTGTTTTAGGGGGAGTGGCTGGAGGGCGGGGCATTAGCAAGACTTTTTAGGCTATTTCATGACCTATTGACACCTCCTTGTGTAACCGAATAAATGACTTCTAACAAGACCAAAGTATTTTATGTATACAGACTAATTTATAAACACATATACTGATGTTTAAACAAACATTAATGTGAGTTTTATTGCTGTGGAGCAGTGTGATACCCTTATATACACACACCACACAATCTGGTTTCCTAAAAAGAGGGACATCAGGGTGGGAAAGAGGGACAGTGGGATCTGAGTCAAAAAGAGAGACTGTCCCTCCTAAAGAGGGACACTTGGGAGGTATGAGATAGTTTGTCATATATAAATAGAAAGTTACCTGCGGGAATCATACCTAAACAGACCGATATCAAAAATTCTGAAAATGTGTCTGGCCTACAGCGCCTAAGGCATAGCCCATAGGCAAAAAACCCCCCAAAAAAACACCCAAGAACAAACACTGTTCCATAATTACCCGTTTGGTTGGGCACTCTGACTCCAATGAATATAAGAAAGAATAAACAAAAATTAGTGAGAGAGTCTGAATATCCAGACATCATCACTTTCCAAAAGTGGTTATGGAAATCAGATGCATTGATAATAACGTCTAGTAACACAGGCTAAACTATTACATCTTATTTCCATTACTTATAACTATTTCTCTTTTCAATTGTTTAATTCTGCTTGCTACCCCCTAGTACCTTTGTTTATAAATCCTTACTATTGTGACTATGCAATAAAAGTGTTTGTAGATTTCTATAGAAATGGCTGTATTTGGCAGAAGTCCTGAGAATACACCCACACCAAGAATGCACCTGTGCAAAGATTACAGCTCCAGGACACCTGTCACTAGAGCTGTATTAAACAATTCTTCAGCATAAAAGTGCCATTGGCTTTGTAATAGTAACTAAACCTTGCACATGTATAAATAATATATTCTTGAAAAACTAAGTAAATGTTTAGAGAATGCATGTAGAAAGCCATGTATGCTTTTGTGTACATCGAACGCATAACAGACATAGCCGCTTAAATCCTTTGAGTACCATAGGGGTCCCAATGCATTGCAAAGTCCAACACACTGCAGCCTTTCACATCATTTTGAAAAGGCTATTCAGTGGTAGGCTGGCTTTAAAAAAAAAAAAAAAAAAAAAAAAAAAAAAAAAAAAAAAAAATCAGCTCATCAAGGCCTTCTCAACTCAGCAATCTTTACACTAATTGCCCCACACAAGATTATAATGGGCCCTTATGCGGGCTGTTCACAATGGCGACTTGCTGGGCATACGGCAGCCCAATGCATCATGCTGCAACTTTACTGTCTCCACTGCAGGGAAGTTGCAGCAGGAATACCTGCATGGTGATCTATGAGGCAGTTATGCAGTTGCTCACATTAACGATAATATAATTTGATGAATATAGTAATGTCACATCATTGAAAAAGAACATGTGGCTCACAGTTATTTGGTACCACCACTACTGAGGCCCAACTCTAGTACTACTGATGCAGAAAAACAAATATATACATCAGCTAGAATTCCACTCATAATAATCAATGAAACAGCCTAATCCATTTTTTTACAGCATACACTGAGCGGTAACATTTTATCAGTTGTATTTATGCTGATTCAAAAACCACATCTCGAATGCCCAACTTATGTTTAAAAGCCACTGTTGTCAGACACAAGAAAGCATTAAAGGGATAGTAACGTTTGAAAAATAATAGATTGCTGAATTTTCTTTATAATAAAATTAACACATTGCGCTATTTTAAACCACTTACATTTATGTAGTTCATAACATATTAACTGTAGAAGGATCCTCCTCCTGCCCCTTTTGTCCACGTCACTGCTGCAGCTCTGTCTGGTCCGGACAGATGCAGCAAGGTACAAACAAGTATGCAAAGGAAAATCCTGCCCTCCTTATACTTATTTATTGACGTTTGTCCCTCTCTGCATCCGTCCGGTCCCACAACAAGATTAGAGATTCAATGGGAGGAAGCCAGAAGGGGTGGGAGGGGGATCCTTCTACAGTTACTGTCTTATGAACTACAGAAATGTAAGTTGTTTAAAAATAGTGAAATGTGTTACTTTTGTTATAAAGACGACTCCGTAATCTAGTTTTTTTTTTCCCCCAAACATTACTGTCCCTTTAAAGACATGCATGCTCCCCGAAACACTGAAATAAACTAATATGGGGGGGGGGGGCTGCATACATTCACTATATGACCAGAAACAATATGAATATGGGCTCCAAAGCTCCCATATTAATTCACAAAAAGCCCAAGGAAGGCAGTCGGGATCTGTTACTCCACTCACACAAGGTCGAAAACGCTAGCCTTGTTCCACTGTACCAATGGCAGCCACAAAACCACAAACATGGTTTGACACCCAGCCTTGTCCCATTTCTAGCCATGGAATCAGACATACAGACCCCAGTCTTGGTCCACTGTCCCACTGTCTGCAAAACTATTACACATAAACACCCCAGTCATATTACAGTACGCTAACATAAATATTAATATAGGACCCCCATATTAATTTAAAAAATAAATAAATAATCCAAGGAATGGGTCCCTGGGACCCCTTCCACCACCGCCATGTGTATGTGTTTTAAGATGAAAACGTACCTGGAAGACAGAGATCCAGCAATATCCTTGAATCCTTTGTCCTCCACCATAGTTTGCCAATGAAACAAAATTATTTTCTCTCTTTCTCTACTACACATTTACAGACACCACTGCTGTCAAGGTGTTTATCATAACGTCTGCTGTGATAAGCCACTTCCTTGCAGATAGGTGACTCCTTCAGATAATATAACTCAAACAAATCAAAGAGAGCTTATAGGATCTCCTGATTTGTCTTTATTTCACACAGACAGATCCTGAATGTACTGTAGAGATATGGATAGGTCAAAAAGAATATTCTTTCTTGAGAGCTAAACTCAATGAACAGATGAAACAAATTAAAATGTGATTATCAGCACTAAACGAAAATGGAGCCTGGGTTCATGTCATGTGACCCTAAGTCTAGTGGGCAGGATCATGAAGCAAACAATTGCAATAACTACACATGCATGCTAGGGGAAGTACATATTAACACGTTCGGCATATGTAAATACATATGCCAATAAAGTCAACATGACAACCCCCACCTGGTATCTACAGATACCACTGTATAAACATTTTAATGAAAACTTATTCCATCTTACTATTCTGGGAATCTGCAGAACAGAAGAGATAAACATAACATACAATAATGAACTTTAGTTCCATATTAAATGTTATTCACATGAACTTTCTAGAAAATTAGACTTGAGTGCAGATTTCTACAACCTCAAAACAGTGTTCCTGGGTGTTGTATCTGTAGGTGCAGAAGGAATGCTGGTCCTGTTAACCATGTGGATTCAATGAGAAGTTCTGCAGGTACTGGTCTGGTAGCAAGGATTTCAGGATTTTGGTCTCCGTTAATAAAATGTCATTGTTCTGGCGTTGTATATGTCCGGATATGGTCTTCTCTGCTGCTGACATACACGTAGAACTATTGATTTCGGTTGTTTATACAGCCTAGTACCCCCTTGTCATCTGTGCAGAATTTAATAGTGTCAATTTCACTCAATATAAGATCAGCTATTTCAACAGCTACGATAGCTCCACACAATTCATCTCTGGGAATTATGTGTTCTGAACCTGGTGCTAACTTGGCCTTGCCCAATATGAATCATGTGAGTTTTCCTTAGTGTCTGTTACCTTTAAGTAAAGGTGGTGTGTTGATACCCAAATTCAAATCCTTCAGGTCTGTGGCAGGATCATCAGAATAAAAGGCTTTCATCACCTTGCTAATGTTTGAGACCATTTTATGAAGTCTTAGGTTAGCCATGGATAGCATCTCTTGCGTTATTTCAAGAACGTCAATCTCTTCTTCATCTCTAGGCATGGATTTGAGTCCATAATCTACGTAGAAGTCTCTGTGTATTATCGGATGTCGGTTTCATATCCTTTCTTCCCATTCCTGAGCTGTTCTTCTTAGTCCATATAGTGCCACTGCAGATGAAGAACTATTGCCAAACACATGCACTCTCATGCAGTCCTCTATGATATCATATTTGGTATCTTTGTTGCGATGCTACAGAAACCTGATGTAGTTATCTTCTTGTACAATTAAACAATGGAACATCTGCTGTATGTCAGCAATCAACGAGACATTGTTTCTTCCTGAACAGAATCAATACTTCTAAGTGACTATTAGCGAGGTTAAGAGCAGTGAGAAGAACACAGTTGAGTGACACACATACATATTGTGAGCTTGAGTCAAAACACAACTCTGAATTTTTCTGATTTGTGAAGAGGGTACAAAAGAAAGGATGGAAGATACCAGCATCCCTCACCTTCTTTCAGAGGCGGAGCTGGCTCAGCATGGTTGTTTTAAAATATTTTGGCAATAAAAGTTACACCGTGTTCCTTCATCTGTAGAAAGTGCTTGAGCTCAATTGTTAGGTAACTTTCATCTAGGTCAGCAGAATGGTAGAGGGGCTACACAACTTTTTCAGTAATCTTTGTAAAATTCCTTGCAATTAACTTGAGGATTTTTTTTTTAAATCTTCAAAAGAAGGAGCAGTTTATTGTCATACTTTGTAGTCTGGAAAAGTGTACTCCCAATCTGATGATCACAACTAAAGGAAGTATGCATATAAGCTTGATTGAGGTGATTTGAGTCTTCATACATTGCCTGGCCTCTCCTACTGATATGGGAATAATTCAAAGTATGATGTATGTCCATTCACTAACATACTGGTTTTGAATTAATTAATCTACTTTATTTCGCCTGTTGAACTTGTCTATGCAGACATCTCCCACGATCGCCTAGCCTAGGTCAAGTCTCTGAGCATAGGGAGAATTATTAGGTCCACTGCACTGCCGGTACACCTCATGTACCCTTAGAATGTTTCTGCAGAGTAGCAGCAAGATTTGTGTCTTCTTGTCCAGAGGTGGTATGCAGTGTGCTATACGTTTCATATGCTTAACTTATATTCTGTGATATACAGCTCCCTTTTCAGTCAGGATCTTGCTTACATATGAACTTGTAATTTGACACTAAAATGCATAAATCATGGGCTTATAATATGTGCAGATAATATGGAAGTATGGAAATATGACTGATAAACATGCAAAATACTTTATTCTGTGACTGAGGTAACAAATTTAATAAACTCTAAAGTTTTTATTTTTTGACTGAGGTGAATAAGCTTGAAAAACATGAAAAATATATTTATTCTATGAGGGAGCTGACCAGTTAGCTTAGCACTCAGGTTTTTATTCTTTTTGACTATTCTGAATTCATCCACTGTGATTAAAAGTAAACAGCTTCCTTGCAGACGAGATAGCAAATCACACAGAGGATATAAGATCTTTTGATTTGTACAGTGAAATCTCAGGTATAATACGCACCTGTGTATAATACGCAGGTGTATATTATACTCAAGATTTTAGGGGAAAACTAGAGTGTTTATATATAATATGCACCCTTGTTTTCCACTGTCACACTCAAAAAAAATGTATATTGCTGCACTGCTTCCCTCTCTCCCCCCTCTTACCCTGTTCCTCCTCTCCCCCCTCTGTAGTCTAACCTGGCAGCCTGAAAGGGTCCCACTGGGTGGAATGCTTGCACCTGCCACCCGCTTCCAGCATTGTCCTGTCAGGACCTCTTCTTTCAAGCCAATGGTAATGTCTTGAGAGGACCTCAAGGTCCTCACAGGGCAATACCGTAGATCCAAAGCGCATAGCTTAGAAGACATAGAAGTGATCACCTGTTTATCACATCTTACTGCATCTTCCGCCTACAGTCATGTTTGCCACTATGAAAACATGGACATATAATTTTAACAACAGGGAATTAACTGGAGGCTAGTATATTGGTTACCTCACTTTTTGAGGATTCTGTAGAAATTCAAACACACTGTACAAGACAGAGCAGCATACAAATATTTCTCAATGTCCACTCCTTTGTTCTTATTTTAAACATATCTTCATTCACCTGCTCATAAGATTTATTTTATACAAGCTTGCATGCAATTGTTTTCAAGGTCTGTTAAACAGAACCACGTGTACCTATTAGCAACAATAAACAAAACAAGAACATCTTAAATATGACCACATTTGTTAGTAATATAGGAGGGTGGTAAAATGCATTTCCAATTTCACTGGCATTTAAATATATTAACTCTTTGAATGCTAGGGAGGTTTCCACACATTGCAAAGAAACCATGGGAAAATACATCATTAAGTGGAACTGTCACCTTAAGTGAAGTTTCGTTAGTTTAAAAGATAATTAAAAATGGCCTATATGTTGTCCTAGCCATTTGTTTGAAATATAAGTTTTATTTAATGAAATTACGCTATTTTCATGATTCAGATAGGCATTTTATGCAAATTACCACACACTGTGCAAAATCTGAATCTATGCAGAGCCACACAATGGAGGCATTTTTAATAACACAGTGAATAGCAATTTTGGTCTTAGACAGAACTAATTACTGCATTACTTAAGGAAATAGCACAAAATCCGGCACCACGCTATCAAAACAAAGGTTAATTTGTTAAAAAAAAAAAAAATTATTTTACAGTATGGCCAGTATAACATATAGACAGGATTTGAATTATCTGTAAAACAAACTAAATTTTATTAAGGTGACAGGCCAATAATGAATGCAAATTGTCAACATTTTAATAATTACAAGCTTAGAGAGGCAAAACTGAGACCCTCCAGCTGCTGTTGGCCTACAACTCCTATTCTCCCCAAACAGCTATTGGAGACAAGGGATCATGTATGGGAGTTGTTGTCCAACAGCAGCAGGAGGGCCTTAACCTGCCCAACTTGTAGGCCTGAAGTAAAGTATTCATGTTAATAAATACTTTAACATTTGGAGTAAAACTACACACTAAACCAACAGAAAGGACAAAATGAGTGATCCCTTGTTCATTTGCTTCAATTTAAAGCCAAAACTAGCTACATCTCAATTCTGGGACACAAAAGAAGACATTGTTTCACAGGGACTCTCTGACAGAAGTGAAATGCCTAAGGGTTAATGAAAAGTGAAGTAATGTCAATAGTATTGTTTATTATGTGGGCACAGCTATCTGACATAAAATGAAGATAATTGTTATTAATTACAAACCTTCTAAAAGTACCTTCAAACTCTTGTTTGCAATTTTCCAGTTATGGATAAACCAACAATTTTAAGCAACATAACAAGTTGTGTTTTTCATTATTTATAATGTTCTATTATTTCATTATCACACCTTATTGATAAGTTACTGACCAGAAAAGTAAAAATTAGTGTTCAACAATCATATCCTCTACATGTGTATGATAACATTATTTTACTGCTCATTATGTTACAATACTAATGTCAAGATGCATAACATCAGGCTACAGTGACAAAGTGACTGGACTGTGGTAACAGCCCCAATGACAAATAATTCCCACTGTTCTGACCCTGAAATAAGACCACAAAAAGCTACATGCTACAACTTTTCAGTTAACTCTACAGGAAAGTTGGAGCACTTTGAACCAATGAACAGCTATTGCCACTGACATTTCAATGTATTTTATTAACAGAGCTTTATAAATGAATTATTGTTATCTGCGCAGGTGAATAAAAATGGAGAATGTCTTGTTAATTACTGGTGATGCTCTGTGTAAGTATCCTATATAATAATTTGCTAAGGATGTTTGTCAGAAGCCCTTCTGGGACCAAAGGACCATGTGCAGAGAGGACTCCGGTCTGAATTCAGAGCGCCCCAATCCGTGTCAGCCACGGCAAAAGCAGTCTCTACTGCACATGACTGCAGTGCAGCCAATGACAAGACGGGTTGCTGGGTGGCACTGTGGCTCGTGTAAACAGGCTTTTCAACTAGTAATATTATAAAATAGGGTCTAAAAGTATGAGTATGCCACACTAACTTGTTTTATTTGATCATCTATTAAAAAGTAGTAAAATATTGTAATCAGTTGATACTTATTATTCAGAAATACATTAACACTGAAACAAATACGTTTTACCTCTTTGTTAAATCTTTATGTGAAATTTCCATTTATATGAATATCCTCTTCCCAAACCATATGCTTAGAAATATTCAAAACTGTTGTGACACTATATAGACTATTCTTTGGAAATTAGTCATCTCTACACTCCTTCTTCATCAAAAAAATAGGATTTTAGTCTTACCTGTTAAATCCTTTTCACTTAGTCCATACAGGTCACTGGTACTCTGGGAGGCGATTCGCCCCTTTAATAGGCAGGAACAATTATGCAAATGATTGCAGGGGGCGGAGCCTCCCCTCCTACTTAAGCCACCTTCAGGCCAGAGCCACTAGATTGATTTGAGACCCTAAAACTGACCCCAGGTAAGCAAGAAGAAAGACTCCTGTGAGCATGCCTCAAAGGTCTCCCACTGAATGCCACAGGAGAGCCAGGTCTGGTCCCTTGACAGGGTGGGAGACCAGTGACCTGTATGGACTAAGTGAAAAGGATTTAACAGGTAAGACTAAAATCCTATTTTCACTGTCGTCCAATACAGGTCACTGGTACTCTGGGATGTACAAACATTGAGCTGACCCAGAGGCGGGAAAGAAGGCAAGGACCAGAACAAGGCCCAAGCCACTAAAACTGCTATGAATCAGTTAATTACATAGCCCAAACTGTAAGTGTCAACGGACACCAACCAAGGGAGCAAACCCCGAACTAACACAGCACACGGAACTAGAGCCAACTGAGCTCAACAGAAAGGAAGCACTAAGGATCACAGAGTAGAAGTCCTAAACAGGCAAAACTGCCTCCAGGACTTTTCTTCCAAAACTGGCATCAGCCGAGGCCAGCACATCAACTCGGTAGTGCTTTGAAAAAGTGTGCACAGAGGACCAAGTGGCCGCTCTGCACAGTTGATCAGCTGAAGCCTGATTCTTGTAGGCCCAAGAGGCCCCAATACATCTGGTGGAATGGGCAGTCACCCGGAAGGGAACATGCTTATTCCGCAACTTGTAGGCTTCATGGATAGTAGCCTTAATCCAAGAGGCAATGGTAACTTTGGAAGCCGGTCTCCCTGCCCTAGGCCCCTCAGGAATGACGAATAGAGCGTCAGACTTCCTGATAGACTCGGTGCGATGAACATAAAACTTGAGGCAACGCACCACATCCAACAAATGGAGATCTTGTTCCTTGTCAGATGAAGGGTTAGGGCAGAAAGAGGGAACCACAATCTCCTGATTGATGTGAAACTCGGACACAACCTTGGGTAAGAACTCCTTGTTAGTGCGAAGCACAGCCTTATCCTTGTGGAACACCAGGTAAGGAGGTTTACAAGACAGAGCTTGTAACTCTGCTACCCGGCGAACTGAAACAATAGCCAAAAGGAAGGCCATCTTCCAAGTCAATAGACGTAATGGAATGGAAGCCAAGGATTCAAACGGGGGTCGCTGGAGAACTCCCAGTACCAAATTGAGGTCCCACTGAGGAGCAGGACTCTTGAAGGCAGGCCGAACATGAGTCACACCTTGGAAGAAAACTTTCACATCCGGAAGGATAGCAATCCTTTCCTGGAAAAACACAGACAAGGAAGAAGTCTGAACTTTGAGGGAACTCAGACTGAGCCCCTTATCAACACTGTCCTGCAAGAAGGCCAGGACAGTGGGAAGAGGAAAATCAAGGGATAATTTCTTATCAGAGCACCATGCAACGAAGGTTGACCATATGCGATGATAGACCTTGGAGGACACAGGCTTACGAGCACTGAGCATAGTCGACACCACAGAAGGAGAAAATCCTTTCTTTGCTAGAATCGAGGATTCAACCGCCACGCCATCAAATGGAGAGAGTGAACATCCTCCTTCCACAGATATCCCTGAAGAAGTAGGTCCGGGCGGGCAGGAAGTGGGAACGGATCCGCCACTGACATGGCCATCAACTCCGGATACCAGGACTGGCGAGGCCAGTTTGGAGCGATCAGGATGACAGGACAACGCTCCTGCTTCAACTTCTGGATGACTCTGATCAATAGAGGAAGAGGAGGAAAGATGTAAGCCAGAGAAAAATCCCAAGGGATCGACAAGGCATCCACTGCTAGAGCAAGGGAGTCCCTCCACCGGGAACAAAACACCGGAACCTTCCTGTTGTGCCTGGAGGCCATCAGGTCCACCACCGGCATCCCCCACTTCTGGGTGAGCAAGTGAAACACCTCTGGATGAAGAGCCCATTCTCCGCTGTCGACGGTATGACGACTGAGAAAGTTCGCCATGACGTTGTCTACGCCTGGAATGTGAACTGCAGAGATGACAGGTACGTGATCTTCTGCCCAAGCCAAAATATCCTTGACCTCCAACCAGGCGGTGCCGCTTCTTGTGCCGCCTTGCCTGTTGATGTAAGCCACCGCAGTGGCGTTGTCGGACTCCACTCTGATCGGACGACCGTTCAGTTGAGATTCCCAGTGTTTCAGGGCAAGCCGGACGGCACGCAGTTCCAGAACATTGATGGAGAGAAAAGATTCCTCCAGACCCCATGTCCACTGAGCACTGAAACGACCCAACACAGCCCCCCAGCCCCGAAGGCTGGCATCCGTTGTGATCGTGGTCCAACAAGGAACTTGAAAGGATCTCCCTTTCAGGAGATGGGAGAGATCCAACCACCAGTGCAGACTCGATTCCACATGAGGAGGTAGAGAGACTGACAGATGCTGATGATCTGGATGATTCTTGCACGTCTGGATCACAAATCTCTGAAGTTCCCTGGAGTGGGCCATGGCAAATGGTACTGCTTCGATCGTGGAAATGAACTTCCCCACCAGAGACGTCAACTTCGTTACAGGCACTAAGTCCAGTTCCAGAATCCCCGCTACTCGGATGGCTATCTGATGAGAAACATCCTCCGGCAGAAACACCATGCACTGGCGAGTGTCGAACAGGAGACCCAGGAACAGAAGCCTCTGAGATGGGACCAAGTCCGACTTGTCCAGATTCAGGATCCAGCTATGGCGGGTCAGAGTGTGTATACACCTCTGCAGTTGCTGGTGAAGAAGCTCCGCCGAGGAAGCTTTGAGGAGGAGATCGTCCATGTAGGGGGTCACCCTGACCCCGTCCTGATGAAGTACAGCTATCAAGGAACCCAACACCCTCTGGAAGACCTGAGGAGCTGAAGTCAGCCCAAAGGGAAGAGCTGAAAACTGAAAGTGTCCCCTGTGGCAGGCAATCCGGAGATACCGCCTGCTCTCTGGATGGATAGGGATGTGAAGATATGCATCCTGAAGGTCCAGGGAGGCCAGAAATTCCCCTGGAGACATAGCGGCAATCACAGAGTGCAGGGACTCCTGGCGGAAGTGGGAAGTCACCACATAGGCATTGAGATCTTTGAGATCCAAAATAGGACGAGCCCCTCCGTCCTTTTTGGCCACCACAAACAGGTTGGAATAAAATCCTGAACCTGTGTCCTCCAGAGGAACCACTTCCAGGACCTCTTTGTCCAAGAGATCCTGAATAGCGTCGTCGAACAGACGTCTTTTTGTAGGTTCCTGAGAAGGACGAGTAAAATGGAACCGAAAAGGAGGAAGGGAGGAGAAAGGGATCCTGTATCCCTCAGACACCACCTGAATAACCCATGGGTCCGCCACTGACTCCTCCCAATTCCGGCGAAAGATGCGGAGACGTCCACCTACAGCCGGATGCGGACCCGGGTTCGGCGAGTCATGCCGAAGCAGTCTTGGAAGTCTTGGCCTTGGGGGCCACTTTGGGCTTCCAGGACTGTTTGGGCTTGGAGGAGGAGCGCGTAGTGGGAGGACCCGTTTGGGCCGAGGAGCGTGTCTCAGTCTGAAAGGAACGAAAGGACCGATTGCGTTTGGCTGGAAACTTTTTCTTAAAGACTGAGGGTAGAAGAGTACTTTTACCGCCAGTAGCCTCACTGATCATTTCTTTGAGTTCAGACCCAAATAGCAAATTCCCCTGAAAGGGCAAGGAAAGCAAGGCTTTCTTAGAGGCTGTATCAGCAGACCAAATTTTCAGCCAAAGGGCACGTCTAGCCACCACAGAAGCAGTGGAGGCCCTCGCCATCATGCGCACAGCATCAAAGGCAGCGTCAGCAACATAATTCTGAGCTTCAGTGATATTAGCAAGAAGCTGCAACTGTTCAGATACTGGTGCATCCTGGCGAACGGCGTCAGTCAGTCGTTCAGTCCAGGCCGCAATAGCTCTATTAACCCACACCACTGCAAAGGTTGGACGCATGGCAGTGCCAATGGAGGCAAAAATAGACTTAAGAGAAAGTTCTAGCTTTTTATCTGTCCAATCCTGCAGGGCAGAGGCATCAGAGACAGCCAAGGCGGTAGACTTGGATAGCCTGGAAACAGGAGCATCCACCTTGGGGGGATGAACCCATTTTGCCAGCTCAGTCTCAGGAAAGGGGTACAGTTGAGCAAACTTTTTGGAGACAGAGGAGGATCTATCAGGATTCTTCCACGCCTCAGAGACTAGACGGGCAAGGGTAGGGTTAGTTGGAAAACAAACAACAGGCTTAGATGGTTTCTTTTGAAAAACGTCAGTAGGATCATAAGTAGATTCCTGAGTCAGAGGAAGGTTGAGCGTATTCAGCACAGCTCTAATCAGACCCTCAGCCGAGACTTCAGGGTCACATTCATAAGGGTCCCCAATGGACCTGTTAGACTCAATAACAGTGCGTTCCTCAGCATCAGAATCCTAAAATAGTTCTTCCTCAGAAGAATCAGACACATCAGGAGCTCCCTGTGGCTTAGGCAGGGAGGGTCCTGATTGTAGAGGGGGTCTGCCAGACCTGGAGAGCCCCCTGTACCTGAGAGGGAAAGAGTTGAAGAGTGGATCTGAGATCCCTAGTGGCAGCTTTAAACTCCCTCACCCAAGATGGCTCAATAGCATGGCTGGGAAGCCCAGGGTTGCTATCTTGACCAGTGCAGTTAGGGCATAGATCCCCCACATTATCATTAGATAGCCCAGTGTGACAAGAGGAGCAAAACACCATGGGGGGAGCAGACCCCCCATCCTCCTTTGACTTGGGTCTAGCCCCTAGCTCCAGTGAAGTAGACATGCTCACAGCATCAATATACCCCACTTTAAACTCTATCACCCAGTAAAAGTGTGGAAGATTAAAGTTTCACCCCAGAAATGCCTAAATTTGGACTTATCTGGTCAGCGAAGGGTTAATCTGTTGAGGGGAGAGAAGGCTCGGTCCCTGCGTAGTGTACTCGCTGAGGAAGAGCACCACAAAATGGCGGCCGTCAGGATAGCCAATCAGAAACGAGCGCGAACCGGGCGCTCATGGGAAATGTAGTTTTCCCCATACAAGTACCCCAAACAGTGCCCGAAGCCCCCCTGAACACCCCACACTAATAAAACATACACCGGATGATAGAGCAAGAGCCTAGCATTAAAATGAGCCCTCTCTGAAGTTGCTGTGACAAGCGGTTCCAGAGATATGTCCCACACTGTGAAATCTCATAGAGAGTAAAGGAGCCATAGCGTCTGAGCGGGAAAGCCGCGCTTAAAGGCGCGGAACCACCAATTTTAATAAAGTTTAACAAAACATTAAAAAGTGCCCAAACATGCATTAAACACATAAATAAACACTATTCAAGGCTCCAAAACCCAGAGAATACCACAGAAACTGGATTAAAACATCGAATGCAAATAAAAACACCCTATGAGTGCTGGAGTGCAAAGCAAACTCCCAAATACAAGCCTAGCAAAGGGACACTGTGGGGACAAGTGGACCTTCAGCACTCAATGGGTGGCTCACCTTTCCTGCAGGACTTCAGTCTTCAGGTGACCATGATGAAGAAGGAATAAACCAGAGGTAAATTCCCCAGTAGGGAAGCTGCTTAACTCAAGCTGTTCCCTCTTCAGGGCATAAGGTCCACAGAAAATCCCTGGAAGCTGCACCAGCCACTTTAAAGAGGGCAATTCACAGCCATGGTCACCCTCCTAATGGTGGTATTCCATATTTGAATAAAAAAAAATAACAAAATACTAAGTTGAATGCATAGATGTTCTCTACCTGGTGTGCACAGCACCCAGGAACAAATCAATCTAGTGGCTCTGGCCTGAAGGTGGCTTAAGTAGGAGGGGAGGCTCCGCCCCCTGCAATCATTTGCATAATTGTTCCTGCCTATTAAAGGGGCGAATCGCCTCCCAGAGTACCAGTGACCTGTATTGGACGACAGTGAAAAACAAATCTAAACATTTAGCATGGACGACACATCAGAAATGTCACAGTGGGAGAATGGAAAAACATCCTGTTTACTGACAAATCAAAATTTTTAATTTTGGGTTTGCAATTGCTTAGATCATGTGAGGAGATGGCCGCATGAGAGGCTAACACCACAGTGTGTGAAACCTACAAGGAAATTATTCAGGTGTGGAGATACTTTGCCTATTCTGGAGTTGGTGACTTGCACAAGATGAACTACACTTTGACCAAAGGTACCAGTTTGTTCTGCAGAGGCATGCCATCCCTTCTGGCTTAACGCTGTGTAGAAGAGAATTCATTTTTCAGCAAGACAACAATCGTAAACACATACTGAAGATGTGCCAGGCGTACCTGAAATTCAAGGAAGAGCAAGGAGTGCTAATTTTCATGGCTTTCCCACCACAATCACCAGACATCAACCACACTGAACATGTTTGGGAATATTTGAAAAGGGAAAAGGCGAAACACTCTGACATGTTCTAAAAGAGTGCAGAAATGTGGATTGTAAAATTCTGACAAACATGTAGAATCAATGCCAGTCAGAAATAAAGTAGTGATTAAGGCAAATGGCGGTAATACCAACTATTGAGAATATTTGAGAATATTGAGAATATTTGATTTTCAGTATGTCCTAACATATTTTTTACTTTTATTAGTGAAAATTGTGTATTTTTTTTAGAACTACTGTATATTTTGTCAAACAAATTAGTCTTTTAGAAATGCTGAAATAAAAGCAGATTGTGCTACTGGACTCAGAGTTTTGGTAGATTGCGTGTTTTTTTGTTTTTTTTTAAATAACCGGTGATGTTCCTGGCACTTCATGGAATTCTGGGATGGCAGAGAAGCTGCACATCGCTCTGTCATCCCAGAATTCATTGCAAAGAAGAAAAGAAAGGGTTGTGGCACTTAACAGCCACCCATCTACAGACTGGGCAGACTTTAAGAGGTTAAAGAAGAAACAAGACATTTTATAATGGTCAACTTTCAATCTTCTCAAGACAACTGAACACAATCATATCCATGAGGGCGCAACGGACGCTAGTGACATCTATAGATGCCCAGGTAGGCATCACAGATACTACAGACATCATCACTCCATGAGTGTAAATGTAAATATATATACATTGTTAAGGGAGAAAATAAAGGAAAAGATAATGATAATAATGTGTAAATACAAAAAGAGAAAAAAGCAGACATATATGTCAACAATAAAGAAACTCTGACCATGTTAGAAGAATAGGACCTCATAGTGGAGAAGCAGAAGAGCTAGAAATACAACGGTCTCCAGCCCATCACAACACCCAATATCAGTGTCTGTATTATAAGAGTCAGTGAGCATTAGCATTCTAATTATCCAAAAACAACAAATCTCATTAATGTGATCCAATATTATCAAGACCAAAGACTGGAGGAAGCACAGCTAAAACTAGTCATATCAAATAATTACTAGGATGGGGAAAAGAGAGGAAAAGTGGGGGAAAAAAGGTAAGGTGAAAAAGTAAAATGTTTTTGTTTTGGAGCAAGTGATTTCATCTGTCTCCCATCTGAAGCATATATTTATTACAAAAACAGGAAGAAAAACTGTATAAAGAAAATGGCACCTTACAAACTATGCAATTAATGCAGAAACACACTATATTTATTAGAACAGCTATAATTTATGTAGACAGAAAAGCTGCCCTTTAATCAATAAAAATCCATACCTCAGTGCTCCCCACAGTTCTCCAACCAATCAGTTACAGTTAATAACAATAATAAAAGTTCTCCTTCCAACCTGGAAAAACCCCAAAAGAAAAACAAGACCTAACGACAGCTATCTGCTGTAAATATCCCTCCCATAACTAAAAATATAGGGTTATCCAAGCTACCAGTGCCATAGTGTGATCAAGAAAACTCTTAGGCTAGACTTAATTAAATCATCTATGTCATTTCTGTATGATACAAGCATTCTTTCACAACCTTGCAAATATAGCAGAAATTAAGGGATTTAAAAGAAAAGTAAATCCTCCTGACACGTCTGGCTGTTTATTACAGTTACATTATTATTTAACTTTTGCGAAGAATATGCATAATGAAATAATGATTTGTCATTTCTAAGTTATGCCCCAGTATATCCTACTGCAGTTGGCTTACTCCAGACTTTTTCCACCCTGCCTTTACAAAACCCCAAACTTATATTTTCTTACAGTAAAGGCTCCGTACCACCCAAACACAGTGTTAACAGTAAAGAGCTAAAGTCATAGATATCATATTTCTTAACATTTTGGTCATTTCGTAATATTTTTTTGTTAAATACCAGGTTATTTTCTCTATTTTAGCTTTTTTTTCAGGATTAACTGCTGGATAGAGATTAAAAATGTCACTTAGACCCATGAAATAATTTGTGTTTTATGACTATATTACTTTTATGCCTGGTCTACTATGGTTGTATAACTCACTTGGCATTCATATTCAGAGTTTTTTTTTTTCTTCAATAAAAGGAACAAGCCAGTTAGAAGATAGTCTAACAAATCACAAGTTGGTTTCCCTGCAGGCTGCAGAATCATTCATTCTTAGATGATGTGGTCAAACAAATTCCCCAGACGTTGACAGAGTGAATTATCTTCTCATTATATGGTTGAAGGGAATATTGAGCAACAATAGAATATTCACATGAGAAACAGATACCACCTGAACACTCAGAGCTGAAATGATGTCACAGCATATCTAGGGCCTGATTCAGTGAAAATATGATAAAGTTTAATCATTTATATGTTAACTCAAATAAAAGATATAGGGCCTTATACAGAAAGGGAAAGTGGAAAAGTTCCAGACAAAACAGAATCTACCATAGGAGATACATCCCCTATAGAACCAATTGTTCTGCTTTTGTCTTGTGTATATGAAACTATGTAATATTTATGCAAATCAAAGGAAAAAAGAATATGTGCCAGGAAGATCCTGCAGCGACAGCTGACAAAACATCAAAGTGAGGTAAAAGCCTTAGCCAATAGGTGTTTAATATGTATGCAAATTGTATAAAACACAGTGAGAATCTTGCAATATATTTGCACCCAGTTTCTAGACAAAGCAACAGAAGATTAAATATATAAAGAGAAAGTAGGCAATATGTACAAATCTGAATATTGAGCAAACAAACTGCTCCACAGTGTGTGTGTGTGTGTGTGTGTGTGTGTGTGTGTGTGTGTGTGTGTGTGTGTGTGTGTGTGTGTGTGTGTGTGTGTGTGTGTGTGTGTGTGTGTGTGTGTGTGTGTGTATATATATATATATATAAAAACAACTTCCCATTACTTTAAATGAACTTGTTAATTCCCTGAATGTACAAGACATGTCCAATGCATCGCAAAGCACCTTTTCTATCAGTCGAGGGGTTACATGCCCTATTTAATAAAAGATCTACTCACCTTATCCCTCATATTATTCATGTTATTGATCAATACACGTTAATATCTAATTTAAAGATCAACTAAAGCCTACTATTTCAATCTTTCTCCCGTTGCAAATAAAACTATTGAACTTAAGTTTGATCTAGACTTTAGCAAACATTTCATAAAGTACCTGGGAGTGCAAACAAATTTGAGATCTTTCTAAATTATATGGGGAAACATGGAAGCAGTATATTATCTCATGTATTGGACAAATCACTTGCATAATAACAAGATACATCTATATTTTCCATTCACTACTGATCCCTATTGATTGTCTAGATATTCAAATGCTTCAGTAACATATTCAACTCTTTCTCGACAATTATAAATTATAACAGATCTCAAATAAATTACTGTGCATCTCAGTCCTCCATGTTGGCCTGGGCCTCCTCAATTTACTGGACATTTATCATTCTGCTCAATTAGCACAGATTCAAACGTGGCACGCAGTTATAGATGCAAAATGTTTGATATATTTGGAAAAAGGTCATAACCTTCCCAATCTCATTTCCTATCTTATCTGGGTCCTAAAACCACACAGTATTTTAAAATGTTTCCTCTAGGAACCTCATCTCTAGTATCTAGTCCACTTTAATTTCCACTCCTGACAATAGCAAATCACACGTGGGGGTCACCCGGAATAAAGAGATCTTGGCTCCCAAGCATGGGGAAATATTTGGGAAGCCACTTCTAACCATTCCACTTGTGTGACCTTTGAAGAGAAAGCTTTCTAAACTGTTTTGAGATGGTATCTCACTGCTGCTAGGTTGTATGTAACACAGGAACCATAGGATAAACTCTCCTCCTCCTCCAGGAGGGCAGGACAGGGCACTTCCAAAAAAAGGTCTCTGATAAGGAAACTTCCACTTTCCCTTCCCTTTACCCCAGTCAGCAAACATCCAGTTTTAACATACGGTATAATAAAGCTAAAAAAAAAAAAAAAAAGACAGAAGTGAAATAAAAGAAGGAAATCCCCTGAACCCAAGAGGACCCCCATTCCTGGGAACTCAACTGAATGTTTTTTTCTCTCTGGGAGGGAGTTCTGTATTCCACATGGACTAAGAGAAAAGGATTTAATGGTAAGTTAACGCTTTTGTCCAATATGAAAAACAGGAACCATGGGGATATACCAAAACTACCCACAAAGATTCCAGGAAGGGAAAAAAGAGGAAACCCACCCCCTCTCCATATTAGACTAGTATATTTATAGGACAACCGGAACAACTGAACTTGAACTTCACATAACAGCAAACAAACAGGAACCAACATGGTTTTTATATGTGTAAACGAAGATAAGAAGGGTGCTTATACAGGCATCACACCTTGAAGGACTTTACAACCAAATCTGGCTTCTGTGGAAGCCAGCAAATTCACATCGTAGTATTTGGTGAAGATGTGCAGAGATGACCATGTCGCCTCCTTACACAACTGTTCCAGTGGCCTGATTTTTGTAGGCTCAGGATGCAGAGTGCAATAGATTATGGATACTAAGAAAAGGTAAAAGGTATTATTACATTTTGGAAAGTAGAGAGTCACCAGCATTAAATAAGGGGTCACTTGCCTTTTTAACTCAATGCTAACATGCCCAGCTCTTTTCAGAAAGTTTTTCTAAAGGATAAAAACACATTCTTTTTCACTTCAGCTACTTCAAAAATAATAAAATCAAGGGATGCTCTAGTGTATGCATTACCTACATTTTTCAACATCATGAGATGTCCTAGTGTATGCAGTGCCTAGTGACATCTTGAGAAAAATCTTATCTCATTGGTATGGGTTGACGTAGCATAGTGGGTGCCAGGAGCACAACTACCAATTGAACAAGGCTGGGGAAGGTGATGTTATAGGTAGTGATGGAATACCAGTTGACAGTGGAAGCAAGCTGGGGGGAGGGGTCAGACAGTACTTGTAGAGACCCGTGATTTCCAGTGGGAAGTGTAACCTGGCTAACGAGTTAGACAGTGTAGGCTGAAATTTGTGACTACCAGTGGACAGTGGAACAAGGCTGGAGAAACATGGAGTATCTGTATGCATGTCCAATATATTTCAAAGCAGTGTTGGACACCCCCTGTTGCACTCACAGGGTTAATTTTTTTCCCCATGTATTCAGAATGCATTGGGGGTGACAACAGGTGCCTTACTTCCCTCTCCCTCACTCAAGTCTTTATTCCCAAAAGTTCCAACCAGGTATCACATAGTATCATCGCTGACACCAGTGATGATGCAAGTGGGCATTCCTGCTCTTCCACTTGACCCAGAACTTTGGATAACTCCAAGTTAAGAACGAATGAAAGGAATGCAGTGACAGCCATCCTAATAGCCAGTGCTGGCCGCCTATCGTGAACAGATAGCTGACCAATACTGGGCGCATCAGTAGGTCCCGATGTCCCCAAAATGAGTGTTAAAAAAAGAATAAATAAAAAGAAAATAAACTAAAGGAGGGAGGAACAGCAACTGCCAGGTTAGTAAGCTGTGCAGACTTGGCAATATGGGAATACTTTTCCCATCAGTATGGCATACAAGCCTGGTACTAAAGTGGTTAACTTATTTAACATATTGACTTACCTGTGCAGGAGTCCTTCATACCATAGACAGGATTATCTGTACCCACTGCTTAAGTCATCCACTAGGCTACAACAATAAACAACATACTTTAAGAGGCCTGAATGGCCTGTAAGGGACAGTCTATCTGACTGCAAACAGAAACAATTGGCACTAAACTTCAAAAAACATAAAAAAAAAATTAAAAGTATATCAACTGAACTGACTGTTTGAAGGATAACCATCTAGAAAAGTTAATCTGTTACATTCCTATGATACAGTTCCCCTTTAATATGTATACATATATGCAATACAAATACTATCTTCATTCTAATATAGCAATACCAATTTGAACTTAGAGCTGTATAGAGAATTTAATGCACAGTGATCATACTGATCAATGGGCACTTATGACGCTGGACTGGTATTTTGGCAGGATCTATATGATGTGGTTTAAAATATTTCCTCTTTGTGTAAGGCAGTAGTGAGCAAAATTAGGATTTTAGTGAATGTACCATTACCTTGCCGTTTAATCCTTTCCTCTTTTATCTGTGTATTGAGCTCCCTCCTCCCGGAGGGCAGGGCACTAAAAAAGACAGGGTGTTTTGGGTGGAGGCTTCCTCCTCCAGCTCAACTCCCATTACTAATCCATACTGATGTGTGATAAGCACCACAGATGAAGAACCAAAGCAGGAAGAAGACGCAAATGAAGAACCTTAAAGAAAGACCCCAAGAGGACTCCTCTTCCTGGGGAAGGAAACACATATAAGATTTTCTCCAGGTGGGAGTCCTGTGTTCCATATGGACTAAGTTCATAAAATCATATTTTCTTTTACATTCAATATGAAGCTCAGGAACCATGGGGATATACCAAAGCATCCCAAAAATTCCAGGGAGGGAAAGGAGAAAATAAATAAATCATTCTCCCCATAGGATACCAGTACTCCACAGGGCAAAACTGGATCTATGTAATTTCAGGTGTCAAAGGACACTGAACTATGACAGCAAACCAACCAAACAAGGGTCAATGGGGCACAAACTACTGAACAAAACGAGGCCGTAGGGGAAAAGGAAAAAAGTTCTTCCAGCCAAAGCCGGAATCAGCTGAGATAAAAATTCTGACATGATAGTGTTTGGAAAATGTGTGCAAGAAAGATCACATAGCAGTCTTGAGCAGCTGTTCAGCAGAGGCCTGGTTTTTGCAGGCCCAAGTGGCACCCATAGATCTGATGGAGTACACTGTGACCTTGAAAGGAACAGGTCTCTTCCTGATCTCATACTCCTGGCAAATACCAGCCTTAATCCAAGAAGCAATAGTGACATTGGGTGCTGCTTGACCAGCTCTAGGACTCTCAGGAAAGACAAAGAGGAAATCAGCCTTGTGGAAATTCTGTGTAGGATGCACATAATACTTGAGACATCACGCCACATCCAACAGGTTCAGGACAAAAGGAAGGCAAATTGATCTCCTGATTAATGTGAAAGTATGAAACAACCATGGGTAGGAAACAAGACGTAAGAAGTACCACCTGGTCGTGATAAAATACCAGGAAAGGAGCTTTACAAGACAGAGCTTGCACCTGAGAAAGCCTCCTTGGGAGAAAAATGACTAAGAGGAAATCCATTTTGAGCATTAAAAAAAAAAAAAAGTTAGAACCACAGGAAGATCAAAAGTCTGTGCACACACATTATCAGTGCATCACCTGTAGGAGATGGACCAAATCCTATGGCATTTGCTTTAAGAGAAACAGGTTTCCTAGCCCGAACCATAAAAAGAAAAGAGCAGCAAAAAGGGATGCAAACCGCCTGCAATCACAAGGATAATAAAAGTAGACTAAGGGGAATACTCACAAAGTGAATCTCACCTGCCTATTATTCATAGAATTGATATTAATAAGCTTGCAAGAATTAATTGTCCTCCCTGCTTGGTGATACAACTCTGTTGTAGTAAAACAGTCGTTCTGCACGTATAAAAGAATCAAGATGATTTAATAGCAATATATTAAAAACAATAGTACATTGACAAAAATGATCTATGCATTTCTAAGAACATTGCTTTTTCATCAAGAGAAGCCTTGGATAATAATACAAGAAGAATAGTAAACGAAAGAACAAATGTTTTCCTTTTTTCTTTTATCGTTTGCCAAGGCTGCTTAGAAACTGGTAGAGCATTTTTGGCAATAAATGTACTATTATTTTTAATATATTAGTATTAAATACTCTTGATTTTTATACAAGTGGATCTACTGTTTTACTACAACGGGCGGTATATCTCCATGCAGGGCGGACAGTTAATCTCTGCAACTAATACCAGTTCTATGAATAACAGACCAGCGAAATTCCCTTTGTGAGTATTTCTCTTATTCTACTTTTATTATCCATGTGATTGTGCTTTGTGACACTTCTTGCTGTTCTTTTGTTTTTCCCAAGGATCTTGGAGAGGTTTTCATTTGTTGCTGGTGAGCCGCATTCCTTACTCATTTGTGGAGCGACTGAGTGGCGTTAGTCTTGTCTCCATCATCCATTCAGCTGGGCACTTTTAGTGGTTATTTATATTGTGAGTACAGTGGTGAATTGGTGGAGGTTTGATGCCAAGGATTTATTACACTAGGAGCGCCCCTCCTTTCTTTCTTTCTTTAGCCTGAACCATGGTAGATATTACATCATCTGAGAAGCCTTTCCATTTTAGGATGGTGGTTTTAAGATCCATCCCATCAAAGCTAGATAGCCTTTCTACATCCGGGTACCAGATGGGACAATAGATAAGAAGATCCAGTCTTGGAGGAAGATGGAACGCTTCTAGATGGATGAGAAGATCCATAATCCATACCAGATGGGGCCAGAATGGAGCAATTAGGATGACTAGGGCCTTCTCCATCCCAATCTTCTGGATCACCCTGGGAATGACAGAAATTGGAGAAAACACATTAGACAGATGGAAATTCCATGGCATGCGCATTGCATTTCTCAGAGGATCCTTTTTCTTTGTGCAAAACAGAGGCACCTTCCTGTTCTCATGAGATGCCATCAGGTCTACCATTGAAAGACCCCCAACATTAAACTATCTGATCAAACACCTCAGTTCCCAGTTGCCTGGGTCCATGTCTTGATGGCTGAGAAAGTCCACAACAATGTTTTCTACCCCTGGTATGTGGCTGCTGACATGGCTGGAACAAGAGTTTCTGCCCAGTAAAGAAGTTCAGGTACTCCAGGATGACTCACTTTGAGTTCCTCCCTGGTGGCTGATGCAAGCCACTGCCGTTGACTTGTCTGTCTATACTCGGACTGAAGTCCCTGTTAGAAATGTATACCAGTGAAGAAGTGCAAGACAAATTACATGGTTCTCCAGAATGTTGATGGACAAAAGGCTCTCCTCTCTGGTCCACCATCCCTGAGCTGTCAGGGGACTCAGGGCTGCTCACCCAACCTCAGGCTGGCATCTGTCATGACCAGATTCCACTCTGGAATCATGAAGGGACGTCCTTGAGTCCTCCTTCATCTGAGGGGAGGGGCTCATGGAGTGAGACAGGTGGGAACACTGTTGAGACCAGTTTCAGAGAATGTCCAGTTGGAGTTTTTTTTTTGTGTGGAATTGAGCAGGGACTGCTTCCAGGAAAGACAACAGACATCCTAGATCCCTCATGTAATCCCTTATCGTTGCAGAGGGCCATTCCAGCACCCATGATATGTCCTGGGACAGGATCTGCATCTTGTCCTCCAGTAGGAAGACTTACAATTCCAAGAAAGGAAAGGACCAGCGATGGAATCTGAGAGGGTTTCTTTTGGTTGAAACTCCAACAGTGGTGTATTAGAATGTGGGTTCTAGCTTGGATAAGGAGAGCCAATGTATCATCTAAAGGAGCCTTAATCAGTAGATCGTCCAAATTTGGAGTCAAAGAATGCCTTGCTCAAGGATGTATGCAGCCAAAGCTGCCATAATCTTTGTGAAGATTCTTGGAGCTTAGGCAAGGCAACTGCATGCAAAAGCAAACCATAAAAAACTCTGGTGGTCTAGGTGGATCAGGAAGTGCAGGTAGGCATACTGAAGATCCAGGGAGGCCAGGAACATGCCTGGACACACAGCCGAGATGACAGACTGCAAGAATTGCATCTTGAAGCGCGTAGCAACCACATAGTGATTGAGGCATTTCAAGTCCAGAATAGGGCAGCATCCACTGTCCTTTTTGGGAACTACAAATAGGTTGGACTAAAATGTGAAAAGCGCTTTTGGGCTGGGAGTCACTAGGCCCTGCTTATCTAGCAGAATGGAGATGGCATCTCTGAAGAGACATGCTTGCTCTGAATCCAGTGGAAACTTTGACAAACAGAACTGATGAGGAGGAAGGGGCTTGAAAGTTATGCTGTCAAGTGGAGACGACCGTCTACAGGTAACAGTGTACCAGGACTCCCTGAGTCAAGCAGAGGCTGGCTTGTCAGACTCAGATTTTGAAGCAAATTCCTTGTTCTTCAAATACTGTTTGAGCTTTGGGGTGGGTCACATCTGGGGGAACCAAGGGGCTAAAACCCTCTGCTTCCCAAACTGGCAGGGGGGGGGGGTGAAATCCACACATCTTCATCACCAGAAAGGATTGTTTACAAGAAATCGGTGGTAAGAACATAATTTTGCCAACAATCGCAACACTAACTATATGTCTGGCCCAAACAGGGTTTTACTCTCAAGACAACCAGTGAATTCTTGGAAGATTGGAGTACAGACCGAAACTTTAACCACAAGGTACGGCACTCAGCAATAGAAAACCTGGCAGAATAAAAAAAACTTCAGTAAGGTATGCATTAGCTTCCAAAATATTGGCAAGCATAATTAAAAGATCTTCCCTAGAAGGATAAGAAAGCAGTTCTTCATAAAGATGTTTGCCTATACCAGCTAGCCTCATCCAAAAGGTCAGTACTATCTGCCAATTAGAAGAGCTGTGTTCTTGGCTAAGCGTGATATAGGAGGGTAAACAGCTGACGGGAGAGGCCCATTGCACTAAAGCCTCAGCAGTAAAAGGGTAGAGTTTAGATGTGTGCTTGTTAAGGAAAAGCATTTTATCTATTCTTGTAGGAGAATCCGGTCAAGGGTGTTGTTAGGAGGGAATACTGTAGAGTCTCTCTTGCTTCTCAGGAAAATATCCCCATCAGAGGCCGCAGAGACCTGAAGGATCTGCAAAACACTGCTTTAATGAGCTCCTCCAGGGCACAGTATCAGTCTTATATGGATCCAAAAAAGGACAAGGAAGAGCACATATCTTCTTCCTCAGAATCAAACTCCTTATCAGGTGACTCCCCAATTACTTTGGTATGTCCCCCTAAAAACAAGATAAACCTGCCTGATGGTGGGGCATCGGTCGCCACGAATGGAGGACCCCTTGAATAGAAAAGGGAATGGATTCCAGAGAAGACAGTTTTAATCCAAGTTGGCTCTTCATCAATGCTGGATGGCCCCAGGGGCCCACAGTACAGGAGGGACATAGGGACCCAGAATATTCCCTTGGAAGCCCAGAGTGGCATGATGAACAGTGAGTTGGGGGGGGGGTAGAGAAGCCCCTGAATCCTTTTGGTTTTCCCCATGTGTCCCTTAGAGTCAGACACGTCCAGATAAAGTAGATACAACTAGTCAGAAACTAGTAACACCAGTCTATTCCAAAGCCCATAGAGGGACCCAGAAAATACTTATCTGGTATAAAAAGGGTTAAACTGGAGAGAAAGCTAGCAGGAGAGTCAGCCTCTGCATAGGAGAATTAAGATGGCAGTCATTAAAGGCACTCAACTATACTGGCGTTGTCTCCAGACACAGTTTGCCAATTAGTGGGAGGACAGTCTAGATATGCATTTAAAAAGCAAGGTAAGGATCATATTTTATTAATATAACATTAACAAATTATTTTTACATATGGAAACTGTAGGTTCATGATATTTCAAGTTATATCACCCACTTTCATTTTAGGTGTTCTTGTTCTTTCAAAACAAACAGTTCTTGAAAAAGCTTTCAAAATCCCCCATATATGTTAATTATTGTTATTTAAAACAATAGTTTATGACTCATTTAGCTTTATTTATCAGTTGATGAAAATCTGGCAGACATTGCCAGGCACTGTCACACTGCTCCCCATCCCAACTACAACTTTCTGATGGACAGTTTTAGATTATATGCATAAAATTAGATATAAATAAAGCTACATTCCTCAAACTACTGTCTGAAATAAAAAAAATGGCTTACAATTATAGGTGATTTTGAAAGCTTTTTCAAAATCACCACTTACAAACTGATGTCATCAACAAACAAAATCTTTTATTAATTTAATATAGATTATTTAAAATTTCTAACAAAAAGTAAACAACAACAAACAACAGCTGATTGTTTTCATAGATCTTGTGAAGCACTGTGTGTGTGTGGAAGCGCCCGATATCTGAATTCATTTCACATAACATTTGAAATGGTCTCTCTCAGCGTAGTGGTATATCATGTGTCATGCCAACTTCATTAGAAAGCCAACAAAGGTAAGGTGGGAAGACAGGTGTGTGTGGTTTGGCTGTGCAAGCTGTTGATAAGCTCAGTGTCATCACACAAAAGGAAGGAGCCAGAGGAAGCTTTACCACTCCCACTCTTGAACTTGCAAAAGTGCCATTATGATCTACAGTGCTGTCTAACCTAACTAGGAACAAAGTTTAAACATGTATGTGAAAATGAATATTTGGGTAAGAAAGTAATCAATAAGATGTGACCCATTACACAGGTCATCTTCATTAGTAAACATTGATTTAAAGGGGCAGCTCCTCCCATGAACAAAGTGGAAGGTGCTTTGTGTAAACTTTCTTGAGCTCAGTCACAAAGATACTTCATTGAGGCAGCTTTCAGCTGAGACCTATACAAGTTTAAACTTGCACTTATGTGTTATCTACCATAAAGTGAAGCTGGCAGAATTTAGTGTTACTTTTGAGATTTATTAAAAAACAAGCACGTTACTCTGGCACATTCATTTAATATACAATTACATCAATAGGACAGCTTACACTCTTTCAGGGACCTCTATTAAATGGTCAAGTTAATACATGTTTAATGAAGCATTTCCCTTCTTTAATCAATAAATGGTCACATTTGCAGAATAAATCTGCTTTAGTGTTTTTGTACACATTATTACCAAAATAGCTTCTGGAACATCATGCAATACGCATGGGTAACATCACTGCAGAGATTATGTATCTGCAATGGATTGGGCTGGTCATATTAGCAGGTGTCATTTGCAAAATGCAGAAAGTTGCAGCAGAAGAGAACAGCACAGTAACCTATGGGGTTTCAGTGCAGACAGTTCACTCGGGTAACCTTGAAGCTGTGATGCTCAATGCAATGTGTTCTAAATGGACAATCCACATGTACCAGTCATGAGCCCACTTGTGACAGTACTGCTGGGTAATGCAGTTTATTAACCTTTTGAGTGCCAGGGGGTACACAACGCATTGCAAAGCAATGCGTTGCCTAACCCTCTAGCACTCGAAGGGTTACAGAGTTGAAAAGATCTCCACCCATAAGACTGCCTGTTGCGATGTGTCCTGTCCTCCAAGTGGAGGGACTCAACCCCATATTGGAAGTAAGAGAAATGGGATTGTAACCCCTTAAATGATAGAGGTCCCTAAGGCAATACTCTGCAAAGCATTCTGTACCCAACTGGCATTCAGATGGTTAAATAGACTAAAATCCCAGTTAAATCAATTTAAATGTTCATCTATACTCTACTAGTTTTAAAGCCCGTGTACATGGGCCAACGCTGGCGGCGCTGCAGTCATGCACAGTATAGACTGCCCGTGCTGCGGCTGAAATGGAGTGGGGTGCTCCGAATTCAGACGGGAGTCCTTTCTGCATACCTGAGGTGCACACAGAGGACTCCAGACTGAATTCAAAGCACACTGCTCTGTATCAGCCTCAGAGCGGGCACATGACTGCAGTGAGCGCAGCCGTCTTTACTGCGCATGACGCTTCTGACAAACATCCTTAGAGAATTAAAATATAGGATGGTGCAGATTATATGCCCCACAATTATTCATTTTGTCTTGGTATATCAGTCTTACTGTGTTTACACATAACTTCTGGTGTTGGAAGGGGTAAATCTATACACACATTTTTCCCAAGTGAGTGCAAAAAGTTCTCCAAATCTCACTGGATAGCAGGATAAGGGTGAGATAGATTTTGGGAGACATTAGAAATGTGGTCTACAACAAGGGAAAAATAGATTGCCTCTGAAAGAATTATACATTAAGGATCTCTTCCAAATTCCGACACCTCTGATTCCCTTTTCTGTGATTTAGGGTTGGTATCAGAGATGCAGTAGTGATAGAACAGACAACAATAGTAAATGTGAAAAGCAAAAATGTTATGTAAGGATACTGTTGTAGGTAAAAAGACTGTTGCTGCTCCGCAACCTCTTGGCAAGCAGAACATCTCCCTGCACCCCATAATAAGGTACAGTATGTAAAAAACAGTGGCTGACCATTATGTTTGCAAAGAAGCAGTCTTATTTTTTTTTATTATCTTTCTGTGGTAAAGTATGAATGCTGAATGTGGCAATACAACCAGAGACATTAAACAGTTTTCAGGAACTTAACCCCTTCAGTGCCAGATGCTTGGGCCATTTCCTGTACCCTGCAGGCCAGACACTTCTCAACATTTTTGCGATCCTCCTGTTTAGGCTTGATTTACTCTGGGAATTTCTAGTTACATATGGAAAACTATACATTGTTTTTTTCAAAACAAATTGAGCTTTCTTGTGCTACCTTAAACGAAGAGAATTTTGCATTGTTCAAAAAGCTATGAGGTCATAATGACACCATAATGACAAAAAAGTAAAAATTTACTTACTTTGCTAAAATCACATAATATGTGTCAAAAACATTTACCATGATTGCAAAAGTTTCAATTATTTGAAAAAGCCCTGAGTCCTCCGAGTAAAAAAATACCAAATTTGTATAGTTTTACCTACGTCCATGGCTAGAGTAGAGCACTAATCACCAGGAGCGCAAAATGGCATTTTCAATTTTAAGAACTAATATGCACATTCTAGGGTTTTTGTGGTAAAGCTACCCTAAAACAGTGGAATAACTATATGAAACTATATATTTCTGAAAAGCAGACAACCTGCCGCATCTAATGAGGGGTAACTTGCCTTCTTACCCCAAGCCTGTTGTGCCCAAATGCTTCCAGAAGGTGGCACTATAGGAAAAAAATTGAATTATTTTACATTTCTGCCCCTTCAACTGTACTGAAATCTGTGAAAACCATGGCATTTTGAACTGTATTCATTAGCTAGTGCTCTTACGAGAAAAATGACACCCCATTGGTATGAGATGACCTACCTCAGGGGGTGCTACAAGTGCAAAACGACACCTACTACAACCTCTACATTTTCTAACATTTTCTCAAACATTACTTGTCCGTACAAAAATGGTTATAACAACTACAGAAGTGAAGAAAGGCTACACAAACCATACCATTTTGGAAAGAAGACAACCTGCCTCATCTAATGAGGGGTGAATTGCCTTCTTACCCCAAGCCTTTTGTGCCCAAATGCTTCCAGGAGGTGAAATTAAAGGAAAAAATGGCATTTTCTTACATTTCTGCCCATACAACTGTACTGAAATCTGTGAAAACCATGGAATTTCCAACAATGTTCATTAGCTAGTGCTCTTAGGAGAAAAATGATACCACATTGGAATGAGTCGACCTACCTTAGAGGTGCCAGAAGCATATAACTACACCTACCTGTTTTCTTTCTCGAAAATGGCTGCTTGTACTACAATGTTCATAACTGTTAGAGACATGAAGGAAAGATATAAAAGGTATACCATTTTGGAAAGTAGACATTCTCCCACATCAAATGAGGGGGTCACTTGTCTTTCTATCCCTGGGCTGAAGTGCACAAATATTTCCAAAAAGTGGCGCTAGAGGAATAAATACATGTTTTTTTTACATTTCCACCACTTCAAAGATACTAAAATCTTTGAAAACCATAACATTTCCTGCTGTATTCAGTACCTGCTACAAACATGAGAGAAATGGTAGCCCATTTGTGTGGGTTAACATACAATATGTGGGTGCAAGGAACATGTACGTAAACCTGACACTTTTGTTTTTGAAATTATCTGCTTCCACTAAAATATATAACCATAATAGATATGCAGGAAAGGTAGAGAAACAATGCCATTTTGGAAAGAAAACAACCTGCCGTATCTAATGAGGGGTCACTTGCCTTCTTACCCAAAGGCTGGTGTGCACAAATGCTTCCAGGAGGTGGCGTTAATTAAAAAAATAAAAGGCATTTTCTTACATTTCTGCCCCTTCAAATGTATGGAACTCTGTGAAAACCATGGGATTTTCAACTATATTCATTAGCTAGTGCTCTTAGGAGTCAAATGACACCCCATTGGTACAAGCTGACCAACCTTAGGTGGTGCTAGAAGTAGAAAACTACACCTACTACAACCTCTGATGTTTCTAACATTTTCTGAAACCTGACTTGCCTGTACGAAAATGGCTATAACACCTTCAGAAGTGAAGAAAATATAGATAAACCATACCATTTTGGAAAGATAATCTGCCGCATTGAATGAGGGGTCACTTGCCTTTTTACCCCTAAGTTAGTGTGCACAACTATTTCCAGAATGTGGTGCTACAGGGAAAAAAACACAAACTTTTTTTTACACATCAGTCACTTCAAAGATACTAAAATGGTTCAACAGTGTGGGATTTGCTAGGTGGACTTCTTGCCAGCCTAAGAAAAATGGTACCCCACTGCAGTGGGTTGGCATACCAATTTGGGTGACAGAAGCGTAGCTACCAGTGAAACAGGGATGGGAAAACAAACAGTGTATGTGTGACTTTATGGCTAACAGATGAAAGAAGCTAGGGAGTCAGCCGGTGTACGTGCGGACCTGTGACTACCAGTGTAACAAAGTGTGTGGGAGGGTGAGGGGTTAGGCAGTGTGTGTGGGTATGACCGGAGAAGCAAGGATGGTGGGGGTGGGGCAGTGTCTGATAGTATATATGGGGGATCTGTGACTACCAGTGTACACTGTATGTCCCCCTCATACAAAGTTTGATTCCCAGCCTGAATCTAGTGCATATTGGTACTCTGAGTCTACCAGTTGGCAGTGGAAACAGGCTGGGGAATGGGACTGCCAGCTGGCTGTGGAACCAGTCAGGGGGATAAGGTAACTGTGTGTGTGTGTGTGTGGGGGGGGGGGGGATTGGAGGCATTTTGTGTGCATGCCACAGGGGTGCCAAATGCACTGCAAAGCAATGCGTTGGATCTCCTGTTGCACACAAAGAGTTTTTTTCATTATTATTTTGTATTCATACCTCGTTGGGGAGACGGCATCAGGAACACTCCTGGTGTCCCCCATCAAGGTCTAAAAACAGAATAATGAGGGGGAAAAAAAAATAAAAAAGTGTGTTTGTGTATGTATTTCAGCACAGCTGACTGTAAACAGAGGAGTCTGTCTTTAGCTGAAGAGGAGCATTCTGTTGTATGGGAAACACTCCAGATCAAGGTATCATGGGCACTAGGCAGTCTGCACATATTGCAGATAACATTGTCTCTGAGCACATGTAATATACTCCAAAGAACAATACCCCACTCCACGGGGTCATCTGGCAAAGAGGCTGCCTGGGAAGACAGGGGGGTTTAGGAGGATACTGACCAGCCTATACTACACAAAGGAATTGTTGACAGTGAACCTATTAGTTGCTTCAACTGATGGGTAATGCAACAGTCCCAACAGGCTGGTTCGTATTTCCCGAGAAGTGATCTGGTTCCTGAATGATCACTGATATTTGAAGTATCAGTGGGGGGAATTAGGGGTTGTGGTAAGGGATGGACTCAGAGAGAGAAGGATAAAGTACAAGGTCATGTGCTGTGTTGGTGTTATTGTTACAGGTCTTGCTGTGGACAGAGACTTTGGTCCTGTTCTGCCACCCCGTGTGCTTTTATTATCTTGATAAATTAACATTTGAGACCGTTTTACCAGATTAAAAGTATTTTACTGGTGTTACATTAAGACCCCTCAGCAGAGTCCCAGTTCCAACACGAGTCTACGAACAAATAACAATTCCCGGATTTAACTTGAACTTTTAAACTCTTTAATGTACCTGGTCTCAGACACATTGCTTCACAATGCATTAGATACATCTCTAGAATATAAGGGGTTAAAAGCTTCATCAATCAATAAAAATGTTCGTATGTACCCTATGGTGTAGATGGTTTGCTTCAGAATTGTTTATCTTTACCTTCCTCAACATTGTTGTAAGTGTATGATAGAGTTATAACATTTGGAATGATAGAGGGAAAACATTATTTTGGGGTGAGCTGTTCTAAAAAGTTAAATGGTGGTATAACAGTACCCCTAGGCAGCCTCGCACTCCTGTGCGTCCTACTTCTGTATGGCCACCGGCCGGCATGGCCTACGGCCACTTCCTCTTTGCAGACATCAGGTAACAGGCACTAGCACAGAAGCCTGTTTATGGGCCTATTCTGGGTGGCCTAATTGGGTCCCGCCTCCTTCTGCTCCTTTACAATCCTCCTTGGGGCTAGGAGTCATGGCCCTTATGTGGTGTTCCTGCTCGTTACTCTTGCTCTCCGTTGTGACCCGTGCTTGCCTGAGAATCTTGCTGTGTGTATGACCCCGGCTTGTCTGACTACCCACACTGGTTCTGACCCATGACTCTGGCTGACTACTCCCTCTGTGCATGACCCCGGCTTGTCTGACTACCCACATCGGTTCTGACCTGTGGTTCTGGCTGACTACTCGCTCTGTGTACGATCTCGGCTTGCCTGACCAGTGGCCCTGGCTACTACCTATTCAGAGCAACCTCCAGTTGCCTTTCCTGTGGGCCTGGTTACTGTCGCTCCTTGTAGTCCACGGCTTGTCTGATCTGTGACTTTGGCTGCCTACTCGCTCCCTACACTACCTGCCTTCCCTGTAGTCTCTGTGTCTCCTGGCTCTGATTTGCTCTCGCTCTCTGTTGTCTCCGTTCGCAGACCAAGTGGTGACTTACACATATTCTATCATTCTTCTGTCGTCCCACTTGAGATGCCTCCCTAGTCTTGAGATCTTGAGTAGTGCAGTGAACAGCACAGTGTGCAGCTCCAAAGGGACCTTGGGTCCTATTTGCATATGTCTGAGGTTCTGTGTGGGCTCTACCATTATTGCTGTTATAATAAATAAAGGTGGTTATATTTTATCTTTTGTGTCTGTCCTTCTTTGCCTGATTACCGTGACAGTACGTAAGGGGCATGTCTACTGAAGGATCAGGCAGTCCACCTAGCCAGAACATCCTGTCCAGGATGGATAATCAGGACCAGAGAATCGACCAGTTGTCTTTTGCTATGCAGACACTATTGAATCGCACAGCTCACCTTGATCGGTTTACTCAGCAACCAGTGGCTTCCCCAGTACCTGCACCTGTTGTGGCAACTTCCTCTGAGGCTGGCATGAGTACAGGGCTGTCTGGCTCTGCTCCTTTACCCCAAAGATATGATGGGGAACCTACACTGTGCCGGGGGTTCCTTAATCAGTTGGGAATTTTTTTGGAAATGGTAACACATGCCTTTCCTACTGAGCAAAGTAAGGTGGGATTCCTGATCTCCCTCCTGTCCGGCAAGGCACTGCCTGGGCCAACCCAGTCTGGGAGACTGAGAAACCCAATATTCATAACTACAGGGTATTTGTGGCCTCATTCCGGACAGTTTTTGATGTACCTAGGCTCGCAACCTCTGCTGCAAAAAGGCTTATGACAATACGGCAGGGCTCACGTACAGTAGCAGACTATGCTACTGAGTTCCGTACTCTGGCAGCGGAGGTAGGATGGAACAACTAAACCTTAGTTGCTGCCTACTCCCAGGGTTTGTCCGACACGATTAAAAATGGGATGGCAGCCCAAGACCTGTCTGGTGATCTGGAGGAGTTAATCTCAGTCACCATCCTGATAGACACAAGAATCCGTGAGAGACCTTCGTTCAAGGAACAGGGACGCAAACAGTTCCCTCGGTTGGCACCTACCTTCTTACGCCCACCCTTTCCTCCCTTACCTCCCCTAATTCTGACGCCGTCTTGGGGTAACCGATGCAGCTAGGCTTCACACACCTGTCAGTGGAGGAGAGGGCTCGGTGCAGGAGGCGGGGTCTTTGCTTATACTGTGGGGAGCCGGGCCATATGTTGCGTGCTTGCCCTATCCAGCCGGGAAACGCTTGCACCTAGGGTCATGTAGGGGACAGACCCTGGGTGGAATTTCACAGTCCCCAGAGAGACTTCAGGACAAACCTATTCTTTAAGTTGTACTATCTTGGGCCGAGTCTTCAGTGGTGGCTCCGGTATTACTGGACTCTGGTGCCGTGGGGTTTTTCATTGATGCAGACTTTGCGGCCAAACACTTTATCCCTTTGCTGCCTCTCTCCGCTCCGTTGGCTGTTGAAGCCATTTACGGCAGACCCCTACAGCCAGCACATGTTACTCATGAGACTCACCCCTTGTCTCTAAGAGTAGGGACACTCCATGTGGAGACACGACAATTCCAGGTGATACATTCTCCCTATCATGCAATCATTCTGGGATTTCCCTGGTTGCAGACTCTCAACCCAAGAATTGATTGGCAGACTTGCGATATCCTGTCGTAGTCCTCTCATTATACGAAATCTTGCCTCCAGCAGCATACTAGAATATTGTGCACCTCTATCTCATTACCTGCTGAATACCAGTCCTACAAAGAGGTATTTAATAAGGTAAAGGCCAGTACGTTACAGCCACACAGGCCGTACAGTTGTACTGTTGACCTGGTACCAAGGACCAGACTTCCTGGGGGCTGAGTGTAACCCTTGTCGGTGGAGGGGAACAAGGCCATGGAGGACTATGTGGCCGATTGTAATGGGAGCCCAAGTCCTTGGGCTGACTTAGTCCGTCGTTTTGGGTCTCTCCCTCCTGGATACGGCTACAAGTGTGTAGCCTGTCCGTTGAAAAAGGATAATGGGCTGAATCTCTGGAACTGCATCACCAATTGGAAACTGCTGGGCTCCTACTGTCTGCTACAAGGGCAGTGGCTGGAGAACGCAGGCTGGTAAATGTACTCCAAAGGGCTGGATCACTGCAGCTGGCTGGTATGCTGAAATGTTGGAACACTGGAAAAGCTGGAACACAAGCTGAAAACAGAGAGCTCTTAGCTGGCCTGGATGGGCATCCTAAGAGATACTTTACACCACCCAGGAATAAGGACACAGGAAACCTTCTTAGTTCAAATGACTAACTCCCTTTATTGAACAATCTCTGGGTTTTTATACACTTTTAACAACATCAGGATATAATACAAGACCGAGAACACAAAGGGCAGTGACATATGGTAGACACAGGATACAATGGGGGTGGACATGATTAACTTAACTATACAAAGGGACTATGGTAAACAATTGTGACGTTTACTGTAAACACTTTACCAGACAATAGAACAACAGAGTGTAAACACTGGACAATGGGACACTACAGTAGGACTGATCAAATCAAAAAAGAACACTAGAAACAAGTGGTGCAGGCAAGAAGGGCCCCAGACTAATACCATCACACAGAAGACATCAGAGGTGACAAGATTAGTCAAGTGCAACCTTAACTAACTCTGGACCAGAGGGGGTGACCCATCTACTATTTGGCTGGTTTTGTAGATGTCCAACGGTTTAACCCCTTCAGGGTATGGTTGTAGGCCCGCAATGAAAACAGGGGTCCAGCCCCTATTACAGTATTTAACCATGCCCCTAACTTTTAACATACAATGGTATTCAGCTGATCAGGACGCTGCCTACCTTTCCACATGGATTGTGTGGAATTTTAACCTCTTTGGCAGAGATGTCGGCTAGTATAATGTCCCACAGTTCTCCATAGTCTGTGATAATGGGCTGCAAATCCAAAAGCCCAGAGAGGGCTTCCAGTAATGGACTGTGATCTGTTACACTGAAGCCTTACCCAGAGGCATTATCTGGAAGTCTTCCTCACCTGAGGGCGCAGGTTTCTTTTTTGCTAAGAAAAAAGATAGGGAACTCAGACCTTGCATTGATTTCAGAGACTTGAATAAACTGATTGTAAAGAACGCTTATCAAATACCGTTGATTACAAAACTATTTGATCGTATCAAAGGGCCGCATACAATTTGGTACGAATAAAAGAAGGCGATGAGAAACCTACTACAGAGCTGTGTCGTAGTATATTTGGACGATATACTCATCAATCCTCCTACCTTGGAGGCACATTGAGCAAACGTAGGCCGGGTTCTACAACTGTTGAGAGAGAACAAGTTGTTCTGCAAGCTAGAAAAGTGTGAATTCCACAAATCCCAGGTGACTTTCTTAGGATACGTTATTACACCCTCTGGCCTAGCCATGGATCCACAAAAACGATCTGCCGTATTACAGTGGCCACTTCCAGTGGGTCAAGGTCCATACAGAGGTTAATGGGCTTTACAAATTTCTACAGGAAGGTCATTCAAAACTTCTCCACAGTAGTCAAACTTCTCATGGAGATGACTCAGAAGGGAACTAATCCTTCAGACTGGTCACCAGAGGACTTGCAGGCATTTGAGAACTTGAAGTCGGCTTTTGCAAAAGCTCCGATACTGTCCCACCCTTCTTTTCAACCTGGAGGTCGACGTTTCAGAGTCTGGATTGGACGCCTTGTTGTCCCAGCACGCGGGCCCTGGGAAACCACTGCTTCCGTGAGGTTTCTTCTCAAAGAAACTGACTAAGACTGAGAGTTTATACGATGTAGGAGACCGGGAGTTACTTGCCATCATCTTTTCCCTGAAAGAATGGCGATATCTGTTGGAGGGTATTACGGTGCCTATCCTGATACTGACAGATCACAAGAACCTCAGACACTTGTCTGAGGCAAAGAGGTTGTCTCCACGTCAGGCCAGATGGGCCCTATTCCTCTCGAGGTTTAATTTTGTGGTTTCCTACCTCCCTGGTACTAAAAATATTAGAGCAGATGCTCTCTCTCGACAATTTGGGGCCAAGTCCCAGGAGGAGTCTCCTCCGGTTCCTATTATTCCTCCTGACCGCATCTTGACTATGATACATACCAGTATTACATCTCCGTTGGGCGAGGAGATTTTGGCTGCTCAAGCTTCCGCCCCAGCAAATAAACCTAATGGGAGGTGTTATGTGCCCGAATCCCTCCGTACCAGATTGCTGGAGACATACCATCCCTCAAAAGCTGCAGGGCATGTTGGGAGAGACCAACTAATATGGTCTATGACTAGACTCTTTTAGTGGCCAGGTTTGAGGGCAGATTTCTCCACATTTGTTTCTTCATGTTCCACTTGAACTAAGACTCCTAGACACCTCCCAGTTGGTCTCCTGCAACCCATTCAAAATGGGGAACATCCATGGTCGCACTTATCTATTGATTTTATGGTGGAGTTACCTGTCTCAGAGGTTTACACAGTCATCCTCATGATTGTGGATAGATTTTATAAGATGGCCCATTTTGTACCACTTAAAGGACTACCTTCCTCCAAGGAGTTGGCCGAGATCTTTGCCAAGGAAGTGGTTCATCTCCATGATATACCCAAGGTGGTAGTCTCAGATCGTGGGAGCAAGTTTGTTTCATGTTTCTGGAGAGCATTCTGCGGATAGATGGGCATCCATCTCTCGTTCTCCTCAGCTTACTATCCACAGGTCTAATCAGGCGTTGGAACAGTTCCTCGGTTGTTTTATCTCGGACCATCATGACAATTGGGCGAACCTGTTACCGTGGGCAGAACTGGCCAGAAATAGTGCAGTCAATTCCTCCTCTCGCAACTCACCCTTTCTGATAAACTACAGGTTCCAACCTTCGCTGCTGCCAGAGTTTTTCGAGGCTCAGAATATTCCTGCTCTGGAGAAGCACTTGAGGGCTCTCCACTCCACATGGGTATGGGTTCAGCGATCCGTGCAGAGTTCCACATTGCGCTATAAGAGACAAGCAGACCGTAGACGGCTACCGGCTCCAGTGTTCCAGGTGGGATACAGAGTATGGCTGTCCTTATGCAATCTCCATCTCCAGGTGCCTTGTAAAAAGCTGGCTCCCCAATTTGTGGGTCCCTTTCGGGTTCTCTGTAGGACTAACCCCGTAACCTATGCCCTTGAACTCCCTGCTAATATGTGCTTCTCTAATGCCTTCCACGTGTCGCTACTGAAACCACTGGCCTATAACAGATATACTACTGCTCCTGTCCGTCCCTGACCTGTCCAAGTGGAGGACCACGAGGTGTATGACGTGCAAAGTATTTTGGACTCTCATAGGGTCAGAGGCCAGGTACAATATCTAGTCCACTGGAAAGGTTATGGGCCTGAGGAGAGTTCCTGGGGCGCCAAGAGAGATCTGCTGCACCTGACCTGCTCCGTGAATTCCACTCCTGCACTTCCTCTGGTGCTGGTCCTCTTCCACAGGGGAGAGGTCGTTGAAGTGGGGATATAATCACAGTATCCCTAGGCAGCCTAGCGCTCCTGTGCTTCCTACCTCTGTATGGCCACCGACCGGCATGGCCTACGGCCACTTCCTCATTGCTGACATCAGGTAACAGGCACTAGCACAGACGCCTGTTTATGGGCCTATTCTGGGTGGCCTAATTGGGTCCTGCCTCTTTCTGTTCCTTTATAATCCTCCTTGGGGCTAGGAGTCATGGCCCTTACATGGTGTTCCTGCTCGTTACTCTTGCTCTCCGTTGTGATCCGTGCTTACCTGAGAATCTTGCTCTGTGTATGACCCCGGGTTGTCTGCATACCCACATCGGTTCTGACCTGTGGCTCTGGCTGACTACTCGTTCTGTGTATGACCCCGGCTTGCCTGACCAGTGGTTCTGGCTACTACCCTCACAGTGTAGCCTCCGGTTGCCTTTCCTGTGGGCCTGGTTACTCTCGCTCCGTGTAGTCCCCAGGTTGTCTGACCTGTGACTTTGGCTGCCTACTCACTCCGTACACTACCTGCTTGCCTGACCTGTAGTCTTTGTGTCTCCTGCCTCTGATCTGCTCTCGCTCTCTGCTGCCTCAGTTCGCGGACCATGTGGTGACTTACACATATTCTACCATTCTTATGTTTTCCCACTTGAGCCGCCTCCCTAGTCTCGAGATCTTGAGTAGTGCAGTGCACAGCACAGTGTGCAGCTCCGGAGGGACCTTGGGTGCTATTTGCATATGTCTGGGCTCTACCATTATTGCTGTTACAATAAATAAAGGTGGTTACATTTTATCTTTTATCTGTCTGTCCTTCTTTGCCTGATTACCGTGACAGGTGGCAATGAAAGGAAGAATAGTAAATTAAATATCTTAAAAGACAAACTAACGTGATTTAAATTATGTAGCAGTTGTTCTTCAGTTCATAGTAACTCAACATACCAGGACTGAATCCAGTTTCTGCTTGACTTTCAGCATTCGCATGGATGTTCTTGCAGCACTGACAAAGCGATCAGCTGGGGACAGAGATGATTCTTGCAATGAAAGATTCTCAGGATTATTAAAAGTACTTAGATTACCAGGGGTTTGTACTGCTTCAGCTTCCAGTTGGGCAACTGAAAAAAATATATATATATTTAAATTAGCAAAATTAATTTCCATTCACATCCAAATCACAAAAAACTTGCAAGATTGCATACAATCCTCTTTACTCACAGAGATCATATAGTAACCAACACTGAGGCAATTGTTGTAACAAAAGTAATGCAATTCCAGAGCCTAGTAAATATACCATAGGGAACCAATAAACATACTCAAAATCCCCACGAACTATGTAATATAACACGCTATGTGATGAAACGATCCAAAATTGATAAGTCCTAGTTTAGATTTGATGATGGACAACGAGTGAACATGACATACTCAAAATCACTAGAAGCTGATATCAGACTCTAAATCTGAATGACAATATCATATTTTTCAGAGTTGGTTACTATAGCTAACGGAGATACTATTTCAACCTAAGCTATTTAGCTGCAATAATGTAGAAGGAGATCACATGGTCCACAAGGGGCCTTCTGCCAATGGACTGCCTGATGACTGCGATCATTGTGAGGAGGTTGTAACTGACTGCTCCAGGACCAGAGCAGTGAGTTCCAGCCATTTCCCAGTGCCTCAGCACATGTGATCACTGCTACAGCGATCAAGTGTGCCATTGGAGTCACATGACAAAGGAAATGTGAATATACATTGCATTTATCACTGTTCACTGCCTTTTTCTTTTTCCTTGTGATTGCGAGAACCAGAGCTCCCATTAATTAAACTGGACAAAGAGGGAGGGGCACTTTTATTGTATATGGTGCTGATGGGGCAGGACTGGTAGGTAGAGATTTTTTGGTCACTTGATAACCTATTGACACCTCTTTGTGCAGCTGAATAAGTGATTTAGAACAAGAGGAAAGTACTTGATTTACAAAGAATGGTTTAAAAATATTATTATATATATATATATATATTAAAGTTTAAGCAAACATTTTTATGAGTTGTATTGCTGTGGAACAATGTACACTTATATACACACCACAGTCTTATTCTGAGGGATGTCACCGTGGGAAAGAGGGACATACAGATATTTGCCTTAGAGGGACAGTACCCCGCCCCAAAAAAGGGATATCTGGGACTGAGCACAAAACATCACAGGAAACCTATAAAAATGTTGTCTGTTTTTTTTTTCCTCTTAATTCCCACCCCCACCCAATTTTTACGTTATAACAAACTAAATGAGAGGTTATATACACTGTGTGCACAATTCTTAGGCAAGTTGTATTTTTGAGGATTAATTTTATTATTGAACAACTATAGTGCTCTCCGTCAATCCAAAATGTTAAGAAACCTTAAACCTGAATACTTAAGAAAGTAAAACTAAGGTTTTGGCTTTCTTAGGAGAATATCTATGTGTGCACAATTACTATGCAGAATTATTATGCAACTAAATGAAAAATGATAATTTTTCCATCTTACATCTTTATTTTCATCTATTAAAGTGAGAATACTAAACAAACAACTCAAAATTTACAAATAAACATTTGTGACATTTCCAAAAAGTGCTGAGCTACCTGGCATCTGTCCTGGAGGTAGTTTTGTTTGAACATTTCCATACAAGGGAATTTCAAGTGGACATTCTCAGGAATGTTTTTATGTTGTGCTAAGGAGCAGATTGTTTGCTCCATAATTAGTCACTGAATTGGACCTCTGGCATCACACACACTGAGTAGAGTATTATGTGCTCCAGATCATCAAGGAAAGTGAGAAACAGAGTGCTCCAGACAGTACCGACAGAAAGCCCTGGGAAGCTGCACATTTTTCCCTGTTGTTAAAAGCAGCCCTATCCCTACTCTTTGCTTTGCTTCCATTTCTCCTTCCCTCTTTTTGTTGTTCGCCTTCATTTCTCCTTACCCATTCCCTCATTTCCACATATCAGCTGTTGGGTGGTTAAGTTTTGTATTTAGTGTTTGGAGGTACAATACAGACAGATCTTTTTAAGCAAATAACATCAACTATATGCTTTCCACCTTCTGTGTTATACACACCTTTATAATCAAATATGTATACAAGTATTGGTTGGCTCTGTCCAAAGGCACAAAATGCCACCATGTGTTCATGGGGGTGAAAAGCAACATCTCGAAGTGGTGCTGTATAGGACAGTTCTGAATACTTGGCAACCTGATCTCCTGCAAAGGAAAAAACATTATTTTAAGGATTAAACCTATAAGGCATAGCTCCCTTCATTTATGCTTACCCCTTTTTTATACTTTACTACAGGATTCAGCATTAATAAATAGGGCTTTACTGTTTCCCAAGTGCTTTCAGGAGGCTAAATTTGTTTCTAACTGCTTAAAGGGCAACCATCGTGAAACAATAAAAATGTATATCAAAGCTCAGACTATACAAATTAATTGCCAGAGCTTCCGCCTTCCTGAGCAGCAGCATTATAAACAAATGTACATCCATAATCTTTTTTCCTCCTCTTGTAAGTGTTGGAGTGGCTAGTGGCAGCCTCATTCATATGGACTGTGAGAGTGGCAATGACCAAAGCAACATCATCTGATTTTCCAGTTCTCACAGCTGTAAGTCTTGGGATGAGAAGCTCGGGGTGAGGTGACTAGTATACTAAGGTATGTAATGTTATAAAGCTGTTATACACTGCACTAAAATCAACTGTCACTTTATAAAAGTATGGAAGTGTTGGGCAGGCTGCACGTTGCCTCCAGGCAACCAACTGGACAAACTTGACCTGTCCAATTGGGCTGAATATATATCCTGGAATTTCTGTTAGATTGTACACTATAAGTTTTAGATACGTAAAACAATGATATTAAATAGCAAAAAGCTAATTTATGAAGCCGAGTGGTCATAGCACAGACCAATACTGAAAATTATGACAGATGGCTTCAATGCAGATAGGTTGTTCATCCAGGAAACTATCTGACTGCCATTTGGAGGCAGGAAGGATTTTTTTTACTCACTTGGGGCTAAATTGGAAATGGCTTCAGAGGGAGTTTTTTTTTTTTTTTGCCTCTGGATCAACATAGGTGTTTTTGGAATGGGCTGGACTTGATAACGCACGTCTTTTTTTCAGCCTCATCAATTATGTTACTATAATAAAGTTGATGAAGGTATACTATATTATTAATATTATTAAGAAAAACAAATATTGTTTGTCTTTTCTACCAGAGTAAGTAGAAGGTAGGCCCACAGTTTGATGATGTGTCATGCAAAAATTACACTGCAAACTTACATTTTTGTGAAGTTCTCAATTTAACATATCTTGTGTTCTTTCCATGTAATTGCAGTGTTGTTTTTAAGGAAACATTTGTGTATTTAAAGTCTTTAATGAGACCAATAACTTGAATGCAATAGCAACAGATTAATTATCCCTGAATGAAGTATATCCCAGCATTACAGAAAACCCCTGTTTCACATAGCTACAAAAGCCCAACAACATATATATTTCCATAGTGTGTTCACAGGCAGCAAACACTTAGGTTAGTAATTAATCAGCCAAAAAGTCATGGTTTTAAATAGATTCAACAAGGTCCCTGAACAAAATCTGAAAACGACCCCCCACCCACTCACATCGCCAAGTTTGAATCTTGTAGTGACACAAACTTAAGGTGCTATTCCCCACTGTGAGATCTCAGAAGGTCTTTGGGTGACTGAGAAAGTCATAGCATAAGCATAATTTGGTTGCAGTGCAAGGAAGCTGCTGCATAATGATAGATATCTTACATGCTTATAGAAAACACATGGCAGTGGTGCATATAGGAGATAACACTTTGAATGCAAGCAAGTGGGCTATGGAGTGGCAGAGCAATGAATTACCTAGCCCCTCTGGCACTCAATGAATATTAATCTTACTGGCTGGCAGCAGTGGTATATGGTGATGTCAGTGGCCACCTAGCAAAATAGGAAACTTGTCTGGTCTCTGGATAGAGCAGACCTGATGGACCTCCTTTATGCCAGGCTCCATCACAACTGCACCCCTGGTAGTTATTTACATGCAAAGAGGGGTAATTCTGAAGCAGACCAAGCACACCATAGCGGGAAATTAAAAACTTCCCAAAACTCCATATGATTTAAATGGGGACTGTGGCTTTTAACACACTGAATGCTAAAAGGATTCCCATAGCATATCACTATGGAGAAGATGGTTTGCTCTAGAACTGCTCATCTTTAACATGCTGAATATAGCCCTTACTGACTCCAAATATCTTTGCTGCCTTATTATTATATACAAGCATTTCCATGGAAATATTTTGAATGATTATTTTAAAACGCACTCTTTCACACTATGGAAATACACTTTTTATTATGAAGAAGAAACAGGGTCTAGGTATTTAGAACCACAACTTATTGAACAAAGCCCCCTCACCTGTTTCAGCATTCCAGACATATGCTATCCCATCTTCACTTCCAGCAAAGACAAAGGTTCCACAAGGAGTAAAGGCACTACGAATTTTCTCCCTGTAATTTGTGGCCCCAATGTACTTATTGGCTGCCAGTCTAAAAAAAACAAAACAAAAAACAAATGCCTACATCATTGATCTTAAGGCAATTTTAATGAACGTACCATTAACACTACTCTCTCTTATTTCATATGGCAGAGTACTTATAAAAAAATTCTTGGAGGTGGGGACTCCTTCCACTTTACCCCAGCCTGATATTATCCAGTTTTAACATATAGCAAGGCCAAGACAAAAACAAAACAGAAGTGAAAGAAGAGAAGGAAATCCCCTGAACAGAGAACCTAAGATGACTCCTCTGTCCAGGGACTCAATCCAATGTTTTTTTTCCTGGGAGAATGAGTCTTGTGTTCCACAAGGATTTAACAGTAAGTTCACTAAAATCATCTTTGCTTTTTTTGTCCAATGTGGAACACAGAAACTATGGGGATATGCCAAAGATATCCACCAAGATTCCAAGGAGGGAAAATAAGAAGGAAAAAAAAAACCTCTATCAAAGACCAGTATCCTCAGGACCAAACTGACACTACTGCTGTCAATGGACACTAAACTTATACGCCAAATACCACTAAACAAACAGGAAACCAACAGGGTTCTGATTTCTAAGAAAGAAGGTAAGAAGGAAGCTTATACAGGCAATACAAACCTTAACCCCTTAAGGACCAATGATGTGGCAGGACCGTCATGGATGTCCTGCATTTAATGACCAGTGATGGTCCTGGCATGTCTTGGAATTCAGGGGTACCCATGTGGCTGCACGCCACTCGGAGACCTCTGAATCCAATGCAGAAAAAAAATGCCCCATGGTCCTTAACTGCCAGACACATGCCACTGAACCTTGATGGAACTATGACTGTAAAAAATCTGTACTGAGGACCCTGGAAGGGGATGAGACCAGTGGCGTAATGTAAGGCAAATTGCCTGCAATTCCAACACATTGATGGCCAGAAGGTTCTGCTTTCCTGGTCCAGAGGCCCTGTGACGTGAGATGGCTCAAGATAGTACCCCATTCAAGCAGGCTGGCATCAGTGGTGACCACAATCCAATTTGGAATGACAAATGGACAATCCAACATCTGATGGGATCATTGAAGCCTCCAGTGAAGGTCTTCCTTCGTCTGGATGGAAAGAGAGATTAACTGAGACAGATGAGACCAATGTCTGGACCAATTACTGAGAATGTCCACTTGAAATTCCCTTGTATGTAAATGTGCAAAGGAAACTACCTCCAGGACAGATGACAGGTAACTCAGCACCTTCATGTACTCCACATCATCGCCGACGGCCAGGATATTGCCTGAGACACCTGGAGAAACAATGATTGAATCTTGTCAAGAAGAAACACCCTTACTTGTCTAGAAAATGAAGACCTAGGAACATAATTTGAAATAGAGTATCCAACCATGCTGTTCCAGTATGGAAACACACTGCTGAATCTGAGTGTGTAAGGATAACCCTGAAGGAGCATTGAGTAAAAGGTTGTCTAGGTAGGGAGCCCCTGACTAAGGATATGACCTTTATGAAGACCCTTGGAGAGGATACCAGTCCAAATGGAAGGGTAGCAAACTGGAAGTGACTACTCTTAAAAAGAAAAAAAAAGCCTGATGATTCAGATGGATTGTGACGTGCTGATAAACATCCTATAAATCAAGGGAGGCAAGAAACAAGATCACGACTCCATTCTGAACCCTGGAGTAAGAGCAAATTGGTCAGGGCACTTTAAGTTGAGAATAAGAAGACATCCATACTGGGTTTTTTTTGAGAACAATGAAAAGACTTGAGTAGAATCCGTGAAAAGTTCTTTTGAGGAAACAAGACCAACACTTGGTTTTCTATCAAGGCATAAACTGCATCTACAAATAAACAGCTGGAAGAAACGGTGAGGGGAAAAGGACTTGAAGGCTACATGGTACTCTTCTGAAATCACTCACAATACCAACTAATCTGTCACTGAAATCACCCACGTGCTTTGGAAAAAACAGAGGTGTCGCCCCTAAATGAAGAGACGGATCAAGATGCCATAAGTCATGCAGAGGTGGACTGCTTCTGAGAAGGCTTCTTGCCTGCCCCAGTCTGCTTGGGTTTTGGGTAGGATGCACCTGTGGAGACTGAGGAACTGGTGCCTAAGGCAGATACCCAAACTGGCTGGGGTAACAAAACCTACACATTTGCTTTGGAAAAATGGCTTAGAAGTAACTTGAAGTAGCAAGCTACTCTTACACCCTGTGACATGGCTGATAACCTTCTCCCACTAAATAACTGTTTGCCCACAAAGGGAAGAGAAACCAGAGATTTTTTTGAAGATCAGTAACCTGACCAAATCTTAAGCCACAGGGTGCGTTGTGCAGACATTGAGGCTTTCCCAAAGAACCTGGTGGCAAGAAAGAACATTTCAGAAAGATAAGCATTGGCTTCAAGGACCTTGGAGCATAACACCATCAGCTTACCCAGCAGCATCCCCTTGGATTGGATCCAAAAGTTGATCATCCCAGATAGCCATAACCCTTATAACCCAAGCAGTGGCAAAAACAGGATGTAAGGTGGCACCTGTGACTGTAAAGTTCACCTTCAGAAAGGAATCAAGACAGAGACAAGTCCAAATTATCTCCATTAGTCTCCCCTTCCTCAGCTGAGGAATCCTCAATGTTTTGTGTGCGACCCCCAGATACAGGGCTCAAGTGACTGTTGGAAGGTTCAGGATGATCCACAGACCAAAAGCTTATGACCCCCTGAATAAATGAGGGCACAGAGGCAACTGAAGAGATTACAGCCTTAACCAAAACTGGTTCCTGTTCAGTAGATGAGGACCCTGGTGGTTGTGTGTAGCAGCTACAATACAAGAGGGACATAAGGTACCAGAATACTCCCTAAGAAACCCAGTTTGGCATGAGGAACAATGGGTTAAAGGAGTTAGTGGAACAGTCTCTTTATCCTTGGCCTTCCTCATGTGTCCCCACAAAGTAGAGCAGAAGACAGACAACACAGTAGAAAGATAAAGGAAAAGTACATAAAATTATGCAACAGGACCTATCTGGCTGAAACGGGTTAAACTGGCAAGCAAGAGGGAGAGACAAAGCTTCTGTGAAGCATTCAGAATCCAAAAAGAAAAATGCATAATCAAAGACCCCCTCTTCCCTTGCCAGAAAACCCAGGGAGCTGGGGATTATGGGAGATGCAGTTCTTCCCATAAAAAAAAAAAAGAAAAGAAAACAAAGCCATCGATAACTGGACGGGTCCCCACTGATTGTTGCTAGGTAGTGTGGCTCACCAGAAGCATCCAAAGCATCCTAGCAGCAAACTGAGGAAAGAAAAAAGCTTAGTGTATGAATCCAAAATGGACACTGAGAGGTACCCGGGCTTAAAGTGGCCATGTCCAAATTCTGTAAAAATCACAGAATAAATGTAAAAAGCTTGAAAGTATGATAAAAAGTGAATGATTCAGCAGAAACATTCACTGGTATAAGGACACATTCTCTCAAAGAGAGAAATGTGCCTAGAACAGCAGCGCAGAGGTTAATAACAACTGCACCTACAGAAAGCAGTATAAACTGAAAGAATAGAATGCCAGAAAATAGGGACACACATAGAGGACCATAGCACTTACATTTCAATTATAATAATGAGGTAAAGACTGGAAGTCAAGCCAATCTCTACAGGTCTGAGGTCCTAAAAATTAAAATGTTCACTGGACAATTGATGAATCAGGACGCCAGTAATAAAAGCCCACCTAATGGGGGATTATACAGCCCTATACACTAAAAATAAAAAAGAAGATTATGAGAACAATGCCCATTCACCCTTCCTTTAAAGGTAATGTTTCACAATAAAAGCAGACCCAATTAATCTTCATAGTATTTGGGCCATGGAGAGTGTTATTTCAACACTGTCAGAGTTGTAGTTCAAGAGTAATTGAATGATAAAATATCCCCCTGCTCACCTCAGAGCAGCAATCTTCAATTAGCATAAGGGAAAAACCTGTAAAAGGGGGCAGGGTTTTCATTGTTCTCACAGTAAGAAGATTGTCCCTTGCTGTGAGCTGTCTGGTCTTAAGAACAGATTCCACATCTGAGGGGAGGTGGCTTACACTAGGTAAAAGGGACGGGAGGGGGATACTTAATCATTCAATTACTCTTGAACTACAACTCTGACAGTACTGAAATAACACTTTCTATGTCTCAAATACTATAAAGATTAATTGGAGCTGCTGTTAACATTACTATCCCGAAGGAGTCTATGACACAAAGACCTTTTTCTAGAAGTGCCTTGCCCTCCACATGGTTCCTGTGTTCCACACTGGACAAAAGAGAAAATTATTTTTATGAAAATACATAGATATTTCAGGGTTCATCCTGCCGAGTTAAACAAAATGTAGAAAGATACATGGAGGGACATAACAGCAGCTATGCATTTATCTCATAGAGCTTTCAATTCGAAAGAAATTTGGAGTAGTTCTTGGGCAAACCAACTTCACTGCAGTGGACAAAACATTCTCAATCCACACACTGATTTACAATGGCCTTTTAATCACTTGAATGCTAGAGAAGTCTCTAATGCATTGTGTTGTGATGGTTTGGACATCTCTATAGCATTGGATGAGTTAAAAGTCTGTTAAAATTAACCGGATATTTTTAATTTGTTCCCAATGGTGCAGTTGATTTACCCCACGAATTCTCCCATTTTCTTTCCAACAAAAGGCTCTTCATAGTATTTGGGCTATGGGGAGTGTTATTTCAATTCTGTCAGAGTTGTAGTTCAAGAGTAATTGAATGATAAAGTATCACCCTTCTGCCCCTTTTACCAATGTAACACTGTTCACCACAGAGCAGAAAGACTGTCTGGATGGATCACAGAGAGGGACAATCTTCAGTGAGCCTAAGGAAAAACCTGTCAAGGGGGGCAGCGTATTCATTGTAATCAGAGTAAGATTGTCCCTTGCTGTGAGCTGTTCGGTCTTAAGCCCAGATTCCAAATCTGAGGGAAGACGGCTTACACTAGATAAAAGGGACGGGAGGGTGATACTTTATCATTCAATTACTCTTGAACTACAACTTTTTTTTTTTTTTTTAAATATTACTATCCCTTTAAAAGATGTGCTTTTGAGAAATCTTAAACCCTTTAATTGCCATAGGGCAATTAAATGCATTGTTATGCAATTAATTGCACACCCTTCTGGTACGCAAAGTGTTAATGTTTGTTGGTTTCTGTCATATAATCTGGCAATCAAATATACAGGTATGTGTATGCACTAGTATTTGTCAAGCTTTTTATTTTTTTCCTATAACATTGTTCTGTAGTACTTATAAATGGTTTGGATATGAAGTTCTTAATTTAAGTCCTTTTGCTGTGCCAGACTTTACAACAGGGTCAGCAAACCATTACCCTAAGGAACTACCAACAGTGCATGTTTTTCAGGATTTCAGGATATCATTGAATGAGCACAGGTAGACCAATTAAAGTAACTGGACCATTATTTAGTCCACCTGTGCTCCAGCTGTGATAACCTGAAAACATGCACTGCTGGTAAGCTCGAGGACCCAGGTTGGCAACCCCGCTTTACAGGTATTACAATGGAAATCTGTAAAACAATGTTAATAATAAACAAGGATTATTTATGTATTTTGCAAAGGCACTTAGTTTGACAGATTCATGACCTTGTAACATTTTTTTCATGGAACATAACAGAACAGAAGTAGAAATGTTTATATAAAACAAACTGTTTCATAGGAACAAGGGTAGAGTAATTATGCAGGAGTATATTGCACACAAGATATTAGATAAGTGATTCTCAGCTCCAGTCCTCGCAACACATCTACAGGTCAGGTTTAAGGACATCCCAAATTAAACACAGGTAGATCAATCAAAATGAATGAACCACTGACTGATAACCACATATCCCTTTAAATCAAGGACATTTACAAAATACACACACATTGCAGAGTTCTACTGATTCCTTTTAAGTCCTGCAAAATGAAGTTTTAATAAATGTCCCTGATTCAAAGAGATATTCAGTCACCTTACAGTTATCCACCTGTGATCAAACATGGATAACCTGAAAACCATCAAAGTTTGTATATACTAAGAATCACTGGATTTGAACCGCCATAACAAGAAATTACCCAATTCGTAATGTGGAAACAAAAAATAAATAAATAAATATAAATAAATAAAGAAATAAAGAAAGAAAGAAAGAAAGAAAGAAAACAGAAGAAAAAAATCCTAACAAAGTCCACAAAATACAAGGATACCCCATAACGAAATATCAGTCACCAAATAAGACAATAGCCTGTCATAGAGAGTGCGATGCTGGCTGAAGGCTTCACTAAAAAGACCTGTAACCTTTAATCAAGAAAACATCAATAGACATGATAATAAGCAAAGACTCATGAATAACCTACATATGCGATACTCCTGCGCATCACACCGCAACAGCACACGTTATATCTAGATAGAGGAGTCCCGGGGGTGGGGAATAGTGAAAATAGAGTAACTGTGAGAGAACTGTAAGTCTTAATATATATTGTAGCAGAAAGGAATGACAATGTATCCAACAAACGTGGCTTATAGTCGGTAAGAGGTCTACTCTGTCAGTACCTTAGCACATTGTATCGCACTAAAAACAATCCATAAACAGTACATGAATGTAAAATCCAGGGACAAGCAATACCATCTGGTAGTGGGGCTTAAAAAGGTAGTCTTAAAAATGGCATCATTGTTAACACATCCTGGTTTTCTTCCCTGGTGGCCAAGAGATCTATCAGAACCACAGACAGGTTGGAATAAAAACCTGAACTTCGCTATGGTAGAGGTACTGGAATCAAAACCTGTTAATCCACTGCCTCCTTGAAGCCTTGTCTGGCTCATTCAGTACCCTTGACAAAAACAGGAGATATGGAGGAAGGGATCTGAAATATATGAGTTATCCTTCCGAGATTGCCCGCAAAACCCACTAGTCCATGACCAAGAACTCCCAGGCATTTCGACAAAGGCTGAGATGACACCCTACAGGAAACAACAGACCAGGATTATGCTAATCATGCAAAAGTGTGCTTGACAGGCTTAGCCCTTGTAGCTGCTCGCTAGGGCTGCTAGGCCTGTCTGGGTTTTGCGGCTTGAGAGGCTTGTGAACTTTGCAGCTTCTGCACCTCCATTTGGTGGGACACAAAAAAAGATGCAATTTCCTCACCATGGACAAACGTTTGGTGGGAATTTGAGGCAACAAGGTGTTCTTACCACCAGTAGTATCACTGATAATCTGTTTCAGTTCAGGTCCAACCAGGGACCTGCCCTGAAATGGCAAGGAAACCAGTGACTTCTTAAAAGATTAGTCCCCAGACCAAATCTTAAGCTACAAAGTAAGTCACTCAGCAACAGAAAAGGAAAAGGACTTAGTGGACAATCTGATTGTATCAAGAAAATCTTAAAAAACATAATTGTTGAACTCCATAATCGTGGCCATAATAACAAATCCTCCTTGGTAACATCAGCACGGACAGCCTCCTCCAGCTGTTCAACCCATATAGTAACAGTCCTGTTAACCCAGGCAGAGGCAAACATACATCCAAGTGCTGCTCAAGAGGACAAAAAAGCAACCTTGAGGATAGAATCCAGCTTCTTGCCAGCTGGCTCCCTCAAACCTAGAGAATCCGCAAGAGGAAGAGCAGTAGTCTTAGCCAACTGTGAAACAGGGGGGTCCACAGTCGGTGGTGAGGCCCACTGAACCAAGGCTGTCTCAGAAAAAGGGTACTGCTTAGAGAACCTTTACTTGATGAACAGTATTTTGTCCAGGGTCTTCCACTCATCGAGAAGGCATCTTACACCTTTGGAAGACATCTGAAGAGGAAGACCCCTCATCAGAGGTGTCAGATCTGAAGTGTCTCCAAGACTGCTCTAATGAGCCCTCAGCAGAGGGGAGGGGGTCAGCTTTATAGGAATCCCATTAGGAGTAGGAAGAATCCATATCTTCATATTCCCCATCACCCTCTTCAGACAATTTCTCCTCAGAGGAGACCCCTAGAATCTGAGGAACGCTCAGTAATAGGGGCCACATATTTACAGGTAGTGGGTCTTCCAAGACTGAAGAACCTACTGAAGAGAAAAAAGGATTTGGGCCACTGAAGACAGAAGTGTCTTAAGCCAAGCTGGGCTCTTGATCAGTGTTGGAGGGCCCTGGTGGATTAGTGGGGTTCACAGTGCAAGAGGGGCAGAGAGATCCTGAATACTCCCTAAGAAGCCCCGTTTGGCATGAGGAACAGTATGTGAGGGGGTAAGGGATGCCCCGAGTCCTTAGCCTTAGAATCCTTGGTTTTGTATTTACTATATGCCCCTTGGAATGTGAAATATTCAGAGGAAACCCCCACCCCCCAAAAAGGATAAAGTAGGTCAAAGTAGCTTGGAAGTGTGAGAAAGTACTTAAAAATTCCCAAAACGTACTTACTGACAGCAAGAGAAAAATGAGAGAGACCAGCCTCTGCATAGAATGTACAACAGGAAAAAAAAGAGAGATAATGGTCATTCTATTTTACACTCAGAGGGACTGCTTAAGATAACTTACATTCTGAGGTCCATAATCCTTAGAGTGCTGTCTTTTGCATGAATTAATAAACGTCTTCCATTTGGGTGGACTTGTAAATGATTCACAGGGATACCTTTCATGTCATTTTCTCTTATTTCCTACAAGTATAATATCAAAAATATAAAAAAACATATAAAAAGTGACCATAAGTATCACTGATTTAACAGCTCATGACACATTAAAAGAATAATATACTATAATTAGAAAATCCTGTCATGTCAACATGTTATTAGGGGTTTGCTGAAAACTAATTAGATGAAAGGAAGGGGACATAAATAAAACAAGATAGAGAAATTAACATTGAGTCAGTTCCCTTCGTGCAGATTTAATGGCTTAAATTTCCTAGGACTGTGAGGGCATAAGTTCACAATTTTGGAAATGCAGTCAACTTACGAGACTGAGAAGACTAATTGGTTTATGGGAGAGATACGCATCAGGAAATGGGGAAGATAAGACTTATGGACTGTATGTCATGTTCATGGCTTCTACTCAACAGGCTCACTTATGACTTAAGGAAGGGGAAGTGAACTGCTAGACCTACAGATGTTGGGGGTTACAAATCCCATGAACCCCTACTAACCAGTAGTTTGTTGGGTATGATGGGAATTAAAGTTCCCAAAACATGGAGACCCTAAAACTGACTAGCCCCGACTTAAGGAGTTGCTCCAAGTTTCAGCATTGTTAAATATACAATTCACAAAGTCAACATTCATGCAAGTTAATTAACACAATTAACATAATTTGTATATATAATATAGAAGAAATGCAAGAAAAATATGATTGATTTCAGTTTCCGGTACCTTCAAAATACTCCAGTGCTGGACTGGATTTTGTTGACTTCTTCTGCTGATCACAGTATTCCAAATGATAATAAGCCCAGAACTGTCTCCTGAGTACATCTGAAGTCCTACAAACCAAAGATTAATCATAAAACAAAGAAACAAAACACAAACTAAAATGGCTATCATACACAGCAGTTAAGACATTTCGGAGCTGGACTGTCTGAGGGCAGGACCAGTCTGATAAGAATATGGAAATTTCCTCTCTGCAATGGCATATGGGAGTGAAAAATGTGACTTGTAGCACCATCGAGAACTAGACACTTCATCTTGTTCGTTCTCGATGGGTGCTCGTCACAATATTTGTTTCTTAGTTAAGACTATGTTCATATGAGGACTTTTTTTTTTTTGCAACAATGGTTTTATTGCATGGTAAACGCAACTACCTGCAATAATTTTGCAACTGCATTGATTTATGATCACTGCAACAAAGCTACCAATGTGAACAAAACTTTAATCTATATTAATAAAAGGCTGACAAGTGAGAGATATTCTAATTCCTTCATTCTACGTCCCCACAACATACACGGAAAAGTGATTTTGGCAGAAGTGGACAAGGAAGAAAAATCCACACACACCGCCTCGGCCACTCCTGCCAAAATCTTTGCAAAGACTTTTCTGTCTTTACTATTAATTTTCACTGACTTTGTCATCTTTAAAAAGCACTATCTGTGATTGCTTTTCCCATCCTCTTATTCATCTACTCCTCCCAGTATGTCATCTCCTCCACTGCACCAAACCAAATACTTCATCATTCGAATTATCTCTCTCACCTCTTCCCCCTTTCTCCTATTTACCCTCATTGCCCAAGTGCTATTATGGTCACCCTCTCTACCAACTTCACGCTTCCTCCTATACTCTTCATCCCCTCTATGTCACCTGTACTATAGTTGTAATATAACTATTTCATTTCTATAGCGTCTGAGTCGTCTATTTACAGTCTGTTTGCTGTCCTGCATGCATATTGCCCTGTGTACCATATTTTCCCATCCTTACTTTTAATTTTCTCTGACTTAGTTGTCTTTAACATTCACCATTTCTCATTACCTCCTATTCACCGTTTCTTCCCACTATGTTGCCTTCTCCATTGGTCCGATCCAAGTACTTTTACCCTGTTTAAATTACCTGTCTCACCACAGCTCTCTTCGTATGAGTTGTGCTTCCTCCTATTTAGGCAACTTAACACATCCACTCCCACATTCTGCTCCCCGCTGTGCCTTGTCAGGTTCCAGGGCATAGTGACTCTATGCTGAGAACAATTCCGCGTTCACCCTGTACAACAGAGTATGTATTGCTAAACATAGCTTAACCCCTTGGATGCTAAAGAGCTCTATAACAACACCTCACTAGCATCCAAGTGGTTAAAATTGAACATTTCATTGAACTGACTTGAACAGCTCATTTTTAAACCTCGTCAGGGAATGCAGCAATATTTGTAATCCTTGCCAAAGGGTTAGCACATACATTTTTACTCTTTTTTGTTCCACAAATGTATCTAGTGCATTGTGTTGCAATGCTTTGGATACCTCTCTGGTACGCAGAGGGTAAAGCAAAGAGGAGAGCACACTCACATAAGCCTTCTCAGAATTGACATGGGGCAGAGGCATGTGCACAGAGAGGGTACACACCCCTCCCTTCTCAGTTTCTCCAGCAAAGAGCCATACACAGACACACACACAACTCTGTTCAACATATACAAAGCCAACAGAGAACATTACCGCCATTATCATTCACACCATGGACTTCAATAGCATGCTCAACACTGCAACCTCCAAAATTATCATCAACAGGAGCTTGGTCTGGGACCTGTTCTCGTAACACCTGTGGGTTTATATGGTTTGGTGGCAGAGTCATCTGGACTAGGAGAGCAGGGCCAACAAGTCTAGGAGCAGGGCCATGTGGCCTGTCATATCAGGAGAAACAAATGTGGGAGCAGGGGCAAGTTGCCTGTGACACCACGGCCAATATGTGTGGAAGAACGGCCATATCCCTTATAAGACCAGGAGCAACAAGTGTACTTTGTGAAGCATGTGCCCTGTGACACCATGGCCAACAAGTGCAGGACCAGGGACATGTGGCTTGCCACAGCTCGCTCAACTGTGATGGGAGCAGGACCATGGGGCCTCTCATTCCTGGAGAAACTGGGAGTGGGAACAGGAACATGTTCACACACTTTGGCCAACCAATGTTAAGAGCACACCAATTTTGCCTGTCACAACTGGCCCATCTGGTGTTGGAGCAGGACCATGCGGCCTCTCACACCTGCTCTAAATGGAGTGGGAGCAGGGCTAAGTGCCCTCTCATACCTGGGGCAACTGGTGTGGGAAGCAGGGGTATGGGGGCTGTCAGACCTCAAATAGTATGTGAGGGTGTCTGTCTATGTCTAACTATATTTCTGTGTGTGTATAGGTGTGTCTGTGAAGTGCATCATCATGGTCAACAAGTGAACAATTGTAGGTGCAGGGACATGCGTGGCCTGTCACAGCTAGCCCAACTGCAGTGGAAGCAGGGGCGTGTGGCTTCTCACTCCTGGGGCAACTGGTTAAACAAGGAAGGGCAGTATCAGATATAACACAAACAGACTTTATTCATAAATGAAGGTGCTATTAAAAATAAAAGATTGTCCAACGTGTTTTGTACTGGTCTCAGTACTTTTTCAAGGCCTTGATTAAGAAGTAATGACAAAAATAACAATGAGTAGTCATACAACAAGAACAAACATTAGAAGCAGTACACCTATTTTAACTCAAATATGATATCCAATGTTTCTTTCCAACTCCGCCAGCCACTCGTGCCAATGTGAAAATCCATTTGCCTCTATGATTCCATTTCTACGATTTCCATGCATTCCACAATTGGAAGGCAATTTAGATTGTGGAGAGATAGAAAACTAAAAACAAACAACACAAATACCAAAGTATAAAAACTACTAATGTCCGATTCAGGGAGAAACATACTGTATATAAAACCCACAATATATAAAACATTGGAAGCATGTATAATGCCATATGTTGGCAGTTCCTTCACATACAAATACATTCTAGTATCAGTGGGACACAATTTACTAAAATGAATTGTCAGAAAACTCAGTATATAGAAATAAATACAACCATAGGTAAATATATCTACTCACTCCACCTGTAAAATAATAATGCTGTTGCTATTAATACAACACTATTTATATATATATATATATATATATATATATATATATATATATATATATATATATATATATATATGAAATAAAATAGCCATTGTGACGAGTAGATATATTATTGAGTTACATAATTAACCTTTCTGGGCCAGAGGAGTAAGGAACACATTGCTCTGCAATGCTTTCCGTACCCATCTAGCACTCAAAGGGTTAATATAAGAGGATTTTAGTCTTACCTGTTAAATCCTTTTCTCTTAGTCCATACAGGTTACTGGTAATTCTGGGTAGGCGATCCACCCCTTTAAGTAGGCAGGAACAATCCTAGAATTGTATGCAGGGGGTGGAGCCTACCTTCCATCCTTGGCTGCAGCTAGCCAACCAGCTCCAAAAAGATTTGAGACACTAATTATTGATTAGATAGTAGAAGGGAAAGAAGACTCCTGTGACCATGACCCAGAAGGACCCCCACGTTCTGCCACAGGAGAGCCAAGCATGGTCCCTTGACAGGGTGGGAGACCAGTAACCTGTATGGACTAAGAGAAAAGGATTTAACAGGTAAGACTAAAATCTTTTTTTCTCTGTCGTCCAATACAGGATACTGGTAACTCTGGGATGACCAACTATTGAGTTTCCCAGAGGTGGGAAGTAAGGCAAGGACCAGGCGCAAGGCCCCAAAAGTCACTACAGCAGATATGAACCATCAGATCAGAGATAACCCAACATACAATGAAGAGTCAACGGACACTGAACAGGGGTAACAACACCCCAACTGTTACACAGCACACTGTACTAGAGACAACGGGGTTCAAAAGTGAAGGAAGCACCAAGAACAAAAGAAAATCCTAGACAAACTGCCTCCACGATTTTCTTACCAAAGCTGGCGTCAGCCGATGCCAGTACATCAACACGGTAATGCTTCGAAAAGGTGTGGACAGACGACCAGGTGGCAGCCTTGAGGGAACAGTCTGGTTCGCCGGACATGTCTCGTTCTGAAAGGAACGAAAATATCAGTTACGCTTAAGCAGTGTTTTCTTCTTAGGAACTAAGGGTAGAAGTGTACTCTTAACCCCTGTAGCCTCAATGATCAGATCCTTAAGATCTGTCCCAAACAAAGAAGTGCCTTGAAAAGGCAAGGAAAGCAATGCTTTCTTAGAAGCAGTATCAGCAGACCAGATCTTGAGCCAAAGAGCCTGTCTGGCAACCACATACATGGTGGAAACCCTAGCCACCAAACGGATGGCATCAAATAAGGCATCAGAAACATAGTGCTGTGCCTCAGAAATGTTGGCAAGGAAGCGCAACTTATCCGAAGTAGGAGCACTCTGACGGACAGCAAGAGTGAGCTGTTCAGTCCAGACCGCAATGGTTCACCCATGCTGCTGTGAATGCTGAACGCATAGCAGACCCAGCAGTGGCAAAGATGGACTTGAAGGAGACCTCAAGTTTCTTGTCAGTCCAGTCCTTCAGAGCAGATGCATCACACACTGGCAATGCAGTAGACTTTGAAAGCCTGGAGATAGGAGCATCCACTTGAGGAGGATGAACCCACCGAGCAAGCACTGCCTCAGAGAAGGGATAAAGCTTGGCAAATTTCTTGAACACAGAAGGTTTCTTGTCCGGATATTTTCACTTCTCAGACGCAAGGCGATCAGGAGTGGGGTTAGGTGGAAAGCATGTAAGGTGCTTTTTAGGTTCCTGAAATACATCAGAGGGATCAGAAGGAACCTCCTGAAATAAGGGAGTGTTAAGAGTATTCAAGACAGCCCTGATAAGGCCCTCAGAGGAAGGCTCAGGATCAGCCTCAAAAGGATCCCCAAAAAACTGAGAGGAGCCCACCGCAGAACATTCCTCAACATCTGAATCCACCAGCAGTTCCTCTTCAGAGGAATTTGACATGTCAGGTACTCCCTGAGGTTTGGGCATAAAAGACTTGACGAAGGAGGGGGTCTGCCAAGAATGGAAGACCCCCTGTAACTGGGATGGAAAGAGTTGCAATGTAGACCTAAAGTCCCTGGTAGCAGCCTTGAACTCTTGCCCCCAAACTGGCTCTAATGCATGGCTGGAGGTCCCTGGGAGACTCTCAGGGACATTAGAACATGCTGGGCATAAATGACCTGAGAATTCTCTAGGTAACCCTGAATTACAGGAAGAGCAATGCGCAATAGGGGATACAAAGATCTCAACATCCTTAGTCTTAGGTCTGGCCCCAGGCTCCAACGGTATAGACATTCTCACAGTGTTAATAACTTTTCTTATACAGTAATCACCCAATTACAGTGTGCAGGATTAAAGTTTCACCCCAGAAATTGCTAACTATCTGGCAGGCGAAGGATTAATCAGCAGAGGACAGAAGGAGAGTCCAAGCCCTGCGTAGGATACTCATTCTGGAAATAGCACAAAATGGCTGCAGCGGCAGGAGCCAACCAGAAACAAGCACGCGAAACAAGCACTCATGGGGAATGTAGTTTTCCCAGAAAAGTACCCCAAACATATGTCTGAAGTCGCTAGGTGCAGGAGTGTGCAATAGGAACTCCAAATGAAAACCTCTGTGTGGAGGGGCACTGTGGGACATGCAGACCTGCAGCATTCAAAGGGTTGCTCACCTTTCCTGCAGATCTTCTGTCTTCAGATTACCATGTTTAAAGAAGAAGCCTTGGTGGGCAACTCCTGAGGAAAGAACTTGTAGCCAAGATTTTCCCCCCATGGCTTAAGGGCCACAAAAAGCACCTGATCACTGAGCTAGCCACATCTAAGGGCATTGTCAGTTATGGTAATCCACCTAATGGTGGCATTCCATTTCTAACAGAAAAATAAAAAAATTCTAAAGAAATAGCAGAACTGTTCTCTTGCCTGTGTTATCTTCACCAAGGAACACATTTTTCTGGAGCTAGTTGGCTAGCTGCAGCCAAGGAGTGAAGGTAGGCTCCACCCCCTGCATACAATTCTAGAATTGTTCCTACCTACAATTAAAAGGGGTGAATCGCCTACCCAGAGTTACCAGTAACCTGTATTGGACGACTGAGAAATATATTTTATATATATCACATACATACACACACAGTAAATACTATTCACTGAGATAACCTCATATACAACAATATTACATATATTATATAAGATGTGTAAATAAAAAATATTAAATATAATAATATATATATAATATATATATATATATATATATATTATAGAGAGAGAGAGAGAAATAAAAGATAGAAGGTAAAATAATAATTAAAGATGAAAAAGAATATGGACAACATAAAACAGGGGTTTGCATGTTCACAAGAATAATCTTGTCCTCCGTTAGGAAGACCTTCTACTGTGAGTGTTGAAATGCATCCCCAAGAATAGCAGAACCTAGGAAGGCTCCAAAGACGAATTGAGCATATTTAGAATCCACCTATGGTGAACCAGAAAGTGGGTGCAGTCCTAAACGTGACAAGCCAAGAGCTTCTCTGAGCGAGCTTTGATCAATAGATCGCCTAGGTAAGGTGTCATTGAGATACCATGGGAATATATGTATAAAGGATGCTAAGCCCCCCATGACCTTGGTGTAAACACGAGGTGCTAAAAGCCAGGCCAAATGGCAGAGCCTTTAAAGCAGAACTTTCAGTACATACTGAGCTGCCATGTATTCATTAAACGCATGGTGACTAGCTGTGAAATAGATGTTTTACCTTGAAAAAATAGCCCAGTGTAAAGAAATTGTTCCCGTTTGGGGACTGATGGGTAGGTTAGTGTGGTCCACGCACCTGCGCCATCAGTCCCTTCCAGTAACCATATGGTGCACTGAAGTGCTACTCAATGAAGACCGGGACTGACAGCGCAGGTGCACGGACAAGATGTCTGCATTGTAGCCTGGATTCCAGTCTACAAATGGGAACGATCCCTTTACACTGGGCTATTTTTTCAAGGTAAAATATCTATTTCAAAGCTAGTTGCCATGCGTTTAATGAATGCACGACGACTAAGTATTTACTGAAAATTCAGCTTGAACTGGTACTGATCTGAGTATGTGGCAAAGACCAGGTAGCCTTGGCTGTCCGGGTGAATCTGAATGTGCAGGTACGTGTCCTGAAGGTCCGGAGAGGCCAGATACTCCCCCAGGAACACTGCTGCAATGACAGTAAACAAGGATTCCATCTTGAATAACCTATTCACCACATGTTTTTAGACATTTGAGGACCAGAATAGGGAGATATACTCCATCCTTCTGTAGGATAAAAACCTGAATTGTACACAGGGGGAGGTACTGGAACCAGAACCCGTTTTTCCAGCAGTGAGTACAGTGCATCCTGGAACAGCCGTGCCTTGTCCGGCTCTTTCAGCACCCTTGGAGGAAGGGACTTGAAATCTATGCAGTACCCTTCTGAGATTACCTGTAAAACCCACTGGTCCATGACGGAGGACTCCCAGGCGTCTCAAAAAAGGCAGAGATGGACCCCTACAGGGGGTAAGGGAAGCCCCGAGTCCTTAGCCTTGGCTTTACCCCTATGCCCCTTAGAGTCTGACATACTTCCCAATAAAGTGTCCCAACACTATTAAAATACTAGCAGTATTCCCAGAAAAAACACAGCACCATTAAAAGCCCAGAAAATACACTTATGTGGCAAGTGAAGGGTTAATCTGGAGGAGGCAAGCAAGGAGAGTGCCTCTGCATAGGATAAGCAAGAGTGAAGTAAAATGGCCACTGGAAAACTGACAGCCAATCAGAAGAGAGCCCGCAAACCAGGCATTCTGAGAAACGTAGTCTTCTATGTAGCTGTTGCCTAGCAACATCTACAACTTCATGAGCGTAACTGTCTCGAGCTCCCTGGACACTCAGGAAGTGGACTAGATAATAGGGCATGAGGAGACAAGAAGAAAGAGCCCTCCCTGTCCCTTTTATCTTAAAAGGTTGCAGAGACATGTCCCTTAGCAGAGTTACCCACAGAAGTCAACGGAACAAAGATGGCGGCAGGAGAGCTTCCATTCTTAAAAGGGCCACCACAGTAAAATCGGACAATTAAAATATTCACCCAGATACCCAAAAACCCCAGAGAACATCTAGTGCAACATAAAACTAAGGTGCAAGTGAACTGGCAGTGAAAACAACCCCCTGAAAACCCCATAAAGGTCAACACAGCAGTGAAAGGGTTAACACAAGAGAAATAATTAGCCATCATCACACCAAAGACACCTGTAGAATAACATACACTAATTAAACATACCCCAAGTGAGTGCTAAAGCCTACCAAGGCTGTATGGAGAGACAACCTAAGAGGACCAAGGAACTCAAAAGATTACTTACCAGCACACAGAGCTCCAAGAGACTCTGTTGGGAGGGAAATTTGAAAGCAAGATTCCCTCCACTGGGCATGAAAGGTCCACAAAGTACCTGTATACTGGTGAATCCACTCTAGGGAAGACCAGTAATGGTAACCCATCTAATGGGGGGATCATACAGCCCCATATCTAAGAAGTAAAACAATAAGACTCATAAAATCTGGGTGTTAGTAGGAGAGTTGAGCTGGAAGGGGTCTCCACCCATAAGATTCTGTCTTTTGATATTTGTCCTGCCCTCCATGAGGAGAGAATCAACCCCATGGTACCTATGTTCCATACTGGACATAAAAGAAATTAATATTAACTAATAATTTAAATATTGATACCAATTTTTGTATGAGTATATCTATCTATATTATATATATATATATATATATATATATATATATATATACACACACACAAACACACACATACACATATATAAATTAAATAAAAAAATGCAGGATATAAGAAATTAAAATACTAAGGAATCTCTCAATATATATTTTCAGTGTATTAATTTAATCCACTAGGAGCCATGGTTTGTAGCCTGTAAATTCAGTATGCTTCTCTGTGATTTAATATCTGTATTCTATTCACTCTACCACCACTCAAAATCTTTTCTATTTGTGTTATTGTGAGAAAAAGGGATCTTTATTGTTCATGAAGAACGGAATATTTCTCTACATTTCTGTGATGTTGGCCAAATCTTGTGGAACATCCTACATACTATGCTCCACTCTCAATTTATGAGATAAATAACAAACGAGTGAGAGCAAATGATTTAATAGGTAAAACTTCAACTGTAACCTTAGACTGGGAATGTCTGACATTACTTAAAAATAAAAGTAATACATTTTTAAGAACCATATTTAGAACTTTTTATATTATTTAAAAAGTGACCGTTACTTTTTTTTATTATTATTGTATGTAGACAGACATCAGTTTACCTGGTGCCAAAATATTCGTTGAAGTCTTTGCTCTCCTATATGTAAATTAATGTTTAGCTTGTATTCAGCATCTCAACACAGCATCCATCCTAATAAAACCCAATATTTCCGAACAGCTCTTTCAATGTCACAATAACTCATAATGAATGTACTAATAAATCTAACCTTATTTTGAATAATTATATTTTAAATTATACTGTTTATAAGATAAGGCAGTCTGTCTATCTAAGGCTCTGGCTCACCTGACCACTTTCAGTGATCATAATTATTGCGAGTATCCTGGTGCTGTGGAGGTGTAGAAACTTTTGTGAAGATGCAATATACTATAAGCGCCCCAATGTGTTTTGTGTTTACATCCTGTATATACTTGTGGGATTGTCAGTTTTATTGCCCTTATTTTTTCAAAATATTTGATGAACGAATACAATCTTATGGTAGATGATAATTATTTTTAGATAATAATTCAATAAAACATTGCTTAATTTGATCTAGAGTGTTTAAAGGGACACTAATTGTCCCATAAAAAATATTCTCGTTTTGTAGATGAAAAAAAAAAAATTATTTGAAGAAGCTCCCATCTCTCAAACCACTATGGTTTGAGAGAGATTCTCATTGAAAGCTCCCCCCTCCCCTTCTCCCGACGTCATCGCTGTGCTGTCAGCAGGAGATCCCAGTCCGGGGACCAGCCGGACGCTCTGCAACAGAGCTGAAATTGCTTTATTTAAAAAGAATTACTTGGTTGGAAAGGTCTACAAAGTGTGCCTGTTTTGCAAGCACAGCTTTTTAGACCGTTTCAACAAAGTAATTATTTTTAAAAAAAAGCAATTTCTGCGCTGCTTAAGAGCCTCCTCGAAAAAGGCGAGGGGGGGGGGACTTTCAATGAGAATATCTATCAAACCATAGCTGCTTGAGAGATGGGATTTGCTGCAAATAATTTATTTTCTGTTACCTACAAAACAAGAATAATTTTTTATGGGATATTATTGTCCCTTTAAAAACAACAGCCTGTAAGACCTTCGAGGCCAAAATCAGCAAATTAACATTGTGGTGCTTGACAAACGTGTTAAGGGACAACCATGGAACAGTAAGAATCAGCAGGAATGGACAGAAACAGAAGGTAAGGACAGTATACTAGCGTTCAGTTCTTCTTCCAGTACTGGGCATTTACTATGTGAATGGTGACATTTAGAAGTCACCCTTTTGACGCGGATGACATTTTTATGTCACCATTTTGCCAAGGGTGATATTAAGATGACACCTTTTTCACTTTCGCCATTTAGGTGATGCTATTTCAATAGTAAACCCTCATATGGCAGACATGTATTTGTGCTCCAATTTCCCAATCCTGCTAATCATCTGCTTGCTTATTGTTCTGTCATGTCAGAGCCAGTGTTCAGTGCTACAGCACAAGAACTCATAGCTTACTGCACAGAGCTGAACCAAGCCATGATTTTACGTAGAAGCACCAGACACTGATCTGACCTTAAAGGGATAGTAATGTTTCATAATAAAAGCAGCTCTAATTAATCATCATAGTGTTTGAACTGTGGAGAGTGTTATTTCGATTCTGTCAGAGTTGTAGTTCCAGAGTAATTCAATGACAAAGTGTCCCCCTCCTGCCCCTTTTACTGATGTCACACTGTTCAGCCACAGCAGAAGGGAGGTGCCCAGGTAGACTGCAGAGAGGGACAATCTTCAATTAAGATAAGGGAAAAACCTGAAAAACTTGTCAAGGGGGGCAGGGATTTCATTGTTTTCATAGGAATAAGAGTGTCCCCTTCTGTTATCTGTCTGGTCTATAGACTGCATTCCACATCTGAGAAGAGATTGCTTACACTAGGTAAAAGGGCGGGAGGGGGAAACTTTGCTTGTTAATATCTCATAAACCATAAAGGTTTGAGAGATAAGACTTATATCATTCTTCATATTTTTTTAATGCCTGCAAAATAAAATAAAGTTAAAACGAAGTATTACTATCCCTTTAAAGAACACACTAAGAACTAATTATTGTGACTGGGGGATCACAGCACATATTCCATTAATATTTGCCTTACTGAAAACTTTGAGGGGGAGGGAGTTGCTTTTAACCTCTGCATTATTATATTATATATATCAGCTGCCTTAGGCTAGTTGTTTTATCTATTATTAAATGGGGGATTATGCACACGCAGGAGTGCCTCTCTGTTTTATATTTTGGAGTCACTTGTGCGGCAATATTGTGGGGGAGATGTGAAAGTGCAGCAATACACATGTGCAAACTCTGTCTCATCATAACAAGAACTGGGCAACTCACAATGAACACTACTGACTAGACCAGTGTTTAAGGACCATTTTAGATGGTATGCTGGCAAAAGGAGGTAAGGGTTAATACGTTTAAATTAAAAATTAAGAAAAATGGCAGACTTAAGAAACAAGAACAAAAAGTTTACATAATTTATATTGAACAAGAGCATAAAACAAATTTGAAATGAGATGACAGTTCCCCTTTAAGCAAAAGTTGATTCACTTTGTCACTTTTTGGTATTCTGTAAAACTTGCCAAATGTTCTTTCCTAGGTTGCTGTATGTAGAACAATATAGGATTTAACTCTAACCAGCTGACACTAAATCCTTAAATGCAAATTATATTTAAGAAGTACGACGCCAAAACCAACAGAGGAGTGCGGATGAAATAAGTTTTAAAGACTATAACCTCAGGGTTCTTTAGCTCCAAATATAAATGTGGACAGACACCTGTTTGGAGAGGCTTCAATAATAAAACCATACTCCCATCATGCCCTGTACTAATGGGTAACTGCCCTGGGAATGCTCTAGTTATATAATTATACATTCAACACAATGCCATGCATTTGTCACTTGCCAGGTATGAAATGCACAATGTTGCAACCAAACAGAAACTGCATTATATTTTGTGATGCTATGAATCTTATTATTGGAAAATCCATCTTAATACTTTAATTTTAAAATGAAAGGTGTATGCACATGACTACATCCCCCCAAAACATTTTTAGAGCTGCCATTAAATGAGGTGTTAACAAGTCACTCAATCTGGTTAACAGAATGTTTTCATACTCCCATATGAATGAAAATGAATTATTTTTTATTACCGAAAATATATGGTGATTTTGACAGAGTTTTCAGAATCACCTATTTTAGTCAGTTTTTATTCACAAGTCATTTTTTTAGCTATTTACATATATAAAAGAGGATGTCTTCCCTGTTAAATCCTTTTCTCTTAGTCCATACAGGTTACTGGTAACTTTGGGTAGGCGATCCACCCCTTTATTGTAGGCAGGAACAATTCTAGAATTGTATGCAGGGGGTGGAGCCTACCTTCCCTCCTTAGCTGCAGCTAGCCAACCAGCTGCAGAAAGATTTGAGGCACTAACTATGACTAGATAGTGGAAGGGAAAGAAGACTCCTGTGAGCGTGACCCCGAAGGACCCCCACGCCCTGCCACAAGAGAGCCAAGCAGGTCCCTTGACAGGGTGGGAGACCAGGAACCTGAATAGACTAAGAGAAAAGGATTTAACAGGTAAGACTAAAATCCTCTTTTCTCTGTCGTCCAATACAGGTTACTGGTAACTTTGTGATGTCCAACCATTGAGTTTCCCAGAGGCGGGAAATAAGGCAAGGACCAGGCGCAAGGCCCCCAAAGTCACCAGAGCAGATATGAACCATCAGATCAGAGATAGCCCAACAGAACAATGAAGTGTCAATGGACACTAAACAGGGGTAATACCCCAAACTGTTACACAGCACACTGAACTAGAGTCAACAGGGCTCAAAAGTGAACGAAGCACCAAGAACCAAAGAAGATCCTAGACAGGCAAGACTGCCTCCAGGATTTTCCTCCCAAAGATGGCATCAGCCGATGCCAGCAATCAAGACGGTAATGCTTCCAAAAGGTGTGCACAGACAACCAAGTGGCAGCCTTGCACAACTGATCAGCGGAGGCCTGATTCTTATAAGCCCAAGATGCCCCAATAGATTTTGTAGAGTGAGCCGTGACCCGAAAGGGGACAGGCTTCTTCCACAGATCGTAAGCCTTACGAATAGTGGACTTGAGCCAAGGAAGCAATAGTCACTTTGGATGCAGGTCTTCCTGCCCTGGGACCCTCAGGAATGACGAACAGCGCATCAGACTGCCTGACAGACTCAGTGCAATGTACATAAAACTCGAGACAACGCACCACATCTAACAAGTGGAGATCCCTCTCCTTGTCAGAGGTGGGGTCAGGGCAGAAAGAATGCACCACAATCTCCTAATTTATGTGGAGCTCCGAAACCACCTTCGGGAGAAACTTCATGTATGAGCAACGCCATGGAAGAAAACCTTGATATCAGGAAGGATGGCAATGCGCCTCTGAAAGTAAACAGAGAGAGCAGAAGTCTGAACCTTGAGGGAACGCAAACTGAGGCCCTTATCCGCACCGTTCTGCAAAAAAGCCAGGACAGTAGGCAGATCAAATTCCTGAGACAGGTCCTTGTCAGCACACCGAGATAGAAAGGTCGACCATACACGATGGTAGGTATTGGAAGAAACAGGTTTGCGGGCACTGAGCATACCAGCCACCACCCCAGAAGAAAAACCTTTCTTCTTCAATATTGAGGATTCAACTTCCAAGCCGTCAAAGTTAGCCAATGAACATCCTCCTTCCACAGGTAACCCTGTTGAAGAAGATCCAGGTGGCAAGGGAGCCAGAATGGCTCCGCCACTGACAGATCCAGAAGCGCTGGAAACCAAGCTTGGCGAGGCCAGTACGGAGCAATCAGAATGACTGGACTGCATTACAGTCGCAACTTCCGTAACAACCTGTGCAACATTGGGAGGGGAGGAAAGATGTAGGCCACAGGAAAGATGTAGGCCAGAGGAAATAACCAAGGAATGGACACTGCATCCACTGCCAGAGCTAGAGGGTCCCTCCACCGAAAGCATAACCTCGGAAACTTCCTGTTGTGTCTCGTCGCCATCAGGTCGATGTAAGTAAGACCCCACTTCTGAACAATGAGGGTGAACACCTCTGGGTGCAGCTCCCACTCTCCTCTGTCCACTGTGTGTCGACTGTGGAAGTCCGCCATGACGTTGTCTACAGCAGGAATGTGCACTGAGATACGGTAGGTACGTGTCCTTCTGCCCAGGACAAAATAGCCTTGACTTCTAACCAAGAGGCGAGACTTCTTGTTCCGCCCTGCTTGTTGATGTAAGCCACGGCCGTGACGTTGTCGGACTCTACCCGGACTGGACAGTCTTCCAGCTGAGATGTCCAATGACGAAGGGCATGAAATTTCACCCGAAGCTCCAACATGTGGATGGAAAGGAGAGATTCCTCCAGAGACCACCGACCCTGAGCAATCAGGCGACCCAGGAACGCTCCCCAGCCGTCACTGTGGTCCAGAAGGATACCAGGAAGGACTTGCCTTTCAGCAGATTGGAGAGGTCGAGACACCATGACAAACTCAGTTCCACATGAAGAGGGAGGGACACTGACATCTTCAGAAGATCCAGCTGACCCCTGCACACCTGGATCATAAACCTCTGGAGTTACCTGGTGTGCGCCATGGCAAATAGAACCGCTTCTATGGTGGAGATGAATTTCCCCACTAAAGAAGACAGCTTCTTGGGTGGAACTGGATCTTGAGCAAGAACCGCAGAAACCCTGTGGGCGATTTGTTGAGCTACCTTGTCCGTGAGAAACACCGTGCTCTTCTGAGTGTCGAAGAGAAAGCCCAGGAAGATCAGACTCTGGGATGGGACAAGGCCTGCAGCACTCAAAGGGTTGCTCACCTTTCGTGCAAATATTCTGTCTTCAGATTACCATGTTTAAAGAAGAAGCCTTGGTGGGCGACTCCTGAGGAAAGAACTTGTAACCAAGATTTTCCCCCCAGGGCTTAAGGTCCACAAAAAGTACCTGGTTACTGAGCTAGCCACATCTAAGGGCATTGTCAGTTATGGTAATCCGCCTAATGGTGGTAGTCAGTTATGGTAATCCGCCTAATGGTGGTATTCCATTCCTAACAGAAAAATAAAAACATTTTTAAAACTATAGCAGAACTGTCCTCTTACCTGTGTCTTCACCAAGGAACAAATCTCTCTGGATCTGGTTGGCTTGCTGCAGCCAAGGAGGGAAGATAGGCTCCACACCCTGCATAGAATTCTAGAATTGTTCCTGCCTACAATTAAAGGGGCAGATCACCTACCCAAAGTTACCAGTAACCTGTATTGGACAGAGAAATTATGCTAATTAAGGTATGCCATGCAGTCACATCCTATCTTAACACCTACATTACCTCCCTCAATTATGTAGACTTTCATTGCTAGGATATGTGCGAAATGCACTGATGAGCTGTGTTAGTGAGCGGAGGAGATAACATACTGGTAGTCTAAGACAGCAAGTGTCTACACTGCATGTCTTATTTTTCATAATCTATAAAGCTATAATTAAATAACTCAAAAACTAGTTTTCTACATAAACAATGGCTAATGCCATTCAACAGCACCAAATGTGTTATTGTTAGTGAAAGCATCCCTTAAAGGGATAGTAATGTTTCATAATAAAAGCAGCTCTAATTAATCATCATAGTATTTGAGCCTTGGAGAGTGTTATTTCAATTCTGTCAGAGTTGTAGTTCAAGAGTAATTCAATGACAAAGTATCCCCCTTCCGCCCATTTTACTGATCTAACACTGCTCAGCCAGAGCAGAAGGGAGGTGCCTAGGTAGATTGCAGAGAGGGACAATCTTCAATTAAGATAAGGGAAAAACCTGAAAAATGTGTCAAGGGGGGCAGGGCTTTCATTGATCTCATAGGAAGAAGATTGTCCCCTTCTGTTATCTGTCTGGTCTATGGACTGCAATCCACATCTGAGAAGAGATGGCTTACACTAGGTAAAGGGTGGGGTGGGAGGGGAAACTTTGCTTGTGAATATCTCTCAAACCATAAAGGTTTAAGAGATAAGACTTATATCATTCTTCATGTTTTTTTAATGCCTACAAAATAAAATAAAGGTAAAATGAAGTATTACTATCCCTTTAAAATATTGTGGAGTGTTATTTCATTTTGTCTTTATATGCATGCAACTAGTATTTTTACAAGTCTAAATCTGCAAAAGATTTTCCTATCTGGTATTTTTTCTTACCAACTGTTATCCAGAACAGTTGTAATAACCATTCATTCTTAGTGCTTCTTTTGTAATCAGACCAGTGGGTCAACAATGTTGTCATGGCACTTTGGCTTTGCTTCTGGTACTAACTTAGGGAGGCAATATTATTCTAGAAATAGTATATGGATATTTTTGCATGTTATATGCTTTTTTGTCATTCAGACTGAAAGACTTAAGAATATGTAACTACTGGTAAAGTGTTTACACCCTGCTAAATGACATAGAAACGGTTAGGGCTGCCAGGAGAATTCCAGGCCATGCGTTAGGGGTGCATTGAACAATAAAAAGACAGAACCACTGAATCAGACATACCTTCTTCATCAAAACACAAAGTGTTGATAAAGCTCTTATGACCATCAAATTCCTGTAATAGCAGACCATTGACCTCCTTTACTTTAATATTCCATACTCTGATCACCCCATCATAACATCCAGTCACAACCAAGTAGTCAGCCATTGGGTGGAATTTAGCAGTATATACAAATGAAGGATGAGGCAATACTTTTACAGCAGATGACGTTTCATTTGCAAAGTTCCACAGTCTGTAAGGCAAACATGAATCTTCTGTCACAAACAATTAAAATGCATTACAATAACTGACAAATGAAGATAGGTATTCAGATTTTCATCTCAAACGAACACACCGAAGTCCAGCTGCAACTTTACTGTGTTCAAGCAAGAAGGCAGTAAAATTGCAGCTAGGTAGAAAATGAACACAAGCTATACTGCAGGTAGAAAACAAAAGAATGTGAATTCAGAATACAGGTTGTAGAAATGAAACAGAGGTCTGCTAAATTTTTGTTGCATGTGTCAAAGATCCAGACGAATAACAGTATAAGGATCTATTCAAACAAGGAATGGATGAATGCTCAAGGAAATGCTCAGATTTCTTTGAACATCTGCCACATTATTAATAGCCAGTTTATATCCAGTAATAGCAAATTCATAAAGGAGTTGTTCTTAGAGCATCAGCCTCAGCTTCCCTGAAACCAATGGCTTTCTTGTATACACATAACCAGGTAGACATATTAAAGGGACACTATCGCCTAAAAACAACTGGTGTTTTTGAAAGAGCTTTCAGAATCACCTACATCAGGGCTGTCCAAGTTCAGTCATCAAGAGCCACCAACAGGCCAGGATTTAAGGATTTCTCTGATTAAGCACAGGTGATATAATCACCGGCTCATTCATTGTGATCGACTCACCTATGATTAAGCAGGATAATCCTCGAGGACCGAGCTTGGACAGCCCTGACCAATACGTTGTATTAGCCATTGCTTATTACAGTAAGCTAGTTTTTGAGTTATTTATATTTATAGATTATGGTAATTAGTACATGTCATGCAGATACTTCCTGCCTTAGCTGTACATTACCCGCACTCTTTACTGACACAATCCATTCAGTGCCAGAGAGTAAGGAAGGTAATGTAGTGATAAGACAGAAAGTACCTACTCATTATGCCTACATTAGCAAAATCTATACATTTAAATTGTGCAAAAACTAGTTGTATAGATAAAAACCAGCTAATACTACATATAAATCATTTTGAAAGAGCTTTTCAAAGCAACAAAGTTGTTTTCAGGGTGATACCATTCCTTTAATCGGTTATGTATAACCTTTTTTATACTTCATATGTTGGTGATCCCAAAAATGTTTTGTGGTACAGGTCTGCATATTAATAGACAGGAAAAAAACACTTGAATTACAGTAAAATAAGTGAGGAAAAACCAACCACATATAAAGAAAAAAAAACAAGCAAACTAACCTGGCTGTACCATCAGAGGATGCTGTAAGTAAGTGCTGGTCACATGTGGACCAACAAAGTTCATAGACAACATTGAGGTGGCCATGAAGCTCCCTGAGAAACTGTCCAGAAGGGATCTCGTATACTGTTACAAAAAGATATGTCAACAAGGTCACATTTACAACATACAAGTGTGGCACATTCTTATATTTTGAAATACTATAATTTACATAATATTTATTTAGCCGGTTCTTTAATACAGGAGATAAAATGCAAAGCGGAACAATTATGGGGCAAAGCAACTGCACCATAGAGAAAAAAATAAAAATGTACATTTGTTGGAGACCTCTTTACCATTCAGAATATCAAAAACCACATTTAAATCAACTGGCATTTTGTGAATTTTTATTTCCTCTAATACCCTTTGTTTTCCCCCAGAACTGCTAATCTTTTTTTCTGCATACGATGCATAATCTTGGAAAATTAGATGCTAAGGTCTGTTATATTTCATGTGCAAATGTCTGGTGTTATTATGTGAAAACATCATTGGTTCTCTGCCCTTATAGTATAATTTTGTAACAGAGTGTTTCAAATTTAAGTATAATTCGTTTTTACATGAACATGATGTTGACTGCTTGCAAGTCCCAAAAGTTAAATAGCTAGAATTGTGTAGATCGGTAGTTTGTGGCAGAATCTTATCGTTTAACGTGGACCTATCTCCAAAAAGGAAGTTTGTTTTTTTGGAAAATTAACATGGACATTTGTGTTTGTTCCCTGTTGGTTTGTCTATGAAATTCTCAAGTTCTTCTTAAATCATGCATGCCTTATTTCCCTGCCCTCAGTGCTTCTTCAACAAACTAATTGATCTCCTCAAAAAAGGGAACCCTTAAAGCAAAGTTGTCTCCTGTCACCACATTTTTAATCAAAGAAATGAATACCGAATTAAGAGCATATTCACAAAAGTCTGTTTCCTCAGTTTAGATGATGGCAATTTGCATATACTCCAGAATGTTATTTAGAGTGATCAGATGAACTGCAATCAAAAAGTCCCTCTTTGCCATGAAAATGAACTTAATCCCCAAAAAACATTTCCACTGCATTTCAGCCCTGCCAGAAAAGGACCAGCTGACATCATGTCAGTGATTCTCTCGTTAACACAGGTGAGCGTGTTGACGTGGACAAGGCCATGGTTACCTGTAAGGAAATATGTGCTGTCATAATTGCTTTGCACAAAAAGGGCTTCACAGGCAAGGATATTGCTGCTAGTAAGACTGCACCTAAATCAACCATTTATCGGATCAGGGAGAATCAACTGTTATGAAGAACGTGTCAAGGCGCTCAAGAGAGTCCAGGCCAGTCCAAGCGCCAGGACCGTCTCCTAAAGTTGATTCAGCTGCGGGATTGGGGCACCACCAGTGCAGAGCTTGCTTAGGAATGGCGGCAGGCAGGTGTGAGTGCATCTGCACGCACAGTGAGGCTATGACTTTCGGAGGATGGCCTGGTGTCAAGAACGGCAGCAAACAAGCCACTTCTCTCCAGGAAAACATCAGGCACAGACTGATATTCTGCAAAAGGTACAGGGACTGGACTGCTGAAAACTGGGGTAAAGTAATTTTCTCTGATGAATCCCCTTTCCGATTGTTTGGGGCATCCGGAAAAACGATTATCCAAAGAAGACAAGGTGAGCACTACCATCAGTCCTGTGTCATGCCAACAGTAAAGCATCCTGAGACCATTCATGTGTGGGGTTGCTTCTCAGCCAAGGGAGTGGGCACACTCACAAATTTGCCTAAGAACACAGCCAGGAATAAAGAATGGTACGAACACATCTTTCAAGAGCAACTTCTCTGAACCATCCAAGAACAGTTTGGTGACGAACAATGCCTTTTCCAGCATGACGGAGCACCTTGCCATAAGGCAAAAGTGATAACTAAGTGGCTCGGGGAACAAAACATGAAAATATTGGGTCTATGGCCAGGAAACTCCCCAGACCTTAATCCCATTGAGAACTTGTGGTCAATCCTCAAGAGGCGGGTGGACAAACAAAAACCCACAAATTCTGACAATCTCCAAGGATTGATTATGCAAGAATGGGCTGCCATCAGTTAGGATGTGGCCCAGAAGTTAACTGACAGAATGCCAGGGCGGATTCCAGAGGTCTTGAAAAAGAAGGGTCAACACTGCAAATATTGACTCTTTGCATAAACTTAATGTAATTGTCAATAAAAGCCTTTGACACTTATGAAATGCTTGTAATTATAATTCAGTATACCATACTAACATCTGACAATAATATCTAAGAACACTGAAACAGCAAACTTTGTGAAGACCAATACTTGTGTCATTCTCAATACTTCTGGACACGAATGTATACTATAAAGGAGAACGTTGTCACTTGACTATCAATTTTACGTCCGTGACTTACACACCCAGGGGAGGCAGCAAGGAAGAGGTATGCTGATCTCCTCCTGATTGCCTGTTTTCAACATACAAGGGGTGGGATTTTCACAGGAGTAGCCAGGCCCTGGCCACTCCTGTCAAAATCTCTGCATGGACTTGGCCCATCCTCAACTTTCTACTGAAGAAAAAAACACATGGCTGACACACACACACACTCAGTGTGGGAGGCGTGCAAGTGTACACACACACACACACACACACACACACACACACACACTCACACTCACACACACTCACACTCACACACACTCACACTCACACACACTCACACACACTCACACTCACACACACTCACACTCACACACTGCCTCTCCTACCAGCAGCAGCTGCTCCATGTCTCGGTCACTGATGGATCCAGCACTAACAGAGAAGAGAAGCAGCTGCTACACCTATGAGTTACTGGTGCTGGTGGTGCTTTCTCATACAAGCACTGAGTACCAGACAAAGCTCATTAGTTCTTGTTACGTAGCCTCTCTTCCTAACACCTATGACTTATTGGTGCCTGATGCGCTGTCTCATAGGAGCACTGAGTGCAGACATGGAGAAGCAATGCTGCTCACATCGTGAACCACTTACAAGTTAACCTGTGCTAGTGGGGTATGCCACACATTGCACAGCACTCAAATGGCTAATTCATTGTAATGGAGAGGAGTGAACGGCACCAATGGAAACTTGTGAAGCTCGGACACTTAATTTAGATATACAGGCCACAATAATGAAAAGTCTTCTCAAATATGACAGGTACTGTTAATATCTGAACAGAACAATGGAATGGGAACAATACACTGGAAAGCTATGGAATCAAATATGAAGTACACATATCTCCTTCTATCAAATGATAAAAAAGGAAAGCTATCCCTTGCACATCAGGTAAAATCTACAACCTCGCACAATGGTGTCCTTCATACAAAAAATTGACAACAGGCTTTAGGTCAAAGCGAAAGGATAAAATACAAAGAGGATCAAGGTACAATGAAACCAGGGGAGATTACAAATGTCTGTTAACCCCTTGGATGCTACATAGCTCTTCAACGAATTGTGTGTTCGGCACCTCTCTACCATCCAATGGGTTAATTATATGTCTAACGTACTTTAAGAAACACCAGTCCTGGGCACTCAAAGGGTTCAGCACAGAATCCTGTTTAATGTTGTGTTAGAGCCTTATTACAGCTCTGCACACAGTTGTCCTACGTTTTCACTATTACCAGTATCTACAAAACTGCTCCTAATTCCTAGATTAACCAGGGACACTGACTCTAAGTTTGGACTCCGATGAGCCTTTTCATACTGCATTTCAAGTAAGGGTATATTTGCAGCGCTCTGGTTTATACTCCTCCTTGCATACTGATTAACCTTTTGAATTCCAGAGGGGTATGCAACGGTATTGCTTTGAAATGCATTGTGTACCCCTCTTCCACTCAAACGGTTAATCAGATGTAAAAATCAAAAATATGTCAAAATTAAATTAAATAAAAAGAGGTAAGTGGACAAGTAAGCAGGTAAGTCAGTGCAAACTAATAACTTCACTCTACAAAAATGTTTATAAATGAGTCTATTCTAAACAGAGTAACTAGTAATGGACTACAGAAAAGATCTGCAAATAAAAAAAGTACATGTACTATGTGTCTATCAATACAACAGATTACTGTGTTGTAAACATCTATTTTCGATCAGAAGCAGTAACCTTAGGCCCTTCAGAACAGCTGAAGGGCCTAAGGTTGCTACCCCTGATCGAAAATAGATGTTTGCAACACAGCAATGGTTGTACTGATGTACTATGGGTGTTGCAGTCCAAAACAGCTGGAGAACCTCAGGTTGCTCATCCACTACAATATATTGCTGCATTTTCTTTTAAACAAGTTAACAGCAACTTATTCCCTGCTTACTGCTCCTTTAATAGTTCACTGATACTAGTTTAAATACATGTTAAGCAAAGTCATGTTGTGCGCCTTTATGAGAATAAAAATGAATACACTACCATCTAGTGGTCAAAAGGGTGTAGTACTTTACTATATATTCTTTTCTTTTTAGTAATACTAAAAATATATTGTTATTGTAAAATGTATCCTTCCGAGAATAACAAGGGTACTTTCACTGGTGAGAGGAGCAAACTTGAATTTTTTAGGTGTAGTATCTCAATGGCCTGAAATGCTAAAATCAAGCTGTTGCTACATCTTCCTATGGAGGTTTATGATCAATTAACCAGAACTTTCCATAAGATGATGTAGCAACATTGCCACTAAAATGTCAGGCCACTGAGATTTTTCACCAATAAAATTGGAGTCTGAGCTGCAATAACTTTTGAATAAAATACTTCTCAGAAGAGGGAGTACCCTTATTCTGCTCAGGAAGATAAACTCAACATACATATTGAGTTTAACATATTTAGGGATACTACCCCTTTAACCATCTGAACTAAGAGCCAGTAGCTCAAAGAAACAATTTTACTTCCATAATGTTGGTAAATTGGGGCAGTGGGACAATAAAACTTGCCTGTAGACAGGAGAGCCTGCTATCCTGGTTAATGTTCATATGGGAGGCCCACCAAGGTAGGTAACAAATTAGCAAAGTGTGCTGCTCACCCATCTGGCACACAAAGGGTTAATAATTAGTCTTTAATGCAATGGTCTACTGATGCCCTGCACACAGCAGCAACTGGCCTCTGTGCCACGAGTAAAGGAGGAATACAACATGGGGAGGAGCCTTATCTATGAACCTCACCAAGAAACATTTATGGAACATAATCTGCTGGTGGACTACATGTAACCTGAGAGCCACTGGGGTGACCAAAACATTGAAACACAAAGGGTTAAATGCAGTGTGCAGCAACATAGTTTCTATAAATGCTCCTCAGCGTGGTCCACAGTCATATCCCTGCTTTACTCACAGCACAAAGGACATGATAATGTCGGTGCCCGAGGAGCTGGAAGTTTATAAGAGGCACCAGAGACAATATGAAATTCTGGCTATATGGGGTGAGTGAGGAAAAGAGAGCTTAAAGGGATAGTAATGTTTCTGTATAAAGTAAGGTTTGATTATTCCTTATACTTGCCAATGTTCTTATCGGTCTAGTTTCGATGTAATTATATTATAATGTTTCCCCCTCCCGCCCCTTTTACATACGTCAATCCTCTTACCTCAGATCTGAAATCTGGACAGATCACAATGAGGGACAATCTTCTATCAGTATAAGGAAACTCCTGCCCCTGGCTTGCTGATTTGAATACAAAATAGTGATGTATGTAAAAAAAGGGAGGGAGGGGGATACTTTAAATTATAACACAAAAACTAGACCGATATGAACACTGGCAATGGTGCAAAGCATTAATACAAAGTATAAGGAATGATCGAACCCTACTTTATGAATGAATGAATGAATGAATGAATGAATATGTTTATTTATATAGCGCCACAAGTATACGCAGCACTTTACAATTTTAGGGTTTAAACAATACAGGGTTACAGGTGCTTTGTAGAGTGAAACATTGGGTGCGAGGTCCCTGCCCGAAAGCTTACAATCTAAAGTGGTAATGGGAGACATACAGGGTACATTAGGGTCAAGTGTTGAATACAGTGCTAGTTTTCATGATAATAGAGGACATCAGTAATGTAAATAATTTATAAGAGCGTTCATTGTACAACATCAGTGCCTTCTAGCATGCTGTGATTTTATCCAAGAGGTGCATTTTCAAGTGAGATTTGAAGGTTATCAGAGAGGTGCAGTGGCGAAGGTTGGATGGTAGATCATTCCATAGATACGGAGCAATGAGAGAAAAAGGTTTGATACGTGACATGGCTGTAGAGACAAAAGGAGCTGAGAGAAGACAGTCATTGGCTGAACGTAAGTGTCGGGATGGGGTATAACGGGAGATGAGAGTGGAAATGTAAGAAGGAGTAAAGGAGAGAAGTGTCTTGAAAGAGAGAAGTAAGATTTTGTAAGATATCCGGAGTTTGATAGGCAGCCAATGGAGAGTTTTGAGGAGGAGTGGGGCAGGGACAAACCTAGGTGACAGAAGAGTAATTCGTGCTGCAGCATTCTGTATAGATTGAAGTGGTTGGAGATGGGAAGCAGGAATGCCAGACAGAAGAATTTTGCTAATAGTCCATGCGGGAGAGGATGATTGCATGTATAAGAATTTTGGCTGTGGAGGAACAGAGGAAGGGACGGATTTTTGCAATGTTACGTAAAAGAAAGCGACAGGATTTAGTAATGGCATTAATATGAGAGGAAAATGAGAGAGACTTGTCAATTATCACCCCTAGACACCGTGCTTCTGATACTGGATTTATGGTAGTGCCATTTACAGTCACCTGGAAGGGCGCTACAGGGCCAGGTCTAGGTGGAATGAGGAGCAGCTCAGTTTTGGACATATTGAGTCTGAGGTGTCTATGAGCCATCCAGTCTGAGATAGCCGAGAGGCAATCTGTGACTTTAGCCTGGATATCAGAAGTGAGTTGAGGTACAGATAAGTAAATCTTGGTGTCATCTGCATAGAGGTGATATTTGAGACCAAATGAGTTAATAAGATCGCCAAGTGTTATTGTGTAAAGAGAAAACAGAAGCGGTCCTAGAACAGAACCTTGAGGAACCCCAACAGAGAGTTGGATGGGGGAGGATGAAGAGGTGGCAGAGGAGACACTCAAGGATCTGTTAGATAGATAAGAGGAGAGCCAGTCCAGTGCTGTGTTGTGGATTCCTAAAGAGTGAAGAATGCGGAAACATTGCTATTGGTATAAGGAAACATTGCTATCTCTTTAAGAGAGAGAGAGAGAGAGAGAGAGAGAGAGAGAATAAGATTTTATTGATGCTTACTGTTAAAGCCTTTTCTCTTAGCCCATATGGAACACAGGAACCATGGTGTAAAGATTGCCTCCTTCAGAGGGCAGGGCACTTAGAAAAATTATGGGTATTTGAGGCGGAGACTCCCCTCACTTCCTCCATCTTTATCCCCCACACCCAGTTTCACGTATAGCAAAGTAGCACAAGAAACAATGAGTGAGAAAAAAGGGAGGAAAGCCTCTGAAAAGACACCTCAATAGTACTACTCTGACAGGGTAGTTAAATACAAGGTTTTCTCTCTCTGGGTGGGAGTCCTGTGTTCCATATGAAGGAAAATGATTTAAGGGTAAATGTCACTAAAATCCTATTTTCTCGAATGTCCAGTATGGAACTCAGGAACCATGAGGATATAACAAAGCACCCACTAAGATTCCTTGGAAGGGAAACAGAAAAAATGTCTCCCCACAGAAGACCAGTATTCCATAGGACTAAACTGGCATCATGAAAACAGACACTGATCCTAAAGAGCAAACAACCAAACAAAACCCAACAGGATTCAAAAACTCTGAATAGGAAAGAAATGAAAAAAGGCGATTTACATGGTAGTGTTTTATAAAAGTATGCAGAGATGACTATGTTGCCGCTTTGCAAAGTTCAGAAGAATTGCGATTCCTGTAGGCCCAGGTGCTCCCAAAGATCTGGTGGAGTGCACCGTGACTCGGAAACAAACAGGTTTCTTTCTGATCACATACCTTTGTCCTATAATAGTCTTAATCCAATAAACAAGTAATCTGTCTTACAAAAGACTCAATGTGTTGAAATTAAAACTTAAGGCACATAACCACATTTAAGAAGTGGAGATACCTTTCTTAGATCTTATGGAGAAGTATTCATTTTACTTAACCCTTTGAGTGCCAGAGGGGTACGGAATGCATTACTTATCAAAGCATTCCGTACCCTTATGTGGCACTCAAAGGGTTAATGCTTACTGATCTGTGTTCTCATTCCCAATATTTTTTTTTTTTTTTTTTTTTTGAGTGCTCTCACCGTAGAGGCTTTGATATCATAAAATGCTTTAGTAATTTAAAAAAATAGTTTAAAAATAAGTACAGAATAAAGCATTCGTCCATTGTAAGCGAAACCACACTTGCACAAACAAAACACTTCAAATACATTCTTGAACGTGTAAAGTCAGAATAGCCTCTGAAGAAGCTTTGATCCAAAGGTCATCTCGGTAAGCGGTTAAGGAAATCCCTTGAAAAGGGACATAGGCCACCAAGGCAGCAATGACCTTTGTGACGTGCTGTGGAAGTCCAGTTTGACAAGAGGAACAGTGTGCTAAAGGGGATAAAAAGGTACTTATTTGACTGCAAGGGGTTAAACTGGCAAGAGAGGAGAAAACAGCCTCTGAGTAGCGTATGCAATGAGGAAGATGGCTGCCAAAGCACCACCCTGTTCAATCCAGAAAGCACTAGAAATGGGGGATTCTGGGGATGCAGTTTCTGATTGCATATACTCAGCAAACTGTGGCTCTCCAGCCATACTAAAACTTCAGATTTAGGTGGTCAAAACATTGTCCCCAAGCTTATCATGCGTAGTTTCAGCAATTCATTTTGAGCCCGCTGTGTGTGTGTGTGTGTGTGTGTGTGTGTGTGTGTGTGTGTGTGTGTGTGTGTGTGTGTGTGTGTGTGTGTGTGTGTGTGTGTGTGTGTGTGTGTGTGTGTGTGTGTAAAGATTCTCAATACATTGATATGAAACAAAGATTGCCACCACCTGGGAACCTGTTCTTAAAAAGGGGCTGCATCGAATAAAAAGAAGAGCAAAGAAAGCAAAGAAATATGGCTGAAACATACATGTATAAATAGCGAAATAATAGAAAAGTGAAATGGAAGAAAGCTATTTGCTCTCACAGGAGGAGAATACCTAGTTAGAACAGTACAAAAATAGCTCAAGAAACAAAAGGGTTAAATGTACTATACTAAATAAGTGACCACCTTTAGAGACATAGACTGCCATGAAAATGAGAAGGATTAATAGGAAAGAATCTCACATCCCAGTGGGTGCCAAGTAACAGCAGGGAAATGAGAAATAAGACTATAGCACTTCCCATTTTAAAGAGAAGTTCAGTAATGAGGCATAGACTTGTAATAAATCCAACCTCTACAGGTAAATGGTCCAGAAATACACCTGTAAACTGATCAAACCAGCTCCAGGAAGGGCAGTTAATGGGAGCCCGCCTAATGGGGGTTTATACAGCTCCATATCTTAAGAATTAAAATAAAAAATGAATTAAAAAAATTAAGCTAACAGTGCCTGCTTGTCCTTTCCTGAGGCCAGGTCACAAGAAACTGAGGGGCAGTGGTGAAGATGTAGGGAAAGAAGGGAGCCTCCGCCTCCAGTAAAGTCCTCAATGACAGCCTCTAACAGTTGTAGCCCCGGACAGTCATGGCTGTAGACACCCAAGCAACCACAAGAGTACAATGTAGTGGGAAGCATGAGCCCTCAAAACTCTTCGTAAAGACATTAATTCAGGCACTTAAATGCCTGATCCTTAAGTGCCCCAGCATCTGCAAGCAGGCGTTCTGTCAACAGTGCGGCCACTGTTGGGGGGAGGAGGTGGCAAAGCATTAAGAAAGAAAAATGTAAGAGAAAATATTCTGAGAATAAAATTATCATAATGTGATTTCCCTTCCTTCAGAATCATCTGGTTCAAGGACTGCTTGGGAGGGGAACATAGTATCCCCACAGCAATATTCCAAAGTGTATCTGGAAAAAGGAATTCCCGTCACAGGCTTCACAGCTCCCAATGGTCTCAAAAAAATGCTGTGCTAATACCCTCAGCAGGAGATGCAGGGTCATCTCGAGGAGTAAATGAGGAATCAAAAAACATCCTCATCCAAGTACTTTGCCATGACGGGAAAGTAAATGATTACATTTTTTTAGAAAACCAGGCTGTTTTTTTCAAAATTCGTCTTAAATCATTATGTGTAAATGATCTAATTTTCAAGTTGGAGGTGGAAATATTTTAGTGACGTGTTATGGCAATTTACAGCTAGTTTCTAGTCTCAAAGTCAAGGAAAGGCTCACTATCTTATAAGAGATTCTAGGAAGAATGACAGCTGGATATGACAAATGGTACTCCCCAAATACCTTGCTGTTGACAAAACACAGATATATGTGAAGTTTATAATATGGTATTGGTGGGCCATCTTCAGGAATAATAGAAACATTGCTACAAGAATTCCAAAAATCTAAATATTTTAATTTTGAATTTGATCAATCAGATAGTCCAGATTATGTAGTCTGAAATCATATTATAATGTTATGGCTCCTTATCCAAACCAAGCAGAATGGGATGGGACTGTCTGAGTAAGTAATTTTACTTCATAAGTTAAGCGTTTTAGAGAGCTCTGACTCTCTGTTTGCAGGCTTCCTTGAAATACAATCTACAAATTGTAAGAACACAACTTGGTTGTCTGGTAATTATAATAATTTTGTGAAGTTCTATGAAATATTTATTTCCTCTACATTTGAGGAACAATACTTTCTTATAATTTTCCTTAAGTGGACTGGTCACCCATTTTTAGAATTATTATATTAAGCCTATATTGGCTGTAGTGTATTCTGGGAACTAAACAGAATTAATGAATACATACATTTATCTAGATAATTGTGAAATAGTTTATAGCAGTTAGATCAATATAGCATTGTATATATTAGTTAATCTAATTATTGATACCTATAGAATACTGTATTTGTGTTTCTGGAAAGGTTATTGAGCTTATATCTGATCTGGTGAATTCATTCAATTCTTTAATTAACGCTTAATCTGCTATTTGTCTATCTTGGTGTGCGTTTCAAAGAATTTCTTTGTTGCATGTGTGTTTGGGCCTAACTTTCTTCTATGGAGAGTAGTCCTCTCATAGAACAAAGAATATGCTGTCTTGAGAGGGGCAACCATATACCTTATAATATGTGGATTAACCCTAGGAGTGCTGTGTAGGTGTTATAAACAGGATTAATATTGTCATTTTTATAGTATATGTTGCATTAAGTTTTTAGTGCTTTTTAGACATATATTATTAAATTTATTTCCGAGTATATTCGTAATATAATCTATTATTGACAATAATAAATTACATTTATATAATTTATCCAGAAGGTGTGCAATATTGAAAACAGTAGATTAATAGTTAATTTCTATTTCTCTAAATCTGGGACTTTTCATATTTCCCATACGTTTACACATTTTGATATAATTTTATATGGTAGAAGGAATTTGTTATGAGATGTTTTTTCCATTAGAAATACATAACATTCCTTAGAAGTTAATTCGCATAGGCTATACAGATTCTGGGGAAGAGGTATTCATATACGCTGCTGCCAACTGTATTATAATTAATTGTAAGGGTCAATTAACCCAATCTATGTTGCTGTGTTCAGTTATTGCTATCAATACCTCTGGATACATCCTATGCAATGTTTAATCCAGTTTATGCTGGGTAATAGTATTTTGTGATACTGGTTGTGTGTGTCTATTTCAAAAAGATATCTTAGTATATGATAGTCATATAAAAAGATATATTTGAATCAGTTAGTGTTTTCTCATTCATATAATTTCTGATTATATTTTTATATATATTTTACTTATATAAATTATAAATATTTTTGCAAAAATATGAGTAATTGGTTTCAATAAATGCAACATGTAAAGTTCTCAAATTAATTTAATATTATTATTTTATCTATTTATGTGAGGATATATAACCTAATTGGGTCTCCTGTTTAACTCTTTACTCTATATCCTCGACAGTACTTGTCCTCAAAAGATCAACCCCCTGTCCAGAGTGTGGGGGTGGATGGGATGGTCCTGCTGGCAAAACTGAAGCACCCATTAACAGAGGAAGGTATACTTTCCATAGAGGAAATAAGGTATGCATGGTATGGGTTATAATTAGCTGTGCAGGGGTCACAAACACAAGGGACAGAATACAGCAGCAAAAGACCGTTAGAAGACCAACAGACATGAGGAACAAAGGCTTAATAAGGAAACCTCTGATGCTCCTGTGGTCTAAAACTTGCCCATATTTCCCCTGCGCTCAAATATACCTAGGAGACCCCAAAGAAAGAATACAGGTCAGAAGTTTAATATAAATCACTTAGATAGATAGATAGATAGATAGATAGATAGATAGATAGATAGATAGACAGACAGACAGACAGACAGACAGACAGACAGACAGACAGATAGATAGATAGATACACAGTTTGCTTAAAGAAGCCAAGCAAAAATAAGAGGAATAAGGCTGATAGAGCAAGCCACCCTCTAAAAGACTCAGGTCCTGTACGGTCAGCTCTCTGCTTCAAACTGACAATGGAGGCCAGAGACAGAAGCCCACCTAGTGGGGGGATTACAAAGCCCCATATAAGCTAAGAAAGAAAATAAAAAAGAAGGCCAAAAGCATATTTGCCCTTATGCATCTTCTATGAGGTCACTTTCAAAATTGAGCGTGTCTGGTAAAGGTAAAGCGGAATAGGGACGGAGTCACCATCTCTAGAGAGCCCTGTAAGGCAAGTGCCCTGCCATCCTGCAGTAGGATAGTTTACCCCATGGTTCCTGTGTTCTACATTAGATGAAAGAGAAAGTTATTTGCACATTATTTTGGTTGAAGTTCTATTCTTACATTACACTTTCTGATTTACATTGGGCTGTTTTTTAAGTGCATTTATCTAAAATGCAAAAACCCCATATGCATTGTGAATAATAGTTTGTAAGGGGTATCATCATATATTTTGCCATGACAGGCTGAAGATAATCCTTGTTACAGAAAATGCATGAAATATACATGTTATCAACATGAAAATATAAAATTGAATAAGAAACTCACTTAATACTGGATAATCATCTCTGTCAGCACAAGCTGCAGCTAAGGTTCTCCCATCATTTGAGAAGCAAACAGAGAAGCAGCCCATGTGCCCTGCACGTAGAGACAAAAGATGCTTGTTTGGAATACGGCAAGCCTATAAAAATTAAGGTGTTAAAACAATGGTTAAGTATCAGCTGCAAACAGATAACAAATGAAACTGTAAAGTCTTCAATACTCTTGAAAAGTACACATATTTACTCAAACAGGATCAAGGTTAAGGGAATTGAAAAGGAAACTGTAAACTCATAATTTCTTTATAGGTGTTTTGTAAGGTTAAAAAAAGGTATACACCCCTTAAATATGAAGACAAAGTGGAGCCAGGGCATAAATAAAAGAGGATGGAGTTATGATGGGCTCTGGAATGCAAGGGTGCCCATCAGCCTCACATGTCAACAGGTTCTACTGATGCCCTGCGAGAAAATTTCTGTTAGGGACCAAAAAAAGAGGATTTTAGTCTTACCTGTTAAATCCTTTTCTCTTAGTCCATACAGGTTACTGGTAACTTTGGGTAGGTGATCCACCCCTTTAAGTAGACAGGAACAATTCTAGAATTGTATGCAGGGGGTGGAGCCTGCCTTCCCTCCTTGGCTGCAGTTAGCCAACCAGCTCCAGAAAGATTTGAGACACTAACTATTGACTAGATTGTAGAAGGGAAAGAAGACTCCTGTGAGCATGACCCCGAAGGACCCACATAGTTTGCCACAGGAGAGCCAAACATGGTCCCTTGACAGGGTGGGAGACCAGTAACCTGTATGGACTAAGAGAAAAGGATTTAACAGGTAAGACTAAAATCCTCTTTTCTCTGTCGTCCAATACAGGTTACTGGTAACTCTGGGATATCAAACCATTGAGTTTCCCAGAGGCGGGAAGAAGGCAATGACCAGGAGCAAGGCCCCCAAAGTCACCAGAACATATATGAACCATCAGATCAGAGATAGCCCAACAAACAAAGTGTCAACTGACACTGAACAGGGGTAACAACACCCCAACTATTACACAGCAAGCTGAACTAGAGCCAACGGGGCTCAAAAGTGAAGGAAGCACCAAGAACCGAAGAAGATCCTAGACAGGCAAGACTGCCTCCAGGATCTTCCTCCCAAAACTGGCGTTAGCCGATGCCAGCACATCAACACAGTAGTGCTTCGAAAAGGTGTGCACAGACGACCAAGTGGCAGCGTTGCACAACTGATCAGCAGAGGCCTGATTCTTGTAAGCCCAAGAAGCCCCAATAGATCTTGTAGAATGAGTCGTGACCCAAAAGGGGACAGGGTTCTTCCTCAGCTCGTAAGCCTTACGAATGGTGGACTTGACCCAAGAAGCAATAGTCACTTTGGATGCAGGTCTTCCTGCCCTAGGACCCTCAGGAATGACAAACAGCATGTCCGATTTCCTGATAGACTCAGTGCGATGTACATAAAACTTGAGACAACGCACCACGTCTAACAAGTGGAGATCGCTCTCCTTGGCAGAGGTAGGGACAGGGCAGAAAAACACCACAATCTCCTGACTGATGTGGAACCCAGAGACCACCTTCGAGAGAAAATCCTGAGAAGTGTGAAGCACTTCCTTGTCTTTCTGAAACACCAAATAGGGTGGTTTACAGTACAGAGCATGCAACTCCGCGACATGGTGGAAAGACACAATTGCCAGGAGGAAGGCCATTTTCCATGTCAAGAGGCGTAGAGGAATAGTAGCCAAAGACTCAAATGGAGGGTGGGGGCGCGTTGAAGAACGCCCAAAACCAAGTTACGATCCCAATGAGGAGCAGGAATCTTGAAGGCAGGACGAGCATAAGCAACGCCCTGGAAGAAAACCTTGACATCAGGAAGGATGGCAATGAGCCTCTGAAAGAAAACAGAAAGCACAGAAGTCTGAACTTTAAGGGAACTCAAACTGAGGCCCTTATCCACACCGTCCTGCAAGAAGGCTAGGACCATCGGAAGATCGAAATCCTGAGACAGGTCTTTGTCAGCACACCAAGACAGAAAGGATGAGCAGACACCATGGTAGATCTTGAAATAAAATGGTTTTTGGGCACAAAGCATAGTAGCCACCACACCAGAAGAGAACCCCTTCTTCTTCAATATTGAGGATTCAATTTCCAAGCCGTCAAAGCTGGCCGATGAACATCCTCTTTCCACAGGTAACCCTGAAGAAGAAGGTCCGGACGGTTTGGGTGCCGGAATGGCTCCGACACTGACATATCCAGAAGCTCCGGAAACCAAGACTGACGAGGCCAGTACAGAGCAATCAGAATGACTGGACAACGCTCCAGTCATAATTTCGATAACACCCTGTACAACACAGGGAGGGGAGTAAATATGTAGGCCAGAGGGAATAACCAAGGGATGAACATCACATCTACTGCCAGAGCCAGAGAGTCTCTCCACCGAGAGCAGAAACTCGGTACCTTCCTGCTGTGTCTTTTCGCCATCAGGTCGATGTAAGGAGGACCCCATTTTTGAACAATGAGGTTGAACACCCACTCTCCGCTGTCCACAGTGTGTCGACTGAGGAAGTCCGCCATGACGTTGTCTACGCCAGGAATGTGCATTGCGGATATGGCAGGAACGTGTTCTTCTGTCCAGGACAAAATAGCCTTGACCTTCTAACCAAGCAGCAAGACTTCTTGTTCCGCCTTGCTTATTGATGTAAGCCACGGCCATGGCACTTTCAGACTCTACTCGGATCAGACAGTCTTACAACTGAGATGTCCAATGTCGAAGGGCATGAAATATCGCCCAAAGCTCCAATATGTTGATTGGAAGGAGGGACTCCTCCGGAGACCACCGACCCTGAGCGCTCAAGCGACCCAGGACCGCTCCCCAGCCGGAGAGTCTGGCATCCGTCGTCACCTTGGTCCAGAAGGGTACCATGAAGGACTTGCCCTTCAGCAGATTGGAAAGGTCGAGCCACCATGACAAACTCAGTTCCACAAGAAGAGGAAGAGAAACTTACGTCTTCAGAAGATCCAGCTGACCCTTGCACACCTGGATTATGAACCTCTGGAGCTCCCTGGTGTGCGCCATGGCAAACGGAACTGCTTCTATGGTGACAATGAATTTTCCCACTAGAGAGGATAGCTTCCGGACTGGAACTGGATCCTGAGCCAGAACCGCAGAAACCCTGTGGGCGATCTGGTGAGCCACCTCATCCGTGAGGAACACCATGCTCTTCTGAGTGTCGAAGAGAAGGACCAGGAAGACCAGGCGCTGAGATGGGATAAGATCTGACTTGTCCAAGTTGATGATCCACCCGTGATGCGTGAGAGCATGAATGCATTGCTGAACTTGCTGATGAAGAAGTTCCGCAGAGGGGGCTTTCAGAAGCAAGTCGTCCATGTATGGAGTAACTCTGATGCTGTTCCAGTGGAGGACAGATATCAAGGCACCAAGGACACGGTTGAAGACCTGAGGAGCTGTCGTCAGACCAAATGGAAGAGCTGAGAACTTAAAATGTCCTCTGTCGCAGGCAAACCGGAGGTACTGCCGGCTCTCTGGATGAATGGAATGTGTAAGTACGCATCCTGAAGATCCAGAGAAGCAAGGAATTCCCCCGGGGACATCAAAGCAATCACCGTCCATAGAGACTCCTGGTGATAATGAGTCTGGGACACAAAGGAATTGAGATCCTTCAGGTCCAAGATGAGACAACAACTGCCATCCTTCTTGGAGACCACAAAGAGGTTTGAGTAAAAACCCATACCCCTGTCCTGAACTGGCACCGGCTCTTGATCATGGCTGGAAGGCCCTGGAGGAGACACAGGGGCCTCAACGCACGAAGGGCATAAATGACCTGAGTATTCTTCTAGGGAGCCCTGATTGACATGAGGAACAGTGAGTAATGGGGGTCAAAGACACCCCAGCATCCTTAGTCCCAAGTTCAGCCCGAGGTCCAAACAGGTCTGACATCCTGACAGGAGATAAAGTGTCTAACAGTACAAGGAAAAAACTCAATACCGTGTCCCAGGTTACCCCAAAAAGAGCTAAAATACACTTATCTGGCAAGTGAAGGGTTAAACCTGAGGAGGAGAGTAGAAGGATCCAAGCCCTGTGTAGGATACTCGTGAGAGGAAAGAAAGAAAATGGTGACTGAACTGTAAGCCAATCAGAAAACACCCTGCGAAGCGGGTGTTTAAGGGAAAAGTAGTTTCCTCACAGAGTACCCTAAAAAAACAGCACGCGTATTCCCCCAGGCCTTCCAAGACACTGAGGATGTGCACCATAGTGTAGGGCAAGAGCAGACAATAAGAATGAGTGGTCTCTGAACTTGGTACGTTGAGCGGTTGCAGAGATATGTCCCAAGTGAAACTTGGGCTATGTGGCAAAGCGTGCTTTTCAAATAAATGAAAATTTCTAAAAGTGTCCCAAAATTTGTAAAACTCAAAAGGAACACCTGAACAACAGTAGAAAACACTGGACCCCAAGGGAAGTGTGACAAACGTCCCCCAAAGCACCTAACTTGGCAAGGAAGGGGTTAATGTACCACAGAAAACCCAAAATCCTCCAAGGACTCTAAGCAGACAGAAGATAAAACCCAAATGAGTGCAGGAATATACAAGTAGGAACTCCTAAAAGGAGACCCCTGTGCGGAGGGGAAATAGTGGGACAAGTGGACCATGGCACTCAAAGGGTTGTTCACCTTTTTATCAGGTCTTCAGCCTTCAGATTACCATTGAGAAAGGGAAAAGATATAGCATGCAAGGTTTTCTCTCAGCGCTGGAAGGTCCACAACAGCACCTGTTAACTGAGCAATCCACCATTGGGAAGTCAGTAATGGTAATCCGCCTAATAGGGGATTTCTTCACCCCATATCTAACAAGAAAATAATAAAAGAAACAAAGCAGAACTGTTCTCTGTTGCCTCTCTCTGCAAGGAACAAATCTAACTGGGAGGGGGCTAGCTAGTCTCCAGCTAAGGAGGAGAGGAAGGTTCCAACCTGCATTCTTTCCAAGAATTGTTCCTGCCTACTTAAATGGGTTGTCACCTTCCCAGAGTTAACTTTAAGCTATATTGGACGACAGAGAAATGCAGATACCTCATACTGACAGAAATGCAGTTTTCATACATGAAAACACCCTAAAGTGAGAGACACGCAAACACACTCCTCATAGAGTGGCCAAGTGGAAGGAAGAGAGAGAGATACTGTACATGACAGGATTGTGCACAAATACCTTGAGTGGTGTCTCTACTCATCAGGAGGTTCAGGGCAGGAAGCCACGTCAGAGGGAAGAAGAGAGGCAGAGCAAGAGGAGAAGCAGCAAGGGGAAGGTGAGGGTGGAATCAGTTTGCTGTTGCAAAGTCACTGAGTGAAATTGACAGGTGGTGGCTGAGCAGCTTCTCCCCCAGCCACTCCTGTCAATATTACTGCCCTACACCCTTGAAACTTGCTGCAGTGATTTTATCAGGGGTAGAGATAGAGTTGTCCACAATCCCTGTTTCTACATTTATTCCAATTCTTTAGTAGTGGCCATAAGACCGGACAAAGTATAAACATTATCATAGCTTGCTGTAAACATATTTTTTATTATATATATTTTTTTTTTGGGTGGTTGGGGAGCGTTATAGAAAAAATTAATAGCATTACCTGTCCAGGCAATCTTGTCCATCTAAAAAGCTCCCTCTTCAGTTTACCCTGTCCAGATCCAGCAGTGTCATTTTGCACATCACTATGTGACATATTGCTCCCCAGTTCACGTTGAAGGGCCCTGAGAGTGCCAGAATTGGGATCCGCCTTTAAATAAAGTAATGTGTTAATATAGTACATACTTTTAATACAGCTGTCATACAAAGCTTCCCTAAAAGAAAACGAACAGCTACAGGTTTTATGAATAAGATCAATATTTCTTGACAAAATGAAAAACATAAATGGCCTGGTCTCAAGGCTCTCAGGAAAAAAATTCAGATTCTATAAAACAGTGGTTCTCAAACAGGGTGTCATGACTCTTCGTTTGCCGTGAATACTTAAGAAGCTCCATTTTTATTTTTTTTTATGATATGATGACTAATTGCACACTTCTGTATTGCAGCCATCATTGTGCTCTTGATAAATTATGTAAAATGAGTGTTAGGGGTCATATACCTTAGACAAAATATATTAGCTTTTTTGCATTGGCACAGCTGGAAAAACAACAAACAGATTTACAAGACTTCCTTTTGAATGTAAACAAAAAGAAAAACCAAACAGAGAGCACTTATCACCAGTCACTCCCTCCTCTTTGCACAGATGCCAGGGCCAAAAAAAAATATATATATAAAAAATACATTTTATTAATATGTGTTAAAGGGATAGTAATGTTTCACAAAAACAGCAGCTCCAATTAATCTTCATAGTATTGGAGTCATGGAGAGTGTTATTTCATTACTGTGAGTGTTGTAGTTCAAGAGTAATTGAATGATAAAGTTTCCCCTCCCGTCCCTTTTACCTAGTGTAAGCCCCCACTCCTCAGATGTGGAATCCAGTCCATAGACCACACAGCTCACATTAAGGGTCAATATTCTACTGTGAGAACAATGAAAACCCTGCCCCCCCCCCTTCGCAGGTTTTTCAGCTTTTTCCCTCATTTTAATTGAAGATTGTCCCTCTCTGCAATCTACCTGGACACTCCCTGCTGCTCTAACCTGAGCAGTGTTACATCAGTAGAAGGGGCGGGAGGGGGATACTTTATCATTCAATTACTCTTGAACTACGACTCTGACAGTAGTGAAATAACACTCTTCAAGGCCCAAATACTATGAAGATTAATTAGAGCTGCTTTTATTATGAAACATTACTATGCCTTTAAAATAATGTAACAGGGGCATATCTGGCTTGTCACAAACACTTAACACTTATTAAAATAAATGATCTAAAGGTGATTAGCAAGTCTAATATTTAGATATGGAACATATCCAGTATATCAACAGTAGCTAAACCTTATAAACAAATATTGACAATAGACCCAATAATTACAATAAGTGGGCACTAAGGAAAATCAAGGGTTTCCAAAGAGGATTGTCTAGATACAGCTTACTCCACAGAGAAAATTGACAATTTCCTTTTTTTTCTATTTGGTGGTTGTCACTCCTTATAGCCACTATACCCATTATGAAGCTTTTGAGATGCAATGGTATCTTCCACAATGTAGTAGTGTAAACAGAATACAAACACTCATCGGAATGAGTTTAGACAAAATTTGTACTTTAATTATTTCCAAACTTTTGTGTTATGTTTGCGGATGCGATCCCAGTAACATTATAATCGATGCGTAATTTTCAGCACGAGGATTAATGTTAATTCACCTTTACGATCGGAATAACTTTTCTCCATGTTTCCACTATATTTTTATTTTATTTTGTTTGTTCTAATATACATCATTAAACTATTTGGCTCTATCAACTGCACAAAGAGGAGGGAGTGACTGGTGATGAGTGCTAGTCCTGCAGGGTTATTAATCTCTTTGTTTATATTTTTGCTCACTTCTTTCCCCTGTAGCACCATTATACCAGCCTCAATCTCTTTTGAATTTGTGTTTGTTTGGTGTGCGTGGGTATTGTGCTTAACTTGTAATGTAAACAGAAAAGAGGATTTTAGTCTTACCTGTTAAATCCTTTCCTCTTAGTCCATATAACTCACAGGTGCAATGGGGAGGCAACATCTCCTCCCAGTGGTCTGGAACAATTCTAAAAGAAGTGCAGGGTGGAGCCTCAACCTCCTCCATATCAGGCTACCTCACTAGCCCCGCCCAGATAGATTTGAGAAAAACCTACTAAGTAAGATAGCAAGAAGGAAGAGGGGAAACTCCTGTGAGCAATGAACCCCAGAGGACTCCCCAGTCCAGCCATAGGAGACCCAGCATGGTCCCTTTCACTGGGTGGGAGACCTGTGAGTTATATGGACTAAGAGAAAAGGATTTAACAGGTAAGACTAAAATCCTTTTTTCTCTGTGTCGTCCAATATAACTCACAGGTACCATGGGGATGTATCAACATTGAGCTCTCAGGGTGGGAAGAAGAAGGAAAGGACCAAGCACTGGTCCCCATGATACCAGAGTTCCCATGGACTATCCAGGACACGGAACAGCCCAAACTAACAAAGTGTCAACGGACACATAATAACAGATCACACAGCACAAGGGTCAACAGGGCTCAAACCGTTAAAGAGCAATAAGGCACAGGAAAGAGAAAATCCTAAATACACAAAGCCAATTCCAGGACTCTCCTGCAAAAGCTGGCTTCAGCCAAAGCCAGAACATCAACACTGAAGTGTTTTGCAAAGGTGTGCACAGAAGACAAAGTGGCCTCCTTGCACAGCTGTTCAGCAGAGGCCTGATTCTAGTAGGCCCAAGAGGCCTCAATAGACCTGGAGTGTGTTGTAATGCAGGGGAACAGGTTTCCCTATGAGCCCATAAGCCTTGTGGATGGTAGGATGCAATAGTGACCCTGGACGTAGTCAAACCAACCCTCAGGGATGACAAATAATGTATCAGTTGTACACAAAGTGGAGATCCCTCTCCTTGTCAGATTTAGGGTCTGGACAAAAGGTAGGCACAACAATCTCCTGACTGATGTGGAACTCAGTGACCACCTTAGTAAAGAATTCCTGAGAGGTACGAAGAGCAGCCTTATCCTTGTGAAACACCAGGAAAGGCGGTCTGCAAGATAAAGCCTGCAATTCAGGGGCTCTGTGAACAGAGATGATCGCCAAGAGAAAAGCCATTTTCCAAGTCAGAAGACGAAGAGGAAAGGTAGCCAAAGACTCAAAAGGAGGCTGCTGCAAGACTCCCAGAACCAGGTTAAGGTCCCACTGAGGAGTGGGGGCCATAAAGGCAGGGAAAACATTAGCAACACCCTGAAAGAAGACTTTGACATCTGGCAAAATGGCAATGCATCTCTGGTAAAGGACAGTGAGGGCTGAGGTCTGCACCTTCAAGTAGCTAAGGTGGAGATCCTTGTTCACGCCATCCTGCAAAAAAGTAAAGGATGGCCGGGACATCAAACTCGTTTGAGGACAGATCCCTCTCCACAAACCAAGAACGGAAGGTAGACCAAACCCTATGGTAGGCCTTGGAAGAGACTGGTTTCCTGGCATGGATCATGATTGAGACCACCTCAGGAGAAAAGCTCTTCCTCCTTAGGATGGAGGCTTCAACAGTCATGTGTCAAAGCCAGACACTCCACGTCCTCTCTCCAGAGGTAACCCTAGAGGAGGAGATGCGGTCTGAGTGGCAGAGAAAACGGATCCTGAACAGACAAGGCCATCAGTTCTGGGAACCAAGGTTGCCTGGTCCGTTAGGGGTGATCAAGATAATAGCCACACCTCCATCCCAATCTTCCTCAGCACCTTGGGGATGAGAGGGAAGTGAGGAAAAATGTAGGCTAGATGAAAGCTCCATGGACAAGGCATCTGCTGCAAAAGCTAGAGGATTCCCCTTCCCCCACAAGAACAAAATATTGGAACCTTCCTGTTGTCCCTGTCAGGTCAATCCAGGGGCGTCCCCATTTCTGCAACAACAGGTCAAAGACCTCCGAATGGTGCTCCCACTCCCCGGGTCCACTGTCTGATGAATGAGGTAGTCCGCCAGAATGTTCTCTATGCCTGGAATGTGCATGGCAGTAACATGTTCTTCTGCTCAGGCCAAAATAGCCATGACCTCTAGCCAAGCAGAAGCGCTTCTGGTGCCTCCTTGCTTGTTGATGAAAGGCAAGGCCATGGCGTTGTCTGACTGGATGTGAACTGAACAGCCCCTCAGTACACCAGAGCATGAAGAATCACTCTGATCTCCAGGATTTTGATGGGCTGGAGGGTCTCCTCCGCAGTCCATCGACCCTAGACCCCCAGGTGACCCAGGACAGCTCCCCAGCTGTAAGGGCTGGCACCTGTCATCACCAAGGTCCAGCTCTGGACAACAAAAGGTTTCCCCTTCTCCAGGATGGAACTGACCAACCAACAGAGGAGGTCTTGTCTCACTTCCTGGGGAAGAGAGTCCAGACAATACAAAAGATCCGGATTCCCCCAGCAAGCCCGGATGGTGAACTTCTGAAACTCCCTGGTGAGTCATGGAGTAAGGAACTGCCTCCATGGTGGATATCATGCGGCCCACCAAAGATGAAAACTTGTGTACCGGAGTGGAGGTCCTCCCTAGAATCTGGGCCACCATGTGCATGATCTGATGAACAGAGTCCTCTGTCAGGAAGACCATTCCCTGGCAGGTGTCGAACAGGTGACTGAGGAAAACCAGGTCCGGAGAAGGAACAGGGGAATACTATTCCATGTACAGAATACACCCATGATGGAGGAGGATCTGTGCACATTCTTGGACCTGATGGTCCAGAAGATCCCTGGAAGGAGCCTTCAGCAGAAGGTGTCCATGAACGAAGTCACCTGAATCCCCTTGGTGTGCAGGAAAGCAATCAATGCCCCTAAGACCCGTGCAAACACCTGAGGAACAGTGGTAAGCCCAAAGGGCAGAGCAGTGAACTGGAAGTGCCCCAAGGTGCAATGAGGATCTTCTGACTGTCCAGATGAATTGGAATGTGCAGGTAAGCATCCTGCAGATCCAGAGAGGCCAAACATTCCACTGGACATATCTCTGGAATGACAGAGTGCAAAGACTCTATCTTGTAGTGAGTATGGGCCACCCTTCTTGGGAACTACAAAGAGGTTTGAATAGAAACCTAAACCTCTCTCTTCCGGAGGCACCAAAGCCAGAACTCCCTTGTCCAAAAGAGCATGGACTGCCCCGTTGAAAAAACAGAGCTTTTCTTGGCCCAGAGGGGATCGAGAAAGGAAGAATCTAAAGGGAAGCAGATATATGAAGGGAATCCTGTAGCCTCCTGAAACCACCTAAAATACCCACTGATCCACAACAGAGCCTGCTCAAATGCTTGAAAAATGCTGCAGGAGACCACCCACAGGGAGATGCGGACCAGGGTTCGGAGAGTCATGCTGAAGGATTGGTGGATTTGGGCTTGGGGGAGGAGTGTTTGGCCCTCCACTGCTGCCTGGGCTCGGGGGTAGATCGTGGGGTTCTTGTCTGAGACCCACTCGGATTCGGCCTTTTTGCTTCACTTTGGTGGGTATAAAAAAAATTTAAAAAAAGACTACTTCCTTGCCAGATGAGGGCATTTGGGGACCTGAGGCAAAAGAGTGCTTTTGCCCCCTGTGGCCTCACTGATGATTTGCTTCAATTCAGGCCCAAAAAGAGACGTGCTCTGAAAAGGGAAATTAGTGAGTTTTTAGATTATAGGTCAGCAGACCAAATCTTGAGCCACAGAGTGTGCCTAGCAGCAACAGAAAAGCCAGAAGCCTTAACCTTAAGCATGATCAGCCTCAAGCCTGACAGCAACAAAAAGGGCATTAGTAATATTGTTCTGAGCCTCTAACATGTTGGCTAAAAGGGCCAAAAGGTCCTCTTTAGCATCATCTTTGAGGACAGCACCAGTAAGCTGTTCAGTCCAAACAACAATGGCTCTAGTAACCCACACAGAAGCCAAGGTAGGCCTCAAGGAAGCACCTATTGCTGCAAAGCCAGACTTCAGGATAGCTACAAGCTTCGTGTTTGTCAAGTCCTTAAGTGCCGTGGCATCAGCCAAAGTTAAAGCAGTGGATTTAGACAGTCTGAAAATAGGGGGATCAACCAGTGGAGGTGTAGCCCACTAAGTCAAGGTTGCATCAGAGAATGGATACAGCTTAGAGAATCTCCTGGACAGAGAAAGACTCTTGTCTGGAGGTTTCTACTCATCCAGGATAACCTGGTCCAGAGTGGGATTAGGCGGAAACATACTACAGGACTTCTTGTGCCTTTGAAAGATGCCAGAAGTAGACTGGGTCTCTACAGGATTAATAGGAATGTGTAGGGTAGTCAAAACCGCCTTGATGAGACCCTCTGCAAAGGGTTCAGGGTCAGCTTCAAAGGGGTCGCCATATGTATGGGAAGAAGCCCTTTCTGCATATTCTCCCTCCTCTGACTCCTCAAATGAATCCTCCTCAGAGGAATCAAAAAGATCAGGAATGCCAGGGGCCTTAGATGCCACAAGCCTGAACGAAGGGGGGGGGGTCCAGGATTGGCGGACCCCCAGGAGGGAAAGAGGAAACTGTGCCATAGAGGACTTTGAGTCCTTGACCAGAGTGGATCTTGTTCTATGCTGGAGGGCCCGGGTGGAGAGGTAGAAGTCAAAGCACATGAAGGGCATAAGTGTCCTGAATACTACCTTTGGCATGAGGAACAATAATTAATGGGGGTCAAAGCCGCCCCAGATTCATTAGGTCTAGGTCTAACCCCATGTCCTTTTGGATCCGACATACTAACAGGAGAAGTGTCTAAAAACAATAAGAGGAAACCCAAATACATCACACAGATTAAAAAAATAACCTCAGAAAGCCCCAAAGAGTACTTATCTGGCAGGAGTATGGTTAATCTAAGGAGAAGAGAGAGAGAATCCAAACCTCTGCATAGAATACTCAGCCAAAGAGAGAAATCAAAGCCAATCAGAGAAAAGCCCGCAAAGCTGGCATTCTGGGAATTGTAGTTTCTCACTTTGTAGTTTCCCAACAAAGGCCAGACCCCGAACTCACAGGGCCCCAGGAATCCTTAAGACACTGGGGATGTGAACCTGCTTGTAGTGCAACGGGAGACAGAAGAATGAGCCCTCTCTCAACTCTGTAAGTGGAACGGTTGCAGAGAGATGTCCCAAAGCACGTAGTCCCTTAGAAGTCAATGGAACAAGTGCGGCCGTGCGATAAAGCTCTCTCTTAAAGGTGCGAAATTAAAAAAATTACAAAGTTCTGAAAAACAAATAAAAGTACCCAAAACATATACAGAATATGGAGGGACTAATAAAAACACATGAATCCAAAGGATTAAGTATAAAATAAGCCCTAAACCCAGAGAAAACAGCAGGGAAGGGGTTAAACTTTACCAAAAACAGCCAGCCACCTTTTTGCAGGTCTTCTTTCTTCAGATTACCATTGAGAAGGAAGAAGCCTCAGAGAGACTACTTCTGGAGAGAGAGACTTGGGTTGCATGATTCTCTCCCAGCGCCACAATAGCACCTGATAACTGGACAATCCTCCAGGGGAAGCCAGTAATGGTAATCAGCCTAATGGAGAAATTTGGACACCCCATATCTTACAATAAAATAACAAAATAACTAAAAACTAAGCAGAACTGTTCTCAGTCACTTAACCAGAACATGGAACAAAACTAAATGGGCAGGGTTAGTGAGGTAGCTATGGAGGAGGGGGAGGCTCCACCCTGCACTTCTTCTAGAATTGTTCCCATGGTACCTGTAAGTTTTATTGGATGACAGAGAAAGGCATATTCATGTGGAAAAGAAGAACCATGGGGATATATCACAGCATCCACCAAGATTTTAGGGAGGGAAAAAAATATATATAAAAACACAGAAGACGTTCAGTGAGAATGAACCAGTAAAATATGGACTGCAGGTATCACTGGACACCAAAACTACAAACCAAAGAACAGAAACCAGCATGATACATGGTCCAACAGGAGTCAGGAAGAATACCTAGACAGGCCAACAGCCTGGACATTCCATCAAAGCTGGTTTCAGCCTAAGCCAACACATTAACACAGTGATGTTTATTAAAAGTGTGAAGGAATGAGCAGTTTGCCACCTTACACAACTGCTTAGCAAAGGCCTGATTCTTACAGAACCAAAATGAACCCTCCGATCTTGCGTAATGCACCGTAACCCAAAAGAACACAGGCTTCTTCCTTAGAATATACATCTCATGAATACTTGTCGTAATCCAAGAAATTACCATCACCTTAGAGGCAGCCATGCCCGCATATGAGCCCTCCCGGATTACAAACAGGGAATCAGATTTCTGTAAAGGGTGAGTGAGATTAACATAGCACTTTAAGCACCTAACCACATGCAAAAGATGAAGTTCCTGCTCCTGTCTATTAGATGGAGCTGGGCAGACAGAAGGAATAATAACTTCCTGGTACACGTGAAACCCAGAAACAACATTAGGAAGAAACCCTATAGGGGTTCTCAGAACCACCCTGCCCGGATGAAGGACCAAAAAATTATGTTTACATGTCAAAACATGATATTCGGCCACCCACTGAATCGAGACGACAGCCAAGAGAAAGGCAATCTCTGGAGCGTCATGAAATGTAGGGAAAGACAAATGCTCAAACGAAATATTCTGAATATATATATATATATAGTTATATTCCTATAACTAGATTCCAATCCCACAGAAGAGTGGGATCCTGATAGACAAGGTGGGCATGAGCGACACCTTGGACAAAAGTTTGCAATTCAGGAAAAGGACAGCGAGAGCCAAAATGTTAAGACAATCCTGAAGAAAATCGAAGACAACCAGAAGACGAAAAGGTTGCAGGCTCAACCTGTGGTGCTCACATCATTTGTAGAACAAGGACCATACCCTGTGATATGCCTTGGAGGAAACTGGTTTCCAAACCCGTAGCACGGTATCAATGACAGGCTCAGAGAAACCCTTCCTTCTCACGATGCTGACTTCAAGAGCCAAGCTGTCAAAGCCAAACATCTGCACATGTGTATGGTAAAGCAGGTCCTGAGATTAGAGGTACGGGAAAAGAGGGAGCTGAAACAGTTCTGCCACTGACAGACTGAGAAAATGCGAAATGCAGGCCCAACAGGGCCAAATCGGAGAAATCTGAACATGAACCAACTCTATTCTGATTTTCCTCAGCACTTGGGCATCAGGCGAACTAGAGAAAAGATATACAGCAGAGGAAAATGCCATGAAATGGCCATCACATCTACCACAAGAGCTAGAGAATCACAGAACCTGGCAAAAAAACTGAGGAACATTTAGGTTCAGCCAAAATGTTGCTAGGTCCACTGCAAGTAGACCCCATTAGTTGAACTATCAAGTCAAAAACACTCTAGGCTCCCATCTGCCAGGATCCAGGAGCTGGCAACTGAGAAAGTCTGCCATAACCTTGTCTACCCGTGGAATGTGAATGGCAGAGAGATCAGGCATGCGAGCCTCCACCCACTTGAGAAAAAACTGAACCTTGGCCAATGGGGCCACCCTTCTAGAGTCTCCCTGGAGGATGATGAAAGCAATCGCTGTCACACTGACTGACTGGATCCATACCAGGGATCCCTGGACTGAAACTTATGCCTCGGAGCTAGGCAAATCACCAAAGCTCCAGAACATTGATGACAGAGTACTCTCTTTGACCAAAAACCCAGTGCGGTGAGGAGACCCAGAGTCACGCCCCAGGCTAGCATCTGTATTAACAATGACCCACTCCATTGGGGGCATTGAAGCCTTCCTGAGAACGTCCAGTTGCAACTCTCGAGTGTGAAATTGCACAAAAATGAAATTAGTTAGAGTAGACTAAAAGTATTACATATTTTTAAATTTACTTATCTGACCACAGGGGGATAATGTGGCAAGCAAGGAGAGGGAGACCTTCTCCTCTGCATAGCAGGTTGAGTCTAAAAAGGATGAGGGTCAGTAGTCCAGCCACTGCTAAAACAATCCCCAGGGCTCCACTAGATAGTGTGTAATATTAGAAGCACCACTAGCCCCCTTACAGCCACCAAATTACAAATGGATGCAAGAGAAGTCCCATATAAGAATCATATGGCTGCCGCACATGCCCTTTCTTAAAGGCAATAAAGAGGTATGAAAAGCCACTACCACAAGAGGACTGTTGTTAAATTAAAGAGAAAAATCCAAGTAATTTCAAAGCAAAATGCAAGGAATGCCTTGCAAGAGAGGCAGTGAAATGGTTAAATATAAATTCCACTGTGTAGCAGAAACAATAAAGTTAGGAACACAGATGCCCTGCTTCAGTCATTTGGAAGGATACTTTTAATATTAAGCATGTCAATGCAGGGGTAAAGAGGTAAAGTAGATCACGATGGGAGTCTTTGCCTCTGAGAGCCTTTTTAATCAAGTGCTCTGCCCTCCTGTAAGAAGATCCTTTACCCCATGATTCTTGTGTTCCACTAGATGTAATAGAATTATAGATACAGACGTCTAGATTTCATTGCAGTTTAGAAGTGTTATCACTGGATTATCTATCAGATTCAAACTGAAGTCTTTAGTAACATTTGTACATAAAAATTATTGCTAAAATTATCAACTGCAATGCAAGGCCACAGTTTTATTAAGTTGAAAAAGTCAACCCATTTTCATAGTTATTACAGAAGATCCGGAGGAAAGGAAAGACAAAATCCTACCAGTACATTATGAAATTAGCTTTTCCTGCTGTATAAAAACAAGGATACTTCCACTGCTGGGAAATATTCATTTCAAATGTTACTACAGCTCAACTATGTTGTTGTTTTTAATGCATTTTGTAATTAAAGTGCAATTTTCTATGCTGCCGTTTCTATTACTTATTATGAAGAGCAGTGGTCTAAGATTCTCTCATACAGCAAATCATAAATGTCTTTTGGATACCAGCTGACACTGTTGCTTGTTGCTAACAGTTTGATTAAAGGAACACTAATGTCCAATAATAACTATGTTATTTTGTAGATTTAAAAAAAATAAATTATGTGGCGCAAACCCCATCGGTTTGAGAGATATTCGCATCTACAGTTTCCCCCTCCTTCCCCTTCTCCTGACGTCAGCGCTCTAGCTGACAGCAGGAGATCCCGGTCCTGGGATCAGCTGACGGCTCTGCAGCAGAGCCAAAATAGTGATATTTGAAAAGAATTACTTCACTGGAACAGTCTACAAAGTGTGTCTGGTTTGCAAGCATACTTTGTAGACCATTACAATTAAGTAGTTCTTCTTAAATATCGCTCTTTCGGCTCTGCTTGAATCTCCTGCTGTCAGCTTTACAGCTGACATCAAGAGAGGGGGAACTTTAGATGCGAATATCTCTCAAACCATAAAGGTTTGTGAGATGGGATTTGCGCCACAAAATCTAACATAAAGTTATTATTTGGACATTAGTGTCCCTTTAAAAAAACTGGAACAGTAATTATTTTTCAATTAACTCTTTCCCAGAAGTGGGAGTCCTTTTTTTTCCACTACTCAACAGAAGATGACCTTTAGCATATATGTTTTGATTTAAAAAAAGAATTTACACTCCTTTAAATATCTACTATATTTGCCATTACCACATTCAATTTTAGTATATTCAAAAATTCTTTGCACTTCCCTTTTCATACCTTGTGTCATAAAATTTGATCCCCCAATCTGCTAGCAAACAGCGTGTCATTTCATACAGTTTAACCCTTTTGCTGAAAACTACAACAGTTTATTTATTTCAGCAATAAAGTTCTCTTAATGAATAGTAAATATGGTGTAAAAATGATCAGTTTAGCTGTTTGAGGCAGCATATTTCAACTACTTTGATCCACAGGCAGAGATTAATCAAGAGGCAAAAAATGGAGTAAAGAGAGAAAAGGTTTTCTTTTTTACTCTTTCAATCAAATTACTAGTCTAAATTTGGCAGAAAGCTATGAAATTCACCTCATGGCTCATTTCACATCTTGGTAAATGTGAACCCTAGAGTACACTTCTTTACTGTTTGCTATAAAATTATTAATGTGATTTATGGCAAACAAATAAAAATAACAATTACAGCCAAGTATGAAAATTATGGACATGATCCCAGTTTATACAGTGACCACAAGTATCAATTCAGACTGTTCATAGATGGACAAATCCCTGGAAATGTAAATATTTCTCTAAGTTTCAAAGCTAGCTCTATAAAGACAAGAGGAGTGTGTGACACAATGCTCTGCATACACCTCTGGTCTTTACAGAGTTAAACAGAACAAAGTCTGCATATATTACCTGAATAATAAGAGAAAAAAAAAACTTACATTATCTGCAAGCTTTAGACCTTTAATAGTAACATATAAAGTGGAAGGGTAACGGTTTCTAGGATACTTTAACCACCATTCGTAGACATGAGTATTTGCAGCTATGCGAGCCCGTGAAGGTGGGTAATAAAGTTGCAAACGCAGTTTTGTATCTACATTGTGTACTTCATTGGCACCTACAAGCTTAAAAAACAAAGTAAAAAATTAAAACAATCAGATATTTAAATATAAATAAAAAGGCAAAAAAGGCATATTAGTTTGGAATATATCAGGGGCGCTTTTCCTCACAAAGGACTGAATTATAATCCAGTTGATAAGGTTATCACTGATTTTATCTACAAATGTCCCCAAAGGCTTGAACAGTAATATGTAAAATAAAACCACTGATAAATTATCACCTATAGATAATGTAAATAATTTATGCCAGGTGCATAAAAACCCAGAAAATATTGAATGCCTTTTTCATTTAGGATGACTTTTGGTATTATAGCTGTAATGACCAATCAACTTCTCATGCCTCCTTTTCCCATCTGGTGTGAGGAATGAGGCTCCTCTCCTCTGCTTATAAATAGTATTAAACTGGTATTCTGCACTCAGTTGAGAGTGTTTTGGAAGTAAATAAGTTAGAATGTATTCATTTTTCTTAAATACCAATATTTAAAAAAAAAAAAAAAAAAAAAAAATCACGCACATCACTACAGACAATTTAGACATACAGACTTGGGTAAACAGGACAGGTGGGTCTACCTTGTTCAGCATGACTTGAACTCTTCATAAGAGTGTGAGCCACTCTCTCTAAACCACTATGTGCAGACAACCTGTTGTACAATAACATTTATCACCTCCAATGGACTCTAGGCTACAGTTAAAGTAAAATTAATATCTACATTAAACTGCAGTTGATACGTTTTATCAACTAGTTTTATCTAAAAGATTCCCACTCAAGTCTGTTGAAAAATTTGTACATAAAACCTTAGATAAAGTTAAAAACATAAATCTAATTCAAGCTAGTTTGCTGTTAAATATTCTGGCAATTATCATTAAATATGGACATTGGCAATACTGCATTTTTACTTGTTTTGCCTGTTTAAAGTGAAATTGTAAAATACATTGCCTACTGAAATTTTTAATGTACATCCAACTATTTTAAACTTAATAACTTAAGAAATCCAGAAATGTGTGTGGAATCAAAAGTGGGGAATTAAAGGGATACACAAAAACAGCAGCTCCAATTACTCTTCATAGTATTGAACCATAGAGGTGTTATTTCAATACTGTCAGAGTTGTAGTTCAATTGAATGATAAAATATCCCCCTCCTTCCCTTTTATCTAGTGTAAGCCACCTCCCCTCAGATGTGGAATCTGGTCTTTAGACCAGACAGCTCACAGCAAGGGACAATCTTCTTACTGTAAGCATAGGGAAAACCCTGCCCCCTTGATAGGTGTTCAGGTTTTTCCCTTATGCTAACTGAAGATTGTCCCTCTCTGTGATCCACCTGGACACCACCTTGCTGCTCTGAGGTGAGCAGTGTTACATCAGTAAAAGGGGTGGGAGGGGGATGCTTTAACATTCAATTACTCTTTAACTACAACTCTGACAGTATTGAAATAACACTCCCAATGGCCCAAATAATAAGAAGATTAATTGGAGCTGCTTTTATTGTAAATCATTACTATCCCTTTAACTACTTTACCATAGATGCTTTCTTTAACCTTTTAAGGAACCGAGGGGTATGCAACACATCGCTTTGCAAAGTATTATTCATGTCTCTAGTCCTTAAAGGGATAATAGGACTTTTGGATTGAGGACAAAGAATAATGTGTATAGAAGTAACATAGCTTTATTTTCTTAATAACAAATTTTTAAAATCAAGAAATATGCAAAATAAAAGTACCTTTAAAAAAGCCCAAGCAATTTTGCGAAATCCCTTTTCCTGAACTTGTACTTCTAAGTTTGGGTTTATATTATCCATGTTACATAAATCCAGAATCTTGAAAATACAAAAAAATAATATGAGTCAACTGTGGAAAATATAGCAGTATCTCAAAACGACAATCTTTTATTACTTAACATGTGTAATCATATCAGACTTATTGAAAACATGATAACATAATAACTTAAAGTAACAGTAACACTTTATTTTGGCAGAATAAGGGGATTTTTGTAATCACTGATAAATTAAACTGAGGGGTACAGGTAACATGGGGTATAGGAGCATGCCTTTATGATGCACTCTAGTTGAAACTTCTCCCACTTCCCTATACCCTTCCTCCAACTGCTCAACTCTCAGTTTTTGTTTAGGAAAGTCAGGTAAGTTAATAGACATGTGAACTGAGGGCATCAATACCAGACTAAGTTTTCTGTGGGCAGGATGCCCTTCATCCATCAGTGGACTCAGAGAAAAGGATTTATTGGTGAGTAAAAACCCCTTTTCTCTAGCATCATTGAGGGATGCAGTGACCATGAGGATGTGCCAAAGCAGTCCTAGAAATTTAGAGTGAGTAAAAGAAAACTAATTCACAGCCTTCAAAACTTGGTGGACAAAACTGGCATCTTGAGACTCAAAAATGCTTTTCTCTTAGTCCATAGCAGCTACTGGTAACTTTGGGTAGGCAACCGCCCCTTTAAGTAGGCAGGAACAATTCTTGAAGAGAATGCTGGGTAGAGCCTACCCCCTCTCCTTAGCTGCATCTAGCCACCCCTCTCCAGAAAGACTTGAGACACTAACTAGTTGACTAGGTAGTAAGAAGGAAAAAGAAGACTCCTGTGAGCACTAACCCGAAAGGACTCCCACGTTCGGTCACAGGACAGCCAAGCACGGTCCCTTGACAGGGTGGGAGACCAGTAACCTATATGGACTAAGAGAAAAGGATTTAACAGGTAAGACTAAAATACTCTTTTCTCTGTTGTCCAATACAGGTTACCAAAGTCACCAGAGCCTATATGAACCATCAGATCATATACAGCCCAACAATAACAATGACGTGTCAACAGACACAAAACCGGTGCATAACCACACCAGGAACGTAGCACAGCACACAAACTCGAGCCAACTGGGCTCAAAAATGAAGGAGCACTGAGGAGATGAAAGGAGAACCTAGACAGGCAAAACTGTCTCTAGGATCTTCTGTCCCAAACTGACATCACCCTACGCCAGCACATCAACGCGGTAGTGCTTAGAAAAGGTGTGCACGTTTGGGCAGTCTCTACTGCGCATGACTGCAGAGCAACCAACAGAATCCGGCCACCAGCCGAGGTTGCTGGGTCGCACTGTGGCCCGTGTACACAGGCTTTTCAACTAGTATCATATACAGGAATTTAAGTTTTTGTACTTGAATTAGATGAGATTTGGTCAGATTAATAACCTAGCTATGTTGTTGCAGTATCTCATTAGTGATATGAAGAATTTTTTGTAGTAGTTTTGCAAGAGAAGCTTAGATATGTGGACAAATTGACTACAACTGATCAAAGGTAAGCTGTTAAGGGTGCGATCACTTTGGTGAACACCCTTCGCGCTGTGGCTAGACCAAATGGTAGAGCCACAAATTGATAATGTTGGTTTTGTAATGCAAACCAAAGATACTAGTAATGTTCTGGCCAAATAGGTATGTGTAAGCAAGAGTCTTTGATATCTAGTGATGCCATGAATTTCTCTGGTTCCATAGCCGCTATAACTGATCTGATTGACTACATTTTTATCTTTGAAATCTTTATAAATTGATTTAGAGCTTATAAATCTAAAACTGGTCGAAAATCCTCTGTCTTTTTTCGAACAATGAAAAGGTTGGAATAAAATCCTTTACTTCTGCTCCTTTGGAACTGGGATTACTATGCTGTTCATTAAAATTTGACAAATCTCTTGATGGAATACCTTTTGAAAGGTTTTGTCTTTGGGCACTCTTGACATGAAGAAGTGATTTGCAGGGAAAGTGGTCATTCTGTAACCCTCTGTTATTACCTGTAGTAGTTATTTGTGTGTAATTGAATTCCTCCACTGTAGTATATAATGTCAGTCTTCCCCCAAGTGGATGATCTGTGGGAGACTCCGACCTTCCACCTGAATGCAGTGGTGGATTTTGTTTCAGCCTTGGGGACATTTCTTTTTTGAAAACAAGTGGATTTATTTTTACCTCCTTAACAAAAGGATTCACCTGACATACTTGATGCTGAATGGCGAGATGTTCCTCTATAATCTCTGTCAGATAGGTATGAGGAACTTCTCTTTTTGAAATCAACTCTCAGAGGTTTGTTTTGAGGTAAAAGTGTATATTTGCCTCCTATGGCTTGACTGAATTTCATCCAGCTCTGATCCAAACAATAGTGAGTCAGTGAACGGTAAGGCTATTAATGCTCTTGGATGCCGAATCCACATTCCATATTTTAAGCGTTAAGGTATATCGGGCTGCAACTGTTGTACCCTAGCATTTTACTGCCATTTTGGCTATTTCTAAGTCTGCCTCGCCATGATAAACAGTGACTTTTTATAGTAAACTTAATAAAGGGATAATAACTTACTTTTATGAGATTGTTGTTGGTCTTTTTGATGGTATACAAGATGAATCTGTTAACCGTTTGACCAGCACTTTTTCTAACCTGTTGGCTATAGAACTTGGTAATGACTTTGCCCATTTTGGCACTAGAGTGAGTGGCAAATCTGTAAAAGTATTAGCTAAAGTTAAGTCTGTTGTTGAACACTTCCGACATTTTTGAGAACCTGCATGTTTCATACCACAGGTCATACAGGAAACAAAGGAGCTTTTATTGCTCTTAGTTTTTATTATCCCAATCATTAATTTCTGCCATAGTGTTATTTCCACTAAGTGTTTTACAATGTTACAGTTAACTGTTTTATGGTGTGTGTAAGGTGATATTTCTCTTCAAGTAACAATAATCGCCCTTATCATTGATAAGAGCTGCAGCAGATTGTGTACGCGAGCGTACGTTGCGTTTAAGAGTGAACACATCATTCCACATATGGTGTTTGCCACCGAAGAAAATTGTCAGTAATGGCGTAAGACACAATACATTATTTTGGCTTTCCTGAATCTGATATCACTCGTGAGATGTGAACTGCTTTGCAGTTTTCATCAATTAAGCTCCTTGTTTAGGTAGCTGCATCAGAGCAAGGAGCACGTATATGTTATTGCGGTGTTGCAGTCTCTTGGACTGTTGCATAGCCGCTTACGTCACATTTTTCATATGTCCTCTTCCACCTCCAAAGTTGTTGTGGTGTGCTTATTGCATAAAAAGCCCTTGCATATGTTTCAAAGACTTTGCTCCCATAAGAACCAATGCAGCAAATATGGCTGCTGTGCCAGGAGTCACAATGAAGCCCTGGCTTCATTCAAGAGAAGCAGATCAACCAATAGCAGCTGCCCTTTAAGAACATGACAAGAGGAATTGTGGAGTAAGTGCAGGGGGGTAGGAAAGCTGCCGAAGCTCATGTAAAAGGGAAAGGGAGAGCCAGCATTTTGGAGTTGTTTCACAAAGAGGCCGAAGAGGGGGCTTTGGTGATGAGCCTTCCTCCATTGCCTAATAAACTGTAGGGGACTCAAGCAAAGGAGGGCTGCAGGAAAGAAGCAGCTCAAATAATGAGCACTTCTGAAAGAAAAGTAAAGGTTGCAAGACAGGACAAGACAACTGGGAAGGAGGAAAAACATAGCAGTGGTTGGGGTTGTGGAGAGGACTGAAGACAGATGGGAGGGGGGTGTCTAGGAAATGAAGAGAAATGGAAGAAAGGTTCAAGGTTTGTCAAAGAGGCAAAGCAAAGGATCCTAAGACCAAGAACCAAAGTGGAAAGAGGAAAATGCCTGAAAAAGCCTATTATAAGGGAGGAAGCTGGGGAGGCAGCTGTCTCAGGGACAAGTAAAGGAAGGGAGGGGAAGGAAGGCAAGGGTTTCAAGGGTAGCACCGAGAATTAACTGATGACACAATGGTGAACGCTGTAACAAAGGGGGTACCAGTCCAACCGAGAAGTCCAGGCATATACCCTTAACTACTACAGTGACTGAGCTGGTGACACTGTTTTGCAAACAAGATACTGGGCAAATCTGCAGTTCATATGTTTTACATCTGATTACTGGACACTCTGCACTCATCGTGGGAGCATGTTCGTCTCACTGTAGCAGCCCATTATCAGTGGATTCACCAGCATGGGCTTCTATAGCCTTTTATAGAGAGGAGAGCAATCTCCCATGAGCTAAGGGAAGAAATAACTTTTCCCACCCTTGCAAATCAATGCAGAGCATAACAGAGGAGTTTTGAGCTATATATATATATATATATATATATATATATATATATATATAGCTCTTGGGACACAGCTAAAAATCTAAAAGCATATTTATTGTATGAACTCTGTATTGCCCCTTTAAGGTTTTCAAACAGGACAAGTTTAGAATTTCACAAACATCCAACGTGATGTTTTTGTGCATCATACAACAAAATCTGAAGGCAAAAACAGAAAAAAAAAGTACATATTTAAGTAACTTAAGTTTACAGCTAGAATTAACAATTAAATCCAGGCTTGCCTTAAATAGCCCCAAAATTAACAAAAGACCAAAAACTAGAACACAATTGCACCCCATACCAACCACTCCCAGATTACACACAATTCAGACAAATGGACAACCAAGACAATTGAAACTCAAAGCTCTGCTTCTTTTGTCTTCAAATTCTCCACTTCAAACCAAACCACTTGACAACACTTAAGAGATACTAACAAAGTTTAACAGAGATGTTCATATTACTTTAAAATAAGCAGAAAAGCATCTTGGTGCAAGTTCTCTTTTTTTTCTTTTTTTTTTTTGTTTTGGAGGGGGGTACTCTCTGGATCCCTCTCTGCATGACTGGCTTCTGCATTTTCTATACTAACCTATGGACGTTCTCCTAGAAACAGATGTATGTCGATTTTTGTTTGTTTTAGGAAAAGAGGCTGCTTTTCCTATGGTCACCTCACCTCCCTGTAAAGCAAGGGTTGTGAGGTTCCATCTGATGCCTAGAACACCCAGAAAACTTTAGATGGCTTCAGAAAGCCTTTAAACTTATTTAAGGTAATAAGAACACCTTTGTTAAAAAGTTTTGGTGTCCCTTTAAGAAAAAGGGAGCTGACCTACAAATGAGACATCATTTTATACCTCAAAAAACAGGATAACATTAGGGGAATCCTCATTTTCTTGCAAGAAATATGCAAACCGCTCATTAAATAAGATTTGCTCATCCCACTCAGGAACTGGTGATTTAAATCGCTTGAAATCATATGCTTGTGTGACCAACGGTAAAATATATTCATTTCCTTCTTGTTCGCAAAGAGATGAAATTGTATTAATGCTGTAAGAAATAATAACATTTTATATTAAAGGCATATTATTTCCATATAATATGTAATATCTCATATTTCCATAAAGAGAGGAAATTCAATGCTTTCCAGTAAAAGGGAGAGAGATCTTAACAGAGAAAGGAGCCCCCATCTTCCTTTTTTTAGTTAACCCTTTGAGTGCCAGTGAGGTATACAGGACATTGCAAAGCAATGGGTTTGCTGCCCGTCTGGCACTTATAGAGTTATCATTCCAGAATATGAGGGGGTACTCTACTTCTGCCGGAATTTATTAAGCTGTTTCTTACAAACATCAGGCAACAGAAAATGTGAAAAACAAGCCAAAGAATGTGAAAGGCTCTGAGTACAAAAAAAGCAAATACTCAAGAGCATCACATTTCAGCTCTCTAGTGTCACTAGAGAGGAGAAGTTTCCACATTATATTAGACTAATCCCACCCCAAAAGGGCAGTCCAGTTCCAAATGGAGGGCAAGTCCCCTCTGCACGGGAAATACCAGCTAGCTTCATCACATTTTAGCTCTCTAGTGATATTACAGAGGAGTCACCTTGCAGGGGGAACTTGCCTGACATTTTGGAATTGGAACAACCTTTTGGGCATGATTAGTCTAATATGTATGAGAAAATCTCTCCTTTGTAATGGCACTAGAGAGCTCAAATGTGATGCTCTTGAGCGGTGACTAGACAAAGAACATGCAACACTGCTATTGTGTTCATGCTCTGAGCCTCCACATCTTTTGGATTGTTAACAGAAAAGGTATCATATGCATTAGAAGAGATGGAAATCCAGTCACCTGTTCTCTTTTCGAACATATTCCCCTGTTTTCTGATCAATTACATGAATTTTGACCAGTGGACGGGAAACCATTAGGTCAATTATAAGTTTATCAGAGCGATGGATGTAGACTCCTAATATCAAGCTGTCGTCATACACTCGTCTAGAGCTGCTTTTTTCTTCTTTGCGTTCTTCAATGCCACTTCCTGTGCTGTCATCTATTACTAGAATTAAGCAAAAGCACAATGTATAAAATAAAGAAGTCTATACTTTTACATTGCAACACGAAATAAGAAATCTTCCTGTCATGTTTTCATTTCGTAGTTCTTATTTTTCCCCACTTATCATGTAAAGATTACTTTAAAGGGATAGTAATACTTCGTTTTAACTTTATTTTATTTTGTAGGCATTAAAAAAACATGAAGAATGATATAAGTCTCATCTCTCAAACCTTTATGATTTGAGAGATATTCACAAGCAAAGTCTCCCCCTCCCGCCCCTTTTACCTAGTGTAAGCCATCTCTTCTCAGATGTGGAATGCAGTCCATAGACTGGACAGATAACAGAAGGGGACACTCTTATTCCTATGAAAACAATGAAAGCCCTGCCCCCCTTGACAAGTTTTTCAGGTTTTTCCCTTATCTTAATTGAAGATTGTCCCTCTCTGCAATCTACCTGGGCACCTCCCTTCTGCTCTGGGTGAGCAGTGAAATAACAATCTCCAAAGTCCAAATACTATGATGATTAATTAGAGCTGCTTTTATTATGAAACATTACTATCCCTTTAACAGACTGGAAGCAGAAGAGATCAGTAGTATTTAAGAGAACAATAAAAAAAAATAAATACATAAAATACCCAAAACGGTAATTGATTTAAATACCTGTTTTAACCCCTTGAATATTAGGGAGGTCTCCAATGCATTTGCTCAATGTTTCACCTATCTAGATTCTCAAGGTGTAAAAAGAACTCTTTAAATGGCATTTTTTATTTGTTCTCTAAGGTACAGTTGGGTTGTCAAAGAATTGCACCACATTTTTAGTACACTAGTTTCACTGTCACAGAGACACACTCACTGTCGCACACAGTCAGATGCATTTACATACGCACATACACACAGTCTGATACTCCACTGTCCACTGGCTACCATAGAAGACATACACTGTCTGACACACCAGTGTTTTTCCATTGGTAACCCTAGAACCACACATACACTGTCTGCTTACCCAGACATGTCCCAGTGTCCACTGGCAGTCACAAAACACACAAATGGGGAGATTCATGAAAGCGTGATAAAGAGCTTATAAAGAGGAGATGACTTCAGACTGATATCACTTCTCCAACTCCTGTGCTATTCTATGGAGCCAATGCACTAGGATTTCTCCAACTTTGGAGATCTTAGAATAACATAGGAACTGGAGAAGTGATACTATATCACTCCTTACTGCATAACACCTAAACCAGCACTGACACACTGAGACTAGACACTACAGAACTCCAGATAGTCAAAGATCCACACATACACTGTGTGACCCCCAGCTTTGTACCAATGCCCCACTGAGTCACAAACAACCCCGTCCCAAGCACACTTTGTAGACCGTTCTAATGAAGTCTTTCTTAATAGCTGACACTATTTCGTCTCAGCTGAAGAGCTGTCCGGTCAAATGACCAGAATCTCGATCTGTCAACTAGAGTGCTGACGTCTGAGGAGGGAGGAGACTATAAAAACATATAACTATAAAACTAGCAACTGGACTTACATCATTTAGTTTACTTTTGTAATGTGAACAAAATTCAACTTTATGAACATCTAGTATTACTATCCCTTTAAAGTAATGTGTTTTATTGTTTTTATTATACTCATGTTTCATTGACTTTTCATTTTAAATATATTTATTTTTCTTTACATTGCCGAGCCTCTCAACCTAACAAGTTTGTGATTTGTTAGTTTAAGTTCTCTATAAAAATGGAGGCTTGGTTTAGTGATTATTTCATTTTATTTTTTTGTTTCAGACTGTGTGGATCCCTGAACAGAGACGGTATATTCTCCATTTGCGAGCTTCCTTTCTTAAGATCCCAAATTGTGAGTGAATGTCCTATTCCCATATTTTACACTTAAAGGGACAGTAATATTTCACCCAAAAAGCAGCTCCAATTAATCTTCATAATATATGGGCCATGGAGGGCATTATTTCAATACTTTACAAGTTGTCATTCAACAGTAATTGAATGATAATTCAACAGTAATTGAAGGACAAATTACACCACTCCTGCCCCTTTTACTAATGTGAGGCTGCTCTCCAAGCCAGTCCAGATGGATCTCAGCGAGGGACAATCTTCAATGAACATAAGGAAAACCTGCTCTCCTTCATCAAGCAGGGCAGGGTTTTCTTTATGCTCATAGCAAGAAGATTATCCCTTGCCAAGTGATCGGATTCCACATCTGAGGGGAGACGGCTTACAGTAGGTATAAATGGGTGGGAGGGGATACTTTATCATTCAATTACTGTTGAACTACAAATTGGATAGTATTGAAATAATGCTTTCCATTGCTCAAATACAATGAAGATTAGAGCTGCTTTTTGGGTGAAACATTATTATCCCTTTAAGGGTTTAGAGATAAGTACCACTGGGTGCCTTTTCTTTTCTCTACATATACATTTCGGGCTCTCAAAAAATAGCTAATTCTCCACTTCCTTGCATTCCACCTCCGAAAAGACAATGAAAGAATTATTTTTTCAAATTCTAACATGAATTGCACAATATTTATATATATGTAATACCTACATAATTTTGTGTGTTAGTATTCTTTTAACAGTCTTTGTTCTTGAAGACGACAAGGATAATCAATTTAAGAAGATCAAAGATGCCATCCTTTTCAGTATTAGAAAAACTAATTTTGAAAATCACATTACTATTTATGGAAGCATATCCTCCTTTATAATATATATATATATATATATATATATATATATATATATATATATATATATATATATATATATATATAATAATAGGATGTTTGTCACAATTCAGTCATGCGCAGTAGAGACTGCCCGCATTTGGGCAGTCTCTACTGCGCATTATTGCATCACGCGAGTGAGGCAATGCAACACTGCATTGTGTGGAGCAGTGAGGTAGCGACCTCTTAACCCTTTGGGTGCCAGAGGGGGAATATGCGTTGCTTACCCCTCTGGCACTCAAAGTGTTAACATTACCTGGACCTTGGCCCGTGTACAAGGGCTTTTACACTAGTTATGGATAAAGAAACACTTGAAAAAAATCTGGGCTAAAAGAGCTGCAACATAAGGTACAAATAAAAATTCCCAACATTTCCATTTATTTAGATTAGGCGTTTTAACCTTTTGAATGCTGGAGAGGTCTCAAAAACACAGCAGAGCCTATAACTGACTTACCTGTGTTCAAGCAGATAAATCCTAAAATATGGAATGTTGATAACGGATGTAGGTTTGGGAACCTCTATAACAGAGGACTCTTGACAATTCTAATTTGTTTATATATTTGCTCACATTAATTTAAGCATTAAGTTTAAACCCCACTGTTTATTCATGTTTCTATATCATCCTGTGAATAATTTACAAACCTAAGCAATATGATAAAATAAGAGGATTTTAGTCTTACCTGTTAAATCATTTTCTCTTAGTTCATAAAGGTTACTGGTAACTCTGGGAGGCGATCCGTCCTTTTAAGTAGGCAGGAACATTTCTCTAAATGTAAGCAGGGGGTGGAGCCTCAATTCCCTCCTAGGCTGCAGCTAGCCAACCAGCTCCAGAATGATTTGAGACACTAACTAATGACTAGATAGAGAAGAAAAGAAGACTCCTGTAAGCATGACCCCGAAGGACTCCCACATACTGCCACAGGAGAGCCAAGCATGGTCCCTTGACAGGGTGGGAGACCAGTAACCTGTATGGACTAAGAGAAAAGGATTTAACAAGTAAGACTAAAATCCTCTTTTCTCTGTCGTCCAATACAGGTTACTGGTAACACTGGGATGTCCAACCATTGAGTTCCCCAGAGGTGGGAAAAAGGCAAGGACCAGGTGCAAAAACCAGATATGGTGGTTTACAGGAAATAGCTTGTAACTCCGCAACACGGCGAACAGACACGATCGCCAAAAGGAATGCCATTTTCCACGTCAAGAGACGTAGAGGAATAGTAGCCAAAGACTCAAAGGGAGAGCGTTGAAGAACGCCCAAGACCAAATTAAGATCCCACTGAGAAGCGGGACTCCAGAAGGCAGGACGAACATGAGCAATGCCCTGGAAGAAAGCCTTGATATCAGGAAGGATAGCAATGCGCTTCTGGAAGAAGACAGAAAGCGCCGAACTCTGAACCTTAAGAGAACTCAAACTGAGTCCCTTATCCACACAGTCTTGCAGAAAAGCCAGGACAGTAGGTAGATCAAAATCAAGGGACAGATCCCTGTCGGCACACCAAGACACAAAAGTCGGCCAGACACGGTGATAGATCTTGGACGTGACAGGCTTACGGGCACTAGTAGTTGCCACCGCAGAAGAGAAACCCTTCTTCTTCAAAATCGAAGATTCAACCTCCAGGCCAACAAATTGAGCCGATGAACATCTTCCTTCCACAGGTAACCCTGCAGAAGAAGATCCGGACAGGAGGGGAGTGGAAAGGGCTCTGCCACAGATAGAGCCAGAAGCTCCGGAACCAGGATTGGTGAGGCCAAAACGGAGCAATCAAGATGACTGGACAACGGTCCATCTTCAACTTCCGTAACACCCTTGTCAACATGGGAAGGGGGGAAGATGTAAACCAGCAGAAACGTCCAATGCATGGTCAATGCATCTACCGCTAGAGCCAGAGAGTCTCTCCACCGAGAGCAGAACACAGGAACTTTCCTGTTGTGTCTTGTCGCCATCAGGTCCACGTGGGGCATCCCCCGCCTCTGAATAATGAGCTGGAACACCTCGGGGTGTAATTCCCACTCTCCGCTGTCCACTGTGTGACAACTGAGGAAGTCTGCCATGACGTTGTCTACGCCTGGAATGTGCACTGCGGATATGACAGGAACATGATGTTCTGCCCAGGACAAAATAGCCTTGACCTCTAACCAAGCAGCGAGACTTCCGCCTTGCTTGTTGATGTAGGCAACTGCCGTGGCGTTGTCAGACTCCACTCGGACTGGACAGTCCTCCAGTTGGGACACCCAATGATGTACAGCATGAAATATCGCCCAAAGTTCCAAGATGTTGATTAGGAGAAGGGACTCCTCTGTGGACCATGTCCCCTGAGCGCTGAAGTGACCCAGAACAGCTCCCCAGCCTGAGAGGCTGGCATCTGTCGTGACCATGGTCCAGTAGGGAATCAGAAAGGATCTCCCTTTCAGCAGATTGGAAAGGTCCAGCCACCACTCCAAGCTCAGCTCCACATGAGGAGGAAGTGACACTGACATCCTCTGATGATCTGGTCGATCCCTGCACACCTGTATCACAAACCTCTGGAGTTCCCTGGTGTGTGCCATGGCGAATGGAACTGCTTCTATCGTGGAGATGAACTTCCCCACAAGAGAAGACAACCTCTGAACTAGGACCAGATCCTGAGACAGAATCGCTGAAACCCTGTGGGCAATTTGATGGGCTACCGCGTCCGGTAGAAACACCATGCTCCTCTGAGTATTGAATAGAAGACCCAGGAAGATCAGTTGCTGGGATGGGACAAGATCCATCTTGTCCAAGTTGACAATCCATCCGTGATGGGTGAGGACTTGGATGCAGGTCTGAACCTGCTGGTGAAGAAGGTCCGCAGAGGAGGCTTTCAAAAGCAAGTCATCCATGTAAGGAGTCACTCTGATGCCGTCCCGATGGAGAACGGATATCAAGGCCCCAGAACTCATTGGAAAACCTGAGGGGCCGTCGTCAGACCAAATGGAAGAGCCGAGAACTGAAAATGTCCTCTGTCGCAGGTAAACCGCAGGTACTGCCTGCTCTTCTGATGGATTGGGATGTATAAATACGCATCCTGAAGGTCCAGAGAAGCAAGGAACTCCCCCGGAGACATGGCAGCGATCACTGTGAGCAGAGACTCCAGAAGATAGTGAATCTTGGTCACGAAGGAGTTTAGATCCTTCAAATCCAAAACAAGGTGACATCCGCCGTCCTTTTTGGCTACCACAAAGAGGTTCGAGTAAAACCCCAAACTCCTGTCTGAAGGAGGTACCAGCTCCAGGACATCCTTGTCCAAAAGAGCCTGAACAGCGCCGAACAGATGGCGTTTCTCGGCGTCCTGAGGAGTACAAGAAAGACGAAAGCGAAAAGGAGGAAGAGAATAGAAAGGGATCTTGTATCCCTCTGTCACCACTTGTAAAACCCATGGGTCCGACACAGAATCCTCCCAAATTCCACGAAAGAGTTGCAGACGACCATCCACAGCGGGATACGGACCCGGGTTCGGTGAGTCATGCCGAAGCAGTCTTGGCAGCCTTGGGCTTGGAGGCAGCCTTAGGCTTCCATTGCTGTTTGGGCTTGGAGGAGGAACACGGAGCTGATGGAACCGCCTGGTTCGTTGAACGTGTCTCAGTCTGAAAGCAACTAAAGGACCGGTTAAGTTTAAACGGCAACTTCTTCTTAAAGACCAAGGGTAGAAGAGTACTCTTACCCCTTGTGGCCTCGCTAATCAGTTCCTTAAGATCAGGGCCAAACAAGGAGGAACCCTGAAATGGCAGAGAAAGTAATACTTTCTTGGAAGCAGTGTCTGCAGACCAGATATTGAGCCAAAGAGCACACCTGGCTACCACAGAAGTAGTAGAAGCCCTAGCCATCAAAAGCAGCAGCAGATACATAGTGTTGCACTTCAGAGATATTGGCAAGAAGACACAATTTCTCCGAAGTAGGCGCATCCTGACGGACAGCCGTAGTGAGTTGTTCAGTCCAGACTGCAATAGCCCGGTTAACCCATGCAATAGCAAGCGCTGGACGCATAGCGGTACCAATATTAGCAAAAATGGACTTGAGGGAAACTTCAAGTTTCTTGTCAGTCCAGTCAGTCAGTGCAGAAGCATCAGAGACCGGTAAGGCAGGAGATTTAGATAGCCTAGATATAGGTGCGTCCACCTTAGGGGGAAGAACCCATTTAGCCAGCTCAGCTTCAGAAAAGGGGTAAAGCTTAGCAAATTTCCTGGACACAGAAGCAGACTTGTCCGGAGATTTCCACGCCTCAGAAACCAGATGGTCAAGAGTGGGGTTAGGAGGAAAATAAGTAAGGGGCGTAGCAGGCTCCTGAAAAACATCAGAGGGATCAGAAGGGATCTCCTGAACCAATGAAATGTTAAGTGTGGATAATACAGCTCTGATCAGGCCCTCAGCAGAGGGTTCCGGATCAGCTTCAAAGGGATCCCCAAGGGACCGAGAAGACTCCAAGACAGTACCATCTTCAACATCCAAATCCAACAGCAGTTCTTCAGAAGAAGCTGACACATCAGGTGCTCCCTGCGGTTTAGGCAGGGAAGACCTGATAGTAGAGGGGGTCTGCCACATTTGAAGTGCCCCCTGTATCTGGGATGGAAAGAGTTGCAATGTGGACCTAAGGTCCCTAGTCGCAGCGTTAAACTCTTGCACCCAAGCTGGCTCAATAGCATGGCTGGAAGTCCCTGGGTTGCTGTCAGGAACCTCAGAACATGCTGGGCATAAATGACAAGAGAACTCTCTAGGTAGCCCTGAGTGACAGGAAGAGCAATGCGCAATAGGGGATACTGAGACCCCAGCCTCCTTAGTCTTAGGTCTAGCCCCAAGCTCCAGCGGTTTAGACATTCTCACAGTGTCAAAATAACCAACTGTAACCCAATTATAGTGTGTAAGATTAATATTTCACCCCAGAAATGCTAAATATAGACTTATCTGGCAGGCAAAGGGTTAATCTGCAGAGGAGAGAAGGAGAGTCCAAGCCTTGAGTAAGATGCTCGCTCAGAAAGGCTCACCAAATGGCTGCCGCGACGGGAGCCAGTTGCTCATGGGAAATGTAGTTTTTTCCCAAAAAGTACCCCAAACAGTTCCCGAAGCCCCCCAACACACTTGAACTACAAACCGGATGATAGAGCAAGGGTCGACAATTAAAATGAGCCCACTCTGAAGTTGCTAGGTTAAGCGGTTGCAGACAGTATTGTCCCATAGAAGTAAATGGAGCAAAGGCGTCTATGCGGTAAAGTGCACCTTAAAGGTGCAGTACATAATTTTAATAAAAGTTAAAGTAAAACTTAAAAATATGTAAAACATCCATGAAACATGTGTGAACACTTAGAAAACACTAATCCAGTAGGGAAAGTGCCATAAAAACCCCCAAAAATAAGCCAACCAGCAGACAAAGGGTTAAGTTACCACATAAACCTGCTCCAAATACCCAACAGACATACAAATATACCCAATGAGTGCAGGAGTGCACAATGAGAACTCCCAAACACAACTCCTGTGCAGAGGGGCACTGTGGGACAAGTGGACCTGCAGCACTCAAAGGGTAGCTCACCTTTCCTGCAGATCTTCTGTCTTCAGATTACCATGCAGCAAGAATTACCTCAGTGGGTAATCCCTGGGGAAGCACTTGGAATCAAGATTTTCCCCCTCCGGGCTTAAGGTCCACCAAAAAAAGCACCTGGATACTGAGCTAGCCACATTGAAGGGCATTTGTCAGTCATGGTAATCCGCCTAATGGTGGTATTCCATATCTAACAGAAAATAAAAAAGAAACTAAAACTATAGAAGAATGTTCTCCACCTGGTGTTGTCGCACCGAGGAACAAATCATTCTGGAGCTGGTTGGCTAGCTGCAGCCTAGGAGGGAAGGGACGTTCGACCCCCTGCATGCATTTAGCGAAATGTTCCTGCCTACTTAAAGGGGAGGATCGCCTCCCAGAGTTACCAGTAACCTGTATTGGACAACAGAGAAATTAAGATTATAGCATGGGAAAAAAGAAAAAGCGGAGCATATCAACCATAACAACATTTCCCAAAAATCCCCAAGAATTTAATAAAGGATTTTTGTGTACTTAGCCATAAATACTTTTCTCTTAGTCCATATGGAACACAACCATGGGGTAAAGGAGAGCAGAGCACTGACCAAAGCTCTCTGAGGGGTAGAATCTCTCCTATTTAAACTTTAACCTCGCCCAGACATGCTCTGTGATTCTTATAGTCACATAATGTTCCACTAACCTTGTGGTATGGACCGTAACCTAAAAGGGCCCTGGTTTCTTACGACATACACCTGACAAATAGACTCCTTCATCTGAGAAGCAACTGTAACCTTAGATGCAGTGTGGCCTGCACAAGGGTTCTCAGGAATGACAAAAAGGTAATCAGATTTCCGAAAGGCTGAGTGCAATGAACACTGCTCTTCAAGCACCTAACCACATTCAAGAGATGAAGCTCCTGCTCCTGTCTATTAGATAGAGCTGGACAGAGAGAAGGACGAATAATTTTGTGGTTCATTTGAAACTCAGAAAGACACTTAGTGAGGAACACTATGGGAGTCCTCAGAATCTTCCTGTCAGGGTGGAAAGCCAAAAAAGGAGGCTTACAAAATAAATCCTTAAGTCCACCCCCACCACTGACTCAAAAGCCAAGAGAGAAAGGCCTTGAGAATTAAAAAAGACAAGGAAACTGAAGAAAAGGGCTCAAAGGGAGGCTTCAGAAGAACTCTGAGAACAACGTTCAGATACCACACCACTGTGGGATTTGTTCAAGTTCAAATCCCACAGTGGAGTGGGATCCCGAAAGGCAGGGAAGGCATGAGCCACCCCTCGGCTGGAAATTTGAGCATCACGTAATAAGGCAATATGCCTCTGGAAAAGAGCTGAAGACCATTCTGAAGAAAAGGCCAAAAAAGTCAAAACCTGTAACGGTCACGACTGCCCATCACTAAACAACTTTTAGAACAGAGTTCTTCTTCTGTGTAGCATGGTATGGATGAAAGAGTCAGAAAAACCTTTTTCCCTCAAGATGCTAGCCTCCAGACCTGGAGACAAAAGGTCTGGAGGTGGAGGGAGCTGAACCGGCTCCGCCAAAAATAGACTGAAAAGATTTGAGAACCAAGGTCGATGAGACCATAACAGGGCAATCAGAATAACACAAGCCCACTCCATCTTGATTTTCCTCAGCACCAGAAGGAATACATACTGCAGAGAAATGCAATCGAATGAATATCACGTGTACACAGAGAGCTAGAGAATCCCGGGACCTGGCACAGAAGTAAGAAACCCTGCGGTCCAGCTGGGATGCCGTTAGGTACATCATTGGGAGGCCCCATAGACAAACTACTGAACTGAAAGCACTCTAATTGAGCTCCCTATAGCTGGGATCCAGACTCTGGAGAATGAGAAAGTCTGCCACAATGTTGTCTACCCCTGAAATGTAAATGACGGAGGTAGCCGGCAAGTGAGTCTCCATCCTTGTGAGAATCAGATGAACCTTAGCCCACATGATCACACTCCTGATGCCTCCCCTGGCAGATGATTTAAGCAAACACAGTTGCATTGTCTCACTGTGTCTACACAGGGGATCACTGCTGGGACTGAAATAAATGCTGCAGGGCTCGGCAAATCATGCAAAGCTAAAGAACATTTATGCACAGAACGCTCTCCTAGTTCAAAGACCCTGACAAGTCGGATAACCTAGAGTAGGGTCCAAGCCAGGCTGGGGTCCATAGTGACAATTGCCCAATTTGGCATAACTAGTGGCCATCCCAAGAATAGAGGAGCTTCTGACCACCAAACACTTCGTCCTGTAGAACAGAGACATGACACTGGAAAGATTATATTGCTGTCTGGACCAATTCCTGAGAATTTCCAGAGGCAGTTCGCAACTATGAAATGGAGTAAATGGGAAGGTTTCCAGAGCAGAGACTAGGTAGCCTAGCACCTTCATGTACTCCTGAATTGTCACAGAGAGATTGTTTACCACCTGATTCACCTGAAGGGGAGACGAACGAAGCATATAGTCCTCTGAAAAGTGTTTACACTTATGCCAAGTAAGTGAAGGCCCTAGGACAGAATGGAGATGATTTCATGAGACTGAGAACCCAACTGTGATGTTCCAGAACGGACACATACCAAAAAGTGAGAGCCTCTGAGGACGAACAAAAGCATATATGGTTTTTTTATATGGCTAGTCACAGGTCAGAAACATCATGTTTTAGCTCTCTAGTGCCAATACAGAGGAGAAATATCCACATACATATTAGACTAGTCACACCCAAAAAAGTGCAGTCCAGTTCCAAAATGACAAGTAAGTCCCCTGTTCACGGGGACACCAGCTAACCCCAGACACATTTTGGCCATGTTGGGCCTCGTCAATAACGTGCAGCTAGATTCCCTATGTGGTGAGAGCAAGAGGTCCATGTCTGGATTACCCTGCACTCTTAGGGAGATCCCCTAAGTGTATTCAAAATACATACCAAAAAGTGAGAGGCTCAGAGGATGACCAAAAGCACAAGTGGCCTGTCACCGCTTAGAAAAATCACACTTTAGCTCTCTAGTGCCATTACAGACGAGAAATGTCCATATATATATTAGACTAGTTCTGCCAAAATGGGCAGTACAGTTCCATAATAACGTGCAAGTCCCCTCTGCAATGGAACACAAGCTAACCCCAAACATACTTTTCTGCTTAGTTTGGTCTCATCAGCGATATGCACTGAGAGGAAAGTTTCCACGTCTCAGGGTGGGTGTCCCACGGGGCTCCAGTATTCAGTATTGAAAGTTAGAATCACCTTCAGCCCCTTTACTGCCTCTCAAGCATGCACAGAGGCAAGAGAAGTCTCAGAATATCGCTCTATGTTCCAAGCAATATGGCAGCCTTGTATGCCCGTTCTTAAACTAAGCTAGCAAAAGTTGCTACAATTAAATAAGTTTGTGAGCACCACTGCCAATATGAAACCGTTCCCACAATGAAAAGTCCCATAGAGAAAAGAATGCCCACAGACCGACAGTGCATGGGTTAAAAACCCACTAGTGCAAAAGAACAGGAATACATAATATGAGCTGTATAGGCAAGCCCAACAACAGAGTGCAGGTCGGGCAATCAAACCACATGTGGTTCCCAGATAGAAAAACAGTGACATGCCCAGAGGACCTACAAATTCAGCAGAAAGTAATTTCTTCAGTCTTTATGCTCCTATATGAACAGATAAGCTTCATAGGATCAATGAGGAAACCAGCTATCCTCTACATATTCAGTCCAGAAAGTCTGTGCACTCGTCAATCTTTCCAAATGCGGCAAGGAATAGGAGCCCATCTAATGGGGGATCACACAGCCCCAAATCCTACCAGAGAAAATAGAAAAGAATGGCTATCACAGCATATCCGGGATAGGAATAAAGTGGGTATAAGAGGAAGTCTTCATCTCAGAATGGCAGTGCCCTGCCCTCCTGAAGGAGGGGGCTTTACACCATGGTCGTTTGTCCCACACAGGAAGGAAAAGAAATGCAATTTTTGACCAGCTGAATGTTAGCGAGGTCTCCAACACACTGCAAAGCAATGCATTGGAGACCTCTAACATTTAAAGGGTTAAAAACCCTATTTAAATAATTGACCTAAGGCCTTATAGTTACAATTTCATATCCCCAATGACAAAGCAAAACTGGCAGAAACAGATACCAAAAAAAGATTATAACCAGAGAAGTATATAAATTGCATACCAACCTGTTTTTGTTTTCTTTTTAACCCTTTTCACTTTAGATTCTGAGAAATCCTCATCTTTATTAATGTAATCCTGAAGCACGTGTGTTTGAGAATGTAGGACAGTCTCTTTTGAGGGTGTGTCGTGTAGTTCAGATAGAGACATAGCACTGAAATAAAATAAACGGCAAAGTGGGGTACTTATACTTGCGTAAAAAAAAAAAAAATCTATAAAGGACCAGTTTATTGTAACCATGTTAACCCTTTGAGTACCAGAGGGGTACGCAAAGCATTGCAAAGTAATGCGCTGTGTACACATATAGCACTGAAAGAGTTATTAAAAGATTTAGAGCCTTATTCATTCGTAGAGGTGCAATTCAGGAGCAAATCAGTTGTACAACACTAGGAAATATAGAGAGTGTAACATTAATAAAAGAGAGCAAGAGAAAATACACACCATAAAAAATCATAACTGAAAGTGAAACTGTAAATTTGTTTAAATGAGCAGTAACTATTTTACTGGAAAAAAACAATATTGTTGGATTTATTTATTTATATTAACACTAGTTGAAGAGCCCGTTACACGGGCCACAGTGCCACTGCCAGCCAGTCGTGGGGCAGTCATGTGCAGTAGAGACTGCCCGCTCCGCGGCTGATACAGAGCTGGATGCACCTTTGGAGAGTCCAGCTCTGTATCAGCCCCGGCACAGGCAGTCTCTACTGCACATGACTGCAGCACGCGCAGCAGTCTATACTGCGCATGACTGCATCGTTACACACGTTTTAGCGAATTATTCTATAGGACTGTCCTCTAGTGGTCATATGTCAACCCATTATTCAGTTGCATTCTATAGGAGAGGCAAGTCAATGACAACAGTTTTCCATAGGTTGTTATAGTTAACCACTTTCAGTAAGTTTGAAGTTTCAGGATGTGTTGAAGCAGTTGGCTCCTGACGGTGTGAACGATTATAATTTTTGAATAAATCCGTATTGTAAATACATGTTTTACTCAGCAGTGAAATCACTAACACATAGGTTTTCATTAAAAGAAAAAATGTTTACTACTCCCGGGGTGTGAGTGAGTGGCATTCATTCATGTAGTTGAAATGCATGTGGGAATTGCAAATACTATGGTAGAAGGTGGATCGTGCTGGCTCCCAGGGTGTGAGTGAGACTATCGTGGAAGGTGGATCGTGCTGGCTCCCGGGGTGTGAGTGATTGTGTGAGTGTGTGTGATTGAGTGAGAGAGTGTGTGTGAGTGTGTGAATGAGAGAGTAAGTGAGTGTGATTGAGTGAGAGTGTGTGTTAGAGTGTGAGTGAGAGAGTGTGAGTGTGGGATTCAGTGTGATTGAGTGTGAGTATGTGAGTGTGTGAATTATTGTGTGTATGACTGAGTGTGTGTGATTGAGTATGTGTGTGTGATTGAGTGTGTGTGAGTGTGTGTTTTTTGTCTGATGTGTTTGTGGTGGCAGCCATTTTGTTTTTTCAGTTACTTAGATAGTGGTGGGCGGGTTGGATAGTGGTGGCAGGCCAACTCCCTGCATGATTTAAATCACTCCCCCATTGAATCACCCTATGGGAGCAGTAGCTACTCCTTACTTAACCCTTTGAGTACCAGAGGGGTACGCAACGCATTTCTTTGCAATGCGTTGTGTACTCCAGGGGTGTCGCTAGGGGTGGGCTAAGGGGGCTGAAGCCCCGAGTGTGTCAGTGAGCAGCCCCGAATGTCAGACAATCAGCAGACTCACTCCTCCTGCTGTTTATCCTGAGGCTGGCTGGCTGCTGCCCAGCAACTTGTGGGCATATATAGCTTGGAACAGCAGGCTGCTGCCTTAATCTGTTCTCAGCATCAGCCCACAGCCATCCGCTCCACACTGGCTCTTCTAGTACTTCCTGGTTCTTTGCGATGAGGTCATCAACATGCACCTGAAGTTCCAGAGGAGGCAGTGTGGAGCCCATGGCTCTACACTGAAACAGAAAGCAGAGCAGAAGAGAAGGTATGAGGGACAGTATAGATGGGGGAAATATATGGCTGCCAGTGGCAGGTAAACAAGGCTGGTGGGTGTCACATTGCATATGTGGAGAATTTGTGGGCTAGCTACCAGAGGGCAGGGGAACAAGGCTGGTGGGGTCACACAGTTTATGTAGGGAATCAGTGGCTACCAGTGGGTATTGGAATAAGGATGGTGGTGATCATATAGTGTATGTGTAGAATCTGTGGCTTTCAGTGGGCAGGATAATAAGGCTGGTGGGGTCCACAGTGTATGTGGGGAATCAGTGGCTACCAGTGGACAGGGTAACAAGGCTGGGGGAGGTCACATAGTGTATGTAAGGAATCTGTGGCTACCAGTGGGCAGGGGAGCAAGGCTAGGGGGGTTATATAGTGTATGTAGAGAATCTGTGGCTACCAGTGGTTAGGGGAATAAGGTTGTTGGGGGGGGGGGTCACATAATGTATGTATGAAATCTGTGGCTATCAGTGGGCAGGGGTAAAATGCAGTTGGGAATCACATAGTATATGTGAGGAATCTGTGGATACCAGTGGGCAGGGGGGGCACACACAGTGTATGTGGTTAATCTGTGGCTTCCAGTGGGCAGGAGAACAAGGCTAGTGGGGATGCACAATGCATGAGGGGAATCTGTGGCGACCAGTAGGCAGTTGGAGAAGGCTGGTGGGGTAACACAGTGTATTTGGGGAATCTGGCCAGAGAAACATGGCTGTGGCTACCAGTGGCCAGTGGAACAAGGCTGTGGTATCATAAAGTTTATGTGCGTTGTTCTGTGGCTACCAGTGGCCAATGGAAAAATGCTGTGTATGATTGGCTACAGGTAACCAGTGGAACAATGATGGGGTATCACACAGTGTATGTATGGTTCTATGGATACCAGTTGCCAGAAGAAGACTGAGATATCAGTTCCTGTGTGGGCCTGGTGCTACCGGTGGCAAACCACTGGAGTATCATACAGTGGATGTGTGGCTAATAGGGGCTAGAAGTGCAAGGTTATCAGGCAGTGTATTAGGGGTTCTATGGCTACCAGTGGGCAATGGAACAATGCTGGGTATAAGCATACCTCCCAAGTGTCCCTCTTCCAGCCCCAAATCCCTCTGTCCCTCTTTCACACCCTGGTGTCCCTCTTTTTAGGATATCAGACTGTGTGGTGGGTATATAAGTGTATCACATTGCTCCACAGCAATAAAACTCACATTAATGTTTGTTTAAACATCGTTATATTTGTTTATACATTATCTGTGTAAATAAAATACTTTGGTGTTGCTCTTGATAATTTATTCAGTTACATCAATGGCTCAAATGTATTAAAGCAACCTGGTTTTATTCTGGAGTAAACCAGCTGCACAATAGGGGACAAATAAAAATTCTTAAAATCCATAGCACTTGACTAGAGTTTTTTAACCTCTTGAATGCTAGAGAGGTCTCCAATGCATTGCTTTGCAATGTATTGAAGACCGCTCTAGCATTCAAGTATTTAAAACCCCTATTTAATTTGACAGTAATTTTGATTTGTTCTCTGTGGTACAGTTGGTTTACACCACAATAACTAGATTGATAGATATTACAGGAAAATGGTTGGTACAACATATAATCGGGTTTAAATTCTCTGTAAAACAAAGTAACCTTTTCTTAAGGTAACAGATAGATTTGTGATTAGAAGACTACTAAGGCACCTATGCATTGTATAATAAATAAAAAAGTATCTCTAAAATTTTACAAAGAGGTAGAAACAAGACACAAAACTAGGCAAACTGTACCTTGTTTCTAGTTCCGATGCATGTAACAAATCCTTTTTCTTCTTTCTCTTTCGCATTCCAATTTCATTGTTTAGTGGGACAGTCTGACATTCATTCCTGGTGTAGTGTTCAGAAAGCTGCAATTTCAGTTTCTGTTTTATCTTCTCTCTCAGTTCATCTGTCTCTTCTTGAGACATCTGGACCAGAGGTCCTATTAGGTGGTCCTTATCATTATACTCAGTTGGGTCACGGTCTTCTATCCAGTCATCCTTTGCCTTCTTTTTGACAGTTTTTGAAGGCTGTTCTACAGAGTTTGTTACACTCTGGGCTTCCACTCTACGGATTTCGGAATTGCCCAACAGAGTTTCCCCTGTAATAACTGGCTCTGTCATTCTTGTTTTCTTCTTCTTCTTGCCCATCTTCGGCTGCGTCTGCTCCTTTGTGCTGACATTACTCAGCTTTTCAGCTGCAGGTATCCTCTCTCTCAACTTATTTTTTGTGAACCTTGGACTTTCCGCTTCTGCATTGTATGTATTTACTGTGGTTTCATTTGCACTTTCTTTAGAAAGATCAAGTTGATTCTTAAATGTTTCAAGCTACGTGGAAAAGAACAGAGATAAACATTATTTCTAATTGAAAAACATGAAATGGTATTTTTTATTCTGAAATTAAAGACATGCTTTAAATCAGTGTGAAAGACTGCTTTCTTAAAGTGCTAAGGCTCAGTTTTGGATTATCCCTAACTGCACATCTGCTGTCCAAAACTGCTCTTTAGGAATGCAGTTGGACAACCCTACTTTATAAAATGTAAGAGACGAAAAGATGGAATCGTGAATAGAGTGAAATCTTTAACACAAATAGTATATTCATATACGTAATGCATATAGTACATACATACATACTGCTACGTTCTGGAGTCTAAGGTAGGACGGGTAGTTGTCTTTTGGCACTTAAAAACCATTTGTGTGTTTTTAGCAATATTTTTTTATTTAATTTGTTTTTCTCTTTTCATTTTGACAAAACAGAGAGATCATTAACAGTTACAGTTCGTTGAATGCAAATCCACATAGTACAAATAAGCACTGGCTTGTTCAGTTAAGTGTCAATTACTGCCAATATTGTCAAGTAGGCACTGCTTCTTCCAGGGTTAGTTTGACTGGAAAGTCAATGTCTGCAACCAGACTCATAAGCGCAGATATCCTTTTAGAGACAGAGACCCGCAAGAAGCACTTGCAGACCAGAGACAAACATACAAACAGACATTTATATTGCGAGACTCTTGTATGCAAGGGCTTGTTGCGGGTCCCTGTCTCTAAAAGGATGTTTGTGCTTCTGAGTATGGCAGTGAAAGGATATAAGTGTCTCTCTAACACAGATATAGGCTGTGACTGGCAATAAAAGTTCCTACTTGTCTACCACTGATTGGGTGAGTCTGAATTATCAGGAATAAAAACACTTGATACCACATTTACAATTTAGATAGAGCTTATGGGGTATTAATCATTTTGCTTTAAAAGTGAAAATAAAAGTGCTCCTCCTGTTCCTGAGATATTTAGCGCTAAAAATTACTGTGTAGTCCAAAACAGGTTACTGGTAACTCTGGGTAGGTGATCTGCCCCTTTAAGTAGGGAGGAACATTTCTAGAATTGTATGCAGGGGCTGGAGCCTACCTTTCCTCCTTGGTTGCAGCTAGCCAACCAAATCCAGAAAGATTTGTTCCTTGGTGAACACAGGCAAGAGAACAGTTCTGCTCTGGCTTTACTAGTTTTTTATTTTTCTGTTAGAAATGGAATACCACCATTAGGCGGATTACTTTAACTGACAATGCCCTTAGATGTGGCTAGCTCAGTGACCAGGTGCTTTTTTGTGGACCTTAAGCCCTGGGGGGAAACTCTTGGCTACAAGTTCTTTCCTCAGGAGTTGCCCGCCGAGGCTTCTTCTTAACACATGGTAGTCTGAAGACAGAATATCTGCAGGAAAGGTGAGCAACCCTTTCTGCGCTGCAGGTCCACATGTCCCACAGTGCCCCTCCGCACAGGGGTTTTCATTTGGAGTTCCTATTGCACACTCCTGCACTCATTGGGTCTATCTCTATGTCTGTTGGGTGTTTGGAGCAGGTTTATGTGGTATTTAACCCTTTAGCTGCTGGTTTAGCATTCATTTGGGGGGTTATCTGATACTTTTCCTCCTAGTTCAGTGTTTTTTGGGTATCCTAACATGTTCTAGTGATGTTTCATGTCTTTTAATATTACACATTCAATTTTGTAAAATTTGAGTTTGTGCGCTTTACCGCATAAGTGCCATTGCTCCATTCACTCCTATGGGACTGTACAGTCGCGGACATATCTCTGCAATCGTTTAACCTACCAACTTCAGAGATGGCTCATTTTACTTGTCTGCCCTTGCTCTATCATCTGGTTCATGTTTCTAGTGTGTTGGGGGGCTCAGGGGGCTTTGGGCACTGTTTGGGGTACTTTTCTGGGGAAACTACATTTGCTTGCTTCGCGAGCTCATTTCTGATTGGCTCCCACTGCGGAAGCCATATTGAGCTCTTTCCATAATGAGTATCCTACGCAGGGCTTGGACTCTACTTCTCTCCTCTGTTGATTAACCCTTCACCTGCCAGATAAGTCTATTTTAGTGATCTCTGGGGTGAAACTTTAATCATACACACTGTAATTGGGTGATTACTTATACAGTAAGGTTAGGTTATTGACACTGTGAGAATGTCTATACCATTGGAGCTTGGGGACAGACCTAAGACTAAGGATGCTGGGGTCTCTGTATCCCCTATTGCGCATTGCTCTTCCTGTCTTTCAGGTTTACCTAGAGAATTCTCAGGTCATTTATGCCCAGCATGTTCTGATGTCCTTCAGAGTCTCCCAGGGACCTCCAGCCCAGTATTAGAGCCAGTTTGAGTGCAAGCGTTCAAGGCTGCTACTAGGGACTTTAGGTCCATTTTGCAACTCTTTCCATCCCAGTTACAGGGGGGCTTTCATTCTTGGCAGACCCCTCCTTCGTCAAGTCTTCCCTGCCAAAGCCTCACGATGTACCTGACGTGTCAGATTCCTCTGAGGAGGAACTGTTGGTGGATTCAGATGTTGAGGAATGTTCTGCGGTGGGCTCCTCTCAGTTTTTTGGGGACACTTTTGAGGCTGATCCTGAGCCGTCAGCTGAGGGCCTGATCAGGGATGTTTTAAATACCCTAAACATTCCCCTTAGTGCAGGAGGTTCCTTCTGACTCTTCTGATGTCTTTCAGGAGCCTAAAAAGCCCCTTACTTGCTTTCCACCTAACCCCACTCTTGACCGCCTTGTGTCTGAAGAGTGGAAGTCTCCGTACAGGAAACCTTCTGTCTCCAAGAAATTTGCTAAGCTTCATCCCTTCTCTGAGGCCGTGCATGATCAGTGGGTTCATCCTCCTAAAGTGGATGCTCCTATCTCCAGGTTATCCAAGTCTACTGCCTTGCCAGTGTCTGATGTTTCTGCTCTAAAGGACTGGACCAAAAAGAAACTTGCGGTCTCCCTCAAGTCCATCTTTGCCACTGCTGGTTCTGCCATGCATCCAGCATTCGCATCAGTTTGGGTGAACCGGGCCACTGCGGTCTGGACTGAACAGCTCACTCTTGCTGTCCATCAGGATGCTCCTACTTCGGATAAGTTGCGCCTTCTTGCCAACATTTCTGTGGCACAGCACTATGTTTCTTCTGCCCTATTTGATGCCATCAGTTTGGTGGCTAGGGTTTCCCCCGTGTGTGGTTGTCAGACGGGCTCTTTGGCTCAAGATCTGGTCTGCTGATACTGCTTCTAAGTAAGCATTGCTCTCCTGTGTTTGGGCCAGATCTCAAGGATCTGATCAGTGAGGCTGCAGGGGGTAAGAGTACACTTCTACCCTTAGTTCCTAGGAAGAAAACACCACTTAAGCGTAACTGGTATTTTCGCTCCTTTCAGAATGAGACACGTATGGCGAACCAGACGGTTCCTTCAGCTAGGCGTACCACCTCCAAGCCCAAACATCAATGGAAGCCCAAGATTTCCTCCAAGCCCAAGGCGTCCAAGCCTTCTTTGGCATGACTCACCGAACCCAGGTCCACACTCTGCTGTGGGTGGTTACTGTGTCACTATCACAGCATTTGGGAGAATTCAGTGAAGGACCCATGGGTTTTGCAGGTAGTGACAGAAGGGTACAGGATCCCTTTCGTCTCTCTTCCTCCCTTTCTCTTTCTTCCTTCTCATACGTCTCAGGGTGCAGAGAAATGCCGTCTGTTCGACGGCACTGTTCAGGCTCTTCTGGACAAGGACTTTCTGGAGCCAGTTCCAGTCCAGGACAGATGTATGGGTTTTTATTCAAACCTCTTTGTGGTCTCCAAGAAGGACGGCGGTTGTCGTCCCATTTTGGATTTAAAGGATCTCAATTCCTGACTGGACTCGAACTAGTAGTCCTCTTAACTGAGAGGTCCAGTACACAAAAGCTAGATAGATCGCTCTGAGTTCCAGAACACTGATGGACTGAAGAGACTCCTCCGCAGTCCACCTGCCCTGGATCACCAGGTGACCTAGAAACGATCCCCAGCCACGTCTGGTGTCAGAGTTCATTCCAGGATTACAAAGGATTTCCCCTGTCCCAGGTTGGGTGGTTTCAACCACCACTGCAGGTCCCATCTGACTTCCGGAGAGAGGGAGATCTACCGATCCAGAAGTGTCCGATTTCCAGAACAATTCTGGTTGACATGTCTCTGAAGCACACTGCATCTGGGAGTAAGACACCCCCTCTAGTGCAGACAATAACCTGCCCAAAACTTTCATGTACTCCCTCACCATGGCTGAGGGTCAATCCAGGGCCTGACACACCTCCTGCATAACCTGCAGGATCTTGTTCTCCTGTAAGAAAGCTTTCCCTAGGAGGATGTCTAACCTCATGCCTACGAACACCAGCTCCTGGGACAGTACTGGAGATGATTTCTACATGTTCAAGATCCACCCTTGGTGGACCAGGAGTCGAGCACATTCTTGTATGTGCTGGACCAAGAGCTCTTCTGAAGTAGTACTGATCAAAACGACGTCCAGATAAAGCGTCAGAATGCCCCGGGTGTGAATGAAGGCCGATAGGGCCCCATGATGAACCGGTAGTTCTCCAAGCCTAAGGCAAAACGCAGATAGCAATGGCTGTCTGGATGGATCACAATGTGCAGGCACTCATCGTGAAGGTCCAGAGATACTGGATACTCCCCCCCAGCCCATCTCTGAAATGACAGAAAGCAAAGATTCCATCTTGAAGCATCCAGTCTCCACATACTTGTTGAGACACTTGTGGTCCAAAATGGGACGACAGTCGCCATCCATCTTTGGTACCACAAACAGGTTGGAATAAAAATCTGAACCTTGCTCCTGGGGAGGTACTGGAACCAGGACCTTCTTTTCCAGCATTGAGTTCACTGCCTCTGGAATAGCTGTGCCTTGGCTGGCTCTTTTGGCACTCTGGACAAAAAAACAAAAGGAAGGAAGGGATCAGAAGTCTATCTTGTACCATTCTGAAATGACCCGCAAAACCCACTGGCCCGCAACTTAGGATTCACAGGCATCCTGAAAAAGGCAAAGATGCCCCCTACGGGGACCGGCAGACCAGGATTCTGTGAGTCATGTGTAAGATGGCTTGACAGACTTAGGCACTGAAGCGGTTTGCTTGGGCTGCCGCTGTTGTCTGGGCTTGGAGGAGGGGTGTGAGTGGAAGACACCCGTAGAGGAAGTCCCCTCATCAGAGGTGTCAGGAACCTGAAGGGTCTCCAAAACAGCCCTAATGAGACCCTCAGCTGAGGGAAGGGGGTCTACCTCATAAGAATCTCCATAGAAGTAGTAAGAATCCATATCCTCATATTCTCCCTCCTCCCCTCCTTTGAGGAGGAAATTTTCAGGAGGCCCCAAGAAGTGCAGGAACACTCTAAGATCTGGGGTCCACAAATTTAAAGGTAGTGGGGGCTTTCAGTACTGAAGAACCCCCTGGAGGGAGAGAGGAGATTGGACCACTGTGGATAACAGAGATTTCCCCCAAACTGGCTCTTGTCCAGTGCTGGAGGGGCCCGGTGGAGTAGTGGAGACCTTAGCACAGGAGGGGCAGAGAGATCCAGAATACTCTCTAGGAAGCCTCGTTTGACATGAGAACAGTAATCAAGGGGGGGTGACGCCTCTGAGTCCTCAGTCTTAGGTCTAGCCACATGCCCCTTAGAAACCGACATCGTTACAAGAGCAGTGTCAACTAGTATACACAACAAACAGCAGTCCCCCAGCCAAATAATTCACCCAAGAAATCCCAGAAAGTACTTATCTGGCAGGCAAAGGGTTAATTTGGAGAAGGAGACCAAGGAGAGAGTGCCTCTGCATAGGATAAGCAAGGGAAAAGTAAAATAGTACCTGCAAAACTGGCAGCCAATCAGAACAAGGTCTGTGAAATGGCCATTCTTGGAAACAGTCTTCTCTTTTGCCTAGAAACTCCTACAACTCCATCCGTGGAATCGCCATGGACTCTCAAGACACTCAGTATGTGAACTGAATGAAAGAGCATGAGGAGACAAGAAGAAAGACAGAAGAAAGCAAGTGCCAGTACAATTACCCACGATGTAACGCTCTGGAACTACTGTATTATAAAAACAATGGATCTCAATATTCATGAAGTCTGTTGAACTGGTGTTTTAAGGATACACTGGCGTTTTCATATAGCATGCAGGGAGATTTAAGTTGCTTGTCCCTGCTCGATCAATGCTCCCCGATTGGAGTGTGGAAGAATCCAATCCAATTTCATTTTACCACTATGTTTAAGTGTATTTCACAAAGTAAAAAAAAAGACAGCGTGCTAGGAAAAATACTAAATTTATTTAAAAAGTACTAAAAAAAAGTATGCAAATTCACATAAAAAACATTGTTTTTGCTATGTAACGCATTTCGTGGTGCCAATTTCACCACTTTCTCATTCTTTCTTATTAGATATTAGCTATAACATTTCCATGTGACGTAACCAGTTCCGTTTTTGCGGCATAAGATCAGTTCAGCACAGCTCAATACTGACCCACTTCACAAATAAGCATTTTGCCTCAATCATTAAGCGCTGCAATGTGATGGAGTGATGAAATTAGCGTCGCTAAATCACACTGCAACGCTTAATACGTTATTCATTCCTGAACACTTGGGACTAAAGTGCATATATTTCTCTTTTTTCATTATGGGAGACTGAAATGTAATTGTACTAGAGCTTGCTGTTCCATTATATGTCACTATGAAGGAAAGTGTGAATGAGCTCCCAGGGAGAGCTGGGAGGGAGGTGGGAGGAGAATTTGAGGACATGGGATGTCCAGTAGAGCTGTGCCAAACTGATCTTGTGCCGCAGAAAGTGGAACTGTTTATCTCAAATGGAAATGTTATAGCCAATATGTAAATCTATTAGCCACTTTAGCAGATTAATAAAATAAAGTACAGTGTCTTGAGGGTGAACCTTCCCCTTTAAAGAGGAAAGAGGAAAATTTACAGAGGTACCCAAAATAAACAAAAAACAAACAAACAACGACCCCAGGGAACATGTGGGGGGTAGAAAGAGAGAAACCCAGGAATGACCCCAAACCAGATAGAACAGCCAGGAAGGGTTTAACAATCCTAAATGCAACCATCCTTGCTCCATAGCTCAGGGAAAGAACAGATACATGTAATAAAATACCCAACATCAGTGCAAGGGCTCAGATAAAACCTCTGTATGGAGAGGCACAAGGTAGGGACAATGTGGACCAAAGCACTCAAAGGGTTACTCACCAATCTTAAATTTTCTTCAGGTTACCATTGTGAAGGAAGCAGAGCCCCAAAAGGACTCTGCCAGGAGGAAAAACTTGTCTTCCAAGATTTTCTCCACAGGGCTGCAAGGATCCACACAGCACCTGCACAATGACCAATCCACTCCAGGTGAAGTCAAGTAATGGTTACCTGCATTATCGGAGTATTTTGACAGCCCCATATCGATCACAAAAAAAAAAAAAAAAAAAAAAAACTACTGAAGCACTGGTTAACATACTCTTAAAGGGATAGTAATACTTAAAATGTAAAAAAAAATATGTTGTAGGGTTTATCCCCCTGAGTAAAACAAGGGTACTACACATGTTGTGCAAGCCTCTTCTCTGTTAAAGGGATAGTAATACTTAAAATGTAAAAAAAAATATGTTGTAGGGTTTATCCCCCTGAGTAAAACAAGAGTACTCCCACTGCTGAAATGTGTTTCATTCAAAAGTTATTAATTTTCAAAGTTGAATTTTTTAGGTGCAATATCACAGTGGCCTGAAATTGTACAGTGGCGCTGTTGCTACACGATCCTATGGACAGCTCTGGTCAGTTGACCATAAATCTCCATAGGATGGTGTAGCAACAGCGCCACTATACAATTTCAGGCCACTGTGATATTGCACCTAAAAAATTCAACTTTGAAAATTAATAACTTTTGAATGAAACACCTTTCAGCAGTGGGAGTACTCTTGTTTTACTCAGGGGGATAAACCCTACAACATATTTTTTTTTACATTTTAAGTATTACTATCCCTTTAACAGAGAAGAGGCTTGCACAACATGTGTATACAGACATGTCGCATGGAACCATGATGGTGTCTCATCATACATAAAAATTTAAGAAAATATATATTAAAGCACTAATATATATACTACACACTAAGTCAGATATCATAAAATGTATTAAAATAAATACCACAAACATATGTGGAACACCACAGTGGTCAATGACAGACGGTAGTCCAACTTTTGCAAACCCCCTTTTAGATAAGTAATTATATTTTTGCCAATATAAGATGTACTGAAGATCTTTGTAATGCTAGGACGTTTCGCTTGAAGAGTGGGACTGATTCAGGTAAATGACCTTTTGACCTCACTACTGGGTTTCAGTTGTGGAGCTGTAAGGTGTTTCTTGGCAAATGTCTGCAGGAAGACACCGACAAGCATGATATGATTGGAGGAATGAATGAAACATTATAGCCAAGCGCTTTAACTGAAGAAATAAGTATCCCACACACAAATAGCATTACTCTTCATTACTAGGATAAAGTGAACGGGCAATATCGGATGAAATATCTACACATAAGACATATGGAGGCACTATGAATATGTGCCCATAACTGTTGAATTTCTATTTTTCTGGTAACGGATTCATTTGGTTGCTTTTGTCTGACAGCAGAGAACAGTTGTCATTGGTTATTACAAACCCATTTAGATGGAACATTATTATAAATCCCATATTTATAGCAGATATTAGTTATCTTTTTCTATATTTTTCCAGGTATTCTAATATAAAATTCTATGTGTGATTATTTTTTATGGTTTCATTTTTTGTACATACGGCCTACGGTATATATCTGTTGTATTTTGTGTACGTTTTCACATAAATAGTAGGTATATTGGTGTGGCCCGGAATTTCATGATACAGACTCCGATGGACACATACACATATATCACATTCTAAAATATATGTACATATATTTTTTATATACATTTTTCACTTTTTCTTTAGTCTGTTCATGTTTGCTTCATGTGTACATTAGTGTGTTACAGATATAACATCTATGAGATTTACACAGTAAGGTCTTCAGTTTTATAATATTATTCAAACTGTATTTTACTATATTCATGTGACCGAAGCCACACAAATAAAGTAAGTGGGGAAGGGAAGAAGAAAATCTTAAAGAGAAAAAGACTCTGAAAGGACTCCGCTGTCCAGGAAGGCAAGACCACAAACAAAGGCCCCTTTCTCTGGCTGGGAGATCTGTGTTCCATATGGATTAACGAGAAAAGGATCTGACAGGTAAGAACACCAAAATCATACTTTCTCTTATGTTCAATATGGAACACAGGTACCATGGGCATATACCAACACTAAGCTCCCAGTGGTGGGAAAAAAGGACCACACGCCCACCCCATGATACCAGAGTTCGATAGGACTATCCAGTATCTGAATAACCCAAACAGTAAGTATCAATGGACACTGAACTTACACAGCACACAATAACAATAGCCAACAGGGCTCAGAAACTTCTGAACAACAGTATGGCAAGACAAAGTGTGCAGGTCCTTAGACAGGCAGAACCGCCTGCAGGGCCTTCCGGCCATGCTGGCCTCAGCCAAGGCCAGGACATCAACACAGTAGTGTCTGGTTAAAGTACGCAAGGAAGACCAAGTCACTGCCTTGCACAACTGTTCAGCGAGGCCTGTTTTTTATAGGCCCAAGAGGCCCCCCACAGACCTATTGGAATGTGCTGTTATCTTAAAGAGAACAGGTTTATTGAGGATCGCATACACCTGGCGTATGGTGGCCTTAATCCAAGAGGCAATGGTGACTTTGGAGGAAGCCTGACCCGCTCTTGGACCCTCAGGAATGACAAAAAGAGAGTCAGCCTTGTGAAAAGGATAAGTACGATGCACATAAAATTTAGGACAATGCACTACATTCAACAAATGGAGGTCCTTCTCTTTTTCGGACTTGGGGTCAGGACAAAAGGAAGGCACAACAATCTCCTGATGATGTAGAACTCAGAAGCCACTTTAGGAAGAAACTTCTGAGAGGTTCTAAGCACCAAAATATCCTTATGAAACACCAGGAGAGAAGGTATACAAGACTAAGCTTGCAACTCAGCGACTCTCCGTACCGAGACCACTGACAAGAGAAAAGCCATCTTAAGCATCAGAAGATGCAGAGAAATGGAAGCAAAACACTTTGAACCAGGTTAAGATCCACAGAGGAGAGGGCGCCACCCCCTGAAGGAAAACCTTGACATCTGTAATAGCGGCAATGCATCTCTGAAAAAACACAGAAAGTGCTGAGATATGAACCTTAAAGGGATAGTAATGTTTCATAATAAAAGTAGCTCTAATTAATCATCATTGTATTTGGACTTTGGAGAGTGTTATTTCAATTCTGTCAGAGTTGTAGTTCCAGAGTAATTCAATGACAAAGTATCTCTCTCCCTCCCCTTTTACTGATGTCACACTGCTCAGCCAGAGCAGAAGGGAGATGCCCAGGTAGACTGCAGAGAGGGACAATCTTCAATTAAGATAAGGGAAAAACCTGAAAAACTTGTCAAGGGGGGCAGGGATTTCATTGTTTTCATAGGAATAAGAGTGTCCCCTTCTGTTATCTGTCTGGTCTATGGACTGCATTCCACATCTGAGAAGAGATGGCTTACACTAGGTAAAAGGGGCGGGGAGGGGAAACTTTGCTTGTGAATATCTCATAAACCATAAAGGCTTGGGAGATAAGACTTACATCATTCTTCATGTTTTTTAATGCCTACAAAATAAAGTTAAAACGAAGTATTACTATCCCTTTAAGTGAACTCAGACTGAGTCCTTTGTTCACTTCATCTGGGAGGAAACAGATCATAAAGGGGAGGCCAAAATACTGCAAAGACAAAGCCTTGTCCAGGCACCACTATACCCTATGGTATATGCCTTGGATAAGACAGGCTTACTGGCCTGAATCATGGGAGAAATAACCTCAGCAGAGAAACCTTTCCTCCTCAGGATTTTGGCTTCAACATCCATGCCATCAAAGCCATTTTCTCCACATCCTCGTGCCACAGGCAACCCAGGAGTAGGAGGTTTGGCCTGGGAGGAAGGTGTAGCAGATTCTGAATCGAAAGACTGACCAGGTCTGCAAACCACACCCTCCTGGTCCAGTAAGGGGGACCAGAATGACTGTTGCTCCATTCATCCTGATCTTGGAATGATAGGAAACAGAGAAAACACAGCATACAAGAACAGCAACATGGTTCCATCCAAAGACTGAATAAAATTTGCAAGTTTATTGAAACATGAGATAAAAACTTGTCTCAAGGAGTGTGACAGTGACAAACAGAACACAAATTAAATACCCAACACGTTTCTGACCAAAAGTCACAGGTAAGATCACCTGGTAAACAGGTGGGCCTATAAAGACTAACCCGGATCAAATACAAATATACAATCATAAAAAACACATTAAACTATTGTGAATTATACAAAACAACAGTATGTACTTTTAAAAAATCACCACAATGATCATACAATGATTTCAGAAAACCTATGGATTCATACACAGATCGGAATACACGTCAAGTGTATGAACACCTTACAAACTCTTAAAGGGGAATATGTAAAGAGCAAAAATTTCGACAGAAATTAGTAATATTAACTAAGATCCCATTCCAAATGAAAAACCTCCGGTATTCTAGTCTTAAACTGGCCAATCCAAAACATTTCCCTATGAGCTAGAGTTGGAAAGCTATCTCCACCTCTGATAGGTCTGGACACCTTTTCAATACCTTGAAACCTGAAGAGGTCCAAATGATAAATATTTGTCATTCTTACCGTTATTTGTATTTCTTCTGTGTCCCTACACAGCATTTACAAATGGGTTATGTCTCCGCCCCCCAGCTGGGTAGGACTTCCTCTACTTTCAAAAGGTGGAGATCCGGTAGAGGCACCAGTTTCCCTTTTGGCCAAGCTGTAGAAAATAGAAAAAAGGATAAACAAGATGGGGTAGGGTATGCCGTGTAGGGACACAGAAGAAATACAAATAACGGTAAGAATGACAAATATTTATCATTTCTTCTGTGTCCCTCCCCGGCATTTACAAATGGGTCTTAAAAAGCAGTACCCATAGCAAGGGGAGGGAACAGGTTATATAATTAAGCAACCAAGGAGTATATGAATATACACAGAAACACCTATATATGCATACAAATATGGAAGAAGGACAGATCCTACTTGGTTAGGAAGGGATGACTGCCTCCAACACCTTTCTCCCATACTTGGCATCTGCTGAAGAGTGGACATCCAAATGATAATGTCTAATGAATGTGGAAAATGAAGACCAGGTTGCTGCCTTACAAATTTCAGAAGGAGAAGCTTCAGTTTTCCTGGCCCAGGAGGTGGATAATGCCCTGGTAGAATGAGCTTTCAAGTTCTTTGGGACTTGTTGACCTGCCTCCTTATAAGCCAACTGAATACATGAGGTAATCCATTTGGATATAGAAGACTTGGAAACAGGTTTTCCCTTGAGCTTTCCTTGAAAATAGATGAAGAGTGAATCCGAGGTTCTGAAATCTTTTGTCCTCTTCAAATAAATTGAAAGTGCTCTGACCAAGTCCAAATTATGGAACTGTAGTTCCTTAGGGTTCTGTGGGTTGGCACAAAAAGATGGTAGCACAATTTCCCAATTTAGGTGAAAGTCAGAAATAACTTTGCCTCTAAAAGATGGTTTTGGTCTCAAAACTACTTTGTCCTGATGAAAAACCATGTAGGGGCTATTACATGACAAAGACTGTAACTCATTCACTCTGCGAGCAGAAGTGATGGCGGTTAGAAAAAGTACTTTAAAGGTCAAAAATTTTAATGGAACTTCTTCCAGCGGTTCAAAGATGTGGGACTTGGATAATTGATCCAAGACCAGGTTTAGGTCCCATGGGGGCACAATACTACGAATAGTAGGTCTAATCTTTGAGATCGCTCTTAGGTATCTTTTAATAAGATCATGATCCGATACTTGAGTAGCTAAAATGGCAGATAGAGCAGAAACTTGAACTCTGATAGAGGCGGGTCGCAAGCCTGCCTGAAAGCCATCTTGTAGAAAATCCAAAGTTCTTGGAACAGAAATTAGATGGTCTTGAGGAGAATTAGATTTCAGCCAAGATAGGAAGGTAGACCAAACTTTGGAATAAACCGTTGAAGTAGATTTTTTTCGACCAGAAATAATGGTACTAACAACGGAGTCTGACAGACCTTTGCTTTTCAAAATGAGCCTTTCAGCCTCCAGGCCATCAGACGTAATAAACTGAGGTTCGGATGAAGTACTGGCCCCTGGGTCAGGAGATTGGGAACCAGGGGAAGCTGCCAAGGTGGCTGGATAGACATGGCTACCAGGAAGGAGTACCAAGGCCTTCGGGCCCAATCTGGAGCAATCAGAATAATATTCGCTCAATCTCTCCTTATCTTGCCGACTACATCCATCAGGATTGGAATAGGAGGGAAGACATAGGCTAGGTTGTAAGTCCATGGAATCTGTAATGCGTCTTGTCCCTCTGCTGTCTGTTCCTGCCATCTTGAGATGTACCTTGGACACTTGGTATTTGCCTTGGAGGCCATGAGGTCTATCTCCGGCTGACCCCATCTGAGACATATCTGTTGGAAGATTGCTGGGCTCAGAGACCATTCTCCCGGATTCAAGGTGGATCTGCTCAAATAATCTGCTACGCGATTGTTTCTTCCTGACACGCGAGATGCTGAGATGCTCTGGAGATGTACCTCTGCCCAGAGCAGAAGTCTTCGCGCCTCTTTGTATAGACCGAGACTTCTTGTGCCTCCGTGATTTTTTAGATACATGACTGTGGGCAAATTGTCCGAACAGATTAGGATCTTCTTGCCCTTTATGTTGGATTTCAGACTCTGAAGGCAATTCCAGACTGCTCTCATTTCCAGAATGTTTATGTGGAGATGTTTCTCCGATGGTGTCCATTTCCCCTGGACTAGAATTGATCTCCACTTGCCTCCCCATCCTATAAGACTGGCATCTGTAAATATGACCTCCGTAATCTGTTCCTCTAAGGAGACTCCTTGCTTGAGGTTCCTTTCTTTTATCCACCAATTCAACTCCTTTTTTGTGGATGGGAGTAGGGATTCCCAGAATCTTTGTCCCAGAATCTCAAGAAATTCCACTGGATGGGGCGAAGGTGCAATTCGGACCATGGAACTACTTGAGAGGTTGATGAGAGATTCCCCAGAAGTTCCATAAAGTCCTGGGCTGTGTGAACCCGTTCCTTCTTGAAATGACGTACCCTCCTGGATATTCTAGATATCCTGTCCTCCGTCAAGGTGACTAAGTTGTTCTCTGAATCCAATTTCAGTCCCAGGAAAATGATCGATCTGGTTGGAGTCAAATGGCTTTTCTCTTCCTTTATCAACCAACCTAACTGACGAAGATGTGTCAGAGACCTCTGAGTGTGTAAGATTGCTTGAGACTGGGAGTCCGCCAGGATCAGGATATCGTCTAGGTATGAGATGACATGAATTCCCTGCTTCCTCAAGGGCTGGAGAGCTGCCGCCAGAACCTTTGAGAACACTCTGGGTGCCGAGGATAGGCCGAAAGGAAGGACAGTAAATTGATAGTGATTCCCTTTCACCGCAAACCTTAGAAATTTCCTGTGAGATTCCCTGATAGGAATGTGGTGGTATGCGTCTCTGAGGTAGATTGTGGACATGAATGCCCCTGGAAATGTCGCTTTTATGATGGAGATGGCTGTTTCCATCTTGAAATGAGATATCTTGATTGACTGATTCAAGTCCTTGAGATCTAGAATAGTCCGAAAACCGCCCGAATTCTTGGGAACTAAAAACAGAACTGAATAGATGCCAGAACCCTGCTGATGCAAAGGTACTGGCTCTATAACGTTGTTGGACAGGAGGCTCTTGATAGCATCCAAGAAGGCTATGGCTCTTGATGGACTGGATGGAACCCTTGATTGAATAAACTTGTGACGTAGCGGGGTCTTGACAAATTCCAGCGGGTACCCTAGTTGCAATATCTGTCGAACCCAACGACCTGGGTTTGCTAATTGATCCCAGGCTGCCAGAAAAAAACTCAGTCTGCCCCCAACTGAGTTCGCAACTAGGGCCCGCTTCTCTTCATGGGAGTTCTTTCTTGGTTTGGGGCTTCCTGGTGAAATCCCTCCTATAGCCGCCCCGGAAGCTCTGGTTCGATCCCTGCTTCTTGTGGAAATAAGATCTTCCCTGAAATCTAGATGAGTCACGAAAGGAAGTATTCCTGCCTCTGGATCCTGAAGGTCTTGGGGAAGAGGGTCTCGAGCGCTTGTCCTGTGGTAAGAAGGAACTCTTACCCCCTGAAGCCTTTTTGATAATCTCCTCCAGATGTTCGCCAAACAAGGAAGTTCCAGAGAAGGGCAAAGATATCAGCTTGTTCTTGGAAGATGTGTCTGCATTCCATGATCTTAACCACAGGGTTCTTCTGGCCGCCACCGAGAGCGCAGATGATCTAGCTGTAAGACGAATAATATCTGAGGATGCATCGCAGGAGACGTTAGCTGCTTCCTTCATGACGGCCATTTCCTTCAGGAGCTTTGACCTGGAGACGTTGGATTCAATTTTTTCTTCAAGATTACTCAACCATATTCTCATAGTGCGAGCTAGGCAATCTACTGCTGTGGCAGCTTTGAGACAATGACCTAAGACTGCAAATTGGCGCTTGAGGGTCCCATCAAGTTTCCTTTCCATGGGGTCCTTGAGAGAGGTTCCGTCTTCCAAAGGCAATGTAGTACGTTTAGCAACCTGGGCTACAGATGCGTCAATTTTGGGGGGCAAGGTCCAAGGCTTGGTATCTTCTTCCTTGAAGGGGTACATTCTTGAAAATCTTTTGGGGACTGTGGATTTTCTGTCACCCAATTTCCACTATTCTTTTACCAATTCTGAAATTGACGGATGTAAGGGAAAAACAGGAACTTCTTTCTTTTTCCCTAGGAAGGCTGCATCCATTATATTCATGTCCTGTGGCGTATCAGATAGGCCTAAGGACTTACGGACTATACAAATCAGACCATCAACTCTGTCTAAATTAAAGGAGCCAGATTCCTCGTTGATTTCTCCCTCTTCCTCGGAGGAAAATTCTGATTCTGGATCGAATATACTGGATTCACGGGGATCTTCCTCCCTCATGGCTGAAGTGCCTTCTCCAGGGTCCAGACACTGACGCTTTCTTGAAGGCTCCCCCTCTTGCATAGCTTTGAAGGTGTCTTGCATGGATGACTTCATCCAGCATAAAAAACTGGAGAACTGTGACGTCATATCCGTTCCAGCAGCCACTTTGATACATTCTTGACAAAGTTTTCCAGATTCTGATAGACTTAACTTGGTATTACAGTTAAGGCAACATTTAGACTTAGGAACACTTTTGTCCTCTTTAGTAGTGGACTCAAGCTTCTCTTTCTCCTTATCCTTCTCTCTTTCTCTATCCTTATCCTTCTCCTTCTCTCCCTTATCATTGTCTTTATTTCTTTCTTTCTTTCTCCTTCTCTTTCTGAGCTTTAGAAGACATTTTTTCAGCAATAGAAATGAGAATACTTACCTTAAATAGTTAGAAGAGGGAAGGGGAGGACCATGGAACCAGAAACCGCCTCTCAGTCCATTCAAACGGCACCACACGAGTTCCTGCCGCGTGCGTTCCATCCTTGGAACGCAAGGAAATAAAAGCACTACTTCCGGTTCTGCGCCCTCCTCGCAACACCATGCTGAGAATAGCCGGAGGAAAACTGGACTGGAGACGTGCCCTGCTTGCCATACACGGAGGGCAAGGGAGGATCAGATAACGGAGCAAGACCAATGGCACAGCCGCGGGTACTGAGAGCCACCTCGCCGCTTGCTCGAAGGGCAGACTCAGCGGCCCGGAAGGAGAGAAGGTAGGAGGATGTTGTGCGCTTCCACGCCGTCCTTCCAGCTGGGTAGGACAAAAGAAACTGGTGCCTCTACCGGATCTCCACCTTTTGAAAGTAGAGGAAGTCCTACCCAGCTGGAGGGAGGAGACATAACCCATTTGTAAATGCCGGGGAGGGACACAGAAGAAATTGGAGTCTTATCTAATAAAAGCTCTTGCCACAGGTGACTTAATATCTCTTATTTCAATTGCATTCAAAAGCTCCCTTATTATTTCTTTAAGGGATTGTGTTGTCCTGCCGACATATTGCTGTCCACACCAATGGTAAGTTATTAAATAGCTCACATAAGTCATGGAGCAATTGATAAAACTCTTGATAGGATATTCTTTTAATATATTCATACTCATAAATGATTTGGAAACGTGGGTATATTTACAACTTCGGCATCTGCCTCCACATTTATAAAACCCATTAATGCTCAACCAATTGCACCCACCTGCTTTGTTCTTCTGCCGGGAAAAACTGTGAGCCAATAATTTACCAAGTGTAGATGCCTTTCGGCTAGTGAACCTACAGCCATCTCGTGGAATAGTCTGTAAATCATGATCTCCATACAAAATGGGGAGAAGTTCTCTTATGATACCACAAACTTTACTATATTACCGACTATAATCAGTAACAAAATTAATGGGTCCATATTTTGTTCCTCTCCCCATTTTTTTAGACCCAGCATCAAATGACTTCCTGATCAACTCCAATCTATCGAAAGGATCAACAATCACCCTGGCTTGTTGAATCAATGAATCAGTATAACCTCCCTTCTGAAGTTTTCTAGTTAAGATTTTAGGTTATTCTGAGTAATCCACATCGACAAGTTCAGTACATTGGTAAACAGAGCTTGATGTAATGATAGACCAGATAAATACAACTACGAAGGGAAGTGTGAATGCGCTCCCTGGGACAGCTGGGAGGGAAGAGGAAGTCCTGCTCCATTGTGCCAAAGATTCAGTGTGACGCAGAATGCGGAAGTGCCCAATATGAACTCTGCATATCTTAAAGGGATAGTAATACTTCATTTTAACTTTATTTTATTTTGTAGGCATTAAAAAAACATGAAGAATGATATAAGTCTTATCTCTGAAACCTTTATGGTTTAAGAGATATTCACAAACAAAGTATCCCCCCCCCTGTTCAACCAGATCAGAAGGGAGATGCCCAGGTAGACTGCAGAGAGGGACAATCTTCAATTAAGATAATGGAAAAAGCTGAAAAACTTGTCAAGGGGGGAAGGGCTTTCATTGTTTTCATACAAAGAAAATTGTCCCCTTCTGTTATCTGTCCTGTCATACAACCAGACTCACATCTGAGAAGAGATGGCTTACACTAGGTAAAAGGGGCGGGGAGGGGAACTTTGCATGTGAATATCTCATAAACCATAAAGGTTTGAGAGATAAGACTTATATCATTCGTCATGTTTTTTTAATGCCTACAAAATAAAATAAAGTTAAAACGAAGTATTACTATCCCTTTAAGAAGTAGTAAAGTAACAAAAAAAATAAATAAATAAATAAATCCTAATATAGTTTTACTAACTTAAGCACATGGCCAAAATTTTTATGTGAAAGTTCCCCTTTAAATATACATAGCACACATATATATATATTCCCCTAGTGAACAAGGGCATTTACCACTATGTTTTCTTCTGCTGACGTTCTCTTCTTTCTTGACTTGTTTTTCACCCCGGCTAGAGAGCTATAACTCTGGAAGACCTCATCAAACCGTGCTTTTGTTCTTGCTTTTGCCTCACTCTCTACTGCAAAATAACAATTTTGGTTAATATTTAAAACAAATGGTAATTGTACACACAGGGAAATCATTCAAAGTGTACAACTGCAAATACATCTCTTAATAATGCCAAACTTTGGAAGGACAGTTGAGTCAATATTATTATTTATTGTAAACATTTAATCCAGTACACTTAATCCAGCATTAACTGGTAAAAACAAACAAACAAACAAAAAAAACACAAACAAAAAAAAAAAAAGAGCAGCATATCTGACGAGCAGCTATTAAGGAGCCAATACCTGTGAAACTCATTAAACATAACTGGAATAACACACACACATTAAATAATGACACAGACACAGATGTAGTTGGAAAATTAAGAGGTCACAGCTTGACCTATTTAAGGGACCCCTGGGAGACCCATCCAAACCCCCCATATGCAGCACCCAAACCTATAGCCACAGTGTGACCCAGATTTGCTTCTTTGCTGGGACAGTATGAGAATTTTTTCAGGCACGGAGCAACCCTATGCCCATGACACCCGCCCCAGCAGTGGCAACCTCAAAATACAACTAGGGAGATGAAATGTCAAAGTTTACCACCCACGACTCCCCTTCACCTCAGTGCATACAGGCAATACCCCATCCTAAGAGACCTGGCCATTGGGCTAGAGGCCCTGCACTGGAAACGATTGGTTAGCTGCACTGGCTGGGCCTAGGAGCACCACATAAAGGCCTTGGGTGGAGTCTAACTGCCCTGAGCTGAACCAGGCCTGAGTGTGACCTCTTCTGTAACAGGAGCTACTCCTGCTGCAGATCTAACTTAGAATATAGAAAAACAAAGGTACATTACCACAACTAGCCCTAACAGCCACCTTTATAGCCCTAAATCCTCCCATTTCCCTCACTTGTCCCTACACCACCTGCCTATTATCCCTTCTCTCTTTCCTGCCACCAGGAAGAGGGAGAGCCCACCTCCCACTGTTAACCCCTTGGTGAGCTCACCCTCCCACAAGCAGAGCAGAAGAGAAAGGGTAGGCATGGTCCCTTATGTTGACTTCAGAGCAGGTTCTCCGCCATTTTTTTGCATGCAAACAATTGTATTTCACATTTTTGCATTGGTAAGTCAGATGAACACTTACAAATGAGCAAGAACAAGTTACAATCTGGCCACTGATAAATATGCAAATGACAAATATACAAGGAGAATTTCATTGTGTAATTAGACATTCCTTCTTAGATGAATTCCAAATACAAATCTGCATTTAAAATTAAAGTTTCAATATATATGACATACTAGGACATACAAATGTGAACAGAAGTACGGCCGCACATTTCATTGCAATTGTTGGTGGTTTTAGTTACACGTTATATTTATTTACATTTTTTTTCTATATTCAAACTGTACATTATTCTAAAGAGCAATTATTAGTCCATCTATCTCTCTCTCTGGCTATTCTCACTCAGATTAACAAGGTCAATTTAAGAAGTGTGAACTAAATAAATACACACCTAAAATGAGGATCATCAAATAAAGACAACAGCAAAGACCATGCAAAAATATATGAAAACATATCTGTTTTGCAAAAATATATGAACAGATATCCATTTGCTGTATTATGGACTAACACAGGCTTCTTTTTGAGAACATATACCTGGAGACTGGCCACCTTTATCCAAGAAGCCACTGTACCCTTACACAACTTCTAAGCAGAGACTGGATTCTTATAGGCCCAAGACCAACCGACTTAGTGGAACACGGTACGTCCCAAAAGGGCATCGGCTTCTTCCTTAGGACAAACGCCTGACAAATAATATCCTTAATCCAAGCAGTCACCGTTACCTTAGACACAGCTGGCCCACCCAAGAGCACTCAGGAATGACAGAAAGCAAATCAGATTTCAGAAGGCTGCTTGTGATGAACATAGTACTTCTAGCACCTAACCACATCTAAGAGATGAAGCTCCTTCTCCTATTGGATGGAGCTAGACAGACAGAAGGAAGAACAACGTTAAGGAGGAACCCTATGGGAATCCTCACAGGCACGCTGTCAGGAAGGTTCACTAGATAAAGTCACTTGCCGAACAGACACAGTAGCTAAGAGAAAGGCAGTCTTGAGTATCAAGAAAGACAAAAGCTCAAAAGAAGCCTTAAGTATTCCCAGAACCAGGTTCAAATCCCATGAGTGAGTAGGATACTAAAAGATAGAGTAGGCATGAGCCACACCTTGGGCGAAAATTTGTACAACAGGTAATAAGATAATATGGGTCTGGAAAAGACAAAACACTGAAATCTGAACTTTAATAGAACCAAGACCAAGCACTGAAAGACTTTCCTGAAGAAAAGCCAAGACAAAGATTAAAAAAAAAAAAAAAAAAAAAAGCTAATTTCTCCAACTGAGGATAACACAGTGGACACAGGGTGAAAAGATCCAGACTAGGAGGGAGCTAAAACGGCTCTGCCATAGATCGACTGAGGAGATCTGAAAACCGAAACCAATGATGCCAGAACAGAGTAATCTCCATTTTGATTTTCCTTTCCTTAGGACCCTGGAAATCAGGGGAACTGGAGGGCACACATTCTCCATAGGGAAAGGCCATGGAATGACCACTGCATCTACTGGGAGCTCCCAACTCGGGAGACCCCATATTTGGACTACTGAGCTGAATATACTTATTGAGCTATCAAATGCCAGAATCCAGACGCTGATTACTTCAGGACTAGCTCTTGAGGACCAAGTTGGTTACCCCTGGTTTAGAAGAACTCCTGAGGCCTTGTTAGCCTTGGACTTCCCATGTCCCTTCGGTTCTGACAAAGTATAAAGTAAAAGCAATAAAACGAGTAGAAAAGTAGAATAAAAGTACAGTATTTGCTTGCATATAAGGAGAGGGGTTTTTTTAGGCATTTTAACCTGGAAAAGTAACCCTGCCTTCTATTCGGTTTCACCCTTTATTCAGGCTGCCCATTGGATTGGAAGAAAATCCCATCTGGTGGGAAGCCCAATAGATTATTTTCCCTTTACCCAAGTTGCAATACTGGTAAAGGGTAGAGAATGTGGATTTTCCCGGAAACCAGCCCGGCAGGCTGCATGCCTGAATCTGCCACCTGCCTCCACTCTTGTATTGCCCCTTCACTCTCAAGTTGCCTCTTCATGATCAAATTGCCCCTCAAAGCAGGATATTACTCCTCATAGACAGGTCCTGGACTTTTCTATTACTGTACTGCACATGGAAAGGTCCTTCCAGGAGTTTCATGGAGAAGCAACATGAGCATTGAGTGGCATCATGAGCATGGAGGGGACTCGAAAGGATGAAGGGCATCAGTCAGCATGGATGGGGTAACAGAAGAGTGGAGGCAGGGGGCAAATTCAAACACGCCACCTGACAGATTGGTCTCCTGGAAGTGTGAACTTTTTAGCTACATATTGCCAGCACTGCAGGTCAAGGGTGAAGGCAGGGAGAGATGAACTGGGAGGGAGCGGGTCATCTTATATTCAGGGTTTTATTTTAATCAATTAGGGTTACAAGTTGGTGTGGATCACCCTATATTTGGGGGTTGCCCTTTAGGAAAAAAGTACGGTACTTATTCATCCTTAAACATACTTATCTGACTGCAAGAAGTAGAAGTAGCAAGGAGGGAGAGACCATCCTCTGTGTAGCAAGCGGAATCCAAGAAGGACAGTTAAGGACCACTTCTTCCTTTTCCAAAAATCTGTGACGAACGAGTTGCCGGGAACTGTAGTTTCCCTGATTTAAAAATGGTTTGCTGGCTCTCCAGCTGTCGCTAAATGACATCCCCCCCATATCAGGGGGAGGGGTTCCACAGGGCTCCAGTATTCAGTGTGAAAGGTAAGAATCACCTTCAGCCCCCTTACTGCACCTCAAACGCACACCATGGCAAGAGAAGTCCCTGAACATCATTCTATCTTCCAATCAATATGGCTGCTCTTGCATATTCATAAATGCACAGCAACTTAAAAATTATGTTTTATAAAACTAATAAATGTTAGCACAAGTTTTTAAAAGTTACTAAAGTGTGTAAGCACCACTGCCAATAAGAGACTGTTCATACATAAAAAGTCTCCTAGAGAAAGGAAAGCCCGGACAGATAGTGCAGGAGTTAAAGTGGAACTTTCACATAGTAATAAGCTGACCTTCAATAATTAAACATATGGCGACTAGCTTCATAATATGTGCATTACCTCTTAGAAGTGCCGGATTCTAAAGAAATCCTTAATCTCTGGAGACTGACAGCCAGGTTAGTGACATCTGCACGCCTGCGCCGTCAGTCCCTTCTGGTTACCTTGTGTCACACTGCAATGCTTCTTACAGGAGACCGGGACTGACAGTGCAAGGTGTGCAGCCAAGATATCTGCGCTGGTGCCTAGCTTCTGGTCTCCGCAGATGAAAGATTTCTTTAGAATCTGGCACTTTTAATAGGTAATACACGTATTATGAAGCTAGTGAAGGGCGACTTATTACTATGTGAAAGTTCCGCTTTAAAAACAATTTAGTGTAGAGAATAGGAACATAAAAGGGCTAAATCCTTTATAGATGTGCAGCATAAGGAAGCCCATCAACAGACTGCAATTCAGGCAAGCAATCCACACAGAAATGTGTCTGCCAGATACAGAAATAGGGACATAAAGGACCTGTGCATGCAGGAGAAAATCCACTCTGGATAAAAAGAGAAACTTCACTGAAGTTATGAGGAAACAGGCTGAGAAAACAAGCCATCCTCCACAGACTGATCAATCCTTCCAAAGGAGGCCAGGAATAGGAGCCCGCCTAATAGGGGACTGTACATCCCCATATCCTACAGCAGAAAATAAAAATGGCTAACTAAGAGAGCTTTGCCCTTGATTCCTTATCAGGAATACCACTGTTAAAACAGGCGACAGTACATTGGTGCAGGATGGGACTCTCTGCCTCAAAAACCTCTACTGTTCACTGCCTTTCCTTTCCGAGTGGGGGTGGACTTTTCCCTCTGGTTCTATTGTGTTCCACATAGTACATAAGAGAAAAGCAATGATGAGTCTTTGACACTTTCAGTGCCAGAGAGATACGTAATGCATTGCATACTCCTCTGGCACACAAGGGGTTAAATGTACCAGTCTTTCTTAAAGGGGTTAATGTTGCAAGAAGGAGGGAGAGACCAGCCTATGTGTAACGTGGAGAATCCAAAAAGGAAGAGGGTCAGCTCAGGACCATCACCTCTTCTTTTGCCAAAAGGCCCAAGAACAGACCACTGGGAAATATAGTTTCCGAAGTGGGGGGTTCCATAGAGGTCTGGTAACCAGTGCACTAAGACAGAAGATCCACCAGCCCTCTAACAGCCTCCAAAACTCACGTGGAGGCAAGAGACGTCCCAGAGAAACATTGCATATGCTACTCAATATGTCTGCAGCGTGTGCACATTCATAAAGGAATCACAACCCAAAAAAATTAAAGTGTAGAAAGAAATAAGCGTGGAAACACCACTGACATGAAAGGACTGATCCCAAATTAGAGGAAAAGTTCCATACAAGTAAAAAAGTAAAGAATGTTCATAGAGAGGCAGTGCATGGGGTAAAACCCCACCAATGCGGCCAAGGATAGAAAACAGAAGCATAAGCTAACATGGAAGTGATGATCCAACAAGCCCATCTAGAAGAGTGAATGTCAGGCACCTAAACCACAAAGCAGGTGGCTGCAAGACAGCAAAACAGGTACACACTCATATGACCTGTGAACTGATGGAAATGGTTAATCCATTCTGCTTCATTCTTCAGGCTCCTATGCAAGTAAGTGAATAAGCTTCAGAGAAAGCTATGAGGAAAAGGCAAATAAAGCAAGCTATCCTTGCAGGCCTGTGCACTGGTCAGTCCTTCCAGAGGAGAACTGGAACAGGAGTCCAGCTAATGGTTATTATACAGCCCCATAACCTAACAGCAAGAAATAAAAAAGGAAGCCAACCAAGACAGCTTTGAACTTGTTTATAATCCTGTAAAGAGGTCACTTCCAACTCAGCATTCTCTGCGGGGTACAGTGGACAGGGGAAAGAGTCTCTGAGACCTTTCTTGTTTGTGCCCTAACCTCGTGGAGGAGGGTACTTTACCAAAATGGTCCCTGTGTTCCACATAGGATGTAACTGGAATCCTAATCTAATAAAAAGACTGACCCTTGTTTACTGTGCCCTGCAAAACTAGCATGCTCAGAACCAAAGTGCACTGGTTCTACGGTGGAATGAGACGCCTGGCAAACGTTGAAGTCTTCACAATAGAGTGCAGGAATGGTCATATAACTGGGTATTAAACCCTGCACAACCAGAGCAACTTAGCAGTGGTCAGGGGCACATGGACCTGATATCTTCAGAAGGTCCAGCTGACCCCAGCACACCTGGATCACAAACCTCTGGAGTTCCCTGGTGTGAGCCATGGCAAACGGGACTGCTTCTATAGTGGAAATGAACTTCCTCACTAGAGAAGACAGCTTCCTGGCTGGAAATGGATCGTGAGCAAGAACAGCCGAGACCCTGTGGGCGATCTGGTGAGCCACCTCGTCTGTGACAAACACCATGCTCTGCTGAGTGTCGAAGAGAAGGCCCAGGAAGACCAGATGCTGGGACTGAAAAAGATCCGACTTGTCCACATTGAGGATCCAACCGTGATGGGCGAGTGCACGAATGCAATCCCGAACATGTTGATGAAGAAGGTCCGCAGAAGGGGCTTTCAGAAGCAGGTCATCCATGTATGGAGTGACTCTGATGCTGTCCCGATGGAGGATGGATATTAAGGATCCCAAGACAAGGTTGAAGACTTGAGGAGCTGTAGTCAGACCAAATGGAAGAGCTGAGAACTGAAAATGACCTCTGTCGCAGGTAAATCTAACATGAATGGCGATGTGTAGATATGCCTCCTGAAGATCCAGAGAGGCAAAGAATTCCACCGGGCACATAGCAACAATCACAGTCCTTAGGAACTCCTGGTGATGAGTCTTGATCACAAAGGCCCTAAAATCCTTCAAATCCAAAATGAGACGACAGCCACCATCCTTCTTGGTGACCACAAAGAGGTCTGAGTAAAAACCCATACCTCTGTCCTGAACTGGAACAAGTTCCAGAACACCCTTGCCCAGAAGAGCATAGACAGCACCATCAAACAGACAGCGTTTCTTTACACTCAGGGGCGTATGAGAGGGGAATAACCGAAAGGGATCTTTTCAAAGATTTTAGTATCTTTGAAGTGGTGGAAATGTAAAAAAACATGTTATTTATTCCTACAGTGCCACCTTTTGGAAATATTTTGCACTTCAGACCAGGGATAGAAAGGCAAGTGACCCCTCATTTAATGCGGGAGAATGTCTACTTTCCAAAATGGTATACCTTTTATACCTTTCCTTCATGTCTCTTACAGTTATGAACATTTTAGTACAAGCAGCCATTTTCGAGGAAGCAAAAACGTAGGTGTATTTATGTGCTTCTGCCACCCCTAAGGTAGGTCGACTCATACCAATGAGGTGTCAGTTTTCTCCAAAGAGCACTAGCTAATGAATACATTTGGAAATTTCATAGTTTTCACAGATTTCAGTACAGTTGAAGGGGCAAAAATGAACAAAAATTCAAATTTTTCCCTATAGTGCCACCTTCTGGAAGCATTTGGGCACAACAGGCTTGGGGTAAGAAGGCAATTCACCCCTCATTAGATGCGGCAGGTTGTTTTCTTTCCAAAATGGTATGGTTTGTGTAGCCTTTCTTCACTTCTGTAGTTGTTATAACCATTTTTGTACAGACAAGTAATGTTTGAGAAAATGTTAGAAAAATTAGAGGTTAAAATAGGCGTAGTTTTGTATTTGCAGCGCCCCCCTAAGGTAGGCCAACTCATACCAATGAGGTGTCATTTTTCTCCAAAGAGCACTAGCTAATGAATACAATTGGAAATTCCATGGTTTTCACAGATTTCAGTACAGTTGACGGGGCAGAATTGTAAGAAAATTCTATTTTTTTTCCTATAGTGCCACCTTCTGGAAGCATTTGGGCACAACAGGCTTGGGGCAAGAAGACAAGTTACCCCTCATTAGATGCAGCAGGTTGTCTACTTTTCAGAAATATACATAGTTTTATATAGTTATTCCACTGTTTTAGGGTAGCTTTACCACAAAAACCCTAGAATACGCATATTAGTTTATAAAGTTGAAAATGACATTTTGCGCTGCTTTTTCAAATAATTGAAACTTTTTCAATCAAGGTAAATGTTTTTGATACATAGTATGTGATTTTAGCAAAAATAGTACACTTTCACTTTTTTTGTCATTATGACATCATAGCTTTTTGCACGATGTAAAATTCTCTTCATGTAAGGTACCACAAGAAAGCTCAATTTGTTTTGAAAAAAACAATATATAGTTTTCCATATGTATCTAGAAATTCCCAGAGGAAATCAAGCCTTAACAGAAGGATAGCAAAAATGCTGAAAAAGCGTCTGGCCTGCAGGGTACAGGAAATGGCCCACACCTCTGGCACTGAAAGGGTTAAAAAGAAGCCTCAGTGGGCAACTCCTGAAGAAAGAACTTGAACCCAAGATTTCCCCCCCAGGGCTTAAAGGGATAGTAATGTTTCATAATAAAAGCAGCCCTAATTAATCATCACAGTATTTGGACTTTGGAGAGGGTTATTTCAATTCTGTCAGAGTTGTAGTTCAAGAGTAATTCAATGACAAAGTATCCCCCTCCCGCCCCTTTTACTGATGTAACTGCTCAGCCAGAGCAGAAAGGAGGTGCCCAGGTAGACTGTAGAGAGGGAAAATCTTCAATTAAGATAAGGGAAAAACCTGAAAAAGGGGGGGCAGGGCTTTCATTGTTCTCATAGGAAGAAGATTGTCCCCTGCTGTTATCTGTTTGGTCTATAGACTGCATTCCACATCTGAGAAGAGATGGCTTACACTAGGTAAAAGGGGCAGGAGGAGAAACTTAGCTTGTGAATATCTCTCAAACCATAAAGGTTTGAGAGATAAGACTTATATCGTTCTTCATGTTTTTTTAATGCCTACAACATAAAATAAAGATAAAACAAAGTATTACTATCCGTTTAAGGTCCACAAAAAGCACCTGGATACTGAGCTAGCCACATCTAAGGGCATTGGCAGTTATGGTAATCCGCCTAATGGTGGTATTCCATTTCTAACAGAAAAAAAAAAAAATTAGCTAAAACTATAGCAGAACTGTTCTCTTGCCTGTGTCTTCACCAAGGAACAAATCTTACTGGAGCTGAATGGCTAGCTGCAGCCAAGGAGGGAAGGTAGGCTCCATCCCCTGCATTCACTTCTAGAATTGTTCCTGCCTAGTTAAAGGGGCGGATCGCCTACCCAAAGTTACCAGTAACCTGTATTGGACGACAGAGAAATATGCATATCAGCCAGGAGGTCTAAAGCGTAGGTGACTGAATTGACTCTACAGAGGACCCGATACAGTCCGAAATAGTGGGGAGCCAGTTTCATAGAGGGTACTCAAGGCGTTTTTGCTGTTGCATCGATCTCTGTATGCACCTGCACCCATGTGGAATGGAGTTCCCTAAGATGCTCCTCTAGAGCAGGAATATTTTGAGCCATGAATGACTCAGGCAATAGTGATGGTTGAAAACCATAGTTAGCCATAAACAGGGACATCTGAGAGGAAGAGTTTATGGCACAGTTGCGGGCAAACTCCTCCCCAGATAACAGGTTGTCATGATGATCCAAAGTACAGCAAAGAAGAAACTGTTCCAAGGCTTGGTTAGATCGTTCCGCGGCACCATTAGACTGTGGGTGGTATGCCGAGGAGAAGGAGAGCTGGATACCCAATATGACCACAAAATGTTCACCAAAAGCGAGAAACAAACTGACTCCCTCGATCGGAGACTATGACCTTAGGTAAAACGTGGAGTCGAAAGACCTCCTGAGCAAATATCATGACCAACTCCCGAGCCAAAAGTAGTTTTTAGAGGGGAACAAAATGGGCCACTTTAGAAAAACGATCAACGATCATAAGGATGACAGTATGACCCTGTGATACAGGAAGATCAACCATAAAAATCAATCGACAAATGTGTCCAAGGAAATTCACCATTTGGAATGGGTTGAAGAAGTCCCACCAGAAGATGCCAGGGAGTCTTATTAGACCAAATTAACGTATGACCAGCTGCCTTATTAGCATGATAAGTATGGAGCAGTTTGACTCTTAGGACCTCAGTTTCAAGACATTTTCCTTTAGGCTTATCGGCTGGAGTTGAGACCTGAGCTGCAAGGATCTCCTTCCCTAAAGGAGAGCTAGTACATATAGTGGCTAATATGCAGTCCAGAGGAACAAAGAGCATAGGATGTACTCTCTCTTTGGAAGTAGAGCCAAACTGGAAGATAAGGCATCAGCCTTAATATTTTTTGTGCCAGGAAGATAAGAAACCACAAAGTTAAACTGGGATAAAAACAGGGCCCGTCTAGCTTCCCGGGGAATCAGATGTTTGGCTTCAGAAAGGTTGTTGATCTGTGAGAATGAGGATGGGAACAAAGGTACCCTCAAGGAATTGTCGCCACTCGCGAAGAGCCAATATAATGGCCAACAGCTCTCGATCCCCAATCTCATATTGACACTCCACAGGAGATAGTTTCTTGGGAAAAAAAAAACACAAGGAAGCAATGCCCCCCCCCGGAGATGAACGATGTGACAAGAGGGCACATATTCCCGACTCAAACGCATCAACCTCCAGAGTAATGGGTACAGCAGTTTTAGGATGGACCAAGCCTTAGCAATAACAGCCTTCAAAGTGTCAAAAGCCTGCAGAGCCAATGGAGACCAGTGAGAGGGATTACCCTCCTTAAGTGTCATATCGGTAAGGGGTTTGACCAACGTCGAGAAATTTCTAATAAACTTTCGATAGTAACTGGCAAAACCCAAAAATCTTTGGATGGACCTGAGGCCAATGGGACGTGGCCATTCTAGGACCGTGGACAACTTCTGTGGGTCCATAGCGAAACAAGTAGCGGAAATTACGTATCAGAGAAAGGTAACTTGAGGCTTGTGGAACTCACATTTCTCAAGTTTCCCAAACAGACCATTCTCTCTCAGGCGCTGTAAAACCCTGGTAACATCAGAACGATGGATCTCCAAGGTAGGAGAATGGATGAGGATATCATCCAGGTAAACAACCATGCACTGTTGCAACAAATCCCTTAGGACATCATTGATAAACTCCTGAAACACCACATGAGAGCTGCATAAACCAAACGGCATAACGAGGTATTCGTAGTGACCACTCCTAGTGTTAAACTCTGTCTTCCATTCGTGGCCCTCCTTAATTCTCAAGAGGTTATACGTGCCCCTAAGGTCTAATCTGGTGAAAACCGTCAAACCCTTTAGACAAAGGGCTCGGTAATCAAAGGAATGGGATAGGCGTTTTTAATGATCAATCAATTTATCCCCCTATAATGAATGCAGGGTCTAAGTTAGCCATCCTTCTTCTTAAAGAAAAATAGAGGTAGATTTATGAATTATACCTCGAGATAAGGAATCAGTGACATACTCCTCCACTGCCTTATTTTCAGCCATATACAGATGGTAGACCCAACACTTAGGAGGTACTGCACCAGGCAACAAGTCAATAGAACAGTCATATGACCAATGGGAAGGCAAGGTACTGGCTTGTACCTTGCTGAATACATCGCTGCACTCCTGATACGCCTTAGGCAATGAAGGCAAGGAGGATGTATACAAAATCTTATTTGGTCCATGAAGGCAAGATACGGCATACTGAGGAGACAAAATGTCAAAAAGCACCGCAATCAATTTTGGGGTTATTCTTTTGAAGCCACGGTTAACCAAGCACAATCGGGTAATTAGGAGACTGGATGACCTGAAACTGGAGCGTCTCATGGTGAAGAGCCCCTACCACAAGAGACAGAGGGATGGTTTCATGTGTGATGTGGGCCAGTCTTAAAGGCCTACCATCGATGGCCTCCATCACCAGAGGAGAGGACCGAAGCTACAAGGGTATCGAATGTTTAGGAACAAAGGAGACATCTATAAAGTAGCCAGTGGCACCAGAATCTACAACAGCCAGAGTAACCACCTGTGGAGCTGGCCCAGGAAAGGATAACTTCAAGGAGCGGCCTCTCCTGAAGAACACCCGGGGACTGCGAGATGCCACCCAAGGTCTGTCCCCGACATGACTCTAGGTGCTTGCGTTTCCCAGCAGACAGTGCAGGAGTGCCCTGTTTACCCCAGTAGAGGCAAAGGCCCTCCCTCCTACGAAAAGCCCTCTCCTCTACCGAGAGTCGGATGACCCCAGCTGCATGGGCTCTACCCCCAAGGAGTCAGGACCAGGAGGCATGGGAGGCATGGGTGAGTGAGCAAAGCTTCAAGTCAATCGAGATTGTGGCCTACGCGGGCATTCCCTAAAGGAAGGTCTCTCTCTAATCCTAGTGTCAATGAGGATGGTAATTTACACTCGGTCGTCCAGATCACAGGAAGCTCACAGGCTGCTATCTCATCCTTAATAATGTCATACAACCATTGTGAGAAGGCGACTACTAACACCTCATTGTTCCAGCCCACCTCTGCTGCCGGAGTACGGAATTCAATTGCATACTCAGCCACCGTTCTGGTGCCCTGTCAGATGGTCATGAGCTGTTTGGCAGCGGAAGAGCGAGCTGGAATGTCAAATACTCATTTAAAGGAGGCCACAAATCCAGCAAAATTGTAGATAATAGGCTAATCCTCTTTGGAAGACAGATAAGCCTAAGCCAGGGCCTTATCTGATAGGTACATAATCAAAAACCCAACCTTGCTTCTCTCACAAGGAAATACCTGAGGGACATTTCAAGAAACATACCGACTTGGTTAAGAAAACCTTGGCAGAGAGATGGGTTACCCAGTAGCGTTGGGGTAGTGGTGCAGAACCACACAACCCTTGAGTTATAACAGGCTAAGAAGCCCTGGCCTCCACTTGGCATGAAGGATGGTCCAAGTGGGCAGTCCGGTTAAGGAGTGTTTGCATCACTAAAGCCAATTGATCAATGCATTGATCCTGCTGATCCATTCTAGAAAGAATGCTCTGGACAGGTGGGTTCCTAGTGCCTTCCGTATTCATGGCCCTTACGTACTATTACGGATACCCTGGGACACTGAACCAGACTGATATAGAGTAAGGTAATAATCTTTACTAATCAACACAAAATAAAAGCAAGAATAAGTCATAAAACAAAGGTCAGTCTGGGACCAGAGAAGAGACTGTTAATCAACCTAGCCACAGGTCAGGAACCAGGACTGGTAGTCAGCCAGGCAAAGGATCAGGAACCAGAGCAGGAGCCAGAACAGGTAGTCAGCCAGGCCAAAGATCAGGAACCAGATCAGGCAGTCATCCAAGCCTAAGATCAGGAACCAGAGTGGGTTGTCAGAAAGCCATGGGTCAGGAGCCAGATTGGAGGTCAGACAAGTCAAAGGTCAAAGCCCAGAAAGAGACAATGGCAATTGTAAGCAGCCAGTGGGGAATAGTAGCCCAAACTGGGTCATACACAGAGCAACCAAAAATAATAAACTGTAAGGGCGACTGATATGAGAATCGGAGCGGAAGATAAAGCCCTAATAGTGGGCGGAGGAATATGACAAGCCACCAAATCCACCAATAAAGAGAGCATGTGCAGGTCTTAGCTCACCCCAGGAACGCTCTATCAGGAAGAGGAAGAAAGGATGCAGCCTCCTACCTCCGCTGCTGACCGCATCCATAATGCGGCTGAAATGGGAACCGTGACACCATCCCTACCCAAATTAAAATTGCCCCAGAGGTAATCTTGTGAGGACACCCGTTGGAATTCAAAGCTCCTAGCTAAAAACATGATAAACAAAACTTCTAATATCTTAATGACAGAACTAACCTGGTTTCAAACAATGTTAGCTTGCAGTGAGTGGGTGAAGACTCAAGAATACCAAAGCATTGTTTGAAAGCGAGTTAGTCCTATCATAAAGACTTTAGAAATGTTGCTTCTAAGGTTTTAAATAGGTGCTTTTAATTCTAACTCGTTTACGCACAAAAATTTGTCTGGGGTAATCTTAGTTTGGTAATATGTGTTAGATAGGACTAGTTTGAAATGTGGTACCTTGGCATGGTAAGTAAGCTTAAACATATTTTTGCCAAATTATGCAACAAAACCCTCAATTTATAAACACAGGTATAATATATGCTTTATACAGGAATCACATTTAGGCAACGTGTATGGCTTGTGCTTTTTGTTTTTGCTTAATTTGTGGGCTTCGAGAATACCCTTACTTCTTGCTGCTCTCCATACTTTATTCACTTGGGTTCATATTTTGAACTTATATATTACATGTGTATGTTATGGTGTACTAGCGCAGTGAGTTTCTTCCTTTCTCTGCTTTTCAACATTGGTATTTTAATTTCTTTAATTACTCCTACCTAGGCAAGTCATTATGTTACACACAGAAATTACATAGATATACCCTGACTGCTGTATGAAATGTATCTACCCAAGTCCTCCTGGTTCACTTTTGAATTGTTGCACACTATTGGGCGTTCAACAAAAGGGTGCATTGAAAATGCCGCATTACAAACGCTGCATGGTCAAAAATGTTGCATTGTTGAAAAGGTCGCATTGAAAATGGCAGAGTACAAATGTTGCATGATGGAAATGGGCCTCATTCTGATGTCGCAGGCTTAAGTGTTGAGATATCAAAATGACACCCGCGTAGGTGTCGGATGCCTCTCCCATCACTATCACTTATGCTCCTATGAATGAATTACTACAGCATCAATGACTCCTCATCCATTACCTGGCATACAATAACTTCCCATTACCTGGCATACAATGACTCCCCATCTATTACCTGGCATAAATGTTGCATGGTTGAATGAGTTACTACAGAATCCATGACTCCCTATCTATTACATGGTTGAAAATGTTGCATGGTTAGAAATACCTTTGCTTGGTATTTTGACATACGAGTCACCCTCCTTCACTGTGCGGGAGCCCTCACTTGACGCACCACAATGGAAATCCCTGTGGGTCTCAGCTGTGGCCATATATACGTCTTGTATGCTCAATGGCATTGGACAGATTCACCTGTCGCAACAGAGACCCATGCGGGGTGTGGAAATTTAAAAAAAAAAAACTACTTGTCCAAGGGACTAAAATGGGAGCCCAATGTACCTGTCCCTCATGACAATCTACTTGTCCTGATACATAATAATTATTTCAGTACAGCCACCAAAATACCACCTCCACACCCTGCCCACCCTGTGTCCACCTCCACACTGTATCCACCTCCACACCCTGTGTCCACCTCCACACCCTGCCCATCCTGTGTCCACCCTGCCCACACTGGCACTCAGACCAGTGCCTACCTTCAATAAAGCCTCCTCCACCTCAGGTCACTGAAGTGCTGCTGCCGGCCTCCCTCTCAGCAGGTGAGGAGGATGTTGGTGCCAGAAAGCTGATGGAGAACTGGCTTGGCGCGCTCTGTTCAACTGCACACCAAGCATTTTTGTTAGCCCAACCAGATGCGACATCACTGCGCACACGCAGTTCACAATAGCTTCGTTCATTGAGGCAACAGACTCAATGACAGGAGCTGTAGCACCAGGATACAGAGCGGACTGCAGGGCACTTAGGATAGCAGCACAGGGGGGGCCCTCGCAACGTTATATATATAAAAGAGAAAGGTTCATTACATAATTTATGGCTCCTCAGGAGACACACACACCTAGGGGCGGCGGTAAGGAGGGAATAATTCATGTCTCCTCCATAACTGCAACTCCTGGAGAATACAAGGGGAGCGTGATCTTTGCATGGTCTTGCCCCTCCCTCACTATCCAGCTGAAAAACGAATTCAGCATGGCTGACACTCGCATCACACTCTCACACACACCAGTAAACAAATAAATGGCTGCACAGACCCACACCAAAACATACACACCACAAATTTACCCATGCTCCCTGTAACTTGTTGCAGCCCAGCTGTCCTTTGTGTGTGCTGAAGCGCGCTCTGGCTGTTCCACCTCCGTTCACTCTGTACATGTGTCCGCTTTGTCCTACTCCACCTCACATCCAGCGTGCAAGTGACTCTTCTCCACTCCTACCTTCTCACCTCTCCCGTCGATGGTGCAGGAGATGGACCTCCTCACATGACCCGTCTGTTTCTTCCTACTCACCCGCCGACCCTCCCGCCTGACAGTGCCCAGGGAGCAGAGCACGAGCAGGCAGGGGAGGAGGATATGAAGGAAAGAACCAGCAGTGGAAGCAGCTGTAGTGGGATCTTCCTGTCTTGTGTCCTCTACACTGGTACCGGGAGGGAACAGGCTGTCTCACAGGGGAAGCAGGGTATACCATATTGGCCAACATGTGGCTCTGAGGCTGCTCTTTAGCAGCCCCTGCCACAGTGAACTGGAGGTGCTGGCAGGTGTATTACATTTACAGCCACATGTTATGTCAGTGGATGCTGTCATGACTTGCTCGCTTCGCAGCGGCTGCACTGTGTTTTCTCTGCACAATATGTAATATTATTATGCCTTCTACACACCCCCTCGCTGCTGCCCTCGTGTCCTAATAAGACAACTGCCAAATTCTGCCATTTATTAACCCCTTCAGTGCCGCAGTGGAACGCTACGCATTGTAAATCAATGTGTTTTGCACCTCTGTCATTCAAGGGGTTAATGCAACAGGGCTGTTTGTGTGTGGTTGCTCATCGCTCCGCTAAAAACAAAAGTTAAAAAACCCTGCATTTTATGAGTGCCACAGGAAAACACAATCTCAGTCTGTGTGTATCAGTGTGTGTACATTTCACACACGTGCGAATAACAATCAGAACATGATGGGCAACACCGTCCCATATTGCTAGTATTAAAATAAAAAAGGAAAAAAAAAAATTGCAGCTTCACCGTCAGTCCGGCTCTGCTTGCCCGAAGCAGGGCTAAATGTGATTAAAGCTGTACCTGCCCGGCACCCGGAACTACATGTCCCGGGCGTCGGGCGATATAAATTCCACATCCCTGCCCATGTGTTAGGTACTCACACCATCATCAGTTGTATTTGCACTAAAGACATATTTGCATTTGAAAGTGTGGGATTCGGAAGGCGGTACTGCATACCAGATGGACCTCAGTGACCCAAGTCCCAGTCCGATGTGAATGACTGTGTGCCTGTGTGTGCTGAAACCTACTCTTTATTTCAGGAGGCAAGAGACAGATTGGAACGGTCTTATCCTACAGGAGACTTTGTGCTGGGCAGCACTTAACCCTTTTAACCCCCCTTTACTGCTGGGTATTACAAGTTGCAAAAACGAAATGCTGCACTGTAAACCTGGTAGTGTTAAACTAATGGCATTGACCTGGCAGGGGAACTACCAGTTCAAGTTTTGGCATCGTCAAATTAACCCTGTGTGTGCCAAAGGGGTGAGCAGTTCATTGCAAAACAATCCATTAGACAACTCTCTGGCATTAAAAGGGTTAAAAGCGACTAATACTTAAATACAAATGATTATTTTAGAAAATATCATCACATTCACATTTAACTTGGACATTATATTTTTAAACGCTATGAGTGGCATAAGTGGTAGCGATGGTAATGGCACTCGACACTTATGCAGGAGTAATTCTGGGGACATATTCAACCATGCAACATTTGTAATGAGCCATTTTCAATGCGCCATTTTAAACAATGCAACATTTTTAATGCGCCCTTTTGTTTATCGCCCATAAGTGTGCAACAATTCAAAAAGATACGCTCCTCCTCATAAAACTCATTCACTAGGCACATTTCTCCCCTTTAATACGTATTTTTAACATCTTAGATGTAGTTTTCACTTGTAGAGGGTATACATTATATTGTTTTTTAAACTGTTTTCTTTTTAAAATATATCTTCAGATCAGTTTTACAGCTGTATTGGAAAAGTAATGATTGTTTACCCTTTAGCAACTAGAGGTAGTGCAGCGCATTGCAAAGCAATGTATTTCACTCAGCTTTGATCCTTAAGAGATTAATGAAATATTTAATGTACCATGGGCGGTTCACTTTTAAAAGGTCACACACGAAAGAACGTGTGACCATGTCGCCATGATCAAAATGGCGACATGACAATCTCGCACTGCATGACAGTGCGAGATTGTCATGTCGCCTACATTTTAACCCATTCACGGTCGCATACAATTCACCTTTATTTCATTAAAGTGACAGTAATGTCCCAGAAAAATATTTATCGTTTTGTAGTGCTTAAAAAGCTGAACTAAATGCAAAAAACCCTCTCTCTCAAAACGCTATGGTGTGAGAGATATTCACATCGAAAGTCTGACGTTTCCTGCTGTCAGCTGTAAAGCTGACAGCAGGAGATCCGTGTCGGCCGCCACAATGAGGCTCTTCAGCAGAGACGCCACTGCGGTATTTAAACCAAATAACTTCATTGGAATGGTCTACAGAGTGAGCTTACAAACCAGGCACACTTTGCAGACCTTTCCAATGATCTGCCAGTTGCCCCCCCCCCCAGACTGGATTCACCTGCAGTTAGCACAGCGCTGACATCAGGGAAAGGGGAGGGAGGGGAAACTTTGACAGGGAATATCTCTCAAACCATAGCGGTTTGAGAGATAGGGTTTTTTACATTTATTTCAACTTTTTAAAGCGGAACTACCACCACTAAAAAACTTGAGCTCCAATAATTTCCCATCTGGCAACTAGCGCTACTGAGCAGAATTACTACCTGGTTAAATAGAATTATCCATTGTTCCCGGGCTGACAGGCAGGACGGAGTGCAGACAACTTTCCATAGTGACGTCTGCACACCTGCGCTGTCAGTCCCAGCCGGCTCTAGGAGGTGTTGCCAGGAGCCGTTCGGCTCCAAAAGGGACTGACAGTGCAGGCGTGCAGACGTCATTATGGAAAGAGGTCTGCTCTCCGTCCTGCCTGTCAGCCCAGGAACAATGGATAATTCTATTTAACAAGGTAATAATTCTGGCGACTAGCGCTACTGAGCAGCTAGTCGCCAGATGGGGAATTATTGGAGCTCAAGTTTTTTAGCGGTGGTAGTTCCACTTTAAGCACTACAAAATGATAAATATTTTTTCTGGGACATTACTGTCCTTTTAAAGAAACTTCTCTTGCCTTTATCTCACCACAATATTCTTCCAGCAAGGTTTTCTTTCGCCTCTCATAACATCACTTACTAAATGAAAGCAGTAAAACAAAATCATTCTGAAAAAGCAAGCTGCTCAGGTCTCTCCGCTCCTCCCTGTCATTCTGACTGTAGAGAAGGGGAGTGAGAAACCGGAGGAAGGATATGACTGCTTGACATCAGTATTACAGGCAGTTGCTTTTTTTTAGCATGCTTTTGTTTTACTGAATTGATTTAGTAGGTGATGTTATGAGAGGTGAAAGAAACCCTGCCTGGAAGAATATTGTGGTGAGTTAAAGGTAAGAGAAGTTGTTTTAATGAAATAAAGGTGAAATGTATGCGACCGTGAATGGGTTAAAATGTATGTGACTATTACCTAGGCGACATGACAATCTCGAACAGTCATGCAGTGCGAGATTGTCATGTCGCCATTTTGATCATGGCGACATGGTGAATTAGTTACATGGTCACACACTCTTTTGCGTGAGACCTTTTAAAAGGATACCCCATAGGCAATGTAAATAGATTGTTTTTTTGTCATTCTATATATATAGCTTTATTTAAATAAAATAAGGGTTATCAATTCATGATTTTTATTTTTATCATCATCTCTAAAGACAGAAATCCATACTTTAGAAACTGAGAAACTAAGTTCCACAGGATAAAGAAATAATAGCCCAAATCATTTATATAAAAGCCTTCAAAAACCCAATAAATCTGAGTCCCTTAATCCATTATCAGAACTCTATCACTAAACTTTTCTGAAACACTATATGAATATATTGTCTAATATTACAGAATTAAAATGTACAATGCCTATTTCATGAAGAATTCTCTTTGAGCTATAATGTAAAATTTAAAATTATGTCTTAGTAGATTTTTTTCCTCAAATATCACTATTAAATCTAATTTAAATTAAAAAAAACAAATGTGAATTGGCAAAAAAACAACAACAAAAAAACACTAATATATATAAGGACCGTTAGTGTGTGTGTGTGTGTATATATTTTTTTTCCCCTAAACATAGCTAACATGAACTCGGGCATCTTTGATATGGCATAATACCATGCATTTTGTATGTTTCCTACACTCAGTAGGTTGTCAGTCTAAAGGCATCAGGTGGTATTCCAGTATGAAATGTTGTCTGTATAACTAACATTGCTTTTGTAGTCAGACGTGTTACAGTTTTAATTAGCACAATGGGATGGAGAAGTGTAAATTGTCTTACTGGCAGGCATTTTCAGTCCAAATTCCAACACAGATTTCAACCAGACATTTTTATTTGGATGATACCAGCCACCTAGTGGGAGAAAACACACGATTTGAGTGAGATATCAGGAAAACTTGGTAAATGTAATCACTGGAGCCCACATTCCGGAAATTAATAACCTAAAAGAGCAGTAAACTTGTTTTTTTATGAAAACCTACATGTTCTAGGGCCTTTCCTGTTGAGTAAAATAAGGTCACTCCCACTGCTGTCAACTGATTTATTCAAACTTTATAACGGTTCAAATAACCAGGAAATTAATTTACTGTGTTTACTTCCTGATTATTCTAATTGACAGGAAGTGACTCAGCAGTTTCTATCTTATTCTATGGAGAACTGTACGTCACTCTCCATTAGAATAAGTAATAACTACAGAAATATGCATCTCTCAGCAATGGGAGTACCCTTATTTTACTCAACAGGAAACAGATTACAATATATATATTTTCATAAGAAAAGTTCACTGCTCATTTAATGAACAGAGGTGTGTGCACTGCATTAAGTAGAACTGTGCACCCCCATGGTCCTTAATGGGTTAGGGACCAGTAATTCTGGAGAAAAATAGCTACTCCTTTGGGGACAACTGAAAACCCCAATGATTTAAGAGGGTTTTAACCCCTTAACTACTGCACAATCCGGTGAGAGGGTGGCCATAAAAGACCACTGACATTTTTTTTTTGTTTTTTTTTTTCTTCTTCCTTTTCTTCAGGGCATTCTGAGATGGAAGAGTAGTGTGCACCCGGGCTACCATCCCAGAATTCCATGATGCTCCAAAAAGACGCGACCGTTCCTTAAATGCCAAAAACGGCTAACCGGTCCTGGCAAGACATGGGTCCTTAAGGGGTTAACCTCTTGAATACTAAAGCAGAGTCCAATGCATATGGCAACTTCTCTAGCATTCAAAGGTATAAACACTATTTACATCTAGGAGAAATGTTGGCCTGCCCCAGAATTGCTCCATTTCAACTTCCTGAACAATACGTTGTGTACTTCTCTGGCACTCAAAGGGTTAAATGCTTAGGTTGTAGTAACCCCTTAAGGACCGGGAAAATCTGATGTGGTGTGCACTTAAGGACCAGAGCAATTTAGACTTTTTTGACTGTCTTTGTTCAACCAAATTTTCCCTCCAATCCTTTAAATACACCCATACAAATTATATACTTTTTGGGGGGGTTTTGTTTTGTTTTTAAACACAAGTAGGGATCTCTTTTGATACAACATTTATATGGGTACCTCATATTTTAATTTTATTAAAATAGAAAAAAAAAAACATTTTGCATATATTTTCCTGTCAGGATTTGTACACTATAAGTCAATTACCAAAAAATACCCACAAATATATTAATTTCCTTCTCCTGAATATGGGAGTACCTCATATGCATAGTATTTCAATCCCTTTTTCACATTTACAGGGTAATTACAAGATGCACACCATTATTCCCAATCTGTAATCCTATTCAGTAATTCGTTAGGATGTTTGTCAAAACCCGTTATGCGCAGTAGAGACTGACCGAACGCACAGAATGCTGGGAGTTCTGTGCTGGGAGCATTCTGTGCATTCAGGCAGTCGCTACAGTGCATGACTGCATCGGCGGCAAGACGTCCAGAAGGACCAGCCTCTAAACCCTTTGAGTGCTAGAGGGGTACGCAACACGTTGCAAAGCAATGCGTTGAGTACCCCTCAGGCACACAAAGGGTTAATATCACCCGGACCTTGGCCCGTGTACACGGACATTTACACTAGTTTTTCAACATTTGGCATGTGGAGCTGTCAGAACCCAAAAACACCCCACAAAAGTATATGTTTCTGAAAAGTAGACAGAGTAAATCATCACTAGAATTCTGGAGTTTTTTATGCAGCTATTTTTCCAGAAATCTGTATCAAAACTGTGGCAATATATATATATATATATATATATATATATATATATATATATATATATTTATTTATTTTTTTTTTTTTTTTACACACTTACATTTCAATGGTGCTGTGGATTTCAAGCACAGGATAGTTGCAGATTAAAAAAAAAATGCAATGCATGGTGTTCAACTACTTCTGAGTATGGCAATGCTCCATATGCATCGATTTGTCAGGGTTTAGGGGAGCTACTGGGCCCATATGGGAACAAGCACGTTTCCATTTTCAGACATGGAAAAAAATTAGGGTGCATTGATTCCCATTATATTTTGATAGTGTTAGATCTAAGGAGGGATGTGTTTTGCAAAATAAAAAACAGGATATTTCAGGGGGAAAAAGTGGACAAATCGTAAAAAACTCTTACAGCACTACTGCATTGCACCTACATGGTATTGCTTGAAGCAGTTGCCAATGCAGAGCCCAGGTTTTGAAGGGCAATCAGGACAGCAAGTGGTGGTGTCTGTCCGTATTCCCTTGCTGTAGCAAACTCTGCAGCATTTCTGTGGGCTTCTTTTTTGGGTGGTTGGGGGGAGGGGTATTCTAAAAGAATAGTGTACTACGCCAGGTCTTTCAGGAATTACTTCAACTGCCCCTTGAAACAAAAAACTGAAAATTACATGAAGCTGAAACTGCATAAAAATGAATTTTGGAGTGGGATTTGTCAATTTGAAAATTAAATAAGAATTATATATGGGAGTCTACATTATGTAAAAGGCAACCTTTTTATGCCAGGCCCTACATTTTTTCATAGTGAGGTATGGCTGCAGGAGTTGATTTGTTTATTATAGTGTCTGACGCAGAGTGGCTTTCAAGGTACCTCACTTCTGCCATGAACAGAGACTAGCACAGTTCTGTCATCATGCATGGTGGTCAGCATGTAGACGTCCTTTTTGCCTCTAAACTTAATTGCCAGCAGCTCTTGCTCGCACAAAACTGATGACGTCCCCATTTAGCTTTCAATTTAATAGTTGCTTGGGCATCTCACTGCAATTGCATCTAACAGTGCCACAGGCCACCATGTCAAAACGAAAAAGAAATTTAAATCAACATATAAATGATACCCTTTATTTAATAAGCAGTAAATAAGAGTCCAAACAATGCTTCCATTGGTTCCCAGATATTCAGGGCAACCAGAAGGATTAAGTTGGCTGTCCTTGCCCTCATAAATTCTAAAAGCCTGGGTATATAACATGTGGTGCTTTCGCACAGTTTATAAAATTTAACACCGAACTTGGAGTGCATAGAGGGGATATACTGTTTAAATCCCAACCTTCCCTTGTATTTCATTAGGGATTCATCAATGCCTATGTGTTTGTGGGGCATATATACTTAGGAAAGCTTTTTCTGTAAATGATTTATTAGGGGGTGTATTTTGTACAGCCTGTTATACTGGAGGTGTTCTTTTGGGAGGCACAGAAAAATATCACTGAAATGCAAGAAGCGCAAAATAATTTCATATCTGGTCCTGGTCGCTGTTTTGGAGAAAATAGGGGTATCACATATGGGTTCTTTTTCCCCAGTATGACCTAATACTTTTTTTTTTTTTTTTTTTTTTTTTTTTTTTTATTATCTCTATTGTCATTGTTAGGGCCCAGAATTGCTTGAATTCTATGAGGTGCGTGGGTTGCCATATTTCCTGCTTAGCAAAGAACTCTGTTGGATTGTCGGCAATATATTGGGCTGCATAAAAAATTTGTTTGTGATACATTTTTTGGAGAAATTGTATTCCCCCAAAATTAAATTAAAAAAAAAAAAACAAAAAAAAACATTATCATGGATAATTACTGGGTTGTCAATGAATTCTTGAATTTGTGGGCATAGATCAACTGGTGATACCTATTCATTAGGGTCAGGATGAGTGGTAGTACTCTCAGAAAACTGAGTGATGTTAAAGTCTGATGCAGTGTCAGTGGCTTCTGAATCAGATTCTAAAAAGGCATACACTTCTTCAGTAGAATACATTTGCTGCATTATCTACCGACCCTAAACTAAATGAATGTCTAATTTCTCCTAAATATTATATATATATTATATATATATATATATATATATATATATATATATATATATATATATATATTCTATCCTGCGCCTAACTCCAACACATGTAAACACTAATCCTACCTAAATTAACAGAAACTACCCAATCTAATTAAATAAATCAATCTAATGAAAAGATTAAAAAAAAAAAAAAAAAAAACAAGACCCAAATTAAATTACAGAAAAAGAAACACAAACCCCAAACAGTCACTATTCCTATGAAAAAAATGTTGTTGTTGTTTTATATATATATATATATATATATATATATATATATATATATATATAAAACTCTACTTCTAACCTAAATCTAACCATAAACCTATACAAATCTCTTTAAAAAATAGTTTTAAATAAAATAAACTTTTTTGGGGGGGTTATACAACATTACTCCTAAATCGAATCCTACACCTTACCCTAACCCACCTATACCTTAAACCTAGCTAACCAATCCAACTACCTATCCAAAGTATTATTATTTCTTTATTTATATAGCACCAACTAATTCCGCAGAGCTGTACAATTGGAAATAGACATACAGAGGTATTAAATAGTACAATCAAATGTGGAGAACAGAAGGATCAGAGGGCCCTGCTCGTGAGAACTTAAAGTACCTAAATAACACTAAAAAAAACACTACAAAATTAATTTTTAATAAAACAAAATAAAATGCAGGGGGAGAGGCAAAAAAAACCACAGATCAGCAAATGATGATCTGCAGCAATTGATCACTATTTAAGTGATCAGTGGGGAAAATTGATCACATTTTTTTTCCAACTGGTTTAGTTCTGGAACTCGATCTGCAACACTGGAAACATGTTAAAGTGTTAGTAATGTCTAAAAAAAGTTTTTTGCATTTAGAAGAGCTTAAAAAGCTGATCTACGTGCAAAAAAATGTATCTCTCAAACCGTTATGGTTTAAGAGATACGGGCATTTAAAGTTCGCTGTTTCCTACTGACAGCTGTAAAGCTATCAGCAGGACATTTGTGTCGGTCGACAACACCAGGCACACGTATTAGACCATTCCAATGAAGGGATTCCTTGTAAGTAAGGAGATCTTGGCACTTCTCAAGCACCACCGTGTCGACCAACACGAATCTCCTGCTGACAGCTTTACAGCTGTCAGTAGGAAACAGCGAACTTTAAACGCCCGTATCTCTTAAACCATAGCGGTTTGAGAGATACGTTTTTTGCATTTAGATAAGCTTATTAAAGGGGAACTACCACCCCGCAATAACTTTACCTTAAATCAGTCTTCATCTGGCAAGTAGCTGCTTAGTAGCGCTAGTCGCCAGAAATATTACCCGGTTCAAAAGATTTTTGCCTTTTTCTGACGGTCACAGGAGCAGGAAGCACGGACATCTCGTCACAGTGACGTCCGTGCGCCTGCGCTGTCAGTCCCTTTTGAGCCGGCCGGCTCACCAAAACTTACAGACCAGGCAAGGAGGACCTTAATCAGAGAGGAAACAAAGAGACCAAAGATAACCCTGAAGGAGCTGCAAAATCTCCACAGTGGAGATTGGAGTATCTGTCCATAGGACCACTTTAAGCCATACATTCCACAGAGCTGGGCTTCACGGTAGAGTGGCCATAAGAAAGCCATTGCATAAAGAAAAAAAATAAGCAAGCACGTTTGCTGTTCACCAAAAGGCACGCGGGAGACTCCCCAAACAAGTTGAAAAAGGTACTCTGGTCAGATGAGACTAAAATTAAGCTTTTTAGCCATCAAGAAAAACTCTATGCTTGACGCAAACCCAACACCACTCATCACCCCAAGAACACTATCCCCACAGTGAAGCATCATGCTGTGGGGATGTTTTTCATCAGCAGGGACTGGGAAACTGGTTAGAATTGAAGGAATGATGTATGCCGTTAAATACAGGGAAATTCTTGAGGAAACCTTTTTCAGCCTTCCAGAGATTTGAAATTGGTTCACCTTCCAGCAGGACAATGACACTAAGAATACTGATAAAGCAACACTCGAGTGATTTAAGAGGAAACATTTAAATGTCTTGGAATGGCCTAGTCAAAGCCCAGACCTCAATCCAATTGAGAATCTGTGGTACTTAATGATTGCTGTACAACAGTGGAACCCATCCAACTGGAAGGAGCTGGGGAAGTTTTGCCTTGAAGAATGGGCAAAAATCCCAGTGGCTAGATGTGCCAAGCTTATAGAGACGTACCCCAAGAGACTTGCTGCTGTTATTGCTGCAAAAGATGGCTCTACAAAGTACTGACTTTGGGGGGGGGGGTGAATAGTTATGCATACTCAAGTTTTCGGGGGGGGGGGTTGTCTTATTTCTTGTATGGTTCACAATAAAAAATATTTTGCATCTTCAAAGTGGTAGGCATGTTGTATAAATCAAAAGATACAAACCCCCCCAAAAAGTCCATTTTAATTCCAGGTTGTAATGCAACAAAATAGGAAAAATGCCAAGGGGGGTGAATAGTTTTGCAAGGCACTGTATATATTCATAAATATGATTTTTGAAAGTGCTCTCAAAATAGTCTACATCATCCATTTTACATTTAAATATGTTTTTATTAGATATTTAGCTTTGTCAGTTTATGCAAATGACTGACATGATTGTTTACCTAAAGTGTGTAAACTGACAAATAAAGCCAGATATCTCAGACTATTGTTTTACATAATAAATGAATAACAAGTGTTTTTAAAAGCTCTTTCAAAGACATTTATTGTTACAAAGTAAGAGATTCACATCCACCCATGTATATGAGGCAGCAGTAGATCGAATTAATGTTTGTAAAGTAGTAAGTAGTGCTGTGTCACACCATAAGAAAATCATACAGAGTGAGCTATTACACACACTTTGTATAAGTAGCCTGAGGTGAGCTTTTCTGTCAGCATCCCAGCAGACTGTAAAGTGGATGTTAGTTAACTAATGATACCCTATTAAAGGGCACTGATAATGATTCTAACAATACTGCTATACCAAGGAAACTTAGTGATCTGGTGCAAAGCAGTGTGCTATATAGTACAAAGAGTATTATTCATTTCATTAAATGAGAGTTTTAACCCCTTGAATACATTCACGAGGTTATTCAACACATTTAAATTAATGTAAATTTGTATTTGTTCCCTACAGATGCATTTTGTTTGCACCACTTTACTTACTGTACCAACCTCTCCAACAAAATACACAAAAGCACCTCAGGGTGAAAAGGGTATAGTGTATTAACTCCTTGGGTGCCAGAAATATGCGCTGGAGACCTCTCTCACACTCAAAGGGCTTTTAAAGGACCAGAGTGACTCATGCTACTTATGTACAGGTGACACTTTATATAATCCCACTATCGAACACCCATATTTCAATATATACCAAGAGTGGTGAACCTGTGGATATAAAGCTTGCAATGGACTACAACTACCATGACCTTCAGCATAGGTGAATCATAACGAAGGCCAGGGGAGGCTTAGCCTCGCCAAAAGAAACATACAACAGAAGCAGATTTTCATTCTATTTAAACAAATTATTAGCCTCCACAACTAAAATCAGAAAATCCTTAGCTTGCTGATGACAGCGATGGGAATTTCAGTCCAACTACCCTTTCGAGTTGCCAGACTTGTGCCCAACATACTATTTTACACCCAACGTTGATACTCGGATAGTGACAAACATGAAGCCCTTATTACAACGTTTTAATTACACTCTTTGCAATTAATTTAGTCACATAAAATGTAACTACAGAAGACACAACACATTAACCACAAACACACCGTTAACACTGACCTGCAACACGCATACATAAACTATTATGAATTCGTCTTCCGTTAACCCCACGCCATAACATCAACAACAGCTCCCAGGTTACCAGTCCCGCCTCAATCCTGTCACCCTGGGCAACCAGACAACCAATCACAATAGAGAACAAGCAAATGTGCGCGCGCTGACAGTACTAAGAGTTCTGAGCATGGTGTCAAAGAAATTAGTCGTTTGGTTTAATAGACAGGCTTCAATTAGAAATGTGCTGTTGGAGAGAAGAGCGCAGCTTCAGTGAGGCCTACGTACGAAGCAGAACAGGAGGAATTATGGCCAACTGTACTATATCGGGCAAAAAAACGTGTTTGTGTAAGGCTTTAACTCATAAAGATGGGGACATACATACCCTTCAAGGGGGATAAAATCACTATTTAATCCAGAATGTTATGTTTTTGTTGATTTGCTCAAATTCTTAGTACATCAGTCTCGGTGTTTTCTCAACCCTTTCAGTGCCAGGCGGGTAAGGAATTATTTGTACCATGTTGGCTGGGCACATTTTCAGCATTTTTGCTATCCATCTGTTTAGGTATGTTTCCCATTGGCAACTTGTTAGAAATTGAAAAACTATATCATACCAGCCAACCGACCCGATTTACACAGGACAGACCCAGTTTTAGTTTCCAAACCCGTTGTCCTGCCGCATTTAGATTATGTCCCTCTTTCAGGGCTGGATTTGTTAAGTAGGCTGACTAAGCACTTGCCTAGGGTACCCCGATTTTCAGGGGTGCCTAGCAATTGCCCAATCACTCCCACTGGCCTGCCCACTTTAGAAGCCTAGCCTTATTGCACTTAGATTGCAGTATAAATGGTGATACTGCAGGTGCCTGAGCTGCCTTGTTGGGCTGCCCCCTGTGACTTAAATCATGCTTTAAAGTGCAAGCTCCTCCCCTGGCTTCCCTTACCGCCGCATCCAATCCCTTGTCTTGCAAGTCACATGGATGATCTAACGCAGCCGCGCATAGTTTGAGAAACACTGGTGACAGAGCGCGCAAAGGCCTCAGAGTGCCAAGAGAGCACATAAGTTATTGGCAGCAGGCTGTGGAAGTAGCAGTAGCGAGACACAGAAAATTAGTTGATTGGCCGCATGAGCACCGTTCATAAGATGTACACACACACGCACAAAGTACCCTGTAATCCACCCTTGCCCTCACTGGTAGCAGCGGCAAGTGAGCGTGCTGCTGTGTTCATAGAATTTATGTGAGTCAGAGCAGGAACTTACTAGTGCCATCAGAGGCTGGCAGAATCTCTCTCCAGGTACTCATGTATTGCATAACTTGATTGACCATGGGCCCGCAGCTGTCACATTGTGCAGAGGACCAACTGATCACCATATACACTGTGTCCTGTTACAACCTTGACCAGCAGGGTGCACATCGCGAGTGCTGGGCTGACAGGAAACCTGTGTGCTCATATTCTGAGGCAGAGACTGTCCAGCAAACTGCGGGATAAAGCCAGAGGTGCAGGTAAATACACTGCTGTCCCTGTGTCACTTCCATTAGAACTCCCTGCAACTTCAAACAGGAGTACCAGAAGTTTTAAAATCTCTATATATAATAAATGATGGTTTACAGATGTTGAGAGTACAAAACAATTTATTAAGCACAATAAAAAAACAGGTATACCTATATTGATCAATATTAAAACATGTACTTAATATTGATCAATACAGGTATACCTGTTTTTTTTTAATTGTGCTTAATAAATTGTTTTGTACGCTCAACATTTCTACACCATCATTTACATGCTATATAGATTTTTTTATATTTTTTGAGATTAGAGCTTTTTTCTGCTTTTTATTTCTCTTTGTGTGATCATTCACTCCAGGATCACAGTGGGTTCATAACTGCCTTATCTTCTATAGATAGAGCATGCTTTACACTGTATTTGTAATAGTATCAGAGGTTTTGCACACATCTTTGGCAATTAAGGGTTTAAGACCCTTACAGGGATATATCTGGCCATCATATGGCTCTCCAGGTGGGCGTGCTTTTGGTGGTGGGGGCAGCATTTCATATTTGGACCCAGGCAGCCCAATGCCTTGGTTCCGGCCCTAGGCACACACCTAACAAATACCTGAATGTTCAGGTCGCCTAAACCAATGTTATCTATATAAAGGGAGGTCCTGTGTGCAGGAAAAATCTCAGGATTTCTGTCTAGAATTTAATTACTGAATATGCAAAGAGCTAGTAAGAGATGCTCAACTAGGAATGAGCCTGCCCTAGAATTGATGAGGCTGTATAGGATAAGTATCCTACCCAGGGTGCAATCTCTTTTAGCTCACTAGTGCCTTTCGCAGAGAGGAAATATCTTAAAGTACATCATACTGATCCTACCAAAATGTAATTACTGTATATCCTAATTTCCTATTTGCCCCTCTGATCTATAACTCAGCTGTTCTAAACTCTGTTATTCAGACTCCTCTACAGTGCAGGCATTCAATAAGGGAATGAACTAATATAATTCTACTAAAACCTAGGCACAAAGAGCTGTTTCTGTGCTTTCACTGGCCCAGCGTTTGCCTAACTCCTATGTGCAAAGCAATTTTTTTTTTGTATGAGAAAATGGCCTCTTTGTACCATGTGTGCCAGTGGGGTGTGGACATCACTTTTGGGGGTGCCGTTCTTCTGCTCCCAGGTACGGGCACTTGGTGGAGATGAAAACAGAGCAAAATCCTTTCTTCTTACATATGCTACAGTGGTGGCATTAAGGTGTTGCTGTCGCTGACATAGAATGCATCGCTGAAGTAGCTGTGCTCCCAAATGTACTAAAATGCTTCACTACATAGGAGCAGGCACTCGTATGTCTTAAATGTATATCATCACATCTTACGCCCTGAGACTTTTAGCCATATTTGCAAAGCTAAATGGGAGATTGTAACCCCTTGAATGAGAAAGAGGTCTCTCTGCAATAGACTGGACAACTCTTTTATTTGTTCTCTACAGTGCCGTTGACTTTCCTCAGAAATGTTGTTCTTCAGACTCCTAAATAAGGTCCCCTGGGTTCATACAGTCTCAAGAGCAGGTATAAGCGACTTTAAGCACATGTTGGAGACTAAAACTCCCATCTTCCCTAAGCAACAGATGGCTGGATTGGGATGATGGGAGTTAGTCTCCAACAGCTGGGGTGTCCATTGTTATCTACCCCTGTTCTATAGTATCTCCTTACATGAGCACAGCTGAAAACCCCTATTGTTGGTGTATACCAAGGAATTGAGATAGAAACCACTTTAGGGGTGGGGCAAAGGCAGTAATCTGTATTTGATAAGTTAGTGCTCACTGCTTGACTTTTCAATATTGGGTAGAAAATGGATTTGGCCACAAAAGAGGGTGTGGCTAAGTGAGGGTGTGTGGTTAGGGGTGGGGCTATGGGCGCCGAAGAATGTTGTGCCTAGGGGAGCCTGAGATGTAAATCCGGCCCTGGCCGCTTCCCAAGTATGCCCTACTGCTCCGGCAGCCTTGGCACTTTATTTATGCTACTTCATCATGTGAGCCGTGTTGCACAAGTGGAGAGAAGCCTGCGCATGCGTGTCCCGCTTTATATATGCTCAAGAAGATAGTGCTCTGCTCTGTACTCCCACCTGGCAATTTAGTCTTGAGTAGTGCTCAGTCTGAGCAGTGGGCGATGTGTCTGTGAGCTGTGGTCCAAGTCTCCCTGATCATCAGCCTGTCTCTCCAGGTACAATACATTCAGACTCACTAACTCTGGCAACTTGTTACATCGGCACACTGGGACTAAACGGGTTAATGCCAGCCTGTAATACTACCCTGTCTATAATAACACCAGCATATCCAGCCACTTCACAAATCACATATATACTTCACAATATGAATGCCACAATCCACTGCTTCATATACACCGGAGTCTGTTATTTTATCCCTTTGAGTGCCAGGCTGGGATCCAACACATTGCTTTGCGTTGGATACCCTTCTGACAGTCAAAGGGTTAATCTTAACCTGCAATTTGCAAATACTATGTGAAAATTAACTAAAATGTATATGTAAAGCGAGTGAAACAAAAACTTAATAGCATTGTTATAGCTGTGCTCTAATTTGCATAGGGGAAGGTTGTCCATGACACACATGTGCTGCTCTGGATGGGGTGAGTTGTAGACTGCCTTGCTCAGTGCCTAAAAGCAAATATACAAAGTATTGGTGCACATCCACATTTTCATCGCCATTAACCCTTTACTCTGCAGCATTGTGCCTGCATATCACTACTATATTAAAGATGAGGATTTACTTACATTGTATGGCCATAGAATGCTAAGCTTGCCACCAACGTGTTTTGTCGCTGAGCCATTCCGTACTCGATTACTTGAGACCTACCACTCCTCTAAGGCTGCGGGACATATTGGTAGGGATCAATTGTTCTGGTCTCTCTCTCAGCTATTTTGGTGGCCTTCTATTAGAGCAGATTGTGCCAATTTTATGAATGCCTGTGCCCGTGCCAAAACCCCTAGACATCTCCCTGTGGGCTTGCTTCAGCCGGTGCCTAATGGTGAACGCCCTTGGTCTCACGTCTCTATCGACTTTATGGGAGAATTGCCCAGGTCTAGAGGGTACTCCTTCATATTGATAGTGGTAGACAAGTTCTCTAAAATGGCACACTTCGTACCCCTCCGTGGCCTTCCTTCGGCCAAGGAACTGGCAATGGTATTCGCTCGAGAAGTATTTCGGTTACATGGAGTATCCAGGGTGCTGGTGTCTGACAGGGGGAGCCAGTTTGTGTCCAGATTCTGGAGGGCATTTTGCGAACAGATGGGCATACAGCTATAATTTTCCTCGGCATATCATCCCCAGACTAACGGGGCCGCTGAGAGGGCCAATCAAGGATTGGAACAGTTTCTGTTGTGACTGACCATCATGATAATTGGGCCGACTTGTTGCCTTAGGTAGAGTTCGCCAGGAACTGCGCAGTTAATTCTTCCTCCGGGAGCTCTCCGTTTTTGATCAATTATGGGTTCCAACCCTGTCTGCTCCCGGATTCCTTTCAATCACAGCAGATTCCAGCTCTGGATGAGCATATAGAGCAACTCCGTTCCACATGGCACAAGTTCAGAGGGCATTGGGCCAGTCTTTTCAGTGACATCAGCGTCATGCCAATCGCAGAAGGCTTCCAGCGGTTTCCTTCCGAGTTGGGGATAGAGTATGGCTGTCCTCCAAGAATCTAAAGCTCAAGGTCCCATCTAATAAGCTGGCACCTCGGTTCATTGGTCCGTACAAGATCATTCGCAAAATTAACCCTGTTTCCTATGCCTTGGAATTACCTGCTTCTATGCGCATTCATAATGTAGTCCATGTGTCTCTCCTTAAACCTTTGGTTTGTAACCGTTATACTACCACACCTGTGAGGCCAGGTCCTGTTGAAGTCGAGGGGCAGGAGGAGTATGAAGTACAAAACATTATTGATTCCCGCAGAGGTAGAGGAGGGGTACAGTATCTGGTGCATTGGAAAGTTTATGGTCCTGAGGATCGTTCCTGGGTAGACAGTAAGGACCTTCATGCACCCAAGTTACTACGAGTATTTAATGCCAAATACCCTCAGAAGCCTGGACCCTACTCTAGGAGAGGGGGTCTTTGAAAGGGGGGTACTATCGCGGTGCCCGTGATTGGTGCTGTTCAGTGTCAGTCACTTGCTGAGTATCATGATTGGCTGTCTGTGATTAGCCCTCCTCACACAGCCTTTTTAAACCCAGGCTGAGCACTTCCAGGTTGCCCTTTCGTGGTGTTTCTGACTTCACTCTGCCTGACCTGGTTGCGATATACATTGTTGGTCCCAGCTTGCGGACGCTGGTTTACTCCACTAAACCTGGTTGCGATATACATTGTTGGTCCCAGCTTGCGGACGCTGGTTTACTCCACTAAACCTGGTTGCGATATACATTGTTGGTCCCAGCTTGCGGACGCTGGTTTACTCCACTAAACCTGGTTGCGATATACATTGTTGGTCCCAGCGTGCGGACGCTGGTTTACTCCACTAAACCTGGTTGCGATATACATTGTTGGTCCCAGCGTGCGGACGCTGGTTTACTCCACTAAACCTGGTTGCGATATACATTGTTTGTCCCAGCGTGCGGACGCTGGTTTACTCCACTAAACTGGCTTCGATATACATTATTGGCTCCAGCGTGCGGACGCTGGTTTGCTCCACTAAACCTGGTTGCGATATACATTGTTGGTTCCAGCATGCGGACGCTGGCGCTAAAGCTAAACATTTTTTTTTTTTTTTTTTACATTTCTATCCCTTCATTTGTACTTACATCTTTGAAAATGATGGAATTTCCTAGTATATGTATTATCTACTGCTCTTTTTGGGAAAAATGGCATCCCATGGATATGAGTTGACCTACTGTAAAGAGTGCCAGAAGCACAAAATGACACCTGCCACTTTTCTTTTTTTGAATGATCTACCTGCACTAAAACTTTCATAATCGTTCTAGATATGAAGAAAATACAGTAAGCCATACCATTTTCAAAATTAGACATTCACCCTCATCAAATGATGGGTCACTTGCATTTTTACCCTAATGCTAATGTTCACGACTATTTCCAGAAAATGGTGATATAGGAAAAAAACATACTTTTTACACTTGTCACGTCAAAGATAATACAATTTTTAATCACCATGCAGTTTGTTAGTATACTCCCTAACACAAGCCAGCCCTTCAAAAGTGGTAACTCATTGATATTGGATGACATACCCAAGTGGGCACCAGGAGCATGGTTAAAAGTGGAACAAGGGTGGTGTCACGGTTTATGAAGACTCTCAGACTTAAGGTTTGGTAAAATAACTTAACTTTATTAAAAGTTAAAGGCAGTCCCCGTAGGGTAAACATACATAACAATACAATAGTAATAGAACATATAATAGGTTCTACCGGCCTTGCCTAAATACCGGGCAAGGCAACCCAAGTGACAGTTTTAATGACAGGCTCTACCGGCCTTGCCTATACCGGGTAAGGCAACCGTGAGATGACATATACCGGTTCTACCGGCCTTACAAATACCGGGCAAGGCAGCCCCCACGGAATGCTGAATGTAGGCTCTACCGGCCCTGCCAATACCGGGTAAGGCAACCTAAAGATGGTGAATTACAAGGTTCTACCGGCCTTACCAATACCGGGCAGGGCAGCCCAAAGGAGTACTGGAGTAGGCTCTACCGGCCCTGCCAATACCGGGTGAGGCAACCTACAGGATGGTATCGTCAAGGTTCTACCGGCCTCACCAATACCGGGCAGGGCAGCCTGAGCAAGTAGACCAGCTGTCAGGTGACTAAGACAGCATAGAGCATAAGTATAGAGGTCTTACTCAGCAGGAGTCTATTGCCAGGGATACTCAGACAACTGCAAGGAAGTGGACAGCGACTGACCACAGAACTGGATGTTCAGGAGCAAACCAACGTCCGCACTTTGGGACTAATGGTAATAGCGCCACCAGGTTTAATGGAGCAAACCAGCGACCGCACGCTGGAACCAACAATGTATATCGCAACCAGGTTTAGTGGAGTAAACCAGTGTCCGCACGCTGGGACCAACAATGTATATTGCAACCAGGTTTAGTGGAGTAAACCAGCGTCTGCAAGCTGGGACCAACAATGTATATCGCAACCAGGTTTAGTGGAGTAAACCAGCGTCCGCACGCTGGGACCAGAAATGTATATCGCAACCAGGTTTAGTGGAGTAAACCAGCGTCTGCACGCTGGGACCAACGATGTATATCGCAACCAGGTTTAGTGGAGTTAACCAGCGTCCGCACGCTGGAACCAACAAAGTATGATCAGCAGCGAGAAGAACAATGTCGCCAGAGCGACAGCTGGAGCAGGAGATTCAGGAACTCCGAAAGATTAACCCGCGAGGTGCTGGAACACAGGAACACTGGAACTCAGTACTATTAACCCGTGAGGTGCTGGAACACTGGAACACAGGATCAGCAAGTACAGCAGGAACAGGCCCAGAAGCCTGACAAGCAGGTCAGGCAGAGTGAAGTCAGAAACATCACGAAAGGGCAACCTGGAAGTGCTCAGCCTGGGTTTAAAAAGGCTGTGTGAGGAGGGCTAATCACAGACAGCCAATCATGATACTCAGCAAGTGACTGACACTGAACAGCACCAATCACGGGCACAGTGATAGGTGGGCAACAGGCAGTATATTAATGACTTCACAACTACCAGTGGAACATGGCTGGATCAAAGCATGTATGCAGGAATTTGTGACTAATAGTGGGCAGTAGAACCAGGCCTGGTTGGTCAGACAGTGAATGCAGAGATTTGTGACTTCCAGTTGGAAGTGGAATCAGGCTTGGGTTCTGGTGGTATATGTGGGAATATGTGACTACCAGTCTGCAGTTCAACAAGGCTGAGGGGGTTAGATAGTGTATATGGGGATGTATGAGTTTTTGTTTTAGGTGGTGTTGCTGGGAGCATGGCTGATTTGCAGGGCATTGCCAAGAAATTTTAGGTTATGTTATGACCTATTTACACCTCTTCCTGTAACTGGATAAATTATTTAGTCCCTCAAGCCTTTTGTTTCATTGTTCACACTCACCTAAGCTCCGTTTGTATTGTAGCCACTCCAGTCATTGTAGGTCTGTGAACTGTACTGAGACCCCCTGTGGTGTGCTAACCTAATCACATCTGGCCCTTTGTATTGTGTTGTAGCATTTTTTGCTAGCCTTTTGTGTAGTAATGCAATCATGTCTGTGCCATTGTAATTGGTCCTTTATCCTGTATGTTGTGATTATATTATCCTTGTGACTCACCTATTGTATCCTGCCTGCCCATGTATTTCAATGTAGGTTTTGTGTATAAATGTGTGTGGTTTGTTCCAATAAAGGCAGTTGTTATTCTACCCCAAGACACTGGTGTTGTCTGATGCTTGGGGGAAAGTTTGCTGTATGCAGAGTGTGTGCTCTTGGTACCCTGACACTAGTTTTGTCTAGTTTAGGGTATATTGCGGTATGCTGTTGGATGTCCATCTGGCTTGTAGCGGAAGAAGTGACCATTGACGGGGACACCAAGGCTGGGTGTCCGCTGGTACCGTCACAGAGGGATCTCATTGTTGAAAGATATCAATCAGGAGAAGGGTACAAAATTTCCAAAGCATTAGATATACCATGGAACACAGTGAAGACAGTCATCATCAAGTGGAGAAAATATGGCACAACATAGACATTACCAAGAACTGGATGTCCCTCCAAAATTGATGAGAAGACGAGAAGAAAACTGGTCAGGGAGGCTTCCAAGAGGCTTACTGCAACATTAAAGGAACTGCAGGAATTTCTGGCAAGGACTGGCTGCGTGCTACATGTGACAACAATCTCCCGTATTCTTCATATGAGTGGGGTAGGGTGGCAAGACGGAAGCCTTTTCTTACAAAGAAAAACATCCAAGCCCGGCTGAAGTTTGCAATAACAAACATAGTCCCCCAAAAGCACGTGGGAAAATGGGTTATGGTCTGATGAAACCAAGGTTGAACTTTTGGCCATAATTCCGAAAGGTATGTTTGGCACAGAAACAACACTGCACATCACCCAAAGAACATCATACCCACATTGAAGCATGGATGGTGGTATCAGCATCATGCTTTGCAGCTGTTTTTCCTCAGCTAGAACCGGGGCCTTAGGGTGGAGGGAATTATGAACAGTTCCAAATACCAGGCTATTTTGGCAAAAACCTTCAGGCGTCCGGTAGAAAGATGAAGAGGAAGTTCACCTTTCAGCATGACAACGACCCAAAGCACACATCCAAATACACAAAAGCATGGCTTCACCAGAAGAAGATTAACTTTTTGGAATGGCCCAGCCAGAGCCCAGACCTGAATCCAACTGAACATCTGTGGGGTGATCTGAAGAGGGCTGTGCACAGGAGATGTCCTCGCAATCTGACAGATTTGGAGCGCTTTTGCAAAGAAGAGGGGGCAAATATTGCCACGTCAAGATGTGCCATGCTAATAAACTCCTACCCAAAAAGACTGATTGCTGTAATAAAATCAAAAGGTGCTTCAACAAAGTATTCGATTAAGGGTGTGCACACTTATGCATCCAGGTTATTGTGAGTTTTTTATTTTCTATTTTTTTTTTTCCCCCTCAACGATTTCAGTTTGTTTTGCAATTGAATTGTTCACGTTATAAGTCACATTAAAGGTGGAAAAAGTTCTGACATGATTTATCTCTGTCCCATTCTTTAATATCACAAGATCCTGGCATTTTAACAGGGTTGTGTACACTTTTTATATCCACTGTATATAATTATGTGTGTATATGTATGTATGTATGTGTGTATGTGTGTGTGTGTGTGTGTGGGATATAGGAGTATATATCCTGATAGTCATACAGAAAACGATTACGTCAAGTTATTGCAGCTAAAGGTGGTTCTACAAGTTATTGAATCATATGGTGTACTTAGTTATTCACACATGGCTTCTACATTTTGGCTTTATTTTTGTTAAATAAATCATGACACGGTGTAATAAGTCATGTGTTGTTGTTCATCTGAGGTTGTATTTACCTAATTTTTAGACTTGCTACAGAACAGATGATTGTCATTATGTCCTGATATGTAAAACCATAGAATTCAAAGAGGGTGTACTTTCTTTTTCACACGACTGTAAATTAGTTTTTTTTATTAACTAATTTGTTTCCACACTCTATCACTTTCATTATCAATTTTAAATAGGGATGCACCGAAATTTCGGCGGCCGAAATGTTTTGACCGAAAATGGCGTTTTCGCAAAGAGCCAAAATAAAAAAATGGCCGAAACGGGACGCAGAAACAAGTGAAGTAAAATCTGCAGTACAGCACACGGATGCGCGCGCTTCAGATGCAGCACATGGAGGCACTAAACAAGAACAGCAGTGATGTATGTGGCTGTGCTGGTGATGTCCCAGTGTGCTGCAGCTGAAGCACATCCGTGTGCTGCAGATTTTACTTCACTCGTTTCGGACTCCCCCGCCCGGCACCGCAATACATACAGGTCTGTGTGGTCTTCAGCACAGACCTGTAGCTACTGAGCTCCCTTGTTGCCATTGGCTCTTTAGTAATGCAGAGCGCGCTGGGAGATGACATTAATCTCCCATCGCTCTACATTACTAAAGAGAACAAACTGGAGTTCCAGCAGCTACAGGTATGTGATGCGGGGGCAGGTTGGAGCTGATGGGGGACAAAGTGGAGCGGATGGGGGGGGCAAGTTGGAGCGGGTGGGGGGGCAAGTTGGAGCTGATGGGCAAAGTAGAGCTGATTGGGGCAAGTTGAAGCTGGTAGGGGCAAGTTGGAGCTGATGGGGGGCAAGTTGGAACTTGGAGCTGATGGGCAAAGTAGTGCTGGTGGGGGCAAGTTGGAGCTGATGGGGTGCAAGTTAAAGCTGGTGGGGGCACTTGCTCTACTATATTTTTTGTTTCTTTTGTTAGGCATTGCCCTATAAATTAAAAAAGTCATGTTTTGGTTTTCGGCATCCTGAAGTTTCGGTTCAGAATTTTCATTTCGGTGCACCCCTAATTTTAAAGATAGTTATCTGATACAGAGTTAAAAGAACACTAACACCTCATAAAGTTGTTCCCCACTTAACCTTAATCAGGTGGATTGTTCCCCCAAATTAATCTTTAATTAGTACTGGATGTCATCTGCATAGAGGCAAACATGACTCCAAACTCTTCCCACTGAAACCTTCCATCCTAAGTAGTCTTCAGTGGGAGGAGTTTGGAGTGCTGGAGTCCTGAGACAAAGAAGCCTATCTACCTCTATGGACATGATATCCAGTACAAATTGCAGGCCATGTTTGGGAACGTATTCCCAAAGAACTGATTCAAAGTGGACATTAGGATTTTCTACCCAGATTAAGGTAAGTAAGGGGATATAATTATAAGGTGTTATGGTCCCTTTAATTCTCTACATCAGATAACTATACTGATAAGTGTTAGCTGGAGGAAACTATCTTACATGATAAAGGCAATGAATGCAAGCATTTCTTATTAATGATGAATTTTAAACTAAACAATATATATATATATATATATATATATATATATATATATATATATATATATATAATCTTAATAGATAGAGATGTTTAAAGGAGAGACATCCCTAGAAAAGGAAAAGTTAGAATTACCCTTAAAATTGCACTCCTAGAAATTCCCAAAAGGTCAGTGTATGATGACCAAACACAACAAAAGAAAAGAAATAAGTCTGAATGGTAAAAAGATACTCTTTTATTGGACGATTTGCGGTGCACAACCTAAATAGCGGATATGGGCTATGGAATGTGCCAGGATAGTAGTAAATTGTATATACAGAAAAAGGGAAAGAAAATCCTACGCAGCACCAGACCAGAAGACTCCTAACAGATAAATATAAGGGATTTACTTGATGTCAGTGAGCTAATTGACCAGTACTGTGTATAATAAAATAACTTTTATTGATAATTATTATAAAAAAAATCCTCGCAAATAAAATGTGAAATGTTCATAAGATCATAACCCCAACGTGGAAGGGATACAAAGAGCACTTGGTGTCAATAATCGCTTAGGTTATTTATACAGAATAATTATTAATGCTTACTGTGTGTACTCATATAACCACGTTGGGGTTACGATCTTATGAACATTTCACATGTTATTCAACATGCTTTTTTTATAATAATTATCAATAAAAGTTATATTTTCAGTGGCGTAACTATAGGGGTCGCACCTGCGACCAGGCCCGTGCACTCCAGGGGCCCGGCCTCCCCCTGGACCCCTCCGCCTTGCGTCCGCAATGTGCTGCCAGCTCTATAGTAATGCAGAGCTCTGGGAGATGACTAGCTCCCAGTGCTTTGCATTACTAAGAGGACCACGCGGGAGCTTCAGGTAGGAGATGGGGGCATTGTGGAGGGGGTCAATATGGTCAGGAGGGCCCGTGGCACTTCTTGTACCAGGGCCCAGAGGCTTCTACTTACGCCTCTATATTTTATTATACACAGTAGGGGTCAGTTAGCTCACCGACATCAAGTAAATCCCTTGATTTTATTTTACCTAAGTCGAAATACATGTCAATAAATTTTGCATTTATAGATTATAAGGATTGAGTTTGTGATTATGGGTTGCTGGCACTGGATATTATTGTGTGATCTTAAACTTCTTATCACTTTATTTATAGCACACAGACCATCTTGCAGCATCTTGAAAATCATCCTGGTTCTCCATCGCATCTCCTCCTTCACCCTCTCTTCCTCCTAAGCATTTTTTTATATCTGTGGTGTGCTATGCTATTTCACCTTTATGGTTCTGGATTAGTGAGAAGACTTTAGGGAGTTGGGAGTTTTCAGTTAGGGATTGGGGTTTAGGGACAAAGGGTTTAACTACTGGACACAGGGATTACAGATTATGCAGTATGAGTTAGGGATAAGGGTTTGCTGGTTTGGGATTAGGGAGCAGGGGTTGTTGGTTAGGGGTTGCTAATAGGTGCTAGGGATTAGTGGTTGTTAGGCATTACAAATTATTTATTATATATGATGAGATTAACTTTTTTCATCACTGTATTTATAGCACATAGACCATTTTGCAGCATGAGACATAATCCCACTCATCCCTTTGCCTCGTCTGCAAGTTCTCAGTCACTCTCTCCTACTCGTAAGCATTCATTTTTTAAACTCTGTATCTATGGTATACTATGCTATTTCTATTTATGTTGTCCTTTTGCAATACTTACAACATCTTGCAATGTAGATAGGACTTATGCAGTTAAACAGTTAACCCTTTCACTGCCAGAGACCTATTTCATTAGATACCTCTTTGGCAGACAATTAACTCTTTCAGTTTCAGAGAGCTATCAAATACATTGCAATGGTTCAAAATCCCTCTGTCACTCAAAATCTTAACCCTTTCAGTGCAGGAGAGATTGGCAATGCATTCCTTTGGAATGGTTGCACACCCCTCTGGCATTCACTGGATTAAACAGCAAGGGCAACGCTAGGTCACTGTTTCTCATTTATACATTCCTATTTTTTCATTATAGATTTAGCAGCACAGGAGGTGAGAGAGGCAACTCCCTCTCTCCAATCCTCCCTCCTGCCCCACACCCGCCAACCTTTCCTCTGGTGAAGAGGCAGCCATGCCATACCATACCTGGAACAACCATCAGTCCAGCCCGATTCTGCATCTGCCCTGCCTGATTCTGCTTCCTGTCGCCATCAACAGTAGGCTGCAGAGACCTTAAAGGTTCAGTTTAGAAAAACTGAGGTACTGATGGAGGCCATGAGCTGTGAATTGCTCCTTCTAAAAAAAAAATATTAAAACAATGAAAAATGTTAAAAATAAAACGTATTTGAAATCTAGTTTTTGTCTAAATTTCTTAATAGTTAAATAACTGTGAAAAATAAACATTTTCATTTTTGCCTTTGAGTGCCTCAGAGTTTACACCTTCTGTAAACCCTTGTTGTGCCAGAGAGGTATCTAACATATTGCAATCCATTGGATACCTCTTTCACTGTTCAAGTGGTAACTGTTTCACTGCACAGACCTGTAGCACCCTTTCCTCTGTGTCCTTACCACGGCAGGAAATCAATGGGTTAGCTCCGCCTCCCAGCTGGTAGGACCAATTAACAAACTCTTAAAAGAGACTCCTGGGAGAGAGGATTCAGTTTCTTTGGTCCTACCAAGCTGGTAGACGGAGGCCATTGGTCTCCTGCTTCTTTGAAAGTTCTCTGTTTGTTATTTTTTTTATCCATGTGTCCAGCCTGCAAACGCTGTACACATTACTGGGAGCACTGCGGTCCTCATACCTTAATAGGTCCCTGAGGACCATGGAGCATTCAGACCTCGTCTTCAGAGTGCTGCCTTGCCTCTAGCGCGCTTCTCTCTTCATCCGGTATGAAGAGGGCGTGCGGGAAGTCGGCGTTCCTATTCTGAGCCGAAACCGGAAGTTCGGCCTGATGCGTTCCACCGGTGGAACGCACTTCCGGTTTCGGCGTTTTCAGTGTCTCTTGAGCATGGCAGCGTCCTGGAGGATAAAAGAGCCTGTTCCACAGAAGTAGATCTTCTATTAGGTGAATGATCTTCAGTTTTTATGCTGATTTGATGCTTTATCTGTATCCTCTGGTTGAGTACCATGTCTACTGCCCCTAAATCATCCTCTGCTGATAAGACTAAGGCAGCTACAGATGCAGTGACTCCCAAAGAAGATAAGCCTACCACCAAGTCTAAGACTTGTGCAGGCTGTGATGTTAAGCTTTCTGCCTCAGATTCAGCTAAGCTATGCCTAGCTTGTATGAAGAAAGTGGCCAACACTGAGATTCCAGGATTTCCTTGGGTGGATGAGGTCTTCTATGCAGGAGACTTTCTCTGCGATGCAAGAATCATCCAGGAAGAGGCATAGAGCATCAGATCCAGAGGAAGGTACTTCTGCTATGCATGAGATAGAAGATGAAGGCAGTATTATGGATATAGATGCTGTTGCCTCATCCATTGAAGAAGGGGAGTTAACAGAAGAAAGTGGTTCGTTTAGCCTGGAAAAATTGGAGGGTCTTCTTAAATCTGTAAGAAAAATGTTAGGTCTTTCTGATACTCAGAAAGAGTTAGATATTATGGATGCAGCATTTATAGGTCATAAGAAGCCTGCTCTAGTATTTCCTGTGCACAAATCCATTCAAGACACTATTAAAGGTGAATGGGGACTTACAGATCGCAGATCAGCCATGTCCAGACGTTTTGGAAAAAAGGTTTCCCTTTGCTGATGAAGAAACTGCAGCATGGACCTCCCCTCCTAAAATTGATGCAGCCATCGCTCAAATTTCAAGACGGACCACCATATTATTAGAAGATGGGGCTACATTGAAAGACACCATGGACAAGAGAGCTGACAGTGCTTTGAAAAAGCAGTTTGCAGCCATTCTGAAATCAGCCACGGCCTTGGCCTGTATGTTTCGTACCCTTAGGATTTGGCTGACTGAATTAGAAGAAAAAATTGATTCCTCAGTATCTCGCTCCAGACTATTGAAAGAGGTTGCTTCCATCAAAGATGCGATCAATTATTCGTGTGAGCGTCCTTGGACGTCATTAAACTACTAGCCAGATCATCAGCCCTTTCAGTAGTGGCGCGAAGAGCCTTATGGATTAGAGCATGGGAGGCAGATGGATCAACTCATTTATCAAGACACAACGGTTCAAGACGGAAACTCCGGCATCAGTAATCCGGGTGATTCCTCCTCAAGCCTTTCTCACAAAGATAGATCTCAAGGATGCCTATCATCATATTCCTATTCTATCATCCCACAGAAGGTTCTTGAGGTTTGCGATTTTTGGAAAACATTACCAGTACAAGACTCTTCCTTTCGGATTGGCATCTGCCCCCAGAGTCTTTACCAAAGTCCTAGCTCCAGTTATGGCAACTCTAAGGAAAGAAGGTATGAGGTTAATGCCTTATCTAGACGACATTCTCCTTATAGAAGAAAGCAGAGAGAAAGCCATTCAAAGTACTCATCTTTGCCTACAGTTTCTGTCTCAGCTAGGTTGGGTCATCAATAATCGAAAAAGCCAGCTGATCCCATCCCAGGATCTAGTGTTTCTAGGCATTCAGTTCAACACTCAACTGGGTCTTGCCTGCCTATCCGAGGAGAGAAGCCAGAATCAGATCCAGAGTACTAACCTTCCTTCAAAAAAGGATGCACACAGCAAAGGACTTCTCAAAGCTGCTAGGCAACCTATCCTCAGCAGTGCATATAGTTCCTTGGGCAAAATTCCATGTCAGAAGAACTCAGGACAACTTCCTGACAAGTTGGAGAAAGCGTCCAGGAGATTTCTCACAGCTAATCCGCCTAAAGCAAGCCACAAAGATAGAGCTGACTTGGTGGCTCAGAAACAAAAATCTTCAGAAAGGAAGGACCATCCTGGATCCCACATGGCACATAGTCACCACGGATGCAAGCAGCACAGGATGGGGAGGCGTTTACAACCAGAAGACGGTTCAAGGCCTCTGGACTCAGAAGGAAAGCAAGTTCCACATCAATCTCTTAGAACTGGAAGCCATATGGAGGGCACTCAAGCATTTCAGCAAAACCCTGAAGGGGCAAGCGGTTTGTGTCAGATCAGACAACGCAACTGCACTCAGTTACATTTTAAACCAAGGAGGGACAAGAAGTCGCAGTTTGAATGCTGTAGCAAGAAAGATCCTAAATTGGGCTCAGCTAAATGTGTCCCACCTATCGGCATCTCATCTAGCAGGGTCTCTAAACACCCAGGCAGATTTCCTCAGTCGTCAAGTCCTAGATCCAGGCGAATGGTCCCTGAAGGACAAAGTCTTCCAGACCATAACATCCATCATGGGTCATCCAGTAGTGGATCTGATGGCGTCAGACAAGAACAACAAGTGTCAGCTGTTCTATTCCAGGTGGAGGAACCACAGAGCCTTGGGGCAGGATGCTCTCAAGTTTCCCTGGAAGTTCCAGTTGGCCTACATATTCCCTCCTCTGCCTCTTCTTCCAGAAGTAGTAAAGAAGATCAGGAGGGACAAGGCCCAGATCATTCTGATTGCTCCAGACTGGCCCAGAAAAATCTGGTATGCGGATCTTGTGAGGATGTCCATCCTACCTCCTCTTCCCCTGCCTCTACTTCCAGATCTATTATCCCAGGGTCCCATTCTTCACTCCAACCCTTCTTTCTTGAAGCTAACGGCCTGGAGGCTGAGCGGAGATCACTCAGTTTAAAAAATATCTCCCCTCAGGTCGCGAACACCATTATTTCAGGAAGACGTTCATCATCTTCTAGGATCTACTATAGAATTTGGTCCATTTTTCACAACTGGTGTTCTGAGAAGCAGCTATCCAGAAAAGATATTTCTTCCAGTACCATCCTGGAATTTCTGCAGGAAGGTTTTAAGAAAGGATTAAAACCCTCTTCATTAAAAGTCCAACTTTCTGCTCTATCAGCAGTTTTGGCTACCCCTTTTGCGGAAGAATATATTGTTAAAAGATTCATGACAGCTATTACTAAGATCAAACCTACCATTAGAGAAATCATTCCGGCATGGGACCTGAATTTGGTTCTCACTCAACTGGCATCCCATGAATCCTTTGAACCTCTGCAATCAATTTCTTTAAAGAATCTGACTCTTAAAACAGCATTCTTGACTGCTATCACTTCAGCCAGAAGAGTTAGTGAATTACAGGCCCTTTCCTGTTTATCTCCTTACACATCTTTTCACCAAGACAAGGTGGTACTTAGAACTAGACCATCCTTCAGATGTAAGGTGTCATCAGAATTCCACCTTAGCCAGGAGATTGTTTTACCCTCATTCTGTCCAGATCCTAAGCATCCCAAGGAAAAGATCTTCCACAACCTAGATTTGGTCAGATGCCTTTCTACCTACCTTGAAAGGACTAAATCCTTTCGCAAGTCAGAATCATTATTTGTCCATTTCTTTGGGAAATTCAAAGGTTCTGCTGCCTCCAAACCTTCTATCGCCAGATGGATCAGAGATTGCATCAAATTGGCGTATGTGACTGCTGGTCAAGATCCTCCATTAGGTTATTAAAGCACATTCTACTAGAGCAATTTCAACTTCCTGGGCCCAGAAGGCGGTAGCCTCACCAGAAGAAATTTGCAAGGCAGCGACCTGGTCTTCCTTGTCAACCTTTATCAGGCACTATAGACTTGACATCCAGGCCTCAGCTGATGCGAAGTTTGGCAGGAAGGTCCTACAGGCGATTGTGCCTGTCTGAGGTAGTATCCCTCCCTAGTTTTACTGCTTTGGGAAATCCCATTGATTTCCTGCCGTGGTAAGGACACAGAGGAAAAGGTGAAATTTACTCACCGATATTTGGTTTTCCTCTGTGTCCGTCCACGGCACATCCTCCCATATTTGGGACACCCATCTGGGCATTTTTGTCAGTAATGTGCTAGTGGGTGTTATGTTTATTTGGGAGTATGTGTATATATATGTATATATATATATGTATATGTTTGTGTTTATTTAATACTTCTCCTGGGAAGGAATATTGGATTTATTGTATATATATATATACTAACCTGTCTCTCTTCTACAGCTTGGACAAAGGTTTAACTGAATCCTCTCTCCCAGGAGTCTCTTTTAAGAGTTTGTTAATTGGTCCTACCAGCTGGGAGGCGGAGCTAACCCATTGATTTCCTGCCGTGGACGGACACAGAGGAAAACCAAATATCGGTGAGTAAATTTCACCTTTTCCGTGCCCAAAGGGTACCAAAACGCATTGTTCATCAATGAGTTCAATACCCTGCTGCCACTGACAAAAGCAAACACCCTCCTTAACCCTTCCACTGCCAGTGGAGATCACAATGCAATGAATTGCAAACTTTCAGGTAAAGCGGGGGTTAATGTACTTCACATTACAGACTATCCCATCCCATCATCAATAAACCATCCTCCGGCAACTCCCTTTGTCCTAACCTCAGCTGAGCCTGTCCATTGCCAGATCTCTTTATATTTGCACACATTGGAAATGGAGGGGGTTAATAGTTAAAATGTAAAACACAATTTTATTCAAGATGAAAATTACATTAAATAACATGTGGAGGATAGCATTAATCCCCCATCTTTCCATTCTGATCAGATCTGGACCGAGATTGTTTTACAAATAACATGAAGTCCTTCGACATCACATTATAGGCTCAATCCAAATGTTGGAGACGGCTGTTTTTTCTGCAGACGGCATTTTTTCCAGCGCAGTAAGCTATGCAAATGTCTGTGCTGTGAAAAAATACCAGCAAAAAAAAAAAAGAGCCATCGGGTGTTAGTATGTTAATGCTAAGAGGTGTTTTCATCCATTGAGAATGATGAAAACACTGTAAATATCAATTCAAATGTCTGCGTTAGCCATGAAAAGCCGATAAGGGACTCAAGTTATTGCAGGAAAGTTAAGACCTATTTTTTTTTTTTAACTTGAGTCCCTTACTGACTGTTGAAACAGCCGACGCAGAGACCTGAATGGGAAAAAAAAGTCCTCAGTGGATGTATTGATATGGGGCTCAAAGCCCCATAGCAATACATCCAAAGTATGAAAAATGCGTCAGACGTTAGTAGAATTAACCCTATGAGTGCCAGTGGGGTATAATTACCCCGCCGGCATTCATAGGGTTGACCCGACTAAAAAAAAACATCACATTACAAGTAACACCATTACTCCTGATGTCCAGCGGAGTCCTCAGCGTCCTGGTCCTCTTCTGTCCTTTCTTCTCTTCTATCTTCTGTCTTCTTGCTGTAAAAATCAAGTATACGTCAAAAGCATACATGTCCGGCACACTAATACATAGTTTAACCCCTTGAGTGCCAGAGGGGTATGCAATGCATTGAAAAGCAATGCGTTTTGTACCTCTCTGGGGCTCAAAGGGTTATATTATGCAGTAGGGTGCCGGGTTGTTAAAATACAAATGCCCCCATTGCATACTAAATGTTTTGAAGTTATGCCAATAAAATCATATTCCCATAAGTAAAAATGCCAAAATCATACTTAGCATTAACATATGTTGTAGCTGTCCCCGCCGCTGTGCGAGGCCACTGAGGCGGCGGTGGAGACAGAGTAATGCTCCACCCCTCCTCCTCATGTCCACGGGCTGATGCCCGCTCTGCTCTGAGGGAATTAGAATTGAGACTGCCCTTATATATGGACAGTCTTACTTCCAATTCTCTCACAGCCATTGGCTGGGATATGCTTACGCACCTCCCAGCCAATCAGTTTAAAGCACAGCCGCTCAAAGCTGATTGGCATAATTTCGAAACATTTAATATGCATGGGGGCATTTATATTTTAACAACCCGGTACACTACTGCATAATTTAACCTTTTGAGCCCCAGAGAGGTATGCAATGCTTTGAAATGTGTTGCGTACCCCTCTGGCACTCAAGGGGTTAAACTATGTATTAGTGTGCCGGATATGTATGCTTTTGACTTATACTTGTTTTTTACAGCAAGATAATAAAAGAGAAGAATGAAGACAGAAGAGAAGAAAGAATAGAGATAGAAAGAGACAGAGAGTGGATGACAGGTAAGTGTAACACAAATTAGGTAACGATCGGTGCTTGACAATATATCAGCCACTGATTGTTCATTTTTTTTTTCCTTTGAAGCTCCTAAACTGCCTATACTTAGCAGAGTTTTTGGGAACGTAATGATCACTTTTGTGGCTTAACGTCCGTTGAGTTTAATGCCGGTAGGACACGTGAATACTAAGCAAGACATTTTATTTTGTCGTTCGGTATCCATTTTGCCCTGTTGGCACTTTTTACTCCAAGATTTGGATCGAGCCCTATGTTCTTTGTTAAAAAGAAGACACTTTCGTTCCCTCCCTTAATTAAATGGAAAAAGTGGTACATTAACCCTTTGAGTGCCACTCAAAGGGTTAACCTATATGTTTTTCTAAATGTAAGCAAAATATATTCATCTGGGGTCCATATAGCCCATAGTAAGTTATTGCGACAAAGTCAAATAAAGTAATTTACCAAAAGCCAAAGGAAAGGGCCCTGGACCCCCTGCTCTCTTCTCCCACTAGAAGAGGAAGCGTTAAAAAAAGATTAATATGGGTACCAGAGCCCAAATATTAATCTATGTGCTCAAGGAAGGGGTCTGGGACCCTTTCCTCTGCCCTTTCGAAGGGGAGAGAGATGAAAATAAAAAAGGTTAATATAGGCAACAGAGATTGGAGGTTATAAGCCAATCCCTGTTTATTCTTACAGTATCCAGGGCAGAAGCCCAAGCAGGACTAGAAGCAGTTTTGCTTTAGTTTTATTTTACTAGTGAAGGTGGCAGTGGGAGTGGAATTTCTGTTGGTGGATGTGTGTACACCATTGGATCCCAACATCAAGGTGAGAATGTTTAAAAACAAAAACAAGCCCACAGCGGCATTATGGGTGGAAGGAGTTAAAAAGTGGTGCTTTTATATGTGGAGAGGGTAGATATATGGTCTTCCTGCTTGTCACGCATCTTATTCTCTAAAGCATGACTGGATGTTAGGGTTTTTTTTTGTAGTTTTAGAAATAAGTGTATTCCCCTTCATTGTAGCAATATGCTTTCTAATACAGTGGGGCAAAAAGTATTTAGTCAGCCACCAATTGTGCAAGTTCTCCCACTTAAAAAGATGAGAGAGGCCTGTAATTTTCATCATAGGTACACTTCAACTATGAGAGACAGAATGGGGGGAAAGAATACAGGAAATCACATTGTAGGATTTCTAATGAATTCATTGGTAAATTCCTCGGTAAAATAAGTATTTGGTCACTTACAAACATGCAACATTTCTGGCTCTCACAGACCTGTAACTTCTTCTTTAAGAGTCTCCTCTGTCCTCCACTCGTTACCTGTATTAATGGCACCTGTTTGAACTTGTTATCAGTATAAAAGACACCTGTCCACAACCTCAAACAGTCACACTCCAAACTCCACTATGGCCAAGACCAAAGAGCTGTCGAAGGACACCAGAAACAAAATTGTAGACCTGCACCAGGCTGGGATGACTGAATCTGCAATAGGCAAGCAGCTTGGTGTGAAGAAATCAACTCTGGGAGCAATTATTCGAAAATGGAAGACCTACAAGTCCACTGATAATCTCCCTCGATCTGGGGCTCCACGCAAGATCTCACCCCGTGGTGTCAAAATGATCACAAGAACGGTGAGCAAAAATCCCAGAACCACACGGGGGGACCTAGTGAATGACCTGCAGAGAGCTGGGACCAAAGTAACAAAGGCTACTATCAGTAACACACTACGCCGCCAGGGACTCAAATCATGCAGTGCCAGACGTGTCCCCCTGCTTAAGCCAGTACATGTCCGGGCCCATCTGAAGTTTGCTAGAGAGCATTTGGATGATCCAGAAGAGGATTGGGCGAATGTCATATGGTCAGATGAAACCAAAGTAGAAGTTTTTGGTAAAAACTCAACTTGTCATGTTTGGAGGAGAAAGAATGCTGAGTTGCATCCAAAGAACACCATACCTACGGTGAAGCATGGGAGTGGAAACATCATGCTTTGGGGCTGTTTTTCTGCAAAGGGACCAGGATGACTGATCCGTGTAAAGGAAAGACTGAATGGGGCCATGTTTCGTGAGATTTTGAGTGAAAACCTCCTTCCATCAGCAAGGGCATTGAAGATGAAACATGGCTGGGTCTTTCAGCATGACAATGATCCCAAACACACCGCCCGGGCAACGAAGGAGTGGCTTTGTAAGAAGCATTTCAAGGTCCTGGAGTGGCCTAGCCAGTCTCCAGATCTCAACCCTATAGAAAACCTTTGGAGGGAGTTGAAAGTCCATGTTGCCCAGCGACAGCCCCAAAACATCACTACTCTAGAGGAGATCTGCATGGAGGAATGGTCCAAAATACCAGCAACAGTGTGTGAAAACCTTGTGAAGACTTACAGAAAACGTTTGACCTCTGTCATTGCCAACAAAGGGTATATAACAAAGTATTGATATGAACTTTTGTTATTGACCAAATACTTATTTTCCACCATAATTTGCAAATAAATTCTTTAAAAATCAGACAATGTGATTTTATGAATTTTTTTGTCTCATTCTGTCTCCTATACCTATGTACCTATGATGAAAATTACAGGCCTCTCCCATCTTTTTAAGTGGGAGAACTTGCACAACTGGTGGCTGACTAAATACTTTTTTGCCCCATTGTAAATAGTCTGCTAATTTTTGTGAGAGGTATAATAAAATTAGTACTTCAATTTGAATGCTTTTCATAATATATAAGAACAAGAATACAGTAGATGGCACTGTAACCTCTATTTAGCAGGATAATCCAAACTGTCTTGAAACAATAAAATACACAATTGATCATTCTTGTAAGTCATCTGTGTAACTAAATAAAAAATGCTAATGCAAGAAATGTCATTGTAGTTCTTCAGAAGCTTGGTTGTATAGAAAGTAGCTGGAGATAAGAGCAACATTGAGATCATTTGCTTATTTACATGAGGCACTACTTGCTTAACATTCCTAAGTATCTAAATGCAGTACTTTTTTATGTCAGGATGAATACTATTTAAAGGGATAGTAATGTTTAATAATAAAAGCAGCTCTAATTAATCATCATAGTATTTGGACTTTGGAGAATGTTATTTCAATTCTGTCAGAGTTGTAGTTCAAGAGGAATTCAATGACAAAGTATCCCCCTCCCGCCCCTTTTACTGATGTAACACTGTTCAGCCAGAGCAGAAGGGAGGTGCCCAAGTAGATTGCAGAGAGGGACAATCTTCAATTAAGATAAGGGAAAAACCTGAAAAACTTGTCAAGGGAGGCAGGGCTTTCATTGTTCTCATAGGAAGAAGATTGTCCCCTTCTGTTATCTGTCTGGTCTTACAACCAAATTCCACATCTGAGAAGAGATGGCTTACACTAGGTAAAAGGGGTGGGAGTGGAAACTTTGCTTGTGAATATCTCTCAAACAATAAAGGTTTGAGAGATAAGACATATAGTTCTTCATGTTTTTTAATGCCTACAAAATATAAGAAAGATAAAACTAAGTATTACTATCTCTTTAAATGCATTGCTATCAAACCACTGTATTTTAATGAGTGTTTTTGACACATATTTTAAATGGAAAGTGTATATTTACTTTTTAAGGATTAAAAATATTCTTAAATAACTTCCTACTTCAAGAATATATCAGCTGGTGAAATGAGTAAAAGGGGATTTTTTTTTTTAATTACCAATTAATACTTTTCTCTTTGTGAGTTGAGGGACACAGGACAATTAACAGGAGCACCATCCAGTAAGAAGTATCTCTAGCAGGGAGGCAGAAGTACCTGCCTGCTTTATTACCTGCTTCTACTTCTTTGAGCCGTTGTGATCTTTGAAGAAAGACATTATAACTCCTTTTATTGTTGATTTATCATATGAACCGTTATTAGTGCCCCTACCTTTTACATGCGTTCAAAAATAATTCTGCAGTGTACTGGATAATCTAGTGAATTACCTTAGAGTGACAGTAATCATACTTTTTTACTTTACATATTCTTCCAGTGTAGAACATGGAAATTCATATTTCTTATACTTTTACATATTAGCCTATTTTTATAACTTTTATATACCTGGCATCAAGTTCCCTAGAGGTTTCTTTATATAGGCCTCTCAGCCAGGCACACTGAAAGCATGGATATGCTAAAATGTAACACTACCCCTACATTAGAAACGACTGGAGGGAGAAAGCTATTCAACCATTAACACCACTGGTAATAGTTATACAGCATAGAGAGCACCGTATGTTGAACATAATACAGTGGATAGGTGGCAGAAAGTTGCCTCTCTCTCTTATCTTATTTGCCAGTAAATATTATATCTTGACCTCTAAGAAAATGTCCACCAAGACTCAAATATTGACGTCAGTAGCAGGGGAGGTCAGTTGATGGACCCTCATCTCATGTAGACTAAAGCTCCCCTTATCAGAAACCAGTTCAACATCTGACTATTCCTGATTCAGTGCTCTTGGTTTTCAATTTTTTGTTTGGAATAATGTAGGTTCCTCACTGGGATAATTTTTCATACCAATTCATCCTTGTAAAGCTATACCATGTTTATGTCACCGTGATGAGTTTGGATTGATGATGTAAATTATAAAATGATGTATCCTGTTATCACATTTGCAATGATCGGGGCCTAGTTTACATATTAAGTGCTTCTAGCAAGAAATCCATAGCCCCACCCATGGCCACATGGTACCATGCCCTAGACCAATCCACTATTGTTTTAGCATACAAAATCTAATTAGCGTAAGTATATACATAGAGAAATATTCTTAAAATAATTGTCCACTTCAAGTAAATACCAGCTGGCCAAATTAGTGCATACACTGCACATTACATAACTACAGTATATACACTGGTAAATAGACAATTATCCATACACCAGAATTGTATCTCTGGAGCAGATGCAATGGTATTGTACTGTCTATAGTGGTTGCTGACAGCAAGGCTATGGCACCTCTCAGACCGTGGAGCTGTTGGGGTTGCTATTGCGCCTAATGGGAAAACCAGTACTTTCTGTGATATGATCTCATTGTCACAATTAAAACAAAATGTCCTTTATTCAGACAGTAATAGTAAAATGTAGCAGAGATACCACTATATATTTGATTCATTGGATGCATAAATGAATGTTCATATTGTAGGGGAAATGCAGCTTTGGATTAAATTTGTTTAATACAGTGATTCTCAGATCCAGTTCTTGGGGCACACCAATAGGTCAAGGTTTCAGGATATCCCTGATTAAGCACTAAGTTTCAGAATGTCCCTGATTAAGCATTAAGTATAATCACAATGACTGAGCCACTGATTACTCACCTGTTAATAAGCAGGGATATATTGAAATCCTGCACTCAGTGCAGTCGGTGTCCTCTGATCAATAATAATGTAATTGATCAGGGGCATATTGCTAACTTGAGAGTGTTGTGGCCCATTAGAAACATGGACAGGGAGCTCTCTCTAAACGCATTCAGTCTGATAAAGTCTATTTTTTGTAGAGGTAGAAACTAAATACAGACTTAAAATTGATCAAATACAGGCACCTGTAGATACTATGCAAAAAATATACAAATATATGTACCTGAATGCTCTCTGAAGGACTCCTGTGTAGATAAGTACTTATGTTAAACCAGTGGTTGACAAACATATTGAGGTTGAACCCTTTGGTTGAAGCATTGCATGCTAGAGAGGTCTCCATCACAGGGGAGACCAAGACGATAACATGGCATCAATATCAAATATATTAGAATGCCAGTTTGTCATAAAATGAACATTACAACAAAATGATTGCGCTAAAGATTAAGGTAATCATAAGCAACCACATGTCCAGAACAGGCACTGGTAGTCACACTAAGCTTTTTTCAAGCCTTTTGAGTCAGTGGGAATTTTATCTGTCTCTTAGGGTATTTCTTCTTTTCTACAGATCCTCTTTAGCTTCCTGAATATGACCTTTAGAGTCTTACACGTTCAAAAGACAGCCTTAACCACTTCACTGCTAAGGATGTACTGGGCCATGTACTTAGCTTATATCCTAAAGTGTCTAAGGATGTGGCCCTTTAGCAAAAGGGTTTATTTTGGGACCATGGGCCACTGGTACCATGATAATCCCCTCCAGTGCTGGGTTGTGATGTCATTGTACATATATGAAATGCCACTGGACCACCTGAGAAACAACTCTCTGCAGGAGAGGACCAGGTGAGGCAAGATATCTATAAGTAACTCAGCCCCTCTTGGTCTGAACTGACCAAAATACTCTGGTTCCTCTCTTTTCAACAAGGGTAATGACATTGTAGGACTGATAATAATGATGGGTGATCTATTATTTTACACAACACCCTGAAGGGGAAGGGGGACTCTTTCCACAGCCCCCCATTTACTTAAAAGAGTAAATATACCTTTGTTTTTTTTGTTTTGTTTTGTTTTTTACTTACTTTTTATGAAAATATTTTGCCATTATGACCACAGAATGCTTGATCAATGTAGATGTTTCAGTAGCAGGCCATAAACCAGAATTAGTATATTGTGTAGGATTGAAGGCACAAACCTGTGCACATAACCCTGTAAAAACAAATACTTGCAAACAAACATATACAACACAAAAAGGGTGAATGGGGGAGGGGCATGGGGTGGACATAATAAAAACAAATATTATAAAAGGAGGAGATGGAAAGATATATAATTAAATATAGCCCCTCTAGTCAAGTATCAAGGTGATTACAATTTATTAGTATTCATGGAATCCTTGGAAAATTCCCATGTACTCCAGCATCCATTATGTTTAGGAATAGTTTCATAAATCATAGCTGTCACTTGTTCCATTAACTTTAAGTGAGAGATTTGGGCCAGAATAAGATCGAGAGAGGGAGTCAAATAAGCTTGGCTGAAGGTTTCAACACATGATCCAGGTTTCAACACATGATCCTGCCAAACAGCAGGATCAGGGAATCCAAGGGAATGTCAACAGGGGATTTTGATGAAGGGAGTCATCTTTTTCTGAAATTGTTGAATGAGAGGACAGGACAACCAACACTGAAATAAGTAGCCCATTTGGGCTCATCCCCGCCAACAGAGGGCAGAGGTAGTAGCAAAGGAGGATCTTATACAAGTTTTACTAAGTAATGGTTCAAATTTATGTCTTAGCTCTCCTGGACCGGATCAAAGACCAGGCCTCCTCAGAAATCACCAGACCCAGGTCCCTCCCCCAAACCATCATATATTTATTTCTGAAAGATATAGCGGAATACAGCAAGAGATTGTAAATCCTAGAAATTAATCCTGTGAGAACCAGGATCTACACATAACTTCTGAAAGGGTGAATGAAGTGGGAAAAAAATGTTGGAGAAAAGGAGCTGAGAAAGTGAAATATTTGAAAGTAGGACAAAAAAACAGACTGCTACAATGAAAACTTATGTTTGAAAAAGAAAATCAGGCCCTAATTATAAGGCCCCACCACCACCAGATTACAGAAAGAGTGTATATACATACCCGGTGAAAACTGGGTGTTACCAAATAAGGGAGTGAGCAGAGATGGGGAAGAAAGATGTGAAAAGTTTAGTTTGTAAGCTGTATCTGCTATCTCTAACTGGAAGGTCAAAGTAGGTAAAGAAGCAGATAGGGTATTTCTGATTTTTTTAGGCATCCAGATCAGACATGACAGCAAAAGGAGAGGTATTCCAAGTCTCTCTCTATCAACCCAATGCTTATAACCCTGGGGAGCAGATCAAGAATGGATTTGTTAATTAGAGAGGCCATATAATATCTAAAGATGTCAGGGACTGCCAGACCCCCTCTAGATTTGGGAAAGAGCATGATATACTTAACAAATCTAGGTTTTACCTTCCCAGATAAAGTTAATTAGGTGTTTTGGAATGCATGGGACGTGGGAAAATATTACTTTTCACAGAAGGGATCCTTCCTATCCATGAAATACTGAGGTCCTTCGAACTGAGAAGGTCCTGTCAAATGAAAACTGGCTTGATAAAGAGTATGGTAACTAGGGGTTGATATGCACCTTTAGGTACTGGTAAATGTACATTTGTTTGAAAGAGGGGATTCTGTTCTTTTAAACAAGGGTAGTCTTTAGGCTGTTAATGTCAGATAATTGTTGTAATCACTGATTATCTGACAGTGCATAATTGTAATAAGTGCAATAAAATACCACAATACCCTTTTATGAAAAAAGGGGAGCCTCTCTTTCATTCAGGGACACCTTGTAAATTTGTGCATGATTGGAGATCATTTAATGACCCAGCATGGACTATTTGGAAAATGAGGGTGAGCTCTTTAATATCCCTGATTTCATGCCTCTCTGACACAATAGTGTTAGGAGTACCCTCATTTGAAAGAGAGAAGACCCCTCTTTCAGATGAGACCACTTTTAAAAGTACTTATGATGGGTGATCATTTGATCACCCACAAAAGTACAAATATGTTTATATTTACCTACAAATGTGAAATATAAAGGGTGTAGTTTAGTGCTTCTGGTTCCCCCGCCCCCCATATAGTATACCATGCCTGCCCTATCCCCATATATGTTAATGTTATTACTATTTTAGTGCCGGCAATTAATAATTAGAAAATACAAATTATAGGCGTAGTTTAGTGTTCCTGGCAGCCCATACAGTATGTAACAACACAGGAATGTGGTACCACTTTTGTTGGGTTTGAAGTAAGTACTGGCTTCAGTAGTAAATTCCATGGTTCTCAAAGATTTTAGTATCTTTGAAGGGGTGTACTTCACCTTGTCTATCTATTCCCTATATCTGTAGTTGTTATTATCATTTAAGCACATGAAGGTAATGTTAGAAAATAAAAATGATAGGTATAGTTCAGTGCTCCTGGCATACGTTATGTCAAACCATACTGCTGTTGTACCATTGGTACTAAAATTAGTAGGAAATTACGTGTTTTTCAAAAGATTTCAGTATCTTTCAAGAGTTGGAAATGTTTAAAGAAATATTTTCCACGATAGTGCCATGCTTTGGAAGAATTTGTGTAGACAAGCCTAAGGGTAAAAAGGCAAGTGACCTCTCATTTAATGTCATTAGTCTACTTTTCAAAATACTATGCCTGTCATGATTTTCTGGGGTTCTCTGCTTTTTCTTACCAGGTTTTATGTCTTTCTTGTATTTCTTTTGGTATCTCCACCCCACCTTGTTCACACCCTTGTTTTAGGTCTATATCAAGCACTTACGCCCTTGTATCAGTGCACGATCAAAGGGTCCTGAGTTTTGAGTCCTTGTGATAGAGTTTCCAGTGTTTCCTGTTATTGACCCGGCTTTCCTTGACTTTGTTTCTGCTTTCTGATTTGGCTTTAACCCCTGTATAGATCTGACCCCAGCCTGTTTCACGACTCTTCTCATGCCTGCTGATTCGGTACCATATTGTCCGAATAGTTAGAAACTGGTTGCTGTGATTGATTGGCCTGTACCCCGCGGAATCAAAGCTATTCAAAGCTTCACAGGCTTTGCTAATTACTACATGCAATTTATCAAAGGTTTCTCAGCCATCATTTATCCTATTACAACAATGACTCGAAAAGGAGCTGATCCACACCGGTGGACACCAGAGGCCATGCAGGCATTTAACACGTTAAAAAATGCCTTTACCTCGGCTCCTATTCTGAAGTATCCGGATCCTCTGGCGCCTTTTATCCTTGAAGTGGATGCCACTGAGGTAGCAGCTGGGGCAGTTCTCTCCTAGCGATCACCCGAGACAGGCATTCTACACCCATGCTCCTATTTTTCCCAACGATTTTCCTCTCCCGAGAGGAATTATGTCACCGGCAATAGGGAGTTACTGGCCGTGAAGAATGGAGGTATCTGTTGGAGGGGTCCTCTCATGTGGTCACCATATTGACAGACCATCAGAACCTCCAATACCTGGCTCTGCTAAGTGACTTAATGCTCGCCAGGCCTGTTGGTGTTTGTTCTTTTCCCATTTTGATTATATATTTCTGGGACCAAAAACATCAAGGCCAATGCCTTGAACGTCAACACGAGCCGTCCAATCCTTGTCCAGTAGTTCCCGAACCTATAATACCGTCCAACCAAGTGTTATTAGCTCTGCACACTGATCTTTTTACGACTATAAAGGATGCGCAGGCTACTATTCCTCCCTGTGTCTCTCCACCTCTTGTGGTTTACTTCGTGCACGAACAGTTCCGGCCAGATGTACTCCAGTATTCTGTGATAGCCGTTCACCCCGGTGTCCTCCGTACTCAGGACCTCATTACCAGGTACTTTTGGTGGCCTGGATTAAAAAATGAGGATTTCGTCCTTTGTTCTTTTTTGTCCTACCTGTGCCTGGATGAAGGTGCCTAGACACCACCCTGTAGGCCTCCCACAGCTTCTGCCCATGTCAGCTCTTCCATGGAGACAAATCTCAGTGGATTTTGTCATGGATCTGCCTCTTTCTTCTGGCAATACCACCACATGGGTGGTGGTGGTGGACCGCTTCTCTAAGCAGTCAGTGAGAGAACACTGCACCAGTACTTCGCTTGTACACTCCGCCAACAGCGGTATGGAGAGAGGCTAGGCACTAAGCCTAGCTAACGGTCGACAAGATCCAGCGCCCCGCGGCGCAACCAACTAACTTACAGCCACCACTAAATGTAACGGAGGCAACAGGGAGGCCACAGTGGTATGCTGGAGAGAGGTGATAGTGCTCCCATGACTTTCTTTCTTAATAACATTTATTACACATTTACAGGCAAGGTATGCAGCTGCATAGATTGCCTATTAACCCTTTGAGTACCGGAGGGGTAGCAAACACATTGCAATGCATTGCTACCTCTCTGGTATCGTAGGGTTAATTATACAATACATATACAACGAGGGCATGTCAATTTTAAAGAAACAATGTTGAATTAAAATGGAGAAAGAAAGTCATGGGAGCACTTTTTTTTAACACGTTAACGACTGGCCGCGCAGGCACGCGGTGGTCACCAAAGGACCACGGAGCATATTTTTTTTAAATTGGATTCCGGACTCCTCAAACGGTGTACAGACGCAGGGGGAGCCTGGAATTCCATAACGGTCATAGTACGTCGTTAACTCAGATCGACCCATGACATACTATGACCATCAAGGGTCGTTAAGGGGTTAAAGGGATAGTAATACTTCGTTTTAACTTTATTTTATTTTGTAGGCATTAAAAAAACATGAAGAATGATATAATTCTTATCTCTCAAACCTTTACGGTTCATGAGATATTTACAAGCAAAGTTCCCCTCCCGCCCTTTTTACCTAGTGTAAGCCATCTCCTCTCAGATGTGGATCAGGTTGTATGACCAGACAGATAACAGAAGGGGACAATTTTCTTTGTATGAAAACAATGAAAGCCCTTCCCCCCTTGACAAGTTTTTCAGCTTTTTCCCTTATCTTAATTGAAGATTGTCCCTCTCTTCAGTCTACCTGGGCACCTCCCTTCTGATCTAGTTGAACAGGGGGAGGGATACTTTGTTTGTGAATATCTCTTAAACCATAAAGGTTTGAGAGATAAGACTTATATCATTCTTCATGTTTTTTTAATGCCTACAAAATAAAATAAAGTTAAAACGAAGTATTACTATCCCTTTAAACAATAAAAAATACAAAAAAAAACATTTATTACACATATACAGGCAAGCCCTTAGTGCATAGGCTCCATAGAATAACATTGGAATTGGAGAAGTGATATCACTGGAGACATTATCTCCAATTTATCACCTTCCTCACACCCCATTGTATTATAGATGTCTGTATCATCAATTGGGTTAAACACACAATAGAGAGTTTTAACATACCATTTGGAATATAAAACACACTACTTAACCTCTTCTTTAAACTTCTGAGTGCCTGAGGGGTGTGCAACACATTGCTTAGAAAATGCTTTGTATACATCTCTGTCACTCAAAGGGTTAAACTGTGAGTTTAAACATACCCCAGAAAAAAGAGATGCAGAAACAGGGGGAGAAGTGGCTAGATAGAGATACATGGATGTTTTTCAACAATATTTCACTCAGGTAACACTTCATGTTTTTGTAGTACTTAACACCTTGAATGCTAGAGACATTTCCAGTGCATTGTGAAGCAATGAATATGATGTACATCTAGTAGCATGCAAGGAGTTAATAAAATATTGCTACCCAGCTGCACCATAGGGGACGGAGGGGAATGAAAAAGCCAATTTATTTAAATAGAGTTTTTAAGACATTGGGAGAGATGCACTAAGGTGAGATAAAGAAGTGATAAAAAGGAGATAACTTTTCCAGTGGTATAACTTCTCTAGGTCCTATGTTATTCTATGGAGCCTATGTGCTAAGAGTTCTCAAGTGGGATAAATCTTAGTACATTGGCTCCATAGAAAAACAAAGGAATTGGAGAAGTCATATCACTGTTGAAGTTATCTCCACTTTATCACCCCTTAGTGCATCTCACCCTGGAATGCAGCAGAAAGGGTTAAGGTGGCAGTCAACCTCCTTTGTGACTTTAAATATTCTGTAATTGTGTTATTTAGCTTTTCCTATTTTTTTTTTGTGTCGCTGACAGAGAGAGATCTGTGAATTTCTGTTTCGAGAGAGCTTCCTGTCAGTAACTGTGATATCAGGGATATTGATACAATATAGCACTATACTGTTTATGCTGTAGTGGAGGCAGGCTTTTCTGCTGTGGGGGCAGCGTATCAATATCCCTGCTTTAGCAATGCTGAACAGAAAGCTCTCTGGAAAAAGAGAGCTCAATGTCAGGGACATAAGTGAAACACATAAGTAAAAAAGTAATTAACCTGGGGCTGAGAACGACTGATTCTTTGTGGAAGATGGAGTACTAACTTTGCGGATTTGCCCTGGACGTTTCTGATTTGTGGGCTGTGGGGGTGAGAGCTAGGATGAAGGGGTGGGTGGGTATTCTGTGTTTAGGTTGTTGGGTGGGGGCTGGTTTAGGGGTTTTTTTAAGGGGAAGGAATAAGTTGGAAAATAGAAAAATTCTGGGCCGGTCTGTTCCGGCCTCTTCCTGTCTGTCTGTGTATTCTATAGATATAGGGACGTCAACTACTCTACATGTTTATGTCAGATTGTGCATTAAGGCTTGTATCACTCTGTAATATCTGTATCTCTTCTTTGCTCTTTTTTTTTGTTTTATGAAAAAAAAAGTAATTAACAGTATAGGCAATTTGACTTAACATATTATGAACTTAATTTTCACTTTAAAGTCTTGTTTAATTTAATGGGGAGTTACAGAATTTTCATTTCAGCCCTATGGCGTAGATGGTTTGCTCCAGAATTTCTGTGTGTGTGTGTGTGTGTGTGTGTGTTTTTAAATATAGTTAGCTTTGTTCTAACCTAGCCTTTTGATCCCTGTGATAGTGAATCAATTTGACTCCATCCTTCCTGTCAGGACTATTCAGCATTTATCATATCTGCTGTGTCACAATGTGTTACCGCTGAGGTCACATGCAGATATTTGACACAAAACAGTTTACTCTTGAGGTCTATAGTTCTTCCCCGACTAAACTTTATTCCCGTAATTTGCAACAGTTTTTTTGCTGAAGTAGAAGGCATGCATTTTAATACATATATGAATTTTTACAAAACATAAATCATATTTGCTAATTCTGGAGAAGGTGAAAAGCTTTGGCTAACGTATTTCTTTGTATATAAAAGATTATGATTACTTTATTTCATATATGCTTTATCTCTATGAACGCCTTTTGCACTGTACTGCATTTTGCAGGTCAACTGGTCAATTCAAATTTATCTAGTGATGCATATTATCAGAGCAAATGCCTGGATTTATTAAGCAAGGGATCATGGCTAAATGTATCATGATACATACATAGTATTCATTGAAACATTTATTTTCAGACGTTGGGCTCAGTTCTATTGCAGGTGATAATTTTTCTTTGGTTTGTCTCTAAATTCCCCATATACATTAACATCATTTTTGTCATAAATGCATGACTATATTTGTCACCTGCCTTTGAATACAGCTGAAGTATTATTAAAAAGTAATAATTTAAAATTTCAGTTCAGGTTTGTGACCATAGATGATTGTTACATTAGTAAGTAACTAAAATTACTCTTACTCAGAGAATGGCTTACTGGCATCTCGGGCAGAGAACTGGCATGTACTGGCATGTACTGTTGTGAATGGTAATGTTTCACAATAAATGCAGCTCCAATTAATCTTCGTAGTATTTGGGCCATGGAGAGTGTTATTTCAATGTTGTCAGAGTTTTAGTTCAAGAATAATTGAATGATAAATAAAGTATCCCCCTCCCGCCCATTTTACTGATGTAACACTGCTCACCTCAGAGCAGGAAGATTGTCCGGATGGATCGCAGAGAGGGAAAGTCTTTAGTTAGCATAAGGAAAAACCTGTCAAGGGGGACAGGGTTTACCTTATGTTCAATGTAAGAAGATTGTCCCTTGCTCTCTGACCTGTACAGTCAATAGACCAGATTCCACATCTAAGGGGAGGTTGGCTTACACTAGGTAAAAGGGTCTGGAGGGGGAAACTTTATCATTCAATTACTCTTGAACTACAACTCTGACAGTATTGAAATATCACTCTCCATGACCCAAATACTATGAAAATGAATTGGAACTGCTGTGTTTGTGAAACATTACTATCCCTTTAAAGGAAAAACAGAATCTTGAGACATGAAATGGTTATTTAATTACTTGTCAATATTACATATCTTATGAAACTTGTATTTTTTCACAATAACTTGCCTGTTCTTTATTTTTCAAATGATAAAGATGTGAAAGCTGCATTAGTGGGAGCCCATATTTTGTTCTGGAAGTTGAGGTAGCCTTAAAAATAGATTGAAGCCTAGAGCAGGTGTAGGCAACTTATGACACTCCAGCTGTTGAGGACTACAACTGCCTTCAGACCAAACCAGATAAAGACTGGTTGGGGTTGATGGGAGTTGTAGTTTTTATCAGCTGGACTGACAAAGGCTTCCTACCCCTAGCCTGTGTTCCTTTATTAATGACAGAAATTATGTTACTGTCATTTTTTACTTTCTGTACAGTCTTGCCCCATATGCAAAGTAAAGCCTGGCTTATATTACTGAATTGCAGAAGTTTCACCTAATACTAACTGCATATAATATTTTCCACTGTGTTGAATTATATGCTTGGCTCCGACATATTGCTATAGAAGCTTATACTAGCATAGTTTTAAACTTGCAGACTGTTACAAAGTTGTAAACTAAATATGAAATAGGTCATACATGATACACATACATTATAAAATATATCTCAGTGTTTTATATGAATTATTACAGAAAACATTGTAGCCAGGCACATATAAGGGGACAGTTCCTCTTTCAAAAAGTTTCAAATGGATGAATTGTAAATTAGATGTATGTGACTGAGAGATAACTGCCTATCTCTCATCTCCTCCACTAAACAATTAAACCAAAACTCTTGACCGGCACTCTCTGACACACACACTCACTCATTCTGCCCTCACCTGGACCTCTATTATGGCAAAATCAGCTTGGACACACGTAGTCTGTGTGCTCCGCCAGGTCAGACTAATGCATGGTCCTGTCCAATTGCTGTCCTGGCTTTAGCCCTGCTTCCTGTTCATGCTGTGATCTGGCCCAAGTTTAACCCTTTTAGTTCCATAGGGATAGGCAACACATTAACCCACTTGTCAGCCTCACATCCCCTGCTCCCCGGTAGTACACCTCCCATCCAATTACTGCCCCAGCCCTGCTCCCTGTTCATCCTCACATACGGCCCAACAAATAATGGCCTGGATAATGCTGTAGGGTTTTTACTATGCATTTCCCCATAGACTTCTGTTATATGCAATTATTAATTTATGTTAAATGGAAGAACACAATCTTTTTGCTGGAAAAAAAATAAATATTTTTTTTAACATTTTAAGAGCACTGTGGTAAAAAAAAAATATGTAAAATTACAATTATTAGAATTAAAATGTTTGTGGTGTTGATTCTGTTTCCAGAAATGTTATGTCTTAAAAAGGTTAAAATCATGTAAGAATTGGAACTCAGCCTAAACTGTTCCTTATTAACCCTTATTAACCCTTTGACTGTCAGTGAGGTATCCAACGTATTTCATGAATGATGTAACAATGATAAAGACTCACTGTGTAATATCAATGTATGCTCCCTGAATGATGTCAGTTTTATGAATTAATTTTTGAGGAGACAGGAGAGTTCATCTTATTTCACTATCACCTGCAAGAATATCTCTGCCCGCTATACCTCTAGGTACAGGTGCAGCCAGGAGCGCACCTACTATGGGACAGAAGAGGATCATAGCCATAAGAGATCACTGCCCGCTTGATATCTGCCACCAAACAACAGGAGAGGAGATGACAGAGTTATATCCTAGTGTTCACCATCACTGGCAATGATAGCTCACCCGCTATAACTCCATGAACAGGTGCAGGTGTGTTTTATTATCACGGTGTTTTAGATTTATTATCATCTGCATTAACAGTCTAAGAATTAGTATTAAATATGTATTTTATAGAAAGGAGCTCTCTCCTGTTTTTCTACATTTACTACTTAGTTCATGCAGTAGATATCCCATTGAAAACACTTTGAAACCATATAGTCACCCTGACGCCTTATCGCCTCTTAATGCATTTCTCCCATGGAATTGCGGAGTTCATAACCTATTGGATGCTAAATTTACTATTTTATGCATTGTCATTAAGTGAAAGCTTTCTTGCAATGAAATAGTGTTTGTTGAAGAGAGTATCAGTTTATTTTACTCCCAGCTTTTGAATTTTTTTTTCGTTTCTTGATTCAGCTTGAATTTTGGCACTGAATAAATGTAGTTTAAATTTTTATTTATTGCAACTGGGATTACTAAATCTGTTATATAAATATAGTCATACTGACGTATCAGTTGTGCACTACTAGGAAACATTTAAAACATTTAAACAATTAATAGTCCCAACTAGATTGCCCTTGTCAAGAAGGATAAGAGACACTGAAATGCAGAGGGATTATATTCCTAAAGGTTTACATCTAACCATATGTTAGAGATTATAAATGCATGGTTAAACCAAGACAACTTTTATACTATGTGCATTAAACATTTTTATACATTGTTTGCATTAGTAAAATGGAAATTATACAAATATATAGAAAGAAATACTGAGACTGATGCAAACCAACTGCATCATAGGGGACAAAAAAATTACCAAAACTCCCATTGATTTAAATGGGGCATTTAAACCCCTGAATGCTAGAGAGGTCTCCAAAGCATTGCTAGTATTTGACAGATTAAAAGCCCCATTTAAATCAAAGTAAAATTGTATTTGTCTTCTATGGCTCAGTTTGTTTGCAGCAGAATTGCTCCAGGGGGGTTATGCACGTGGTGTGATAAGGAAACAATAACATGGAGATAACTTCTCCTGTTCCTATGTTATTCTATAGAGCCTATGCACTAAGATCTCCAAAGTTGGAGAAATCTTAATGTATTTGGCTCCATAGAATAACACTGGAATTAGAAAAGTGATATCTCTGGAGAAGTCATCTCCATTTTATCACCTCTTGCTTTACTGCATAACCCCCCCCCCCCCCCACAACTCTCTTTAGTAGATCAACTTCACTGGAAGGAATGTACTAATACAATTTTGCATTAAATAGGTGCTGGAACCAAATTATTGGTGATAACAAGTACCGTGTTTGCACTGCCACTATGTAGATTTTATTCCAACTGTTCCTATTGGAGAAGATCCTGAAAACCAGCACCACAGACAAGTGTGGTTAAGAAGAATGGACATATAATCCATTAACTGATTGAGCAAACAACTGAGGTTTAATTTAATTTTATTAGCAATTGTTGGAGCACTGGAAAAACTGACATTTAACCTAAAAACTTAGTTAAAACTTTAGAATATCATAGTTAAACATAGTTAAAACTTTAGAGTCACAGCTCCTAAACATACCCATAAATATTATTTTAAAGACATATGAAGCCCATGGTTGAATTACTCAATATAATATATAGACTTGTAGTGCTGATAATCTTTTCATTCTATTAAAGCAAATATCCTAGAAATCCTATAAAACTTTTTACTCTTTATATAATCATCTCACATGTGTCAGTGGTTGGTGTGAGTATACTTTCAAGTCACCAACAGTAAAAATCTTCAGAGATCTGCCCGTCTCCACAAAGCTATTTTTTCTTCCCTTCACTTTACATATGTGAGTTTTGCTCCATGAGGTTAAATGAGTCATTTGACTGACCAAGCCAATAGTTCACTCACCGATGTTCAGATGGGAAAATCCTTACCATTTGCATGATTAGAATACTTGAAGTTGAATAAAACTAAAAAAAAGTTTCACCTAGCCTGAAAACATAAATGTTTGTTTATAAAATGAGAATTATGCATAATTTTTAATTAGATTAGTATTTCCAATTTCTCAAGTGTACCCCAAATACTCAGGTAATGTAGGATCACATTTGATTTAGGGCAAGGCACCCGCAAAATATATTATATAGAGTATATATCTATCTGTCTATATACTAGTGAATTCTGCACGGCTTTGCCCGTTGGATTGGGTGGTCCATGCAGGTCAGGTACCCACTGCACCTCTGCAGTGCTAGATATGGATGGCAGTGAGTCTCTTTGCAGGGATTTTCACGAGTTACTTCTGTGAAAATTGCAACCCCCGTGAACTAGAAACACACACACATATATATATACCAGTTGGGAAGCACTCTGACTTTTCAAAAATATAGCCTGGATACATATGCTCATAGGGATAAATAGATAGATATAAGAAAAAAATGAGTAAGCACTCTAATACCTTTTCAAAAAATGTACTTGAAAGATGTGTTTCAATGTGCAAAACACAATTTCATCAGGACCAAGTGCAAATTCATCACCCCCTCCTCTTATATACGGATTTCAAAAAAGAAAACTGCCAAATTCCAGTCCTAAATGTCACTGATGACGTCATCACATGTCTCCCTAGTTGACTGTCCTCACGTAACCTCCAGTAACACAAAGAAATCACCATATATAGTGTATAGGTCATGTATAGAGAAGAGACCTCTAGTGTCCAAAGTAGGGTATAACACCACTGTGCTACAATGCAAATCAATTTATGAATGAAGATAAGTGATAACAATCTGCAAGTAGCAACAGGGGTAGTCTGAGGGAATCCCCTGGTCACAGCGGATCTGCACACTGGTGGACTCATTCAACTCAGCTAATAAAAGCATGAAAATGTGGCTAGTTCATTCAGTCCACTGGGAGATATAGTATTAAGGGTATGTATCCAGTACATTTCTCTTTGGAGTAGAATGGAGTCTCGATTACCCCCTCTCCTCAATAGTGGCACAGGGTTGATCAATATAGTTGTTATACTCGCAAGTGAGTGTCCCTTTTACAACCAATGTCTGGCCACTGGCTTGTCCGAATTCTTTTTATCAAAGGCTTGCTGAATGGTACTCCTATGGTTGCCATTCTCTCCTGAAAGGTGGTGCTAGTTTTGCCCACATAGTAAAGTCTACAGGGACACATGAGTAGGTACACAACAAAGTCTGACGTACATGTAAGTCAATATTTAATATTAATTTTCTTATTAGTATGATGATGTCTAATACTTTCAACTGCAATCATGGTGTTACTGGTGATACAGTTCAAGCATTTATAGCATCCTAGTTTCAGATTAGGAAACCATTTGGCCCTTCCTTTCTGAACATCGGGCTCTTTAGTCTTTTCTTGGATCGTATCTGTTTTCATCAAAATGTCCCGTAATGTCTTGCCCCTTCTAAATGCCACAAAAGGGGGTGGCTTATTGAAGAATGACAAAGTAGCATTCGTAGACACAATGGACCAAAATCTCTTGATGGTCCTGACAATTTTACTTGATTGCAAGGAGTGATTACACACAAACGTCAGAACTTGTTTTTTGGATTTAGATATATTTTTAACTAGCAGATCTTTCTGCTTAATGTTTTTGCATCTTTCAAACTGATGGTCCACAACACCTTTCGGGTATACTGTATCAATAAATATATCATACATTTGTTTCATCTGTATGGATGCCTTGGCTAGATTGGTATTTTTCCTTATAGCTCTAAGGAATTGAGAATAAGGTATCCCCTTAATCTGTGAAGGAGGATGGTGGCTGCCTGCCAGTAATATAGAATTCTTGTCTGCGGGTTTATGGTATAATGTTGAGCACACCCTCGTGTTTTCAGTGTATAGCCTGACATCCAAAAATTCAATGTTCTCCTTGCTATGAATAATTTTGAAGCACACAGGACTATCGGTTAAGTTCAGTTCTCTGTGCCAGGCAATGATAACATTTTCGCTGTATTCCCATAAGAGTAACAAATCATCAATGTACTGTTTGTAAAATGTGATATTTTGATGATTAATACTGACATTCATATACATACACAAATAAGTTAGCATAGGAAGGAGCTACATTTGATCCCATTGCCGAGCCAGTCAGCTGAAGGTAGAATCTCTTCTCGTAACCAAAATAGTTAGCTGGGCTTGTTCATAGCACTCATTCTGATATCTAAATCTATATATATATAGTATCAAATGGAATCTATTCCAAAATTTGTTTGGCCCATCTGCCATCAGGTCTTCTTGTTATGTGGCCAACTGAATACATAAGCACATTCAGGTCTTCAAGACAAATATATATATATATATATATATATATATATATATATATATATATATATATATATATATATACATCCTGTTCCAAATTATTAGGCAAATGATATTTAAGTGTCACAAAGATTAAATATTTTGTTTTTCAGTTTAACTCATGGATGGCATTGTGTCTCAGGGCTCTTTTGATCACTGAAAACAATCTCGAACACCTGTGATAATTAGATTGCCAGGTGAGCCCAATTTAAGGAAAAACTACTAAAGGTGGATGTTCCACATTATTAAGCAGAGCACCATTTTCAAGCAATATGGGGAAGAAAAAGGATCTCTCTGCTGCCGAAAAGAGTGAAATAGTTCAATGCCTTGGACGAGGTATGAAAACATTAGATATTTCACGAAAACTTAAGCGTGATCATCGCACTATTAAGTGATTTGTGGCTGATTCAGAGCACAGACGGGTTTGTGCAGATAAAGGCACATTGAGGAAGATTTCTGCCAGATCCATGCATCGGATCAAGAGAGCAGCTGCTAAAATACCATTACATAGCAGCAAACAGATATTTGAAGCTGCTGGTGCCTCTGGAGTCCCACGGACATCAAGGTGTAGAGTCCTCCAGAGTCTTGCAACTGTGCATAAACCTTCTATTCGGCCACCACTAACCAATGCTCACAAGCAGAAACGGCTGCATTGGGCAGAAAAATACATGAAGACTAATTTTCAAACAGTCCTATTCACTGATGAGTGCCGTGCAACCCTGGATGGTCCAGATGGATGGAGTAGTGGATGGTTGGTGGACGGCCACCCTGTTTCAACAAGGCTGCGACGTCAGCAAGGTGGTGGTGGAGTCATGTTTTAGGCCGGAATCATGGGAAGAGAGCTGGTCGGCCCCTTTAGGGTCCCCCAAGGTGTAAAGATGACCTCTGCAAAGTATATGGAGTTTCTGACTGACCACTTTCTTCCCTGGTACAGAAGGAAGAACTATGCTTTCCGTAATAAAATCATCTTCATGCATGACAGTGCACCATCTCATGCTGCAAAGAATACCTCTGCATCAATGGCTGCTATGGGGATAAAAGGAGAGAAAGTCATGGTGTGGCCTCCATCCTCCCCTGACCTCAGTCCTATTGAGAACCTTTGGAGCATCCTCAAGCAAAAGATCTATGAGGGTGGGAGGCAGTTTACATCCAAACAGCAGCTCTGGGAGGGTATTCTGACATCTTGCAAACAAATTCAAGCTGAAACTGGCCAAAAACTCACAAGTTCAATTGATGCAAGACTTGTGAAGCTGCTATCAAATAAGGGGTCCTATGTTGTAATGTAACGTGACCTGTTAAAATGTTTAAAAAGTTAAAATGTTAAAAGTTTGATTGAAATAACTTTTGATTTCAGTAAATATGCTGCAAACACAACAAATGACAATTTTCAGTTCTATATAACCTATAAAGTGTTTGAAACTTACTGTGCGTAATAATTTGGAACAGTGCATTGTATGTTTTTTATGTTTAAAAAAATACTGTTATCATTAGGAGGTTTGTTCAATAAAATTTGAATTGTACTCTTAATAGTTGAAAACATGAGAATTATGCTGACTGTTATTTACATCAATTATTTAGGTAAATGAGAAAAATATCATTTGCATAATAATTTGGAACAGGGTGTATATATATATATATATATATATATATATATATATATATATATATCTTAGACTACTTATTGTAAATCCAGACTATTTTCTAAGTACTTCTTTACAGATCATTTACTCTTGATATGGAGCCAGAGACATGTAGAAGGACTTCAGTTAATAAAATACTATAACTTCCAAGTCATGTGAGCTGGTGTGATGTATATAACTCCTTGCCAAAGCACAGCTTTCCAAGTGAAACATAATAGTAAGATGTTTTTACCACACTCCCAAAATGTGTCTATATACAAATCGCAGCTGAATTAATTGTGGAAACAGTTCTTAAATAAGCAGTATTTCAATAAACGTAAGAGAATTTGTAGCTAGTTGCTCTTAAAGGGATAGTAATACTTTGTTTTAATTTTATGTTATTTTGTAGGCATTAAAAAAAATATGAAGAATGATATAAGTCTTATCTCTCAAACCTTTATGGTTTAAGAGATATTCACAAGCAAAGTTTCCCCTCCCCGCCCCTTTTACCTAGTGTAAGCCATCTCTTCTCAGATGTGAATCTAGTTGTAAGACCAGACAGATAACAGCAGGGGACAATTTTCTTTCTATTAGAACAATGAAAGCCCTGCCCCCCTTGACAAGCGTTTCAGGTTTTCCCCTTATCTTAATTGAAGATTGTCCCTCTCTGCAGTCTACCTGGGCACCTCCCTTCTGATCTGGCTGAGCAGTGTTACATCAGTAAAAGAGGCGGGAGGGGAACACTTTGTCGTTGAATTACTCTTGAACTACAACTCTGACAGAATTGAAATAACACTCTACAAAGTCCAAATGCTATGATGATTAATTAGAGCTGCTTTTATTATTAAACATTACTATCCCTTTAAATCATATGTAGGCCTTCACGTATAGCAACAATGACCCTCAAGAGCTACCAACAGTGCATGTATTTGGGATATCCCAGCTGGAGCACAGGTGGACTAATTAGTGGCTCAGTCACTTTAATTGGTCTACCTGTGCTCATTCAGGCATATTTTGAAAAAGGCACTGTTGGTAGCGCTTGAAGAGAAGACTTGGCTTCCCTTGTGTTAAGTAATTCATTTTGTAGATAAATTATGTGTTCCTATACAATTGGCTTAGGTAATTTATTTTGTTCCAGCTGTTGTTGCAGTAGAGTTGCCATAATCATAAGGATGATGGGACTTGTAAGCTAGTGGTACATAAATTGCTCACCCCTATTATACATAGATACACACATATCACAGCAGACATAATCTGAAAAAATAAATTTGGTATGACAGAGAGTGAAAAACTATTAGAACTGATTTATATGCCACTATACAGTGCTGCAAAACTATTACATTTTCAAAACACCATTACTTACTTTACTCTAAGAAACATTATGCATATGTCAGCTGCTGGATACTTTTACATTAACATAACTCACCTTGCTTAGGGAAGTGTGAAGAGACACCAGACATCACCTCAAATGTTCTCCAATTGCATTTGGTGATATTGATAATTACACTTGGGGCAGGATTGTGACAGAGACCAGTGGTGAGTGAGGTCAGCAGAAAATACAGAAGATGGGAAATTTCAAGTTAATATAATTTAGTAAAGCATCTCAGTGCGGTGGCTTATATTAATAATCCATTTGAATTTCCTGATGATAAATTGCTTTTAATATCCAGGCCTTGACAGTGTTTTCATTGTATTCATGCTGTTGCTACAAAGGAACATATTTTTTTTAAACATAGCACATCAAAGTCCTGACAGTAGGGGTAACTGTAGTTTGCTAATTCATATGTTTCATCCCATCCAGGCAATCTACTGGCCCCTCCACATCTCAACACCCCCAGATTTTTGTGGGAAGGATTAATACTATTTTACTTTGGAATCTAGTGATTCCATTAACCCACAACATATGCCATTGTGTGAGAGGGAGCTTTAATTGCCCAATAATGGTCAGTTGCTCCTTCTCTTGTTCCACCCTGTTTGTATTTGTATTTTGTTTAATTTGCAGCAGTGATATATATTGGCACTCTCCTAACAATACCTCATTACATTACAGTCAATAATACAATTCTGGGTATAAAAAACACTTCAACAAGCCATGCTGTCTGCTCAACCCTTGACACGTGAGTATTAGGCCCATACCTAAACTGTTAACCCCGCTTACTTGGTTTTGAGTGAGGGCACTGTATTTAAACCTCTGAGTGCCAGAGGGGTATCCAACGTATTAATTTGCAATGCATTGGATACCCCTCTGGCACTCAAAGGGTTAAGTACCATAAAAATTTTATACAACATAATGCTCTTTTTTATTTGTGCGTCTGATGTCCAAGCAGCTCTATATCTGATGTAGAAGTCAGTATTTGGGGGTCAGATCCAATTCTAGCATCTGGGCCTCATCTTTCTGGCCAGACTCCTTCATTGCAGGATCAGTCAGAAGTCTAGAAGTCTCTTGACATGTATTCCATTGCAGGCAAAAATGTCATCTCTGGTTTTGTCTCACATATTCCTATGGAAGTCTATTAGGAAACTAGATGATAAAACTTGTCACAAAATTATCACCTACAATGAAATTCAGGGCATAGTTTGAGAGGGCTTCCAGGTGTGGTGACACCTCATAATCCCTTTGTCACTTTCTTTTCAGCTGAGCTATTGTTTCAACTGGTGTTCTTACAGATAGAATGTGCTATAGGTCAGGGTTTCAAAATCTTTTCAGGAACCAACAAGTACCACTTCAGTTAAAAAATGGTTATAAGTAGACCAACACAATTTATGTTGATTCAAAATGTACAAACTAATAAAATACCATCACAGGAGTGGGAAAGGGAAGAAACTATAATATAAATATATACCCAGGCATACACACTCATCTACTCAGAGACAGCAATAACACAGTACAGAAGGGGAGGTCTAGCACTCAAAACCTACTGAATCATGGGCCAAGAAAAAACAGAGAGTGGCCAGAACCCCCCTTGCACATTTTTTCTTCATCTTATGATGTAAAGAAAATGTCAGCACCAAATAATGGGAAATTATTCATACCACTTTGCAAATGGTGATTTTCAATAAGTTTATGCCAGGCCGATAACCCTTTTTTAGTTTCAAAATATTTTTTATTTAAGAATTTTCAAAACAATGCATCAAACACCAATATATCAGATTCACGGTAGATTGGAGTGGGCATACAAATGTAGAATTTCAGATGATACCGATAGTGGCACATTGTTATGGTTTTCAAACACGGATGGTTTAGTAAAATGCAGTTTTATTAAACAAGGAATAAGTACTGTAGTACAAGCAGAACAGTAGTAAATGTAATGACAATACAAGACACAGATACAAGAACAAAAGTGTAGGCAGCAAAGGTACTCCTGTAGACCCAGGATCTGGAATAGTGCAGCAGCAGGGAGAATCTGGTCCTGAGACAGAGGATACCACCGGGTGGTAGGAACGACAGGAGGAGGCACAGTATGAATGGCAACAGGATCCCTAGAGCGCTAGGGAGGTCAGCAAGACTGACTGGAACTAAGGCAACCGATCACCTAGGAATCTAGGTGTGGAATAATACTGACAGTATTATGGTAAGGCAACCGAACCCCTAGTACGCTAGGTGGTATAGCAGTACTGACAGTAATAAGGCAAGGCAACCAAACTCCTAGGACGCTAGGTGATATAGCAGTACTGACAGTAATAAGGCAAGGCAACTGAACCTCTAGTAAGCTAGGTGGTATAGCAGTGCTGGCAGCAATAAGGCAGTGCAACCGAACCCCTAGTACCATGGTGGTATATTTTGGAATATCCATGCGCTCTCCTTTATTTACAAAAGAAAAAAAAAAAAAAATATATATATATATATATATATATATATATATATATAAATATATATATAAACAGTTGTAAAAAAAATTATTCAACTCACATTGCAAATCAGGTTTATTGTCAAAATTTACAAACAAAATCAATCAAAATAGTTCAACACAATGAATGCTTCGAGTGGTTTCCCCAAATTCAACTGAAAATGCAATTTATAATGACTTCTCCAGTCTCAAAATTATTCGGCCCCTATATGGCAAGCATCTTTAGTACTTAGTAGAGAACCCTTTTGCTATTATGACCTGCTCCAAACGAGATGCAGTTCAGTAATATTCTTGGGTTTGCATGCTGTAACTGCCTTCTTCAAATCCCACCAGAGATTTGGGGTTCAAGTCAGGTGACTATGTTGGCCACTGCAGAATCTTCCAAGACTTCTTCTGCAACCAAGTCTTGGTAGAATTTGAGGTATGCTTGGGATCATTGTCCTGTTGGAAGGTCCAGTGATGCCCAAGCTTCAGCTTCCTCACAGACAACATGACATTTTCTCCTAGGATTTCCTGATACTCAACTAATCCATTTTGCCTTCCACACGCTGCAGGTTTCCAGTGCCAGAGGATGCAAAGCAGCCTCAGAGAATCACCAAGCCACCAACATGCTTAACTGTAGGCAGAGTGTTGTTTTCAAATATATTTCATTCTTCTTCCTCCAGACATACCGCTGATCCATGGGGCCGAATAGTTCCAGTTTTGTTTCATCTTTCCACAGAACAATCCCAAAACTTCTGTGGCTTATTTATATGATTTTGAGCATATTGGGGTTGACTTTTCTTGTGCTTTTGGGTCAGTAGTGGTGTACGTCTTGGAGTTCTTGCATGGAAACCTTCTGAGTTTAGTACGCGCCTTACTGTGCTCACTGAAACCTCAATGCCTATTGCTACCATGTCTTTCTGCAGGTCTTTTGCAGTCACTTGAGGGTTTTTCCTTAACCTGTCTTCTCAGAAATCTGGTTGCAGCCATTGATAGCTTTATTTTTCTGCCCCATCCAGGTAGTGTAACCACTGTTCCTTTGACTTTGAACTTGCAAACTATGCTTCCAACAGTGTCTCTAGGAACATTCAGTCCCTTCACTATCTTTTTGTATCCTATTCCTTGTTTGTGAATGGCGATGATCTCTTCTCTTAACTTTTTTGGACCATTCTTTTGACAGTCATATTTCTAACATGCAGTCAAACCTGACACTCAATAAACCCCAAGCCAGTTCAGGTATTTCATGTGTTCCAGCTCAAGCACACCTGGTGCAACTAATGAAGCCCTTGATTAGTTGCATCAAGTGTGCTTGAGACAACATATGTTTTGCATATGTGTGCTGTTGTGAGGGATTCTATTCAGGGGGTGAATCATTTTGAGACTGGAAAAGTCATTATATGTTGCATTATCAGTTGAATTTGGGGAAACCACTTGAAGCATTGCTTGTGTTGAGCTATTTCAATTGCTTTTGTTTGATTTGTTCATTGCAAGCAGCTGAAAGTCTGTACATTTTGACAATAAACCTGATTTGCAATAGGTGTTGAATAATTTTGATTACAAGTGTGTGTGTGTGTGTATATATGTATATGTGTATATATATATATATATATATATATATATATATATATATATATATATATATATATATATAGATATAGATATATATAGATAGATAGATATATGTACATAAACACACCCTACTAACACATCTGCCCCAATAGTAACCCCCTTTCCTGAGATGTGAGTGAAAAGTATGTTATTTCCTTGGCCTTTGGATCACTAAGCTGCACAGACAATGTGTCATTCTGGCTCTCTCTGCACATTTATAATTGTACATTGTATTAAACATATGCTTTTTTAACATTTATTATTCTAACCTCTACAGAGAAAGCCAGAAGTGATGCTTTCTCAGTATACCAGAACCCTTTTTTGTGTACAGTCTGCCAGATCCAAGGGCCCCAATAAATTGGCCCATGGACTGTATAAAGGCCGTGGAATTTATTTTGTCCATCGCTTGTCTAAATAGAAATATTTGTTTATTAACTATGTTCCATTGGAGGGCAATAGGATTCACACATAGACTACACATGTGACTAGAGTCTGTTCTGAGTGGAAAAAGAAAATAGCTTTCCTCTGTCACATCTCACATAAACCATATCTTCACCACAAAAACACACACATCCTCTCTCTTTGGGCCCTGAGCATACCTACATTCACAACCACAGAGGCTTGTGTTCTAAAAAGAATTGGAGCAATTCTAAAGAAAACTAACTGTACCATAAGGGACAAGAAAGAATCCTGAAATACCCATTTTTAACCAATGCAATGCTAGAGGTGTCTCCAGGCATTCCAGGGGTTAAAAGCGCCATTTAGATAGATGGGGCTTTTTTATTTGTGCCCTAATGTTCCAATTTGTCAGGTGAAGCCACACTGGAGTTAGCCTCTATTATCAGTGGCTGCATAATGGGGTATGCATTACAGTGTATGATCACTGTAGTGCAGACCAGCAAGTCCATACACCTGCTCAATGTGTACACAAGGAAATGACATTCAGTTTCACCATTTTCACAACACCTTGTTTAATAAATAACCTTAAACAAGTTACAGAGAAAATGAATTCCCCAAGACTCCCATAAACTGTTTTTTGGCATGCATAGCTTGGTAAATTGACGTTAAGCAGCCATATGAACTTAAAATGTATGTAAAAGCCTGATTTAGTGTGGAAACACATTGCACATTCACTCCAATGTTACACAGTAATGCCTTAGGTACTAAAGATGTCTTGAACACACGCCAAAGCTATGCATTGAACACATCTCTACAATCCATAAAGTTACTTTATAATTTTTAACCCTTATTAAGAATTTTAAATCATAATGTGCAGCCCTTTGGGAGATACCGTATGTCATCCATTTATGTGGCCCTGAAAGTGAATCTGCCTATCACTGCTCCAAAGAATAGCATAAGAATTGGTGGTTTCTTCTTGGGAAAGATTTCTCACTTTAAAAAATCCTACGCCTCAATAATCTCATTGCAGAAATATGTGTTTAAAAACATCTAAAAAAGAGAGAATAAAATGAAAAGGGCAATCTTATAAAAAGTGAAAAATATATTTGATTTAAATCTGTTGGCTAATAAAATAGTTTCATGTATGGCACTCAGACTGGGATTCTTGGTCTTAAAGGGATAGTAATGTTTCATAATAAAAGCAGCTCTAATTAATCATCATAGTATTTGGACTTTGGAGAGTGTTATTTCAATTCTGTCAGAGTTGTAGTTCCAGAGTAATTCAATGACAAAGTGTCCCCCTCCCGCCCCTTTTACTGATGTCACACTGTTCAGCCAGAGCAGAAGGGAGGTGCCCAGGTAGACTGCAGAGAGGGACAATCTTCAATTAAGATAAGGGAAAAACCTGAAAAGCTTGTCAAGGGGAGCAGGGATTTCATTGTTTTCATAGGAATAAGAGTGTCCCCTTCTGTTATCTGTCTGGTCTATGACTGCACTCCACATCTGAGAAGAGATTGCTTACACTAGGTAAAAGGGGCGGGAGGGGGAAACTTTGCTTGTGAATATCTCATAAACCATAAAGGTTTGAGAGATAAGACTTATATCATTCTGTTTTTTTAATGACTACAAAATAAAATAAAGTTAAAATGAAGTATTACTATCCCTTTAATAAAGGAAAACCAGAACAAGGGGCATTCCTTTAAATTGGATGGTGGATAAAAGAGAAAATGTAAGGAAAAACTGCTTTACAGAAAAGATGATAGATAAATGGACTAACCTCAGTGAAAAAGTGGTTGAGGCTAAGGGGTAGATTTAAAGGCTGCCGTTAGTGAAAAAAAGCACTAACGGGTGCGTTAAGTTCCATGTAGCAATTTAAAGATCCGTCTAAAGAACAGCTAACGGCAGTTTGATAATCTTTACGGCCGATTCACTTACGTTCATTGAGATGCATGGAACAAGATTCCCCAGAGCCATTCAAAGGCTTGCGGTACAGTTAACGGCTGAAAAAAAGATACACTTAACAGACAAAACTTAAGAGCCAGTTCCCTTAGCCGTTGGACACTTATCCGTTACATAGCAAAACACACAAAATGCTTACAGCACAAGCATGTAAATGGGAAAATTAACCCGTGCAATGCCAAAATAACACAAAAACATGAACAGACAACACAAATCAATGGCACACACAATAAAAAAGTAACACCACAGGGACAAGGACCTACAAGACAACACCAACACAACATGGCAAGAAACAGTGAGGGTTATCACACGACACAGGCACCTGCAAATACAAAGCACAACATACCATATCTTATAACACACACACACACACCTGCAAACACTTACCTGGACAATAAACAACTTCCCATTGGTCAGCACTCACCTCATCACCACACCTACACAATGCCCTACCATGTACTTAAAGGGACAACTCACCACACTAACTTGTGTGGAGAAGGCGTGCAAGGGAGAGAGCTAGGGAACACCAGCAACCCCCAGGCACACCTGACAAACAGCCTTCACATGTTGCAAGTGAGGAGGCTGTGGCTCAGAAGCCACACAGGAGCCCATCCCCACCTGGAGGGCAGCACCTGCCTGCAGGTGCACAGCTGCAGCAACAGGATGCTCCACAGCAACAGGATGCGCCACAGCAGCAGAGGATGTATAGACGACCACCAAGGCCCAAGGTATACTGGCCAAGGGTCACTCTCTTTGGAATGACTGATGACAAGGTGATTGATCGCTACAGGTTGAGGCCTGACAGCATCATTGCCTTGTATGAGGTCATCAAGGATCAGGTGGATCCCATCTACATCCACAACCATGCCCTATCTGGTCTGCAAAAACTACTGTGTGCCATACACTTCATGGAAAGTGGGGCCTTCCAGTCCACTGAGGGTTACGCATCTGGCATGTCACAGGCCACATTCTCCAGAGTGCTGGCCCAGGTCTTGCCAGCCCTCAAAAGCAAGGCCAGTACTTATATACATTTCCCCACCACCGACATGGACTGGATACACCTTAAGCAGGCCTTTTATGCAAGGGGAGGTATGCCCAGGGTCATGGGTGCTATAGATTGCACCCATGTACGTACTAAAGCCCCAGCACATGACGCACAGCTATTCATCAACAGGAAGAACTTCCAATCCATGAACGTGCAGATGGCTGTGACAGCAACATGACGATTATGAATGTCTGTGCAAAGTATCCTGGCAGCTCACATGATTCCTACATTCTCCAAAACTCCTCAGTCCACAGAGATTTCGAAAATGGAACTTATACAGGGGGATGGCTTTTGGATGAGTTCACAATACGAAATCACACCACATCCACAGGTGAACACACAATGCTGCTCAGCATGCTCCTGACCCACAGCTAGTACGTCACTCACATTCCACAGGTGATGCTGGCTATGGCTGCAAGTCCTGGCTACTGACCCCTGTGGCCAATCCTCAAACAGATACCCAGGAAAGGTACAACCAGGCTCATGGCAGAACAAGGAATGCCATTGAGCGGACCTTTGGCCTCCTCAAGTCATGATTTCGATGTCTGGACCACTTGGGGGAGCACTGCAGTATGCACCTGGAAAGGTGTGCGACACAATTATGGCGTGTGCAATACTGCACAACATCACAGTGGACACCAGACTGGTGTATCACATCCAGGACCCCCCCATACCTGAAGTGCCCATGGACATCGGCCATGTTGAGGAGACCCTGAGAAGGGCGCAGATCAGAGACAGGTTCATCCCGGAACACTTTACCTGTGAGTATAACACAGGCATGCAAACAATACATGCAAGTCCCCCCATCAGTCCTGTGAATTGGTGCCAACACACTAACCACGCCGATGATGATGTTCTGTCTCATCCCACAGGAACATTGACACAGCACTGCACTGGCAGCAGCATGGCCCCAAACATCAACCATACCATGGACATGGCAAATTGTGTGTGGGGATTCCAAAACCCCCTTCCATTCCCCTCTGCACGTTGACATACATACCTCAAGGATATCACGCACACCCCCAGGAGAAACAAGGTACAACATATAACCATATTCATCATCTTACAGGGCTTGATTGACAGCAACTAACTTGATTTGCCATGATCATAGACAGAGCAACCATGCTAGCCTTGTAGCGAAAGAGTGTTATCCAATGCTATGCATTGGATAACACTCTGTCACATCAGGGGTTAAAGGGCCATTTGACTCAATATGGGACCTGTACTGTGCTAGAGATGAGAAGAGCAGCAGAGGGGTGGATGTACAGTGGTATTGTTACACAACATAGAGGTCATGAAACGTAGATCAGATCTCCAGGGACACCATGCTGACCTGTGAGTGTGCAGAGATACGTGCCCCTGACATGAATACACACATCAACATTGCTTCCGTGGAGCTTTCAGAACATACTTGTTGATGTGTGTATTCATGTCAGGGGCACATATCCATAGGGCTGGTGCACATTTCCTTAGTTCTCTACATAATGGGTTACAGACGAGTACACAACACATTACAAAGCAATGGTTTGTGTACTCACCTGTAACTAAAAAGATTGAGGGGATTATAAAGTCGAAATTGTTGTTGCTTGATGATCAGTTTGAGTCTGCTGCTCCAAATCCTGTCTTCTTGTCCCACAGGCATCCATAGCATGATCCATCCTTGAACTGAAGATCTTCCATGTGACTGGATTGATGTCTTGACAACACCTTTATGAAGCTCACCCCTTGCTGTTTCAAGTGATTTTGTTGGTGATGCAATGTTTGACCTGAGGTTCACAGCAACCTCTACTGGAACATTCACATAGACACAGAAAACACAAATTCACGTGTGTACTAACCTGTACAGTTAGGATGCTCATCTACAGAGTTGTCAAACCTTGTGGACAACACATGAGCAGGACAGTAGTGTTGCTAAAGTAGTAATATTTAGTTTCAAAGTACATTTAGTGTTCTCATGCAAGTGTTTAATGCATATAGGCATTGTATGTTCTATTGTACTTTGAGACACAATAAAGAAGAACCATCACTATTCAATCTGTGTCTGTATGATGAAATGTTGGATTACATGTTTGTCAATGCGTAAACACACTCAAGGATAGAGTATCCCCCATACATTGGAAGGCATGACCCACATCACAGGACTCCACTACTTCTTTGCCAGTGAATGGACTCTGTGATGTATTCATGCAAGTAGATGATGGCAGTGATACACTAATGTGCTTTGGGAGTGATAAAGAGGTGATACAGGACATATACTTCCACAGTGATTTCATGTCCACAGTTTATGCGTTGCTCAATATAATCAATGTTCTGAGATTGCTTCACTTTGACATATCTCAGTACATGGGCTACATCAACGAACAACCAGACTAAGTGGACAAGTGTTATCACTGGTGAAGTGTGTGACAGCCTTAGGAAAACAACAACTCAGCTTACTGGAGAACCTAATGCTCACCCCAGGATTTCAATGTGTGTGCTATACATTGAAATCCTAGGGTAAACATTGGGTTCCCCAGGAAGTTAGGCTGTGATTCATACTGTTATTGTGCGACTGACTTACTGGAGAACACAATGCCCACCCCAGGATAACAATGTGTAGCACACACATTGAGATCCTAGGGTGAACATCGGGTTCCCCAGTAAGTCAGTTGCACAATAAGAGTTTGAATCCAAGACTATATTGATGCATGTTCCATCTGTCCTGCTTGTTATTTCACTGCTAAGTCACATAGCTGTTTGTTTGGTTATCCCCTTAAACACAACAATTGAGGCAGACGAATGTTCAGTGTTGCACCATTTGTTGTGCTAAGGGGTATGTTGTGTTGTTCAAATTCAACACACAACATAGCCATATAACACTGTTGTGTAATACGGCTCCAGGGATGTATTGCCAGTTGAATTTGTACAAAGGTGTGTGTGAACCCATGTTGTAACATCCCACAAACATTTTACCTAGGCAGAAGTTGTGTTCACTGCATTGTTTGGCAATGCATTGGAGACAACTCTGCTACCCAATCTATAACCAAATACAAAGCAGATCAGACAGGATTCAAAAGCACAATGTTCCTTTATTCAGGGGGAATGGAACATGTTGTGCATTTTATTTTTTTTTGGGGGGAGGCCCTAGAGTGTGTGCCAGAAGTGGATGCCCTGGATGATCTCCTAGTCACCCTTTGCCCCCTAGGTGTGGCTTCACGGGTCACATTGGAGGGGGTGGTGGGTGCAGTGGACCCCTCTGTGGAATGCAGGTTCTTCCTCTCTAACCGTAAGTTCACCCTGTGGTTCTGCTTTCTCAACTCCACCAGCACCTGTGCAAACATGTCCATCACCCCCTGTGTGAAGCTGATGGAGTTGAGTGTTGATCCTCGTGACCTCTGACTCCAGGGCATGGATCCTTGCTTCAATCCTGTTTGTGTTTCTCCGGGATTCCCTATGGCTCCTGGTGATGTTGTTATTGGTGCAGTGGCTTGACCGGAGTAGTCTCCTTTGCAGGGCCATACACTCCGCCTCCATCCCCGTGGGGCATTCACTTCTGGAGATGGTTGTGTCCGGTGACTCTGCTGCAGCTGTGTCCTCCTCAGCTGGTGCTGTGTCCTCCTCAGCTGGTGCTGTGTCCTCCACAGCTGGTGCTGTGTCCTCCTCAGCTGGTGCTGTGTGTGCTGCAGATGGGTATATGCCCACCACATCAATGAACTCACTGCTGCCCACTGATGTCTGTGCTGGTGGAGGTGGTGGAGTAAACAGGTCCCTCGGCATAGGGTGCTGTGGCTCCCCAAGCAGGCCCAGATGTTGGTAGTCGAGTGGCCAAAGGCCATACCTTGGTCACTGGTATGTTCTTGGCCCCCACCTGGGATCATACCTGGGGCCATGCTGGGGAACCATCCAGGAGGGTAGGTCAATCTGTGACGAGTATGGCCCATATTGGGTGGTGGCCACATCCCTGGCCAGCCATTGCCTCCCTGGTGGTGGTGGAGGGTAATAGCTCCTGGAGGTGGTAGGATGCATCCATCTCTCCTCCTGTTGCATCCAGTCACTGTAATATGGTGCAGCAGCCAGAGGTGGGGCAGCCAGAAGTGGGGCAGCCAGAGGTGGGGCAGCCAGTTGGGGAGGAGGTGTGGATGTTGGGAACGGTGCACACTGGCTGGTCCCCTCCTCTGTATACTCTTCACTGGGTAGTGAGGTGGCCTCCTCCACGGGCTCCTGCTGTGCTGGAGGCACATAAGCTGTGTGGAGAATTGAGATTGTGTGATCAGTAAATGTAGCCATGATGGTGTCAAATTGATATTAAAGGGATAGTAATACTTCGTTTTATCTTTATTTTATTTTGTAGGCATGAAAAAATCATGAAGAACGATATAAGTCTTATCTCTCAAACCTTTATGGTTTAAGAGATATTCACAAGCAAAGTTTCCCCCTCCCGCCCCTTTTTCCTAGTGTAAGCCATCTCTTCTCAGATGTGAATCTGGTTGTAAGACCAGACAGATAACAGCAGGGGACAATCTTCTTTGTATGAAAACAATGAAAGCCCTTCCCACCTTGACAAGTTTTTCAGCTTTTTCTCTTATCTTAATTGAAGATTGTCTCTCTCTGCAGTCTACCTGGGCACCTCCCTTCTGATCTGGCTGAACGGGGGGGATACTTTGTTTGTGAATATCTCTTAAACCATAAAGGTTTGAGAGATAAGACTTATATAGTTCTTCATGTTTTTTTAATGCCTACAAAATAAAATAAAGATAAAACGAAGTATTACTATCCCTTTAATACTTGAAATGTGGAAAGGGAAATGTTGTAGGGTTTGTCCCCCTGAGTGAAACAACGGTACTCCCACTGCTGAAGGGTGTTTTATTCAACATGTATCACAGCTCAGAGTTGAATTCCTTTGGTACCACATCCCAGTGGCCTGAAATTGTACATTGGTGCTGTTGCTATATCATCCTATGTGAATTTATGGTCCCTGGACCAAAGCTGTCCAGAGGATGGTCTAGCAACATTGGCATTGTACAATTTCAGGCCACTGTGATATTTCCCCTGAAATATTCAACTTTGAACTGTTATACTTTTGGAATAAAACACCATTCAGCAGTGGGAATACCCTTGCTTTACTTGGGGGATAAATCCTATAACGTATATTTTTCCTTTCACATTTTAGGTATTACTATCCCTTTAACGGGATAGCAATGGTTAATTTCACCTTGATGTAACATTGTGGGCATTATAAGGAGATGGTTTGACAGATATTGCTGTATGTGATAGCTGGAGATATCAGTCATTTGACCACACGGAGGCTCTTCAGCAGACCCAAAATTGACCCATTTAGAGATGGATACTTCATTGGAATGGTCCACAGAGTGTGCTTGCAAACCAGGCACACTTTGTAGACAATTCCAGAGATGTATTTATCTCCATATGGGTCAATTTTGACACTGCTGAAGAGCCTCCTTGTGGTCAAATGACTGATATCTCCAGCTGTCACATACAGCAATATCTGTCTAACCATCTCTTAATAACGCCTACAATGTTACATCAAGGTGAAATTAACCATTCCCATCCCTTGCAAGGTACACAGAGAGGAATATGGTCTGATATGTGTGTATATGTACCTTTCATATGGGTACAAACATATCCTTGATAGATATGAACCCAGAGATCAGTCCAGTACATGTGATTGTCTTAATGCCTATATATGTGCACCCATCACAAACTAACTTTCATTGATACCATGAATGAAAACATACCTTGTATATCCCATCTAAGTAAGGTGTAATATACTAGGTATGTGTACTCTGATGATGATATCAATATGAGTTAGTTTGTGATGGGTGCACATATATGGGCAGTACGGCAATCACATGTACTGAACTGAACTCTGGGTTCACATCTTGTTGGGGAATATTTGTACCCATTTGAAAGGTATATATACACATACATATCTGACCCTTTTTCTTTCTATACATATCTTTTTTAACTGATCTGCAGTGTGATTCAAGTGGTATTCATCCCTATGTTATCAGTTTATCCCGTACAGTGCAGAACTTTTTCGGGTTTGACATGTCACTCTCTGGTTGTCATGATGGTACCCTATGCATTGCATTGTGATGCATGGGGTACCACCTTGGCAATCAGGGATTGATGTACTTTACAGGATCCTGGCCATGAGGTCTGTTCAAGTTGAATCCTGATGGGCAACAATCAAGCCAGTATTGAAGGAGGATGGTCTAGCAACATCAACATTGTACAATTTCAGGTCACAGTGATATTGCCCCTGAAATATTCAACTTTGAGCTGTTATACTTTTGGAATAAAACACCTTTCAGCAGTGAGAATAGCCTTGCTTTACTCAGGGGATAAATCCTATAACATGTATTTTTCCTTTCACATTTTTGGTATTACTATCCCTTTAACCCCTTAAGGACCGGGAAAATCTGAGTTTGATTTGACTTAAGGACCGGAGCAATTTTGACTTTTTTGACTATGTCTTTGTTCAACCATATTTTCTCTTTAATTCCTTTTGTACACCCACATAAATTATATACTGTTTTTTTAAGCACAAGTAGGGCTTTCTTTTGATACCACAATTATATGAATACCTCATTGTTTAATTTGATTAAAATAGAAAAAAAGAGGAAAAAAATTGAAAAAAAACAACATTTTGCTTATATTTTCGTGTCAGGATTTGCATACAATTAGTTTATGACAAAAAAATACCCCTAAATATATTCATTTGCTTCTCCTGAATATAAGAATACCCCATATGCCTAGTATTTCAATCACTTCCTCACATTTACAAGGTAAATATTACAAGATGGATGTCATTATTTCCAACTTGTAATTTCTCAACAATTGGCATGTGAGCATCATAGCTTAGCTGACGGTGCCAGAACCAAAAATGTCCCACAAAGGTATATGTTTCTGAAAACTACACAACATAAGGTAAATAATCAGGAGAATTTTGGAGTTTTTCATGCAGCTATTTTTCCAGAAAAAAATTTCAAAATTGTGGTAATATTTTGTTTTTTTGCAGTTTTCACACTTACATTTCAATACTACTGTTGATATCAAGCACATGATAGGTGAAGATTTTTAAAAATGCATTGTTTAGTGTTCAGCTCCTTCTTCTGAGTACGGCAATACCCCATATGCATAGGTTTCTCAAGGTTTGGGAGAGCTACGGGGCCCAAATTGGAACATGCGCGTTTCCAGTTTCACACTTTGAATTTTCACAGCTTACATCACTGGTGCCATGTCTCATTTGGGGCTGTGTAACAGTGCTCCACTCTAAGATTTCCCCCAAAAGTATATATTTTTGGAAAGTAGACACCCCAGGCTTTCATTTTATGTATGTTTTCAATTTTTTTACGCAGCCATTTTACCACCAATCGCTCGTAAATCTTGACGGAAGTTAAAAAAACAGCGTTTTTCACACTTGCACTTCAATGTTGATGTGAATTTCAAGCACATGATAGGTGAAGATTTTTAAAAATGCATTGTTTAGTGTTCAGCTCCTTCTTCTGAGTACGGCAATACCCCATATGCATAGGTTTCTCAAGGTTTGGGAGAGCTACAGGGCCCAAATTGGAACATGAGCGTTTCCAGTTTCACACTTTGAATTTTCACAGCTTGCATCACTGGTGCCATGTCTCATTTGGGGCTGTGTAACAGTGCTCCACTCTAAGATTTCCCCCAAAAGTATATATTTTTGGAAAGTAGACACCCCAGGCTTTCATTTTATGTATGTTTTCAATTTTTTTACGCAGCCATTTTACCACCAATCGCTCGTAAATCTTGACGGAAGTTAAAAAAACAGCGTTTTTCACACTTGCACTTCAATGTTGATGTGAATTTCAAGCACATGATAGGTGAAGATTTTTAAAAATGCATTGTTTAGTGTTCATCTCCTTCTTCTGAGTACGGCAATACCCCATATGCATAGGTTTCTCAAGGTTTGGGAGAGCTACGGGGCCCAAATTGGAACATGCGCGTTTCCAGTTTCACACTTTGAATTTTCACAGCTTACATCACTGGTGCCATGTCTCATTTGGGGCTGTGTAACAGTGCTCCACTCTAAGATTTCCCCCAAAAGTATATATTTTTGGAAAGTAGACACCCCAGGCTTTCATTTTATGTATGTTTTCAATTTTTTTACGCAGCCATTTTACCACCAATCGCTCGTAAATCTTGACGGAAGTTAAAAAAACAGCGTTTTTCACACTTGCACTTCAATGTTGATGTGAATTTCAAGCACATGATAGGTGAAGATTTTTAAAAATGCATTGTTTAGTGTTCAGCTCCTTCTTCTGAGTACGGCAATACCCCATATGCATAGGTTTCTCAAGGTTTGGGAGAGCTACAGGGCCCAAATTGGAACATGAGCGTTTCCAGTTTCACACTTTGAATTTTCACAGCTTGCATCACTGGTGCCATGTCTCATTTGGGGCTGTGTAACAGTGCTCCACTCTAAGATTTCCCCCCAAAAGTATATATTTTTGGAAAGTGGACACCCCAGGCTTTCATTTTATGTATGTTTTCAATTTTTTTACGCAGCCATTTTACCACCAATCGCTCGTAAATCTTGACGTAAGTTAAAAAAACAGCGTTTTTCACACTTGCACTTCAATGTTGATGTGAATTTCAAGCACATGATAGGTGAAGATTTTTAAAAATGCATTGTTTAGTGTTCAGCTCCTTCTTCTGAGTACGGCAATACCCCATATGCATAGGTTTCTCAAGGTTTGGGAGAGCTACGGGGCCCAAATTGGAACATGCGCGTTTCCAGTTTCACACTTTGAATTTTCACAGCTTGCATCACTGGTGCCATGTCTCATTTGGGGCTGTGTAACAGTGATCCACTCTAAGATTTCCCCCCAAAAGTATATATTTTTGGAAAGTAGACACCCCAGGCTTTCATTTTATGTATGTTTTCAATTTTTTTTACGCAGCCATTTTACCACCAATCGCTCGTAAATCTTGACTTAAGTTAAAAAAACAGCGTTTTTCACACTTGCACTTCAATGTTGATGTGAATTTCAAGCACATGATAGGTGAAGATTTTTAAAAATGCATTGTTTAGTGTTCAGCTCCTTCTTCTGAGTACGGCAATACCCCATATGCATAGGTTTCTCAAGGTTTGGGGGAGCTACGGGGCCCAATTTTGAACAAATATTGAATTTTCACATCTTGGTTAACTGATGCCATTACTCATTTTGGACTATGTTCCAGTGCTGCACTTTAGAATTTCCCCCCAAAAGTGTATATTTTTGGAATGTAGACACCCCCAGCTTTCATTTTAGATGTGTTTTCAAATTTTTTACACGGCCATTTTACCACCACTTTCTCATAAACTTGACGTAAGTAAAAAAACAGCGTTTTTCACACTTTGCCTTCAATGTTGATGTGAATTTCAAGCACAGAATAGGTGAAGATTTTATAAACTGAATTGAATAGTGTTCAGCTCCTTCTTCTGAGTACGGCAATACCCCATATGCATAGCTTTCTCATGGTTTGGGGGAGCTACGGGGGCCAAATTGGAACATGCGCGTTTCCAGGTTCACACTTTGAATCTTCACAGCTTGCGTTACTGGTGCCATGTCTCATTTGGGACTGTGTAACAGTGCACTTTTTTTAAGATTTCCCCCCAAAAGTGTATATTTTTGGAAAGTAGACACCCCAGGCTCTCGTTTTAGGTGTGTTTTCCAATTTTATACACTGCCATTTTACCACCAATCCTGTGAAAATTTGACGTAAGTAAAAAAAATTCAGCATTTTTCACACTTTGCCTTCAATTTTGATGTGAATTTCAAGCACAGAATAGGTGAAGATTTTATAAACTGAAATGAATAGTGTTCAGCTCCTTCTTCTGAGTACGGCAATACCCCATATGCATAGCTTTCTCATGGTTTGGGAAAGCTACGGGGGCCAAATTGGAACATGCGCGTTTCCAGGTTCACACTTTGAATCTTCACAGCTTGCGTTACTGGTGCCATGTCTCATTTGGGGCTGTGTAACAGTGCTCTTTTTTTAAGATTTCCCCCCAAAAGTGTATATTTTTGGAAAGTAGACACCCCAGGCTCTCGTTTTAGGTGTGTTTTCCAATTTTATACACTGCCATTTTACCACCAATCCCTCGTAAACCATGACGTAAGTAAAAAAAAAAAAAAAAAACAGCGTTTTTCACACTTAGGGTTGGCGGCAGTATACTGGGCTGCATACAAATTGGTTTGGGAAACAATTTCACCTAAAATGTCTTCCCCCAAAAACAAATAAAAAAAATGATCATGGGTAAATCCTTCCACATCAATTTGAATCCCTGGGTTGCCTGTGAATTCTGAGATTTGTGGGCATAAATTGATACCCATTCATTAGGATCCGGAGTGGCAGGTGTTGGGGCATTTCTTTGGGCAGGTCTTTTGGCAGGTCTTTGGGCAGTTGCCAGGGCAGCTCTTGGGGCAGCACTTGGGGCATTTCTTTGGTAGGTTTTTGGGCAGATCTTTTGGCAGGGGCTGGGGCAGTTGCCAGGGCAGCTCTTGGGGCAGCACTTGGGGCATTTCTTTGGGTAGGTATTTTGGTAGGTCTTTGGGCAGTTCTTTTGGCAGGTGCTGGGGCAGTTGCCAGAGCAGCTTTTGGGGCAGTGCGTCTTTTCTTGACAGAAGGCCCAGCGTCATCACTAGAGCTGCTCTCACTTTCTGAAAACTGCGCTATGTCAAAATCTGACGCAGTGTCTGTTGCCTCAGAGTCAGACGCCAAAAAGGCATACGCCTCTTCAACGCTGTACCTGCGCTGCATTTTGCCCACTAAAAAAGCTTTTTTTTTTCTTGCGCTATCCCTAAACCTAAATCTAACCCTAAAACTTACCCTAACCTACGTATATCCTGAACCTACCTAACCCAAGTGTACTACCTATCTAAACTGCACTTATTATATATATATATTTTTTTTTTTGGGGGGGGGGGGGTTGGGGTTTTTTGGGTTTTTTTTTTCTTACGCTATCCCTAAACCAAAATCTAACCCTAAAACTTACCCTAACCTACGTATATCCTGAACCTACCTAACCCAAGTGAACTACCTATCTAAACTGCACTTATTATATATATATTTTTTTTTTTTTGGGGGGGGGGGGTTGGGGTTTTTTATTTTTCTTACGCTATCCCTAAACCTAAATCTAACCCTAAAACTTACCCTAACCTACGTATATCCTGAACCTACCTAACCCAATTGAACTACCTATCTAAACTGCGCTTATTATATATATTTTTTTTTTGGGGGGGGGGGGTTGGTTTTTTTTTTTTTTTTTTCTCCCCTAAACCTAAATCTATCCCTAAAACTTTCCCTAACACACGTCTACACTAAACCTACCCAACTACCTACCAAAATACCTAAACTATATTTATTATAAAAAAAAAAAAAAAAATTTAAAAAATATTAAAAAAAAATTTAAAAAATTTTTAAAAAATCTAAAAAAATTCAAGGGGGATGGGGGGTGTCCCACAGATCAGAAAACACTGATCTGCAGCAAATTGATCACTCCAAGAGTGATCAGATAGGGGGGCACTTATTGATCACTGTAGAACAGTGATCAAAGGGTTAATTTTCTTTATTTAAACATTTTTTTTTATTTTTTTTTTTACAGGCACACTGGAACACCATCTCCCTCTGTCTCTCTCCACCTTAGCAGTATGCAAGGTGGAGGGAGGCAGAGAGATCTGACAGGGACAGTATTTACAAATACTGTCCCTGTCTTTCAGGTTTTGCAACATGTGATTCGCTTTTGAAGCGAATCGCATGTTGCAACAATGTTTCAGCCGCTTGTTACTAAGTGTCCCGATACCGGGACACTTAGTAACAAGCGGCTTGAACTCTTCCATCGCTCCGTGCGGCCGCGATGGAAGAGTTTAACCCTTGACGTACCAGGACCGTCAAGGGTCGTTCGGTCACATTTACCCTTGACGGTCCTGGTACGTCAAGGGTCGCTAAGGGGTTAACGGGATAGTAATGGTTAATTTCACCTTGATGTAACATTGTGGGCATTATCTTTGATTGAGGGCTGTTTTTTTCCTGGATCAGCCAATCCATCCTTCTGTGTGAGGCAGCCATACCCAAACATAGATATCCATATGTATGTTGTGCATTGCATGTATGTGTGTATGACTGTGTTGCTCTTTATGCATCTCCGTGTGTGTGCATTAATTCCCTATATCCTGACAGGCAGCGCCGTCCCACATTGCTAGTGAATTTATAGATGATTACGACTTATGTGTGTGTTATGATGGCTGTGTGCGCTGAACAACTGTGTGTATTGCAGGCAATGTCCTGGTTGGGGTAGCCAAGCAAGTAAATTATTATTGTGAGGGCTAACACTTGCCTGTTATTTGAAGGCACAGCCAAATGATTTTTTTATAAAACATATTTTACAGTAGAAATGAAGAAGGAAACAAGAAGACAGAAGAGAGAAAATTCCAAAAGAAGATGTGCAGTGGAAGAGAGGTAAGTATTACATTTCTAGATGTTGGGGTAGTATTGTTTAAGTGTCATGTTAGGGGTAGTGTAGGGTTAGTATATGGGAGATGGGGGGAGGGTGACTGTATTTTGAGCCCACACTCATTGTTTGAGACAGTGTCAGACAAAGAGAGTTGGCTTTTTTCCTTTGATGTTCCCACAGCTCACACTATTTAGCATGCATTGTGGGAACTTAAATCTGCAATGAGTGTTTGGCTACAATATGGGTTTTGCCCATCAATGCTTGTTGCTCCATGTACCGGGTCAACTGTAGGATAGCTGCGGTACAAAAGCAGGTTTCTCATTCTGTATTTATTTTTCCTTTCCAGCCAGAGGTGTAACTAGAAGCCTCCGGGGCCCTGGTGCAAAAAGTGCCACAGGCCCCCACACCACCACACTGGCCCCCCTCCACAATGCCCCCATCTCCTACCTGGAGCTTCTGCGCGGTCCTCTTAGTAATGCAGAGCGCTTGGAGATTATATCATCTCCCATTGCTCTGCATTACTAGAGCACCGGAAGCAGATTGTGGGCGCCAGACGGAGGGGTCGCAGGGGGCGGCCGGGCCCCTGGAGTGTATGGGCCCGGTTGCAGGTGCGACCCCTATAGTTACGCCACAGCTTCCAGCTGTTTTACCGGTAGACAAAGTATCAAGCCCCTAAATACTAGAATCATCTCCAAGACATTGCCTTGCAATGCCTGAAAATTCCCACTGATTTAATGGGGGATTTTAACCCCTTGAGTGCTAGAGAGATTTCTAAGGCGTCAGACAACTTTTGAGCATTCAATGGGTTAAAAGCCACGTGTAAATCAACAGTAAATTGCAGAATTTTCATTTTAACTTTATGGTGGAGGTGGTTTGCTCCAGAATTGTGTCTCTCTAGCTTGACAAATAAGGCCCTGAAGCACAAAAAACGTAATCAATGGGACCACTGATCATATTGTATTGGTACAGATTAACAAACTATTAAAGTTTTTTTATGTGATGTTGTACATTTGTAAAAGTCCAGAAAACATAAAATACAATCCTATATAATAATTTGCTAAATCGTGTGTAAAGCCGCGACATGCCAGTACACACTGCTGCACGTGCGGCAGTCATGCACAGTAGAGACTGCCTGTGTCGCGGCTGATACAGAGCTGGGTGCTCCGAAGGAGTGTCCAGCTCTGTATCAGTTGTGGCGCGGGCAGCCTCTACTGCGTGGGACTGGCCCGTGACTGGGTGGCAGTGGCACTGTGGCCCGTGTAACGGGCTGTTCAGCTAGTATTATATAACTAAGGACTCAATTATCACTCACTTAGAAATAGCTCAGTGGAGGAACAGACAAGAAAAAGGCTGCTGAAATGGTCAAAACCTTGTTAAAACAAGATTTTCTAGAAATGTGAAAATCCTGGACAATTAACAACTTTCACATGCAATAAAATGCAAAATCTCTCAAACACAAAGATCCTCTCAGCAGGCCCAATAGAAGCATTCCAGAAAACGACTTGTTAGGTTTCCAACAGAAACTGATCATAAAACACCATACTGAAGACTACTTCTGTTTAAACTAGCAGGAGGAAATTTGAGCTACATTTACCATTACTATGTATAGTTAATTGGGTTTGTCATGTTTTTACTGGCTTTGGCAGAATGTTTTTGTTAACATTGCCATGACAGGCATCCCACATTTACCGAGCCTGTCATATCACTGGTGACATTTGTAATCACAATGTTAAATCTTCAAGGAAATGTTTCTGTTTCCACTGTGCATTGGTAAAAGCCACACACTGTAGAATGTTATTATTTCTGAGTACATATATTTCTGACCTTAGGCCAGGTATTATGATGAAAGTAAATACAAATAATGAGAAATCCAAACCGTATCACCTTAACCTTTTGAGCGTCAAAGGGGTATTGAACACTTTGCAAAGCAAAGTGTTGGATACCCTTCTGGTACTCAGTGGGTTAAAGCAGGGCTCAAAATTTCAAGTCCTTTGCTATTAGCCAGACCTGAAAATTTACTTTCCACTGCAAGCCATAACATAGCCACCAGGGCTGAAGTTCTACTCATCAGGGCTGAATTTTCACTTACCATTGGCTAGTGGTGAGTGGAAATTTTGAGCCCTAGTTAAAGGATTAATAAACTTTATTTATAAAAAACATAAATTGCAGGTCTTTTTGTACTAAGTAAAACAAAAATACGTTCACTGCTAGGAAATATATCTTCCAGGCAGGAGTAAACTTAAAAAAAAGAAAAGTACCAGGTCACCTAATGCTTGATGGACAAAGTACCAAAAAATGTCAATGACAAAAGGTAACAAGACATCGACAAAAGGTACCGGTTCACTCATAAAATATACAGGGTCACTGACCTGGTATGACCTGGGTTAACTGTTTCAGTGCCAGAGGGGTACGCAGCGCATTGCTTTGCAATGCGCTGCATACCCCTCTGGTACTGAAAGGGTTAAAAACTGATTCCAGAGTTAGTACAATCTAAACTGTGTTTTTTTAAATTAACAATGCTCTCTGGTGTACATTAAGTCCCCCTCGGTTCAGTTGGGGTTCAGACAGTTATTTTATTGCATTCTGTGGGAAAGGTGAATCGATGACTGCAGGTCGCCAAAGAATATATAGTAACAACGACTTCACTTTATGTCAGTTTGAATGGTTATACATTTTGAGTCCAAGCTGGGGGAGTACACTTGTTTTACTAAGCAGGAAATTTCCTATGACATATAGATTTTCATGTAAATGTTTACTGCTCCTTCAAAATGAGTCTATAAAGCTTTGCATGGGATCAAACACAATTATTTTAAGTTATTATGAATGGTAAGAGTGTAGATCCACTGGTCAAACAATGTTATATAATATGTGGGAGATACACTAAGCGGTGATAAAGTGGAGATGACTTCTCCAGTGATATTACTTCTCCAATCCCTACGTTATTCTATGGAGCCAGTGCACTGAGATCTCTTAAACTTTAGGGATCTTAGTGAATAGGCTCCATAGAATAACATAGGAACTGGAGAATTTATCAAACTGGAGAAGATATCTCCTCTTTTTCACTGCTTTATCACACCTTAGTGCACCGCTCTCAATGTCTTCTTCTAGCCTTTATTTACTTGGATATTAGAATTCTCATTGATACATTATGAAGCTAGATAAGAGTCTAAGGGCTAGATTTAAAGGCAGGCGTTAGCATAGATGGTAGGGCCAAAGTGAATACTGTCTGACAAAATAAAATGTCTAACGTGGTATTCAAAGGCCCTACAAGCTGTGATCAAAAAGGACCTTAAGCCACAAAAACAGTCTTGTGGCTAAATGTCCATTTTGTGAGTTAACTTCCCAAAACGCCACTAAGAGAAGAGATATTGGGAACTTATCATTAAAAAACAATCAACTATCGGTGCCTGACATACTGCCAAGGATTGATTGTTAACTGATCCATGTTAAATTTACCTGTCATCCACTGTCTGTCTCCTCCTGTTCTCTATCTTTGTTTCTTTCATCGCTTCTTTCTTCTATCTTCTCTTCCTTCTTCGCTTCTCTCTTCATTCTTCATTTCTCTCTTCTTTCTTCTTTTCTTCTGTCCTGTAAAAGAAAATTGTGTATAAGTACAGCATTGAAAACAAGATATAGTTTAACACCTTGAGTGCCAGAGGGGTACACAACGCATTGCAAAGCAATGTGTTGTGGACCTCTCTGGCCTCAACGGGTTAAGTCAGTGCACAGCGACTGTGCTTCAAACTGATTGGCTGGGATGTGTGTTTGTCAGCACATCTCAGCCAATGGCTGTGAGGGAATTGGATCAGAGGCTGCCCATATATAAGGTAGTCTCTGCTCTGGTTCCTTCAATGCAGAACGGACATCGGCCCGAAAGGAGGGAACCTGTGGCTCACGGCACGGCACTGTCTCCGCTGCTGTGCGTGGCCGCAGAGGCGGCGGCACCATTAATTTATTCTGGGATATATACCATATGTGTGCACATGTTCTCTGGGGGGCACATTTTATTTGGAGATATAATATGACACTGTATATGTTTATTCTGGGGCACTGACTTAACCCGTTGAGGCCAGAGAGGTCCGCAACGCATTGCTTTGCAAGGGGTTAAACTATATCTTGTTTTCAACGCTGTACTTATACACAATTTTCTTTTACAGGATGGAAGAAGAGAAGGAAGAAGAGAGAAACGAAGAATGAAGAGAGACGCGAAGAAGGAAGAGAAGATAGACTAAAGAAGCAAAGGAAGAAGCGAAGACAGAAGAGAGAAGCGAATATAGAAGAAAGAAGAGAAGGATAGAAGAGGAGCAGGGAGCTGAGGGCTCCGCTGGACATCAGGATTAATGGTAAGTGTAACTTGTAATGTGATGTTGTTTTTCACTTAGTTGGATTAACCTTATGAATGCTGGCGGGGTAATTATACCCAGCTGGCACTCATAGGCTTTATTCTACTAACTTTTGACACAATTTAGGAACTTTGGATGTATTGATGTGGGGCTTGGGGCACCATATCAATACATCCACTGAGGACTTTGTTTTTTTTTTGCCAGTTAACAGCTGCGTTAGCTGGCAAAAGATCCGATGAGGGACTCTACGGCCAAACAAACTGGGTCTTAAATTTTAGGCGGTAATGAGTCCCTCATTGGATCTTTTTCAGCTAACGCAGGCTATTGAATAGCAAAGTGGGGCATTTTTTTTTTTGTTTCTGTGGGCCAAAACACACACGTTAGCGTAGCGGCCGGTACACTGGATGAACTGCCGTTAGCAGTTCATTACATGGCCCTTTGAATGGCCTACTGCATGTTAAAGGGATAGTAATATTTCTTTAACTTTATTTTATTTTGTAGGCATTAAAAAAACATGAAGAATGATATAAGTCTTATCTCTCAAACCTTTATGGTTTAAGAGATATTCACAAACAAAGTATCCCCCCCTGTTCAACCAGATCAGAAGGGAGGTGCCCAGGTAGACTGCAGAGAGGGACAATCTTCAATTAAGATAAGGGAAAAAGCTGAAAAAGTTGTCAAGGGGGGAAGGGCTTTCATTGTTTTCATACAAAGAAAATTGTCCCCTTCTGTTATCTGTCTGGTCTTACAACCAGATTCGCATCTGAGAAGAGATTGTTTACACCAGGTAAAAGGGGCGGGAGGGGAAAACTTTGCTTGTGAATATCTCATAAACCATAAAGGTTTGAGAGATAAGACTTATATCATTCTTCGTGTTTTTTTAATGCCTACAAAATAAAATAAAGTTAAAACGAAGTATTACTATCCCTTTAAGACACCCATTAGTTTTTTTTTTTAGCTAACAGCTACCTTTAAATCGAGCCCTAATAGTTTACCTATTAAAGGAAAAGCTTCACTTGGAAGCAATTTTGTTTTTGACACTTAACCCTTTGAGTGTCAAAGGCGTGTCTGACGCATAGTGAAGTATTATGGCGCATTTGGTTTGCTCAAGAATTTTTAATTTCTTTTGTAAATATCACATTATTTCTTAAATGTTTCAAATGAAAGTATGATCAGAACAACAATGCAGAGTTTAGAATTGTTCATTGCTTTTAGTGGATTTTGTGATTTTGACAGTTTTACAAAAATATAAACAGAGAAAAACATGTATTTAATAAATTAGAGGGAAGATGTCATATCTGAAAACCACAAAAGAGTGATAAAGCAAGAGAATTCAGGTTCCCAATAAATTATGTTATTATGCAATGAAATATATATTGAAGAGTTGAGTTAAAAACTTGATAATTAATTTATTATAGAGAAATAGTTTGGTTTGCAAATTTGGCTCATCTTTCATGATAAGATAGAGGAGATTTGGCAGTCAAAGTCATGAAGTAAGCATCAGGGCTACTGGCAAACATTGTAGCTGAAGTCATTATTCTGAGATCAGGGTCAAAGGAAGAGCAGCATAGTTGCAGTCATTTTCCAAGGTTAGGGTCATAAGCAAACTAACAGTTTGGGGTGACTTTACCATGGTGGAGGTCAAATGCAAACAAAAGTATATGGGGATCACGTCACAAAATACAATAAGAATTCAGGACATAAACCACAGTGTGAGCATTTTGCTCAGACAAAGGTAACATAGTAACATAGTAAATTAGGTTGAATAAAGACACAAGTCAATCAAGTTCAACCTTCTCCTCATACCCCAGTAATTTTATAGCTTTCCCGCTACCAAATAAGTTAGTCTTTATCAGACCTTCCTGATCTGCCTAGTAATAAAAACTCTATATGTTGCCTTTGGAAAGAAATGTATCTAATCATCTCTTGAATGTATCCATTGTATCTGCCATAACCACCTCCTTGGGCAAAGAATTCCACAGTTTAACAGACGTCACTGAGAGAGAGCACTATAAAAAAAACTAACCAATAGTAGCTTTTGTGCACAACTTTATACCTGTGTGAACCCATTCTTGGGCGTGCATAAAGATTGGCTTCAGTGAGTATCACAGCGCATGTGCACATGATGGTGCACCAGGTGCCTGCCAATTCAAGGATATCTCTCTGACATTTTGGATGAGGGTAGATGGTGCCCTGGTAAACAAAGCAGTCTTAAAGGGCAGCTGGTTTACTCCAAAGTCGCATGTCTTTAGACTGACGATTATGGCCAATATCTCCTGAGGACATGTCATGGGTTTTTAAAACATTTACTTCAAGGTGATATTTTCCCTTTTAATATAATAAATAATATGATGGTGTGCATCCATAGCGTCACTGTTATATTAGTGTAATCAATTCTGACAAATTCTGCACATACCCATTCTTAACTACTCCTGTAAATATTGCTATATTTCCCAATAATTTTAAAATAGCAGGGCAAAATGTCCCATTGTATGTTTGTTCACTGACCTTATTGTAATTTCTTTTATATTTTGCATATAAATAATTTCGCACATTCCCTCCATACCCGAACAACTCGACAACTAGAGATGCACCGATACCGATACCAGTATCGGTATCGGTGCCGATACCATGCATTGAGCGAGTACTTGTACTCGCTCAAATGCAACCGATACTAAAACCGATACTGCCGTTGTTCCACATTGTGAATTAGCCGCCGGTGTCAGAGGCTGAGGATGTGGCTTGCGGGACCGGAGCCGATTTCCTGCTGTTCCCTGCTTCTCTACACTGACTCGCGTATGCATAGGTATTTTTAGTGGTTGTAATCCACTAATTGTAGCGGGGTGTTCGGCTGTCAGTGTTCTCTTACCCAAGTGAAGGGTAACTGTCACCGTCCAGACTGATCTGATAGCTCTACTCCAGGGTGGGAAGTAACCACACACACACACAACAGGGAAGTTGCCGGTTGTATCGAAAGGTGATGGGATGCGGTGACTGGCTGTTTTCATCTCCGACATCAGGAACTGTAAGTGTGGTACTCTTGATGGGGCATTTCCAAGCTGTTAAGATAATCTCATAAAACCTGTTGTGCGCAATGTCCCTTTAAGCTTGCGCTATGTAATAGAATATGACTATCAAGGATGCATACATATAGATGAGAGAATTTGTCAGATAGTGTGTGATGGTAGGTGCGGACTGCGGAGAACCTTCAGTGTGACAGGAGTGTACTCCTCGTCATTGTGTGAGGAAAGAAGAAGCTGTCAGTGTGTGATTCAAGGAGAGAAGTAGCTGTCAGTGTGTGTGATGAAAGGACAGAAGATGCTGTCAGTGTGTGTGTGATGATGCATTATTAAAAATAAAGTGGTTTCATTTTTGTCACCTTATTTTAGCTTGCCCTTATTCCCTTATGTTTGCCCTATTTTCCCTTATATTTAAATTTTATTTAATTGTTTATTAAAAAAAAAAAAAAAAAATTTGCAAAAAAAGTATCGGTAATTGGTATCGGTGAGTACCTGAAAAAAGTATCGGTACTCGTACTCGGTCCTAAAAAATTGGTATCGGTGCATCCCTATCGACAACATACTGTTTCCTTTCATGTTTGCCCTTGCTGAGGCGTCTAATGGAAGCTGCCATGTCTCCTCTCCCAATCACACCCCACACATACACACATTCACACACACACTTACACATCATATATTCAAATATGCAATGTATTTGTAGTACTTCAGTATTTGTAGTAACTTAACAATTCCAGATGTTGAATGATTCAGTAACGTATGATTAACCAACAGAAACAAAGAAAATGTATGTATATTATATATGGGTAATACTCTGGGATTTTTGCTATTATCTATGATTTTGGTCCATGGTAAGAATGTTAACTTATAATTTTTTTAACACAGATTTTGGAGATTTTGGATTTATGGTCCTGGGACCAGAGCTGTCCATAGGATCGTGTAGCAACAGCGCCACTGTACAATTTCAGGCCACTGTGATATTGCACCTAAAAAATTCAACTTTGAAAATTAATACCTTTTGAATAAAATACCTCTCAGCAGTGGGAGTACTCTTGTTTTACTCAGGGGGATAAACCCTACAACATATTTTTTTTTTACATTTTAAGTATTACTATCCCTTTAACATCATGCATGTACAGTGCAGCCCATAAGAATTTGGATAGTGACACAAGTCATTTTGTTTTGGCCCTGTACTCCAGTACTCTGGATTCAAACAATTACAAAGAGAATAAAATGCAGACTGCCAGCTTTAATTTGATGGTATTTATGTCCAAAAACATTGAACCACATAGATATTTCAGCCCTTTTTATACATAGTCCCTCCATTTTAGGGGAGCAAAGTAATTGGACAATTGGTTGTTCAGCTGTTTTTTGACCAAGTTTCAGCACATTAGCTGTGTCAGAATCAACTATGTGGTACATTGTTTAAAAGCAAAAAAGCAAAGGCTTTCTCAGTATTAGCAAATTACCTGGTAGACCACTGTAGTGGATGATCGAAGAATGCTGGTAATTGTGAAGAAATCCCCCTTTTTAGCTGTTGAACAAAGAATCAGAGAGTACCATAAACAGAAGACTACACCAGCAAAACCACAGAATTTACCACAAATTGCAAACCACTGATAAGCCATTAGAACAGAAAGGCCATGTTATAGTTTGTTAAAAACTACATTAAAGTAGAACTACCTCCCCTGTTAAACTTTGCCCCAAATAATTACCCATCTGGCGACTAGCTGCTCAATAGTGCTAGTCGCCAGAACTATTAGCGCATTATTGAGAATTCTATACTGCTCCCAGATGGACAGCCAGGAAACAGCGCAGACATCTTTCCATAGTGACTTCTGCGTGCCTGTGCTGTCAGTCCCTTTTAAAACCGATCGACTACTAGCAACACCTCCTAGAGATGGCTAGGACTGACAGTGCAGGTTCGCAGATGTCACTATGGAAAGATGTCTGCGCAGGATGAATTCTGAAGTGTGAATAAACATCTTGAGCATGATAAAGAGGTGATAAATTGGTGATAATTTCTCCAGTGAAATCACTGCTTCAGTTCCTATGTTATTCTATGGAGCCTATGCACTATGATCTCCAAAGCTGGAGAAATCTTAGTGCATTGGCCCCATAGAATAATATAAGAACTGGAGAAGTGATATCACTGGAGAAGTCATCAACACTTTATCACCTCTTTATCACTACTTAGTGAATCTCCCCCCATATCTTCTCAGATCCAACCAAGTGCCTCAAATGCATTCGAAGGAACTTATCATTAAAGCAGGACAATGACCCCAAACATACTGCTAAAGCAACCAAAGAGTTTTTAAGGCCCATAAGTGCAATGTTGACTCGCCAAGACAATTGTCCAACCTGAATCCAGTTGAGCATGCATTTCACTTGCTGAAGACTAGACTGAAGGTAAAACTTCCCCAAATCAAACAGGAACTGAGGATGGTTGCAGTACAGGTCTGGAAGAGCATCCAAAGGGAAGACACCCAGCATCTGATGAATTTCTATAAGTCTCACACTTCAGACAGTCTTCAGATGCAAAGGATTTGCAGCACAGTGCTAAATATAAAGTATCTGAGCCTAGCAGTGGAGATTGCCTTTTCCTGGCCAGGAGATGTTGACACAATGTATGAAGCTTCATCATCTTACCATCTGTAAGTGATCCTTTATTAATTTATATCATTTGTATTCAAGTGTTTCTGCCGGAACGGATATATATGTTTGCTATTATTTTTATAGTAACAAGAATATTCCCGCATCTGATTTTATATCTCCTTTTTGCCATGTTCATCTCTTTGGGTGATACTTTCTTTATATTTATATTTGCAATTTTTATGTTATTTATCTGTACACAAGTTATTTTGCACCCTTTGTGGTTACTGAACTATACAATACTGTGGTTTGGTTTTCTTTACAGACGGGAATATGCTTGATGTGGATATTTATATGATTTTTGTACATACCTATTGCTAACGTGTTCTTATATTGGGAGTAGCTGGTCCGATATTTAACATATTATTTATGTGCTTGGACCAGCTTACTTTACTTGCTTTTTCGGGGTCCATCTCATGTGCAACACATTAGACATAAATTGTAACACCTCAGCCATTTTACTTTTTATCCATCCTTTAATAAACTGGGGATTTTTGAGATATTATTGCTTATAGTGTTTTTATTGTTGGATATTATCCTATGTATTGGATTGGTCAGATACTGCCTTATTTTGTATTATTTTGGTGTCATTGGTAGAGTTATGTTTTTGATGTGTTTGTGTTTGTAGTCAAGGTGTGGTACTGGGAACATCACCAGAGTTTGATTCTAGGTGAGTTCTACTTTTCACAGAGTGCCTTTTCGGGGACCCACATCTCTTATATATGCATTTTATATTTTCAGTATTGTTATATATACTATGGCTAGATTTTATATGTGCCATATTTGTCAATGTGTACATTCTGGCTAATATTATCATTGCCGCCCTTCAGAAAGTTTGTGACCACAATATAGGTTATTTAGATATTAATTCATAGTGGAATCCAGGTTTTTATGGTAATAGATATCAATATATTATTTTAATTTTGTATACAGGTTTTTGAATCTAATAAATATATTTGTAGATAGCCCGAGGTTTACTCTCTTTTGTTTTATATAACGAATAGGTGCTTCGAACATACTTTTTTGTATATATGTTATTTGTTTTTTATATTCTACTAGTTGAAGAGCCAGATACACGGGCCGCAGTGCCACTGCCAGCCAGTCGCTGTGCAGTCATGCTCAGTAGAGACTGCCCGCTCTGCTGCCGATACAGAGTGGGAAGCTCCTTCGGAACACCCCGCTCTGTATCAGCCTCATCACGGGCAGTCTCTACTGAGCATGACTGCAGCACTCACAGCAGTCTCTACTGCGCATGACTGCATAGTTACAAACTTTATAGCGAATTATTATATAGAATAATAGGAAAATAGGTCTTATAGGTGCCTTTTTGGATTGGGTTGCAATGTAAAGGGATACTTGTACTCAAAATAAATGTTAAACTTGTGTCAAAAGATCAGCAGCACTTCTGTGGAAGTCAACTAAAGTTTTATTTTACTGTAACAAAAATGAAAATGCAATAGTTTGGACAGTCATTGGGGGAGATTCCCTAAATGATGACAAAAAGGTGATAAAATGGAGATGACTTTTCCAGTTTATCACTTCTCCAGTTTGTATGACATTTTTTGGAGCCTATTCACTAAGATCTCCAAATCTAAAGAAATCTAAGTGCATAGGCTCCATAGAATAACAGAGGAATTGGAGAAGTGATAAACTGGGGAATTCATCTCCACTTTATCACCTCTTTAGCACTACTTATCGAATCTACCCCAGGGTATCTTGGAAATCATCCCCTTCACAGACAGCAGACAAAGACACAAAACCCTATGAACACTAAATGCATTGCAAGCTGCCTGGCATTGAAGGGGTAAAGGGAAACGTGCATGAGTGTGTAGATGGTGATTGGGTGCACTGGGGACACTGGTGGTCTGCTGTAGTCATGGCTTATGATGCTGAATAGGATTTTTTTTACCAGTATCAGCAGCCCGGAGGTTCCAAGCCTGGGAAGACCCATGCTACCTCAAAAGAGAGCTTTGCAAAGGCATTTCTGCTACAGTGTGATAGCAGAATGGCCATTTGCGTGCTTTTCTGGGCTGTTTTTTAATGTATACTGAACTGCAAAATTCTGTACACATACCTACCATAATAGAATAGGAAGTATCACAAAAAAAAGACATCCAACTTTTTTGCTAGGCAAATTTCAGTCCGGTTTTAATGGAATCCAGCCCTTTAATAGAATTGTTAGCAGACTGATATTACACACAGAGATGTTTAATGGTTGTGGCTTATAAAAACAGGCAAGGAGTATTTTTGGAAGGGAAATATGAGTACCAAAGTACAAGGAAATATGCATCAGAACAATGATGCTATGTGTGTCTATGACCCTAACTATTCCAGGAGAGAAGGGAGTGGCCTGATTTGATGGCATGCTATTTCCTATGTCATTTTCTAATTACATACATTTATAGAAATTGGAACTGTAGATATAGCCTGAAGATGTGGGCAGTGCTCCAGCGAATTCCTGTCAAAGGGGTGTAGTCTGAACATTTCTGGCATAAGTTTATTCGTTAGTTCATGATTTGTGTCCTTTTTCCTTTGACCACAGAGGTTAATACCCAACAATCTGTGTCCTGCTGCACTTATTTTTACCTATGTGCATGCAGTTTCAAATGATGCAAAACAATGTAAAATGTTTTTTTAGACAATGAGGCTGATGAACCAGAAATAAAGGGAGCAATTCTGGGGCCATTGATTCTCACTGATTTCATGCTTTAACCCACTGAGTACAACTAGGATAAGCATTGTATTATGAAGTAATGCACTCACTTCCCTGGCACTCAGAGAGTTAAACAGCAGATGCTCTGAGCAAGGTATTGCTTCACTATGCATTGTGCACTCCTCTAGTTGTTTAACCTCTTAAGACCAATGTCATGCTAGGACCATCATCCATTATTTTCCATGAGGACCGGCCAGCTCCTAGCAACGCCTCCTAGACCCGGCTGGGACTGACAGCGCAGGCGCACGGACATCACTGTGGCAAGATGTCAGCTCTTCGTCCTGCTGTCAGTCCTGGAAGAATAGCGATTTCTCTTTAATCTGGTAATAATTCTGGTGACTAGCGCTACTGAGCAGCTAGTCGCCAGATGGGCAATTATGTGGGGCAATATTATTATTGGGTGGTAGTTCCTCTTTAAGGTCAAACCAAAAACGGAACATAAACCCGAGCAGCCTCATACAACATACATGTGAACCGTGTGTTCCGAATATATTATACCAATATAATTCACTTGCTTCAAATAATGAGGGTTTTGTCACATAATTTGTCCAAAATATGTTTGTGCTCACTTACCTCACCAAGGTACCCCAGTCCTACCTAATACATATTGCCATCATTATGGCTTATGAAAATGCTGTATATTAGAAGCTAAATCTATCGAATGCCTTCATGGCTGAACTGAACTGCATTCAAACAGTGACCCTTTACAGTGAGTGGATGAGACCACAAGAACCGGAACATTCCTACAGTCCATTTATATTTAAGTCTATCCCACCCATTACTATACACTGCATGGCGCCATACACTTTTCCAGTATGTACTGAGTTTTTCATTTTCATTTACTCAAATGACCTGAATTGATTACAGGAAAATATAATCCAGGCAAGCTAGCCATAATAATGCCACATACTATGCCTTTAAGAACCTCTATTGCAATAATAAGCAATTGTGCATATACTAAAATTTTTGGTGCACTTAATTATATATCATCATTGTCATTTTTATCAGTACAATTTATTAAAATATGATGAAAAAGCAGCTAGAATAAGAAAGAGAGAACATTTTGAAGAAAAAAAAGGGGAGAACTGATAGCTCATCTGAATTCCACTATGTATTAATATCTAAATTACCTATATTGTGGTCGCAAACTTTCTGACGGGCTCCAAAGATAATAATAGTCAGAATGTACGCGCACAAAGTATGGCAAATATCAAATTTTAGCCATAGTATATATAATAATACTGAAAATATAAAGTGTATATATAAGAGATGTGGGTCCCTTAAATGGATAGTAATGCTTCGTTTTAACTTTATTTTATTTTGTAGGCATTAAAAAAACATGAAGAATGATATAAGTCTTGTCTCTCAAACCTTTATGGTTTATGAGATATTCACAAGCAAAGTTTCCCCCTCCCGCCCCTTTTACCTAGTGTAAACAATCTCTTCTCAGATGTGGAATGCAGTCCATAGACTGGACAGATAACAGCAGGGGACAATCTTCTTCCTATGAGAACAATGAAATCCCTGCCCCCCTTGACAAGCTTTTCAGGTTTTTCCCTTATCTTAATTGAAGATTGTCCCTCTCTGCAATCTACCTGGGCACCTCCCTTCTGATCTGGCTGAACAGTGTAAGTAAAAGGGGCGGGAGGAGGATACTTTGTCATTGAATTACTCTTGAACTACAACTATGACAGAATTGAAATAACACTCTCCAAGGTCCAAATACTATGATAATTAATTAGAGCTGTTTTTATTATGAAACATTACTATCCCTTTAAGGCACTCGGTGGAAAGTGGAACTCACCTAGAATTAAACTCTGGTGATGTTCTCATACCACACCTTGACTCCAAACACCTCAAAAACATAACTCTACCAATGACACCAAAATAATACACAGTTTCAATAAATAGATATATCAATAATTGTTAGTGATGATATCACTCTATACCTAACCAGACAAATCAAAAAAATGGGTTTACCACCCTATGAGTGTCATCCTCACATTAACAGGCTCGATTAATACAAAATAGTAATGTACCAATCCAACATGGATACAATCAAAACAAACATGCAATAATGGGTTATGAGGATACTGATTTATGCTTGCGCATAACTCACATATAGAGTTAAGACTGTAGCCGTATTTGTCCAGTGATGTAGTTTTAAAATAACAAACAAAATTAATATTTTGTAATACCTTTTTTATTGGACTAACAGAATTATGGATTGACAAGCTTTCGGGATACACTCCCTTTCTCAAGTCTAAAGCATTTCTGAGCACAAGAACACAGAATTCACAGTTTATACAGTTAATACATTGAATTCAAAGCTGTGTTGTTTGCTGGGGTTAACACAACGGGACTGCTGATAAGACAGGGACCAAGAGAAAATCCACACTCTTCTTGCAGAGAGTCGTAAATACCATGTGCAAGGTAGAGTGTGGGAGGGGGGAGAAAGAGAAGAAAAATACAGGTGATGTATTCTTCTCATCAGTATGTAGTTTCCTGCTGATTAGTTTTTGTTGAAAGTTTGGTGGTTGTCTAAAGGCCAAAATGGGGGTTTCAGAGAAGATATTTTTCAGAGTATCATCTTCTGCTAGCATTGGTTGTAGATCTTTAATAATTTTACGTATTTCTTCAAGAGCTGGGTTGTAGGTGACTACAAGTGGTACCCGTGTAGAGATTTATGTATATATGTATGTATGTATGTATGTGTGTGTATATGTATATGTGTATGTATGTGGATGTATATATGTATGTGTATGTGCTTGTATATGCATATGTGTGTGTGTGTATATATATATATATATATATATATATATATATATATATATATATATATATATATATGTGTGTGTACGTATTTGTATGTATATATCTACCTAAACTGTATTACTGGCATTGTAGCATTCTTAATATGTGCAATCTTTTTTCAACTCTCTCCCCTCCCATACCATCTCTTGTATTTTTCTTCTTTTTCTCCCCCCACCCCACACTCTGCCTTGCACATGGTATTTACAACCCTCTGCAAGAAGAGTGTGGATTTTTCTTGGTCCCTGTCTTATCAGCAGTCCCGCTGTGTTAACTCCAGCAAACAACACAACTTTGAATTTAATGTATTAACTGAATTAAAGGGATAGTAATACTTCGTTTTATCTTTATTTTATTTTGTAGGCATTAAAAAAACATGAAGAACGATATAAGTATTATCTCTCAAACCTTTATGGTTTAAGAGATATTTACAAGAAAAGTACCCCCCCCCCGTTCAGCCAGATCAGAAGGGAGGTGCCCAGGTAGACTGCAGAGAGGGACAATCTTCAATTAAGATAAGGGAAAAAGCTGAAAAACTTGTCAAGGGGGGAAGGGCTTTCATTCTTTTCATACAAAGAAGATTGTCCCCTGCTCTTATCTGTCTGGTCTTACAACCAGATTCACATTTGAGAAGAGATGGCTTACACTAGGTAAAAAGGGGCGGGAGGGGAAACTTTGCTTGTGAATATCTCTTAAACCATAAAGGTTTGAGAGATAAGACTTATATCGTTCTTCATGTTTTTTTAATGCCTACAAAATAAAATAAAGATAAAACAAAGTATTACTATCCCTTTAACTGTGAATTCTGTGTCCTTGTGCTCAGAAATGCTTTAGACTTGAGAAAGGGAGTTTATCCCGAAAACTTGTCAATCCATAATTCTGTTAGAAAAAGGTATTACAAGATATTTTGTTTGTTATTTTACATCTCTCTATTTTACAAAAGACCCCAAATGAATAAAATCTGAAGAGCAGCAAAAAATAAGGGAACCTGCCACAGTTCTAATATTAAAAACAAACCAAAAGCATAAAACAAACCCACATAGCCTCATACAATGTGAATGTGAACCCTGTGTAGAGCATATATTATACCATTGCATTCATTCACATATCTTTCAAATAATGAGGACTTTGTTGCATAGTTTGGCAAAAATATGTTTAAGCTTGCTTACTTCTCCAAGTTGCCCCATTTTAAGCAAGTCCTATCTAATACATATTGCCATCATTATGGCTTACAAAAAATGCTTTGTATTAACCCTTTGAGTGCCAGAGGGGTACCCAACACATTGGACCCCCTCTGGCACTTAGAGGGTTAAAAGCTAAGTCTATCTAGTGCCTTCATGACTGAATTGACGTACATTCAAACAAGAATTTAGCATCGTGCAGAAAGCTATAATGTCATAATTACAAAAAAGTAAAAAATTACTTATTTTGCTAAAATCATTGTCACGTCCCCTTTGCCTCTTTCTCGCTGCGGCTCACCTCTCCAGCGGAGGCTTCTTCCTCCCCCGTGACTTCTGCATGCTGCGGCTTTCCTCTCCGGTGGAGGCTTCTTCCTCCCCCGTGACTTCTGCATGCTGCGGCTTTCCTCTCCGACGGAGGCTTCTTCCTCCCCCGTGACTTCTGCATGCTGCGGCTTTCCTCTCCGGCGGAGGCTTCTTCCTCCCCCGTGACTTCTGCATGCTGCGGCTTTCCTCTCCGGCGGAGGCTTCTTCCTCCCCCATGACTTCTGCATGCTGCAGCTTTCCTCTCCGGCGGAGCTTGTTTCCTCCGCCTTTGCTCCTGCCCTATGCGGCGTGCCTCTTTGGCGGCGGCTTGATGTGTGCCTGCTTCCTTTCTGAAGCGGCTCTGAGCTTCTGGGTGCTCCCATGGCATTAGCCAGTGACGTTATCTTCCTGCCCCTATATTTGGCGTCGTCTATGCCCGGTGCACTTTCACTAGTGTTCTATGTGTTCTAGGTCCCAGCTCTGTTCTCTGCAGCCTAGTCCTGTTCCTAGTATTCTGAATTCCTGTGTACCGCTTAGGCTTGTCTGACCATTCTTCTGCCTAGTCCCTGTGTCTAGTCTTGACCTCCAGTTGCTGACCAGCTTGTCTGACCATTCTTCTGCCTAGTCCTTGTGTCCAGTCTTGACCTCCAGTTGCTGACCGGCTTGTCTGACCATTCTTCTGCCTAGTCCTTGTGTCCAGTCTTGACCTCCAGTTGCTGACCGGCTAGTCTGACCATTCTTCTGCTGGCTTCTTATCCATTTGGTTAGTGCCATCTGGCTCTGGGGGTGTTAGTATTTATTTTGTTGGGGAGTTTCAGCTACCTAGTGGCCTACGCAACCTAGCACCGCTCCCTAGGCACCACCCTCCAGCCTTCGCTCCCCCCTGCAGGGGAACTTGTACTGTCTGCGGTTTGGCCATCCTGGTCTGGATCCTGGCTCATCTGGAGTTCGGACATCTGGCTTCGCGTCCAGCATCTTTATACGGCCTTGGCTGCAGCAAGACCTAACTTCAGGCAGTCACTGCTCTCTAGCTCCGAACCCTAGCCTCGCTCCCTAGCACTCCCTCGTCTGCAGGTGTCTACCTGCATTTGTCGGTCCTGACACATATATGAAAAACCTTTATCTTGGGTGTTAAAGTTTCAATTATTTGAAAAAGCCATGAGTCTCTGAAGTACAAAAATACCAAATTTGTATAGTTTTACTCACATTCGTGGCCAGCTCAGAGCCCTAATTACCAGGAGCACAAGATGGTATTTTCAGCTTTATGAAGTAAGATGTACATTCTAGTGGTTACATGATAAAGCTATCCTAAAGCAGCTGAATAACAAAATAAAACTATATATTTCCAGAAAGTAAAAATACTACTGCATCAAATGAGGGGTCACTTGTCTTTCTATCGCTAGCTTGGGGAAGATGATGCTAGATGAAAAAAATATGGAATTTCCAACTATATTTATTAACTAGTGTTCTTAGAAGGAAAATGATACCCCACTGGTACCCGTAGGGGGTGCCAGAAGCACAAAATTACACCTACTACAACCTTTCATTTTTCTTACAATATTTCAAACATGATTTTCCTATACTAAAATGGTTGTAAAACTATATAAATTAAGAAAATGTAGCAAAGCATGCCATTTTGAAAGAAGATAACGTACCGCATCAAATGAGAGGCCACTTGCCTTCCTTCTCCTAGCCTGGTGTGCACAAATGTTTCCAGAAGGTGGCACAAAAGGAAAAAATGCTCTTAGGAGGAAGAAAGGCACCCCACTGTTATGAGTTGACATACCAAAGGGGGTGCCAGAAGCACAAAACTACACCTACTATGACCTCTAGTTTTTCTTACAATTTTTCAAACATGAGTTGCCTATAGTAAAATGGTTGTAACAACTACATAAATAGAGATAAGGTAGACAAAGCATACCATTTTGGAAAGAAGATAACCTGCCACATCAAATGAGGGGGAACTTGCTTTTCTACACTTAGCCTGGTGTACACAAATGTTTCCAGAAGGTGACACTAAAGGAAAAAATAGCATTTTTAAAAAAATGTCCACCCCTTCAAACATACTGAAATCTGTGAATACTAAGGAATTTCCAAATGTATTCATTAGCCAGTGCTCTTAGGAGAAAAATGTCACTCCATAGATATGAGTTAACATACTGTAGGAGATGCCAGAAGCACAAAACTATACCTACATGTTTTCTTTTTTGAAATTGCTGCCTGTACTAAAAGTATAACTATTAGAGACATGAAGGAAATGTATGCAAAGTATACCATTTTAGAAAGTAGACATTCACCCATATCAAATGAGGGGGTCACTTGCTTTTCCAAAAGGTAGCACTATAGGAACAAACACGTGTTTTTTACATTTCCTCCACTGTAAAAATACTATAACCTTTGAAAAACATTGAATTTCCTACTGTATTCAGTACCTGCAACCAACCTGACAAAAATGGTACCCCATTTTTGTTGGTTAACATACAATATGGGTGTGCCAGGAACACTAACCTACACCTGCCAATTTTGTTTTTGAAATTACTTACCTGCATTTAAATGGTCATAGCAATTACAGATATGCAGGAAAGGTAAGCAAAGCATACCATTTTGGAAAGTAGAAATTCACCTGCATTTAAATCAGTGGTCACTTGCCTTTTTACCCCTAGGATGGTGTGCATGACTGTTACCGAGAATGTGGTGCTATAGGAAACAATTAAACTATTTTACATGTCTACCTCTTCAAATGTACAGCTAGCTTGAAAAAAATACATGGAATTTCTGACTGTAATCATTAGCTACAATCTTTTTTGCAAGAGAAATTGGTATATTGGTATGAGCTGACATACTGTAGAGGTTGCTAGAAGCACAAAACTATACCAGATACAATCTATCATGTTTTATACATTTTTCAACTATGACTTGCTTGTACTAAAATGGCTATAACAATTAGTTAAATGAAGAAAAGGTAGGCAAATCAAACAGTTGTGGAAAGTAGACAATTAGTCACATCAAATGAGGGGTCACTTTTCTCTCTACCCCTAAGTTACTGTGCACAATATTTCCAGAATGTGGTGCTATCAGTCACTTCAAAGATTAAAATGGTATGAAACCATGGGATTTCCTAGTGTATTCAGGACCTCCTGCCAGCCTAAGAAAAATGGCACCCCATTGGTATGGGTTGACATAGCATATTGGGTGCCAGCATGGCTACTAGTGGAACGACGGTGGGGAAGCAAACAGTGTATGTGTGATTCTATGGCTACTAAGCCAATGTATGTCTGTACCTGTGACTGCCAATGGAACCAGATGGGGGGTCAGGCAGTGGATGTGTCTACAAGTGAGCAGTAGAGCAAGGCTGGTGGGGGGGGAGTCAGACCTGTGACTACCAGTGTGCACTGTATACCCCCATCATACACTGTCTGATTCCCAGCCTGAATTCAGTGCACACTGATAGTCTGTGTCTACCAATAGGAAGTGGAACAAGGCTGGGGTGGTCAGGCTGGGGGAATTGGACTGCCAGTGGGCTTTGAACCAAGGCTGGGGGGTACCCAAGGGGCATTTGGAGGCATTTTATGCACCTGCCACAGGGGTGTCCCATGAGGTCTGAATAAAAAAAATAATGCTAAATAAATAATAATACTTTTGTGTGCCACGAGGTGTCCAGTGCATTGCAAAGCAATGCATGGACCCCTATGGAACAAAGAGGGCAATTTTTTTTATTCTTATCTTGTTGGGGGGACATCAGGACCCCTCCTGATGCTCCCCAACAAGGTCTGAATAAAAATAATAAAAAAAAATCCTGTGTGTGCCACAGGGGTGTACATGCATTGCAAAGCAATCAGTTGGACCCCCTGTTACACACTCATGGTTTTTTTTTTTTTTTTTTCCAATATGTTTATTTAGACCTCGTTGTGAGCATCAGGACAGCTCCTGATGCCCCTCAAGGAGGTCTGAATAAAATAATAATGAAAAGGAAAATAATGATAATCCTTTCTGTGCTACAGGGGTTGGACATTGGACACCCCTGTGGCACACAGATGGTTATTTTTTTATTATTCTTGTTTTTATTCGTACCTTGTTGGGGGGGGGGGGCATAAGGACTCCTCCTGACACCCCCCTCAACAAAGTCTGAATAAGAAATAATGAAAAAAATAATAATGCATGTGCCACAGGGGGGATCTGCGTTGGTTAATTTTTTTTCAACTTTTTGGATTTAGACCTGATTGATTGGGCATCAGGATCCCTCCTGATACCCCAGTCAGGTCTGAACTAAAAAAATGGCTCCAAACAGTACTTTCTGTATGTGCCACAGACGTGTCCAGCACATTGCAAAGATGGACCTCCCTGTGTTCTTTTTTTTTATCATACCTCCTTGTGAGGACATCAGGACCCTCCTCATGCTGTCCAGTTATTGATCTCCCACCTGATCGTGCAGGGAGATCAGTAATGGCGACCCATGAGAGTTACATGCTCCCTGTTTCACTCCTAACCCTACCAGTAGGATTGAGTAGGATCCGGGAAAGCCTTCTTGCATCACTGGTGATCATGTCACCAGTGACGTGAGGAGGCTTCCCCCGATCCTGCCAACTCCTACCTTGAGGTTTGGTGAAGGAGTGAAAGAGAAGGACCTACTGCTCTCCTATGCCTTAATTATTGATCTCTCAGCGTGATTGGCTGGTAGATCAATAAATGGGGGAGACAACCAAGCCTGACATTTTTTTTTCTTGTGGCAACTTCATGCTGGTAAAACCAGCTTATGCAGTAACTGCAATTCAGCAGTATGGCATATGAGCTTGGCACAGCGGACACAGCTATCCAAGACCGTATGCCTTATCGAGTTGGCACTCTGGGGGTTAAAGGTAATGAGAGGGAGAAATATCTACCAGAACTGCTAGACAGATGTAATTTTCTTCCCGAATAAACTGTGACCCTAAATATAAGGCAATATTGGTTTTTCAGGCTACAATGCCTGAAAAAAATGCCTTATATTTGAGCAATACAGTATACAATCATAATTTTTTTGTAATGAGTGTAGCATTTCTATGGTTAAGCAAGTGACACAGTAACCAAACAGAATTGTGCATTGCAACATTTAGTTTCTGCCTAGGCAAATAGCCATTAACCGCCATGGCTCCTCTGTAAATTAGCTGTCTTAGGCAACTGCTTTCATTTCCAACTAGCAACTTCATGGGTGAGATGCAGTATGGCTCAATGAGGGTCCAGGTTGGAGATTTTGTGGTGAATTTGAACCCAGTCCCCCTTCTTATTTGCACTAAGATGTCTCCACCATCATATCACTGTGAATTTGCTACAAATACAGCAATATTGCCATGCTTTCTTCATGCCTTCTCCAGGTTTACAATATTGCAGAGTTTGCTTCGAGAATGACTCATTTGTATATTGAAGCAGCATAATGAGCCATTGTCAAATTCCTGTGAGTATGTTTATTATGCTAACATGGCTATTCATTACCTGCACTAAGCTGGATATACTGTTGGCATTCACAGATCCAAATTCAGCAAATTGAGATAGCTATCTTTGGAGGCACAGAGGAAAGTGTGCTGTCTCTGCTGGAGAGCAGAGACAGCATATTCCCTCTCTTAACCCTTTGAGTGCCATAGGGATGTGAAATGCATTGCTTTGCAATGTGTTGCAAAACCCTGTGGCACTCAAAGGTTTCTAACATACACAATCCCCTGCCCTGCTTAACAGATGATTCAAATGTGCACAGAACCAGAATATCAGCAGGCTGTACACTGATCAACTGATTTGTGTAAACATAGGATGCTGCTACACAATGCAAGACACTCCATTTACCTTTAGGGGTGTAGCAGAATCTTATGTTTACAAGAGTCGACTGATTGACCAATAGTCTGCAGTGTACTTGACATGGCAGATCAGATGGTTCAGGAAAAGAAAGGTCCACAGGCAGAATATTATGGTAGTGGCTAGATTCTTGTGGACTAAAGGTCCTTTACTAACATTTGTCCATAGAGTGCTGGAGTGTATGAAAGGGAAATAATGTGGGTTTTGCGGAGCTGTACCTCATGTTAAGTTTTGTAATGCTACTAGGGAGAAGTAAATAAATAAAAATCCTCCAAATTCTCATTGATTTAAATTGGACTTTTAAACCTTTGAATGCTAAAGAGGTCTTCAGTGCATTACAAAACAATAAACTGGACAGGTTGAAAGCTCCATTTAAAGCCATGGGACATTTTATTTATTCCCTAAGGTGCAGTTGGTATGCCCCCAAATGTCTTACTTTTCTTAATAAACTATGTGACACCCCTTGTTATTTTTTTCTTTTGTTTCCATGTAATGTGATTCTATGGGAATTGTTGGGGGGATGGGCAACAATATGTGCAAGGCCGAATTTCCCAATGGGCAGAGTAGGCAATTGCCTGGAGCTCCAGATTTTGAGGGAAGTCTCAGCTGTGGTGGCCACACCTACATTCTGAATTGTAGGTGTTATCAGATACATTTTATTATCCCTATACTAGTTTTATACCCTTGTAAAAGCTATTATTTAATCCCCTTGGATGCTTGAGATATCTCTAATGCATTACAGAGCTATGTGTTAGAGATGTCTCTAGCAGCCAAGAGGTTAAAGCTTTTCTTGTTCTTTCTAGTTATAGATCAAAAGTATTTTCTGTGCCCGGGAATAGTGAATGGGATATGGGAACAGGGTCATGTGTAGTGTGGGGGTGTGGGCATGGGTGGAGCTAAGGATGCCTAGATTGCCTTGCATTGGGTTACCAGGGATGTGAATCCAGTCCTGTGTATGTGATGTGTGAGGTCTGTTGGCATGTGGGGAGGCACTTGTGTTTGTGGGGAAATCTGCATACGTTTTGAAACATTTGTTGGTTTGTAAGGGCAGAGTACGAGGGAGCCTTGCTAGAGGAGTAGTGGGGTGAGAGACCTGGCAAGGTAGAGAGACCTTAGAGATGGAGAAAGGGAGACATTGTGTGCGTGTGTGAGAGACTTGTGGAGGGATGAAGAGGTGACACAGACATGGGTAGGAGCAGGGGGGGACGATGATTAGAAAAAGTCATACAGGACCTGCTCATGGAAGAGATTTGGGAGGGGAGACTGTCCTGGGTGAGGATCTTAGAGACCTGTGGGTGGAGGAGGGGCAGGTCAGGGAGACCTCTTTCACACCTGCTTATGTGTTAGTTATTATCTAGCTGTGGAAAAAGACTGGAGTGATAAGCAGTGTATATGTGGTCTGCTGACTCCAGTGGGATAGGGCTGAGGTGTTTGACAGTGTATTATAGATCTCAATCATCACAGATTCATATATATATATATATATATATATATATATATATATACACACACACACACCCTAGCAGCCAATTTCAGCAGCTCTCAGTGGAGATAAATGTTAAGTATGTGGCTCTCGATTGTGACTGACATGCCTGGTCTAGGAGTAGGCAGTGTGTCTGGGGTGGTAGTGTGACTGTGTGCAGTGGAATATCTCTAAACGAATATGGATTAATGATTAATTGGGAGTTTTACATGGAGTGATATAGTAGGGAGTCAGTGGGGAATCAAAACACAATATCCTCTTGTAAGTTTATTGTTTTTATTTCTGTTGTGTATAACTTCCTAATTTCTGAAAATACTATCATAGACACACCAAATTGTATAACACCATCTTGCCTCAATGATTTGCAGCACTAACTAAAGCTCTTCATTTTATGCTTTTATCTTGCTCACTAATAACCTACCCTGCAGCTATCCCTAGATAACACTCACTTCTGCTGCCACCAAACCCATGTAGCAGTTTTCACTTTTCGTTTCCTATTGTCAGTCTGAGGCTGGATAACACAGCCATCCAAGCACTTAGAACTTTTGTATCAGTCACTCAAATCCAATAAATTGTAAGCTCTAGAGAACGGGGTCCTCCTATCTTTCTCTTTCAATTGCCTTTTAAAGTTGATTGTAAAAATCCTTTATTTATTGTACCCCATTGTACAATTTTCTGTTGTCTTGTTTAACTATTGTACAGTGCTGCAGAATCAGTTGGCGCATTGTAAGTAAATAATGATGATAATAATCAGTGTTTCTCAACTCCTGTCCTCAGGACCCACTAACAGGCCAGGATTTGATGATTTCCTTGTTAGAGCACAGGTGAATTAATCAATGTGAATGAGCCTCTGATCACCACACCTGTGCTCTAGCAGAGAGATCCCTAAGTCTTGGCCTGTTAGTGGGTCCTGAGGACAGGAGTTGAGAAACACTGATAATAATAATAATAATAATAATAATACTAATAATAATAATAGTTCTTGCAGTTTAGTTTATGTTAAACTTAACACCTTGAGTACCATGTGCAATGCGTTGCTCACCCCTCTGACACTCAAAGGGTTAAGGCACAGAATATGATTTGCACGGTTTAAATTGGGAAAAGTGTAAATATTATTATATATATATATATATATATATATATATATATATATATATATATACATCTGTCTGTCTGTCTGTCTGTCTATCTATCTGTCTGTCTCTCTGTTTGTCTATCTATCTATCTATCTATCTATCTATCTATCTATCTATCTGTTCATGTGTACTGACAAACTGTATTCATGTATTCATGGATCAGTTTTGTCTTTTCTATTTATTTGTCATTTTACTGATACTGATAGAGATCAGAACAAGCGGATGCAATGCTGCCAAGTTCAACAGTCTTACATAAAATATTTGATGAAGGCAGCTGAGGTCTTTCACTTTTCCTGCCATGGCCCCTATTTGACTTTTGCAAAAAAAAAAAACACAAACGAAAATGTATATTGTAGCTTTATGAGCAATTGCACATAAATTTCACATTAGTTTCCCAGAACAAAAATTCTTCATAAAGCTAAACTAAATTAACTGAACACATCAATATGCTTGGGAACATTGGTTGATCAGTGGTCCAGAGTACTGAAAGGACCTTGTGGTTGGCTTGTTGAGTATGGACATTTAGGGAGCATAGCTGGGTCTTGGTGGGAGGGTAAGGGTGGGGCAGATGCAGGGACTGGATACTGGATGTAATGGGGTAGAAAATGGGTTGAACAAAGGAAAGTAACTACATAAGCATGCTTTTGTGATATCCAAGTGGTTCAACAGATTCTAGTTACTGCACTGGGGAAATATGTTTCTGTTAGGGGGACCACATGATATTTGTATCAGGTTTGTCCAATGACTAGTTAGATCACTACTCTCCAGTCCAGGAAAGAGGACCTAGGGCCCTGTGTTCAAACCTGAAGCAATTCTGGGGCAAACCATCTGCAACAAAGGGGACAAATAAATATTCCCAACATTTCCATTATTTAAAGGGGAATTTTAACTATTTGAATGTTAGTCCAAAAACAAGAATATTACTATAGCGCTCTATGTAGTGGGGCTATTATTGTAATGAAGATGTAGTTTTCCAGAGGTTCTTACTCACTTTTTCTTCTTTATTATTATTATTTGTTATCTTATACGTCTTTTTTACTTTTCATTTAAATTTTCTTTGCTGCCATCTGTTGTGGACTTCACAACTCACAGACCACGTCACAATAAGTATATATAAAAAAAAAGGAAAAATAAGACAGCGCAAAGAGTAATATTCCAATATACCTCTGAATGTATATTGCAAATGACCTCTGGAGACACCTCTCTCCTTTGGATAAATCACTCACATATGTGTGAGAGTATCTTGATATATTATAGTTCATTCAAAACACTTCACTGTGGTATAGTTTCTGCTTGCACTCTACTGTATTTAAAATAATAGTTGTTGTTTCTAGTTTTTATCACACCTTATTTGGTTAATGTGTGCTGTACACCAGAAACTGATGATTTATTTTTATGGCAAACATATAAACAATCTACATATAAAAGTCCCAATATTTAATAAGTAGTAGTAATCAAAAAGGATAGACATATAAATAAGACAGTTTAAATGTAATAATCCACTTTAAAATAGAAATAAAAATGTAGTAGCCAACATAATGAAAAACGCTATGTAACACTGCTCAGCAGATAGAGACTACTGTCCCATAAGTTTTTAAGCGTTAAACTGGATTTTGAAAGCTGTTTGCTAAGATTTTTCAAAACTGCATAGCTATAAATCTGCAGACACGTAATACCTTAAATCGGTTCTCGTTATCGCTCAACGCGTTTCGTGACTCAAAACAATTGCCACTTCATCAGGAGCAAATATAAAGTCATATATATTGCTCCTGACGAAGTGGCAATTGTTACTATCCCTTTAAGGACCAGTGATGGTTCTGTCATGTCATGGGTTTTGTGTTTATAGTGCTCCTGTGGGGTGCTGTGATCACTGCAGGAGTCTGAAACTGACTGTTTCAAGATCAGAGAGGTCAGTTTCAGCCTCTCGTTCAGCAAGCCGGTACACGTGATCAGTCACTTGTGCTGGCTCGCCAGATTACATCTATGTGGTCCTTAAGGGTCATCCAAACCCAGGACCGCTGGACTTTAAAGGATTCAGGCATATTGTAATTATTTTTCATGACTACCACATTGTGGAGACATGGCTGTCCTTAAACCCCTTTGATAAGGACTTCACATACTATTCTAGTCCAGTCCATGCTAAATCACCCCTTCTGATTCAGAGGAAGGAAAAAAAAACTCCATTAAAGCCATTTCCAATTAAGCCCGAAGTGGGTAAAAAAAATTCCTTCCTGACTCCAAATGGCAGTCAGATAGTTCCCTGGATCAACAACCTATCTGCTTTGAAGCCAGAAGGTAGAGATTAGTCTTAAAGATTTCTTCAACATAAATTCCACTGAAGGGATGCCATGTCCTATAATTCTGTAAATGCACAAGTGCATCCTGCTAGATCAGTTGATCAAACTAGGCTCATGGAGTAAGAGATTTGCGACTTGCTCACTACTAAAGAAAATTAAGGACTTAGAATACTAATATAAATCTTCCTCCTCTCTACACCTTCTAGAACAACAGTTAGACACCAAAACAGAGTTAACTTTCCATGAGCTATAACATTCTATGACAATGTGAAAAACATGCTGTTACCTTTGTGCCTGCTCTTGACCTTTGATCTAGCTTGTTCCGGATTGGCCTTGGTAGCCTTTTTAGTAGCGGCCTTTCTGTTTCCGGTTGCCTGATTATTGTTGTTTGTTGTTTTGTTTCCTGAGTTGCTTCACTTCGCTGCTGTTCCTGCTCTGGGCTTGTCTGACCTCCGGATCTTCCTGGGTTTCCTGCCAGCGTCCCCTCCTCCTCTGATCCGGACTATGTTGCAGCCTTGGGTTGTTCCTGTGTTTGCCCCCTTCGTTGTTTTGTCTTCTGGAGCCCAGTCACCTCTCCTAGGCGGCTGTATTTTAGGCTCTCGCCGTTCTGGCGCCACGCTCTCGAGCCTCTGGTTGGTTACGGTTCAGCCGTCCTAGGTGTGTGCTGTTCCGCCTCAGTTCCTTCTGCGGGTGCCCGGTGTCTCCGAGCGCTCGCGTCTTCCGGGGGCCTTTGATCTTGGCCTGCCCGATTATCTGCCTGTTCACCGCTTGGTGCTCCGCTCTCTAGCTTCGGGGCCAGGCTCCGTGATACCAGGTGGGTCTCCCTGGTAGTTTCCCTTTTCCTGCCCCGTCTGCTGTTGCCTTCGGCGGGGTTAGCGACGCAAGGGCTTGGGCCTGGTTCCCTTGGTTTTCCCCTGCAGCTGGTCAGGCTGCTATCCACTTCCCTGCTACCCCGTGCAGCCAATGACATAGGCGGGGGTAAGGTTTTGGGTTGGGATTGGAGGTTGTTAGGGGCAACCCTTTTCTGGGGCTCACAGGACAAACCCCTCTTGGTCCAGGGTTCCTGGGGTTGGGCCTGGTGAAGTTTAGCCGGCAGTTCCAGTGTAGCCTCTGGCTACATTTTCCCGGTTCTTGGGCCTGCCTATTGGGTCCGAATTGTCCATTCCCTTGGGAACTACAGCAGATTACAAGTCTGAGGGGTGCCTATCCAGGTCCCGGCCCCGGCTCAACTGGGGTCAGACATCTGGCTTCGCGGCCAGCAACTTTAATCCAGCTACGGCTGCAGCAAGGGCACCCCAATAGGGCTCCTCCGAACTCGAGCCGCGAACCCTATTCGTCGCATGCCAGCTTCATTGCTGTAGTTCCCTAGAAGCCTTATTCCACTCCAATTGTGGGTGCTAGTAGAATTGTTAACAGAATAATCAGGCCACTATGGACCCAGCAGACCTATCTCGTCTCCTTAGCCGCCAGGATCACCAGGAACAGATATTAACATCTCATGCTACTCAATTGTCTACTTTAGAGAATAAGATTGATGCCGTTTTGGAGATGCTTCAATCCATTTCTCTTCCTCGGAACCCTTCAGTTCCTGGAGCTACTGGAACCCCGTCACCTGATCCACCTTTTGTGAATCCTAGGGTAGAACCTTCTAATGTTAAACCCCCTAAGATTCCTCTCCCGGAACGTTTTTCGGGCAAGGCCTCCGAATGTAGGGGGTTCCTTAACCTTTGTACGTTACACTTTCAGACCCTACCTCAAACCTTTGCCTCTTCCTCGGCGAAAGTAGCATTTATGATATCCTTGCTAAAGGATGAGGCCCTAGCCTGGGCCTCTCCTTTGGTGGAACGTGGTTCTCCCTTACTTGATGATGCAGAAGCCTTTATGGCAGCCTTTCGCAAGGTTTTTGATTTTCCAGGTAGACGTCAAGCAGCAGAAGCTTCTCTTTTGGAGCTTCATCAGGGTAATCGTACTGTTGGCCAATATGCGATAGAATTTCGGACTTTATCCTACGAGACCAATTGGGATTCAGCAGCCTTGATAGCCGCCTTCAGAAGAGGCTTGAATGAAAAGCTGAAGGACGCCCTTACATGTAGAGAGATTCCCGAAGATCTGGAGGCACTAATCTCTCTCTGCATTGATCTGGATCGTAGGATTACCGAACGTCAGTTAGAAAGGGATCGGTCTAGAAGAGGACGGTGGGGTTCTATCTCCCCTTCCCCTCCCCTTCCCTGTCCTCCATCTTCTACTGATGAGCCGATGGAGATCGGTGCGTTCTCCAAGTTGTCTGATACTGAACGCAAACGTAGACGTCAGTTTGGTCTATGTTTATATTGCGGAGCATCTGGTCATTTGCTTCGTTCCTGTCCGATTCGGCCTTCTTCTAAACCTTCTGGCTCGGGAAACTACAAAGCTTGAGGAGGGTGAGAGGTACTCCATCAAGCTGGTTGCCTTTTCGTAACCCCTCTCGTATTATGGTACCAGTCACCCTTAGTTGGGCTTCGAACAGCATTTCTGCCCTGGCATTTATTGATTCAGGTGCTGCGGGCGCCTTTATTGACCATCTATGGGCTAAGTCCCATAATATTCCTCTTTGTTCTAAACCTCATTGCCTTGCTGTATCGTCTATTGACGGAAAACCCCTAGGATCAGGGGTTATTTCCTTTGAAACGGATTCCCTTTGTCTTCATACCGGAGTGTTGCACTCCGAATCTATCTCTTTGGATGTCATTCAATCTCCTGCTACCCCTATTATTTTGGGACTCCCTTGGTTACGTCAACATAATCCGGTCATCTGTTGGACGTCGGGCCAAATTAAGGCCTGGGGCTCGGCATGTTCTACCAGTTGCCTTTCCTCGGTGGTTCCTGTTTTGGCTTCAGTAGATAAGGCTCCCTCCGTTTTGGAGAACGTTCCCCCTCAGTACCATGATTTTCTTGAAGTATTTTCTAAGACCAGGGCAGACGTTCTTCCACCTCATCGTTCATACGACTGCACTATTGATCTCCTTCCGGGCACTATGCCTCCTAAGGGTCGTACCTTTTTATTGTCCGGTCCTGAGACTGAAGCTCTGGCAGCCTATATTGAGGAGAACCTCTCCAAAGGGTTTATACGACCTTCATCCTCTCCCGCTGGTGCCGGGTTCTTTTTTGTTTCTAAAAAGGACGGGACCTTGCGCCCCTGTATTGATTATAGGGGCCTAAATAAGATAACTGTCAAGAACACTTATCCTTTGCCCCTTATTCCTGAACTTTTGGACTGCCTCCGGGGTGCTGTCATTTTCTCTAAATTGGATCTTAGGGGTGCTTATAATTTGGTGCGTATTAAGCACGGAGATGAATGGAAAACGGCGTTTAATACTCGTTTTGGGCACTACGAGTATTTGGTAATGCCCTTTGGCCTTTGTAATTCACCTGCCGTTTTTCAGACCTTAATGAATGACATCTTTCGTGATATATTGCTCGTTTATGTAGTGGTCTACTTGGATGACCTCTTAATCTTCTCCTCCTCGTTGGCCCTGCACAGATGTCATGTTAGGTCAGTCCTTCAACGTTTGAAGGAGCATCGACTTTTCGTTAAACCCGAGAAATGTTTGTTTGAGGTTCATCAAATTACCTTCTTGGGGTACGTTATCTCCCCTACTGGGATTGACATGGACCCGCAGAAGGTCAAAGCAGTGGCAGATTGGCCACGTCCTACTTCTCTCAAGGGTCTTCAACGGTTTATAGGTTTTTCCAACTATTACCGTAAATTTATCAGGAACTTTTCAAAAATTATTGCTCCTCTCACTTCTCTTACTAGGAAGAATGCCAATCCTAAGGACTGGTCCCCTGTTGCTGTTTCGGCATTTCAGAGATTGAAGAAGGCTTTTTCTACTGCACCGGTGCTGTCTTTCCCTGATCCTTCTAGACAATTTCTAGTGGAAGTTGACGCATCGGAAGTGGGGGCTGGAGCTGTCTTATCCCAACGAGACTCGGAGTCGCTTAAAATTCACCCATGCTCCTTCTTTTCCAGACAGTTTTCGGACGCCGAGTGTCATTATGACGTAGGGAATAGAGAGCTTTTGGCGATCAAACTTGCACTAGAGGAATGGCGTCATCTTCTGGAAGGGGCCTCGCATCCGGTTCTTGTTTTTACGGACCATAAGAACCTTCAGTTCTTAGAAACCGCTCAGCGTTTAAACCCTCGTCAAGCCCGATGGGCTCTTTTTTTTACTCGATTTAATTTGGTGATCACGTATATCCCAGGCTCCAAGAACAAGAAAGCTGATGCACTTTCTCGACTTTTTTTGGCTACTCCAGAGACGAGTCCTGACTTCATTATTCCCCCCAGTCAGATTGTTTCGGCCATTTCTTCTCGTACTCTACAGGAGATTTCTAAGGCTCAGTCTGAGACTCCGTCCGTTTCTGATAAACCTCAGGGAGTGCTCTTTGTTCCTCCAAGGTTTCGTCCGGAGATTCTTCTTCATTTTCATTCAGATCCGACTGCGGGACATTCCGGCATTCCTAAGACACTGGAATTGCTTCAGCGGGACTTCTGGTGGCCTTCTCTTTTTTCTGATGTTTCAGATTTTGTACGAGCTTGCCCATCCTGTGCTAAAAATAAGCCTTCTAGACATCCTCCATTTGGCCTCCTTCGTCCGTTGCCCATACCTCATCAGCCTTGGACTCATGTGGCCATGGATTTTATTGTTGATCTCCCTTCCTCGCAGTCATTCACCACCATTCTAGTGGTGGTGGACCGATTTTCCAAGTCTGCTCATTTTATTCCGCTTCCAGGTCTCCCCTCCTCTAAAGAGTTGGCCGTTATTTTTCTGAGAGAGATTTTCCGCCTTCATGGCCTGCCGCTGCAGATTGTCTCGGATAGAGGTTCTCAGTTTATTTCTCATTTTTGGAAAGCCTTTTGCCAGCTTATTGGCATCGATCTTCGGTTTTCATCTTCCTATCATCCCCAAACCAACGGGCAAACTGAGCGTACGAACCAAACTTTGGAGATTTACCTGCGGCATTACATCAACGATAGTCAGGATAATTGGTCCCGCCTTCTTCCCTTGGCGGAGTTCGCCTTTAATAATTCCCAACATGCTGCTCTCCTCTGTTCTCCGTTTTTTGCGGCGGGGGGTTATCACCCTCGTTCCTTTCCTGATTTTCGGCCTGCGGGAGTTCCTGCGGCAGACTCTTTGGTTTCCGATCTTCATGATCATTGGAATAAACTTAATTCCCGGTTGACTGTTGTGTCCTCGCGGAGCAAGAGGTTGGCGGACAAGCGTCGCCGGCCCCCCCCTAGGATTCAGCCAGGGATGATGGTTTGGCTGTCCACTTCCCATCTTCGTCTTCGACAGGCATCGCCTAAATTGGGTCCTCGCTTCATTGGCCCGTTCCAGGTTTTGAGGAAATTGTCTCCTGTCACCTTTGCTTTAGTGTTGCCTTCCTCCCTTCGGATCCATAATTCTTTCCATGTGTCCTTATTGAAGCCTGCTCTACGTAGTCGTTTTTTCCCCTCTTCTCGCCCCCCTAAGCCCGTCATGGTTGATGGTCATCCTGAATTTATCGTTCAACGGATACTGGATTCCCGGCGGGTTCGGGGTTCTCTCCAGTACTTGGTCCATTGGAAAGGTTATGGTCCGGAGGAACGTTCTTGGGTTTCTTCCCGTGATCTTCATGCTCCTGCTTTGCTTCGTACCTTTCATCGACGTTTCCCCGATAAGCCTGGTCGACCAGGGGTCTCCCGTTGAGGGGGAGGTACTGTTACCTTTGTGCCTGCTCTTGACCTTTGATCTAGCTTGTTCCGGATTGGCCTTGGTAGCCTTTTTAGTAGCGGCCTTTCTGTTTCCGGTTGCCTGATTATTGTTGTTTGTTGTTTTGTTTCCTGAGTTGCTTCACTTCGCTGCTGTTCCTGCTCTGGGCTTGTCTGACCTCCGGATCTTCCTGGGTTTCCTGCCAGCGTCCCCTCCTCCTCTGATCCGGACTATGTAGCAGCCTTGGGTTGTTCCTGTGTTTGCCCCCTTCGTTGTTTTGTCTTCTGGAGCCCAGTCACCTCTCCTAGGCGGCTGTATTTTAGGCTCTCGCCGTTCTGGCGCCACGCTCTCGAGCCTCTGGTTGGTTACGGTTCAGCCGTCCTAGGTGTGTGCTGTTCCGCCTCAGTTCCTTCTGCGGGTGCCCGGTGTCTCCGAGCGCTCGCGTCTTCCGGGGGCCTTTGATCTTGGCCTGCCCGATTATCTGCCTGTTCACCGCTTGGTGCTCCGCTCTCTAGCTTCGGGGCCAGGCTCCGTGATACCAGGTGGGTCTCCCTGGTAGTTTCCCTTTTCCTGCCCCGTCTGCTGTTGCCTTCGGCGGGGTTAGCGACGCAAGGGCTTGGGCCTGGTTCCCTTGGTTTTCCCCTGCAGCTGGTCAGGCTGCTATCCACTTCCCTGCTACCCCGTGCAGCCAATGACATAGGCGGGGGTAAGGTTTTGGGTTGGGATTGGAGGTTGTTAGGGGCAACCCTTTTCTGGGGCTCACAGGACAAACCCCTCTTGGTCCAGGGTTCCTGGGGTTGGGCCTGGTGAAGTTTAGCCGGCAGTTCCAGTGTAGCCTCTGGCTACATTTTCCCGGTTCTTGGGCCTGCCTATTGGGTCCGAATTGTCCATTCCCTTGGGAACTACAGCAGATTACAAGTCTGAGGGGTGCCTATCCAGGTCCCGGCCCCGGCTCAACTGGGGTCAGACATCTGGCTTCGCGGCCAGCAACTTTAATCCAGCTACGGCTGCAGCAAGGGCACCCCAATAGGGCTCCTCCGAACTCGAGCCGCGAACCCTATTCGTCGCATGCCAGCTTCATTGCTGTAGTTCCCTAGAAGCCTTATTCCACTCCAATTGTGGGTGCTAGTAGAATTGTTAACACATGCCTGAGGAAGAGACCTAAGCAGTGCAGGATTTACATCTCAGGAGCCTGTAGGCACAGAAATCTGAAGCGCCCCACCATTGGGCATCTCCACTGGACACCTCCACAATGCTTCTAATCTCCACATTGCCCCCATCATTTTTTATTGTGTTTAATAAATTATTTTGTACTCTCAACATCTCTACACCATCATTTACTACTTATATTGATTTTAAAACCTCTGACACTTCTGTGGAATTGACACAGGGACAGCAGTGTAGGTATTTACCTGCACCTCTGGATTTATCCCACAACACAAGCTGCCATAGTTTGCTGGACAGTCTCTGCCTCAGAAGATCAGCACACAGGATCCCTGTCAGGCCAACACTCAGGATGTGCACCCTGCACTGTGTCTGTGGTGATCATCTGGCCTCTGCACAGTGTGACAGCTGCAGGACAAAAACATCTAACCCTGGGATACAGCAAGCAGGATCAAAAAGGAGCGAGGTGCTGCCACATCATCTTGTTAAAAAATCACCTCTCAGCCCCACTGTTAAGCTAATCCCTATGGTCAAACAAGTCATGCATGTTGAGAGATTCTGCCTGTCTCCGATGGCACAAGTAAGTTCCCGCTCTGACTCACTTAACTTCTCTGCTCACTGCACAGTTCACCATGCATTGCTTACTCACTGATGCTACCAATGAGGGTGGATTACAGGGTACTCTGTGTTGGCATTTTATGGCACTGCGCGCATGCGACCAATCAACTAGCCATTGAGGTGGCTAGTTTAAAAAAAAAAAAATCCCAAATGCAGGCGCCCCTTGGTGGCGTGCGCCTGTAGGCAGGTGCCTACTTTGCCTTATGGCAAATCCGGCCCTGGACCTAAGAGGTCTTGAAAGCTTGCATTCCAAATCTGCTTAGTTGGCCAATAAAGGTAATAACTTGACTATAAATGCCTAATGTGAAAAAAAAAAAGACTTTTACTCAGATTCATACAATCTACAACAATCAGGCCCTCAACAATCTCCTTCAAACTTTAAGCCACTCATTGATTCATTGGCTTTCAGAAGTTATATCTCTTCTTGAAGAACCCTTTTTCCTTAGTTTAATTTACAGAACCATAAAGTCCACGCCAACCTGGAAAAGCCTTGGCAAAGATGGTTTCTTCAGTTGATATTAAAAAAAATTCCAGATCCTCATTTGATCAGAACTACAGTGATATCCAGCAAGGCCTACCGTGGCCCCTACAGTATTTGGAGGCTGGCATTGTTTTAATTCAAATAAAGTAAAAAACCACAACTTTATGCTAGATACAGGTCTATTTCATTGTTCAATAAGAATCTGAAACTGCTTGCAAAGATTTTGGCAAATCCTCCACATTCCTCCATATTATATTTCATAGTGATCAAGTAGGCGTAATGTCTTCCAGAGAAGCAAAAGACAATAAAAGGCAATTATTCTGATCCACTAGATCACCCAGTTTAAGACTCCCACCTTCCATAGATACTGAAAACACCTACCACCCATCCAAACGTGTAAAAATGAATAGTGTGCCATCTGATGCATTTGTGATCATAAATTGTAAGAGGTAAGGGTGTCACCTCTCCAATTTGATTTCCATAAAAGTATTTGAACCTGATTTTTGTCAGGCATAGGAAGGGCAGCAGAGCGACACCATGTGTCTCGTAATGAAACTATGGAGTGAAGTACTCAGAGCGAAGCTAGAGATTGTAGGCAGTTTGGAGATGTACCCTTTCTGCGGACTAAGCCAGAGTTAATGTTACTGGCCACAAAGCCAGATGACTGGATGGGTTCTTTGTTGTCGATAAGTGTGGATACCAGATGATGGAAGACAATCAGATTATGATAAATAGACACCGAGTCATACCAAAGCCAATGTCATAGCCATGATTCAGAGGGCAGACTGAGTCATACAAGACGAGGGTGAGGCCAGGAGTTGGAGAGCAGACTGGGTTTTACAAGCTGAATTTGATGCCAGGAGTCGGAGAGCAGACTTAATCGTACAAGCTGAGGTTGTAGCTGTGGTTTGCAGAGCAGACAGGGTTGTACAAGCCGGGGTCATAAGCCTGGAATTGTGGAAAGAAACAAACAGGAGCATGTCCAGACAAGAGCCAAGGTCATACACAGGAATCAATCAACAACCTGGAACACTGGAACGCGCGCCCTCCAGATATTTAGGCAGGATATAAAAAGGCGGACAGACCAATGAGATGTGTAGAGTGGCGAAACATTGATGGACAGTTGTGATCAACAGGAGGAGGCACAGAAGTAGGAGTCCTAGTGATAGTAAAGAAAAGAATATCCGTGAAAATGTTATATTTGATCACACTAAACCTATAACAATTGTAACCACAAAATTTTGTCAAAAGAAGCTATTGTGTGTCATTGATGATGTACTAATGTTTATTACAGATCCTTCAGACTTTGAATTTAAAGGGGAACATTCACATCCCCAAAAATTTTCACCATTGCTTTTAAAATGTAAAACAATATTAGCGCTGTCTTTATTTATTTTCTCCACTGCCTAAGAGTGGAGATATTAATCTTTGAAATGTGCCACTTCTGGGTCTGCGGCACCGTGTATGTGCGGCATGGAGCTGCAGGGCTTCCCACCTGCCTCCCAACATCCCCTGGGGTGCACGTTCGCGCTTCTCTTCAGAGCTGCATTTTTCTAGGCTAACGTGACAGCAAGCTCCGTTTACCATGCTACTGAGGTTGCAAGTCCTGCCGCTCATACACGGTTCCCCAGAATGCGGAAGTGCCACATTTCAAAGATTAATATCTCCACTCTTAGGCAGTGGAGGAAATAAATAAAGCCAGCGCTAATGTTGTTTTACATTTTAAAAGCAATGGTGAAAATTTTGGGGGATGTGAATGATCCCCTTTAAGTGGAATTTAGACATTGTTTTAAAGCAAGATCCCAAAAAAATGAGTTTCTTTAATTTTCCCACTCTCCTAGAATTATTGAAGCCCAATCTCTCACACTGGAATAAACATTATATCCTATAGACTGAGAAAATGTAACCAATATGATAGCACCTCCTAAAATTCAATATCTTCTGCAGACTGCCAAAACCTTCTTCAAATAATTCCAAACTGTTTTAAATAACTTTATCTGGTTTTACAAAAACGGTTCTGATCCTTCTTTCTGTCTAGAAATGAGGTGAACTTATTATGCCAAATAAATATATATACTATACATCTGCAAAGGTTTCCAGACTTTCATGGATTGGATTGGGATTATTCAATCCTGGCACCATCAGTCAACCTGTCACAACTTTTATAGGCAAACTCATCAAATTTCCTCCCACAGTTATAGGAGCTTTAATTAAGAATTGGAAGATATGTAAAAGATCCCTAGATGTAGCGAATTTCCCTACTCCTCAATACTAATTGACAGTCCAGGTTTCCGCCGAGTTTTGAACAGTAAGAACTTCCAAATTTGGCAGGACAATGACATACACAAACTAGTTGACTTGCTTCATGACTCTGGCATTATGTATTTCCCTGATCTTCAGAAAAATGATCCCTTTTGACTTTTGGTTCTGGAATTTCAGACAGGTGCACCATTGTCAAAACTGAAAGCAGACCGTAGCCTGCAGGGAAGGGAGTGCTGGCGAGCGGCGCTGAAGAGCGGTGCTAGGGTCTCGTTGGCTGTCGATAGGAGGCTGACGAGATCCAGACCGGGACCCCCTATGGACAGCGTAGCTCCCCTGCAGGGGGGAGTGAAGGCTAGGGTACGAAGAGTAGCGTACGAGACTGGGGTACGCGGGCCAATCTGGGCGTAACTCCCCAGACGAAGGAATGGAGTGAGACTAGAGACAGGAATTGCGACAGGGTGAAGAACAGCAAGATAAAGGGTTGGTCTAGAACAAAGCCTGGGTCATACACGGACGGACAAATCTACAGACTGGAGAATAGTAAGTTCCGAAGCCAAAGGTCATACACAGGTGGTCCAGCAGGGCAGAATCGGTAGACAAAGGAGTAGTGAGTTCCAGAGCCAAGGGTCATTCACAGGTGGTCCAGCTGGGCAGAATCGGCAGGCAAAAGAGTAGTGAGTTCCAGAGCCAAGGGTCATTCACAGGTGGTCCAGCAGAACAGATTCGGCAGCAAGAGAGTAGTCAAATCCAAAGCCAAGGGTCATTCACAGGAAGTCTAGGCAGAAAAAGGGACACAAGGGTTAACTGGACACTGCACACAAGGACTGAAGAATTGGGCAGGGAAGGACTGCGACTAGGAACAAGATAGGAGCAACAGCAGAGCCTGGGACCAGGTCAACGCTCCCTGGGAACACTGTGAAAGTGCACCGATAGCAGGGAGACGCTGCTATATATAGTAAATTACGCCGTGACGTCATCGGGGAAGGACGCGGCGAACCCGGAAGCAAGCGCGAAATCGAGGGGAAGAGGACAGACTACCGCCCCGACGCCACAGGAGAGAGGAAAACAAGGCGGCTGGAAGGCGGGAAGGTGACACTGCCCCCCAACCAAGAGGCGCCTCCGGAGCCTAAGGAGCGGGCTTAGAAGGATACCGCCGATGAAAATCCCGAACAAGAGCGGATGCATGTAGGTCCGAGGGCTTCACCCAGGAACACTCCTCGGGACCATATCCTTGCCAGTTTACCAGGTATTGTAACCGACCGCGTGAACGGCGGGAGTCAAGGATACCGTCCACAACATACTCCTGCTGGCCGTCGATTAGCACCGGAGGGGGTGGTCTGGCTCGGGTAGGGGAAGAGGTGGCGGCTGGTAGGAAAGCCTTGAGAAGGGACACGTGGAACACTGGATGTATCCTCATACTCTGGGGCAGGGCTAATTTGTAAGTGACCGGAGACAACCGCTGAAGAACACGGAATGGCCCAATAAAACGAGGACCCAATTTCGAAGACGGTTGAGAAAGCCGCAGGTGCTTGGTGGATAACCATACACGCTGACCTGTCTGAAAGAGTGGAGCCGGTGATCTGTAACGGTCCGCAGCAGCCTTCTGGCGTATCTGGGCTCCCAAAAGAGCAGTACGAATGGAACGCCAATGAGAAGACAGGGGTTGAACCCTCGTTTCTGAGGCAGGAACCATGGGTACTCCAGGAGCAAGGAAAAGAACCCTGGGGTTATACCCCAGGGCAGCGACAAAAGGAGAACAGCCCAACGAGGAGTGGCGTAATGAATTATAGGAAAATGCAGCCCAGGGCAGAAGATGCACCCAGTTATCGTGTTGCAGATTACTATAGGTTCTCAAGTATTGCTCCAGACCCTGATTGAGCCGCTCGGTCTGCCCATTCGTCTGTGGATGGTAGGCGGTGGAGAAGTGCAAAGAAATGCCCAGGCGTGCACAAAAAGCCCTCCAGAAACGTGAGACGAACTGGGTGCCCCGATCCGAGGTTATATGGAGAGGGAAGCCATGTAGGCGTACAATGTCCGAGATGAAGATATCCGCGAGCCGTTCCGCTGTGGGAAGACCCGGTAGAGGGGTAAAGTGTGCCTGTTTGGAGAAGCGGTCTATAACCACAAGTATGGTGTCCATGCCGGCTGACTTGGGCTAATCCACGATAAAATCCATGGATAAATGGGTCCATGGGAGTTCGGGTACCGGCAGGGGTACAAGTAGCCCCAGAGGTTTAACCCGCGGAGTCTTGACACGAGCACAGACCGCACAGGAAGCCACCCAATCAGACACGTCCTGTCGACAGGTTGGCCACCAGAAATACCGTTTGAGGAGAGCAAGAGTACGATCTACCCCAGGATGACCCGCTACTGGAGACTGGTGGGCCCAGGCCAAGACCTTCCTTCGACAAGGCTCTGGTACTAGAAGGCAAGAGGAAGGGCAAGAAGCAGGTGTAGTCATCGGTTGTGATCTCTGAATGTACTTTAGGGTAGAGGTGGACAAGGAACCCAGAAACACACAGGTAGGAAGAACGGGTTCAGGACTGTCCGAGGCAGCGTACTCCTCATAACGCCTAGACAAGGCGTCAGCCTTGATGTTCTTGGTCCCGGGGATATATGAAATGGTGAAGTCGAACCGGGAGAAAAAGAGCGACCACCTAGCCTGACGGGGAGTCAAACGTTTGGCCGAGGCCAGGTAGGAAAGATTCCGGTGGTCGGTGAGGACATTGATGGGATGAGCGGCTCCTTCAAGGAGATAGCGCCACTCCTCAAGAGCCAGTTTAATAGCTAGCAGTTCCCGATTCCCCGTGTCGTAGTTCCTCTCGGCATTGGTGAAGTGGCGAGAGAAGTAGGAACAAGGATGCAAGGGACCGACCGGATCAGGACGCTGAGACAGGACGGCACCGGCGGCAATCTCAGACGCATCTACCTCTAACGTGAAAGGCAAGGCCGGGTCAGGATAGGCCAAGAGAGGTTCGGAGGTGAAGGCAGCCTTTAGGGAGGAGAATGCCTGCAAGGCTTCCTTAGACCAGGTACGTGGGTCTACTCCCTTACAGGTCAATTGCACTATGGGCTGGATAATCCTAGAGAAGCCTTTGATAAATCTACGATAGTAATTGGCAAATCCGATAAACCTCTGTACCCCTTTAGTGGTATATGGAACCGGCCAGTCCAGGATGGCACTGAGTTTTCCGGGGTCCATGGCCAAACCTGAGGCAGAGATTATGTACCCTAAGAAGGGCAAAGAAGGCTGTTCAAAACTACACTTCTCCAATTTTGCATAGAGATTGTTCTCCCGAAGCCGCTCTAGGACTGTACAGACATGGCTGCGATGTTCTTGCAGTGTCCTGGAGAAGATCAGTATATCATCCAGATATACAATCACATAAGATAACAGGAGGTCTCGAAACACATCGTTCACAAAGGCTTGAAACACGGCTGGAGCGTTTCGCAGACCGAAGGGCATTATACAATACTCGTAGTGCCCGAAACGTGTATTGAACGCTGTCTTCCACTCGTCACCATCACGCACACGGACGAGGTTATAGGCACCCCGAAGATCAAGCTTGGTGAATACGGTTGAACCGCGTAGTCTCTCTAACAGCTCTGGTATAAGAGGAAGAGGGTAAGAATTCTTGCGGGTAACAGCGTTGAGTCCCCTGTAGTCTATACACGGTCGTAAGGAACCGTCTTTTTTCTTTACGAAAAAGAAACCTGCTCCTGCCGGAGAGGTGGATGGACGAATGAATCCGCGAGCTAAATTCTCTTGTATGTACGCCTCTAAGGCCTTGGTTTCAGGCAACAACAAGGGGTAAGTTCTCCCTTTGGGAAGAATAGCGCCAGGTAAGAGATCAATAGCGCAGTCGTACTCCCGATGAGGAGGAAGAATCTCAGACCGTGCCTTGGAAAAGACGTCCGAGTAGGACTGGTAAGCGATCGGGAGACTGGACCCCAGCGAGTCAAGCACTTCTACGGCGGCGGCAGAGACAAGAGAAGCAGAAGAGAAAGTAAGAGTCCTCTTAGCCCAGTCAATGCAAGGATTATTTCTGGTTAACCAGGGTAGACCCAGAACCACTGGTGTCTGAGGGGCCAAGATAACATCAAACACGACGTGCTCCCGATGCCGGGGAGCAATGAACATGGCTAGGGACTGCGTCTGCAGAGTGATACGGCCATCCCCAAGAGGCGAGCCATCTATAACGACGATGGAGACGGGCCTCTCCTTAGGAATAAGGGTTATACCATGGTCCCGGGCAAAAGAGAGGTCGATAAATACCCCAGCTGCTCCTGAATCTACAAGGGCTGCTACCTCCACTACCGAATCAGGAGTGTTAATACATACCCGCACGGTTAAGCGCTGTAGGGGATCTGAGGGAACCTGAGTGTGACTTAGCGGGACTCCCTCTGGTCTCGCCAAGTCCGGGCGTTTCCCGGCTTGTTAGGACAGGAACGGGCGAAGTGGCCAGTCAGACCACAATAGAGACACAATCCCTGGTTGCGTCTCCTGGACTTCTCCTCCTCTGTGAGATGGGATAAACGTCCAATCTCCATGGGCTCTGGTGCTGACTCAGGAGAGGAAGACGGAGCCACAAAGCGAGGAGCCAATCGTGGCAAGGGTCTTACCACCGGACGTCTGGATCTTTCTCGGTCTCTCTCCTGTCTTCTTTCCTGTAAGCGGGTGTCCAAAGAGGAACAAAGAGAGATTAGACCCTCCAAGGTCTCCGGAATGGCCCGAGTCATCAGCTCATCTTTAAGACGCTCAGACAAGCCACGACGGAAAGCTGCCTTCAGGGAACTGGTGCCCCAATCCGTGTCAGAAGCAAGGGTGCGAAAGTCGATGGCATACTGAGAAAGGGGCTGAGACCCTTGCTGGAGGTCCAGAAGTGCAGCTTCAGCCTTAGCCTGACGACCTGGGATGTCGAACACAGCTCGAAAGGCCTGGAGAAAGGAGTCACAGTCGTCCAAAAGAGGAGACTGTCTGTCCAGCAGGGGAGAAACCCAGGACAAGGCCTGGCCCCGAAGCAGAGAGATTATGAAGGTAACTCTGGATTGGTGTGAGGAAAAGACATCGGGTTGATTGCGGAAGTGCAAAAAGCAGTGGTTCAGGAACCCTCGAAGGAGTTTTGGATCCCCCTCATAACGATCCGGCAGCTGAAGACGTGGTGTTGCGTCGTTCTGCCCGCTCCCGGAAGTATCAGGAGGGAACACACGATCCTCGGGCAAGGCCGGGGTGGGGTGTCGTGCCTCCAACTGTTGCTGCATGTGTTGTAGGATCGAGGTGATCGAGTCCAATTTCTGATCAAGACTAGAAATGTGAGAGGTGTGTTGTTCAAGCATGGCCGCTTGTTGAACAACCACTTTGGACAATTCCTTGGGATCCAAGGACATTGTTACTGTATGGCACTTTCACTGTGTCAAAACTGAAAGCAGACCGTAGCCTGCAGGGAAGGGAGTGCTGGAGAGCGGTGCTAGGGTCTCGTTGGCTGTCGATAGGAGGCTGACGAGATCCAGACCGGGACCCCCTATGGACAGCGTAGCTCCCCTGCAGGGGGGAGTGAAGGCTAGGGTACGAAGAGTAGCGTACGAGGCTGGGGTACGCGGGCCAATCTGGGCGTAACTCCCCAGACGAAGGAATGGAGTGAGACTAGAGACAGGAATTGCGACAGGGTGAAGAACAGCAAGATATAGGGTTGGTCTAGAACAAAGCCTGGGTCATACACGGACGGACAAATCTACAGACTGGAGAATAGTAAGTTCCGAAGCCAAAGGTCATACACAGGTGGTCCAGCAGGGCAGAATCGGTAGACAAAGGAGTAGTGAGTTCCAGAGCCAAGGGTCATTCACAGGTGGTCCAGCTGGGCAGAATCGGCAGGCAAAAGAGTAGTGAGTTCCAGAGCCAAGGGTCATTCACAGGTGGTCCAGCAGAACAGATTCGGCAGGCAAGAGAGTAGTCAAATCCAAAGCCAAGGGTCATTCACAGGAAGTCTAGGCAGAAAAAGGGACACAAGGGTTAACTGGACACTGCACACAAGGACTGAAGAATTGGGCAGGGAAGGACTGCGACTAGGAACAAGATAGGAGCAACAGCAGAGCCTGGGACCAGGTCAACGCTCCCTGGGAACACTGTGAAAGTGCACCGATAGCAGGGAGACGCTGCTATATATAGTAAATGACGCCGTGACGTCATCGGGGAAGGACGCGGCGAACCCGGAAGCAAGCCCGACGCCACAGGAGAGAGGAAAACAAGGCGGCCGGGAGGCGGGAAGGTGATAACCATGTTCTGTATGTGTGTGTGTGTGCTCGTGCGTGTGTATATACACAATAATATTCAAAGGTTTTAGGCAGGTGTGAAAAATGCTGTAAAGTTAAAATGCTTTCAAAAATAGACATGTTAATAGTTCATATTCAGCAATTAAAAAAATAAATACTGAGTGAACAGAAGAAAAATCTAAATCAAATCAGTATTTGGTGTGACCACCCTTTGCCTTCAAAACAGCATCAGTTCTTCTAGGTACACTTGCACACAGTTTTTTAAGGAACTCGGCAGGTAGGTTGTTCCAAACATCTTGGAGAACTAACAGCAGTTCTGTGGATTTAGCCAGCCTCAGTTACTTCTCTCTCTTCATGTAATCCCAGGCATACTCGATGATGCTGGGATCAGGGCTCTTTGGGGGCCATACCTTCACTTCCAGGACTCCTTGTTCTTCTTTACACTGAAGATAGTTAACCTTGGCTGTATGTTTGGGGTGGTTGTCATGCAGCAGAATAAATTCTGGGACAGTCTTATGCCTCCGTGATGGTATTGCATGATGGATAAGTATCTGCCTGTACTTCTCTTCAGTGAGGATACCATTAATTCTGACCAAATCCCCAACTCCATTTGCAGAAATGCAACCCCAAACTTGCAAGGAACTTCTACTATGCTTCAATGTTGCCTGCAGACACTCATTCTTGTACCACTCTCCATCCTTCAGTGAAAAAACTTCCTTCTGCTACATCCAAATATTTAAAATTTGGACTTATCAGTCCAGAGTATTTGCTGCCATTTTTCTGCACCCCAGTTCCCGAGTTTTCATGCATAGTTGAGTTGCTTGGCCTTGTTTCCACGTTGAAGGTATGTTTTTTTGGCCACAAGTCTTCCATGAAGTTCACTTCTGACCAGACTTCTCCGGACAGTAGATGGGTGTACCAGGGTCCCTGTCACGGTTTTTAGATGAACACTCAGTCAGAACGGTAAGGTTAAAATAACTTTATTAGAATAAAGTGCATACACGAATGTAGGCCCTAAGACCCACAATACAGAACAGGAAAATAAATACAAAGGGTACAGCGAATAGGACTGGTCTAGACAATCAGGATACTGGTAACAATATATGTATATATGACAGGATCTGGCAAAACCAGAGAGGTACAATGTACAGTCCCAGGACTGATGGGTAGGGGCCAACACAGGTGGTCCACGAATAGGACAGAACAACCCAGACGCCTGGTTACTGGAACCCATAAGGGCAAATGGAATGGACTGGGAACCAACTGACAGTTAAGGACTCTGGCAGAACCCGCAAGGTAAAGGTACACAGTCCAGGAATGGCAACAGGACTATAGAGGCATGAAGCCCACAGTGGAGGACTGGCACAACCCAGACGCCTAGGTACTGACCCAACTGGAGCGAGGCAACTCTGGCCAAGTCCCTAGACCGCTGGCAGGAGGCAACCGTGTATATGCGGACCAGCCCTTAAAGGGTTAAAGGAGACCTAGGCAGCTGCTACTGGAAAACCCTAGAACGCTAGGGGTGGATCGATATAAGGTAAGTAATAGGAACGCAACCAGTGTCCCTCAACCTGCAAGGTGGAAGTGCAATGCTGGCTCTTGAGCCCACAACTCTGCAGTCAGAAACGGTAGTGCTCTAACCTGGAAGCTCCAGGTACATACAGGGTTAATGACAACGCCCAGAGAGTAACTGCAACTCCCATAGGGCGTGAGCCCAGCGCTACTAGGTAGGCAGGCACAGAGAGTGATCAGAGAAACTCAGTCAGTGTGTAGAACACTGCACCAGTACTTTGATTGTACACACCGCCTAGATGGCCGTAGAGCAGCTCCAGCACAAGGCTCAGCCTTTGGTCGACAGAAAACAGCACCCCGCGGTGCACTCTGAGAATAAACTGCAAGGCCCTGGAAACCGGTGACCTCACGGGGTCACCTAGTGGTGACAACACACGGTAATAACGTGGATAGGAATCCACGGTCAGTAATAGCCACAGCGCGGAAGACAGACAACTACGGTCAGCAACGGAGCGGGTTCTTCAGCCAGATACGATCAGCAACGGAGCGGGTTCTCAGCCAGGATACAGTCAGCAACGGAGCGGGTTCTTCAGCCAGATACAGTCAGCAATGGAGCGGGTTCTCAGCCAGGATACAGTCAAAAACGGAGCGGGTTCTCAGCCAGGATACAGTCAGCAACGGAGCGTGTTCTTCAGCCAGATACGGTCAGCAACGGAGCGGGTTGTCAGCCAGGATACAGTCGGAGCGGGTTCTTCAGCCAGATACGGTCAGCAACGGAGCGGGTTCTCATCCAGGATACAGTCAACAACGGAGCGGGTTCTTCAGCCAGATACGGTCAGCAACGGAGCAGGTTCTCAGCCAGGATACAGTCAGCAACAGAGTGCAGCAACAGGAACTCAGGAACTAGTAGTCAGGCAGGCCAGGTCATATACGAATCAGGTAAAGCACAAGATAAACTCAGGAAATCGTACACCACGAAAGGGCGCCTAAGGGAGGACATCTCAGGGTATATAAAGGCAAGCCCTAGTCGTAGCAATTAAGACCAGCCAAACAGAGAACAGCAGTGATAATAATGTTGCCGTTCAGCACAGGAAGCACGGGCACCGTGATAGTCCCACTGTTTTCTGCCAGTTCTGAGCTGATTGCACTGCTGGACATCTTCTGATTGTGAAGGGAACTAAGTATGATGTGTCTTTCATCTGCTGCACTAAATTTCATTGGCTGACCACTGCATCTACAGTCCTTAACGTTTCCTGGTTCTTTGTGCTTCTTCAAAAGAGATTGGACAGCACATCTGGAAACTCCTGTCTGCATTGAAATTTCTGCCTGGGAGAGACCTTATTGATGCATTATAACTACCTTGCACGTTGTTGCTGTGCTTAGTCTTGCCATGGTGTATGACTTTTGACATTAAACTGTCTTCAGCAATCTCAACTTGTTAGCTGAGTTTGGCTGTTCCTCACCCAATTTTATTCCTCCTGCACAGCTGTTTCTGTTTCAGTTAATGATTGTTTTTCAACCTACATATTAATTTGATGATCATTAGTACCTGTTTGATATAATTGTTTAATCATACACCTGACTATATGCCTGTGAAATCCCTGACTTTGTGCTAGTGTACCTAGAAGAATTGATTCTGTTTTGAAGGCAAAAGGTTACCACACCAGATATTGATTTGATTTAGATTTACCTTCTGTTCACTCACTATGCATATATATAGCAATGTATCAGTGTCAGATTTGCATATATATTACAGTAAAATCCTTTTGAATCATCCATTTCCTTGTGAAGCTGAAAACTTTGACTTGGTTAACATATAGTTTCCTGTCTGTGCAACTTATGTAGTGTATATATGAAATCATTATCACTGTGTTTATTCCCTCTAATAAAAAAAAATTATTTTGTTTTTTAATGCCTTATGGTAAATACTGGTACCTCTGTATAGTCAATGATATTACTGGGGGTGGCAATGACCCCCACATAATGTCTGCCTCTCCTAATAGCGCATAGCTCTGATTTAATTTTCTATAGTGTAGAGATATGTAAAATGCCCCTAAACCTTCTGTTGTTAAACTCAGGAATCTGGCCACAGACTCATGGTCTTTCTAGGGTCACCAATAATTACTATGTCAGAATCCATGGGGTCAGTGATCAGCTCAATAGTAAAACAGCCACCAGAGAGCATTATAAATACCACTAAGCTACAGAAAATGAAACTGAAGCATGGGCAGACTTACTGACAGTGAGCACCTGCCTCTTACTAAGGATATCACCTATTTTCTTATTTCAACACCCCAGAAAGCAATGCACTGATACGTGTGACTGCAACCTGAATTGAGTCTGAGTGACATGCCAGGTTGTTAGCACAAGTCTCAGATATTTCAATGCTGGAATATTGAAGTAAGTTGGGTAGTAAATTTAAACTTGCTGCCCCATTGAATTAAATCTTTATCTTAAGGCAGAAACCAGAGGGTTGTAGGTCATGCAAAAAGTGGATTTGAGTTCTCTTCCCGTCACATTTTCAGAGTGTTGAGAGAGAACATTTTGCACCTGCCACCTTGCAGAGAGTCGAGTCCACCAGATGGAAATTTGGGGAAACAGGAAATATTGTATATGGCAGGCAGGCAGAGGAAGTGAAGAAGAGATATGTATGCATGTGCAAATGTGAGAGACATGATAGAGAAGGGCACTTTTGAGGAATCCATTAGTAGCGGGTAATATTTGTGTATAGATAGACATACACACAGACAGATAGATAGTGGACTGAACCCAAAATCTCACTCCGGCCTGGACTGGTATCCCAAATATGTCAGGCATTGATCTCTCACCCCAAAATGTCCTTTTGCGTATTTAGTCTTCACTCTCTTTCTGCTTTCTGCCCAAAATAACTCTAAAACTCTTGTTGGTCAGTGTCACTGTGTTGAAAGCCTGTATTCTGAGAAAATGGGAAGCTATACATCTCCTTTGATTTATGAATAGAGACTAGGCATATGGAAAAGCTACATGCAATGTCACTGGGCAAAGGGGAATCCTTAGAATTGACTTGGGCACTTTGGATACACTATGTCTCCAAATACCCCATCTGCACTGGTGGTCTCACAACAGTTCTTAGAGCGATACATTTGACCTGGTTTCTTCCCTTTTACTGCTTACAGATCAGATTGCATCCATATACTTGTCTCTGTTTATATCATGGATTCTCATTTTCCCCTGCAACTCCTAAATGAACAAGCACACAAGACTTCATTCACAGGTAAATGCACTCACTCTGACCTAGCAAAAACCTCACAATACCTACCTCCCTCCATCTCCCATCTTTATATAATGTTTACTGCCTATGTTCTTTTTCGTTCGTTCTCTTTCTCACTCTTCACTGGAGACAGACCATGAATAAACAGACAAGATGGTGGCACCTCTTGACACTGTCTAGGGTGATAAGTGAGTTTGGTTTTCTTTTTGTTTTTTTTCTTGTAATGCCTTTTCATTCAATAAAGTTTTAAAAACTTAAAAAACAAATAATATTAAGATAATTATATATATCAATTTAATAACATTCCCTTTCATATAAATGCATTAATGTTCTTCTAAATCAAAGGATGTAAATTAGACATGGAAGAATTAAAATGGCACACATCCAGGTGTAGGTCAGATTGCTGTATGATCATTTTTGCATGACTCTTCTGCAGACAAATCCACAGACATATTTATGCCAGTGTAAAAGTCGAGCATTTCCTGTTCAGTAGTCAGATGGACAGGAAACCCAAGGTGTTTCCTTAAATTGGAGGTGGCATAGTATAGAGAGCAGCCAGTACAAGCAAATCTTCAAAGGTTGAGATCCCTGCATGACCCTAATGAGAGCAGACAGTTATCCTGTAGTCACCAAGTCTAAAGTACAAAGTACATAACGTTGGAAGCTAAAAGATTTGCCAAAATTAGTTTTATAAATCCTGATTCCTGTTTTCCTCTTGAATTGTTTCTTTCATAAATCAGTGATAAATTAATATGTGCATTTAATTAAGAAGTCTGAAGATCATTTGATTTATTTCCCTTGCTAACAAATTGAATGTATATGCACATATGGAATTTATTGGTACTGTGCAACTATCATAAATCATAGTGCCCAGGATAAATATAACCCATCTTTTCAATTTCCTTGCCTTTCTGACCCTGCCTCACTAAAGTCTTACCCTCATTTTATCAAAATATTAAAAAGCCCGTCAGTGGCTTTATGATGTGATCATCATGTTACAACTGGAGCAGGAATTTGCAAAAGGAGAGAGTGAAAACACTGTCATACTGCTGCTAATATAAAAAACATAAACATGTCCCTCCCATTACTACACTTTAGTTCTAGGAAGAAATGACCCATAAACATACCACTGAGGCTGATGTACTAAAGCAAACTGGAGCATAAGTCGTGTATGTATGTATAAATTTATAGATATAACTATCGATAGATATAGATAGTTTTAGATAAAACCAGAGTTACGTTTTTAGTGAAATGCACAAAAAACAGGAAATACGGGTTACGTTTTTTTAATTTAACTCTGTGCTCCATGTGCTTTGCTGAAGACATCAGGCATGACATCATAAATTGCATCATCAATGACATACTGATGACATCACATATGAAATCACACGTGGCATAATTGATTACATCACAAATGACCTCATCAATGACATCACTGTTGAAATAACAAATGACCCTGATGATATTATTTATCAGAAAGCGTCAGCACTACACTGCAATGCTGCTTTACCAACAAGGCACCTCTACAAACTCTAGCCTACCACCAACACACATCATAACTAGCACTGATCCAAAAGCGCTTATGAATTATAGGTATAATTAAAAAGTGAAAATATATTTTAACACACAGAGATTCAAGTGGTGAAGCCAATAACACTAAGCTAAAACACAGACAGTGTGCCAAAAGATGTTCATTAGCACATTGATGATCCTCATTCTGCACCAGCACATTATGAAACACTGTTCTACTAGCATTGTACCTAATCAAACTGTAATAATGCTAATCCATAACAATATACCACTAAAACTGTATTTTGCTATAAAGTGCAAATACTGCTTCCAAGTCCAAAACCACTAAGACTGACACTTCAGCTATCCTTTCACCAGTGGCATGGAATCAAAACTAATAAATATTATACAAAAGTCCTCATCTACTGGCAGTGCAAGCTGCACCTTTTTTCCCAGCACTATAACTGTGCCCCTATAACACTCAAAGTAATGCTCAACTAGCAGTGCAGCAAAACTGTAAAAGAAAAACTGGTTGAATTTCATTGTTTAAAGGTATAGTAATACTTATAATAAAGTGCAGCTCCGAGTCTTTTTTATTTGTAGCACATAGCAATATATTTCAGTACTAACAGGCTTGTAGTTCAAACGCAATTGACTCCAAAAGGAATCCCTCTGCCCCTTCTGGCTGCCTCCCCTCAGATGTGGGACCGGACAGCTCGCAACGAGGGGCAATTTTCACTCTGTAAGTATAAAGAAAACCCTGCTCCCCTGAGCAGGATTTTCCTTATGCTTACTGAAGATTGTCCCTCACCACTCTCCATCCGGACCAGCATGACAGGCCGAGTGACACAGGGGAAAGGGCAGGAGGGGGATCCTTTCGGATTCAATTGTGGTTGAACTACATGACTGTTAGTATTGAAATATATTGCTATGTGCTACAAATAGAATAAAGAAGACTCGGAGCTGCATTTCATTATAAATATTACTATACCTTTAATACACACACTGCCAAGGACACACATTTAAACAAAATCTAGCAAAACTGCAGCTTGTCACCCCGTAGCAAACTTTCACTAAAATAACAAGATAAAATGTCTATAAATCCTAGTGCAGTAAAAGCACTGCACAACATCAGCCAGCACTGACACCACAACTTATAAACATGTTCTGTCACTGATGAGCTCATTTGTAATGTCCCAACTATTTGTGATATTACCAGTGATGCCATTCAAGAGGTCATTTGCAATGTAGTCAATGATGTCATTTGTGATATCAAATGTGATATAATTTGTGGTGTCATGTCTGTCAAAGCACATGGAGACATGGAGTTGATCTTAACCTGTATTTCCCAGTTTGTGTGCATTTGAGAACGAACACAACTATGACTAACAAAAGATTTCTGACATTGACTGTACATGTTTTGTTTCTTGTTTTTTTCAAAAGAGTAACTATTAATAATAAATTTAAAATCATCAGGACAGACTAAGAGAACTAACAGTCTGATGACTCCTGATGAGGACAGGCTCAGAAAGGTGCCAGCCTGACAGGACATTATCAGTTTCAGCTCTGAGAGGAACAAATCTGACTGCATATTATCAGGACCCTCACAGATCTGCAAGGTATTTTTGTGCCCCAGCAATGATGTGTTATGTCACTTTTACACCTGTATGTTTCTTGTAAATGTCTTCTGCTTGTGTTTTACTTCTATCCTGCCCATCCATCTGTAAGTAGAAAGAAAAGGTGAGAGATGCTCAATTAGGCTCATGAGCTAGCAAATACTTGCAAGAAGCTAACTGGAACTACGTCCTCGCACCCAGGGTGCAATCTCTTTTAGCTCACCAGTGCCATACACAGAGAAGAAATCTTCTGAAGCATATCATACTGGTCCTGCCAAATGACAGTCCAGCCAAGAAATGCCAGACAAGTTCTCTCTGAACAAGGGAAACAGCTAACGCCAGACGTACGTTTCGGCCTTCATGGGACTTGTCAGTGACGTGCAGCTGATCACTCTAGGCACTGTGAGCAAGGGGTCCACATCTGGATTTCCCTCATTACTCTTAGGGTGACCAACCCCAAAAGCAATTTGCATATGTAGAAAAAAAAGTGAGAGATACTCAACTAGGCTCATGAGCTAACAAATACTTGCAAGGAGCTCACTGGGACTGTGTCCTCACACCCAGAGTGCAATCTCTTTTAGCTCACCAGTACCATACACAGATCATATCATATCATACTGCCCCTGCAAAATAACAGTCTAGCCACGAAATGCCAGACAATTTGTACTTGAATAAGGAAAACCCACTAACCCCAAACACCCATTTCAGTCTTCTTGAGCCTCACCAGTAAGGTATAGCTGATATCTCTAGGCACTGTGAGCAAGGGGTCCATGTCTGGATTCTCCTCATTACTCTTAGGGTGACTCCTTGCTCACAGTGTCTAGAAGGATCAGCTGCACCTCACCGACGAGGTCCAAAAAAGTCCTAAACGTACGTCTGGGGTTAGCTGTTTCCCTTGTTCTGAGATGACTTGTCTGGCATTTCATGGCTGGACTGTCATTTGGCAGGACCAGTATGATATGCTTCAGAAGATTTCATCTTTGTGTATAGCACTGGTGAGCTACAGGAGATTGTATTCTGGGCATGAGGACATAGTCCTAGTGAGCTTCTTGCATGTATTTGCTAGTTCATGAGACTAGTTGAGCATCTCTGACTTTTCTTTATACATATGCAAATTGCTCTTGGGGTTGGTCACCCTAAAAGTAATGAGGGGAATCCTGAAGTGGAGCCCTTGCTCATAGTGCCTAGAGGGATCAGTTGCACCTGATTGATGAGGCCTAAGAAGGCTGAAATGTATGTCCAGGGTTAGTGGTTTCCCTTGTTCAGAGAGGACTTGTCTTGCATTTCGTGGCTCGACTGTCATTTGGCAGGACCAATATCATATGCTTCAGAAGATTTCCTCTTTGTGTATGGCACACTGTGTGCGAGGACATAGTCCCAGTGAGCTTCTTGCATGTATTTGCTAGTTCATGGGACTAGTTGAGCATCTCTGACTTTTCTTTATACATATGCAAATTGCTCTTGGGGTTGGTCACCCTAAGAGTAATGAGGGGCATCCAGACGTGGACACCATGCTCACAGTGCCTAGAGGGATCAGCTGCACCTCACCGATGAGGCTGAAGAAGGCTGAAATGTATGTCTGAGAATAGCTGTTTCCCTTCTTCAGAGGGGACTTGGCTGGTATTTTGTGGCTGGACTGTCATTTGGCAGGATTCTTATGATATGCTCTGGAAGATTTCATCTCTGTGTATGCCGCTGGAGAGCTAAAAGAGATTACACCCTGGGTGCGAGGACTTAGTTCCAGTGAGCTTCTTGCATGTATTTGCTAGTTCATGAGGCTAGTTGAGCATCTCTGACTTTTCTTTATACATATGCAAATTGCTCTTGGGGTTGGTCACCCTAAGAGTAATGAGGGGAATCCTGACGTGGACCCCTTGCTCATAGTGCCTAGAGGGATCAGCTGCACTTCGCTGTCGAGGCCCAAGAAGGCCAAAACTTACGTCTGGGGTTAGCGGATTCCCTTGTTCAGAGAGAAATTGTCTGGCATTTTGTGTCTGGACTGTCATTTGGCAGAACCAGTATGATATGCTTCAGAAGATTTACTCTTTGTGTATGGCACTGGTGAGCTAAAAGAGATTGCACCCTGGGCGTGAGGACATAGTCCCAGTGAGATTCTTGCATGTGTTTGCTAGCTCATGAGCCTAGTTGAGCATCTCTGACTTTTCTTTATACATATGCAAATTTCTCTTGGGGTTGGTCAGCCTTAGAGTAATGAGGGGAATCCAGACGTGGACCCCTTGCTCACAGTGCTTAGAGGGATCAGCTGCACTTCGCTGTCGAGGCCCAAGAAGGCCAAAACTTACGTCTGGGGTTAGCGGATTCCCTTGTTCAGAGAGAAATTGTCTGGCATTTTGTGTCTGGACTGTCATTTGGCAGAACCAGTATGATATGCTTCAGAAGATTTACTCTTTGTGTATGGCACTGGTGAGCTAAAAGAGATTGCACCCTGGGCGTGAGGACATAGTCCCAGTGAGATTGATTCTTGCATGTGTTTGCTAGCTCATGAGCCTAGTTGAGCATCTCTGACTTTTCTTTATACATATGCAAATTTCTCTTGGGGTTGGTCAGCCTAAGAGTAATGAGGGGAATCCAGACGTGGACCCCTTGCTCACAGTGCTTAGAGGGATCAGCTGCACCTGATCGATGAGACCCAAAAAGGCCGAAACGTATGTCAAGGGTTAGCTGTTTCCCTTGTTCAGAGAGGGCTTGTCTGGACTGTCACTTGACAGAACCAGTATGATATGCAAATTGCGCTTGGGGTAGGTCACCCTAAGAGTTATGAAGGGAATCCAGACGTGGGCCCCTTGCTCACAGTGCCTAGAGAGATCAGCTACACCTCACTGACGAGGCCCAAGAAGGCTGAAACATATGTCTGGGGTTTGCTGGTTTCCTTGTTCAGAGAGGACTTGTCTGGCATTTTGTGCCTGGACTGTCATTTGGCAGGACCATTATGACATGCTTCATAAGATTTAATCTCTGTGTATGGTACTGGTGAGCTAAAAGAGATTACACCCTGCTCGCAAGTACATAGTCCCAGTGAGCTTCTTGCATGTATTTGCTAGTTCATGAGACTAGTTGAGCATCTCTGACTTTTCTTTATACATATGCAAATTGCTCTTGGGGTTGGTCACCCTAAGAGTAATGAGGGGAAGTCAGATGTGGACCCCTTGCTCATAGTGCCTAGAGGGATCAGCTGCACCTGACTGATGAGACTCAAGAAAGCCGAAACGTACATCCAGGGTTAGCTGTTTCCCTTGTTCAGAGAGGACTTGTCTGGTATTTTGTGTCTGGGCTGTCATTTGACAGAACCAGTATGATATGCTTCAGAAGATTTCCTATTTGTGTATGGCACTGTTGAGTTAAAAAAGATTGCACCCTGGGTGCGAGGACATAGTCCCATTGAGCTTCTTGCATGTATTTGCTAGATCATAAGCCTAGTTGAGCATCTCTGACTTTTCTTTATAAATATGCAAATTGCTCTTGGGGTTGGTCACCTTAAGAGTAATGAGGGGAATCCAGATGTGGAACCCTTTTGTCACAGTGCCTAGAGGGATCTGCTGTACTTCACCAGCAAGGCCTCAGAAGGCTGAAATCTCCAGCTGGTTTCCTTGTTCAGAGATGGTCTGTCTGGCATTTCGTGGCTGAACTGCTATTTGGCAGGACCAGTATGATATGCTTCAGAAGGTGTTCTCTCTGTGTATGGCACTGGTGAGCTACAAGAGATTGCACCCCTGGCGTAAGGACATAGTCCCAGTGAGCTTCTTGCATCTATTTGCTAGCTCATGAGCCTAGTTGAGCATCTCTGACTTTTCATTATACATATGCAAATTGCTCTTGGGGTTGGTCACCCTAAGAGAACTGAGGGGAATCCAGACATGGACCCCTTGCTCACAGTGCCTAGAGGGATCAGCTGCACTTCACCGACAAGGTCCAAGAAGGCCGAAACATACGTCTGGGGTTTGCTGTTTCCCCTGTTCAGAGAAAACTTGTCTGGCATTTTATGTCTGGACTGTCATTTGGCAGTCCAGACAAATCAGCTGCACCTGACTGATGAGACTCAAGAAGGCCGAAACGTACATCCAGGGTTAGCTGTTTCCCTTGTTCAGAGAGGACTTGTCTGGTATTTTTTGTCTGGGCTGACATTTGACAGAACCAGTATGATATGCTTCAGAAGATTTCCTATTTGTGTATGGCACTGGTGAGCTAAAAGAGATTACACCCTGGGTGCGAGGACTTAGTCCCAGTCAGCTTCTTGCATGTATTTGCTGGTTCATGGGACAAGTTGAGCATCTCTGACTTTTCTTTATACATATGCAAATTGCTCTTGGGGTTGGTCACCCTAAGAGTAATGAGGGGGATCCTGACATGGACCCCTTGCTCATAGTGCCTAAAGGGGTCAGCTGCACCTGATCGATGAGAGCCAAGAAGGTTTAAAACGTATGTCTGGGGTTCGCTGTTTCCCTTGTTCAGTAAGGACTTGTCTGGCATTTTGTGCCTGAACTGTCATTTGGCAGGACCATTAAGATATGCTTTAGAAGATTTAATCTCTGTGTATGGCACTGGTGAGCTCAAAGAGATTACACCCTGGGCGCAAGGACATAGTCCCAGTCAGCTTCTTGCATGTATTTGCTAGCTCATGAGCCTAGTTGAGCATCTCTGACTTTTCTTTATACATATGCAAATTTCTCTTGGGGTTGCTCACCCTAAGAGTAATGAGGGGCATCCAGACGTGGACCCCTTGCTCACAGTGCCTAGAGGGATTAGCTGCACATCACTGATGAGGCTGAAGAAGGCTGAAATGTATGTCTGAGGATAGCTGTTTCCTTTCTTCAGGGAGGACTTGTCTGGCATTTTGTGGCTGGACTGTCATTTGGCTGGACCAGTATGGTATGCTTCAGAAGATTTCCTTTCTGTGTATGGCACTGGTGAGCTAAAAGAGATTGCACCCTGGGCATGAGGACATAGTCCCAGTGAGCTTCTTGCATGTATTTACTAGCTCATGAGCCTAGTTGAGCATCTCTGACTTTTCTTTATACATATGCAAATTGCTGTTGGGGTTGGTCACCCTAAGTGTAATGAGGGGAATCCAAATGTGGATTCCTTGCTCACAGTGCCTAGAGGGATCAGCTGCACCTCACCGAGGAGGCCCAAGCAGGCCGAAACTTATGTCTGGGTTTAGCAGATTCTCTTGTTCAGAGAGAAATTCTCTGGCATTTTGTCTCTGGACTGTCATTTGGCAGAACCAGTATGATATGCTTCAGAAGATTTCATCTCTGTGTATGGCACTGGTGAGCTAAAAGAGATTGTACCATGGGTGCGAGGACATAGTCCCAGTGAGCTTATTGCATATATTTGCTAGCTCATGAGAACTAGTTGAGCATCTGTGACTTTTCATTCTACATATGCAAATTGCTCTTGGGGTTGGTCATCCTAAGAGTAATGAGGGGAATCCAGATGTAGACCCCTTGCTCACAGTGCCTAGAGGGATCAGCTACACCTCACCGATGAGGCCCAAGAAGGCTGAAAAGTATGTCTGGGGTTCGCTGTTTCCTTTGTTCAGTAAGGACTTGTCTGGCATTTTGTGCCTGGACTGTCATTTGGCAGGACCATTAGGATATGCTTTAGACGATTTAATCTCTGTGTATGGCACTGGTGAGCTAAAAGAGATTACACCCTGGGAGCAAGGACATAGTCCCAGTCAGCTTCTTGCATGTATTTGCTAGTTCATGGGACTAGTTGAGCATCTCTGACTTTTCTTTATACATATGCAAATTGCTCTTGGGGTTGGTCACCCTAAGAGTAATGAGGGGCATCCAGACGTGGACCCCATGCTCATAGTGCCTAAAGGGATTAGCGGCACCTCACCGATGAGGCTGAAGAAGGCTGAAATGTATGTCTGAGAATAGCTGTTTCCCTTCTTCAGAGAGCACTTGGCTGGCATTTTGTGGCTGGACTGTCATTTGGCAGGATTATTATGATATGCTCCAGAAGATTTCATCTCTGTGTATGGCGCTGGAGAGCTAAAAGAGATTACACTCTGGGTGCGAGGACTTAGTTCCAGTGAGCTTCTTGCATGTACTTGCTAGTTTATGAGACTAGTTGAGCATCTCTGACTTTTCTTTATACATATGCAAATTGCTCTTGGGGTTGGTCACCCTAAGAGTAATGAGGGGAATCCTGACGTGGACCCCTTGCTCATAGTGCCTAGAGGGATCAGCTGCACTTCGCTGTCGAGGCCCAAGAAGGCCGAAACTTACGTCTGGGGTTAGCAGATTCCCTAGTTCAGAGAGAAATTGTCTGGCATTTTGTGTCTGGACTGTCATTTGGCAGAACCAGTATGATATGCTTCAGAAGATTTACTCTTTGTGTATGGCGCTGGTGAGCTAAAAGAGATTGCACCCTGGGCGTGCGGACATAGTCCCAGTGAGATTCTTGCATGTGTTTGCTAGCTCATGAGCCTAGTTGAGCATCTCTGACTTTTCTTTATACATATGCAAATTTCTCTTGGTCAGCCTAAGAGTAATGAGGGGAATCCAGACGTGGACCCCTTGCTCACAGTGCCTAGAGGGATCAGCTGCACCTGATCAATGAGACCCAAGAAGGCCGAAACGTATGTCCAGGGTTAGCTGTTTCCCTTGTTCAGAGAGGGCTTGTCTGGACTGTCATTTGACAGAACCAGTATGATATGCAAATTGCTCTTGGGGTAGGTCACCCTAAGAGTTATGAAGGGAATCCAGACGTGGGCCCCTTGCTCACAGTGCCAAGAGGGATCAGCTACACCTCACCGACGAGGCCCAAGAAGGCTGAAACGTATGTCTGGGGTTCGCTGGTTTCCTTGTTCAGAGAGGACTTGTCTGGCATTTTGTGCCTGGACAGTCATTTAGCAGGACCATTATGACATGCTTCATAAGATTTAATCTCTGTGTATGGTACTGGTGAGCTAAAAGAGATTACACCCTGCTCGCAAGTACATAGTCCCAGTGAGCTTTTTGCATGTATTTGCTAGTTCGTGAGACTAGTTGAGCATCTCTGACTTTTATTTATACATATGCAAATTGCTCTTGGGGTTGGTCACCCTAAGAGTAATGAGGGGAAGTCAGATGTGGACCCCTTGCTCATAGTGCCTAGAGGGATCAGCTGCACCTGATCGATGAGACCCAAGAAGGCTGAAACGTACGTCCAGGGTTAGCTGTTTTTCTTTGTTCAGAGAGGACTTGTCTGGTATTTTGTGTCTGGGCTGTCATTTGACAGAACCAGTATGATATGCTTCAGAAGATTTTCTCTTTGTGTATGGCACTGGTGAGCTAAAAGAGATTACACCCTGGGTGCAAGGACTTAGTCCCAGTCAGCTTCTTGCATGTATTTGCTGGTTCATGGGACTAGTTGAGCATCTCTGACTTTTCTTTATACATATGCAAATTGCTCTTGGGGTTGGTCAGCCTAAGAGTAATGAGGGGGAATCCAGACGTGGACCCCTTGCTCACAGTGCCTAGAGGGATCAGCTGCACCTGATCAATGAGACCCAAGAAGGCCGAAACGTATGTCCAGGGTTAGCTGTTTCCCTTGTTCAGAGAGGGCTTGTCTGGACTGTCATTTGACAGAACCAGTATGATATGCAAATTGCTCTTGGGGTAGGTCACCCTAAGAGTTATGAAGGGAATCCAGACGTGGGCCCCTTGCTCACAGTGCCAAGAGGGATCAGCTACACCTCACCGACGAGGCCCAAGAAGGCTGAAACGTATGTCTGGGGTTCGCTGGTTTCCTTGTTCAGAGAGGACTTGTCTGGCATTTTGTGCCTGGACTGTCATTTAGCAGGACCATTATGACATGCTTCATAAGATTTAATCTCTGTGTATGGTACTGGTGAGCTAAAAGAGATTACACCCTGCTCGCAAGTACATAGTCCCAGTGAGCTTCTTGCATGTATTTGCTAGTTCGTGAGACTAGTTGAGCATCTCTGACTTTTATTTATACATATGCAAATTGCTCTTGGGGTTGGTCACCCTAAGAGTAATGAGGGGAAGTCAGATGTGGACCCCTTGCTCATAGTGCCTAGAGGGATCAGCTGCACCTGATCGATGACACCCAAGAAGGCTGAAACGTACGTCCAGGGTTAGCTGTTTTTCTTTGTTCAGAGAGGACTTGTCTGGTATTTTGTGTCTGGGCTGTCATTTGACAGAACCAGTATGATATGCTTCAGAAGATTTTCTCTTTGTGTATGGCACTGGTGAGCTAAAAGAGATTGCACCCTGGGTGCGAGGGCATAGTCCCATTGAGCTTCTTGCATATACTTGCTAGCTCATGAGCCTAGTTGAGCATCTCTGACTTTTCTTTATACATATGCAAATTGCTCTTGGGGTTGGTCACCTTAAGAGTAATGAGGGGAATCCAGATGTGGAACCCTTTTGTCACAGTGCCTATAGGGGTCTGCTGTACTTCACCAGCAAGGCCTAAGAAGGCTGAAATCTCCAGCTGGTTTCCTTCTTCAGAGATGGTCTGTTTGGCATTTCGTGGCTGGACTGCTATTTGGCAGGACCAGTATGACATGCTTCAGAAGGTGTTCTCTCTGTGTATGGCACTGGTGAGCTACAAGAGATTGCACCCTTGGCATGAGGACATAGTCCCAGTGAGCTTCTTGCATCTGTTTGCTAGCTCATGAGCCTAGTTGAGCATCTCTGACTTTTCATTATACATATGCAAATTGCTCTTGGGGTTGGTCACCCTAAGAGTAATGAGGGGAATCCAGACATGGACCCCTTGCTCACAGTGCCTAGAGGGATCAGCTGCACTTCACCGACAAGATCCAAGAAGGCTGAAACATACGTCTGGGGTTTGCTGTTTCCCCTGTTCAGAGAAAACTTGTCTGGCATTTTATGTCTGGACTGTCATTTGACAGAACCAGTATGATATGCTTCAGAAGATTTCCTCTCTGTGTACAGCACTGGTGAGCTAAAAGAGATTGCACCCTGGGTGCGAGGACATAGTTCCAGTGAGCTTCTTGAATGTATTTGCTAGCTCATGAGACTAGCTGAGCATCTCTGACTTTTCTTTTTATATATATATATATATATATATATATATACATATATATATATATATATATATATATATATATATATATATATATATATATATATATATATATATATATATATATATATATATATATATATATATATATACACACACACACAAATTTCTCTTGGGGTTGGTCACCCTAAGAGTAATGAGGGGAATCCAGACGTGGACCCCTTGCTCACAGTACCTAGAGGGATCAGCTGCACCTCACCGACGAGGCCTAAGAAGGACGAAACATACGTCTGGCGTTAGCTGATTTCCTTTCTGTGTATGGCACTGGTGAGCTACAAGAGATTGCACTCTGGGCGTGAGGACATAGCCCCAGTGAGCTTCTTGAATGTATTTGCTAGCTCATGAGCCTAGTTGAGCATCTATGAATTTTCTTTATACATATACAAATTGTACTTGGGGTTGGTCGCCCTAAGAGTAATGAGGGGAATCCAGACATGGACCCCTTGCTCACAGCACCTAGAGGGATCAGCTGCACCTCACCGACGAGGCCTAAGAAGGACGAAACATACGTCTGGCGTTAGCTGTTTCCCTTGTTCAGGGAGAACTTGTCTGGCATTTTGTAGCAGGGCTGTCGTTTGGTAGGACCAGTATGATCTGCTTTCGAAGATTTCCTCTTTGTGTATGGCACTGGTGTGCTAAAAGAGTTTGCTCCCTGGGTGTGAGGACATAGTCCCAGTCAGCTTCTTGCATGTATTTGCTAGCTCATGACCCTAGTTGAGCATCTCTGACTTTTCTTTTTTATATATATACAAATTGCTGTTGGAGTTGGTCACCCTAAGAGTAATGAGGGGAATCAAGACGTGGACCCCTTGCTCACAGCACCTAGAGGGATAAGCTGCACCTCACCGACGAGGCCTAAGAAGGCTGAAACATATGTCTGGCGTTAGCTGATTTCCTTTCTGTGTATGGCACTGGTGAGCTACAAGAGATTGCACTTTGGGCGCGAGGACATAGCCTCAGTGAGCTTCTTGAGTGTATTTGCTAGCTCATGAGCCTAGTTGAGCATCTATGAATTTTATTTATACATATACAAATTGTACTTGGGGTTGGTCGCCCTAAGAGTAATGAGGGGAATCCAGACATGGACCCCTTGCTCACAGCACCTAGAGGGATCAGCTGCACCTCACCGATGAGGCCTAAGAAGGACGAAGCATACGTCTGGCGTTAGCTGTTTCCCTTGTTCAGGGAGAACTTGTCTGGCATTTCTTGGCTGGACTGTCATTTGGCAGGACCACTATGATATGTTTCAGAAGATTTCCTCTCTGTGTATGGCACTGGTGAGCTACAAGAGATTGCACTCTGGGCGCAAGGACATAGCCCCAGTGAGCTTCTTGAATGTATTTGCTAGCTCATGAGCCTCGTTGAGCATCTATGAATTTTATTTATACATATACAAATTGCTTTTGGGGTTAGTCACCCTAAGAGTAATGAGGGGAATCCAGACATGGACCCCTTGCTCACAGTGCCTAGAGGGCTCAACTGCACCTTACTGACGAGGCCCAAGAAGGCCGAAATATATGTCTGGGGTTAGCTGTTTCCCTTATTTAGAAAGGTCTTGTCTGGCATTTTGTGGCTGGACTGTCATTTGGCAGGATCAGTATGATATGCTTCAGAAGATTTCCTCTCTGTGTATGGCATTGGTGAGCTAAAAGAGATTATACCCTGGGCGCGTGGACATAGTCCCATTGAGCTTCTTGAATGTATTTGCTAGCTCATGAGCCTAGTTGAGCATCTGACTTTTCTTTATATATATGCAAATTGCTCTTGGGGTTGGTCACCCTAAGAGTAATGAGGGGAATCCAGACGTGGACTCCTTGCTCACAGTGCTTAGAGGGATCAGCTGCACCTCACCGAGGAGGCCCAAGAAGGCCGAAACGTACGTTTGGGGTTGGTTGCCTCTCTTGTTCAGAGAGGACTAGTCTGGCATTTTGTGGCTGGAGTGTTATTTGGCAGGGCCAGTATGATATGCTTCAGGAGATTTTCTCTTTGTATATGGCACTGGTGAGCTAAAAGAGATTGCACCCTGGGCGTGAGGACATAGTCCCAGTGAGCTTCTTGCATGTATTTGCTAGCTCATGAGACTAGTTGAGCATCTCTGACTTTTCTTTATAAATATGCAAATTGCTCTTGGGGTTGGTCACCCTAAGAGTAATGAGGGGAATCCAGACGTGGACTCCTTGCTCACAGTGCCTAGAGGGATCAGCTGAACCTCACCGAGGAGGCTCAAGAAGGCCGAAACGTACGTTTGGGGTTAGCTGCCTCTCTTGTTCAGAGAGGACTTGTCTGGCATTTTGTGGCTAGACTGTCATTTGGCAGGACCAGTATGATATGCTTCAGACGATTTCCACTCTGTGTATGGCACTGGTGAGCTAAAAGAGATTGCACCCTGGGCGCGAGGACATAGTCCCAGTGAGCTTCTTGCATGTATTTGCTAGCTCATGAGACTAGTTGAGCATCTCTGACTTTTCTTTATACCATCCATCTATAACCCTCATCCATCCCCATACCTGGGAAGTTGGAAATGTGGACTTCCTGGAGGGGAGTCCTCTGATGCCGCTCGGGGAGATCTATGATGCAATTCACATCAGAAAGTTGGCAGGGCTTAATTGTGAGTGGGGGCGGGGTTTTAAAAATACAAAGAAAAAATAGAGAAATAGCCTGTGACGGAGGAAGGAGGAGAACTAGCGGCTGAGTGTGAGGAGCAGACTTGGAATACACGGAAGTGGGCATCGCTTTATTAAAAATTCCGCACATTCGAAGAATCAGCCTCTGCCCGGGAGACCCAGTAATTAGAAACCAAAACCAGAGTCTCCGTGGCAAATCTGGTGAGTTCCCAGCTATGCCCATCCCTCTATATTTTGTTCCTTTCTCCTATCAGCTGTATACCAACCCCGCCCCCTCATCCGAAATGTTGTAATGATTTAGTTTCCATTTTAACGAAAAAGCAAAACACATTTATACAACCTCTTTTCATTCTTAATAAACACCATCACCCCTGTATTTGTTGTTAATAAATTCTGTCCATCGTTTCGTTATGTTCACTATTGTAATTGAAATAGATGGGTATAGTTTGGCATGTGGAGTATAGAGCATCACTGAAGATGAGCAAACAGTAAACAAAGCTAAAGACAATGAACACAAAGACAAAGTAGCCCACTGCCTATGTCATAGGCAAAAAGAGAGAGTATTTTAAACTTCACAGGATTCTAGGATTATATAAACTGTGAATACAATAAAGACTGGATACAATTAAGAGGATACTGTGGGCAAACAGTGAAGTGTTTTAACCCATTAATGACAGGTGATGTCAAGACTTCATGATCTCAACGCACTGTGATCATGCCATTGAGGCTGCAACTAATTGTTCCAGGACCATTACCGGAGCAGTCAGCTCCAGCCTTACCCCGGTGGCTCCACACATGTGATTTCTTCTACAGCGATGACATGACAAGGGCAATGTATGTAATCATTGTCTTTGTCAGTGTTCTCTGCCTCTTTCTTCCTTACTGTGATCATGAGGAAGAGTGAAGCAGAGAACACATTTCTAAATACGGAATATGGCCAAAGAGGGGGGCATTTTATTTCTATTGATTGTTCTGAGGGAAGAACTAGGGACAGAACAGGTCTGGTTACTTGATGACCTACTGCTACTTCTTTGTGTTACTGAATAAATGATTTAGAGCAAGACCAACATATTTTATATACACAGAGTAAATTAGAAACACATATAGTTTAAACAAACACTATGTGAGTTTTATTACTGTGGAGCAATGTGATACACTTATACACACATGCATTCTGATCTCCAAAAAAATGACACCAGGGAAGCAAAGAGGAACATGGGGATTTTTGCCTAACTGGGACAGTACTCGGCTAAAAAGGGACATTTGGGAGGTATGAACAAACATTCATAACGTTTATCCAGTCCCTATACAAATGAACCAGGTTAGCACACAATTTATTTCAAGAAAACCTAAAAAATGCTTTTTAATTTGTTCTATTTTTTTTATTATTGTCAAATTAAATGTTAGGTTATCCATATACATGTGGCAACAAAAGAAACCCCTACTTATGTTTAAAAAATGTTATATATTTTGTGTGGGTGAACTAATTGAATTCTAAAAAGGCCAGAATTGCTCTAGTCCTCTAGTGTCAAAAAGCCGTTGTCACTAAGAGGTTAACCTTTTGAGTGCAGTAGAGGTATCCAATGCATTACACTCAAAGGGTTAATGAGTGGTTAAGAATGAGTTGTGATGTTCTCTTACAGCTCAGAGGTTAATTAACACTGAACGCCAGAAGCTTGTCCAACGCACTGTGAAGCAGTGACACATAAAAAGTACAGTATTAAAGCAGTCCAGACAGAATGGGAAAAATGCCTCCATTAGACACTAAAATGTAAGTACAGCCCCCCTTCCAAACAGAACATTATATAACAACAGTGCCCCCAACAGTCACTCATAACAACAGTGTCTCCCACATTGTACAGTGTAACAGTGCCCTCCTCTCAAACACACACATGGATGTACTAAGGAAAAGTAGTGCGAGTCTAAGAAAAACCAACTGCTCCATAGGGAACAATTGACAATTCTCACCTTAAATGTGTTTTTTAACCCACTGAATGCTATAAGATGGCTGCCCTTTGAAATGTGGTACTTTACTTATGTGTTATGTAATGTGTAACATGTTTTATCTGTGGGTATCTTTTTAATTGCGGGCAGTGAAGATGGGTAAGGATTATGGCAGTTGTTATGCTATCAAACCATGCCATGTTTCAGAAGCAGCGACCTTTCATGTGGTGACATGAGAATCTTGTGCTTATATGCAGGGCGAGATTTTCATGTCGTCCTTTTAATCACCATGAGTTCCTTAATGCGGTGTGTAGCCACACAATCTTTTAACCCCTTAAGGACCATTGCCGTGCCAGGACCGTCACGGCTGTCCGCACTTAAGGACCAATGACGGTCCTGGCACGGCATGGAGTTCAAGGCTCCCGTCGCGGCTGCACGCCGCTCCGGAAGTCCTGAATCAGAAGCTCCAATAAAAAAAAAAATGCCCCGTGGTCCGCAAGTGCCGGCCGCGCATGCGCACGCCGGTCCTTAAAGGGTTAAATACAACATTTCAAAACTGAATTCTAGAAAGGTCTCCAATACATAGCTTTGAAATATGCTGGAGAAATCTCTAGTAATCAAAAGATTAAAAAACTTGTTTAGATAAATGTCATTTTTAGGAATTTTTATTACATCCCTATGGTGCTGTTGGTTTGCTCCAGACCTGCATAACTCTTCTAAGTACATTAACCTGACAGTGCTGCATGAAAACAGTGTCCATGCCTCTCTCCCCACCTCACCATACAGTATATGAGCAGTCCCTTCCCCTCCACCAGACATAATAATATAAGACCAGTGGCTCCCATAGACAGTGCCGAATGACAGCAGTGCCTTTTTTAACGAATTACACTTACCTTGTGAGTAGCAGTTACATGTGCATTGGTTCAGGTGCTGCAAACCTCCGCATGTTCAGCTCTGTAACTCTAACAAAGAATGGAGGGAGGAAATAAAATAAACATGGGATTTGATACACTAGGATATGCTGGTGCATTTGTATTTCTGACCATAGCCACTAACTTCTTGGATTCTTGATAGGTGGCTGTACACACACACACACTCACACATATATATACATTCAAAATTGATATTAGAGATGATCAACAGATAAGACTGGTATCCTACCTAGAGTGTATTCTCTTTTGTTCACAAGCACCTTTCTTAGTGAAGAAAACTCCTGAAGCATGTCATACTGGTCCTGCCAAGATAACAGTTCACCCATGAAATGCCAGACAATTCCTCTCTGAACAAGAGAAACAGCCCACCTCAGCTGTATACTTCAGCCTTTTTGCGCCTTATCATTGAGGTGCAGCTGATCTCTCTAGACATTGAGGAGCAAGAGGTCCACATATGGGTTCCCCTATTTCCCTTAGGTGACCAAGCTTCAAAAGTGGACTGTCCCAGGGAGGCAATTTAGCCCTGAGCCGATCATCAATCCTGGCCAGTGAGCCGCTGCCTCAGAGCACCTCCTGCTGTAAAAAAGGCTGGATAATGAATGGGTGGCAGGTCACCATGGCCCCTAGGATTTGCTTTCTGGTGACCAAGGGAACTGCCACTGCCTACCTATTACTTTCCCGACTGCTCAAAGGAGATACAGAGCTTGAATTTTCACCTCTATCTCCATTCACAAGCTCAAAGTTGAGCACAAGAAACTTCCCATTCTCAGCACTCGCAGGCATGGGCGTCCGGTTGGGGAAACAAAGGGGGCACTTGCCCCCCCTACAATTACCCCCCTCCGTATAAATAAAGGGGCTAGATAGGCTGGCCTGGGGGTCATATTATGGCTTTGCCCCCCCCCCTGGAAAAATGTCTACGGACACCACTGCTCACAGGAACAGTTACAGGAGTGCAGTAACAAGCGCTGCTACTGTATATGGATTTCCCCAGATCTACCCCTCACATGGCCTCTGGTGCTTGAAGCCTCTGGAGCAGGGTAACCACATCCTGTATTGCCCAGAACAGTCCCGGATTTTAAATGTGTATTCCATGTCCCATGCAGCTCCCTTCTGGGACAATGCAAAGTCCCAGAATGAATATTCCAGAGCACAGAGTTCTAAACACTAGAAGGAGAGCTACCCATTACCTACAGAAAGTGATGCCTCTGCTTGGATGCAAAAAAATTGTCTTCCAGCCAGAGCTCTAAACATTAGAGAGAGAACTGAGGCTTGATTCTGACATGAATCAGAAAATACAATTTTGTTGTAGTGTAAAGCTAGTCTAAGGCTTTGGGTGTGGTGTACATTTTCTTGTAGCATTCCAAAGGCATCTCTTTCTGTCATAGCAGTCAATGGGCAGTTCTCCCTCTAGTGTTTAAAACTCAGTGGTGTGCAGGTGATGTGTAGTGACCCCTCTAGTTCAGCAGGATTCTACTGCTCTTGTCTCCATGGTGTCTCTGAACATCAGAAAGGAAATGTGGTCATCCGATCTCAGAGGCCTGCCGAAGTTCCTCTTCACAAGGTCTGAACCTGTCCTATAGCTGGAGACATTGGTCCTCTTCGTTTTGCCCTCCTCCCCGTTATGGATAACTTCAACATAAGCACCATAATCACTTTTATTCTACTGCTTTCACTGCAAAGCATTGGACAACCCTCTACCCTAAATGGGTTAATTCTGTTTAAAACTGTTAATGCTAGAGAGTCAGTGTTTTCAATGGCACTCAGAAAGTTACTTCACTACATAAGTAACATACATAACTCTACAGACGAGACAGACAGTACGAGCAAAGCCAGCCAGCCAGAGGAATTGCATGGCACCATCCTAAACCTAAAGTAGCGGCACTATATGTGGTCAACTCATCACATTTGAGTTTAAGTGCGTTTATACTACTTCATGTTGTTGTGGGTACACGGGCAGCCAAGTCAGGAAGAGAATCTGGTGGCATCTGCAAATAAAAACTGCCTAAAGTTTGAACACCTGAAAAGCCTCAGTTAGCCATCAATATATTATTGGGCTTGGCATCAAAACAGTGCTACCTCCAGGATCGTCCAGTCATGAAATTAATCAGTTATTTATTTAAGGTGAGAATGTATCCCCACAGTGGGTGATCAGCAAGGCTATGTGGCTCTGGTATTTCCCAGTTCACAGATGTTGTGATTGGATGGTGGCATGCCAGTCACAAGGAGTAGTACAAGCTTGACAGAGAGACTTACACACCTACACACAAAGACATACACACATCTCCATACACATCCATACACACCGGGATATTGTCAATGCCGGGCATTTTTCTGCTACTTAAAAATTACACTTTTTCATGTTAAAACCATTGTTAACTAAAAAAAACTCCATTGCTACTTAGCCAAGACCGATTAACGAGAGACTCAAATCTCCGACAAAATACACGTACACACTAAACCTGCGTTGCATAAAAATCTGACCTCACTGCAGTGTAAAAACACAAGATAAGTAACGTACAATATGTCCATATTAAAGGAATAAGTGAAAGTTCAACGTTATCTAGCTCCACAGACAATCACAGCACCCCAAAGTATCAAGTGCATTCAAATAATATAAATATAGACCCAAAATAACCAATGCACCTTTGTCTGTGTTTTGAGTTTTCTGAGCTAGATCACATGACCAAGGAGCAGAGGCTAGCATTAGAATGAGGGAGATAGGAGCATACAGAACAGGTAGAAGGAGTTGGAGAGCATTAATATACACTTTACGACACATAATGAACTTTTTGCACATACCCAATACATGCATTCAAAAACACATATACACACATAGCTATTTTTTTGTAACACATCACACACATTTTATAGTTTTTTTGACAGTGTGAGTCTGTGAGCGCAAGTGAGTGACAGAGTGAGTCTGAGTGAGCGTGTGAGTGCCTGTGTGTGAGTGGGTGAGAGATGGAGAGGACAGCAGGAGAGGATTTATTTTATGGGTCTTGATTCACATACTGATGAGATGTGTCACACATACATATATGTCTGTTTGCCATCCCCTTGATAAAACCTCATGTCTTCAACACACTGCCAAGCAATGTAGTGGCATTTACACTGTGCTACACACACAAACAGGTCAGCATGGTGGGCCTTGCAACCTGACTCAAAGATTGTTAAAGGGTTAACACATGGAATTCCAGAGTGGTATCCAATGCATTTTATGTCATTGCATTGGATATCCCTCTATGTCTCCAAGGGTTGCATGAATGTTATGGCTATGCTCAGCTTTGTAGATATAGCATTCTGTCAGTTCAAGTTAGGATATGATGAACATGGCCAATTTTGTGTCCCATTGGTCCCAGGTTTAAGGATGATATCGGTGACATGCCATTATCAGAGAGGAGGGCTGTGTTGATGGGCCATCCGGCGGAGTAGAACACATGGTTATGTGTTGTATGAGTGTGTTTGCATGCATTCCAGAAGCATGACCATGGTCACACGTGTTTTTTACTCACAGGTGAAGTAGCACCTGATGAGCCTGATTCATATCTACATCCCGCTCAACGTATCCTCATTTTTATCAGTGGAAACAGAGACCTCCATGGGCTGTTGTGGCTTAACATCATCAACAAGACATGTGTCTACAGCAATATTGTGTAGTAGGGCACATGCCAGGATGATGTCACATGCTTTACCAGGTGCATATTGTAGAGTGCCCCCTGAGTGATCCAGGCAATGGAACCTGGCTTCGAGCAGACCAAAGGTGTACTTGATGGCTTTCCTGGTCCTGACATGTCCATTATTACAATGTTCCTGCGCAGGTGTGTGGGGATTGGCTAGTGGTGTGAGCAGCCACGTCTTGCACCCATAGCCAGCATCACCTGTGGACAGTGAGTGACATGGTGATACGAGAATCCCATATTATGTGGATGATATACTCCAGATAAGTGTTTGCTGGTGTGTCTGTGGTTGGTGGTGTGATTAATTGTAATTGGTATGTACCTGTCAGATGTGTGATGTTGTGAGATGCATGTTGTGTCTCCATTAGCTGTTAAGGCTGCATATGTGAGCTTGATTTGTTTTGTGAGTGGCAGGTGTGTTTGTTGTGTTGTTTGTTAACCCCTGTTGTTCCAGGGTGTGTTGGGATGGCTTATGTTGTGATGCTTTGTTTTAGCCTTGTCCCTGTGGGGTTGCTGAATTCTTGTTGTTTGTCTGTGACTTGATTGGATGGTCTATGCCAGTGGTTCGCAACCAGGGTGCCATGGCACTTTAGTGTGCCATGAGCACCAGCTCAGGGTGCCTCACTTTTCCCATGAAGATTTTAACAAAATTGATAACATTTATTTTTTAATTTATTTTCTAATGTAGATTTATGAAAATTAATATGCACAATTTTCTCCGTATTATCATTCCCACTATGAGACCTAATAATAACATCTATATACCTGTATTCATATATTGTTCCTTTCATTGAGCCCTTGAGAAATTACTTATTAATTCAAGGGGTGCCCTGAAAAATCCAGATTGCATGTTAGGGATGTCTTGAATGAAACAAGTTTGAGAACCACTGGTCTAGGAATTGTTGGTTTGTTTGCTTGGCTTTGCAAGGGTTAATTTCAACCTTTGTATGCTTGGGTTATGTACTTGTGTTGTATGAGCTGCTGTTTCTCTGTTTTCTTTTCTCCGACGGTGGTTTTTATGCTGCCTTGTGTGGTGTACGGCTAGAAAAAGCGGGTCTTAAATTTCTTCCAGTAAATGTTGCAATTTATCACTCTTTATCCCTACTGCAAACATTTGCATGGCTCTGGGGATAACTGTTGCATAGGCCCCAATGGGCAATATTTTCTCGTTAGTTATGTTTTCAGAACTGCCGTTAGTTATTCATAGTAGTGGCTTACCTTGCTTTTAAAACCACCAATGACAGTTTTTTCTGCCGACGATAACATTTGCATTGAGCCCTACATTACCAAATGAAAGGATAAAAAAAATTAACTATAGGCAACACCATTCTACACTGATATATATATATATATATATATATATATATATATATATATATATATAAATATATATATAAATATCTTCTATGTATAAATATATAGAAGTGAGCAGTGTTCTATTTCCATGCTCAACACACCCAGATGTGGCAGCAGGATGGATCTGCAGTAAAAGCATTATGGGATTCCTAGTCTTGATTTTGTAGGATCTGCTCTATTTCCTGAAGTCAAAATTACACATTCCAATGTTCTTATACTTGGCTCTGTGGCCTGGATATAAAGATACATTGGGGGTTATGCACTAAGGTGTGATAAAGAGGTGATAAAGCTTAGATGACTTCTCCAGTGATATCACTTCTCCAGTTCCTATGTTATTCTATAGAGCCAGTTCACTAAGATCTCCAAAGTTGGAGAATTCTAATTGAATAGTCTCCATAGAATAACATAGGGACTGGAGAAGGGATATCACTTGAGAAGTCATCTTTACTTTATCACTTATTTATCATGCCTTAATGAATCTCCCCCATTGTGTCAACATCACAGATGTCTCAGATTATTAGTGGAACACCTGCAGCTCTAATTATACAGACAACAACCATGGCTAGCAATATGTGTCTCTCCAGCTGTTGTTTTACAGTTCCCACCACTCTCTGACGAAGACAGAAACCAGCTGCACCTCACTGACGAGGCACAAGCAAGGGGTTAGCTGGTATTTTCCGTGCAGAGGGGACTTGCCCGTAATTTTGGAGCTGGGTCCACCCTTTAGGTCAGAATTAGTCTAATATGTGAAAATGTCTCCTCTCTAATGGCACTAGAGAGACAAATGTGATGCTTTTGATCAGTGACTAGGCAGAGAACAGGCAAAATTGCTTTTATCCATGTTCAGAGCCTCTCATATCCTTTGACTTGTTTTTGAAAAGCTCTTAGGGTCTCTCCCTAAAGGTAATGCAGATGTGGACCCCTTTCTCTTAGTACCTAGGAAAACCAGCTGCAGCCCACTGATGAGGGCTAAAGAAGGCTGAAATTTATATCTGGATTTACCTAATGGGTCTCATGCAGAGCGGACTTCCTTGTCATTTTGGAGCTGGACTGCCCTTTTGGGTGGGATTAGTCTAATATGTTTGTGTGAATGTTTCTGATGTGATGCTCTTGTGTGGTGATTTGCCATAGAATAGGCAATGTTGCTTTTGTTCCTGCTCAGAGCCTCTAACATCCTTTGGCTTGTTAAAGATAGAAAGGGACACACACAGGCAATATGAAATAAAAGAGCACATGCAAGAGAGAACACAGAAACAGTGCTTGCAAGAGGGCAATATAGAGCATGCATGAGAGTGCAGAAAGAAAGCATATGCAAGAGAGAATGCATGCAAGAGAGCAAGACAGAGTACGAAAGAGTGAGAGCACATGCAAGAGACTGCACTCAATAGTGAAAGAGACAGAAAACAAGAGCAAGCACACTCAAGAGAAAAAGTGCACAAGAGCACAAACTAGAGAGAGAATAGCATAGAAAATTAGATGGTGACTGCAAAACAACAGTGATAAAGAAGGAGAAACTGAGAGACGTATGAGAGCAAGAAAGCAAAAGTGGGAGTGCCAGAAACAATGAACTTTTGAATGCAAGACTGAACTGACACTGTCAGGTGTAAAATATACATCTGTCAGGTACATGGATGTCCTGGAACTCCTGCATCAAGCAGCATGCAGTATAATTCCTGATACAATGCTCTTTATAAGATTCCCGTGTCCTTCTTCATAAGTTCCATCAGCAGGGTGACCCTTGCATCAACGTGGCAATGTTCTCAAGCGATAATGTCACAGTTCCTTCTTTTAAATAGGTGGAACTCTGTTCACTTGGTGCTCAGTTATACTTCAGTAGTGTATCCGGGCATTGAGATTCTATAGATGTTTTGGGCTTTTTGACCCTCAGCTTGTTCTTGACCTTGATCCTTCACTGCCCACCCTGACCTTAGCTCATCTGACTTCCCTTCTTGATTTTCCTTTTTTGGCTTTGCCATTTTTGTTTTTTTTGGTGTCCATCTGCTTTCCTCTGGGTCTGCTTTTGGTTACACTATTAAACTACAAGACTTTCTTTGGGGGCTTGTCTTCTGTACAAGCTTCATCTTTAAAGTTAATGAGAGCTTGCTTGAGAGGGGGAGAACCTAAATCAATTAAAAAAAGAAACTCTGGGTCCTATGAAAAAACAAGGGTAATTCAGGGGCAAACCAACTGCATCACAGGGGACAAATAAAAAATCATGCAATGTTCTAGAGACCTCCCTAACATTCAAGGTCTAAATAAACCATAAAATTGATGGTGATTTTTGGAATTTATATTCTTCCCCAGAGATGCAGTCGGTTTGCCCCAGTATTACTCCTGTTTTTTAAGATAGAGACCTGTGTGTATGTGGTGTCTGGGAAGAATTGTGGATGAAGACACAAACTAGTGTGGATGTGCTGCAGGTAGAGAGACATGATGTAATAAATTAATAAGAACAGGGAGGGGTCCTCATTTTTTTCTTGCACTGGGGCACTTCACTTACTGCACCTTTTTGCAACCATCTGAGATGGGCTGTGCATTCTTTGTGGACATACTATCTGTGGTGATATCGATTGCACAGTTGCTGTGCGTCCTTCTCATATTGGGGCCTCATGAGGTGCCACATCTAGCGAGATTTTCAAGGCATCAACGGTTGCCCACTTATACTCACAGCATGTGAGGTACCATCTCTTTACATTGATCCTCTGGGGACAGACCCTCCTCGAATCTTTTCCCCTCTCAGCTACATGGAACTTACCCTTGCTGAGGCAACAGCACAGGCAGTGTCTGATATACTTATGCCTAAATTCACTCAAAAGCTTGACGGCTTCCAGGCCTCACTCATGGAGATGCTAATTTTTATTATTATTATTATTATTATTATTATTATTATTTATTTATATAGCGCCAACTAATTCCGCAGCGCTGTACAATTGGGAATAGACATACAGAGGTATTAAATAGTACAATCAGATGTGGAGAACAGGAGGATCAGAGGGCCCTGCTCGTGAGAGCTTACAGTCTAGAGGAAGGTAGGTTTGATACAGAAGGAGTTAGTGCTATTGCGTTTAAGTGCCTCCTGCCACATGAACTGCCAGTCAGTGGGTGGGAGTGAGACGTGCCGTTGAGTGCAGTAGTCCGTGTAAGGGGTGAATCTTGGTGATGATGTTTATGGAGGCAGTTGATAGGCCTCCCTGAAGAGGTGAGTCTTCAGGGAGCGTCTGAAGATTTGAAGGCTGGGGGAGAGTCTGATGGGGCGGGGGAGGGAATTCCACAGCTCAGTTGCAGCACGGGAGAAGTCCTGTAGGCGGGAGTGGGAGGATGTGATAAGAGCTGTGGAGAGCAGAAGGTCACGTTCAGAGCGAAGATGGCGGGCGGGAGTATATTTGGAAATGAGAGATGAAATATAGGGGGGTGCAGTGTTAGTGAGGGCTCTATAAGTTAGCACCAGAGTTTTGAATTTTACTCTGTATGCTAATGGGAGCCAGTGTAGGGACTGACAGAGGGGTGTGGTGTTAGAGAAGCGAAGAGTGAGGTAGATTAGTCTTGCAGCAGAGTTCATTATGGACTGTAGCGGGGTTAGTCGGGTGAGAGGCAGGCCAATTAGTAAAGAGTTACAGTAGTCAAGACGGGACATGATGAGTGTTTGGATTAGAATTTTTTTAGTGTCTTCTGTGAGAAAGGGTCGGATTCTAGAGATGTTGCGGAGGTGGAGGCGGCATGAGTTGGAGATTGACTGGATGTGAGGAATGAAGGATAGGGCAGAGTCAAATGTGACCCCCAGGCAGCGTGCTGTAGGGGTTGGTGTGATGGAAGTGTTGTTAACGGTGAGGGTAATATTTGGGATAAGGCTGGTTGTAGATGGAGGGAAGAGAATTAGTTCAGTTTTGCCAAGGTTAAGTTTGAGTTGATGGGAGGACATCCAGGAAGACACAGCAGACAGACAGTCAGACACTCTGTACAGGAGGGAAGGGGAGAGGTCTGGGGAGGAAAGATATATTTGGGTGTCATCAGCATAGAGAGGATGGTGAAACCCAAAGGAGTTTATTAGTTTTCCAAGGGAAGCAGTGTAGATTGAGAAGAGCAAGGGTCCCAGTACTGATCCTTGAGGCACACCAACAGACAGTGGGAGGGGTGGGGAAGTGGAGCCGGAGTAGGAAACACTGAAGGAGCAGTTGCAGAGATAAGATGAAAACCAGGAGAGTGCAGTGTCGCAGAGACCTAGGGAGTGGAGGGCTTGGAGGAGGAGTGGGTGATCAACTGTGTTAAAGGCGGCTGACAGTTCCAAAAGAATGAGTAGGGAGTAGTGGCCTTTTGACTTGGCTGAGAGCAAGTCATTGGCCACTTTAGTGAGAGCAGTCTCAGTGGAGTGATGAGGGCGGAATCCGGATTGCAAGGGATCTAGCAGGGAATGGGAGCAGAGGAATTTAGTGAGCCGGTTATATGCAAGGCGCTCGAGAAGCTTGGAGGCGAACGGGAGTAGGGAAATTGGCCGGTAATTTGACAGTGAGTTTGGGTCCAGGGAGGGTTTTTTTAGGATGGGAGTGATTAGTGCATGTTTGAAAGAGGATGGGAAGGTGCCGGTTGACAAAGAGAGGTTGAATAAGTGAGTAAGGATTGGAGTTAGTAGAGGGGAGAGTTCTTGGGTGAGCTGAGATGGGATTGGTCGAGAGGGCATGTGGTTAGGTTTGAGCGAGTGAGAAGAAGGGAGACTTCATCCTCAGTGACAGGTGGGAAGGAGCTTAGTGTGTATGTGGGAGAGGCGACAGGGCTGGGCTGGCTGGGTGGGGGTGGTAGTGATGAAATGTCATGTCTGATAGATTCAATCTTGTTCTTGAAGTGGTTGGCGAGATCTTGGGCAGAGAAGTTAGTGGAAGGTGTTTGTGTTGGTGGGTTTAGAAGAGATGTGAAGGTTGAGAAAAGGCGCTTGGGGTTGGAGGAAAGATTAGAAATTAGAGAGGAGAAGAATGACTGTTTAGCCAGGGAGAGGGCAGAGCTATACGAACGGAGAATGAATTTGTAGTGTGTGAAGTCAGCTGTGGAGCGCGATTTCCTCCAGTGCCTTTCAGCAGTGCGTGAGAACCTTTGGAGGTATCGTGTTAGTCTTGTGTGCCAGGGTTGTAGTGGGGTTGTGCATGGGTGGCGTGGAGTTGCAGGTGCAGCGATGTCAAGGGCTGAAGTGAGAGTGCTGTTGTAGAGAGCAGTAGTTTTGTCTGGGCAAGTGAGTGTGAGGATGGGGTTGAGAAGAGGCTGCAGGGAGGTAGAAAATTGTTGCTTGTCAAGAGTATGCAGATTTCTCCGCATGCGCTTGATTGTGGCGGGAGTGATGGGTTTGCGTGGTATGATGAGGTTACCGGTGAGGAGCTGGTGGTCAGAGAGGGGAAAGGGGACATTAGAGAAGTTGGAGACCGAGCAGAGGTTAGTGAAGATCAAGTCGAGGGAGTGACCATCACTGTGTGTGGGAGAGCTGGAACTGAAGACACATAAAGACTGAAGACACATAAAGACTGCCTTGACAAAGTATCACAGAGAACAAAATCCTGAGAAACCTCAACAGAACCTTTACACCATACGGTACAGCGCTTGGAGGAGAGAGCTTACTTCCTATTAAATAAATTGGATGACTTAAAAAGTAGATGTCGCAGAACTAATATACGACTCGTGGGTCTTCCTGAAAGTGTCAGGGGAAAGGATCTGTGAAACTTTTTAATATCAGAGCTACCACAGCAGCTGCTCCCCAGTGAGGATTACCCAAAAACGGCTATTGAATGAGCACATCGACTGGGTGCTCTATCCCAAATCACATAACAAAAATGCAGACCAGTAATCCTGCAGCTGTTAAACTACACTGACAAGGAAATAATTCTGGCTGCATAATGCAAAACACCTGATGTATCATGGATCAAAATTACTCCTATTTCAGGAGTAATGCAAGTCTGCAAGTTCAACGATAACCACCAACAATTTCAACTCTTCGCTCTGTATGGAGGCACAAGACAGGGATGTCCATTATCCCCCTTACTTTTTAATCTAGCCCTGGACCCACTGATCAGACATCTCCACCTTCTCTCGGCCTTTCATGGGGAGAACATCAGAGAAACAGAATATAAACTTTTGGCTTTTGCCAATGAGATGCTTTTGTATATTAAGAACCCACACTCAGCTCTCCCTATGGTTTTGCATATGATTGGGGACTTTGGGGAAGTCTCAGGTTTTCAGATAAATTTAGATAAATCAGAAGTCTTGTGGCTCACACCTCATCCACCAGGTACAGACTTAGACCGCTTCCCATTCAGATGGTGTGACATGCATATTTTGTTTTTGGGAATATATTTTCCGAGGCACCCAGATCACCTCTACTGGCACAATATCACTGCAACCTTTGATCACCTAATGACTGAACTTTACTCTTGAAGCATTCTCCCTGTGAATCTCAGATGCAGAATAAATCTCATTAAAATGGTCTCCTTTTCAAGACTACTATATAAAATACAAATGTTGGCTTTACTCCTAACTGACACAGATATTACACTGATACATTTCAGATTTCAGGGCTTCATTTGGTGAGGTAGGTGGCTGAAAATTGGCCTATGGAAATAGCAACAACCAAAAACTAATGGAGGGTATGGGCTACCTAACATCAAATCCTATAATATAGCCAGCTTACTTAGAAATGCTAGGGACTGGATTAACGTGACAGACTCCTATACACATTCACACAGGGACCAGGACTTTGTGCCCCATGTCACCCTCACCTACTTACTGCGCTTCTCTCCACACTTGGAGCATGGCAAAAATCCAGACGACATTTACATTGCAATGTAAATCATTCTTTATTTTTACTCTTGATAAATAATCCTGACTTTGAGTGAGGAGAACCCGACTGATGATTTCATGTATGCGTGGCGAAGGGCTTGAGATTGGTGAATAACATGCTACATCCCTCATCCACTTCCATATATTCTTTAAAGGAGGCTGCGAAAAAATTAAATCTTCCTCCCTCACGTGTTTTCATATCTGCTGGCTAAATACTACTTTCAGAGTTTTATGGCTCCTTTGCGCAATAAGTCTTCTGATAACCCATTAGATACATTGATTTTGCTCTCACTAGACAATGGTCAGTTCCAACATTGATACGATTTAGTGAATACAGTTTTATTATTTGCAAGTATGAAATCAATTTCACTTGCATTACCATTATTTCTGGGCCTTTTTCCTCTAGAATGAATTCATGATGTTCAGATTTTGTTCTTCTGCAAATTTCGATCACTTGAATGCCTCTTTTGTCTCTTTTTCCAGGTCCATTGGTCCAACTGATATTGGTCCAACTGATTTTTCACCATTTTGGATCTTAGCAATTGGTGCATTGAAATCTCCCATTAAAAATTTGTAGTGAAAATTGTCCTGTTTGTAGAGGTGTAATAAATAGTTAGAAAATTCTTCAACTTGAATGATTTGAAGAACACAGCGACTGTTTAGTTTGATAGCACAGGAAGAGATTCTTTCAGAAATACTTCTACTTTTGCGACTGAGTCTGTCAGTCTTTTGTTAATCAAAAAACAGATTTCTCCACATTGTCCTTCATTGGTTCATTTATAGCATAGCCAGTGTCCATCTTCTAATTTGACTAAATCTTCATCTTTTTTACGTGTCTCACATAAGCTGATAATGTCCCAATTGATGTTATTTAGTTCTTGTCCTAGATGCTCTAAGTGTGAAACCGTACACAAAGATCAAATGTTAAGCGTTCCAATGTCTAAAGACCAAAGGCAGTCTGATAAAACCTGGTAATTCTTAGCACCCTCTCTGCGGATTGAGGGCCATTGTTTTTGTTGAGGGAATGGCCCATAATCTGCCACACAGGTCCATTGCATATATGCTATATCTATCTATCTATCTATCTATCTATCTATCTATCTATCTATCTAGCTATTGATAATGTAATCAAGCACTCACAGGTCTTTTAGAAACGGGATAAATGTTTAATCGAACAGCATGCCGATTTTTCGGCCAGATGCAGCTGGCCTTCCACAGGACCACCCTGAGGAAGGACAGCTGCGCCTGGCCGAAATGTTGACATGCTCTTCAATTAAACAATTATCCCATTTCTAAAAGACCTGTGAGTGCTCGATTACATTATCAATAGCTGTACTCTAGCAGACTGATTGCACCCAGGCGGTTAACACTTGGAGGGCGAGTGTTCCAAACGGTAGCACTCTCTGTGGTTTGTAACAATCATGCTTGGTTGCTCGTCAAATAAACAAGTGATACATACATTTCTCTAGTTGGATATTTATTGAAGGATTATACATGAACTTTAGAGGGTATTTTGGAAGTTATAAATTACTGAATTATTGAACTTGAGAGGCAAAGGATTCATCACCATTTGTAACTTATTTTCTGTCATTAACATGTGTCATACCAGCATAGTGGTATGACCTACTTGGACCTTAGGGTTTTGACCTATTCCATAAGAACATTATTAATTACTGCATTATGAGTTATAACAAGTTTTTTTTTAATATTTTATGCCATCCTTGTGTGTGTCTGCCCAGCCATGAAGTTATGCTTTCCCATTATAATATTGTAAGAAAGTTAAAATGGATCAAATAAGACTTATAACAGGGGTTTGTCTGTGGAGATATATATTTGTGTGTTTGTGTATGCATACATGTCTGTACCTATATGGATATGGACATTGTATGCAATTTATCATGTGTGTGTATGTATATATATATATATATATATATATATATATATATATATATATATATATATACAATATGTGTGTGTGTGTGTGTGTGTGTGTGTGTGTGTGTATGTGTATGTGTATATATACATATATATATATATATGTGTACACGTGTGTATGGTAAATTGTCTGTATTATGGCTTAAGAATATACAATTGGAAATCTGTTTCTTTAATTAAGAACCCAGGGCAATTTCAGCTGTCCCAAACTGCAGGGGGTCACACAATTACACCAATAAAGGGTGCTTCAAGTGGTTTGACAGGATGCATTCCTTATTTAGGCATTTGAGGACTCAAAGGAAGCTCTCTCTTAGTCATATATGAAAGGAGTGAGAACAAATGTCAAAACTGTCTCTCAACTAAACAAAGATTTCAGATAGAAGAACAAATGCTTCTGATAAACCTGTTTCTGGAGCCTTCCCCCCATCAATAATATATCTGAGGCCACCATGAAATGGCAAGTGGGTATGGTGAGGAAAGGTCGGTTGAGCTAACCAGTTTACACCAGTCTTAAGTGATATGAAAAATGGTATAAAAGAGCATGAGGAGAGCAGTAAAGGAGAAGAGCATGAGGAGAGCAGAGAAGAGCAGCATGAGAGAAGAGCAGCCTGGGAAGAAGACCTGTCCTTGAGAATCCAGATGTGAGCCCAGCAGATAAGAGACCAGAAACCAAGATTTGTGCTGGAGGGTGTGAGGAGACTGTCATCATGTTATTTACTGGTATCCAATTTAATTCCATCTTTTCCATACCTGTAATCTACAATATTGTTCAATTCATGTAGATATCATCCAAACTGTAACATTATTTTGATTATGTACATTATACAATCATCTTTTTTATTATCCCTTATCTGTGTGTTTCTTAGTTACAATCTACCCCCAAAGGACAAATGTACCCTTGGTAAGAGGGGTTAGATGCAATTTCTTACAATATTACACATGTTCAGTATCACTGTTGAGTAGTTACACTACTGTATCTAGTATAGATTACTGTGAACATTGAATAGCTACATTTTTTGTGACTTTAGTCCCACACCTTTACAGGTGGAAAGATTACACCTTCATATAGCATGAAGTGGGGCAGAGGTCTACTAGGGGTTATTAATATTTATTCATGTTCTTTGTTTCACCATTTCTTGTAGTAGTTTAGGTATCTAGGCTCTTGGAATGTTCCCTCTACTTAGTGTCTATTTCTGATGTCTGCTAGGGATTCCACCTTTATTGTTACACATCAGTTTTAAGATGTTTCTAACTGGTCTAATTGTAGAATCTCATGCCTGCTTACCCACATTTATATTAGTGTTAAATCTAGCCTTGACCACCTGACACATGTCCTAATTAGTGTATTTGCAACCCAAGTTTACTTTTGACTGGGGATTTCAGTGGCTCCATTGAGCACTACGATATAAGGTAGTGACGGACTATGACAAGAGGTTATATATTAGTATCTGCATCTCATTATTTTAATTATGTAACTTTTTAAATCTATTTACTGTTGGTTGCAGAATTATATGTTTTTCTGACAATGAGTTAGGAAGATTTATATACTTGAGAGCAGCGTTGCGATGCTATGTGAACACATGGGTTACTTATATCACCTACAACACTAGACTCAACAGCCCTTACTTCCACTTGTAACAGGTTCAACTGTAAAAAACAAAAGTCCCTTCACGGATTGCAAATTTCTTGTTTGAGTTTCGTAATAACATCTACACACCGTGTAAAACGATCTTCTCCAACACAAAGATAAACAATGCTTAGGTTGCGGATGAAAGAGCTTCTCCACAAACTCCCCTTAATGCACAAATCCAGAACCAAAAAAACTTGCACAACCATAGGCATATAGTATTCAGTGATAAAACCAATGAAGCTTTATTGCGGTAATCAAATTACAAAATTACAATGTACCTCCATATTTCATCTTCAAGTATTACAGGGAGATACTTCAATCATGGAGTGGCAAACAGTAAAAGCATTTTAGTTGCATCCCACCAATCAACGTGTTTTTCATCTATATCGCTTCTCCAATCATGATTAAGCGTTATAGGCGTAAACCGCGTTGAATGATTCTACTGTTTGCCGCACCATGATTGAAGTCTCCTCCTGTAATACTTGAAGATCAAATATGGAGGTACAGTGTTATTTTTAAAATTTGATTACCGCAATAAAGCTTCATTGGTTTTATCACTGAATACTATATGCCTATGGTTGTGCAAGCTTTTCCAGTTCTGGATTTCTACTTAAGTCACCTAATGTCTGTCCAACCCTATAGATATTAACACTAGATCTAGCCCTAACCAGCTGAACCATGTCCGAGTTAGTGCCCTGTGGGATCACACCCCTAGGTTACTTTTGACTGGGGATCTGTACCACTCCACTTAGCCTGGTGATGTGAGGGAGTACCGGACTATGACAGGTGGTAACATACCCATTGCATCACAATTTGAGAACTAGGTGACTTCCAAATCTATTCATTGTTAGCTGTATAGGTAATTTTTTCCTGACAATGAGTTGGGACCTACTGTACTGCTTAGTGCAGCATTGTGATGTTATGTGAACATATTATATACAGGCTACTTCATTAATTTATTTATCCAGCATATATTTCCTCAAAGTTTATTCATTCAGCATACATTTCTTCATGTTTGATGTTTCATGCCTATTTTGTCAATATTTGATTCTTGTGGGGATATGAATTTATTCATATGCATTTTCTACTAAAGTACAGGTGTATACTTCATATCATTATACAGCTAATTGTCCATATGTTGGAGATTCTGCTCTTCCTGTGATTACTTACACATTCATAAATGGGTTCACACTATCTCAGTTTTTTAACTGCATGTCTTGTGTTTTGCACTGAACATATGTTGAGTATGTGGGAGTGGGCAGTGTTTCTAATGTGTTTCATTCATCATGTCAGTGTTTCTCACTTCTGGGATCAATTAAGCGCATGACACCTCTTTTGGAGCCTTTCTAGCATTTTTGAATGTTCACTAGTTATATAAGGGGAGTTTGTACTTCTGACGTGTAATTTTGATAAAGGCCACCCAAAGTTGCCGAAACGTCGATTCAGCAAACACCTCATATGTTTGAAAAAGCTCCTGTGAGTGCCATCTAACTTCTAGAGAACTGTATATATATATATATATATATATATATATATACATATACAGTTCTCTAGAAGTTAGATGACCACCTTTGCCTTCAAAACAGCATCAATTCTTCTAGGTACACTTCCAAACAGTTTTTAATTAACTCTGCAGGTAGGTTGTTCCAAACATCTAAGAAAACTAACCACAGTTCTTCTGTGGATTTAGGCAGCCTCAGGTGCTTCTCTTTCTCTTCATGTAATCCCAGACAGACTTGATGATTTTTAGATCCTTGTTCTTCTTTACGCTGAAGATAGTTCTTAATGAATTTGGCTGTATGTTTAGGGTCATTGTCATGCTGCAGAATAACTTTGGGGCCAATCAGATGCCTTTCTGATGGTATTGCATGATGGATAGGTATCTGCCTGTAATTCTCAGCATTGAGCATACCATTAATTCTGACCAAATCCCCCAACTCCATTTGCAGAAATGCAGCCCCAGACTTGCAAGGAACCTCCACCATGCTTCATTGTTGCCTGCAGACACTCATACTTTTACTGCTCTCCAGCCCCTCGGCAAACAAACTTTCTAATGCTACAGCCAAATATTTAAAATTTTGACTAATCAGTCGAGATCACCTGCTGCCATTTTTCTGCACCCGTGTTCCTGTGTTTTCGTGCATAGTTGATTCCTTGTTTCAGAGGTATAGCCTTTTGGCAGCAAGTCTTCCATGAAGACCATATCTGACAAGACTTCTGTGGACAGTAGATGGGTATACCAGGGTCCCACAGTTTTCTGCCAATTCTGATCTGATGGCACTACTGGACTACTGGATGTGTCTTTCATCTGCTGCACTAAGTTTCCTTGGCTGACCACTGCATCTACGGTCGTCAGCATTGGCCGGTTCTTTGTGCTTCTTCAAAAGAGCTTGGACAGCACATCTGGAAACCTCTGTCTGCCTTGAAATTTCTTCCTGGGAGAGACTTTCCTGATGCGATATAACTGCATTGTGTCTTGTTGCTGTGCTCAGTCTTTCCATGGTGTATGACTTTTGACATTAAACTGTCTTCAGCAACCTCACCTTGTTAGCTGAGTTTGGCTGTTCCTCACCCAGTTTTATTACTCCTACACAGCTGTTTCTGTTTCACTTAATGATAGTGTTTCAATCTACATATTACATTGATGAAAATTAGCACCTGTTTGGTATAATTGTTTAAGCATACACCTGACTATATGCCTACAAAATCCCTGTCTTTGTGCAAGTGTACCTAGAAGAATTGATGCTGTTTTGAAGGCAAAGGGTAGTCACGCCAAATATTGATTTGATTTACATTTTCTTCTGTTCACTCACTATGCATTTTGTTAATTGATCAATATAAACTATTAACGTCTATTTTTAAAGCATTCTTACGTCATAGCATTTTTTTCACACCTGCACAGAAATCTATCTATCTATCTATCTATCTATCTATCTATCTATCTGGCCTGGGTGCTGTATAAACTGTAATACATAGCGGGGTAATCTTTCAATAGACTGATATTTTTTTACATATCTATCTATCTAGTAAAAATGCATGTAACAAAGAAAAATATTTATAACACACATATATATATATATATATATATATATATATATATATAAAAAACAGAATAAAATGTGTATTAATACTAATCAAGATATATGTGCAAAAAGTTGTACTAATGTCAGTAAAAAATGGGGTGAGTGGCATTGTGGTTTGGAGAAGACCTAAAACGGGTGTCCTCTCAAAACAATTCTGAATTACTGGTTTAAACCTTCGAGTGCCACAGGAAAGATCAATGTATTGCTTACTCTCCAGCATTCACAGGGTTAAATCTGCTGACACTTCAAAGTTTTTTCAACCCTAACATTTAATATATGGTAACCCTACATTTTTTTGCTTTCTCTTTCAACTGGTGCTCAATCTGGATAGGGCTGTCAATCACAGTAACTAGGGGCAGGATAACAGGGCTGAAAAGGTATCAAAGGAGGGATTAGATGAGTGCCAGAGCAGTGAAGAGGTGAATGCCAAATCTTCACCCACAACATGAAATATCACAAATGTGTTTTAAGATAAATGAAGAGCTATAGCATAATTTATTTTATGGCATATCTGTTTATTTACAGTAGTACATGCCTTAATTCATTTGTCTCTTCAAAATAGTGAGATGTTTTTCATGATAAAATGGATTGGATGTTAGTTTTAACATGTATGTTGTGGTCATCTGCTGGCCTTAGCTGACACTGCATCCGTTACTTTGCTGAATACCAAAATTATGGAATGCAAAGCAGCTTCAAGCACATCTTCCCTACTTGAGGTTCTCTGTGGTTCCCCATTTCTTTGATATGCAGATGAAAGTATGAGTTGTTTTCCTTATATTCTTACAAGTACATTTCAGCAAATAGGATAATTATGGCTTTCTGGTAAATTATGTAGCCCACTGTTCTCTTTCAAGTGAACCACCATAGCTTTATATACATTTCAAATGAAATCAGTTATACCAAGCGAACAAAGTAATACTGTAAATGCTATGATTTGTAAATGACATCATAAACCACGATACCAGAACTTTCTGTACATTTGAGGTCTTAATTATATAGTTGTTGGCATGAATAATTGTAGTCATAAGCATGTTATATACTTATGTTGACTACTTACGAGTGGGGGAGATGCATTAAGTGGTAGGAAATTTCTCCGCCAAGAGACACTCCAACTCCTATGTCATTCAATAGAGCTTCATTACAAACCAAGGGAGACCTATGCACAAACACAAATGAGGAGAATTTCTAGGGCAATGTAAACTGCACCAAGTGGACATATATACATTTCTCTTGATCTAAATGGGACTTTCAAATGCTAGAGAAATCTCCAATGCACTGCCATGAGGAGCCTTAGAGACCTTGCAAACATTCAAAGAGTTGAAAGCCCAATTTAACCATTTGAGTGCCAGAGTGGTATTCAACATCTTGTAGAGTAATAAGTGTGGTTCAAATGGTTTGCTCCTGAATTGCTTTGCTTAATTTTAAAAATGTCAGTGTTAAATGCATATATTAATTTGGCTGTCATATTATGAAAGGCTGACAAATGTAGTCTTACAAGCTAATATCTTTGTGGGCTTTAGAATAGTTTGGTAAGATATCACTTTCTCCATCACCAGAAATAATCTCCCTACCCCACAGGCCTGTTTGACAGTCCATGTGCTCATGGCACATAGGGTCCTATGTTCATAAGAGAACATAGTCTTAAAGGGATAGTAATACTTCATTTTAACTTTATTTTATTTTGTAGGCATTAAAAAAACATGAAGAATGATATAAGTCTTATCTCTCAAACCTTTATGGTTTAAGAGATATTCACAAACAAAGTGTCTCCCCCCGTTCAACCAGATCAGAAGGGAGGTGCCCAGGTAGACTGCAGAGAGGGACAATCTTCAATTAAGATAAGGGAAAAAGCTGAAAAACTTGTCAAGGGGGGGCAGGGCTTTCATTGTTTTCATACAAAGAAGATTGTCCCCTTCTGTTATCTGTCTGGTCATACAACCTGATCCACATCTGAGAAGAGATGGCTTACACTAGGTAAAAGGGGCGGGGAGGGGAACTTTGCTTGTGAATATCTCATAAACCATAAAGGATTGAGAGATAAGACTTATATCATTCTTCATATTTTTTTAATGCCTACAAAATAAAATAAAGTTAAAACGAAGTATTACTATCCCTTTAAAGGGATAGTAATACTTAATACAAAATATGTTTATCCCTCTGAGTAAAACAAGGGCACTCCCACTGCTGAAAGGTGTTTTATTCAAAAGTTATTACAGCTCAAACTTGAATTTTTAGGTGAAGTATCACAGTGGCCTGAAATTGTACAGTGGTGCTGTTGCTACACTATCCTATGGACAGCTCTGGTCCCAGGACCATAAATCTCCATAAGATGGAGTAGCAACAGCACCATTGTACAATTTCAGGCCACTGTGATACGTCACCTAAAAAATTCAAGTTTGAGCTGTAATAACTTTTGAATAAATCATCTTTCAACAGTGGGAATTCCCTTGTTTTACTCAGGGAAATAAACAATTTTAAGTATTACTGTTCCTTTAAAATACAATATTAATGTCAGAATCTTATTTTGTCTTCAAAATTACACATGTTCACATTTTCCATGCTTTACTAGATGCTGACTTGACAGACAGTTTTTAGAGAAACGGCCTTGAAAGTGGACATGGCCATATATAACCTCAAAACAAGCCATATGTGAAAAAATTACATTATTAATTCTGGGACAAACCAACTGTGCCATAGGGGGCAAATAAAAATTCCCATTTCTTTAAATTTGACTTTTAACTTCCTGAATGCTATAGAGGTCTCCAACACATAAAATGGGTTAAAGGCCCCATTCAAATCAATGTGTGTGAGGGGTTATTTATTCCCTATGGTGCCAATTTGCCTTAGAATTACTCCAAAATGTTTGTACTTAGCCCCTTAAGGACCGACCGCACACGCAAGAGGAGGTCACTTAAGGACCATGGAGCTTTTTTTTTTTTTTTTTATCCGATTCCAGACTCCCAAATGGCATGCAACCATCATGGGTCCTTAAGGGTATAACAAGCCATGGCGGAGATCCCGCTGATGCTTTGGAAGTTCTCTGCAGACCATGGCTTTTGCTCTGAGAGGCAACTAAGCAAATGTCAGGAAAATCCTACTACAACAGCTGAACTTTATTTGTGATTAATCTGAGTCACGTTAAATGATGGCAGGTGTGTATTGACTTCTATTTAACATGAGATTGAATGTGCTTGGTTAATTCAGAACACAACTGCATTCCCAGTTAGAAGAGGGTGTGCACACCTATGCAACCAGGTTATTGTTTTTTATTTTTTATTTTTCACCCTCAACGATTTCAGTTTGTTTTGCAATTGAATTGTCCATGTTATAGGTCATATTAAAGGTGGAAAAAGTTCTGACATGATTTATCTTTGTCTCATTCTTTAACATCACAAGAACCTGGCATTTTAACAGGGGTGTGTAGACTTTTTATATCCACTGTAACATCATATTTTCAAAAGTGGCTTTCTGCTTTTGAGCATTTCAGTCTTTAAAAAGTGAGGATACATTTGACTTAAATTTAGATGACAATTTCCTAACAGATTTTTGAACCCAAGGCCTATAGACTCACAACAGTGAGAAATTGCTTAGGATACATTTGGATGCAATTGCTTTGGATACATTCATATGAAAAGTCATAACATCTTCTCCCCAAATAAAATTTGGAACAAATGACAGCCATAACAAATGAAAACATGGAACCATTTGATCCCCATGATGATATAATATACAAAGATCTAAAGTCAGTTGAATTATTTAATACTTAAGGTTGCTAACGTCCTCCATTTGTATTACCAAGTAATTTCATAGGCACTGTACATTTGTATTACCAAGTAATATCATAGGCTCTGTACGTAGCGAATGGGAAGTTGACTTCCTACTCATTTTACTGAACAAGGTGTGAAGTATAGTGTATGCCACTTTCTTCTGCACCTTTTCGGTACATAGTCTTAAACAGATGAAATGAAATCTTTGAAAAGCCCATACACTTCACCATTGCCCTTTCCATGGTACAGGAGGAATACAGAGCACCATTTTTGGCATATGTAGCTTAGTAAATTGGTGTTAGGCAAGTATAGCACTAAGAAATCAGATCTACTGGCAGTTTTATAGTGGAAATGTATTAATGCACCTGTACTGGGTAGTTCATACACTTGACCCTCTATGTCAGTGGCTCTCAACTGCAGTGTTGTTTACTTTGGAGTGCCATGGATATCTGCTTAGGGTACCCCCAGATTTTCTTTAAAAATATTGACAAGATATGCAATTGTTTAGATTCAAATGTAGATTTATATATTTAAATGAACTGTTTTGTGCAATCCGCTTTTTGTCATTTTTTGGTCATTTTATCTAACAATATCTATTTATTTCCTTGCACCTTTCATTGGGGGTTATGCATAAATGCGTGATAAAGAGTTGATAAAGTGGAGATGACTTCTTCAGTGATATAATTTCTCCAGTTCCTGTGTTATTGTGATTATCATACTAGGTGTGCCCAATGTAAGCTGTCTGGTTTATGCTTTGCAGAGTGGGCTCCCGGTGGAGCTCTGTAAGTAAAAAGTATGTGATGTACTATGACCATCATCGGTTCTTAAGTATTTAAGGACCGTGACGGTCATAGTATGTCCCGTAGTCTTTAATTAGTTAAGATCTGTTAAGTTGATCTACTAAAAGTTACTATCTACTACTACCAGCTTATACTTGGTTGGGATCAATACTGCTGTGATCCATCACAACAGAATCTCATTTTTTTTTTCCTTGGAATAGTTTTTCTGTTCTCCAGATCTTGATTAAAGGGTCTTATCTTTGACCCCTTAAGGGACAGAGGAGTAATTAATACATTGGGAAGCAATGTGCTATGCGCCCTTCTGATTCTTAAAGAGTTAACAGAAAAAAGTGGTGTAATTCTGGGGCAAATCAACTTCACCACAGGGGACCAATATATGTACTTAGTGATTTAAAGGGATAGTAATGTCTAAATGTTATAAAAAGTAATATTGTAGTGCAGAAAATAAGAAATCCGTCGGTGCTATTCCTATCTCTCAAACCTTTATGGTTTGAGAGATAAAGCGTTCTAAAGTTTCCCCCTTCCTGATGTTAGCTGTAAAGTTGACAGAAGAGGATCTGAGTAGGTCGATTTGAGGAGGCTCTTCAGCAAAGCCAAAATAATGCAAATGAAAAAGAAATACTTCTTTGGAACGGTCTAAAAAGTGTGCTTGCAAATCAAGCACACTTTGTAGACCGTTCCAATGAAGTATTTCTTTTTCATTCACGCTATTTTGGTTCTGCTGAAGAGCCGCCTGTCGGTCCCCAGACGAGGAACTCCTGCTGTCAGCTTATAGCTGCCGTCAGGAGAAGGGGAGGGAGGGAGGAACTTTAGAACGCTTTATCTCTCAAACCATAAAGGTTTGAGAGATAGGAATAGCACCAATGGATTTCTTATTTTCTGCACTACAATATTACTTTTTATAACATGAATACATTACTATACTTTAAATGGGTCTGAACATTAGAGAGGTCTCTAATTCTTTGTGCAGCAATGCATTTCAGACCCCTTTATCATTCAATGGGTTAAAAGCTCATTTAACTCCTTAAGTACTAGGGGTATTTTGCATGTTTGTTACTAAGGAATTTTTCACGTTTTTGCTATCCATGTATTTAAAGGGATAATATTGTTATTTTTTAAGACTCATTAATTGTCTAACCATTAAAAAATAAAAATAAATGCACCCAGTCCCATCTCTCAAACCTTTATGGTTTGAGAGATATTAAGGACCAAAGTTCCCCCTCCCTCCCCTTCCCTTGACGTCAGCGCTCAAGCTGACTGCAGGGGAATCAGGTCCCGGGACCGTTGTAGGCTCTTTAGCAGAGCCGACACCACGTTATTGAAACAGAAATCCTTCACTGGAACGGTCTACAAAGTGTGCTTCGTTTATTGTTTCAATAACGCGATGTCGGCTCTGCTGAAGAGCCTCCGCTTGTCCACCATAAAGTCCAGAGCGATGGGTGCAAGGAAGAAGGCCAACACGTATAAATGGCTCACTGGGTATTTGTCATGTCTTTCCTTTGTTCCATTGTGCAGAAACAGATGTGCCCTCATCAAGTCCTACCCCATGGCTCATGTGACATGACATCTTGCCATGCGGTATTAAACCCTTAACGACCCATGACGTGCCAGGACTGGCGCATTCAGTTTCAGACACTTTCACAAGTGCCGGGTCATGGAATTGCTGCAGCAGCGATCCCATGTACCGGCATTGTGAAAGAATGAATGAGGAAGTGTTGTACACTGCCTCTAGTGTCTCTTCTCAGCCATCTGTCCCTTGCTATCAAAGTAAGGGACAGAAAAGCAGAGAGGAGACACCTAGTGGACAAATAAAATGCAGTAGCTGGTGCTATTAACCCCTTCACTGCTGTGCTGGAGGATGGGTAAATGCAGGTCCATTTTTGACCTGCTAAAATTATTATTTTTTTTTTTTTAAAAGACACAACACTTTTTTTTTTAACAAAAATGTTATTTACATAAAAAATATTTCAATAACCAAAATAGGAAGTTGTTGAGCCATGAAATACATTTATACACACCACCAAATGTCATCAATAAAAAAGTGGAAAATTAGGAGGGGAAAAAGGGTCATGGGGTTTTTCACCCGGGGGGGACAGTGATCACTTGAAACTGCCCATTTTGTAGGTATGACTGACCGGTCATATGTTTAATGCAATGTCCATAAAAATGTAACCCATTGAGCCCAAATGATCCCAAGAGACAAAAAATGGCATTTTTTTTACATTTTTTTACCATTTTCTTTCATTTTCCTAAAATAAATCGTGGGCTATCCATATAAGTATGGTATCAAAAGAAAGCCCTATTTGTGCATAAAAAAATGGTATATAATTTTCATGGGTAAAATAAAGTACTTAGAGGGAAAACACTGTTGAACAAAGACATAGTCAAAAAGGTCAGAATTGCTCTGGTCCTTAAGTGAAAATGACCTCAGATTTTCCCGGTCCTTAAGGGGTTAAGATTCAGTAGCACTAAGAAGCTGCAGTTGGAGCACTGCATGGAAGGGAAGTCAGAGTTTCACCAGAGTTGGACATCTCTCCGTTCTGTGAAGGGTCATGCCTGTAGGAAGGAATGATAGGAGTTGAAACTACACTGCATACCTCTCTGGTACTCAAATGTTTAACAAACTTTATATTTTTAACACTTTGAGTTCCAGAGTGGTATCTAACTCATTGTTTCGCAATCGGATGGATACCCCTCTGGAACTCATAGGGTTAAGAACAAGGGGATGAAAACCAGCCAAATGAATGTGTGAACTGGAAAATCAAGTGTCCTCCATAATGTAGAAGCTGGAGTTTGGTGCGGGCGCATTGTCTTTGTGTTTCACACACAACTCAGCATGATGGGAGTGGCAGCCTCCCTCTCAATTAATTACTCCTATGCAGTAGCAAACACTATTACATGAAAAATCCAGCACTATTCAGCTAGATTAGGCATGGCAAACCTCTTTACTACCCCTTTAACACTTGCAATGCCAGAGAGTTATCCAATGCATTGCATTTCAATGCACTGGATGCCTGTCTAATGCTGAAGGGGTTATATGGTTACTGTGAATATTTACAACTCTAAATCTGAATATTTGCTCTTTGTTATACTTCGTTTGAAATGATGGACACAGGAAGTCGAGTGTACCAGTGTTGGCAGGGTCATAGGTGATATCCGTGAAGTGGCAATGTCATTGTGCACCAAAGGAATTCCAGATGTCAGTTGAATTCACAGCCTCAATTAGACCCACCCATTGAATGGCAGCTGCATTTGTTTATTATGGTGACAGCTATGTTGTTCAAGCAGGCATTTTCAAAGCTGGTGGCTTAGGTGGATCTCAGTAATCCTGTGGAGTGAAACATATCATTATGTATTGTGTAAGTGTGTTTCCACACATTCCCTATTATACTCACAAGTTGTCACTCTGCGTATATCCTCGACAAAGTAAAGAAGTCCCTGGTGAACTTGTGTTTCCGCCCCTCTCAGGATCTTCTCATCCTCAGGCTGGGGAACAGGCACCTCTGCAATGGGTTCAGGATCCAAATCCTCCATTAAACATGTGTTCACTGCGATATTGTGGAGTATGGCGAATTGTGGTAACTTCAAAGGGAAAAAAAGGCAACTCTCATTGTTTGACACAGTGTCATACAACTAGAGTGAGCTCAAAATAGTCACCATCCCATACACTAACCCTACACTATCCCTAACATGATACTAAACAATACTAACACTGTCTTAACTCCTGACATCCTCTGTGCCTTATTCTTCAATCATCTTCAGTCTTCTTTATTCTCTTCTTTTTTCAGTACAATCTTCTAAAAAACAAAAGTCAAAAAGGTTTTTAAAAAAACTAAAGACTCGACAAAGATGCCACATTTAAGCTTCCGGTAGTCAAAGGGTTTAAAATCTTTGGAATATGTCCTCCGATTATTATTTTTGTTTGTTAAAAAACTAAAAGTTATTTTATTGTTCTTTTGGATGGAAAAAAGAATGCCGGCCACATGTCCCCCTTGCGGCTGCCGCCACTGTATTGCTGGAGGCGGCAGGCATGCACATTGATGAAGCCCCCCCCCGCCTACCTCTCGGACCTATGCCTGAGTCATGCTGCGAGAATTATGAACAGAGACTGGCTTTTACTTGCCAGTCTCTGTTCAAAATGACTGCCAGCCTCCAACTGGCTGAGATGTGTGCTTACACACCTCCCAACCAATCAGCTTCTAGGGGTTTCTTTATCCCCCTCAAGTCACTGCATGAAATAGGATAGCAAATTCAACTTATTTTATGTGAAGTCCAAAGGGTGCAAATTTTGCACCCATTGGACATTTATCCGCTGGGCTGGTTGTTGACAGAGCAGTTAATGGTATGGAAAACTGTGCTGTCAAAACCACCACCACTGGTTTAAAAAAATAGCAGAGGTAATAGTATTGAGCCCTCAGTGTTTTCTGCTCTTTTATATACATACAAAAATAATTATAAAAGATACTTAAATAGTAAGCACTTACATAATATATCAGGTTTACATTTAGAGTCTGTGTAAATACAACACAGAATATAAGTGAGCATTAACTGGTAGCGCACAAGGAGGATATGTGGGCTGATCAACAGAAACTATGGGACTAAGTTTAAGTCAGGTGTACCCAGACCTGTGCAAAATGACCAACAAAGCAGAGTTCAAGAAACCGTACTTTGCAATGTAAGACTAAGTAGTAAGTGAAGTGTGCATGAAAATTTGCTTCCCCCAGCCTTCCCAAACTCAGCAAAAGTAATTTCCTAACTCAAAATTTATATCAAAGAATGGAAACATATGCATATGCATGTGTTGTTAACCCTTTGAGTGCCAGAGGGGTACGCAACACATTGCTTTGCAATGCGTTGCATACCCCTCTGGCACTCAAAGGGTTAACAGGCTCTGGAGCCAGCCAATGTTCTTTTACACTCTTCACTTCCTGTTGAGTCTTGCTAACAGCAAAAGGGTCAATGTGTGTTTTCTTGTCTTTCAATAATTCAGTACCATAATTCAGTTCATAAGTCCAATAGAATGTTTTAATTAAGAAAAGATCATCCATATTTAAGTTGCTTTTGAAGTTTCTATTTTGATTTAATAAACATTAATATGCTTTTCCCAACTGAGAGGAAGATTGTAAATTGAGATATGGCATTACAAGACTCGAGAAAATTACTCCCAGATTGTAAGAAACTGGAAAAACCACCAAAACCATTTAAGAAGCATTTGTTGTTGACAAGTGTTCTGTGCCCTATCTAGACCAAAGCTATTTATCAAGAGTGCGCAAGTTGCATATTTTATTATACGTTGCGTATCCCTCTGGCACTCAGGGGGTTAAACCTTAAATGGTACTTGACCAAATAAATATGTTAAATTACAGATTATTACTATTTAATCTCTGCTTCACGAATTATACACTTAGGGCTGTATGTTCAAAGTGGAGGAATTTTGGGGCAATCCAATTACGATATTGGAGAGAACTAAAAATTCCCATTGAGTTAATTGGGGTTTTTAACCTCTTGAATTCAAGTGAGGTCTCCAACGCATTGCAAAGCAATGCATTGGAGACCTCTCTAGCATTCAGGGGGTTAAAATCTCCACTCAATGGAAATTTGTTGAACTTTTTTTCCCCCTATGGAGCAATTGGTTTGGCTACAATTTCTACACTTTTTTCCTAAACATGCAGTCCTATTAGAGTCCTCATTGTACAGTCCCCTTTGAGCTTCCCTGACAAGATCTAGTGCTGTAAACTCTGACCCTTTAATGCAGCATATGATTCCTTTTGGCTGCCATGACATTACACCAGCTGCACAGCAAGTAAGAATCTGGCTGCCACTGGCAGCATCACCTCTTTAAGATGATGGGACCATAACCTTGGGGCAAAACTGTACATTAATAATAGAGTAGCTGAGCTGACATCAATATCTATGTGTGTGTGTGTGGGGGGGGTTAGTTGCTGCTGACCACTGGGTGATGTCCAAGTATTTTTGTGTTTTTGAAAACGTGTTAACAATAAGTTTACCTCAAAGAAATCCAAAAGCCTTTTACTCTGCTTTATTTATAGTATCAAGACTATGTTTATCTGTGGTCCCTGGGACCTACAATTTCCCAGTTTTTGCATTCCATTCACCCATGATGAAAAGTGTATCTTCTCTGGATATAGCATCAACTGTATCTTGCAGTTTGCCATAAAAGTCATCAATATGCTCTTCCTTGTCAGCTGTGGTAGGTGTGTAACTTTGGATTACTGTAATGGTTATAGTATGGTCTTGCATGTTGCTTTCGTAGTGATATAATTTGGTCACTTACTTGTACTTCAGTATGGACTGTGCAAATCCTCTCTGCAGGATCAGAGTCACACCATTTTTCATTTCTTGATGCCCAGAGCAGAATACTTTGTACTCTTATATGTTTAAATGTCCCACTCCCACCAACATCAATTCAACAATAGCAAGGATACATATATTGTTCTATTTCATGTCTATCTTTACAGTTTCCAGTTTTCCTGCATTCATACTGACATTCCATTGCAATAATATTGTGAGAATATTGTGGGCATATTATGGCACATATTTTATATCCTCTTCGTTGCTTGCTGGAAGCCAAAATGTAAGACATTGGACTGAGGAGTCCTAGAAAGTATTCCAAGCAACCAAAGATCCCACTCTCAAGTCCCAAGTTCTGGTGCATTATGATCTATACAAGCCCATGATTGTGATTTGAGACAACTCCTCCTACAGCTTGGGGTCAGTCTTATTTCATGTCAGACAGCACAGAGCAGCCTAGCCTTTTCATCTCAGTCCCAATCTCTAGCTGAAAAGAATTACACCTAGGTAAATAAGGAGAAGCAGCCATCAGCTGGACCTTACATACATGTACTCTTTATCTGTATTGGTGCAACTTTACGCTGACCACAGATCATGGGCTCCTCCTCCCTGTTTTCTATCCCTCAAAATGGATCTTGACAACAACAGCAGCCAGACTACAAAGATATTCCCTAGATATAGGGTTTTTGATAACCAAATCCAGTGCTGCCCTCCGCAATCAGCATCAAATGCTGATTCTCTGGTTGCATTTAACAGGGGCTAAAGATCTGCTTTTAAGTCTTGAGAATTTAACTTCTTATTTGCACCATTTTGCTTAACTAGTAAGGACAATTTGGAAACACTTGCACAAGCCAGTCAGAAGGATGATACCTTATCAGTGGTTCAGTCTGGCTGGCCTCCACTTGTGGACCCTCAGTCCATCTCCTTTGACTGTAGGCATTTGGAACTCACCATGCATGACAGTTGTAAACATTGGAGTACCCTGATGTCCATACCCAGTAGTCAGCAATATACTCTATCAAATTAATCCACGAGGGGAACCCTGGAGTGGTCTGAATGAGACAGAAGGCTTGAATATATGTGTAGTAGCCCACAACTGACTATGACATTACAACATAAGTAAAAGAGCGTGCCAGCTGCACACAGTCAGAGACAACTACTGCCGACACCTATTCAGCCACAGGATTATCCCTGGCACCGGGTTACTGTAGACTTCACAGGACTATCCATGGAAAGACATACTTAGTTCTGGTTTATATCCACGGCAAATGGATAGAAGTTCTCTATGACCACAGAACCCAACATTTATCATGCTACAAATACCTTTGGGCTTCCAATTCCAAAGACTAGTTGCAGGTAACAATCCACATTTTATCATGCAGGTGTTCCAAAACTATCTGAAGGAAGTAGCTAAGCTGAGCACTCTGTGCATACCCTAAAACGGCCTTAATATATATTGCCCATCCTTCTGTGATTTCTTCTACACTGTGGGAATTTGTGTCTGTTTATTATACACCGGTGCATGTCACCACAGAAGCTTTTACCAGGACACCCCTATTTGGTTGAACACAAAGTTAGACAACTTAAGCCAGACCCAACGGAGGTGGTCCATTTGCTTCAGGCTCATCTTAAAGAGAGGGAAATAGGCCAGTAGAGCATTATGCTCCTGGAAGTCGCATCTGGACAGAAATGGCTGTAAAAGTCGCTGAAGCAACCATTTCCTGGTTGTATGAAATACAGACTGATCATGGTCAATAGTGTTGAGCGAGCATGCTCGGCCGATGCTCGGATCGGCTCGAGCATCGCTCTGCTCGGCACATGGCGGTACTCGTACGAGTACCGCATGTGCTCGCCCGCCATGTTCGGGTCTCCTCCCCGCACGTTTTGCGGCTGCTGCGCAGCCAATAAACGTGCAGGGAGGCTCTGACATCGGTGTAATGCCAGCAGCCATGTTGGCTGCTGGCATTACACTGATTGGCTGGCCAGAACCCGTGGTCAGGTGCTGTATAGCACCTGACCATCGAGTTCGGCTCAGTCTGAGCCAGGGAGAGCTGAGGATAGGAAGGGAAAGGCAGTGTAGGGAGGAAAAAAAAAAATTGTGACAAAAAAGAACCAAAAGTCCTTTTTAGGACTACTGTGTGTGGGGGCAGCAGGTTATTTTGTGTGGGGGGAAAAAAACAAAAAAAAAAAAAAAAAAATATTCTGTTTAGTGTGAAAAGTTGCAGATTAGAGCACATTCTGTTTAGTGTGCACAGTTGCAGATTAGAGCACATTCTGTTTAGTGTGCAAAGTTGCAGATTAGAGCACATTCTGTTTAGTGTGCAAAGTTGCAGATTAGAGCACATTCTGTTAAGTCTTCAAACTAAAATATCAAAGTCACGTATTCCATTCAGTGTGCGTCGCCGCAGTTTAGCAGCACATTCTGAGTACTGTGCAGAGTTGCAGAATAGGAAGAAATACTGTTAAGTCTTCAAACTAAAATATCAAAGTCACATATTCCATTCAGTGTGCTTCGCCGCAGTTTAGCAGCACATTCTGTGTACTGTGCAGAGTTGCAGAATAGGAAGAAATACTGTTAAGTCTTCAAACTAAAATATCAAAGTCACATATTCCATTCAGTGTGCGTCGCCGCAGTTTAGCAGCACATTCTGTGTACTGTGCAGAGTTGCAGAATAGGAAGAAATACTGTAAAGTCTTCAAACTGTAAAATATCAAAGTCACATATTCCATTCAGTGTGCTTCGCCGCAGTTTAGCAGCACATTCTGTGTACTGTGCAGAGTTGCAGAATAGGAAGAAATACTGTTAAGTTTTCAAACTCAAATATTAAAGTCACATATTCCATTCTGTGTGTGTCACCGCAGTTTAGCAGCCTATTCTGTGTACTCTGCACAGTTGCAGAATAGGAAGAAATACTGTTAAGTCTTCAAACTAAAATATCAAAGTCACATATTCCATTCAGTGTGTTTCACCGCAGTTTAGCAGCCTTTTCTGTGTACTCTGCAGAGTTGCAGAATAATAAGAAATACTGTTAAGTTTTCAAACTAAAATATTAAAGTCACATATTCCATTCAGTGTGTTTCACCGCCGTTTAACAGCCTATTCTGTGTACTCTGTACAGTTGCAGAATAATAAGAAATACTGTTAAGTTTTCAAACTCAAATATTAAAGTCACATATTCCATTCAGTGTGTTTCACCGCCGTTTAACAGCCTATTCTGTGTACTCTGTACAGTTGCAGAATAATAAGAAATACTGTTAAGTTTTCAAACTCAAATATTAAAGTCACATATTCCATTCAGTGTGTTTCACCGCCGTTTAACAGCCTATTCTGTGTACTCTGTACAGTTGCAGAATAATAAGAAATACTGTTAAGTTTTCAAACTCAAATATTAAAGTCACATATTCCATTCAGTGTGTTTCACCGCCGTTTAACAGCCTATTCTGTGTACTCTGTACAGTTGCAGAATAATAAGAAATACTGTTAAGTTTTCAAACTCAAATATTAAAGTCACATATTCCATTCAGTGTGTTTCACCGCAGTTTAGCAGCCTTTTCTGTGTACTCTGCAGAGTTGCAGAATAATAAGAAATACTGTTAAGTTTTCAAACTCAAATATTAAAGTCACATATTCCATTCAGTGTGTTTCACCGCCGTTTAACAGCCTATTCTGTGTACTCTGTACAGTTGCAGAATAATAAGAAATACTGTTAAGTTTTCAAACTCAAATATTAAAGTCACATATTCCATTCAGTGTGTTTCACCGCCGTTTAACAGCCTATTCTGTGTACTCTGTACAGTTGCAGAATAATAAGAAATACTGTTAAGTTTTCAAACTCAAATATTAAAGTCACATATTCCATTCAGTGTGTTTCACCGCCGTTTAACAGCCTATTCTGTGTACTCTGTACAGTTGCAGAATAATAAGAAATACTGTTAAGTTTTCAAACTCAAATATTAAAGTCACATATTCCATTCAGTGTGTTTCACCGCCGTTTAACAGCCTATTCTGTGTACTCTGTACAGTTGCAGAATAATAAGAAATACTGTTAAGTTTTCAAACTCAAATATTAAAGTCACATATTCCATTCAGTGTGTTTCACCGCCGTTTAACAGCCTATTCTGTGTACTCTGTACAGTTGCAGAATAATAAGAAATACTGTTAAGTTTTCAAACTCAAATATTAAAGTCACATATTCTGTGTAAGATGAAGAAGGCGGGTAAAAAGGGACGGGGAAGTGGACGTGATCCTGAAAGTTCAGGGCGCGGGTCAGGACGCGGAGAAACTGTGCCTGGTGCCAGAGCACAAGAAAGAAAGACATCCACCATACCTAGCTTCATGTGTAATTTTACAGGGCGTCGCAGGACATCACTCTCGAGGTCCGACCACTGCGAACAGGTGGTCGGTTGGATGACAGCTGATACTGCTTCCAGTCGGTTAAGCACCACCCTGTCTTCCACCAAGTCCACTCTCAGTAGCCAAGAGTCTGGTCAACATAATCCTCACTCTGATCATCCTTCCTCCCACCATACACGGTCTGGTCAAAGAAGTGATCCCACACTGGGATATAGTGAGGAGCTCGTCTCATCACCAATCCTTCATTTGACCCTCTCTCCAAGCACGCTTGCAGAGGAACATGACATCTTGTGCCCTGATTCACAACCTCTAGAGGCTACCCAATCTCAAGAAGATGACAGATGTGAACGGCATTTAAGGTCAAAGGAAGTAGTGGATGATGATGATGATGATGAGACACAGTTGCCATTAAATCAACCACTATTTCCGTCTCAAGACCTTGTTGAGGAGAATGTTATACAGTTGTCAATGACTGAGTATGTGGTGGGATCAAGACTTGAGGAGGATGATCAGAGTGAGGAAGTGGAGGAGGACTTGGTGGACGATGAGGTGACTGACCCCACCTGGGAAGGTGTAGAGCCGAGCGATGACAGCAGTCCTGAGGGTGAGCCATCTGCAGCACCGCAACAGGCTGGAAGAGGCAGTGGTGTGGCTACAGAAAGAAGGCGGACCGCACCAAACCGGCCCGCAAATGTTCCACGGAGCACCCCCTTGCGTAAATCTACCTTGCCAAGGGGTAGGTGTTCCGCGGTATGGCGTTTTTTTAAGGAAAGTGCGGACGACAAAAGAATTGTAGTTTGCAACCTGTGCCACACCAGAATGAGCCGAGGCATGAACACTAGAAACCTCACCACCACCAGCATGATCCGACACATGGCATCCAAGCACCGTAGTAAGTGGGAGGAACGCCTGGATCGCCCATCTGTGTCTGCAGGCCACACCACTGCCTCCTCTTCCCCTGTTTTCGGTGCCGGCCAATCGCCTGTTGAAGGCGCAGGCCCGCATACCTCCCGCCCTGCACCTGTAGCATCTGAAGCACCATCAGCGACCACATCCACTTCCCTGTCCCAGCACAGCGTCCAAATGTCGTTACCCCAGGCATTTGAGCGCAAGAGAAAGTACCCAGCCACCCACCCACAGGCCATAGCACTAACCTCACACCTTTCAAAATTACTGGCCATCGAAATGCTGCCATTTAGGCTTGTGGACACTGAGTCCTTCCGCAGCCTGATGGCAGCAGCTGTCCCTCGGTACGCGGTCCCCAGCCGCCACTACTTTTCCCGGTGTGCCATCCCCGCATTACACCACCATGTGTCCCGTAACATCACCCGTGCCCTGACCAACGCAGTTACTGGGAAGGTCCACTTAACGACTGACACATGGACAAGTGCTTGTGGCCAGGGACGCTACATTTCCCTGACGGCACACTGGGTGAATGTCGTGGAGGCTGGGAGCGACTCGGACCCTGGGATGGCACGGGTGCTACCCACGCCGAGGATTGCGGGCCCTACCTCCATCAGGGTTTCCACCAGCACCTACGTTATTGGCTCCTCCTCCTCCGTTTCCACCTCCGAATTCTCTACACACACCGCCACTCCCCCATCAGCCAGTAGCTGGAAGCAGTGTAGCACTGCAGTGGGGAAGCGTCAACAGGCCGTGCTGAAGCTGATCTGCCTTGGGGACAAACAGCACACGGCCTCAGAGCTGTTGCAGGGGATTAGTCACCAGACCGAGCAGTGGCTCTCGCCACTCAACCTGCAAGCAGGCATGGTTGTGTGTGATAATGGGCGTAACTTGGTGGCGGCTTTGGAGCTCGGCAAGCTCACACACGTACCATGCCTAGCGCATGTATTTAATTTAGTGGTGCAGCGATTTCTAAAAACCTACCCCAATGTGCATGATCTCTTGACCAAGGTGCGCCGCGTGTGTGCACATTTCCGTAAGTCATCAACAGCTTCAGCCGGCCTGTTGAAGCTGCAGCAGCGCTTACAATTGCCAGCTCACCGGCTGCTGTGTGACGTGAGCACGCGCTGGAACTCCACCTTCCACATGTTGGCCCGGCTTTGTGAGCAGCAGAGGGCAGTAGTGGAGTACCAGCTGTTACACGGTCGTCGCCTCTCCGTTCAACTTCCTGTAATCAGAAGTGAGGAGTGGGAATGGATGTCAGACCTCTGTGAGGTTTTACGCAATTTTGAGGAATCGACACAGATGGTGAGCGGCGATAACGCTATTATCAGTGTAACCATCCCACTTCTGTGTCTACTGAAACGCTCGCTGCTCACAATTAAAACCGACGCTTTGCATGTGGAAGAGGTGGAAATGGGGGAGGAAGAGCTTACACAAGGTGATAGCCAGAGCACCCTCACTTCGTCTTCTCAGCGACAATTGGAGGAGGCGGAGGAGGAGGAGGAGGAGGAAGACACGGTTGCCTCCGCTACAGAGGGTAGCCATGGAACTTTAGTTCCATCTCTTCAGCGTGGGTGGGCAGAAGAGGAGGAAGAGGATGAGGAGATTGAGAGTCATCCTCCTGGTGAGGACAGCGAAATCTTGACTGTTGGTACTCTGGCACACATGGCTGACTTTATGTTAGGCTGCCTTTCCCGTGACCCACGCGTTGTACGCATTTTAGACAACACGGATTACTGGGTGTTCACCCTTCTGGACCCCCGCTACAAAGAGAATTTCTCATCTCTCATTCCTCCGGTGGAGAGGACAAGCAAAATGTTGCAATACCAGAAGGTTCTTGTCGAAAAATTGCTCCAAAATTTTCCATCTGACAACGCTGGCGGCAGAGTACGTGCTACCTTGGCCAACCGAGAAGGGGAGAAAAGGGGAGCACACAGCAGTTCCGAGAAAGGCAGGGCAACACTCTCCAAGGCGTGGGACACCTTCATGACACCCCGCCAGCACCCTCACCCTGATGCGCAGCCTAGTGTCACAAGGAGGGAAAAGTTTTGGAAGATGGTGAAGGAGTACGTAGCAGACCGTGTCAGCGTCCTCAATGATCCCTCTGTGCCTTACAACTACTGGGTGTCCAAGCTGGACACGTGGTATGAACTGGCACTCTACGCCTTGGAGGTGCTGGCCTGCCCTGCCGCCAGCGTTCTGTCTGAGCGGGTATTTAGTGCTGCTGGTGGCATCATAACAGATAAGCGTATCCGCCTTTCCACCGACAATGCTGATAGGTTGACACTTATAAAAATGAACAAGGCCTGGATTTCCCCTGACTTCTCCACTCCACTGGAGGAAAGCCCCGGGGGAACATAAACTCACTTTATATATGTTATTTACAATGATGGGAATACTCTGTATTCCCATTCACCCCTTCCACCCAAAAAACGGGTATATGGTTGACTCTTAATCTTCTCATCCTCCTCCTCCTCTTCCATATGCCCTGGGATATAATTTTTATATAGGGCCAGCTCACCAGCGTGCCCTGGGATATAATTTTTATATAGGGCCAGCTCACCAGCGGGCCCTGTGATATAATTTTTATATAGGGCCAGCTCACCAGCGGGCCCTGTTTGACAATTTTTATATAGGTCAGCTCACCAGCGGGCCTTCTCATATAATGTTTTATTGGGTCAGCTCTCTAGCGGGCCCTCTCATATAATGTTTTATAGCGTCAGCTCACTAGCGGGCCTTCGCATATAATGTTTAGGATGGTCAGCTCTGCAGCAGACCCTCACCCATAATGTTTTAGATGGTCAGCTCAGCGCACGTTTCCATCTTAATCATGGCCTCAGTTCTGAAAATCAAGGAAATTTTTGGGAGAATTTGCCTCTGCGCACGTTTCCCTCTTAATCATGGCCTCAGTTCTGAAAATCAAGGAAATTTTTGGGAGAATTTGCCTCTGCGCACGTTTCCCTCTTAATCATGGCCTCACTTCCGAAAATCAAGGAAATTTTTGGGATAATTTGCAGATGATATACAAGTAAATATACAGCAAATATTGTTTGGTAACAATTTTTCGCCTAAAGTCGTTTTTATTTTCCTTTTTGTGTGTTTTATGGTCAGTCTGTAAAAATGGCGTACTACGGGCGAAAGATCGTTCCCAGCAGCGATGTTGGAGTCCAAGGTGCATCCAGACATCCTCCCTATGCTGTCCCTGAACCATTTCTGTAGTGTTTCCATCTTTTTCTGCCCTTTTCCTATGGACCAGGCACCCTCCCCTCATCAGAGCAGGGGGTGCCTGGTGTAATGCTCGAGTCCTCCCATTGACTTCAATGGGGCTCGGATGCTCGGCCGAGCACTCGAGCCTCAGGGGGTGCTCGGTCAGAGCACCCGAACATCCGAGCATTGGGGTGCTCGCTCATCACTAATGGTCAAGTCTGGTAGAATCACTCAGACGAAAGGAGACATTGTCCAAGCAAAAAATATGGATACATGCAGGACATAGCCTAGTAAGTGCCCACAGAGTTCATTACAGGACCCACATAAACTATTAATCCTGATTTCTCTGTCGTCCAATATAGCTTACAGGTAACTCTGGGAAGGTGAACGCCCCTTTAAGTAGGCAGGAACAATTCTTGGAAAGAATGCTGAGTGGAGCCTTCCTTCCATCCTTAGCTGGTCACCAGCCAATCCCCCCAGTTAGATTTGTTCTTTGAAAAGACAGGCAACAGAGAACAGTTCTGCTTAGTTTTAGTTTCTTTTATTATTTTCTTGTTAGATGTGGGGTGTAGAAATCCCCCATTAGGTGGATTACCATTACTGACTTCCCAGTGGTGGATTGCTCAGTTATCAGATGCTGTTTGTGGACCTTCCAGCTCTGGGGAAAACCTTGCATGCTATGTCTTTTCCCTTGTAGATGCCCACTGAGGCTTCTCTTTTTCTCAATGGTAATCTGAAGGCTGAAGACCTGCAGAAAAGGTGAGCAGCCCTTTGATTGCCATGGTCCATTTGTCCCACTGTTCCCCCTCTGCACAGGGGTCTCCTTTAGAAGTTCCTAAATGTAAACTCCTGCACTCACTTGGGTTTTTATCTTGTGTCAATATACAGTTTATGGCCATTGAGAAGATTGAGGAGAACAGAAGAGGGGGAGACAAATTATTAAAATGAAGTCAACGAGAGACATTTTGGATCCACAAATTGGGAACATTGGCCCCCAGGGGTCTCAATATTGATATTGATTTGGCAGCATTCCTTTAAATAGGATTTGGGATATATATGGTTTCATATTAAAATTACATGGGGTCTATACGTGGTTATTACCTATTTTAGGCTGTGATGTATGCCGGTGGGGAATTTTATATAGATTTCATATAGTCTTTATTTATTATTTATTTATTTTGTATATAGTTTTTATTTATTCATTTATTTATTTTTGGATTTTTTGTTAATTATCAGTTTCCTGACGTACAAGTATCCATTCTCACATCACCATATTATTCTGTAGTTCTTTTTTTTTTTTTGCTTGTTACTATCACTCTCACTTATCTTCTTACATTTCACTTTCTTTTTATATATATTTATTTTTATTTTGTATCTATACTATGGTTAAACATAGAAATAAGGGTGCACTTGTGACAATGAGCACTTACAGTTCTCAGCTCTCCCCTTTGATCTAACCACAGCTCCACAGGCATTTCTTCGCATCTTTGGACGCCTTGCTCTTGAAGATCCCGTCCAGAGAACTCCTCCATCAGCAGGTGCAGGACTTCATTCACACTCTCACTCATGAAGGTTGGGTTCTGAACATGGACGAGTCTGACCCAATTCCATCTCAGAGATTGGTCTTTCTGGGTCTATTGTACGACACCCTGCAAGGCATGGTCTTTCTGATAGAGGATGTTGTTCAAAAGATCACCTACAAGGTTTCCTCGGTTCTGGCTTGTGAGTCCATTCAAGCCAAGAATCTGACCTCTCTGGTGGGGAAGTTGATATCCACCCTCCAACCTGCAGAAGGGAAGACCGTTTGTGATCCCATTCTGGACCACAGTGAAGACGAATGCCAGCCTGTCTGGTTGGGGAGTGGTCCTGGGTCACCTGAATGTTCAGGGTCGTTGGTCAGTGGAGGAATCTCTCCTACCAATCAATGTTCTGAAACTCCGGGCGATATTCCATGCTCTGAGGTATGGGTTGTCTCATCTCGAGGGATGTCCATTTCATGTCCAGTCCGGCAATGCCATGGCCGTAGCTTACATCAACAAGCAAAGCAGCACCTGAAGTCTCACAGCTTGGTTTAAGGTCAAGGATAATCTAACCTGGGGCGAAGAACATGTTCCTGCCATCTCTGTTATATATATTCCAGGTGTAGACAACGTCTCAGCCAACTTTCTAACTCAACACACTGTGGACAACGGAGTAAGGGAGCCTCACCAGGAGGTGTTCTACTTCATCTTTCAGAGATGGAGACTTCCGTCGATCGACCCAATGGCCACCAGACACAACATGAAAGTTCCGATGTTTTGCTCCCGCTGGTCAGATCCTCTGGCGGTAGCAGTGGATGCTCTGTCGATTCCTTAGCGGTTTCCCCTAGCTTACATTTTCCCTCCTCTTCCCCTGCTATCCAGTGTGCTGAGGAAGCTGCAAATGGAGAAGACTCCGGTTATCCTAGTGGCTCCTTACTGGCCCCAGCAACCTTGGCTTCTGGAGCTACTGGACCTGTCTGTGTGTGAACCATTTCGGTTTCCACGTAAACCAGGCCTCCTCCTGCAGGGTTACCTGTAGGAGGAGAAAGTGGAGCGCCTGGGTTTGACAGCTTGACGATTGAATCCTCTATTTTGAGGAGGAAAGTTTTTCTCCTGAGGTGGTAGCTACCATGTTTCAGGCTCAGAACCCTGTTTCCTCAAAAGCTTACCACCGGCTTTGGTCTATCTTCCACTCGTGGTGCGTGGACAGGGATCTGTCCTCACAGGAGTTTGATCTACCAACTGTCCTTTTTTACAGGATGGCGTGAACAAGGGCCTTCACCTGAGTTTCGTGAAGGTTCAGAATTCAGTTCTTTCTGTCTTTTTTCAGAGACACATTGTTGTTATTCCAGATGTCGTGGTCTTCTTTCAAGGCATTGTTCATGCTTTCCCTGCCTTTCAGCATCCCACTCCTCAGTGGGACCTTAATCTGGGTCTGGTAGTCTTGCAGCAACCTCCTTTTGAACCCTTGGCTGCCTTTCCTGTTTGTCTTCAGACTTGGAAGGTGGCTTTTCTCTTGACAATCATCTCTGTTTGCAGAGTCATTGAACTGCAAGCCTTGCCCTGCAAACCACCTTTCCTGGTGTTTCACAGGAACAAGGCAGTCCTTCGTTCCTCAGAACTTTCTTCCTATGGTGGTTTCTGAGTTCCACATCAATCAAGTGATTGTTGTGCCTTTCTTTTGTCCTGGCCCCAAATCTGACAAGTAGAGGAATCTCCGTTTCTTGGATGTGGTGCGCTACCTGAAGTTCTATGTGTACCGCACGGAGTCTGTCTGTCAGACTGAGGCACTTCTTGTAATCCCTGAGGGTCCCAGGGCAGGTAAGGCTGTGTCCAAGGTTACTATTGCGTCATGGATCAAGTCTACCATTCGCAAGGACTATGAACTCAGAAAGAAACCTGTTCCTTTTCGTGTTACAACTCATTCCACCAGGTTTATTGGGGCCTCATGGGCCTATAAGAAGTAGGTTTCTGCAGATCAGCTGTGCAGGACGGACACTACAGTGTTGACGTTCTGGCTTCGGCTGAGGCCAGCCTTGGCAGGAAAGTCCTGGAGGCAGCTCTGCCTGACTAGGACTTTGTTTCCTGTGTCATAGTGATCCTTATCTATTGAGCCATGTTGGGTCTTGTTCAGTGTGCTGTGTTTACAGTTACTGGTGTGCTGTGTTTTGGATCAGTGTCCATTGACACTTTGTTAGTTGGGCTATTCTATGTCCTGATTAGTCCATGTAGCTCTGGAATCATGGGGACCGGCGCCTGGTCCTTGCCTTATTTCCCACCACAGGGAACTCAATGTTTGTACATCCCAGATATACCTGTAAGCTATACTGGACAACAGAGAAAAGAGGACTTTAGTCTTACTTGTAAATCCTTTTCTCTTAGTCCATATAGCTTACAGTTCTCCCACCCTGTCAAGGGACCATGCTTGGTTCTCCTGTGGCTGTGCATGGGAGTCCTTTCGGGTCCATGCTCACAGGAGTCTTTCCTTTTCCTTCTTGCTATCTAGCCAGATAGGTTAGTGTCTCAAATCTAAATGGAGGGGATTGGCTGATGAAAAGCTAAGGAGGGAAGGTTCCACCCTGCATTCTTTCCAAGAATTGTTCCTGCCTACTTAAAGGGGTGGTTGCCTTCCAAGAGTTACCTGTAAGCTATATGGACTAATAGAAAAGGATTTACCAGGTAGGACTAAAAGCCTCTTGTTTAATGGAATATCTGCCTTTGCTGCAAATGGAGAATTCTTCAAGAAAAGCAAAGTTTGAAGAACACAATTATTATTTAAATTTAAAATCATTATTTCTAACCTTGTCAACATCTTGACTATATTTCCTATTAATTTTTCAGCTTGTTGTATGTTTTCATGAAAAACAAAGTAATTTCTGTAGTGACCCCAAACTTTTGAATGGTATTGTACATGATAATGTCAAACCTGCCGTTGCATTCAGCCCTAAATATGTAATGACATATACTTTGCTGTTTCTCTATATATATATATTTTGTCTTTAGTAACCTGTGTTGTTCTACAACCCTCTTATTACATATTTATATGATTTTGTACTCTTTGTTAGTTTGCATTATTTTGTCTGCCCCATTTAAGGTGATTTATCACAGATCTGTGTTATGGAAAAAGGGCAGCATTTTATATATAAAACAATCAATGAGCAGTTGAGCTATAAGGTTATAACTTGAAACCTTGCACATGTTTCAGTGACCTTTGCTTCCAACTATGAATGGATTTTCATGATGTACTGTGGATTGGAATTTAATATGGATACTCTGCTGGATGTTAATTACCTCTTTTTGAAGTTGTTGCACAATTTTCTGGTGCTTTGGAACATATTTTTAACTTTTTCTTAAAGCGGAACTTTCACCAAAAATGAAACTTTAACCATGGGTTTTAATACTTAGCACAACATCAGCATTGTGTTTGTTTTTCTTCCCACTCACCTAGTAGTGGAGATATTTAACCTGCAAAACCGGGCACTTCCACGTTCTGCGGGACTACATGACGCCTCAGGACTTCCCAGCTGCCCCATGGAGTGTTTTCACGCTCCCCTTCATAGCTGTATTTCTGTGGACTAACGTAACAGCAAACTCCGTTTACAATGCTACTAAGGTTGCAACCTCAGCAGCATTGTAAACAGAGTTTGCTGTAACGTTAGCCCTCAGAAATATAGCTATGAAGGGGAGTGGGAAGAAAAACAAACACAACGCTGATGTTGTGTTAAGCATTAAAACCCATGGTTAAGTTTTCATTTTTGGTGAAAGTTCCGCTTTAAAATTGTTCCGGCATTTTTTCTTATAGGCATATAGAACAGCTTAAAGGAATACAAATTCTAAAATACAGATTTTGTTGTAGTTCACAGGTATATATATATATATATTTATACATATATATATACTAGTGTAAAAGCCCGTGTACATGGGCCAAGGTCCGGGCGATGATAAACCTTTGAGTGCCAGAGGGGTATGCAAAGCATTTCTTTGCAATGCGTTGTGTACCCCTCTGGAACTCAAAGGGTTAAGAGGTCGGTACTGCTCTGCGTCCTGCCACCGACGCAGTCATGCACTGTAGAGACTGCCTGAAAGCACAGAATTCTCCCAGCACAGAACTCCCAGCATTCTGTGCGTTTGGACAGTCTCTACTGTGCATGATGGCTTCTGACAAACATCCTACCAAATTATTATATAGGATGTGTGTGTGTGTAAAATGTTGATACCTTAATAGAACTGCATGTGCTGTTTTCAGCAAGCTAATAGAAGAAAGTTTCCTTTGTCTTCATTGCATCCTGCTACTGTGTCTATGGAATACTGTCTCATAACCAGTTAGAAGTGCAAAAGAAAAAATATAGAAAGATACATGTCAAATATATATGTATAGAACAATACTTATTTAAAATATATTCATGAGTAGCTGTGAATAGACTATTTTACAGGCTACTAAAGCATATCTATGTCATTTTCACACAGGGGCACAGTGTGAACACCTCTGGAAGCAAGGTAATAAACAATGTCAGTGTTATAACTGATGGCAAAGATTCCACTGTCATATGCTACAAGACAAATAGAGTACTAGCCTGCATAAAAAGAGGTGTAGATGCAAGGGATGTTAATATTATCCTACCTCTGAATAAATCCTTGGTTAGGCCTTATCTGGTATATGGAGTATAATTTTGGGCACTGGTTCGTAAAAAAGACATTGTTGAACTGGAAAAAGGGCAGAGACGTACAACAAAACTGATAAAGGGATTAGAGGATCTGAGTTATAAAGAGAGATTAGCCAAAGGTCAACACAAAGAACTATCCAATTATTTTTTTACACAAAGAACTGCTCTAAGAATCATCCATTAAGAGGAAAGGTGCTTTTGACTAAAACAAAGGCAGAGATTTTATACAGTAAGGGAGGTAAAGCTACAGAATTCTTTGCCTCAGTATGTTTTAGACATGTGCGAATTCATTCGGAGACATTCGGATTTCGTTGAAAATGGGGTCATTCAGAGACATTCGGCCAATCCGAAACTCAAGGGTCATTCGGAAAAAATGATCCGACTCCGAACAGCCCAGGTCCGAAATTCGTCTAAACTTTCGGAAGTTTCGGCAATCGACACATTTCCAAAAGTTTTCACTACTTTTGACCAGGACTTTTTTGTACTTCCTGTGCGCGCTCAATTACTTTCCCTCCATAATTTTCCCTCCATGTCTCTAGTCCAATTGCATTCTCCGTTTCATGCACTACTTCCCTCTTTTGTCTGTATTCGAATAGCCTTCTTTGTTTCATGATGGGGGTTGGACTAATGACACAGTCACACAGACAGACAGCCTGCATTTCCTCATTGCGTTGTTGGAGCTCAGAGAGAGAAGAGATTAGAGAGTGTACAGTTGTTGTGTAGGCAGGCAGGTAGCATTAGGCTAGGCATAGGTAGGCAGCCAGCATTAGTTCCAGTTATTGCCACTGCAAGAGCAAGTAATATTTGTTCCTGGGCAAAATATAAAAAAATATTAGGTATTTGTTCGAATACAGGGCCGGCCCTTACATGGGTCCCAGTGGGTCCATGGACCCAGGCGGCACTTTGACAGGGGCGGCAATTTGCCGTCCCATAGCATGTTTATTTTGTGCTCTTCCGCCAGTTCTGTGTTGCAGGGTGTCCCATCAGTGTGACTGTCAGCAGCCGGGCAGCCCTATGCTCACTCAGTGGCGATGCCTGTTGGCTGCTTCAGTGACGTGAATTATGCGATAGTGAAACATTATGCCTATTTTGTATTGTTTATCGCCCACCTAAAGTCAAGACTTGATTAAATAGGTCTACCGTCCCAGATTTGCTAGAGAGGTTTTACAAATACAGGAGGGTCCCCCTGTACGAAATGAGTCTAAACATTTGGGATCCCTACTATGAGTGCACAACAGTGCATGATGTGTCCTGAACAGGATTGCTGTGAGGTGTCTCCACCCAGAAGGTGCTGTCCGGGCTGAGCTTCAACATTGTGACGAGTGACCAACTAAGAGCACCGTGCCAGACTTAATCTGCAGCCATAGCATCACCCCCTCCTACTCTCCGGGTCCCGCTGACTGGCAATAACAGGTGAGTCACTAAGAGATCTGAAGCCTTTCTGGAAGTCCTTTCACTTGGAAAGGGGCTAGTATTACTTGGGGGAGTTGCCTTGTGTGTAAATAATTTGTAGGTGGGAGATGAATGTGCATCACTTATGTGTTTCCTAACAGTAGTTAGAATACAACTCCCATCATCCCCTGATTATGACGCTGGGAAATGCCCAGCAATTACCGTAGAGCCCTGTATTGCACACTCACGTAAAACGGTGATATTGCTATACTAAGACAATGCTGTGGACCCCTCTTCAGAATAGATGTCAAGCATTTTTTTTTATCTCTCTCCTGTGTTGCAGTTTGTTCACAACAGAATGTCTCAATTTTTCTTTTTAACACATTACATCTATCACATTACAATCATTGATGTTTATTCTTGATGTAGTATGAAACACTACAATGTATATACACATAGAGTTATCTGATATGAGGGGAAATCAGGATAGGAAAACGAGAGAGAGGAATTTGGGTACTAAAGAGGGACAGTAGGGTAGGAGGCTGGTACCAGAAAATGAAACCTTAATCTTTACCCATGTACTAACATAGAATGTGACATGTAGTTTGTCCATGTTCGAGTCGACCACTTATGTTGAGTAGGATGTGACAGGCATGGGTTTTCGATGTTCGAGCATATGCTATATTGAAGGACAGGCATGGGGTTTCGATGTTCGAACATATGCTATATTGAAGGACAGGCATGGGGTTTCGATGTTCGAACATGCTAAATTGAATGACAGGCATGGGTTCTCGATGTTCGACGTTTGCATTGTGACTGGCATCCCATGCTGGAGTAGAGGTGACATGCACAGACTGGCAATGTACGACAATGTCCGTTTTTGGGATGGATCTTTTTCTAAATGCACACCCTGTCTGGAAAGAATGATAGCACCATGCACGGAGGCACACTGCTATAATTTAACCCATGTTAAATTCGGCCGAATAATTCGGAATGGATCAGAATTTCGTCCGAATTGAATAGGCCCGGTCCGAAATTAGGATCATCCGAATTAGAAAAAAAAAATGTTGTCCGAATTCGAATTTTACCGAAAATTTTGCCCGTGCACAAGACTAGTATGTTGTACTTGCAGATACTGTAACTGCTTTCAAAAAAGCAATGAATGCCTATGTAGCACAGAACAATATTGAGAATTATGACAGGTGGCTTCAGTGCATATTGGTTGTTGATCCAGGGAACTATCTGTCATTTGGATTCAGGAAGGAATTTTTTTAACCACTTGAGGCTTAATTGGAAATGGCTTCAGAGTTTGTTTGTTTTTGCCTTCCTCTGGATCAACAGGGGTGTTTGGGCATGGGCTAGACTTGTTGGACGCATTTCAGCCTCGTCAACTGTTACTATGTTTCTATGTTGCTGCATATAGGGAGGTGACATCCATGGATGCTGTATTTTAAAAATCCTGCCAACAGATTTGGTTCATGGAATACAAAACCTGTTGACTTTCACAGACATAGCTGTCCTACCTAAAATAATTAGCTTACTGAGAGGTCTGTTGGGTTTGTGCACTTTCAGCAGTTGACTGAAGACTAGAATGATACTGAGACTGATATACTAGAGTAATTCTAAAGCAAACCAACTGCACAATGGGTGCAAGTAAAACTCCCTTCCCCCTAAACATGTTTTAAATTTTCATTGATTTAAATAGGGCTTTTAATGTGTTGGATGCAAAGCAATGCAATGGAGACTTCTATAGCATTCAAGGACTTAAAAGACCAATTTAGAAAAACAGGATTTTTTCATTTACCCTATGGTGTGGATGATTTCCCCAAGAATTACACCATTTCTTATTAGTACATCATCTTTGTATGTTTTCATTTGATATACAAAGCATCAGTGTTAGCACCAACCGCAAGTCAATCTGTGAACCGCGGAAACCTTTGAAACCTTGCATCTGAATAAGAGATAGTTTGTTAGTGGACTGAGGGCTTCTTCTCTGTATTCAGATACGTCCATAGTTACAATTATATCCCTCTTATCAACATTTGTTTAACCATAGAGGTATGCCTCCTCATTATGTCCATAGCAAGTTTCTCCTTATAGCTGATAATGTGCCTTGGGTTGTTCAGATCGATCATATAGAAATTTTAATTCCTACTTTGTAGGGGATGGTCAAAACCCAAAGTGCAAAAAAAGTGCCTTTAACCTTCCCATGGGAATTCCTGTGAAAAGTTCAGCTTTTTTCACTTTTTTTCCCACTGGGGGACCAACCTTATCACTCTGCACTAGTAGCCCAAGAACCACACAAGCTTGTCCTCAGCCTTGTCCCACAGTAGTCATAGAACCACAAATACTGACCCTTCTGACTTGTCCTACTATAGCCATGGAACCACAAATACTTAACCATACCTTATCCCACTACACTGGTAGCCATAGGGATAGTAATACTTAATATGTAAAGAAATATATATTTTGTAGTGTTTAACACCCCTGAGTTAAAAAAGGGTACTCTCACTGCTGAACGGTGTTTTATTCAAGAGTTATTACAGCTCAAAGTTTAATTTTTTAGGTGCAATATTACAGTGGCCTGAAATTGTACAGTGGTGCTGTTGTTACACCATCCTATGGACAGCTCTGGTCCGTAGACCATAAAGAATGGTGTAGCAACAGTGCCACTGTACAATTTCATGCCACTGTAATATTGCACCTAAAAAAATTCAACTTTGAGCTGTAATAACTTTTGAATAAAACACCTTTCAGCAGTGGGAGAACTCTTGTTTTACTAAGGGGGACAAACCCTACAACATATATATTTTTTTTACATTGTAAGTATTACTATCCTTTTAAAGAGCTAATAACAAAGGAGTGTGTGCATCGGTAACCACTACAGAGATCACAAACAAAAGTGCATTCTCTTAAGAACATCGGCTGGGGATGGAAATTAATGTCAACGAAGCAAGAATCGTACATTGCACCCAATGTCACTGAGATTATCTACCATCAGTTAAATCAGCAATATCATTAGCAACATTAGAATTATACTTTTTTTTTTAATTTTGTGATGTTATTAAAGTATATTATTGTCTGAAACTGATATTAGGCGGCATACAGGATAAACCTCTGGAGAGTTGAGACACTTATTTTGCTGAGTAGTTGAGAGGTTCAAATCCTCCTATAGTAATGACAGTGATGTTGTGAAGTGTCCACAACCTTTTCTTCTTTGATAGTGTGTTTTCTCTTCTCCTACAGTTATGATCAACATTACTGGCACCCTTGAATATTTCATTCTGCATGTACAATATCTCCTGAAAAAAGTGAGTAGTGAAACAGCTTTGTGAAACAGCTTTGGTCTATATACACTCAAATGTTTGATAGGGAACAGCACATGATAAAACAATAAATAAAAAAGAAAATGGGAGGAAAGAGCATAAAAATAAAATTTTGCAGTGACACAATTATTGGCACCCTCTTGAAGAATCTTGTTTGAAAAAAAGAACTAGAATGTCATTGCTGTGAAATTAGACTAATCTGTGATAAATAACCAGTGCTCACATGGCTTCAATTAACCAATCAATAAAGGCTTTAATGCTTAAAAAACACATTTATTCCCTGTTCCTTTTTCACAATGGTGAAAAGAAAGCTGTCTGAGAGCATCAGAAATGTTATTATCACCAAACATAAGAATTCTAAAGGGTACAAGACCATCTCCAAAGATCTTGGCATCCCTGTCTCAGCAGTTCACCAAGTTATTAAGAAGTGTGCTGCTCATGGAACTATTAAGAACCTCCTGGGAGGTGGTGGTAACAGGAGAATGGATCAGAGAAGTCTTCAAAGGTTGGTGCGAACTGTGGAAAAAGCATCACATAAGGCATCCACACAGCTTAAGGCTGATCTGGAATAATCTGGAGTGATGCCACATACTATACCAAGAAGGGCTTTATGGGCAAAGGCCAAGAAGAACTCCATGGCTAAGAGTAAAACATAAAAAGGCACGACTGATCTGTGCCAAAACCTACCTAGTAAAGCAACAATCATTCTGGGAAAATATTCTATGGACAGATGTAACCAAAGTAAAGCTCTTTGTCAGTGCAGGACAGCAATATGTTTATAGGCAACAAAATTTAGCTTATAAGGAAAAGAACACCCTACCTACAGTCAAATATGGTGGAGGATCAGTAATGTTGTAGGGCTGTTTTGTTGTCCCTGGTACTGGAGGCCTTGAATGTATTAAGGGCATCATGAAATCAGAGGATTCCCAAGGCAATTTACTGTGAAATGTGCTGCCCAGTTTCAGAAAACTAAGTATGGGTCAAAGATCGTGGGTCCTCCAGGACAATGATCCAAAGCACATGTCGAAGAGCACAAAAGAATCTTTGAAAAGGAAAACATTGACGGTTATAGACTGTCCGTCAATTAATCGTGATCTCAATCCAATTAAAGACCTTTGGAAAGAGCTGAAATTTGCCATTAAAAGGACATTCAAGAGCATGAACAAATTGCAGTTGAAGAGTAGAAAAAGCTGCCAGCACACAGGTGCAAAAAGCTTATAGACAGCTACAAGAAATGTTTGAAGGCTGTTATTGTTGCCAAGAGTTGTGCAACCAAATATTAGGGAAGGGTGCCTTTAATGCTGTCCAAATCATATTTTATGTTTCTTCTGTGAAATCACTACATGTCAGTTGAAAAGGCATCTTTTTTTGTTGAATACCTTTGGACATCCCATTAAAATATCCTGATAATACAAAGTAGGTTGTCCATAACTGTATGTTTTCTGAAGCACTGCTTATTTTGCTTGTTTTTATAGAGGAGAAGTGTATTTTTTGCTGTAGATTGATCTCTTTGTTGGCTTCCAACAGAACACACTAGCCTCTCATTCACTTTTGACATGTGGATAGAAGGAAAGGGATTATATTGATCTCTGGTTGGAATCAAGTAAGCCAACATCAGCGCTAGAAAAGGTTACACATGGCTGCTAGGATGGTTGGGAGGGTGATTGGAGCATTGCACAGCTGGACAGAAAATGTGGTGGTCTACACAATTTGCAGCAGTGGGAAAGAGGCATGGAAGAGGAAAAAGGCAATTCTACTTTGAATATAATTAAAAAATTGATTTGTTTTTTTATAAAATATACAAACTCATCTGGCAATGATATATTGTGTTTGTGTCTACCTTGTGAACATTTTAATTTAATATTATAATTGTGTATGGAGACTGTTGCCATTTATTTTTTTTATAAATGTGAAGCCTCTCTTTCAAACATAAGATAATTAACGCCATATATTGACATAGGAATTGAAGAGTGTTTACTCACTAGAGAGTTTTAGCAGCTCTTGGTGCATCATTCCATGTTTTTCAAGGTCAAATAATTTGATTCTATTTGAAAGATTTGATTAATACAATATGAATGGGGTTTGACAGATCTGATTAAGAACAACGAAAACATTAGTAACAAGAAAGGTTTAATAAGGTCAGTAAATGATTTTGGAACTTTTGTTCCTTAAATGTATTTTTTCACTTTGGCAGAAAGATATGAAATAATGAAATTAGTGAAAGAGAAGGAAAACAGATCACTTAAATGTTTCCAGATCTGATTGGTAAAAAATTCTTATATTGACAGAAATTAAGCAAATTTTAATCTGTGCGCTGTGGTGTTCTTATTAAAGTGGTCTCCTTGGGAATGTAAACATTTTTAAAGGCCCACATTCTTATGGATCTTAGTTCAGGAAAGCAATCCAACACCATACATAAAATAATACCCTGCCTTAAAACTCTTAAATTTAAAAAAGCTAACTTCAAATTGTTAAGAGTTTCAATGCAACACCTAGACTAGGATAAATTATTTAAAGGGATAGTAATACTTCGTTTTATCTTTATTTTATTTTGTAGGTATTAAAAAAACATGAAGAACGATATAAGTCTTATCTCTCAAACCTTTATGGTTTGAGAGATATTCACAAGCAACGTTTCCCCTCCCGCCCCTTTTACCTAGTGTAAGCCATCTCTTCTCAGATGTGGAATCTGGTTGTAAGACTAGACAGATAACAGAAGGAGGACAGTCTTCTTCCTATAAGAACAATGAAGGCCCTGCCCCCCTTGACAAGTTTTTCAGATTTTTCCCTTATCTTAATTGAAGATTGTCCCTCTCTGCAGTCTACCTGGGCACCTCCCTTCTGGTCTGACTGAACAGTGTTACATCAGAAAAAGGGGTGGGAGGGGGATACTTTGTCATTGAATTATTCTTGTACTACAACTCTGACAGAATTGAAATAACACTCTCCAAGGTTCAAATACTATGTTGATTAATTAGAACTGCTTTTATTATGAAACATTACTATCCCTTTAAAGGCAAAAATACTGTAGAAAAATGGTCAGAATTCAAACTTAAGTTGCAGAAATGTACCCAACAGTATATACCAATGGGGAACAAATGCAAAAGAACTAGGTCATAGCCAATGTGGTTAACTGCAAATGTAAAAAAGGAAATGGCAATGAAAAACAAAGTATTTAAACTATTTAAGTCTGAAAGAAAAGAAGATTCTTTCTTAAAAAACAGGGAGTGCAACAAAGATTGCAAAAAGGCAATTAGGTTAGCAAAAATAGATAATGAAACTCGAACTACATGAGAAAGCAAGACTAATCCAAAAAATTTTTTCAGATATATAAATAGCAAAAAACTTAAGAGAGAGTGCATTGGATCTTTCAAAAATTAGATATGGGTGAGTTGATTAGAGAGGATAAGGAAAAGGCTGATGTAGAGCCAATGTATTGCCTCTATTTAAGAAGGGAACTAAAACAAAACGTCAGAATTATAGACCTGTGAGTTTGACCTCTGTAGTGGGAAAACTGCTAGAAGGGATAATTAGGGATTATGTTCAGCATTACACCACCAAAAATAAGATTATTATCAGGAATCAACATGGTTTTATGAGGAAAAAAGCTTGCCAAATAATCCTTTCAGCTTCTATGAAGAAGTAAGTAGCAATCTAGATACTGGTAAGGTAGTTGATGTAGTATATCTAGATTTTGCAAAGGCATTTGATACAGTGCCTCACAGAAGGCTGGGGTATAAAATAAGGAAATTTGAGCTAGGGGATAACCTTTGCAATTGCATAGAAAACTGATTGAGGGATAGGTAACAGTGTGAGGCTGAAAATGGCAATTCTCTAATACAGTTAAAGTTGAGAGTGGAGTCCCTCAGGGTTCAGTACTAGGTCCACTGCTTTAAACATGTTTATAAATTTACCTGGAAATAGATATAGAAAGCAAAATATCAATATTTGCAAATAACACTAAATTATGCAGGGTAATTAATTCAGAACAGGATATTTGCTCTCTACAGGAGGATTTACATAAAATGGCGATTGGTCAACCAAATGGAATATGAAGTTTAATGTGGGAAAGTGTAAAGTCATGCATTTGGGAAGAAACAATCCCAATGCTACTTATGAACTTAATGGAATCATTTTAGGGGACTCGTTGCTAGAGAAAGACCTGGGAATCCTTGTAAACTACAAACTTGAAAATAGTGACAAAAGTAGCAAAAGCAAACAAAGTCCTGTCTTCATAAAAAAGAGTATTGAAGCAAGAGTGGATAACATAATTTTGCCATTGTACAAATCATTGGTAAGATCACCCCTCGAATACGCGGTGCAGTTTTGGGCACCAGTTCTGAAAAAGCATATTCTAGAACTGGAGAAGGTATAGGAAAGAACAACAAAATTAATTAAGTCAATGGAGGACTTGACATATGAGGAACGACTAGACAAACTTGGTTTATTTACTCTACAGAAAAGACGACTGAGAGGAGATCTTATCACAGTGTACAAGTATATGAGAGGTCAATACAAGGATCTCTGTGGTGATCTATTCAATCCAAGGCCTGTTCAAAAGACCAGAAGACACAGCCTTGAGATTAGAGGAAAGGAGGTTTAGATTTCAGCAGAGGAAGGTTTTTTTTACAGTAAGGCCTGTTAACTTATGGAATTCCTTGCCCAGGAATGTGGTTATGGCAGATACAATGGATACAGTTAAAAGAAGATTAGATACATTTCTTTCTTTCTTTTTTTTTTAAAGTTTAATGAAGTACAGAAGCAAGATTCTTGCACAGTACAAAGTGTAAGAACATATAAAGAAACCAATCAAATACAGCTGTTCAGATAACATCACAATTACAAGGCAAATTACAATCAGCAGTGATCAGTGGGATCTGTGCACACAAATAGGACGAAAATCCGCTCTTCCCTCCCAAATCCCGAGCGAATGTGTCAGGAATGAATTACACGTCTACACTGAATTGTAAGCAGAGAACAGAGTGGTGGAGAAGACGCAGAAGAGGAGCTGGAAGAGAAGGAGAAGAAAGAGGGCAGGAAAGGGGATAAGAAGAGAAAGCTGGGTGGAGGAAGGTGGAGGGTAAAAGGGGGGACAGCCGACAGTCCAATCGCAAGTAACTAAATCAGCGCTGCTCCAATGTCTCCCAACAATGCTCAATGGACAGGAGCAGTCAAATAGAGAGAAGAGATTAGGAAGCATAACTGGAGGCAGTCCATGAGGACCAAGTCTTCCTGTAAAACTGCAGGCGAGAAAGGCACCAAGCATGTATTCTCTCCATATCGCTAAATCTATTCACCCTGATATACCTTGACTCCTTCGGTGGGGCTCTCTGCTGCTTCCAGTGAGAGGAAATAGTCAATCTAGCTGCCGTAAGCAGAAAGTGTAAGAGATGGAATTTCTTTGGCGTGAGCAAGGGATGAAAAGAGAACAGACACAAAAGAGGGTCCAATGGGACCGGGAAGCTGCAAATCTCCCTAATCTTTCTAAGAATTTGTTCCCAGTAACCATAAATCTCAGCACAGAACCACCAAACATTGTACATAGTGCCCACCCTCCTCACTACACCTCCAACATACATCAGGCATTGCACGTATCATTTTGATAACTTAGTTAGGTACCAGCGAGTAATCAATTTATAAAATACCTCCTGAGAGGAAGTGTCCTTCAGTAGGTGATGAGCCAGTCGAAATATTGCTGAGCAAGTCTGGGGATCCAGTAGCAAAGGAGCCTGAAGGTCTTCAGCCCATGCATCAACAAATGGTGGAGTCATACAGGAATCACAATCCAACAGTAGCCGGTACAGTTTGGATATTGTACGAGTCTTGTTCTCGGGTGAAACAAGAAAGGATTCTATCTTTGTCAGGGGTCGAGAAGGAGATCCCTGTTTGGCAAGCGTGGAGAGGAAATGACAAATCTGCAGGAATTTCCACAGTTCAGGTCGCTATAGGTCAAAGTAATGAGATAAAGCACTAAAGTCCTTGTGGCAAACTACTTAGAACAGTGTCAGAACAGAGGTCAGCCCCAAACTCTTCCACCTCCGAAACACACCCACTTCCATCCCAGGCAGAAACTGCAGATTGCCACAGATAGTCAAGACAGGTGATGGACAGGGAACCCAGTTATTCTGGCTTTAGAGTGCATGCCAGGTCCTAAGTACTGACCCCAGAATAGGAGACCGCAGGAGGGCCTCTGGCAGGTGAGCCCTGGGTTCCAAAAGCAGCTGCAATGGGAAAGAACTGGGTGATCAAGCATCTCTATCATCAACCAGTCTGCTAATGGAGGGTCAGTTGAGCAATCAACAAGTTTAGTGAGCAGTGCCGCAAAGTTCGAAAGTCCGGCAGTCCCAGGCCCCACACCAATCTAGGTCACCTCAAAAGGGCGCTACTGCACCTAGGTTTCTTGTCATTCCATACAAATTTCACAATGAGGGACTGCAGTGCTTTAAAGAAGGCGTTAGGAATTGAGATGGGGAGAGCCCTGAGGAGGTAGAGAATCTTTGTTAACAGTATCATTTTAACAGAGTCATCCTACCGAACCACGAGACAAACGGATTCCTCCATCTGCAGAGGTTAGATTCAAATAGAGTTAACAATGGAGAAAAATTGCATTTGTATAAAGTACTCGTAGAGGGAGTTATTTTCACCCCCAGATAAGTGATGTGGCTCGCAGCCCAAGCAAAGGGATGCAATACACACAAACAAATCTCAGCACTATTACACCAATAATTAGCCCAATACAACATGAGTAATAGAAAGTGGATTCTAAGGCCCCTCGGTATAATCCTCCTTTCCAGATACTGGCTCAACAATAACAGGTCCCATCAATGCCTGAGCTCCGCACCTAATACATTTTCCAAATGAAAAAAATTCTGTTTGAGCTCTCCATTATCCTTCAGGTTATCTTCTACATATTTCTGATTATCAAAACATGTTTTCAGTAGGGCTTTTTGTCCTTTCCTTGCTGAAATACTTAAGCAAGACATTTTCTTCTGGAGCTGCTATTGAGATGTTACTGGAAATGAGTACAGTATAGCTCTATTTAGGTACAGCAATTACTATACACAAAACTCAAATAATACACACAAACAAATCTCAGTGCTATTACACCAATAATTAGCCCAATACAACCTGAGAGTTAATAGAAAGTCCTCTAAATTTCTCTCCACACAGTAGTGCAGCTTATTCCTTAGTAACTTCCGTCAAAGTCCTCACAAAGAACACAAAAAACACAAAGAAAGGAAAAGCGCACACAATCTACGTGTAGATTCTTTTTCTCCTTATTTCTTTTCTTCTCTTAACACCTTCACCGTGCGTAATTATAGAGGTATTCACCTCCTTCACTGTGGGGATCACCAATTATCTCAATGTGGATATACCACTCACCTTTTCAAGAGGCAATCCAGCCTCAAGGTCTATTGCATCCACTGGATAACCCCCAATGATGGTGTCTTATCTCAGCACTCGTGGTATCTCCTCCTGTCTCAGTGATCACCACCACCAGCCTCTTTCGTTATCCCAATAGGCTCAATGTAAAACACTTGGTCCTCTATCTAGGACTCAATATAAAATAAATGGTCCTCTATTTCCGACCCACAACACACATCGCCTTTCATGGGATCCTTTACGGGCTGGATACTGAGTTCAATATAGGCCGAAAAAATTAGTTTCTGACTCTGTGAAACAACTTCTACCAAAAGTGCTGGGTAACCATAAATGTGGAAAATTAAGGTGCTTAAATTGTAAAAACATGGAGCATAAAGCTACAACTTTCCAAGGGATTGGAGCAGAGGAAAAATTGTATAATATTCAACAGTTTATAAACTGTGACACCCCTTACGTAATTTATATGATTTCATGTGGTTGTGGGAAAAATATATAGGGCGCACCACAAGAGAGGTGAGCACAGATGTAATATTGCTTCTAATAAAAGAGATCATAGTGTTCCCAGACACTTTCAAGTGTGTCATATAGGTTTAAAAGAGGGCTTTAAGGTCAAAGGAATTGAATATATGTCTAGTACAGTGGTGGATAGGCACAAATATTTGTGCAGAAGGGAGTCCTTCTGGACCCATAGATTGAATACTATGGTTCCAGAGGGACTCAATGAAGAGATGCATTTGGCTAGCTTCCTGTGATTGGTTAGGTGAGAAATGTGCTGTGTGTTCTTAGTTTTTGAAGGAGGTTTAAGGGAGGCAATGGAGCCATGTATTTTTTGGAAAAAATGGGATGTGTGCATAAATAGGCACATGGTATTATTATGTCCCTTAGATATATTTGATTAATTATTATGATGGTATATGTATATCTATTACCGCTAGTTTTGTTGAAGAGTTTTTATTGGAAGTAATCCGATTTGTCATAGGGATTATTAATTCTTACTCCAACTGGTTGCCTTTTGTGGTAGAGAAGGATGGTCCGCTTCTGGGAGATGGGAGCGCACATAGGGGGTTAATTTATGCTCATTTACTTTGTATATATGAGGTCTGTATGGAATAGCGAGGAATTGCCTGGGCGCATGCGTGTCACTTGGATGTGGGAAGACCTCATTGGATGTTGCTTGAGTATTCGCAATGAGGTTCCTTTGGAGGTCGGACGAGAAACACCAGTGACGTACATGAAATATGCATAAGGACTCGCATCCATTGGACCCTAAATGGAAAGCATATGTGTTCCAGTGGATGATCACTTCCTGGAGTGAAAGGTGATGGCGCATCACTTCCCCTGGGAGCAGACCGTTCTTGGGAGTTTCGTCGACAAACAACAGACTTATGGGATATAAAAGATATGAGATGGTGGGGTTTTTTCACACTATAGATACTTTTTAAAATCCCCTGAGGAAGCAAAGTATAGTTGCGAAAAGTGCTGGGAAGTCCCATATTGGATGATTTTGTTTTTCTTTTCTTTCTTTTTGTGTCACGGTTTGTTTTGACTCTCAGACACAGAGTTAAGATAAAAACACAACTTTATTGAAAGTTTAAAGAGAACCCTCGTGGGTCCTGACATACACATATATATATCGACACACAAATTGTACAAAGTAGAAGCGAACAATGGTACAGAGAATATGGAGAAGGCTCTACCAGCCTTGCCAAAATACCAGGCAAGGCAGCCTTAAGACTGGCACAACAATGAAATAGGCTCTACCGGCCTTACCAATATACCAGGCAAGGCAGCCTGGAGGCTGGCAAAACGAGATGGAGAAGGCTCTACCAGCCTTGTCAATATACCGGGCAAGGCAGCCTGGAGGCTGGCAAAACAAGATGGAGAAGGCTCTACCGGCCTTGCCAAAAGACCAGGCAAGGCAGTCTTATTCTACCGGCCTTGCCAATATACCGGGCAAGGCAGCCTAGATACTGACACCACAGGAATAGTTGGCTCTACCGGCCTTACCAAAATTCCAGGGAAAGGCAGCCTAACAAGGACACAGAGTAGGCAAGTACTGGTGCTGTAACGGAGGTGGCCTCAGCGACTGGTGATAGTGGTGGAGCAAACCAGTCGCAAGTTCTAGACAACACAGAGGCCTTACCGGTGCTGTATAGGAGTCAGCAAGCAACCGGTGAATATTGGAGCAAACCAGTACCCGCGTACTGGACAAAACAGAGACACTACCGGTGCTGTATAGGAGGCATCAAGCAATCAGTGAATATTGGAGCAAACCAGTACCCGCGTACTGGACTACACATGGACACTACCGGTGCTGTATAGGAGGCAGTGAGCAACCAGTGAATATTGGAGCAAACCAGTACCCGTGTACTGGACTACACATGGACACTACCGGTGCTGTACAGGAGGCAGCGAGCAACAGGAGAAATGGAGCAAACCAGTACCTGTGTACTGTACTACACGGAGACGCTACCGGTGCTGTATAGGTGGCAGTAAGCAACCGGAGAATATTGGAGCAAACCAGTACCCGCGTACTGGACTACACATGGACACTACCGGTGCTGTATAGGAGGCAGCGAGCAACCGGTGAAATGGAGCAAACCAGTACCCGCATACTGGACTACAAGGAGACACTACCGGTGCTGTACAGATGGCAGTAAGCAGCCGGAGAATATTGGAGCAAACCAGTACCCGCGTACTGGACTACACATGGACACTACCGGTGCTGTATAGGAGGCAGCAAGCAACCGGTGAAATGGAGCAAACCAGTACCCTCATACTGGACTACACGGAGACGCTACCGGTGCTGTATAGGTGGCAGTAAGCAACCGGAGAATATTGGAGCAAACCAGTACCCGCGTACTGGACTACAGGGAAACACAACCAGTGCTGTAAAGGAGCAAACCAGTACCCACGTACTGGACTACACGGAATACGCCCAGTGATAAGAATGTTGCCCAAGCAACCATGATAAGGAGAGAATCCCAACACGATCCAGGAGCAGGAGCGACAGCCAGGCCGGGACAGGAAGCTGGAACAGTAACGGCAGTCAACCAGATCAGGAACGGAAGCAGGAATGTCAGCCCAAACCGGATCAGGAACGGAGGCAGGAATCACTTCAGCAGAGAAGGCTGTCAGTCAGGTAGGCAGGCGGACACTGGAGAGTAGAGGATTCAGCCAAGGCCCAGGGAACACAGGAATACAAATGCAGGTGGCTACTGACATAGAGACACCACGAAAGGGCAACCAAAGGGTGCCAGAACCCAGTCTATATAGGCAATACTGGGCGGACTAAAGACAGGCAGCCAATGTCCTCACAGATAACTGACAGGAAAAGGCAGCAATCACGGGCACCGTGATATATTGATTTTATAGTGTATATCTGTACAGATTCTTTATTTTAGTTTTACTAATAAATTTTTGTACAACTATATTGAACTCAGTATCTTGTAGTAACCAGCCCGTAAAGGATCCCATGAAAGGTGATGTGTGTTGCGGTGATACATAAAGAGGGCAAAGATCCTATCACATGCACCAACTATAGACCAATATCACTTATCAATGTGGACCTCAAGCTCTTTTCCACGGTAATGGTTTTGTGATTACAACCTCTGCTACCGGACCTCATACACCAGGATCAGGCGGGATTTGTCCGTGGTAGGCAGGCTCTCTAGACTGTTAAGTTAAGTCAACATACCTTTTAAGCTTTGTAGCCATTTCTCTTTTTCTCTGTGCTCCAAGGTGGATAAATTCAGCCTAATAACAGCCTTATGCACTTTTCAGATCATAGGGTCCAAGACCCCACAGCTCTGATTAAGAGCAAAGTATTCAGATAGTTTCTCCAGGGAAGACGGTTTGAGCCAAGGAGTCTTTCAAAAGCATTTCATTCAATCTCCAAGGTCCCTTTGGAAGATTACCCCCCAGCAAGCATAGATCAGTGAATACCCGACCATGGTCCAACCAGGTAATGTTACCAATGGAAGGATTACAAATGTATTGCTAGGTGTATTGATCACAGAGCAATAGGTCAATGTGCAAATATTTAGAATGTATTGGAGAAAAGAAAGTGAAATCCCGACCCAACGGGCTGGCCAGCTGCCAGGTGTCAAGTAAGTTGTATCTGTCCAGAACATTATTGAATCTAGCAAGAAGGATTGAACTATGTGACAAGCAAGTGGGACTGCAATCGACACTTGGGTTAGGAGCAAAGTTGAAATACCCCCTATCAAAAGCAGCCCTTCCCAGAATGAGTCAAGTTTGCCCAGAACCATGGAGAGGAACAGAACCTGGTCAACGTTTGGCAGGTAGATTGAGGCCAGGGTAACCATGGAACCCAGGACTGTTCCCTTCACAAATACAGATCTGCCCCCCGGATCCGTCAATGTGTCCACATTCTCCACGAGAGAGATCGGTGTAGGAGGATTGCCATTGCTTTTGATTTTGTAGCGGCTGAAGCATACCACTGTTGAGGAAAGTGATGACGACCTATGGTGGGTGGCCAGCCACACTGAAATGTTTCTCCTGCAGAAAGATAACCTGAAATTGCTCCCGTACCATATCATGGAGAAGCTGACTACGCTTCTCAGGGATGTTTAATTCATGCACGTTGATGCAGCAGCAGCGCATCACCGAAAAATCAGCTATATTCGACTGGAACAATCAGACAGATGACTATCCCCCTCAAGGGAAAAGGTGAGTTGTGGGAATGAGAGGGAGAGGATTGGGGCAGAGAAAGAGGCCCAGAGGTTGGTTGAAGAGACCAAGCATAGGAGAAAAGTAAACAGAGTGGAAAGGAAAGATAGATATATGCAAAATGCAAGAAATGCGCCATAAAACCGTCTGATGCACAGATGGCCAGGTGAATTAGGGGGATAACTCACCCAGGGGTATGTGGGGAGAGCACTCCTCAGACCATATAGAATAGCCAATAGCCGTGTGGTCAGGCTAGGAAATGTAACAAGGCAAAGATGAACCACAGATCCCACATCAGCATCTGAGCAGAGTTTGGAACAGAGGGTTGGCAACAAGTGAGGAAAGGCTATATGAAAACCCTCTGTATGGTGAAAGTATGAGTTACAGAGGGGAGGTGCAAAAAACTCAAGAGCATAAGAATATGAACAACAACGACTAATAGAACATGGGTTTCCTGGATGCCTCAAACAGAAAGTAGGGTGGGAGATATCAGATTGGCGTGGAGGTGGGGGGAGAGAGATTCAAATAACAGCAATAGAGTACTGTCTGAGGCATGTTCCATGGGACAGGTCAGTACTCAAAGGGCCTGTCCACCCTAAAAGCAGAGACAGGAAGCAACCCACAAGCAAATATTATGGGCAATATTAACCATGAGTGTAAGCAAAAAGTAACCATGAGTGCCTCAGATCAGGAGCTCCAGGATCAGGTCAAACACCGCAAGGGACGAGAAAGGAAGGAGGAGAGGAGGGATGGGAAGAAGGGGGGGGGGAGATTAGGGAACACATTGGGAGTCTTTTGTCCAACCATTATAAAAATCGAGTTTGGGCATAGATTTAGGAGCCACCCAACAGATGGTGATAAAATCACATAAGTGATATCGAGTACCCATGATCTGAGGCATACAGTAACAATAAGGAACAATGCAGGTTAGTGCAGAGAAGCAAGAGTCTCAGTTTCACTGCTTGATCAGGCCTGTCCTGAGGAAGTCACCAATGAAACCATCTAAGTCTGCCTCAGGGAACGAGAGCTGACCAAGGGTGCAACAATAACATTAAAAATAATCAGAACAGATTGCACAGGAGTGTCGGACAGAGAGCCATGCGTCTAAATGGGAAGCAACCGAAAGAAGGGAATGGAAGGGTGGGAAGGAGAAAAGGTCAAACAAAAGGGATACACATATGAAGCACTCAATTGTTGTAATGTAACATGACAAGAATGCAAGGTACCAGAGAGCCAAAATCAGCGCTCTAAACAGGGGTACTAACCCATCCAGCAAGGCCGCTGCCCAAGGCAGACTGAGAACATCTGGGACCTCAAAGTCTGTTGGATCCGGGGTGTCTTGAGTCCCAAATACAGCCAAAGCTGGCACATTAAAAACATCATATAAGTCCCACAGTCTGAGGCAGATCAGTACGGCAGCAGTGGAATGCAGGGACCCAGCTCTGGTATACCCCAGGGGCTCCCATCACATAGCGATCCAGGAACAGGAGGAAACCCAGGGGGCACATATAAACAACTTGGGCCACGATCTAGACTCTACGGCCAAGCAAAGGGGAAGGGGAGATACTGGCATAAAGGGAGGGAAAGGTGGGGGGAGATACTAGTGAAGACAACAACAGGCCTCAGATGTGAACCCGAGGAATGAAGGACAGTAGACAAAGGCACTATGGCATAGTTACATGTAGGCCCAGAGTGGGGTTGGTTCAGCAGGGCAGTCCATTCCAGGGGACCACAAAACCAGAAAGTAGATGGTAGGAGGAGGTACGATCACATTTAGCCATAAGGGGATCAGATCCAGAGTCCAGGGGTTGGCAACAGAGAAGATCAAGTAGCAAGTGAATGAGCCTCTCTAGGTTTCTTGACATGCGACTCATTCACTCATCGGCATGTAAATCCCCCAGCAGAGGTGGAATCTTCTGTATCCACGGGTAGCAGAGGAATTTGCAGAGCATTACAGAAGGTGTCTGGTTCATCTAAGGAACGAATATAAGTCATAACCTCCCCTTTCTGAGCCTGCAAGTGCAACGGAAAGCCCCATCTATACTTAAAGGGATAGTAATACTTTGTTTTAACTTTATTTTATTTTGTAGCCATTAAAAAACATGAAGAACAATAGAAGTCTTATCTCTCAAACCACTATGGTTTGAGAGATATTCACAAGCAAAGTTTCCCCCTCCTGCCCCCTTTACCTAGTGTAAGCCATCTCTTCTCAGATGTGGAATCCAGTCCATAGACCAGACAGATAACAGCAAGGGACAATATTCTTCCTATCAGAACAATGAAAGCCCTGCCCCCCTTGACAAGCTTTTCAGCTTTTTCCCTTATCTTAATTTAAGATTGTCCCTCTCTGCAGTCTACCTGGGCACCTCCCTTCTGCTCTGGCTGAGCAGTGTTACATCAGTGGGAGGGGGACACTTTGTCATTGAATTACTCTTGAACTATAACTCTGACAGTATTGAAATAACACTCTCCAAAGTTCAAATACTTTGATGATTAATTAGAGCTACTTTTATTATGAAACATTACTATTCCTTTAAGCCCAAATTTAATCAGGTGCTCAGTGAGCGGTTTAAGGGCTCATTTTTGCTGTAAAGTGAATTGGGAGAGGTCAAAGAAAATCTGGACAGCCAAATCCTCTACCATGAGGTCCTTCATTTCCCTGCTGCGGTGTAGAATAACCTCCTTCTCAGAATGACGGTGAACACAGCAGATAACATCTCAGGGCCTTTGATTTTGACCACTGCAAGCCTGTAACCCTCTATGCGCCCTGTCCAAATGTACCACATAATCATCAGACTTCTGCAGGATTCAACGAAATAGAGCTTGTAGGGTGTCCTCCAGTGCTGCGTTGGGGATAGACTCAGGGATATTCTTGATGGCCAGTTTACATCTGCTCCCTCTATTATCGAGATCATCCAATTTATATTGCAGGTTGGCGAGCATAAATTGCTCCAGCAACGAGTGCAACTGCTCGCTGCAGGCCTCACCCTCCAGTTCCAGGGACTGGACCCGCTCCCACAGCTGTACCACTTCCGCCTTGACATCAGCTAGTTCACGTCTGAAAGAGGCCTTGAGGTTGCTGAACATCTCCTTCAGCTATTACCTTGTCCGTAATTCGCTGACATCCATGCATCCGGAACCCTCCATCATTGTGCTGCAGTGGGCCATTGTCATTCTGACAGGTCCTCCAGAGTACCAAGCCGCGTGGTGCAGGATGAACAAGTAGGCCGCAGTAGAAAGTGCATCTTCTCCGGGTCTGTCCTCTCAGGTTTACCACTCCAATGTGTACGCCTCCCCTTGGCCTGCCTCGATGACATAGGCAGTCTTCACATAGGTTTATATGCAATTGTCTGATGGCCAGTGTCAGATCTGGACATTAGCAAATCTGTAACTTTCCAGCCTGATCATGGAGCTAGCCTAACATGCGACCATCTTGATGGCGCATCACCTCCGACCCCCTTAGATACATTTCTTTCAAAAGGAAACATACAGGGTTATAATGTGTATTAGTAGGCAAATCAGGAAGGCCTGATAAAGACTAACTTATTTGGTAGCAGGAAAGCTATTTAATTCTCATGTCAATGGGTTATGAGGCAAAGGTTGAACTTAATGGACTTGTGTCTTTTTTCAACCTGATTTACTATGTTATTGTATTACGTATGCCACTTTAGGGTAAAGTTCTTTAGAGCTATCTATTTACATTGACAGGCTTGTTCCTAGTTGCACATCTCTGGCCATAAATGTAAATCTGGCCATTAACACAGCAATATTTCAACTAACATCACCAATGTGTGATCTTGCTTTTATAAATATACAAGATAATAAAAAACAAAGAGGATCTCTTTAATACAATGACAAATATATAATTATTATACATGTACCATTGCACATAAGACCTCCCTCTTTATTATGCTTCTTCTACTGGTGATGTTCTCTCATCATTTAAGGTGACATATTCTTTGGAGGAGGAACAGCTGATATTTGACTGATATACTGTATACATGTGTGGAGGAAGTCAAAATATCACAGGCTCGTTCTTTTGCTGGTTTCTCGTTATAGAAACATACAGAAAATGTGATTAGTTATGAGAAAGTTTAACTCTCAAGGCAGTATATGTTCAAAAGAAACGTAGTGGAGGTCTGGAGTAAACTATTTACACTATAGGGGAGAACTAAAAATTCCCATTGATTTAAATGGGAAGTTTAACTCTTTGCTTGCCAGAGGGATACCCCTCTGAGGCTCATAGGGTTAAAATCCCCATTTAATGCAATAGGACTTTTTGGAATTTTTAGTTCTCCTCTATTGTGTAGTTGATTTGCCCCATATCTCCTTCACTTTTCTGAACATATGACCCTCTTAGTGCTAGATGGGTATGCAATGTATTGCTTTGTAATGCATTGCTTACCCCTAAGGCAGTCACAGGATTATGTCTTCATTGAGTTGAAGCCTTTTTTTTACCACGTGAAGCACCATTTCTTGGTTTTGTATAGCCCTTACAAATACATAGTAGCATAGTTGGCAAGGCCAAAGCCACCAAAGCCCTACTCTATATTTATTGTTTAATTAACCTTCATTTTCTGTCTCTATTATTGTTTCAGCTGGACCTGTCACCCATATAGCTGTTAGTCTCATTAAATGCATCTATTTAATCTGCATATGAATTCTGCCTTTGTTTTACAAACAGCTTTATTGTTTTAGTTCTTGTGGAATTAAATATCAGCATTGCTTTTTTCTCTGACTTTGGTCAACTAAAGCGTGAATAACTAATTATTCACGTCAGTTTCAACCAGAGGGTGGAATATATTAATGGGCGGAATTGTCATGCAAGTTGGTGAGATGGCTCAGGTACTTAAAGGGATAGTAATACTTCATTTTAACTTTATTTTATTTTGTAGGCATTAAAAAAACATGAAGAATGATATAAGTCTTATCTCTGAAACCTTTATGGTTTAAGAGATATTCACAAACAAAGTATCCCCCCCGTTCAACCAGATCAGAAGGGAGATGCCCAGGTAGACTGCAGAGAGGGACAATCTTCAATTAAGATAATGGAAAAAGCTGAAAAACTTGTCAAGGGGGGAAGGGCTTTCATTGTTTTCATACAAAGAAAATTGTCCCCTTCTGTTATCTGTACTGTCATACAACCAGACTCACATCTGAGAAGAGATGGCTTACACTAGGTAAAAGGGGCGGGGAGGGGAACTTTGCTTGTGAATATCTCATAAACCATAAAGGTTTGAGAGATAAGACTTATATCATTCTTCATGTTTTTTTAATGCCTACAAAATAAAATAAAGTTAAAACGAAGTGTTACTATCCCTTTAATGCACCAGCTGTAGAGTCTGTCCAAACCACAAGGTCACAGATTTTAGCCCTGGCAAGATCAACTCAGCCTTTCACCTTGAGGTTGATAAAATGAGTCCAGGGCATGCAGGAAAATGAGAGACAATCTCCAAAAAAAAAAAAAAACGACTTTCAAGATGGAAGCTATCACTGAAGGGAGGATTTGGAAAGGTGATTGGTCCTCTTTTAAGTAACCTTCATTCTATTTCTTATTTTCTTTGGTCCCTCAAAAACTGCTTAGAAAGACATCACATCTTTAGCTCCTTTGGGAGATATGATCTACAATGAGAATAAAGTGGGATAAATTAAAAAAAAAATACAATATTATGCTATGGAGGTGATGAACTAAGATATTTCTATAAAGATAAGTAACAGAATATCATAGGAAATGGGGAGTTTTTTTTCACTGGATACTTTATCTCACCTTTATCTTGAATTAGTGTGTAACTTATCTGATTGATCGGAGGACATTGTCAATCTTATACCCAAGACACTGATTTCAGAGACTGCATCCAGTGATTGTTGCAGCTCCAGAGGCGGAACTACATAGAGAGAGATAAGGTTATATTTTATTATTATCTTGTACGTGCATTTGTGTTGCTGCGTATATATATATATATATATAAAAATTGTGGTTTGGGAAAGCACTCACTCTCCAATAATACTCTGCCCAGGTGCACAATCCCTAAAGGAGTGTATGCAATAATGAAAGAATTGGGGCAGCACCCGTGGGACTTTTAAGTATTTTATTATGGTAACAAACAAACTAGGTCAGGTCAACGTTTCGGTCCTAAGTGGACCTTTATCCTTGATAAAGGTCCACTTAGGACCGAAACGTTGACCTGACCTAGTTTGTTTGTTACCATAATAAAATACTTAAAAGTCCCACGGGTGCTGCCCCAATTCTTTCATTATTATATATATATATATATATATATATATATATATATATATATATATATAGGTGTAAATAACATACTTTTAAATCGTCCTCTTTGCGCTCCTGTTTTTTACATATATCCTTCAAACACTGTTTAAGATGGGATTTTCTACTGTAGATGTGAATGCTGGATATGTGGGATGATACAAATATCTTTATTCCGAATGTTCTGATCATGACTTAGAATCCTGTATTTCAGGGACCATATTTTATCTTTTAATAGCTATGAGCTCAGCCATACCCCCCGGAGTACCCCCTGTACCACTACTAGGCCTGGTTGATGAGTTAATCCCTGTGAACACAAAGTGCATGATTTTGTCTGCTCTTCTGTTCCAAGTGAACCATCATTCTAAAACAGCAGGACCCCTCACACCTTCATGTGTGTTTTGAATTAATATGCTAAAAAAGTCCTACAGAATTTTGAAAGATATGGAGACCATTGCAGGACAATCATCTCACCCATAATATTCCAGAAAGACTATTGGCCATATGTTCAAAAGAACAGTGGAGGAATTCTGGCAAACAAACAGACCTGTAGGGGAGATGTCAGGTACCTGGGTCATGGCAAGCTCCTGAGCAGCGTTGTCTACCTTCCTCATTGGCTGGTGTGAGTGTTGGCACACGTAGGCACACATCTTTGTTTGTGTTCCCACACTCAAGGTAGCAAATGCACTACAGACTATGTTGCATAGCTGTACATGAAGATAACAGTGCACCTACTCCCTGTGATGCAGTATACATCTACCTATGGTACTTACTGGTGGGAGGGGTTTGGCACCCACACTGGGGATAGTGGTTAGTTAACCAGTTCCTGTTTCTCCAATAAAAACCTCTAGCAACTTTTAGGCAGTGCTCAGTTGTTCTGCAGCTCAGGTAGTGGCTCCTTCACTACCTACTTCTCCCTGTGGTGCACTGTTCTACTCTGTGTTTGGTTCTAGCCCCTGATCCTTGGCTCTGTTCTTGGTATTCGCTGATTTGCAGCCTACCCAGACTTCTGGCTTGTCTTCTTGTGTAGGATCCTGTGCTGCTGGTCCCCAACTTTTTGGACTTTGCTTCTGCTTTGCCCTCTGGATTTCACTCTGTTCATGGTGCCTACTTTCCTACCTGTGTTGGGTTTTCCTCCTATACTCACATGGGTCAGTGTGGTCTGCAAGGGTGTGCCCCCCTGCCATTGTGTTCCATAGACTCCAGGCAACTGAGCCACCAATGGAACTCACAGGGGTGGTCAAAGCCATTGCATCTTGGACACAACAGATTGCTACTCTGGTTTTCACAGTACAAGAGATGCAGTGAAACCGGATGCAGCTCGAGAATTAGCTTAGGGATCTTCAGGCTGCTACAGCTCCACCTCAGCAGCCTCCTCCGCCTAATCCCTCTGATACAGCTGCAGCCCTGACTGATGCTCCGGCTAGTGCTATCATAGCAATTTCAGAGCCTCAGGTTCAACTCCGGGAAAAATTAAATGCTGAGCGAGGGCGATATTGTTCGTTTACAACAACCTGCCAAGTGCTGTTTTAGCTCAAACACTCACACTGCAAGTACCTAACAGAAGAACTAAAGATTCCCATTGATTTAGAAGGGAACTTTAACCGCTTGAATGCTAGAAAGTTCTCCAATACAAGAGCAGACCAGTTGCATTCAAGGAACTGAAATCACCATTTTAATCAATAAGCACTTGTAGAATTTTTATTTTTCCCCTATGGTACAGTTGGTTTTCCCAAAAATTGTGCCACGTATCTGAATATACTTTCAGTTTCTCAGGAACATACCCTTCTCTTTTTATATGACTATTGTTCTGTATGGATGGGGGAACTTTTACCCAAAAAGAGGAAAGCAAGAAAAATTTAATTTTTCTCCTTTTGCAGAAACTCCTGCAATAAGTGCAATTTTTATTTTTTTTTTCCATCACAACTCCTTGTGCCACTGCACTAGAACCACACATACTGACCACCAGTCTTGTCCCACTGCTCTGGTAGCCTGTGCCATAAAACCACTTATATTACCCCCACAGTCTTCTCCTACACTGGCCATAGAACCACACATACTGACCCCCCCCAACCATGTTCTTCTGTACCGGTATAGCCAGGACCACACATACTGAGTGTAACTACTAGTGGAAATTAGCACTGGTAGCCACAGAACCTCACATACTATCCTTGTCCCAAGATAGTCATAGTACCACACACACACACACATACTGACTTCTCAACCTTGTCCCATAGTAGCCACAGAACCATACTGACCACCAGACTCGTCCCACTGTAATGGAAGCCATAGAACTACACCTACTAACCCTTCAGTCTTGTCCTACAGTAGCCATAGAGCGACAAGTAATGTTTGTTGTACTAGTCTGGTGTCTGGCATCGTAGGAGACTTCATTATGTTCCTTTCTATTTTTCTCTTCGTTCATCATTTTTATTAATCTTTGCTTTCCATTCTATAGGTTTAAGATATATGTGCAAGTAAATAAAAACCTTTAAAAAGGTAAGAGTGGTGCCTGAATGTGATGGATTCTCAGCTGTGCTGGCACAAAGCCCTTTGCTGATTTAAGGGTGTGGCTAGTACAATATCAATGCCTTAGCACCAAGAAGATGCTCCTGGTTTATGGTGGCTTGTTAGTGAAGAGGCAAAATATAAGCAGGATCTTTGTAGTGAGAAGACATGCAGAGCCAAGTAGGGAGGACAGGTGTAGTGCTCACTCTAAAATGAGAGCTACAGTAATGTGTGATACATTCACAAACAGAAACTTACAAAGATACAAAAAAACTCAAGATGACATAAACATAGACCTCCACAGCTTACACACACAAATGTGTGTGTAAACATTCACACAAGTATGCACTGTCATGGTCTGACTACCATATGCTGGATAGGGCGTAATGCATGGGATCGTAGGTGGACCTGAGAGTGTCCTTGCTGAGGCCAAAGCTGGAATTAAAGGTGCTGGCTGCAAAGCCAGAAGACAGGATAGACACTCTCAGGACCAACATAGTTTCACTCCCAGATGGAGAATCTCCAGTCCGTAGGAGTAGACAGGAGATAACCTTGAGAAAACTGCACACAAAGCTAAAGGAGACAGACCCAAATAACCACTGACACAATACGTCTGATAGACAGTCCGAACTCTCAATCTCTGTAGATACTCCTATGACAGCAGGAAGCCAGGAGTTGGTCAAGGAGTAAGAGCTTAACTCTAGGAGGCTCTAGGAGGGCTGTGTGACTGTTAGACTTGTGCACGGGCAAAATTTACGGTAATATTCGATTCGGACGAATTTTTTTTTTTTCTAATTCGGATGATCCTAATTTCGGACCAGGCCTATTCGATTCGAACGAAATTCTGATCTATTCCGATTTATTTGTCCGAATTTAACATGGGTTAAATTATAGCAGTGCGCCTCCGTGCATGCTGCTATCATTCTTTGCAGACAGGGTGTGCATTTAGAAAAAGATCCATCCCAAAAACGGACATTGTCATACACTGCCAGTCTGTGCATGTCACCTCTACTCCAGCATGGGATGCCAGTCACAATGCAAACGTCGAACATCGAGAACCCATGCCTGTCATTCAATTTAGCATGTTCGAACATCAAAACCCCATGCCTGTCCTTCAATATAGCATATGCACGAACATCGAAAACCCATGCCTGTCATTCAATTTAGCATATGCTCGAACATCGAAAACCCATGCCTGTCACATCCTACTCAACATAAGTGGTCGACTCAAACATGGACAAACTACATGTCACATTCTATGTTAGTACATGGATAAAGATTAAGGTTTCATTTTCTGGTACCAGCCTCCTACCCTACTGTCCCTCTTTAGTACCCAAATTCCTCTCTCTCGTTTTCCTATCCTGATTTCCCCTCATATCAGATAAGTCTATGTGTATATACATTGTAGTGTTTCATACTACATCAAGAATAAACATCAATGATTGTAATGTGATAGCTGTAATGTGTTAAAAAGAAAAATTGAGACATTCTGTTGTGAACGAACTGCAACACAGGAGAGAAATAAAAAAAAATGCTTGACATCTATACAGCATTGTCTTAGTATAGCAATATCACCGTTTTCCGTGAGTGTGCACTACAGGGCTCTACGGTAATTGCTGGGCATTTCCCAACATCATAATCAGGGGATGATGGGAGTTGTATTCTAACTACTGTTAGGAAACACATAAGTGATGCACATTCATCTCCCACCTAGAAATTATTTACACACGGGGCAACTCCCCCAAGTAATACCTAGCCCCTTTCCAAGTGAAAGGACTTCCGGAAAGGCTTCAGATCTCTTAGTGACTCACCTGTTATTGCCAGTCAGCGGGACCCGGAGAGTAGGGTAGGGTAGTAGGGTGATGCTATGGCTGCAGATTAAGTCTGGCACGGTGCTCTTAGTTGGCCACTTGTCACAATGTTGAAGCTCAGCCCGGCCAGCACCTTCCTGGTGGAGACACCTCACAGCAATCCTGTTCAGGACACATCATGCACTGTCGTGCACTCATACTAGGGATCCCAAATGTTTAGACTCATTTCGTACAGGGGGCACCCTCCTGTATTTGTAAAACCTCTCTAGCAAATCTGGGACAGTAGACCTATTTACTCAAGTCTTGACTTTAGGTGGGCGATAAACAATACAAAATAGGCATAATATTTGACTATCACATAATTCACATCACTGAGGCAGCCAACAGGCATCGCCACTGAGTGAGCATAGGGCTGCCCGGCTGCTGACAGTCACACTGATGGGACACCCTGCAACACAGAACTGGCGGAAGCGCACAAAATAAACATGCTATGGGACGGCAAATTGCCGCCCCTGTCAAAGTGCCGCCTGGGACCATGGACCCACTGGGACCCATGTAAGGGCCGGCCCTGTATTCAAACAAATACCTAATATTTTTTTATATTTTGCACAGGAACAAATATTACTCGCTCTTGCAGTGGCAATAACTGGAACTAATGCTGGCTGCCTACCTATGCCTAGCCTAATGCTACCTGCCTGCCTACACATCAACTGGACACTCTCTAATCTCTTCTTCTCTCTCTGAGCTCCAACAACGCAATGAGGAAATGCAGGCTGTCTGTCTGTGTGACTGTGTCATTAGTCCAACCCCCATCATGAAACGAAGAAGGCTATTCGAATACAGACAAAAGAGGGAAGTAGTGCATGAAACGGAGAATGGAATTGGACTAGAGACATGGAGGGAAAATTATGGAGGGAAAGTAATTGAGCGTGCACAGGAAGTACAAAAAAGTCCTGGTCAAAAGTAGTCAAAACTTTTGGAAATGTTGAAACTTCCGAAAGTGTCGACGAATTTCAGCCCTGGGCTGTTTGGAGTCGGATCATTTTTTCCGAATGACCCTTGAGTTTTGGATTGGCCGAATGTCTCCGAATGACCCCATATTTGACGAAATCCGAATGTCTCCGAATGAATTCGCATAAGTCTAGTGACTGTTCAGGCAAGCATTTTGACTACTTGTCGAATAGGTAGGATTCTGGTGAGTCAAGTAAGCAGAACTGTCAGCTTCGATAGGTAGTCGATGTCAATGTCTCCGCCGTTTCGGGGAAGCCAGGCAGACGGCTTTGACACATAGTCGAAGGAAAGCCTAGGTCGAAACTGCCAACAAGTGGATGAGCTGGGAATACTGTTTTGACAGGAATTCTAATGAATCCCACGATTGCCTAGTCAGGCAGGCCAGGTCCTACACAGAGGAGCAGGTCAAGGAAGCAGAGACGGAAAGCAGTCGGATAGTTAAATAAGCCAGGTGGGATACCACCAAGTAGGCCGAGGACTAGAGGCAAAAAACAGTCAGATGGCAAAGATCAGTTCTATTTGAAGCAAAAGGGAGTTGCAATGGGATCAAAGTTTGCCTCTTCTTGTGCCAATCTGTATATGGGACTTTTGGAGAATATTATTCTCAATAGTTTCAATCCCTTCCACCGCAATATCATCTTATACAAAATGTATGTAGATGACCTGTTCTTCATCTGGGATGGGGGACAGGAAGTTTTCGAGGAATTCATCTTATATATCAACAATAATTACGTTGGTTTACAATTCACCAGTTAATTTAATAAATACTACATAGAATATCTTGAAGTAGTTTTGTGCACAATATATAATCAGATCATAACAAAGAACTTTAGACAGAGGGTGAATTCTAACAGCTACCTACATGCAAAAAGTGACCATTATAAGAGCTGGGTCGATAACATCCTCTTTGGACAGTTCCAGAGGATTCAACGGAACTGCTGAAGGCTCAAAAATATCATAGCCCCAAGTGATATAACTCAAACAACACATATGTTCAAAGACAACAGTTGGTTACAGCCAATCCCTAGAATCCATAAATGTGGCAAGAAGGATTGTAACACATGTCCTTACCTCCCTAGATACAACAGAACTAGTTTTAAAAGTAGTAAAACAGGGAAAGAATACAAGATTAAGGAATTTCAATTGTGACACTACTTATGTAGTGTATTTATTGACATGTACCTGTGGGCAGAACTAAAAGGAAATTAAAAACATGGATAGGAGAACACTTAGAAATATTAGAATAGGTTTATTGACTCATAGTGTGTCCCACCAATTTATGCAGTTCCAAGATAACAAAGCAAATGATGTCTGAACTCATGGAATTGAGAAAGTGGTTGTTGACTGTAGAGGGGGGACAAGCTATTTAGATTAAGACAAAGGGAAATATATTGGATTTATGAATTAAGGACTTTGGAGCCAAATGGTTTCAATATAGATTGATGGCATTCGTTTACCCTATGGAGACTGCCAAATCTTTATGTTAATATTTATTCATGCATATTTTTGTTTGGTTCCCTTTTTTATTTCCATTTTTATTTATCTTTATTTTTATATTCCAGTCTTTTATATAAGAATATATTATTATTATTCAAATAGATATTTTATGTTCTTTATAATCTTGACTTTTGTCTCCTTTGTGTTCCACAGAGATTATTATATTTTATTGAGGCACTTTCAGTATTTATTCTTGTCTTATAGTAGAAACTAGGGGAATTACCCTGGGAGCAGAGCCCTCACATCCTTGGGATCTTGGGATTCCCCTTGTTTGTCTAAGGGGTTAAATAGTAACCATTCATAGAACTGATTGCTTCCTTCTCTCAATGCTCCTTCTTGGTCAATAGATGGCAGTATATACACACTACCAATGGCTGACAATGTGTTCACTCTTATACTTCAGGTTGTTTTTAGTTACATCAATACATAGATATATATTTTTTAAATTCCCTTTTTTGTTACATTGATGTTTGTACTTTTATATCTATATATTTTTTACTTATGTATGATGTATTTTTGATACTTTTATGTATACCGTTGTTTACTGCATCAACTGTTTGTTACAAACGGAAGTGGTGGCAATTATAAATTTACTTAGTTTGCTGGCCACCTCCATTTGTTTGGCCCTTGATGAAGCTGTCAACATGTCAGTGAAAATGCTTTTGGCCCGATTTTCACTTTTATTTTATTGCACTTTTAAGTAGTGGTCCCTGCCCCATGTCCCCCATGGCTATTCCCCCTATATCTCTATTCCAGTATTCTAAATTGAGCCCCTCAACACCACATCAGAAAGGTGCCTCTGTGTGACCTGGAGCTGGCGTTAATCCACTGAGCAAGCATCAACCATACAGATGGACAACTACCAGCGATTTTAAAAGACATGGTTGCCAGGGATTTCTACTTAGGAAGACATAGGAAGACATAGCAACATGACTGTATGGGGCATAGGGATCCTGAGATGCTGTATACCCAATAGGGTTCTAGTAAGTGCATTTATGTTTCCTTGTACGACTTACACTTAGACTTATACTTAGATAAGTTTTTGCTTTTCTTATTCCTTTTTGTAGTTTGGGTGATTTGGGAACCGACTACCTCTCTGAGCCCTTCTCTTCTTTGGATTTCATTTGATAGCCAAGTAAAAGAGCACCAGGTGTGATTAGCAGCACAGGAGTTATGCCAACAAGAGAAGCTACTGTAAAATTTGCCATCCTCATACGTTCTCATAAGCCATAACTTCTTTTCAAGCTCGCAGAAAGGGATTTCCCTTCCGATCATCAATAAGGTGTGAGACATTTTATATTGACTATTTTCTCCTTTAATATTTGGGACATTCTGCTTGCATATTTTATTTGGACTGGATTCCAGGACTTTTTATGACTTTTATTTATTAGTCTCTTACACAATGTTTTAATATTATTGTAGTATAGTATACATTTTTTATTTTATGCATAGTGTGATAGGATTGGTGGCTCACCACTTGTAGTTCAAACCAAGGAAGCAGAGTCATTAGGGAACTGAATGGTCAGGAAAGCTGGGTCATACACCGTACATCAGACCAAGGAAGCAGAGTCTGTAGGAAATTGGATGGTCAGGCAGGCCGTTTTGTATACGGAAGGTCAATCAGCAGAAGCCAAATCATAAGACAGGAGAGAAGTCAACACAACCAAGGAAATACACTGGTACTCTGAGATCAGGATGCACAACTCCATCCTCTCTAATTAGGCACCATAATTTAAGCTCCCAGTAGCCAATAGGAAGTATGGGTGTGATACTCAACCATACACATGCACAGACATGCACACAGCAGCATAAACTGGCTCAAAGACATAGCCTCTAGATACAGCTTCTACCTGGCTTAGTGCGAAAGCATCTGTGGTATGCACAAATAAGACATGTCTAGAACCTAGCCACGGTACCAGATACTGAAGATTATAATGCTAATATTTAAAATGCAATATTTCCTGTACTTCAAGCTCAAGAAGATCAGATTCTTTAATCACAACTGAAGTAGTCAGATAATCCACATGGCTTACTATAGCATGGTTTTAGTAAGAAACAGCATCAGCTGAAAGGCCTTATATTGCCCAATCATATGTTTGGTCATAAGGAGGGGTCACATTTTTGACAGTTCAACTAGTGGATCAAGCAGACGAAAGACAGGATTCTCATAGGATGGACACTGTCTGAGTACTAGTGTATGGTATCTATTTATTAATGGCACTTTTAACATGATTCTGTTTCTATTGCTCTTCTGTATTTTCTACACAGGCTATTTCAAATGGGACCCATTTGGGAAATCAGAACCATTTGGGTGGTTTGATTTTGATTTCTATTTTACACAACTACCAAGGGCTGTATCACCTTAATGAACATTTGGATATTTGATGTCTTAAGTTCTTTAAAAGCACATGGTGAGTATAACTACCACACTATCACATACAAAGTATTTTTAAGGTAATACTTATGTCACCTTCCCCAACCAGGAACATGCTGAATATATCCACAAAAAATGTCTTCCTAGAATGTGAATGTAGTCTGTATATGCTGTGTCACCCTTCCCAACCTCCCATAACTTTTAGTAAAAAAAAATATAAAACCTTGTTTGGGGGTGGTATCAGAATCCTCCTGATGCCCCACTGCAGGTCTGGATGCCCCACAAATAAGGTCTGAATTAAGAAAAAAATTATAGAGTATGTGTGCTAACAGTGTGTTCAATGCATTGCAAAGCCCCGGCTTTCACTCATATACATTGTTTGCTTTGCCAGCCTTGTTCTGCCAATCATTGTTTCTCACAGAAACCCACGTCCATTGTCTGACATCCCAGCCTTATTTCACTGGTAACCACATAAATATACATATACTGACAACCCAGCCTTGTTCCACTGCCTACTGGTATCCACAGTAGAAGCACACATTACCTGCCTGTTTCTGCAGCCCTGTTCAGGTGGTAGCCACAGAACCACATATACACTGTCTGCTTTTCAGTCTTCTCCCACTTGAGCCACAGAACCATACCTACACTGTCTGAAACCACAGCCTTCTTACAATGTTCACTGGTGGCCACAGAAAAACACGTACATTGCATGGCAACCCAGCCTTGTTTAACTCTTCCAGTTGTAGTCATAAAACAGTGCATACACTATCTGCTTCCCCAGCCTTGTCCCACTGGTAAACACAGAAACTACAAACAAACTTTCCTATACGCCAGCCTTGTGCACTGATAGCCACAGAGCCATACTGTTACAGTCCTTGCTGTCCTTGCCAGTAGCTTGACCGGCATCAGGACGGCTAGGCGCATGAGCATGATCCAGTGCATGCGCAACTGACTGCAGTGACGTCGGTAGTCACACCAATGTCATCAACTAGTCACCCGGCTTCCACTTAAGCAGGCCAGAACCAGGACTCACCGCTCAGTTGTAGCTCGAGTCCTGGGCGGTTCACTTGCCGCATTGTGGTCCTGGCATCAGAGCCCTTCAGCACAGCCTGCATTCGGTTCCTACCAAATCCTCCAATCCAGCCTGCATCACTCTGGTACCTCTCTGGATCTCTGCATCCTCCAGTCCAGCCTACATCCACCAGTGACCCTCTCTCTGATCACATCACTGGATCTCTGCATACTTATTCCAGGCCTGCCTCTTTAACCTTGGACTGACCTTCAGGTACTGACCTCTGGCTTGTTATACTGGACTTGCATTATCTCTGCCTGCCCTGATCTCTAGCTTGTTATACTGGACTTGCATTATATCTGCCTGCCCTGACCTCTGGATTGTTATACTGGACTTGCACTATCTCTGCCTGCCCTGACCTCTGGCTTGTTATCCTGGACTTGCATTATCTCAGTTATCCTCTGATCTTTGGGCCTACTATTTCTGCCTGATAGTTACCCTGCATTCTGGGTTTCCTATCTGTCTATTTCAGAACATATAGCTTCCTGCTACCCTCTGAGTGGCTCCTTCCACCCAGAGATAGGCTTCAGCAAGCTAACAATCTCACATATACATACAAGGTCTGATTTCACATCTGATGGGAGGAGGCTTACACTAGGTAAAAGGGGTGGGAGGAGGTTACTTTATTCAATTACTCTTGAACTACAATTCTGACAGTATTGAAATAACACTCTCCGTGGCTCAAATACTATGAAGATTAATTGGAGCTGCTGTTTTTGTGAAACATTACTATCCGTTTAAGCAACAATGCCAAATAGTGTCCAAAAAGATGTTTTGTACATAACGCACTGTGGGAGTTCTAAAATGACAGACTATGGCTTCACATAGTAAATAACAGGAACAGCACTACCTGGTGTCAACAACTGAAAATTACAATATAATTAAAAACTCTGTGATATCATAACTTTTGAATGAAATACCTCTTGACACTTGTACTAATCAAGAAACCCCCTTTTTTCTTGACTAAAAAGCAAGAAAACATTTTATGAAAAAATATAACTCCCATTTAGATCCACTTTATTGAATATAAATTAATCCTTCATATATAACTTTCCCAGAGATATGCTCCCCACGACCATTCCCTGCTTATATGAGAATACTGTTTCTGTTTTGTTCTTTTTTGGGGGGTGGTCAGTTTCAAAGGCATTATAGATCTTATGATTGTAACTTGAAGATTTACTTTTGTCTACTTGAAAAGCAGTGAAGGATACTCATCCCCAGCAACACAAAAACATGAAAGAAGAGGAATGTGTATGTGAAAACATTTTGAATAATAACTTTGTATGTATATGTCTATGTTTGCGTAAACTAATCCACTTTAATCCAAGTGAAAGGATATGACTCACTGAACACAAGTAGACAGAGAAGCCTAAGATAAAGTTCTGAAGTAAAATTAATGTACCATGTAAAATAGAAAGGCACAATAATCAAGATTAGTAAACAGGAATGCAGTTTCTTTTATTAAATGGCAAATATACAATTTATGAACAAGTGGTTCATAATTTGTTTAAAGGAGAGCTAACACTTCTAATAATAACCACACACACATACACACTTATCTTAATGTGGTCAGAAAAAGCTATTGGCCCCTATGAAGTATCCCTTGTGCTTTTGTTAAAAAGATAGCACCATCAATCAGTTGTGTATATCATGTCCTCAGGGTAACAAATAAAAAGAAAGATGTCTCGCACCAGTATATAATATTGCATCAAAATATAATTATCCACTGAAATAGTGTGGTTCACTCTCAGGTCAATAAACCATCCTAAACAACAGGTTTGTCAAATAGACCAAAAACAACTCTTTTAATTGAGACACTCAAAGAGATTACAAAATAGCTTTATTAGTGATAAAACATAAAAAATAGCAACTCTTTATGATTAAAAACATTTAAAAACATTCACACAAAAAGGGGAGAGGCGGTACAAATCCCTTTAAAAACCAATGGATTACTCTAACCAGTCTAACTGTAACACTTCAAAGATGCCAGAGCAAGACTGAGAAGGGTAAAACAAACAAATAAATTAAAATGAAATAAGTGGACTCCTCACATCAGAATGCTACAAATATGTCCTAAAAGTGCAAGTTATACACCATCTTCTGGAGTTTTATGGTCAACTTCATAGGATGTGTAGCAACAGTGCCACTGTAAAATTGCAGGCAGTTAATATACCACACCTAAAAAAAAATATGTTTTACATATTAAAGGGATAGTAATGTCTATAATAAATCAGACACTTCTCTATTGTTTTTATAACATGCAGCACTAGTATTATAATTATAATTTACTGTTCTGTAGTTCAAAAGATATTCAATGTAAAAAGATCCCCCTCCTGCCCCTTCTGGCCGCGTCACACTGTCTCTATGTATGGTCCGGATAGAGAGCGGAGAGGGACAATCTTCAGGAAGCAAAAGTAAAATCCTGCCCTCCTTCATCAAGGGAGACAGGGTTTTCCTTATACTTACTGACTTAAGTGTGTCCCTCGCTGCATCTGTCTGGTCCCACGATTGGATTGCAGCCTTTAGGGGAGGCGGCCAGAAGGGGCAGGAGGGGTCCTTTTATATTTAATATCTTTTGAACTACAGAACAGTAAGCTATTAAACTTAGCGCTGCATGTTATAAAAACAAGAAGACTCAGAGCTAAAGTTTATTATAGACATTACTATCCCTTTAAGTGTTACTATCCCTTTATGAAATAAAGAGCCCCTTATTCTTTGGGCTTAGTTCCAAGACTCCATGTGTAACTATGTTAGGCTAGAGAGGTCTCTAGCATTCACAAGATTAAGAAGGTAGAACATGTGGTTACAAAAGATATAAAATAGTCCTGTACCATGATTAACAAATGTGTGAACCAAGGCTATGACCTTGAGACAGACACATTTTTCAGTAAAGATTGAATAATATATACAACTTTATCTGAACTTGATTAATTTTTCAAATTGACATTCCGTGGTCATTTACTGCCTCAATAAAGGATTTAAGATCAGAAGGTTTATGCAACAATTCTGGAGCAAACCAACTGCTCCTTAGGAAACAAATACAAATTGCCCTAAAAGGGAGCTTTTGAAACCTTCAATGCTATAGAGGCCTTTAAGTCATTGCAAAGCAATGTGTTGGAGACTTCTCTAGCATTCGTGTGATTAAAACTCCAATTTAAATAATTTGTCCAGTTTATTTTAGTACAGCAGTCCCACTGGTTTGCAATTAAGCTGACAGTATTTTAGTTTTTTCTTATGGGGAAATAAAGTGCTTGGAAGTGTAACATTTTAACTTGTTATGCAAAAGGCCTGAAGACACTTCACAAAAGTCCCTCTGCTGGTGGTTGTTAAATTCAAAAGTTGTAACAATTCAAATCTGTTATACTCTCTGGGAACAGAGATAAAGAGGGCTTACTTCCTGATAGTTTAAGTTAATGGAGAACTGTTGTCAGTGACTCATCTCTCCCATAGAATACAATAGAATAAATATCTGAAACCTGGCCACTAGTACTAATAGATTGTGGGGAATAACATTGATTCCCTATTTCTCTATCATAGTGAGATCAGGATGGACGCTATTAAAGAATAATATGTGGTTTTGTGACCTCCTATAATGATTTTTAACATTTATTACCAACATGAAAATAGTTTTAACCTTTTGAGTGATACTATAGTGCAACAACGAACTAAGTTAGTTAAGCAATCTACTTTATATCCAGTTGCATGTCAAAGAAAGGTTTTAGATAACTTTCAAAACTTAGCTGAACAAGATTTGATTAAACTCAGTAAAAACCTGAGTTAAAAAAGCATAATATTACAAAAGAAGAAAGGATAGCTTTAAATGAATTAGCACACACTTACCAAATTATACTAAAAAGAGAAGATAAAGGTGGGTCAGTGGTAGTTTAGATAATACCTATTATTATAATGAAGCTATCAGACAATTGAAAGATCAAGATTCGTACATAAAACTTACCAAGAATCTGGTTTGAGAATAAGCAAGTTTTTTAAAGTCCACAGGAATAGTCTGTTGAATCTTGAAGAAAAAGAAGCAGCTACTCTAATAGTAGAGGCTCCAATAAGACCAATCTTCCATCACCTCCCCAAGATTCATAAATCTTTTGTAAAACCAGAAGGCAGACCTATACTATCAGGTATAGGTTCGCTCAATGAAGTCTTGGATCAGTGGGTGGATTCATATCTACAGCCACTAGTATTAAGACTCTATAGCTATTTAAAGGATTCCACACGTCATGCAATATCTAAAAAAATATTGAATGGGCTAAGAGTTATTTATGGTAGAGATGTGATATGAAGTCATTGTACTCTTCAATACCTTAGGGTATATAGGGGAACCTTATACACACTGAGAATCACATATTTTCTAGGGCTTCCTCTATAGTAACCATTTATGGAGAAGTATCCCGGTGTTACAGGGGAATAATGTAAATACTAGAAAGAATAAAGTAAAATATAGCCCTGCTGCACTAGCACTCAGGATTGGAATTTTCTATAATGCAGATAACCCCAGAGTGGATCCCTATAGTAAAAATAAAGGGATAAATGTCTGCAATAAAGTAGATTGCAGAGTCTTCTCTATTGTAAATCTAACACTTTGCACTATGTTTAACAACTTACCTTTATGTAGTTCAAAAGATACTGAATGTAAAAAGATCCCACTCCCGCCCCTTCTGGCCACCTCTCCCACTGAATCTGCAATCCGGACCTGGGATCAGACGGATGCAGTGAGGGACACACTCAAGTCAGTAAGTATAAGGAAAACCCTGCCCCCCTTGATGATTTTCCTTTGCTTACTAAAGATTGTCCCTCGCCGTTCTCCATCCGGACCACAGTTAGGGAAGTGTGACGTGGCCAGAAAGGGCAGGAGGGGGATCTTTTTACATTTAATATCTTTTGAACAACATAAAAGTAAGCTGTTAAACATAGCTCAATGTGTTAGGTTTACTCTGTGATCTACTTCATTGCAGCCAATAAAATATAACTTTTATTAATTTATATACAACTTAAATGGATATTATTAATCCTAAGGCCAGGGATATAAACTATATCTGTGAATTTATGAGAATACGTCTATATATAAGAAAAAAAAGCCTTACCAATATGAAATTGTTGGCCTTTATATATGTTCCTCATAAAAATATCAAGTTATGAAATATCAAAATCAAAATGTAACCTTATTTATGCAGATACCTGGGTAGAAAATGCGTAATGACCCCTATTGGTTACAAAATGAACTGCACTACAACAGGAAGCATTCCCTATTAGCTATATCATAACCCTAACATTTTCGTCCCGTTCATTAAGATTGAACAGTGTTAATGTACAATTAATCTTATTTCTACAGTAATTAGAAATGCCAGGGTGTTTGAAACTAGCTTGCCACTATGATTGACTCCTATTTCAACTCCTTGGTTTTGAGGCTAATTATAATAGTTATCACTAGTATAGTGATACATTGATCGCTACACAGGAGTTTCTGCGTACAGTGTGCCAGGGCATATAAAACCAGCTTGCCAGTCAGACTAATTCTTATTGTAATTTCTTTGTATCACTTATATCTAGAGTGTACCAGAACATAAAAGACTGGCCTGCCTCTTGAAATAAACTTTGTTTGTGATTCCTTTGTTCAATGCTAGCTGTAACTAATAACATAAAAATCCCCTTATGGAGGATAAAATTATACCCCAAAACAATAGAGGCTGATACTGAACCAGGAGTTTAGTTTGATTGCCAGGGCATAAACCAGCTTGCCAAGAAGTCTAACACAGTAAACTTGCATTTGAAGTCTAAATTGACCTCAAGCCTTGCTAGCTGCTGATTTAGTCGGTAACCACCGACTGAGTTATAGAAAATGAATCAAATGTCTTAATGTAGCAGCATTCCACATAGCTTATTAAATAGGAAAAGAGGGTTCATAGACATAGAAAATTCATACCTGACACGCAATCCACTGTTTAACGCATGTCCTGAGCATGGGGTATAGGTCCAAGAAATACACAACACACCTTTTATGGATTTTGAAATAGGCCGCAGCTTTATTATCACAAAAAACATCCAAATTGACACTTAATATCCTATCATTTCTTTTCCTCCAACCTTGAGCCCTTGCCAATGTCCATCTCTTATAGGCTAACCCAGCCTATACACCTTTGAGCCTAAGACTCCAAAACCCCCAGCTTTTTCTCCTTAACCGCACTTCATTAGCTGGTCAATGCAACTCAATGAGGCCGGCGTCTAACCCGCGACCAAGTCCGGGTGTCCTTAGACATAGGCCGCTGGCCTACCATCTCCCGTAACCTCCCCCATCTTACTACAACTCTATACATCGGCAAGGTCCCAATCCGCCACAAAGGACTAACGAGTTAACCTACAAGCTAGTCCCACCCCCTAATAAAGCTACGGCCTCCTCCAAAGCCTCAGCAAGGTCTAAGTTAAAGAAGTCTAAACCCAAATCATTAGGGTGAATACCATCATTTCGAATCAAATTGACAGAAGGATCCTCGAACACCCTATGTCTGATTGCCAGACCACCAATCTCGACTACAAATTTCGAGATCCTCCTATTCAATTTGATCCAGCTCTTGTCTAAAGCCCAACAATTCCTCGCTCCCATCCAGCATCTTCGAGGGAGAATTTCCGACCAAATTATCTTTGTCCCTGGAAAATGCTGAGACAGCTTCCGAAAGTCCTCCCTCATGGCTTCCCTAAGCTCCCATCCAGGAATATATCCTAGATCATTACCCCCTAAGTGCACCAGCAAAACCCCGCGGGACTACCCCCCCGGCCCGTACCAACCGAAGGACCTCCGGAACCAACTGGGGCCAACACATCCCCCTATACCCGTGCCATACAACCCGGCCTGCAGATAACGGAATATTCATTTGGAGTCCACTCTCCCAAACCTCAGCCCGCCGACTGGCCCAGAAGACGAACGAATGTCCAATTATCCATAGTTCCCTGGATGCTGCACCTGTAAAGAAAACAAACGAACTAAATAATACAAGACCCCCAACTCTTTAAATCCATAAAACTCTATGAGGCCTAACATATGACATAAACCGTCGAGACTCCCAATGCCCAATACGCTTAATGGTTTCGGATCCCAACACTAACCTAGACGCCTCTGTAGCCCCACCTATTCTAAATGAATGTCCCCCAAAATCTCCAACTGGAACCCGAAGAACTGAAAGACAACGTTTAAACACTGACAAAAACTGAAACCTGGTCAAAACTACACCGTCTCTATGAACTAACAATGATTCACTCAAATCCGGTCTAATGTCTAAATACCGTCGAATACAATAAACCGGGCATGACAACGAACCCGGAATAGAAAAAAGAGTAACCCACGACCCCACCCCCAAAGAATCAGTTTTTGAACGCCTAATAAGAAATTCCAATGAGTCATTTCCCAAACGAACATCTCCAAACAATATACCCCCTGGGCAGCCCTTTGACGAACTCACCAACTCTCCTATACGCAATGCCCCAAAAAACGCTAAAGAAAAGGCCGCACCAAAAAGAATAACTTCATAAGGATCGAAACATACCCTTTCCAATACACCCAACAACTTTTCGAACAACTGAAATGATACTGGACGTCTTGAATCTAATGAATTCCTACCACGACGTAATCCCTTGAGTGCCTGTTTTACCACAAAATCTTTGGTTAGATCCCTCCATCCCCTTAATTTAAAACCAAAAGATAAACTCGACACTTTACCTGAAATCGACGAAGGTGAAATTCCTGTAGAAAACCATTCCCATATCAGCCACAACACACCATCCTTTCTAAATCACCATTCAAACTCCCAACCATATTCTCCATCCCAATCCAATCACTCCAAACTGCTGAATACCGCGCCCAAGTGGCCGGCGACACAGAATTCTTCACCCAGTCTGCCACTGCACTCCGCCAAGGTCCCACAGGAAAGATGGGCAAGGCGTGCCCGTGGCCTTCGCCCCCGGACAGGCCTTCCGAAACGCTGTTTCCTGAAAACGAGACAACGCATCAGCAGCCACATTCAACACACCAGGCACATGTTGTGCCCTGAAGGTAACATTCAGTCTCAGACACATTAACACAAAATAGCGGAGCAATGACAATACAGGAGGAGAAGAAGCAGTGAGAGTATTTACAGCCTGAACCACTCCCATGTTATCTGAATTAAATAATACCTTACTATCTCTCAGTCTTTCCCCCCACAGTGTAACCGCAACAACCAAAGGAAACAACTCCAAAAACAATATATTTTTAGTAAGACCCTTATTTTCCCAGGCCACAGGCCACCTCTCTGCACACCAATCAACTCCAAACAAAGCCCCAAAACCCATAGACCCAGATGCATCTGTATACAACTCAAAATCCTCATTAGTTCTACCCAATCCTTGCCAATACGACCTCCCATTATAATCTGCCAAAAACATTTCCCAAACCCCCAAGTCATCCCGCATATGAGATGACAATCGAATATGATGATGAGGACGAACAACCCCCCCAGTGGCTTGGGCAAGACGCCTATTAAAAACCCTTTCCATTGGCATTATTCTACAAGCAAAATTCAATTTTCCCAGCAAAGATTGAAGAGCTCGAAGAGTCACTTTTTTGGCCATCCTACAAGTCACCACTTCAGCTTGCAATGCTTCCAATTTATCACGAGGTAGCCTACATTCCATGGCCACTGAATCAATCTCAAGACCCAAGAAACGCAAGCATGTAGGGCCTTCAGTCTTTTCTGCCGATAATGGTACCCCAAAATTCAAGCAAACCTGTTGAAGGGTGATCAGCAGCTGTCTACAAACATCCTTACCTCCAGGACCCACACACAAAAAATCGTCCAAATAATGTAAAATGGATGAAAAACCAGGCTCCCTACGCACTACCCACTCCAAAAACGTGCTAAAGCGCTCAAAAAGCGCGCATGAAATTGAACAACCCATGGGAAGGCATAGGTCGATATAGTAATCATCTCCAATCTTACAGCCCAAAAGATGATGACTCTCAGGGTGTACCGGAAGAAGGCAAAAGGCCGACTCAATATCAACTTTAGCGAACAAAGCCTCCCGACCCGCTTTAACAGCCAGCTCCACCACCCTATCAAATGATGTGTAAGAAACACTACACAAAGCCGGATCTATGGCATCATTAACAGAAGACCCAAAGGGAAACAACAGATGATGAATAAGTCGGAATTTACCCAGCTCTGACTTAGGAACTACACCCAAAGGTGATACCCAAAGTCCCGGAAGAGGCGGTTCGGAAAAAGGACCTGCCATTCGTCCCAAAGATACCTCAATATTCACTTTGTCCCGAAGAACTCCCTGATGACAAATAGCCGAACGTAATTTAGCCGCACCAGATACCCCAAAACCTTCTTGCTCTGGAATGCGGAACCCAAACTCAAAACCCTGTTCCAAAATCCTAGCTGCTTCCTTATTCTTATATGCCCTTAACCACGGGCGCATCTTGTCTACGGACACCGGGGTCATCCCCTTTACTCCCAACAGACCCCCCCTTTTTCACCCAACTTCTGCTTTTTAAAGCATCTGTTAAGGGGATGGGAACCTGAACATCCGGAACACTCGTGCTTGAACTTACACGAGCTCCCCCACTTACATTGACCCTCATTGTACTGCCAACAGAACCCCATCTTTTTTTCTCCCGTTGTTTTGGTTGTGGGGAGTCCCAACCCCCCAGCGCTGGACTGAAAGGACTGAAACCCCACTGGGGAACCAGCTGGGCGAGTCATAAGTGACAACCATAGCCCGATGTCTAATTGATCCCAAGACATTGAAGGCCGTACTGCCAACCTCTGTTGAAATTGCTCATCATAATGCCACCATGCCAGACCTCCATAAGTCCTGCAAGCGTTCCAAATGGTATCCTGATAACAAAACAAAGATGAACATTTCGCCGAAAACTTTTCCCCAATTACACTGGCTAGTATAGAGAACGCCCGTATCCAATTTCCAAACACCTTTGGAATTTTTCTGTAGCGACGCCTTTCCCTCTCTTCCTTTTTTTCCACATCCTTCTCCTCCTTGTCTGGAGGAGCTTCATCCAATGGAAGGAGAGAATATATTTCCAGAAATTCATTTTTCCAAATTTTTTCCTTTACATCATTCTTTAAATGAATACCCAAAGGACCAGACCAACACATATATGCTGCTCCAAATGCCACTGTAGGCACTCCACTCACCTGCGACACATTAAGCGCCACACCCCCAACATTGGAGCCTTGTAAATTAGCCAGATATTGATCCTGCAGAGGCCATACCCGACCCCCCAGGAGTACTAAGCACAATAGGATTTTGCAAAACCCCTGTACCCAATACCTGTCCAGCAAGAGACTGATCACCACCACCTGACAAATAACCCCCGGCCAGATTGGTGGGAGCCCCCTGCTGCACATTGCCCTGATCCATTAAATTGGGTAAACCAAGCCCTTGATGTTGAACCCCTGACCCAATACCCCAATTTGGCAATAGACCAGCCCCTCCCAAAGGAGTACTTGAGTTAACCCCCCCACTCTGAATCCAACCAGCTCCAAACCCTGCTACCCCCATTGCGCTGCCTGAAGGTGCCAACCCTTCCTTACCACTTAGTGCCCTATCCTGCCAGGCCCCCAATACTTGCTGTAAAGTCCCCACTGCATCAGCTCCCCCGGATCCCACTGATCCCATCATGCCGGAAAGTCCCATACCTGCCCTCGACAAAGGCGCCATCGGCACGGACTGTACACCAGCACTACTTCCAGCACCGGCCTCCACATCCGCGTGCCCCATACTGGATGTTCCTGCCGACTCCGCAACCGGATCCACCAGAAAAGCAATAAAGAAAATAACCATAATAACCAGTCTCCCCACAGAGACTCCTCCATGTTTTATGAACTATTCCATTCTGTGTCATACTCGACACCCAATACCTCATACCACCACTTATTCTCCCTCCAAATTGCTGTGTCATTACCCCAGCATGATTTAACCGGGTACCAAACTCCCAGGGAGAAATAAGGCCCAATAAATTAATCACAATAATAAAGACCAAACCATATTAAATAAAATATACGAAAAAAGGGGGGGGTTGGAGGAAGGGTTCGTTTATTTAGGAAAGTAAGGTAAAAATAAATAGGGTGTGAGGGAAAGGGGGAGTTAAACGTAAAAGGAAAATTAGGACCAAAGCAAAAAACACAGTGCGTATTGTCACCTGTGTCAAATCCCGGCTGGAGGCACCAGCTCCGCATCCCCTGTCATCAGAAGACTCCCGCCTTCGTACTTCCGTCCGTTGGGAACGAGATACCTCAGAGGAGGACGCCTCATGCTGTCCGGTCAAAGCTCCCGAACCTCTTCTAATAATGGGTCAGTCATGACAATTACAGACACGAAATCCTCGAACTGCTCCTTCTCCGCTCCAGCTGTTCTCCTACAAAAGCAGGAAGTGAGCGCCCCCTTATATCACCTCCTCATACCCACTCTAAATAACTTTTAAAAGGCCACACACCTATTTCTCCAGCCCAACCCCAGCTCAGACATGCCTCCCCTCCTAAAGTCCGTGGAGTTCTTTTTCAACGGCAGAATGCTGCTACATTAAAGTGGAACTTTCATGTGAATAACATTGCTCCTCAATACTAACCTAGTGATAAGCACATTCATATATTGTCCTTAAGTTCAATAAGTCAAAGTTATTAAAGATAAATACTTCTTTGGCAGACATCGGGCTGCACATAGCTTACAAGAGAAGCTCTGTGCGCCTGCGCTCTCAGGAACTTCCATTACCTTAATGTAAGCAAGTGACTTCACCACCAGTGCTGGCAGTGAACAGGACAGAGAGTGGTACATTTCCTCTAAGATGTCTGTGCTGTTTGTCCTCTGGTTCCTGCCAAAGAAGTATTTTTCTTCAATAATGTTGACTTATTGAACTTAAAGACAATATGACTGTGTATATTGCTAGGTTAATAAAGTACTGGGGGCAATGTTAGTCACATGAAAGTTCCGCTTTAAGACATTTACTGATTTTTCTATAACTCAGTCGGTGGTTACCGCACTTTAGTTCATAACTCCCTGTAAGTTTAGCAAAGTTTTACCATTTAGCTTTTTTATCTGTGATAGATCCCATAGTATGTCAGTTAAGAAATTGGCAGGTTTTTCCACGATGGACTGGATAAGACCGGATTTCCCTTCAGTCAGCTACAACGCTGACTTTGGGGAAGGGGGAGGGAGAGGGCAACTTTAGGAGTGATTATCTCTCAAACCATAAAGGTATGAGAGATGACACTGGGGGCAATACATTTATTTTTAATATGGCCTTAATATATGGATTAATAATAATTAAGTATTACTATCCCTTTAACACATTTTGAACATGGGTGATTGGTTAGTTTGAATTTGCAGAATGTATTTGAGTTTGATACCTGTTAGTGTTTGTCATGCCTGTGATTAAGTGCGCTATTGTGCATGAAACGCTTAAGGCAGTTGCCCGTCCTTGATCCTGTGTTTCTTCATGTGACCTTCATCATTTATATTAAATGTGACAAATAAATTGGCGATTTAATTCCATATACATGGCTGTGGTCTGATAAGATGGTGCAGCAACAATGTCACATACATTTTCAGGTCATTAAGATACTGAACCTAAGAAATGCAAGTTTGAGCTGCAATAACTGTTGAATACACCTCTCAATAGTGTGGGTACCCTTGTTTTACTCAGGAGGAGAACTCCTTCAGTATACACTTTTTTACTTATTAAATGTGTTAAAGGTGACCTATCACCTTGAATTAACCCCATAAGGACCCATGACGTGCCAGGACCGTCACGGCTGTCCTGCACTTAAGGACCTGGCACGTTGTGGAATTCAGGGCTCCCTGTGTGGCTGCTTGCCAAATCCATCAGTAAAAAAAAAATATGCCCCATGGTCCTTAAGGCCGGTCCTTAAGGGGATAAGTTTGATTATTGAACACTTTATTCAAAATTGCTTATATATCATTTTAGCCAAAAGGCTAGTAAATGTATTGTTTTGGAGACAGAAAACCTTTTATTTATAAATATTGAATTCTTCGAGAGCAGTGCCTTATGCTCTAGGATGCTGAGAACAACCCTTTGAATGCTAGAGGGATATGCAACATTTGCTTTGCTTTGTGTGGAGACCCCTCTGCCACTTAAAGGGGTAATTAGCATTCTGTGCTTATCACTTTTCAGAACTAATATATTCCTATCTCCTATACTACGTATCTACTGGCCTTTTTGCTAACATGATGCTTAGGCAGTTTTGAGTGAATATTTCAACCAGGCAAATTTAACTCAATGTGACAGGATTTTGATATTTTATGAAAATATGTATGTAAAGTTACCACACCTTGGCAGAGCTTAAGAGATTTGCTATAGCATTTACTGGAGGAAATGTATGAGCAGCACATTTTCTCTTCCTGGGCATTGGCATGAAAATCGTGCTCCTGTGTGTGTACACATTGTGTATGAGCACATTAGTGCATTTGACACACCCACCATGCTATCATCAAGACTTTAACATGAGCAGACAATTCATTGAGTTTATGCCATTTCCTCTGTGCCTTCCTCACAAACAGAGAGAAAGAAGGCGTCGAGGAATGGTCGTAACACAAAGAGAAGTTTTATCATAGCTTAGAAAATACATGTTAGGCAAATGCTGGAGTATGTGTAGTGTGTGCTGCACCTGCCTGTATTAGGCTGTCTATGCCAAGAATTCTCCAGTTAGGTATTTTGGAGAGTTCAGTTCCTCTGCACCATGTTTAACACCACATACTGTACTAACAAGGCACTGAGATGTAACATTATTCCATTTGCTGTGTAGTTATAGAGGAGAATTTGGAGCTTTTCTGCCTTAAAGTATTAACAATGGCATATTGTGTGCTCGTACATCCCCAGAAGTGTAGGCACATGATTCTGCTGCCAATGTATAAGCACAATATTGAACTGTGCTGGTAGATTCATACATTCTTCCTGTTAAGAACTGACCAGGTAATCCAGGACAGCAGTGTAAAAAAGTTTCAGTTAGGAGCCCTTATATAATTTAATTCAAACCAGGAATGAGGTACATCACAGAAAAGTACAGATAGTCATGCAACATATAACAACTTGAACTTCAAAGTGCATCTGCCTTTTTCTATTTATCCTCTGGTGTCCCCATTTGTGGACATCTCTTTGTGGCTGGATTACTTCCTATGCTTTTTCATTGTCATCAATATAATGGAGATTAAAAAGTCTACGCACTAGTCAGTTATTAGGTAGTTTTAGAATTTTGCTGTTGATGCAAAGCTCATGAGCGATGCAAGCTGCTGTGAGTGCCTTGAGTAAAGCTGCCAGCAATAAAGGTGGATGAACATGGCCAGATGAGATGGGGCTGGTTCAGGATAGCATCTACAGATAGCTGGATAAATTAGTTTTCTAAAGAGAAAAAAAATGCAGTAGCTGTAGCACTGAGAATAGCCACAAGATGGCAAGTCAGAATGACAAATGGGAAAAGACAGCTCAGAAAAAGAAAAGGGGCTAGATTTCCCAGTAGGCAGACTGGGGAACTGCCTGGAGCTCCAAATTTTGAGGGGTGCACAGCTGTACTGTCACATTTACATTCTAAATTGTGGCTGTGACCAAAGCAATCTCAATATCCCTGCACCAGCTTTATACACCTTTACAACCTATTATTTAACCCCCTGGATACTAGAGATATCTCCACTACATTGTGAAGCAAAACATTGGAGATGTCTCCAGCAACCATAGGATTAAAGCTGGATTCTTGTCCTTGCTTGTTATAGGCTATGGGTATTTTCTGATCCAGGAAATAGTAAGTGGGCCTGGGGGTGGGGCGATGGGAGTGAAGCCATAGGTGGAGCTAAGGGTGCCTAGAGTGCCTTGCCTAGGGACGGCTGGGATTTAAATCCAGCCCTGAGTAGGGCTGTGACATAGGTTGCAAAATGAAAGCTTCCTTATCAATGGTGGGAAATTCAGAAGTACTTCAGAAGCAAGATGTGCAAAATTTAATGCACAGAATAGACTTAGCAGCCTTGAAACAGGATCTAGAGGCACAGTGCAAACTCATCAAGCAAGATGGATGGTCAGGAGAAGCCAGATGTTAAGTGGATGGCACAGATACTCAAGCAGGATACCAGCCTGGAGTCAAGACTGCTTACAATTAAGTCAGAGGCAATCGGCTTGGTAATAGGAGGTCAGAAGGGAAGCAAAGCTCAATGTACAGGCTCAGATAAACTCTAGACAGGCCAAGATGAAGTACCACATATCTGCCTAACACTCAGATCAAATAGGGAAAGAGGCTGAAATTAGCTGCTGGAGGCAGACGAAAAAGGAGAAACAAACTGGATCTGGTAGAATGGGTCCTGAGAGTTAGAGAAGAGTTAGACAATAAATTTGTTTCACTCCTGATCCTGTATGTACACTAGCGGTCAAAAGTTTGAGAACACCTCAATTTTTGCTACTTTTAGTTTTCCGTCAAAGAAGGACAAACACGAATATAAATCCACCTTTATTTAATAAGTACAGTTATTATAGTATAGTCCACACAACCCCAGAATATAGGATGATAGGACCAAGGCTCCTACCCGAAGCTGCACACTGTGCCACGCACTGCACTACTGCGAGATACCGGAGACTAGGACCGTGGTATGGGTGGAACACAAGAGGGTACTTTAACTGAGGAGCAAGTCTCCATCCTGGGTCACGCGACCAGAGGCAACAGGGAGCGAGAGCAGACCTGAACCATGAAACACTGAGACTGATGGTCAGGAAAGTTTTGAGAGTATAGAGCCAGTAGTCAGCCAGAGCCACAGGTCAGACAAGCCAGGGACTAGGCAAAGCGATAGGCACCAATAGCCAGAGGTCAGACAAACCAGGGACTACACGGAGTGAGTAAGTCAGCCAGAGCCACATGTCAGAACCAATGTGGGCTGTCAGACAAGCCAGGATCATACACGGAGCGAGTTAGTCAGCCAGAGCCACATGTCTCATCTCCTCTTAACAAGGGTACAATTGTCCTTTGGGGTAGGTTGTAACTAAGAAATACACGTGAATATATACGTGAATACAATAATATTATAGATTACAGGTATGGAAAAGATGGGATTAAATTGGATACCAGTAAATAACATGATGACAGTCTCCTCACACCCTCCAGCACAAATCTTGGTTTCTGGACTCTTATCTGCTGAGCTCACATCTGTATTCTCAAGGACAGGTCTTCATCCCAGGCCGCTCTTCTCTCATGCTGCTCTCCTCTGCCCTCCTCATGCTCTTCTCCTATATTGCTCTTCTCTCATGCTCTCTCTCAAGTTCTGATTCCACCCCAAAAATACTGCTCCTTTATACCATTTTTCACATCAGTTAGATCTGTTGAGAACTGGTTAGCTCAACTGACTTTTCTCACCCCACCCACAAGTGTTAAAACAGCCATTGTCCTTCTGGACCATGGCTGTTTTAACACTTCCACTGTGTTTGTGTTTAGCTGTAATTTCCCTCTTACTCATTTAATGTACTCACATATATTATATACTGTTTTTCTTGCCATAAGATGGGCTTTCTAAAGATACCATTATTTTCATCAAATTTCCTGTAAAACAATTTATAGAATATGATGAAACAAATGTAACAAATGCACTTTTTTAACTTTTGTACTAAAAATCTTCCATACACATCTACAAACGCTAAAAAAAAACCCTGCTAAATAGATTATAATATTTGTCTTGATTTTAGAAATACCCAATATTGACATATTTTTCTAATGTTTTTATCAAGTTATATGGCAATAACTAAAAGTAGCAAAAATTGAGGTGTCCCAAAGCTTTTGACTGCTAGTGTATAAATAGGGGTGGATTTTTTTATATGTACACACACACACACATAATTTTGGCACTTGTTTCTGGCACTCATAGGCTTAAGTACAACCCTAGCAACTCCCACCCCCTTTCCCCCACTCTCTCTTCCTCAGCCCTTTTCTAAACTCTCATTCCCAGCCTATTGCCCCTTTTCACTTTCTACCTATAGGTTCCTTTGCTGCTTCCTCTCTTCCCCACTCTATTTCATCCCCTCTTAAGCCTACCCTGTCTCCACTCTCTCCCATTGCTTTCCCCCTCTTCCCTTATATTGATCAATCAGACCCCCTCAGTCCCCTGCATTTCTCCTACCCACCTCCCTCTCCATCTAGTCTTTTTTGTCTCCTATTTTCCTCTGTCTCTCAACACATCTTATTGCTATGTGTCTCTTCCTCCTCTTTTGTATTCACTGGTGGTCCAGTGCGGGAAAAGAGAGGTCCGTGCAGCCTCTGGCACAGGCGTCCCTATCAACCCCCCTTCTGGTCCCTCTGCAGCATGGGAGTGCAGGTGTTGGGATATTATGTCATATTCTGGTGCTCTGCGTTAGCAAGGAACGTGAGGACTGTCAAAGAAAGCGCCTGTTCTGGTGGCAGCACAGACCTCTCCATTAAAATATTGTGGAATGGTCATGTGAGATCCTCTGATCTCCCCAACTGGTCCATGATCTAGAGGCCCACTGGGGGATGCCCGATCCCCTGATAGGACAATCCGTCCATGTATATATACGTCCTCTCCCCCCGTTACCCTGTATGAGAAGAGGCAGTCTCTACTTTCCACTGATTCTCCCACCTACAACATATCCGATTAACCACAACCATTCTTATCTTCTTTATGTACTCTTCCACATCAGCGCTTAAAATATGAAGTCCTTCGCTACTAGCCAGACCTGAAAAGTTACTTGCCACTACAAGCCATAATATACCCACCAGGGCTGAATTTCTACTCGCCAGGGCTAAATTTTCACTTGCCATTGGCTTGTGGCGAGTGGAAATTTTGAGCCCTGTCCACATCATATCCCACCTTTTAAAAAAAGAAACAAGAGGAAAAACAATTGTCTAATATAGTAAATAAACTGTTGTCTCACTATGTTTTTTATGTCAAATGGCCACTCACATAATTTAAGTCACACGTAATTGCATTTTTCAAATTGGTGGATTTATCCTCTTTCCTACCCTGCATATAAACAATAAATAATAAACCCCCATTGATTGGATAAAAGTATTCTTAAACACTTAACCCTTTGAGTGCCAGAGGGGTATGCAATACATGTTTCATTTTTATGTTACTCTTACACTGTCCGGTGGAAGAGCAGTATACCCAGAATAGGGCAGCTTTGAGTCCCTGCATGCACATTTTCCGGATGATTTTTAGATAGCTGGTTTTATCAACCAAATAAGTGATTCATTATCTAATACCTTATGGATGCATTTTTTATACACCAGCACCCACATCTGTGCTTCTGTATTTCTCTGAGAGTGGATTGTCTGACCTTCTGATTTTTAGTGGAGCAGTGGTGTTTTGCCTGTGGAACTGAGTGGGGGCAGTCAGTATACTCCAACTGCTCTGATGGTCCTTTATTTGTGGACTGTACAGCTGTGAGTAACCTGGAGCTTCAGTGGAGGTCCTTTGCAGAATATTATCATATTGTCCTATGAGCACTCCTTTGTTTTTTTCACATTGACTTAACTGGACTTTCTATCCCTTGAATGCTAGAGAGAGCTCCAGTACAGTGTGAATCATTGCACTGAAGACCTTTCTAGTGCCCAAGAGCTTAAGCCGGGGTGGGGGGATGCCTGACACCAGGCCGCCAGGGGTGGGGGCGGTTTAGGGGAGTACACCTTTTGGCTTTCTGCTTGCCATTCTCCATGTCTCTCCGTTGACAGGGATCTGACACTCTTTTGTTTTAAACGGATGATGTGGGCCTCCTGTGCCTGGCAGGGATGGACCCTTGTGTCTGGGCCCCAGTGTAGGGGCAGAGTTGTGCCACATTTATGGTTGGGAGCTGTGGGCTGGATCCCGGGCAGAGGTAAAGGACTGGGACAAGGGTTCTCACTATATTGGGTTTCTTTTTTATTTCTTGGGTGGCTTGGAATTGCCATGATTCCTCACGTCTGTTGTTATTTTATGATATGAAAACTTTTAATAAACAGCTTTAGAAAATAAAAAGTCCCATTTAAATCAATGAGTATTAGAAGAATTCTATTTATTCATTATGCTGCAGCTTGGTTTGCAGCAGAATTCTCTACTTTTGCAAAGAAAGAGGTATGGAAGTACTGCGCCTCTATGGTATTCTCTATATTCTGGTGTTGATGTTTATGCTTGGTGGGAGTAGGGGAGTAGCTTCCCCCAACGCCAAATGAATTATTGTCTGCCAGTGTATGGCAAGATACTCCTCTAATTATGCTCTATAATGTAAGAATGTAAGCGTGGAATGTAACAATTATATTTGCGCTTGGATTGTAATTTGTGTATGCTATATTAACATATAATACATCAATATGTAACACTCAAAAGATTCCAGTGGAAACTAATATTCAGTGATTCGCAGTGATATTCTATCCCTGTTACAATAGTTTTTTAGGGCCCCACAGCTTAAGTCTTAAAGTTTTTGTCCCAATACGATCTCCAAAGGGGATGTGCATGAAAACCAAATAAAGAAGAAGGATAGGGCAAGACAGAGCACAAAACACATCTTATTGTAGTATTTTAATTATAGCAAGCAAAATATCATATAAAATGAAATAAAATAATGCAGATCATAATATAAATAATCACTGATAATTTAAAAATCAATTGTTTCAATCATATATTGAAATGGTATCTAAAAGTGCAATAAAAATAAAATAGTCCATAGATAAGAGAGGGTGGTTTCCAAAAACAGAATGTCTGTGCAGTCTTATAGATCAAACTCCTTACTTATGAGGGTATTGGCGGGCCGGTAATTAGGAGAATGCTAGGAGCAGTGGTCTAAGGACAGAACTGAATATAAGTGTGACTATATTAGCAGGGTGGCCCCTTGTACTACAGTGATCGATAAAGTATCAATAAGGGTTTGTAAACCAGATACCAGGTGCGGGTGGCCGCTTACTTAGAAGCGGTCAGTTTGAGTTCAATTGAAGTGTGCAGTCCGGATGCCTGGTGTGGGTGGCCGCTTACTTGATATCCATGATGGGCCTCCGCTTATCACACTTAAAGAAACTTTCTCTCCTTCAGTCTCAGCGTTGTTTTCTCTGTGCCGATTGTTCAGCCTCTCTGCATCAATGCGTTTCGGCGCAGTGATTGTGCCTTCGTCTGGAAGTGCTGTATGGGGCCCAATTAGCTTTCCCTAATTTGTTGATTCTACAGCCAATCAGAGTCATTTTAGCAGGGTCAAAGTGTAGTTAAAATGTTTCTTTCAAACATGCTGGAATCGTATTTGGATTCAGTTTTTAAATAGAAATAAGATAGAACCTGAGAGCAAGTAATAAATGGATATATACAGATTTTGAAAATTCTTAGTTATTTTTAATAAAAATAGAATGAGGATTATAATAAAATCCGTATGTATGGTTCGATATAGCATCATTGATTGTTCTTTTTGTCTCTCTCACATCATAATAAGATTACTTAAATATTTGTGAATTTAGATGTAATATTTTGGTATGGAATTTATTTATCTAAATTGTCTCTATCCGGCTATACGAGTTATTCTTGAGTATATTTTACATACTTTGTAGTATAAAACGGAATTCAAAAGTGTATTATATATTATCTGTTTAGTTTTATTTCTTGAAGAATATCACATATTTTGGGACATAGTCTAGTTTTCATCTAAAACATTTACATTTTCAAACTAATTATTATTATAGAGATGTTAATTTCATATTATCACAATACTACCAACCTCCTTCTTCCTATGTGGGCTTTTTTAGAGAGTCATTATATGTTTATTCCTACTCTGCTATAGATTTCAGTTGAAATATTTATCTCAAACACCATAAATCTATTTCTTTGTTAAGTCCCAAAGGGTTCAAAGTTTGGAGTTTAAAGATCCAGAATGCTTCTTGCCTTGCTAACTTCTGAAAACGATCACCTCCTCTTGTTTGTGGAGGGACATGGTCAATGATGTATAGTTTCATCTCTCTTGGATCTTTATTGTGATATTCCAGACATTGTCTTGCCACACTGTGTTTTTTGGCTTCCTTTGGTGATATTTCTCCAGTGCTCTAGAAACCGTTCTTTTGTTGGTCTAATTGTTCAAAATAGAATCAAAACAACAAGAATTAGATCCCTACAAGACGTTAATAGAATTCAGAAGTATGGACAAAGAAATTAACCAAAAGGTGGAAAAATACGAAATAGAATTAGCTACAAGAAAGGATAAAAAACTACAACGTGATAATGAAGATTATACAGTCAACAAAGTCTATAGATGAGGAAGAAACGGTAGACCAAACCAGTTTTCATACAACAAACCGAATAACTATAGGAGAAATATAGGAAGACAGAGCAATTTATATAACTTACACAGAACTAAGAAAGATGAAAACAACCAGTCAAGAAGAGACATAAAGCAACCGGTAAACCCAATTCATATTACATCTAAATTACATGAACAAAGAATTGAAGATAATCAATCAAATAACTTAGGAAGAAACACAGAACAGCAACCAGTAATCTCAATCCATACTATAACCAGAGTACATGAACAAGGAATTAAGGATAATCAATCAAATAATCAAAGAGGAAATATAAAACATTTAACAGTAATATCGGAAAATATCTTCTCATCACAAACACAATTGAGAGAAAACATCATAGATGATGAATCAAACAATACAAGTAAACAAGAAATAAGAACAAATCAAATACAACTGGAATTTCAAACAAGAACAGGAAACAAAAGAAAGGATCTAATCAAATGCAACAAAAATCTCAAAAGAAATCAGAAAATGAAGGAACCCCCATTGAACAAGATAAAGAATGTTCAGTAACTATACACTAAAGAAATAATAATAAAGACATAAGAAAGGATAATGCCACAAATCATGACAACATTAAAGAAGATTCACAATTGGAAATCATAAAAAGAGACAATAAAGAAAAGAATACAATCATGAATAGACATGCAAACCAAAAATATTTAGATATGGGTGCACGACCAAAAACTTCAAAAAAGGAACATTTTTTATTCAAAGGCCAACAACAACCCTTTCAACAATGGGTACGACAGGAATGGAAGAACCACCAATTAAATCAGGCAAGCACACCACACAGAAGGAAAAGGTCAGAGGATGAAAGAGAGGAAAATGAGGCGGAAGAAAGATCAACAAAAAGAAAACCAGTGAGCCCAATGATCAACAACACCAAGGTGTGTTCAGCCTCTCCAACTATCAACTAAAAGAAGAAGAAATAAAACTCCTGGAAAAAGGCTTAAAATATGCTCCCTCAAGTGGCCCCAACCATTTCGAATTATTTGTAGATCTCCAGCAATTCATTAGAAAACTCACTCTCAAAGGAGAAGAATTAACAAAGGAAGATGGAAATATGATCCTAAATGAGGAAGATCAAGAAATCATTAAGATTCTTAATGAACTTAAGTCAGAAGAAGCCTCCAATTCAGAAACTGCCATCAAAATGAAACATACAGATCTAAAAGCACCATCTAGATTTTACCGCCAAGGATCGAAAGGCCCTTTTATAGAAGCATTCAACGAAATGGTATTGAGAGATATCAATGAATTATGCAAAGGAGATCACAAATACAAATCAAACCATACAAAAAAAAGAAAAGGAATGCCTCCAAACCCTAGCAGACAACCCAGATTTAATTATCTGAGCAGCTGATAAAGGTGGGGGCATAGTAATTCAATCAAAAGAAGCATACTTAGAAGAAGCAGAACGTATTCTAAATGATAAAGAATTCTGTCTGAAACTAAAGGGGAATCCCACAGAAACATATCAAAAAGAATATACAAACCTCATAGAATGGGCATATCAATTGAAAATAATTAATCAACAAGAATTTCAATTCCTACAAGTTCCATTCCCTATTACAGCCATATACTATAATTTACCCAAAATACACAAAAATCTTGTAAATCCACTAGGACCCCCCATAATATTGGGTATTGAATCACTGACAAGTAATCTATCCCAACTTTTAGACTTCCATTTACAAAAATATGTACAACAGTTACCGTCATACACACGGGACTCCACACGTCTTACAAAAATTACAAAAAATCAGTTGGAAAAAGAACTATTTTTGGATAACCTGTGATGTATGTTCTCTAGACACTTCAATTCAACATAATCTTGGTTTAGAAGCAATACAATATGTTTTGAATAAAGAAAACTCAGTACCTGAAATACAAAAAAAATTCATATTGAAAGCAATCAAGTTTATACTGGACCATAATTACTTTCTGTTTCAAAAACAATACTTCCTTCAAATGCGTGGAACTACAATGGGGACAAGGTTTGCCCCTAGTTATGCCAATTTATTTATGTTTATGTGGGAGGAAAACTATCTCTATACCCAATATAGAGGCAACTTCATCCTCTACTCTCATTATATAGACAATCTACTCATCATATGGGAAGGAAGTGAAGAAGAATTGATTAATTTTGACCACCAACTTAATCAGAATAACCTTGGGATACAGTTTACCGTGACCCATAGTCAAGATCAAGTAGAATTCCTGGACCTCACACTCAGTACTGATAATGATAACAGAATCTGTACAAAGACACATTACAAAAATGTAATTGTAAATAGCTACATAAACAAATCAAGTGCCCATCATCCAAGATGGCTGGAAAGTGTACCTATAAGCCAGTTTTATCGCCTGAGATGCAATTGTTCAGAGGAACAGGTCTATCTACAACAAGCAAATGACCTCAAAAAGAAATTCATAACAAAAGGATATTCTGAAAAGAAGGTAAATGTGGAAAACACAAAGAGAAAATTTACTTAAGAACCATAACAAGCATAAGAAAAAAAAGGAAGTACCGAAAATACCTTTTATTACAAGCTATAATACATCAGGACAAAAAATAGAAAACATTATTCAAAACACTGGCCAATTTAACAAGGTGATAAAACTTTGCGTACAATACTTTCAAATAAACCAGATATCATTTATCTTGAAATCAAAAGATCTAAAAAAACAGACTGGCACCAAGTGATATAGATGGGACGAATATAAATAAAACTGCAAGTAGAACCTCAGCCAATGGTTCAAAAGTAAATGGGAGCTTCAGATGTGGTCATAAGATCTGTATGACTTACAAGCATATCCAACATAGAAAAACATCCTTCTGTAGTAACCAGACAATAGAAGAATTTAATATAAAAGCTTTCCTACAGTGCACTTCCACCTATATCCCTTTAAGACCTTAACATAAGAAAGCCCCAAATTACCTCCTTACACCATAAACAGGGAAAGGACACATTTTATACCAGTTTCTTCTGTCTTCTTAGTACATACCATTAAACAAGATTTAGATTAATGGAATTCCTTGAAATGCCTATAAACTCCACTTGGAGCAAACCACAATAACAGGACCATTTTGGGAGCAAAAACTTTAGTATGCAGACATTAGGAAGATCCAGGTTCCAATGCATGTTTTATCCCAAAATTGTATTGGTATATCCATTCTTATGTTTCCACTCTCTTTTGATAGGGCCTTTCTCTGCAGTGAGGAATTAGCAAACTTGAAGTAATTAAGTATGTAAATGTATTTAATTACTTATTGTCACAAGGACTAACAGTATAGGGCACAGGCCTGCAGTGTATCCAAGTAAGCTCAGAGGTAAACAGGAAAGTCCAGAACCAGCTTGACTGGAGTGGCTTCTTACACTAATAAGTCCTCTAATATTGAAAATTAAAAAGGAGAATTTTTAATTTCTGGTTTTACTGAGTTTAATGAAAAGGAATATAAATATATCATGGTACTCTAACATTGTCCCATTTCAAGTATGTCATTTGACAAACTAGTAATAAATTATGCTGAAAAATTAGGATAAGTTACCATAAGGTGGCATTGAATTCTTGTATGATACTTAGTAATAAGGTACCTACAAAAGCACTGTAATTAAATTATTATGGTTCACATATGGTAACAAGTATGCCTTAATCTATTATTAAAATTGGTAGAGTGGATTACCAGGATCACTGAGAATTCAGAGTTATTTTTTTTTATTTTATTGATAAGGTTATCAAGATCATTGTTGACAAATCTAAAGGTATGTTTCACACAACTTTGCATTGAATACACTTATGCCATTACTAATGTAAAAGCCCGTGTACATGGGCCAAAGGGAATGGCACTGAATTGGTTAAGATAGCCCTGCACCAGCCAGTCCCTGCACCTGTCGCCTCAGTAACAGCAGCACGTGAGGTACCAGGAGAGGGAGCGTGCCTCTACCTCGTCAGTCTCGGATGTGCGTGTGGGAACGCGCATTGACCCAGAGCAGGGAGTTTGTGAACGTGTTTCGCACGTCTGGGATCAGCTAGACAGGGATCCCTCACTGGGACGGACACCGGGGCCAGGGCTCCCTCACTTGGACGGACACTGGGCACACAGAGCTAGGAGAGCAGCTGGGAAGATGAAGCGTTTTGTCCATTCTGGCAGTCTCTACTGTAGGACCTACTGTTCTAGCCACAGGGTTTGCATACAATGACATAATTGCCCTATAAATTCAACCATCGATGCCAAATCTTTTAAGGGAGTGGCTCAAGAAGCTCCAGCTGACCTGGTCAAATGCCTTTTTGCCATCGACCACCATGGTCATCAGGGGCACCTCCTGCCTTGTAGCTGCGTCTATAATATTTATAATTCTCCCTGAATTATAGCATGATGACCTGCCCAGAACAAAACCAATCTGATCCAGGCCATTCACCATGTCCAGTATGTCTTTCATACTCTCTGCTAAAATTGATAAAAGACAGTTTAACGTCAACATTTATCAAGGAGATAGGACGATAACTTGTAACATCTGTAGACCTCTTACCCTCCGTCAATATTGGTAAAACATTTGCCCTAACCATTTCTTCTGGAAAACTACCCTGTCTGACAATATCATTAAAAATATTAGTCAAATGGGACTTCAACTGCATCCTAAACAGCCTATAAAACATATTACTGAATCCATCTGGACCTGGGGTTTTATAACTCACTAAACTAGAAATAGCTCTATCTACTTCTTTCTCCGCTATTGGGGTGTTCAATCTTTCTCTTTGTAAATCAGATATTTTTGGCAGATCTGTTGCTGCTAAATATTCATCTATACTTTCTCCCGATATTTTCTGCAGTAAATTGTATAATTTCTCATAATATTTATTAACTTGTTTACGGGTTTCTTTAGGGGTCATGCATATTTGGCTACCATCTACTAATTTTGTTATGCAATTCACAGCCTTCTGTTTTTTCAGTCTAGCAGATAACATCTTCTCTACCTTATTTCCCCTAGTATAATATCTAATTTTCAATTTTTACATATTTTTAACAATTCTTTCCATAAGCCTCTGATTTATTTGTTGCTGCAATTCTATTATTCTTTGTGTTTTATCAGTTGTTGGCTCCTTTTTATTTTGCTCTGATATTTTATATAAGACTAGTTGAACAGCCCGTTACACGGGCCACAGTGCCTCTGGCAGCCGGTCGCGGGGCAGTCATGCGCAGCAGAGACTGCCCGCGCCACTGCTGAGACAGAGCTGGACGCTGCGCATGTCGGGCATTACACACAACTTAGCGAATTATTATATAGGATAAGTCAAAATTCTGCAAGCTCCTTTCCCTGTTATCTTTTTAGCTTACTATTTATTTTTATTAGATATCCTCTAATGACTGACTTAAAGGGATAGTAATACTTCGTTTTAACTTTATTTTATTTTGTAGGCATTAAAAAAACATGAAGAATGATATAAGTCTTATCTATCAAACCTTTATGGTTTTAGAGATATTCACAAGCAAAGTTTCCCCTCCTGCCCCCTTTACCTGGTGTAAGCCATCTCTTCTCAGATGTGGAATGCAGTCCATAGACTAGAAAGATAACAGCAGGGGACAATCTTCTTCCTATGAGAACAATGATAGCCCTACCCCCCTTGACAAGTTTTTCAGGTTTTTCCCTTATCTTAATTGAAGATTACCCCTCTCTGCAATCTACCTGGGCACCACCTTTCTGCTCTGGCTAAGCAGTGTCACATCAGTAAAAGGGGTGGGAGGGGGATACTTTGTCATTGAATTACTCTTGAACTACAACTCTGACAGAATTGAAATAACACTCTCCAAAGTCCAAGTACTGTGATGATTAATTGAGCTGCTTTTATTATGAAACATTACTATCCCTTTAACGCATACTTGGTTATTTCCTAGGTACTAGAAACAACAATAAACACAAGACAAATAATTCTTATGTGCTATTGTAGATTCTCATTGATTTAATGATCCTACTCAGGCGCTTACACTGAAGCATACAATGCTACACTGTTACATAAATAAAACCTAGTTGGCTGCAAATCAATTAATGTGGTATCCATTCGGTAATATCATTCCCCCATTTATCCAATGGACTTAGTTCCACCATTATTATTTTTTTTTTTTTTCAAATGATTTATTGAATAATACAACATAGGTTACATAACAAATCATTCTTACACAGGTAAAGTTGCAAGAAATAGTAAGCAATGATTACAGAGCAAAAGAGGCACAATATCATTGGTATGAAAGAAACTGCTACGTACAAATTGAGGAGATCATCAAGTAAAGAATGCAGTGAATTGTAAAGTAACATAATCAAGACTGAAGCAATCATGTAAGATATGAGATTAGTGTCATTGATTGTGCATCGTACTCCTTACAAACATTTTAAGAGTCAATCTGCATCGTAGTGCTAAAAGTCAGAGTAGACCAATCTGTAGAAGAGACAGAATGCATAGAAAGTGCATGACAGTATACAGTTCAATATTTTTCATAAGAAAACACGGTGTGTCCATCTATTGAATAGTCTTAATACCATAGTAGAAGCGTCTTCAACTGCTAAGCTACAGAAGATCTCTGAAATAGGCTATAACAATACTCAAAGAAGTGGAACAAAACCAATATAATGGTAATAGGATAGGGTAAGAATTAACCGACAGCAAGTCGGAACTACCTGTGTACCTCAAGAGGTCACAGGGAGGGGGGGTGGAGTAGAGGGCGGAGCTTGTGGGGTGCGAGAATTGAATCCCATAAAACATCTATAATAAAACTACATAAGGTCTTAAAAAAGAATTTAAAGCTGGGTTCAGGGAACTGAGCAATATTGAGATACCATTAGGAAAAGAAATAGTCACATGGTTAAGATAGCAAAATGGACCCATAAAGTATCTAAGAGTGCTAAGAGGAACATCTGAGGGAATACAGGAGAGTCAGAATGGGAGATGAGGCTGTATAAGACAAGAGTTTAGAAGTCAGCTGATTAACATGTAGTACTCTAGATGCATCCCATCACAGACCCCCTGGAGTAGCAAAAAAGGATTGTGTAAAAGAAACATGTAGTAAAACATTAACAGTATATCATATAACAATGAAGTAAGACTGGTAATACTACCAACGGACTCTGAAACATAATACACACATTACCCAAAAAGAGACCAAATAGTACAAGCTATAGCAGTGCCTCCGTCTCCGATCATCCACTTATTCTACAACAATAGTCCCCATGAAGCATAAGATGGGTAAGAACTAGTGACAGCCTCCCCGGGCCCTAGGGAGACCATCCTGTCCAGTCCCGAGGTGCAATTAGTCCAGGGTAGCATCCTTCATAGACCAGGAAACTCCAGGGCACAATCTATCGTATAATATGGAACGTAGTTGAAGCCAGCCATTACTTCAAAATTATAAGTCCTTGGGAACAGAGTTGGATCGGAGGCATCTTCTAAGAAGAGTCAACAGTTCCTGGATCCCAAAGAAAGGTGTGCCAGGTATAAGTCAAATCTCACAGGGGCGAAATCAAGACAGCTCTATCAGTTGTGATGGTAGGATGAGGTGCCGTCATTCCCAGACCAGTCGGTAGCTTCTTCTCCAGTGCTAAGCCAGTAGGGTCTTGGTTGTATAGAGTATCTTCCAGGACATCAACTCTGTGGATCCCGGGCTACACAACTGAAGGGTCAGGAGATCAGACTCATCGGGTAGAGAAGTAATTAGACATTCCTTCCATTCTACCGTGGACTCCCGTAATCGGTTTTCCAACTGCGTACAATGACACAAGCATTCAACATCAAAATGCAAGGTAGCAAACTCCTCTCGAACAACACTGCAAAGTTCCCCTAGAAAGGTTCTAAATTCTTCCTGTACCGATTGCTGTCGTAAGACCTTAATATTCATCAAAGAAGAAGTAGTAGGGATCAGCTCGTATAGAGGTGCCACTGAGGGGTTAAGCTCGAGGTCTCCAGCAGGATCTAGGAGGCGCGTGGGACCCCTTTCCACCATACAACTAAGGCCTCTTCTAATATGGCGTCTAACAGAGACCTCTGGTGTGCATGGCGCGAGAAAACACAGCTCTGAAATCCCCTTCTAGTGGGAACCGTATTGTGCACCATGAGTAGTTAAGCGATTCACCGTCTTGTAAAGAAGTTGTCTGAATTAGATATCAGCAAGTTGAATAAGAATTCAGGCATTAAAACAAATCATTCGGCCGTAATGCACGGAGCTTCAGGATACTGCGTCCATCTCAGTTTGCGGCTAGCTCCGCCCCCGTTCCACCTTTATTTTTATATTTTGTGTACCTCCAACAAATAGTAGTTTCATTTTGGTTGGTTACCATTTTAAATAAACTAATAAAGGTTAAGTTTTATTCTCACTCTGTACTTGAAAGGGCCTTTTGGAAAGTGCAGAAATGGTCTTTTTTCAGCATTCACACCATGATTCTCCTACAGGATTAGAGTCTGATGTAAAGGGTTGTTTTTTCTTCTTTTTGGTTTTGGTCCTTTTTATAACAGTTTCAGGTATTGTTGTGTAAATCAGGTCACACTTATTCAGTAACCTTCTTCACAACAGTAAAGGAGGGGTTAATATCACTTCTTATTGTAGTATTAACACATCAAACAGGTTTTGCCAATAAACAGTAGGAGTGAGAGGTCTTTCACACTTAGCATGGCAAGTTTTACATTTTTGCACAGGTATCACTTTGACAAATAAAGAATCTGTATTTTGCAGTAAAACTGTAAAATAAACATTGTCGAATGGGAGCAATATTATTCAAATTAAAATTAAGAAAGAAGTTCATAGGAACACTATAAGTCAAACTTTCAAGGGGAAGGGTTAAAATGTTGAATGTGAACAATATTTGTCGAATTAAAATGGTGAAAGAAAGTCCTATAAGTGAAATTTTCAAGCGGAAGGGTTAAAATGTCGAAGGTACAATATTTGTTGAATTAATGTGGTGAAAGAAAGCACTGTAAGTCAAAATTTGAAGGGGAAGGGTTAAAATGTGGAATGTGAACAATATTTGTTGCATTAAAGTAGTGGAAGAAAGCATTGCATGTCAAATTTTAAAAGGGGGGTTAATATGTCGAAGGGGCACTCTATGTCAGATTTCTATGCTGTATACTGTATTCTACACTGGTTTTGTTCGAACAACGATGGTTTTGAAACTGCGGTTGTGGCTTCTACTCCTCAACCTCTGAGGCGCAGAATTCCCGACTTAATATGTAACCACAAAACAGGAGCTAATAGAGCCTGGGTAATAGAATGCTACTTGCACTTTGTTTTTATTTGTTTCCTATGGGCTTTTTTTCACTGGCGGTATGTATAATTACCGCTGATTTTGTTTTCACAAGTCGGGTAATAGCATGCTAAAACCTGACTTAAAAAAAATATGCCTGTTTTTTTTTTAGCGCTGGTAATAGAAGCCCTATATATTTTTTATTAACTTAAGATATCTTTTTGGCATGATTGTCCAAAGAACAATGCTACCTATTGGTATATATTGGTCAGTCATGAGACCAGTTTGGCACTGAAATTAGTTTCTCATTCTTTACTCAGGATGCTTATATACGAGAGGTAATACTCACAGAGAAGGATGTTTTTGTTCTTTGCAGAAACATTTGAATAAATTGGAAGAATCAGTGGATATACTCTAAACTGAACAGTAGTTTAATGAGAAAGAGAACAGAAATGTACAGCAAATGTCATAAAGGTAGTGGAAGATTTTAGCTACAGTATATAATAGAAATGACACCTCTTTGGCATATATAAGTGCTATTTACAAATATACTCAAGGCCAATATAAATAACTATGTGAGGAACTCTTTGTTCAAAGGGCTGAACATAACGGGATTTCCCAAATTAATAAAATCAAACAAATTTTACAGAAAAGACAGAAAGAATGTGAAATTCCTTGCCTTTGGAGGCTATTTTGACAGCTACTATAGATATGTTTAAAAAAGTATGTTTTAACAAATTACAATTGAAAGAATTAAAATAAATTGATTTCAGCTTCAGTAGGACAATAATCCAATCACCATTTTGAAGCCAAGAAAAATAATTTCTTCCTTACTTGAATCAAAGTTGTAAACTGTATTTTGTATATTTCTCCAACTCAACAAAGGATATCTGCCAATATTTTATGTGATGGACTCTTGTCTTTTTCAGCTTCATCAAATATATAATTTTGTAACTACTGAATGCACAGTTTATGGTATACCCCCTATCAGTCATAGGCAGCGAGATGTATCCACTAGACAGTACAAAAGCAGTCATGTGCAAAGTAATAGTCAGAGATGTTCAACATGGACCGAGCCTGCCAACATATATTGCAGGTTGTACAGGATCTTATCCTACCCAGGATTCCACTTCTTATTCACACAAGTTCCCTACAGAGAAAAGAAATATCCTGAAGCACATACTATTAATCCTACCCAGATGAGTCCAGCCACAAAGTGTTAGGTAATTCCTCTGTGAATGAGAGAAGAAGTTAACCCCATACATACAATTTGACATTCTGGGCCCTACTCAGCAATATGCAGCTGTTTTCTGCAAGGGGTCAGTGTATGGACTCCCCTATAATCCCTAGGACAATCAAGGAAGACCATCCCAAAGGTGTATTTGCATATGCAGTGTAATGTCCAGAGATTCACAACTGGGAATGTGCCTGCCAAAATATATAGAATGCTTTATCGGGCCTCGTCTTACCCACTGTAAAATCTATTTTTTGTCACACAAGTGCCATACACAGTGAAGAAACATCCTGCAGCACACCATACTGCCCAGATGACAGTCCAGTCATGAAGCGCTAGACAACCTCAGAAGTACATTTCTGTCATCTTGGGCCTCATTACTTAGGTACAGCTATTCTCTATAGGCACTTTTGAGAGAATTGCTGCACTTTAATGATGAGGCCCATGAAGGCCATCAATATGATGTGCTGCAGGATATTTTTGTACAAATATGTAAGAGCAGCTGGTTTTCTGTGCTGGAACACTAGTTTCCTACTGTCCCTGTACTTTGAGGTGCAAATACTTTAATACACAGATTGCTGGGAATGGTTACAACAGCATGAGGGTGGCATTACATACTTCATTGTCCTTTGCATTCACTGGTTTGCTACCCAAATGAGCATTGTGGGATAAGTTGGAATGAGTTTTTTTGTGCCATGAGCTCATTGCTGTCTATTGTGATTTACATGTGGAATGCAATATAGTCTATATGGGCCAGAATCCATGTGAAATGCTTGCAGTACCTCATAGCATCGATGCCATGAAAACTGGAGGCTGTTTGAGGGCCAAATTTGGCTCTATCGTCTATTTTACCAGTGTACCTAATAAATCAATCTGTTACCCTAAACCAAAAAAATATCTAAAAATGCATAGCTATTTAATTATGTCAATATCAAATACATTAATAATATCATGACTGAAGTGAGTTCACTAAATTCCCTTTCTTACCCAGGGGAACTTGGGAGACAAACACCAATTTATTTTATTAGCCCTTAACTCCAAGGATAGAGTGATATAATACTCTTGTTTGCCAACTCAACATGGTTAAGCTATGCCGTTATCAGTGTGGCAAATGTAAATGCTCACTGAACACCTTCTTCTAGCTCTTTTGGTCCGGTACCCTGATATCTCTCATCTGGTGGGTGCTTATGGACTTTCTCTCTACACACGTTGATCTTCCAGTTGCCATTTCATTTGAGCTGTGCCTTCAGAAATGATGCTTATGCCATTATTAGGCACATCATAAGTTATTTTTGGTCTCCTTTTACACAATTCTAGGAAATATTTTTTCATTAAATGGAAAGATACCTCCCCTCCTAAGATCAAGCAATGTCTGCCATTAGTTAAGAAACATTTCTGTGTTACTGATTAAAGTGATAGTAATTTTTCACAAGAAAAGCAGCTGTAATTAATCTTCATAATGTTTAGGCAATGGAGAGCGTTATTTCAATACTGTCAGGGTTGTAGTTCAAGAGTAATTGAATGATAAAGTATCCCCCTCCTGCCCCTTTTACCTAGTTTAAGCCACCTCCCCTCAGATGTGGAATTTGGCCTCTTGACCGGACAGGTCGCAGCAAGGGACTATCTTCCTACTGTGAGCATAAGGAAAACCCTGCCCGTTTTTGACAGGGTTTTCCTTATGGTCACTGAAGATTGTCCCTCTCTGCAATCCATCTATACAGTCTTGCTGCTTTGAGGTGAGCAGTGTTACATCAGTAAAAGGGACAGGAGGGGATACTGTATCATTCAATTAACCTTGAACTACAACTCTGAAAGTATTGAAATAACACTCTCCACAGCCCAAATCCTATGAAGATTAATTGGAGCTGTGTTTTTGTGAAACATTACTATCCCTTTAACATCTGCTAAATCAGCCTGGAACATGGTATTTAGTGATAATTTTTGCAGTTTACTGTACTTGGTCCTGGTGCTTGACATCAAGCCAAAGCTGCTTTCCTTCAGCCACACTAGCAAATGATATCCAGGAAAATGAACCATGTCACATGTGGAAGTCTATCAGAATCTGAGCACAATGAATGAGACAAGTACTGAGTACAAATTATGTGCCACCAGGCTTTTGATGTTTATGTTCTACTCAGTACATCTGAAAGCTTCACATGATAATATAATCCTAAGTTTAGCTGTCTTTGGCAAAACAACCTCATTTAAAAACCTTTCACCCACAGACATTGCAGTGATGTTAGCATAAATGTTTCAAGAGCGTAACCTTTAAGCAGCCCACACATTATGATCTGATAAACATTTTGAAGAGTAGGAATATCAGAAACTTTATTTGTATTAGATAGTTAAAAACAGTGTAGCTAATAAATTGTGGTCATGTTTTTCTCTCTTTTCTGCTTCTCAGTTTCATCTACACAATTATTTACACTTGCTGCCTGTCCTGGCTTGAAAGTAATAAAAGGGTTTTGTACGGTTTGGTAACACCAAATAATTATTTCTTAAGAAATTTAAGGCCATACTTATCAAACTGAGAGATCCAAATAGAAATAAGAAATTGTTTACAATCTGTTTACAGTTGTTTACATTGTTTATGTTTGTTGCATATTTTCCAGCAGTAATAGCTGTCCACTCATATTTAAAGAAAATGAAAAAGAAAAAAAGCTGTTGTAAACACAATGTTAAAGTTCTCAGTCATAGGAATAAAAGGTTCACAAACATTAATTATGTAAGAATCCAAAATCCAGCTTTACTGATGAAATTATTATAATTACCTAATTCATTACATTTAAAAGAAAAATGTTTCAAACAGCCTTGGCAATCAAACAACATCACCTATAGGGTTCCTGCTCACATAAAAGGGAAGGTAAAACAGTATATCCATGTGGATTGCTTGGCTCAGAGACATCTCTACTTTCATAGACATTACATAAATATTGTCTCCCCAGAAAACAAGAAAGGTAACAATACCACATGCCCTCTAAGTTTAGTATGCAACAAGAGATTATCTAGCACCACAACACACAGCAAGAACAGTACTCACATAAAATGAAGGCTAGAAGAGCTACTTGTAATTTTCACATAAATGTTGCCAGGCAAGGAGCTGGGGTTCACATCTTCTCTTCACACTGGATGATAAATCCAAACTTCCTTGGTGGTTTAACTTCTATTAAGGAGCCATATAGTAAGAAAAAAAGAAAATACAAAAACAAACAAAAATACCACCACCTATAGAGTATATAATATGTAATATGTTAATTGCACAATCCAATATACAAAAATAAGGTCAATAAAAAATCTCCTCCTCAAATAATAGTCCAACATATTTCTCAGCTTTATGCTACTTCATCAGGCAAAAACATTATATTGTTCCATACTACACCTAGAGGTTCTTTGGTATAACATTTCCTATTTTCTGAGGAGGCCATATTTACATGATATCTACAAAACAAGTCATGATTAGGCCAAGCAACCCACCTGGAGGTACCAGGATTTGCACTTATTGTGAGTGGCTGTTTTAACTCTCCATTAGGTGAGTTGGAATCCTATGGGTGCCTATGGCGGTAGTTTGATTACCAAGACTGTTTGAAACATTTACTTTTAGATTGAGTGTGCTTGTCTCTTTTTTTATAGTAGAAAGACAAGCAACTTTTTTTTGAGATGGTCTAGTTTCCAAAATATTAAACTTTATCTACCTTTTGGTCTGAATTTATGATCTTTCAATTGCAGACTGATAAGCCACTTCACTGCTCAGAGATGGAATCTTGCAAGAACCATTCCATCTGGGGATAAGCTTAACAAAAGGCTGAGATAAATTAATGTTTTAAAAGTAGGAGATGAAAGACGAGCGACCCTTCATTGAGATGACTAGTTGCTTCCAAAATATTATGCTTTAGCTACCTTTTGATCTTTGTATTGCAGACGAGCCACTTTCAGAAACCGCAAGGATACCTGAATATTTTGGTAGCTGAGGTTTTGTTCTACTGGCTCCCCCTACTAAGTACATATTTGCTGTAGATTCTGAATATGATGCACTGTGCACTAACTCGTTGCTATTCACAGATCAGTGATCAACTCCTCCTTGCACTTACAGGAGACACAAGTTGTTCTGACAAAAAAGTACATTACAGCTTTTCTTCCTACCAAGTATTTTACAGATCCGTACCCTTCAAAAGGTCAAAGCCAATATCTCTCTTCTAATCCATTTCAGTCTGCAGTTGTTAAAAATTAATGTCTCTGCATATCATCCATGTTTTCATTGCCCAGTTTGCTAATCATTATCTCTCATCTTTTCCTTACAGCATCTATGCTAGGAACAGAGGGTTGAACCTGTGAAGGCTCATTCTCCAACACACAGAGCCATAGCCACAGTGGACCTTGCAGAGGGCAGTGCAGGATTCCACTACCCTGTTATCTGCAAAGGACATCACCATTCAGATCACAAAAATGGATGCCACCATCCCATTCTCAGAAATGGATGCCATCACTCACTTCAGAGCAATGGATGCTACCATCATCTTCTGAGCAATGGATGCCACCACCCTCTGCTCATCAATGGATTCCACAACCATAACCACCTCTGTCATGCAAGTGGATATCAAATACACAGACCTACAGTACATTTGTCCCCTCACCCTCTCACAAGGTACAAGCTGTATACTGCCAAAGCACTACAGAAGCCTACAGCCTCATCACAGGTGGGAAAGAAGATCATCATTGAGGTCAGAATATGAACTGTACACAATGAACTATGAACACTTTGGCTGGTTGATGAGACACAGAGATCACAGCCTGGAGAGTGCAGATCCTCCACCCATACATATATTATCTGCTGCATCAGTCTCCATGGCAGATCCCACCCCCCAGCAGCATCAGCAGTATCTGCAGCAGTAGAATATACTGCAGTCACAGAATCACCATCATCAGCAGCAACAGAATGAACAGTATCTGCAGCAGCATAATCATGATAATCATCAGTATTCCCAACATCATTTGCTACAGATGCAGACATTACCGTTATGTCTATGGATAGAGTGTATTTGGTTATTCCATGAAGGCTGCTCAGGGAAATACAAAGTAGACTTGTGCACGGGCAAAATTTTCTGTAAAATTCGAATTCGGACGAATTTTTTTTTTTTCTAATTCGGATGATCTTAATTTCGGACCGGGCCTATTCGATTCGGACGAAATTCTGATCCATTCCGAATTATTCGGCCGAATTTAACATGGGTTAAATTATAGCAGTGCGCCTCCGTGCACGCTGCTATCATTATTTGCAGACAGGGTGTGCATTTAGAAAAAGATCCATCCCAAAAACGGACATTGTCGAACATTGAAAGTCTGTGCATGTCACCTCTACTCTAGCATGGGATGCCAGTCACAATGCAAACGTCGAACATCGAAAACCCATGCCTGTCATTCAATTTAGCATGTTCGAACATCGAAACTCCATGCCTGTCCTTCAATCTAGCATATGTTTGAACATCGAAACCTCATGCCTGTCATTCAATTTAGCATATGTTCGACATTGAAAACCCATGTCTGTCACATCCTACTCAACATAAGTGGTCGACTTGAACATGGACAAACTACATGTCACATTCTATGTTAGTACATGGGTAAAGATTAAGGTTTCATTTTCTGGTACCAGCCTCCTACCCTACTGTCCCTCTTTAGTACCCAAATTCCTCTCTCGTTTTCCTATCCTAATTTCCCCTCATATCAGATAACTCTATGTGTATATACATTGTAGAGTTTCATACTACATCAAGAATAAACATCAATGATTGTAATGTGATAGATGTAATGTGTTAAAAAGAAAAATTGAGACATTCTGTTGTGAACAAACTGCAACACAGGAGATAAATAAAAAAAAATGCTTGACATCTATACTGAAGAGGGGTCCACAGCATTGTCTTAGTATAGCAATATCACCGTTTTCCGTGAGTGTGCAATACAGGGCTCTACGATAATTGCTGGGCATTTCCAAATGTCATAATCAGGGGATGATGGGAGTTGTATTCTAACTACTGTTAGGAAACACATAAGTGATGCACATTCATCTCCCACCTAGAAATTATTTACACACGAGGCAACTCCCCCAAGTAATACCTAGCCCCTTTCCAAGTGAAAGGACTTCCAGAAAGGCTTCAGATCTCTTAGTGACTCACCTGTTATTGCCAGTCAGCGGGACCCGGAGAGTTGGAGGGGGTGATGCTATGGCTGCACGGCACGGTGCTCTTAGTTGGTCACTTGTCGCAATGTTGAAGCCAGCACCTTCTGGGTGGAGACACCTCACAGTAATCCTGTTCAGGACACATCATGCACTGTTGTGCACTCATACTAGGGATCCCAAATGTTTAGACTCATTTCGTACAGGGGGCACCCTACTGTATTTGTAAAACCTCTCTAGCAAATCTGGGACGTAGACCTATTTACTCAAGTCTTGACTTTAGGTGGGCGATAAACAATATAAAATAGGCATAATGTTTCACTATCACATAATTCACATCACTGAAGCAGCCAGCAGGCATTGCCACTGAGTGAGCATAGGGCTGCCCGGCTGCTGACAGTCACACTGATGGGATGGGACACCCTGCAACACAGAAATGGCGGAAGAGCACAAAATAAACATGCTATGGGACGGTAAATTGCCGCCCCTGTCAAAGTGCCGCCTGGGTCCATGGACCCACTGGGACCCATGTAAGGGCCGGCCCTGTATTCGAACAAATACCTAATATTTTTTTATATTTTGCACAGGAACAAATATTACTTGCTCTTGCAGTGGCAATAACTGGAACTAATGCTGGCTGCCTACCTATGCCTAGCCTAATGCTACCTGCCTTCCTACACAACAACTGTACACTCTCTAATCTCTTCTCTCTCTGAGCTCCAACAACCCAATGAGGAAATGCAGGCTGTCTGTCTGTGTGACTGTGTCATTAGTCCAACCCCCATCATGAAACGAAGAAGGCTATTCGAATACAGACAAAAGAGGGAAGTAGTGCATGAAACGGAGAATGGAATTGGACTAGAGACATGGAGGGAAAATTATGGAGGGAAAGTAATTGAGCGCGCACAGGAAGTACAAAAAAGTCCTGGTCAAAAGTAGTCAAAACTTTTGGAAATGTGTCGATTGCCGAAACTTCCGAAAGTTTCGACGAATTTCAGACCTGGGCTGTTCGGAGTCAGATCATTTTTTCCGAATGACCCTTGAGTTTCGGATTGGCCGAATGTCTCCGAATGACCCCATTTTCGATGAAATCCGAATGTCTCTGAATGAATTCGCACATGTCTAATACAAAGATACCACAGGATATACACACACATCATGGAGGGCATTACAGCCTCCCTAATTGGCCTGCAAACACAACAAATTAACCTAAATACAAGAATCCAACATGTACAAACTGTCTTGAGTGACATGCTGAGATAAGAGCTCAGAGAGTTATACAAGTTATACAAGCACAATCACATCCAAAGACTCCTTATAGAGAGGCAAGAAAAGTTTACAAAGACATCATCAATGGTCTCCACATTAACAGTTACACTATCACAAACAACTATACGAAAAATGGAACCAAGCAGTTAGAAAAGTCTTCCAGTTCTGAACAGTTTTCAAAAAAACTATTACAATTGCATGTCTGCCTTGTTTGAGTAAAAGTAAACTTAAATGTAATTAAATGAATGTGTCTGTGTATTTTTTACAAATGTTTAAGTGCCAAGGGTTATCAAGTGCATTGTGTAATTATATGTTTGGCAAAAACTAGCTCTTCATCTGTCGTGAAATGATAATTCACAACAGTCTCAACAACATACCAAAGCAACAAATGCTAGCTGAGCATCATGTAAGTTGGAATTCAACAACAGCTGATGAATAAACAGTTATCTAGCCATGGTCTCATGCATGATGAAGGTTACAAAACAGCCACACTAGCAATAAATAATCACAAAGGGCCGGTTTGTCAGAAAGGCAATGTTTATGCTACCTGGACACAAGTCACGCTCATGGTATATGCCATGCTTATGACAAATGTAAGGTGAAATTCACTATGCTTAAAGGGATAGTAATGGTAAATTTTATTTTTCTTTCATACTGTAGGCATTAAAAAATATTAACATCAATGTAAGTCTTATCTCTCAATCCTTTATGGTTTGACAGATATACCGTGCTAAAATTACCTCTTCCTGGCGGTTTGATAGAAGTCAGTGCTCTAGCTGACAGCTGCAGAATCCGGTCATTTGACCGTACGGAGGCTCTTCAGCAGAGCCGAAATTGCACTATTTAGAAATAAATACTTCATTGGAATGGTCTACAAAGTGTGCTTGCAAATGAGGCACACTTTGTAGACCGTTCCAATGAAGTATTTATTTCTAAATAGCATGATTTCGGTCAAATGACCGGATTCTGCAGTTGTCAGCTAGAGCGTGACTTCTTTCAAACAGCCAGGAAGAGGTAACTTTAGCACGGTATATCTGTCAAACCATAAAGGACTGAGAGATAAGACTTACATCATTGTTAATATTTTATTATGCCTACAATATGAAAGAAAAATAAAATTTACCATTACTATCCCTTTAAGGGGCATACACATTTCTTTAGCAAATTAAGTGCATCTTCGAGGACAAATCAAAATTCCAATTGATTTGAATTGGGCTTTTAACTCCTTGAATTCTAGGAAGGTCTCTAACACATTACTTGTCATTGCATTCGAGAGCTCTCTAACATTCAATTGATTAAAAGCTCAATTCAGATCAATACAGCTTTTGAAATTTGTGATCTTTCCCCTGTGGGGCACTCACTTTGATCCAAAATTGCCCTTCTTTGGCTTATGGAATATGGCTAATAGTATTAACATGACATCATTTTTCATAAGGTTTTAATATTTGTTGACAGCGACTGTTAAAATAAATAACATCGGAAGGGAGGGATCATGTCACACAGATGACCCTGCATGTATTGACCTTATGAGTCTGTGCTGAGTGATAGATATCTGGAAGAAAATCCTAACAAGAAACATATTTGTATCAAGAAACATATTTTTTCTGTTTTGTAGGAGTAAGTGCTATGTCTTGGTAGACACAATATAAAAAAAGCAATTTCTAAGTAACACCTCAGTTCATTTGATGACATCAATTTCTTAGCGTCTAGATCCTTTCAAAACACTGAGGGCTATGTAACTACTATAGTCTAGAACGCATGTTGCAAGGCAGTGGGTGAAGTTGTTACAGCTCTGCAAAGTCTAGGAGGTATGTTCACCTCCTCCATTCATATGCAGTGGCAAAGGGTCAAGCAGTTGCTCAGTGCTGCAGATCTTTTTATAATTTGCAAAAATTCAGATATTTAATGCCAACTAACCCTAGACAAATATTTCAGCCTTGTTTGCACCTTGTCAATGAGGCGCATCTGGTTTATCTCAGCACTGAGAGCAATGGTTCCACATCTGGATTACCCTTCACTCATCGGGAGATACCGTAAGAGGTTTCAAACAACAAGAGAGATAATATGAGAAGCTCTGGGGACTGTTCTGCATCTAATCACCACTCACAAGGATCACATTTAGCTCTCCAGTGCCAATACCGAGGAGACATTTAGGTATGCACCCAAAGGGCAGTGCTTTTTCAAAAGGACAGGCAAGTCTTCTCTGCATAGGTAGTGCACACTAACCCCAGGCATACATTTCAGCCTTGTTTGTAAATTGTCAATGAGGAGCATGTGGTTTCCCTAAAACATGAGAGCAAGATGTTCACATCTGGATTACCCTACACTCTTAGGCTTCGATTCAACTGAGGCCGGTAAAACAACCAGTAGGGCAATATTGGCTAATTGCCCAGCAGCAAAAAGTGCTAGTGGAGCAATTCAATTGTCCTACCATCTGAAACCACGATGGATGTTAGGCCACAGAAACGGACTTGTAGCCAAACGTCCATTTTGTGTGTTAAGTTCCTAAAACGAACACTAAATAGCCTGAATAATGGGAACATCAAAGGAAAAGAGCTAACGATCAGTGCCTGACACAGTCAAGCACCAGTCTTTAACTTAAATCTAAACATTAACCCTACACTACCCCTTACAGTATAGTACAAGAATATTACCCCTAATACTAGCCTACAACCCAGATCTGTGTAACACATACCTGTCATACAAGGTCCATCTTCTTCTTCAGTCTTCTATCTTCATTCTTCATCAATTTCTGCAATGCGTTGCGTACCCCTCTGGCACCCAAAGGATGTTTCTTGTCAGAGGCTGTTTTTTAACTTAGTCGGATTAACCCTGTGAGTGCCACTGAGGTAAGCATATCCCCACTGGTACTCACAAGGTTAATTCTACTAACATTTGACACACTTTGGGATTGCTTTGGATGTATTGATATGGGGCTTGGGGCACTGGTGACTGGTTTTTTTTCTTCTTTTTTTAGGTTCAGTTCCTGCATCGCTACTTTTGAGATGTGTTAAGGGACTCTGCACTCAGAAACACTGGATGCAGATTTTCAGACGTTAAAGTGGGTCCCTTAACGTATCTTAGTTCTAACGCATGGAATTAAATAGCATATTTCTTCGTTTTGTTGTTTGTCAGTGGGTGAAAATGTCCACAACATTATCACCCGAGGTGGGGTTTTTTTTAGCTGATATGTCTTCATAGCACATGTAATTGAATTGGTTACGGTGCTTCAAGAAATGATGAAGGCTTTTTTTTGGTGTCGGGGGGGGAATTGAATCAAGCCCTTAGGGAGACAATCTAAATAAGCCAAAAACAAGCCAAAGTATGTGAGAAGCCCTGAGGACAAACACAAGCAATGCTGCCTGTTCTGCTGCTAATCAATGATCAAGAGCATTATATTGAAGCTCTCCAGAGTTAGTACAGAGAAGAACCTTTAACATACATATTAATTAGGCTAATTCCACCCAAAAACTCTGTCCAGTTCTAAAACAACAGTCAAGTCCCCTCTTTTCAGGAAATCGCACCTAACCTCAGGCATACTTTTTAGTCTTACTTCTGCTCCATCAATGAATTGCAACTGCTTTCCCTATGCACTGAGAGCAAGGAGTTTATATCTGGATTACCAATCACTCTTGGGGAGACACCCTAAGAGATTTAAAGGGACAGTAATGTCAGAAAAAAAGTATTAGCTATATGGCAGATACAATTAAAAGAGAGTATGTGCACTCATTCGTATCTCTCAAACCGTTATGGTTCAAGAGATATAGGAAAATAAAGTTCTCCGCTCCCTCCCCTTTCCGCTTGATGAGTTGCAAAGCTGTCAGAAGCAGATTCTGGTCGCTTGACCAGATGCGGCTCTTCAGCAGGCCCGATATAACGCTATCTAAAGATAAATACTTCATCGTAATGGTCTACAACGTGTGCTTGCAAACCAGGCTTGCAAACCCCTTTTCTCAGGAAATGTCAACTAACCCCAGACATATATTTCAGCCTTGTTTAGGTCTTGTCAGTGAGGTACAGCTGGTTTCTGGAAGCACTGCAAGCAAGGGGTCCACAGCCGGATTATCGTTAACTCCTAGGGTGACACCTTAAGAGGTTTCAAAAAACAAGCCAAAGAACGTGAGAAGCTCTGAGGACAAACAAAAACAATGTTGCATGTTCTACAGCTAATCATGCTCAAGGGCATCACATTGGAGGAATGGAGAAATCATCTCCACTTTATCATCGCTTAGTGAATCTCCCCCCTGTATTTGTTAGTTTCCTTATATTTTCTAAATATAATGTACATGGATTTTTTTTTTATATTTTTACAGTTTATTTGTATGAGGTGCACTTGCTGTCTACAATATGGGTCCTTCACTGGAGTATGTCCCCTTCCCTTTAAATGTATATTGTTTTTACAGAATAAGTTTATCCCCATTCATGTTCTTAATATTGGGGCCATGAATGGTTCCCAATATAGCAAGAACAGATCACATGCTGTCAGGTGCAGCCTGGGGTGCATGTGAGCTCTCATACAGGAGTTAGCTGTCAATTCTGGCAGCCCATCAGCTCACTTTCTCATGGCAGATCTCAATTAGTCAAACCTAAATTAAAATTAAGGCAATCCAGGAGATCATGTCTCATTGTGAAAGCCATAAAGTATCTCCTTACCACATACTGGGAGTATTGTAACTGATAATAGTGCTTCTAGTCCCATTAAAAGAATTAGGATGTATGTATTTGGTCTTTTGTGTAATGGCACAAAATAGGATGATATTTATATATAGCCTAATTAGCATTAAGGGTCTCATCAGTGTTGGGCTAGTCAATCTACTAGGTATGCCAAATCATCATACCTGGGAACTCTCCGGATTTGCCCCGGAGACTCCGGTTCTGACAGAGATTTTCCGGGTCTCCGGGGCAGAGGCTGATTCCTCCGGATGTGGGGAGTTTCTATTGAAACTCTGCTACATCTGATTTTTCTCCCGTTGTGCCTCCGTCCCCAGCCTTCTGTGTGACACATTTAACCCTTTGAGTGCCAGAGTGGTACGGAATGATTCCGTACCACTTTGAAACTCAAAGGGTTAAACACACACCCCCCGCTCGCGTCAAGCCCTGCCCCTTTTTGACGCGATTAGCGTCATTTTTGTCACCCCCTGCTGAACAGAGGACTACCCTCCAGCCCTCAGCTGGAAGTTCCCAGGTATGCTAATCATAAATAAGGTTATGATGAGCAAAACAATGATGATGAAAATCCCTACAATGTACAGAGTACAGTACCTATAAACACTATTGTACATTTACATGTCTAAGAAAGATCAGAAAACCTGACTTCACCAAATTATCCATATTTTACAATGTTTTCATGTTGCTTCATATAATTCTGTGAATGCTGTGGACACCTTACAAGGTTGGGATTATATGCTATAGACAGGTTTCCTAGTTTGTACTAGACATGTAAATATACATGGAAGTATGTTACATACATATTGTTTTGCACTGATATCTGTGTTTCAGACAAGTTAACTCATTTTTGTTCTTCTCTGAGTTTCACCTTGTGTTCTTTTTTTAATCCTGTATAATCCTGGTCAGTTTAAAATAAAGGCTGAAACACTCACTGGGGTGGATGAGGCATAGATCAAGAATACACAGAGACAAGTTTCCATTTTTGAAGAAACATTTATTGATGTCCACAGATTCTGAAGGCTGTTTACATTGCATAACTGAAGATTCAGGCACTAAGTATTATGTCAGCTACACTTTGTAAACATTACATGCCTGAAAACAAGTTTAATATCAAGGTATTTTTCCTGGTTAAGCAATTCATAAGTGAATGAAATAAGGTAACATGTTAACAACCTTATTTATTTTTAGGAACACACAAAAAGGGAAAAACCAAGGATACGCCCTACTGTAATATATTCAGAATATCTCAGTCCTCCATTAGATTAATACACCCCACATGTGGGTACTCACAAAAGGAATGGCTGCCAAATCTCTTATATGGTAGACAGCTAATAGAATATTTCTGGACTGTAACATGACCCAGATAAAGGACAGGCTGTTCCTCCTCAATCTACTCTCCCCCAAAGAGGTATGCAGGATGCTTCCAAAAGACAAAAGACATAGAGAGGGGGGTGCCCAATAGTGTAAAACAGCTTGACAAATTTAAAATATGTAGAAAAATGTAATACACTCACATGCTCCAATGGTCAGCCAAGGATATTGTCCGAAGCTGACATAATTTGCATATGAGGAAATTATACCGTCCCCACTCGGTATCTTGATCTCTGGAACTTGTAGTAAATGACCCCGTGTACGAAAAGGCTAAAGTGCTTCGAAGGTTAATGCTTCATTTATTCTGTAAAAAGTATAAAAATATGCATCCAAAAATGATTTGACAAGGCTAACGCGTTTCACATGTGCTCCCCGCTTTGTCAAAGTCGAAATGCAAATCTATATTTATTTTTAAACCTATGGTGACTGGATTCTTTTTATAGAAATACCTACATAGAAATTCTTAATATTGATTCAGGCATACCTAGTTTTCATTGAATTGGTTGAAATTGACTAGATCTCTTGAGTTCATTTTAGTTTGCCTTTAATGAACACTTCCTCACAACATGCAAAATGATTTTATGTCTGAATAAACTAAACAGTAGAGATAAGCCCAACTCATGGTTCATCAGAATCATGCAAGCAGTATGTTATACATAGTTAACCAGCTGCATAGTAAATTTGTTTGAAATAAGAAACAATGCCATCTTCTGTTAACCCTGTCTGTCCTAAATAGGGAATGACCATCAATATTTACAGTTCAGTCATGTGCATTATCCCTCCATGGATCAGTAATACCAGTTATGTCCAAATCTCATTAACCTCTAGCATTTACAACTCTTATATTTCACCTAACATGCCTGTGTTGCTACTTTGTAATTATAGTAGTCATCTTAACGACCCTTGACAGTCATAGTACGTCATGGGTAAATATGACTGAACGACCCGTGACATATTATGACCGTCATGGAATTCCGGGCTCCCCCCGCGGCTGCACGCCGTTCGGGGAGTCCAGAAACGGAAGGAGCAATTAAAAAAAATGCTCCGTGGTCCTTAACTGACCACACCGTGCCGATCTGCCAGTAGTTAAGGGGTTAAAGACCCATGACATGCCAGGACCGTCATGGGAAAACTTCCCTAAAGGACCAATGATGGTCCTGACACGTCATGGATTTCAGGGATCGCCGCGTGGCTGCACACTGTTTGGGGAGCCCTGAATCGGATCAGCAAAAAAAAAAAATGGTCCGTGGTCCTTAAGTGCCGGCTGTGTGCGCGTGCAGCCGGTCCTTAGGGGGTTTATATGTGAGTATAATTCTCACTTTCTCTATTTAAACTGTGGGGATTCAACTATATTGTGTCCCCTTTTTCTTTTCTCTGTCTTTTTCTCCCTTTGACCACTTTCTCCCCTTCTTACCCAGTTGCCTATCTTCCAATCATAAATTTAAAAAAAAAGATTTCTCCTCATAGACTGGGAGAAAAAGTTTGCCATATTTTTACACCAAATTGTATTCCTAATAATTAGATCATCTGCATATAAAAAGTTAAATAAGAAATACATTGTTAAAAAAAGTATTTATTATAATAATTTTTAAAAAGTTAGTAATAATTTATTTAGAAAAGGTTGTATGGGAGACTCTCCTGGTTTACAGAGACGTGTATATCTTCAATTGTAACTCCTGAACACCCTTGTCACTTCTCTAATACAACAAATAGGTCATTGAAAGCACTTTCAAAATCCCAAAGTTGGTTTTAAAAGATAGAATCCCTTTCATAAATGAACCCAGTCATGTTTAAAAATACATTAATACAAGTGATTGGTGATGCAAATAGCATTAATATATTTACAGGATTACTGCTACCACTAAAATATGTAGCTGTGGTTGTTTCCTTTTTGGGAGGCTAAGCTTACACTAGTCTACATTATTCTACTCATAAGCATACATTTACCAATGTATTCAAATATCAGTGTGAACAAAACAAAAAAGAACAAAGCATAAACAATGTTTCTAACTTCACATAGGGGCAAATTTTTGCTTTTTTGTCTTTTCTTTTTGTTTACTGCTTTGTCCTTGGGGTGGTTCATACATGGCTTCAATAATGCAGAGGAAGGAAGAACCCTAGGAAACATAAGAACTGGAAGGGTATGAACTATGGTGTGATAAAGGGGTGATAAGGATGAAATAACTTCACTGTGATAAATTCTCCAGTTATTATTGAGCTTATGCATTTTGATATGGTAATGCATGAGGTCCACAGAATTCTATAACAATTGGAAAGCTTATAGCACTAGATAATTTATCGCACCTTTATCACACTTTAGTACAGACATGTCAAACATGGATTTCTTTGTCAAATCAGCCACAGCGGAGCAGCTATTTACCTTTCATCTGTCTCTCCAGACCTTCTCAACAAAAAAATAGTGCAACATTGGTATTCATTGTTGTCTCTCTCTCCTTAGAAGGAATAATTAGTGCATATCACCCCTCAGATTTGTTTACAGGGATAGTAATGTTTAATAATAAAAGCAGCTCTAATTAATCATCATAGTATTTGGACTTTGGAGAGTGTTATTTCAATACTGTCAGAGTTGTAGTTCAAGAGTAATTCAATGACAAAGTATCCCCCTCCCGCCCCTTTTACTGATGTACCACTGTTCAGCCAGACCAGAAGGGAGGTGCCCAGGTAGATTGCAGAGAGGGACAATCTTCAATTAAGATAAGGGAAAAACCTGAAAAATTTGTCAAGGTGGGGCAGGGCTTTCATTGTTCTCATAGGAAGAAGATTGTCCCCTGCTGTTATCTGTCTGGTCTTACAACCAGATTCACATCTGAAAAGAGATGGCTTACACTAGGTAAAAGGGGTGGGAGGGGAAACTTTGCTTGTGAATATCTCTCAAACCATAAAGGTTTGAGAGATAAGACTTACATCATTCTTCATGTTTTTTTAATGCCTACAAAATAAAATAAAGATAAAACGAAGTATTACTATCCCTTTAAAGCAGAAGGCATTAGAATTGTGTCCAGTATTCTTTCTAGTATACTTCCAAACCAACAACATCTAGTTGTCTATGTAACAAATCAGCTGCATATATTTTTTTCCAAGTTGTATGTAGACCAATTCTGGGGCAAAACAAGTACACCACATGTAACAAAGCAAAGCATTGGAGACTTCCCTAGCATCCAAGAGGTTGCATTTAAAAAAATGATTATTTTGCCATGGAATTACTCTACTTTTGCCTTTAAATGTATGCATCTATGAGTCTGCTCTAAACCTGACAATGACTTTAGGTTCCTTGTTAATTTTGCCCCCGCTTGACTCCAGCTGACTCTTGTAACAATCACACCTCCAGAGGAGACCCTGGCACTATCCCTGCCTGTCAAGGGACTCTAGCCCAGGTTCTTTGATGTTAGATTAAATAATGAGAATCAGGAAAAAGACTTGTGTGACTTAGTTGTATTCAGGATTCACAGGAACATAGAGCTTTCAAACCCTGCCTATGTGCCCATCCCTGCAGGAACACTCGGGAAATATACCAGAAACACAGCCAGAGCAGGAATTTACTTTTTTCAGCAAAGTGGAGATCTTTTTTATGGCCACAGCAGAAAACACATAAAAAAGTGACTATAGCAGATTGGGTAACAGCAACAGGTTGAGATAGCAAGACAAAGCAATGGCTAACCTTATTAATTACAATACGATTAGCAAGAAGAACCTTTTATGGACACAGTATCTGGTATCTTTCCAGGGGCAAGGAGTACACAAAGCCATTCTATTTTTCTCCCCTCAGTCAACCTGTTGTTTGTTCATATAAAACAAACAAACCCAACTGCCCCGAGCTTGGAAAAAGGTCCATCAAAGCAAGCACCAAGCTAGTGCTCCAAGGTGGTCAAAACATCACTATGTCAATTTCAAGTGGTCCCCGCGTGCTAAATGACTCAGATGGTAGTCCATTATTCAGTGCTCAATGTGGGAAAGAGTCCTAGAAATGCTCCTATTGTTCGATAATACAGTCTGCATGTGCTTTGGAGCATTCCATGTATTATTGGTCCCCCAGAATGTTGCCAAATCCTGATTCATTACAATTTTTATGAAAGTGGTTTTCTGAATCATCTATGTTCATAGAAATGACACTTTTCTGGGATAGTTTCTACTTTGTTCCTATCCCTGTGCTAGTTCAGGCAATATTCATATGTTTATGGTATATTCTCCAGTGTCCCTGACTAGTCCCTGCAGCTTGTCTTCCCCATCGTTTTAGCCTGTCAGTCACCAGCCTCTGACATCAAGGTCAACACAGATTTAAAACTGCTAGAACTCAGTACTAATTAACTGACATTTAATGAACTGGAAAGAAACACCCCTTGACATGGGCCAAAAAATGTAAATTGAAACTGCTAGGAAAAATGGCAAAAATGTTAGAAAAATCCAAGTGTGAAATATCACAGCTCATGTTAAATGTTATGTTATTTTTAGGCTGGAACTTTGATTATTTAGATAAAATCACCTTGAGTTACGTTTTTACAACGTACAGAATGTCCCGGATATGTTATAATAACAAACCATTTGCCTGTGAAGAAGTTAATTTAAGTACAGTATGAGAACTTGAACTGTGTGTCTTTTATTGAAAGAAACATGGGATCTGTATTGGTTGGCTGAAGAAAGGAAATTGCTAGATAATTTCTTTTTAATCCATAAACCCAGTGTAGATTGTTAAAGTTTTAATTATTTGAAAAAGCACTATTTTTTATGCTAAAATGGTTAAAACAACTACATACATGAAGGAAAGGTAGACATTTTGGAAAGAAGATAAGCTATCTCATAAAATTGAGGCCAATGCCTTCCAACCCCTAACCTGGTGTGAACAATTTTTTCCAGAAAGTGTTGTCAAAGGAAACAAAATTGCATTTTTCCACCCTTTCAAATGTACTGAAATTTGTGAAAACTACGGGTTTTACAACTGTTTTCATTAGCTAGTGCTCTTATGGAACAAATGACATCCCACTGGTATGAGCTGACCCAAAACTACACCTACTACAACCTCTTATTTTTCTTACAATTTTGCAAACATGTCAATACTAAAATGGTTGTAACAGCTACATAAATGAAGGAAGGTAGGCAAATCATACCATTTTGGAAATAAGCTAACCTACTGCATTAAATGAGGGGGCATTTGTCTTCATACCCCTTGCCTGAGGTGCACAAATGTTTCCAGAAGGCGTCCCAAAATGAAAAAAAAATTCTTTTTTTTAGATTTCCACCCCTTCAAATGTACTAAAATCTGTGAAAAATATGGAATTTTCAACTGTATTCATTAGCTAGTACTCTTATGAGAAAAGTAGCACCCCATTGGTAGGAGTTGGCCTACTGTAAAGAGTGACAGAAGCACAAAACTACACCAACTACAAACTTATTTTTCTTACAGTTTTTCAAATATGTCTTTCCTATACTAATATCAAATCAAAATAATATTAATATGCCTAATCATGGGGCCATGGCTTTAATAACAAGTTAGCACTTATGTCTGTTTAATTTGTTCCTCTACTATCTGCCCTACAATATTTCAAGTCCAATATTTTTAATAGCAAATTGTAAATTATATTAACTTTGTGGAACATTTTTAAGCACATCTTACAGTGTAATCAGAATTGGGTCAGACTATAATGTTGGATTGTGTACCAAGGTCCTGTGAATGAAGATACATATATTAAAGGTGCTTCACATCAGAATGTGATTATAAACAGACTGGATCATTCCATGCCAATGAACTTCAGTGAAACCGAAGTTCCAGCAACACAGCTCCATTGTCTTGCTATAGAATGGTAAGACCTTTACAGCCTTGACCTTCCAGGGTAGAATTTTCTGATATGTGCTTTTTCAGCTGGTGAAAATATTTTCTGTAACCTACCTATCAAAGAGACTTGAAACTGTAAACAAAATCTATTCTACCAGTGTGGTTTTATAAATAAGCCTTGATGCATGTTGGAACGCGTAAACAAAGTTTATCCACCTACTTTCATCCTCTATTAACACTTGTGCATACCTTCTAACACTTTATATGGCCAAAGAGGGGAACTTTTGTTTTTGGAGGTGTTACTCGAGTTCCAGTTAGTGGGCAGAGGACATTACTTTTTTTTTAGGTTTGTATATGACCTACTGATCGCTCTGTATGTAACAGATTACATAATTTAGAACCAAACAAATTATCTGATTTACACTTAATTTATAAACATGTAGTTGAACCAAACATTAATGTAAGTTTTACTGCTATGGAGCAATGTGATGCACATATATATACACTGCACATTGTGATCTCTTAAAAAGAGACACACCAGGGTAGGAAAATGGGAGATATGGATTTGAGGCACTAGAAGTATATTTGTATCTCAGGATAGGTCTTGGAAACCAATAATGCTTACCTTCCCTGGATTTAGTTTGTACTTAATATTTCATGGTCATGTCAGGATTCAAGACTCGGTCAGTCTGCAGTCCCAGGAAGCAGTAGTTCTGCTCATTGTGCAATCATATATGTTGGACTGCTTCTTATATCAATGTAATGTTTCCCTGATTGGTCCTGGGATATTCTGCCATCTAGAATCTTTTACAACCTTATGATCATGGTGTAACTAACTTTATAAGCCAGTCATGTGCACTTCTTGTTTGATAGATTGTGGTCATTCCAGAAATCTAGCATTCCTTGTCTTTTGCACCTTATTGCCTTCTGAGTTTTTTCCTGAATCGGGCTGCTATCTGATCCCCGGTAACAAGACCTCTGCTCCGTTTGACTGTGTCTGTTGTTCAGTTATCTTTATGACCCCTCCTGACCCTCACTATGCCTAATATATATTCCCTGGTTATACAACCTCTGCTGTGTTTGACTATTCCTGCTCTACACTTATCTCTTCCAGTGTAAGGCCTAGATTTACCTGTGCCGGCAGAAAAATAAGCACCTTGGCCACTAAAATTAGTGGTCATTTGAGCCCACAGAAACTTACTATAAACAGATTAATTTTCTATTCAGTTGACTGCGTTAGGCAGTAAGATGCGCTAAGTGACTCACTTTATTGTGGTAAATTCTGCACACAGTTTTTTGGGAGCAGAGACCCTTAACGCATGTTTAAACAGCAGACACATCAATTGAGTGAAGTGGATGTATTGATAAGCCCCATGGCAATACATTCAAAGTATGAAAAATTTGTTCAATGTTAATAGAATTGGTAGGATTAACCCTATGAGTGCCAGTGTGGTATTCTTACTCCACTGGCACTCAAAGGGTTAATATGACTAAGCTATGAAGCAACAGCCCCTGCAAAGTAACACACCAGTAATCCTGATGTCCAGCTGAGTTTTCAGCACGCTGGTCAGTTACTGTACATCTTCTTCTTCTATGTTCTTTTTTCTTTCTCCTCTCTTGCTCTCCATCTTCTTTCTTCTTCTGTCTTCTCTTCATATACCTGTAAAATAAAGAGAGATATTTATACATTTACCTTAAAAAGAACCAGCAGATCTGTGCATAGTTTAAATCATTCAGTGCCAGAGGGGTATGCAACCTGGCACTCACAGGTTTAAACAATGCACGTATGTGTGAGTTAAAAGTGTCCATGATGCCAACAGTTTAAAACATACGTCCACATCGTTCCACTTCTTTGACATATAAACAAAAAGTATTCTGGGGGTGAAAACTGTATAATTAAAACTATGGAACTTTTTATTCTCTGCCACTGTTTGAGGTAGCGGAGAAAGTAAGATTGAGCAGAGCCCCTCTTCCCTTAAGCACCTCCCAGCCAATCAGCTTCAAGCAGGTTCCTCCAATCCCCCTCTTGAAGCTGATTGGCTGGGAGGTGGGTAAGCACACATCCCAGACAATAGCTGTGGACCCACATAATACTTTTCCTTTAGATATCAAAGAAGCAGAACAATGGGGACATAAGTTTTAAACTGTGGGCATCCTGGACAATGTTAACCCTTTGAGTGCCAGAGGAGTACGCAATGCATTACTTTGCAATGCGTTAGGTACCCCTCTGGCACTCAAAGGGTTAACTCAAACATCTGTGCATTGTTTAACCCTGTGAGTACCAGAGAGGCATGAAACACATTGCTCTGCAATTCATTGTGTACCCCTCTGACACTCAAGAGGTTAAACTATGCACAGATGTGTGGGTTCTTTTTAATGCGAATGTAATATCTTTTATTCTTTTACAGGTATATGAAGAGAAGACAGAACAGAAGAAGAAAGAGGAAGAATAGAGTAGAACAAAGAGAGAAGAAGAAGATTAGAGAAAAAGAAGAAGGAAAATAGAAAAAGACAGACAGTGGATGACGGGTACATGTAACACAGTCGAGTGGAACAATCAGTGCTTTAAAGGGATAGTAATACTTAATTTTAACTTTATTTTATTTTGTAGGCATTAAAAAAACATGAAGAATGATATAAGTCTTATCTCTCAAACCTTTATGGTTTAAGAGATATTCACAAGCAAAGTGTCCCCCTCCCGCCCCTTTTACTGATGTAACACTTTTCAGCCAGGGCAGAAGGGAGCTGCCCAGGTAGACTGCAGAGAGGGACAATCTTCAATTAAGATAACAGAAAAACCTGAAAAGCTTGTCAAGGGGGGCAGGGATTTCATTGTTTTCATAGGAATAAGAGTGTCCCCTTCTGTTATCTGTCTGGTCTATGGACTGTATTCCACATCTGAAAAGAGATTGTTTACAGTAGGTAAAAGGGGCGGGAGGGGGAAACTTTGCTGGTGAATATCTCATAAACCATAAAGGTTTGAGAGATAAGACTTATATCATTCTTCATGTTTTTTTAATGCCTACAAAATAAAATAAAGTTAAAACGAAGTATTACTATCCCTTTAAAGTATCTCAGGCAACAATCACTTTTTTCCTTTGATGTTCCCTGTAACGCACAAAACAAAAGTTTTGCAAGAAGTCCTTTTCAGTGTCCCTACAATTACTCATCCATTGGTCTTAGCAGGGTCCAAATTTTTGGGTGGTTTTCTTTTAGCACTGATAAGCTTTGTTTAGGGATGAACATTAATTGAGAGACACTCAGTATTTGAAGTCTCTACCCATTCATAGGTTTGGCATCAGTTTTACTCAACAAGATTTGGAAACCAATCCTTCCCTGAAACTGATTAGCTAGAATGTCTCCTGTGCTCACTTTCAGGTGTTTAACTATTTTCTGTATTTTTTGAATGACCGTTAACAAGGTACAAAGTATAAATTCTGTCCTACCGTTTGTTTCCATTCCACTAGTCAACATACATTGTATATTTTGGTTTACCTTCTTCAACTTGTGATAACCACTGCACTGAGAGCAGCTAAACACAGGTGCTGAAATATGACCCTCAAGCCTGTACCTATTGATGACTCAAAGTTTTTAACTGCCACTGATTGGTTCAAATGTGTTATTAACCTGAAGATATCTTAAATCTACACTTTAGAAAACTCATGCTTATAAAGAAGTGTTACCACTTTATGAAGAGTCCCACGACTTTATATACCCTTATGCTGTTTTCATATAGAAATGTGTCTATACATGGCAAAATAGTACATGGTATGTACTAATACGATTCCATGATTAACCATAAGCTGGAATCAATTTACAGATGATTTGCCTGTCTAACTCCAATTTATTAAAGTAGGCATAGATTGCATTAGCTCCGAATGACTCATTGACCAGGAAAAGGGCATATTTTTAAGCTTTCTTTAGCTTTGGCTATTGAGTTGAACTCTTTGTGCATCCCATCAAGGTGAATTGTTACATTTGAAAACATGCCAATAGAACACGGCTGGATATGGCAATTTCAGTAATTGTATTGTACTAGAACAGCCTTTCCAGTATGGTTTTTGCTACTGATTTGGCTTTTCTGCTTCTGCACCTCAAGGCTTTAGAAGCAGGAAGATAGGCCTAATCAGCTGCTAAAGGCCATGACTGGATAAAGTCCCACACATGTCCACAAGTGCCCGCAAGCACCTTTACCAGACTCCCTTAGGTCCCTATTAACTTATTTGATGCCATTCAAGTCTGTAATATTGCTATGCATTGCAAGATCATCAGCAACAGAAGGGTTATATTACAATCCATATATAATAATTCGCTAGGATGTTTGTCACGATGCAGTCATGCGCAGTAGAGACTGCCGGGTTTGGCCAGTCTCTACTGCACATGATTGCATCGCGTGAGTGAGGCGACGCAAGACTGCATCGCGTAGAGCAGTAAGGTAGCGCCTGCCTCTTAGCCCTTTGATTGCCAGGGGGGTAAGCAAATTATTGCAAAGCAATGCGTTGTGTACCCCTCTGACACTCAAAGGGTTAACAATACCAGGACCTTGGCCGTGTACATGGGCTTTTACACTACTAAAATTATAGTTAAACCACCACACGCCACCCAGTCTTGCCTTATCTGACCTACCTTTAAACCTTTCTTTGCCAGATTGATTTGGAATTCTTTGCAAAAAAAGAGCATTTCAACCTCCACAGAGTACATATTGTTTAAAATAAATAATTTGTTTTGATTTTATAAAAGGCCAAATTGGCCTTAAATATTATTATACCCACATCTCTCCAATGAATTAAAAAATAAATAAATACATAAAGGTACACTAACTCCATATTTGTTTAACTTATTTTAAGAATACTCCACATTAATCTTTTTAAAAAATCAAAATCAATTAAATAAATTGATTATTATCAATTAGAAAATATTGTCCAAGGAAGGATTTGCCAGACTTCATCTAATCTCCGTACCATGAATATGGTGTCTAGAGACCTATGTTCAACTATAAAGTTGGGTTAATATGGTGTCCTGTACCCTTTCTCTACCATCACATTAGTGAGTGAAAGTATGTAAAATAACTATATGTATAGTAACACTTAATATGTATAAATATATGTATTGTAGGGTTTATCCTCCTGAGTAAAACAAGGGTACCACCCCTGCTGAAAGTTGATTTATTCAACATTTATTGTAGCTCAAATTTGAATTTTTTAGGTGTCATATCTCAATTGCCTGACATCTTAGAATGGCGCTATTGCTACACTATCCTATGGAGGTGTATGGCCAACTGGCTTCAACTGTCCATGGGATGGTGTAGCAATAGCGCCACTATAAAATTTCAGGCAATGTAGATAATGCACCTAAAAAAAATCAAGTACGAGATGCAATAACTTTTGAATAAAATACCTCTCAGTAGGATAACCCCTAAAATATTAATCTTTTACAAGGGTGTCCAATTTTTTTTAAATGAATATGGGGTTTATTGACCCCTTATTAATTTTTTGTTTAATTGTGTGTATATAGTCCCCAAACTCATTTCTTTTATGTTAGGTAAAATGTTTAAAAATAGTATGGGGTGAATGGACCCCATATTGTCTTTTAACACTCTCAATTTTAAAAACATCATGGTGGATAGATGGGGGATATTATTAACCCCATAATTTTGGAGGGTCATTTTGATATTAAATATTTTAAATGTTTTAATTTGATTAGCCCCCTCTATTGCTGCTGTGGCTAATTTAAGCTGCACTGGCTTTAAATAAGATAGTGGGTGGTGAGAGGGAGAATTGTTCTTTGTTTAATGTTGGTTAATGCTCAGGGGAGGACTGGCAACTTTTGACCAAGGGGAAAAAATGGGAAAGGCAAATTTCTACCATTACTCTAGCCAAACATCCCAGCCCACCACTTTTTGTCATTTTTTTTAATTGGTATTAATGTTGTAAAATAAGGTGAGTATCAATCAGTAATCTAATGATGTTTAACATAATTTAAACATAAATATATTTTGAGAAGTGCTGCCTTGCAGTGTGCTTTGTCTCTTGTAGAACCTTCTTGAGTGGTACTATAATAACCTGATTATTATGTTTGATTTAAAATAATATATACACTGATGATACCACAGAGCTTACAGCTGAAATGGAGATATATTAGTGATGCTTTTTGTATCACAAGATCAAGTTATAACCCAAAAATAAAAGCGCCCATAAACACACACAGCCGTCTGCCAACATCAAATACAGCAAAAGACCTCAGCTGGAAACTTTACTTAATGTCTTACCTCAGTGGTTCTCAAAGTTTTTGCATGATGGAACCCTTTAGTTAAAGGGATAGTAATACTTCGTTTTATCTTCGTTTTATTTTGTAGGCATTAAAAAAACATGAAGAACGATATAAGTCTTATCTCTCAAACCTTTATGGTTTGACAGTGTCACAGTTTGTTTTGACTTACAGACACAGAGTTAAGATAAAAACACAACTTTATTGAAAAGTTTAATAAGAACCCTCACAGGTCCTGAACATACACATATGTTACAGACACACGACCGATTCAAGTAGCATAGTATACAATGATACAATAGATATATAGGCTCTACCGGCCTTGCCAAAATACCGGGTAAGGCAGCCTGGAAACTGGCACAACGAAATGGAGGCTCTACTGGCCTTACCAAAATACCGGGCAAGGCAGCCTAGAAGTAGTACAAGAGGACTGAGGAGGCTCTACCGGCCTTGCCAATATATCGGGTATGGTAGCCTGGAAACTGGCACAACAAGATGAAGGAGGCTCTATCGGCCTTACCAACATACCGGGCAAGGCAACCTAGAAATAGCACTGAGGATAGAGGAGGCTTTACCGGCCCTACCAATATACCGGGTAAGGCAGCCTATGACAAAAGTGACACAGAGTCTTGAAAGCCCCACCGGTGCAATAACGGATGTAGCATCAGCAACCAGTGATAGAGTGGAGCGAACCAGTATCGTGTACTGGACAACACGGAGGCCCTACCGGTGCTATAATGGTGGTAACACAAGCAACCGGTGATAGAGTAGAGCAAACCAGTACCGAGTACTGGACAAACATGGAGGCCCTACCAGTGCAATAACGGAGGCAGCAAGCAACCGGTGTAAGAGTGGAGCAAACCAGTACCGCATACTGGACAAACACGGAGGCCCTACCGGTGCTATAATGGAGGCAGCAAGCAACCGGTGTAAGAGTGGAGCAAACCAGTACCGCGTACTGAACAACACGGAGGCCCTACCGGTGCTATAATGGAGGCAACAAGCAACCGGTGTAAAGAGTAAAGCAAACCAGTACTGTGTACTGGACAACACGGAGGCCCTACCGGTGCTATAATGGAGGCAGCAAGCAACCGGTTAAAGAGTGGAGCAAACCAGTACCGCGTACTGGACAAACATGGAGGCCCTACCGGTGCTACAACGGAGGCAGCAAGCAACCGGTGTAAGAGTAGAGCAAACCAGTACCGCGTACTGGACAACACGGAGGCCCTACCGGTGCAATAACGGAGGCAGCAAGCAACCGGTTAAAGAGTGGAGCAAACCAGTACCGCGTACTGGACAACACAGAGGCCCTACCGGTGCTATAACGGAGGCAGCAAGCAGCCGGTTAAAGAGTGGAGAAAACCAGTACTGTGTACTGGACAACACGGAGGCCCTACCGGTGCTATAATGGAGGCAGCAAGCAACCGGTTAAAGAGTGGAGCAAACCAGTACCGCGTACTGGACAACATGGAGGCCCTACCGGTGCTATAACGGAGGCATCAAGCAACCGGTTAAAGAGTGGAGCAAACCAGTACTACGTACTGGACAACACGGAGGCCCTACCGGTGCTATTACGAGGCAGCATTAGCAACCGGTGAAAGTGGGGAACCCAACCTAGACACTGCAAACTCGGAGGCCAGACGCCTGGAATCAGCGGTACCACCATAGGAGGAACCCAGCGGTCAGAATGTCGCCGAGGCCACTGGAGTCTTGCAGAATGCATCGAAATCAGGATCCAGGAACAGGAGCGACAGCCAGGCCGGAACAGGATGACGGAACAGCAACAACAGCCTAACTGGGTCAGGAACGGAATCAGGAACGACAGCCAAACTGAATCAGGAACGGAGGGAGGAACGTCAGCCAAACCGGATCAGCACACAGGAACAACTCTGGAGTATATACTGGTTCTCTGGGTAGGTACACCGACGCTGGAACAGTAGAGGATTCAAGCAGGCCCCAGTTGACACAGGAATCCATATGCAGGCGATCACTGACATAGAGACACCACGAAAGGGCAGTGAAAGGGTGCAGGAACCCAGTCTATATAGGCAATACTGGGCGGACTAATCACAGGCAACCAATGGAACGCCCCCACAGCTAACTGACAGAAAAAGCCAGCAATCACTGGCACCGTGATAGACAGATATGCACAAGCAAAGTTTCCCCCTCCCGCCCCTTTTACCCAGTGTAAGACATCTCTTCTCAGATGTGGAAAGCAGTCCATAGACCAGACAGATAACAGCAGGGGGCAATCTTCTTCCTATGCCCCCATTGACAAGATTTTCAGCTTTTTCCCTTATCTTAATTGAAGATTGTCCCTCTCTGCAGTCTACCTGGGCACCTTCCTTCTGCTCTGGCTGAGCAGTGTTACATCAGTAAAAGGGGTGGGAGGGGGATACTTTGTCATTGAATTACTCTTGAACTACAACTCTGACAGTATTGAAATAACACTCTCCAAAGTCCAAATAGTTATGATGATTAATTAGAGCTGCTTTTATTATGAAACATTACTATCCATTTAACATGAAATCTCTGTGCAACCATAAAACCCAAATCCTTCAGATCAGGTGTGTCCAAACCTTTTATTTTAAGGGTCATAATGCCAAAAAAAAAACAGTGACAAATTGAGGACCATACACTATTATTATACTACTACATATTGTAAGGATATTAAAAGCAAGGATATTAGTGGAACTGAAAGTAGTGACAGTGTGCAATCCAAACACATACACATCACTGAAGGTTTGCCTGATTTTTTAAGATCAAGCAAGTAATATTGTCATGTTTCACAGTTGGTCACATTTAAAGGGTTAGTAATGCCCAAAATAAAGTTGATTCTGTATGTATTTTACAAAAATAAAGTATTTGGAAAAAGTCCTATCGCTCAAACCTTTATGGTTTGAGAGATATCCTCCACTAAAGTTCCCCCTCCCTGATGTCAGCTGTAAAGCTGACAGAAGGAGATCCATGTCAGCCAACACGAGGAGGCTGTTCAGCACAGCCACAATAGCACGATTTAAAAAGAAATACTTCTTTGGAACAGTCTAAAAAGTGTGCTTGCAAATCAGGCACACTTTGTAGACCGTTACAAAGAAGTATTTCTTTTTAAATTGTGCTATTGCGGCTGTGCTGAAGAGCTGCCTGTTGGTCCCTGGATCAGGAACTCCTGCTGTCAGCTTACATCTGACATCAACGATTCTGACATTGTAAACAATGTGCAGGTAAGGGAACATTTGGGCAGCAGTGACCACAATATTTTATCCTTTGAAGTTTGTTATGAGAAACCCAATAGCAAGAGTTTAACAAAAACATTAAAGTTCAAAAAGGCTAATTTTACAAAGTTAAAAGAAGCTTTAAAGGATATCCAGTGGGATGTAATTTTCAAAGATAAAAATGCACAAGAATCATGGAATGTATTTAAAATGCTCTTGGGCAAATATACGCGTCAATATATACCATTGGGGAATAAGCACAAGAGAAGTAAAGCAAAACCAATGTGGATTAATAATGTGGTTAGCAGGGAAATGAGAAATAAAAAGTAGGCTTTTAAGGTGTTTAAGTCAAACGGGTCAGATGCATCATTTAAAAAATATAAAGAATGTAATAAAATCTGCAAACAAGCAATTAAGCTAGCTAAAATAGAAAATGAGAGAAACATTGCAAATGAGGGCAAGAAAACCCTAAACAATTCTACAAGTATATTAACAACAAAAAAGTTAAGGTTGATATTGGTCCTCTTAGGACTGAAACAGGTGAATTGATTAGTGAGGATAAAGCTATGGCTGACACCCTAAATATGTTCTTTTCTTCAGTATATACAAAGGAAGCAGCAATGACAAGCTGTGGGCAAACAGACAAAACCATGGAATTTCCTCCAACATCTACATGGCTTACTGAGGACAAGATCCAAAAGAGACTGGAAAGGGTTATAGTGAATAAAGTGCCTGGACCGGACTGTATACACCAAGGGTACTTAAGGAACTTAGTTCAGTAATAGCAAAACCATTATACTTAATATTTATTGATTCACTTTCATCAGGCATAGTGCCCTGTGATTGGAGGAAAGCTGATGTAGTTCCCTTGTTTAAAAAGGGAGCAAGATCCAAACCAGGAAATTATAGACCTGTGAGCTTGACTTCCATAGTGGGTAAGATACTAGAAGGGTTATTAACTGACAGTATTCAGAACTATGTGAAGACAAACAATATCATTAGTAGGAATCAGCATGGTTTCATGAAGAACAGATCATGTCAGACTAATTTACTTGCATTTTATGAAAGAGTGAGTAGTAATTTGGACAGGGGAATTGCTGTTGATGTAGTATACTTGGATTTTGCAAAAGCCTTTGACACAGTGCCTTACAACAGGTTACTGCATAAATTAAAAGGCTTCGGTTTGGGCGGTGTTATCTGTACATGGATTGAGAACTGGTTAAATGATAGATGGCAGAGAGTTGTTGTAAATTGAACTTTTTCAAATTGGTCTATTGTTATAAGTGGGGTCCTGCAGGGTTCAGTCCTGGGCCCAATGCTTTTTAATTTGTTTATTAATGATATAGAAGTGGGAATTGAAAGTAGCATTTCAATCTTTGCTGATGACACTAAGCTATGTAAGGAAATACATACAAAGCTGGATGTTTTTTCCCTACAGAAGGATTTAGATAAACTAAGTGAATGGGCAGAAAAGTGGCAGATTACATTTAATGTAGATAAATGTAAGGTTATGCATTTGGGTTGTAGAAACAAACTTACTACATATACTCTAAATGGGAAACAACTTGGGAAATCTTCATTAGAGAAAGATTTAGGAGTACTGATAGACAATAGACTTCACAGCAGTGTACAGAGTCACTCAGCTGCTGCAAGAGCAAATAGAGTACTAGCCTGCATAAAAAGAGGTGTAGAAGCAAGGGATACTAATATTATCCTACATCTGTATAAATCCTTGGTTAGGCCTCATCTAGAATATGGAGTACAATTTTGGGCTCCTGTTCTAAAAAAAGACATTACTGAACTGGAAAAGGTGCAGAGACGTGCAACAAAACTGATAAAGGGATTGGAGGATCTGAGTTACAAAGAGAGACTAGCCAAACTGGGTTTGTTTACATTAGAGAAGAGACGTCTAAGGGGTGATATGATTACCATTTACAAATACATTCAATGTCAATACAAAGAACTATCCAATGAATTATTTATGCAAAGAGCTGAGCTAAGAACAAGAGGTCATCCATTAAGACTTGAGGAAAGGCGCTTTCGACTAAAACATAGGCAGGGATTCTTTACAGTAAGGGTGGTAAGGTTATGGAATTCTTTGCCTCGGGATGTTGTGCTTGCAGATAATGCAACTGCATTCAAAAAAGCAATGGATGCCTATCTAGCACAGAACAATACTGACGATTATGACAGATGGCTTAAAAGCAAATAGGATATTGATCCGGGGAACTATTTGACTACGAGTTGGAGTCAGGAAGGAATAGTTCCCCCCACACACATATATACACACACACACACACACTTGGGACTACATTGGAAATTGCTCCAGAGGGCTTTTTTGTTGCCTTCCTCTGGATCAATAGGGGTGTTATTGGCATGGGCTGGACTTGATGGACTCATGTCTTTTTTCAGCCTCATCTACTGTATTATCAGGAGAAGGGGAAGGAGAGGGGAACTTTAACAGACCTTTATGGTTTGAGAGATAGGACTTTTTCCAAATACGTTATTTTTGTAAAATCTAACATATAGAATCAACCTTATTTTGGGCATTACTAACCCTTTAATGAGTGCCCTTTTAGTAGACATCCCTTCTTTAGCCTTTTGAATACTAGAGAGGTTTCTAAAGCATTTTCTTTAAGATCTATCTCATGAGCTTGACATATTATCTGTAGTAAATGTATCTGCATATTGGTTGGTTCCAGAAACTCAAGACTAAGGTATTAGACTAACATTTATCTTATAACCATTTAAATGTAGTGGCATCTGAATATATAAAATACATTATTTTCTTTGAAGGTTATTCACACACTTTTTGCTTTGATGCCCCCTTTGGTTGTAAAGTCTGATGCCCCCACCAATTTGTATATCTTTTTAAACAAATAATCCATTGTACACGTATTTATATTAGTATTACGTCACTTATTTTATTCCTTGGTAATATATTGTATTATATATTTTGCAATGTATGTTGAAAAATCAGTTCATTAAACATCCTTTTTCTTTTTTGCTACAGGCATTCCTACTAAATATAAGAGTATCATGAGTATAAACATTGCAGCGTGATGTTCACATCCTTGGTTTCAGCCTGTCTTTCCCAAACATCTGACCTCCACAGATTGTTGGATTGTTAACAATACAGATGTTGTTATGTTGCATAGCAACATGAAGTTTGGCTCTAAAACAAAGCGTTGTGGTCCCTTGAGAAGCAACTCACCGCCTCAGTGTTCCCTGGTTTTGGAATCTGGTTGTATCACTTATAGCAAGAGAAATCTAACAGTTTCTGATGTTTCAACTTCAATCTTCCATACATCCGTTTGTAGTCACAGAGCCACACAGTGAGCCACTCCTATTCTGATCCCCTGGTTAGTATTACCTGAAGGGCAACTATAATTTTTAACTAAGTTTGTTCCTATTTTGTTCATAAACAAAATATAGGAGCTGTGCAACTCCAAAAATGCTACTGTCAGCCTTTAGGGACACTTTGACATGGGGCCTGGATAAAGCCAGGAAGTCTATGTCTTAAAGCCACAGACTTCTCTGGTTGCAAGTGCAGTTCCCGTAGACTGCTAAGCAGTCAATGTTTGCTGTGGTCACTGTACCATGTTACTGTACTAAGAACAAAGTCTTGTAGGTCAGTGATGAGCAGCTGAAGATCACCGGGGGCAGTGCAGCTCCAGCTCCTTCAAAGGTCTAGGCACAGACAAGCAGACCTGCCAACTTGCAATCCCTTTTAATTTTTCAGGGATCCCTAGAACTCAGTTTGAAAACCAAAATCTTACCCAATAACAATGAGATACACTACATTTTAAAGTAGCTTAAAAAAGAATCTTATTTAGTGTCCCTATCTACAGGTAGAAACAAAATGTACCAAACAGTACCCAAACTTCGTTTATCTGCAGATAAATTATAATTTGATGTTTTCAGATTTTTATTTGGTACAAGATGAAAGAATGAGTAGGAGTCACGTGGATAGGTTTGTGCATGTATTGTTACTATTAATCCTTTTAGATTCCAGAAGTCTTTAGGCATTGTAGCACAATCTGTTGGAGACCTGTTTAACAACCAAGGTGTTAAATCATTTTTATTTAGCCTGTTGGTTCTCAGTTTATTTCTTGTTATTTAAGTTAACGCTAGCACTGAGAGTCTGATTTAACAGAACAGTAAACACACTCTGCGCAATTGCATGTGTAATATGTGGTTTGAGACGCTAGAAATGTTGTCCTTCTCAGAACCCACAAAAGCAGGATGACTTTCAAGCAGAAGGTGGAGCAGCCATTAACCTGCAAGAAATTCTTCTGCATCGGGTGAGAGAATATTGGAGTATTGACCTTTGAGTACATGCGACCAAACTTTTTAGGTAGAATGTTATTAGAGTCTAGTGTTCTTTTAATAAGAAAACCCGAAGCAAATCTGGAACACATAGAAGATATGTAAAAATTATCTTAATTCAAGTTGAATTTAAAATTCTTTTAACCCTTTGAGTGCCAGAGTGGTACGGAATGCATTGCTCTGCAATGCATTCTATACTACTCTGGCACTCAAAGGGTTAACCGTGTTAATTCTAGAAAGGTCTCCGATGCATCATTTTGCAATGCACTTTATCAAGTGTGCATTGAAGGAGGAAACAATAATTTATGAGATTTATGAGATTTATGGTCCTGAGACCAGAGCTGTCCATAGGATCGTGTAGCAACAGCGCCACTCTACAATTTCAGGCCACTGTGATATTGCACCTAAAAAATTCAACTTTGAAAATTAATAACTTTTGAATGAAACACCTTTCAGCAGTGGGAGTACCCTTGTTTTACTCAGGGGGATAAACCCTACATCATATTTTTTTTTACATTTTAGGTATTACTATCCCTTTAAGAAGATTCCCTTTAAGGTTTTCCTGCTGTTAAGTTAGCCAGTGAGGAGACTAGGACACAAAGGAACTTCTAGGATAGTAAACCTTTATTTTGACCTTAAATATTCTGCAAAATACATAATATGTACATCAAGGTGCAGAGATTTATTATTATTATTTTTATTATTATATTTTCATCTTCACCTATTTTTTACACTTCCATATCCTTGGCTGTAAGCTTACTGGTTCTCTGTTTCTAAGGAGTTTTCTATTCGATAGACCATCAAAGATGTGTATGATACAATGTTACACTATCCCTGCTGCTCTGTGTGCATTATTTTGTTTTTACATTGTATTATTCTTCTTATTTCACAGTGTCTGACAGAAAGTTCTCTGGCAACAGAGGGAGATCATTGTTAGAGTTATAAACATGTAAAAAAATGATGCAGATGGAAAAAAGAATAAGACGTAAAGGCAATTTGACTTCACCTATCATGAACTAGATACATATATAAAGTTAAAATAAAAGAATACTATCCCTTATAAAGGGTTTGGGAGAGGAGTGTAACTGGAGATTAGCTCCTGGTAAAGGGCTTTCCAGTGAAAGCTAGATTTGATCCGCCAGGTGAGGGAAGTGGATGCATGGCACACCACTGAGACATAGGACAAGGCCCCTTGAGGGGCTTCAGTTGACAGGTGCCAGTTCCTGTCTAGGAGAAGGAAAGAAATCATGGTCCAAGGTAGGGTTCTGCAAAGTTAGATAACTTGTGGGGATTATTATTCCAAGAGAAAAGGGCCACCCTTTCTACCTTAGGAGTAGGGAAGCAGAGGGAGTCCCTGGCTAGGGTCTTTATAGATGGAGGGTTGGTGAGTGTTTATCCAGTGGCAGATAGAACATGAGAAGAAACTTATCAGCACTATTGATTATTCTCTTTCTATTCCTTTTAATAAAGCTTACATATGGGTCTGGCGACTTTGCTTTAAACTTCTTCCACAAGTCTTCATTAAGACATATACTTGCATAATGCTTGGTGAACTGGGAAAGATGCTGTTCAGCCAACTGAGGCAGCTTCTGACAGTAGGGATGGGCAAACCTTTTCACCTCAAAAGCAAAACACGAGAAATTTCTGTGAAAAGGGCTATTTTTCCATTATTTATTACATTGAAATCAATAATAATAATACACCCCCCCTTCTGTCATGGAGACTCGCAAAAATGACTCAGACAGGTACATAAAATCAATTCCACTTTATTAAGAATCAAACACAGAAAACTTAAGATAGACACTTCCACAACCTTCCTGGGGTCAGGCGTGGGGACAGTGAGCAGTCCACTACCAGGAGCTGACACTGAACCTAGCCAGACTGATGAACCGGTTTGGAGTGAACCAGTAGAGTGAGCAGAACCACAGAGTAGCAATAGTGGTAAGCGTGGTGTGGAGAGGAAACTGGAGGCCCACACCCTAGGACGCTAGGGTTACAGAAACTCCACGCACCCTAGAACGCTAGGGGCACAACAATCTCCGGTAGGACTAGGTGCTGTTGAACTACGTACAGGACTTACCCGACCAAGGACTGAGACTTAGAACCTGCAAGGAGGGTGCCAGGCCCCAGGGAGTGAGAGAGAGAGAGTCAAACCAGCCAAAGGTCAAAATGATTCGGGTAGTCAGACAAGCCAAAGTACTAGCACAAAGCGGAAAGTCAGACTAAGCCCCAGTACTTAGCACGGAGTGGGTAGTCAGCCAGGCCAAAGGTCATACACAGAGCGGGTAGTAGGTCAAGCCAAGGTCGGCATGGAGCGGTCAGTCAGCCAGGCCAAAGGTTCAGGCACAAATCAGTAGTTAGACGGAGCCAGGGTCATACACAAAACAGATTCAGCAGCCAGGAACGGATCACAATGGGAGACTCAGAATGCGCTCAGGTACATCAAGAAAGGGCACTAAGGCAATGATAGGACGCAGCATATAAGGTCTCTCTGGGAGGCAGAATCCAGATACGTCAATCAAGGTGGAACTATAAAATAGCAAGCGCTCAGAATGACGCTCGAGTAACCAAGAAGTAGTCACGCACCATGCTGCCACCAGGTAATCATAAGGATGCACACAGGCAAGCAAAAGCTCCAGAATCACAGGCACCCTGATAGTACCCCCCCTTGAATGACCTCTCCCCCGCGGAAAAGGACCAGGCTTATCTGGGAAAAAAGAGTGGAAACTCTGGAGCAGAGCAGGAGCATGGATATTAGCACTAGTCACCCAGGAACATTCCCCAGGACCATAGCCTTTCCAGTGTACCAAATATTAGAGGTGAACTCTGACTCTGCGAGAATCCAGAACGCTCTGTATCTCGTATTCTTCATGGTCCTCCACCTGCACAGGCCCTGTCACCACTGGTGCCGTAATGTAACGATTACCAATCAGAGGCTTAAGTAATGATACGTGAAACACATTGTGGATGCGCATACTGGCAGGAAGGTCCAGAGCATAAGTGACAGGGTTCACTCTACGAAGTACCCGGTATGGACCTACAAAGCAAGGGGCCAATTTTTTACAAGGCACTTGGAAGTTCCGATTGCGGGAGGATAACCAAACCCTGTCCCCAACTTGAAAAACAGGAGCAGGCAGTCTCCTCCGGTCTGCATGTCTTTGATAGCGCTACGTGGACCTTACTAGAGCTCTCTGGACTTGTACCCAAGTGGAGCGGAGCTGCCTAAGATGCTCTTCCAGAACAGGAATGTCATGTGTACGAAAGGAATCAGGAAGAACTGAAGGCTGTAACTCATAATTGATCAGGAACAGAGAACTCTGTGAGAAAGAGTTCACTGCACAATTCCTGGCAAACTCTGCCCACAGTAACAAGGATGCCCAATTGCCTTGCTGGTCCGAGATGAAGCAAAGCAAAAATTGTTCCAACCCTTGGTTGGATCTCTCTGCAGCACCGCTGGACTGGGATGGTATGTATAGAAGAACAAGAGTTGGATACCCACCTGGTTACAGAAAGACCTCCAAAACCTAGACACAAATTGACTCTCTCGATCCGAAACCAGCACCTTGGGCACTTCATGGAGTCGAAACACCTCTCTAGCAAATACTTCAGCCAATTCACTAGATTAAGGGAGTCCCCGTAGCGGGACAAAGTGAACCATTTTTGATAATCGGTCCACTATCATCAGATTGACCATGTACCCCTTGGATACCGGCAGTTGTACCATAAAGTCTATGGAAACGTGAGACCAGGGACGTTCCCCAATTGGGAATAGTTTGAAGCATACCCACAGGAAAATGTCTCGGGGTCTTGGCATGAGAACAAATGGAGTATGCTGCCACGAAGGCTGAACAATCTGCCCTAAGTCTGGGCCACCAAAACAACTGGGAGACCGACCAAATCAATTGTTCACGGCCAATATGACCAGCAGCCTTTGAAGAGTGATACGTCTCCAACAATCTGGTGCAAAGGGTTTGGGGTACAAAACATTTACCACTGGGTCTCTCAGCAGGGGCAGCAGCTTGGGCGGCCAAAATCTCCTCGCCCAGAGGAGCTGTGATGCTGGTGCGTATAGTAGCTAGAATACGATCGGTAGGAATAATAGGCACAGGTGTAGTCTCAGCCTCAGGGTCAGACCCGAACTGCCTGGACAGGGCATCTGCTCAGACATTCTTGGAACCAGGAAAATAAGAGACCACAAAATTAAATCTGGACAGGAATAATGCTCACCTGGCTTGTCGTGGAGACAATCTCATGGCCTAAGACAGATATGTCAGATTCTTATGATCCGTCAAGATCAGGATTGGGGAACTTGTCCCCTCAAGTAGGTGAAGCCACTCACGGAGAGCGAGGATAATAGCCAGGAGCTCGCAGTCACCTATATCATACACTCTCCGAGCTCTTGACAATTTCTTAGAGAAGAACCCTATCACGGTGCCCGTGCTCCCTTCTTTTTGTTTTCCTGTCAGTTATCCTGTGTAGTGCTCCCGTTGGCTGTCCTGTGTTGATCCCACCCAGTATGGCCTTTATATACTGGCTCCTGCACCCACACAGTGCCCTTTCGTGGTGTTCCTGAACCAGTGCTAGCTTACTGCTCAGTGTTTCCCAGTGTACCGACTTGGCCTGCCTGACTACTCTTCAATTTCCTGCTCCTGTGTACCGACCCGGATTGCCTGACTTCTCCTCAAGTGCCTGCTCCTGTGTATTGACCCGGCCTGGCTGACGTTCCTGCTCCCGTGTACCGACCCGGCCTGACTGACGTTCCTGCTCCTGTGTACGGACCCGGCCTGGCTGACATTCCTGCTCTGGTGTACCGACCTGGCTTGATTGACGTTCCTGCTTCTTCAGCTGTTGTCACCTCAGCGACATTCTTACTCTGCAGGCGATCCAGTGGCACTTGCTTACTAACACTTGAGCCAGTTCCGTTACTGCTCCTGCAGGTTGCCAGTGTTTTCCTCCGCTACTGCTCCTGCAGGTTGCTAGTGTGTGCCTCCGTTACTGCTCCGGCAGTGTGCCTTTGGCCTAGTCCTCCGTTACTGCTCATACCGGTTGCAAGTGTCTGCCTCCGTTATTGCTCCGGTAGTCGCCATTGGCTTGTCCTCCATTACTGCTCCTGCAGGTTGCTAGTGTGTGCCTCCGTTACTGCTCCAGCAGTGTGCCTTTGGCCTAGTCCTCTGTTACTGCTCATACCGGTTGCAAGTGTCTGCCTCCGTTATTGCTCCGGTAATCGCCATTGGCTTGTCCTCAGCTACTGCTCCTGCAGGTTGCTAGTGTGTGCCTCCATTACTGCTCCAGCAGTGTGCCTTTGGCCTAGTCCTCCATTACTGCTCATACCAGTTGCAAGTGTCTGCCTCCGTTATTGCTCCGGTAGTCGCCATTGAATTGTCCTCCGTTACTGCTCCTGCAGGTTGCTAGTGTGTGCCTCCGTTACTGCTCCGGCAGTGCTCATTACTCTATATCCGTTGTACTCTGGCAGTTCACGTTGTTCTGCTAGCCTTGGGCGACCTGAAGCTCTCTATAAAGTGCTATCTCAGTACCTTCACACATGGGACTGTCTACACTCATTGATGAACTTTAACTCATGCAGTACCAGAGTCCTGGGAAACTTACTCCTCTTGCCTGACCTGTGTCGGTATATACTCAGTTACTGCTCCAGCAGTGTACCTTTGGCCTAGTCCTCCATTACTGCTCATACCGGTTGCAAGCATCTGCCTCCATGATTGCTCCGGTCCACTATTGTGAAGCCTCTGTCTGACCTCACGCACAAGGGTGCTAATCCTTCCCAGTGGTCTGAGGCAGCTGATCATGCCTTTTAGACACTGAAGTCTGCCTTCACATCTGCTCCTGTACTGTCCCACCCCAACCTGTCCCTTCCATTCACGTTGGAGGTCGATGCCTCTGAGACTGGGGTAGGGGCAGTACTATCACAGAGCTCGGTAGCAGGGGCACTCTCAGACCATGTGGGTTTTTCTCTAAAAAAGCTGTCTAGTGCTCAGAGTCATTATGAAATTGGCGACAGAGAACTTCTGGCTATCATTCTCGCCTTGAAGGAATGCCGTCACCTACTGGAGGGTACCAGAAATCCTGTGCTAATCCTAACTGACCACAAAAACCTGACGTATCTCTCCGAGGCTAAGAGATTGTCCTCTCTTCAGGCCACATGGGTTCTGTTTCTATCCTGCTTCAACTTCGTAGTATCTTACTTGCCGGGTTCCAAAAATGTTTGGGCTGATGCCCTGTCTAGACAATTTGGGCCTGAAACAGAGAGGGATGAGGCCCCGGTACCCATTATTCAGCCTGATCATATCCTGGCTACCCTACATAAAAGTATCACTTCGCCACTGGGGGAAGAGATTCTGGCTACCCAGGCTACAGCCCCCCTGGAAACCCCAGTGGGCAAGTGCTTTGTGGATGAGCCATTCCGTACCCGTTTACTCGAGACGTATCACTTGTCTAAGGCTGCTGGGCATATTGGGAGGTATCAATTAATATGGTCTCTCTCACAAGTTTTCTGGTGGCATTCCCTAAAGGCTGATTGTTCCGCATTTACCGCAGCCTGTGCCACCTGTGCCTGTGCCAAGACCCCTAGACACCTCCCAGTGGGCCTACTCCAGCCAGTGCCTAATGGTGAACGTCCCTGGTCCCATGTATCCATTGATTTCCTGGGAGAACTGCCAGTGTCTAGGGGTTACTCGTTCATCCTGATGGTGGTTGACAGATTCTCGAAAATGGCTCATTTCGTGCCCCTTCCTGTCCTTCCCTCTGCCCAGGAGTTGGCTGTTTTTTTCGCTAAGGAAGTGTTTCGGTTGCATGGGGTACCTAGAGTTCTGGTGTCCGACCGCGGGAGCCAATTCGTATCCAGATTTTGGAGAGCATTCTGTGAACAGATGGGCATTCAACTGTCCTTTTCTTCTGCCTACCATCCCCAGAACAATGGGGCCGCTGAGCGTGCCAATCAGGGACTGGAGCAGTTCCTGGGCTGTTGTGTTACCGATCATCATGATAATCGGGCAGACCTGTTGCCGTGGGAAGAGTTCGCCAGGCACTGTGCGGTCAGTTCATCATCCGGGAGCTCCCTGTTTCTCATCAACTACGGGTTCCAGCCATGTTTGCTCCCAGACTCATTCCAGTCACAACAGATTCCAGCTCTGGACGAGCACATCGAGCAACTCCTCTCCACTTGGGCACAGGTTCAGAGAGCAGTCAGTCAGTCGTTCCAGCATCATCAGCGCCACGCTAACAGTAGACTGCTGCCAGCGGTCTCCTTTCAGGTTGGGGATAGGGTATGGCTCTCCTCCAGAAACCAGTTTCAAGTTCGGACTAACAAGTTGGCTCCCCGGTTTATTGGTCCATTCAGGGTGATCCGTAAAATTAACCCTGTCTCATATGCCTGGGATCTCCCTGCGTCTATGCGCATTCATAATGTGCTCCACGTATCTCTACTGAAACCTTTGGTATGCAACCGCTACACTACCACTCCTGTGGTTCCCGGTCCGGTGGAGGTTCAGGGTCAGGAAGAGTACGAAGTTCAAATCATTATTGATTCACGCAGATTTAGAGGAAAATTGCAGTACTTGGTCCATTGGAAAGGCTATGGCCCTGAGGAACGTTCCTGGGTTGATCAGAAGGACCTTCACGCTCCTAGATTACTGCGTATTTTTCAGTCTAAATATCCTCAGAAGCCAGGTCCCTCTTCCAGGAGAGGGGGTCTTTGAGAGGGGGTACTGTCACAGTGCCCGTGCTCCCTTGTTTTTGTTTTCCTGTCAGTTATCCTGTGCAGTGCTCCCACTGGCTGTCCTGTGTTGATCGCGCCCAGTATGACCTTTATATACTGGGCTTCTGCACCCACACGGTGCCCTTTCGTGGTGTTCCTGAACCAGTGCTAGCTTACTGCTCAGTGTTTCCCAGTGTACTGACTTGGCCTGCCTGACTACTCTTCAGTTTCCTGCTCCTGTGTACCGACCCGGATTGCCTGACTTCTCCTCAAGTGCCTGCTCCTGTGTATCGACCCGGCCTGGCTGACGTTCCTGCTCCCATGTACCGACCCGGCCTGGCTGACATTCCTGCTCCTGTGTACCGACCCGGCCTGGCTGACGTTCCTGCTCCGGTGTACCGACCTGGCTTGATTGACGTCCCTGCTTCTTCAGCTGTTGTCGCCTCAGCGACATTCTTACTCTGCAGGTGATCTGGTTGCACTTACTAACACTTGAACCAATTCCGTTACTGCTCCTGCAGGTTGCCAGTGTTTGCCTCCGCTACTGCTCCTGCAGGTTGCTAGTGTGTGCCTCTGTTACTGCTCCTGCAGTGTGCCTTTGGCCTAGTCCTCCGTTACTGCTCATACCGGTTGCAAGTGTCTGCCTCCGTTATTGCTCCGGTAGTCGCCATTGGCTTGTCCTCCGTTAATGCTCCTGCAGGTTGCTAGTGTGTGCCTCCGTTACTTCTCTGGCAGTGTGCCTTTGGCCTAGTCCTCCATTACTGCTCATACTGGTTGCAAGTGTCTGCCTCCGTTATTGCTCCGGTAGTCGCCATTGGCTTGTCCTCTGTTACTGCTCCTGCAGGTTGCTAGTGTGTGCCTCCATTACTGTTCCGGCAGTGTGCCTTTGGCCTAGTCCTCCGTTACCGCTCATACCGGTTGCAAGTGTCTGCCTCCGTTATTTCTCCGGTAGTGTGCCATTGGCTTGTCCTCCGTTTACTGCTCCTGCCGGTTGCAAGTGTCTGCCACCGTTACTGCTCCAGCAGTGCTCATTATTCTATATCCGTTGTACTCTGGCAGTTCACGTTGTTCTGCTAGCCTTGGGTGACCTGAAGCTCTCTATAAAGTGCTATCTCAGTACCTTCACACATGGGACTGTCTACACTCATTGATGAACTTTAAATCCTGCAGTACCAGAGTCCTGGGAAACTTACTCCTCTTGCCTGACCTGTGTCAGTATATACTGCTTGTACCTTTATTTGTACTGGACGTGTGTGGTCAATTGTATGATTAACCTGTCGTGTGTCTGTATTATACTGCCTGTATACTACAGGACCTGTGAGGGTTCTTATTGTATTATAAATTCAATAAAACTGTGTTTTTATCCTAAACCATTGTGTCTGTGAGTCGAACAATCCGTTACAAACCCACATGAAAGAAGGGGTTTACCAGGGCCGGAACGCTGGGACAGGAGGGCTCCCACTCCTGATTCAGATGCATTCACCTCCAGAGTAAAGGGCAGGGTGGGGTTGGGATGCGACAATATTAGAGCCTTAGCGAAGGCAGACTTCAAATCCTCAAAAGCATGGATCACACTGGGAGGCCATACAGATGAGTTAGCCCCCTTATGTGTCATGTCAGTTAGAGGCTTAACCACCGTGGAGAAATTCCGTGTGAATCTCCTGTAGTAATTAGCAAACCCCAAGAATCTCTGTATGGCCTTCAAGCCCACTGGCCTGGGCCATTGCAGGACAGCCAAGAGTTTTTGGGGGTCCATAGCTATACTGTCTGAGGAGATTATATAACCTAGAAATGTCACCTGAGTCTTGTGGAACTCACATTTCTCCAATTTACAGAACAGCTTGTTCTCACCCAGAAGCCGTAGTACAGTTACAACATCCTTCCGATGTGCTACTTGATTTGGGGAATTAATTAAAATGTCGTCCAAATAGACTACTACGCAGCTCTGTAGAAAATCTCTCGATACATCGTTAATAAATTCTTGGAATATTGCCGGAGCATTACACAAGCTGAATGGCATAACCACGTATTCATAATGACCACTGCATGTTTTGAACGCAGTTTTCCACTCATCTCCTTCTCTGATTCTCACCAAGTTATATGCCACCCTTAGATCAAGTTTGGTGAAGACCGAAGAGCCCTTAATTCAGTCGAACAATTCGGTAATCAAAGGTATGGGGTAAGCATTCTTGACCACCAGTTTGTTCAGACCTCTATAGTCAATGCAGGGTCTCAACTCCCCATCCTTCTTGTTTACAAAAAAGAATCCTGCACCAGCAGGTGAGGAAGACTTCCGGATGATCCCTCTGGACAGATCATCGGCCACATACTCTTCCATAGCTCAGTTCTCCTCCACCGACAGAGGATAAGTACGCCCCTTAGGAGGTATAGCACCTGGTATTAAATTAATGGTACAGTCGTATGCCCTATGCATAGGCAAAGTACTAGCCTCTACCTTATTGAAGACCTCACTGAAAGCCTGATGCTCTGAGGGTAATGAGGAAGAGGTACAAAGGATCTTGGTAGGCTGCTGTAGGCAAGACTTAGAACAGTAAGAGGACCAAGACATAATGTCACAAGTCTCCCAATTTATTCTGGGGTTGTGTGTCTGAAGCCAAGGGAACCTCAGAATGATCGTGTAGTGAGGAGACTTTATGATTTGAAATTGTTAGGTCTCCACGTGGAAACAGTGAACATGACTCGTGGGTCACCTGTGATGGTTGCAACAGTCTCCCATCATTGGCCTCTATAGCAAGAGGAGAGGAAAGAGGCACCAATGGAACTGAAATCTGGGTAGCGAGATCTGCATCCATAAAATATCCTGCTGCTTCGGAGTCTATCAATGCTGAAGCCGTGATAGACGATGTATCCCATGTCAATATCACCTCTAGGATAGGTCTTGTATGCATCTGATCTGAGGACTGTGAAACTCCACCCATGGTCTGTCCCTGACTCAACCCTAGGTGCGAGCGTTTCCCGGCTGGGCAGGACAAGTCCGTAATAGGTGTCCTGCCTTACCACAGTACATAAGCCCACTCTGCGAATGAAGGCCCTCTCCTCCCCCGAAAGGCGCGTGAACCCTAGTTGCATAGGTTTGGCCCTGCCCGTCTCAGCATTAGGAGGCATGGAAGGTGAGGGAGGGGTGGGTGGGGGAGTAAAGTTAGGAGCGAATCAAGAAAGAGGCCTCCGCAACCGTTCCTTGAAAGGGGATCTTTCTCTGATCCTAGTATCTATTAGTATAACAAAGGAAATGAGTTCATCAAGCTCCTCAGGCAGCTCACGGGCTGCCTTCTCATTCTTAATCAAATCGTTTAACCCATGCAAGAATGCAGCTACTAGAGCCTCGATGTTCCAGCCCACTTCGGTCGCAATGTACAAAATTCAATAGCGTACTCAGCTACAGTGCATGCACCCTGGCTGATAGTCATAAGTTGTTTGGCTGCTGACATTGCTCGGGGTGGAACGTCAAAGACTCTTCTGAAAGCTGATACAAATTCAGAAGAATTCAAGATTATGGGTTTTCCTGTCTCCCATAATGTATTGGCCCATGCCAATGCTCTACCAGACAGGAGAGAAATCATGAAGCCCACCTTGCTTCGATCACTTGGAAATGCGTTAGGTACCAATTCCAGAAATATGCCCAACTGGTTTATGAACCCACAACACAGAGTAGGTTCCCCATCATATCGTTGATGGAATGGAGCGGTTCCAGACAGCCCTCGGAATGTATTGCACTCAGCATTAGCCCTTATCAAAGGTGCCAGGTCAGGAGAGGCCACCGGTAGTCACGCAGCCCCCTCAAGGTACGCTGTGCGGTTAAGGAGTGTTTGCATCGCCAAGGAAAGATGAGTGATCCTTTGATCCTGCATGTCCATCCTGACAAGGATGCTAGGCACCTGTGGATTGCCTGTACCATCTGAAGTCACTGCCCTTTCGTACTGTCATGGAGACTTGCAAATAACAACTCAGACAGGTACATAAAATCAGTTCCACTTTATTAAGACTCAAACACAGAAAACTTAAGATAGACACTTCCCCAACCTTCCGGCGTGGGGACAGTGCGCAGGCCCACACTCTAGGACGCTAGGGTGACAGAAACTCCATACACCCTAGAACACTAGGGGCACAATCCCCGGTAGGACTAGGCGCTGTTGAACTACATACAGGACTTACCCGACCAAGTACTGAGACTGAGAACCTACAAGGAGGGTGCCAGGCCCCAGGGAGTGAGAGAGAGACAAACCAGCCAAAGGTCAAAATGATTCGGGTAATCAGACAAGTCAAAGTACTAGGACAGAGCGGGAAGCAAAGTACTTAGCACAGAGCGGGTAGTCAGCCAGGCCAAAGGTCATACACAGAGTGGGTAGTTGGATAAGCCAAGGTCGGCACGGAGCGGTCAGTCAGCCAGGCCAAAGGTCATACACGGAGCTGGTAGTCGGACAAAGCCGAAGTTGGCATGGAGCAGTCAGTCAGCCAGGCCAAAGGTTCAGGCACAAATCTGTAGTCAGACTGAGCCAGGGTCGTACACAAAACCGATTCAGAGCCAGGAATGGATCACAATGGGAGACTCAGAATGCACTCAGGTACACCACGAAAGGGCACTGAGGCAATGATAGGACACAGCATATAAGACCTCTCTGGGAGGCAGAGTCCAGATAGAGCAATCAAGGTGGAACTATAAAATAGCTAGCGCTCAGAATGATGCGTGAGTAACCAGGAAGTAGCCACCTGCCATGCTGCCTCTAGGCAATCATAAGGAAGAAAACAGGCAAGCAAAAGCGCCAGAATCACAGGCACCGTGATACCTTCCCACCTGACATTTTCCTCATGTATTCCTACTATGCTAGCTATAAAAGGGGGTGAATAATAAGTGACAGACAAACAAGTGATCTAAGTTCCTACCTGAGTTGGAGTGTATAGAGTGCAGGAAATACAGATACTTTGCATACATTTTCAAAAACCAGGGGGGGCAACCATATACTAATGTGTGGCGGTGCTGCATGTCAGCAACTGCTTCTTTGCAGTATGCTTTATACTTTATTTTAGGATGCTGACTCTGAAGCTAACCGGTCTATCCACATAATTTACTGTATTGATAACACTTCAGTCAAGATGGGAGAAATAGAGAAAGCACATGCTGAAATGTTGACAGCAGCTACTTGTAGAGGCAGACAGGCAAAGGGGGAGCTGTAGTTTCTTGCAGTTGCAGGGAGTGTGGGTGTGAATTCTTTTGTAGACAGTGAAATATAAGAACAGACTAATTAAAGCAAAACCTTTTGACTGATTAGGTGACAGTAACAGGTAGAAGATCATTGAATTCAGATGCTATTGAGATTGACAGTGACAGATATTAGAGACAGAGACATAATCATACATTATTTTCATATGGACAAAACATCAGTCCCCATATAGTAGCTCTGCTATGGACATTACCATAAAAATCAACACTACCATTGTTATGTATGTAAAATTTTAATAGGGGTGGTATAAGGGGAAACTAGAAAGAGGAGTGCATGGATGTGTTGGTGGTAGTAAAATACTATAAAAACTGTCTGTGTCCATGATTTCTGAAGCTTGTGTAACACATGTTGATGATCCTCCTACTATGAGGCTGTTTGTGAAAGTGCACTATACAGTACATCATTAGGTGTCATTAGGTGATGTGTACAGTACATCATTAGGTGTCAATAAACCACTGTTGCTAGAAAATTAGCTTATAGATACTGACACGGATATGTCTCATAATTAAGTGTTAGACTCCATAGTCAATCAGCATTCATGTTTCAGAGTTAAATAACTTCAGCACGGATCACTTGATCACAACAGTGTCAGTAGCTACAAACTCATTTTCTAGGTTTATTCCCTGATATCTTGACACCTAATTATGTACTATGGTGCAGGTTTAGAGTCTTACTAAATTTCTACGACCCATAACTAAGGTGTGATTAAAATGTCAGTAAAGTGTGGATTGCAAGCACACGTTTTAAACCATTCCAATGAAGGGATTCCTTGTAAGTAACGAGATCGCAGCACTTCTCAAGTGCCTCCGTGTCGACCGACACAAATCTCCTGCTGACAGCTTTACAGCTGTCAGTAGGAGACAGCGAACTTTAAACGCATGTATCTCTTAAACCATAGCAGTTTGAGAGATACGTTTTTTTGCATGTAGCTCAGCTTTTTAAGCTTTTCTAAATGCAAAAAACTTTTTGTTGGACATTACTAACACTTTAAGAACAAAATTATATTACACTTTGCCTGTTCTTTTGGTTAACTGCTTATTTACAAATGTAAGCACAAGGGATTTGATTTCCGTAAATGATCTAGTAAGATATTTACTTATCAGTAAGTCCCGGAGATCGGAGGATCTATCTATAGTTTAAAGCTGATTGACCTTAATCACAAAGGTGACCAGCTGTAGAACTCTGGAGCTCATGTGAAATGCGACACGCAGATAAAATATAAGCAATAATGATGAAATATCCTCTGGTGGCAGTGGAAGAAGTTGCAAGACCCCTAATGTGGAGGTTGCTTGCTGAAGCCCAGGCAGAGGTAAGTTCAGAGGTCTCACCATGACAGGCAGCTGATGTGTGACTTATGTGAGCTGCTGAAGCCTTTTGAGAAAGCCACCTTGTTGGATAGTAGTGTGGTGCAGGAGTCAGTAAGATACTTCCACTAATATATTTACTGGAGGAAAAAAATACACGGTATGGTTGATGATTCTTACAGTAACAACAATTTACACATGAAACAGTTGGTGAATGATATGTTACCACGCTGTGAGCAGGATACTTTCATAGTCTGTTTTAAAAACGATAAGAAATACATTTCTTTGTCTCTATTAAAAACAATTAGGAATACATTCTATGTACAATGCTGAACACCCATTGTAAACATGATATTTTGCCTGGCAAAAAAACTGGCACTGAAGGAAACAATCTAAACAGTTTTAAACATTTGTTTTGGGTGGCACTGGCACACCATTATGGGACTTGCTGTTAGAATATAGGTTGGTAATTTATGCACATGAATTCTGTCTGTCTCAAAGGAGTTACCCCATTGCATGTGGGATGTTTACACCATACTTGCAGGATAACTATGTTCTAGGCCTGAGACGTCCATGTTTTTTCAGTCGTGGGCCACCTGATTAGAAAACCATAAGTGTCAGGACGACATTATTTTTTTTATTGATATGGATGGTGAATTATAGTCTGTCAGCTATGCAAAAGTATGCATTTATTTATTTATTGATTAAGTCAATGACAATACTGATAGTTAAAAGACTTCTGTTCTTGAACTCTACGGCAGAGGCAGGCAGGGGATTAGGTCTTACTGGCCTACTAGTTCATGTGTGCTAGTTAATTAGGTAAAACATTTTTTTTCAAATCTCCAGCTTGCTGCACCCTGGGGTCAGGTGGACCTCATTTGGTCTATGGGTGTCAGTGCTTCAGGCCAAAATAATGACCCAGTTAAGTACTGTCAAACAAAACAGTTTGCGACCAACACTCATGCTTACCACTGTGCAAATCCATAGTTGCCCACCAGGAAGCATGAAGTCATAGCAGTTTTCATTACAGCTGGTGACAGGGGAACACATCTATCCAGCAGCAGAGGTGGTTGACTTACATGTCTTTAAATGAACCAGTATCTAACATTTGTTTATTTGTTTATTTATAAATTGTTTTTTCAGAAAGAATACAGATTTCTATCCTTTTCAGCTTTTACACTACAAAGTTACATATTTACACAAATAGAGAGACAAAATATATATACTTTTAAATGATAAATAAATGAAAATAAAATGTTTAAATATAATTATACTTTGATTTTAAATATAAGATAAGCATATATTTTTTGTGATTTTATACTGGAAGATAAGACTTTTTAGTATAGGTTTTTCCAGGCTTTCGGAGCTCTGAAGGAGAAGGCAGATCAACCTGCTTATTTTTTGTAATGTGGAATACTCTGTGAGTTGATAACAGTGGATCAGATGTTATAGTTAGTATGGAGACCTGGATTGAGCATGCTACTCAGATAGTCTGGTAGCTTTCCAGAGAACTGTTTATTAACAAAGTAAGAAAGGTGAAGGGTACATCTAGATTCAAGTGCTAGCCGTTTTAGTTCTTGAGACATATCACAAAGATGGGTAGTGTAATTATACTGAAGGACAAAGTGGCATAATTAATTATACAGTGTTGAGTTTTCCAAGAAGAATTTGTGGCACAGAATCATATGCTGTATCCCCATAGTCTAAGACTGGCATTAACATCTGATGAACAGTACCGTATGTTTTCTTATCAGAAAGCTTTCACAGGATTTGTTTCAAAACAGAGCTCCTATTTTAGGATACGGTTTGGATATTAATTGATTGATATGAAGACCAAATGTGATGCTGGGGTCAAGCCACGTAATAAGATATTTGTAGGAGTTGACCAGAGCCAAGATGCAATTATACTTTGTTACAATGGTTAAGTGGTTATTGTGGGGTTGAAGTAATTTACCATTATGACCGTTTTATCAGTGTTTAGGAACAGTTTGTTTTTAGCAATCCATCTTTCAACTTCAGAGACATAATTGTGTAACATTGCCTCAACTTGTGATACAGTTGGATTTTTATGTAGATTATAGTGTTGTTTGCATACATGTGCACAGAAGATGCTTTGCAAACCACGGGCAGATGGTTTATAAATAGGGAAAATATAAGAGGACCAAGAATGAAGCTTTGAGGAACCCCACTTGTCAATTTCAATGGAACAGAAATATTGTCAGCAATAGACACATATTGTGTTCTGTCTGATAATAGGATTGGAACAAGTTTAGAGAATGATCAACCAAGCCCGAACTTTTGAACTTATTAGAATATTATCATCTGCTATATTAGAGGCCTTTGCAAAATCAAGGAAAATAGCTCCAGTAAGTTCAGAATTTTCCATGCCATTCTGGATATCATCTCATAGTTTTATAACTTTATAGTCTGTATAACTATACAGACTAATCGCAAATATGTGACATACACAGTCAGCAGGTATTCGTTTCCAAAAATAATAACAGATCCTTTCATCTACAGAATCACTGTCTGCTGCCCTTACTGATAGTGGTAAGTATGTCAGTGTCAGGGCCAGGAAGGAAGACCTTTAGAGTGCTGGGGCTGGTGAGGGGGATGCGTCAAAATGTAGATACATGTAATGTTATGCATTTCGGCTGTAGAAACAAACATGCTACTTTTACACTAAATGGGAAACAACTTGGGGAATCCTCATTAGAGAAGGATTTAGGAGTACTGATAGATGATAAACTTAACAGCATTGTGCAGAGTCACTCAGCTGCTGCAAAAGCAAATGGACCACTATCCTGCATAAAAGGGGTATAGATCCACAAGATGAAAAATAATTATTCTTACCTATTTACAGAGGTCAAAGGACTAGCCTTCTCCTTACCTCTTCATAGAGGCCAGAGGATCAGCTCACCTCCCTAACTGTTCACAGAGGCCAAAGGATTAGCTCTCCTATTTGCTCTTCACAGAGGCTGAAGGTTAGCGCACTGCCTTACCTCTTCTTAGGGGCCCAAGGTTTATCTCATCTTCTTGCCTCTTCACAGAGGCTGGACTATTTTGTCACCTCCTTCCCTCTTTACAGAAGCAGAAAGATTAGCAATCACCTTACCACTTCACAGAGGTAGAAGGTTTAGATTGCTTCCTTTCTTTCACAAAGGCTAAAGGATTAGCCACATCACTACCTCTTCTCAGAGGCTATAGGTCAATTCTCTTCCTCTTTAAAGGCTAAATCATTTATCCTCTTTACAGTAGCAGTAGGCTTATGCTCACCTCTTTACCTCCTCAAAGAGGTCTGTGAATATGTATTTTCACAGAGACTGAAATAGGATTACCTATCTTCCTTTTATTTGAATATCTTTTGGTCCATTCATATTCCTATCTAGCATCAGCCCCTTCCTCCTGCTTCTCATTGCCTCTCCCCATCTCTTCCATAGATCTAACCATCAATTTCCAGTTACCATCGCCATGGAAGACTCAGCAAACCAAGAAATCTCATTCCTAAACAGCTTCAGCAGTCCAGCAGGAAATGCCAAGATCCTGAGCTCAAACTTGTAGCAGTCTGTCTCTCAAAGCATGGACCATTCCTACGTTTGTGGCAGCACTGACAAAACACAAAATTGCATATCCTACTTCTGCCAGGAAAGCCAAACTCCCCCCTCTTCCCTCCTCCTTCACTGTTATCCCCTGTCCACCCCCCTCCAAACAGCTAGCTCAAATCACACAATTTGTTAAGAAATTAAATTCAGCCATAGCAGACATCCAGTCTTACTAACCACACTAGAAAACCTTCCTCCCCACTCTGCCCTCTACCTGACGGTCTCAGACCCACTTCCTCTTCCAGGTACTTTCTCTACAACCCTCCTTGTATATCCCCAGCTCATATGGTTCCACCTTACCTCTGCAGAAACCTTATCAAAGGAAAAAATATTAATTTAGTTTTATTGCTCATAGCCTCACAAGAATTAGCTGAAAGCAAGATGGTGAGCTGTGGTCAAGGCCAAAGTCCCCAGGCTGTTGAGGAAATTTTCTATTCCCAAATTTGTCTTGGTTTTTAATATTTATAGACATATCTTTTGCTCCTCCATCATCACAGACAGGAATTAGACCACTATATGTTCCTGTTAGCAGCAGCCACCTTGGCCTAGTTCAGCTTTATCACCAACTTCAGTATATTAAACAACAAATTATTTTTCAGGCTACCAGTGAACAAGGATGGAGAAGCAGACAGTGTGTGTGTGATTATTTGGCTACAAATGGAACAAGGCTGGAGTGTGTGTAATGTGTGGCTCTGTGGCTACCAGTAGAACCAGGCTGGGGAATCAGACAGTGTATATGGGGATCTGTGACTGCCAGTAAAACAAGGCTGTGGTGTCAGACAATGTATGTGGGGTATCTGTGGTCGCCAGGGTGCAGTGGAATGAATGTGAGAATCAACAATTTATGAGGGGCTGTGACTACCTGTGGGGCCAGGCTACAGGGGTCAGCCAGTGTATGTTGGGAATCTTTGGCTACCAGTGGGCAGGGGAATGACATTGACATTTTAAAAGTGAACCATACAACAGTGATTTCCTTTTTAGGTATTACAACTGACATGTTAAACATGGAATTTAGACTGCCGGCTGATAAACTGGGAGGCTGAATGGGGGATTGCTTTGGCTCTTAATTCAAAGAAGATACAGATTAACACACTTTAGTCTTTGATAGGTCATTTGTCTTTTGCTGCCCTTGTAATGCCAATTAATGCTGTTTTTTCTAGGAGGCTAGCATTGGAGATGATGGTGTTATGACCATGTTGGATTAGTGAAAGGGATTAAGGAGGATTTATAGGTGTGGCATCAATTCATTCAACAGTATAATGTTAGGTCTATTTGGAAAAAAGATTTTGTGTCCAAACAGAGATCTTGACCTGAACACTGATTCAGGAGTTTCAAAAGAAAAGAGTGGTATTCCATTATGATCATTTGGGAGTGTCGTATGCAATAAACATCTAATTCCCTGCTTCCTTGCCAGTCTTATGGCTTTTGAGGAGGTTGTATTGGTTTGTCTGAAAGTGAACATCTGGCTTAAAGCTCTACATATGTATGGATTATATAACATAATTGTAGACTATTATACTTGCAGATGGACAAATTTCTCTAGCTGGCTCCTTTGGCAAAGAAAGAAGGTTCCGTTTGTCTCAGTTACCTGTGCACTCATTCTTGAGTTACTAGCTAAAAGTACAAGGGAATCTTATGCTTCAGATTGGAAGTTGTGCATCATCTGGTTGTATCAGAGTGATTGGAAATATAGCTTTTCTTTTGAGTATGATTGAGGAAGGTTATTAAATGCAGGTTGGCATTTTATCTTTTTTCTAAAGTTGCAGGGTTTTAAAGGTATTGGTCTGTAATTTTTTTGTAATCAGTTGCTTAAAAGGTTAGTCTAAAGATGAATTGCATGCTGATGTTAGAAGTCCTATCTCTCCTAAACTTTTGTAAGAGATTATTCAGACGTTGCCTAGGATATGTACTTCGGATTACAAGGTTTCTTCTTGTTTGACGTTCTTTGCTGTATTTAGGGTTAGAAAAATAGTTTCTCCTAACAACAGCTCTGAATGGGGCTTCCAGGTTTCAGATGACAGGCGGACAGGAGTGGTAAAATACTGCCATGCAAATCTAAGATTCACCGGATGGGTAAAGGTAGGTCAATCAGTCTGAACAGGAGTGAGGATGCTAACATTTGTCCACTCAGTGCAGTACAGGAATACTTGAGTAGAAGACCTGTTAAGGAGGGTTCCTGCTTGATTCATCTGGGTTGATCAATGGTCTTTCATTTTTTTTTTTTTGTCAAATGTTTGTATGCACTGGATTTGTTGCATAAGAAATTCACTACCCATGCTTTACTCATCGGGGCTGCTACTGAGTCTTGCTAGGCTGGGTTAGATGAGGCAATTATTAAAAGATTGAAGATGTGGGAGTTAGATTGTTTTAAAATAACAATGTCATCAGACCTTCTTTGCTTTTAGCCCAACATATTTTCCTTTCAGGTGTGGATAAGGTTGTAGTTTGGATCCTTGGGCATTCTTTAATTTATTTTATGGAACAGATATCTTATGCCAGTAATTTAGTAGGTAGATAGATAGATAGATAGATAGATCTAATAGCTTGAATTAGCTTCAGAACATGAATTAGCTTCAGTGAGAATAGGTCCTCACAGGGTGATGGAGGAAGGTCCTCACAGGGCACTACCTTTCTCTTTCAATGAGAATAAGTCCTCACAGGGTGACTCAGGAAGCAGGAGTCAGGTGCAAGCATGCCGCCCGCTGTATGGATCCCCCAGCTGCCTTGTGTGTGTGTGTGGGGAGTGTCAATGTGATTTAGTTAGGTGCATATTGTCTTGGGTGTAGGGAGGGAAAGGGTAGGACAACAGAAAATATTTTTTTTATCTTGTATAGTAGGCACAGTCCATTTCACATAATGTGAAAAAGGGCAAATGTCATATTATAACTGAGATTTTATGGTTTATATATCTTTAATTGACAAGTATGGTTTTATTAATGCTAATTAATTACTTAATTATTAAATGACGTATGTGACCTTACAATCCCCTCATTCATCTCTATATTTTTATATGATATTGGTTGATCTCTATGTTTAACTGTGTGCCCCTGCATGCCTTATGCAAGGACCCTGCCCAATAAGAATGGAGATCACATGAGGGTGGGGGACACTGCAGTTTTATGTCAAAGTTGGGTCATTTGGATGGGGAGCAGGGGCTGGGGGAAGAGTTAAAAATGGCGGCGTGCCCAACCAATAACCTATGCGGGATAAAGGTGCTCAGCCTATAACAAATTTAAATTAAAGGGACAGTAATGTCCCAAACTTTTTTTACACGTTATGTAGAGTTTAAAACATTAATCAAATCAAGTTCCCCCCTCCCTCTCCGTCTCCTGATGTTAGCGTCTAGCTGACAGCAGGAGATGCTGGTCCGGAGACCAGCAGACGGCTCTTCAGCAGAGCCGAAATCGCTGTACTTAAAAATAATTTATTCATTGGAAAGATCTACAAAGCGTGCTTGCAAACCAGGCACACTTTTTAGACCTTTCCAATGAATTAATTATTTTTAAGTAACACGATTCGGTCTCTGCTGCAGAGCCTCCTCGAGTTGTACGACTCGAATCTCCTGCTGTCAGATTTACAGCTGACATCAGAAGGGGAGGGAGGGGGGAACTTTGAATCCCTATATCTCTCAAACCATAGCGGATTGAGAGATAGGGTTTGGAGCGATTTGATTAATATTTTAAACTGTACATAACTGTGAAAAATGTTTTTGGGACATTACTGTCCGTTTAACTAATACTCCAACAACCACTAAGGCCTCAGTACAGTCGCTACTATCCTAAAGGACAAGGTGTGCATACGCCTAAAACAAGAACAACTTGATAAAGAAAATAAGGAGAGCGCTAGGTGTGGAGTAAATGAGTATATAATGTAATACACACTATATTATTATATAGGCAGTAAGACACAAACAAGTTATGTGAAAAGATTAATAAAAACAATACATACACATAACATAAAAGCAATACAACATAATACAGCTGGAATACAATATAGATACTGAGCTAAGCTCTACAACAACCTGAGAATATATGTCCTTCATTTGGATGAATCCCCTCTAACCGAGGGTACCAGTGTCTATGAAACAACAATAACCAATCTCTCACGGCAATGAAAATATGCTACTATATTATATCTCCTGGCAAATGTACTCTTGCCTCAATGGATATCTGTATGTAATGCCTTATCTCCACTTTTAGGGGCTACTGGGAAATATGCCATTCCAATATGCTGCCAAACTTGATGTGAGTGCCCCTTAGATGTAGTTAATGGCATTGGTAAGCAAGATGATGACGCTCCGTCCAGTCTTTAAGATTGTATTGATCTTTCAATCTGTGGACAGTGGGCAGGGGTTTGAAGGTAGCGTCTGTTGTGGGCTTGCACTCCCCAAACGGGCTTAGAGATCCTCTATGTCCATGGTTGTTCCACAACTGGAAAAATTATCTATCCTAGATATCACTACTGAGCAGCACTCCTCACATGCCCCACCTACAGTCCCATTCACTGTTTCCCGGCACAAAACTATAATTGGCCTATAACAATCAAGAATGAAAAAAAGCTTTAACCTCTTGGTTGCTAGAGCAATGATTTTTTTTTTATTATAGGTAAAAAAAACTGGTGCAAGAAAATTGTGATTGCTCTGGCCACATCCACAATTCAGAATGTTGGTGTGGTCTGCAAAGCTGTAGCACCCTTCAGAGCGCTATGAAGTTGCCTATTGGGAAATCTAGCCCTGACTGAATTAGTCATTACACGTGCCAAATCTGGCACTCAAATTATTTAAACCTGGATCAGCAGATTGGAGCCCTTCAACTATTGCTTGACTACAAGCATACCTGGGAATGTTCAAAATTAGTTGATCCTGAGATCTTGTAAATATTAACCCTTAAAGCTCCCATCATATATATTCCCTGCGATATGTCCGTGATCTCTGTTATCGAAAGGTGCTCCAATCAGTCCTCAAGGAACAACAGCTTAAAGATATTGCTGCATGAACACACACAAGACAAGCAGAACTTCTCCTTCTGTCTTCCTGGAACAAGTAGCGCCAATTAAGTAACACTGGACTATCTCTGCCTGAGAGTTTGGCAGTTCACCCTGAGATCTGGGTCAGAACCCACAGTCACAGGGTCAAAACCAGAGAGTTCTCAGGCATGACTACAAGTCTCATCATTCTCATCCAGTTTGTAGTCCAACAACAGCAGCTGACCACAAATGTCCAAGACTTCTTTAGCACCTGCAGGATTACACAAATATCTGATCAGTCTTTCACCTCAAAAATATATTTCACACAAACTATATAAAATGACAGCCCTGAAGGGTTTATGTGCGTTTTTATTTCTGAATTTTAGTGAGTTAATGCATCTGCCTGTAAGGTATTTGCATGCCACCCCCGGAATAGAATCTACGTTTTTTCTGCTATATATTCATATGTGTTTTTGACAGAAGCAGAATCAGAGGCACATTCCTTTCATAGCTAGCTTGTGAAATGAATTGTGCATGCAGCAAGAGAGAAGGGAGCGAAGAAAAAAAGCCTGAGTGCTTTGACGTCACTTTTGGAAATGAGGAAACATAGAGAAGAAGGCTGCACACTCCTGCGAGCTGACACCGCTCAAGCCCATTGGTGTAATTCTGCCTGCCAGTGGCAACTGACTTCAGCACCTCCCAGCTGCACAGACTTCACGAATAGCTGTTGCTGTTTGCAGCACGGTTGTACTCAGTCGCACTGCAGCACAGTTAAACTAAAGTAGATTGCGCAAACTAAAACACAGAAAGTGTGATTTTGTTTTCCATTAATTAGGCTGTGATCTTACATTTAATCTACAAACTGGGTTTTCTCCTTTTTTTATTTTTTTTTCTTACAACCCTCCCCTCCCCATTGAATAATTCACACACGTAAATCCTGGATGCTGTTGCTGGACTCTGCAGTACGAGTCTTCATGTACAAGCAGCATCGACCAGAGATTCCCAGGCATTCGGAGGTCACAGAGCTGCCACTATGGTTAAATGTCTTGTTTAATGGTTGAGGTATGTAACGGCTATTTCGCTTAAACTTATTTACATGTCCGAATAGATAAAGGTTCTGGGTTCCAAAGTGATTTCCCATTTAGCTGTTTCAGTGCCAGAGATGTGCAACGTATCGCCAAGCAATGGCACTCAGAGTGCTGCAACAATTTATTATTTTTTTCAATCAAGTGATTATGTTTCTATAGTAACATGCTGTCATGTTTTTTTTTCTTTAGCTGCTGTATTGTGGCCTTTAAGGGCATGCAGCAAATTTTAAATTTAAACTGAGTTTCTGAATTGCGTTGCATGCAAATAAAAGTTTCTGACACAAAAGTCACATTGCATATGGACCATTCAGAGACAGGGCAGTACTTGACACTCACATGATTTAAATAAAGCAGTTTTGTTTTATCTAAGATATGTGGTGCTCCGTCTAAGAAAAACAGCAGACATTAAAATTGGCTTATCCAGTGGACAAGGTTTCCCAAATGTCCTGGTTTACCCTTGGCATTTTTATTGCCCCTTTAAATATTTATCTGTACTGCTTAGAGTATCAGAAGTAAAACCACTGGAAGAATGGCTTGGTGAGAAGTAGTACTAAGATCCAGTCTTCTGCATTAAGTACTCAAAAGAGTTGCCACCTAACGTAGGCAATGGAAAATCAATGGAAAACATAATGGTGTTTTTACAAAAAGGTTGTAACTAAATGGGGTTGGCAGGTGTTAGAAAGGTACATTAAGGTTTAATAGAGAAAAGTGGACCCCTTTCCAAGAACCCTCAGGCTGACATAATTTTCCAGTCATGATAACAACCCTATTTTACTCCAACACGATCCCAGACCCATTTTAATAGTCCTTTGAGTAGTCACGTCTGACTCTGACAGCAAGTATCCATTGCACAATTCAGTGCCAGATAACACACTGAGGTGTATATATATACTAGGCAGAACTCGAACAAGTCTAGACCAAACCAAATGCACCATAGTGGTCCCCAGATTCCCATTCATTTTAAATATCTTTTTCATCAATTGGATGCTAGAGAGGGCTCCAAAACGTGTTGGAGACCTCTCAAACATCCAAGGGGTTAAAAACCCAAGCTGAATCAATGAGAACATTAACCCTTTGGTGTCAGAGAGGTATCCAATGCATTGCACTGGATACCCTTATGGCACTCAAAAGGTTAATTTGTTTCCTATAATGTTGCTCCAGAATTGCTCCAGTTATTGTCTATACATCAGGTTCACTGTCAGCTCGAGGCTGTTTAATGTTTGTTCAGCTTTGTTTTTATTCATACTTTTACCATAAATTAATGTCTAATTTGGGGAGACCTTATATTTTTAAGTGTTATTCACTGTTACTGTGGAACATTTAATGCATTCAGTTTTCTTTTGTGTATGTAAATCTGATAAAGGGAATGTGTGTTTTCTAGCGATGTTTCTATGGTTAATGAGATTTTACTTGCTGGAATTATACAGCCAAAGAAAAAAAGACTATTCCTCCACACCTTCACGTTTCACCTCACCACTATATTGCTACATTTTTAGGATGCTTAGCTTGGCCTAGGTTGAGAACTTTAATTTACTCAGTCTGAAATAAAGCATTTTTTTTTCCGTTCCTTCCAAATGCTACTGAATGGCTTACTAAAGAAACTACTGCTTGACAAATCAAAATAGGACAAAAATAATGAAGCCTTTGTGGCCTAAGCAGGCATATACACAACATTCATCCTCATGCAATGCAGTGGTTTCTTTTGGTGGGAGACGACTGCAGTCTGTGAGGCTGATGTACTTAGAAGAATTGAAACTGTTCTAGGGTAACCCAACTGCACCACAAGGGAGAAATTAAAAAATCTCAGTATTCATTCAAATCAGGCTTTTAACCCATTGGATGCTAGAGAGAACTCCAACATATTGCTGAGCTAACGTTCAAGTGGTTTAAAGCCACATTTAAACTAGTGGGGATATTTACTTGTCCCATGTGTTATAATTCATTGCCCCATAATTACTCTGTTTTTGTTCTGAGTGTATAATAGAACAATATTAGTGTTAAGCACAACAGGTAACAACAGGTTAATACCAAGTAGCATATATTATGTGACTATTTAGTGTAGGAAGGGCCATTCGTTTTTGTTGAACCCTTTGAGTGCATTGCAACACAATGCATTGGATACCATTCTAATATCCAAAGGGTTAAATCTGTTTGTTTGAGGAAACACCAGCTGGCCAAAATATTTTGTCTATGCCCAAATTGTAAATATTGTTTGCTGCATAGTTTCTTTTAGACCTTTTAGAAGCAAATATGTTTTAACCCAGTCAGTGCCAGAGGCATCCCTCTCTTTGCGTCACAATGCTTTGGACATCCCTCTGGAGTGCAAAGGATTAAAAAAAAATGGATCATGTAACTGATTTTTTTTCCTGCTGTACCTGCCTAATGCCAACTTATACAGCAACTTAGGCCAAAAATGGTCCTCTGTATTCTGCTTGTGCCAAGGTAAGGTCAGGATATGGATGATTTAGGACATTTCTTTCTCTCTATGTGCCTTAATTAATGCTGTGTACTAACAAGGCACAGAGCAAAAATGGTCAACTTGATAATTTTCCTGCACGTGCACTAGAAGATGCATTCAGGGCCTGTTTGCAGTAAAGTCTTAATGATGGGTGAGTGTGTGCACCAGTACTGAAGCATTCATACCTACAAGTACAAGGAGCATGAGTAGCAGACCAGTATCTCAAGGCAGACATTGAGCTGATGGTACATTAATATTTCCTCCCCACAAAGTATCTCTTCAAACTTTAGTAAGCTGCAGTGGAGTTTCTCCAACATGAGGGAGATTGTTACAATAACACCAGAATCATACCGTGCAGTTTTTGAGAGGGAATAATTTTATTTAATTATGCCAAAATACATTATTCATCAAAGCTAAAGTTTAAAAATAAGCATCTTCAAGAGAATTCTAAAATGTGGGGGATGCATAAATTTGCCAGTCCAGACCCACTAAACCCCATTGGCTGTACATAAGGATATGCACTATAGCATATGTCTGCTGTAATGTATACTGGCAGACACATCTCACCAGAGTGTTATGCCAGCAAGGCCTGCCCTGCATTCTTATAGCGCCATTTCTTCTATACCTTGCTTAGTACATTGATCTAAAGAAGGTGTACAGGAAAGTACCACCTGAAACACCCAGAGAATGTCCTCTTGTACTCTCCTTAGCACAAGCAGTGTTAAGGGGTGAAATCTGGTACAAGTAGCTTAGTACTTTGACTTTAGGCAGGCATAGGGAGTGAAAATTATATCTTGTTCCTGGTTTAGAACAGAATCAGTCATGGAAAGGAAATGTATTAATGCGATTCAGATGTGCCTTCTTTACACCTATTTATGATGCTGTCTACAATGAAAATTACCCTCTTTGGACTTCTTGCACCAAGGGGGCATTCAGTGGAGAAGTGTGATGGCATTTCATAAAGTTCTTTTTTGTGTGTGCCCATGATATAGAAGTGGCGTATGAGGATTGCTTTCATTCAAATCTTAACCCTTTGAGTACCAGAGAGGTATGCAACGCATTGCAGAGCGATGCGTTGCATACCCCTTTGTCACTCAAAGGGTTAATCATGGCACAGTGTGTGCACCAGTTTGCACTAAAGTGATCATGTGTGCTTGTACATACACCACACTTCAGTTGCATAATTTGAATGCCACCTTCCAAGTACAGAAAATTAGCTGTGCTGGTGAATTTGTACGTCTGCCTAGGTAGACTCGTGTACTCAGAACAATCAGAGTAGTTCTAGAGCAAATCAGTTCCACGCGAAGGGGACCAAGAAAACTTCCCATTGTTTTAAATGGGACATATAACTAGAAAAGTTACCAGTGCATTGTTTTGCAATGCATTGGAGACCTTCCTGGCATTCAAGGAGCTTAAAGTGGAACTACCACCGCTAAACAACTTGAGCTTAAATAATTTTCCATCTGGTGACTAGCTGCTTAATAGCACTAGTCGCCAGAATTATTACCTTGTTAAATAGGGTTATCAATTCTTCTCAGGCTGACAGGCCGGACTGAGAGCAGACATCTTTCCATAGTGAGGTCTGCACGCCTGCACTGTCAGTCCCAGCCGGCTCTAAAAGGCGCTGCTGTGAGCCGACCGGCTCCAAAAGGGACTGACAGTGCAGGCAGCCGTCACTATAGGAAGATGTCTGCACTCCATCCGGCCTGTCAGCCCGACAAGAATGGATAATCCTATTTAACAAGGTAATAATTCTGGCGACTAGCGCTACTAAGCAGCTAGTCGCCAGATGGGGAATTATTTAAGCTCAAGTTTTTTAGCGGTGGTAGTTCCTCTTTAAAAGCAATATTTTTATACTTTGAAATTTGGGGCATTTTTATTTGTTCCCTATGGTACAGTTGGTTTGACCCATCATTGCTCAATTTCTTTTGAGTACATCAACCACAGTGTGTTTGACGAAATTGCGATTTCCAGCAGCAAGCAGCAAAGGAGTTAAGTCTGCACATATATTAGCAGGGAAAAATGCAGAGGATGTGCTATGTGCTGTGAATGGACAATTGCTATTCTGCAGTGGCTGTTTGGAAAAACAGGGACTTTGTGTGTGTGTGTTCACATGTATGGCTGTGGTCATTCCATTTCCTTTGCTCTAACGTGAATGTTGTCCCTTTGGAATAATAATAAATCCTTTAATATCAGCCTTTACATGAGCTTAACCCTTTAAAGGAATGCTAGCACTTAAAATGAAATTAGGTTATATCGTTATAAACATTATGTATTTCCAGCTAGTATCTATAAACATTAATTCCAAAGAGCTAATTCAGTTAATGTATTGTGATTACAACCCACTGCTCTTCAGTTCATAAAATATATGTTACCATGTCACAGTCCACTTACAGACAATAAAACATTAACACCTCTCAGACACCTATAAAGATTGCTGTATTGATAGGAGCCCTGGTGTCTTCAAATAGGCAGGAATGGGAGTCCCCAGAGAGCACATATAAGACTAGATATTAGGCCCCAAAAAACAAATATCTAATTTTTAGTAATGCTATCATGGAGTGCAGGGCATTCAACCATTTGAGTGCCAAAATGGTACGAAATGCATCCCTCTGGCATTCAACAGGTTAAGTGTGAATTACTGCAGAACATTTTTGAGTTTTAATGCTCCTTTAAGGACAAGGAGGAAATTCACTAAGTGGTGATAATGAGGTGATAAAGTGGAGATAACTTCTCCAGTGATATCACTTCTCCAATTCCAGTGTTATTCTATGGAGCCTGTTCACTAAGATTTCTTCATATTTGGAGATCTTAGTGCATAGGCTCCATAGAATAACATAAGAACTGGAGAAGTGATATCACTGGAGACGTTATCTGCACTTTATCACAGTTTCATGAATCTCCCCCATTGTGTTGCATGCCCCGCTGGACCTTAAAGTGTTAACCTTGTGTATAATTCAGATTAAAGTAGAGCAGAATGCTTCACCAACAATTCAGCCTACTTTTGTGTGGTTTTCCCTTAGTGGATATATTTTTATGTATTACGGTATCAATTAGTAAGTAGCATTTCTTTTGTATTCTTTGGATATTAAGAGGTTAAATAGTATGACATTTTAATTCTGTATACTAGAAACAGGAGGAGGTGTAATTTTTAGCAAATATAAATATATTGGAGTTTTCCTACTACCAAGCTAAAATAAAGGGCCATACGTAGAAAGAAAATGGAGGAATAGGGAACAAATACAGATTTCCGTTGATGTAAATGGGACTTTTAACCAACTGAATGCAAGATGTTTCCAAAGCACTGATTTGCATATGGTTTGGGTGAACTGAAGCAATTCTTGGGCAAACTAACTTCACCATAGTGGACAAATCAAATCTGCCATTGATTTAAAGGAATAGTAATACCAATATGTAAAAAAATATATGTTGTAGGGTTTATCCCCCTGAATAAAACAAGGGTATTCCCACTTCTGAAAGGTGTTTTATTCAAAGGTTATTACAGCTCAAAGCTGAATTGTTTAGGTGCAATATCACAGTGGCCTGAAATTGTAGAGTGGCGCTGTTGCTACACCATCCTATGGACAGGTCTGGTCCCGGGACCATAAATCTCCATAGGATGGTGTAGCAACAGCACCACTGTGCAATTTCAGGCCACTGTGATACTGCACCTAAAAAATTCAGCTTTGAGCTGTAATAATGTTTGAATAAAACACCTTTCAGCACTGGGAGTACCCTTGTTTTACTCAGGGGGATAAACCCTACAACATATATTTTTTTACATTTTAACCCTTTGAGTGCCAGAGTGGTACAGAATGCATTGCAAAGCAATTCATTCCGTACCACTGTAGCACTCAACGGTTTAAGTATTACTATCCCTTTAATCCTTTGAGTGCCAGAGGGGTATGCAACGCATTGCAAAGCATTAGTATTTCAGAACTAAACATTTTAACCCTTTGAGTGCCAGAGGGTTAAGCAACGCAATGGCACTCAAAGGGTTAACCAGAAAAACACTCTTCTGCAACACTTCATATACAGTATGTTGTCCACACTGGTACTTGCTATGCGGCGGCCTGCTTCAGATATTGGAAATAAGGGAATGGATTGCAACCAGGCGTAGTACATATTGTTCTCTGAATCATATTTATCCCATTTGGTATTTTGGGGAAAGCACAACATTGTCTTAGCCACGGAGCTTTGAAGTGGGAAGCCCTGGTTTGAGGTAAACTATTAGATATGTACAAATAAATGTGTGCAAGCTGTTTACAATTCCCAAGTTATAGAAAAATTGCCACATGATTTAAATCAGGCTTTTTAACCCCCTTGGATGCTACAGAGATATCAGCAATGCTTTGCAGACCTCTTTAGCATGCAAGGGGTTAAATTGTCCATTAAAATCAATGTGGATTCTGGGACATTTTATTTTATTCCAGTGGTGCACGTTGTGTGAACCAGAATTGCACCACTTTTCTTTTTTACATTAGGCCCTGTTTTGCTACTAGGACTGCACTGGATTCCAAATTATAATGTTCGGCCCCTCCCACACCATTTTTTTAAGCCAATGAGAGGCAGGCAAGTGAATGACTCATTCTACTTTTTTCAATCAATGCCAGGGTTTCTCAACCAGGGTGACATGGTTGAAATGTCAATTTTGAGTTTGAAATGTATATTTAAAGGGATAGTAATACTTCATTTTAACTTTATTTTATTTTGTAGGCATTAAAAAAACATGAAGAATGATATAAGTCTTATCTCTGAAACCTTTATGGGTTAAGAGATATTCACAAACAAAGTATCCCCCCCCTGTTCAACCAAATCAGAAGGGAGATGCCCAGGTAGACTGCAGAGAGGGACAATCTTCAATTAAGATAATGGAAAAAGCTGAAAAACTTGTCAAGGGGGGAAGGGCTTTCATTGTTTTCATACAAAGAAAATTGTCCCCTTCTGTTATCTGTACTGTCATACAACCAGACTCACATCTGAGAAGAGATTGCTTACACTAGGAAAAAGGGGCGGGGAGGGGAACTTTGCTTGTGAATATCTCATAAACCATAAAGGTTTGAGAGATAAGACTTATATCATTCTTCATGTTTTTTTAATGCCTACAAAATAAAATAAAGTTAAAACGAAGTATTACTATCCCTTTAAGGAAATTGTTATACATAATATAATTGTTTTGTCGTTTTTATTCTAAGACCTAAAAGTAACTATATATTTATGTTTTTATCCTTGACAACAACTTTTACAATGGTAGAGGTGCCGTGAAAATTGCATGCTAGGGCGGAAAACACTTATTTTGACTTGTAACATCCCTTTACACACATGTCTGTGTTTAATAAGGGGTGAAATGGAGGCAAGCAAGAAAACATTAATTTAATATTTTACAGTATTTATATAGGGGATTATATGAAAAGTTTGAGATGATTTTGTACTTTTTCACTTGCTTCTTCGCTCCGAGAATATACCAGTTTTAATCAATAAGCAGTCTGACATATATTAAGGCAACATGAGAAACATCGCTATATTTATTGTGTATTGCTCTATTCATGCTGTGTCCCCACTGAATTATCATACACTTAAATATTCACATGTATCTCCTTAATAAAAGGGAAAATTCTAAATGGGTATTTGCAAAGCTAATGTCGTGATTTATTGAATATCGTACATTATATAAAGACCAAGTCATAGCGGAGAGGGAATGAAAAGTGGTGATAGGCAGATGTGATAGTGAGTAATACAGGAAGCAAATATAGTCAAGTTGATACCTTAATTGACTAACTAAGCAAATTTAGGATTCACGCTTTAAAGACCGTTTAGGTCTCTTCCTCTTATATACAAGTACACATTGCATTGTTTAGAATGGAAATCAGATAAGAAAGCTCAGTCAAAACCCAGGTTCTTAACCCCTTAAGGACCAGGAAAATCTGAGTTTGATTTGACTTAATGACCGGAGCAATTTTGACTTTTTTGACTATGTCTTTGTTCAACCATATTTTCTCTTTAATTCCTTTTGTGCACCCACATAAATTATATACTGTGTTTTTAAGCACAAGTAGGGCTTTCTTTTGATACCACAATTATATGAATACCTCATTGTTTAATTTGATTAAAATAGAAAAAAAGAGGAAAAAAATTGAAAAAAAACAACATTTTCTTACATTTTTCTGTCAGGATTTGCATACTATTAGTTAATGAAAAAAAAATACCCCTAAATATATTCATTTGCTTCTCCTGAATATAAGAGTACCCCATATGCCTAGTATTTTAGTCCTTTACTCACATTTACAAGGTAAATATTACAAGATGGCTGCCGTTATTTCCAACTTGTGATTTTTCAACAATTGGCATGTGAGCATCATAGCTTAGCTGACGGTGCCAGAACCAAAAATGTCCCACAAAGGTATATGTTTCTGAAAACTACACAACATAAGGTAAATAATCAGGAGAATTTTGGAGTTTTTCATGCAGCTATTTTTCCAGAAAAAAATTTCAAAATTGTGGTAATATTTTGTTTTTTTGCAGTTTTCACACTTACATTTCAATACTACTGTTGATATCAAGCACATGATAGGTGAAGATTTTTAAAATTGCATTGTTTAGTGTTCAGCTACTTCTTCTGAGTACGGCAATACCCCATATGCATAGGTTTCTCAAGGTTTGGGAGAGCTACGGGGCCCAAATTGGAACATGCGCGTTTCCAGTTTCACACTTTGAATTTTCACAGCTTGCATCACTGGTGCCATGTCTCATTTGGGGCTGTGTAACAGTGCTCCACTCTAAGATTTCCCCCCAAAAGTATAGATTTTTGGAAAGTAGACACCCCAGGCTTTCATTTTATATATGTTTTCAATTTTTTTACACAGCCATTTTACCACCAATCGCTCGTAAATCTTGACGTAAGTTAAAAAAACAGCGTTTTTCACACTTGCACTTCAATGTTGATGTGAATTTCAAGCACATGATAGGTGAAGATTTTTAAAAATGCATTGTTTAGTGTTCAGCTCCTTCTTCTGAGTACGGCAATACCCCATATGCATAGGTTTCTCAAGGTTTGTGGGAGCTACGGGGCCCAATTTTGAACAAATATTGGTTAACATCTTGGTTAACTGATGCCATTACTCATTTTGGGCTATGTTCCAGTGCTGCACTTTAGAATTTCCCCCCAAAAGTGTATATTTTTGGAATGTAGACACCCCCAGCTTTCATTTTAGGTGTGTTTTCAAATTTTTTACACAGCCATTTTACCACCACTTTCTCGTAAACTTGACGTAAGTAAAAAAACAGAGTTTTTCACACTTTGCCTTCAATATTGATGTGAATTTCAAGCACAGAATAGGTGAAGATTTTATAAACTGAATTGATTAGTGTTCAGCTCCTTCTTCTGAGAACGGCAATACCCCATATGCATAGCTTTCTCATGGTTTGGGGGAGCTACGGGGGCCAAATTGGAACATGCGCATTTCCAGGTTCACACTTTGAATCTTCACAGCTTGCGTTACTGGTGCCATGTCTCATTAGGGGCTGTGTAACAGTGCTCTTTTTTAAGATTTCCCCCCAAAAGTGTATATTTTTGGAAAGTAGACACCCCAGGCTCTCGTTTTAGGTGTGTTTTCCAATTTTATACACAGCCATTTTACCACCAATCCTGTGAAAATTTGACGGAAGTAAAAAAAATTCAGCATTTTTCACACTTTGCCTTCAATGTTGATGTGAATTTCAAGCACAGAATAGGTGAAGATTTTATAAACTGAATTGATTAGTGTTCAGCTCCTTCTTCTGAGTACGGCAATACCCCATATGCATAGCTTTCTCATGGTTTGGGGGAGCTACGGGGGCCAAATTGGAACATGCGCGTTTCCAGGTTCACACTTTGAATCTTCACAGCTTGCGTTACTGGTGCCATGTCTCATTTGGGGCTGTGTAACAGTGCTCTTTTTTAAGATTTCCCCCCAAAAGTGTATATTTTTGGAAAGTAGACACCCCAGGCTCTCGTTTTAGGTGTGTTTTCCAATTTTATACACAGCCATTTTACCACCAATCCTGTGAAAATTTGACGTAAGTAAAAAAAAATCAGCATTTTTCACACTTTGCCTTCAATGTTGATATGAATTTCAAGCACAGAATAGGTGAAGATTTTATAAACTGAATTGATTAGTGTTCAGCTCCTTCTTCTGAGTACGGCAATACCCCATATGCATAGCTTTCTCATGGTTTGGGAGAGCTACGGGGGCCAAATTGGAACATGCGCGTTTCCAGGTTCACACTTTGAATCTTCACAGCTTGCGTTACTGGTGCCATGTCTCATTTGGGGCTGTGTAACAGTGCTCTTTTTTAAGATATCCCCCCAAAAGTGTATATTTTTGGAAAGTAGACACCCCAGGCTCTCGTTTTAGGTGTGTTTTCCAATTTTATACACAGCCATTTTACCACCAATCCCTCGTAAACCATGACGTAAGTAAAAAAAAACCAAAAAAAACAGCGTTTTTCACACTTAGGGTTGGCGGCAGTATACTGGGCTGCATACAAATTGGTTTGGGAAACAATTTCACCTAAAATGTCTTCCCCCAAAAACAAATAAAAAAAATGATCATGGGTAAATCCTTCCACATCAATTTGAATCCCTGGGTTGCCTGTGAATTCTGAGATTTGTGGGCATAAATTGATACCCATTCATTAGGATCCGGAGTGGCAGGTGTTGGGGCATTTCTTTGGGCAGGTCTTTTGGCAGGTCTTTGGGCAGATCTTTTGGCAGGTGCGGGGGCAGTTGCCAGGGCAGCTCTTGGGGCAGCACTTGGGGCATTTCTTTGGTAGGTCTTTGGGCAGATCTTTTGGCAGGTTCTGGGGCAGTTGCCAGGGCAGCTCTTGGGGCAGCACTTGGGGCATTTCTTTGGGTAGGTATTTTGGTAGGTCTTTGGGCAGTTCTTTTGGCAGGTGCTGGGGCAGTTGCCAGAGCAGCTCTTGGGGCAGTGCGTCTTTTCTTGACAGAAGGCCCAGCGTCATCACTAGAGCTGCTCTCACTTTCTGAAAACTGCGCTATGTCAAAATCTGACGCAGTGTCTGTTGCCTCAGAGTCAGACGCCAAAAAGGCATATGCCTCTTCAACGCTGTACCTGCGCTGCATTTTGCCCACTAAAAAAACTTTTTTTTTTTTAATTTTCTTACGCTATCCCTAAACCTAAATCTAACCCTAAAACTTACCCTAGCCTACGTATATCCTGAACCTACCTAACCCAAGTGAACTACCTATCTAAACTGCACTTATTATATATATTTTTTTGGGGGAGGGGTTTTGGGTTTTTTTTTTTTTTTTTTTTTTCTTACGCTATCCCTAAACCTAAATCTAACCCTAAAACTTACCCTAACCTACGTATATCCTGAACCTACCTAACCCAAGTGAACTACCTATCTAAACTGCACTTATTATATATATATTTTTTTTTTTTTTTTGGGGGGGGGGTTGGGGTTTTTTTTTTTTCCCCTAAACCTAAATCTATCCCTAAAACTTTCCCTAACACACGTCTACACTAAACCTATCCAACTACCTACCAAAATACCTAAACTATATTTCACTGTCGTCCAATACAGGTCACTGGTACCATGGGATGTGTAGTCCCCTTTAATAGGCAGGAACAATTATGCAAATAATTTGCAAGGGGCGGAGCCTCCCCTCTTACTTAAGCCACCTTCTGGCCAGAGCCACCCATATTGATTTGTTCCTGGTGTGCTTGCACACCAGGCAGAGAACAGCTATGCTTCTTAGAGTTTTATTATTTTTTTATTCAAATATGGAATACCACCATTAGGAGGGTGACCATGGCTGTGAATTGCCCTCTTCAAAGTGGCTGGTGCAGCTTCCAGGGATTTCTGTGGACCTATACCTGAAGAGGGGACAGCTTGTGTTAAGCAGCTCCCCTGTTGGGGAAATTACCTCTGGTTCTTTCCCTCCCTATCATGGTCACCTGAAGACAGAAGTCTGCGAGAAAGGTGAGTCACCCATTGAGTGCTGAAGGTCCACTTGTCCCCACAGTGTCCCTTTGATGGGCTTGTATTTGGGAGTTTTAATACACTCCAGCACTCATAGGGTGTTTTTATTGCATTATCACTATTTATGCAATTTCTGTGTTATTCTCTGAGTTTTGGAGCATTGGGTATTCATTTATTTATGTTTCTCATGTATTTCATGCTTGTTTGGGCACTTTTTAATGTTTTACTAAACTTTATTAAAAATGGTGTTCCGCGCCTTTAAGCGCGGCTTTTTCCCGCTCAGCAGCAGAGCTCCTTTACTCTCTATGGGAATTCACAGTTTGGGACATATCTCTGAAACCGCTTGTCACAGCAACTTCAGAGTGGGCTCATTTTAATGCTAGGCTCCTGCTCTATCATCCGGTTGGTGTTTTATTAATGTAGGGGGTTTAGGGGGGCTTCGGGCACTGTTTGGGGTACTTGCATAGGGAAAACTACATTTCCCATGAGCGCTTAGCTCGCGCTCGTTTCTGATTGGCTGTCATGACGGCCGCCATTTTGTGGTACTTTTCCAAGGCGAGTACACTACGCAGGGACCGAGCCTTCTCTCTCCTCACCAGATTAACCCTTCGCTGGCCAGATAAGTCCGTTTTTAGACCTTTTCTGGGGTGAAACTTTAATCTTTAACACTTTTCTGGGTGATAGTGTTTTTTGTGGGGTATATTGACGCTGTGAGCATGTCTACTTCACTGGAGCTAGGGGCTAGACCCAAGACTAAGGAGGCTGGGGGGTCTTCTACCCCCATGGCGTTTTGCTCCTCTTGCCACATTGGGCTGGATTGCGATAATGTGGGGGATCTATGCCCTAATTGTTCTGATAAAGATAGCAACCCTGGGCTTCCCAGCCACGCTATTGAGCCATCTTGGGTGAGGGAGTTTAAAGCTGCCACTAGGGATCTCAGATCCACGCTTCAACTCTTTCCCTCTCAGGTACAGGGGGCTCTCCAGGTCTGGCAGACCCCCTCTACTATCAGGACCTCCCTGCCTAAGCCACAGGGAGCTCCTGATATCACTGATTCTTCTGAAGAAGAACTTTTACAGGATTCTGATGCTGAGGAACGTACTGTTATTGAATCTAACAGGTCCATTGGGGACCCCTATGAGTGTGACCCTGAAGTTTCGGCTGAGGGTCTGATCAGAGCGGTTCTGAATACGCTCAACCTTCCTCTGACTCAGGAATCCACTTATGATCCTACTGATGTTTTTCAGAAAAAGCCATCTAAACCTGTTGTTTGTTTTCCAACTAACCCTACTCTTGCCCGTCTGGTTTCTGAGGCATGGAAGAATCCTGATAGATCTTCCTCTGTCTCCAAAAAGTTTGCCAAACTTTACCCTTTTCCCGAAGCGGAGCTGGCAAAATGGGTTCATCCTCCCAAGGTGGATGCTCCTGTGTCTAGACTATCCAAATCTACTGCCTTGGCTGTCTCAGATGCCTCTGCCTTGCAGGACTGGACGGATAAGAAATTAGAGCTCTCTCTTAAATCTATTTTTGCCTCTATTGGCACTGCCATGCGCCCCACCTTTGCTGTGGCATGGGTTAATAGGGCTATTGCAGCCTGGACTGAACGACTGACTGAAGCGGTTCGCCAGGATGCGCCTGTATCTGAACAGTTGCAGCTTCTTGCTAATATCACTGAAGCTCAGAACTATGTTGCTGATGCTGCTTTTGATGCTGTGCGCATGATGGCGAGGGCCTCCACTTCTTCTGTGGTGGCTAGACGCGCTCTTTGGCTGAAAATTTGGTCTGCTGATACAGCCTCTAAGAAAGCCTTGCTTTCCTTGCCCTTTCAGGGGAATTTGCTCTTTGGCTCTGAGCTCAAAGAAATGATCAGTGAGGCTACTGGCGGTAAAAGTACTCTTCTACCCTCAGTCTTTAAGAAAAAGTTTCCAGCCAAACGCAATCGGTCCTTTCGTTCCTTTCAGACTGAGACACGCTCCTCGGCCCAAACGGGTCCTCCCACTACGCGCTCCTCCTCCAAGCCCAAACAGTCCTGGAGGCCCAAAGTTGCCTCCAAGGCCAAGACCTCCAAGACTGCTTCGGCATGACTCGCCGAACCCGGGTCCGCATCCGGCTGTAGGCGGTCGTCTCCGCATCTTTCGCCGGACTTGGGAGGAGTCAGTGGCGGACCCATGGGTTCTTCAGGTGGTGTCAGAGGGATACAGGATCCCTTTCTCTTCCCTTCCTCCTTTTCGGTTCCATTTTACTCGTCCTTCTCAGGAACCCTCAAAAAGGCGTCTGTTCGACGACGCTATTCAGGATCTCTTGGACAGAGAGGTCCTGGAGGCGGTTCCGCAGGGGGACACAGGTTCAGGATTTTATTCCAACCTGTTTGTGGTAGCCAAAAAGGACGGAGGAGCCCGTCCCATCTTGGATCTCAAAGATCTCAATGCCTATGTGGTGACTTCCCACTTCCGCCAGGAGTCCCTGCGCTCTGTGATTGCAGCAATGTCTCCAGGGGAGTTTCTTGCCTCCCTGGACCTTCAGGATGCTTATCTTCACATCCCTATTCATCCAGAGAGCAGGAAGTATCTCAGGATTGCCTGCCACAGGGGACACTTTCAATTTACAGCGCTCCCCTTTGGACTGACTACAGCTCCTCAAGTCTTCCAGCGGGTGCTGGGCTCCTTGATAGCGGTGCTCCATCAGGATGGGATCAGAGTGACACCCTACATGGACGATCTCCTACTGAAGGCCTCCTCAGCGGAGCTTCTCCTCCAGCAGTTGCAGAGGTGCATGCACACCCTGAACCGTCACGGATGGATCCTGAATCTGGACAAGTCGGACTTGATTCCTTCTCAGAGGCTTCTGTTCCTGGGTCTCCTGTTCGACACTCGCCAATGCATGGTGTTTCTTCCAGAGGACGTGGCTCACCAGATAGCCGTCAGAGTGGCTGGGATTCTGGACATGGACGAAATTCCAGTTCCGAAGTTGTCGTCCTTAGTGGGGAAGTTCATTTCCACGATCGAAGCAGTACCATTTGCCATGGCCCACTCCAGGGATCTTCAGAGATTTGTGATCCAGACGTGCAGGAATCATCCAGATCATCAACATCTGTCTGTTTCTCTTCCTCCTCATGTCGAGTCGAGTCTGCACTGGTGGTTAGATCTCTCTCATCTCTTGAAAGGGAAATCCTTTCTAGTTCCTCATTGGACCACAGTCACAACGGATGCCAGCCTTCGGGGCTGGGGTGCAGTCTGGGGTCGCTTCAGTGCTCAGGGGAAATGGGGTCTGGAGGAATCCATGCTCTCCATCAATGTTCTGGAACTTCGAGCTGTCCGGCTGGCCCTGAGGCACTGGGAGTCTCAATTGACCGGTCTTCCAGTCAGAGTAGAGTCCGACAACGCCACGGCGGTGGCTTACATCAACAGACAAGGCGGCACAAGAAGCGGTTCCGCCTGGTGGGAAGTCAAGGATATTTTATCTTGGGCAGAAGATCACGTGCCTGTCATCTCTGCAGTTCATATTCCAGGCGTGGACAACGTCATGGCAGACTTCCTCAGTCGTCACACCGTCGACAGCGGAGAATGGGCTCTTCACCCAGAGGTGTTTCACATGCTCACTCAACGGTGGGGGATGCCAGTGGTGGATCTGATGGCTACCAGACACAACAGGAAGGTTCCGGTGTTTTGCTCCCGTCTGAGGGACTCCCTTGCTCTAGCGGTGGATGCCTTGTCGATCCCTTGGGACTTCTCCCTGGCTTACATCTTCCCCCCTCTTCCTCTATTGATCAGAGTTATTCAGAAGTTGAAGAGAGAACGTTGTCCTGTCATCCTGATTGCTCCAAACTGGCCTCGCCAGTCCTGGTTTCCGGAATTGATGGCCATGTCAGTGAAGGATCCAATCCCACTTCCAGCCCGTCCGGACCTGCTTCTTCAGGGGTATCTGTGGAAAGAGGATGTTCACTCTCTCCGTTTGATGGCATGGCGGTTGAATCCTCGATTCTAGCTAAGAAAGGCTTTTCTCCTTCTGTGGTGTCGACGATGCTCAGTGCTCGTAAGCCTGTGTCTTCCAAGATCTATCATCGCATTTGGTCAACTTTCGTGACATGGTGCTCTGTCAAGCAGTTGTCTCTTGACTTCCATCTTCCCACTGTCCTGGCCTTCTTGCAGGACGGTGTGGACAAGGGGCTCAGTCTGAGTTCCCTCAAAGTTCAGACCTCTGCCTTGTCTGTGTTTTTCCAGGAACGGATTGCCATCCTTCCTGATGTGAAAGTCTTCTTTCAAGGTGTGACTCATGTTCGACCTGCCTTCAAGAGTCCTGCTCCCCAGTGGGATCTCAATTTGGTGCTGGGAGTTCTTCAGCGACCACCGTTTGAATCCTTGGCTTCCATTCCATTACGTCTTGTGACTTGGAAGATGGCCTTCCTTTTGGCTATTGTGTCAGTACGCCGGGTGGCAGAGTTACAGGCATTGTCTTGTAAACCTCCTTACCTGGTGTTCCACAAGGATAAGGCTGTGCTTCGCACTACCAAGGAATTCTTACCCAAGGTTGTGTCTGAGTTTCACATCAATCAGGAGATTGTGGTTCCCTCTTTCTGCCCTAATCCTTCATCTGACAAGGAAAGAGATCTCCATTTGTTGGATGTGGTGCGTTGCCTCAAGTTTTATGTTCACCGCACCGAATCTATCAGGAAGTCTGACGCTCTATTCGTCATTCCTGAGGGGCCTAGGGCAGGAAGACCGGCTTCCAAAGTTACCATTGCCTCTTGGATTAAGGCTACCATCCGTGAAGCCTATAAGTTGAGGAATAAGCATGTTCCCTTCAGGGTGACTGCCCATTCCACCAGATCTATTGGGGCCTCCTGGGCCTACAAGAATCAAGCTTCTGCTGATCAACTGTGCAGAGCGGCCACTTGGTCCTCTGTGCACACTTTTTCTAAGCACTACCGAGTTGATGTACTGGCATCGGCTGATGCCAGCTTTGGAAGGAAGGTCCTGGAGGCAGTCTTGCCTGTGTAGGTCTTCCGCTCTGTGATCCTTAGTGCTTCCTTACTGTTGAGCCCGGTTGGCTCGTGTTCCGTGTGCTGTGTTAAGTTCAGGGATTGTTCCCTTGATTGGTGTCCGTTGACACTTACAGTTTGGGCTATGTTATCAACTGGTTAACAGTTCTAGTGACTTGGGCCTTGCGCCTGGTCCTTGCCTTACTTCCCGCCTCTGGATCAGCTCAATGTTTGTACATCCCATGGTACCAGTGACCTGTATTGGACGACAGTGAAAATAGGATTTTAGTCTTACCTGTTAAATCCTTTTCACTTAGTCCATACAGGTCACTGGTCTCCCACCCTGTCAAGGGACCAGTCTTGGCTCTCCTGTGGCATTCAGTGGGAGACCGTTCGGGCATGCTCACAGGAGTCTTTCTTTTTGCTTACCTGGGGTCAGTTTAGGGTCTCAAATCAATATGGGTGGCTCTGGCCAGAAGGTGGCTTAAGTAAGAGGGGAGGCTCCGCCCCTTGCAAATTATTTGCATAATTGTTCCTGCCTATTAAAGGGGACTACACATCCCATGGTACCAGTGACCTGTATGGACTAAGTGAAAAGGATTTAACAGGTAAGACTAAAATCCTATTTTACTATTTAAAAAAAAAAAAAATTACAAAAAATTTAAAAAAATGTAAAAAAATCTAAAAAAATTCAAGGGGGATGGGGGGTGTCCCACAGATCAGAAAACACTGATCTGCAGCAAATTGATCACTCCAAGAGTGATCAGATGGGGGGGGGGACTTATTGATCACTGCAGAACAGTGATCAAAGGGTTAATATTCTTTATTTAAACTTTTTTTTTTACAGTAAGGCTGGAACACCATGTCTCTCTGTCTCTCTCCACCTCAGCAGTATGCAAGGTGGAGCGAGGCAGAGAGATCTGACAGGGACAGTATTTACAAATACTGTCCCTGTCATTCAGGTTTTGCAACATGTGATTCGCTTTTGAAGCAAATCGCATGTTGCAACAATGTTTCTACCGCTTGTTACTAAGTGTCCCGATAGCGGGACACTTAGTGACAAGCAGCTTGAACTCTTCCATCGCTCCGTGCGGCCGCGATGGAAGAGTTTAACCCATGACGTACCGGGACCGTCAAGGGTCGTTGGAGCACATTTACCCTTGACAGTCCTGGTACGTCAAGGATCGCTAAGGGGTTAAAGAACCTGGGTCTGGACTTAGCTTTCTTATTTGATTTGCATTCTAAACAATGCAATGTGTACTTTTATATAAGGGAGATGTTTACATATTTTTCTGTATAACACGCGTGAGGAAGAGATCTAAGAGGTCTTGAAAGCTTGAATCCTAAATCTGATTAGTTAGCCAATAAAGGTATCAAGTTGACTATATTTGCCTCCTGTATTTCTACGGCTAACACGGTACCAACTCTCATCTGTTCTAGTGAGTAATAGAATTAAAAAAGAGAGATAAGAGGGGACTAAACCAATGGTAAAGAACAAGATAAATGGACTGTGATATACAAGAGATAATTTAAAGGTCTTTTATTCAGAAGAAAAATGTAGTAATTCTGGAGAAAACCAATTAAACCATAGGTGAAGAAATTAAAATTCACAACATTTCTATTGATTTAAATGGGGCGTTCATCTTCTTTAATCCTAGAGATGTCTCCCTTTGAAGATCTTTTGAGCATTCAAAGAGTAAATCTCCCAGTTTAACTCAATGAGAAAGTTTTATTTCTCACCTGTGATGCAGCTGGTTTGTCCCAGAATCACTCTGTTCTTCTTTTGAACATAAGGCCCTTGGAATTTAAAGCTACATAGATGCAATGAAGCATGGGTCCTGCTAATACTGTAATAACATTAAAATAGTGTAGTGTTTAGGTTCATAACAACCACATCTATCATCTAAGTAACAATACAAAAATACATACATATATTACAGATGCGGGCAGACTGCAGCCCTCCAGCTGTTGTTGGTGGTGTACAGCCACATCATTAAGAGATGCATTAAGGGTAATAAGGAGCCAGGTTACAGATATGGTAGCGAAATTGTATCAATGGGATATCAACAGTATGTAATGAATTCTCTTCCTCCTCACATCCTTGTGAATCAGTCACCAATCCATCACAATCTGCCGACCAGGAATCCTCCATGCTTTTGACAGGTTAACAATTTTGATCGACAATGCCTCATTCGCATACGGAAATGCAGTTTAATTATCCATTGTGGCCCCAACGTCGCCAACCAGTGGCAAGTGTGGGAGCAGAGAGAATGTGCTCAGACGTCGGGTTGTAGTAATGCTGATGATGTGTAAGGAACGCTATACCTTGGCCATTGCCAGCAGTATTATTAAATGACCCCCTCCCCCTTTTGCACACTTAATTCTTAGTGCATATAGTGGTGGGTTTTTCCATTTGTAAGACAATGTGCTTGCCAAACATCACCAAACACACATTGCCATAGAATCGCCCCTTAGTGTATCTCCCCCAGAAATTCTGACTCTGAGTCAGGGGTTGACACAAATATCAGGGTGGCAGGGTGAAAGGCCAGATTCTAAGCTAAATCAGTGTCACCTATTATATGATCTTCACCAATTGACTGTTTGTTTACCAAATTCATGTAATTTCTACCAGAAAGGCAGAGGGAGAAGTCTTTCTTCTATTGTTCGAGTTCATATAGTAATACAATATCTCTAAGCTATAGCATATAGGATTATGGAGGACTCACTGGAACACTTCTGCATTACAGCAACTAATGCACATCCTATATAATAATTCGCTAAGTTGTGTGTAACGCCCGACATGTGCAGTAGACACTGCTGCGCGTGCGGCAGTCATGCACAGTACAGACTGCCCACGCCACGCCCAGCTCTGTATCAGCAGTGGCACGGGCAGTCTCTGCTGCGCGTGACTGCCCCGCGACCGGCTGCCAGAGGCACTGTGGCCCGTGTAACGGGCTGTTCAACTAGTACCTTTATAATCTACGTTATGGGGAGTGCTAAGGTTTATGTTTCAAAGATCTCAGGATTAGCTTACTGTGAAAGTTTCCAGTTATGAGTGCAGCTACCATCATTCTCACCTATTTAATACACGGCTTAGGATAATAGGAGTTGTTGTGCTTTCCGGTTCCCCAGATAAGTTATCAATTGGAGAGCCTTTCATGAATAGGTTGCTTTTATATCAGAATTTGTGACACTGTGACCTTTGGGTCACATATAATTGGTATGCCTTATTAATCGATTTCTTTTACAGGCATTGCACAATTCTGATATAATACAGGTGATCTCTGATGAATCAATCCCAACGTTAGGGTCACTGAAACAAAAATATTATTATCCTTGATTACAAGCATACAGAGTGTAGTATTTCAACTAGTAGGAGTTTAACTTCTAGATTCAGAGCCAAAGTCAATAATTTTGGTGAGGTATAACAAGGGATCTCTGTCCAAAGATAGTCCATCCTTAGAACAGGAAACCATTTAATTTTCAGGGTATACTTTCTCTTACTGTGGATAAGAATATAAACAAAAGACACGCTGGGAATTCAAATATTAAACCCCTGCTTAAAATAAAGAAAAATTAATAAAATACACATTCCATTATGTTTGTTGAATTATTTATTTCCTGTGCAGTTTTTCCTTATTAAAATTTCCTTTTCAGGATCACAGTTAGTAATTGTGCAATATGTCTTGCTTGATTTGACGAATGAATGATTTATATATTTTTAGATCTTTGCTAAATATTTTTCTAATGAGAAGTTTCATTTCACGGAAGTATTTATGTTGTTTAAATAACCTGAATCTTCTTTCAGGAAGTGAATGTTTTTGTACGTGAAAGTGGATTAGGAACAGGAGACGTAACATGCTAGAAAAACAGTAGATTACTCTTGTTTGGGATTTGCAGTGAGTTGAGTAATTCACCAGCCATAGAAGCTGGCATAAATGACAACAAGATTACTCTGGTTTCTTGCATGTGTATGTCTCTTACCATTGAAAATGTTCAGTGCTGGATGAACTGTTACTTAATGTGTTCCATCTAATACAATGGCATTATTGTTTTCTTTTAAAAATTGTTTGTGCATTGAAGGGACAGTATTGTATATGAACCAACACCTTATAACAACTGATGCAGTTCTGAAAGAGTTTTCAAAATCACCCCTATAGTATGTTAGCCATTATGCAAAATAATAGTTTATGAGACATTTAGTTCTGTTTATCAGTTTATATAAATTAGATGTACTAGCTGGCATGCCAGCTAGATACTTACATTCACTTTTATTCTTCCTCTTATCCCTTCCTGCTGGGCAGTTCGAGCTAATTTGAATAAAGTGACAATCATGCAGATCCAGTTAAGATGGATGATCACCTGAGGTGAAATTGTGACCAGGTGACAGTTCCACTTACAAGGTTCATACCCTTTTAATTATCTTGTATTCCTAACAAGCATTTGTAAAAATATTTATTAGGTGTTTACACCTTAAGAAATGTGATAAGCATAGTTTTCCTGTGTATTAAACCATAAGAAATGCGATATACATATTTTTTTTCTATGCATATGTAGGGAGCTGGACATGGTCATTTCACCCTTATTTGCTTAGTCAAGTTTCCGGTGAGTGATAAGTGTAAGGTTTATTACAATTATGGTAAACTAACTAAAATATAGGATAAGTCACTGAGGCCTTTATTCTCAGAAAGACTGGTGCAATTCTGGAGCAAACTAACTATGCTCTAGTGGACAAATAAATGCTCATATTCATTTGTTTGTGTTTATAACGCCTTGAATGCCATATAATGGTCAGTAAGTAGTATTTGCTAATATGCAGTGCTAAAATAGGTACTAAGACAGAGTAGTGTGTACTACTCACTGGAGGGGTGGCTCAGTTGGTTAATGCACCCTCTGTAGAATCTGTTCAGACTATGAGGTTGCAGGTTCTAGTCCTGGCTCAGCTCAACCTTTCACCTCTCTGAGGTAGATAAAGTGAGCCCAGGATGTACTTGAAAACAAGAGATAATCTCAATGTATTCTTTCTGGTAAAAAATATTTTCACTGCTCTTGCCTAACACTTATTTACTGTGCTGCCAGTGCTGAAAATTCTCCTCCTAACACTGCTTACACCAAGGGGAGGACAGTGTGGGAGTGTGTAGGTGTTTTTGTGCAGTCCTATCTACTGTGCCTTGTTTCTTGCTATAAGAAGGATCAGAGGAAACCTGAGTACAATTAGTCCACTTTCTTGCACATACTATAGGGATGGCACTCTGGCCTCACCTCATTAAACAAGGGGTGTCCAGGGTTTTTCAATAGTGGGCCACATCAGAAAGCCATATATTCAAGGGTCTCATATTTTTTTTATTGATAACAATTGTGAATATATCCTGTTGCTAATGAAAAAATAGATTTATTTACTGAACAAGTCCATGACAATATTGATATTTAGCTCCTTAAGGACCAGAGGGGTGCACAATGCATTGTAAAGCAATGCTTTACTTGCACTTCTAGTCCTTAAGGGGTTAAGATACTGGCAGTCAGTTTGACCTTACTGACCTACTAGTTCACGTGTTCTAGTTAATTGGGTTTTTATTCAGAATCTTAGGTGGCCTGCACCCTGGGTCAGACATGCTGCATTTAGCACACAGGCCACACGTTGGACACCATTGTATTAAACTCTTAATGTGTTCCTGTGTGCACTAGAGCAATCATAGGCACTTACATAGACCCCAAAGTGAAAGCCATGATTTTTATCTCAACATCAAAGTATAGAAAATGAGCTACACTAACAGTTTTAGACAATCTTCCACTGTGTTCATTGTACTTGAAGTGCATGGATTTAGTTTGCACTACGTCATCTAGGTTAATGGAGGGAATGTACAAATCCAATAGCATAGCTCCCCTGGTGTTAGACTCCAACCCCTTCACCTGCAATTGAGGGCCACATATTCAACATTTCCCTACAACATTTGCTGCTAGGTTTGTGAAAGTTCAGTAGTATGTGTGTGTATGTATATGGTTATGGAGCTATGATGACATCACAGACAGGTGCCCAGTCTGCCCGAGGAGCAGCGTAGCACTCAACACAAAAACAGGAATGGAGCACCTACAGCTAGCTCAACAGACATGGAGACAAGTGAAGCAGAATTATTTATTTATGTGGACTCCTACACTATCATTGTTATATTTGCATTTATTTATTCTTCTGAGAGGAACATCAAAGTTGCACCTTTTCGATTAACATTTTGTTGGTAGGACAAGCAACAGAGGTACAGGGCCACCACTGCCTACCTGTTTGGTTGATGTCTGTGGGGGACTGCAGTGGAATTGAGAGAGGGCTGATTATTGATCATGGGCTGCATATTTCACATTTCTTCATTAGTGCATAAGATTGCTTTAGTGAAAATTGGTGCACACACTCTGCTGCCATTGTCTTTAGTGCTAAGAAACCCCAGAAGAATGCTAAGAAGGCACAGAGGACAGGAACCCTTAAGTGTAGTGGCATCAGAATGTTGCCCTGTTGATGCAGGTGACATTCTGATGTTGCCCTTTTGATTCGGGCAACATTATGATCTTTCCCTTATGATGGTCACCAACTAGAGAGCGACATTTCAATAGTAAACCATGAATGACATAGGTGCAATATCTACTTTGACAATGTCTTAATTGCATACTGAAATGCAGCTTAACCCCTTAAGGAACGGTGCGTGCATGTGCGGCCGTCACTTAAGCACCACAGAGCTCTTTTTTTTTCGTATCCGATTCAGGGCTCCCTGAGCGGCGTGCAGCTGCGCAGGAGCCCTGAATTCTATGACGTGCCTGGACTGTCACTGGTCCTTAATTGCCGGGCAGCCGTGACGTTCCTGAAACGGCATTGGTCGTTAAGCGGTTAATGAGCCATTATCATATTTCTGTGGGTGTGTTCCTATATTACTGTGGCTAGTCACCAGTTGCACGAAGCTACAATAGCTGGCTATGGTCAGAATGCACAGTTCTAACTTTGACAAACAGATGGCAAAGTCGGGATCTATCAATAGCTTGCAAATAACATCTCGTTTGTAGTGTTATTCATTTCATTTAATATGTTATGTATAATATCATCAACAAATCACTGGAGGAGTAGCAGAGTTAATCATGTTAAAATGAATTTATTAAAGTCACAAAATATTTTGTCATCAATTTTCAAAGAGATAACATCACTTTTTACATTAGTTAAGACCATAAACAAAAAGAAATTGATCAGACATAATAATAGATTAAATCATATGCTCAAAAATGAAAGCGATAACTCTGGTTTTAGATCTGATAATCACTATAAAAAAGTCTGATGTTAAAAAGTTTGTATAAATACCATAGCTACATGGATGTATTATCTGTGTTTTCAACTAATGTTTTTTCCATTATTTCTTGAAAAAAATGTTTCCATAATCCTTGACAAATTGGTGCTACTACTGTCAATTTTCTAAAGTGACATTTTGCTTTTGAACATTCCTGTCTAGAAAAGAACCCTAAAATTGAATTGAAATATAGTTTAGAATTTCCAAATACTGTTTTTCTGATATGGGTCTAAGATATAAGAAGGAGTACATCTACCACATGATTGCTGCCTTTGAGACATTCATTACCACTAATTTACATTTGCTTCTTAAAGAAGGACATTTTTTCAGTGTTTCAAGAATCTGTGACATTAGGTTGGTATGTATCATAAGTACTTCTGCATAGGGCAGCAACATTACGAGCATACCTAAGACTTTTAAAAACTTGACTCTTGAAAACATTAAGCGTTATTGAGCCCACCACATAGACTATTTGGAAAGTCAGTGCTTGCTTGAACTCAGTAATCTGTCCACAAGTAATCTATAATACATGTTTGTAAGAACGCTGATATGTCAAGCAGCTATTTCCACTTTAAATTTCAAGTTTGATTGGCCTTAACTTGGAGCATCCACCAGAAGTCACTCAGTGCATAGCATGGTGAAGGTTACGCTAGCGTAGAGCTGGGCAAACCTCAGGCTGTTTTTGGACTACAGTTCCCATCATCGGCTAGTGAGGACACTGGTAGGTGTAGAATAACAACATTTAAGTATTTTGTAAAACCCCAACCTTTTGTTCAAAGAGATACAGAAAATGTTTATACTACTTAATGCCATGAAAGGTGATTTTGAAGAACATAGTTGAAAAGTAGGTATGGTCAAAATTACCATAAGAAGAAATAAAATATATCATCAAGAATGATAATTAAAAAACATCTTAAATGTTCATATGGACAGACTTAAGTTTAAAGTAGGGCTGCAACTAACGATTATTTTGATAATCGATTAGTTGGCCGATTATTTTTTCGATTAATCGGATAAAAAAACAATATGCTAATTTTTCATTATTTAAATGCCTCTTTTTCACTCTACTTGTCCCCCCATGGCCTGTTTTTCACTCCTATTGCCCCCATGCATTCTTTTTCACTCCACTTGTCCCTCCCTGCTGTCTTTTTCACTCCTCTTGCCCCCAAGCCCTCTTTCTTTACTCCTCTTGTCCCCCATGCCCTGTCTTTCACTCCTTTTGCCCCCAAGCCCTCTTTCTTTACTTCTCTTGTCCCCCACGCCCTGTCTTTCACTCCTCTTGCCCCCAAGCCCTCTTTCTTTACTTCTCTTGTCCCCCACGCCCTGTCTTTCACTCCTCTTGCCCCCAAGCCCTCTTTCTTTACTCCTCTTGTCCCCCATACCCTGTCTTTCACTCCTCTTGCCCCAAGCCCTCTTTCTTTACTCCTCTTGTCCCCCATGCCCTGTCTTTCACTCCTCTTGCCCCCATGACCTCTCTTTCACTCCTATTGCCCCCATGCCCTCTTTTTCACTCCACTTATCCTCATGCCTCTTTTTCAGTTCTGTTGTCCCCCATGCCCTCTTTCACCCCACTTGTTCCCCATGCCCTATTACACTCCACTTGCCCCCATGCCTTCTTTTTCACTCCTCTTGCCCCCATGCCCACTTTCTTTACTCCTCTTGTCCCTCATGCCCTATTACACTCCACTTGCCCCCATGCCTTCTTTCACTCCTATTGCCCTCATGCCCAGTTTCTTTACTCCTTTTGTCCCCCATGCCCTGTCTTTCACTCCTCTTGCCCCATGCCCTCTTTCACTCCACTTGTCCCCCATACCCTATTTTACTCCACTTGCCCCCATGCCTTCTTTTTTACTCCTCTTGCTCCCCCGTGCCTCTTTTTTACTCATTTTGCTCCCAAATGCCTCTCTCCCCCTTGCCTCTTGTCCAGATTATTGCAGGGCTGTGCACACTGTAATGCCCGCAGGATCTTCCTGTCTCTGTGCCCGCACTGGTGACAACAGCTGCGACTGAGCGCAATGACACGCGGTGACGGCGCAAGGTAAATGCTGGGGCTTTCTTCATCACTCTGGGCGCCAGATTTAAACTTGCATTTCCAGATGAAGAAAACCCCAGCATTTGCCGCGTGTCACTCGGGTAACTATAAATCTAGGCGTGCGGGGGGCAGGCATTTGTGTGCTAGTATCCTCATACTGATCATGCCTCCGGTGTAACTTGGAGGAGGCCACACGCAAGGATGGCAGGCACTGACCGAGTGAGGCAGCATGATCAGCACTGGCGCAGAGTGACTGGCGCTGCTGTGCTCATCATTCTTCCTGTCAGTGAGTGCCTGCCTTCCTTGCGTCCGGCCTCCTACAAGTTACACCGGAGGCATGATCAGTACGAGGATACTAGCACACAAAGTATAGCAGGATACTAGCACACAGGCGGACTCGCGCGATTGCATGCGTGCACAAAATGTAACTTTTTGGCACGCATGCTCACAATCTCTGAATTATGCGAGATGATGATGTGCCCTGCATTTTAGGCTGCACTGTGGGCAAAAGTACAGGTCAGGAAAAATCGGGGCATATGTATGTGCTGCAGCTCCCCCTGCACAACTAATCGCTGCACAACTAATCGATAATGAGAATCATTGGCAACGATTCTCATTATCGATTTTTATCGATTAAATCGATTAGTTTTTGCTGCCCTAGTTTAAAGAAATATATACTGGTATAATGCCACAGTTAATTACAAAAATACTAATGTTGGAATGTATACATGTAATTTTTGTTTCCTATTTTTTCTGACCAAATGCTGTAATATTGACAATTTTCATGTGATGTTTCTCATGTGGAGTTGTTCTTTTGACTATTCCTGTCTAAAAAAAAAAAGTGACCTTAAAATGTACTTCAAAGTGGATTTCTCACATAGATATAAGTAATGCTCATTAGTTAGAGCATTTAGTGAAAACATTTAAAACGTTGTTAATTTAAAACAAAAAAAACATTATCTGCGCAAAACTTAATGTTTAAAAAGTGCCCGGCAGCCTACTTCCATCTTGCAGTACTGCCTCTGCTCGTGTCCCACTACCCAGCATCCTCCGATGACGGATGCTTTGTTTCTCTAAGCTTGAGCGATCTCATTGGCAGAGATCGATATCTAGCCAATGAGATTGCTCCAGTTTAGAGACAGACAGCGTAAGTCATCGGAGGAGAGAGGGGAGCAGAGGCAGTTCGGCAAGCCGTAAGTAGGCTGCCAGGCACTTTTTAGACATTAATTTTTGTGCAGATAAAGGTTTTTTTTTTTTTTTTTTTTTTTTTTTAAATGAACAACGTTTTAAATGTTTTCCCTAAATGCTCTAACTAATGAGCATTACTTATATCTATGTGAGAGATCCACTTTAAAATTCTATTGGAATTTCCAGATAGCTATTTTTTATCATAGAGATCCAAGAGTTCTAAGGTGCGACTGTTATTACTCTGAATTAAACTGTTCATTTAAAAGGATAGTATTGTGCAATATATATATTCATTCATTCATTTGTTATTTTTTATATTTATTGCAGGGTTTATCCTGCCGAGTAAAACACATGTACTTACTATTGTAAGAGATGTTTTATTCAAAAGTGATTAGGCCTTCATGGCCTAAAAAAGTTACACTGGTGATTTTGGTAAAGAAGACTATGGCTAGTTATTGTCACTGACATGGCTGTCCCTAGACTGCTTTTGCAACTGAACCACCATCATTTTCAGGCCATGGATGTACTGCACCCCCAAAAAAAAAGTTTGTGTTGCAGTACCTTTTTCAGTAAAACATCTTTTAGCAGTGGGGGTACTCCTTTTCTTCTCAACTGACTAAATCCTACAATATATTCTTTTTACATATTATGCAATAGTATCCCTTTAAATGGAGCTGTCACCTTAAAGCAACTTATGCAATTTTAAAACATCTTACAAATTACCAATATGTTGTATGCTTTATTCACTAAAATTGTTTTCAAGCTATTAGCTTATTTCTTATTTGTGCGCTGCAGTCCCCTGCTGGCATAGCCGGCACAAGTTATTTCCCCTAGCTCTCCTGGGGCTCGTTTTATCATCGCTGTTAAATTCTTCGTTAGGGCCAAAAAGAGTTCCGTCTATTACAAACATTATTGCACTGTCAGAATTCAATTCCTTGGCCAGCATCCTCCACAATGAGCGTTGGTAGCATGAACTCATGTTGCGGCCTAACTCTTGTTGCAGATTTCAAAGGAACCTAGCCAATGCTCGATATTTGACGCGGTGTCAGACATCAATAGCGAGATACATACTCGGTCATCCTCCCCAACACTAACCCTAAAAGTTCCTCCCTGGCCCTCCACTACACCTAACACTACCAGTAACATAAAAATTGTAGCCCTAACACTAACCTATGGCTTATTTCCACTCCTCACACCTGTAACAATAATACACTTACATTGAAGTCAGAGGTCCAGGAGTGTCTTCAACCTGGTCCTCCCGTGTCTTTTAAAATAAAAAAACAAAAAATTCTAATATCCTTTGATTTCCACCTCCACCATTGCTGCCTATAATAAAATAAAAAAAATTAATAATTTCTGGTCCTGCTAGGACCATTGTCAGAGCCAAATGAGTTAAATATTAACAGAGATTGGCTTATATATGGCCTCGTTCTCCCATCTTTCCACTCAAAATATTTTTTGCACTCAAAATATTAAATGCTTTTAGCATTTGATGCAGGGTGAGAGTGTTTCCCCTCAAAGGCTCTTGTCTGTATAGCCACATGTGGCCCTTCTGCTGATCTTTCATTCCCCAAGGGCTCAAAACACTCATGCATACAAGAGCACCACCACCAAAACAAACAAACAAACAAAAAAAACTGTTTAAGCTTTTCTAACCCCTCCGGCACTCAAAGCATTAACCCCTTAAGGTCTGGCCGCGCACGCAAATGGCTGACACTTAAGGACCATGGGTATTTTTTATTTTTTGCATATCCGATTCAGGGCTGCCTGAACAGTGTGCAGCTATGCGGGAAGACCTGAAATCCATGACGGTCCTGGCACTTCATAGGTCCTTATCGCATGTTGGACCCATAACATGCCAGGACCGTCATGGGTCCTTAAGTGGTTAAAGAGACTCTGCAGATGGAAAATGTTCTTACATGCTGCAGTGCCTGTCACACATACAAACTGCAACACATTTCAAACAAAAACTTACAACACTGTATTAACCCTTTGCGTGCCAGAGGGGTGCGCAGCGCATTGCTTATAGTATACTATACAAGAAAGAGTCAAGTGAACTGCTCCTAGGAGAGAGCAGTCAATGCGGTCACTGATTTAACCCACCAGCTGCCAACAGGATACAGCAGCCATTGTAAATGAACAATTCTTTCAGTATGGGAGTAGGAAAAGAGTTATTAAAATATAGGGTTGGAAGAATTAATAAAATGTTATGTATGAGATCTTGATGGTACTATAATGTTTGTCTTATTTAGGTTTTGTAATTGCAAGTCAGATGCAGGGAGGGCAGGGCACATCTTCAAAGACAGAGTCTTGTAGGTGGAGCCACTCCTCCAGGTTAACCCCTCCCCTCTCCTTGCAGTCCCCTGTTTGAATGTGTCCTCAGTGGTGTAAGGATGGAGCAGAGACACTCTTAGATTTTAGCTTTTTGTTGTTTTTCCTGATAGAAATGTGACTGTCAAATTTCTCCCATTAGGCAGATTATCATTACTGGACTTCCCCTCCCCTTGAGTGGATTGGCCAGTGCTGTGTGGATGCTTGCAGCCCTGTGGAGGGAATCTTGCATGACAAGTTTTCCCTCCCAGCAGAGTCTCCTGGGGCTCTGCTTACTTTCGTAATGGTAACCAGAAGACTGGTGAGTAACCCTTTGAATACCTTGCTCTACTTTGTCCCTATCTGGTACCTCTCCATTCAGAGGTTTTCTATGAGCTTTTGGACTCCTGCACTCATGTTGGGTAAAAATATATTAATTTCCTGGGCTCTGGGCAAGGATGGCTGCAGTTTTTAAGGGATTAACCCCTTACCTGTTATTTTTCTCTAATTTGGGGCACTATGGGCTGTTCTTAGCTTTTTCCTTTGGGTTCCTTTTTTAAGTTCCGCTTACATGGCCACTGGGGGGGTTTGGGTGCTGTTTCACATCTTTGCTCCATTGACATATGGGCGGACATCACTGAGACATTTCACCTGTTCGACATACAGAAGTCAGTGTGGGCTCTTATTTCGTCTCCTCGTGCCTTTTCATCTGGGCCCGTGTCCATTCCATTCAAGAAAATACATTTTCTCAGAATTCCCATTTTGCTGCCTTTCTTGTGATTGGCTGACAATTTTGCAATCACCATTTTACTTCTCTGTTGTTTATCCTATGCAGAGGCAGGCTTTTCTTGCTCCCTTTCTCCAGATTAACCCTTCGCCTGCCAGATAAGTGATTATATGGACTTTCTACTGTCAATTATTAGTTTGGGGAATTGTTACCATTCTCCCTGTTTTCTATTTTTTCTTTGGAGTTGTATTTGATATAAAGATCCTTATGGCGAATACAAATGTTTATTTGTGTTCTCTTATTACAGTATGTCTTCCATTTTCTTTCTTATTAGTTTTTCAAATGGGGATTTTTTTTTATATATGTGTATGTATATTTTTATATGTGTGTGTGTGTGTGTATATATATATATATATATATATATATATATATTCATATAATTGTTAAGATTTTAATAATTTACAATAGTTTGTTTTCTTTTCTTTTATATATGTGTTAATATTTAAAACTGAATCATTTGATAATCACACGGATTGATCTCCCACATATCTCTGTAAGGTGTCGCTCTATAGTTACTTCCACGGGGATAGAGATCTCAGCACCCATGGGTTATTCTCAAGGAGAGGCTTGGATTACAGAGGAAACCGAGTGGAGCACTTACGTAGGAGAAACGACTAGTTCGCCGGGAGTTGGTAATTGGATAATTGCCTTGTATTCTGTACGGTCAAATCAGATGAGCGGTTTCATTATTGGACTGTGTACGCTGATTCTTTAATAGGTGTTTTTGTTTAACCCCTTAAGGACCCTTGACGTACCAGGACCGTCACGGTCCTTGAAATACTCAAGGACCGATGACGGTCATAGTACGTCACGTACTTTTTACTTACAGCGCTCTACCGGGAGCGCTGTAAGTAAAAATAGGGCCTGAAATTGACCGCTCCAAGATCGGAGCGATCTCTATCAGGCCCCATAATGACGCGCCGATACACACGACAGGTCACGTGTACCGGCGCGTCCAAGTGCACCTATGCAGTCATTATGGGACGGAAATGTCCCATGACCGCCAGTCCTTAAGGGGTTAAATCAGAAATGTTTGACCCCTGAAGAAGTGGCGTTTATGTCACAAAATGCGTAGGGTTGTGTATTTTAAATATTTTTATTTGTTTATATGTGAATACATTCCTAAATGTATCCAGTGGAAAATGTGTCATTGTGATGACTGGAGGAATCACACTGAAGCATATACAGACATCTTGCTAGTCTGGGGCATAACCAGTGCTTGAGAACACCCCTTGAAGGCAGGAGATAGCCTCTATTTCCAGTGAGTAAACTACCATGGGTGGGATGATTTTATTTACTTATAATACTGCACTTACAGGTGGTTTGCACTCTCTCTTTCTTGTTCTTCTGTTAGGTCTCACCTGTCTGGGCTGCGTAGTCCTTTTAGAGTCTTTTTTTCTCACAGGAGATTTCCATCTTCTCCTGCTTGCCTTGTTAGTGTGGCTCCGGTCACATTCATACTGGAGGCTGCAAGACGATGGGAGGGGTTAAAGCGGAACTATCACCCCAAATAAAGTGCCCCCCAATAATTATTCATATAGCGATAAATATAGAAAGACTAGTATTATCCATCATAAGTACACTGTTATTAAGATATCCTACTTGACCGAGATGAACAGTCAGGCATCAGTGCAGACATCTTGCCTTAGAGACATCCATGCGCCTGTGATGTCCATCCCGATCTCCAACAGGATTGGTGAGGAGGAGTTACATTGCATATTAAGGTACAGGAAGTGACTGATGGAGAAGGCGCACAGATGCCTCTAAAGCAAGAAGTCTGCTTGTCAGTCTTGATCTGGTAGGATTTCTTAATAACACTGTACTTATGCTGGGTAATAGGCAACTGCAGGTTTATGGGTAACCTTGTACCACTTGTACACTTATTTGTTATTGCATACATGTAAAATGTTGGACTGACCATGGACCTAATGTCTGTATTCTCACCCATTTACTCCATAAAGTTAAAATAAAAAAAAATGTGTAATTATTTTGAAATAGATGCTTCTTAGATATTATAACAGATTAATTGGAAATGTCTAAAGTTATCACTCCTGCTGCTCTAAATAAATGATTTTCCTGGTTCTTTCTCACAAACTGCAAATTCTGTATACTATTACAATTTATTTGTTAGTTTGAAAATCCATAAATAATAATCCCATCAAATTACCAAACAAACATATTTAAATATCTTGCTGATGCTAATTTTTCTTTAACCCTTTGAGTGCCAGAGGGGTACGCAACGCGTTGCATACCCCTCTGGCACCCAAAGGGTTAAAACATATATATATATATATATATATATATATATATATATATATATATATATATATATATATACCCTAATTAGTTATTGGGGGAATATAACTTTGTTATGTAGCATATTAGAAATCAGGGAGTAATATATCCTGGAATTCCTGTGATGGACCTCAGAGTATCATGTGAAGTCACATTCTGGTAATAAAAGTTCCTTCTGTCATCTAGCATCTGGAGTGTATCACTAAGTGACTGATGATTTTGGAAATAGTTATTCATCCTCTTGTGTTTTTTTTTGTTTGCGTTGGTCAATTTGTCTAACTTAATATTGCATATTCCTTGTATTTCCATGAGTAAAACATTATTTATCTGAGGGCTGAGATCTGGAACCGGATAACTTATTAAAGCAAAAACTGATAACCCTCTTTACTCAGTGGAGCAGGGGGCAAGGAAATCCTCTGCTACCTACTGTCTGATTAGAAACCCAGTTTCTGTAATATGAAAAAGATTTGTCTGCATTTTGCTAGTGAATGTATACATTTTATAGCAGAGGCAAAACATAGTCATTAACTATAAGTTAAAGCGGAACTTTAACCACACACAACCCCCCCAAATCAATTCTTTCTATAATAAATGGTAAAATGCTGGCAGTTTCACCTACTAAATAATTTCACTGTAGGTGAAACTTATAGCCCACCTCTTCAGTAGAGACGAGGGAGAGTCAGCCATCTTTCCTTTATTACAGCACTCTCCTGTAATTTGCCTTCCCCTTTTCTTCCAGCAGCGCGTCTAAACAGCTGCCTGGGGGCAGCAACGATAAGAAGGAGCAAGCTAGGAAATGAATACACTGTTAAAAGCAACGTCCTGCACTGATAAGTACAGGAAGTTGCTTTTTACTGTGTATTCATTGCCCATCTTGCCCCTTTATGCCGCTGCTGCCTGCAGGCATATGTTTAGATGCGCAGCTGGAGGAAAATAGGAAGGTGCTGGTCTGCATAGAATGCCACAGATTTGCCTGCTGGTGCCGCAGGCAAGCTGTATAGTGCATTGATTAAAGTGCCATTAAAAAAAAAATTAACAAATGTAAAAAAAAAATTAAACTAATTTTTATTTGTTTTCTTGCTCTGACTTTTAAATAGGAGCAAGTTGTTCTGAGGTGATAGTTCTCATTTAATGCGTCTAAGCTGGATGCATGTTAACTTGAATGGGTTTGGGCAGACTCATGAGATATGTTCTGTAGAATGGGACCTGAGTTCTAGAGTTTCTGGAGGTGAGTGCTTAATAGAGTGTGTGTATTGGGGGAGGGTTATAAAAAAATGTAACAACAAAGGCTTTTCCAAACATAATTAAAAAATTATCAAATAATCATTTAGTAGGTAATACAGTTGAAGACTCAGAAGTATAGTTATTCACGGAACACACGTTTAAAAAGTGGCTAACTGTAAACTGTGACTAATTTTAATGTTATTTTTATATGGATGTTTTTAAAGTATAATTTCACTTTTGACAGTTGACAGTTTTAGCATAATTTTATAGGAACTTGATCATTCTTTGAAAATGTAGATAATGTTTATCAAACAAAAAAGTCCCTACCTGAGTAGGGGGTGACTTGCAACAATGCTAGGTACATTAGAGTGAGTGAAATATCATTGTACAGTTGTTGGAGGAATTCCTCTGGTGTTTGGACACCACTGATGAGTTATTATGACAGATTAACAGGAATAGGTTTGTGGGTTTGAGATATTTAATCTTCTTGTGGGTTTACACGACATATACTTTATGTTAAAAATTCAGAATTTTAAATATAACTGGTTTTGGATTTTTCGTGATAGAGGCATTGTCCTTTTGTTGTATTTGTGGCCTGAATTATGAATATTAATATTCTAATTAGGATATTAATCACAACATTAATATTTATTTGATTTGCGGTATATCAGTTAATTATGTGGAATGAATACACAGGAAACAGTTGTAATATTTCATGAAATACTTTACTATAACATCTGTTGTTAAAGCAATATATCTAAAAAAGGGTTATTACAGCAAAGTTTCAGATAAATACAGAAATACAGTGTTACAATTATACTTAGCCTGGTTTACAGTGAAAATTCAGCACATGCAAGCATATCTCTTTGTCCAAGGGAACCCTGCAAGTCATTTCTTTGATGTTACTCTTGGATAGCAAAAGGCCTTTGTTCATCCTTCTCTCTGCATGGTGGGTTCTCAAAAAAAAAAAACATGGCTCCCAAGACCTAATAACTCCATCTACTATCCAATCTGGTTACTTGAATAAGTAAGTTCCTGGCCACGTGGCATAGCTAATGCACAGGTGGTCAGCATTCCCAGAATACATGTCTGCAATGGCAGTCATTACACATGTGCTCAGCCACTCATAAACACTGCCCCTTGTGGTGCACATTCAGAATGCACGTACCATATGCAAATATATTGCTTTAATTGTCTGTGTGAAATGAATCATATACAATACAATAAATCGTATCCAATACAGTCCACCTGTTGATTCACTCCACACAGCAATGTCATCAGATGTCAACTACTCATTATGAAAAAAAAATAGTAAAGATAAATTAAAAGTAAAAATTCCAACAAACCCCCTAACCAATAAAACTACCCACTGTTTGATGGGTTGTAGTGTATAGAAACATTTAATAACCTTGCAATAACTTTCATAATACCTGCATTCCATCATACCTAAAATAACCATACCCCCCAACACACACACAGAGCAAAGTCAATGTAAGCAGCAATCTCTTGAACCACCTTTGGGAACGTTTTAATATAAAGTTATCCTATTTTACATTCCCCACCTGTAGGCTCATAGACAGGTTAAATTGCCCACCTGTACACTGATTCTGTTTTAAGGGTAGGGTGTATAACCTTGGATGTAAAAATAGGCTAATACTGAGACATGATTGAGATGACACCCACATGTTTTAAAATTTAGAGTACTGTGAAGCATAATTTAGGTAAGGCTTTCACAGAGATCATTTGCACCATTCATTACATCTTGCAGTCACTCTGTAGATCTCATGTAACCCTCATTAGTCCTTTAGCTTTATAGCTGGCTGTTGTTTGTGAGTTCTTACTCACATCTCTCTCGGGCTTCTGTACCACCAACACTGCTTCATCCACGGCATCTGTCAGTCACTTCCACACCGGATCCACTTCTTCACTCTGAGGTCAGGACTGGGCTGCTTTCAAGCTGTAGACTCTCTCCTCTATCATACCATGGCATTTGGCGTTACTTTCATATTTTGGAAATGTTTTATGACAGTTCATTTGCTTTTCTCTTTCATGGTGTATTGAAGAAACCACACAAGAAAAAACAGTTTATTGCTTGGGGGCGTGATAAGATTAGCATATCTGTAGTGTTTTTATTCAAGGTATTCAGCTGGCGTTATCTGCGCAGTGTTTGTCATAATGTGTTACCTTTTGTCTTTTGTCTAGTGAAAGTTTAAAAGAAATCTTCACTTTATAAAAGTTAGGCCTAGTACACACACAAAGAAATCCAAAGAAACACCACAAATAAATAGACAAATAGTGGTTTAAAGGGTTAATAAATGAATTCAAAGAATTCCCTAGATCAATATTAGCTATTATAACCTTTCCAGAAACAAAATATTCTAGAAATAACAGAATTTATATTAACTAATATATAAATCAAGCTATTTAACTATATTATACTTATATGGCAAAATATAACAATTTACCAATAAATTAATGAATTCCGCTTAATTCAGAATTACTACAGCTAATATAGCTTATTATAATTGATCCCAAATGGTTGGCCAACGCAATTAAGACAAATGATAAAAAAAAATTTCTTCAAATATAGAAGAAATATATATTTGATTCTGAATTTTGCAGAATTTAAATAAGGAAAGATATATAGTTACCAGTCCAATAAGTATGGATTTCTTAGGATTTCTTTAGCAAGCAGCCAGGTATAGTTCAGGAATTGAAGAGTCAGGAACCAAGAGGAAAAAGCCCCTCTTCTCTCTCAACTTGCATATTTATAATATGAAATTCCTCTTATCAAAATCTGCTCTGATTGGTTAAAGGACCATCTACTTATACCGTGACATCACCAGTATTACATGATTGGATGCTTCTAACCCTTAATTTCCATATGACATTATGCATAAATTACGATAACAATGAGGCATTTCAAGGTATCAGTAATAACGCTACACATCCACAAGATGGACCTTTCTCTCCACGTTAAAATTGTCCTTGATAATTTGAGAACCACTAGTAATGACATCTTGTCTGGCAATCATCTCAAAAGGGAGAGATCATAAGTTTATCAGATACCCAATAAACATGTCATTCTACCAGCCTTTCTCACATAGGAGTACATCTTCTTCTCAGACTTTGAGATTTTCTCATAAGATAATACTACTGCTTGAGACTGTGGTTGTCTGCAATTCGATATCAATCACCATAAAAGTCACCCAAATATTTCCCCCGTCCATTGAGGAAGAGAAGCTCATTGTCTCTGTTACATGAGGTACTTTAAACACATTTTAAAACATAGAATTTTAGAGAATTTGGTTTAAAACAAAATTTAACCATTTCCTCCCCATTATGGTAATGTCTCTGACAACGCATTAATTAACACATTTCCTGTACTAATTACTGTTTGCTACATCCTCTGCAAATTTAATCTAGGAGGACATTTCAAGGTATGGAATAACAGGCCATGTGACTTAGTTCTAACGTATTTTCATAATATCTACAGGTCATTAAATGTACTAAACCCCACCCTTTTTATAAAAAATTAGAGGGGTAACAAAATTCAAAATATAGATTTGATGCCACCTGTACATAGAGTACTTGCAGCTTGTAATATATATACAAATAAAAACAAAATGTCTGTTGCCATACATTAAAATGAAGCTATATTTTTGTTGGAACCAAAAGCAAGTTACATATCATTTCCCCAGTATGATCAAAATACTAGCCTCACCTCAGGCAACAATTCAACCAGTTGGGGAATTCATTATTACAGTTTCTATACCTGTTTAACAGTGCAAGCGTTTTGTAATAAGAAAAAACAAAAATACATTTGGAATTTGACCCACCTGACTGTATAAAAAATAAATAAATAAATAAGAGTCTCTCCCTTAAAAAACAAAAAACATAGATAAGGTCCTGTATTATCTGGCACATCTAGCTTGCCTGCAACAAACACATATGTTAATTGTTTGCACTTCTCCACAGGAGGCATCCCTTTTATTTCTGCAAAACAACTTCAAAGAACAGTTAGTATCTTCCATTGCAAAAACTGGTCAAAAAACATGAATTCCTTCATTTTGGATAGCTCTGCTTTTAGAAAGCCAGTCTGTTCCAGCAAAACATTTCTTTCACATTTCAGTTTAGAATTTTCAGTCTCAAGCTTTTCCTTTTGGTATTTAACTGAATAATATTGCTCAGCGATCCAGACTGATGCAAAATTCAGGACGCTTTTCCCTTTTGCTTTGGAAAGCTTATTTTCAATAATTGCACTGACCACATAATTTTGGGCTTCCAACCATGGATTTGTGGCCCCTTCCGTACATTTAACCATATCTCCAGGATCAGAGACCCTGGAAACATTTTTTATAACAGACTTCAACTTTTTCACCAAATTTGCTGTGGGAATGCCATCTATTTCTGTGCTAGGAACACCTGCTTTTAACAAATCAAACCACATTTGTATTCTAGGTATCCTGATACAACCTTTACCCTTCAATTGATCTTCTGTATTTGCCTGATTTATCTTATGTACTGATTTTATGGACACTACCTCCATTTCCAATGCATCCATTTCAGCTAACAAAGAGATCAATTGGTGTATTTTTCCTTTGTTACCTAATCCACTTATTAGTGATAACAGGGAGGCTCTCATGGCCAGTGGAGCAGATTTCAAAAACCGCGAACGCATGCTGGCTGTGAAATCTTCCATATCTGGTCCGTCCCAATTATCAGCATTAAGAACAGCTACACATCCCATAATTCTTACTCTTTCAATAGCATCTTTAATAGTAACCCGGGGGAAGTGGACTATATATCACTATATGAAGGATACACTTGCAATATCGCATATCTGATCATATCCAGCAACAGAAAGTTACCACAATTTTCCCTCACTTTCCCCATTATCTGCCTACCTTGTGGATGGAGGGTAATCTGTCCCATGCGAACTGCTTCTGCTGCATTTAACATCACAGTATCTGCACCCCCATCCCACAAATGCAACAACCATTCACCAATTCCTTCACCAACAGTTTGCTTACATTTTTTGGCAAGTTTAAACAACTCAGTTTGTATGTAACCTCTCATTTTCTCATTCACTTCATCCTGTGCCCCCATTCTTACTCCAAAAACATCCTGCTATCTATGCAGTCACCTCTTCCTATGCTCATTAATGATAGGACGGGCTCTCCTCTGCTCAGTTTCATGCACACCATCAGACATAACTACACATTTGTCCTCATCTACAGAAAATAGGGGAGACTCTACAGAATCCCCACCTAATCCAGTTATAACCTGATTACAGGGTACAGGCTTTCTACCCTGTTTTTTTACTGCTGGAGCTGAACATTTCTCTTCCAACTCTCGTACTTTAGCTGCATTACATCGCATACATGTTTTACTCATAATTAACTGTTCTTTAATTACCTGCAATTCTTTTTGCAGCTCCTCTTTTTGCTTACCTCTTTCTGAAGCGCCTACAAAATGATCCACCCATCTCACTTGCGGCTTTCCGCTCTTTTTTCTTGTACATACTCAGATCTAAGCTCAATGCATGACTACCTAACTCTGTCCCAAATTCAGGGTGTATGGGGGTAACGTACTTTATTAACTCTTTGGCTATGGGCTGCCAGAATCCGAAACTAGCCCACCCAGTAATGGAGCCATATTTTGACCTTTCTTCCCCTTCTGCTGCTTGCTTCTTATCACTAAACATCTTAATGGCTAAGCTTAACACACTATAACTTTTAAGCAAGAAATAACAGATTTTGTTGTATTTATTCCAATAATAACACCGAAATTCTGCCAGACTACGCCAAAATGTTGTATTCGTGACCTGAATTATGAATATTAATATGCAAATATTAATATTCTAATTAGGACATTAATCAGAACATTAATATTTATTTGATTTGCGGTATATCAGTTAATTATGTGGAATGAATACACAGGAAACAGCTGTAATATTTGATGATATACTTTACTATAACATCTGCTGTTAACCCTTTTTAGATATATTGCTTTATTACAACAAAGTTTCAGATAAATACAGAAATACAGTGTTACAATTATACTTAGCTTGGTTTACAGTGAAAATTCAGCACATCCAAGGGAACCCTGCAAGTCATTTTTTTGATGCTCAGCCACTCATAAACACTGCCCCTTGTGGTGCACATTCAGAATGCACATACCATATGCAAGCATATTGCTTTAATTGCCTGTGTGAAATGAATCATATACAGTACAATAAATCGGATCCAATACACCTTTAGAAGGTGCACTCCTGATGACCACGTTTTTTTAATACACTAAGTTTAAAGGAATAGTAATATCTCATTAAATGACTTTCGCCGATTCTTCTGTGTATTAATAGTAACAGATTGCGATATGTCTCAGATCTTAGTGTTGTGTAGTTCAAAAGTTATTTAGAGTTAAAGATCCCCCTCCCGCCCCTTCTTGACACATCACTGCTGCAGCTCTGTCTGGTCCAGACGGCTCCAGCGAGGTCAAACTTCAGTAAGCAAGGGGAAATCCTTCATCCTCCTTTGTTAAGGGGGACAGTATTTCCCTTATACTTACATACTGAATTTAGTCCCTCCCTTCAGCTGTCAAGTCGCATGACCAGATCTGAGATTCAGAGGGAGGCGGCCTGAATGGGGCAGGCAGGGGATCTTTAACGCTGAATAACTTTTGAGCTATACAACAGTAAGATCTGAGACATAGCGCAATCTGTTACTATTAATATACAGAAGACTTGGCGAAAGTCTTTTAAAGAAACATTACTATCCCTTTAATTTCTTTGGTAAATGAGATCTGAGGAATTTAGTAAGTCTTTACCTGTAACCAATTCTAGTGGCCTGCTCAAGAACAAGTTGTTGTTGAACAACTTTCTAGATTTTCGGCTCTGTTAGATATTGGTTTCCTTTGGAAGGCATGTAATGGCTAAAAGAAGTTGGTTGGTTTTCTACATTGGCTTACCTCTGTTTGATGTTTTTTTAGCCCTTTTTTGTGTTATGTGACACTGTTGTTACCTCAGAAATGTCATCACTTAATGCTGTTTTGTGCTCTGCATTTTTTTGTCTAGTTTAGGTCCACTCACTCTTAAAGGAGCACTAATACTTTTCTAATAATAATTCCTGTTACATAACTATTGCCAGAAAATGCTAATGTTGTCTATGAATTAGCTGACGTCCTCCACAGGCAGCCCTAATGTGCATGCGTACACCGGTGAGAAATTGCTTTCAATACTGACATCTCTCTCCCTGTCTACCTATTGCGATCAGATCGATTGCAATGGTGTAACTCTGAATATACAGTAGACAGAGCCAATGAAATCAGCTTCCTTCAATGTCAGGAGACAGAGGGCTAGCACTAACACCTTAACCAGTCTGCTGATGCCATGCTTATATATATATATATATATATATATATATATATATATATATATATGCTTTAAGGTCTATTTTAATGCTTGTATATATAAGATCCTATTGGCTTAAAGTAGTTAAAGGGATAGTAATGTCCCGAAAAAAGTACATGTAATGTTTTTTAATTGTATCTATCATATAGTTAAAAGGATAGTAATGTTTCATAATAAAAGCAGTTCTAATTAATTATCATAGTATTTGGACCTTAGAGATTGTTATTTCAATTCTGTCAGAGTTGTAGTTCAAGAGTAATTCAGTGACAAAGTATCCCCCTCCAGCCCCTTTTACTGATGTAACACTGTTCAGCCAGATCAAAAGGGAGGTGCCCAGGTAGACTGCAGAGAGGGACAATCTTCAATTAAGATAAGGGAAAAACCTGAAAAGCTTGTCAACGGGGGCAGGGCTTTCATTGTTCTCATAGGAAGAAGATTGTCCCCTGCTGTTATCTGTCTGGTCTATGGATTGCATTCCACATCTGAGAAGAGATGGCATACACTAGGTAAAAGGGACGGGAGGGGGAAACTTTGCTTGTGAATATCTCTCAAATCATAAAGGTTTGAGAGATAAGACTTATATCGTTCTAAGTGTTTTTTTAATGCCTACAAAATAAAATAAAGATAAAATGAAGTATTACTATCCCTTTAATACTTTTTTTGGGATAGTAATGTCCCTAAAAAAGCACATGTAATCTTTTTTAAATGTATCTATCAAATAGATAATACTTTTTTTTGGACATTACTATCCCTTTAAATACAGGGGACTGGGATTTGATAAAATAATGTATCAATGAAAGTGGGAGAAAATGCTCAGTAAACAGTAGAATTAGGTGCTTCCTGTTTTCTGCACAACTGTACAGATTGTTGAAAGTCAAGATTAGGACCTTTATTTTGTTTGCTGTTTCTGTTTAATTCGGCAGCTGCAATAAAAAAGTACTGATGTTGTTTTGTAGCATGACATTATTTCTCTGGATGAAGTTTTTCTTCAGTGCTGGGCCTACTGAAGAGCCTTACAGGTCAGAGGTCACAGCCTGGCTGCACTGCACTTTGCATCATGGGGATCTGTTAATCTGCAGAAGCAATATAGATTCTCCTTGTAGAGGAAGTACTTTCCAGGTTAGTGGTGCTTTAGGAGTAGTCCTACTTCAAGCCCAAAGGCAGTAACATTAAAGTCAATGTTGGAAGAGATTTTTTCCACTTCTCAGATGCTACCTGGGTGGCATAGTGGAACTTCATGAAGCAGTAAGTTAATCATTTGACCAGAATAAATGTGTAGATAATAACTCAGACAGATGTAGTTTTTTTGTGTAGAACTCTAGATTTTTAAACTATTTTATTTTGAACACTTTTCACATCAACAAAATACTAGAGTGTTAATTTAAGTGTGTATGAGTATGTGCACATATTACACATACTGTACTTAGAGGCACTCATGCGGACACACACAGGGAGGGAGAGATGTGCAATAGAAGGAAAGGTGAGCAAGAGAGGGGGAAGATGAGCTGTGACTTGTGCAAGGTAGAGAGGTGGATGGAGTGATGCGCAAGTGAGTGGAAAATGAAAGGGGTGGTGTGCAATGCAGGGGAAGATGGAAGCTGACAGAGTTGAGTGAGCTGCAGTGGAGAGGGAAATTCAAATGCGATAAAATGGAGAATCTAAATAACATAAAGCTCTAACCTGAGAAGTTCCCTGTGTGAGAAAACGCACATGCGCAGTAGAGACTGCAGGAAAGATGCAGTCATGCGCAGTAGGGACTGGCCAAATGCACTGATCCAGAGCGGGAAGCTCCGGATGGCTCACCGCCTGTCTGTGCTCCCGGCTCCGGGGTAGCAGCCGAGGCCGCTGGGTGGCACTTTAGCCCATGTATATGGGCTTTCCTACTAGTGGAGGAATAATAGTACATCCAGCCCCACTCCGATGACCTCTAAATGCCACTCACATCCAAGTTCTGGTTTCAGATGTGAATGGAACTCAGACTTTATCTTAACTGGTCGGGTGGCTGTGGAGACGCTGTGAACCAAAAATATCCCTGCACAGGAGATGGGCTGTTCTGATCACTTATGAGGGATTATTGTTAGATGTAATGTAGGGGTATTGCTTGCCAATCCTGCACTCTTATCACTCCCTAACCTTACCACCTAATGGCTGAGGGAGATGCCAATTACTGATTATTTACAGTCTGAGTACACATATCATATGTAATAGCCCTTTGTGCATGTGCTGGGGGGATCTGTAATACTTCAGGGTTTGTGATTTTAGTATATAGACACAGAATTTGACGGTACATAAGAACCATTCGGCCCATCTAGTCTGCTCAGTTTCCTACTTTAAAAACGCTATTTTCTCTTTGCTACTCGGAGAGACAGCATGTATAGACTAATTATATTAACATATTGCATTTGTGGCTTCAAGGTGTGGTGTTCCTGTTGGATTGATGCTGTTATATTTTGTATCTGAACGTGTCCCCCACGGATAAAGTTTTTCACTCCACGATTGAAGAGCAGATTATAATTACAGTTTCATGGTGTAGTGGTTTCCCTCCCACATCCATCGGGATCTCTGATTACAAATCTTTAAGGGATCGTGTGTTGTGGTATGTTTTGGGGGATAACTACACTTCACCCCGAATTTTGACTTGTGGTGGTGGTTCCGCTACTTGGCGTGTAACTGAGACTTTCTTGTGGGGTACGGGGGCCGGATATTCGTTGATACCTGTATTTGCTTGCACGGATTCCATTATATCCATTTGTTCAAGTATATAGAAATGTTTTTATCGGCATCTATCTATTACAGGAACATTGCATCAATATTAGTCTGTTTTAATAATTCGTGGATTTTCCTAACTATTGTGATGGAAAGTCAGAATTTTATTAAAGACACGGAGGCGAATATTATGCATTATCCTTCCTCACTGCCCCCTCAGCAGCAAAGGAAACTTTATTAAAATAACAGTTTAACAGAAGAAAAACTTGCTAGTATGACACTCCTCCCTCCCAACCAATCACCAGTCCTTAATCCTGTAAAACTGGGATACAGCCTTGACTTTCCCTCTTTCCTGCGACCGAAGAAAACTCTCAAATTCATCCATCACAACAGTCGGAACTATAATCCTTGTGCTGGAGATTTCTCCATCCAATAACTGAAACCTTGAGTTCAACATAACAGAGTCTTCAGTCCCGTATCCTCAACCCATGGGACGACAGCTGTGCAGAATACGTAAGCTTAATTAATTAACCATTGGTTGGTAGTTAACCTGTAAAACAAAGAGAAATGTGATAGGGTAGGGAAACAAAGGGAGGGATAATATTCGCCTCCGTGTCTTTAATAAAATTCTGACTTTCCATCACAATAGTTAGGAAAATCCACGAATTTTATGGCAGCACGGAGGCTTCATATTATGCAAGTTTAAAGCTTATCCACAAATTATCTACAACTTGATTACAAACAATCAATTGGTTTACACTAAAAACCTTTAAACATGGACTCCCTAGACTAATTTGCAGGCCTAAGTATATCCTCCAACCTACCACCAACTTGCAAAGCCATTGATGCCACAGCACCTCTAGAAGAATGTGCTCAGAATAAGGTGATATCAATACCTGCAAGATGCATAATCCATCGAACCCAGTGGGCCAAGGTAGCTGCAGAAACCAGTAACAGTGGCTTGCGAAAAGAAATTAGCAACTGTTTAAATACAGTACTCCTCAAATTTACCATCCAAACCTCATAAGATGGGTAAGAAACCACACGCGCTTTCATCTAGTACGTAGAAAGATCTGGAAAAGAACACCTTCAGGGGTAAAAGACCTAGTACTAAACACCTTGATGTCAGATACTCTCTTAAAGGAGCCACAAACATTAAAGCAAACAGACCAAACAGCACAGACAAATAGTCTGAAAAGTGTAACAAGGGGAAAAACTGGAGGATACATGCAAAACACCAAGAAAAATGAAAACGCAGTGCAGGCCTTCCCAAAGAAAGAAAAGAAAAAATACCAAGGATGAAGACGCCGGAAAACGGAGAGATACCGAGGATTCACCTTAGAAGCATACTGCAGCCAAAGAGAGAACAGAAAGCACGATGGGAACAGAAGTGCAGCATGCACCAAAGTTGCCAGACTGAACCCGCAATATGCAAGGGTATTTACAACTAGCAAAAAGTGTAGCAACTGCAGACACCATGCGGGACCGACACAGAAAACAAACAGCTGGAAACAGGAAAAAACCTCTATCCGGCAGAGATGCCAAGACACCCAACCAAGAATGCCAGTCAACTGGCGTAGGGTCTCCCAGACGAGACTGACAACTGGAAACAAGACAGAAAATGGAGACATTCAAGAAACGAAGAAACATTCATGCCGGAAGTAACACCCATGGAACTGAAAGAAACAAGAACAGCAGAGGAAGAAGTGGGAGAGTCTGCCCCCCACTTTCCCGAGGTAAGAAAGGAAACCTTAAAACCACTATCACCACCAGAGGACGGCCCCAAACCTCAACATCACCGGCCGCACTTTAAGTGGAAAAAAGAAAAAATCAGGTTGCACTCGTGAGGGTGTTCCACCACAGATATCTGCCACTAGAGGAAAAAGATACAGAAAGGAATGAAGCTGCACCAACCAAAGCCACCCATAAGTGGCGGAGTCAAGAAAAAGGACTCAACATGCCTCAACAAAATTGGCTGACTTAGTCAAGAAAACCAACGGGTTCAAAACGTGTGGTCACAAGTCCGCAAAAAGATCTTGCTCTTAAGGAGAGGTACTCATGTGGGGGCAAAGCAGCACAAATCAAAGCTGCCCAGAAGTGGCACAGTCAAGGAATCGGGAACATGTAGAGACCAGGCTCAACCCGCTGGATCTCATTTCCTCATATACCCTCCACTTGAGGTGAGTGTCTTGTGTGGGAACTAAACCGCACAATTAAAGCTGCCCATACTCGGCATAGGCAAGATTAGACTCAACATAGTCAAGGAATCGGGAACATGCAGAGACCGGGCTCAACCTGCTGGATCTCATTTCTTCAAATACCCTCCACTTGAGGTGAGTGTCTCATGTGGGAACTAAGCCGCACAATTAAAGCTGCCCATACTCGTCATAGGCAAAATTAGACTCAGATTAGACTCAGCATTCTAGATCTCATTTCCTCAATAAATCTTCCTCTTGAGGAGAGGATCACTGGTGTGGGAACTAAGCCGCACAAAATCAAAGCTGGCCATTGCAGGTAAATGCTACAGGGAGGCATTCCCAAAAGCACTGGTAATACAGTAGGAGTCAGGTTTATCCCTGAATGCTTCATTCTCCTCAGATATACTTCCTCCTGAGGTGAGGGTCTGGGTAGTGGGACAGAGCCGCACCAGTCATGATCGCCATGCCTTTCCAAAGTAAATTCATCTGAGTCAAGGTCAGTATGTCTGCGTGTAGTAGAAAGGTCTCCTCCAGGATAGACAGAAGCAGTCATCCGAGGGACGGCCTGTGCAGACATGATGGGGGCATCATGTGCAGTACTTCCCACTGCCGGGTCGTGAAAGAGCCGCAGACATGAGTCAAAGGAAGGCAAACATATATAAACATGCACAGCATGGACTGCTCAATGAAGTTGATGAACTGCGCAGTCTGTGCGTCAAAAGCAGAGGGAAGTCCCAGACCGGGTCACTGGAAACCCCCTCAGCCCTGCCAGACAGAATGCCAGCGTCAAGTAGGTGTATGATAGGCAAGCACTCCTGCATCACTGGAAGAAAATCTAGTAGATATAGGCAGATCCAAAGTAACAATATGAGTACTGTTAGTGGAACATAATATACACATATAAACATACACACGTGGCCAGATACGAAACTACTAGGGTTAATATTTACATATATATATATATATATATATATATATATACACATACATACTTTCATATATATACATATATACACATACACACACATATATACATACACACATACATATTCAGATAGGTCTTAGTAGGGTGTAAGAAATATGCAAGCATATCTATGCCCGGATAGGAATTACTAGAGTTAAAGATAAATGCAAGTAGATCTATGCCCATAGGAATTAAGAGATAAAAACATGCAAGTAGATCCATGCCTAGATAGCAATCACTAAGGTAAAATATAGATATGCCAGTAGATATATTCCCAGATAAGAATTACCAGGTTAAAGATATATGCAAGATCCATGCCTTGCCAATATATCCATGCCTAGATAGGAATTACTAGGGTTAAAGATATGCCAATATATCCATGTCTTGCCAATAGATCCATGCCTAGATAGGAATTACTAGGGTTAAAGATATATACCAGTAGATCTATGCCTAAATAGGAATTACTAGTGTTAAAGCTATATGCCAGTAAATCTATGCCTAGATAGAAATTACTAGGGTTAAAGATATATGGCAATAGATCCATGCCTAGATAGTAATTACTAGGGTTAAAGATATATACCAGTAGATCTATGCCTAGATAGTAATTACTAGGGTTAAAGATATATACCAGTAGATCTATGCCTAGATAGTAATTACTAGGGTTAAAGATATATGCCAATAGATCCATGCCTAGATAGGAATTACTAGGGTTAAAGATATATACCAGTAGATCCATGCCTAGATAGAAATTACTAGGGTTAAAGATATATGCCAATTACTAGGGTTACAGATAAAACCCATAATATAAATACAAAATACAGGCGGAAACCCTGGGCAACCAGAGGCTGAAAATAAGTGCCTATGTGTATAGGAAGAATAGACTCAATAAATATATAGTGGACATATAGTTAATAACCAAAATATTAATGTCAAGAGACACAATGGATAGAGAAAACAATACTCAGGAACAGGCTGCCTAGAAGAAGCCTGGAAGGCTATGAGTAGCCCAATAAATAAGCGCCAAAGCTATTAATGTGGCAGCAAAAACGATATGGAAAAGAAAACAAACTTCTTAAAAGCAATAGGAACGTTCAGACGCAAACTAGCCCAAGAACCCGCGAGGTGAGCGATCCGATGTCAGAGACAGTAGAAGGCTGTCCGCGCATTGAAATGACCAGGCCGAACAGAGACGCATAGATGCGCCGAAAAGGTTGGTGCGAGGGGAAAAAGCAGATCACACAAGGCCAGGGAGAAAGTAACATTGCAAATTGAATGAAAAGGAGGCCGGTGCCAAAGCGCAGAACAGCAATTCCACATAAAGCCCATACCAGGTTAATTAAACAAAGGCAAAATATACAAGGTCAGTTCAAAATATGGGCAATGACTGACTGGAACACAAAGGGTGGAGCACATGACAGCAGTCCTGCCAGTCAGAGGTCAAACAAACCAAGACATACAATTGTATACAAGTACAGCATAAATATATATATATAGGCAATGACTGACTGGAACACAAAGGGTGGAGCAAACCCCAACAGTCCAGTCAGTCAGAGGCCAAACAAACCAAGACATACAACTGTATACAAGCACAGTATAAATATATATATATATATAGGCAATGACTGACTGGAACACAAAGGGTGGAACACACCTCAGCAGTCCTGTCAGTCAGAGGCCAAACAAACCAAGACATACAATTGTATACAAGTACAGTATAAATATATATATAGGCAATGACTCACTGGAACACAAAGGGTGGAGCACATCACAGCAGTCCTGTCAGTCAGAGGCCAAACAAACCAAGACATACAATTGTATACAAGTACAGTAAAAATATATATATAGCCAATGACTGACTGGAACACAAAGGGTGGAGCACATCACAGCAGTCCTGTCAGTCAGAGGCCAAACAAACCAAGACATACAATTGTATACAAGTACAGTAAAAATATATATATAGGCAATGACTGACTGGAACACAAAGGGTGGAGCACATCACAGCAGTCCTGTCAGTCAGAGGCCAAACAAACCAAGATACACAAGTAAACAAGAGAACTAGTAAAGGTGACTTATCTCTGAGGGGAGCAGCAAAGGAAAAAGGGAAAGTCAAGGCTGTATCCCAGTTTTACAGGATTAAGGACTGGTGATTGGTTGGGAGGGAGGAGTGTCATACTAGCAAGTTTTTCTTCTGTTAAACTGTTATTTTAATAAAGTTTCCTTTGCTGCTGAGGGGGCAGTGAGGAAGGATAATGCATAATATGAAGCCTCCGTGCTGCCATAAAATTAATTATTAGTTTATGTCAGGCTCAAATCCTATTTTTATAATATTGCATTTGTTAGTCTGGTTTATCGATATATAGGAGCTTTAATCCTGAGCTTTTTTCTTACACATATGTTTTTTTGGTGAAGTGTAGGTGTGGGTACATCATTTGGATTATATTTTCTCTCTGGTCACATATTATTTAAATATTGTTTAGGGTGCAGGAGTATTGTTTTATTTATATATGAAGATAAAACAGTGTGTATTTGGTATCTTTGTACTCAGGGGATTCTGGGATTTCAGAAATAATTGAAATGTTACAAACATATTTGACTGAGATCTAGTGCATGATATTTAGAAAATATGTAATTTTAAAAAAAAAATGTTGTATTTATGACATATCTTGTTACATAATGAATGGTGGAAATTTTACTTTAAGCGGATATCTTATAATGTAGAATATGTCAATATGTATTTCTCTATATGTAAATGTAAAGCAGCCTGCAGGAATCATATCTAAATTGTATATGGTCTCCCTGTGAGGAAAGCTTCCTACACCACTAGCACTGTCAGTGGTGATTTAGGAAATTCTATTTGTTCACTACAGTGTAGTTGGTTTGTACCAGAATTGCACTACTTTCTTAAAGGGATAGAAATAACTGAAAATGTAGCTCTGATCGATCCTCATATAATGCAGGTCATGTAGCTTTGTATTTCAGTATTTTATGTTTTGTTTCTTAAAGGGATAGTAATACTTCATTTTAACTTTATTTTATTTTGTAGGCATTAAAAAAACATGAAGAATGATGTAAGTCTTATCTCTGAAACCTTTATGGTTTAAGAGATATTCACAAACAAAGTATCCCCCCCCCGTTCAACCAAATCAGAAGGGAGATGCCCAGGTAGACTGCAGAGAGGGACAATCTTCAATTAAGATAATGGAAAAAGCTGAAAAACTTGTCAAGGGGGGAAGGGCTTTCATTGTTTTCATACAAAGAAAATTGTCCCCTTCTGTTATCTGTCCTGTCATACAACCAGACTCACATCTGAGAAGAGATGGCTTACACTAGGAAAAAGGGGCGGGGATGGGAACTTTGCTTGTGAATATCTCATAAACCATAAAGGTTTGAGAGATAAGACTTATATCATTCTTCATGTTTTTTTAATGCCTACAAAATAAAATAAAGTTAAAACGAAGTATTACTATCCCTTTAAAGGGTAGAAAAAGGATTTTGCACAAAAATCATGCAAGTCATTTGCTGAATTATGTGTAGAAATATCATCAAAGTTAGTGGTGGCATCTCCGGTTGAGACTGTACGGCCCAGTGCCTGTACAAACCAGATTGAAGTAAAGCTGATGTTAGTACTGATCATTCAATTTTTTTAAGTTAGCAAGTACCTTTTAATCTATTTTTGCCTTTTCATTTATTTTTTCAATTTTCGTATAAGATCTTATGTAAGCAGAACTAGCCTTCATTAATCAGGTGATATTTTAAGGATATATTCAAGTGTCCAGGCATTTGCATAAAGATGAATTTTGATTTATCATTTATGTTTTTATCTATTTAACTTTGGTAATTCAATGTAACATGCATGGAATTTGGTTGATGTACTAAAAAGAACTGGACCAATTATGCAGCAAACCAACTATACAATAGGATGCAAATACAAATTTCCAGACATTGATTTAATATCTTTCAACCCCATGAATTCCACAAATAAATCTACAAAACAAGACAACATCCCATAAATAGTTAAGTGACATATCCAATACCATGAAAACTTTATTTATTTTTTATTTAAAGTTTTGATTTTGTTTAAATTTATCTTAAAAAGTCTATGTTGCAACCACTTCCGTGTAGACTGTGGTTCACTGTGGTTACAGAGCTCTGCCTCTGCCCTCCTCCGATGACGGAGGCTTCTGTCTGTAAGCTGGAGTGGTCTCATTGGCAGAGATTGATAGCCAATGAGACTGCTCCAGCTTATAGACAGAAGCCTCTGTCATCGGAGGAAGGAGGAGAGCAGACGCAGAGTGTCGGGCTGCAGTCTACATGGAAGTGGCTGCAGCCCATTGTCATGCCAAGGCATAAGATGGCCCTCTGGGTTGTATAATTTGTTTGTTTGTTTGTTTGCTGACCTGTATGTTATTCAAAGTGCACCAGTCCTAGCCCATAAAAATTAGCTGAGTAGATAACATCACCAGAGCAGGATGTACGGGTCATAAAAGGTATTGGACCATCTGCTCTGGGGGCAGTATTATCCAGAGGACACCCAAATAACCTGAAATAGGGAGAATATGTATATATCATGTAAAATGGTTCAGTAAAACTATATATTAAAATGCCCATGGTTTATCCTTTTGGTGGGTACCAAACATGCCAGGGGGAAGTGTTCCTGCTATGAGTTACAAGAATAGCCACTTTGCAACCAGTTAGACCCAGCATGTTTGGTGTCCAGATATTCACACACATATCCTGCCGCCGATGCAGTCATACGCAGTAGAGACTGCCCGAAAGCACAGAATGCTCCCAGTACAGAACTCACAGCATTCTGTGCATCTGGGCAGTCTCTGCTGCTCATGACAGCTTCTGACAAACATCCTAGCGAATTATTATATAGGATTTTTATAACCAGCACTGTGAAGCCATCTGGTCTTGGGACCAGAATCCAAGTTTGTCATCTAGAGCACTGACGTGGCTAAAAGGGGCGGGAGGGTGAAACTTTACAACGATATTACAATAAAACTGTACAAGTTATAGCAGCAGGACTTTGCTTTATTTATTTAATAGGTACAATATTAAGCTCTGTATAAACAAAGTATTAGTATTCCTTAATGTCTTAATTTTGATGGAGTGTGAGTGTGCAATAAAGTGATCATATGCTTTCCAGGGATGTGGAATTTATATCGGCCAGTGCCCGGGACATGTACTTCCAGGGCGCCAGGCAGGTACATTTTTCTCACATTTAGCCCTACTTCGGGCAAGAAGAGCCGGACCGACAGCCCCAGGGCTGGAGCTAGCATAAGACTGCTTGGGCAGGGAAGTTTAACCCGCGTCACTTAGCAATGTGTCCTTAATCAACTTCAAGTCTAATCGAGTCACCAGATAACTGGAATAAAATAAAACAAAAATTACATCCAATAGAAAAAAGTTAACCAATGCAAATGGTCACATTGTACTGCCTCTCTCTCCCCTTGTGAGCCGCTCCTGCCACTCTCTCACCTTGTGAGCCGCTCCTGATGCTCTCTCCCCTTCTCTGCAAGGGGAGAGAGTGGCAGGAGCAGCTCACAAGGGGAGAGAGAGAGAGAGAGACAGGAGAGGCTCACAAGGGGAGACCTGCGGCTCACAAGGGGATAGAGAGGCAGAAGTGTCTCACAAGGGGAGAGAGAGAGAGGCAGAAAGGTAAAAAAAAAAAAAAGCATTGTATGCGACCATTCGCATTGGTTAACTGTTTTTTTCTATCCCCCTTATTCATAAGATATTTTTTGTTTGACAGTGTTTTTTACGGGCAAAACACAGGTACTGCGATGGGTTGCTCCTTTGCAGCATCTTTTGCCAATTCGTATATGGGAGGGGGGAGTGATTTGAAAAGAAAATCCATTCAAACATCAGGTAGTGTAGTATAAGAGGTACATAGATGACGTCCTAATTTTTTGGGATGGAGAGAGAGATGGATTGCAGGAATTTTAAATGCACCTCAATAATAATAGTTTTAATTTTAAATTCACGAGTCATTGGAGTAAGACGCAAATTGAATTTTTAGATTTGATCTTATTTTTGGAAGAGGAAAAGGTTTTTACAAAGAATTTTAGAAAAAAAGTAGACAGCAACGGATTCCTATGTTATAGGAGCTGCCACCATAGGAGATGGAAGAACAATATCCCTTTGGAGCAGTTCCAAAGAATAAAAAGGAATTGTTCAAAACAACATGATTTTTAAATGGAAGCCTCTGTGATGAGAAAAAAGTTTTTAGAAAAGGGATTCAGACAAGAAATCATTGATCAGTCTTATCAAGTTGTACAAGAGATGCCGAGAGAAAGCCTTGTGAAATATAGAGAAAAAAGGGAGAATGAAAAGGATAGAGCACTTTATTTTACCACTCAGTATAGTGAAGATGCACCCCAAATTGAGCATATTTTAAGAAAACATTGGAAGATCTTAAAAGAGGATCCCATTTTAAGACCAGTCATAGGGGAGAAGCCTAATGTGTCTTTTACACGGAATATATCAGTAAAGGAAATGATATCCCCTAGTTACATAATAAATAAGCTGAAGGGAATGGAAAATAAAGATTCTTGGTTGAAAAATATGGGGGCACCTACGGGTATGTACAAGTGTGGAAGAAAAGAGTGCACTACCTGTAGTCACTATCTTATGGATAAGGGGGATTGAAAAGACAAAAATAAATTTAGCTCTAACCAGTCTAAGAAAGAATATTCTACGAAATATCTGATGAACTGCAATTCTAATTATGTAGTTTATCTGTGGTTTACAGTATGTGGGAAGGACCACTCGTAAGTTAAAGGGATAGTAATGTTTCATAATAAAAGCAGCTCTAATTAATCTTCATAGTATTTGGGCCTTGGAGAGTGTTATTTCAATTCTGTCAGAGTTGTAGTTCAAGAGTAACTGAATGATAAAGTATCCCCCTCCCACCCCTTTTACTGATGTAACACTGCTCAACTTAGAGCAGCAGGAAGTGTCCAGGAAGTTTGTAGAGAGGGACAATCTTCAATTAAGATAAGGGAAAAAGCTGAAAAACCTGTCGAGGGGGGCAGGGATTTCATTGTTCTCACAGTAAGAATTTTGACCCTTGATGTGATCTGTCTGGTCTATGGACTGGATTCCACATCTGAGGGGAGGGGGCTTACACTAGGTAAAAAGGGGTGGTATGGGGAAACTTTATCATTCAATTACTCTTGAACTACAACGCTCACTGTAATGAAATAACACTCTCTATGGCTCAAATACTATGAAGATTAATTGGGGCTGCTGCTTTTGTGAAACATTACTATCTCTTTAAAAACCAGAATTGCAGAACATCTGAGAAACATAGAAAAGGGCTTAGAGAGTCACGGTGTTTCAAAGCATTTTGCAGAAATACATAACAAAAGAGCAGATCAGTTGTTAGTAACGGCCATAGACCATGTACCCATTAATAGGAGGGGAGGTGATAGGTTAATAAAGTTAAGACAATTAAAAACCTATTGGATTTATGAGCTGAAATGTTTGACACCACAAGGCTTAAATGTAGACATTGATCTAGCTTCTTTTATTAGGTGAGACTGACTAGAGAGTTATTTGCTGCCTATTAAGGTTTAAGGAGAATTTTTAGAGAAAGATATATTTTTAAAACAATACAAGATTTAGTGTGAAGTAAATTAAAAGAAATTAATGTTCTGTTCACTATATTTATGAGGACTTGATGGAGTGAGATAATGGACAGATGGGAGAAAAAGTGAAGGATCATCCAGGAAATTTGTTTTTAGCCTTTTGATATTTTTAATAACTAAAGAGTTAGATAGTTTTTATAGATAGGAGATCAGGTTATTAAGTTATGCCAGTATAGGATCACTCAGCTGAATAAATGATGAAATGGTATTTAAGGAAGGACCCACTAGGGGGCTGTAATGAAACCCTGAGGAATCTGGCAGAGGACTGGCAATATGCGTTGGTTGTGTCTATTGTATTACATATGCTTGGCAAACAAACATTGCAACACATTGTTACACAGGAAGACAGAAACGGACCGTGTTTTGCAGGAAGAGACGAGGGTTAAAAGATACCCAGTACCCAAAAGATCTGAGAGAAATAACGAACAGAGCCTTATGGTGACCATATCGAAGGATAGAGGTACCATTTGTATATGTGGCTCGATAGTGCGGGTTGTTCCGGCATAATGTGGTAACGAAAAGGTTATACCTTCCAAGTCCCATTGCATATAATGGTCATTCAGATTCCATTGGAAATTCATTGATATGCTGTTTTAAAGTTTTAATCTTGTAAGTGTGATTTTAAAAGCAGGGAAGGTATCCCAGAAATAAAAACACCACTTTTAGATTGTGTCTCTGTTTTTGTGCCCATGTTTTGTAGATTTAGGTTATTTCCAATATGAGTGTAAAGCGCTGCGTAATCTGTGTGTGCTATATAAATAAAGGGTTATATATAAATAAAGGGTTATATTTCCTCTCTGTGAAAGGCACTAGTGGGCTAAAAGAGACTGCACCCTGGGTAGGATACCATTTCTATAGAGCCAAATTTGTATTGCAGGCTCGTTCCTAGTTGAGCGTCTTTGGCTTCCACTTTACAAACCCCTTTCGCCCTCCTCATGATGTTTAGAACTGAAAATGCTAAACTCTGTTAGGAAGCAGTATGTGCTAGTACCAGGGTTCTGAGCGGCCAAACATGTTTTAGTTTTAAATTGTTTTCTGCATCTGGAATACATGGAGTACATAACTACTGCAAAGTTCAGGAAAAGAAATATACCCGATTGGATAAGGTGTTATGGACCAGACAAGGGAATGATTATAATATGAAAAATACATCTGTATTAGACTTTGAAACACATCACTTGACAAGTTGACAGTAGATAAGAACTTCTTGAGCCATTATGCCTGTCCTTGTTCTGCATTCCTTAGAGAAACACTGCTTCAATAACAACATGTTCTTATGTGAAAAGAGTGTGTTGTGAACGTTCATAGATATATATGGAAAATGTCTCCACACCTTGACAGGAACTAAGCAAACACAGTATCAGTATTCATGACTAGTAAATCAATAAAAAAAATTGTGCTTGATTTGAACTTTGTTGATCATTTCCATCCCCCAAAAAATCCAGTCGGCAAACAGAGTACCCGTGTATACTCACAACACAGATTTGCAAAAAAAAAAAAAAAGGCTCCAAAAGATGGCCTCACAATTTACAAATACAAAAGTAGACAAAACAAAAGAAGAAAAAAAAAATTAAAACTAGACTGTACAAAGAATATAAACTGTACATATTTTACATATACTGTGATTATGTGTAAGCGTTGCTTACCTCGCCGACCGCCAGACGTGTGGGCGGACGGTTTGTGCGGCTCTCAGTGATGGAGGACCGGTGCGCTCTGGCTTCCTTCCAGGCGACAGTCCTCCTCATTGCTCCCTCTGGTGGCTCCAGTCGCATCTGAACCAGGCGCGCATCTGAGGGATTCCCTGATGACGTCGCGACCTGGTTCTTAAAGTTACAGCGCCCGTTCTGCTCCACCTCTAGGAGTGGAGCAATTAGGTTAAAAACTGCCTGGACACACTTCAGTTGCCCGTTCGTGGTGTTCCAGTGCAGTTGTACTTTTGGGCTCTGTGTGCGATCCGGTTTTGTCTGACTATCCGTTCTGGTGTTGACCTGTGGCTCTGTCTGACTACCCGCTCTGTGTATGACCCTTGGCCTGTCTGACATCCAATCTGGTGCAAACCTGAGGCTCTAGCTGACTAACCTTACCGTGTATGACCTTGGCTTGTATGACCATCCTTTCTGGTGTTGACCTGTGGCTCTGTCTGACTACCCGCTCCGTGTATGACCCTTGGCTTGTCTGACCATCCGTTCTGGTGTTGACCTGTGGCTCTGTCTGACTACCCGCTCCGTGTATGACTCTTGGCCTGTCTGTCATCCAATCTGGTGCAAACCTGCAGCTCTGGCTGACTAACTATCCTCTGTATGATCTTAGGCTTGGCTGACTATCCATTCTGGTGTTGACCTGTGGCTCTGTCTGACTACCCGCTCTGTGTATGACCCCTTGGCCTGTCTGACATCCAATCTGGTGCAAACCTGCAGCTCTGGCTGGCCAAGCATTCCGTGTTTGCTCTGGTGTGTCTGACCATCACCTTGACATAGCCTGGGATTGTCCACTTTGCATCCAGCATACAAACACTCCAGTGGATAACTTAGGGTTGTCCTTGGTGGCTTGGCGGACTTCCTCTAGCCTTTGTACCTCTGCGGCTGCCAGGTGCGGACCTGTAGCGCAGCCGGTCTATTTGGTACATGGTCTGTGCAGGTATGAACCTGCAATATCCTCCGTGCGCATTTGGTCTCTGGATCCGTTGTCCATACAGGTGCGTACCTGTAGTGTCCTCAGGTGCGGACCTGAGTCTTCCATCCTCTGCCCGCTGGATTCCGTCAGTATCATTGCACCAGCTGGATCCATCCTGAAGTCCTCTCCTTGCCTGTGTTTTGTGCTGTTTCCATTGTCCTGTTGTGTTGCTAAATAAAGGTTTTGTTACCTAAAGTACTGGTCCATTCTCGTTATTGAATCCATGACATTATGACTAAACATGGTAATACATTCATACAAACATATTTATTACAATAGTGCCCATATCCTCTGATTATTATTCCACTGTCTTACTAGCAGCCATAAAACTACACATATACTGTATGCTTCCAGAGCCTTGTGCCACTGTTTCACTGGTAGACACAGAAATACACATCCACTCTCTGCCCACCCAGGCATGTTACTATCTCACTAGTAGCTATATAACCACACATGCTTTCTGACACCCCAGCCTTGTTCCAGTGTCCATTAATCGATTCAGAACAACACTGAACGCTGTCCAACACCCCAGTCCGACATACCACCTCCACTGGTAGCTGTTAGATTACACACACACTGTCATAGACTTGTGCCATTGTCAGCTGGTAGCTACAGAACCACACATGCAAACGCTAACACCCCAGGCTTGTTCTATTACCAGCTAGTCCCTAGAGGACCACACATATGCTGTTTGGTACCTTTTCTCCACTGTCTCATTGGTCACACATACACTTTCTGCTTCCTCAGCCTTTCTCTGTTGTTGCAAGCCACAGAAGTATACCCTCACCTTTGCTCTACCTTCTACTCATAGTCAAAGACATGTACATACACTGTTAGAACCCCTGCCCTGTACTACTGCTCCACTGATAGCCATAGAACAACACATACACTTTGACACCCCAGCCTTGTTTTAGTGTTTGCTGGTAAACATAGAATCACACATTCATTTTCTGACACTCAGCCTTGTTCCACTGGTAGTTACAGAGAGATATAATTTGTAGCATTCAGTATTAATCTAAATTCTACAAACATTGATTTGTTCCATGCTAGATAGGAGATACTTGCAGAGATACAGCATATAAATATCAGGAGACTGATGTACTAAGAACTGGATCAGTTTTGGAGCAAAACAATTTCAACATAAAGAACAAATAGAAATGTGTCTTTATTTGAATGGGGCAATTAACCCATTGAATTTTAGATAGATTAAAAGTTCCATATTAATTTATATGCCAGTATGTTGCATTTGGTTTGCTGCAGAATTGTTCGATTAATTTTAACACATCAACCTCATTTTGTAATGCACAGGATTGGGAAATCCACTAGATCATGAGTTTATTCACTAAAGCAGTGATTCTCAACCAGGGTGCCTGCCACAGGCATCGACTTAGGGTACCCCATCTTTTCTATAAAAATGTTGATAAAATGTGAATACTGAGTTTCAGCTGTATATTTCTGTAAAACTGACTGCACAATATGTTTGCTTCTGTTATTCTGATTGTGAGACCTAAACAGTATATTTATGCCTCTGTATCCTCCATTACTTGCTTGACAAATGAGCTATAAAATGTTAGGTGTGCCCCGAATCTTCCAGGCTGCATGTTAGGGGTGCCTTGACCAAAAAAAGTTGAGAACCACTGCACTGAAATGTGATGAAGGTGCGATAAGGAGGTGGTAACATCTCGTGGGATAATCTCCCCAATGCTGTTATTCTATGAAACCATCTCTCAAGTTGGATATATGACACTACATGGACTCCATAGAATAATATAGGATTTAGAAAGTTTCACACTGGAGACATTATCTCTTCTTTGTCACACCTTTATCACAGGGATAATAAGTATTAAAGTGGATGTGTCACATATTAATAACATAGCCTAAGTATTTAGGCTGCATATTGAATTCTTCTAAAATGCTATTAATAATTTTTTTAAGGTTTTATTTGTTGTAAATTTACCTTAGAAAGTCTGTCTCCTGGCTACTTCTGGTTAGACTGCTCTGCCTCTGCTCTCCTCCTTCCTCCAATGATGGAGGCTTCTGTGTGTAAGCTGGAGCAGTCTCATTGGCTAGTTATCGATCTCTGCCAATGACACCACTCCAGCATACAGACAGAAGCCTCCGTCATTGGAGGAGAGAGGAGAGCAGAGGCAGATCAGTCTATCCGGAAGTATCTGGGAGACAGACTTTGTAAGGTAAATTTCCAACTAATAAAACTTAATAGCGTTTTAGAAGAATTTGATCTGTAGCCTACATAGTTAGGCTATGTTATTAATATGTGACACATCCACTTTAAGAGCTCCAGCTGTTTGCCACTACAATTCCAATCATGAACAACTAACCAGTGACTATTTGAGGATGATGGGAGTTGTAGTCTGCCAAAAGCTGGAGCTTTACTTGACTAACCTGCTTCCAATTTACTCAACCAGCCATGGAATTCTTCGCCAAGATTGTCCCTTGAACACCACTTACACACTATTCATGGACACAGTTGAGGTACTAAACAGTTTGAAATTTCATTTGAATTTGCACTAAATATTATTTTCAGATATAAAACACCGGTCGTATTTAAGTAGTGTGTATCAATTGTCAAATTAGTGGAAGTTATAAAATGTTACATTGCTACAAACATCTGTAGTGTTGGTTATAATGAGCTGGCAGTAATTCCCACAGACTTGTATTATGGCAGCCATCGCTGAGGCAGATTGCTTCTATTGCTCTCCAGAGTAAGGCAGTCAAAGCTTTAATCAAAAAATAATCAAATAGTTGAAAATGTTGCAGTCGATGTTCTTTGTTGTGCCCTCTCTTTGCAGACTGCAAACAAAACCTCAAGCTGTTTCAAGTAATGTTTCCATTTACTTGTCAAATTAGTATTGTAGACTCGTATTATACTTGCCAAACAGTGATAACACTAGAATTACTAGTTTACAGACAGTGTTTCAAGTTCAGTTGCTAACCTCATTTGACCTTTGGCACATTTTTCATGTAAGGAAGGTGGGATTTGTGCATACAGTTATTTATTCTAGAAGGCATCAGTACATATGTGAACCCGGTGAAATCCAGTGAAATGAGTGCTAACACTCATCAACCACAATTAAATCTAGTCCTATGTTCTATAAAGGACACATTTTAGCAGGCCCGGACTGGGAAAAAAAATAGGCCCGGGCATTTAAGGCCGAGCAGCCCATTTTTATTTTTTGAGCAGCCCATGGGTGCCCATCATGGGCGGAGCTTATAATGACGTGCGGTGCGCTGCACGGCTGCACGTTGATTGCCCGCCCACCAGGAAACTTGTATTGCGGTGGCCGTCTTTCAGAAAGTGAAAGACGGCCCAAAATCGTTTAATAATTTTTTTTTTTAAACGCCCGGACCGGCCCACCGGGCCTGCATTTTTGACTTAGGCCACACTGACCAATGAGAATTAATACCTGGGATCATGTAGGGTGAAACCATACACTACCAGAAACATACTTTTGTTAAATCTATTGAGTACTAAGAAGCTACTGTACATAAATCTCATAAAGGGATGTATCACCTATTAAATAAAAATGTATACCGTAAGCTATATCCTTCTGACTAAAACAAGGACACCTCCACTGCTGAGAGGTGTTTTACTCAAAATTTATTGCAGATCACACTTTATTATTTTAGGAGAAATATCTCAGTGGCCTGAAATTTTTTTTGCTACACCATCTTATGGAGGTTAATGGTCAACTGAAACATTTCAGGCGACTCAGGTACCTAATAAAATCAAGTTTGAGCTGCAATACCTTTTTTTATTAAAATACCTTTCACCAGTGGTCCTGAGTGTTATACTCAGGGGTATAAACAATGCAATGTATATTTTATTACATTTTAAGTGTTGCTTTCCTTTGAAGAAGAGCTTAAATGTAGCTGCCCAATTATCAAACCTTTATAGCCCAAAGTAATATATAAAGTGACAAAATTAGAATTGACTGCACTGGGCTTAGAAATGGATAAAATGGATAAGAAATTATGGCCCATATTTAGGATGAGGAAATCTGGAGCAAATCAGCTGCACCATAGGGGCCAAATATAATTTTACATTGATTTAAATGGGATTTTTAATTCCTCAAATGCTAATGAAGTTAGCAAATCATCAAGTGGATTGAAAGTCACATTTACAACAGTGAACATTTTGGGAAATGGTATTTGTCCTTCATGGTACAGTTGGCTTTCTCCAGAATTTCACTTCTTTAACTTCCTGAACATGATCCTATTTGTCCTCATATTCAATTTACTTAACCCCGTAAGGACCGGGAAAATCTGTGGTCGTTTTCCCTTAAGGACCAGAGCAATTCTGACCTTTTTGACTATGTCTTTCTTCAACAGTGTTTTCCCTCTTAGGCTTTTATTCCACCCCCATAAATTATATACTGTTTTTTTAAGCACAAATAGGGCTTTCATTTGATACCCTATTTATATGGATAACCCACCATTCACTTTATTAAAATTAGAAAAAAAGGTAAAAAAAAAACAAACCATTTTTGATTTTTCTCTTGGGATCAATTTGCCACAAAGGGTTAAATTTTTATGGAGACTGCATGAAAAGTATGACCGGTCAGTCATACCTACAAAATGCGCAGTTTAAAGTGGCCACTGTCCCCCCCTGGGTGAAAATCCCCATGTCCCTTTTTCCCATCCTATTTTGACACTTTTTTGTCCCTGCCATTTGGTGGTGTATTGAAGTGTATTACATGGCTCCACAACAATCACACTTGCAACATTGTTTAATTATATATATATTTTTTTTAAATAAAAAAATGTTTTTGTAAAAAAAAAAGTGTGTTTTTTTTTATAAAAAAAAAAAAAAAAGTGTATAATTGCAGGTCAAAAATTGACCTGCGTTTAGACAGCCTCCTGCACCAGCAGTGAAGGGGTTAATACCCCCAGCTGCTGTATTTTTTTAACCACTAGGTGTCTCCCGTCTACTTCTGTCTCCCTTACTTTGAGAGCAAGGGAGACAGAGGCAGACGAGACAGGCACAGACAGCATGCTTTGCATGCTGCCTCTGTCTGTCACTATGCCGGTACATGTGATCGCTGATACAGCGATTGCATGAACTGGCAGAAGCAAGAAGGGCTGAGACTGAATGCCCCGGTCTCGGAGCTCTCAGTCTCAGCCTGGAATTAATGATAGCAGCGTGCATGGAGGCACGCTGCTATCATTTAAGCCATGACGGTCCTGGAGCGAGATGCCGCTGGTCTCATTTAACTCAGTAGTATGAGGGTAGTATGAGTGTGAAGTTAGTATAGTGATTATTGGTTCATAGATGTACAGTATTTGGATAATAATTATTATTTTGTATCCTCTGATGTTAAATTGCACTGCGCTATTGCAGATAATTAGACTAACTTATAAGGATGTATGAAAAGTCATGTTTTCTTCTTGCACCGTTGAAATTTCTGCATCAGTGTTACAAAGTTGTTAGCAGGTTGAGTCCGATATCATAAGCCTTAGCAGGTTGAGTCGTACATTATCATGAGCCTTGAAAAATATTTTAGCAGACTGAGACCTATGGCAATGTATACATGAAAAAATGTTAGCAGGCTGAGTCCTATGGCAACAGAAGTATTCCAAAAATTTTAACAGTCTGAACTCTACAGTAGTATAAATCTTGAAAAAATTATCAGGCTTGAAGGAACCTCATTTTAATCAGGTGACAAAAAAGCCCCTCCTATTATGCATTGTATGTTTACTGTTGGGGCAATCTTCTAATATGTGCACTGATTTTGATGGTGATTTTGCATGGGTTAAGATCTTAATTTCCTCATTGAGTTATATCCCATAATCTATTCAGACTCTTGGTTCCATGGCCATCCTGCTCCTCAAATGGTGCTTGGACCATTTTACTGAGGATGATACCCCCATTTTTGAGGAAGGGAAAACTGATGTGGACAAACTAGATTCTGCCTTCTTTGTTGGGGATTCATATGAGGAAGACCTTGCTTTTTCCACTGAGGGTCTTATTCTGGATATTTTGGAGACACTTAAGGTATCAGATTCCTCCCATTCCTCTGATATCTCTCTGTCTTCCAGTACAGGTTACTGGTAACTTTGGGTAGGAGATCTGCCCCTTTCATTGTAGGCAGAAACAATTCTAGAATTGTAAGCAAGGGGTGGAGCCTACCTTCTCTCCTTGGATACAGCTAACCAACCAGCTCCAGAAAGATTTGTTCCTTGGTAAAGATAACACAGGCAAGAGAACAGTTCTGCTATAGCTTTAGAAGTTTTTTATTTTTCTGTTAGAAATGGAATACCACCATTAGGCGTATTACTATAACTGACAATGCCCTTAGATGTGGCTAGCTCAGCGACCAGGTGCTTTTTGTGGACCTTAAGTCCTGGGGGGGGGGAATCTTGGCTACAAGTTCTTTCCTCAGGAGTTGTCCACCGAGGCTTCTTCTTAAAACATGGTAATCTGAAGACAGAAGATCTGCAGGAAAGGTGAGCAACCCTTTGAGTGCTGCAGGTCCACATGTCCCACAGTGCCCCAAAAAATATGCCATATACTATCCTGTTCTGGACCTAAAGCTTCTCAACCCCTTTGTTCTATCTTCTCGGTTCAAGATGGAGTACTTGTACTTCCTCATTGCCACTATGTTTCCAGGGGAATTTTTGGCTTTCCAGGAAATAAAAGACAGATATCTGCATATTCATGTAGACCATCAGCATTTCCTGCAGTTTACCTTCAAGGACTGTCATTTTCAGTTTAAAATCCTTCCCCTTGGACTGACCTCGGCTCAGAGGGTGTTTACAAAGGTTATGACAGCTCCAGTGGCTCACATTCACTTATTAAGGATTTCTCTGACTCCCAAACTGGACAACCTTCTGCTGAAGGCCCCTTCAGAGGAGACGTTGCAGCTTCAGATTCAAACTTGCATGTCTGTTCTGGAGCAACATAGCTGGGTTCTCAGTTTCAAGAAACCTTTCTTTGGTATGTCTCAGGTCCTTTCTTTGTTTTTTTTGGAGAATAAACTTATCTTTATTTAACATACATATGACACCAGTAGTAGTGTATTTATATGTAAATCAAAGCTGCTTCTTATATATTATATTAACCAGCAAAATTCAAATAAAGTAAATAATGCAGATCTTTTCTTTTTCCTCAATTCAGGAAGTATTGGTGATGAGTCTGTCTGATTGGTAAGATATGGGAGTGGTGTATGATTTAGCGATCTTTTATAATTTATGCTATTTTGAAAATGTTTTCTTGCTCTAAATGCAGTTTAATTGCATTTAAAATACATATTTGATTGAGTGTAGACTATTTGTCCAGAATACTAAGAATATTTTATTTAAAATACACTTCTTTGCTCAAGCACAACTTGAGGTCCTTTCTTTCTTGGTATGAGGTGTTCCTACCAGAAGACAAGATTCTATTGTTGTCTCATCAGTGTCTCACGTTGCACTTTAGCCACCTGTGATGGTGCGGGAACATATGAAAGTTTTGGGCTTTCTAATTTCTGCTAAATTCATATATGGGAGATACAGCTGGACATTCTCAGGAATTGATCCAGATAGTAGCATCATCTTTCCTGTCTTATGTCCATGTCTAGTCGGATGAAGGAGAATCTTTCTTGGTGGCTCCAGAGGTCCCACCTCCCTCTAGGATAGCCTCTGGTTATCTTGCATTGGTTCATAGTCATAACAAATGCCAGCCTGATGTTCTGGGGTGTCACTCTGGGTCCTCTGATGGCCCAGGATCTGAGGACCTGTGCAGAGAGTCTCTTCTCAAGTGTCCGATAGCTTTGAGCAATTTGTCTAGCATTGGTTTCAATCCCTGCAGGGATCTCTGGCGTCAATCCAGTTCTACAATGCAGCAATGGTGGCTTATATAAACCTCCAGGAGTGAGGCCACATGGTCTGAGGTTTGGCTGATCTTCATGTGGGTAGAGGCCCATGTGCTGGCTTTGTATGGTCGTTATATCCCAGAGGAAGAAATTGTTGTACCAATCGTTTTCAGTCGCCAACACTTGGATCCCATCAAGTGAGAGCTCAATCAGAGTGTATTCAACTCAGTAGTTTGCAGATGGGGTCCTGCGACAGTTTATTTAATATTAATATCCACTGAACAGCAAGGTTTCTCAGTTCTGTGCTAGATTCTAGCCCTCTAGCTCTTTTCGTGGAAGCAGTGGTCATTCAATAATGCATATTCCCCTTTTATACATGTTTTCTCCATTTCCTCTTATTCCCAATGTGCTAAGAAGAGTCAAGATGGAGCAGCTGACGTCATTCTGATTGCCCGTTCTGGCCCTGTTGAGCCTGGATTTCAGATCTTCTCAGTCTTTACCTTGCAAAGACATTTAGACTTCCTCTGCACTAAGACCGCTTGATCCAGGGTCCGCTGTATCATGCACAGGTAGAACAGTTGGCTTTGACGGCCTGACTCTAGAGGCCAGCATCCTGATGAAGAAGGAGGTTCCTGACCCTGTCATTGCTACCGTGTTGCAGGCTCAAAAGACAGTTTCTTCTGAAGCATACCACAGCATATGGTCCTTGTTCTATAAGTGATGGGAAGCCAGGGGTTTGCTCCTGGGCCTTTCCGGCTTCTGGTTATTTTGTCCTTTCTTCAGAATGGTCTTCAAAAAGAGCTAGGTCTTAGTGCTAATACAGTTCAGATTGTAATTCTTTCTGTCCTTTTCCAGAGCTGTATTGACTTATCTGACGTGTAGACTTTTGTCCAAGAGGTGGCTCATGTTTACCCCTTTTATCAGGATCGCACTCCTCGTGGGATTTAAACATATTTCTGCTTGTGATTATATCCTTTTGGTGGGTGGCTGATCTTCAGGCGTTATCATGTAAGCTTCCCTTTCTGGTTTTCTGATATGGTGGTTTTGCAGATTCCTATAGGGTTCTCCCAAATGTTATTTCACATCAACCAGGAAATAGTTCTTCCTTATCTCTTTCCTAACCATCTAATAGGAGCTTTTTTTTTTTATGGATATGGTCAGGTGCTTGAAATACTGTGTTCATCAAACACAGCCATTATGTAAATCTAGCTTGCTTTTTATATTTTATAAAGGCCCTTGTGTGGGCATGGCTGCGTGTAAGGTAACAGTGGCTTCATGGGTTAAGGCGACCATTCAGCAGTCATATATTATTAAGAAGATGGCAGTTCCCTTCTGTGTTATGGCACATTTCACCTAGATGGTGGGCACCCCTTGACCTATAAGAATTATGCCTCTGTTGTACACATGTGTAAGGTGACGACATGGTCATCCCTCTATTGCCAAACACTACTGTTTTAATGTACTGGGTTTGGCTGAAGCCAGCAGTGGCTGGAAGGTCCCAGCCATCAGTCTCCTACAATGATGAATTTCTTTAGAATGTCCAACATTTCAGCTAGTCACTACCTGCTTAATTATAGCAGGGTGACTTTACAGCGGATGAAAGTTCCGCTTTAATGGTTTACTACTAGTGCTACTACTACTACCTCCTCAGGAGGAGGATTTTAATCATTAACTACACAAGTTACAGAAATCATCGCCACAGTCAGGTTTTGTAGTAGGATTTTACTACCACCAACATGTCCATGCCCTCCTCTTAGTCCTTTCCCTTTACCACTAACCCTAGCACATTTGGTGGACATAATGATAGTAGTGTTGATTTTTTACTTTAAAAGGGTAGTAATGTTTCACAAAAACAGCAGCTCCAATTAATCTTCATAGTATTTGAGAGTGCCATAGAGAGTGCTATTTCAGTACTGTCAGAGTTGTAGTTCAAGAGTAATTGAATGATAAAGTTTCCCCCTTCCGCCCCTTTTACCTAGTGTAAGCCCCCTCTCCTCAGATGTGGAATCCAGTCCATAGACCAGACAGCTCACAGCAAGGAGCAATCTTCTTACTGTGAGAACAATGAAAACCCTGCCCCCTTGACAGGTTTTTCAGCTTTTTCCCTTATCTTAATTGAAGATTATCCCTCTCTGCAATCTACCTGGACACACCCTGCTGCTCTGAGGTGAGCAGTGTTACATCAGTAAAAGGGGCGGGAGGGAGATACTTTATCATTCAATTACTTTTGAACTATAGCTTTGACAGAATTGAAACAACACTCTCCAAGGCCCAAATGCTATGTTGATTAAATAGAGCTGCTTTTATTATGAAACATTACTATCCCTTTAACAACCGTCTGTCTGAAAATAATGTATGCTGTATGTCTCTGTCTCTAGTATCTGCCACTTTCTAGTATCAGATCAGGATTTCCTTTCTGTCACCTATGTCAAAAGTGTTTTTTGTTTTACTTTATTATTTAAAATTGTCACTCTCTGTAAATCACACCCACATTTCCTGTAACCATTCAAAAGCTAGCCCCAGTACTCCTTAAAGTAAGTATATCCAGCTCCCCATGATTGCCTATTTGTTTCTAACCTCATTAATGTTAAAAATTCAACAGCTTTCTCTTTATCTCCCTCGGACTGCAGTGTTTTTTTTACACTAAAATAGACAAAATAAACCTGTTAGCATCATGATCAGAAGCTTGCAAATTTCAATACAGAGTAAGGCACACAGCAACAAGGGCATGGCCAGAGACCCCCACACCACAGTATATGCCTTTGTCCCTCTTCTTGTCTGTGTGGATTTAGGAAGTAGGAGTAAGTGTGTGTAACACAGTATTTCAGATTGTATCTTTTGTCTGTCTTGCCTTGAATGATAATGTATTATGACTGTCTATATAATATATGACTGATTGTCAGTCCTTTTCCAGCTCTGATAGGAGGATCAACTGCCAGTCTGACTGCCACGTGTCACCACGTGGGTTATTATTTATTTATTTATTTTTAAACTTTCCTTTCTCCCTTCACATCCACACTTCCGGTAGCCGACTTGTTCAGAGGACAACTGGCTACCACTACTAAATTAAGCAACTCCAGATCCCTCTCTTTGCCTGTCTGTCTATACACTAGCTAGCTCATCATTTCAGCAGATTCCTCCCTCTGTCCCAAGAACAGACTGACGACATGCGTAAACTGACAGCATTTTATACTGGTGAGTTAGCACAAAGGAAATACATAGAGGAAATTCTTACCCTGTTTGTTAGCGGTTTCTATAATTTGAATATATCCATATTAATGATGCTGTATATGTTTACATTATGTTGTGATTATATAGACATGAAACAATTTTCAGTTTACCTGAGATACTGTTTTGTGGTACCTAAGCAGTTGTGATGGCATACTATGAGTTTGTTGAATGTGCTTCTTTTGTAATGAGAGATTTTTCTTGTGTTCTGTTTTATATGTTATCTTGTCCCATACACCCAGTTTTAAATATTGCCTTTTTAAAACAAAAATATTGCGTTAGCTGCTATGGTCAAACTGCATGTTAAATCACATCAGCAATGTTTTTTTTACCAAGAAGCATGCATCTGATGTTCATATTATAGCACACTACATTATATCCTGATATTATTATTATTATTATTAATCTTTATTTATATAGCGCCAACAAATTCTGCAGCACTTTACAGTAGGGAGTAGACATACAGAGGTATTAAATAGTACAATCAAATGTGGAGAACAGAAGGATCAGTGGACCCTACTCGTGAGGGCTTACAGTCTAGAGGAAGGTAGGTATGACACAGAAGGAGTAAGTGCTATTGGGTGTAAGTGCCACCTGCCAGTCAGTGGGTGGGAGTGAGAAGTGCTGTTGAGTGCAGTGGTCAAGGCAAGGGGTGATTCTTAGTAATATTGTTTATGGAGGCAGTTGATAGGCTTTCCTGAAGAGGTGAGTTTTCAGGGAGCGTCTGAAGATCTGAAGGCTGGAGGAGAGTCTGATTGGGCGGGGGAGGGAATTCCAGAGCTGAGGTGTAGCATGGGAGAGGTCCTGTAGGTGGGAGTGGGAGGATGTGATAAGAGCTGTGGAGAGAAGAAGGTTGTGTGCAGAGTGAAGATGGCGAGAGGGAGTGTATTTGGAGATGAGAGATGAAATATAGTGTGGTGCGGTGTTAGTGAGGGCTCTATAAGCAGCAGAATTTTGAATTTAATTCTGTATGCTAATGGGAGCCAGTGTAGGGATTGACAGAGGGGTTTGGTGTCAGAGAAGCAATGAGTGAGGTAGATTAGTCTTGCAGCAGAGTTCATTATGGACTGTAGTGTGGTTAGTCGGGTGAGAGGAAGGCCAATTAGTAAAGAGTTACAGTAGTCAAGACGGGACACGATGAGTGTTTGGACTAGAATTTTGGTAGTGTCTTCTGTGAGAAAGGGTCGGATTCTAGAGATGTTGCGGAGGTGGAGGCGGCATGATTTGGAGAGTGACTGGATGTGAGTAATGAAGGATAGGGTAGAGTCAAATCTGACCCCCAGACAGCGAGATGTAGGGGTCGGTGTGATGGTAGTGTTGTTGATGGTGAGGGTAATATCTGGGGTAAGGCTGGTTGTGGTGGGAGGGAAGATGATTAGTTCAGTTTTGCCAAGGTTAAGTTTGAGTTGACGGGAGGACATCCAGGAAGACACAGCCGACAGACAGTCAGACACTCGGGACAAGAGGGAAGGGGAGAGGTCAGGGGAGGAAATATATATTTGAGTGTCATCAACATAGAGATGATGGTGAAACCCAAGGGAGTTGATTAGTTTTCCAAGGGATGAGGTGTAGATTGAGAAGAGCAAGGGTCCCAGGACTGATCCTTGAGGCACTCCAACAGACAGTGGGATGGGTGGAGAAGTGGAGCCAGAGTAGGAAACGCTGAAGGAGCGGTTGCAGAGATAAGATGAAAACCAGGAGAGTGCAGTGTCACAGGTACCTAGGGAGTGGAGGGCATGGAGGAGGAGAGGGTGATCTACTGTGTCAAAGGCGGCTGACAGGTCCAAGAGAATGAGTATGGAGTAGTGGCCTTTTGACTTGGCTGAGAGCAAGTCATTGGCCACCTTAGTGAGGGCGGTCTCGGTGGAGTGATGAGGGCGGAATCCAGATTGCAAGGGATCGAGCAGGGAGTGGGAGCAGAGGAATCTAGTGAACTGATTATATGCGAGACACTCAAGGAGCTTGGAGGCAAATGGGAGAGGAGAAATTGGTCGGTAATTTGACAGTGAGTTTGGGTCCAGGGAGGGTTTCTTTAGGATCGGTGTGATGAGTGCATGTTTGAAAGAGGATGGGAAGGTGCTGGTTGAAAGGGAGAGGTTGAATACGTGAGTAAGGATTGGAGTTAGTAGAGGGGAGAGTTCTTGAGTGAGCCGAGATGGGATATCTTGACACTTTGCAAGATTTAACTTTATGAAAACTAGTTTTAAATCCAAAAAGGTGTAATTATAAAAACTCGTCCCTTACTAAAAGACTATAAAGTCAAATGTTTAAATATTTATATGAAATTAAGATATTGCACTATATGGATGTATTTATCTTTATGCTAATACTGTGATAGAAGTGAAAGAGAGGATAATCTAGCTAATCATACAAATTATCCAAGTATGTATTCTGTTTACAGTAGAAAAGCCATTGTAATGTTTTTAAGCACCAGCAGATGGGGAACTGTCCATGGTAATCTTGACAGAATGACAACATCAGGCAGATTCTTCTAACCTTCTAATGTGTTTTTTACTGGTTTATTAACTCATTGAGGACAAGAAGGTTGTGAAATACATTACTGGATGATGTTATTAAAAATAATTGAGTTTATGCAATTTAATGGAAATAGAAAAAAGTAGCATCTGTGAAGTTTAAAGGGTCAGTAATGTCCCCAAAAAATCATAGAATTTTGTAGAGCTTCAAAAAATAAACTCTATGGCACAAATCCGATCTCTCAAACCGCTATGGTTTGAGAGATATATGCATTTAATATTCCCCCTCCCTCCCCTTCTCCTCATGTCAGCTGTAAAGCTGACAGCAGGAGATTCAAGTTGTGCGACTCGAGGAGGCTCTTCAGCAGAGCCAATATAGCGATATTTAACACTTTCAGTGCCAGAGAGGTACGCAACACATTGCAAAACAATGTGTTGCGTACCCCTCTGGTACTGAAGGGGTTAAAAATAATTAATTCAGTTGGACAGTCTACAAAGTGTGCTTCCAAACCAGGCATACTTTGTAGACCTTCCCACCAAAGTAATTATTTTCCAGTAACGCTATTTCGGCTCTGCTGCAGAGCCACTAGCTGGTCCCCGGACCAGGATTTCCTGCTTGGCAGTACAGCGCTGACGTCAGGAGAAGGGGAGGGAGGGGGGAACTTTCAATATGAATATCTCTCACACCATAGCGGTTTGAGAGAGAGGATTTTTGCCACAGAGTTTATTTTTTAAAGCTCTACCAAACTCTATGAACTTTTTTTGGGATATCGCTGACTCTTTAACCCTTTAAAGGACAGAGAAGTGTGCAGTGAGTTGTGAAGCAATGTCTTGCTCACACCCTTGGTCTGCAAGGGTTAAATAAAGCAGGGGAGACTGTTTTTCTTGCAAATAGTTTATCGACTTCTGTTTGAGTGTTCTTTAAAGGGGAACTACCACCCCGCAATAACTTAAGCTTCACTGATTGCTCATCTGGCGACTAGCTGCTTAGTAGCGCTAGTCGCCAGAAATATTACCTGGTTCAGCAGATATCGGCGTTTTACCGATGGTGACAGGAGCAGGAAGCACGGAAGTCTCTTCACAGTGACGTCCGTGCGCCTGCGCTGTCAGTCCCTTTTGCACCGCTTCCTGCTCCTGTCACCATCGGTAAAACGCCGATATCTGCTGAACCAGGTAATATTTCTGGCGACTAGCGCTACTAAGCAGCTAGTCGCCAGATGAGCAATCAGTGAAGCTTAAGTTATTGCGGGGTGGTAGTTCCCCTTTAAGTAAAATATATAGTAAAGTCTATATCACCAATGCAAAAACAACCACAGAATAAAGGACCAATAGAGATGTACAATTCAGAAGCAAACCAACTGCAGGCATTGTTCGGAAGCAAAACATTGTTTCACTTTATTTGATATGCGAGTTATTTAACCCCTTGAATACTAGAGGGGTTTCCAATGCATTTCTAATCAATGCGTCCAAGACTTCTCTTGCAGTCAAAGGGTTAAAAGCCCCATTTAATATCACTGAGAACTTTCATTTGTCCCTTGTGGTTCAATTAGCTTTTTTCAGAATTGCACATTATATTATTTTTCTTTATAACATGTTCATAATATAGCTTAATTAATTCCCTAGATGAAAATGTAATACATATGAGATGTAATTCAGCAAAGTGCAGGAAGAGCAGCATACCATCATTAACAGATGCCTCTGAGTGTTTATCAATGATCAATTATATTTCCCTGCTTTGTGTATGTGTGGCAGGGAAATTAAAGGGTTAGTAATGTCTACTTCATCGGTCGAGTCTTCTTTATATTAAAACTAAGAGATTGCGCTATATTTAAGTACTTAGTTTCGTGTAGCTTAAAAGTTATGCAGAGATAAAGATCTACCGCCCACCCTTTTGGGCACGTCACTGCTGCAGCTCTCTCTGGTCAGGACGGCTGCATTGAGGGACAAACTTCAGCAAGCAAAGGGAAATACTCTCCCTCTTCGTCAAGGGGAGGAAAGATTTCCCTTATACTTAGTGAAGTTTGTCCCTCGCTCCAGCCGTCGAGTTGCACGACACAAATAGAAAATCCATTGGAGGAGGCCAGGAAGGGGAGGGCGGGGGATCTTTCTCTTTGCATAATGTTTGAAATACACAACAGTAAGCACTTAAATATAGCACAGTCTCTTAGTTTTAATATAAAGAATACTCAACCAAGTAAACATTACTGTCACTTTAATTGAGTGCCACAGAGGTACCCAACACATTGCAATGCGTAGGGTACTTCTCTGACACTCAAAGGGTTAAATAAAATTGTGGCGTAAAGTCATCCTTACAATATACTCATATAGCTTACGTGTATGTGTGTGTCCACCAACCAAATCCTGACCAATGGGAATGACAGATTTACCTGGTACTCACTAATTATATTCAAGCAAATACCAGATGTGATGTGGTCTTTAGTGATTTTGCAGATGCTTAAGAAAATAAGAGAATGTCCTTGCTCATTCAGCCATTTTATGATGACTAGACCACATCATGGAAAACTAGAACCATGGATCCAGGAACAGAACCAACAGATCTGATTAGCTCTCTTTAGAATATGTATGTGTCCAGAACAGCGCGAAATGTGACTCTCTAGGCAGTTTCCTACTCTGTCTAGTTGGACATTTGTTCCTGTTCTTGTTATTACATATTAAGAAACATTTCCACAGGGAAGGAAAGTCCCAAAATGTCCACACCTACCCACAATGAATTATCCTTGGCTTTAGAGGCCTAACAAGAATTATGGTGTAGATAGCCCAGAACATAGAGCTTATGAAGAAGAAGAAGAACTAAAATCTGTTCCAGCATCTATTTTAGAGTGTAATCAGATTAGTACATCCCCAAATTAGGTGGTATAATATAAAATATAAGGGTGGTATTAACATAAATCAGCAGTGTTAAAGGGCATTGAACCTTTAACCCTTTTGAGTACCAGAGGGGCATGCAATGTGTTGAGTACCCATCTGGCACTCAAAGGGTTAAAAATAGCTTCCTTTTACAAACCACTTTGTATAAAGCAGCTGAGGCTGCTGTCTATAAAACTCTTGAGTGAGGCAGAGTTGTCAACTATAGTAAAGGGATAGTAATACTTAATTTTTTGTATATTTATTATTGTAGGCATTAAAAACACATTAAAAACTATGTAAGTCCATATAGGCTTGAGAGATATTCTCTACAAAAGTTTCCCCCTCCCTGACGTCAGCGCTCTAGCTGACAGATTTGGATTCTGGACCGCAGACCGACCGGCGGCTCCTCAGCAGAGCCGAGATCACGATCTTTAAAAAAAACTACTTCATTCGTGTGGTCTACAAAGTGTGCCTGGTTTGCAAGCACACTTTGTAGACCATTCCAATGAAGCCAGCCGGTCTGCGGTCCAGAATCCAAATCTGTCAGCTAGATGGCAGACTTGACTGAAACAGCCAGGAAGAGGGAATTTTAGTTGCGAATATCTCTCAAACAATAAAGGTTTGAGAGATAAGACTTACATAGTTATTTTTTAATGCCTACAAAAATAAATAAACAAAAAATAAGTATTACTGTCGCTTGCTTTCTGATCTTTAAATTATTCATGGCTTGTGTATTGCTAGCACTGCTGTAAATATAGCTAACGAGAGAGGGCCTGAGGCATTATTAACCTCTTGAGTGCCAGAGAGATATCCAACACAATGAAAAGTAATATTTAGTGTCCATATTCATGGTTCTACCATGGATTATGAAAGATGAAACAAAAACCTGAGGGGTCTGCATGTACTTTATTGCACAGCCGTTATGTTCAGAGCCCTGAGAATCAAACAAGTTCAAAGTTACTTGTATTGATTGCTATACTCTGCTAAGTATTAATGATTCATGAGTAGCACTGCTTGTCTTATTATAGATAAAACAGATGGAAGGCATGTGCTTTTCTTTATAAGCCATGAGGGGGAACCTAAGGTCTTCCAAGTGTTGATGAACTATGACTCTCATCATTCCCAGCCAGCCAGAATTGTAGTGCAATAACAGCCGGAGGACATAAGTTTGCTTTCCTTAAGCCTTAACCTTTTCAAAGTAGCCACTGATTTAGATAAGCCATTGACATTAATGGGAATTTTGTTTTGTGCCTCTATGATGCATTTATTTTACCCAGAATTACACCAGTTAATGAAGTCAAATAAAGACAAGCTTCCATTTAGTTCAGTATTTGCCGTATTACCTTTCTATTTGTTGATCCAGATTTTAAAACAAAAAAAATAATTAAGAAATTTTTTTCAAATATTTTCCAAGAGGGATCAACATCCTAGCTGTGTTGTAAACAATTGTCTTAATTCTCAGTACTGTTGTGAGCTAGAAAGGTATCCACGATGTGTTTGAAAGTATCTACAGTATCTGCCAGCACAGCATCCTTAGGGAATTAATTGCACATCTGCACTGTCCTTACAGTAAAATACCCCTGCCTTTGTTGTATCCAGACGCTCCTTTCCTGTAGTGTTAAAGTATGTCCCATTGTTTTTTTTCTTTTTTATTCCTTTGAATAAAGAATTCCTGACAGAGTTCTGTGTATTGGCCTTTTCTCTAATGAAAACAAACCCAAGTTGTCTAGTCTCTTTTTATAACTAAAATCTTCCAATCCCCTTATCAGCTTTGTTGTACGTCTGTGTACCTGAGTTCAATAATAATTTAACAACCAGAGATGTCTGCAACAAATTGAAAAGGAATGCATTGCAAGCCCCTCTGGTCCTTAAAATAGGGTGACCAGACCTCACCTTTAACCGGGAACACATATGAAAAATGCATACTGCAGGGCTGCTTTGATTTCAATGCAGTCCTGAAATATGCCTATTTCCTATGTGGCCCTGGTTAAAGGTGAGGTCTGGTCAGCCTACCTTAAAGGGTTAAGAACATTTGCCTAAAACATTTTTATAGTACATCAGCCTCAGAATCCTAATTCAATCCTAATTTCTGTTATGGCTTTATAATGTGGGGTGAAAGAAAAAAACAACAATTTTCTTTAACCTTCTTGATAAACTTCAATGATATTTTTACAGCCTTAAAGGGATAGTAATACTTAAAATGAAAAAAAAGTGTTGTAGGGTTTATCCCCCTGAGTAAAATAAGAGTACTCCCACTTCTGAAAGGTCTTGTATTCAAAAGTTATAACCGCTCAAAGTTGAATTTTTTAGGTAAAGTATCACAGTGGCCTGAAATTGTACAGTGGCACTGTTGCTACACTATCCTATGGAGATATATGGTCTACAGACCAGAGCTGTCCATAGGATGGTGTAATAACAGCGCCACTGTAAAATTTCAGGCCACTGTGATACTGCACCTAAAAAAATTCAAATTTAAGCTGTAATAACTTTTGAATAAAACACCTTTCAGCGGTGGGAGTACCCTTTTTTTACTCAGGGAGATAAACACTACAATATATTGTTTTACATATTAAGTATTACTATCCCTTTAACATTTACAACTACTATATTAAAGGGGAACTATCACCCCAAATTAAGTCCACTCCCAATAATTAGCCATCTAGCAATAAGTGTACCAACGGTACTATTAGCCAGCATAATTACCACGTTAGTTGGAAATCTTACTTCTGCCGAGACTGACGGCCAGGTAACAGAGCTTTAGTGGCATCTGCGTGCCTGCACCATCAGTCCTTTCTGGTACCTAAAGGTACCATGTAACATCTCCTAGAGGAGACCGGGACTGACAGCGCAGGTGCGCAGATGTCTGTAAGCAAAGATGTCTGCACTGTTGCCTGGCCGTCTGTCCCGACACAAGTAGGATTTCCAACTAACGCGGTAATTATTCTGGCTAATAGTACCATTGGTACGCTTATCGCTAGATGGCTAATTATTTGTGGGAGACTTTATTTGAGGAGATAGTTCCCCTTTAACGATATTTTCCTGTTTTTACAAAAGTAGTGGTTGATTTGTTTATATGGACAAATGTTTTCACATGGAGTGCTTGTTTGTGATTTATTGCATTTTTATTTGTAAGCTTTAATTTTTTTACCTTTGCTTTGATTTTTTTATTGGTCCTATTCAGTCATCTATAAGGGTGGTTTCCATGGAACCCTAGGAAAGTAGAAAGGTCTCCACAGAACACATTTTTGTAGTGGCAGGTAGTGGAACAAAGCTGGATTTGCAGAAAGGGTGTTTTAGTAATTTGACTAGCAGTGGACATGTGAAAGAATAAAATTGTCCAATACAATTTTATTTTCATGTAGATTTCTATAGCCTTGCCCCACTGAATTGAAAACAAAAGCATTATACGCAATATTGTGGTAATGGTTACCTGTAATTTTATTCTAATAGTTTAGTTTTTAGTTACCTACGGGAGGTGCACTAAGGGGTAATGCTATATCGAAGTGTGTCTGACGATGTGTGTTAATCACTTCACCATGGAGAATTTGACACACTTTGCCATATGCACTAAGAATTAAATATCCAAGGGGAGGGGAGCAGATTTTAATCATTAGCATGATGGGTTTTCATACTACTGGTGATGTGTAAGGGATGCCCTCCCTTATACATTGCCAGCATTGTGAAAACCCTGAAGTCTGAATGCATCTTCTCTGCTACCCCACTTGCACAGTGCCATAGGTATGTGTTTTGGTGGCACTGAAAGGATTACAACAGTAAAATTCATTGTTACCATTGATTTATACAATGATATCACCAAAAGAGAAATTATAACATGTAACAGCTTCTTTACAATTCTATATCGACTGAACCAGTTGATAAGATGATTCAGGGATGCAATTCAAGGCAGCTATCAGAGCTTAGTGGATGTTCCAATGTGCCACTTTAAAATATAAACACACCCACATGAATATTACAATGGCTCATTAAGCTGCATCTCAATATGTAAATGAGCCATTGTTTAAGTAGTCACTGCAAAATCATAAACTTTGGTGAAGGCATGGTGGATTCATGGTGATGATGTGTTTTTGGGGAATTCACAGGGATATCATGATGAAGACATCTTAGTGTCAAGATTTCATTTATACAAATATGGCAATATATATCTCCAGCCTGGCCCCTTATTGAACCATAGTGCATTTCCCCCCAGGACAAACTAACATTCTGATACATTTAATATGGATACTGCGTTAACACCTTTTGTGGTAGAGAGATTGCCATTGCATTGCTTTGCAATGGTTTGGTTGCCTCTCCAGCATCCTAGTAGTTATGGAGCAACTGTCACTTTGGTAGTGCCCTATTGGTAGATCTCCTACATTGAGAGTAGAATTACAGCTGAAGCTGGGGCTCCATTGTTAGGCCTGTTGAATCAATGGTGGAACAGAAGAGTGGTTTGTGATGAGAACCCTGGTGCACTCTCATTGGTTGTATGAGACTAGACTGAACTGCAAGACTAAAGTGCAGGAGATGAAATACATGACTCAGTTTCCATAGAACTGCTGCTCTGGACTTCAGTGCCGGACACAAAGGGTTAATGGAGGCAGCATGCTGAACCCGCAAGGCTGCTGACTGAGAGGCACATCATTTCAGATAGCATTCCAGCTGAGGGGCTCAGAATGGCTGATAGGTGCAGCCCTGGGCTTTTTATTAAGTCTACTTCCATAGGAGTGGCCTTACTAAAACTTGATCACAGCACTTAAAAAAAGATTTACGGAGATTATGTGTGAAACTAGGTTTCCCCACAGCCAAATATTAAGAACTACTTAGGATCCATAATAAATGGCTAAATAAAATAAATGCACACATTATTAACAAAAAAAACTAAATAGACACAAACACATATATGTGTGTGTGTGTGTGTGAACACATTTGTGTTAAATTTTGCTGGTAATTGCATACTTGCTTGTAAATGTTATATGGATTCTTCTCTGTGCATGTAATCCTCTGTGGCAATGTTCAATGTTAAAGTCTCCTGGCTGAGGAACATAAGCCAATATGCTGCAATAGATTTAGTCAAGAAAATGTTCCCATATGATTCAGTGGGATATTTGCCTTTAATAAATATAGTGCAGATGTTTGTCCACCTGATGCATACCTCCCTTCTTTTCTTACATCTGCATTTTATTTGTAAATGAATGACAAGGGAAAGCTTACTTGTATGCAGAGAAAACTTGTAGTCATCTCCATTTATCATGAGCAGCCATGAGCATGGGTGAAGCTGATATAAATGTAATGATAATAAAGTGATAGCAATTAGGGTGACCACATTTCCCTTCTGCCATTCCGGGACGTGGTCACCCTAGTTTCCCCGTCATACCTTAAGTCCCTGGTGGTCTAGCGGCGTGGAAAGTGCTCTGTGCCTCCTCCGGCACAGAGCTGAAGCTCCCGCGCGCTGTGCTCAGTAATACAGAGCGCTGGGAGATGATGTCATCTCCCAGCGCTCTGTATTACTATAGCGCTTGCCTCCAGGTAAGCTGCATTGCCGCCCTGGATGTCAGCCTGCAAGCGGTGTGTCATATCATGGACGCCGCGTGCGGCGTCCATGATGTGACACACCACTTTCAGGCTGACATCCAGGGCGGCTTGGCTTCATTCCGGGACACTTCATTGTCCCGGTTGAAGGGGACCCGGGACGCGGGACATAGCCCTGAAATAAGGGACAGTCCCGGACGTTCCGGGACCCGTGGTCACCCTAATAGCAATCCTTTATTTTGACTGTACTTTTTATTATTTTGACAATACTTTTTTCACTTTTCTACCTACACTATCTACTTTACAGGTCCTTTCCCTAGAGGGAGGACATGGTCTCTGACTGGAAAGCAGAGATAGTGGTACAATGCGATATTATCCCTGCTGCCGAAGAGACTGGGGGATGAGTGCTCTATTCCTCCAGTCATTCCTCACTCAGAGCATACAGAATGCTCGCCACTTTTTATACGGTGCATCCTAATTTGGATCCCTTAGAAGTCTTTCCTTATACCAGGTTCTCCCTCTAGGATAGTGTACATAGGGGAAGATTCACTAAGCAGTGATAAAGAGGTGATAAAGCAGAGATGACTTCTCCAGTTTATCACTTCTCCAATTCCTGTGTTATTCTATGGAGCCTACGCACTAAGATTTCTTCAACTTTGTAGATCTTAGTGCACAGGCTTTATAGAATAACATAGGAACTGGAGAAGTGATAAACTGGAGAAGTTATCTCCACTTTATCACCGCTTAGTGAATCTCTCCCCTGGTGTAGGTAGAAAAATGCAAAAACAGTTGAATGATAAAATAAAGAATACGTGATTGTAATTTATATATTCTGCCCTAGCAAAATAAATTAAATCAAAATAAATGGTCATTGGCTCTTTAAGATACAGGGGGTCATGTATATGAAGACAATTGTTGAGGAATTCTGGGACAAAGCAACTACACCACAGGAAGCAAATTAAAAATCCCATTGCTTTAAATTGGGCTTTGGAAATGTTAGAGAGGTCTCTTACTCATTATTTCACCTCTCTAGGGTTAAACAAGAATTTAAATCAATTTTTATTTGAAATGTATTTATTCAGTTTATTTATTTGTTTTCTTGTCGTACAGTTGATTTTCTTCAAAACTATTCCATTGTATATTTTTGCAAATAGCCCTAAAATACCACTGGTCATTAGATTAATCCTGGCATCCCCCCCGGTTACCCAACTACCTGTAATTCATTGAAATAGAGATTTTTAACCCCTTGCATGTTAGGTAGTTCTTAAATGTATTGGCTTAAAAGCCCCCTATAAGTGAATGGGAATTTGAGGGAATTGTATTTCCCTGTTATAGTACATTTGTTTTGCTCTACAATAGCTTCATTTCCTCTTAGTGCATAAGCCTCCTTGCATACTCAGAAGTCATTGGCAGCAGTGACTAATCAAGGCAGAGGAGCAGGAAGGGGAAGTTTAGTGGTGCAATCACTTGACCATAGAAAGTTCTACAGAGCTTTACGCTTGTTGGTATTTTACAGGGATGGCCAACCTTTGCTACTTCATGGGGGAGATTGACTAAGCTGTGTTAAACAGGTGATAAAGTGGAGATGACTTTACCAGATTATAACTTCTCTTTTTCTTGTTTTTTCTATGGAGCCTATGCATTAAATATTCTTCAACTTTGGAGATCTTAACCCCTTAATGACCGGCGCGCGGAAGCGTAGCTGGCACTTGTGGACCACGGGGCATTTTTTTTTTTAGATCCAATTCAGGGCTCGCGCAGGGAGCCCTGAATTCAGTGACGTGCCAGGACCGTCACCGGTCCTTAAGTGCCAGACAGCCGTCACGGTCCTGGCATGGCACTGGACATTAACGTGGAACTACCACCTCTTAGACAATTTAACTTCAATAACTCCCCATCTGGCGACTAGCAGCTTAGTAACGCTAGTCACCAGAATTATTACCTTATTCAAAAGAAATATGCATTCTTACTGGGCTGACAGTAGCACAGAGCTCAGACATCTTCCCATAGTAACGTCCGCACGCCTGTGATGTCAGTCCCTTTTGGAGCCGGACAGCTCCTAGCAACGTCTCCTAGACCCGGGTGGGACTGACAGTGCAGGCTATACTTTTTCAGCCTTTTTCTAATTGTACTGTCACAACCTTTAACATTTAACATGCTGAGGCCTGCAGAGTATGAAATGTAACTCTTGGGCTTTTTTGCAGTTTCTCTGAGCATTGCACAGTCTGACCTTGGGGTGAATTTGCTAGGATGTCCACTCCTGGGAAGATAGGCAACTGTCTTGAATGTTTTCCACTTTTTTGTAATCTTTCTCACTGTAGAATGACGGACTTTAAATTGTTTGGAAATGGCCTTGTAACCCTTCCTAATTGCTTCTCTAAGATCATTGCTCTAGACTAGCAAACTGCTAAAACTTCGGCTTTTATAGAGGTGGACAGACTTGCTGATGATCAATTAATCAAGGGCATTGATTAGCAGCACCTTTCTGCTACTTAGCATCGGAATTCCTATGGAAACAGTAAGTGTGTCCTTAGTTTTTCACACATGGCTTTTCCATTTTTGTTAAATAAATCATGACACGGTGTAATGTCATGTGTTGTTCATCTGAGGTTGTATTTAACTAATTTTTAGACCTGCTAAGGAACAGATGATTGTTATTATGTCCTGATATGTAAAATCATAGAATTCAAAGAGGGTGTACTTTATTTTTCACACGACTGTATATGAAACAGGCTTTTAGATTTGAGGGAGTAGCTCTTGGAACTTAACTTGAGCACATTGTACACTATACCTGTAAGTTTAGCTATTGCAAGAACTGGATATGTTGGACTGCAGCAGCTTATAAGCACTAGATAGAAATTGGTACTGTGTCTGGGAATTGCTGTTAAATGACTTTCAGAAAATTTCAGTGTAAGCCTGTTCATGAGTGACACAAGGTCACAGGAAGAACAGGATCTCTTGTCCTCTGTTCTCAGAATTGGGTGTCAACATTTTAATTTGCAATCAAGGTACAAGCTGGACTCCATATATAAATGCGTTAAAATGTTCCGTTCCTCATCAGTCACAGTCATTAACCTACAGTAAATCACCAGACTGTAAATAAACTTTACAGCACAATCGAAACTATTTCATGTTAGTCATCCTATGATTTCCAACCAGGAAACTATTTTTTTTATAATTCTAGTCAAAATATTTTCCTGTTTTCTCACTGATTCCTTGGCATAGAGTAACCAAAAGTCCTTGTAGGATGGTATCGAGTAGAGTTTACTCAGGGTCACATTTCCCAATAGGTAGAGTGAGCAACTGAATAGAGTGCCAAATTATGAGTGCCTTTGTCTTGGTGGACACACTCACTTTGTTGTGTTAGTGGTATCACCATAATCCAGATACGTCTGCACTGGACACCTGCTCCTGATTTATGGTGACTGGTTAGTTTAAGAGTTGATGTATTACTTTAATGTCCAGTTTATTTACTAATTTCTTACTTATTCGCCAGTTAAGTTAAAAAAAAGCTTGTTTCTGTTTGTATGTTTAAAGTTAAGGTTATTTTGTGTACCAGGCAATGGTGAATTTGGCTGGGAGCCGGGTACTGGAAGGAGTGCGGGTGTGACCTTTGCGGGAACTAGGAGAGCAAAGGGTTTTTTGCCTGGGGCACTTAAGATGTAGATCTGGATGTGGGTATACTCAACGGTCATGTAATTGAGTAGAAAACCAAGAAATCGCACTATCTTTAAATCCCAATGAAACTTGTAAAAGGGGCATCTACTTTTAAAGTTTACTTTAAACTACCCCCCAAGGTGCTACCTACACACTAATTACCATACTAAACACAAAAAAAAAGAGAAAAAGAAAATGTGTATATTTGGTGCACACTTGTAAAAACAATTAACTTTATTGAATAGTTATAAAAATATCCAGGAAACCACCAATCTCTGGGGTTAATACTAAGGCAAGAAGTCCTATAGTCAAGGCATAACATGCTGAGGAAATACCCCAGCACTATGCACATCAGCGGACAAGCCTTAATTGTCAAGCACTTCAATCCTCAATATCTATTACAAACACAGATTCATTGGATCACAGCAAAACGACACAGCGAACTGGTCGTGATGCTACTAGTTAGCAATCAGTATCACACGCGCTATCCTAAAGGATCACAGAACGCTACTCTGCACAGCTGAATATAATGTAAGCAACAAGAATCAATTATATATTCAAAAACATGCTGCCAACATCCACGTGATAGTGTTAACAAAAGATTAGCGTTGCTTGTCCTACACACATATGAATAAATATCCAATCGTGCAGCTATTATTATTAACTAGTTGTACCAAACAATCACAGATATAAGATACACATGATTAAATTCGGACATTAACACTATTAAGCCACGACTATTCGTGTGATTCCTCTATTCAACTAGTTAATGATTCAGCTGTTACTAGAGAGCTTCAAAGTTTCCCTCACATAACACTAGCGTGTATCTAATTGCAATCATAGAAAGTTTGTTTATAACACGCGACAACTCTACTCCCCTATATATTAATGAAGGGAAACACACAAAATATCCTTCATATTGCTCATTCCGCTAGATGAAATTACTAGTTCTTAATAAACATAAATAAAATTAATTTTATAAGGAAGAGGCAACAAATACTTGCCGCGTGTAAAATAAACAAAACTCAATATGCAAATGGCTCTGTGTCATAAGATACCATAAATTGCCTCTCAAAGTGCAAAAAACCCAAGAGTACATTGGTGGCCCCATGATACTAATAAAAAACACTCCTATTCATAAACCGGTGGGGGAAAAAACGTAATCATTCCCCTGACTGAAAAGGACAATGCCAGTCAGGGGCGCCCCACATACCGGTATCTAATAAGCTCCTGACCTAACGTTTCGGCAGACAAACTGCCTTCATCAGAGGTGTATCCTTTAGGATAGCGCGTGTGATACTGATTGCTAACTAGTAGCATCGCGACCAGTGAGGAGTTCGCTGTGTCGTTTTGCTGTGATACAATGAATATGTGTTTGTAATAGATATTGAGGATTGAAGTGCTTGACAATTAAGGCTTGTCTGCTGATGTGCATAGTGCTGAGGTCATGTAATTGAAGCTGAAAATTAAAGGTGTGTTACATAAAATATCTGTAGGGTTGTCATTTAGTCAACATTATAGTATGACATAAATTGTTAACATGCCTCCCTAAGTTAATTCCTCCAGAGAAACCATTAACAATTAACTTTTAATTAACCCATAGCGCAAATTACAGTTAGTAAATATTTCTTTCACATGCTAATTGTAGGTTTTGTTCATGAATTTGGAGAACTGTGTCCTTGAGGCTTTGAAATCTGTTGAATACTCATCTGGCATTCAAAGGGCTAAAGAAACAATAACAATTCTTAATAATAAACCCCCACTTATTAATCTAGGCAGAAAATTCTAATTGCCATTATGAACCAGTTCTGTGCCTATCAATTCACAATGAATCTGCAATTAGAACTATCATGTTCACTGAGACATGGTTCTTTTTGCAGGACTCCTAACTCCTCCCATTAATCTTCTTAGGAAGCATACAGTGTGAGGAGAGTATAAACTCTATTGTGCAATAAATCCACCAAACCCCTTGTTATTCTGTTGATCCTATGCATTAAGTTGTCTTCAATTTGAAAAGGAGGCTTCAGAGATTTGGAGAGTTTTCTCATCTTTATAACATCATAGTGAAGACCCACCCCCCAACGGAAAAAAAAGTCCAGCAACAAAGAGTCATGTCTGTTTTTATGAGCATGATATCCAGTGTCAGTTAAAAATTAATCTTGGAGAACCAGTCTTTGCTGACGTGATTCATAATTGCCATTAGGATTTTCTGCCCAGATTGGGTGTTTGAAAGAGGGGTGTTAAACTGTTAATAACTGTTATGGTTTCTTTTTAATAGTATAATTTTAACCCTTTAATTGAGAATTAAACTCTTTTTTTGAAATCTATATGGAATAGAGATTTTCTTGCTGAATAACACAAGTGTACTACCACTGCTGTCAGTTGTTTTATTCAAATATGATAACAGTTCAGATTATCAGAAAGGGAATTACAGTGCGGTTACTTTCTAAAAGTTCAAACTGGCAGATGACTCAGCAGTTTCTATAACATTCTATGGGGAACTGTTTGTAAATGACTCACCTCTTCTATACAATGCAACAGAATAATTAATTGGAATCTCACCATTATAGAGCACTGTTAATATAAAAAATATCAACAGCAGCCATTGTTGATCCATTGCAGGATGAAGGCCTCCTCAGCAAGCCTCCAACTTCTGTCCAGTGCCTTTTTGTTGCTACTATATAAATATCTTGTCTTTAGTCTTCTTCTTGGGTGTTTAGTATCTAGTGGAATCCATTCCAAAATCTGTTTGGTCCATCTACTGTCAGGTCTTCTTGCTATGTAACCTGCCCATTTCCATTTCAGGTGCTTTACTCTTTAAAATGATGTTGCAGACTTTTGTTTGCTGATGACACACTTTTTTCAACCTCTTTGTTTCAGCTTTTGTTATTTTTGGAATCCGTCACTCCATGCTTCTCTGTTCAACCTTAAGTTTTGTATGGCTTTGACTTTCAGTGTCCATATGTACGGACTGGGTGGACACATTGGTCAAAAATCTTGGTCAACAAGAAGATTGTGCCTCCTTGTTGTACACATTTTTCTATGATTTATCATTGTTGATTTGTGCAGTTGCATTTTCCTGTATTGATTGGAGAATATTGATGTAAGCTCTAGCTATTCCTTAGTTGATCAGGGCATTGATTATTGCTTGCTTTTTCACTCAAAGGCCTTTTCTCTGTCATCCAATACAGGTTACTGATAACTTCGGGTAGGCGATCAGTCCCTTTAATAGGCAAGAACAATTCTGAGAAGTGACTGCTGAGTGGAGCCTACCTCCTCTCCTTAGCTTGTAGCTAGCCAATCCCCAACCAGTAAGATTTGTTCCTTGGTCAAGACACAAACAAGAAAACAGTTCTGCTATAGTTTTAGCTTTTTATTATTTTTCTGTTACAAGTGGAATACCACCATTAGGCGGATTACCATCACTGACAATTCCCATCACCCAAATGTGGATAGCTCAGTTTACCAGGCACTTTTGTGGACCTAAACTCTGGGGGGAAATTCTTGGCTGCAAGTTCTCTACCCAGGAGTTGCCCACTGAGGCTTCTTCTTGATATATGGTAATCTGAAGACAGAAGACCTGCTGATAAAGGTGAGTACCCTTTGAGTGCTGAGGTCCACATGTCCCATGCTTCCTCTCTGCACCAGGGTCTCATTTGGAGTTCCTATTACATAATCATGCACTCATTGGGTTTATTCTGTATGTCTGTGAGGTGTTTGGAGCAAATTTCTGTGGTAACTTAACCCTTTTGTTGCTGGTTCTCACTTTTTGGGGGGTTTGGGGCATTTTCCCTGTTGGGTTTAGTGTTTATTGCATGTTTTCATGTTTGGGATTCACCTCGCTAACTTTATGTTAAGGGCGAGCGTTTACCGTATAGACGGCATTGCTCCATTCACTTCTATGGGACTTTACAGTTTGGGGCGTATCTCTGCAACCGCTCCACGTAGCGTGGTCAGAGATGGCTCATATTGTTGGTTTTCCATTGCTCTGTCATTCGGTCAACGTTCTGGGGATGTTGAGGGCTTTGGGGGGCTTCGGACACTGTTGGGGTACTCTTGTCAGTAAAACAAATTTTCCCATGAGCGCCTGCTTTGCGCTCTCGTTTCCGATTGGCTCCCGTCACGGCAGCCATTTTGTGTATTCGCAGATCGAGTATCCTACGCAGGGCTTGGACTCTCCTTCTCTGTTCCGCAGCTTAACCCTTTGCCTACCAGATAAGTCTTAATTTAGTGTTTCTGGGATGCATTCATTATCATACATGCTTTATTGTGGGTAGTTGATACTTTGTCCGTTTTGACTCGGTGAGAATGTCTACTCCGTTAGACCTTGGGGCTTAACCTAAGACTAAGGATACTGGGGAGTCTTTATCCCCCATTGCTTATTGCTCCTCATGTCAATCAGGGTTACCTAGAGAATACTCAGGTCATGTTTGCCCTGCATTTGCTGCTGCCCCTGAATCCCTGCTGGGGCCTCCGGCCATGCACTAGAGCCAATATGGATGCAAGAGTTTAAGGTTACTACAAGGGACCTCCGGTCCACCTTACAACGCCTTCCATCCACTTTACATGGGGTCTTGGTTGCAGACCCTCGCCCCTATCAGATCTTCCCTGCCTAAACCACCGGGTGTACCTGATGTGTCTGATTCCTCTGAGGAGGAATTATTGATGGACTCTGATGATGATGACTGTTCAGCTGTTCCTTCATCTCAGTTTTTTGGGGACCCCTTCAAGGCGGACCCCATTCCCTCGGCTGAAGGCCTGATCAGGGCTGTATTGTCCACCCTGAACATTCCCTTGGTGCAGGAGGTGTCTTCTGACCCTTCTGATGTTTTCCAGGAGCCTGTTAGGCCCCATGCCTGCTTTCCACCTAATCCCACCCTTGACCGCTTGGTGTCAAAGGAGTGGAAATTTCCAGACAAGAAACCATATGTGTCTAAAAAGTTTGCTAAACTTTATACGTTTTCTGAAATGGCCCTTACTCAGTGGGTTCATCCCCCTAAAGTGGATTCCCCAGTTTCCAGGCTTTCTAAATCAACTGCCTTGCCAGTGGCTGATGCCTCTGCTCTTAAAGACTGGACTGAAAAGAAGCTTGAGACTTCTTTCAAGGCTATTTTTGCAACTGCAGGCTCTGCTCTTCACCCTACCTTTGCTGCTGCATGGGTAAATAGGGCTGTGGCTGTTTGGACTGAACAGCTCAATTATGCTGTCCGTCAGGGAACTCCTACTTCTGACACGTTGTGTCTTCTTGCTAACGTTGCTGAGGCTCAGCATTATGTCTCTGCTGCCTTGTTTCATGCTGTGCGTATGATAGCCAGGGCATCTACCATGTCTGTGGTAGCCAGATGGGCCCTTTGGCTTAAGATCTGGTCAGCTGACATGGCCTCTAAGAAGGCTCTCATGTCTTTGCCTTTTCAGGGTTCTTCCCTCTTTGGGCCTGAACTTAAGGATCTCATCAATGAGGCCACTGGAGGGAGAAGTTCTCACCTGCCAGTGGTCCTAAGGAAGAAGGCACCTGTTAAAAGGAATCTGCTTTTTCGTTTCTTTCAAGTGGACTCGCTCCAAGCGACCCAGACATTTCCTCAGGTCCCGTGCTCCTCATCCAAGCCTAAGCAGCAATGGAGATCCAAGTCCTCCACGAAGCCCAAAGCTTTCAAACCTTCTGCTGCATGACTCAACGAGCCCGGGTTCCCACCTGCAGGTAGGTGGCCGCTTACACCACTACCTTTCAGCTTGGCAGGCCTCTGTGGTGGACCCATGGGTTTTACAAGTGGTGGCCTCGGGATACAGGATTCCCTTCACCTCTCCTCCTCCTCCAAGGACCTTTGTTTCTCGTTCTCCCTTGGGAGCGGAAAAGAGATGCCTTTTTGAGGAAGCTATACAGGCCCTTCTGGACAAGGCAGTCCTGGAGCCAGTTTCCCCTCAGGGGAGAGGCTTGGGATTCTACGCCAACCCCTTTGTGTTTTCCAAAAAGGATGGGGGCTGTCGTCCCATTTTGGATCTGAAGGACCTCAACTCCTTTGTGGTCAGATCCCAGTACCGCCAGGAGTCTCTGCGCACAATGATAGCAGCCATGTCTCCTGGGGAATTTCTGGCCTCTCTGATCCTTCAAGATGCCTATCTTCACATCACCATTTATCCAGAGAGTCAGCAGTATCTCCGCTTTGCCTGTGACCGAGGGCACTCTCAGTTCTCTGCCCTGTGGCCTGACCACAGCTGCTCAAGTCTTCAACAGTGTCCTGGGAGCCTTGATCTCTGTCCTACATCAGAACGGCATCAGGGTGACTCCATATATGGACGAACTCCCTCCTGAAGGCCTCGTCTCCGGAACTCCTTCACCAGCAGGTGCAGGACTGCATTCATGCTCTCTCTCATCACGGGTGGATCATCAACTTGGACAAGTCAGACCTTGTTCCTTCTCAGAAGATGGTCTTTGTGGGCCTCCTCTTCAACACTCAGAGGGGGATGGTGTTTCTGATGGATGAAGCGGCTCATCAGATAGCACTAAAGGTCCAAGCTATCCTGTCTCAGGATCCGGTTCCAGCCAAGAAGTTGTCCTCCTTGGTGGGGAAGTTCATTTCCACCATAGAAGCAGTTCCATTTGCATGGTTCAAACCAGGGAACTAAAGAGTTTTCTGAACCTGACCTGCAAGGGCCATCCAGATCTCCTGGAAAGATCCCTGTCTCTCCCTCTTCAAGTGGAGCAGAGTCTCTCGTGGTGGCTTAACCTGAACAATCTCCTGAAAGGCAGACCCTTCCTGGTGCCCTTTTGGACCACGGTGACGACAGATGCCAGCCTCTCTGGATGGGGAGCGGTGCTGGTGCACTTGAGTGTTCATGACAAGTGGTCTCAGGGAGAATCTCTCCTTCCCATCAATGTCTTAGAGCTTTGGGCGATATTTCATGCCCTACGTTACTGGACATGATAGCTGGAGGATTGCCCGGTAAGGGTGCAGTCGGACAACACCACAGCGGTAGCCTACTTCAACAAGCAGGGCGGCACAAGAAGTCTCGCACCTTGGCTAGAGGTCAAGGCTATTTTATCATGGGCAGAGGAGCATGTCCCTGCCATTTCCGCAGTTCATATTCCTGGCATAGACAACGTTCTGGCAGACTTCCTCAGTCGACACACAGTGGACAGTGGGGAGTGGGAGCTGCATCCAGAGATGTTCAACCTCATCATCCAGCAGTGGGGTCTTCCATGCATTGACCTGATGGCAACCAGGCACAACAGGAAGGTTCCAGCCTTCTGCTTTCACTGGGCGGATCCCATGGCTCTGGCAGTGGATGCCTTATCGATCCCATGGATGTTTCTTCTGGCTTACATCTTCCCTCCTGTTTCTCTGTTGAACAGAGTTCTTCGGAAGCTGTGACTGGAGCACTGCCCAGTCATTCTGAATGCTCCATACTGGCCACAACAAGCTTGGTTTCTGGAGCTTCTGGACCTCTCAGTGGCGAAACCTCTTCAACTTCCTCCCCGTCCAGATCGTCTTCTGCAGGGTTACCTCTGGAAATAAGATGTTCATCGTCTGGCTTTGATGGTATGGAGATTTAATCCTCAATTTTGAAGAAGAAAGGATTTACTTCTAGTGTGGTGGCTACTATGCTTAGTGCCCGCAAGCCTGTTTCATCTAAGGCCTACCATCGGGTTTGGTCTACCTTCCTGGCTTGTTGTGCTGACAGAGACCTTTCTCAGGATTTTGACCTTCCTACAGTTCTTTCCTTCATCCAGGATGGTGTGGATAAGGGTCTCAGTCTGAGTTCTCTCAAGGTTCAGACTTCCGTGCTCTCTGTCTTTTTTCAGAGGTGTCTTGCTATCATTCCTGATGTCAAGGTTTTCTTCCAGGGTTTTGCTCATACCTGTCTGGTGTTTGTCCTCTGCTCTTCAGTGGGATCTTTACCTGGTCTTTGGAATACTCCAGCATCCTCCCTTTGAGTCTTTGGCTACCATTCCTCTATGTCTGCTGACGTGGAAGATGGCCTTTCTCCTGGCGATTGTTTCTGTTCGCCGAGTTGCGGAGCTGCACACCCTGTCTTGTAAACCACCCTTTCTGGTTGTTCACAAAGACAAGGCGGTGCTTCGCACCTCCCAAGAGTTTCTCCCGAAGGTTGTTTCCAAGTTCCACATCAATCAGGAGATTGTGATTCCTTCCTTCTGTCCTAACCCTACTTCTGACAAAGAGAGAGATCTTCATCTGTTGGATGTTGTGCATTTTCTCAAGTTCTGTCCTAACCCTACTTCTGACAAAGAGAGGGATCTTCATCTTTTGGATGTGCGTTTTCTCAAGTTCTGTGTGCATCGCTTTGAGTAATTGAGGCAGTCTGACACTCTTTTTGTCATTCCTGTTGGTCCTAGGGCAGGGAAGCCTACTTCCAAGGTTACCATTGCTTCTTGGATCAATTCCACGATTCGTAAGGCTTACGAACTTAGGAAGAAGTCTGTTCAGGGTCACAGCTCATTCTGCGAGGTCTGGTGGGGCTTCTTGGACCTACAAGAACCAGGCCTCAGCTGATCAGTTGTGCAAGGCGGCCACTTGGTCATCTGTGCACACCTTTTCTGAACACTATTGTGTGGATGTACTGGCATCGCCTGATGCCAGTTTTGGAAGAAAGATCCTGGAGGCAGCCTTGCATGTCTAGGATCCTTTAGTCTCTCAGTACTCTTTCACTTTTAAGCCCTGTTGGCTCTAGTTCAGTGTGCTGTGCAACAGTTCATGGGGTTGTTTTACCCTTTGCGGTTAGTGTTGAGCTAATTATGATCTGTAGGTTCATTGGTGCTCTGGTGCCTTTGGGGGCTTGCGCCTGGTCCTTGCCTTTCTTCCCGCCCTGGGGAACTTAATGGTTGGACATCCCAAAATTACCAGTAACCTGTATTGCACGACAGAGAAAATAGGATTTTAGTCTTACCTGTTAAATCCTTTTCCCACCCTGTTGAGGGACCATGCTTGGCTCTCCTGTGGCAGAATGTGGGGGTCCTTTCGGGTTCATGCGCACAGGAGTCTTCCTTTACTTTCTTATTACCTAGCCTATAATTTGTATGCAAATCTTATTGGTTGGGGATTGGCTAGCTGCAAGCTAAGGAGTGGAGGTAGTCTCTACCCAACAGTCACTTCTCAGAATGGTTTCTGCCTATTAAAGGGGGTGATCGCCTATCCAAAGTTACTAGTAACCTGTATGGACTAAGAGAAAAGGATTTAACAGGAAGACTAAAATTCTATTTTCCAGTTTGTGAACAATCAAAAAAACCTGGCTTTTCCCATGTATCTAAATTTCCTGTATGGAAGATACACTGGCCCATAGAGTTATTTTTCCACTCATTAATATATACCCGTGTATACACATTTATACTGTTACTGACTACTATTCCTTTACAAACAAATATTTATATCCAAATAAATATTTTCTGTCACATAAACACCTTGGGGGAGTTTCACAAAGAGTTGATAAAGTGAAAATGACTTCTCCAGTTTTGGGGTGCCATGCGTTCCAGTTCAGTGTTGCTCAGATTTTCCGTGCAGATTTTGACAGACGTGTTAAAGTTGAGTTTCTGATGTATATTTATTTAAATTATAGTCTGATTTTTGTTGTCATTCTGACGGTGAGACCTATGACTATATATAAAAAGTATTGTTCCTTTAATTAACCCTTTGAGTGCAAGAGATGTAGCCAACAGATTGCAACGCCATGCGTTGGATATCCTCTCTGTCACTCAAAGGGTTAATCCCTTAAGAAATGGCCTGTAACATGTCAGGGGTGCTCAGATTAGGGGGGCTGTTGTAGGGGTGCCATGTGCAAAAAAGTATTTTGAACTACTGCAACAGACACACTGTATAAAAAGCTTTCTTAGTGTATACGTAAGAATTGTCGCTAAAATTCACAACACCTTGTCATATTTATGAAGAAGTAAAGTCACATTTATAAATATGTCTGTCTGAGAATATTCTGAGAAAATTGGCACCTGAGAATATATTTTTGCACACATAGCAGTATTATATACTTTCAATAAGAACAGGTTATACCTGGCATTAAGATTTAATCCCTAAAACTGCCTTTGTTTTTGGCACAATTAGTGAATTTCTTTATAAATACATTGGGACACAATTCTTATTTGGCCAAGACTATTTCTACTTCACTTTTCAAAAAAGTCAACTAACTGGAGTTAGCACTTAGGAAAATGTCGCTAGATGTTTATACATATACTTATGTCACTTTGAGACATTTTTACAGACCCTTTCTTTATAATTCCAGTTTTATACAACTCCCCCATTGTGTTTGGCTTTCAAGCCCAATACATAGGGTCTGTGGGGAATTGTATCACATAGGACAGGAATCTGATCTGTGAGTTGCACATAGCATACCTCCCAAGTGTCCCTCTTTAGGAGGGACAGTCCATCTTTGAGACCCAAATCCCTCTGTCCCTCTTTCCACCCTGATGTCCCTCTTTTTAGGAGAGCAGACTGTGTGGTGTGTATATAAGTGTATCACTTTGCTCCACAGCAATATAACTCACATTAATGTTTGTTTAAACGTCAGCTTCTGTGTTTAGAATTTAGTCTGTGTAAATAAAATACTTTGGTGTTGCTCTAAAGCATTTATTCAGTTACATAAAGAGGTGTCAATAGGTCATGAAATAATCCCAGAAATTCTCGCTAAAGCCCCACCCACAAGTTACACCCCCCAGCAACACCCCTAAAACAAAAGTGTCCCTCTTTGGCCACTTGAAATGTTGGGAGGTATGACATAGATGTGTGTGTTTTTGGGGGGGCCTTCTTATCAGACTCCCATTATTCTCCCATGTAGGGCTCAGTGTGCACCCCCAGCTTAATTGGCAGGGAAGCAAGTCTACCAGTAGGGGAATCTATCTGATGATAATTGTCCTTTAAATTAGGTGTGTCTTATGTATAAAGGCAATGTGAAGCAATTTTGAGTCAAACCAATTGCTCGAAATGGGACAAATAAAACTTCCCACTGATTAAATGGGGCTTTTAACCCCTCAAATGCTAAAGACGATGTCAACACATTGCAACACAATACATTGAAGCCTTGTTTAGCATTCAGAGGCAAAAAAAAACAAAAAACAAAAAAAAAACACTTCATCGGAATGGTCTACAAAGTGTGCCTGGTTTGCAAGTACACTTTGTAGACCTTTCCAATTTTTGGCCCTGCTGAAGAGCAGTAGGCCGGCCAAATGACCAGAATCTGCTGCTGTCAGCTAGAGCGCTGATGTCTATCAAAGGGGAGGGAGGGGGGAACTTTAGAACCTTATATCTCTCAAACTGTACAAGTTTGAGAGACAGGGATGGCTTCAATTGATTTTATTTTATATTTACAATATTGAAGTTTGTAAAATGTATCCATTACTATCCCTTTAAAGGTTAGTTTATGCCTTTATTTACATGGTATCAAACGCTATTGATGATTGAATCAGTAAATTAATGTAGTCAACAGTTTTCATGTTCATTGTTCTAGGAAATATTTTGTGAATAGCTAACTTTCTTAGAATGCTTTTATTAGGTTGTTATATCAGTTTTTCTCTTTTTACATTGTCTGTTTATATTTTGAATTTTATTATTGCACAAACAGATTTACACAGATAAAAAAAGATATTTCCAAAGGCAAAGCCAGAGGTTATAAATTACTAGGTCACTCAAGGATTGTCCTTAGATAAAACCATTACGTAAAAGCATTTTACTTTCATCTGCAGATGTTTATATTTGCCAGTGGAGACTGCACACAAAAATGCTCACCAGTAGTAGGAGAAATCTACATAAAACATAGGCAACTGACTAATAAAATGTTTGTTTGCTCTACTTGGGGTTTTAATACTAGGGATATGCAGAATTTTCTGTGGTGGGAAGGAAATTGGTGGAAAATGGGACCTTTCTCCTCCTACAGAAAGACGTTTTTTTCACTGACTTCTTCTGGCAGTGGTCTGGTATGGGTCTCGTAATGTGTATGTGTGGATATGCGTGATGATGTGAGTCTTGCATGCCTTGTGACATCATGCCAGGAACAATGGAAATGCAGCATGGGAACTTCAAATCTGTACAGGGGAATGAGAATCTCTGTGTGGGAACACAATCAAGAATATTTTACTGACATTTCCTCTGATCAGAGTTTCATGAAAAGAATGAATATAGCCCCGTTTTCACACAAATTCCAGCAGGAATACGACCTTATTTATTATGGCAGTTTTTGCTAACACTGCCATTGTTGTAATGTTCAGTCCATGTTGATCTGTGATTTTCATTTGTCCATTACCGTACATTGTGACATAATGATCAGTCCTCTTGAGAATCTGAATATCAGGTCAGATTGCCAGTCAGTGCAAGCTGATAACGTTCATTGAAATCCATTTTTTAGTTTTTGAGAACTCAATGTGTTACAGACCTTTCAAGCATTCAGGGGATTAAAACCCCATTTAAATCAGTGGGAATTCTATTTTGTCTCCTATGATGTGGTTGGTTTGCTGCAGAACTTCACCTCTTTTTTCCTGTTGGATGCAGCCCTAAATGTGCTTCTATTAAACTCTACTTATTCCAAGAGAGTGCAAATAAACATAGGAGTTGAGACCCATCCACCTCCATCTTATACTCTATGTTCCTTTTAAAGTAAAATATGTAGTTTTTCAGCTTTGATGTTCTAGAATGCTAAACATGATATTGCATAGCATTATTACAAGTTGGTTCTGCTTGATGCTGGATAAACCCACAGCTTCAGTGATATTTTTGTTTTGGGTTTGGGTTTTATGAAGACACATGGGTGTTTTTAGATAGCACATTTTGTTGGGCATATTTTATAGATGATATCTTGTTTATGCTCATAAAAGATTAATATATTTATTGTTCTTTTTAGAAGTTTTATATTGGAGAAGATTCTTAAAACATGGGGTTATACATGGGGGGTTAATCACTAAGGCATGACAAAGTGGAGATGACTTCTCCAGTGATATCACTTCTCCAGTTCCTATGTTATTCTATGGAGCCTATACACTAAGATCTCCAAGGCTGAAGAAATCTTAGTGCATTGGCTCCATAGAATAACATAGGACTTGAAGTTGTCTCTGCTTTATCACCTGTTTATCACACTTACGTGCATCTCCCCCATGATGTTTTATACTTTAGGGTACCATGTTCTAAAGAAAATGTACTCTTAAAGAAAATTATAAACTTGAGAATTTTATTTTAGCATTAAAAGATATTTCAATGATTATCTTGCTTTTGTTATTTTCTTTATTTATATGATGAGGCTGTTCAGTTTCCCATTAGACAGGATTCTATTCCCTGTCTGTCTTCGATAGAAATGGCCCAGGGAGCACACTTCTGTACGGCATGCCATACTTTTTTACCTAGGGTCCTTAAGACTGAAGAGGATTCCAGTTTTCAGAGTGCATAGGTCTTGTTTGTATGTGTGGCAGCCAAAATTCCAATTTTAATTCTACTTTAATTTTACTTTTTTAAATTTTTCACCATTTAACAGAAGACAGCTCCTTTAAGATACAGATGCTTGCAATGGCCATATTGGATGAGGCATTAGCTGAGTTATCTCAGTCTCCTGCTGTACCAGGTGGGTTCTGGAAGGGGGCACTCTAGAGGTTTCCTCCGCTGTCAGGGTGGAAAACGGATCCCAATGCTGAATAGGCATTGCGTTGTCCATGTTTCTTTTTCATTGGAGGAAATTTACCATAAGGCTCAGTTGCTTTCTGGGTCTTAATGACTGAAATTGGTGGTTTGATGCCTCTCCCCTTTCCTTTTTGCTTATTGCCTGTACTGAATTTTCCTTTTTGGGGATTTCCTGACTATGAGCACAGGGGAGACATAGGGAAGTTTAAGACCAGCAATAAATCAGGGATCCCTCTCATAACCCTTGTTCATCATGTCAGACCACTCTTCCAGAGTACTTTACTGGCATTGCTATGTCCCTCTTGTTCTGTGACCCATACACAGCAAATTCCTGGTCCCTCTTCAGTTGATTATGAGCCTTCATGGATTAAGACCCTTATTTCCGCTGTGAATACTATTCCTTTGTCAATTAAGTTGGTCCATGCGGGATACCCTTGTGTCCCTTAAAATACCATTTTGTCACTTTTGAAGGAGGGATATTTAACGTGTGAGGAAGGGGAAATCAATGAGGATGATATTGCTTGGATCATCTGTTGAGGGTCTTATTCAGGCAGTTCTGGAGACTTTTAAGGCCTCTGAGGCCTCAGATTTGAGTTCCTCTTTGTCAGACACTTTTTAGAGGTGCAAAAGGGACAAGGTGTTTTTCCATCCCAATCACTCCCTTGACAAAGTGCTTCTTGAGCTGTTTATCCCTACATTTTACTCTCTTATAACCCTTCTTTCATGCTGCTCTACAAGAGTGTGTTATGTCATCAGCAGTTGATCCCACATCTGTTAACTTTCTAAGAGCACAGCATTGCCTGTTGCGGACACAGTGGTATTCAAGGACAAATGCCTTGATTCCTTTCTTAAGGTGAATTTTGCAGTTCCTGCGAAAGAGTATCAGCATATTCCCATCCATGCAGACTTCAGTGTTTTCTCTGATTAGCCTTTCAGGACTGGCATTTTCAGTTTGCCACTCTTCCTTTTACGCTGGTGGGTTTTCATAAAGATCATGGTAGCCTTCACTGCCCACATTCATTCTGGGGGAATTTCTCTTGATCCCTGTTTGAAGGATCTTTTACTACAGAAGAGGCCCAGCACCTTCAGCTTCAAATGTGCATGTCCATTCTGGAACAGCATGGTTGGGTGATCAATTTCAAGAAATCATCTCTGGTTGTGTCCCGGGTTCTAGTTTTTCTTGGCTTGGCATGAGATTCTAATCTTTCAAGGACTTTTTTCTACCAGAGGACAAGAAACAGGTGTTCTCGACAGGTGTCACAGTCCTTCGTTCATCTGTCAGTGATGACACAGGAATACAAGAAGATGCTAGGGTACCTGGTCTCTGCCCAGAATGTAGTTTTCTTTGCCTAATTCCTCCCTCAGGAGTTGAAGCTGAACAGTCACAGAAATTGGCATAGACAGCAGGGTCTTCTATCCTCCGTCAAGTATATTTCCAGTCAAACAAAGTCAGATTTTCATTAGTGGCTTCAGGTGACACATAATTGGGCTGTAATCATAACAGGTGCCAGACTGGGGACCCTCTTTTGGATCTCAGATGGCTCAGGGCTATTGGTCTGACAAAGAGAAGTTTGTTGGAACTTTGGGTGGTTTGCCTTGCTCTTTTGCCTTCTTTCAGGGGTTTACTGGTAAAGATTCGGTCATACAATGCAACAGTACTGGCTTATGTCAACCACCACAGGACGGACCAGGAGCACAACTGAGTGGTCAGATGTCCGCCTGATTCTCGCTTGGGTGGAAGCTTATGTGCTAGCTCTCTCAGCCATTCCAGGGGCAGACATTGTCGTGGCAGGTTTTCTCTGCCATCAACATAAAGATCCCAATTTGGAAATCAACCAGATGGTGTCCGACTCCATAGTTTGCTCTGGTTGTGGCTCTGATGGCATCTAAGTCAAACCACCACATTCCCCTGCTTTACTCCAGGAACCATGATCCTCTCACTTTCGCAGGGGACACCATGGGAATTCCATGGCAGTTTCCGGCTTGTATGTGTTTCCTCCCTTCCTTCTACTTCCCAGGGTGTTGAAGAAGGTCAGGATAGAGTGGGCTCATGTAATCATGATCACTCCTAACTGTCTTCTGCAGGCATGGTTCTCTGATGTTCCCAATCTATCCTGCTGAGCTGTTTCATCTTCCAGTGCTTCCGGACCTCCTGTCTCAGGGTCCTCTGTTTCTCCCAGAAGTGGATAAGTTAGCCTTAATGGCTTACTTTTGAAGCCAGAATTCTAAGGAAGAACATTTTCTTTGATTCTGTCTCCTTTACTATGATGAAGGCCTGTTTCATCTAAAGAATAGAACAGAGTTTGGTCCATATTTTACAAGTGGTGTGAGGTCCAGGGGTTAACACCACATTCTTTTACCCATTCCACTATTTTGGCCTTTCTGCAGGCTGGACTTCAGAAAGGACTTAGTCGTAGTTCTTTCAAGGTTCAGATTTCTGCTCTAACCATTATTTTTCAGAGATGCATTGCATAATTGCCAGATGTGTACAACTTTGTGCAAGGGGTTTCACTTACCCAAGGGACTTTAATTTGATTCTGAGAGTGCTTCAGAAGGCTCATTAGCTTTTGTCTTGTGTTTCCCTTCAGCTCTGGACTCTGAAGACAACTTTTCTGTGTGTAATTGTGTTTCGGCATGTGCCTAAACTTTCCTGTAAATCCCCCATTCTGATAGGGCCTGTTGCGTTTTTTCCTGAGGCAGTTTCTGAATTTCATATTATCCAGGAAATTGTTCTTCCTTCTTTTTTGTCAAGCTCTCTTTAACAGATGGAAGCAGGAAAGTCACTGTTTTGACTTGGTTATGTGTTGAAGTGTTATGATCATCTCACAGAGCCCTTCCAAAAATCCACTCACTTTTTGTCATTCATGGGGGGTCCTTGTGCAGGCCAAGCTACATCTAAGAAGATTGTTGTTTCTTGGAACAAGGTGACCTTTTGTTTGGCCTGTGTCCCTAAGAAATAGCCTTTGCCCTTTTGGATCATGGCCCATTCCACCAGATCAGGGGGTTCTTCCTGGGCCTAGAAGAACCAGGATACTGTGGTGCAGTTGTGCATGGTGGCAACACGTCTTCCTTTTACACATTTGCCACACAATTCTGAATCAATGCTTCGCCTGAAGCCAGTTTTGGACAGAAGGTCCTATATGCCCTAGTGCCCATGTAGGAGTACTCCTTGTTTTTGCTTCTACTCTTACTTTGTTTGGTGTGTAGGTGCCTGTTGACACCTAAGGTTCATATATGATTCTGTTTCATTATTTGTTGATATTGGTTTGGGTTTTGAGGGGTTTTCCTCTCCCTCCCTGTAATCTTGTTGGAATAGCTTTGGAAAATCCTCATGGTTCCTGTGTTCTACAGTAGACAAAAGAGAAAAGTGGAATGTGTACTTGCAGGTGAATCCTTTTCTCTTAGCCATGTTTGAGTTTCCGGCAGGGGATCCTTTGGTATCTCTGGTTAAGGTGATCATCTTCCTGCCTTACTCCTTTTTTCGATCTTTGCTACACATTGAAACTGAGCATGTCTGGTTTGGTTAAGGTGGGGTAGGGAGGGTGTCTGTGCCGCCACAGAGCTCTTTGTATTTAAGTGCCTTCTTTGAGAGGATACTTTACTTCATGGTTCCTGTTTTCCATGTGGACGAAGAAAAGGTTTTATTGGTAAGTGCACAAAAGTCCCCTTTAATTGTCATTGATGCCAAAGATTGAGTCTTCCCTGAAATCCAATGATTAAACTGCTACCTTTTTAACTTAACCAAGAGTTTTTCTAATTATAACTGAATTAATGGAAATAGAGGTTTTATACATCATTTAGCTGTACTATCCTAATTTACATATGTAAGAAATATTTACACTGTCTTTGGACATGTATAGCTGACCAGTGAAATCAAGAATCTCTAATTAATAAACAGATTTATAATAAAAAGTTTCATTTGGTCACATAAAAATACATAAATCAAGCAAGAGATGTGAAGGTGCACAAAGTGCTTCAGAGTAACACTGGATGTTTCAAACAGTGTTGGCTTTAATGTTAACTAGGGATGAGTGAAAGAATTCTGTAAGTTCTGAGTTCATAGATTGTTTCCCCCTCCAGTGCCTCCACTCCCACCCCTTCCTCTCACATGCGTCCCATGCTCCCCTTGTCCATCTCTTCCAATTCCATATGCAGTTTGCACTGAATTAATTTTGAACTGATGCACCAATATTTCTGGGTCCTCCAAATGGGACCGTGAAATTAATCAATGATGTTTTGCTCATCTTTAGTTTACATACACACTTAAAGCGGAACATTCATGCCATTAATATCCAGCTCCAAAATATAAGTACAGTAGCGATGTGTATAGACTTACTTATAGTTTCAAGTATAATTGCAGCATTAGCGAGAAATAGACCTTTCTAGGCAGACAGGCAGTGGGGAACAGAGCAGACATCTTGCAGAGTCTTCATCTCTGAGCCTGCGCTGTCCGTCCCCTTCAACTCTGCGAATAGTGAGTTGAATGCCTTTGTGCCTTAAAGCACCGGAAGGGACTGACAGCGCAGGCACAGAGAGCACATATTGCAAGTTCCCAGCCGGTGCCTGTCTGCTTAAAAAGTTCTATTTCTCAATAATGCAGCAAATATACTTGAAAATACAGGTAAGTCTATATATATTACTATTGTAATTATATTTTGGGGCTCAATATTAATGGCATGAAAGTTCCGCTTTAAGAGGGAGAGGTTTACTATTCCTCATGATATACAATGGGCCTAATCCTGGAATGGGCAAAGTGATACCCCTCTATTGCGGAGGACTAAAATTCCCATCATTGTAGTGCTCAACAGCTGGAGCTCCTCAGGTTGCCCAATCCTGGCTTAAACTAAAGGCAGACTAAAACTGTCACCTGCAGATGCACTTAAACATATTTAAACAAATATGTTTATGCTTTATGAAGGACTTCTACCTAAGTAAGCCATTTTTGTTATCCCTTTAATGACCACAATGGTAGTCAATACAGCTTTATTTATTACTAGTTTATCTGTCCACTTTAAAGGAGTAAGGTAGGGAAAGCTAGACCAGTGGTTCTCAATCCGTGCCCTTAGTGGCCCCTAACAGACCAGGATCTGATGATTTCCTTGTGAAAGCACAGGTGAGTTAATCAATGTGAATGAGCCTCTGATCACCACACCTGTGCTCTAGCAGAGGAATTCCTAAGTCCTGGCCTGTTAGTGGCCACTGAGGGCACAGGTTGAGAATACCTGAGCTAGACTGTAACATTCATTGGTCAGATTTGCATGCCCACTTAACCACCTGAAATGTTTTAGATTTCTTTTAGTAGATGTCAGTGGTTCTTTGAGAAACAGATTTGCTTCATTTAGCTGGCAAACTATAATTCTCATTGATAAGTTTCTTACCTGGCTGTGAGCCTGGTATGCAGTTTTATCTAAACTTATAAAGCATAAAATACCTGTAAAATATCTATGTGAACATATTTATTAGAAACTAGCATAAAATAACCCAGAGGTCCCCAGGATATATAGTGTTAACCCTTTGAGTGACCTGTAGGAGAGAGAGTACAGAATGTACTCAAAAATGCTGTTACATTAAGAAAAGTGCAGCAATCTTGGATGAATCAACTTCACTATGCAGAGCAAATGAAAACTCTAATTTATTTCACCATCACCACAGGGCAGAGAACAGATCCTGGTAAAGAAGAAAAGTATAAGCCAACAACCTCTGATTAGCTGATTGTCTTCTTATCTTTTAAATTAACATGGAACAAGAGTAAACCTGAAACAAAAATTATTAACAGAAATAGCACTAATTAATGTAGCTTCAAAAAGGAAACAACAAAAACATATGGAAACAATTAAGGCTCACATCAAGGGTCAATCTTCTTACTGTGAGAACAATGAAAACCCTGCCCCCTTGACAGGTTTTTCAGCTTTTTCCCTTATCTTAATTGAAGATTGTCCCTCTCTGCAATGTACCTGGACACTCCCTACTGCTCTGAGGTGAGCAGTGTTACATCAGTAAAAGGGGCGGGAGGAGGATACTTTATCATTCAATTACTCTTGAACTACAACTCTGACAGTATTGAAATAACACTCTCCATGGTCCAAATACTATGATGATTAATTAGAGCTGCTTTTATTATGAAACATTACTATGCCTTTAAGTTATTAATAGACTGAATCATGCTGACATTGTCAGGTCTCATATGAATTAGTTTATTAGCTACCTCCATACCCCAGATACTACAATTGGGAACAGCTCTAACATCATTAAATGAGTAGCATAACCATTCTGGTACCAACTGTTCGGCCCTAACACCACAACAAGAACGACCATGGCCAAGAATTCCAAAATCACTGAGCCCATTGAGTATTTAACCAATTCTAAATTTTGGCTGTCCATAAAATATTCCTACAATAATGATCTATGTAACGGACCTGTGGCCGTTACCACCATCCAGAGTTAGGGACAAAATGTACTAACCGTCCCTGTGTATGAAAGGCCTGGCTAGCGTATCAAAATGCAGCCGGTCACTCAGAATTCCCTACTGCCCATATTGAAAAGTAGGAGTCTCAGTGATTGTCCACCTTCCACAGTGTAATGCGTATTCAACAGGTAGTTGGCTTTCTGATTGGTTGCCTGCCATTCCATGTTAAATGTGGGTTTGAATGTGTATTTGACAAGTAGGCGGCTCCCTCACTGGTTGCCACTTTTCGAACAATGACATATTTCTTCAACAAGTAGGCGGCTTGATGATTGGTCACTACTTGTCTCCATCTTGTCGCTCTGGTTCCCATTGGTTGGGGAGCTGGTGTGACAAGATTTAATTAGTATGATGGGTCCAGGTAATGTAATAAAATTTGTATACAATGATAGCCAGGCCCAGATGGTCACCACCCTCTTGTCTCTTGTCTCTCTGATTCTCATTGTTTCGAGATGGAGAGGCAAGGTTGAATTATGTTCCTTTTGTTTGTTTGTGTGTGTTCACTATAAAATGTCCCCATATAAAGTGTATCCATTTTGGAATAGAACCTGTGTGTCATGTTTTACTACAGAAATGTTTTAAAGGGTCACCTTTGACCTCCATTCCTAGGAGCTCTGCTTGACAAGGACCAGCACGCCTACCCAACTGTAGCCTTATCAAGGATAGGGAAACCCAGCAAAATGGCTAAGGACAACGCAGCGTCTTTAGCTGTTTCCACACCATCAAATTTTTTTTTAACATTGTCATGACAGTGAGACTTGCTATAGATGCAGACATACATCTAGAAAAAATCAGTTTAACCTAGAAGCACAAGATAACAGTCCTTTAACCTTCTTAACTGTCAGTACCAGATTCACTAAATGCAACAGCTTAACAATCTTATCCTCCAGTAACCTAAATTCCAAGTGAAGAGAATTAATAGGGGTACCTAAACATTGAAGTTCTTTACAAGGCTCAACTGTTTTCTTACGCGCTTTGGATATTTCAGCTAATTGACTGTAGGTAAAGCTTACTGACAATGATCAGAATGCTCAGGTCCCATAAAAAGTAAATTGTCTACATAATGGATAATAGAATTATCCCTGGACTCACTCCTAATTACCCACTCATGTAAAGTAGAAAACAATTCAAAATAATAGCATGAAAAGAAACAACCCATAGGCAGGCATTTATCTAAATAAACCTGGAACCTAAGGAATTCAAACTTTCTGGATTGAGGGGTAAGAGACTTAAAGGGATAGTAATACTTCATTTTAACTTTATTTTATTTTGTAGGCATTAAAAAACATGAAGAATGATATAAGTCTTATCTCCGAAACATTTATGGTTTAAGAGATATTCACAAACAGAGTATCCCCCCCCCTGTTCAACCAGATCAGAAGGGAGATGCCCAGGTAGACTGCAGAGAGGGACAATCTTCAATTAAGATAATGGAAAAAGCTGAAAAACTTGTCAAGGAGGGAAGGGCTTTCATTGTTTTCATACAAAGAAAATTGTCCCCTTCTGTTATCTGTACTGTCATACAACCAGACTCACATCTGAGAAGAGATGGCTTACACTAGGTAAAAGGGGCGGGGAGGGGAACTTTGCTTGTTAATATCTCATAAACCATAAAGGTTTGAGAGATAAGACTTATATCATTCTTCATGTTTTTTTAATGCCTACAAAATAAAATAAAGTTAAAACGAAGTATTACTATACCTTTAAGGCCAATTTTATGTCTGCCTTAGCCAGCCTGACACATCGCCCATATTCACTGACTAAAACAAGTGCATCATCAAAAAAGAAAAAAGAGTCAGAACTCTTAACTGATTTCATCAGATACAAACCCTAAGAGGATGAAAGATGACGTATTGCTTAAAGGCAAAGTTCTAAGAATCTCAAAAGGAGCATAGAAGAATGGACCTTTAATTCTACCAGCCAATAGTTATTTTTCAATCTTACCCAAAACAGATTTAAGATATTTCCTGCTGATTTTAGGTTCTCCGCCCACCGGAATTTTGGCAGGCCATAAACAGGTAACTTGAAACCATACAAAAAAGCATCCTGAATTACCAGTGCTATCTGTTGATTTGGTATTAAATTTTGTAGATGTGCTGGGCATCTGTCTTTTGTAAATGTGATGCCTGGAAGCTAAGTGTTTGCCTTTTCATAACATCAAAATAAATATTGCCGACCTAGACAGTCAGAGCATTTGTGTCTATAGCTACAGTTATTTGCCCATTTACACTGTGATTTATTAAAAGCCTAACAAATAGTTTTCATGTGGGCAGTGGTAACAGGTGCTTGTATACATTTATACGTATTTCTTTGTGGAAGCAGGAAGCTCACCCTCAGCCTAACACATAAAATATATTTAACAGAAAAAAATATATAAGGTTAAAGAAAATCTAAAAGATTAATAAAATACAGACATGGCATCAATGAACCCAATAGAAAAAATACATGAAAGCAGATAAATACCACTCACTTAAGCCTCTCAAGTGCTATAATGTGTTTCTCCAACAGAGCCCACTGGAATGTAGACCAAACAGGTGGATCTAAACTAGAAAAGGTACCCACAATGTTATATGCACTTAGTTTGATACTAAGTGTTCTAATAAAAAAGTGAAACAATACCCATGGCATCCATGGAGGCATTTCATAATTAACCTTCCTTGAGAAGGGCTGCTAGGAGAGCATTCAACTAAAAATGATATACAGCAGACTCTAGGGAGGAGAATTCCCATAAGTCTGCCAGGAGAGCTAACCCACATATGAGTTTTACATGTCACCTTGGTTCAGGAAAATGCAGATGGAAAAATATCTTTGCTTCCTAAGCTTATTGTGAGGGACCTGGATTGAAACAGGCTGCACATTTTAGAGTGCTTATTATTATTTTATGTTTGTGTTGTGTGAGTTAAAGGGATAGTAAACCCTCCAAAAAACTGTCGGTGAATTGATAGGACTAATAAAAAAACATGTAATGCCCTTATTCCCATCTCTCAAACCGTTATGGTTTGAGAGATGTAAGAAAATAAAGACCTCCTCTCCCTCCCCCTTCTCATGTGTCTGCTGTATAGTGAACATCATAAGATCCTGCTTCCGGGACCAGGCGGAGGCTCTTCAGGAGCGCTGTCATCGAGATATCTAACTATGATTACTTCATCGAAATGGTCTACAACATGTGCTTGCAAGCCAGGCACACGTTGTAGACCATACCATTGAAGTTATTATAGTTAGATATCTCAATGTCAGCACTCCTAAAGAGCCGCCTAAAGTCGGCCGACTGGATTCTGCCTCTGACAGCTTTACAGCTCGTCAGGCAGAAAGGGGTTTGAGAGATGGGAATAAGGGCATTACATGTTTTTTTATTATTCCTATCAATTCGCCAACAGTTTTTTTGGGGGTTTACTAAACCTTTAAAAAAGGTTCCTTTTTATTTTATCCTGAAGTCCCTAGGTATTTTTCCTCACTCTATAGCAGGGAAGGGGAAATGCACAAAAAAAGTCTCAGATACCCTAAACTGTGTCAGAAAATCTCAATGTATCCTTCCTGGTGAAATACTTTCATTAAAGTGATAGTAATGCCTACTTAAAAGTATTGCGTCAAGTCTTCTTTATATAAAAACGAAGAGATTGCGCTATATTTAAGTCTTTAGTTTTGTGTCGTTCAAAAGTTATGCAAAGGTAAAGATCCCCAGCCGGCCCCTTTCTGGCCACCTCCCTCTGGATCTGTAATTGGGTTGTGCGACTTGACGGCTGCAGCGAGGGACAAACTTCAGTAAGTATAAGGGAAATCCTGATGAAGGAGGGCAGGATTTCCCTTTGCTTACTGAAGTTTGTCTCTCGCTGCAGCCATCCAGTCCAGACTGTAGATTCAGCAGCTACGTGGAAGAAAGGGGGGGGCGGGGGATCTTTATCTTTGCCTAACTTTTAAACTACACAAAACTAAAAATTTTAATTTATATAATCTCTTCGTTTTTATATAACAAAGACTCTAAGCAGTACTTTTAAAGGGATAGTAATACTTCATTTTATCTTTATTTTATTTTGTAGGCATTAAAAAAACATGAAGAACGATATAAGTCTTATCTCTCAAACCTTTATGGTTTGAGAGATATTCACAAGCAAAGTTTCCCCCTCCCGCCCCTTTTACCTAGTGTAAGCCATCTCTTCTCAGATGTGGAATGCAGTCTATAGACCAGACAGATAACAGCAGGGCACAATCTTCTTCTTATGAGAACAATGAAATCCCTGGCCCCCTTGACAAGTTTTTCAGGTTTTTCCCTTATCTTAATTGAAGATTGTCCCTCTCTGCAGTCTACCTGGGCACATCCCTTCTGCTCTGGCTGAACAGTGTTACATCAGTAAAAGGGGCGGGAGGGGGATACTTTATCATTGAATTACTCTTGAACTACAACTCTGACAGAATTGAAATAACACTCTCCAAAGTCCAAATACTAGGATGATTAATTAGAGCTGCTTTTATTATGAAACATTACTATTCCTTTAAGTAGGCATTACTAACCCTTCTAAAAAAAATTAACAATAACAATTTGTTACATTAGTGATATATTATTATCAAATTAGAGAACCTCTATGTGATAACAATTCATTATTTTATAAATCAACAACTTATTCTACATTGCTGCACAATTAGGGATCTCATTACAAACCTATTACAAATACATGACACACGGATACAAATGGTGGAGAGAGCAAGGTCACAGCCTATATAATAATTTGCTAAAATGTTTGTCAGAAGCCGTCATGCACAATACAGTTTGCTGCACAAGCTGCAGTCATGCGCAGTACAGACTACCCGTGCCGCAGCTGATAATGGAGCAGGCCGCTCCGAATTTCGGTGCGCAGAGAGGACTACGGTCTGAATTCAGAGCTGTCCGCTCCGTTATTAGCCGCAGCCATTGCTGGGTGGCACTGTGGCCTGTGTACATGGGCTCTTCAACTAGTAACCAATAATAGGTAGAGTTTGGCATTTGTACAATACGAAAAGTATGAGCAAATGATATTACACAGTATTTAATGTTAATTAATCCTGTTATTTTTTTGTACATTGCCTTTAATAGGGTAGAGCCATGCAAACAAGCATAACCATCTTGTATGCATGCTGTGATTAACTTTTTTAGGCATCCTCGTTGAGAAACACAATAAATCTGAAAATATCTGTGAATCCAATTGCTATGCATAATGACTAGGTAACTGTGAATTCTGCTCATTTGCATTTGTGTAGGTTGCCTTGTCCTGTTTGAAGAGATGGGAAGATTATAAATATGGTGAGTGGGAGTTGTGAATGATGGACAATAGATACATGATCACCCACCTAGGCATGAAAAAGATGATTAATGCTTTTAATATATCATTCAGAAAATTAATTTTTCTTTTTATGTATTTTCTGACTTTTGTGGCTGTCACATTGAAAAATGTATTTGATGTTTGTCTTAAAATGTATTACATATGAAAAAAATGGGCACTTTTATTCGACTGATGTCAGTTCCTTTTATGCTGGTGTTTCCTGTTTTAACTACTCGCAAAGCAAATATTTCAGTAGTTTATACTTTTGCATTGCGCAGTAATAGTGACCCAGGATGTACAGTATTAGACAAACCTAGGATTCTGGATGCATTGTATAATAAATAGTCATATTTAAACCTGTCACTGATGTACATGTTTTCATCACAGGATAAAATGTATATACGTGACTCTGGTAGTCCCAAATCATGCTCTTGCCAGTGCATCTTTTGCATAAAAGGAAATCTTTTTTTTTTCCATCATATTACATTGTCAAAATTTTAGTTAATGAATAAACCATAGTGCCTGTGACATTCATATTAAATACCATTACATGTGTGTTAATTATCCAGACAATATAAATGACCTCTAGTAATCATGCATATAACTTTGTGTTAAGATACACAACAAAGTATTGGAGTGTGAGATGTTTCATGTATTTATAGAAGCTGATATACTAAGAACAGGAAGTTTATGAAGAAGTGATAAATGAGTGATAAAGTGGAGATGACTTCCCCACTATGATAAACGGTGCAATTCTAATGTTATTCTATGGAGCCTATGCACTAAAATCTCTCAGGCTGGAAACATTTTAGTTCATAGGCTCCATAGAATAACATTGGAACTGCAGAGTTTATCACACTGGAGAAATCACCTCCACTATCACATCTTTACTAGGCCTAAATGCATCTTTCCCTCTCAAGTAATTCTGCAAACTGTCTGTTTCCAATGGGACAAAAAAAGCATTCCCATTAATTTAAATTGGAATTTTAACTCCTTGAATGCTAGAGGGACTCCAAAGCATTGCAAAGTGTTCAGGGAACCGAATGACTATTTCAGTATGTAATAATACCTTTTTTCAATTGAACTAACATTCAGTTTTAGGGACAAGCTACCACGTGCAACACTCCCATTATCAAATCAGAAGCATATGCTTCTAACTTGATAAAGGTACACAGTGTGGGCAGTGTGTGAGGGTGGACACAGTGTGGGCAGTGTGTGAGGGTGGACACAGTGTGGGCAGTGTGTGGACAGGATGTGAGGGTGGACACAGTGTGGGCAGTGTGTGGACAGGATGTGAGGGTGGACACAGTGTGGGCAGTGTGTAGACAGGATGTGAGGGTGGACACAGTGTGGGCAGTGTGTGGACAGGATGTGAGGGAGGACACAGTGTGGGCAGTGTGTGGACAGGGTGTGACAGAGGACACCGTGTGTGGACAGGATGTGAGGGTGGACACAGTGTGGGCAGTGTGTGGACAGAGTGTGAGGGTGGACACAGTGTGGGCAGTGTGTGGACAGAGTGTGAGGGTGGACACAGTGTGCGCAGTGTGTGGACAGAGTGTGAGGGAGGACACAGTGTGGGCAGTGTGTGGACAGGGTGTGAGGGTGGACACAGTGTGGGCAGTGTGTGGACCGGGTGTAGAGGTGGACACAGTGTGGACAGGGTGTGAGGGTGGACACAGTGTGGGCAATGTGTGGACAGAGTGTGAGGGAGGACACAATGTGGCCAGTGTGTGGACAGGGTGTGAGGGTGGACACAGTGTAGGCGGTGTGTGGACAGGATGTGAGGGTGGACACATTGTGGGCAGTGTGTGGACAGGATGTGAGGGTGGACACAGTGTGGGCAGTGTGTGGACAGGATGTGAGGGTGGACATAGTGTGGGCAGTGTGTGGACAGAGTGTGAGGGAGGACACAGTGTGGCCAGTGTGTGGACAGGGTGTGAGGGTGGACACAGTGTGGGCGGTGTGTAGACAGGATGTGAGGGTGGACACAGTGTGGGCAGTGTGTGGACAGGATGTGAGGGTGGACACAGTGTGGGCAGTGTGTGGACAGAGTGTGAGGGAGGACACAGTGTGGGCAGTGTGTGGACAGAGTGTGAGGGAGGACACAGTGTGGGCAGTGTGTGGACAGGATGTGAGGGTGGACACAGTGTGGGCAGTGTGTGGACAGAGTGTGAGGGAGGACACAGTGTGGGCAGTGTGTGGACAGGATGTGAGGGTGGACACAGTGTGTGGACAGGATGTGAGGGTGGACATAGTGTGGGCAGTGTGTGGACAGAGTGTGAGGGAGGACACAGTGTGGCCAGTGTGTGGACAGGGTGTGAGGGTGGACACAGTGTGGGCGGTGTGTAGACAGGATGTGAGGGTGGACACAGTGTGGGCGGTGTGTGGACAGGATGTGAGGGAGGACATAGTGTGGGCAGTGTGTGGACAGGATGTGAGGGTGGACACAGTGTGGGCGGTGTGTGGACAGAATGTGAGGGTGGACACAGTGTGGGCAGTGTGTGGAGGTGAATAGAGTGTGGACAGGTTTTGGAGGAAAAAAATGTCCCCGGATGTCATTTAAAAAATCTGGTCACCTTACTCTCCCCTCCAAGATCCTTGGCACTGACCCTGTTCCTATCTAGCCTGCAGTAGATAGGACACATTTAGATGTTTAGTGTAGCTTTAACCTTTATGTATATGTGACACTTGAATTAGCAGAGCGTCTGCAGATATAATAGTTGCCGGTAGTTAATGGGTTAATATGCATGTTTAGCAGAACGTCTGCAGTGAATCATTCATTTACTCACAATTTACATCATACAGGTTTTACATCTACATACAGATCACGCTCTCATTATGATTTGTATAAGCGCACTATAGGTCATGTCAATATATAGCAATATCATATATCCCTAGCTACACTTCTCCAAGCTCAGACTGAGAAGTGTATTGCACCAACGCCACTATAAATGTGATCCTATGTATTATATATTGGTTTAACTGATTAATAGGCAGATATTTATTGCACTGTGTTTTATAGGGTGTATCATATTCGATTTAACACCTTAAAGGGATAGTAATACTTCGTTTTAACTTTATTTTATTTTGTAGGCATTAAAAAAACATGAAGAATGATATAAGTCTTATCTCTCAAACCTCTATGGTTTATGAGATATTCACAAGCAAAGTTCCCCTCCCCACCCCTTTTTCCTAGTGTAAGCCATCTCTTCTCAGATGTGAGTCTGGTTGTATGACAGGACAGATAACAGAAGGGGACAATTTTCTTTGTATGAAAACAATGAAAGCCCTTCCCCCCTTGACAAGTTTTTCAGCTTTTTCCATTATCTTAATTGAAGATTGTCCCTCTCTGCAGTCTACCTGGGCATCTCCCTTCTGATCTGGCTGAACAGGGTGGGGATACTTTGCTTGTGAATATCTCTTAAACCATAAAGGTTTCAGAGATAAGACTTATATCATTCTTCATGTTTTTTTAATGCCTACAAAATAAAATAAAGTTAAAATGAAGTATTACTATCCCTTTAAGTCTGTTTTATGTTGGTTTTATAAACAGATTAATAAAAGTTGATTTTTAAATTAGCTCCCACACCTTTTATTTACCGAACTGGTCTCTTACAGCAGCTAAGGACTCTGTCCATCTTGGGTGAATGGTATTCACACCTTAATGTGAAGGACCCATTAGCTCTGTAGTTTTCTCTTATTTATTTTCTCTATATAATTACTAGAGTTGCAGTAATCTCACAATCTTTTATACTTGACCCCAGTAGATATTATTTTAAAAAAAGCAAAACAAAAAAGACATATGCTAAGGTCCTAGCAAAAATCACAACTTCCATTTGTCTGTTGATTTCCACTTTTTGTTGGCCCTTTGGGTGCCAGAGGGGTGAGCAATGCACATCACTATGACATTCATTACTGTCCATGGTTCTGAAAGCCTTCTCTGTGTTCCCCTACTGGCTGGGTAGGGAAGCACAGAGAATGCTGTTCAGAATGTCATAGTGTTGATGATGTGTGAGGGGAGGAGATCCCTTCCACACTGAGAGCCCTTCTAAAATCCTGCATGCTAATAGTGACCTCCTCCAACCTTCCCTTTCCATCCGACAATTTTTGTGAATATGTCGATGTTTGTGCAGATCGAATTGTCGGAGTGATTCGAACACACTGACTCGATCATATTGACACTACATCGATCTTTAGTGCATCTAGGCCCAGGTGTAACAGAGCACCATGGGATATATAGGTGAAATGACAAGTATGTTTGTATGCCTTGGTGCAGGCTGAGTGTGGTTGTGTGTGGGGGTTGAGTGAATATTTAAATGACAAGAGAGAAGAGAAGGGTGAGGAAGAGGAAGGAAAATAAAATATGTGAAGAGAGGGAGGTGGGGTGGGTAAAGGGTGACGAAAGACGAAGGAGAAGAGAGATGATACAGGAAGAGAGCAAGAGGGGGCAGCATGGGGCAAGGAAGAAAGAAGGAAAGAGAGAAAACTGGTATGTGGAGTGTAGGAGCTGATGTAGCTGTTTTAAAAAAAATATATCTTTTTCACTACCAGATGGGACTGCAATGCAGTGAGCTATATGTGCTGCAGTCCTCTCTCGCAGATAAAGTGCTTTATGTGAGATTATATTACCTGAAACATTTATAAAATCTAAACAATGTATATGAAGGAAGATCTCACACTCTCTGCTGTCATTAGTTCAGGAGAGAGCCCATAATGCTGTCTTCAGGCTTCCTGTGGTTCTATGTTCAAATCACATGAGTACAAGGAAGCAACTGGGCATATGCTGGCTTTCTGCTGTATGGTTGAAAGGAATGAGAGAGAGTGACTCTCACTGCAAGACATCAGTGCAACTTCAGTCATGCTAGTGTTGTAGCAATTGTACCTTTCTGAGGTGGAAACCAGTGCTCTGACAGTGAATTTGGGTTATAAACTAGCTTTTAGACAGGATAATGATCCATTTGTGCGTCATTGGTAGGCAAGAAGGAATCCAGTTTCCTATATTTTCAGGTCTTTGCTAAAGTGCTGCAGATTTTTGGTTTATGGCAGATTATTTTATGTGGCCTGGATTCTATATAGCATGACTACTGAGGTTAATATATCAGATGGAATGAGCTCATGTTACCTGTAACTCATGTTACACTTAGCCAGTGCTTAGTAATGCATTGGAAAGCTCTCTAGCATTCAAGAGGTCAAGGGCAATTTTTATTTGTCCACTGTTGCTTTTCCCCATTATTGCTCTACATCTTAGAACATCAGCCTTACCATGTCCACAGTGTATAAAATAATCACTTAAAGGTATAGTAATGCCTCTCTTAAAGTGCAGCTCCGAGTCTTTCTTATGTTTTTTATAACAGCACTATGTTTAATTACTTACGTATTTGTAGTTTAAACTCTATTGGTTTGCAAGCACACATAGAAGACCGTTTTAGTGAAGGATTTCTGTTTCTTTGCGGCTCAAAACCTTGCTCAAGGTATCTCCTTGACTCCCTATCTATATGACCTTTTACTCAAGGATCCTTCAGAGGAAATCTTGTGCACTCAGATTCAGTATTGCATCTCCATTCTGGAGTAGATGTTTAGGTACTCAGTTTCAGGAAATCCTGTCTGATTCCATCTCAGGTCCTTCATTTTCTCACCACGAAACTTGATGCCATCTAAGGGAAGGTATTTTTTCAAAATTACAAGATCCAGTCTCTGTCACTTCAGATCTCCCAGGAAATATTCTGGCTGTTGGCAGTGGAGTACCTGTAGGTGCTGGGTTCCTGGTCTCTGCTTTAGAGGCAGTTCTGTTTACTCAATTCCATACAAGGGAATTGCAACTGCATATTCTCAGGAACTGGTCCAGACATCTGTCACAACTGTCCTGTGTCATGTTTCTGTCTTTATGGGTGAAAGAGGACCATAGCTGGTGGTTTCAGTCTTCCCAGGTTTCAATCTTCCCACCTGACTCCTTTTGTCATTCCCAACTTTGTTGTGGTCACCATAGATGCCAGACTATTGGGCTGGAGTGCTACCCTGGACCCATGGACAGCCCAGGGTTTTTGAGCCAGGGAGAAGGGCCATCAATAGTAATACTAATAGACTGGACAGTCTTTGAAAAGGCAGTAGTCACACCATAGCATTTTTTTGTAAGTTGATTTAAACAGCACATGTTATGCTAAATAAATTAACTTTAAGGAGTAGTAATCCTTTATTATGGAAAAATTTATATTACAGATTATTTGTTGCTGAGTAAAACAAGGGTACTGATGTTGTTAAAGAAGTGATAAATAGGAGCTCACTTCTACAGTATTATAAATTGTCCACGTCCTAATTTATTCTTTGTAGCTAATGCACTAAGATCTCTAAAGTTGGAGAAATCTTAGTGCTCCATAGAATAACAAAGCAATTGGAGACTTTTTCACATTGGAGAATTCATCTCTACTTTATGAACTCTTTGTGACATCTACCCCCTGGAATCCAAATCAGTTCACCTACAGTTCATCTGGAGTGGGAAGGTTATGCACTAAGGTGTGATAATGAGGAGATCATCTTTCCAGTCCTATGTTATTCTGTGGAGCATATGCATTAAAGGGATAGTAATGTTTCATAATAAAAGCAGCTCTAATTAATCATCATAGTATTTGGACTTTGGAGAGTGTTATTTCAATTTTGTCAGAGTTGTAGTTCCAGAGTAATTCAATGACAAAGTGTCCCCCTCCCGCCCCTTTTACTGATGTCACACTGTTCAGCCAGAGCAGAAGGGAGGTGCCCAGGTAGATTGCAGAGAGGGACAATCTTCAATTAAGATAAGGGAAAAACCTGAAAAGCTTGTCAAGGGGGGCAGGGATTTCATTGTTTTCATAGGAATAAGAGTGTCCCCTTCTGTTATCTGTCTGGTCTGTGGACTGCATTTCACATCTGAGAAGAGATGGCTTACTCTAGGTAAAAGGGGCGGGAGGGAAAACTTTGCTCGTGAATATCTCTTAAACCATAAAGGTTTGAGAGATGATACGTATATCATTCTTCATGTTTTTTTAATGCCTACAAAATAAAATAAAGTTAAAACGAAGTATTACTATCCCTTTAACCCTTTCGTGTTTAGTGACGTGCCAGAACCGTCACTGCTGTCTGGTACTTAAGGATCAGTGACGGTCCTGGCATATCACATACTTTTTACTCACAGCGCTCCTGCAGGAGCTCTGTGAGTAATAGCAGGGACTGAAATTGATCCCTCTAAGACAGAGCAATCTTTCGGTCCCCTGTTCGGCGTGCCGGCACAAGTGATCAGTCACTTGGGACGGCACGTCAAACTTTTCTATCTGGTCCTTAAAGGACCACATTCTCTGGGATCGCTGGCCCTTAAGGGGTTAATTTACAAAAATCTTAATGTGTAGTCTCCATAGGCCAGTGGTTCTAAATCTTTTTCACTCAAGGCACCCCTAACCTGGACTTTTCATGGCACACCTAGCATTTTACATGTAATCTCTCGTGAACTTAATAAAGGGTATAATACATAATTCTTTGGTCTTATAGTTAGAATGACAATAAAGAACATATTGTGCATAATTTTAAGAAATGTACATTACAAAACTCAGCTTTAACATTTTTATCACAGTCTTGATTGAAATGTGAGGCACAGTAAGATAATGTTCAAGGAGCACTAAAGTGCCGTGGCACACTGGTTAAGAATCACTGCCATAGGCTAACATAGGAATTGGAGAGTTTATCATACTGGAGAAGCCATCTCCACTGTATCACTTCTTTATCACACCTTCCCCCAGGGAAGACCACTTCTCATGATTTGGGTTGGCTCCTTGTGGAGTAAGGGAGAGTGTCCCTATCATAGAGGTTTTATTAAATATTAAAACAACATTCTACTGTACTCAGGCTACTGTCAGTACACAAGGGTGTTTCCTCATTTACCTTGGCCAGGCAAGTCTGCAGCTAGTTAGGTTTTAGCTTCATCAGAGAAGTTCAAAATGTATACATAGATCATGGAAGTTGCATACTACCCAATATTATTGCTATATTTCCTTTCTTACCTAGGATGCTTAATAGCTTAAACTAACCCTGAAATATATGTTACTGCATTAGCTATCAGCAATTGAGCTTCTGTTTAATTGACAACTCTCACTGTGCCATTAAATTATTACCATTATTGAAGTAGATAAAAGACACATCAAGTTCAACCCTTTAACTTTTACAACCGTTTATATCATGATTTGCTATAAAGTAGTCCAACACGTTCTTGAAGATTCAGCTGCCAACATCACCTTTCTTGGTAGTGCACTACATATTTTGTTCTCTTACAATGAAGAAACCTTTCTGTTCCAGAAGGTGAAACCTCCTTCCCAGTGGATAACCTTTTGTGAGATGTATAGCACTGTTTATGAAAAGCCAAAGGAAAGTTATTGTTATTTCCCTCTTATATTTGTAAATAGAAATCCTAGTACCGCATAGAATACTCTGTTCCCTAGTAAACAAACCCAATTAGGAAATCCTTCTATTCCCATTATTTATTTTTTTCCCAACTCTGAACCCTTTCCAGTTCCAGAATATTATTTGTGGACTAGTGAACTTGTAGACGGGTGGTCAAACTGTACACCTTACATAAGGTGTGGCTTTTTCCAATGATTTCTAAAGAATCATAATTATACTTTCTTACCACGTGTAACATACATGCCAATTTTTTATGCATGCTAGTATTTTCCTGGCTTTTGTAGCTGCTGACTGATACTGTGGATTGTTGCAGAATATTTTTTTCTCCAATTATTCCCAAATTCTTTCTCTATCACGGTTACACATAAAACTGCTGTATTATAAAATATGCATGCTTGTTTTACTTCCCAAATACAGTACCTTGTGTTCCTCTGTGTTTAACTGCATCTGCCAAGTTCTTGCTCAGTTCTCCAATTTTTCCAGTCCCTCTGCAGTGAAGAGTCATACATCTCTTTACTGTATTAACTTACTTGATTTGGTGTCTGCTTAATTATCCTTCATATTCAAATGCAGAATAATCAGGCTATGGATTGAAACTTGGGGTATGATCATGAAAGCTTTTATTTTTTGTGGGAATGGCCCTCAGTGCTGTTTCACGGACTTACTTGCCAACCTTTAATTTCCAGACTGTTACCTTGTTTAAAGTGGAACGATCACCTACATTCAAACTTTTATAGTGAGTTTTAATAGTTAACCTTAGATTAGAGCTGTGTGTATTTAAAAAAAAAATTGCTTACGAGTCCAGATATTAGCCCATCAAAATCGGGCACTTCCGCATTCTGTGGGACTGAATGTCCCGCTTGACTTCCCAGCTGCCCCAGGAAGAGCGTTCATACTCCCCTTCGAAGCTGGGTTTCTGGGTTGCAACCCCAGTAGCATTGTACACTGAGTTTGCTGTAATGCTACATCACAGAAACCCAGCTTCTAAGGGGAGCGTGTACGCGCTCCCTGTGGCAGCTGGAAAGTCAAGCTGGACATTCAGTCTTGCAGAATGCCGAAGTGCCCGATTTTGATGGGCGAATATCTGGACTCGTAAGCAATTTTTTTTTTTAAATGCACACAGCTCTTATCTAAGATTAACTATTACAACTCACTACAAAAGTTTGAATGTAGGTGATAGTTCCACTTTAATAGAGGTATCACAGGTGATTTTTGCCCAAATTGTGGGATCATGTCAAATGCAATAGATTAGATGAGGTTTAAGTACAGCAGTCTGTTTCTATCTTCCTGATTACTTGTGTTCGTATACCATCTAATTCAAATATTTTATTCAATGTATTTTATATAATTGCTGCTTTCAAACACCCATAGTTTCTTAGTATAACTATATTGCAGATTTGGTATATACAGTAGTAAAAAACTGGGCAAAACATCTGTCATTTTTTTATCGCTTTCTCACTAATTACCAACACGCCTAAACCAATTTTCAAAAGACAAGCGTACGTCTTAGTTTTTTCATTTCTGTAGCTGATTACATTTTAAATTGGTCTCAATTTTGTAATGAATTTATGTTTTCTATTTTAGCGGTTACTGCTCATTTGTATTGACCAATGAACTTCAATTTCTTCACTGATATGTGGTGTTTTTATAGCAAATACTTAATATTAATTTACCTGCCATGTTAATTTCTACACTCACATTATTATTATTATTATTATTATTATTATTATTATTTCGGTACTCATCCAGATATTTTGCTTTTTTGTGATACAATGTGTTTCAACCTGTATCTTATGGTAGATTTTAGCATATTATAGACAGGCAGGTTCATTTTGTTTTATTTCCTTTTACTCTTTGCCTCACTTTTTGTATTTCGTCTTAGCGATCTTTATGGTGCTATATTATATATCAAACTGTACTGTCCTGCTATTAGATTATTTCAGGTAGTTTTTCGTGTTCTGCCGGAGGAGGAATGGGATGACCATGGGCACTTTCTTTGTTTCACTTTCCCGCCACACATTCTTCTCACATGCTTCCCATTCTCACAAGGATTGGCTGGTATTGTATTCTTATATCGGATTAGATCGAGTTCTCAATACCCCCGACGAAGCCACGGAGGTGACGATACGCGTTGAGTGTCCAATACTTTGGATGCTTTATCTGACATTCCCAGTGTGTTTACTGCTTCTATGATTGTTCATGATAAGTATACCTTTAACCCCTTAAGGACTATGTGACGTACTATGACCGTCATGGTCCTTATACCCTTAAGGACCAGTGATGGTCATAGCACGTCACGTACTTTTTACTTACAGCGCTCTACCGGGAGCCCTGTAAGTAAAAACGGTGCCTAAAATTGATTGCTCCAAGACCGGAGCGATCTCTCTCTTAGGCCTCAAAGCGGCACTCCGGTACGCATAACAGGTCACACGTCTCGGCAAGGATCAAAGCGGTCCTTAAGGGAAGGTTACTTCCCTGGACCGCTGGTCCTTAAGGGGTTAATATATATATATATGTATATATATATATATATATATATATATATATATATATTTTTTTTTTTTTTTTATTATTATTATTATTTTTTATTTATTTTTTTATTTATTTAATTTTTTTTTTTTTTGCATCACTCATTTTTTCACTATTGCACTTTATAGGCTTGTATTTATTATAATTGGGCCGTCTTTTGTGTCTTTTCACCTTTTGGGTATACATTATCTTTTATTCATAATTATTGATCTGGAAATGTGTGTTATTTGCTAATTATCAGCCATTTACTGATTGTTTTAATTGTTTTTATTTGTCTGTGAGTCTTATATGTGTTATTCAATAAAGCTTATATATTTTTGATATTTTTCCCTTTTGAGTGCCTCATTGTAATAGGCTTTCTTTTTAGTGAGGCTGATCCTCTTGGTACTCTTTACTTTGAGGATCTCCCTCCTGCTTTTCTGTATTATGTGTTTTTTGCCTATGAGTGCACCATATATACTAATGTAGTAATTTTGGGATTATTTATTATTTTCAGCATGTGCAGCAGTTTCTTTACATTCTCACTAATTACCAACATACATAAACCAATTTTCAAAAGACAAGTGTACTTCTTAGTCTTTTCATTTCTGTAGCTGATTACATTTTAGATTGGTCTCAATTTTGTAATGAATTTATATTTTCTATTTTAGTGGTTACTGCTCATTTGTATTGACCAATGAACTTCAATTTCTTCACTGATATTTGGTGTTTTTATAGCAAATACTTAAAATTAATTTACTTGCCATGTTAATTTTTACACACACAGTATTATTATTCATAGCTATCAATGCTAATGCAAGGCTTTAAGTTACATTCCTAAAATGGTATAATCATCTCAGTTAACCACTCATATGTTTGGAAAATATGTTATTAAATGCTTATTCCCAGCTCTCATGATTTACTTGACAAAATGTATTGCATTTAAGAGCATATATTTTTTTATTGTTATTGCTATATTCATTACCAGCTGAATATCTGAAATCTGCAGCAGAGGTACTTGACCATGGCACCTTCGTATCTGCTGAGCTAACAATTTCCAGTGCTGCTCTCCCATGTCCCCTAGAGGATGGCATAATTTAGAGACAGGAATAGAGTGGGATTATGGTTAAAAGACAAAAGTAAGGGATGATGAGGGAGGCATTGAGATAGGGCATAACAGGGGCAGTGGATAATGGGGTGAGGTAGATGAGAGAGGCAGGAATTGATGAGTGTTGATGGGTGAGGTGGAAGATGATGATTAAAGCAGATAGATAAGAGGAGGAGGTACTGAGATGGGGAGGGGGACAGCTTCTGTAAATAAAGTAAAAGACTTCAAGCCTTGAGCTGTAGTAGCACATGAAACATATGTGGAGGTCAGTTTTCTTTCTTCTTAATTTGTTGTTCATGTTTAGAGTTCAGTCATTTGTAGATTGGTAGGTTTGAATAATAGTTTTTCTTTAACTGGTTTACACACACACACACACACACACACACACACACGCACACACACATATGCCCAGTGTGCTTAGGAGGTCCTTATCTAATAAAAAGTGCCCCTCTATAATGATAGTTTTTCTTTAACTAATAACTCCACTCTTCCTCAATGAATCTATGATACCCTTATCTAATAAGAATCCTCCCTCACCAGAACTCAAAGACAAGGAGTTCTTCCTAAAAGAAGCCCTCTATCTCACTCCCAATACATAAGGGGCTCATTTTATAACTTTTTGAAATTGGTTCCATATGCAAAAAACCCTGTAAAATAAAGTATACATTTCAACATGTCATTGTTTCTCAAAATAAACAAAAAACAATTCCCTTGAAAATAAAATGATACAGAACATAAAACATCCATCACTTGGCTGATGCACGGTACAAGTGAATTTAATTGGAATCTGCAGACCCATTTATACCAAGAGATACCATTCTATTGGATGATAAAAAAATCTCACCGATTGCATGAAGTCTGAATGTGTGATTGGTTGAGGGATAATAGAGATTTGGATCCTTATTCATCAAGGCAAAGAGAGGTAATTCTGGATCTAACCAAATGCAACATAGGGCAGAAGTCTCCAACTTATGACAAGGCAATTCAAGAGGGTTAAATGCAGTTGCAAGCCACATTTAAATTACTGGTAATGAGAATTTGCTGAATTTTCATTTTCTCACACCACTTTAATTTGATGAATAAGACCTTTAGAACTGTATTCAGGTAGCAAAAATGGTGCATTTCTGAAGCAAACCAGCTGTACTATAAGGTAAGTAATAAAAATTCCCAAAATTCATTAAATGGTGCTTTTAAACTAGAGTGGTCTCCAGCATATTTCAAAGTTGTGCTTTGGAGAGATCTGGCATCCAAAGGGTTAAATGCCACATTTAAATCATTAACAACATTTGTCCCTTACAGTGTAGTTGGTATGTCCCTAGTTCTTCCAATAAATTAAGACAGATTTAGGGCTGAATTCTATTACAGGAGATAAATGTTAACCCTTTGAGTGCCAGAGGGATGCAGAACGCATTGCAAAGCAATGTGTTCCGTACCCCTCTGGCACTCAAAGGGTTAACACCAGTTTTATCAAAAATGTTCCCATTGAAGTCTATGGGGAAGCCTGGAGATAAAAGCAAAATTAGCACATGCAATAGAATATAGCCTTTAATTTTTCAGATTGTTGCACCTAACTAACATGTTACGTATGGGCAGTCCTTGAAACACAGCAATTATCTTACTAGAAAGCAAGGGTATATGTGGGCAAATATTTTTTAGGACATAATTGTTGAATTACAACATTCTACTGGCTCTTAATTTAGCACAAACCAGCAAAGTAGCCACAGCTGAAGGTACAGTATGTTACACTATATCACCTATGTTAAAGACACATTAACACATATTTATAAAAGCGAACTGGAGTTATTCTGCAGTAAACCAACTGCACCACAGGGGACAAATAAACATTCCTAAACTCCAGTTTGCTTTTATAAATATGGGCCTTTGTCTCTATGGCTGTTTCCTTTTAATTATCAGAATTCTGTTTCTTGCTCTTGGAAAAAAATTACCCTTTCGTATCAGTAAGCTCTTTAACAATTTGGGCCTTATGTTCAGAGATAATGACAAAAAAATGTCATATGAACTACAAAAATAAGTAATAAGTATGCAGGTTACTGGTAACTTTAACTTTGGGTAGGCACTCCGCCCCTTTAATTAGGCAGGAACAATTCTAGAATTGAATGCAGGATGTGGAGCCTACCTTCCCTCCTTGGCTTCAGCTAGCCAACCAGCTCCAGTAAGATGTGTTCCTTGGTGAAGACACAGGCAAGAGAACAGTTCTGCTATAATTTTAGCTAATTTTTTTATTTTTCTGTGAGCAACCCTTTGAGTGTTGCAGGTCCACATGTCCCACAGTGCCCCTATGCACAGGGGTTTTTCCTTTGGTGTTCCTGTTGCACACTCTGGCACTCATTGGGTTTATCTGTATGTCCGTTGGGTGTTATGGAGCAAGTTTATGTGGTAACTTAACCCTTTAGCTGCTGGTTTAGCATCTTTTGGGGGTTTATTGGCACTTTCCCTACTGGGTTCAGTGTTTTTTCGGTCTTCTAACATGTTCTGGTGATGTTTCATGTACTTTTCATTCACAGTTTCAATTATTTAAAAAAATTGTGTCTTTACCGCATAGACGCCATTGCTCCATTCACTTCTAAGGGACTATGCAGTTGGGGACATATCTCTGCAACCGCTCAACATAGCGACTTCAGGGATGGCTCATTTTAATTGTCTGCCCTTGCTCTGTCATCCAGTTAACATTTTAAGTGTGTTGGGGGGCTCAGGGGGCTTCAGGCACTGTTGGGGTAATTTTTCTGGGAAAACTAAATTTCCCATGAGCATGCTCGTTTCTGATTGGTTCCCGCCACGGCAGCCATTTTGTGCCTTTTTCAGAATGAGTATCCTATGCAGGGCTTGGACTCTCCTTCTCTCCTCTGCAGATTAATCCTTCACCTGCTAGATAAGTGTATTGTAGCGATTTCTGTGGTGAAAATGTAATCTTGCACACTGTATTTGGGTGATTCCTTATACTTTAACCCTTTGAGTGCCAGAGTGGTACAGAATGCATTGCATAGCAATGCATTCCATACCACTCTGTCACTCAAAGGGTTAAATGTTTTTTGACACTGTGAGAATGTCTAATCCGTTGGAGCTTGGGACCAGACTTAAGACTAAGGACGCTGGGGTCTCTGTGTCCCCTATTGCGCATTGTTCCTCATGTCATTCGGGGTTACCTAGAGAATTCTGAGGTCATTTATGCCCGGCATGTTCTGATGTCCCTGAGTCTCCATCAGCGACCTCCAGCCATGCATTAGAGCCAGTTAGTTTGGGTGCAAGAGTTCAAGGCTGCTACTAGGGACCTTTAGTCTACATTGCAAATCTTTCCATCCCAGTTACAGGGGGTCTTCCACTCAAGGCAGACCCCTTCTTGTGTCAAATCTTCCCTGCCAAAACCGGGAATACCTGATGTATCAGAGGAGGAACTCTTGGTGGATTCAGACATTGAGGAATCTTCTGCTATGGGCTCCTCTCAGTTTTTTGGAGGACCCCTTTCAGGCTGATCCTGAGCCCTCGGCTGAGGGTCTGATCAGGGCTGTCTTAACCACTCTAAACATTCCCTTAGTCCAAGAGGTTTCTCCAGATCCCTCTGATGTGTTTCAGGAGCCTAAGAAGCCCCTTACTTGATTTCCACCTAATTCCAATCTTGACGGCCTTGTGTCTGATGAGTGGAAATCTCCGGACAGGAAACCTTCTGTTTCCAAGAAATTTGCCAAGCTTTACCCCTTCTCTGAGGCGGCGCTTGCTCAGTGGGTTCATCCCCCCTAAAGCAGATGCTCCTATCTCCAGGCTATCTAAGTCTACTGCCTTGCCAGTTTCTGATGAGTCCGCTCTGAAAGACTGGACTGACAAGAAACTTGAGGTTTCCCTCAAGTCCATTTTTGCCACTGCTAGTACTGCCATGCGTCCAGCGTTTGCTGTGGCATGGGTTAACCGGGCCATTGCGGTCTAGACTGAACAGCTCTCTCTGGCTGTCCGTCAGGGTGCTACTACTTCGGATATGTTGTGGCTTCTTGCCTACATTTCTGAAGCCCAGCACTATGTTTCTGCTGCCTTATTTGATGCCATCCTTCTGGTGGCAATGGTTTCCCCCAAGTCTGTGGTTGCCAGACAAGCACTTTGGCTCAAGATCTGGTCTGCTGACACTGCCTTCAAGAAAGCCTTGCTCTCCTTGCCTTTTTCAAGGCACTTCTTTGTTTGGGCCAGATCTTAAGGATCTGATTAGTGAGGCCACAGGGGGTAAAAGTACCCTTCTGCCTTTGGTCCCCAGGAAGAAAACGCCTCTCAAGCGTAATCATTTTTTTTTGTTCCTTCCAGTCTGAGACACGTCCGGCGAACCAGGCAGTTCCCTCAGCTCTGCGTGCCTCCTCCAAGCCCAAACAGCAATGGAAGCGCAAGGTCTCCTCCAAGCCTAAGGCTTCCAAGCCTTCTTTGGCATTCCTAGCAGAACCCCGATCCCCACTCTGCTGTGGGTGGCTTGCGTCATCACCACAGCATCTGGGGAGGATTCAGTGGAGGACCCGTGGGTTTTGCAGGTGGTGACGGAAGGGTACAGGATCCCTTTTGTCTCTCTTCCTCCCTTTCTCTTTTTTCCCTCTTATATGCCTCAGGGAGCAGAGAAACGCCGTCTGTTCAATGGCGCTATCCAGGCCCTTCTGGACAAGGATGTTCTAGAGCCTGTTCCAGTTCAGGACAGAGGTTTGGGTTTTTACTCAAACCTCTTTGTGTCTCCAAGAAGGACATCGGTTGTCATCCCATTTTGGATTTGAAGGATCTCAATTCCTCTGTGATCAGGACTCATTATCACCAGGAGTCCCTAAGGACGGTGATTGCTGCTATGTCCCCGGGGGAATTTCTAGCCTCTCTGGATCTTCAGGACGCATATCTACACATCGCCATTCATCCAGGGAGCAGGCAGTATCTCAGATTTGCCTGTGACCAAGGGCACTTTCAGTTTTCAGCTCTTCCATTTGGCCTGACTACAGCTCCTCAAGACTTCAACCGTGTCCTGGGAGCTTTAGTATCCGTCCTCCATCGGGACGGCATCGGAGTTACTCCATACATGGACAACCTGCTTCTGAAAGCCCCATCTGAGGAACCTCTTTATCAGCAGGTTCAGGGCTGCATTCATGCTCGCACCCATCACTGGTGGATCATCAACATGGACAAGTCGGATCTTGTCCCATCCCAGCGTCTGGTCTTCCTGGGCCTTCTCTTCGATACTCAGCAGAGTATGGGGTTTCTCACGGACGAGGTGGCTCACCAGATCACCCACAGGGTTTCTGCTGTTCTGGCTCATCCAGTTCCAGCCAAGAAGCTATCCTCTCTAGTGGAGAAATTCATCTCCACCATAGAAGCGGTCCCATTTGCCATGGCTCACACCAGAGAACTCTAGAAGTTTGTGATCCAGGTGTGCAAGGGCTCAACCTTTCCAATCTACTGAAGGGCAAGTCATTCCTGGTATCCTTCTGGACCACGGTGATGACAGATGCCAGCCTCTCCAGCTGGGGAGCAGTCCTGGGTTGCCTCAGTGCTCTGGGTCGGTGGTCTCAGAAGGAATCTCTCCTTTCTATCAATGTCCTGGAGCTTCAAACGATATTTCATGCCCTTCATCATTGGACACCCCAGCTGGAAGAATGCCCAGTCCGGGTTCAGTCCGACAATGCCACGCCCGTGGCTTACATCAACAAGCAGGGCGGAACATTGCTATTCTTCCTGATGTCAAGGTTTTCTTCCAGGGCATTGCTCATACTCGTCCTTCTTTTAAGAATCCTGCTCCTCCATGGGATCTTAACTTGGTTTTGGGCGTCCTTCAGCACCTTCCCTTTGAGTCCTTGGCTACTATTCCTTTACGCCTTCTGACGTGGAAAATGGCCTTTCCCCTGGCGATCGTTTCTGTTCACGGTGTTGCGGAGTTGCATGCTCTATCTTGTTGACCACCCTTTTTTTTTCTTCCCAAGTTGGTCTCTGAGTTCCACATTAATCAGAAGATTGTGGTGCCTTCTTTCTGCCCTGACCCTACCTCTGACAAGGAGAGGGATCGCCACTTGTTAGATGTGGTGCGATGTCTCAAGTTTTACGTACATCGCACTAAGTCCATCATATAATCTGACGCGCTGTTCGTCATTCCTGAGGGCCCCAGGGCAGGAAGACCTGCATCCAAAATGACTATTGTGTCCTGGATCAAGTCCACTATTCGTAAGGCTTACGAGCTGAGGAAGAAGCCTGTTCCCTTTCTGGTCACAGCTCTTTCTACTAGATCTATTGGGACTTCTTGGGCTTACAAGAATCAGACCTCCGCTGATCAGTTGTGCAAGGCTGCCACTTGGTCATCTGTGCACACCTTTTCGAAGCACTACCGTGTTGATGTGCTGGCATCGGCTGAAGCCAGTTTTGGGAGGAAGATCCTGGAGGCAGTCTTGCCTGTCTAGGATCTTTTTCGGTTCTTTGGTGCTTCCTTCACTTTTGAGCCCTGTTGGCTCTAGTTCAGTGTGCTGTGCAACAGTTCTTGGGGTATTGTTACCCCTGTTCAGTGTCCGTTGACACTTCATTTGTTTTGTTGGGCTATCTCTTACCTAATGGTTCATATCTGCTCTGGTGACTTTGGGGGCTTTGCGCCTGGTCCTTGCCTTACTTCCCGCCTCTGGAAAACTCAATGGTTGGACATCCAAATGTTACCAGTAACCTGAATTGGACGACAGAGAAAAGAGGATTTTAGTCTTACCATACAGGTTACTGGTCTCCCGCCCTGTCAAGGGACCATGTTTGTCTCTCCTGTGGCAGACCGTGCGGGTCCTTTGGGGACATGCTCACAGGAGTCTTTTTTCCCTTCTACTATCTAGTCAATAGTTAGTGTCTCAAATCTTACTGGAGCTAGTTGGCTAGCTGCAGCCAAGGAGGGAAGGTAGGCTCCACCCCCTGCATTCAATTCTAGAATTGTTCCTGCCTAATTAAAGGGGTAGATCGCCTACCCAAAGTGAAAATTACCAGTAACCTGTATGGACTAAGAGAAAAGGATTTAACAGTAAGACTTAAATCCTCTTTTTGCAAAAGACAAAATTTGTACTTTAAGAAAAAAGTGGAGGGAATGTGAAGTTCTGAATGTGAGAAACATATAATCATTGAAGGAAACACAACAAAAGCACAATTGCCATACTTATATACCCACATTTTTGTCGTTAGTTACGACATTTTTGTCATTACATATGACAATTTCAGTCAGGAATCTACATCAATGACAAAACGACATATTTCCGATCACAATCGACACTCTTTGAAAATATTAATGAGCCCAACGACACTGTTCTTTGAACATATGGCCCTTTGAATGCCAGAGGGCCAAAGTTTGAACGGCAATGATTTCCGAGTAAAAAATCTGTCTCAGTATTGGCAGTTTTGCCGATCAGGAAATGGCCTATAACATATTTTTTCATAAAACATGTATTGCTTCTTTAAACCTTTGCGTGCCAAAGATGCACTGATTCCTTTCTGGGACTCAAAGGGTTAATCAAGTAATGTCCATTACCAATTTGGATTCTGTACTTACATCATCTTCTCCTCTCTCTCCTCCTTGCATGCTTCATGGATATTCATTTTAACAATGCTTCAGCAACTTGGTAAGTGGAATTTGATTATGTGTTTATTATGGAGTAGAAAAATTAGCAGAGGCAGATATTCATGTAACCCTCGAGTGCCTGAGGAGTGTGCAACAAATCTGCATTGCAGATCCCAAACCAAAGTAGATCTGTCACCTTAAGACAAGCTTAGTTTGCTTTGCAGAGTATTAAAATCTGTCTATATGTTTTACTGTAGACGAATTTCAATTTGTATCTGCCGCACAACACTATAACTTGATTCAGAGGTGCCTCCAACCTTAATCATACAACTATCTTCACAGAATATAGTCGGGTCACACTCCTTAAATAAAACGTAACATTTATTTAAAATGATTACTGTTAAAATCCAACATTTCAGTCGCATTCACGACTTTCATCAGGGATATACACTCACAATGTGAGTGTGACCCGACTATATTCTGTGAAGATATATGTTTTACTGCCCATTTTTCTGTAAAAAAATGTTTTGAGGAAATTAAAGGGATAGTAATAGTTTGTTTTAACTTTATTTTATTTTGTAGGCATTAAAAAAATATGAAGAATGATATAAGTCTTATCTCTCAAACCTTTATGGTTTAAGAGATATTCACAAGCAAAGTTTCCCCCTCCCGCCCCTTTTACCTAGTGTAAGCCATCTCTTCTCAGATGGGGATCTGGTTGTAAGACCAGACAGATAACAGCAGGGGACAATCTTCTTCCTATGAGAACAATGAAAGCCCTGCCCCCCCTTGACAACTTTTTCAGCTTTTTCCCTTATCTTAATTGAAGATTGTCCCTCTCTGCAATCTACCTGGGCATATCCCTTCTGCTCTAGCTGAAAAGTGTTACATCAGTAAAAGGGGCGGGAGGGAGACACTTTGTCATTGAATTACTCTTGAACTCAAACTCTGACAGAACTGAAATAACACTCTCCAAATACTATGATGATTAATTAGAGCTGCTTTTATTATGAAACATTACTATCCCTTTAACCTTCATGTTTTTTGGCACAGTATTGCAGTTCTTGATAATTTCTGCACAGCATGCTAATTGTTTCTGTTTGAGATAAAACATAAGGCTCTCTATACTTACTAGACATACTTCCATTGTTTGTGCTTTGCCTAGATTCGCTTATAACACATTGGGGGAGATTCACTAAGCAATGTTAAAGAGGTGATAAAGTGGAGATGACTTCTCCAGTGATATCACTTCTCCAGTTCCTAAGTTATTCTATGGAGCCTATTCACTAAGATCTCCAAAGCTGAAGTGCATAGGCTCCATAGAATAACATATGAACTGGAGAAGTGATAACCTGGAGAAGTAATCTCCACTTTGTCTCCTCTTTATCACTCTTTATCACTGCTTAGTGAATCTACCCCTTTGTGTGGTAATGTTGGCTCAGCACAAAAACAAATTAGTATAAAGTGCCAAAGTGTACCAGCAGCAAATAAAGGTTAATATAGTAAAAGTAGCTTACATTGCAAACAAATTGTTAGCACATTGTTCTTTGTTACTGACCAATATAATTGCTCAGTAACAAAGAACACTACTTTACGCCCTATCTGTAGTGCTGAATGCAGATACATTTGGGGTTGTCTTTGGGTTCCAAAGCACTTAAACAATAAACATATGTGGTGGAATTGGTGGCTCTGTCCTTGGTTCTTTATGTTTTATGTGGGATCCATCAATGTTTGGATAGCACTGTTCCTGGGGATTTGTGGATATCACTTTGGTTTGGAGAAGAAAACACACTTTGTCATATGCACTAAGATTTAGGTTTTCAATGGGAGGAAAAGAGGCATTGCTCATTAGTCTATGATGTTGAAAATGTATGTGGAAACATATGTGGATACTAGCCTATGAGTAGAAAGGCAAGTGACCCTTCATTTGTTGTAGTAGATTGTCCACTTTTCAAAATGGTACATCTTATATACTTTTTCTTCAAATCTGTAGTTGTAATAACCGTTTTATTACAGGCAGGCATATTTCAAGAATGTTGAGCCCTGCCCGTATGGCAGGGCACAACAAAACCTGTGTGCTAGGTTGTCATGGTGACTAAAACACATGACCTAGAGCCTAGACATAGGTCCCACATAGTAATCAGGGCTGTGTTTCAAGTCACATAAGGAGCCATTGGCTCTCTACATATTTGCTATTTGTCAGTAGTAGTTTTGCAACTTATAGCAATATAGCAAAATATAAAGATATCTCTCTCTCTCTCTCTATATATATATATATATATATCTATATATATATATATATATATATATATATATATATATATATAATATGTTATAACAACATAAACATCCATTATTCCTTTGAGTGCCTGGGACTGTAACCTTTTGTCATACGGGGAGAGCAGACATATTTTCAGCATTTTTCTATGCACCTGTTTAGGTGTGATTCCAGTGGGGGACGTTCTTCTTACTTATGGAAAAACTATATATATTTTTTGGGGGACAGCTTTTCAACAAACTCTCACTTCAAATAGTTTTTACATTGTGTTAAAAATATATCATAAATACTTAATAATAGGAAAGCTATGTATTTTCCTAATTCAGCAAACTATAAGTCAAACAGATTTAAGTTTGCAGCTGAAGTAAACATTTGTTTTAAAAGCATTACATTCCCGACTGCACAGATACCAAATATACATACATATATTGCCAGCAAATACCTCATAATTAATAGGAGAGCAAAAGGTTGTTTCCAGCTTAATCAACTCAAAACACACATTCCAATTCTTACACTATAAAACTACCCAATAAAATCCTGATAACTGAATCTCATACAAGCTTATTTTAGTGAACAATAAAAATTAAAGATGACAACCTATCTCCTGCATGCATTAATACCCTATATGTATATAGGTAAATGCATATGTTACTCGCACAGACCACACATTGGTGAAAGAGCATAACAATTTTTATGATTTAAATTTTCATTGCAATAATTAAAATTTACAAAACATGGTTTAAAAAGTTTAACTGTCCTTTGGCAGCAAAATAACCCCATAAAGGCATACATTTACTTGCCATCCTATTTCAAAATATCAAATGTAGGATTTTCATAAAAATGATTTTCAAATATTTTGTAGATATCTACACAACAGTCACAATTTAGAACCCAGCATCCCACAAATCCTTAGTGAAGGGCTGTCCAATTTCAGTCCTCAAGGGCCACCAACAGGCCAGGATTAAGGATTTTCCTAATTAAGCACAAGTGAGTCAGTCAAAATGAATGAGCCACTGATTAACTCAAATGTGCTTACAGCAATCAGGGAAATCCTGGTGGTGGCCCTTGAGGACTAAACTTGGACAGCCTTGCCTTAGTGTAACAACCAAAAAAGGTGTCAGATTCAAATGCCACATATATCTTCAGTACATTGATACCTAAACTGAATAGATGCTTATACATATATTGCTCCCAGAGGCAGCACATACCAATATTTACAACTGTCATTTTCATTAATATAATCAAAATAAACCATTAAAGCATATATTTATTGAAAAAAAGGTGTTTCGAAGAATTCAAAACTGGCTCACGCCTATTTACACAATTCTACTAATCAAGGCTTTATTAAAGGGATAGTAATACCTAATTTTAAGTTTATTTAGTATTGTAGGCATTAAAAAATATTAAGAACTATGTAAGTCTTATCTCTCAAACCTTTATGGTTTGATAGATATTTGCAACTAAAGTTCCCTCTTCCTGGCTGTTTCAGTCAAGTCTTCCATCTAGCTGACAGACTTGTATTATGGTCCACAGAACGTCCGGCGGCCAGGTTTGCAAGCACACTTAGTAGACTGTTCCAATGAAGTAGTTCTTTTTAAAGATTGTGATCTCGGCTCTGCTGAAGAGCCACAGAACGGTCTGAGGACCAGAATCTAAATCTGTCAGGTAGAGCGCTGACGTCAAGGAGGGGGGAACGTTAGTTGAGAATATCTCTCAAGCCATAAAGGTTTGAGAGATAATACTTTCATACTTCTTAATATTTTTTAATGTCTACAACACTAAATAAACTCAAAATAAGGTATTACTATCTCTTTAAAGTATTAGTAATGTCTAAAAAAAGTTTTTTGCATTTAGAAGAGCTTAAAAAGCTGAGCTAAATGCAAAAAAACGTATCTCTCAAACCGCTATGGTTTAAGAGATACAGGCGTTTAAAGTTTGATTTCTCCTACTGACAGGAGATCCGTGTCGGTCGACACTGAGGCGCTTGAGAAGTGCCGAGATCTCGTTAATTACACGGAATCCCTTCATTGGAATGGTGTAAAATGTGTGCCTGAACACCAGCTCTTCTAAATGCAAAAAACTTTTTTTAGACATTACTAACACTTTAAACATGATATTTAGATTTTGTTTAAATCAGCCATCTAGGTTAAACAATATATTAGTATGGCACTAAAAGGGTTTTTAGCGAGTTAGTACAACTATCTGTCTATGTATCTTTCTTTTTTTTTTTTCTTTCTTTCTATATCTATCTATCTATACACACATTCATATCAGGCAGTTGATGAGAGTTGTCGCTCAACAATAGAGATGTTCCCCCTTACGTCTTCCTGGCAGCTTCACTTGTTCCCGACAAACATTAACCTCATCCCATGTCTCTTGTTGGTGTTGGAACTCAGAGAGCATCAGCTACTGTTCTCCCATTATGCATTATGCTTTTTAGCCATGAGCACGATTACACATGCCCACAAAAATCCGAGGGTTTCCCTCAGACGTCATCCCCCACACATGGACTCTCTCCTCTCCCTGTCATCTCTATATATTTCAGAGGTATGTTGATATAGAACTATTTGCTATGCTTCCTGATGAAGTAATACCATATTATGAAAAGTGTTGAGAATTTTTAAATTGTTTTATTTTGATGCTCTTGTTGACGTGTTTACAGTAATAACGGTTTTATTTATAATAAATCTTTTTTTTTATATATTATACTTCTTCTCCCGCACTCTGTATACTTGGTGGTGGAGCATACATTTTCTCACCAGAGCGAAGGTTACTGGTGCTCTATGCAGGAATCTGCTAGGGGATTTGGTGTACTGCCTGGTAGTCCAGGTATCTATACACCTCTGGAGTTCTTGTATCTGAGTGATGAGGACCAGCGAAGGCTGAGAGCTGTTAATCATCCTGTGGTTTATACCGGGGAAGCTGTAAAAACAGGGAGACAGTTCATTAACTTCTCAAACCAGTGAGTTCAGTTTTAATAGAGCATGGGATGAAGGTGAATTGTCCAAGAAAATACTACACTTAAAGGGATAGTAATACTTCATTTTAACTTTATTTTATTTTGTAGGCATTAAAAAAAACATGAAGAATGATATAAGTCTTATCTCTGAAACCTTTATGGTTTAAGAGATATTCACAAACAAAGTATCCCCCCCCTGTTCAACCAGATCAGAAGGGAGATGCCCAGGTAGACTGCAGAGAGGGACAATCTTCAATTAAGATAAGGGAAAAAGCTGAAAAACTTGTCAAGGGGGGAAGGGCTTTCATTGTTTTTATACAAAGAAAATTGTCCCCTTCTGTTATCTGTCCTGTCATACAACCAGACTCGCATCTGAGAAGAGATGGCTTACACTAGGTAAAAGGGGCGGGAGGGGAACTTTGCTTGTGAATATCTCATAAACCATAAAGGTTTGAGAGATAAGACTTATATCATTCTTCATGTTTTTTTAATGCCTACAAAATAAAATAAAGTTAAAATGAAGTATTACTATCCCTTTAAAGAAACTTCTTCTGTGCTATTTTCTTCTTGTGTTTTTCTTCTAGTGTTTGTTTTTGGGAGCCCTTACCATATCAACAGCTGCAAAGATTCTTCTATTTATCAGAACTTGTTCACTGTTCCTTATCTACAGACGAAGAGCATTGTGAGAATATGTTTGTTTGTGATTGATCTTAATTGCTGTCATTATTATGTGGCACACTCTTTGATATCCTACAGGGGACACTCTATATTGGTGTTATGTAGGAAAACTAAAATATTCCTGACGGATCTTCAAATAGACTTCTTGTTACAGAAACTACTAATAAATTGAATAATGACTATCTAAACACTCTTAAGTACTGTATCGTATTCTAGTACCAACTCGCACGACATTATAAATTAGTTGTCGATCTTATCTTTATTAGCCCACAATAGCCACCTTAATAAACATGGGAACTAAAATAAACCAATTGGACATAATTGATTGTAGATAATATATTTGGATTTATGACCTATTATCTCAAGCAATTATTGCTGTCTTTTGCGTTTAATCTTCATAGACTGTGAACTGGATAGGTATGCTAGAACGCTCACCTTCCTTCTGTAACCAAATAATGTACAGTTTGTTTAATTCTATGAATAATTCAAGATGATATGAAGTTTATTAACTAGCTATGAAGATCCCTACATATCCTTAACCCTTTCAGTGCCAGAGGGCTACAGAATGCATTGCTTTGCAATGCATTCCGTACCCCTCTGGCACTCAAAGGGTTAAAAGGTATTGTAAAGCTAAAGGCCTAGCTGATTTTTTTCCAGTTGGTTTAAAGGAATAGTAAACGCTAACTGTAAATTAGAATTATGGAAAGGCTATGTTTCCACTGTTCTTTTCCAGAATCTTAAAAGTTAATACTTACCAAATCTCTAATCCTATAGTTTGCCAGTTCCTGCAGGGTCAGGTGAAAACTTTATTTTCTTCTGATTTGATGGGCGACTGGTAATATGGGAGGGTCAAACTTTCCCACACCCAATATTAGTAGTGTGCGTTCACAAAGTCAAAATCTGCTCCGTGCACGTGCAGTATTAATATTGGGTTTGAGCAATATTAGACCCCTAATTACAGGGAATCATTCACCTGACCCTTCAGTGCTCTGCCTTTGAATGGATGAGCAATTTTGTAAATACTAGCCTCTCAGCTTCTGAAATAGCATAGTCTTAGAGAAACATAGCCTTTTTTACTAAGCTATTTTAGTTTTAAGCTTTACTATTGCTTTAACAAAAAAGTGACAATGAGGAAATTGTATGAAAGTGCTTCCATGCTAATATAGGTTATGGAGTCCTGGTTTTGTACTTCACTCCTGTCTGATGCTTATATACAAAACATCCAATGGTCATTTTACTTATGTACAAAAGTTCCAATGAGCTTTCAGTGTGGGAGTGTATGAACATTTTGTGCATGCTGTTCCTCTGCAGTTTGTTTTATACCATGTACCAAAATCTTCCTTTTCCTTGAACATCCTGTAGGGGAGATCTTTTGATCATGAAAGGCTTGCGCTGGTGGAGTTGTGTATCAGTTTGCTCATTAGGCACAGGTGCAGGTGATACATTTTCAAGCTTACATATTAGCTCTTGTGGCTTTATACATTTACTATAGAATAGAGAATCTATGAGGTTGTTAAACTCTATAAAAACTAAGCTAATTAATTGGACATGGTGTTACCCTTGTGTAAGTGGAGACATCATTATAATTGTGTTATTTTAGTTATGTGGTTGGTGAAATGGAGGAGTAAGAGGAAGGGGTAAGGCATGCAAATCAGAGTGGAGAGAGCATGCTGGGTAATGTAATTTGGTGTTATGTGTGATATTTATGTATGTTAATTAGTGTGTTGGATATAAGGAAGTGGTTGAAATGTGTCAGCACAGAAACATATTATGGGCGTAGGGAGCGCAGGCAGGAGGTGTAGCAAACATTGGTACGAACTGGAGGAGAGGAGTCCATTTAGTGAGCAAGGCCCAAGTGTCCAGAGTTAAGGATGACAGGCAATAAGGTGAAGGGGAGTAAGAGGCGAAGGGGACTGTGAATTGAACAGGCAAACGGAGACACAATGAGGCAAAGGGGAGTGTGCACTGAGCAGTTCAACGGGGAGATCAAATGAGACGAAAGGGAGTGTGAGCTGAACTATTTAACAGAGAGACACAGTGAGGTGAAGGAGAGTGTGTCGAACAGAGACACAGTGAGGTGAAGGAGAGTGTGTCAAACAGAGACACAATGAGGTGAAGGAGAGTGTGTCAAACAGAGACACAGTGAGGTGAAGGAGAGTGTCAAACAGAGACACAATGAGGTGAAGGAGAGTGTGTCAAACAGAGACACAATGAGGTGAAGGAGAGTGTGTCAAACAGAGACACAGTGAGGTGAAGGAGAGTGTCAAACAGAGACACAATGAGGTGAAGGAGAGTGTGTCGAACAGAGACATATATATATAAATGTCTAGCAGCTTTTGAGCAAAGAAGATTGTAGTTTAATAAAACACTGTGACTAAAACACTCCAATGGAGTGCATTATAAAAAAAGTCCTTTTAGACACTAGCTTGTGCTGTTGCTAAGTTTGATATTAAAGTAGTAGGTTTGAGCTGCAATCATTTTGAATGAAAAATCTCCTATTACTAGCAGAACTGTTATTTTACTCAACATGGAAGAAAAATACAATATGTTTTTTTTTCATTAAAAAAAGTTTCCTATTCCTTTTAATGGGGCTTTTAACCCATTGGCTGTTAGAGAGATTTCCAATGAATTGAAATTTTTATCTGTTCCCTATGGAGCAGCTGGGATGCAGCAGAGTGCTCCATTTTGTCTTTGTACATATGGACCACATTTATAGTTACCACAGAAATGGTATTGTCCTCTAGGAACCCTGGGGAACCTGGAGGCGGAACTGAGAAAGCAGTGCTATTCAGCATTGCTAATCATAGTGAGAAAGCAGTGCTATTCAACATTGCTAATCATAGATCTATAACAGCATGTTTAATAATGTAAAGGATCAATGACATTTTTTATGAAAACAATGTTGTAGAGATTTTCCTGCTGAATAAAACAATGGAACTCCCACTGCTATTTGTTGCTTTATTGAAATGTGATAACAGTTCAAATTATCATAAAGTGAATTGCAGCACATTTACTTCCTGAAAGTTCTAACTGCCAGCATGCCTTAGAAGTTTCTGTCACATTCTATGGAGAACCGTTTGTCAGTGACTCACTTTTCATAGGGAATGCAGCAGAATAACTAATTGGAGTCTGACCACTAGAGGGCAATGCTATTGTAAGAAAGAAACGTATTTAAACTGTAAGAACTGAATAAATGCATCTCTTAGCAGTGGGAGCACTCTCATTTTACTGAACAGGAAAGGCACTATTTATTTTTTCATAGCAAATATTTACTGCTCCTTTAAAGATAGCCGTTATGTAAAAATTATACAGGTTTATCACATGGATAAGAACATGATTGTCTCTTCTTGAGCATTGTACAAAGCAGGATTAGTTGCCATGCTTGACAGCTGATGGTGTTTTTGTTACTATAGCATATTAAGTAGTCACATTTGTTTGATTTCCCAGATTTATACAGTTATTAACAATGTTATTACTCCTCTTAATATTAATATACAAAGTAATAATAACAAGCACATTGCAATTCATTTCAAAGGAATCTGCAATAACATGAGCCAACATCAGCGCACTGAACTCAGTAATCTTGGCTAGATCTATCTTTCTGGGGTCCATTTTATCTTAATCCTTTGGTGCATTTATGTAAGCCAAATGCTGAAAAAACACTTTTATTTAGAGTTTGTAGGCAGAAGTGAAGAGGAAGATGGATTTATAATGTATAGATTAGATAAGCACCATATGTCACATACAGTAAGGAATCATCCATATCACTGTGTGTGGTCATAAAAGTGCACTTGTGTGCCACCTGTTTAGGTATTTCACAAACGTTATCAGTGAGTTTTCATACAGAATGTTTTAGGACTTTGATTTTAAAGGTGCAAAGTCATTGTTATAAATATAAATATACTACAGCAATTCCTTTCTAAATCAGGCACTAGAATAGATAGTGCCTATTTTAAGCTACTTAAACTTCTTCCCTTAAAGGGATAGTAATACTTCGTTTTATCTTTATTTTATTTTGTACGCATTAAAAAAACACTTAGAACGATATAAGTCTTATCTCTCAAACCTTTATGGTTTGAGAGATATTCACAAGCAAAGTTTCCCATCCCGCCTCTTTTACCTAGTGTAAGCCATCTCTTCTCAGATGTGGAATCTGGTTGTAAGACCAGACAGATAACAGCAGGGGACAATCTTCTTCCTGTGAGAACAATGAAATGCCTGCCCCCATTGACAACTTTTTCAGGTTTTTCCCTTATCTTAATTGAAGATTGTCCCTCTCTGCAGTCTACCTGGACACCTCCCTTCTGCTCTTGCTGAACAGTGTTACATCAGTACAAAGGGCGGGAGGGGGATACTTTGTCATTGAATTACTCTTGTACTACAACTCTAACAGAATTGAAATAACACTCTCCAAGGTCCAAATACTATGATGATTAATTAGAGCTGATTTTATTATGAAACATTACTATCCCTTTAACACTGTTTTTGCCCTAAGGAAGGAAAATGGGAAAGTCTATGAACGTTTAAGGCCATTGTTTTACTCCACCCTTGTTAAAGTCTATTTATAAAACAATGGTAAAGGAAATGGTGATTTAACATACCTTTCCTGTGCATTCTATGGGCAAGAGTAAGGGGCTTTCTGTCATTAAAGGCCGTACTCTGGCATAGATGTCCTCCATTATGCACCTATTCTGTAGAGTGCAGCCATTAGCATTAGAGGCTAACTCCATTGAAGCTGCGCTGGTGAATTCTTACATTTGCCCCATTATTCTACTTACAGAAGCATGATGGTCCATGCATAAAGCAGTGAGACACTACACCTGCAACAGTTATAAATCATTATACACATCTAGAAAAAAGAACAAGGGAGAGAGCACACCATCTGAGAGCAGCTTCTTGATATCCGTAATTTAATATGATACACTGACTGTACTCACAACATAGTTTCTTGAAAAGATTGCCCAAATAATCAAAGTAGGATGAACGCGGTACAGAGATCACCTCCTTTCACATGCTACAATAGACTTGTACTGTGTGTTTTGCTGGCACTTGATTGCAATCCTTGGTGGTGATCTTTGATTGAAAATAAAAGGGAATACTTCCTCTAAGAGCACCTCTGTATAATACAATACCCAATCGGAAGAGCCAAATGAAGATCACTACCAGACAATAAATTGCACTGTGTGGAAAAAGCCCGACCCCGCATGAACCCCAATATCAATCGGGATGGGAGAACCACAGAGTATATATAAATATTTATATTTGTATATCTAATTATTAAAGGACATCCCTGTTGAATATATTTACAAATTGGAGAGCTGTGTATTTTTTTGGTTTTCATTATACACATCTAACATTTCACACCACTTTTTCCTAAAAAGATTCACTTAAAATAAAAAAATTGATGAGAGAATAAGCAGCTCACAGAAACAAGAAAGAAGAGAGATAACTTCTATGTTTACTAATTTAATGCAATATAGTAACAAGTAAAAATAAACACTATGCACTCACATGGCGCTTCTCTACTGCTTAATGCATCTCAGAGCCCTATCCCCCATATGCCTCACGACTGTGTTCCTTGTTGATCTGCTCAGACCTCCAGTGTTCAGGTAGATGTCAGTCTTTGAGTCCTTCGAAGAACTGCTGCAGATAGAATCAGCCTGTCATTTTGAGCGTTTTCAGCTGGCTACAACCAAGCTATGGTGTGGGAGATAAACAACTGTCATGCCTACCAGGGAAGGGTTTCTCATACGGGGTGGAACCTAAAGACTGGCAGTACAGAAATGCGGTAGACTGTAAGTTCTCACAAGCAGGACCTGCTCATACTTTTGTTTTCCATGTTCCATTTGTACTCTTTAATATCTCTGTATGTCGATTCCATATTGCACAGTGCTGAGGGAATAAGTTGGCACTATATAAATGAAGAAGAATCTACAGTTAACCTTAAACTTTCACCTCCTATAAAAGTAATACTTATTTCATTCTTTGTTCCCAACACAGGTTGAATCTTTTTTTTGTTTTTATTTTTCTCTGTCGTCCAATACAGGTTACTGGTAACTTTGGGCATTCGATCAGCCCCTTTAATAGGCAGGAACGATTCTGAGACGTGACTGCTGGGTGGAGCCTACCTCCTCTCCTTAGCTTGCAGCTAGTCAATTCCAAACCAGAAAGATTTGTTCCTTGGTCAATGTTAGAAATGGAATACCACCATTAGGCGGATTACCATCACTGACAATTCCCATCACCCAAATGTGGATAGCTCAATTTACCAGGTGCTTTTGTGGACCTAAGCCCTGGGGGGAAATCTTGGCTGCAAGTTCTTTCCCCGGGAGTTGCCAACTGAGGCTTCTTCTTGATATATGGTAATCTGAAGACAGAAGACCTGCTGAAAAAGGTGAGCACCCTTTGAGTGCTGAGGTCCACATGTCCCATGCTTCCCCTCTGCACAGGGGTCTCATTTGGAGTTCCTATTATATAATCATGCACTCATTGGGTTTATTAAGTATGTCTGTGAGGTGTTTGGACTAAGTTTCTGTGGTAACTTTTGTTGCTGGTTAGCACGTTTTGGGGGGTTTTGGACACTTTCCCTACTGGGACCAGTGTTTATTGGGTCTACTGTTTTATTTGAGTGGGCTTTTGTGTGGTTTACGTGTTGGTATTACACCTCGTTAACTTTATGTTCCGCACCTTTAAAGCGTGCGTTTACCACATAGATGCCATTGCTCCATTCACTTCTATGGGACTTTATAGTTTGGGACATATCTCTGCAACCGCTCCATGCAGAGTGGTCAGAGATGGCTCATTTTGTGGCTTTTCCCCTGCTTTGTCATCCGGTCAATGTTCTGGGGATGTTGAGGGCTTTAGGGGGCTTCGGGCACTGTTTGGGTACTCTGTCAGCGATATTACATTTCTCACGAGCACCCGCTTTGCTCGCTTGTTTCCGATTGGCTCTCGCCGCGGCAGCCATTTTGTGTATTCGCAGATCGAATATCCTACGCAGGGCTTGGACTCTCCTTCTCTCCTCCGCAGTTTAACCCTTCGCCTACCAGATAAGTCTTGTTTTAGTGTTTCTGGGGCGCATTAATTATCATACATACTTCATTGTGGGTGTTTTGAAACTTTGACCGTGTTGACTCTGTGAGAATGTCTACTCTGTTAGACCTTGGGGATAAACCTAATACTAAGGATACTGGGGTGTCTGTGTCCCCCATTGCTCATTGCTCCTCATGTCAATCAGGGTTACCTAGAGAATACTCAGGTCATGTTTGCCCTGCATGCGCTGCTGCCCCTGAATCCCCTGCTGCACTAGAGCCAATATGGATGCAAGACTTTAAGGCTACTACCAGGGACCTCCGGTTCCCCTTACAACTCCTTCCATCCACTTTACAGGGGGTCTTCCACTTGTTGCAGACCTCCGCCCCTATCAGATCTTCCCTGCCTAAACCACCAGACATACCTGATGCGTCTGATTCCTCTGAGGAGGTGGACTCTGATGATGATGACTGTTCAGGGGTTCCTTCATCTCAGTTTTTTGGGGACCCCTTTGAGGAAGACTTCATTCCTTCAGCTGAGGGCCTGATCAGGGCTGTGTTGTCCACCCTGAACATTCCCTTGGTGCAGGAGGTGTCTTCTGACCCCTCTGATGTTTTCCAGGAGCTTGTTAGTCCCCATGCTTGCTTTCCACCTAATCCCACCCTTGACCGCTTGGTGTCAGAGGAGTGGAAATTTCCAGACAGGAAACCTTCTGTGTCTAGGAAGTTTGCTAAACTGAAATGGCCCTCACTCAGTGGGTTCATCCCCCCAAAGTGGATGCCCAGTTTCCAGGCTTTCTAAATCAACTGCCTTGCCAGTGGCTGATGCCTCTGCTCTCAAAGACTGGACTGGCAAGAAGCTTGAGACTTCTCTCAGGGCTATTTTTGCGACAGCAGGCTCTGCCCTTCACCCTACTTTTGCTGCTGCATGGGTAAATAGGGCTGTGGCTGTTTGGACTGAACAGCTCAATTCTGCTGTCTATCAGGGAGCCCCTACATCTGACATGTTGCGACTTCTCGCTAACATTACTGAGGCTCAGCATTATGTCTCTGCCACCCTGTTTGACGCTGTGCGTATGGTACCATGTCTGTGGTAGCCAGATGGGCTCTTTGGCTTAAGATCTGGTCGGCTGACACTGCCTCTAAGAAGCCTCTCCTGTCTTTGCCCTTTCAGGGATCCTCCCTGTTCGGGCCTGAGCTCAAGGATCTCATCAATGAGGCCACTGGAGGGAAAAGTTCTCACCTGCCAGTGGTCCTGAGGAAGAAGGCGCCTGTTAAGAGGAATTGACTTTTTCGTTCCTTCCAGGCAGACTCGCGCCAAACGACCCAGATGGTCCCTCACGGTCCGCGCTCCTCCTCCAAGCTTAAGCAGCAATGCAATGGAGGTCAGGTCCCAGTACTGCCAAGAGTCTCTGCACATGGTGATATTGGCCATGTCTTCTGGGGAATTTCTGGCCTCTCTGGATCTTCAGGATACCTATCTGCAGATCACCATTCATCCAGAGAGTCGGCAGTATCTCCGCTTTGCCTGTGACCGAGGGCACTTCCGGTTCTCCGCCCCTCCCCTTTGGCCTGACCACTGCTCCTCAAGTCTTCAACAGAGTCCTAGGAGCATTGATCTCCGTCCTACATTGGAACGGCATCAGGGTGACTCCATACATGGACGACCTCCTTGAAGGCCTCATCTCCGGAACTCATTCACCAGCAGGTGCAGGACTGCATTAATGCTCTCTCCCATCATGGGTGGATCATCAACTTGGACAATCAGACCTTGTTCCTTCTCAGAAGATGGTCTTTCTGGGCCTCCTGTTCAACACTCAGAGAGGGATGGTGATTCTGATGAATGCAGTGGCTCATCAGACGGATGCCAGCCTCTCCGGAGGGGGAGCAGTGATGGGGCACTTGAGTGTTTAGGGCCGGTGATCTCAGGAGGAATCTCTCCTTCCCATCAATGCCATGGAGTTTCAGGCGATATTTCATGCCCTACATCACTGCACACAGCAACTGGAGGATTGCCCGGTCAGGGTACAGTCGGACAACTCCACAGCAGTAGCCTACATCAACAAGCAAGTCTCGCAGCTTGGCTAGAGGTCAAGGCTATTTTATCTTGGGCAGAGGAGCATGTCCCTGCCATTTCCGCAGTTCATATTCCTGGCGTGGACAATGTTATGGCCGACTTCCTCAGTCGACACACAGTGGACAGCAAAGAGTGGGAGCTGCATCCAGAGGTGTTCAACCTCATCATTCTGCAGTGGGGTCTTCCATGCATCGACCTGATGGAAACCATACACAACAGGAAGGTGCTGATGTTCTGCTCTCACTGGGCAGATCCCATGGCTCTGGCAGTGGATGCCTTGTCGATCCCATGGAAGTTTCCTCTGGCTTACATCTTTCCTCCTGTTCCCCTGTTGAGCAGAGTTTTTCGGAAGCTGAGACTGGAGCGTTGCCAGTCATTCTGATTGCTCCATACTGGCCCCGACAGGCTTGGTTTCCGGTGCTTCTGGACCTCTCCTTGACGGAACCTCTCCGACTTCCCCTCCATCCAGACCTTCTTCTACACCGTTACCTCTGGAAGGATGACGTTCATCGTCTAGCTTTGACGGCATGGAGATTGAATCCTCAGTTTTGAAGAAGAAAGGATTTTCTTCTGGAGTAGTGGCTACTATGCTTTGTGCGCGCAAACCTGTTTCCTCTAAGGCATACCATCGAGTTTGGTCTACCTTCCTGGCTTGGTGCGCTGACCAGGACCTTTCTCAGGGTTTTGACCTTCCTACAGTTCTTTCCTTCCTCCAGGATGGTGTGGATAAGGGTCTCAGTCTGAGTTCTCTTAAGGTTCAGACTTCTGCTCTCTCTCTCTTTTTTCAGAAGTCTTGCTATCATTCCAGATGTCAAGGTTTTTTTCCAAGATGTTGGTCATACCCATCCGGTGTTTAAGTCCCCTGCTCCTCAGTGGGATCTTAACCTGGTTCTGGGAGTACTCCAGCATCCTCCCTTTGAGTCCTTGGCTACCATTCCTCTGTGTCTGCTGATGTGGAAGATGGCCTTTCTCCTGGCAATTGTTTCTGTTCGCCGAGTTGCGGAGCTGCATGCCCTGTCTTGTAGACTGCCCTTTTTGGTCTTTCACAAGGACAAGACGGTGCTTCGCACCTCACAAGAGTTTCTTCCAAAGGTGGTGTCTGAGTTCCACATTAATCAGGAGATTGTGGTCCCTTCCTTCTGTCCTAACCCTAATTCTGACAAAGAGAGGGATCTTCATCTGTTGGATGTTGTGCATTGTCTCAAGTTCTATGTACATCGCACTGAGTCCTTGAGACAGTCTGACACTGTTTGTCATTCCTGAGGGTCCTAGAGCAGAGAAGCCTGTCTCCAAGGTTACCATCGCTTCTTGGATCAAGTCCACGATTCGTAAGGCTTACGAACTTCGGAAGAAGCTTGTTCCCTTCAGGGTCACAGCTCATTCTGCAATGTCTATTGGGGCTTCTTGGGCCTACAAGAACCAGGCCTCTGCTGATCAGTTGTGCAAGGCGGCCACTTGGTCCTCTGTGCACACCTTTTCTAAACACTATTGTGTGGATGTGCTGGCATCGGCTGATGCCAGTTTTGGGAGGAAGATCCTGGAGGCAGCTTTGCCTGTCTAGGATCTCATTGGTCTCTCAGTACTCTTTCACGTTTGAGCCCTGTTGGCTCTAGTTCAGTGTGCTGTATTACAGTTCATGGGGTTTGTTTTTACCGCTGTTCAGTGTCCGTTGACACTTTGTGGTTAGTGTTGAGCTATTTATGATCTGTAGGTTCATTGGTGCTCTGGTGACTTTGTGGGCCTGAGCCTGGTCCTTGCCTTTCTTCCCGCCCTGGGTAACTTAATAGTTGGACATTCCAAAGTTACCAGGAACCTGTATTGGATGACAGAGAAAAGAGATTTTAGTCTTACCTGTTAAATCCTTTTCTCTTAGTCCATACAGGTTACTGGTCTCCCACCCTGTCAAACGACCATGCTTGGCGCTCCTGCGGCAGGACGTGGGGGTCCTTTTGGGTTCATGCTCACAGGAGTCTTCCTTTACCTTCTTACCACCTAGTGAATAGTTAGTTTGCAAATCTTTCTGGTTGGGGATTGGCTAGGTGCAAGCTAAGGAGAGGAGGTAGGCTCCACCCAGCAGTCACTTCTCAGAATTGTTCCTGCCTATTAAAGGGGCTGATTGCCTACCCCAAAGTTTCCAGTAACCTGTATGGACTAAGAGAAAATGATTTAACAGGTAAGACTAAAATCCTATTTTTTGTGAATACCAAACCAACTGCACAGCAGGGGACAGATATAAATGACCATTGATTTAAGTGTGGCTTTTAATCCCTTGAATACTACAGAGGCCTCACAAAGCACTGTAGACCTCTCTAGCATTCTAAGGGTTAAACACCCAGTTTAAATCAATTGTCATTTGTAGAATTTTTATTCATTCCCTTTGGTGCAGTTGGTTTGCTCTAGATTTGTCCAAATTCTTCATAATACATCAGCGTCTCTATTAACAGCAGGATTGTTGCTTTAAGAGTTTCTCACTGCACAGTTTGTTTCTTCCCATTGAGCTCTCTATATAAATCAACAGGTGGAAGATTAATGCACATTTTGTACCTTGAGCCTTGGACTTATTTTTTTAATCTTCATACATTCCATGGAAAGCACATTGTTCTGTATGTCACTCTTAATACCAATTTATAATGTGAAACATAAACATAACTATCTCCGATTACTTGTATTTTATTTTACTGTTTCAAAGAAAAATGCACTGAGGCTGATGTACCAAGAAGAACTGGAGCAATTCTGGGTCATACCAACTGCAGCATGGGAGACAAGTAAAAATACCCATTGATTTAAATGTGTCTTTTTTTTTAATTACTTTTTATTGAATCAAATTTTTCAAATAAACAACAAAAATTCATGAAGAACGGACATGTTGCTATACAAATAAGAATACTGTCTAACAATGAACAACCCAGCACCAGGGCACTAGGTGTGACATAGTAATACCTCCTCCAGTATCTGGATATAACGTCACACACAGACATCCTATATAATAATTCACTAAGGAAGTTTGTCAGAAGCCGTCATGCACAGTAGAGATGGCTGCGCGTGGTGTAGTCATGCACAGCAGAGACTGCCTGCACCGCGGGTTCGAATTCAGACCGGAGTCCTGGGACCAAGCGGTCCCCGAAAGGTGTGCAGAGAGGACTCCGGTCTGAATTCGGAGCACCCTGCTCCATATTAGCCTCGGTGCGGGCAGTCTCTACTGCACATGACCACAGCAGTGGAACTCTGGCCCATTTAAACTGGCTTTTCAACTAGTTTCTAATACAAGTACTTGAGGATTCTGGAAGAAGCATATGAAAAGTAACAGAGAAACCCTGTATAGGTGGGTCAGGGTGCCTAGCAAGCCACCCCACACAGAAAATGTACATTTGGCTTTTAACCCACTGAATACTAGGGACATCACCAACGCATTGAGCTGCAATGCATTGGAGACCTTTCTAGTATTCAAGATGTTAAAATCCCTTTAATCCTTTGAGTGCTATCCAACGCATTGTGAGGCACTCAAAAGCTTAAACCATTGGGAATATTTATCATTTCTGTTTTTCCCCCTGCACAGCATTTGGTTTGCTCCAGAAATGAACCGTTTCGACGTAGTATATCAGCTTCATTAGGCTCTCCAAATATAGTTTCGCATTTTTATTAGCATCTGTTAAAAAAGTTATTTTTATTATTTGAGACTTTAGCCAAGCTGTAATATTTGACATTCAGTGTAACCTGTTTATATTAAAATAAAAGACTAGATTAATGTAACCTATTTATATGACTCTATTTGCCCTTCTAAGAAAGCAATGCTTTTGTTCTTTGTTTCTAATGATGATTCTCGTAATTCTTTACACAAATACATGAACGACTTTGGATAAGATCTTAACTAAGGAGCACATCGTTTTGTTATGGATACGACATTCAAAACATCAAAAAGGCCAAAGTGCTGAGTCCATAGTATCGTGTTTCAGATATTTCAGATTTCCATAAGACATAGATCTTGTGTGGGAAACATGTGACTCTCCAGCTGTTAATATGACAATTTAAATATAGAAAAATAGAATTTGATGCCAGAGAATAACCAACTGACCCATCCAGCGTGTCTATTTTCTTATCTAGTTAAAATACACAGTTTTACATAGCTCTCAGAATAGACTTATGTCTATCACATGCATTTTTGATTTCCCTAATAGTATTTGTCCCTACCACCTCTGCTTGGAAGTTGTTCTATCACTCTATCACCCTTTCTGTAAATTAATACTCACATTATTTCTGAATTTTCCACCCTCTGACTTCAGACCTTTATCTCTTGTTCTAATGTTCCTCTTTATCTCTTCTCTCCTGAATGATATTAGATCCCTTAATATTTTATAAGGTTTGTATCATATCACTTCTCTCCTTCCATTCTTCCAAGCTATACATATTAGTATCATGTCTAGAGACTCTTTTCACGGTTCTATAACTTGCTTCCAATTTATTATGTCTTTTTGGAAATATGTCCGCTAGAACTGTACATGGTACTTCAGGTGAGGCTTTACCAGTTTCCATAGAGTGCTATTAGTACATCTCAATATGCTGCTAATGCCTTTTCCTATACAACTTTCCACCGTAGGCCTGGATTCCATTGTCATTCATAACAAGGGCTTTATCTTCAAATGTCTCAATAGAGTTCACTGGGAATCTGTTAGATAGTATGTATTAACTGCACTGCAGTATAAACTGTTCTATATTCAGTCAGTCACTGGCTGGCTGAGGTTGCTAAGAACTGTATTCCAAGAACACATGGAGTGCCACAGTTTTCAGACCCCTGACATACACAGATAGACAGTAGTTTAAAATGATAATAATGTTTCACAAAAACAGCAGCTCCAAATAATCTTCATAGTATTTGAGCCATAGAGAGTGTTATTTCAATACTGTCAGAGTTGTAGTTCAAGAGTAATTGAATGATAAAGTATCCCCCTCCCGCCCTTTTACCTAGTGTAAGCCACCTCTCCTCAGATTTGAAATGTGGTCCACAGACCAGACAGCTCACAGCAAGGGTCAATCTTCTTACTGTGAGAACAATGAAAACCCTGCCCCCCTTGACAGGTTTTTCAGCTTTTTCCCTTATCTTAATTGAAGATTGTCCCTCTCTGCAATCTACCTGGACACACCCTGCTGCTCTGAACTGAGCAGTGTTACATCAGTAAAAGGGGTGGGAGGGTGATACTTTATCATTCAATTACTCTTGAACTACAACTCAGAATTGAAATAACCCTCTCTAGGGCCCAAATACTATGAAGATTAATTAGAGCTGCTTTTATTATTCTAAAACTGCTTATAACATGGCCTATCTGATCATCTGCAGTGAGGTGGTAAAGGGAAAATCATGTTACCAGGGACCTGTCCTTTTGCAGGCTGCTTGTTGCACTATAGCCCACTCCAATTCCTGGTTGAGCACCAGGTAGTGACATAATCTCGCAATTAATTACCCATTAAAAGTACATATACAGTAATATACAAAAGTCTTAGACAGGTGTGAAAAATGCTTTAAAATGATAGTAATACTTAAAATTCAATAGATTTAGTTCTGTAGATACTTAAAAAATAAATTAATTGTGCTGTTTCTGATCTCCCAAACCTTTATGGTTTGGGAGATATCAGTCTGCAAAGTTCCCCCTTCCCTCCGCTTGTGCTGACATCAGCTTTCAAATTTTCAGACGGACATTGCAGTCCATAGACTGTCCTGCGGCTCTTCAGCAGAGCCGTGATCACGGTAGTTACAAAGAAATACTTCATTTAAACAGTCTACAACGTGTGTCTGGTTTGCAAGCACGCGTTGTAGACCGTTCAAATGAAGTATTTCAATCAGGGTTACCTAGAGAATACTCAGGTCATGTTTGCCCAGCATGCTCTGTTGCTTCTGAATCCCCTGCTGGGACCTCCAGCCATGCACTAGAGCCAATATGGATGCAAGAGTTCAAGTGTACTACCAGGGACCTCCAGTTCACCTTGCAACTATTCCATCCACTTTACAGGGGGTCTTCACTTTGTTGCAGACCATTGCGCCCATCAGATCTTCCCTGCCTAAACCGCCGGGTGTACCTGATGTGTTTGATTCCTCTGAGGAGGAATTATTGGTGGACTCTGATGATGAAGACTGTTCAGCTGTTCCTTCATCTCAGTTTTTTGTGGACCCCTTCAAGGCGGACCCCGTTTACTCAGCTGAGGGCCTGATCAGGGCTGTGTTGTCCACCCAGAACATCCCCTTGGTGCAGCTGGTGTCTTCTGACCCCTCTGATTTTTTCCAGGAGCCTGTTAGGCCCCATGCTTGCTTTCCCCCTAATCCCACTCTTGACCGCTTGGTGTCAGAGGAGTGGAAATTTCCACACAAGAAACTTTCTGTGTCTAAAAAGTTTGCTAAACTTTATCCGTCTTCTGAAACAGCCCTTACTCAGTGGGTTCATCCCCCTAAAGTGGATTCCCCAGTGTCCAGGCTTTCTAAATCAACTGCCTTGCCAGTGGCTGACACTTATGCTCTTAAAGACTGAACTGTCAAAAAGCTTGAGACTTCTCTCAAGGCTATTTTTGGGACAGCGGACTCTGCCCTTCGCCCTACCTTTGCCGCTGCATGGGTAAATAGGGCTGTGACTGTTTGGACTGAACAGCTCAATACTGCTGTCCGTCAGGGAGCCACTATTTCTGACATGTTGCGTCTTCTCGCTAACATTGCCGAGGCTCAGCATTATGTCTCTGCTGCCTTGTTTGATGCTATACGTATGGTAGCCAGGGAATCTACCATGTCTGCGGTAGACAGAAGGGCTCTTTGGCTTAAGATCTGGTCAGCAGACACGGCCTCCAAGAAGGCTCTGCTGTCTTTGCCTTTTCAGGGTTCTTCCCTGTTCGGGCCTTAACTTAAGGATTTCATCAATGAGGCCGCTGTGTCACGGAGTGACTAGGAAATAACGACACTTGACAAGTACAGATGAAATTTAAATAAACTTTATTTAAAACACAATAGTGGCAGTAATGAATAATATACTTTCACGAGGCCAGGGAAGAACAGTGCGCATTTTCTTCACCCTTCACTAGGCAAGTGTGATTAGACTCACATCTGTACCCTACCTTTAGAGTACCCAGGCAACAGGAGCGAGTATCTCCAGAACTCTGGAGCAAAACAGTAGCGACTTAACTCCACCACCTTCTCGAGGCCAGGTGTGAGGACAGTGCAGGACACTTCCTCAACCCTTCACTAGGCAGGTGTAGCTAGTAACTGAATGGCCCTAGGTAACCTTCACAGACAGATAGAAGGACATTGCATGGCACTTCCTTAGTCACACCAGGCAGGTGAATCGTAGCACAACTATACCCTACCGCTAGTGTATACCATAGGCAAGGCAAAACGGCACCTAGAAGGCTAGGTGAGGAAACACTGGAACTGGACATATCACAGGAGATCAGTGACACAGACTGACCGAGGCAGCACCAAAACCAGACAGATCACGGGACGTCAGTGACATGGACTGACCGAGGCAGCGCCCAAACCAGACAGATCATGGGATGTCAGTGGCACGGACTGACCGACAAGCACCACTACCGGGGTAGCAAGCGCGGTATAAAGTAGGCCCAGGCAGTAAGGATCTCAGTCGCGGGGCTGGGTAACTGAGCTAGGAATCGTAACTGAAACTCAACAGAGGGAGAGTAGTCAGACATAGCCAGGAGTCAGAGCCGGATCAGGTAGTCGGACGAGCCAGGAGTCAAAGCCGGATCGGTTAGTCGGACGTAGTCAGGAGTCAGAGCCGGATCAGGTAGTCAGATGGAGCCGGAGTAATACACAAGAACAGCAATGGACCAACACAGCACTAGGCTCAGATACACCATGAAAGGGCACTGGTAACTGGACATGCTGAGGCTTCTAAGGCCTAGCTGATGGGCAGAGAGATGACATCACAAAACCAGTGATCTATAAGAACAGCGACTTGCATAGAGCGACAGCCAGGAAGTAACAATGTCGCTGTTACCGCAATTAAACACTGGAGGCAATCACGGGCACAGTGATACACTGGAGGGAAAAGTTCTCACCTGACAGTGGTCCTAAGGAAGAATGCACCTGTTAAAAGGAATCGGCTTTCTTGTTCCTTTCAAGCAGACTCACACCAAGCGACCCAGATGGTCTCTCTGGCTCCGCGCTCCTCATTCAAGCCTAAGCAGCAATGGAGAACCAAGTCCTCCACTAAGTCCAAGGCTTCCAAACCATCCGGTTCCCCAACCACAGGTAGGTGGCTGCCTACGCCACTACCTCTCAGCTTGGCAGGCCTCTGTGGTGGACCCATGGGTTTTACAGGTGGTGGCCTCAGAATATAGGATTCCCTTCACCTCCCTTCCTTCTCCAAGGACCTTTGTTTCTCGTTCTCCCTTGGGAGCAGAAAAGAGACGCCTTTTTGAAGATGCTATACAGGCCCAACTGGACAAGGAGTTCCTGGAGCTAGTTCCCCCTCAGGAGAGGGGCTTGGGATTCTACTCCAACCTCTTTGTGGTCTCCAAAAAGAATGGGGGCTGTCGTCCCATTTTGGATCTGCAGGACTTCAACTCCTTTGTGGTCAGGTCCCAGTACCGTCAGGAGTGTCTGCGCACAGTGATAGCAGCCATGTCTCCTGGGGAATTTCTGGCTTTTCTGGACCTTCAAGATGCATATCTGCACATCACCATTCATCCAGAGAGTTGGCAGTATCTCCGCTTTGCATGCAACAGAGGGCACTTCCAGTACTCCACCCTCCCCTTTGGCCTGACCACAGCTCCTCAAGTCTTCAACAGAGTCCTAGGAACATTGATCTCTGTCCTTCATCAGAACGGCATCAGAGTGACTCCATATATGGACGACCTCCTCCTGAAGGCCTCCTCTCCGGATCTCCTTCACCAGCAGGTGCAGGACTGCATTCATGCTCTCTCCCATCACAGGTGGATCATCAACTTGTACAAGTCAGATCTTGTTCCTTCTCAGAAGATGGTCTTTCTAGGCCTTCCTCAGTCGGCAGAGAGTGGAAGCTGCATCCAGAGGTGTTCAACCTCATCGTCCAGCAGTGGGGTTTACTATGCATCGACCTAATAGCAGCCAGACACAACAGGAAGGTTCCAACCTTATGCTCTCGCTGGGCGGATCCCATGGCTCTGTCAGTGGATGCCTTATTGATCCCGTGGACGTTTCCTCTGGCTTACATCTTCCCTCCTGTTCCTCTGTAGACCAGAGTTCTTCAGAAGCTGCAACTGGAGAGCTGCCCAGTCATTCTGATTGCTCCGTAATGGCCATGACAAGCTTGGTTTCCTGAGCATCTGGACGTCTCTGTGGCAGAACCCCTTCTACTTCTTCCCCATCCAGATCTTCTTCTACAGGGTTACCTCTGGAAAGAAGATGTTCATCGTCTGGCTTTGACGGCTTGGAGACTGAATCCTCAGTTTTGAAGAAGAAAGGATTTTCTTCTGGTGTGGTGGCTACTATGCTTAGTGCCCGCAAGCCTATTTCAGCTAAGTCAAAAAACCTGTTGAGCGCTCCTATGGTAAATATCAGACAGGAATCCAACTTTATCAAAAATCAGATTGGTGTTTATTCCAATTAAACCATTATACAGAAAACTTCTAATATAACTTCTAATAGGCTGGGACAGTATCATCCACATCCATCCGCGGTCTGTAGTACCGAATCACATGAACACCTACCGTAGGCAACCTTTAACGCCACCTTGCATCAAACAGTTTAGCGATAAACATTACCCACAAGTCCGGTGCACTCACAAGATATCGGATCTGCAAACAGCTACCGCGTGGAAAAACATGTAACTCAACCCACGAGTATCAAAAAGATCACTAACCACCGTCTTACATATAATAGTCTTCAAATGCAATGATAATAATAAAACATATCACAATAAAAACAATAAAATATTGATGATCAGAATGACGTATCCAAATCAGTCTGTTCATCAATACAGACCCCTACTAATCTATGACCGATGTTCCCGCCATGGATCACCCGTCCATTCAAGGAACATCTAATCACATAAAAAACAATATAAAAAATAATATACCCAATATAATAACCCCAAAAAATATACCCTCGAGGGCTAGCACCTCCAAAAAATAAAACAAAAATCCATACACTAATACCTATTAATAAATCCAAAGAGACTAAAAATATATTAAAATGTCCCACATAAATTCCTCTTCCGATATATTCCAACAGAGAAGGTTGACAATAATCCTCCTTACTGAATGATCTCTTTTCTTTATATAACTTTTATTAAGTTCTTCTCACAATTGTATCACCTCGTAACACAATGCTCCCAGGAAAACAAGTGACATAACCGTTACTTAATGTATCAGCCTCCTTCTCACCGAGATCACAGTTGGGTGACGAAACGCCAGAAAAAGAGAGCAAGAGGAAGGAATGAGATGAATATACAGTCCTGATTACAAGGTATCAAGTATATTGCACATGTATTCATGAATGAACCTGTGAAGAAAGCGGGTGCGGTGAGAAGGAGGCTGATACATTAAGTAACGGTTATATCACTTGTTTTCCTGGGAGCATTGTGTTACAAGGTGATACAGTTGTGAGAAGAACTTAATAAAAGTTATATAAAGAAAAGAAACCTGCCTCCAAGGTTACCATTGCTTCTTGGGTCAAGTCCACGATTCGTAAGGCTTACGAAATTCGGAAGAAGCCTGTTTCCTTCAGGGTCACGGCTCATTCTACGAGGTCTATTTAGGGCTTCTTAGGCATACAAGAACCAAGCCTCAGCTGATCAGTTGTGCAAGGCGGCCATTTGGTCATCTGTGTACAGCTTTTCTAAACACTGTCGTGTGGATGTGCTGGCATCGGCTGATGCCAGTTTTGGGAGGAAGATCCTGGAGGCAGCCTTGCCTGTCTAGGATCTCCTCGGTTACTGCTTCACTTTTGAGCCCTGTTGGCTCTAGTTCGTGTGCTGTGAAACAGTTTATGGGGTTCGTTTTTACCCCAGTTCAGTGTCCATTGACACTTTACGGTTAGTGTTCAGTTATTCATGATCTGTAGGTTCATTGGTGCTCTTGTGACTTTGGAGCCCACACCTGGTCCTTGCCTTTCTTCCCGCCCTGGGGAACTTAATGGTTGGACATCCCGAAGTTACCAGTAACCTGTATTGGACGACAGAGAGAACAGGATTTTAGTCTTCCCTGTTAAATCCTTTTCTCTTACTTCATACAGGTTACTGGTCTCCCACCCTGTCAAGGGACCGTTCTTGGCGCTCCTGCGGCAGAACGTGGGGTTCCTTTCGGGTTCATGCTTCCTTTACCTTCTTAATTCCTAGTCAATAGTTAGTCTGCGAATCTTACTGGTTGGGGATTAGCTAGCTGCAAGCTAAGGAGAGGAGGTAGGCTCCACCCAGCAGTCACTTCTCAGAATTGTTCCTTCCTTTTAAAGGGGCTGGTCGCCTACCCAAATTTACCAGTAACCTGTATGGACTAAAAGAAAAGGATTTAACAGGTAAGACAAAAATCCTATTTTACCCTGCTGGCCATACACATTTTCAGCATTTTTGCTATCCATCTATTTTGATATGATTTCCACAGGTAACTTTCTAGTTATATATGGAAAACTGTATATATTTTTTTCAGAACAAATTCAACTTTTTTCAGAGCAACTCAGTCTCACAAGAACTAAATTTTGCATCGTGCAACAAGTTATGTTATCATAAATACAAAAATAAAAACAACAACAGTACTTATTTTTCCCACATCACAAACCATATATCCAAGGCTTTTATGTTGGTTGTGAAAATGCCAATTATTTTTAAATGCCCTGAAACCTCTGAGAGTAAAAATACCAAATATTTATAGTTTTACCTACATGAAAGGACTGCATAGACAAATAATTAACAGGTGTGCAAAATGGTATTTAAAATTGTATTAACTAAACTGCACATTTAGTTACATAGCATTATTACCGTAAATTAGATCTATGATTATGTAAAAGTATATATTTCCTGAAATTCGATATCCCATTTGCTTTTCTACTCCTAGCCTGTTGTGCACAAATATTCCAGAAGGTGACGCTAAAGGACAAAAAATAGCATTTCTTTAAATATTTCCACCCCTCCAAATGTAACAATCTCTTTGAAAACTATGGGATTTCCTAATATATCCATTATCTACTGCTACTGCAAAAATAATGGCACCCCATTGGTATGAGTTGATATGCTGTAGGGGGTGCCAGAAGCACAAAACTACACCAATTACAATCTCATTTTTTTTTTTATATTTTTTTCAAAGATGACTTGCCTGTACTAGAATGGTTGTAACAACTACAGAAAGGACGCAAAGGTAGACAAAGCATACCATTTTGAAAAGAAGATAACCACATCAAATGAGGGGTAACTTAACTTTCTATCCCTAACCTAGTGTGTACCAGTGTTCCCAGAAAATAACCTTTTACATTTCCATCCACTCAAATGTAGTGAAGTCTTTGAAAACTATGGGATTTCCTTCTATATCCTATATTTGGAGGTGGTGTTAGAAGATCAAAACTTCACCAACTGCAAACTCATTTTATTTATATTTTTTCAAACATGACTTGCCTGTACTAAAATGGTTATAACATCTATAGAAATGAAGAAAAGATAGAAAAATCACACAATTTTGCAAAAGAAGATAACCCACAACATGAGAGCGCTCCGCCTTACAGGCAGAAAGTCTTTATCATCAGCGGAGGCTGGATAGAGGGAGAGGAGCAGAGTGACAGACTGCGGTACAGAGCTGGTAACCACAGTCTGTCCAGAAGTAGGGTGCAGAACAGTATTTATTCCTTGAATTTCTGCAGAATAGCTATTTAAACAAAGAAATTAATACAGTTTTCTCTGTCGTCCAATACAGGTTACTGGTAACTTCAGGTAGGCGATACGCCCCTTTAATTGTAGACAGGAACAGTTCTAGAATTGTATGCAAGGGGTGGATCCTACCTTCCCTCCTTGGCTGCAGATATCCAACCAGCTCCAGAAAGATTTGTTCCTTGGTGCAGATAACACAGGCAAGAGAACAGTTCTGCTATAGTTTTATAATTTTTTTTATTTTTCTGTTAGAAATGGAATACCACCATTAGGCGGAGTACCATAACTGACAATGCCCTTAGATGTGGCTAGCTCAGTAACCAGGTGCTTTTTGTAGACCTTAATCCCTGGGGGGGGAATCTTGGCTACAAGTTCTTTCCTCAGGAGTTGCCCACCGAGGCTTCCTCTTAAAACATGGTAATCTGAAGACAGAAGGTCTGCAAGAAAGGTGAGCAGCCCTTTGAGTGCTGCAGGTCCACATGTCCCACAGTGCCCCTCCACACAGGGGTTTTCATTTGGAGTTCCTATTGAACACTCGTGCACTCATTGGGTCTTTCTGTATGTCTGTTGGTTGTTTGGAGCAGGTTTATGTTGCACTTAACCCTTTAGCTGCTGGTTTGGCATTTGTTTGGGAGGGTTTTCTGACACTTTTCCTACTGGTTCAGTGTTTTTTTGGGTATCCATGTTGGGTAATATGTTCTAGTGATGTTTCATGTCTTTTAATATTACACCATCAATTTTGTAAAATTTGAGTTCTGCTCGCTTTACAGTATAGGCATATGGGACATATGTCTGGAACCGTTTAACCTAGCGACTTCAGAGATGGCTCATTCTTCTTGTCTTCCCTTGCTCTATCATCCGGTTCATGTATTGGGGGGCTCAGGGGGCTTTGGGCACTGTTGGGGTGCTTTTTCTGGGAAAACTACATTTCCCATGAGCGCTTGCTTCACACGCTCTTTTCTGATTGGCTCCCACCGCTGCAGCCATTTTGTGCTATTTCCAGAAAGAGTATCCTAATCAGGGCTTGATCTTTCATTCTCTCCTCTGCTGATTAACCCTTTGCCTGCCAGATAAGTCTAAATTAGCGATTTCTGGGGTGAAACTTTAATCCTACACACTGCAATTGGGTGATTTATTATACTGTATGGTTATTGACACTGTGAGAATGTCTATACCGTTGGAACTTGGGGCCAGACCTAAGACTAAGGATGCTGGGGTCTCTGTATGCCATATTGCGCATTGCTCTTCCTGTCATTCAGGGTTACCTAGAGAATTCTCAGGTCATTTATGCCCAGCATGTTCTGATGTCCCTGAGAGTCTTCCAGGGACCTCCAGCCATGCATTAGAGCCAGTTTGGGTGCAAGAGTTCAAGGCTGCTACTAAGGACCTTAGGTCCACATTGCAACTCTTTCCATCCCAGTTACAGGGGGTCTTCCATTCTTGGCAGACACCCTCCTCCATCAAGTATTCCCTGCCAAAACCTCAGGGTGTACCTGACGTGTCAGATTCCTCTGAGGAGGAACTGCTGGTGGATTCAGATGTTGAGGAATGTTCTGTTGTGGGCTCCTCTCAGTTTTTTTGGGGATCCTTTTGAGACTGATCCTGAGCCCTCGACTGAGGACCTGATTAGGGCTGTTTTAAATACCCTAAACATTCCCTTAGTGCAGGAGGTTTCTTCTGACCCTTCTGATGTATTTCAGGAGCCTAAGAAGCCCCTTACTTTCTTTTCACCTAACCCCACTCTTGACCGCCTTGTGTCTGAAGAGTGGAAATCTCCAGACAGGAAACCTTCTGTGTCCAAGAAATTTGCCAAGCTTTATCCCTTCTCTGAGGCTGTGCTTGCTCAGTGGGTTCTTCCCCCCAATGTGGATGCTCCTATCTCCAGGCTATCTAAGTCTACTGCCTCGCCAGTGTCTGATGTGTCTGCTCTAAAGGACTGGACTGACAAGAAACTTGAGGTCTCCCTCAAGTCCATCTTTGCCACTGCTGGTACTGCCATGCGTCCAGCATTTGCTGCAGCATGGGTGAACCTGGCCATTGCCGTCTGGACTGAACAGCTCACCCTTGCTGTTCGCCAGGGTGCTCCTACTTCAGATATGTTGCGCCTCCTTGCCAACGTTTCTGAGGCTCAGCACTATGTTTCTGCTGCCTTATTTGATGCCATCCGTTTGGTGGCTAGGGTTTCCACCATGTCTGTGGTTGTCAGACGGGCTCATTGGCTCAAGATCTGGTCTGCTGACACTGCTTCCAAGAAAGCATTGCTCTCTTTACCTTTTCAAGGCACTTCTTTGTTTGGGCCAGATCTTAAGGATCTGATCAGTGAGGCCACAGGGTAAGAGTACCCTTCTACCCTTGGTCCCTAGGAAGAAAATATCACTTAAGCATAACCTGTATTTTTGTTCCTTTCAGAATGAGACACGCCCGGCGAACCGGACGGTTCCTTCAGCTCCGCATACCTCCTCCAAGCCCAAACAGCAATGGAAGCCCAAGGTCTTCTCTAAGCCCAAGGCTTCCAAGCCTTCTTCAGCATGACTCACCGATCCCGGGCCCGCACCCTGCTGTGAGTAGATTCAGTGGCGGACCCATGGGTTTTACAGTTGGTGACGGAAGGGTACAGGATCCCTTTGGTCTCTCTTCCTCCCTTTCACGTCTTAGGACAGAGGTATGGGTTTTTACTCAAATCTCTTTGTGGTCTCCATGAAGGACTGGGGTTGTCGTCCCATTTTGGACTTGAAAGATCTCAATTCCTTTGTGATCTGAACTCATTATCACCAGGAGTCTGTACGTATGGTGGTTGCTGCCATGTCCCCGGGGGAATTCCTTGCTTCTCTGGATCTTCAGGACGCATATTTCACATCACCATTCATCCATGCCTGCGACCAGTTTTCAGCTCTTCCATTTGGTCTGACGACAGCTCCTCAAGTGTTCAACTGTGTCCTGGGAGGCTTAGTGTCCGTCCTCCACTGGGACGGCATCAGAGTTACTTCATACATGGACGACCTGCTTCTGAAGGCCCCCTCTGCGTAACGTCTTCATCAGCAGGTTCAGCAATGCATTCATGCTCTCACCCATCACGGGTGGATCATCAACTTGGACAAATCAGATCTTGTTCCATCCCAGCGGCTGGTCTTCCTGGGCCTCCTCTTCGACACCCAGAAGAGCATGGTGTTTCTCACAGATGAAGTAGATCACCAGATCGCCCACAGGGTTTCTGCGGTCCTGACTCAGGATCCAGTTCCAGCCAAGAAGCTGTCCTCTCTAGTGGGGCAATTCATTTCCACCATAGAAGCGGTACCGTTTGCCATGGCGCACACCAGGGAATGGGTAAAAAAAGACGCACTCATGGAAGGAACTTTCTTCTGTATAAAATCCTCTTTATTTCTATGATTAAGTACGTTTAGTACGAAACACGTGAGACATTGAGTTTTTGTTCTCTATAGTCTGCTGTTTATGCTTCTATTGAAATAAAGAGGATTTTATACAGAAGAAAGTTCCTTCCATTAGTGCGTCTTTTCTTACCTGTATTGATATTGGAGAGTGACCATCTCTCTGGACAGCACCGGAGGAACACAAGCACAGCCTGGTGAGTGATACAATTCGTTACCACAGAGGATTAATGGTGCCGCCGTTTGCTACATTGCACACCAGGGAACTCCAGCGGTTTGTGATCCAGGTGTGCAGGGGTCAGCTGGACCTTCTGAAGATGTCTGTGTCCCTCCCTCTTCATGAGGAACGGAGTTTCTCGTGGTATCTAGACTTCTCCAATCTGGTGAAGGGCAAGTCCTTCCTGGTATCCTTCTGGACCATGGTGACGACAGATGCCAGCCTCTCCGGCTGGGGAGCGGTTCTGGGTCACCTGAGTGCTCAGGGTCGATGGTCTCCGGAGTAATCTCTCCTTCCCATCAGCATATTGGAGCTTTGGGCGATATTCCATGCCCTTCGTCATTGGACATCTCAGCTGGAAGACTGTCCAGTCCGGCTTACATCAACAAGCAGGGCGGAACAAGAAGTCTCGCCGCTTGGTTAGTGGTCAAGGCTATTTTGTCCTGGGCAGAAGAACACGTTCCTGCCATATCCGCAGTGCACATTCCCAATGTAGACAACGTTATGGGGGACTTCCTCAGTTGGCACACAGTGGACAGCAGAGAGTGGGAACTGTACCCAGAGGTGTTCACCCTCATTGTTCAGAAGTGGGGTCTTCCTTACATCGACTTGATGGCGACAAGACACAACAGGATGGTTCCAAGGTTCTGCTCTCGATGGAGGGACCCTCTAGCTCTGGCAGTGGATGCCATGTCCATTCCTTGGTTATTTCCTTTGGCCTACATCTTTCCTCACTTCCCAATGTTGCACAGGGTGTTATGGAAATTACGACTGGAGCGCTGTCCAGTCATTCTGATTGCTCCGTACTGGACTCACCAAGCTTGGTTTCTGGAGCTTCTAGATCTGTCAGTGGTGGAGCCATTCCGGCTCCTTTGCCGTCCAGATCTTCTTCTACAGGGTTACCTGTGGAAGGAGGATGTTCATCGGCTAGCTTTGACTGCTTGGAAATTGAATCCTCAGTATTGAAGAAGAAAGGTATTTCTTCTGGTGTGGTGGCTACTATGCTCAGTGCCCGCAAACCTGTTTCTTCTAAGCTCTACCATCGTATCTGGTTGAATTTTCTAACTTGGTGTGCTGACAAGGACCTGTCTCAGGAATTTGATCCTGGCCTTTTTGTAGGACGGTGAGGATAAGGGCCTCATTTTGAGTTCCCTTAAGGTTCAGACCTCTGCTCTCTCTGTTTTCTTTCAGAGGCGCATTGCCATCCTTCCTGATGTCAAGGTTTTCTTCCAGGGCGTTGCTCATTCTTGTCCTGCCTTCAAGAATCCTGCTCCTCCGTGGGATCTTAATTTGATTTTGGGCATTCTTCATCGCCCATCACTGCCGTCCATTTAAGTCTTTGGCTACTATTCCTCTATGCCTGTTGACATGGAAAATGGCCTTTCTCCTGACGTTTGTGTCTGCCTGCTGTGTCGGGGAGTTACATGCTCTGTCCTGTAGACCACCCTATTTGCTGTTTCACAAGGACCAGGCGGTGCTTCGCACCTCTCAGGAGTTCCACCCCAAGGTGGTTTCAGAGTTCCACATCAATCAGGAGATTGTGGTGCCCTCTTTCTGCTCTGACCCCACCTCTGACAAGGAGAGAGATCTCCACTGTCTCAAGTTTAATGTACATCGCACTGAGTCTGTCAGGCATTCTCACGCGTTAATCGTAATTCCTGAGGGTCCTAGGGCAGGAAGACCTGCATCCAATGTGACTATTGCTTCGTGGATTAAGTCCACTATTCGTAAGGCTAATGAGCTGAGGAAAAAGCCTGTCCCTTTCAGGGTCACAGCTCATTCTACAAAACTATTGGGGCCTCTTGGGCTTACAAGAATCAGGCCTCTGCTGATCAGTTGTGCAAAGCTGCCACCTGGTCGTCTGTGCACACCTTTTCGAAGCACTACCGTGTTGATGTGCTGGCATCGGCTGACGCCAGCTTTGGGAGGAAGATCCTGGAGGTAGTCTTGCTTGTCTTGGATCTTCTTCGGTTCTTGGTGCTTCCTTCACTTTTGAGCCCTGTTGGCTCTAGTTCAGTGTACTGTGTAACAGTTTGGGGTGTTGTTACCCCTGTTCAGTGTCTTTTGACACTTCATTGTTTATTTGGGCTATCTCTGATCTGATGGTTCAAATCTGCCGTGGTGACTTTGGGGGCCTTGCTCCTGGTCCTTGCCTTACTTCCCACCTCTGGGAAACTCAATGTTTGGACATCCCAAGGTTACCAGTAACCTGTATTGGACAACAGAGAAAAGAAGATTTTAGTCTTACCTGTTAAATCCTTTTCTCTTAGTCCATACAGGTTACTGGTCTCCCACCATGTCAAGGGACCATGCTTGGCTCTCCTGTGGCAGACAGTGGGGGTCCTTCTGAGTCATGCTTACAGGAGTCTTCTTTCCCTTCCACTATCTAGTCAATAGTTAGTGTCTCAAATCTTTCTGGAGCTGGTTGGCTAGCTGTAGCCAAGGAGGGAAGGTAGGCTCCACCCCTTACATACAATTCTAGAATTGTCCCTGCCTACAATTAATGGGGCGGATCGCCTACCCAAAGTTACCAGTAACCTGTATGGACTAAGAGAAAAGGATTTAACAAGACTAAAATCCTCTTTTCAACATATTCGGTGTGTAACATAAATATTAAGACAAACTTGTATAGGGATGATAGATCCCCTTTAATGTCAGCAAGCCCCTAATTCTTCCCCAAATGCATGTGCTGGAAAGCTGTGAAAAGTTACTCCAAGTTCTGCTGTGCCTTGTTAGAAAATAGCATAAATCAAGGAGGAGTGTAAAGGAACACCCTAAAATGTCCACTTCCCCACTAGTCTCCTCTTGGTGCAGTAAGCGTTAAGGTGAGATAGTTCAGCGTAAGTAGCTTAGTAAATTGATATTAGGCAGGTGTAGGACTAAGACATCAGCACATTATAGCGTGGAGTCTTGTTAGTGCATCTGTCATACTATGTCTGATCACCATTGTTTATCGTGTTAAGGTCTGCCCATTATGGTGTTGGAAAAGCTGTGACAGTAGCAGTATTAAGAGAAACAAAGGGAGATGGGAAGCAAGTGAATAGCATGTGGTAAGGACTTTTACTGGAAGCCGTTGAATCAGTGTGTATACTTTTCCTTAAATTCCCCAGAGGCTTTGGGAATCGGCCAAAAAACAGTCTACATGGCATGTAAGAAAATTCAGAGCCCTTATCTGTTATTCTAGCAAATTATAAAACTGCCTACTTTATGTAAATAAAGTGATCTGCTAAGAGCTTAATCATCTGACAATGTCACTCGTTAGTATACCAAAAAGAAGATCAACGTATTGTTAGATAAAGATGTTTTGCCTTTGTGGTAGACTGAATAACCTCTGTTTCTCCATTTCTTGGAAAGATACAAATGTGTTTCTCGAAACTGTATCTGTAGTTTTTATTATACTGGTATTACACAATTTAATACAACATATTGTAGCTAAATACTGTAAATATATATTGGCTTGTAATATACCATTATTCTTATGTGCCTTAATACTTATAAAAGAAAGTTGTGACCATATTCTTCCCATAATCCCTAGAATATAAGCCAACATTTGCATCACCATTAGACTTAGTGATCCTTTCAAGCTGAGGTAATACTAAAGAGAATTAAAGCTATTTGTATGACATGCTAGTCATTTGTAATATAAATTATTTTGATTAATTAACCTTTATTTGTTGGTTGCACCGCGTAGTACTTTATACAAATTCATTTTTGAACTAGGTAATATACTATACACTCTACTATGAATGAATCTAGGCAGAGTACATACACTGGGGGTATTTCTAAAAACACGAGTGATGAGTTTGGCTTAAAACAAAACTAATTTTCATACTGTGCAGGAAATGAACATAAAATCTCACGCTGTGCCACTGAAATATATATTTTAATCTTTCAAAAACGATTTATTTTATAGAAAAAAATTATAATACAATGCCGTAAAACAAGCTAAACTTGTCTTAGGGTGAGAGATCAACTTTAAAGATGAACTATACCGACAAGGAAAGGTGACTTGCAGTTGATTTAACAGGAGTGAGCTAGCAATGAGTCCCTCAGGGGCTATCTATCTATCTATCTATCTATCTATCTATCTATCTATCTATCTACCATATATCTAGCTATCTATCTATCTATCTACACACATAAACTATTTATAAAAGGGCTGTGGCACACACAAATATGGTATTTTGAAAAGGAACTAGCTGGTGCAAAAACTGGTCGATTTATTAAAGCATATCCATCACTGATCAAACATTTTCGGTCCTAGCCTGGACCTTCTTCAAGGCAGCCAGTGATGGATATCCTTTAATAAATCCACCCATTTTTGCTGAACATCCAGGCTGAGTATATATATGTATATATATATGGGATTTCATTGGAACTGTGTTGAAGTATGTTACTGGATAATGACATATATGTGAAGATTCTAAAGGACCATGGATTTATAGGATTTCTCATTAAACTAGTGAAGTCTATTGTGAGGATGTGTGACCTAAATTCATTCAAATACCAATGCATTTTGAAAATAATATAATAAAACCTATACCAATCTGCTCCATAAATTACTCATTCTGTGAGAACTAAAACTATTAACAAAACCATGGATTTTCATGGTTCCGTGGGCACAAACTTAGGGTTTCATTCATTTTCTATGACTGTGAGAAAAATATGAATGCTGAGTCTTAAATGTATGTTTATATGGTATCCTTTTAAAAGGTTGCACGCTAATGACACAGTAACAATGTCGCCATGAGAATCTTGCACTGCATGACAACGTGAGATTCTCATGCCATGCACTAAAAGGTCGCAACCGATATGCATAACTTGCCAATCAGCTCAGAAGATCTTTATAGCGCATACTATATGCGCTATATCAACTGCTGAAATGTTCACTGACAGATGTGACCTTTCAGTACGCAACATGAGAATCTCGCGCTGTCATGCAGTGCGAGATTCTCATGTCACCATTTTTATTATGGCGACATGGTTAACGTGTCATGCAAATAAAACCTGTTTATTTTATAACAATATGATTGTTTTTGTCATTATAAATGAAACATAAGCATAACTATATATTTATGAATTCGAACCTCTCATTTCACCCATGACAAATGAACTATAAATAGTTAGAGGTGCCTTGAAAATTAAGAAAAGAAATCTCTCTCTCTGTCTTTCTCTCTCTCTCTCCATATATATATCCTAGCAGTGTGGCACGGCGTTGCCCGTCTGTTTTTTTTTTTTGTTATGGCTGTATTTAGTGGTTTGTGTGATTTTTAAAAATAAGAGTGTGTTGTGCAGAGTGTTAGTTGTAGTAAAGAGTTCACACATAGAAACACAGAGGTATACACACGTAGACATATATATATACGCACATACACACACACTCATACATGGAGAGACACACACACACACAGCAAAACACAATGACAAAAAGTATAGTTTAACCCTTAGAGTTCCATAGGTGTATCCAGCGCATTGAGGAGTAATGCATTATGCACTCCTGTGGCACTGAAAGGGTTAATGTGGGTGGCAATATATAGTGCAGCTGAAGAATGAGGAAAAGTAAGTATTGTTTTGACAACATTTGAAGACAGTGGAGACAAGTATTATTCTCAAAGTATTCATGAATAATATTATGCTTATAGGTAGTTTCACACAGATAGACTGTTGCCCCACATACAGAAAGAGAAGTGGCCATTCCAAGCTATGAACGCCAGAAGCGTGTACATGCACAGGTAATGCACTTACACATTTTTCTGGCACCCAAAGTGGAAATCCCTAATTCGTTTAGGGGATGTTAAGGGCTCCTCTTCTCGGTACTTTGGTGTCCAAATGCAAATTTCAAGTGCTATGTACTTAGTAGGCATGGTCAGAAAGTATCCGGCCAAGAGCAGAGCATATGGGGTGCTTACAAGTAAGTCACAGAGTACTGGCTGGTGCACTGTATTCCACTGCATGATGTGTGAAACTGGTGACAGAGCGACGCAGGAATTAGGTAATGTGGCTGAGGAAATTAATGCTGGTTTGAAAAACTTTGTTATATACACACATACATGTGGGTCCCACCCCTGCTGCCATTTACCTTGTACAAAGTGACAGTCCTCCCCGTATCTGTCACCAGCACTCTGTCCCCATCTCCTCCCTTCTCCTACCCTCGCTGCCACTCAGTCCATCTGCTACCAGGCACGGTGATCAATCCGTGCAGAGTGAACTCCTCACTGAGCACGGCCATCTTGACAGTGAATATGAAGGTCTGCTGTCAGTTGGTGCGAAAGCAGACAGAGTGGCAGGGATATAAAAGCCCTATGATGTCGATCCTCCAGCACCAGAACATGGCGATCCTGGAGCCCCTTCCTTCAGGCACATCATCCAGCAGGACTAAGATACATGTTAAAGCATGTAATGGTTTGATTGCACTACACACACCTTCAGTGGGAGAGATTAAAACTGCAATTTTAGGACACTTCATTGCCTTCAGCGCTCACGATATCGACTTCACAGTGAGTAAAGAAGGCAATGAAGTGTCCTAAAAGCTCCTTTTTAATCGTGCCCACTGAAGGTGTATAAGGATTATGGGAGCTGTAATACAATTAAACCATTACATATTTTAGCATGTTTGAAGGAGGTAGTAGTAGATACGGCCTCCATGTATAGGACCCGGAGAGCTAAACACTGGGGGAACTGTACACTGGTGTATATGTGACCAGAAGTAACATGCATGTCTGTAACGAGATATATATATATATATATGTATACAGCTTGATGTTCCCAAGCAATCTCCTTGTACCCAAGACTCTCCACACCTTTTGAATAGCAGCCTGACAGCGAAGATCACGACTACTAAGGGGAAGACAGTGAGGATGTGGCCAGGCCATGGGTTGTGCTTCCCAGACTCGGTATCTGACAAGTCTGGCCAAGTGACATTCTGTGGCAGTCAGAAGGAGGCCGAAAGAGCCATGTTCCACAGGAGCATCGCCGAGATACCCCTGCAGTAGCAGGAAACAGAGCATGGGGGCAAAATGCTTCCACACTGACACACCACCACCTGCTGTATCATTTGATTGGTAAAATACCGGGCGGGTGGCAACGAGTGTGTTTTGTGGTGTGGTGTGGTGCTGTGTGACTGGGGCTAGTGTGCATCAGAGTGGTGTAGCAGTGAGTGGCAGCCATTTTTATTTTTTGCAGACTTGGATAGTGGTGGGCGGGCCAACTCCCTGCATGATTTTCACAGGCGCCCCTGATGAAGGCACAAAGTCTTCTTTTATATATATATATATATATATATATATATATATATATACACACATATATTTTTAATAGGAAAATTTCACTCATGTTCCTTCTGTCATACATTCTACAATTCACTTTGTAATTTTAACTTGCAAGAGTAAAATCCTTTTGATCAATATTGTGAATTTAAAAAAACCTAAAACACTGAAAGTGTGTAGTGTTCTCACTGTCTTCAACTCTACCCATGATGCCAGTTCTAAGAAAGGCTCACACAGCATTCAAACAGGGCTGTATAATCCTCTCTATTAAGTGCAATGTTATGTGATGCATCACTGTTCACTTTAACAAAAAGGTAAAAACCCCTGTTTGAATGCTGTGTTCTCCCTTCTTACTTCTGGGAATCTGATACAATAATGGGAGAGGGGGTAGGGTGCTGAGAAGGAATACATAGAAATATAGAATCTGACGGCAGATAAGAACTATTCAGCCCATCTAGTCTGCCTATTTTCCTATTGGGGGGCTTCAGGCACTGTTGGAGTACTTTTTCTGGGAAAACTACATTTTCCATGAGCGCTTGCTTCGCAGATCTTTTCTGATTGGTTCCTGCTGCGGCAGCCATTTTGTGCCATTTCAAGAACGAGTATCCTACGCAGGGCTTGGAATCTCCTTTTCTCCTCTGCTGATTAACCCTTCGTCTGCCAGATGAGTCTGTTTTAGCGATTTCTGGGGTGAAACGTTAATCCTACATACTGTAATTGGTTGATTTCTTACACTGTAACATTTTTGACATTGTGAGAATGTCTAATCCGTTGACGCTTGGGGCCAGACCTAAGACTAAGGATGCTGGGGTCTCTGTATCCCCCATTGCACATTGCTCTTCCTGTCATTCAGGGTTACCTAGAGAATTCTCAGGTCATTTATGCCCAGCATGTTCTGATCTCTCTGAGGGTCTCCCAGGGACCTCCATCCATGCATTAGAGCCTGTTTGGGTGCAATAGTTCAAGGCTGCTACTAGGGACCTTAGGTCTACATGGCAACTACATTGCCAAGTGGCTCCAAAAGGGACTGACGGCGCAGGCGCACGGACGTCACTGTGACGAGATGTCCATGCTTCCTGCTCCTGTGAGCATCGGTAAAACGCCCAAATCTTCGGAACCAGGTAATATTTCTGGCGACTAGCGCTACTAAGCAGCTAGTTGCCAGATGAAGAATTAATGCAGGTTAAGTTATTGCAGGGTGGTAGTTCCCCTTTAAAGGGATAGTAATACTTGTAACAAAATGCAGCATCCATTCTTCTTTATTCTATTTATCCCACTTAGCGCTGTATTCCAATACTATCAGTCTTGTAGTTAAACCGCAATTAAATCAGAAAGGATCAACCTCCCACACCTTTCCCCTGCGTCATGCTGTATGGAGAGCAGCGAGGGACAATCTTCGATAAGCATAAGGAAAATCCTACCCTCCTTCATCAAGAGGGGCAGGGTTTTCATTATACTTACTGCATGAACATTGTCCCTCGAGGCCATCTGTCCGGTCCAAGGGCCGGATTCCACAACTGATGGGAGGCTGCTAAAAGGGGCGGGAGGTGGATCCTTTCTCATTCAATTGCTGATGAACTACAAGACTGATAGTATTGAAATACAGCGCTACGTCGGACAAATAGTATGAAAATGAACTTAAAGTGATAGTAATGTTTTACAAAAATATCAGCCCCAATTAATCTTCATAGTATTTGAGCCATAGAGAGTGTTATTTCATTACTGTGAGCATTGTAGTTCAAGAGTAATTGAATGATAAAGTTTACCTAGTGTAAGCCCCCACCCCTCAGATTTGAAATCCAGTCCATAGACCAGACAGCTCACATCAAGGGTCAATCTTATTACTGTAAGAACAATGAAATCCCTGCCCCCTTGACAGGTTTTTTCAGCGTTTTCCCTTATCTTAATTGAAGATTGTCCCTGTCTGCAATCTACCTGGACACTCCCTGCTGCTCTAAGCTGAGCAGTGTTACATCAGTAGAAGGGACGGGAGGGGAATACATTATCATTCAATTACTCTTGAACTACCACTGTGGCAGAATTGAAATAACACTCTCCAAGGCCCAAATATTATGAAGATTAATTAGAGCTACTTTATTATGAAACATTACTATCCCTTTAAGCTGCACTTAGTTTCAAGTATTACTATCCCTTTAATGTTAAAGGTCTGGCATTCAAATTGTGAAAGGTGTTAGGTAGAATTAAAAGCAATTGCTTAGATTGCAGGATAACATAAGGAGATATTTCTGCTATTGCATTTATTTTATATCATAAAATGATTGTGCTGATTTATAAAGTATCCATGTTAGGAAAAGATGTCTGTTTTATAAAGAGATGAGCCAGTCTGTTTTCCAAAGATTATATTTATAGAGAACCAAGATGATCAACATGTGGAGAATGTCACAGAAGCCAGTTTCCTTACTCTCAACAATAAGATTTAGACTACTGTGGTAAGAGGGAAAAGTTCATTTTTTCCACAAAATTATGGGAGCAGTAAAACTTTACTATAAAAAAATAAGACTTTCTCTGCTGAGTAAAACCAGGGTATACCAACTGCTGTAAGATGCATAACTGAAAAATAATTACAGCTCAGACTAGATTGTTTAAGCGGAACTTTCAGGTAGTAATAAGTCGTCTTTCAATAATTAAACATATGGCGACTAGCATCATAATACAGGTATTACCTCTGTAAAGTGCCACATTCTAAAGACATCTTTCATCTTCGGAGACTGACGGTCAGGTTAGTGCCATCTGCGCGACTACGCCGTCAGTCCTTCCGGTTACCTTGTGGCACAGTGCAAGGCTCTTTTGAGGAGACCGGGACTGACAGCACAGGAGCGCAGACAAGATGTCTGCTCTGATACCTGAGTTCCGGTTTCCTTAGATGAAAGACTTCTTTAGAATATGCCACTTTACAGAGATAATACATGTATTATGATGCTGGTCGCCATATGTTTAATTATTGAAGGGCGACTTATTACTACCTGAAAATTATGCTTTAAAGGGATAGTAATACTTGAAAATAAGTTTATTTTATATTGTAGCCCTTAAAAAAACATGAAAAATGATATCTTATCTTCCAAACCTTTATGGTTTGGGAGATATTCAGAAGTAAAGTTTCCCCTGGAGTGACGTCATTGCTCCACCCTTCAGATTTGGAATCCGGTCCCGGGACCTGTTGTGCCTCTCCAGAAGTGCTGAGATCACCATCTTTAAAAAGAATTTCCTAATTGGAATGGTCTACAAAGTGTGCTTTCAAGCCAGGCACACTTTGTAGATAGTTCCAGTTAAGTAGTTCTTTTCAAAGATCGTGATCTCGGCACTGCTAAAGAGCTGCCGGTTGCTCTGTGGACCGAATTCCAAATCTGTCCACTAGATGGCAGACTTGGCTGAAACAGCCAGGAAAAGAGAATTTTACTATATTTTACAAGTGAATATCTCCCAAACCATAAAGGTTTGGGAGATAAGACTTATATCATTTTTCATGTTTTTTTAAGGGCTACAATATAAAATACAATTATTTTCAAGTATTACTATCCCTTTAAAAATGAAATTGCAATTTATGCTATTCACCAGGATACTCTGTTGCTATTATTTTCTGTGCCCTCAGATTAGTCGGTACTAATTCTAAATGTTTAAAAAAAAAAAAAAAAAAGTCAGGTTGTGCAATAATAACATCTGAATACAGCATTCCCTAGCAGTGGAATTACATTGGTTTACTTGGGAGAAAATTACTTCTTCTTTTTTCTTTAAACTTTACTTAAATTCTGGTCTTCTCCAGCACATACAAACTATGCAATTCAGCTAAATATCACACAAATCATTCTGTTATTACTTTGCTCTAGTTCAGAGTTATAAAGAGTACAGCCTCCATACTATTTGAAAAACATGGTACTTGAGGTTAGACAGAGTGGTTCATATTGTCATCAAAGACTTCAAAGCTAAAGAAAATGATTTAAATATCCTCTTTCAGTGGTACTGAATGACCAAGGTTCTTAATTAAATCTTTCCTGAGTCATCATCATGTGGTTAAAGAAATTGTGGAATTTTAATTTTAGGGATTTCTTTCCTTCTACACAAGTTATGACCATTCTTGTCTTAACAGGAGACTACACTCCTAAACACACTAATATCTGATTTTTAGTCAGATTTTTAGTTGTCACACGTGGAACTGGAAAATGCAAATGTATGTGATATATATATATGTAGGAAAAACAATATTACTTGAAGAATATATTTGTAAAAAATAGTAGTGACGTATTAATCTTGATGCTGCAACTCATACATGCAGTGGTGACTTTCCCCTCCCTCCAGCCAAAAAAAAAAAAATGAGACTAGACCAACTTCCAAATTATGGAAGTTTTGCTAATACACTTATAACCTCCTTTACAACCACGCTGGCAGACACAGACACAAAATATTTGTCTTTGGTGTTCCTTCTATTATTGGAAGATAACTCCAATAATTTTTTCCGGGGGGGGGCAGAGGGGGTAAAGCCATAATATGACTCCCAGGCCAGCCCATCCAGCACCTTTGTTTATATGGAGGGGGGAATTGTAGGGGGGGGCAAGTGCCCCCCCCTCTGGACACCGATGCCTGCGAGGTAAAAAGAGAAGAAAGCATAGGCAAAGAGGGGAGAGAAGAGATGTGACAAGGGGAGGGTGAGGAGAGGGGAGCAAAGAGGTGAAGGAGGAGAAAAAAAGATGACACAAAGAAGGGTGTCCAGTACAATGCTCTCACCATTTCCCTGTTTCTGCTCTCACCTACACCTTGAAGTCTCCGCCGATGCATTTACCTTCTCTTCACCTCTCTATACATACAAGGATCTCCCACATGTTTCAGTAAACTGTATAGTGTTTTGAAGGGAAGTATGTGGCATATCAAATATTACTGGTATGTGTGTATATATATATATAGATAGATAGATAGATAGATAGATAGATAGATAGATAGATAGATAGATTGATAGATAGATAGATTGGTCATATACTATTTACAGGGCTCAAAATTTTGCCCTGGCGAGTAGAAATTCAGCCCTGGTGGGTATGCTATGGCTTGCAGTGGCGAGTAACTTTTCAGGTCTGGCTAGTAGCAAAGGTCTTCAAATTTTAAGCCCTGCTATTTATAAGTAAGACCTGTAAATGAGTGTCTATATAAGCTATATGTAAGAATTGTAGTACATGCCTGTTAGTTTACAGTGACTTTTTGTGTCTTTTCCTCTTTACGGTAAATACAATTATAGCCATTTATATACTATAAGATTGTGGGTCTAGAGTACTCCCCCAGTGAAGCGCTACTATATTTTTCTTTTTTCTGTTCCTAAGGATTTGTGTCTCAGAGGAATAGTACCCCCTAAAACAAGGGACACTTAGGAGATATGAACATGACCGGTGCAAGGTTTTTTGTCTACACAGGCACATGTGCATTTTGGCAGCTCCCCCTGTTTTGGTGCCCCTCCGCTGCGGCGCCCAAAGGCGGCTGCCTAAACAGCCTTATGTAAGCACCGGACCTGGGTATGAACGAACTTTCATACTTTTTATCCAGTCCCTGTTAAAAAAAAATGCTCAGCTGAGCACAAATCAGCACAGAAAAACCTATTAAAAATTGTTGTGTTTTTTCACACCTTTTCACTTTTTCATTATCCAACTAAATGATGAGTTATACATGTAAATATGGCATGAAAAGAAAGCCCTACATAAACTAAATTAAAACAGATTTGTTTTTCTTCTTCACTTGAGAGCTATCCACTGGGTCTTGAGGAAGCAGTGTAAACTGTGAAATGCATCACCTCTATGGCTTATTAGTAAAATCTTACAGTAGCTCCTTTCTTCTTATTGCCCGGCATTGAAACCTGATATCCCGAGCAGACACAGGAGTAAATTCTCTGAAAGCCTACATTGTTGGGGGTGGTTATAAGCTCCCTTTCAACCATCACCAAGTACTATTGGGCACCCCTTCTTTTTGTTTTCTCTCTATGATTTCCTAGTGTATGTTCTTGGGAGCAGCCCATTGAGAAGCCCATTGTAAGATGATCTACTATCGATACTGTTTTCCTCCTGGCAGCACATATGTGTTAGACTGGATGTGACTTTGTGAGTAGAATTCCATTGGTGAAGGGTCTGGTATCATCTCCATTACTTTAACAGTGTTACACTAGGAGCGCTTTCTGTTTTTTCTTTTGTCTTTACCATTCATAAAGAGCCACTCTGTTACATCTTCCTGGGTACATTTAGGTTGTACCTCTTTACGACCAGTATCTTGGACTTATCCACCTCATAGTGCATTGTCATTTTTTCTCCATCAAGTCTGAGGTCATCTTGGTGTTCTGCAAGACGAACAGAATTATTGTAGGTTTTCTTATTCACAAAGGTAACATCATAAACTATTTGTGTATGGTAGTCTTACAGTAACAAAAGTTTGTTAATCTTGGTTGTGAAATGGAGAGAGCCATCTTTGTAGTAAAAGAGATGATCAGAAAGAAGGGTTCTAGAGGCAAAATCAAAAGAGATCATCATTAACAGTAAAGTACAATTTAAAAAAAAAATGAAAAACATACCAGGCATTTCTTTAAGAAAATATATGACTAAAGAAACCTTATCACAGAGATAAATGGAGAGAAATCTTTATCTGGTGCTAAAAGCAAAGTTTTAAACTTTTATAAGCTTTTATATGACACTAAACATGTAGATAATGATTTTGTGAATGATGCATTGCAAGGTGTTTCAGCTATTTTATTTATTTATTTTTGCCAATATATTTATTGAAGTTTACAATAAAGAAAACATAAACAGCATGGTGCAACAGTGAAAAATCACCACAGACATGCAAATACGCAACTTGTACAACCATCATTAAGTAATTGCATAGTAGCATTCCCTCCCAATAAAGAAAGATAGCAAGGACAGATAAAAGTATGGCTAATTGAGAGGGTAGCTCAGAAAAAGGTTATAGGGAAGGATGCACCACCCAATTAGCAGTGAGTGATTACAAAAGCAATCTCAGAACAACAATTAACATTCAACCAAACAAACAAAAAGGTCAGATTGATAAAGTAAGCTAATTGGTCCTTCAGGAAACAGGGTGAATGATAAGAAAAGAGAATGTATGTCATAGTCATGAAAAAAACCCTCATATGATGTGCACTTGTTGAACCTCATCTCCGATATTTTGTGTTAATGCCCACAATGTTTCTCTAAAAGCTATTCCATATTTGGCTACCTGTGAAGGGGGTAAAATATTAATAAAAGGACCCCAAATTTCCCAGACACTGAGACGTTTTTTCAAGATCCTGTAACGAGTTGCACCTATTGTGTACATGCTATGTTTGGCAATGGCTTAACCAATTTGAAATGAAAATGATAAACGTGCACAAAAAAGTGCCCCCTAAATCATTTTTAATATTTTGATACGCATATAAATACATTTATTATCCTGAATAAGTCCGGCATTATTGAGAAATACAACTTGTTTGGCAGGCATCAGCAGGCAACAGAACAGACATTGTGACAAAAAGGCATCTGTGAGTCTGTGCTGTCCATCCCGGTCTCCTACAGGATTGGTGGAGTTACGATGAGCCATAGGGTACAGGAAGGGACTGATGGCGCAGTCACACAGATGCGTCTACAGCAAGATACCAGTCGCTGATATCTGCTGAACAAGTTTTATTTCTTAATAATGCTGGACTTATTCAGGATAATAAAAGTATTTATATGCGTATTACTATGTTAATAATGATTTGTGGTGCACTTTAATTTTGATTAAAGTTCAACTTTAATAAAAATAATAAATGTGTTTTAACAACAGTGTTAAATGAAAAGGAGCTTTTAGAAAACATTAAAAGTTTTAAGAAAAATTTGGCTCTTGGTCTGGATAGGATACCCACTGAATTTTATTTATATTACTGGAATATTTTAAAGGATGATCTTTTATTCCCTTTTCATAAATGTTTTATTTCTAAAAAGCTACCCAGTTCTTGGAAGAAATGGATAGTCACCCTGCTGCTAAAAAAGGAGATAAAAACTTTATTAAAAACTGGAGTCCTATAACATTCCTAAACACAGTCGTGCAAAATTCTTACTAATCGGTTGAAGAATATTGTAGGCCAGATTATTCATAGCAATGAGGAGTGTGCTGTACCTCAACAGAACAAATTCATAACCTTAACCCCTTAAGGACCCATGACGGTCCTGCACCGTCATGGGTTGTTATACCCTTAACGACCCATGACGGTCCAGGACCGTCATGGCTTAAATGATAGCAGCGTGCCTCCGTGCACGCTGCTATCATTAAATCCAGGCTGAGACTGAGCACTCCGAGACCGGGGAATTCAGTCTCAGCCCTTCTTCCTTCATCTGGTTCATGTGATCACGGTATCAGCGATCACATGTACCGGCATAGTGACAGACAGAGGCAGCATGCAAAGCATGCTGTCTGTGCCGGTCTCGTCTGCCTCTGTCTCCCTTGCTCTCAAAGTAAGGGAGACAGAAGTAAACGGGAGACACCTAGTGGTTAAAAAAAATACAGCAGTTGGGGGTATTAACCCCTTCACTGCTGGTGCAGGAGGCTAGCTAATTGCAGGTCAATTTTTGACCTGCAATTTTACACTTTTTTTTTTTTTTTTTTTTTAAACACAACATATTTTTATTTAAAAAATATATATATAATTAAACGATATTGCAAGTGTGATTGTTGTGGAGCCATGTAATACACTTATATAAACACCACTAAATGCCAGGGACAAAAAAGTGTCAAAATAGGGTGGGAAAAAGGGACATGGGGATTTTCACCCAGGGGGGACAGTGGCCACTTTAAACTGCGCATTTTGTAGGTATGACTGACCGGTCATACCTTTCATGCAGTCTCCATAAAAATGTAACCCTTTGTGGCCAATTGATCCCAAGAGAAAAATCAAAAATGGTGGGGTTTTTTTACATTTTTTTACCTTTTTTTTTAATTTTAATAAAGTGAATGGTGGGTTATCCATATAAATAGGGTATCAAATGAAAGCCCTATTTATGCTTAAAAAAACAGTATATAATTTATGGGGGTGGAATAAAAGTCTAAAAGGGAAAACACTGTTGAACAAAGACATAGTCAAAAAGGTCAAAATTGCTCCAGTCCTTAAGGGAAAAAGACCTCAGATTTTCCCGGTCCTTAAGGGGTTAACATGTCGAGAGACTGTATATGGTATTCAAAGCACCGTTGAGTCATGATTAAGTGCCTATAGCACGAAACACGTGGACTATGTAGTTCTTGTAATGCATGTGATATGAGACTTGACCTCTACTGTCCGAAGGATATTGTTTTATATTTTAAGGATTTTTTCAATAAAGTATATTGTTTTTATTTTTTCCGCCGTTGTATCTCTCGTTTGAAACAGTGCAGCCATTCATCTTCCTATTAATCAAAGCACCGTTACCAGAATTTGTCACTTCTATTCCTAGATTTTAGTAAAGCTTTTGATGGTGTGTCTCACAAATTCCTTTTTAATGTCTTTAACAAAATGGATAACCCAGAAGTTTTTTTTATCATCTTTAAAAAAAATGACGGCCCTGACATATCATGGAATTCTGGGGTGGTAGTATGGCTGCATGCAGCGCTACCATCCCAGTATGCATCCGAAAAAAATGCTCTGGTCCTCTAGAGCCTCCTGCCCCGGACCGTGTGGTCCTTAAGGGATTAAAGGGATAGTATTACTTCAAAATTACTAGCCCTTAATATACTGCGTTAAATGACACCAGCGGCATCTCTCAAACCTTTATGGTTTAAGAGATAGCCGCTTTCAAAGTTTCCTCTCCCCTGCTGTCAGCGTTCTGCAGCCAACAGTAGAACCTGATCTCTGAATCAAGCGAAGGCTCTTCAGCAGAGCCGATATCTTGTTATGGAAGGAAAAATGATTAATTGAAACAGTCTTCTACGTGTGCTTGGTAACCAAGCACACGTAGAAGACTGTTTCAATGAATCATTTTTCCTTCCATAATGAGATATCGGCTCTGCTGAAGAGCCTCCGCCTGTCCCGGGACCAGATTCTCCTGCTGGCAGCAGAACGGTGACAGCAGGGGGGAGGAAACTTTGAAAGCGGCTATCTCTTAAACCATAAAGGTTTGAGAGATGCCGCTGGTGTCATTTAACTCAGTTTAGGGCTACAATATGAGGGATGGTAATTTTGAAGTAATACTATCCCTTTAAGTGAAAACAGCTATTTAGCAGTTGGAGACTGGGAACCCCTGCTTGATAGTAAAATTCAAACAGTGCACTCTGTTAAAATACTTGGATTCATTTTTAATGAAGAGAATAATGGCAGAGAAAGTTAGGATATAGTCCTGAAAAGAGTAAACAAAATGGTTTTAAATGGGGAACACTGGACAGTTTACAATGGAGGGAAATATTTTATTGATAAAAATGGTTTTATTGATAATTTTATTGCATTGATGATCCTTCCCATACTTGGGCTTCCCTCCTGCTTCATCTAACCTCCTTCTCCCTTCAACATTAAACTGAATCCAGCTAATACAAAGATGGTCTCTCCCTTGACTTGACTAGACACAGTTTTCTGTGTAACTATTGAACTTATAGTATCCCTTCTATTCTAAATATGAATTGTAAAATAAGTACATCTGTTTTATAAATAAAAATATACATACATACATAAATGCTTGTGTTGCTCTTTTTCCTACATCTAACATGTTAAGTGTCTTATTAAAAAACTCTTATGATTTGTATGGGGTTCAGAAATGGAGAAACTAAAACATGGATTTATGTGCAAAAGACAAGAAAAAGGAAGAAATCATTTTATTGAAAAAAAATAACTTTGCATGTTAAATATTTTATTTTATGTCTAAAGTGATTTAACTCTGCCACATATTAGTCCTATTTTTTATATGCTGCAGGTTTCATTCTAAGAAGACACAAAAACCTCCTAGGTTTTATGAGATTTTAGGAAACAATGTTTCAGAATTTAACTTGTAGGGCAAACATTTTCAGATCTTTTCAATAAAAAGAAACTTAAAAAATGTTTTGAGTCTGAAAGTATGGTTTTAATCACATTTGTACACAAGAGAGGGACCAGAGAGATTTGGACTAAGGTGTCTCACAAGTAGTTTTTTTACAGCCAAAAGATCTGGCTTGGGCCTGCATACATGAATATTTAACCACTAGATTTTCTAGTACAGGAGGGGAACAGCTGCTGCAGCAAAGTGCCCAAGGACAAACTATAAAATAGATAAGACTATTTTACACCTTTTCTGGATCTGAATGTATGTGCAACAACTCTGGAAGACTGTGGGGTCCCTTCTAAAACTGGGTTGAGACTTAAAGGGATAGTAATGCTGCACAATAAAAGCAGCTCTAATTAATCATCATAGTATTTGGACTTTGAAGAGTGATATTTCAATTCTGTCAGAGTTGTAGTTCAAGAGTAATTCAATGACAAAGTATCCCCCTCCCGCCCCTTTTACTGATGTAACACTGTTCAGCCAGATCAGAAGGGAGGTGCCAAGGTAGACTGCAGAGAGAAACAATCTTCAATTAAGATATGGGAAAAACCTGAAAAACTTGTCAAGGGGGGTAGGGCTTTCATTGTTCTCATAGGAAGACTATTGTCCCCTTCTGTTATCTGTCTGGTCTTACAACCAGATTCCACATCTGAGAAGAGATGGCTTACACTAGGTAAAAGGGACAGGAGGGGAAACTTTGCTTGTGAATATCTCTCAAACCATAAAGGATTGAGAGATAATACTTATATTGTTCTTCATGTTTTTTTAATGCCTACAAAATAAAATAAAGATAAAACAAAGTATTACTATCCCTTTAAGAACTCTGGACAGCTGTTTTGTTTTATAGAGAAATAAAATGTAAATTTTATGGAAAATTATACATTATTTTAAAGAAACCCTTTGGAAATCTTGAAATAACCGTTTTTTCACAATGATGATATTAATGATTATATATATTTTACTTTGCGTGAAATCTACGTGAATTATTTAATTGACCAGAAAAAAGAAGAAAGGAACAGTCTTTTATGGTGTCAAGATAAATGATCAATGTTTTTAAAGTAACCCTGTATCGCAACCAATTGAAATATATATTACTTGCCATTTATATTAAGAAGTTTTAAGTTAATTTCAAATTAATCATTTTTGAGTATAGTATGTTTGGGGTTAGCTGCATCATTCATTCAGACAGTAAGTGTGGGCACTTCCTGGCTGGGCTGTTATATGAGTAAGATCAGTATAATGCGCTACTGGATATTTCATATCTGTATATTGCACTCCTGAGTGAAAAAGAGATTGCACCTTAGGTAGGGTAAGTTACATCTCTGACCCTTTGCAGTCTGCTCTAGGGAGTTTTCACCACATTTGTAAATATTTGATATCAATTTGAATTAGAAAGCTACGTAAGAAAGGCAAATAACTTTTTTTTTATCCCAGACAATTAAAGTGTTAGTAATGTCTAAAAAAAAAACTTTTTTGCATTTAGAAGAGCTTAAAAAGCTGATCTAAATGCAAAAAAACGTATCTCTTAAACCGCTATGGTTTAAGAGATACGGGCGTTTAAAGTTTGATTTCTCCTACTGACAGCTGTAAAGCTGTCAGCAGGAGATCCGTGTCGGTCGACACGCTGGCGTTTGAGAAGTGCCGGGATCTCGTTATTTACACAGAATCCCTTTATTGGAATGGTCTAAAACGTGTGTCTGAACACCAGGCACACGTTTTAGACCATTCCAATGAAGGGATTCCCTGTAAGTAACGAGATCCCGGCACTTCTCAAGCGCCAGCGTGTCGACCGACACGGATCTCCTGCTGACAGCTTTACAGCTGTCAGTAGGAGAAATCAAACTTTAAACGCCCGTATCTCTTAAACCATAGCGGTTTAAGAGATACGGTTTTTTGTATTTAGATCAGCTTTTTAACCCCTTAAGGACCGGAGGTTATGGGACATTTCCGTCCCATAACGACCGCATAGGGGCACGTTGACGCGCCGGTACACGTGACCCGTCACGTGTATCGGCGCGTCACTATGGGTCTTGAAAGAGATCGCTCCGATCTTGGAGCGGTCTATTTCATGCCCTATTTTTACTTACAGCGCTCCCGGTAGAGCGCTGTAAGTAAAAAGTACGTGACGTACCATGACCGTCATCGGTCCTTGAGTAGTTCAAGGGTCCCTAAGGGGTTAAGCTCTTCTAAATGCAAAAGAGTTTTTTTAGACATTACTAACACTTTAAGGTTGCCAATGAATCATCTCTAGCTTGCTTTTTTTTTTTTTTTTTTGCATATCTGGACGATTGCAGGTGATCCACTTATACTTACTGCAGGTTTCTATGAAAGCAAAACACAGTGAAACATCCCCTACTTACATAAAAATGTTGAGAATACAGAATATTGGAAAGAGCAGTAAAACAAAAAGGTGGCTTCCTTGTTTTCCTATTTGACTTTATACAAAATTATGTAAGCCAATTTAGAAATCGGAATAACAAGATGTGCTTAACATTTTATAAAAAAAATGCATGTGTATAATTCTTTTCATGTTCAGGTTTTAAAAGGGAATGTATAAATTTCCATTATTGTGCCTAAACTCATGCTGAATTATAACATATTTTTGTTAAAATTTGGCCTCTTTTTGGCTCAATAGTCAGGGGTTACGCAGTATAAAAATATTTTGCTTACTCCAGATTATAATTTCAAAGTCCTTGCAGCATAAGAAAGCAATTATTGCCTGTAATATATGGATTGCATATCCAATTCATGTCACAGCTGTACAAAATAAATAAAGAAAAATGACAACATTGCTGTTTTCTAATGAAAACAGACTGAAATCAAAACTTTCTAACTTGATTTGGATAAAGTTTTGCAATTTAACAATCTCATATAAAAAAAAAAGTTGTAGGATAGCAGACAGCTTTATGATTATAATTTGTGCATCGAAGCTGTAAATGAACCATCATTCATTTTTTTCACATCATTTTATTTGTTTTATTTTCTCTAAAGTACCTAATGTACCTAATTTCAATGTTTTCTAAGTCAGTTTCTCCATGGCTGTCAGCTATCACATTCCATTTTCTGCTCTCTCTATTTTCCAACTACAATTCAAGACACTTCTCTCTTCTTCCCTTCTTACATTTCCACTCTGATCTCCCACTATACCCCATCCCGCCACTTACGTTCAGCCACTGGTGGTCTTCTCTCAGCTAGTTCTGTGTCTACAGCCCTCTCACGTATCAAACCGTTTTCTCTCATTGCTCCGTATCTGTGGAATGCTCTACCTCCCACCCTGCGCCACTGCACCTCTCTGATGGCCTTCAAGTCACGCTTGAAAATACATCTCCTGGATAAAAGCTCAACATGCTAGAAGGCACTGCTGTTGTGAAACAAACGCTCTTCTTATAAATTATTTACTTTACTGGTGTCCCCTATCATCACCAGAACTCTAGCACTGTATTCAGCACTTGTCCCTTATGTATCTGTATGTCTCCCATTACCACTTTAGATTGTAAGCTTTTTGGCAGGGCCCTCACACACAGTGTTTCACTCTACAAACACTTGTGGTCCTGTATTGTCTAAAGCAATGGTTCTCAACCCGTGCCTTCAGTGGCCGTTAACAGGCCAGGACTTAGGAGTTTCCCTGCTAGAGAACAGGTGTAGTAATCAGAGGCTCATTCACATTGATTAACTCACCTGTGCTCTAACACAGAAATCCTCAAATCAAGGCCTGTTAGTGGCCACTGAGGGCACGGGCTGAGAACCACTGGTCTAAAGCCTTATATTGTAAACCTTTGCGTACACTTGTGGCGCTATATAAATAAACATATTCATTCATTCTCTGTTGACTAACGTTTTATAATGAACAAATTACCTATTTATTTGCAATACAGAGACAGCATTTCCCTATACAAAAGATAGATGGTGCACACATTTTATGATGAAAACAGCAGTGTGGAGTATTTTTTCATGCATCACCGTACCCACAATACTTCAGGGTAAACCTCACACTCAGATGCACAGTACAGTATATATTTACACCCAATGAAACCCACATACATAACTGACATCTTTCTAAGTTAAGTCATCTTGATAAGATAAGCATCTTCCATTGACTTGTATGGAGATCTTGGTTTACTTAACACAGAAAGTTATAGATAAGAGAGGAATATCACGGGCAACTGGTATATCTGTATAAATAGGTGTTAACCCCTTAACGACCCTTGACGGTCATAGTACGAATTAATAACCCATGACGTACTATGACCGTGTTGGAATTCCGGGATCCCCCCTTGGCTGCATGCTGTTCGGGGAGTCTGGAACCGGAATTAAAAAAAAAAAAAAAAAATGCTCCGTGGTCCTTAAGTGACAGAGACGCGCCAATCGGACGGTCGTTAAGGGGTTAAAGACATTCCGTAACTCAGCATGCACATTGATGGCAATTGTGACACTGTCACATTAGTGTAACTATACAAAGTTCATGAGATATGTAGTAAATGAATAAATACAACCAGTGTTAAAGTGTTTTCAAAAACTCATGAACTGAGGTGACTCTCAAGCAGTTATAAAGGGTGCCTAAAAGAAAATTGAAAATTATATTAGAACAATAAAATGGGATATAAACAAAATAAAATAAAGCATACGGATCGAAGATGTTATAAATCAGCATCGTACATCAGAGGGCACCATATGTATCAAATTGCATTTATATCTAAAGTCATCATTTAAGTCCTATGTTGCTTTATTATACAATGTATCAGTTCAGTTCTGTTTACAAAATAATGTTTTCCTTATTGTAGCTTGTTTGGGAAATGTATCAACCTCTAACAGAAGCCACCTTAAAGCAGAACTATCACCCCAAATAAAGTCCCGCCCAATAGTTAGTCATATAGCAATAAGCTTACAAGTAGTGTTATTATCCAGCATAATTACCTAGTTATTCAGAAATCCTACTTCTGCTGAGACTAACAGCCAGGCAACAGCACAGACATCTTGGCTTACAGACATCTGAGCGTCTGCGATGTCCATCCTGGTCTCCTCTAGGAGGCGTTGCATAGTACTTTAAGGTAACAGAAGGGACTGATGGCACAGGCGTGCAGATGCCTCTAAAGCAAGAAGCCTGGCCAACAGTCTCAGAAGAAGTAGGATTTCTGAATAATGTGGTACTTATGCTGGATAATAGTACTATTTGTAAGCTTATCGCTATATGAATAATTATTGGTGTGGGACTTTATTTGGGGTGATCGTTCCCCTTAAACTGTAAAACACTGAGTGTTATCATTTTAAAGTGGCAGCATCTAGAGTTATGTACTTGTCTGGCACAAAATAAAAATGTTTTTAATCCATTTTATCTTCAGAAATCCATTTTTTCATGGGTTTTCGCAACATACCTACAACAACATTTCAAAAGATAGCTCAGTGTTGCGGTATTACAAGTGGTATAGTCTTTCAAGTTAATATTAAAGCCCTTTAGTTTAATTACCTTCTATAATCGAGTTACAGTTTGGGCAATCTAAACATGGAACGTGTACCAGCTTGTTGTGTACCCAGAAATCTCTTTTTTTTCATTCCCATACAATATATTGAAAAGAGGTTTCTCGGTCAACAAATGTCCATAGTCTGGGTCATTCAGTACAATATACAAATATGTAAGAATACTAGATTTATCCTTTTTTTTTATTAACGTATGGTGGAAGTAGAGGTAATTGGTATCTTGGACAATGTGTTCCTTGTCTTTGAAAATGAGTCTGGTGATTGAATCGAAAGAAATTTTGGGTTAGCACAATATTAAATTCAAACACAAGATTGTAAGATGTGTGGGAATTAAAGCATGCAGTAGTACTTCTTCAATGTAATTAAGGCCCTCTTTGTGTGGAATAGAGGTATAAAGTGATTGTACATCCTTTGACCAAAAAATGTGGTTATCTCGATCAGCTATACTAGAGATTCGTGTCAAGATATTAATGGTGTTTTTCACAGATGTGGAGATCTGGGAAACGGTTTTAAGAAAGTGTTACTCTATATAGCTTATGGCTGTAACAAGGAGCCAACACCTGAACCAATAGGCCCTCATAGTGGATCATACAGATTTTTGAGTAACTTAGGCAACAAATGTAAAATTGGCATTACCGGATCATCAATTCATAGGAAATCACAGGTACTATTTGATATCAAATCACAGTGAAGAGTATCATTAACCAAGGTGTAAGTCTCATGTTGGTAGTAAGGCATGGGTGGGTAGTTATCAGTTTTGCTTAACCGAGATATAGCTTTACAATATCTTTATATTTATCCGTTATCATCACAGCACCACTCTTATCAACTGTTTCAGTCACAATGTCATTATGACGTAGAGTCTTAAACACATTAATATCTGCTTTAGTAAGATTCTTTCTTAGTTTCTTACACCATGAGAATGTGTTAAGATTACTATAAACCATATTAGCAAAAGTATTAAGTGAGTCCTTGTCAGTGCTTGGTATGAAATTACTTTTCTTTCTCAGCTTACTACAGCTATGTGTTCCTGAATGAATGAATGAATGAATGAATGAATATGTTTATTTATATAGTGCCACAAGTGTACGCAGCGCTTTACAATTTCATGGTTTAAACAATACAGGGTTACAGGTGCTTTGTAGAGTGAAACATTGGGTGCGCGGTCCCTGCCCGAAAGCTTACAATCTAAATTCAGCTGACTTTTTTAAAACTTTTAACATTAGTATTATTATCATTATGTACTCATAACACTCAAACACTTTCTGCACAGTTTGGGAGTAATTAAAATGAAATACCAATACCAAATGACTAATACAAATGTTTGTTTGGGCCCTGTTCTTGAGCGTTTATAGTCTACAGGGAAATCTCTAAAAGGTGTACAATATTAAACATAACATAGTAACATAGCAAATTAGGTTGAATAAAGAAACAAGTCCATCAAGTTCCACCTTTGCACCATGTATAGCTTTCCGGCTACCAAATAAGTTAGTCGATTATCAGACCATCCTGATTTGCCTACTAAATACAGTAAACCCTGTATGTTCCCTTTTGAAAGAAATGTATCTAATCTTCTCTTAAATGTATCCATTGTATCTGCCATAACCACATCCATGGGCAAGGAATTCCATAATTTAACAGACCTTACTGTAAAAAAAACCCTTCCTCTGCTGATGTGTAAACCTCCTTTCCTCTAATCTCAAGGGATGTCCCCTGGTCACCTGCTCAGGCCTTGGAATGAATAGCTCAACATATGTTGAATTCAGTGGGTACTGGTTTTATATTATAGAACCCTGTTGAAGTCTGTTTCAAAATTTGTAGATAAAGTAGTGAGATCTTTAACCCTTTGAGTGCCAGAGTGGTACGCAATGCATTCCATATCACTCCAGCATTCAAAGGGTTAACATAGCAATGAAATCCAGCCCATAGTGTTAAACCACTTATATAAAAGCTAACATGTTTAAATATACACACTAAAGAACATTACTAAGTATTCAATAATTATTATTTTTACTGTCCAGACCTTGTACCATTTAGTGGCATGCCTAAAAGAGAGCCACTGCATAACTGAGTCTCAGTAAATATGCTATGCTGTTTCTCTTGACTCCACACAGTGAAGTCTTGATACCATAGCCTTTCAGTGTCCAGGTCATGGTTATCACAATGCTTTTACTGCCTGAAGACACGAAAAACTGCACATCTTATTTACTGTTTAGACAGTTCCAGTGAAGTATTTCTTTTTAAATATCACTATTTCGGCTGGTCCCAGGACTGGGATCTCCTTCTGTCAGTAGACCGCTGACGTCAGGAGAAGGGGTGGGAGGGGGGAACTTTAGTGGCAAATATCTCTCAAACTATAAAGGTTTGAGAGGTAGGACTTTCTCCTTATACTTTATTTTTTTAACATCTACAATATTAAATAAACTTAAATATAGGCATTACTAACCCTTTAAAGGGATAGTAATGCCAGAAATAAACTTTATTCAGTATGGTAGATTTGTATTTGAAGAAAGTCCTATCTGTCAAACCTTTACAGTTTGAAGGATATTAGGCGCTAAAGTTCCCTCTCTCCTAATGTCAGCTTTATATGATTCGAATCATGCAACTCGAGACGGCTCTTCAGCAGAGCCGAAATAGAGATCTTCAAAAAGAACTACTTCATTGGAATGGTCTGCAAAGTGTGCTTGCAAACCAAGCACACTTTGTAGACCATTCCAGTGAAGCATTTCTTTTTAACAATCGCTATTTCGGCTCTGCTGAAGAGCCAACGGCTGGTCCCAGGACAGGGAACTCCTGCTGTCAGCATAGCTCTAACGTCAGGAGAAGGGGAGGGAGGGAGGAACTTTAGCACCAAATATCTCTCAGACCATAAAGGCTTGAGAGATAGGACTTTCTCCAAATACTTTATTTTTGTAAAATCTACTATACTGAATAAAGTTTGTTTCTGGCATTACTAACCCTTTAACCCCTTAAAGACCCATGACGGTCCAGGACCATCATGGGTGGAATTCAGTTAAGGACCCATGACGGTCCTGGACCGTCATGGGTTAAATGATAGCAGTGTGCCATTATGCACGCTGCTATCATTAATTCCAGGCTGAGACCGAACACTCCGAGACCAGGGCGTTCAGTCTCAGCCCTTCTTGCTTGTGCCGATGCTATAGCGATCACATGTACCGACATTCTGAGTGATAGAGGCAGTACAGAAATCATACTGCCTCTATGTCTCGTCTCTGCCTCTGTCTCCCTTACTATCAAAGTAAGGGAGAGAGAAGCAGAGAGGAGACACCTAGTGGAAAAAGAAAATACAGCAGCTGGGGTATTAACCCCTTCACTGCTGGTGCTGGAGGCTGGCTAAATGTAGGTCAATGTCTGACCTGCAATGATACACTTTTTTTTTTTTTTAAAAAAACACACTTTTTTTGCAAAAAATATTGTATTTAAAAAAAAAACATCTCAATAAACAAAACTGGGAGTGTGATTGTTGTGGAGCCATGTAATACATTTATACATACCACCAAATGTCATAGATAAAAAAGTGGGAAAAAGGGGGGACAGTGCCCACTTAAAACTGCCCATTTTGTAGGTATGACAGACTGGTCATACCTTTCATGCAGTCTCCATAAAAATGTAACCCTTTGCGCCCAATAGATCCCAAGAGAAAAACAAAAATGGTGCGTTTTGTTACTTTTTTTTTTTTTTTTTATTTTAATAAAGTAAATGGTGGTTTATCCATATAAGTGTGGTATCAAAGGAAAGCCCTATTTGTGCGTAAAAAAACAGTGTATAATTTATGGGAGTGCAATAAAAGCCTAAGAGGTCAAAAAGGTCAGAATTGCTCCGGTCCTTAAGTGAAATCCACCTCAGATTTTCCCTGTCCTTAAGGGGTTAAATGTTATTTTAATATAAATGATTAGTGTAAAAGCCCATGTACACGGGTCAAGGTCCCGGTAATGTTAACCCTTTGAGTGCCAGAGGGGTACGCAACGCATTGTTTTCCAATGCTTTGTGTACCCCTCTGGCGCTCAAAAAGTTAAGAGGCCACTACTCACTCCTCCACACGATGCAGTCTTGCGTCACCTCACTCACGAGATGCAATCATGCGCAGTAGAGATTGCACCGAACGCGCTCAGTCTCTACTGCGCGTGACTGTGTTGTGACAAACATCCAAGCAAATTATTACATAGGATAGTTCCACTTTAATACAATATTTTAAAAACTAGGTAACACACTCACATTTGATAGTGTAGTTGAGATTTGAAATACGAATGTATTACTTTGTCGTTAACCCTATGAGTGCTAGAGGGGTACCAACAACATTTGACTTGTTTATCTGACATTTTGATCCTCATCTGTTCCACCACTTCACAAATCCCTTCAGTGACTCTCTGGGGGTTATGCACTAAGGAGTGATAAAGAGGTGATAACGCAGAGATGACTTCTCTAGTGATATCACTTCTCCATTTCCTGTGCTATTCTATAGTGCCTATGCGCTAAGATCTCCAAAGTTGGTGAAATCTTAGTGCATAGGTTTCATAGAATAACATAGGACTCGGAGAAGGGATATCACTGGAGAAGTTAATTCCACGTTATCACCTCTTTATCATGTTTTAGTGCATATTCCCCCTGTATCTTTAAATGTATATTCTTTAGCCCAGATATAGTCTTCTGCCTGTTACATTTCTCCCTTCACGTCTATATACTCTCTTTTCCACCCCTGCATTCTACCTAAAAATTTTCAGCTTTCTTTATGTCTCATAACCTTCCCTCACTGACACATTCATGGCTTCTCTTGAGCTGCTATCTGTCTTCACTACCACCCTCCAGCTGACATTCTTCTTATTTTACAACTTCCAAACACATACTCATAATAAACCTCTGTAAAGAGGCCTAATTCCTTTAGCAGTTGTAAACTTGATAGATCGCACAAACAGAACCTTTCCACTTTATGTAAGTTTAACCCTTTAGTGCCAGAGGGTGTATCCAACACATTGGATACAAATGCCCAGAATTCCAATTCGTTCAATATTAAGTAAAATGTGCCTTACTGGAAAGTAAAAATCTATGATTCTCTATTTTAAGGGTATCTAGGGTACTTATTCATGGAGCTTTTAGGAGTAATTATCCTATATAATAATTCTCTAAATTGTTTGTCAGTCATGCGCAGAACAGACTGCCCGCACTGTGGCTGATAACAGAGAAACGCTCCGAATTCAGACTGTAGTCAGTGCGCAGAGAGGACTACGGTCTGTATTCGGAGTGCCCAGCTCTGTATCAGCCGTGGAGCGGGCAGCCTCTACTGTGCATGACTGCACCGTGGCTATTGCTGGGTGGCACTGTGGCCCGTGTACACAGGCTCTTCAACTAGTTTCAATTATATTTCATCTTTGTAAAAAAATATGCCTTTAATTTATGTACAGTAAAAAAAAATGGCCAACTCAAGGACTCTTTGTGTCCTAGGTGAACTATGACATACATATATACAGAGCCAGATTAAAACTATGTTGGGCCTTAGGCAGGATCTCAAATTGCGACCCCCCCCTTCACGCAACAAACATCTTAGTTTGACCGCACAGGACCTGGGAACCTGTATGTGAGGCCTCCGCTATGATGAGAGGTACATGATGGGGTTTTCCTTGTGCTGCTGGAGTGCCATTTTCAAACCTGCTGTCCTGAGAAAGCAAGTTAAAACTGGAGCTCCAACAGGGAAGGAAAGCCCAGGCACATACCGTGCGTCATAGTGGAAATTTCACATACCGCTCCCCAGCTCCTGTCACTGGCTCTATGCGAGCAGGAGACAACAGGCACAGCAAAGAAGGAGAAAATCAGCTACACTTAACTCTTTGGGGGCCAAAGGGGCATCCTAAACATTGAGAAGCAATGTGTTGGGATAGCCCTCTGACACTCAGAGGGTCAAGGGATAAGCATACTTAAGGCAGTATTTTACCCTTTGGTCTGCTCAAGTTAGATATGGGGAAATTTGACCCTCCCAGTTTGGAATGGCAGGGCCCCCAACTTCACACATGCTCACACACACAGATACACACACACACACACACACACACCCATATGCATGTATACATAAATGATCACACGTACCTACACAGGTATGCACATGATGTTATCATCAACAAAACAATTCAGCTTTCGGCATTTACTGATCCATATAGTACCAAGAAAAATAGTTAATCAAACATCTCTTGACCTAAAATTCACATGTTTATAAAAATAATAGGTTTCTATCTTATCCCCTTTCCCTCCTCTCTTTTACGCTATACATGTTTTTGACCTCTATAGTGTGACTTCTTTGTTGTAGAATTGCTTCCTGTTGTCTTTATACATTGCACCCAAAATATGTAAAATGCTGTTTTGGGTGGATATAATATGCTTATTAGGGTGTTGAATGTTTAAAGGGACACTAACACCTAAAAAAGTGCTAGATGATTATACACATTTGTATACTTAAAGGGATAGTAATGTTTCATAATAAAATCAGCTCTAATTAATCATCATAGTATTTGGACTTTGGAGAGTGTTATTTCAGAGTTGTAGTTCAAGAGTAATTCAATGACAGAGTATCCCCCTCCCGCCCCTTTTATTGATGTAACACTGCTCAGCCAGAGCAGAAGGGAGGTGCCCAGGTAGACTGCAGGGAGGGACAATCTTCAATTAAGATAAGCAAGAAACCTGAAAAACTTGTCAAGGGGGGCAGGGCCTTCATTGTTCTCATAGGAAGAAGATTGTCCCCTGCTGTTATCTGTCTGGTCTATGGACTGGATTCCACATCTGAGAAGAGATTGTTTACAGTAGGTAAAAGGGGCGGGAGGGGAAACATTGCTTGTGAATATCTCTTAAACCATAAAGGTTGAGAGATAAGACTTCTCGTTCTTCATGTTTTTTTAATGCCTACAAAATAAAATAAAGATAAAACAAAGTATTACTATCCCTTTAAATACATTGTACTCTATGTTAGCCTCTGTCAAAATTCTGTTTTTGCTTTTTCCAGGCAATCTTGATACGACGAATAAGAAATGATTGTTCTGCATTGTCTTTAAATGAACTGAGGTAACCTTTTTGAAAAAAAGAACAGTAGGCACTAATCTGAATAAATTGAGAGTATTAATTCTTCACAACAATTAACCAACATGTTTTTATCCAGGATTGTTTACACATGCATTAAATGCAAGTTTACGATTAGATTGTTGGGATCTAACATGAATAAATCAATGTTACATCAGGAAAAACATGATATTTAAAATGATATAATCCAATTTAATTTGTAGGTGTTAGTGTCCCTTTAAGTAAAGTCCATGTAGTTAAGCCTTTACTAAGCTAGATACAGAGGAAGAGGAACAAAGAAAAACTTTTATGACTGCAAAATGGCAGCCTGATTACTTCCTAAATCAACATCTTATAAATCTATCAGCAGCAGATTATTACATTGCTACAGTGACATAAATATCATAATCATTTCCAAAACTATTTTTCAATCCAGCATTGTACTAATATATCAAGTACTTTGCACACACGGTATACATATTGACACAAAGCATGTGCTAAAGAGTTCCAGACCAAACAAAAGCCATAACACATCATCAGAAGTTCAGCAGTGGCAATGTATCTTGTTCAGTGATGCAGTTTGTGCAGTTGCTGTAGTGCACAGATGCATAAGGAAGTTGAAAAAGAGCAAAGGAAAAAAACAGTTGTGGCTTATTACAGAACTCCCAGGCTGAAACAACGGGTAAGCACCATTTGCAATAACTGTTCTGGATACTTTTCTATCTGTGTTTATACCACAGGCTTAGAGCATATATATGTTCTTTCCTTTTCAACCTTTGAGTGCCAGAGGGGTATGTAACTCATTGCTTCCCCCTCTGGCACGCAAAGGTTTAACCTCTTGGATGCTTTGCAGTGCATTGGGTGTAACATAGTAACATAGTAATTTAGGTTGAAAAAAGACTTGCGCCCATCTAGTTCAACCCTTTTCCTATTCCTGTTTACCATCGTTGATCCAAAAGAAGGCAAACCCCCCCCTCAATATAGCAATTTCAAATTCTGCCTTGAATGGGGGGGGATTCCTTCTTGATTCCAAATGGCAATCAGATTTCTCCCTGGATCAACAAGCCCTAACTAAATATTAATCCCAATACGAATGTACATAGCCCTCTATGTTATGCTCTTTTAAATAAGTATCCAGGCCCCTTTTAAAGGCATCTAATGTATTTGATAGCACCACCTCCTCAGGAAGTGAATTCCATACCTTTATTGTCCTTACTGTAAAGAAACCCTTCCGCTGTTGTAGATTAAATCTCCTTTCCTCAAGTCTAAGCGGGTGGCCCCTTGTCCTGTGTACTGTTCTGTTAATGAACAGATCTTTGGAGAGCCCTTTATATGGGCCTTGAACATATTTATATAGTGTTATCATATCCCCTCTAAGACGCTATATTGTAACACAAGGAGGTAATTAAGTAGTGTTTTTGTAAATCATTTTTCAAATTATTACAGATATGGCCATATTCTGGAAAAAGAGGTGCAATTCTTGAGCAAATTGACTGTGACATAGGAGAAAAATAAACATTTTCCATTGATTAAAAAGGGAATTTTAACACTCTTGAATTCTAGAGAAGCATTGCTAGCATTCAGTGGGTTAAAAGCCCCATTTAAATCAGTTGGAATTTTGGAAATCCCTATTTGTCATCTGTTGTACAGTTAGTTTGTACCAGAATTTATATTTTCCAATATTTAAAAAAATAATAAAACCACAACAGTTACCCCCCCCCACACACACACACATGCACCAGGGTTGGTTGGTTGGGTGAGTGTGCTGGCTGGTTGGCTCTGAGCACAAATGCAGGGGAATAACCTATTAATGCATAACCTATTAAAGACAAGCACCATGGTTGGTTGGCCGAGTGTGTTGGCTGGTTGGTTCTGAGCAAAAATGCAGAAGCGAGGCATCAAGCATGCAGCAGATCTCTGTTTTATGTGTTTGCTTCTTGTAGTCTCCTCCTACCTACTTCCTTCCTCTGAGCTGCTCCTCCTGCCTACTTCCTGAGGAGGGGTTTAAAGGACAGACTGAGTTCTGACTCAGTTGCCCTTGCGTTGTTGTACAATGCAGTTCTGTTTCCCTTGGGCTCTGTGTATGACCTGGCTTGTCTGACCATCCATTCTGGTGCTGACCTGTAGCTCTGTCTGACTACTCTTTTGCCTGCTCCCATTGTGTAGTGGACACCCAATCTGGTGCTGACCTGTGGCTCTGGCTGACTACCTGAACTGTGTATGACCCAGCCTGCCTGGCCATCCATTCTGGTGTTGACCTGTGGCTCTGTCTGACCATTCTTCTTGTGCGCTCCGATTTGGCTTAGATATCCTTTCTGGTGCAAATCTGTGGCTCTGGCTGACTACCCTCTTCATGTATGACCTGGCTTGTCTGACTACCCGCTCTGGTGTTGACTTGAGGCTCTGTCCACTGCACTTCCAGCATACCAACGCTTCAGTGGATATCCTATATGGTGCAAAACTGTGGCTCTGGCTGACTACCCTCTGTGTGTATGACCCGGCTTGTCTGACTATCCTTTCTGGTGCTGACTAGGGGGCTCTGTCTGTTTCCTCCCTGTGTTGGTCCCCGCTCCACAGGCACACATCCTAGAGTGGACCTGGGGCTCTATCAGACTCCTAGACTGACTGCAGGCTGAGTCAGTGCTAGTCCTTTGGGCTTTTTGAATTACCTCGAGGCTCCAGTGGGCTGGAGAGCCACAGGTAATTCATCCTTGCCTTAAATTGTCATCTCCTTTATGGTGAATGAGAACGCAATGGCTACAGGGTAATTCATGGGGCACATACCACAGAGTTCATAACTGAAGGAACAAGTTGGGTGGGACATGGCAGCACAGTAGGATGCTGGTATTGACCATTATTTAACAGCACTATGGTTTTCCACAGTATAAACAACATACACACATATACTATTTCTAAAGAATAGGGCCCATTGTCTGTCTCAGTGGGCATCTAGTAGTGGAGAGCACAGAACTGTGTTTAACCCTTATTAAACTGGTGCACTGCCAGGGCCATTACATATAGATCTGAACATTGTTACTCCTAAAAAGTATGAAGTTTTAGATTCCATGCCAGCTGTGGGCTATCACTTGTCTGGGTTCTTCATCATTTATGGAATATCATTCATCATGAATTTCTAAATGACAGGGAGCTGCAAGATGTAAACGATGGGAGTGAAGCCAGTATTTGAGAAGAATCTAATTTTGCAAAGATAGACACAGGACTCTTATCAAACTGACACAGTTTGTTGATTTGTGTCATCCTCAGCACCTTATCTCTAATAAAAACCTCTACAATGCGTGCCATCATATCTCCTTAGCATATTCTGTTGGGTAGCCAACAGATTCATGCTTTTTCAAAGAAATATGTGTCATGGTGGAATAAGCGCTTAAAAAAGACCATAGCATAATCTCTCAAGACTACTCCCTGCCATAACCCTTGCAGAGGGAGGTTCTTGTTCCTGACAACAGCTGCTCTTCCAGTGGTGTTACCAGGTTGTCCGGCCCATTGTCTACAGTGTCAGCTTCCTTTACCTCATGTTTATTTATTGCCCTACTGCCTCTATGTTGTAAGTTCACTTGTATTGGTTCATACATGTACGCCACTATGTTTGTTGGTATCTCCCCTTTTGTACAGAGTAATGGAATATGATGGAGCTTTATAAAGTATATGAAAATAATAATAATGATTTGTCCCCAATTCTTTATTTGGTGTTCTCCAGAATTGCTTCTCTTTAGTTTGTGGAATATAGCCTGAAATGTCCTTTTTTTTGCACACTTAGAATATACTTTTTGATTCATGATATTGAACTACCGCTCATAGCCTCCTCTCTGGCAAATTGTGAGAGTTGTAGTCCAACAACAGCTGGAGAGCTAGATGTGCCCACCCATGAGTTCTACTCTGAGATCTTGAAACAATTTAAATGTTATATGTTAAATACAGGTCACAGTTGAAATGTTTCCTTGAAATTTCCATTGTATAAAATTGCATATAATTAATAGTTACTCATTCAGAAGCATCACTGAGTTGAAATGCAAAATGTTGTACTTAACAGCCTATTGTTCATCATAAATATTGATCCTGTCACAAGCTGCATGTGGTCCAGCAGATTGCTTTAAAAGAAACATTAATGCTTTTTTTTTTTTTTTTTTTTTTTTTTTTTTAAAGATTATGGAGACTTTATTCTTCAAACTACAGAGGTCAATTTATGGAGCAAACCAAATGCACATGGGCGGGGAGATCAGTATTTCCTTAAATTTAAATGGGGTTTTTCGACCCCTTGCAATGTGTTGGAGACCTTTTTAACATTCAATGGGTTAAAAGCTCCATTTAAAGGAGCAGTGAACTTTTTTATGTTTATATATATATATATATATATATATATATATATATATATATATATATATATATAGGCTTTTTCTGCTGAGTAAAACTAGAGTACTCCCACTGCCAAGAGATGCATATTTCCAGAGTTATTACAGTTTCAACCCATGTTTTTTTTTTTTTTTTTTTACATTAGCAGTGTCCTCTAGTGGTCAAATTCTAATTAGTTTTTCTATTACATTCTAATGAAGAGGAAAGTCAGTGACATACTCCACTCCACAGAATGTGATAGAAACTAACATGTCACTTCCTGTCAGTTAGACCTTCCAGAAAGTAATGTGCTATACATTCACTTCCTGATTATTTGAACTGTTATAAATTTTGAATAAAATAATGGACAACAGAGAGAATGATCTTGTTTTACTCAGCAGGAAAAGGTCTATAGCATATAGGTTTTTTTAGAAAAAACTTTACTGGTTCTTTAAATTAATGAGAATTAGTGCATTTTTTAGCGGAGACATTCCCACACAAACCTCAAAACTTTAAGATGTTAATGCTTGTCTGGAAAAAGAACTGCCATTTTGAGCCAAGGGGAGGTTCAGAACAGAGGCCTAAAATAGACTGCTTTTGGTCCCTCAAGAAGAAATTGATCTGCGAAACTGAAGTCTTGCAGTTTAGTCTCATTTCTGCAAGATCATGACCTCATAGACCCTCTCTGTTGGGTTTGAAAGCTTACGCAAATGGCCGTGGAGACTGTGCTTGACGCAACCCATGAACGCAACTTCAGGGTTGTATTCCAGCTAAAGAGTAAAATGATCCCTGAAGTGCTGAGAAGAGCCATTTTGGTGCTGTCCAGTGCAGCCCCTGGCTGACCCGTAGGAGCAGGTTAAGTAAAACTTGATAATTTCCCTTTAAAAAAGCATGAAAATCAGATCAAGGCAAATTAACTGCTTTTGTTTTGTGTACACAAGTTTTAATTGCATGAATTAATTTTATTCAATGGCCTTATTGGAAGCACAGGGATATGCAAGTGTCAGACTCCCACTGCTTGATGCTGTGCGCTTGACTGATAGTTGCACACCAGATAGCCACTCGGAGAACCTTTAGAGGCTGGATATGGAACCTTCATAGACACACTTCAGTGCCATGCTGGAAGCAAGTATCTAAACATCAAGGCAGGAAGCAATATATTGAATTTTGCATGCTGAGGTTGCTGTGCATAGAGCTTGGATTAACAGCAATGCTCTTTTCTTTTTTTTTTTCTTCATTTCAGAGGTGTGGAGAAATCTCATTTGATAATCCTGACCAGAATGCCAAATGTGTTTGCATGCTAGGTAAGATGTATTTCTGCTTTTAATCTGAGCTTTAGCACTTTACACCGCTTCAGGGATGTTTTTGGTTAATGTTAAGTTATAGACTGCAGCCATTGAGATGTATGTACTAAAAAGAGTTATGGAGATAAAAATCTGTACAAATGGAGGACATTTAAAACCATTTTAAAATGGGATTTTAAACCACTTGAATAGTAGAGAGCTCTCCATTGCATTTCCTGGGCACCCTCATAGCATACACGGGGTTAAATACCAGAGGGGGTACTCAAAGCATGGAGTTAAAAAGTTAATTATCATGTTTTACTGTGTCTGCTCCTACAGCCACAAAATGGCCCCTTGCACCGGTTTGAGGGAGAAAGGGGTCTGAAACCTTATACAAAATAGTTGTCCCTTATGTCAATATGATATTTATGAGATTGTATTTGTCCTCTGAGGTACAGTTGATTTGCTCCAGAATTGCTCCGGCCCTTAGGGCAGCAGCGTTATTGAGGTTGATGCACTAAAAAGAACTGTGTCAGTTCTGGGGCAAACCATCCACACAATAGTGGAGGTAATTAAAATGTCCCATTGATTTGGGAAGACCTCCCTAGAACTCCAGGGTTAACTCTTGATTTAACCTTTTATCGACCCATTACATGCCAGGGCCCTCACAGAATTGCATACTTTGAGGATGGAAGAGGCTCCTGGTACGTCATGGGTTAAAGATCACGATGCGCCTCAGGTCACACTGTGATCTCAGTGTGGAGATTGTAACTGACTGCTCCATGACCAGAGCAGTCAGTTTGTGCCATAGCCTCCAGGTTCCATACATACAATTGCTGCTAAAGCGATCACATGCAAGTGGAGCTATATGACAAAGGCAATGGGCTGTAATTATAAAAGCTGGAGTTATTCTGGAGTAAACCAAGTGCATCGTAGGGGACAAATACAAATTCACGTTAAATTAAATTGGGCTTTTAACCCTTTAATTCTCAAAAGGTCTCGGGAACCTCTCAAGCAGCATTCAGGAAGATACAAAGCTCGATTTAGGCACATGGGAATTTATTAATTTTTATTTGTCCCCCCATGGTGCAGCTGGTTTACTACAGAATAGCTCCAGTTTGCTTTTATAATTATAGCCCATTGCCTTTGTAATATAGCTCCACTTGCATGTGATCGCTTTAGCAGAAATTGTATGTGAGGAACCACAAGGCTATGGCACAAAGTGACTTCTCTGGTCCTGGAGCAGTCAGTTACAATCTCCACACTGAGATTACAGTGTGACATGAGGTGCATCGTGATCTTTTATAAATATGGGCCAGTGTTCCTAAACAGTGTCACTGATCTCTGCCTCTCTCCTCCTCACTCTGATTGTGAGGCAGGGAGATACAGAGAACACACATCTCAACAGGTCAAATGGCCAAAGAGAAGATCACTTTTTTTATTTGGGCTGGTCTGGTGGGTAGAATATTAAAAAATATATTTATCCCTTTGGATGCCAATGCGTTGCATACCCCTCTGGCACTCAAAGGGTTAATTTCAGGACCTATTAACACATCTGTGTGTAACTGAATAATGATTTAGAGCAAGACCAAAGTTATTTACACAGACTACTTTATCAACACATATCCTGAAGTTTAAACAAATATTATTGTGAGTTTTATTTCCATGGAGCAATGTGATACTTATATAATCACACTACACAGTCTGATCTCCTAAACAGGGGGACACCAGGGTTGGAAAGTGGGACGTAGGGCTTTTTGTCTCAGAGGGACTTTTTTATATTATCAAATTAAATGATAGGTTAAACCTATAATTATGCCATCAAAAGAAAGCCCTACTTAATCTTCAAAATGGCATATAGGATATGTGGGTGTACTAATTGAATTAGAGGGAAATATGATTGAACAAAGACATACTAAAAATTCCAAAACTGATTTTTTCCTCTGGGGTAAGGAAAAAAATCTTTGTCACCAAGGAGTTAAGGCAACATTTAAATAAATGGGATATGGATATATGGAAAAATGTTTATGTGCTCGTATGGTGCCATTGACTTTTTCCAGAATTTGCTCCATATCTTTTAAGTACATTAGCCTCATTAGCATGCTTCCTTAGTTTTTATTTAAAGTAGGATTGTATTGATATTGGCTAGAAAAATCATGTTAAAATGCCTTCTGTTGGGCTAAAATACCCTCTTTTTATAATGAAATAACTTGAGATACTTTAGATGAATGATGTCATGAGCATTCTGTTTCATGTGCTTGGAAGCTTGCTGGAAATTGGTTTGGAACATGTTTGTGGTTCTAAGTTCCAAGTCCCAGAAGCTACGTGAAAATTGTTTCTTGGCATTCTCTATACAGCAAGCATCATAAAGTATTTCAAGGCACAGAAATTATATGTATTGACATGAGCCAAATATTACAGACAAGTAACAAAATAAGGGTATAGTCTATACCCCCTAAACAGCACCAATTTAAAAGAAAGAGACAAAATGGAATAGAACAAAAGGAAATAACAAAGTATAATTAAATATAGTATAATTTATGTATTATCCTAGACCTTTCTCAATCCTTAAATCTCAAAAACCTTAAGTCTTTGTCCAATTAACTCATCCAATTAGTAGTCTGATGGCGATGTGATATTAAAATGTTAAATGGAAATTAAGATGCAGTCACCCACTCCACGCTCCCCACTCAGTTCACAGTAGAAATCACCTCAAAAGTCCATTCACTCCTAGACGTCTCTGTATCGCTGCCTCTCTACAAGATCCTCCATCTCATATTGAAATATATCTACAAAACATGGGCGCAAAAAACAGAAACAAAATCTAAAAGTGGCGTCTTTATTTCTGGGATACTTCCTCCACTCTTAATTTCACACTTACAAGATTAAAAAATTTAAACCAACATTGAAACAGCAAAGCAACCAATTATCCGGAATCCAAATGACCACTACATGCAGAGAGACTTTGGAAGAAATAACCCCTTCGTTCCCATATATATCGGATCAAACCGCACTATCGGGCTTCTAGAATGGTACCTCTCTCCTTTGATACAGTCACCTCCCGGTTCCATTCATTCGATCTATTGCATGCTAGGTATTCTTTTCTCCCTCGTCTCCGTCTGCAGGTTGTGGTCAAATTTTGTCTTCCTGTATAACAGTATGTTACAATGTTTCCAGGCGTAATAGTTACAATAGATACAACCAACGCGTATCGTCGGTCCTCTGCCATCTTCCTCAGGGTTTATTCAATTACAGCCCCCTAGTGGGGACTTCCTTAAATACCCATTCATTATTTTCAGCTACTTATCCTATACTAGAGAGAATAACATCAATAATTTAACTCCTTGTGAACCCTGCCTTACTCTTAGCTTCAAACTGCAACAATCTCCAAAACAAAATACTATCGTAAATAATCGGATAATTGGTTGCTTTGCTGTTTCAATGCTGATTTAAAGTTTTTAATCTTGTAAGTGTGAAATTAAGAGCGGGGGAAGTATCCCAGAAATAAAGAAGCCACTTTTAGATTTTGTTTCTGTTTTTTGCACCCATGTTTTGTAGAATTAAATTATCTAGTATGAGTTCAACTAAATATTTTGGGACCAAATCTTTTCCTTAGAGCAGGACTGGGCAACCTCAGGCCCCCCAGCTATTGTGTACTACAAGTACCATAACATCAGCCAGCTATTGAATGGCCAAGGATGATAGGAATTGTAGTAATGAACAACTGGAGGGTCTCGGGTTGCTCATCCCTGCTTTATAGTCTATAGATAAAAAACATCTTCATGACTTTTGTGCTGTATTCATAAACATAAAAAGTAAGACTGGGAGGGCATTTATAGAAACTTTATTGCAAAATTGAATGTTGGTTTCTTTAAAGGGATACTAATGTTTAATTTTAAGATTCTTTAATATTGTAAGCATTAAAAAAAAGAATTATATCAATTTAAGTCCTCTCAAAACTTTATGATTTGAGAGATATAACTGGCTAAAATGAACTCCTCCAGGCTGTTTCAGAGAAGTCTGCCCTCTAGCTGACAGCCTGGGACTGTCCGGCAGCTCTGCAGCAGAGCCGAAATTGTGCCATTTAGAAATAAATACTTCATTGGAATGGTCTACAAAGTGTGCCTGGTTTCCAAGCACACTTTGTAGACTGTTCCAATGAAGTATTTGTTTCAAAACAGCGCAATTTCGGCTCTGCTGAAGACCCGCAGGACGGTCACATAACTGGAATCTCCTGCTTTCAGCTAGAGCGTGGACTTCTCTGAAACAGCCTGGAGGGGGTAACTTTAGCCAGTTATATCTCTCAAACCATAAGCTTTTGAGAGACAAGACTTATATTGATGTAATTCTATTGTTAATGCCTACAATATTAAATAATCTTAAAATTAAACATTACTATCCCTTTAACAAGATTGGAATCAGATGTATCTATGAAAGCACACACATCCGCATATTAGTAATTTATTTGGTCATCCTGTAGCGGAAGTAACAGCCAGTGACTTTTATGTTTCTATTATCCTAAGCCAGCGGTTCTCAGATCTGTCCTCATGGTCTGAACCACTAACAGGCCAGGAGTTGAGGATTTGCCTGCTTGATTGCAGATGAGTGACCAGAGGCTCAGTCAGTTTAAGTGCCTCAGCAGTGCTTAAATTAGGGAAATGCTAAAGAAATGGAGGTGAATGTACAACTGTGACTGCATGCTGAATAAGGAGCTTAAGACATTATTCCTGCCTAATATCAATTTACTAAGCTACATATGCCAAAATGTGTTTTCTTAACTCTGCTTGCACCTAGGGGAATAAAATAGTTTAGTCTGTGGGTGTTTCCTCCATGCCATGTTTAAAGGGATAATAACCCTTTATTTTTACTTTATATATTCTGCAAGTATGTAATATGCATAGTCGAACTGCCTATAATTTTTATTTATTTTTTATCTTCACTTTATTTTTGTTATACCTTTATTTCCCTGACAGTAAGCTCCCTTGATCTCTGTTTCCAGAGAGTCTTCTGGTCAGTAGACCATTAAAGGAGGAAGTAATGCAGTGTGACACTATCCCTGCAGCACTGACTGCTCTTTATGCTGTATGCTCTCCTTTTTTATTGTATCTTTATTGCTGATTTCACAGTCCCTGACAGAAACTCTCTGCAAGTAGATTCAGGGAGCTTATTGTCAGGGACATAAAAATGTAAAACAAATAGTTAAGATGAAAAAAAACCCCTCCACTCTCCTTCTGTCATTCATTTCTTTTACCCACGAAGACCAACCCCATAGCTTACTATCTATCAGCTTGGAATAGAGATCTGGGAAGGAATATTACTATGCCTCAATGGTCTTCATGTATTAGGTCATGAAATACATTTGCTTGCGATATTAAAACTAAGGAACTAAACTTCACATTATTATCATGTTGGTATTATACTCTGTCCCTCACTGCCAGATTCAGCGGTAACGAATCAAACCTGTTGGAGATGCTCTGCCCACTATAGTTCCCTTATACACATATGGTGGGAATGCCCTACTCTCTCTTCTTACTGGTCCTCTGTGGTCAGTCACATCAACTAATCTCTTAATTTACAGCTTCAACTTGACCCCTTTATCTGCTTATTTTATTCTACATTGCTGACCAAACCCAGGCCTTCCACACAAGCATTGGATTGTATCCCACTTTTATTGAACACAGCTAATTCACTGATACCATTACTTTGGGGAAAACAAGAGTCTCCCACACTGCAATTCTGGCTAGCTAAAGTCAATGCATCCTTATTTCTAGAACGCTGTCATGTTTTATCCTCATATCATTTGTAATGTTTCTCCCGTGCCTGGTCCGCATGGCTGGTAACTCATCCTATTCAGAATGGCTTCGAATAACCATTTTCTCTTCCAATTGGACCCCTGTTCGGACTATATTGAACTTTCTATTCCTCTTTCCACTTCTTTTCTTTTATAATACCAGGTACCTCTCTATGCTTCACTTGGGTCCTTACGTTGGGCAGTCTGCCCGAACTAAACTTTTCTTAGGCGTATCCCCTTTACACTACACAAAGGGGCTACGTACCTTGGGAATGATGTATATGTATATATTCAAAGCTGGGTCTTGAGCGAGTCGCTGTCAGAGTCTCCCTCTCTTTTCTTCTTCCCTCTCTCCCTCCCCCCTTTTTTTTTCTTCTTGACCTCCCCTCCCCTCATCTTTTCATCCCCTTTTCCAATGTGAATAACACTCTCTCCTCTCCACCTATATTGGCTTTCGCATTACTTTCATAGCAGTTGCAGCACTTCAACTTCCCTAAATACCATACTGCTTGTAATTGCAATGCATTCTGATCTCTGCATGACCTTGGGCCTTAAATATACACAATGTTGATATTGTCACAAATGTATTTATATCTTGATGTTTATCTCAATGTTTATCCTGTATGTTTATGAGATGTGAATATGGACATTCTATGTTCTGTTTCTTGCTTGATACTCTGTATTACATGTTATATCCACGTTTATACTTGTATTCTACAATGTATATCTACTCTTAAAATCCTTAATAAAGTACTTTATGAAAAAAAGGATATTTGCCTTTACATATGAAGGGTTACAGTCCCTTTAAGAAAATATATTAAACAAGGTAGAGAAGAAATTGTTATTTCTGTGTGTAAGGTAAGGGGCAGGTGTTCTAGGCTAGCTGGCATTAAAGTCGTAATGCTGGTGGAGATTGCTTGGCAGTATGCACTTCAGTGACCAAACACTGTTTTGCATAGCTGAAGTGCAGCTACTGGAGTTAGCTGTGCTAGCAAATTCATACATTCCTCACACAAACTGTTAGTGGTACTTGCTGACAGGCTTAAACCCCCTGTTCTAGTGTATTGCCATATTTTGAAGTCTTTAAATTATATGACCTAGCTTATCTGTATAGATTTTCACTCAGGCTAATTATCAGCTGGATATTTGAGAGTTTTTTTTTAGTGCATTGAACTTTGTTAAACTATGGAATGTTGTGGTATAGAAACAAGAAGGTTCATGTAGTAAGAAGAACTAGAGGAAACCTGCTTCACGATAAGGGACAAATGGTAAATTACCCAAATTCTCAATTATTTGATTTGGGCATTTAACCTCATAAGTGCTAGTGAAGTGTCTAATGTATTATGTAGCAACTAGTGTAAAAGCCCATGTACACGGGCCAGCATTCTGTGCATTCGAGCAGTCTCTACTGCTCATGACTACATCTGCAGTCTCTACTGCGCATGACTGCATCGGACAAACATACATATGGACTTTTATATTATAGGATAGGATTAGTTGGAGATCTCTAGCATTTGAAGGATAAAAGTTACATTTAAACCAATGAGTACATTTTTTGTCCTATTTAGTACATTTGGTTTGCCCCAGAGTCTCTTCTTAATACTTCAGCCTCATGATGTTCAAAAACTAGATTAGTTTTAACGCCATATTACATACCAGGACCGTCTCAGGCATCCGTCCTTTAAAGTGGACCTGTCACCTTAATTCAAGTTTGCGTATCTGAAAACTGTATTAAAAACAGCTATGTGTCATGTTAAGCAAAAGTCCAGCGGATGTATAGTTTAGGAGATATTCACACTTTTATTTCTGGGAAAAGTTAAAATTTCCTTGTACCGCGCAGAGCTTTATTATCATATGAAACATCATTGAAAAATGTGTTAGCATATGACACATCACTGAAAAAGGTTTATTAGTATATGAGACTTCATTGATTAGCGTCATTAGCATATGAAAACTGATACTGCACGCGTACTGTAATTAGAATACATTAGCATATGAAAGAAGTGTGAATATCTCATGAACTATGCATTTGCTGGATTTTTGGCTAACATGACATAAGACAGTTTTTAATGCAGTTTTAAAATATGCAAACTTGAATTAAAGTGAAAGTTCTACTTTAAGGACGGATGACAGTCCTGTACATCAAGGGTTAATGATTGTAGAGTGCCTCAGCGGGTGATGTGATCATTGCGGGACCGAAGCAGTCAGATTCAGCCTTATACAGGTAGGTTCTCCCATGTGATCACTGCTACAGTGTTCACATGTGCAGATGATGCCACATGACAAAAGCACTGTTCTCTGCCTCTCTCTCTTTCTTTCTCACTGTGACCCTATGGAAGAGAGAAGCAGAGGGCAGAGCTTTCTATTCTGCAAATGGATAAAAAGGAGACATTTATTGTATCTGGAGATGCTGGGGACAGGGCAGCTGGATAGAGCTTGAGTGGTCACTTGATGACCTATGGCAACCTCTTTGTGATGCTGAAGAAATTATTTAGAGCAGGAGAAAAGTATTTTTTTTACATTTTTTTCTGCACCAAAGCACATTTTTGAAGGTAGCAAAATGAGGAAGTAAGTGGGTAAATATTTTCACATTTTTGTGATTTTTTTAAGCATATTTGAGATTCTGTCACCAACAGATTGACAGACTCAAATATTATTAACCATGCCTAGTACTACCTTTGCTAGAGAAATATACTTTCCAATAACAAAGACAAACATAGCTTTAAAACTACACATTTACATTCATTTTAAAGAATGTGTATAATTTGCAAACTTATGCTGAGCTGGATGCAACTGCACTCCAAAATGTATTATTTTTCCTGCCCTAATTGGAGTCCAGGTGCCACTAGCTTGATGTTAAAAAATAGCTCTTTCCTTGATATAGCTTTTTTTTTCCCAAAAGCTTCATTTGATGAAGAAAGAATTGGTACAATACAACCAACACAAACGTTACAATGTTGTAACAGAGAAGATAATACGACAGTGCAGTGAGACCATGATGTAGCTTTTGATGAGACATCACAGATTCGGTCCTTTCACGTCAAAATAATTGTGGAATGGGATTAATATTGATGTTATGTAACTTTGTCAACAATAGTACTGTAAATCTCTATTTGATTAAACAGTAGCAAGCTGACCCCATCCTCAAAACGTTCTACTTTGGAGTAATCAATCCATTGGCTTCCATCTGTTGGGGATTACAAATCCCTCCATCCCCAAAGAACTGTTGGCTGGTTGAGAATGATGGGACTTGTAGGCTCCAACAGCCTACTGCTTCATCTGACACCCCTTCTGCATGTGCCGGAGGGACCTCTGACCACAAACCATATTCCCCACTGACTGTGCAGGCTGTACTGGAACTTAAATCTTCTGAACACATGAGAATATGTAACAAATAGCAAAGCAGATGTACACCCCTTTAAGAACTCAAGGGAATAAATAGAGTGTATTGTGGCCACCTCATCAATGTATTATTTTGAAATAAAAAATACAAATAATAGCTTTTATAGAACTAATTTCTATTTGAGATGATAGTCTTTATGTTCTATTGAGACCAAAATATAGAGACACCAAGGCTGATATACTAAGGACAACTGAAGCAATTCTGTCACAAACCAACTGCAACCAGGCGACTAATAAAAAAATGTCATTGATCTTAATGGGACATTTAACCCCTTGAATGCTAGAGAGATCTCCAACTCTTTTTTTCTGCAGTGTGCTGGAGATTTCATTAGTATTCGTTGGTAATTTAGGAAACATTTATTTGTCGTGCAGTTGGTTTACCCCGTAATTACTTCATTTTTCTTTAGTGCATACAGTTCTTATGATTGTATTCAATAAGCTAAAGACGTGTAATTCTGGAGCATACCAACTTCACCATATAGGGCAAAAACATTTCCAAAATTGATTTAAAGGGTCTTTTAAGACCCCTGAGCGCTAGAGAGGTCTACCAAATCTTTGTAAAAGCATTATGGATTTTACTTTCCCCTATGATGCAGCTGTGTTACTTATGAATAACAAACAACTACTTCAGTTACTGAATATGGGCCTTAGTGCTTATATCTAAATTGACAAAATCCTGAGTGTTCATGTCTTGTCTGGGACAGTGCTCAGTCTATGTTGTATTACCAAGGTCACAAGGTAGAGGGCGCTCCAGACAGTATCAAGCTGTGTTGCATGAGTTTCATAGTTGCCCTTATCTATTTGTGATGACTGTGTGTGTGTGTGGGGGGGGGTGGCATGATAATTATAAAATTGTGGTGAAGTCAACAAGAACTTTTAAAGCCCTGAAAGCAGGCTGGGTATGAATGATGTAGATAGGAAACATACGTGAGCAGAAGGCTTGAGGAGTGGGGAACACACACACACACACACCTAGAAAACTGGAGCAACTTTGGGATAAACAGACTGTACCATATTGGACAAATAAAAAGTATTATTGTTTCCATTTACTTTTAACCCCTGAAATTTTAGAGAGGTCTCCAACTCATGGATATGCAGTACACTGAGACCTTTCTAGCATTCAAGGGTTAAATGCTCAAGTTAAATCAGAGGGAACTTTAGGAAATGTTATATGTCCACTATGATGCAGCTAGTTTGCTTCAGAATTGCACCAATTATCCTTAGTGCATCAGCCTCACAATTTCCTTTGTACATTAAATCTCTAGGGTGACACCTGCCGCCATGTGGGTTAAGTCAATCCCTCACCCAAACAATGATTATGCATGTGAGAACAGTAAGCTATTTCCTGCAAACAACTGGACAAGCTCTGGTTTTATTCATTCTCAGCAGTCCCTGAGACCAGTGCTTGATCATCTGTGGTTTGAACAACCTGGATTTTGCCTCTCAACTATCATTTGTGTTTTTACCTATATCTGTGTCCTGCCATTGATATTAGTTTGTCTACCTTTCTCCTGGTTCCCTGTTATTTAGGGTCCCTGTTTTCTTTTGTTGACTTCTACCTGTATCTTTTGAGTTGTTCTGTTTCGTCCAACAGCTGACATTTCATTGACACAAACCCTGTATTTTGTGGCCTGCACTCGCCTCCGCATGATTCTTCATCTTGCTTCTAGTCTACTAGATGATATTTTGCAAGCTTTGTCTCTGCTTCGTGTCTGCCTGTTTGATGCATCCCACACTCCAACAGTGCTTGTCAGTGTTCTTTGCAACAATACTTTTTGCCGAGCTTTATCTCAGCCTGTCAGTGCCTCTGAGTCTTCTATGTCACTCTTTCTGCCTGTCTGTAATTTACCCTTGAATTCCACCCACTGGATTTCAATTTATAATTCAAAGAAATCCCTCACAGGTTGCTTTACAGAAATTTGATATTTACTTTATGGGCTTGTTTCTAAACTATCAAAATGTTATTACCACAATACATATATCATGCTATGTTTCCTAATAGCAACACAAATTGTTTCAGAATGTTCACTGAAATAGGATCCTTTATGAATATTGTGAAGGAAAATCTTAGTCTAAGAAATCAAGTTAGCGACGGAGACTCTCAGTCACATATATATTGCTCAGCCTGCCTGACATTCTTACTTTCCACACTGTTCAACCTTTCTGAGATTCTTACTTTCCACATTGTTCACCTTGCTGAGATTCTTACTTTCACACTGTTCACCCTGCTGAGATTCTTACTTTAACACTGTTCACCCTGCCTGGTGTTTCCCCACTCGACAATGTCCATGCCTGAAATTCTTCCAATGTACAGTTTTCCTTTGACTGAGAGTCTCCATCTCTAACTTGATTTCTTACACTAAGATTTTCCTTCACAATAGCAATAAAGGATACTATTTCAGTAAACATTCTAAAATAATTTGTGTTGTATTGTGTTAATAAGTACCTGCCACTCCATAGGGATATATAACATTTTCCATTGATTTAAATGAGTCTTTAAATCCCTTGAATACCAGAAAGACATGTCTTGCATTCAGGGGGTAAAAGCTTAATTTGCCTCCAGAATTGCTTCTGTTCACTTTCACGGCTAAGTACCAATGAATACATCTAATGGAAGTAGAAAAGTAGTATGTTACAGTGTAAGTAATCAAATAAATACTAGGGTGGAGGTTTCTTAATCAGGGAACTTATAGACTAAAGTTTTAACAGGAGACAAAGTTGAACGTTCAAAACTGGGGAACAGCTCATAGGCAGAACTCAATACTCAAAACACAATACACCAAATGCTATATGCCAAAAGCTATACACTATATGCAATATACCAAAAATCTGTACACAAAATGATATATACCAAATGCCATACGCTATACTCCAAACGTTAGATGCAATATGCCAAACGCTATACACAAAATGCTATACATGAAACACCAAACGTTATACACAAAACACTATACACTAAACGCCAAACTATATACACAAAAGGCTATACATGAAACACCATATGCTATACACAAAACACCAGATGTAATACACAAAATGCTATGCACAAAACACCAAACACTATAAGCAAAACTATATACACAAAATGCCACATGCCAAACGCAAATCGCTTTAAACGAAACGCTATACATGAAAAGCCAAATGCTATATGCCAGACTCTGCACACAAACGCCAAATGCTATACGCCAAACACTATACACAATACATCAAAGGCTATATGCAATACACAAAACCTTATAAGCCAAACTCTATGCCAATGTAATATAGACAACGCGCCAAACGCTATATGCAATGTGCCAAACTCTATATGCAAAATGCTGTATGCAAAATGTAATACACCAAACGCTATACACAATACTCCAAAAGCAATATGCCAAACGCTGTACACAATACACCAAATGCTATACGCAATGCGCCAAACACTATGCGCATAATGTTGTATACAAAATGCAATAAACAAAATGTTTACGGAATACGCCAAAACGTAATATGCCAAACACATTACGTAATGCACAAAATGCAAAATTCCAAATGCTATGCAAGTAATGTTATACGCTATACACCAAATGCTATACACAAAATGTCATACCCCAAATGCTATACGCCAAACACTATACGCAATATGCCAAGCGCAATGAGCCAAACACTATATGTAGTGCCCACATGCAAAACTCTAAATGCTATACACAGTGCTTCAAAACGCTATATGCAATACCCAAATGCTATACGCAAAACGTCATATGCTACAGCCAAACACCATACTCTGTACACCAAACGCTATAAGCAAAACTCAACATGTTATACTCTATATGCCAAGCTCTGTAAGCAGAACAACAAACACTATACGCAAGACCCTATAAGCAAGATGCTATATGCAATAAGCAAAACGCTATACAAAAATCGCACTAGACTATATGCAAAGAAAAATGACATACGCAGTAGGCAAAACACAATATGCTATACTTTATACACAATAGGCAAATTGCTATACTCAAACGTAATACACAGAATGCAGAATGCTATACACAATTCTCTATATACACACAAGCTCACACGCTGTTGTTCACACACATACACATGCTCTCACACATGCGCACACTCTCACACGCTGTTGCCCACATGCTCACACACAAATGCTCACACAAACACACAAAAATCACACACGCTCACACACACTCACATGCTCACACACACACAATGCATTGCAGCCTTTTTTGGAGCTGAAAGGGCTAAGCACTGAAAATTCAACAAGTCAGTCATTATTTTATTAATCGCACAGGCAATTCTGTGCCAATATTGCTAGTGTATGCATATATATATATATATATTCAGTATCTCACATAAGTGAGTACACCCCTCACATTTCTGTAAATATTTTTATTTTATCTTTCATGTGACAACACTGAAGAAATGACACACTGCTACAATGTAAAGTAGTAAGTGTACAGCCTGTATAACAGTGTAAATTTGCTGTCCCCCTCAAAATAACTAATCTCACAGCCATTAATGTCTAAACCTTGGCAACAAAAGTGAGTACACCCAGTGGTGTCCGTAGACATTTTCCCAGGGGGGGGCAAAGCCATAATATGACCCCCAGGCCAGCCCATCTAGCCCCTTTATTTATATGGAGGAGGGTAATTGTAGGAGGGGCAAGTGCCCCCCTTGCCCCCCCCTCCGGACGCCCATGAGTACACCCCTAAGTGGAAATGTCCAAAATGGGCCCAGTTAGCCATTTTCCCTCCCCAGTGTCATGTGACTCATTAGTGTTACAAGGTCTCAGGTGTAAATGGGGAGCAGGTGTGTTAAATTTGGTGTTATCGCTCTCACACTCTCTCATATTGGTCACTGGAAGCTCAATATGGCACCTCATGGCAAAGAACTCTCTGAGGATCTGAAAAAAAGAATTGTTGCTCTACATAAAGATGGCCTAGGCTACAAGAAGATTGCCAAGACCCTGAAACTGAGCTACAGCACGGTGGACAAGACCATACAGTGGTTTTACAGGACAGGTTCCACTCAGAACAGGCCTGTCCATGGTCGACCAAAGAAGCTGAGTGCACATGCTCAGCGTCATATCCAGAGGTTGTCTTTGTGAAATAGACCTCTGAGTGCTGCCAGCATTGCTGCAAAGGTTGAAGGGGTGGGGGGTCAGCCTGTCAGTGCTCAGACCATACGCCGCACACTGCATCAAATTGGTCTGCATGGCTGTTGTCCCAGAAGGAAGCCTCTTCTAAAGATGATGCACAAGAAAGCCCGCAAACAATTTGCTGAAGACAAGCAGACTAAGGACATGGATTACTGGAACCATGTCCTGTGGTCCGTTGAGACCAAGATAAACTTATTTGGTTCAGATGTGTCAAGCGTGTGTGTCGGCAACCAGGTGAGGAGTACAAAGACAAGTGTGTCTTGCCTACAGTAAAGCATGGTGGTGAGAGTGTCATGGTCTGGGCCTGCATGAGTGCTGCCAGCACAGGGGAGCTACAGTTCATTGAGGGAACCATGAAAGCCAACATGTACTGTGACAGACTAAAGCAGAGCAGGATCCCCTCCCTTCGGAGACTGGGCCGCAGTGCAGTATTCCAACATGATAATGACCCCAAACACACCTCCAAGATGACCACTGCCTTGCTAAAGAAATTGAGGGTAAAGGTGATGGACTGGCCAAGCATGTCACCAGACCTAAACCCTATTGAGCATCTGTAGGGCATCCTCAAATGGGAGGTGGGGGAGTGCAAGGTCTCTAACATCCACCAGCTCCGTGATGTCATCATGGAGGAGTGGGAGATGACTCCAGTGGCAACCTGTGAAGCTCTGGTGAACTCCATGCCCAAGAGGGTTAAGGCAGTGTTGGAAAATAATGGTGGCCACACAAAATATTGACACTTTGGGCCCAATTTAAACATTTCTACTTAGGGGTGTACTCACTTTTGTTGCCAAGGTTTAGACATTAATGGCTGTGTGTTGAGTTATTTTGAGGGGGACAGCAAATTTATACTGTTTTACAGGCTGTACACTCACTAATTTACATTGTAGCAGAGTGTCATTTCTTCAGTGTTGTCACATGAAAGATAAAATAAAAATATTTACAAAAATGTGAGGGGTGTACTCACTTATGTGAGATACTATATATATATATATATATATATATATATATATATATATATATATATATATATGGATTCATCAGCAAACAAAGATCTATGACGTCTCTGAAAGAGTGCTTGAAATGGAAACATATATGTGTCCGCAGTGCAGTGTTCTGGAAGGTAAGATTTTTGGTAAGATTTGAAGACAGAGGGATGTAGTTCTAGATTTAAAGAAGCAGTAATTTTTTTTTTGAAAACCTATATGTTATATGTTTTTTACTACAGAGAAAAACAAAGGCACTACCACCACTGTCAGTTGTTTTATTCAAATGTTACAAAAGTTCAGATTGTCTAGAAGTGAATGACTGGAAATTCAAACTGATAGTATGACCCAGCATTGGGATTACCCTTGTTTTATTCAGCAGGAAAAGCCCTGCAATATGCATTTTTCATAAAATATACTGCTCCTTTAAGCTGTAGGGGAAGGGATTGCAGCTGTATTGAATAAGAGAAAATGATGCATAACTGTAAACCCTTATTGTGAATACTTATTTTCCAGCTAAGAAAACAAAAGGTTATTCCCATTTCTGGGAGATGACTTCAGAAGTTATTGTGGAGCAAATTTGCATTTATTTATCTATTCATTTTTGTGAGTTTGAATTTAACAACTTTCTGTGTTCTTTTTTTTTTTCTTATGGTGGATTTGTTGCGGTCGCCCTCTGCGTAGAACTGGATGCCACTAACACGAGCTCTTTATAGACACCAATAACAATAAAAACAAAAACTGATTCACAAATAGCTTGAACAGAGGAAAACAAAACTCTAAACATTTTTTTGTTCAATCTGTAAGATTATAAATTTGTAAACTGTGACACTTGTGGGGAGATGACCAGTGGGGTCTGAAAAATTGCCGTGACCAATTTGGGCAAGCCATAGAGAGCATATTTATTCAAATGATTCAGGGGAATGCTGTGGGTTTCTTTTGCAATGACAGTACTAGCAAAAATGGAATAACCACAACAAATGTTAAATTTAAGCTTTCCAAAGAATGCAAGATTGTACTTGTTTGTGTTTTTATGTTATAAGCAACAGGTATTTTCTGTGTCAGGCAATAATGGATGGGGATGAAGTCATGTGACAAGTAGGGGTGTGGTCATGGAGGGTGCTTGGGCAGAGATCTGCAAAGGCTGATTGGAGATGCTAGATGTTTTAGTCACCAACAGCCTGGAGACTGCCTTTGGAGAGTCCTCAGGTATAAATTTAACCCTGGACGTGGAACAATATATCGGGAATCTTAGACTGGGTAAGAGGAGAGGGTGTAATAGATGAACTGTATGCAATATGATAATCTATGGAAGGTTTGGAAGTATGGAAAGGAAGCATCTCATGGTGGAAATTGTGTAGGTGGGTAATCCTCTGATAGCTATAAATGTAAGGCGTTAACCAGGGTCTGTGTGGATAAAAACCATACCAAATTAAATATGTTTTATCAAAAGGGATACATACTGATTAATATTATCCGCTTTATTTACTACACTGACCTTGGAAGTCTTCTGACCTTCCCTGTGTCACCAGGAAGCAATACATTGATTTTCTCTCTTTTATATTTGTATCAAAACTACTACCAATATACGTCTATGTTATGCTACATGCCTTTTTTCAAATGCAGCTATATAGTAAATAAAAGAAACCAATGTGTAATGACAATATATTTTTAAATTACTGCTAGAAAAAGCAGTAACATATGAAGGAATGAATACAATTTTTAAACTGACATTTCAGTTAAAGGAACACTAACACCTAAATAAACTGGGTTATATACACTAAAATGCGAAATATTTCCCAGTAATAGGTGGATCTTAGTTTGTTTAACAGATTAAGATGCCTAGGTAGGTGCCTGTCACACAGCAGTCAGGTATGTGTACTTTGCATTATATCTGCAGTTTCTTTAATACAGTGATCTCTGATTAGTCCTACCTCTAGGTTACACTACCTCGCAGCAAACAATAGGCTTCCATTGACCTGACTGGATCATAAGAAACACAAGTTATTAATTTTAAACAAATAATTTGCAGAGAACTATAAAAAAGATCAAAAACATCTAAACCAGTATATAGATATTCCTAACTGCTGTTTGAAGGATACTTACCTAGGTAAGTCCTTCTGAGAAACAAAATAAAAGACGCTTATTTGTGCGGTATTGTTATAAAAATAACATTATATCTAGTCTTATATATTCTCTATGGGAGCTTCCATTACTGTCTTTTGCAGGACTCAGGCTCTCATTAACATAGCAATCATGATGTGGGCAGAGATAGAGTACCAGCCTTTCTGAAGAAGAGTAATGGGTACTAGTCTCAATGAATTAATCCTTAGCTCTTTTCTCTTATTACTAACAGTACAAAAACTAACCATATTGTGTTCCCATAGGAAAGTCTATAGAATCAATAAAAGAAACACATTCCAGATTATAATTTAGGGACCTAACCTAAATAAATTCATAATACATAATGTTAGCTGTAAGTACATGATTTTTAACCCTTTGAATGCTTATCTGGCACCCAAAGGCTTCAAGTTATATCAGCCAGATTAATTTTTCGGTATTAGTCTGTTCTGTTAACCCATTGAGTGCCAGAGAGCTACACAACGCATTGCTCTACAATGCGTTGCGTACCCCTCTGGCACTGATGGGGTAAATGTAGCAGGGCTCAAAATTTCCACTCATCACTAGCCAATGGCGAGTGAAAATTTAGCCCTGGCGAGTAGAAATTCAGCCCTGGTGGGTATGTTTTGGCTTGCAGTGGCGAGTAACTTTTTAGGTCTGGCTAGTAGCAAAGGACTTTAAATTTTAATCCCTGAATGTAGCTTGCTAATATATATTTCTTTCCATTGAATTAGTTTTAGGTTTGTCACTAGCTCCTATACTTTTCTACTATATTCATACCGACAAACGTTTTTCTTATACACATTTGGAGGTGGCACCATTTAATTGTCATAGGTAGGTTATGTAATACTATTATCAAAGTTATGCAAGGAGAAAAGGAGATTATTTTAATCTTTCTCTCTCTTAAGCACCCTCTGCTTAGTAAAAAAACACAGACTGCATCAGACAGAAGTCTTCTGGAATGAAAATAAAATGCAGTGGAGATTTATATGGTACTTTTAGGCTGAAATTCATCAGGGTGTGAATGGCTCAGTTTTCTTGCATGCTAGCTATTCGCCTATTCAATCATGTCTGCATCCTATCTGGCTCTTACTTATTCATCAATAAGAGATGGTTAGATAGGTCCACCAATTCCAATGGAGGCGGCATGAGATGGAAATTGACTGAATATGGGGAATAAAGGATAGGCAAAGGTGATCTCCAGGCACTGCACCTTGAAGTTTGGTTTGATTGTAGGGTTGTTAACAGGGAGGGAAATATCAGAGGAGAGGCTAGTTGTAGAGGGAGGGGATATTATTAGTCAATATTATTAGATACATGGCACAGTAGAGAAGGGCACAGATGATGCTGACACAAAGGAATTTATTCATTTCCCAAGGGAAGAGGAGTAGAATGTAATGAGGACAGGATCTTGTGGTACACAACACACAGTGGTAGGGGTGAAGAAGTGCAGTCAGAGTAGGAAATACTGAAGAAGTGGTTGTAGAGGTAGACTGGGAAGCAAAAGTAGGCAGTGTCACAAAGGCCACGGTCTGTAGGATGAGAGAGTGATCTACTGTTTCAAAAGCAGCTAAGAGATCCAGGATAATTTGAATATTGTAGTGACCTTTTGACAAAGCAGAGAATAAGTCATTGGTCACTTTAGTGAGCGCAGTCTCAGTGTAGTAATGAGGGAGGAATACAAATTGCAGGGTGTCTAACAGGGAGCGAGAGTAGAGAAATTGTTTGACTTGGCAGTATACAATACTTTGCAGAAGTATGAAGGAGGTGAAGGACTGTAGCAAAATCATAAAAGATTGTTAGCTGTAGAAAAAACAGGAGACTGTTGGCATTCCTTGTTCATTCATCCTACAGTGGCTCTCACTAAAGCTATCCATAGTTAATCTGTACAGTACATTGGCATGGCTTGGTTTATTTGGTATGTATCTTGCAATGTTTTATGCTGTGAGACATATGCAGTGCGGCAAAAGTGGAGCAATTCTTTGTCAATGTGATCTTTTTCATAACAAAAGTTTACTGCTTCTTTAAATCAATCAACATGTTTTGTTCCTCATAGTGCATTTGGATTGCCACAAAATTGTTCCTCTGTTTCTTTTTTCATATAGCCATATTGGTCCTGTACCGTAAGGGCAGTCAATTTGTGACCTCCAGCTGTTGGGGACTGCAATTCCCATCAACCTCAACCAGCTGTGGGAGATCAGAGATTTCACTACCTCTTTTGTAGCATATAAGATCATTTAGTACTTCCTGCTTATTAACATGTCACTAGTATGTATGTATGAATGGAAACTGTTTTTCTTAAACAAACAGTAATCTTTATATGAAAACCTATGTTATAAGGCTTTTTCCTGCTGAGTAAAATAAGGGCACTGCCACTGTTGGCAGTTGTTTTATTAAATAATCACCATCTAAACCGTGAGGAAGTGATGGAGAACTGCACTGTAAGACTTGCCTCTCTTATAGAATGGATTAGTATAACTGTCTGAACACCAGGCAAACTGTAGGTGCACTTTCTGAACACCAGAGAGCACTATTAATGTAAAAAGCCAGCAACTTAAACCATAATAACTTTGGAATGACACATCTCCCAGCAGTGGTAGTAGCATTTTAGAGATTTTAATTCTGGAATGGTAGCACCATCCCAGAATTCCATGATGTGCCTGGACTGTCAGCAGTCATTAACTGCCAGGACTGGCGTGACGGCCCTGGTATGTTAAGGGTCCTTAAGGAGTTAAGGAACTGAGGGATGTGCAGTACATTGCTTTGCAATACATTGCACACCCTACTGGTCACTCTAAAGTATCACATCCTAGTCCAGATTTTACTTTATCGAAGATAATTTTGTATTGGGCTGAGAAATTGTATATCAGCAATTAATGAATCACTGTGTGGTTTAAAGGACACTTTCATATATTGCCTATTTGGGGGCATAATATCTCTTCTCATTCTTTCATTTTTGATTGCTATATATAAAGATCTGAAGTTAGTGATATATGAATTTCTTCAGTAATATTATTAAAATTTAAGCTTTAATTTCACCTTATCCTGGAGCGATTCCATTATCATATATATATATATATATATATATATATATATATATATCATTATCTTCCTTCTGCAAAATAAAGTATTGTTGTTGTTGGTGTTATTATTTAAGGCAAAACAAAAGAAGGAATGCAAAACATTGAAAGTGATGAATGTGGGCTGAAAACTGAGCCCTGTTACTCTCACGCTGGTACTGTGTTGTGAGTTGAAGTGCAGTCCCATAGAGGTGGGTTTTATAACAATAATGCCACCATAAAATGGAAAGGCTACAGATCAAGGGCTAGATTTAAAGGTTTACGTTAAAACAACCGCTAACTAAAAAAGGCCTATCGGCCACAAATAATACATGATTTACGGCAGATTCGACAGGTAGTTTACAAGAATAGCTAACGAGCGTAGGCACAACAAAAACACGTAACACAGAAACCTGCATCGCACCTTTTTTTGCATCACCGTGCTTCTCAATCACCTGTTAAAACACAACTTAAGTCAAAATGTAACATTACGGTTGGCGTTGTCTAGCAACTCTGATAGATGCACAAACAAAATTCAAACCCACAGCCAATCCCAAGGCCCAGGGCCGGATTTGCCATTAGGCAAAGTAGGCACCTGCCTACAGGTGCACACCAACGAGGGGCACCTGCCATTTGTATTTTTTTTTTTTTTTTAATATATATATATATTTTTTTAAATAGCCTGCGGCACCCACTCACATTGCCCGCCCCCCCAGTCTTGTACCTGATAGCGCTCCCTCGTCGCCTCTTTAGGAATGCAGAGCGCTGGGAGATGACATCATCTCCCAGCACTCTGCATTCCTGAATAGGAGACTGCGCGGGAGCTCCATCAGGTGCAAGACTGTGCCAAAGGAGGCACATACAGATCTCCTACCAGGGAGGTAGGAAACGGACAACGGAGGGAGGCAATGTGAGGGCAATGTGGAGCTAATGGGGGGCAAGTTGGAGCTGATGGAGGGCAATGTGGAGATGGTGGGGGCAAGTTGGAGCTGATGGGGTGGAGGGCAATGTGGAGCTGATGGGGGCAATATGGAGCTGATGGGGGGCAATGTGAGGGCAATGTGGAGCCGATGGGGGCAATATGGAGCTGATGGGGGGCATTGTGAGGGCAATGTGGAGCTGATGGGCGGCATTGTGAGGGCAATGTGGAGCCGATGGGGGCAATATGGAGCTGATGGGGGGCATTGTGAGGGCAATGTGGAGCTGATGGGGGCATTGTGAGGGCAATATGGAGCTGATGGGAGGCAATGTGAGGGCAATGTGGAGCTGATGGGGGCAGTGTGAAGGCAGTATGGTATATGGAGATGATGGGGGCAATGTGAGGGCAATATGGTATATGGAGATGATGGGGGCAATGTGAGGGCAATATGGAGATGATGGGGGGCAACGTGGAGATTAGGAGCATTGTGGAGGTGTCCAGTGCAGATGGCCCACGGGGGGGCGCTTCAAATTTCTGTGCCTACAGGCTCCTGAGATGTAAATCCAGCCCTGCCAAGGCCCCAAAGTATCTAAAAAGTAAAAAAACACCTATATATACCCAAAAATAACGGTCACACACTGTGTTTCGTGTTTCAGTGACCCAGGAGCAGAGGATAGTGTTAAGAGAGGAGCTGTCATTGGAGGTAGGAGTTTTTGGAGCGTAGAGAGAATTAGAGTTTCACCTAAATATACACACAGCACACTTTTGCACATATTACATATACCCATACAAACACATATATACACAGTCTTTTTTTTTTTTTATAACACCTAACACATTTTTAAACTTTATTTTCTCAGTGTGAATCTGTGAGTGACAGAGGGTGACAGAGAGTGAGTGGGATCGAGTGTGTCTGTGAGGGCCTGTGGGAGTGCCTGGGTGTGAGTGGGTGAGTGATGGCCAGGAGAGGAGGACAGGAGAGAGGGATGGGGAGAGTAGTGGAGGAGGAGGAGGAGGAAGGTCAGGAGGGCATCCCTGAGCATAGATGGGGTGGGAGAGGAAGATCTACAGGGCGGAGGGGGACCTGGCCCAGAAGAGTAGGTATGCGGAGGGCAGGGACAGATGTGTCAGTAGGACGAGGGGTACCTGTCGCAGAGCACCACGCACAGGCAGGGGCAGAGCAGGCAGGACATTCCAGACACAGCTCTGACACCTCGCAGGCCGGAGCTGAGGAGGAGAGGGTCAGGGATCCCCACTACACGGAAGAGGAGGACAGTGCTGTTCTAGAGAGGGAGAGCATCCACTTTCTGAGGGAGAGGGTCCCTAGCCTGGCTGCAAAGAGGAAGGCTGCCTGGAATCAGATATGCAGAAAGGTGAACGTGGGATGTGGAGTCCATAAAGAAAAGATGGGGTGACAGCAAGAGGGTGGTCAAAAAGAAGTTGGATGAAGTCGCCATGTATGCCTGAGGCACCGGAGGTGGTCCACCTGTCCCAATCACCTTCACCGGATGTGAGGAGAGGCTGTTGCAGACCTTGTCGTCCACGCTGATTGCGGGGGTCCCTGGAGGATCGGACACTACCGGTAAGGGCATCCTCACATAACCACACACCACATCAACCAACACAAGCTGCACACTCAAACACAGTCACACCTCCATACATGCCCATCATTCATCCACACAACTGCACCAACATAGCACCCTGAGGGTTAAAACAGGACACAATACAAGGACAAATGTCAAGGTTCAACCAGGCACAAACCTGTCCAAGTCCGAGTTCAACCCTCTTGTTGCTGTGCTGATCACACACAATCCACACAAACCATGCTTTTTAAAGTGTTGTCTGTTAAACATCATTACTGTTACTCCACAATGTCACCCATGTACCCATAGGGAAGTCAGTATGTAACCCCTTGAGTGCTAGAGGGATTATCAATGCATCGCTCAACAATGCTTTGGCAACCCCTCCGGTACCCAAAGGGTTAACCGACGACAAACACAATTTGACAGGGTTAGTACTACATGCTTCACAGGGGACATTCACTAAGCGGTGTTAAAGACATGATGGAGTGAAGTTAACCACTTCATACCATCACTTCACCAATCCCCATGTTTGTCTATGGAGACTATTCAATAAAATAGATCAAGTTACTGAGGGCTCATTGGATAGACTCCATAGAAAAACATTGGAAATGGAGAAATGATATCATTTCCACTTTACCTCCACTCCATAAGGTCTACCTCACCGCTCACTGAGTCTCAAGAGAGATGGATGAGGACAAACATCACAGTGCCAGTGAGACTAACTGGCTGTATGTGCAACAAAGAGACATTTGTAATTTCAGCGGCTCCAGGATGTCCAGATCAAAAATCTAATACTTATTGCAAACAATGAACGGTCGTACTACAGCGTGTGCCCGTAGAATAGCAGACCTTTCCCAGTCTTGTTGAAAACACCTACACACAATAGACCACTGCACCAAGGCTAGGCACTTCCGTAGATAAAATGTATTTCCTATACCCCTAGAATCCGGCCCCAGCGGGGGATGTGGATTTTCGAATGATGCCTCCGGCCTGCGCATCAGACACATATTCCTCCATGGCCGTATATTCCTCCACAGACAAGGGGTAGATACAGCCTACAGCCCCTTGGAGGTGTAGTGGCAGGCAACAATTCCAAAGAACAATTGTACGGCTTATGAGGGGGTAGGACCTCAGCCTGACTTTCGCTGAAAACGTCTATAAATGACGTATACTCCTCTGGAAGGAGTGGAGTCGAAGCTTGAGTGACTCTCATGGGACAAGATAGACAAGACTTCTTGCATTGTGGGGACCACGCCAAAACATCACAAGTGTGCCAATCTATCCTGGGGTTATGTTTTTGTACCCAAGGAAACCCCAGGACCATGGAGTGGTGCGGAGAATTAATTACCTGAAACTTCAGGGTTTCAGTATGCAGGGCTCCCACCCTCAGGGTTAACAAGGTGGTCTCATGAGTAATGTGTGAGGGCTGTAATGGTCTACTATCAATGGATTCTACAGCCAGCGGGGAAGCAAGAGGCAACAATGGAATATTCTTACTGGCTGCAAATTCCGCATCCATAAAGCAGCCAGCAGCCCCCGTGTCCAGTAACACTGGAACTGAGGCAGATTTGTTTACCCAATAAATGCAGGCCTTCAACATGGGCTTATACAAAAAAATTTTCTGGCGACAATGAAATTCCCCCTATCATCTGTCTCCAACTGGGTCTTAAATTTGTGTGTCTCTCAGGACGAATCGGACAGGACCGCAACAGATGTCCAGCCTTACCACAGTAAAGACAAAGTCCTTCCCTTCTCCTAAAGGCTCTCTCCTCCTTTGAAAGCTGGGTGACACCCACCAGCCTAGGTTCACCACCCTCTGAGACAATCTCAAGAGGAGAGGGAGCATAGGGTGGGTGAGAAACATGAGGAGATGTCTCCCCTAGAGGCCTCCGCATGTTCTCAGCAACCGAGGGTCTCCCCCTGACTATGGCATCCACCTGCATAGGTTTGATATCATCTGAAACAAGTCCCGGAGGCATGGGAGGCGAGGGAGGATAGGGTGGGCCAGAATAATGAGCAGGCACTCTGCTTGAGGACCTCCGCAGGTACTCCTTAAAAGAGGGTCGTTCTCTGATTCTGGTATTCACCAGAATACAAAATTCAATCAGCCTGTCCAAATCGTTTTTTTTCTGGCGTTAGCAGTTCCATACTTCTATGAATGGCTCTGGGAAATCTTGTTCCATGCGTCTCAATGCACGTAAGTCTATCGGCCGTAAGGAGTATCAAACTGCCGTTAGCTGTTCTGAAGACGGACCTTTAAATGGCTTACAACACGTTAACTAACTTGTTAGAGGTTTTTTTGCCTAACGCCGGCCTTTAAATCGAGCCCCTAATCTCAGCAATAAAGACAATAAAAAGTGGGTTCTGAAACTATTAGCCTTTATGCATATGCGTCTAAATGGCTACGTTGTGATGCATTATTCCTGAAAACTATAGTGAACGTATGTGTGGATGTGCCATTTGTTTAGTTAATTCACATTTTATATAAAAAAGAGTAGAGGAAATAAGGTCACAACACCAAAAACAGTCCACCTACAGTTCACCTGGCCCAGACAGTTATTGTATTGCATTCTATGGGATTGATGAGTCATTGGACTCAGTTCTCCATTAAGTGTGATAATAAGAGCATCATCATTAGGTGAATATTTAAATGATTACACATTTTGAATAAAGCTAATACCAGCAGTGGAAGTAACCTTGTATATGTGTTTTCATAATAAAACATTATTGATCCTTTAACCCCTTCAGGTCCGACGATCCCGCGGTGTCTGGTCCTTTAAGGACCAGATAGACGAGTTCGACGTGCCGTCCCACGTGACTGATCACATGGGGCGGCACATCGAAAGGAGGACTGAAAGAGATCTCTCCGGTCTTGGAGCGATCAATTTCAGTCCACGGTATTACTCACCGCGCTCCTGCAGAAGCGCGGTGAGTAAAAGTACGTGACATACCAGGACCGTCACTGGTCCTTAAGTGCCGGACCAGCGTGATGGTCCGGGTACGTCACAGGACGCGAAGGGGTTAAGAACATTTTAGTCACCCCTCACAGAGCTGATTTCTTTTAACTGATGGAAAGAAGATTGGGGAGGACCCACAGAAAACTGTTCAGTGATACAGGGGACAACTGAGAGAAGAAGCTGAAACAAGAGTCAAGAAAAAGATTTTTGCAACAAACAGATTTAACCCCTTAAGGACCGGGAAAATCTGAGGTCGTTTTCCCTTAAGTACCGGAGCAATTCTGACCTTTTTGACTATGTCTTTGTTCAACAGCGTTTTCCCTCTTAGGCTTTTATTCCACCCCCATAAATTATATACTGTTTTTTTTAGCACAAATAGGGCTTTCATTTGATACCCTACTTATATGGATAACCCACCATTTACTTTATTAAAATTAGGTAAAAAAAAAATTGCAAAAAAAAAAAAAAATTTTAGATTTTTCTCTTGGGATCAATTGGCCACAAAGGGTTAAATTTTTATGGAGACTGCATGAAAAATATGACCGGTCAGTCATACACACAAAATGTGCAGTTTAAAGTGGCCACTGTCCCCCCTGGGTGAATATCCCCATGTCCCTTTTTCCCACCCTATTTTGACACTTTTTTGTCCCTGGCATTTGGTGGTGTATATAAGTGTATTACATGGCTCCACAACAATCACACTTGCAATATTGTTTAATTATATATTTTTTTTTCAAAAATTGACCTGCATTTAGCCAGCCTCCTGCACCAGCAGTGAAGGGGTTAATACTTCTGTCTCCCTTACTTTGATAGCAAGGGAGACAGAGGCAGACGAGACAGGCACAGACAGCATGCTGCCTCTGTCTGTCACTATGCCGGTACATGTGATTTCTGCTACGGCGATCACGTGAACTGGCACAAGCAGGAAGGGCTGAGACTGAACGCCCCATTCTCGGAGCGCTCAGTCTCAGCCTGGAATTAATGATAGCAGCGTGCACGGAGGCACGCTGCTATAATTTAAGCCATGACAGTCCTGCACCGTCACGGGTCGTTAAGGGTATAACAACCCATGATGGTGCAGGACCGTCATGGGTCCTTAAGGGGTTAAGCTACCACCATTTTGAATATTTGCAAAAAAATATTTTGTAGAGAAGGGACTAACTGTTGGATCATGCAAATGATTACACTACGCATATCTCCTAAGTGTCCCTCTTTAGGAGGGATAGGCCCTCTTTGAGACCCAAAACCCTCTGTCCCTCTTCCCCAGCCTGATGTCCCTCTGTTTAGGAGATCAGACTATGTGGTGTGTATATGTGTATCACATTGCTCCACAGCAGTAAAACTCACATTAATATTTGTATAAAAGTATAAATGTCAGTATGTGTGTTTATAAATTAGTCTGTGTAAATAAAATACTTTGGTCTTGTTCTAAATCATCTATTCAATTACATAAATAGCTGTCAATAGGTCATGAAATAACCTACAAATTATTGTTAAATCTCCGCCCACCAATCACACCCCCAACAATACCTACTAAAATAACATTGTTCCTCTTTGGCCATTTGAAGTATTGGGAAGTATGCATTGTGATCCTTAAAAATGTAGTATATGCATTTTAATATTGTTATTTATTAAAATTTCCCTGAGGAAAATGTTCAACTTTGAAACTGATGACAATATGATAATATAACATGTAGATTTATTTGGCTTCAAGTTGCTAAATATGTGAACACTTTATGCTTTTTTAGATTTGATTAAATAGAGGTGGATTACATGTGTTAATATTTTCTGACGTAAGTAAAAGAATGTGGGCATCCACTGCATCCCACATTGTGAGTGCAGAGTAGATATAAGCAACATAGAAATGAGGGCCTAATGAAGAGGCCTTTGTGCTTCAGTGCTGCCCTTGCAATGAACTGTTGTTAGTGGGCTGTTTTTAATTATCACACTTTGGAACAAAACAGACTGTGAAATGTATTTATTACTACTAAAGATAGCTGCTACAATTTTTCCCCAAAAAGAGTTTTTTTTTTTTTTTCAATAAACAAAATGTTTATAAAATACAGGGAAAAGGGCAAAGGAACATCCCGGGGAGCAGGTCATTATTCAAAGTGACCAATTAAAAATAATGGTTATATATTTAGACTTCATTGAGATACATGGAGAATAATTTTTGTTTTGCTGTGTATAATCAATCCATAGGTATCAAATATTAAAAAAATGTATCATGTCTATTGCATACTTACTAACACAAAAGGGACAACACCATCAGTCAGGATACAGTAGTGGAGGTTAGAGGAACAGAATACCAAATATGAGATACAGGATGGGGACAAGTGTAGGAGAGCTTGAAGATAATGAGGAGAATTTTCAAGGTTATACATTGCTGTTTGGGAAGCCATGACAGTGATTTTAGTACTGGTTTGGATGAGAGAAAGAGTATTCTGGTGGCTGAGTTAAGAATTTATTGATGCGGAGAGATATAGATAGAGTTTAGACCAATAAGTAAGGAGCAGCAGTAGACCAGATGGGAAAGAATAAGAGTGTGTATTACAGATTTTGTTGAAGAGCATAAAAAGAAATGGGTGGATTTTTGCTATATTTCACAGAAAGTTATTGTTACTTCATTAATGTGGTTAGTGAAGGGAAGAGAAGAGCGCTAATATACCTCTGGGCAATATGCCTTGTCCTTAGGGTAAATTGGGGAGTCTTCAACAGTTATAGAAAACTGAGGTACTGCACAGGATTTAGGAGGAAAGATAATTAACTCTGTTTTGGGCATATTGAATTTTAATCAAAGATAATCCATCCAGGAAGAGCAAAAAGGCATTCTGAGACACGAGACAGATTTGATTGTTATCTGCGTAGAGATGATATTTAAAGTCAAAGGACTTTAGCAGTTGCCCAGAGAAAGGGTATGCGGATATAAAAGAGGGGTGGACCAGAACAGAACCTTGGGGTACTCCTTCTGCCAGGGGGATAGTAGCTGAGGACATGTTGGCGTATAGCACAGAAAAAAATTGTTGAACGAGGTAGGATAAGAACCAGAAATGGCCAAGCCACAGATGCTAAGTGTCTGGAGAACCTTAATGAGAAGGGTATGGCCAACTGTGTCAAATACAATATAATCACCTAGTTGTAAAGGAACGGCCGGTTCCTTTCTTGTCAGTGGTCGCGCTGCAATCATGCGCAGTACTGACTGGCCAAAAGTGCCGCGGCTGATACGGAGTGGGGCACTCTGAATTCAGACCGTAGTCCTCTCTGCGCACCTTCCTGGAACTAAACGGTCCCAGGAAGGTGTGCAGAGGGGACTCTGGTCTGAATTTGTAGCGCCCCGCTACGTATCAGCCACGGCACGTTCGGCCAGTCAGTACTGCGCATGACTACAGCACGTGCAGCCGTCTCTACTGCGCATGATGGCTTCTGACAAACATCCTTAGCAAATTATTATATAAGATTGGTTCAAGTGAATCTTACCAATTCAGTTCAGTTTTACGGGACAGTAATATCCAGTAATATGACCTCTATATACATTTTTGAAAAATATACAGACAACCTCAAAGACAAATTTACAAATCAATTGCAGTATGGGTGACTACTAAAGTTCTCATATTCCCATGGATTTAAATGGGAATTTTAACCCCTTGAATGGTAGAGAGTTCACAAAAGCATTGAAAAGCCCCATTTAATCCTTGTGTGCCAGAGGGATGCATACCCCTCTATCACTCAAATGGTTAAAGCAAAGGGACTTGTTAATTTCCCCTAATAATAAAGTAGGTATGGTCCAGAAGTAGTCATAGTTTACTTTCTGAATAAGAACCTAAATGTTACATATCTGTGGTTTAAAGAGACAATAATGTCTATTTAAAAGTGTTTTGCTAAGTCTTCTTTATATTAAAATGAACAGATTGTACTATATGTAAGTTCTTACTTTTGTGTAGTTCAAAAATTATGAAGCGATAAAGATCCCCCACCCGCCCCTTTCTGGCCCCCTCCCTCTGAATCGCAAATCGGGTTGTGCGACTCTACGGCTTCATCGAGGGACAAACTTCAGTAAGTAAGTATAAGGGAAATCCTGCCCCCCCCCCCCACTTGATGAAGGAAGGCAGGATTTCCCTTTGCTTACTGAAGTTTGTCCCTCGTTGCAGCCGTCTTGACCAGACTGCAGATTCAGAGTGACGCAGCCAGAAGGGGCGGGAGGGGGATCTTTATCTCTTAGTTCAAAAGTTATGAATCTAACCAGAGCCCACACACTGGGGATGTTTCTAATAGCACAGCGAGTGGTAAGTTTAGCACAGAACAGAACTAATCAGCATACTGTGTATGGAAATAGCATAAAGTGCCACACTTCACATAAAAAAGTAATGCATTGCATACCCATCTGGCACTGAAAGGGTTAAGATCAAACTTTTCTAGATATTTGTTTCGCTGACCCAGAGAAAGAAGTAATTTAACATAATTTACATAATTATTTTTATTATTTATTGAGAGCCAGCTTATCCTGCTCTGCAGTGGGAAATGACAAACAATAAAGACAGTGGGTGAAGATGTATAAATACAGTCTGCACTAAACCAGGCTCTGGAATCAATTGTAAAGCCTCATGCCTGCATAAAACCAGTATATTAAGCATTTTTCCTCTGCGCCTTTAATCCTTTGAGTGCCAGTATCGAATGCATTGATAATTCTTTGAAGACCCCCAACATACACTATATGTATTCTAGGCTCATACTTGAGAAAAATGGAGGAAGAAAACGGTACAAAATGGCACTGCAAGTCCTATATAACTATGCTAAATATTTTGCCGTCTTCAGAGGTCTTTGTACATTGGCTCCATAGTCTGAAGCAGGCCTGTTCAAGTTCAGTCCTCAAGGGCCACCAACAGGCCAGGATGTAAGTTAGTCAAAATTAATGAGCCACTGATTAACCCGCACGTGCTTAATCAGGGAAATCCTTGCATCCTGGCCTGTTGGTTTCCCTTAAGGACTGAACTTGGGCAGCCCTGGTGTACAGAAAAGGGCATTTCAAGTCCTGTGTTGGAGCCAATGTATTAAGATTTTTCCAACTTTAGAGACCTTAGAGCAGGAAAACTGAGGAAAAAATGGACCAAACAATCAAGCATGATAAAACAGCAAAAAAAAAAAAAAGAGAGCAATGGAGCAAAAAAAAAAAACAAACAAATGGAGCAAGGAAATGGTGAAAAGTCCTATATAGCAATGCTAAACAGTTCTCCAACTTTAGAGGTCTTAGTTCATTGGTGCCATAGAGTTAAGAAAAAAAAGGGTGCTTCAAGTCCTATCTTATTCTATACAGCAAATATATTATGATTTCTCCAATTTTAGAGATCTTAATGAAAGAAAATGGAGCAAGAAAAAGGTACAGAAAATGTAACAAAAAACAGCAAAGAAAGGAGCTAAAGAGAAGGGTGCTCCAAATCTTGTTATTTTATAAATTTATTAAGAGTTCTCCAGCTTTAGAGATCTTAATGCCAGAAAACAGAACTGGAACAAAAAACAGCCAAAAAAAAAAAAAAAAAAAACGAGCAAGAAAATGGTGCAAAAATGGTGCTCCAAGTCCTATGTTATTCTAACTATTTCTCAGCTTTAGAGGTCTTAATGCATTGGCACCATAGAGTAAAGAAAAGGGCACTTCAAGTCCTATGTGGAGCAAATGTACTAAAATTTCTCCAACTATAGTGCTTGAAAACGCAGCAAAAAACAGAGCAGAAAAATGGAGCAAAAAATAGTTCAAGAAAACAGAGCACAAACCAGAGCAAAGAAAATTGAACAAGAAAACTAAGCAACAAATTGGAGCAAGTAAAAGGTAGAAAAAAAACAGAGCAAAATAAGGACCAAAAGAAAAGTGCGCTCCAAGTCTTGTTATTCTATAGAGCAAATGTATGAAAGTGGATGTGTCACCTATGGACAACATCTCATAAATAGTTAGATTATATATCACAAACGACAAAAAGGTATTTATTTTTTATTTCAAGCTTGTTGTTGTATAAACTTAACTAATAAAGTCTGGGCTTCAGCTACTTCCGTGTAGCCTGCGGTTCACTGCGGTTAAACCGCAGCCTGACACTCTACCTCTTCTCTCCTCCCTCCTCCGATGAAGGCAGCTTCTTTCTGTAAGCTGGAGCGGACTCATTGGCAGAGATCGATATCTAGCCAATGAGAGCACTCCTGCTTACAGACAGAAGCCGCCGTCATCGGAGCAGGGAGGAGAGCAGAGGCAGAGAATCGGGCTGCAGTCTATGCGGAAGAAGCTGCAGCCCAGACTTTATAAGTTAAGTTTATACAACATCAAAGCTTGAAATCAAAAATATAAATACCCTTTTCGTCGTTTGTGATATATAACCTAACTATTTAGGGGATGTTGTCCATAGGTGACACATCCACTTTAAGGTTTCTCCAACTTTAGAGATCTTAGTGTCAGAAAACAGAACAAAAAAGCAGAGCAAGAAAAAGGCCCAAAAAATGGAGCAAGAAAAGAGAGCAAAAATAAGAAAAATGGGTGCAAAATTGGCTGCAAATTGGAGCAAAATGAGCCCAAAATTGGAGCAAAACAGGCACCAAATTGGTGCAAAATTTGCTCAAAAAGGACTCAAAATTTGAGCAAAAATGTATCAGCATTGGAGCAAAACCCCCCTGTTGGAAACTAATAGGTTTTAGCATCCCAGAATTTTGGAAATAGGCGATTTTATCATTTTGTTTTCTGGACATGTAACTACATATGCGGCTTTATCCGTCTAAGTTGGAGAGCAAAGATCTGATGAGACTGAGTAGTTGAGGTATTTAATTTTTAAAGTTTTAATCTGTTATCAAACAAAAAATACAAGTTATAGACAGTTTATATATACATTTTACTGAGCCTAAAAGTTGTGCATGTATCAGATTCACTTCCGACAAACAAAATTAATTGCTCCTGAATTCTATGTATATAGGACAAGCACCCTGTGCTCCACACATTGACATTGTATTACATTGACTGTTCTATTCCCCAGCTTGGGGTAGATCCTGATATACAATAAATCTAGCATAGTATTAGTGGCAGCAACACGTTTTCCTTTGTCTGCTGCCCTCTGTTCCAGGTGCCACAACTCCTTGTCTAAAACAGAATTGTATTTGTATACAGGGGACTGTCTTTGAAGGGGTTACAGGGTCCTGCAGTTGAATTTTGTCTCAGTTAATTAGCAGTGCAAAGTAATCTGCCTCTGCTCATTTACCAAACAAAAAGGCAGTGATTAATATATAAGTGGTGTTTGCAATGCTTGTCATTTGTTACAGTGCATTATCTCTGTCTGAGCTGGATTTACATCCCAGGCTCCCTTAGACAAGACCTAGGTGCCCTTAGCTCCACCCATGACCACACCCCCACATTCCACATGACCCAGCCCCCAGTCCCATCCATTGTTTCTTGGCACAGAAAATACCCTTGTCCTATTACAAGAAAGGACAAAAAAGTTTTAGCCCCTTGGCAGCTAGCAAGCTCTCCAATGCATTGCTCCGCAATGCAAAGGACATCTCTCTAGAATCCAGGGGGTTAAATAATAGCTTGTAAAGGGGTGTATAACTGGTGCAGGGACATAGAGATTGCTCTGGCCACACACGCAATTCAGAACGTGGGTGTGGCCTGAACAGCTAAGGCTCCCCTCAAAATTTGGAGCTCTAGGGAGTTGCTACTCTACCTATTGAAGAATCTGGCCCTATCCTTAGTATACGGTGGGTTTTGTATGTCTTACTTCAGGTGTGCTGTGGGGTAATTACTTCAGTATGGTATATGTGGACATTTTGCTTTAGTATGGAGGTGATTCTCAGACATACTGTTATCTATGTACAGTACGTATTGAGGTGTGTGTGGATTTATGGGAACATTGTGCATTTTCACTTCCTGATTTGCTCTTCGGGAACTTAGTAATTTGAATATACTTTGGGCACAGGGACACTTTTTTGCACTTTGTGTAGTGCATGTTCTTTTTTGCTTGTATGAATGAATAAACATGTTTATTTATAAAGAACCACAAGTGTATGCAGAGCTTTACAATTTAAGGGTTTAGACAATTCAGGATTACAAGTGCTTGTTATTACTTTTTTGGTCTCTGTATCCCCAAGTATATTCTTTGGCTTTCTTTCCATTGGATCTCCTGTGATCATTTTACTCTTTCCAGGGATTCTTGATCTATCCCTTCTGTGTATCAGGTCGAGTGCAGTGGAGTACACTTTATACTTGTGTTTCCCAAGCTTTTTTACATGATTCCCCCCCCTCTTTTGGTATTCCCCAAACCTGAAAGCCCCTTTTTATATAATTAAATGTAACCCTTTGCATATGTATTTATATTGTTATTAATTAGAATATTATTAACTAGTTGAAGAGCCCGTTACACGGGCCACAATGCCACTGCCAGCCGGTTGCGGGACAGTCATGCACGGTAGAGACCACCCACGGCGCAATTGATACAGTGCCAGCCGGTCGCGGTGCAGTCATGCGCAGTAGAGTCTGCCCATACCGCAGCTGATACAGAGCTGGATGCTCCTTCAGAGCGCCCGCTCTGTATCAGCCTCGTCATGGGCAGTCTCTACTGCGCATGACTGCGTCGTTACAAACTTTCTAGCAAATAATTTTTTTGGAGTTGTAATATATTGTTAGGGACCAGGATCTAGACAGACACAAAGATGTAAAATGCAAAACACCTTTATTAAAATAGCAAAAGCAAATAAAGCAAAATCGCGATCCAGAAGCGTAAACCAAAAGACAAGCCGGGGTCAGGAACCAAGACAGGTACTCAGCCAAGCCGGGGTCAGGAATACCTAGATCAGTGATGTCAGGATCAAGCCAGGAGTCAGGAACCAGAAGGGATGTCAGAGGAAGCCAGGTCATGCACAGGAAATCAGGAATGCAGTAGAACACTCTTGCAGCCAGAAGCAAACACAAGGGCAATCAGGAAGTGAGCCAAGCTGCTTTAAAAACCCTGGGAGGTTTGGCTGATAGCAGTCAGGTGAGCATTCACAGAGAGATCAGCTGATTCCACCAGACTCAGAACAGGGAAAGCAGTAGCAATGGATAGCAGAGCTCTAGATTAGTTCAGACAGCAGAATCAAGCAGCAGAGTAAGAGCAGCTCAGCCAATCCTTGACATATATTTTGAAAAAACAATTTGTTTTACATCCTTTTTTTGCCACATATATTCTTACAAACCAATATATATTGAATCTCTTGTAAACAAGCACTTACCACAAGTACTTTGCAGGCTGTGCTGTTCACAACCATTCTTTGACCCAACCTTTCCCAAACTTCTGAAAATAATCGCTTGTTCACAATATTAATACTGTTTTGGTACACATAAGTTTGTTGCTGAAACAAAGCTTTGCATCCCCACAGAAATATCCCCCCCCCAACACACACACACACACACAAGGGGTCATGCCCACAGTCTGGAAACCACTACCATATATTGATTTTGAGCCTTGATGTTACAGCTCATAAGACTTCTTTTTCCTTTGTTTTGGTCTTTGGAGCATTCTTACTTTTTCCAAGCCAGAGTTTCTAGTACACTGTTGAAGTCTTTAGATACTGCTACTTTTAGTGGTATGTCTTACCAAAGGGGCCGGGGGCCCAGAAGCATATAGGGTTATCATTGGTACCTATTGTTTGTACGTATATTTTACATATTTTTATTACATTTATTATCCATATTGGCAACAGCAGATCCTTTTATGTTCCTTCCCCGGGAGTGGTTTCACAGAGCAGGGTGGGTTAGAGTATCCTACATGAAATATACCGGCTTGAGTCATATCAGAAGGTTCTTCCCTTCATGTGTCTATCCAGTTACTTTTATACTTTTATCAATGTAACTCTATATGTATTGTGGTCTGCACCTCCTTCTGTCTCCTTTATAATGCTCATATTGCCTGTTTGGTCTAATGTAGGTGTTTGGGTCTTATTTCCTTTAAGCAGTCCAAGGTTTGTTATGGAGTCTTCTCCCTGCTCCTAAACAATGCTAAATGAATAGCCTTCGGTAAAGCTCCAGGTGATTTTTAGCGTGAGCAGTGACAAAAGATGACAGTAGAAAATTTCTCATGCTGCAAATATATCCCGGATAGAAGACATCTCAATTTGTGAATGCCTAAAGCTACATACTCCAGCACTCACTGGGTTTATCTGTATGTCTGTTGGGTGTTTTGGAGCAAGTTTCTGTGGTAACTTAACCCTTTTGTTGCTGGTTTGGCATCTCTTGGGGGTTGTTGGCACTTTCCCTTCTGGGTTCAGTGTTTATTGGGTTCTGGTAAGGTGTTTTACTGTTTTTTGCTGAATTTTTACTTCATTGAAAAACGTTGCAAAATTTATTTCCGCGCCTTTAAGGCATGCTTTACCGCATAGACGCCATTGCTCCATTTACCTCTATGGGACTTTACAGTTTGGGACATATCTCTGCAACCGCTCAAAGTAGTGACTTCAGAGATGGTTTATTTTGTTTTTCTGCCCTTGCTCTCCTATCTGGTCAATGTTTTGTGTGTGTTGGGGGGGCTCTGGGGGCTTCAGGCATTGTTGGGGTACTTTTACCGGGAAAACTACATTTCCCATGAGTGCTTGCTTCAAGCTAGTTTCCGACTGGCTCCCGTTGCGGCAGCCATTTTGTGCTTTCCCTTCACGAGTATCCTATGCAAGGCTTGGTCTCTCCTTCTCTCCTCAGCAGATTAACACTTCACCTGCCAGATAAGTGCATTTTAGTGATTTCTGGGGTGACATTTTAATCATACACACTGTATTTGGGTGATTCCTTATACTTTAAATGTTTTGAAACTGTGAGAATGTCTATTCCTTTGGAGCTTGGGGCTAGACCTAAGACTAAGGATACTGGGGTGTCTGTGTCCCCCATTGCGCATTGCTCCTCATGTCAATCAGGGTTGCCTAGAGAATACTCAGGTCATGTATGCCCAGCATGTGCTGCTGCCCCTGTGTCTCCCCGAGGGACCTCCAGCCATGCACTAGAGCCAATTGGATGCAAGAGTTTAAGGCTACTACCAGGGAACTCAGGTCTACCTTACAACTCCTTCCATCCCAATTACAGGGGGTCTTCCAGACTTGGCAGCCCCCACTCCTGTCAGATCTTCCCTGCTGAAACCACAGGGAGTACCTGGAAGACATTTCTCAGGTAAGCTTCAAAATAAAAGATGAGCTCATAAAGAGGAAGCCAGCAACACACACCCTACAGCTGGAAGGATAGAGATAAAGACAGTAGGATGATGGGGCGGGTCTTCTCTTATACTGTCCTATCACCTGAAAAGCAGACCAGTTGGTGAATTTACTACCATGATATATGCCATATTAAAGTGGTAATGGTAGTGAATGTGAATTATTTTGTTAGTTGTTCATATTTATTGAGAATTTACCGGGTCATCCAATTTACCAGCTTTCAACTCATTACAAAAATATGATGCCAATAACACAACCTATATATAAAGAAAAGAAGACAAACTAGTGGCTGTCAAATCAAGGCGTGTGGTTGGTAAAGTGGACCTGCATGGGGATCCTTATGTGGGAAAAGTTTGGAACAAAGAATCATGTCTGCGCATGTGGATATGATATCAAATACTAACTGAAGTTTAATTTTGGTGATCTAATCCGCACAGATGTGATTCATGGAGGCATTTAGGAACTTTGTGCCCAGCTTAAGGTAGGTGGAGGGTTAGTATTAGCTGGTATTCCTTTAATAGTTTTGGGTTTTGCCTGCTGAGTAAAAAGGGTACTCTTACTGCTGTCATTTGTTTTATTCAAAATATATAACCACTCAAACCATCAAGTAGTGAGTTAAAGTATTATTAGTTCCTGAGAGGAATGACTTAAAGTGTTAGTAATGTCCAACAAAAAGTTTTTTGCATTTAGAAGAGCTTAAAAAGCTGAGCTAAATGCAAAAAAAAATGTATCTCTCAAACCGCTATGGTTTAAGAGATACAGGCATTTAAAGTTCGCTGTCTCCTACTGACAGCTGTAAAGCTGTCAGCAGGAGATCCGTGTCAGTCGACAAGGAGGAGCTTGAAAAGTGCCAAGATCTTGTTACTTACAAGGAATCCCGTCATTGGAATGGTCTAAAACGTGTGCTTGAACACCAGGCACACGTTTTAGACCATTCCAATGACGGGATTCCTTGTAAGTAATGAGATTGCGGCACTTCTCAAGCGCCTCCGTGTCGACCGTCACGGATCTCCTGCTGACAGCTTTACAGCTGTCAGTAGGAGACAGCGAACTTTAAATGCCTGTATCTCTTAAACCATAGCGGTATGAGAGATACCTTTTTTGCATTCAGCTCAGCTTTTTAAGCTCTTCTAAATGCAAAAAAACTTTTTGTTGGACATTACTAACACTTTAACAGTCTACATCACATTCTATGGAGAACTGTTTGTCAGTGACTCACCTATGCCACAGAATATAAACAGAATAACAAATTGAAACCTGATCACTAGATGGCACTGTTAGTGTTAAAAAAACAAAAGGTTAAACAGTAATAACTCTGGAAATATACATTTCTAAGAGGTTTGCGAACCCTTGTTTTAACAAGCAGGAAAATCTCTGTATTATATGTTTTATTTTTTTCATAAAATTTTACTGCTTATTTAACCACTTGAGTGGTCTCCAGTTCATTGCTTACCAAAGTGTTGGATAACTCTTGGTGACTCAAAGGGTTAAGCATAAAAGTATAAAATATGTTGCCTTTTGCACTCATGTACTTTTTAGAGTTTGGGGAAAAGAAGTGAAACACTGGGTGGTATGTACAGTGGTATAACCAGAGGGAGCATTTAGAATTCATTTAGTAACGTCTTCTATGAAATATGCAGCAGTTGTGAGAATTGAGTTTACCATTGCCCATATCAAAGCAGGCTCAAGCAGAAACCTTGTCATATGTAATTGAAGTAGATGTCACAGTTAAAACATGTTTCACCTCAGTTATTCATTGAGTATTACATAAAGTTAATAGTCCATTCTCAAATGTGCAAGTGATTAGAAAGAATAAAATTATTTAAATATAAACCAGATGTGCAAATCTGCAGAAAGATTTAGGAGACAGTGATTCTGTCTACCTAAATTAAATTGAATACATTACCACTTCTCGTGTATGTATTAGTAATTGTGCACATTGATAAACAATCCATATGTGTACTGTACCCATTATATTTTGTAACAATAAAGCTGACATATTACGTAATATCTCACATAATGAATTGACTGAATAGAATCTCACTGACATATGAACATCATTGTAGCAGTGAAATAGATTCCTGTTTCAAGCATTGAGGTTACATGTGATGTGTGAATTCTGCTCAATCACTCATGCTTTGGGAGGTGGGGAACTGGATGTGAATACAAGATCTGTGAGTAATCCAAGCCCTTCTCCACCTGACTATATAGAAATTGTTTTACCAGAAAGAATACATTTAAATGTATCAAGTTTTCAATTATGAAAAACCTCTGAGCATCATTCTTTCCTTCCCTATCCACCATGCTGTCTCAGCACACCTTTTCTTATTTCTTCCCGTTGGATCATTGGAACCAAGGGTGAGCAACACGTAGCTCTCCAGCTTATTTTTGATTGCAAATGACGTCATGATGATAGAAGTTGCTGTTCAGCAACAGACTTATAGTTACTAGTTACTGATTGTAAGCGTTCGCGCTTACCTTTAAGGGAAACCGGCTGCTCTAGTACTCCGTTCGGCAGCCGGTCCCCTTGGTGTTCCGGATGCTGTTCCTGGGCTGTGTGTGTGGGCTCTTGTGCATTGCTTGGCTCCCTCTGCTGGCCGTCTGAGTCAGGCGCTTGTTACTAGGGATTCCTTAAGTGACGTATGCGGCTCTTAAAGAGACAGTGCTCCACCTTCAAGGGGTGGAGCTTAGAGTATTTAAGCTGCCTGGACACTAACTCATTTGCCCTTTTGTGGTGTCCAGTGCAGTTGGCTAGCGTTTGTGCATACTTAGTTCATCTGACTACCCGCTCTGTGTATGACCCCGGCTTGGCTGACATTCCTTCTGGTGTGGACCTGCGGCTCTGGTAGACTAACTCCTCTGTGTATGACCTTTGGCCTGGCTGACTATCCGTCTTGGTACTGACCTGTGGCTCTGTCCGACTATCCGCTCTGCGTATGACCTGGATAGTCCGATACCTTCGGGTACGACCTGCGGCTCTAGTTTACATATTCGCTCCCTGTATGTTCCTATTTGTCTGACTACCCACCTTGGTGCTACCTGGGGTTGCCCACTGCACACCCAGCATACCAATGCTCCAGTGGATAACTGGTTGGGTACTCCTGGTGGCTCTAGCAGATGTCTCCTTGTCCCTGTCCATTTACTGCGGCGTTCAGGTGCGGACCTGTAGCGCAGTAGCCTTTCTCTGGAACCTTGTCTGTCCAGGTGCGGGCCTGTAACGCAGTAGCCTTTCTCTGGAACTTTGTCTGTCCAGGTGCGGGCCTGTAACGCAGTAGCCTTTCTCTGGAACCTTGTCTGTCCAGGTGCGGACCTGTAACGCAGTAGCCTTTCTCTGGAACCTTGTCTGTACGGGTGCGGACCTGTAATGCAGTAGCCTTTCTCTGGTACCTTGTCTGTGCGGGTGCGGACCTGTAATGCAGTAGCCTTTCAATGGTACCTTGTCTGTTCAGGTGCAGACCTGTAGCGCTGTAGCCTTTCTCAGGAACCTTGTAGGTACAGGTGCGGACCTGTAGTAGATCCTCCAGCCTGTCTTCTGGAGCTCAGCTCGGTACCTCCACAGCAGCACTATAGTTCCTAACATCTGTTATATTGTTTGTGTTCTTGCTGTTGCCGTTCATTCTGTATGTGTATTTCTTAATAAAGATTGTGTTACCTACAGTACTGGTCCGTTTCTCGTTATTGAGTACATGACACTGATTCCTGATGTCAACACTCACATTCTGCATTCTTTCCTTCTACCCATCCGCGAACTGCTTCACAATGCATTGTAGACCTGTTTAGCATTTAAGGGGTTAAACCCCCATGAAACCAACCTAAATTTTGGCAGGGTGCATTTCTCACCTTTGGGGAAATTGGTTTTCCTAGAATTGCTCCAGTTTTCTTTTATACATAAGGCCCAGTATGCCATAACATGGATATTTTTTGACATCAGGAGAAAGCGAGAGAGGGGTGAACATTCAGTGCTTGCACCATTCTTCTTATTTTCTTCTGCTCTATAAAAGTATAAAATGGTTTTATGGGACATTACTGTCCCTTTAATACTATAACCAAAAAGGCAAAGTCAGCTGTAAAATGTACAAACTGAGTAGGTACTGTTCTCATAGTGGTACACTACAGGAAAAAGTTGGAAACCAGTCCTCACCAAAAGATCATTGATAATGTGCATTATTATGTAAGTCCTGTTCAGTTCATTTCCTAACACAGTTTTATTTTTTGTGATGTTTGTAATATAAACTTCATTAATGTTTATAAGACTTATATCAGGACACAAAAATCTGTGTTGGCTCGTTAGATATCCAATAGCTGTGCAGATCAAGAGATAGGTCACACTATTTGTAAACATAGATTGAAATGTTACTCCCATCTGCGTTAAGCTCTTTGCCAATATTTTGTAGTAATACTTCATTCCTTTGCGTTCAAGGGCTCAGAGAACCAAGGTTAAAGTTAATACCTGTTTTGCAAGATCATTATTTGTATTATTATTACATCAAGTACTAGCTCACATTTTCATGAACATTGTATGCCAAGAGCAAGCTGTAATTCACTTTATCATTATTATTTGTAATAAAATTAGCTATGCGCCTTCTTAGGATTGTAAAAATAGCTGAAGATAGAATATTTGTAACATAATATTTTTACAGAATTGAGTAAATGTGCAATTACTAGAAAGAGCTTGAGTTCATTAAACTTTGAATTACTCTTGCATGAATGGAATACGTTGAAAAGGTAACAGCTTTAAATAAATGGAAATTGTAAGATAGACCATGTTCAAATCTGAATTTGCCTGTTTGTCATGTTAAACGGTATTTATAATGTAGCGTGAAGATGTAGAATTTCTCCAGTTGTGTTTAACCCCTTGGGTGCTGTCTTTAGCACATTGCTAATCAGTGTGTTGGAAACCACAGTAGCAGCCAAGGGTTTACAAAAAAAGTTGTCTGTTTGAACACAGACTTATTGTACTGTAAACCAGAGGTTCTCAACCCTTGCCCTCAGTGGCCACTAACAGGCCAGGATTTGATGATTTCCTTGTTAGAGCACAGGTGAGTTAACCCCTTAGTGACAGCCGCGTGCGTACGTGGCTGTCACCTTAAAGGGATAGTAATACTTAAAATGTAAAAAAAAATATGTTGTAGGGTTTATCCCCCTGAGTAAAAGAAGAGTACTCCCACTGCTGAAAGGTGTTTCATTCAAAAGTTATTAATTTTCAAAGTTGAATTTTTTAGGTGCAATATCACAGTGGCCTGAAATTGTACAGTGGCGCTGTTGCTACATGATCCTATGGACAGCTCTGGTCCCGGGACCATAAATCTCCATAGGATGATGTAGCAACAGCGCCACTGTACAATTTCAGGCCACTGTGATATTGCACCTAAAAAATTCAACTTTGAAAATTAATAACTTTTGAATGAAACACCTTTCAGCAGTGGGAGTACTCTTGTTTTACTCAGGGGGATAAACCCTACAACATATTTTTTTGGGGGGTTAATCAGTGTGAATGAGCCTCTGATCACCACACCTGTGCTCTAGCAGAGAAATCACTAAGTCCTGGCCTGTTAGTGGCCACTGAGGGCACAGGTTGAGAAACTCTGGTTTACAGTACAATAAGTCTATGTTCAAACAGGCAACTTTTTTTGTAGATGTTAGATGCAGTGGAACGGCGGGAAGAAAGAAATGTTGTTTTACAGTGGTTTACATGTGATGGGGTAGCAAGGTATTTTACTTTTTTTCTCAGCATCACTTTCTGTCAATATAAACTGCAGAAGCAACAACACTGCACAGAAAACACACATACCAGTGGTGTTTGTGTGATTCCAGCCTCCTACAACTTAGTGATATTCATATATTCTTTTTAAGAGCTGTTATTTATGCCATATTATCACTCAGATTATCATGTTCTAAGAGATTTTAGCCTTTCATGGAAAAGGTTTTTACTCCTCCATCACTACTATTACAAAAATGCCTACTCAGACTCTCAGAAGGGTACAGCACAGTATGGAAGTCAGCGCCGGCGGGAGTCAGGAGTCTGGGTCCTGGAACAGGAACTCACTGCATTGCAGAAGATTTTGTGAATGACAGATACTCACTGAATCCATACATGCATCACAGCTCCGCATCTCACACGCACCAGCCAGACAGCCATTGAGGACCATTGAGCAAATACTCGCCTCCTTCATTGATGGTGGTGGTGCGTGTAGGTAGGTTGTAAGTTGTGACTGTCAATGTCTGTCACTGACACAGTTGAGTGAGCCACAGCGCAGGAGCAGACTGGAACTGGAAATTTAATGGGACTGAGTGGAAGTGGAAGAGACAGTCTGCTGTGGGTGCCGGCTTGTTGCTTGTTGTCCCGGTGGGGGTGACTCGGGACGGGGGACACTGACCTAATTAAGGGACAATTCCGGGCATTCCGGTACATGTGGTCACCCTACACCTTTGTGCATCAACAGATTGCCTCACAATGCATTACACACAACTGTGGTCCTCAGGGGATTAAAGCATCTGATACTTTCTCTAAGCTTCTGATCCTTACTCTACGCCATGCTTTCCTAAAACACTCTGAAATGCCTCAAGTGCCACTTAGCACAGGCCTGTAGGACTTCCCTACTTAAGCGCATGTGACTTCATTAGAATTACAGCCTGTGATTAGAATATCCCCACTTGATCACAGTGAAGTCAAATATCTGACCTTAAGCCCTGCTCTAAGCTGTTGAATGTTTATTGATATTATAATCACTTATTCTTAATGTGTATTTATTGTGCCAAGAATGTAGGCAAGACACAATCTAAAGTGCAATTTAAAGGGACAGTATTGTCAAAATATTTAAAAAGTGACTAATGTAGCTATTACAAAATGAAACTGAATGCCCAAAGTCCCATCTCTCAAACCTTTATGGTTTGAGAGATATTCCTAGTGAAAGTTCCCCCCTCCTTCCTCTTTCCCTGACATCAGCGCTCTAGCTGACTGCAGGGGAATCCGGTCCCGGGACCGGCGAAGGCTCTTCAGCAGAGCCAAGATCACGATCTTGAAAAAGAACTACTTCATTGGAATGGTCAACAAAGTGTGCTTGCAAACCACAGCGAATATCTCTCAAACCATAAAGGTTTGAGAGATGGGACTTTGGGCATTCAGTTTCATTTTGTAATAGCTACAGTATTCACTTTTTTAAATATTTTGACAGTAATGTCCCTTTAACATCAGAAGGTGGTGGTGAGAGCTGCTGGCCTAGGGGGTGCTTGCCTTCTCCCTCTCAATCAAAAAGAAGTTCCAAGAAGTTCCTTGACTCATGCACATTCCTATTTGTCCAACAAGTTTTACAGGTAATCTTAGAGATTTGATGTGAATAACCCTGATGTGGATTCTCATACTTGACTATAAAAATAATAAATATCTAACCTCTTATTCCTGGAATTGTAGTCTGTATCACTTGCAGTTCCTCAAAACAGAAACATCTCAGTTTTCATGAAGCAAAAAAAAGCACAGTATTAAAACATAAGAACAAGAATAAAGTCCAATGCAATGGGGCATTAATTACTTGTCATAATTCTAGACAAACAAGTTTTTGTTCAGATCTTTATGCCAGTTCTGCTTAACTTTAGGCTTGGGCATGCAGCTTGGACATTGGAAACATTTTAATGAGCTTTAATGATCCAAAAAGCTTCCATGAAAATGGATTATAGCCACATAGTTTGTTTTCAAGTAGTAAGCATCGCCAAGAATAGCACAAGAAAATAGCACAAGGGCACAATGTTGTAAGCAAGACTACTGAAGTGTCTGACACAAAATGGGACAATGGTCTACTGTAAAACTAAATGTGCCCCATCAGACATTTCTTTATTTTAACTGATATGGGTAGATTTGATGGGAAACTAATGTAGTGGTAGTGAAGTTGAAAACAATATTAACCCATAGCCTTCTGAGTGTCAGAGGGGTACGCAACGCAGTGTGTTGCGTAATCCTCTGGCATTCAAAGGGTTAATGAATACCGGGGTGTATAATGAATAGAGCTAGGAATAATTGTGGACAAAAAAACCTTGTAGCAGTGCAGTTTCAATCATCAACTGTTAAAGCCAGCAATATTGCATAAAACTAAGTATTGACTCACAGGAAGAGAGAGTAATCTTGTCTCTTTTTAAATCTTTGGTAAGACCTCACCATGAATTAGCAATAGAGTTTTGGGCACCTGTTCACAGTAACATTGTAGAGCCAGAAAGAATTCAGTGGCAGGTAAGAAAACTAACAAAGGGAATGAAAAACATTAGTTATGAGCAAAAATGTTCCTATTCATGGAGTTTTAAATAATTAATATATACTACATTTTAGAGACACATAGTTAAGGACATTAGTAACATTACATTATCACAAAGCATCATACCTGGGAACTTCTCAAATTAGCTCATCATTCGAAATATTAACCTGTAACGCTAGTAGATTCTAGGTGCTGTGTCAATGTTTGCACTAACCCAGAGATCATCCAGTCTGTCCTCAAGGAACCTTCATGTTACAGTTCTGAGATATCACTTCTTAAATACTCACAAAAGAAGGAGGACTTCTCCCTCTGCCTTTTTGGTAGAAATGTCACTAATTTAGACATTAAATAAGCAGTAAATTGATGTAAATCATACAGTAGGAAACACTTGAGTTTGTTACCCTGAGCATCTCTTTACCCAGAGATTTGGTTCAAAACCCTGAGTCTTGAGGCCAATCCCTGAAAGCTTCTGGGTATGCAGAGCATATAATTGAAATGGTGCTATACTAGTGATACCATAGAGCTTACAATTGAAATAGAGCTACACTAGTGATACCACAGAGCTTGCAGTTGAAATGGGGCAACACTTGAGATACACAAAGCGTACAACTGAAATGAAGCTGTACTAGTTATACCACATATCTTATATTTGAAATGGAGCTAAGCTACTGATATCACAGACTTTATCATTAAAATGGTCCTAAACTAGTTATAACAAATAGATTATAATATATATATATATATATATATATATATATATAAAAAAAAAATATATATATATATATATATATATATATATATATATATACCACAGAGCTTTCAACTGAGACGCATTAGTGATAGCACAGTTACCATCAGAATGGCAGTAAACTAGTTATAACAAAAACATTACAGTTGATATATAGGTAAGCTAGTGATAACATGGAAATTGCAGTTGAAATGGAGCTACACTAGTGATACCAGAGCTCTTACAAATGAATAGGAGTAATACATGCAATAGATGTTACACATAGACACCCTATAGATAATGATTGCCTGTGTATTACATACCGTAGACATCCATTATCTATATGGCAGCCATTCTATATATTTCATTATGTAATAAAACCAGCAGAAAATATAGATTTGTCATATAGTTAATGGATGCCTGTGAATTACATACAATAGGCATTCATAAACTATAGGGGACTTTTGTATCAAATCTACTGTATGTTGAGCAATTCTGAAACAAACCAACTGCTCCAGAGGGGACACTATTTTAAAAGAGACTTTTATCCCCTTGAGTGATATAGACTTGTATTTGTCCTTTTATGATATAGTTAGTTTACTCCAGAATTACTCCACTTTCTCTTACATCTACTGTGGAACACAGGAACCATTGGGTAAAGTGCCCCTCCTTCAGATGGCAGGACACTTCAAAAAAAGGCAGGGCCTTTGAGGCAGAGACCTCCCTCCTCCCTCCAGCTCTCTCCCCCAGTGATTTTGCCTCAGTAAAGGGAAAGTTGGCACTGTTCTCTTAGTTTTAGACTCCATTTTTATTCTTAGATATGGGTAACCCCCATTAAGGGGACTCCCATTAACCAGCTTCCCTGGAATTGGATTGATCAGTTCACAGGTGTATATCTGGACCATTTTCCTGTGGAGGTTAATGTTATTATAAGTCTGTGCCTCACAGCTGAGCTTCTCTGAGGTTCTGTATTTAAAAAATAGGAGTCTGAAGACTGGTACATTAACCATCTGAGTGCTTATGTCCCTGTTGTTATTTGATACCCACTGGGATATGATGATTTTGACTATTTTGCACTCAATCCGTCTCATTTTCATTGAATCTCACATTTCTAAAAGTGTCTGCTTTCTCCTTTTTTTAGAGCAGATAGCCTTATTCCATTTATTTTTTATTTAATTTCACTATGTATATATGTTTCAGCCTTATTTCTTTATTTGATTTTATTAAACACGACCCCTTTAATAGTGTCCTTGCAGTGCGTGGAGAATATTTACAGAGACACATCGCTGCACCTGCTTCACTTGCAAGGGTCAGAGAGGGCTCAAAATGAATCACTGGACCTGCTCCATCATCTGGTCAGCTTAGGGATAATGTTCAGACCACTTAAATTTACCATCTTTTGCATGGCTGTAGAGGCACCATTTGCTGAGCATTTGCAATCAGAAACTACATTCCACAGAATTTCCCAGGATTTCTGAATTGAACAGGGTGGCGCTTTTGCAGCCATCTTACTCTTCTCTTTGCATAGGCTGGTCTCTCTTCTCTGCTTTACCAATTTAACCCCTAGCAGTCAGATAATTACCTATTGGGGTATTTCTGTGCATTTTCTCATACTTTTCTACTATTTTGGACTACTTTGGAGGTTTTTTTCTCTGAACATGTCAGTTCTTAAGGGACACATGGGGGAATCAAAGCCAAAGGATTCAGGGGTCCATTTAACCCCTTTAGCACGCTATTTCTCATGCCAAACTAGGCTTCCACGGGAATATTCAGGCACTATATGTCCCTTTTGCATTGTGGCCCCTACTACTCCCCCTGGGCCCTCCACTGCAGAAAAAGAGCCAGTTTGGGTGAAGACTATGATTTCTTCAGTTGCTTGTCTCCCTTCATCTCTTCAAGGGGTTCTCCATTCTTGACACTCCATACCACCTGTCAAACACATTATTCCTGCCTTTAGGGGGCATTCTCAGTTGGGTCCTCTGTGATGGGAAGGATATGAATTCTTTCTTGTCCTTTGGGAATGGCAATGAGGAAGACCCTTGCACTCATGCATGTGGTATTAGAGATTCTGCAGGTCACTGAGGCCTCTGGTACAGGGTCTTCCTCACCCAAATTTCCTCACCATCTCTCTCTGGACCAGGTTATCATGGAAGATGAGAGACTCTTTCTTAACAAACACATTTCCATCTGCTTTCCCTTTTCCAGCAAGGCTTTGTAGCGGTGGGTCTCTCCACCTGTGGTTGATCCCCCAATATCTCACCTTGTTAAAAACACCACCCTGCATTTGGCAGATGCCACAGCTCTGGCCACTGGGACTCTGGCCACTGCCTGTAAGCTGGAGAGATCTCTAGCCAATGAGATTGCTCCAGCTTACAGGCAGAAAGCCTCTGCCATCGGAGGAGGCTGGATAGAGGGAGGGGAGCAGAGGAAGAGTGACAGACTACAGTACAGAACTGGTAACTGCAGTCTGTCTGGAAGTAGGGTGCAGGGCAGTATTTATTCCTTAGATTTCGGCTAAATAGCGATCAAAAAAAAAAAAAAATACAATATTACGCATATTCCCTATATAAACTATATAGTAAGACAAACTTGTTTAGGGGTGATAGATCCCCTTTAACATGACACAACTTAGAGTGTCACTCGACTTAACCACCCAGAGAAATTGGTCCTTCACTCTCTGAAGCCTTGTGATTTGGGACAAAACCCTAAGGACTCGGGGTAAACGCCTAGGAGTTTCCAAGTATGAGCATAGGTCTCTAGTCTACTTATCCTGCCTTATCTGAAATTCCACATTTACATAATGGTTTTTTTTTCCTAGAGATTTGTGCCTTCTCAGAGTGTTTTGTGTGTGTACTTGTGTGTGTGTTTTATGTGGTTGCAGGCTATGGGTCAGGTGAGGAAGGGGTGAATTGAGTGTCTGTGCACAGAAATGCAGTAGTGGTGGTGGTGGGAAAAATTGGTACTTTACCTAGGTCCCTATGGAGACTTCCTACATCTCTGAACCCTTTTATTTCCAATGTTCCTCCTCTACCATGAAAAAGAAGAGAGAAAACTGCCCATAGTATATAACATCATGACATTTATTAAAATAATATAAAATACCAAGTGGTCGTTCACAATATAAAGAGGTCAGTTCCCTTAGTCCTTTACATAGTATGGAAACTCTACCACAAAGTATTAGATCCTCTGTCAGATAATGGGACAAATGTATGAGTCCCGGAACTCAGCTTCACTTACGTTTGGCTTCAACTTTAGAGTTTGCACTTAAAGGCATGCACAATAGCTAAGTGCAGCTCACCTTAGATCAGTGGATCTAAATCAGGGTATCGTGGCACACTGGTGTACCGTGCATGCCATCTAAGAGTGCGCCACTTTTTTGCTTTTTTTAAAGACTTTGACAAAAATGTTACAGTTACTTTTATAATGTATGTGTATGTAAGTAATTATGCACAATATGCTCTTTGTTGTCAATCTGACTGTGAAACCTAAGAATAACTATATATTTATGTGTTGTACCCTTCATTAAGTCCTTGAAAAATTACCTATAAAATTCTAGGGGTTCCCTGAAAATTCCAGATTGCATGTTAAGGGTGCCTTGAGCAAAAATAAAATTGAGATCCACTGCTTTAGATTTCTATCATACAGTATGGCCTATCCATCTGCCCACAGCAACTGTGTGTAACCAACACCTTACAGTTCTAGAGAATAGTTCAATATGTTAAAAAACATTATTCTCATGACTTGACCAGTGACTAACACTAGTCCTGTACAACTGTGTCGTTTTGTATAAAGTTGATTATGGTTTTGTAATACTGCCAAAAAAAAATAATAATAATAATATTTTTCAATACATAATAGGATATAAAGCATCACTCTTTTCAATACAAAATTTCGGCCCTCACACATATGTATTTTCAATGCCCTTGCATTAGAGCTTGTGATTGCTTTAGGAGCTGTAAGGCTTTACTGTGAGCGCTCTCCAATAGAAAGCTCATGGAAATGGTGTAAAGTTACTCTTCTCCTTTTTAGACATCACATTAGATAAGGTGTGGAGAACAGGTACACCCGAAACGCCCATATGCTTCCCCACTGCCCTATGCCAGGAGCAAACAACTTTAAGGGGATAATATGCAATATAATTTACATAGTAAATTGACATTAGGCAAGTGTAGGACTAGAAAATCAGTTCCAGCACCTGATTTAAAGTGGAATCGTATTAGTACATGACCCTAATATGTTGTATGGAAATATATTTATTAAGTATAGCAATAGATATCTACATAGTTTTTAAAGGCGCAGTAAGCGTTTGTTGTGAATAAAATATATTGTAGGGCTTTTCCTTTTGAATAAAACAAGGGTATGCCTACTGCTGAGAGAAGCATATTACCAGACTTATTACAGTTTAAACTTGTGTTTTCTGTAGGAGAGGTGAGACACTGACAAAAAGTGCTCCATAGAATGTGATAGAAACTGCTGAGTCAAGCTGTCAGAACTTTCAAGAAGTAAACACGTTGTAAATCCGCTTCCTGATTATTTGAACTGCTATAGCATTTGAACTAATCATCGGACAGTGGTGGGGAAAAGCTCTATAACATACAGATTTTCATTAAGAGGTTTTCATTAAGAGTATGATACTTGTCTAGCTAGGCAGTAATTTAGTACAGTACTACAATTACTTAATTTTTACATTTTGTTTTTTTCATTAATCTATCATGTTGTAAAACACGGTTTAGAAAATAATTTACTATGACACCTCATTGTAATGTTATTGATAATTGTTCATTTATGGTGTTTATTTGTTACTGTATTTAGTATTTCCAGGGCTTGCATGTTTTTAATAAGCCTTCTGTCATATTGTTGTGGTCCTGTAATTGGTGCCTGGGAAAGTAGCCACTTAGGACTTTGGCCTTCATATACATTTTTGTTATTCAACAGTGGCTGATACAAGGAGGTGACTAACAAGGTCTAGGCTGTCTCTTCGATGGTCAGATATGTCATGACGTTTCATATTTTGTTGTTATTATTTATTAATGTGTATAACTTAGGTGCTTTCAAGAGTATTAAAGGTACACTAATATTTATAAATTATCTGGGGCTATTTGCACTTAACCCTTTGAGTGCCAGAGGGGTATGCAACACATTGCTTTGCAATGCATTGTGTACCCCTCTGGTACTCAAAGGGTTAACCCCCTTATGGATCTCTCTGTCCACTGGCAGGCCAGGTAATCACTGTATGGCACGTAGGCCCGATGTGATGGTGTAATTACGTGACGTGACAGGATAGTCACCAGTCTTTAACACATGGACAGCTATGACCATCCTGGCACGTCATGTGGCATTAAGGGGTTAAATACACTGTAGTCCATTGTAACATCTGTAAAACTTTTCTACGTTTCCTCGTGTCTAAAATCAAGTCTTGCATGTGCTCCATGTTAACTTCCTGACTCGCATGCCATAGCAATATTTATAAGGTGTTTCAGAAGTGATAGCGCTGTACTGTCTGTAATGGACTGAGTTAAGGTAACATACTTTCTGAACAGAATAGTGGTGAGTACCAATAGCAGTAAATTAACTCTTATGTACATACAAAATAAACCAAATGTTGTCTATGTAGGTCAGCCTGGACATGTATTAAAATACAAGTTTAGGATTATACATTTTAAGCATTGATCATAAAATGTCTAATATTTACAGTAGCTAGCTGGAAGCACATGGTATTTTAAATTATATAATCTAATATCATGTTTAGGTGTTAGTATTGCTTTAATAAAGTTGTGGCTATTGACCTACTGACCTCTGTAGGTATGACAGTCTTAGTAGTGCTGGATTTAAGTGACCCTCTTATAGCCAAGACTATTTCAGTTGTTCAAATGACTATAATTGTAAAGTGCTATATTAATTTAACATTGTTAGTTGCCTCACACTGCTAATATATTATTCAGTTTTTCTCGTAGGGTTGTGGATAGTGCAGAAGCATAGCAAAGACATTTTGGTTAGTCAGTGGATGGAAGGACAACTTCTGTCACCCTCAGTCCGAGTGCTAACCCAATACATTTTGTTTATTCTTGTTGGAAAAATACATACAATAATGATATTTAATCTTATTGTTACATACACTCTTCATTTTATATGTTTAATAATTAAAATACTTAATTGATTAACTATTATAGTAATATTAATTTTCCATTTAGAATCCTCATAAAATTAGCCATGCATTTGATTCAGATTGTGTCACTGGAATTTTTAAAGACATTTGCAAAATTAACTTTCATTTGGACTTCTACATTCCCTCTCTATTTTTTATTCTTGAAACATGTCCAAATGATTTGGCATTAGCAATAAAGTGCTCTAAAAGGATTATGACATCATGTGGGAAGAATATGCAAGCAGCTGTTACATAAGCATTCTTGCTCAGCAGGGTATACACTTATCTTCTCTCCTCTTTTTACAGTGTTAACGCATAGGAGAGGTGTAAATAACTTTACTTGTGTATGCTTACCACACGGAAAGCAGCTGACTGCATGCAAAATTTCCATGAAAGCAGACAGTACTTTATGGACCACCAGAAACACCACTATTCAGAAATTAGATCTAAAAAGAATCCACTTAAACCTTAGATGTCCTAAAAACAAGTAATGCATAATGCCTGAATTGTAAGGTCTGTTTTCTAGTATTGATTTCTATATTTATAGAACTTGTAACCGTTACATTTTCTTTGAATATCTTTATTGATATAATGCCCTTTAATACATAAACAAAGTAACATGTATGTTACTAGTACCCTTTCTGAAAAAGTGACTTTTGGATCTCCCATTCACTCTTCTATAAACAAGTACACGTGGAAAATGTGTTTCTCATTTTTATGGACAGCTCTGGTCAACTGACCACAATCCTCCATATGATGGAGTAGCAAAAGCACCACTCTAAAATGTCAGGCTGTTTAAATATTGCACCTAAAAAATTCAAGTTTGAGCTGCAAAAACTTTTGAATAAAAGACATCTCAGCAGTATGAGTGCCCTTGTTTTATGTAGGAGGATACATCCTACGATTTTTTTTTACATATTAAGTGTTACTATCCCTTTAAGATATTTCTGTGTGGCCACAGGCAGCATGTCTACATATGGAATTAGCTTCATGTTTTTTTTAGCAGCTTAGTTCTTCTCACCCAAAATGGGCACCCATAGAATTCAAGGACAAGCTGCCCCATGCCATCACAATAACAATATAAAAGTACCCCCAAAATCTAAAATTATTTCTATATAAATATACAGTCAACATCTATGATTTTTTTAAATATCAGAAAGATTTAAATAAAATGAAAAACATTAACCTTTGAGTGCCAGAGGGGTACACAACGCATTGCTCTGCAATGTGTTGCACACCCCTCTGGCACTCATTTGTTAATGTTAATAATACGTAATCAGGGCTCAAAATTTCCACTCGCCACTAGCCAATGGCGAGTGAAAATTTAGCCCTGGTGAGTAGAAATTCAGCCCTGGTGGGTATGTTATGGCTTGCAGTAGCGAGCAATTTTTCAGGTCCGGCTAGTAGCAAAGGACTTCACATTTTAAGCCCTGACATAATAATACATAAACAAAAATGCCAAGATGGTTCCTATTTCTTTATTATACTGAATCCAATTATTTATGTATACTTATTATTAGTAAGTGTGTATGTCATCATCAGATTTGGCATTCTTGTATCTGAGCACAAAAGGGCACATGCCTAATTACCCAGGGATTTATATTTACAAAAATGGTTTGTTTTTACAAACAGATATAGGAAATTGCAAAGGTCACAGAACAGTATCTTTCATGAGCACATTTCCACACAATAAAATGGCTTCATTTGAATAACCCATCTCTTCAGAGAAACATGATAATGCAACAGACTTGTGGGTAACACCATATCCTATATAATAATTTGTTAGGATGTTTGTCACGATGCAGTCATGTGCAGTAGAGACTGCCCGCATTCGGCCAGTCTCTACTGTGCATGATTGCATCGCGTGAGTGAGTCGACGCAAGACTGCATCGCGTGGAGCAGTGAGGTAGCAGCCTCTTAACATTACCCGGACCTTGGCCCATGTACATGGGCTTTTACACTAGTAAGTTCATATATAAGCACTGCAAGGGTTGCAGTTATGCTGGCCCTAGTGCCCAGCAGGTTCAAGTTATGACCCTAAGAGAATATTTGTGTTTGGGAGTCAGAAAAATGTATGTACTGAGGTCCTTCAATGACTAATTTTGCCACTGGATATAACAAGGAAAAATGATCAAGTTCTTTAAGTCATATACATAGTTTTGTTTGACTTCTAGAAAAGTTGTTTATTCTAGCATTTCTCTGTTTCTTAAAGCTTTCAAAGTAATGAAATATATGTCAGCAATCTAGAAAACAGTATTGATACTCTGAGAACAGGTAGTATAGACACACAGGAAAATATGAGAATCTGTTTTTCTGTGGCTGCTTTTAACCCTTTGGGTGAAGGATAATGGGTTGGATACCCCTCTGGCATTCACAGGGTGAACACAGTTTCTGGATTCCAATGGGGAAATAAGGGGTAACCACCAATTTGGAGATGTTGTTTGTCCAATCACCACTGCTGTTTGAAGTGTTTATACCAATTCTGTCCAATCAGAAGACAGAATCAAGGACTATGCTCTAACTCTGTTTTCTCTAAAGATAATTATGATATAGTTTCTAAGAAACTATTAGTTTCAGGAAAGTACAGCATATATCCTTAACCCTTTAAGGACCAAAGCAGGCACGTGCACACATAGACACCAAGGGGGCTTGAGCACCTGCCCTTTTTGTCCAAAGTGCCCTCGTGCCCTTTTAACAAAATAAATAAAGTGCCCTTTTTTCATTTGAGCCCCTGCCCCCCAAAATGTCTGTGCACATCCCTGGACCAAAGTGATGAGCAGTGTATTGCTAATCAGTGCATTAAACAGCAGTGGGGATTGGACAAACAACATCTCCAAATTGGTGGTTACCCCTTATTTCCCCATTTTTCCTTGTTTTATCCAGTGGCAAAATTACATACTCTTTTGGTTCATAAAACGTTAAATGGCCTTTTGATGGAAGCTTAAGTGGGATAAATAGCATTTCCCAAATTCACTTTGATTTAAATAGGGCCTGTAGTCCTTTAAATTCTGGGAGATGTCCAGTACTTTGCTTTACAATGCATTGGAATCATTTATACCATTCAAAGTGTTACAGCAGTTATTTACTTTAGTTGTGTATATGTCAGTCAGGGGCATAGAAGGTAATAGTATAGACTTTTAAAAAGTTCTGTGTTATGAGCAAGTTAGTTCAGCAAGTTAGTTCAGACAGACATTCAGGCATTGTAAGTGGAGTTTGATCAAATTACATACTTTTTTTTATTTTAATTTTTTTTTTCAAAAAAATATTGCGTTTTAAATTTCATTTTGCCTGATTGTCTAGTCAATACAAGATTGCTCTCAGGGAAAGTCCTAAATGAGAACTTCAGGGGTTGTTTTTATGTGGACCCAAAGGAAGACAGTTTTCAGAATCAAGAAGTGTGTTTTAGGCATGTCTGGAATAAGCTTGTTTCAGGTGACAACCACTGTTACAAATGCCTGTCTAGGCCAACCATTCCCTGCTTTTTGTTTTTTTTGGTAGGTATCTTTTGTTGAACAGTCGGGTATATCAATGTAATTACTGTGTACAACAAAATTACTCACCTAGGTAGGTATACATCAAACAGCAGTCAGGTATATAGAATTATTGTGTAACAAAAGTACTTTCACAGGTAGGTGTTCTTCAAAAGGCAACCAGATATATCTATATAATTACTGTGTTTGTAACAGAAGGACTAATCTAGGTATGAATTCATTATACAGAAGTCAGGTGCATCTATATAATTACTGTCTGACAGAAACACTTTCCTGGTTTGATGTCCTTCATATGGCTTTCAGGAATATCTATACAGTTACTTGTGTAACTGAAAGACTTACTTAGTCAGGTGTCCATTATACAGCATTCATGGAAAACAAGGGTGCTTATTATACATAGGTACTTTTGTTTTCCCCTTAAATCTTGGGTTAATTTTACTACTGCGTATTATACATAGGTGCGTATTATACCTGAGATTTTATGGTAAGTGCTGAAACAACCATACAGCCAACACTTTATTTCAGCTGAGAGTCATGATAATATATATATATATATATATATATATATATATATATATGTATGACATAGTATTTCCCTATGAATTTATGCAATAATGTTTAACCCCTTAAGGACCAGCGGTCCCGGGGCGTGGCGTCCCTTAAGGACCACATAGGAAACGTTGACGTGCCGTCCCACGTGACTGATCACGTGGGGCGGCACGTCAAACGGGGCACTGGAAGAGATCGCTCCGGTCTTGGAGCGATCAACTTCAGTGCCCGGTATTACTCACCACGCTCCTGTAGGAGCGCGGTGAGTAAAAGTACGTGACGTGGCAGGACCGTCACTGGTCCTTAAGTGCCGGACCAGCGTGACGGTCCTGCCACGTCAATGGTACTTAAGGGGTTAAACATTGTGCTTATTGTACTGTAAGCATGGTGGCTTTAACATACATGCATTTTGTGTAAAGCAGGTCATGTTAAAATAAGGTAAAATTAGGAAACTGAATACCAAAATGTAATTCAGCATGTATAAATGAGAGACTTACACATTGCACAAAGTTAATCCACGCAAAGCTATAACAGTGTAGACCAAATGTATGATCATTATAATTGTGTGAAACAGCCTTATTACCAAGACATTATTTCAGCTTAGAGTCATGACTATATATGTACGGTTGCCACCCAGCCGGTATTTTACTGGCAGGCCGGTAAAAATTGGCTTCTGTCCAATGTTAAGTCTGTGGAGGGAATGCCACGGCCGGTATTTTTTTGAAGAAAAGGTGGCAACCCTATATATATGTATAACATAGCATTGTCATATGGATCTATATGTAAACATTGCGCTTTTTGTGCTGTAAACATGTTGACTATTTTTGAATTTTTTTTCACAATTTTGCTATGGTCCTCGGGATTTTTAAAAATTCCCAGTAGGAAAAAAGTGAGACTGAGTGCATTCAGCGTACTATTTGGTATTATCACATACTTTCTCTGCAATCTTTACTAGCTTATATTGTCTCACTCCACCGCACTGTGTGTATTATTAATGTTATTTATACATACCACTGTTTGTCTATATCTTTCACTTTTTACATATGTGTTTTTTATAACTGTAATGTGTTATTGCTATGAGTTGACATACATTGCCTTAATCCAGGGATTTATATTACTTGTTTGTTTTTAAGCACAGATGAATGTAACTTGTGCATAGTTACCATATTATCCACCAGTCCACTCTTGTCTTATAACTACCCTAACAAGAAGGTTTTTGCAATCCACTGACCCTCAGTTACAGAGCTTGCAAACAAGATGGAAGAGACTCTAAAGTTTTCTAATTCTGCAGAGGCTATGATATATTTGATCAGCTTTGTGCTTGAATGCACTTTTATATTTGTTGCCACTTACTAATGTTGTTAAAGCTAATTCTTCAGAGGTGGGGGGCATGTTTAAAATGTTGAAAACATTCTGCCTCAGCAGGTAAAGTAAGTACATACTTTATCCGTTCCACTACTACTATGAATACTTGGAAATAGCAAAGGCATTCCAAGGAGATGAATATGCATTGCACTATAAATAGACACAATGGGATGTCACTGTTGTACTGGGGTATATACAGCTCACTTGGGAATTATGTTTTAAGTGTTCATTCAAAATAAAAGAGATGCACGGACAGGGAAAGTGAAAAGGTGATGTGATAACTTAATGTAATTGAGTTTTTAACTCTTATTAATCAAGTGATAAACAAGGGTGGAAAAGTAGATGCACCTTATATGGATTTTAATACAGATTTTAACAATATCTAACATTAGTTGTGGAGGTAGCTGAAGGACAGGCAAAACTGTGCCATAGTAAATGGAGTACATTCAGAGGAAGGATCGGTAACAGGTGGAATGACTCAGGGGTCAGTGTTTGGGTAGGTGTGCTTCAATATCTTAATTAGTGATATTACTAGTGGATGCCAAGGTAAGTTGTGCCTTTATGCAGCTGATACAAACTTCTGTAACATGGATAACACTCACGGAGGGGTGGAAAAGGTTATGAGGTCTAAAGATGAAAACTGCAAAGTACACAATAAGAATGATCTGAACATTCAGCAATCTGACTCTCTAGTGTAGTCCTAATTTTTCCTTCCTGATCTCTGATCCTCATACTTTTCCTTCCCAATATCTAAACTGTTTTCTAAACCCAAGTATCTATTTTCTACCTTTAAATCTCTTCTCTGCCACCAACACGACCCCATACTACTAACTTCTCGTCTATAATCTTGCCACCCACTTCAGGGACAAGACTCACTCTATCAGATATTAAATTGTATCACTCCTGCTCCCACACTGCCAGCTTATCACTTTCTTCTCTCCTACAAACATATTTAATCCCTTTTCACCTATGACAGAGGATGAGATTTCCCTCATCCTTACATGCTGTCTCTCAACTCCATGCCCTCTCAAACCAATCTCATCACAGCTCATTCAAGAACTCTTTCCTATAGTAATCTCAAACTTTACTAATTTTTTCAGTCTCTCTGACAGCCGCCAGCTGCCCATTCTCCTTCAGTCAGGTACTATCACATTGATTTTGAAGAAATCTTTTCTGAATCAAATTCAGTCTCCAACTACAGGCCCATTTCTCTACTCCTATTTGCCTCTTGAGAATCCACTCCCAGAGATCATGTTCTGCTTCTACCTACACTTCTGTTTGCTTCTCTGACACACTCCACTCACTCCTATTCTGAAATTACCTCTGATTACCTTGCTGGCCACACCCCTAGGGCCTATTTCAAGCTTAGGGCATGTAATAGTGCTAATCTCCCTACTAGTAATGGTACAGTTGGTCTGCAAGGTGCTCTGCTAACTTATTAGCCTGTGACCCAGTTCTTTTGGGAACCTAGCAACTCCCCTATAGAGAATTTAAGAATTTTCCCAAAAGTGTGCTACCCAAGTAAATAACTCTGTATGGGGAATCTACCAAAGCTCTTATTAGCCTTTAATCCAGTTAACCGTCAGCTATAGGAAGGTACACCAAATGTTACACCTGTATAGGAAAATTCAACTACATAGAATGTGGTACTGTATCAGCCAAAATGAACTGAAAATATCTCTATCAGTCAAGGGGTTAATAAGCAACTCAGTGTAGACTGTATATGTGAGCAGTTTTAGTAGATAATCCAATGTTTTGTTCAAAAATGTACTTTATGTTTGGAATATGTTATTATTATAATATGACAAAGGCTGCAGAAACACTAAACAATTTGTATGTGAATATCCTGCTAGAAAAACAGTTTTTCTGTAGTTGAAAATGAATCCATAAAGATGTAGTTTTTTCCTGCGATCCCTTCCTAAAAACAGCAGTATCTTGTGCTATGTTTTTTTCCCTTAGATAGTTAAATTACCCTAGGCTTGCCACAGGCTGTCTTTGGAGAGGCAGAAGCGGAATATTTGAGAACAAAGCAATGGGGTACAGAATAGTGTTTCACAAACGCCCCTGCTGAATCAGATTATAGCAGGCTCCCACCACTGTACGTTTATTACTGACATGATAAGACCTTCATTGCTTTACACTGAAGCTCATCTGTAATCATCCAAAGGAAAAAAGGAAGACAAAATATTCTCTAGCATATCAAAGTCATAATGAGAACAGAAAGTTCTCACAATATCACAAGGGACTGAGATCAAATTGCGGTTTTTCTCAAAACTATTTAGTTAAATATGTATGCAATGCCTTCTCTATATACTGGTGAGAATAGCCTCTTATCTTGTCCGTTTTGCCTGGGATACATTAGATCTCTTTGGTAATGCAGACAGATCCCTTTCCTGCTATAACACTGCATCTGGTATAGCGTTCATAGGGGGGTGATGCTTGCTGAATTGGAATTCAGGTGGCAGTTAAAAGAGACCTTACCTGACCTGTAAATCCAGATGTTTGCTAGCTCTGGCTAGGTAATGTAAATTATACATGCCATGTGCAGTGCTCCACACCATACTTTATGTGCATCTAGTGACTCACGGCATATGTAGACATTCCTTCTCAGTTTTGGTTTCGGATTGTAAGTACCTCTGCAAGCCTTTCAGCATTTGAAGACAATGTGAAATCAGTCCATTCTCTGCTTCATATGAGATGATGCCATAGACCATTATAAAACCAGTTTCCAACATTATTCCTAACAAATCATTAAAAGTGCATGGAAAAAGCACATTAACTCAGCTCAAAGCCAGGAACTTAGAACTTACTAGACTGCAAATGTCACAGACAAAGCTGGTGGTCTGATGCATTTCATATAATGGGTCTATGAGGAGGTGTGCTAGTCGCACACAGTTTAATAAGTTGTTATGGCGCTATGCAAGAAACGTTCCAATCAGATAAAGGAATTTTTGTGCGCAGATAGATTTTGTGCATGTTCTAATCCAGGAAGCTAAATACCAAACGCTTCTTGAATTGCACATAAAAAATTCAATTTTACGACAACAGTACACAAACGTATAAATTCATTCGCAATAACAGTTCCTGCAGTATGCACATTCGCTATTCCACTCACACAGATTTGTTAATCTTAGCCACACCCACAAAAAATAAGTATACGCAGCTGTTCGCTAATCTTGAATTTTCATGCGCAATTCAACAAATCATGAGCAAACCTATTCCCTAGTGGTTTTCATATGGAAAATAGCGATTGCACATGTTTCCTGCATCGTGCCATTAGCCCGTTGCTTTCAACTGTGTGTTGACATGCTTTGTCTACTCAGTTTCACTGATTTTTTGTAATTATATTTTCTTTATAATAGGCTGTTGCACCATTGCATTTGAAGACCATTTTCATGTCATATTGTTTGCTTCCCTGACCTGTACTGTCTCCAAATATGTGAAATGAGTGCGGCTGGTTAGCAAGAAGGGGAAAAAGATCTATTTATATTGCATATATAGCAAAGTCATACTTAATAAGAATCCAACTAATTTATCTATAGTGTAAGGGTTATTCGTTTAAAGCGGAACTACCACCCGACACAATCTTTAGCTTCACTAAGCCCCCATCTGGTGACTAGCTGCTTAGTAGCGCTAGTCGCCAGAATAATTACTTTACTTAATAGATTTCTGCTCTTTTCCCCGGCTGACAGGCAAGACGGAGCGCGGACATCTTGTCATTGTGACGTCCACGCTCCTACGCTGTCAGTTCCTGCCGGAGCCAAATGGCTGACAGTGCAGACGCGCGGACATCACAATGGCAAGATGTCCACGCTCCGTCCTGTCTGTCAGCCGGGGAAAATAGCAGAAATCTATTAAATAAGGTAATTATTCTGGCGACTAGCGCTACTAAGCAGCTAGTCACCAGATGGGGACTTAGTGAAGCTAAAGATTGTGTCAGGTGGTAGTTCCGCTTTAATTATTGTTGCGTCTTCAAAACCTAAGTAGATGAGCTACTTTGTTTCATTTATAGGGAATACTGGAAAGTTACATTTTAGGATGAATTCGGGTAAGCTTCTATTTATTTCTATTCTGGAAGGATCTGGGTCTTTTCATGTTAGTATTAAAGGGATAGTAATGCTTTGTTTAGACAAGCTTTAATATTGTACTTATTAAATAAATAAAGCAAATAATCTAAGACTGGTTGCTGTAACTTTTATAGTTTTATTGTAATATCGTTGTAAATTTCCCCCCTCTCGACCTCTCATATAATTATACATTGTGATAAGATCTCCTAATAGTCGTAGATACCTTGCTTTATTTATTTGTCAATTTATGCATATTAGCCAGTACTGACTGGCACCACCTGTTGTGTCATAAACTATCATTCCACTCTTCTTTCTAACTGCCACTTCCTATAAGGGAGTACTAGCTAATTTGGATAAACTGACAAATAAATAAAGCTAAATATCTTATAATAAACTATAGGTTTAAATAAAGAATGGCTAATATACACATAGGTGATTTTTGGAAGCCCTTTCAAAATCACCTGTCATTATAAAATGTTATTTGCAATTTGAACTAAAAAAACTGAAAACTCAAAGCATGTTTCTTCCTTTAGAATTTTCTAGAAATGTTTAATAAAAAAGCTTTTTTTTAGCCAACATTACCATTACCATACGTCTGATGTATTCAAATAAAAAGAATAAAGTTATCAAAAAATGTCTCCAGTCAGAACAAGTTCTCTACAATGTAAATTAATTTGTGGATCATGGTTATTAAGCTGAGAGAATTTGTAGACTGATAATTAGTCTTCATAAATTAGCACAGGGACTGGAAATATGTTTACTTACTGGAGATTTTTCTTATTATTTGGGTAATTTATTGTATTTGCACAATAATCAACTTAAGATATTTGGCTGTATATTGCTTTTTAAATATAGACTCTTTGGGAACCGTAACAATTCTTAATTGGCCTGTTTCTTCTAATTTTATTTAAGAAGTCGTGCTTATGATTATACACTTCAGTAACTAGTGAATCTCTACTACTACTTTTTCTGCATATGATATGTGATACAGCCTAGTCTAAACAGTGATATGAAATGATTGGCTGAAACAAGAATAAATACAGTTGTGATGATGGTCCCATACTGTAGTGCAAAACTGCATCATTAGCTGTGTAAAACCTACATGATTTTGACATGAGAGTATCCTTGGTTTGGTCCAGGGCCAGAGTCCTTCAGTTGTTCGTGAGCTACAACTCCCATCATCTCAGCCAGGTGTTGGCTATACGTCAGGGGGTTCCTTTATGTCATTATATGTGTATGATACTGACAGTGTAATGTACACAACATAGAGATCTGGTTATTAGCTTGAATACATATATGGGTGGGGCTTTTATCCAGTGTTAATCTCTTATTTTTAAACAGAGCAATGCATACACAAGCATAGGTGGAGCCATCTTCAGTTTGCAGTTACTACCTATAGTGCATGTTTTCAGGATGTTCCTGTAACCGAAAGATCAGTTTAGGTAAGTGATTGACTTGAATGTCAGCATCGATACCAAGTTATATCACGTTTGTCTTTGGGACTATGCAGCACCTGCAAGCAAATCACAGTGGTGTGTGCACTAAAGAGAAAAGGGCTGGGCAAAGGAATAGCAGCCACACATAATTGTCTGACTCACGTATGGTCCAGAGAGTGATTCTATCCTTGAGATTGTATTACAGCAGTTTAATCATTTGAATTATAAAAAAACAAATAAACACAGGTGGATACTCGCATATACAATGGTCAGCAATGGATGGGCTGACAAATGAGCCTATAGAGAGATTCACTCGTCTCCATTTGGGTTGCATAGGAGATCTGGTTCCAAGATGATAATGCAATTCAGGCACCTTCAGTTGTACAAAAAACTTAACTGATGTGATACAAAGATCAACATGCCCAGTGGGTATCTAGTGCTTTTATGGCATCAGCTATCACTTTCTCAAAGTGTATCTTCTCCATAAAATTCCTTCCCTTGCCTTTGTCATCATATGTTTACACTTCATTTGTATATTGCGGGCTTGGCCTTTTATTAGTTGTCTGATCATGCTGGTCTAAGTGATAATGTCCGTGTATACATAAGAAATACATCTTTGAATTTAATATATCTAGAGTGATAAGGTTTTAACATGTGCCTCTTATTTGTGTACACCCACTATTGCATTGACTTCAACAATTTAGCAATAGTTAAGAGACAGAGCTCTGACAGGATGACCGGACATGGTACTGCTACTCTATATGTTAGTAGGAGGGCCAGAGGATTGGTAAAACAAATTCTGTTTATAGTGTAATATGTACCTGGCGCTTACAGGCAGTATGCTAACGGTGTTAGGATACTGCTGCTTCAAAGAACTAGATCCCTCCATGATAACACTAATAAAAATTGCTTATCCAAACCTTTTGTCTAATCCCCATATTTACTCATCATTACAGGCTGCATGTGGAGTCATTAAAGGGATAGTAATGTTTCACAATAAAAGCAGCTCTAATTAATCATAGTATTTGGACTTTGGAGAGTGTTATTTCAATACTGTCAGAGTTGTAGTTCAAGAGTAATTCAATGACAAAGTATCCCCCTCCCGCCCCTTTTACTGATGAAACAATGCTCAGCCAGAGCAGAAGGGAGGTGCCCAGGTAGATTGCAGAGAGGGGCAATCTTCAGTTAAGATAAGAGAAAAACCTGAAAAACTTGTCAAGGGGGGCAGGACTTTCATTGTTCTCATAGGAAGAAGATTGTCCCCTGCTGTTATCTGTCTGGTCTATGGACTGCATTCCACATCTTAGAAGAGATGGCTTATACTAGGTAAAAGGGGCAGGAGGAGAAACTTTGCTTGTGAATATCTCTCAAACCATAAAGGTTTGAGAGATAAGACTTACATCGTTTTTCATGTTTTTTTAAATCTGGAATCTGGTTGTAAGACTAGACAGATAACAGAAGGCGACAATCTTGTTCCTATGAGAACAATGAAAGATTGCCCCTCTCTGCAGTCTACCTGGCCACCTCCCTTCTGATCTGGCCGAACAGTGTTACATCAGTAAAAGGGACGGGAGGGCGATACTTTGTCATTGAATTACTCTTGAACTACAACTCTAACAGAATTGAAATAACACTTTCCAAAGTCCAAATACTATGATGATTAATAAGAGCTGCTTTTATTATGAAACATTACTATCCCTTTAAGTTTCAGACTTCTGCGCTCTCTGTCTTCTTTCAGAGGTGTCTTGCTCTCATTCCTGAAGTCAAGGTTTTCTTCCAGGGTGTTGCTCATACCCGCCCGACGTTTAAATCCTCTGCTCCTCAGTGGGACCTTAACTTGGTTTTGGGAGTTAACTCATTACATGCCAGAAAGATCCTCAATGCATTAGTAATCACTGGGAACTTTCAATTGTCCCTCAAAGGTGAAATTGGTTTGCTCCAGTATTTTTTTTTTTTACTTTGTTTATATGGCCTTATATCTCTAGTCATATATATAGACAATCCAGACTGTGTTGTTGTGGAATCCAGAAAAAACATTTTAACACACAGGGAACAGTGTGAATGTCATTTATATATCTTTGTCCACTATTTTTTTGGTATTTATTATACAAGACAAAAACGTTGAATGCTAGTTGTTGCTTTTTTCCGCTTAACATTTTTTATCCCTTTGTTTTTTTCCCGTCATATTTAGAACACCTTCCTCTTCGTTGATAGAGCAGTCTGTAGGGAATTTTACAATAGAGAGAGGATGAGGGCTCTAGTGTGTGTTTTTCAGTCCTTAACAGGATGTCACGTATCAGTCACTTGAGCTATGAAATTCCAGATCTTGTAGTTACTGTTTATTTACAAGGACGTCTCTCTCTAACACTCTTGCAGACTGATAACATGCAGTTCATTTTCTACAGACATTATCAAGCATTTAACCCCCCTTGGATGTTATTAGAGTTCTCCAATGTTTTGCTTTGCAATGTATTGGTAATGTCTATAGCATCCAGTGGGTTTATCCTTTAAGGATCAGGGGCCTTTTAAATTCACTTGTATGTTATGTTAACCATTATCTATATAAAACTATCCTATATAATAAAACGCTAGAATCTTTGTCCGATGCAGTCATACTCAGTAGAGACTGCCCGAATGCACAGAATGCTGGGAGTTCTGTGCTGGGAGCATTCTGTGTGTTCGGGCAGTCGCTGCAGTGCATGACTGCATCTCATGCGCCGCCAGTGAGGCGGCAGTACGCAGAGCAGGACTGGCCTCTTAACCCTTTGAGTACCCCTCTGGCACTCTAAGGGTTAACATCACCCGGATCTTGGCCCATGTACACGGGCTTTTACATTAGTAGTTGACATTTAGCTTTATATTTTTACTAGTCTATGCAAATTAGGCAGTTCTTCAAGGTAGTGACAGTTGGGAGGGAGAGTGGAATGCTAGTATTTGACACATATTTGACACATCAGGCTGTGTCAGCCAGTATTGCCTAATTTGTATTAACTGAGAAATAAAGCTGAATATCTTGGAAACTTAAAGGGATAGTAATACTTAAATATTACTATCCCCCATCTTGTAGCTCTTCAAAAACTGAGTAAAATGAGCCCAGCGGCATCTCTCAAACCTTTATGGTCTAGCTGACAGCAGGGGAATCCTCTCCTGGGATCAGCCTGCGGCTTTTCAGCAGAGCCAAGATCGTGTTAATAAAAAAGAAATCCTTCACTAAAAAGGTCTTCTACGTGTGCTTGGTTTGCAAGCACACATAGAAGACCTTTTAAGTTAAGGATTTCTTTTGTATTACCACGATCACGGCTCTGCTGCAGATCCTCCGCCGGTCCCGGGACCGGATTCCTCTGCTGTCAGCTAGAATGCTGACGTCAAAGGAAGAGGGAACTTTGAAAGCGGATACATATACACTAAATGGGAAACTAGTTGGAGATGTCTCCTTAGATATACATTTAGGAGTATTGACTGACAATAGACTTCACAGCAGTGTGCAGAGTTATTCATCTGCTGCAATAGTCAGTAGGGTATTATAATACATGGGAACTTTCAGGGTTTGACCTCGAGACACCTTCATTCCATCCTCAATGTCAGGTCCATGGAGGTGGACATGACAGTTTATGGCAGTTTTTCAAAATGCAGCATCCAGTCTACTTAAGATCAGTGTGGCTGTGGACAAAGTTTTAGGTCCAGTTAGCATCTGTCATGTCTGCCACCATGTACATGAAATCAAGGATTGAATAAAAATGTTACCATTGTGAATTGTGTAGGAGCTATTAGGATTTCTGGTCATTGTTAGGAAAGTGGTGGGCTGTAGTTAGGAGTAGTTATTTCTCCTTTAAAGTCTTATTGGTTGCAAAGGTGTTTGCGAGTATATGCACTAAAATGTTCGTACATAAGACTTAGTAAGGTGCATGACTTTTAAGCTAATGTAGAAGAGCAGAATGTGAGCTGAGTTGGAGGATTTTTACATTCCCCGAGTTAGGATAAGAAGACCTGGAGCAAATATGGAGCAAACTAACAGCCCTATATGGGACACATTACAAATCCCCTGTGGGGCAGTTAGTTTGCCCCAGAATTGCTGTATTTCTTCTTAGTACATCAGCCTCAGTGTTATCATGAATATGTGTGGACTTTAAAGTCTCACGCCAATATTTGGTGTTTACAAAGTAAAATTAAATGTCCCATCTGTCAGTGGTTATCTAGAATAATGATGTGAGAGACTAGAATAGGGGTAGTCAGGCTTTGTACCTCCAGCCCCTGGGAACTCCAATTCCCATTGTCCCCTTGGGCATGTTGGGGGTTGCAGTCTCCAACAGCTCCCTTCAGTCTCAACCAGCCAACATATGACTTGGGATTATTTTCAAGTTTTTAGACCAAGCCTGGGAAACTTGAGGCCTAGCTGTTGCTTTTCCAATACTATTACACAATTTAACCTTACTCACAAATGTTATTGCATTATTACACTCATATTGGCTTTTAATTTTTTAGTTGTTTTAATGTATCGATTGCTCACTCAACTTTTTCTTCATGTCTCGCTTTTACTCTTTGTCTTTCTTTGATTATTTTTCTTTCTTTCTTCCTTCTCATCCTTATTCTAAAGTATCTTGTTTATTGTTTTATCATACTTTGTCTTTACTCTCTTGTGTTTTTCCTCCTCCAATGCATGCCAAACTTACTTAGCTTTTTATTTCTCATATCACTACTTCAAGGCTAAGTTCGGAGAGGCAACTGTTTCACAGTAATGGTTTTATTACATGGAATTGCATTAAAATGCTGTAGCATTGCAAGGCTTGTTTTCACCCAGAATCCAATTCTTTCAATACTACAGTAACATCATCACATGGAAAAATAGCTATCTGTGATATTCCTACAATTCCTTTGGGATTTCACTGAAACTTGGACTATTTGTTAGTGAGTTAATGCAGTATTCTGCCTATATTCCCTATGACATGTACTGCAGTAGTCCCCCATGTCAAAAGTCCAATACAACACAATGATACATTGTGATGCTATACTATCACTACACCAAAGTCTACCATATGACTTAAGACTTAGGCAAAAATGTATCAAATAGTATATGGTTGAATGCACAAGGATATCTTTGGATGTGCTTGCACATTTGTCATTCACAAATTCTTTAGGAAACTGGTAGAGTAAATGTGATACTTTTATTGGCTGAGTAACTTTAGAGTGCAAGCTTTCAAGACCAATTAGGTCTCTTCGTCATGCATGCTTAGAGTATGTGCAGGATATAAAGTACCTTACAAAGGTTGTACATTCATACAAATTTGAATTCCAATGGAGGTGACACATGTCTGACAAAGAGACCTAAGTTGCCTTGAAAGCCTGCATTCTAAATCTACTAAGGTAGCCAATAAAGGTATCATTTTTACTCTACTAGTCGACTTCTTTTTCTACACTAACACAGTGCCACCTTTTATTTATACTACAAATTCATTAGTCGCTAGATCATATTTGGTAGTCACTCATAAAACCAGCTATATTGGCCATTGTCTTATTCCAAATTCAAGCTGGCAGATCCTAAAGTACCCAAAGATAATGATGGTATTTTCATAATATTTTTGTTAAATATTTCCCTCAATCGCTATGCACAGTAGGGAAATACAATTGATTATGACGAATATCCAATTGTACCTGTTAGTAATTGCGCAAAGAGCAGTATATAAAATATACTGCTCTTTATACACTAAGGGGTCTATTTAATAAAATTGCTTCTGAAAATCACAGGGCAAATAGGTAAGAGCTAAAAAAAAACTCTTTGGGGTTATGCACTAATCGGGATAAACAGGAGATAAAGCAGAGATGACTTCTCCAGTTCCTATGTTATTCTATGGAACCTATGCACTAAGATCTCCAGTCTTAAGCAATGTTAGTAAATTGGCTCCATAGAATAACATAGAATTTGAAGAAGTGATATTACTGGAGAAGCCACCTCTACTTTATCACCTCTTTATCACACCTTAGTGAATAACCCCCATTGTGTATAAAAAAAATTGCATAGAAATATATGCAGCTCTAAATGCTTGAAACATTTTACTAGCAATGCTAACTTTTATTAGAAGCAGTGAGAATGTTTATTAGCAGAAATTCAGCAATTTTTTTGTAACATTGCTAATATTTTTTACAAATGTGAATTTTTTTAATAGGATTGCTATTTTTTCCAGAAACGGTGCAAATGTTTATTAGCTTTGTTGATTTTATTTTTAGAAATGTGATTTTTTTTGCTGCTATTGCTAACTTCTCCTAGTTTTCATTATCATTGTTAATTATTTAGAAACAATGCCACATTTATTAGTAATGCGATTTTTTTTCTATAAGTTGTGCAAATTTTTTAGGAACAAAATTATTTTCTATCATTATTAAATATTACAAACACAATCATAAGTGATGTTTGTTTTGCTCTGTGTCTTTAACCCCTTAATGACCGCATGCCGTGCTATGACCATTGCACGTTTTTTGCATTAAGGACCGGTGATGGTCAGAGCATGTCACATACATTTTACTTACAGCACTCCTCCGGGAGCCCTGTAAGTAAAAACATGGAGTGAGATTCACCGCTCCAAAACTGGAGCAGTCTCTCTCAGTCCCCAGTGCGGAGTGCCGGTACACATCACAGGTCACATGTGCCGGCACGTTGGAACCTTCAAATCGGTCCTTAATTACTTCCCAGGACCGCGGACGCCAAGGGGTTAAAGCACAAAGTTGTTAAATAGACCCCCTTTGATGAAATTTGGCCTTAAAATAATAAACTGAAAACATATATAATATATATATAATGTCTCACTAATTTCTTATTAATAGCTTGCTTTCAGATTATTTATTACTAGTGTAAAAGCCCTTGTACACGGGCCAGCATTTTGTGCGTTTGAGTAGTCTCTGCTGTGCATGACTGCATCGGCAGTCTCTACTGCACATGACTGCTTCGGACAAACATGCATCTGGCCTTTTATATTATAGGATTGTTATTGATTTTTATGGAAGCACATCAAGAGCATTTGTTTCACCCACTGGATACTAGCAACGTCTCAAATGTATTGGAGTCTTCAGTAAACATTATATTGTAGAATATAACATAATACATTTTTTTAATATAGTAATTTCACTGTATTTTATGAACTGATGATAAACAAGGCAGGAATGTCCTGGTTGTTCATCCATCTGTATACTTCTGCCTAGGTGTGGATGTGGTTGGCCTCTCCCTTTAATGGGTGTGTGTAAATTCCTGAATTCGTGCACCTTCCAAATTTAAAATTATTAAAGGTATAGTAATACCTCTATTAAAGTTGATTTTCCAGTCTTCTTTATTGTCTTTGTAACAGATAGCGCTATACTTCATTTCTTACATGTTTGTAGTTCATGCGCTGTTCATGCTGAAAGGATTTCACTTCCTCCCCTTCTGGCCTCCTCCCCTTAGATCTGGAATCCAGTCATGGTACTGGACAGATGCAGCGATGGACAATCTTCATTCAGGAAGTATGAGGAAAACCCTGTCACCCTTGAAAAAGAAGGGCAGGATTTTCCTTTTGCTTCCTGAAGATTGTCCCTCGCCGAAATCAGCTTTAATAGAGGAACTGCTATCACTTTAAATAAAAGTGACTGCGTACCCTGTGTGTTCAGTTCAGTCCTGGTCCATTCATTTAATCATGTATGCTTGTATTAATCAGACACTTATTTACAGTAGATTTTAGTAAATATGTAAACTTGAATATTTAGCTTCTAACTGGGAACCGCATTGCAAACAGAATGTTCCTTTTATGTAATTGTGCTTTATTATTTTGCTGACATTTCTTTCTCTATGTTTTTCATCTTGGCCAATGACAATAAATATGTTTACACTGTAAACAAATAAAGAGAGTGGATTAGGGATTGGGCTAGGTAAAGTGATGTGAGGACAGAAATAAAAATTGCAGATCTGATTTATTTTCATCCCTTAAAGGGATAGTAATACTTAATTTTAAGAAGGTTTAGTAATGTACATATTAAAAAAATACATTCAATTATGTAAGTCCCGTTGCTCAAACTTTGCTAGTTTTAGAGTTATAGGCTTCTAATGTTCCCCCCTCCTGCCCCTTTTACACATGTTAGCGTTCTAGCTGGTAGACTGAGATCCTAATCCTGGGACTGGACAGCTCATCTGCAGATCCAAAATAACATTGTATACAAGGAAATTCGTTAGAACGGTCTGCAAAGTGTGCCTGGCTTGAGGCTGGTTGCTCAGAGTTTGAGCAACGGGACCTACATAATTCAATTTTTTTTAATATGTACAATATTAAACCTTAAAATCAAGTATTACAATCCCTTTCCACACACAAAAAATGTATCTATAGTCTAGAAGCGCACACGAACACCATCCAGAGATCCCATTAAATTATTTGAGATACTCGTTAGAAACACTTACCAGACCGATATCGTATTCAGGTCTCCAAATATCTCCCAACACAAGTTCCCTCTCCCGTATGTCCAATCTTCCACTTATTGGTCTTTATAAATCTTTATATATTCCTCTACGAACGCTCTCCTGGTTCAGCTTCTTCTAATCCAATCCTTTAATATCTGTTTTCTGTACCGCTGAATCCCAAAAGTGGTATTGCACTACGGGCGGTCCTTTGTTGGAAGATTCCCGTATACGATAACCGGTCTTGCTTAACAACACTTAAAAACTAATTCACCAACGCGTATCGCAGCTACACTGGCGGCCAGTGTAGCTGCGATACGCGTTGGTGAATTAGTTTTTAAGTGTTGTTAAGCAAGACCGGTTATCGTATACGGGAATCTTCCAACAAAGGACCGCCCGTAGTGCAATACCACTTTTGGGATTCAGCGGTACAGAAAACAGATATTAAAGGATTGGATTAGAAGAAGCTGAACCAGGAGAGCGTTCATAGAGGAATATATAAAGATTTATAAAGACCAATAAGTGGAAGATTGGACATACGGGAGAGGGAACTTGTGTTGGGAGATATTTGGAGACCTGAATACGATATCGGTCTGGTAAGTGTTTCTAACGAGTATCTCAAATAATTTAATGGGATCTCTGGATGGTGTTCGTGTGCGCTTCTAGACCATAGATACATTTTTTGTGTGTGGAGTGGGATTCCTGGGTTGAAGCAGCACTGATACCCATTGAGAGGCATTACATTGGAGGAGAGAAAAATTGAAGTTTTAGTTTGGTGTATGGACTATTATAGTATTGGATATTCCTTGCTACATTTTATCTATGTTTTTTATGTGTATTGATTGGAGTGTATTTGACTGATAAAGGAAGAGTCCAGATCTGTGTTTACAAACGGTGCGCGGGATCTTTCTATATTGGGGACTTGGACCGTTAACCCTTTCTAGTTAAGAGTTTGTTGTGAGATTACAATCCCTTTAACGTGATATACTTATAGCGGAACCTAGATATAAGTGCCCCTCAACTAAAGGGTCAGGAATTTCCCCTAAAAATATTTAGCGTTAGGAAAATGTTGAAAAAAGAGACTAATTGCCACAAACCCTATCTCTCAAACTGCTATGGTTTGAGAGATATAGGGATTCAAAGTTCCCCCCTCCCTCCCCTTGTAGCTGACAGCAGGAGATCCTGGTCTGGGGACCAGCAGGCAGCTCTGCAGCAGAGCCAGAATTGCGTTACGTAAAAAGAATTCATTCATTGGAAATGTCTACAAAGTGTGCTTGCAAACCAGGCACACTTTGTAGACATTTCCAATGAATGAATCTTTCCAGTGAATGAATTTTTTTTAAGAAACATGATTCCGGCTCTGCTACAGAGCCTCCTCGAGTCATACGACTCGAATCTCCTGCTGTCAGCTTTACAGCTGACATCAGAAGGGGAGGGAGGGGGGAACTTTGAATCCCTATTTCTCTCAAACCATAGCGGTTTGAGAGATAGGGGTTGTGGCAATTAGTTTCTTTTTTCAACCTCTACTTAACTCTAAATATTTTTAGGGGACATTGTTGTCCCTTTAATTCCTAGTATAGTGGTAAGCGTTGAAATACTGTTATAATCCTCACAGGAGACAGGGATAGACAGTGCAGGCACACAGATCCCTCTTCGGCTTGTGATGTCATCTTGAGGTGAGTCTCAAACGAATGTATGTTTCCAAATAATGCCGGCACTTAATAAAGATTATAACAGTATTTCAATGCTTACCGCTATACTAAGAATTCATTGAGGGGCACTTATATCTAAGTGATAGTACTGCTCTTATATCTAAGTGATAGTGCTGCTTTATCTCAAAATTTTCCTTGATGGCAGTATCTCTTTAAATACAATACTCTGGTACAGTATGTGAATGCATAATTCTTGTTATTGTTAATTGCTCATGTAAGACCTTGTGAATCTCTCTTAAAATTAAAAAAAAAAGTTAGCACTCTACATAAAAGCCCCTATGTACAAAAGCACAGAGAAGCAATCCTGGGGCAAATTAACGGTACTCCATACCTCTCAAGTGTCCCACTTTATGAGGAACAGTCTCTATTTGAGACCCACATCCCTCTGTCCCTCTTTCCCACACTGGAGTTCCTCTTTTTAGGAGATCAGACTGTGTGGTATGTGTGTGTGTATATATATATATATATATATATATATATATATATATATTACATTGCAACACAGCAATATTTGTTTAAACTTGTATATATGTGTGTTTATAAATTAGTCTATGTAAATAAAATACTTTGGTCTTGCTCTAAATCATGTATTCAGTTACACAAAGAAGGGTCAGTAAGTCAAATAACCTAAAATTTCTAGGTAATGCCCCGCCCACGAGCCACACCCCCAGCAACACCAGCAAAAACAAAAAGTGTCCGTCATTTGCAATTTGAAAAGTTTGATTGTATATGGCACTGTAGGGGACATCTAAACATTCCCAAGATTTATGTTGATTTAAACTGAGATTTTAAAGCCGTTGAAAGCTAGAGAGGACTCCAATGCCTTGCCTCACAATATGTTGGGAGACTTTGCTAACATTCAGGTGTTTAAAAACTCTATTTAAAACCCACTGAGTGCCAGAGAGGTACTGCGTTGTGGACCCCTCTGGCACTCAAAGGGTTAAATTAATGGGAACTTTAATTTCTCCCCTATTGTTCACCTGGTTTGCCCCATAATTGTCCCACTTCTACGTAGGGATGAAAGTTCCTCTCTTTCACCTTTATCTATGCTTGGTTTTCACCAAAAAGCCTTTAAAACAGTATCAGTTAAGTGTTAACTTATAACTCTGCTACCTTTGTTTGCAAAGATGGTAAATTATGAACTTACTAGTTGAAGAGCCTGTGTACACAGGCCACAGTGCCACCCAGCAATAGCCACGGTGCAGTTATGCACAGTAGAGACTGTCTGCGCCGCTGCTGATACGGAACGGGGCTCTCCGAACTGAGACCGTAGTCGAGGACTATACTCTGAATTCAGAGCCCCGCTCTATTATCAGCCGCGGTGGGGGCAGCCTGTAGTGCGCATTACTGCAGCACGCGCTGCCGTCTCTACTGCGCATGATGGCTTCTGACAACAATTTAGTGAATTATTATATAGGATATCAGTAATGAATTGAGTGATTTCATTCATCAAAGGTGGGCAACTATTGTCCCCCAGGCTGTATGTAGCCTACACATTTTTAGTATATTAATATATTTTATTATATTACATTATTCTTAAAAATGTGCAGAGTAAAAAAAAAACATATTTGTAACTGTGTATATCAAATAAGTTTATATAAAAGTCCCATGGGTGCTGCCCCAGTCCTCCTTTATGATTTATATATATATATATATATATATATATATATATATATATATACTTAACCCTTTGAGTGCCAGAGGGGTACACAGAGTTTGCAATGCGTTGTGTACCTCTCTGGCACTCAAAGGGTTAAAATATACAGTATACCTTGTAGTAAGTTTGGAAAGTCCTGTGTACATGTCCCAACATTTTAATCTGCAGCTCACCTTTTTAATGTAAGATTAGAAAAGCATTATGGGAATGGCTTGCTGGATATGGTCACTATTTCATTGGCCGCTGCCAACAATGTTTCTCATAATCAATAGTTCTTAGTATTTTAACCAAACAATTCATGCGCAGAGTCTCAAAGGCATGGGCACAGCTGTTTATGTCTATGAAGGCTTTATATCAAACTAATCATTTTGTGTCAATATTATATCCGGCAATAAACCTCTCATTGCACCTCATAAGTGTGTAAATGCTACAGCTCTTATCTAATTTTATTGATTTAGCTACGTCAGATAAACATTACATGAAACCTGAGTCTTCCTTATAAGTAACAAAAGTTAGAAAGCAAAACAGACTTGAATCTTAAAGGGATAGTAATGTTTCAAAATAAAAGCAGCTCCAATTAATCTTCATAGTATTTGTGCCATGGAGAGTGTTATTTCAATACTGTCAGAGTTGTAGTTCAAGAGTAATAGAATGATGAGGTATCCCCCTCCCGCCCCTTTTACTGATGTAACACTACTCACCTCAGAACAGAAAGGTGGTGTCCAGATGGGACAACTTTCAATTACCATAAGGGAAAAACCTGAAAAACCTGTCAAGAGGGGCAGGGTTTTTCCTTATGTTCACAGTTAGAAGATTTTCCTTGCTGCGAGATGTCTGGTCTTAAGACCAGATTCCACATCTGAGGGGATGTGTCTTACACTAGATAAAAGGGTCAGGAGGGGGATACTTTATCATTCAATTACTCTTGAACTACAGTACTGACAGTACTGAAATAACACTCTCCATGACCCAAATACTATGAAGATTAATTGTAGCTGCTTTTATTTTGAAACATTACTATCCCTTTAACTACTGCAATGTGATGAATTATCCAGTTCCTGTGTTATTCTTTGCAGTCCATGCACTAACACTCTGATTTGAGAGATCTTAGTGCATAAGCTCCATATAATACGGTTATCACACTGAAGATGTTATTCCCTGTTAAAGAGGAATTATAACCTTTACATATCCTCCTCTCACGGGGCACTTTCATCTTGAAAGAATTAACATGATTATTCCTCCTCATAAATTTATTCCACCCCTCTGCTGGAAAATGATGGTGAAAAGAGGGGATTTTCTGGGCATGTGAGTGATTAATTATGCAGGCTTTATCTGACAAGTCAGAAAACAAAGTTCATTTGCGATCAGGGGGAAGATGCACTAAGGCGTAATAAAGAGGTGATAAAGCGGAGATGATTTCTCTAGTGATATCGCTTCTTCAATTCCTATATTATTCTATGGAGTCAATACACTAACATTTCTTAAGTTTTGGAGATCTTAGTGCATAGACTCCATAGAATAAAACAGGAACTGGAGAAGTGATATCACTCGAGAAGTCTTCTCTGCTTTATCACCTATTTATCACACCTTAGTGTATGACACCCCAGATTCCCCAGCTACTAAATAAAATACTTAAATATTTCTAAGACAATTAACCTACTTGTAAAAGCAAATGCGGACATTAGATAGATTTATTTAAGACTAAAAGCTGTGTAGTTAACAGATCTGTTTTAGTCACACACTCATCATACCTTATTGCACCTGCCACTAGTTACTAGCCCTCTGGCTGTGTATCTACATTTGTCTGAGTTTAAAGGGATAGTAATAACTAATATGTAAAAAATGTATATTGCAGTGTTTATCCCCTTATAAAAAAAGTGTACTCCCACTGCTGAAAAGGTGTTTTATTCAAAAGTTATTACAGCTCAAACTTGATTTTTTGAGGCGCTGTATCACAGTGGCTTGAAATTGTACAGTGGAGCTGTTGCTACACCATCCTATGTACAGCTCTGGTCAGTTGCCCATAAATCTTCATAGGATGGTGTAGCAACAGCGCCACTGTACAAATTCAGGCCATTGTGATATTGCACACAAATTATTCAAGTTTGAGTCCCCTTGTTTTACTCAGAGGGATAAACCTTACAACATTTTTTTCTATATATATTAAGTATTACTATTGCTTTAATACTGGCCAATGTGTGTAAACATTAGAAAATCTGTACTGAGCTGAGAAGGTTCCTCAAACGTAAAGTTAGTTCAAGCAAGTGTCCAGGGGGATATGCGCTAAGTCTTGATAAAGAGGTGAGAGAGTGTAGGTAAACTCTCCAGTTCCTAAGTTATTTATTAGTAATTATTAGCACCTATGCTTTAATATTGCTCAGGTTAGAGAGAAGAGTTCATTACACTTGAGAAGAGTTCATTACACTTGAGAAGTTATCTCAACTTTATCACTTCTTTACCCTAGCTCACCACAGTGCATCTCCCACTTTGCATTTGATGAATAATGTAAAACGATAACTTGATTAACTTTCATCACTTGGCTTCTAGAAAGATCCACAATGTATTTCCTGGGAATTCACTGACGATCTCTATAGCAGAGGTTCTCAATCACGATCCTGTTAGTTCACTTGTTCTTTATCAGCAAGATCCAGAAATCTTCCCTGTTAGGGGTTCTTGAAGACAGCAATTAGGAAACTCTGTGTTATAAAATCCAAGGTTTTAACCCTTTTAGTGCCAGATAGGTATCCACCACATTGCAAAGCAATGTGATGGATACCACTCTGGCATTCAAAAAAGACCTTTTCTGTCTCACATGACCATGCTTTTTTTCCTCTGCAGATTTGTAATAATGGTTTGAGGCAGGTATACAATGTTATTTCGGCTCTGCAGACGACCCATCTGGTCCCAGGACCAGGATCTAAGACTGTCAGCTAGAATGCTGACATGGGGAAAGGGGGCAGAAGGGGGGAACTTTAGAAGCATATTACTCTAAAACTATCAAAGTTACAGCAACTGGACTTAAATCGTTTACATTATTTTTTAATATGTACAATATTAAAGATTGGTAAAATCAAGTAACAGTAATGTCCCCCCCCCCCAAAAAAAAATGTCCAGTTTTGTAGTGGTTAAAATATTAATCAATATGCTCCAAACCCTATCTCTCAAACCACTACAGTTTGAGAGATATAGGGATTCAAAGTTCCCCCCTCCCTCCCCATTTCCTGATGTAATTTAGCTGAAAGCAGGAGATCCCAGTCCGAGAACCAGCAGGCGGCTCTGCAGCAGAGCCGAAATCACGTTATTGCTAAAGAATTAATTCATTGGAAAGGTCTAAAAGGTGTGCCTGGTTTGCACACTTTGTAGACCTTTCCAATGAATGAATTATTTAGCAATAACGCGATTTTGGCTCTGCTGCAGAGCCTCCTTGAGTAGTACGACTCGATTCTCCTGCTATCAGCTGACATCAGAAGGGGAGGGAGGGGGGAACTTTGAATCCCGATATCTCTCAAACCATAGCAACTTGAGAGATAGGGTTTGGAGCATATTGATTAATTTTTTAACCTCTAAAAAACTGGACATTTTTTGGGGACATTACTGTCCCTTTAAAGGGATAGTAATATTTGATTTTAACAATCTTTAATATTGTACATATTAAAAAATAATAATACTGTCCCTTTAACAGTGTCATCCACCCTAAAATACTCTTTCAGATGTTACTAGTGAGAGCGTACACACAGAGACACTAGGCCACATTTTTCTCTGTGTTCAATAGACATTTATTGTAACAAATAGCACCATTCTAAAATATTGGGAAAGTAACATGCAGTTTAATGGCAGTCAAGGATTAAAATATGGTGTTCAGACCTCACATTTACTTCATGACTGAAAAGTTAATTGTGCAGTGCTACATACGAATCAGCACAAACATGTAGCATGTGCTTTCCATAAATATCCTACATTAAAGTGTAGGTCTAATCACTTTAGAATAAATTAGCTAAAATTGTGTTTTTTAATATTTAATGCTAAAAGGCAAACTTTTATTTTTTTCTTCATGGCAGCCTCATAAGGATTAAACACGTTGTAGCAAACGAGAAAGGGAATTTGTTGTTGTTTGGTGATCTTGTTAGAGCTAGTATATACTGGTACCTTGTGCGACGACTAACTGGTGATCGACCCATGAAAAATCCCACAACAGCTGTTGAATTTAGATGAATACTAATGTTTCTTGTCTGGTTTTCTGATGTTGTTTTTGAAAAATATGTACTAATAACCCCTTAAGGATCCCTGACGTTCTTGGCACGTCATGGGTCGAACATGGATTTCAGGGCTCCCCGCGTGACTGATTCAGATAGGGAAATGGTCTGTGGTCCTTAAGTGCTGACCTTGTGCATGCACAGCCAGTCCTTAAGGGGTTAATTATATATACATACATATATATATATATATATATATATATACTGCATTCCACATCTGAGAAGAGATGGCTTACACTAGGTAAAAGGGGCAGGGGGGGGATTTTGCGTGTGAATATCTCTCAGACCATAAAGGTTCGAGAGATAAGACGTATATCATTCATGTTTTTTTAATGCCTACAAAATAAAATAAAGATAAAACAAAGTATTACTATCCCTTTCAGGTATAGAGAGGTATGTCAGAGTTAAATAACAGTGGGAAGTGTATTCATACCTGGGAACTTTGACTTGTGGAGTTCCCGGAGGGGACTTGTGGTGCTGATGTGGAGAGGCCAATGGGAAAATTTGGGTTAAAAGTGGGTGGGGCTTAATCACAGGTAGGGGCGGGGCTTAACATAAATGTGGAAAAGTGTTAGTAATAGGCTGGGGAAGGAGGAGAAGTGGGAGGGAAATGCAAGTTTACAGTGTGAGGGGTTTGAACACACTCCCTGATGGGTAAAACTTGATACACAACCCTGTGGCTGTACTACAGGTCCTGCTGAGGCCACTGGGAGTCAGAGTGAGTGACTGTGTGTGTGTGTCAGCCATATTTCTTTCTCATTTTGTGTGTGTTTGGTGCTGTGTGAGTGGGGCATTTGTGTGTGTCTGTGGTGTAGGAGCAAGTGGCAGCCATTTTATTTTTCTCAGTTGGATAGTGGTGGGTAGTGGGAAGTGTATTCATACCTGGGAACTTTTACTTGTTGAGTCCCTCATGTGGTGCTGATGTGGAGAGAGCAATGGGGCAATTTGGGTTAAAAGTGCGGTGGCTTAATCGTGAGTAGGGGGCAGGGCTTAAAATAAAGGTGAAAAAGTGTTAGTAGTAGGCAGGGGAAGGAGGAGAAGTGGGAGGGAAATGCAATTTACAGTGTGAGGGGTTTGAACACACTCCCTGAGGGGTACAACAACACAACCCTGTGGCAGTCAGTGGGGGCCTACCTTAACCCCTTGAGTGCCATTTTGTTCCCCTGTGTTACGGTTCAGTACACGCAGACACGGTAGATGTTGGTAAAACACACTTTTATTAAGACACACAAGGAATGAAGTAACTTTCACGGGTCCAGTAACAACAGTAGAAACTGACACAGGACAAGTTACAAGCAATTTAATCCACACGGGTCCAATATGTAATATACACACAATACTGACACAGGTCAGGTTAATGAAAATGATACAGTGGATGATTGCCCAATGTAACCAGTGGTGATGTGTGTGTGTGTGTGTGTTTTGGTGCCGTGTGAGTTTGGTGCTGCGTAAAACAGGGTTCTCCCACTGCTCAGAGATGCTTTATTCAAAAGTTACTACCCCTTTGAGTGCCAGTGGTGTATCCAACATATTGCAATGCAGTGCGCTGTATAACCCTCTCACACTCAAAGGGTTAAAACTCAAAAAAGGTCATAAAAATGTATTTGTTGTCTTTGAAGAACTGTAGGTCTCTATCAAAAGCAATAGCAACACTGCCAGCTAGTGGTTACTTCATAAACACAATTTTTAATTATATTAAGAAAAGTATGAACTTTAATAGCAGCAAATCATAATCATATCAATGTATATAGCTTCAGATTTCTTATAAAAAGCCCAGTTATACTTATATACTCATCGAATACACTGAAAACAGTGACATGTTTGCTTATACTTTCTCTTTAAGTGTATCTCTCCCAGACAACTCGTCTGCAGATGGGTTTGCAGCTGTAAAAGGGAGTCAAATGTAAATAAGAATACTTACGTATGAGTTTTTATAACATAAAGGTAGGCTAAAGCATTACATAGAGAACTTTGCCCTGTTCAAAGAATTCTGTACTCTTGCTTGACGTTAAACATGCTTTAAGGGAGCACCAGTAAACAGACTGAATATTGAAGTTATTTAAGTGTACAGAGATTTTTAGAACATTTGCTATAGTTTCACTTATCTTCTTGACGTCACTTGTTTGGTGGTCTTTGCAATTTGCTATCATGTGGCAGCGCATGTTGTACCATTTCCTGATGTTTATGTAAAAGCATACCTCCCAAGTGTCCCTCTTTAGGAGGGTCAGTCCCTTTTTAAGACCCAAATCCCTCTGTCCCTCTTTTTGACCCTTTTGTCCCTCTTTTCAGGAGATCAGAATGAGTAGTGTGTATCACTTTGCTCTACAGCATTAAATTCACTAAATGTGTAGATAGTCTTCAATATATGTGTTTCTAAATTAGTCTGTATAAATGAAATACTTTAGTCTTGCTGTAAATAATTTATTCAGTTAGACAAACAGGTGTCAATAGGTCTAGAAATAACCTAAAAATTATTGATAATGCCCTGCCCACCTGCCACACCCCCATAAACATCACCTAAAACAGAAGTATCCCTCTTTGGCCATTTGAAATGTTGGGAGGGAGGTATCTCCCAGGTGTAACTCTTTAGGAGGAACAGTTCCTCTTTCAGACCTAAATCCCTCTGTCCCCTTTTCACACCCTAGTGTTCCTCTTTTTAGGAGATCAGACTGTGTAGTGTGTATATAAGTGCATGGCATTGCTCCACAGCAATAAAACTCACATTAATGTTTGTTTAAACTATAGTATACAGTATGTGTTTGTAAAGTATTCTATGTAAATAAAATACTTTGGTTGTGTTCTAAATCATTTATTGAGTTACACAAAGAGGTGTCAATAGGTCACGAAATAACCTAAAAATTCTCGGCAATGCCACACCCCCAGCAACACCCCTTAAAACACAAGTGTCCCTTTTTGGCCATTTGGAATGTTGGGAGATATGTAAAACTCACCTTGATAGAATGTAAAATGTATGGTATTGCATGTGTTTTATTTCGCCACTAGTGTAAAAGCCCGTGTACACGGGCCAAGGTCCGTGTGATGTTAACCCTTTACAATGCGTTGCATACCCCCTGGCACTCAAAGGGTTAAGAGGCCGGTCCTGCTCTGCGTCCTGCCACCGACGCAGTCTTGCACTGTAGAGACTGTCCAACAGCACAGAATGCTCTCAGCACAGAACTCCCAGCATTCTGTGCTCCCAGCATTCTGTGCTGTCAGCATTCCATGCTCCCAGCATTCTGTGTGTTCAAGCAGTCTCTACTGCGCATGACGGCTTCTGACAAACATCCTAGCGAATTATTATATAGGATTTTGGGGGGGAAGCACATTTCCTTTGCATCCTTACTTCCTGCTTTGCCTTACAAAGTAGAGCACAATCTTCTGACCAGGAAGCAAGAAGTGCAAATGCAAAATGCTTCCCCTAACACATGAAAATGAATACCTATTGGCTAGAATTTACTAAAATGCACATAGTTATGTCACAGTTTGTGTACCTATTCTCTCTGCATAGAAAAGGCTTAAAAAATCTCTAAAATTACTGAAAGGTAAGAGAACATTTTGATCTGCCATTACTGGCAGTAAATAAATAAATACATAGAAATGTTGTTTCAAGTAGGGGTTTATACCCAATAATTTTATTTTCTTGAAAGCATAACTACAATTGGTGAGCACACAAAAACTTCCAGGGGACTAATGTTTTATAATGCATTGGATACCCCTCTGGCACTCAAATAGTTAACTGTCTGAAATATAATCCAGATAACACAAGACACTTTGTTTATCAGAAAAGGCAGCCATCCTCCAATTTTCCACCGTGGCATATATTTTTGGGCAGGAATATAGTGAAATACGCAGAAGAATGCAAATAAAACAATATTTAATAATCCTTTGAGTGCCAACACATTTCTTTCCATTGCATTATATACTTCTCTGGCAGTCAAAGGGTTAATGTCCTCCTGCGTGTCAGAACCTCTGATTGTCCTAGGAGACTTTTACCTCTTATTCATAGGCTGCTGTTTCTTTAAATATTTTTCATTGAAACATTTTTTTATTGAGTTCACAAAATGATATTATATATTAAACAGGTCTGTTCTGTATCTGTTGAGCATGTTCACTCCACTGCCTGCAATGGTATTATGCCCATCCCCACACCTTCAGTTGCTGGTAGTGAATATGTAGCTGACAGAAAGGAGGAAGAACCTTTTAGCAAGTTACACAACATTTACTGGGCTTGTGCCTGCAGAACTGATTCACTTCTCCCTCTCCACTGGCTGTGGTATGTGCTGTGATTCACTATTATTTCCCTTCCAGCATGAGTGCACCTTAGATCCACTAACAGGCTAACGAAGCAAGCCAAACATACTTTAGGTTCACTGAAAACCAAATGACTGAGGAGAGCAAGATAAAACGAGAGGGGGAGAAAGGTCATTAAATTGCATTACAGTGGATCAGCTTTAGCAGTGTTTTTAATGCCTTCATCATAATGCAGTCAGAGGAAGGAAGAGTTGGGCCCCCTTCCAGCATAGGGGGAAGAGGCAGCTGGAAACTGTTCTTGCCGGCTGGAAAGCTGTTCTCTTAGTCAGTCTCATTGGCTTTACATTGCAGAGTGCACTTTTCTAAGCCGGACTTTGGAAACCTGTACGTTTTGTCTAGTTCAACTGCACTGAAGAGACAGACTTAAATTGTAACAAGGAGGGGGGAAAAGAAGAGAAATGAAACAAAACCATAAAAGAGAAGAATGTTTTGTTGACTTTTGCAAACATTTCAGCTTTAATCTGGGATCTAAGTGTGTCAAACCAATTTGAAAAAGAGGACTTGGCAAATGCTTGTGTATCCCTAAAGGAGAAGAAGCAGTCTCCCGGCGAGTCACAGGAGACCTTCTTCAGGACTGAGCTTTTGCAGTTGGGTTTTTGATAACTTGTTATCACCTAGTCAGTTTGTGGCAAGAGGGTGACCAGCCTTGAAAGTGACAGACCCTACTTGCTCTAAGGACAGGATGCCAGTGCTAGATAGGCGCTTTAACTCTGCAGATATCGGTAGGAGTTGGAGGACGAGTGAAGTGCTTTTGCCACCTTACATGGGTACTTTGCCAGCTTATCATTCGGGAAGTCTGTCCTGTGAGTTGCCGGAAATAATAAAGATGGTGAAACTTCTTTGGAAATCGAAGAATGGTTTTCAGAGTGTGAAGCAGAGGGGGCTCTTGGCCAATGAAGATGCACTGGGAAACTTACCAGGTAATGTAATATTCTAGAGTGCCCCCAAACTGCAATATAATCATGATTATATTTATAAAGTACCAAAATAGTCAGCAACAATATGCAATTGTGGTCTAATAACTACAAAGAAAGAGGAAGCTGCCCTAGTCACTATGTCCAAGGGGACACAGAACTTAATGTTAGCACTGGTTTCATGCTATCTAACTGCTAGTTTAGGTACACAGTAACAGGCAGTACACAGTTTACAGCATATGTAATATGGATGCCAGTCTTACGCTATTGTTTCTTGTAACACTGATTCTCAAATTATGGGGAAGATTCACTAAGCGGTGATTAAGACGTGATAAAGTGGAGATGATATCTCCAGTTTATCACTTCTCCAGTTCTTATGTTATTCAATGGAGCCTATTCACTAAGGTCTCCAAAATTAAAGAAGTCTTAGTACATAGGCTCCATAGAATACCATAGGGATTGGAGAAATGATAAACTGGAGAACTCATCTGCACTTTATCACCTCTTTATTTAGCTTAGTGAATCTCCCCCCTATGTGTTGTTGAACCCCAGGGTTCCTTGAAGACATATATATGGAGTTCCACAGAACTGATTTCAGTAATAGGGGACAAGACAGATAATGTATATGCGCTTCAACAGCAGCCAGTATAAGTGCAGAAACCTGGAACATTTACATTTTGTTTTGTTTTTTTGTTACATTTCTCTTTTAAAATACACAGTAAACTTTCTCCTTCTAGGAAAATAAAAATGATCAGATACAGTTACCTGATTTCTGTTACCATATGCATTTTAGTCTGAAGTTACTGGTTCCATTCTACTAAATGTGATAAGGTTCAGTGAGTGCATCACAACTCTTCGAGTGCCACACAGTTATCCAATGCACTATAATGCACTGGATGCCTATCTGGAACCTAAGGGATTTTAATGCTTGATTGTGCCATGTGGATTTTATTGGAAATTAAATCTTTATATTACCACAAAAATATATGTAAAAATATAGATGTATTAATGGTAGATGGCTTCATTCTGTAATACTGAGTTTTGTCCTGGATTCAGAAATAGCCAATTAGTCTCCTGATAAAAGACAAGTGATATAAGAAATGCTAATGTACACTCATACATAAATGGGGAGATGCACTAACATGATAAAGATGTGATATAGAGGAGATGACTTTTTCGATGATATCACTTCTCCAGTTCCTATGTTATTCTATGGAGCCTATGCACTAAAATCTCTCAGTCTTTAGGGATCTTAGTACATGCCATAGCCTCTATAGAATAACATAGGAATTAGAGAAGTGATATCAGTGAATACATTATCTCTACTTTATCACCTCTTTATCACACCTTAGCGCATCTCCCCCAATGTGTCTTGTTTAAATACTAGTGGTACCAGATTCATATACATAGCAAAATAGTTGTTTCACATGTTATTTGGAACATTTCAAAAAGAGTGATAATCCCTTTTTTAATTCAAAAATACATTCAGTGAAATTAGCAAGCTATTGTTTGTACTACTGGAGATGTATCTTGTTCCCCTTAGAGGGTTTATGCTGTTCGTAATCCTTATAATCGATCAAATGTTTCAGTTAAAAATAAATAAATATATATATATATATATATATATATATATATATATATATATATATCATGATTAATCTGCTACCTTACAGCTCTTGTTGATTGCACCTTCCATTGTGTTCATCTAGCCTATGACAGACTGAGGCTGGGGTGCCTCATGTTTCCAACCCCTGGTATAAAGAGTCATTGTATTCTGTACCTACAGCAATCCAACCATAGGAAACAGTACAATCTGCACCATAGGAAACAATAAAAACTCTCAAAATTCCCATTAGTTTAAATTGGGTTTTTAACTCATTTGAATCCTAAAGAGCATCTCAACATTTTGCACCATAATGCCTTAAGGCAGTTAAAAGCCCCATGTTGTGCGCCTCTATGGCACTCAAAGGGTTAATAGTCACTGTTATTTGTCCCCTGTGGGGCAGTTGGTTCTCTCCAGCATTGCTTTAGTTCTTCTTAGTCCATAAGCTACACTGGGGCTAAATATGTAGCAAATTTTTTATGAAACTATCATATATATATATATATATGTAGATAGATAGACAGACAGACAGACAGACAGATAGAGATATTAACCCTTTGAGTGCAATGCGTTGTGTACCCCTCTGGCACTCAAAGGGTTAAACCTTGTGTAGCACTGAGTAAAGTAGTACTGTGTTGTATTCTTTTGCAAGTTGTGTTGCCTGCTTTCTTAGATGACCTTAGTTTAGGTGATCACATGACTTGTACCTGCTTCTTTCTGATCAAAAACAATAGCCTTCTGGTGCTTTTTGGCAGAGCTTTCCAGGCATATTTTTTTATTTATATCAGTGTAGTAAAATCAAGGCTTTCATGATTTATTAACCCTTTAAGGACCAGAGGGATGCTCAGCACATTTCAAAACAATGCAGAGCAATGCATTGCGTGCCCTTCTGGCAATCAAAGGGTTAAGCAATAGAGGATATAAGCAATGCGTGTGGGAAACCCCACATTTCTCATTATGACTTTTTCTCAGAGAGAAGCATATTTATAAACTTGACTTCTTTATAAATATGACCCGTCGCTGTGACTTTCTCAGGCAGTTCTTAACCCTTTGTGTGTCAGGGGGGTGTCCAAAAAGCATTGCTTTGCAACGTGTTGAGCAACCCTCTGGAACTCAAAGGGTTAAACATGCCACTAATTATGGTTTAATACATCCCCCTCTCTGTGACAGTATGTGTGTAACTTCCTTTAATTTCAAACGTAACTACCACCGCTAAACAACTTGAGCTCAAATAATTCTCCATCTGGCGACTAGCTGCTCAGTAGTGCAAGTCGCCAGAATTATTACCTTGTTAAATAGGATTATCCATTCTTCTCGGGGCTGACAGGCAGGACGGAGCACAGACATCTTCCCATAGCGACGTCTGCATACCTGCACTGTCAGTCCCTTTTGGAGCCGAACAGCTCCTAGCAACGCCTCTTAGAGCTGACTGGGACTGACAGCGCAGGCGTGCAGACGTCACTATGGAAAGATGTCTGTGCTCCGTCCTGCCTGTCAGCCCGAAAAGAATGGATAATCCTATTTAACAAGGTAGTAATTCTGGCGACTAGCGCTACTAAGCAACTAGTCGCCAGACGGGGAATTATTTCAGCTCATGTTGTTTAGCAGTGGTAGTTCCGCTTTCAATGTAATTCTACATTCTGTAAATACCTTCACAATACTTTATTTTGTACCTTCTTCAGATTGATAATAGAAGGTAACGTAACAGGGAAAGGAAGGATCACTCGGCCTTACTGTTGACAGATCCTGAAGATTGTTGTTGTACAGCAGGCTTCAGGGAAGTAAAACTTGAGATGTGGTGCTGTGATTTCACAATATTATTTACTAGAAATGTTGCTTGGTACCAGCTCAAGCACGGTGTCTTTTTTTTTTTTTTTAAAAGCCCTGAATTTTGTTGCCAGCCTAGACCATGTAATGGGCATAGCTGGAAACTCTCTGGATTTGCCCCAGAGACTCCGGTTTTGACTCTGCATTACCGGGTCTCCGAGTCTACCTAGAAAAATTGATACTGTTTTGAATACAAAGGTAGGGTGACCACATTTACTTCCTTCCATTCCAGAACACTATTAAAGCTGCAGTGTACTCACATGACGTCACATGTTCAGAACAGGAGTCAGCTCTGGCGGGACTCAGCCTCACTTCCTGGAGACGGAGTTTACTTGTGCTGCTATTCCATTTTGTCCGTCACTGCCACTCACTAGCCATCCAATGAGGAGAGGACCATTGTGCAAATACTCTCCTCTTTCATTGGCTGGTGGTGTTGCCTGCAGCATGTGTGTTACTGTGTTGCTTGCTGTATAAGTAGGCTGTCAGAATACGGCTCACTCGGCCACAATTAAGGGACAGTCCCAGGTGATCCGGGACACGTGGTCACCCTAGAGGATGGTCACACCAAATATTGATTTGATTTAGATTTTTCTTCTGTTCAGTCACTTAACATGTCTATTTTTGAAAGCATTCTTACTTTACAGCATTTTTCACACCTGCCTAAAACTTTTGCACAGTACCATAATGAAAAGTAAAGTCCAGGTAACAGGAACGAAAGATGTCTTCCAATTATTAATTTATAGTCAATTATAGCAGTAAATCAAGTGCATTGTTAACTTAATTTGCATAAAGTCCAAATTTCAAGTTCTGCTTTATTGTTCAGCATTGTTTACTGATCTAAGCTTCCTATATTGTGCATAGTATATAGACATGGCACTGTATATCTCAACTGTTATCTGATGATAATTAGTATAATACTAATTTGTGTAAAAATGCTTAGCAATAGTTTTATACTGAATTCTATATAAATTAGTGTAATAATACCAGTAGTTAACTTTATTTTTTTCTTTTTATTTCCATTCAAAAGTTAGTGGTGCTGATGTACTGAAAATAATGGGAGTAATTCTGGAGCAAATCAATTGCATCAAATGAGACGAACAAAATGTCACTTGTTTGCCATTGTTAACTCTTTAAGGGCCAGAATGGGTATGCCACACATTGCTTTGCAATGTGTTGCATAACCCTCTTGCACCCAAAGGGTTAAACAATGCTCTTATTTCCCTTGAATGCTAGAGAGGTAGCCAACATATTGATTGCTAGCATTCAAGGGGTTAAAAAAAATGTCATCTGTAGTTGGTTTGCCCCATCTTAGAACATTAGCCTCGACTTATACTTTGTGTGAAATCTACTATGGGGATATTAGCTCCTATGAAAGACTAAAGAGATAGTAATTCTTTCATTAAAGTTCAGCACTAGCGCTATGTTTAATTACTTACAGTGTTGTAGTTCAAGAGCTCTTCAAGCCCAAAGGATGGGGCTTGTGTCACTCAGCCTCTCAGGCTGGTCCAGATGGAGAGCGGTGAGGGACAATCTTCGGTAAGCATAAGGAAAATCCTGCTCTTCTTCATCAAGGGGATAGGGTTTTCCTTATACTTACTGACTGAAGATTGTCCCTCGCTTCATCCATCCTGTCCCATGACCGGATTCTAGCTCTTCACAATGTGTTGGAGACCTCTCTAGCATTTAAGGGCTTAAAAATCCCCATTTAAATTAACGGAAATATTTTAGTTGCGAATTATAACATACGAATCTTAGTGAGTTACATTAGTCTCACTGATGGTCTGCCTCAAGGGATTCTGTACGATTGTTTATAAAGGAGGGGTGAGACCATTTCATATCATGGCCACTTCCATCTCAGTACCCTGGAGAAAACAATGTTAATTAATGAGAACAGGGCTTCATTGACACAGCTTTCACCAGTGTGGTACACACACACACACACACACACACAAACACACACACACACACACACACACACACACAGGGAGCTCCTCTCCTCATATTGTGTCATGGATGCTGGCAGCCATATTAGTTTTTTTCAGCTCCTCTTGGAGCAGATACATTTGCATTAACTTTTTAGTAAATAGGATGTTTCCACTGTATTTTCTTTTTTATATTCTGTGCGTCAGGTCCCTGCTGATATTTTCTGTCTATACCAGGGGTTCTCAACCTGTGCCCTCAGTGGCCACTAACAGGCCAGGACTTAGGAATTCCCCTGTTATAGCACAAGTGTGTTGATCAGAGGCTCATTCACATTGATTAACTCACCTGTTCTTTCACAAGGAAATCCTCAAATCCTGGCCTGTTAGTGGCCACTAAGGGCATGGATTGAGAACCACTGGTCTATACATAATATAAAGCAAATGTAACAGGATTGGTAAAGCAGGCACACATAGAAAACATGTAACCAAGCAACAGCTACATCTGAAATTGTGCTATTATACAGCAAGAAAATGTCAATATAGAAAGTAACTAGTAAATGATACATTGTTTAAACACCATCCATTTGTGTATGTTTGATCTTCGCTACTCTAGGAGCCAGATTATGTTAGGAAATATAAGAGTAGGCTAACAAGCAGCTAACAAATGATACAATAGTGTGTGAAAATTGATACGAGTGTGCCAGTATCTGCAGTGTATTTAACACTGCTGCTCAAACATGCTAACATCATCTTGTATAAACTAGGATTGGTGTTTTCTTATCCATGTGGTTTAGCTGGGCTATGTAAACTCAAAACAATTATAATAGGGGTCAATTAAAAAAAGCAAACTGGGATTTGGATCTACATAGAGTAGTCAAAAGAGCATATTTCAGAATAGTTAAAGGAGCACTAACAACTCCAATAAACCTAATTTGGGGAAACAATCCTAATGAGCACTATGGATCCATTTAGCATGGATTGGTGCTCCAAAATTAATAATAGTAATGGGTATCATCTCCATGTAAATGGACATGATTTATTGTTGCCATACCCCATGACCCACAAATCTTCCTATAAAGCCTTCCTACCTTACAGCACTTCAGTGAGTGGAGAGTGTGGTCCTCTGTAATGTAACTGACCATTCATTTCTGGGAACCAGTTCACTCAGTATTGATTAATAGTGCCTTTTAAGAACCAGTACAATTTTGTGCTTTAAGGACCATGTTAGATTACACATGCCTTACTATGTGTAAAATGCAGTTTTACCTGTTTAGTAGTTAGGTATCCCATACAAAGTATGTATTTTATATTTTTCCAGGATAAAATATGCATCTTTTGGTACCATATATCAATGTATAGCCCCCATTTTGCTTAGATAAATATACATCAAAATATGGAAATGCCTTATATATTTGGAGTTTCTGTGCATTTTGGCTGTTTAGGTGTTAAAAGTTCCAGGTCTGCCTTGACATTTCTAAAAGATGATATATATAAAAAAGTATTTTTTTTTTATTTTACTTTATTTTTATGACAGTAACAGGCCATTAGCAAATGCCTGCAAACCCAGTCTGGAGCTTGCAAAAGAGCCCCTTTAAACGTGAACCCAGTGACAGCTAGTCACAGAGTTCACACTTAAGTAAATTTATTAGCTATTACTACTGAGAACAAATTGATTCAGTCTTTGGTAGTAAGATGGAAAGTCAGTATGTCAATAACAGACTGGTTTCCCACACTTGGTTGCAGGTACAGGTACAGGAGCATGCTGTCAGTACTGACATACTTTCTGCACAACAAAATACATTTTAACAAAAGTGCATGGAACCAGATTGGAATCAGATTGGCCTCTTACACTAACAGGAGACAGACAGTTTCAGGTTCCTACCCACAGATGGGGTAGACTGTGATTTCTGACTGCTTTCTCCGTCTGTTTAGAAATGGTGCCCAGGACAAAAGTGCCAAAATGGGGTTTTTAAATGGTGACATTGTCTTTAATGAGTTAAAGTAAGTGAGGGTTTATTATTAGGAGGGTTTATTATTAGGATATGTTAGTATTCCTTTATCATCACCTGATATATAGTACAGAGTGATTTGCTGTGTCAGTGAAGTTCACTAAAAGGTTACCGTTTTTTTAAACCTTAGGTGATAGATACGCTTCCAATGCATTGCTCAGGGTTTACCTTGGAAACTAAGATGAAAAATATAAATAAACCTCTTCCTTCATATTTCCATCCTTCCTACCTCTGATAACAAAATAGCTTCTGTGACTGACAGTATTCAGTTCTTGTGTCACTAGATCTCTGACATTTAATGTCAAGAAATGCATATCATGTCTATAATGTTGTTAAACGTGATAGCTTCAGCTTATGCTCACTTTACCATATGCTTAGGGAGTGAATGATATGGGATGAGTGTGCGACTTGAGACTGAATGGAGTCCAATCTAAAGGAAAAGTGTGACATGAGGGAACAAGTATGTGATATGGAGAAGACCTTTTCCTACATCATCTGGTACAGCTCTAGAATCTTAGTCAACTAAAGCTTGAGCAAGCTGCCAGTTTCCTGCTGACCTTGCATCCTCTGGTGATCAGTTCCCTGGTGGTGACAGAAAAAGTCAGCAGAAGACAAGCACCCCCTGTCTGCAGTTAAACACTAAAGCTCTTTTTAGATTTCAAAAATAAAGTTTAGGAGCCAGTTTGGAGGAGACTTAGTAGAAATTACTAAAGTCAATATATACCTCGGTTTTAGGCCTGATCTGCTTATTAGCTGCAGTGCCTTCTCTGACTCTGCCAAGCTGCAAGGAGTGCTCATTAGTGAATTTTCAGAGAAGGGGCCAGAATAAAAGACAGAAAATTAAGGGTGTAAGGGGGCTTGGGTTAAAGGGATAGTAATACTTAAAATGTAAAAAAAAAATGTTGTAGAGTTTATACCCTTGAGTACAAGGGTACTCCAACTCTTGAAAGGTGTTTTAGTCAAAAGTCATTACAGTTCAAACATGATTTTTTAGGAGCAATATCACAGTGGCCTGAAATTGCACAGTGGTGCTGTTGCTACACCATCCTATGGAGTTTTATGGTCAACTGACCAGAGCTGTCCTTAGGATGGTGTAGCAAAGGCACCACTGTAGGCCACTGTGATACGGCATCTAAAAAATCATGTTTGATCTGTAATAACTTTTGAATAAAACACCTTTCAGCAGTGGAAGTACCCTTGTTTTACTTAGGGAATAAACACTACAACATATTTTTTCACATATTGTGCTACTGTCATTTTAAGGGATATATGCTCTAAGGTAAGATTAGCCTTTCCAATCAGAAAAAGGTCTTCTCTTTCTCCTCCAATGACGGAGGAGGACTGCATATGACCTGGAGCACTTCCATGCATAAGCACGTCCAGGTCAATGTTTATGCATAGACGGAATGTATTCCGCCCTTTATATTCAGTGCCAGTCTGTTGCCTCTGTGGCTGTTTATAGTTAGGAGGAGGAGGAGGAGAAGCGCCACTACATGGGGAGGGGAAATGAACAAGATTGACAGGCTGCAGGCAGGAGCTGTACGCGCAGCCTGAGAGAAACTGACGTCACAAAGTGAAGTTTAACAGCTTATATCTCTCCAACTACTTCATTAAAACAAGAAATAAAAAAGGATTACAGCTTCACCAACATTAACCTACAATAGGAAGTCACGGTTGAATAAGGTGAGAGATGCCCTTTAAGGATCAATATTTAAAAGATCTCAGAGTATTTTCATTTTTAAAGTTGTAGGAAAATATATTTGCTTTTTGTTTTAACTAAGAAACTTTTGCATAAGTCGGCACAAAAAATAATAATTATAGGGCATATAAATAATCTAGAGTGGAGCAAATCTGGTTCAAAGAAACTGCTCCAAAAGGGACAAATATACATTTCAATTGGGGTAAATATGATAAACCTGCTTTTTAAAAGTTCAGTGTAAAACAAATAGCAATTGTATTTTTCATGTTTAATATTGCTATAATTGCTATCGGTTTGCTTTGAAAGCTAGAATTTTCTGTCTGAAAATGTTGCATTATTTATAAAAAAAAATGTTATTTGTTAGAAGAAAATTTGCATTGCTCGTAGAAAATTAATATTTGTAGTCAATTTCCAAATGCTTTGTTGTGCACATTACTACACATCTTTGCGGGCTTCCATGCATGTGCAGGTGTCTTGTGTGCTTCTTTTCAGTCAGGGTGTGCGCCTGTATGTACACATTTGTTTTGCACATCCGGTCTCTTGATTGGTTCTGTTTACCTATTTATATCTGGTCTTCTCTCGGTTTCCTTGTCTTATTTTGAGCTTAGCTTGTTTTGGGTGAGCTTAATTAATTGACTGTCTACGTTTCCTGGCCTTGTTTCCTGGAATTTGTGCACCGTCTGCCTAGTCCTCAGCTTGGCGCACCTACTCTGAAAGAACTCCGCCAGCCTTGACCTCTTGCTATAAGAGTCTAGCGCTCAGTACCTGACAACTGCTAATAAAAAGTAATATATTAAAAAAAAAAATGTGCAATGCTAATAAAAATTCACATTTCTTCTAAAAACATTAGTAATACTAATAAAATTTGTACTTTTTAAATAATTTGGGTGCAAGGCAAATTTTTTAATAAGCACTTGAACTTTTGACTGCATTAACAAAAGTGCAGCTGGCACGAAACATATAAATAAATTATTCAGTGCTATTACCTATTTGCTCTGCAAAATTGTGCCCATTGATTGAAATGGGGCTTTTAATATACTGAATGCTTAAGAGGTCTCCTTTGCAGTGCATTGGCAATATCTGTAGCATTCAAGTGTTTAAAAGCTCCATTTAAATCAAAGGGAATTTGGGAATATGCTGTAGATAGCTTACTCTGGTATTGATCCACTTTCTTTGCTCGTATGTCCATACGTGTCTAATGAATGGAAAATATTCTAGGAACAAATACTAAGTGGAAAGAGGCAAACCTGCTGAAATTTCAGGTTTGCTTAGAAGCAATATAGGTCACATTTGGAGAGATATAGATGAAATATGTTTTTACAAAAGTTCAAATGAACCCTTATTATTTTAATACAGTAATGACGATGGATTAGCTTTCATAACCAAAGCAAAATCGTTTGTTCATTTTGGATTATACTTCAGCTGAGTCTTGAAAATTGCATTAATGTAATATTCTGACTTATTGGAGAGATCTGTGGGAGGGGTTTGCATGTTGAGTCTTGTCTAATTATTGCTGTAAGTTTGGCAATTGTATTTGTTATTCTTTGCTGTGTAATATGTTAACTACATATAGCAGATTTCAAGTACTAGAACAGCCATCATTCTGACTGAAGCAGGCCACATATTTGCAGTATTTACAGCTCTTAAAAGGTTAAAGAATCTGTAACATTTTCTTATAAAAAAAGAAAAAACATATTGTATTTATTTTCCTGTTTAATGTGACAAGGGTAGTCCCATGGCTGTGATGTACACGATGAAAAATAAGAAAACAAAAATATGGCTCAGCACACGCATGGCTTCTGTTCTTTTCTGTGGATATCCACTGATTTCGGATAGCCAACCCTGACTCAGTGTATGCAGTTTTCAGAAAACAAGGCACAGAAACCGGTCAATGCGTACTAAAATAAATAAATAAACCATTGGGGGATAAAGTAAAATAGTGGGTGAGCTCAAGTGTAAACAAGTAAAATCATAGATTTATTATAGAATACCAAAAAAACAAGTAACCTACAGGAATAGAATGAAACGAAAACATGCTTTTCCACGGAGATATTAGTATTGGTGGCCCCCCTACTTGCTCTGTCAGTGCGAAATGAATAGGGTCAGTAAGTAGGGGGCTTCCAATAATTATATACCTTGTATTTGTGTAATCTTCTTCATGGATGTTACTCTCTCTTTGGTATGCCATAAAAAAGCCATGGTTCACCTTTTCCACATACGCCAACCCACTCTTTCACTATAGGCTTATTATTTATATACTGTGCTTTGACTGACATGGTGTGCCTTGTGTTCTGTACCCATGGCAGTAAGTTGTTTTTATTAAAAAAGTATTATATTCAGTTATGAAGGGGTGATGTTACTGTCACATTGTATAGAGAACTGTAGCCAGTGGCTCAGCTGTCTATAATACAAAAGAATAACTATCACGATAACAGGGGGCAATGCACTAAAGTTTAATAAATGAAGTGATAAAGAGGAGATGAAGGGGGTTATGTACTAAAGTGTGATAAAGAGGTCATAAAGCAGAGATGACTTCTCCAGTTATATCACTTCTCCAGTTCCTATGTTAATCTATGTAGCCTGTGCACTAAGATCTCCAAAGTTCTAGAAATCTTAGTGAACTGGCTTCATAGAATAACACAGGATTTGGAGAAGCAATATCACTGAAGTAGTTATCTCTGCTTTATCACCTCTTTATCATGCCTTAGTGAATCTCCCAGTATGTTTCCAAAATATGGTATAAAAACTTAATTTTAAAAGTTAATATATGTGGCAATAATGTATGTTATACACAGGGTAAGCATTTAAATAATTTATATGAAGGAGTTCAGGGTGGTCATCTGTTGTAGTTTTAAAGGGATAGTAATACTTCGTTTTAACTTTATTTTATTTTGTAGGCATTAAAAAAACATGAAGAATGATATAACCTTTATGGTTTATGAGATATTCATAAGCAAAGTTCCCCTCCCCGCCCCTTTTACCTAGTGTAATCCATCTCTTCTCAGATGTGAGTCTGGTTGTATGACAGGACAGATAACAGAAGGGGACAATTTTCTTTGTATGAAAACAATGAAAGCCCTTCCCCCCTTGACAAGTTTTTCAGCTTTTTCCATTATCTTAATTGAAGATTGTCCCTCTCTGCAGTCTACCTGGGTACCTCCCTTCTGATCTGGTTGAACAGGGGGGGATACTTTGTTTGTGAATATCTCTTAAACCATAAAGGTTTCAGAGATAAGACTTATATCATTCTTCATGTTTTTTTAATGCCTACAAAATAAAATAAAGTTAAAATGAAGTATTACTATCCCTTTAAATTGGAGATTGTAGAAGGTCCACTTATTCCTTACTGCACTTCACTTCACTTCCATTCCCTTTTTGGGTATATATATTATGGTGTTCTAGCATTAGGTAAATCTTTTCTTTCCATAACAATTTCTCCAGAGTGGTATCTCTTTACGTTACTGAATACAGCCCTTAAAGGGATTGTAATACTTTGAAACAAGTATATTTAATTCTATATGTATTAAAAAACTAAATTACTTGCACAAAGTCCTATCTCTCAAACCTCTATGGTTTGAGAGATATAAGCTGTCAAAATTCCCCTTTAACTCCACTTGCATGTACGTCAGCTTTCCGAGTTAGAGAAGGAGATCCCGTTCAACAGACTGTCCTACACTCATCAGCAGCGCAGTGATCATGCCAGTTAGGCAGAAATACTTCATTTGAACGGTTTACAACGTGTGCATACCTCCCAAGTGTCCCTCTTTAGGAGGGACAGTCCCTCTTTTTGAATCAAATCCCACTGTCCCTCTTTCCCACCCTGTTGTCCCTCTTTTTAGGAAACCAGATTGTGTGGTGTGTATATAAGGGTATCACACTGCTCCACAGCAATAAAACTCACATTAATGTTTGTTTAAACATCAGTATATGTGTTTATAAATTAGTCTGTATACATAAAATACTTTGGTCTTGTTAGAAGTCATTTATTCGGTTACACAAGGAGGTGTCAATAGGTCATGAAATAGCCTAAAAAGTCTTGCTAATGCCCCGCCCACCAGCCACACCTCCAGCCACTCCCCCTAAAACACAAGTGTCCCTCTTTGGCAATTTGAAATGTTGGGAGGTATGCGTGTGCCTGGTTTGCAAGCACACGTTGTAGACCAGTTTTGCTGCCCTGAGTAAAAGGGGTGGGAGGGGGAGACTTTATCATTCAATTACTTTTGAACTACAGCTCTCTCAGTATTGAAATAACATTCTCCATGGCCCAAATACTATAAAGATTAATTGGAGCTGCTTTTATTTTGAAACATTACTATCCCTTTAATCACAGACCATTGTTTTATTGAGCTAACACAGTGGTCTATGATTTTCTGTAGCTTACCAGGAAAATTTCAGAAGACTAGCTATGGCCAGCCTCTGTGAACTATGTTTGTGTAAATAAAAGAATGCTTTCATTTTTTATATGATCATCCCGCTAACAGCGATTCTTTTGTGTTTGCTGTCCATATCTGACAAGTCATGTCTTTGACTGTTGAACCTTATGGAGGGGGATCAGAGTGAGTGCAGCAATGGGTCAGATGGAATGGGTCTCGTCAGTGAGTTGCCGTTGTGATATAGACTGCCCTTAGCCATTGATGGGATAGATAGGAAAGTTTGCAATACAATCACTTTAACTCCAGTGTTTTGCAGTATAAGACAACTGCAGACATTAGTTTGCTATCATGGTAGGCACATGATGGATCTAAACCAATTACTGTACATTGCTCTGTAGCAATTGTATGTGAAATATGTGTGTCTGGCATTGATGTTGAAATAAGCGCCTATTCTCCTTTTGCATAAATATAGCTATATTTCCTCACTCTCCTGTAAAATGAGGTGAACTTGTGATGAGGCAGCTTTCACACAGCATTGTGATCCCTGCCAGGAGATGAGAATTATCTATAAGTAGTAAGTCATAGAGTATCTGCTCAGTATTGACATTCCAGAAGGAGCTGCAACACAGGAAAAGGAGTCTTTTAAGGGTCTTATACACAAAGTTAATGCAGGAGCACACCAGTTGCACCATAGGGGACAAATAGAACTATACATTGATTTAAATAAAGATTTAACCCTTTGAATTGCCAGTGAGGTCAACAATTCATTGATTTGCAATGTATTGGCAACCTCTTTAGTATGTAACCCTTTGAGTGCCAGAGCAGTATCCCACACATTGCTTTGCAGTGCGTTGGACACCTGTCTGGCACTCAAAGGGTTAGTGGGCCTAAAAGACCCATTTAAATCGACGAGTATTTGTCTCCTACGGTGTAAACATTTTGATCCAAAATGACTAATCTTTGTTTTTATGCATAAAGTCCAAATAAATAAGGAATAATTCTGGGGCAATCCAAATGCACCATAAGGGACAAATGCAATTGCCACTCAGAGCCAGAGAGGTATCCGATGCATTACAAAGCAACACTTTGAGTACCTCTATGGAACTCACAGGGTTAAATGAGGTCTTAACCCTTTGAATGAGAAACAATGCTTTAGAGACCTAACTGTCATTCAATGGTGAACATCCCCTACCACTAATCATCCCACCATCCCCTGCCTCCAATCACACAACCATCCCCTGCTACTAATCACCAGACAATTATGCTGTGGTGATGGGAGGCAGGCAGGAGGAGATGGTTATGATAATTATAGTCAGGCATGAGGGTGTAGTGGTGTGATTAAAGGCAGGCAGGAGAGGGAGGGGTGATTGAAGGTAAGCAGAGTATAAAGGGATGACTGAAACAAGGCACTGAAGCAGGGGATGGTGGTGTGATTAGCTGCAGTGGATGTTGGAATGATTGATTGATTGATGGCAGGGGATGGTGGTGTGATTAGCTGCAGTGGATGTTGGAATGATTGATTGATTGATGGCAGGGGACGGTGATGTGATTTGTGCCATTGGGTGGTTGGATGACTGGTGGCAGGGGATGATGGGGTGATAGGAGGCATGGGATGTTTGTGTGATTGGTGGCACTAGATGATGGTGAGATTAGTGGGACGAGGTGATGGAGTGATTAGAGGCAGGCAGGGGATAATGGGTGACTGGAGGAAGGCATTGAGGCAGGGAATGTTGGTGTGATTAGTGACAGTGAATAATGGGAAGACTGACTAGTGGTAGGGGATGGTGGTGTTATTGGTGGAAGGGGATGGTGGGGTAATTAGTGGTAGAGGATGATGTAGTGATTGAAGGAAAATATTGAGGCTGGGGATAGTGGTGTGATTGATATGTGGAATGTGATAGTGAGGAGGTTGGTGGTGTGATAAGTTGTATGTGATGGTGCTATGATATATGGCAGGATATGGTGGGGTGTTTGTTGACAGGGGGATGTTGAGGCAATTTGTGGCAGGGGAACAGCTGGATTATTGGGGGAAGGGGATGGTGGGGTAATTAAAGTCAGCTCAGCTGCAGCATGGTTGTATAGTGGGAGACAGTTCATGAAGGAGATGGTTTGGTGGTGGGAAATGTATTTCCTAATAGTCATCTGTAATGGTGTAGGTGCATTGCTCTGCTAGTTCCTTTTAATGGCATATCTTATTTAGAAAAATGTTTTACCAGGAAGAATACATTGAGATTTCTCTAGTTTTCAAGTGTGTCCTGGGTTCTATGGGTTATTATAATAATGTGTTTTGATAATGCTCTGCTCCTCTGATGTGTATAAAAAAAGAAGTTAACAGAGAAAAGGGAAGGAGAGTGCAGATTATATAATATCCAAAGGGTTCGTGGGGAAATTCGTTCCAGTGGTGAGCTACAGGATACTTAATAGAGCCTTTCCCAATCCCCTTCCTGTGCTACATAACGTGATCATTTAACCTCCTAAAGGTTATTACTGTGTATCTAAGATCAAACCCACAGGTTGAATTTTAAAAACATTCTGTCTAAAAATAAACATAATCCAGTACCCTGACTCGATTTAAATAAAGGTACTTTCCATGACTTTAGGGGTACCTTCCGAAGTGGGTACAATAGATGTATAACCTGCTAATATATGGTCCATAGAGAGACTTCTTTTTAGGGACAGGAAAGACAAACTCAGTTTTATTAATAGTAATGCTGCCTATATGGTGTATTGATTAGCTGTGGCTGTAGTCTTAGTTACATAGGACCAGCCACTAGGAGGTTAAAGGATTGCTTTCAGGAGTATACAATCACTTTATGGAGGTTAACTCTTCTGATAATATAGCTGTCAAGCTAAGAAAAGCTTAGAAGGAAAGTTTGATATTTATAGTTTTAGTATTCTTTATATAATAAGCATACACATTTAATAAGCACCCAACACTTGGATTATTTCCATGGAAAGTTTACATTGAGGCTCACCCAAGAGAGAACATTTACTACAGCTTCCAGCGTGCCTATGTAATGGTGAAACTCCATGGCAGGAGAACCTGTATATTCTAATTGGTGAGCTTTCTCCTGTCCCTGTTGTCTATATGCCATGAGCGACGTAACCAGTGGACTGGAAGTTAATACATGTACCTCTCTCTCTTTTGTGTTTTTTCTCTTTGCATGTTACTGTTATATCTAGAGGTGTATACAGAGGAGGCAGTGGATTGATTGCAATGATCAGGGGTCCTGCTTGTAATCACACAAAATTCTGCGTGTAGGCAGGGGTATCCTCCACATGCTTTGCTAGTCACTGCATTAGTGAGTGAGTATTGCATTAAGTTAGTACCATTTAATCACTGAGATGAATATTTTGTTTTTAACTGTGGAATAATACACATTGGGTGCCCTCCTTATTTTCTTTTTTTTTCATTTAAACCAAGAGCACTGTTTATTTGTCCCCTACTGTGCAGTTAGTTTGTTCTAGAATTCTACTTCATTATCTTGCTGAATTAGGCCCTAAACTGGACTGCTGTATGAAAGGATTTTACCTAGGTTATCTAGGTTAGTCTGTATGTTAAAGGGATAGTAATGTTCCAAAATAAAAGCAGCTCCAATTAATCTTCATAGTATTTGGGCCATGGAGAGTGTTATTTCAATACTATCTGAACTGTAGTTCAAGATTAATTGAATAATAAACTATCCCCCCACTCATTTTACTGATGTAACACTGATCACCTCAGAACAGAAAGGTGGTGTCCAGATGGCTTGAAGTGAGGGACAATCTTCAATTAGCATAAGGGGAAAACCTGAAAAACCTGTCAAGAGGTCAGGGCAGGGTTTTCATTGTTCTCACAGTAAGAAGATTGTCCCTTTCTGTGAACTGTCCTGTTTTTAAGACCAGATTCCACATCTGAGGGGAGGTGGCTTACACTAGGTAAAAGTGGCGGGAGGAGGAATCTTTATCATTCAATTACTCTTGAACTACAACTCTGACAGTACTGAAATAACACTCTCCATTACCCAAATACTATAAAGATTAATTAGATCGGCTTTTATTTTAAAACATTACTATCCCTTTAAAGATATTAAAGCGGAACTACTACCCAACACAATCTTTAGCTTCATTAAGTCCCCATCTGGCGACTAGCTGCTTAGTAGCGCTAGTCGCCAGAATAATTACCTTATTTAATAGATTTTTGCTCTGTTCCATGGGTGACAGGCAGGACGGAGTGCGGACATCTTGCCATTGTGACGTCCACGCGCCTGCGCTATCAGTCCCAGTCAGAGCCAAATGGCTCCTAGCAATGCCTCCTAGACCCGGCTGGGACTGACAGCTCTGGTGCGCGGACGTCACAATGGCAAGATGTCCGTGCTCCGTCCTGTCTGGCACCCATGGAAGAGAGCAGAAATCTATTAAATAAGGTAATTATTCTGGCGACTAGCGCTACTAAGCAGCTAGTCACCAGATGGGGATTTATCGAAGCTAAAGATTGTGTCGGGTGGTAGCTCCGCTTTGAGTGTGTTTAGTCCTAGGGTACAATGCCCCTTTAATCAAGTAGCCATATTTATATTGACATATATAGTTTATATTTCAGCATGAGTTACAACGCTAGTGATGGGCAACCTGAAGCTCTCTAGCTGTTAAGGATTACAGTTTCCATCGTCCTGCAGGGCGTGCTGAGAACTGTTGTCCGCAAGAGCTGAAGGACCTCAGGTCTCCTAAACCTGCTGTAAACACTACGGAAATAAAAAACTGCAAAGCCAAGTGTTCAGTTTCCTGAAAGAACACAGTGGTTCTCAAATGATAATTAGATTATGGATTTTTAGAACAAATTATAAACAGTAGACTTTGAGTCCATCTAAGGTAAAACAGTAGGAAAGTATTGTGCATCAGTGAAATATTAAAATGCAATGTTTTAGAGACAAATAAAAATGAATACTGCAATGAAATGTCAACAGGTCATGAAGCGCCCCCTGGTGTTACCGATCATTGTATCCCGCTCCACGACTATTGCTGAAAAGCTCTGCTCCTAAAAGTCACTTTGACTTATGGTGCAAGACTATAACCAATCAATTTTGCAGATTTAAAGTTTGAATTGTAGGATGAAAAGGAAATGCCATTCATGGAATGAATTTGGTTTTATTCATCATTTCTCTAAAGATTACATTTTTGTTTTAAAGATTTTTAGCGGCAACATATTAACCAGCTACAGGTTGCCGAGTTCCATTCTGTAGAGTGTGGGATACTGACAATCTAGTATTTGGGCTAGTAAAACTCAATAGTCCACCAATCATAAAGCTGGCAGCATGAGTTCATTTTCTTTAATTATAATGATGCTGCTATATTGATTGTTATTGATTTATATTTCCATCTGGGTGATTTTTTTGATGTCTGTTAAAATGCCTTCCCCAAAGCTAAAATGAATTAGAGAAGCAGATTTATTTTTAGTCCAGGGGATTGGCAGGGCTAAAGAATGCAAAGAGCATGTGCAAGATGGGAAAGAGACTGTGTGAGGTGGTCAGTGGATAGAACAGCCTGAAGGAAGTAATTTAGCATAGGTGTCATGCTTCCCATCAGTTTTCTTAGATTTCCTGAAGCTCCACCCTTGGAATGCTATTGGTGCTTGTTGCCTTTTTAAGATTCTTGGAATCTAACTTTTGCACCAATTATTGAGATTTGTTTTGTTCATGCTTTTTGACTCTGATCTAGCTTGTTCTCTATTTACTCATCTTGGGTCTGACCCCTGACTGTATTTGATGATGAGTTTGCTTACCTCTGACATCCTTATTGCTCCCGGTGACCTTGGCCTGCTGTTGTGCTCCCCTTTCTGCCTGGCTTGTTTCACCAACTGCCTCTGCCTATTCCTCCTTCCGTTGGGCCAGAGAGGTAGCGTTTCACCTCTTCGGACTGTTCCCTCAGGTGGCAGTTCACAGTGCTTTTGTTGTGTGAAACCAGCATGTAGGGGAGTAGGCCTTGCTTTTCCCGGTCTCTCTCTCTCTCTCTGTGCATGGTGTTGCCTCTTGGTGCTGCCTCCCTTGGGGATACCCAGGGAGCCTACTGGGTCTTTGCGTGTAACCATTTCGGTGCCAAAGGGGTATTCAATGCACAACTTTGTTAAAGCTGGTACAAATGTATACTTATTAAATACTGTTGTGTATATCTCAAGTCCATTTATTTTGCGGTGTAATCACTATTGAGATTTATTTCTAAATTCTGAGAATCTGAGTGGGCTGTTGCTTTATACGGCAGAAAGCTGCCTGCTAGTGTTTATATTTAAGAGAAATTGGATTTTTGCAGGTGAAAAGACAATCTGCAATCTATACTGAAAATATGATTAACTCCTCAGATGCTAGAGATGTATCCAATGCACTGTGAAGCAATGCATAGGAGAGACTAAGCATATAAGGGGTTAAGCATGATACACCACAGTATTCTAAACACAAGTGTATGTTTTCTCTCTGCGAGGTACAAGGGCCTGGTTTTTTTGGATGCAAATCCTCACATATTGAAAGCAGACCTATACTTATTCTGAAACAGGTCCAGCTTTAAAGTAAGATAATAACAATATGGAATGAGTCAGATCCATGAACTCAAAAGTTGAAAGTCACATTTTTTCAACCCATATGCCTTCCCCTTTCTTCAGTTTTTGTTCTTCCTTTTTTGCAAATCCATCCAATTTGAAATGTCTCATATTTGAGTAATGGAATCATTCCAAAACTTAAAAGAAACTTGCAGTACAGCCCTCACTAAATTATGATTTGTTTAGGATCTGAGTGGAAAGTTATAGAACCTGAATATTACTAGTTAAGAGAGAGAAAAAAAAACACTGCAGACCTTTTATTAACGAAATCTGGCAGAGGTTTTTACTATGTTTTTCCACTACGTACACTATATAGAATATCACCCCATCAGAGTAAATTAATGTACTATTACTAAAACTTTATTAGTTAACTGGACAAATATGTGGAATTTTCCTTAACCATTTGAGTGCCAGAGAGGTACGCAACGCATTGTGTTGTGTACCTCTCTGGCACTCAAAGGGTTAACCCCTTAAGGACCCATGACATGCCAGGACTATCATCCCGGGTTCCGGATGACGGCCCTGGCACGTCATGAAACTGCATGATGCTCTGCCATACCAGAATTCAATTCAGAAAAAAAAAAAACTCTCTGTGGTCCTTAACGGCCCCCTGCAACGGATTAGTGGTCGTTAAGGGGTTAAACAGCTGGATCCTGCTGTTATCTTTACTAGGGATAGTCAATCTTTAGCCCTTCAGCTGTGAGAAAGTATATCATCCATCATACCCAAATGGCCATCAGCTGTTTGAAGATGGTGGGAATTGTAGTCAACAACTGGAGGTCCAGTGATTAAATACCCCCCAGGCTTCACCATGCATTTCTTCAGTCAAATTAACTAAGATGTAAGAGTTCAGTGGGACCCTTATCGGTGATTAAAGGGTAAATATACTGGAAGATTTTAACCCTTTGATTGCCAGAGAGGTATCGAATGCGTTGGATACCTATCTGGCACCCAAAGGGTTAATAGTAACGGTCATCTCCTGCTCAGCGTAAAAAGAGAACTACATCGTAAGATTAAGTAGCTCTTTATTTGCTTATAAGAAGGACTTACCTAGGCAGGTTTCAACAGTCATTTTGTTGTAGGTGCATGTGATCTCTGTTTTATTCAGTTGCTGATTCAGTTTACAAACTGAAGAGTATTGTCCTTTATGAATCATTCAGGTGTTTTGAAGCCCTCTCTTGTGAAAAGGTGAGACATATGGACAGGCTTCAATAGACATCATTATATACAGGAAACTACAGGTATAATGCAAAAAGTATAAAGATAGATACATTTGACTGCTGTGTAAAAGATATCTGCCAAGGTATGTCAATGTTTTGACCCTTTGAGTGCCAGAGAGGTACGCATTTGCTCTGCAATGCGTTGCTTAACCCTCTGGCACTCAAAGGGTTAAACAAATTAAAAGCCACTTAATTCTAGAGTTATTGTTTCCATTTAACTAGAGATTATTTGTAACTAAGGCTGATGTACTGAGATTTAAATTTTTTAAGTTTTTAACACTTTGAATATTAGAGTACGCTTCTACATATTTATTTGTAAAACCTTATTGTAGACATGGTGTTACATACTGTATATACCTACACAGTTGGAAAACAAAACAGTCCATTAAGTTCAACCTTTTGCCAGGTCACCTTTGTTGATTCAAATGGCAATGTATGATATTCAAAGCTGCCTGTCTGTGCACACACATAGCAATGAGAAGGTTGTTACTAAGGCCTCTGGGAAGACTGTAGGGCAATAGGCATCCAGGAGGCTTGAGACTATCCCTCCCCAGGCCAGTATCTAGGAAACTAAGTACATATTTATGCAGGGTGCCAGCTGCAGAGTGTTTTTTCTCTCTTGCATCCATGCAGAGAGGATCATCACTTTTTTCTGAGCACTGATTGACTGATAGGTAGCCAGTCACAGCAATAAGGCTGATGTACTAAGAACTGGAGACATTTTGGAGTAAACTAGCTGCTCCAAAGGGGAGAAATTGTTTTCGTAACTATTCAGGTCACTTTAAGGGATAGTAGTACTTAAAATGTAAAAAAACATATGTTGTAGGGTTTATCCCCCTGAGAAAACAAGGGTACTTCAACTGCTGAGAGATATTTTATTAAAAAACAAACAGCTCAAACTTGAATTTATTAGGTGCAACATCGCAGTGGCCTGACAATTTGTAGTGGCGCTGTTACTACACCATCCTATGGACTGCTGTAGTCCGTACACCATAAATCTCCATAAGATGGTGTAGCAACAGCGCCACTGTAAATTTTCAGGCCACTGTGATATTGCACCTAATACATTCAAGTTTGAGCTGTTTATTTTTTAATAAAATATCTCTCAGCAGTTGAAGTACCCTTGTTTTACTCGGGGGATAAACCCTACAGCATATATTTTTTTACATCTTAAGTATTACTATCCCTTTAAAGGGGAACTATCATCTTTATACAAGTTTGCCTCAGTGTGATTGATCTTCATATAGCAATAACCTTTATTTTTTTTTTTATATATATATATATATATATATATATATATATATATATATATACAATTCGTGCTATGGCAATATTAACTTTATTTAAAATGAGCTGGGGCCTTACTTCCTGTCAGACTGTGGTTACAGCTCTGTACTGCAGCCTGTCAATCTTCTTCTGTTCCCTCCCCAAGTATTGTCTCATTCCAACCTCATCCGATGATGGAAGATTTCTCCATGTAAACTGGTTGTAATGTGACAATACTTGAGGGGGAAACAGATGGAGATTGACAGACTGTGGTGCAGAGCTGTCACTGCAGTTTGTCCTGAAGAAAGGCCCGGGCTAATTGTTAAAAATGTAAATTTCGCCATAGCATGAAATGTATAACAAAAAAAAATCAAACAATTAAAGGTTATCGTTATATGAAAATCACACTGAGGCAAACTTGTATAGGGTTGATAGTCCCCCTTTAAACTGGACTTTTACCTCATAATATGCTAGGAGCAATTATGGAGTAAACCAACTTTACCATAGGGGATACATAAGAGAATCCCCAAATTGCTATTGATTTAATCACTTCACTACTAAATTTTTCTGGGACACGTCCCCAGGAGCACGATTTGAACAATTAATAGGTGTTGGTCTACTAACTCAGTGCACCCGGGTGACCTCACCATTCCCATGCATCCTGGGGGGAGGGGGGGGAAGACTTCCATTAGACTTCCAGGAAGTATTACTAGACTAGTTGAAGAGCCCATTACACGGGCCACAGTGCCACTGCCACCCGGTCGCAGGCCAGTCCCGCGCAGTAGAGACTGGCCACGCCGCGGCTGATACAGAGCTGGACGCTCCTTCAGAGCGCCCAGCTCTGTATCAGACACGGCGCGGGCAGTCTCTACTGCATATGACTGCAGCACGCGCAGCAGTGTCTACTGCGCATGTCATGGCGTTACACACGATTTAGCGAATTATTATATAGGATGGGGTTTCCCTCTAACAGTCATATCTCAGCCCACCTGCTATTGATCTAAAATAACTGGTTTGGAAAGTGGAGAGGCTCCCCTTTCCAGTGATACCCTATATGTAGATATTCATGTCAGTGAAGACACCATGACTGGCATAAAATCAGGCACCATGATTGGCATAAAATTCCACCATCTGTCTCTCTCTCTCCCTCTCTCTCTCTCTCTATATATATATATATATATATATATATCCTATACAATAATTTGCTAAATTGTGTGTAACGCGGCGACATGGGCGCTCCATATCAGCCTTGGCGCAGGCAGTCTCTACTGCGCATGACTGCCCCGCGACCGGGTGGCTGTGACACTGTGGCCCGTGTAACGGGCTGTTCAACTAGTATATATATATGCATTTAAGGACAGATGTATGTTTGTCCAATGCAGTCATGCGCAGTAGAAACTGCCCGAACTCAGGCCGATGCAGTCATGCACAGTAAAGACTGCACAAACACAGGCCAGATGTATGTTTGTCTAATGCAGTCATGCTCAGTAGACACTGCCCGAACGCATGGAATGCTGGGATTTGGACACGGGCTTTTATACTAGTTTGGTATAACTGAATACAGTTGAAATAACTGGTGTAGGTAGGAGTAGGAGGGGAGTGGACTCTAACCCCTTGATTCAGATAATTTTGTATACCATCATTGGAAAGAGGAGAGCCTTCCCTTACACTGTATTGTAAAAACACTTTTGTACCTTTGGAGTTGCACATCTTTGGAATTTCAGTAAAAATACATATTTAGGGCATTCTGGGTAGATTTGATTTGTCCACAAAAATAGTGTATTTTTTTAAACAACAAAAGTGCTTAGCACAAAGGGGGAGCAGCAAAGAAAGTGGTTAACCCTTTGAGTTCCAGAGGGGTACGGAATGCATTGCTTTGCGCTCCATACCTCTCAGGCACTCAAACGGTTAAATTGGTCTTCCAGTCCCTTGAATTCTATAAAGGTCTCCAATGCATTGCTTCATAGTATGTTGATGACCTCTCTAGCATTCAACTGGTTAAAGAGCCTCAATTAATTAACCCTTTGAGTGCCAGAGGGGAACACTACTCATTGCCTTGCAATGCGTTGTGTACCCCTCTGACATTCAAAGGGTTAAGTCTCAGTCGAAAATGCTATATTGTCCCCTGTTGGTGCACTTGGTTGCCCAAGAATTGTTCTATATTTTGTGCATAAGGCCTCAAGGTTTGTCCATATACAGGCCAAGATTTAAGCATATCCATTCTTGGACATTTATGTGCTAGTCAGAATGAATGAACCTCTTATTGTTACATCCCTGCCTATATACAGCCCTTGGTATAATAAGATAACACAATAGTATTTTCCCAGCAAGGCAGTGCTTGGATGTTGCTCCTGTACCTTTGCAGTGAAACAGAGCATCTATATTGAAGACAAGTAAATTAACCAAGGGGACGCCAGATGTTCTAGTGCAGGCGTAAAAGTAAAAAAGGTGCAATTCTAGGGGAATCCACCTGCATCTTGGTGGAAGGGGAAAACAAATCCCCATTGATTTAAATGAAGCTTTTAACCCCTTGAATGTTGAGAGGATTTTATGGCATTGCTTTACATGACCTTTCTCCCATTCAAGGGGTTAAAATCCCACATTAACCCTTTTTGTGCAGGGTGCACAATGCATTGCAAAGCAACAATGTGTACCCAACTGGCACTCAAAAGGTTAAATAAACTCAGCTGGTTTCCTTAAGGCCCTTAGGACCATGTTCAGGAAGATAGAGAGGAACAATTCTGGGACAATTAGTTATGCTATAAGGGACAAATACCAAACCCTATATTAAATGGTGCTTTTATCCCCTTAAATGCTGGGGGGGGGACTTCAGGTGTTAAAAGCCACATTTTATTCAACGACCCCTTTTAGTTACCCACAGTGATACAGTTGATTTGCTCTAAAATGCCACCTTTTTTCCTTTATGCTAAAGGAAAATTTAAAAAAACTTAAACTTAAAAAAAAAATGCAGCTATAAAGTGTTTCAATATTTCTTGTTTAGTAGTTCAACAATAATTCAATACTAAAGTATCCCCCTACTGTCCCTTTTACCTCACTTAAGCTGCTTTCCCCTCAGATGTAGAATATGGTCCTGGACAGCACTCAGCGAGGGCCAATCTTCATCCACTAGTAATAAACTCCTACTTACCATAATCTTTGCAGAGAATCCCACTGACCACTGTGAGTCAATTATACATTAACTGGTTCATCAAAATTGATCATTAATTAGTACTGAATATCTTGAGGCAGACATAATTTGTGTTGTACAATCCTCCTACTGAAGTGTTCTTAACAAGGAAGTGTTCAGTGGGAGGAGTTTGGAGTCTTAAGTCCGGCAACAAAGAATCATGTCCTCCTCCACAGAGATGATATCAATTAATAATTAAAGATTAATTCTGGAGAAACAGTCCACGTACAATTGATTGAGCCAGTAAGATTTTCTGTCTAGATTAAGGATAATAGAAGTTTATTAAGATGTGTTTGTGTTCCTTTAAGTCATTTCCATAGTATGTCATATATATTTCTGTTGTTATATATGTCTGTTCCACTCTATTTAATGTAGATGAGAACACAACATTGCTTTTATTTGCCTAGGAAGACATTGCCCTTGAACATGAACTACTTCTGGTGAATGACCTTTTTGGTGTGGGACTGTGTCAGCATCCAAATCACTGGCGTTTACATTTGCAAACTCCATGCCAAGTATGCTGCCCTTGATTAAATTGCCTACTAGTCACTTTTGTATGTTGTCAGATTGCCCGTTACGCACTGTTGTGAGAGATGACTGCTTCTTGCGATTTAATATCCAACAACTGGAGAATAATTGTAACAGTAATATCAATTTAATCGGGATATTTAATATTGCTTTCCAGAAAGAAAGGAATCAGGTAAAGAAGAAAATGAATGCAGGATGCTGTGTGTGTATACATATGCATACATATACATATATATATATATTATATATATATATATATATATATATATATATATAAAGATCATTTTGTTAAAATGTTAACCTTTTTTTATTTTAAGAATCAGTTTATGTAGAGCATAAAATCATGCTATGTTGTGGAGAGTTAATGTTTAAATGGAGTTTGTGCTTTAATACTGGAGAGGTTAATGTATATATACCTTTTTTGGATTGCGCTGTACAACATGGCCGGATTGTTAATACCTTTTTGGATAGTGCTGTACAACACAACGTGATTGTTTTTGTTCGTGAGGTATAGCTCAATATTGTAGCGTAATATTACATTTTCATGGGTATAGTTTAATGGAGGGTGTACGCATATAGATTCTTAGGAGAGTATATTCTGAGAGAAATTATCCCCTATATTAGTTTATACTTAGAGATAAGCTAAATAAGTCATCTGTATCTATTTGAATTGTGGGATAAATGATAGAATATAGAATAGATTGAGACTGTTTTATATATAATTGGTAGAATTTGATACAGGGTATAAAAGATGAAAGAGGTGATAAGCTCCGATGGTTAGGATTTGGAGATAAACTGCAATACGGAGCGATTTCTCTCAATGGGATTTGAATTTTAGATCTGAGTTGGGAATTTAAGACGTTAAAATCCACATTTGTGTGGATTACAACATGCTCTTTGGAGAATAGTGTAATTGTCTCCTAGCGCTGTGTAGTTAAACAAATTAGAAATAAGATCTACTAGTAGGCGATATTTTGCTTTTTATATATATATTTTGAATTATGTTTCTTGATTGTCCAGTGTTTTATGTTGTAGTGTTATGTATATCCACAGGTTTTTTGCTTTACAGAGGTTCTTTATCATGAGGTCCGACACTGGAGTTTGATCCTTTCCCATACAGGAGGTTTTTAATTAACAATCAAGGTATTGCAACTCTGATTGGCTTAGCGGCCGATCGAAAGTTTGTATAATAATGATCCTGTCTGGGGGGGGGGGTGATTCACTATAGAGTTAGACTCCCTGATGAAAGGATTTCTATCCAGAAACGCTTCGGTGTTTTTATTTAATAAATTGAATTTTATTTTGTAATCGCCTACTTGTAGAATTTTATCCTGTGATAGTCTACTTGTGGATTCCTTTATTGGTTACTTTGAAATATCTGGGAGCTCTGCAGCAGAGACCGTGAGCACCTGTACAGAGGCAGGTGGATATCCTCTGATGCAATACACCGGTTATATGACACATAACCGATTGATCATTAACTGTGAGTAACTGTATATTATTGATTTCTCTACTTTTTATAGTTGAGCGCCCCCATTTGTTCCATTTTTTGTTAAAAGGAGAATGAACACCTCCTAATAATAAATCACCCCTCCTTTACTTACTGTGTCCAGAAAATTCTAATGACCCTTAGGAATTTTGCTCTTGTGCTTTTGCACAAAGGATAGCATAAGTCATGATGTCATTGCCATGGACGCAGAAGCGACAGTTGCTATCAGGACCACATACTCTGCTCTTTGTACATAAAAATAATAATCCTTTAAGAGCCAGATGGAAGTGCAGTGGATTGCTGTGCAATAAGTTCTGCAATCATCTGGTCTTTAAAGGGTTAGGTGGGCTCATGCACTCTGTCTGCTTCAGTTTAACAAAACTAGCACCAACTGTCATGTCTACCTAAATGAACATGACATCCTGGACAGATAAAAAAAGCTATCTCTTAAGCAAAAACACAAGAATGAAATTCAATGAGGGCCATTCAGATGTTCTGGTCATAGCATCCTAATTGTGTTTGTGTACGTGAGGCTACTGTTATGTGGTTTTAGTTCTCCTTTAAGGATGGGTGGCTGTTCTAGCACATCAACACTTCATGATGGCAGCGCGATGCAGGGTTTGCATGAGGGGAGGCTGTAACTGACTGCTCCAGGACTCCAAGTCCAGAACCAGAACAGTTTCCGCCTTTCTCCGGTGGCTTCTCACAAGGGATTGCTCCTACAGTGATCACATGTGCCAGTAGAGCCACATGACAAATGCAATGTAACTATACATTGGCTTCACTGTTCTCTGCCTCTCTGTGAGCGTGAGGAGGAGAGAAGCAAAGCAATGAGCTGCCAGCATATCAAATGGCCAAAGATGGGGCACTTTTATTTTAAGTTTTGATGCAGGGGGCAGGACTAGGGGTAGAGCAGGCGTGGTCACTTGATGCCCTCCTTTGTGTTACTGAAGAAATTATTTAGAGCAAAATAAAAGCATTAACTTAAAATGTAAACAAACATGAATGTGAGTTTTATTGCTGTGGAGCAATGTCATAACTTTTATACACACCACACGGTTGGACAGTCGGATCTCCTAAAAAGAGGGACACAGCTCTGGGAAAGAGGGAGAGAGGGATTTTCATCTCAGAGGGACTGTCCCTCCTAAAGAGGGACACTTGGGAGCTAAGAATGACCGTTCATACTTTCAATGCGGTCCCTATTAAAAATGAACCAAATGAGCACAAATTAGCATAGGTAAACCTATAAATATGTTTCATTTTTATATATTTTTATCAAAATAAATGGTGGGTTATACGTACAAATGGGGTATCAAAAGGAAGTCCTACTTATGCTGACAAAATGGTGTATAATTTATGTGGGTGATCTAAATGAATTAGAGGAAAATATGGGTGTACAATGACATACTAAAAAGACCAAAATTGCTCTTGTCCTCTAATGTAAAAAAGCACTCGTCACTAAGGGATTAAAGGGATAGATTTTAACTTCATTCTTAAAAAACAAATCATTTGTCACGTGTTAAAGTTCCCTCCTTCCAGACATTTCACAGAAGTCAGCGCGCTAGCTGACAGCAGTAGATTCTGGTAATTTGACGGCGGCTCTTCAACAGAGCCAAAATAGCGATATCTAGGAATAAATACTTAATTGTAATGGTCTACAAAGTGTGCTTGCAAATCAGGTAACAAACCACCTGTGCAATTGGAGGAACATCTCTCAAACCTGTACTGTTAGATGCACACAAGAAATGGAGATGAGAATATCTGCATCAGAAATAACCAGAAGGTCATCATTCTGATCATGAGTCTCTGTAAAACACATGCACACATCTTTGGCCTATATTCTTTTGCAGGTAATAACTTTATCAATCAATTTTGCTTTATATTTCCTTGTAGACGTCAATAGGAATCTGTGAGATAAAACCAGTGAATAAATGTGTTACCTGCAATTTAATCAATGTCCTTGTTCTTTAAGGGTTACATAACAAGTAGGAAAATCCTTAAATCCTGGTCTAAGTACAGGTGTTTTAATCAGAGGCTTTCGCACAGATTATAGAACTGTAGAAGCTCGTGCTGCTGCAGTTCTTTTTCCCATGTTCTGAATTCACCTTTCCTCTGCATGTCCCCACCAATTCTTTCATGGGGGAGGGGTTATGGCTGTCAGCTGGCTCACTTGAGAGCAACCTTTATATTATTGGCTGATTCAAACACGTATCGGCCGTTTATTGGAGGTTGAAATGAACCTCACAATCTCCCCCATAAGCCACTGTTCAGATCTTCCTTGCTGCATATTCACTGTGTTCTTGTGCAAGCTCAGTAAAGATGCAACGTGCTGGACTTGTGCATTTATTTGCACAAGGTGATAGTCACCTTTATGAATGGCTCCATAGCACAGTAACTTTTCTTTCAACAAGAGCAGCACAACAAAACATAGGGCAAAACAAATAGTGATTAATATTGCATTTGTCATATTTCAAAATGATAAAAAGTACTTTTTTTAAATTCTTTATTTATAGAAATTTTCTTAACATACAATAAATAAATTTTACTAAATATTCCATACAGTCCATCATAAATCATATTTCCAACAGGGTATAAATATTACTTTAATTCTTTCCCCCTTATCTCTTCACCCCTATCATCTTTCATTCTTCAAACATGCATTCTCCCACAAACGCAACTATATAGTATTCTTATAAACTTATTCTCTCTCTAACACTTAATCTACCAAAGACACTTTACTAATCCAACTATCCCATATTTGAATACTCATTGGGCTTTTCCTATCTATTAACATGAATCCACGTTCCATCTTACTTTGCCATATCACATGTTGTTGTACCTCTAGCCATAATGGTGTCTTCATACTTTTCCAATTTTTTGCTATCTGTAATTTCACTGCAACCAATATAAGCAGAATAATTTTAATCAACCATTTATTCATCCTTGGGAAATCGATATGTAGAAGTGCTATCTTCGGTTTCAGATCTAAACTGACCCCACTTATATCTAGTATTTTTTTAAATATAATTTCCCAAACCTTTTTAATCACCAGACAGCTTCACTACATATGGATATATCCTCCCAACTCTGCATTACATCTCCAGCATATCCCAGAGTCACCGGGGTACATTTTCTCTAATTTCTCTGGCACTAAATACCAGTGATTGCTAACCTTATAACACAGTTCATTCAGATTTAAACAGTGTATATTCTTAGCAATCAACAATATTGCTCCATACCACTCCACACTTGATATTGATCTGGTAAATCTTTTTCCCACTTATTTACTGCCGGGTTTTCCTGTTTTTCCAATTTTAATCCGACCAGATGGTCCTGTTTTCATCATATATGACTTTATAAATTCTCGAATCCTAAAAAAATTCCAAAATTCCCTATCTTCTACTTTCAAATCTTAAAAAGATTTAAAACTACCTTCCCACAATAGATCTTGTATATTAACTATCCCTGCCTCTGTCCAAGCTGTTATATTTATATTCTATAAAAATTTCAAAATTACCCACAAGGGTGTAATCAAAATCTTTCCCCTAATTCCTAGGTTATCCCTAATCTTAACCCAAAAACTTTTAAGGTCCTTCAAAATAATAGACGAGGTTTTAAGACAACCCTTTGGCTTCCTTGGGTCCCAAAAAAAAGCAAAAATATTTCTCTCCTCTTCCTTTTCACTTTCAATCTGATACCACTTTTCCTTTATTCCTGTTGCATCCTGGGAGGAAATTATATGCAGAAGTCTACTTGCCCTATAAATTTCATCTATAACAGGAGAACCCATACCTCCATCCCTGATCTTTCTTGAGAGATATCTCTTGCTATTCTAGGACTTTTTCCTTGCCATATGAATTTATCAAATGCAAATTGAATAATTTGACACCAGGCTTTCGGGATTGATATCGGTTCTCATCAAATATATCCATTTTGGTGGTACGTAATATTTAATACAATGGATTCTCCCCCACCAGGACAAAAACATTGCCTTCCATTTTTTTTTTATTTATCTGCATTTGTCTATACATTGTCATAAAGTTTATTTCCATAGATCCATTTAAACTGGTTGAAATATAAATCCCAAGATACTTCAAATATTGCTTAGTCCACTCAAACCTAAATTGCTGCTTCAATCTCACTTCTACTTCTTCCTCTATATTCAGCAATAAACACTTCGATTTCTCTATATTTAATTTATATCCGGAAAATGTGGAAAAACTCCTCACCTCTCTCATAAAATTATCTAAAGAGGAATATGGATCTTTCAATGTAACCAAAATAGCATCCACATACATCAATAACTTGAACTCTGCAGTGGATGATTGGAATCCTTTGATTCTACTATTTTGCCTAACTCTTACAGCCAACGGTTCCATGGTTAAGATATTTAGAATTGGCAAAAGAGGGCATCCTTATTAATATGGAACCAGTCTGTAGAGAAAGCTATGTTTCTTACTCTAGCTTGTGGACAGGAGAACAAAGCTTTAATTGCACTAAAAATATAACCTTCAAACCCAAACTTCCTCAGTATAGCAAACATATAATCCCACCTGACCCTGTCAAAGGGTTTCTCACCATCCAATGACAGAGCCAGGAGGGGACCTCCCTCTCCCTCCACTTTTTCCATGATATTTATTATTCTACTCCTACTGCCCCTAGAAGATCTTCCTGGGAATTGCTGAGTACAATTTTATGTCAACGTTAAGAATCGAAATAGGGTGATAGTTCTTTACGTTTTCGGGTTCCTTATCTTGTTTCAGTATTAGGGCTATATTAGCCCTTAATAATTCCCCATTTACCGCTATCTCGTTAAATGCTTCCAGTAAACCAAAAGCAATCTGATCTTTCAGTAGTTTAAAAAACACGTCTGTGAAACCATCTGGACCTGGGGATTTATTCGATTTTAAACTATCTATAGCTCTCACTACCTCTATCCCTAAAATTGGCTTATTTAATTCTACCAACTGCTCCTGTGTCAATCTAGGGAGTCTCAGGGAGGACAAATATTGATCCAATTGATCTCTGTGTTCTTCAATCGGAAAATTATATAATTCTTATAAAAAGGTTTTAAACACCTTCCCTATCTCCCCTGGAGACATTATGGTCTTATCTCCTAATACAATTTTATTTATTTTCTTTCCTGTTTCAGTCTTTTTGTTAACTCATTATTTGCCTTATTTCCTGAGCCATACCCCCTATCTCTCAGGAACTCCAAATTCCTAGTAGCTTCATCCAAGAGATATTAATTTAGCTGAGTTCATATTTCCATTACCTCTGCCCTCCCCAGGGTTGAAGGGGAATTTTTATTTCTTCTAGATAGCTTAGTTAACTCTATATAAAGAGCTGATAATGTTACGTATTTCTTTTTTTGTTTTTCAATTTCTAATTTAATTAAATGCCCCCTAATTACGCTGTTATATGCACACCATGTCATTACTGGGCTCACTTCCTTATGCATATTCTCAAAAAAATACTTTTCTGTCATATCTCTAATATGGGCAAGCTATTGATTATTTTTTAAAACATCAACTGATAATTTCCATTATGATCTTACTCTTTTATATCTATCCTTTATCATCACTATCACCATATTATGATCTGTTCAGGTCGCCTCCCTAATATAAGCTTTTTTAACATTATTCACTATGGACCTATCTTCCAAAATGAAATATATTGTAATTCATAGAAAAACATGTATAATCTCTTTTAGTAGGGTGCCAGACCCTCCAATAGTCATATAAGTCATACAATTTGAGAATCCCAGTGCTTCTTGTACCGCATATTTATTCTCTTTGGGATTACTGGAAGTTTTATCCATAGTCGGATCAGTTACCAAATTAAAATATCCCAACATAACCAATCTTCTTGTCTTAATCCTGTTTATTCTATCAAATAACCAATTCAAATATTTAATTGCCGCTCTATTTGGGAGCATAAACATTAACTATAGTAAACAGCTCATTATCTATTTTACAAACTATTATAACATATCTCCCTTGTGCATCTATCTCCTGATATAGCACCTCCAATGCTAAATTATCTGCAAATAGCACCGCTACTCCTCTTTTTTTTATTATATGAAGCTTTTATCATGGTGGGAAAGAATCTAGACTTAAAATTCACCTCATCTTTTATCTTCCAGTGTGTCTCTTTTTAAAAGTAGGACAATACCATTTGCCTTTTCTGTTGAGTATTCAAACCCCGGACATTTATGGTTGAAAACTTAATTCTTCATCACTCTGTAAATAATGTCTACAGTCGCATTCACCCATACCATCACAATCTACCTTACAATCTACGTCCATCAAATACCTAAAATTCCTTCTAAACTTATCACACATATATACCCTAAGTAGCCCCCCATCCCCAACTCCCAGATAAATGCCCTCCTCAGGGCCTTCCAGAAAGATTCTTTGCACCTTCTGTGCAAACCCCCGTGGACTGTGCCACAATGCGATTATCCCCTAAAGTAGACAGAAATGTACCTGTATCTGCTACATAAAAACTTAAGTCCTGAGATTATATTACATCCCTGAAGGCAGAAAGGGAGGAAAGAAAAATAAAATACCCTTAATTCCACTTAGTCAGTGTGTCTTAACACTAGTCATCCTCAGTCATGTCCCTGTTCTAACTGCTGCTGATCTCAAACCCATATTAGCTTCTAAATATTACCCTACTGTGTTTACTTCCTTTTAATTCTCTCTAACCTAATATAACTAATACTTCAAACTCAACTACCTCTAAACCTATTTGTTTTATTCTCTATCACTCTATTAACCTCTTTAAATTAATATGTAACCTCAATATCACGTGCCCTACTGTACTCATATTTCTAAAGTGAAACATCCAAGGTATTCCTGTGACCCTAATAGCACCCTAATCTACTTCACAAAAAAACAAACAAGCAAACCCCTCTCATGAAACTCTTCTTTCCTCCCTACAGATTGTCTCCAAACCTATCAAACATTTTTTTAACCCGTGTGATGTTTCAAAGGAAAGTGTCTCATCACCAAGGGTTACCAAAATTTTGGCTGGGAAACCCCACCTATATCTCAGTCCCTCTGGGAAACTCAATGGTTGGATATCCCAAAATTACCAGTAACCTGTATTGGACGACAGAGAAAAGAGGATTTTAGTCTTACCTGTTAAATCCTTTTCTTTTAGTCCATACAGGTTACTGGTCTCCCACCCTGTTAAGGGACCCTGCTTGGCTTTCCTGTGGCAGACCGTGGGGGTCCTTCGGAGTCATGCTCACAGGAGTCTTCTTTCCCTTCTACTATCTAGTCAATAGTTAGTGTCTCAAATCTTACTGGAGCTGATTGGCTAGCTGCAGCCAAGGAGGAAAGGTAGGCTCCACCTCCTGCATTCACTTCTAGAATTGTTCCTACCTAGTTAAAGGGGCGGATCGCCTACCCAAAGTTACCAGTAACCTGTATGGACTAAGAGAAAAGTATTTAACTGGTAAGACTAAAATCCTCTTTTAACCCTCATGATATCCGACTTTAATTTATATGACTGAAGACATATTAAAACATCTCTGGGTAACTTCACATCCACATTTTGTGGCCTAGACACCTCTCAATACTATTTTGGTCCTTATTGAACTCTACTACCAAAGATGTCAAAAACTCTTGAATATACGCTTCCAGGTCAACTTGAGTAATCTCTTCTGGTATGCCTCTAATGCGAATATTATTCCAGCGAGTCCTGTCTTCTAAATCCATCAATTTCCCTTCCATTGTTTCTAAACTCTTCCTCATTAAATCCATCTCTTCTTCCTTGCCATTCATTTGAAAGTCCAAACTGTCCAATCTATCCTCAATAATTTTTATATTATTACCCAGTGATACAATCATGGATTATAGCCTCAGAGTTTTTTTCATCTCTGTCATTATCCTTTGCATACTCTGTTCCACACATTGTCTAATCAGATCCGGTATGAGTGTAGGAGACCCCTTATTCTCTCCTCCATATAGTTCAATGGGCTGTAACTCGTTTATCCCATCTGTTCAGTCATTTTTCTGTCTTAGCCGACTTATTTTCTTGTTTCCCTTCCTTTTTTGCACCCTGTTTCCTCTCCGGGGATTTTTTCGGAGATTTCTTGGGAAGCATACTTCAACCCTTACCTGCTTTTCACAGGGCTCGATATTTTTCACTATAAATTCACCATTCGACCGTCAATATTAATTAATCCCCCAGTAGGGATATATACCATTGTAAAGCCTTCCTGCTTCTCCACAAGGAATTCTTATATCGCTCATACCATCTCTTTGTCCTATATTGCGCTTTTTTTTCCCCCCAATGCGCCCCCTCCTCCTTAGAGTGGATAACCAATCCTCTGGAGCACAGAGTTAGAAACACAGTGCTTAAAAACAGAAAGTCCTTATTGTTTATGTGGACAAACCCCTTCTTCAGCTCTCACTGAGACACTTTATAGGTACATTTTTCTCTCCGCCATTACTCCGCTCCAGTACTCCGTTACTCCACCTCCATCTTACTGCCATTTAACATTAAGCATTCTGAGGTTATGGATGTACTCACGGTTGATCTTCCTGGTAGGTATCCTTTACTCCTTCCACGTACCAATGCTCTCACCGCTGCATCGATTAGCCGTTATGGGGGATTAGCTTCCTACTAGTGCCAGCCTGGGCTCCAGTCTTCCCGCCCTCGGTCTGGCGCTTCCAGTTCCCCAACCACTCCCGACTGCAACTCGGGTATGTCCACTCCTTGTCCTCTCCTACTCCGCTACGCTGGCAGGCTGCATCCACTCACAATGGGGGTCTCCATACCACTTTACTCGATTCTTCCTTCGGTAATTCACTGTGTCCATGGTAACACTGTCCACAAAGCCTGCTAACGACGTGCTGTGCGTACACATGTCATAGCTCCTTCCCCCCGACAAAAAGTACTTTTACGGTTAAAATATTTGCAATTTTTATAAAAAAAAAAGTAATTGCTTTTATCAAATCAAATTCATATTGTTAATATCAAAATTATATTTGACATTACTTCTAAAAAATAGCAATGGTAATAAAAATTGAAACTGTTTCTAGAAAAAATTAGCAATGCTATCACAAACGTACATTTGCAAAATAATAAAACTAGCAGTGCTAATAAACTGTCCCACTGTTTCTTAGAAAAGTTAGAGATTCTAATAAAATGTCTCGAGGCATCAAAGCTACTTGTATTTACATGCATGTTTTTTAATCCTTTAAGTGACGTCCCATCTGGCACTCAACGGGTTAACCCATTGAGTGCCAGAGGTGCACCCAACATATTGTTATGCAATTTGTAGAACACCCCTCTGGAATTCAAAGGGTTAAAGAATTATTATTTTTTTTAGCTTAGCTGGTACTAATTGCATTAATAAACTAAGCACATTAACTGTATGCCCTGTGATTTTCAGGCAAAATTTTATTAAATGCAGCCATTAGACCTTTTGATTGACCCACCCAAGCAAGAAAGTCCTTAAATCCTGTTAAAAGCCCTTGATTACCACAATACATAGGCCCCAAAATGGTGTGGAACGGCAGGACCCTAACTCTACCAACTCTATAGCTAATGTATCTAGACTTACAACCTTAGGCATTCCACCTGTTGTTGGAGTACAAGTTCCATCATGAGGATGATATGAGTTTTAGATCTAGATCATCAGTATCTCTCTCTCTCTCTCTCTCTCTATATATATATATATATCTATATATATCTATATATATATACCTATACATTACCTACTCTAAGCTGTAGTGTCTTTAATAATATAATTATATGTTCTCATATGTATTAAGCCAAACATGTTTGTAAGATACAATAAAATTAAGTGTAAACTGAAAGTAAGTCATTGTCAATCATAGTAGGGGCAGTGGAAGTTTCTTTGGCAACCCACTTATGCACTCACCACAGGGTCATGACAGCATGAGTTGGAGGGGACCAGAATCGGCATGGCGGGAGGAGGGGTCTGGAGGGTATAAAGAGAATGAGGTCTGAGGATAAGGTCAGAAGGTGAGTCAAGGGAGTACAATATCACAGACAGGAAAGGGAAGTGAGATCCCACTTGCCCCACTCCCACTCAGAGTCTGAGAGAGACTCAATCAGAGTAGAGAAAGCAGCGGCCCAGGCAGCAGAGAACTGGAGGAGTCAGGTAGCGTGTGTCAGGGGGAATGGGAAGGCATCTTCTGGAAATCAGCAGTAGAATGTTTGTATGTGGGACAGTCACAGGCACAAGCAAGAAGGAATGAAGGATGAGGATAGGAGAAAGAGTACACCACAGTACAAAGAGAAGGGAGAAGGTACGGAACTTTAATTCACCTTTTAGCCAGGACAGAGAGGAGATTAACTCTTTCAGTGGCAATGTGATGGCACTTATAAGACAGGGAGGATAATCCCCTGCCTAACATACATTATATCTCACTAACCCTCAAAGGTTAATGCCCTGTCTTCCCCTGACTACAAAGTACATTGCAACCCTCTGACACTCAAAGTGGTAATGATTAACCCTGTGAGTGCCAGAAGGGTATAATACACATGTTAGCTTTGGCCAGGCAGACAGGGCATTAACTCTTTTAATGCTACAGAAGTATAATGTGCTTCTTAGGCAAGGAGCAAATTAAGGGGAACAATGGTAACAACTTTCCCATTTGATTCCCAGACCTATACTTAGGGGGTTAAACCTACGAATAATGCAACACAATGGGGCTTTTAATTTTTTACCAGTATATAGTTCTCTTTTCACATATGTATTCACTAAAGAAACATACTTTCCATGTTAAATGTTCAGCACTGGCACTTTGACATCTCTAAACAAGGCTTCTACAGAAAACTGGGCCCTCCTGCCCAAAACCCTTCACCATCTCTGGGCTATGCACATATATAGAAGTAAGTAATTGGCTCTGTCCATGTACAGAAGTAAGCAAATGGCTATGTGCATGTGCACAAGCAAGATAGGCTATATCTGTATTTTAACTGTGGTGATAAACATCTTGCAACATTTTATATGTATTTAGGAGTACTTCTTGCAAATTGATTTTTCCCAAATATAAGAAACTTGATGAACAAGCTTTTTTCAATGACAAGACAAAGTTTGCAGCACTAGAGATGGCTGCCAGCACAGCCTTAAGGCCTTCCTTCCCCGGTGTGGTGCTATAAATTTCATTAGGACGCTGGCAGGCTGCCCAAACGTATTCTTAAAAAGAACATAGGCATGGCACATGCATTTCACTATCAGAGATAGTGGGGTGAATGTAGACATCAATTCCACTCTAAATCAAGAGCAATTTTGGGTCCCTATGCCTGCCTTATGTCAATATACTAAGCTATGTATGCCCCAAATCCTCTGCTTAACGCAACTTGTGCCATGGGGAGGACTAGGGGGCAGTCTATGGATGTTTTGTGGCAGTTCTTTACTTTACACCTTGCTTAGATCAATGTACGTGTATGTCATTTCTCTTCTCATACTGTAGGGGCTGGTGTGCAGGGCTTGCTGGCATAAGAGTCCAGAACTAACAGAGTATGTTTGCTAGTATGCGTTACTGTGGTCTACGATGTAGAGCATTCCCTTGTATAACCACTAGTGTAAGAAGCTAGCAACAGGGTTGATACATTGGTCAAATTGTGCAATTGTCCCACTGTAGCTACATTTATTTAACAAAAATCTACCTTGGACTATCTGAGAAAAGGAGGTTATGGCTCAGGGGGCACATCTCCAGCCACCATTGCAAAATATTATATTTTAAATGTATTGTTACGGTCCCACTCTTCATTTGGCTGGAGGACTCCTAATGTTTATAAATATTCCTGGGGGGGCACAGTCACTTGCCATACCTGAGAACTCTTTGGATCTGCCTCACCAGGTGTCTGGTGACAGAGACTGAATCTCAGACTGTGGTCAGTTTCCTGAGAAACCCTGCCCATTTCTCTTCCTTCCCACTCGGTTCCTCCCACTTTCCAGCCCAATCTAGGTTAAGCCTTGCCCACCTTATTAAGCTACCCACTCTATGACATGAATTGTGTTATTAACATAAGCCTGGTCGCAGCCAATGAGCCTTCTCCAAGGGTTCTACAGAAGGAAGTTCCCAGGTGGTCACTTGCTTTTGATCTCCAGATCTTCCCCATAGATTTTGATTTTCAGATTAAATTATTGGATCTCTGGGGACAGAAGTTAATTCTACAGTTTTGAGCTCAGTTGTACACAGTACTATTTGTTCTGCCCACCCCCACCTTGTTCCTCCCACATTCCTGCCCATTTAAGTACTAGCCCTGCCTCTCAAGCATCCAAGTTGATTAAGCCCTGCCTATATTATGACACAGATAGCATCATTTGGAGATTCCTTTCCCAAGCCCCGTGTGCCCCCCTCATTACTCCAATTAAGCCCCTCCTACATTATGACCAAAACAGTGTTATGGAACTTTCCATTTATTTAAGTAGGGCTTCAAATCCTTTGAATGGTAGAGGTCCCCAGTGCATTGTGAAGCAATGTTTTGGACACCTATGTAGCACTGAAAAGGTTAAAAAGTTGCAAACAGGACTTTGTAAGTGTTCTAAAGGGATTACTGTCAGAAGAGAATACAGACAGTTTCCAGTTAGTTAGGCACTCTAGCAGTCTTTCTCAATGTTGTAGAAATGGTCTGTAAACAAAGTGCACAACCTCTAATGTATAAGTAGGCAAACTTTGTCTCTCCACCTGCTGCGCATATACAAATCCCATCATACCCAACGTTCCATTGGCAGGTTGTGGTTGAGGAGGTCTATAGTCTGCTCTAATGAATGAAGACAGAGAAAGACGTTCCAGACTGAATTCTTTCTTCTTTTCCTTTTTACATTGTATAATATTTACTTCCATCGCCAGCAATAATGTTTAGATGTTTCTTTGAAACGGGACAGAAAAGTAGTAGAAAACAGAAGGGAGATTTGGCTTGCAAACTTTGTTCCTTTTAAAGGGATAGTAATTTCTTAATTATATAAAAAGTAATATTATAGAGCATAAAATAAGAAATCCAACGATGCAATTCCTATCTCACAAACCTTTATGGTTTGAGAGATATTCGGTCCTAAAGTCCCCCCCCTCTTCTCCTGATGTTAGCTGTAAGCTGACAGCAACCATTCTTGGTCTGGGAACTGACAGGCGGCTCTTCAGCAGAGCCGCAATAGCACAATTTAAACAGAAATACTTCTTTGGAATGGTCTACAAAGTGTTCCTGGTTTACAAGCACACTTTTTAGACCGTTCCAAAGAAATATTTCTTTTCAAATTGCGATATTGCGGCTCTGCTGAAGAGCCTCCTTGTGTTGGCCGACACTGATCTCCTTCTGTCAGCTTTACAGCTGACATCAGGGAGGGGGAACTTTAAAGGATTGAGAGATAGAAATAGCACTGATGATTTTTTTATTTTATTCTGTACAATATTACTTTTTATATAATTAAGACATTACTATCCCTTAAATGTCTTAAACTATCCTGAATTTAACATTTTAACCCTTTGAGTGTCAAAGGGGTGCTCAACGCATTGCAAAGCAATGCGCCTCTCTGGCACTCAAATGGTTAAAGGCAGCTTGGGAAAAAAAAACAGCTGTGTTACTTTGGATGCACCTTTTGCTATGGATTTTGAATCCTGACTGTGTGATCTGACCTTGATTTGTGTATTTACTGTTGAAATAGCTATATATACAGTAACCTAAACCTTTATGTATTGACTTATTGCTTTACGTCCCATGTTGCACGTTCCAGGCTTTAACCCTATAAGGACCAAAGTGGTGAGCTACACATTGATAAGCAATGTTGCACACCCTTCTGGCCTTTTAACCCCTTGGATGCTAGAGCAATTTGTTGGAGATGCCTTTTAGCATCCAACAGGGATATAATGTATTATCACCATTAATGTCATTCCCAATTCTCATAACTGGGAACTCACTGCATTTGCCCCGGAGACTCCAGTTTTCACTCTGCGTTACCGAGTCTCCAGGGCAGAGGCTGATTCTCTGGGCTGAAGGCAGTTTCTATTGAAACTCTGCCCATTGGGGCTCCTTCCCACCTAGTTCCTCCCATTTCCCTCCCACTTCTCCTCCGTCCCCAGCCTGTTGTAGGCACTTTTCACTTGATCCCCCTTGCCCTTTGCCTAATTCTCCCCCTCTTGATGAGTTCATCATTCTCTCCTCTTTTTGCCTGTTAGGCCGCGCGCTGTTACAGTTTCCCCCAATTTCCTTCCCCCTCTTGCCTGTCATGTCCACAAACAGTCTGAGTCTGCTGACTCTGTCTCGCTCTTCTGCTTCCCACCTCAGCTCCCTCTCAGCAAGCTCTCTCTGGGTCAGGATGGTGTCGGGCAGACAGTGTTTAACTTGTGTGCGGGCGGCCTTGTGCACAGACGCAGTCACGCAGTGATATTCACGCCACTGCGTAGCCTGCGTCTGATGTCACGAACTCACTTCATTGTGTCTAAACTAGGCCTCGGCCTGCCTCCATTGCACTGACAGTCTGACACAGTGCACTATAGTAGACACGGCCTGGCCCCAGCGGCCTGGCGGTCCTTCTTCAAATTATCTATCTTCTCGTTGCCACTGTCCTGTCACCTTGCAGCTGCAGAATTGGCATGTCTCAACAGTGCTGTTGTTTAAGGCCCTTATTTGTCATCCCTGAGGGTCCTAGGGCTTGGATTGGATTAAGTCTACTATTCGCATGGCTTACGAACTCAGAAACCTGTTCCTTTCTGCATTTTAGCACACTCCACCAGGTCTGTTGGGGCCTCCTGGGAGTACAAGAATCAGGCCTCTGCTGAACAGCTGTGCTAGGTGGCCACTTGGTCTTCAGTGCACACCTTTGCCAAGCACTATCATGTTGATGTTCTGGCTTTGGCCAAAGCCAGCTTTGACAGGAAGGTCCTGGAGGTAGTTCTGCCTGTTTGGACCTTTACATTTCTGTGCCTTACCACTCTTTAACTGTTTGTTGGCTTTTGTTCTTGTATGCTGTGATATTGTTATTCAGTGTCCATTGGCTGATCTGTGTCCCGGATAGTCCGTGGGAACCTGGATATCATGGAGACTGGCACTTAGTCCTTTTCTTTTTCTTCCCACCCTGCGAGCTTAATTTTGGTACATCCCCATGGTACCTGTATCTGGATTTTAGTCTTACCCGTTAAAGAGATAGTAATGTTTCAAAATAAAAGAAGCTCCAATTAATCTACCCCATCAATGGCTAAGGTCAGTCTATATCACAATGGCAACTCACTGAAGAGACCCATTCCATCTGACCCATTATTGCACTCACTTTGATCCCCCTCCATAAGGTTCAACAGTCAAAGACATGACTTGTCAGATATGGACAGCAAACACAAAAGAATCACTCTCAGTGGGATGATCATATAAAAAATGAAAGCATTCTTTTATTTACACAAACATAGTTCACAGAGGCTGGCCATAGCTGGTCCTCTGCATTTTTCCTGGTAAACTGCAGAAAATCATAGATCACTGTGTTAGCTCAATAAAACAACGGTCTGTGATTAAAGGGATAGTAATGTTTCAAAATAAAAACAGCCCCAATTAATCTTCATAGTATTTGGGCCATGGAGTGTGTTATTTCAATACTGTCAGAGTTGTAGTTCAAGAGTAATTGAATGATGAAGTATCCCCCTCCCTCCCCTTTTACTGATGTAACACTGCTCAGCTCAGAACAGAAAGGTGGTTTCCAGATGCCTTGCAGAGAGGGACAATCTTCAATTAGCATAAGGGAAAATCCTGAAAAACCTGTCAAGGGGAGCAAGGTTTTCATTGTTCTCACAGTAAGAAGATTGTCCCTTGCTGTGAGCTGTCGGTCTCAAGACCAGATTTCACATCTGAGTGGAGATGGCTTACACTAGGTAAAAGGGGCGGGAGGGGGATACTTTATCATTCATTTACTCTTGAACTACAACTCTGACAGTACTGAAATAACACTCTCTATGGCCCGAATACTATGAAGAGTAATTGGAGCTGCTTTTATTTTGAAACATTATTATCCCTTTAAATCCTTTTCTCTTAGTACATATGACATACAGGTCTCGCACCCAGTGAATGGGACCATGCTTGGTCTCCAAGTGCTGGACATGGGAGTCCTTTTAGGCCTGCTGCTCACAGAAGTTTTCTCTTTCTTCTTTCTTTGCTGTCCAATTTAGCAGGCTTGTCTCAAGTCTATCTGGGGTGGGGCTAGTGGGATAGCCTGATAAGGCAGAATGGGAATTTCCATCCACAACTTCTTCTAAAATTGTTTTAGCCTACATGGTGGTGCTGTCAGAACCCCATGGTACCTGTATGTCATATGGACGTAGAGAAAAGGATTTAACAGGTAAGACTAAAATCCTCTTTTAAAGTGATAGTAATGTTTCATAATAAAATCAGCTCCAATTAATCCTCATAGTATTTGACCTATGGAGAGTGTTATTTCAATTCTATTAGAGTTGTAGTTCAAGAGTAATTGAAAGATAAAGTATGCCCCTCCCACCCCTTTTGCTGATGTAACACTGCTCAGCTCAGAGCAGCAGGGTGATGTCCAAGTGGATTGCAGGGAGGGACAATTCAATTATCATAAGGGAAAAAAATAAAAACCTGTCAATGGGGGCAGGGCTTTCATTGTTCTCACAGTAAGAAGATTGTCCCTTGCTGTGAGCTGTCTGATCTGAGGGGAGGTGGCTTACACTAGGTAAAAGGGGCGGGAGGGGGAAACTATAGCATTCAATTACTCTTGAGCTGCAACTCTGACAGTATTGATATACCACTCTCATTGGCCCAAATACTTTGAAGATTAATTGGAGCTGCTGTTTTTGTGAAACATACTATCCCTTTAACTAAACTTGCCATTGGTTAGTAGGCCACTTTAAGCTCTGAAGGCACTGATCCTGAAAACATACAGTACAAATGATTGGTGTGGATAAATCAGAAAGAAAGTATATTGTATATATTCTCGTGTATAACCATGTGCTCATTTTAGGGGTGAATCATATTGTATCAAATGTGTTGCCAAGAGATAAAAAAGGAATTATGAAATGTCTCTGGAAAGGCAGACTTGTTAAATCTTTCAAGGTTGCAAAGCTCGTCAGACAGGAAAACAAATCTGTCCAAATGTGTATAATCTCAGGGTTACTCTATCTGTTGCATTGACGCAATAAACCTTCAGGGAGGATGAGAGTTATTTGAGAGGTATTTAAAAGCATTGAGTATGAATATTAAAATATGTAAAAAAAGACGTGCTCTTTGATAGGGTCAAACAGTAAACTTCAACCCACAAGATGTAAAAGTATAGCATATTATTGTGAATCAGGTATTGATATGGGCTTGAAGGTTAGTCCCTGAAGAAGAATTAGGGGTTCCACAGGACAGATGTAAGTTTGAGTATCCTTTGAGTAGGCTGACCAGACCTCACCTTTAACCGGGGACACATATAAAAAATTCATACTGCAGGGCTGCTTGATTTCAGTGCAGTCCTGAAATATGCCTATTTCCTATGTGTCCCCGGTTAAAGGTGAGGTCTGGTCAGCCCACCTTTGAGTGCAAGAGAGGTATACAACACATTGTAACTCTAGCACTCAAAGGGTTAAGCAAAATTGGACTTGTTCTGGGGAAAATCAACTGAACCACAGAGAACAAAAAAAAATCAGATTGATTCTCTGGGCACAAGGAGTTAATGGCCCTGTTTAAATCAGTTGGGGGTTTCTAAATGTTATTGTCCCTTATAATGCAGTTGGTTTGCTCCAGATTTGTCCCATAAGCCTCAGTGTATGTGCAGATCTGTGACTACAAGTGGACATGGAAAATATTATGGTAAAGGTTATCTGACAGCATAGGTTAATAGTTTAGTCTTAATGCTAATTTTAGTACAAAATAGTTAACCCTTGCATGCTAGGGAGCTCTCCAACATTCTTAAGCAATGTGTTGGTAAACTCTCTAGCAGTCAGGGGGTTAAAGGAGCAGTAAACTTTTTTATGAAAAAATATATATTGTAGGGATTTTCCTATTGAGTAAAATAAGGGTACTCCCACTGCTGAGAGATTTATATTTCCAGAGTTATTACAGTTTAAACCCATGTTTTTTTACATTAGCAGTGCCCTCTAGTGGTCAAATTCTAATTAGTTTTCCTGTTAGATTCTAATGGAAAGGAAAGTCAGAGAAGTCAGAGACATACAGTTCTCCATAGAATGTGATAGAAACTGCCTGTCACTTCCTGTCAGTTAGAACTTTCAGGAAGTAAACACAGTAAATTCACTTCCTGATTGAACTGCTATAAATCCTATATAATAATTCACTAAAAAGTGTGTAACACCTCAGTCATGCGCAGTAGAGACTGCTGCGCGTGCCGCAGTCATGCGCAGTAGAGACTGCCCGCGCCGCGGCTGATACAGAGCTGAACCCTCCGAAGGAGCGTCCTGCTCTGTATCAGCCGCAGCTTGGGCAGTCTCTACTGCGCATGACTGCTCCGTGATCGCCTGGCAGTGGCACTGTGGCCCATGTAACGGGCTCTTCAACTAGTCCTATATAATAAGTTGCTAAAAAGTGTGTAACGCCTCAGTCATGCACAGTAGAGACTGCTGCGCGTGCTGCATTCATGAGCAGTAGAGACTGCCTGCGCTGTGGCTGATACAGAGCTGAACGCTCCAAAGGAGCTTCCTGCTCTGTATCAGCCACGGCGCAGGCAGTCTGTTCTGCGCATGACTGCCCCGCGATCGGCTGGCAGTGGCACTCTGGCCCATGTAACAGGCTGTTCAACTAGTTTTGAATAAAACATCTGACAGCAATGGGAGTGACCTTGTTTTACTCAGCAGGAAAAACTCTATAAAATATGTGTTTTCATAAATAAAAGTTTACTGCTCCTTTAAAGGATTTGGGGCTGGATTCTATTACAGGTGCTAATTTTATGACTGCTTTTATCTCCAGTTTTCCCCATAGACTTCAATGGGAAAATGTTTGATAAAATGGGTGTTAACATTTATCACCTCTAATAGATTCTAGCCCTTGGTTGTTAGTCTTCCACTAAGGTTTCACGTGAAATCAAAAGGTTATATCACCACAGAAATGTTGAAAACCATTGGCATGGGGAATGTAATCACATTTCCATACACAGACTAGTTCCACCTAAGAGACTTTAATGGGATAGTAATACTTAAAATGTAAAAAAAAAATGTTGTTGGGTTTATCCTCCTGAGTAAAACAAGGCAAATCCCACTTCTGAGAGATATTTTATTCAAAAGTTATTACAGCTCAAATTTGTATTTTTTAGGTGCAGTATCACAGTGGCCTGAAATTGTACAGTGGTGCTGTTGCTACTCCATCTTATGGACAGCTCTGGTCAGTTGACCATAAATCTCCATAGGATGGTGTAGCAACAGCGCCACTGTACAATTCAGGCCATTGTGATACTGCACCTAAATAAATCATGTCTGAGCTCTAATAACCTTTGAATAAAACATCTTTCAGCAGTTGAAGTACCTTTGTTTTACTCAGGGTATAAATCTTACAACATATATTCTGTTTTATATTTTAAGTATTACTATCCCTTTAAGAAACAGTATTAATTGAAGTGTTTTAAGGTTTGCTTATTCAGTTAACACGTTTCATAACTGATCATAAATATAGACAGAAAAACTGAAAACTCTTTAGCACTGCGATGGGCAACTCGTGGCTTTTGCAGCTGTAGGTGGAGGGACCAGATTTATATTCGAGGTACGGACGGCCGGCAATTAAGGACCACGAAGCTTTTTTTTTTTTTTTTTTTGCTCCAGTAGATTCAGGGGTCCCTGAACAGCATGCAGCCACGCAGGGACACCTGAATTCCATGACTCACAGAACTGTTACCGTAACAGAAGTTTTCCGATGAAGGTTCTGGCACATCATGGGTCCTTAAGGTGACCAAGGTGCCCTTAACCTCACCTGTAGTCACCCCTCTATTCATCACTTGACTCCACCCCTACCCACACCCACTGTTACCATTAGCCTAAAACATACAAATACATAAAAGCTCTTGTTTTGGCATTTTTAGGTGTCTTTTCATCCTATTGTTCTCTCTTATTATTTCCTATAATCTTATTCTATAGCTTTGCAATATGTTTGAGCTCAATCTAGCATTGAAAGGGTTAAGTAATGTTCAGTTAATAGCTTTATAAACTGGTAAGCAAGCATCCTCTCATAAATTAGTGACAGTGGGATTTCTTAGGTCACTCCCACAACTCAGAATCGCCCATCAAAACTCAAAGCTCTAGGCTGTTGCCTGCTTTTCCTAATGGGATATCTGGCCCTGGTGATAGGGCTGTAACTCTTGTCAGATTGGAAACTGTAGATAGGGATGCCCAAACTAAGACCTGGCCTCCATTTGTGACCCTGGAAACAGGCCAGTTCAGCCCTTCATGCAAATCTTAAATAATAAAATGTAACCTACTATAAAACACAATGATCCTTACCATAGCAATGAGACTGACATTTAATGCTCACCTTGTAAGTTTAGCTAGCAAAATGTACATGCTTATGTTTAACTCTTTGAGTGCCAGATGGGTACAGAATGCGTTGTGAAGCATTTTTTTTTTTTTAATTTTTATAATAAAAGTTTACTGTTCCTTTAATAAGAGGCGTGTTCCATCTGAAATTAGAAAAAAAAATTGGACATTGGAGAAAATATTTTTTTAAACTTTAGTTTTGTGAGAATGAATACTATTTACTTTATAAAGAGATAATACTCTGCCCTCCTGAATATATTTCCCATATCAATGCAAAAATAGGTTCTATCAGCAAATTTTGTGATCATACTATATATTTTGAGAGATCTTCTAAATTTGGAACTTGATACTTTTAAAGGGAAAATATACCATCAAGCCATTCAGGTAAACACAATGACAAAATGGATGCTGCCAGCATTCTAATTATCACTATATGATAAATATAAAATGCTCTTTAATGGAGCTGTAAACTTTTCGTAATGAAAACCTATGCTTTAGGGCTTTTGCTGTTGAGGGAAAAAAACGGCACCTCTTCCACTCACATTTGTTTAGTCAAATGCTATAACAGTTCAAATTGTCAGGAAGTGAGTGACAGCATGACGGAAGGACTCAGCGGTTTATATCACTTTCGATGGAATACTGTTTATCAGGGACCCACTCTTTCCATTGAATGCAACGAAATAATGAATTGAAGTCTGACCACTAGAGGGCACTGCTAATGTAAAAAAATAAAATAAAAACAACACGTGTTTAAACTGTAATAACTCTGGAAATATGAAAATCTCTGCAATGGCAGTACTTTTGTTTTACTCAGCAGGAAAAGCCCAACAATATGATTTTTTTCATAAAAAGTACACTGCTCCTTTAAAGCGGAACTTTCACCTAAACACATGTTTTCTTTAATCCACTTACATTGCCGATTCATGCTTTGCTGGGTTTCGTTTTTTTAAAAAAACTCAATAGAAATTAAGTTTGAGGGTTAACTTTATCCTTCTTCTCCTCATTCTGATCAGCACCATCTTGACGATGAGACTACAGGAGATCCTGTCAGTAAGCTGGAGTACTCTAATTGGCTAGATATCGATCTCTACCAATGAGAGTTCTCCAGCTTACTGACAGACCAGCGGGGAGGAGGATCTGTTATGTATTCTCATCGGCACAAATTGTGTCGATCAGAACGAGAATACGTGAAGAGGGAAAAGGTAAACCCTCAAACTTATTTTCTATTGCGTTTTTTTAAAAAAACAAAACACAGAACAGTTTGCATCGGTAATCTACGTGGATTAAAGAAAACATGTGTTTAGGTGAAAGTTCCCCTTTAAGTAAGAAAAGGTATTTGCTTCCAGAGACTACATAATATTCGCAAGCACTGTACACCTTTATGAACTGAAAATATATAATGCTTTACCAAAATTTTGAGAATAAAGTGCTGTTTCCTACGGTATAACACTGTATTCAATTGCCACAATACTGTCCACCAAAGCATTTCTTCTCTTAAAGAGGAACTTTCACCTATTAATAAGTCGCCATGCATTCATTAAGCATATGGCGACTAGCTTGAAAACACATCTTAACTATAAAAAGCGTCAAATTCTAAAGAAATCTTTACCCTTTGGAGACCGTAAGCCAGGTAACATGTTGTCTGCACGTCCCCGCCATCAGTCCCGGTCTCCAGTAAAGCACTGCAGCATGCCACATGGTAACCAGAAGGCACTGACACTCAGACGCGCAGACTGCACTAACCTGCCCATCAGTCTCCAAACAGTAAAGATTTCTTTAGAATCTGCCACTTGTGATAGGTAAGATGTATTTTCAAGCTAGTCTCTATATCCTTAATGAATGCATGGCGAATTATTAGTAGGTGAAAGTTACGCTTTAAAGAGATGACGAAGAGACAATTTTTGTATCCTCGGATATCTGACTTTACATTAATTATTCCTTCAAGGGATAGCAATGTTTCACAATAAAAGCAGCTCCAATTAAAGGGGAACTTTCACCCCGTACGGTGCAAAAGGGACTGACAGCGCAGGAGCACGGACGTCACTGTGAAGAGACGTCCGTGCTTCCTGCTCCTGTAAAACGCCGATATCTGAAGAACCGGGTAATATTGCTGGCGACTAGCGCTACTAAGCAGCTAGTCGCCAGGTGTGCAATAAGTTAGCCTTAAGTTATTGCGGGGTGAAAGTTCCCCTTTAATCTTCATAGTATTTGAGCCTTGGACAGTGTTATTTCAATACTGTCCGAGTTGTACTTCAAGAGTAATTGAATGATAAAGTATCCCACTCCCGCCCCTTTTACTGATGCGTACCTTGCAACATTTCAAATGGCCAAAGAGTGACACTGGGGGTGTGGCTGGTGGGCAGGGCATTACCGCAATTTTTTTTAGGTTATTTCATGACCTGTTGGCATATCTTTCAGTAACTGAATACATTTTTTAGAGCAGGACCAAATTGTTTTATTTACACACTCACAGACTCTTTTTTAAACACATACATACACTGAATTTTAATATGAATGTTATAGCTGCAGAGCAGTGTCATACACCTATATACATACCACACAGTCTGATAAGTTGGTGGATGGGTGTGTGTGTTTTTTATAGCAGTGAAAATAATGTGTATCAGTGCACATCCATATTCACTCACTATGCCTGTATAGTGAGCTTTTGGTCACCTATATGGGCCTAGTATGCTATGACTACTACCACATGAAAATGCCCCAATAAACAAGTCCTGAAAGCAGTGGTGGTGGAGGGGGGCTGTAAAAGTTTCACAGTGGAAAGCACTTTGCCTGGAAACAGCCAGGGCCAGTTTAAGTACTATTTACATGTTCTGCTTTTGTTTTTTGCATCAAATAAGCAACTCTTGTTTAGTGGGCTGTGTAAAATACTGGCATTGTTTTAGGCATGACATATCCCTTTTAAGAAACTTGTTATTTGGCTAGAAATGTCCTGAGAGAAAAAGGAGGTGAGGAGCAAAGTGGTATAAGACCTATTAGAGAAAGCAATGTATTGCGTACCCCTGTGGCACTCAAGGGCTTAAGGCCGCGATTGTCTGAGGGGTGAGGAAGGCATAAAATGGCTCCCACCTGTGGTGGATTGGGGGATGGCAAGAGCACATAATCTTGAGCACTGTGTAGGAACAATGGCACACACCCCCTCTTGCCGCTAATTTATAAATTCTGAACAACTGATCTCTCAGCTTTTGCAAATTAAGGTGTACCTGGTCAGAGATGACTCCTGATTCTGCCAGTCTCGTTCTCGTTAGATTCAAGTCAGTGACACTATGTGCAGCCTCCATACTCACTCTGCTTCTGCCGAGGAGTACACTCAAGATGGATTATGGGGCATACACTGTGTGCGTACTCGCTCATCTCATTACTTGCTGCACACCAATCAATTAATTAAGCAACGCGGCAGAGAGAACATGTCATCTTTGATAATGATGCCGAATCAGGCCGGGGAGAAGCCTGGGAAGCGGGGCAGAAGCCTGGAAAGCATGATATTAAGTTAATGTGGCGGAACAGTGGGATTGTGCCTCAAATTTGGGACTGTCCCGCGTCAGTCGGGACAGTGGCAGGCTTGTTGATGTAACATTGCTCACCTCAGAGCAGCAAGACCGTCCAGTTGGATCCCAGCGAGGGAACATATTTAGTGAGCATAAGGAAAAACCTGTAAAACCTGTCAAGGGGGGCAGGGTTTTCTTACAATAAGAAGATTGTCCCTTGCTGTGAGCTGACCGGTCATGTGACCAGATTCCACGTCTGAGGGGAGGTGGCTTACTCTAGGTAAAAAGGGAGGAAGAAGGGTACTTTATCATCCTTTTACTCTTGAACCACAACTTTGACAGTATTGAAATAACACTCTCCATGGCCCAAATACTATGAAGATTAATTGGAGCTGCTTTTATTGTGAAACATTACTATCCCTTTCCGTTCACATATATCACTGTAACCTTAAATGTAATGATTTTCAAAGCAATTTTAAGTAACATAAGGCTGTATTCAATAAGTTGAAAACATAAAATTCTGGAACAAACCAACTGTACCATAGGGGACAAATACATATTTTTCAAGTTCCAATTGATTAAATTACAGCTTTTAATCCATGAAAGAAATGCATTGGAGACCCTTCTGGAATTCAGGGGTTTAAAAGCCTTATTTAGATCAGTGGGAAATAGTTGGTTTGTACCAGGAGTGCATATCATTATCTCATTAAATAATACTCTTAACCCTTTGGATGCCAGAGGGGTATGCAATGCATTGGCGTTACGTACCACTCTGGCACTCAAATGGTTAATAGTTTCAGGTCCACAAGAAATAGTTAACAACATTCTAAATTGTATTTATATTTATGGCTATATTACATATGTCGGAAAGATTTAAGCCCCAGGGCAAAGTATAGGGTAGCGTTCCCCTTAAACCTTTGGGATGCAGTGAGTTGGAGAACTCTCTAATATTGATGGGTAATAACAACACTGGCTTTCCCTTTCTGCTCAAAGTGAGTACTCAAATTTATAATAGCAACTTAATTTTTAATTTAAATACATTTAAATAAAATCTGCTTCATAGAATGCTGAGATCACAACTGGATCATAGAATGCTAAGTGCTTACACCTACCTACCAGGTGTTTTTTTAACACCTGTCTGATTGTAATGATGAGTTTTCACACCTTGCTTCAGGCATAATGGAGAGGTAGAGAGAGGTACAATGAATCCAAAATTGGGATGGTAGGGGGCTCTTTCCAGTGGGCCCTAGGTATCTCTCCACTTTGCTTGTTGTTAAAATGGTTGTGGCTTTGAGTTTTAATAATAAGCGAATGAATCTCAATTGATAGAATAATTTACAATCAGTATGTATTCTTTGCCTCTGACAGATTGATATATGGCGAAATGCAAAAAACATGTGCAATCGATATTTTGAGTGTGAAAATCACTAGTGAATATGTTTGTGCATTGTTTTGTTGCATTGAGCATGAAAAATCAAAATTATCGAACAGCTGTACATGTTTTTGTGGGCCAGGATTAATGAATCTGTCTGAGTGGAAGAGTGAATGCACCTAATGCAGGCGTTCTATTGCGCATAATTTTATATGTCTGTGTAGTGTTGTAATAGCAAATTTTTTTATGCGCTATTCAAGAACCACAGGAAAAATGCCTTTAGCGCATGTACAACCAAAGAATGAAAAGGGGGAGAGCACCATAGTGTATTACTGATTAAAAAATGGTTAAAAAAGGAACAAAAAATATTTCACTCATATTTCACAAATGCTACTATCGATATTAAGTAGCATAATCACCTGTGGAGGATATTGTTACTGCCTCAATCACTCCATATCCACTCAGTCACTATAAACGCTGGAGAACGACAAACCAAAATATACATGAACAGGAGAGCTTCATATTGGTATATAAATGTTCATATGACATGCAAGTATAAATTGTACTTACATAAAATGAACCCACTGGTCTGTGTATAACCAGAACAGGTGAGAACGACAGTGGGGAATAATTGCCGGTCCTCCCCACAAATAGACCTCCCAAAGCAAATGGCTAATAGCGGATCCTCTTCTGTGGAAAAAGGACTGGATACAGGTGGACCAATAAACTGTTTTATTAAAAGCTATAGTACCACATATATTTCTATCCTAACATGTTTTGTGGCCCACTGGCCACTTCTTCAGAGGAATCTAAAGGTCTGCCATTAACAAAGGAGTTAAATACTCCACTGCAGCTTGGCAGACCACTAGATTGGTCAGATAGAATACAAAATATCCAATCATGAAAAACTTCCCAGTTAGCTCAGACGTGCATCACTCGAAGCAAAAATCAATCTTACAACTGACATCAGGGAGAGGGGAGGGGGGGTCTTTAAAAAGTTATATCTCTCAAACCATAAAGGTTTGAGAGATAGGAATGACATTGATGGATTTTTTTTTATTCTCTACAATATAGAATAAATATATATGTGACATTACAATCCCTTTAAGCCCTTAAAGACTGCTATGACCGCCACGGTCATTAAGGCAAAAATCTTGTGACAATCATAGCATGTCACTTGGTCCTTAAAGTGATAGTAATGTTTCACAAAAACAGCAGCTTCAATTAATCTTAATAGTATTTGGGACATGGAGAGTATTATTTCAATAGTGTCAGAGTTGTAGTTCAAGAGTAATTGAATGATAACATTTCCCCCTCCTGCCCCTTTTACCTAGTGTAAGCTGCAAACTCTCAGATGTGGAATCTGGTACTTGGACCAGACAGACCACAGCAAGGAACAATCTTCTTACTGTGAGCATAAGGAAAACCCTGCCCCCCTTGACAGGTTTTTCAGGTTTTTCCTTGTGCTCACTGAAGATTGTCCCTCTCTGCGATCCATCCGGACAATCTTGCTGCTCTGAGGTGAGCAGTGTTACATCAGTAAAAGGGGTGGGAAGGGGGATACTTTATCATTCAATTACTCTTGATCTACAACTCTAACAGTACTGAAATAATGCTCTTCACGGCCCAAATACTATGAAGATTAATTGGAGCTGCTTTTATTGTGAACATTACTATCACTTTAAGGACCAAGTGACATGCTATGATTGTCACAAGATTTTTGCCTTAACGACCGGTGGCGGTCATAGTACTCCATGTACATTTTATTTGCAGTGCTCCTCTGGGAGCGCTGTAAGTAAAATGGTGTCTGAAGTTGACCGCTTTAAGACCCTCAATGTGCGTGCCGATATGCGTAACAGGTCACATTTACCGGTGCGTCGGAAAGGATCTAAGCGGTCCTTAAAGGAATGCAACTTCCCTGGACTGCTGGTCCTTAACCCCTTAAGGACCATTGGCGTGCCAGGACCATCACTGCGGTCCGGCGCTTAAGGACCAGTGACGGTCTTGGCACGTCATGGAATACAGGGCTCCCGGCGCGGCTGCACACCGCTCCGGAAGCCCTGAACCGGAAGTGAAAAAAAAAAGTCCTGTGGTCCTCAATTGCCCTCCACTCTTGCGCGCACAGGTCCTTAAGGAGTTAAGAGTTTAAAAAAAATAAAGTTGAACTGTAGTAATACTTAAGCCGGTGTGTCATTACCTATTGCGTGCTGATTTAAAAATATACATATATATTTATATTTAACAGTATTCAGCACCTATGAATTTCACCCCCTCCCAAAAAATACCAAAACAAAACAAAAAAAAAACATTTCCGTTGAACGTCTCTCAAAGGGCAATCACAAGCTGCACTTCAGAAATATATATCACCCAGCCCTACTTGAAATCCTTATTTTCACTCTCTTGTATACAACTCTACAGAGGTCATTTCCTTTGTACGTGTGGCTCCTCTCTTTGTTTTGGGTTCAATGTTCTAGGAAAGCATCCTATGACATGCAAATATTACTTCATCTAACTGGGAGCCAGGAATGCCATCTGTAAACATGGTGCACGCAAGCATCCTAACTTTATGTGAAACTGTTCTCTAATCAGCCTTTGGTTACAGTACTATAAAGGTACTTTTTTTTTATTAATTCCACAGAGTATTCTTTTATTTTCTTTAACCATTTGAGTTCCAGAGGTGGTAAAGCAATATGTTGTGTACCCCTCTGGCACACATTATTATAAGATCTTTTAATTTTTTTTCCCTTTATATTTGAAGAACAGATTACTTCGAGTCATATGTATTGGCACAAAATATAGCAATTCTAGAGCAAAACAAATGCACCATAAGGAATCATTAAAAACCCCATTGATTTAAATGGGTCATTAAACCCTTGGATGCTAGAGAGGTCTCCTATGCATTTATTACAAAACATACCAGCTCACACACTCTGCCATTATTAAAAGTAGTACAGGCATGCCTAGTGCCTCTTCTATAACTAATGCAGGGAAATGGGTTCATTTTATACCATTGTCCTCTGCAGCTTGTCAGTATAGTATATAGTGAGGAACGGAACACCCCACACTGTCCCCCCATTCATACAAGTTAAATAAAAAGAAATTGTTTGGTATAGATAGCTTAGTACACAAGAGATGGGCAGCTGCAACACACAAATCAATTGCAGCATCCATTTAACCCCTTAACGACCAGTGGTCGCGGGGTGAGTGGTCCTTTAAGGACTAGATAGAGAATTTTGGCGTGCCGCCCCACGTGACTGATCACGTGGTGCGGCACGCCGAACTGAGGGACTGAAAGAGATCGTTCCAGTCTTGGAGCGATCAAATTCAGTCCCCGGTATTACTCACCGCGTTCTTGCAGGAGCGCGGTGAGTAATAGTACGTGACGTACCAGGACCGCCACTGGTCCTTAAGTGCCGGACCAGCGTGACGGTCCGGGTACGTCACCGGACTCTAGGGGGTTAAGCATAGAATGGTTTTAGTAAACACTACGCTTTATGTCTGTTTGCACCAGTGCTTTTTGGATATTGAGACGGAAGTGTGTGCAGAAGCTAAGCAGGCATAAAGAGTCATTTTAGACACCAAGTGGATGTTACACTTATACGATGCCTGCTTTTTAAATTGCCACTATTCATAGAGTGATCCAGCAAGTGATGATGGCAGGATAATGCTTGTTTCAGGTCATGCACACCCAGGTACAGGCTTTATACAAACTGGGTGCACAGGAATTTGGCCAAGAATTCTTAATTTTCCTTATACTTGGTGGACAGCCTGAGGCCCTCTAGTTGTTCAGGACTACAATTCCCGCCATCGCTGGGGATGATGGGAGTTGTAGTCCAACACAGCGGGAAAGCCTCATGATTTCCACCAATATACTATAGGGATGGTATAATGGGAACATATAGTTAGTGTTGTGTGATGAAGGCGCTACATCAGATAGGTGCACATTTATTGTGATTATGTAAAGGGGCAAGTTATAGATATGAGCATGTAATTATTGCTTCCATATATATATCCCAAGATATATCCTGGGAGCTTAACAGATGAAAGTCTGCATTGTTTTCAAAGGCAATTAGCACTTTTTACTAAATCTGCTGTTACAGTGGCTGCACTGTGCTCCTATCACCAACCCCAAATTATGTAGCTGTCGGACACATTCTTCCTCCATAGGCCCTCTGTGTTGGACTTTCAAACCCAAAGCAGAGTGTCTATGGAAACTGCATCACGTAAGACTGAACTTCTTGCAGACTTAAAGAGGGAGTCGTGGGGGGTATCTTTTTAAAACCTAATTCTGCTCCCCCATTGGTTGGTTTGGGCTCCCAGTGCAGCCACAGCTTCATTGTCAGGTCTGCTTCCAGTGGCATAACTTGGAACTTTGATGTCCACATCCCCCAAAGTGACAGTTGGAGCTGGAGGTGGGAGTGTCCAAGTGACACAATTTGACTCATAAAGTGAGGGGGTGTAATAGGAGTGGTCAGGGCTAGAATGAGAAAAGTCAGGGTTTGTTCTGAAAAAAGTGGGATGGGAGTAGGGGGTGGATGTAATTGTTTAATTTTATACCATTGTCCTCTGCAGCTTTGTCAGTATAGTATAGAGTGTTGAGGAACAGAATACCCCAAAATCCCCATGCACTTTCATGCTGTCCCCCCTTTTGTACAAGTTAAAAATAGATTTTTTGGCATAGATAGCTTAGTACACAAGAGATGGACAGTTGCAACACACAATCAATTGCAGCATCCATTTTTGACGTAGAATGGTATTAGTATGGTATACACTACAGTTTATGTCTGATTGCACTAATGTTTTTTGGATGTTGTGAGTGAGGTGGGTGAACAGGGTGCAGAAGCTAAATAGGCATAAAGAGTAAATTATGGTTCAGTATGAAAATGTCGCCCTCTATTGGGTGACCAACACAACAGTGCATTAAACATATGCTGCCTTATTTCGCTGCTGCTGTGCTTGTCAGTCAATGGTGCTTCTCGGAGGATTAAGTTCACATTAGTACATACATGTGCTCGGATCACTATGACTGAGAGGAACAGAGTACCCATGTAATACATTGTTTAAATACGACACTTAAACCCACGACATGAGAATCTGCCCTTATAATGCAGGTGAGATTCTCATGTCGCCCTTTTCATGCTGCGACATTTCAAAAGGATACCATCATTTATGGACACCAAGTGGAAGTTACACTTACAATACACAATATACAATGCCTGCTTTGTTAAATTGTCACTATTCGTGGAGTGATCCAGCAGGTGATGATGGCAGGATTGTTCCATCGAGTGGGTGTAATTAGTGAGGTTGTGGGCAAGGTTTCCAACTAATTCACCTGGAGAATCACGCCCTGTCCCTGGGGCAGATGCAGAGAGTTCCCAGGCATACCCAGGGGCACAGACCTGCTTATACTTGGTAATAGTTGCCCTTTAAATTAGAGATTGAATTTGATGTTGTAGAGCCCATAACACCTTTAGTGTCATTGGATTATGCATAAAATAGTGTATGAAATCATACTTAAGAAAGAAAAAAAACATGAGAATTAAGTAATTGCGAGGTACATAACACATAGCCCAACACTTCCACAGAGTATACAGAGACAGACATTTCATTTAAGACTTTGAGTGTCAGAGGAGTGTGCATGTCATTATCTTCAATAATATCTGAAATCTATATAAAAATGAATGTAAAATAACTTAAGGTTCATAACACATATTCCCAAATTTCCATTCAGTGTATGGGGTTAAAATTCAGATTTAACCCACTGAGTGCCAGACAGATGTGCAACTCATAAAATAGTTCATGAAATTGCCAAACGGAAACATTGAAAATGAAGTAAGTAGTGCATAGGTAGCACATTATACAAAGTATCCACATAGTATACTGGGTTAATCATCTGAGTGCCAGAGACGTATCCAATGCATTGCGTTATAATGCATTGGATACCTTTCTGACACTCAAAGGATTAAAGCAGAAATGTCATCTTCAATTTAGTTTGCATATTAGATAGCCAGTGGACCAGCAGATGTATAGTTTTGGATAGAAGTAGACAACCTTTGGATCCATCATCCTCATCCAACCATTGGCTAGTTGGAGATGATGTGAGTTGCAGTCTCTAACAGCGGTTAGCTGTTTGGGGATGATGGGAGTTGTAGACTTCAACAGCTGGAGTGCCAAAGGCTGCCTAACCCTGGTACAGGAGGACTTCAGATGCTGGAATCAATTTTCTATTCCACTGCCAGCCTAACAGAAATCTACTAATCTACATACTCCAAAAAGTCTCCCCTTAAAGGGATAGTAATGTTTCACAAAAACGGTAGTGCCAATTAATCTTCATAGTATTTGGACCATGGAGAGTGTTATTTCAATACTGGCAGGGTTGTAGTTCAAGAGTAATTGAATGATAAAGTATCCCCCTCCTGCCACTTTTACCTACTGTAAGTCATCTCCCCTAGGATCAGACACCTCACAGCAAGGGACAATCTTCTTACTGTGAGAACAATGAAAACCCTTCCCCCCCTTGACGTGTTTTTCAGATTTTTCCCTTATGTTAATTGAAGATTGTTCCTCTCTGTGATCCACCTGGACACCACCTTTCTGTTCTGAGGTGAGCAGTGTTACAGCAGAAAAATTACTCTTGAACTACAAATCTGACAGTATTGAAATAACAGTCTCCATAGCCCAAATACTATGAAGATTATTTGGAGCTGCTTTTATTGTGAAACATTACTATCCCTTTAACTCTGATTTTTGCAAGAGAATGGCAGTTGGCCAGTGTATGGGTCTTTTGAGACATTCTTTCCCTCTATTCCTTGTACTAAACAAGATGAATAGGAAATGGGTGATTTTAATCCATTCTCATGTGCTTGCTGTGGGGTAACCATAAGTACTTGCTAGCGTCAAAATCCTAATAATGGCTGTGTGTACTGGTATGCATGATTGCACTCTCTAGGTGCAAACCCTGAAGTGCAGCCACTGGTGCTGGAGGCTAACACCAGTGGAACGGTGTTGGCACATTATCCTAATTAAGCTATCGGTATAGCATAACTCTTGATTAGTATACTATGTTGCACTTAGATCAGTTTTTGAAAAAAAAATATCAATATTTGCTAAACTATGCATTTGCTGGTGATTTGGCTGAGTGTGGTTTAAGTAACCTTTTCAAATATGTAAACTTGAATCAGGGTGACAGGTCCACTTGAACATTCAAATTTAACCAGGCCAGATTTCCCATTAGGCAGATTAGGTAACAGCCTAGAAAGCAAAGTTGTGATGGTATCCTCAGCTATGTTGGCCGCACTCGCATTCAGAGTAATGGGTGTGGATAGTGAAATTTCAGTGCCCCTGCACCATTTAAATATACCCCTTTTCTGGCTATGAGGGGAGCTAGGGCCTTGGTTAGGGGCTCTTGAGTTTGAAATCCAGCCCTGGTTCAACTCTCTGAGGGACAAATGGGTATACAAAGCATTGATTTGCAATGAATTGTACAACCCTATGACCCTCAAAGAGTTAAAAGCAGAGACAACAGTATCCTAGGACAGGACAACAAAATAAAGGCTGTCCCGAGAAAGCTGGAACAACTGATTGATATTACTTTAAAACCGATCTGTCATCCTAAGATAGGTTTAGTTAATTTTTAAGATAATTCAAAATTGCCTTTATGTTGTATTAGCCATTTGTCCATGAAATAAATATTTTTGGAGAAATTAACCCTTGTTTGTTGGTGCCACGGTATGGAACTTTATGCTAATTAGTTTATGTGCCAGGTCAAAATTATCGCACACCGTGCTATGAATGAATCTGTTATTAGCTTTATTAGCATATCATTGTTACTTAAAGTGTTAGTAATGTCTAAAAAATCTTTTTTGCATTTAGAAGAGCTCAAAAAGCTGATCTAAATGCAAAAAAACGTATCTCTCAAACCGCTATGGTTTAAGAGATACGGGCGTTTGAAGTTTGATTTCTCCTACTGACAGCTGTAAAGCTGTCAGCAGGAGATTCGTGTCGGTCGACACTGTGGCGCTTGAGAAGTGCCGAGATCGCGTTACTTACACGGAATCCCTTCAATGGAATGGTCTAAAACATGTGCCTAGTGTTCAGGCACATGTTTTAGACCATTCCAATAAAGGGATTCTGTGTAAGTAACGAGATCCCGGCACTTCTCAAGCGCCACAGTTTCGACCGACACGAATCTCCTTCTGACAGCTTTACAGCTGTCAGTAGGAGAAATCAAACTTCAAACGCCCGTATCTCTTAAACCATATCGGTTTGAGAGATACGTTTTTTTGCATTTAGATCAGCTTTTTGAGCTCTTCTAAATGCAAAAAAGTTTTTTTTAGACATTACTATCACTTTAAGAAAGATAATACTATTCAAAGATAAACTGGAAGTCTATAGGATCCTGTATTGATTGTTTTAGCACATAATAGTAGTTGGTAGAGCGCCTAAATGTGCCTTTTAATATAATGGTTATTTTGTTAATTGGGTGATAATTGGGTATGCCATATAGTGTAGGAAAGAAAGTAGGCATTGGTTTCAGGAGAAATGCAATAATAGGGTGTGCCATATAGTGTAGGAAAGAAAGTAGACATTGGTTTCAGGAGAAATGCAATAATAGGGTGTGCCATATAGTGTAGGAAAGAAAGTAGACATTGGTTTCAGGAGAAATGCAATAATAGGGTGTGCCATATAGTGTAGGAAAGAAAGTAGACATTGGTTTCAGGAGAAATGTAGGCATTAATATGAAAGGGAAGTGTAAAGTCAGAATGGTTTATGTATATTCAGTATATACCATCAGAAGCAGTGGAATGCGACATTTGTCCACACAGTTTACATAATGATTAGTCACTGGGGGGGGGACAGTGCTCGATATTATGGAGCATTCCGTGATTAGCAAATGGTGATGGGAAGCGATGTTTAACGTTGCAGTATATATTATTGTTGGCTACTGGTGGAATGTAAATATTGATGTGGCGAAGCGTCCCACAATTGGCCAATGGTAGAACATAGCTTTTGACATTTTGGAGCGTTCTGAAATAGGCCAGTGGTGGAACGTAAGGACTGGTATGTGCAGAATAATCTTAGTCTGGATAATAGTTTTGCAATATAATTAACGTCTTTTTACAAGTTAAGTAGAAACTTAATAACCTCTGAATAACATAGAGAATAAATAATATGTAAGTTATGGAGTCTACCAGTCTTTTTATTCCAATTTTTCAATGGTAGATAGCGATCACGTGGATTTAGCAATAAGAATTGTGATGGTGGTTCAGTTTTCGATCTAGTGATTGAATATCCTCCTATGCAGGAAGGCATAAATACATGATTTTTTTTTGTAACACATGGATCATATAATACACAAGCACTTGACAAAGTGACATGGTCATGGAATGTGTAGAGCGTATTTATGATAGCTCAAAAAGATTATTATGATTCAAGGCATGTAATGTTTTATAACTTTTAATTGGTTTTAAACAGTTAAATATTTTAATTAAAGAAACACAAACTTTACATGTACATAGTTGTTTGTGTACTTAAGTACACACAATAGGAACCCTCCAGCCATGTGGCTGGCCAACTGAAGATATTGGGAGTCGGAAACAGTGTACTTGTGCTACACCACCATTGGGGTATAATACAGTGCTTGCTTTCATACTGTGGAGGCCAGTTCTAATCCCTCTGAAAAAAATGAGTACCATTCTTGTCACCTGAGGTGTTTGGTGAAGGTCAAAAGAATAGAAGAATACTACACTTAGAGAACTCTCGCTTTTTTTTTTTTTTTTTTTGTTTGTTCAAAATCGTAATATTCTAAAATGATCATAAAGACAGTAGTCATATTGTATTTACAGGGTTAAAATATAAGTCTCATTTTAGTATGCATAGTCGCTTATAGTTTCTATCCAAGTCAGGTTAAGCATTTAAGCTTACATCCGTTGTGACGTTCATATGAACACAGGGTTTAAATAAATTACATTTAAACTGCTAAACAAATATCAGCTACAGGATACTGGAGAGAGGAGAGAGTTCTGATTTAAATACAAGATGTTACTATTGCATGGCCACCTTCAGACCATACATAATATTTATTGATCATTGGGAAAATACAGGTATTGTGAATATTTTACAGGTCTAAACAGAAAGGTATCATCCAATGTTATCAATTAGTTCTGTGCAGCTTGTCACAATAAATTATCAGTGTGTGAGCTCCCTCAACCACACACATCTGTGGATTTATTTATTTTTTTTTGTAGCAAAATTTCCAAATCCAAACCAAAGTACAAAATGATGAATACTGAATCTTAACCCCTTGATGACATCAAACATACTTGGTCTGCCTTTGATATATAGGAAGGGATTTGTCTGCATACAGTGAGCTCTTCAATTTCATGATAGAATTTTAAAAGTTCTCTTGTAGGACTGGGGAGGACTTCTTGGAGGTCAACAAAGATGGCTGCCATAGGCATATTTAACATATACCCTCAATAAGCAGCAGTTTTGGCAGGGGATCCTCCCAAGCATGTGGGAGAGAAGTGAAGAGTGGGATTCACTGGAAAAATGTAATTTATGCCAGCTTAAGTGTCAAATAACCTGAGAAAGTGCCTGTGATATGGCTGTCAATAATGAACATTACAACTAATTGAATAGCTCAGTGTTACAATATGCATTACTATCCATAGAACAAAAACATCCATAGTGACTCAAACCAGTGGAAAGATACATTTTGTGGCTGTAATTGATTCGCATGAAACATATTTTCTAAATAATCTCTAAAAAACTTGCTAAATTCAAATATTGAGAGTTATCAAACCCAATATTGGATATGTTGCTAAAGTGAAATACAGAATTGTTTTTCAAAGTGACTTGCTGAATCAGCATCATGGTAGAACAAGGTTGGGTAAGCTGCAACATGGTTGCTGTTGTTAGACTTCAGTTAGCATCAGGTTGATTGGAATTATAGTCCAACAACAGTTTTAGATCTGAAATTTGTTATTCCCTGTGGTAGAATGTGTGGTCTAGTGCTTTGGTTCTCAGATGTGTCTTTACGGACCACCAACAGATCAGGACTTCAGGCTTTTCCTACTTGAGGAAAGGTGAGTTAATCAGAGAATTATTTTGATTAACTCACAGTAGGGAAATATTAGAGCCCAGGTCTGTTAGTGGCCCATGAGTACAGGTTTGAAAACCACTGCTCTAGTGAATCACAGCAATGACTCTAACAGCAAACCCATATTTGAGCTCCATGTCAGCTTCCTGGAACCTTAAAGAAATAGTAATGTTTCACAAAAACAGCAGCTCCATTTAATCTTCATAGTATTTGAGCAATAGAGAGTGTTATTTCAATACTGTCAGAGAGTAATTGAATGATAAAATTTCCCCCTCCCACCCCTTTTACCTAGTATAAGCCACCTCCCCTCAGATGTAGAATCTGGTCCACAGACCAGACAGCTCACAGCAAGGGACAATCTTCTTACTGTGAGATCAATGAAACCCTGCACATCTTTACATTTTTTTCACTTTTTTCCCTTATCTTAATTGAAGATTGTCCCTCTCTGCAATCCACTTTGACACCTCCCTGCTGTTCCGAGCTGAGCAGTGACATCAGTAAAGGGGCGGTAGGGGGATACTTTATCATTCAATTACTCTTGAACTCCAACTCTGACAGCATTGAAATAACACTCTCCATGGCACAAATACTATGAAGATTAATTGGAGCTGCTTTTATTATGAAAAATTACTATCCCTTTAAATGTAGTTCAGGATAGATACCATGTCATTGGAGTAATTCACTTAAATGCCCTCACTGTATTAGAATAAAGATAGTATGGACGTTTATTATTATTTTCGTTATAGAAAAGAAGCCACTGTAGGAAAATAAGTATTTTACTTTATTATTATTAATCTCTACCCCAAATTGTTGCTTATTGAATCATCTTGTAAGTTTCATTGTCTTTTGCACTAGAAAGAAAAAAACACAATGACCTTTCCCTTTTGTTGGGATCCAGCTACTTAGAGAACTTGATTTCATGCTTCAAGGAACAATAAAAAAATGACTTTATTCTAAATAGGCGCCAGGCAGTTGAAAAAAATCCATAAATCTACAATAAGTATTTGGGAGGTCTATGACACGGAAATTCCTGGAGTGCCATGGAAGACCTGCTCTGGAAGAAGAAGTTATCATCAAAACTATCTGCTCTGACAAACAGTGCAATAATCATTGCTGACTGCAAAAAGGGGGAATCTCTGTTATCTTTAGTGCTGATAGCGTTTATTATCTTTTTTATGGTACATGTGCATTAAAAATGAGAACAAGCTGATATGGAAGTGTATGTTTTTCTCATAACATCCTTGACAGCAGTGGTCACTTCAGTGAAATGTTGTTGATCTAGATATGTGATCTGTAGTTGGGAATGCTTAGCTTAGTATTTCTCATTACCTACCTATCATGCTACTGTAAATAGTTGTTATTTTTTATGTTTTATCTTTGCCTAATTAACTTGCAATCAAGATAAAGAGCACTTTATATAACTACATGCCAAGGAAGACAAAAAGAGTGAAGAGATGGAGTGGCTTGTTGCTTAATTGTCTTTGATTCTAGGATTCTGGATTAATCAGTGAAGCCTAGTTTTGATTCATCTATCAGCATCTACTGAGTACTGGCCTCAGACATATCACTTCCTGTGTCTCTGGTACCAGAGTTAGGTTGTAAATGCTTTGGGGCAGTGACTCAGTGAAAATGGTATTCTTAGCAGAAATATGGCAATCCATATGCATCTGATGAGACAAATAAAAATTCCTAGTTTTGAATGTTGGAGAGGTCTCCAGTGCATTACAGAGTGATGTGTTGGAAATTCCTCTAGCATTAAAGTGGTTAAAAGGTCAATTTAAAGGCATAGTAATGGATTATTTTCACTAAATTTAATATTGTAGATCTTAAAAAATAAATCAATTGATGTCAGTCCTATCTCTCAACTTGTATAGTTTGAGAGGTATAAGGTTCTAAAGTTCCCCCCCTTTCACAGACATTAGCATCTAGGTGACACAAGCAGATCTTGGTCCCGGGACCAGCCGTGGGCTTTTCAGCAGAGCTGCAATAGCGATATCTAAAACAAAATACTTCATTGGAACAGTCTACGAAGTGTGCCTGGTTTGCAAGCACACTTTGTAGACCGTTCCAGTGAAGTCCTTCATTTTAGTTAGCGCTATTTCCTCTCTGCTGAAGAGCTGCTGGCCTATCCCTGGGACCAGGATGTGCTACTGTCACCTAGAGGCTGATGTCTATGAAAGGAGCAGGAGGAGGGAACTTTAGAACCTTATATCTCTCAAACTATACATGACTTGCATCAATTGATTTATTTTTTAAGATCTACAAAATTACAATATTACATTTAGTGAAAATAATCCATTACTATCCCTTTAAGTGGAAAAGTCTAGATTGGTCTTTAAATCATTGCTAAGCAGTGCTTTGGAGACCTCTCTAGCATGCAGTGGGTTATAAGAACCATTTACATCGATGGATCTTTGTATTTGTCCCCATGGTGTAGTAACATGCACATGATGATACTGTCATTGCCATCAGTTGGTACGCATTATGGAGTGAAGAAAATGGATAAATCCACCTAATATACTAAATAGAATAGAGGTAGTGTTGGGCAGTTTTAATCTCAAGAAATCTGAAATAGTGACATTTCGTCCAGTTTAAACAGTTACTTTGAACGGCATGGTCCCCTATAGGCTCTGGTTTGAAGGGCAACTGATATTGGAGCATATTCAAGAGAACTGTGGAGTAATTCTGGAGGCACAAACTCCAGTTCGATAATTAGAAATGGAAAAGGCCTACCAAAAGTAATACCATTTTGTTCTTGGATAAATGTGGCTTTGTTGTTTTGCCCTTTGAATTTCTCCACTTTTGACTTGATAAAAAGTTGCCATTTTCTCTTACTGGTTCATCATATACAATTACAGCCCCAGTGTGCAGGTACTCTCTGGGCTTATCTTCAGCAGTGTTGGGAGTGGTAGCTGTGCGCACTCCCTGCACTTCCTTTAAGAATGTGGTTGCCACTGGCAGCTTCTGTTTTTACTGGAGGTGGGATGAGAAGCTAGAGGGTAGATCTGTGCAATGAGGGTTCTAAGTTTAAAATTTCCAATAGGTGAGGATATCAGAGATTATCTAGTAAAAGACTAAGCACGTACATTTTATTTTTCATGTGTTTCATTATGTTAATTCTTTACCCATTTTTCACTTCATTATTACTTACCCACTTTGTGTTCAATGCACTGAAAAGCAATGCATTGGACACACCTACCATCCAAGAGTTTCAACACTGAAAAAAAATTGTGTTTCTCCAGCTAGAGATTATTGATACATTATTGATACAATTATGCAAATATATAATGCAATATAACTATATTTTTACTTACTATCACAAGTTATGTTGTCTGTAGTATTCTTGTATTAGATCACTTTCAAAGCACAGTGCTGATTATAAATGAGTAACTTGCAAACCTAGACAGGCACAACTGCCTCTATGTTATTAGTAAACTTTTATAGTTTTAGTTAAGATGTATTAGTTTATGTTGTTAATTTGACATTCCATTCAGTGTATGTCTAAGGAAGAGATATAATAGGCACTTGTAGGCTTCCAACATCGCACTTTCCATGGTCTCTTCACAATAGGTATCCAGTCAATATTCTGTCAAGATTTTGGATGGCTGCAAGAGCCCATCAGAGTTTGTACTGGACATCCCAGGGGCAGGTGTCAAGATCCTCAATAACCCTCAGAACTTCTTTCCTACTCGCCAGAGGTTTTAGTTACACTGAACTTAAACATGCTATCCGCCGGCTTTATTTCTCTACTCGTCATATGAAGAAGGAAAACAACATAATATTAAAATCTATCTATCTATCTATCTGTGTAACGTGTTGCCTATCTATCCAGCTACCTACGTAACATGTGACTTGTTGCCACCATACCTGGGGAGCTGAACCGGCTGGTAGCCAGGGGGTCCTGAGCTTCTGTTGGTGGTACTAGCTGGGCCTCCACATAAGATGGGTGATACTGTGGGTTTATAACCTCCCAGGACAACATAAACACATAATACAGCAATAAAGAATATTTATATAACATTCAATATATGACAATAAAAACATTGTACCATAGTAGCATCTTCAAATTGTAAAATGGAATAAATGAAGATCTCTTCCCTTATGACAGATTAATACCTCCCCAAGAGTTCAGTTTAAGTATGAGTGGACAGTGGGCGCAGTTGTGGCCTAATGTATAGCTACCATTCCTAGAGGAGATGCACTAATGTTTTATAAAGCAGAGATATATTACCTAGTCCCTAGCTATGCATGGATAAGTAGTCAACCTTCTAATGATGCTGACTCCACTAAGCTTGTTCAGCTTAGGAATTTGACTTTAATACTAACCTAGCAACATCAGAACCTATTCTAATTATTCCTCAAAGTAGAGTAGTTCAAAACAAAGTCTAAATCTATATAGATAAATGACTAAAAACTACCTATGATATATCACCTGATATCTACTAAACATGGTGGCCTCCAGCTGAGCAAACATTTGGAAATGCAGATGCAGCATACCTTAAACATGTCACTTCCTTCCTATTATGGGAAATTAAAGATCTGGCATCACATTATCCTAAAGTTGCAACCTTCCACTTCCCGGAGAAAACTATTAAACCCTCGCAAATAATTTGGGCCCCACACAAGGAAATAGGTTTTTGAAATGACTAGGATCTCAAACCTGGATATAATCCAATTATCCTAGGTCGTCATAATTTACATTGACATGCCTGTTTAATACTTTAAAGGCAACAGAAAAAGTGCACACTTGGACCATGAGGCTGATTTTCTTTCTATATTTAGAGACTGTCTGTAATGACAGACTGAAGACTAAGATTGTGAAATGTTATGAAATGAAGGCTTTTGTGGCTTTTAGCATTTCCTTTCCTTAAACAAGACTGAAGAGCAAGATTTGTAGGTACTAGGTCCTAGCAATACCACCCACATTTCAAGTGAAATTCCAGTGTCAAAGGTTTACATTTGTATAAGGTGTTACAAATAACCATCAGCATGATCTGTAAATAGAGGAAACAAAGATGGCAGTGTGCTAAATTAGGGATTTTTATGGTATATAACATACTATAGTTAGATGTATGATTCCAGTTATAGGTCTGGCTCTACAGGCTCATGTTTTTAATAAGCTATTATGTCTTAGCGATTAATATCACATTGCAAAAATGCCACAATTGAGGGTGCACAGTTAGAAGACTTCATTACTAGGTATGTTTCTGATGTGGGTATCAGTGTGGGTGGCTGACCAACAACTATGAAATATTTGTAGAACAAGTCTACAAGAAGAGGGGACTTAACGATAATTCATGATTTGCATTTTAATCCATGTATTTATGTATTTCTTTGCCTAGATAAATTCTCAGTTTCTTTTACCTATAACCCCTTGGATAGGATCCTAGAGAGGTCTCCAGCCCATTATTAAGGGGCAAATGTTTGAAGCAGTTAGCATAAGTTTGTTAGATAGCATTTTTATTACGTAATACATTTATTTTATAAATAAATAAGGGGCCAACATATTTGCAGTTAGTTATTTTGCTCATTTAATATTTTTTCATAATTAAAGCACTATCGTATGATTAGTGCCAAAGCAAACCAGTAAATGGTAATGGAAATATTTAAATGTACCAGAAGAGGATATACACTAAAATATTGAGGGAATAAAATCTTAACAAGTGTCTAAAAACTCTCCACGGCAATCCTTTAAAAGGATAGTGATGCTGTATATGGAAAAAATGGCAGAGGATATCCTTCGCAAGGGTACTCCCACACTGAGAGATCTTTTATTCAAAATTTAGCACACCCCAGTCTTGCATTTTTGGGTAATGAATCTCCATGGTCTCAAATTGCTATAGCATCCTATCTTTTTGCCAGCTGACCATAGATTGTTGTATCCACAGTGTCATCTCACAGTTTCAGGCCACGAAAGTACTGCACCCAAGAAATGTAAGTCTGAGCTGCAATATCTTTTGAATAAAATATATCGTAGAAATTATAAATAAATGTACTCAGCCTGGGGATCCCTGGTTGCAGCAAGAGACAGCACACTTCTTATGTTAAAACAGTAGAGACCCTCTATTGTAGCATCATAGAGAGCCAAATGTTTTCCGGTCCTGTAGAGGACCTTCCTCAGGGTAAATGGGTTTGAAAATGGCAACAAGTAATTTCTGAACCATTTGTCCTGAATAATGTCCTGTACAGGACCGAAAACGTTTGGCTCTCTATGATACTACAATAAAGGGTCTGTACTGTTTCAGCATAAGAATTGTGTTGTCTCTTGCTGCAACCAGGGATTCCCAGGCTGAGTACATTTATATTACTATACCCAGGGGAGGGCTGGCATTTTGTGGCCTGGAGGGCAGCTACAATCAAATGGCCCAATTTTACTATCGTTCCAGCCCTCTGTCCCAGCCCACCCTCTTTTGTTAATTTTAAAATTGTCATTAACCCTTTGAATGCCAGAGGGGTAAGCCACACATTGCTTCACAATGCGTGGCATATCCCTCAGTCACTCATAGGGTTAGTGTTCTGAAGTAAGGCAAGCAATACCACAGAGCTTACAATTGAAATGGGGTTACACTGGTGTAACTACAGCGCTTACAATGTAAGTAAAGCTGCACTAGTGATACCATAGAACTTACAAGAGAAATGGGTTATGCTTCTACTGTAGCTCCACTTGGATTGTAGCTCCATTTTAATTGTGAGCTCTGTGGTATCACTACTGTAGCTACATTTGCAGCAAAAAGAGGGAGTGGCCCCCCCAGCCCAGACATATGACTGGCCCAGGGGGCAATTGTCCCCCTGCCCCCCTAGGCCAGCCCTCCCCTGACTATACCTATGGCAGGGCTTAAAATGTGAAGTCCTTTGCTACTAGCCAGACCTGAAAACTTACTCGCCGCTGCAATCCAAAACATACCCACCACGGCTGAATTTCTACTCGCCAGGGCTAAATTCTCACTCACCATTGGCTAGTGGCGAGTCAAAATTTTGAGCCCTACCTATGGGACGTGCACCTTTCAATATTATAAATATAGTTTAATTGTTTCAATATAGTGCGTGAAATTGCCTTACATTTCTATTGTAGCAATTATATATATTTTTCCATATTAACAGTTACAAACTAGAGGAGTGGTCAACACATTCCTTAGCAATGTATTTATTACACTTCTGGTACTTAAAGGGTTAAATAGGCTCCAAAGCCTGTGTGGTTTAATCACCTTGTAGTCTTGTATTGTTTTGTTTCTTTACTATGACTTAGAGAATGTATAAGAAACAGCAGAATTGCTTCCCCCAAACTGCTGAAAAAGCATTCATGGAATATCATATATCTAAAGGGTTTATTCTGCTGAGTAAAACATGGATACCCTTGTCACGAACGCCCCTACTCCAAGCTTGGTGGGAGGTGACAGGGTTAAAAAATTCACTGTCTGCCCTAGACCAGAACTAATGATAAAAAAATTCCCTTTAACACCCCCCACACTTAATTGTAATGATATAACTATTATCATAACGCTGCCCCCACGCAACTTAGACTAAAAACCCCACAAAATATGTTCTAACACAATATCTACAGTAAAATCTCAGGTATAATACGCACCTGTGTATAATACGCAGGTGTATATTATGCCCAAGATTTTAGGGGAAAACAAGAGTGCCTATGTATAATACGCACCCTTGTTTTCCCCTTTACTTAAAGAAAAATATTGCCTCCGGCTACCTTCCCTCCCTCCCTCCCCACACAGCGCGACCCAATTTAAAAAAAATTCTTACTTAGTTTTGCTGCGCTATAGCTGGGTGAACCTCTGTGCCATCTTCCCTGTGGGCGGGCGGCAGGCTTGCATTTGCCGCCCGCTTCCTTCAATGGACTGTCAGGGCCTTCCGCCTCCAGCCAATGATAATGCAAGTGCATTATCATTGGCTGGAGGTGGAAGGTCCTAAAAGTCCATTGCAGGAAGCGGGCGGCAAATGCAAGCCTGCCGCCCGCCCGCAGGGAAGATGGCACAGAGGTTCACCCAGCTATAGCGCAGCAAAACTAAGTAAGAATTCTTTTTAAATTGGGTCGCGCTGTGTGGGGAGGGAGGGAGGGAAGGTAGCCGGCAGCAATAAAACATTTTTAACTCCGCAAAGAAAAAACTCTCGTGTATAATACGCACCCCCCACTTCACATAAGGTGAAGTGGGGTAAAATTGTGCGTATTATACCCGAGATTTTACGGTATGTGATTTCAAATTACCAATAAATTAGTTTATTCAGGTAACGTGATTCTTTACCAGACAAAGGTCAAACTTAATAAAGGAATATTAATTATGAATAAACAATAATCACAGTTCATAAAGAAACAGATGACAAACAAATTATTTACACCAAACAGATAAAAATAAAAAGGAGAAAATAACAGAAATCCTAACTTACTCACTTGGATGGTAAAGTAATAGTATTTTCTGTCCAAAGGGGCTCCGGCAAGGAAAGATGGCCACTTACTCAATATTAGATCTTGTCCTCTAGTAAACACACCAGACATTTTTTTATCCAGAGATTTATACAGATTCATTTTATCTCAGGTTTCCAAGCCGACCCAGAGGTAATTATGGGCGGAGAGAGGCGAGTACAATAAGTCATCTCCCTCGTGTTTTGGGGAAACCAAAATTCAAACATCAAATTTGGACAGTAATATTTCTCCTGTACTTCACACTGAGATAATTCTTGTATCTATTAATTTGTTGCAATTTATGGAGTCCGTACATAGGTCACACTTGCTACTTATCACTCAGCCTTATAGACTTCATAATTTCCTGCCCACCACTGTAGTGGCGTTAGTCATGTTGGTACTCTTATTGCAGGATGTGCTTTCCCCGTTCCAAATATGTACACCAGGACGCTGGATTATCAATCTGTGAGATATTATTAAAGTATATTTTAGATATGACCCAGGAACACAGTGTCTCTTGACTGCTAATGTCAATTAGCACATCCAACGAATTAGCTATCTGTGTAGGGATGTTGCCAAATGGTACCTTAGCCAGTTAGTTTATATTGAAGCCATACTGAGAGGCACTTCAGCTGTAACATTTCGCACCTTGCAGAGGGGTCCAAGCTTCAAAACGAATGTAGAACCTTCCAATACAACCTTCCTATACAATCAAATTAACCCCTCTCATGGCTATACAGCCTCTACCCAGAAGCGGATGAATGTATACATTACACATTGTTGTAACAACCCCCACTACTGAGAGATGTTTTAGTCAAAAGTTATTGCAGCTGAAGCTTCCATTTTTGTGTGCAATTATTCCATGGTCTGGAATGTTATGGTGGCACTCTCGCTACAACAGTCTATGGACCGTTCTGGTCAGTTGAGAGTAACCCTTCATAAACTGGTGTACAAGAGCACCACTGTAAAATTTCAGGTCTTGGAGCTGCTGCACCCAAAACATACTGAACTACAATAACTTTTGAATAAAACCTCTTTTACCATGTTAGTATTAATGATCTTTACCCTGCTGTGTTGTGAAAAGAAAATGTGCATGTTCAAATATATTTCCTCATTTCTGTTGTAATTAGGAAATCTGGAAGACTGTGTGCAAAAGCGTCTAAAGTGCGAAGGTCTCATACTTTCAGTAACTATGTAGATAATGGGGGTGGACTAATATGAATCTGCTCTAACCCTTTGAATGGTGAAGGGGTACGAAATGTATTGCACATAGGCACAGAAACTCATTTTTGTGATGCTCTATCCTATATAATAATTTGCTAAAACGTGTGTAACAACGCAGTCATGCTCAGTAGAGACTGCTGCGAGTGCTGCAGTCATGTGCAGTAGAGACTGCCAGTGATGAGGCTGATACAGAGCGGGGAGCTCCAAAGGAGCGTCCTGCTCTATATCAGCCACGGGGGTGGCATTCTTAGCTTTTTCGCCTTAACTATTTGAGTGCCAAAGGGGGTATACAACCCTTCTGACACTCAAATGGTTAGAGAGCGTGCAATTGTACAAATCCAGAGGTGCTTATTTTTATTTTTTTATTCTAAAATAAAATGAATTATGCTGGCAGATTCATACATCCCCACTTACATTCATATATTCCTCACCTCTAGTTTTTTTTTTGTTTTGTTTTTTGTTTTAAGTATTTTACCAGAAAAAATACATCAAGATTGTCTCGCATTTCCAAGTATGTCCTGGACTCTTTTTATCTACCTCAGAAGGCTGAGCCGGCTTTGCTGGGACTAGAACCTGTGACTTTGCGGTTTCTACAGCTGGTGCCTTAACCAGCTGAGACATCTCACAGCTAAACCATTGGATGCTTCACAATGCATTGTAGATGTCTCTAGCATCAAATGAGTTATGTCTATACCTTAAAGATCAATATTGTTATTTCTACATATTCTAAACCAAAGTTTAGATATAATTAAAGGGGAACTACCACCCCGCAAAAACTTTCTCTTTATTAAGTCTTCATCTGGTGACTAGCTGCTTAGTAGCGCTAGTCGCCAGAAATATTACCTGGTTTAAAAGATTTTTGACTTATTCGGAGGCTGACAGTAGCAGGAAGCACAGGCATCTTGCCATAGTGACGTCCATGCGCCTGCGCTGTCAGTCCCTTTTGGAGCCGGCCGGCTCCAAAAGGGACTGACAGTGCAGGCGCACGGACGTCACTATGGCAAAATGTCCACGCTTCCTGCTACTGTCAGCCTCCGAATAAGTCGAAAATCTTTTAAACCAGGTAATATTTCTGGCGACTAGCGCAACAAATCAGCTAGTCGCCAGATGAAGACTTAATTAAGAGAAAGTTTTTGCAGGGTGGTAGTTCCCCTTTAAGATTTAATATGGTTATCATTGATTGTACATTGCACAATCTGACGTAAATGCTTGATACAGGACACTGGAGCTATGCATGATTACTCTGTTTTAGGATTATGTTTAGTGAAGCATTGTGGAATAATTCAAAGAGAACTTCCATAGTTGGACATATTGGGGCAGATTAAAAAGTGTTTTCATCTCAAATGGCGCTCAGGAGATCATGTCTGGGAATTTTCCAAAGGAGGCATACAAGAAGTTGCATAACACAAAAGTTTAGTGCTACATATACATATTTACTACAAGAGGATACATACATATTTATTGTTTAATTTTTGCATATGACTGGTTTATGAAATTGAAGTGGTTAAATTGAATGGCCTCATTTAAAGCCATATTCATTTTTGTTTCATGTGCTTCAAAATTGCACCTGTATGGCTTTTTGAATACAGTCCTAAGGGCATGGGCTTCTGGAGGGGGGGGGCACTTGGCCCAGTGTTTATTGGGTCTACTGTTTAATCCTAGTGGGCTCGTTAACTTTATTAACTTTATTACAGTTTGGGACAAATCTGTGCAACTGCTCCACGTAGCGAGGTCAGAGATGGCTCATTTTGTGGGTTTGCCCTTGCTCTGTCATCCGGTCAATGTTCTGGGGATCTTGGGGGCTTTAGGGGGCTTCAGGCACTGTTGGGGTACTCTGTCAGCAAAACTACATTTCCTATAAGCGCCTGCTTTGCACGCTCATTTCCGATTGGCTCCCGTTGCGGCAGCCATTTTGTGTATTCGCAGAACGAGTATCCTACGCAGGGCTTGGACTCTCCTTCTCTCCTCCGCAGTTTAACCCTTCACCTACCAGATAAGTCTTTTATTTTATTTTCTGGGGTGCATTTATGTATCATACACACTATTTTGTGGGTGTTTTGATACTTTGACCGCTTGACTCTGGGGCTAAACATAAGACTAAGGATACTGGGGTGTCTTTGTCCCCCATTGCTCCTCATGTCACTCAGGGTTACCTAGAGAATACTTAGGTCATGTTTACCCAGCATGCACTGCTGCCACTGAATCCCATGCAGGGGCCTCCAGCCATGCACTAGAGCCAGTATGGATGCAAGAGTTTAAGTCTACTACCAGGGACCTCCGGTCCACCTTACAACACTTTCCATCCACTTTACAGGGGGTCTTCCACTCATGGCAGACCCCCGCCCCATCAGATCTTCCCTGCCTAAACCGCCGGGTGTACCTGATGTGTCTGACTCCTCTGAGGAGGAATTATTGGTGGACTTTGATGATGATGACTGTTCAGCTGTTCCTTCATCTAAGTTTTATGGGAACCCCTTTGAGGCGGACCCCATTCCCTCGACTAAGGGCCTGATCAGGGCTGTGTTGTCCACCCTGAACATTCCCTTGGTGCAGGAGGCGTCTTCTGACCCCTCTGATGTGTTTCAGGAGCCTGTTACACCCCATCTTGTTTTCCAACTAACCCCACTCTTGACCGCTTGGTGTCAGAGGAGTGGAAGTTTACAGACAAGAAACCATCTGTGTCTAGGAAGTTTGCTAAACTTTACCCATTCTCTGAAATGGCCCTCTCGCAGTGAGTCCATCCCCCCAAAGTGGATGCCCCAGTTTCCAGGCTTTCTACGCCCACTGCTTTGCCAGTGGCTGACGCCTCTGGTCTCAAAGACTGGACTGATAAGAAGTTTGAGACTTCTCTCAAGGCTATTTTTGTGATGGTGGGCTCTGCCCTCCGCCCTGCCTTTGCTGCTGCATGGGTAAATAGGGCTGTGTCTGTTTGGACTGAACAGCTCACTTCTGCTGTCCATCAGTGGGCCCCTAGTTCTGACATGTTACGACTTCTCGCTAACATTGCTGAGGCTCAGCACTATGTCTCTGGTGCCCTGTTTGATGCTGTCCGTATGGTAGCCAGGGCTTCTACCATGTCTGTAGTAGCCAGACGTGCTCTTTGGCTCAAGATCTGGTCTGCTGACACGGCCTCCAAGAAGGCTCTCCTGTCTTTGCCTTTTCAGGGCTCCTCCCTATTTGGGCCTGAACTCAAGGATCTCATCGAGTCCACTGGAGGGAAGAGTACTCATCTGCCAGTGGTCCTGAGGAAGAAGCAGCCTGTCAAAAGGAATAAGCTTTTTTTCGTCCCTTTCAAGCAGACTCGTGCCATTCGACCCAGACGGTCCCTCAGGCTCCACGCTCCATATCCAAGCCTAAGCAGCAATGGAGATCCAAGTGCACCGCGAAGCCCAAGGCTTCCAAACCTTCTTCTGTATGACTCGCTGAACCCGGATCCCCACCCGCATGTAGATGGCCGCTTACACCACTACCTCTTGGCTTGGCAGTCCTCTGTGGCGGACTCGTGGGTTTTACAGGTGGTGGCTATGGGGTACAGGATTCCCTTCACCTCTCTTCCTCCTCCCAGGACCTTTGCTTCTCGTTCACCCATGGGAGCAGAAAAGCTCTGCCTTTTCAAGGAGATCCTGGAGCCAGTTCCCCCTCAGGAGAGGGACTTGAGATTTTACTCCAACCTCGTTGTGGTTTCCAAGAAGGAACTGGGCTGCCATCCCATTTTGGATCTGAAGGATCTCAACTCCTTTGTGGTCAGGTCAATATCGCGAGAAGTCTCTGCTCACAGTGATAGCAGCCATGTCTCCATGGGAATTTCTGGATCTTCAAGATTCCTATCTGCACATCACCATTCATCCAGAGAGTCTGCAGTATCTCCGCTTTGCCTGCGACTGAGGGCATTTACAGTTTTCTGCCCTCCCCTTGGCCTGACCACAGCTCCTCAAGTCTTCAACAGAATCCTGGGAGCATTTATCTCCATCCTGCATCAGAACAGCTTCAGGGTGACTTGGTATATGGACAACCTCCTTCTGAAGGCATCTTCTCCAGAACTGCATCATCAGTAGGTACAGGATTGCATTCATGCTCTCTCCCATCATGGGTGGATCATCTACTTGGACAAGTCAGACCTTGTTCCTTCCCAGAGGATGATCCAGTCTATCCTGTCTCAGGATCCGGTTCCAGCCAAGAAGTTGTCATCCTTGGTGGGAATGTTCATTTCCACCATAGAAGCAGTTCTGTTTGCCATGGCTTACACCAGGGAACTTCAGAGGTTTCTAATCCTGGCATGCAGGGGCCATCCAGATCTCCTGGAAAGATCCCTATTTCTCCCTCTTCAAGTGGAGCAGAGCCTCTCATGGTGGCTCAACCTGAACAATCTCCTGAAAGGCAGACCCTTCCTGGTGCCCTTCTGGACCACAGTGACGACGGATGCCAACCTCTCCGGATGGGGAGCAGTGCTGGGGCACTTGAATGTTCAGGGCCAGTGGTCTCAGGAGGAATCTCTCCTTCCCATCAATGTCTTGGAGCTTTGAGCGATATTTCATACCCTACAACACTGGACACGGCAACCGTAGGATTGCCCGGTCAGGGTACAGTCGGACAATGCCACAGCGGTAGTCTACATCAACAAGCAAGGCAAGGCAGCACAAGAAGACTCGCAGCTTGGCTAGAGCTCAAGGCTATTTTATCATGGGCAGAGGAGCATGTCCCTGCCATTTCCGCAGTTCATATTCCTGGCATAGACAACGTTCTGGCAGCCTTCCTCAGTCGACACATGGGGGACAGCAGAGAGTGTGAGCTGCATCCAGAGATGTTCAACCACATCATCCAGCAGTGGGGTCTTCTTTGCATCGACCTGATGGCAACCAGGCACAACAGGAAGGTGTCGGATCCCCTGGCTCTTGCAGTGGATGCCTTGTCGATCACGTGGATGTTTCCTCTGGCATACATCTTTCCTCCTGTTCCCCTGTTGAGCAGAGTACTTCGGAAGCTGAGACTGGAGCTCTGCCCAGTCATTCTGATTGCTCCATACTGGCCCCAACAGGCTTGGTTTCCAGAGTTTCTGGACCTCTCAGTGGTGGAACCTCTTGGACTTCCCCTCATCTGGACCTTCTTCTACAGGGTTACCTCTGGAAGGAAGATGTTCATCGTCTGGCTTTGACGGCATGGAGACTGAATCCATAGCTCAGAGGGCACTGCCAATATTTTTAAAAGCTCTTTTATTGACCCATCACTGCACCGTTTTCATCAATGTGAGTTTCATATGTCCGGTGGTGTCGCTGGTTTGCATCAAAATTGTTTCCTTTGATTTCTTGAATAAGACCTGAATATGAGTAATTTGCATGAAGGGTGTTGGTGTACCTCTAAATAGATACTTTATCTGTAGAAGCAGCAAACTTAAAAATAACCTCATACTTTTCCCATTGATAATTAAGATGTTAGAGTTTTTGGCACTATTGTTATATTTGTCTTCCTCCACTTCCACTTTTTAACCCAGAGACCTTCAGGGAGTTGTAAGCCTCTTTTGTCCTTAGGGGAGCAAAGAATTCATAGAAGTCCCTGTTGAGTTACGTTGTGTGTAATGATGCAGAGTATAAGTTCATGACATTTTTTTAAGTATCAGAACTCTCTGACAGTACCCACCCTTGCTGACAGCTTTACAGCATAAAGTCACTGAAACCTTTGAATCCTCAGAGCAATTTTTTTCTATTAAATGAAGACAAAGGACATAGCAATTGGAGACAGACCTAAACAGGAAATGGTTCTCTTGGGAGGCCCCATAGCTGTTTTTAGTTCCTGACTGACTGCAGAAAAAAATATTGGTTTGTTATATTTTACAGTTATATATTTTGTCTCACCTTTATCCTAGTGGGATGTGAAGATACACACATTTTCCTTGCTTGATGTATCTTTCCTTGAGCAATTGTACAAAACAACGCAATGGCTGTGTTATAACTGTCAAAGATCAGTTTTTAGTATTTACCATAAAAGTTCTCTATTTATAAAACAAGTCTAAAAACGGAAAAAGAGAAGTTGTTAAAGTAGACATCTTACCCTAAGGTACGTTTAGTTAATTTTGAAGAGGAATGAAGCTATAGTAATGCTTTCATAAAGGTTAGTTCCATAGCTACAAATCTAATAGTTAGGTTGATCTCAGTACTCTTAAAGGGATAGTAATGTTTCATAATAAAAGCAGCTCTAATTAATCATCATAGTATCTGGGCCTTGGAGAGTGTTATTTCGGTTCTGTCAGAGTTGTAGTTCAAGACTAATTGAATGATAAAGTATCCCCCTCCCCCCCTTTTACTGATGTAACACTGCTCAGCTTAGAGCAGCAGGGAGTGTCCAGGTAGATTGCAGAGAGGGACAATCTTCAATTAAGATAAGGGAAAAAGCTGACAAACTGTCAAGAGGGACAGCATTTTCATTGTTCTCACAGTAGAATATTGACCCTTGATGTTATCTGTCTGGTCTATGGACTGGATTCCACATCTGAAGAGTGGGGGTTTACTAGATAAAACTGGCAGGAGGGGGAAATTTTATCATTCAATTACTCTTGAACTACAACTCTCACAGTATTGAAATAACAATCTCTATGGCTCAATTGCTATGAAGATTAATTGGAACTGCTGTTTTTGTGAAACATTACTATCACTTTAAAAACACTGTATTTACAAAGTTATTTAACATTTTATCCTCCACCTGCCCTTTTCTTAATAATGGCCCCTTCTCCCTCGAAGGTGCTGATCAGAAAATATGATCTCTGGACTTGGGTTGCCAATGGCAACATTAGATGGTGATTTATTGAATGTGACTTCAGGGCTTCTAAGTATTATAAATCAGCCATAAGCACTATCTACAATGTGCTCATGACTGGTTTACAACACTTAGAAATTCTTGTGTGTCTCATTCTACTGATCGCCTTAGAGGGATGCAATCTGCAACCACAGCAAAGTTGGTCAAACAACCAGGCAACTTTTTCCAAGGATAAAACAAACCTTAAAGTGGAACTACCACCCCTTTTAAACATGGCCCCAAATAATTACCCATCTGGCGATTAGCTGCTCAATAGCGCTAGTCGCCAGAATTATTACCGTGTTATCAAGAATTCATCTTACTCCTGGGATTAACAGCGCAGACATCTTTCCATAGTGACGTCTGCGTGCCTACGCTGTCAGTCCCTTTTAGTGCTTAACGGCTCCTAGCAACACTTCCTAGAGCCAGCTGGGACTGACAGCGCAGCCACGCAGACGTCACTATGGAAAGATGTCTGCGCTTTTTCCTTGCTGTTAGTCCCAGGAGCAAGATGAATTCTCGATAACGCGGTAATAATTCTGGCGACTAGTGCTACTGAGCAGCTAGTCACCAGATGGGTAATTATTTGGGGCCATGTTTAAAAGGGTTGGTAGTTCCGCTTTAAATAACTTTGCAAATGCAGTGTTTTTAAGAGTGTAACCAAATTCAGTAATACTCTTAAATGTCTAACTATTGAATTAATTCTTACAAAACCATTACTTTCTCTTTTAAAACTGCATATATGTTATGCTTGTCATTTGATTTGTGATACAAATTATTTTTGAGAAATTAACCTCTTTTTGTTGATTTCAAAGTGTGACACATTATATGCTTGGGCCTAGGGTTCCCAGATCATCCCTTTAAAAAGGGGCACAAAACAAAATGCATTCTAGAGGTGGCAGTGATTGTTGCTGGTCTGCAGCGGCTCCTATGTAGCAATACAGCGTGATTTTATATACTGTAACTGTCCCTGTTTAAAGGGTTGATCTATCACTTCTAGTTGTACCAATATTACCAAACACTGCGCTATGAATTAATCTACATAGGGCCTACCTGCGGTTCACTATAAAAATGTCGCTCACTGTTGGTCAACCAACTAAATTGTGCATTAAACATGACGCCGGCATGAAAAGGGCAACATGAGAATATCACAAGCATCAGGAGGACGAGATTCTCATGTCGGGGCCTTAAGCTTCGCTCATTTGATTTTTTAAAATTTATTATTATGAGCCACGCCGATGGTTACAAGACTGGTCCGAAGTTTTCTCTTATTTCCCATTCCCTGATGGCTCTCTTTAATATTATGCGAGTGTGGGGTACCCGACCTTGTTCAGTCTGCCTCCAGTTCCTAGTTTTCCCTTATTACCACTAGAAAAACTAAAACAATTACCCTGCACATATATTCTATGCAAGTTTTATATTTATTCTCTCCCTCTATCTTGCTGGATCACGCTCAGCCAGGCCAAGAAGCGTTATTTTTCGGATAGGTAAGGGATCTGAGCCAGCCTCTGCCTGATTCAAACACCTCTCTTTTATTCACATGCAACTCACACTTAGCCCTTTGGCTGTAGGCTGTTGTAGTAGGAAAGTACCACATGGTTTACACTGCTTGCAAATAAGCGACTCTTATGCCCGCGGCATAAGAATCTTGCCATTTTGAGGCAGGCAAGATTCTCATGTTGCTCTTTTCATGCCGGCAACATGTTTAATGCTCCGCTTTGTTAGTCGCCCAATAGTGGGCAACATTTCAAAAGCATACCCCTACAGACTGGGGTCAATTCTGACAGTAAGTACAGCTAGAGAAATCTTGAGCCTTGAACTCAAGGTCCCTTTGAGAACTCAAAGCCACATATGTAACTGTTGGTAAGAAACTGGTTATAGGACACTCATGTTAGTCCACATTTATCAGTGACTTTCTGAAGTTGCATGGGTCATTTTGACTCTTACAACACCATCCCTGTAGTTTCCTTTGACGTTGCAGGACCTGTGTTCCAGCCCCAAGAAGTGTGTTACTGGAAGTTTGGCAGAGGCTGGTTTGTAGAAATATAAAATTCTACTGCAGTGCTAAATAACTACAATTTTTAGGAAACATATTATCTAAAAAAGCCCCAGACTTTATTTAAAACCCCTGCTCTAGGTAATAAGCTTAAAAAAAAAATAAAAAAAAAAAAAAGAAAGAAAGAAAGAAAGATGAATATTAATTTATCATAAAAATCATGTTATCAGAATCTTACCAATAATGAAAAGCTTAGCTCCTCATTGACACTTTGAGAGACAGAGGGGTATGCAATGCATCGCTTAAAGAGTTAAAGGGATAGTAATACAGTGTAAAAAATTATATATTGTGGTGTTTATCCTCCTGAGTAAAACAAAGGTACTCCCACTGCTGAGAGGTGTTTTATTCAAAAGTTATTACAGCTCAAACTTGTATTTTTTAGGTGCAGTATCACAGTGGCCTGAAACTTTACAGTGGTGCTGTTTCTACACCATCCTATGGACAGCTCTGGTCAGTTGACCATAAACCTCCATAGGATGGTGTAGCAACAGTGCCACTGTACACTTTCAGGCCACTGTGATACTGCACCTAAAAAATACAAGTCTGAGTTGCAATAATGTTTGAATAAAACATCTCTCAGCAGTGGGAGTACCTTTGTTTTACTCAGGGGGATAAACACCACAATATATAATTCTTTAAACTTTAAGTATTACTATCCCTTTAAGTATATAAAGGAATAGTGTCCTTGATTTAAATGCTTCTGCTGGAATTCACAAGATTATATACTGAATTATTTACAGTCCACTAAACCAGTGGTTCTCAACTCCTGTCCTCAGGACCCACTAACAGGCCAGGATTTGATGATTTCCTTGTTAGAGCACAGGTGAGTTAATCAATGTGAATGAGCCTCTGATCACTACACCTGTGCTCTAGCAGAGGAATTCCTAAGTCCTGGCTTGTTAGTGGGTCCTGAGGGCAGGAGTTGAGAACCACTGCACTAAAATATTTGTAGCATCAGTATATATAAACAATTAAAGACTTTCAATGGAATAGGTTGAAAAATGAAAAATTATAATCTTGATGAAAAACAAACTGATAATGAGAATGAAAAGTGACAATAAAACTATGGTATAGATTAATATAGCTTGCAAGACATCCAGTCAGAATGTAGACCCCAACAGTGTATACAGTCCTATATAATCCCTTTGAGTGCCAGAGAAGTAAGTACCAGAAGTGTGTGCAGCGCATTGCTCTTCAATGCATTGTACACCCCTCTGGCCCTAAACCCTCTGGCACTCAAAGGGTTAAAGTGTTAATGAATAGTTAATATAGACGATGGTATGACTGAAGTGGTATAGTCGATATAGTATGGATAATAAAATGGAAATGGTTTAGTGATGTAATTAAATTATTGCGGACATTCATTAAGCAGTGATAAAGAGGTGATAAAGTGCAGATGACTTCTCCAGTTTATCACTTCTCCAATTACTATATTATTCTACGGAGCCAATGCAAGATTTCTTCAACTCTGGAGATCTCAGTGCACAGGCTTCATAGAATAACATAGGAATTGGAGAAGTGACAACATTGGAGAAGTCATCTCCACTTTATCACCGCTTAGTGAATCTACCCCTATGTCTCTTATGACAGTGTTCCATAGCATTAAGTATTCAGGCAGCAGGTGGTAGCATTGTTCAGTATGGGGGAATTATGATGGTAGCCAATATGTGAACACAACATATGTAACCAAACTGGCACACACAATTCACAGCCCAACAGATGTCTTGTATAAGCGGCAAATGGAAAAAACTTGCAATAAATTGTGGAATTAACCCTTCCAGCAGTGGAAGTACCATTATTTTGCTCAGCAGGAAAATCCAGGCAATATATATATATATATATATATATATATATATATATATAATGTATATTTATTGTTATAATGAAACTTTACTGCTCCTTTAAAGCAGAACTACCATGTTAGCTAAAGTCGCGCTGCGATACATAGGCAGGTGGCTTAATAATAGTTATTTTACCTCTCAAAAGTTCCCCCTTGTAAAGTAATCATTAATCTTATGAGACTGACTTCCAGGTTAGTGCAGTCGGCGTGCCTGTGCCGTCAGTCCCTTCCGGTGCCGTTCGGGCCAGTGCAATTCTTCTGAAGGGAGTCCGCTACTGACGGTGCAGGCGCACAGACAAGATGTCTGCTCTGATGCCTGGCTTCTTGTCTTGAAAGCTTAAGGATTACTTTACAAAGGGGTACTTTTGAGAGGTTGAATAGCTATTATTAAGCTAGTCGCCACCTGCCTAAGTATTGCAGGGCGACTTTACCTAACGTGGCAGTTTCGCTTGAAGTCTGCTGCACTGGAGAAAAGAAATTCTGTAGTTTCTGATTGGGAGTACATGGTAGGCAATATGCACACAAAAAAATTGGAACAATTCTGGAGCAAACCCGCCATAACATAGGCACAAATAAAAAAGAAAAGTAGAGCAATTTTTGGGGCAAAACAACTGCACCATAACGAACAAATAAAAATCACCCAAATTTTCAATGATTTAAATGGGGATTTTTAATCCCTTGATTGTTTTAACTGGAGACCTCTCTAGCATTCAATAATTTAAAAGCCCCATGTAAAACAATTAGATGTTTTATTTGTTCCCAGTGCAACCCTGTGGTGTGTGTTTTTCATAAGCTTCCTGAATTAAAACTTAGATCTAGTCACATAATTCAACAGTGTAGGATTCCATTCTAATGTATGTATTAGTTTCTCTGTATGGCGGAACACACTAAAAAGCATTTGCCCTGATATAGCACAGAGAGGAGAAGGAGGGCTTTTTCCCAACAAGGGTATTGTGAAGGGAAACCAATTAATAATCATCACCACATCCTGTCTATTGCTGTGTATTCAGATTTTGTTTCCTGTTGCTCATCATTCTTGTGTTGCAGTGTTTATGGAACCTTTACATTGTTTCCTTTCTTCTTCCTAGAAAAAAGTATGCTTCATTTTTTGTCCTTTTAGGTCTGTGTACATTTCCTAGCAATGAATGTGAGAGTTAAAACACCATTAGTGAAGACACATTAAATCATATGTTGCGAGAGCTCTCTAATGTTTTGCATAGGTTGTAACTGAATTCTTGGATGCCTACAGCAGTGGTTCCAGTCTTTAGACCTAGAGATATACAAACAGTGCAATTTTTCAGGATCCCTTTACATGTCCAAAGATGAATCAGTAAGTGGTTTAGTCATGTTAACATATCCAGACAGATCCAAGAGTACTAATGAGAGGTCCACCTGTGCTGAAGGCAGATCCACCTGTGCAGATGATGAACCACATATGCTAATGCAGAGGCACCCTATTACATATCTACCTGTGCTGAAGATAGATCCACCTATGATCATTTTGACAATCAGACAGACATTGTATTAGAGGGGTTGTGAGTCCCTTTAAAAAACAGGCCAATACAAAGGAACAATTATACCACTATTTTGAAAATAATGTAAGCACATGGATTTCTTCTAACTCTCCCAACAATCAAGGTGGTTTTTTTACCTACTGTTTAAGAAGTATATTATGTATTTACTTCTTTTGCATTGTGTTTGAATCCATTATAAATTCTAATGCCTTTCTAGCTTTCACACAATTGTAAGAAATATTTTCAGCTGGATAAGTGCTTGATTTGACACAAATCTAGGAAATGCCTATATTTTCCACAAAGTCCCTATGTGATTGCTGCTTTGTACCACATTTTTTTTTACAGTAAACACTTAAATACTGTAAATCACAGATCACTCATGAGACTGCGTTCTCCTCAGTAATAAACTATTCTGACTGTTAGGGGACTGTGACCAGAAGTCAGACCGAGAAGATGCTTTCTCTGCATCACTGCGCCACAAGATTGCCAATTCGAGGCCACCCACCCTCCAAATCGGACCCTACATGGGCGTATTTGCCCGCAGTGGATTCCCCTTCATATAAGCTCTACAATGAACCCACTTTGACCGGTGACATCCACTTTGGGGGCATCCTTGAGGTGCGGGCCTAGCAGGTCACGTGGCCTGGATACTCATTTGGCTCCCCTGAGTATCTGAGAGACCTCCCACCAGAACACAATTGCAGGGACTTGCTCCCCTGGGACACCGTCCACCTGACTGCCTTTCCCCAAATGTGCCGTCCGGGCCAAGTTCGGCCCTGACAGCACAATGGGCCTCCATATTGCCTCCATATTGGGCCTCACCTCCCACCCTCTGCAGGTGCTCAGACACTACATTGTCAGTAACCCTTGATGAATGGATATATTTGACAATATTTTTTGGATTTATTTAGAGAGACTTCATGTTATAGTCACTGAGCCGTATGTTTTCACAATTATGCTGTTTGGGATACATTTCTATCTCATACAGGCCTTTTAGTGGTTCCACCACTTGTATTTTTTGTTTGTATTTAATTTGTAATTTAAGTGGGTTTATTTTGATAGGTGGGATGGGGTCTGGGATACACTTATGGTATCATAAATTATTTTTTATAGCTGGTTATGAATTGGGTATCCTTCTGGACCACGTCGCCTTTGCTCCATTCACTCCTATGGGACTGTGCAGTTTGGGACATATCTCTGCAACTGCTCCACCTAGCAACTTCAGAGAGGGCTCATTTTTATTGTCTGCCCTTGCTCTATCATCCGGTTCATGTTTTATGTGTGTTGTGGGGCTCAGGGGGCTTCGGGCACTGTTGGAGTACTTTTTCTGGGAAAACTACATTTCCCATGAGCGCTTGCTTCGCGCGCTCGTTTCTGATTGGCTACTGCCACAGCAGCCATTTTGTGCCGTTTCCAGATTATCCAATTCAGGGCTTGGAATCTCCTTCTCTCCTCTGATGATTAACCCTTCGCCTGCCATATAAGTCTGTTTTAGCAATTTCTGGGGTGAAACTTTAATCCTACACACTGTAATTGGGTGATTTTTATACTGTAACATTTTTGACACTGTGAGAGTGTCTACAGGGCTGGATTTCCATCTCAGGAGCCTGTAGGCACAGAAATACGAAGCACCCCCACCCAAAAAAAAAACAAAAGTGCAAAAAGTTGATTCAACAGGAAAGAGATCTCTGCACCTCAGATGTGGACCACTCACAAATTCCAGCCTGAATACAGTCTGAGGCAGCTTCTCTGTGGCTGTGCTGTTGGTTTGTGGGCTCTGTCTCCCTGCAGGTTCTGGGAGGGGCAGTTCCGGCAAGTGAGGAGGTTGGTTGGGTGGGAGTAATGGCATGTGCCAGTTTGGATCAGGATCACATCTGGCTGCATCGCACTGCGCAGCAGTAGCATCATGTTTGATGACGTCCCTCTACGGCACTTCAGGTGGCCCGTGGGTGGCACGCATAGCACTCCACTCTCCCACTTCTCCTACAGGACAGAAGAGAGCTGGGGAGAGAAGCAGAGAACAAGGACTCCCCTTGGAGTTCATAAACACCCCCTCCCCCCGTGCAGTAGCTTGCTTGATGCGCCGCACATCTGCCCGCAGCACTTCAGATGATGAGGCAACCCATGGCACACATCTTTCCCAACCCACGGCGGCTGGCCACAGACTCAATGACAGTGAGTGGAGGAGGTCATCACAAATCCCCCCCCCGGCACTTCAGCATGCAGGTTTGCTTTGGTCCACCAGCGTCCAGACATGCATAAGGCTAATTAAAAAACAAATCGATCCCAATGACAGGCACCCCTCTGTGGGGTGCGCCTGTAGGCAGATGCCTACTCTGCCTTATTATAAATCCGGCCCTATATGTCTAATCCATTGGAGCTTGGGGCCAGACCTAAGACTAAGGGTGCTGGGGTCTCTGTATCCCCCATTGCATATTGCTCTTCCTGTCATTCAGGGTTACCTAGAAAATTCTCAGGTCATTTATGCCCAGCATGTTTTGATGTCCCTGAGGGTCTCCCGGGGACCTCCAGCCATGCATTAGAGCCAGTTTGAGTGTAAGAGTTCATGGTTCCTACTAGGGACCTTAGGTCCACATTGCAACTCTTTCCATCCCAGTTACAGGGGGTCTTCCATTCTTGGCAGACCCCTTCTTCCGTCAAGTCTTCCCTGCCAAAACCACAGGGAGTACCTGATGTATCAGATTCCTCTGAGGAGGAACTGCTTGTGGATTCAGATGTTGAGGAATGTTCTGCTGTGGGCTCCTCTCAGTTTTTTGGGGACCCCTTTGAGGCCAATCCTGAGCCCTCGGCTGAGGGCCTGATCAGGGCTGTTTTGACTACCCTAAAAATTCCCTTACTTCAAGAGGTTCCTGTGTTTCAGGATCCTAAAAAGCCCCTTACTTGCTTTCCACCTAACCCCACTCTTGACCGCCTTGTGTCTGAAGAATGGAAATCTCCGGACAGGAAACCTTCTGTGTCCAAGAAATTTGCCAAGCTTTATCCCTTCTCTGAGGCAGCGCTTGCTCAGTGGGTTCATCCTCCCAAAGTGGATGCTCCTATCTCCAGGTTATCTAAGTCTACTGCCTTGCCAGTTTCTGATGTGTCAGCTCTTAAAGACTGGACTGACAAGAAACTTGAGGTTTACCTCAAGTCCATTTTTGCCACCGCTGGTACTGCCTTGCGCCCAGCGTTCGCTGCAGCATGGGTTAACCAGCCCATTGTGGTCTGGACTGAACAGCTCACCCTGGCTGTCCGTCAGGATGCTCCTACTTCGGATATGTTGTGGCTTCTTGCCAACATTTCTGAGGCCCAGCACTATGTTTCTGCTGCCTTGCTTGATGCCATCCGTTTGGTGGCTAGGGTTTCCACCATGTCTGTGGTTGCCAGACGAGCTCTTTGGCTCAAGATCTGGTCTGCTGACACTGCTTCCAAGAAAGCCTTGCTCTCCTTGCTTTTCAAGGCACTTCATTGTTTGGGTCTGATCTCAAGGATCTGATTAGTGAGGCCACAGGGGGTAAAAGTACCCTTCTGCCTTTGGTCCCCAGGAAGAAAACACCGCTTAAGCGTAATCCGTATTTTCGTTCCTTTCAGACTGAGACGCGTCCGGCGAACCAGATGGTTCCCTCAGCTCCGCGTACCTCCTCCAAGCCCAAACAGCAATGGAAGCCCAAGGTCTCCTCCAAGCCCAAGGCTTCCAAGCCTTGTTCGGCATGACTCACCGAATCCAGGTCCCCACTGTGCTGTGGGTGGCCATCTGCGTCACTACCACAGCATCTGGGAGGATTCAGTGGCAGACCCATGGGTTTCACAGGTGGTGGCTGAAGGATACTGGATCCCTTTCGTCTCTCTTCCTCTCTTTCGTTTCTTTCCTTCTCATATGCCTCAGGGTGCAGAGAAACACCGGCTGTTCAACGGCTCTATTCAGGCTCTTCAGAACAAGGATGTTCTAGAGCCGGTTCCAATTCAGGACAGAGGTATGGGTTTTTACTCAAACCTCTTTATGGTCTCCAAAAAGGACGGTGGTTGTCGCCCTGTTTTGGATTTGAAGGATCTCAATTCCTTTGTGATCTGGACTCATTATCACCAGGAGTCTCTACGGACGGCGATTGCTCCTTGTTTCTCTGGATCTTCAGGGAGCTTATTTACACATCTCCATTCATCCAGAGAGCCGGCAGTATCTCAGATTTGCCTGCGACCGAGGGCACTTTCAGTTTTCAGCTCTTCCATTTGGTCTGACTACAGCTCCTCAAGTTATCAACTGTGTCCTGGGAGCCTTAGTGTCCGTCCTCCACCAGGACGGCATCAGAGTTACTCCATACATGGATGACCTGCTTCTGAAAGCCCCCTCCATGGAATTTCTTCATCAGCAGGTTCATCTATGCATTCACGCTCTCACCAGTCACGGGTGGATCATCAACATGGACAAGTCAGATCTTGTCCCATCCCAGCGTCTGGTCTTCCTGGGCCTTCTCTTCAACACTCAGGAGAGCATGGTGTTTCTTACGGAGGAGGTAGCTCACCAGATTGCCCACAGGGTTTCTGCGGTTCTGGCTCAAGATCCAGTTCCAGCCAAGAAGCTGTCCCCTCTAGTGGGGAAATTCAGCTCCACCATAGAAGCGGTCCCATTTGCCATGGCACACACCAGTGAACTCCAGGGGTTTGTGATCCAGGTATGCAAGTGTCAGTCGGACCTTCTGAAGATATCAGTGTCCCTCCCTCTTCATGTGGAACTGAGTTTGTTGCGGTGGCTTGACCTCTCCAATCTGCTGAAGGGCAAGTCCTTCCTGGTATCCTTCTGGACCATGGTGACGACGGACGCCAGCCTCTCCTGGGTCGCCTGAGTGCTCAGGGTCGGTGGTGTGCGGAGGAATCTCTCCTTCCCATTAATGTGTTGGAGCTTCGGGCGATATTTCATGCCATTCGTCATTGGATATCTCAGCTGGAAGATTGTCCAGTCCGGGTACAGTCCGACAACGACACGGCCATGGCTTACATCAACTAGCAGGGCAGAACAAGAAGTCTCGCCGCTTGATTAGAGGTCAAGGCTATTTGTCCTGGGCAGAAGAACATGTTCCTGCCATATCCGCAGTGCACATTCCTGGCGTGGACAACGTCATGGTGGACTTCCTCAGTTGACACAAAGTGGACAGAGGAGAGTGGGAACTGTACCCAGAGGTGTTCACCCTCATTGTTCAGAAGTGGGGTCTTCCTTACATTGACCTGATGGCGACAAGACACAACAGGAAGGTTTCCGAGGTTCTGCTCTCGGTGGAGGGACCCTCTAGCTCTGGGGGTGGATGCAATGTCCATTACTTGGTTGTTTCCTCTGGCCTATATCTTTCCTCCCCTCCCAATGTTGCACAGGGTGTTACGGAAATTGTGACTGGAACGCTGTCCAGTCATTCTGATTGCCCTGTACTGGCCTCGCCAAGCTTGGTTTCTTGGAGTTGCTGGATCTGTTTTTGGGCGTTCTTCAGCGCCGGCCCTTTGAATCCTTGGCTACTATTCCTGTACGTTTTTTGACGTGGAAAATGGCCTTTTTCCTTGCAAACGTGTCAGTTCGCCGTGTTGCGGAGTTACATGCTCTGTCCTGTAAACCACCTTTTTTGGTGTTTCACAAGGACAAGGCAGCGCTTCGCACTTCTCAGGAGTTTCTTCCGAAGGTGATTTCAGAGTTCCACATCAATCAGTAGATTGTGGTGCCTTCTTTCTGCCCTGACCTCACCTCTGACGAGGAGAGGGATCTCCACTTGTTGGATGTGGTGCGTTGTCTCAAGTTTTATGTACATCGCACTGAGTCTGTCAGGCAATCTGACGTGCTGTTTGTCATTCCTGAGGGTTCCAGGGCAGGAAGACCTGCATCCAAAGTAACTACTGCTTCTTGGATCAAGTTCACTATTTGTAAGGCTTACGAGCTGAGGAAGAAGCCTGTCCTCTTTCGGGTCACGGCTCATTCTACAAGATCTATTGGGGCTTCTTGGACTTACAAGGATCAGGCCTCTGCTGATCAGTTGTGCAAGGCTGCTACTTGGTTGTTTGTGCACACCTTTTCGAAGCACTACTGTGCTGATGCCAGCTTTGGGAGGAAGATCCTGGAGGTAGTCTTGCCTGTCTAGGATCTTCTTCAGTTCTTGGTGCTTCCTTCACTTTGAGCCCTGTTGGCTCTAGTACAGTGTGCTGTGTAACAGTTTGGGGTGTTGTTACCCCTGTTCAGTGTCTGTTGATACTTCATTGTTTTGTTGGGCTATCTCTGATCTGATGGTTCATATCTGCTCTGGTGACTTTGGGGGCCTTGCTCCTCATCCTTGCCTTCCTTCCCGCCTCTGGAAGGCTCAATGGTTGGACATCCCAAAGTTACCAGTAACCTGTATTGGACGACAGAGAAAAGAGGATTTTAGTCTTACCTGTTAAATCCTTTTCTCTTAGTCCATACAGGTTACTGGTCTCCCACCATGCTTGGTTCTCCTGTGGCAGACCGTGGGGGTCCTTCAGGGTCATGCTCAGAGGAGTCTTCTTTCTCTTCCACTATCTAGTCAATAGTTAGTGTCTCAAATCTTTCTGGAGCTGGTTAGCTAGCTGCAGCCAAGGAGGGAAGGTAGGCTCCACCCCCTGCATACAATTCTAAAATTGTTCCTGCCGACAATTAAAGGGACGGATCGCCTACCCAAAGTTACCAGTAACCTGTATGGACTAAGAGAAAAGGATTTAACAGGTAAGACTAAAATCCTCTTATATTTGCATTGTATCTGCGATTTCCTGTATTTGTGGATCTCCATTTTAATTTGTAATTATCACACACTTCCTGTCAACATATAACAGACTTAAAGAGGAACTTTCATCTTCATAATATATCCCCCCAATACAGTACTAATATAGCAATAGGCAAAGCATACTTATACTATGTTGAATAAGTCCACGTTACTGAAGTAATCCAGCTTCTTCTGCAGACATCCAGCGACAACAGCGCAGACATCTTGGAGGAAAGTTACCTCTGAGTATGCACTGTCTGTCCAGTGCACTGCACGGATTGGTGGTGACATTCATTGGATACCTTAAGGTAACAGAAGCTGCTGCCTGCACAGGCGCACAGAGCTTGTTTTGTAATCTCTGTGCCCTGGGTGCCTGCAGAAGAAATTGGATTACGTCAATAACACTGACTTATTCAACATAATACAAGTATGACTTTGTCTATCTCTATATTAGTAATGTAATGGGGGACAATATTATGAAGATGATAGTTCTGCTGTAAGTCATCTGAATTAGATCAGCTATATAGATAACCCCAATTCATGCCACTATTTTCCTATCTTATTCTGTGGAGCCTATGCACTATGACTTCTCAGGTTGCAGAGATGTTAATGCATAGGTTCAGTAGAATAGCATAGGATTTGGGAGATCATCCCTTGGATAAGTTATATCCTCTTTCCCCCCTCTGTCGCATCTTGGAACATAACCCCCATTAAAATACTTTTTACAGGAGCAGTCTGTCCAGCTGTAGGCTACAACACAGTTCACACAAACTCACTGAAAATTAGTGACAGTGTGAGATGTACATCATTAGCATCCAGTGCGTCAAATACCAAAAGAACTACTTGGTAATCATTTCTGTTTAACCCCTTAAGGACTGCCTGCACTTAAGGACCACTGAGCATTTTTTTTTTCATCCAATGTAGGGCTCCCTGCAGCCATGCAGGGAGATCTGAAATCCATGACAGTCCTGGAACGTCATGGGACCTTATTGCACGTCCAACACATGACGTGCCAGGACCGTTATGGGTCCTTAAGGGGTTAACCTGTCTCAATGCTTTGGAGAACTATCTAGTATTCAAGGGGTTAAATAATATGGAGTACAGATTTGGGCATCAGTTCTTAAAAATAAATTATTGAACTGGAAAAAGCACAGAGACGTGCAACAAAACTGATAAAAGGATTGGAGGATCTGAGTTATAAAGAGAGATAGCCAAACTGGGTTTGTTTACATTAGAGAAGAGACATCTAAGAGATTACATGATTACCATTTACAAATACAATCAAGGTCAATACACAGAACTCTCCAATTAATTATTTACACCAAGATCTGAGCTAAGAACATTCATTAAGACTAGAGGAAAGGCTCTTTAGTCTAAAAAAGGGATTTTTTTTTCTTTTTTTTACAGTAAGTGTGATAAGGCTGTGGAATTCTTTTCCTCATGATGTTGTGCTTGCAGATACTGTAACTGCTTTCAAAAAAGCAATGGATTCCTATCTAGCACAGAACAAGACTGAGAATTATGACAGATGGCTTCAATGCAGATAGGTTGTTGATTCAGGAAAGATTCTGATTATCATTTGTAGTCCAAATGGATTTTTTTACCAACTTGGGCCTTAACCCCTTGAGTGCCAGAGAGGTACAGCAATTTGTGGCGAACCTCTCTGGCACTCAAGGGGTTAAAGGGATAATATTGGATCAATTATACAAAATTTCAGCTTGTAGCTGTTAAAAAAAGAAATCAAACAATGCCAGTCCCATCTCTCAGACCTTTATGGTTTGAGAGATAATCACAGCTAAAGTTCCCCCCTCCCTCCCCTTTCTCATACGTCAGTGCTCTAGCTGACAGGGGCAGATCCTGGTCCTGGGACTGGCAGAGGCTCTTCAGCAGAGCTACAATAGCGACATCTGAAAATAAATAATTCATTGGAATAGTCTACAAAGTGTGCCTGGTTTGCAAGCACACTTTGTAGACCATTCCAATGAAGTATTTATTTTTAAATGTCGCTATTTTTGCTCCTCTGAAGAGCTTCTGCCGGTCCCGGGACCAGGATCTGCCTCTGTCAGCTAGAGCGCTGACGTATGAGAAATGGGAGGGAGGGGGAGCTTTAGCTGCAATTATGTCTCAATCCATAAAGGTTTGAGAGATGGGACTGGCATTGTTTGATTTCTTTTTTTAATAGCTACACGATTAAATTTTTTATAATTGATCCAATACTATCCCTTTAATTGGAAATGGCTTCAGTGGGATTTTCTGCATTCCTCTGGATCAATAGAGGTGATTTGGCATGGGCTGCACTTGATGGACGTATGTCTTTTTTTAGCCTCACCAACTATGTTACTATGTAAGTGTTTTACTTACCACCTCCACTAAGCAATGTCAGTTCTGGGCAAATGTCATGACCAATGCCAAATTTAGTAAGAGTGTCAAGTAGTTTTCAAACAAATAGGACATAATTTAGTTTATTGCTAATGCTTACCAGAGGATGTGATGATCTGCTGCATATGTGCTACGTTCACTTAAACTTTACTTTCCACTTTTCTCTGCCATCACGCTTCGATTATTTTGGAAGCAACTTGAAAGAGATGAATGTTTAATGAGAGCAAACAAGGAGTTTTTTTTTTTACATCATGGAACCAAACTGCAGTTAAACAAATCAGAAGTAACTTGTTTCAGGTAACACGTCTTTCCTGCTAGCAATTAAAATACTACTTGGAAGTAGAGCTGAGTCACATGTATGTAATTTCTGGTTGTCATAACAATTATTGTGTTGTCATTTTTTACCCCAGTCCTTAATCCTTTTTAAGCGTAAGTGCTCCCTTCTTCCTTTCTTAATACAAACATGGAAAGAGCAGAATGTTCAAACAGATGACTGCAGTATTACATCTCCACATATCTAGTGAATGAAGCAAATTCACAACATGGGTGAACGTAAAGGGCAACTTTCACTCCTATACTGGATTTTTGGCAGATCTGCTCCCCTGGGAGCAGACCTATAGATAAAACCAGTAATGCATTGTGAGATCTGATGGTCCGTGGTGGGGGGAGAAGAACATGGTTCTGAAATTAGATTTCCATTGCTTCCCCATTGGTCCCATGAAAAAAGTCTGAAGTGCAAGACTTAAGTCTAACAGTTTAGTCTCTTTTCCTGAGTTGTGCAGTCCCCAGAGACTCTCTCTATCAAGCTTGAAAGCCTGGCACTGCGGATTTGTGGAGGCTGTGCATGTAACTCATGAAGTTTGGGTCTGAGAACCACATACTTCCGGAATGTGTTTCAACTGAGAGGGACAGTTTTCTGATCCTCAGAACAAATGATAGGAGCCATCTTTGATTTGCACGATGCAGCCCAATGTTTGTTTGTTTTTTTTATAAAGTCTGCTTTCATAGGACTAGAGCAATTCTGGAGCAAACCAGCAGCACCAGAAGGGGAAATTAAAAATCCTTTTTGCGTCGATGAGAATTTGTGATGCTGATTTTCCCCTATGACAAGTTAGTTTACTGTACAGTTATGCAAGATGAATTATGCAGTACGTTGAGTTATAGGTGAGATAACTTCCTCATTGTTATATATTCTCCTATTCCTGTTATTCTTTGGAGCAGAAAATGTCTCTAACTTGAGAGATCTTAGTGCGGGGACGTCCAAGTTTTTTCATCTTATTGATCAGATATTTATATATCTGAGGGCAGAGTGGATATACTTTTTAATAGATATCAGTGGTGACTTATAACCTTATAGCTATTCAAAGGGATAGTAATACCTAAAATGTAAAAAATATATGTTGTAGGGTTTATCCCCCTGAGTAAAACAAGGGTACACTGCTGAGAGATATTTTATTAAAAAACGATAACAACTAAAACTTGAATTTTTTAGGTGCAATATCACAGTGGCCTGAAAATTTACAGTGGCGCTGTTGCTACACCATCCTTTGGAGATTTATGGTCTACGGACCAGAGCAGTCCATAGGATGGTGTAGCAACTGTAAATTTCCAGGCCACTGTGATATTGCACCGAAAAAATTCAAGTTTGAGCTGTTATCATTTTTTAATAAAATATCTCTCAGCAGTGGGAGTACCCTTGTTTTACTCAGGGGGAAAACCCTACAACATATATTTTTTTACATTTTAAGTATTACTGTCCCTTTAATTCTTTTTAGCAATATACCAAAGTGATATAACATTAATTTTATTCATACAGAAGTGCACAGTTACATTCTTGGTGCTAGTCACTGTTCAGTTTTTATCAAGGCAATTAGAATTCTCCATTCTTCCCGGGCTGACAGGCAGGACGGAGCGCAGACATCTTTCCATAGTGATGTCTGCACACCTGCGCTGTCAGTGGAGACATCACTATGGAAAGATGTCTGCGCTCTGTCCTGCCTGTCAGCCCGGGAAGAATGGAGAATTCTATTTAACATGGTAATAATTCTGGTGACTAGCGCTACTAAAGCAGCTAGTCGCCAGATGGGGAATAATTGGAGACTAGTTGAACAGCACGTTACACGGGCCACAGTGCCACTGCCACCCGGTCGCGGGGCAGTCACGTGCAGTACAGACTGCCAGCGCCACGGCTGATACAGAGCTGGACGGTCCTTCGGAGCGCCCAGCTCGGTATCAGCCGTGGCGCGGGCAGTCTCTACTGCGCATGACTGCACCACGCGCAGCAGTGTCTACTGCGCATGTCGCAGCGTTACACACGATTTAGCAAATTATTATATAGGATGAAGTTTTTTTAGCGGTGGTTGTTCCTCTTTAACAGTGTTTGACTGACAACATACAGTTCACCAGAATAATACAGTCTGTTAAATCCCAGATTATATTGCATGCAATGCTTTTCTTTCGCCCTCCCCACTTCCTGTTGTGTCTTACTCAATAGAATGCACCCTCCTAACCAAGAAGTGAGGAGGGCAACAGCAAACTGTTTCACCTAACATGCTGGAAAACACACTCATGGACACACGCCATAACATCTGCTTCCATATCAATTTTACATTTCAGATTTATTTTTCTTTTAAATAAATTTACAGAGTGATTTTTATGTGTTAGTATGTGTATTACTGTTTTTTGATGAGAAAAGCAAATATTCCCACTGAGTGCAGACCTCCAATACTCCATAGTTCAGTAGTTGTTCTGACATATTGATCTGTGAGAATACTGGATGGCACAGTGCCTTATTTACAGAGAACAACACTAACACTAGTTTTATTTCTGTATCTTTTAGGAGATGCTCGAGTGAGAGGTCCGACAGGGGTTCTCTCTGAACGCAGAGGCTCATACCCTTTTATTGATTACCGCCTTCTGAACAGTAAGTATAACTTGCAATATTGAAGCTAGAATTCCCTACAGGAAACCAGTGGTGTACACAGTCATATAAAACTAGTTTGTGTCTGCACTTCATCTGCTTTTATTTCTCAGTTCATTGGATCTCTGTTGGCTGCAATCTGTTTTCACACAACTGATTTAAAGGGATAGTAATACTTAAAATGTAAAACAAATATGTTGTATGTTTTGTCCCCCTGAGTAAAACAAGAGTACTCCCACTGCTGAAAGGTGTTTAATTCAAAAGTTATTAATTTTCAGAGTTGAATTTTTTAGGTGCAATATCACAGTGGCCTGAAATTGTACAGTGGCACTGTTGCTACACGATTCTATGGACAGCTCTGGTCCCGGGACCATAAATCTCCATAGGATGGTGTAGCAACAGCGCCACTGTACAATTTCAGGCCACTGTGATATTGCACCTAAAAAATTCAACTTTGAAAATTAATAACTTTTGAATGAAACACCTTTCAGCAGTGGGAGTACTCTTGTTTTACTCCGGGGCATAAACCCTACAACATATTTTTTTTACATTTTAAGTATTACTATCCCTTTAAGCAAATAGATCACCATTTTCTTAACCATTTTAACTCTGCTGGATTTCCCCATCCCCACCCCAACACTGAAAATGTTGAGCAGTTTTATTTAACTATCTTGTTGCTATGCAGTGTGGTGGAATCAAATCTTGACGCATTATTTATTCACTTTATCAACCTGCATGCGAGAGACAGTTCCAATGCATTATAGTTGCTGATGATTTATACTGCAAAACAGTAATATAAGCCTTTCAAAGAAATTCTTCTTTATTTGTTTGAGACCCAGTATGTGGAATCCGCAGAAGAGAAAAAAATCCTATTTCAAGATATGTAATTATCAGCATTAAGAAAAAGTGTAATGCTATATAATTATTTTCTTTAGTTCTTTTTTATTTTGATTTCACATTATTAATACCTGGGAACATTGGTGGTTCAGTGTCTTAGAATTATTAAACCCTTTTAGCTCCAAAGAGTGCTCAACACATTGCTAGTTCAATGTGTTGGGGCCCCCCTCTGGCACACAAAAGCATTAAACTCCTAGGTAAGGTTCCAGATTATACAGTTTGCATCCTGTAGGACTGAGGCATGAATGGAATGGGCAGGACAAGGGGGGGGGGGATAGTGAGTGAGGATGGATAAAATGTGTATAGACAGTTGTTGGTGGAATGTCCGAAAATGGGTTGGGGTTAGATGGAACCAGCCTAGACCAAAGAAAAAAAATTGGAAAAAAAATAGGAAATAGTTGCTCTAACTGTTTTTGTATTTTTTTTTTTTTTTTAGTTTTGTCTGAACTGTGTTGTTGTCTATTGTTGGACAGTGTAATTTCACTGAAAATGCAAATATGCATATAAATGCATATATATCATTTTTTTTTCATATTCATACAGTTTGCAGTTCCTCACAATAGACAACAATCTTCAACTTAAGGTAATCTAAAATAGAAATCATAAAAACAGGTTTCATGCAAAAAAAAAAAAAAAAAAAGTGGTTTATAGTGGTTCTATACCTAAGTAAGATAGCACTGTTCTATTCATTTGTTATTTGTTTACTTGCATTTACACTTACAATATTTCTGTTAGGGCTTTCCCACGTAGATGATTTTTTTGCTGCAGTTAGAGATCCCATGAAAATGTTGGTGTGATTTAATGCTACAGTATGGCAAAGTTTTCCATCGCTGGAAATACACATTAAAGGGGATCTCTCACCTCTATACAAGTTATGCTTATTAGGTGGAGTAAATAACGAAAAGGTTTAAAACTTTATTTATTTTGGGGTTTTTTAACGCTATTTGGGCTAAAAATAGGGTGCACTGCATAGACTGCTCTTGCCGCAGTTTGCCGTTCTGCCTCTGCTCCCTTCCCACTATCCAGCCTCCTCTGCTGATGGAGGATTCTATCTGTAAGCTGGAGTGATCTCATTGGGAGAGATCGATATCTAGCCAATGAGACCGCTCCAGCTTACAGACAGAAGCCTCCATCATCGGAGGAGGCTGGATAGTGGGAAGGGAGCAGAGGCAGAGCGGCAAACTGCGGCAAGAGCAATCTTTGCAGAAGTACGGTGCAGGGCACCCTATTTTTAGCCCGAATAACGTTAAAAAAACAAAATAACAACAACATTTTAAACATTTTAGCTATATACTCAACTTATATAAGCATAACTTGTATAGGGGTGAGAGATCCCCTTTAAAACCCATACTAAAAATGTCTAGCTGCATTACCTTCTGGAGGAAAGTTGCAGCATACTGCTTTTCTCTCTGTGAAATGTGATGCAGTTGTCACGTGTGTGAAATAGCCCACAGGACATAATGATGCTTATCTAGAAAGGCAAAGTGGTGCAATTTTGTTGCAAACTAACTGGAAACAAATAACAACTCAATAGGAGGGATTCACTAAGTGGTGATAAAGAGGTGATAAGGTGAAGATGACATCTCCAGTTTATCACTTCTCCTATTCCTATGTTATTCTTTGGAGCCTATGTACAAAGATCTCCAAAGTTGAAGAAAACGTAGTGCATAGGCTCCATAGAATAACATAGGAACTGGAGAAATGATCAACTGGAGAAGTAATCTCCACTTTATCACCTCTTTATCACCGCTTAGTGAGTCTCCCCATAAATCTCCCATTGATTTTAATGGGACTTTAAACCCCTTGAATGATAGCGAGGTCTACAATCCACTGCAATGCTTGGAGTTAAAAGCATTGGGGCTTTTTATTCATCCCTGGTGGTGTAATTGGTTTGCCCTAGAACTTGTTATCTTTGCTTTAAGGCCCAATGATTCAGAACTCTTTTTTTCTTTCATTGCTATCACTGAGACAATGCCACCCTGTGAAAGGGGACTTATGGGTTTTTTTTTAACCCTTTGGATTCTAAAGAGCTCCAGTGCATTTGAAAGTCATCTAAAATCCAAGGATTATATTGTTTCTGCAACAGACATTTTGTGCCATATGTGTAAAAAAAAGAGCAGAGCTATGCTGGTGCAAACCCAGTGCACCATGGGAAATTTTCATTTATTTAAATGGGGATTTTTAATACCTTTTATGTACCTTAACAATGTGTGGGAGACCTCTCTAGCATTCAAGGAATTAAAATTCCATTTTACCTCAATGGGAATGCTTTTGATTTCTGTGAAGTAGTCGGTATGCCCCAGAATTGCTCTACTTTTGATTTTAAACCTATAACCCACTGTTTAAAAAAAAGTGTTTATTTTGAATTTTGTTGTTGGGCCACCTTGACACCACCTTATTTCCTCATTTGATTATATGTTTGGAATTCTTCCCTCAAAAAAATATATATTTTATGGGGTTCTTTAACGTAATACGCTTCGTAAAAAACAAAATTGGGCTTCTCTCTTAACAAGCGATGTGTTAGGCCCAGACCAAGTCAGAAGTTGGTTTAAACATTTGTTGACGTCATTGCATTCAGTCAAAGCAGGAGAAAATAATGAATACATTGTCACGGTTTCCATAGTAACATTTTTTTCCTGGGTGACACACTGAGATTGTCATGTAAGTGGAACCCTTTGAGTGCCAGAGGGGTATGCAACGTATTGCAAAACAATACGTTGTGTACCACTCTAGCACTCCGAGGGTTAAAGAGATGCAATTCTGGGGTAAGCCAGCATGAACATTTGCATTGATTTAAATGGGGTTTTTAACCTTGAATCCTAGAGCGATCGCTAATGCATTGCAGAGCAAGGGATTAAGAATTGCATTTAAGTCAATGGGGATGTGGGGAGTTTTTATGTATCCCCTATAGTTTGCTCCAAGATTGTACCTCTCATCTTTCTAAATATGGGCCATTTCTTTGCAATTTAGTAAATTAAATTAGAAAGAGGGTACTTAATAATATAGCAACACCCATAAAATGGATATATGTTGCAAAGATGGGGGCTTCTGCACAGATATCAGCTCACAAATGTGGTGTCTGTTAGCACTCTTAAGTGCCTAAAGTAAAACAGTTGCACAGAGAGGACTATTGTCTGAATTTGGAGCGCACCACTCCGTTATCAACCGCGGTGCGTTCGGGCAGTCAGTCGGGCACAAGAGAAATCTCATATGGAGAATAGCTGGATGCAGCTATTGCTCTATGCTAAAGGCCGCAGCCGCTGTCAGGACTCTTCACATCATCTCAGCTGAGCTCTCTGCAGACTGGAGTGATCAGCATTATGAAGAAAGCTTAAAGGTTACTCCCAGTAAATTGATTCCCCAACAGTCCTATATAAGCAGTGTGATGTCAGAGCCAGGCTCGGGGCTTATTGTCCCCAGTACTTTATATTAGCTGCCACTCTCCCCAGACTCACCATACATACCTCCCAACATTTCAAATTGCCAAAGAGGGACACTTGTGTTTTAGGGGGTGTTGTTGGGGGCATGGCTGGTGGGAGGGGCATTACTGATTAATTTTTAGACTATTTCATGGCCTATTGACACCTCCTCGTGTAATTAATAAATTACTTATAACAAGACCAAAGTATTTTATTTACACAGACTAATTTATTAACACATATAATAATGTTTAAACAAACAATAATGTGAGTTACATTGAACAAACAATAATGTGAGTTACATTGCTGTGGAGCAATGGGATACACTTCTATACCCACCACACAATCTGATCTCCTAAAAAGAAGGACATCAGGGTGGGAAAGAGGGACAGTGGGATTTTGGTCTAAAAGAGGGACTGTCCCTCCTAAAGAGCGACACTTGGGAGATATGACCATATTCCTGTCTGACTGTGTGCTTATGCAGCTGGGGAGATCTGCTCTGGTTCTACAGAAATCTGCTCGTCGTTCAGCCTGTTGGACTCTGTCTATTCCTAGTGAAACTTTGTTTTTTAATACACTGCTGGGAAATTAAAGTGTTTTATTTGCTGTGATCTCCTACAATGGAGAGCTGGGGAGTTCAGTGTATGGATGATAATATCAGCCTGCTTCATAAACGGTTAATAAATCTGACCATCACCTCTTCTTTTAACCCATATTAAACAAGCTATGTTTTAAGGAAATGTTATAAAGTAACCCCTAGAGTGCCAGGTTGTGCAATTAGTTTTCAGTTCTCTTATGAATGCAGCGTGGCCAACAGGATCCAGTCACCAGCCGAGGTTGCTGGGTGGCACTGTGGCACGTGGACACAGGCTTTTCAACTAGTTCATAATAATAGTGTAATTCTCATCACCTCTCGAGCACCTAAAAGATCTGTATTTGAAATTTCAATAGAAATCATAAAACATCCTAAAACACTTGATGCCTTTAATAACCAGCACTGAAAATTTCATTGGAAGCTCTGCCAGACAAAGGGAGCTGACCACATCCAGTCCCCCTTATATGGAATGTATGTTCATTCATCTACTCCACCTGCTGTACTAACCAGGTTAAATTTAGTTAGAGGTAACACTGCAAGAGACACAAGTCAGGGTATAAAAGCTGTATCCTCACGGGTGTCGAAGGAAGGCTCTGCAGTGTTGGAGGTTAGGATGTTCAGTTTCCATATCGCCAAAAAACACTGGCATCAGACTACAGATAACTTGAAACATAGAAATTTGCACAATAGGTGCTTTAATACTAAAGTAAGTTGTTAGGGGGTGTGATGTTCCTTTAAGTAACTAGTTTCATCCTTTAGTAATCACACATGTTTGGGTATCAGTGGAAAAGGGTAGTAAATCTGGAGCAAAACTGCATCATATGTGTCAAATTTAAAACTTTGTCTTTCAAATCAGTGGGGCTGTTTTTTTCATTCACAAGGTGCAATTTTTTTTCACCAAATTTATTAAACTTTTCATTGAAACATTGCCTGTTGTGCTTTCTTTTATACAAATATTGTGTTTAAAGTGGAATGAACAAGTTATATAAACTTAAGTTCAAAATCACTTATATGTTATTTTAGCTATTTATTTAAAACAATAGCTTGAGATACAGTAATGTGCAAAAGTCTTAGGCAGGTGTGAAAAATTATATAAAGAAAGAATGCTTTCAAACATATACATGTTAATAGTTTATATTTATCAATTAACAAAATTCATAGTGAGCGAACAGAAGAAAAATCTAAATCAAATCAACATTTGGTGTGACTAACCTTTGCCTTCAAAACAGCATCAATTCTTCTAGGTACACTTGCACACAGTTTTTTAAGGAACTCTGCAGGTAGGTTGTTCTAAACATCTCGGAGAACTAAACACAGTTCTTCTGTGGATTTAGGAAGCCTCAGTTGCTTCTGTCTCTAAACAGACTCGATGATGTTGAGATCAGGGCTCTGTGGGGGCCATACCATCAGTTTGTGGGGAGAAGATTCACTAAGCGGTGATAAAGAGGTGATGAAGTGGAGATGAGTTCTCCAACATTATCAGTTTTCCAGTTCCTATGTTATTCTATAGAGCCTATTCACTAAGATCTCCAAAGATGAGGAAACCTTAGTGCATAGGCTCCATAGTATAACATAGGTATTGGAGAAGTGATAAACCGGAGTATTCATCTCCACTTTATCAACTCTTTATCACCTAATAGTGAATCTCCCCTATTGATTCCTTGTTCTTTACGCTGAAGATAGTTCTTATGACTTTGGCTCTATGTTTGGGGTCGTTGTCATGCTGCAGAATAAATTTGGGGTCAATCAGATGCCTCCCTGATGGTATTGCTTGATGGATAAATATCTGCCTGTACTTCTCAGCATTGAGGACACTATTAATTCTGAACAAATCCCCCAAGTCCATTTGCAGAAATGCAGCCCCAAACTTGCAAGGAACTTCCACCTTGCTCATTCTTGTACCGCTCTCCAGCCCCTCAGCAAAAAACTGCATTCTGCTACAGCTAAATATTTCAAATTTTGACTAATCAGACCAGAGTTCCTGCTGCCATTTTTCTGAACCCTAGTTCCTGTGTTTTTGTGCATAGTTGAGTCGCTTGGCCTTGTTTCCATGTCACAGGTATGGCTTTTTGGCCGCAGTTCTTCCATGAAGACCACTTCTGACCAGACTTCTCCAGACATTACTTGAATGTACCAGTGTTCCACTGTTTTCTGTCAATTCTGAGCTGATGGCACTGCTGGACATCTTCTGATTGCTAAGGGAAGTAAGCATGATGTGTCTTTCATCTGCTGCACTAAGTTTCTTTGACCGACCACTACATCTACGGCCCTCAGTGTTGCCCGTTTCTTTGTGCTTCTTCAAAAGAGCTTGGACAGCACATCTGGAAACACCAGTCTGCCTTGACATTTCTTCCTGGGAGAAACCTTGCTGATCAGTATAACTACCTTATGTCTTGTTGCTGTGCTCAGTTTTGCCATGGTGTATGACTTTTAACATTAAACTGTCTTCAGCAACCTCACCTTGTTAGCTATTGGCTGTCCCTCACCCAGTTTTATTCCTCCTACACAGTTATTTCTGTTTCAGTTAACGATTGTGTTTCAATCCACATTTTAAACTGATGTTCATTAGCACCTGTTTGGTATAAGTGTTTAATCATACACCTGACTATATGCCTCCAAAATCCCTGACTTTGTACAAGTGTATGTAGAAGAATTTATGCTGTTTCGAATCAACGGGTGGTCACACCAAATATTGATTTGATTTATATTTTTCTTTTGTTCACTCACTATGCATTTTCTTAATTGATGAATATAAACTATTAACATGTCTATTTTTGAAAGCATTCTTACTTTACAGCATTTTTTCACACCTGCCTAAAACTTTTGCATAGTACTGTATGTAGTTTTTATTCATTTATCAGTTTAGGCACATCAGGCAGTACTACCTAGCACAACCATGGACTATATATTGCATGAGGAGTGTGGAGTGCTGCTGTGCCAGCCACTACTGCTTAATTTGCAGAAAATGACAAATGAATAAAGCTATCTCAGATTTTTGTTTAAATATTAAATGGCTAACATAACTAGAGTTGACAGATAATTGCTTTACAAAGGGATACATATGAAAAGTGCATTAACTGTGGTGACGTGGGAACCATTACAGCCAGTGCTGGATTTACATCCCAGATGTCCCTAGGCAAGGCACTCTAGGTGACCTTAGCTCTGCCCATGGTCACACCTCTACTCCCACATGACCCCTCCCCCCAGTACCATCCACTGTTTCCTGGCGTGAAAATAAGCTTGGCCTAAAACAAGCAAGAAGAACAGCAGCTTGGTTGCTAGAGAGAGATCGCTAACGCATTGCTCTGCAATGCACTGAAGATCTCTCCAGCATCCAAGGGGTTAAATAACAGCCTCTAAACTGGTATAAAACTGGTGCCGGGACAAGAGATTGCACAGACCATATCTATAATTCAGAATGTGAGTGCCCCACAAAATTTTGAGTTCTATCCAGTTCCCTACTGTGCCTACTGGGAAATCCATCCCTGATTGCAGCATTTATTTTTCATACGGTACACCTTTTGAACAGGATGGTGGTTTTATAAGGTGTTTGTTACACTTTAAGGTGGATAGTGTGTCATCACATCTTCTGTTGTTATTGTGTGTGTGTTTGTATAATCTCAAGTATCATGTTAGACTTAAGACCAGCAGATGTCTAGTTTAGGAGGTAGTCATACTTATATTTCAATATGGTGAGTTCTGTGAGTGTGGAACCATATCCTAATTTATGCTAATATGTTCTTTTTGCAGCCTAGAGCTTCATTAACATATGGAAATAGACTTAGAGAGAGACTTTCACTTTTTCAAAAATAAAGTATATCCTAAATACTGTATGTGTTGGTCTTTTGACTAACCAAACACATAGTTTTGAATGACATTCTTAAATACGGTGACTGGCATACTCGAAGGCCTATTTCACGTGGGAGACATTGTCGCAGCAGCAACAACAAAGTAAGAAATAAACGTATGCATTGTGAATTATTATGTCTTATGGGACATTTCATACAGGCAAAAGTTGTGCTGCAAAAGTTGCTGGTGTAAAAGAGCTATTCTTCTCCTGACATTTACAGATAGTAAAAAATACCTATTACATATGTTTTAGCTTGCATTTGGATGCATTGTTTAATTTTTCAGTTTTTCACTAATCTTGGACTTTGGCCTGCTTCATTGTTAACTGCCTTGGATCAGTGGTTCTCACCCAGAATGCTGTGGCACACTGATGTTCTATGAATGCCAGCTTATTTTATAAGACTTGGACAATAATGCGAATGTTGATTTCATGTGGATCTGTATGGAAATCATTATGTGCTATAATAACTGCTTTTACTTTGCTTACTTTTATCATTCTTATTTAGTCATTTAAGAATAGTTATTTATGCATATCCTCCTCATTACACTTCTGTCAAATTAGTTATAAAATGTTTGAGGTCCCCTAGAAATTCCAGACTGTATGTAGGCAACTGCCTGGTGAATTGTTCACTATTGACCTTATGTCCCGTGGAAAGGGAAGGGTGTACTGAAGATAGCATTCCGGATACATCAGATACACTGAGGAGGCAAACAGGGAGATAGAGGGATGTGATTGTGAAAACAATCAAACCTTTTTTGGACCTCTCTATATTCTTTATTCCTCTATTAACCCTGTAGGTGCCAGAGAGGCATGCAACGCAATACATTGCACACCCCTCTTCCATTTAAAGGGTTCATTTTCTCGGTCTGATTGTTTGCTTAACACAATGATGGTTTTGCGCCGCATTCAATAATTGCACGAGTGAGGCTGATGTATTAAAAATATGGCACAATTCTGGGGCAAACCAACTACACCATAGAAGAAGAGTATACATTTCCATTATTGTAAACTGAGTTTTTATCACCTGTGAATACTAGAAAGGTCTCCTTAGAATTGCTTATCAGTGCGTTGGAGACATGTCTACCATTCAAGCAGTTTAAATCAATGCGTATTTGAGGAATTTTTATTTGTCCCCTTTGGTGAGGTTGGTTTGTCCCAGAATTGTTCCATTTCAGTATGTGTGTGTGTGTGTGTGTATGTGTTTATATACACACACACACATATATATATATATATATATATATATATATATATATATAATATATACACACACATACACATATATATATATATATACTACACAGACACACACACACACACATACATATATATATATATATATATATACACACACACATACATATATATATATACACACACACAAAGACACATATACACATACACACACATACATACATACACACACACTCACACTTACACACATATATATACACACACAAATACAGACACACACAAACACATACCCACCCACATATACACACACTCAAAATTTAGCCATAGTTAATGAGGATTATGTAATAATAATAACTGTAATAATTTTGGAGCCAACCAAGAGCATCGTTGGGAAGAGATTAAATTCAAATTGAAGTAAGTAATAATTAAATAATATCTGCATTGCAGCACTATAATAATGTAGTTACTTGAGGAGAGAATACATTAAAGAGGGAGTGCCACTTTATGACAAGCTGTAAATTACAGTTGTACATATGTCATGGCTGCTTTGACCTACAACGTGGGAGAGAGTTTTAATGCAGGTTACATTATACTGGGGGAGTGTACACTGTTTGTACATCATGGGCCTTACACAGAAAGTAAAATATGGTCTATTCCAAAGCATACCAACTACATCATAAGGGTGAAATCACTGTCCGATGGCATTCATGGGTTGCACTCTCATCTTGCTTGCTGGCAGGGGACTAGTGCAAAGGCATGTTTGTGTTAACAATGCAATTCGGACTTTAGTAATATGTTGGAAACATCTGTAGCATGCAAGGAGATAAGATGTTTAATGTTTCAGTTTTGTGATTATTCCAGCATTTGCAGTCCATTAGCAAATAGCTAATTTTTATATGTGTTTACGTGATTGCTACATGCCCAGGTTCGAAGTAGACACAACATAAAGGCAAGTGGCGGTGAAAGGCTGCGGCTATTAGCCAGGCAGTCCTCCTTACCAGTAATGCACCAACTGATGTAACCAGAGAAAAAATTGTAGAACCTTAGATATGAACGCTAGCCCCACTGCAAAGCTCAGGAGGGATCATGTCCCAATGCCAGTAGCCGAAGGTAAGTGAGCATGTTCCTGAAATAGAGCAAAGGTCAACTAAATGCCGGGTGCCTACCCTGACTCCATACAGGAGTCACCTTTCCTACTGGCAAGGAGAATAACATATTTCCAGCAGAGATAACTTTATTAAAGATGAATACAAAACAATGCAGTACAGTACAATAATAACATTTCTACCTAACAATATCAATTAGCTAGCCTCAAACTAGCCTAACTTAAACAAAAAGCAGCTAAAACCAAAACTGTTACAAACTGGAAATACCTGAAATAAAAGATACAGAATGAAGAAAAGGGAAGGGAGGGGAGGGATGCAGCATACCAAAACTACTAAGGTACAAAAAGGCCAATTTGGCATCCAAACTTCCACCTATACCCTCACCACTAAATTCTACTCTAACCACTCATCAGCCAATGGGAACCCATCTACCTAAACCCATCTTGAACCTTTACTTCCTCCCTACCTCTCTAACAGTCACACCATCCCCACTAGTTATTGTTTCGTGGGTCAGCCAATTTTTGTTTTGTCTAAATTGCTTAGTTTGGTATTTCTGCTTTTTTTTTATCATGAAATACGCAGAACAGCAAAAGATGAAGCCTATGCACTAACATTTCGCCAGCTTTGGAGATCTAAAGGCATTGGCTCCATAGAATAACATAGGAACTTGAGAAGTGATACCACTTGAGAAGTCATCTCCACTTTATCACTTCTTTATAACCCCTTTGTGCATAACCCCCATATTCATAAAGGATGAAGTCTTATTATAACTCCGTGGATGCTAGAGACATCTTCAAATCATCATTTTGCAATGCCTTGGAGAGGTCCCTTACATCCGAGAAATTAAATATCATGGAGGGAAATGTACAAATGCCCTTCTGCACAAGACCCTAACATCTTTGTTCTTAGCTATTTATGACTATATTGGTGTTCCAATGTGTGCATTATATGAAGAAGGAGCATGGAACATCATCTCACCGTTCAGCCTCTTTCCTATTCATTATCAATAGGACATTAGGAAACATGTATTTTTTCCTTATATTACAGTTGGTTTGCTCTATAATTACTTGTTTTTAACATTTTTTTTACAATGTTGAACATGTTGCTTAGGTCCAATTACACTCTATATAACAGGCAATTTAACCATATGTCTGTTGTGCAGCATGTTTGATTACAGTGGAGAGGGTCTGCTGGCATCTGCTGGTAAGGTAATAGATCATAGTTTGTATGAAGTAATTATTTTTAAATAACGTGATTTCGGCTCTGCTGCAGAGCCACCGGCTGGTCCCCGGGCCGGGATCTCCTGCTGTCAGCACAGTGCTGACGTCAGGAGAAGGGGAGGGGGGGGGACTTTACAAGCGAATATCTCTCAAACTATAAAGGTTTGTGCAACATAATTTATTTTTTTAACTTTAGAAAACAAGAAGAATTTTTATGGGACATTAGTGTCCCTTTAAAACTCAGCATTCGCATTTTGTCAAAGTCTTTATAGAAAACAAGGGGCCCACACAGTGGATGTCTGAGGCACACCAAAGTGCCATGGCACCCTGGTTGAGAATCACTGTAATAGATCATGTTAGGATGACTGTGATAACAGTAAATGCCATGTCACTAAAGTCTGGGAACCGCTGCTCTAAAGAGATAATATCTTCCACCTATGGTACAATAAAAAGTTGAGGCGATTTGTCATAATGGTTAGCTATTCAAAACTAATCCCCCCTCTTCTGTATCTTTGTCACACATGCCATTTTATGTCTGCAGGAAGTGACAGTCTCAAAGACGTGCATACAGATGGTTTTTGAAGCATTGCCTTGTTTCATGTTAGTTCTAATGCAAGTGAGTTAAGTACATTGTCATTTCATAGAAAGCCTTTAGGTTGTAACCCTGAGGAGCAGTTCTTTCTTCTACAGCTTCTATTTCAAAAATATGAGTTACTATTTAATTTATGGCTCTGCCATGTAGTTGTTTAAATGGACCTGTCACCCTAAGATAAGTTTGGTTAATTTTAAAGAGCACTAAAACTGCCTATATGCTGTGCTAAAGGAAACCAGCGCTGACTTACACAGGCAGTGATAATTTTGTGACTACATGACAAATTAACATATGGTGGCCAATGGATAGATAACACAACTGAAAAAAACACAGAGCAGTATTTATTATTATGTACTAATAATACAGACTGGAAAAGGTTATGGTAAATAAGCACCTGGACCGTTTAGCATACACCCAGGGATACTTAACCGCTTAACGACCTATGACGGTCCAGGACCATCATGGGTTGAAAGCAGTTAAGGACCCATGATGGTCCTGGACTGTCATGGGATATATGATAGCAGCGTGCCTCCGTGCACGCTGCTATCATTCATTCCAGACTGAGACTGAGCACTCCGGTACCGGAGCGTTCAGTCTCAGCCCTTCTGCAGCAGCGATCACATGTACCGGCATTCTCAATTAATGAATGAGGCAGTGTTACTCACTGCCTCTGTGTCTCCCCTATGCCAGTCTGTCCCTTACGATCAAAGTAAGGGACAGAGAAGCAGAGAGGAGACACCTAGTGGTTAAATAAAAAGCAGCAGCTGGGGGTATTAACCCATTCACTGCTGTGCTAGAGGCTGGCTAAATGCAGGTCCATTTTTGACCTGCTAAAATCAACTTTTTTTTATTTTATTTTATTAAAAAAAAAAAAAAACATTTCAATAACCAAAATTTGAAGTTTAATAGTTGTGGAGCCATGTAATACATTTAAATACACCGCCAAATGTCATCAATAAAAAGTGGGAAAATAGAGTGGGAAAAAAAGACATGGGGTTTTTCACCCAGGGGGGACAGTGCCCACTTAAAACTGCCCGTTTTGTAGGTATGACTGACCAGTCATACCTTTCATGTAGTGTCCATAAAAATGTAATCCATTGTGCCCAAATGATCCCAAGAGAAAAAAAAATGGCGTTTTTTTTTTTAATTTTTTTTTACGGTTTTCTTTAATTTTACAAAACTAAATGGTGGGCTATCCATATAACTGTGGTATTAAAAGAAAGCCCTATTTGTGCGTAAAAAACGGTATATAATTTTCATGGGTAGAATAAAGTACTTTGAGGGAAAACACTGTTGAACAAAGACATAGTCAAAAAGGTCAGAATTGCTCCAGTCCTTAAGTGAAATCCACCTCAGATTTTCCTGGTCCTTAAGGGTTAAGAAACTTAGTTCAATAAGAGCAAGTCCCTTATACTTAATAGTTATTGATTCACTTATCATCAGGCTGAGTGCCCTGTGATTGGAGGAAAGCAGCTGTAGTACAATTATTGAAAAAAGCAGGCAAGATTTAAACCGGAAATTATAGACCTGCGAGGTTGACCTCCATAGGGAATAAGATATTAGAATGGTTACTAATCTATACCATTCAGGACTATGTGACGACAAACAACATTATTAGTAGGAGCCATCATAGTTTTATGGAGACTAGATCATGTCAAACAAATTTACTTGAATTCAACGAAGGGTAAGTAGTAAGTTTTAGAAGGGTATTGCTGTTGTTGTAGTATACTTGGATTTTTGCAAAAGCCTTTGATACTATGCCTCACAACAGATTACTGCATAAATTAAAAGCCTTTGGTTTGGGAGATGATATCAATGTATGGATAGAGAACTGGTTAAATGATAGATTGCAGAGATCTAAATGGAATCTGTTCAAGATGGGACTACTGTTGTAAGTGGGGTGCCACAGGGCTCAGTCCTGGGCCCAATGCTTTTTAATTTGTTTATTAATGATCTTGAAGTGGGTATTAAAAGTAGTGTCTCAGTCTTTGCTGATGACACTAAGCTGTGTAAGGAAATACATACAGAGCTGGATGAACTGAATGAATGGGTGGAAATGTGCAAATGGTAAGTCCTCATCTAAGAAGAGTGCAGTTTTGGGCAATCAGTTCTTAAAAATGACATTACTGTACTAAAAAACATGCAGAGACATGCAATAAAACTGATAAAGGGATTGGATATGTTTGAAGAGATGTCCAAGGGGTGATATGATTACCATTTACAAATATTGTATATTCAAGGTTAATACAAAGAACTCTCTGAGGAACTGTTTACTCAAAGAGATGAGCAGGGGAGGGATGGCAACTTGTGGACTGGGGGGGGGCAAATACAATCAAGTGGCCTATTTCTACTATTCTTCACGGCCACTGTTCCTGCCCAGCCCCTTTTGATAACTTTAAAATTGTCATTAATGATGTGAAGTAAAGCAAGTGATACCATATAGCTTGCAGTTGAAATGGGGCTACACTACTGATATTACAGAGCTTACAATGTAAGTAAAGCTACACTAGAGATAGTATAGAGCATAGAAGGGAAACGGGTTATGCTGATAGTGGAGCGCCATTTGAATTGTAGCTCTGTGGTATCACTAATGTAACTCCATTTTCAGCAGCAAGAGGGAGATTGAGTGATGCAGTGGCCCACCTGCCCAGACATATGACCAGTCAAGGGGGCAATTGCCCCCCAGGCCAGTCCTCCCCTGGAGATGAGCAAAAAATAAAATGTCATACGAGAGCACTAGAGGAATGGTGCTTTCAAATAAAATAAAGGCATGTATTTTTAGTAAGGACAGTACAGTTTTACAACTCCTTGGGGGAGATTCACTAAGCGGTGACAAAGAGGTGATAAAGTGCAGATGACTTCTCCAACTCCTATGTTATACTATGGAGCCTATGCACTAAGATTTCTTCAGCTTTGGAGATATTAGTGAATAGGCTCCATAGAATAACATAGAAACTGGAGAAGTGATAAACTGGAGAAGTTATCTCTTCTTTTTTGCCTCTTTATCACTGCTTAATGAATCCCCTCATGCCTCAAGATGTGTGTTTGTAGACACTGTAGTCGATTTCAAAAAGTAATGGGTAGCTTCTTATTGCAGAACTATATTGAGAATTGTGATAGTTAATTTCAAATCAGATAGGATGTTGATCCAGGGAAATATCCTCAATACATTCTTTACCCTCTTGGGGCTTAATTGGAAACTGCTTCAATAGGGTTTTTTTGCCTTCTTCTGGATGAACAAGGGTGATATGACATGGGCTGAACTTGGTGGGCACATGTCTATTTCAGTCTCATCAACTAAGTGACTATGTTAGAGAATACCAAATAGTAAATTACCTAGCCTGTGTTGAAGTTGGGGTGATGGATGGTATAGTGTGATAGACAGTATCAAAATACAGCATAATGGGATATGGGAAACAGCCGGAATAGTGGCCTTACTGGAAAAAAATTTAATATTTATAATGCTGATTACAGTGATCTGTGAACAAACAGATAACTAGTAAATGTAAACTGTTTAGGCTAATATGAAAGGAAGATGAGTGTATGATAAATTCGGATAGTACAGGTGAAATGCAGTTTTGATGTAGTTTCTCTATTCCTATTAGGTAAGTGAATTGATATAGTATTGGTGATTGCTTGATGAATGGTGGTTAACCTTTTAAGAACCAGGAAAATCTGAGGTGGATTTCACTTAAGGACCAGAGCAATTCTGACCTTTTTGACTATGTCTTTGTTCAACAGTGTTTTCTTGCCTGCTTTTTTCAATATTTGTACTACAGCTGCTTTCCTCCAATCACAGGGCACTCAGCCTGATGATAAGTGAATCAATAACTATTAAGTATAAGGGACTTGCTCTTATTGAACTAAATTTCTTAACCCCTTAAGGATCGGGAAAATCTGAGGTGCATTTGACTTAAGGACTGGAGCAATTCTGACCTTTTTGACTATGTCTTTGTTCAATAGTGTTTTCCCTCAAAGTACTTTATTTTACTCATGAAAATTATATACAGTTTTTTACGCACAAATAGGGCTTTCTTTTGATACCACACTTATATGGATAGCTCACCATTTATTTTAGTAAAATTAAAGAAAACTGTAAAAAAAAACATTCTCATAAAATACACAGTTGCAGATAAGGACCTCCATTATATTGATTTTATCTATTCAAACTTGGATAATATCCACATTAGCTAAATAATTAAATTGTCCAGATTCTGAATTCAGTGGCTATCTCTCTCTCATTATATATATATATACACACACATACATACAGTTACTATTCATATGGCTTAAGGCATGCTAACATGATGTTTACTTAGCCCTACATTTGTGATTCACCTCTGAGCAGGGAATTATGAATGGTATGCATTTACCAGTAACTTTATGCTTTGACGCTGCCGTTTACTTTTTATTTTTAGCAGATATGTCTTTCTTATTTATGAGATAGGGTAACGGTTAAGTGAATCAGTTGTAGAAAACTTTTTTACAGATCTTTACAAATATATTTATCTTTTTTTATATATCAGCAATTAGCATGGATATTATAAATTGAGGTTATTGTTAAAATAATGAATCTAGAACCAAATGAGCAAAAAAAAAAGGTGATCACATACCGGCACTCATACTTCTCCAAATTTATTAGAGAAAAGTAATATAAAAGTTTACATATATATATACCAAAATATTAAATCATACATAGAAAACATGACTTATATAACCCCCTAAGGTAAATGGTTCCCCCCACCATCTTCCCCTAGTACATCCCCAAAATAAAAAACACTACATATAAAAAGGAAGCCAATCCACATATGAAAAAAATCAGCTGGGCCCAGCAAAAAACGATAACAAAAACAAAGCTTGCAAGCAGTGAGTTAGTAGCAGCCAGGCAAAAAGCAGCAGTTATCTTCCATAGAGCAGCAGCATATATCCAGCCAGTGACATATATCTTTAAAGGAGCAGTAAACTTTTTTTATTAAAACACATATTTTACAGAGCATTGCTATTTTCTGTAAATTGTGGGTGTGTAATCCCTGTGTCTGTTGTGTGGCATTTGTGGTGGCACTTTTGTTGGGTGCATGTAGTGTGTTGGGGGGAGACATTTGTATAATTCGGCAGTGTGTGTGTAGTGACCCTGACTGAGTGTGTGTGTGTGTGTGTGGGTGGGGATAAAGTGAGGACACTTGACTTTGTGGAGGGATGTGTGTGGGAGACAGTGGTTGAGTGTTTGTGGATGACATTGTATTTGAGTTCATGGAGGAACACAATGGTTGAATGTATGTGCTTGTGTGGACCACTTTATGTACTTAAGTGAGTGTGTTTGTGGAGCCACTGAATGGGCATGAGTAGATGGTTGAGTGTGTGTTTGGGGATGGTGTGTTTGAGCATAAATTGTGATCGGTTGCATGTGTGTCTAAAAGTTTAAGGACACTGTGTACTTATGTGTGTGTGTTTGGCAAATGCGTAGAGTGCTTTTTTGGTGTCTGTATAAGACATCTATGAGTATGTGTATGTTTGTGTGTTAGGCACTATGTGTGTGTTTGTATCTTTTCTTTGTGGGACCACTGTGTGTGTGTGCTTGATTGAGTGTGTATGGCCATTGTATGAGAGTGTGTTACTGCTTGTGTGCTGGTGACGTTGTTGGTCGCTGGTGGTTTGTGGAAAGTGTCATATGTATCAGAAATCTGGACGACTGTGTGTGAGTGTGAAGCTGCATGTTTTTGAGTATGGATTGTTGGATGCTCTATGTGTGTGAAAATGGGTCATTATGTGTTTGAGAGGAGTGTTATAGAATGTTGTCTTTAGTCCATTGTGAGAATGTGATATTTTTGTGTGTACTGAGTGTGTTAGAGAGTGTGTAGGGCTACTGTGAGTTTGCATATTGTCTTTGTGAGGCCAATGTATGTGTGAGGGAATTGTGGGTGAGTGTCTGCCTGGGGGTTGGACCATCATGGTTCAAGGAGTGAGATGTCTGTATGGGAGTCAATTTGTGTGGTTATCAACTGCTGATGAGGATGCGTGATGTCTGTTTATGCAAAAAGTAGCATTGTGCACAAAAAAATAACGTGTAAACATTTACTTGGGGTGAAGGGATACAATTTACATTTTCTCTTTTGGGAACCTATAATAGCATTGCTTCTCACCAATCTTTGTAAATGTCCATTTCAATTCCTCTTTCATTCTTTTACTGGGGTCATTTCAGGCAAGGCAATGTTTTCAGTTAGTTTTTTTTACCTCTTTTGTGTAGCTCTGTTAAGCACTTATTTCCTCCTTCAGTAAGTTTGGTATGTGAAACTCAGGACCTTGACTGAGCAGCGCTACAGTAAAATCATTCTTCGCTGGCTAGGTGAGAGTGTTTGTTATGAATGTAAAAGGAAGGGGTTTTTAAGGAAACACATTAAGAGACATTTAGTAAAATCATACAGTAAGGGAAGATGACAGTTCATATTAAAAGAAAAATGTTATTAAAAAAAAAGAAAAATGTACATTTTGTGACAGATGATTCTTTATGGGTCCCACTCACATTTAAATGTATAGCTTTGTGCTGCATATGTAGTAGCCTTTACTGTAGAGGGTGCATTTTTTGAGGAGTGGAAAAAATGGACCATTCTGTTCCTGTCTGTTGCATGCCATTCTGTATATACTCATAGGTTCTGGCACTACCAGCATCCAGCACAGGGAACATTGCTTTGTTAAAGGGTCGCAGTTGCTTTATTCAAAAGTTCTAACATGTCAAGAAGTAATATATGGCGCTATGCAAGAAACGTTCGCATCGGATAAAGACATTTTTGTGTGCAGATAGATTTTGCACATATTCTAATCCATACACTTCCTGAATTGTGCATGAAAAATTCCATTTTACGACAACAGTACACAGATGTATAAATTCATTCGCAATAGCAGTTCCTGCATTATGTCTATTCGCTGTTCCACTTACACAGATTAGTTAATCTTAGCCCCCCGAAAAAAGAAACATATGCAGCCGTTCGCTAATTTTGAATTTTCACACGCAATTCAATAAAATCATGCGCAAAACTATTCCCTAGTGGTTTTCACACGGGAAATAACGATTGTGCATATTTCCTGCATTGTGCCAATAGTTATTACACACTCATTTTATGGAGAACTGTAGCCAGCAGCTCGCTGCTCCCATACAATACAATAGAATATGTCTGTACACTAAGGGAACTGTCGGTGAACTGTCTGAACACCAGATGGCACTTAGTGTGTATATATATATATATATATATATATATATATATATATATATATATATATATATATATATATATATGGTAAAGATGATAGAGCACACAGCAGATATTCGGTGATTAATACAGATCTTTTTTTTAACTTGGCATTAACATAACACGTTTCAGGCACAGAGCCCTTTATAAGATATAAAAAAATAGTAAACTAACCCCACCTTAAACAGTCTAGTCATCACTAGGCCCAGAAGTTACCATGCCATGGTGAGGTTGCACCTATCCATAGATTTAGTGTGTAAATCCATCTCGTTCTCTTCTTAGGTTGCAAATCTCAGTAGGATTACCCATTCATATAGTTCCACCTTCATAGGTGTTCAAGGTATTCCAGTTTAATTTACTGGAAATAATAGTGTGTGTGAGGGAGGAGTCATTCTATCACATATATCCCCTTGCACAACAGCTTGGCTGCCAAACTTAGTTCAGAGTGAACAGCTGATGGCATTTCAGTTTTCTGCACAGCTGTTAACATCTGACATTTGCATTCCCGCTCTTAAGAGTACTGACCACACTACGGAGATAAGTATACTTGTTCCCATATATATATATATATATATATGATTCTTATACAGACTTGGTGTTTGTTACTATATAGAACCTAAGAGTGACTGGGTAATCAAAGAGAAAAAGTTTGTTGTATAGTTCTTTTATTGCAACATTTTCTTACATACAAAATGGACTTGTCCACTGTCAGTTTATTCCTATGCACATTATCTGTTAAGCCTTGAGTGCAAGAGGGGTGTCCAACACATAGCTTTGCAATCCTCTATTTCCATGAAGAAAGCTCATATTTATTTGTGTGTGTGGGCACAGCACACACTCCATCCAAGGTTATGTTATCCTGATTACAGGGTGCTGACAATCAGTTTTTCATTAGGCTATAATAGAAAACAGAATTGTCATCTGTGGACTTCATTATTACTAAAATATGGGCTGTAATACTATAATATAAGTGCTTCAGTCTGTGATTCATGAGCTAAATAGGCTCTTGATATATTTATCATGTTAGTCTTGCTTATTTAGGTGGTAACACTGTTGTACTTATAAACTGGATGTTTTTTTGTGTTGATAATTTTTGAAACTACTGAATGGAGTACAAGGCATTTCGGTATAATCCTTTATCAGTTTTAGGTGTTATTGTTCGTTTAATAGATGTAAATAATTAGCCCTGCTAGCAAGGGAAATTCTTGGGCAAACCATGATACTAGAAATTTCCGTGTAGGAAAATCCAAGTGTATTTGCGCCCCTTTTGCTAACATATGATACGCTAGCTTGAATCTGGAAAAGGAAAATAGTATTAAAGATACCTCTTTTCCAGAATAAACATAAGCTCTTTGGAAAGCCTTTCATCAAAGCTATATTATTCCATTTATTAATCCTTTGAGTGCCAGAGGGGTACGGAATGCATTGCAAAGCAATGCATTCCGTACCCCTCTGTCACTCAAAGGGTTAATTGTGCTGTCAGTCTCTGAGCTCTTTCCAGTTTCACAGTGGTTTTTTTATGAACAATTGTCCAAACACTTACAGTATAATTAAAGGGATAGTAATATTTCAAAATAAAAGCAGCTCCAATTAATCTTCATAGTATTTGGACCATGGAGAGTGTTATTTCAGTACTGTCTGAGTTGTAGTTCAGGAGAAATTGAATGATAAATTATCCCCCTCCTGCCCCTTTTACCTAGAGTAAGTCACCTCCCCTCAGATGTGGAATCTGGTCTTAAGACCAGACAGCTCACATCAAGGACAATCTTCTTACTGTGAGAACAGTGAAAACCCTGCCCCCCCTTGACAGGTTTTTCCCTTAGCTAATTGAAGATTGTCCCTCTCTGCGATCCAACTGGACACCACCTTTCTGTTCTGAGGTGAGCAGTGTTACATCAGTAAAAGGGACAGGAGGGGGATACTTTGTCATTGAATTATTGTTGAACTACAACTCTGACAGAATTGAAATAACACTCTCCATGGCCCAAATACTATGAAGATTAATTGGAGTTGCTTTTATTTTCAAACATTACTATCCCTTTAACCCCATGCCGACAATGGACCTACATGTACTTCCCACAGAAACTGTCACGTAGTGACAGAGGATGTACATGTACGTCCAGGAAGTAATTTGGCAGAATGCAGAAAAAAAAAAAGTTGTTAAGTGCCGGCCGCGGCCAGTCACTAAGGGGTTAAGGTGACGTTTTTATGAAAATAAAATAAAAATGTACTTTCATCCCTTGAGTCTTTAGCTCATTTTATACATTCTAATAACCCCCCCCCCCCAAGCTGCAGGCCCAATTATATTTCCCCAAATGCATATCATTTAGCCACCTAGTCCTCTTGTTCATTTAACCCTTCGAGTGCCAGGCAGGTATCCAACTCAGTGCCAGAGGGGTATCCAGTGCATTATGGAGCAATGCATTGGATACCCTTCTGGCACTCAAAAGGTTAAATGTATCAATGTGCAAATCAATAAACACTCAATGAAGTATGCCTGTATTTCAGCATTAGTCATTCCCATATTTGTCAGTGAGCAACAACAAGGATATGCTGCTGAAACATACTATCAGTACTCTAGGTTCAGGCTAGTTAGTCAAAAGGGTGCAGATGTGCACATATACATGTTATGTGCATGCGTGTCTAAAGTGATAGTATTGTCTTTCTAAAATTCGTTGCCCAAGTCTTCTGTATATTAAAAGTAACTGCGCTATATCTAAGCTCCTACTTCTTTGTAGTTCAAAGGTTATGAAGCACTGAAGATCCATTGCCCGCCTCTTCTGTCACTCAGAAGATACAGGCCATGTCACTCAGAAGATACAGGCTGGTTGGGACAGCTGCAGCGAGAGACAAACTTCAGTAAGAAAAGGGAAATCCTGCCTTCCTTCGTCAATGGAGGCAGTATTTCCCTTATACTTACATAATGAAGTTTGTCCCTCGCTGCAGCCGCGGAGTCGCACGACCAGGTCTCAGATTCCATGGGAGGCAGCCAGAAAGGGACGGGCAGTGGATCTTCAGTGCTTCATAACTTTTGAACTACAAAGAAGTAAGCGCTTAGACATAGCGCAATATGTTCCTTTTTAAAGGGATAGTAATACTTGAAAATAATTTTATTTTATATTGTAGCCCTTAAAAAACATGACAAATGATATAAGTCTTATCTCCCAAACCTTTATGGTTTGGGAGATATTCACAAGCAAAGTTTCCTCCTGAGTGACGTCACTGTTCTAGCGCTCAGTTTGGAATCCGGTCCGCGGCTCTCCAGAAGTGCCGAGATCACGATCTTTAAAAAGAATTTCTTCATTGGAATGGTCTACAAAGTGTGCTTGCAAGCCAGGCACACTTTGTACACAGTTCCAATTAAGTAGTTCTTTTTAAAGATCGTGAACTCGGCACTGCTAAAGAGCTGCCAGTTGATCTGTGGACTGGATTCCAAATCTGTCCACTAGATGGCAGACTTGGCTGAAACAGCCAGGAAAAGGGAACTTTATTTTATTTGTGGATATCTCCCAAACCATAAAGGTTTGGAAGATAAGACTTATATCATTTTTAATGTTTTTTTAAGGGATACAATATAAAATAAAATGAATTTCAAGTATTACTGTCCTTTTAATATACAGAAGACTCAGGCAACAGATTTTAAAGAGACATTACTGTCCCCTTAAGAATGATCTTCTGAGTAGTAGTGTGCTACAAATATTTTCCAAGCGATGTGTTGGAGACCTCTCTACCATACACATGGTTAAAAGCCCCATTTAAATCAATGGAAATATTTATGTCTTCCCTTTTGTGTACTTTGCTCTAGAATTTGAGCCTTTAATAAACAAAATCAATAAACAGAAAGAACCTTGGGCTACCTCATTAAGAAAGTTGTTTCATTATTTTTAATTACTGTGTATTACATTAGAAAATACAAAGTATCAATGGTGACCCACCCTAATGCCAAGAAGATGGGGATGTCTAAAGCAGGCCAACTCGTGGTGCCTTTGTCAGTGGTACCCGACCCACTCCTCAGTGACCACTAACAGGCCATATCTTTAATGTTTCCCTGCTTCACTACAGGTGAGTTAGTTAAATGATTGTGCTTCTAATTAATTCCTTATGATCAAGCAGGGGAATCTTAAAGACAAAGCCTCTCCATGATCCCTGAGGATAAGAAAGAGAACCACTGTCCTATAGTGAAGCTGGTTTCCGCCATAATTTCTTTAGTTCAGTGGTTCCAAACTATATTCTCAGGGACTACTAATAGGCCATGTATTTAGGAATTTCTTGTTTGTGTACTGGTGAGTTAGTTTAAAGTGTTAGTAAAGTCTAAAAAAAACTTTTTTTGCATTTAGAAGAACTTAAAAAGCTGATCTAAATCTAAAACCTGAACACCAGGCACACGTTTTAGACCATTCCAATGAAGGGATTCCATGTAAGTAACGAGATCTCGGCACTTCTCAAGCGCCACCGTGAAAACTGACACGGAACTCCTGCTGACAGCTTTACAGCTGTCAGTAGGAGAGATCAGACTTTAAACGCCCGTATCTCTTAAACCATAGCGGTTTGAGAGATACGTTTTTTTGCATTTAGCTCAGCTTTTTAAGCTCTTCTAAATGCAAAAAAGTTTTTTTTAGACATTATTAACACTTTAATAACTGAGCCTCTGATTAACTCACCTTTAGTAAAACATGCTCTGTTAGGGGTCCCTGAGGGTAGGGTAGGGAACCAGTGGCTTAGGGAATTGGCATGTACATAACAACTTCCTAATCAGTGCCAAATGTTGGAGTGGAGGTGATAGGTAGTTCTGCACCTGAAAGCCTATGAGCTAGGTATGGGTAATACGGATAGTTCACAAGTGTCCCTCTATTGTAGGAACATTCCCAAGTCCCTCTGTTCCTCTTTCCCGCACTGATGCCCCTCTTTTTAGGAGACGAGAACTTGTGGGGTGTATATAAGTGTATCACATTTCTCTGCAGCAAACAAAACCTAACAGAGGTGAAAAAATTTGGTTTCAAAAAGAAGAGCCAGGGCTGGTCCTAGGGTTTACGGGGCCATGTGCGAAATAATCTTTTTTTTGTTTTTTTGTGGGGGGGCTAGCATAGTTGCATTCCTGCCCCCCTTTGTAGAGACCCCCACCCAGTGATTAGTTTCTGGTGGGCCGTAGTACTGCACAAACCCTGCTATATACCCATAGCAGCATCATAGCTCCCATTTTAAAGGGGATCTATCTCCCCTATACATGTTGGTCTAAAAAGTTAGTTTATATAGCGACTAAATGGAATACCATTTTAAATTTTTTTTTAATCGTTATTTTGCCAAAATTAAACGTTTAAAGATTACCCTGCACCCTACTTCCGGACCGACTGTGGTTACCAGCTCTGTACCACAGTCTGTCACTCTTCCTCTGCTCCCCTCCTTCGATCCAGCCTACTCCAATGACGGAGGCTTTCTGCTTGTAAGTTGCAGTGCTCTCTGGCCAATGAGATGGCTCCAGCTTACATACAGATAGCCTCCGTCATCGGAGGAGGCTGGATAGAGGAAGGGGAGCAGAGGAGGAGTGACAGACTACAGTACAGAGCTGGTAACCTCAGTCTGTCCGGAAGCAGGGCACAGAGTAGCCTTTACTAGTTTAGTTTCGGCAAAATAAAGATTTTTCTTTAAAAAAAATGAAAACTGTATTCCGTCTACTTGCTATATAAACGAACTTTTTAGACCAACATGTATAGGGGTGATAGATACCCTTTAAATGAAAGAAAGAAGCTTAACCCTGTAAGTGCAGGAAGCGCAGTTTGTTGCAATATGTTTATTCCTTACTACCAAAGGGTAATGGTTTTGGGATGTAGTTGGGGATGGGATGTTTTACAAAGCCTGGCACGTGATCCGAATGAGTACATGTAGACACAGCTTGGTAGGGTTTTGCTGTGTTGGTAATGGAAGAACTCATTTGACAGTGTAAACTAGATTGTGCAACCCTCTGAGAGTAAGAGACGTGTAATGTATTGTGCCACAGTGTGTTGTATCCTTTCAATAACTTATTATACCGTAACTTAAAACAGATAATCTTATTTTAATTTTCCTCATAATGTCAGTGCTGTCTACCTTTACTCTACTCAGTCTATGTATTACATACTTCAAATCGAAGGTGGGAGCTGAGAGAAATGAAGCTCGTCAGGCAGGAAGAGGTGTACCAGAAGTACTGGCTGCGGGGTATTGTGGTCCCGCAGCCATATTGGAAAGAAAAAGAAGTGTAGAGTGTGGATTGTTCACCCGTTCTCCCTACCTCTCCTCACTGTGTCTGGTTTTCGGCCCTCCCTCTCTTTCTCCCTCCTCCATCTGCCTCTCCTCCGGCTCTTCATATGTTGGAGGCATCGGAGATTGCCTGCCTCCTCGCCAAGATGGGGGAGGAGGCGCATAAGTGGGGTGCCAGGTGGCTTAAGCGCCGACTCGCTGAGTCACCCGGTGGGGCTGGGAGATCTTCTGTTCTCCCATCCCGCTCCACCCGGCTGCTCCGGAGGCTTAGCCCTTCTGCCTCCCCGCAGAATCGTGGGAGCACCCTGATTGTCATGGCACGGCCTGATCCTGTTGCTTCCTGCTCCGGTGCTGCTGTTTCTGGATCTGGGTACGGTTACGTTTGTGGCCCCTGTGGTTTCTGTGGATGGTGATGGTGTGACGGCTGGCGATGAGCGGACGGGGGCTGTGACGGGACGGGTGGTGTCGCCAAGTGGTTCTCCAGGAGAGTCAGAGGGTTCTGGTTGGGGTCGCTGCCTGGGCGGAGTTCGCAGGAAGTAGAGGACGGCTGCCGGTCGGACGACCTGCTGTCTGACAATGACCTGGATCCGGTGGAGTGGGTGCTGGTAGCAGTTCTGGAGGAGGCTATTAGCCACCAGTTACCTGTCTCGTGGCCTGAGGAGTGTCGTTGTGGTCCCTGCGGCTTCTGGACATCACAGCGCTTGGGGTGCCCCTGGCTCTGGATCTTCGGCTCCGCCCCCGCGTGCTGAAGCCTCTGGGGAGTCTTTTTCTCTTGCTTCTGGGGATGGTGCGCATGGGGGGTGGGTTCTCCCTCGTTGCAGGGGTTTTTAGAGGGACTTAAGCAGCTGATAGGGCAGTGGGAGGCTGAGGGGTCAACTCCGGTGGTTAGTCCCGTTCGTGCGTGGGACGGTTCTCCAGCTTCCGCTCTGGCGGTTGCGACGGGCGGGATTGTCCCTGGGGTTTCGGGTGGGGAGATTCCCTCTGGGGTTGGGGTGAGCTAGGCTGCTGGTGGATACAGCGTGTCCTGGTTCATACGTTTGTTTTGCTGGCCCGCTGGGGGACCATGTGGGAGCGTATTTTGATGGGTGAATTTGTTGAATTGTTTGAGTTTTTGCCTAAGGAGGATTTCATAGATGTGCAGGAGGATAAGGAGAAAGATAAGAAGTGTGAGGAGGAGTAGAAGAAGCTTTACCGTCAGATTCCCAAGACGTTTGGGAACTGGCTGTGCTCCTTTTGTATTTATGCGAGCATCCTGGGTGAGAGGGCATCTGAGCAGTGCTCGGCTCTTTTGCTACGTGGGGCCACCAGCAGGTCAGGTCCCAGCAACATGTTGGCGGTTCAGAGGTGGGGATACGGCTGGCTGTTCAATGACAGCCAGTGTAAGTGGGGTGCAGGGTGCCGCTACAACATGAGTTTTCTGGCTGTGGGGGCTCTTACTCCATCTCCAGGTGTTTCATCACGGTCGGCCTGGGCAGAAGCCCAGAGAACCCCCCTCCACCACGCGATGTTGCTGTGGCTAAACCGTTACGGTAGAGCTGCGGATGCAGCTCTTTTGCAGGAAGGGTTTTTGCAGGGTTTTTTCATTCCTTTCCGCGGTGTTCAGGTGTCTGGTTCAGGGGGGAACTTGAATTCGGTGCGGGATTTTCCAAAGGTTGTGAAGGAAAATTGGCCAAGGAGGAGGCATTGGGTAGGATAGCTGGGGCCTTTTCATTCCCCTCCGTTGGCGGGCTTGTGGGTTTTGCCTTTGGGGGTGGGGCCAAAGCGTGTGGCGGGTAAGTTTCGGCTTATCCATCACTTGTCGTATCCAGTGGGGGCTTCTGTGAACGGTGGTATTGACCAGGAGTTGTGTTCGGTTCAGTACACGTCCTTTGACCGGGCAGTGGCCCTAGTGCTGTGGGTTGGTCCCGGGGCGCTGATGGCCAAGGTGGACATTGAGTCCGCCTTTCGGCTCCCGTCTGTGCACCTGTGTAGTCATCACCTGTTGGGCTGTTACTTCGAGGGGAATTTCTACGTTGATCTGTGTTTGCCGATGGGGTGTTTGCTGTCCTACGCCTATTTTGAGGCGTTCAGCCTTTTCCTTGAGTGGGTTGTTTGTGCGGAGTCGGGGAATACTGCTCTTGTGCATTATTTGGACGACTTTCTTTGCGTCGGCTCAGGGGCCTCTGGGGAGTGTTTGTATCTCTTGCGTATGCTGCAGTGGGTGGCTGCTTGTTTTGGGGTTCCTTTGGCAAAAGGGAAGACAGAAGGCCCATCACGTTTTTGAAGTTTCTTGGCATTGTCATTGACTTTGTGTCAGTTGCCTGACGATAAGCTGGTGTATCTTCGGGCCTTATTGCAGAGGTGCATGGCGCCCTGAAGGTGACGTTGCGTCATCTTCAGTCACTACTTGGCAAGCTGAACTTTGCCTGTCATATTATAGCGATGGGGTGGGTGTTTGGCAGGAGGCTGGTTCTGGGGCTTGAGGGGGAGCCGCGGCCCCAGCACTTTGTGCGGCTCACTCGTGGGATGTGCAACGAGTTGGCCTTTTGGGATTCCTTCCTTGCGGGTTTTAATGGCCGTTCTCTATTCCAGCTGGTGGCAGATGATTTGTCCCTCTTTACTGATGCGGCGGGTGGATGTGGTTTTGGTGTCTTCTTTGGTGGGCGGTGGTGTGCTGAAAAATGGCCAGCTTCTTGGGTGGCTGCGGGCCTCACCAGGAATCTGGCTTTTTTTGAGTTGTTTCCAATTGTGTTCTCTGTGTTCTTTTGGGGTTGTGGAGTTGCGGAATAGACGGGTTTGCTTCTGTGGTTCAGGCAATCAATTCGGTTTCGGCTTCTTCTCCCTTTGTGCTTTGCTTGCTGTGCCTGCTGGTGTTGCATTGTTTGGTGCTGAATGTATGGTGTAGGACGAGGCATGTGCCTGGGTATTTGAATGTGATTGCCGACTCCCTCTCTCGTTTTCAGTTCGCCCGCTTCAAGGAATTGGTGCCGGACGCGGCCGAGGTGGGGGAGACCTTCCCAGGACATGTGTGGGGAGTGCTTGCCGGATCCTTGGAGACCTGATTCGGCAGTCGGTGGCCCCGAGGTCTTGGGTGAGATACCAGGGTTGCTGGACGGAGTGGTTCTCTTTGGTGGAAGCTGTGGGGGGAACGGATTCTGATGCTGGACGGTTGGAGGTCATGCTGTGGTTGCTGTCTCATTATTGTGAGGATAGGTTGTCTGGAGAGGCGGTGGACACTCTCCTGTCATCATTAGCTTTTTTGTTTAAGCTTCAGGGTTGGATGGACATCAGCAAGAATTTCTTGATGCAACAGGCCCTGAAGGGTTTGCGGCGCTCATGGGCATCTTGGGGCTCTCGTCACCAGGTGTCTTTTGGGGTGTTGTGGAGTCTCTTGCATGGGTTGGGTGAGCTCTGTTCCTCCGTATTTGAGGTGACGTTGTTTTGAGCGGCGTTTTCCTTGGCCTTCTTCGGGGCATTTCGTATTGGGGAGCTGGTTATCTCCAATCGGTGATGTCCGAGGGGTCTTCCTATGGGGGATGTTCAGTTGGATGCAGATTGTGTGGTGGTGAAGTTGCGGTGGTCCAAGACGGATCAGGCGGGTAGAGGGGTGTTGATTTTGCTCTTTGAGACTGGACTGCCAAAGTGCTTGGTGGCCTGCGTGCGGGAGTATGTTGGGGTGCGTCCGTCCGGGGGGCTGTTATTCCTGATTCATGTGGCTGGGACGTCGTCGACTCGTTTCCAGTTTGTGAGTGTCTCCAAGAAAGGTTTGTGGTGTCTAGGGTTAGATGCGTCTAAGTTCGGCTCTCATTCTTTTCTCATTGGGGCGGCGATGGAGGTGGTCCATTGGGGTTTGGGGGATGATATGGTTCTGAAGATTGGATGGTGGGAGTCTAGTTTTTTAGTCGTATATGCGGGTTGTTGTTGTGATGTGGGGGGGCTTATGTTTCTTTTTCTCTCGTTTCAGATGTTCGTTTGAAGGTGGTCTGGTTGGTTGGCCACTCTTACGTCTGCCGGGCCCAGAGGAGGGCTGCAGTCTGGAGAGCCGGTACACGGCTGTTTTTTCCCGAGGGCCGTGTGATAGTAAGTTGGTTGGGGGAAGGAGGTATGCATTGGGAGCAGGTTTTGCCGTTGGTGGTGAAGATGGCTAGGGTCAGTTCCCCTCTGGATGTGCTGCTTGTGCATGCTGGGGGAAATGACTTGGGTTTTCTTTCCCAGCGTGAATTGGTTCAGGTGTTTAAACTGGATTGGGAACAATTGGGGGTACTGTTTTCAGCCACCTGGTTGGTGTGGTCGGAGATCGTGCTGCAGTGGCGGGGAGAATAGTAGGAGGAAGGTCAATAAGATGCTGGCCAGTTTTGTTCGTAAAGCTGGTGGGGTGGTGATTTGGCATAGGGAGCTCGAGGGTGAGCCAAGGTTGTTTTTGCAGGATGGTGTCCACTTCTCCGATATTGGGTTGGACATCTTCCTGGAGGGGTTTAAGGATGGCATTGAAAGGGCCTTGTTCCTGGAGGGTGGCGGGGTTCAGCCTGCTTAAGGGGCTCAAGCGGCTGGGCCTTGGCGGGGTGCTTGCTGGTAAAGCACAGGCTTAGTGGTGATGGTGATGGTTCACGACTCTTGGGCATTATCCCAGGAGCCAAGGTATGTACGGCTGTTGGGCTACACTTGCCACATCCAAATAGATAGGGTGGATGGCGGCATGGTTCGCAGTCAAGTAGTGGTATAAAATGGCTGGAGTTGGGGTTAGTCAGGCTACATGAATGTACTAGCAAGCACTATGTTTATTGGGGATGGTTGTTTATTCTGTAAAGGGGTTTAATATGATTGTTAATAAAGTTTAAAGTTTAATGTTTGATATTTAAATAAATGCTGTGGCCTTTTCAATCTATCCAAGGTGTATGCCTCAAGTTATTGGGGGGGGGGGGAGAAAAGAGTGGGTTGAAGGTCTGGATGTCTTGACGATGCGAATGTCAAGAAGCCCCGTAGCCGTTTTGCAGCATAGGTGGAAGGGGTCTGACATAGCTTTTCAGGCAGGAAGAGGAGTACCGGAAGTACTGGCTGCGGGGCATTGTGGTCCCGCAGCCATATTGGAAAGAAAAAGAAGAGCAGAGTGTGGAGTGTTCCCCACCTGCCCTACTTCTGTGTGGGTGGTGCCCCTCGGTGGGTGCTGCCGGAGGCATAGGAAATGGGTGGTGGCACAAGGGGCTGATGTGGTGATGGCCTGTTGGTGGCTGGTGGTATTTTCTGTGTTGTGGTTGGTTTTGTCACAGCATGGCGGGGTTCTTGCTGGTAAAGCACGGGCTTAGTGGTGATGGTGGTGGTTCACAACTCTTGGGCATGGTCCTAGGAGTCGAGGTATGTACAGCTGGTGGACTACAACTTGCCACATCCAAATAGATAGGGTGGATGGTGGCATGGTCCGCAGTCAAGTAGTGGCATAAAATGGACGGAGTTGGGACTTGGTTAGTCAGGCCACGTGAATGTACTAGCAAGCACTATGTTTATTAGGGATGGTTATTCATTTTGTAAAAGGGTTTAATACGATTGTTAATAACGTTTAATGTTTGATATTTAAATAAATGCTGTGGCCTTTTCAATCCATCCAAGGTGTATGCCTCAAGTTATTGTGGGGAAGAGAAAAGAGTTGGTTGAAGATCTGGATGTCTTGACGATGCGAATGTCATGAGAATAATCTCTCTGCTGCTGAGTTTCATCTGCTATGCTATACATACATGGTCCTGCTGGATGGCCATGGGCCCTAATGTTCATCGGGTGGGTGGAAGACCAGGCAGATGGACATTTCTGATCAATATGTAATAAAGCAAAATTAGCTATTAGAATAAACAGATGGTAGCTGTAGACATCACAAGAACCCAGGGTCAGGTTAAAACTTAAGTAGCATAGTTTGATGCCCTGCATCAAGCAAGGCAATTTACACTCTCACAAGGCCAATATGTGTCATGTGAGTGAGTCAGCATAGTTTCAGAGGATGGTACAGGCTGATCACAGTCAGTCCAGTCACAGCTAAGGTTAAGTCTGCCCCAGCTGTTTTAATGCAGCTCTCTTTCAGTTGTAGTCCATCCACATTAATTTAGCTCTGGACCATTCCTTGGCAGCTGTGACAGCCAGGCCTGGATCAAACTGTGCCTGAGTCTCTCAGGCACAGTGATGGCCTGTGACATCACTGGGCCGAGGGCTTGGCACCCTTGGCACCAACCCAAAATTGACCCCGATAAGAGCTAATATACAAACACCTATGATGTCAACCTCGTCAACATCAACCTCCATTAACCCTTAGAATACTTATATCCCTATCCCAAGACTCATAAATGTTGTTCATAGATCTACGATCACAGTCATTGCTTTGGACAAAATTGTACGCAATGCCTTCAAAGTTGTTTCAATACATTATTTTCTTCCCTTTGTGCTTTTGAAATCTTTGTTCATTTTATTTTTATACAGTACAAAATCAAAGAGGTTATCATAGGGGAATAGCGAATCCTGAACGCACAACTGCATTTGCTCATTAAAAACTAATGCAAATGTAAAATATTTCTATGAGAAACCAGGTATGTCAGGGAAAAAATCTGTCTTTGGCTAGCTCAGATCAACATGCAGTCCATGTTTTCTGTTAGTTTCTGTCCATCCCTTGGTTATTATAACAAGCCTGATTTCCCATGGCACAGTGCATAATTCAGACCTGTAGCTTTGCAGAAAGAACTTTGTATTCATATCCTGTCCAGAAGGCATCTCACTTTTTCCTTGCAAACCTGATTTCTGACAGTTTTGTATTTGTACTGCATGGTCTCAAATCACTGTACCTCATGCAGTTCTTCCCTTGGTGACTTCCTGACAGATTTACTGATTAGCTTTGCCTCATTTAGGTTTTTTTTCTCAGCTTCACAAACAAGAGCACAGGCAATGTTTTGCAGTAACATGGACTGTGCTGTGTTTCTTACTGTACCATGCTTGCTATACAGAGGGGCAAAGCAAAGTTCAAATCTTGAAAAAATTCAAGTGGATCTGTCTCATACTAATTTTTATTCTCATTAGATTTAAACTACATATACCTTTGTGCTTTTTATTTTGAATTAGAGGGATGGTTTTAGAGATTTTTTATTTAGTAGTTAGGGAATATTTAACCTCAGCAGAGTTAAGCTCATGTGGGAAATGCACAGCCTGAATAATTAGCTTTACTCAGATGTGTGGAAATCGTCTCACTCCTTCTCACTGCTTCTGGGGCTTGCAAAACATAACATCTTCCTCCAAAGGGATGGAATAAATGAATAGGGAGGAATAATCATACAAATCCTGTCAAGATGGATGCTCCACAGGGGTGAGTATTTGGACAGGTGATAGCTCCTTTTTTAAAAGATGAAAAATGCTATAACCAGTGACTGAGCTTTTCTGATGTTATTGCATCATTCATTGCAGCCATTTTGGAATATGTAACAGAAAGCTTCAAATGTCCAGTATATGGACCCCAGAGGGGTGACCAATATGCTGCACAACCCCCTGGTGCTGAAAGATTTAATTATCCTATTCATTATAGTTTATGTTAGATCTGTTAAATCTAGAAGTATTGACTGCTAGATGTCTCAAGTAGACATAAGTAATATCAGAATAAATCCACCAACAATAGAAGTTTAGTTATAGGGCCGCCGAATTTAGACAGTTAATGCTCCATGCCAGTTAATCTCATGAAAGAAAAAAATATAAAAGAAAAAACCCTACATGTTTTGTGAGATCTTACTTTTTACCCCTGATATTATACTTAGATATTTTTTACAATCGTAGAGGATTTTTGTGCCCTCTGTGTGTTTTTTTTCATTCCAAGACACAAGAGTATACAAAATGTAGAAGACCTTTTTTTGCCCTCTGTGACATATCTTAATACACCTGGGGAGAGAGGGACAAGAATTTGATGATCTCAGGTCCAGGAATTTTGAGTTATAACTGTCTCTTTTGGGAGTGGATTATTACCCCCGTACTATAGTACGTTCCTGCTCACTAGGCAGGCTTTAATTATTTCAGGTGCTATGGTCAAAGGCTTTTGCTCTTCTTTTTTGTTTTATGTATTTTTCAAAAATCCTCCTACTGGAAACAAGTGCATCAGCTATCTTATCCTGAACACCCTAAATATGCTTTGCCCTAATGCTAATATTCCTCTCCAAGAAACATTAACCAGGTACCCAAACAAGACCATAACTGATTGTTATGAAGGTGTCATGCTGCTGAGAGCGAAAACAATAACTATGTTATCTTCCCAGAAAACTGCTCAACAACTCAGCCACAACAAGACCCTTTCCACACAAAAGGCCACACTTCAGGACCCCACCTTCCAGAGAAGTATGCCCCAAAGCCAACTGAACCAACAGCATCAGTGAACAACTCCAGCTTCTTATTAGACACTGCTGCCACCTAACAAGTGTCCAAAATAAAACTGACAAACCACTAAGTCTAAAGACATCCGTATACAGAAAAAAAGACCTATGAGCATCACCAGAAATACAAATGCTAGCTTCCCCAATGAGAATTGTAGCAACTGGGCACTAACCTTCCTCACCCCTTCGACCCTGTCAAACTCTGTAAAGAAAAAAAAAAATTAAGAAATGTCCTCAATACAATGAGGAACATTTATCATTATGATGGCTGGAGTTGATCCTCCAGAAAGGCTTTTTGGATAAAGGGATATTTATCAATGTACCTGCGGGTGATCGAGTTAAACAACTGCCCATTGCTTCTTTCTGGAAATCTTTAACACCACCTCTGTGGAGACAATAAATGTTCAGTGTATGTCAATAATAGATTGAAGAGCACATAAAAAAAAAAAAAAAAAAAAAAAAAAAAATATATATATATATATATATATATATATATATATATATATATATATATATACACACACACACACACACACACACACACACACACACACTAACGAATGAATGCTGTATGGCGTTGCTTGTGGGATTACTCATTGCATGCACAGTGGAGAAATGCTGCAACTCTATGGTGGTGAGTGTTTGCCCCCTGGCCACTCCTGTCAAAATTGCTTCCCCTGTGCATCTTGCTGCACCGATTTTGACAGGAATGGCCACTCCTGTCAAAATCACTGCTTCTTGGTAATTCGCTGGTTGCTGTCCGCCCTCCTATCCCCCAGAGAGGGGCGGACAACAGAAAATAAACAGCTAGATTTATATATATATATACTAGTTGAACAGCCCGTTACACGGGCCACAGTGCCTCTGGCAGCCGGTCGCGGGGCAGTCACACGCAGTGGAGACTTCCCGCGCCTCGGCTGATACAGAGCTGGACGCTCCTTCGGAGGGCCCAGCTCTGTATCAGCCCCAGCGCGGGTTGTCTCTACTGCGCATGACTGCCGCACGTGCAGCAGTGTCTGCTGCGCATGTCGGGCATTACACACAACTTAGCGAATTATTATATAGGATATATATATATATATATATATATATATATATATATATATATATATATATATAGTTTCTGTGAGATACATCATATAAAGGGGATGTATCACCTTTAAAAAAGTTTGACCATAGGTTTTGTTACTAAAGTATTATTAGGGAAGCTATTTTTAAGTCAGATAGAAGACATGCTTCGCCACAGCTCTATCGTTATAGCAAGCTCCAGTAAGCATTATAACCTCAGTATAATGAGAACCGGAGCTTGACATAATGATAGAAGCCATTCACAGAACACCGAAGGGAAGCGTGAACACGCTCCCTGGGACAGGTAGGAGGAAGGTGGGAGGAGAAGACAATCTGTGCTGTGCACATTATGCCGAAGTGCACAGCACAGAACATTAAATATCTGCAAAAGTAGTTACATTACCAAAAAAAAAAACAGCTTTCCTAATAATACTTTAGTAACAAAAACTATGGTCAAACATTTTTTAAGGTGATACGTTCACTAAAAATTCCTACAGCTCAAACATAACCAGCTCAAGCTTAACATTATTTTATACTACCCAGTGGACAACTTGACATATCAGATGTTTAATCAACCTTACATACCACCAATAAAGAATTATACAGTTCATTTTCTTTCATTATTACTCATATTCAGTTATACATTCATTGCCTTATGCACAGACAAAATAAAAGGGGAAGTTGGAACCCAAGTTCATGGACTAAAAATGTAGTGAATGTCACATGAATTGAAACCGAACAGAACTTGTTTTTAAACATTCTGTTGTGTCTTTGACCTATTTGGCAATTAAACATTTCAGAATATCCCATCTACCTTAAGGATGTTCAGACATTCCAGAGAAGTATTTCTCCAGATCATGACAATACCGTACTTCCTATGGGACATTAAAAATAACAGAACATTTTGGCATTCTGAACCCTTGATTGATTTGTGATTAAAATGGCACCAGACATCCTAATAGAAGTTGGCTGTCTCTTAGTCTTGTTTCCCTAGAGGAGTTCAGTTATTTAATACAAATAGACACCTTGGTCATTCTTGTTTAGTGGCATAGCTCCATTCCATAAGGTTTGCTACCGGCCATGTTTTCAACATAAGCCAATAAAAATATTATTCTTTAGTTACATAAAAATAAAATGAGCATTCCAGTGATTAACTTACCTATAATAAAGCAATACTGAGGAAGTATGAAGGTACCCAATGCTAATATAAGAGATATTACCCCATTTATTAGTGCAGTTCGTCATTCTGGAAAGGGTATTTACTCTCCCATCATTAGATCACGATGAGAGGATGAAGTAAAGAGTACTACCCACCTGAACTATTGTATAATTTTGTATTCTATTGATTTTTCTTTTAATACTGGACAAAATAAAACAAAATATGCAATAAAACAGTCGTACATGTGAGTCATCTTAACATGTCAGTTATAGTTCAGTGCCAAGGGCTTGAAAGGAATATAAATTAAAACAGTGGAAATAGGCAGTATTTTAATTGTGTTTTAATTTTAAAGTGGCCAATAGGAGAACATTAAAAATATATTCACCTCCAGTACATCCCTGCCACAAGGTGTGTTCATGATTCCAAAATAGTTTATATCCCAAGAGAAGTATTTAAGGTGCGAGTGAGAGGATGTGTTATGAAGGGTTTTACCGGGAAAAATATGTTGAGATCTGTCTTGTTTTCAAGTATATTCTGGAGATTTTTTGCAGTACATAGTTACATATTTACACAAATAGAGAGACAAAATATATGCATACATAAGCAATGAAGGAGAAGGCAGATCAACCAGCTTCTTCCTTGTAGTGTGGAATACGCAGTAAGTTGGAATAGAAGTTGTAGGTAGCATGGAGAGTTGGAGTGAGCACACTGCTCAGGTAGTCTGGTAGTTTTCCAGAGAGGTTATAAACAATACAAGAAAGGTGAAGGGTACATCTAGAGTTGAGTGCTAGCCAATTTAGTGCTCTACCCGTATCACAATGATTGGTAGTATAATTACATTTGAGGACAAATTGGTATAATGAATTATACAGAGTATCTCGTTTTCCAAGATGGATTTGTGGTGCACAAGCATATACTACATACCCTTAGTCTATGACTGGTTTTAACATCTGTTAAACAATAAGTTTTCTTACCAGGGGACTTGGACGGGATTTGTTTAGAAACTGAGCACCTATTTTAAGATAAAGCTTGGATGATAATTTAGGAATATGAAGACCAAAAGTGACGTGGGGTCAAGCCACATACCAATGTATTTGTAGGAGTTGACAGTGGCCAATTTATGATTGTACTTTGTTACAGTGGTTAAATGAGTATTGTAGAGTTTAAGTAATTTGCTTTTTGTTCCAAATACCATTGTTTAAGAACAGTTAATTTTTATTGATCCGTTTTACAGCTTCAGAAACACCATTGTGTAGTACCGCCTCCAGTTGAGATATGTTTGTACTTTGTGCAGAACGGAAACATGTCAGGAATAGAAACATATTGGGGGAGATTCACTAAGTGGTGATAAAGAGGTGATAAAGTGGTGATGACTTCTCCAGTTTATCACTTCTCCAATTCCTATGTTATTCTATGGAGCCAATGCCTAAGATTTCTTCAGACTTGGAGATCTTTATAGGTTTTATAGAATAAAATAGGAACCAGAGAAGTGATATCACTAGAGAAGTCATCTATACTTTATCACTTCTTTATCTCTCTTTTATTTAAAAAAAGTCTCATTATCTGGATTAGTGCAATGCTGAGCCAATTGCATCTACTCCAAATGAAACTCTGTAGTTCTCAAGGAATTGTGGATTGCTTTCTTCAGAAAGAGTGACTGAATATTAAAAAACATTAACTCTTTGAGTGCCAGAGGGGTACGCAACGCATTGCAAATGTTATCAAATATCAAGTGCAAATATCAAGCTGCATCACACAATATAGAAAGGGAAGGGTTAACCAGCACCTAAAGAGACAGCAGAAATGTACAGTTCTGTATTGTCTTTATCTGCACATGTTTGTGGTCTCCAAAAAGAAAGCTATGTCACTCTTTCTTTCCCCCCCTCCCATCTCCCTGCACACATATTGATAAGCAGAGAAACTCACAGCTCATTCTTTCCCCCCTTCACATAGATTGATAAGATATTTTGCTAAGTTAGGTTAAATCATAGTGTATTGCATTTGCTGAGAACTAATGTTTTGTTATTTCCAAATATGCAAAGCTTGTAATTCTAATAGAGGGTGGAAACTGATTATGTTATTTGGGTGGAGGAGCAATATTAGGGGGTGGAAACTGATTATGTTATTTGGGTGGAGGAGCAATATTAATGCTTTACTATTGGACTAACGAAATATGCAATGTTGTAGTTTACTGAATATGTAATTTTTGCAATTCTTGTTTTCTGTTAAACCAATCATCTTATTGCTCAAGGGTGTGCTATTAGTATATTAGATACCCCCTCTGCTCATAATTTTCAGAACAGAACAAGTTTTCTTTCCATGCTAATGTGCTGTACTGTTCTCTCTATATTCGAATAAAGAAAGATTCCTGTTTGTTCTTCAATCTTGTCTCTTCATTGGCAGAGCGGCAAGAGTACAGGCGTTTTGCTATCACAAAGCAACGCTTTTCATACCGCTCTGGCACTCAAAGGGTTAAAAAGCGCTAATCAAGCGCATGGGAATTTAGGAATTTGTATTTGACCCCCATGGTGCAGTTTATTTATGCCAAAATAACTTCCGTTTGCTTTTATAAATATGGGTCTTTGTTCCTAAATTACTTTTTCTCTTCAAAAACATTTTTTTAATGATTATTATTATTATTATTATTATTGTTGTTGTTGTTCTGGCTGGCTGGGAATGACAGGAATTGTAGTGTTGGACAGATAGAGAGCCTTACGTTGCCCAGCAGTGATCTATGACTACTGGTTCAGGGAATCCTTACACAACAAAGATGACTGATAACATCACTTTCCACTTACTACTGGCCTGACAGAGTTGACATTGCTTATATATAAAAAGAATGCTGATATAGAGAGTTGCGTGACTTTGTTTAGTTTATCTTTGCACTGAACTTAAATAAATCATCCAATTTCCTGAGTTCAGAGAAGCATCACCAGACAGCAGCAGTTGTTTGAATTTAGACACTTGGTTTACTCCTCGAACACAAAATGGTAATGACAAAACCCAAAAGACAAAGTAAGTTGATATATGTGCTACTATAAAATAGTAAAATAGCACTGGCAGCATTGAACTTGCATAAGCTAGTAATATCCAGTTCCACTCCAAGGGTGAGCTAAGGGTCAGAACAGTGCTAATAACTGTGAAGTTCAGTCTAGTCACTTGTTAGATACCATCAGACTGTAATTTCCATGTCAAGAACATCTAGATTCTAGAAATTATAGTTCTTCCAGCATGCCTGGTTTAACCCTTTGAGTCAACGTAGGGTTAAAAGAGACATTCTTGTGTAGATCTGTTATTATTCATTATTTATATAGTTCCAACTGGATCTAAAATATTAAAGGGATAGTAATGTTTCAAAATAAAAGCAGCTCCAATTAATCTTCATATTATTTGGGCCATGGAGAGTGTTATTTCAATACTGTCAGAGTTATAGTTACATAGTAACATAGTAAATTAGGTTGACTAAAGACACAAGTCCATCAAGTTCAACCTTCTCCTCATACCCCAGTGATTTTATAGCTTTCCTGCTACCAAATAAGTTAGTCTTTATCAGACCTTCCTGATCTGCCTAGTAATAAACAGTATAATGCTATGTTCCCTTTGGAAAGAAATGTATCCAATCTTCTCTTGAATGTATCCATTGTATCTGCCATAACCAGCTCCTTGAGCAAAGAATTCCACAATTTAACAGACCTCACTGTAAAAAAAAACCCTTCCTCTGCTGAAGTCTAAACCTCCTTTCCTCTAATCTCAAGGGGTGTCCCCTGGTCACCTGATCAGGCCTTGGAATAAATAGCTCACCGCAGAGATCCTTGTATTGACCTCTCATTGAAGAGTAATTGAATAATAAAGTACCCCCCTCCCACCCCTTTTACTGATGTAATACTGCTCACCTCAAAACAGAAAGGTGGTGTATAAAGAGTATAAACCTGAAAAACCTGTCAAGGGGCAAGGCTTTCATTGTTCTCATTATGATTTACAAGTAACATTAATAAAAAAAAAAATTACTAAGAAGTCTGTATGGCATGGTATGGGAGGAGATCCAGCGGGGTGACACCATGAGTTACCGTATCGGGTGACACCAACCCTAGTAATGCCTCTGCTGCTCTATAAGTATTTCCTTATATAGTTCACTGTCAACAGCTGAGTCATTACTTTCAGTACCCATTTTAAGATTATTAATAAACAAATTAAAATACTTTTGACCCAGGACTCTATCCCGAGGCACTCCACTTACTGAGATCAACTTGAAAAAGGTTCAATTTACAACAACTCTTTGCAATCTGTCATTTAATCTGTTCTGTATCCATGTGCAAATTTTACCTCCCAAGTGCAAAGCCTTATAATTTATGCAGTAACCTGTTGTGGGGTACAGTAGTACAGGCTTCTGCAAAATTCAAGTATACTACATCAACAGCATTATTCTTGTCCAAGTAACCACTTTCCTTTCATAGAGTAAATTAGTTTGACACAATCTATTCTTATTAAAACCATACTGATTCTTACTAATAATGTTATTCGCCATCACATAGTCCTGAATACTATCAGTCAGTAATCCTTCTATGTTACCCATTACTGAATTCAGACTTACAGGTCTACAATTCCCCAGTTTAAAGTTTGCGCTTGTTTCAATCTGATACTACATCTTTTTTTAATTTAGAAAACTGTTTTACCAGGAAGAATACATTGAGATTTCTATTGTTTTCAAGTATGTCCTGGAGTGATTCCAGCAAATATATTTATGCAAACAGAGAAATAAATATATATATATATATATATATATATATATATATATATAGCAGAAATACCGCATTTACCAATTTCACAGCGTCAAGTCAGGAATCAGCTATCTCTGGACTTTTTTCCTCTACTTATTCTCACACACATCCAGCAGCCCTGGGATCCAGGGCATATGTTGAAATGGGAGTCTGGTGTGGGTGTTTCCATTGGTTGTATGTCAGTTTGTGCACCACAGCAGGCAATCTCAGGCACCGTCAGTCAGGTATGAGTTATGACAAACTGAAGGGGTGACTGGGATCTTTAGGCTTGTCTCCTATTCTTGTTTCCATGCATATTCATCAGAGCTGGGAATCGATATATTTTGAAATGGATGTCTGGCATGGGTTTGTCAGGGAATACTGAAGAAATGCGGCTCTGTGGATTTGTCAGTGGACAGGGTAGGTACTTGCCATGCACCCCTGAAACACTAGTGCTCTTAGTAAGTGCCTACTTTGCCCAGTGAAAAATCAGGCCCTGTTTAGTGATGTTGTGAAAGCTATCTCTGCAATTACCTCAGATAAGGCAACAGTGGGAAGCACTTCTCATGCTTTATGCATACAATTTGTCAGTACCTAAGGGCCAGAAATTATTTTACTGCCCATTATTACTTCTATCCTTGGCTTCTGTGACATTCAAAGTAAATCCTGGCTTATACTCAGTTGGCAGCTGCCTTACCTGTTGTGGCTACAACGACAAAAAGGATACTCCCAGTACTGCAACTTTGCCAAATAAATAGATGCTTTATTTAAATGTTCTATGGAATACTAATGTCACAAATTAAAATGTGACTCTGTTCCTATTTATTGTTAAAGAGAATAAGAGCTTCGGCAAAATATGGATGACACATTTACTACATATGATAAAAAGCCATCATGGTGCTGCTCTCTTGTCTTGCCAGGAAATCAAGTACAATGCTTGGAAATCTAAAAACATAACTGATTCCAGACATGTTCTTAAATTAAGCTCATGTTTTTTTAAGCTCGGTACATTACAATTATATTATATCCATACCTGGGAACTTTGTTCTTTTGCTCTCCCCAGAGGGTAGTTCTATGGTGCCAGTGGGTGGGGGAAAATGACATGATTCACGTCAAAAAGGGGTGGGGCTAAACTGTGAGTGGGGGCAGAGCTAAATGGGCTAGAAAAAAATAGCAGAAAATAGGCTGAGGAAGGAGGAAAAGCCGCGGGGAGTAGGAGGAAAGACTTAAAAACAGCAGAAGTGGGTCGAGTTTCAATGGAAAATCCCCACATCCGGAGACTCAGCCCCTGCCCTGGAGTCTCGGTAACGCAGTGTGAAAACCGGAGTCTCTGGGGCAAATCCAGAGAGTTCCCAGCTATGATTATATCAAAGCCCATTTACAAACTATAATACAACAGAGATGTTTTTGGCATGGACTAGACTTGATGGACTTATGTCTTTTTTTCAGCCTCATCAGCTATGTTACTGTCCCTTTTGAGACACCAACCATAATTGCTATGGTAATGTAAGGCAAGGAGCCCTAGAAATAACAGGAATGGGAGCCCCATGGATCATATTTAACATTATATTTTAGGCCTCAAAAATCAAATATAATTTTTTCAGATGCTACCATGAAGTACAGTGTATAAATAAATATATATTGTGATAAATAGTCACAGCCTTAGGGTTTCTTAGCACAGTCTTCTAGGGCTATAAATAACAGAATCTGGAAGTCAGTTTAACAATGTTTATTGTGTAGTGCAAAACTGTGTATTTTCTTACAGTAACTCAAAATAAACAAACAGAAAATAAATCCTAGCTCTCACCAGAGCATGGGTTGTTATACCCTTAAGGACCCATGACGGTCCAGGGCCGTCATGGAATTCCAGGCTCCCCGCATGGCTGCACGCCGTTCGGGAAATCTGGAATCAGATCCCGCTAAAAAAAAAAATGCTCCGTGGTCCTTAAGGGACCACAAAGTACGTGCGCGGCTGGTCCTTAAGGGGTTAAACAGACTCAATCCCTGACTATAGCTGGGTGGCTAAACCCACAGCCACAACAAAAATAACAACATTGCATGAAAATATACCACTTTTAATTCCAATTGAATACCTTTAGTGTAGCTCTTTTCTTTCTGCAACCACCAGCAGAGAAATCAAACAAAGGGGAAAGAGACCAGAGCCTTTCTTGCTCTGGCCTTTTAAAACCATCTTTTCCCAATTAAGGTTAAGTGTGGCTCCTAACTATCCCTCACTTGCAGTGCTACCTGCTGGGAAATATAGTTTTCTTTCTAAAGTGTGTATAAACTGTGTAGGATATCTTCCTTCCACTACTACTCCTCTGACATTGTCACTATATATATATATATATATATAGTGGTAGATTCAATGTTAAACAAAAATTTGACACACCAGTCAAGCCATAAGACTTGCTTTTCCCCACAGAAATCTCCCATTTGCAGTGTTGTTACTACTGCAAGGGATTCTGGGTAGGCATATGCAAAGAAGTTTAACAAGGAATCACCTTTTTGCCTCAGATTCCACTTTATGCATGGATTCCTTAGAGTATGTGTATGCTGAGCAACAGCTTTAAGATACAACTCAGGAAGAGATACAAAGCCAGTGAAACACTCATGGACAGCCATTTCGTTGTCAGTGCAACTCATCAGCATGAGGTTGGTTTTACTGGCTTGCTCTCTCTCTCTCTCGATCCCTCTCTCTCCCTTTCTCACCCTCTCTCTATCCCTCTCCTCTGAATGGGGCATGGCCATCCAACGTGTGGCCTGTGGGCCAAACGCAGCCCGTCTGACTCCAGGGTGTGGCCCTCCTGAGATTTTAAAAACGAAAAAAACTAGCACAAATGAACTAGTAGGCCAGTAAGACCTATTCCTCTGCCTGCCAGTACTATAGATCTCAAGAACTGATGTTGGATAAATATCAGTTTTGTTATTGATTTGATCAATAAATAAATACATACACATTCTTTAATAGCTGACAGTCTATAATTCACCATTGTTATCATTTAAAAAAATAATAATGCCCTCACACTTATGACTTTCTGATCTTGTGGCCCTGAATTAATAAAAACCTGGACACCCAGGATTTCCAAAGATGTGTTTATGATCTGTGTGTACTATTTTCTTTTGGTTTAGTATCAGTTATATAACGCTACAGTCAACTTGCTTTTCTTCAGGACCAATACTGCCACAAGTACCTTCTACAGGAGAGGCATTTATTAATGTTCAATAGCACTGTACTTCTTGATAAACATGTTATGCATTACAAAGCAACACATTATCAGGAAGAGACTCAACGACTTAGTTTTAAATGGATTTCCAATGTTATTGTTTTCACATCATAAACTGATCTGCAGAGGACATACTTGCTGTCAGTGGTTTGATCAGCATTACAGTAACATGTGGGGATGTCAATAATGCTGATGTTCTGGGTGAAACCAGCTGCACTATAGGGGACAAATAAAATGACCTAAATTGCGTTTGTTTTAAATACAAAACAACAACAGAGGGCACCTCAATGTCCATATAAAATAAAAGATAAGATTTCATGAAGCAGCTCATGTATGTGTTGCCCACTAGACCGATTATGGGGCAAGGGACAGCTGGACTTGTGAAGGATATTTTCTCTGACCCCACACAGATTTAGTACCTCTCTATTTCAGCTGCTCCACTGAATGGTGTAGATCTCCACTTCAAAAAAAAAAAAAAATCAACCAGCAACAAGTATCCAACACACACTTTCTAATACCTATTATTCAAATAGCCATATGCATGTTACTTACATGTGTAGTAGGATGGTCAGTACCAAGGTATAAAACGGCTTAGAGCAACAGAGGGTTTCCCTTCCAAGTATGGGTATTTCTGGTTCTAGAGATTTCAAAGCAAGATTTTAAAGGTAGAATATGCTGATTCCATTACAGAACTTAACAACAGGTACAGCACCACATTATCCACATTATTTAGTGAATAAAGCGTCATGAATAATCTGTTCTAGCACTCATATGCATCAGTTACAGATACAATGCATTGAAGATCTCTCTCAGATTCGGTGGGTTTAAAATTGGGATTTTCTTTCTTCCCCCTATTGTACAGTTGATTTGCCTCAGAACTGCTCTAGTTCATCTTAGTACATCAGCCTCAGTGTCTTTTTTCATGAGGTTGATGCTTCACCTCCGTAATGAGTTCTTGTTTCTTGTTGCAGATACCACACACTCAGGAGAAATTGGCACTAAGAAGAAAGTAAAACGACTACTGAGTTTCCAGAGGTATTTTCATGCATCAAGGCTTCTACGTGGAATTGTGCCACAAGCCTCCCTGCACTTGTTGGATGAAGACTATCTTGGACAGGCACGGGTAAGGAACAACACAAAGAAATCAAATTTGACCATAGTGGAGATGTTCTGTCTTACCCAGTACAGAGCAGTGACATAATGACAGTGGGTGAGAGATAGATAGATAGATAGATAGATAGATAGATAGATAGATAGATAGATAGATAGACAGAGAGTTAAATACCTCTCTAGCATGCAAAGTCTTTAGAACATCTTAGGTTATATACATAATATCAAATATAAAGGAATATTTTAGACTCCTCATTTCAGTGTCCCACAGATTCAACATTTTTCTTTGGTACTGAATAGACAAAACTATGAATATATACTGTGGGTAGGAGAGAATAAAGAATCCTTCTCCAATGTTACTATGTATGCAAAATAACTTTAACATTTACATTTTTAATAAAATTCTTAAATTATTTTGTAAAATTTTTTGAGAGTATATATAAAAATAAGTTACTACATTTGGCTGGGTTCAATAGGATTTTAGTATTAGTGTAAAGTGGGTTTGCATGTCTCTTAGTCTTTTAGGGATAGGTCAGGATTTTCAGTTATCCCAGCTTGGGCACAGTCACAACCATATGTATCCTTAAGTACTGGTTAATTAGCTTTCTTCAAGGAGCAGAGTTGGGCACTGTAAATTACAGATATAGACCGTGAGGGATAAAATGATTGGTTCACTTGGTGACAATCCAAATTAAATAGCTGTAGTGCAAGGGAAGGAAAGTGGTTCTTATCAAAATAAAGGATTTTTTAAAAAAAGAAAAGTATTTTCATTTGTGAGTTCCACTGAAATATGTGAATCTGCTAAGGATTGTGTTGGACTGACTCCAAACTCTGAAACTTATGAAAATTATTAATGTGGCAGATCAAAAATGGATCAGAATTAAGTGAATTTAATGATGGAGCTATAAAGTGAATGCAGTATATTAGTTATTCTAAATATGGGATGCAATTATTCTAGTCAAACATTTATATAAATGTAAATTTTCACTTAAATAAAGAAATGCCTAATAATACTGTGATGTGCAAAATAGGGAAGAGATCAGATTTTATTTGGGCATAGATTACATTCAATCAGAAATCAAAAAATATTTGCCAATTGATTATTTCCTGCATCAGCAGATATTTTCTGATGGCCAGTTCTGTGATCAAATTCTGGTCGAGGGTCAGAAACTATTTTAAAAATTTGTTTTAAGAATTTGATATTTTCAAAAAGAATAATAAAAAAAGTCCCATGGTTCTTTAAGAGTGCTGAGAAACATTCTACAATAATCCCAAAATGAGGCTTCAGAAGACCAAATATGTCTGGACATTTGCTGTTTCCCTTATGCATGATCAGACAGGGGAAATTGGGGGACCACTATCTTACTCAGTTTCCTTGTCTTCTTCACATTCCTGCCACCCATAGTTGACCTCTCCATTTCCAGATTACAATAACCCTGCTGTACCGCAATGGAGGTGTTAACCACCTTGTTTAAAAAAAAAACAAAGGGAGCTCCCATCACCACCAATCACTCAATTTAAAGGGATAGTAATGTTTCATAATAAAAGCTCTAATTAATCATCATAGTATTTGGACATTGGAGAGTGTTGTTTCAATTCTGTCAGAGTTATAGTTCAAGAGTAATTTGATGAAAAAGTGTCCCCCTCCCGCCCCTTTTACTGACGTAACACTGCTCAGCCAGAGCAGAAGGGAGGTGCCCAGGTAGATTGCAGAACGGGAAAATCTTCAATTAAGATAAGGGAAAAAGCTGAAAAGCTTGTCAAGGGGGACAGGGCTTTCATTGTTCTGATAGAAAGAATATTGTCCCTTGCTGTTATCTGTCTGGTCTATAGACTGCATTCCACATCTGAGAAGAGATGGCTTACACTAGGTAAAAGGGGCGGGAGGGGGAAACTTTGCTTATGAATATCTCTCAAACCATAAAGGTTTGAGAGATAAGACTTATATCGTTCTTCATGTTTTTTTAATGCCTACAAAATAAAATAAAGATAAAACGAAGTATTACTATGCCTTTAAACAAATGATTAACCAGGTTTTTTGCTATAATATATTAATTGAAAAAATCCATTTCAGACATAATTTATATGTGTGTCTCTATGTGTTTTAATACATGCTCAGCTTGCTGTTGAAATCTAGCAGTGTACAAAAGAAACTGAAAAAATAAAACTCTAAACATCCAGCCAACTCTATTGTTCCCACTAATTAAATAAAAAATAGATGATCATCCCCCATACACACACGATACTTCCTGTGCCAGTGCTCGAGATACTAGAAGAAAAATGACTGGGATTTGGCTTATATACAAGCCAATCCCTGTTTACATTTTTCCCCACAGTCTCATTGGTTGGGAGGTGGGGTTAAGCAGGGCACTGTAGGTGCCCTGATATAATCTTCCCTTCCAGCCAATCAGAGTAGAGAAGTAGGGGTCACATATGACCAAGAGATAAGCCATTCCTCTAGCCAATCATCAACTAGAGAAAGAGGTCACATATTATATGCGTGACCCCTATATTTTCTCTGATTGCCAGTTAGAGGACCTTACTCCAGAACATGTACAGCGCCCTGTATAATTCTACTTCCCAGCTAATGAAAGCATGTGAAAAAATTAAAAGAAGGCATTGGCTTGAAAATAAGCCAATATCTGTTTTATTTTTTCCTTCCGTGTCCCTGGTATCACCCAAGAAGGATTTTTGGGGGGATGGGGTGTCATTTTTTTATTTTATTTGTGGTTACATTAGTGGCAGTGCAGATTTATTAGGTTCTTTTTTATTTATTATTTTCTTTCGCCCTGTGGGGGGCTCAGGCACCATTGTTTATGCTCCTTCCACCTGGAGGCAGGGCACTTTAAGAAAAAAGTCTCTGGAGAAGGCCACTCATACCAGCCTTGCTTAACCCCCACCGATCTGTGCTTCTCCAGTTTTAATGCTGTGTCTGAAGGAGGTCATAGGTTTACCTCTGTCTGAAGTCATTTAGTTATTTAGATTTATTTTTATTCCTTTATTTCAATTTTATTTGGTTATAAATGTCCTTAATCTTATTTGAGGATATTCTGGGACACTGTAGTATTCAGTTACTTTTTTTGCCATATTAGTTAATTTTCTCCTGTCCTCTCCCATCGTTGGGCATTATTTTTAGATTAATGTGGGTCATTCTAACTACATATTAACCTTTTTTTTCTAATTTCAGCTCCAAGTAGTACACCTTCCTTGGGCCATAAATGAATCATATCATAGGGCAGTGTGGGGATAGGGAAGTTGTAGCCCACAACAGCTGGAGGCCCAGAGGATGATAATCTTTCATTAATATGTGAAATTGAAAGTTAAGTAGTCATCCCATCCTCCCAGAATTCAAGCTAATTTGACAATATGACTAGTGTGAAATCTGGTTATATTTGTTAGGAAAAAAACAGTAAACATCACCTACTATTTTATAACCCTATTCATGTAGTGAAGGAGATGGGCCAAGTTTTTAAGAACCACCAACAGTTAAGATTTTCAGGACCTCCTACTGTAGAGAAATCAGTGGATGTCATTGCACCTGTACTAGTGGTTTTGCTCATGGGGAGAGATCCTAAAAATCTCCACTGGGATGTTCTTGAAGACTGAAGATGGAAACCGCTGCAATAAGTGATGAGAATATTCTTCACTGATCCAAAGCTCTTTTTTTTAGTCAAGTTGTCTGAAAACTATGTTGGTGAAGACGTTAGGCAATTGTGATAGCTGGAAACCTTTTACTCACCAGTTTTCATAAAACAATTTTTCTCCCTTTCTGTGTAACTTAGTGAATCTCAATGTTGGTTCTCTTACATACAAAGGAAATTCCTGTTTCATAATAGGTGGATAATCATAACTCAGCCATTGGTTTTACACATGTTATGCATAATGCTTAAGTGTGAACATCCTTGGTCTGTTGGTATTTGCCAAGGGCTGCTGTTGATAGTCACTGGTGTGAAATAAAAAGTCCAAGAACCTAAGGTTACTGAACATTTATGGGAGATGAACTGGGTACTGAACATTTATGGGAGATGAACTGGGTACTGAACATTTATGGGAGATGAACTGTACATGCTAGAAATGGGTTTATGAATCATTGTTCTTTACTGCCCCCCAGTGGAGAACAGCTACATGTGCAGATACCATTACAGTTAAAGTCTCTATATAGAAATCTATAAAGCATAAGTATGCACGTAAGGTCCACAAATACCAATTATAGGCCAGATTTTTAGGGTATGGCACTTTGAAGATAACTAGATAAACCCCTTGGATGCTAGAGATTGTTCCATATCTTTGTTAAACCAATTTGTTTGAGATATTTCACACACAAGGGGGTGATAGATATATCTGATTTATCTGTATGTATGTATGTATGTATCTTTTTTTATATAGCGCCATACATGTACACAGCGCTTAACAGAAGTTGAAATAATACAATACAAAAATACAGAACTGGGTTAAGAGCATTAAGCTAAAGTGCGATCACTGCATTATTTTTTTGCAGCAATGGTATCATACACTGGAAAAGTGACCCTGCCCCAAGGAGATTACAATCTAATTAGAGTTCATGATGACATATAGAGCCAGTAGGAGGAGGATTATAAGTGCAAGTACAAGGTGTGGTACTTCCTGTATAAAAGCAGAGATAGCTTTAATATTGGTCCTGTTAGCAGAACTTGTTATTAGGGTGATCTTCCACTGACAACAGGTATATAGGAATGTATGCATTTTTTACATTTGAAGTAGTAAATTAATTAAGTTTAAACTGTAGTAGAACATAAACATAGCTCTATCCTTCCATAACCCTCTAAGGACCAGAGAGATTAGCAGAACTGCTTTGGTCCTTAACGCTTTGAGTGCCAGAGAAGTGCTCAATGCGCTGGATTCCTTTCTGCCACTCAAAGTGTGAAATTTTTAAATAGACATGTTTGCAGTAGGTTATAATCATATTGTACAATTTGTTTTCACAGCATATGCTATCTAAAGTGGGAATGTGGAATTTTGACATTTTCCTGTTTGATCGCCTGACAAATGGTAACTATGATGCATACGCTCTCAGTATTACACATGTCAGTATGGTATTATCTCATGTGCATTTAAAGGGATAGAAGCACTTAATATAGAGTAACATTGATTTTGTATGGTTTATTCTCCTGAGTACAATAAGGGTACTCCCACTGCTGGGTGCAGTATCTCAACTGCCTGAAATTGTACATTGGCGCTGTTGCTACATCACCCTCTGGAAATTTATGGTCAACTGACCTGAACTTTCCATAGAATGACACTGTGAGTCCCTACAAAGAACTGGAACAATTCAAGAGCAAACCATCTGTACCATAGGTGATCAATAAAAAAAAAAAAATCCAGCTTATTTAACCCTTTGAGTGCCAGAGAGATTTTGCAATGCTTTGGATACCTCTCTGGCACTCAAGGTGTTAATAAGTTAAAATAAAGAGGATAAATTCCTCATTTAAATCTATGAACATTTTTATTTCTCCCCTATGGTGCAGCTGGTTTCCACAAAATTGTTACATCACTCTATTTAGTACCTCAGCCTTTCTGTTATACACAATAAGTTGTGCTTCCTACCAGTTCCAGCCCACTTTGACTCTGTAGTAATAGGACTTTTAGCTAAATGGCCAAAAAAATTAATCAGGGAAAAGTAACACATATAAGAGTGATATGAAAAACCAGATAACACCTACTAGTAATAAAGGGTTCACTTTTAAAAGGTCGCATGCAAAAGAACATGTGACCTTTTAACACAGTAACCATGTCATCATGGTTAAAATTGTGACATTAGAATCTCATGCTGCATGACAGCACAAGACTCTCATGTTGCATAGTGAAACATTGCATAACGTAACTACAACTCCCATCATGCTTATCTATCTGGTAACTGCACATCGGATAGAACTGCGCAAGCATAGTCAGGGGAAATAAAGAGGTACTGTACTGGTCTCAGCAATACTTTGTGAGTATTTATTGCAATTTATGGCATTAACATTTAATCTCCCCTTCTCTGCATGCAAACTGACAGGGCAGAGCGGAGCACGCAGAGAAGGTGGGAAAGAACCTGTAACAGAGCTGAGAAGATGGAGCATTACAGCATTACTTTACAGGGATCTCTTTTGTCATTCAATATCAAAACAACAGGATAAGAATGTACATGTGAAGGGTGGAAGCTCCTCTTTCAAATTAAGGCAACTGTGTTGCTCTGGAGTTAGGGAGCTGAGATGAGATGTTTTTATTGTCTCATTCACAATACCAAACAAACACAAAATAATTACCAATGTAAGATCTTCTTACATTCTTACTGCTAGGAGATCAAGAGATTGCCTGTCATATCTTGCGGAGTTCTATCCGATGCACACTTACCAGATAGGTGAGCATGATGGGAGTTATTGTCTGTCAAATCTTGCAGAGTTATATCCGATGCGCACCTACCAGATAGGTGAGCATGATGGGAGTTGTAGTTATGTTATGCGATGTTTCACTATGCGACATGAGAATCTCGCACTGTCATGCAGCATGAGATTCTCATGTCGCCATTTTAACCACGGTGACATGGTTACTGTGTTAAAAGGATGCACAACCTCAATAATCAAACTACAATATGTCCTGAATGTCATGTCCATGGAGGCAGACATGACAGTTGCTAGCAGGACCACAGGATCTCACACTCTGCCCACTACAGATTTAAAATTTCACCTTTTAAGAACAAGAGGGGAGTGAAGGGCACTACTTTACAGTGTTGTGCTCACCCCCGTGGTCCTTGAAGAGTTAAGTAGGCCCAGGCACTCTGCTTGCTTCAGTTTGAAAAAAAACTGTCATGTCTGCCTCCATGGACATGAAATCCAGGACTGACTGAAGATGTTATCTCACGAACAAAAACACAAGGGCAAAATTAAGGGAGCTATTGATTTTCTGGCCATAGAAAGGTAAATAGAATGTTGTTATTATGAAGTGCTAGTTCTCCTTTAATCATGCAGCAGTCCATGCGATTGAACCGGGGATTGAGTGATATTTGTACCGGAAGGTTACTTCCCTAGCTGATTAGTACTGGAAGGTTACTTCCTTAAAGGGGAACTTTCACCCCTTAATAACTAAATCTCCCCTTACTGCTGACCTGGCGACTAGCTGCTTAGTAGCGCTAGTCGCCAGAAATCTTACCCCGTTCTCAAGATTTCGGCGTTTCAAAGGATCAGGAAGCACGGACGTCTCTTCACAGTGACGTCCGTGCGCCTGCGCTGTCAGTCCCTTGTCAGTCCCTTGTGCACCGTACGGTGCAGAAGGGACTGACAAGGGACTGACATCGCAGGCGCACGGACGTCACTGTGAAGAGACGTCCGTGCTTCCTGATCCTTTGAAACGCCGAAATCTTGAGAACGGGGTAAGATTTCTGGCGACTAGCGCTACTAAGCAGCTAGTCGCCAGGTCAGCAGTAAGGGGAGATTTAGTTATTAAGGGGTGAAAGTTCCCCTTTAACTAATATTGGACTGCCCCTGGTCTGTACTTCTAGAAGTATGAAACATTGCCATCATTCAGTTGCTAATTCCAACTTGGAGTGCCCTGCAGAAAAGCAAAAGTCAGACTTGGGGGACATGGATGTTATTACATGGTGATAATTCATGCAAAAGAAGGTGACACACCGTTCCTCTAGGTGTAGAATGATTAAAATAGGAAACAATATTTATTCACACTTAAAGAGTTAGTAACCCCCCCAAAAAACTGTTGGCGAATTGATAGGAATAATAAAAAAACATGCAATGCCCTTATTCCCATCTCTTAAACTGTTATGGTTTGAGAGAGGTACAAAAATAAAGACCTCCGCTCCCTCCCCTTTCTGCCTGACGAGCTGTAAAGCTGTCAGAGGCAGAATCTGGTCGACTGACTTTAGGCGGCTCTTCATGAGTGCTGACATAGGGATATCTAACTATAATTACTTCAATGGTATGGGCTACAACGTGTGCCTGGCTTGCAAGCACACGTTGTAGACTATTCTGATGAAATAATCATAGTTAGATGTCTCGATGACAGCGTTCCTGAAGAGCCGCCGTCTGGTCCCGGAAGCAGGATCTCATGATGCCCGCTATACAGCGGACGCATGAGAAGGGGGTGGGAGCGGAGGTCTTTATTTTCTTACATCTCTCAAACCATAACGGTTTGAGAGATGGGAATAAGGGCATTACATGTTTTTTTATTATTCCTATCAATTCGCGAACAGTTTTTTGGGGGGTTTACTATCCCTTTAAATAGAAGACAGTAAAAAATATACATACACATAATACACATACAACAATTATTATTAAATAAAGAATGTGACTGTTGCTCTCAATATATCTGGATATACTCTAGACTGATATAACTGCAGATCCCATTACAGGGTTACATGAGCACAGACTAAGATTTGTAATGAATAAGATCAAATCTGTGCAGGGAGGTGATGTATAAGAACCCCACATTCAGAATGGGGAACCAGATGCTGGTTATGTATACGCTTACAAGATAAAAGCTTCTTTATCTTGCAAGATAACAGTCACAGAGCTAGTACAACTTTTAAAACCCAAATCTGTCTGCGGGAACAATTCTTTATGATCTGCATATAAAAGTTCTGTGTGTCCATAACCAGAACAATGATACAAGTATACCCTTACTTTATACAGTCTAGCTTATCGCCTACTGAAAGTTTGGTCAATTGCTTCTCATTGCAATGTTCTGGAGAGCCACAGCTGATCATAGGAAGAAATGTGAAAACGGAGGTGGGGTGTGTAATTCCTCAACGATACTTCCGTGATTAGCTCAGTAACAGGGGAGAAAGAGCCAGGGGAGAGAGAACCGGGCCAGAATGACAGGGTGGAGAGGAGCGGGGAGAGAGAGCAGGGGCAGCGCTGTGCAAGACTGAAGGTAGACTGAATGAAGGTAGCGACGTTTAAATTGGCGAAATGAATACCTCGTGCTTTTATGTAGGACAAAATTCTCATGTTGACATGGTTAATGTGCAGTGGCGTAACAATAGGGGTCGCACCTGCGACCGGGCCCGTCACTCCAAGGGGCCCGGCCGCCACCTGCGAACCCACATCCACTCGCCCACAGCCCTGCCCGTAGCAGCTCAGCTGATCTTCCGGCGCTCTAGTAATGCAGAGCGCTGGGAGATGACATCATCTCCCAGCACTCTGCATAACTGAGAACCATGCAGGAGATGGAGGTAGGAAATGTACATGGGGCAATGTGCAGATGGGATTGGATGGGGTGGGGCGGCAGCAATTTCTGCACCAGGGCCCGGTGGCTTCTAGTTACTCCACTGTTAATGCGGCTTCTAGATGCACAATATTTCATATGCGACTTTTTAAAAGTGATCTGTATCTCATTTAGGAAGGGATCTGGTTATTAAATGTCACTGTTTTCTGTAACCAGACAGGTATGCTCCTGGGTTGAGACAGCTCAAAGCCACATGGTCCAGTAATTACATCCCCTTGGCTAACATTGTGGTCGTCACAGAGGAATGATCATTAATTCCTCCTAATATTACTCCTAACAATAACCCCCCACATATCCTAATCTGGAAAGAAAATCTTAATGGCCTCTATGAATCAATGCTGCACAGATTTTATCCTCAGTCTTTATTAATGGATATCATATCCATAGAACCGAACATTATTTTTGTTTTTGCCTGAACTGCATTACCGCAAACTCCTCCCTCTGGTCTTCAGTGGTAGGAGTTTAGAGTCCTAAGATCCAATTCAATAACTAGCAGTAAGTTTATAACCTATTAGTTTAAAAGTTCAGTATAGGACCACACAGACATTGAGACAGAGAGCAATCCTGGAGCAAACCAACTGTACCATATGGAACATATAATACTCTCCCAACTCTCATGATTTTTAACGACCATTTCTTGTTCCATTGTCTGCCATTACCAAAATGTGTTCCACAGAAACTCTTGCACCTCTTTAGAGAACCATTGCCTTAGATCAGATAGAGAGGAGGAGAAGACGGTAGTCCACTCACCTCTGCAGTTTATCTCTCCATACTGGTAGATATACAATATGGGCAAAAGAAAAAAGTATGATGATACATGCAGGTAGATATCAACCCAAAAGAAACATATCTTCACAAAGAAATTGGTGTTTAAAGTATACAATTACAAAGATAAAAATATTACACCATAGAAAAGTCACTCACTTTTCCCTCACAAAGCACTGTGCATTTTTTAATACATTTGTTTATATGTCATAATAATTACTTGATGATGCCTCTTGGTTAACCAGTTTAAAAGAAAACTAACTCCTAAAAACAAAACTGCATTATATATGCATTTAAATACCATGCTCTATAAGCTATCTATAAAAGTATCTTTGTTTAATGCTAGATACCTGATATTTAAAACTAAATGCGTTTTGTAACATATTGTGTGCAACCACTGATTGTTTATGCTCTTTGTGTAAGATTGTATGAGTCACTGGGAACTAAATCACATAATGTGTTGAAATTATGACTCATCTCTCTTCTATTCAGAAAGTTTTTATCTCTAGCAGTTTACAGACAGTAAAGCACTGTCATTCCAAGACTTTTATGCTAATTGGTTTCCAGGGTCCTGCACTTAGATACCCTCAACAAAACATAATTTAGACTACCATTTAGGCCCCATACTTCTATATAAAGGGTATATACTGTAACCCAATTTCATATTAGATGCTAACTATTGACACCTCACAGGCAAACAGGCCAGAGTTTTGGGAGACAAATTCTGAATAATTTGTCTAACGATAAATTAAAGGGATAGTAATGTTTCATAATAAAAGCAGCTCTAATTAATCATCATAGTATTTGGACTTTGGAGAGTGTTATTTCAATTCTGTCAGAGTTGTAGTTCAAGAGTAATTCAATGACAAAGTCTCCCCCTCCCGCCCATTTTACTGATGTAACACTGTTCAGCCAGATCAGAAGGGAGGTGCCCAGGTAGACTGCAGAGAGGGACAATCTTCGAGTAAGATAAGGGAAAAACCTGAAAAACTTGTCAAGGGGGGGCAGGGATTTCATTGTCCTCATAGGAAGAAGAGTGTCCCCTGCTGTTATCTGTCTAGTCTTACAACCAGATTACATATCTGGGAAAAGATGACTTACACTAGGTAAAAGGGGCGGGAGGGGAAACTTAGCTTGTGACTATCTCTCAAACCATAAAGGTTTGAGAAATAAGACTTATATCGTTCTTCATGTTTTTTTAATGCCTACAAAATAAAATAAAGATAAAACAAAGTATTACTATCCCTTTAAGTCTTGTCTGACTTATTATATAGTAATTTAATCCCTGTGATAGCAGAGAGATCATAATGCATTGCATTGTTTTGAGGACCTATTTAGCGGCTAAGGGATTATGGCAACTGGGTTTGTTAGTGGGATTTAACAATTGGACACCATTGTCTTCTAATATTCACTCGAAGAAGAAACTTCTGTACTTTAATAAATATTGATAAGCTAGTACACGAAAAGACAGCTACTTACTTTTCTCTATGACGAAAACTTCGATAATTAAAGGAGAACTAACACCATTTGATAATACCGCCCCCCCCCACACACACACACATACACACTAACCTTACTATGTCCAGATAATCCTATTAGCCACAATAAATGTTTCTCTTGTGCCTTTGTTGAAGAGATAAATCAGTCCTAGGGGCGTTATGTTCAAGAAAAATGGAGGCATTTGCAGTGTATGGGAGAACTAAAAATCCCCATTGATTTAAATGTGGAATTTAACCCCTTGAATGCTAGAGAGGTCTCCAACGCATTTGATAGTATTCAAGGGGGTAAAATACCCTTTTAAATTAATGGGAATTTAGGAATTTTAGTACTTCCCTATAGTGCAAACGGTTTGCCCCAGAACTCCTCTTATTTTCAACATACAGCCGTCTGCTAGTTTTCATGTCTACAGAAGTGTGCGTGACAGCTGCTGGCAAATTTTTCCAAACTGTATCAGGCAGAGTATATGAGTCTGCTTCACCCTTTTATGGACCAGTGTGATGCAAAGCAATCTGTTGCAAAGCCCCTGGTCATTAAAGAGTTAAAGGAATAGTAATGTTTCATAATAAAAGCAGATCCAATTAATCATCATAGTATTTGGGCCATGGAGAGTGTTATTTCAGTACTGTCAGAGTGGTAGTTCAAGAGTAATTGAATGATAAAATATCCCCCTCCCGCCCCTTTTACTGATGTAACACTGCTCACCTCAGAGCAGCAGGGTGGTGTCCAAGTGGATTGCAGAGAGGGACAATCTTCAATTAACATAAGGGAAAAAACCTGTCAATGAGGGTAGGGCTTTCATTGTTCTCACAGTAAGAAGATTGCCCCTTGCTGTGAGCTGTCTGCTCTTTGGACCAGATTCCACATTTGAGGGGAGGTGGCTTACACTAGGTAAAATGGGCAGGAGGGTTAAACTTTATCTTTCAATTACTCTTGAACTACAACTCTGACAGTATTGAAATAACACTCTCCATGGCCCAAATATTATGAAGATTAATTGGAGCTGATGTTTTTGTGAAACATTACTATCCCTTTAAGATTACAATGTGCAGTGAGAAGAGTCAGAGGTTCTGTGATCCTGCTAGCAATTTTCATATCAACCTCCATGTATGTGGCATTGTCTCTTCAACAAAGGCACAAGAACAAAATTCAGAGGAGCCAATACGATTTTATGGGCATAGTAAGGCAACTGGGGGTTAGTATTAGGATATCTTATTTGTTATTTAATAATTCATACCTAAATCATAGTTTAGTAATATTTTTGTAACTATAATTACATTTTTAAGGAACATTCCTATTTCTCTTGAATTGATATCATTAATATCTGTGAAAAATGTAAAGTAGAACCTTCACTTTGTAACAAATATGTATTTTGAAAGATTTTTCAAAAGCATGTTTATTTTTGTTAGCTGTTTTTGTATTTGATACAATAGTTTAAGATATGTTGTGCTTTATTTATTTGTCAGTTTATGAAAATGAGCTTGTACTTCCTGGTAGGAAGAAGCAGTTGGGATGAGGAGCAGTGTGACATTGCCTGCAAGTACCTGCCAGATTTGCACTAACTGACAAATAAATACAGTTAACTATATCATTAAAAAAAGGAAACATAAATATAGGTGCTTTTGAAAACTATTTCAAAATAACTAATTTGTTACAAAGTGATAGTTCCCCTTTAAGGATATATCCGTTTATATAATATATATTTCTTCTTCTTTCAGGTAACAGCTTAGTGACTTTGCTGTGTCATCTATTTAATGTCCACGGACTTATTCACCACTTCCAGCTTGACATGGTGAAATTGCACAGGTTTTTAGGTAAGTGAGACAGAGCTGGATTTACATCCCAGGCAAGGGGGGTTATGCACCGAGGCATGATAAAGAGCTGATATAGCAGAGAAGACTTCTCAAGTGACATTACTTCTCCATTTCCTATGTTATTCATAGAACCTATTCACTAAGATCTTCAAAACTGGAGAAATCCTATTGCACTGGCTACATAGAATAACATAAGAACTGGAGAAGTGATATCAATGAATAAGTCATCTCTTTATCAGCCTTAGCTCTGGCCATGACCACACCCCCACTCTTCACATAATCCCTCCCACAATCCCATCTACTGTTCCATGGCACAGAAAATACCCTTAGACTATATCCTTTAAAATACAAGCACCAAAGGGGTTTTACCCTTGGTTGCTAGAGAAATTTCAACACATTGATTCCCAGAATATTGGAGTCAGAGCCCTCTCTAGTATCCAAGGATAGGCAGTAAAATTATATATATAAACTGGTACATTTGTCCAATGGCAAGTCTGGCTCAGATTGAGAGGTTTGTCTTTAAACCTTTGCATATCTCCCAACATTTCAAATGGCCAACGAGGGACACTTGTGTTTTAGGGGGTGCAGCTGGGGGCGTGGCTAGTAGGCAGGGCATTACCAAGTATTTTTAGGTTATTTTGTGACCTATTGACAACTCTTTGTGTAAATGAATAAATGATTTAGAACAAGACCAAACTGTTTTAATCACACTGACTAATTTATATACATATATACTGAAGAATATACAAACATATATATGAGTTTAATTGCTGTGGAGCAATTTAATACACTAATATACACACCACACAGTCTGATCTCCTAAAAAGAGGGACACCAGGGTGGGAAAGAAGGATTTGGTTCAAAAAGAGAGACTGTCCCTCCTAAAGAGGGACACTTGGGAGGTATGCCTTTGTGTGCCAGAAGAGTATGGATCGCATTGCTTTCAATGCATTCCGAACCACTCTGGCATGCAAAGGGTTAAGGTTTACAACTTATTGCACTATACTCAGTGGATGCAAGCATGCAAACTGTTCCATTTCTTAAATAAATAGATGTGGTAGCTTCTAAAACAATATTCAACAGCCCGATAAGCTGTCTGTACTTAACTAATTAATTTTGCAGAACCACTAAAGGTGAACTTTTTAATTAAAAAATATATTATGGTAAAACAAGAGCACTCTTACTGCCAGGAGATTTTTCATAAAAAAGTTTATACCGCTCAATTTGTTTTCACTTTAAACTGAAGTTTCCTATTACTTACAATGGAGAGGTGTAGTCAGTGACTCAAGTGCATTATAATAAAACGTTTGCTGCCAACAGTTTGACTTGTATTAAGTTTTGAACAGTGAAAGTGCATTTGGTTTACTCAGCAGAAAAAGCCCTATATATTTTTTTCATAAGATAAATGTTTACTGATGCTTTATTACACCACTTTACTACAAGAGATACCAGCATCTTTTAGGTATTTGTTTATTGTTTGGAGGATTCCATTACAACCGAAAATGTTTTACAAATGATTTCTTTTAGTTTTGGCAGATATTTACTAGCTTTTGAATTCTGTAATCACATTGTGGCCAAGAGTCAGAATGGAATTGCCAAATTGTGCATATGTGTGTGTGTGGGGGGGGTTTCCATCAAAGTCCCTTTTGGAATACTTTTGGAGTGCTGTGGAATGCCCCAAAATGACACCAAAGAGAGACTCAAGAAGCCCAAGGGAAATTGTCAGATATTGTCTGCCTCCCTTGGGCTGAAGCATGCATGGGAAAACAGGGAGGCCAATAGTCCGCCCAGTCCTCTGCCTAATCCCTATGTCCCCAGCACCTTGTCACATCCCTGCCATCTGCAGTTAATGATTCAGTTGCTGGATCTCAGCAGAGGGCTTAACCACCATTTAAAAAAACAAAAAAACATACCATACCAAATCACGCAACTGGTTGACCCCTCCATTGCTCAATTAAAGCAATCTCATTGTTCAGTCAGTGGATTGTTAACCATCATATGAAAACTATTGACCCTTCTATTGCTGGTGCTGATAAAATTATGTGCAATGTCAATGGAAGGCTTATTTAGTGTAAGAAAAAAATAAAAATGAAAAAGTGATAAAATGACTTATAATGAAAAAAGCTGATAACACTATCCTCCCAGCTCTCCATCATGATGAGACCAGAAGAGAGTATGAAAAAACATGGGCTCCAAGCACCCCAAATAATTTTTAAGTGCAAGAATGTGACTCAGAAAAATAATGAGGTGCAACATATTCATTTTTCAAAATACACAAAAGTGGACCCTAGGACCACTTCAGATATCCACACAAATTAAAAAAAATGCCCTAAAAGCCTGCCACTATATTTTTTGCTGGTTGGTACCATTTTAGCCATAGAAATACAGGAGGCAAATATAGTCAAGTTGATACCTTTATTAGCTAACTAAGCAGATATAGGATGCAAACTTTCAAGACCTCTCAGGTCTCTTCCTCAGGCATGTTATACAGATAAATATGAAAACATCTCCTATACAAGTATACATTGCATTGTTTAGAATGGAAATCAGATAAGAAAGATTGGTCCAGACCCAGATTCTTTGATCAGTCAAAGGTAGAGGAGTGTGATGTAAATTGCAGTCTTCCTCAGAGGAGTGAAAGGTATTTATGATCCCAGTGGGTGTGTTGTAAATGTTAATCCACAATGTGGCAGGGATTCTCTTTCTCTATTCAGACCATTATTTAAAGCATTAAACTGTAGCATTATTTTAACCTCCCATTTTTAGAGATGCACCGATACCGATTTTTTAAGACCGAGTACGAGTACCGATACTTTTTTCAAGTACTCACCGATATCAATTACCGATACCTTTTTTTTGCGGTCATTTGCCAGTTTTCCAAATACTTAGATACTTTAGGTACTTGGAAAACTGGCAAATGACTGCAAAAAAAAGTATCGGTAATTGGTATAGGTGGGTACTTGAAATATATATACACACACATACATACACACACCACCTCTTGATTCTCCTATTTTGACTCTTTCTCCCCCTCTTGATTCCCACCTTTTGCTTCATTCTACCCCTCTTGAGCCCCCTTCTTTTGCCTTGGCTTTTTCTCTCCCTTTTGATCCCCCTTTCTCCCCCTCCTTCTCCTTGACTCTTGATCCCACCCTTTTGCCTCTCTTTCTCTCCTGATCCCCCATCCTTTTGCCTCTTCTTGGCCTCTCTCCTTTTGTCTCCTGTCCTTCCTCCTTTTGCCTCTTTTTCTCCCTCTTGACCCCCCTCTCTGCCTCTTACACCACCCGCTCCTGATGCCCCATCTTGCCTCCCTTACCCTCCTCTGTCGGGTGCTCGCTTTTCTCTCGCGAGCCCCAGCAAAGGTCAGCGTCGGAGCGTTGCCGTGGTAACCAGCGGCAACTCTCCGAAATGCTGCAGGACTGAGAGGGCTCCCTCTCTGCAGCACCGACCCTAACACAGGGTATCGGTGCTGGCATCGGACGCATTTGCGCGAGTACAAGTACTCGCGCAAATGCCGGTATCGGCAATGTTTTCATTGTTTTACTTTTTTATTAATTATATATATGCAATATTAATTTATTTTGCTGTGTTTGTACTTTAAAAATTGCAGTTAATGTGTTCCATAGTTTATTTTATTTCATTTGTTAAATGAGGGAACAAAGGTCCCACTAATCCTTTTAATTTCTGAATACTCTCCCTTCTGATCTGTCCAGGATAGAGAAATGGGGGGGGGATATAATTTTCCCTCCAAAAATCTAATTGATTACATATTTTTCTTACAGTTAATGAATGTTTTATTTTTGACAAGTTTAACTCCTCCATTGCCATGTGGCTGGAATGCATTGATTGCAGTGTCTTCCTAGGTTGTCTGGCAGAGGGGTCAATTGTGGGCCCAGTTAGACTATTTGTTTTTTTTTTAAAGTTCACCCATCCGATGAAAGAAAGTTTGCAACACATTGCCAAGCAATGGACTTCAAGCTGTCATCAAGGGATTTAAGCCCTTAAGGAACCATGACATGCTAGGACGTCAAGCTAGTCACGGTACTTAAGGACCGGTGACAATCCTGGCAATCTGCTCTGCCATCCCAGAATACTATATGCAAAAAACAATCCAAAAGTTCTGTGGTCCTTAATGGCCATCCGTGAGCCGGATTGGATGGTCGCTAATGGGTTAAGGGGGACTTGATTCAGTGTAGGGATGGTTGTGGAGTGAAAATGGAACAAAGGTGGGGGAGGGACTGTGGTGATCTCAGGCTTTAGGAGCCTACAAGGTCATTTTCCCAAGCTTGGCATCATAATGGAATGACAAGAGATGGAAAAAGGCTAAAAAAAAAAAACCTTTTTCTGACTCTGTTGCTGGCCAGACTTTCATCCAGCTTACATGGAATTCAGATAGCTGTGCATGTCCTTCAAACAAAAGTCAGTTATAGCTATATAATTCTATCTGTCTTATTGTCCACTGCTAAACTTATGAGCCATTCAGGTTTATTAATGCCAGCTACCGTAAGAAGGTATGATCTAGATAACAAAACAAGAGGTGTGACAAGCAAACACTGAAAACAAAACTTAGTAGATTATTCTTGGTGCCCTCTCAGCTGCTGCTCAATCATGTTTTTCACTCCCATGTGCCACTGCAGAGAACAAAATTCCATATATCGTATCAGTATTTTCCCACCCACAGATGTTCCAGGCAGAAATATAGGTGTGGGGTTGTACTGTTTCTCTCATGCAGAGAAGCTGTGCCTTAATTTTCACTGCTGAACTGTCAGTGAGTGGGACCAGACTAATAAGAATATGGAAATGGGAAAGGGATAAAAAAAAATGAGCAGGACCTGTGGGGGAGACACCCTTCTCAAAAATAAACCTACTGTGTTTTATATTTTTATTTAGTTTGAATAATTTGCTATACCAAGCTGTAGATATGTAATTCAAGAAGAACAACAGTAAACTTGTCACAGGTTATTGTGGTTTTCTAATGCAGAGAGAAAGACCATGGGGGAGATGCACCAAGACATGATAAAGAGGTGATACAGTAGAAATTACATCTCCGGTGATATCCCTTCTCCAAGTCCTATGTTATTCTATGGAGCCAATACACTAAGATTTATCCAGCTTTGGAGATATTTGTGCATAGGCTCTAGAGAATAACTTTGGAACTGAAGAAGTGATATCACTGGGGAAGTCATCTCTGCTTTATCACCTCTATCACACCTTAATGCATAACCCCCCATTAGCGATGACTTTCAAAAAGCCAACAACACCATTAAACTGAGACCTGAAAGTGTTTCTCAAGACCAGGATTCTTTGTCTGTGTTTGTTTATTAATTTAATCTAATATAATGTCACGAAGACGGACTAGGCTGATGGAAGAAACCCTGAGCATACAACACGGACGAAGGTCAGACTCCTCCAACAAGAATTCGGGGAGCAAGATGCTGGGGTGTGACGCTAGAGTACGTAGCTACAGTACGGTGGTTGTCCCAAAGGAGTTGTGCTGCGGCGTAGCCGTATAAAGATGCTAGCCGCGAAGCTAGATTAGCCCCCTCCAGCTGAGCCAGAGGAGACCCGCGATAACCCCTTAGAGACAAACTATACTACCCAATCCCCAGGGAGGAACAATCTCCAACAGGAAACTAATAGGATACACACTCAGACAAGGCAGGAGCCAGAGGTACAAGGAGAGCAGGACTAGACTGAAGAAAGGTCCAGGCAGGCAGGGTCATACACAGGACTCTGGCAGTACTGAGCTGAGGCAGAAGCATGGTCACACAATGGTTCATACTGCTAACACAGCAAGGGACGCTATACTAACACGTCCGACACCGGGAGCAGCCTCAATATGAAGCCACAAGCCGGAAGAGACGACACGTCATGCCTAGTAACGAGAAGTCAGCTGACCCGTTACTAGGAATAACACCACGGCCCGATGGAGCAAGGAGGAAGCTGCGATTGAACGACAGACGGCAGCTCCAATGTGACATATAAGCTTTTTGTCAACCCCTTGAATGCTAAGGTGTCAAGGCACCCATAACATATTTCTTCTCAATGCATTGGATATGTTTTTAATATCAGTGGGGTTGACAAAAATTAATTCTGAGAAAGTGTGTAACTGGTTATTTCACGTTTATTTCATTGAGTCATTTGCAAAGCTATAAATGGCAATATTTTTCCATTCATTTTACTTTTCTATAAATAGATAAAATGTATTTTAAAAACTAAACATATCAGGCCCTTTATTAAATCTGCATTTCTTCCCTTTGTGTGTATGTTTGTGTTTATGAGATGAATTGTCTATCTCAGGATCATACTAAAGTAATGTAACATTTTTCTTCCTCATAGTTATGGTTCAAGAAGACTACCACAGCCAAAACCCATACCACAATGCTGTCCATGCTGCGGATGTCACACAAGCTATGCACTGCTACTTGAAAGAGCCAAAGGTAAACACACCTATATAATTTGGTGATGGGCAGCCTGTTTTTCTACAACTCCCATTATATTTTGCTAAACTAATGGTGTAACATATAGGGCCTTATCCATCAAGCTAAAGAGGTGCATTTCTGGAGCAAATCAGTTGCATCATGGGGAGATAATTAAAATTCCATTGAATGCTAGAGTGGTCTCCAGTGCAGGCAGATCTATGCAATGGAGCCCTAACTAGCATTCAGTTGGTAAAAGGCCCAATTTAAACAAATGGGAATGTTGTTTATTTAAATTGATTCCTTGTGGTACAGTTTATTTGCTTCAGAATTACACTGCTTTAGCTTAATGTGGATGTATCACCTACATAGAAGTTAGGTTACAAAGTTAGGTTATATAGCGAATATTATTAAAAGTGTCTTTAATTTTTTTAAAGCATTTTTTGCAGAAATTCAAGTTATAAATGTGCCCAGTACCTACTTCCGCATAGACTGCGGTTACTTGCTCTGTAACCACAGTCTGTAACTCTGCCTCTGCTCTCCTCCCTCTATCCAGCCTCCTCCGATGATGGAGGCTTTCTTCCTGTAAGCTGGAGAGCTCTCATTGGCTAGATATCAATCTCTGCCAATGAAAGAGCTCCAGTTTACAGACAGAAAGCCATCGTCATCGGAGGAGGCTGGGTAGAGGGAGGAGAGCAGAGGCAGAGCGACGGACTGCAGTTACAGAGCAGGTAACCACAGTCTGTACGGAGGTAGGTACTCGACACAATTTATAACTTGAATTTTGACAAAATAACACTTTAAAAAAAAAAAAATTAAAGACACTTTTAATAATATTCACTATATAACCTAGCTATGTAGCCTAACTTCTATATACTGATACATCCACTTTAATGAATAAGACCCATAATACTACAGTGCTTTCATTACTGTTGGGAATATTATAGAAGCAGCAAGGGGTCACGTGTCACTTTCATTCATGCTGGGTCGAGAAGATGGTCAGAACCATGATATCTTGATAGGATGATGATGATAGGATGATCAGTATCTTAGCAATTCACTGGCATTTGTCAGCTGCAAGTGGCTCAGGGCTGGTTGCGGTGGATGGATTATCTCTTAAAAGTTGAACTGTTTTGTTAAAAAAGAGGCAGTTAAGATGGTATTTTCTTGATTGTATACCACTGATAAAAACTCAATGATCATGTAGTTAATCTATACTTCAGCAATAATCACAGGGATAAAGCTATCCTTGATATTGCACATGCTGTTGTAACTACACTTTTTGTTGCAATGTTGATCTGTGTGCTTTCCTTTTACAGCTTGCCAGCTTTCTTACACCTCTAGACATAATGCTGGGACTGCTGGCAGCAGCAGCACATGATGTCGACCACCCAGGGGTTAACCAGCCATTTTTGATTAAAACCAAACACCATCTTGCCAGCCTATACCAGGTGAAATAGATAATATGTTTTTATTTAATTTCCTAGATGGTATGAAAGCAATGGTTCTCTTCTTCAGTTGGTTTTTAAAGGGATAGCAATGTTTTAAATTAAGTATATCGCCGAGTCTTCTTTATTATAAATTTAACATTTCACGCTATTTTTAGCTCCTTACTTTTACGTAGATCTCAAGTTATTCAATGTAGAGGGATCCCCCACCCGTGTCTTCTGCCATGTCACTGCTGTAGCTCTGTCTGGTACGGATGGAGGGACAAACTTCAGTATGCAAAGATTAATCCTGCCCTCCTTCATCAAGTGGGGCAGGATTTTCATTATACTTACTGAATGAAGATTGTCCCTCGCTGCATCCATCCAGTCCTGGGACCAGAATGAGGATTCAGTGGGAGGTGGCCAGAAGGGGCGAGCGGGGGATCCTTCTATATTGAATAACTTGAGAACTACGTAAAAGTAACTAAAAGTAAAGCAGACTCAATGATATACATAATTTAAAACGTTACTATTCCTATAAGGCTTTTTACATTGCTCATGAATTTGCTAACAAAATGATAGCACAGGTATATCTTAGGGATAAGTGGAATTTATTTTGCTTAAGAGAAGGATTTACCTAGGTAGATGTCCTTCATATAGCAATCCAGTATATACTTACATACCTTTTTCATTGTATCTGTATGTAGTCTTCTTCATTGAAATCTGCCTCTAGGTCACACATCCTCAAATAAACAGTAGTCTTCAATGGGCCTGAATGGTGTTTAATGTTCAGTTGTCTTCATTAGGTTGCAAACAGAAACAACTAGCAGTCAGTTACAACAAGTATAGCTGAAGCAGCATATTTTAATCCTGAGTGCTAAATAGGGTATCCAGTGCATTGCAAAACAATGTGTTTCTGTTAATACTGCATCAGAGCCACCAGCTTGCATTTCCTTCTCATAAGCCAGTGAGATGGCTTGGTTGGTTAATGCACCAGCTGTAGACTATGTTCAGACTGTGAGGTTGCAGGTTCTAGTCTGGGTAAGGTCAGCTCAGCCTTTCACCTCTCTGAGGCAGATAAAACGAGTACAGGACATACTTGAAAACAAGAGACAATCTCAATGTATTCTTCCTGGTAAATATTTTCACTATATATATATATATATATATATATATATATAATCAGTGTGTGCAACCTATAAGAATAATGTGGTGGAGTTTTTAACTTGTCTAAGATTGTATTTTTATATCTTATTTGTTTATTTTTTTACAATATTTCATGCTCAAAAATCCTTAACTCAAGCAAAAATCAGGATACACTGTGTTGAATACCATGGATATGTTTCTTTAAATGTTGCTAATCTAGATATACAACAGGGGCTGGATTCTATAACCAGGCCTTAAAAGTTACTCGCCACTGCAAGCCATAGCATAACCACCAGGGCTAAATTTTTACTCGCCATTGGCTAGTGGCGAGTGGAAATTTTGAGCCCTGCTATAACAATTGGAAATATTTGCCAAATGGCTTATTTTAGCTTCAGCAGATATTTTCAGCTCCTCAATTCTGTAGATTCTAACTGAGGGTCTGAATTGGTTTACCAAATTGATTTTTCTTTTTCAAAGTCCTGGTTGAAATCATTTTGCAGTACTTAAAAATGCTCCAAAATGACCCAAAGTGAAGCTTTGGGCTTGATGAGGCAGTGCTTTGGGCTTGATGAGGCAGGGGAAGCCTGGGGTGGGTGTCCCTGAGTACCCTCCCCACATCCCGCCAGCCTCAGTTAACCCATATGTTGCCAGATAACAGTAATGTCACTGCTTTAGCGTCTCAGACCCCTTCTTTGGACATTTTTAAGATTGAAAATGGGGCTCCATATCAATTTTTCTTCTTTTACTACCTTGAACAGTGAGTAAACCAATATGGGGTGCCATTTTCACTTCTCTCTCTGCCCATCAGGATACTCTCTAATACCCAGCCAGCCAATTAGAAATAGAGAGGATTCATAGTGATATGGTCATCTCCTTTCTGTGTTCAGCACATGTTGCCTCAGTTGAGGTGCAGTAAGCCAAAAGAGACTTTAGTCTCTTGTAGGTGCAGGCTGAAAAACAACTGGACAGACCAGACAGGTGCTTATAATGGGTTTGGGCATTCATATTGGAACTGGGAGGTACATACTGGAACTGGCACTGCAGGGTTTATACTGGCATTGAGAGATATATATATTGGCACCAAGAGGTTTATAAAGGGGGCAAGGAGTTTATACTGGATCTGAGGAGAAAAAGGTTTGCTACATGAGAGGGCTGCAGACACAAAAGGAGCTGAGAGAAGACTAAGTGGCAGGTATGGTGTATAGCGGGAGATCAGAGTGGAAATGTAGGATGGGGTAGAGGAAAGAAGGGTATTGGATCAGAGAAGATATCTGGAGTTTGATAGACATCCATTGGACAGATTTGGGGAGGAGCGGTGCAGGGACAAACCTAGGTGACAAAAGGGTAATTCATGCTGCAGCATTCAGTATGGATTGAAGTGGATGGCGTTTGGAAGCAGATAGGCCAGAGAGAAGTAGGCTACAGTAGTCCCTGTAAGTGTTTGCTTAAGAATTATATCTGTGGAGGAACAGAGGAATTGATGGATTTTAGCAATGTTACACAAGAGAAAGCAGAAGGGTTTAGCAATGGAGTTAGTATGAGGAGAGAATGAGAGAGCAGTGTAAATTGTTACCCCTAGACACTGTGCTTGTTATACTGGATTTATGGTAGTGCTCACGTAACACACATCATATTGGGTCACAGGTTAAACATACGCTCGGACAGTTTTCAGGTTTATATGGGGGCTTCTGACCCCATATCAATCTTTTTTTTTTATATACCTGGCATATGTATGATTATCTCCAAGGCCCCTTATTGGTTTTATTCATTGGTTTTCACTTTTATTTTGTTAATTTTTATTTTTAAGGCTTTAATATGGGGTATATATACCTCATATTAATGCATTTTGTATTTTAACTTAAAAAGTGGGATGAATGTGTAATACTTTTGGTTCTTCTGTTAAGAGGTAACATACCCTCCTTTTAATGGAAAAAAAGTGTTTGGGGGTTCCAGAACTTTACAGTGCTATTTTGTGCAGTTTCTATATGTATTATGAAGTGGCAAATTCAGCATATGTAGGGGCAGAAATATAATAGTAAAAAGCCTTTTTCCCACACTTTTTCTGGCTGAATTTCCATTTTTATGGAATGGAATCTCAGCATCAACCACATCAAATCTTGTTAGGAGTGGAAATTAAGAGGCAGGAAGCTGATTAAGAGGCAATCCTTAAGCTAGCTCCTGAGGAAGGGCTTGAAATCCATAAAACGCGCAGTGCAGTGTCTCAAATTTGTGATCTGCCCCATGCCTCTTAATTGCCGTTCCTGTCAAAATCTTATGTGAGTGACACTAAAACTCTAACAAGAGACCCAGAAGGCAATGTTCGAGGACTTCAATATTGAATTGTAAACTAATTTAAAGGGATAGTAATGTTTCAAAATAAAGGCAGCTCCAATTAATCTTCATACTATTTGGTCCATGAAGAGTGTTAGGCCATAGAGAGTGTTATTTCAGTACTGTCAGAGTTGTAGTTCGAGAGTAATTGATTGATAAAGTATCCCCCTCCCACCCCTTTTACTGATGTAACACTGCTCAGCTCAGAGCAGCAGGGTGGTGTCCGAGTGGATTGCAGAGAGGGACAATCTTCAATTAACATAAGGGAAAAACTTGAAAAGCCTGTCAATGGGGGCTGGGCTTTCATTGTTCTCACAGTAAGAAAACTGTCCCTTGCTGTGAGATGTCTGGTCTGTGAACTAGATTCCACATCTGTGGGGAGGTGGCTTACACTAGGTAAAAGGGGCGGGAGGGGGAAGGTTTATGGCTCAAGTACTATGAAGATTAATTGGAGCTACTGTTTTTGTGAAACATTACTATCCCTTTAAAACTGAAAGCAACTAAATGTCTCTATAGCAGGGGTGGGAAAATTATTTTGTTCCGAGGGCCACATCTGTTCAAAATGCATACGGAGGGCCACAAAAACATTGTGTGTATATCCTCGCACATAATACAAATACATATATACAGGCATTCATACACACAGCCCCTGAGAAATAATGCCCCTGGTTTATTACTATTCCATTTACCTTGATATGTGAGTAACAATGACTGAAGTATAAACCTTTAAGTGCCAGAGAGGTATCCAACACATTGTAAATTGAAACATTTGTTAAATCTAAATCCAAGATGGCCTTGAATAAAATCTTGGGTGGATAATATTATCCCCCCGTCTGTCCATCCTTAGTATAACCCAAAACACCTTTTTTTCATTAAAAGGACACTTTTGTTCCCTTTTTTAAGAAATAAAACAAAAAATGAGGTACATTTGCACCACTCTTTTATGGTAAACTGAAGCAAACAACATATCAACTCTGCCTTTCTCTGCACTGTTAGACATTCAATGAAATGTGTGTTTTTTTGTTAAATGTGTCATTTCTCCAGCAGAGAAAACCAGAAGTGCAGTGTGTACAGCCAGAGAGAACCATGGGTCAGATAAAGGTCAGCCCAATGGTCAAAGGTCGATTTCTGCTCTAGAATCTCATGGATCAGAGACAAAAGTTTTATCTGTGATTAAGCCAAGTGAAATTTGTAGTTTACACTAGGATTTAAAGGTTCACTCTGTGTTCCAGTGTGAAAAAGCTGTAGTAAAGAAGTGAAACAAGTAAGATCCATTGACACCAGTCTACTAGTACTATACAACTATATAATGTTATTAAAATGATAGCATTTTAATGTTAAAAGTGCTTCAGGTAGATGTGCAATAGTCACACTGTCAGATAACACAGGGGCAGCTCTAGGTTTTTGGGAGCCCTGAGCAAAAAATTCACATGGGACACACTTATTCCTGAGCTGGTTTCTCTGATAAGACATTGCCATCTACAGAATAAATATGGCAGGGCCCTCTGACCAAGTGGGTGCCCTAAGCATCCACTTATTCTACTTATACTGTAGCGCCACTACTGAGATAACATTAGAAGCTACAGTGCAGCACTGACAGTGTGACTGAAGCATGTGCTGAACCTAACCTTGAATTTACCATCTGCTACAATCATACATAGACAGTAGAGGCTTATCAGAGCCATGGTCCTTTTAAAACTATCATTTGCAAAAAGCAAATGTTCCTTCATATTCATGGATTGGCAACCTGCAGCCTCCAGCTGTTGCTGGACTACAATTTCCACCATCCACAGGTGGCCATTGATGATAGGAGTTGTAGCCCAAAAAGCAGCTGTAGTCTGCTAATTTGCTCTTCTCTGTTCTAAGTTGCTGCATGATCAGTCAGCAGGGATTTTTTTTGTTTTTGTTTTTTTGAGGGGGGGGGTGGTATGAAAGTATTTTAGCAGGAAGGATACATTGACATTGTCTCTCATTTTCAAGTATGTCCTGGGTTCTCATTTTATCTTCCTCAGAAGTGTGAAAGGCTGAGTTGACCTTGCCGTGACTAGAACCTTCAATCGTGTGGTTTGAACAGATTCTGTAGCTGATGCAGTAACAAAATGAGCTATCTCACCAAGTTATTTAGTTTGTCTGATTCCCCCAACCTAAACTGTATCTCTTGGCTCGATTATGCCTATTCTACAAATGTCTGCTCACTATTCTTTGCTGCCCAACATTTTTCAGTTTTCATGGTATAGCTCCAAATGCTATTGTTATGTAAAAATTATGCGGTACTATACAAACATTGAGGATCTGAGCCAGAAACCGTATAATCCATGGATAGCCAACTGGACAGAAGTATTGGATCATGTGTCTGACTCCCAATTATAAGGCTGTGTTTACCAGAATGAAATAACTTGGTAAACATAACAAGCTAGATAAAAATCATCTGGCCTATGTAGTCTGCTCATTTACCTAACTATTTAAGAGCTCCAAATGATGTGCCATAAAATAGATTTATACACACCTGAGGGGGAGGGAGATTCGCGAAGGGGTGATAAAGAGGTGATAAAGTGGAGTTAACTTCTCCAGTATATCATTTCTCCAAGTCCTATGTTATTCTATAGAGCCTATACACTAAGATCTCCACAGCTGAAGAAATCTTAGTGCATTGGCTCTGTAGAATAACATAGGAATTGGAGAAGTGATAAACTGGAGAAGTCATCTCCACTTATCACCACTTTATCACCACTTAGTGAATCTCTGCCAGGAGTTCTTACATTGATTTACTGTATTAGCCTCTACTACACCCTTTTGGAAGCAGTCCCATGTATTTATCACCCTTTCTGTAAATTAGGATTTTTGCATTTTCCCTGTCTTCAGTATCCCACTTTGGCTGATTCAGGAACACTTGTGCATCAGTAGGAACATTTAGCATAATTAGCGCTGCAAAATAAGTTGGTGCTAAAAAGGATAATATAATAAATGCAATACAAATTAAACATAGTGGGGTGGTTTACTAGTAAGATCCTGCACTAAACTAGGTGCTTGAACCAATTTCCTAGTGCTCTCCCTACCTAACACCAATTTACTATGCTGCATACTCCAAAAATGTTATTGTAGGCTGCTTGCTTCAAGGAAAGAGTTTTGGTCAAGTACATAAACATGTTGGGCTGTTTCTTTCTTCTCCCCCTTGTTTATCACTATGTAGCAAAAAGAAGCAGAGAAGCATGATGTAACTTTACTCCATTTTCCCAAGCATCTATTGGAAAGGTCTTTAGGGCTTGCTTGCTATGAAGACTTAACAATGAACCATGTGAGCCAGTATACACTAAAGCTGTCATACACTCTAGGACTGAGTTTCTCAACTGTGGTACTCAGTTCTCCTAACAGTCTGGATTTCCCTGTCTGAGCCCAGATGAGTAATTAAATCTTTTTGTCTCAATCCTTCATCTGTTCACTTAATTACTATTGGAGTACTTGAGTACCATGTTTGAGAATCTGTGCTCCATGTGTATCCAAAGGGCAACCATATGATTTAGGGGCTAACACCAAAGGAGCGAAGCTCTTGGAGTCGTACATATCCCCCACTTTACCATGTGTAACTTCTACTGTCAAACAACTTCATAGTGCAGAGACAGTGACAGTTTTAGAAAACCACGTCACAATCTTTTGTTTATTGTGGAACCTGCAATATATCAGCTCTCTTGGAATACGGTTAGGCACTTCAGATATATCTGTTAGTAGCCTAGTAGAGGTAAACCTTTCTTGAGTATTTTGCTGGTACCATCTCATCTATAAAGGATGAATGCATAATAAAATGCATCTGCACTCTACACCTGTCGCCTAGTTTACATTTAGTGTCTTACCACTTACTTTCATATGCACTGATCTTGAAATGAATACATTATTATAACTTGAAAACATTTTTGTCTGTTATAAAATATATTACTATTTACAAAGTGTTACTTGCCTGGCTCCCATAGTAAATACAAGCAGCAGTATTTCTTCTACTTTGCATCTTTTTAAGAGTTTATTATTAAGTTAAAGATACATTTGGTTACAATAACATGATTTGGATGTTTTTCTTTATTATGTGCAAAAACCATTGGGGGATCTCCGCTAACTCCAGGTTGTAAAAATAATATTACTGTAATATACTTGCGTGTTTTAAAAATGGATTTCCTACTAGTAACAATGCATAATGACTCAAACATTCTGTATTTGAACTCAGTTCACTGATAAGGTCAGAAAAGATGTATGTGCCTGTTATGTCATGTTTAATCTACTCTGTTCTCTTCAACAGAACACATCTGTGTTAGAGAATCATCACTGGAGGTCCACTGTTGGCATGCTGAGAGAATCAAGGCTATTAGCACATCTGCCAAAGGAAATGACGTAAGTGGTATGAAACTAAATAGTTAAGGACAACAAATGCTTAAATACAAGTAGTTCTAATATGATTGTTGTAACAATCAATCACATACACACATGGAAAAGTTTCCATCCTATATAATGCTTGTGCTGCAGTCATGCACAGTAGAGACTGCCCATGACGAGGCTGATACAGAGCGGGCGCTCTGAAGTCAGACCGGAGGTTTGGAGTTTGCAGGTTGATTCATTACATTATTGCATCTATAGCACAAATAAATAAAATTAAAGGGATAGTAATGTCTGTTTGTATTAAAATATAATATTGTCGCTATTACAGAAACAAACTAGACAAAGTACGTCCCTTTATGTAAGTAAGTCCCTTTATGGTTTGAGAGATACACGAAGATGAAATTCCCCCCTCCCTCCCCTTTCCCTACCATGACCTGTTAAGCTGTCAGCAGGATATCCTGATCCCGGGACCAGTCGGAGGCTCTTCAGCAGAGCCAAAATAGCTCATTGTAAAAAGAAATACTTCATTGGAATGGTCTTCAAAGTGTGTCTGGTTTGCAAGCACACATTTTAGACCTTTCCAATGAAGTATTTGTTTTTAAATATCGCTATTTCTGGCTCTGCTGAACAGCCGACGGCTGGTCGCTCGACCAGAATCTCCTGCTGACAGCTTTACAGGTCACGTCAGGGAAAAGGGAGGGAGGGGAACTTTATCTTCTTATATCTCTCAAACCATAAAGTTTTGAGAGATGGGACTTACATCGTTTGGTTTATTGCTCTAATAGCTACAATATTTTATTGTAATACAAACAGACATTACTATCCCTTTAAGGAAATTGGTGGCAGGTCCAGTTTAACATACAGAACATTCTGAGCAGGTTTGAAGAAATAATTTTCCTTTGTACTTCTAACTTCTTGCTGTGTTTTACACGCTGTGATCATACCAGGAGGTTGAAACTGACTACACCAAGTCAGTTTCAGCCTTTCTCTCAGCGAGCAGTCACGTGATCGCTCACATATGCCGGTCCAGCCATTGAAATGGCTCTGGTCATCGCATGTATAAAAAAAACCTGGTCTTTAAGGGGTTAATTAGTCTTACATATTTTGTGTTTTGAAGACCCTGATGTGTGCTTGATAATTGAGTCCAGATGCTTGTACACTATTGCACTGAACTTTGCATGTGATAATGCCTGCCCTAATCAAAACTGTTTGTGTTTAAAAGAGAACCAGCACCTTCTAAGCTAGCAGGGCAAAAGGGACATAAAACTCAGCTCACTGTACATGATAGTCTTGCCAGAGGGCTGTGCAGTACATTGCTTTTGCAATATGTTGTACACTTCTCTGGACCTAATCATTTAGAAGGGTCGCACACTTTGCCTGCTTCAGTTTGAAAAATTGCCAGCAATTGACATGTCCGTGACCATGGACATGACATCCATTACTGATTGAAGATGTTAATTTTTTGGAGCCATACTCATTTTCTGGTCATAGCGAGGTAAGTGGGGTTTATTAGAAAGTGTTAATTCTCCTTTAATTAAAATGTACCCAATGCAGGCACTTATTATTATCACTATTCATTAAGCACCAACATATTCCACAGCCCTATTCATACTGTTGACAAGACAATAGAACAAATAGAGGGATAAAGTGGATAAAGTCAAGATTAAAAGACAATGGAGATAGGAGGACGTAACACTCTGTGATGAATTGCCTCCTCTGTTTTCCTGCAGTCAGCTGTAACCATGTGACTTTGCGATTTCAGACAGGATATTGAACAGCAGTTAGGCTCCTTGATATTGTCAACAGACATCAATCGTCAGAATGAGTTCCTTGGCCGTTTTAAAGATCACCTCAACAACAAAGATCTCAGCTTGGAGGATACAGAACACCGGCACTTTATGCTGCAGGTATCACCAATCAAATTGATATCTCCATCCGGTTTATCAGAAACTGATGTTCGCCATTTCACATGACAGAGGAAAACTGTTGTAACTGTAAAGAAATGTGTTGGACACACCTCTAGTACTTAACCCTTTGAGTGCCAGAGGGGTACGCAACACATTGCTTTGCAAAGCATTGCTTACCCCTCTGGCACTCAAAGGGTTAAAGGGACATATGTATAAATGCACAATAGGAGCACATGCAGGATAATATACACAATGGACAAGTCACTTAAAAATACCCTCAGAATTCTACAAAGCTTTCTTTGCGTGTCATGTCACATTAACCCTTTGAGTGCTTTGCAATGTGTCGCATTCCCCTCGGGCACTCAAAGGGTTGACATATCTAGGGGGCATTTTACCATATTTTAACACTTTGTAGCAAATGTATAAAAAGGAAAAAGTGGAAGAAATACAATTATTTGAATGGGGGTTTCATAGCCCTTGAATAATGCAGAATTATCTAGTGCATTGCTTCACAATGCCGTGGAGAGCTCTCTAGCATTCAAGAGGTTAAAAGCCTCTATTTAAATCAATGGGAATTATTTTACCACTGGAACGCAGTTGGATTGTCAGATAATTACTCCACTACTGGGAATATGGCAAGTTTAAAGGGATAGTAGTACTTCGTTTTAACTTTATTTTATTTTGTAGGCATTAAAAAAACATGAAGAACGATATAAGTCTTATCTCTCAAACCTTTATGGTTTAAGAGATATTCACAAACAAAGTATCCCCCCCCGTTCAACCAGATCAGAAGGGAGGTGCCCAGGTAGACTGCAGAGAGGGACAATCTTCAATTAAGATAAGGGAAAAACCTGAAAAACTTGTTAAGGGGGGCAGGGATTTCATTCTTTTCATACAAAGAAAATTGTCCCCTTCTGTTATCTGTCCTGTCATACAACCAGATTCACATCTGAGAAGAGATGGCTTACACTAGGTAAAAGGGGCGGGGAGGGGAAACTTTGCTTGTGAATATCTCATAAACCATAAAGGTTTGAGAGATAAGACTTATATCATTCTTCATGTTTTTTTAATGCCTACAAAATAAAATAAAGTTAAAACTAAGTATTACTATCCCTTTAAAGATACAGAATCAATGCTATTGGTAAGGACTTCAGCCACTGAAAGTTAATAGTGTGTGAAGACTATATATTGACCCTCTGAGCGCCCCCATTGAGCGACAGAGAGACATCAAATGCAATTAATTGTATAACCCACTGGCACATAAATGGTTAATATCTTCCAGCAAAGGTTTTCTGGTGACAGTATCAGTCCCCCCACTCCCCCCACATAAAGGGTTAATGCCTTCTAACCAAGGTTTTCTGATGACAGTATCAGTCTCCCCCACCCACCGCCACCACCATCACCGCAGGATCACCATAGGTGTACTGCGTGTCTCATTTCCAATCCCTGCTCTGCAGTTAGTCCACCAGGGTTCCCAATGCAGCCCAGGCTTCTTCAACAGGTCTGCACTCAGTCAATACACAAAGTTTCAGCGCTGATCGTTAGCTCCAGACCGGGATGCCTTAAACACAAAAAGATCTGGGCAATCTCTTGTATATACAAAGGCAACTGGACAGTCAATAATCAGTAAATAACTGATGTTTATTGAGACCACATAATAAATTGGAAAATTAGCACAAATATAAAAAGTAATTAAAATGCACAGCAGGAATGGAAAGACACAATTAGGACTCGACCCGTAGCTAAACTTGTAAACAAGCCAATACCCGTTTGTGTCTATTCAGCTTTCCACCAAAATATATTATTTAAAGGAAAATATTTAAAAGTGAAATACTTCTTAAAGGGGATGTAGCATAACCTGTTCTCTCAATCTGATGTCTACAACCACTGTGCCTCAGGATCGATTGTGTACCTTATATTGCCCAAAAATAGTATATACAAAACACACAAAAACGGGTACAGGGCACCCCTAATCAGAGAGCAGTCAATAATGACAGAGTAAACTTCTAAACAATAGTATAAAATACATGAATATAAACTCTAAAAGGTAAATACATCAAAAGCTTACATGCAGCTTGTTGGTATATTGTATAGCATTGCACAAAAAACTTTCCTGGCCAGGAAAATCATAACTTCAACTGAAACGCGTTTCACACCATACGGTGCCTTATCAAGCAGAAAGGTTTAAGAGTAAAAACTGAGTTTGCACTCAGGGGAACAGGTCTGCTGATAGGACAGTATCCTGTGATAGTTGACCCTTTATGTTTTCTTGAAACCCCAACAATTTCTGACAAGCAGCAATTTTAAAACTGACCCTTTTTTTCTGACTTTACTTTTCTCTGGAAATGCCCAGATAAGTCACTGACTCCTTGGTATATTCCCATTGAGACACTGTGAATGCGGAGAGCAGGGGGGTTGGCTAACACTTTCATTGCCAGTGGGGTATGCAACACATTATGAAACAATGCTTTATGCACCTATCTGGCACTGACAGGGTTAACACGTAGGAAAGGTGTTGATGTTTCCAAAATGGTGGTCGAAGCCAAAAATGTTCTGTGGAAAATCAGCTGTTCCATAGGGAAAAAGTCATTTAAATAGGAATTTTAAACCCTTGAATGCTTTGCAATGCCTAGCAGACCTCTCTAGCATTCATTAGGTTAAAGACTCATTTAAATCAACAGAAACACAAGAGGGCATCTAATAGGCTAAAAATTATTCGTAATCTTCATTCAACATACTCACATATTTAAAAAGCTACACATCAAACATACTGTAGAAAAAGAGCAAGTGGGGGATATTTTAACTGCCTCAACATAGATTACTCCATTCCAGATACATAGCTGCTCACCCTTGATAAGCTGGCTAACCTTAATATCAAGAAAGTGACAAAGCCAGAACAAGCAAGTACAAGAAGATAAACCAAGGAGCTTCAGTCAATCAGAAACAATATTCTGCATACCATCATATATTTGTATATTACCTCAGTGTTGGCTGGTGAAGCGTTCCCCTGAAACGTACTGCTGGTGAGCATGGAATGCTTCACCAACCACCTCTCTGAGTAAGTATATGACTATATGATGGCATGAAGAATATGGTTTTTGATTGACTGAAGGGCTTCCATTTGTCTTCTTGTATTTGCTTGTTGATTTAAATCAATAAGAAGTTTTATTTTGCCAGTATGGTAGAATTGGTTTGCTCTGGAATTGCTAGAAATCATCCTAGTACACCAGCCTCAAAATTTCTGCTTACCACCTGTGATTAGTACTGCATTTTATGACAATGGTGTGTGTTTCATGTAAAGGATCTCTTAAACATCAACTTTTATTTTACCAAGTTATCTCATTTATGGTTTTAAAGTGAAAGGAACATATTAAGCTATGTCTAAGTGCTTACTTCTTTGTAGTTCAGAAGTTATGAAGCACTGAAGATCCACCACCCGTCCCTTCTCCCCAAGTCACTCAGAAGATGCAGGCTGGTCAGAAGGCTACAGCAAGGGATAAAATTCAGTAAGCAAAGGGAAATCCTGCCCACTTTCGTCAAGGGAGGCAGTATTTCTCTTATACTTACTTACTGAGGTTTGTCCCTCGCTGCAGCTGTCGAGTCGCACGACCAGATCTCAGAATCCATGGGAGGCAGCCAGAAAGGGACGGGCGGCGGATCTTCAGTGCTTCATAACTTTTGAACTACAAAGACGTAAGTGCTTAGACATAGAGCAATATGTTCCTTTTACTATACAGAAGACTCGGGCAAATAATTTTACATAGACATTACTATCACTTTAACAGTGCTTTTTTTATAAGTGTAAATTAATTAAAGAGTAGTTTTGCAATGTGGAAATATTTATAAGGAGCATGAAATACATTGCTTTTGCTCTTCTGTTTTGTAGATTGCTCTGAAGTGTGCTGACATCTGCAACCCCTGCCGTGTCTGGGAGCTGAGCAAGCAGTGGAGTGAGAGAGTCTGCGAGGAATTCTACAGACAAGGTTAGGAACTAAGCACTAGATTACTAGCCTGCTTACATGAAGAAAGAAATCAAGGCAGTAAATATTATTACTACCCTTATTATTATTAGAATTTTCATGTAAAGCCCCAACAGATTCTGTAGCACTGTACAACAGGTAAAAAAAGACAATAGAACAAGCTATAATGGGGTACACTCTATAAGAGCCTTTACAATCAACTTTAAAGAGATAGTAATACTTATTATGTAAACAAAATATATATTGTAGCATTTCTTCTCCTGATTAAAAGAAAGGTACTCACACTGCTGAGAGGTGTTTTATTCAAGAGTTATTACAACTGAAACTTGAATTTTTTAGGTGCAGTATCACAGTGGCCTAAAATTGTACAGTAGCACTGTTGCTACATTATTCTATCCAGATTTATGGTCAAATGACCAAAGCTGTACCTAAGATGGTGTAGCAACAGCGCCACTGTACAATTTCTGTCCATTGTGATACTGCACCTAAATTAAAGTTTGAACTTTGAAAACCTTTGAAAAAACACTTCTCAGCAGTGGGAGTATCCTTGTTTAATATAGGAGGATAAATTCTACAATATGTATTTATTTACATATTAAATGTTACTATCCATTTGGAAGGAATTGAAAAAGAAGGATAAGAGGGCTGTCTTTACAATCTATAGTAAGTGAGGAACTAATAAAATGGTCTAAGTGTTTGAAGTTGCAGACAGGTTCAGCCACAGATTGTGACACAGTAAGCAGAGTAAATTGTCAAATGTTATAAGTCAGGGTAGAACATTGATATCATGAAAGAATTAATAGGAGTGAGAGTGGAAGATTGTGATACGGTTGCAGTAGGTGCAAGTAAAATGGCAGTGAGGTCCTGCTACAAATCAGGATGGAGTGAGAGAGGTCATGGCGAGAGTGGAGGGAATAGTTAGTGGTGTATCTTGAGACAGGGGTAGAAATATAGAGAAGCATAGTGGGTTTTAGTAATTGGTAGAATCAAAACAGGATTTTCAGTTTGATTCTAGAAGAAACAAGCAGCAAGTGCAGGGATTAACAGAAGGGATTTGTGTTAGTAAAGTGTTGGGTGAGGAAAATTAACCTTGCAGAACCATTAAAAAACAGATTGGAAAGGATAGCAATAATTGAAAATAATGGCAACAGGAGGACAGTAATTAGTAGGAGTGTTGTGGTTCGTGGCTTTGGGTGTATTAATTGGCGCAAAGGGTTTGACAATAACAGCTGTGTTAAAGTTAAAATATAAATGTGATTGTGAATAACTGCAAAGTCATATACCATGTGCTTTCTCCAAAATGGAGTCCTCAACCATGTGGCTTGAGATATCCAAGATGGCGTCAGACCACGTGCTGAATCCAAAATGGAGTCTGTGAACAAAGACACAGGCTGTGGCCTAGCACAAACAGAGTGGCCTACAGACACTAACAGACACTAGCACAGTTATTGGAAACAAATGCAATTGCATAATACCCCATAAGCCAACCGATTAATATATGTGCGTATGTCCACACGGTCGCAGTCCAAAACAGTATTTGCACAACGCGTGGATCATGCCCCTAGGCATACCCAGAGAAGTTTGTTCTAATGACCAATACCACAATTAACACAATAACACCCCAGAACTAGCAATAAGCAATAATATTTAATAACAAGCAATAATATTATAATAAAAACAATACACTGTTTATTATCAAATATATTCTAGCTAAACACCTATTAATACTAATTAGACAATTACTTACTGCAGTGCAAATAAAACACAATATACAACAATTATGGCAAAAATCCCCATTTATATAGTATAAAAGGAACAATAAAGCAGATACAGTTTTTATACTTAGCTAAATCCAGCAGGAAAAGGAATGGGCAATGTACTAGGCTACTTCCCCTGGAGGTCAGGGTCAGGCTCGGCCTGGAACAGTTCTTGGGCCTATGCAAGGCATGGCAGCCTGGCTGGAATTTGGGCCTCAGCTAGCCAGGCTGGCTGGACACATCTACCCCCATCCATTACTCAACTGCTCCACTCCAAGACTTCTCCCAAGCTCTCACTGGCAGCCTCTGTTATTGTTGCAAGCACCGCCCATCACCAGCCCACCTTATCTGACTGAACTAGCCCTCCCCTCCTCCCTTCCCCCTAGATGCAAAGGAGACAAAGGGAGCAGGTCCTCTCTTTGTCCTTTTCCCACCAAAACAGACAAAGAAAACAGGGAGAAGGCTGGTAAAATGGTTCTGAAAACTAAGTGTGATTTAGGACATGGAAATTTTAAAAAATAGGCACAAATGTAGTTGCAATGTTACACCATGTAATTGATGCAGTTTTGTCGCAAATTTTGCTGCAACATTAAGATATTTCTGAGTTGACAGAGGCAGGATGTGGGAAGGGCTTCAGTGTAGGAAATGAAAGAGAGGGCAGTGTTCAAAAGAGACAGTAACCAAATTTACGAGAGGATGGAGTGATATAACAGGGAAGAGAGGTAGAGTTGGCAAAGATGGTAGTGAAACTAAATTAAGAGATTCAATTTTTTAGAGAGAAAGTGTAGAATGAAATCAGAAGGGGCCCAGAACAGAGCCTAGAGGAACAACAACTGGAAGAGGGAGCAGAGTGGAAGTAATGCCTGAAAATCAAACAGTAAAGGAGCAGTCAGAGACAAAGGATAAAAACCAAGAGAACGTTGGAGTCCCTGGAGTCCAGTGGAGTAGAGGATTTGAAGAAGAAGCCTGTAGTCTATTGTGTCAAAAGTATTCCATATAAGTAGTGGCCCTATGCTTTAGCCAAGAGCAAATCAAGGTTGGGTATAAGGGAGAAGTTGTATCAAGATATCTAATAGTGACAGTCTTATCTTTAAAATACATGGAAAGATCTTGAGCAGTAAAATCTATAGAGGGGATTATGCTGGTTTGGGCAGAGAAGGGAGTTGGAGGTCCTGAATATCAGTTTAGGGTTAGACAGTGAGGAGATGAGATAAGTAAAGTAAGCCTGTTTGGCAAGGGAGAAGGCAGAGCAGTATAAATATGTAGATCTGGAAGTCTTCACCAGACAACAATTTCCTCCTAAACTGCTCAGCTGTTTGGGAGGACCTGTGGTGGTATCAGGGCTGTTTTGTATGTCATGGCTGTGACATGGATCATTTGGGACAGCACCATAAGACAGTAGCTGCCTTGTCAAGTGCAGTTGTGAGACTGAACTGATAGAGTGATGTGTCCAGGTTTGGGTAGGACAGGGAGTATATAGTGGAGAGTTGATGTAAATAAACAAAGCATTATGTCATTACTTTGGCCAAGACAAAGGTTAAAATATCCAGCCAGTATGAAGCCAAGACTCAAAATCAGGAAATGGAAAGTTAATTAACATTTGCTTGTTTTAAAGGGATAGTAATGTTTCATAATAAAAGCAGCTCTAATTAATCATCATAGTACTTTGGAGAGTGTTATTTCAATTCTGTCAGAGTTGTAGTTCCAGAGTAATTCAATGACAAAGTATCTTCCTCCTGCCCCTTTTACTGATGTAACACTGTTCAGCTAGAGCAGAAGGGAGGTGCCCAGGTAGACTGCAGAGAGGGACAATCTTCAATTAAGATAAGGGAAAAACCTGAAAAGCTTGTAAAAGGGGGCAGGGATTTCATTGTTTTCATAGGAATAAGAGTGTCCCCTTCTGTTATCTGTCTGGTCTATGGACTGCATTCCACATCTGAGAAGCGATGGCTTACACTAGGTAAAAGGGGTGGGAGGGGGAAACTTTGCTTGTGAATATCTCATAAACCATAAAGGTTTGAGAGATAAGACTTATATCATTCTTCATGTTTTTTTAATGCCTACAAAATAAAATAAAGTTAAAACTAAGTATTACTATCCCTTTAATTCTTATAATGGAACAAGAGTTTAGAGACATGGGCTATTCATTGCAGCCTCAGAGATTTAGTGTTCCCATCACATTGTGCCTCAGACTTTCTGTATCTTTGATTGTTATCAGTTGGTTTTACCAACTATTTCTGGTTCAGCTGAATATCCCCATTTGTTGCTTCTCTTGTTTTTTCCTCACCCTCTGATTTGACTCACTTATGATTATTTGACCCAAAAAAGCAACTTGAAATAGGTAATATTGTTAAGCAGACAATCAAATGCAGGTGTAAGTGGTATTATTATAGATATGTAAGATCAACTTCTGCATCCAAAAATATAGGGGGAGGCAATAAAAAAAGCTGCTGTGTTTAAAGTATGAGAAGTGGTGATGGAACAGTGTTACATCTGGATGTATGGCTCAAATTTCATGGGACCATAAAGTCACCAATTTTGCTTTGTCCTGTGGTCCAAAACCAGGCCACATTTGTCAATAGGCAATGTATGCAGCTACTCAGGAACACATTATCACTTAATACAAAGATCACAATTTTTTCTCTTTAATGGCACCAGAGATTTAAATATATATATATATATATATATACATATATATATATATATATATATATATATATATATATATATATATATATATATATATATGAGTGTTCAGCTCCAGATTGGGTAACTCTCAATAACAAATTAACATGTTTGCTAGTTCTTAAAGATACTTCATAATTTTTCTATTTCCCTTTGGGTTGCAAGCTCTGTGCAGCAATTTATAACAATACATTCAATGCACTGTGCCGCTTCTACTTATCAGTTACAACATTGCTTATTAGGCCCAAGCACCAGATGTTTTAACAACCTAGCAACTTATTCGATGGTAACCACTTTTTACCTCAATATTGTATGTTCGGGATGCAGATATGGCTAGTAACCTCTGCTTAGTCCATGGAATGACACACCACTACTTAACAGTGTTGAAATGTAGATCTATTTAACAGGTCAACATTTTGATGCTCAAAAGTAGCATCATCAGTGCAGACTGTCTTAAGGAAAGCATTAAACTTTGAAATGCTGACCTGTTCATACTAACATAGTTGATGAGGCTGAAGAAAGACATGTTCCATCAAGTCCAGCCCATGCCAAATCACCACTGTTGATTGAGAGGAAGGCAAAAAAAACAAGCCATTTGCAATTAAGCCCAAACTACAAATAAAAATTATTCCTGACTCCAAAAGGCAGTCAGATAGTTCCCTGGATCAACAACCTATCTACTGTGAAGCTAACGGTCTTAATTCTCAATAATGTTATGTGCTAGATAGGTATCTATTACTTTTTTAAAGCTGTTACAGTGCATGTAAGAATAGCATCCCAAGGCAAGGAATTCCATAGCTTTACTGCCATTACTGTAAAAATCCGTCTTTGTTTTAGTAGAAAACGCCTTTCCCCTAGTCTTAATGGATGACCTCTCTTTCTTACCTCAGCTCTGTGTGTAAATAATTAATTGGAGAGTTCTTTTATTGACCTTGAATATATTTGTAAATGATAATCATATCATTCCTTAGACTCTAATGTAAATAAATTCAGATCATCCAATCCTTTTATCAGTTTTGTTGCACATCTCCATACTTTACAGTACAGTAATGTCTTTTTTTTAAAAACTGGTGCCCAAAACTGTACTCCATATTCTAGATGAGGCCTCACCAAGGATTTATATAGAGGTAGAATTATATTAGCATCCTGTGCATCTATACCTCTTTTTATGCAGAATAGTAGCCTGTTTGCTATTGTAGCCGCTGAGTGAATCTGCACACTGCTGTGAGGCCTGTCATCTATCATTACTCCTAAATCTTTCTCTTATGATCCCCAAGTTGTTTCCCATATAGTGTATATGTAGCATGTTTGTTTCTACAGCTTAAATGCATAACCTTAAACTTATCTACATAAAATGTCATCTGCCACTTTTCTGCCCATTCACTCAGTTTATCTCAATCTTTCTGCAGAGAAAAAACATCCAGCTCTGTATGTATTTCCTTACGCAGCTTTGTGTCATCAGCAAAGACTGAGACTGCTTTCATTTCCCACTACTAGATAATTAATAAACACATTAAAAAGCATAAGGCCCAGGATTGAACCCTGGGGCACTACACTTACAACTTTAGACAAACTTGGGGTTCCATTTACAACAACTCTCTGCCATCTATCATTTAACCAGTTCTAAATCCATGTACAAATGTCACCTTACTAACCGAAGCCATTTAATTTATGCAGTAACCTATTGTTAGGCATTGTTTCAAAGCCTTTTGTAAAATCCAAATATACTACATCAACAGCAATTCCCATGTCCAAATTGCTACTTTCCCTTTCGTAAAATACAAGTAAATTAATCTGACATGATCTATTCTTCTTAAAAACATGCTGGCTCCTTCTAATAATATTTTTTGTCTTCCCATAGTTCTGAATACTGTCAGTTAGGAACCCTTCTAATATCTTACCCACTATGGAAGTCAAGCTCACAGTTCTATAATTTCCTGGTTTGGATCTTGCCTCCTTTTATGAACAGTGGTACTACATTAGCTTTCCTTCATTCACAGGGCGCTATACCTGATGAAAATGAATAAATAAATATTAAGTATAATGGTCTTGCTATTACTGAACTAAGTTCCTTACGTACCCTTGGGTGTATACCATCATGTCCAGGTTCATGAACTTTTTTAACAATGGAGTGCAGTAGTGCTTTTGCACCTGGGAAACTAGCAACTCACATGTTTAAAAATGAATAGTATAACTGAATACTTAACTTCAAACTTGAAACTTTGTTAGGTACCAGTGCTGTGTCTTTCCTCATCGACTAGAACTTTATATATGGGGTAATAGCAAAAAAACTTATATTTTACACCTACATCATAGGTACTATGATAATAATGCTTTCCCACAAAGAAACTATGAGGTTAGATATATAGTTAGTCAAACATTTTTATTCTGGCACAATCCTCATTACAGTTTAGCAAGTAAATATTTCTATATATTTTTCTTCTTTTTGTTAGGAGACCTTGAACGGAAGTTTGGACTTGATATAAGCCCACTTTGCAATCAACAAAAGGATTCAATATCTAGCATACAAGTTGGTGAGTTGACCTTGACTTGCAATAGCAACAGCTACTTGACTTATACAGTTGATTAATTACTTGGCAATGACAAATATAAATAAAAACTAACAAAATAAAATTAAATATATGCTTATATTTTATTGATATAGAGTTTTATTGAGTGTGTACAAATGTTGAGATGAAAAATATGCAATGCAGAGATGAGTGGCAAAAATAAGACATTTATTCTATAAATATTCCTTTGTTCACTCCTAAATAAAAGTGATTGGTTTTGTTTTCAGCTTGCCTTGAATGTAAAAAGATTTATACCAGAACTGTTAGTAACATCACAGCACATAATACAATACCTATACCACTGATAACACAATTGAAAACTTTTGCAACAAATGCATTTTCTAGCTAGAATGTTTGGCATGGTTCTTGTTTGAGTTGGTGAGTCAATTTTGATTACCTCCTGAATTGCTTTTCTAGCATCCAAGACATTTGCATGATGGTTTTCCATGTTTTCTTTAACCAAATCTTTTTTTTACTTTATCGAGGACTTTCAAAGATAATGAATTCCAAAAATCAACTATTTTGCATCTTGTAAATTTGGCTCTTCTGTAGAAAGTAATGAGTGGGCAGCAGAAAAACCTAAATCCAAAGCTAATCATCCTAAAAATCACTTTGCCCTGAGAATAGCAACACTAGACAAACTTCCCATAATTCAGTACCCAGTCACTCACATGATAACTTGTTGAGTTCTTGATAGGTTGAGAGATGGTGGCTCCTTCTTCCATTGTGATTGCTGACCAATGATACAGGGTGTGATCAGGCATCAACTTCTTACCTTCTCAAACTCTTTATTTCTACCAGACATTCGCAAAAGAAAGAAATTTGCCTTTGCACATGCCCGGTCATAATATAGTGCTTAAGTAAGGGATTTGCTTCTTTTTAAGGTGCCCATAAACAGGGCATTCTTAGCCAGGACCAGACAGCAGTTTGATCACCGAGCAATCAGATTGCTGGTGTTTTCTCCCCACATACGCACACAGATCAAAATCCAGGTAAGCTAAATGTTCAACAGTCAAATTGTCTGTTTCTCAGTTTGTTTGTGTAAGGTTGTACAGATTGGGTTGTTCAATACAATCTCATAGCCCCATAAACAGTGGCCATTTTCTATCCTGCCCAGTCAGTAGCCAATAGCACACCATCCTGGTTGTTTTGAACCAGATGGGAAGACATTGAATGACCAAATCAGCCTGTATTTGTGCACCTTTAAACCTATTGTTACTGTCAGCGATCACAAAGAATTGAGAGCCAACATCAACCAACTCCTGCAAAAATAATTATATTGAATCTGATGCTAACAATTTCATGTAAATAATCTGGAAACTTAAAGGAAGTCTCTAACATCAGAGCATTGCTTGAAATCTTATTTGTTCAAACAAAGCTTTTAGGATTATTTAAAGAGGTTTCTAGAGTAAGAAACAGATCTGTATTATATAAAAGAAAATAATATATTTGTTTATCAATTCAAGATTCATTTTACTGGATGGGATAATTATTTCAAACTCGATTCAATACATCCTTTATCTGTGTTTTTGGTAAATGGCCTATTTTGTTTGTTCGTCACCTAATTTATACTTTTTCTTGTATTCACAGGCTTCATAACCTACATAGCTGAGCCTCTTTTTGTGGAATGGGCCCGCTTTACAGGAGACACCCCTTTATCTGTAAATATGATAAATCATCTCAGGAAGAATAAGTCCAAATGGAGGGCACTGCTACACAAGCAGCGTAGCAAGAGCAATGATCGCTTGGGTCAAGTGGCAGAAGACAAAGAAGACCAAAAGTTCAATGAAGGAGGAGCCCCACAGTGACTTATACAGACTCTTACCTGTAGCATTAATGGTTTTACTTTGCTGATTGCCACAAAGAGTGATGAGGAAAAAATCTCAGGTGGGCTGCTGTTGCTTTCCACAACTGTTTGAGAGAAACAGAGCTGAGGAGGTCAAGAAGGAAGAAAAGCATAATAATTATGGTAGTGGTGGCCAGCCATCCACTAATATTCTGGCATCCTGTTGTTTAAATTTTTCCAGTATTTTTGTCTTCTCATGGTATGAGTTAAACCAACACTCCCTGATTAATAGTGATCAAAATGTTACCTGACTGATGGATTGGGGGTAAAAGAAATGGATGTTCCTGAAAGAACTGTACAACTAGTAGCAATGGACTGCCATGCCTCCAGATGACACAAAGCGGCCAGAACCTATGGAGCACTTACCTAATTTGTCCTGAAACTACATGCCATGTGGTTTGTGTAAACAAACACTGAATTGAACCACCAGCATCATCTGGACTCAGAAGTATTATGTCTGAGAAACAAACGTCATATTGTTATTACCGAAAGAATCACAAACAAAAGGTTTTTCTTTTTAATTTTTATATTCTTAAAAGCAAAGATAAGGATTTGCATTAAGCACTAACCTACAAGATTACAGACAATTTTTTAATGCTTAACCGCCACTTTGGATTATGGTATTTTAACTATAATAAGGAGTAGTACATCCTATTCAAAATATAGAATGTAATGGCCTTAAAGACTGTCGGTTGAATATGTTCAACAAATGGCCACTTTATCATTTGTATGATAGAAGGTTTAGAAATGTTACTGCAACATGTGTATAGTCACACCTGTATATTTTCTGTATATACCGAGCTACCAACTCTCATGCCAAAATACTGAGACATTGTGGAATTGCTACCTGTACAAATAATGGCACTGTGAACAGAATACTGTTACTTTTAACAAAAAATAGCTTTTGTAAATATGGTACATAGATTATTTCTAATAGTGCTTTCATTTTCAGATAAAGGCCTTAAATTTTAACTTGTCATGTTTCAATGGTTGTACTCTTCACATAAGTCACTAATGCCTTTTTCAAACCTCCAGTTATTATCAGCAGTCACAAAGACATCGAATAGAGGATATATATATAAAATTCTGCACTTCTCAATCATTCCACAAAAACTAGAATTTGTTCTGGTAGTGGATTATACCCAGATTAGCCATTACAGCTGGAGTGTCCTCAGTCAAGAATAATTAATTGCAGGGCTGACCTGATTTGAGATGTTTATAGCAACAGTGATCCTATATTAGGGCTATCCAACAGGCTTTCTATAAGGGGTTTTGAATAACTCCTGGCTTGAATAATTTCTGTTGAATCAGTTTATTGTACTGGATACATTTTCATCATGTCTAGCCTATCAGTGTGTAGACTGAAAAAAAGACCACCTCATCAAAATGTTGGTCAACATTGTTCTACATGAGGTTACTGTGGTGATAAGAACTCATACTGTTTCTTTGTGCTTATTACAGAATGACAACATTATTACCTTTAATTAGAGGTGTATTAATTTGGGGATGCCCAGATTTTGGGCCAATGGTTGGATGGATCATATAAGAATTTGGCCAAGGGGTGTTCTGGGAGTGCTTTTCTTTTAGTATATTACAACATTTTTTCTTAAAATGGTCCTTCATACCAGCATGTGTGTTTAACTTAAAAAAGTGGCATCCCCACATGATGGGCATCACTGAGTTAAATAATATACTAGTGGACCAGCCACTGGCTTTGTTGAAACATCACTAAACAGTGCATAAAGATGATAAAATGAAGAGTGTATGATTTTAGTATATAGAGCACTACACACATATAATAATTAGTTTTGATACTACACAGAGCATATGGCCTTCCATAAGTGATCTGTCTTTATCTGTATTAATACTTTCAAACTGTACATAAATAAATCAACAATCATTCTGCCTTGTGATTAAAGGTATAGAATTGCAAGGTCATGTACTCATGCATTGTTGTTTTATCATCAAATATCAATACAGATATGGTTTATGGTTACTTTTTTGTTTGCAATGTCATTATTGTACTTCGATTTGTTACATATCTTGCACACATGCTTGTTTTATCCATATAATTGTATCCATGCTGTTTTGATGAGAAAAATTATCTGATGATACTTGTTCTGTTAAAACTGAATCAGTGGTTAATTCCATCATCACAAGGCCTTTTTCTGCAGAAAAAATAAATAAATGAACAAATTCATAACATCACAACCCCTATCATGAGTATACTATGGAGCCCAAGTTGTGATTATGAATGCAGTATTTCAGGTTGGAAGTGAAAAAATATCACATGCTGAAACACAATACTACAGTAATCCACAGGTGTTATTATTACCTCTTAGATGCTAGAGAGAGGTCTCTGTTGGGTTATAAAGCAATGCATTGGAGACCCCTGTAGAAACCATAGGGTTATGTAACTATAAGACACTGCCTACACAGCATTTTATCACCATATATATTATCTTGTGTTCAGCCACAACCCATATATTTGAAGGTCCATGTTATGTAAATGGGCTGCACCATGTGGCAGGCATCTTAATGGAGACGGTTGGTGGTTTATATATTCTGTTACAGTAAGACTGGTTCATATGCACTATTATTGTCAGATAGTTGGGGCAAGATTCTAGATGAGGCAGAAATGGGTTATATTTTGGATGTGCCAGATCGTATGTTAAACCCAGACTGAATATACAAGGCTGGCTGATAATAATAATAATAACAACAACAACTAGTATTTATATACCACCTTTCTCCCAGTGGGAATCAAAGCACTTTCAGCGCAAGTTCTCAGAATTAACCAAATCGGCAGGTGAAATAACAGATGTCATTATTACCCAATCAATGGAACTCATTTATCACCCCCAGAAGAATGAAAGGCTGAGTTGACCCTCCTGGGATTTGAACTTGCAACTTTGAGGTTTAAACAGGCTCCATAGACAGGAAATTTACCACTGAGCTATCTCTTATTTCCCAGTTCTAGGATGTTGGTGCATATGGCTAGATGGTATCAGATTCTTGTTGATATGTCCAATTAATGTCAGATTCTGCAATGATCATACAACCATATGTACTATTGTCCCTTTTCTGGACTTTGGCGTTGAGTTCTTATTATATAACATAACTGAATATCAACTTGCATGTCAGATGTGCTTACATGATAAAATAGTATCATATCTACAACAGAAGACTGTCAAATTAATTTGTTTTGCTCTATCATTATATCTTAGAAATGAACCGTTTTTAGCGAGAGAGAGGGGGAGGGATAGAAAATTATGTGTATATCACAGACCTTTATGCTGTACAATGCACTCTTTTTACATTGTATTGCAGCACATTGAGAATCAATGATTTGACTTCAATATTGAATTAATTCTCATAATGAAAAATAGAGGCTAGGAGGTGTTTATACTGGTTTCTATAGGAATTAGTTAATACATAGGGTAGATTTCATTCAAGACTTAAAACTTATTATTGTTAGTTTTTTACCTTTAAGTGGTTAAGGAGAGCTTAGTTTAAAGGAATGTTATCACATAAAAGTAACTTTTGCTGTGTGATAGCACATACATATAGGCCTCAGTATTCCGGAGATATTCCCATTCCTCGTGCACTAGATAACTTTTACAGGGCTGTGAGCTTGAGTTTTGGAGGGGTCACTGGTAAGTTTCAGCTGACATTTTTCAAAAGCTTGGCATCCAGATATCTCTCCCACACACGCACACACACTCACAGTGGGAGAAGATGGACCTAGCACTGGGAGAACTGAGAATTATGTTATCATTATCACAAGGTAGTTTTTAGGTGATAATGTCACTTTAAAGGGCAACTAACACATAGATAGTGCCCATCAGCAGATCTGCTCCCCTGAGAGCAGACGTTCCCATGATATTGGGGCTGCATTGTGAACACCTGAGGACCAACGGGGGAAAACAACAGGGATCTGAAAAGAGACCTGCGAGACTTCCTCATTGGTCTCACAAGGCGACCAGACCAAACAACACTAAAAACACTGGACTGCATGCAAGTAGACACTCTTTCTTGAGCTTGAAAGCCAGATATAGAGGATCGGTGGCAGCTGCACATGCAGCCTTTGAAGAAAGTGGCTGAGAGCCACATACTATGTGGCTCTTCATTTTTAAACAGAAAAACCTACCTAGTTAGTCCTTCATACTGCAGTTAGGTACAGTAAATACATTTAAAGGGATAGTAATACTTCATATGTTTCAATTTTAATATTGAATGTATTAAATAAATAAGCTAAAGCATCCATGTCAGTTTTCTATAACTTATACAGTTTAAGAGTAATCTCTATGTAAAGTTTCGCCCTTCTGTCTCTTTAAGCTATGTCAGCGCTCTAGCTGCCAGACTTGGAGAGCCGATATAGCATTGCATACAAAGAAAATTTTCATGACAATGGTCTACTGCCTCAAATCAGGCATATTTTGTAAACCGTTGTCATGAATATTTTCTTTGCATACAATACTATTTTGGTTCTCTAGACGAGCTGTCTGGTCTTCGGACCAGAATCCAAGTTTGTCAGCTAGAGAGCTGACATAGCTTAAAGCAGCGATTACACTTAAACTATATGCGTTATAGAAAAAAGACACGGATGCTTTAGTTTATTTATTTAATACCATCAATATTATGAAGTATTACTATCCCTTTAATGTTTTTTGCATTTAAACTTTGATGTTGTCTATAACCGAATAAGACATTTTACTCTCTTGCAAATGTTTACACAGCCCTATAGAATCATGTACTGGTCTCTCTCTAAGACTGTGGCCATCCCCACATAAGATTCTACGGGCCATGTAAACATTCTCAAAAGAGTGTTTAGTTCTATCAAAAGAAAAAAGCAAGAGCATACAGAAGGATTATATAAGGCACTCAATCCTCGTCAAAAAATAACAATAATTACCACCATAAATTGATAAAATAATATAATTTATTTAACGTCTTAGAATTAGACATATGAAGAAAATAGAGCCAGACATGTAAAGAATCCCCATGGTAGCCTTAGCACCAAAGTCTGTACCGGACAGATACAGACCATCCCACATCTACATATCCCCAGTAATAAAAACACACAATAGTAAACATAGAACACTGGCGCCAAAAAACAGAGCTCGGCCAATGAAAGAAAAAAATGAAAAATGACAGTCTATAAGTGAAAGATGATGATAGATATGAAGCATGAAACGTATTTGATGATTGATGAATAATGGAGGATGAAATGATGGTAAGTTTGTCAAAAGTCATATATAACCAACATAATCTCCATGTTTGCCTTGAGAAAGTCCGCGGATGCACGGACGAAACGCGTTGGCAATATATAGAGAGCATTGATGTTGCCATTAAAGAACGATTTATGTGGCGGGCCATGGGCTCAGAGAGCTAAAACAGTCTGGAAACGGAAGGTGGATGGATAGTGATTGCCGGGGGAACGGAAGGAAAAGCATTGCTCAGTCTCTATGATACGGTGTGAAGGCGGAAGCAAGGATTACTCTTAAGCTGTACGGACTAAGGCAACTTGTCAGTGGCAGTGTGCTCTAACATAGGAGCGGGAAGGTATTTGGAATGCCGATACTATTGAATATGATATTGGTTTTGTTCCTTTGACATTTATACCTGCCAGACTCAGTTGCGAGTGTGTATATATATATTATCAAGTCTGTACAGGCTGCCGTATACAGTCGAGTCTTATTCATTTAACATGCATTCATATTCATCATGACTCCTGACGGAAGAATTACATGACACTGTGATTACGACTGAGCAACTCTGGCGAGTATGTTGGTTATATATGACTTTTGACAAACTTACCATCATTTCATCCTCCATTATTCATCAGTCATCAAATACGTTTCATGCTTCATATCTGTCATCATCTTTCACTTATAGACTGTCATTTTTCATTTTTTTCTTTCATTGGCCGAGCTCTATTTTTTGGCGCCAGTGTTCTATGTTTACTATTGTGTGTTTTTATTACTGGGGATATGTAGATGTGGGATGGTCTGTATCTGTCCGGTACAGACTTTGGTGCTAAGGCTACCATGGGGATTCTTTACATGTCTGGCTCTATTTTCTTCATATGTCTAATTCTAAGACTTTAAATAAATTATATTATTTTATCAATTTATGGTGGTAATTATTGTTATTTTTTGACGAGGATTGAGTGCCTTATATAATCCTTCTGTATGCTCTTGCTTTTTTCTTTTGATATGCTATATATGGATTAGGGCACCCCATGTATGATATACATGGTTATATCCTGCTATAAGTAATTAAGAGTTGTGCTCCTTTTTAATATATTTATATATTGAGCGTTTAGTTCTAGACTACAGAGTAGGGATGGGTGAAAATTTCCGCCTCAAACTGAAATTGGTGAAAAATGGCACTTTCCACTTGGCAAAAAAATTCCCACGAAAAGTGCAGATTTTCCGGGTTTTTTCGCTTTTTTTGCCTAGCTCATTCCATTGAAATCAATGGGAACATTGAAGTTACACACAACATAAAATAAATATTATTTAACTTCACAAAGGCAAAGTATAAAAGGGGCATGAGGGTGCCTGTGTTGGTGGGGTGTGGAGAAAGAATCAGTTGAACAGGGGATTATTTTTGGGGCGGTTATTTACTGGGATTGGGGGGCACTTAATAAAAAAGAAATCCTAAATAAAATAAAAACCATAAGACATGGTATAAAGGGGTCTGAGGAGGGTGCCTGTGTTGGTGAAGAATGAATCATTTGAATAGGAAACATGTTTTTTGGGGGGGGTTCTTGACTGCTATTGGGGGGACAGTTAATAAAAAAATAAGAAATTTGTATGTAAAATGATAGAGACAGGAACCCCCTGACATAAGCTGCCACTGGGGTGGACTGATACTTGACTTGATAGAGTATTTTGTAGAGGATGATCTGTTTGATTTGTTGTTAGAGGCCTTTGTAGGACTTAGACTTATTAGAGGCCCGAGCCCTGAAGAAACATTGATTTGTAGGACTTAGGCTTGTTAGAAAAAAAAAATGTTTATTTTTTTTGTAGGACTATGTTTGTTTGTTTGGTTTTTTTTTTTTTTTTTTTTTTTTAAAGCACAAGCCCTGAGAAAAAAATAAAAATGCCCTGCTGGTCTAATGCCAGCAGGTCATGTTGACCAGTGGCCACTGTCAAATGTCCTCCTGAGTCCTGAGTTGCAACTGCTGTTCGTACTGCTGCTGCTGAGTTGTTTAAGCAGCAGGATGATTAGGCAGCTGAAAGGGAATGAGATCAACAATAGCAGTAACATGGAAGATGGATGATGAAGGTTCCACTTGCCACGACTGGCTCCAGTGATTCGCCTGAGGCAGTAGCAGCAGAATAAGTAGCCCCCAGTACATGTGGAGAAAAGAAGTTGACCATTAAATCTTCTCCACCTGCCCCTCCTCCAAAATCATCATGGGTGTGTTGTTATTAGAATATATTTTTTCCCTTGAGAGCAGGAACAGTAGGTCTCATCAGCAACTGCAATGTGCACAGTGTGTGTATGGTAAAGAACATCTGCGGGCACAACTGAATCCAAACACCATGACACCCAAAACCAAGTGCTGCCGCTGTCATTGTACCCCTTTTCCAGACCCGTTAAGGACACATGACAACTTGCTGACAGTTTAATAGTAATGATGAACCCTCCCTGCCACCATCTTAGCATATTCTGTAGGATGGAATCTCCTCAGATGCCGCTTGATGCACTGATTGCAATTCTCCTTCACCACCCTGGCATGTGTGGTCAGTGCACCACACAGTGTGCAATGAGTAGAGACGAACTGCCATATCCTAACATGAACAGAGTGGCTTTCATTTGGCAGGGAAGGTAATGAACAAGGTGGTTTGGCAGAAGATGCAGTTACCCTAGAAGGTGATGGAGAGCTAGTTGTTTCACTTGTCATGGAACTTCCAGTCTCTGCCTGGGTTGTTCTATTCCTCCTCCTCTTTGATCTCCACCTCGCCTCTTGTTGCCTTTCTGGAGAGTCAGGGACAGCAAAACAGTGCTTGATTTCTGTGATGGGTGTGTGTCTTCAACATGTTTGACATAAATGTCATGGTGTCTGTGTTTCCTGTGTGATATCAGGGTGCTTGTGCCAAGATGAGTTCCCTCCTTTCCTCTTCTCACTGACTTGTCACAAATTGTGCACAGTGCCATTGCTGATGACTGCACTGTGCCTGCCCCAACAGAAAAATAGTCCCACACCCATGATGACTTCAGGGGAAACAGCTGGAGAAGAATTGCCTCTTTCCTCTTGTCCTCCACATTCCCCTTCATTGTCTGTGGCAGCGGATATTGTTGCTGCTGTTGCTGCTACTGCCTCAGATTCAGCAATGCAACTAGGATCAGGAGTATTGCTACTGCTGTGAAGTGGAACCTGTCCCAGTCCTGCATCACTTGTTGACCCCATTCCCACTGTGTCCACGTTGGTCTGTGGCACACTAGCCTGCTCCTCAGCATCCTGCTACCCTTGCAACTCAGCATCAGGAGGAATTAGAGCAGTTGCAAATTCCTCTAATTCCAAAATGTCATTGCTAGTTGTGGTGGTGATGCCCATCCTCATCCCTGTCTCCCATTCCTTCTCAGCTTCTGCTAAAAAGGCCATCAATGTCTCTTCCACCCCAGCTTCTCCAGCATCATCATCACCACCGCCACTAGTCCCTACATGCTACTCTATTCCAGACATCTCACTGCTGCTTGGAGGAGGTGACGAGCAATGTGATAGAGGGTCCCCTACTGTCATGCTTGCCATTTCCTTTTGACTTGAAGAAGAAGGCAGGCTAGCACTAGCAGCAGTAGCAGCAGGCACAGGCAGCTGATCTGTGCCCCTGCTGGTGGTGATGGTATTAATTCTGAGCCTGCTCTCCCCCAACACCAGTTCTGGCCTCTTAAGGATCATGTTCAACTTGGACACTGTAGTGAAGGGAAGGGGACTCCCAGAGCCAGAGGAATGGTGTAGGCTCCCTATACTGCTAGTCTGAATTCTGTCAAATGTTTCTCCTACCATTCCAGCTGCTTCATCATTACTGCTACTAACACCAACCAAATCAAGTTCAGCCACAGAGTCTTCCGCCTCAGACTCATAGTCACTAGTAATATGAGGATATTGTTGTTTACCCCATCCTTCACTCCTAACATTAACAAGCTGCTGGACCTTAGTAGCAGTAGTACTAGCACTGGCAGGACTGCTTGGGAATGGCAAGTGTGATTTAGGGTCCCTTGCTGTCACACTTGGCATCATTTTCTCCTTCCCCCTGAGTACTATAAGAAACACTAGCAGCAGGCAAAGTATTGGTGGCATCAGGTTCAGCACTGGCAGCAGGTATAGCACTAGTGGCTGCAGGTACAGTGGCACTGGCAGCAGGGGCAGCACTTCTGGCAGCAGGTACAACACTAGTGGCTGCAGATACAGCAATGGTGGCATTGGCAGCAGGGGCAGAACGTCTGGGAGTAGGTACAACACTTGTGGCTGCAGGAGGAACAGCAATGGTGGCACTGGCAGCAGGGACAGCATGTCTGGCAGCAGGTACAACACTAGTGGCTGCAGGAGGAACAGCAATGGTGGCACTGGCAGCAGGGGCAGCACATCTTGCAGCAGGCACAGGCAACTGACCTGTCCTGCTCTCACTAGTACTACCCTTTTCTCTCTCCCTTTCCATTCCATTTTCTCCCTTCCTTCCCTTTTCTCCCTCCCTTCTCATTAAATTCCCCAAGATCCCTTGGGGTGATTTAGGGGGACTGGACAGCATTGGTTCAGTACTGCTAGTCACTTCCTCCTCCTCAGACTCAGTGGACACATAATAAGGGTCCTTCCAGTTCCTATTTTTGCTGCTCATAGTGATAGGAGTCACTATGAGCTTTGCATGCCTCACGTTTTGCAAAATATTACAAGAGAACAGCACGTCTATCTCGCTCTTTATCTGCTTCTATTGTGTCTGCCTTCAGTGAAAATGTCACATTTTTATAGCGGAAGTGCGAAAACAATGTAAATCAATGGGCAAAAACCTTATAGCCGTTGAAAAATGGCGAAAGATTTTGGCCAAAGGGCGAAAGATTTGAAAATTTTAACCGCTAGTTTTAAAGTGGATTTTCTCGTGAAAAAGTGGATTACAACATGGTTTTCACAAAATTTCTTGCAGTAACACAGCGACAACGTTCGCCCAACCTTACTACAAAGCCCAGATGCAAATAAAATGGTATATAGGTGTGAAGAATTGTTGTTTGAAGGAGTCCTACTTATTCAAGTGTACAGTTCCCCTTTTAAATACTTAAAAAATTCTACACTAATTGTTTTAATAACCATTGCCTATTTAGACAACTTGATTGGGGGGGGGCTTAGGGTGACCACTCATCCCGGAATGCCTGGGACTGTCCCATATTGGGGGTCTGTGTCCCGGGTCACCCCCCACCAGGATAACAAAGAGTCCTGGAATGGAGCAACACGCACCAGTCCAGCCAGCCAATGAAATGTATTTGCTATATGGTCCTCATTGGCTAGCTGAGCCAGCCAATGAAGACCATATAGCAAATACATTTCATTGGCTGGCTGGACTGGTGCATGCGAGACAGCTGGGATGGAGCAGGTATGCTGGTGCTGCAAGTGAGAACTCTTACTCTGTGTCAGCCTCACAAAGATGGTCAGCGCCGGCAGGAGCCTCAGCTGCAGGACTAGGGTGACCACATGTCCCGGAATGGCAGAATGGAAATGTGGTCACCCTAGGGGTGGTCCATGAACAAGGAAGGAAATTATTAAATATTTTACATATCTCAGTAGTAAAAACAAATAGATTTATAGTCTGTTAAAAAAAAAAAATTTTCAGTATATGATTATTGATGATCATGATTAACTTTCATCCAACCCTACTACAAAGTCCAAATGCAAACAAAATGGGAAATAGGTGTGAAGAATTCTTGTATGAAGGAGTCCTACTTATTCAAGTGTACAGTTCCCCTTTTAAATACTTAAAAAAATCTACACTGTAATTTTTTAATAACCATTGCCAATTTAGATAACTTGATTAAGGGGGTGGGTTAGGGTGACCCGGAGAGTCCCGGAATGAAGCAACACGCAACAGTCCAGCCAGCCAATGAAATGTATTTGCTATATGGTCCTCATTGGCTGGCTGAGCCAGCCAATGAAGACCATATAGCAAATACATTTCATTGGCTGGCTGGACTGGTGCATGCGAGACAGCTGGGATGGAGCAGGTATGCTGGTTCTGCAAGTGAGACCCGCGGCTGAGGCTCCCGCCGGTGCTGACCATCTTTCCGAGGCTGACACAGAGAAAGAGTTCCCAGTGGGAACTCTTACTCTGTGTCAGCCTCAGAAAGATGGTCAGCGCTGGCAGAAGCCTCAGCCGCGGGACTAGGGTGACCACATGTCCCGGAATGGCAGAACGGAAATGTGGTCACCCTAGGGGTGGTCCATGAACAAGGAAGGCAATTATTAAATATTTTACATAACTCAGTAGTAAAAACAAATGGGTTTATAGTCTGTTAAAAAAAACTTTTCAGTATATGATTATTCATATTGATTTTGAGATGTTGGCACCGAAATAAATAATAAAGAGAGAAAAGACAAAGGGCTAATGTTAGAAAAAAAATTATCATAATGTCTGCAGACAAATATGGATTAAACTTTTCAAAACAGTTGCAATGTTTATATCAAATTCAGTCCATGTGATTGTTTCTGATACATATGGCATAGTGAATGTGCTGTGGACTTGATCCATATTTTATATATATATATATATATATATATATATATATATATATATATATATATATATACAGCAAAATATGTACAGACTAGGGTGACCACGGGTCCCGGAACGTCCGGGACTGTCCCTTATTTCAGGGACATGTCCCGCGTCCCGGGTCCCCTTCAACCGGGACAATGAAGTGTCCCGGAATGAAGCCAAGCCGCCCTGAATGTCAGCCTGCAAGCGGTGTGTCACATCATGGACGCCGCTTGCAGGCTGACATCCAGGGCGGCAATGCAACTTACCTGATCTGGAGGCAAGCGCTCTAGTAATACAGAGCGCTGGGAGATGACATCATCTCCCAGCGCTCTGCATTACTGAGCACAGCGCGTGGGAGCTTCAGCTCTGTGCCGGAGGAGGCACAGAGCACTTTGCACTCCGCTAGACCACCAGGGACTCAAGGTAAGGCAATAGGGTGACCACGTCCCGGAATGGCAGAAGGGAAATGTGGTCACCCTAGTACAGACGGGAGTTTCTAGGTTTCCAAAATCCCAGGGCTTCTGGAGCCCAGTTTTACATTTGCACTTTTACAGCCCCAAGCTGGTAACAAGAACAGTGCTTTAAGAAAGACACCTGGGGCTTTAACCTTCTCAACCACTCTCCAGCAACACCCTTGACTGTATGGTTTTTACTGAGTAAAATATAGGGCTCCCGCTGCTGGAAGAGACAATATTCAAAAGCTATTACAAGGAAACCTGCATACTTTTTTAACCCAGTCTCCTCAACAGGGTATCTGTCGCTATTGCATAATATATGTATATATATATATATATATATATATATATATATATATATATATTTAAACAGAACAAGGTGTACCAGCACTCACAGGATTTCTACAAACAAATATTTAATTGTATTGATGTCAATGTTTCAATGCCATTATTGCATTGCCATTTTATATATAGAGAGCAAGAAAGAAGACTCACAGCCCCCAACTCACCATAACATATCCATACAGAAATATAATTTTAATGTGAAAATAAAAAGTACAAAGACAGCAGCAGAGAATGATAGGGTTCTCCAGCCCCCCAAACCTCAGGCACAGACCCAAAGTGAAAACAGACAGACAAAAAGACAAACCTGTGCTCGTCTATGTAAAATTAAATATGTGCCCTGTAATGTGCATATATATAATGTTTCTTAGTAAATATGTGCCCTGTAATGTGCATATATAATATTTCTTAGAAAATTAAGAGATTTTAGTATTCACAAATTGGGCAAGTCGTGGGTAAGCTTGCCACCACGCCAAGGTATCTCACTTGCAGCAAGTCCTACTCTAATACAACTAAAATAACCCTTTCTAAATTTAAAATTCCCTGAAAAGATGTTATAAGAAACATGTTGGAGGGGGATCCTTTAAATATTTCTTTGCAATGCTTGTGGGTCCCAGTGTGGTGCAATTAAAAACAGAAGTCATACAATGTAAAAAAACATAGATAATGGACTTACCTGGTACAAAAAAACCTCAATAGGTCTGCAAAGTGAGTGTATGAGAGGGTTGTGGATCCAACAGTCCTCTCCATAGAGGTACCTTTTTATCAACCCCCCACAGGTCATGTGAGGAGTGAATAATTGTAGGCACACAAAATGCATGCAAGCTAGGACAGCTTGTTCAAAAATAATTTTAAATGTATACTTTTATAGTTTATTAAAAAAAACAGACTTAGGCATTTGACTGAGTAAATGAATAATTACTTAACCCTTTGGATGCTAGAGAATATGCCAATATATTGTGAAATGCGTTGTAGACTTATTTAGCATTCAGAGGGTAAACGAGCATTAATAAACAAATCTGTTATGTGTTGACATCATTAGGGATGATTTGCAAGGGCTAAAACCATTAATAAAATATAATTTCATGGATAAATAAATAAACAGTAATGTATAATCCCCATTCAATACATACCATTCAGCTGTATGTGTGTGTGTGAAACTGACCAATAACGTCAGTAAGTAACAAACTGAAGTGCACCATTTTAATTTTAGAAACTGCCTAAACCTGAAGATCCATTGGAGCTGATGTACCAAGAATAACTGGATAAATTAAAATTCCCTTTGATTTAAATAAGGTTTTGAACCCATTGAAGACTAGAGAGCACTCTAGAAGGTTTAAAAGCCCCATTTACATTAATGGGAATATTGGGAATTGCTGTCTCTTATGATGCAGTTGGTATGCCTACAATAATTCCTGCTCTTCTTAGTACATAATCCTAATTTTATTTTAGTATCTATTGGGAACAATAACACATGACAATGATGTGGGGTAATACACACTTTAATACCCTGTACGCCATAGAAGCAGCTATAAAACATCTCTATTTGGTTCCTGAGGCCTAAAATCTAACATATGTTCTGAGGGAGCAGATATTTCTTTCTTTTCCCGGGCTCCCAGCACCACAGCAATCTTGAAGTGATTGTGCAGGATTATCTGTGAATGGGTTGAAATAAGATAACAGTATTTCTGAATACAAAGGAAGTGGGCACTAATCACAATAAATTCACTGACTTTAGCCCTTATCTCTCATTACAAACAGAAATACAAAATGTACTTAATGCTCTCAGAATAGGATAGTTTAACTATGCATTAAAAAGCTAATTTATTATGTAATTAGTTTTAAAGCCCATGTACACGGGCCAACAATGGCAGCGCTGCAGTCATGCGCAGTACTGATTGCCAGCGCTGCGGGTATGGTCCCAGGAAGGTGCGCAGAGAGAACTACTGTCTGAATTCAGAGTGCCCCACTCCGTATCAGCCGCTGCTGGTGCAGTCTTTACTGCGCATGACTGCAGCGAGCGCAGCTGTCTCTACTGCACATGACGGCTTCTGACATCCTTAGCAAATTATAATATAGGATATGAATAATTTACTTACACATACACTAGCTATACGTGTATGATATTTAAAATAATATCAATCATCAACCAATTTGTTGGTATTAGTGTTCCTTTGTCCCGATTTGTAAAACAAGCCATGATACACTTATTTACTTGGAAGGAATACGGTAGCCTGACAGATATTGAAATGGATTACTGCACTTAAATCAGCACACTCTTAGCAGCTTTCCAGGTATAGACAATCTTCCAACACAAAGTCAGCTTTTACAGCTGATTTCACAGAGCTATGTTACAAAGCAATATCAGGATAGACTAAATGATCTGAACATGTATAGCTTGGGTGAGAGAAGGGGATATGGTAGAAACATTCAAATACATGAAGGGATTCAAGAAAGTGGAGGAGGGAAGTACATGTTAAATGTGTAAAAATGTTAGGACAAGAGGACATAGTCTAAAACTGGAGGAACACAGGTTCAGGTGTAATATAAGAACGTTTTACTTCTCTGAGAGGGTAGTAGATAAGTGGAATAACCTACCAGCAGAAGTGGTAGAAGTTAATACAGTGACAGAATAGGCATGCATGGGATAGCCATAAGACTGTCCTGAACATAAGAAAAGACCAAGGACCAAAAAAGGTTTAAGGTATTTACAGTAGGAAAATGGACAGACTAGATGGGCTGAATGGTACTTATCTGCAGTCAAATTCTATGTTTTTATGTAACTATCACTTGGCTACACCTTATCAGCAGATCTGCTCTCTTGAATTTTAACTTGCTGCTATCCAAAGGGGTGTGGGGTCTGAAAAGAGACCTCCAGAGCACCCTAGTCGGTCCCCCATGAAAAGACTGAACTGGAAGACTGGAGTCTGGGACTGGGCACGCAACCCGTGAAGTTTGTGGATGGGAGACACATACAGTCAGGTGATGTTCCAGCTGATTGGGGTCAGTTTTCTGATTGTAGCCATTTTGGAGCTGCACAGTGCACCTTTAGTAAATTACTTGATAACTGCAGTTTATGAAAAGCTGCACGTCTGTGTGTAGAATCACCAATGGGAGCTATGGCTTGAATGAAAACATACAAGTGCTTTCATTAGTAACTTACCTATTATGTTCATTTATAATAGGGTGATTAGTACCATACATTACACAGGCTGGCGCTTTAAACATGGAACAAGTGTAATTTGCCCCCTCAGCTGGTATCTAGCAATGCCCCTGATTTCCCTGTAAATTCCAGATAAATCAGTAAACAAAACACACATTGGCACTTAAAGGGATAGTAATGTTTCATAATAAAAGCAGCTCTAATTAATCATCATAGTATTTGGACTTTGGAGAGTGTTATTTCAATTCTGTCAGAGGTGTAGTTCCAGAGTAATTCAATGATAAAGTGTCCACCTCCCGCCCCTTTTACTGATGTAACACTTTCCAGCCAGAGCAGAAGGGAGGTGCCCAGGTAGATTGCAGAGAAGGACAATCTTCAATTAAGAAAAGGGAAAAACCTGAAAAACTTGTCAAGGGGGGCAGGACTTTCATTGTTTTCATAGGAATAAGAGTGTCCCCTTCTGTTATCTGTCTGGTCTATGGACTGGATTCCACATCTGAGAAGAGATTGTTTACACTAGGTAAAAGGGGCAGGAGGGGAAACTTTGCTTGTGAATATCTCTTAAACCATAAAGGTTTGAGAGATAAGACTTGTATCGTTCTTCATGTTTTTTAATGCCTACAAAATAAAATAAAGTTAAAATGAAGTATTACTATCCCTTTAATACATCTTTCTAAGTCATCAGGTTGTGAGAAGGCACTCCTCTTATGTCATGTGAAACGATTTATGAACAGACAGACTTTCTAGACTAAATTAGAACTTTTTAGAGTGATATTTGGAGTATTTTATATGACCTACACAGATAGATAGATAGATAGATAGATAGATAGATAGAGATAGATAGATAGATAGATAGATAGATAGATAGATAGATAGATAGATAGATAGATGAACAGAGGGATGAACAGACAATACTCAATTTTGGACCTCCAGCTGCTGGTGACTACAATTCCCATCATCCTGGTTGGGAGCAGGACATAACTTAGTTTTAACCTTTGACTGCCTAGAGTGCCCAGGGCTTCCTCAGCTGTGCAGGACAACTCACGTTCCAATATGATGGTTGGCACAAGTCCAGCGTCTTTTCACCAGACACACACCCTTTGTTATGTCAACTCAGCTGGTTTATTTATCAGTTTATGTTCCCCTTTACTGGCAATGACTTAGCCGTTTGGATGATAGAGAGGGCTCTAATGCAGGAAAGGTTTAAGTGATCTGTGATTCTAATATTATAGGCTAAGGCTTAAATCTATGCTAGGGAAAAGTGGGTTGGACAATGAGTGGTGTTAAAGTGATAGTAATGTCTACTGAAAATTAGTTGCCTGAGTCTTCTAGATATTAAAAGGAACATACTGTGCTATGTCTAAGCGCTTACTTCTTTGTAGTTCAAAAGTTATGAAGCCCTGAAGTTCCACCGCCTGCCCCTTTCTGGCCACCTCCCATGGAATCTGAGATCTAGTCGTGTGACTCGATGGATGCGGTGAGGGACAAACTTCAGTAAGTATACGGGAAAAACTGCCTCCCCTTGACGAAGCAGGACAGGATTTCCCTTTTCTCACTGAAGTTTGTCCCTCGCTGCAGCTGTCCCGACTAGCCTACATCTTCAGAGTGACGTGGGGAGAAGAGTTGGGCGGTGGATCTTCAGTGCTTCATAACTTTTGAACTACAAAGAAGTAAGAGCTTAGACATAGCACAATATGTTCTTTTTAATATACAGAAGACTCAGGCATCTAATTTTCAATAGACATTACTATCACTTTAAGGGAAGAGTAGGTATGACTATGAGTGCGGTAAAGGGAAGCCTAAGATTTAAATGAGGCCCTTAATGGAAATTGGAGTTACAATGATGTATTATGGTCTATGGTATGACTGAAAACTGTCCCTGGAGAAGTTTCTTATTGTTTAATTTTGTTGTGGCAACCTGGGGCTCTTCACCTGATGGACTACAAATCTGTAATCTTCAGCCAGCCACTAGCAGAGGGTGACTGAAGTTGTAGTCCACCAACAGCTGAAGACCCATAAGCAGATTGTGTATTTGTCTACTGATGAATTATGTCTACGTTTTACCTCTGATAACAACAGCAACAGCATTAACTCTTTAAATGTTAACCCTTTGCAAAGCGTTCAGTATCCCTCTGGAACTCAAAGGGTTAAAACATTGTGATATCTTAGGCCTTAAGAAATAAGCAGTAGATGAGAAATTCTAGAGCAACGCAACTTAACCATGGTGAGGAAATACACATTCCCACTGATTTATCTTGAGCATTTAAACCGGAACTACCACCTAATATAAAGTCACCCCCCACTAATTATGCATATGGCGACTAGCTTCTTAAAAGTTCTATTATCTGCCACAAGTACCAGCATCCGAAGTAATCCTTTTTCTTGTCAGACCGGTGGCCAGTCTTGCTTGCAGACATCTTGGCTTAGAGACATCTGTGCGCCTGCACTGTCCGTCCCCGTCTCCTCTAGGAGGCACTGCATGGAGCTGAAAGGCACTGACAGCACAGGAGCGCAGACAGCTCTACTGCAAGAAGCCTGGCCATCAGTCTCATGAGAAAAAGGATTACTTCAGATGCTGGTACTTGTGGCAGATAATAGAATTATTAAGAATCTGGTCGCCATTTACATAATTAGTGGGGGGTGACCTTATATTAGGTGGTAGTTCCGCTCTAACTAACTGAATGATCAACTCCACACTTGTATTCAAGGTGTTAAAATGCCGGGTACCTCTCTGGCACTCACAGGGTTGATTCAGTGTGAGTTTTGGGATTTGTTTGGGAACTTAGGGCTATATTCAATATGCTAAAGAGGACTAGTTCTGGAGCAAACTAACTAAACCCTAGGGAACAAATTCCAAAATGTTCCAGTCATTTAAATTGGGCTCTTAAATCTTTTGAATGCTAGGGGTCTCTCCAGTGCACTTGTGAAGCAATGCATTGGATTCCTCTCTAGCACTCAAGGGCCTAGATGCACTAAAGGTCGATGTGGTGTCGATATGATTGAGTCGATGTGTTCGAATCACTCCGACAATTCGATCTGCACACACATCGACATATTCACGAAAATTTCGGATGGAAAGGGAAGTTTGGAGGAGGTCCCTATTAGCACACAGGATTTTCGAAGTGCTGTCGGTGTGGATGGGATCTCCTCCCCTCACACATCACCAACACTACAACAATTCTGAACAGCATTCTCTGTGCTTCCCTACCCAGCCAGTAGGGGAACACAGAGAAGGCTTTCAGCACAATGGACAGCACTGAATGCCATAGGGATGTGCACTGCTCACCCCTCTGGCACCCAAAGGGCCAACAAACAGTGGAAATCAACAGACAAATGGAAGTTGTGATTTTGCTAGGACCTTAGCATAGCTCTTTTTTGTTTGCTGTGTTGTCGCACACTTCACTCATGGAGAGACAAAGTCGTTCAGTGTGTGACTCCATACGCAGGGAACAATGGCGATGAGTGAGGAGGAGAGTGATGTATCGGAGGAAGCGGGCGGCAAATACAAGCTTGCCACCCTCTTCCTCCAATGCTTCTCTCCCCTCCACCCGCTTCCTCCAATGCCTCCTACTATCAGACTTAACCCTTTCAGAGCTAGAGGGGTACGCAATGCATTGCGAAGTGTGTACCCCACTCTGGCACTCAAAAGGTTAAATTACACCATCTTAACCTTTCCTCCTTGCGCACTGCTCTTGCTCTATATGTTTTAGAACATGTAAAAAGGTAAAATCTCTAAAGTTTAATTTATTGCTCTACTCATTCATAACATATTGTGATTCACTTTGATAGTACTAACTAGATGCAGGAAAATGGGGGGTGGACAGTGTTGCGGTGGCCAGTGTGGGCAATGTGGAGTTGGACAGTGTGTGGAGGCGGGCAGTGTGGACAATGTAGGCAGTGTGGAGGTGGACAGTGTGGAGGTGGGCAGTGTGGAGGGGTCAGGGTAGACAGTGTGTGAGGGGTGAACAGGGCTTGTGGGTGGACAGGGTTTGGGCAGTTTGTGGACAGGGTGTGAGGGAGGACACAGTGTGGGCGGTGTGTGGACAGGGTGTGAGGGTGGACACAGTGTGGGCAGTGTGGATAGGGTGTGGAGGTGGATAGAGCGTGGGCAGTGTGTGGACAGGGTGTGAGGGAGGACACAGTGTGGACAGGGTGTGAGGGAGGACACAGTGTGGACAGTGTGTGGACAGGGTGTGAGGGAGGACACAGTGTGGACAGGATGTGAGGGTGGACACAGTGTGGACAGTGTGTGGACAGGGTGTGAGGGAGGACACAGTGTGGGCAGTGTGTGGACAGGGTGTGAGGGTGGACACAGTGTGGGCAGGGTGTGAGGGTGGACACAGTGTGGACAGTGTGTGGACAGGGTGTGGAGGTGGACATAGTTTGGGCAGTGTGTGGACAGAGTGTGAGGGTGGACACAGTGTGGACAGTGTGTGGACAGGGTGTGGAGGTGGACACAGTTTGGGCAGTGTGTGGAGGAAAAAAATGTCCCCGGATTTCATTTGAAAAATCTGGTCACCTTACTCTCCCCTCCAAGATCCTCGGCACTGACCCTGCTCCTATCTAGCCTGTAGTAGATAGGATACCTTTAGCTGTTTAGTGTAGTGTTAATCTTTATGTATATGTGACACCTGAATTAACAGAGCGTCTGCAGATATAATAGTTGCCGTCAGGTAACGGGTTAATACGCATGTTTAGCAGAGCGTCTGCAGTGAATCATTCATTTACTCACAATTTACATCATACAGGTTTTACACCTACATACAGCTCACGCTGTCATTATGATTTGTATAAGCGCACTATGGGTCATGTCAACATATAGCGATATCATATATCTCTAGCTACACTTCTCCAAGCTCAGACTGAGAAGTGTATTGCACCAACACCATTATTAATGTGATCCTGTGTATTATATATTGGTCTAACTGATTAATAGGCAGATATTTATTGCACTGTGTTTTATAGGGTGTCATATTCAATTTAAGTCTGTTTTATGTTAGTTTTATAAGCAGATTAATAAAAGTTAATTTTTAAATTAGCTCCCACACCTCTTCTTAACCAAACTGGTCTCTTACAGCAGCTAAGGACTCTGTCCATCTTGGGTGAATGGTATTCACACCTTAATGTGAAGGACCAATTAGCTCTGTAGTTTTCTCTTGTTTATTTTCTCTGTATAAATACTAGACTTGCAGTAATCTCACAATCATTTATACTTGACCCAAGTAGATATTATTTTTAAAAAAGCAAACAAAAAAGGCCAATGCTGAGGTCCTAGCAAAATTACAACTTCCATTTGTCTGTTGATTCCCACTGTTTGTTGGCCCTTTGGGTGCCAGAGGGGTGAGCAATGCACATCCCTATGGCATTCATTACTGTCCATGGTGCTGAAAGCCTTCTCTGTGTTCCCCTACTGGCTGGGTAGGGAAGCATAGAGAATGCTGTTCAGACTGTCGTAGCTCTACCTGCTTTTACTCCACAGTAAAGTATAAGGGAGATCCAACTATGACAGCCTGAGTTAGATGAAGTGGAGACAGTGAACTCCGACAGCAGAGGCTGCTATCGGAGTTTCTTGAATGAGTCGAAGTGTCACATTATAATGTCAACACAACCCCTTGCATACGAATGTATCTGATTATGCTTCATTTCCATATGGAAATGAACAATTGTTGATTCGAAGAATACGAATTCGTAGACATGGTGAAGGCATGTCGGATTGATGTCGATATGGGTATTTTTTGTCAGAGTTCTGGTGAAGTGATATCATAGACACTTTGTGAATACTGAGGATGTGGCTATGACACTACTCCAACAGAGCATTATTATTATTATTCTTTATTTATATAGCGCCAACTAATTCCGCAGAGCTGTACAATTGGACATTGACATTTGTAGCCCTCTTCTACCTTTAGTGCATCTAGGCCAAGGAATTTAAATCTAGGGTATATGATATATAACTAATTGTAAAAGTTTAACCCTTTACCTCTTTTCCTTCAAATTTTTTCTTTGTTTATTACTGGAAGTTTCATTACCAGTCCACAACTTGATAACTGATTTTTGTTTTTAATTTCATCCACATTGTAACCATTCTCAAAGACTGTGGGTGTTTTAACAACTAAAATTTTACACATATTGGGCACAACACTTTATGATTTGTTTTATTCTAGTCAAATGAAGGTTATGTTTAAGCCTGCTGAGACCATAACTCACATTAACATGTTTTTATGACTGTATCGGTGTGTTTTTCTTGTTGGATGGAAAGCCTATAAAGTTGACTATCGCCATGTCATCATTAAATGTATCTTTTGAGTGATTTACACCCTGTGAGCTAGTACCCAACAACAACCCTGATCTTTAGTATAGCACAGCAGCAGGGATATATGTATCAGAATACATCTGTATAATATATTCAAGAAGGCAAACTATGTTTTAACTGTTTTATCAGAGTAAGTGATATTATTTTATCATCTGAGTCTTTAATATTTGATGGATATACTAAGTGTTTGAGATATATGATTCCCCAAATCTCCTTTTCACTGGGATCTAACGATACATTATATTTCAGGTTTCAACAAATCACCATAATAATATGTATTTTTAATATTTAACTCTGAGCTTCTACCTTTTCTGACCATATCTTTTTGGCAGCAGCGTAATATTAGATGTTGAGAACTGAATTTATCCCTTTGAGGACCAGAGCGGTATGCAATGAGTAATGTGTTGTGCACCCCTCTGGTCTCTAAAGGGTTAATATGTATATTATATATAGATATATGATCCTAAACATTCCTGGTTCACTGTCTGCCCTGCCCCTGGGCAGCAGAGGCAGAGATCGGCAGGCAGCAAATCAGGGTGGAGAATTTCCAAGGAGTGGGCAGGGGAACTTCGCTCCCTGCCCATTCCTGTGAAAATCGTTGCAGCAGGAGGCACCACTGCAGCGAGACTCATTGATGCAGTGGTCCAGATAGTCCCAGAAGTGCCCAATCTTACAGACAACATTGTGCACAGTTTGTTAGTATATATCATCTTCATCTACCATTGTTGGTCCACTGCACAATGAAAACCTCCTCAGCAAGTTTCTAACAATTTCATTCTTGTACCACTGTTTGGTAATTTCATCAACCCATCTTGTCTTTGGTCTTGGCCATTTAATATCAAGTGTAATCAATTCCAAAATTTGTTTGGTCCATCTACGATCCATTTTAGGTGCTTTACTCTTTCAGTGATGTCATAAACCTTTGTTTGCTGATGAATACACGCACATATTTTCCGGTCTCTTTTCTGCTATGTTCAAAATTTGAATTTCTATACTTCTCCGGGAAACAACACTTTTTTTGGCTTTGACATTTAGTGTCCATGTGTCATAGCCATATGTAAGAACCAGGAGGAGACACTGGTAAAAAAATTTTGGTTTGAGGAAGAGTGGCAGATTTGTCTTAAAGACAATACTACTACGTTTTCCAAATGCCTGCCATGTGCAAATGTGATCCGCTCCATTCAGTGTGGGACAAAAGTGCTTGGGCAGATGACAAAGGGAGAGAAGAGTAGGGTGGCAAAGTGGTGTATGGGACAGAGGAGGGGTGGAAGAGTGTTAAATAAGATGAACGAGGGGTGGCAGAATGGCGAATGGGAGGAGGAAGGGTGGCAGAGAGGCGAATGTGATGGAGGAGGGGTGGCAGAGTGGTAAAAGTTAAACAGAGTGGTGAAAGTTAAAATTACCATTGATTTTAATGGGGCGTGCAACCCTTTGAATGCTACAAGGTTCTATTGTGCATTGTTTCACAATTTGATGGAGACATCTCCAGCATTAAATAGGTTAAAGCCCCATTTAATACAAAAAACAGTTATTCACTATGGTGCAACTAGTATTTATCAGAATTGTTCAGTGTTTGCATTTACAAGGTGCATTCTTGGGTGGCTAGAAGAGGAAACACCCTGAGTATTGCAGGGCTGGTAGCTAAAGGTCTTTCTCTTGCACTTTAAATGCATATAGTGTTTTGTGCCTGACACCAAAGGGTTTATTTTACATCTCAGTTGCTGATATCTTAAAGGATCCTCTCCACTGCCCCACTGAGCAAGAGGGGAAGCAGAGAGTATGTTCTCAGACTCCAGGGTTGTCTACTGCTGACCTTGGTGTGGTAGAACATTCCTTACACACATACCTGGGAACTTTCAGGTGAGGGCTACCCGGAGGGTAGTCCTCTGTTCAGCAGGGGGTAACAAAAATGACGCTAATCGTGTCAAAAAGGGGTGGGGCTTAACTCGAGTGTTGGGGGGGATTTAACCCTCTGAGTGCCAGAGTTGTACGGAATGCATTGCAAAGCAATCAGAGGGACAGAAAATTATGGGAGGTAAAATTAATGTTACAATTTGACTCTTTGACCTATGGCCTGAACAGGGACAGGGAATTTCTGTCACAGTACTTAATCGTGAATTAACTTTTATGACAGTCCCTCTGGAATCATAAATACCTGGACCCAGAGGAAGAATGCTATTTAAATCACATCCTCTACCATTGACTGATCAAGGAATTGGTATCTGGACTAACGTTCTTATCTGATTTCCATTATAAACAATGTAATGTGTACTTGTATTTAAGAGAGAAGTTTTCATATTTATCTGTATAACATGCCTGAGGAAGAGACCTAAGAAGTCTTGAAAGCTTGCATTTTAAATCTGTTTAGTTAGCCAATAAAGGTATCAACGTTACAAAAAATTTTGCATCCTGTCTTGGCCCTGATCTCACTCTTTTTCACCTCTTTATTATATTAAACCCTGCCCCCCCTTACACACACACACATGTCATATTTATTTAATAAAACTATTTACTATGTTCTAGGTTCCTTTTCAGTACTAAAGACAGTGAGGTTGATGTACTAGGAAGGACTGAAGCAATGCCGGGGCAAACCAACTGCATCACAGGGAGCAAGACAAATTCCTATAGGTTTAAATGTAGTTTGTATCCCCTTGAATGCAAGAGAGAATCCAATATATAGCTGTGCTTAAAAACAAAAACGGAGCAATTCTGGAACAACTCTGAGAGCCATTGCATACTCCTCTGGCACTCAAAAGGTTAACATCTTCACTACTAGAATGGTATTCTTACACATTGCATTAGCTCTCCCTAGCATCCAAGAGGTTAAAAGTCTCTTGTAAATCAATGGGACATTCTATTAGTTCTCTACAGTGCAAATGCTGTCATTTTACCCATACCGCACTGGGGCTGAGGTAAGAAGTAAACGTGATGCCATCTGGAGGCATACCATCTGCACCACAGGGAACAAATGATATTTCCAATTGATTTCAATTATCTCCTAGAATGCTAGATAAGTATCCAGTGCATTGCTTCACAATCAGTTAAAAATGCAATTTAAACTAATGGGAATTTTGGATATTTTTTTTGGCACCATTCAGCGTAGACGTTTTTTCCAGAATTACACCAATTTCTTTGTACATCAGCTACAGTGTCTTTATAACCTTATTTAATCCTTTGAATGCCAGAGACACATGCAATGCATTGCACACGCCTCTGGTACTCAAACAGTTAACAGAGCACTGGGGATGAGAATGGCAAGCAAAGTATTAGTAATGAAATGAGCATTCAGTAATACAAAACTCTATTCAAAGTTGCACAGCTATGATGCTGAAAACTGCACTACTGTATGTAAAGGGATAGTAATGGTTGTTTTTAACAAAGTTTAATATTGTATATATTAAAAATATTAATGCAATGATTTACATCCCATCTCTCAAACATGTATAGTTTTAGAGATATAAGCTTATAAAGTTCCCCACTCCCCTTTCACAGATGTCAGCTCTCTAGCTGACAGAAGGAGATCCTGGTTCCAGGACCAAACGACGGCTCTTCAGCAGAGCCGAAATAGCGCTACCTAGAAAGAAATACTTCAATGAAATGGTCTACAAAGTGTGCCTGCACACCAGGTAAACTTTGTAGACCATTCCAATGAAGTATTTCTTTCTAGATAATGCTATTTCTGCTCTGCTGAAGAGCTGCCGGCCTATCCCAGGACCAGGATCTCCTTCTGTCAGCTAGAGAGCTGACATCTGTGAAATGGGCAGGAGGGGGGAACTTTATAAGCTTATATTTTTCCAACTATAGATGTTTGAGAGACGGGACGTAAGTCATTGCATTAATATTTTTAATATATACAATATTAAACTGTGTTCAAAACAACCATTTCTATCCCTTTAAGCTCATAACGACTGCCCGATCCTGCAAGCAGGCAGCCTGTAAGGACCACATAGCTTTTTTTTTCTGCGCATTTTATTCTGGGATGGCAGAGCAACCTGCAGCCCCGTTGCCATCCCACAATGCCATGACATGCCAGGACCGCTAAGTCCATACGTTTCAGGACCGTATTGATGGTCCCGGCAAGTCATAAGTCCTTAAAGGGATAGTAGTACTTAAAATGTAAAAAAAATATGTTGTAGGGTTTATCCCCCTGAGTAAAGCAAGAGTACTCCCAGTGCTGAAAGGTGTTTTATTCACCATAAATCTCCATGGGATGGTGTAGCAACAGCGCCACTGTACAATTTCAGGCCACTGTGATATTGCACATAAAAAAAATTCAACTTTGCACTGTAATAACTTTTGAATAAAACACCTTTCAGCAATGGGACTACCCTTGTTTTACTCAGGGGGATAAACCCTACAACATATTTTTTTTTTACATTTTATGTATTACTATCCCTTTAAGGGGTTAAAAGGATAGTTATAAGGAAAAATGCATGTGTTATGGGGGGTTTTCTTTTGAGTAAAACACTGGTACTCTGGCTTCCGGAGCTGTTTCATTCAAAGTTTATTACAGAGCAGATAAACATTTTATTTACAATTAGTGTTCTTGTGGTCATTCCTTTTGTAGGGACAATAGAGGAGATTTATACAAGTGGAGATAATGGAAAATAAGCTTTAAAAATGGCTGTAAGATTGTCTGGTAGTTATAAAAGTATTAACCCTTTGAATGCCAGAGGGGTTGCATTCTACTCTGGCACTCGAAGGGTTAAGGACAATTTAGGAGGACATAACGCAGTGTAGTACATCTTTTTTAAAGGGATAGTCATGTTTCACAAAACCAGCAGCTCCAATTAATCTTCATAGAATTTAAACCATAAAGAGTGTTATTTCAATACCGTTAGAGTTGTAGTTTAAGAGTAATTGATACATTTTCCCACCCCCACCCCTTTTACTTAGTGTAAGCTACCTCTTTTCAGATGTGGAATCTGGTCTTGAGACCAGACTGCTCACAGCAAGGGACAGTCTTCTTACTGTGGGCAAACTTTGATAGGTTTTTCCTTATGCTCACTGAATATTGTCCCTCTCTGCGATCCATCTGGACAGTCTTGCTGCTCTGAGGTGAACAGCAGTACATCAATAAAAGGGGAGGGAGGGGGATACTTTATCATACCCATATTATACTCGAACTTCTACTTGGACAGTATTGAAATAATGCTCTACATGGCCCAAATACTGTGAAGATTAATTGGAGCTGCTTTTATGGTGAAACATTACTATCCCTTTAAGTAAAATGGAGTAAGGAAGTTTGTGGTGCAGCGTATTTATAAAGAAATGTCGCTATTTGCAACAATATAGCGACAGAATTTTCTCCAGATATTTAAGACCATGTCTGACCTGTTCTTATTCTTTACAGTCACCAAATGTATAAAAGTAAATAGAATACTTTATAAATACCACCACTCAGAATAAAGAATAAGCACATTTTAAGGATCTGTTTAAAAATCAAATAAGAAAATTTTTTCACAAATCTTCCCCATTGTATTTATTTTTTTCTATGCACAACCCGGGATTACCCTATAGGCAGAGTAGGCAACTGTCTAGAGTGCCACATTTTGAGAGGTGTCTCAGCTGTTCTGGTCACCCCTACATTCAAAATTGAGGATGTGGCCAGTGCTATCTCAATGTCTCTACAGCAGCTTTTTTTCATTCTTGCTCGTTATAGGCCAATGGTAGATTCACATGGGGGCGGAGTCATGTTACAAGTGGTTATGTGGTCAAGGGCAGAGCTAAGGGCATCTAGTGTGCCTTGCCAAGTGGTGCTGGGTGTGAATCTGGCACTGTCTATGATGTTCTCTGCCCACGGACACTCAGCCCACCTTAGACTGCAATAGCAAAAAAAAAAAAAAAAAAAAAAAAAATGCAAATGCCAAGAAAAGTTGAACTGTAATATCCTTTTGAAAACACCTCTCAGCAGTGGAATGCTCTAATTATACCCAGCTGGAAAATAACAACATAGGTATTCTTCTAATGTGTTTACTGTACCTATGAAGTTGTAGTTAGAGATAAATAGGATGGTAATTTATATTGATAATTTCACATTAAGCTGTTATGAGAATCCAGTATATTTGTTTTTCTTTGAGAGCACCTAGAGAGACCCAGTTCTATAAAATCTTGGTTACTCAGGTCCAAACATTGTCCAAACATTACATCATGATCTGCAGAAAAGAAAATTACAGCTGTTCGTGGGTAATAGTACCATTATGCATAGGAAATAAACTGAGAAGTTCTATGGAATTCAAATTATGTCTCAAAAGAAATTAAGCTTGCCCCTGTCTGTATGAGTCAGGACATGTACATTGAGAAATTGGTTTAATTATTGATGGACATTCTATTACAATGAATTATTGTAGTATGAGGTATACTTCACATGGAAAGATAAGGGTTGACTGAATTCTGAAGCATATCCTGTTATTCTTTGTACAGAAAACCATTCACGTGTAAAAAAAGTAATGTTTATTGTAAAGCATTTTTTATGTCACATAAGTCAAGCTGAAAGGCAAACATTGTAGAACAATGTGGTGGCTGCTATGCAGTGATGCCAAGAATTAAAACCAGAGACTTAACTGTATCTTTCAACAATACTGCTGTAAATGATCAATCAAGTGAAGAGATGACAACTAATAAAATTACAAGAGGAGTTCTGTGTGGGCTTGCGAATCGTTTGTGTGAGCAAACGTTACTACGTTCTGGGAGCCAGTTTACTTTTTTTGTTGTGAGAGATTTATTCCTATGGTGGACAACCAAAGAGATGACTTCATATATCTACATGATTCTTTGTATATAACCAGTAAGATGCTCGATAGGTATCCAGTACATTGCATGTCAAACTTAAACACAGTCAAGGGCTGCATACTCAACATTTTCATCCTTATTGTATATGTATGTATATATATATATAATGTATGTATATTTCTGTCCAGGGATGCACTCACGATATTTAGGTAAATGCCTGTGTGCCGTATAGGATATTTAATAAATTGATAGAGAATCAGCACTCACAGGAAGCTTATTCAAGGTGAAGAAAAATTTTTATTGGTGGATCAACGTTTCGATCCCATCTTGATAAAGATTCTTGATGGGATCGAAACGTTGATCCGCCAATAAAAACTCTTCTTCACATATACATAAACATATATATGTGTGTGTATATAAAATATATACAACGTCCCAGGAGCTTGGGAGCCAGAGCTCCTAAACTTACACTGCTACCTCCTAAATTTTTAGAGTATTTAAAATAGTAACAGTTGTTGAAGATAAAATGATGCACCCATCAATTTCAACCTATGCTTTATTACATCTGTCGATCCAGAGAAAGGTAAATAAAAGTAAATATTGAAACCATTTCCAGTTAAGCCCAAGCCTTCGTTACTCCAAAAGACATTCAGATATTTCCCTGGATCAGCATCCTATCTGCTTTGAAACCAGCTGTCAAAATCCACTGATGAATTGCTAAATGAAGCAATCAAAGTGAAGTAGAACTTAAAGTGATAATAATGTTTCACAAAAAAAGCAGCTCCAATTAATCTTCCTAGTATTTGGGCCATGGAGAGTGTTATTTCAATACTGTCAGAGTTGTAGTTCAAGAGTAATTGAATGATAAATTATCCCTCCTCTCGCCCCTTTTACCTAGTGTAAGCCACATCCCCTCTGATGTGGAAACTGGTCACTTGACCAGACAGCTGTCATGGGTTGTAAGAACGAGAACTGGACCAGTACTTATGTAACACAATATTTATTAAGATACACAATGTAAAGAAATACTTGGCAACAGTAGGTACACAAAACAATCTTCGGCAAGGTCAGGAAGGACGGAGCTACTTCCTTGGGGTATAGAACAGGACCCTTATCGGCAATAGGGAGGAAATAGGCAGCCACAGATCTGCACCTAAACAGTCTACAACAGGTCCGCACCTGAACAGTCTACAACAGGTCCGCACCTGAACAGTCAATGACAGGTCCACACCTGAACAGTCAATGTTCCTGGAGTAAGAACTAACTGTGCCACAGGTCCGCACCTGAAGGCACCAGTTAACGGACGATAGAAAAGGAGAAGTCTGCCAGAGCCACTGATCAGCACCAGAAAGGATATCCACTAAAGCATTTGGTATGCTGGGTACACAGTGGACAGAGCCCCAGGTAACACCAAAGTGGGTAGTCAGACAAGCCGGGTCATATGCGGAACAGATAGTCAACCAGAGCCACAGGTCTGCACCAGTTATCGGACTAGCCAGGGTCATACTCAGAGCGGGTAGTCAGACACAGCCACAGATCAGCACCAGAACGGATAGTCAGCCAGACCAGAGGTCATACACAGAGGAGGTAGTCTAGCAGAGCCGCAGGTCCACACCAGAAGGGATATTAGACTAAGCCGGGGTCATACACAAGACAAATAGTCAGACAGAGCCAGAGGTCGGCACCAGAATGGATAGTCAGACAAACCAGGTAATATACTATGCTCAAGCCAAACTGCACAGGACACCACGAAAGGGCGACTGAGCATTGTGTCCAGGCAGTATGAGTACCCTAAAGCCATCAACTTCACAGCTGACTCTTTAAATGGAGCGCACGTCCATTCTCTTGGACGTGCACCCACTATGACATCTTCCAGCAGCGGCAGAGGGGGAAGGCACCGGAGCACAGAACAGGAAGCAGCTGAGCCGCATAAGCAGCATGTGGCAGGAGCGGCGAGACCAAAAATGCGGCCGGTGCCGCCCGATGCAAGCTAAGGTCGGCTCGAGCAGCTGGGGCAGAGGTACTATGACAACAGCTCACAGCAAGGGACAATCTTCTTGCTGTGGCCATAATGAAAACCCTGCCCCCCTTAACAGGTTTTTCTGCTAGTCCTCCCTTGAGTTGCACAAAGTCCATATTTCCTGTCTCTCTACAGTTGGCAATTATCTACCGCCCACGTTTAGCATCTAATTTATTGTCTGACTTTGCTTTGTCTGGCTTTCCTTTTTCCTGTCATCAGACACACCTTCTCTTCTTCTGATGGACTTCAACTGCTATATGGATGATCCCTCTGTCTCCTGGGCTTCTTGCTTTCTCTCTCTTACACCAGTGGACGTCTGCTAGTACTCACAATGATGGTCACTCCTTAGATCTTGTATTCACTAGAGGCTGTGCATGTTCTATCTTCCCTTTTCCACTTTCGAATACCATCTTGCAACTTTCAGTTTTGCTCATACTTCTTCCACAGTTCCCAGTTCTCCCCACTTCACACATAACCTAAAGTTACTTAACCTCACTGTTCTCCAGCCCTCCCTGGTTACCATCCATTCCCACTAATGCTAACATTAACAGCCTTGCCAAAACCTACAACTCAGTCCTTTCTTTCTCTTTGCAACTGCATGCTCCCCTCTTTCTCTCCCCTGCTCCTGTAATTCGAATCCATGGCTGTAGCTTAATAAAAACACCAGCTTCCTTTGCACTTCTACCCTTCAGCTAAACGCCTCTGGAGAGAGTCAAGCACACTATCACACCTTCTCGACTACAAATTTCTCCTTTCCTTCTTTAACTCTGCTCTCTCCCAGGTTAAAAAAACACTACTTTTCACATCTCATTAACACATAAATCCAGCCCAACTGTCTCTTCTCTACCTTGTACACCCTCATCTACCTGCTATCTGTCTCCCTTATAAATTATATACAACTGCAAGACTTTGTTAACTTGTTCAAAGCCAAGATAGATTACATCTGGGAAAATATCCCCATTTGTAATTACCCTCCTCTTCTCCTCCCCAGTTCTCCTCCTGTTACACTGGACTCTTTTTCCGTAGTCATGATGGAGAAACTGACATACTTGCTCTCCTTCTCACCCTTCACTACATGCACACTTGCTCCTGTTCCCTCCCGCCTTATACCGTCCCTCTCCCCCACACTAATTCCTGTACTATTACAGATTTTTAACTCCTCATTTGCCCCTGCTACTTTTCCTGACAGCTTCAGACATGCCTAGTAACATCTATCCTCAAGAACAATACCCTTGATATCACCACACCCTCTAGCTATAGAACAGTTTGCCCCTTGCCTTTTGCTTCTAAACTCTTTAAACACCTACCCTACTCTTACCTACTTGACATCCTTAAAACACACACAACCTGCTAGACTGATTACAATCTGGCTTTCTTACTGCTCACTCCACAGGAACTGCTCAAAAAAGAGTGGTCTATGATCTACACACTGCCACAAGGTTACTACTCAGTACTTATCCTACCTGATCTCTTAGCGGATTTTGACTCTGTCAATCACGCTGTCCACCAAATTCTTCATTCTTAAGGCATCTGTAACTCAGCACTGAACTGGATGTTCTCTTTTCTATCTACCCGATCCTTCTGTGTCTCCATTGCCACTTCTTCATCCTCTCCTGTTCAGCTCTCTGTTGGTATTCTTCAAGGGTCTATACTGGGACCTCTTCAGTTCTCTCTGTACACAATAACATATAGTGAACTTATTAATTCAGACTCAGATACCACCCCTATGCAGATAACACCCAGCATTATTTATATGCACCTCACTTGACTCCAGATATTCAATCTAAAGTCACAGATAGCATTTCGGCTATCTCAGACTGGATGGCTTGTAGGCGCCTCAAACTGAACATATCGAAAACTGGCTAATACTCATCCTACCTAGACTGGGCCCAATAAATATATCCAGTATCAGAAGCAGAGTGCCTAGGGGTGATAACTCTGCCTTCTCATTCTCTCCTTATGTTAATGCTATTGCCATGTCAGAGACATTGCCATGATGGAGAGGAGAGGGTTAATTTTTCTTTTAAACCAAATTCTCTAAAAATCTGCATTTAAAATGTGTTTAAATGAGCTAATTCTTTTGGACAAAAGAGGCCTCTATTTACCTAGACGAGAATGAAAAAATATCTAGGTGACTTTTATGATGATTGATATCCAGTTAGAGACAAAAAGTCTAAGACAAAGATATTCTCCCATGTCGGAATCTGTTAGGGTGACAGATTGATATCTAATGGAATAACCTTTGACATTTTTTTATCTAATGACAATAACCAGAACACCTTATTGTCTATTGATAGGAATTATTATCAAGGTGAATTTTAGTGTGGAGTAATAGCGACCTCTTTAGAGTACATAGCATTATTACCAGTGTTTTGAAGAATTTCCCAAAATTATGATAATAATATGCATGATGTCACTGCAGAATGAGATGGCTCTTTAACCAATCAGAACAGATTTTGATGAGTAAATTCACATTATAAATATGCAAGTTAGAGAGAAAAGGACTGTTCCTCTTGGGTCTTGGCTGGCTTTTTCCTCTTGGTCTCTGGCTCTTCAATTCCTGCTATATACCTGGCTGCCTGCTAAAGAAATCCTAAGAAATCCACACTTATTGAACTGGTAACTATATATATTTCCTTATTTAAATTCTGCAAAATTCAGAATCAAATATATATTTCTTCTATATTTGAAGAAACTTAATTTTTCTTATAATTTGCCTTAATTGTACTGGCCAACCATTTGGGATCAATTATAATAAGCTATATTAGGTCTAGTAATTCTGAATTAGGCGGAATGCATTAATTTATTGGTAAATTGTTATATTTTGCCAGATAAGTGTAATATAGTTAAATAGCTTGCTTTATATATTAGTTAATATAATTCTTGGTATTTCTAAAATAATATATTGTGTTTCTGAAAAGGTTAAAATAGCTAATATTGATCTGGGGAATTCTTTGAATTCATTTATTAACCCTTTAACTTCTATTTGTCTATTTAATTTGTGGTGTTTCTTTAGATTTCTTTGTGTTGGTTTTGGGTCTGAACTTTTGTACAGTGAAAAGTTTTTAAACATCTCACTAAACAAAAGAAGTAATCATCTTAGGTGTGGCATCCTATATTTTATTAGTGATTTAACCCTAGGAGTACTCTATAGGTTTTACATAGGACTGATATAGTCATATTTGTGATATATGTTGCACGAAGTTTAATATACTCTCTAGACATATATTATTGGATTGATTCTAAGTATGTTCTTAGTATAAACTATATTAATTGCAGTTTATATGTTTTATTCAGAAGTATGCAATATTTGAAATCAGTACATAATTAAATTATGGTGATCTATATCTGGGATTTTATTCCAGTTAGTCTCTAAATGTGATTATTATATATGGTATAACAGAATTGTCAGAGGACCTGGCTTAATATTAAAACTTACTCACCTGACAATATACCTTAAACCTCAATTAGCATAGTTTATACCTCTGGAGCAGAGGTATTCATATACACTGCTGCCAACTGTATTTTATTACTTGTAAGGATCAAGTATCCTTTTCTATGCTGCTGAGTGCAATTATTGTTATCTAATGCCTCTGAATATACCTATGTGTGGTTAACCCTTTAATTGCTGGTAATCCTAATGGTGATAATTGTGGTTTGAGTTACTGTATATCTATTGTAATTGCTGGTCACTCATTTATTTCATTGTTGCTTACACTTTTTATATATATATAGTATATTGTACTTAAATAAATTATATATATTTTTGCACAAATATGCGTAATTTAATATTTAATTGATTCTTTACTGTGAAGTAGCATGTCAATACCTAGTATTGTATAAAGTTCTCAAAATTATTTAATATCGTCATTTATCTATTTATGTGAAGATATCCAATCTGATTGGTTCTACTGTTTTAACCCCTTGGATACCTTCAACAAAATTGGTTCGACAGCCAAATCCTGCTGTTTTCTCTTATGTAACATAGCAAAAGATCTATCCCTTCCACTGTTCCTCAACAACTAGAATTCTTACACAAGCACTCATTCTATCCCACATGAACTACTGCAACCTTCATCTCTTTGGTCTTCCTGTATCTCAACTCAATACACTTCAATCCATACAGAAAGCTGCAGCACACGTTACCTTACTGTCAACCTCTCCTTCTCCTCCAGTCTCTCCAATGGCTGCCTATCAAACTCTGGATAATATACAAAATACTGCCACTTTTTTCTCTACAGTACCCCTTTCTGCATTTCAAATCCGATCTCCCGCTATACCCCTTCCCTCCCCTTACGATCAGCCAATGACAGCTCATTTTGTGTCTACAGCCTCTCTCATGTGAAAACTGACTTTTTACATCCAAGGCACTCGTAATTTACTTACTTTATTTTATCCCTATCTTAACCAGAACAATAGCACTGTATTATGCACTTAACTTTTATATACTCTTAATCATGTTATATTGTAACTTTTCATGCAGGGACCCCACTTACAGTGTGCCACTCTGTAAAGCATGTGTAACCCTATATTGTCCAAACCCTTAAATTGTAAAGCTCTAACTACTATTGTGGTGCTATATAAATAAACCTATTCATTTACTCAGTTATTCTGAGCTAAAAAGGCATTCAGTGTTTTTTAAAAGAACTACAGCAACTGCAACCACAGCATCCCTAGACAAGGAATTCCTTAACTTTACTGTCCATACTGTACAAAAAATCCCTACTTATGTTTTAGTCAAAAGCACCTTTAACGGATGACCTCTTGTTCTTTGCTCAGCTCGTTGGGTGAATAGTTCCTTAGCAAGTTGTTTTGAGATTGAATATATTTGAAATGGTAATCATATCACCTCTTAGACACATTTCATTTTCTCTAAGGCAAACAAACCCAGTTGTTATAACTCTGACATGATAAACAGTATACAAGTAAGGGAACATTTGGGCAGCAGTGATCACAATATGTTTTCCTCAGATTTGTTATGAGAAACCCAATAGCAAGGGTTTAACCAAAACATTCAATTCTAAAAAGGCTAATTGTACAAAGCTAAGAGCAGTATTAAAGGATATTCAGTGGGATGTAATTTTCAAAGATAAAAATGCATAAGAATCATGGAATTTGTTTAAAATGTTCTTAGACAAATATACGCGTCAAATTATACCATTGGCAGGAGCTAGCTTCGGACCAAGATGGTCGCACTTCACTTGAGCTCCTAGAATCACGAACTACTTTATTTTATTTATCAACTGTATAAGCTCTCAGATGGCTGTTTTACTTGATAAGCATCTTCCTTATTTAACGGGGATTCCTGTCATACCTTTTGCTAACCGGAGCTGTACTTAAGATGTTGTTACGATGTGGATGTTTCTTTTCGCGCCACTCCAACCGGAGAGCGTTACTGCACGCCATGATGGAGCTTGGTCTGCTTGCTCAGAGGAGAGCTGCCATCACTTGCTTCCCTGTATGTGTTGTTGCCTCTGATGTCGTGCCTCCTGGGGCACCCCCGACTTCACCTCCCACTACTCACCTTCTTTTGAAAACCCCTGTACCAGGGATACAGCACCCGCCGCCACCGCTGCAGGAGAGCTTTGGAGCCTTTCGGACTGAGCTACGATGTATTGTGCATGAAGAATTCACAGCTCTGTGACTAGATGATGTGTATGTACCCCGAGACGCAGCAGTGGAGGATTGCCCCGTGGCAATGGAGATGGGTTCTTCGGAGAAGGTTCCTGGCCCTCTACTTGCTCTTGCAAATGAGTTACACCGGCTGCTGTCTAACACCAATATATCCAGTGCCAATTGTTCCAGTGTGGCACACATTGCTCAGGGGCAGTCAGCCCTGATCTCGGGAAAAGTGCTGGCATAGTATTTTGATATTAAGTGCTGTAGGATACGGCGCACTTCCTCTATCTCCATGCTGTGGTATTCTACATATTGCAAAGGTGCCTTCCAATGGGATCCTGGGATTCTGACTCTGACTCTTCGCTGGGCTAGTTTCTTGCTCCTGAAAGCCCCGGTTTGCTCCACTTTGTATTATGCTAACCTGGATAGGGGATGGACTTACTCCGTACTCTACTTCTTTATAGGCGAGATTCGACTGAACACTAAGGATCACTCCTGAAATTCATCATATACCCACTGGGACTCCCTCTGTGTTTTGATTCCTGGAAATATGGCCTTCTTCTGCCTCTCTTAGGACATTTACTTACCCTTTTACTTTCAGCATCCTCCTGTTTATTTGCTGGTCCTCTCTCTTGGGCCCGGTGGGAGTAGACCTTGGACTGCTGCTGTTCAATGTCATGAGGATTTGTTTTATCACCATTATGTTTTTTCATGCCAGAACGCCTTTCCTATTACCATAGTTATTCAGCCATGTTGCCACTGTTTGTTCAGTCCCCGGACTCGCCGGTGCCGCCCCCAGTCCAGCGTGCGGGCCGGGGTCGGCTCCAGTGACTGTTTGAGTTTGGGGAATGCTAGCCTCGTGACTTGATATGCGACACAATGTGTTTAATCTGTTTTATTACCCAGTCCCCTGTGAATCCCTCTTTTGATAGAACTTAATATATATTGCGCACTGTCCACCCTCCCGGTATGACTTTACATTACTTTTCTATAGTTCATCAAGCTTCCCATACTTAGCCACCTGTCCCTTTGCTCCATCCTCTTAGGGGTGCTCATACCCTCCCAGCTGGTTCTTATCCCTGCTGTTATTCTGATATGCAATGCTCTTGCCTTAAGTTTTCTGTTTCCTCTAGTGGCTAGCCCGCAGACATTGTCCTGGCCCTCATATTTTCATTACCATTAAATTGTTATTCCTTGGGAGAGCTTAACTCTTTGACTTTAACCATAACTCCACTGTCTACACTTAAGGTGGCTTGATTACTGATATCTGTAGATTTTGGTCCTTTGACCCCTCATTTTCTGCCTTTGATTCTCCCCCATCCCCTTCCCCTCCCCTATATCCTTTAACAGTACACAGGAACTCCGACTCGAGGTCGGTTAACTTTTGTCCTATTTTACTATCGTACTATTGGTTTTGAACTACTCATTTAAGCTATGTTCTAGCCTATTCCCAAGACCTTCAATAGTATCACAGCAGATAACGTTCTGACTACTTGCTAAATGGAGCAGATTGCCTTTTAGAATGTCCATATATGATTCCGGCTGTATAGTCAGTAGATCTATTCTTGCATCCTGCATGATTGTTTCAGTTATGCCTATGTTTGTTTGCACTACGATGAATTTTCTATTCCATGTTTTCATCGATACCTGTACAGTCGACCCTGTATAACTGTTATTATGACTCTGTAACCATTTCCTGATATTTCTATCATTTCGACATAATAAAGATTACTCTTGTAACCTGCGTTATTTTTTTTTTTTTTGATCCAATAAAGCACTTGAAACTTAAAAAAAAAAAAAAAAAAAAAAATCTACAACAAGCAATTAAGCTAGCTAAAATAAAATGAGATAAATATTGCAAATGAGAGCTAGAAAAATCCTAAACAATTCTACAAGTATATTAATAACAAAAAAAGTTAAGGTAGGTATCGGTCCTGTTAAGGCTGAGGAGAATTGATTAGTGAGGATAAGGCTATGGTTGACAACCTAAATACGTCTTTTGCCTCTGTATATAGAAAGGAAGCAACAATGACAGGCTATTAGCAAATAGACAAAACCACAGACTTTTCCCCATCATATACTTGGCTTTCTGAGGATAAAGTACAAAAGAGATTGGAAAAGGTTATGTGAAAAAGCACATGGACCTAATGGTATATACCCAAGGGTAGTTAAGGAACTTAGTTCAATAATAGCAAGACCATTATACTTAATATTTATTGATTCACTTTCATCAGGCATAATGTCCTGTGATTAGAGGAAAGCTGATGTAATTCCTTTGTTCAAAAAGGGGGCAAGATCCAGACCAGGATATTATAGACCTGTGAGCTTGACTTTAATAGTGGGTAAGATACTAGAAGGTTACTAACTGAAAGTATACAGCAGGGCTCAAAATGTCAAGTCCTGGGCTACTAGCCAGGCCTGAAAAGTTACTTGCCACCAGCTTCCATGCCTAGCCACACCCATATCCCTGCCTTTAACCCCACCCATCTAAAGTTCTCTTTGAAGAAATTACACTGTTGTTCTATGTTTTATTCAGCATATGTATCACTGTGCCCGTGATCCCCTTGCGACATTCTGTCAGTCTACACTGTGCTTTACTAGTATTGGCTATTCTGTGCTTGTCCTGCCCAGTATGGCCTTTATATACTGGGTTCTAGCACCTCTCCAGTGCCCTTTCGTGGTGTTCCTGTACCAGTGCTTGTTCCTGCTCTCAGTATTCCCAGTGTACCGACCCGGCCTGCCTGACTACTCTGCATCTTGTCTCCTGCCTGTGAACCAACCCAGATTGCCTGACCATTCTTCTGCGCCTGCTCCTGTGTACCGACCCGGCTTGGCGGACGTTACTGCCCCGTGTACCGACCCGGCTTGACTGACGTTCCTGCTCAGTGTACCGACCCAGCTTGGCTGACGTTCCTGCTCCGTGTACCGACCCAGCTTGGCTGACATTCCTGCTCCGTGATCCGGCTTGGTTGACGTTCCTGCTCTGGCTGCCTCTGTGTCACCTTGGCGATATTCCTATCGGTTAGGCATCTGTGACACTTCCGGTTGGTTGCGACCTCAGGGCGAGTTGCTCAGTTGCTCAGTCCGTTCCTGGCATGGCAGCGCTCAGTTGTGTGTCTCTGTTACTGCTATGGCAGTGTGCAAGTGGCCTTGTCTCCGTTACTGCACCTGCAGAGTGCAAGTGGCCTAGTTTCCGTTACTGCTACGGCAGTGTGCAGGTGGTCTAGTCTCTGTTACTGCTACGGTAGTGTGCAAGTGGCCTTGTCTCTGTTACTGCTCCTGTATAGGCATATGTATATGTAACCTGCTTAAATACTACAGGACCTGTGATGGTTATTATATTACTGTGTTTTCAGTAAAACTGTGTTTTATCCTAAACCACTGTGTCTGTGTGTCAAACAAACCGTTACATTATGGCATAGGGGACAAAAACTGTGCAAAATTCCAACTGTTTTAACCCCCCCTGAATGCTAGCAAGGTCTACAACGCATTAGCCTCTCAAGCATAATAGCAGTTAAATGCTTAATTTAAATAATGTGAAAGTGTTTTGTATGACACAGAAACACACACACACACACACACACACACATATACACACAAACATACACACACACACACACACACACATACAATCACACATACATACACAAATACACACACACACACACACACACGCGCACACTGCTGGAACAGAGCAATACTGTGGAACGTGCAAGTGTCTTCATGGTGGTAACTAGGATCTGAAGCTTAACATTTCTGGAGCTGAGTGAGCACACCCGAATCATTTACCCTAGAACCAAACAGAGATGTAAAGCTTCAAAACCTGTTTACCACAGCAGAGACACTTATGCTTTGTAATGTGGTGTTGTCATCAGACTGACTAGACAGCAGAGAAGGAAGCCTAGTTATTTTGAAAGTGGTAGGTGTGACCACAGTGGATAAATTAGTCACAATATGGGGCACTTTTTATGTTTGCATTTTAAATTGATTACACTGTCTGTGCACCAAACTCAGTATTTGTATTACAAATTGATTATACCGACTGCCCACTATACTGAGTCCTTCCTACTCCTTGTTATAACAGGACAAGATTTAGTTTAGTGTGCACGGTATAAACAATGTATATACATATACATAAAGATGCCCCCACTCTGTGACTAATTTATGCTCTCTGTCCCTGCTACACATAATAGCAGCAGGAGGAAAAATGAAGCATGGTCAGAAAAGAAAACTAGAGAGTTTGCTTTCCTGTGACCCCCATGATACATCGGAGCTTGCAATCCAATTACGCCCTTGACACAGTGCTTGCAATCTAGTAACCACACGAGAAGACAGCTTACAAAGTAGTCAGGGCTCAAAATTTCCACTCACCACTAGCAAATGGCGAGTGAAAATTTAGCCCTGGCGTGTAGAAATTCAGCCCTGGTGGGTATATTATGGCTTGCAGTGGTGAGTAACTTTTCAGGTCTGGCAAGTAGCAATGGACTTAAAATTATAAGCCCTGAAGTAGTGATCCACATGGCATGTCAGACCTTTCAGCCTCCCACAAAGTGCTGGAGAAAGAGGAAAGGGAGGTGAGGAAAGAGCCATGATAAGGAAGGAAAGTAATTGGAAAGGAACCATGGAAAGTATGATAGGGTTATGCCTATGGGAAACTGAAGAGGCATGGTGATTAAAATAATCACTTCTACCTTATGCTCCATTTCATTTATTCCACATCACTAATGCATCTTCCAAGTCTGCTTCTCCATTCCGTCTATATCTGCTCTGAGCTGCTGCTCATCACTGCAGGAACTACACATAGGAGAACCAGAGAAGCAGACTACGCAGAACTTTTATTAAGTAAGGCCACCCCCTACTTGCTATGATGCAGTGGGTGCAAGCAGGGGGTAAGCAATTTAACAATGTAAGAGAAAGGCACCAGTAAGAAGATGCAGTTGCTGCGGGCCCCCTGGGACACCAGGCACATCTGTACCTTCTGTAGTTACATTAATACTGCCTGTGTCCACCCCAGACCCGAACTCGGCAGTTAAGTTAAGAATACTGCACCATATACATGTCTGAGAGCTCCTATGTCTTCCTTTTTCCTTTCCCTTCGCATGCTGCTCTCTTAGCACTATGCTACATCCATCGTGTGAGAGAGTCAGCAGGGAGATTAACCAGTTGAGTGCCAGAGGGGTACGCAATGTATTGCCAAGCAATGCACTGCGTACCCATCTGGCACTCAAAGGGTTAAAGGCCCGCTCACCCCAGCACCCCAGATGGTTGAGGATGATGGAAATTGTAGTTCCATAAAAGTGCACACCCTGCCTTAAAGGGATAGTAATGTTTCATAATAAAAGCAGCTCAAATTAATCATCATAGTATTTGGACCTTGGATAGTGTTATTTCAATTCTGTCAGAGTTGTAGTTCAAGAGTAATTGAATGATAAAGTATCCCCCTCCCACGACTTTTACTGATGTAACTCTGCTCAGCCAGAGCAGAAGGGAGGTGCCCAGGCAGATTGCAGAGAGGGACAATCTTCAATTAAGATAGGGGAAAAACCTGAAAAATTTGTCAAGGGGGGCAGGGCTTTCATTGTTCTCATAGGAAGAAGATTATCTGTCTGGTCTAGCAACCAGATTCCACATCTGAGAAGACATGGCTTACACTAGGAAAAAGGGGCGGGAGGGGGAAACTTTATCATTCAATTACTCTTGAACCACAACTCTGACAGTATTGCAATAACATTCTCTATGGCTCAAATACTATGAAGATTAATTGGAGCTGCTGTTTTTGTGAAACATTACTATCCCTTTAATCCTCAAACAGGCAGGCAGCAGTGACCTTGATCCTCCACTGTCTATCCTACTCAGTTGGGTTATTTATTGATTAGGACATTCCACATTTGTATATATTTATTTTTATTCAGTAAGGCAATATTAGTGGGAATTTAAAAAAATAGCTGCATTAAATTAGATTGGGCTCTTTACATTTGAGGCATTGTTTCTTTAAAAGTAACCATACAGAATGTGAGAGGCTTCTGGGAATGAACAGCAGCACAATGGCCTGTTCTACAGCTAGTCACCACCCAGAAGCATCACGTTTTCGCTCTCTAATGCCATTACAGAGGAGAAATTTCCACATACATTTTAGACTAATCCTGCCCAAAAGGGCAGTCCAGTTCCAAAATGACAGGCAAGTCCCCCCCTGCACAGGAACACCAGCTAACCCCTGACGTATCGTATTTAAGCCCGAGGTGCTCTGAAGTCTTGTGCTGTACATCCAAGTGCTTCTTCCTTCCTCAGGGTGAGCTGTGTCGGTGCAGCAGTGCAGTCCTTAAGGGGCCGGGTCAGCCTTCAGCCCCCCTCCCCATTGAAGGATTGGGGGGCCCTTTAGCTTCTCCTCCTCACCCCGAAGGGAGAGAAGGGTCTCCACCCCGGGGTCTTCGGCATTATATCATTCGACCACCGGGGCCTCTTTCTTCCGCTCCCTCCGAGGAGAGGAGCTTCCGAGTCTTTCAGAGGGGGTGGAGGCCCAAGGGCACATCGACCCCCCCACCCCCACCAAAGATCGAGGTCTTCCGACCCGGCCCCACTATGGCAATTTTCAGTGTTCAGTAAGTGCTAAGTGTCCGTGGGAGAAGTGCTCAATCCAAATAAATAGTGAAAAATCAATCAATCTACCGTGCCAAACGTGCACAGTGAAGAATAATAATAAAGTGCTTGTTAAGGCCCCAGCCTCCCGGCTGGAATTTTAAAAATTCTTTGCGCCCTGCCAAGGAGGCCAGCGCGACAATAGTGAGAAAAAATGAAAGGGTCCACTGTGCATCCAGTGCTCCACCTTCACTTGTGTCAGGATTCACATGCTTAGTGTTGCAAAAGGAAAAAAGCACCTTGTGCTAACCCCTGACGTATGTTTCGGGCCTAGTTGGGCCTCGTCAGGAGAGTGCAGCTAGATTGCCCAGGCACTGAGAGCAAGGGGTCCACATCTGGAATACCCTTCACACTTAGGGAGACCCCCTAACTGTATTCAAAATAACCATACAGAATGTGAGAGGCTTCCAGGAATGAACAACAGCACAATGGCCTGTTCTATAGCTAGTCACTGCCCAGAAGCATCACGATTTAACTTTCTAGTGCCATTTACAAAAGAGAAATTTACACATACATATTAGACTAATTACACCCAAAAGGGTGATCCAGCTCCAAAATGACAGACAAGTCCCGCAAGCTGACCACCGACATACTTTTAGGCCTAGTTGGGCCTCGTTATTAGGGTGCAGTTAGATTCCCTAGGCACTGAGAGCAAGGGGTCCACGTCTGGATTACCCTTCACACTTAGGGAAACCCCCTAAGTGTATTAAAAATAACCATACAGAATGTGAGAGTCTTCCGGGAATGAACAGCAACACAATGGCCTGTTCCACAGCTAGTCACCGCCCAGAAGCATCACATTTTAGCTCTCTAGTGCCATTACAGAGGAAACAATTTCCACATACATATTAGACTAATCCCGCCCAAACGGGCAGTCCAGTTCCAAAATGACAGGCAAGTACCCCCTGCACAGAAACACAAGCTAACGCCCGACATACGTTTCTACCTAGTTGAGCCTCATCAGGAGAGTGCAGCTAGATTACCTAGGCACTGAGAGCAAGGAGTCCACAGCTGGATTACACTTCACACTTAGGGAGACCCCCTAAGTATATTTAAAAAAAAATAACCATACAGAATGTGAGAGGCTTCTGGGAATGAACAACAGCATAATGGCCTGTTCTATGGCTAGTCACTGGCCAGAAGCATCATGTTTAAGCTCTCTAGGGTCATTACAGAGGAGAAATTTCCACATACATATTAGAGTAATTCCACCCAAAAGGGCAGCTGAGTTCCAAAATGACAGGCAAATCCCCCCTGCACAGGAACACAAGCTAGCCCCCGAAATACATTTCAGCCTGCTTGGACCTCATCAGGAGGATGCAGATACATTTCCTAGGCACTGAGAGCAAGGGCTCCACATCTGGATTACTCTTCACACTTAGGGAGACCCCCTAAGTGTATTCAAAATAACCATACAGAATGTGAGATGCTTCTGGGAATGAACAACAGCACAATAGCCTGTTCTACAGCTAGTCACCACCCAGAAGCATCATATTTTAGCTCTCTAGTGCCATTAAAGAGGAGAAATTTCCACATACATATTAGACTAATCCTGCCCAAAAGGGAAGTCCAGTTCTAAAATGACAGGCAAGTCCCCCCTGCACAGGAACACCAGCTAACCCCCATAAATAATCTTTATTTTGACATGGAAAATACAATACGACATTTCATTGTACAGTAATGCTTTCCAATACAGAGTGCATTCATACATTTAAAACAATAACATTCTTAATACCTGTAAGGCAGTGCACTTTGGCAGCACACAGGTACATTTGAACTTTACTGTATCATTACTTTATTTCACTGTATTGAAGTCTCTGGGGGCATTCACCTGGGGGATTGGGTGTGTGTGTGTGGGGGGTGGGATATGGGGCCAAAGGGAGGTGACAGTGGTATTGGGCCATTGGAGGGGATGCTAGTCCTCCTCTTCAGGGCTGTCCAAAATGTTATCATTTCTTAGCAGGCTGTGGATCAGTCTGCGACAGTCCTGTGTTGTCACCTGTTCTCTCCTCAACACCAGACAATTCCTTACAATGTATCTTCTTTATTAAGCCTGAGGTGCATGCTGTCGAAAACTGTGCTCTCGTGCTTCTTCCTGCTCCATTCGTTCTCCGTGACTATTCTTAAGTGACGGTGCAGCTCCTGGGGCCGGGTCAGCCTTCAGCCCCCCTTCGCCCATGCTAGGGCGGGCCCTTTAGCTTCTCCTCCTCTCTCCGAAGAGGAGAGGAGGGCTTTCACCCCGGGGTCTTCTGACTCAGCGTCTTCACCCCCGGGCTTCTGTCTTCAGCTTCCTCCAAAGAGAGGAGCCTCAGCAACATAAAGGGGAGGTGGCATGCCAACCAGCTCCCCCACCAAATCCTAAGTCCAAAGACCCGGCCCCACTGTGGCAAATTTTCAGTGTTTAAGTGCTCGTGTTCGTGGGTAAAGTGCAAAGTCCATAAGTGCCATAACTCAAATCATAGTCAACTGTGCAAACAGTGCCCAGTGAACAAACAAAAATAAAAAAAGGAGTGCTGGTTAAGGCCTCAGCTTCATGGCTGGAATTAAAAAAATTCTTTGTCGCCTGCCAGAGGCTAGGGCAACAGAAGTGAAAAGAATAGGAGAGTCTTCAGTGCTTGCAAGTGCGCCACCAGAAACAAATGTCCATGTTATCACGTGCTCCATGTCACAAAAGCATTTTCTGCACCTCAGGCCTGTACACCCCCAGCCCCGGCATCAGACCAAGTGTAGCATGCCACCCCTGCCCAGGCATCTGCCACCTACCTGAGCAGGTACTACACTTGAGCTTAGCCAAAAGGCCGAGAATGTATGTTTCAGCCGAGCTGGACCTTATCAGGAGAGTGCAGCTAGATTCCCTTGGGACTGAGAGCAAGGGGTCCACGTCTGGATTACCCTTCACACTTAGGGAGACCCCCTAAGTGTATTCAAATTAACCATACAGAATGTGAGAAGCTTCTGGGAATGAACAGCAGCACAATGGGCTATTCTACAGCTAGTCACCACCCAGAAGCATCACGTTTTAGCTCTCTAGTGCCATTACAGAGGAGAAATTTTCACCTACATATTAGACTAATCCCACCCAAAATGGCAGTCCAGTTCCAAAATGACAGGCAAGTCCCCCCTGCACAGGAGCACCAGCTAACCCCCTGACATACGTTTCAGCCTAGTTGGGCCTCATCAGGATGGTGCAGCTAGACTCCCTAGGCACTGAGAGCAAGGAGTCCACGTCTGGATTACCCTTCACACTTAGGGGAGACCCCCTAAGTGTATTCAAATTAACCATACAGAATGTGAGAGTCTTCCAGGAATGAACAACAGCACAATGGCCTGTTCCACAGCTAGTCACTGCCCACAAGCATCACATTTTAGCTCTCTAATGCTATAGCAAAGAAAACAATTTCCACATACATATTAGACTAATCCCACCCAAAAGGGCAGTCCTGCTCCAAAACGACAGGCAAGTACCCTGTGCTCAGAAATACACGCTAACCCCCAACATACATGTCTGCCTAGTTGAGCATCATCAGGAGAGTGCAGCTAGATTACCTAGGCACTGAGAACAAGGAGTCCACGCCTGGATTACCCTTCACACTTAGGGAGACCCCCTAAGTATATTAAAAAAAATAACCATACAGAATGTGAGAGGCTTCTGGGAATGAACAACAGCACAATGGCCTGTTCTATGGCCAGTCACTGCCCAGAAGCATCATGTTTGAGCCCTCTAGTGCCATTACAGTGGAGAAATTTCCACATACATATTGGAGTAATCCCACCCAAAAGGGCGGTCGAGTTCCAAAATGACAGGCAACGCAGTGCACTTTGGCAGCACACAGGGACATTTGAACTTTATTGTATGATTACTTTATTTCACTGCATTAAAGTCTCTGTGGGCATTCACCTGGGGGAATTGGGTGTGTGTGTGTGGGGGGGTGGGATATGGGGCATGGGTCAGGAAGCCAAGGGGAGGTGACAATAGTATTGGGCAATTGGAGAGGATGCTAGTCCTCCTCTTCAGAGCTGTCCAAGATATAACAGTCCTGTGTTATCACCTGTTCTCTCCTCAGCACCAGACAATTCCTTACAATGCACATTTCAGCCTAGTTAGACATCTTCAGGAGTATGCAGCTAGAGTCCCTCAGCACTGAGAGGAAGGGGTCCACGTCTGGGTTACCCTTCACGCTTAGGGAGACGAGGCCCAACTAGGCCGAAACGTACATCGGGGGTTAGCTGGTGTTCCCGTGCAGGGGGGACTTGCCTATCATTTTGGAACTGGACCCCTTCTGGGTGGGATTAATCTAATATGTATGTGCAATTTCTCCTCTGTAATAGCACTAGAGAGCTAAAACGTGATGCTTCTGGGCGGTGACTAGCCGTAGAACAGGCCATTGTGCTGTTGTTCATTCCCAGAAGCCTCTCACATTCTGTATGTTTATTTCTTTAAAAATAGTCAAATTTGGCATGCTTTCAAATGTGCTATGCTTTATTAGGAGAAACATAAGCTCTGTGAAAAAGGTTATATTGCAACTCATGCAAATATGATGCTGGTGCACATTTTAAACTTATCCTAAAATGTAATACAAGTTATTCTGCTGATATGTTTGGTGAATCTGCAAAACCAGGAGCTAAGACCTTTGAGCCATTTGAAATAGTCAGTTTGTGGGAGGTTTATGAATTGTAGATGTACTCACTGGGATGGGATGGGATGGGGTGGGGTGGGGTTTTTCAATACAGCAATGAAAGGGATTATTTACTAGTTGATTCTTGATTTGTCTTAATAGTTTATGTATATAATTTTTCTCTTGTATGTTGTGTAAAATATGTTTTTTTTTTTAATCAGGGTTTTTGGTTAGGGATAAAAAAAAAAATTATGATTGTCATGATACAGGGAACATCTAATGACTGCCATGCTTTAATATTATTGAAAATTAGAGCATTTAGCATTATATTAGCAATGAGCTGGGACATGCACTAAATAACTAAGTTTAATATAAGTTATGAATTTGCTGTCCCCATGCAATGTTGTAGAGATGGAGGTCTGGAATGTTAAAGCCTCCGTTTGATTTGGGCCAATTGAGTTTTTTTAAAGGGATAGTAATGTTTCATAATAAAAGCAGCTCTAATTAATCATCATAGTATTTGGACCTTGGAGAGTGTTATTTCAATTCTGTCAGAGTTGTAGTTCAAGAGTAATTCAATGACAAAGTATCCCCCTCCCGCCCCTTTTACTGATGTAATACTGTTCAGCCAGAGCAGAAGGGAGGTGCCCAGGTAGATTGCAGAGAGGAACAATCTTCAATTAAGATAAGGGAAAAACCTGAAACATTTGTCAAGGGGGGCAGGGCTTTCATTGTTCTCATAGGAAGAAGATTGTCTTGTATAGGTCTTGTATGTCTCACTACTTGTAAATGTAAATATTTAACTGAACTGGTTGTCTATTTGAATGACCTTTTGTGAAGGGAGGATGGTAACAGATTCTGTGCTAGCCATAACTCTGCTGTCTTGCTTAGGTTTATGTGCAGAACCATGACATTCACAAGGTCCTCCAAATTTTCAAAGTCTAAAATTTTAGTTACAGGCTTCTTTATAAATAGAAGCCTATCATCTGCAATGACTGTTACACTGACCATTTTGTTATCCAGACCAATACCTTTAAAGGATGTCATTTCAAGTTCTAATAATTTAAAGGGATAGTAATACTTCGTTTTAACTTTAGTTTATTTTGTAGGCATTAAAAAAACATGAAGAATGATATAAGTCTTATCTCTCAAACCTTTATGGTTTATGAGATATTCACAAGCAAAGTTCCCCCTCCCACCCCTTTTACCTAGTGAAAGCCATCTCTTCTCAGATGTGGAATGCAGTCTATAGACCAGACAGATAACAGAAGGGGACACTCTTATTCCTATGAAAACAATGAAATCCCTGCCCCCCTTGACAAGCTTTTCAGGTTTTTCTGTTATCTTAATTGAAGATTGTCCCTCTCTGCAGTCTACCTGGGCACCTCCCTTCTGCCCTGGCTGAAAAGTGTTACATCAGTAAAAGGGGCAGGAGGGGGACACTTTGCTTGTGAATATCTCTTAAACCATAAATGTTTGAGAGATAAGACTTATATCATTCTTCATGTTTTTTTAATGCCTACAAAATAAAATAAAGTTAAAATGAAGTATTACTATCCCTTTAAAGAGATGCTTCCATGCAATATTATCAAAGGCCTTTTCTGAATCTAGGCTAAGCTGCATGCACACAATATCTATCATTGCCTTACATGAACAAATCATGTCTATTCTTTGTAGATTAGATTTGGGTCAATCGTCTTAAGCCTGCTTGCTAGCATTTATTTAATAATTTAAAGTATGTTTGGCAATGAAATTGAAGCGATAGTCTGAGGCAAGGGGTAGATGCACTAAGGGGTGATAAAGCTGAGAATACTTCAGAAGTGATATCACTTCTGTAATTCCTATGTTATTGTATGATTTCCCCAACTTTGGAGATCTTAGTGCACAGGCTCTATGGAATAACATAGGAACTGGAGAAGTCAGCTCCACTTTATTACTGCTTAATCACGCCTTAGTGCATAACTCCCAAGATGAGGGTCTCTGATTTTGGAGGCACTATGGTCTAGCAGGATCAGACTGTCTGGAAGTGATTTGGAGGAAAGAATATGGTTTAATAAAATAGTGACTGATTCGATCATGTTATTGGAGAGGGTTTTCTAGTACTCTGTCAGGAGGCTGCCTGGGTCTGGTGATTTGCCATTTTTGTAGACTATCACAGTTTCAACTTCTTTGACCAGTTCTAGTTGTTCAAGGAATAGTACTGTGATGTTTCCTTATCTGGGTCTTTGCTGTATAGCATTTGAGACTATGTGGTGAAAATGCTTTAAATTCTTACTGGTCAATAAAGATATTGTTGTCGTTCTGAATGCTATTTATTGTGTTACTGTCTCTCACCATTTTTACTAGCATGGCTAGGAGTTTGATTTGTTTTTTGGCTTGTAGAATCACTTTTGTGCGCTGAGATTATACTGTGCTGCATCATGGAAGACCATTGCAAAGGCCCCTTTAGCTGATTTGTAAAAGGGATCTGTTAGTGCTGGTGTTGCTTGCTACAAATCTCCTGTATGTCTTGGATAATTCTTGTTGGAGTTGACTAAGTATGATCTTAATCTCATTTTTCTGTGTTAAATATGAAATTATGTGCCCCCTCCCAGAAGAAAATGTGATCATATTTGTGACACCCACCACCACTAGTTTGGTTATACTCCTGCCATACTAGATGTAAACTGCATTTGAAATCTTGCGGAGTAACTAGGTATGAAGGCATGCACCAATAAAATGATGAATAGATCAGACTTTTCAGAGTTAATGTCATTGATAGTGATGCATGATCTGAGATCAGGAAATTCTGCATAATGCTGTTAGTCAGGCTATCTGTAATCTGGGAGCTACCCAGGAAGTATTCGATTGTGGTGAATATGTCATGTGGAAGGGAATAAGAATTAAAGCAATATTCTATTGGGTGCATCAGTCTCCAGTCTGCTAGGTTCAAGTGGTCTTTTAAATATGATATATGGTTGTGTTTAATTGTTGTTGACTGTCTTCTGGGTTGGCTTCTGTTAAACACCTGGTCTTCAATACAGTTAAAGTAAATTCTTATGATTAACGGTGAGACTGCAGAGAAGAAGTGAATAGCAAGATCATTAGGTGCATATATTATATGTGGTGACTCTAGAACCTTTCAGTATTATATATCTTCCGTCTTACTTATTGCAGTAAAGAGTCCTAATAATGAATACATCTACACTTTTTAGGAGAATGGTGCACTGATGCATTCCTCAAGGCACAATTATTTCATTTTTTGATAGTCCTCAGTAGTAAAATGTGTTTCTTGCAGTAATTATATATGTGCATATAATGATTTCAGATATTGGATATTTTTTCATTTAATGGGATTAGTCATTCCACCAAAATTCCATGTAACAATATTTAAATCATTAGGTTAAGTGGCGTATGTAGGTGAAGCCAGCTTCCCATTCGACAGATGTAAGTTTATTCATTATTGTAATTTCTACCTTAGGGCAGAACACTTCCCAGCAAAAGAGGCCAACAGAATGTTTCAGAAATGAATGAAGTAGTGAAGCAGCAAATTGTATGTATGTAGACATACAGAATGAAGCAAGTGTCACAGAGCTCAAGTAAACAAAATCACAAGAACAGAAAATATTGTGAAATATATGAATAGCTAGACCTTACAGGTTCCATTTAAATTTCACTCTAGAGCTAAGAAGCTCTATATTCATCAGCACATAGGATTAGGGAGAGCCACAGTAATAAGCAAAATTATATCTTCTTGCTGGTGTCCATCTGAAAGCAATTAGATATATGAATGCAAACTATTAAATGTGATGAAACAATAATTTCCTAACCTTTTGCTTGAAAAGTATAATTAATTTGCACACCCTACCTATAATTAATTTAGGATTTCAGATGTTATTTACAGTATATTAAAATATATCAGTTAGGACTTGCCTGAAATCATGGTGCCTTGGCAGACAAGCTTCAACATCAGCTGGCCAAATGGCAATAAAATCTCAACTTGAAAAATAATTGAGTTAACAGCACAGTATATAAACAGTAATATATGCTATACACAGGTTTACATTGAATCAAAAACTGCTAATTAGCACATATTTGTTTTCTTTTCTGTTTTTATCTTAATCTAGGAATTTATAGAGAGTCCTTTATTTCCTTCATGCACGTCATACTTGCTCACTGTTTTGCACATACACTGCAGGGGTTACCAACCCTTATAATCAAGAGCTATTAACAGTGTCTGTTTTCAGAATATCCCAGATGGGGCACAAGTGGTCTAATTTGTGGTTCAATCCATCTGTGCTCATTCATGGATATCATAGAAACATGCACTTTTTGGGTCTTGAGGACCGGGGTTGGCTACGACGTGTAGTGTCGTAGCACTGTGAGTTTAATTCTTTTTCATGTTATTTATTATGCTTGCACACAAGTACTGCAGATCTGCTTGTAAAAGGAAATCAGGTAGCATTCTCAGAGGAACAATGGCACAACAAGCAAAAGAGAGCTAAGAACAAAGTAATGCTATCAGTGCTAGGCCACATACTGAATACATTTGCATAAAAATAATCAGCATAAAGCCTTAATAAAGACCAAAATATATATATTAAAAAAAAATCAGTTAATTAAAAAAAATAAATAAACAATACATCTATTAGGATTAACTCTTTGGGTGCCAGAGGTATCCTTCCTGGCATTCAAAGGGCTAAAAAAAAGAGTCGAAATAATAAGAATTCCTAATAAATGCATAAAGAGACCAGTGAAAATAAAACTCAAAATCAATACAGATTAAAGGGACAGTAATTTCCCATAAAAAATGCTTAGAGTTTTGTAGAGGTTAAAAAAGTAAGCTAAATGCCAAACCGCTATGGTTTGAGAGATATCCTCTGCTAAAGTTCCTCTTCTCCTGATATCAGCTGTAAGGCTGACAGAAGGAGATCCGTGTGGGCCAACACGAGGAGGCTCTTCAGCAGAGCCGAAACTGCATTATTTAACCCCATCGCGACAATTGACTTACCAGGTACGTCCCGCAAAAACTGTCACTTAGTGACAGAGGACGTACCTTGTAAGTCCCGGAAGTCTGGGTCTCGTTCGGGGACTCCGGAATATTTTAGAAAAAAAAAAAATGTTAGCTGGGCGTTAAGGTGACAGCCGCATACGCACATGGCTATCACTAAGGGGTTAAAAAGAACTACTTCTTTGGAATGGTCTAAAAAGTGTGCTTGCAAACCAGGCACACTTTGTAAACTGTTCCAGTGAAGTAATTCTTTTAAAATCTCGCTATTACGTGTCAGCTGAAGAGCCACTTGTCTGTCCCCAGACCAGGAACTCCTGCTGTCAGCTTACAGATGACATCAGGAGAAGGGGAGGGAGAGGGGAACTTTCACGGAGGATATCTCTCAAATCATAGCAGTTTGAGAGATAGGATTTGTGTCATATTGTTTATTTTTTTAACCTCTACAAAACTCTAAGCATTTTTTATGGGACATTACTGTGCCTTTAAACCTAAGCTGACCAGATCTCACCTTTAACTGGGGACACATAGGAAATAGCCATTTTGCAGTACTTCACTAAATTCAATACAGTCCTGCAGTATGTATTTTTCCTATGCGTCCCCGGTTAAAGGTGAGATCTGGTCAGTCTATTTAAACCAGTTTGAAAAGCCAAAACCCTTAAAAGGAAAAGACATACAAAACAAATTCAAAATAAGGCGGGTCTTATGTCCATATGATAATATGATTGTATTAGATTAGAATACTAGATAAACTTACGTTTTGTGCGTTCCAATAATTAAACCTGTGCATAACTGGAGCATCAATAAAGAAATAAAGCACTTAAAACTTAAGTATCTTCAAATAGAAATGCTCATGGAGTTATAATACAAATCCATAATCAATAATTGTTCAAAAAATACTAGCTTAATCAAATGGATTACTACAAAATATCAGGTACATAAAATTACACTATTCTATATACACTGTGATTGTGCCCACAATAGGGATGTGATAAAACTGCTCAAGGGACTCTATAAGTGTCTTTAAATGAACTTAAAGGGATAGTAATGTTTTATAAAAAAAAAAAAAAAAAGCAGCTCCAATTAATCTTCATATTATTTGGGCCATGGAGAGTGTTATTTCAGTGCTGTTAGAGTTGTAGTTCAAGAGTAATTGAATTATAAAGTATCCCCATCCCTCCCCTTTTACCTAGTGTAAGCCGCCTCTCCTCAGATGTGGAATCTGGTCTCTTGACTTGACAGGTTGCAGCAAGGGACAATCTTCTTACTGTGAGCATAAGGAAAACCCTGCCCCTCTTGACAGGTTTTTCAGGTTTTCATTTATGTTCACTGAAGACTGTCCCTCTCTGCGATCCATCCGGTCAGTCTTGCTGCTCTGAGGTGAGCAGTGTTACATCAGTAAAAAAGGGGGGAGGGGGATACTTTATCATTCAATTACTTCTGAACTACAACTCTGACAGTATTGAAATAACACTCTCCATGGCCCAAATACTATGAAGATAAATTGGAGCTGCTTTGTTTGTGAAACATTACTATCCCTTTAAACCTGGGCAAATAGGCTATGAAAAGGGTTTCACTGTGTATCCCTATTACTGACTCTCCCACTCTCTCAATGAATCACCATCACAATGCATTATACATTCTCACTGGTGTTTTGAGGATATACAAAATTTGTATACCGGGTAAAAGTTAACCTGACCCATATTTAATATTCCATAAAAAATCTAAATGGATGTGCACCGACAGAAACAAATCCAACATATAATATTTTATTCAGGTTAAAGCACCATCCAAAATCAATATTCGGATATGCAATGTTTCTGTTAACACAAAATGAAGCTGTATACCGGAGGAGACCATGTAGGGGACCATATACCCCTAACCATATAAAGCATATATCTGTAACATCCAATATAAAAACAAAAAATATGTATCCGCACCTAAATAAATAGATATGATTTGCTATGTAGTGTACTAAAATGAAAAATGTTTGCAGGATATAACACCTGGTATGAATTGTTTATATGAATATCAGGAAAAAAAAACACTTTCCCCAAAGTTGCTACAAACACTTAGCAATATCTTTCATTTACTTATATCTCCCATATATGCATTTATCTGAGAAGCCATTTTACTTCAGTTCCGCTAATCACTTAGCTGTGTCACTGATCATAAATCTCTGTTTCTCATGATGACCTTCTTAGGACTATTTCTTCCCTACGTTTGTATTGTATTGTAGACACACCAGTTTTCATTCCTGCTGATAGGAGTTAACCGGATTGCTGTCTAGATTACCGACCCATCACAACTCTCTTCTAGGGTTGCCACCCAGCCGGTATTTTACCGGCAGGCCGGTAAAAATTTGGCTTCTGTCCAATGTTAAGTCTATGGAGGGAATGCCATGGCCGGTATTTTTCTGAAGGTGGCAACCCTACTCTCTTCCGATGGTCACTAGTGTATGAGTCTGGCTCTTCTTTCTCACATCTGTACTTTTTTAAAAAGAACGTTGAATAGCATATACTCCAACGCATTTCAAATATCTGAGTAACCTGCAAGACTTGCCATGATTATGGTTATTAATTGCTGTCTTTTCATTCAGAGCTATAAAATTCAAATTTCCCCCATTCATGGTTATGATTTGGGCTACTTATTTTTTAAATCACATTTTATTTAAAGCTTCATTTTAAGTTAAATTGATTACAGACAAGTAAAACAAATATTTATTTATATTATTGCCAATTAAAACATGCACCCCTCCAAAAAAACAACAAAGCTTTCAGTATATTGTGATCAAGTCATATCAGTCTTAAAAAAATTACACACATCCACATGGTAGTGTTGTTTGTAGCTTACTACTGCCATCTACTGGTATACTGAGCCTCCTAAAAAACAAATTTATGAAAGAAAGTCATAGAAATAAAGCACAAAGCATGTAAAGAGTTAATAATCAGGGCTAGACTCTCCAGAAAGAGTTTCCCAAAAGATACATAAAGCATGCAATAACACTACCTGAATTTGCATCTAACTTGACCAGGGTTGGGCAACCTGCTATTCGTCAGCTGTCGTTGAACTATGTTCCCCACCATCCTCATTAGACCATTAGGTGGCTGAGGGTGATGGGAACTGCAGTCATAAACTGGAGGGCTTCTGGTTGCCCACACCTCATGGAAATACAGCAACAAAAATATAAATTTGGAGGGCCACACACTGCATGTCTGTGCATATTAATTAATTATGTATTAATTATGTCAGGGGCGTTAAGGTTTTTTAGTCATGGTCTACATGATCAGAAAACCATATGTGTGAAGGGCATATTATTATAGCTTGTTGGGATCAAATATATGGATTTATTTATTTATCTAGTCAATGGCAATACTGACATTTGACAACTATTCTTGAACTGTAAAGTACTGGTAGTTGGTTAGGCCTTATTGACCTACTAGTTAATGTGTGTTACATAATTAGATTTTTCTTAAAAATCTCAGGTGAGCCTCATTTGGCCCATGGGCTGCACACTGGACGCCGATGATATATATATATATATATATATATATATATATATATATATATATATATATATATATATACACTTCTCAACTCTAGTCCATGCGGTATTTCACCAGACAAGGATTCAAGATAATCACAATCACTGAGCTACTGATTACCTGCCGAGATATCCTGAAAACAAGCACTGTTGTTAGAGAGATAGACAGACAAACATCTATGCACCCTCCTATGCACTTTACCACACCCACACTTTATCCTGCTTCTTAAAAACACAGAGGTATGATATTAATGAAAACAACCAGCATTCATAATGCTATGAGAGACTGGGAAATTTGATCGATGAAGACAGACCATTTAGGTACATTCTCTTTGGTCTATGAGTAGGCTATAAGACCTAAGCCTCAGAGTCACACATTTTAAAAGCAGTGCATTTGCTTTTCGAAAATGCATTTTGGAATAAAGTGGAAAAAAACGTAGTATTTGTAGTATGCTACCTCCTGTTAATCTATCAATCTGCTGCTTTAGGCTGAAATTAACCCTTTGAGTGCCAGAGGGGTACACAAAGCAAGTGTTACATATTTCATCTGACTGAGGTGAAAATTGATGCCTGTTCCTTGTGCTTTTGATCCTACATTAAAAAAACGCCAATGCCTAAAAATATTTTGGGGTTCTATATACTTAAAGGAGAACTACCACCCCACAATAACTTTACATTAATTGATTCTTCATCTTGCGACTAGCTGCTTAGTAGCGCTAGTCGCCAGAAATATTACCTAGTTTCAAAGATTTGCCAGTTTTTCGGAGGCTCACAGTAGCAGGAAGCACGGACATCTCGTCATAGTGACGTCCGTGCGCCTGGGCAGTCAGTCCCTTTTGGAGCCGGCCGCTACTAAGCAGCTAGTCGCCAGATGAAGAATTAATTAATGTAAAGTTATTGCGGGGTGGTAGTTCCCCTTTAAATACTTTGTGCTTCATGCTAGCATCTGTAAAAATCTCTATTTGTTTTCTGAGGTTATACATCTGTTCTTATGTATGATTTGAGGGAGGAGATATTCCTGTGTTTTCCAAGGGTCCAATTGATTGTCAAGGATTATCTAAAATGAGCTGAGATAAGACAGCAACCTTTCTGAATGCAAAAACAGTGAGCATTAATCGTAATTAATTAATTGACGCTGGCTTTTATCTGTCAATACAAACAACACAATCAGCATTAAATAAATACTCTCTTAACAGGAAAATTTTGATGTGCGCTAAAAAGGTTATATTTTAGGGGTGCAGTATATGAATATGTATTTTTTTTGTTTTAGATTACTGTAAGTATGTGATATTTAAAGTTATATCAACCTATTTTTTTTTGTCCATGTTCTCTCTGGCACTCAATGGATTAAACTTTTAGGTGCTAGAGACACCTCCAAAGCATTGTACTGGAGACATTTCCATTATCCAAGGGCGAAATGCTTGAAACGGGCACATGTGCTATTTCCAGTGTGAAAACCTGAAAATCACTAGGGAATAGGTTTGAGCATGATTTTGTTGAATTGCGCATGAAAAATTAAGATTAGGTACAGCTGCGCATATTTTTTTTATGGGCGTGGTCAGGATTAACAAATCTGTCTGAGTAGAATAGCAATTGCACCTAATGCAGGAAGTGCTATTGCTAACAATTTTATAAAGCTATTTTTTATGCTCAATTCAAGAAGGATTCATTATACAGCTTACTGGATTGGAACATGTGCAATATCTGTCTGCACAGGAAAAATGTCTTCGGCACATGCGCACGTTTCTTCCATTCCTCCCCAAGTGTTTAAATGTAAATGTATAAGCTTACAAAATGAAGGCTCTTAGTATTCTGTAGTTATCTACCTTCTGTTAGGCCTGTGTTACCTTATGACCAATATATTTGTCTTGTCTTATGACTAATATTATTGCGCTCCTAAATCAATAACTGGCAGGATAAATATATTTGGCCAGCATACCAGTAACCAGAAAATTATACTTCTGTTTCTTTATTTTTACATGAACAAAAATCATTTAAATGCTCTTTATACACAGACAAACTTACAAAGAGGATGAAATATGCAATATGCTCACAGTAGAAGCACTAGGACCTAAAATATGCAAACGTTTTTGGAGCGTAAGCAATGGCTGAGTTTTATAAAGGGACAGTCAGGGATGTTGTTAGGTACTGGGTGAGGGAGCCTAAAGTTCCAGATCTCATGGTTAAACCCCTGAGCCTTGTAATGGAATCTCCCTACATGTAATGGTGCAATTGGACTGCACAGTGCACTAATAATGTATTATGTTATCCTAGATGTGACCGACAAAAGGCATTACATCTCAAAATAACACTCCCCTCAACCCACATTAAACTGCAGTTTGCATTGTGATAGGCTGAACAGACCTCACCTTTAACCGGGGACACATAGGAAAAATGTATACTGCAGGACTGCTTTGATTTCAGTGAAGTACTGAAAAATGGTTATGTGTCCCCGGTTAAAGGTGAGATCTGGTCATCCTATATTGTGATCACTATGAGATAGAGGTATCTATAATTTTATATGGATTGTTTTTGGTCAAGACCCCAGGAAACCCATTAGCCCTCTTACTAACAGTTTGAGTAAGATAATCTTGAGATGTAATACTTTTTTATTGAAGCATCAGCCAACAATATCAGTACCCTTGTTTAATTCAGTAGATCAACCATTGCAATGTATATTTTTCATACTAGGGCATTACTTTTCCTTTAAGTAACAAGGAGAATTGGCAGACTGGATAGGACTGTTTGCTGGTTTTTTTTGCAGTCAGAAACCATGCCAATTTTTATTACTAGTTTCATTGTATCAGCTAGTATCATGGCCACTGACTGCAATAATGTGTGTGGATAGCAGATCTATTTTAGTTTTAGGAAGCAATAGTATTCAGTAGAAGGTACCAAATAATGCAACTACTGAATCTAAAAAAGGGAGAGCTTACTAAACAGGGCGGCAGAAGTACTTCCCAAAAGAGAAAGAACATGTTTATATTTTTATGGCATGTACAGGAAATTGCTGCTTTAGGCCTACTTACATTTGATACTTAGTCCCATAACATTGTTTAGCAGTATAATTTATATACTACAAAGTTTCTTTGTAAACTTACGGGAAAAACTAAACCTGGAAAATAAATGATGGAACATACACTTACACCAAGAACATTTACACAGAACATTTGAATGCTTTGGTGTGATTCACAAGTGTTTATTGGCTTGGAATGTGGCTGTTTTGATATTTTGGAAGAAACAGACTTTTGTAACTCACGCCCACTGCAAGTGATCAGTTCCTTGAAACTGTTTTCAACTTTGTATAATAAATAATTTACAAATGTGTATACAATTGGGTGTATTTATTACATCTCTATGAAAGAAACCCAGTTAGGCTGCTGTATTAAGAGTAACTGGAGCAAACCATCCAGGGCATGATTTGCATCCCAGGAACTCCTATGTAAAACACTCTAGGAAACCTTAGCTTAAGGTGACCAGACACATAGCTGCCAAGTGTCCCTCTTTAGGAGGGACAGACCCTCTTTGTGACCCAAATCCCTTTGTCCCTCTTTCCAACCGTTATGTCCCTCTTTTTAGGAGACCAGACTATGTGGTGTGTGAATCACATTGCTCCAAGGCAATAAAACTCACATTATTGTTTGTTTAAACTTCAGTATATGTGTGTACAAAGCAGTCTGCGTAAATAAAATACTTTGGTCTTGTTCTAAATAATTAATTCAGTATTATAAAATGGTGTCAATAAGTAATGAAATAACCTAAACATTCTTGGTAATACCCCACCCACCAGACAGGCCTCCAGCAACACCACCTAAAAGACAGGTGTCCAGGGCCGGATTTACATCTCAGGAGCCTGTAGGCACAGAAATTTGAAGCACTCCCCCAAATAAAAGTTTTGACTGAAATATTTTATTCTGCGATTTATTTCCACACAAACATGGCCATTTTTTATTCTCCATTTATGGATACCCAGGCAGTAAGGAGGGTAACCCCTGGTGTGGTTGATGAATGATGCAGTCAAACCACCTCTGGGACTAACTGATATAAGTTAGTGGTCTACCTATAAAAACTATTTATCTCAATTGAGAGTTGCTATGTATGAATACTGTGATTGCCCCAGGCCGCCATCCCCTCTGGGAAACCTACTTTGTGCTAATGTATCATATTCAATTTAGTGGGACATTTACTGGGACATATGGAGGTGTGTGGGTTCATGGGCTGGGGCTGTGTGCTAGGAGTTGACTTTGAGTTAATGCTTTTTGCTTCTTATGCAGAAGAACTGTCACAGCACCTGGATCTACCAGTTCACTGTCTATTAGAAGGCCCAACTGGAGTTTTAAGAATGTATGTCATATGGTTTAGCCTCAGTTAGTTAGAGGAGGTGTTGGCGATTTATTTCCACACAAACATGGTCATTTTTTAATTCTCCATTTATGGATACCCAAGCAGTAATCCATCATACCTAAGACTCGGCGGTGGAGTCTGCTGACTTACCTCAATCAAGGGGTTAAATAAACCGTAGGGACAGTAATGTCCCATAAAAAACTATTCTTGCTTTGTAGACATTTAAAAAATAAATTATTTGACACCAGTCCTATCTCTCAAACGTTTATGGTTTGAGAGATATTAGCCAATAAAGTTCCCTTTGTAAAGCTAACAGCAGGAGATTCGAGTCATGCGACTTGAGGATGCTCTTCAGCAGAGCCGAAATCACGTTATTTAAAGGGATAATAATTTCACAAAAACAACAGCTCCAATTAATCTTCATAGTATTTGAGTCACAGAGAGTGTTAGTTCAATACTATCAGAGTTGTAGTTCAAGAGTAATTTAATGATAGTTTCCCCCTCCCGCCCCTTTTACCTAGTCTAAGCCCCCACTCCTCAGATGTGGAATCCAGTCCATAGACCAGACAGATAACAGCAGGGGACAATCTTCATACTGTGAGAACAATTAAATCCCTGCCCCCTTGACAGGTTTTCAGCTTTTTCCCTTATCTTAATTGAAGAATGTCCCTCTCTGCAGTCTACACCTGGGCACCTCCCAGCTGTTCTGAGCTGAGCAGTGTTACATAAGTAAGAGGGGGATACTTTATCATTCAATTACTCTTGAACTACAACTCTGACAGAATTGAAATAACACTCTGCAAGGCCCAAATACTATGATGAGAATTAGAGCTGCTTTTATTATGAAACATTACTATCCCTTTAAAAAGAACTACTTCATGGGAATGGTCTACAAAGTGTGCTTGCAAAATGGTGACACTTTGTAGACCTTTCTAACGAAGTAATTCTTTTTAAATGACGCTATTTCGGCTCTGCTGCAGAGCCGCAGGCTGGTCCCTGGACTGGGATCTCCTGCTGTCAGCTAGACGCTGACTTCAGGAGATGGGGAGGGAGGGAGGGAGGAACTTTAGAAGTGAATATCTCTCAAACCATAAAGGTTTAAGAGATAGGATTGATGCCAAATAATTTATTTTTTAAACATCTACAAAACAAGCATTTTTTTATGGGACATTAGTGTTCCTTTACTATTAGGATAGCATTATGGATATTATGAGCCAAGATACATATTTGGATACTTGTGAAAGTTTATTTGCAATTATCTAAGTGTATGTAGCAGTATAATATTTTTCCCATGATTTTTGGTTATGAGCTATAGTGGAAGGTTTTAGGGGTTTCCTTCAAGATGTTGCATATGTTTGCAGAGGGATAAAATGGTTATTTTGTAATAGAGTAATTAATTAGGGTTAGGATTTGGCAATGAATGGGACATTTGGGATGATCCAATGTGATACATCATTAATTATACCAATTATAGTAATCCAGGTGTGCTTTACTTGCTGCAGTGTGTAAAATGCATCTCCAAGGAGGTGCAACTGCAATGGCTTCAACTACATCCTTATGCTTGCTGCAATTTATGTCATTATATGCCTCATGTATTATGAGTGGAGAGGGGTATTAGTACCTCTTTTTTAATTTTTCCCCATTTAATGTTCTAAAAGAGGATTTTAATCTTACCTATTAAATCCTTTTCTCTTACTTCATATAACTCACAGGTACAATGGGGAAACAACAGTTCATCCTAATAGGCTGGAACATTTCTTCAAGAAGTGCACAGTGGAGCCTCACCCTCCTCCATAGCAGGCTACCTAGCCACTCCCTTCTCCAGACAGATTTAAGACAATAAACCTACTGAGATCCCCATGGTACCTGAAAGCTATATTGGACGACAGGGAAAAGATGATTTTTATTACATGTTAAATCCTTTTCTCTTAGTACATATAGCTTACAGGTCTCCCACCCAGTGAAAGAGACCATGCTTGGTCTCCTGTGGCTGAACGTGGAGGTCCTTTTGGGTCCATGCTCACAGGAGTTTTCCTCTCTTCTTTCTTGCAACATGGAGTTCTCAGGGTGGGGAAAAAAAGAAAAGGACCAAGCATTGGTCCCCATGATACCAGAGTTCCCATGGACCAACCGGAACGCGGAACAGCCCAAACAAACAAAAGTGTTAATGGACACTGAATAACTGTAACACAGCACACTATAACAAGAGCTAACTGGGCTCAAAGGCATAAAAAAGAGGTTTTTAGTCTTACCTGTTAAATCCTTTTCTCTTAGTCCATACAGGTTATTGGTCTCCCACCCTGTCAAGGGACCATGCTTGGCTCTCCTCTGGCAGACCAAGGGGGTCCTTCGGGGTCATGCTCACAGAAGTCTTCCTTCCCTTCCACTTTCTAGTCAATAGTTAGTGTCTCAAATCTTTCTAGAGCTGGTTGGCTAGCTGCAGCCAAGGAGCGAAGGTAGGCTCCAACCCCTGCATACAATTCTGCAATTGTTCCTGCCTACAATTAAAGGGGCGGATCACATACCCAAAGTTACCAGTAACCTATATGGACTAAGAGAAAAGGATTTAACAGGTAAAAAATCAGGTAAAAATCCTCTCTCTCTGTCATCCAATACAGGTTACTGGTAACTTTGGGATGTCCAACCATTGAGTTTCCCAGAGGCGGGAAGGAAGGCAAGGACCAGGCGCAAGGCCCCCAAAGTCACCACTGCAGATATGAACCATCAGATCAGAGATAGCCCAACAAAACAATGAAGTGTCAACGGACACTGAACAGGGGTTACAACACCCCAAACTGTTATACAGCATGCTGAACTAGAGCCAACAGTGCTCAAAAGTGACGGAAGCACCAAGAACCAAAGAAGATCCTAGACAGGCAAGACTGCCTCCAGGATCTTCCTCCCAAAGCTGGCGTCAGCCGATGCCAGCACATCAACATGGTAGTGATGTGGACGCTAAACTGTGTCTCCTTAGATTATCTACCCCCTTCCTAATTGCTGCAAATGAGGATGGGTGTCGACACCAAAGAATCACGCTCTGACACAATGTTCAGAAAAATGATACTTCCTTTATTGCATTTGACTACAGGGGGTTATATAGACAGGGGAAGGGGCGTGCATAAAGCAAATCAGTCTTTCTATAGATTGGTTACGTTTCTTATCAGGAAATCTTCCTCCGGCCTTCTAGTTGTGTCTTCTAGGGTGCGGCTCAGGAAGGAGGCGCCATCTTGGATTCTTGCGTTGCTGCTCGATGGGAGGGGGGATGAGGAGGTATCGGGTTAAGGCACATAAGCTACACGTACTGACGTGGTGTTCAGCACTGATTATCCCTGACATCTATTTCCCTGCCTGCTTGGGCCTGTCCCCTCCTAGACAGCCCATACTTCATAGAGTTGCACAGCTAGTCTGCACAGCTTGTGGGACACAGTGTCCATTCCTGACTGCTATATGGAATGTCAGGCCCCCTAGGGTCCCTATGAACTAGAAATGGACATTTTATCTTATGTCCAACTCTGAGTTTACCTGGGTATGTCCACAACAGTAGTGCTTCGAAAAGGTGTGCACAGACGACCAAATGGCAGCCTTGCACAACTGATCAGCAGAGACCTGATTCTTGTAAGCCCAAGAAATCCCAATAGATCTTGAAGTATGAGCCATGACCCAAAAGGGGACAGGCTTCTTCCTCAGCTTGTAAGCCTTACGAATAGTGGACTTGATCCAAGAAGCAATAGTCACTTTGGATGTAGGTCTTCCTGCCCTGGGACCCTCAGGAACGACGAACAGCGTGTCAGATTGCCTGATAGACATAAAACTTGAGACAATACACCATATCCAACAAGTGGAGATCCCTCTCCTTGTCAGAGGTGGGGCCAGGGCAGAAAGAAGGCACCACAATCTCCTGATTGATGTAGAACTCTGAAACCACCTTCAGAAGAAACTCCTGAGAAGTGTGAAGCACCGCCTTGTCCTTGTGAAACACCAAAAAAGGTGGTTTACAGGACAGAGCATGTAACTCCGCGACAGGCAAACGGACACGATCGCCAGGAGAAAGGCCATTTTCCACGTCAACAAGGGTAGAGGAATAGTAGCCAAGGACTCAAATGGAGGGTGCTTAAGAACGCCCAAAACCAAGTTAAGATCCCATGGAGGAGAAGGATTCTTGAAGGCAGGACGAGTATGAGCAACACCCTGGAAGAAAACCTTGACATCAGGAAGGATGGCAATGCACCTCTGAAAGAAAACAGAGAGAGCAGAAGTCTGAACCTTAAGGGAACTCAAACTGAGGCCCTTATCCACACCGTCCTGCTAAAAGGTCAGGACCATAAGCAGATCAAATTCCTTAGACAGGTCCTCGTCAGCACACCAAAATAGAAAGGTCGACCAGACACGATGGTAGATCTTGGAAGAAACAGGTTTGCAGGCACTGAGCATAGTAGCCACCACCCCAGAAGAAAAACCCTTCTTCAATACTGAGGATTCAATTTCCAAGCTGTCAAAGCTAGTCGATGAACATCCTCCTTCCACAGGTAACCCTGTAGAAGAAGATCCGGATGGCAAGAGAGACGGAATGGCTCCACCACTGACAGATCCAGCAACTCCGGTAACCAAGCTTGGCGAGGCCAGTACAGAGCAATCAGAATGACTGGACAGAATTCCAGTCGCAATTTCCGTAAGACCCTGTGCAACATTGGGAGGGGAGGAAAGATAAAGGCCAGAGGAAACAACCAAGGAGTGGACATTGCATCCACCTCCAGAGCTAGAGGGTCCCTCCACCGAGAGCAGAACTTCAGAACCTTCCTGTTGTGTCTTGTCACAATCAGGTCAATGCTTGTTGATGTAAGAATAACAGGAAGGACTTGCCCTTCAGCAGATTGGAGAGGTCGAGGCACCATGACAAACTCAGTTCCACATGAAGAGGGAGAGAAACTGACGTCTTCAGAAGGTCCAGCTGAACCTTGAACACTTGGATCACGAACCTCTGGAGCTCCCTGGTGTGCGCCATGGCAAACTGGACCGCTTCTATGGTTGAGATGAATTTTCCCACTAGAGAGGATAGCTTCTTGACTGGAACTGGATCCTGAGCTAGAACCGCAGAAACCCTGTGGGCGATCTGGTGAGCCACCTCGTCCGTGAGGCACACCATGCTCTTCTGAGTGTCGAAGAGAAGGCCCAGGAAGACCAGACGCTGAGATGGGATAAGACCTGACTTGTCCAAGTTGATGATCCACCCGTGATGGGTGAGAGTATGAATGCATTGCTGAACCTGCTGATGAAGAAGTTCCACAGAAGGGGCTTTCAGAAGCAAGTCATCCATGTATGGAGTAAGTATGATGCCGTTCTGGTGGAGGACAAACACTAAGGCTCCCAGGACACGGTTGAAGACCTGAGGAGCTGTCGTCAGACCAAATGGAAGAGCTAAGAACTGAAAATGTCCCGGGTTGCAGGCAAACCGGAGGTACTGCCGGATCTCTGGATGAATGGCAATGTGTAAGTATGCGTCCTGAATATCCAGAGAAGCAAGGAATTCCCCCGGGGACATGGCAGCAATCACCGTCTGTAGAGACTCCTGGTGATAATGAGCCCAGGTCACAAAGGAATTGAGATCCTTCAAGTCCAAAATGGGACGACAACCGCCATCCCTCTTGGAAACCAAAAAGAGGTTTGAGTAAAAACTCATACCCCTGTCCTGAACTGGCACCGGCTATAGAACATCCTTGTCCAGAAGAGCCTGAACAGCGCTGTTGAACAGACGGCGTTTCTCTGCACCCTCAGGTGTGTGAGAAGGACGAAAATGAAAGGGAGGAAGAGAGATGAAAGGGATCCTGTACCCTTCCATCACCACCTGTAAAACCCATGGGTCTGCCACTGAACCCTCCCAAATGCTGTGATAGTGTCGCAGACTACCACCCACAGCAGAGTGCGGATGCGGGTTTGGTGAGTCATGCCGAAGAAGGCTTGGAAGAGTTGGGCTTGGAGGAGACCTTGGGCTTCCATTGTTGTTTGGGCTTGGAGGAGGTACGCTGAGCTGAGGGAACCGTCTGGTTCACCAGACATGTCTCATTGTGAAAGGAATGAAAATACCAATTACGTTTAAGCGGCAATTTCTTTCTGGGAACCAAGGGTAGGAGAGTACTCTTACCCCCTGTGACCTCACTGATCAGATCCTTAAGATCTGGCCCAAACAAGGAGGTACCCTGAAAGGGTAGGGAGAGTAATGCTTTCTTAGAAGCAGTGTCAGCAGACCAGATCTTGAGTCAAAGAGCTCGCCTGGCCACCACAGACATGGTGGAAACCCTGGCCACCAAAAGGATGGCATCAAATCAGGCAGCAGAAACATAGTGCTGCGCCTCAGAAATGTTGTCGAGAATGCGCAACTTATCCGAGATAGGCATGTCCTGACAGACAGCCCGGGTGAGCTGTTCAGTCCAGATTGAAATGGCCAGGTTCACCCATGCTGCAGCGAATTCTGGACCCATGGCAGAACCAGCAGTGGAAAAAATAGACTTGGGGGAGACCAGGTTTCTTGTCAGTCCAGTCTTTCAGAATGGACACATCAGAAACTGGCAAGGCAGTATACTTAAATAGCCTGGAGATAGAAGAATCCACCTTGGGAGGATGAACCCACTGAGCAAGCACTGTCTCAGAGAAAGGGATAAAGCTTGGCAAATTTCTTGGACACAAAAGGTTTCCTGTCAGGAGATTTCCATTTTTCAGACACAAGGTAGTCAAGAGTGGGGTTAGGTGGAGAGCAAGTAAGGGGCTTTTTAGGCTCCTGAAACACATCAGAGGGATCAGAAGGAACCTCCTGAACTAAGGGAATTTTTAGGGTAGTCAAAACAGCCCTGATCAGGCTCTCAGCCGATGGCTCGGGATCAGCCTCAAAGGGATCCCCAAAAAACTGAGAGATGCCCACAGCAGAACATTCCTCAACATCTGAATCCACCAGCAGTTCCTCCTCAGAGGAATCTGATACATCAGGTACTTCCTGTGGTTTTGGCAGGGAAGACTTGATGGAGGAGGGGGTCTGCCAGGAATGGAAGACCCCCTGTAACTGGAATGGAAAGAGTTGCAATGTAGACCTAAGGTCCCTAGTAGCAGCCTTGAACTCTTGCGCCCAGACTGGCTCTAATGCATGGCTGGAGGTCCCTGGGAGACTCTCAGGGACATCAGAACATGCTGGGCATAAATGACCTGAGAATGTGCAATAGGGGATACAGAGTCCCCAGCATCCTTAGTCTTAGGTCTGGCCCCAATCTCCAATGGTATAGACATTCTCACAGTGTCAAATAACCTTATAATAAAAGAAATACCCCAAGTACAGTGTGTAGGATTAAAGTTTCAACCCAGAAATCGCTAAACTAGACTTATCTGGCAGGCGAAGGGCTAATCAGCAGAGGAGAAAAGGAGAGTACAAGCCCTGTGTAGGATACTCATTCTGGAAATAGCACTGCCGTGGCGGGAGCCAATCAGAAATGAGCGCGCAAAGCAATTGCTCATGGGAAATGTCGTTTGCCCAGAAAAAGTACCCAAACAGTGCCCGAAGCCCCCTGAACCCACCAACACACTAGAAACATGAACCAGATGATAGAACAAGGGCAGACAAGAAGAATGAGCCATCTCTGAAGTTGCTAGGTTAAGCGGTTGCAGAGATATGTCCCAAAGTGTACAGTCCCATGCGAGTTAATGGAGCAATGGTGCCTATGCGGTAAAGAGAGCCTTTAACTCTAATATTACAAAATTGAAACAGTAAAATAAAAATGTATGAAACATCACTAGAACATGTTAGAATACCCATAAAATGCCTTTCTGCTTTCCTAGAGAAGTGTCACTTACCCCGTCTCTCTTCCAATGCTCTCTCCTCTTTCAAAGAGTCCAAAATATATGCCAAGGCGTTGGCCAGCTGCCTGGCGACGGTGATTGGGTCTTTGGTTCACCGACCAGGTTGGCTTCATCCCTGGGACGGAAGCACCGGACAATATCCGCCGCCTGTTGAATTTGATCCATGCCGGGAGCTCAGGTGCCCTATTATGTTGCTTTCTCCTGACGCTGAAAAAGCCTTTGACCGCGTTGACTGGACGTATATGTGGGAGGTGTTGAGATCCTTTGGGTTTGTTGGTTCTATAAACTCTGGTATTCGGCCCTTTATTCTTATCCACGGCGGTAGTCTCAGTGGCGGGTACAACTTCCCAGCCCTTTACAGTAAAGAATGGCACCAGACAGGGCTGCCCGCTTTCTCCATTGTTGTTCGCTCTATGCATTGAGCCTTTAGCCTGTGCCGTAAGACTTAACCCTGATATCAGGGGCATGGAGATCAATAGGGATACTTACAAACTTAGCTTGTTTGCGGATGATATCTTGCTGACCCTAGCATCTCTGATGACTTATCTCCCTAATCTGTACTCTCTCTTGTCCCTCTTTGCCTCTATTTCTGGATTCCGAGTTAATCATTCCAAATGTGAGGCCCTGAATATCTCTCTGTCAACTCTGCTGGTGAAGTTGTTGTCCTTGAATTTTGACTTTGTGTGGTGATCAACTTCTATCCGCTCTTTGGCAATTCATATCACCAAGTCTTTATCTGGGTTATATGCAGCTAATTACTCACCTATTTTTAAATCGCTCCAGGCAGATTTGGTTCACTGGAATTCTTTTCACATCTCCTGATTGGGGCGAATTTTTGCGGTTAAGATGACCCTCTTGCCTAAACTCTTATATCTCTTCCGATCCTTGCTGATCTCGGTGAGGAGGCTGGATATTCTTCTCATGCAGAGGCAAATTCTCCGGTTTATTTGGGCCTCCAACCGTCCTCACCTGCGCGCATCACTTCTCTATCCACATCGCCTTGTGGGAGGTTTGTTGGTGCTGCACTTGTGGACATATTACTTAGCTGCTTAATTTGCGAAAGTTGTTAATCTCCATGACGAAGTGGCCCCTCCTCGTTGTGTAGTTCTGGAACAGTCCCCTGTTAAGGTACATTCTGAAGGCATTGCTGTGGGTCCTGGAGGTGCAACCTCGTGTGTCCTTTCGGAGCCCCTCATTGTCGCATACTTTATCGCTTTGGCGTGCCCACGGTCTTAGCAAAGCTTTGAAGTCTCCTGTCTCTATACTTTGTTCCATATTTGGTAATTCGAGCTTTCCCCTGGGACTCACCCTAGATACTTTCCACTTGTGGATTTGTAGAGGGGGTTACTAGGGTTCGTCCTGTCATCCTTTACCTTGATGAACTGGGAGATGTTCCAGAGCAGATATGATGCCCCCCAGGAGGAATGCTTTCGTTTCTGTCAGGTCTGGCATTTTGTTCAGTCCTGTCTTAGAGGTTCTCCTCCGCCTAGACGTACTTTCTTCAAGATAATGTGCGCCTCTCTTATACGACGTACGGGGGCTATCTCCAGGATATATTCGCATTTGCTATCTGTCTTACTCCACAATATCGGTCGATATGGGAGTTTGATCTCGGGGAAGTCCTGGACCCCGATGAATGGTGTGCAATCACATTTAACACAGCGAGCTTGACCCCATGCACACTGATTAGGGAGAATAGTTACAAGGTCCTGGCCAGGTGGTATCTCTGTCCTTTGCGGATGTCCCACATCTTCCCTTCTTCGTCCCCACTTAGCTTTCGAGGCTGTGGTCAGGTTGGCACATACCACCATATGTGGGGGGATTGCACTTCGGTAACCCTGTTGTGGCAATATGCTTTCCGACAACCGAGTGTTGCATTAGGGACATCGGTTGTCCCGGATCCCTGGACTGTCCTTTTAAATAGGCCTTGCCGGGATCTGCATTTGCCGGCTTCTTCTCTCAAGCTCATTTACAGGATCTGTGCCGTGGTCCGCTGCCATTTTGCATACCACTGGAAATCGGTGTTGGATCAGTGGGACGGCCAAATTTGGCAATTGCTGAAACTAGAGACGATGACTGCGTATGTGCACAATTCATCTGTTGCATTTCTCAATATTTGACCCCCTGGGTGGACTGTGTTTCTAGACCTGGTTTTGCTGGAGACCTCCTACTCCATTGATTCTGATTGGTCCCCTCATTGAAGCCGGCCATGGTGGGTGTGAGCAGGATACTGTGCATCCACATCTATTCTTCTACCTCATCCTTCCCCTTTCGCCTTCTTCTCTTCTAGACTTTCTGCTATGTTTGATGGTCTTCAGCACTGTCTGCCCCCCCGGAATACGGATAGGGTCCGTACTTCAGCACTTGTGGATCCGGGACCATTGTGTCACCTTTCCTACCATTTTACTGTAATGTCCTGGTCATATGTTTGTGACTTTTGCTATATTCTTCTTGTTACCTATGTTGTATGCATTTCTTATGCTTTTGTAATGTTTTTTGAAAACGTTCAATAAACTTTAAATTAAAAAAAAAAAAAAACACTGAACCAATAGGAAAAGTGTCAGAAAACCCCCTAGAAAGTGCCAAACCAGCAGCTAAAGGGTTAAAGTACCACATAAACCTGCTCCAAACACCCAACAGACATACAGATAGACCCAATAAGTGCAGGAGCGTGCAATAGGAACTCCAAAGGAAAAAAAACCCTGTGTGGAGGGGCACTGTGGGATATGTGGACCTGCAGCACTCAAAGGGTTGCTCACCTTTCCTACAGATCTTCTGTCTTCAGACTACCATGTATTAAGTAGAAGCCTCGGTGGGCAACTCCTGAGGAAAGAACTTGTAGCCAAGATCCCACCGCCCCCCAGGGCTTAAGGTCCACACAAAAGAACCTGGTTACTGAGCCAGCCACATCTAAGGGCATTTTCAGTTATGGTAATCCGCCTAATGGTGGTATTCAATTTCTAACAGAAAAATTAAAAAAATTATAAAACTATAGCAGAACTGTTCTCTTGCCTGTGTCTTCACCAAGGAAAAAATCTTTCTGGAGCTGGTTGGCTAGCTGCAGCCAAGGAGGGAAGGTAGGCTCCACCCCCTGCATACATTCTAGAATTGTTCCTGCCTACAATTAAAGGGGCAGATTGCCTATCCAAAGTTACCAGTAACCTGTATTGGATGACAGAGAAAGAACTATAAGGCACATAAAGTAAGGTCCTAGACAGGCAAAGCTGCCTCCACGACTTTCCTGCCAAAGCTGGCTTCAGCCAGCTGCCAGAATATCAACACGGTAGTGCTTGGCAGATGTGTGCATAGAGAACCAAGTTGCTGCCTTGGCATCTGCTGATCAGCAGATGCCTGTTTCTTGTAGGCCCAGGAGGCCCCAACAGACCTAGTGAAATGTGCTCTAATGTGCTGAGTTTATAAGCCTTGCAAATGGTAGACTTAATCCAGGATGCATTAGTCAACTTGGACACTGCCTTACCTGCCCTAGGACCCTCAGGGATAACAAAGTGCATCAGTCTGATGGACAGACTCAGTGTGGTGCAAGTAGAACTAAAGGCAGCGCACCACATCCAACAAGTGGAGACCCCTCTCCATGTCAGATTTAGGGTCAGGACAAAAGGACGGCACAACAATTTCTTGGTTGATGTGGAGCTTAGAGACCACCTTAGGAAGAAATTCCCTCGGAGGTACGAAGGACAGCCTTATCCATGTGAAACACCAAAGATCAATTTAAAGAACACCTTGGATGATTCACTAAGGGGTGACAAAATAGAGATGACTTCTCCAGTGATATAATATCTCCAATTCATATGCTATAGTAGTGCATAACCCCCACCCCCTTGTGCTGCTATGGCAATGGTGAATTATTGATCTCATTTTCTGCTACTCTGATGCCAGCTGCTCAAATTCCACCCAGCCTTCTGACCTAAAGTTATTCCTTCAAAGTATCCTCGGTAGGTTGGGCATGCATCAGTGTGTGTGTGTGTGAGGGGGGTGGTAAAGTTAAAGTGAGGTAGGAAGAGCACGGCTTCTTTAACAAGAGAGCTGTCAGGATGTGACTTGCAGCTTTAATATATGAAAATGGGACCTCCTACAAAGTCTGACACAGGTAGTCCATGCCTGCTGAACTTTTAACAAGCTTTAAGAACAAGGCAGGTGTAATACTTCAATGGAAAAACAGAGCAACACTTAGAATTATGGTCCTCAACCAGGGTGGTTTGCCTCCAGCGCCAGTTTATGGTGGCATTTTTCTTCTATGAAGATTAAAACAAGAAAATTGTTAATGTTGAATTTAAAATGAGTTTTTGTGTAAAGGATTATGCAAGATGAGCTTTTTTTGCCATTTTGATAGTGAGACAAAATAATAAAACTGTACATTTATGTATTTGTTCCTTTCGTTATGCCCCTCATTACCTATATAATGTTGAGTAACCTAACAGATTCCCCCCAACCCCAAAAAACTGACTTATGATCTGGGTCATTCTGCCAAACTGGCTAATCTAGAGCTGAACCCTTATACCAGAACTGTTATCAAGCTAAGCTAAAACCCAGGAATTCTCCCTTAGTCCTTACTACCTGCATCCTATAAAGGGAATCCCAAGAGGAAGCAGGGTGGGAAATATATATTATACTAGCAGGTATGTGGCACTGCTTTGCGGTGAACTTTGTGGGTTTTTTTAAAAAATTATATTAAAAGCTAGACCTCTTGATGGGGCATCAAGATCCATCCTGTTGCCCCAGCTACTTATCTCCCAGCTGATTTGGCTGGGAGATCAACAGAGGTGAAGCAAGACAGCTCCCATTCTTTCAGCCTGCTCCTATTACTGAGCAGGTTCGGGGAAGCACTTTCACGTCAATGAGAGAGGCTTTCCTTCAATTATTTGAGAGGGTTTCTCAATCCCACCCACTCCTAGCTGAGTACTTAATGTAGGATGGAAGCAGGGGTCTTGGTGTCTCACCATTAGGTCTGACTTTTTTGGAAGCGGTTGGGCTGAGGAGGCAAAAAAAAGCAGATGGATATTTTTTTTTTTTTTTTTTTAAAGTGGCAGCTGTGGTTGGTTGAGGAGGCAGGGGGTGCTCCTCAGTCAGCATTTTCCAGCCACGCCCCTGACAGCGAACCAGAATCACAGTTTTTTTTATATATGTAGACACACAGACACACAGAAAACCTATTTGAACACGGTATAATTTATATGCAAAAATTAAGTGACATAAAGAAAAGCAGGTGAAACAATAAAAATTTATTTTAAAACCCATATTTACAAAAAAAAAATAAAAGGATATTATGTACAGCTGTTTTTGTGCAATAATAAACATGTAATACAAATACAAATGTGACAAACCATTGTCTTAAATTGCACATTTGTGTTACTGCAGGTTTGGAATTCAATTCTGTAAAATTTAAACATAGAGAATGTAAACAAAACTGCTTAGCAGAAGAGCAGATATAAATATGACAGTGTTAATCTCTAAAGCATATCAGTTTGTAACAGTGCATGCTGAAAATGTTTGTGCTGTTTGAAGAAAATAAAAAACAAAATGAAAAAATAAAACAAAACAAAAAAACCTCCACAAAACTGTGGATTGTTTAACAACAGTTATCTGTATGCACAACAGCAAAATAAAGGTGCCCATAAACAGGCTAATTAAACCTGGAAAAGACCAACAATATGATCACACATACATTTCCAACATTAACATTACCAAACACAATGACTGACTAAAATGAAGACAAATAAATTTAATCAGAGTGTTTATTGTTATGTGTGGGGTCGTTCAGACTCTACCTCACAGCCTTATATACAGACCGCTGTGATGCAGGGTTTTTTGTATCAGTTATTGCCATATTATTACTTCCCACTATCTACTAATATTACTTTAAATTGTCTTAAGTTTCAGACCATTTTTATTTTGTTGTCAATGATAGAAATTAACAAAACATGATGGCTTTTGAATATACCTTACTATATGATAGTCAATTTAAAGGGGCAGTAAACATTTTTTTATGAAAAAAATATATATTGTAGGGATTTTCCTACTGGGTAAAATAAGGGTACTCCCACTGCCGAAAGATTTATATTTCCAGAGTTATTACGGCTTAAACCCATGTTTTTGTTTTTACATTAGCAGTGCCCTCTAGTGGTCAAATTCTAATTAGTTTTCCTGTTATATTCTAATGGAGAGGAAAGTCAGAAAAGTCAGAGATATACAGGTCTCCATAGAATGTGATAGAAACTGCCTGTCACTTCGAACTATCAGGAAGGAAACACCATAAATTCACTTCCTGGTTATTTGACCGGATATAAATTTTGAATAAAACATCTGACAGTGATGGAAGTGACCCTGTTTTACTCAGAAGAAATAGCTCTATAAAATGTGTTTTCATAAATAAAAGTTTACTGCTCCTTTAACTATTCTCACTTTTAAATGTTTGAAATAAACTGGATCACAGTCTTCTTTATAATAAATGTAACACAAAGCACTATTTTTAGCAGCTTACTTTTCTGTAATTAATAAGATATTAAATGTAGAAGAATCCCCCTCCCACCCCTTCTGGGCACATCACTCTGAATCTGCAGTCTGTTCTGGACGGATGCAGTGAGGGACAAACATCAGTAAGTATAAGGAAAACCCTGCCCCCCCCCCCTTGATGGAGGAGGGCAGGATTTCCCTTTGCTCACTGAAGTTTGTTCCTCACTGCATCTGTCCGGAACAGACTGCAGATTCAGAGTGACATGGCCAGAAGAGGTGGGAGGGGGATCCTTCCACATTTTATATCTTAACTACAGAAAAGTAAACTGCAAAAAATAGCGCATTGTGTTACACTTATTTAAAGAAGACTTGGTGATCTAGTTTATACTGATAAATTACTATCCCTTTAAGACTACTCTTTCCCTTGGATGGAGATAGCTAAACTGAATGAAAAAAACTAATGGTAATACTTTTGAGAATTTGACAGACCATGCATTACTCTTTCAGACTCATTATAAACAATGGCTGCTTCAACATCACACCGTAGGTGATAACTAGGCAATCTAGTTGCTTCTGAGCAGAATGGATGGTTTCAAACAAATAACGTAGACTATGTGCAGCTGGTTTGGCCTGGAATTGCTACACTTTTAATTTGCCTTTAAGGCTCAGAAACTGGTTTCCAAACTTTATTTTAGAAGTTCTAATTAAATAATGTAATCAAATATATACCTGTTTAAAAAAAAAACAAAAAAAACATAGTATATCTTATAGATAAAAGACAAGTGGAACAAGCCATCTGCACACTGAATTCCGCTGAATTTAAAGGGGCCTTTAACTCCAAGGTATTGCTACACAATAAGCTGAATAACTCTTGCATTCAAGGAATTAACCCTCTGAGAGCCAGAGAGGTATCCAACGCATTGCAATGCAATGGATACCTCTCCAACACTCAGAGGGATAAAAGCCTCATTTAAATCAACAGGAATCATCATTTATGGTGCAGATGGATTGTTTATATCCAAAGAAGATGTAGAGCAAACATCTTCAACTATCCAAAAAATGAATGCTGCATCACGAAGTCCCCTGTAAATTCAAGAAACATTGGTATGAGATATGGAAAGGCTGGCTATAAACAGAGTTGAGGTATGGTGCTACACGGCGACAAATCTTCAAAGGCAAGGCACACAACAGTAGAATCAAAAAACTCATGGACAGCTTCTAGGTGCTTAAACCGCTTCAGTCCTCCATCACTGACAAAGTCTAAATTCGAATAAAAGGGTGCGGGAGCACTCACAGCCTTCAAATTAATCAAATATGAGGAAAAACTTGATACATAAAAATCTTCATTCATTGAAAACCTTTAAAATACCTCTAGTCATGGGTAGAGCGGGACATAAGTACATGAAGGAGAGTTACACAGAAACGTCTTATGCATTTTGTGCTATGCAGAGCTTAATCATAGACTCAACAAACAACTGGAAATATCCAGTTTAAAAAATATCAGAGGGAAGATTCACTATACGGTGATGAAGCAGAGATCATTTCTCCAGTTTATCACTTCTCCAGTTCCTATGTTATTCTATGGAGCCTATTCACTAAGATTTCTTCAACTTTAGAGATCTTAGTGAATAGACTTCATAGAATAACATAGGAATTGGAGAAGTGATAAAGTGGAGATGACTTATCCAGTTTATCACCTCCTTATCACCGCTTAGTGAATCTCCCCCCAGGTATCATGTAATTGGCTAAAAGCAATTGCCTGTGCGGTGCCTCCATATAAACGCCAGGGGGGTTATGCACGAAGGTGTTATAAAGAGATGATAAAGTAAAGATAACTTCTCCAATTTCTATGTTAGTCTATGGAGCCAATGCAACTTTGGAGATTTTAGTGCATAGGCTCCATAGAATAATATAGGAACTGGAGAAGTTATCTCTGCTTGTCTCTTTGTCATGCCTTATTGCATAACCCAAGAGGTGTCTGCTGTAAGACAGTATATGGGTGGTGGGCAAGGCAGAAGATAACCAGGTTCTGCTCCTACAGTTTATAGCATTGTATCAACTTAGTGTGTTATTTATATTCTGCCCCACTGCCTCAGAAATCTAACAGTAAAGTGTTCTTTGGTGATTTCTGCTTAACAGATGGAAGGGTCCAGAAATAAATGCATATCATACTGAAGCTGAATTCCAAAACTGAGTGAGCTTAACCCATTTAATGCTAGAGATGACTCCAACGCATTGTTAAGTAATCGGTTTAAGACGTCTCTAGCATCCAGGGACTTAATATTGAGCACACTTTAACCTGTTAAGGACCGGGAAAATCTGAGATTGATTTTCCTTAAGGACCGGATCAATTCTGACCTTTCTGACTATGTCTTTGTTCAACAGTGTTTTCTCTCTTAGGCTTTTATTCAACCCCCATGAAATATATACTGTTTTTTTTAACAGATAGGGCTTTCATTTGATACCCTACTTATATGGATAACCCACCATTTACTTTATTAAAATTAAAAAAACAAAAAAAAGGTAAAAAAAAACAAAACAAAAAACACCATTTTTGTTTTTTCTCTTGGGATCAATTGGGCACAAAGGGTTAATTTTTTATGGTGACTGCATGAAAGGTATGACCGCTCAGGCATGCCTTCAAAATACGCAGTTTAAAGTGGCCACTGTCCCTCATGGGTGAAAATCCCCATGTCCCTTTTTCCCACCCTATTTTGTCACTTTTTTATCCATGACATTTGGCGGTGTGTATAAGTGTATTACATGGCTCCACAACAATCACACTTCCAATATTGTTTAATGAGATTATTATTATTTTTTTTTTTATTAAAAAAAAAAAAAAAATTATATATATATAAAACAAAAAGTGTGTTGTGTTTTAAAATAAGTATCAATGCAGGTCAGAAATTGACCTGCATTTAGCAAGCCTCTGGCACCAGAAGTGAGGGGGTTAATACCCTCAGCTGCTGTATTTTCATTTGCCACTAGGTGTCTCCTCTCTACTTCTGTCTCCCTTACTTTGCTAGCAAGGGAGACAGAGGCAGACGAGACACAGCATGCTTTCTGTGCTGCCTCTGTCTCTCACTATGCCGGTACATGTGATCACTGCTACGGCAATCACATGAACCGGCACAAGCAAGAAGGGCTGAGACTGAACGCCCCAGTCTTGGAGCGCTCAGTCTCAGCCTGGAATTAATGATAGCAGCGTGCACGGAGGCGTGCTGCTATCATTTAAGCCATGACTGTCCTGGTACGTCATTGGTCCTTAAAGCAAATCCAGCCATGACATACCAGGACTGTCAAGGGTCCTTAAGGGGTTAAAGGGATAGTAATACCTGATTTTCCTAAAGCTGAATACTGTTCATATTAAAAAAAAAAATAATAAGTTAAATGATGCAAGTCCCGTTCCTTAAAGTTTTATAGTTTTTGAGTTATAAGTTTAAAAACTCCCCCCTCCCGCCCCTTTTCCAGATGTCAGTGTGAGGCAGGCACACTTTGTAGACCGTTCTAATGAAGTATTTCTTTGTATAGAATGTTATTTCAGCTCTGCTGAAGAGCTGTCTGGTCCCAGGACCAGGATCTCAGTCTGTCAGAGTGCTGATGACTGTAAAAGGGGCAGGAGGAGGGAACTTTACAAACGTAACTCAAAAACTATAAAACTTGCATCATTGAACAGCATAAAACAAAAACATAAAAAATCATGGACCTGTCACCTAAAACAAAGTTTGCATATTTGTAATATACATCAAAACAACCTATGCATCATACTAGCGTATGGCTTAGAGAATTTTAAAGGAAAAGTAAACCCTAACATTCAGCTACCTTAATTGAAAGGGTATGTTGCCCTAATGCCGCTGTCTTGTTCTGGTCATTCAAAGGCTCATTCTTACCAACTCACCCAAATCCTACAATGGTAACTGCAGGGTTCGGTGATGTCTGCTTCCAGCTTAATGCGTGATTGCCGATATGGGGATCTGAGCAAGGACAAACTTCTACCCTGCTCAAACCCAATACTATTACTGAGCAGGAGCAAAGTAGAATATACATTTGCAAATGCACAGTAGTAATCCTGAGCTAGGGATGATGGAAGTTGTAGTCCTTAACTGCTGAAGAGCCAAAATTTGCCCACCCCTGTGTCCTTCCTCCTTTCTGCTTGTGCGTTCTTTACCTTACCCCTTACTTTGCCATCAGTTCTTTCCATGATGTGACCTCTCTCTCTCTCTCTCCTTTCTTCCTCTCCTTCTAACTTCCTCCTCTCCTTCAAACATACATCCTTCCCTTCTACTTTCCTCCTCCACACACACACACACACACCTCTTCCCTGTCTACTTTCTTCCTACACACAACCCACCCACCCCTTTTCCCCGTCTACTTTCTTCCTCCACACACACACCTCTTCCCCTTCTACTTTCCTCCTCCACACACACCACCCCTTCTACTTTCCTCCTCCACACACACACCTCTTCTACTTTCCTCCTCCACACACACCTCTTCTACTTTCCTCCTCCACACACACCTCTTCTACTTTCTTCCTCCACACACACACCTCTTCTACTTTCTTCCTCCACACACACACCTCTTCTACTTTCCTCCTCCACACACACCACCCCTTCTACTTTCCTCCTCCACACACACCTCTTCTACTTTCTTCCTCCACACACACACCTCTTCTACTTTCCTCCTCCACACACACCTCTTCTACTTTCTTCCTCCACACACACACCTCTTCTACTTTCCTCCTCCACACACACCACCCCTTCTACTTTCCTCCTCCACACACACACCTCTTCTACTTTCCTCCTCCACACACACCTCTTCTACTTTCTTCCTCCACACACACACCTCTTCTACTTTCCTCCTCCACACACACCACCCCTTCTACTTTCCTCCTCCACACACACACACCTCTTCTACTTTCCTCCTCCACACACACCTCTTCTACTTTCCTCCTCCACACACACCTCTTCTACTTTCCTCCTCCACACACACACCTCTTCTACTTTCCTCCTCCACACACACACCTCTTCTACTTTCCTCCTCCACACACACCTCTTCTACTTTCCTCCTCCACACACACCTCTTCTACTTTCCTCCTCCACACACACCTCTTCTACTTTCCTCCTCCACACACACACCACCCCTTCTACTTTCCTCCTCCACACACACACCTCTTCTACTTTCCTCCTCCACACACACCTCTTCTACTTTCCTCCTCCACACACACCTCTTCTACTTTCCTCCTCCACACACACACCTCTTCTACTTTCCTCCTCCACACACACCTCTTCTACTTTCCTCCTCCACACACACACCTCTTCTACTTTCCCCTCCTCCACACACCTCTTCCCCTTTTACTTTCCTCCTCCACTCACCTGTACCTACTGTACTTTCCCTCTCCCCTTTTACTTCCTTCCTCATTTTCTTTTTTTACCTCATTTTCCTTTCTTTCTAACTTACCATGTACCTCGTTTGCCATTCTCCTCTTTAACCTTTTCTTTTTGTACTCCTCACCTTCTACATCAATCTCTACTTCTCCATTTACAAACCCCTTCTTTTCTCCCCATTTCACAATTTTCTCTTCCCATCATGCTGCCCCTTTTCCCACATCACCCATCTCTCCTTCTTCCGAGCCCTTCTGGAATCCTGGAGGGGAGGGTGGGGTTGAAAAATGAGAGGTAGGGGCCATATATTTGTGCATAATATATGTTTAGCTGCAGCTGCTTAAAATTATTTAAATGATTTAAATCAGCCATTCTCAATCCTCTGCACAGGGATGTTGAAAAGGAAATATCTTAAGGGTATCTTAAGGGTATAAAAGCCATTAGCTAATGTGTTATTTGCGACTGCTTGCACATGCCCCTAAATTAATCGTAAAGTTAAGCAGATGTATGAAAACGTGTGCCGAATTAGACGCAATTGCTAATCTGCTCACAAAACAGTAGACATTTTAGCCACGCCCAATTTTAGCATACTCTAAAAACGAGCAAATGTTCGCTAACTGAGCAAAAAAAAAAAAAAAAAAAAAAAAAAAAAAGTACTGTTCAGTAATATAACTCACCTGTGCTCAAGCAAGGAAATACTAAAGACACAGCCTGTTAGGCACTCCTTTTTTACTTTGAATGCTGTGCAACACCGTGCTCATTCATTATTCCCACACACATGCATGCACCAAGGCATCATCTATTCACTGTAGACCTGTTATCGTCAATTTAACTTTACATATTTGGATACTTCATTAACAATGAAGTATCATGTTAGCCAAAAGATGCATAGTTTATGTTCTAGCAATACTTTTATTTCTGTATGACGAGTTCTCAGAGTGCAAAGCCATATGCTAATTTATACTAATGAAGTGTACAGAGCTGAAGTAGCATATGGTAACACACTGAGAGGGACCTTCACTTTTTCAGAAATAAAGGTATCAATATCTCAGACTGTGCAACTGCTGGTCTTTTGGCTGCCATGATACATAATACCCAGTCAAATAACTGCTACACTCAAAATGTCTTCATTCAACCATTAAAATGTTATTCATAAAAGTAAAAAAAAATCTGAACTGATCCATTTCACTCTGAAGTGCGTTTAATCATTGATGGTGAATGGTTACACTCTCTTCAGAGTGAAACACACCTGACTCATTCAAAGACTTTTTTTTGCCTTTTATGAATAATCTTTAAAGTCTCAATACATTAATTTTATGTCCTGAGTGAGTTGTGTTTTTTTTTTTTAATCAACTATTTGAATCTTTAGATGAAGCCCCTATCTGCTCGCTGCACTTTTATTTGCTGGGTGAGTGCCAATAACTTTAACTGCACTGAAAGGGTATTTGGTTGAGCCAGTGTTTTTCCAGTTTAACCCTTCAAGTATCTCTTGAAAGCACTGTTATTTTGATATAAACATAATACATAGGCAGTTTTAATGACGTTTTCCAAGTAGGCAGACTTGAATTCAGGGTGATAGATTCACTTTAAAGTGGACCTCTCACCTACTATAAACATATCCGTATTTCATTGTCTGTCTACAATAATGCATTTTTTTTATCTTTAACTTCACAAAGATATAAGCTTTTAACTTTTTACCCGATGACATCACCGATTGTCTAGCTGCAGTACAGCTTAGTACCGAAAGTCTGTTAATCACCTCGCCTTTTCTACTTTGTGCCTTATTCTCCTCTCCTTCACAAATCGTCATGTGCCCTGGCGCTCTCTCTTCCCAATGTGTGTCCAGATCATGTAGTGGCAAAGTAAGAGTGCGATCATGCGCGCTCTCTCTATAAAAAGTGCCAGTCCGTTTGCCAAGCAAAAGAAAAAAAAAATAGCCCCAGGGACAAGCAGACTGAGCCTTCCAAGTGGCAGTACCTGATTTTATTGTGTGTATTACTGTCCAGAAAGCAGACTGGCACTTTTTATATGGAGAAAGCACATGTATGCGCTCTCACTTTGCCTCCACATGACCTGGACGCACATTGGGAAGACAGCTCCCCATGTCGCATGAAGATTTATTTGGGGGGGGGGGGGGGGGAGGCAACAGGGAAGGAGGAGGCAATGTGACTGACAGCCTTTCAGTACTGAGCTGTAGAGTGGCTGGACAGGATGAGAACCACTGATCAAGACAGGAAATTCGGTAGACTAGATGGGCCAATTGGGTCTTTTCTGCACTTCCAATTGTCATGCGTTTAGGTGTGATAATAGGATTTTTATTTGCAAAATCCTATTCAAAATGACTTTACATTTACTTTTTTGAAGAAATTATATTGTAGATTTTTTTCAGGCAAAAAGGAGTGAATAGAGGCAAAAAATGTTTGCAAAACTCTTTTCACTCCTTTATTAAATCTTGCTCATTATCTTTCTTATAAACATTATGCAAATAACTTCAAGATAACCAATCATCACATTCATACACATACATATTAAAAAAAAAAAAAAAAAATTAGGAGTTCAGTTTACTAAAAGCAATCCATGACATCTTTTAACAAAATGCTGGTAAAAATATGTAAATCAGTAGCCTGTACATTCCAGACTATTGTTCCAAGAGACCTGCACAGTGCGGTAGGCAACAACAAGCTCAATAGTTATCAGCTGCTCATTCAGAAAATAGACTGGTTTTGGTCCTTCAGTGTTAAGATGTACTCCATGCTAAACATGAGCTCTAGGTTTCAATGACGTTTGCTTTCTCTCATTTTCGGTCTGTGTGCGCTTTCCAACTGGCTTCAAGAGGTGACGCCCAAACTGTAGATTAAAACAGAGGGAAAAAAAGTATTGGCAGTTGGAGGAAGTAACAAGTGCAATACAAAGTGAGAATATAATTTTTCTACATCATTATGTAAACAAAAGCACATACACAAAACACTAAATCACCAAAATTAGACATTTCATTATTTCTTTCAGGTTGTCCATGTTACAAGATCTGACAATCTAGAGGGTGACAAAGACACAAAGTGAAAGGATGGTTAGGCAAGATGAACAGTTGGACATAGAAGAGAGGGGGAGCCAAGTTGTAGAGATGTTTGTAGGTCAGTGTCAGGACCTGAATAGAATAGGAAGCCATTGTAGTGACCTGCAAAGGGGGGCAGCATTTGTTGAACAACGGGTTAGGTAGATCAGACTGGCAGCAGCAGTTTGGATAGACTGAAATAGAGAGAGGCAGGTTAGCGGGAGCCTGGTCAGAAGAAGGTTGGTGTAATCAAGATGAGACATGATTAGTGAATGCATGAGTTTTTGTGGCATCTTGGATGAGGAAGGAGTGAATAGAAGCAATGATTTTTAGGTGGAGCTGGCAGGATTTTGAGAGGGATTGGAAGTTGGGGATAAAGGAGAGAGCAGTGCCCCTAGACATTGAACCTGAGGTAGATGAAATGGTGGAGGGAAAGCAAGGAGGTGGAATATGAGTCAGGAGGCTGTAAAATGATCAGTTATCTTAGATAAATTGAGTTTGAGGTAATGAAGGAACATCCAGTATGAGATGCAACACAGGCTGGGGAAGATCGTATAATTGAGGGAATGGGATTAGAGAAGGGTCATGGGGGTGGAGAGGGGGAATGGGCTAGTTCAGCTAATAGGGAGTTGCCATTGTTACAGCCTGATAAAAGACAAATACATCTGAAAAAGAACGAAATCTTAAAGAATGGCAAAAAGATAAAATGTATGCATGCAAATGCTCGCAGTCTGGCTGGTAAGATGGGGGAACTAGAAATGATTGCAGTACATGAGCAGTATTGATCTGATTGGAGTGTCTGAAACCTGGTTAGATGATACGTATGACTTGGCAGTCAATCTAGAGGGTTATTCACTTTTTAGGAGGGACAGGGTTAATAAAAGGGGAGGAGGGGTATGCCTATATGTAAAGCAGGCCTTAAAACCTAGTTTAAGGGAAGATATAAATGAAGGGTCCAATGAAAAGGTAGAGGCCTTGTGGGTTGAAATACACACTGGGGGCACACATAATAAAAAGATATTGGTGGGGGTTTGCTACAAGCCACCTAATGTTGGGGAGTTGGAGGAAGCCCAACTTTTACTGCAAATGGAAAAGGCTGCTAGGTCAGCAAAGGTAATTATAATGGGAGATTTCAACTACCCTGAAATTGACTGGAGCAATATGACTTCAGGCACAACAAAGGGAAATATTTTTCTAAGTATGATAAATGATAATTTTATGTCCCAACTAGTAGAGGAGCCAACTAGAAAAGAGGCCTTGCTTGACCTAGTGCTCTCAAACGATTCTGACATTGTAAACAGTGTGCAGGTAAGGGAACATTTGGGCAGCAGTGACCATAATATTGTATCCTTTGAAGTTTGTTATGAGAAACCCAATAGCAAGAGTTTAACCAAAACATTCAATTTCAAAAAGGCTAATTTTACAAAGTTAAAAGAAGCTTTAAAGGATATCCAGTGGGATGTAATTTTCAAAGATAAAAATGCACAAAAGTCATGGAATGTATTTAAAATGCTCTTGGGCAAATATACACGTCAATATATACCATTGGGGAATAAGCACAAGAGAAGTAAAGCAAAACCAATGTGGATTAATAATGTGGTTAGCAGGGAAATGAGAAATAAAAAGCAGGCTTTTAAGGAGTTTAAGTCAAATGGGTCAGATGCATCATTTAAAAAATATAAAGAATGTAATAAAATCTGCAAACAAGCAATTAAGCTAGCTAAAATAGAAAATGAGCGAAACATTGCAAACGAGAGCAAGAAAAACTCTAAACAATTCTACAAGTATATTAACAACAAAAAAGTTAAGGTTGATATTGGTCCTCTTAGGACTGAAACAGGTGAATTGATTAGTGAGGATAAAGCTATGGCTGAGACCCTAAATACGTTCTTTGCTTCAGTATATACAAAGGAAGCAGAAATGACAAGCTATAGGCAAACAGACAAAACCATGGAATTTCCTCCAACATCTACATGGCTTACTGAGGACAAGTTCCAAAAGAGACTGGAAAGGGTTATAGTGAATAAAGCGCCTGGACCGGACGGTATACACCCAAGGGTACTTAAGGAACTTAGTTCAGTAATAGCAAAACCATTATACTTAATATTTATTGATTCGCTTTCATCAGGCATAGTGCCCTGTGATTGGAGGAAAGCTGATGTAGTTCCATTGTTTAAAAAGGGAGCAAGATCCAAACCAGGAAATTATAGACCTGTGAGCTTGACTTCCATAGTGGGTAAGATACTAGAAGGGTTATTAACTGATAGTATTCAGAACTATGTGAAGACAAACAATATCATTAGTAGGAATCAGCATGGTTTCATGAAGAACAGATCATGTCAGACTAATTTACTTGCATTTTATGAAAGAGTGAGTAGTAATTTGGACAGGGGAATTGCTGTTGATGTAGTATACTTGGATTTTGCAAAAGCCTTTGACACAGTGCCTCACAACAGGTTACTGCATAAATTAAAAGGCTTCGGTTTGGGTGGTGGTATCTGTACATGGATTGAGAACTGGTTAAATGATAGATGGCAGAGAGTTGTTGTAAATGGAACTTTTTCAAATTGGTCTAGGGTTATAAGTGGGGTGCCGCAGGGTTCAGTCCTGGGCCCAATGCTTTTTAATTTGTTTATTAATGATCTAGAAGTGGGAATTAAAAGTAGCATCTCAATCTTTGCTGATGACACTAAGCTATGTAAGGAAATACATACAGAGCTCGATGTTTTTTCCCTACAGAAGGATTTAGATAAACTAAGTGAATGGGCAGAAAAGTGGCAGATGTCATTTAATGTAGATAAATGTAAGGTTATGCATTTGGGTTGTAGAAACAAACTTGCTACATATACTCTAAATGGGAAACAACTTGGGAAATCCTCATTAGAGAAAGATTTAGGTGTACTGATAGACAATAGTCTTCACAGCAGTGTGCAGAGTCACTCAGCTGCTGCAAGAGCAAATAGAGTACTAGCCTGCATAAAAAGAGGTGTAGAAGCAAGGGATGCTAATATTATCCTACCTCTGTATAAATCCTTGGTTAGGCCTCATCTAGAATATGGAGTACAATTTTGGGCGCCTGTTCTAAAAAAAGACATTACTGAACTGGAAAAGGTGCAGAGACGTGCAACAAAACTGATAAAGGGATTGGAGGATCTGAGTTACAAAGAGAGACTAGCCAAACTGGGTTTGTTTACATTAGAAAAGAGATGTCTAAGGGGTGATATGATTACCATTTACAAATACATTCAAGGCCAATACAAAGAACTATCCAATGAATTATTTATGCAAAGAGCTGAGCTAAGAACAAGAGGTCATCCATTAAGACTTGAGGAAAGGCGCTTTCGACTAAAACACAGGCAGGGATTCTTTACAGTAAGGGCGGTAAGGCTATGGAATTCTTTGCCTCGGGATGCTGTGCTTGCAGATAATGTAACTGCATTCAAAAAAGCAATGGATGCCTATCTAGCACAGAACAATATTGACAGTTATGACAGATGGCTTCAAAGCAAATAGGATATTGAGCCGGGGAACTATTTGACACACTCACACACACACACCTACATTGGAAATTGCTCCAGAGGGCTTTTTTGTTGCCTTCCTCTGGATCAACAGGGGTGTTATTGGCATGGGCTGGACTTGATGGACGCATGTCTTTTTTCAGCCTTATCTACTATGTTACTATACAAGAGAGGTAGTTGGAGACATGAGATGTGACTGATGGAGAGAGATCTTTGGAGGACATATAGCAAAAGCCATAAGGCATTTATGTGATAAGGTATATAAAAAGATGAGAAATGGGGCAAAGAAGAGAGCTTTGTGGGACTTGTGGCAGAGAGGAGTAGGGCCAGGGATGAGAGAAATGTATGTACAAGGAGCAACAACAAGACAGAGAGAAAATGTGTGGCAGCTGTCATTGTGGACTCTCCTGAGCTGATGGGATGTGAGCATAAAATAGAGCTGTGAGGTATAAAATGAGGGAGATTGTAGCAAGGAGAGGGACATAATGATGGAGTATTGAGGAGGGGTAGAATGTAACTGATGTGTAAGAGTGTACACTTGAGAAAAGAAAGGTAGACAAGAAAAAGTAAGATGATCGAAGCACACAAGTAGGGGGATAAAGAAGTCATAGGGTATGAGGCAGAATATGGTATTGGTGGTTTTGTAGAGCAACAGGAATAAGGTTAAAGAGTCCAGGTACAGGAAAGCAGGTTGCAGAAGGTAGATTAACTGCAGCTGATTCTGTTCAGGTCTTAGCTCTTTGGTAGCTGTTCATTATTGCTGATGTCAGGCTGAATAGTGCATCAACCCCTTAAGGACCCTTGACATGCCAGGACAGTTGTGCCAGTCCCAGCACTTAAGGACTGGTGACGGTCCTGGCACTTCATGGAATTCTGGGATGGCAGTGCAGCTACACACTGCTCTGCCTTCCCAATATTCAAATTGCTAAAAACTATGCGGTCCTTAACACATGCCCATGGGCAGCTGGAGGTTAAGAAGTCTTGACAGGATGCATGTGCAGTCCTCTCTTATAGAATTTAGCCGTCATCCTGCTGTTCTCCTGTATAACTCACATGCAACTCATATCACTTTGCTATTTCATTTCGCTAGTTGTTCTAAAGTTAACAATATAAATTTTTATCAGTGTTTTGTAATTTTATATATCTTACCAGAATCACCTGGTGTCCAGACTGTTACCATACAGTTCAGCTGGTGTCCAAACAGTTATTCTACTGCATTCTATGGGAGACTTAATTCACTGACTGCAATTCTCCACAGAATAGTAACCGCTTCCTCACTTTGTGACAGTCTGAATTGTTAGAACTTTTGAATAATACAACTGCCAGAAGTAGGAGTGCCCTTACTTTACTAAGCAGATAAAGCCCTATAACACTGTTTTCACATAAATGTTTACTTGTTCTTTAAAAGTAGGAAGTAGGTATTTCTGAGAAGACAGAACTAGCATACTGTACTGTACTGTGCCAGTAACATTATGTACTCCAAAACAAAGGGCTGTATTAACCCTCTAAATTGGATAACTCTCTGGCACTCAAAGGGTTAAGCAACCTAAAGTTGTGAAACTCTGGATCAAAAATTCCCATTGATCTAAATGGGGCTTCTGTAGTATTCTGTAGTACAGAATATGTATATATTGCAAGGATTGCCCTGCTGGGTAAACTAAGAGTACACGCACTGCTAAGAGATGTTTTATTTCAAAGTTACGGCAGGCCAATCTTGCATTTTTGGTACAAAACCTAAAGATCCTGAAATCTTACAGTGGTGCTGTTGCTACACCAGCCTATGAAGGGTTACTGCCAACTGACCAGAACTGTCCATAGACTGTTACAGCAACAGAAACGTCAACATTACTGTACATGGGCGTACTGTACCTGGTTCACTTTGAAAATGTTGAACACAAAAGAACGTGCGACATAAAGGTGCAATAACCATATCGCTGTGATGAAAAGGGAGACACGATAATCTCGCCCTGCATAAAAAGCGCATGATTCTCATGTCGCCGCATTAAACAACTCTTCTGTATGATCTCCTGTTGGGCATTGAACTAAGGCACACTGATGCTCTGCTTTTCTCCGTTTCATATGATAACAAATGATGGAGCAGTCCCATTGGCTACTTCTTTATATATAATTATTTACATTATCAGTCACAACTTGCTAAACAACATTAAACAAAACATACCACAAATGTCAACTCCTTAGAGTTAAAGGGATAGTAATACTTCATTTTAACTTTATTTTATTTTGTAGGCATTAAAAAAACATGAAGAATGATATAAGTCTTATCTCTGAAACCTTTATGGTTTAAGAGATATTCACAAACAAAGTATCCCCCCCCTGTTCAACCAGATAAGAAGGGAGATGCCCAGGTAGACTGCAGAGAGGGACAATCTTCAATTAAGATAATGGAAAAAGCTGAAAAACTTTTCAAGGGGGGAAGGGCTTTCATTGTTTTCATACAAAGAAAATTGTCCCCTTCTGTTATCTGTACTGTCATACAACCTGATCCACATCTGAGAAGAGATGGCTTACACTAGGAAAAAGGGGCGGGGAGGGGAACTTTGCTTGTGAATATCTCATAAACCATAAAGGTTTGAGAGATAAGACTTATATCATTCTTCATGTTTTTTTAATGCCTACAAAATAAAATAAAGTTAAAACGAAGTGTTACTATCCCTTTAAAAATACATCCTAATGAGTTGCGGAGCACTGCGCCAGGCTCTCTCTCCCCTTCTCTGCATGCTCCGCTCTGCCCCCTGTCACTCTGCACACAGAGAAGGGGAGAAAGAGCCCGGCGCAGTGCTCAGCAACTCTTAAGATGTATTTTTGACATTTGTGGTATGTTTTGTTTAATGTTGTTTAGCAAGTTGTGACTGATAATGTAGGAGCCAGTGGGACTGCTCCATCATTCGTTATCATATGAAATGGAGAAAAGTGGAGCATCAGTGTGCCTTAGATCAGTGCCCTACAGGAGATCATACAAAAGCAAAGTTTAATGCGGCAACATGAGAATCTCACATTTTTTTATGCAGGGCGAGATTCCCATGTTGCCCTTTTCATCACGTCAACATGCTTATTGCACCTTTATTTCGCATGCTCTTTTGTGTGTGACATTTTCAAAGAATGCCCTGTACCCTTGTGTTGCTTAGCAAAAAAAGCCTTAACATGTTTTTTTTTTTTTTTTGTTAAATAAAAAAAAAATTACTGCACCTTTAATGGGCTTTCAATAGCTTTCATTGTGTTACACGACCCATTAAAAATAAATGGAAATATTTACTCTCTCCCTCTGGTGCAGTCTGTATCCCACAGAATTGCTAGTCTTTTCCTTTCTGCATAAGGCCCTACATAAAATAAGACTACAACACCACCTAGGTCATTTTCAATTATCCTTTATTATAAGCCTGTGTTACGATAAGATTACAGGTCCTGTTTATTGCTGGATTTTGATTTCTTGTTGATGCCATGTTAAACCTTTGAGTGCCAGAGAGGTAACCAATTAATTGGATTGTGTTTTGTTACCTCTCTGGCACTTAAAGGGCTAACCCCTTCTGTTCCAGAGGTGTGTGAAACGCATTGCAGAGCAATGCGTTGCTCATCCCTCTGGCACTCATAGGGTTAAACATTATTTTGCCTTCGATGTCACTCTTGATTCAGATGTTTAGCATTAACCATGACATATATATTTTTTTTATTTTAGTAGCCATATTCAAATATTACAATGTGTATACTGTAGCTAAATTACCCACACAAAGATGATATGACTGAACACATGGCTGATGAAATTTGTCCCATCAAAATGTTTTTTGTTAAAGTGTTACATTGATTTTTTTCTGCTCTTTCTTTCCTTCTCTCTCTGAGATATCCACTGAAGAACAGAATATTCAAGAAGCACAAAACTTTAAACTACATTAAAAGAAATGCCATGTGTCCCAGACTATCAATTTTCAATTCCTGTAGCTCAAAAGGTTAATGTTCATCAAGTCACTCAACCAGTTCCGAGCCTATTCCTGGAAGACCAGGTGAAGTCTTCCTCTTCTTCAAGCTGAATTGGCCACTGGTAATATGAAGTTTGAAAAGGGACAAACGTCTCGACTCTTCATATACAATTGATCACATAGAGCAGGGATTTCAGCTTTGCACACATGCAGAAGTAACACGGAGTTTCAGCAGTCAGGAAGTTTGTCCCTGCTCAGACATCATTACCAGTTACAGATGAAATGAGACGAGGAGGAAGAGGTCACCGGCCCTAGCAGGAATTGCAGTGGGCTATCAGACTACAATATTGGTAGTTATATACATTTTAAATATCATATACTGCCAGTAGCATCTGTAAAATTAGCTATTTTACGTTAGATCCCTAAAATCTAATACTAAACTTGCATTTTAAATGAACACATGAACTTGTGTAACATACATTTAAATACTCTGTACTTCATGTTAGCATCTGTAAAAATTCTCTATTTGTTTTCTGAGACCTAAAATTTAATCTTATATGTGCTCTGAAGGAGCAGACGGTCCTGCCTTTTCCAGGGCTCCTATTGATTGTCCAGGATTATCTGTGAATAAGCTGAGATAACAGTACAAGAGCAGAGGAAGCTAATCACAATCAATTAACTGACATTAGCCATTATTTCAATATAAACAGCACAAACAAGGTTAACCCATTTGTGAAGGGTGACGTGCCAGGACTGCTGCACATTCCCGTCCTTTAAGAACAGGACATGTCATGACTTTAATGATTTCAGTGCTCCAGAGCAATCAATTTCAGCCTTTTCCTGTTGAGCTGGTACATGTTATCACTGGTATAGTGATCACATGTGCCGGCTGAGCCTCTCGTGCTCAAGTGACAAAAAAACCCTCGTCACTAAGGGGTTAAATAACCACTATCTGAACAGGACAATTTACATGTGTGTTTAAAAGCAAGTTCAGGATTATATTTTAGGGATGTAACATGAACAATTCATTGTTACATATGCTAGCTGTGTGCGAGTGATATTTAAAGTTATATCAACATATTTCATTTTTTGGCATTGGTGTTGCTTTAATGCACATGTAGAGTATCCTACATAGACATAATGTGGTTAATTATTTGGGCATGGTTATTGGTAATTGTATTGAGATTAGCTCTCTCTGATGTTCTGTTCATAAAGGCAGTTAACCCACCCAAATACAAAAACTAAGACACTATAATTTATGATACAACTGTCAAGACTGCTATGGTAATGGATCATGCATCTAAAACTTGATGCATGATCTCAGTAAACAAACAAACATTTTACAGAGGCTAGCATGTAATACAGAATATTTAAATGGATAGTAATGGTTTATTTGATGTTTCTTTCATATTGTAGGCATTAAAAATATTAACGATGTAAGTCTTCTCTCTCAAACCTTTATGTTTTTAGAGACATACCGTGCTAAAGTTACCTCTTCCTGTCTGTTTGAGAGAAGTCAGCGCTCTAGCTAACAGCTGCAGAATCTGGTCATTTGACCAAACGGAGGCTCTTCAGCAGAGCCGAAATCATGCCTGGTTTGCAAGCACACTTTGTAGACCGTTCCAATTAAGTATTTAATTTCGAAATAGCACGATTTCGGCTCTGATGAAGGGCCTCCATCCAGTCAAATGACCAGATTCTGCAGCTGTCAGCTACAGCGCTGACTTCTCTCAAACCGCCAGGAAGAGGTAACTTTAGCATGGTATATCTCTCAAAACATAAAGGTTTGAGAGATAAAACTTACATCTTTGTTAATTTTTTTAATGCCTACAATATGAAAGAAACATAAAACTAACCATTACTATCCCTTTAAGAGAGTATAACCTCAGCTCATATATAGATGCCAATGTTCCATTAAGGTAATTTAGAGTTAGGTCTAAAATGTGTGTGTAAACAAACACAGGAGAAAAGAGGAGCGAGGGAAATATTTGGATGGAAAAGTTAGTGAATGTTTGTAAAGAGTATTTGGGAAGTATATGTGTAGGGGTGGAGTAAGTTAATTAGGTGATGTGAGTGTGAAGTTATAGGAGGAGAAAGTGAGGCTGATGTGCAAAGAGGAACTGGAGCAAAGTCAACTGTGCCACTGGGGACAAACAGTAACCTCAAAATCCCTCTTGAGATTATATATATATATATATATATATATATATATATATATATATATATATGGCTTTTAATCTCTTAAATGCTACAGAGATCTTGAATGCGTTGCTTGGCAATGTGCTGGAGACCCCTCTACCATTCAAGGTGGTAAAAGACTTATATTAATGGACATTTTTATTTTTCCCCTTTGATGAAAATTGTTTTGCCCCAGAATTGCTCCAGTTATTCTGAGTACATCAGACCCAGGGTGTGGATGACATTAAGTGCAGGTATTTATGTGACAGTGAACATTTAAAACTAGTGGGCATATATCAAAGCTATAAAATATACCCTTACGTAAAGTCTCTAAAATAATATAGAAAATAGAAAAAAGGGCCTTATAGTACAATAGGAAAAGTATGTTACAAAAAAATTAGAGATTGAGAGAGGGGAGGGAGGAGAGAGGTAGAGAGAGACACACACACACACCGACAGACAGATATATTTGGCAGCTGTATTCAGGAAATTAGAGCTGTAATTCTGGTGTAAACCAACAGCCTTATAGAGGACAAAAAATATGGTCCATTGATTTCAGTGGGGCTTCTATTTCTTTTGTGCTTAAAGGGATAGTAATACTTCGTTTTATCTTTATTTTATTTTGTAGGCATTAAAAAAACATGAAGAACGATATAAGTCTTATCTCTCAGACCTTTATGGTTTAAGAGATATTCACAAGCAAAGTTTCCCCCTCCCACCCCTTTTACCTAGTGTAAGCCATCTCTTCTCAGATGTGAATCTGGTTGTAAGACAGTACAGATAACAGAAGGGGACAATTTTCTTTGTATGAAAAGAATGAAAGCCTTTCCCCCCCTTGACAAGTTTTTCAGCTTTTTCCCTTATTTTAATTGAAGATTGTCCCTCTCTGCAGTCTACCTGGGCACCTCCCTTCTGATCTGACTGAACGGGGGGGATACCTTGCTTGTGAATATCTCTTAAACCATAAAGGTTTGAGAGATAAGACTTATATCGTTCTTCATGTTTTTTTAATGCCTACAAAATAAAATAAAGTTAAAACGAAGTATTACTATCCCTTTAAGCACAAAAGAAATAGAAGCCCCACTGAAATCAATTTTCAGTGGCCGATAAATGACTCGCATCTGAAACTTAAAGGGATAGTAATGTTTCATAATAAAAGCAGCTCTAATTAATCATCATAGTATTTGGGCCTTGGAGAGTGTTACTTCAATTGTGTCAGAGTTGTAGTTCAAGAGTTATTGAATGATAAAGTATTCCCCTCCCTCCCCTTTTACTGATGCAACACCGTTCATCCAGATCAGAAGGGAAGTGCCCAGGTAGATTGCAGAGAGGGACAATCTTCAATTAAGATAACGGAAAAAGCTTAAAAACCTGTAAAGGGGGCAGGGCTTTCATTGTTCGTACTGTAAGAAGACTGTCCCCTGCTGTTATCTGTCTGGTCTTACAACCAGATTCCACATCTGAGGAGAGCAGTGTTACACTAGGTAAAAGGGGTGGGAGGGGGAAACTATCATTCAATTACTCTTGAACCACAACTCTGACAGTAATGAAATAACACTCTCTATGGCCTAAATACTATGAAGATTAGTTGGAGCTGCTGTTTTTGTGAAACATTACTATACCTTTAATATACCTAGTGGTATCATCCAGGCCTTGTGCAGAAAGCAAAAGATGAGCAATTCTGGAGCATATCAACTGCACCATGGGGGGAAACCACAAATAAAAATTCCCCATATCTGCATTGATCTGAATGTAGTTTTTAACCGTTTGAATGCTAGCGAGCCCTCACTAGCATTCAAAGGGTTAAAACCCACATTTATGTCAATGGAATTGTTTTTTTTTTTTTTTTTTCAATTTGTCCCTTATGATACATTTGGCTTGTCCCTTTATCTTCCTGAATATGGTCCAAGTGGTGTTAAAGGCAGGCACTGACGTAGTTAGAAAAGTATAGCAGATATAGGTTTTAATACAGTAAGCGATTCTGTACCCTTGGGGTTTCAGGACTGGAGAATGCAGATTCTTCATGAGAGAGGTTTCCTTTGTCATAGGAATCATCGTTAATTTTGTGTGCAAACTTCTGCTTCAAGGCCTGAGCGATGATAGCCGCGGGATCATTTAGAGAATGTCTCTTCTTGCCTTTTCTTGTGAGAGGTGTTCCGCCTGGGGATCTAAAGGAAAGGTAAAGTTAATACATTGAGACGAGTATGTGATGGATATCCAGTATTATGGAGTGATTCCACATTAAAGTGATAGTAATGTTTCACAATAAAAGCAGCTCCAATTAATCTTCATAGTATTTGGGCCATGGAGTGTTTTATTTCAATATTGTCAGACTTGTAGTTCAAAAGTAATTGAATGATAAAGTATCCCCCCAGTTCCCCTTTTACCTAGTGTAAGCCGCCTCCCCTCAGATGCGGAATATGGTCCATAAACCAGACAGCTCACAGTAAGGAACAATCTTCTTACTGTGAGCATAAGGAAAACCCTGCCCCCTTGACAGGTTTTTCTGGCTATTCCTTATGATCACTGAAGATTGTCCCTGTCTGTGATTAATCCGGACAGTCTTGCGGCTCTGAGGTGAGCAGTGTTGCATCAGTAAAAGAGGCTGAAGGAAGATACTTTATCATTCAATTACTCTTGATCTACAGCTCGAGTAGTACTGAAATAACAGTCTCCATGGCCCAAATACTATGAAGATTAATCGGAGCTGCTTTTTTTTTGTGAAACATTACTATCACTTTAATATCTAACATTTGTATTAAAGTTATGAAATTGTGTGTGACACCTGGTATCAGAAACAAAAGGATACCCTGTAGAGCTTAAAGGGATAGTAATACTTCGTTTTAACTTTATTTTATTTTGTAGGCATTAAAAAAACATGAAGAATGATATAAGTCTTATCTCTCAAACCTTTATGGTTTATGAGATATTCACAAGCAAAGTTCCCCTCCCCGCCCCTTTTACCTAGTGTAAGCCATCTCTTCTCAAATGTGAGTCTGGTTGTATGACAGGACAGATAACAGAAGGGGACAATTTTCTTTGTATGAAAACAATGAAAGCCCTTCCCCCCTTGACAAGTTTTTCAGCTTTTTCCATTATCTTAATTGAAGATTGTCCCTCTCTGCAGTCTACCTGGGCATCTCCCTTCTGATCTGGTTGAACAGGGAAGGGATACTTTGTTTGTGAATATCTCATAAACCATAAAGGTTTGAGAGATCAGACTTATATCATTCTTCATGTTTTTTTAATGCCTACAAAATAAAATAAAGTTAAAACGAAGTATTACTATCCCTTTAAAAGAAAGATATTAACCCTTTGAGTGCAGGAGAGGTATCTCCAGCTCTTAAAGGAGAATTAACATATCTGAATCATAACCCACCCACGTGCATTACTAAGGCTAGAAAATCCTTACTTATGGCCAGGAAGTTCTAATGGCCTCTATTAATTTCGCTTTGTACCTTTGTTCAAAAGATAACATCTTCAAATCAGTCGTGGATGTCATGTCCATGGAGGCAGACATGACAGTTGCTAATAGGACCACAGGACCTCTGCTCACAGCACATGGAAATCCTAAAACTTTAAGAACCAGTGGGAAGTGAAAAGCATTACTTTGCAGCGAGTTGTGCACCCTTCTGGTTTCTAAAGGGTTAACCCTTTGGCACTCAAAGGGTTAAGTAGACTAATGCATTCTGCCTGTTTAAGCTTGAAAACCTGCCACTAACTATCATGGACATTAGACCAGGACTGGTTTGAAGAGGTTGTCTCTTGGATACACAAGGGCAAATGTCATAGGGGTCTTTAATATTTGCTAGCCATAGTCCAACCACAAACAGATACAAATACTCTTTCACTGCCAGACACACATGCCCACCCTTCCAGTGTAATGGAGACGTGCACGTCCACTCTTTCAGTGGCAGATACATACATCCTCTTTCAAATTCGGAGATACACAGCTAGAGACACCCTTTTCAGTGCAACACACCCACACACACCCACCCACACAGAGACACCCCTTTGAGCGGCAGAGACATATCTAGAGACACACAACCTTTTAGTACTAGCACATTTACACAAAGACACCAATTCAGGGCAAAATAACATTCAGCGCAGAACACATTTACAGACACCCTTTCAGTGCCAGAGACCTGGACATAGATAACCTTTCAGTGTTAGAGACAGGCAGGAAAGGAAGGATTTCTGTAATGGTTCTGGCACGTCACTCACCCTCTAGGAGTTAAATATACTGTATGCCCAAACACACAGTAGGGATGGGCTAAAGTTTTAGCCTCAAAAAGCCTGTGTCCGTCGTAAGACGCATCAACAAAGATTAAAGTTTTAAAAATGTATAATTTTTATTAATGCATAATTTTGTACTTTGATATATATTCCCACCAAAGCAGAAACTCTTCATATTTTTCACATATTTCCTCTTTACCACTGAAGAAGTTGAAGTTAATGGACAGAATAAATGCTACACCACTGTTAGGGGGTATCCTTTTAAAATGTCACACTCAAGAGTGTGTGACCACATGACTGTAACCATGCCGCCATTATAAAAATGGAGACATGAGAATCTTGGTAACATCCGATCTGCCCAGATTATGACATTTCATACAAGATAGAGCACGTGGAAACGCACTGAGAGGTTTAGAGCAAGGGAGGGTGTTACCTGTGAAGACTTTAAATCCGCATTTCACTGTGGGATATTTCACAATATACGAACGCCAGACCACAGCTTGAGATGGATCATAAGCTCCACAGCATGGGATGCAACCTTTCAGGACGTAACAAGAGAATCTTACGCTGTCATGCAGTGCGAGATTCTCATGTTGCCATTTTTATTCTGGCGACATGGATACTGTGTCATGTGGTTGCACTCTCTTTTGCGTGCAACCCTTTAAAAGTAAACCCTGTTAGGGACCTTATGTTCAAATAAAAACTGGAGTCATTCTGGGGTGAACCAACTGCTGCAGAGAGGACAGAAACATTCACACAATTGCCACTGCTGTAAGCGGTTTTCAACCCCTTGAATGTTATAGAGGTCTCCAAAGCATTGTGAAGCACATTCAAAGGGTTAAAAGCCTCTCTCTCTGTATATATTATATTACTAACATTATTGGCATGGCTTTGCCTGTGCAGCTAATAACAAAGTCCCAAACAGTTGTACATATGACTAAATAAACATAGAATGTTTTTACAAGGGAAGTGTGTTATGAAGACAGACACTACAGAAGACATCCTAAATAGGAGTAGCCATTATGTATGTTATCCACTGCATTGCAACTCAAGGCATTATATGTCTAGCATTAATAGGGTTAAAAAAAAAAAAATTAAAAGTGAATATATGTGTAAAACTATTTTACCTTGACATCCAGTCAAATTCAGAAAGGAGGCAATGTTTTTATCCCATTAAGGACCAGTGGCCCAGGGAAGTTACCTTTTGAATACAGAGTAAAGAATAGTGCATATTGAATTTTGCATATTTTGTTAAGCATTTTGTGTATAGAGTATTAAGTTTTGCATGTAGAGTTGTGCGTGTGTGTATTATATAAAAGTGTGTATTGCGATAAATTGTGTTGTGTATTATATAAAAGTGTGTATTGCGATTAGGGATGCACTGATACCATTTTTATTTAAGACTGCATACGAGTACCAATACTTTCCCCAAGTACTCACCGATGCCAATTACCAAGACTTTTTTTGCAATGCCATTTGACAGTTTTCCAAGGGGTGGTGAGAGGTACAGTGGAACTGAGTGGGAGATGAGGGGGCTGAGAGGAAGCAGGGGAACTGAATGGGAGAAGTGTGTGTAGGGGGCTGGGGAGAACTGAACTGGAGAAGTGGGGGGGGGGCTGGGGAGAACTGAGTGAGAGAAGTAGGGGGGCTGAGTGGGAGAAGTGGGGAGGCTGAGTGGGAGATGGCGGGGCTCTCAATGGGGCTGAAGAACAGCGAGACTGTGCCAGGGTCTCTCTGGAAAGCTGCAAAGAAGTTTACAGCTTGTCTGGTCTGTGCCAAGCTGCAGCTTCTGCCTGCCTTACCCTCCAGCTACCCGCTATAATTTCCTCCTCGGCCGGGTGCTCGCTGTTCTCTGTGTGTGTGTGTGTGTGTGTGTGTGTGTGTGTGTGTGTGTGTGTGTATGTATGTGTGTGTATGTGTGTGTATGTGTGTATATTCTATATCGTATGTAGAAGGACCCCACAATTCCTTGCATAGATTTTCACAGGAGTGGCCTTCCTATGAAACTCAAGCTCCTATCTATCTTTATCTTACAACAAGAATTTTTAACACAGGACTGTCAAGACCGAAAGACCCTATCCAATAGGAAGTCATTTGAAATTTATGTGAGGAGCATTAAACAGTTAGAATTATACTGGTAAGCAGTGTTCCCAGTAATTAAACTGTTAAGAGTAGTTAGACTACAGGGCTACAAAATTAATCTGCGATTTCAATGCAGCCCTGACAATGCATGTTCCATAAACCATATTCTAATTTATAAGGTCCCTATGGGAAATTACTCATTAAGCTAAATGGGTGCAATCCTGCAGGAAACAAACTGCACAATAAAGAAAGCAAAATTCCCCTTGATGTAAATTAAGCAATGAGCTCCTTGAATGTTAGACCTCTATTGCACTAAAGGGTTTAAAAGACCCATTTATATCAAAAGGAATTTTATTTGTTCCCTTTGGTGCAGTTGGTTTGCCCCAGAGTTTTCATCTGAACACAGGGCCTCTAAAGCTTGTAGATATTTACAGGACGAATACGTATTTACCCAAGAGAGAGTCATTTAACCCTTTGAGGGCCAGAGAGGTACACAATCTGTTCAGCGGAGGCCTGATTCTTGTAAGCCAAAGAGTCCCCAATAGATCTTGTAGAATGAGCCGTGACCCTGAAAGGGGCAGGCTTCTTCCTCAGCGTAATTACGCTTAAAGGGATAGTAATAATTCGTTTTAACTTTATTTTATTTTGTAGGCATTAAAAAAACATGAAGACTGATATAAGTCTTATCTCTCAAACCTTTATGGTTTATGAGATATTCACAAGCAAAGTTCCCCCTCCCGCCCCTTTTACCTAGTGTAAGCCATCTCTTCTCAGATGTGGAATGCAGTCCATAGACCAGACAGATCACAGGAAGGGACAATCTTATTCCTATGAAAACAATGAAATCCCTGCCCCCCTTGACAAGTTTTTCAGGTTTTTCCCTTATCTTAATTGAAGATTGTCCCTCTCTGCAGTCTACCTGGGAACCTCCCTTCTTCTCTGGCTGAACAGTGTGACATCAGTAAAAGGGGCGGGAGGGGGACACTTTGTCATTGAATTACTCTGGAACTACAACTCTGACAGAATTGAAACATTACTATCCCTTTAAGCGGCAATTTTTTCCTGGGGACCAAGGGTAGAAGAGTACTCTTACCCCCTGTGGCCTCACTGATCAGATCCTTAAGCTCTGGCCCAAACAAGGAAGTACCCTGAAAAGGTAGGGAGAGCAATGCTGTCTTAGAAGCAGTGTCAGCAGACCAGATCTTGAGCCAAAGAGCTCGTCTGGCCACCACAGACATGGTGGAAACCCTAGCTACCAAACGGATGGCATCAAATAAGGCAGCAGAAACATAGTGCTGGGCCTCAGAAATGTTGGCAAGAAGGCACAACATATCCGAAGTAGGAACATCCTGACGAACAGCCAGGGTGAGATGTTCAGTCCAGACCGCAATGGCCCGGTTCACCCATGCAGCAGCGAGTGCTGGACGCATGGCAGAACCAGCAGTGGCAAAAATGGAATTGAGGGAGACCTCAAGTTTCTTGTCAGTCCAGTCCTTCAGAGCAGATGCATCACAGACTGGTAAGGCAGTAGACTTAGATAGCCTGGAAATAGGAGAATCCACTTTGGGAGGATGAACCCACCGAGTAAGCGCGGCCTCAGAAAAGGGATAAAGATTGCAAATTTCTTGGACACAGAGGGTTTCCTGTCTGGGGATTTCCACTCCCCAGACACAAGGCGGTCAAGAGTGGGGTTAGGTGGAAAGTAAGTAAGGGGCTTTTTAGGCTCCTGGAACACATCAGAGGGGTCAGAAGGAATCTACTGAACTAAGGGAATGTTAAGTGTAGTCAAGACAGCCCTGATCAGGCCCTCAGTGGAGGGCTCAGGATCAGCCTCAAAAGGATCCCCAAAAAACTCAGAGAAGCCCACAGCAGAACATTCCTCAACATCTGAATCCACCAGCAGTTCCTCTTCAGAGGAATCTGACACGTCAGGTACTCCCTGAGATTTCGAGGGGAAGACTTGACTGAGGAGGGGGCCTGCCAAGAATGAAAGACCCCCTGTAACTGGGATGGAAAGAGTTGCAATGTGGACCTAAGGTCCCTAGTAGCAGCCTTGAACTAACTCTTGCACCCAAGCTGGCTCTAATGCATGGCTGGAGGTCCCTGGAATACTTTCAGGGAATCAGAACATGCTGGGCATAAGCGACCTGAGAATTCTCTAAGTAGCCCTGAGTGACAGGAAGAGCAATGCGCAATGGGGGATACAGAGACCTCAGCCTCCTTAGTCTTAGGTCTGGCCCCAAGCTCCAGTGGTACAGACATTCTCACAGTGTCAAATAACCTTACTGTATAAGAAATCACCCAATTATAGTGTGTAGGATTAAAGCTTCACCCCAGAAATCGGTAAAATAAACTTATCTGGCAGACGAAGGGTTAATCAGCAGAGGAGAGAAGGAGAATCCAAGCCCTGCATAGGATACTCGTTCTGGAAATAGCACAAAATGGCTGCTGCGGCGGAGGCCAATCAGAAATAAGCGCGCAAAGCAAGCGCTCATGAGAAATGTAGTTTTCCCAGAAAAGTACCCCAAACAGTGCCCGAAGCCCCCTGAGCCCCGCAACACACTAGAAACATGAATCGGATGATAGAGCAAGGGCAGACAAGTAAAATGAGTCATCTCTGAAGTCGCTATGTTAAACAGTTGCAGAGATATGTCCCAAACAGTACAGTCCCATAGAAGTGAATGGAGCAATGGCGTCTATGCGGTAAAGCGTGCCTTTAACTCAAATTTTACAAAATTGAAAGTGTAAAACTAAAATACCTAAAACATCACTAGAACATGTTAGGACACCCAAAAACCACTAAACCAGTAGGAAAAGTGTTAGAAAACCCCCCAAAATGCCAATCCAGCAGCTAAAGGGTTAAGTTACCACATAAACTTGCTCCAAAACACCCAACAGACATACAGATAGACCCAATGAGTGCAGGAATGTGCAATAGGAACTCCAAATGAAAACATCCCTGTGTGGAGGGGCACTGTGGGACAAGTGGACCTGCAGCACTCAACGGGTTGCTCACCTTTCCTGCACATCTTCTGTCTTCAGATTACCATGTTTAAAGAAGAAGCCTCGGTGGGCGACTCCTGAGAAAAGAACTTGTAACCAAGATTTTCCCCCCAGGGTTTAAGGTCCACAAAAAGCACCTGGTCACTGAGCTAGCCACATCTAAGGGCATTGTCAGTTATGGTAATCTGCCTAATGGTGGTATTCCATATCTAAGAGAAAAATAAAAAACTTCTAAACCTATAGAAGAACGGTTCTCTTGCCTGTGTTATCTTCACCAAGGAACAAATCTTTCTGGAGCTGGTTGGCTAGCTGCAGCCAAGGAGAGAAGGTAGGCTCCACCCCCTGCAATCAATTTTAGAATTGTTCCTGCCTACTTAAAGGGGTGGATCGCCTACCCAGAGTTACCAGTAGCCTGTATTGGACGACAGAGAAATTAAGGTTTATAGAAATTGTTATGAATAATATGTTTATACTTGTTATTATGACTGTGAAACCTAATAATAACTTTATACTTATGTATTGTTAACCTTCATTATGCCCTTGATAAATTACATTTTAAAATGTGCTGGATACCTCTCTCACAAACAAAGGGTTAAAAAGCTTTAGTCAAGGTCATGGGAATTTAGGAATCTTTATTTGTCTCTATAGTGCAGTTGGTTTACTCCAGAAAAACTACAGCTTTTATAAATATGGGCCGTAGGGCCTTAAGCACAAAAGAAAAGTGGTCCAGTTCTGGGGCACACAAAGTGTACCACTGGAGACAAATAACTCCCACTGATTTAAATTGGGACTTTAACTCCTTGAATGCCAATGAGGTTTTCAGTGTATTGCTTTGCAATGTGTTGGAGATCTTGTTAGCATACAAGGGGTGAAAAGTCCCACTAAAATCAAAAATTCGGACATTTCTTCCCTATGGTGCAGTTGGCGTGCCCCAGAAATGCAGCACTTTTCTTTTGTGATAAGGTCCCACACAGGGACCATACCCCCATAGGGCCTTATCCAACAAGGTAAAGAGGCACAATCCAGAAATCCTAATCCTAAATGTCATCATCCTCCCATTTATCATTGATCTGTCTGGATGCTGGAGTGGTTTCCAAAGCAATGCATTGGAAATCTCTATAGAACTGAAACAGAAAGGAGATAATGAAATGGACACCCCATGAGAACAGATATTTTGTAGCATCAAAACGTGTTTTGGACATAGGAAGACTTCGAGATTTTCTTTTTAACACACAAAGAAGTGGCAGACACAGGAGGGATATCCGTCTGACCCAAACGTTGTAAAAGACCGAAACTCAGAAGCTATCTAGTCAGGAGTAACAACAAGCTTGGATGGTTGGCCCAAGGAGATGCCACGCTTCATAGAGTACTCTTGACAGCACATTACAGAGCAATTTGAGATCTGCAGCTACAGGTTCATTCTATATCACTATACCACTTCTGGTTATTGATTACGCTCAATATGGCATTAGCTGACATTTATATCTAGTAAGCCTTCCATCTTACCATTGTCTTTTTGTAGCTAGATTTACGATTTCTAGATATTTCATGGTCTACTTTGTTCTGCTACTGCCCTTCATAGAAAGTAACAGTGTCGTGGTTTGCAGTTATAGCTCTATATTGTAGCCCTTTTTATCCTCTACATTATAAATACTCTCTCTTTAGGATATATTATTATATTCATACTATAGAATATATACTGTATATATTGGATCAATCCTACCATCAGTATATGCTTTTTATATAACATTAAAGTGAATAAACCGTCTTAAGATTTTTAGCACAAATTCTACTTCCCCACCACTTTTCTGCTCCATCCTTCTCTTTTTTTTTTTTATTTTTTTATTTTTTTTTTTAAGTTGCAGATCATAGATAGGAAGTGAAGTGGTGGTGGTGGGTTACTGTCCTTTTCTTCACTTTGCTGCTCAGCCTCCCCACTCCCCCACAATGCCAGGCATGTTTTCACACTTTTGTTGCAGATAACAGATACATTTTGTGCTTTTTCAGCAGACCTTGCACTTTGGAAATATACCATTGGCTTGTAGAAATCTCCTAAAAATGACCATTTTTTTTCCTGGAATGCAAAATTTTTTTTAATTGAAACTCAAATAAGTGGATGATAAACAACTGTCTTGGAGCATATTTTTCTGTTTCATTAGCAAAAGGTTTAGTAATAACTTGCAGTTCTAAAACACCAAAATGTATGTTTTCCTATGAAAATTAGCAGTTGGAAAAAAATGTAACCCCCACCCACAACATTTTGTACCATTCTGCATGTCAGGCCAAAACAACGAGAAATAAACCATGTGACTTCACTTTCTATGGTTTTTTTTTTAAATTATACAAAATTTCGAAGACTGGTCATTTGCATTTCTAGATTCTAGACTAAGCCTGGTTTGCTATGAAATCTGCAAAAGATGGCACTATAGTAAATAGCGACAAAACTGCTCGGACCACAGTCTGACAGTTTTTTTGTTTTCAATTAATATGACCAACCTGCACTAAAATGTTTGTACCAACTGAAGACAAGAATAAAAGGTAGACAAGACATCCCATTTAGGAAAGAAGACCATCCCCACTTCAAATGAGGGTAACCTGTCCTTTTACCCCTAGCCTGATGAACAAAAACATTTCCAGAAGATGCATTTCCTCACATTTATACCCCTTCAAAAGGTACTGAAATATTTGAAATCTATGGAATTACCTACCATATTCATCTTTTACCTCATTGGGAAGAGCCAACATACCATAGGGTTGCCAGAAGCACAAAACTCCCCTTCCCAAAAATGCATTTTTTTCTTATATTCTTCAAAAAAATGACCTGGCTGTAACAACTACAGATATAAAGAAAAGGTATATAACGCAGGGTCACTTTGCATTTTACCCCTAGGCTGGTTTGAACACGTTTTTCCGAAAGTGGCACTATAGGAATTCAAATGTATATTTTGCATTGTGGACAGATATGTTTTAGAATTATAATAAGTGTCTCTTATTTTGTTTAGCAGAATGAGTTACCTGTTGTCCTACGTAGAACAATCAATCAGGTATGTCTATATAGTTCAAATGCTTAAAAATGATCTTTCTTGTAGTCCACTGATAGACTGTATCTGTATACAGTCTAATAAAGAGTATGGTATTTTACAACCCATTTAACGCTTTAAAATTCAAAACATACATCTCTGTGCTCAGGGTACCATTCTCTTTCAACTAACTGCTTCTTTTGTTTTTGGTCTTTCTAGCATTTAGATATTCAGATGAAAATGTCAAGACTGTTTAAGTGCTGAGTAAGTTTCTACCATGATTTTCTATGGCTAAATGACACCGTATAATATTAGAAATGCAAAAGTGGTAGCCATCTGTGGTCCTCTACGTATCAGAAGTGCATATTTCATGCTTGAGCACAGCTGAATGAAAGGGATTTAGAAGATCTGATTGATCCACCTGTACCCAAGCAGGGATATCATGAAAACATGCACTGCTGGTAATTCTTGGAGACCAGGGCTGGAAAACCCTGTTTTTATTAACAGAACAGATTATTTTTGAATCTGATTTCAGAGAGAATTGAGCTCACCTTTCTACAGCACGCAGTCTGATTGAATTCATGCCTTTCAAGACATCCATCATACTGGGAAGCTTAGCTGTACTGTCTTTTAATACCATCTCCTTTTCATTAGGGCTGTGATTGTGGGACGCCCTGCGCTCTTTTATCAGATCTATAGCAGATTTCCGAGAGTCTAGTTTTGCAGATGGGGGAGGTGGTGGTGGCGGCGGTGGGGGTGGTACTGGGGTTGAATCCTGTTGCAGCTGTGCAGAAAGGGGCGTTGATGTCAAAGATGGTGATGGAAGAGTATTAGTAGGGCTACCAAATGAACAAAGCGTTTCAGAACCTATATAGGGAAAGGAAAGAAACATTGTTAACAAGGGTCCCTATGTTCAAAAGGAAAGAGGAGCAATTTTGGGGCAAACCAACTGCACCACAGGGGACACACACACAATTGACAAGAATTTTAGTGACCTTACCATTAAATCCTTTTCTCTTAGTCCATGTGGAACACGGGAACCATGGGGGTAAATTTCCCTCTTCCAGAGGGAAGGGCACTTCAAAAAAATGCAGGGCCTTTGAGGCAAAGACTCCCTTCTTTCCCTCCAGATTAATCTTGCTCCTCAGTATCATGTATAGTAAAGTAGCAGAAATAAAATGAGAGCAAGAGAAAATGAAGGAAGACCGCTAAACAAAGACCAAAAGGACAGACACCTATGTCTGAGGACTTAAACCACATGTTTTTTCTCCAAGTGTTCCACATGGATTAAGTGAAAAGAATTTAACAGTAAGTTCAATAAAATCCTCTTTTCTTTTACATCCAGTGCAGAACACAGGAACCATGGGGATATACCAAAGCATCCACCAGGATTCCTGGGTAGGAAAAGGGAAAAACACTGGAGACCAGTATTCCACAGGACTAACTGGTACCATACGAACCGCAGGTGTCAATGGACACAAAACTTGCACACCAAAAAACTGAACAAGAATCAAAAAGGGAGATACAAAAGGGATAATAAACAGTATCTACGAGTAGTGTTCTCTTGAATTAATTGAAATAAAACTTCATCATCTTATATATGCAAGTCAAAAGAAATATTTTATTAGAACTATCAAAGTATAAACTATAAGGAACAAATCGTACCTTTTGTTTTTCTGAAACATTACTAAACCTTTAATCTCAACTTAATCCCTTTTCTCCTCTTATGACGGGGTTTTATTTATTTGTAAATACAAAAATCAATAAAAATGACTCTTGAGATACTTCTAAACTTTGTTAGAACTGAATGGGTACTTGTTTCTAAAAAAAGTTGAGCAACCCTGTACTAGGGCAGTGATTAACAGTTCCAGTGATCAGGACACAGGATTTTAGGCAATGCAGAGGGGGCAGCCTCACTGGGCACTAGTTAGCAGGGGGTTCCCTTCCCTGAAAAAGTAATATTTGGTATATGTAGGGTTTGCCGTATTTAGAGTGAATTTCTCGGCTACCCCTGCACAAATTTACTTAAAGGGATAGTAATACTTCGTTTTATGTTTATTTTATTTTGTAGGCATTAAAAAAACATGAAGAACGATATAAGTCTTATCTCTCAAACCTTTATGGTTTAAGAGATATTCAAAAAGAAGTATCCCCCCACCCTGTTCAGCCAGATCAGAAGGGAGGTGCCCAGGTAGACTGCAGAGAGGGACAATCTTCAATTAAGATAAGGGAAAAAGCTGAAAAACTCGTCAAGGGGGGCAGGGATTTCATTCTTTTCATACAAAGAAGATTGTCCCCTTCTGTTACCTGTCTGGTCTTACAACCAGATTCACATCTGAGAAGAGATGGCTTACACTAGGAAAAAGGGGCGGGAGGGGGACACTTTGCTTGTGAATATCTCTTAAATCATAAAGGTTTGAGAGATAAGACTTATATCGTTCTTTATGTTTTTTTAATGCCTACAAAATAAAATAAAGATAAAACAAAGTATTACTATCCCTTTAATAATGGCAATGATGGAAGGGGGGCGAGCCTCACTTTTCCAATGATACCAAGCATGTGGAGATTTGTGCAGGCAGACACTGAGATATCTACTCCAAAAAGGGTGGGCAATCCCTGCACCTATCAAGTAAATCTAATTACATAGGAAAGGAGGCGCAAACAAAGCAGAAGCACAGGACAGGGGGAAGGGGGGCAATTTGAGTTTCACTCTGCTCACTGTTTATGCCTAGCTTCACGTTTGCCTGGTACTATAAAGGTTAATAACAAAAAAAAAAAAAAATAATAATATGTAATGTGAAAATGTCATAGGGAGGTGGGATTAGTATTAGGAGCAGGACAGAAAACAGTCACTTAATTGGGGTGCAGTGCTTCCCTACAGTGGCATATATGTTAGTTTCAGTACTTAAAGGGATAGTAACACTTCGTTTTAACTTTATTTTATTTTGTAGGCATTAAAAAACATGAAGAATGATAAAAGTCTTATCTCTCAAACCTTTATGGTTTATGAGATATTCACAAGCAAAGTTTCCCCCTCCCGCCCCTTTTTCCTAGTGTAAGCCATCTCTTCTCAGATGTGAATCTGGTTGTATGACAGTACAGATAACAGAAGGGGACAATTTTCTTTGTATGAAAACAATGAAAGCCCTTCCCCCCTTGACAAGTTTTTCAGCTTTTTCCCTTATCTTAAATGAAGATTGTCCCTCTCTGCAGTCTACCTGGGCACCTCCCTTCTGATCTGGTTGAACGGGGGGGGGATACTTTGTTTGTGAATATCTCTTAAACCATAAAGGTTTGAGAGATAAGACATATCATTCTTCATGTTTTTTTAATGCCTACAAAATAAAATAAAGTTATAACGAAGTATTACTATCCCTTTAAAGGAGCACTAAACTTTTTTTTTATGAAAACACATTTTACACAGCATTTTCTGCTGAATAAAACAAGGTCACTCCCATCGATGTCAGAGGTTTTAGTCAAAATTTGTAGCAGTTTAAATAATCATAAAGTGAATTTACTGTGTTTACTTCCTGGAAGTTCTAACTGACAGGAAGTGACAGGCAGTTTCTATCACATTCTATGGAGAAATGTATGTCTCTGACTTTCCTGACTTTCTTCTCAATTAGAATCTAACAGGAAAACTAATTAGAATTTGACCACTAGAGGGCACTGCTAATGTAAAAAAAAAAAAAAACGGGTTTAAACTGTAATAACTCTGGAAATATAAATCTCTCGGCAGTGGGAGTACCCTTATTTTACTCAATAGGAAAATCCCTTCAATATATATATTTTTTCATAAAAAAGTTTATTGCTCCTTTAAATAGTCAATATGGTTAGACTGTGTATTCATATTAACCTCTACACTGGAATGCCTACCTACCTCCTTACAGTGCCTATTAGGCTGCAGACCTCTCAGCTTAGACAGTTTTGTGGGTCAGTATAGTTTGTAACCATATTAACTTCTACACCTCTACAAATGTATTCATCGGTCACCTAATGGGCACTGTAAGGGTCTTCCAGAGTTACAAATGTTAATATGGACCTTGCCCATAAAAAAACCTCAACTACAGCATTGCAGGAGTTAATATAGTTACAACTTGTTAACCATATTTCCCATACAGTACATCTAATAAACACTGCATGGAGGTAGGACTAACCTTCCAGAACTGGAAACGTTAACATGGATATGCCACAAAACAATATTATTGTTACAGTGCTGGAACCCAATATCTTCAACCCAATAATCACTGTAAGGAGGTATTTCCTTACAGAACAACAGTAGGTAATATGATCATCAGATACAATTACAGTGATAATAATAATGTTAAACAATTGAACAGAAGTAATTATTAATATACAATGGCAAGTGTATATGAGTCAATATTGCTCCCCACACAGTGATATATTTGGTCTCTGTATTTGCCTTTCTATATTGCCATTTTAGGCTGCCAACCTGCTTCCGGCACCTAGAAGGGTCTAGTGCTGAATGGATTCCACTCACAATCTGCAGTTTGATTGGTCCTCCCTCCTGCCTGCAGATAAGAATTACCACTATTGGAGTTGGGAGATACTGTCATACCTTTCACCGCTAGTCACACAAATATTCAGTGGAGGCGCAACTATATGGAAGCTGTCCCACAGTATCCAACAGTCCCAGTGGCTCAATGTGTTCTTCCTGCTCTGCAGGGATCCAACTAGGAGACAGAGCTTGCACCTTTAAACCCTTAAGGATCCAACCCCTCCTTGACCAAACCAGATATAGGATAAATATAGGTCTAGCGCTGATCTCTTGCCCCAATTCGGAAAACCTTAAACAAATAAAATCTAACATCACACCAAATGGTATATAAAATATATATTTATTAAAAACAATTCGAAAAAGGGAAAAGTATACACAATTTTGGCACACATAAACACAGATACTTGGTAAGGAGATAAATCCAAGTCACTTGACTGACTCAAAAAATGGGTCACCTTAAAGAAGGGAGGTTTTTGAGTCAGTCAAATGACTTGGATTTATCTCCTTACCAAGTATCGGTGTTTATGGGTGTATAGGTTTGTGCCAAAATTGTGTATACTTTTCCCTTTTTCTAATTGTTTTTAATAAATATATATTTTATATACCATTTGGTGTGATATTAGATTTTATTTGAAATACTGCCCAGAGGTCTTCATATGCTTAAGGTCTTTCACTAGTGTTTGTTACTTGAGGTTTTGGGCGTACTCTCACTTTTGAAGGGTTTTCATTTGTGGGGGTGGGGTTTGAGGCATGGCCTGTTATTATTGCTACCTGCCAGCACAGGGGTTGTGGTGATGTTTATGCCACATAGTGCGTTCAGTGATTTTTATTTATTTTTTATTTTTAGAACGGTGCTGGTTAGGGAGGGTGATACTTAAAGGAACAGTAATGTCCCCTAAACAATATTTAGATTTAGGTAGAGATTGAAAAAATAAACTAATTGCAACAAACCCTCTCTCTCAAACCGCTATGGTTTGAGAGATATAGGGATTCAAAGTTCCCCCCTCCCTCCCATTCTCCTGATGTCAGTGTAAAGCTGACAGGAGGATATTCGAGTTGTATGACTCGAGGGGGTGCTGCAGCAGAGCCGAAATCGCGGTACTTAAAAAGAATTCATTGGAATTGTCTACAAAGTGTGCCTAGTGTGCAAGCACACTACTTTGTAGACCTTTCCAATGAATGAATTATTTTTAAGTACCGCGATTTCGGCTCTGCTGCAGAGCCTCCTGCGGTTTGAGAGATAGGGTTTGTTGCAATTAGTTTATTTTTTCAATCTCTACCTAAACCCAAATATTTTTTAGGGGACATTACTGACCCGTTAAGGGCATAGGGTTGGGGTTCAAGTGTTTATATCTATGGAAAAATCTCAGGTATAATATGCACCTGTGTATAATATACAAGTGAAAATTATACCAAAACAAAAGTTCATACATATAAAATATGCACTGTTGTTTCCCTCCCTCTTCCACCAAAAAATATTAGTCTGTTCTCTGCTTCCCTCCCCACAAAACATTATTCTTCCACTTTCCCCTTTCTCTACTGACCCCCTCAGGATGCAGACGGGACATTTGGGCAACAGCTGCATGCTTACATTTGCTGCCAGCTTTCAGCTTTGCCCTGTGAGGATCTACGGTTATTCAAGCTAATCATAGTGCCCTGTGAGGACCTTCATGTCCTCACTGGGCACAACTGTAGTTTCAATGTGCAGATGTCTACACATTGAATCTACATTAGTGCAGTGTGAGGAACGGAAGGTTCTTGCAGGGCACTACCTTTAGCTTGAATGAATATAGGTCCTCACAGGACAATGTGTGGGTGGAAAATGCAAGTATGCTGCCCACTGCACAGATGTCCCGGCTATATTCAGTGGGGCTGAGTAGACTGAGGCGAGCAGGCACCAGGATCTTTTCTCGTGTATAATACGTATCCCCCACTTCATATATGGTGGAAAGGGTCAAATCTGTACATATTATACCATAGATTTTACAGTATATATGTTGAGCGGGTGGTCATAGTGTGCATGCCAGTGTTCTCCCCAATTCCTTGCACACACATCTTTACTTTGTATCTCATGTACAGAGATAATCCTGCACTGGTCTATAGTGATGATATGCTGGTCTCATGCAATGGTACAGTGCATTCTAGGGGAAAGCTAAACTAGCTTGATATAAAAGTCTGTCCAGTAAGTTAAATCTACAATTCTTATATTATTCTCAAAAGCCACTTCTTCGGGAGAGACGGGCATTTTAGTGAATGAGCTGGACATGTGTTCTACTGTTTTCTTTCCTGTCTCATGTAACAATGGCCCTTTCCAAACCAAACTGTGGGACCTGGTTTGAAAATGTCTCCCTCTCTCTCTACCCTCTCTGTCTAATGGAATCTCATATGATTGCACCTTGTGAGAGCTCATCCCACCATGGTTTCTCACTTTTTAGGCTCAGTCTGAAACATGGGGCACTCTGCCTCTTGGTAAAACCCTATACCGCAGAATTTTTGCTTCTCTTCCTCTCTTTCCATAGAGCTAACAGTCTAAAACGGAATTACCCACAATGTTTTATTTACTGTGAAATGCAAGCTTATTGGTACCATGAGGCTCAACAACGTGAAGCCACAAAGCCAAAAATCTACAATCTGTTACCCTCATGGAACTGCAGAGCGTACACTTCACAGGATGACCCACAGTGGGCATTTCCTTTTAGATTGTTAGTTCTGTGGTGCCATGTGGTTCTTATATCGAAGCTCTGTAGTGTCATGTAGGAGATGGATTGAATGGTTTGTAGTGCCATATTGGTTACCCACATAGCAACACAGAACTTGCTCTTCACAAGACATGACCCACACTGACAGATCCTTTATAAATTGTAAGCTTTGCAGTGTCATAAGGATAATGCATTGTAGATTGAAAGCTATGTGGTTGCTTGGGAGTCATACATTGAAAGCTCTGTGGTGTACAAGTGGGTCAGCCATAATCTTAAGTTGTGATGTGCAACCTGTGTGAAAGGTCTGCCAGTAGCCCCACAATCCACCAATCAGACATTCCTTACTACATATTTACTGTGTTCCTGTGTGAGTGCAGTAACGTTGCAGTATTCAGAACTTTGGTGTGTTCATGCAAGGTGATAGTCGCCCAAACCGCTATGGATTGAGAGATACATGCATTCAAATTTGGACTTTTCCTGCGGTCAGCTGTAAAGCTGTCAGCAGGAGATCCGTGTCGGTCGACACGAAGGCTCTTCAGCAGAGCCTTAGTCGCGTTTTTTAAAAAGAATGACTGCATTGGAATGGTCTACCAAGTGTCCAACACGAAGGCTCTTCAGCAGAGCTGCAATCACATTTTTTTTTAAAAAGAATGACTGCACTGGAATGGTCTAACAATGTCCAACTTTGAATGCACGTAACTCTAAAACTATAGCGGTTTGAGAGATACATTTTTTGCATTCAATCCAACTTTTTAATTTCTACAAAGTGCAAAAAAATGTTTGAGGGACCTTACTATCCTTTTAACCCACTGGATTCATGAGAGGTCTCAAATGTTTTGTAAAGTTATGTGTTGGAGACCACCTGTGCATCCCAAGGGCTAAACATCATCAACATCATCATCAATATATATATAAAAGGCCAGATGTAGGTTTGTCCGATGTAGTCATGCTCAGTAGAGACTGGCCAAACATACACAATTCTAGGAGGTGTACTTCTGCGGTAGTACACATGCAGTCATGTGCAGTAGAGACTGCCCGAACACACAGAATGCTGGGAGGTGTTGCGCACAGAACTGATGCCATTCATTAACCCTTTGAGTGCCAGAGAGTTACACAACACATTGCAAAGCAATGTGCGGCTTAACCCTCTGGCACTCAAAGGGTTAAGGCTGACAGACATGTGTCCTGTTTATTGTGAGGGAGGTGTATCGTGGAGTCCATTTCAGTGGGAGTGAGGTTCTGCAGCACTGGAGTAGTTACGTTCAATGGAAGACACTTGAAGGGCCACACAAATTTGTCATACATTGCGTTAAATACTGCTCTGGCACTCAAATATTAACCCTTTGAGTGCCGGGTGTGTACACCTTGCTTTGTAATTTTACCCCTACGCCACTCAAAGAGTTAATAATGGTATAAAACATTAATTTCTAGGACTAATTTATATGCCACAAAAGGAGGGAAGCAATTTCCCCTTAACAAACATGCTGACTTCTCATTCCAGTAAAAGAGTGCAACTCCTCAATTTGGCCTTAACCCTTTCAGTTCCACAGGGGTACACATTTCTATGTGTTGTTTCCCCCTCTGTCACTCAAAGGGCTGTTTGGCCGTCTACACAGGCTTTTAAACTAGTATGAAATAATACCTAAAACGTAATGGAAATACATAAATGTGACTTACAGGATGGTGTGCTTTTTGTGTCCTGCATAGCCACAATAGCAGCAATCTGTGCACGCAGCTGATTCAACTCCTCTTCTAGGGCAGCTATTTTCTGAATTGCATTTTCGCTTGGGGCAAGGCAGCCACTGTCTGTGGCTCCACTTCCAGCAATCATGGTTAAAAAACCTGGATTTCTCTCTCTGGATCTTGTGAATGACTTGATTTCTTCAGCTCTATTTCCAGGCAGATCATGTCTGTTGAAAAATGTGATATTAGATAATCATAATAGGAGCAGTGGGAAATCCCTACATTTTGGACCATGTGTTCAAAGCAAAGGGAATAATTCAGGATCAGTCTAACTAGGCCATAGGGGAGAAATTAAAATTCCCAATTATTTAAAAGGGATTTTTAACTCCTTGAATGATACATTGCATCAAAAGAAATGGACTATGAGTTATTTTTTCAGACGACTTGAAGGCAGACAAGAAGTACAGTAAAGCAGTGGGAAAAGATATCCAGATACTGGGCTGTACAAGAAGAGGTATTAGTAGCAGGAAGAGAGAAGTATTGATGTCATTTGAAAGGCCTCATCTGGAGTATTGTGTACAGTTCTGGAGACCACATCTCCAGAATGCCATTAATAAATTGGAGGCAGTTCACAGAAGAGTCACTAAAATGTTACAAGGCATTTATGAAAGAAAGAAAGAAAGAAAGAAAGAAAGAAAGAAAGAAAGAAAGAAAGAAAGAAAGAAAGAAAGAAAGCTTAACAGAATAGTCTCAAAGACCTTGATATGTATTACTTGGAAGACAGGAGTGAAAGGGGGATATGATAGAAGCAATTAAATATATTAAAGTATTAAATAAAGTTCTCAAAGGAAGTATTCATAAAAAGAGAATTACAAAAACAAGAGGGCATGACAAAAAGTTAGAGGATTAAAGATTTAGATGGAATATTCATAAGTACTACTTTATGGAAAGGCTAATAGACTCATGGTACAGCATCCCAGTGGAAGTGGTAATACAGTAAAGAAATTAAAAAATGCCTGTGACAGACTACTCTGAGAACCATCCTGGAAAAAAGTGGTACTGTGTTCTTCCTTCTTGTAATCTTCCACATTTACTGGCCGATTATATTCTCCTTCAAAGAGATCCAGACAAGAGACTTCTCAAGCGATATTGCCAACTACAACAGCATTTAGCAAGATCATTGGATACAAGAAGGATTTTGAGATGGACACAGAATGTTGGTGACTAGGGGAAGGGGCCCCAGAGATGCCTGTAGCCCAAGATGGGCATCATGTGAGTGTACTTCTTAGGGGAGTTATTTGCATTGTTTTATCTTTTTGTTCTAATAAATTTAATACATTCAAATAGGTTGCCCTTCTCTTTTTTGCACTTTTACCTAATTTCAGTCATCTGAATAAGAGACCATAATGTCTTGAAAGCTTGTATGTTCTGTGTTCACAGTTAGCCATTAAAATGTATCATCTTTACATCACTCTTGTGAGTTCTTTACTACGAAACTACTTTGAATCTTTTCTGAGAACTATGTAAGACTGCGTTTTATCTTTATAGGAAAATCTGCAGACTGGACGGACCAATCTATGTTTCTGTGTTTATTTCTCCAAAAACATTACCAGACACTGGATTGGAGATCTCTCCACCATTCAAGTGCTTAAAAACCTGATATAAATCAACATGAATTTATGTCTAGTGTAGTTCATATGCCCCAGAATTGTAATTATTTAGCTTACTGGATACAGCCCAAAGAGAATACCATCCAGCCATCAATAAATTAGGCATGCTGACCCCTAGAGTGTGGGTGGAAAACCTGTGGCCCTCCAGATGTTCATGAAACACAACATGCCACCATATCAGCTGGCCAAGAATATAGGAGAGGATCGTGGGATTTGTAGTTCAACAATAGATGTCCACAGGTTGCCAGCCACTAATCAATAGGAAGTAATGAATGTGCTTAGCTTATTGAGTCCTCACACACAACTTACAATTTCATTATGTGCTTTTGACACAAGACGAAATAGTGATTTGTCCGGCTTACTAGATTTATAACTAGGATTCCTCAGTAATTCTCTATATTATTATTAAAACTCAGAACTCTGTGCAATGCTGCTTTCACCTCTGCACAGAGGCTAAAGCGGACAATTACCTAAATGTGGTGTAGGATGAAACCTCATCATCCGTCAGCAATGGGACGTCTGCCAGAGAGGGAATTCCAGGCCTGCACACTGCTCCATTGACTCTCTGTTCTACTATACCAGGCCTTAAGACATGCTGCAAGAAAAGGTTTACGTTATTCTCTTAAAAAAAAAAAAAAAAAAAAAAATCTTAACATATACACAATGTAACTTTTGTATAAAAGGCAAAAGGGACCAATTCCAGGGTAAACCAAAAGCACCACAAGGGACAAAGAAAAATTCCTGTTTAATTAAATGAGGCTTTTTTTTTTTTTTTTAAACCCTTTTATTGCCAGAGATGTAGCCAACGGATTGCACAGTAATGCGTTTGATACATCTGGCACTCAAAGGGTTAACCCCTTGTATTTCATAGACTTGTCCACCGCAAGCAATGCTTGAAGACCTCACTAGCATTCAAGGGGCAATTACACACCATTTTCAACAAACTTAAAAGCAGCAATACCCCCACCCAAAAAAATAAATAAAAATAAATGTTTAAAATGTTATAGGCCCTTTTCTTCCAAGTAATAAAAGAATACTTCCTCTCCTGGGAGGTTTGTATTTCTGCTCATTGTTTTTTTTAAACTCTACTGCAAATTTTTCATTCTGGCCACCAGGTTCCTATAATTTACAATTTATTATGGCAAGCTGTAGTCAGTGACTCAAGCCCTTAAAAACTGCCAACTGGGCACTAGATGGTATATTATATATGTATTGCTTTCAAGAGAACTTTTTTGTTAATAAATATGGAGCAGTTGGTTAGCTTCAAAATTGTTCATCGTTTGCCTTGATAAATATATTTCCAGTGTAGATGGGCACCCCCATAAAGATGAAATATATGTCTAGCACCAATAAGAATTAGACTCAAGGTATCATTAACCAAGTACTTGGGTGCACTCTGAGATTAACAATCCAAACAACTGAAACTAAAGAAGAAAAGAGACTGCAGAAAATCAAATCTCATAAATGAGGCACACCACCCAGAGTCAATCAGTACAAATATATTTTATTGGTACAAAAGAACACACACTATTATTATACATTTATATATAATATATACATACACACATACATGAACATAAACATAGTGGCTTGAATTAAAAACACACAATGAGGGGACACACAGTGATAAGTAAGCAGGGAACAGCTATAGCTGCAATACACAGAAATATCTAGAATGTTATGAAATCACAATGGTTGGCCTCAAACAAAAAAAATTAATAAAATACTCCCACTGCAAAACACATAATACAAGTCAAGTGATACACATGATCTCAAAACACTTAGGTTCAAGTTCAAATATAATGGCCATAAAGATGACCATAACAAAAAACAATGTGCAAAACGAGCAATACAAATATTTATCAAAAAATGGCCCAGTAGGAGATTGCACAACAAGAGTGAACCCTCATGTCAACTATTCATGAGGGTTGACTCTTAGTGTGCGCCTCCAATCAACATATGAAAATGCAACTGCATCAATATAGTTCAACAATGATAAAGTCTAGATCAACATAGAAACAGGGTTCAGACAAGGAGATACAATCTCCCCAAAAATATTTTCTGCTTGGTTAGAAGAAAATTTTCCACAAACTAAACTAGGACAAAAAGACTTAAGATCAATGGAAACGACCTACATCACTTACGTTTGCAGATGATATCGTACTCTTTGCCATTAGCCTGAAAACTACATGAACGCATTGAAAAGCTACAACAGGAAAGCAAACATTTTGGTCTGAAGACGAATACCAACAAAATCATGTTTAACAAATTTACCATACCAAGGATAATCACAGTAGATGGACAATTACTAGAAGACATGTACAAGTATGTTACCTTGGATAGGATATATAAACAGATGAAAACTGAGTGTTGAATAAAATTGGGATGGCAAGCATTTGGTAAAAACATAGCAGTACAAATCTACCACTCTACCTCAAGTGAAAGGTTTTAGACGTGTGTGTCCTCCCAGTCCCCACATATGGCTGTGAAACATGGACATGCCAAAGCCATACAAAAACTTAAGTTTACACAGAGAAGTATGGAGAGGTGAATTCTAAACATAACAAAAAAAAAAAGAGCAAAAATCGTGTGCATGGATTCGTCAGCAAACAAAGGTCTATGACGTCACTGAAAACGCAAAGTGCAAGAAATGTAATTGGGCAGGGCACCATAGCAAGAAGACCTGATGGTAGATGGAACAAAATAATTTTGGAATGGATTCCACTCCATACTAAATGTACCAAAGACAAGATGGCAACAAAAGGCACAGGACCAAAGTTGTTGGAGGCTTGCTGAGGAGGCCTTCATCCTGCAGTGGATAAATAATGGCTAAAGAGCACGAGATAAAATAAATATAAAAATGTAAGAGGGATTGGTGAAAGCACTCTTAAAAGTTATAATGCCCAGGTGCAAATGTAAACAAGTGTTGAGCAAGGTCCCTGTGAGGAGCGAAACACTGACCCTCTATATAATTTAATAAGTTCATTTTTCACAGGTGCGATGTAAAAGTTTTAGGCAGGTGTGAAAAAAAATGCTGTAAAGTAAGAATGCTTTCAAAAATAGACATGTTAATGGTTTATTTTGTATCAGTTAACAAATGCATAGTGCGTGAACAGAAGAAAAATCTAAATCAAATCAATATTCGGTGTGACCAAAGTTTGCCTTCAAAACAGTATCAGTTCTTCTAGGTACACTTGCACACAGATTTTTAAGGAACTTGACAGCTAGTTTGTTCCAAACATCTTGGAGAATCAACCACAGTCCTTCCGTGGATTTAACCAGCCTCAGTTGCTTCTCTCTCTTCATGCAATCCCAGACAGACTCAATGATGTTGAGATCAGGGCTCTGTGGGGGCCATACCATCACTTCCAGGACTACTACTTCTTCTTTAAGTTGGGGCCAATCAGATGGCTCCCTAATAGTATTTCATGATGGATAAGTATCTGCCTGTACTTCTCAGCATTGTGGAGACCATTCATTCTGACCAAATCCCCAATTGCATTTGCAGAAATTTAGCCCCATACTTGCAAGGAACCTCAACCATGCTTCACTGTTGCCTGCAGACACTCATTTTTGTACCGCTCTCCAGCCCTTCGGCAACCAAACTGCCTTCTACTACAGCCAAATATTTCAAATTTGACTCATCAGTCCAGAGACCAGCTGCCATTTTTCTGCACCCCAGTTCCTGTGTTTTCATGCATAGTAAGTTGCTTGGTCCTGTTTCCATGTCAGACTTATGGCTTTCTGGCTGCAAGTCTTTCATGAAGACTACTTCTGACCAGACTTCTACAGACAGTTGATGAGTGTACCAGGGTCCCACTGTTCTCTCCCAATTCCAGGTCCAATAAACAGACTCTACAGTCCATTTGTCCTGCTAACAACTGTCATATGTCCTTGGACACGACATTCAGGGTGGATTGAAGAGGTTATCTCTTAAAGCAAGGCCAAAATTAAGAGGCAATTATTTTTGGAGTTTTATTAACAGAAGTGTTACTTTAAAGGCTCAGATTCTTAAATCACCTCTATAGGCAGTGTAAATTGAAAAGTTGTAAATGAGATAGTAATTACATACCAATGGAAGGAACAAATTTTGCATAGTTGACCCTGCTCTAAACTGGTGGTTAATGTAGAAATGAATAAAGAAGTATTTTTAAAGGGATAGTAATACCTAAAATGTAAAATATATGTAATATTATATATATATATATATATATATATATATATATATATATATATTTATTTCACTGTCGTCCAATACAGGTCACTGGTACTCTGGGAGGCGATCTGCCCCTTTAATAGGCAGGAACAATTATTCAAATGTGTGCAGGGGGCGGAGCCTCCCCTCCTACTTAAGCTGCCTTCAGGCCAGAGCCACTAGATTGATTTGTTCCTGTGTGCTGTGCACACCAGGTGGAGAACATCTATGCATTCAACTTAGTATTTTATTATTTTTATTCAAATATGGAATACCACCATTAGGAGGGTGACCATGGCTGTGAATTGCCCTCTCTAAAGTGGCTAGTGCAGCTTCCAGGGATTTTCTGTGGACCTTATGCCCTGAAGAGGGAACAGCTTGAGTCAAGCAGCTTCCCTGCTGGGGAATTTACCTCTGGTCTATTCCTACTTCATCATGGTCACCTGAAGACAGAAGTCCTGCAGAAAGGTGAGCCACCCCTTGAGTGCTGAAGGTCCACTTGTCCCCACAGTGTCCCTTTGATGGGCTTGTATTTGGAAGTTTGCATTGCACTCCAGCACTCATAGGGTGTTTTTATTTGCATTTCTTATATTTATGCAATTTATGTGGTATTCTCTGGGTTTTGGAGCTTTGGGTATTGTTTTTCTTATGTTTCTCATGTGTTTGATAACCGTTTGGGGCATTTTCTGTTTCAGTGGGACTTTATTAAAATTTAGTGTTCCGCGCCTTTAAGCGCGCCTTTTTCCGCATAGACGCAATTGCTCCTTTACGCTCTATGAGACTACACAGTGTCGGACATATCTCTGGAACCGCTTGTCACAGCAACTTCAGAGATGGCTCATTTTATTACTATGCTCCTGCTCTATCATCCGGTGTATATTTTTGGGGTGTGGGGAGCTCAGGGGGGCTTCAGGCACTGTTTGGGGTACTTCTGAGAGAAAACTACATTTCCCATGAGCGCCCGTTTCGCGCTCGTTTTCTGATTGGCTGACCTGACGGCAGCCATTTTGTGGTGTTATTTCTCAGCGAGTATACTACGCAGGGACCGAGCCTTCTCTCCTCTCAGCAGATTAACCCTTCGCTGGCCAGATAAGTCCAATTTTAGGCATTTCTGGGGTGAAACTTTAATCTTTCACACTTTTACTGGGTGATATTTGTTAAGTGGTGTATATTGACGCTGTGAGCATGTCTACTCCACTGGAGCCAGGGGCTAGACCTAAGACTAAGGAGGCTGGGGTGTCTGTTCCCCCCATTGCGCTTTGCTCCTCTTGTCACTCTGGGCTACCTAGAGATTGTTCTGGTAGTTTATGCCCTAAATGCACTGATTGTCATGATAGCAACCCTGGGCTTCTCAGCCATGCTATTGAGCCAACTTGGGTGAAAGAGTTTAAAGCTGCCACTAGGGATCTCAGATCTACACTCCAACTCTTTCCCTCTCAGGTACAGGGGGCTCTCCAGGTTTGGCAGACCCCCTCTACAATCAGGACTTCCCTGCCTAAGCCACAGGGGGCTCCTGATGTGTCTGATTCTTCTGAAGAAGAACTATTACAGGATTCTGATGCTGAGGAAGGCACTGTTATTGAGTCTAACAGGTCCATTGGGGACCCTTATGAATGTGACCCTGAGGTTTCTGCTGAGGGTTTGATTAGAGCTGTGGTAACCACGCTCAACCTTCCTCTGACTCAGGAATCTACTCATGATCCAACTGACGTTTTCCAAAAACCATCTAAGGCGGTTGTATGTTTTCCAACTAATCCTACTCTTGCCCGTCTAGTCTCTGAGGCGTGGAAGAATCCTGACAAATCCTCGTCTGTGTCCAAAAAGTTTGCTAAACTTTACCCTTTTCCTGAGACTGAACTGGCAAAATGGGTTCATCCTCCTAAAGTGGATGCTCCTGTTTCCAGGTTATCCAAATCTACTGCTTTAGCTGTCTCTGATGCCTCTGCCCTGCAGGATTGGACGGACAAAAAGCTAGAACTTTCTCTTAAATCTATTTTTGCCTCCATTGGCACTGCCATGCGTCCAACCTTTGCAGTGGCGTGGGTTAGTAGAGCTATTGCGGCCTGGACTGAACGACTGACTGAAGCGGTCCGCCAGGATGCACCGGTATCTGAGCAGTTGCAGCTCCTTGCTAATATTACTGAAGCACAGAATTATGTTGCTGATGCTGCCTTTGATGCTGTGCGCATGATGGCGAGGGCCTCCACTTCATCTGTGGTGGCTAGACGTGCCCTTTGGCTGAAAATTTGGTCTGCCGATACAGCCTCTAAGAAAGCCTTGCTTTCCTTGCCCTTTCAGGGGAACTTGCTATTTGGTTCTGAACTCAAAGAGATGATCAGCGAGGCTACTGGCGGTAAAAGTACTCTTCTACCCTCTGTCTTCAAGAAAAAGTTTCCAGCCAAACGCAACCGGTCCTTTCGTTCCTTTCAGACTGAGACACGCTCCACGTCCCAGACGGGGTCGTCCTCTACGCGTCCCTCCTCCAAGCCCAAACAGTCCTGGAAGCCCAAAGTTGCCCCCAAGGCCAAGACCTCCAAGACTGCTTCGGCATGACTCACCGAACCCGGGTCCGCATCCGGCAGTAGGTGGACGTCTCCGCATCTTTCGCCGCACTTGGGAGGAGTCTGTGACGGACCCATGGGTTATTCAGGTAGTGTCAGAGGGATACAGGATCCCTTTCTCTTCCCTTCCTCCTTTTCGGTTCCATTTTACTCGTCCTTCTCAGGAACCTACAAAAAGGCGTCTGTTCGACGACGCTATTCAGGATCTTTTGGACAAAGAGGTCCTGGAATTGGTTCCTCCAGAGGACACAGGTTCAGGATTTTATTCCAACCTGTTCGTGGTGGCCAAAAAGGACGGAGGTGCTCGTCCTATCTTGGATCTAAAGCATCTCAATTCCATTGTTGTGAGTTCCCACTTCCGCCAGGAATCCCTGCGCTCTGTGATTGCCGCAATGTCTCCAGGGGAGTTCCTTGCCTCCCTGGACCTTCAGGATGCATATCTTCACATCCCTATTCATCCAGAGAGCAGACGGTATCTCAGGATTGCCTGCCACAAGGGACACTTTCAGTTTTCAGCTCTTCCCTTTGGACTGACTTCAGCCCCTCTGGTCTTTCAGAGGGTATTGGGATCATTGATAGCTGTGCTTCATCGAGAAGGTGTCAGAGTGACCCCCTACATGGACGATCTCCTCCTGAAAGCCTCCTCAGCGGAGCTTCTCCACCAGCAGATGCAGCTGTGTATACACACTCTGAACAGTCACGGCTGGATCTTGAATCTGGACAAGTCAGACTTGGTCCCATCTCAAAGGCTCCTTTTCCTGGGTCTCCTGTTCGACACTCGGCGGTGCATGGTGTTTCTGCCAGAGGCTGTGGCTCATCAGATAGCCGTCAGAGTAGCCGGGATCCTGGAACTGGACAGGGTTCCGGTACCGAAGTTGACGTCTCTGGTGGGGAAGTTCATTTCCACAATCGAAGCTGTGCCTTTTGCCATGGCTCACACCAGGGAACTTCAGAGGTTTGTGATCCAGACGTGCAAGAATCATCCAGATCATCAGCATCTGTCAGTCTCTCTGCCTCCTCATGTCGAATCGAGTCTGCACTGGTGGTTGGACCTCCCTCATCTCCTGAAAGGGAGATCCATTCGAATTCCCTATTGGACCACGCTCACAACGGATGCCAGCCTCCTGGGATGGGGTGCTGTGTTGGGTCGTTTCAGTGCTCAGGGGAAATGGGGACTGGAGGAATCTCTTCTCTCCATCAATGTTCTGGAACTGCGTGCGATACGGCTTGCCCTGAGGCACTGGGAATCTCAGCTGGAAGGTTGCCCAGTCAGAGTGGAGTCCGACAATGCCACCGCAGTGGCCTACATCAACAGACAAGGCGGCACAAGAAGTTTCACCGCCTGGTTGGAGGTCAAGGATATTTTATCTTGGGCAGAAGATCACGTGCCTGTCATTTCAGCGGTTCACATTCCAGGCGTGGACAACGTCATGGCAGATTTTCTCAGTCGTCACACAGTCGACAGCGGAGAGTGGGCTCTTCATCCAGAGGTGTTTCACCTAATCACCCAGAGATGGGGGGTACCTGCAGTGGACCTGATGGCTACCAGACACAACAGGAAGGTGCCGGCATTTTGCTCCCAGTGGAGGGACCCTCTTGCTCTAGCAGTGGATGCCTTGTCAATCCCTTGGGATTTTCCTCTGGCTTACATCTTCCCTCCTCTTCCTCTTTTGATCAGAGTCATCCAGAAGTTGAAGCTGGAGCGCTGTCCTGTCATCCTGATCGCTCCAAACTGGCCTCGCCAGTCCTGGTATCCGGAGTTGATGGCCATGTCAGTGGCGGAACCGTTTCCACTTCCTGCCCGTCCGGATCTGCTTCTTCAGGGATATCTGTGGAAGGAGGATGTTCAGAATCTCCATTTAATGGCGTGGCGATTGAATCCTCAATTCTAGAGAAGAAAGGGTTTTCTCCTTCAGTGGTGTCGACAATGCTTAGTGCTCGCAAGCCTGTGCCCTCCAAGATCTATCATCGTATCTGGGCCACTTTGTGGCTTGGTGTACTGATCGGAAGATGTCTCTAGATTTTCATCTTCCCACTGTCCTGGCTTTTTTGCAGGATGGTGTTGAGAAAGGGCTCAGTCCGAGTTCCCTCAAAGTTCAGACTTCTGCTTTGTCCGTATTTTTCCAGGAACGGATTGCTATCCTTCCTGATGTTAAAGTTTTCTTCCAGGGCGTGACTCATGTTCGGCCTGCCTTCAAGAGTCCTACTCCCCAGTGGGACCTCAATTTGGTGCTGGGAGTTCTCCAGCGACCTCCGTTTGAATCCTTGGCTTCCATTCCCTTACGTCTCTTGACTTGGAAAATGGCCTCTCTTTTGGCTATTGTTTCAGTTCGCCGGGTAGCAGAGTTACAAGCGCTGTCTTGTAAACCTCCTTACCTGGTGTTCCACAAGGATAAGGCTGTGCTTTGCACTACCAAGGAATTCTTGCCCAAGGTTGTGTCCGAGTTTCACATCAATCAGGAGATTGTGGTTCCCTCTTTCTGCCCTAACCCTTCATCTGACAAGGAACGAGATCTCCATTTGTTGGATGTGGTGCGTTGCCTCAAGTTTTATGTTCATCGCACCAAGTCTATAAGGAAGTCTGACGCTCTATTCGTCATTCCTGAGGAGCCTAGGGCAGGGAGACCGGCTTCCAAAGTTACTATTGCCTCTTGGATTAAGGCTACTATTCGTGAAGCCTATAAGTTGCGGAATAAGAATGTTCCCTTCCGGGTGACTGCCCATTCCACCAGATCTATTGGGGCCTCTTGGGCCTACAAGAATCAGGCATCTGCTGATCAACTGTGCAGAGCGGCCACTTGGTCCTCTGTGCACACATTTTCAAAGCACTATCGAGTTGATGTACTGGCTTCGGCTGATGCCAGTTTTGGGAGGAAGGTCCTGGAGGCAGTTTTGCCTGTTTAGGACTTCTACTCTGTGATCCTTAGTGCTTCCTTACTGTTGAGCCCGGTTGGCTCTAGTTCAGTGTGCTGTGTTAGTTCAGGGGTTGTTTTCCCCTGGTTGGTGTCCGTTGACACTTCTATCCATGGGCTATGTGATTACCTGGTTCATAGCAGTTCTAGTGACTTGGGCCTTGCGCCTGGTCCTTGCCTTACTTCCCGCCTCTGGGTCAGCTTAATGTTTGTACATCCCAGAGTACCAGTGACCTGTATTGGACGACAGTGAAAATAGGATTTTAGTCTTACCTGTTAAATCCTTTTCACTTAGTCCATACAGGTCACTGGTCTCCCACCCTGTCAAGGGACCATGCTTGGCTCTCCTGTGGCATTTAGTGGGAGACCTTCGGGGCATGCTCACAGGAGTCTTCCTTCTTGCTTACCTCTGGTCAGTTTTAGTGTCTCAAATCAATCTAGTGGCTCTGGCCTGAAGGCAGCTTAAGTAGGAGGGAAGGCTCCGCCCCCTGCACACATTTGAATAATTGTTCCTGCCTATTAAAGGGGCGGATCGCCTCCCAGAGTACCAGTGACCTGTATGGACTAAGTGAAAAGGATTTAACAGGTAAGACTAAAATCCTATTATATATATGTTGTAGGGTTTAGCTCTCTATTTTAAAGGTGCAGTATCACAGTGGCCTGAAATTGTACAGTGGTGCTGTTGCTACACCATTCTATGGATAGATCTGCTCAGTGGACCACAAATCTCCATAGGATAGTGTAGCAAAAATCACATCTGAGCTGTAATAACTTTTGAATAAAACAGCTTTCAGCAGTGGGAGTACCCTTGTTTTGCTCAGGGGAAGCACAGGATGGCACACACCTTACTATGGCCAGAAAATCCTAATAACCTCATTCATTTTTTATTTACTCCATGATTAGAGAGAATATTATCAATTAGCCCTGTACACGGAATGATAGTGGCCAATAGGACCGCAGGTGACAAACTCTGCCTTCTGCACCTTTTCATTTTAATCCGTTAATGACCAGAAAGGGGTGCAATGCATTGTTTCACAATGCACTGTGCACCCATCTGGTCCTTAACCCCTTCAGTGCCAGAGGCTTGGGCCATTTCCTGTACCCTGCAGGTCAGACACTTTTTCAGCATTTTTGCTATCCTTCCGTTTAGGCTTGATTTACTCTGGTGATTTTTAGTTACATATGGAAAACTATATATTGTTTTTTTCAGAACAAATTGAGCTTTCTTGTGGTACCTTACATGAAGAGAATTTTACATCATGCAAAAAGCTATGATGTCATAATGACAAAAAAAATGGCATTTTCTTACATTTCTGCCCCATCAGCTGTACTGAAATCTGTGAAAACCATGGAATTTCCAACTGTATTCATTAGCTAGTACTCTTAGGAGAAAAATGACACCCCACTGGAATGAGTCGACCTACCTTAGGGGTGCCAGAAGCACATAACTACACCTACCTGTTTGCTTCCTCGAAAATGGCTGCTTGTACTAAAATGTTCATAACTAAGAAGTGAAGAAAGGCTACACAAACCATACCATTTTGGAAAGAAAACAACCTGCTGCATCTAATGAGAGGTCACTTGCCTTCTTTCCTAAAGGCTGGTGTGCACAAATGTTTCCAGGAGGTGTCTCTAATGAAAAAAAAAGGCATTTTCTTACATTTCTGCCCCTTCAAATGTATGGAACTCTGTGAAAACCATGGCATTTTCAACTGCATTCATTACCATGTCACCGATGACGCTGGGATGCTTCCCCCGGTCCCGCCCACTCCTACCAGGAAGTTCGGGTAGGAGAGAAGGGAAAGGAGAAACTTCGTTCTCCTTTGTGTTTATTGATCTCCCAGCACGATCGGCTGGGAGAACAAAAACTGGGTTATACTGGCTTATGCAGTGACCGCATTTGACACTTACAGCGTACAAGCTTGGCACAGCAGGTACAGCTGTGCCATCCCGTGTTTGGCACTCTAGGGGTTAAAGGATAAAGTAGATGCATACTCTGCCTGTTTTAACTTGAAAAAAACTGCCAGTAGCTGCCATGACTGCCTCCATGGGCATTTGAGTTTGAGAACTTGTGCCTGGTAATTTGTTTGTTTTGTTTTTTTTATGCCTCACTGGACAAGATATCCAAGACCGATTGAAGAGGTTACCTATGGAATAAAGGTAAAAGGGTAAAATTTCAGGGGGCCATTAGGATTTCCTGGCCAGAGTAAGGTAAGCAAGGAGGTATTATTAAGGGTTGCTGCATCCCCTTTAACTCTTCTGGTTCTTAAAAGGATAAGAAATGACAGTGCAGTGAGCTTTTCCTCTAAAGGGAAAGAGGCACAATTCCTGTGCAACCCAAGTAACAAATAATAGTTCTTCACGTTCCCATTGATTTAAATGGGGTATTAACGCAATTGAAGACTAGACTTGTTACCAACACATAACTTTGCAACATTTTGGAAACCTCTAGCGTTAAAGGGATTAAACCCTCTGTAAATCAGAGCAAATGTTTATTTGCCCCTATAGTGCTGATGGGCTGCCCAAGAATTGCTCCATTTTGCCTTGCCTTCGTACATAAGGACATATGTTGCTTTCATTGCAGCATACTGAAAACTAAAATAAATGTATTTTACTATTCATTTTTTATTAATATCTCCCTTTGAATAACTCATCATTTTGCCAACTGTAATCTCCTTCCAGTGCACACTGTAGAACAATTTAAGAACTAATGTATTTTATATCTTGTCCAGCTTATGTCTTCTGAAAGTGAGGGTGGTTAACCCTTTGAATGCCAAAGGAATTGTCCAGTGGATTGCTTTTCAATGAACTGGAGGACACATCTGGCATTCAAAGGGTTAAACCTTGTTGGCTTCCTGCAGTTTCTATCTTCTTGCATGGCATATCTAGAAAACAGGATTTTAGTCTTACCTGTTAAATCCTTTTCTCTTAATGCATACAGGTTACTGGTAACTCTGGGTAGGTGATCCGCCCCTTTAAGTAGGCAGGAACAATTCTAGAATTGATTGCAGAGGGTGAAGGCTACCTTCCTTCCTTGGCTGCTGCTAGCCAACCAGCTCCAGAAAGATTTGAGACACTAACTACTGACTAGTGAAGGGAAAGAATACTCCTGTGTGCATGACCCAGAAGGACCCCCACGGTCTGCCACAGGAGAGCCAAGCATGGTCCCTTGACAGGCTGGGAGACCAGTAACCTGTATGGACTAAGAGAAAAGGATTTAACAGGTCAAACTACAATTCTCTTTTCTCTGTCGTCCAATACAGGTTACTGGTAACTCTGGGATGTTCAACCATTGAGTTTCCCAGAGGCGGGAAGTAAGGCAAGGACTAGGCGCAAGGTCCCCAAAGTCACCAGATCAGATATGAACCATCAGATCAGAGATAGCCCAACATACAATGAAGTGTCAATGGACACTGAACAGGGGTAACAACACCCCATCTGATACACAGCACACTGAACTAGAGCCAACGGGGCTCAAAAGTGAAGGAAGCACCAAGAAGCGAAGAAAATCCTAGACAGGCAAGACTGTCTCCATAATTTTCCTCCCAAAGCTGGCGTCAGCTGATGCCAGCACATCAACACTGTAGTGCTTCGAAAAGGTGTGCACAGATGACCAAGTGGCCGCCTTGCACAATTGATTAGCAGAGGCCTGATTCCTGTAAGCCCACGAGGCCCCAATATATTGTGTAGAATGAGCCATGACCCTGAAAGGGACAGGCTTCTTCCTCAGCTCATAAGCCTTATGAATAGTGGACTTGATCCAAGAAGCAATAGTCACCTTGGATGCAAGTCTTTCTGCACTAGGACCCTCAGGAATGACGAACAGCGTGTCTGATTGCCTGATCGACTCAGTGCGTTGTACATAAAACTTGAGACAATGCACCACATCTAACAAGTGGAGATCCCTCTCCTTGTCAGAGGTGGGGGTCAGGGCAGAAAGAGGGCACCACAATCTCCTGATTGTTGTGGAACTCAGAGACAACCTTAGGCAGAAACTCCTTAGAAGTGCGAAGCACCGACTTGTCCTTGTGAAACACCAAATAGGGTGGTTTACAGGACAGAGCATGTAACTCCACAACACGGTGGACAGACACAAACACCAGGAGAAAGGTCATTTTCCATATCAAGAGGTGTAGAGGAATAGTAGCCAAAGACTCAAATGGGGGGTGCTGAAGAACGCCCAAAAACAAGTTAATATTCCACTGAGGAGCAGGAATCTTAAAGGAAGGATGAGAATAAGCATCACCCTGGAAGAAAACCTTGACATCAGGAAAGATGGCAATGCGCCTCTGAAAGAAAACAGAAAGAGCAGAAGTCTGAACCTTAAGGGAACTCAAACTGAGGCCATTATCCACACCGTCCTGCAAGAAGGACAGGACCGTAGGCAGATCAAAATCCTGAGACAGGTCCTTGTCAGCACACCAAGACAGAAAAGTCAACCAGGCACGATGGTAGATCTTGGAAGAAACAGGTATGCGGGCACTGAACATAGTAGCCACCACACCAGAAGAAAACCCTTTCTTCTTCAATATTGAGGATTCAATTTCCAAGCCATCAAAGCTAACCAATGAACATCTTCTTTCCACAGGTAACCCTGTAGAAGAAGATCCGGACGGCAAGTGAGCCGAAATGTCTCCGCCACAGACAGATCCAGAAGCTCCAGAAACCAAGACTGACGAGGCCAGTACGGAGCTATCAGAATAACTGGACAACGTTCCAGTCGGAATTTCCGTAACACCCTGTGCAACATTGGGAGGGGAGGAAAGATGTAGGCCAGAACAACCAAGTAATGGACATCGCATCTAGCTCCAGAGCCAGAGGGTCTCTCCACCGAGAGCAGAACCTTGGTACCTTCCTGTTGTGTCTTGTCGCCATCAGGTCGATGTAAGGAAAACCCCATTTCTGAACAATGAGGTTGAACACCTCTGGGTGTAGCTCCCACTCTCCGTTGTCCACTGTGTGTGTCAACTGAGGAAGTCCGTCATGATGTTGTCTACGCCAGGAATGTGCACTGCAGAAATGGCAGGAATGTGATCTGCTTGTTGATGTAAACCACGGCTGTGGTTTACATCGGACTCTACCTGGACTGGACAGTCTTCCAACTGAGATGTCCAATGTCGAAGGGCATGAAATATCGCGCAAAGCTCCAATGTTGATCGGAAGGAGAGCTTCCTCTGGAGACCACCGACCCTGAGCGTTCAGGCGACGCAGGACCGCTCCCCAGCCGGAGAGGCTGGCATCCGTTGTCACCGTCGTCCAGAAGGATACCAGGAAGGACTTGCCTTTCAGCAGATTGGAGAGGTCGAGCCACCATGACAAACTCAGTTTCACATGAAGAGGAAGAGACACTGACATCTTCAAAAGGTCCAGTTGACCCTTGCACACCTGGATCACGAACCTCTGGAGCTGCAAGGTGTGCTCCATGGCAAACGGAACCACTTCTATGGTGGAGATTAATTTATTCACTAGAGATGACAGGCTCTTGGCTGGAACTGGATCTTGAGCCAGAACCGCAGAAACCCTGTGGGCGATCTGGTGAGCCACCTCGTCCGTGAGGAACACCTTGCTCTTCTGAGTGTCGAAGAGAAGGCCCAGGAAGACCAGATGCTGGGATTGGATAAGATCTGACTTGACTAAGTTGATGATCCACCCGTGATGGGTGAGAGCATGAATGCATTGCTGAACGCGCTGATAAAGAAGTTCCGCAGAAGGGGTTTTCAGAAGCAGGTCGTCCATGTATGGAGTAACTCTGATGCCGTTCTGGTGGAGGACGGGCACTAAGACTCCTAGGACACGGTTGAAGACTTGAGGAGCTGTCGTCAGACGAAATGGAAGAGCTGAAAACTGAAAATGTCCCCAGTCACAGGCAAATCGGAGGTACTGCCGGCTCTCTGGATGAATAGCAATGTGTAAGTACGTGTCCTAAAGATCCAGAGATGCAAGAAATTCCCCTGGGGACATAGCAGCTATCACCGTGCGTAGAGACTCCTGGTGATAATGAGTCTGGATCACAAAGGAATTGAGATCCTTTAAAGTCCAAAATGGGACGACAGCCGCCGTTCTTCTTGGAGACCGCAAAGAGGTTTGAGTAAAAACCTATAACTCTGTCCTGAACTGGAACTGGCTCTAGAAAGTCCTTGTCCAGAAGAGCCTGAACAGCGCTGTTGAACAGATGGCCTTTCTCTGCGCCCTGAGGCTTATGAGAAGGAAAGAATCGAAAGGGAGGAAGAGACGAAAGGGATCCTGTACCCTTTCATCACCACCTGTAAAACCCATGGATCCATCACAGAATCCTCCCAAATGCTGTGATAGTGTCGCAGACGACCACCCACAGCAGAGTGTGGACCTGGGTTCGGTGAGTCATGCCGAAGGCGGCTTGGAAGCCTTGGACTTGGAGGAGACCTTGGGCTTCCATTTTTGTTTGGGCTTGGAGGAAGTATTGGGAGCTGAAGGAACCGCCTGGTTCGTCGGATGTGTCTCATTCTGAAAGGAACTAAAATACCAATTATGCTTAAGCTGCGTTTTCTTCCTGGAAACCAAGGGTATGAGGGTACTCTTACCCCCTGTGGCCTCACTGATCAGATCCTTAAGATCTGGCCCAAACAAGGAAGTACTTTGAAAGGGTAAGGAAAGCAATGCTTTCTTGGAAGCAGTGTCAGCAGACCAGATCTTGAGCCTGTCTGGCAACCACCGACATGGTGGAAACCCTGGCCACCAAACGGGTGGCATCAAATAAGGCAGCAGAAACATAGTGCTGTGCCTCAGAAATGTTGGCAAGAAGGCACAACTTATCCGAAGTAGGAGCACCCTGATGGACAGCCAGGGTGAGCTGTTCAGTCAAGACCGCAATGGCCCGGGTCACCTATGTTGCAGCGAATGCTGGATGCATGGCAGAACCAGCAGTGGCAAAAATGGACTTGAGGGAGACCTCAAGTTTCTTGTCAGTCCAGTCCTTCAGACTGGTAAGGCAGTAGACTTAGATAGCCTGGAGATAGAAGCATCCACTTTGGAAGGATGAACCCACTGGTCAAGAGCGGCCCCAAAAAAGGGATAATGCTTCTCAAATTTCTTGGAGACAGAAAATTTCCTGTCTGGAGACTTCCACTCTTCAGACACAAGGAGTTCAAGAGTGGGGTTAGGTCAGTGATTCTCAACCAGGGTGCCGTGGCACTTTGGTGTGCCACTGACATCATCTTAGGGTGCCGTGGCACTTTGGTGTGCCACTGACATCATCTTAGGGTGCCCCATGTTATGAAGAGTGACAAAAATGGACTTTTAAATAAAGATTTATTGATATTGTTATGCACAATAGATTTAGTTTTGTTATTATGATTATAAAACCTACTAATAACTGTATATTTATGTATTGTACCCTTCTTATGCCCTTGATAAAGTACATTAAATATGTTAGGGGTGCCCCGAATGTTGTAGATTATGTGTTAGGGGTGCCCCAAACAAAAAAAGATTGAGAACCCCTGGGTTAGGTGGAGAGCAAGTAAAGGGATTTTTAGGCTACTGAAATACATCAGGAGGAACCTCCTGCACCAAGGGAATGTTTAAGGTATTTAAAACAGCCCTGATCGGGCCCTCAGCCAAGATTTCAGGATCAGCCTCAAAAGACTGAGAGGAGCCCACCGCAGAACATTCCTCAACATCTGAATCCACCAGCAGAGGAATCTGAGAAGTCAGGTACCCCCTGAGGTTTTGGCAGGGAAGACTTGACGGAGTAGGGGGCCTGCCAAGAATGAAATACCCCCTGTAACTGGGATGGAAACTGGGATGGAAAGAGTTGCAATGTGGACCTAAGGTCCTTAGTAGCAGCCTTGAACTCTTGCACCGAAACTGGCTCTAATGCATGGCTGGAGGTCCCTAGGAGAGACTCAGGGACATGAGAACATGCTGGGCATAAATGACCTGAGAATTCTCCAGGTAACCCTGAATCACATGAGCAGCAATGCGCAATAGGGGACACAGAGACCCCAGCATCCTTAGTCTTAGGCCTGGCCCCAAGCTCCAACAGTATAGACATTCTCTCAGTGTCAAATAACCTTACTGTATAAGAAGTCACCCAATTATAGTGTGTAGGATTAAAGTTTCACCCCAGAAAATCGCTAAAATAAATTTATCTGGCAGGTGAAGGGTTAATCAGCAGAGGAGAGAAGGAGAGTCCAAGCCCTGCATAGGATACTCGTTCTGGAAATTTGCACAAAATGGCTGCCATGGCGGGAGCCAATCAGAAACGAGCTCGCGGTAAAGCGCGCAAAAAAGTGAAAATGTGAAACTAAAATACATGAAACATCACTAGAACATGTTAGGACAACCAAAAAACACTGAACTAGTAGGAAAAGTGTTAGAACCCCCCCCCCCCCAAATGCCAAATCAGCAGCTAAAGGGTTAATTACCACAAAAACCTGCTCCAAACACCCAACAGACATACAGATAGACCCAATGAGTGCAGGACTGTGCAACAGGAACTCCAAGTGAAAAACCCCTGTGCGGAGGGGCACTGTGGGACAAGTGGACCTGCAGCACTCAAAGGGTTGCTCACCTTTCCTGCAGATCTTCTGTCTTCAGATTACCATGTATCAAGAAAAAGCCTCGGTGGGCAACTCCTGAGGAAAGAACTTGTACCCAAGATTTTCCCCCCAGGGCTTAAGGTCCAAAGAAAGCACCTGGTCACTCAGCTAGCCACATTTAAGGGCATTGTCAGTTATGGAAATCCGCCTAATGGTGGTATTCCATATCTAACAGAAAAATAAAAAACTTCTAAAGCTATAGCAGAACTGTTCTCTTGCCTGTGTTATCTTCAGCAAGGAACAAATCTTTCTGGAGCTGGTTGGCTAGCTGCAGCCAAGGAGGGAATGTAGACTCCACCCCCTGCAATCAATTCTAGAATTGTTCCTGCCTACTTAAAGGGGCGTATCGCCTACCCAGAGTTACCAGTAACCTTTATTGGATGACAGAGAAAAGTGTATGATTCAATGGAAGCCGATGACATGAGTCATAGTATAGGAAAACTGGAGAGCCTCAGGTTGCACACCCTTAATTAATGGAACAAAGTACATATATTAAATCTATTTCCTTAAAGGGATAGTAATACTTCGTTTTAACTTTATTTTATTTTGTAGGCATTAAAAAAACATGAAGAATGATATAAGTCTTATCTCTGAAACCTTTATGGTTTAAGAGATATTCACAAACAAAGTATCCCTTCCCTGTTCAACCAGATCACAAGGGAGATGCCCAGGTAGACTGCAGAGAGGGACAATCTTCAATTAAGATAATGGAAAAAGCTGAAAAACTTGTCAAGGGGGGGGAAGGGCTTTCATTGTTTTCATACAAAGAAAACTGTCCCCTTCTGTTATCTGTCCTGTCATACAACCAGACTCACATTTGAGAAGAGATGGCTTACACTAGGAAAAAGGGGCGGGGAGGGGAACTTTGCTTGTGAATATCTCATAAACCATAAAGGTTTGAGAGATAAGACTTATATCATTCTTCATGTTTTTTTTTTTAATGCCTACAAAATAAAATAAAGTTAAAACGAAGTATTACTATCCCTTTAAACAGATTGCATAGCTTAGTGTCATCAGCAAAGATTGAGACATTACTTTCAATTCCTACTTCTAGATAATTAATAAACAAATTAAAAAGCATTGGGCCCAGGACTGAACCCTGTGGCACCCCACTTATAACTTCAGACCAAGTTGAAAAGGTTCCATTTACAACAACTCTCTGCCATCTATCATTTAAAGGGATAGTAATGTTTCATAATAAAAACAGCTCTAATTAATCATCATAGTATTTGGACTTTAGAGAGTGTTATTTCAATTCTGTCAGAGTTGTAGTCCCAGAATAATTCAATGACAAAGTGTCCCCCTCCCTCCCCTTTTACTGATGTCACACTGTTCAGCCTGAGCAGAAGGGAGGTGCCCAGGTAGACTGCAGAGAGGGACAATCTTCAATTAAGATAAGGGAAAAACCTGAAAAGCTTGTTAAGGGGGGCAGGGCTTTCATTGTTCTCATAGGAAGAAGATTGTCCCCTGCTGTTATCTGTCTGGTTTTACAACCAGATTCACATCTGAGAAGAGATGGCTTACACTAGGTAAAAGGGGCGGGAGGGGGAAACTTTGCTTGTGAATATCTCAAACCATAAAGGTTTGAGAGATAAGACTTATATCATTCTTCATGCCTACAAAATAAAATACAGTTAAAACGAAGTATTACTATCCCTTTAAGCAGTTCTCAGTCCATGTACAGATATCATTGCCCAAACCAAAGCCTTTTAATTCATGTAGTAAACTGTTGCGAGGCACTGTATCAAAGACTTTTGCAAAATCCAAGTATACTACAGCAACTGCAATTCCCTCGTCCTTTTGTAAAATGCAAGTAAATTAGTCTCACATAATCTATTCTTCATAAAACCATGCTGACACTTACTAATAGTGTTTGTTTCACAGAGTTCTGAACACTGTCAGTAACCATGCTAAAATCTTACCCACTATAAGAATTTGTGGATGTCTTGGCCCCCCATCTATTGAATACCTTTTATGCTGCATCTTCTGGATTCAATGAATAATGCTTCCATTATTGTATTACCCAAACCAGGAAAGGATCCGGAGATGTGCGATTCTTACAGGCCCATTTCCTTGTTGACTACGGATGCTAAAATTGTGGTGAAAATCCTGGCTTCCAGATTAAATATGGTGCTGGGAACCATAATACATGAAGATCAAACTGGCTTTATCCCAGGTAAATCAACGTCACACAATCTTAGAAGGTTGTTTATGCACCTGCAACTTCCTCACGAAACCATGGGATCTTGGGTGATAGCATCTCTTGATGCATCTAAGGCCTTCGATGCTGTCGAATGGCCATATCTTTGGCACGTACTCCGGGGTTTTGGGTTTGGCCCGTCCTTTATTACATGGATACATATTTTATATAGTAATCCCAGGGCCTCTGTGGTGACAGGGGGACTGAGTTCACAGTCTTTCTCCTTGCATTGTGGCACTAGGAAGGGCTGCCAACTCTCACCTGGCCTGTTTGCTTTGGCCATAGAGCCCCTGGCTGTTCTAATTCGTGCAAATCCATTGATTAGAGGACTCAGTATAGAAGGCAGAGAGGAAAAGCTCGCACTGTATGCTGATGACATCCTGCTTTTTTTTAGGTGATGATAGAAATTCCTTGGAGACCACATTACAACTGGTGGACGATTTTGGTACATATTGTGGATTTCAAATAAATTGGACTAAGTCCTCTTGAATTCCAATTGATAGTAATTTACGGAAACCTTACCCAACAGACATCCCGCTTTCTTATGTGGCTGAGTGCAAATATTTGGGGATTAGTGTGGCGACAACGACGGACTCCTTTTTGGAGATGAATTTGATACCCAATATTCAATACTTTGACGACAAAACAATGGCATGGCTTCATATTTTTGCCTAAATTTTTGTATGGTTTCCAAAATACACCGGTCCCTATTCCTAAAAAATATTTCCGACAAATAAACAGAATTGTTTCGCATTTCATATGGCGGGGGGGCTAGATTCAAGCTAAGTACTCTCAAGAGACCCAAAATGTGAGGGGGGGGGGGGGGGAATTGCCTTGCCCAATTTCTATAGGTACTACTTAGCAGCACAATGTCGGTATGAGCTAGATTTTGTTTCTTCCCAACCTCGTTACCAGACTACTCAAATAGATATACTATTGTTACAACCTACTTATAAGCTGCCCCAGTTTTTGCATGGCGGCCCTGCAGTTTTTAAAATTCAGATTTCACTAGCAACAACCCTACATAAGGCATGGATGGAGTTAAAAAAGTTACAGGGATACATTGCCATGGATCCAGATACCCCCTTATGGGGCGCAGCGGGGCTACATCATTTACTTGGCAGCGATTTTGATCCCTTGCGGGCTAGCTTTGGGATTACTACCCTTGGACAGTTATATCAGGATAATCAGCTGAAATCCTTCGCACAATTACATGACGAGTACCGTATGCCGCATAATCTCTTTTACTCATATTTATGTATTAGGAATGCTCTTAGAGCTCAGTGGGGCGATCGAGCCCCGATGATTTCTACGTTTCCGCTTCTTGCTAGATTGAGGATTCTTGAGCCGTCGAGACCTTTTTCTTTCATTTACCAGTGGGGTATCAGGAGTTCCCTTCACGGAACAAATGGGAAATGGAAGTGGGTCTATTGGAGAACTGGGAATGGGATTTGGCTAAGGCGGGACCAGCACTGGTGGCGACGTCGACTAGACACCAGATGATACAGTTGAATATCCTACATAGAATTTATTATACGCCGGTCAGACTGTATAGAATGGGGAATACTGGTACCGACTGTTGTCTTCGGTGTGATAATGTTCAGGGCACATTCTTGCATATGATCTGGGAGTGTCCTGGAGTCGGGAGGTTCTGGAGGGAAATAATGTGTATTGGGGTTCTAGTGCTGGGGAGACCTGTTCCTGTGACTCCAAAGATTTGTTTATTGTCTATTTTTCCCGATGAGATTGAGGATGCAACTGACAGATCTCTACTGAGTGAGCTATTGGTGACGGCGAGAAAGGTGGTGGCCTTGAACTGGATGTCGAATAGAGTTCCCAATTGTAGGGCGTGGATAAACCTTGTTTCACAGTGCATTCCACACTATAAATTGGTTTACTTACACCGGGGTACTCCAAATAAGTATGACAAGATCTGGGGAAGATGGCAGAACTGGTGGACGAATAGAGCAGATGCTACTGTGGCACCGAATGATGTGCAACTTACTGGTGATGGTTGATTGAGGTCATACCTGCTTGTTGCGTGGATGGCTGTGATGTATAACTGATGCGTGACATTGTGAATGAACTCTGTTCATACCGGGATCTCGTGAAAATGCTGGCTGGTGGGCGGATGGGGGGGGGGTGCTGCGGGTTTGGGAGAGAGAGGAATTGGGGTTGGGGGGTATAGTAAACTTTAAGTTCGGTTAGATTTTAGGAGATTAGGTTATTGAATGTTGAAATAATATTAAAAACCTCAGGTTGACTCTGTATGCCCTACTGATATGCATATGTTCTTTTCATTGTTACAAATGTCTACATACTTTTGCTGTACTTGAACGATTCTACATGTACTTTTTTGTATTTAAGATGTGTATGGAGCAACCTGATAATAAAGTATATTTAAAAAAAAAAAAAAAAAAAAAATTCTTACCCACTATGGAAGTCAAGCTCATAGGTCTATAATTTTCTGGTTTGGACCTTGCCCCCTTTTTGAACAATGGAACTACATCAGCTTTCCTCCAATCACATGGCACTATGCCTGATGAAAATGAATCAATAAATATTAAAGTATAATGGTCTTGCCATTACTGAACCAAGTTCCTTAAGTGCCATTTTCCAGTCTCTTTTGGACCTTGTCCTCAGTAAGCCATGTACATGATGGAGGAAATTATGTGGTTTTGTCTAATTGCCAATAGCCTGTCATTGTTGCTTCCTTTGTATATACTGAAGCAAAGAATGTATTTAGGGCGTCAGCCATAGCCTTATCCTCACTAATCAATTCACCTGTCTCAGCCTTAAGATCAATATCAACTTTAACTTTTTTGTTATTAATATACTTGTAGAATGGTTTAGGATTTGTCTTGCTTTCGTTTGCAATACTTCTCTCATTTTCAATTTTAGCTAATTGCTTGTTTGCAGATTTTATTACATTATTTGTATTACTAAATAATGCATCTGAACCGTTTATAAATTAATCTATGAAATATTTAGAATAGATTATATACAATTTATTGTTTTAGTAGCGACTTGACTGAATGACACCAACCTGAAAATGTGGTCTTGGGCATGGATCCAATGGCAGCAAAGTTCCAATCACTCTGACAATGCTGCGAGTCCAGCCATACTCTTTCCTGTGCAGTACTTGTATAACCTTCAAAAAACAAACACAGGGAATGTTGGCTGAGGAACAGATATGCACATTACATAGCCTTTCCTACAAATATCACTTGAACAAGAGTTGCTGTCTATCGGGAGATTTTTACGTTGCTTTTTTTTTTTTTTTTTGCTTGATTTGGGGCACTAAAAGAGCATTTTAGTCTTACCTGTTAAATCCTTCTCTCTTAGCCCATATAGCTTACAGGTACCATGGGGGAGGCGACATCTCCTTCTAGTAAGTTGGAACAATTCTTCAAAGAAGTTGCAGGGGCGGAGCCCCCCTCTACTCCTAGCAGGCTACCCAGCTACTCCCCTCCCCAGTTAGATTTGTGACATAACACTTACTGAGCTAGAGAGGAGGAGAAGAAGAAGAAGAGGAAAGCTCCTGTGAGCTTGGACACGATAGGACTCCCGCATCCAGCCACAAGAGACCAAGCATGGTCCCTTTCACTGGATGGGAGACCTGTAAGCTATATGGACTAAGAGAAAAGGATTTAACAAGTAAGACTAAAATCTTCTTTTCTCGGACGTCTAATATAGCTTACCGGTACCATGGAGATGTACTAACATTGAGTTTCAGGGTGGGAAAAATGAAGGAAAGGACCAAGCGCCGGTCCCCATGATACCAGAGCTCCCATGTACTATCCAGACATGGAACAGTTACGCAGCACACATAACAAGAGCCAACTCAAATGATAGAGAACTATAAGGCACAGGAAAGTAAAGTTCTAGACAGGCAAAACTACCTCCAGGACTTTCCTACCAAAGCTGGCTTCAGTCGAAGCCAGGGCATCAACAAGATAGGGTTTGGCAAAAGTGTGTAGAGAAGACCAAGTGGCTGCCCTGCACAGCTGATCAGCAGAGGCCTGATTCTTGTAGGCCCAGGAGGCTCCAATTGACCTAGTGGAATGAGCTGTGAAGTGAAAGGGAACAGGTTTCATTCTGAGTTCATAAACCTTGAGAATGGCAGACTTGACCCAAGACGCAATAGTAACCTTGGATGCCGCCCTACCAGCCCTAGGAGCCTCAGGGATGACAAAAAGTGCATAAGTCTGACAGGCAGACTCAGTGCGATGCACATAAAACTTAAGGCAGCCCACCACATCCAACAAGTGGAGATCCCTCTCCTTGTCAGGTTTAGAGTCAGGAAAAAAGAAGGCAGAACAATCACCTGATTGATGAGGAACTCAGAGACCACCTTAGGAAGAAATTCCTGGGGAGGTACAGAGAACAACCTTATCCTTATGAAACACCAGGAAAGGCGGCTTGCAGGACAAAGCCTGTAGCTCAGGCACTCTGCGGATAGAGACCACCGCCAAGAGAAAAACAATCTTCCACGTCAAGGGAAGAAAGGGAATGGTAGCCAAGGACTCAAAAGGAGGCCGCTGCAAAAATCCCAAGACAAGGTTAAGGTCCCACTGCAGTGTAGAAGTGTAACGGTTATTCAGACTCTCAGACCAGAGGTAAAAAATAAAACACAGTTTTATTGAGAACAAATAAAGAACACGGCCCCCTAAGGGCAGAAATAGGTAATTACACGTAACTGCAGGCAATATGGCAATATAGCAGACACAGTATAGGTAAGGAGCAATACTGCACAAACAATGGAACAGTGGAAAGCAAGGGTTAAGTCCAATGTAATAATCAGTCCCTGAGGTGGTGTGTAAGCCTACGCCCAGTAGTGGATAAGAACAGCCAAAGGCTGCGGTGAGAGATGGAAGCACCTGGTAGTGAGTCCACACAGTAGTACTCAAGGACTGGTGATTTGCAAGGCCAACCACTTATGCTAGAGCCACTTAAGACAAGAGCCAAGGGTACTCTGCCGTGCGTAATCAGATAACCACACTGCGTGAGCTGAATGGAATCAGAGCCAACCGCACTCGCGGTGTAGAATGGGTTAATGACACTGCGTGAGCTGAATGAAACCTGAGCCAGCAGCACCCCTTCGTGCATCAACAAATACCCACACTGCCAGAGCTGAACGGGACCAGAGCCAGTAGCACCCCGTGATGCGTAACGGATATACCAACACTGCTTAGAGCTGAGTAGGACCAGAGCCAGTAGCACCCTTCCAGTGCGTAACTGAAATCGAGTGAATGGCAAGAGCACTAGGTAGACAGTAACGGAAAACACCACGGCTCTGCAAGTTAATGGACAGGCTCGGTACGGATGGCAAAGAGCTCAGCAAGTGTTTAATGGAGAGGCTCTGTATCTGAGGCAACAAGCTCTGCAAGGGTTAATGTACAGGCTCGGTAACGGAGGCAACAAGCTCAGCAAGAGTTAACGGATAGCTCAGTATCGGAGGCCACAAGTACTGCAAGTGTCAGCGAGCAGGCTCGGTAACGGAGGCAATACACTCAGCAGGTGTTAACGGACGGCCCTTAATCTGAGGCAACAGGCACGCCAAGGGTTAATGGACAAGCTCGGTAACGGAGGCAATACACTCAGCAGGTGTTAACGGGCGGCCCTTAATCTGAGGCAACAGGCACGCCAAGGGTTAATGGACAAGCTCGGTAACGGAGGCAACAGGCTCAGCAAGTGTAAATGGAGGTCAGCAAAAGAGGAACAGGTCTGACAGTTCACAATGTCGCCAAGCGACATAGACGAAGCCTCACTGAAGCCGATCACTGGAAACAAGCAGGAAAGTGGGTCAGGCCGGATCACACACGGAGCAGGAGCGTCAGACAAGCCGGATCAATCACGGAGCAGGAACGTCAGCCAGGCCGGGTCATACACGGAGCAGGAGCGTCAGACAAGCCGGATCAATCACGGAGCAGGAACCAGGAGAATAGTCAGACAAGCCGAATCGGTACACAGGAACGCAGGAACACAGCAACGGAAGCACTGGTACAGGAACACCACGAAAGGGCACCTGTCAGGTGCCAAAGGCCCGGTATAAGAAGGCCATACTGGGCGGGCATAAGAGGTACTGCCAATAGGAACACACCACAGCAGAGAGTGACAGGTAATCACGGGAACTGTGATAAGGAGCCTTATAAGCAGGGAAAGCATGAGCAACACCCTGAAAGAAGACCTTGACATCCGGAAAGGTGGCAATATGTCTCTGAAAAAAAGACAGAACAGAGGTCTGAACCTTCAAGGAACTAACGCTAAGGTCCTTGTTCACACCATTCTGCAAAAAAGACAGGATAGCTGGAAGATCACAACAAGCACGGAAGATAGACCTTATAATAGGCTTTAGAAGAAACGGTTTTTCTAGCCCGAATCATAGTAGAGACTACTGGAGAATAGCCTTTCTTCCTTATGATGGAGGCCTCAACAGCCATGCCGTCAAAGCTTAATGGTCCACATCCTCCTTCCACAGGTACCCCTGGCGAAGGAGATCCTGTCTGCGTGGCAGAGCAAACGGTGCCTGGGTAGATAGTGCTAGCAGTTCTGGAAACCAAGGCTGTCTGGTCCAATATGGAGCAACCAGTATGGTGGGAGTCCTGTCCATCTGAATCTTCTGCAGCACCTTGGGTTGGAGGGGAAGAGGAGGGAAGATGTATGCCAGATCCAGTTGCCATGGGATTGACAGAGCATCCACAGCAAACACTAGAGGATCCCTCCATCGTGAGCAAAACATCTGTACTTTTCGGTTGTCCTTGGTAGCCATCAAGTCTTTTATGGGAAGACCCCACATCTGTACCAGGAGATCGAACACTTCTGGGTGAAGCTCCCACTCACCCTGATCCACCACGTGCCGACAGAGGAAGGCTGCCAGGATGTTATCTATGCCTGGGATGTGCACGGTGGAGATAGCAGGTACATGATCTTCTGCCCAGGTTAAAATACCCTTGACTTCTAACCAAGCAGCGGGACTTCTGGTGCTTCCTTGCTTGTTGATGGAAGCCACGGCCATGGTGTTGTCGGACTAGACACCCCATCAGATGGGAGGTCCAATAATTCAGAGCATGGGAAATCTCCCTGAGCTCTAGGATGTTTATGAGAAGAAGAGTCTCCTCTTCTGACCAGTAACCCTGAACACTTAAGTGACCCAAGACTGCGCCCCAACCGTGCAGGCTGGCTTCCGTCATCGCTGTGGTCCAGTATGGAATCAAAAATGTCCTCCCTTTCGGAGGGCTGGAGATGTTCAATCATCAATGAAGGCTCTGAGCTACCTCCAAAGGAAGGGAGACAGGCTGATATAGGAGATCCATGCTTGCAGAGGGAACACAGATCACAAACCTCTGAAGTTCTCTGGCATAAGCCATGGCAAACGGGACTGCTTCCATGGTGGAGATCATCTTACCCACCAGGGAGGAGAACTTCCTTGCAGGAGCTGACGGCCAAGACCGGGCTGAAGATACCAGATACCTTGGTGGTGAGCAGTTGAATTGAGTCCTCCGTCAGGTAGACCATACTCTGCTGAGTATCGAAGCAGAGACTGAGGAACACCAAGACCTGTGAGGGCACCGGGGCTGACTTGTCCATATTCAGAATCAAACAGTGTTGGAGAAGGATCTGTGCACAGCCTTGGAAATGGATGTCCAGGAGGTCCCTGGAGGAGAAGGTCGTCCATGTAAGGCGTTACCTGAATCCCCTAGATGTACAGGAAGGCAATCAATGCACCCAGAACTCGAATGAACACCTGAGGAGCTGTTGTGAGCCCAAAGGGGAGAGCAATGAACTGGAAGTGACCCACTTTGCAGGCAAACCTGAGGTACTGTTGACTGTCCGGATGTACAGGGATGTGCAGATAGGCATCCTGAAATTCCAGACTCCAGAACTTCCCCTGGACACATTTCTGCGAAGACTGAGCGTAAAGACTCCATCTTGTAGTGGGCATTGACCACAAACTTGTTGAGGGCCTTGAGGTCCAGGATCAGGTGGAGCCAACATCTTTCTTTGGAACTACAAAGAGGTTGGAATAAAAGCAGAAACCTCTCCCCTATTTGGGGACAGGTGCCAGAACTCCATTGTCTAAGAGAGACTGGACCACCCCATTAAAAAGCCTGAGCTTTTCCTGTCCCTGAGGGGAATGAGAAGGGAAGAACCTGAAGGGTGAAGGGATTTGAAGGGAATCCTGTAACCTTCTGAAACCACCTGTAATACCCACTGATCCGCAACAGAGCCTGTCCAAACAGTCAAAAAGTGATGCAGGCGGCCTCCCACTGGTCACAGACCAGGGTTTCGGGCCATGGGAAGCACCTATGGACGTGAAGTTAGCCTTCAGAACAGTGTCAAGTTTCCTGTCAGTCACGTCTTTTAGAGAAGAAGCATCCACCACAGCCAAGACTGTGGACTTAGAAAGCCTAGAAATGGGGGAAATCAACCTGAGAAGGAGAAGCCCACTGAGTCAAAGCAGATTCAAAAAGGGATAAAGTTTAGAGAACCTCTTTGACAGAGAAAGACGCTTATCAGGCATCTTCCACTCATCTAGGATAATCTGATACAGAGTGGGATTAGGCGAAAAAACAGTGCTTGACTCCTTAGGCTTTTGAAAGACATCGGAAGTAGCCTGTTGCTCTACAGGGAATAGAAGAAATATTTAAATTGGTCAATACCGCCTTAATGAGACCCTCAGCAGAGGGTTCAGGGTCAGTTTCAAAGGGGTCACCATAAAAGTGGGAAGAAGCAGCCCCTTCAGAACACACATCATCCTCAGCATCCTCATCCGATTCCTCAAAAGAAGAATCAGATAAATCAGGAATGCCAGGAGCCTTAGGATAAACCTGAAGGAGGTATGGGGTCTCCATAACTGAAGAACCTCCTGAATAAATAGAGGAAACTGTGCCATAGAGGACTTTAAGTCCTTGACCCAATGTGGCTCTTGATCACGGCTGGAAGGCCCTGACGGAGAAGCGAGGTCTGCAGCACGAGGGGCATAAATGCCCAGAATACCCCATAGGAAGCCCAGAATTGCATGAGGAACAGTACGTGAGGGGGGTCTGAGACGCCCCTGAGTCCTTAGCCTTAGGCCTAGCCCCATGTCCTAGTGGAGCCATCATTCTAACAGGAGAAAAGTTTCAATAAAGTAATGGAAGACTCAAATACTGTTATCCAGATTAAGGATTTCACCCCAAAAAGCTTAAAATGTACTTTTCTGGCAAGCAAAGGCTTAACCTGAGGAGGACAGCTGAGGAGACCAAGCCCTCCGTATGATACTTATGAAGAAAGGAAGACAAAATGGCGACAGCACAGAGAACCAATCAGAAAACAGCCCGTGAAATGGGCGTTTATGGGAAACATAGTTTCCTCTATACAGAGAACCAAAAGCAGAACATAATCCCCCCAGGACCCCCAAGACATGGACAATGTCCATACAGAGTACCAAAAGCAGAACAGAATCCCCCCAGGACATGGACAGTGTCCACTGGATAGTTAGGGCAGTGAACAAAATGAAAATGAGCCATTTCCCAACTCGGTACTCAGAGCGATTGTGGAGATATGTCCCAGAAACGGCTGTCCCACATAGATCAATGGCGCATCGCGGCTATGCGGTAAAGCACGACCTTAAAGGACCGGAATTCAAATTTTACACAGAAAATGAAAAAGTGTAAAACACACATAAAAACATCATATACTATAAGCGAATTAAATAAAACATGTATACAAGACACCCCAAATGTCCAATACTGCCAGGGAAGGGGTTAAGTACCACATAGCAAACAATGCAGCAAAGATCCCAGATGAGCAGCCATTAGTAAATAATAATACCCAACATGATTGCTGGAGTTATATGGAAAGCCTATTAAACTCTTGCGCATATGGGACAGTGGACCATAGCACTCAAACGGTTGCTCACCTTTTTTGCAGGTCTTCTATCTTCAGATTACCATTATAAAGAAGAAGCCTCAAAGACACTTCCTCCCAGGTTCTCTCCCAGGGCTGAAAGGGTCCACCAGCAGCTCCTGTAAACTGGGCAACCCACCAAGGGGAAGCCAGTAATGGTAATCCACCTAATAGGGGAATTTGGACAGCCCCATATCTAAGTAAAAATAATAAAAGAACTAAAACTAGGCAGAACTGTTCACAACCTTCCTTCCACAATGAGGAACAAATCTAACTGGGGAGGAGAGCAGCTGGGTAGCCTGCTAGGAGGAGAGGGAGGCTCCACCCCTGTAACTTCTTTGAAAAATTGTTCCAACCTTCTAGGAGGAGCTGTTGTCTCCTCCATGGTACCTGTAAGCTATATTGGATGACAGAGAAAGTTTCTTGTAATTTACCGTCATTTGTCATTCATTCATTTCCACAAATGCCTCAGGTAAAAGTGAAAACATATGACCATTTTTAAAAACTGTTGCTATTGTGGAGTAAACCAACTGCACCATGGGGGACAAATACAAATTGCTGTTACATTAAAATGGAACTGTCACCTTAAAGGGATAGTAATACTTCAAAATTACTATCCCTTATATTGACGCCCTTGTAAAATTGAATAAAATGCCACCAGCGGCATCTCTCAAACCTTTACGGTTTGAGAGATAGCCGCTTTTAAACTTCGCTCCCCCCTGCCTCTCCGCCGACAAGGTTAAAAAAAAAAAAAAAAAAAAAAAAAGGAAATATTTATAAAGAAGTAAAGTCACATTTATAAATATGTCTGAGAATATTCAGAGAAAATTTGCAACTGGGAATATTTTTTCACATACCTAGCTGTCACGACATACTTCCATTAAAGGGATAGTAATGTTTCAAATAGTATTTGGGCCATGAAGAGTGTTATTTCGATACTGCCAGAACTGTAGTACAAGAGTAAACTGAATCCCCCTGCAGCCCCTTTTACCTAGTGTAAGCCACCTCACCTCAGATGTGGAATCTGGTCTTGAGACCAGCCAGCTCACAGCAAGGGACAATCTTCTTTCTATGATTGTAAGGAAACCCCTGCCCCCCTTTGACAGGTTTTTCAGGTGTTTCCTTTATGCCAGTTGAAGACTGTCCCTCTCTGAGATCCTTCTGGACAGTCTTGCTGCTCTGAGGTGAGCAGTGTTATGTCAGCAAAAGGGGCAGGAGGGGGATACTTTATCATTCAATTACTCTTGAGCTACAATGCTGACAGTATTGAAATAACACTCTCCACGGCCCAAATACTATGAAGATTAATTGGAGCTGCTTTTATTTTTAAACATTACTATTCCTTTAAGAACAGGTTATAAAGGACTAAGATTTAATCACTAAAATTGCCTTTATTTTTTGTGCAATTAGCACATTTCTTCTACATACATTGTGGCACAGTTCATATTTGGACAAGACCATTGCTACTCCACTTTTCAAAACAGTCAACTGATTTAGAGAAAATGTCATCAAACGTTTATACAGATTATTATGTCGCTTTGGGACAAATGATACAGACACTTTCTTTATAATTCCAGTTTTATAAATCTCCCTCATTGAGTCTTTATGTGTGGTGTGCTATTCTGTGGCTCAGAAACTGCCCCACAGGGAACAAATACAAATCTCCATTCATTTAAATGTGTCTTTGAAAGAGGTCTTACATTACATAAGTGACCTAACATTCAAGATGGTAAAATAAATAAATAAATAAACCCACAAACCAAAGTGGATCTTTGTGCAACTTACAGATAAATTGGAACCAATACGTTAACTTAGGTGACTTTGAAAGAGCTTCGAAAAATCACCTATATATGGTAACCATTTTTTTTTTTTTTTACAACTGTAATTTAGGAGATTATTTTAACTTTGTCAGTTAATGCAAAACAGAAAGTACTGGTTGGCACAGCCTCTCCCTCCCAAATACCGCTTCCTGCCAGGAAGGACTAGTTTATTTGCAGAAACTTAAAAATAAATAAAGGTATAGATCTCAAACTATAGTTTTTAAATAAAGAATGGCTTACCCAAACAGAGGTCATTTTTAAAGATATTTCAAAATCATTATAAAATGTGAGATCTACTTTAAAGGGATAGTAATGTTTCATAATAAAAGCAGCTCCAATTAATCAATTGAATGCTAAAGTATCCCCCTCCCGCCCCTTTTACTGATGAAAGTGCTCAGCTCAGAGCTGCAGTGTGGTGTCCAGGTGGATTGCAGAAAGGGACAATCTTCAATTAAGATATGGGAAAAACCTGAAAAACCTGTCATTGGGGGCAGGGCTTTCATTGTTCTCACAGTAAGAAGATTGTCCCTTGCTGTGACCTGTCTGGTCAAGAGACCAGATTCCACATCTGAGGAGTGGGGGCTTACACTAGGTAAAAGGGGTGGGAGGGGGGAACTTTATCATTCAATTACTTTTGAACTACAACTGACAGTAATGAAATGGCACTCTCTATGGCTCAAATACTATGAAGATAAATAGGAGCTGCTGTTTTTGTGAAACATTACCATCCCTTTAAGGCCATTGCCCACTTGACCATTTTAGTTTAGCAAAGCCAGACTAAGGGCAGACTATGCATGACATAGGGAGAAGAGGCGGGAGGGGGAACTTTAAGATAAAATTAAAAGAAGATTACAATGATATGGACATTTAGAAAGGCACCGTTCATTAAAAATAAATAAATAAAAAGCAGAATGCATAATTGATAATAACTTTATATCCTGACATTACCATCTCTTTAAGAGGTTACAATGGAAAGAAAAAAAAAAAAAACATTCCAACAGGTTACAAAATTAAGATGGTAACACTTTGGAACCAGTTCAGAATATATGGAGATGGGAACACCCTTAGCTGCCGTACTTAAACCATCTAAGATGTAAATACCTTCAGTTATTCAGTATTAATATTGAAGGTATAAACTCTTCTGGTACACAAAACAAAACATTTATGAACTATTAACAGACTAGTATCCTGAGGAGGCTAATCCCTCAGTAACACTATAAATACACTACTCACTATGAAATAGCTACACATAGTGGTGGAACAAACATGTCAACAGTTCAACATAAAAACATGTCTTTGTCAGTTTGTCAGAATATGAGTTAGTTGACAGAGGTATGAATATAATCAATGTTCATGCAACTTTTAGCTTCCCATTGTAAATCTTACTTAATGTGGCAAGTCTACTAAGCTGCATTATAATTCCCGCCTTACGTCCAAGCCACCATTTATAGGAGTCCAGAGGTATTACAGCTTAAACTTTTTTTTTGTCTTTACATTAAAATTGCCCTCTAGTGGCCATATTTCAAATAGTTTGTCTGTTGCATTCTATGGGAGAGGTGAGTCATGGACAACACATCTCCATAGAAAGGTATGTGTCACTTTGTGTCAGTTTGAACTTTCAGGAAAGTATCTCCCTTGATCTCAGTTTCTAGCTAGTAGAACAGTTTAAAAGATTATATATTTTGAATAAAAACGGTTAGCAGTAGGAGTACTGTTTTACTCAGCAAGAAACACCATAAGACATACAGATTTTCATCATAAAGATGGCACGGTTCTTCAATGAGCATCGATTTACAAAGTGTACATTCATAAAAATAAATGTGGCTTGTGTATAGACATACCTGCATACTAATTCCAGGAGGTAATACTGAAGGAAGATGGGCTTCTAGAGCACGAACAAAACGTCTTCTGTTGGTATAATGTTCCCATATTGGAACCAGCTAAATAGATAAATACATAAAAATAAAAAATGAGTATAGAGGTTTGGCATGTAATAGATGTTGCATCAGAAATATAAATTGCTGTATGTTATTGTGGCTCGCCGGACCTGTTGTCTGGCATATATTTTTTTTTTCCTTATTTGAAAACTTCATTTGAAACGGCCTATATGCCACATTAACCAAAAGTCCAGTAGACATATAGTTTAGGAAATATCCACCATTATTCATGGGAAAAGTGAAAATATCCTGGAGCAACACAGTGCTCAATTAGCATATGAAACACTCAATGGTACCACAGAGTACATTAGCATACCGTACCAAGTATAAATATCTCCCAAACTGTACATTTGCTGGTCCTTTGACTAATATGACAAATAGGCAGTTTTTAATGACATTTTCAAATATGCAGACTTGAATCAAGGAGATAGGTCCACTTTATTTGGTCAACCTGTGGTCAATCAGAGATATCCTAAAAGCATGCACTGCTCATAGCTCTTGAGGACCAGAGTTGGCTATCCTTGGTTTAAAGGGACCACATCACCTAAAAACAACTTTGTTGATTTTGTAAGAGCTTTCAACATCACCAGCATGTTGTGATGGCCATTTATTTTTATTTAGAAAACTAGTTTTTGAATTAGACATATCATATGCTAATTAAAAAGGCATTTACACTGAGTCTGTTCCTACAGATAAAAAAAAAAATTAAAAAATAGCCTTGCTCTCTGTGCAGCCCCAAATGCCTCTGCAGGGGAAGGGGACCAGAAAGTTGACTTCCTCCAACCGTTAGAGTGGGCTGGTATGCAATCAGAAGTATGTGGTTATCAGCCACAAACTCTGTGGCTTGTGTGTACAGTCTGCGTACCCGGTCTTTGAAGTCAGAAATAGAGGGTCTCTGACTACCTGTTTTACACAGGTATGGAGACTCAACTGCGAGACTTCAGACTCCTAGTTCAGCCTCTTTCCACAGCAACAATAAAAGAAAATTGGGGATCTTTTTACAGACCTCTGTTCTGCTCTTCACTTCCTCACATTGTAGCCCCGGCATCTTTGGAAGGTCTGTTCCATGGAAGCAGGTCATTCAATAGGGCACTAGTCATTTGATAATTTTTCCTCTAAGGCAAGGAGGAGTTGAAGTTGTGACAAGAACATCTTAGCATTAACAGGGTTAAAACCCCATTTTAATCAATGGGAATGTGGAGAATTTTTTATTTGCTTCCAATGGTACAGCAGGTTTTCTCCAAAATGTCTTTCTTGACATGTCAGCAAATTATGACTAAACTAATGTTTAGCATTCTGTGATTTCGGGCAGTGTCTACTGCAAATGACTGCATCGGACAAACATCTATGTTCGGGCAGTCTCTACTGCACATGACTGCATCGGCCTGGGTTCGGGCAGTCTCTACTGCACATGACTGGATTGGACAAACATACATCTGTCTTTAATATTATAGGATAAGGCAGGCCAAACACCTCCTAATATTAAATCCTCGCTTATCTTACAGTGCAAGTATGATTTGTTTTAGACCTTACATTTTAAGCAGTTACAAAGTTATTCAAACTATCCACAGCAGCTGAAAAGACTGGAGGGAGTTATGATGCTTTTACCAACACTGATAAAAGTTTCACAGCAGACAGGGCACCAGGTTCTCTGTATGGTGAAAATACACTAGACTGGAGGTAGAGAACTTCCAAGCTCCATTTTTTTTTGTGATGCAGGAATAACATTAAAGGGATAGTAATACTTCGTTTTAACTTTATTTTATTTTGTAGGCATTAAAAAAACATGAAGAACGATATAAGTCTTATCTCTCAAACCTTTATGGTTTAAGAGATATTCACAAGCAAAGTTTCCCCTCCCCGCCCCTTTTACCTAGTGTAAGCCATCTCTTCTCAGATGTGAATCTGGTTGTAAGACCAGACAGATAACAGCAGGGGACAATCTTCTTTATATGAAAACAATGAAAGCCCTGCCCCCCTTGACAAGCTTTTCAGGTTTTTCCCTTATCTTAATTGAAGATTGTCCCTCTGTGCAATTTACCTGGGCACCTCCCTTCTGCTTTGGCTGAGCAGTGTTACATCAGTAAAAGGGGCGGGAGAGGGACACTTTGTCATTGAATAACTCCTGAACTACAACTCTGACAGAACTGAAATAACACTCTCCAAAGTCCAAATACTATGATGATTAATTAGAGCTGTTTTTATTATGAAACATTACTATCCCTTTAAAATTTGTTACAAAATATATTCATGGAGCCACACGTTACTCATTTGCAGGACCCCAAACTACTCCTACTTAAGTATTATGTCTTAAAGGGATAGTAATGTTTCATAATAAAAGCAGCTCTAATTAATCATCATAGTATTTGGGCCTTGGAGAGTATTATTTCAATTCTGTCAGAGTTGTAGTTCAAGAGTAATTCCCCCCTTTTACGGATGTAACACTGCTCAGCTCAAAGCAGCAAGGTGGTGTCCAGGTGGAACGCAGAGAGGGACAATCTTCAATTAGCATAAGGGGAAAAACCTGTCAAGGGGGCAGGGTTTTCATTGTTCTCACAGTAAGAAGACTGTCCCCTGCTGTGAGCTGTCTGGTCTATGGACCACATTCCACATCTGAGGAAAGATGGCTTACACTAGGTAAAAGGGGCGGGAGGAGGAAACTTTATCATTCAATTACTCTTGAACCACAACTCTGACAGTATTGAAATAACACTCTCTATGGCTCATACACTATGAAGATTAATTGGAGCTGCTGTTTTTGTGAAACATTACTATCCCTTTAACTAAATATTCAGCAGTTCTAGAGTCCTGAGGGAAAGAAAAAAAACATTCTGCCACAATGGAACTTAACCCTTTGAGTGCCAGAGGGATATGCAATGCATTCAAAGCAATGCGTTGCGTACCCATCTGGCACTCAAATGGTTAATTAAAAGAATGAAAATAGCTAAAAATAAACTGAGGTTACATAAAAAATCCCCTGCACTTCATGCAAGCCTCTGTAACACTTCTCTTTGTTTTCTGCTGTGTAAATTCTAGTCTAATATATGCTCCAAGTGTGCAGACATTGCTGGTTTTCTGGGGTTCCCACTGATTGTGCAGGATTATCTGTGAATGGGCTGAGATAAGATAACTATACACATAAGCAGTGGGGACCAATCATTTCTCTCTCAATGCAAAAAGCACAAACAAGATTATATAAATACTCCCCGAACAGGACAATTCTCCATTTGGTCGATTTGGTTCTGACTGTGGTTCAGTGGAACCTCTGAGCCTTAGAAGTGACTTTGTAACCCTTTTCAGACCAATATGCATCAACAACTGTTTTCCAGAGGTTTTCAAAATTTCATTTATGCCATGATGTGGCTTTGGAACCTGACAACTTCAATCTGATGGCAAAGGCCACAATTAGTCAGATTTATATTGGGCATGGCTGGCCCAGATCAAGCCTAATTGTCTACAAAGGCATTAAAACAGATGAACCTAATAATCTCTTTCATTGGCTTGAGTTAATGGGGAGGGACTTTTTCACACCTGATGATTGCATGCTTCATTACCTAATAACACCAAACAAATGAAATAAGCACCAAACTTTGGTATCATTTTGTCTCTGACTCTCTCTACATATTACTACAACCCACAAAATGATCTGAGAAAATTCAACACAGAAAAATATGCTACAATACAGAAAAATCAGATGGGGCAATTTTTTGTTTATATTTTATATAGATGCTGTGAAAAAAGGATGGCAATAAGGATTTATTAAAATTAATTTACACTGCTACCCAAGGGAAAATGTCTGGGGGTGGTGATGTGGGCAGGAAGACAAATCTTGTACAAGTCAGTGCAGGAACACAGCAAGAGGTGAAGATGGGATGAGTAATAGAGATAAATGGGAGGGGATTGGGTAAATCACTGCAGGAAAGTGTCCACTGTTGTCCTGCTCTGCTGTCCACCGAGACGTCACTGCTCTGTTTCTTCCTCTCCCTCACCCTCTCTTTCAAAGCTCTGTCCCTCAGATGCCTCTCACTCCTTGATTATGGATGGCTCCAGTGTCAACACGTAGGGGAGGATGATGGAAGTTGGATGGAGAGCTAGAGATCATCCATCTGTGATGGTCAAGATGTTCTATTATGGCTAACTTAGGGACCCCAGAGTGCACAAGCTACTGCCTGTCTTTATATGTAGTCGCTGCTTTGCCCATGCTTTACTGGGAACCTGTGCATATCATCTTCTTCCTTACTCCAGTTGCCACAGAGCAATGAAGAGGAACATGTGTGGACTGTCCAGCAGTTAATCTATACCAGAGAGTTGCAATAATACAGACAGGCAGTACCTCTGCATCCTGGGACACCAGAACCACTATAACAAAATACTGTAGCCTGCACAGGAAATGTAGTCTAACCAGGAAAATGGCAGGCCATTTCTACCAGCTATATATACTTATTTAATACACTAGTGAATGCTACATGGCTTTGCCAGTTCAGTTGGGTGCACCATGCACTTCGAGGACCTGCTGGACAGTTGCAGTGGTGAGTCTCGCTCCAGCAATTTCCTCAGCAGTGGGCAAGGGGTCCATTCCTGATTCATTGCCTGCCACCCCAGGGTGGACAGTGAGCCAGAAACATAATATATAGATATGATACACACTAACAATTTTCATACACACAGCCCTCCACCAATGTTCTGCAGCCCTTAGGCCAAAATAATTAACATTTGTACTAAACATGTAGCTGTGACAAAAATATGTGTACACTTTCATTTGTGTGTAATAATCATGAATTAGTAAAAAAATTATATTTTCTATAAAATGTGTGTTTTTTTGCTCCTACAGATTTTAGGGAAAATAAAGTTATATTTACTAACCTGTTCAACTGGTATTCCAAGGTGTTCGAAGAGTTGTCTTAGGAGGTCCAATAATAGAGACATTTTAACACCTGGAGGATGTATTAGCACCACTTCCTACCAGATCAAAACATCCTGAAAAACCAACAAACAGTCACACAGGGAACACTATTGGCCTTACTTGAAAAAGAAAAGTGGAATAATTCTAGGGCAAACCAATTGCATCATAAGGGCTTCATATAATTCCCATTTATTTAACCGTTTGAGTACCAAAGGGTTATTCAGTCCATTGGCACTCAAAGGGTTAAATTGTGCTTTTAACCCTTTGAATGCAGGACTCCCAAAGCAATGCTTTAGAGACCTCTATAGCATTTAAAGTGTAGAATATCCATTTAAATTCAAAAGCGGCTTTGGAAATTGGTCAGTTTGTTTGCTCCAGAATTGCTCCTTTTTCGCATAAGGCTATTAACCCTTGGCGTGCGAGAGGTATGACACTCAAACGGTTAATTATCAAAAATATCAGCTTTTAAAATATTATTACAGTATTATATTTCATTTACATGAGGGCACATTCCTGAGTCCTTATTCTACAAAATATATGACACAATTGGAGGAGGGTGGCAAAGTGGTGTCCAACAAATTCAATCTTTGCAAATAAATTGATGCAGAGAAGTGTGTGGTCAGAGTTGTAGTTCAAGAGTAATGGAATGATAAAGTATCCCCCTCCCACACCTTTTACTGATGTAACAATGCTCTGCTCAGAGCAGTTAGGTGGTGTCCAAGTTGATCCCAGAGAGGGACAATCTACAATTAGCATAAGGGGAAAAAAAAAAAAAAAAAAAACTATCAAGGGGGGCAGGGTTTTCATTGTTCTCAAATTAAGAAGAGTGTCCCTTGCTGTGAGCTGTCTGGTCTTAAGCCCAGATTCCACATCTGAGGGGAGGTGCTTATACTAGGTAAAAGGGAGGGAGGGGGATACTTTATCATTCAATTACTCGAACTACAACTCTGACAGTATTGGAATAACACTATCTGTGGCCCAAATACCATGAAGATTATTTGGAGCTGCTGTTTTTGTGAAACATTGCAATCTATTTAATAAACAGTATTATATTTTTCTAGCTAGAGTAATTGTGTAAAAGCTGCAATTTGGCAATCTAGTGAGGATGGGGAAGATTTCTGCCAGTTGAAGCAGTAAGTCTAATGAGCAGCACATTGAGGCATTATTATGTATGTAATATTTGTCTCTTTCAATTCGTCCATAACAAATGAAACATAAATTATGATGGGTTCCCTGAAAATTCCAGACTGTGCATTAAGGTGCCTTGCGCAAATAAAATTGTGAACCTCTGCTCTATATTATTCTTGACAAAAAAAGTTAATCAGTGCATTATTACAGTATCTGCTAACACAGCCTTCTAAGACAAGGAATTCCACATGCATCCTATAAAGGAAACTTTATGTTATCACAAACCATTTAAATAAATCACTACCCATTACTGTTCAAAGGAACCCTGATCATAGCAATATCTTCATCTCTGGTAGATTTGACTTCTAAATGGGCATTTTCGGGAGAAACAAAAAAGGTATTTGAGCAAACCCATATTCATTGAAGTCCTGTGCGACCACATCATCTTTTACCTAAAAAAATCCCCAGACACAAAAATATGGCAAGATGGACTGTTCATTAAAATTCTACGGGGTCCATTTCCCAAAAATGAAATGGTGTTGCAAGGGTCAGTTTTTGACTTGCAACACCAGGGATAATTCATCAAGTTCCGCTTGGCACACTTAAATATTGGAACTGGATGTCCAGTTTCAAGAAGACATTTATCTTCAAATGGAAAATTGACCACAGACTGATTTATTATTAAGACTCAAAGTGCACCTCAGTAATATGCAAAGACAAATTACCATCAACTCAGTGGCGATCCTGGTAAATGTCCCTTGTGGAGGAAAGAAGCTGCTGCTGCAGAAGCTTTCATAAATTGCTCTGTGTGTAAAAACAGAAATTGAATGTACTTACTAATAAATTATTTTTGTCCTATGAGGGATACAGGGACCATGGGGTTAGTGTCACTCCCTTAAGGAGGTAGGGCATGTTAAGAAAAAGCCACTGTACGTACCGAGCTTTCCGGTGGAATGAGCAATGATCCAGAAAGGCGCTGGTTTCAAAATGATCATATCCACTTGTCTAGTGGTAAATTTAAAGGGATAGTAATGTTTCACAATAAAAGCAGCTCCAATTAATCTTCATAGTATTTGGGCCATGGAGAGTGTTATTTTAATACTGTCAGAGTTGTAGTTCAAGAGTAATTGAATGATAAAGTATCCCCCTCCTGCCTCTTTTACTGATGTAACACTACTCAGCTCAGAGCTGCAAGACTGTCCCTCTCTGCGATCCATCCGGACAATCTTCAATTAGCTTAAAGCATAACTATCAACTAAAACCAAAGTTTTACCATGCATTTTAATGTTTAACCCGACATTAGTGCTGTGTGTGTGTTCTTCAAATTACCTGGTAGTGGAGATATTTGCCCTGCAAAATCGGGCACTTCCGTGTTCTACGGTACCCTGTACCGTCTCAGGACTTCCCAGCTGCCCCAGGGAGCGCATTCACGCTGCCCTTCAAAGCTGGATTTCTGTGATGTAGCGTTACAGCAAACTCCGTTTACAATGCTACCGAGGTTGCAACCTTAGTTGCATTGTAAACGGAGTTTGCTGTAACGCTACATCACAGAAATCCAGCTTTGAAGGGCAGCGTGAACACGCTCCCTGGGGCAGCTGGGAAGTCCTGAGACAACATGGAGTCCCACAGAATGCGGAAGTGCACGATTTTGCAGGGCAAATATCTCCACTACCAGGCGACTTGAAGAACACACACAGCACTAATGTCGGGTTAAACATTAAAACGCATGGCAAAACTTTGGTTTTAGGTGATAGTTCCACTTTAAGGGAAAAACCACATCTGAGGGGAGGTGGCTTACACAAGGTAAAAGTGGCGGAAAGGGGATACTTTATCATTCAATTACTCTTTAACTACAACTCTGACAGTACTGAAATAACACTCTCCATGGACCAAATACTATGAAGATTAATTGGAGCTACTATTTTTGTGAAGAATTAAATACAAACTGCAGGAGTATTCTTTGATGCAGCAGTGTTCTTCTCTGCAGCAAGACATCTCTTAGGCTCACAAAGAGCGACAAACAGCATTCGTTTTTCAAACTCTGGAAATGAGACTACTGAAGATATGACAATAACATTTTCCATATAATAACAATATCAAAGTATTTTACCAGGAAGGATATACTGAGATGGTCTCTCGCTTTCAAGTATATCCAGGGTTATAGATAGTATTAATCAGGAAAAGATAAGTCAGATATAGTTTATGGAAAACCTTTTCAGTGGCTCAAGAGAGCGTAGAATATAAAGAAACATTAATAGACTTTATCCACCAAGGATCGAACTGTAGAATTCATCAGTGTGGATAAAACCATATCCCCTAATATGTTTTGCGTAGGTTTGTCCATGCACGATGCACTAGTAGGGCATGAATTCCCAGTGGGCAGTTTGACCTTTTTTGACAATTATTAGAAAAAAGGCAAGAAATATTACTTTTATCTGCAATGACAACTGTGGGGTTACTCCTCTTTAGGAGCCAGAGTTAATAATCTCTCCCAGTTAAGCTGACAGTGTTATTTAGTGAAAAGAAACTGTCTGCAAGTTTAAATTATGTCTGCTTTATTCTTGCAGTAAGCACCACCTCCTTGGCTTACATGAAAGCTGAGGCTGCCCTTTTCCATCCTTATTGCAACGTTACCGTGAGGAGACTGTGCATCATAATTGAATTAGCTGCCATACCTACAGCCTTGTCTTGATTGCATGCTGGGTGCACCTATCTCCGTCACCACATCAGCTATAGACAAATCTCATGTGATCAGGAAAACTGCTGAATTAGAATGCTCACACTCTCAGTTATTTATTGGTCCCCATTCTCTCAAATCATTGCCATAATAAATATGTGCTTTCACCCACACACAGCTGATGAATCACTCTCTTAACAAATGTTGTCCTTCAAGATTCAAAGGAGACAGGACCTACAGAGTTGTCTGGCAACTGCTCAGTTCTAATCCAATACCACCATCTAGTGGTCTTAACTAGAAACACCAGTGCCACTTTAAAGTGAGAGATAGTAAATAAAAAATATTGTGTGTGTCTAACACTGACATGTTTGTCCACATCTATGGGACTGAAAGAAGTCTGTTGAACCTCACATCATCTCCCAGAGTGGCAGGATTATGACCGGATAAATGGATCCAATTCCACCTCTATTAGATCTTTAAAGGGGTGAAGTTGTGAGTTATGTGTAACAGAGAGAGAGTACCTTCTCCAGGGTCTTCCCCTTATAGTGCTCTACCTCTTCAAGGGCATGACTTTAATTCTATGATCCCTGTGTCCCCTACAGGGCAATTGAGAAATGCTATTTGGAAGGCATTGCATTTACATACATAATAATGCCTCAATGTGCTGCTCATTAGACTTACTGCTTCAACTGGCAGAAATCATCCCCATCCTCACTAGATTGCCAAATTGCAGCTTTTACACAATAACTCTAACTAGAAAAATATAATACTGTTTATTAAATGGATTGCAATGTTTCACAAAAACAGCAGCTCTAAATAATCTTCATGGTATTTGAGCCATAGAGAGTGTTATTTCAATACTGTCAGAGTTGTAGTGCAAGAGTAATTGAATGATAAAGTATCCACCTCCCGCCCCTTTTACCTAGTGTAAGCCTCATTCCCTCAGATGTGGAATCTGGTCTTAAGACCAAACAGCGCACAGCAAGGGACACTCTTCCTACTTTGAGAACAATGAAAACATTGGCCCCCTTGACAGGTTTTTGGCCTTATGCTAATTGAAGATTGTCCCTCTCTGCGATCGACTTGGACACCACATTGCTGCTCTGAGCTGAGCATTGTTACAGTAGTAAAAGGTGTGGGAGGGAGATACTTTATAATTCCATTACTCTTCAACTACAACTCTGACAGTAATGATATAACACTATCCATGGCCCAAATACTATGATGATTAATTGGAGCTGTTTTTATTGTGAAACATTACTATCCCTTTAAGGATTCCACAGCAGAATTTGAAAACACTAGAGGCACCTGGACTTCACTTTGATTCCAAATAAGAGGGTCCGTGCATATGCCCAGTACCACTTCCTCACATCTGCAATCTTAACAAAGCGTTTATAAAATAACTATTGTAGGTGTAACTCCCCCTCCAAAAAAACAAGCAAACAAGCCATCATATGATGGCAAGAAAGGCGCATTTATGTTTCCTGGGGAGGCATGTGATCTATGGAGTGGATTTAGGGTATTAGAAAGAAACAAGCATTCAATCAAACACATGGAAATTAGAGCCAAGTATTGTGCTCTTGTTTTGGTAAAACAAAAGAAAAAAATCAGTGGAATGAAAGATGTGAGAGGGCACATATTCATGTCCCTTTAGCCAATTTTAAACACATAGTTTTAAGAGCTTAGACCCATGTCTACTCGTGGTTGGCTGACACCCACATGGGTTGGTCCATCACAGGAGGTTAGGAAGAACATCTCAAACTACAATTTTTCCTGAGTGAACAACCTGCATCATGGCCAGTTTTAACAATTTGCAGATCTCTTATTCTGAAACTTATCTGCATTGAATAAACAAAGAAGGACACATAAAACAGTGTGGACACTGGAACATTACAGAAAATCTCACCACTCCGTTATCCAGCGGAGATAATATCATGCATTCACAGTGTCATAAGCAGAATAGAGTGAAACTGACAAGAAAGCACCCCCCCCAAACACTGCATGTGTTTCATGTCGCTATCCTTGGTACTTCATCAGAAACTCTGTTGTGTGTGCACTTCTTTCTTCTGTTTATCCAGTACATTGAGTCAAGTACTGCCTGCCTGTCATCCCCACTGATCAATACAGTGTTGCTTAATGGTGATCCCACTGATCAGTACAGTACTGTCTAGTATTGCCACTGGTCAGTAAGTGCTGTGTGCACATCACGCCCCAGCTGTCAGTACAGTGCCACATGCCTGTGATCCCAGCACCCAGCACAGTGCTGCCTGCCTGTGACCACAGCGACCAGCACTTTGCCACCTGCCTGTGACCACAGCGGCCAACACAGTGCCGCATGCCTGTGACCCCAGCATTTAGCACAGTGCCTCCTGTTTGTGATCTCTAATGTTGCCTACCGGTGATCCCAGTGATCAGGACAGTATTGTCTGCTATAACCACTGATGAGTACAGTCCTGCCTGTAAGCCCCTGCTATTATCACAGCCCTGCCCACCATCCCCACTGATCAGTATACTGCTGCTCACCCACCATCCCCACTGATCAGTAGTGTTGTCTGCCTGCCATCCCCACTGATCAGTAGTGTTGTCTGCCTGCCATCCCCACTGATCAGTAGTGTTGTCTGCCTGTCATCCCCACTGATCAGTAGTGTTGCCTGCCTGTCATCCCCACTGATCAGTAGTGTTGTCTGCCTGCCATCCCCACTGATCAGTAGTGTTGTCTGCCTGCCATCCCCACTGATCAGTAGTGTTGTCTGCCTGTCATCCCCACTGATCAGTAGTGTTGTCTGCCTGTCATCCCCACTGATCAGTAGTGTTGTCTGCCTGTCATCCCCACTGATCAGTAGTGTTGTCTGCCTGTCATCCCCACTGATCAGTAGTGTTGTCTGCCTGCCATCCCCACTGATCAGTAGTGTTGTCTGCCTGCCATCCCCACTGATCAGTAGTGTTCTCTGCCTGCCATCCCCACTGATCAGTAGTGTTGTCTGCTTGCCAACCCATTGATCAGTACAGTACCCCATATCTGCCATCCCCACTGATCACTACAATGCTGTCTACCGGCGATCCCACTGATCAGTACAGTACGTTCTGTGATCCCCACTGATTAGTATATTGCAGTGCTACCTGTCTGTGACCTCAGTTAATAGCACACTGCTGTCAGTCTGTGATCCCTAGTGACTAGTACAGTGTTGTCTGGCCGTAATCCCCACTGGTCAGTACAGTGCTGCCTGCTTGTGACCCCAGCATTTAGAACAAAGCTGCCTGTCTGTGATCCCTAATGCTTCCTACCAGCAATCCCAGTGATCAGTACAGTATTGTGTGCAATCCCCACTTATCAGTACAGTGCTAATAGCCTGAGACCCCCAGCGATTATCACAGAGCTGTCTGTCTGTGATCCCTAGTGACTAGTACAGTGCTACCTGCCCTCCATCTCCACTTTTCATACACTGCTGCCAGCCCACCATTCCCACTGATCAGTACAGTGCTGCCAGCCCACCATCCTTACTGATCAGTACAGTGCTGACTGGCAGCCCCACTCATGAGTACAATGCTGCCTACCGGTGATCCCACTCCACTGAGCAGTACAGTACGGTCTGCGATCCCCACTGATTGGTACAGCGCTACATGCCTGTGACCCCAGTGATTAGCACATTGCTGCCAGTCTATGATCCCTAGCAACTAGTACAGAGTTGCCTGTCCGTCATCCCCACTGATCACTACAGTGTTGCCTGTCTGTGATCCTTAACTGAGCACAGCGACCAGCTGGGTGCAGTCAAGCATTGGTCCCCGGTTAATTTTTACAAAGCTCGAACAGCCGCTGCTCAGTATCTGATTGTTAATAGCATTAAGGAGAAGACTGAGGCGTACTTACACTGTATACACTGCTCCGTGTAGAGCTTTTGTAACAGTCCCTGGATCGCTAGCTCTCCGGATTGCCCTATCTTGCAGTCGTTAATGAGGTGCTACTGAAGCAGGAAGAAGGCACTGTACCCTGTGAACAAGAAACATTCAAACAGAGTGCCGCGAGACCCGGTATCGCATGCTGATTGGTCGGTTGTACGTTGTGAGAAGCCCAAACAAATAAGTAGCCAATTAGCTGTAGACTTGAAGGTGATTCGGATTACCATGTGGCAAGTCCAACGGTTATGGTGCTGATGTCTGAAGCGAGCAAAGTGTGAGCTATTAAAGTTGTGTATGGTTGTGCACGCTTTGGCGTGTGTTTTCTTTCTACAATATCCGTCTGGTATGTATACCAATTTTCGTAAAATGTATGTATGGGTGATGCGCTGTTGTGAAAGTGTTGCTAGTATAGGGTTTAACCTTTTGAGAAGCATAGAGGTGTTTGACGTATTTAGTTTATGTACACGGGCAAAATGACAGTTTTTTTGTTTGCTTTTACTTTTTATGCCTTATCTCCAAATACAAAGTGTACTATTTCTGGGGCAAAATAACTGTGAGATTCCTGATTATTGAAACTGAGATTTCAACCTTCTGAATTTTAGAAACAATGTGTTGGAGATCTCCCTAGTATTTAAGGTGTTAAACGTCCAATTTAAATCAATTAGATATTGAGAATTTGTATTTGTCCTCCGTGATTCACTTGGTGTGCACCAGCAGTGGTGCACATTTTGCCTTAAACAAATAAGGATCTTTGAGTGCTGGGGAGGTGTGCCACACATTGCTTTTTAAAACCCTTTGGTATTCAAAAGGTATATTACCCTTCAACTGCATACATAAGTAAAGAGTGAAAATCAGCAAGCATTCTCTCAGGCTTCTGGAACTGACTTTTCTGCTGTAGAACTTAGCCAAGCTTTCAACTATTATCTTGCTTTCCAAAAAATGTTCTACAGGAACAGCATAATGTGCATGTATAAAAAGGGACAGATTTCCTATTAGGCACTCTAGACAAATGCCTACAGTTCAAAGTTCTGTGGCTGGAGTGACTCATTTGCATACCAGGGAACTTTTTATTGTCTCCCAGGAGGGGAGTCCTCTGCTGCCGTGGGTGGTGTGAAGAATGACGTGTATTGCGTCAAAAAGGGGCGGGTCATAACGCGAGTGTCAGGGGAGGGCTTAAAAGAAGGCTGGGGGGGGAGGAGCTACACCTGGGGAAAAAGTGGAAGTGCAATTTGCATCCTGAGGACTCAGCCTCTGCCCCGGAGACCTGGTAAAGCAGTGCCAAGACCGGAGTCTACGGGGCAAATCCAGAGAGTTCCCAAGTATGCTCGTTTGTTCTGGTCACACCTGCATTGTGAATTGAGGATAGGGACAGAAATTGGTGTCAATTGCGAGAATCTCACAATTATCGGTATGACACTAAAGGAGCCCTTAGATAAAACCTCAGCATGCCATTCCTGCATCATCCGGAGGTGGTAGGGCCTTGCCAGTGCTATGGTTGTAGCCTACTCATGATGCAGAGGCATAATGCATCATCTGTAAGTCACCTCACATGGTGTCTGTTTTCAGACATGCCCAGTGACTGAGTCACCTAGCATGTTTAAAATTGGCGCTCTGACCACATCCACTTTTAAGACTCCTTTTTCTAATGGTGTATTTTACTGTGTTAAAGGGGAATTTTCCCATGTTAAAAAAAAAAAAAAAAAAAAAACTTTTGGCCAGGTGCTTAAGTTATTAATATATTAGGATTCGTGTTTGTTTATTTATTTTTTATTTATTTATTTTTTGCATACTTCTTAAAGAAGCAGTAAACTTTTTTGTGAAAAAATATATATTGAAGGGATTTTCCTGTTGAGTAAAGAAAGGGTACTCCCACTGCTGAGAGATTTATATTTCCAGAGTTATTACAGTTTAAACCCATGTCTTTTACATTAACAGTGCCCTCTAGTGGTCAAATTCTAATTGGCTTTCCTGTTAGATTGTAATGGAGAGGAAAGTCAGACATACAGTTCTCCATTGAATGTGATAGAACTGCCTGTCAGTTCTAACTATCAGGAAGTAAACACAGTAAATTCACTTCCTGATTATTTAACCCCTTAGGGACCCTTGACGTACCAGGACCGTCAAGGGTAAATGTGCTCCAACGACCGTTGACGGTCCCGGTACGTCACGTACTTTTTACTTACATCGCTCTACCGGGAGCGCTGTAAGTAAAAATAGGGCATGAAATAGACCGCTCCAAGATCGGAGCGATCTCTTTCAAGCCCCATAGTGACGCGCCGATACACGTGACAGGTCACGTGTACCGGCGCCTCAAAGTGCCCCTATGCGGTCGTTATGGGACGGAAATGTCCCATAACCTCCGGTCCTTAAGGGGTTAAACTGCTATACATTTTGAATAAAATATCTGACAGCGATGGGAGTACCCTTGATTTATTCAGCAGGAAATGTTCTATAAAACGTGTTTTCATTAAAAAAAAAAAAAAAGTTTACTGCTCCTTTAAGACATACAGATTTCAGTCTGTGCACTTCTGTATTCTGCGGCACACTGTATCTTCAGCACAGGACTTCCCAGTCCTGTAATTCTCCTCCCAGCTGTCCCAGGGAACGTGTTCACACTACCCTTCGTAGTGGTGTTTATCTGGTCTATCTTTACAGCAAGCTCTGTTTACCATGGTAAATGGAGCTTTTCTGTGACAATACACCACATAAATGTCACTACGAAGGGAAGCGTGAACGTGTTCCCAGGGGCAGCTGGGGGGGAGGTGGGAAATCCTGTGCCGCACATACAGTGTGCCACAGAAGTGACCAATATTAAGTCTCCATATCTGAAGAAATAGTTAAGTAAAATTAAAAAGCAATTCAAAATTTTCTAATTTAAGCCCATGGAATGTTCCCCTTTACGCACTAGGCAAAAAAAAAAAAAAAAAATTGAACATGTGAAAGTACCCCTTTAAAGTGGATGTGTCACCAATGGACAACATCCCATAAACAGGTGACACATCCAATACCATAAGTTATTTATTTTTTATTTTACGCTTCGATATTGTTTAAATTTAACTTCTAAAAGTCTGTGCTGCAGCCACTTCCGGATGACTGCGTTCTCTGTGGTTACAGAGTTCTGCCTCTGCTCTCATTCCTCCCCCAATGACAGAGGCTCCTGTCAGTAAGCTTGAGCGGTCTCATTGGCAGAGATCGATATCTAGTCAATGAGTGCTTCAGCTTACAGACTGAAACCTCTGTCATCGGAGGAGGGAGGAGAGCAGAGACAGAGTGTCGGGCTGCAGTCTGTGCGGAAGTGGCTGCAGCCCAGACCTTTGTAAGTTAAATTGAAATAAAAATGTTTTTATGGTATTGGATGTGTCACCTAACTATTTATGGGATGTTGTCCATAGGTGATGTATCCTATTTAAGTAGCCAAATAAAACTGACCTTTCTTTGAACATGTGTTTAAAGACATTATGAAAGTCAGAATTACATATACAAAATAAAGACTACATTTTCTTTTAAACATAGAAACCTTGGTCTCTGGTTTGTGTTCTGGACCTATCCTGGCTTTTTGTTAGTATTTGGTACATTCATATGTATACAAATGTGAGAGAGCTATATAGATCTCTAATAATAAACTTTCTAAGTCTATATTTTACCCGTGGCCCTTTTTGTTTTAGAGACATATAGGGCCTCTAACGCTTTTTCTTTTCACTTACCCACTATACCCAAGTTCTTATACCCCCTAAATATTCTAAGGGGGATTATATGCCCTACTGCCAATTTTATGCATGTGGGCTAACATATAAGAACTACATTTGTCAAAGGGGACCCTTCAATCAGAAGAGTGTCATTTGCCTGGAGTGACCCCCAACTATCCAGTGCAGGCCTTCCAACTGAGAGGCAAGGGAAGCCTCTTGGATATGTGAGTAGATTACCTTTTGGGTACAGGGGATTAATATATTATATCGCATATATTAAGAATACAAGGCTAAGAGGTGTGTTGTTTGTTTGCGCTAATTTTTTCTGCAATCAACCAAATCTAACTATAAACACATCTTCAGTGCACCGTTGGAAGTGAATGGAATTCCAGATAGTGTCTCCTGGCTCTTTGACACAGGTGACAGAACTATAGCTTCTTCTTGCTACAGTTCTGCCATGCATATTGTTAACTTTCCTTTCTTCTGTGGTTTACTACCATTCCGTGTGGGTTTTTTTTTTTTTTTTTTTTTTTTTTTTTTTTTTTTCTTTTGGGGGGGGGGCAGTCTGATGGCTGGCCCATGTAATAAAGGTAAGGTATTAATGGCACCCACTCCAGTATTGTTAGTGTGAAAGGTCTGCAAGTGGCATTTTTAGATGATCATGCAGACATTTTTTGCTACATCTTAACTGTTTCTGCATGAATGCAGTAAAAATGCAATATGAAGGACTTTGGTGTATTTGTGCAAGGTACTAATCACCTTTGGAAATGGCACCATAGCCTAGCATAGTACTTTTCACAAGTTACTACATTGGTGTCACTAGTGTGTGAGAGACCTTGAAAGAAAATCCAAAAGAGGTGGTATGTAGGGAAATACAAAAAACATAAATTGTATCTTTTTTCAGTGTTTACCTGTGCCATTTGCCTGTATCCTGACCCTGTGTTATATCTTAGGTGGAGGCCCCTTTTAAGATGGATGCTGTGTCAGTGGTCTCCCATCTGAAGGACCTGGCTTCAGATCCAAAGAACAGAGCAAGTATTGTGAGTGATAAGAGCTGTCTTGCTGGTCTCATCCTTTTTCTAAGCCATCAGGACACACGTGTTGTAGAGTGCGCACTTAAGGTGAGACATTGGAGCTAATTCAGAAACATGCATATATAATGCGTAACTCAGCAAGTCTGTGTTCTCTTTAAGAAGCAATGCTGTGGATAAGTTGTGTATTTTTTTTGAAAATATTAATTTTGTTTTACTGAATTTACCTTTATTGACACCTCACTGTTTTAAACCTACATGGTTTGTGGGATAACCAATTTAAAGGGATAGTAATACTTCATTTTATCTTTATTTTATTTTGTAGGCATTAAAAAAACATGAACGATATAAGTCTTATCTCTCAAACCTTTATGGTTTAAGAGATATTCACAAGCAAAGTATCCCCCCCCCCCCCCAGATCAGAAGGGAGGTGACCAGGTAGACTGCAGAGAGGGACAATCTTCAATTAAGATAAGGGAAAAAGCTGAACAACTTGTCAAGGGGGGCAGGGCTTTCATTGTTCTCACAGTAAGAATATTTACCTTGATGTGAGCTGTCTGGTCTATGTACTGGATTCCACATCTGAGGAGAGATGGTTTACACTAGGTAAAAGGGGTGGGAGGGGGAACTTTATCATTCAATTACTCTTGAACTACAACTCTCACAGTATTGAAATAACACTCTCGATGGCTCAATTGCTATGATGATTAACCCCTTAGTGACCGGACGCGGCTGGCACTTAACGCCCGCCAAACTTTTTCCCCCCATTATCTTCAATGACTTCCTGGATGTACATGTACGTCCTCTGTCAGTAAGTGACAGATTCTGCGAGACGTACATGTACGTCCATTGTCAGGATGGGGTTCATTGAAGCTGCAGTTTTTGTGAAACATTACTATCACTTTAAATACCTTAAATGTATTCCTTTTAACCACAGCACCTTGTTTATATAGTGTATCTCTTTTGAAACACACTTTTCCTTCTTCCCATTACCAGTACTTTACTTCTACTATCAATACTCTGATATACTAGTTAGGATGCTTGCCTTTACATCACTTGTCCGTTTCTCTCCAAGAGTAGAAGGCCTAGTTAACACCTGCAGATGTGCTCAAATAAGTTAGAGGTCCAGGTTTGGCCCACGGGCAGAAATTTGCCTACAAATAGCATATGACAAATGGTAGTAGCTACCATTTCTGTGAGGGGTGGCACGCTGAACATCCAATGCATATATATTTTGGAGGTGCAGAGGTATTAATGTTTGTTTTTTTTTTTTTTAATCCTTTTTGCTTCTAGATTTATATACATCTATTTACATGTATTTCTTCAATGGCTCAAAAAAAAAAAAAAAAAAAAAAGTCTGGCTCTGGTATTTTCTTATGTATGTTTGTTTTGTTTTTTTTTTGTGTGCCCATGTTAACATTTTTAACACTTTTTTTTTTTTTTTTTTTTTTTTTTTTCAATAACAGGCAATATTCTATCTTTGTGAAAATCCTAGCCACTGTGAAATAATGAGGAATGAGCTTGGTATGATGGTGAGCTTGGAAAACCTAAGAAACCGGTAAATTAATTATTGTATTTACTACTTCATGCCACTGGTCTCCATAAATGGGAGAGAACAGCTTAATACATTTTAAAGGGGAACTATCACCTTTTATATAAGTTGTTTCCATATGACAATGGAAGCAAAGATGAAGCCAACAAGAAGTGTGTGGCTTTTATTTGCATGTGATAAAAATGGTATCATATATCCTCCTTACAACATCGGCTTTGGCACTGCAGTACCACTCTTTTCCTTCAGCAGTCTGTTTAAACAGCTGCCTGCAGGCAGCAGGGACTTGAAGGAAATGAATTCACAATAAAGAGTAATGTCCTGCACTGTTAAGCACAGGAAGTTGCATTTTACAGGGAGTTCGTTGGGCATTTTGCTCCTTCACGTTGATGCTACCTGCAGGCAGCTGATTGGACAGACTGCTGGAGATAAATGGAAGGCTTCTGACAGGGAGAGCGCAGCACATCATTGTAGAAGCAGGAAAGATGGCTGCACTCTCCCTCTGCGCCGATCAAGATTTGCCTCAGTTTCACCTAAAGTGACTACATATAGTAGGTGAAACTAGGCGCTTTATTAAATTCAGTATATAAACTATTAATTCGGGGGGGGGGGTTAATACTTGATGAAAGTTCCGATTTAATGTTGTAGTGGCTCTCCCGAAGACTTGGAGAAAATGGATATCCCTTTCCTGCCGTTAATCACACAGTGTCTTCACAAACAGAGAAAGGGTTCCACAGACTTCACACCCCTTCTATCCATGTCTTTACTGAGTTAATTTCTCACTGTCTTCTATTGTGGAACACAGGAACAATGAGGTTAAAGTTCCTTTCTGTGGAGGGCACTTCATAAATGGTAAGGCCTCTGAGGCAGAGACTCCCGTCTTCCCTCCACTTTATCCCTGCATCCTACTTCCAGGTATAAGTGATCTTCATGAGAAGAGGGTGTACAGGCACTGTTCTCTTAGTTAGACGACTTTTCATTCCTAGTAATTTGAGATATATAATGCCCCATTAGTTGGACTTCTTTGTTCATCCAGTATTCAGTTGACAGGTTCATTACAATACCTTTAAACCTGCAGAGGCTGAATTGACTACCTCATGACTGAGTTTCTCCAAAGGCTAAAGTTAGATGACTTAACCTTTTGAATGCTGTGGTCCTGCTTTATGTTCCTATTTTACTGTCACTCACTGAAATTGTTTTGCCTATATTGCACACTCTCCTCAACTAACTATGTGTGTTCTGTGGTGGCTGCATTTACTGTAAGGGCTATTAACTCCTTCTGTTCTTTCAGTTTACACTTTGAGTGCATTCCTCTTCCTTATGGGTTCAGATGCTTACTGTCCTGTTCTTCTCTATTGATTCACTCACTTTTTATTCTTTCTCCAACTCTTTGTGTTTTCTTTATATATGATGAAAAATATGGGTGCCCATGCTGAAGACGTTTTTATTTCATGCCAAGTTTATACAAGGGACATATCTCTGCCCCTGTAAATCTCTCAGGGGACAGAGTGGGCTCATAATTAATCAATGACCTTCTTTTCATAGCAGTTACACAGAGGACCTTGTCCAGAACTTGGGAGGGTGCCTTTTTGAATGGCTGGAGACCCACTGTTTGCTATTCAAAGCTAATGCCCCCAGAATCTCGTTTCCTAGAGTGGAATGGGATGGTCCTTTTAGTGGTCTCCTTTTGTTATGATTGCATTAGCTATGCAGAGGCTGGTCTTTCCATCCTTTCTGCCATCTTAAACCACTGCAGTCAAATAAGAACTTTTACATATTTCTGATTACTTTTCTCTGTCGTCCAATATACGTTACTGGTAACTTTGGGTAGGCGACTGCCCCTTTAAGTTGGCAGGAACAATTCTTGAAGAGTGCTGGATGGAGCCTACCTCCTCTCCTTAGCCTCATCTAGCCACCCCTCTCCAGAAAGATTTGCTCCTTGATGAAGATACAGGCAAGAGAACCGTCCTGCTATAGTTTTAACTTATTTTTGTTTTCTATTATATATGGAATACCACCATTAGGCGGATTACCATTACTGACATTCCCTAGTGGATAGGCTCAGTTTCCAGGCTCTATGGTGGACCACTGAGGCTTCTTCTTTATACATGACTAGTTGAAGAGACCATGTACACGGGCCATGATGCCACCCAGCAACGGCCACGGTACAGTCATGCACAGTAGAGACTGCCCGCACCGCGGCTGATACGGAGCGGGGTTCTCCAAATTCAGACTGTAGTCCTATCTGCGCACCGACTACGGCCTGATTTTGGAGCCCACTCCGTTATCACGCCGCAGGCAGTCTGTACTGCGCATGACTGCAACGCGCGCAGTCATCTCTACTGTGCATTACGTCTTCAGACAAATGCACACTTAGGGAATTATTATAAAGGATAACCTGAAGATAGGAGACCTGCTGAAAAGGTGAGCAACTCTGAGTGCTGAGTTCCACTTGTACCACGTTTACTCTCCCCACAGAGGTCTCCTTTTGGAGTTCCTGCTACATACTCCTGTACTCATTGGGTTTATGTGTGTGTCTTTTGGGGGTTTGGAGCAGAGTTTCTGTGGTAAATTTAACTTTATATGCCAGTTGGCATCCTTTTCTGGGGTTTTCACACTTTTTTCCCTTTTGGGTACAATGTATAATTGTCCTTTAACACGTTTTCTGGTGTTTTTGCAACTTTTTTTTTAACCTCACTGTAAATTATTGTAAATTTGAGTTTGCTTTACCGCATAGACACCATGCTCCATTCACCTCTATGGGACTTTACAGTTTGGGACATATCTCTGCAACTGCTCAACTAAGCTACTTTAGAGATGGCTCATTTTGTTCGTCTGCCCTTCCTCTTTCATCTGGTCAATGTTTTGGGGGCTTCGGGCACTGTTGGGGTGCTTTTTGAAACTACATTTTCCATCAGCGCTTGCTTCTCACACTCGCTTTTGATTGGCTGTCATTGCGGCAGCCATTTTCTGCTTTCCCTTCACGAGTATACTAACTAGGGCTTGGACTCTCCTCTCTCCTCAGCAAATTAACCATTCGCCTGCCAGATACGTGCAAACTAGCGATTTCTGGGGTGACATTTTTGTATTGTTATACTTGGGATGTTTTTGACACTGTGAGGATGTCAACTCTGTTGGGGCTAGGCCTAAGACTAAGGATACTGGGGTGTCTCTGTCCCCCATTGTGCACTGCTCCTCATGTCAGCCGGAGTTGCCTACAGAGTATTTTATGCCCAGCATGCGCTGTTGCCCCTGCGTCTCCCCCAGGGACCTCCAGCCATGCACTAGAGCTAGTTTGGATGCAAGAGTTTAATGCCACTACCAGAGACCTAAGTCTACCTTACAACTCCTTCCATCCGAACTGCAGGGGTTTTTCCAGACTTGTCAACCCCCTACTCCTATCAGGTCTTCCCTACTTAAGCCGCAGAGGCGTACCTGATGTCTGATTCCCCTGAAGAGGAACTCCTGGTGCATTCTGATGAGGGGGAATGTTCTGCGGTGGTCTCTCTCCAGTTTTTTGGGAACCCCTTTGAGGTTGACCCTGATCCCTCTGCTGAGGGCCTGATCAGGGTGGTGTTAAACACCCTAAATATTCCCCTGGTTCCAGAGGCTCCTGTGGACCCATCTGATGTGTTCCAGGAGCCTAAGAATCAGTCTACCTGTTTTCCATCTAACCCCACTCTTGACCATCTGGTGTCTGATGAGTGGAAAACTCCTGACCGGAAACCTTCTGCTTCCAAGAAGTTTGCTAAGTTGTACCGCTTTTCTGAAGCGGCGTTAGCTCAATGGGCTCATCCACCCAAGGTGGACGCGCCAGTCTCTAGACTCTGTAAGTCCACTGCTTTGCCTGTGGCAGACGCTTCTGTCCTCAAAGACCGGACTGACGGGCTTGAGACATCCCTAAAGACCATCTTTGTTATGGCTGGTACTTCGTTGTGCCTGGAGTTCATGCTGCTTGGGTGAACAGGGCCATTGCAGTTTTGACTGAACAGCTGACTGTGGCTGTCCATCAGGGAGCTCCTACTGCTGATATGTTGCGATTTCTTGCCAGCATTTCTGAGGCTCAGCATTGTTTTCTCCTGCTATTTTTTTTTTTTTTTTTTTTTTTTTTTTTTTTTTTTTAAATGCCATCCACTTGGTGGCTAGGGTTTCTACCATGTCTGTGGTATCCAGACAGGCTCTTTTGGCTCAAGATCTGGTCTGCAGACACTAACTCTGAGAACCTTGCTTTCATTGCCTTTTCAGGGTACCTCTCTGTTTAGGCCAGAGCTTAAGGACCTCGTCAGTGAGGCCACAGGAGGCAAAGAGCACTTTGCTGCCCTTCGTTCCTAGGAAGAAGCCTCCAGTGAAGCTGAATCTGCTTTTTCGTCCCTTTCAGGGTGAGGCACGTTCCACGACCCAGGCGGTTTCCGTGCTCCTCCTCCAAGCCCAAACCGCATTGGAGGGTCAAGCAGTTCTCCATTATGCCCAAGACTTCCAAACATGCTTCGACATGACTCTCCAAACCCCAGTCCCCATGATCCAGTGGGTAGTCGTTTGCGCCGCTTCCTCAGTGTCTGGACACACCGTGGGGGATCCGTGGGTTTTGCAGGTTGTCAGAAGGGTACAGGATTCCTTTTGTTTCTATTCTTCCATTCAGGTTTTTTTCCATCCCACAGGGAGTGGGGAAGCACCGTCTGTTCCACTGTGCTATCCAGATCCTTTTGGACAAGGAGGTTCTGAAACCAGTCACAGTGCTGGAAAGGGGTTTGGGGTTTTACTCCAATCTGTGGTTTCCAAGAAAGATGGCTGTCGTCCAATTTTGGTTCTCAATTCCTTCATGGTCAAGACTCATTTACCACCCTGTGGACTGTGATCACGGCCATGTCTCCTGGAGAATTCCTTTCTACCATGGACCTTCAAGATGCATCCCTGCATATTGCCTATCCAGGGAGCCAGCAGTACCTCTGGTTTGCTTGCGAAAAAGGGCATTTTCAGTTTTATGTTCATCCCTTTGGTCTGACTACAACTCCCCAGGTCTTCAATCTCATCCTGGGTGTGTTAGTGGCTGCCCTCCACCAGGATGGCATCAGTCGCTCCATACACGGACAACTTTCTGCTGAAGGCTCCTTCTCCGTAACTCCTTCATCACCAGGTCAAGGACTGCTTTCATGCACTGACCCATCATGGTTGGATCCTCAACATGGACAAGTCAAACCTTTTACCATCTCAAGGGTATGGTGTTTCTCACAGACGCGGTGGCTCACCAGAACGTCCACAAAGTGTTGGCTGTTCTGGCTCACGATCCAGTCCCGGCCAAGAAGCTGACCTCACTAGTGGGGAAGTTCATTTCCACCACAGAAGCGGTTAAGTTTGCCATGGCTCACACCAAGGAACTTCAGAGGTTTGTGATCCATGTGTGCAGGGGTCAGCAAGATCTGTTGAAGATGTCTTTGTCTCTTCCTCTTCAGGTGGAGCTGTGTCTGTCGTGGTGGCTCAATCTCTCCAATCTGCTGAAGGGCTGTCCCTTCATAACCTTCTGGACTACCATGACGATTGATGCCAGCCTCTCCGGTTGGGGAGCAGTCCTGGGTCACAGCAATGCCCAGGTTCAGTGGTCTCCAGAAGAATCTCTCCTTCCCATCAGTGTGTTGGAGCTTCGGGCAATATTTCATGCTCTTTGCCAGTGGACGTGTCATCTGGAAGGATGCCCAGTCAGAGTCCAGTTCGACAACGCCACATCAACAAGCAAGGCGTTACAAGAAGTCTCGCTGCCTCTGAGGTCAAAGCTATTTTAACCTGGGCAGAGGAACATGTTCCTGCCATATCCACAGTTCATATTCCCAGTGTAGGCAATGTGCTGGCAGACTCCCACAGTTGACACACAGTGGACAGCATAGAGTGGGAAATTAACCAAGAAGTGTGCAACCTCGTTGTTTAGAAGTGGGCACTTCCTTGCTTTGATCTGATGGCAACAAGGCACAGTTGGAAGGTTCCGTTCTGTTTTTGCTGAAGGGACTGTCTAGCTCTGGCAGTGGATGCTATGTCGATCCCATGGCACTGTCCTCCCAGATAGGGGTATCCCAGCAAAAGACCTGATGAGAACAGGAAGGTTCCCATGTCCTATAGGACTTCAGGTTTGGTCTTAAGTGTCCTCCAGGTGCCTCCTTTTGAGCCTCTGGTCTCGATCCCATTGATTTCCTAACGCTACAAAACTGCTTTCTTTCTGGCCATTGTCTGTTCGGAGGGTGGTTGAGCTGCAAGCAGTCTTTCCAGGTTTACTCCCAGGAGTTCTCACGAATGGTTGTCTCAGATTTTCACATGGATCAGGAGATAATTTTGCCTTCCATTTGTTCTGGTCCTTTATACAAACAGGATAATGATCTCCATTTTTTGGATGTGGTGCAATGCCTTAAGTACCATGTGCACCATACCCAGCCCTTCCACAAGGTTGATTTCACTTTTTGTCATCCCTGAGTGACCTAGAGAGGGCCAGGCAGCATCCAAAATCACATTCTCTTGGACTGAGGCTACTCTATTCAAAGTGTACGTGATCAGGAAGAGACCTGTTCCTTTCAAGGGTAAGGAGTACTCCACCGGATCTGTGGGTGCTTCCTGGGCTTCAAAATCAGGCCTTAGCAGAACAGCTGTGCAAGACATGGTCATCTTTGCACAAATTTACCAGTCACAAACACAACTGTCACTGTCCTGGCATAGAGGTTACGTATATCCATTTTAGTCTTGTGGCATACTTGTATCCTAGGGGAAGTGTGTGTTTTTCTCCTTTCCTTTCCCTGGAATCTTTGTGATGCTTTGGTATGTCCCCATGGTGTGTGTTTGTTTCCCCCCCCCCCTTCTCTCCCTCTCAATCATGTCTACTGTGCTTCAAACTAGAAAACTGATTCCGTCCAAGGCCTATCGGTTGCATGTCGACTGTGATGCACGACCGTGGCCTTCCATACTAAAGGTGGATTTGCTTTGCCAAAGGTTTTTGGAGTTTCATATTAACCAGGAATTTTATCCTTCCTTCCTTTTTTTTTTTTTTTTTTTTTTTTTGTCCTGCTCTTTCAAATAGACAGAAGCAGGAACTTCATCTGTTGGATGTGGTACACTACTTTAAGTACTACATTCATCGCTTGCAGCCATTTCAGAAGTCGACGCTTTGCCATCCCTGAGGGCCCACTTGCCTAAGGTTATCGCTTCCTTGATCTATGCGACCATGTGCTAGCCTATGTCCTCAGGAGGAAACCTCTAATTATTCAAGTCACTGCACACTTCAACCTCTTGGGCCTATAGGAATCGGACAACTGCCGAGCAGCTGTGTCAGGAGGTCATGGTAGTCTCTGCACGTTTTCATCAAACACTGTCGTTTGAATGTCCTGACAGGTCATTCAGGCTGTCTTGCCTGAATGTCCTTCGAAATTATTATTATTATTTATTTATTTTTATTTTTTTTTCTTTTCTTCTCTTGAAGATCAGCACCCTGTTTGGTTTCTTGTTCATTTACTATCCTTTGGTGTCTGTTTACACCTGAGGTTTATGTTGTATTAGTTTAGTCCTGTGGAAGGAATTTTTTTTTTTTTTTTTTTCCATTCCAGGAAACTTGATGAATTGCTTTGGTGTATCCCCATGGTTTGTGTTCCACACTGGATGGCAGAGAGATGATTTTGGTATACAATTAAATTATTTTCTTAGTCCATGAGGAACACAAGACTTCTACCCAGGGGGAAAAAAAGTAGGTTGAGTCCCTTGGCAAACGGTTCCTCCTCTTAGGTTCTCTGTACAGGGTATTTTCTTCTTTACTCTCACTTCTGCTTTCTTTGCTTTGTCATACGTTGAAACTGGAAGTAGGGTGTGGAGGGAAGATGGGAGTCTCCGCCTCAGAAGCCTTACCTTTTTTGAAGTGCCTTGCCATCCAGAACTTTCCACATGGACTAAGAAAATTTGAAAATTTATAAGTTCATTAAATCTTATCTAGGGTAGAGGGGCACCTTTTTGGAATGGCACATTTTAGTGTTTGTGTTTTTGAGTGTTAGTCATGGCTATTTAAAGCCTTTTTGGTGACCATGAAGGCGCTTTCAAAATAACTTAAGTTGTTGTAAGGTGACAAATCCACTTTAAAACATAAATATTTTATACTGCTTCATTTTGCAATAGTAATAAGAATCACACTCCCGCCGAAATGTATTGTTTTTAGATGTGATACAGAAGGGGACACTGCCATTAAGAGACAGACCTGGATGGCAGATACCATATAGTATCACATTTTTTTGATAAAGCCAAAAAACTTTTCCACGTCAGTGAATAAAGGCAATGCTTTACATAGGATTTTAAGTTACACAGTAAAAGTTATGTTTTTATTGAATGCCAAACACTTACAAGGTGAAACTATAATGGGCGCTGATCTAGCTTCAATTGTGAATTGAGTTCTAGGAAATAGGTTCCGTGAGAATTGAAACGTATCATTATTTATTTTTTATTTTTTTTTTTTTTTATTTTATTTTCATTTTGGTAATGCCTGCTTACAGGCAATAAGCTTGCAGTGCAATCTATAAATATCACACTGTATCACAAATAATGTGTTGGTCTGGAATCAGGAAACCGAAGGTATAGTCTTCATGTCATGATATTTAGTTTCAAAGGAACCTGTTGCATAAAAATTAAAAGGATTATCATCCATTTAACTTTTATGTACTCCTAGCTAGCATAAAAAAACTTCTTTGAAAGTCATCCATTTGCATTTTTGTTTTTCTTTTACTTTAAAGGGATAGTATTACTTAAAAATTACTATCCCTCATATTGTAGCCCTTAATAAACTGAGTTAAATGACACCAGCGGCATCTCTCATACCTTTATGGTTTAAGAGATAGCCGCTTTCAAAGTTTCCTCTCCCCTGCTGTCAGCGTTCTGCTGCCAGCAGGGGAGTTCGGTCCTGGGACAGGCGAAGGCTCTTAAACAGAGCAGATTATCTCGTTATGGAAGGAAAAATGATTCATTGAAACAGTCTTCTACGTGTGCTTGGTTACCAAGCACATGAAGAAGACTGTTTCAATGAATCATTTTTCCTTCCATAATGAGGTATCTGCTCTGCTGAAGAGCCTCCTCTTGATTCAGAGACCGGATTCTCCTGCTGGCTACAATATGAGGGATAGTAATTTTGAAGTAATACTATCCCTTTAACTCACTTTTCCTCTGCTTTACTCACCTGTTGTTCGTATTTGTTGTCATGGCATGTAGACTGTTTAAAAAGCTATTAAATTGTTATATTTGTGCAGTTTCTGATATCACACCACTATATTGCTTCGTATTGGGTAATACATGTTTGTTATATGTGGATTCCTGATGAAAAGAGTGGAAACTTTTTGTATTAAAGTTTTAAACTGTGTAGAGGTTAATATTAAGCTTTTAAAACATAAACCATTTAAACATAAAACCTTATTGTTTTTATCAGTTGTTTGCTTGTTTCTGAGACTAGAACTCTTCCCTTTTCAAGTTCAGTTAATTTGATCTCTCTCCTACCATACACTGCACTTATTAGAAGTTTTATATAAACAGGGAGTTACTCGTGTACAGTTGGCTACACATCCACAGAAGTGCATTTCACATATCTTGGGGCTTATGCAGCTAATACTGGTTAACAATAAACTATATTTAATGGAGCATGAACCCTATTAATTTTCTTCATACTGGACATATTCAGGAAGATAAACATGGAATCCAACTGCTTCACAGTTGCAGAAAATGTAAAGTCAAAAGGGAGGCTGTCACTCTAAAGTCTGTGGCAAACTAAGGGGTCAGTTCAACAAGCTAAAGAGGTGCAGTTTGGTGTAAACCAATGGAAACAAATATTTAAAAATGTAAAATTTTTATTTGTTTAAGCTGGGTTAAACTAAGAAGGTCTCATGTTGCAGACTTCTAGATTTCAAGTGGTTTAAAAGCAGTGAGCATTTGGGGAATTTTGTTTATTTGCTCAACATGGAGCACCTCATTGCTTACTTAATTGTACCTCAAGTCTTCTTTTTTTTTTTTTTTTTTTCTTGGTATGTTTTCTGAACCTTTCTCTATGCTCTGTAAGCAGTACAGATGGCATAAATGAATTGGCTAAAACACTGAAATATGTGATTTTATTTTTGCAGGTGTGACATTGGTGATGAGATCAAACAATGTGCACAGAATATTCACAGGTCACTGACCACAGCTACATCTATGTACACACCTGAAACAGCCAGTACAAAGAGCAGGCCCCGCTTTTTCATAAGCAGTACTAACAAGCGAGCTAAAACTATAACGCTACATATCCATGGACTTGATAATCTGGTAAGCAGTAGGTAAGGGGCCATAGTTGTAAAAGTAACTGGATTGCTTGTAGGGCAAATCAACCGTGCTGTAGAGGAGGAATAAAAATCCCTCCTTGAAAGACAGGTTTGGCAGTGTATTGAAGACCTCTCTAGCATTCATTGGGTAGAGACCCAATTTAAATAAATGGCCATTTATAATTAATTGCCCCCTGTTCTGCAGTTGTATTGATCCAGTTTGCTTTCATACATATGGCTCATAGAGATGTAATATGTTTTAGACACTTATTGCAGAATGCAAGTTGTAGCTTTCTATACTTTTTTGCTTTTAAAAAAAATTGTTTAATTATTGGGCATCTTAGATAATAGAGACCCTCTAATTATGTTAACTGTGCTTCTTATTTTGAAGTAAAATTTTGAACCCTGAGATAAAGTGGCTTTTCTCTTTTAAATCCTTTTTGTCAATTTGGTTTTTTTTTTTAGGAGAGGAAACATCTTTGTGAAGAGGCATTGTTGAAAGTGAAAGGTGTAATCAGTTTTACTTTTCAAGTAGCAGTGAGGAGGTGCACTGTCAGAGTAAAACCCGATCTGGCAACTGAGGTAAGCTCAAGACAGAGTGGATAATCTATAAAATCTAAAATATTGCTACCTAGAGTGGAGATCCGTGAATTATTTGATATTGATCCTCGCTCTCTTTAACAGCGAAATGTTCTGCCTCTATGATTCTTGCAGTGGAGGGAGGCTTCTTTCTATTTTATAGCAGGGCTCCGAGGCTTATGGTCATTGTGGCATACCCTGCCGCATGTGCTTATCTCCTGTCACGGGTGCAGCCAACTACTTTTGTATTTCATAGCAACTGTACTATCCATGGGCAATTGTGTTTGGTTTTGTGTGTATTTGATGATTCATGACAAAATTCAATGAAGAGAAATTTAAAAGAAAAAATAAAATAAAAAAATCTAAAATATAGCTGCACACATTCAGAAATATAAGTTTTGCCCTCAAAATGGTCAGTTTACTACCTTTTCCTCGTCACGAATATCAAACATATGGTAAATAATAAATTACTTGCAATCCCAAAGAATACTATGGTCCATTCCAAAACCTTGGGCCTTCATCACAGCTCTGCACTGTTGTCGTTGTAGTACTTCTTCTGGTACATGTGCTGGTTGAGCACCTCTAAACTGGCACCTGTAATGTAATTTATGCAAGAAGGATAGTCTTAATTCCAGCAACACTATTTGAGTATAGACCAGCGTTTCTCAACCCCAACCTCTGGGATGCTCAATTTTGCAATGAGTCAGGATGCCTTCAGATCCATATCTGGCATGCCCTAGTGAGATGCAGATGTTCACAGCCTTCTTGGTGTCTACTTCCCAATTCTCCACTCCCAGGGCTTAAATTGATGAGATTGCTGGAATGTGGTGTTCTGTCAAGTGAAAGTTCTTTTGTACTTCTCGCCAGGCTGCTTGGTCCTGTCTTGGTGGTTGTATGTAAGCGATTGCTTCATATCCTGGTTGAATGGCCCTTTAAGAGTGTCATCCATGTGGTCAAAGTATTGTAAACTACTCTCAAGGGGATGTGAAAAGCACGTATAGTTTTTATCAGACTGGATATAATCTTGTCTTGTGGTTGAAAAGCCGTTTGAAGAGAGATCAAATTCCTGTCGGAGAAAAGTAATGCGCTGACTGGATATGAAGTTGATCTTTGCCAGATTGATGATACTGCTGTGTTTCTACAGAATGGCCACTGCCTAGGTGAGAGGAATTTGAAGATGGCTAGAGTGGGCCTTGATTAGTAGTTCATCTAGGTTAGATGTAGATGCACATAATTCAAAGAAATGCTACCATTGGAGCCAAAACGTCCATGAAAACTTGAGGATCGGTGGCCTTTCTGAAGTGGAATGCCACGGACTAGTAGTGATTATTATGGAAGGATAATCTGAGAAATCTCTTGTGCTTTGGCCAGATAGTAATATGGAGTTAGGATGTCCAAGGATGCAAGGAAAGGGATAAGTACATTCAAATTTCTTAGACCTAACCAAGGATTTATCTGGATTTTCCCACTTGTCTGTGACTATCTGGTCAAGTTCCTCAAAAGCAGGAAAAGTGACAGATTTCTTTTTATGCCTAAATAGGTATTTAGATGAGGTATTAGAGGCTTGGTTGTCTGATACATGGAGAACTTCTAGAATTGCTTTAATGAGGTTAAAGGAGCAGTAAACCTTTTTTTCATAAATACAAATGTATATTGTAGGGCTTTTCATGTTGAGTAAAATAAGAGTACTCTCATTGCTGAGAGATGCATATTTCCAGCGTTATTACAGTGTGACCCTGCATTTATTTTAAATTAGCAGTGCCGTCTATTGTTCGTTATTCTGTTTCATTCTAATGGAAAGGAAAGTCATTGACAGAGTTCTCCACTTTCAGGATGTAAAACGCTAATTAAATTAACTTCCTGATTATTTGAAATGTTAGAATTTTGAATAAAAAAACTGACAGAATCGAGTTCCCTTGTTTTACTCAGCAGGAAAATCTCTAACATATGTTTTCATAAAAATGTTTACTGTTCCTTTATTGACTGAGAATAAAAAAAAAAAGTAATCTGCATTATACCAACAGGAACAACAAAAGATATGTATACGAGTAAAATTGACTGTGTAAAAACTGCCCCAATGGGGGTAGTATACAGTAGAGTGTGCTGTCCTGAATTAGATTAGTCTCAGGGGTACCTGCTCCAATGGACCTAGTAGAGGAGAGAAATAATATGGTATTTAGCAACCCCTCTTATAATATTGGTAATGTGCCCCTGTAAATGAAGTAAAAAGAAATAAAATGAAAATTTTATTAAGCAACCAAAATGCAGGGCATAAACCATCTGCAATTCCATTGGCTTGTCTGATCATGTGTCCTTGGAAAAGAGTAAAGGAGAGTGGCCTTGCAAGGGTTGTGGCTATCCCAATGCAGACCTAATGTAATCCATGTGAATAGTCTGCTTCATGTTCTGCTCTGTGTTCAAGAGGAGCAGGTAAATCCAAACAGCCAGTCTAATGGGGAAAATGAAACGCCCCATTAGTAATAAAATTAGAAAATCAACATAAATGAAAATAAAACCTAAGAGAAGTATCGGCCCTGTTTTCCAGAGCAGAGCACTTTTAAAACTAAAGGCCCCTCCTGGGGCTGGGAAGGAGACTCTGCCTCCAAAGGAAGAGAAGAAAACAAAGGGGCTTGTCATAGACTTCTATAGTTTTAGACCAAAGGGTCCCTCTTCCAGTACCTTTGAGGGTACGCTCATGGAAAAATGGTCTATTGAACAATTATATGTAAGATGGACAAAACTTGCAGGTGGAAGATTTTAGTTACCCACTCCCACTTGGGCTCGCTCTTCCAGGATCAGTCAGTTGGTCCCACCAGTCCAACAGGTTTCACACAGAATGCTCTCCCAGATGGACTCAAAAGTAAAAGCGACTGCAAGTAGGAACGTTACAGTGCAGAGCACATAATTTTATATAATGGATAGTACTTATAGAGGTGGCCTCACCGGTGTCCACAATACACAGATATAAGTAATCTCTTGCAGGGTGTTCTTACTGACTTGCCTCTGCTCAAGCAACAACTGGATCTTTCCCCCACATATGAAACCAATTGGCATTCAAAGGGTTATTCCAAATAGAAGGGGTATCTTATGTATGTGTCATTTGTTATTTAAATAGTGTTCTTTAATGTGTTTTTCAGTGTTTAGCTTCTGCAATTGCAGAAACAAGAGTGCTACAGGCTCAGCAGGTGATAAGAAATGAAGCTGGGAGCGAGGTATGTAAGACTGCATTGCTTGCATCTAACACATTCAACGATAGTCTTTGAGATGACACAGTTAAATCTGTCCTAATGTAGAAACAGTGAGGCTGATGTATTGTTTAAGACTGGTTCAACGAAATCATACGGAACACATTCAAATTCCTATGGCTTTAAATTGAACGGTTATACTTCTGGATGCTGGAGAGGTCTCCAGTGCTTTGCAGTGTGTTTCAGGCCTCCTGGTATTCAAAGTTTATCCTTTGAGTGCTAGAGGGGTACTCATTGCAATGCATTGCGTACCTATCTGGCACTCAAAGGGTTAAAATCATTGATCATTTTAATTGCTCCCTATGGTGCATTTGCTTGTCCCAGTTCTCCATACGTTTCTATGTGCTATTTAATTAAGGACACACATAATTCATAAGCTATTTTTGCAGGTATTTGTACATCACCAGAAAGGTTTTTGTTTATGAATTACTGTAATTTTGTGTTTTTGTGGAGTAAATCCAGTGGCTGTGAACAGTTCTAGTGGCCTTCGGTGTTCCTTTTCTGCATCCATATTATAATCAGGTCTGTGCCCAGGATGCTTAAAAGGAAACACACATAGCAGTGCTGATGTGCTAAGAAGAGATGAAACCCCAGTTTATATCACTGAGATTTTGTCTCATGGTGCAATTTGTTTGCCCCATGATTGCTCTAGTTCCTCTTTGTGTGTGAAAGACCAAAAATCTGCTATTTCAATAGAAGAGATGGATCTAGCAAGCAGGGCCGTGGTTTGTAACCTCAATTTTAAAATTATATACAGTGTTTTTAAGGATAAGCAGGGCTTTCTGTTTATGCCATATTTATATGTATAACCCATTATTAGTTTAATATATAAAAAAAAAAAAAAATAGGAAAAATGTTTACTGACAGACCAACGTTTCAGTGCACACTGGCACCTTTATCAAGATAAGTGAAAAGTGATAAAAACCCACATTATATACCCCACAGCATCTGAAAAGGCACCATTAGATGTTCGTTCCCTGTAGATAGTGATTCCTATGGATTTGGGCATTGAGGCTGTTTGACAGGCCCTTACAGCATCTGTGGACCCAATGGGACCACCTGTGGAGTTCCTTATACAATTACTTTGACTTGTGCCTTTTAAGTGTAACTACTTCAAATTTGAACATGTTTTTTATTTACAAACTACAGGAATTTCTCTGGGATCTAACTCTATTCCCTCTTTCACTGATTTATTCATGGAAATAATGCGTGACATCTGCATGATAACATTCTGGGTCTGCTTCATCGAAGACTTGTTTGTACTGACATTGAATCTGTTGGACTCTATCAGATTCACATCTCAGAGGAGCACAGATATCTATTTTTTTTTTTTTTTTTTTTTTTTTTAAATCTCCCTTTCTTGCTACATAACCATAAATTACATACTACTAATTACTGAAAGAGTGCAGATAGGAACACCTTGCTGTGTTCACGTTGCTGTCCTTAGCATATGAAGTGCAGCATACCTTATTCCCAAATGCTGTGAGTCATTATGAACAACTCCAGTGCAACAGAATGTGACCTACAAATAAGGGACCTAATATCCACATTTGCCGATAGGGGATATTCATGGCACAAACTTGATACTTAATTTGAAAAGGTGAGACAATGCAGCAGAATGGATCTCTGTAATGCAGCAGAATGGATCTCTTTACCAAGGGTACTCTGGATCCATCCAGTGAACATTTGATCTTTAACACTAAATTCATTCCTGAAACTTGAAACATTACTGGTTCCATAAAGAAAAACTGGACTATTCTAAGCAAGGACAAATCTATTTCGTACATCCCCTATATCATAAACGGTTGGATGCTATAAATGTCCCCAGTGCAACCTTGTGATCTTTTGATTACAGGGATAGCTTTTAAGCTTTCTCGTAATAATAAACAAATTGACCTCAAGCATTATTTAACGTGCACAACATCTTTTGTAATTTATTTCATTACATGCCCTTGCTCCCTTGTGTACGTAGGGAAGTGGTAACCATATTCTGGGAACAGATTAATAATGATCAGGCATCACTGAGAAATGACCCGGAAATAAGGGTTTAGTGACAAACCAGTGGCTAGGAATTTTCTCAAAGCCAAACATTCTACATTAAAATGTATGATCATTAACCATGAGCCTTGAGAGGCGTTGATGGGGGGGCCAACAACTTCTGCAAAGAGAAGTACGTCTGATTTTGAAGCACAATATCTTGAAACCATATGGACTGAATTTTTATTTAATGGATATGGTGGGATCATTGAAAGTGGACGCTAGAGGAGACCTAGGATGAAATTACAAGATGGGTTTCCCACAGAGCGTGATGATTGTTGCCCCCACATCTCTTCCCACAGTTACTTTGGAAGCAAGAGCTGCGAAACGTTGCAGGGCCCCTTCACCCACTTGTGCATAACGATCCATTTATTGACTGGGAGACCAATGCAACTTTTAAGTTGGCTGAGTGGGATTTGAATGTATGGCCCTTTCAATATTTAAAGGGATAGTAATACTTCGTTTGATCTGTATTTTATTTTGTAGGCATTAAAAAAACATGAAGAATGAGATCTTCTCTCAAACCTTTATGGCTTGAGAGATATTCACAAGCAAAGTTCCCCCTCAGTGACCAAAACGGTCAAGTCTGCTATCTAGCTGTCCGATTTGGAAACCGGTCCACAGATGAACCGCTGGCTCTTAAGCAGAGCCGAGATCGCAAGATATAAAAATAACTATTTCATTGGAAGGGTCTAAAAAGTGTGCTTCCAAACCAGGCACACTTTGTAGACTATTCGAATGAAGTAGTTCTTCTTCTTATATCTCTCTATCTCCTCTCTGCTGTAGAGCCACGGCCTCTCAAACCATAAAGGTTTGAGAGATAAGACTTGTATCGTCCATGTTTTTTTTTTTTTTTTTAATGCCTACAAAATAAAATAAAAGATAAAACGAAGTATTACTATCCCTTTAATTCTCCAATTTGGATGCAGTTTTAATCCTGGCTCACAATAACAATCAAAGACTTTATACTAGAGCAGATTCCTAAAAGAGTTCACCCATACAATATAACTGTCTTTGCTTGGATCTCTAGGGATACATTAGGTTGTACATGTAGACTTTAACTACATATACAGTGGTTTGAATTTCCACACTGATCATTTCTCTTTATTGAGGACCACTTGTTACTAAAACTGGACTTGAGTGGGTAACAGACCATTTTTACATACTATGCAATGATGCATCAACCTCAGGGTCATTTGTATAATCACGTTTAAGGTTACTCCATTGTTTTTTCTTTCTTGTTGATTGTTAGTTATTCTCCATGTGGACCCAGGGGGCAGCATAGGGTCTGACGTAAGACGGTGCAGATCGAGATGAGTATCGGCTGGCACTGACCCTACCCCCTGGCATTGTTTGCCAACTGGTGCCCACTTCAGTTGAGTGTGATTACTTCCTGTTGGGGATATATTGTAGAAATCTAAGGGGATTATATGTGTGATTTTGAAACTGTTTTTAACCAACACGTTGCCCAGGGGGGCACCCGACGACACACTCAGTTTTGAAGCCTAGTTTAAGTAAATTTATGTGGCGTATAATTATGTTAGGTATATGGATTTAATTTGAGCTGGACGTTAACAAGTTTACCCATATATTATTGGTGCTGTGCGATGCAATGGAGTACTTCGTAGCTTCTGCTGATATTCACAGTGAGGGACCTGCAGTCAGTATCCCTTGCATTACACACAACATAAAGCCTTGTTTTTGCTTAGTTCACACTGTCAGTGTGTGTACTTATATATATTTGAGGTGATTCTGTGAGTAGAGAGAAGGGAGACTTTTGGAGGGAAATCAGTGTATGGATTAAGATACCTGTACAAGAGAGTATTTCACTTTTCCTCAGCTGGACACACCGGACATTGTGATCTGAGTCCAGTAGATCCTTACTTTATTTGCTACGGATGAGTATACCAGGGAAGTGCAAAATTGTTACAGTTCATTGAAGTGTGTTTAAGACTGTGAATGCTCACATTCACAGATTTTTGACTTTGTATATGGGCCTACTTTATCAACTTATACAATATTTCTGGATACTCCGTCTGTATTACAAGATTAATTCATTGTTAAATGAAGAGTATATATTCTCAATGTAGATTTCACAGATTTTATGTTCTGTTAATCCATGGTGTACTGGTGAGGTCAGTATGACTTTCTAGACATTTTTTGTATTTAGTGCCTTTTTAGAGTATATTATGTGGATTTTTGTAACTTTCCACTTAATCTTAGTAAAGGTTCCAGTATACAATGAAATGTCTATTTAGCACTTAAAGGATTAAGAATTAATTACAATGAAAAATGGATTTATGCATTTTTTTTTAATCCTAGATATATGTTCCACTCACAAAAATGAATGTGAATGTTGAAAAGCATTCACATTTGCCAGACTATTTGCCTGAAGAAGAGAGCCCTCAGAAAGATATTGAAAAAGCTATAAAACTACCTGGATCAACAGAGGACACTCGTGGAAGCTGGATTAGCACTGCAGCAAATTTCCTTACAAAAACATTTTACTGGTGACCATACTGTTCCTTTTCCTATAAACTGTATATATGTGTCCCGTCTCTTATAAATTAGTAACACCTAGATAACAGTATGTAATGTCTTCATGTGCTATATCTGTACATTTCATTTTCTATGTTTATATAAAATTAAACACTAAAACATTTGTCTGGAGGGTGATGAGTCTTGTTCAACAACATACAGAGAGCAGTATATATGTGTCCCGTCTCTTATAAATTAGTAACACCTAGATAACAGTATGTAATGTCTTCATGTGCTATATCTGTACATTTCATTTTCTATGTTTATATAAAATTAAACACTAAAACATTTGTCTGGAGGGTGATGAGTCTTGTTCAACAACATACAGAGAGCAACATTATCGTGTAAGCTATAACTGAAGGTGCTTCCACTGCTAGTAGTTTTTATTTAAAAGTTTGTTAAAATCCACCACTTTATAACAGAATAACATTCTGCATACCAGCCAGTTATTATATTCTTGGTATTGGTTTAACCCTTTGAGTGCCAAAGGGGTATGGAATGCATTGCTTTGGAATGCATTCTGTACCCCTTTGTCACTCAAAAGGGTTAATAAGGCACGGCAGATTATTTTAGCTGTAATAACTTTCAAGTAAAGCATCTCCCAGAAGTACATTATTTTTTTTTTTGGTCTTCAGAAAACATCCTACAGTGTGTAATTTTTATAAAGGATGCTTACTGCTACATTAAAGGTCAAAGGACAATTGGTCTTATGACTAAAAAATCATGCTTTATCTATGGTAAGGTGATCAAGCACATCTTTTCTGATAAGAGAATGATCTAGATATCTTACTAGTTCTGGACAGATGTTTACTCACTTAGATATCTGGCAAATTAAATATTTAACCCCTAGAGTGCCAGGTGGGTACATTGTAAGAGTTTGGACAGCTCTACCTGCTGTGCCAAGCTCGTACAATGTACAACTAAAATGCGGTCACTGCATAAGCCGGTATAACCGGCTTGCAGTGGCCACATTTCAGCTGAAATGCAGCCTGGCACCCTTGGTGGGGACATGAGGATCACTCCTTATGTCCCCCCAGGTATTGATCTCCCAGCCAATTGTGCTGGGAGATCAATATCTCCAAAGGAGAAGCAGAGCTTCTCCTTCCTCCTCTCTCCTACCCGAACTTCAGGGTAGGAGTGGGCGGGACCGGGGGAAGCCGCCTAAAGTCATCGGTGATATGATCACCGATGACATCAGTAAACTTTCCCTGACCCTATTGCAGGAGAGCTGTTGCTCTCCTATGGTCGCCAGATTGATCTCCCAGCACAATCGACTGGGAGATCAATAACTGGGGGACATCAGAAGGTACCCTGATGTCCCCCCCCACAAGGTCTACAATGACTAAAAAAAAAAAAAAAAAAAATTAACCCTATGAGTGTCGTTGGGACGTCCAGCGCATTGCTTTGCAATGCGCTGGAGACCCCTTTGGCACTCACAGGGTCAATTGTGGTGTATCACTTTTTTTTTTTTTTTTTTTTTTTTTTTAAACTAAGATCTCATTTGGGGGGGTGGGGTCAGGAAAGGGTCCTGATGACCCCCAATGAGTTCTATTTAAAAAAAAAAAAAAAAAATAGAAAAATTAACCCTGTGTGTGCCACGGGGGGGGGGGTCCAATGCAGACACAAGTCCTCACTTACACTGACTGACCACTGGTAGCAATAGAATCACACACACCCTGTTCGCTTCCCCATCCTTGTTCCACCGGTAGCCACGCTCCTGGCACCCAATATGGTATATGTCAACCCACAGCAGTGGGGCACCATTTTTTGTAGGCTGGCAGGAGGTCCTCCTAGGAAATCCAATGGTGTTGAACCATTTTCCGTATCTTTGAAGTGACTGATTTGTAAGAAGAACCAAATTTTTTTTTTTTTTTTATATCTGTAGCACCACATTCTGGAAATAGTTGTGCACTCTAACTTAGGGATAGAAAGGCAATTGATGCCTCCTTAGATGTGGCAGGTTATCTTTCCAAAATGTCATGCTTTCTGTACCTTTCCTTCACTTCTGTAGTTGATATAACCATTTTTGTACAGGCAAGTATTATTTGAGAAAATATTAGAAAAATCAGAGGTTGTGGTAGGTGTCGTTTTGCACTTCTAGCAAGCCCTACGGTAGGTCAACTCATACCAATGGGGTGTCATATGACTCATAAGAGCACTAGATAATGAATGCAGTTGAAAATTCCACGGTTTTCACAGAGCTCCATACGTTTGAAGGGGCAGAAATTTGAAAAAAATGCAATTGTTTTTCCTATAGTGCCACCACCTGGAAGCATTTGTGCACACCAGCCTTTGGGTAAGAAGGCAGGTGACCCCTCATTAGATGCGGCAGGTTGTTTACTTTCCAAAATGGCATTATTTCTCTACCTTTCCTGCATATATATATTATGGTTATAACCATTTTAGTGCAAGCAGATAAGTTCAAAAATAAGTGTCAGGTTTACCTCAGTGTTTCTAGCACCCACATATTGTATGTTAACCCACACAAATGGGCTACCATTTTTCTCATGTTGGTAGCAGGTACGGAATACAGCAGGAAATGTTATGGTTTTCAAAGATTTTAGTATCTTTGAAGTGGTGGAAATGTAAAAAAACATGTATTTTTATTCCTATAGTGCCACCTTTTGGAAATATTTTGCACTTCAGCCCAGGGATAGAAAGGCAAGTGACCCCTGATTTAATGCGGGAGAATGTCTACTTTCCAAAATGGGATACCTTTCCTTCATGTCTCTAACAGTTATGAACATTTTAGTACAAGCAGCCATTTTCGAGGAAGCAAACGGGTAGGTGCATTTATGTGCTTCTGACATCCCTAAGGTAGGTCGACTCATACCAACGAGGTGTCAATTTTTTCCAAAGAGCACTAGCTAATGAATACATTTGGAAATTCCATGGTTTTCACAGATTTCAGTACAGTTGAAGGGGCAGAAATGTAAGAAAATGCCATTTTTGTCCTATAATGCCACCTTCTGGAAACATTTGGGCACAACAGGCTTGGGGTAAGAAGGCAATTCACCCCTCATTAGATGCGGCAGGTCGTCTTCTTTCCAAAATGGTATGGTTTGTGTAGTCTTTCTTCACTTCACTTCACTTCACTTCTGTACTTGTTATAACCATTTTTGTACAGACAAGTAATGTTTGAGAAAATGTTAAAAAAAAAATTGAGATTGTAGTAGGGTGTCGTTTTGCACTTCTAGCGCCCCCTGAGGTAGGTCAACTCATATCAATGGTGTGTCATTTTTCTCTTAAGAGCACTAGCTAATGAATACAGTTGGAAATGCCATGGTTTTAACAGATTTCAGTACATTTGAAGGGGCAGAATGTAAAAAAAAAAAAAAAAAAAAAAAGGCATTTTCTAAGCGCCACCTTCTGGAGGCATTTGTGCACACCAGGCTTGGGGTAACAAGGCAAGTCACCCCTCATTAGGTGCAGCAGGTTGTCTGCTTTCCAGAAATATATAGTTTTATATAGTTATTCCACTGTTTTAGGGTAGATTTACAACAAAAACCCTAGAATGCGCATATTGGTTTATAAAGTTGAAAATGTAATTTTGCGCTGCTGGTGATTTAGGGCTCTACGCTAGCCATGGACGTTGGTAAAACTATACAAATTTTGGTTTTTTTTTTTTGTTTTTTTTACTCGGGGCTTTTTCAAATAATTGAAACTTTTTCAATCAAGGTAAATGTTTTTGATACATAGTATGTGATTTTTAGCAAAATGAGTAAGTTTTCACTTTTTTTGTCATTATGACATCATAGCTTTTTGCACGATGTAAAATTCTCTTCATGTAAGGTACCATGAGAGAGCTCAATTTGTTCTGAAAAAACAATATATAGTTTTCCATATTTAACTAAAAATCCCCAGACGAAATCAAGCCGAAACAGAAGGATAGCAAAAATGCTGAAAAAGTGTCTGGCCTGCAGGGTACAGGAAATGGCCCGAGCCTCTGGCACTGAAAGGGTTAATGGAAATGACCAACTGCATAGTCATGGCATAAATGCTGCATCTGCTATGTGAGGGTATAGGAGGGAGCTGAAGATAGGGTAATCAATTATTGGACTTCAAGATGCTAGACTACAGCTCTCATCTTTCTCAACTGGCTGTTGGGGAGAAGAGGATTTTAATCTTACCTGTTAAATCCTTTACCTGGACATCCATGGCACCATTCACTAGATGGGTTAGCACACCCTCCCCCTCCAGCTGACAGGACAGAGAAAATGTCAAAGAAAATCAAACTGTATAAGAGACCCCCCCCTTCACCAGATGCCTTTTTCTCTCTGTCCTCTGAAGCAGGTAGGACTTGTGAGGCTGGCTCTTTTTGAGAGCTATGTTTTTTTCTTTTGAGGCTTACCGGGATGGGGTTTACCTTGCCAGTTGGAGTTTTCCTCTTCTCTCCTTCTGAAGCTCCAACTTTTGATCCACCCTTTGAGGGTCAGCAAGTTGGAGGCCCTGTAGAGGCACCAGGGTTTCCCTGCGGTAGCAGTTGTAAAAGGAGGGGGTGCTGGGAATGCTGTTTCTTCCAGTAAAATTATTGCAGATCCTGGCATTGAGTACATGCTGATGTGGGCCTATCTGAAGAATATTCTGCCCTTTCTTAATTGGAGTTCCTGGAGCTATATGCAGGGATGGGTTGTCTATGCCACCTGCTCAAGGGTTGCCATAACTACTAGTACTCAGGACAACTGGACTTCCTGCGCTTTTCCTGCCCTCATGTTTGTAGTCCTCGATTCTAGGCCTCTGTTCCACTTTTAGTTGTTTCCTCTGTAGGGTGATGCTGGGTGTAGTCCCAGGTGTTTTAATTGCTTAATCATGCCCACCTGTGAGGGAGCCCTCCTAATTTAGTGGTTTCAATGGGGCTTATGTGCTTTACGGCTAGCTTTTGGGCCTTATACTTTCAGCATTCTGTGCTTGCAGCTTTTATTATTTTTCCCATACATCAGAGAAGTTAGATGACTGTATTTTTATTCTCCTCTTCATATACTAGGACTCTTCTTCTAGGTCTGCTGCTTCAATTTTCATAGCAGATGCACTGTGCTCAGGTGTCTTGAATTTCTTTTAGTAAGTGTACATTCTATGTCTGCACTTGGTTGGATGCATGCGTTTATACTATGGCTGCTCTTGGCCTTGGATGCATGTGTATGTGCTGTGTCTGCATTGGGCCTTTTGGTGTATGTGTACTTGCTATGTCAGCTATTTATGCTGTGTTTGCACTGGTCCTAGGATGCATGTGTTCATGCTGTGTTTGCACTGGTCCTAGGATGCATGTGTTCATGCTGTGTTTGCACTGGTCCTAGGATGCATGTGTTCATGCTGTGTTTGCACTGGTCCTAGGATGCATGTGTTCATGCTGTGTTTGCACTGGTCCTAGGATGCATGTGTTCATGCTGTGTTTGCACTGGTCCTAGGATGCATGTGTTCATGCTGTGTCAGCTGTGGTCATATGATGCATGTGTGTGTTTCATGCTGTGTAGGCACTGGGCCCAGCATGTGTGTGTTTCATGCTGTGTAGGCACTGGGCCCAGCATGTGTGTGTTTCATGCTGTGTAGGCACTGGGCCCAGCATGTGTGTGTTTCATGCTGTGTAGGCACTACACGTGCATGTGTTCATACAATGTATGCGTTTTGTTATGTCTGCCCGAGTCCGTGGATGCATGTGTACATGCTATGGCTACATTTTGGGGCATGTGTATTTCTAGGCTTTGCGTGTGTGCAGGCTGGTTCTGGCCTTTGTATGCTGACTATGGCTGAACCCTGTGTTGCAGGGTGTGCCGACTGTGGCGTGTTCATGCTGTGTCCACATTTGCTTACATCTGTTCCTGCTATGAGGGCTAGCATATGGCTACCTTTGGGTACATGTGTATCTTACAATTATATTACTGCTTTATGGTGCTTATGCCATGGCAGCACCATGCTGCTGGTGCTCTTGTATTTTTTTATTTTTTTTTTTTATTTTAAGGCTGTGCTGTGCTGTGGTGTTATTGCATGTCATTGCTTGGAGGTGCTTGTGTTCATATCCTGTTGCCTTGCTGTTGAAGTGTGGGTGTGCTGTGTTGCACTAGAGTGCAGGCACTCTGTGGCAGCGCTATTGTTGCATTGTGAGCAAGTGCTGTGGCAACACTGGTGGTGCTCATGTATATGCAAGCTTGGTTGACCCACTGTGGGGCATGTGTATACGCAAGCTCTGGTACACCACTTTGGTGCGTGCCTGTTTGGGCAGTATTGCTTCCTGTAGCTGCCTAGGTGCAGGAATAATCTGACATTTGGTAACGCTGCTCCCACACTGCAGGTTTTTCATGTTCAAGCTCTTTGTCAGCCCTGACGGTTTGCAAGTGCAAACGCAGTTGCTGTCCTATGGACATTCTCACACTAGGGTGACACCCAGCTTGGATCAATGTGATTGGTGCCGTCACACGGTATGACCACGCCTGGTGCATGTACATTGGCTATAACCACTCTCTGGCTACAATATGATGTGTATGAGGTTCGCTGTGGCTGTATTGTGGGTCGTCTAAACGTGAACTGTATCTGCCCTACGGTACATATGAGAACTCTCTCGAGCTATACTGTGGTGCTTTATGCATGTATTGGATGCATTCAGGCCTACTATAAAATATCTTTGTGTGTGCTTTGGCTGTTTTATGGTGCATATGGGTTCACACTATGGTCTAGACTTGCTGGTGTGCTCATTTACAGTTTGGGTATGCATGTGTAGACTCATGTTTCTGCACTATGATTCTTATTTGAAATCTTTCTATGTAGTATTTAGCATGATCATGCTCTAATTGGAAGGCCATGATTGTGTACGCTTTAGACTTTTTGGTAGAGTATTCTCTCCATGTTACTGAAGAGCATATACTTGCTATTTGCTGCTTGAAGAGAGAACTTGCACACAATAGGCTGTGCAATGCACCTATGTGCTTGAATTTTGTGCAAGTTGCCTGTACGGTGGCTACCTTAATTTCCCACATGTATAGTTTGGAGGCATTGTGGTATGCCCGTGTGTTTATGCTCTCAATTGCCGAGATGCTCTTCTGTGTTTGAATCTGCCACTTTGTACATCTCCTTTGTGGACTGTTGGATAGGCTGTGCCCTTTTATTTTGGGGTACACTCCTAATGCTAAGAGGTTAACCTCCTGTGTATTCATGATTTGCGTGTGTGTGTGTATATACACACGTTGGATATACTAGGGGGTGCTTTATTAGACACCTAGATGCTTTTGTCTAGTATGGTGGTAGTTGTGCCTAAGTCCTTTGCAGTAGGTAATTTGTGCTTGTTTTACTCTTTGGTTACTTGGTCTTGATCCTGTACTGTCTGCCGCTCAGTGGTGCGCCTGCACTGCTTCTGCTCTCTGGTTTCGCCAGGCTATTGCTGCATGTGTGCTGGTCTATGCATTTTTCTCTGTCGTCCAATACCAGTTACTGGTAACTGGGTAGGCGATCAGCCCCTTTAATAGGCAGGAACAATTCTGAAAAGTGACTGCTGGGTGGAGCCTACCTCCTCTCCTTAGTTTGCAGCTAGCCAATCCCCAACCAGTAAGATTTGTTCCTTGGTCAAGACACAAGCAAGAGAATAGTTCTGCTATAGTTTTTAGCTTTATTATTTTTCTTTTAGATATGGAATACCACCATTAGGTGGATTACCATCACTGACTATTCCCTTCACCCAAATGTGGATAGTTGTTTACCAGGTGCTTTTATGGACCTAAACCCTGGTGGGGGGAATCTTGGCTGCAAGTTCTTTCCCCAGGAGTTGCCCACTGAGGCGGCTTCTTGATATATGGTAATCTGAAGACAGGAGATCTGCCGAGGTCCACATGTCCCATACTTCCCCCTCCGCACAGGGGTCTCATTTGTAGTTCCTATTACATACTCATGCACTCATTGGGTTTATTCTTTGTCTGTGAGGTGCTTGTAGTAAGTTTCTGTGGAAACTTAACCCTTTTGTTGCTCGCTACCACGTTTTGAGGGGGCTTTGGACACTTTCCCTACTGGGACCAGTGTTCGGTCTACTGCTTATTTCTAGTGGGCTTTTGAGTGGTTTTACGTTTTAGTATTCACCTCGTTAATTTTATGCATTTACCGCATAGACGCCATTGCTCCATTCACTTCTATGGGACTTTATAAGTTGGCACATATCTCTGCAACCGCTCCATGTAGCGAGCTCAGAGATGGCTCATTTTGTGGGTTTGTTCTTTCTCTGTCATCTGGTCAGCGTTCTGGGGATGTTGGGGGATTTAGGGGGCTTCAGGCACTGTTGGGGTACTCTGTCAGCAAAACTACATTTCCCATGAGCGCGCGCTCTTTTCCGATTTGGCTCCCGTCACGGCAGCTATTTTGTGTATTCGCAGATCGAGTATCCTAGACAGGGCTTGCGCACTCCTTCTCTCCTCCGAAGTTTAACCCTTCGCCAACCAGGCTAAATAAGACTCCTGGGGTGTAATTATTTATCATACATGCTATTTTGTGAGTGTTTTGATACTTTGACTGCTTGACTCCGTTAGACTCTGGGGCTAAACCTAAGACTAAGGATAAGAGAATATTCAGGTCATGTTAGCCCAACCTGCACTGCTGTTCCAGAATCCCATGCACTATAGCCAGTATGGATGCAAGAGTTTAAGGCTACTGCCAGGGACAATGCCTTCCATCCACTTTACAGGCGGTCTTCCACTCGTGGCAGACCCCCACCCCTATCAGACCTTCCCTGCCTAAACTGCCGAGTGTACCTGATGTGTCTGATTCCTCTGAGGAGGAATTGTTGATGGACTCTGACTGTTCAGCTGTTCCTTCATCTCCATTTTTTTGGGGACCCCTTTAAGGTGGACCCCATTCCCTCGGCTGAGGGCCCGATCAGGGCTGTGTTGTCCACCCTGAACATTCTTTTGGTGCAGGAGGCATCTTCTGACCCCTCTGATGTGTTTCAGGAGCCTGTTAGGCCCCATGCTTGTTTTCCACCTAACACCACTCTTGACATCTTGGTGTCAGAGGAGTGGAAGTTTCCAGACAAGAAACCATCTGTGTCTAGGAAGTTTGCTAAACTTTTCCCATTCTCTGAAACGGCCCTCACACCGTGGGTCCATCCCCCCCCCCCCCAAAGTGGATGTCCCAGTTCCCAGACTTTCTAAGTCCACTGCTTTGCCGGTGGCTGATGCCTCTGCTCTCAAAGACTGGACTGATAAGAAGCTTGAGATTTCTCAAGGCTATTTGTGCGACGGTGGGCTCTGTCCTCCACCCTGCCTTTGCTGCTGCATGGGTAAATAGGGCTGTGGCTGTTTGGACTGAACAGCTCACTTCTGCTGTCCGTCAGGGGACACCTACTTCTGATATGTTGCAACTTTTCACTAACTTTGCTGAGGCTCGGCATTATCTCTCTGCTGACCTGTTTGACACTGTCCGTATGGAAGCCAGTGCATCTACCATGTCTGTAGTAGCCAGACGTGCTCTTTGGCTCAAGATCTGGTGGGCTGACACTGCCTCCAAGATGGCTCTTCTGTCTTTGCCCTTTCAGGGCTCCTCCCTGTTTGGGCCTGAGCTCAAGGATCTCATAGAGTCCAGGGAAGAGTACTCTCCTCCCAGTGGTCCTGAGGAAGAAGGCCCCTGTTGATGAATCTGCTTTTCTCTGTCGTCCAATACAGGTTACTGGTAACTGAGTAAGCGATCCGCCCCTTTATTTGTAGACAGGAACAATTCTAAAATTGTATGCAGGGGGTGAAGCCTACCTTCCCTCCTTGGCTGCAGCTAGCCAACCAGCTCCATAAAGATTTGTTCCTTGGTGAAGACACAGCCAAGAGAACAGTTCTGCTATAGCTATAGAAGTTTTTTTTATTTTTCTGTTAGAAATGGAATACCACCATTAGGCGGATTACTGTAACTGACAATGCCCTTGGATGTGGCTAGCTCAATATCCAGATGCTTTTTGTGGACCTTTAAGCCCTGGGGGGAAAATCTTTGCTACAAGTTCTTTCCTCAGGAGTTGCCCACCGAGTCGTCTTCTTTAAACAATGCTTTAAACAATGCTATCTGTGCATTGGAGGATGCTGATTGGCCCGCCCAGGATGTGCCTTTATACTCTGGGGCTTGGGCACTTGTGATTTGCCCTTTCGTGGTGTTCCAGTATCTGCGCCTTGTTGCTGTGTTCCAGTTCTCCAGTGTACCGACCCGGCTTGTCTGACTCTGCTGTTGATCCTGCTCCGTGTATGACCCGGCTCTGGCTGACGACCCTGCTCCGTGATTGATCCGGTTCTGGCTGATGATCCTGCTCCGTGTATGACCCAGCTCTGGCTGATGATCCTGCTCCGTGATTGATCCGGTTCTGGCTGATGATCCTGCTCCGTGTACGACCCGGCTCCGGTAGACGACCTAGCTCCGTGACTGATCCTGTTCTTCGGCGGCTGTTCCTGCTGTGCTCCGGTTCCAGTTATCGCCTGTCCCAGTCTGCTGTTCCGGTGTACCTGCACGGCCCGGTCGCGTCCGCGACATTCTGATCACTTGGTGTCTCGCTATTCCTCTCACTACTCTAGCTGAGATTAAGGTTGCTTTGCCATTCCTAGTACGTTGCTGTGTTCCAGTACAGAACCTGTTAACTCCTGCAGTGCTTCGTAGCCTCAGTCTTGTGCCTCAGTTCCTGCCAAGCTTACACTTATCTATTAAGAGCCACTCCTTGTGTACCTCTGTAACGCTTCACTACCTTCTGCAGAGCATTGCCGGTCCGGTGTTCGGTGTGCACCGTGACCGTGCCTGTGGGCATTGCTATCCGTTCGCTCTTGTTGGGAAAGTTCCGTACGGCACCGGAAGGGTGTCCAGGCTCCGGCCTACTGACATACAGAGGTTACGCTATCCATCTGCACTATCCAGTGCTTGGCTCTCAGTGCTTGTGCAATCGATACCACTATTTGACATCCAAGAGGTGTCAGGGTACTATCCATTGGGTACATGCAGAGTTAACTTCCAGTCTCAGTTAAGGGCGGCTCAGGTTCTTGTACTTCAGTTTGGCAGTAGCACTTCTTCATATCCCACGGTGGTGGTATTTACTCAGCTCTGGCACTTGTGCCTTCCGTTTCTATTTGAGAGTGAATTCAGTACAGACACCTTGCTCCAGCTTTGTGATTCAAGAACTGTGTTCCAGAGACTGCTACTTAGTTCCGGCTTTGTGACTCAAGAACTATTACCCAGAGACTACTATATATCCTGGCCGTTGGCCAAACTAGGACCGAGTTCTCCTCTTGCACTTGTTAACCCTTTGGGGTCATTTACTATCTATCCATTGCCCAGTATTATTTGCTGTATTGCATTCACCCTGTTCGTGTTTGCTATTTCTGCTATTCCTGTATTGGCCCCTAGGGGCATTGTATTACTCCTTGATTCAATAAACTGTGTTTTTACTTTACACCCTGGTCTGAGTGTCAGAAAACTGTTACAGGGGTACAGGATTCCCTTCACCTCTCTTCCTCCTCCCAGGACCTTCTCTTCTCATTCTCCTTTGGGAGCAGAAAAGCGCTGCCTCTTTCAGGAAACTATACAGGCCCTTCTGGACAAGGAGGTCCTGGAGCCAATTCCCTCTCAGGAGAGGGGCTTGGGATTCTACTCCAACCTCTTTGTGGTTTCAAAGAAGGATGGCGGCTGTCATCCCATTTTGGATCTCAACTCTTTGTGGTAGAGTCCCAATACCACCAGGAGTCTCTGCACACAGTGATAGCGACCATGGAGTCAGCAAAGAGTCAGCAGTATCTCCGCTTTGCCTGCGACCGAGGGCATTTCCAGTTTTCTGCCCTTCCTTTTGGCCTGACCATGGATCCTCAAATCTTCAGCAGAGTCCTGGGAGCATTGATTTCTGTCCTACATCGGAACAGCATCAGGGTAACTCTGTATATGGACGACCTCCTTCTGAAGGTTTCTTCGCTGGAACTCCTTCACCAGCAGGTGCATGACTGCACTCGTGTTCTCTCCCATCACGGGTGGATCATCAATTTGGACAAGTCAGACCTTGTTCCTTCCCAGAGGATGGTCTTTTTGGCAGCCTCCTTCAACACTCAAGAGAGGGATGGTTTTTCTCACAGACGAAGTGGCTCATCAGATAGGATAGCCTGGACCTTCAGTGCTGTCTCAGGATCCGGTTCCACCCAAGAAGTTATCATCCTTGGTGGGGAAGTTCATTTTCACCATAGAAGCAGTTCAGTTTGCCATGGCTCACACCAGGGAACTTCAGAGGTTTCTAATCTTGTCATGCAGGGGCCGTCCACATCTCCTGGAAAGATCCCTATCTCTCCCTCTTCAAGTGGAGCAGAGCCTTTCATAGTGGCTCAACCTGAACAATCTCCTGAAAGGCAGACCCTTCCTGGTGCCCTTCTGAACCACAGTGACTATTGATGCCAGCCTCTCCAGATGAGGAGCGGTACTGGGGCACTTGAATGCTCAGAGCTGGTGGTCTCAGGAGGAATTTCTCCTTCCCATCAATGTCTTGGAGGTTCGGGCGATATTTCATGCCCTACATCACTGGACAGGGCAACTGGAGCATTGCCCGGTCAGGGTACAGTTGGACAACGTCACAGCAGTAGCCTGCATCAACAAGCAAGGCGGCACAAGAAGTCTTGCAGCTTGGCTAGAGGTCAAGGCGATTTTATCATTGGCAGAGGAGCATGTCCCTGCCATTTCCGCAGCTCATATTCCTAGCATAGACCATGTTCTGGCAGACTTCCTCAGTCGACACAAGGTGAACATCGGAGAGTGATGGCTCCATCCAGAGGTGTTCAACCTCATCCAGCAATGGGGTCTTCCTTGCATCGACGTGGTGGCATCCAGGCACAACAGGAAGGTACCAATGTTCTGCTCTCGCTTGGCGGATCCCCTGCCACTGGATTCCGTGTTGATCCTGTGGATGTTTCCTCTGGCATACATCTTTCCTCCTGTTCCCTTGTTGAACAGAGTACTTCGGAAGCTGAGACTGGAGCTCTGCCCAGTCATTGATTGCTCCGTACTGGCCCAGACGAGCTTTGTTTCTGGAGCTTCTGGACCTGTGTGGTGGAACCTCTTCGATTTCCCCCCCCTTCCAGATTTTCTTTTGGTGTGGTGGCTACTATGCTTAGTGCCCGTAAGCCTGTTTACTCTAAGGCCTACCATTGAGTTTGGTCTACTTTTCTATCTTGGTGTGCTGACAAGGACCTGTCTCGGGATTCTGACATTCCTACAGTTCTTTCCTTTCTCCAGGATGGTGTGGATAAGGGTCTCAGTCTGAGTTCTCTTAAGGTTCAGACTTCTGCACTTTGTCTTTCAGAGGCGTCTTGCTATCATTCCTGATGTCAAGGTTTTCTTCCAGGGTGTTGCTCATACCCGTCCTGTGTTTAAGTCCCCTGCTCCTCAGTGGGATCTTAACCTGGTCTTGGGAGTACTTCAGCATCCTTTTCAGTATTTGGCTACCATTCCTCTAAGTAGGCTGACGTGGAAGATGGCCTTTCTCCTGCCAATTTGTTTCTGTTTGCCGAGTTGCGGAGCTGCATGCCCTGTCTTGTAGACCACCCTTTTTGGTCTTTCACAAGGACAAGGCGGCGCTTCTCACCTCACAAGAGTTTCTCCTGAAGGTGGTGTCTGAGTTCCACATTAATCAGGAGATTGTGGTTCCTTCCTTCTGTTCTAACCCCACTTCTGACAGAGAGAGATCTTCATCTGCTGGATGTTGTGCGTTGTCTCAAGTTCTGCGTGCATCACACTGAGTCCTTGAGGCAGTCTGACACTGTCATTCCTGAGGGTCATAGGGGAGGGAAGCCTGCTTCCAAGGTTACCATAGCTTCTTGGATCAAGTCCACGATTCGTAAGGCTTACGAACTGCGGAAGAAGCCTGTTCCCTTCAGGGTCACGGCTCATTCTGTTAGGTCTATTGGGGTTTCTTGGGCCTACAAGAACCAGCCCTCAGCTGATCAGTTGTACAAGGCGGCCACTTGGGAGGAAGATCCTGGAGGCAGCCTTGCCTGTCTAGGATCTCTTTAGTCTCTGAGTACTTTCACTTTTGAACCCTGTTAGCTCCTAGTTAAGTGTGCTGTGCAACAGTTCATGGGCTTTGTTTTTACCCTTGTTCCGTGTCCGTTGACACTTTATGCTTAGTGTTGAGCTATTTATGATCTGTAGGTTCATTGGTGCTCTGGTGACTTTGGGGGCCTGTGCCTGGTCCTTGTCTGTCTTCCCGTAATGGTTGGCCAGCCCAAAGTTACCAGTAACCTGTATTGGACGACAGAGAAAATAGGATTTGTCTTACCTGTTAAACCCTTTTCTCTTAGCCCATACAGGTTACTGGTCTTGCACCCTGGCAAGAGACCATGCTTGGCTCTCCTGCGGCAGAACGTGGGGGTTCATTCGGGCTCATGCTCACAGGAGTCTTCCTTTACCTTCTTACTCCCTAGTCAATATGTAGTCTGCAAATCTTACTGGTTGGGGAATAGCTAGCTGCAAGCTATGGAGAGGAGGTACGCTCCACCCAGCAGTCACTTCTCAGAAATGTTCCTGCCTATTAAAGGGGCTGATTTCCTACCCAAAGCTACCAGTAAGCTGTATGGACTAGGAGAAAAGGATTTAACAAGTAAGACTAAAATCCTATTTTTAGGCTCTGCAGTGTATGTTGCTTCTAGGCTCATGGGAGCGGTGGTCGTTTTGTGGGCACCTGTGCCACACATTGTCTCTTTTAGAGGGTGGTAGTGCTGTTTCCTTTTTACCTAGTTTTTGGAGTTATGCTCCCTAGTAGGGGATGTTCCTTTTGGCAACCCTTCTAGGCCTAGTGTTTTTGATGTCCGCTTTCCTTTTAAGCAAGCCAGAGCTTTTGGTATGGAGTCTTCTCCCTCTTCTCCAAACAAAAACATTAGTCAGTGCTCATGCTTCTTAGATGAGTCTTGACATAAAGAAGCCCTATGAGAGTATTACCTACAGAGTATGGACACAGGCTAGAGCCAAGCCATAAGATGCTTTTCCCTTATTGGGATTATCTGCCTAAGGTCTTCCAGACCTTCAGTCCTCCAAATATATGAAGGCTTTCTAATCTCCAGATTTGGTCAGCAGTGGAGAGATACATTCCTAGAGTGAGTAACTTTGCCAGCCAGAAGAATACTATCATCACTGGATGTATTTGATGATTTCTGATCATAGTTTCTGCTTGTGAATTATGCCATATTATGTTCAGTCTTTTATCGTATGTAGCCAGGCTGATGGCCATACTATGCATCAACAGTAAAGATGAGGGAAGCTCTTCTTATGATCATAATAAAATCCACTCTTCTAGAGATCACTTTCTAGGGCTAACTGGTTTTCTCCGTTCTAGGCTAAGCCTTTCTTTGGTTGTTAGAGAAGTGTTCCTATCCTTTTGGGAATAATTTTCTTTATACATGTTTTGGACCCTCCCTTTCCCACTGCTTGGGTACTCGGCCATCTACTGAATACTGTCATGGATGTCCAGGAAAATGGAGAATTATCATACTTGCTGAAATTCTCCTTTCCTGGACATAAACATGGCAGCATTCACTAAGATCCCATCCCTTGTTTGGTTTTTTGCTTTGAGACTAAGACAACTGGTGAAGGAGGTCTCTTATATTTTGATTTTCTTTGACTTTTTCTCTGTCCTATCAGCTGAAAGGGGAGGAGCTAACTCATCTAGTGAATGCTGCCATGTTTGTCCAGGAAAGGAGAATTTTGGTAAGCATGATTTAATTCTCCATTTTCTCTTAGTTATATGTACTAACAGGTACTATGGGGAGGCAACAGCTCCTCCCAGTGGGCTGGAACAGTTCTAGAAGAAGTGTGGGGGGGGTGGAGCCTCCCCCAACTACCTCACTAGCCCCTGCCCCGATAGACTTTTGAAAGCCTACTAAGTAAGATAGCAAGAAGGAAGGGAGGAAAACTCATGTGAGCAATGAACCCAAGAGGACTCCCACGTCTAGCCATAGGAGACCCAGCATGGTACCTTTCAGTGGGTGGGAGACCTGTGAGTTATATGGATTAAGAGAAAAGGATTTAACAGACTAAAATCCTCTCTCTGTTGTCCAATATAAGTCTCTGGTACCACGGGGATGTACCAACATTGAGCTCCGAGGTGAGAAAAAGGAAAGTGCCAGTCCCCATGATACCAGAGTTCCCATGGACTATCCAGGACACAGAACAGTCCAAACTAACAAAGTGGCAACGGACACTGAATAACATAACACCGCACACAAGAACAAGAGCCAACAGGGTGCAAACAGTTAAAGAACCATAAAGGCACAGAATGAGAAGTCCTATTTAGGCAAAACTGCCTCCTTTCCTGATGCTTCAGCCGAAGCCAGAACATCCACATGGTAGTGTTTTGGCAAAGGTGTGCACAGAGGACCAAGTGGCCGCCTTGTACTGCTGATTCTTGGAGGCCCCAACAGGCCTGCTGGAGTGTGCTGTAATGTGGAAGTGAATAGGTTTCCCACTAAGCCTTGCGGGTGGTAGACTTAATCCAGGATACACCCAAACCAGCCTTGGGACCCTCACAGATGACAAATAGTGCATCAGTCTTATGGAAAGACTCTGTAAGGTGCACATAGAACTTGAGGCTGCATACCACATCTAACAAGTGGAGATCACTTTCCTTTTCAGATTTAGGGTCAGGACAAAAGGAGGCACAACAATCTCCTGATTGTTGTGGAACTCTGAGACCACCTTTGGAAGAAATTCCTGGTCGATACGGAGAACAGCCTTATCCTTGTGAAATACCAGGAAAGGCAGTTTACAGGATAAGGCCTGCAATTCAGTGTCTGCGTATAGAAACCACAGTCAAAAGACTTAAAGGAATAGTAGCCAAAGACTCAGAGGGTTGCTGCAAGACACCCAAAACCAGATTAACCCCTTAGTGACGGCCGCGTGCAGACGCGGCCGTCACTTAACGTCCGTCTAACTCTTTTTTTTTTTTTTTTTTCTAAAAGAATCCGGCGTCCCCGAACGGCGTGCAGCCGCGCGGGGAGCCGGATTTCCGGGACGTACATGTACGTCCTCTGTCACTAACTGACAGCCACACAGGACGTACATGTACGTCCTGTGTCGCGAAGGGGTTAAGTTTTTTTTTTTTTTTTAAATATATAACCTAGAGGGGTCCTTCAAAAGAAGAATCTGAAGTGAGGCAGGGATACAAAGAGAATCCTGTAGCCTCCTGAAACCACCTGCAATACCCTCTGATCCGCAACAGAGCCTGTCCAAATGCTTGAAGAATGCTGCAGGCGACCACCCACAGGTAGGTACGGAGCAGAGTTCAGCAAGTCATGGGGAAGAAGGTTTGGTTGGTGGAGTGTTGACCTCCACTGCTGCTTGGGGGAGAAGCATGGGGTGCTGGCCTGAGACCCACTCGGATTCTGCCTTTGTGCTTCAATGTGGAGGGGACGCAAAAAGAAGCTGCTTCCTCTCCAGATTAGAGCATTTGTGAACCTGAGACAACCGAGTGCTCTTGCCCCCTGTGGCCTCACTGATGATATTCTTTAGTTCACTCCCAAAGAGAGACTTGTAATGAAAGGGGAGAGAAATCTAACTTCTTAGATGAAAGGTCAGCAGACCAAATCTTAAGCCACACATTTCTTCTAGCAGCAACAGAAAATGCAGAAGCCTTAGACTCAATCTTGACCGCATCAAAAAGAGCATAAGTAACTTAGTTCTGAGCCTCATACATGTTGGCTAAAAGAGCCAAAAGGAAGGCCTCAAGGCAGCACCTATGGCAGCAAACACAGACTTCAGAATAGCCTCAAGCTTCCTATCCGTCAAATCCTTAAGTGCAGTGGCATCAGCCAGAGATAGAGCAGTAGACTTAGACAGTCTAGAAATAGGGGGATCAACCTGAGGAGGTGTAGCCAACTGAGCTAAGGTTGCATTGGAAAAGGGATACAGCTCAGAAAACCTCTTAGAAAGAGAGACTCTTGTCTGGTGTCTTCCACTCACCAAGATGACATGGTCCAGAGTGGGATTAGGCAGAAACACAGTAAGGGATTTCTTGTGTCTTTTGAAAGATGTCAGAAGCAGACTGTCTACAGGATTCACAGGAATCTGTAGGGTAGTCAAAACTGCTTTAATGAGACCCTCTGCAGAAGGATTAGGGTCAGCCTCATAAGGGTTGCCATATGTATGGGAAGAAGCCCCTTCAGGGCACACTCCCCCTCTGCTGAATCAACCTCAAATGATTCTTCCTCAGAGCAATCTGAATGGTCAGGAATGCCAGGGGCCTAAGGGGCCATAAACCTGAATGAGGTGGGGGGGGGGTCCAAGACTGGAGGCCCACCTGAAGGGAAAGAGGGAACTGTGCCATAGAGGACTTTAAGTCCTTGAACCAATGTGGCTCTTGTTCAAGGCTGGAGGGCCTGGGTGGAGTGGTAAGGGCCACAGCGCATGAGGGACATAAGTGTCCTGAGTACCCTCTAGGAATTCCCCTTTTGGCATGAGGAACAGTAAGCAAGGGGGGGGTCCAAAGACACTCCTGAATATTTAGCCTTAGGTCTAGCCCCATGTCCATTTGTATCTGACGTCCTAACAAAAGTGTCTAAACAGTAAGAGGGAACCCAAATACTGTCACCCAGATAAATAAATCACCTCAGAAAGCCCAAGAGTACTTACCTAGCATTCAAATAGCTAACCTGTGGAGGAGAGTAATGGAATCCAAGCCTCCGTGCAGGATATTCTGTTAAAGAGAGAGGAAAAAATGGTGACCCCCAACTCACAGCCAATCAGAGAAAAGTCTGTGAAACGGGCATTCTGGGAATTGTAGTTTCTCTTTGTAGTTCCCTGCAGCGCTAGATCCCAAGCTCATGGACCCCAAGACACTGAGGATGGCAACTGGAATGTAGGGCAAGAGGAGACCAGAAGAACGAACCCTCTCTCAGCTCTGTAAGTGGAAAGGTTGCAGAGATATGTCCCAAAGCAGTCCTGTCCCACAGAAGTCAATGGAGCAAGTGCAGCCACGAGGTAAAGCTTGACCTTAAAGGCAGGGAAGTAAAAAATAAATAAATAAAAATAATTGCAATGTTTTGAAAAATGAATAAAAGTACCCCAATTACATACAGAACATGTAGGGACCAATAAAAACTCAGATATCTGAAAAGACAAATAAGCCCCATATCACAGTCCCCGTGATCCTTTTCTGTCACTCTCAATTGTGCTGCTCCCTGATTGGTTGAGCTGTGTTGGCCTGCCCCTGGTGACCTGTTTTATTCTGGCCATTGGCACCTGTCAGGTGCCCTTTCGTGGTGTTTCTGAGCCAGTATTGCTGTTGCTGTGTTCCAGTGTTCCTGATCTCCTGTGTACCGACTTGGCCTGTACCGACTACGCTCCTGTGTTCCTGTTCCGTGATCCGACCCGGCCTGGCTGACTTCCTGCTTGTTGCTGATCTGGCTTGTCTGCGAATCTCCTACGTGTCCTGACCCGGCCTGGCCGACTACTTGCTCCTGGACTTGTTCCGGATTCTGCCGCTCCAGTCGTCGCCTCAGTGACATTCTGATCGCTGCATTGTGTGATCTGAGCCTCCGGTACTTCCTGGGTTAACCATTGCTGAGCCGTGTTTCCTGAGCTGAGCCTTCCATATTCATTGTATTGTGAGTACAGCTGAGTCTATTGACACTTGCCGTGCCGCTACTGTGAGCCTTAATCACTTGTGTTGCTTCCTTCTACCTCACGGCCACTTTAGCCATTGCTAAGCCTTAGCCAGATACTCTGCTTCTGCGAGCCGGCCGCGTTGTGGGCTTCGGTAGTCGGCGGCTCTTTACACCTGCAGAGCAGTAGTTCCCGTTATGCCCGTGGGCTATTGGCAAGCAGTGCACTACTGTTGGTCTCCGGTATACGCCCATGGGGGCTATTGACTAAAGCTATCACGGTACTGCTGGTCTCCGTTACGCCTGTGGGGGCTATTAACTCAAGCTATCACAATACAGTTGGCTCCCGTTACGTCCGTGGGGGCTATTGGCTCAAGCTATCACGATACTGTTGGTCTCCGTTACGCCCGTGGGGGCTATTGGCTCAAGCAATTCCAATACTGTTGGTCTCCGTTACGCCCGTGAGGGGCTATTGGCTCAAACGATCCCAATACTTTTGGTCTCCATTTACGCTCGTAGGGACTACCAAACAATTACACTGCAGCTTCAGTCTCAAGTCGCAGCTCTTAGCTATAGCGTTGCACATTGAATGGACTTAAAGTGTTATATGACCTAGCACCTACTGCAGTCTTGTTAACCAAGGGTGTGCCTAACACCACATTTGAGACTGATTACCCTCGTCATTAGCCACTTGTCTTCAGTCACCGTTTTGTCTGCTCCATATCTGTACTAAGAGATATATTCCCTGTTCTGTAACCTGGCATTGCAGTCCATATTCTGCTATTCTCAGTATTGCCCCTAGGGGGAAAGCTTGTTATTGTTTTTTGCTCTAATAAAATTGTATTTTATCCTAACCCTCTGTCTGAGTGTCTGAAAACAGTTACACCCCAGAACCCAATGAAAACAGCAGGGAAGGGGTTAAACACCACAAAAGCAGCCAACCAAGATCCAATGACCCAGGGAACAAAAATAAATAGAGTGCAGGAGTTATATAGAACTCCAGTAAGACCCCTGTGCTGAGTGAAACTGTGGGACAGGTGGACCGTAGCACTCAATGTTTCTCACCTTTTTTAGCTGGTCTTTTTTCTTCAGGTTACAAGGATGACCACTTTTCCCGCATTGCCTAGGACAGTCCTAGATTTTAAGTTTCCCATGTCCCAGGCAGCCCCCGTCTGGGACAAAACAAGGTCTCATAATGAAGACTCGAGTACCTACTGTGACAGAAAATGCCTCTTTTGATATACAAAATAGTTTAAAAGAGATCTAACTGAACTGAACCTTGATCTGGATATCAAACTGCTCTGTAGTGAAATTTTGTTGTAGTGTAATGCACATATTGTAGCCTACCACACATCAATTTTTACAGCAGCAGAGGCAGTTCTCCACCTTGTGTTTAGAATTGTGTGATGTGCTTGAGAGAGCAGGTTGCACGCTGATGCACAGTGACCCCACCTGCATAGCTGAGGACACATACTACTGCTGCTCTAGTCTCTACATTGTCCTTAGTGGCAGAATGGAAATGTGGTCACCCAACTATACAGCCCTCTGAATTAAAGTCTTTGTTCTTTAAATGGCTGGTTTGGCGAGTGTCTGTATCCCAGCATGCCATTCCTCTACAACAATGTGCAGGCTGTGCTCATAATGCACCATTTTATTTAAGCCTGCTTTAGGTTAGGCGTAAATGGGTTGTATGTCCCCCTGTTTTAAGTCACCTAGTCTCAGGAAAAGGGCAAGCTGGCACTGTTCTCAGATTTTAGTCTTTAATTTTTACCTAGATATGAGGCTGTCTAATCCCCCATTAGATAGGCTCCTACTGACCGGCTCCCATGCAGCTGGATTGCCCAGTTCACAGGTGTATGTCTGGACCACTTCCCTGTGGAGGTTGACTTTTACAAATCTATACCTCATTACTGAACTTCTCTGTGACTCAGTAATGATATAATGGGAGTCTGAAGGTTTATAATTTACCCCTTTCAGTGCTATGTCCCATGGTCTCAACCAGTGGTGATATTGCCTGTCTAACACTCAGTCCTTCATAGTTCATGTTTTCTAGGTTTGTAAAGGTAGCTGCTTTTAGTACCATGGATTCTTAACACTTTCTTTTATGTATGATACTTTTCTTTATTAGCCACACACTTATTTTCTAGTAATTCTCTATATATGTATGAAGTATTTAGCTCTATTTCTGTTTTCTTTTAGTTTTTTCATTTGTGGTGTGCGGCATCTTTAATTACGGGAGTCAGCACAGCGACCATCTTTGTCCCATAGGAATACATGGTGAATCTTTTACAGGGACATCTCACTGCACCCGTTTCACTAAAAAGGGTCAGAGCTGGCTCAAAATGAATCACTTTCTGCTTTCTATGGCATGGTCAGTGTGGGGACAGCGTTCACAAAACTTTTTGTATTTTTTAAAGGGCTGGAGAACCACTGTTTGCTTAGTGTGTGCAATGGAAAATTACAATACCCAGTTTTCCAGGCTTTCTGCTGAGGGAAGGGTGGTGCTTTGGCAGTCATCGTACTACTCCCATTGTATAGACAACACCAAGGTTGGACTCTCTTCTCTCCAGTATAACCCTTTGCTGGACATTGTTCCTCATGCAACACTGGGCTTCTACGGGAATATGCTGGTACCCTATGTCTTCCTTGCACTATGGTCCTACTATTTCCCCCCACCCCAGGGCCCTTCACTGCAGAACAAGAGCCAGTTTGGGCTAAGACTGTCTTCAGTTGCTTCAATAACTTCCTCTATTCATTAGGGGCCTATCTCATTTGGTTGGAGACTCCTCAGTGAAGGAGCTTGATACTGATGCAGAGGAAATTGCTGTGAGGCTTTTCAGAGCTGTTTTAGATACTTTGCAGGTCTTTGAGCTTCTGCTACAGGGCCCTCTTCACCAGACATCTTCCAACTCAAGAACTAATCACCCTTCTGTCATCTCCATTGTTCTCTGGACCAGGTTATCCTGAAAGAGTGGAAGACCCCTGATAAGAGACTCTTCCTACCTTTCTCAGCTGTTGCCTTGTCCCAATGAGCTACCTCACTTGCTATTGAGCTCTCACTTTGCTAAAAAGACTATGCTGCTTTTGCCACATACTGCAGCCCTTAAGAATCAGGCCAATAAGCTCTCAGATTACTTATTGAAGGTGAATTTTGGGACTACCCTTCGTCCCCCCTTTTGCTACAGCATGTTTTTTCTAGAGACATGGCTATCTGGGGGTGGACAATTGTCAGATGCCATTAGGGTGATATTCCTAAAGAAGAACTGCTGGTCATGCTAGACCATATTTTGGAGGCCAATGTGATATGCATTGGACTCCAAGAGAGTGTCTAGCATGATCAGCAGTTCCTTTGATGCTGCTAGGTTTCTGGACAGGCTTCAGCCCATTCAGAAGGCGTCACACCCTGTGGCTCAAAATTTAGTCGATTAACCAAGCTTCCATAAAGTCTTTGGTGTCCCTTCATTCTGTAGGAAAACATCTTTTTGGGCTGGGCCTAATCAAGATCATTGGAGACGCTACTGGAAGCAAAAAGTTTGCTATGATTCAAGTCAGTCAAGCCTTTCAAGCCCGCCAAACCTGCTTAGCAGAATAAGAAATCTACTCCAAAAGCCCACCTCCACATGACTCGTGGCGTTCTGGTCAGCCCAGTCTAGTAGGGTGCAGACTCTGTCTTTTACAAAGAGTGCAAGAGCCTTCTGTGATAGACCAGTGGGGTTTTTGCTGGTTATTTTTTAAGGGTACCGCATAGATCTCATCCCTTCCTCCTCACAGACTGGTTTTTATCCAGAGTTCCAGTTTCAACGCACCTTTTTATAGAAGCAGTATCTTTCCTTTTGGAGAAATGGATGCTTCCCTGTTCCAGCTCTGGAATATTTCACCAGATTTTATTCCAATCTTATTGTTCCCAAAAAAGGATGATGAATGCCATCCTATTCTGGACTTAAAGTGTTTCAACCAATGCATGTTAGCTCCATTCTTTAAGGTGAAATCCCTGTATTCTGTTATCATTGCCATGTGTCCAGGAGAATATCTTGCCTCCCTTCACCATCAGGATGTCTATCTGCACATTGTCCTTCATCGAGAGCAGTCATTAATAGTTCAGCTTTCTCCCTTTCAGACTAGCGTCTGCTCCTAGGATCTTTATGAAGGTCATGGCTACTTTGCTCAAGGGATATCCTTGACCACTTATTTAGACCTCCTGCTCAAGGCTCATTCAGAGCCTGTACTCAGTTCCTAGATTTGAAGACTGTATCCTCATCCTGGAGGAACACTGAGTGCTCAGCCTCAAGAAATCCTCTCTGGCAGCTCTTCAGGTTTTTGACCTCTTGGGCTTGAGACTCTCTACTCTCCAAGACAGTGTATTTCTACCAGAGGACAAGATCCAGTCTCTTTTGCTTCATGCTACTCAAGAAATATTTCACTATTGGGGACTAGATGTAATTATATGACAGTCATACATCGCTAGGTCTCTGCTATAGAAGCTGTTTCCTATGCTCAATTCCACATGAGAGGTTACAGCTGGATGTTCTCAGCAGCTGGTCAAAACGTGACTTGTGCAGCACCTGAGAGACTACCAAACAAAACACTTAATTTTGTTCTCTCTCTGAGCGTTCATCACACTCTGTTTTTGAAAACAATGCTTTTACCTGAATCATGCCATATCACTGTCTCAAGGAGTATCTTTGTTACACAGTCACCAATGCTGGGGCATCCTTCTATCATACCAGAGATGGAGGTTTAATACTGTGACTTTATATAGAGTAAATACACAATACTGCTAGACTGGCATACCTAAGAGCTCTAGTAGGCAGTTAATGCACTGAGCAGTAAGCTTATTTATAATTTTGGTGAGTCGTGCAACAGAGAAGGAGAACCAGAGGATGTAACAGTAAGCTGAAAGGTGTTAGCCATCCTGGGGTTTATGCCAGGAGTGTTTTCTTACTGAGAGGCAGTTTCTAACCTCTCTGCCAAGCGAGTACAGGTTTATTAGAGCATGTGGTGAAGGTGACAGTGTCCGAAATACTACTCTTAGAGGAGACTTTCTACAATATTGTGCATAACAATTTTTAAAGCAAGACTCACATTTTATTAAAGTCTTCATTGGAAAACTGCACTTGCAATAGCACATCAAAGTACCATGGCTGAGAACCATTGGCTTATGAGGTATGTACCTGTGGTTCTGTACAATGCATACAGATGCAGGCACTCCTTTTGAATAAGGCATTATGTGCTTCACCATTGTTTCATGCATACGCCTTTTGTTTTAATCTCCCTGGTGCTGAACAATTTCTCTCACACACCAAACCAATGATGCACTTAAATCCATTTGAGAAGTTTAAAAAGATAATAAAAACATGAAAATGCATGTAAGGCTTTTCCATCAATTTGGGTATGTTACACTTAAAGGGATAGTAATGTTTCACAAAAACAGCAGCTCAAATTAATCTTAGTATTTGAGCCACAGAGAGTGTTATTTCAAGAGTAATTGAACGATAAAGTATCCCCCCTCCTGCCCCTTTTACCTAGTGTAAGCCACCTCCCCTCAGATGTTGAATCTGGTCCACAGATCAGACAGATCACAGTAAGGGCCACTCTTCTTACTGTGAGACCAATTAAAACTCTGCCCCCATTGGCAGGTTTTTCCCTTATCTTAATTGAAGAGTGTCCTTCTCTGCAATCCACTTTGACACCACCCTGCTGCTCTGAGCTGAGCAGTGACTTCAATAAAAAGGGATGGGAGGGAGAACTTCATCATTCAATTACTCTTGAACTACAACTCTGACAGTATTGAAATAACACTCTCCATGGCACAAATACTATGAAGATTAATGCTGCTTTTAATGTGAAACATTACTATCCCTTTCAGATACTGTAAAGCAAACTTGATTTTTTTTTTTTTAACAAATTATCCATTTAAATCAATGGAACATTTAACACCTCAAATGCTGGAAAGGTCTTCAACACATTGTGAAGCAATGTGCTGGAGATTTTACTAGCATCCAATGGGCTAGAATCCCCATTTAAATGGGACGTTTGACAAAGTATTTCTCCCCATGGTAGATCATCAAATGCCAAGTTTTCACATTTTGCCACAGTATTACCAGGCGGTAAATGGGTATATTAGATCACCGCTTTGTCCCTCCTCAAACAAAATAATCTTACATCTCACCATAATCTCTCAGTATGACCTTCCGCTTTATATTGACCAACCTCTTCTGTTGCACAGACCAAAATACAGAAATATTCCATGTTGCCTGGACTAACATTCTTAATCTTCCAAGAAAGAAAGCCTGGTGGCTTGTCTTATAAGAACCTTTTCCCCACAAAACCATGTTAATTTGCATCAATAATTTTTGCTCCCAAATTGCAAGATTAAAATCCCATATTATCTTTTCAACCGTTCATTATTACGTATCTAAAATCTAATGGATAAAGTAAGGATTCATTTTAAATGAAGATACCACATTGTTTTCCTGACCAGACCCTGATGAAAATCTATAAAGTTTAAACATAGTGTATTCATGTACTAAGTTGACAAATGATCTGGTCCAGGGGACAATCCAGAAAAACATGTTCTAGGACTTTTCATACAAAGTAATACAAGGGTCCTCCCTCCCACAGATGAGTGTTTTCATTCAATAGGTATTACAGCTGAAACATTTATTAACCCTATACAGATCAGAGTGGTGTGCAAAATATTGCAAATAAATGCACTGCAACCCCCCACCCTCTTGTTCTCAAGGCGATTAAAAAAATGCAAGTTTTTTATATATATAATATATTGTACTCTATGGGAGAGCAAGTCATCATTACCTGCTGACTGAAACAGAACATTGTACCGTTAAAGGGGGTGGAGTTGTAATAATGTGAATGAAAAATCTGCTAGCAGTGGGAATACCCCTATCTTAAGGCATCAGGAAGAGCTCTAATCTAGTATTTCCCAGTCCTCTTCTTAGGGATACCTCACGGGCCAGGTGTTTTGGATTTCCCTGCTTGTACACAGGGGAGACAATGAAATGATTGAGCCTCTGATTAAAGTACTCAAAAGAAGGGAATGCCTAAACATGTGGCCTACTAATCTGCCCATGAAGATAGGGTTGTGGAAAATGTTTCATTTTCTCCTTTGGTGCAGTTGGTTTACCACAGAATTCATCCACTATATGTTGCCCCTCAATTTTGTTTATTGTCACTTTGACCTCTTCCTCTGTTAACCCAATATAGATCATTATTTGACATTTTTGATTTGTTGCACCTTTACCTGTTCCCAATTAGAGATCGCAGAAAATAATGTACTCAGACATGTCCTTTCAGGAAATATATTACAGTTAATATTTTGTTATAAACGAACATTTTCAGCTGCTCAACACAAAAGTTTACTTTATAACTGGATTCAATGAGAAAAGAAAAATGGCGTTTGCAATTTTTACCGTATATATAGATGAGAAAAAATTCAGTGGCCCATATTCACTAAGCTCAGCAGATAATATGGAGCAAAGCAACTGCACTAACAGGGGACAAATACAAATTCCCATTGATGAAGCTTTTTTGTGTGCAAGAGAACTAGGTATCATCTCTGGCACTCAAAGGTTAAAACTGGGCTTATAACCAATGCATTGTAGGCTTCTCTAGCATTCAGGGGGTTAAAATTCATATTTAAATTACTGGGAATTTTTTTTCTTGTGCCCAGTGGTACAGTTGGCATGAACTGCACCTCTCTAGCTTCCTAAACATGGCCCATTGAAATAAACACAAACATTTAAAAGCATCTCCTTAAAAGTTGGTATTTTTGTAAAGTTTGTAGACATAGGTCTAAGTAGTGATTTATCGATCTTTAAAATGAAGTTGCAGTGCAGCTCGATGTGCCAGTCGACAGTAAAGTAAAAAAAAAAAAAAAAAAAAAAAAAAAAACCTCTTACATTCAATGAGAAAATAGATCACTTAAAAAAGTTAACTGTTTTAGTTTTGCTCTTCCTCTTGATACATCAGTCCTGTGGAGACAAGAGAGATGACATTTAATTTCAATACTTTTCCTTTTTGAGTTAAACAAGCACATACATTATTGATATTATATGGCATTTCTTTCCTAAGTACCAGACATCACTGCTGGGATATAAAAGACCACTGGCTGAGAATGAAATACTTCTTTGGAACGGTCTATAAAATGTGCTTGCAAACCAGGCACACTTTGTACACCATTCCAATGAAGTATTTCTTGAGAGTAGTGCTTGATATTAAAAATATAAATAAAATGTCAGTCCCATCTCTCAAACATGTATAGTTTGTGTTTTATAAGCTTATAAAGTTCCCCCCCTCCCACCCCTTTTACATGTCAGTGCTCTAACTAACAGAATGAGATCCTGGTCCCAGGACTGGATGACTCTTCACCAGGGCCAAAATAGCGTGGTATACAAAGTGTATCTGGACCGTTCTGATGAAGTATTTCTTTGTAGACAATGCTATTTCGGCTCTGCTGAAGAGCTGTCCAGTCCCGGGACCAGGATCTCTTTCTGTCAGCTAGTGCACTGATGTGTGTAAAAGGGGTGGGGGGGGGGGGGTGGCAATTTAGAAGCTTATAACGCTTAACCCCTTAAGGACCGGCTGCACACGCACGCCGCCATCACTTAAGGACCACGGAGCATTTTTTTTTTTTTTTTTAAATAGATTCCGGACTCCCCAAACGGCGTGCAGCCACGCGGGGAGACCGGAATTCCATGACGGTCCTGGTGCGTCATGGGTCCTTAAAGCAAATCCAGCCATGATGTAACAGGACCGTGAATGTCCTTAAAGGGTTAAACTATGCATGTTTGAGAGACGGGACATACATCATTTCATTTATATTTTTAATATGTACAATATTAAAGTCAAGCATTACTATCCCTTTCATTCTTTTTTTTTTTTTTCCCCCACTCTTCACTGTACTCTCTCCAACAGCCCTCCATGTGCTTGCCAGAGGTAGCCTGACTGCCATTAGGTACCGATATGAGATCCTCAGACCCCTTGTGAGACCATATGCTGGTGCGGTTGGCCCTGGGTTCCTCCTAATGCTAGACCTCATGTGGCTGGAGTGTGTCAGCAGTTCCTGCAAGAGGAAGGCATTGATGCTATGGACTGGCCCGCCCGTTCCCAAGACCTGAATCCGATTGAGCACATCTGGGACATCATGTCTCGCTCCATCCACCGCCACATTGCACCACAGACTGTCCAGGAGTTGGCGGATGCATTAGTCCAGGTCTGGGAGGACATCCCTCAGGAGACCATCCGCAACCTCATCAGGAGCATGCCCAGGCATTGTAGGGAGGTCATACGGCACGTGGAGGCCACACACACTACTGAGCCTCATTTTGACTTGTTTTAAGGACATTACATCAAAGCTGAACAAGCCTGTAGTGTGGTTTTCCATTTTGATTTTGAGTGTGACTCCATATCCAGACCTCCATGGATTGATAAATTTGATTTCCATTGAGATTTTTTTGTGAGATTTTGTCGTCAGTTCATTCATTCAGATCTAGGATGTGTAATCTTAGTGTTCCCTTTATTTTTTGGAGCAGTGGGATGTGTAATCTTAGTGTTCCCTTTATTTTTTTGAGCAGTGTATATTATATATTATATTAAAAAAAAAAAAAAAAAAAGTTCTGAGGTAGACTCCCTCCTTCCTTATATTTTACCCCCACCTGTTGAGTTCCGCTTTAAATGACCTCACGATCAAGGAGTTCGCAAAGGCACAGTTCTACTTTTCCTTTTTTATTTTCATTATTATATGAGGCTGTATAATCCCGAATTAGGCAGGCTTCCTATTTCATGGATTGCCACAGGTTCTCTTCTTCCAAGACCACTAGCATGTGGATGTTGCCTTGCTTTATCAGCCTTTACCTCACTATAGTTTCTCAGATGATGTCTTCTTATTCAGTAAAATGTGATTAAAGCAGTAAAATGTGTGCGTAAAGGTCCTCTAGAGAATATCACTTAACCACTTGCTCATGTGGATTGTTGCCTGGCTTGCACACTCTATGCTATATGATCTATATATAATATAGATCTATATATAAGAGTACTTTAGTCTTATCTGTTAAATCCTTTTCTCTTAGTCCATACAGGTTACTGGTAACTTTGGGGTAGGCGATCAGCCCCTTTAAGTAGGCAAGAACAATTCTGAGAAGTGACTGCTGGGTGGAGCCTACCTCCTCTCCTGAGCTTGCAGCTAGCCAATCCCCATCCAGTAAGATTTGAAAACTAACTATTGACTAGGTAGTAAGAAGGTAAAGGAAAACTCCTGTGAGCATGAACCCGAAAGGACCTCCACGTTCTGCCGCAGGAGAGCCAAGCATGGTCCCTTGCCAGGGTGGGAGACCAGTAACCTGTATGGACTAAGAGAAAAGGACTTAACAGGTATGACTAAAATCCTCTTTTCTCTGTTGTCCAATACAGGTTACTGGTAACTTTGGGATGTCCAACCATTAAGTCTCCCAGGGCGGGAAGAAAGGCAAGGACTAGGCGCAGGCCTCCAATGTCACCAAAGCACCAATGAACCACCAGATCATGGATAGCTCAACAATAAGCGCAAAGTGTCAATGGACACCAAACAGGGGTAAAACAGACCCCAGGAACTGTTACACAGCACACTGAACTAGAACCCACAGGACTCAAAAGTGAAAGAGTGCTGAAGAGATGAAGGAGATCCTAGACAGGCAAGGCTGCCTCCAGGATCCTCCTCCCAAAACTGGCATCAGCTGATGCCAGGACATCCAAATTATAGTGTTTTGAAAAGGTATGCATAGACGACCAAGTGGCCGCCTTGCACAACTGATCAGCTAAGGCCTGATTCTTGTAGGCCCAAGATGCCCCAATAGACCTCGTAGAATGAGCCGTGACCCGAAAGGGAACAGGCTTCTTTACAAGCCTTACGAATAGTGGAATTGATCCAAGAAGCAATGGTTAACTTGGAAGCAGGCTTCCCTGCCCCTGGGACCCTCAGGAATGACAAAAAGAGCGTCAGACTGCCGCAAGGGCTCAGTGCGATGCACACAGAACTTGAGACAACGCACAACATCCAATAGGTGAAGATCCTTCTTATCAGAAGTAGGGTTAGGGCAGAAAAAAGGAACCACAATCTCCTGATTAATGTGGAACTCAGACACCACCTTTGGGAGAAACTCTTGCGAAGTACTGCCTTGTCCTTGTGAAACACCAAAAAGGGTGGCCTAAAAGAGGGCATGCAGCTCCGCAACACAGCGAACAGACACGATCACCAGGAGAAGAGCCATCTTCCACGTCGGCAGACATAGAGGAATAGTGGCCAAGGACTCAAAGGGAGGGTGCTGAAGGATGCCCAAAACCAAGTTAAGGTCCCACTGAGGGGAGGGAGTCAGGACAGGTATGAGAAACTCCCTGGAAAAAAACTTTGACATCAGGAAGAATAGCAAGGTGCCTCTGAAAGAAAACAGATAGAGCAGAAGTCTGAACCTTAAAAGAATTCAAACGGAGACCCTTATCCACACTGTCCTGGAGGAAGGAAAGGACCGTAGGAAGGTCAAAATCCTGAGACAGCACACCAAGAGAGAAAGTTAGACAAAACTCGATGGTAGGCCTTAGAGGAAACAGGCTTACGTGCACTAAGCATAGTAGCCACCACACCAGAAGAAAAACCCTTCTTCAAAATTGAGGATTCAACCTCCATGTCATCAAAGCCAGAGAGTGAACAGGTAAACCTGTAGAAGAAGATCCACCCGAAAGGGGAGACGAAGGGATTCCGCCACTGAGAGATCCAGAAGTTTCAGAAACCAAACCTGTTGAGGCCAGTACGGAGCAATCAGAATGACTGGGCAGCGCTCCAGTCTCCTTACTACCTTGTTCAATAGGGGAATGGCAGGCTCAACAAGGCATCCACTGCTAGAGCCAGGGGGTCCGCCCAGCGAGAGCAGAACGTCGGGACCTTCCTGTTGTGTCTAGTCACCATCAGGTCGATGCACGAAAGACCCCACCACTAGACAATGAGGTCAAACACGTCTTGATGCAGTTCACACTCTCCACTGTGTGTCGACTGAGGAAGTCTGCCAGAACGTTGTCTACCCTAGGAATATGAACTGTAGAAATGGCAGGGACATGCTCCTCTGCCCAGGACAAAATAGCCTTGACCTCTAACCAAGCTGCAAGACTTCTTGTGCTGCCTTGCTTGTTGATATAAGCTACCACTGTGGCGTTGTCTGACTGGACCCTGACCGGGCAATCCTCCAGTTGGCGTGTCCAGTGGCGCAGGGCATGAAATATTGCCCTGAAGCTCCAAGACATTGATGGGAAGGTGAGATTCCTCCTGGGACCACCGGCCCTGGGCATTCAAGTGCCCCAGGACCGCTCCCCATCCAGAGAGGCTGGCATCCATTATCACTGTTGTCCAAAATGGCACCAGGATGCCAGGATTAGAAACCTCTGGAGATACCTGGTATGAGCCATGGCAAACGGAACCTCTTCTATAGTGGAAATGAACTTCCCCACCAGTGATGACAACTTCTTGGCTGGAACTGGATCCTGATTCAGGACACCCGGGACCTTCAGTGCTATCTGATGAGCCACTTCGTCCATGGGAAACACCATCCTTCTCTGAGTGTCTAAGAGGAACCATCCTCTGGGAAGGAAAAAGGTCTGACTTGTCCAGACTGATAATCCTCCCATGACGGGACAAAGCATGAATGCAGTCCTGCGCCTGCTGATGAAGGAGTGCTGGAGAAGAAGCCTTCAGATGGTCATTGTCCATTTACGGTGTGACTCTAATGCTGTCGCAACGGAGGACGGAAATCAAGGCTCCCAGGACTCTGTTGAAGACTTGAGAAGCCGTGGTCAGGTCAAAGGGGAAGGCAGAAAACTGGAAATATCCTCGGTCGCAGGCAAAGCGGAGATATTGCCGGCTATCTAGATGAATGGTAATGTGCAAGTATGCATCCTGAAGATCCAGAGAAGCCAGAAATTCCCCAGGAGACATGGCAGCAATCACCATGCGTAGTGACTCCTGGCGATACTGGGACCTGACCACAAAGGAGATAAGATCATTCAAATCCAAAATGGGACGACAGCCGCCATCTTCTTGGAAACCACAAAGAGGTTGGAGTAGAATCCCAACCCCTGTTCCTGAGGAGGAACTGATTTTAAGACCACCTTGTCCAGAAGGGCCTGAATGGCTCCCTCGAAAAGGCAGCACTTTTCTGCGCCCAGAGGAGAGCGAGAAGAGAATCCTGTACCCCGCAGCCACTACCTGCAAAACCCACGGGTCCACCACAGAGGCTTCCCAAGCAGAGAGGTAATGGCGCAAGCTGCAACCCACCTGCAGGTGGGGACCCAGATTCGGGGAGCCATGCAGAAGAAGGTTTGGAAGCCTTTTGCTTAGCAGAGGACCTGGGCCTCCGTTGCTGCTTAGGGTTGGATGACGTGCGTGGAGTCTGAGGTACTGCCTGGGTCGCCAGACCTGATTCAGCCTGGAAAAACTATTCCGCTTGACAGGAGTCTTCTTCCTATGGACCACTGGCAGTTAAGTACTCATCCCACCCAGTGGCTTCACTGATCAGATCCTTGAAATCAGGCCCAAATAGTGGGGTGCCCTGAAAGGGCAAAGACAGGAGAGCCCTCTTGGAGACAGTGTCAGCAGACCAGATCTTGAGCCAAAGAGCAAATCTGGCTACCACAGACATGGTGGATGCCCTGGCCACCATACGAACGTCATCAAACAGGGCAGCAGAAACATAATGCTGGGCCTCAGAGATGTTGGAGAAAAGCCACAGCATGTCAGCAGTAGGAGCTCCCTGACGGACAGCTAAGGTGAGCTGTTCAGTCCAAACAGCCACGGCCCTATTCACCCACGCCGCAGCAAATGTGGGGCGCAGGGCAGAACCAGCAGTCACAAAAATGGCCTTGAGAGGTGTCAAGCTTTTTGTCAGTCCAGTCTTTCAGAGCAGATGCATCAGCCACAGGCAAAGCAGTGCACTTAGAAAGCCTGGAAACAGGGGCGTCCACCATTGGAGGATGAACCCACTGAGCTAGGGCCGCTTCAGAGAACGGATAAAGCTTAGCAAATTTCCTGGAGACAGACTGTTTTCTGCCTGGAAACTTCCACTCCTCAGACACCAAGCGGTCAAGAGTGTGGTTAGGTGGAAAACAAGTATGGGGCCGGAAAGGCTCCTGAAACACATCAGAGGGGTCAGAGGAAACCTCCTGCACCAAGGGAGTTGTTCAGGGTGTTTGACACAGCCCTGATCAGACCCTCAGCAGAGGGAACAGGATCAACCTCAAAGGGGTCCCCAAAAAACTCTAAGGAAGGGACAGCAGAACAGTCTTCATCATCAGAATCCACCAATAATTCCTCCTCAGAGGAATCAGACACATCAGGTCCACCTGGCAGTTTAGGAAGAGAAGACCTGATAGAGGTGGGGGCCTGCCATGAGTGGAAGACCCCTGCAAAGTGGATGGAAGGAGTTGTAAGGTAGACCGAAGGTCCATGGAAGTAACCTTAAACTCTTGCATCCAAACTGGTTCTAGTGCATGGCTGGTGGTCCCTGCAGGGGACTCATGGGCAGCAGTGCAGTATTCTCTAGGTAACCCTGAGTGACATGTGGAGCAATAGGGGACACAGACACCTCAGTGCTCTTAGTCTTAGGTCTAGCCCCAAGGTCTAATAGAATAGATATGCTCACAGAGTCAAACGGTCAAAGTATCAGAAACACCCAAAGAACAGTATGTATGATAAATTATTCACCCAGAAATGCTAAAATAGTCTTATCTGGCAGGGGAAGGGTTAAACTGCTGAGCCAATGAGAAACGAGCTCGCAAAGCAAACGCTCATGGGAATCATACTTTCTCGAAAAAAGTACCCCAACAGTGCCTGAAGCCCCCTGAGCCCCCCAACATGCTTAGAACGTTGACCTGATAACAGAGCAAGGGCAGACCAACAACATGATTAAGCGTGTATAACGCGAAACATGTCGAATGGATTAGTGATTCTGCTGCTCTAAATCTGTACACTTGTACTTATGTTGCCCTCTGTATTACTGTGTGGTCCGTGAAGATTGAATTTTAAGCGACAAGATTAAAGGTATTACTTTGATTTTATATGGTCTGAAATTGTATCATTCAAGTCGAGCGGATACTTAAATGTTTGGTTGCAATAATGAATCTTGGAGAGTTCAAGTAACCTGCATCCTGGTTTATACATTAAACAGACCTTACTAACACACATATGGAAAAGAGTGTTTGACAATAACAAGTGAGACTCAACTGGTATGTAGTCATTGTATTGAATGGACTACTGTTCACAAGAAACTGGAGCCGCTATATCTTTTTGTATGAGTATTACAGACCAACAACATGAGCCATCTCTGACCTTGCTACGTGGAGCGGTTGCAGAGATATGTCCCAAACTGTAAAGTCCCATAGGAATTAATTGAGCAATGGTGTCTATGCGGTAAAAGAGAGCGGAACAAACATTTTTGCAAAGTTAGAACAAAATGTAAAAACACTCAAAAGCCCACTAGAACGAGTCAGCAGACCCAATAAATACTGATCCTAGTAGGGAAAGTGCTCAAAACCCTGCAAAATATGCCAACCAGCATCCAAAGGGTTAAGTTACTACAGAAACTTGTTCCAAACACTCAACAGACATACAGATAAACCCAATGAGTGCATGAGTATGTAATAGGAACTCCAAGGAGACCCCTGTGCAGAGGGGAAGCATGGGACATGAGGACCACAGCACTCAAAGGGTTGCTCACCTTTTTAGCAGGTCTTCTGTTTTCAGATTACCATATATCAAGAAGAAGCCTCAGTGGGCAATTCCTGGGGAAAGAACTTGAAGCCCAAATTTACCCCCAGGACTTAGGTTCACAAAAGCACCTGGTAAACTGAGCTATCCACATTTGGGTGATGGGAATTGTCAGTGATGGTAATCCGCCTAATGGTGGTATCCCATATCTAACAGAAAAATAATAAATAAGCTAAAACTATAGCAGAACTGTTCTCTTGCCTTGTGTCTTGACCAAGGAACAAATCTTACTGGATGGGGATTGGCTAGCTGCAAGCTAAGGAAAGGAGGTAGGCTCCACCCAGCAGTCACTTCTCAGAACTGTTCCTGCCTACTTAAAGGGGCTGATCCCCTACCCCAAAGTTACCAGTAACCTGTATTGGACGACAGAGAAATATCTATATAGTTCTGAAAGAGCTATTAACCCCTGCACTGCCTTCTTCCAGAAGTATACATTTTTCTCCCACTTAGGGGGCTGTCCCCTTAAAGGGATAGTAATGTTTCATAATAAAAGCAGCTATAATTAATCATCATAGTATTTGGACTTTGGAGAGTGTTATTTCAATTCTGTCAGAGTTGTAGTTCCAGAGTAATTCAATGACAAAGTCTCCCCCTCCCGCCCATTTTACTGATGTAACACTGTTCAGCCAGATCAGAAGGGAGGTGCCCAGGTAGACTGCAGAGAGGGACAATCTTCAATTAAGATAAGGGAAAAAGCTGAAAAATTCGTCAAGGGGGGCAGGGCTTTCATTGTTCTCATAGAAATAAGAGTGTCCTCTTCTGTTATCTGTCTGGTCTATGGAATGCATTCCATATCTGAGAAGAGATGGCTTACACTAGGTAAAAGGGGCGGGACGGGAAACTTTGCTTGTGAATATCTCTTAAACCATAAAGGTTTGAGAGATAAGACATATCATTCTTCATGTTTTTTTAATGCCTACAAAATAAAATAAATTTAAAACAAAGTATCACTATCCCTTTAAGGCAATGGACTTCTCTATTCATTCCCCAGTGCAGATTCAGTCCACCAATTCAACAGCGGAGGCTTACATCAACTTCCAGGGAGGGACCAGAAGTGTGGCAAGCTTGGGTAGAGGCTAACGTTCCAGCCATCTCCTCAGTTCAAATTCCAGGAGTAAAAAAAATTGTGGTGGCAGACTCCGTCATCAGTGCTTGCATTCCGTCAACTGAGAGCTCAGAGTATTTCAGCTCAATTGTCCACCACTGGTGTCTCCTGACTGTGGATCTCAAGTCCTCTTGTCTGAATCCCAAGGTTCCTCAGCTTTGCGACAGATCCCAGATCTCGCAGTGAATTCAATGGCCATTTGTGGACCTTTCCTCTGGACCCTTCAAATGCCCCTCATATCCAGGATGCTGAAGAAAGTCAGGATGTAGCACTGATTACTACGTTCTGGCCCTGTTAGGCCTGGTTTTGGGATCTGTCCATGGTGGAGCCTATCTGCTCTTACATTCAGACCTTATTACTCAGAGCTCATTATGCCACCGTCATTTTGGCTCTTATGGCCATCTTCCTGAAGAAAAACTGCTTTCAAGACTGTTATTTCTACTATACTTCAGACTAGAAAGCCAGCTTCTTCTAAAGCCGGCTTGGTCCCTCTCCTACAAGTGGTATGCTGACCAAGGGTTTGGACAAGACTCTTTTGGCTTCCAGTAGTTTTAGTTTTTTCTTCAAGATGTTGTTTAGAAAGGGCTTAGTCTTCGTTCCATAAAGTTCAGATTTTGGAGATTTCTGTTCTTTCCAGAGGTGTACTTCCTTGATCCCTGATCTCCACCGTGGGATTTGATCCTGGTATTAGAAGCTCTTCAGAAACCTCCTTTTGAATCTCTGTCTTCATTTTCTTTGTGGTTCTTGATGCTCTAGACAGCTTTTCTTGTTTTTTTGGGTCTGATCTGCAGGTAGCAAAACTTCAGGTCTGTTTTGTAAGCCTCCCTTTCTGGTATTTCACCCTGACCGGATGGTTTTGAGAACTCCTATGGGTTTTCTGCCCAAGGTTGTTTTAGATTTTCACATCAACCAGGAAATTGTTCTTCCTCCTTTCTGTCTGGCTCCCTCTAATAGACAGGAGCAAGAACGTTTCTTGGATGTGGTCAGATGATTGAAGTACTATGCCCATCACACACAGCCTTTTCAGAAACCTGATTCGCTCTTTGTCTTACCCGAGGGCCCGCATGTGGGCCAGGCTGTATATAAGGTTACTCTAGCTTCCTGGATTAAGGCTACCATTCACCAGGTATATATGTCCTGTGGAAGAAACCTTTAACTTTTCCTGTTACAGAGCATTCCACCAGATCGGTGGGTGTGCTTTGGACATACAAGAATCAGGCCACTGCTGTGCAGTTGTGTAAGATGGCAATGTGGTCATCTCTGCACACCTTTGCCAAACACTACAGGGTTAATATGCTGACTTCAGCTGCAATCCGATTTGATCAGAAAGTTACCTGCACAGGTGTCCTCCTTGCATTTATGCAAACAGAACACTGTTGGTTACCTGTAGGTTTCATGTTACTTGATTTTCAAGTTTGGTATATGTTGACACCTGAGGTTTATTGTACCAGTTTGGCCCTGTGGATACTGGTCTGTCATGGAGGGGTTTCTTCTCTTTTCTTTGTTCCACATTGGATGAAATAGAAGAGGATTTGTGTATACTTGGCAATAAATCTTTTTTTCTTAGTCCATGTGGAACACAGGACTCACTCCCAGAAGAAAAACAAAAAAAAAAACAAAAAACCCAACTCTAGTTCGAATCCTGGGCAGGGGGTCATCTTGTGTTCTCTGTTCATGGTATTCCCTTTACTTATTTCACTTCTGTTTTGCTTTCCCTTGGCTTTGCTATACTTTAAAACTGAATGCAGGGGTAAAGTAGAAGGGAGGAGGGAATCTTTCTCAGAGATCCTTTACCCCATGGTTCCTGTGTTCCACATTGGACGAAAGATATATATTTCTTCCATGCACCCTATGTTACTGCCCAACTCATTTTGTCTGCGGTGTCCCGAAAAAAGTGTAAGGCAATAACACAGGGTTAATGGAGCAATTCATTTATTACACTTTGCAATCGACAACTAGCTTACTTTGATACTCATTAAGATGTAGTTGGCCAATACCACAGGACCAATGCTTGAATAATTGTTATACATCTCACAATGCATCAGCCTAACATAATACCTAGTATTCCTCTGCTGTATAACGTGTATTGTATTAAATTCCAAAGTGTTCAAATCTTAGTTATTAGATGTTCACAACAAATGAATTGAATATTTCAAATCTTAACTATGTCATACAATTCTTCATAAAGCCACAATCTATCTGGATAATGTTAACTTTTGAACAACACTGGAATGGGTTTACAATCAACAAATAATTAACACTGTCAGTTATAACATAAAGAGTAGCACCACTAATGAGTATGTTTACCACATTAACACTTGAGATGCTGGTCGAGACATACAATGTCATGTACCATTACTCTTATTTTATATACCAAATAATATATTAAGTGATGAGAAGCCAAAATATTTTTTGAAAAAAACTTTTTTAAATTCAAAACTGCTTAGATGCATGTTATAATTAATAATTAATGGGTATCAAACACATTAAATGTGATGTTATATTTACTTATTAAGGTAGTGTAGTGAATCAGCTGCTAACTATAGGGGGTTAGTAATGGATATCAAGCCTTTACTCTAAATGATATTTAGCAGAATACTGGTATATTATGGAAACCAATAAGCCACAATATTTTGAACACTGCATTAAAAATTGCCTAAATGTCATGTTAACCCCTTAAGGACCTATGACGTGCCAGAGCTGTCATGGGAACACTTCCCTAAAAGGACCAGTGACGGTACTGTCACGTCATGGATTTCAGGGCTCCCCGTGTGGCTGCAAATCATTTGGGGAGCCCTGAGTCGGATCGCAGGACAAAAAATTAGCTATGGTCTTTAAGTGCCGCAGGTTAACCAAAAGTCCAGCAGATGTATAGCCTAGGAGATATACACACTTCTTTCTGGGCAAAGTGAAGGTACTGCACAAACCTTCATTATCACATGAAATGTCACTGAAGCCTTCATTAGCATGTGACATATCATAGAAGAGGCTTCATTAGCATGTGAAATGCCACTGAAAAAGCTTTATTAGCATATGAAATGTCACTGGTAAAGCACTGGGACCGCAATTAGCATACATTAGCATATGGTAACAAGTGTGAATATCTTTTTAACTGTACATTTGTTGGTCTTTTGGCCAATACGATATATAAGCAGTTTTTAATGCAGATTTCAATATGCAAACTTGAATTATGGTGACTGTTCAACTTTAATAAGAACAAGTATCAAGAAACTTCTAATAAAACTACTGTGTGCTAGGATGCACTGTTAATTTATGCAGTTATTGAGATAAACTATTACTTTATGTTATTTACCAACCAATCATTTGTGGCTTGCTTAAAATGTCAGTGTTCTAAGAGCATTCTTTTTGCAACTTACTCATGTAATAACTTTGGCAGCTTAAGCCATAATATTGTTAAACACATACTCAATCTTAGTATTTGGTTATCTTGAGTTGGTGGAATGACTCCACAACATGATTCACTCCAGTGTTTTTAACCAACAGTTTTGTCTGTCCGCCATTGAGTTTCATATTTGTATAAGTACATCAGTCACACTTGCTTTATTTTTAATTAAATCAAATACAGTTTGATATATATTTTTTTAAGCTTGAAAGCAACAGACGGCACCTTATATATCCCGTTTCTGTTACATATGTAATTGGGCCTTTTTCCTTGGTTCGTTATGTACCATATCTGTTCTATCCTATTTTTCTTCTTTATTTTTTATGTATAAACTATAGGCTTGGAACACAATAAATCACGCCTGTTTCTGATTCACATTTAAAAATGAATTGAGAATATATACACTTAAATACCCTGTACATCAAGCCAACATAGTTAACCCCTTAACGACCCTTGACGGTCATAGTACGTCATGGGTTGATCTGAGTTAACGACCCATGATGTATTATGACCGTCATGGAATTCCGGGCTCCCCCCATGGCTGCACACCGTTCGGGGAGTCTGGAACCGGAATTAAAAAAAAAAAAAAAAAAAAAAGCTCCGTGGTCCTTAAATTTGTTTTCCGATGCCTAAGATCTAGTCACACATATTCTCTGTGCATGCAGTCATTACTATCTTTTCCAGCCCTCCAAGTACCACAGTAGTTTTGAGATGATTGTCCAGGATTGCCTGAATGGACTGATATTAGCTAACAGCCTTTCTGAATATAAAATCAGTGGGCACGATCCACAATGTTCACCTCATCTCATTACATACAGTACAAACAAAACATTAAATGTTCTCTTAAAATGTCAGTATACATCTGCATTAAAAAGCAAACTTAGGATTCTATTTTAGGGATGTAACATATGACTCATTTTTATATGTGCTAGCAGAGAGAACTTGCCATTTTAAGTTATAACAACCAGTTTAATTTTTAGGTTTTACAGGCATTTACTCATATAGTTATAGCTACATTTTAACCTCTTCTATAGCACAACACAAGATGTACTCAAATCTTACTTCAGACAATTCTGACGGGAAGTATTACAAAATACATATTCAAGATCAGACTGATTCTTACTAAACAAAATAGAAGTTAAACCAATCTTTAGTTACCTTATCGTCTTTGTGTTCCATTGCTTCATCTTCTTCCTCTACCATCCCATCCCCTTGGTATTTGTCATGTGTCCATTTAGGGCTGCTTCCAGATTTTTTAAAGGGAAAGCGCCCTCTGCCACGTTGGAAATTACCACGACCTCTTCCTCTCTTTGCCCAGTAATCCACCCCATCATCCCTGTCATCGTGCTAGAATAGCAAACAAAATCCACTCTACCATCTTCCAGCATAATTATTATTTAAAAAAAAAAAAAAAAAAAAAAAAGCACAGAAACAACAACTTGAAGATTACCACAAACAGGGTTACAGGCAGGAGCAAACCATCAGTTATTCCCCTCTGTACATCATTATTCCATGTTGTAAAACAACTGTAGTACATGATTTGATTTGCAAGATAATAGGCTGTTTTATACATGGCAGCAGTAAGACTTGTGAAAAATATGTCGTACTCCTTTTCCTGCTAAATAAAACAAAGCATTCTTATTGCTGGGAAAAGCTTGCTTCACACCGTATTAAAGGGATACTATAACCTAAAAGCAAATTTGGTGTTTTTCAAGTCACTGATATGTTGAAATTGTTTTATTTTCTTTTAAAGAAAACTAATTTTTGAGGTAAGATTTCATGATTATGCTACTTAACACATGTTCGAGGGCATCCGCAGAATTATTTCCTACGTGGGCAAAGCCCCTATGTTTAGATAAATGGGGCAAGCGTGCATGTTGTGAAGGTACTAGTTTTCTAAATGAAAATGGCTAATATAACACAGGTGATTTTAAATAATCTACCAAAGTTGTTTTAAGGGGATAATATCCCTTTAGAGAAGTGTCTCTCAACTCCTGTCCTCAGGACCCACTAACAGGCTAGGATTGATGATTTCCTTGTTAGAGCACAGGTCAGTTAATCAATGTGAATGAGCCTCTGATCACCACACCTGTGCTCTAGCAGAGAGATCCCTAAGTCCTGGCCTGTTAGTGGGTCCTGAGGGCAGGAGCTGCACTGCTTTACAGTGTGTACACCTTTTCTTTCAAGATTTTTGTGTGTGGCAAGGTGACACTGTTGCTAATGCAGTCTATGGAGAGCAGAATGTTTGCATCCACAAGCTCTCCATAGACTGCTATAGTACCACCTTCTCCATATTTTTTGTTTGCTCTGTAACAACTTTTGAAGAAAGCTACTCCCAACAGCTTTAACTGTCTCTAAGCTTAGTAAAGTTTCAGCCATAAAGCTTGCATACTAAACTTACAACATGTGTTTAGAAAAACTGTCTTGTAACTACAATGTACTAGTAGGAGGCAATATGAAGGCTAACTGTCACTTATTGTCATAAAACTGCACTGGCACTGTACGCTTTAAAGGAACCCTAATGCCTAACCTCCTTGCCTTAATTTGAACAGAAAATTTTACTGGCCACTATAAATCAATTCTGAGTAGATTGTTTCCCAAAAATAAATCTTTGATTACTATTGAATATTGTATCCACAGAGAGGAATGTGTTTTTGTGGTCAGACTCCAGGCTTCAAAATTCCTCCCCAAGATTTCAATGTGAAGAGCTTAAAGGGATAGTAATGTTTCATAATAGAAGCAGCTCTAATTAATCATCATAATATTTGGACTTTGGAGAGTGTTATTTCAATTCTGTCAGAGTTGTAGTTCAAGAGTAATTCAATAATAAAGTGTCCCTCTCCCGCCCCTTTTACTGATGTAACACTGTTCAGCCAGATCAGAAGGGAGGTGCCCAGGTAGACTGCAGAGAGGGACAATCTTCAATTAAAATAAGGGAAAAAGCTGAAAAACTTATCAAGGGGGGCAGGGCTTTCATTGTTGTAATAGAAAGAAAACTGTCCCCTTCTGTTATTTGTCTGGTCTTACAACCAGATTCCACATCTGAGAAGAGATGGCTTACACCAGGTAAAAGGGGCGGGAGGGGGAAACTTTGCTTGTGAATATCTCTCAAACCATAAAGGTTTGAGAGATAAGACTTATATTGTTCTTCGTGTTTTTTAATGCCTACAAAATAAAATAAAGAAAAAATGAAGTATTACTATCCCTTTAAGGTCAAAGAGTCTGGCATCAGAGAACTATGTCCACCTCAGCTGGCATGATATCCAGTGCTAATTAAAGAATACATTTGGTGGAAACAATCCCAGCAGAATTAAGATTAGGATTATCTGCCACTGTGACAGTAAGTGATGGTTTATTATTAGTGTGAGATGTTCCTTTAATGGTGACTAACTAATAAATAGCATGGAATTAAAACTTAACTCAAATAAATGAACCTTCACAAAATGATAAAGTTATGATCATCACAAGTTGAAAAATTATAAATTAAGATATAATGGGCTACTAAGTGCAATGTCTTTTTAGCTTCTGTGGAATTGTAAATTGCTAATTTAAATGGGTGACAGAATATATACTCCATTCTAGATCTTTTGGGCAATCTGGTCATGCAAAGAAACACTACAACACCCACCAGAAAATACTTCTTGCTTTTAGGAGTATATTCAGGGTCCCACTCCTCTTCTTTAGGCCGCGTTTGAAAAGTTGTGGTCGTATTCACAGGACTAGTACTTGCTCCAGCAAACACCCCTCTTGCACGGCCTCTGCCTCTAATTCGAAACTGCTAAACAATCGGTTTAGTTGGTGGAGTGCCCACTTTGGACATAATAAAGATTGTTTGGCGTTTTGTCTGTGCTAATTAATGCAGACAAAAGTACAATGATTTCCACACTAGTTTTGTCATAATGAACACTAGACTGAAACCATTCACAAACTCTCAAGAATGCAAGTTGCATTTTTTTAAGTAAATCTAAAGACTTTATGCAAAAAGCATGAAATGAGAATTCTGGCTGAACCAGTGGAACCACCATGGGGGAATAAGCATTGCATCTGATTTAAATGGGGATTTTAACCCCTTGAATGCTAGGGAGGTCTCCAACACACTGTAAAAACCCCAAGTAAATCAGCAGAAATGTTGAGAATTTTTATTCTCTCCTATGGCGCAAACAGGTAAGTTCCAGAGTTGCTCATCTTTAGGCCCTTTGTTTTTAAAGTGTTAGTAATGTCTAAAAAAAAAAACTTTTTTGCATTTAGAAGAGCTTAAAAAGCTGATCTAAATGCAAAAAAACGTCTCTCTCAAACCGCTATGATTTAAGAGATACGGGCGTTTAAAGTTTGATTTCTCCTACTGACAGCTGTAAAGCTGTCAGCAGGAGATTCGTGTCGGTCGACACGGTGGTGCTTGAGAAGTGCCGGGATTTCGTTACTTACATGGAATCCCTTCATTGGAATGGTCTAAAATGTGTGCCTAGTGTTCAGGCACACAAACTTTAAACGCCCGTATCTCTTAAACCATAGCGGTTTGAGAGATACGTTTTTTTGCATTTAGATCAGCTTTTTAAGCTCTTCTAAATGCAAAAAAGTTTTTTTAGACATTACTAACACTTTAACAACATCACTTTGAATAAGAGATCCCAATTATACCGAAGCAATATTTGATAACTTTTAGGTGTTGATATAAAGTTAATTAAATTTAATGCACACATTCAAAAAAAATAAACAAAATGTTGACTTAACAAAATTAAAAAAAGCTTTTCAGTCGCTTTTGTATTTCATGCAACCATGTACAGTTTTGGTTTTTCTACAACTCAAAAATACAGGGCATTTTGAGGGCGTATGGAGCAACATGAACATTTAAGGCTGAAATGAGCTTCACTACTTTTTGCTATCAGGTTGTTCAGGAATTATTTGGCAAATGCAAGCTGGAAGAGATGTCTCCCTGACAAAGTGACTGTGTGTTGCAAAAAAAAACAGCTGTTGGGATCAGTTACCTTCTTTCCAACAAGTCATTATGAACAAGTAAGATGATGATAGCTGCTTAAACATTTGAAAATAGGTATTACTGGTGAGAAGCAAAGAGATACTTACCTTACTGATCAAAATGTAAGTTTCCAGTAACATACAGGATTGTGTCTGATGAAATATCCTCTATTGCTGAACGCTGATTATGCAACACTTAGAAAGATATTCGTTTGAAATAAAGTAGGAGCCTTTAAGAAGCAGTAAACCTTTTGTATTGCAAGTTTTTTCTTGATGAATACAATAAGGGTACTCCCCATTGATGTAAGATTTTTTTATGCAAATATTATTTCTTCCTTTTTTGGGGGGGAAGAGAGGGTAACCCTTTGATTGCCAGAGAGGTATCCAAAGCATCACGCTTTCTTATCACTTACTATGGGCAGTCATAGATAATGATGGGAACTCTCCCACAGAGTGCATTATGTTTGTCTATATCAAACAAAGTGCCTTTTGGACATCAGTTGACATTAGTTTGAGTTGCAACAACTTTAGACTGAACATTTCCTCAAACATAGGAGACTAGGAGTACCCTCTTTCACTCAGCAGACAAAGCACTATAACAATTTTTTTTTTCATATTTACGGATCCTTTAATGGCAGAACTACTACCCCTTGCAATCATGGCCCCCATAATTACCCATCTGGCTACTAGCTGCTCAGTAGTGCTAGTCGCCAGAATTATTACCGCATTAGTGAGAATTATACACTGCTCCTGAACTGACAGGCAGGAAACAGCACGGACACCTTTCCATAGTAACGTCTGCGTGCCTGCGCTATCAAGTCCCAGCCCGCTCTAGGAGGCGTCGTTAGGAGCCGCATGGTACCAGAAGGGACTGACAGCGAAGGTGCGCAAACGTAACTAGGGAAAGATGTCTGCACTGTTTCCTGCCTGTCAGTCCAGGAGCAGTGTATAATTCTCATTATTGCGGTAATAATTCTGTTGACTAGCTCTATTGAGCAGCTAGTCGCCAGATGGGTAATTATTTGGGGCCACGATTGCAAGGGGTGGTAGTTCCGCTTTAAATAGAGACGTAAAACGGAGCAATTCCAGAGCAAACCAACTACACTGAAGGGGACAAATACAAATTCTTTATATTTCCATTGATTTATCCCCTGAATGTTAGAGGTCTCTATAACATTGCAAACATGTCAAGGGGTGAAAAGCTTCATTAACCCTTTGCGTGCCAAAGGGGTACGCAAAGCAATGCGTTGTGCACCCCTCTGGCACTCAAAGGGTTAAAAGCAGAGGCCATTTTACTTATCCACTATTGTATACAGTTGGCTTGCCCTGGAATTGCTCCACTTTGCCTGTATATAAAGCCCAATCATACGTAAAGGGTCAGTAAGTCAAAGCAATAAAAGATCATATTATTTAACCCTGCAATGGCCAGAGGTATGAGCAATTAATTGCTTCACAATTCGGTGTGCTCGCATTTGGTCCTTAAAGGATCAGAAAGTTACAAACATGCACACTGATGTGCTGTCGAAATCCAAATGGTTGCCTTCCATTGGTCACTTAAATTGATACCAACACTTACTATGCAGGGTTTATCCTCCTGAGTAATATATACGGGTACTCCAAGCCCTGAGAAGTGCTGTATTCAAACGATATTGCAACTCAAACTTGAATTTTTTGGATGTGGTGTCTCAATGGCTGGAAATTTTTACAGAAGCGTTGTTGCTACACCACCCTATGGACAATTCTGGTCAGTTGACCACAAACCTCTATAGGATGCTTCCTTGCCTACCTGTAAGGTACAGTACCACTCTGTGTTTGATAATACAGCTAGAAGTCTGTAGTATGGATTTCAACAAAATCACACAACTGTCACAGGTAACTTTGTTTTCCCTGCAATTTTACTGGTTCTATTTATAATGAGGGAATGGAATGTTGAGAAAACCTCACTACACTGTAGTACAAAAAACATATCAGCAATTTACTTTGCAACAAAAAAAAAGTCACATAACAAAAAGTTATTCTATCAATTCATAGGCCTCTTCCACGCAGACAACAAAACTGTTGCAGGCACCCTGCAACAGTTCTGTCGCATGTTCTCTCACTCACTCACTTCTCTTCTGTGTTCCATATCAGATCATGACTCAGGAAAGATGAGTCTGATGGTGGGCCTACAAGAGCCCTAGTCAATATTAATGGCTGGTGCCAACATGTGTTGGCCAGTCACTGGAGGTTATGGAGATCACTACAACCTACACAAGAACTTGTGTGAAAGGTCTGCAAGTGGCCCCATAGGCCTCCGTATAGACCTTCCTTTCTGCAACTATACTGCGACTTTGGTGAACTGATACAAGGCAACAGATATTTGTGTTAAAGGCACCATAGTCCAGCATGCTAACTTTCACCACTGGAACATAACCAAATCAGCATCACTGCATTGGTATTACCTGTGTCAAAGGGGTCTTACACTTATAGAACCGGTCGGTTTTTACTAGAGGGGTGGTATAAATCAATGAGAGGAATAATCATGCAAATCCTTTCAAGATGGTAGCTCCCATTGAGGAGAAGATTTGGAAAGGTGACATGACCTCTTTAAAAGCATAGTAATTTTTCAAAGTAAAAGCAGCTCCAATTAATCTTCATAGTGTGTGCCATGGAGAATGTTATTTCAGTACTGTCAGAGTTGTTGTTCAAGAGTAATTGAATGATAAAGTATCCACTCACACCCCTTTTACCTAGTGTAAGCCACATCCCCTCAGATGAGGAATCTGGTCACTTGACTGGACAGCTCGCAGCAAGGGACAATTTTCATAATATCAGCATAAGGGAAACCCTGCCCCCCTTGACATGTTTTTCAGATTTTTCCTTAAGCTCACTGAAGATTGTCCCTCTCTGAGATCCATCTGGATATTCTTGCTGCTCTGAGGTGAACAGTGTTACACCAGTAAAACGTGTGGGAAGGGGATACATTATCATTCAATTACTCTTCAACTACAACTCTGACAGTACTGAAATAACGCTCTCCACGTCCCAAATACTATGAAGATTAATTGGAGCTGCTTTTATTGTGAAACATTACTAGCCCTTTAAATGTACATCATCCGATTACATTTTAAAGGAACACCAACATAAAAAAGATATAAGTTAACATATCTTTAAATATCACATATTTACAGTTAGCATATGCGAAAAATATTCATATGTTACATCCTTAAATATAATCCTAACTTTACTTTTTAAATCATGTGTAAATTGCACTTTTCAGAGTGCTTTTATTTATTGTTAAGAAGTCAAAACTAAACTCAGTTAATTGACCTTGATTAGCACCCACTGCTTTGGCGTTCAGGAGGGCTGTTATCTCATCTCTGCCCAGTACATGTAATCTTGGAAAATCAACGGGAGTCCTGTAAATGCATGAATATCTGCTCCCTCAGTGCATATGGCCAAGACTAGATTTCAGGCCTCAGAAAATAAAGAATGTTTACAAATGTTAATATGACATTCATAGTATTTAAGTGCATATACCCCCAGTTCATTTTTTAGGTGTTTAGTGTTCAATTAAATGAAAAGTCCCATTGATCTAATTGGGGCTTTTATGCCCTTGAATGTCGGAAAGGTCACCAACTATTGTTTTGCTTATAATGAAGTGCACTCAAATGTGTTTAACTATGCACAATTATTGATCATTGCAAGATAGGTTTCTATTTTAACTAGTTTGCCTAGTGTATGTTTGCCTGTAATCACTCCAGGTTGTTTTGAGTAAAAAAGTCTATAAAACTCAGTACATATTGGATAGGTGAATTATACAAGCTCCGTGCAGTTTATAGTAGTGGGTGGGACAGATTTCTATATAAATGGACTGAAGGAAATATTCCAGGTCTTGAGGTCCCCACCCACTCACTGCAAGTGATGCCTCTTTGAAAACAGGTCATTTCATCATGAGGGCTTTAGATAAATGTATATTTTAAAATAAAGCAATTTTGTAAGCCATAAAATATGGCAATATGTAATAGATAGGACTATCTTAAAATAGGGCCCATTGACAAGGTAAGTAAGCTTGAACATATTTTGTACAAACCATGCAACAAAACCCTCATTTTTGAAACAACTGAATTGATGTTGTTCTAATATATGCTACACACAGGGTTCACAGTGTGAAGCAGCACAGCATTGCCTTTTGTTATTGATATGCAATGCATTGGCGACCTCTGGCATTCAAAGATTTAAGAATCAATTTAAATAAATAAAAAGCTGGTGCATATTTATTCCCTCCCATAAACTGGTTTGCCCCAGAATAGTTTATCTTTTGGCTTTATCAAAGTGCTATAAAAACAACCCAGACCTAAGCAGTCAATACTGAATTTTATTTTTCAGTGTTACTGAAATAGGAACTTAAAGTACATCCTTGGTATCCATGTTATTATGTGCACATATCTGACACTTTGCTTCAAAAGAACATTTTTAATAGTGAAATCAAAATGGCTTCATTCCTGTGTTGGTTTATACCCAATACAGACTTTTTTCCCATTAAACACCGCAACCCTGAAAACTATTAAACAGAAATAATTGGAATAGCTGGACTCTTCATGTGTGTGTACAACATAGATAAGAACCTTGACATTAACTTACAAAGGTCCCTCTGGGTCTGCTGATTCCTGCAAATCCTGAATAGTCTTTGGGCTCCGGTGGGCCTTTGAACTCTTCCTCTCGTTCCTTCTTTATTTCTTTTTCTTCATGAGAACTACCAGATGAAGGAGTAGGGGAAGGCTCATGATCCTTTCTACGCTTACTGCAATTGAAAAATCAATACATATACAAAAGAACTCTTGTAACAAAAGAAAAGAACATCATTTCCTCAGGATTAACCCACTGAGAATCATAGGGGTACACAAAGCATTGCAAAACAATATGTTGCACACCTATGTGGTCCTCAAGGAGTTACAAGAATGCCAGCTGTTTCAGTATAGTCGATTCAAATGCAAAAGCCAAAAGTAGGAATTCTAGGGGAAATCAACTGCTTCAAAAGGAACAAATAAGAATCCTAATTGATTTACACAGGTCTTTTAATACAATGCATTGGATAGCTCTCTAGCATTCAAGGTGTTAAAATCCCCAGTTAAATCAATGGGAATTGCAGTATTTTGTTGCACATGATGTGCTCCACTTTTCTTTGTGCATAACAACCATTGTTTTTAAGGTATCTTTAGTTTAACCTTTTAAAAAGAGCAGTAAATTAACTAAAAGTAGACTATGTGCCCCCGAATATCAATAACCTACACTGGTGTCTCAGGGGTTACTACTTACCAAGCCACATGACTGACCCTGTGGCGCACTCAAAAAACTAGGGAGAAGGCTTCTCCACTTCCTGTCTGGGATCAGCAACCGGCAATATGAGAGCAGAGACTGATGACTCAAAACCCCACAGACCTAGTAAGTCTTGGTATGTATTAACCCCTGAGTTACCTGCATAGGTTAGTGGTAGTCAGGGTACATAGCATATGTTTCTGTTACTTAGATTATACCGGTTTAGTGTTCCATTAAGGTTCTTAAAGGGTTAAGTAATAGTAATGTTTTGTTAAAGGGATAGTAATACTTCGTTTTAACTTTGTTTTATTTTGTAGGCATTAAAAAAACATGAAGAATGATATAAGTCTTATCTCTCAAACCTTTATGGTTTATGAGATATTCACAAGCAAAGTTCCCCTCCCCGCCCCTTTTTCCTAGTGTAAGCCATCTCTTCTCAGATGTGAGTCTGGTTGTATGACAGTACAGATAACAGAAGGGGACAATTTTCTTTGTATGAAAACAATGAAAGCCCTTCCCCCCTTGACAAGTTTTTCAGCTTTTTCCATTATCTTAATTGAAGATTGTCCCTCTCTGCAGTCTACCTGGGCATCTCCCTTCTGATCTGGTTGAAGAGGGGGGGGATACTTTGTTTGTGAATATCTCTTAAACCATAAAGGTTTCAGAGATAAGACTTATATCATTTTTCATGTTTTTTTAATGCCTACAAAATAAAGTAAAGTTAAAATGAAGTATTACTATCCCTTTAAAGATCTTAGTAAAAGATGAGCACTCTCACTTCTGGAAGGTGTTTAATTTATTATACCTCAAACTTGTCTTTAAGTCCTTGGGTGCTGGAGACCTTTCCAGTGCATTATGAAGCAATACAATGGAGACATCTCTCTCATCCAAAGCGCTGATAACATTTGTTTTGAAACATTAAGTGGCATTCCCATTTATTTCTATGGAGGGCTCCAGCCAATGACCAGAAGGTCTCCAAAGGCAGCAAAAGAAAAATGCTGTGTGTGCCTGGTTTGCTCTGTAATAACTTTTGAATAAAGCAACTTTCAACAATTTGTTTATCTGTTTCACTCAGCCAATAAATATTCTAAAATATTGTTTCACATTAAAGAGATCTCTCATTAAAATTAAGGTTTGACCATTCCGTATACTTTGTAATAATCACCCTAGTTTTTGTGTAATTATATTATAAAGGTTCCCTTCCTGCCCCTTTTACGAACGTCACTATTCTTTCCTTATAGCAGAAAGCCAGTCCGGACGAATTGTGACAAGTGAAATCTTGTATCAGCATAAGGAAAAATCTGCCCAAGGGAGGAAGTGTTTTCCTTATACTGATAGCCACAATACTGTCCCTCATTGCGATCTGTCCGGTCAAGCGACCGGATTTCAGATCTGAGGGAAGAAGATTGAAGTCTGTAAAAGGGGCGGGAGGGGAACATTTTTATACTATAATTACACGAAACCTAGACCTATTAGAACATTGTAATAATTATCTGCACCATTGCCAAAGTATAAGGAATGATCAAACCTTAAAGTGGAACTACCACCTGTTTTAAAGTTTATGTCATCTACTTCCCCATCTGGCAACTAGCTGCTCGCCAGAATAATTACCTGGTTAAATAGAACGAGACCCTGCTCCGGGACTGACAGGCAGTAGAGCGCGCAGTGACATCTTTGCGTCTGCGCTGTCAGTCCCATCCGGCTCTAGGAGGCGTTGCTAGGAGCTGTTTGGCTCCAAAAGAGACTGACAGCGCAGGTGCGAAAACGTCACTATGGCAAGATGTCTCCGCGCTCTATGGCCTGTCAGCCCCGGAGCAGGGTCTCGTTCTATTTAACCAGGTAATTATTCTGGAGACTAGCACTACTGAGCAGCTAGTCGCCGGGTGGGGAATTAGAGTACATAAACTTTAAAACAGGTGGTAGTTCTGCTTTAATTTATGATACATTACTATCTCCTTAAAAATACATATTCTTAAATTCTCTCAGTAGTATAAGGTATAGCAGTTCTAAATTCAGTGTTTTCGGTAGAGGTTAAATTAAAAAAAAATAAAATAATAAATTACGAATAATACAGACAAAGGAAACATAAGGTCTGTGAAGATTTTCTTACAAAAGGACTGACTACTTCATTTTGTATATAAACAAATTTGAAAAGTCTTATTTATGAACAAATCAAAACACATTAAAGGGGAAGTAACACCTCCTAGTAACAACTCTCCTTACTTTACTATGGCCTGAAAATTCTAAAAGCCCATATGAATTTCTTCCTTGTGCTTTCATTCAAGAGATCAGTCAGTCAGTCAGTCCTGGATATCATGTCTGGAATGCAGAGAGATTGATGATAACAGCACCACAGGACTCAAACTCTGCTCACTGCACATGGTAATGTTAAACTTAAGAGTGCCAGAGAGGTATTCCAAAGGATGGGTGCTCAACACTTTGCTTCGCATTGCGTTGCATACCCCCTCTGGTACTCAAAGGGATAACCCTTTAACCCCTTAAAGACCAGCGGTCTCAGGAAGCTAATTTCTCTTAAGGATTGCTTTGATTGTTGTCTGCGAGATGGCACACGTGACTGAATATGTGTACCGGTGCGCTAAACTGGGGTCTAAGAGTGGTCAATTTTAGACCCTGTTAGTGCTTGCAGTGATGTGCCAGGACCGTCTCCGGTCCTTCAGGGAAAAGAAACAATGACCGTCCTGACACATCGCCAGTTTTTAAAGGGTTAAGGACCAGAGGGATGTGCAACACATTACTTTGTCCTTATTGGGTTAAGTAGGCTAATGCACTCTGTCTGCTTCAGTTTGGGGGAAAAAACTGAATGCCATGTTTATCCCATAGACATCACATCCAAGACTGACCGAAGATGTTACCTCTTAATTAAAGGTACAAGGACAATTCTTAGGGTACATTAGGATTTTCTAGCCATACTGAGGTAAATGGGAGTAATTATTAGGGAATGTTAATTCTCCTTACACTTTCTTAAGTATCTGAAATACTGTTAAGCCCATAAAACCTCAGTAAAATTTCTATGTGAAACAGACACAAAAATGTATTTTGAATTTGCTGAAAAAAAGTGTATTATTCTTTCCCAATAAAAGAAACAAGCCAATAGATGGGTCTACAGCAATTCTTCATTTTGTTTGTACTGCGGTGTTATGAGTTGAAAAAGTGCGGAATCAAGCATAACGAACCAAAGTTCTTACACGAACAGAAATGCACTGCAATGAAGTCCAACTTCCTCATGTTGCCTGGACAATAGGACACAATAATTTGTCATTTATATTTTCAGTTAGCTTGCTATTCCAAAGTTTTTGTCCTCATCCACCATAAGCCGTGTAAAAGACAAATACATTTTTGCTGTAAGACAAACAATTGTGATTGTTTACATTAAACAAATCTTTCAAATGGCGACATTTCAAAAGTAATGCATGCAAAAACTTTGTTTTAGAAAATGTTGTGCTTCTACCTTTCGTCCTTGAAGAGTTTTAATTCCTTTCGGTCCTTTTTTGCTTTATCCTTCTTGCGAGAACCACTGGATTCCCTGGAGCATTTGGAGTCACTACGCTCTTTACTGTGCTCTGTCCTGCGGCCACCAGCATCACTCCGCACATCAGCAGAGCTGCTCCTTCTCTTTTTTCCCACCTAAGGACACATTTCATAAATTCTGAGTTAAACCCTTGGGTGTTAGAGAGGTTTCCAGTGCTAGAGCTTTAAGGGTATAACAGTTAGGGTTCCACCTATATTTCAAATTAATCCAAACGTTTCCACCACTATGAAGAGTCTGAAAAGCACTGGCATATAACTACACACTTGTCAATTGAACAAATACATTTTCCTCATTGCAGCAGGTATTTTATACATAAATACAGCTTATTACCTTTGCCGGTTCTTCCTTCACCACTTTGTCTTCATCCTGAATACGAGTGTGTTTCCTTGGAATACTAGGAGAGATGTCTATCCTCCTGCATCAAAATGAAGAGACAGCCACAAGGCTATATGAATTAGGAAACTGTACACCATCACAATGTTAATGGAAAAATAAAACCTAAAATTAAAAAAAAGCCATAAATTCAAATATCCTTTACTCCTCTTTTTGGTGCAGGAGACCTTAAATCTGGGTTTAAATGAAATCAACACAAATAACTAAAATGAGCTGGTGTTATACATACATAAATTGCCATACATCATGCTAGCATATGTAAAAGGTCTCCATTTCCTAAGGCCAAAAATCTAGTCTCCATGAGATAGTCCACTGTTGTCTTTTCCAGGACTCCATGACTCCCATTGCCATGTCAGTCCTGAAAGTTGTCAGATAAGTGATAATGATGTGTTGTTTGTAAATGGGCTAATATAAGACATCAACCTTTTGAGTAAGAGAGTAGTGGGGAATCTCAATAAAAATTAGCTCTCTTTCTCGATGCAAACAGCTAAAAAAAAAACCTAACTAAATTGTGTCTGAAGGTGTCTTCATGTGCATTAATAAGCAAGTCTGGGTTTATTTTACTTTAGGGTTCTAAAAATAAATGAATGTTTACAAATGTAAGCTGTAAGCCCCTGATATTTAAAGGTATATCAACCAATTTGATTTTTAGGCATTAGGGTTCTTTTAACTATTCCTAGTAACCTATTAAAGAATAATTATAATTTCCCAAAGCTGACAAATGAAGTCCGTTTCTAGAACCAAATACCTTTTTATTACCAATAAAACAGGTGTGGGTAATCTGCAGTGATTCTGCAGTTATTGAAGTACAATTCCCATGACTCTCAGCCAGCCAAAGGCCATCTAAACAAGACAGAAGTTGTTGCACAACAGCTGAGGGTACTGCAGGATGTCGATCCCTGCTGCTATATAAAATAGCATCTAAAATGTAGGTTGCCTATTCAAGCTATATAAAATAGTATACAACAGATCTACCATTTGCAAATATGAACATTTAGGGCTTAACAAATAACAATACAGATTTTCCCACAATCATGCTGCAACGCCTAACATACCGGTTTATTTCTGGGCTCTTTGGGTGGCGCACTTGGTCCACAGTGTCTTTCAGATATTCTGTAAATCTCTCATTGAGGGTCTTTCCGCAACCCATGAAGTAATGCTCTGTTGGTTGTAGAGGAGAAACACTGCCCAATTAGCTTAACTCCACTTAAAATACAAAGCCACACTCCTGACAGTGGGACTTGCCGGAAATGTAAAATTAAGTAAAATATTCAATCCTATTAAGAGACATGGAAAAAAAATAAAGTTACATACCAATTCACAATCGTATAGCCCACAATCTCCCATTTTGTTTCAGAATTCTATCATACTATATTTTCTGAGAAAAATTAAAGGTAGTAGTAGAACAGACGCTCTATCCTCCATCTCTCATAGAAATGGCTGGAAAAACAACTATTAATCAAGGGAGAACGGATGTGTCCCTCATATGCCAATACTAGAGAACCTTTTATAATTACGGTACTAGTGAAACGTTTTATACTTCTAAAGCTATTCAATCTTTCTAACTAAACCAGTGCATTTTAACATGTAGTGTAATGTAAAAATCTGGGTTACAATAAAATTCTATGTCACTGTTAGGATGCAGAAAAAGTCCTGTTTTATTATGCCGCAAGAATTGCCTTTGAAAGCACACAATTTGCTGCTTTTTCCACAGAAATTCCAGTGTACTGAATCATCATAAAACTGCACCGAAAGCCTTCCAGTGAGAATGTTGCCAGTTTCTGCCCTATGCGGTTCAGACTGAGTACATTTGGTTCTATGGCTACAATTGCAGTGGGACAAGGCTGAGGGTGTCAGTATGTGTGGTTCTGTGGCTATGAAGGCATAATTTGAGGGTTAGTATGTGTGGTTCTACGGCTACCAGTTTAGTGGGACAACACTAAGAAATCAATACGTATGGTTCTGTTCCTAAGGAGGGATAATTCTGGGGGTTAGTATGTGTGGATTCTATGACTATCAGTGCAGTAGTAGAATACTGGGAGATCAATGTGTGTGTGGTTCTGTTCCTAAGGAGGGAAAATTGCTGGGGATCAGTATGTTTGGTTCTATAGCTACCATTACAGTAGGACAGGGCTGGGAGCGAGTCAGTATGTGTGGTTCTATGACTACAAAGGAACAATGCTGGGGACAGTATGTGTTATTCTACGGCTACCAATGCAGTGGGACAAGGCTTGTGTGTGTGTGTGGGGGGGTTCTATGGCTATTTTGGGACATAGCTGCTTTGATCAGTATGTCTGGTTCTATGGCCACCAGTGCAATGGAACAAGGATGGAAGGGATGGGGGTCAGAACATGTGTGTGGTCCCATGGCTACCATGCAACAAAGCTGAGGGGTCAGTATGTGTGGTTCTATGGATACCATGCAGTAGGACAAGGCAGGGGGAAGTATTTGTGTCCTGTGGCTACCATATGAAGGCTTGGTGGGGTGTCAGTATGTGTGGTTTTATGGATACCATGGGACAAGGCTCAGGGTTAGCATGTGTGGTTTTTTGCCTACCAATGTGGCAGGACAAGCCTGGTGTGTGTGTGTGTGTGGGGGGGTCAGTATGCATGATATTACGGCTACCATGAGACAAAGATGGGGATCAGTATGTGTAAATCTATGTGTTTTCAAAATGTGTACCATAGACTTGACTGGGGATGGGGTCAGTATGTGTGCAGTTAGAAAACAATACTTTCCACAGGAATTCTCATGGAAGGTGAAAAGTGTAGTATTTCCAAACTTTTATAAAGTTTTCACCCATCCATAATCAGTGAGATTTAGAAGGGAACAATATACTAGTAAAACTAAGCTCTTTATTTTACTAGGCATCCTTCAGACAATAGTAACCTACATTTACCTACACATTTTTCAAATTATGGGACTTACGAAAGAAAAGAGGAGTACTTCTGGAGTAAACCATCTGCACCAAAATGGAGAAACAACAACAATTACTCAAACTCCCTTTGCTGTAAAAGGGACATGTAACCCTTAAATGCTAGAGAGGTCTCCAATGTATTGCAAAGAAATGCATTTGGAGACCTCTCTAGCATTAAAAAAACAATTAAAAATTTTATTTCATCCCTATGGTGCAGCTGGCTTGCTCCAGAATTGCTCCTCTTCTCTTTTGTGAATAAGGCCCTTAATCTGCAGTTTACTGTACATAGAGATGTCTACTAAAGTCTGCTTCTAGGTCCCGCTTCCTCACAGCACAGACTTCAATAGAACTGAAAGGAATGTAAGGGACATACGTTTTCAATCTGTATTAGACTGTAAACAGAAACCACTAGCAGTGGACCACATGAGGTAAAATATTAAAAAATTAACTATATAGGATGTGAGTGGCCAAGGTGTGAAAGACACATACCAGGGTAAACCATTCTTTTAAACAAAATAATAGCCTCCTATTAATAAGGTGTAGTTCATCTTTAAGCTGATTACAAACACATATATCAAAAAAGCACACGTAAACACGTTATGGTGCATATTGTGCAAGCACAGAAGCGCTAAGCTAGCAACTCCAAGTGCGGACCTCCACAGAAGGAAATATGTCACATATATAAGACACTGCACTATAATCATTAATGTATATATCATGCATATAAATTACCATGGGTGCCCCCTTCCCTTAAAATTCATATAAAATGAAAACATAAATAATTAGACATCATAGGTCACTGCGTTATTGTTTTATAAGATTGCTTTTTCTTTTGTGTTTTTACAAAGTCTGATTTGTGGCATTTACCATCACGTAAGGTTTACTTAACCATACTAAAATGCCAGTGCTGACAGAACACCCACTTAACCAATGGTCAAGCATTCATTCAATAGTTCAACACAAAAAATGCATCATAATGTGGGAGACAAAATCATGAGCCATGAAATGTAGTACTGTGAAGCATGTTATCCTTTTTAAACAAGTCAACATATAGCTGTGTCCACTTACCATCCAGTACATGATTCAAAACCAAGCAATACACCTGGTATGAGCTACTACAAGGGTAGGGCTTCAATATAACTCCATCATACCCAGGTATTTGTGCAGCTAGCAATTCAGTTTTAGGCCAGTTTTTGTCAGGAAGACTTTGCATGTTTTTGCATCATCAACAGTATATTTAATTGTATTACATGGATTTTGCCATTTCAAAACATTTTCCAGGACCTAGTTATAATGAAAAAGAAATCAACAGTGTGCAATTCGGGCTCATGGTCAACAGAGCTGTGAAAACGTGCTTTCAAGACACATAAGGTCATATACAGGTAGAGATGAAGAGGTGCAATTCTGGACCCACCCAATTGTGCCATAGGAGACAAATAATAACTCCCCAAAATTCTATTTATTTATAATGGGCTTTTAACTTATGAAAAGCTAGAGATGTTTCAAATGCATTATTAAGCAAAGCAATGGAGACATCGTTAGCATTCAAGGGATTACATTTTTTTTGTTTTTTTATTAGTGGCAGTTTTCATTTCTCCTCTATGGAGAAGTTGGTTTGCTCCAGTATTCAACATCTAGCTTTCTAAATACAGCTCATAGGGCCTTATGCACAGAGTAAAAATGGAGTGATCCTGAAGCAAACCAACTGTCCCACAGATGACAGCTAAAACATTCAATAGTGTGCATTTTAATTCTCTGAAAACATTCCCATGTACATCATCATTTATCCCCTATGGTGCAGCTGGTTTGCTCCAGAAATGCTACACCTTTCTTTTATGCATAAGGCTCCAACAAACAAAACAGCACTCTATGAAATATGAAGTGACCCCAAAGTAAAACTTGCCACTAACAGCACTAATATCCCAGATCACTGGGACACTGGAAAATCCGCGGTCATTTCATGACAAGGGAAAAAAAGCTATTTTCGTTCCTTTTTATTTTTTTTTATCCAGAAATAATGACAATCATATGTGAAAAAAAAAATAGTGTGTAAACAGTGTTGACTTGGTTTAGTATGAAGCTGCAAATAACCTCTGCAAAAGGCAGTCTGATACATATATATTTTAGGTCACAAGTTTTACTTCAGTGGTTTTCTAGTTGAATTAACTACTTAAGTGGAAATTAAACCTATATGAAAAAGTGGCTCATAATTTAACAGAAGGACTTACCTAGGTATGTGTCCTTCATACAGCAGTCCGGTATTATCCATATCTATATGTTTGTATTGTAACTGCAGTTCAATGTATTTACTGATCTCCACTTAAAGCCTCCATTTATTTCACACCTCCTCACAATATACAACAGGTATCAACACACTGAATGAAAAAATTCACAAAAATTAGTCTCGGCCACAGACTGCAGAACAATGGAAGTGGGTGATCAGATTCATAAATGGAATTCTCCAGATACAGACTGCAAAAGAAGCTCCAATGCAAACAAAAAACAAAAATTAAAGCATCAATATACCTGACTGCTGCATGAAGAATTCATATCCAAACAAACTGTTATATTAAATAAGAGACACAAATCCTATTCTTTAATATGGTAACCAGATATCAAAGAGACAAAAAAGAATTATTAAAGAGGAAGTATAGACACAGGAATAACTACGACTTTTGTGTCCCTTACATAGCAGTTTGGTATAACTACATAATATATTGCATTGTGTTTGTATATTATGATCATAATTTTAGTCTACACTTAAATAAATTGCTAATAATGCTGTCTCAATGAAAAAATCATACACAGATATACTATACTCAAGGGACTTTATAGACTACTCACTGTTCTGCTTATCATATTGTAAACTGAAAGGGACCAACAATAGTCTACAAGACAATTAAATGCAAAAAGCAGAAATAACAGTTTTCTTCTTGAAAGACACATACTGGTAGCATATTAAATAAAGAGCTACATATTCCCATAGGTATAAGTTCCTATTTAATGTATTTAAATTATGTAACTTGGTTTTTAATTGTTGCCAAATGTAATTTATTTTGATAAAACGGATCTTCTACTATAAAACATTAAACTTTGTCGATTTCAATTTACAAAATAGGTATCAGTCTGAGGCAAGTATTTAAATAATGTGCAAAAAAAAAAAAAAAAAAAGTGCATCACAAAGTGCCTTTCTAAAATAGCCAGAACACTAACATTGCATGCTACACTAAGAGGAAAAAGATAGAGAGAGGATATTAATGAATTTAGTCCATGTGGAACACAAAAACCATGGGGAAAAGTTGCCTCCTCAAGACTTCAAAATAAGGCAGGGCCTTCCAGCTTTACTGCCTACCTACTCAGTTTCAACGTATAGTGAAGCAGCACTGAGGAACAAAAAGCAAGAGGGAAGAAGGAAATTCCCTGACCAAAGACCCCAAGAGGACCCCTCTGACAGGGGACTTAAACCACATTGTTTTTTTTCTCAAGGTGGGAGGTCCTGTGTTCCACATGCAATTAGAGAAAAGGATTTAATTTTAAGTTCACTAAAGTCATCTTTTCTCTTACGTCCATTGTGGAACACATTAATCATGGGGATATACCAAAGCACCCACCAAGATTCCTGGGAAAGAAAAAGAGAAAAAAAATACCTTCACTTCCACAGAACTAACTGGCACCATACAAACCTCAGGTGTAAACGGACAACAAATTTTCACACCAAACAACTGAACAAGAACTTACAGGTTCATAACTCTACATAAAGGAAGAAAAGAAAATAGTCCTTACGACTGATGGACCTTCCAGCCAAAGTAAGCCTCAGGCAAGTCCAGGCCATTTTCACCAGGATATGTTTGGTGAAGGCATGCAGAGACACCTACTGATCTGCTGGAGTGCTCCTTGAGAGCAACAGGTTACTTTCTGATCCCATACTTCTGTTGGATAGTGGCCCTAATCAAAGAAGCAAGGTTTACTTTGGACATAGCCTGGGCTGCTCAGGGGCCCTCAGTAATGACAAAAAGAGACAGATTTCCTGAAAAGCTGAGTATGGTGAACATAACACTTAAGACAAAGTACCACAACCAGCAGAAGAAGTTCCTGCTCTTTCTTGTTAGACAAATTGGGGCAAAAAGAAGGAAGAGCAATTTCCTGGTTAATGTGAAAATCTGTGACGACCTTGGGCAAAAAACCTCTGGAAACACAAAGAACCACCATGTCCTGGTGAAAAACCATGTTTACAAGACAGAAACAACAGCCAAAAGGAAGGCCATCTCAATCATCAAGACAAGCAAAGAAACAAAATAAAGAGGCTCAAAAGGAGGCATATGGAGAACTCCTAACACCCAGTTCAGAGCCCAGGGAGGAGTGGCATCTTACAAGGAAGTGTACACATGATCTACACCCTGAACAAAGGTCTTGACATCAGAAAGAAAAATAATTTGCTTCTGAAAAGAACAGATAGAGTGGAGATCTGACCCTAAAGAGAACTCAGACTGACACTTGTTGACACCATCTTGAAGAATTATAGGAAAGCTGAAAAACTGTGGAGACAAGTTTTGATCAGCACACCACTGGTAAAAGAGACCAAATCCTATGATAGGACTTGGACAAAACAGGCTTCCTAGCCTGAACCATAGTGGAGATGACAGCCCCAAGAGACCGTACTCCTTCAAGATGTTGGCTTCAAGAGCCATGCCATCGAAACCAATCTTTCCACCTTATGATAAAGTGGAGGCTGGGTCAGGAGAACCGACCTCAGGAGGCAGCGAAATGGCTCTGTGATGGACAGACTGAGCAGATTCAAGCCTACTGGGGCAAAGTCTGATGGGACAAAAAAGGAGCGATCAGAATGATTTGAGCCTTCTCCTAGATCTTCCTCAGCACCCTAGGAATCAAGGGAAACAGTGGAAACACATATGCAAGTTCCTTGGAATGGACATCGTGTCCATCTCAGTCGATAGAGGTCCCCGATTCTTGGTGCAGAACACAGGGAAAATTCCAGCTCTCATGGGACACCATAAGATCCACTGATGGAAGACAGTGGTGGACAATCTGATTGAATACCGTCTGAATTCACAATTTCTGGGATCTAGATGCTTGTGATTTAAAAAGTTTGCGACCACGTTTTCCAGGTGTCGGATGTGGATCCTTAAGAGCTAGATGAATAGCCCATATCTCCATTATTTTTATTGGAAGAAGACTGTCCTCTATGGCCAGTAACCCTGCACTATTAGGTGATCCAGGATGCCCCCCCAAACTGTCAGTTTGGGGTCCATGGTGTCTGCCACCCATTCTGTTGATGTTCCAGCATCAGTTGATGATCATCCTTTGTGTTAACAGGGGCATGGCATGGAGACAGGTGAGAGAGTTATTTCGACCAGTACCCGAGAATGTTCAACTGCAGCTTCCTCATGCGGAATTGAGCAAAGGCAACAGCTTCCAGACCAGGCGACCTAGTACTCTCATGTAATCCACCACTATCACCAATGGCCAGGATATTGCTTGAGTAACATGAAGAGACAGAGCCTAGATCTTGTCCTTCAGTAGAAACACCATCCCTTAGGAGATATGGAATCTTATTCCCAAGAAGTACGGAACCTAAGAAGGTAACAGAGAGGATTTCTTGAGACTGAACAACCAACCATGTTGCTCCAGGATGAGAATGCAGTCTTGAATCTGTGAACGGAGAATGGCTTCTGAAGGAGCCTTGAGTAAAAGGAGTCAAGGATTTCCCTTGAGAACGAATGTGAGCTGCCAAATCAGCTTTGACAAAAGATCCTTGGAGCAGATGCTAGTCCAAAGTGGAGAGCAGTGAACTGGTAATGACTGCTCTCAAAGGCAAAACATAAGAAGAGTTGATGTTCTAAATGAATCGGGACATGAACATAGGCATTCTGTAAATCCAGGGAGACCAGAAATTCTCCTGGACACAAGGCAGCAATGACAGATCTCAGAGATTACAAAGCATCACCCTGTCCAATGCAGAAAGTCTGGGAAAGTGCATTTTCTACACCATCACCTCATTTCCTGGTTTGTTTACACCCTGATTATCATCACAAAACACAAATGATAACCAAGAAACAAAACAAAACAGAAATAAGGTATAGTAAAATGCAGAGCCTAATCAATGCTCGCTCATGCTATACAAGGGAGGAGAGCCACTGACCCTTCCTCCTACTGCAGCAAGCCCTTTTAGAAGGAAAATATAATCTAGAAATAAGGGGCTTCTTATAAAATGCATAATTTACCCCAGTAGGGACAACATTAATTCATACCTATACCACTTAAATACCTAATCACATTGACTTTTTATTGCATGAGCAGCTTGGCTCTGGCTAAACCAAGCACTGTATGTATTCCTGAATGGAATCAGGGAGCTAAGCAGAGGTCCACCATCTCACTTGTTCTATTTAAAAATACATACACTGCTTGCCTCAGCAAGAACGGAGCATGCTGTAAGTAGCTGGTGAGATTAGGGATATAACCAGTATTTTCCTGAATTAGTGGACACGGTGCTGTATATGCTGGACTGGAAGCAATGAGCTTTAAACTCTCTCCCACCAATCTTTTATTCAGCCGAGATAATGTTATATTGTACCCCTCTATCACTGTATTTACTGTATAAATTGTACTATCCCAGACTTCACTGTCCCTCACAATGAAATGCCAGGAAAGACAGATCAGGGAATCTGTCAGGGACATAAAAGCTGTAAAAAAAATTAAAGAAAAGTTTAGGAGACTTGAGTTTACATATTCGGATTCTCAGTTCCATGCTCCTTGTTTGCGGTTGTAGTTTCCTTGCAGGTCTGCCGGACTTATTGGTCATAAACATAGGCCAAGGAATGTCTGTCTATTTTCTACCTCAGTATCCACTACCAATTGCTTAGGATAAGTTCACATACACTTTTAATGTTTCTTACGTATATTCTCAGCAAGATACGAACAGAATAAATTATCATAGTATAAACTCTTTAAGGACCAGTGCAGTGTGCACATGGCAAAGCAATGACACAGCTTAGCATGAGTGGGCAGTCTGCAGTCCTCCATCTATTGCTTGACAATAACTCCCACCGTAAGCATGAAGAGAATGGGTGAAGCAGCCCTTTCTGGAGCTATTATACCCATTTTGGTGTTCTAGAGGGTTAACTGAGTGACCAATAATTTGCTGAGAATGTCTACAAACTCTAAAAATCAGATAGGCTGTAAATATGCCAGCCATTAAAGGGACAGTAATGTCTTAATTAAATAAAAAGTAATATTGTAGTGCATAAAATAAGAAATCCATCAGAGCGTTCTAAAGTTTCCCCCTCCCTGATGTCAGCTGTAAAGCTGACAGACGGAGATCCGAGTTGGCCAACTCGAGGAGGCTCTTTAGCAGAGCCGAAATAGCGAGAATGAAAAATAAATACTTCTTTGGAACTGTCTAAAATAAGTGTGCTTGCAAACCAAGCACATTTTGTAGACTGTTCCAATGAAGTATTTGTTTTTAATTTGTGTTATTTCGGCTCTGCTGAAGAGCCGTCTGTCAGTCCCAGGACCAGGAACTCCTGCTGTCAGCTTACAGCTGATGTCAGAAGGTGAGGAAGGGAGGAACTTTAGAATGCTCTATCTCTCAAAGCAAAGATTTGAGAGATTGTAATAGCACCAATGGATTTCTTATACAATATTACTTTTTATATCATTAAGACATTACTAACCCTTTAACTTGCCACTTAAATCAATGGTGGGTAGTACTGGCACTCAAAGTGTTAATAAGGTTTTTTAACCCCTTGAATGCTAAAGTGGGCTACCATATTTTGCAGATCTTCTCTAGTAGTCAAGGGAATAAGTGTCCCATTTAAAATCATTTGGGGATTTATATTTTAACCCCTTTATAGGCAGTTTGTTTGCTCATGAACTGTTCCACTGTTGTGCTATTTAGGTCTTTAAAATGCAGGTCATTGTTTTACTTTGCAAGAAAAATAAAATACATTAAATGGGAATGCTGAATCAATAGTAGGGGTAGAAAAAAATATGTAAACTGTACAAACCTTGACACAGTTCATATAACCAGGAATTTATAATATAACCTATGGAAAACCAAACAGCTGGAAATTGCTCTCAGGAATTTTACCACACAATATCTTAACACTGTGAACAATTTGTTCTAAAGAAGAGGAATTCTGGGTCACACCAAATGGACCATGAAGGAGAAATAAAAATTGCCTAAATTCCCATTAATTTAAAGGGATAGTAATGTTTCACAATACAAGCAGCAGCAGGTAATCTTCATAGTATTTGGGCCATGGAGAGGGTTATTTCAATACGGTCAGAGTTGTAGTTCCCCCTCCCGCCCCTTTAACGGATGTAACTTGTCACCTCAGAGCAGCAAGACTGTCCGGATGGATAGCAGAGGTATACAATCTTCAGGGAGTATAAGGAAAAATCTGAAAAACCTGTAAAGGGGGGCAGGGTTTTCCTTATGTTCACAGAAAGATGATTGTCCCTTGCTGTGAGCTGTCTGGACCAGGGACCAGATTCCACACCTGAGGGGAGGTGGCTTACACTAGGTAAAAGGGGCGGGCAGGGGATGCTTTATCATTGAACTACTCTTGAACTACAACTCTGACAATATTGAAAGAACATTCCCCATGGCCCAAATACTATGAAGATTAATTGGAGATGCTATTATTGCGAAATATTACTATTCCTTCAAGTGGAACATATAATGGCTTGAATGCTAAATTGTTTTACAATGCGTTGGAGACTTCTCTAGTGGTAAAAAAACACATTTAAATCAAAGGAAACTTTCATTTCTCCACTACAGTAGAGTTGGTTTGTTCCAGAATTACCTCACTTTTCTTTTGAAAAAGTTACAACTCAGTCTGAATAAACCTGTAAATGATACTAGCCATTTAAAAATGAAAAGCAAATAAATATGTATTTAAAAGTGTAAGGGGTGAAAGTCATGACTTGACTCCTTGTGCCTTACAAACATCTCCTAGGTACTGCAAAGAATGCATTGGAGATGTAGATTTCATTCCAAGGGGTTATAAGAACCTGGGTGGAGATGAAGACAAATTAACTTGCAGGACTTGTACATGGAAAATGAGGCCTACTTAACAGGAACATTATTTTGAAGATACAGGTTATACGTCTACAGTGGATCTATTCTGTGTAAAAGTACTGCATACATATTTAGAAAATTAATCACTTGAAAGCCACAGTAGGCTCTAGTGCATTATGAAATAATGTACTGAAGATTTCTCTTGGATCCAAAGATTAAAGTGGATCTATCACATATAGATATCTAATGCTCATTAGATAGAGTATTTAGCGAAAAAGTTTAATATGTTAGTCATTTTTGAAAAAAAAAAGTTATCTACGCAAAAATTCAAGTTTAAAAGGTGCCCAGCAGCCTACTTCCGCTTGCCGCACAGAGGCTGCTCCCGTCCCACTACCCAGCATTCTCCGATGACGGAGGATGTCTGTCTCTAAGCTGGAGAAATCTCATCGGCTAGATATCGATCTGTGCTAATGAGATCGCTCCAGCTTAGAGAAAGAAAGCCTCCGTCATTGGAGGATGCTGGTTAGTGGGACGGGAGCAGACGCAGTGCTGCAAGCAGGAAGTAGGCTACTGGGCACGTTTTAAACTTAAATTTTTGCACAGAAAACTTTTTTTTTTTCAAAAACGACTAACATATTAAACTTTTTCGCTAGATGCATAACTAATGAGCATTAGATATCTATATGTGATAGATCCACTTTAAAATCCATATAAATCAAATCATTTTCTTTTGTTACATATGGGGATCTTGTAGCCTTTAAACTTTTTACTAGGACCACTAAAATAGGGTGCATTCATGGATATTTACCAAAGAAGTTATTTTCTAAATATCAACCATCTGCACTTGTAGAGGGGTGGGAGGGGATACCAATACCACTGAGGTGTGGGTAGATTTACCTGTTAACCAATGAAGTACAATTTCCACCTCAACAGACAAAAGAATATACGAAAATAAGCCATTGCTAGTCAGACAAGGACCGTGGGCCTCCGCTAACTGGTTGACAGCAATTTGCCAACAGCCAAACAGGAATTAGAAGAGACCCTTACAATGACAGCAACTTCATGTGTTTTGTACACTTTAGGCCACATTTTTTGCAGAAAGAAGTGGTGCAATCCCGCAACAAACTAAGAGATAAAAAATCCCAACATTCCTATCAATTTAAGTGCTAGAGCTGGGAGGCCTTTTAACCCTTTCAGTGTGCATTGAGCACCCATCTGGCAATGAAAGGGTTAAATGAAGCTTTTAGAATGCTAACATTAAAGGATTAAAAGCACCATTTAAATCAGTGGGACATTTTTGTTACTCATGGTGTAGTTAGTTTACCCCCAGAATTGTTCTACTTTTTTATACATATGGTTCATCTGTTATACAGTAAATGTATGTAGAGTAGACACACAGCTTACTAAGACTCATTTGTGACAACCACATTTTTTTTTATAAGTAAAAAAACATTGATATGTAACACAGTAGATGTAAAATATTTGCTTTAGAGACATGTGCTTTTCAGTGATAATGCCACATTAATAACACATTTGTTATGTAATGTACTAAGAGAAATGAGGCAGTTAAAATTGCTAACTGAATGAAGTGGAGATTTTAACTCACTGAATGCCAGACATCTCCAATGCATTATTCTGCAGTGTGTTGGAGCTCTCTCTAACATTCAAGGATGTAAAGGACAGGTTTCATTCAATGGAAATTTGGGGAATTTGTCCCCTAGTGTAGTTGATTTGCCCCAGAATTGCTCCAGTTATTCTCACTACACCAGCCTCAATGAGCATTGTTTACAGAAGGCTGTGCACATTCTAGTATTGGTGTTGCCTATGTTAATGAATCATAGTCAAGGTGAATTAACCTAAAAGCATATATTTAAACTGTCATGTGGAATATGATAGAAGCATAACACATAAAAACACATGATATTCGCATTATTGTGTTGTATGGAACCGTTTGTACGAATGATAACATAGCTGAAAGGCAACGTATCTTGCAGCAACCTTTGGTCTGGCAGTGAGTTATAACAAATACGTGTTATTTGTACTTATTTCAATGGTACTCTACTAAATTTTGCATATTAACATGATTAACATGCAATGTTGAAGCTGAATTTCAATTATGAAGAAATTCATTATAGAAGGAAAAGTAGGGAATCACAAGATTCAACAGGGGTAGAAAAGCACATGATAATCTCATAACTCCCAGACAAGTTTCTTATATGCGAATTTGTGAACTAAGCTAAGGGAAAATATCAATTATCATGAATATATCACTTTTCCCAAACAGAATGTTTATGCAGTAATTTAAGGTATTCAATTTCTGCAAAGAAAATTAAACATTTTGCCCCAATTCTAATGAAATTGTAAAACAGTGACATGGCTACATTTTACCTGCACCTTTCAGTGGTTGTTCCTATGAGCTAAAGACAATTAAGACAGCACAGCTTCCCGAGGGCACAGCAGTTCCCAGTGTTGCCACTTAAGACAATCCTGTGCTTGTGAGCATTGGGGAAGGATTGCCACTGGCAATTTTAATTTTCTCATACAACAAAATGGAAAAAGTAATGGTAGAGTACTGCATATTGTAATTTAGTTTATTTATTCTGCATATTAATCCATATTATATACGGATAAAATGATGTACAACCTGTGGCTTAAAAGCTGTCATTGGATTAAGCTCCCATCATCCTCTGCTTTATCAAAGGCAGAGAGGGAATAATAGTACCTATAGTTCAATGGCAGTTGAAAAGTCCCAGATTGCACACTCCTGTGAGGAAATGTATTTTCCCTTAAAGGGCGCCTAACATGAAAACCTATAAACAAAGCTCATGTTTTACTCTTTACTACTATTTTTTTTTTTTTTACTAATTTTACAATTTTAATTTCACTTGTTAAATGCTGCTACTCCCACATCTGTTAGGAGAAGCATTACAAACTTACAGCTGTTAATATTCAGGTCCTCCTCAGAGCTGGGCTGTGAGCTCCAGAAGAAGCCGATGACTCCTTTTAGCAGATGTGATGTCACACCCCTCTGCTCAGTCAAAAGAAATGAGACTGCTACTGGAAGATTCAATTTTTGAAGGAGGTTGGGAAGAGACTCTTTGAGCAGACCAGTACTATTAAAGGAAAAGTATCCCCTAAAACCCTAACCTAAAATGTTGGCCATGTGCCCCTGACTAATGCATAGTTGCTCTGGTAGTTCAGGGGTTAATACCCCACTGCATGGCCAATCCCTTGTTGAATTTTGGAGACTAAGAGAAAGCAGCCTCCATCTTCTGTCTCTGATTGGTGACTTTCACTATGGGAGCTGGGGATGACAATTCAAGCCTCCATAGAACCAATATGCCTGATGGAAGTTGTAGCCTGCTTTCACCTAGTCTGAAGAATACAGCATGGGATAGGCCATGTGACTGGGTAAGTATTAACTCCTGAGTTACTGAAGTAACTTTGCATTTGTCAGGGACATATGGTCAATCTTTTAGGTTATGGTTAAAGGGACAGTAAAGTCCCATAAAAATGTTGATTTGTAGAGGGTAAAAAAAGAAACCCAATGCCACAAACCCCATCTCTCAAGCTGCTATGGTTTGAGAGATAGTTACAGTCAAAGCCCCCCCCCCTTCCTCCCCTTCTCCTGATGTCAGCTGTAAAGCTGACAGAAGGAGATCCGTGTCAGCTCTTCAGCAGAGCCGAAATCACGTTATTGGAAAATAACTACTTCATGGGAATGGTCTACATAGTGGTTTGAGAGATGGGGTTTGTGGCAATGAGATTGTTTTTTACCCTCTACAAATCTATAAACATTTTTTATGGGACATTACCGTCCCTTTAATTTTCCTTTAAGGCATTAAGCTTGTAACACTGCTACTCCCAGTGTTTAAAGAGTTGCTTTTCTCTTTCCAATAGTTATTATTTTCCACATTAACTGCCCCTTAGCTTAATCTATCAGAAAAACGAACCATCTTTGGAACAAAAATGCTTATGAATATTTTAAAATGTCATTCAATTGTTACTTTCAGATCTAGTAATTTCTTAGCCCCTTAAAGACCAGAGAGGTGTGCAGCATTGTGTAAGGTAATGTGCTGCATATCGCCTCCAATCCTCAAGAGGTTAATAAATTAGGTAACCTAAAAATTATGCACCATAAAGAAACGCTTACCTTTAACATGATGAACTAAAGACACAACGTGGTAGGTAAATGTTTCAGGGGATGTTCTGGATAAGGAGACCTTGAGGTGGTCAAAGATGGATCTGAAGCCGTGCTCTTTCTTGACCGAATGCACAAGAGTACTGGCAAGCAGCCTGTCATTATTCATACAGGACGATCTTCATGCATATTATAAAACAGAAGAGAGAATTTAACTAAAAGGACAAACATACAAAGAGAAAACATCAATGGGGATTAACTGTGGTTACCTGCTATCGTCAAGTGGTACTGAGATCACTTGGAGTTTGACATCCAGGTGTGGGGAATCAGTGGCTGTAATTTTAATCCTCAGAGGACTTTTTTCTCTGAAAAATGTCTTCTCTCTCACATCAACACTTTGGAGTAAGGGAAGGCTGTAACTGAAGATATCTTTTGTCTTTCCTAATTTCACCTGGTCAGGTGAGGTTGTGTCTTTTTTCACCACAGATCTCTCTGTAGCTCTCTCTTCATCCTTATGTCTGTCTTTTGAGGCTCTTTCACCTCCCTTATGCCCCTTTACTTCCTTATTCTTTTCTCCCTCTTTAGTTCCCTTCATCAAAATCTTATTCTTGTACTTGGTCCCCTCATCCTCAGAGTTCCACTGAGTTGCAGAAGAGATACCTTTGCCCTGATCAGCAAGAACAGACTTTCTAAATTGTCTGTAGTCCTCTGTCTCCTCTTGGTCTTCACTTTCAGAAACTGCAACAAACTTAGACTTTACAGTTTCTTTTCCCATAAAATAATCTAAAGTGTCATGATCATCCCAAATCCCACCCCCTCCTTTCTTTGTTTTCTCTGATCCTCTTTCCTTCTGACTTTCCTTCTCCTTGGTAGTGGCCCTTTCTATAGGAAATAACCTATGTTCATCATCTGAACGCCTGTAAATGGCAGAGAATAGAGAACATATATTACATAAAGCATATCAACTATAAATCTTATTCACTTAAAAAGTTTAACATTTTGGGTCTTATTCGTGAAGGTAAAGAATTGCAGTTTTGGCAAAAACCAACTGTACCATTGGGAACAAATGAGAATTCTCAAATTTCATTACCCAACTGAATGACAGAGGTCTCCAACACATTGCTTCACCAGGTATTACTGAACTCTCAAGCATTCATGGATTAAAATCCCCATTTAAATTAATGGGATTAACAGATTTTTTTTATTTTCGACCTATGGTGCAGTTGGTTTGCGCCAGAACTGCACCTCTTTTGCTTAATGAATAAGGTCCTCTGTGTTTGCAATAATACATTATTTCAATTAAGTAGTTGGAATAATCTGAAGTCTGATAAAACTTTCAGAACATGTTTAAAAATATATATATTAGTAGTAGTTATAAGATCGCTATTGCAGGACGTGTGTGTGTTTGTTTTTCTGCTGGGATATTTGTAATTCAAAAGGTATTACAGTTTAAACATGATTTTAAATTATTATTATTTTTTTAAATATTAAATTGCAGTTTCAGTTCTGGTCACCAGGCTGTGCTGTTCCTATAATTTACTACTGAGAGCTGTACGTTGTGATTCAAGCTCTCCTACAGAGTGCATTAAATAATAATTGGTGCTACTAGCAAATTGATAATTAAAAGTGATAATAATGTCTGTTTTTATCAAAGTGTTATTTTGTAGATAATAAAAAAAATAAGTTAATTCATGTTAGTCTTGTCTCTCAAACCTATATAGTTTGAGATATACGATTATAAAGTTCCCCCCTCCCTCCTCTTTCACCACAGACTTCAGGTGTCGAGCTCTCAGCATGAGATTCGAGTCGTGTGACTCGTGGCGACTCTTCAGCAGAGCAGAAATAACAATACGTAAAAAGAAATACTTCACTGGAATAGTCTACAAAGTGTGCCTGGTTTGCAAGCACACTATGTACACTGGTCCCATTAAGTATTTATTTTTTACATAGCATTATCTTGGCTTTGCTGAAGAGCCTAAGGGCCGTTCCCAGGTCCAGGATCTCATGATGTCAGCTAGAGGCTGACGTCTGTGAAAGGGGAGGGAGGGGGAGAAGTTTGCAATAGTATATCTCTCAAACTATACAAGTTTGAGAGACCAGACTAACATCAATTAAAGGGATAGTAATACTTCGTTTTAACTTTATTTTATTTTGTAGGCATTAAAAAAACATGAAGAATGATATAAGTCTTATCTCTCAAACCTTTATGGTTTATGAGATATTCACAAGCAAGGTTTCCTCCTCCCTCCCCTTTTACCTACTGTAAACAATCTCTTCTCAGATGTGGAATGCAGTCCATAGACTGGACAGATAACAGAAGGGGACACTCTTATTCCTATGAAAACAATGAAATCCCTGCCCCCCTTGACAAGCTTTTCAGGTTTTTCCGTTATCTTAATTGAAGATTGTCCCTCTCTGCAGTCTACCTGGGCAGCTCCCTTCTGCTCTAGCTGAACAGTGTGACATCAGTAAAAGGGGCGGGAGGGGGACACTTTGCTTGTGAATATCTCTTAAACCATAAAGGTTTGAGAGATAAGACTTATATCATTCTTCATGTTTTTTTAATGCCTACAAAATAAAATAAAGTTAAAACGAAGTATTACTATCCCTTTAACTTATTTTTTTAATATCTACAATATGACGATGATAAAAACAGACATTACTGTCACTTTAAAGAAAGTTCCCTTGTTTTCCTCTGAAGGAAAAGCCTTACAACATTTTTTTCATGTAAAAAGTTTACTATGTCTTTAAAATAAACTTTTATGGAAAAAACACAACTGAACATTTTCTGAGATTCGTAAAATCTATAAGCACAAATTAACTGCAGTAACGGACAAACATTCAAATTTAAATCATACAAATTTAATAATTGCATCCAGTTACTTTTACCAATTTTGAAATAACTTTCAAAACCATCTTTACGTTAGAGTTATAGATGATGCTAATTAAGAAACGTCATGCAGACATTTCCTGTCTTAGCCCTACATTACTTGCCCCAGTCATGGACAATACTCAACAATGTATTGCCTGCCCCCCTACCACCTCCCCTTGCACTGTAAGGGTTAAAGATCAGCAAGTTTGGGAGATAATGTAGTGCTATGACAGGAAATATGTAAGTGAAACATCTTAATTAGTATAATATGTAAATTTAAACTAAAAAAACTAGTTTTATAGCAACAAAATATCTAATACAACATATAGGTGATTTTCAAAGCGCTTTCAAAACCAAGGTTATTTTAAAGTAACAGTGCCCCTTTAACCAAAGATAAAATAAACGTTGACTCAAGATACTTTACTCACCTTTTAAGAAACTTTGCAACCTTCGTGAGCTCCTGTTCAACTGTGTCAGTGTACAAAGAGTAGTGGGAATTACCTTCCTGGCGTAGAGGGTTCTGGGTAACCAGAGTCTTTGTTGGACTCTTATGAGAAGGGATATGAATGGGGCTGTTTTGTGAGGGACTGTAACGTGTTGATCCATTTCCACCAGAGCAAGAACCAGACTTTTCTGGGGTTGGAACAATGGAATGTGAGTTCTGAGATAAGGTGTCTTTCACAGAGTTGATCACACTCAGGACAGGACAGTCAGAGGGGGATGAACTCTGGCTGGGAGGAGAGGCAACAGGAGATGGACTACAAGGTGACCTTGGGCTATTATCATACTCAGAAAGACCAGCCCAAGTGTCTAATTCTTTGCCAAGTTCATCTAAGGGCTCAGAGGGGTCAAATGCATCCTTTTGATCATCGCATGATTTGCTATTTGTGGGGCTTTCCGACTTATTTGTCTCCTCATTCCTTTGCTCCTGCTTCTCTTGGGATGTACGTTTTTTTGTCACAGGAGACTTGCTGTAACGTGATGATGAACGGGAAGAGGAAGACCTTGGGGAAAGAGAAGACTTGTAGGAATGAATGGATCGACTTCTAGATCTTTGTGATGACACAGACCTCCTCTTTGGACTCCTAGAGCGAGAACGGCCACGTCTTGGACTCCGGGAGTACCTCTGGTTCCACATTGGCCTGTAACCACCGCGATGATACCTGCCACCACCTCCTTGATGATAATAGCCTCTTGGTCTTCCTCTGAAGCCATACGGGCGTCTCATTCCCCTATTGTTTCTGTAATCTCTGTGAAAATCCCTATTATAAACACGATCTCTACTGCGGGATCGGGAATATGTTCTTGACCGTGACCTAGAACTTAATTTAAAAAAAAAATAAACATTTACATCTAGGAAGAGGATTTGCAAAGCTTGATCAAAGAACTTCAGTTTGCTGATTAATATATATCAGAAATAAAATAGTGTGCCAACTGCTAGGTATTGGCAGCCTCAATGGATAATTTGAGTCTTACGTTTCAACACACATAATAAAAAATAGAATATATACTACAAGACTCACTCAAGGGTTGCTTATATTTAAAGGAATGTTATCCCAAATAATGAAACATTCATATCCGTTAAATTATTACATATGCACAGTAATTTAATAAATGTGGAAAATTATTAAACATTGGTTATCAAGTTTGTTACATAACTGATAATTCTATATTAAACAGACAAATATTAATTTCACAGAAACTCATGTTTCTTTACCACAATTATGACATACTGCTCTCATCACTTTTAGCAGCTTGTATATGCAAACTGGCCAAATGTTCAAGCAGAGCTGCATACATAATTATACCTTATTTTGGGGCGCCTATTATATAACTTTTACAAATGCTGGCTAGGAATACAATATGGGAATCCATGCTAGGCCCACAGAGTATAAACTTTCTCTTTTTGCAAATTATTCGATATTGACAGTTATGGCCCCTTACAATCGCTGCCAGTGAGTATTACTGAACTCTCAAATTCATCGAGTTTTCCAATTCCAAACCCAAACATTCAAAATCGGAATTATTAAATATCAATCTTCATCCTCTCCAAATTCCTAAATTGAAGCGTTTAGTATCATTCAGTTGGACCACAGACAAAATGACCTACCTGGGCATCAAAATCTCTCCCCGTCTACACTATTCGCTATAAACTATGTTCCACTGTTACAAACGGTGAAGTGGGACCTCCAGGCATGGAGACATAAAGCTCTCTCATGGATTGGCAGAGCTCCCCAAAATTCCGTATGTACTGTAAATGGTTACTATCCAATTGCCCAACCCCTATCTCAAAAATCTAATCAGTGCTTTTATTTGGAGGGATGGCCCTGTAAAAATAGGTCAGACTGTTTTAGCAAGGAGAAGGACGGGGTGGGGGTTGCCTGGGAATTCCCTTGATACCAAAATACTACTAAGCAGTGCACCTATCAGTGCCGTGTCATTCTCACCACACGCCCTCCTCCAAGCTTTGGGTGACATTACTTTCTGAACTAGTGGTTCCCTTCTCTTCCTCACCCTCTCCCATGGACTGACCCTAATTCTATGTTAGTGCTTTACAGATACCCCTTGCTAGTCTCAGCTCTCCTTCTCACATGGAAAAAGGTGATCTGTGTAGGTGCCCTCTCCTCTTACCTCTTCCTTCATTACTCTGAATATTGCTAGCCAATGCTTTCCTCAGGCACGCATTGCTCTAACTTTCAAACTGGCTAACTGAAGGGCCACTTTGTGTTCCCATGTTAAAGATAACCATAAGAAAATGAATGCCCTTTGAGACACTCAGTACCAAATTTAACCTTGCAACCGGGGAACACTGGCGCTATAGTCATTTTATTTCCTCTCTCTCCCCCACAAACAAGATGAGTAACATGCAATGGAGGGAGGCTGGCTCCAACACCATTAAGAGTTCGAAATGTTTTAACAGGAGAAACAAATTAAAAATTGCTATATCGCTGGTATAGGACGCCTGCCGTACTCCATTCCTATTACCTCGCTATTCCAGACTCTTGTTGGAGATGCCAGAAACAAAAGGGAACTTATGTACATATTTGATGCACCTGCTCCACCATACTACTTTATTGCACATCTGCTTTCCAAATTACCTGTAAAGTCCATTCCTACAAAGCATTTGCCTAAAAGAGTTGAATTTAGCAGTGGGTCGTATCCAACCCAAGAAATATCTATATCAGCACCTACTAAACGCAGCTAAAATGTGTGTTCCAGCTAACTGGAAAATGGCCAGCCCTCCCCAGGACTGGTTGATTAGTGTACCACAAACCATGGCCTTGGCTTACCTTTTTGTTGATACGAGATGGCCCAACCTTTATGGAGATTTGGAACACCTGGATTTCATACTGTTCTACACCACTCACACCTGTCTCATAATTTGCAAATAGACCCCTTCAGATTGGTCAGGTTGGTCCCAATCTCTTTGAGACTTGCTTGCGAGTCCTCAGTAGTAGTATGTACAACGTGAATCCCCTAGGAGCTGCCATAACCTATCTAGTTTCATCACATTCTCCCCTTCTACTTTTGTCTTTTTCCTTTCCTCATCTTCCCATACTAAAATCCTCCCCACTTTAGTTTTCTTCCCTCCTCCCTACTTTTCTCTATTCTCATTTTCTCACCTTCTTTTGCTTGCTATTGAGTCAAAAAACTTCTTATTGCAGAAGCAATCACTTTTCCGAGCTTCATGGCCCATCATGGCCATTTGGAATCAAACCTCATGATTCTGAGTTGTACCACTGCATCGAGTTTTTGTACATCCTCGTCTCTAGCTCTTTTATCATGATGATCATATGTCAAAATTTGCTACTACTTTTTCTTATCTTATCATGAGACTTGTACAGATAATCCTTTGTGCCTTAACTATTTCTACACATTTACTAAATTCTTTATTTGAGAAGAAAAAAGAAAGAAAGAAATGCTCTTAATTTGTTTCAGATTATTTGCTTTGGCAGACTTCCAGTTACTTTTCATAATCTGGTAAAGGAAACAGACTCTAAAGATTCATTTAGACTACTGAACCCATCCTATATTATAATTCGCTAAGTATGTTTGTCAGAAGCAGTCATGCGGAGTAGAGACGGCTGCGCGCTGCAGTCGTGCGCAGTACAGACTGACCGCTCCTGATATGGAGCGGGGCGCTCCGAATTCAGACAGGAGTCCTCTCTGCGCACCATCCGGTGCGCAGAGAGGACTCCGGTCTGAATTCGGAGCACCCCGCTCCGTATCAGCCGCAGCACGTTCGGGCAGTCAGTACTGTGCATGACTGCAGCACCGCCAGTGTTGACCCATGTGTACGGGCTTTAAAACTAGTTGTGAAATAAATAGATACATTAACACAATTCCACTGCTCTATCCGTGACTAGTAAAACAATTCAGCAGATGAGTAAGAAATGATGCTGTTCTCAGTGTTTAACACTTATATGCTACATCACTCTCTGTGATCTAAAACACAAGCACATAAAAATCCTGAAACAGAAATTATAGCCAAAAAATATAGTTATTGATGGGTATTGATGATCACTCCTATACAAGTTTACCTCATTACCATCCTCATATAGCGATTCATTTATTTTTTCGTTATTTTTTGTTTTGTTTATAAAATGCACGCTCTTGCGAAATTTACATTATTAAAAATGAGCCATGGCCATTCTTCCAGACAGACTGTGGTTACAGCTCTGCATTACAGTCTGTCAGTCTTCTTCTGTTCCTCCCCAAGTGCTGTCCCGTTCCAACCTCATCCGATGACAGAGGATTTCTCCATGTAAACTGGTTGCAACAATTCTTGGGGAGGAACAGAAGAAGACTAACAAACTGCAGTGCTGAGCTGTAAACCACAGTCTGTCGAGAAGTAAGGCCAAGGCTCATTTTTAATAATGTACATTTTGCAAGAGCGTGCATTTTAAATTTATATATAAAACAACGATTGAAACTCATTGACATATGAGGATGGCAATGAGGTAAACTTGTATAGGGGTGATAATTCCCCTTTAAGATACTGAAACCATCAGAAAAAAAACAGAATATAAGTTCACATTAAAAAAGGAAATATGAAGCATCATTTTTTATAGTATAGTAGATAATTTTAGAGAGTCAATGATACCAGTCACCCTCTATATAAAGCACTTCAATTCATGAGAAAAATATTTTAAAAGGCAATTATCACTTTCTTCTCATGGGAGCAAACGTTGTAAAGAGCCTGGGGAGGCACTGTGTAGCCCCAAAATGGCTCCTATCACTCATTCAATTTTTTATAGTATAGTAGATAATTTTAGAGAGTCAATGATACCAGCTGCCCTCCTCAAACTCAACCAGATAGTATGTAGCACTCTATCACAAACTCCTGGGTTGCATGCTGGGTTGCATGCACATTCCTCATAGACCCACTGTTTAATGTTTTCAAGGCAGATACAGAGGGTCTATGGGGACATGCCATGCACAGGACACAAACGTTCAGTCCACTGTCTTCCCAAGGGAGAATAGGGGGTATTTAAGTCTCTAAGGGACCGCAATTCAACCCTGGTTTCATCTGCAGATCTGCTCCCTGTGGGTCAGATCTTCCTACTATGTACTGTTGGATGATAGCTGCCCTTTAAATTATTTCTTCCCCTTTCAACGTCATCATCTTCTTCCAAAAGAGCAGACTCTGGTGTCTTGACCAGACACCAACCATAGTGGTGGGGGGAGATATAATAATCATACTTGGTGTTCAGTCCAATGTACATAGTTCACCTTCTGAGTGCTTTTACTGAGTCTTGAACACGAATACTTGCTCTAGTTTGTGTTCAGGACTCCCTTGGTACCATCATATCAAGTTTTATTCCAGATGCATAACTAAATAGAGTTGAACAATCATCTATTTACCTGTATCTTTTTTTCCTTGAACGTGACCTTGATCTAGAGGATGATGGAGATCGTGACTTTGACCTTGAAGAATGTGACCTGGAGTTTGATCTACCCATGATCAAAAGCTAACAGTTCTATCTCCCAGGAAAATGTAACAGAGAAAACTAGATTATAAACAGTTGCATTTAAGAACAGGGCAATTGTAAGAGTTAGTAACATAACACATATAAAAAAATAAAACAGAAAAATAGCATGCTTACCTATAAACACTGTGAAATAAGCATTCACCTTAATATAAATGTGATGTTTATCCTTAAAACGGTCTCTGGAAAGAAAGAAAACGGCATTTTAAAATTGAGATTAAAAAGTCACTGCAGCCTAACCCCTCACTGATTTAAAAACAACTATTCTAGATCTTCAGCTTTTTCAATACAACCTTTTCTTCAAAACAAGGCAATGGAGTCAATCTAGCATTCAAATGGTTAAAAGCCCCTTTAAATCAGTGGGGATATAGGGAATGTTATTTGTCCTTTATATGACATTGGTTTGCATCAGAAATATTTCACTTTGCCGTTATATATAAGGTGCACTGGGCTGTATATAAAGCAAAGTGATACGATACTGGGACATAACAAAAAAGCCACTGACTTAAATAGGTCTTTTTAACCCCTAGAATATGTTGGATACTCTCTGGCATTCAAGAGGTTAAGACCTAATTTAAAAGGCAAGAATTTGAGGCATTTTTGTCTCCTGCAGTGCAGTGGGTTTGCTCCAAATTAACTCCAGTTTAACTTTACACGTAAGGCCAGTTGTATTGTACAGTAAACGAACCCTCCTGACAAAGAAGTGAGCGCAAAGGAAAATTGCTTCTCCCAGTCTGCTGCAGAACAGCACATGTAATATCATATCTTAAATGAAATTTTATCATATATTTACTTGGAGGTCATGTAGGTATCTTAGTATCCACCTACTATACCCATCTCTCTAATTCTCTTACTCTGAAATATACTCAGTCTGCCTTTCTCCCATTTCCTTCACAAGTTTTCTGGCTGGCTCACTTACTTATACTTCACTGACATACCCACACTCATCATGGGCGATAAACATGGCAAATCTCCATCATAATACCCATTCTTTCCCATTCTATAGCTCCACCTCATCATTTGGTTTCTTAGGCCCCTTTCGCACAGTCAGCACTAACATAGCATGTCACCCGTGGTGAAAGGTAAAATGCTGGACTAAGGTACCTTTTACACAGGTGGCTATCGCCCCCATAACAATGCTTTCTGCCTATGAGTGCGCCATGCATATTTATGCTTTATTGTAGGTTTTCTATTGTTAGCATGTGCAGCAACTATTTCTATACCCCATAACAATGTTCAGCATGTAGCAACTTTACAGTGTTCTCTCAGGAAACAAAGACTGCACAATGACCTATGGGACCAACTGCAGACCTAACACTCAACTGTGTTGGAGGTTATGATGTTCAGAGCAACCTCCAAAGAATGGCTGACTAGTGACAGTGCATGTGGGCCAGCCATCAGACACTCTCATCATCATTCCAAGTGGTAGTGGATTGCAAGTGAGTAGTGAGGATACATGAGTGACAGAATTGTAACAGGAGGCTGTGACCATTTTGATAACGGTGTGTAAAATAGTAAAGAAGAAAATGTTTTTCAAAGATAAAGTATTCTCAGATTGTATTTCACTTTAGTAAAAGAAAAAAAAAAAAAAAGATTGCAATACTTGCAGGAAAAATGTCAAGGGAAATGTGTATTAACCCTCTGAGTGCCAGAGGGGTATCCAACGCATTGCTTTGCTACCCCTCTTGCACTCCATGAGTTAAGTTATAGGGGCATCAGTGCTAATATTAAATTGTTCATATGTAACATAGCAAATTAGGTTGAATAAAGATTCAAGTCCAAACTTGCCTTATAACTCAAAAAAAATTAGATTTATATAAACCTTCCAGCCTCCAAAATGAGTATTAGTCTATTTACCAGAACTTCCTGTTTTACCTACTAATACGCAGTACAACCCTGTATGTTCCCTCTTACTAGAATTGCACCTAATCTTCTCTTAAATGTATCCACTGTATCGGCCATTACCACATTCTTGGGCAACGAATTTCACAATTTAACAGGCCTTAAACCATTCCTCTGCTGGAGCTGCTCCTTCACGCTAATCATAATGGGCGGCCCCTAGTTATTTTTCCGGCCTTGGAATTAAAAGTTCACTAGAGAGATCCTTGTATTGACCTCGTATATACTTAACTCCTTAACGGTCATAGCACATCATGGGTTGTTTTGAGTTAACAACCCATGACGTGCCAGGACCGTCATGGAATTTCGGGCTCCCCACGCGGCTGCACGCCGTGGGGGGAAAGGGGGGCCAGAACCAGATACATAAGGAAAAAAAAAAAAAAAAAAAGGTCCGTGGCCTTTAATGCCGGTCGTGTTTGCGTGTGGTCAGTCCTTAAGGGGTTTAAGAGTTTAACAAGATCCCCTCTTAGGTGTCTTTTCTCTAGAGTACATAAGCCATGTTTGGCTAGACACACTTCAAATCCTCCATTCTCATAATCCATTAAGGTCGAGTGACGCGGCAGGACTGTCACAAGTATCTGTGCATTAAGCTCCCGGCACGTAATGACTTTTGTGATCACGACGTTCCTGCACTAGGGGTGTCTAAAACTGACAGCTCTAAGACCCTAGGCCTGATTTCCTTATTTTATACACCAGCCTCCTGTATGAAATAGTATGTTACAACATTCCCACATCATTATGGAAACAATTCTATACCTTTAGTATTTGCTTTTAATTATAAAGCTCCAATATATTCCTTGGCATTGTACAAAAAGGAGCTAGAAATGCAAAACAATGTGATATACATGTACTGATCAATACAAGTGTAGAGAGGCCTAATCATGAGACTTTACAATCATCTACTGGAAAGAGGGGCAAAAGTAATCATAAGTATAGATGTTTGAAATGTGGAGCAAGTAGATATCAACAGTAAGTGCATCCTCCTGATGTGAGGAGTGCAAAGGAAAAGTGTATCTCTGTTGTAGAAAAACACATGAAATATAGATCTTAATTACATTTACTTACTCTCCACTGACATACCCTCACTCATCGTCAGTGATTAACATGCCAACTCGAATGAATGAATGAATATATTTATATAGCGCCACAAGTGTATGCAGCGCTTTACAATTTAAGGGTTTAAACAATACAGGGTTACAGGTGCTTTGTAGAGTGAAACAATGGGTGGGAGGCCCCTGCCCAAAAGCTTACAATCTAAAGTGGTAATGGGAGACATACAGAGTACATAAGGGTCAAGTGCTGAATACAGTGCTAGTTTTGATGATGATAGAGGACATCAGTAGAGTAAATAATTTATAAGAGCGTTCATTGTACAACATCAGTGCCTTCTGGCATGTTGAAATTTTATCCATGAGGTGCGTTTTTAAGTGAGATTTGAAGGTTATCAGAGAGGTGCAGTGGCGCAGTTTGAATAGTAGAGCATTCCATAGATACGGAGCAATGAGAGAAAAAGGTTTAATACGTGACAGGGCTGTAGACACAAAAGGAGCTGAGAGAAGACAATCATTGGCCGACCGTAGGTGGCGGGATGGGGTATAACGGGAGATCAGAGTAGAAATGTAAGAAGGAGGAGAGAAGTGTCTTGAAAGAGAGAAGTAAGATTTTGTAAGATATCCGGAGTTTGATAGGCAGCCATTGGAGAGTTTTGAGGAGGAGTGGGGCAGGGACAAAGCTAGGTGACAGAAGAGTAATTTGTGCTGCGGCATTCTGTATAGATTGAAGTGGATGGAGACGGGAGGCAGGAATGCCAGACAGAAGAATATTGCAGTAGTCCATGTGGGAGAGGATGATTGCGTGTATAAGAATGTTAGCTGTGGAGGAGCAGAGGAAGGGACGGATTTTAGCAATGTTACGCAAAAGATAGCGACAGGATTTAGCAATGGCATTAATATGAGGGGAGAATGAGAGAGACTTGTCAATTATCACCCCTAGACACCACACTTCTGATACTGGATTTATGGTAGTGCCATTTACAGTCACCTGGAAGGGCGCTACAGGGCCAGGCCTAGGTGGGATGAGGAGTAGCTCAGTTTTAGACATATTGAGTTTGAGGTGCCTATGAGCCATCCAGTCTGAGATAGCCGAGAGGCAATCTGTGACTTTAGCCTGGATATCAGAAGTCAGTCAAGGTGCAGATAAGTAAATCTGGGTGTCATCTGCATAGAGGTGATATTTGAGACCAAATCAGTTAATAAGATCACCAAGTGTTATTGTGTAAAGAGAAAACAGAAATGGTCCCAGAACAGAACCCTGAGGAACCCCAAGAGAGTTGGACGGGAAAGAATGAAGAAGTGGCAGAGGAGACACTGAAGGATCTGTTAGATAGATAAGAGGAGAGGAGAGCCAGTCCAGTGCTGTGCTGCGGATACCTAAGGAGTGAAGAATGCGGAGGAGGAGAGCATGATCAACAGTGTCAAAAGCTGCTGAGAGATGAAGCAGGATCTTCCTTTTGATCCACTACAACGGACTACTTACCCTACATACTGTGAAACCCATTTTATCAACAATGTCTTCTTCTTCTGTGTCTGCTCAATTTCTGACTTTTCAAATGTTCTCTTCCCTCTCTCTGAGCGTAACAATTACACATGCAGTCTCCCTGTGCCCCTCTAAACACTGCCAACCCCAAAACATCTACAAACATATCAAATCCAGAATTACAAACACTACAACTATTCTCATCCCTTCAATCTTCAACCTATCTTTACCGCTTTCATGTGATCCGACTTAGCAACCTTACTATACAATGAAACTCCTCTGCCCTTGATAAATCGGTGCCCATCATAAACACAGACTTCTGGCACATTCCACTACAAGCAAGGCACACAAAAAAGGGTGTGTCCAATGATGACCACTGATGGCTATTCTGGGGATCTCCGGTTGCTATCTCCAGCATTACCAGCCAGCATAGTTGTAGTCCACTGCAGTAGTAAGGATCTCATTGTGCCCACCACTTCTGTATGTTCACCACTTCTCTCTGTACTTATCCTTGCAACCACAAACAATGTCTCCTCTACTCTTCCAATTCCTTATGGCACCCTGACCTCCACTGCCAACTTTAACCTTTACTTCCCAAAATCTTTCCAGCTACTTTAACCCTTTCAGTGGCTTGGGAGTTATTTGTTACCCTGATGGATGGTCACATTTGCAGCATTTTTCTTTTTTGTATTCAGGCATTATTCACGTACATAACTTTTTAGCGTATTTACATATACAAAACTATATCTTTTTTCCAGGACAAATTAATTTTTCCATGATTCCTCATATAAAGTAAGTTGAGCAACAAGCTATGAAGTCAAATTAAAAAGGAAAAAAAAGATACTTATTTTTCAAATATCATATATATATATATATATATATATATATATATATATATATATATGTGTGTCTAAGAGTTTCTGATTTGCTCAGGGGGCATACACGCAATGTTGATTGGCAGAGGAGTAGCAAATCGCTTCTATTGATCTCCTTGGCAAATCAGCTGGGAGAGCAGCAGCTGGTGGTGCATCAGGAGGGGTACTGATGCCCCGCCATGACTTCTGACAAAAAAAAAAAACAAACAAACAACTTCACTGCATCTTAGGAGCCTACAGATGTAGTGATTTGCCTTTGAAGAACCATGTGTAGCAAAATGTGTGTAGGCTCCCAAGACAGCATGAGACAGCTTCGCTCTCATCTGCTTTGTTGTTTTTGATCCTTCTCTCTGGCTCTTTTGAGAGAAATGGAAACAGTCTCAAATTCAGTATTTCTACTTCTGATTTAGCAGTGCTTTGGGGATGTGTTCTCCTTCAAGGACTGCAACCTTGTATCGTAGCCTTTGAAACCGAGTATAGTTATAAGAACAAAGGCCCTTTTTACGGCTGGTAAACGGTATATTTTCGGTCTCATTCTTGAGGCATTTTTTCTGTAGGCAAACCATCTCTTTTTTTCAGCCTTATTTCACAGTGAACATTCTCCTGTGGATTTAAGACTCCTATTTTGGGAGTCCTGCAATTATTTTTCTGTAAGGCGTATTTTTATGGCTGTTTTCATTTGCTCACAATATCTTTATTTAGCCTATATATATATATATATATATATATATATATATATATATATATATATATATATATATATATATATGCACTAGATATTGGAATTACAATATACCACATATATGGCAAGTCAGTTCTGCCGCTGCAGTACACTTTATTTTATTTCATTTTGCCTTTACTTTTATTAATTTTAGCCTTTTGTCTGTGTTTTGGTCATAACTAATAAAGGCTAAGTTTTAGTCTATACACACTCTATGTTCAGGTAACACATCTGAACATATTCACTGAGTGCTATTCAGGCAGGGTTTTCTTTGTGTCAGCTCCTATGAAACCAGTTGCTGACCAGAACAGGAAGTGGAGCTCTTTGTCCCTAGCTTTAGAGTAATGGCATGGGATCGGCTATGCAACTCCTAACTATTAACCCAACCTACCATAGCAAGTTAGTGGTAATGAAAGGCACATAGACTGCGGTTTAGTTAGCTTAACATATTAGGGTGTACCGATACTTTCATTTTTCTGTGTGCCAAGATGCATATATAATTTGTATTCATATCACATACAGCCTTCAAAATTTAGTTTGACTGTAGAGCCAGCCTCCACATCAGATGAGAATGTTCCCTCGGGGCCAATTGGAACATGGCTGGGGAAGAAGATTTTTTGCGTGTGATTCTTTGCTACCAATGGAACAGGGCTGGCCTGTCAGACAGAGTATGGTTCTGTGGCTACCAATGGAACCAGGCTAGGGGGCTCAGGCAGTATGTGGGGTTCTGTGACTATCACTGAAACCAGTGGGGGGGGGGGTAAGACAGTATGTGGGGTTCTGTGGCTACCAGCAGAACAAGGAAGGGGGTGTCAGGCAGTTTATATGGAGATCTGTGGCTACAAATGGGCAGGGTAACATGGCTGGGGGGGGCACTCGAAGTATGTGGGGATCCCTGGTTAGTTGGCAAGAAAAAATGGCTGGGGGTCAGACAGTGAATGTGGTGATCTGTGAATATCAGAGGACTGGGAACAAGGCTGGTGGTGTCACTCAGTATATGTGTGTGTGTGTGTGTGTGGGGGGGGGGGGGGTCGGTGGCTACCAGTAGGCAAGGGAACAAGGCTGCAGCATGTTAGGTGATATGTGGGGATCTGTGGTCACCAGTGGAGAGGGAACAAGGCTAGTGGGATCACTGAGTGTATGTTGTGAACTGTCTACCAGCGGACAAGAGAACAAGGCTGGTGTTGAGGGGAGTAAAACAGAGAATGGCTGCCACAGGGCCAGGCTGGTGTGGGATTTCATTTAATTTTTTAATATTATTTTCTTACAAATCAGACATCAGGGGAGGGGGGTTGCGACCAGCAAGGTCTTCCTCTACTTCCTTGTCTTCAACCCAGTGTTCTATGAATGTCAGAGTTGAGTAGGAGAACCTTCAAAGCCCACTCAAATCTTGATGTGAATGGGCCTTGAAGGTCCTTCTGTTCAGCCCGGGCACTCATAGAACACTGGGTTGAAGCCAAGGAGGACACAGAATGAAGGTGGATGATCACCAGCCCGGTCACAGCATTTTCACCTATACTAAAGGATAAGTGATAAATGTCATGGGGGCATGAGGAGCAGTCCCAATACCCCCCTACGAGATTAAGAGAGCCCGCATTTGGTGCATTTTTTATTTGCAGGATCGCTCCCATGTCTAACTGAGTGATAAAAGTTACCCCTGCAGGGTAAGGAAGCACCTTACCTACATGCAGGGTGAGTTTTTTGGGTGCCAGGTCATTTTCTAGTTGCCATGGCAAACTGGCACCCAGGATTTTTAGAGCCCTGTCTTAGAAAAACAAGAACATTTTAGGCAGCTGTTTTTGGCAAGAAGACCTGCAAAATCAGCTGCACTTTAGAATTTGTACTTTAGTAAATATCAACCATTGAATATATGTTAAATTTAGCTTCTATGTTATTTCAAATGAAATGCAAAATCATTTAACTTAAATCTATTTACTGAGAGCATACATGATCTAATCTTCAATCAATGACACAGGTGAGGAAGCTATTAGAGAAGCCTCCAACATGTGTAATGTAGCCACCAGAGAAGCGGTCAACATGAGTGAGATGGTCAACAGAAAAGCAGCCATTACGGATAAGATGGTCACATGAGAAGTGGCCATAACTCGTTATACAATTGCCTGAGAAGTGGCCATCACTGATGGTTCAATCACCTAAATGAATTTTCAAACTCTTTTTTTTTTTTTTTTTTTTTTTTTTTAAATATAGTTATGTTTAGATTTTGATAAACATAACTCTTACATGGGAGGGGGGAAAAACAGTCAAGGATAAGAAATTCTTGGTTGACAATATCACATAAAATACCACCCCTAGAGGTCCCTTAAAGGGATAGTAATACTTCGTTTTAACTTTATTTTATTTTGTAGGCATTAAAAAAACATGAAGAATGGTATAAGTCTTATCTCTCAAACCTTTATGGTTTATGAGATATTCACAAGCAAAGTTTCCCCTCCCGCCCCTTTTACCTAGTGTAAGCCATCTGTTCTCAGATGTGAATGTGGTTGTATGACCAGACAGATAACAGAAGGGGACAATCTTCTTTGTATAAAAACAATGAAAGCCCTTCCGCCCTTGACAAGTTTTTCAGCTTTTTCCCTTATCTTAATTGAAGATTGTCCCTCTCTGCAGTCTACCTGGGCATCTCCCTTCTGATCTGGTTGAACCTGGGGGGGGGGGATACTTTGTTTGTGAATAGCTCTTAAACCATAAAGGTTTGAGAGATAAGACTTATATCATTCTTCGTGTTTTTTTAATGCCTACAAAATAAAATAAAGTTAAAACGAAGTATTACTATCCCTTTAAAGAAACAGCAAAGCCTCAATCTAAACTAAATAAAAAGCTAGTTTAGATTTAGGCTCTGCTGTTCCTTTAATAACAGAATGATCAGATAGACATACAGGGAAAGACATCAACTATTTGCATTTAGGTCATATTTACCTCAAAAAAAGGATGTGAACAGAAAAATAATTCTCTCACACGTCGTCTCTCCTGAGATTTACACATCAGGTTTTCACTGAGGGTTGAGAATCATGGCATGGGAAAAAAGGCTCTATATTTATAGACGCAAACAGAAATGTTCTCATCTTAATAAAGATTTTGCACAATGTTTACACGCAGAGGACCATGAATAATAATAGTCTGTGGGCTATTTTAGCTACTTTTAAAGGACAGATAGAATTTATGAAAAAATACAAACTTTTTTGGGGGGCTTTTCCTGATGAGAAGAGCTAGGATACTTACACTGCTAGAAGATGTGATTTTTCAAATTGATTACAGTTTAAGGTATAGAGGGCTTTTTTTTAATATTAAGAGTGCCATGTAATATGCAAACAGTTCACCTACAGTTCATGAGTCCACACAGCTCTTCCACTGTAGTCTGTTTTCCATAATATATGTGATAACAGCTGCATTTATTTTTTTCTCATAATATAGCTTTACTGATCCTATAAGCCAAGCCAATGAGTGAGTACAATGAGACAATATAGATTTACTCTTTCAGCATATCAGATTCTTTCAAGCATTTCCTAAACTAATTACAAGTGAACTTGTGCAAATATATATGTGTAAAGATAACGTAATGATGGTTTCTAGTCTATTTTACTAGTCTGTCATACACAAGACAGAAAATTATGCTTGTTCGTTCATAGGTAAATATTAACCCTTTGAATTCCAGAGGGAGAGCACATTGTGCACCCATGTGGCACTCAAAAAAAATCAATGATTTCATGTAATTATTGGCAGACAGTGTAATTTTAGATGTGATGCTGTCTAATCGGCTTCCAAAATCCAAGCCATATTCTTTTGTGAAGTAACTGCTTCTAAAATGTGAATAGATAGACAGACAGTCAAATAGAAAAAAGAAGCATGGTGTTGCCAGAGCAAGAAAGGGGATAGATATTCCACTATTCACTGGTAGTCCCAGGACCACAAATACACTGTGTGACATTCCAAATTTATATTGTTGTTACAATACTACAAGTCTACAATACACCTTCTGATAGAACATAATGTCTGATACCGCAGTCTTATTCCACATGCAGCCACAGAACCACGCTATGCTGTCTAACATCTCAGTCTTGTCCCACTGGTAACTTTTTACCAGTGCATAAATGTCAGAAACAGAATGCAGGAAATGCATTTCTTGGACATTCCCAAGAGCCCCACTGATTTAACCCGTTGAGTGCCACAGAGGTGTCAGAGTTATATACCTCTCTGGTACGGTTAAACGAGAGTTATGAATCATAGGATGCTAGAAGTCTTCAACGCAAGGCGAAGCGTTTGAGTCATCTTTCACACTCAGTGGGTTCAGAACAAAATCAATGGGAATTTTGAGTGTCCCTTATTTCTAACTGGTTAAGGGCACCATTTTCGCTTTCTGCATAAGGCCCCTAATGTAATTCCCGGTAAATACTGTAACACTAGAGACGCTGTATAAGTCTTTGACGCATCGCGACGCAATGCGCTAAAGACCTCTGCAACATCCAGCTGTTAATTACGAGTTTACTTATAGTACATGTTTTTCGTGTACACAAACGTTTGATGTGATACACAGGTGTGCAAGAGGGTGGAGCTATAGTGTAAAGTGAGCTCTCCCGGCCCTCTGCTTCAGTAGCGGCTATATTAGCACAGTTATGAGGAAAGCAATATGTCGCTCCCTTCACACAGTTCATATAGATAGTGCAGAGCGCTAGCAGCACCACGCACCTGGACACAAAAGAGATAAACACAGCTCACTGCAGCCCAAGCTCACCGCCGGCCGCCATATAGCTTCCTCCACCTTCAATAGATAGCTTAGTAGGAGGAGCAGTGAGAGGAAGCTAAGGAAGATAGAGCCGGAACTACATTCAAGATATTGAGTTATGGGCGGAAATTTGTACGATGCCAGTAAGCAGAGGACGCACAGTTTTAACGTCACAAAATGCTACTGTAGCGATTATCCTGGTGGTAGGGGCTAGTTCCTATCCAGTAGAAGGACTCTGGTGAGCAAGCCGTGTGACTGTTTGGTCACATGGTATAGGGAACTACAGGAAGAAGCACAGCGGGAAATCCAAGTGAATGGAAATGGATTGTGTTATTCATTTTACAAGATATGTTGTTTGACAAGACAGCATTGAAACTGAAATGTACTCTATCAAAATCTTTTTAGAGCAGAACGCTGTAGTCATTGAAGTGACTGAAAATGGAAAACATTCTGGGGGCTGGAGAAAAATTGAATCTTTAAGATAAATCAATTTTATTTCATATTTATATAGTTTTTAGCCAGGAAATTATGCAGTTATTTCAAAACCTGTCTTTAAAGACTTTTTATCTTTAAATGTAGATATTAATCACAGTGTGTCTCTCTAGGTGCCATATTTACTTTCTGCCTTTCAGGGACACGTTTTATGAACAAATCACGGTAAAGTCAAGACCCATACAAGGGGGTATACAAATGCAATTCCTCTCTGTAAAATAGGAGCTATAATCAATATAATGGTGCTGCACCTGTCTTTCATCTATATATTAAGCTGCCTATGCCATACCTCCCAACATTTCAAATTACCAAAGAGGGACACTTGTGTTTTAGGGGGGTGTTACTGTGGGCGGGGCATTACCAATAATTTTTAGGCTATTTCACGACCTATTGACACCTCCTTGTGTAACCTAATAAATGACTTATAACACGACCAAAGTGTTTTATTTACACAGACTAATTTATAAACAAATATACTGACATTTAAACAAACATTAATGTGAGTATTATTGCTGTGGAGCAATGTGATACATTTATATACACGTCACACAATCTGATCTAAAAAGAGGGACATCAGGTGGGAAAGAGGGACAGAGGGATTTGGGTCTAAAAGAGGGACACTTGGGAGGTATGCTATGCTGAGACCCCCCCATGGAAATGCTACATGTAGATAATGCAGATTTGAGCTGCAATAAGTTTTTAATAAAACAGCTCTCAGCAGTGGGAGAGAATGTCATTTTTTTTTCTCATGTAGGTACTAAGTCATACATTGCAAGGAAATAATGCATTAGTTAGAACCAAAAGCCAATTTGCTCACTGTGGTATATTACAGCAGTGATCTATCATTTTGTTTGTTTTTTTATTGGGTGGTTCATGGTGCATCAGACTCAGTCTGTTTCAGTGAATGCAAATAGGTTATGCTCAGTGTATAAATTATTACAAGCAGGGGACATTGGACTTTCTAGCTGTTGAGACAACAACCCTCCATCTAGCTGCTGAACTAGAATGATAGAAGTTTTAGTCTCCAAAGAATGGAGAAAATTCCTAACCCTGCTCTATGGAACAGCATCAGTTGACTGTAAACGTCCTGAGAGCACTTCCTGGGCACACTGTAAGCAAGCTCTCAGGTTCAATTATTCTGTAATATAAAACTGAGCAATGGTGTCAAGGAGCATTGTGAACTTGCAAACAGAGCTGCAAGTTTAAATTCAGCTCTTGTAATTGAATTTGTAATTTTTAAGTTGATCAACCACTTGTGGCTCTCCAGCAGTTGTCTAACGCTCAGTAATATTGCCCATTGTTACTGAAATATATCAGTGTGCAGTGAGCTATTGGTTCTAACTAATGCATTATTTCCTTGTAATGTCTAAGTACCAACATTAGAAGGAAATAATGCATCAGTAAAGCGGTAGCCTATTGCACAATGTGATATAGCCTACTGCTGCTGAACTATACCACCTGAGGCATCTAATTTAGTATTGTAATGTTTTTACCTGGTGGCTTGGAGATGCTAAGTGCCTTATCCAGTTGCTGAACGTTCCCAGTCAGTGAAGACCAGAAGTCATTCACAGTTAGACCCAGTAGCCGCTCCGCTGAACCTGTCCAGTTCATCTCCTGTGACTGCCTGTGCGGCCGCTCCGAGTCCCACTCCCAGACTCCACCGCTGTCTCTCAGTCATGCACCAGCCAGCCAATGAAAGAGGAGCATCAACATTACGCATCTTTCATTGACTGGCTTGGCGGTACGGTTTGTGCAGTCTCCACATTTCAGAGACCGATGTCCGCCTGGAGTCTGCTACCTCAATCCCTGTGCACCTCTGAGCAGAATGAGGTAGCAGCAGCCAGTGTCGCATTCGCAGCACAGACATTTGTTCAGAAGGTCAGCTTTGTGTTACTCAGTGGCAAGCTGCTGTGGCTTAATTCTGGGACTATTAATTGTCCCAATGGTGGGCGGGCCGGGACGCGGGACAGAGACATAAATTAAGGGACTGTCCCGGGCATTCTGGGACATGTGGTCACCATAAGTCTGGCTTGTGACGACAGTGAAGGGAAATGTCTCACAGGTATCCCAGTTATAGCAGAGCGGTAACAGGTAGGTCCTGTGAGTCTCCTCTACTTGTACTATGGAATAGGGGGACTGATGGATTTCTGTTCATGGAAAATGTTTTGTTTGACCCAGTCCTGGGATTATGGATTTTTTTTTTTTTTTTATTCATAAGGGGACTGTTTTCTTTGAATCTGCTTGAGTTGAATCTGCTGTGCTCTATGGTAAATGTGGGCAGCCTGAAGGATTCCATATTTTGTCTATGCATGATGGCAGTTGTAGTCCATCAACACTTGGGGACCTCAGGATTATCTGTTTAACCAGAGAATTAATGGTAAGTTCACACCTTCTCACCCGGCTTGTATTTTGTTATAGGATGTCTGATTTTGTTTAACTTGATTTTGTGATTATTGTTGTTTGGGTTTTTTTTTTTTTGTGGGTAAAGCAGTTTTCTTTGATCAGAGGTGTTGACTGCAGGCTTTAACCCTTTCAGTGCCAAACAGGTACGCAAGGCATTGGAAAGCAATGCTTTGCTTACCACTCTGGTGCTCAAAGGGTTAAAAGATTAATTTGCTGTGCTAGATACAGAGCACAGACCAATCCGGTGAAGCGTAATATTTTTTGGAGTGGTGGTGGGCGTGGCCAAAATAGAATTGTTTTGGTGTTGCCATGGACACACAGCTTCCGTTATGACAGTTGATAAGCAGCATGACAGTTGCTGGATTCAGTCTCTTGGGTCTCCACAGAAATATAAAGTAAAGCTGATGGAATAACAAACTGGTGCAATTCTGGAGCAGACCAACAGCCTCACAAGGAGCAGCTAAACAGTCTCTAAAACTACATTGATTTGAATTTGGCTTTAAAGCCGCTAAATACCTCAGAATTTTTCCAATATGATGTTGACATTTAGTATTCAAGAGCTAAATGTCCCATCTTTCTATTTGGACCTGGCTTGTGAAGTCCTGTGAGTCTCCTCTACTTGTACTATGGAATAGGGGGACTGATGGATTTCTGTTCATGGAAAATGTTTTGTTTGACCCAGTCCTGGGATTATGGATTATTTGTCACGTTATTTTATTCGGCAGGGGACTGTTTTCTATATGGTAAATGTGGGCAGCCTGAAGGATTCCACAGTTTGAGGGACTGCAACTGCCATCGTGCTCAGAAGAAGGCAGTTGTAGTCCATCAACACTTGGGGGTCTCAGGTTGCTCAACCCTCTGGATTATCTGTTTTACCAGAGAACTGATGGGAAAGTCATTCCTACTCATCATACTTGTCTTGTGGTATAAGATGTTTGATTAAGTTCTGCTGATTTTATGTTTGACTTCATTTTGTGATTATTGTTGTTGGGGTTTTGGAGGGGAAAGCAGTTTTCTTTGAGCAAAGGTGTTGACTTCAGACTTCAAAAAGATGAATCTGCTTTGCTGTATGGCAAGGAAGGGCAAGCTGAGGTCCTTCAGAAGTTGATGAATTACACCTCCCATCATTCTCAGTTGATGGGAACTATAGTCCATTAACATCTGGAGGACCTTACTTTACGTACCCTATGAAATATACAGGGCACAGACCAATCCGGTAAAGTGCAGTCTTAGTGGAGTGGCCTGGGCCAATAGAAACACACTTAAGCTCAGAAGTGCCCTGTGATTTGCTCTGTGTGGTGGTTTAATCCACAGGGAGTCATCGTATTTAGTAGAAAAATGAATTTGTTTTTCCTTTTTATCAATTCCCCGTCCAGATCACCTCCACATATATCAAGTGATATTTTAAATAGCCCCCATGCATGAAATAATTGAGAATTAGTTTTATATTTATCTGCAAAATGTCTTGACGCAGAAATTAATAACTTCATGTCCTTAATACACTGTGGGGCTTTCTCAATATTTCTGGCATAGACATGCAATTTATCATTCATTTATAATCAAGGCTGATACTGATACTGAGTCAATGTATTGATGTGGGGCCCTTAGTTCCATATCAGTACATCCAAAGTACAGAACAAATTTGTCAAATGTTCATAGAATTAACCCTATGAGTACCAGTGCCGTTTGTGTTTGTTGTATTTGCTATTTACCTGTCAGGTGCCTGTGTGACATTGACAGGTGCACTTTGGGTCTCCATTGGCTAGTGATGTTGCACAGGCAGACTTGGCTTGCTTAACGATTGTCAGGTGTGCATATAGTGTTGTGTGGACACATCTGTCTCTCATGGGTAGAGCTGTTCCATTGATCTCAACAGGTGATATATTACCGGCCGTTGTAATTTTTTACTTTGCATTAGCAGTTCACAGCAAGATTTATTGGATGGCTTACTGTGCTTGATAAACTGCAACCATCTGGCTTTTTTTTTTTTTTTTTTTTTTTTAAATCTAACCAGTGGTTATTGAATCGAGCCCCAGGTCTCTGATTCCTGTTGGAATTCTTGTAAAGTACCAGCGAGCAACATAATGTCTTCTTTGCTTCCCATTGGAGTTTTGTAAGCATAGGTTGCCCTCTCTTGTGTGGAAACTGTGTTGTTGGTGTCCTTTTGTCTTGCTCTTGGAAATGCAGTGTTATATGTAACTTTTGTGCGGTTCAAGCAGGTCTTCCTGTTTTTTGACTGTAGTCACCTAGACTAGATTGTGTTGTACCTTCAATTTTACTCTAGTGTGTTTTATGTGCTAGCCTTAAGTAGTCTGTCTCTGTGAGAATAACCATTATCTTCTTAGGAAAACATATGGACTGATCTCTTCCAATACATATATATTGTGCACCAACTCACTCACAAGTATCTCATAGTTGGTTCCACTTCCTTCCCACCAATAATGACACAATCACATGTATTCTCTTTGGAGGTGCAAACCACAATGTCCCTTTATTTAAGTGGAAAAACAAAAAAACAACAACAGAAAAACAAAAGATCCGCTACACTCAATTAACCCCATTAAAATCACTCCTTTAGTGCCAGACAGTAGTCCTATGCTTTTCGCACAACAGTGCTTACTCATTGACTGAGCCTATGAGTCTATGGAGTTAATTGAGCGCGGTGGATCTTTTGTTTTTCTGCTGTGAACCAGATGATTTGGCTCATCTATATCCCCCTGCACCGTGTCTCCTCTATGCTGGTGAGTGATAATATTGGGATATCAGCTGGGATTGGTGCAGTTTTCTCGTTCTTAGATACTTTTATTTAAGTGTGCAGTTATAGGGCAGGGTTGAGGAAAATCAGTTTCTCCGAGTAGAGTGTAACGGAAGCTGGGAAGGGACCGCATCACCTCCTGCCGTCGTTCCCAGGTCTCTCCTTCTGGACGCCGGACTGTCGCTGTCGGATGCACCGGTTGCAGTATGGACGGTCTCTGAACCAGTCGCAGGATCGCTGGAAGCTGGGAAGCATGGAAGAGTTCACGTCGCCGCCTGACAGTCCACGAAGTTGGGTCGCAGGAAGCTGGCAGCAGGCGGTCGACGATTCAGGATACTTGGCGTAAATGGGTATCACAGTGGACACTTTAGACCATAAGCAATACAAGACTCCAGGACTTCTTGTTCACTCCAAACATAACTCACTTTATTGGCAAAGACCACAGATATTTATACACAAATCTTGCATTGCCTCTTATGGGGAAACCAGGTACAATAGGGCTTAATCCAATCATATCACAGTAGACAAAAGGCCAACAGAAGATGGCCTAACAAACACAATAACTCAGACATGGTTACATTTCAGATACAAAAGGTTTTGATGAACAAAGACTTGAGGGTTTGAACTAATTACCACATGGCAGGGGGTCTGACTGCAGTTCACAATGGCTTAGTTAACACCCAGCAGGAGGTCTTGCTACAGTACACATAGTCAATGGCGTGAGGGACTGCAATACACATTGGAATAATTAACCCCTCACTGCCTATTCCCTTGGAAGCAAGCCATGTGTGTAATAATGTCCATTTCCTCATTCACATACAGCGTACACAAAGTATTTTTAGCGCATAACCAGGGAAAAATGTCCACAGTTTTTGGTTAAACAAACTTATGGCCAGACAAGGGCTCAAGTAACGGGTAGGATCCGTTACATTTCTCCCCCTTTTTTGTACCAAACCAGCGGTTGCGGTAGTAAGTGCTGGCTTGGGACTCTGGAAGAGCCTCACTGTGTTGAGCCCCTTGTCTGGAGCTAGGAGTCCATCTGAGTCTCTTGTCCTGGGTCAGGAAAACATCAGCCCCTTGTCTGGGCCAGGAATAGAGTTGGGTCCTTTGTTTGAACCTGGGGAAAACGTCAGTCTCTTGTCCAGGCCAGGAAACAGCAGGTGTGCCCCAGGCCAGGAGTAAAGCTGGGGCCCTTGGTCCTGGGCCATGGGAAACAATGAACAAGCATCTGGGCTTGGGCCAAGAGTAAAAGGTTGGTCCTTAGTTCTGGGCCAGGGAATCTGGTGCCTCCTGATCCTGGCCAGCACCAAATTGGGAAGTCCCTCCTGGGCCAGGCTCCCTGTAGAGTGGGGGTCAGACTTTCCTGGGTCTGGGGCCAGTGGCTCAGGGTCCATAGCCAGTCCATATGGTGGATCTCCCTTGGTAATTGTGTCTCTGAGGCCTTATTGGCCTGGGAATCAAAGTGTGGGGAAAGGGGCACATCTCCCCCTTTTAGTTGGGCAAGTGCCCCAGAGGGACAGGAGAGGATGTTCTTCCCACTCTCCTGGGTTGGGGCAGTACTCAGAGGGTCTCTGGACAAACTGGTGATTCCCTCACCATACGTAGAGGCATCCAAAGTACTAGGGCAAGTAGAACAACCCCCACGGAGGATGGTGGTCCCACTCCTTGGGGCCAGAGCAACAAAAGGGTCCCTGGCGAGGACTGTGGTCCCACTCACCAAGGTGGGGTTCTCCAGAACAGGGGCAACAACAGACTCCTGGACGAGGACCGTGGCCCCACTCACCAGGCCAGGGGTCTCAGGAAAAGGGGTGACAAATTCTGGGCTGGGGATGAGGACTGTTGTCCCACTCATCCCAGTCAGGGCTTCACATGACCTGGTGCGCTCGCTCCCACGCACCAAGACAGGGGTTACAAGGGGACTGGAGAGCTCTCTCCTACTCTCCAGCATGGTGGTCTTGGGGCAACACATAGGGTTTCCAGGGCCAGCAGCAGCACTACAGGGTGGCAGCCTGCTGGATCCCTCTTCTTCCTGGCCCCCCACATCAGGGCCATCTCTTGTCTTGGGGAGGAGGGCAAACTCAATCCTACTTGCAGTCTTATTCATATACCTGGATAAGACACTCTTCTCTTTCTCCAGGGCAGTAGCAACAGGGAATGAACTGGGGCTGCTGGTGGGGACCTGCATCTCTTCCACCGCAGCAAGGGGTTCCCAGGCCCTGGTGAGCTCACTCCCACTCACCAGGCCAGGGGTTACAGGGGGGCTGGTGGGGCACTCCATTCCACCCACCAGTTCACACAACAAATCCACAGGAGGGCCAGCAGCGCTGCTTTCTTCCAGCCCGCTGGGGACCTCCCCTTGTAGGCCATCACTTTCAAGGCCCTTCTCTGCCTTGAGGGAGACCGCAGTCCCATCCCTCAAGGCGGCATCATCCGTGACCCTGGGGAGCACACACGGCTCCGCTCCCAGGACATTCTCCAACAAACCAGGGTGCATCTCTTTGGGGCTGCTGGTGAGTTCTTCCACACTCACCACAGCAGGGGGTGCACAGGGACTGATGGGCTCTCTCCTACCCATCAGCTGGGGCATACAATTGCTGCTGGTGGGGACCTGCTTCCTATCCACCGCAGCTAGGAAAGCAGGGGAAGGGGCAATATGCCTATCAGGGGAGACATCTGTCCCATCCCCTGATGCAGAGGCATCTTCTAGGCTGAGGAGGAACGCATTCCCACGCCTCAGCTCAGGCAAAACATTATCCAGGGAAAAAGGGGCCTCAGGAAGGACCGTTGTCCCACTTCCTGAAGCAGGGGTGACAAAAGGGGCACTGGTGAGGAGCGCATTCCCACTTGCCAGTGGGGAGTGAACAGGACCAGCTCCATCCAAGTCATCAGCTTCACTGAAGTCCTCCTCAGATGAGTGGCCCCCCCATTCTTCTTCCTCCTGCAGGAACTCCTGGATTTCCCTTATAAAACCAGTGTACATCTGCTCCAGGCTCCATTCCTCTCTGGCTAAAATATCCAAGGTTTCCTCCAGTCGTCAAGGAAAATACTGTCCAAACATGGCCTCCCTTTTGTCCCGGATCTCCCAGTATCGGATGGGGTCTGGGCAACCAAAGTTAGCATTCTCTTGGTAGGCGTCCCACACAAGTCCTTGGATCTTACCCAACAAGTGGGTTGGGTAGAAGTCAACGAGGATCCCTGGCAAATACGCCCGATCCATGTACTTAATCAGTTCCCAGTATAATGTCCTGTACTTGCAGTTCTTCGTCGAGACACCAAGCCAGTTCTCCGCCGAATTCGTCTACAATGTCGCCCAGCTTATGCCTCCACTGCAGACGGATGGTATTGTAGCGGGGCCCATAAGATCCCAGATTGTCCGCCAGCACAGGTTTGCCTTCCATGTCGTCTCAGATGCAACCGATGTCGAAGGAGAAATCCCACCACTTTGCCACCAGTGTAACAGAAGCTGAGAAGGGACCGCGTCGCCTTCTGCCGTCGTTCCCGGGTCTCTCCTTCTCTATGCCGGACTGGCGCCGTCGGATGCACCGGTCGAGCATATCAACGTTTCGGTGATCGACTCAAAGTGGCGTCGAACCCCAGGATGACCGACTCTAACTTGAAGGATGCGGATATCGGAGGGGTCACGGACTCTCGAAACCGTTGAACTTTCGCAGAACCGGAGCAGGAAAAGTGATGCAGGAACCCAAAATAGCTGTAGCCAAGATGTTCGAGCACTCCGGTGCTCGACTCGAAGGTTGTAGCTTGTATAGGAAAACCGCACGGCAGAGTCCACGTTGCCGCCTGACAGGATCTGAAGTCCGGTAGCCTGATCCTGGCAGCAGACAGACGAACAATACAGGAACCTGGGCACAGATGGGCGGCAGAGTGGCCACTTTAACCATAAGAACATAAAGGACTCCAAGACTCTGGTTCACTCCAAACATAACTCACTTTATTGGCAAAGACCACAGATATTTATACACAAATCTTGCATTGCCTCTTATGGGGAAACCAGGTACAATAGGGCTTAATCCAATCATATCACAGTAGACAAAAGGCCAACAGAAGATGGCTTAACAAACACTATAACTCAGACATGATTACATTTCAGATACAAAAGGGTTTGATGAACAAAGACTTGAGGGTTTGAACTAATTACCACATGGCAGGGGGTCTGACTGCAGTTCACAATGGCTTAGTTAACACCCAGCAGGAGGTCTTGCTACAGTACACATAGAAAATTAAACGTGTCTTATTTTGTGAAATAATGCACCTTAAGCTCTCAAAATCAAATATCAAAATCAAGGAAGAAAAGAGAAAAGAAAAGACTATAGATCTAGATAAATTCCCATTCCATTAATTTTGTGAGGATTCCAGATCCATAAGTGAAATAGGAGGGTCGTTCAGTGCTTTTAATAAACTCTGAGGTAATGTTACTAATAATAAAAAATGATAAAAATAGTCTTTATTCAGATTTATTTAAAACTAAGACAATATTATTTCTAGTCACAAAGATATATAGAGAGGAAAAATCTGGAGGAGAGAGAGTCTTATTATGGAACACTAATTTCCTTATATATCTAACATTAGTTTTGTAAATTCGACCCTAAAACCTGTTTGGATCAAATACATAACCAACAAACTATTTATTACCCTTAAATATTATTCAGTTATTGAGGGCACATCACCATATATTCTTTTTTACCCTGATCACAATTAATCAGCATCAAAATTAAAGCGAGTTCAAAATTAAAGCGAGTTCCTATAAGGCGTTCACTCTTCCTATACCTAAATCATCTATTCACACACGTGCCACTAACCCTAATTCTCACTCGGTATCCCGAGCGCTTCATCTATTACACACAAAACAGGGTCAATGCGCAACAAAATGTTACTATGTTGCTATATAACTTGCTCCTATTCAATTGATCATAAAGTTGTACACAGAATTGACATTTAATATCAAACCTGTATCAATTGAAAAGTTTCATGTAGCAACTCGCCAAACTATTACCCGTAGTTAATTATTTGCCTGTCTATCATTATATAACAGGGGACACCATTTTAAACGGATCTAAGTCTCACGATCGTATTAAATAGATCTCACTAATATATATAAAAGAACAATAGTTAACAACGCTATATTCTCTTGTGCTATTTACACAGACTCAAATGGCGCAAACAATAATTCACCATCATGATCCCTATTAGAGTGTATATGCACTAGTCAGGCAAAGAGACCTACGTCAATGGTCCACATCACTGTGCAAGGCTAACATATCCATTACACAGGGACCATAACACGTTTCAAATTAAAGAGATATTACTACTATTCAAAATAATGTCGGTGAGTCAAACAGGAACGCCAATGGTTCACATCACTGTGTAAGCTCAACCAGGCTATTACACAGGGACCATAACACGTTCCATACAAAACTATTTAATCCTATATAGCTTTATTTATATCAATGAGCACTAATAAGTCAGAGGGAGAAGCCAATGGTCCACATCACTGTGTACGCTCAAGTAGGCTGTTACACAGGGACCATAACACGTTCCATATAGAACTATTTATTCCTATGTTACTTAATTAATATCGGTGAACCCAAATAAGTCAAAGGGAAACGCCAATGGTCCACATCACTGTGTAAGCTCAACCGGGCTATTACACAGGGACCATAATCCGTTCCAAAAAATCTCGTTAATCCGTGATTAAAAAAAATCTTACTTTTTGTAACATGGTTGCAAGCCTTACAATTGCCACATTCAGTGGAACCAATTACTCTAGAGCTGGAACCTAGCCAAACGTTTCCTTCTCTCTGAAAGTGACTATGCACAACATAGTCCTTGATGTTTTTAGATCTTCTATACGTTATTCTTGGAGAGGTCGATAAAACCTCCTTGAGATCCTTATCCATAAGTAAAATATGCCAATATTTGGATAAGATAGAATGAATGATATTAAATTGTTGATTATATGTTCAAATCATTCTCACATCTCCCTTATTTTGAACTTTCACAGAAGCTTTGTGCAGCATTTCATTCCTGTCACTATTCAGTGCTCTTTGAAATGCTCTTTTCATAATTTTATTACTATATCCTCTGGCAAGGAAACGTTGTCTCAGTTTTCCTTCCTCACTCTTGAAATCTTCCACTGTAGTACAGAGGCGTCGTATACGTAGGTATTGACCCACTGGTATCCCCTTAATTAAGGGTACAGGATGATGGCTTTGTGCCATTAAAAGACTATTAGTAGCCGTGGGTTTGCGGAATACACGTGTTGATAGTATTTATCTCACTTCTAAACAACTTAATGTCCAAGAAGGAAAGTTCATCCTTGTGTATCTCACTAGTCACCTTCAAATTAATAGTATTGGTGTTTAAAGCTGAAACAAATTCACCAAACTCCTCAATGGAGCCTCCCCACGTCAATACTACATCGTCTATATAGCGTAGCCAAATTCCAATTTTTTTCAGTATACTTCACTAGGGAATCTGTGAACACCATCCTATCCTCCCACCAACACAAATATAGGTTGGCATAGGATGGTGCACAGCAACTCCCCATCGCCGTACCCCTTATTTGCTGATAATATTGACCATCAAACACAAAGTAATTATATGTAAGGACATATCTTAACAGACCCAGTACAAATTTATTATAATTATTATACTGATTACCTCGAGCTGACAGGTTTTTGATGCTTGTATACCAACTTCGTGTTCAATACTGGTATAGAGTGATTCAATATCCAAGCTGGCTAAGAATTCATTTTCGCCTAGGGGTATACCCTCAAGTTTGGTAATAGCATCTTGTGAATCACGTACATAGGATGGTAGACATGTGACAAATTGTCTCAAAATCCTGTCTACATAAATGGATGCCCTTTCACTCAAACTGCCATTTCCAGACACTATAGGTCTTCCAGGGGGTGTATCTGGATTCTTATGTACCTTTGGTAAACAATAAAATGTCGCTATTGTAGGTGACTTAGGTAGCAAATATTATTTTTCTTTATTAGAAATTACCCCCATCGAAATCCCACAATCCAAAATCTTTTTTAAAAATTCTTTAAATTCCGTTGTGGGGTCTGAGTGCAATTTAAAATAACATTTTTTATCACTAAGTAGTCTTTTACATTCTTTAACATAATCTGAAGTATCCAAAATAACCAGATTACCAGCCTTATCAGCTGGTTTTATAGTAATATTTCTATTTTGATTTAATTCATGCAAAATTTGTCTTTCTGTCAATGAGAGATTATCATTCTCTACTGTCTGTTTCATGTGTCTATCCTCAGATATTTTTAAATCCAACGCTTTCAAATCTTTAGTAACCAAGTCACAAAAGGTTTCAACATGGGGGGGATATAGATTTTGATGGAGTAAAAAGCCTACATTATTTTACGATCCGTAAACGGCCCACATTTTTTATTTTTCCTCTCTATATATCTTTGTGACTAGAAATAATATTGTCTTAGTTTTAAATAAATCTGAATAAAAACTATTTTTATCATTTTTTATTATTATTAACATTACCTCAGAGTTTATTAAAAGCACTGAACGAGCCTCCTATTTCACTTATGGATCCGGAATCCTCACAAAATTAATGAAGTGGGAATTTATCTAGATCTATAGTCTTTTCTTTTCTCTTTTCTTCCTTGATTTTTATACAGTACACAGTCAATGCCTTGAGGGACTGCAATACACATTGGAATAATTAACTCCTCACTGCCTATTCCCTTGGAAGCAAGCCATGTGTGTAATAATGTTCATGTCCTCATTCACATACAGCGTGCACAAAGTATTTTTAGTGCATAACCAGGGAAAAATGTCCACAGTTTTTGGTTAAACTTATGGCCAGACAAGGGCTCAAGTAATGGGTAGGATCCGTTACATAGAGCTATATTGGAGCCAGTGTGGCCCCTTTGTCTACTATCCCAGTGATGCCCCAGGACACCCCCAGTGTGGGCGGGACTTCCAGATGATGCCCAGGTCCACCACATATCCTGGGAGACTGTTGTGTCATCATGGTGATGCTTTTGCTGCTGTTCTGGCCAGAGCTGGACTCCTTCAAACATCTCAAGTTGTGTGAGTGCATTTGGGCTGTGTGAGTGTGGTGTGTGTGTGTGTGGGTGGTGGTGTATGAGTGGGGTGTACAGTGTGAGTGGGATGTGTGCCTGAGTGTGGTGTGAGTGATGAATGAGTGGGGGTGTGTGGATTGTGTGATTGGAGTGTGAGCAAGTGGGGGTGCTAGTGTGTGGAGTGTTTGTGAGTGGTGTGTGTGTTAGTGGGGTGTTTCGTTACCTTGGGATATCTCAGCTCCGTTGCTATTGGCGCCCTAGGATTTTTATTCAGCTCTGCCCATTCTTCCCTGCTCGATTATTCCTGCTCGGTAGCTTTTGTTCCAGGTTGACCCTCCATCCAGCTGCTGAACTAGAATGATAGAAGTTTTAGTATCCAAAAGAATGGCGAAAATTCCTAACCCTGCTCTATGGAACAGCATCAGTTGACTGTAAACATCCTGAGAGCACTTCCTGGGCACACTGTAAGCAAGCTCTCAGGTTCAATTATTCTGTAATATAAAACTGAGCAATGGTGTCAAGGAGCATTGTAAACTTGCAAACAGAGCTGCAAATTTAAATTCAGCTCTTGTAATTGAATTTGTAATTTTTAAGTTGATCAACCACTTGGGCTCTCCAGCAGTTGTCTAACTCTCAGTAATATTGCCCATTGTTCCTGAAATATACCAGCGTGCAGTGAGCTAATGGTTCTACCTGATGCATTATTTCCTTGTAATGTCTAAGTACCATTATTAGAAGGAAATAATGCATCAGTAAAGTGGTAGCCCATTGCACAATGTGGTATAGTTCAGCAGCAATGGACTATATCACCTGAGGCATCTCATTTAGTACTGTAATGTTTTTACCTGGTGGCTTGGGGATGCTAAGTGTCTTACCCAGTTGCTGAACGGTCCCAGTCAGTGAAGACCAGAAGTCATTCACAGTTAGACCCAGTAGCCGCTCCGCTGAACCTGTCCGGTTCATCTCCTGTGACTGCCTTTGCGGCCGCTCCGAGTCCTACTCCCAGACTCCACCGCTGTCTCTCAGTCATGCACCAGCCAGCCAATGAGAGAGGAGCATCAACATTACGCCTCTTTCATTGGCTGGCTTGGCGGTACAGTTTGTGCAGTCTCCACATTTCAGAGACCGGTGTCCGCCTGGAGTCTGCTACCTCAATGCCTGTGCACCTCTGAACAGAATGAGGTAGCAGCAGCCAGTGTCACATTCGCAGCACAGACATATGTTCAGAAGGTTAGCTTTGTGTTACTCAGTGGCAAGCTGCTGTGGCTTAATTCCGGGACTATTAATTGTCCCAACGGTGGGCGGGCCGGGACGCGGGACAGAGACATAAATTAAGGGACTGTCCCAGGCATTCTGGGACATGTGGTCACCATAAGTCTGGCTTGTGACGACAGTGAAGGGAAATGTCTCACAGGTATCCCAGTTATAGCAGAGAGGTAACAGGTAGGTCCTGTGAGTCTCCTCTACTTGTACTATGGAACAGGGGGACTGATGAATTTCTGTTCATGGAAAATGTTTTGTTTGACCCAGTCCTGGGATTATGGATTTTTTTTTTTATTATTCTGAAGGGGACTGTTTTCTTTGAATCTGCTTGATTTGAATCTGTTGTGCTATATGGTAAATGTGGGCAGCCTAAAGGATTCCATATTTTGTCTATGCATGATGGCAGTTGTAGTCCATCAACACTTGGGGACCTCAGGATTATCTGTTTAACCAGAGAATTAATGGTAAGTTCACACCTTCTCACCAGGCTTGTATCGTGTTATAGGATGTCTGATTTTGTTTAACTTAATTTTGTGATTATTGGTGTTGTTTTTTTTTTTTTTGGTGGGTAAAGCAGTTTTCTTTGATCAGAGGTGTTGACTTCAGGCTTTAACCCTTTCAGTGCCAAACAGGTACGCAAGGCATTAGAAAGCAATGCTTTGCTTACCACTCTGGTGCTCAAAGGGTTAAAAGATTACTCTGTAAGTAGTTTGCAGCCAGACACAAGTGCAGCAGACAGACAGAAGTGTGTAGTTTCAAAAACTGCAGTACTTAAGTCAAGCTTGAGGTAAGCTCAGGCTATTACTATTACTTCACTCTTACTTCTCTCTTCTTTTCTATTGTAGACAAAAAACTTAAAAAAAAAAAAAAAAAAATCTTACTATCATTCTTTAATACTGCTTATGTTGTAGTACTTGGAATTGTGTTGCATTTAGTATTTAGTTTGAATTGTGTGTTTATTTACTTTGATTAATTTGGATCATTAGTGCTTAAGTTTGTATTTGGCTTGTTTTGGTTTCTGCATAGTGTGCATAGGTGTCTATTTGGGTGTAGCTGGTAACTGGTTTCATTAGATTAGCATAAGAAAAGGCTTGGCTCGCTTCGTTAGCGTATCAACTGCAGTAGGTGTATTTATAGGAGGTTTCAACTCTGTGAGTTTACTCTGTAAGTAGTTTGCAGCCAGACACAAGTGCAGCAGACAGACAGAAGTGTGTAGTTTCAAAAACTGCAGTAGTTTGAAAACGGCAGGAGTTTGGTGAAGGCACTGGTTTTGTCAGTTTGGTGAGTAACTGCTTTAATTCTAAGATGTCTGGTTTGGTGCAGTGTAACACTTGTCTGGCTGTTGTGTTCCGCAGTACTCTCTGGAGTTTGGGGTGTTGTCCAGTATGTTTGCATCTGTCCACATTGTATGGTGAAATTTCCAGGCTGCAGTCTTTGGTGTGTTATCTGCAATCAAAAGAAGTGAATCTTTCCCAGCTAGAGTGTGAAGTCAAGCAACCATGTAATCCACCACCGCAGCCCCAACGGCCCATGAAGAGAAGGGCTGTGTGGAAGACAGTTGGTTCCGGGAGGTTGAGAGTTGTGGAGCAGAAGCACAACACTGTTGGTATTTCGGTGTGTAATCCCTTTGGTGTCCTGTCTGAATTGGAAAGTGAGATTTCAGAAGATAAAAGCACAGATACTCAGGTACGGGACGTTGTGAGTCCCAAAGGAGAGAATTGTAACAAGCAGTCAGGAGCAGAAAATGGACTTAAAAAGAAGAGAAAGCATCTCCTTGTTGGTGACTCGATTGTTAGAGGTGTTGCTTTAGGGCAGAATGAGGATGGACTGAAGGAGGTGAGATGTCTTCCTGGTGCTACTGCAAGCAGGGATAAAAGACGCATCTCAAATATTGTCAAGGCTGCAACAAAGGAGACTGAAGTTGATCTGATCATTCATCTCGGTACAAACGATTTGTCCCAGAAAAGTGTTGAAGAGGTGAAAATGGAATTTCAAAGTCTCAGCCTGGAGCTGAGCAGAATGACAGACTCTATCACTTTTTCAGAGATTTTGCCAGTCCGCTCTGAATATAGTAAGAGACTTCATATCCTGGAGTTCAATGGTTGGCTAAGACAGTGGTGTAAAGAAGAAGGTTTTGGATTTGTCAGTCACAGTATTAGAAGGTGGAGTTGTAAAGAAATGTTCAAGAGAGATGGTCTGCACCCGTCACACAGAGGAACTGAGGTACTTGGAGAAGAGTTCAGGTGTTTCTTGGAGAGGCATTTAAACTAGATGGAGGGGGCAGGAATTTCATTGAGAAGATTGATTTCTGTCCCCGAACAGTTTTGGTGAACCAGGGTTCTGAGTTTGTTAGTGTGATAGATACAGATGTTGGTGCACAGGAAGTTGCTGGTGCTTTACATACAGATGTTGGTAAGGTAGATGATGGTGCGGTAGATAGAGTTGTTGTTGGTGATAAATGTAATGTTCTTCGTGTAATGTGTACTAATGCTCGCAGCTTAGGCAACAAGCTCAGCGAGCTAATATCAATAGTTTGTAGAGATGACTTGGACTTGATTGTAATAACAGAGACATGGTTCAGGGACTGTAATGACTGGGACATAGCCATTCCGGGATACACGTTGTATAGGAAAGATAGGGCTGAGAGAAGAGGGGATGGGGTAGCCATTTATGTTAAAGATAGCATAAAATCCACAGCGATCCAGAATTCATGTAAAGAGTTGGAGACTCTCTGGATCTGTCTGCAGAATAAAAAGGGATCAGTTACAAGAATAGGTGCAGTCTACAGGCCTCCGGGGCAATCTGAAGAGCAAGACAACATGCTAGTGGACGAGATTACCCAAATGGCAGTAAAGGGAGATATAGTAGTTACGGGAGACTTCAACATGCCTGATGTTGATTGGAATATCCCTTGTGCGTCCACATGTAGAAGTAGGAGCATCGTAGAAGCCCTGACGGGGATGTCCCTAAAACAGCTGGTGAAGGCGCCAACTAGAGGGGACAATATCCTAGACTTAGTATTCACAAATGGAGACCTGGTATCTGAGGTGAAGGTGGGAGAAAATCTAGGTTCCAGTGACCACCAATGTTTGTGGTTCGGAATCCAGACTGACTACGAGAAATCCCATTCTGCAACCAAAGTATTGGACTTTAGGAAGACGAAGTTTGAGGATATGGGAGAATATGTAAAGAAAGAATTAAAAGGGTGGGATAAAACACCGAGAGTGAGTACTCAGTGGAAGACACTCAAAGAAGTCCTCTTAAAGGCAACAAGATTACATGTTAGACAAATTAGCAAGAGGAAAAGAAAGAGAAATCCACTATGGTTTACTAGAGAGGTAAGAGCTATAGTGAAAGATAAAAAGTCTGCCTATAAGAGATATAAAGAGACTGGAAGTGAAGCGGACAGAGAAGGGTATAAAACTATACAGAAGAAGACTAAACAGATGATAAATGCTGCTAAAGCCTCAAAAGAGGAAGAAATGGCCAAATCTGTTAAGAAGGGGAATAAAACCTTCTTCAGATATATCAGTGACAGGAAGAAGAAAAACTGCGGGATTACAAAAATTAACAACGGAAAAAATCAGTATATAGAAGAGGAAAAGGCGGTCGCTGACCATCTGAATAACTACTTCTGCTCAGTTTTTTCAGACAGCGGCCCTCATAATCAGAAAATGGCTGAACACAGCATTGCCTCTAGTTGTATAATTTTAGCCCCAGTGTTTTCAGAGGCCGATGTTCTAGAGGAACTTGTCCGGCTAAAGTCAAATAAAGCGATGGGTCCGGATGGAATCCACCCTAGAGTTCTTAAAGAACTCCGATCTGTCATAGTTGGCCCCCTGACTAATCTGTATAACCAGTCCCTTCTTACGGGAGAAGTTCCTGATGATTGGAGAATGGCCAATGTTGTACCCATTCACAAGAAGGGTAGTAAAGAAGAAGCTAGTAACTACAGGCCAGTCAGCCTGACATCTGTAGTGGTAAAAATGATGGAGACTCTTCTAAAGAAGAAGATAATTGACCATCTAACAAAAAACAACCTGATGGACCCAAACCAGCATGGCTTCACTGAGGGCCGATCCTGTCAGACTAATCTCATTGATTTCTTTGACTATGTAACTAAAGTGCTGGATGAAGGTGGTGCTGTGGATATCGCCTACCTGGATTTCAGTAAAGCTTTCGATACAGTTCCCCATAAAGAGCTGATAGATAAATTATCAAGAATTGGACTTAACCCCTGGATAGTTCAGTGGATCTGCAGTTGGCTGAAGGACAGAAACCAGAGGGTTGTTGTTAATGGAGTGTATTCTGAGCAGAGACTGGTTACAAGTGGAGTGCCACAAGGATCTGTTCTGGGCCCTGTTCTGTTCAACATATTTGTAAGTGACATAAGGGAAGGCTTGGCAGGGAAGGTTTGCTTGTTTGCTGATGACACAAAAGTGTGTAATAGGGTTGATGTTCCAGGAGGTGTCTGTAATATGGAGAATGATTTGGCACTATTAGATAAGTGGTCAAAACAATGGAAACTTCAGTTCAATGTTTCCAAATGTAAAATAATGCACTTGGGGAAAAGAAACCCTCAATCTGACTATCGTATTGGCAGTTCTGTGGTAGCAAAGACTTCAGAAGAGAAGGATTTGGGGGTGGTCATCTCTGACAGCCTCAAGATGAGTAACCAATGCAACCAGGCGGTGGGGAAAGCAAATCGTATGCTTGGCTGCATAGCTAGAGGTATAACAAGCAGGAAGAGGGAGATTGTGATCCCTCTGTATAGAGCTCTAGTGAGACCACATCTGGAATACTGTGTACAGTTCTGGAGGCCTCATCTGCAAAAGGATATAACTAAAATTGAGCGGGTTCAAAGAAGAGCTACAAAAATGGTGGAAGGTCTAAAGCATAGAACTTATCAAGAACGACTCAGAGATCTAAATATGTATAGTCTGGAGGAAAGAAGAGAAAGGGGGGACATGATTGAAACCTTTAAATATGTTAAAGGACTGAACAAGGTTCAGGAGGGAAGTGTGATTAATAAGAATCTGAATACAAGAACAAGGGGGCACAATCTGAGGCTAGTTGGAGGAAAAATCAAGAAAAACATTAGAAAATATTATTTCACTGAAAGAGTAGTAGAAACTTGGAACAAACTTCCAGCAGAGGTGGTTGATAAATCCACAGTAACACAGTTTAAACATGCCTGGGATAAACATGTATTTATCCTAAGATAACAATAAAGGAATACTAAAGGGCAGACTAGATGGACCAGGTGGTCTTTTTCTGCCGTCAATCTTCTATGTTTCTATGTTTCTAAAAGATTAATTTGCTGTGCTGGATACAGAGCACAGACCAATCCGGTGAAGCGTAATATTTTATGGAATGATCTGGGCCAATAGAAACACACTTAAGCTCAAAAGTGCTCTGTGATTTGCTCTGAGTGGTGGTGGGCGTGGCCAAAATAGAATTGTTTTGGTGTTGCCATGGACACACAGCTTCCGTTATGACAGTTGATAAGCAGCATGACAGTTGCTGGATTCAGTCTCTTGGGTCGCCACAGAAATATACAGTAAAGCTGATGGAATAACAAACTGGTGCAATTCTGGAGCAGACCAACAGCCTCACAAGGAACAGCTAAACAGTCTCTAAAACGACATTGATTTGAATTTGGCTTTAAAGCCGCTAAATACCTCAGAAGTATTTCCAATACGTTGTTGACATTTAGTATTCAAGGGCTAAATGTCCCATCTTTCTATTTGGACCTGGCTTGTGAAGACAGTGAAGGGAAATGTCTCACAGGTATCCCAGTTATAGCAGAGAGGTAACAGTTAGGTCCTGTGAGTCTCCTCTACTTGTACTATGGAATAGGGGGACTGATGGATTTCTGTTCATGTAAAATGTTTTGTTTGACCCAGTCCTGGGATTATGGATTATTTGTCACGTTATTTTATTCGGCGGGGGACTGTTTTCTCTATGGTAAATGTGGGCAGCCTGAAGGATTCCATAGTTTGAGGGACTGCAACTGCCATCGTGCTCAGAAGAAGGCAGTTGTAGTCCATCAACACTTGGGGGTCTCAAGTTGCTCAACCCTCTGGATTATCTGTTTAACCAGAGAACTGATGGGAAAGTCATGCCTACTCATCATACTTGTCTTGTGGTATAAGATGTTTGATTAAGTTCTGCTGAATTTATGTTTGACTTCATTTTGTGATTATTGTTGTTGGGGTTTTGGAGGGGAAAGCGGTTTTCTTTGATCAAAGGTGTTGACTGCAGACTTCAAAAAGATGAATCTGCTTTGCTGTATGGCAAGGAAGGGCAAGCTGAGGTCCTTCAGAAGTTGATGAATGACAACTCTCATCATTCTCAGTTGATGGGAACTATAGTCCATTAACATCTGGAGGACCTTACTTTCTCTACGGTAGGGGCTAGTTCCTATCCAGTAGAAGAACCCTGGTGATGTCAGCAGATCATGTAACTGTTTGGTCACATGATACAGGGAACTACAGGAAGCAGCAAAACTGGAAAGCTAAGTGAATGGAAATGGATTGTGTTGTGCTGTTGCTTATGGTATGTGAGGGTTTTGAGGAAAGCATTAATATTGATTTTACAAAATATGTTGTTTGACAAGACAGCATTGAAACTGAAATGTACTATATCAAAATATTTTTAGGGCAGAACACTGTAGTCATTGAAGTGACTGAAAATGGAAAACATTCTGGGGGCTGAAGAAAACTTGAATCTTTAAGATAAGTCAATTTTATTTAATATTTATATAGTTTTTAGCCAGGAAATTATGCAGTTATTTTAAAACCTGTCTTTAAAGACAGTGTGTGTCTCTCTCCCATCCACTCAGTGTGTGTGTGTGTGTGTCTCTCCCATCTACTGAGTGTGCATGTGTGTGTGTCTCTCTCTCTCTCTCTCTCTCTCCCATCCACTCTGTGTGTTTCTCTCCCATCCACTCAGTGTGTGTGTGTCTCACTCCCATCCACTCAGCGTGTGTGTGTGTCTCACTCCCATCCACTCAGTGTGTGTGTGTCTCACTCCCATCCACTCAGCGTGTGTGTGTCTCTCTCCCATCCACTCAGCGTGTGTGTGTGTGTCTCTCTCCCATCCACTCAGTGTGTGCGTGTGTGTGTGTGTGTGTCTCTCTCCCATCCACTCAGCGTGTGTGTGTGTGTGTGTCTCTCTCCCATCCACTCAGCGTGTGTGTGTGTGTCTCTCTCCCATCCACTCAGCGTGTGTGTGTATGTCTCTCTCCCATCCACTCAGCGTGTGTGTCTCTCTCCCATCCACTCAGCGTGTGTGTGTCTCTCTCCCATCCACTCAGCGCGTGTGTCTCTCTCCCATTCACTCAGTGTGTGTGTGTGTGTCTCTCTCCCATCCACTCAGCGTGTGTGTGTGTCTCTCTCCCATCCACTCAGCGTGTGTGTGTCTCTCTCCCATCCAGTCAGTGTGTGTGTGTGTGTGTGTCTCGCTCCCATCCACTCAGCGTTTGTGTGTCTCTCCCATCCACTCAGCATGTGTGTGTCTCTCTCCCATCCACTCAGCGTGTGTGTGTCTCTCTCCCATCCACTCAGCGTGTGTGTGTCTCTCTCCCATCCACTCAGCGTGTGTGTGTCTCGCTCCCATCCACTCAGCGTGTGTGTGTGTCTCTCTCCCATCCACTCAGCGTGTGTGTGTGTCTCTCTCCTATCCACTCAGCGTGTGTGTCTCTCTCCCATCCACTCAGTGTGTGTGTGTGTGTCTCTCTCTCCCATCCACTCAGCGTGTGTGTGTGTGTCTCTCTCCCATCCACTCAGCATGTGTGTGTGTGTGTCTCTCTCCCATCCACTCAGCGTGTGTGTCTCTCTCCCATCCACTCAGCGTGTGTGTCTCTCTCCCATCCACTCAGCGTGTGTGTGTCTCTCTCCCATCCACTCAGCGTGTGTCTCTCTCCCATCCACTCAGTGTGTGTGTGTGTGTCTCGCTCCCATCCACTCAGCGTGTGTGTGTGTGTCTCTCCCATCCACTCAACGTGTGTGTCTCTCTCCCATCCACTCAGCGTGTGTGTGTCTCTCTCCCATCCACTCAGCGTGTGTGTGTCTCGCTCCCATCCACTCAGCGTGTGTGTGTGTCTCTCTCCCATCCACTCAGCGTGTGTGTGTCTCTCTCCCATCCACTCAGCGTGTGTGTGTGTCTCTCTCCCATCCACTCAGCGTGTGTGTGTGTCTCTCTCCTATCCACTCAGCGTGTGTGTGTGTCTCTCTCCCATCCACTCAGTGTGTGTGTGTGTGTGTGTGTGTGTGTGTGTCTCTCTCCCATCCACTCAGTGTGTGCGTGTGTGTGTGTCTCTCTCCCATCCACTCAGCGTGTGTGTGTGTGTCTCTCTCCCATCCACTCAGCGTGTGTGTGTCTCTCTCCCATCCACTCAGCGTGTGTCTCTCTCCCATCCACTCAGTGTGTGTGTGTCTCTCACATCCACTCAGTGTGTGTGTGTGTGTGTGTGTGTGTCTCTCTCCCATCCACTCAGAGTGTGTGTGTGTGTGTCTCTCCCATCCACTCAGAGTGTGTGTGTCTCTCCCATCCACTCAGGGTGTGTGTGTGTGTGTGTGTGTGTGTGTGTGTCTCCCATCCACTCAGTGTGTGTGTGTGTGTGTCTCCCATCCACTCAGTGTGTGTGTGTGTGTGTCTCTCCCATCCACTCAGTGTGTGTGTGTGTCTCTCCCATCCACTCAGTGTGTGTGTGTGTCTCTCTCCCATCCACTCAGCGTGTCTCTCTCCCATCCACTCAGTGTGTGTCTCTCTCCCATCCACTCAGTGTGTGTGGGGGGGTCTCTCTCCCATCCACTCAGTGTGTGTATGGGGGTCTCTCTCCTCTCCCATCCACTCAGTGTGTGTGGGGGTCTCTCCCCCATCCACTCGGGGTGTGTGTGCGCGTGTCTCTCTCCCTTCCACTCGGGGTGTGTGCGCGTGTCTCTCTCCCTTCCACTCGGGGTGTGTGCGCGTGTCTCTCTCCCTTCCACTCGGGGTGTGCGCGTGTCTCTCACCCTTCCACTCGGGGTGTGTGCGCGTGTCTCTCACCCTTCCACTCGGGGTGTGTGCGAGTGTCTCTCACCCTTCCACTCGGGGTGTGTACGAGTGTCTCTCACCCATATACTCAGTGTGTCTCTCCCCCAACCACTCAGTGTGAGTGTCTCCCATCCACTTAGTGTGAATGTGAGTCTCCCACAGACCACTTCGATGTTTTATTCAGGGAAGCTCCTAAAAATGCATTGTTCAGAGCTGTATAGACCTTATAGTGATCAACATTTATTATTTTCCCTTAACACTTAACACTGTACCCCTCTGGCACTCAAAGGGTTAAGTACTGGGAAAATCTGAGGTTGATTTCACTTTAGGGCTGTAGCAATTTTGACTTTTTGACTATGTGTTTGTTCAACCATATTTTCCTCTTTAATTCATTTTGTACACCCACAAATTATATACTGTTTTTTTTAAGCACAAGTAGGGCTTTATTTAGATACCACAATTTTATGAATACATCATCGTTTAATTTGAGTAAAATAAAAAAAAATAAAAAACATTTTGATTACATTTTCCTGTCAGGATTTGTATACTATTAGTTCATTACAAAAAAAAACCCCTAAATATATTCATTTGCTTCTCCTGAATACGAGAGTGCCCCATATGTACCCCTAGTACTTCAATCCCTTTCTCACATTTACAAGGTAAATAGTACAAGATGGACACCATTTTTCCAACCTGTAATTTTTCAACAATTAGCATGTGAGCATCATAGCTTAGAACCCAAAAATGTCCCACAAATGTATATGTTTCTGAAAACGAGACAACATCCTACATAATAATTCACTAGAAAGTTTGTAATGACGTAGTAATGCGCAGTAGAGACTGCCCGTGACGAGGCTGATGCAGTGCGGGGCGCTCAGACATGGAAAAAACTTAGGGTGCTTTGCTTTCCATTATATTTTGATAGTGTTACATCTAAGGAGGGATGTGTTTTGAAAAATAAAAAAACAGGATATTTTTTTGGGGGAAAAGTGGCCAAATGATAAAATAAACTTTACAGCACTACTGCATTGTGCCTTCATGGTATTGCTTGAACCAATCACCCATGCAGAGGCCAGGACTGGAAGAGCAATCAGGACAGTAAGTGGTTGTGTCTGTCCGTATTCCCTTGCTGTAGGAAACCCTGCAGTGCTTCTGTGGTTTGTTTTTTTGGGGAGTTGGGGGGATTTTATAAATAAAGTATGTTGGAATGATTTCTGGCACACCTTGAAACAAAAATAGGGAAATGAGTTGTAGCTGATACTGTAAAAAACTACATTTTGGATTGTGGTTTGCCAGTTTGAAAAGTAAAAATGAATTGTGTACTGCAGTCTGCATCATATAGGTGGCAACTTTTTTGTACCGTGCCCCACACTTTCTCATAGCGAGGTATGGCTGCATTAGTTGACCACACAGATCAAATCCCCCCATGTTCTTGTTATAGTCCCTGATGCAGACTGGCTTTCTCAGTAGCCCTCTCCTGCCATGAGCCACAACTCTGTCCTCATGCATGGTGGTCAGCACGTAGACATCTTTTATTGTCCTTAAATTTAACTGCCAGCAGCTCCTGTTGGCACAAAGATAAGCACGTCTCAGTTTGGTATCTACAAGTTTTTTGGATTTGCAGGGAGTTGGGCAACTCCCTGCAAATACACAGTGTCAAAACAAAAAAAGTGACTTAAGTAAAAGGGGGATGGTGTAGTAGTTCTCAACAAATAACCGATAACCTTTACTTAATAAGGGGTAAATTAGATACCAAACTATTTTCCCATTTGTTCCCAGAAATTTGGGGCAACCAGGAGGATCAAGTTGGCTGTCCTTGCTCTCATAAATTAGAAAAGCCTGGGTATAGCCTGTGGCACTTTCCCAGAACTTAGAGAGCTTGGAGGGGATGTATTGCTTGAACCCTAACTTGACTTTATACTTCATTAGGGATTCATCTATACTAATTTGTTTTTGGGGCGTAGATATTTGGGCAAACTTTTTCTGTAAATGGTTTATTAGGGGGCAAATTTTGTACAGTCTGTCATGCTGATGGTGTTCTTTTGGGAGGCACAGGGTATTATCACTAAAATACATAAAGTGCAAAATTACTTCAAATGTATTCCTAGTCATTGTCTTGGGGAATATAGGAGTATCACATATGGGGTTTTTGCGCCATTAAAATCTGATACTTGGCTTTTTTTCTTATCCCCATTGCCATTATTAGGGCCCATAATTGTTTAAATTCTGCGGTGTCTGGGGGTTTCCATAATTCTTGCTTAACAACGAAAGCTGATGGGTTGGCGGCAATATACTGGGCTGCATACAGATTGGTTTGGGACACAATTTCCCTCAAAATGTCTCCCCCCAAAAACAAATAAAAAATCTGATCATTGCTTGATCTGCTCGTTCCGTGCTGGAGGCCAGCTTTTTGTATGCTTAAGGACACAATTAGGTGGAATGGTTCTGACCAAACGCCTCCCAAAGGACCAGTGAACTCCTGGTACTGGTAATAGCACAAAGAACCTTCTGTGATGGATTATTTTACCTCGACCATGGGCACTTCCCACTGTGGGGACAGCTTCAATATGGCGGTGTCTCCTTCTCACTCGACATCTTCCGGTGGCTCCTATGTCCCACCCTCACCTATCCCAGCAGATGCCCAGGAGTCTGTTGTGCCGAGGGAACTCCTGGCTCTGGTGAGCACTGTTCCCTCTAGGGAGGACTTCCTTGCCCTAGCGGCAGACATCAAGCAAGGTGTTCGTAAGGTTAGGGAGGATATAGCAGGGCTCCACTCGGGCCTAGATGCCCTGGACTCTAAGGTGATGGCGTTGGAACAGTGGACGGCACAGGCGGAGGCTGGCCTGCGGGGCATGTCTACACAGTCCCGCCAGCATGTTTATCAGATTCGAGAGCTCCGTCGCATGCTGGAAGACCTGGACAACAGGGGACGGCGAAACAATCTCCTCTTGCTGAGGAGGTCACCCTGGGAGAATTGTCTGTGGCACTTACCTCTCTCTTCAACATGATCCTGGGTAGACCTAAGGGGACGCTGGTTGGTCTCGAACGAGCTCACCGGACTTTCCGACAACAGGGTCCTGATTCGGGCCCTCCACGGGATGTCATCTGCGGCTTGTCTAGCTTCTGCTTGAAGGAGGAGATTATGGGAAAGGCGAGAAGCCGGAGGAGCTGGTATTTCTGTGAAGTGAAGTGGCTCTATACCAGGATTTGGCATGGATAACCTTACAAAAACGGAAGGCACTTCATCCACTCACACGTGCTCTCGTTGCACGAGAAATTCCTTATAAGTGGGGTTTCCCTTTTAGTTTGAAGGCCAGGATTGGGAATACCTCCCATGTCATTAGGAGCTCAGCAGATGTCTCTAGCTTTGTTAAGGCTGCCAGTCTGCCTGATTTTGCCGTACCCGGTTGGGACAACCCTGAGTATCCTTCCCAGGCGAGGCAGAGACAGGGGGTGCCTCTTGGTCCCCATGGAGCACTGAGCCCCTTGGAGATGCATGCTCCGAGAAGGGAATGGACCCCTGAAGGGTAGGATTCATGATACATATTATACCATTGCGAATGTTTATTTCCCCAACACTTGACAGTCAGCCTTTCTAACTAGGGTACTGTCGAAACTTCAGGGATTTCGAGAGGGGGTGTTTGTGCTGGGGGGGGACTTCAATGTGGCTCTGGATCCCGCCTTGGGCACCTCATCTGGTGCTTCGAGCATGCCTGTTAGTCTTCTACGGGGCATGCAGTCAGCGCTGGCTCGTCATCAGCTGATGGACAGTTGGAGGGTGGTTAACCCGACTGCACGTAACTATACTTACTACTCCTCCCCTCATGACTCCTACTCCAGACTTGACTATATTTTCCTGTCTCATAGGGATTTGGACTCCTTGCTTTCAATCGATATAGGTCCTTTGACATGATCTGATCATTCCCCGGTCAAGTTGCAGCTGTCTTCTTCCTTGTCCAGGCCGTGTTGCACGAATTGGAGACTAAATTAATCTCTCTTGCTAGACCCAGTGCTAGCCTCCCGGACTACGGAGGTTCTTAAGCATTATTTTCCTGAAAATCTGACTCCTGGCGTCGCTTTTCCTGTAGTGTGGGAGGCACACAAAAGTGTGACTTGCGGGCATTTCATTGCGATGGGTACTGAGAGGAAACGGGAACAGACGCGGAAGATTGTTGCATTGACTAATGATATCCTGCACTTGGAACGTATACATAAGCGTTCTTTGGCGCAGACGGATTACCAAACTCTCCTGATAAAGAGGGCTCAGCTTGCGGACCTGTTTGCTGCGAGAAATCGTCTTGCCCATCAACAGTCTAAAAAGTCTTCTTTGAGAATAGCAATATATGCGAACGGTTACTAGCCCGTATGCTTCACAGGCACGCGCAACAGTCCTATGTTTCCAAGATTCTGAATAAACGGAATGTTTTGGTTCATTTACCGCCCCAGATTGCGGAGGAGTTTAAGGGGTAATATGGCACTCTTTATAATATTGCCTTGCAAGAGGTTTCACAGGATGCGGGGCACAGCGTGCTCTCCATCCAAAGATATTTGGCAGACCACGTTCGTTATAAGTTGACGCCGACAGCAGCTGCGTCTCTGGAGCATTCCTTTACCGAGGGGGAATTGAACGGGGCTATTCAGGCGGCTCGGGCTGGTAAGGCACCTGGACCTGATGGATTGTCCTTACGCTACTACTACTTTTCCTTTGGAACTCATGCTCCCTATGACTGACATGTTCAAATAGGTTCTTGGGGGGTCCAGTTTACATGAACAGACTCTTCGAGCTACTATTATGGTACTGCCTAAGGAGGGCAGGGATGGGGAATTATGTTCCAACTATCGCCCTATCTCGCTTCTGAACACTGATGTGAAGTTATTGGCGAAGATGTTGGCCCTACGTCTGGCACCCCACTTGCCGGGACTGATCCATCCGGATCAGTCTGGTTTTGTAACTGGCAGGGAGGCTAGAGATAATACTATCAAGGTACTCCGCTTGATGGGGTGTGTGTGTGTGCGGGAGGCTCTGGTTTGTTGCTCTTATTCACTGACGCCAAGAAGGTGTTCGATAGGGTGGACTGGTCCTTCTTGATGGCTACGTTGGAACACACAGGCCTGGGTCCGCATATGCACGCCTGGATCTCGGCATTGTACAAGGGACCATCAGCATGTGTGAGGGTAAATGGGCTTCTCTCAACACCTTTTTCTATACGGAATGGGACTCGACAGGGATGCCCCCTCTCGCCCCTCTTGTTTGTGCTGACCCTGGAGCCTTTACTGAATGCAATCCAGAGCAATGACGATATTCATGGGATTCGCATGAGGGACTCTCATTATAAGATTGCTGCATTTGCGGGCGATATGCTGTTTTTGATTACTAGACCCCTTCTCTCTTTTCCCCCTCTCCACCGTGAGCTTCTGGATTATGGAGCTTTATCTAACCTCAAGATTAACATGTCAAAGCCAGAGGTCATGGGGATTTTGGTATTGCGGTGTACGCGGGAATTGATCCATGAATATTTCCCCTATAGATGGTGTCCTCATCGGCTCAAATACCTGGGGGTATGGCTTACGCCAGAACCTGGAACGCTTTATCAGACTAACTTTATCCCGCCGCTGTCCAAGGTTTGCTCGGACTTATCGTCCTGGGCACTGCCTCATGTGTCATGGACGGGGAGGATTAACGTCATAAAAATTAACCTTCTTCCGCAATTATTGTATTTGTTTCAGATGTTACCTATTTCCTTGACGCGGGTGTAAGAAATGGGTCAGCATAGACCGCTTTCGTACCAGAGGGTCCATACAAACTGCTATGTGGTTACGTCCTGATAAACTTTTATAGCTGCAACCTTGACTGCGTGGAACTCGACCATGGTTAAGCATGCCTTGTCTACCTTCCCTTCACCTTTGACTCCTATAGTGCATAACCCTGACTTCTCGACTGGCATACTGGGGAGTCGAGTATTTCCTCACGCGCAGGTGCCCTATACACACTTATTTCAGCTTTTGGAAGCTGGCAAATTGTTGCCAATTGGTGAAGTGCTGGGCGATCAACCACCAACTTTTTTGAACCAGTTTAGATATCATCACTTGAGTCGTTATGTTTCCTCCACAGTACAGCAGCATCAGTTATCTAGACCCCTCACGTTATTTGAGAAGGAGTGCACTCGAACTGCGCCGCTCCGACATGGATTGTCTTGTCTGTATTTGTTGCTGCTGACTGGAGGAGAGCATGGGACTCAGTTGTTTGTGAGGCGACGGGAAACAGACCTAGGAATCACCTTAGGAATCACCTTGTCCCCAAGACAGTGGGAACATTATGTGTGCAGCGCATCAAGTTTTGGTCTCCATGAAATACCAAGAATCAGCATATAAATTGACTAAATGGTACATGACCCCAGTAGTCATGCGCAGCATTGACCCTACCCGAGATGGCCACTGTTGGAGGTGTGGGGGGAACATGGTGACCTCCTACATCTTTGGTGGGGGTGCCCTGTGATTGTAACTTATTGGAGGTCGATTCACGGAATAATTCAACACCTCAGTGAGCGCCCTCCTGCTTTCAGACCGGAGCATTTTCTATTACATCACACTCTCTCTCTCTCTCTCTCTCTAAATATAAGAAAACTTTGACTCCACATCTGTTGGTGGCAGCTAACAGCCTGGTCTCACTGAATTGGAGGAAGCCTGGTCCTCCGAGCTTCTCTACCTTGGTGAAGAGGGTGGAGGAACTTGGGGTGATGGCGGAGCTGGCTTCTTCCTCTCCTGCTGAGATCGACAGATATAATGGGGTTTGGCTGAGGTGGATGTTGTTTTTGGAGAGCCCTGCTTTTACAATATTGCTGTCATGAGACTCTCCTGGCTTAATTTGCTACACTGTCACTTTCCCTCGTGCCTCACTGCCGGTTTCTGAGGGGGAGGATCGCAACGGAAACAAGGATTCCAGGAACTAGAATGATTTGGAATAACAGTGTTTCAATTGCAAAGTGTTTCTCTAGAATTATAGTTTTATCTTGATGCATTACCTATTGTATAAGATATAACGCCTGAAATTGTTCTCACTCTGTATTGTGCTGGAGTAGGTGTAACACTGTTGGTATTATTGTATATCTCTACCGTGTGTCTTGTGCTTTCCCTCCCTCCCCCTCTCCTCCTTTCTCTTCTTACCCTTTTTCAGTTTCTCATTTTCTTATTCTTTGTATTCTCTGTATTTTTTCATATTTCATTCTGTACAATTTTTTTCTTGGAAAATCAATAAACTTTAATTGACAAAAAAAAACTGATCATGAGTAAATCCTTCCACATCAATTTGAATTCCTGGGTTGCCTGTGAATTCTGGGATTTGTGGGCATAAATTGGTTGGTGATACCCATTCATTAGGATCAGAAGGAGTGGCAGATCTTGGGGCATTTCTTTGGGAAACACTTGGGGCATTTCTTTTGGCAGCTCTTTGGCAAGGTCTTTTGGCAGGTATTTGGGCAGTTGCCAGGGCAGCTCTTGGGACAGTACATCTTTTCTTGACAGAAGGCCCAGCGTCATCACTAGAGCTGCTCCCACTCTCTGAAAACTGCGTTATATCAAAGTCTGACGCAGTGTCTGTGGCTTCTGAGTCAGATGCCAAAAAGGCATATGCCTCTTCTACACTGTACCTTCGCTGCATTATGAATACCTACCCTAAACTAAATAAATTTCTAATTTCTCCTAAATAACTACCCAGTCACTACTTAACTATTACTATGGAAACACTATACCTAACTCTAACCCCAAACAGTCACTATTCCTATTATAATTTTTTCTATACCACTCCTAAACCTAAATCTATCTCTAAGCCTTACCCTAACCCACATATTCCCTGAACCTACCTAACCAACTACTTATCTAAACTAGCTTATAGCACAAACTCTATTTTAAAATAAAATACTTTTTTTTTTTTTTTCCTACGCTACTCCTAAACCTATATCTATCCCTAAGCCTTACTCTAACCCATGTATTCCCTGAACCTACCTGACCCAATTCAACTACCTATCTAAAGTATAATTATTTATTCTAAAAATCTTTAAAAAAGCAATTATTAAATGAAATCTTTTTTTTTCTACTCTACTCCTAAACCTAATTCTAAGCCTAAACCTTTCCCTAATGCATGTATGCTTTAAACCTACCTAGCTAAACTTCCTACCTAACCCTAAAATTTGCTAAAAAAAACCAATTTTTTTTATTAAAAAAAAATGTAAAAAAAATTTTTTACATTTTAAAAAATACAAGGGGGATGGGGAAGTACCACAAATCAGCAAAAAGCTGATCTGCAGCAATTGATCACTATTAAAATGATCGGGGGGGGATTTATTGATCACTGCAATTACAGTGATCAAAGGGTTAAATCTGTTTTTATATGTATATATATATAATTTTTTTTTTTTTTTTTTTTTTTTCTCCACAGGAATGCTGGAACAGGATCTGGAACACTTTAACAAGATGTCTTTGTCTCTCTCCACCTCAGCAGTGTGTGAGATGGAGGGAGGCAGAGAGATGTGATTCTCTGCTTTTGCAACATGAGATTCACTAATCAAGTGAATCACATGTTGCTACAATGTTACTAGTGGTTGAAACTAAGTGCCCTGGTATCAGAGCACTTAGTAACAGCCAGTCCGCACTCTCCCATCGCTCCATGCGGCGGTGATGGGAGTTTCTAACTCATCACTTACCGGGACCGTTATGGGTCCTTGTGGCAAATCTACCCATGACGGTCCCAGTACAGGACATAACTTAAAAAAGTCATGTGGTCACCCTAATCTAATGTCCACCCATCACTGAGTGTTGTATCTCATGTCTCTGTGTATATGTCTTTACCACCCACCTATCGTATGTGTCAGCACCCATTCCTCCTGGGCAGCCTGGGAGTGTTTGTTATATTTCCCTTCTGCAGGCCAATCCACTTTGTGCATGTGCTCAATGTATCACCATGCCTGTCCAAAAAGATTCTCTCAGGAGGACTTAAAATAGTATGTTTAACTCCCTTGAGAAGCTCTATAATCGTTAATTTTTAAAAGGTAAGTATTTTAAAAATGAATTTAAAAAAATTAGATATTGCATGTTGAAACATAGTTAGTGAACTGTTCGAATTTGTGTGTGTGTAATATAAATATATATTTCTATGTCGTCCAATATAACTTACAGGTACCGTTTAACAACCTTTTAACTTGAGGGAGGGCACATTCTTCTTCTCTCGTCTTGCCCTATGATCCGGTTCACATCTGCAGTGTCTTGGGGGCCCCGCCTGTTTGGGTTCAAGCATTGCTAGGTTACAGCAAAGAGACAAAAATATATATATCTCAGAATGCCCTTTTTGTAGGCTTTCGTCTGATTGGCTGCAATTTTGGACGCCATTTTCTTTCTCTCTTTGCTGGAGTATCCTACGCATAGGCTTGTCTCTCCTTGCTTTCCTTCTCAGGTTAAACATTTGCCTGCCAGATAAGTACTCTTTGGGGCTTTCTGATTTCTTAATCTGGGTCACAGTATTTGGGTTTCTCATACTGTTTTAGACACTTTTCCTGTTAGGATGTCGGATACAAAGGGACCTGGGGCTAGACCTAAGGCTAAGGACTCTGGCATCTCTGACCCCCCCCCCCCCCTTGCTTACTGTTCCTCATACCAAACGGGGCTCCCTGGAGAGGGGCAGAGATAGCCTGGTCAGAAGAGCATGTTCCGGCTATCTCTGCCATGCACATGCCAAGGGTAGACAATATCCTGACCAATTTTCTCAGCCACCAAACGGTGGACCCAGGAGATTGGGAACTCCACCCAGACATTTTTGACCTGTCGGTGCAAAGGTAGGTTAATCCTCAGATAGACCTGATGGCTACCAGGGACAACAGGAAAGTTCCACTGTTCTGCTCCGTTGGAGGGATCCTCTAGCATTTTCTGTGGACTCCCTGGCCTATATCTTCCCTCCATTGTCTCTCATCCCCAGGTGCTGAGGAAGATTCGTATGGACAGTCCGGCAGTCATCCTGATTTGCCCCTTATTGGATCAGAGCTGGTGGCTCTGTCCATTCAAGATCCGTTTCCACTACCACTCAGACTGCATCTCCTCCTACAAGGCTACCTTTGGAGGGAGGACGTGGAGCACTTGGCTTTGATGGCATGGCTGTTAAAGCCTCCATCTTAAGAAGAAAGGGGTTTTCTCCTGAGGCGGTTTCCACTATGATCCAGGCTGGGAAATCGGTTTCTTCCAAGGCCTACCATAGGGTTTGGTCCATTTTCCATTCTTGGTGTGCTGACAGGGACCAGTCCTCACAAGAGTTTGATCTTCCGGTGGTCCTGTCCCTTCTATAGGACGATGTGAACAAAAGGGTCAGTCTTAGCTCCTTGAAGGTTCAGACTTTGGCTCTCTCTGTCTTTTTCCAGAGAAGCATTGCCATCTTGCCAGATGTCAAGGTTTACTTTCAGGGCCTCACTCATGCTTTCCCTGCCTATAAGGCTCCCATCCCCAATGGGACCTTAACCTGGTTTTGGGAGTTGCAGCTGCTTCCCTTTGAATCTTTGTCCACCATTCCTCTGTGTCTTTTGACGTGGAAAATGGCCTTTCTTCTGGCAGTGGTCTTTGTCCGCAGAGTTGCTGAACTGCAGGCCTTGTTCTGCAAACCACCATTCCTGGTATTTCATAAGGATAAGGCTGTTCTTCGTATCTCCCAGGAATTTCTTCCTAAGATGGTCTCTGAGTTTCACATCATTCAGGAGATTGCTGTGCCTTCCTTTTGTCCTGACCCCAAATCTGACAAGGAGAGGGATCTCCACTTGTTGGATGTGGGCTGCTGTCTCAAGTTCTAAGTGAATTGTACCGAGTCTTTACACAAGACTGATTCTTTTTTTGTCGTCCCTGAGGGTCCTAGGTCAGGTATGGATGTGTCCAAGGTCACTATTGCGTCCTGGATTGCCTACCATTTGCAAGGCTTATGAATTCAGAAAGAAACCAGTTCCTTTCCGTATAATGGCACACTCCACCAGGTCTATTGGGGCCTTCTGGGCCTACAACAATCAGGCTTCTGCTGATCATCTGTACAAGGTGGCCACGTGGCCCTCTGTGCACACCTTTGCCACACACTATTGTGTTGATGTTCTGGCTTCAACTGAAGCCAGCATTGGCAGGAAAGTCCCGGAGTAAGTTTTGCCTATTTAGGACCCTTTTGCATTCCTGTGCCTTATAGCTCTTTAACTGTTTGAGCCCTGTTGGCTCTTGTTCTTGTGTGCTGTGTTTTCTGTTATTCAGTGCCCGTTGACACTTATTTTGTTTGGGCTGTTCTGTGTCCTGGAAAGTCCATGGGGACCGGCGCTTGGTCCTTTCCTTCACTTCCCACCCTGGGAGATTAATGTTGGTACATCCCCATGGTACCTGTGAGTTATATTGGACAACAGAGAAAATAGGATTTTAGTCTTACCTGTTAAATCCTTTTCTCTTAGTCCATATAGCTTACAGGTCTCCCACCCAGTGAAATTGACCATGCTGAGTCTCCTGGTGCTGGATGTGGGGGTCCTCTTGGGTCCATTGCTCACAGGAGTTTTCCGTTCTTCCTTCTTACTATTCTACTTCATAGGCTTGACTCAAGTCAATCTGGGGTGGGGCTAGTGGGGTAGCCCAATAAGGAAGAAGGGGAGGCTCCACCCCAAGCTTCTTGTAGAATAGTTGCAGCCTACAGGGAGGAGCTGTTGTCACCCCATGGTACCTGTAAGTTATATGGACTAAGAGAAAAAGATTTAACAGGTAAGACTAAAATATATATTTTTATTTATTTATCTTACATTTTTTTATATCCATGTTCATTCATCCTGTTTTTCCTTCCTCCACAGCACTGAATGGATATCCTTATTAGACCAGATGCCAAGTCTGTGATTAAAAGAGACCTTCACAATGTGTGTATGGGAAAATAATATAATAAAGCAACAACTGTACACGTTTCATAATGTTACTGATTCATGTTCAATTTTTAATACATTTGATATTGAAATTAAAATCTGTTTTTTTTTAATCTATATGCTTATACTGTTTTCTTCTGTGGGAAACCATGTCTATCTCACTTAGCCATAACCAAACAATAACGTTTTAGTCACATGGGTAGATTAATCCAATAGACTAAGTCCACATAGTAACAGGTGTGGTTAGTGAAATAGGAGATCAGGCATAAGATGTTGCCTGCGGAGTATTGTGTAGTGGACAAGTCCAAAGGTAGTGGGAACCAGCACAGTTGTGTATTTTTAAATGTCCTAAAGGCAAGTTAGAATATCTAAAAAATGGTCCAATAGCTGAGTTCTTCTCCTGCTCAGATGTTTACACAGGTTTATGGTGAGAGGGCACTAAGAGTCCAGGACAGATGGAAGAATACTGGAGTCATTTAGAGGCCACATTGGTACCCAGGAGCGAAAAACAAAAATCATATGTATATTATGAAATGGCATAAGAGAAAAAAAAAAAGCCACCACAGTCCTTGTAAAATAAGGGACAAAATTGCCTACCCCAGCCTATAAACAGTGAACCATTGCAAAAGGAGTTTTGTTTGTTTTTTATTTAAAAAAGTATTTAATCTGTAAAGCATATGGTTGACTATGAAAAAATGATTACTTTGGTAGTAAGTGGTGCTATTTGCTGCCACAACAGGGGTACACCAAGTTTTACAGACATTCTAGAGAAGGTCTACAGACTGCCGGGTCTTTCTGCAGCTCAGATGAAGATTGGTTGTGAGTGAATAGTCAGAGAGACCATAAGTTTGATTAGTGACCGCACAGGTGTAAGGTCAAAGGGCATTATGAGGGGATTTTTACCCCTAGAGTGCCAGACACTTAAAACAAATGAGTTTGGACAGCAGTACCTGCTGTGGCAAGCTCGTACGTAGTACAGTTTAAATGCGGTCACTGCATAAGCCGGTATAACAGGCATGCAGTGGCCGCATAAAAAAAAAAAAATGCCTGGCACTCATGGGGGTGGCATGAGGATCACTCCTTATGCCCCAATGATCTCCCAGCCGATCGTGCTGGGAGATTAATATTTGTAACTGAGAAGCAGCGCTTCTCCTTCCTCCTCTCTCCTACCCAAACTTCCTGGTAGGAGTGTGCGGGATCTGGGGAAGCCTCCCAACGTCATTGGTGACATAGTCACCAGTGACTTTAGGTGACTTTCCCCCATTGTGTTCACTCCTACCATAGGTAGGAGAGAAGGGCAGGAGTGCTTCTGCTCTCCTGCGGTCGCTAGATTGATCTCCCAGCACAATCGGCTGGGAGATCAATAATTGGGGGACACCAGGAGGGGTCCTGATGTCCCCCCCCCTATGAGGTCTGAAAATAAATTTTATAAAATAAATTTAAAAAAAAACGTAACCCTATGAGTGCTGCGTGGATGTCCAGCGCATACCCATGTGGCACTCACAGGGTTAGTATGTTGGGGACATTTTTTTTATTAGAACCTCATTGAGGGGGTCAGGAGGGGTCCTGATGCCCGCCCAATGAGGTATTTCATAATAATAATAATAATAATAATAAAAAAACTGAAAAAAAGAATTAACCCTGTGTGTGCCACGGGGGGAGGGAAGGGTCCAGTGCAGCCTCCCTCCTGTGGCACACACAGGGCTTTTTTTTCATTACTGTATAATCAGAGCTTGTTGGGAGTGGTCCTGGTGCCCCCCCCCCAAACAAGCACTGACTACAAAGTAATGGGGGGGATTAACTCCAATGCATCCCTGTGGCAAAGGATTTTTTTCTTCAAATATTTTATTTACACCTCATTGGGGTAGCAGCAGAAGGAGTCCTGGTGCCCCCCAACAAGGTCTAAATATAAAAATATTTGAAAACCCTCTGTGCACCACAGTTCTTCTCAATGCTAATAATATTAGCAATAAAAAAATAACCCTCTGTGTGCCAGAGAGAACCAATGCATTGCTTTGCAATCCACTGCACACCCCTGTGGCACACACAGGATTATTTGTTTCCCCCTTTTATGATGCCCCCAATGAGGTCTACACAAAAATATTGGGGGGGAGGGGGGTTAAAAACCTGCACGTGTCGGGGGGGGGGGAGGTCCAACGCAGTGCTTTGCAACGAGTTGGACCTGCTGTGACACACACACTTTTTTTTTTTTATTATATATATATATATATATATTTTTTTTTTTAGACCTTGATGGGGGGCATCAGGAGTGTTCCTGATACCGCCTTCCCAACGAGGTATGAATAAAAAATAACTTTGTGTGCAGCAGGGAGTCCAGTGCATTGGACACCCCTGCTGCATACATACAAAGTGCCTCCAATCCCCCCCCCCGTACCCTACCCACCAGCCTAGTTCCAGAGCATACTGGCAGTCCCCTCTCCCAAGTCTGACCCCCCCCCCCCAGCCTGGTTCCACTGCCTACTGGTAGACCCAAGTGCCAGTACACACTGGATTCAGGCTGGGAATCTGTGTATGTGGGGGACTTACAGTGCACACTGGTAACCACAGATCCCCCATATGTACTATCTTACCTCCCCCACCACCACTGCCATTCTTGCTTAATGTCCATTGGTAGATATACCCACATACACTGCCTGACCCCTCGTCTCCCCCCTCCACCTGGTTTCACTGCCAGTCACAGCAGGTCCTCATGTTCAGTGACTGACCACTGATAGCCATAGAATCACACATACACTTTTTGCCTCCCCATCCTTGTTCCTCTGGTAGCCACGCTTCTGGCACCCAATATGGTATGTCAACCCACAGCAGTGGGGTACCATTTTTCGTAGGTTGGCAGGAGGTCCTTCTAGGAAATCCCAATGGTGTTGTACCATTTCTGTATCTTTGAAGTGACTGATTTGTAAAAAAACAAATGTTTTTTTTTTTTCTGTAGCACCAGACTCTGGAAATAGTTGTGCACAATAACTTAGGGGTAGAAAGGCAAGTGACCCCCTCACTAGATGTGGCAGGTTATCTTCTTTCCAAAATGGTATGATTTATCTACCTTTTCTTCACTTCTGAAGGTGTTCTAGCCATTTTCATACATGCAAGAATGTTTGAGAAAATGTTAGAGAAATCAGAGGTTGTAACAGGAGTAATTTTGTACTTCTAGCACCCCCCTATGGTGTGTAAACTCATACCAAAGGGGCGCCATTCTTCTCCTAAGAGCACTAGCTAACAAATACATTTGGAAATACCATAGTTTTCACAGGTTTCACTACATCTGAAGGGACAGAAATGTAAACAAATTCATTTTTTTTTCCTATATCTCCTCCTGGAAACATTTATACACACCAGGATTGGGGTAAGAAGCCAAGTGACCACTCAATAGATGTGGCAGGTTATCTTCTTTCCAAAATGGTACAGTTTATCTACCTTTTCTTCACTTCTGAAGGTGTTATAGCCAATTTCATACAGGCAAGTCAGGTTTGAGAAAATGTTAGAAAATTAGAGGTTGTATTAGGTGTAGTGTTATACTTCTATCACCCCCTAAGGTTGGTCAACTCATACCAATGGGGTGTCGTTTTTCTCCTAAGATCACTAGCTAATGAATACAATTGGAAATGCCATGGTTTTCACAAATTTCAGTACATTTGAAGGGACAGAAATGTAAGAAAGTGCCTTTTTTTTCATTAGCGCCACATTCTGGAGGCATTTGTGCACTCCAGGCTTGGGGTAACAAGGCAAGTCACCCATCATTAGATGCGGCAGGGTGTCTTCTTTTCAAAATGGTATGGTTTGTGTACCCTTTCTTCACTTCTGTAATTGTTATAACCATTTTTGTACAGACAAGTAATGTTTGAGAAAATGTTAGAAAAAATAGAGGTTGCAATAGGTGTAGTTTTGCACTTCTAGCACCCCCTGAGGTAGGTGAGCTCATACCAATGGGGTGTCATTTTTCTCCTAAGAGCACTAGCTAATGAATACAGTTGGAAATGCCATGGTTTTCACAGATGTAAGTACATTTGGAAGGGGAGAAATGTAATAAAAATGCCTTTTTGTTCTCTATAGTGCCAGTTTCTTGAAACATTTTGGGCACATCAGGCTTGGGGTAAGAAGGCAAGTTACCACTCATTATATGTGGCAGGTTGTCTACTTTCCAGAAAGATGTAGTTTTATATAGTTATTCCACTATTTTAGGGTAGTTTTACCACAAAAGACATAGAACGCACATATTAGCTCATAAAGTTGAAAATGTCATTTTGCGCTGCTGGTGATTAGGGCTCTACGCTAGCCATGGACGTAGGTAAAACTATACAAATTAGGTATTTTTTTTTACTCGTGGGACTCGGGGCTTTTTCAAATAATTGAAACTTTCAATCAAGGTAAATATTTTTGATACATATTATGTGATTTTAGAAAAATTAGTAAATTTTCACTTTTTTTGTCATTATGACATCATAGCTTTTGGCACGATGCAAAAATCTCTTCATGTAAGGTACCACGACAAAACTCAATTAGTTCTGAAGAAAAAAAAAAAAAAAAAAAAATATCACTGCAAGGAGTTAGTCCACCCCCAGTATCTGGCTGAAAAGAAAAATGGTCGACTCATGCCACTCCACACTCAGTCGTACATTTATCGTTCATGTTCTCATGCAAGGAGATAACCATGTGGCCCGATTGCACCTTATTCCCGGGTCTGTCGGATGGGATCCAAATCAATCAACTCTTTGAAGCACTCTACACAAAATAATAATACGTTATTACGTTAGCATGGTGCTAAATGCCTCCTGTATTATTCATGTCACCCCCTCCTCACCTGTTCTCTGTGCCCTCTTCAGCCGTTTTAAACTTACTAACCCTACACTCCTCTTTCTCAGCTGTCCCCAGGGGCTGTTCCCTTACAGTTTCACTGTGCGCTCCACGGCTCTGTTGATTTGCACTTCTGCATGAAATCCATCTTCCCCCCATTACACACAGTGCCTGGTTATCCTGCTGGTAATAATTTGAGTGCTGCAGAGGTAGGCAACTATGAGTATTGTTGGTTGAGTATCAGCAAGTGGAGATGAAGGTTATTATGCTGAGATCGAATGCAGGTAAGCGGAGTTTAACCCTTTGAGTGGCAGAGGGGTATGCAACGCATTGACTATCTCTCTGCCACTGAAATGGTTAACATCCCTGTAACTCCGCTTACCCGAATTCCATCTCAGAACAATAACCTTCACCTCCACTTGCAGATACTCGAACAACAGTACTCAACCGTACTGCCACCTGCCAAGTGCAATGGAGGGAGAGCCAGGTCCAAGAGCCACCGGTGGGGGCAGTGTGAAGGGCTGGGCAGATACAGCCACATCATGGCACAGATCACTTCCAGGCACTTGACCCATCAGCCTGTGGGCACTACACACAAGGAGCAGCTGGAGCTCAACAGCATTGCCCTCTTCCTCAGGGAGAGGAGAACACAGTACACAGAGGACAGGAGACAGTTTTCCCACCCTCCACCCATTACACACCAAGCCTGCCTCTGTACAGCTACCACCCATGAATGTGGCCGCCAAAGCCTAGCATGCCGATTGTAAAATAAACCCAGTAATGTTGCCCCCAATCCCCCGGCACATGAGATTGAGGCAAACCCATGACACATTATATATTGACCACCCTCCCCCAGCAATCAAGAGGTTAAAAGGTGGGTGCGTGTAGTGCAGAAGTTGCTTCTACCTTGTTACACAAAAAGTTAGGAGGTGGCTGGGTGCAGCGCAGAGGTGATTGTAAGTAAAATAAGCCTACAGAGACTTGCACATCAGTTCTAAATGTTGCTGAGCGCCGCACTGCTTAATTACGAGCTGTGATTTCCGCCTTCAATAATAGTCTAATTGCATATTGGTATATTTGTCTAATTCTGATGTATGCTTCCCCTACCTTTTTCTCTGTTTAGGGAGTGCGTTCTGCCCCTTCTCTGTGTGCAGAATGACAGGCCAGAGAGGAGCACGCAGAGAAGGGGAGAGAGAGGCCGGTAGCGCGCTCAGCAACATGCTTCTGGGCTAGCACATCTGAGAAGGGGCAGAAGGCACATAGAAAAAGGTAGGGGAAGCATACAGTAGAATTATATACATATACCAATATGCAATTACACTATTATTGAAGGCAGAAATCACAGATTGTAATCAAGCAGTGCAAAACATACACACTGAAGTGGTGTGAGGCCGGGGGGCCCAATGAGACAACAAGGAGCCAGTTGGAAGGGTCTCACATTCCATCATTAACCCTTTCAGTGCCAGGGGGTATACAATGCATTGCCTTCAAATGCATTGTGTACCCCTCTGACACTGAAAGAGTTAACATGGATAACTTGCTCTTTCCACGTACATGGAAGCTGCTCTTAATTGGTCTTTGAACGTACATTGAGGCTGCTCTTGTGTAATATAAAACAAAATATACCTACACTAGCAAAAGGGCCACAGCGGTACCCGTGGACATTAGATCATTTGAGTGCTTGAGGGGTATACGAAGCACTGATTGACAATGGTTTGGGTAACTTTGTGGCAGTGAAAGGGTTAAATGTTTGACAGCCAAAGACGTATGCGTGCACTTAAATGTGTTCGATACCTCTTTGGCACTGAAGGGTTTTAAACAAAACAAAGACAATATGCAAACACATTACACTGCGTGGATACATCTTTGCCGCACATACTTTGAACCATTTCACTACGGCAAATGTACCAAAGCATTGTCAGCTAATGTGTTCAATAATCCTCAAGCACTCAAACCACCTAATCCCCACGGGCAACGCTGTGCCCCTTTTACTAGTTTAAGTCTAAAATTGCTGTTCTAATTTCCACCAAACTGTGGGTGGCAAAGTCTCAATTTCAGAAGCCAAATGTCATGTATAAAACAGGTGCAATGGATGTTATAAATGTAATAACAGCCAGTGCACCTTTTTTTACTCTCCCGACACTCGCGACTGCAGCTCCCTGTAAAAATCACACTCTATGAGTTCAGGACAGATGGAAGAATATTGTAGTCAGAAACAAACTAGATCAGTACCCATTAACTAAACAATAATTATAGGTATAAAATGATACTGCTGAAGAGAAAAAAAAAATCTTAACATCAACAATGTTTCTGTGAAACTTATTTAAAAACAATAACATGAAGATGGGTTTTGTATCTAATCACAGTGCCATATATCCTCCCTCAACCTTCCACGGGTATATATACTGCCCACTCCAATTTCTCCACTGCCAGGAATTGCATCTCTTCACTTTCCACATTGACATGTATTCCCCCATACACAGTGTCCCCCACTTTCCACACTGCTACAGTTTTACCAAGTTGGGAGCAACTCAATCTCCCTATCAGGCCCAGCAACATCCAGTCATCATGAGCCACAAGGGCAGCGCAGGTCTATGTATGTAGCAAGCTCAGATCTCAGTGAGTGCTCTCTTGTGCTCCACAAGAGTTAAAAGCATTCCCTTTATTTGCTGAGAAATTTACAATCAATAAAAGTTCATTATCAGTATAAGAACTAGGAATTCCTATCCCTGTAAAGGACAATTGTTAGCTGGAGGTATAAAGGCCCTTTTGCTGGACAGGAACTAGATTTCTCACTGTGGGTTGTCTAGTTCCTGTCCCTGTAAAGGACCTGTGTGAGATGGCGCTATAAAGGTCCCTTTGCTGGATAGGAACAAGATTTCTGACTGTGAACCTCCTAGTTCCTATTCTTGTAAAGAATTGTTAGCTGGAGGCATAAAGGTCCTTTACCTGGATGGGGAATAGCTTTCTCAGTGTGAGCTGGCTAGTTCCAATCCCTATACAGGACCTAATCATTAGAGGGCTAAAAAGGTCCTTTAGCATGATAAGAACTAGCTTTCTCACTGTGAGCTGGCTAGTTCCTATCCCTATACAGGACCTTAACCACTAGGGGGATAAAAAGGTCCTTTAGCAGGATAGGAAGTAGCTTTCTCACTGTGAGTTGGCTAGTTCCTATCCCTATACAGGACCTAACCACTAGGGGGGCTAAAAGGGTCCTTTAGCAGGATAGGAACTAGCTCTCTCAGTATGAGCTGGCTAGTTGCAATCCCTATACAGGGCCTGACCACTAGGGGGCAAAAAGGTCCTTTAACGCGACAGGAACTAGCTCACTCACACTGAGAAAGATATTTCCTATCCTCAGAAAGGACAGGGTCCTTCTACTGGATAGGAACTAGCCACAACCTTATACTGGTGTCAGGTTTGATGTTCACGCTGGGAGTCGTGTTCGTGTTTCTCAGCTACACAGAAGGGATGCAAAAGGGACTACACGTTTTTAATATAGTTTAACACAGAAAAGTTAAACCGAGACGTCGCCAGAGAATAGTATGCACTGAGGCAAATTAAAGATGTGCAGTATTTACGGTGACTGTGCTTTGGTTGAAGAAATTTGTATTTCGTTTAATATGGAACACATGAACCATTGGTTAAATTATCTGTCCTTTATAAAGAGGCACTCAACTCAAAGTATAGCAAAAATACAAAGTGGTTTTATTGAGTGTATTACCCAAAAATATACAAATAAAGACTCACGTTTAAAAACATCATTAAAAACACATAACAGGCAGGTTGGGTACACTGGTATACCATAAAACATAGAAGCTACAACATAAATTTGTATCAAACACACAAAACATACAAAGAATATAAATCCCAAAATGTCCCTGTAATATATCTGTTGTATCCCCTGAGGAAGCCTTGCGGCAACACGCGTCACGGTGTGTCATGGTTTGGAGGGGTAACAGACCTACATGTGCCTTGCTGATTGGAGGTTGGATGTTTATTTTGGTATCTTTATTATTCATTATTTTGTTTGTATTTAGCACTATTTGCTTAAAATTTAAATATTACTTATGTTATAGGTGTGTTTCTTTCACTTAGGGGAGTCTTTACTATTTGACCTCATATGGTCACTTCACTGATTGCACAGAGATATATTTTATCTCTCTCTCTCTCTCTCTCTCTCTCTATATATATATATATATACACACATACACTCCCTTTATATCATATTGTTTTTAATTTCTCTACTTCCACCAGATCTCCTGTATAAGGATATATTACAAGGACATTTTGGGATTTATATTCTTTGTATATTTTATGTGTTTGATACACATTTATGTTGTTATATGGTATACCAGTGCAGCCCTCCTGCCTGTTATGTGTTTTAATGATGTTTTAAATGTGAGTATTTCTATACACTCAATAAAACCATTTTATATTTTTGCTATAGTTTGAGTTGAGTGCTTCTTTATAAAGGACTTCTGTGTTGTTGGTTTTTTTTTTATTCCCTTTCATCAAATGTCTATAATCTGGGGCTGTCTCATTGGCAGAGATCGATATCTAGCCAATGAGACCGCTCCAGATTAAAGACAGCCTCTGTCTTTGGAGGAGGCTGGATAGAGGGAGGGGAGCAGAGGAATAGTGATGGACTGCGGTTACAGAACAGGTAACCGCAGTCTATGCGGAAGTAGGTACATGGCAGAGTTTATAACTTGAATTTCAACAAAATAACGCTTAAAAAAAAAAAAAATTAAAGACACTTTTAATCACATTCGCTATATAACCTAACTATTTCGCCTAACATATATAGGTGATACATCCTCCGCACACACTTGATTTGCCCATAGTCTGTTTCCCCTTTTTCTGTCCCCCCAGTCTATGTTTCCCGGCCCCCTCCTACACGCCTACATTTGCTGGCTCAGGAGAGGGCATTATCCCTGTTGGTCCAGAGGCATGCAGTGTTGAAGGAGAGGACTGTACCGTCTTCGGTACAGACCTCTAACAGCAGCTCCCGCGTGGTCCACTCTAAACTAATGCAGAGTGCGGGGGATGACGTCATATCCCGGCACTCTGCATTACGGAGGACATCGAGCTGCGTGGAAGATCACAGATGCGCACAGATCTCAGCTTGCCCATGGGGACAACTGTCTGATCTTCCCACCGGCCAAGATTTTTGTTGTGGGGCAGGTTCGGCTTCGCGGGCCCCCTAACTTAACAGGGCCCTAGGCGCCTTGTGCGCCTTGCCCATGATCCAGCTCTGTTTGAGAGATATCACTGGGGGCAAATAATTTCTTTTTTTTTAGTCCTACAATATTGGGATTAGTAATTTTAAAGTATTACTATCCCTTTAAAGACAGTATATTTCAAGTAAAAAGAAATAGCACTTGGAGGTAGGGTTTTTGTTGTAATTAGCAACAGGGTATTATTAGCCACTAGGACATTATGAATTGCAAACACAAATCAGTAGGTCATCGGTGCATACTACAGTGACACTTTTGAGTACAAGTTTACAGAGACTTTTTATACCAACAATGTACAGCAATGCAAGCAAGCATTGTGTTGCACACCCCTCTGGTCCACAAGAGTTTTTTTTTTTTTCTGTGAAGTTGGTTCTTATTTTATTTTGTAACTAGTGAAAAAGCCCGTGTACACAGGCCAAGGTCCGGGTGATGTTAACCCTTTGAGTGCCAGAGGGGTATGCAACGCATTGCTTTTCAATGCATTGCGTTCCTCTCTGGCACTCAAAGGGTTAAGAGGCTGGTCCTGCCTCAGACGCAGTCACACACTGTGGAGACTGCCCAAAAGCACAGAATGCTTCCAGCACGGAACTCCCAGCATTCTGTGCGTTCGGGCAGTCTCTACTGCGTATGCCGGCGAATTATTATATAGGATTATATAACAGACATGTTTTTTAACCCCCTGAGAACCAGAGGGGTATGTAATGTATTGCTTTGAAATGCATTGTGCACTCTTCTCCATCCAGCAATTAAAGGGATAGGAATACTTGATATATTGGACACTTCTGGTTTAAAGGGTGTGACTGGTAGATGGGGCATTATTGAGACCTTTTTTTAAGTTATTTCATGACCTATTGAGACCTCTTTGTGTAAATTAATAAATAATTTAGAGGAAGACCAAAGGGTTTTATTTACATATATCCTATATAATAATTCGCTAAATCGTGTGTAACGCCGCGACATGCGCAGTAGACACTGCTGCGCGTGCTGCAGTTATGCGCAGTAGAGAAGGAACGTCCAGCTCTGTATCAGCCGCGGCACGGGCAGTGTCTACTGCGGTGACTGCCCCGCGACCAGGTGGCAGTGGCATTGTGGCCCGTGTAACGGGCTGTTTAACAAGTTAATATATAAACACGTACTGGAGTTTACACAAATATTAATGTGAGTTTTACTGCTGTGAAGCAATGTGATACACTTATATACACACACCACACAGTCTGATCTCCTAAACACAGGGACATCATGGTAGGGAAGAGGGACAGAGGGATTTGGGTCTCAATGAGAGACTGTCCCTCTGCGTACCTCTCTGACATTCAAAGGGTTAATTCATTGACTGCTACAAGCAAAGTCTGCTAATATAGTCATTCAACAATAAAAGTGATTGGATTCCTCTGCAGTTTGAAACATGTCACATCACCTTTAACCCTTTTGAGTAGTATCCAGCACATTGCAATGCTTTAGATACCTCTCTGACCCTCAAAAGGGTTAAACGTAAATTTATCACCCAAAAAATGAAAAGGGATCAATAAACGTTAACAGTTTATATTTATCAATTAAAAATAAAAATGCATAGTTTGTGAAGAAAAATCTAAATCAAATCAATATTTGGTGTGACCACCCTTTGCTTTCAAAACAGCATCAGTTCGTCTAGGTACACTTGCACACAAAGTCAGGGATTTTGTAGGCATATAGGGGTAGATTTAAAGGCAGCCGTTAGCAAAATATAAATAAATAAATAAAAAGCACTAACGGGTGTGTTAACGTGTTGAAAGCCATTTAAAGGTCTGTCTTAACAGCTAACGGCAGTTCACAAATCCTTAGGCCGATAGACTGACGTGCATTGAGACACATAGAACAAGATTCCCCAGAGCCATTTAAAGGCTTGCCGTACTGCTAACAACTGAAAAAAAAAGATACACTTAACGGCTAAAACTTAAGACCCAGTTTTGTTAGCTGTTAGACACATAACGGTCAAAAAGAAACCACCGTTAAAGACAATCCACATACCGCACAAGCATGTAAATGGAAAAATTAACCCGTGCAATGCCAAAAGAACACAAAAACATGGACAGACACCACAAATCACTGTCACACACAACAACAAGCAACACCACAGGTACATGGACCTCCAAAACAACACCAACACAACATGGCACGGAACAATGGGGGTTATCACACAACACGGACACCTGCCAATACAAAACAAGCTCAGCTGTGCAACATCACCACATGATCCAGACGCAACCTGCATCCCACAACTTCACACCCACAACTGACACAGATACAGCAATCAGAACACAACACATTTTAAAACACACACACCTGCAAACAGTTACCTGGACAACAAACACATTGGTCATCACTCACCTCATCACCACACCTACACATCGCCCTACCAGGTACTTAAAGGGACAGATCACCACACTCACTTGTGCCTTGTTTTCCACTCAGGGAGAGAGAGACAGAGAGAGAGAACAATAAGTATCTTGGGATACTTATTGATGAGAAGACTGCAGAGAAGGCATGCAAGGGCGAGAGCTAGGGAACACCAGCAAGCCCCAGGCACACCTGATCAGCACCCTTCACCTGTTAAATGTGAGGAGGCTCTGGCTCAACAGCCACACAGGAGCCCATCACCACCTGGAGGGCAGCACCTGCCTGCAGATGCACAGCTGCAGCAACAGGATGCTCCACAGCAACAGGACAATCCCCAGCTGCCACAGGGACTCCTGCAGCAGTGGAGGATGTATAGATGACCACCAAGGCCCAGGGTATACTGCCCAAGGATCACCATCTTTGGAATGACCGATGATGAGGTGATTGATCGCTACAAGTTGAGGCCACACAGCATCATTGCCTTGTATGAGGTCTTCAAGGATCAGATGGATCCCATCTACATCCACAAACATGCCCTATCTGGCCTGCAAAAACTCCTCTGTACCATACACTTGATGGCAAGTGGTGCCTTCCAGTCCACTGAGGGTTACTGTAAGCGTTCAAGCTTACCTGTACTAGGGAGCCGGCTGCCTCAGTGCTCCGTTCTGCAGCCGGTCCCCTTGGCGTCCCGGATGCTGTTTCCTCTGGGCTGTGTATGTGGCTACTGTCGCATCTCTTTGGCTCCCTCTGCTGGCCGGCAGGGTCAGGCACACGTCACTTGGATTCCATAGTGACATAATGCCAGCTCTTGAAGGCACAGTACTTGGTGTGCCACTTTCCAGGAGTGGAGCTAAGAGTATTTAAACTACCTGGACACTAACTCCCTTGCCCTTTCGTGGTGTTCCAGTGCAGTTGTAATGATTGAGCTCTATGTATTACCCTGGTTTGTCTGACTACCCAATATGGCACTGACCTGTGGCTCTGTCTGACTATCCGCCTTGTGTATGTCCCTTGGCTTGTCCGATAACCATTCTGGTGCAGACCTGTGGCTCTGGCTGACTACCCGCTCTGGGTATGACTTGGTTTGTCTGACTACCCACTCTGGTGTTGACCTGGGGCTCTGTCCACTGTGTGTCCAGCATACCAATGCTCCAGTGGATATCCTATCTGGTGTGACCCTGTGGCTCTGGTTGACTACCCACTCCATGTATTATCTGGCTTGTCCAACTACCCATTCATTGCTACTGGGATTGTCTGGTGATCCCCTAGGTGCGGACCTAGGCTCAAATATTCCTTACTACCGCTGCCTATCGATTAAGTCTGATTCCCCTACAGGTGCGGACCTGGGGTTCAGTCCGTTATCCTTCCTGAGTGTCTTTCTCTATAGTCTGGTAGCCTCCAGATGCGGACCTGTGGCTCTACAGATTACGCATACATCACAATTACTGGGCCATACTGATCGAGCTTCTTACAGAGGTAATCCCCTACTCTCTAGAGGAGGTGCTAGCTCCGTTAATTATGTACTCCTCTGGTTGCAGTCTACTGCTGAGATGTGCCTGTTTTATTATTTGTGCACAATAAAGTGATTGTTACCTAAAAGTACCTGTCCTGTATTCATTTGTACAAACCGTTACAGTTATGCATCTGGCATGTCGCAGGCCACATTCTCCAGAGTGCTGGCCAAGGTTTTGCCAGCCCTCAAAAGCAAGGCCAGTACCTACATACATTTCCCCACCACGGACATGGACTGGATACACCTCAAGCAGGGCTTTTACAGAAGGGGAGGCATGCCCAGGGTCATGGGTGCTATAGGTAGCACCTATGTCTGTATCAAAGCCCCAGCATGTGACACACATCTATTAATCAACAGGAAGAACGTGCTCATGGCAGAACGAGAAATGCCACTGAGCGGACCTTTGGCCTCCTGAAGTCTTGATTCCGATGTCTGGACCACTCTGGTGGAGCACTGCAGTATGCACCTGGAAAAGTGTGTGACATCATAATGGCGTGTGCAATACTGCACAACATCGCAGTGGACACCAGGCTGATGGATGATATCCAGGCCCCCCCCCCCCATACCTGAAGTGCCCATGGACATCGGCCATGTTGAGGAGACCCTGAGAGGGGCGCAGATCAGAGACAGGCTCATCACGGACCTCATTAGCTGTGAGTATAACACAGGCACCCAAACAATCCATGCAAGTCCTCCATCACTCCTGTGAATTGGTGCCAACACACTAACCACACCGCACATGATGTTCTGTTCCACCCCACAGCATCATTGACACAGCACTGCACTGGCATCAGTATGGCCCCAAACATCATGCATACCATGGACATGGCATATTGTCTGTGGGTATTCCAAAACCATCTTCCATTCCCTTCTCCACGTTGACATTGTTACCTCAAGGATATCACGCACACCCCCAGGAGGAACAAGGTGCAACACACAACCCATGTTCAGCATCTGACAGGACTTGATTGACAGCAACTAACTTGATTTGCCATGATCAGAGCTAGTGCAACCATGGTAGCCTTGTAGCGAAAGAGTGTTAGCCAATGCAATGCATTGGATAACGTTCTGTCACATCAGGGGTTAAAGGGCCATTAGAGTCAACATGGGACCTGTGGTTTGCTAGAGCTGAGAAGAGCAGCAGAGGGATGGATCTACAGTGGTATTGTTACACAACATTGAGGTCAGGAAACGTGGATCAGATCTCTAGGGACACCATGCTGACCTGTGAGTGTGTAGTGATATGTAGCCCTGACATGAATACACACATCAACAAATACGTCATAATCAATGAAACAAATAAAATTGGGCTGCCACTGTCACTCTCACAGTGACAGCCCAAATACTTTAGTTTCATGGAGCTCTCAGAACATACTTGTCGTTGCGTGTATTCATGTCAGGGGCACACATATCCCTAGAGCTGCTTCACATTTCCTTAGTTCTCTGCATAATGGGTTACAGACGAGTACACAACACATTACAAAGCAATGGTTTGTGTACTCACCTGTAACGAAAAAAGATTGAGGGGATTAGGAAGTTGAAGTTGTTGCATGATGATGATCAGTTCAAGGGTGCTGCTCCAAATCCTGTCCTCTTGTCCCACAGGCATCCATAGCATGATCCATTGTTGGACAGAAGATCTTTCATGTGACTGGACTGATGTCTTGACAACACTTCTATGAAGCTCACCCCTTCGTGTTCCAAGTGTTTGTTTTGGTGATGCAATGTTTGACCTGATGTTCACAGCAACCTCTACTGGAACATTCTCGTATAGACACCGAAAACACTGATTCATGTGTGTACTAACATCCAGGTATCAAACCTGTACAGTTAGAATGCTCATCTACAGAGTTGTCAAACCTTGTGGACAACACATGAGCAGGACAGTAGTGCTTCTAAAGTTTTAAGATTTAGTTTCAAAATACAATTAGTGTGCTCACACAAGTATTTAATGCATATAGGCAATATACCCAAAAAATACATGTATGTTCTAATGTACTCTGAGACACAATACAGAAGAACCATCACTATTCAATCTGTGTCCATATGAAGAAATGTTGGATTACACATGTCAATACATAACCACACTCAAGGCTAGAGTATCACCCATACATGGGAAGGCATGACCCACATCACAGGAGTACACTACTTGTTTGCCAGTGAGTGGACTCTGTGATGTATTCATGCAAACAGATTATGGCAGAGATACACTAATGTGTGTTGGGAGTGATAAAGAGGTGATCCAGGGGACATACTTCCACAGTGATTTCATGTCCACGGTTTCTGTGTTGCTCACTAATAGATGTTCTGAGATTGCTGTAGTTTGACATATCTCAGTACATGGCCTACATCAACAAAAACCAGACTAAGTGAACAAGTGTTATCACTGGTGAAGTCTGTTACAACCTTAGTGAAACAACAACTCAATGTACTGGAGAACCCAATGCTCACCCCTGGATTTCAATGTGTGTGCTACACATTGAAATCCTATGGTGAACATTGGATTCCCCAGTAAGTCAGTTTCACAATAACAGCGTGAATCAAAGACAATTTTGCTGCATGTTCCAACGGTCCTGCTTGTTAGTTCTCTGCTAAGTCAAATAGCTTAACCCCTTGAACACAACAATTGATGCTGACGAATGTTCAGTGTTGCACCAGTTGTTTTGCTAAGGGGTATGTATTGTTCAAATCCAACCCACAACGTCACCATATAACACTGTCATGTTATATGGCTCCAGGGATGAATTTCCAGTTGAATTTGTACAACAGTGTGTGTGTGTGTGTGAACCCGTGTTGTAACATCCCCGTAGGCATGATACATAGGCAGAAGTTGTGTTCACTGCATTGCTTGGCAATGCATTGGAGACAACTCTGCAACCCAAGCTATCACCAAACACAAAGCATATCAGACAGGATTCAAAAGCACAATGTTTTGTTTATTGAGGGGAACATGACAAGTTGGGCAGTTTATTTTTTTTTCTTGGGGGGACCTTAGACTGAGTGCCAGAGGTGGATGCCCTGGCTGATTGCCTGGTCACCCTTTGACCCCTAGGTGTGGCTTCAGGTGTCACGCTGGAGGGAGTGGTGGGTGCAGTTGACCCCTCTGCGGACCGCAGCTCTCTCTACACGTAGGTTCTCCCTGCGGTTGTGTTCTCTCAACTCCACCAGCACCTGCCCCAGCATGTCCATCATCCCTGTGTGGTGCTGATGGAGTTGTATGTTCAGTCTTGTGTGCGCCAACTCCAGTGCATGTATCCCTGCCTGGATTCCCTTCTGCTCCTTGTGACATTTTCATTGATCCTGTGGCATTCCCAGAGTAGCCTACTCTGTAGGGACATGCAGTCTGCCTCCATTCCCATGGGTTGTGCAATGCTGGAGGTGGATGTGCCCGGTGACTCTGCTGGTGGGGTTCTTGCTGCTGCTGTGTCTTCAGCTGCTGCTGTGTCCTGAGCTACTGTGTGTGATGTGGCTGCTGCTGCTAGGACAGCTGTTGTAGTGGCTGGTGCAGATGATGGGCTTATGCCCACCACATCAAGTGACTCACTCCTGCCCAATGATGCCTGTCCTGGTGGTGGAGTGAATATTTCCCTCGGTAGAGGGCGCTGGGGCTCCCCAATCAGGTCCACCAGGGGTTGGTAGTCGAGTGGCTAAGGGTCATATCTTGGCCACTGGTATGTGCTTGGCCCTCACTGGGATCATACCTGAGGCCATGCTGGGGAGCCATCCAGGAGGGTAGGCCCATCTGCATGTAATAAGGCACATATTGGGTGGTGGACACAGTCCCTGGCAGCCATTGCCTCCATGGTGGTGGTGGTGGTGGTGCTGGAGGGTAGTAGCTTCTGGAGGTGGTGGGATGCATCCACCTCTCCTCCAGTTGCATCCAGCTGCTGTACTGGGGTAGAGCACCCAGTTGGGGATCAACCAATTAGGTCAGAGCCGGTGGAGGTTCAGCCAGTTGGGTCAGAGCCGGTGGAGGTGTAGCCAGTTGGGTAGCAGACAGCTGTGGAGGAGGTGTGGGTGGTGAGTACAGAGGCTAGTGGCTGGTCCCTTCCTCTGTATACTCCTTACTGGGTGGTGAGGTAGCCTCCTCCATGGGCTGCTGCTGTTGTGGAGGGTCATAACTGTGTGTATAAATAAGGTGATAGTGTGATTAGTAAACATAGCCATGATAGGATGAAAGTGATATCAATACTTAAAATGTGAAAAGAAAAATATATGTTGTAGGGTTTATCCCCCTGAGTAAAACAAGGGTACTCCCACTGCTTAAGGGTGTTTCATTCAAAATGTACCACAGCTCCAAGTTGAACTCCTTTGGTGCAATATCCCACTGGTCTGAAATTGTATATTGGCGCTGTTGATACATCATCCTATGGAGATTCAAGGTCCCGGGACCGAGCTGTCCATAGGATAGTGTAGCAACACTGCCACTGTACAGTTTCAGGCCACTGGGATATTGCCCCTGAAATATTCAAGTTTGAGCTGAGAGACTTTTGGAATACAACACCTTTCAGCAGTGGGGATAACGTTGTTTTACTCGAGGGAGAAACCTTACAACATATATTTTTCCTTTCACATTTTGAGTATTACTATCCCTTTAATGGGATGGCAATGGTTAATTTCACCTTGATGTAATATTGTAGACATTGTAAAAAGAGGTGGATCCATGTTAGTCCTATTCCTCCTACCCTCATGGTTAGACAGATATTGCTATATGTGACAGCTGTAGATTTCAGTCATTTGACCACATGGAGGCCCCATTTGGAGATGAATACTTCATTGGAATGGTCCACAGAGTGTGCTTGCAAACCTGGCACACTTTGTAGACCATTCCAAAGATGGATTCATCTCCAAATGCGGCAATTTTAGCTCTGCTGAAGAGCCTCCGTGTGGTCAAATGATGGATATCTCCAGCTATCACATACACTAATATCTGTCTAACCATGAGGGTAGGAGGGATTGGACTAACATGGATCCACCTCGTTTTACAATGCCTACAATATTAAATCAAGGTGAAATTAACCATTGCCATCCCGTGCAAGGTACATAGAAAGGAATATGATCTGATACATATGTGGATATGTACCTTTCATATGGGTGCAAACATATCCTTACTAGCTATGAGCCCAGAGTTCCGTTCAGTACATGTGATTGTCTTACTGCCTATATATGTGTACCCGTCACAGATGAACTTTTGTTGATATTGTGAATACAAACATACCTCGTATATCCCATATACTAGGTATGTGTATTCTGATGATATCAATAAGAGTTTGTGATCGGTGATGGGTAGGAAGGCAATCACATGTACTGAATTAACTCTGAGTTCACATCTTGTTGGGACATATTTGTACCCATCTGAAAGGTACCTATACACATACATAACCATTTTTCTTTGTGTACATATCCTTTTTGAACAGATCTGCAGTGGGATTCAACTGGTATTCCTCCCTATATTATCAGTTAATCCCATACAATGGAAGATTTTGTATTATTTTACATGTCACACTATGGTTGTCACGATGGTATCCTATGCATTGCATTGTGATGCATGGGATACCAACCTGCAAATCAGAGATTGATGTACTTGACAGGATCCTGTCCATGAGGTCTGTTCCAGTTGAATCCTGAAGGGCAACAATCAAGTCAGTATTGAAGGATATCTTTGACTGAGGCCTGTGTTGTTGTTTTTTTTTTTTTTCTTCAGGGTGAGCCCATCCATCCTTCTGGGTGAGGCAGCCGTATTCAGTCATAGATATACATAATTCATGGCCTGTTTTTGACCAAAGTACAATGGTTCATATTTGGTTCACATATGTATTCTGCAAATAGTGGCTGGTGTACCATCCATCCATGGCATCAGCACTCCTGAGGATCCATGTGTAAATCAAATGTGAGGTGTATAATTTAAAGTTAGAGTAAATGATTGCATGCACAACACCAGGGCCTACTTTTTCACTTTTAATTCTGTGGAATTGTTTTAGGCCTGTGTGTTGCACATAGCAGTTATTCTCAGTGGCACTGTGATTTGTGACCTGCTCCATCCTTTTTGTGATTCAGTAAGCGGTGAAGTAGACCTGATAAACTGAACATGATGCTGACTTCTCCAGTGATCTAATTTCCCCATTTGCAATGTTTTCTATGGAGTCTACACAATGTGACCTTAGCAACTTGATTCATGTTATTGAATATTCTCCGTAGACTAACATTGGGATTGGTGAAGTGAGGGTATGTAAGTGTTAATTTCTTTTTCACCGCTTAGTGAATGTCCCCTGTGTAGCATGCAATAGTTAGCCTATCTACTTGTGTTTTTTTTTTCAGGTTAACCCTTGAGTACCAGAGGGGTTGCCAATGCATTGTTGAGTGATGCATTGATAATCCCTCTAGTACTCAAGGGGTTATGTTCTGGTTTCCCTGTGGGTACATGGATGACATTGTGTTGGAGCAGTTCTGATGTTTAACATACAACACTTTTCTGAGCATGGTTTGTGTGTAATGTGTGTGATCAGCACAGCAACATGAGGGTTAACCAGGGAGTTGTACAGGTTTGGTTGACATTTGTCCTTGTCTTGCATCCTGTTTTAACCCTCAGGGTGCTGTGTTGGTGCAGTTGTGTGGATGAATGATGGGCATATGTTGGGATGTGACTGTGTTTGTGTGTGATGGTTGTGTGGTTTGATGTGGTGTTTAGTTATGGGATAATGCACTTACTGGTAGTATGGAGGCTCCTCTCATCCCCAGTGTCAGATCCTCCAGGGACCCCCTCAATCAGCGTAGATGACAAGGTCTGCCGCAGCATCCCCCATCTTCTTCTGGACCTGCCTTTTGCAGTCGCCTCATCTCTTTTTCACTGAGTCCACGTCCCGCCTGCAGGTGGCCACCACATTGACCCTCCTGCAGATTTGGTTCCAGACAGCCTTCCTCCTCGCAGCCAAGCCAGGGACCCTCTCCCTCAGGAACAGGATGGTCTCCCTCTCTAGCACAGCCTAAACGAGGGCCCTGTTCTCCTCTTCAGTATAACGGGGATCCCTGATCCTCTCCTCCGGCCTGCGAGGGGTCTGAGCCAGACTGCCCTGCCTACGCTTCCCCCGCCTGTGTATGGTGGTCCCCATCATGTACCCCTCGTCCCACTGCAGGTTCTGTCCTTTGTGTGCCTGCTCTTCTGGGTCGGCTCCCCCTCCACCCTGTGGATCTCCCTCTCCCACCCCTATTCTCAACAGGAATTTCCTGCTCTCCTTCCTCCTCTCCTAGCCATCACTCCCCCACTCACACCCAGGCACTCGCCCTCACAGACACACTCGATCCCACTCACTCTCTGTCACACTCTTTCATTCACAGATTCACACTGTCAAAACAAGTTTAAAAAATGTGTATACTGTTATACTGCATCAGCAAGGTCTCTCCCAGGCAGAAATTTCAAGACAGACAGGGGTTTCCAGATGTGCTGTCCAAGCTCTTTTGAAGAAGCACCAAGAAACAGGCAAAGTTGAAGACTGTAAACGCAGTGGTCAGCCAAGGAAACTTATTGCAGCAGATGAAAGACACATCATGCTGACTTCCTTGGCAATCGGTTGATGTCCAGCAGTGCCATAGCTCTGAACTAGCAGAAAACAATGGGACCCTGGTACACCCATCTACTGTCCGGAGAAGCCTGGTCAGAAGTGGTCTTCATGAAAGACTTGCTGGCCAAAAAGCCATACATATGACGTGGAAATAAGGCCAAGCGACTCAACTATGCATAAAAACACAGGAACTGGGGTGCAGAAAAATGGCAGCAGGTGCTCTAGACTGATGAGTCAAAAATTTTAATATTCGGCTGTAACAGAAAGCAGTTTTAGTCGAAGGGATGAAAAGCAGTACAGGAATGGGTGTCTGCAAGCAACAGTGAACCATGGTGGGGGTTTCTTGCAAGTTTGGGGCTGCATTTCTGCAAATGGAGTTGTGAGTTTGGTCAGAATTAATGGTCTCAATGCTGAGAAGTATTGGCAGATACTTATCCATCATGCTATACCATCAGGGAGGCATGCATCTGATTGGTCCCGAATTTATACTACAGCATGACAATGACCCCAAACATACAGTCAAAGTAAGGGGGAACTACCACCCCGCAATAACTTAACCTTCATTGATTCTTCATCTGGCGACTAGCCGGCTCAAAAGGGACTGACAGCGCAGGCGGACGGACGTCACTGTGACGAGATGTCCGTGCTTCCTGCTCCTGTGAGCATCGGTAAAACGCTGAAATCTTCGGAACCGGGTAATATTTCTGGCGACTAGCGCTACTAAGCAGCTAGTCTCCAGATGAAGAATCAATGAAGGTTAAGTTATTGCAGGGTGGTAGTTCCCCTTTAAGAACTATCTTCAGCATGAAGAACAAGGAGTCCTGATCTCAACATCATTGAGTCTGTCTGGGATTACATGGAGAGAGAGAAGCAAGTGAGGTTGCCTAAATCCACTGAAGAACTGTGGTTCGTTCTCCAAGATGTTTGGAACAACCTACCTGCCGAGTTCTGTAAAAAACTGTGTGTGAGTGTACCTAGATGAACTGATGCTATTTTGAAAGCAAAGGGTGGTCATACCAAATATTGTTTTAATATATATTTTTTTCTGTTCACACATTACTGTGTATATGTATATACACACATATATATATATACTAGTTGAAGAGCACGTCGCGGGGCAGTCATGCACAGTAGAGACTGCCCACACCACGGCTGATACAGTGCCAGCCGGTCGCAGTGCAGTCATGCTTAGTAGAGACTGCCCGCGCAGCGGCTGATACAGAGTGGGACGCTCCTTCGGAGCAGGCAGTCTCTACTGCGCATGACTGCGTCGTTACAAACTTTGTAGCGAATTATTATATAGGATGTATGAGTGTGTATATATATATATATATATATATATATATATATATAAAATATATATTTTGTGTGAAACTTCTAAAATCTATCAAAATAATGGTGGAAAATGGCAAAATAAAAGTGATTACATGTTAGTCAAACTCGCTAAAAACAAGTAAATCTATAAATAGAGGTAATTGTTTGATACAACCCACCCAGTCCAGTTCACAGAAACTCCCAAACCTATATGTTAGCTTGCCATAATCATACCACAATCATGTCATACACTGCTCTTATCGCAAAAGGGGCACAGCGTTGGCCGTGGGGATTAAGTCATTTGGGTGCTTGAGGGTTATTGAACACATTGATTGACAATGGTTTGGGTATGTTTGCGACAGTGAAAGGTTTGTATTTGACGGGCAAAGAATTATCCATACAGTGGAATGTGCTGGATACCTTTTTACCACTGAAGGAAGCCAACACATTGCACATTTTGTTTGGTTTCTTTAATCCCTTTCATTGGCAAACAGCTATCCAACACTTTTCACTGCATGGACCCCTGTTTAGGTCTCAAACAATTAACTGTTTCAGTGCTGCAAACATACCCAAACCATTGTCAATGACTGCACTGAATACCCTTCAAGCTCTCAAAGGACTTAATCCCCATGGGCAATGCCGTGCCCCTTTTGCTACTAATACTATACATAGAGACGCACACATACACACCACACATATATACATTTAAGAAAGGATTGTCAAGTCTTAATGTTGTTTTCATCATGCCTGATTTTAATACCTATGTATCTCTCTTTCCAGCATATCACACTGCAGTACCCATATTGGAAGATTAACCTTCATGCCCTGGCCCAGCAGTAGCAGCAACAACATCAGTCACCACTGGCTGGCAGCAGCAGGATGACAATAAGACCTGATACATGATGTATGCCACTGAGACCAACCTCCATTCAGTCATGTCTGGCAACAGCAGGACCGACTAGGCTGGATGTCACTCAGAGTCCCCATCTTCCAGCCAGATCTGGCTGCAGCAGGATCAAACAGATTGCACGCCTTAGACTACCCAGCAGAGGAACTATGCATCCCTAAAATCATCAGCTGGTGGGGGACTACTGAAACATACCTCCCAAGTGTGGCACATGGACCAGCCACACCTTGATCTGCTGAGACTACCTCAGAGGCCTATCCTCTTAGAGAGCTACACACCACTTGGCCCCTACAGGTCCTTGGATGCATCCAGGAACAGGAAAGTAGAACTGGACTTTGGGAGGCCATCCGAATATTACTTAACCACCCAGTATATGCTTACCCACCCGGCTTTGAAGCAGTTTGGCATCACGCGTTGGGCTTGTGTGGCTCTTGATAGTAGTGATCTCGTTGATCTTTCGTCCTCTCACCATGATTTTTGATCTAGCACATTTTGTTGGTTAAGTAGTTGCACACTTGTTGAAGTAATATTTGCACTTTCTTATTGCTACGCTTAATATATTTTGCACTTTTGGCAATACACATATATATATATATATATATATATATATATATATATATATAATATATATATGTGTGTGTTTTGATATGTAGTTTGGGAGGGTATATTGACTCGGTGGGAGGTCTTTAGGATATAATTGTGATAACTGTGTATTATTAGGCTTACCTTGTTACTGATATTTATGCAGTACTATTATTTATTCAGTTTGTTATCATGGGAGGTCCCCCTATCTAGTTGTTTTTAAGCTGATTTATATATATGATATATGTTGCTTCAATATACTTGTATTGTACATTATTACTGGGTTGTGTGCCTCTGTTAAAGGGTTTCTTTACAAAATTCAGAGGATTCTTCTCTGTTTTCACCTAAATTTAATTGTTTGGGACTGATGACCAGGCAATAGCGCAGACACCTTTGCTTACAGACATCTGCACTCCTGCACTATCAGTCCCGGTCTCCTCTAGGAGGCGTTGCATGGTACCTTTAGGTACCAGAAGGGACTGACGGCGTAGGCGTGCAGATTCCTCTAAAGCGCTGTTGCCTGGACATCAGTCTCGGCAGAAGTAGTATTTCTCAGTAATGCTGTAATTATGCTGACTAGTACTACTATTGTTAAGCTTATTGCTAGATATGTAATTGTTGGGGGAAAACTTTATTTGGGGTGATAGTTCCCCTTTAAGCAGTCTAATGTCTAAAGACCCAAGGCAGCCTGATAGAACCCGGTAATTCTTAGCACTCCCTGCCATTAAGCTGGTCTTCCTGCTGCCTTAGGAGGTAGCTTGCAAGCCTACAGGGAATGAGTGTCATTTATTTTTTGTGAAGCCATGCTATGGGAAGGCAGATTTTAGATCAATTTAGTCTGGTGTCTTAGCTTTGATCTGTCCACCTTGAGTGACCCTGCCAGGAGTATATGCTCCTGATGGCATAGTTCTCACTTTCATTGACACACACAAACACTCCCACCAAGATAAGGCATTGACCCATGGAAGTGATATATACAGTATGTACAGTGTATATATATATATATATATATATATATATATATATATATATATATATATATATCAGCTCAAATGGAAGTCTGAAAGCACGCTCTCTTGTTAAGTTTTCTGCCCAGGTGCACATCCCAAGGTAAATTTGTAGATGAAATAATACTGGGCAGCACCCGTGGGACTTTTCAAGTAGTACTTTATTGTGAACAGCTGGGTCAACGTTTCGGTCCCAAAATGGGGGCCTTTCTCAAGACAAATAATGCTAGTATAACCTCGTGTATATATACTCGCCTGTCCTCGGCGTTGCTCACGACACTAGTGACGTCATCGCTCCCCGCAATGTGATTGGTTAGTGGGGAGTGGACGAACCCCATTGATCAGTGACAAACACTTCGCATCGTTGCGTGAACACACACAACCATGCGGGTCATTCACACGGCTCGTCCTGCCTGCCTGTACAGCGAATGTGGCAAGATACATGTGAAAAAAGCAGACTGTAAGATTCTAAAATGCATGATAGCGAAAAGCTCAGCGGAGCATATTATCTAGCAAGTATGGCATACAGATCCATAAAACGATAAGTCCAAAGATGATAGGTTACCAGAAATACTGAAGGGGCATACAAAGATGGACCACCTTCTGAAGTCCTAAGTGGGACAGCCCGATGTGAGTCAATACAATCACATCACCACATCCTAATGAATTTAGGGAGGGAGTCCAAAACTATGCCATCAGGGCCAATATAACCAACCAGCCACATAGCCACAGAAAAAGTTGATACATAAGAGGCATCCATGATAAGCCCAAATGCAGGTCCAATATGAAGCCAAATGAGGTGACTGAATGATTCACAAGGTTGAAACATGGGTTAATAGTGAAAAAATATCTTATTACCCAGACTGGTGTCCAGAGGTCCAATAAGGTTATAATAAACATGATCCTTAGGAATGCCCATTATAAGGGCTGCAAATGAGCAGGGTATAGGCAGTCTAGTCCGATAAAGGATGTATGTTAATAGCAACGCCCTCACCTGGAGGGTTCTATGCCCAAAACATCCTGGAGAGACTGCCCCCCCCTCCCCCGCATCATAAGGGTAACAAACTGATAATAGAGAGGAGGCCAAGTCCTATGAATAGTGTAATGTTAATGGCAACACCCATCAAACAGGTTCTATGCCCATACACATAGATACAAATATCTATTGACTGGAGACAGTTTTTCACACCCCCAATCAGGATGTGTCATAAGGATTAAACACAGACTCACATGTACTAGCAGCTATGTGGTATACTTCATTAAGTGTCCATGTAGCCTGTTCAGCCTGGAAAGACCATGGGCATAGAACCTGTTTGATGGGTGTTTTGGGCATAGAAACATTTGACACACCATAACCTTTTCAGTTTGTGCTCAACATGTGCACCAAGCCTCAATAGCAAGCCAGTAAAACCAACCTCATGCTGACGAGTTCCATTGACAAGAAACGGCCGTCCATAAGTAGTTCACTGGCTTTGCATCTCTTCCTGAGTTGTGTCTTAAAGCTGTTGCTCAACATAAACATACTCTAAGGAATCCATGTATAAAATGGAATCTGAGGCAAAAAGGTGATTCCTTGTTAAACGTATTTGCATATGCCTACCTAGAATCCCTTGCAGTAGTAACAACACTGCACATGTGAGATTTCTTTGGTAAAAGCAAGTCTTATGGATTGACTGAAGTGTCAAATTTTTGTTTAACATTGTATCTATCACCCACCAAATTCAGGTGGAAGGGGTTTTCATTCAATTTTTTCCCCACCATAACCTTTTCAGTTTGTGCTCCACATGTGCACCAAGCCTCAATAGCAAGCCAGTAAAACCAACCTCATGCTGGCGAGTTGCATTGACAATGAAATGGCCATGCATGAGTGGTTCACTGGCTTTGCATCTCTTCCTGAGTTGTGTCTTAAAGCTGTTGCTCAGCATACACATACTCTAAGGAATCCATGTATAAAGTGGAATCTGAGGCAAAAAGCTGCACCTCATCGACGAGGCCCATCAAGGCTGAAACATAGGTCTGGAGTTGTCCGTGAGTAGTTCACTGCTGCCTATCGCCAACACCCGGGGGAGATTAATGCTTGTAGTGGTTCCGAACACTGCATAACACCAGTGAGGTTAGAGAAGCACAGTATTCCTAACAGAAGGCACTTCTTCCGGCTGCGGAGAAGGCTTCCATCTGACTCTGATTCGCCAACACCCGGGGGAAATTAATGCTGGTTGGGCTCCGCCCCTTCCTAACACTGGTGAGATAGAAGACGCTCAGAAGCCCTTTTGGGAAGGCACACTCTCTGGCGGTGGTAAGAGCTCCAAAGGGAACAATCTACAGGCCGAAGCTTGAGAAAGCAAGGCGCTAAACTGTGAATTTGTGGAAGCTGCGGAAGCGCTTGGAGGCGCACGAACAAAGACTGCGCAGGAAACTCCCCTCCAGGAAACCAGAACGGTCCAAAGTTTGGCGCAGCTGAAGCTGCGTCTAATCGGCGATGGGACTGCGCCTAATCAGTGAATTTGTGGAAACTGCAAAAGTTCTTGATAGCGCACAAACAAAAACTGCACAGGAACTTCCCCTCCAAGAATCTTGTGCACTTGAAGTTTGGCGTAGCCTGAACCACAAGCAAGGGACCACTCAAGAATAGTTGTGCCTAAACGGAGAATACGTGAAACGGCAGAAACCCCAGTAGAGTTGCACAGAGACACTGCGCAAGGCACATCCTTACAAGGGAACTTGAGTAGCAAAATCTGATAAAGCTCCAGAAGGAATTGCCAAAAAAAGAACAGTTACAATTCGGAAAACGGCGAATACGCCAGAAGCAGAGCAAAGACATAGGCTCCAACACAAGGCTCTGAAAGAGGGAAAGATATCAACCTGTGCACCCATCAAGACCTCTACAGACCTTCAAGCACACACTAAGGAGAAGAAGAGCCCCCAGAATGCCGCAGTAGGAGGAACTAGGGTAGCCAGCACCAATACAGCGGAGCAGGCTGACACGGCAGCCAAACCCAGAAGCGAAGGCACGACGTTGACTCAGTTCAGAGCTCTGGCAGCGGAAGTAGTCAACCCAAGTCCAGTAATGGAAATGGAGCAGACAACAGATGCAGCCCAGGGAGTGTACCCACCCTAGAGCCATGGATGAGGCAGACTGTGGTGCTGAAGTTGAAGGAAGTGGACTGTGAGACTTTCAGCAAAGAAATGGTGCTGGACCGCGGCTTCTCCGTAGTGGAGAGGCTAAGCATACAGAATCTCCTGGGCGGTATTTTCTACATCACCTTCATCTGTATGAATGTGTGCAAGCGGTACTGGGACAAGGTGCAGACAAAGAGACATGAACTCTCCTTCTCCCGCTTTTTGGGCAACTGCCCTATTCAAAAAGAAGAGAAGTGGGTAACTGTCTCAATGAGAAATCCACACACACCGGGACATGTCATCTCTACGTTCCTGAAGCGGTTCTGCACTGTGGTAAGAGAGCCCTCCCAGATAAAGAACAGACATGGCTTCTGGACAGGAAAATGGTCCCTTGTTGTGCGCCTCAGACAGGACAAGGGATCTCCAGATGGGTTGCAACATCTACCCCCAAGTTTCACCCTAGGCAACTCTGCAGGCATCCTCTTTTATCAGGACCAGCCCCAAACATGCAGGAAGTGCGGCCAGACCGGACATCAGGGGAAAGACTGCAAGGAGAGTGCATGCATAAACTGTAGAGTGGCAGGGCATGAAACAAAGGACTGTCCAAGGAAGATGACCTGCAACCTCTGTGGGGAAGCCAATCATACGTTTGTCCACAGAGGGCAAAAAGCTACGCAGCAGTGGCAGGAAAAGGCCTCCAAAAAGCTGGTCCCCCACCAAAACTGCCTGGTAGCAAAAAGAAGGAAACCCCAGCACCAGAGAAAACTTCAGTGGGTAAGACTGAAACTCCCCAGACCCCCTCCCCTCTCTCCCAGGCAGCAGTGAAACTGGCCCTCCCAGCTCACAATGCCACTAATCCTCACACCATCACTAATCCTACCAGCCCTCTTCTAAACATCTCCCCTCCCAGCCCTCTTCTAAGCCTCTCTCCTCTGACACCTCCTCTGAAACTAACACCTCCCCACAGCTCTCCACTAATCCCCCTGAAGCAGCTATAACAACCTCCCCAACTGCCTCAGATTCCTTCCCTCCCTTGTCTTCTGTTTCTTCTGTTTCAGGCCCACCTTTGAAGGAGCAATTAAAGAAAAAATCTGGAAAAAGGAAAAAAGACGAGGAGAGCCCTGATAAAGGCACCAGACAGAAAAGAGTGCCTCCAAAGGAAAGCACCCTCCCTGAGACAAAAGAGGACAGCAACATAGGGGGCATGGAAAAAGCAGTGATCCCCCTTGGACACCCAGCCTTAGAGGGAAAAGGACAGTATTATGCTGACATCCTGGACTTCTTGGAGTCTGTCCTACAGACTGATGAACCTCCAGACTGGGGAGGAGGAGGGGAGAACCCAATGGTGGAGAGTGGTAACTAGTGTCACTGTCTATATGTCCTATCTAACCTAACCCTCGTACTGGTCGGGTTGGGGCAGCTCTAAGTCTGCAGGTGTAGCCATTTTGATCAGAGGGGGGCGGTTCGCGTTTGATTCTGTCCAGGAGCTAGTCTGCGGCAGACTTCTTGTCGTAGATGGCTCCTGGGCACCTGAGCCCGTGCGGCTTATCAACGTGTACGCCTCCCCTGAGAGAAATGAGCAACTGGAGCTTTTCCAGCTCCTGCGGACCCAGCTCGCTACCACCCGGGCAGTGGTGATGGGTGGAGATTTTAATTGCCCAATTGAGGAGGATGGGCACAGCTCCTGCCATAATGCAAAGCTGGATAAAACATCCAGGTTACTGATAGAGATGGTCAGTGAGGCGTCCTTGCGGGACGCGGTGGGCTTCATTGGGGCAGGCTCCGTTAATTATACTTGGAGCCGCCCCAATGGCTCAACGTGTTCTTTGATTGACTTCCTGTTCACCTCTAGAACAGTAGAGCACAAGTGGCACTCTATGGTCCCCTGCTACTTCTCTGACCACAGGGCCATTCACTTCCAAGGGGTCCTGGGCAAAGGGTTTCCTCCCGGTCCAGGCTCCTGGAAGTTGAACTGTGCCCTGCTGGAAAGAGAGGAGATTGTAGAGGAGCTGTGGGGTGCTTATAAAATGTGGAAACTAGATAGAAAAAACTAGATAGTAAAAACTAGATAGTACTTCCCCACCATGGCCCAGTGGTGGGAGTTTATGAAAGTTAAATTCCGCAGTTTCTTTCAGGCAAAAGGCATACGCCAGGTGTGTGAGAGGAGGAGTGAACTCAGGAGACTTCAAAAGAAACTGCACTCCCTGCAGGGCCTCCAACTCTGCGGCTGGGATGTGAGAAAGGATGGATGAGACCAAAGAGGGCCTGAAAAGGCACTTTGAGGAGGAGTCCAGACGCATTATCTTCCGTTCCAAGGTGGAGTACCTGGAGAAGGGTGAGAAATGTAACTCTTTCTTTTTCAGGAAGCTCCACTCTGCACACACTCCCTGATAGAACTGAGGGATAGAGATGGCAGAATCCAAGAGGGGAAGGGGTCATGAAAGTGGTCACAGACTTCTACAGAGACCTCTACTCCCCCAAAGACACAGACCAAGCTGATAAGTTCCTGTCAGGTATCACTAACTCTGTTGATCCCGCAGGTAGAGCAGCTATGGACTCCCTCGGCATTGGAGGAGCTGTTCTCTGCTGCCAGATCCTTCAAGTCGGGCAGGACCTGGGCTGTGATGGTCTCCTAGCTGAATTTTGTATAAAGCTGTGGGACCTCATAGGCCCGGACCTGCTTGAACTATATGAGGAGATGGTGGAGGAGGGTAGAATGCCTCCGACGCTAAGGGAGGGCATGATCATGATCTTGTATAAACAGAAGTGAGAGAGATGCGACCTTAAAAATTGGCGGCCCATCTCTCTCCTGAATGTGGACTACAAGATTCTTGCCAAGGTACTAGCCAACAAGTTAAAGAGGGTCGTTGGTCAGATTGTTCACCCAGACCAAACCTGCGGCATTCCCGTTCGCAGAATAGCAGATAACGCCCTAATCAGAGACACAGTCCACTATATCAGAGACCGCCGTATAAAGGCAGCCTTGATCAGGAGAAGGCCTTTGACCGTGTCTCTCATGAATTCATGGGCGGGGCACTGCGCAGATTTGGGCTGGGAGAAATGTTCTGTTCGTATGTTAACCTAATGTACCTTGATATTTTCAGTACGGTGCTGGTGAACGGCTGGAAGACTGACCCCTTTCCAGTGCTTTCTGGAGTCAGACAAGGTTGCCCTCTCTCACCTCTCCTTTTTGTCTGTTGTATAGAGCTCTTCGCTGAATGCATCAGACAGAATCCAGAGATCAGGGGGATCACTGCACCAATACGTGGCAGACAAGAGGCAAAGTGCTCGCTGTACATGGACGATGTAACCATCTTCTGCGCTGACCAGCAATCAGTGAAAGAGCTCGTCCAGACATGCAAGGACTTTGGCAAAGCTTCGGGTGCAAAGGTCAACTGTGGGAAGTCAGAGACCATGCTCTTCGGGGAGTGGCACCTGTCTTCTGACCCCTTCCCTTTCCCCATGAGGACAGGCATCATCAAAATCCTGGGAGTCTGGTTCGGTGGAAAAGGCGTGGCCCTGAAGTGTTGGGATGAAAAAAAGCAAAAGTCAGACAGAAATTTGGACTATGGAGCCTCAGGGACCTCACCATAGAGGGAAAAATACTGGTACTGCAGAATGAGATTCTTCCAGTTCTGCAGTATATGGCCCAAGCTTGGCCACCCTGGGCAACAATTTGCAGAGCCATCATAAGGGCAGTGTTTCACTTCATCTGGGGCTCCAAAAAATGGACAGAGTGAAGCGTGCAGTTATGTACAAGGAGCCCCATACAGGAGGAAAGGGGGTGCCAGACATCCCCACCATGTTGTGGGCCTTCTTTGTGTGCAACTGTGTGCGGAGGACTTTAAGAGAGAGCGGCCATGTCCCGTTTCTTCCTGCTTCCTCTTTGGAGAGGACTAGTTTGGGAGAGGTGGGACACCTCCATCCCTTACAACTGGACTATCCCCTGGTTCTACCAGGATGTTGGTAGATTTGTGAGGGAGAACCAATTGGAGGGTGTTAAACCAGAACTGTGGACCCTAAAGGTCATATATAAGCTCATCAGAGCAAAAGACATTATAGAGACAATTTCAGGACTCCCAGCTGCCACTTCCAAGATGGTATGGCAGAACGTGTCATCAGGGAGACTCACCAACAAACACAAGGACACTGCATGGATGGCCATTCAGGGGGGTCTGACTCTCAGGTCATTCATGCATGCAAGGAACCTATGCAGGTATAGACACTGCCCTAGAGGATGCGTGGCAGAAGAAACTGCCCTGCATGTTTTTTGGCAGTGCCCCTTTGCCCAAGCTCTGTTGGATGACCTGGAAAATGAACTCAAAGACTCTGTTCCAAAGAGACACTTGTCGTACCACTCGGTACTGTATGGACTATTTCCAGAGACACTCGTATGGTGCTATCCAGGAAGCCTGGCGCATCATGTGTTATGTCAAAAACGCTCTGTGGTTTGCAAGGAATCGTCTGGTGCTGAGGAGAGAACAGGTGACAACACAGGACTGTCGCAGACTGATCCACAGTCTGCTAAGAGACTATAACATCTTGGACAGCCCTGAAGAGGAGGACTAGCATCCCCTCCAATGTCTCAATATCACTGTCACCTCCCCTTGGCCCCCTGACCCACCCTGACCCATGCCCCATATCCCCACACACACACACACACACACACAATCCCCCAGGCGAATGCCCACAGAGACTTTAATACAGTGAAATAAAGTACAAGTGTTGTGTTCAATAAAGTGATGACACAATAAAGTTCAAATGCACCTGTGTGCTGCCAAAGTGCACTGTGTTGCAGGTATTAAGAATTTTATTGTTTTAAATGTATGAATGGACTCTGTATTGGAAAGCATTACTGTACAAAGAAATGTTGTATTGTATTTTACATGTCAAAATAAAGATTATTTAAAAAAAAAATAAATAAATAACAAATAAAAGAGAAAAATTAGTGGTTCACTGGTTTTGCATCTCTTCCTGAGTTGTGTCTTAAAGCTGTTGCTCAGCATACACATACTCTAAGGAATCCATGTATAAAGTGGAATCTGAGGCAAAAAGGTGATTCCTTGTTAAACTTATTTGCATATGCCCACCCAGAATCCCTTGCAGTAGTAACAACACTGCACATGTGAGATTTCTGTGGGAAAAGCAAGTCTTATGGCTTGACTGGTGTGTTTAACATTGTATCTACCACATATATAGATATAGATATAGTTACAGATATAGATATATATATATATATATATATATATTAGATGTATATTTTCCTGTATTTTCTATGTTGTAAAATTCCTGAACATGTAATAGGTTATGCAGTATATTAAATATTTCCTATAAATTGTGTTTGGGCTTCATAATAATGCACCTGTCTTAATATGAGGGAGACATTGTTAGAAGGTGTACACAGGTGGTGTTTATTATGGCCTGAGCACCACTTGTCAGTTCAAAAATGTTTTGGAAGGCCATAGGTGTATGGCATCTCTAAACAAGTACAAAACAATTCACAATACTTAAATGCATAACAAAAAAGAGAAAATGGAGAACATGCAATATGGAGAAATGCAGTTAGTCCTTGTAACGGAAGCTGAGAAGGGACCGCGTCACCTTCCGCCGTCGTTCCTGGGTCTCTCCTTCTCTACGCAGATAAGCGCCGTCAGGTGCACCGGTTGGAGTATGAACAGTCACTGGAAATAGCCACAGGATCGCTGGAAGCAGGGAAGCCGGGAAGAGTCCACGTCGCCGCCTGACAGCCCACGAAGTTAGGTCGCAGGAAACTGGCAGCAGGCGGTCGGCGATTCAGGATACTTGGCGCAGATGGGTATCAGAGTGGATACTTTAGACCATAAGCAATACAAGACTCCAGGACTCCTTGTTCACTCCAAAACAGAACTCACTTTATTGACACAAACTACAGATATTTATATACAGTACAGTACATTGGATCACATGGGGAAACCTGATACAATAGGGAACTTGATTAAATCAAACACATCAGACAAAAGGCAAGGGCTGACAAAATGAGAGCATTCACAGAGGTAATCAACTCACAACATAATACAAAGGGCTGGCAACAGAGTTTCAGGCTATACAATAGGTGACTCACAGACTGAGGGGTGTGAATGGATTAACACACACAGCAGGGAGGTCTCAGGACAGTTCTCACTCCAAGGACTTGAGTGGCCAGAATATTCATTTCCTTAACAATGGCCAGGGGTTGAATAATTAAGCAAAAGACTTGGGAGTCTGCAATACATAATGAAATAATTAACCCCTCACTGCCTATTCCCTTGGAGTAAACCCTCAACATTCTACATACAATAACTAAAACGTTCGCCATACATTAAACATACTATGTGATCCAAAGTCTATGAATTTAAGTCTTTCTCTTAGGGAATAGCTGGCCAGTTTGTACGCCAAGGCACAGCACAGAGTCCAAACAGTAATAAATGTCCATAGTCTTTGAATAAATAGTTTGAGGTCCAGACAAGGGCTCAGTAACGGGTAGGATCCGTTACATTTCTCCCCCTTTTTGTACCAAGCCAGCGGGGACAGTAGTAAACGCTGACTTGGAGCTGTAGGAGAGCATTGAAGTTGTGAGCCACTTGTCTGGACAGTTCATTAGTCTGGAGGCCTTGGTCCTAGGCCAGTCTCAAATGGGAAGCCCCTTGTCCTGGGCCAGGGAAACAATGAGCAGTCCTTTTGTCCTGGGCCTGTAGAAAACATGAGCCCCTTGTCCGGGCCTGGTAACAGAAACAAGTCCCTTGTCCCTAAGACAGCTGGTGAAGGCGCCAACTAGAGGGGACAATATCCTAGACTTAGTATTCACAAATGGAGACCTGGTATCTGAGGTGAAGGTGGGAGAAAATCTAGGTTCCAGTGACCACCAATGTTTGTGGTTCAGAATCCAGACTGACTACGAGAAATCCCATTCTGCAACCAAAGTATTGGACTTTAGGAAGACGAAGTTTGAGGATATGGGAGAATATGTAAAGAAAGAATTAAAAGGGTGGGATAAAACACCGAGAGTGAGTACTCAGTGGAAGACACTCAAAGAAGTCCTCTTAAAGGCAACAAGATTACATGTTAGACAAATTAGCAAGAGGAAAAGAAAGAGAAATCCACTATGGTTTACTAGAGAGGTAAGAGCTATAGTGAAAGATAAAAAGTCTGCCTATAAGAGATATAAAGAGACTGGAAGTGAAGCGGACAGAGAAGGGTATAAAACTATACAGAAGAAGACTAAACAGATGATAAATGCTGCTAAAGCCTCAAAAGAGGAAGAAATGGCCAAATCTGTTAAGAAGGGGAATAAAACCTTCTTCAGATATATCAGTGACAGGAAGAAGAAAAACTGCGGGATTACAAAAATTAACAACGGAAAAAATCAGTATATAGAAGAGGAAAAGGCGGTCGCTGACCATCTGAATAACTACTTCTGCTCAGTTTTTTCAGACGGCGGCCCTCATAATCAGAAAATGGCTGAACACAGCATTGCCTCTAGTTGTATAATTTTAGCCCCAGTGTTTTCAGAGGCCGATGTTCTAGAGGAACTTGTCCGGCTAAAGTCAAATAAAGCGATGGGTCCGGATGGAATCCACCCTAGAGTTCTTAAAGAACTCCGATCTGTCATAGTTGGCCCCCTGACTAATCTGTATAACCAGTCCCTTCTTACGGGAGAAGTTCCTGATGATTGGAGAATGGCCAATGTTGTACCCATTCACAAGAAGGGTAGTAAAGAAGAAGCTAGTAACTACAGGCCAGTCAGCCTGACATCTGTAGTGGTAAAAATGATGGAGACTCTTCTAAAGAAGAAGATAATTGACCATCTAACAAAAAACAACCTGATGGACCCAAACCAGCATGGCTTCACTGAGGGCCGATCCTGTCAGACTAATCTCATTGATTTCTTTGACTATGTAACTAAAGTGCTGGATGAAGGTGGTGCTGTGGATATCGCCTACCTGGATTTCAGTAAAGCTTTCGATACAGTTCCCCATAAAGAGCTGATAGATAAATTATCAAGAATTGGACTTAACCCCTGGATAGTTCAGTGGATCTGCAGTTGGCTGAAGGACAGAAACCAGAGGGTTGTTGTTAATGGAGTGTATTCTGAGCAGAGACTGGTTACAAGTGGAGTGCCACAAGGATCTGTTCTGGGCCCTGTTCTGTTCAACATGTTTGTAAGTGACATAAGGGAAGGCTTGGCAGGGAAGGTTTGCTTGTTTGCTGATGACACAAAAGTGTGTAATAGGGTTGATGTTCCAGGAGGTGTCTGTAATATGGAGAATGATTTGGCACTATTAGATAAGTGGTCAAAACAATGGAAACTTCAGTTCAATGTTTCCAAATGTAAAATAATGCACTTGGGGACAAGAAACCCTCAATCTGACTATCGTATTGGCAGTTCTGTGGTAGCAAAGACTTCAGAAGAGAAGGATTTGGGGGTGGTCATCTCTGACAGCCTCAAGATGAGTAACCAATGCAACCAGGCGGTGGGGAAAGCAAATCGTATGCTTGGCTGCATAGCTAGAGGTATAACAAGCAGGAAGAGGGAGATTGTGATCCCTCTGTATAGAGCTCTAGTGAGACCACATCTGGAATACTGTGTACAGTTCTGGAGGCCTCATCTGCAAAAGGATATAACTAAAATTGAGCGGGTTCAAAGAAGAGCTACAAAAATGGTGGAAGGTCTAAAGCATAGAACTTATCAAGAACGACTCAGAGATCTAAATATGTATAGTCTGGAGGAAAGAAGAGAAAGGGGGGACATGATTGAAACCTTTAAATATGTTAAAGGACTGAACAAGGTTCAGGAGGGAAGTGTGATTAATAAGAATCTGAATACAAGAACAAGGGGGCACAATCTGAGGCTAGTTGGAGGAAAAATCAAGAAAAACATTAGAAAATATTATTTCACTGAAAGATTAGTAGAAACTTGGAACAAACTTCCAGCAGAGGTGGTTGATAAATCCACAGTAACACAGTTTAAACATGCCTGGGATAAACATGTATCTATCCTAAGATAACAATAAAGGAATACTAAAGGGCAGACTAGATGGACCAGGTGGTCTTTTTCTGCCGTCAATCTTCTATGTTTCTATGTTTCCTGAACCAGGGGTTCAGTCTTGGTTCTTAATCCTGGGCCAGGGATATTAGTGCCTGCTGGCCCTGGCAATCACCAAATTGGGCGGCCTCTCCTGGGCTATGCTCCACTCAGAGCTGGAGTCCAATGTTCCTGGGTCTGGGGCCAGTGGCTCAGGGTCCAGAGCCAATCTATACGGGGAATCTCCCTGGGGCAACTGGGTCTCTGGATCCTGTGCATCAGAATGTGGGGAGAGGGGCATATCTCCCCCTTTTAGTTGGGCCATCGCCCCAGAGGAACAGGAGAGGATGTTTGTCCCACTCCCCTGTGCTGGGGCAACGTTCTGGGGCACATTCCCACCCCCCATGCAGAACTCAGGGAATTCAGGGGCCCCAGTAACATCCCTGTTGAGGACTGTGGTCCCTCTCACCAAGTCAGGGGCCAAAGGGGGACTGGTGGGGGGCGCCTTCTTGGGGCTGCTGGTGCACTTGCTCCCATTCACCAGCGTCAGGTCAAAACAAGGGGTAGTGTGCTCACACCTACACACCACAGCAGGGAATTCACAAGGGTTGATGGGGACCGCATTCCCACCCATCAGTTCATACAATATTTCCTCTGGCGGGCCAGTAGTACTGCTTTCTCCCAGCCTGCTGGGGTCCTCCTCTGGTAGGCCATCCTTAACAGTCCCTTTTCCTGCCTTGAGGGAGACCGCAGTCCCATCCCTCAAGGCTGCAGCATCCATGACCCTGGGGAGCACACACGGCTCTGCTCCCAAGGCATTCTCCAGCAAACCAGGGACCATCTTTTTAGGGCTGCTGGTGTGCTTGCTCCCACTCACCAGCATCAGGGCACAACAAGGGGTGGTGTGCTCACTCCTGCACACCACAGCAGGGGATTCACAAGGGTTAATGTGGACCGCACTCCCACCCATCAGTTCACAGTCCATATTTGTAGGAGGGCCAGCAGCACTATTTTCTCCCATCCCACTGGGGTCCTCCTCCTGTAAGCCATTACACATAGGCCCTTCTTCTGCCTTGAGGGAGACCGCAGTCCCATCCCTCAAGGTGGCATTACTTGTTATCCTGGGGTGCACGCACGGCTCTGCTCCCAGGGCATCTTCCACCCCCACCAGGGGCAACATCTTGAGGCTGCTGCTGGGTTCTCTCCCACCCACTACAGCAGGGGCCTCAGGGGGACTGATGGGCTTGCTCCCACCCATCAGTTCACAGTCCATATCTTTAGGAGGGCCAGCGGCACTGTTTTCTCCCAGCCCACTGGGGTCCTCCTCCTGTAGGCCATTACACATAGGCCTTTCTTCTGCCTTGAGGGAGACCGCAGTCCCATCCCTCAAGGCGGCATCATCCATGGCCCTGGGGTGCACACACTGCTCCTCTCCCAGGGCATTCTCCAATAGAACAGGGGGCATTTTTCTGGGGCTGCTGGTGAGCTCTTCTCCCCTCACCACAGCAGGGGGTTCACAGGGACTGATGGGCTCTCTCCCACCCATCAGTTGGGGCATACAATTGCTGCTGGTGGGGACCTGCGTCTCGTCCACCGCAGCTGGGAAAACAGGGGAAGGGGCAACATGCCTATCAGGGGAGACGTCCGTCCCATCCCCTGATGCAGAGGCATTCTCTTCACTGAGGGGGAACGGATTCCCACCCCTCAGCTCAGGCAACAAACAGTCCAGGGGCAAAGGGGTATCAGGCAGGGCAACAGGGGCACTGGTGAGGAACGCATTCCCACTCACCAGTGTGGAGTGAACAGGGGCAGCTCCATCTAAGTCCTCAGCTCCACTGAAGTCCTCCTCAGATGAGTAGCCCCCCCAGTCTTTTTCCTCTCTTTGTATCTCCTGGGCTTCCTCTATCCAGCCCATGTACATTAGCTCCAAGTTCCATTCCTCCTCGACTAAACGGTCTAGGTTCCCCTCCAGGTCTGGAGGAAAGTAACTTCCAAACATGGCCTTTCTTTTCTCCCAAATCTGCCAGTAGCGGCTGTAATTCCTCTGGCCGAAAGTAGCATCCTCCTGAAAGGCCATCCACACCAGTTGTTGGAGTTTCAGGCGCAAGTTGAATGGGAAAAAGTTGACCATAACTCCTGTATACTCCTTGTGAAGGCACTTGATCATTTCCCAGTATCCGTCCTGGACTCGGAGCTCCTCTGTGATGCAGGTGGTGACCTCCCGGTAAAACTCCTCGGCTAAATCACCTAGGAAGGTCTCCCATTGACATCCGATGTAGTGGTACCGCATGTCATACACTCCTATGGCCTCCGGTAGCCGCGCTTTCGCCGCCATCTCTTAGCTGGTACACCCAATAAAAGAAGGAGAAATCCCACCGCTATGCCACCAATGTAACGGAAGCTGAGAAGGGACCGCGTCACCTTCCGCCGTCGTTCCTGGGTCTCTCCTTCTCTACGCAGATAAGCGCCGTCAGGTGCACCGGTTGGAGTATGAACAGTCACTGGAAATAGCCACAGGATCGCTGGAAGCAGGGAAGCCGGGAAGAGTCCACGTCGCCGCCTGACAGCCCACGAAGTTAGGTCGCAGGAAACTGGCAGCAGGCGGTCGGCGATTCAGGATACTTGGCGCAGATGGGTATCAGAGTGGATACTTTAGACCATAAGCAATACAAGACTCCAGGACTCCTTGTTCACTCCAAAACAGAACTCACTTTATTGACACAAACTACAGATATTTATATACAGTACAGTACATTGGATCACATGGGGAAACCTGATACAATAGGGAACTTGATTAAATCAAACACATCAGACAAAAGGCAAGGGCTGACACAATGAGAGCATTCACAGAGGTAATCAACTCACAACATAATACAAAGGGCTGGCAACAGAGTTTCAGGCTATACAATAGGTGACTCACAGACTGAGGGGTGTGAATGGATTAACACACACAGCAGGGAGGTCTCAGGACAGTTCTCACTCCAAGGACTTGAGTGGCCAGAATATTCATTTCCTTAACAATGGCCAGGGGTTGAATAATTAAGCAAAAGGCTTGGGAGTCTGCAATACATAATGAAATAATTAACCCCTCACTGCCTATTCCCTTGGAGTAAACCCTCAACATTCTACATACAATAACTAAAACGTTCGCCATACATTAAACATACTATGTGATCCAAAGTCTATGAATTTAAGTCTTTCTCTTAGGGAATAGCTGGCCAGTTTGTACGCCAAGGCACAGCACAGAGTCCAAACAGTAATAAATGTCCATAGTCTTTGAATAAATAGTTTGAGGTCCAGACAAGGGCTCAGTAACGGGTAGGATCCGTTACATTTCTCCCCCTTTTTGTACCAAGCCAGCGGGGACAGTAGTAAACGCTGACTTGGAGCTGTAGGAGAGCATTGAAGTTGTGAGCCACTTGTCTGGACAGTTCATTAGTCTGGAGGCCTTGGTCCTAGGCCAGTCTCAAATGGGAAGCCCCTTGTCCTGGGCCAGGGAAACAATGAGCAGTCCTTTTGTCCTGGGCCTGTAGAAAACATGAGCCCCTTGTCCGGGCCTGGTAACAGAAACAAGTCCCTTGTCCTGAACCAGGGGTACAGTCTTGGTTCTTAATCCTGGGCCAGGGATATTAGTGCCTGCTGGCCCTGGCAATCACCAAATTGGGCGGCCTCTCCTGGGCTATGCTCCACTCAGAGCTGGAGTCCAATGTTCCTGGGTCTGGGGCCAGTGGCTCAGGGTCCAGAGCCAATCTATACGGGGAATCTCCCTGGGGCAACTGGGTCTCTGGATCCTGTGCATCAGTATGTGGGGAGAGGGGCATATCTCCCCCTTTTAGTTGGGCCATCGCCCCAGAGGAACAGGAGAGGATGTTTGTCCCACTCCCCTGTGCTGGGGCAACGTTCTGGGGCACATTCCCACCCCCCATGCAGAACTCAGGGAATTCAGGGGCCCCAGTAACATCCCTGTTGAGGACTGTGGTCCCTCTCACCAAGTCAGGGGCCAAAGGGGGACTGGTGGGGGGCGCCTTCTTGGGGCTGCTGGTGCACTTGCTCCCATTCACCAGCGTCAGGTCAAAACAAGGGGTAGTGTGCTCACACCTACACACCACAGCAGGGAATTCACAAGGGTTGATGGGGACCGCATTCCCACCCATCAGTTCATACAATATTTCCTCTGGCGGGCCAGTAGTACTGCTTTCTCCCAGCCTGCTGGGGTCCTCCTCTGGTAGGCCATCCTTAACAGTCCCTTTTCCTGCCTTGAGGGAGACCGCAGTCCCATCCCTCAAGGCTGCAGCATCCATGACCCTGGGGAGCACACACGGCTCTGCTCCCAAGGCATTCTCCAGCAAACCAGGGACCATCTTTTTAGGGCTGCTGGTGTGCTTGCTCCCACTCACCAGCATCAGGGCACAACAAGGGGTGGTGTGCTCACTCCTGCACACCACAGCAGGGGATTCACAAGGGTTAATGTGGACCGCACTCCCACCCATCAGTTCACAGTCCATATTTGTAGGAGGGCCAGCAGCACTATTTTCTCCCATCCCACTGGGGTCCTCCTCCTGTAAGCCATTACACATAGGCCCTTCTTCTGCCTTGAGGGAGACCGCAGTCCCATCCCTCAAGGTGGCATTACTTGTTATCCTGGGGTGCACGCACGGCTCTGCTCCCAGGGCATCTTCCACCCCCACCAGGGGCAACATCTTGAGGCTGCTGCTGGGTTCTCTCCCACCCACTACAGCAGGGGCCTCAGGGGGACTGATGGGCTTGCTCCCACCCATCAGTTCACAGTCCATATCTTTAGGAGGGCCAGCGGCACTGTTTTCTCCCAGCCCACTGGGGTCCTCCTCCTGTAGGCCATTACACATAGGCCTTTCTTCTGCCTTGAGGGAGACCGCAGTCCCATCCCTCAAGGCGGCATCATCCATGGCCCTGGGGTGCACACACTGCTCCTCTCCCAGGGCATTCTCCAATAGAACAGGGGGCATCTTTCTGGGGCTGCTGGTGAGCTCTTCTCCCCTCACCACAGCAGGGGGTTCACAGGGACTGATGGGCTCTCTCCCACCCATCAGTTGGGGCATACAATTGCTGCTGGTGGGGACCTGCGTCTCGTCCACCGCAGCTGGGAAAACAGGGGAAGGGGCAACATGCCTATCAGGGGAGACGTCCGTCCCATCCCCTGATGCAGAGGCATTCTCTTCACTGAGGGGGAACGGATTCCCACCCCTCAGCTCAGGCAACAAACAGTCCAGGGGCAAAGGGGTATCAGGCAGGGCAACAGGGGCACTGGTGAGGAACGCATTCCCACTCACCAGTGTGGAGTGAACAGGGGCAGCTCCATCTAAGTCCTCAGCTCCACTGAAGTCCTCCTCAGATGAGTAGCACCCCCAGTCTTTTTCCTCTCTTTGTATCTCCTGGGCTTCCTCTATCCAGCCCATGTACATTAGCTCCAAGTTCCATTCCTCCTCGACTAAACGGTCTAGGTTCCCCTCCAGGTCTGGAGGAAAGTAACTTCCAAACATGGCCTTTCTTTTCTCCCAAATCTGCCAGTAGCGGCTGTAATTCCTCTGGCCGAAAGTAGCATCCTCCTGAAAGGCCATCCACACCAGTTGTTGGAGTTTCAGGCGCAAGTTGAATGGGAAAAAGTTGACCATAACTCCTGTATACTCCTTGTGAAGGCACTTGATCATTTCCCAGTATCCGTCCTGGACTCGGAGCTCCTCTGTGATGCAGGTGGTGACCTCCCGGTAAAACTCCTCGGCTAAATCACCTAGGAAGGTCTCCCATTGACATCCGATGTAGTGGTACCGCATGTCATACACTCCTATGGCCTCCGGTAGCCGCGCTTTCGCCGCCATCTCTTAGCTGGTACACCCAATAAAAGAAGGAGAAATCCCACCGCTATGCCACCAATGTAACGGAAGCTGAGAAGGGACCGCGTCACCTTCCGCCGTCGTTCCTGGGTCTCTCCTTCTCTACGCAGATAAGCGCCGTCAGGTGCACCGGTTGGAGTATGAACAGTCACTGGAAATAGCCACAGGATCGCTGGAAGCAGGGAAGCCGGGAAGAGTCCACGTCGCCGCCTGACAGCCCACGAAGTTAGGTCGCAGGAAACTGGCAGCAGGCGGTCGGCGATTCAGGATACTTGGCGCAGATGGGTATCAGAGTGGATACTTTAGACCATAAGCAATACAAGACTCCAGGACTCCTTGTTCACTCCAAAACAGAACTCACTTTATTGACACAAACTACAGATATTTATATACAGTACAGTACATTGGATCACATGGGGAAACCTGATACAATAGGGAACTTGATTAAATCAAACACATCAGACAAAAGGCAAGGGCTGACACAATGAGAGCATTCACAGAGGTAATCAACTCACAACATAATACAAAGGGCTGGCAACAGAGTTTCAGGCTATACAATAGGTGACTCACAGACTGAGGGGTGTGAATGGATTAACACACACAGCAGGGAGGTCTCAGGACAGTTCTCACTCCAAGGACTTGAGTGGCCAGAATATTCATTTCCTTAACAATGGCCAGGGGTTGAATAATTAAGCAAAAGGCTTGGGAGTCTGCAATACATAATGAAATAATTAACCCCTCACTGCCTATTCCCTTGGAGTAAACCCTCAACATTCTACATACAATAACTAAAACGTTCGCCATACATTAAACATACTATGTGATCCAAAGTCTATGAATTTAAGTCTTTCTCTTAGGGAATAGCTGGCCAGTTTGTACGCCAAGGCACAGCACAGAGTCCAAACAGTAATAAATGTCCATAGTCTTTGAATAAATAGTTTGAGGTCCAGACAAGGGCTCAGTAACGGGTAGGATCCGTTACATTCCTATATGTACTTACCAATGCTCACATATAGATGGTTTTATCCCTGAAATATGCAGAGAAACTAAATAATTTCAACCACTGTTTTTTTTTTGTTTTTTTTTTGTTCTTGCAAAAACTGAATTTGAAACTAATTTATACTGGGTGCTCTTATTTGGGGAAATAATTGGTTCGTTAGAGTATAATTTCATTTATAGCAGCCAAATTAGTCTAGATCAGTGGTTCTCAACCCGTGCCTTAGTGGCTACTAACAGGCCAGGATTTGAGAATTTCCTTTTAAGAGCACAGGTGAGTTAATCAATATGACTGAGCCTCTGATCACCACACTTGTGTTCTAGCAGGGAAATTCCTAAATCCTGGCCTGTTAGTGGCCACTGAGGGCACGGGTTGAGAAACTCTGGTCTAGATATAGTATTGCAAAGGTATAAGTACTTTGATATTCAGTGATACCTGTTTTATTTGAACTAACAGTTTCTACGTTTTTTGATTCACTGCTTGACCTGATGCTCTCTTAAAAGTTCGTCTAACCCTTTGAGTACTAGTGTGGTATACAATGCATTGCATTCCCCTCTGGCACTTAAAGGCTTAATACCTTTTTTAACAAACAGTTTTTTTATTTTAACATATAGCAAAGTAAAAGTACTGGTCAGAAACGCTCAGCTAGGAACAAGTCTGCAATACAATTTAGCAGGCTGTATAGGAATGGTATCCTACCCAAACTGCAGTGTTCTTCAGATCACAAGTGCCTTACACAGAGAGGAAATACCCTAAACCACATCATACTGATCCTACCAAAATGGCAATCCAGCCACGAAGTGCCAGGCAATTCCTCTCTGAACAAGAGAAAGTGCCAACCCAGACATGTGTTTATCCTTTAATTGAAATTCTCACAAAAGTTACACACAAAACAAGGTAAATATATTTCAATGCTGAAAACATCACTAAAAAATAAATAAAAAAATTAAGTGTTTTAATAAAAACATCGAACAAGAAAATATCCAAGACATAAGTCTCACTGAAATACAGCATAATACAATACACATGCAAAAATAAAGTAATATACCACTTCAAACTAAACTGACCTAAGGGAAAAGAAAAACTTAATGACAAAAGGTTTTCATAACATACTGTCCCTCAACTTAACCATGCAAAATAAACTATCACTAAACGTCACCCAGCCCAATAAACCCTACAACTAAACTCTTAAGGACCCTACACATTGTCCTCTCCTTTTCCACTGATATGGGTAAAGTAGAAAATGCAGGAGACTTGTAGAATTAAAAATAATACCTTTTATTGCCTAACTGGGTGGCTTTGGATACAGGCTTTCAAGACAACTATGTCTCTTATTCAGACATAATATGAATGAAAACAAACAATTGTGAGGAGCACCCATCAAGCACGAACAAGATAAAGTGTCTTTTTCTAGACATGGTAGCCTCTCAGTGGTGCTACAACTCACGTTTTTTCTCTCCCATTGAGCCATTGCATATGAACAAGGCTGGATTTTCCATAAGGCAGAGTAGGCATCTGCCGACAGGCGCACCGTACAGAGGGGTGCCTGCCATTGCAATCAATATATATTTTATTTTTTTTAAGTGGCGTGGCATGCCGCGCTTCGCTACCCCGCACGCCGCATGGTAAGGTCTGTGCCTCACAGTCCTGTAGCTGCTGAGCTCCTCCTGCTCTTTAGTAATGCAGAGCGTTGGGAGATGACGTCATCTCCCAGCGCTCTGCATTACTAAAGAGAAGACCACGCGGGAGCTCCAGCAGCTACAGGTCTGTGCAGAAGCACAGATCTCTCCTACCGCTGGACCACCAGGGAGGTAGGAAACGGATGGGGGAGAATGTGAGGCTTAATGTGGAGCTGATGGGGGGCAATGTTAAGATGATGGGGGCAATATGAGGGCAATATTGAGATTTGGAGCATTGTGGAGATGGCCATGGGGGAGGGGGCGCTTCAGATTTCTGTGCCTACAGGCACCTGAGATGTAAATCCGGCCCTACGTATGAATATGGAAATTTCCTCTATGTAATGGCACATGGGAGTGAAAAACATGAGTTGTAGCACCAATGAGAGGCTACCATGCCTAGAACAAGACAATTTATCTTGTTTGCTCATCATAATTGTTTGTCTCCCAAAGTATAAGGGCATCCCAGGCATGGTCCTTTGCTTCCATGTGCTTAGTGGGATTCAGCAGCACCACATTGATGAGATCCATATAAGCTGATATGTACATTTGTAGTTATGCCTGACATTTCAGAGCTGGACTGTCTGTGGGCAGGACCAGTCTGATATGAACATGGAAATTTCCTTTCTGCAATTGCACATGGGAGTGAAAAATGTGAGTTGTAGCACCATTCAGAGGCTACCATGCCTAGTACAAAACACTTTATCTTGTTTGGACTTGATGGGTGTTCCTCACAATTGTTTGTCTACCAAAGTATAAGGACATCCCAGGTATAGGCCATTGCTTTCATGAAAGTAGAGGGATTCAACTGCATCTCACTGATGAGGACCACATAGGCCGAAACATACGTCTGTAGTTATGCTGTTTATCTCATGCAGAGATGATTTGTCTGACATTTCAGAGCTGAGCTCTCTGTGGGCAGGACCAGTCTGATATGAATATGGAAATTTTCTCTCTGCAACGGCACATGGGAGTGAAAAACGTGAGTTGTAGCACCATTGAGTGGCTACCATGCATAGTACAAAACACTTTCTCTTGTTCGGACTTGACAGGTGCGCCTCACAATTGTTTGTCTCTCAAACTATAAGAGCATCCCAGGCATGGGCCCTTGCTTTTATGTGCCTAGAGAGATTCATCTGTATAACACCAACGAGGCCCACAAAGCCCAAACGTATGTCTGTAGTTATGCTGTTTATCTTGTGTGGAGAGGATTTGCCTGATTGTTCAAGGCAGGAGCAGTCTGATATGAATATGGAAAATTTCTCTCTGCAATGGCAAATGAGAGTGGAAAATGTGAGTTATAGCACCATTGGGAAGCTACCATACCTAGACCAAGACACTTTATCTTGTTCACACTTGATGGGTGCTCCCCACAATTTTTTGGCTCCCAAAGTATAAGGGCATCCCAGGCATGGGCATTTGCTTCATTGTGTTTAGCGGAATTCAGCTGCACCACTCTGACGAAGCCCACATAGGCTGAAACGTACATCTGTGGTTATGCCTGACATTTTGGAGCTGGACTGTCTGTGGGCAGAACCAGTCTGAAATGAATAAGAAAATTTCTTCTTTGTAGTGGTACACGGGAGTGAAAAACATGAGTTGTACCATCATTGAGAGGCTCCCATGCCTAGAACAAGACACTTTATCTTGTTCGCTCTTGATGGGTACTCCTCACAATTGTTTGTATCCCAAAGTATAATGGCATCCCAGACATGTGCCCTTGCTTCCATGTGCGTAGAGGGATTCAGCTGCACCACACTGACCAGGCCCACATAGGCAGAAATGTACATCTGTAGTTATGCTGATTTTTCTTGTGCGGAGAGGATTTGCCTGACCTTTCGGAGCTGGACTGTCTGTGTGTAGGACCAGTCTGATATGAATATGGAAATTTACTCTCTGCAGTGGCACATGGGAGCAAAAAACATGAGTTGTAGCACCACTGAGAGGCTACCATGCCTAGAACAAGACACTTTATCTTGTTTGCGCTTGATTGCTGAGCTTCACAATTGTTTGTCTCCCAAAGTAGAAGGGCATCCCAGGCATGGGTCCTTGCTTTCATGTGGTGTGAGGAGTTCAGCTGCACCACACTGACAAGATCTACATATGTCAAAATGTACATCTGTGGTTATGCTGTTTCTCTCGTGCAGAGAGGATTTGAATGACATTTTGGAGCTGGACTGTCTGTGGGCAGGACCAGTCTGAAATTAATTTGTAAACTACCTCTTTGAAATGGCACACGGGAGTGAAAAATACAAGTTGTAGCACCATTGAGAGACTACCAACACTAGAACAAGACAAATTATCTTGTTCGTGCTTGATGGGTGCTCCTCACAATTGTCTGTCTCCCAAAGTATAAGGACATCCTAGGCATGGGCCCTTGCTTTCATGTACTTAAAGGGATTCAGCTGCACCACACTGATGAGGCCCATATAGGTCAAAACGTATGTCTGTGGTTATGCTGTTTCTCTCGTGCGGAGAGGATAAGGACTAGTTAGGTAGTCCTTGTTGATGTTTTTCATATTATAGCTTTGATAAAGCGGCCTGTGAACTGAGAAACGCGTTAGCTTTTTTATTATATATATTTTTTTATCATATGAGTTTTATTTAATAAATGTGATCTCCTGGACCCAGCCTGTCGTTTGTGGATTTCTCGTGGTGTAGCCGATTGTATGTGATCCGAGTGGGGACAGAGTTGATTTCCCCACAGGCATGTTTGTCAGACAGTCTGATATCAGTCTGCTGACCATCTCTACATGTGAGTGCATTTACATTTATTACTATACTATTCAGCTTATATTACAGTACTGCACAATTGGGGGGCTCCTTGTTTGTTGTTTTTTTGCGTTACATGTCCTATATATACGAGTCTACAGCCACTCGGGGGGAGTGTGTTTGGAGGGAGCAGCCTTGAAACGTCAATTCCACTATTGGAACACTGCATCTGGGGGCAGTCAGATATCCACAGCAGTTTGTCAGCCGAGTTTGGCATGTGCCAATCCCGGCCATTAATTGTGTGAGTACGCACCTTTGGGTGACGGTGGCGGCCAATTGATATTTACTGATCCCGCACAGGGGCGTTTGTTCTGTCCCCCCCCCCTTTCTTCTGTTTTTTATACTGATATGAATATGGAAATTTTTTCTTTGTAATGGCACATGGGAGTGAAAAACATGAGTTGTAGCACCATTGAGAGACTACCATGACTAGAACAAGACACTTTATCATGTTCGTGCTTGATGGGTGCTCCTCACAATTGTTTGTCTCCCAAAGTTTAAGGGCATCCCAGGCATAGGCCCTTGCTTCCATGTGCTTAGAGGGATTCAGCTACATGACACCGATGAGGCCCACATAGGCCAAAATGTACATCTGTTGTTATGCTGTTTCACTCGTGCAGAGAGGATTGGCTTGACATTTTAGAGCTGGACTGTCTATGGGCAGGACCAGTCTAACATGAATATGGATATTTTCTCTCTGCAATGTCACATCGTGAAAAATGTGAGTTGTACTACCATTGAGAGGCTACCATGCCCAGAACAAGACACTTTATCTTGTTTGCGCTTGATGGGTGATCTCCTCACAATTGTTTGTCTCCCAAAAGGGCATCCCAGGCATGAGCCCTTGCTTCCACGTTCCTAGAAGGATTCAGCTGCACCACACCAACGAGGCCCACATAGGTTGAAATGTACATCTCTGGTTATGCTGTTTTTCTTGTGCGGAGAGGATTTGACTGACATTTCGGAGATGGCCTGTCTGTGGCCAGGGCCAGTCTGATATGAATATGGAAATTTCTCTGCAATGGCACTTGGGAGTGAAAAACATGAGTTGTAGCACCACTGAATATGAATGATGGCTGAATGCACAATACATGTTTTTTCAAACTCATACACATAGTTTTAACAGCAACCCCTTGACTGACACAAAGGCAGCCATCTACCACACTGCTGCACAATGTATTGGATACCTCTGCGTAGGCCATAAATTAAACTCTAGCCTCTGTAGCAGCTTAATGAAGTAGACTACAAAATGCAAACAAGATTAATTAAACTTCTCCGAACTCAACATCTCCATTCTAGACGCCAACAGAAAAGAAGAAATGACCTGCATGAGCCAAAGAGAATTTTGGAGGAAAAAATCATACAAGTATGCAAGATGACCATATCTGGAACTTCTTATTTTTTTTTCCCCGGAGGGAGGCTCCTTTGATGCTAATATGGGAGATAGATGACACGATTTGCGTCAATAGAGGGTGGGGCTTAATTACGAGTGGGGCGGGGCTACACAGACCTACAAAATTTGCAATTAATATGATGGGGAAGGAGGAGAAATGGGAGAAACAGAAGGGGAAGGAGCAAATGTTGGCAGAGTTTCAGAAGGAACTCCACACATCTGGAGAATCAGCCACTGCTCGGAGTCTCCGGTGCAAAACTGGAGAGTTCCCAGCTATGAAGATGACCAGTAAAAGAATCAGTTTTTAACTTCAGAAATCCAGTTAGGAACTCTGGAATGGACTTTATCAAACCAAACCCCAGGAACTTTAATTTGATCCCTTTTAACATCAGCCTTTGAAAGAACATCATACACCAAATTATCAGACTTCATACATGAGCTTTTATCAGCATTGATTTGAAGGACTGAGGCACTAGAAAAAAAGATTTCTCAAAGGAATACCCGCAAATTGAAGCACGGAAGCACACAGAAATTTGATATCATCCATATAGCCAAAACATTTGACTTGAGTCCCACCTATATCTGGAATATATCCCCCTTGCAATCTTTCTTTCCTAACACAGTTAAAGGGATAGTAATGTTTCACAAAAACAGCATCTCCAATTAATCTTCATAGTATGTGGGCCATAGAGAGTGTTATTTCAACAATGGCAGAGTTGCAGTTCAAGAGTAATTGAATGATAAAGTTTATCACTCCTTCCCCTTTTACCTAGTGTAAGCCACCTCCCCTCAGATGTGGAATCTGATTTCTTGACCGGACAGCTGACAGCAAAGGACAATCTTCTTACTGTGAACACAAGGAAAACCCTGCCCCCCTTGACAGCTTTTTCATTTTTTTCCTTTATGTTAATTGAAGATTGTCCCATCAGAGATCTATCTGGACAGTCTTGCTGTTCTGACGTGAGCAATGTTACATCAGTAAAAGAGGCAGGAGGGGGGATACTTTATCATTCAATTACTTTAACTAAAACTCTGTGTTAGGGACCAGGTACCTTACAGACACAAAAATGTAAAGTGCAAGACACCTTTCTTAAAAATAACAAAAGCAAACAAAGCAAAATCATGATCCAGAAGCATAAACCGAAAGACAAGCCAGGAATACGGAGATCAACAAAGTCAGGAACAATCCAGGAGCCAGAAGGGACATCAGAGGAAGCCAGGTCATGCACAGGTAATCAGCAACTCAGTATACCACACTTGCAGCCAGAATCAGACAAAAGGGCTACCAGGAAGTGAGGCAAACTGCTTTAAATACCTTGGGAGGGTTGGCTGATAGCAGTCAGGTGAGCAAACACAGAGAGGTCAACTGATACAGCCTGATCCAGGAAAAGGCAGCATTAATGGATAGCCAAACCTTGACAATACCTCCTCCCTCAACGACCCCCTTCCCCCGACAGGGCAGGACCAGCTTTCTGGGGAAAGCACAGAGGAGGGCGGGGGCATGCACTTCTGCGGCTGGAACCCATGAGTGCTTTTCTGGAACATACCCTTTCCACTGGGCCAAATATTGAAGTCTCCCTCGGAACCTACAAGAGTCGACTATGGAGCAGACCTCGAACTCCTCATGGCCATCAGCAGGCACCGCATGGGGTCGAAGAATGACTGTGGTGAGACAATTGCATACCAGGGGTTTCAGCAGCAAGACATGGAACACATTGTGTATCAGCATATTAGGAGGAAGGTTGATGGCATAGGCCACAGGGTTCACACGTCAGAGGATATGGAAAGGCCCCACAAAGCACTGAGCCAGTTTCTGAGAGAGCACTCGGAGGTGGAGGTTTCTGGAGGACAACCAGACCCTCTCCCCGACCTGGTAGAAGGGTGCGGGTAGGCATTTACGATGGGCCTGGATCTCCTGGGATTGTTGTGAGTGTCGCAACAACTCTTGGACCTGCACCCATGTGGAACGGATTCGCTGTAGATGATCCTCCAATGCCGGAATACCCCGGGCAGAGAACGAATCTGGAATCATGTTATGAGCAAACTGTGCCCAAGGTAACAGGTCCGACCAATTACTCTGATGGTCTGAGATGTAGCAGTGCACAAATTGCTCCAAGGCCTGATTAGCCCTTTCCGCGGCCCCATTCGATTGTGGGTGATAGGCCGAGGAGAAGGAGAGTTGGTATCACGGTGCCCGTGATTGCTGACTTCTGCTGTCAGTCAGGTGTGTGTACTCTCCATTGGCCGCCTGTCTATTGCCCGCCCAGTATTGCCTATATAGTTTGGACTGAGGCACCCTTTGGTTGCCCTTTCGTGGTGTCTCTATGTCAGTAGTCATCTGACTCGTACCTGTATCATTGGGCCTGTTTGCTCCGTTACCAGTGTCAGCGTTTCTCCAGTACTCAGTGTCTGTCCTGCGTGGTTCCTGCCACTGTTCCAGATCCGGTTGGGCTGTCGTTCCTGCTTCCGTTCCTGATCAGGTACTGCAGTTGTTCCTGCTCCGTTCCTGACTTGGTTGGCTGTCCTGCTGTTCCAGTGGTTGTTCCTGGCCTGTCTGTTGTTCCTGCTGCTGGATCCTGATTGTCATCCGTCTGGCTGCTGGGTAGTATGGGCGACATTCTGATCACTGGTTTACTCCACATTCACCGGTTGCTGATCCCTCCATTATAGAACCGGTTGGGCGATACGATTGTCCAGTATGCGGTACTGGTTTACTCCACATTCACCGTTTGCTGATTCCTCCATTATAGGACCGGTTGGGCGATACGATTGTCCAGTACGCGGTACTGGTTTACTCCACATTCACCGTTTGCTGATTCCTCCATTATAGGACCGGTTGGGCGTTAGTGTTGTCCAGTACGGGGTACTGGTTTACTCCACATTCACCGGTTGCTGATCCCTCCATTACAGAACCGGTTGGGCGATACGGTTGTCCAGTATGCGGTACTGGTTTACTCCACATTCACCAGTTGCTGATCCCTCCATTATAGAATCGGTTGGGCGATATGATTGTCCAGTATACGGTACTGGTTTGCTTCACTTTCACCGGTTCTTGATTCCTCCATTATAGAACCGGTTGAGCGTTTCTGTTGTCTAGTACGCGGTACTGGTTTACTCCACATTCACCGGTTGCTGATCCTTCCATTATAGAACCGGTTGGGCGATACAGTTGTCCTGTACGCGTTATTGGTTTGCTACACATTCACCAGTTGCTGATGCCTCCACTATATAACCGGTTGGGTGTTTCTGTTGTCCAGTACGCTGTACTGGTTTACTCCACATTCACCGGTTGCTGATGTCTCCATTATAGAACAGGTTGGATGTTCCGTTGTCCAGTATGCGGTACTGGTTTACTCCTCAGTTACCGGTTGCCGATGCCTCCATTATAGAACCGGTTGGGCTATACTGTTGTCCAGTACGTGGTACTGGTTTACTCCATATTCACCGGGTGCTGCCACCTCCATTTTTGCACCGGTTTGGTCTCCCTGGTTGTGATACTGGTTTGCTCCACTGTTCCATCTTATGCTGATGCTCCCATCTTTACAACATTAGTGGAGCTGTCCTTCTGTCCTCCTGGCTGCCTTGCCCAGTATATTGGCAAGGCCGGTAGAGCCACATTCAGATTGTTGTGTCACCCTCCAGGCTGCCTTGCCCGGTATATTGGCATAGATGAAAGCGCAGCTAGAGAGCTGCCTAATGATCTGGACAAATATATTGATTACGCAATTCTAATTGACACTCAGATCCGTGACAGGCTTATGGCTAAGGACCGTAGGGTACGGTCAAAAAGCACTGGGCCTAGCAGTTCATTTTGACCACCCATCCCTCCCTCGTTGCCTAAATCCAATGACCATGCACGGGAACCTGGTGAACCTATGCAATTAGGTTTTACCAGGTTAACCAAAGAGGAACGAGCACTCCGCAGGAGGCAGGGGTTATGTTTATACTGTGGTAAATCTGGGCACTTGCTAAGAACCTGTCCCGTACGTCCGGGAAACGAACACACCTAGGGTACCTTGGGGGACAGGCCCTAGGTAATGTTCATCCGTCCCCAGGTTTGAGCATACAAAAACCCACCATCCAGGTGGTACTTTCGTGGGCGGATCGCTCTGTGGAGGTTCTAGCTCTGATTGATTCTGGTGCTGCCGGATATTTCATGGATAATGCCTTTGCTGAACGGCACAAGATTCCGCTGGTTGAAAGGGAATCCCCTCTGGCTATTGAGGCTATTGATGGCAGACCACTGCAACCTGCCCAGGTTATGTTTGAAACAATGCACCTATTGGGGCACTTCATAAAGAGGAACAGCAGTTCCAGATAATCAATTCTCCTCACCATGCAGTCATTCTGGGTTTCCCTTGGTTGCAATTGCATAATCCCCAGTTTGATTGGCAAAAGTGTGAGATTTCTATGGAGCATTGTGTGTCTCACCCGGTGAAGATTCTGTGCGCCTCCCCTTCATTGCCAGATGAGTACCAAAAATTCAGTGATGTTTTCAGTAAGGGGGAGGCTGGCACCCTGCCTCAGCACAGGTCCTATGATTGTGCAATTGAACTACCCCCGGGGGTGTTGCCCCCTAGGGGCCGTACTTATCCTTTGTCTTGTGAGGAGAACCAAGCTATGGAGGAATATATGTCAGATGCCCTCAAAAGAGGGATAATCAGGAAATCCACCTCACCAGCTGGGGCTGGGTTCTTTTTTGTGAAGAAAAAGAATGGCGAATTAAGACCATGCATTGATTACCGTGGCCTAAATAAGTTGATGCCTAAGAATGCGTATCCGATACCACTCATCACCGAACTATTTGACAGGTTAAAAGGTTCCTCAATTTTCACAAAATTGGACCTATGTACAGCATATAACCTGATTCGGATCAGAGCTGGTGATGAGTGGAAGATGTCTTTTAACACTAGATCCGGGCACTATGAATATCTAGTAATGCCGTTTGGTCTCTGTAATGCACCCGCAGTGTTCCAAGAACTAATCAATGATATCCTCAGGGATATGCTGCAGTCCTGTGTGGTGGTTTACCTGGACAATATACTTATTCACTCAGATGACTTGTCACAACACATCAAGGATGTGTCAGAAGTGTTGCTCGGCCTACATAAGAACAAATTGTATTGCAAATTGGAAAAATGCGAGTTTCATAGATCCAGTGTGCCCTTTTTGGGGTTTGTTACTGCCAAGGAGGGTATTGCCATGGATCAGGAGAAACTTGCGGCAGTTTTGCAATGGACACGGCCTAAAGGCTTAAAAGCGATTCAGCGATTTCTGGGCTTCGCTAATTATTACAGAAAGTTTATTAAGAACTTTTCCACGATTGTCAAACCATTGTCTGACCTTACTCATAAGGGCGAAATTCCTTCCCAATGGTCTGAGGCGGCTGAATGTGCTTTTGAGACATTGAAATTTGATCCTGAGACTGACAGGGGCGAGGTCCCAGCACCTATTATACAGCCTGATTGTATATTGGCCACGTTACGCACTAGTATCACTTCGCCACTGGGGGAAGAGATTCTGGCCACCCAGGTTACTGCTCCCCCAGAAACCCCAGTGGGCAAGTGTTTTGTCGATGAACCATTCCGTACTAGACTACTTGAAACCTACCACTCCTCTAAAGTTGCTGGGCATATTGGGAGGGATCAATTAATATGGTCACTCTCACAAGTTTTCTGGTGGCCCTCTTTGAGGGCAGATTGTGCTGCATTTACCAATGCCTGTGCCACCTGTGCTTGTGCCAAGACCCCTAGACACCTCCCTGTGGGCCTACTTCAACCAGTGCCTAATGGCGAACGTCCCTGGTCTCACGTTTTTATCGATTTTATGGGAGAATTGCCAGTGTCTAGGGGATATTCCTTCATACTTATGGTGGTGGACAGGTTTTCTAAAATGGCTCATTTCGTACCTCTCCGTGGCCTTCCTTCTGCCAAAGAGTTAGCAGTGGTTTTCGCTAAGGAAGTACTCCGGTTGCATGGGGTACCTAGAGTTCTGGTGTCCGACCGGGGGAGCCAGTTCGTGTCTAGATTTTGGAGAGCCTTTTGTGAACAGATGGGCATCCAATTGTCCTATTCCTCCGCATACCACCCCCAGACCAATGAGGCTGCTGAGCGTGCCAATCAGGGACTGGAACAGTTCCTGCGCTGTTTTGTTACTGACCATCATGATAACTGGGCCGACCTGTTGCCATGGAACTGTGCGGTTAACTCTTCATCCGGGATCTCCCCGTTTCTTATCAACTACGGGTTCCAGCCGTGCTTGCTCCCGGATTCATTTCAGTCTCAACAGATTCCAGCTCTGGATGAGCATATTGAGCAGCTCCGCTCCACATGGGCACAGGTTCAAAGGGCACTCAGTCAGTCTTTTCAGCGTCATCAGCGCCATGCTAATTGTAGACGGCTGCCAGCAGTCTCTTTTAAGGTTGGGGACAGGGTATGGCTATCCTCCAGAAACCTCAAGATACAAGTCCCGTCTAATAAATTAGCTCCCCGGTTTATTGGTCCGTACAGGGTGATCCGTAAAATTAACCCTGTTTTGTATGCCATTGATATCCCTGCGTCCATGCGCATTCACAATGTGTTCCACGTATCTCTCCTCAAACCTCTTGTATGCAACTGTTATACTACTAACCCTGTGGTGCCAGGGCCTATAGAGGTAGAGTGCCAGGAGGAGTACGAAGTTCAGAGTATTATTGATTCTCGCAGATTTAGAGGAAAATTGCAGTATTTGGTACAGTGGAAGGGTTATGGTCCTGAGGATCGATCCTGGGTGGATAGTAAGGACCTTCATGCTTCCAAATTACTGCAAATTTTTCATTCCAAGTACACCCAGAAACCAGGTCTCTCTTCCTAAAGGGTGGGTCTTTGAGAGGGGGGTACTATCACGGTGCCTGTGATTGCTGACTTCTGCTCAGTCAGGTGTGTGTACTCTCCATTGGCCGCCTGTCTATTGCCCGCCCAGTATTTCCTATATAGACTGGGCTGAGACACCCTTTGGTTGCCCTTTCGTGGTGTCTCTATGTCAGTAGTCACCTGCATTGTACCTGTATCATTGGGCCTGTTTGCTCCGTTACCAGTGTCAGCGGAGTGTCAAGGCCAGTAGAGCCTGTTTCCATTTTATAGTGTCATCTTTCAGGCTGCCTTGCCCGGTATATTGGCAAGGCCGGTAGAGCCTTATTCCCGCTATTGTATCATCTTCCTGGCTGCCCTGCCCGGTACATTGGCAGGGTCAGTAGAGCCTTAGTCATACTGTTAATTCATACCATAGGCTGCCTTGCCTGGTACTTTGGCAAGGCCGGTAGAGCCTACCATGCTGTATCTTGTAAAAGCTACTGTATAAACCCATTGTGTGCATGTGATATGTATGTATGTTCAGGACCCGTGAGGGTTACCATTAAACTTTTCAATAAAGTTTGATTTTTTATCTTACTCTGTGTCTGAAAGTCAAAACAAACCGTGACAGCTGGATACCTAGTTGCGCACAGAACGCCCTCCAGAATCTTGAGACAAACTGGCTACCCAGGTTGGAAACTATGACTTTAGGAACCCCGTGTAGCCGATAGACCTCTTTGACAAAGACCGTAGCCAACTCTCTAGTGGATGGGAGTTTTTTGAAAGGTATGCAATTAATCATCTTAGAAAATCAGTCAACAACCATGATGACGACTGCGTTACCATTAGACAAAGGGAGGTCAACTATGAAGTCCATGGCAAATTGTGACCATGGCTTCTCCCCAAGGGGCAGAAGCTGCAGATTTGAGTGCTCAGAGAAAAGTGCAGGGCATTTTGTCTACAATGCCTTGAAAACCACTTTGGCACTCAGAGTGTTAATTTACTGTGGCCTTGGCAGAATAAATGCATAACAGTTAACATTTCTGTCAGAAAGCAAAACTAATAAACATTGTGCTGCTGTGAGTGAATTGCTCAGATCATCTGCCAGACTATAGTCAGTTGCACCCTTTCAGTGCCTGAGCAGAGAGAGGGTCAATGTGTGTGTTAATGTTTGAGTATAAATTAATTTGTGTAAGAGGAAATATGAGTGGATGTGTTAGAGTCTTGTGTGTTTAAAAGTGTATTATGAGTGTATGAGTTAAAACGGTTCTACATTTGGTGCCCAGGGACATAGGAATATAACAAACTTGAGGCCTGAGTCTTCTATATGTTTTTTTAACACATATTGATATATTTGAATATTTACAGTTTCGTAGTTCAAGAGCTATTCAATCCAAAAGGATCCCCCTTCTGCCCCTTTCCCTGCGTCACTCTACCTCTCTGGTCTGGATGGACAGCAGCGAGGGATAATCTTCAGTAAGCAAAAGGAAAATCCTGTCCTCCTTCGTCAAGGGTGCAGGGTTTTACTTATACTTCCTGATTGTCATCCATCTGGCTGCTGGGTCGTCTGGGCGACATTCTGATCACTGGTTTACTCCACATTCACCGGTTGCTGATCCCTCCATTATAGAACCGGTTGGGCGATACGATTGTCCAGTACGCGGTACTGGTTTACTCCATATTCACCGGTTGCTGATTCCAAATCTGATGGGAGGCGAACAGAAGGGACCGGAGGGGGATCCTTTCTGATTTTGAGAAATACCCCCACGGGTGCAACTGGCTGTCAGGAGTAGGACGTTGAGACAGGAGGGCACCTACTCCTGTCTCAGACTCATCAACCTCAAGTATGAATGGAAGCTCGGGTTTCGGGTTTGCCAAAATGGGTGCTGCGGCAAAGGCAACTTTTAATGCCTCAAATGTTTTGATGGCCTCCGGAGACCAGTGTGTGGAGTTACCGTATTTTTTTGGTCATGTCGGTAAAGGGTTTTACAGTCGAGGAAAAATTGCGGATACATTTCCTGTAGTAATTAGCAAACCTGAGGAAATGTTGAAGGGAATGGAGACCTACGGGTCGTGACCACTCGAGAACAGCCGAGAGTTTCTTAGCATCCATAGTGAAACCGTTCTCTGAAATTACTTACCCCAAGAAGGTGACCTGTTTGTGGTGGAAATCACAGTTTTCTAATTTGCAAAATAGATTATTTTCTCTTAATTTTTGCAGAACTCAGGCTACATCTGTGTGGTGGCTTTCCATGTAGGCGGAATGGGTCAGAATGTCATCTAAATATACAACAATGCATTGTTGGAGCATGTCCCAGAGGACGTCATTTAAGAATTCCCGGAAAACCGAGGGAGCATTGCAGAGACTGAAGGGCATTACGAGGTTTTCGTAATGCCCGCTCCTGGTGTTAAACATGGTTTTCTATTCGTGACCCTCCTTCATCCGTACCAAATTGTATGCCCCTCGCAGGTCGAGCTTAGTGAACGCCTTGGACCCTTTTAATCGATCAAATAGCTCGGTAGTAAGTGGAATTGGGTAGGCATTTTTGATTGTGACATGGTTGAGCCCCTGTAATCGATAAACAAAGTCTCAGTTCTCCACTCTTTTTCTTCATGAAGAAGAATCCGGCCCCAGTGGGAGAGCAGGACTGGATGAACCCCTGGGTTAGCGCATCCACAACATACTCCTCCATGGCCTTATTCTCCTTGACAGAAAGATGGTAGACTTGACCTCAAGGAGGTATGGCATCCATTTGAAATTCAATGGTACAATCGAATGGGTGATGAGGCGGGAGCTCACCAGCCCAGCCCTTATCAAATACATCCCTGAACTCTTGGTACTCTTCAGGCAGCAAAGAGACCGGGATGTGATTAGCACCTTCACCACTTTTGCTAGGCATGTCTTGGAACAGTTAGGTGACCATGCCATGACTTCCGCCCTTACCCAATCGAGCGTGGGATTGTGTCTGTGCAACCATGGATAACCCAGGACCACAACATAGTGAGGAGAGTGGATCACCTGGAATTGTAAAGTTTCATGATGGAGACCCCCTCTGCCATAGACAAAGGAGTGATTTTGTGGATGACCTGCGGTGGCTGTAGGGGTCTGCCATCAATCACCTCAATGGCAAGTAGACTAGTACAGAGCTGCAATGGAATGGAGTGCTTCTGGGTGAAGGCACTGTCGATAAAGAGACCTACTGCAGAGGAGTCAATAAGTGCCTCTGTAATAATGGAACACTTGCCCCAAGAGAGCCCATGGAGACTAGAGGTTTATCCTTCTGGGTAGCCGGGGAAGCTGAGACGCTATAGGCTCTTAGGTGTAGGCATTTTTCTGGACGTGTGAGGCAAGTTTGCAGCATATGCCCTGCCTTACCGCAGTAAAGGCACAGGCCCTCCCTCCTCCTAAAGGCCCTTTCAGCAACTGAAGGGTGAGTGAACCCAAGCCGCATGGGCTCCACATCACCTGAGGTCTTGAGACTAGGAGGAGCAGGAGGAGAGGAAGGCATGGGTAGGGAAGAAAAGCTTGCGGCTAAATGGAAGGGATGCCTCCGCAGGCACTCAGCCGAACTCACTGGGAGATCAGTATGTACAAAGGTGAAGCGGAGTTTCTCCTTTCCCCCTTCTCTCCTACCCAAACGTCCGAGTAGGAGTGGGCGGGATCGGGGGAAGCCTCCTATCGTCATCGGTGACATGTTCACCGGTGACGTTAGGAAACTTTACCACATCCGTTTCACTCCTACCAGTGGTAGGAGAGAAGACGGAGAGCTTCTTGCTCTCCTGCGTTGCCATATTGATTTCCCAGTGCAATCGGCTGGGAGAGCAATAACTGGGGGGACATCAGGAGGGGTCCTCATGTCCCTCCACAAGGTCTGAATGTAAAAATAAAAAAATGTAACAATGTAAGTGCCACATGGATATACGGTGTATTGTGCATTGTGGCACTCATTATTTTTTATTTAGACCTCATTGTGGGGTATCAGGAGGAGTTCTGATGACCCCAACGATGTCTACACAAAAATATTGGGAGGAAAAAACACTTGGTCTGCAATGCACTGGACCCACTGTGGCACACAGTTTTTTCCCATTAATTTTTATTCAGACATTGTTGGGTGCATCAAAAGTGATACTGATGCCCCCCCCCCGATAAGGTATGAATAAAAAAATAATAGCTAAAAAAAATAACTCTTTGTGTGCAACAGGGTGGAATGCGCACAAACTTCCTCCAATTATCCCCCCAAGTACCCTACCCACCAGCCTGGATTCACAGCCCATTGACAGTCCCATTCCCCCAGTCTAACCCCCCAGTCTGGTTCCACTGCCTACTGGTAGACTCAAAGTGCCAGTACGCACTGGATTCAGGCTAGGAATCAAGCAGTGCATGTGGGGGTCTTACAGTGCACACTGGTAGTCACAGATCTACCATACCTCCCCCACCCACCAGCACCGCCATGCTTGCTCTGATGCCCACTGGTAGATATACCCACATACACTGCCTGACCCCTCATCCCTCCCCCACCTGGTTTTACTAGTTTCACTGGTTTCACTGGCAATCACAGGTCCACACGTACACTGACTGACCACTGGTAGCAATAGAATCACACATACACTGGTTGCTTCCCCATCCTTGTTCCACAGGTAGCCATGCTCCTGGCACCCAGTATGGTATGTCAACCCACAGCAGTGGGGTACCATTTTTTCTTAGGCTGGAAGGTGGTCCTCCTAGGAAATCCCATGGTGTTGAACCATTTTGTATCTTTGAAGTGACTGATCTGTAAAAAAAAATTTATGTTTTTTTTTTTCCATGTAGCACCACATCCTGGAAATAGTTGAGCACACTAACTTAGGGGTAGAAAGGCATTTGAAGGTAAGGTAAAAGACTCCTAATAAGATGCAGCAGGTGATCTTAATTTCAAAATGGTATGGTTTATCTAACTTTTCTTGACTTCTGTAGATGTTATAACCATTTTCGTACATTCAAGTCAGGTTTGAGAAAATGTTAGAAAAATCAGAGGTTGTAGCAGGTGCAGTTTTGTACTGCAAGCACCCCCTAAGGTAGGTCAACTCATACCATTGGAGTGCCATTCTTCTCTTAAGAAGACTAGCTAATGAATACAGTTGGAAATGCTATAGTTTTCACAGATTTCAGTACACTTGAAGGGGTGGATATGTAAAAAATGTCCAATATTTTCCCTATAGCGCCACCTTCTGGAAACATTTGTGAGCACCAGGCTTGGGGTAAGAAGGCAAGTGACCCATCATCTGATGCAGTAGGATATCTACTTTCCAAAAGTGTATCGTTTTATATAGCTATTCCACTGTTTATGGTAGTTTTACCACAAAAACCCTAGCATGCGCATATTAGTTCATAAAGCTGAAAATGCCATTTTGCGCTCCTGGTAATTAGAGCTCTGCTCTAGCCACAGACATAGGGGAAACATTTTACAAATTTGGTATTTTTGCACTCAGGGGACTCAGTGCTTTTTCAAATAATTGAACATTTCACAATCAAGATAAACGCTTTTGATATATAGTTTGTGATTTTTAGCAAAATAAATACGTTTTCATTTTGTTTTTGTAATCCTATAACATAAAGTGGTAGAATGCATCGCTCCCTGTGAGTATAACCACACTTGCGCAGTAGAGACTGCTGTTTCAGCAGTCTCTACTGTGCATGTGTGGTTTCGCACACAAGGGAGCTTCGCTGTGAGCCGTCTGAAGCTCCCCGTTAAGGATCAGTGCGTTCGTCAAGTCTCTACTGCGCATGACTCCAGTCATGCGCAGTAGAGCCTCGCCGAACGCGCTGATCAGCTCACCGCCTGTCTCTGATCCAGGGCAGCAGCCAGGGCCGCTGGGTGCACCTTAGCCCATGTATACGGGCTTTCATACTAGTTATTACATAATAGCTTTTTTGCACAATGCCCAATTCACTTCATGAAAGGCACAATGAAAAAACTCAGTTTGATTTGAAATCAAGCCTAAACAGATGGCTAGCAAAAATACTGAAAATATGTCTGGCCTACAGGGTACAGGAAATGACCCAAGCCTCTGATGCTTAAAGGGTTAATAGCCTATTAAACAGAAGAGGGCCAGGAAACAAAAAAGTAACAGCTTGAGCCTCCTGGCATCAATCAAATCGGCTCATTTAACTTTCAAATATTTTAACTACTTCTGCTTGATAGACACATCTTTCTTAACCTCACAGCTATGCAACTGTATCCCCTTCATAATAATCCCATGGTGTTCATTGTTTTTTTTATTATTGTACTAGCAATGTGGGACGGCGCTGCCCGTCAGGATATATAGGGAATTCATGCACACACATGGATGCAAGACAAACACACACAGAGACACGCAAATGCACACACATGCACTGAGATGCATAAAGAGCGACACAGTCATACACACAATCATGCAATGCACAACATGCAGACACACAGAGTGTGATACAGACATGCAACACACACAGTGAGGAACACACAGGCACACACAGAGAGAGAGACACACACAGAAGTGAGTCATAAGGGGGTGACTTATGTGTCATTGTAATGAGTTTGTGTTTGTACTTATGCCTCCACTGTGGCATTCATTCATATAGTTGAAATGCATATGGTAATTGCACATACTATGGTGGAAGGTGGATCGTGCTGGCTCCCGGGGTGTGAGTGAGTGTGTGTGAGTGAGTGGCATTCATTCATGTAGTTGAAATGCATGTGGTAATTGCACATACTATGGTAGAAGGTGGATTGTGCTGGCTCCCTGGGTGTGAGTGAGTGTGAGTGAGACTATGGTGGAAGGTGGATCATACTGGCTCCCAGGGTGTGAGTGAGTGTGAATGAGTGCGAGAGTGAGTGATTGCGTGTGATTGATGGCATGTGAGTGATTGCGTGAGTGTGTTAGTGAGTGTGTGAGTGTGAGAGGGAAAGTGAAAGAGTGTATGAGTGAGCGTGTGAGTGAGAGTGTATGTGATTGAGTGTGTGAGTGAGAGTGTGAGTGAGAGAGTGTGTGTTTGAGTGTGTTTGATTGAGTGTGTGTGTGAGAGTGTGTGTGTGAGAGTGTGTGAGTGTGTGTGATTGAGTGTGAGTGAATGTGTGAGTGAGATAGTGTGAGTGTGTGAATTATTCTGAGTGTGTATGATTGAGAGTGTGTGTGTGAGAGTGAGTGTGTGATTGAGCATGTGTGATTGAGTGTGAGTGTGTGTGTGTTTTTTGGCTGATGTGTTTGTGTCTGTGGTGTAGGAGCGAGTGGCAGCCATTTTGTTTTTTCAGTTACTTGGATAGTGGTGGGCGGGCTGGACAGTGGGGGCAGGCCAACTCCCTGCATGATTTAAATCACTCCCCCATTGAATCACCCAATGGGAGCAGTAACTCCTCCTTACTTAACCCTTTGAGTGCCAGAGGGGTACGCAACGCATTGCTTTGCAATGCTTTGCGTACAACTCTGGCACTCAAAGGGTTAAGTTATGGTAACATAGCAATATAACACACGGTGGCTCTTCAGTTGAGGCAGCGTAGCAATATGCTGAGGGAACAAATAGATAGTGGTGTTTGAGGCTTGCCCTCTGTAACATACAGCAAAGCATCTCTCTCCCTTTAAGAAGAAAGGGCGGGAATCAGGAAGCAGGAAGTGGAGGAGTGACAGTTGAAAACAGACAGTTAGTGAGGTTGACTGAAGAGATTAAAAGAGTTAAATAAAAGAGTTGCTATTAAGTCTATCCCTGAGTTTGTATTTTATGGACACATTACACCCTCGTACTGAAACAGAGTGTATGGAGGGTTACAGTTATCTGTGGGAGGTGAAACAGGTTGTTTGTGTGGTCATGATCCTGAGTGAGAGTGTGTGTGGACCAGGAGAAGTTATTGATATCCCCTACTTCAGGAGCAGGTGGCAGCTATATTTTTTTTTGTCAGTTGGATAGTGGTGGACAGGCTGGAGGGGGCAGGCCAACTCACTGTATGATAAACACGCCCCCATTGAATTACCCAATGAGAGCAGTAAAGTCCCCACTGAATCACCCAATAGGAGTTGTGTCTCCTAATGAGACATACATTATGTAATGAGGCATTCTGTTCAATGTGTGTTTGTTTTCTGAAGAGACATAAATTATGTTCTGTGTGTGAGGTACCATAAATTATGCAATGAGGCTTATTCTTTTATATATATAGACTAGCAACGTGGGACGGCGCTACCCGTCAGGCTATATAGGGAATTAATACACACATGGATGCAAGACAAACACACACAGAGACACGCAAATGCACACGCATGCACTGAGATGCATAAAGAGCGACACAGTCATACACACATACATGCAATGCACAACATGCAGACACACAGAGTGTGATACAGACATGCAACACACACAGTGAGGAACACACAGGCACACACAGAGACACACACACAGAGAAGTGAGTCATAAGGGGGTGACTTATGTGTCATTGTAATGAGTTTTATGTTTGTACTTATGCCTCCACTGTGGCATTCATTCATGTAGTTGAAATGCATGTGGTAATTGCACATACTATGGTGGAAGGTGGATCGTGCTGGTTCCTGGTGTGTGAATGAGTGTGAGTGAGACTATGGTGGAAGGTGGATCGTTCTGCTCCCGGGGTGTGAGTGTGAGTAAGTGTAAATGAGTGCATGTGAGTGCAAGAGTGAGTGTGTGAATGTGAGTGATTGCGTGTGAGTGATTGCGTGAGTCTGCATGAGTGTTTGTGAGTGTGATTGAATGAGAGTGTGTGAGTGAGTTTGTTTGAGTGAGAGTGTGTGAGTGAGAGAGTGAGTGTGTGTGTGATTGAGTGTGTGTGAGTGAGAGTGTGTGTGATTGTGTGTGAGTCAGAGTGTGTGTGTGATTAAGTGTGAGTGTGTGTGAGCGAGAGAGTGTGTGCGAGAGAGTGTGAATGAAAGTGTGAGTGAGAGTGTGAGTTTGTGTGATTGAGTGTGAGTGTGTGTGAGTGACAGAGTGAGAGTGTGTGTGAGTGTGAATGAGAGAGTGTGAGTGACAGTGTATGTGATCGAGTGTGTGTGATTGAGTTTGAGTGAGAGTGTGTGATTGAGTGAGAGTGTGTGAGTGAGAGAGTGTAAATGAGAGAGTGAGTCTGAGTATGTGTGATTGAGTGTGGGTGAGTGTGATTCAGTGTGAGTGAGAGTGTGAAGTGAGTGAGTGAGAGTGTGTGTGAGTGAGAGAGTGTGTGTGATTGAGTGTGAGTGAGTGTGTTTGTGTCTGATGTGTTTGTGTCTGCGGTGTAGGAGCGAGTGGCAGCCATTTTTTTTTCAGTCACTTGGATAGTGGTGGGCGGGCTGGATAGTGGGGGCAGACCAACTCCCTGCATGATTTAAATCACTCCCCCATTGAATCACCCAATGGGAGCAGTAACTCCTTCTTACTTAAGCTGAGGTAACATAGCAATATAACAGACGGTGGCTCTTCAGTTGAGGCAACGTAGCAATATGCAGAGGGAACAAATAGAAAGTGGTGTTTGAGGCTTGCCCTCTGAAACATACAGCAAAGCATCTCTCTCCCTTTAAGGAGAAAGGGCGGGAATCAGGAAGCAGGAAGTGGAGGAGTGACAGTTGAAAACAGACAGTTAGTGAGGTTGACTGAAGAGATGAAAAGAGTTAAATAAAAGAGTTGCTATTAAGTCTATCCCTGAGTGTTTGTATTTTATGGAGACATTACACCCTCGTACTGAAACAGTGTGTGGAGGGTTACAATTATCTGTGGGAGGTGAAACAGTGTGTTTGTGTGGTCATGACCCTGAGTGAGAGTGTGTGTGGACCAGGAGAAGTTATTGGTATCCCCTACTTCAGGAGCGAGTGGTAGCTATATTTTTTTTTGTCATTTGGATAGTGGTGGGCGGGCTGGAGGGGGTGGGCCAACTCCCTGTATGATAAACATTCCCCCAATGAATCACCCAATGGGAGTTGTGTCTCCTGATAAGACATAAATTATGTAATCAGGCATTCTGTGCAATGTGTGTGTGTTTTTTGAGGAGACATAAATTATGTTCTGTGTGTGAGGAACCATAAATTATGCAATGAAGCTTATTCTTTTATATATATATATATATATATAGATTTATAAATATGTTATGTATGTGGTTACTGATATTCTTTTGCACTTGATTATGCCTACGCCAGCGGTTCTCAACCTGTGGGTCACGACCCCCTTGGGGGTCAAATGACGATTTGCCAGGGGTTGCCTAAAACCAGCAGAAAATTGTTTTTTTTTGTCTATTATAATCTGTAAAACTTGTAATTGTACAAATTTTTTCCGTTATAAAGAAATCCTTACTATTCCGAGACTGACGGCCAGGTTAGTGCAGTCTGCGCGCCTGCGCCGTCAGTCCCTTCCGGGACACTGGGACATTTTATAGTCCATGTTATTGAAGTGATGAGCAACAAAATAATTTTACTGTTAGGGGTCGCTACAACTTGAGAAATTTCATCAAAGGGTCATGGCACTAGAAAGGTTAAGAACCGCTGGCCTATGCACAGGGCCGGTGCCACCTATAGGCTAGGTAGGCGCTGGTCTAGGGCGCACATTCTCTGGGGGCGCATCGGGGCCCACCCCCCACCCCTGCCCACTCACCACTTGCTGCCCAAGTAAAAAAAAAGTATGTTTTGTTGCTCTCCCTTGGCTGCCTATATTTTTAATGTAGCACAGTGATACCCGTTTCTCTCTCCCCTTCTGCTCCTTCAGTCCTGGACCAGGATTGAAGGAGCAGAGAGGGAGAGAGAAACGGGCATTGCTGTGCTACATTAAAAAATTAGCCTGCCAAGTGAGAGCACCGAAACATACTCACAGGAAGAGAGAGACGTGCACTGGGAAGAGTAAGTGGAAGGGGGGTCAAGAGGGGATAAAGAGTCAGATGGGAGAAGAAAGTGTGAACGGGGGGAATAACAGTCAAGAGGGGATCAAGAGTCAGATGGGGAGAGAGAGAGTCAAAGGGGGGATCAGCAGTCAATAGGGGGATCAAGAGTCAGATGGGGGAGAGAGTCAAAGGGGGGATCAACAGTCAAGAGGGAGAGAGAGTCAAGGGGGGGAGAGTCACATACAGAGAACATGCACTCTGTCACACTGATACGCATATAGAGAAGCACACACATACTTACACACTGATATCCTTACAGAGACTCTCACACACACACTGACACACATATACATATAGGGAACACATACTGACACACACATACACAGGACACACAAACACACTGACACTCAAACACATACAGGGTGGGGCATAAAGGGGTAGGACACAAGGGGTGGAGCAAAGGGGCAGCAAAATTAGGTTTTGCCTAGGGTGGCAAAAATCCTTGCACCTGCCCTGCCTATGCAAAGCTCTCACAGATGTAACACTGTTCAGACATTACTGTTGTTTGTTGCCTTTCTCCAGACATACTGTATGCAAACTCCTTTGTTCAGATCAAAGCTCGAAAAACCTGTTCTCACTGCATGACCTGAACCTCAGTTCTCCCTCCCAATGTGCTTGGAGCCGCCTATGAGTGGGCGGGGCCAGAGCGAGCTATTACCTCACACTGTGATCTTGCAGTTATCCTACACAGGATTTCATTTGACTTCGCTGTTCTTTGTTTTGTTCCTCTGCTGAACGAGTAATTGCAAGATCAGCTATTTCTGTAATTCAGCCATACACAGATTAGGAGCGCAATATGTCAAGGAGCCGCACAGTTATAGTATAGATATGAGAAACCAACCAGTGTGGAAAACAGCCTCCTGATACAGGACTGAAAAAAATTGTATCTTTGTGTCTGGCTTGCAATGGCTGTAATGTTTATGTTGTATGTGAAATAATAGCTGAGAGGCTTGATTCGTTTTAACCAAGATTAAGGAAAACAGCAGTCATATCCATCATCTACCAACAGCAGAGATGGGCCGCCTGTGTGAGAGGTGCATGCAGCTGATGCAGGACATACTTAACTTTGTCAGGAGAATGTCCTCTAGGCTGGTGGAGCAGATCAAGGAGTGCATGTTGCTTATAAGTGAGTGTTGCTGCTTGAAGAACAAGGGCTCTAAGGTGAGACAGCTGTATGAGCCCGTCCTGCAGAACCACGAGAAGCAGGCTGCACAGGAGTTCCTCAATCACATGGAGACAGGTAATGACAGCATACTTGTATAGGAGCCACAGGAATCAACAGCCTCCAGCCACTTTCTCCTCCTCCTCCTGTCTCTAATAGCGTCTCTGGTACATGGATAAAAACCATTAACCCTGTAACCCTTTGAGTGCCAGAGGGGTACGCAATACCCCTCTGGCGCTGAAAGAGTTAAGGAAAAGAGTTTTTTTTCACATCCACCAAGTCCTTAAAGGGGTATAATGAAGAATAATTTGAGACATTCTGGTGTACATTGACTGCACAATAGCATCAAATACACGTTTCCCACATTTCTATTCATGTAATTGGTCTTTTAACCCTTTGAATGCTAAGGAGGTAACAAACGCGACCTCTAGCTTTCAAAGTGTTCAAAGCCCCCTGTTCTAATCAGTACATCAGCCTCAAAGTGTTTTATCATTATCATCTGCCTTGCAGGGCAAACAGTGAGGGTGATGTACTAAGGAGAACTGGGGCGAATCAACTGCACCATAAGGAACAAATACACCGTTATGTTGACCTAGATATCACTTTTAATCTCTTGATTACTAGAGAGGGCTCTTGGGGACATCTTTAGCATTTATGGGAGTAAATTCCAGTGTAACCCTCTGAGTGCACACAAAGGGTTAAAAATTAGGACTTCAGGGATTTTTTTTAAGTCTGTCCCTATGGTGTATAGTTGGTGTACTCCAGCATTGCTCCAGCCACATCAGTCTCAGTGAGTGGACTTGTGTTATTGACATATGTTTCCATTGGGTTTTGTTATGATGGACGTAGAGTGGGGGATGTGCTGTGTTTACTGTCCTTTTAGCTACTCGTGTTTAAAGCACCTGTGCATGCCTTTCCTGTTGGCCGTAAATCTACCCTCTCAGCAAACCACAGAAGCATACATGCATGGCACTTACACACAATGTATTAATATATGCTAATATGTCCATATCTATAGGAGGAGGATCATGAAGGCTAAGGGATGCTTAGCCTTGTCAAAACAGACACCCAGCTGTATATTTTACCATGGCAAATTTCCTATATAAAATTACTATTATTAGTATCTCAAAACACAAGTCACTATGGGGTACTATGTGTATATCTTTTACTGTTGGGGATGTAAGATTGATTTACTAAGAAATGGCCGAATTGTGAGTCAAATCAACTGCACCATAGGTGAGAAATGTACACTTTGAAAATCCCCATTAATTTAAATGGGGCATTTAACATATATTATTACTATAATGATGCTTTTGCTGTATCAGTTACTGGGGACAATATTGCTCCTTAGTCTAGTGTAAAGCTAATAAGGGGAAGGGGAAGCCATATTTATACATTGATTTTTCAGTCACCAAATAATTTATCCAGTGCTGCTCAAATCTCTGTTATGTGATTTTACCCAGAGCCTGATTTAATCCTTAATGTACATACTTTTTGTTTTATATTTGTGTGCACATTCTTCATTCAAAACAGGTTGAACATATTGACCTTTAAAAGATCTTGAACAAACATCAGCCTGTTTTCATATATACCACCATTTATGATGTAATATGGCATTTCATGTTTCTAGTTGTGGGACTCATTGGTGCATACCTCCCAAGTGCCCCTCTTTGAGACTCAAATACCTTAGTCCTTCTTTTCTACCGTAGTGTCCCTCTTTGTAGGAGATCAGATTATGTAGTGTGTATATAAGTGTATCACATTGCTTCACAGCATTAAAAATCACATAAAGTATGAGTGTGTAAATTCATCTGTGGAAATGAAATGCTTTGGTCTTGTCTAAATCATTTATTCAGTGAAATAAATTGCTGTCAATAAGTCACCTAAAAATTCTCAGTAATACCCCCGTCCCGAGCCCCAGCCTTAGAAACACCCCCTAAAAGAAAAGTGTCCCTCTCTGACCGTTTGAAATGTTGGGAGCTAGGTTGATGGCCACAGTTTCATTTATTGCATTTTATAGATCAGTGAAAATAGTATTAATTCGAAAATCAATTTCAATTTCTCTGGTTTAGAATTAAAATAAAAAATGGTATTTTTTGGAAATGACTTCACTGTTTCTTTTAAAGTCCAATTTATTTGATTTCTTCTGTATGCAGAAGGAAAAAGATGAGCAATCCTGGAGCAAACCACCTTCACCATAGGGAACACATTAATATTCACATTGATTTAAATGAAGTGAGAGAGATATCTGCTCACCTCGCTAATATTCAATGGGTTAACCTTTTGTGTGCTACAGGGGTACACTATGCGTTGCCTACCCCTCCTGCACTCAAAGGGTTAAAAGACCAGTTTAAATTTATGGGATTTGGGAGAATTATTTGTCCCCAAAAGTGCATATTTTCAGAATCTCCTCACATGAACACAAGTGAATTAGTCAGTGGTTCCATCGTTCTGAAGAATGTCCCTGAATTAGCAAAATTAATTTGTGTTTAATTGGGGAGATCTAGAAAATATGCATTGTTTTGGGCGGGGGGGGGGCTTGAGGACAGGTTTGAGAACCCCTTCACTTTGATGTTCCTGAATTACTCATCTGTCTTTCTGATTATGTCCCATAGAGTGTTGCTGTGTGAGTGAAGACAGCTATTTTATAATAGAGGAGTGTGCAGCACACTGCTTAAAGTGATAGTAATGTTTCACAAAAACCGCAGCCCCAATTAATCTTCATAGTATTTGAGCCATAGAGAGTGTTATTTCATTACTGTGAGCACTGTAGTTCAAGAGTAATTGAATGATAAAGTTTCCCCCTCCTGCCCCTTTTACCTAGTGTTAGCCCCCACTCCTCAGATGTTCAATCCAGTCCATAGACCAGACAGATCACATCAAGGGTCAATATTCTTACAGTGAGAACAATGAAATCCCTGCCCCCCTTGACAGGTTTTACAGCTTGTTCCCTTATCTTAATTGAAGATTGTCCATCTCTGCAATCTACCTGGGCACCTCCCTGCTGCTCTGAGCTGAGCAGTGTTACATCAGTAAAAGGGGCGGGAGGGGAATACTTTGTCATTGAATTACTCTTGAACTACAACTCTAACAGTAGTGAAATAACACTCTCCAAAGTCCAAATACTATGATGATTAATTAGAGCTGCTTTTATTATGAAACATTACTATCCCTTTAACCCCTTGAGGACTGTGTGTCCAGGGATGGGGTCCACTGGATCTACCCATGACCGTCCCCGGTCCTTAAGGCACAGACACTGATGATGGCCCTAACACATCATCGGTCGTTAAGAGATTAACAATAGTTTGCATACCCTTCTGGCACTCAAGGGGTTAAGAACATCCTTCTCTGTAAGCTAATGCAATGTTGGTAGTAGAATTGCTCAGGAGTATTTTCTTTACCATCTTGCAACTGAAATATCTAATTAAACAAATTCTGGAAAACTTATGTTAATTTAATATCACTAAGAATTTATATTTTTGAAAAATGCTAATAAAACTGTGGGTACTACCTTCTCATTTTAATCCAGTTGACAGTGGCGTCTAATGGTCCTGTAGGTCTTGCTTCATCAGGTGCATTGTAAGTTCACTAGTGCATGAATCCATTTTATTATCATGAAATTACACACCACTAAAATATTCCACAGTGCTCTGCGTACAATTAAAAGTGTTACTGCCTAGTGCATTCATTATTATTTCTGTTAGATAATAATAATTATTATCATCAGTTATTTATTTGCCCCATGCTGAACAGAGAGCACGGTTTGCCACACAATGAGGATGATATACTAATTAGAACTGGAGCAGTTCTAGGGCACACCAACTGCACCATAGTGACCAGGTAGAAATTCCCATTGATTTAAATGGGGCTATTATCCCTTTAAATTCTATAGAGGTGTCCAACACTGCTGCACAATGCATTGGAGACCTGTCTAACATTCAAATGGTTAAAATACCCATTCAAAGTAATGGACATTTTTATTTTTCCCCTATACTGAATTTGGTTTACTCCAATTCTTCTTTGTACATCAGCATCAATCAGTCTAAAGTGTGATGGATGCCAATAAATACAGCTCCAATTAATGCTCATATGTTTCATGTTGTGCTGTATATCAATCGTGCCCGACTTATAGTTCAAAAGTAATGCAGTTTTAAAGTATCCCCCTCCCATCCCTTTTAGCTCTAGCACGTGCCTCCCTCGCAAACATGGAATCCAGTCACTTGATAGGACAGCTCACAGAGAGGCTCAATATTTTCGTTGTGAGCATAATGAAAGCCATGCCCCACTTGACGAAGGAGGGCAGGATTTTCATTACGCTTACTGAAGATTGTCCCTCGCAGCACGCTGTCTGGCCCGACTTGGAGAGTGCATTGCGTAGGTAAAAGAGGAGGTGGGGTACTTTAGAACTGAATTACTTTTGAACTACAAGTTGAACACAATTGATATACAGCACAACATGAAACATAACAAATGAGTATTAATCGGAACTACATTTATTGGCCTCCATTACTGTCCCTTTAACTTTTCTATAGTGAAATCACAAGTTAATCTGTCTACCCCAAATCTCAGTCATCAAGAGCTTTGAATAGGGATCCATGGGTTTCGTGGTGGTGGGAGGGTTAAGAGGGTGCACTCCCCCTTCCCCCTACACATGTGTTGCCTTCCCAGATAAACATAGGGTTTTGGCAAGCTGGCCTGTGGGACATATTATTGCTTTACTGCCCCCCCCCCACGGGAAAAATTTCTGTGGTCATCCATTTAGGTATCTGAATCCATTTAGGTATCTGAATGACCATGGGCAACTGGTAAATCTAGTTATAATCAATGCCTCGTATCAAAACATTTGGTTATTTGCATTTAAATATCTTGTAGCCTGAGCTAGCATCTATAAACATTCTTCCTTTGATATAGGAGTACTAAAGATAGCCTTGCCTTCTGTAAGACCTCAGGGCTCTTGCTTGTTTAAATGACCTTGTTGGGTTCCTCAGATAGTGCGCTATTGTCCATAAAGTGCTTGAGATAAGAGAAAAGCCTTTCTGTATAGAACTGGGATGGGTACCAATCTCAATAAATGAACTGGCTTTGACCTTGTCACTCATTACAGTCTTACACAAACATGACTGTACAGAATAGAAATGCATCTTTCTACTCATGCCTTATAAAATTAGTTTATGATTACGATTTATTTTTTTTTCTTTACAGATGTTAGCTTGGCACACCCCATGTTTCAGTTTAATTTGTAGGTACTAGGATTCACAATACTTTGAACACACCTCTTGCTCATAGACGATTAATCCCTTCTAATGCCAGTTGTAGCAGGAATTTAAAGGGATAGTAACACTTCGTTTTAACTTTATTTTATTTTGTAGGCATTAAAAAAACATGAAGAATGATATAAGTCTTATCTCTCAAACCTTTATGGTTTATGAGATATTCACAAGCAAAGTTCCCCTCCCCGCCCCTTTTACCTAGTGTAAGCCATCTCTTCTCAGATGTGAGTCTGGTTGTATGACAGTACAGATAACAGAAGGGGACAATTTTCTTTGTATGAAAACAATGAAAGCCCTTCCCCCCTTGACAAGTTTTTCAGCTTTTTCCATTATCTTAATAGAAGATTGTCCCTCTCTGCAGTCTATCTGGGCATCTCCCTTCTTATCTGGCTGAACAGGGGGGGGATACTTTGTTTGTGAATATCTCTTAAACCATAAAGGTTTCAGAGATAAGACTTATATCATTCTTCATGTTTTTTTAATGCCTACAAAATAAAATAAAGTTAAAATGAAGTATTACTATCCCTTTAAAGGAACAATATTACTTAAAGGGGATCTCTCACCCCTACAAAAGTTAGGTTTATTAGGTAGAGTATATATCGATAATCTATATATCGATAATCTTGAAAACGTTATTTAAAACAAAACAAAAAAACAAATGCTATTTGGGTTAAAATTATTGCTTATAGAGTGCCCTGACCCTACTTCTGCATACTCTGCTCTTCCCTCAGTTTGCCGCACCGCCTCTGCTCCCTTCCCACTACCCAGCCTCCTCCGATGACTCTTCTGTCTGTAAGCTGGAGCTATCTCATTGGCAGAGATATCTAGCCAATGATCCAATGAGACCGCTCCAGCTTACAGTATGCGGAAGTATATATATATATAAGTATAAAGCAATACTTTTAGCCCAAATAGCGTTAAACAAAAAAAAAGTTTTCAACTTTATCAATATAGACTCTACCTAATAAGCCTAACTTTTATAGGGGTGAGAGATCCCCTTTAAAAATTAATATGGCTTATACATTTATATTAGCTGAGATTTGTGATAAACGTGTATTGGTTGTATTTGCTTTTCCAATGGATGTGCAGAGAGCTATGCCTCACCATCCAACCCCTATTTGTTTATTCAAGTCCCTAAGTGATCAGTGCAATTTTTGTTATCATTGAGGTAAAAAGAATGGAATTAAAAAAAATCTGTCAACTGAAACAGAAAGGGGTCTAATGTATTAAAAAAGAAAACAAAAAACTATGAAACCCACTAAAAAGGGGCTTCCAAATTTTCTCAGTCATGTCAGCTATTCAAAAATATGGAGTTATTTATTTATTGATCTAGTCATTGACAATACTAATAATTATCCCTTTGAGTTCCAGAGGTGTACGCAACACATTGCAAAGCAATGCGTTGTGTACCCCTCTGGCACTCATGGGTTAAAAGACATCTATTCTTGAACTGCACAGAACCTGCAAGCACAGGATTAGGTCTTACTGGCCTACTAGTTCATGTGTGCTAAGTAACCCTTTACAATGCATTCCGTAACCCTCTGGCACTCAAAAGGTTCAATTTTGTAATTTTTTTATTTTGTTTCAGGTGGCCACACTCTGGGGGATAGGCAGCCTCATTTGGCCCACAGTCGCACGCTGGATGCTCATGCACTAAAATAAAAATAAATTGTTAGGCTCTCTATACATTTATTTATGACACATATGGAAACTTTCATACTATTATTTTTATAAATGCTAGCTAGGGTTACATAACATGTAAACTTCCCTTGAGGACCAGAGACGTGTGCAGCACACTGACGGTTATGGCGATGTGAACAAATTTAATTTTTAGGTGACCCTGTCTCTTTAAGTATATCGAACATGACATAAATTCCTTTGACAATACAGAAATCAATTTTAGAGTTACAAATACCATTACTCCTACTCCAGCCAACTGATCCCAGTGGGTGTATTAGATTTTTGTCTCTGTTGTGAATAATTAGCTTCCAGAGAAAAAGAAGAATTACAATTTGAGATGCATTACCATAGAAATACTATAATACATATGATCCATATTCAGATGGAAAAGGTATAGTAATTCTGGGGCTAACCAAATGCACTGTATACAAATTTAAATTAGAGCTGCTTTTATTATGAAACATTACTGTCCCTTTAATCCCATGAATTTTGGGGATGTGGCACTGCATTGATTCACAATTTCTTGGCGACAATTTTAGCATTAAACCTTTGGATTTAAGAGGGACACGCAACACATTGCAAAGCAATGTGTTGTGAACCCCTCTGGCACTCAGAGGGTTAAAGGGATGAAAAGCCCAGTTTCAATCAGTGTTATTTGGGGGAAGTCTTATGTGTCCCCTATATTGCAGCTGGTTTGCCCCAGATTTGATACAGTTCTTCTCAGTACATCAGCCTCTGTAGGACATGTAAAGCATTAACCCATTGCGTGCCAGAGGGGTAAACAATGCATTGCATACCCACTCTGGCCTCATAGGGTTAAATGCTTGTTTTGATGTGGCACATTCAGCTCTTGGAATTTAAAAACGTGCAATTCTGGAGCAAATCAACTGCACTAGTTACCATTGCCCTTCATTAAGGATGCCACATTTTACTCTTGCTAAAATTGAACATAGATGATACGCTATATTTATGATGGACAAATTCTAACTTTATACATCTTTTTCCAATGGAAATCTTAATTTATACCCTGCACTGGGGACCTCACTAGCATTGAAAGGATTAAAAGCCCCATTTAAAGGGATAGTAATACTTCGTTTTATCTTTATTTTATTTTGTAGGCATTAAAAAAAACATGAAGAATGATATAAGTCGTATCTCTCAAACCTTTATGGATTGAGAGATATTCACAAGCAAAGTTTCCCCTCCCGCCCCTTTTACCTAGTGTAAGCCATCTCTTCTCAGATGTGGAATTTGGTTGTAAGACCAGACAGATAACAGAAAGGGACAATCTTCTTCCTATGAGAACAATGAAGGCCCTGCCCCCCTTGACAAGTTTTTCAGGTTTTTCCCTTATCTTAATTGAAGATTGTCCCTCTCTGCAATCTACCTGGGCACTTCCCTTCTGATCTGACTGAACAGTAAAAGGGGTGGGAGGGGGATACTTTGTCATTGAATTACTCTTGAACTACAACTGTGACAGAATTGAAATAACACTCTCCAAAGTCCAAATACTATGATGATTAATTAGAGCTGCTTTTATAATGAAACATTTCTATCCATTTAAATCAGCCGGCAGCTGCACGGACAGCCACTTATTCGTGCTCTAATGATAGATGTATGCTCTACATCAGAGGTTCTCAACCTGTGCCCTCAGTGGCTGCTAACAGGCCAGGACTTAGGAATTTCCCTGATAGAACAGAAGTGTGTTGATCAGAGGCTCAGTCATATTGATTAACTCACCTGTGCTCTTAAAAGGAAATTCTCAAATCATGGCCTGTTAGTAGCCCCTGAGGACACTGGTTGAGAACCACTGCTCTACACAATGTGAGCACAGGAGCTTAAAACTGAATCTCTTTCAGAACCCCTGAAACCCTAACAGTTTTGACAAATCTAGACAGTGGAGTCCAAAACTGTACTGTCCTGTTCAAAACCGAAAGGCAGCTCTACCCTTCATAGAACTCTAAGTAAGGGCTCTTTCACATGGATGGCAGAACTATAACGCAAGCCTCTAACAAATGCAGGAGGGGCATGACTGCTGGCTGTTACATGTCAGCTCCTGCCAATATTATTGGTGAGATTCCATGGGGGGTCAGCTGTTTATTGGAAGTTGAGATGAGCATCACATCATACAACAACGCTTGTGTGAATGGCCTGCTGGCAGCCCCTTACATCACTGTGTAGATGTTCCTTACTTCCTCTTTATTATGTTTTTGTTGGAACACAGTAAAGTTGCAGCATTCTGGACTTTTGTGCATTGGCACAAGGAGCTTCCAGAGAAGGTGATATCAACAACACCACTTTGCCTATATCCTGACAAACAATTACCTTGTTTGTATTTTGTTTTTCCACTCACATTTTGTTATCTGTTGTCTGTGTCATTTTACTTGTCTTCTTATATACTGCACCTCTCATTTGGGCACAGGAGGGGAGTGACTGTTGGATGGCCCATGTGAGTGTTGCATGAGTCAGCCATTAATTGGAGGTTGTGTTGAGCACAGCAGCCTCCAACAACACTTGTGTAAAACTAGATATATCATATATTCCTGAAAATGTTCCCTTATTTGGTGATTGTGTGATGCCTAGTTATCTCCACCCCATTCCATCTTGCCTTTTATTTTGAACGCTGTCATCTACACAACCTCCAGGGAAAGGCCTACCAAAGTGGGCATCAATAGAGAAAGAGAAAAAAATAGCGCACAGGAGCCTTCTAAATGTAGTAATTCAGAAAAAAACGTGAATGTACACAAAAATATATTTATTTAAAAAACTAATTCCATTTTCAATAATACAACTTGAAAAGCATCAAAAGTTAAAAAATTGTTTTAAATTGTAAATAAAACAACTAAAATATCCACATAAACACACCATATACAAATAGTGTGAATTAGAAATTCCTGTATGGTATAAATGGCCAAAAAAGAGTGCTGGGGACAGGACCTATTTGGGGGATGTAATAGAAGTATATCAGTAACACTGTGATCTGGAATCTCACTGCACTATAAAGAATAGATGGTATATTTTCAGAGTAAGATAGTATGTTGAAGTGTATCAACCCTCTATGGTTGGTAACTTTGTTACACTATGAGAGATGAATACTTTGTTCTTAGCGGTGCTTGAGTAGATAGAACCTTGTTCAGAGAAAGAAGGAGGCGTTGCTAGTAGCCGGCTGGCTCCAAAAGGGACTGACAGTGCAGGCACGTGGATGTCACAATGGCAAGATGTCCGTGCTCCGTGCTGCTCTAAGCCTGGTAAGAACGCATATTTCTGTTGAATAAGGTCATAATTCTGGCGACTAGCGCTACTAAGCAGCTAGTCACCAGATGGGAAGTTATTGAAGATAAATTGTTTTCAAGGTGGTAGTTCCACTTTAAGTGCTTGAATTCTAGCAAGATCTCCAAAGCTTATACACAGTTCTTAGTGTTGCAACCTGGCCAGTAAAATACAGTCAGGCTGATAAAAAATTTGAGTTAAAGATGCCAGTGGCAGCAAAGAGAAGGTTAGTGGTCTGAAAATAGACCCCTGGGACTCCCCTGTTGATCCCATTGGAAGAGGCAGAACTGCAAGAATGAAGTATCTCAGTTTGTTTTCTTGTCGTGTGTAATGCGGGTCCTCATACACCCTCGGTATCGGCTTGAAAACCCAACACAAAAGGTCTGTTGGGGACATCTCACTTCATCTGCTAAATTTGTGGCTGCCATCCACAAACTTCTTGGTAACATTACAGATGAGGCGGTCAATTTCCTGAAAACCCCCCCCCACACACAATTGGTTGAAAGGTGCAGTTTTATGGTTGCACATTGCAGCCCCAGGCTATTTAGCAAGACTTTTCCCACAGGACCACGCTTGATGAAATGTGATAATTGTCCTTTAAGTCTGAAAAGGTCAAAATCCAGTTATTTCAAGGTGAAAACACTTGTATGCAAACAAAAGTTATCAAAAACTGCAGCACTACATGTATGAGAAATTCTTTATCTTTCCAGTCTGTGAATGCATAGACACCTTTGTTCTGCATAGAGCAGTTGCTTATCTCTACTTAAAGAGATAGTAATGTTTCACAAAAACAGCAGCTCCAATTAATCTTAATAGTATTTGAGCCATAGAGAGTGTTATTCCATTACTGTGAGCATTGTAGTTCAAGAGTAATTGAATGATAAAGTTTTCCCCTCCCACCCCTTTTAACTAGTGTTAGCCCCCACTCCTCAGATTTGAAATCCAGTCCATAGACCAGACAGCTCACATCAAGTGTCAATATTCTTACTGTGAGAACAATGAAAACCCTGCCCCCCTTGACAGTTTTTTCAGCTTTTTCCCTTATCTTAATTGAAGATTTCCCTCTCTGCAATCTACCTGGGCACTCCCTGCTGCTCTGAGGTGAGCAGTGTTACATCGGTAGAAGGGGCAGGAGTGGGATACTTTATCATTCAATTACTCTTGAACTACAACTCAGTCAGTATTGAAATAACACTCTCCATGGCCGAAATACTATGAAGATTAATTAGAGCTGCTTTTATTATGAAACATTACTATCCCTTTTTAGTCATTTTATTACTGACGTTTGAATACAGATGGTCAAACTCAGGGCCTTATTCATGAGGCAAACCAGTTGCATTATAGGGAGGAAATTAACATTTTTATGGCTTTAAATGCTGCAGTTAACCACTTGAATGCTAGATGTTTCCAGCATATTGATATATGTACCTTTGAGGCCTCTCTACCGTTTAAGAGCTTTGCAATGCATTCCGTACCCCTCTGGCACTCAAAGGGTTAAAAGTCCCTTTGAAATCAGTGGAGATTTACAGAATTTTCATTACAGTTGGTTTGCTCTAGAATTGCATATCTTTAATAATTTCCAGTCATGTAGACTCAATAGATACAGCAAGGGCAAATAGTAAAGGGTTTTTAGCTGCACAGATACCCAGCTCCCTTGTGTTTTTTTGCACCAATCAGATCAGAAAGTGGCAAAACTGTGTGCACCCTCAAATAATGGAGAACCATTTGCTGCTGTTGCAGTGGACATATGGCATTCCTTCAGTTCTTGCTGGACTACAGCTCCCATCACCCTCAGCCAAATATAGTCCAACAGTAAATGGAACAAAAACCAGAAGGAGCACAAATCACCAATATAAACTGAAAAATAAGTAATAGATGTAATATGTACTCACATAAGAGAAAGATGACTGGCCTGTATTGGACAAAAATGGTTTAGAGCAAGCAGGGTATTACAATCCGGCCTGCTACGGATTTAGACCTCCCATGGAAGTAAAACAATCTTGATCCACATATAAAAGTACTAATTTATTTAAAAACATAAATAGATAACAGAGTGCATACAGCCCAACACTCACTCAACGGGGACTTCAGGGAAGGGGGAGGGAGGGGGGAACTTTGCCTTCGGTTATCTCTCAAACCATAAAGGTTTGAGAGATGAACCTGGGGGCTACTAAATTATTTTACAAATACCTACAATATGGGAGATAGTAATAATAAGGTATTGCTATCCCTTTAAATGGATAGTAATACTTAATATGTAAAAAAAATATGTTGTAGGGTTTATCTTCCTAGGTAAAATAAGGGCTTCCACTTTTGAGAGGTATTTTATTCAAACATGATTGCAGCTCAAACTTGAATTTTTTAGGTGCAGTATCACAGTGGCCTGAAATTTTATAGTGGTGCTATTGTTACACCATCCTATGGACAGCTCTGGTCAGTTGACCATAAATTTTCATAGGATGGTGTAGCAACAGCGCCACTGTGCAATTTGAGGCCACTAAGTTATTTGCACCTGAGAACTTTTTATTCTGGACTCATCGGCTGCAGGTGGGAGGACATAAATGATGTGATTTGTGACACAAAGGGGTGGGGTTTAATCATGGGTGGGGCAGGGCTTATCAGGCTGTCTAATAAAGTGGGTGGGAAGTGGACAGAACAGGGTGGGAAGGAGGGAGAAGTGGGAGGAAAGTGGTAGGAACAGGCTGGAAAGGAGCAGAAGTGGGCAGAGTTTCATAAGAATCAGCCTCTGTCCCGGGAGACCCGGTAATTCACTACAAAAACCAAAGTCTCTGGGGCAAATCTGGAGAGTTCCCAGCTATGAAGATGTTTCACCTAAAAAATTCAAGTTTGAGCTGCAATCATTTTGGATTTTTTTACTCAGGGGAATAAACTGCTCCCTGAAAATATAACATAGTAACATAGTAGATAAGGCTGAAAAAAGACATGCGTCCATCAAGTCCAGCCCATGCCAATAACACCCCTGCTGATCCAGAGGAAGGCAACAAAAAGCCCTCTGGAGCAATTACCAGTGTAGGTGTGTGTGTGTCAAATAGTTCCCCGGCTCAATATCCTATTTGCTTTGAAGCCATCTGTCATAACTGTCAATATTGTTCTGTGCTAGATAGGCATCCATTGCTTTTTTGAATGCAGTTACATTATCTGCAAGCACAACATCCCGAGGCAAAGAATTCTATAGCCTTACCGCCCTTACTGTAAAGAATTCCTGCCTTTGTTTTAGTCAAAAGCGCCTTTCCTCAAGTCTTAATGGATGACCTCTTGTTCTTAGCTCAGCTCTTTGCATAAATAATTCATTGGATAGTTCTTTGTATTGACCTTGAATGTATTTGTAAATGGTAATCATATCACCCCTTAGACGTCTCTTTTCTAATGTAAACAAACCCAGTTTGGCTAGTCTCTCTTTGTAACTCAGATCCTCCAATCCCTTTATCAGTTTTGTTGCACGTCTCTGCACCTTTTCCAGTTCAGTAATGTCTTTTTTTAGAACAGGCGCCCAAAATTGTACTCCATATTCTAGATGAGGCCTAACCAAGGATTTATACAGAGGTAGGATAATATTAGCATCCCTTGCTTCTACACCTCTTTTTATGCAGGCTAGTACTCTATTTGCTCTTGCAGCAGCTGAGTGACTCTGCACACTGCTGTGAAGACTATTGTCTATCAGTACACCTAAATCTTTCTCTAATGAGGATTTCCCAAGTTGTTTCCCATTTAGAGTATATGTAGCAAGTTTGTTTCTACAACCCAAATGCATAACCTTACATTTATCTACATTAAATGACATCTGCCACTTTTCTGCCCATTCACTTAGTTTATCTAAATCCTTCTGTAGGGAAAAAACATCGAGCTCTGTATGTATTTCCTTACATAGCTTAGTGTCATCAGCAAAGATTGAGATGCTACTTTCAATTCCCACTTCTAGATCATTAATAAACAAATTAAAAAGCATTGGGCCCAGGACTGAACCCTGCGGCACCCCACTTATAACCCTAGACCAATTTGAAAAAGTTCCATTTACAACAACTCTCTGCCATCTATCATTTAACCAGTTCTCAATCCATGTACAGATAACACCACCCAAACCGAAGCCTTTTAATTTATGCAGTAACCTGTTGTGAGGCACTGTGTCAAAGGCTTTTGCAAAATCCAAGTATACTACATCAACAGCAATTCCCCTGTCCAAATTACTACTCACTCTTTCATAAAATGTAAGTAAATTAGTCTGACATGATCTGTTCTTCATGAAACCATGCTGATTCCTACTAATGATATTGTTTGTCTTCACATAGTTCTGAATACTGTCAGTTAATAACCCTTCTAGTATCTTACCCACTATGGAAGTCAAGCTCACAGGTCTATAATTTCCTGGTTTGGATTTTGCTCCCTTTTTAAACAATGGAACTACATCAGCTTTCCTCCAATCACAGGGCACTATGCCTGATGAAAGCAAATCAATAAATATTAAGTATAATGGTTTTGCTATTACTAAACTAAGTTCCTTAAGTATCCTTGGGTGTATACCGTCTGGTCCAGGCGCTTTATTCACTATAACCCTTTCCAGTCTCTTTTGGACCTTGTCCTCAGTAAGCCATGTAGATGTTGGAGGAAATTCCATGGTTTTGCCTGTTTGCCCACAGCTTGTCATTGTTGCTTCCTTTGTATATACTGAAGCAAAGAACGTATTTAGGGTGTCAGCCATAGCTTTATCCTCACTAATCAATTCACCTGTTTCAGTCCTAAGAGGACCAATATCAACCTTAACTTTTTTGTTGTTAATATACTTGTAGAATTGTTTAGGGTTTTTCTTCCTCTCATTTGCAATGTTTCGCTCATTTTCTATTTTAGCTAGCTTAATTGCTTGTTTGCAGATTTTATTACATTCTTTATATTTTTTAAATGATGCATCTGACCCATTTGACTTAAACACCTTAAAAGCCTGCTTTTTATTTCTCATTTCCCTGCTAACCACATTATTAATCCACATTGGTTTTGCTTTACTTCTCTTGTGCTTATTCCCCAATGGTATATATTGACGTGTATATTTGCCCAAGAGCATTTTAAATACATTCCATGACTCTTGTGCATTTTTATCTTTGAAAATTACATCCCACTGGATATCCTTTAAAGCTTCTTGTACCTTTGTAAAATTAGCCTTTTTGAAATTGAATGTTTTGGTTAAACTCTTGCTATTGGGTTTCTCATAACAAACTTCAAAGGATACAATATTGTGGCCACTGCTGCCCAGATGTTCCCTTACCTGCACATTGTTTACAATGTCAGAATCGTTTGAGAGCACTAGGTCAAGCAAGGCCTCTTTTCTAGTTGGCTCCTCTACTAGTTGGGACATAAAATTATCATTTATCATACTTAGAAAAATATTTCCCTTTGTTGTGCCTGAAGTCATATTGCTCCAGTCAATTTCAGGGTAGTTGAAATCTCCCATTATAATTACCTTTGCTGACCTAGCAGCCTTTTCCATTTGCAGTAAAAGTTGGGCTTCCTCCAACTCCCCAACATTAGGTGGCTTGTAGCAAACCCCCACCAATATCTTTTTATTATGTGTGCCCCCAGTGTGTATTTCAACCCACAAGGCCTCTACCTTTTCATTGGACCCTTCATTTATATCTTCCCTTAAACTAGGTTTTAAGGCCTGCTTTACATATAGGCATACCCCTCCTCCCCTTTTATTAACCGTGTCCCTCCTAAAAAGTGAATAACCCTCTAGATTGACTGCCAAGTCATACGTATCATCTAACCAGGTTTCAGACACTCCAATCAGATCATGCTGCTCATGTACTGCAATCATTTCTAGTCCCCCCATCTTACCAGCCAGACTGCGAGCATTTGCATGCATACATTTTATCTTTTTGCCATTCTTTAAGATTTCGTTCTTTTTCAGATGTATTTGTCTTTTATCAGGCTGTAACAATGGCAACTCCCTATTAGATGAACTAGCCCATTCCCCCTCTCCACCCCCATGACCCTTCTCTAATCCCATTCCCTCAATTATACTATCTTCCCCAGCCTGTGTTGCAGCTCCCCCCCCCCCCCTTTCTAGTTTAAAGTCTCCTCCAGCCTTCTAACCATCCTATCACCCAGCACCGTGGCCCCCCTTCCATTAAGGTGCAATCCATCACTACTATAAAGATTGCTCCCAAGGGAAAAGACTGACCAGTGCTCTAGGAACCCAAACCCCTCCTGCTTACACCAAGTCTTTATCCACGCATTTAACGCCCTAATCTCCCGTTGCCTTTCTAATGTAGCACGTGGCACAGGTAGAATTTCAGAAAATACTACCTTAGAGGTACTCTGCTTAAGCTTATATCCTAGGTCCCTGAAATCCTTCTTAACGGACCTCCATTTTCCACTGACTTTGTCATTAATACCAACATGTACCATGACAGCCGGGTCATGCCCAGCACCTCCCAACAATCTATCAACCCGATCAGCCACATGTCGAACTCGAGCTCCCGGGAGACAGCAAACTGTACGATTGTGGCGATCTTGGCGACAGATTACCCTGTCTGTCTTCCTAATAATAGAATCCCCTACCACCACCATCTGTCTAGGTCTGCCTGAGTCCTGGATCCCATCCGTGCTAGAGGGGCTGTTCACTCGGCTGTTAGAGAGAACAGTCCTCTCCAGCAAAGACATTCCTGTGTCAGCATCCCAAACATCATTACTTAATGTAGCAAATCTGTTAGGATTAGTAAACACAGGAGTGTCCTCCCTATTTCTCTGTCCACCCCCCTTGCTATGTCTAACTGTAACCCATCTGGCTACCTGCTCTTTCTTTGTGCAGTCTCCACCCCCAGAACTACCTACCACCGCTTCCTGCTGCTCAGTCAGCAGATCCCTCTCAAGATTGTCCGTCTTTCTCAATGTTGCAACCTGCCCCTCCAGATCTCTAATACGAGCTTCCAGAGAGACCACTTGCTCACATCTGCCACAGAGGTATGCACCCTGGAATGGTTGTTCCAGGTGTGCAAACATATGGCAGTTTGTGCACTGAGTTAAATGGACAATCATGCTACCACTCATATTTGCCAGTTACCACAAGATAAAAAGGAAGGCAGGCAAAAATAGCTGCACAATAAGTTTGATAAATGTGTTCCCCTGTGTAATCCCCTGTATTTGAATTCCCCCTGTTTTAAATTCCCACACTTACCACACTTCTGCACGTACACACTGACTACATATGTATATACTAATATATGTAAGACTACACTTTAGGGCTCAGAAAACAAAGAAATAATTTTTGCAGATGCTAGCATAAAGTTCAGGGTATTTAAGAGTATATAACCCCGGTTCATTTTTAGGTGTGAGTGTTCCTTAACCCTTTGCATTGCAATGCTTTAAATACCTCTCAGGCACTGTAAAGCTTAAGCATAGTAAGTTCAGAATCTTCTTCTGAGCTTCTGTGGAGATGTATATGACCTTGATGCAGCCAGTCCAGCACTATGGGCCTTATACTCATAAGAAAAGAAGTGCAATTCTGGAGCAAACTAAATGCACCATAGTGAAAAATTAAACATTCCCAAAACTACCTTTGATTTTAATGGGGATCTAATATGGTCTCCAATGCATTGCAAAGCACTGAAGATGTCGCTAGCATTTAAAGGGTTAATATCCCCTCCACTATGGGTTAATTGGTTTGCTCCAGAATTGATTTTCTTTTTAATGCATAAGGCCCTGTATCATCTCACAGCAAAATATCCTATTCCCACTCATGACTAATAGGACATCTGGTAAATACAATGACATTATGTCTATTCTTTACACCAGAAAGACAGATAACCATATAGGTGAACTAAATACAGCAATGCATACAGTTTAATAAGGGAAACAAGAAATCTGATCTCTCTTCATTAAGACTGCATGTTTATCAGTGTCTAAAGTGGGACAGTTAATCTAAGATAAACTTTCATGTTTTATAGATTATTAAAATCTGGCGCTGTATTGTACTACCCATTTTTCTGTCAAGTAGTTTTTGGGAAATTAATTTATGTGTTGGTGGCATAGTGTGGCATTTTATACACAGTATGCCAATTAGTTATGTTCCAGGCCAAATTTACCACTTACTATGCTATTAGAAATACCTCCAGTGTGTGGGCTCTGCTTAGTTTAATTTATAGCACAGAGTGTGGTACTATTAGGTCAAATACAACAAATAATTAGCATTAAGTGGCAGACTGTCACCAATAAATAAAGTTTAATTTCTCTACAACTATTTATATCACAAACAAATGTCAAGGACAAAATATATACAGTTTTTAATTGTATTTATTTCATGGCTCAGGCTCAGTTGGTTAATGTACCAGTTGTAGAAACTGTTCACATCATAAGGTCGCAGGTTCTAGTCCTGGCAAGGTCAACTCAGCCTTTCACTCTTTTGAGGTAGATAAGTTGAGTCCAGGACATACTTGAAAAAGAGAGACAATCTCAATGTCTTCCTCTTAAAATACTTTAAAGGGTTATTAATGTCTAAAAAAAATGTTTCTTCATTTTGAAGAGGTTAAAATGTTGGCTTGAATGCAAAAAAACATATCTCTCAAACCGCTGTTGAGATACATGCATTTAAAGTTCGTGATTTCCTGCTGTCAGCTGTAAAGCTGTCAGCAGGAGATCCATGTAGGCAGACCCAGAGGCTCTGCAGCAGAGCCGCCATCGCGTTATTGACAACTAATTACTTTATTGGAATGGTCTAAAATGTGTGCTTGGTTTGCAAGAGATGATGTTATCTCCCAGCGCTCTGCATTACTAAAGAGCGGAAGAGGGAGCACAGCTGCTAGAGGTCTGTGCCTTCAGCTTGTGTTGTTGCGGGCGCTGGGAGGGCAGGGGGTGGCTGGGCCACTGAAGTGATGGGCCTGGTAGCGGGTGCAACCCCTGCAACCCCTATTGTTATGCCAATGGTTCAAGTGATCTGTAATTATAACTCCCAAGGCCCTTTCAAGTCCCTTGATAAAGAGGATTGTGTACATGTATGAAAGAGTTGAAGGAGACAGATCTTTGCAAGTGTTGTTGGATAGAGACAGCATACACTCTCTGATATTGTCTCCTGTGACAATCACAGTATATAGAGATACATACAAGCAAGCATTAAATGTAGTTAGAGGATCACTCTCTCAAGGTTGAGGGATATAATTAACAGTGGATCGATAAATACATCCCTATTAAAGTGTTAGCTTTAGGTATTTTGGGTTAATTGTACAACTAATGTACTATTTGCCCATTTTGGTTTTAATTAAGTTTATTTATGCTCCTGGCACTTGTTATAATTTCTATTAAGGAACACGCTGCCTGTATAATAAATAGTGCCTCTTAAAAAGACCAATACTAACATCTAAAAATAACCTGGTGAAGATGCACTAAGGTTCAGTGCAGTGGCGATGGGTGTCTGGTGATCTGTGGGGAGAACATTGCCTTGGTGATGGAGACACATCTCTATATACACTAAGAATTAGTGATTCAAGGGGGGAAGTTCCTCGTTAGCATTGAGGGTTTTTGAAGTGCTGGAGATGTAGAAGGGATGCAGTCCCGTACACATCACCAACAGTATAATAACCCTAAAACCTGGGGGAGAGAAGAGGATTTACTCAGACTTCAGCACCACAAACAGCACCATAACCCATTTCAATGCCATAGGGATGTGCAGTGCATTAACCCTGTGGCACTGAATGGAATAAAAGTAGGTTTTGTATTTTATGAGGTTTAAGTACACAAACGTAAGATTTGGGCTTGCTGGAAAGCATTTAATGTATCTGCTATCAAATACATTGTTTTGCAGACCCTTTCTGGTAGCAATAATAATTACAGGCTGAGTTTGGTGCAGGGTATAGGAGGCTTACTTCGGAATGACTTAGTGGACAGACCTGCAGAGAGTGATTTGGCTGCAGCCTATTTCATGTGTTCCATAGGCAACCCTTTTTTCAGGTCCTTAAATTTCATAAAATACTAAACCTATTTTTAAACAACTTTTTCAGGGCTCAAAATTTCCACTAGCCAATGGCCAGTGAAAATTTAGCCCTGGCGAGTAGAAGTTCAGCCCTAGTGGGTATGTTTTGGCTTGCAGTGGTGAGTAACTTTTCAGGTCTGGCTAGTAGCAAAGGACTTAAAATTATAAGCCCTGACTTCTTACTCCTTTCAGTGCCACAGAAGTATGTAATTCACATCCCTATGGCACTGAAAGGGTTACAGCAGGGCAGCTGCTGTCTCTGCTCTTTAGCAAATACAGCAAACTTTTGGCTGGCTCGATAGAAAGGTACAGGGAGATCCCAACATTGCCAAACTCAGGTAGGCAATGTTGGGACTATGAACTCCCTACAGCAGAGGCTGCTATCGGAGCTTAGTACATGTGGAGAAGTGCTTTTTTAACATATAAACACATACAACAATGTTCCATAGGAACACAATTTCCATAGGAAAAGGAGCCATTGTCCATTTGTTCAGAGCAAAATCATAAGCTGCCAAAGGCATGGCGGATTGGTGGCATTGAGGACGGATTGGTTGCTGGTTGATGGGGTTATGATGATGATGATGACATGTTAGTGTATTGGCAATGTGCCTTTGACACAGATCCAACACAACATCTCTATCCTGTGTCCTTATCGAATCTTAGTACATCTTGGGCCGGGTGTTATAATCATTTAAATACCCTGTGCTCCATGATACATCAGAGGCTTAAAATTTAGTCTCGCAAATGCTTTGTGGGGAGAACCATTTTGCCTTTTCCAGGGCTTCTTAACACTCATTGCAACAGCATTCCTGTTAGTATGCATCAGTAGTTATTGTGCTGTATTGTTTGTAAAAAAGTTTGATAAGGTAACAGCCTTTCTGAATAGAAGAGTGGTCTGTACTAGTCTCAATAAATTAACCTTTTGAGTGCTAGAGAGGTATCTATGCATTGCAATGGAATGTATTGGATTTCGTTCTGGCATTCAAAGGGTAAATGCATTAGATCTTCCTTCTCATTAAAAGCAGCACAAAGAAAATTAACTAGATGCAAGCCTGAGATTGATTATATTTAGCTCTCTGTCATAAAATAGCTATAATAACTGTTAGATCTCATCTCAGCACAATCAGCACACATAAATAGAATTAGATGGCGTATGAATAAGATAGTCTATGCATGCAAGTTTAGGATTGTAGTTTAGGGATCTTTTATAAAATAAATATTTTTTTACAGAAACTAGCTGTAAGTGCATGATAATTAAAGGTATATTAAATCAATTTATTTTTAGGTGTTAGTGTTCCTTTACTTTGTTTTACATAATTGCTTACCTATATAGAAGTCCACTATAGAACAGTCAGATCTATTTAATTCTGTTTGTTTTGTGTAGTATCTGCAGCTGCCTGTATTTGCTGATCCCTGTTTTAGGTCTGTATTTAGTTTGTACTACTTCACCAAGCAATAATAGTTAAAGGGATAGTAATACTTGTTTAAACATTTCTAAAATTGTAGAGATTAACAATAGAAGTAGAATAACCTACCTCCCATGTTGCAAAACTTTATAGTTTGCGAGTTCGTAACATTTAAAGTTCCCCCCTCCCACCCCTTTCCTTGACGTCAGTGTTGTATTGGACAGAAGAGGATCCTGGTCTTCAGCAGAGCCGAGATAGCGCTATTTAGAATGAAATACTTAAAGCGGAACTACCATGTCACAAAATGTTTAGCTTAACTAAGTCCCCTTCTGGCGACTAGCTGCTTAGTAGCGCTAGTCACCAGAATTATTACCTGATTTAATAGATATATGCTTTATTCCCCAGGTGTCAGTAGCACGGAGTGCGGACATCTTGCCAGAATGACGTCCGCGCACCTGCGCTGTCAGTCCTAGCCGGAGCCAAATGGCTCCTAGCAACGCCTCCTAGACCCGGCTGGGACTGAGAGCGCAGGCGTGCAGACGTCATTCTGGCAAAATGTCCACGCTCAGTCGTCAGAAGGGGACTTAGTTAAGCTAAACATTTTGTGACATGGTAGTTCCGCTTTAATTGGAACAGCCTACAGAGTGTGCTTGCAAACCCCACTGCCTGCTGGTCAAATGACTAGGATCTGCCTCTGTCCCATAGAGCGCTGATGTCAGGGAAAAGGGAGGGAGGGGGGATCTTTAAATGCTACAAACTCGCAAACTGTAACGTTTTGAGACATGGGAGGTAGGCTATTCTACTTCTATTGTTAATCTCTACAATTTTAGAAATTTTTAAACGTAAGTATTACTATCCCTTTGATAAAATGTTCCTGTTCATCTACAGCAGGGGTGGGCAATAGGTAGATCACTATATACCAGTAGATCACTAAGTTCTGAGCAGTGTTTTTACTGGATGCATTTAACATTCAAGGCGTTAAGTCATATTTAAATCAAGGAGAAATTTGCAAAGTTTTATTTGTCCTCTACAATACAGATAGTTTGCCCCAGAAGTATTTGTTTTAACTGATTTTTTTTTGCAGTATTATGTAGGTTGTTTTGACCCAATTTTATTCTATATTGACAGCAATATAATAATAAATATGTTGTGCAACATGTTTAAAAATGATGGCGAAGGACCATTGATACATCTGGTAAAGTAGCAGATCATGCTAGGATGAATACGAAAAAAAAGTAGATCCCATGGGCGGAATGCATGAAACGTGCACATGCGATATTTCCAGAGCGAAAACCACTAAGGAATAGGTTGCGCTTGATTTTTGTTGAATTGTGCATGATAAATCAAGTTTTTTTTGTGGGCATGGTTAGGATTAACAAATCTGTGTGAGTGGAATAGCAAATGCGCCTAATGCAGGAAATGCTATTGCAAACAATTTTATATGTCTGTGTAGTGTTGTCGTAAAAGCTATTTTTTTATGGGCAATTCAAGAAGCCGTCATTATATGGTTTCCTGGATTAGAACATGCGCAATATCTATCTTCACAGGAAAAATGCCTTTAGCGCATGCACACATTTCTTGCTTTCCACCCTATGTCACTAAAGACTGGGCACCACAGTCTGCAGACTACGGAAAAGTTCAAATGAAAAAAAAAAGTCCTTGTGTTAAACAAATTAAGACCCACTTATTCCAAGCATATAATTACCCTTTTAAAGTGTCTAAAATATTTTAGCACCAATCACCATCTATATCAACACGGTCACTACGGTATTGTTGGAACCAATGTGAAATAACCTGACCTGCTGTAGTATTGAATTAGTTACAAGATATCCCATTGAATTAAAAATAAAATAAAAAATATATTTTGGTCTGAGATCAGAGATCGACGAATGTTTTTCAGCTGTGAGCCACAAATGCAGCAAATCATACCTTCATCATTCAAAGAATGTCCTTTTATTCAGCTTAAGCTCTATCTCTCTCTTGCATTTATGCAATACATTGGAAGTCTATCTAGCATTCAAAAATGTATCACTCCATTTATTTGTTCTCTATGGTGCAGAATTCAAGAATTTAACACACCATTTATTTGTTCTCTATGGTGCAGATGGTTTGCTTTATAATTGCTCCAGCCCTTCTTAGCACATTAATGTCTGCATCTGCCCCCCCTCTCAGAAGCACTCTCCTGGGGGAGGGGTTATATACTAAGGAATGTAACAAAGAAGTGATAAAGCAGAGATTACTTCAGTTCCTATGTCATTCTATGGAGCCTATGCACTAAGATTTCCAAAAGCTGAAGAAATCTTAGTATATTAGTTTCATAGAATAACATGGGAAGTGGAGAAGTGATCTCATGGAAGTCATTTCCACTTTATTACCTTTTCATCACACCTTAGTACATCTTCCATGATGAACTAAGAACTGAAAATATTAAATAATCAAATAAACATTCTCTTCGATTGGAATGGGGCTTTCAACCCCTTGAGAGGTCTCCAAAGTACAATTTCAATTAAAATCAATGTGGGGAATTTGTATATCTCTTCTACAGCTGGTTTGCCCCAGAATTGCTCTAGTTCACAGGTTGCTAACCCTGGTCCTCAAGAGCTGCCAACGGAGCATGTTATCAGGATATCCAAGCTGGAGGAGATGTGGACCAATTAAAATGATGGAGGCACTAATTATTCTACCTGTGCTCTGTTCTGCATATACTGAAATCGTGCCCTACCCCTGCTCTAGTTCTTCTCAGTCCATTAACATTTCCATCATTCCTCCTTACATAATTCCTCAGAAGTCAGAAATCTCCCTCCTTTTCCCCAGTCATCCCACTGGCTGTTTACTGCCAAGGCAAGAAAAGATCCCCAGAAGCCTGCAGTGAACCACATGAAAGGGCTTCCTTACCAACATTTAGCCATGCAGTATATTACTGGTTGGATTTTTAGACATAGTACCATTTGGGGTATAATAATACAAACAAAATAATGTAGGTGTTTAATATTTATTAACTTGTATTTATTAATGTCATAAGCAGAGATAATAAATAGTAGCAAATCTTAATAAGTAGCACTTTTATTGAATATTAAATGTTACTTGTCATTCAAAACTAATACATCCATGAGCTTTTTCTGTCATTCATGTTTATGCGGAATTCATTATTTTTTTATCTTACACTACATACTTTAATTTGTAAATTCTGATTTTCTATCCACAGGTTTCCTTAAAATCATTTTTTATTATACTAATTTGTTTGATATGCATGAACCAGTACAATTGTATTTATTTTCATTCTATACATATTTACTGATCAGTAGGTCACTGATAAATAGAGTAATTTGTATGAAAACCACTGTAATGGCAATATAACTGGTGCTGGTAGTACTGCATGTTGGTAACATTCTATTGTGTTCTGAGTACACCTAAAATGAATGCAGTATGTGTTGTGGGGAGGTTGGAGATAATGGTGGTCCAAAGTTTGGCTACCTCATACTAAACCAGAAGTTTTCAGTGTTAGTCCTCAGCACACACCCACAAGTCGGTTCTCAGAGTATCCCTAAACGATCACAGTTGGATAATCAGTGGTTCAGTCATAGTGATTGATCTAACTTGTGCTTAAAGGGATAGTAATACTTCGTTTTATCTTTATTTTATTTTGTAGGCATTAAAAAAACATGAAGAATGATATAAGTCTTATCTCTCAAAACTTTATGGTTTAAGAGATATTCACAAGCAAAGTATCCCCCCCGTACAGCCAGATCAGAAGGAAGGTGCCCAGGTAGACTGCAGAGAGGGACAATCTTCAATTAAGATAAGGGAAAAAGCTGAAAAACTTGTCAAGGGGGGAAGGGCTTTTATTGTTTTCATACAAAGAAGATTGTCCCCTGATGTTATCTGTCTGGTCTTACAACTAGATTCCCATCTGAGAAGAGATGTCTTACACTAGGAAAAAGGGACAGGGAGGGGAAACTTTGCTTGTGAATATCTCATAAACCATAAAGGTTTGAGACATAAGACTTATATCGTTCTTCATGTTTTTTTAATGCCTACAAAATAAAATAAAGTTAAAACGAAGTATTACTATCCCTTTAAAGAAGCAGTGAACTCTTATTATAAATGTATTTATATGGTAGGGATTTTTGTCTGCTTCTTATGATGTTTGGGTAATGATTCAATCTTAAAGGGATAGTAATACTTAAGTATTACTAATCCCTATAGCAAAGTACTACTTAAAAAAAACGTATTGCCCCCAGTGTCATCTCTCAAACCTTTATGGTTTGAGAGATGATCACTCCTAAAGCTGCCCTCTCCCTCCCCCTTCCCTGTAGTCAGCATTGTAGCTGACTGAAAGGAAGAGAGTCGTACGACTTTCAGGTGGCTCTCCAGCACAGCCGGATCGCGTTACTAAAAAAGAAAACTTTCACTGAAATGGTCTTCTACGTGTGCTTGGCTTGCAAGCACAAGTAGAAGACCATTTTAGTGAAAGTTTTTTTTTTAGTTAAAGGGATAGTAATACTTCATTTTAACTTTATTTTATTTTGTAGGCATTAAAAAAACATGAAGAATGATATAAGTCTTATCTCTGAAACCTTTATGGTTTAAGAGATATTCACAAACAAAGTATCCCCCCCCTGTTCAACCAGATAAGAAGGGAGATGCCCAGGTAGACTGCAGAGAGGGACAATCTTCAATTAAGATAATGGAAAAAGCTGAAAAACTTGTCAAGGGGGGAAGGGCTTTCATTGTTTTCATACAAAGAAAATTGTCCCCTTCTGTTATCTGTACTGTCATACAACCTGATCCACATCTGAGAAGAGATGGCTTACACTAGGTAAAAGGGGCGGGGAGGGGAACTTTGCTTGTGAATATCTCATAAACCATAAAGGTTTGAGAGATAAGACTTATATCATTCTTCATGTTTTTTTAATGCCTACAAAATAAAATAAAGTTAAAACGAAGTGTTACTATCCCTTTAATGTGATCGCAGCTCTGTTGCAGAGCCGCCTGATGATCTCTGACCGGATTTCCCTGAGACAGCTAGAATGCTAACTACGGGGAAGGGGGAGGGAGAGGGCAACTTTAGAAGCGTTCATCTCTCAAACCATAAAGGTATGAGAAATGACACTGGGGCAATATGTTTTTTTTAAGTAGTACTTTGCTATAAGGATTAGTAATACTTAAGTATTACCATCCCTTTAAGTTATTACACAACGTTTTTTTGTTTGTTTGAGTTCAAGAATTATTTGCAGCCAGGATTCAAGGTTTTCACAAGTTTACTATAGATGACTGTAGCAACAGAGGCATCTGACAGCAAAAATACAACACAAAGGGGGGAGATTCACTAAGGCGTGATAAAGAGTTGATAAAGTGGAGATGGCTTCTCCAACAATATCACATCTACAGTTCCTATGTTAAGTCTATGGAGCCAATGCACTAAGATTTCACCAACTTTGGCTATTTTAGTGAATAGGTTCTATAGAATAACACAGGAACCTGAGAAGTGATGTCACTGGAGAAATCTCTGCTTTATCACCTCTTTATCACAACTTAGTTCATAACCCCCAATGTATCACAAAAATGCCATGTTTACTCTGTAATAGCTTTTGAAAGAAACATCTCACATCACTGGGATATCCTTGTTTTAATTAAAGGGATAGTAATGGGTCACAATAAAGGCATCTCCAATTAATCTTCATAGTATTTGGGCCATGGAGCGTGTTATTTCAATACTGTCAGAGTTGTGGTTCGAGAGTAATTGAATGATGGAGTATCCCCCTCCCGCCCCTTTTACCTAGTGTAAGCCACCTCCCCTCAGGTGTGGAATCTGGTCTCTTGACCGGACAGGTCACAGTAAGGGACACTCTTCTTACTGTGAGCATAAGGAAAACCCTGCCCCCTTTACAGGTTTTTCAGGTTTCTCTTTTTCCACTCTCTATGATCCATCCAGACAGTCTTGCTGCTTTGACGTAGCAGTGTTACATCCAGGCCCGGACTGGGACAAAAAATAGGCCCGGGCATTTAAGGCTGAGGAGCCTGGAGCGGCGGGAGGCGGCCTTCACTGACACTGACTGTTGCAGAGTTGAGCTGTCGGCCGATGGTGATCGTGGGCGGAGCTTATAATCATATGCGGTGCGCCTCACTGCGATTGCCCGCCCACCAGGAAACTTGTAACGAGGTGGACGTCTTTCAGTAAGTGAAAGACGGCCCAAACTCATTTAATGATTAATTTTTTTTTAAATGCCCGGACCAGCCCCCGACTGGCCCACCGGGCAAATGCCCAGTATGCCTGATGTCCAGTCCGGGCCTGGTTACATCAGTAAAAGGGGGGAGGGGGATACTTTATCATTCAATTACTCTTGAACTCCAACTCTGACAGAATTGAAATAACACTCTCTATGGCCCCAATACTATAAAGATTAATCTGAGCTGCTTTTGTGTAAAAAATGTAATGTGCCACGGAGACTGGAGATGAGAATATTAATCATTTAAATTGTTATTCTTGTATTTGAAGGTTTGGGAGGGACACAATTTGGAAAAGAAACCCTGGATGCCCTTCGGATCTTGGCATTTTCAGAAAATGCAGATCTACAGCATTCTGCAGCTCTTTACTACCTGCATATGAGCCAACACAGTAAGTGCATGTGTGCTTTTCATGGGGGATGCTTTTACCCTGTTTCCTGCACAATTCCAGTGCAATGAAGAAGCTCCAGGCAAGAGCCAACCTTGTTTCCAAGAAGCTCCAGTGTTCATAACCAGTGCGCTAACCCGATGAATGCAAGAGAGGCGTGTGGACATCCCTCTCTCTCAAAGGCATAAACACTGCTGAATGCAAGTCATTTGCCTATGCATAATGTGTTAGGTGGTTGCCCTGGAAACTGATTGAATGTTCAGCTCCATTGTATCTAATGATGTATCTTCAGTGTGATAGAAAGCTGGGATTATACTGCTTGGCAGATAATAAACTCATTCATTTACATTACACATTCAATCTTGCAGATGTCCTATTTTTAATCATGTGTCTTCCATTGAGGCCACTGCACAATGTTTTGCTCTGCCTTGCATGCCTTGATTAATGATTCCATTAGTATGGTTCAGGGAAGTCCTTTGGCTATTGCTAACGGTAGGCTGTGAAATGTATAGACTCTCTCAGGGCTGGGGCAACCTGTGGCTCTCCAGGAACTGTCAGTCTACAACTCCCATGATCCTCCAACCTCTTTCAGCTGACTGTATGAAGGCAGACACAGTCACCACTGCTGATTTGTTTAGTTATTACTGTAAATTATTTATAAAGCATCAACATATTCTGCTTCCATGGACAATAGTGTGACAACATAAAAACATCATAATAATAGTAATATGGGTTAGAATGAATGAAAGTAGTTTGTGACCAAGATTAACCCTTTAAGGAACAGATGGTGTGCAATGTATTCCATCACAGTTTGTAGATCAGCCTTAAAGGGTTAAACAAAAAATCAGTGGGCCATATGAAGCAAGCTAAATATAGAAGCCCCTGGGGTTTACAGAAAGAGAAAGGAGGACACATGGTCATCCCCCTCTCTCTTTTTCTACAATAATTGTAAATGGCATAAAAGAGAAGAGGGAGGTGCTGTTCAGTTTAACTGTCTGAGTGCCAGAAGGATGTACAGAGAGTTAACAGATCAGGAAATTCAATACACTAAAGAGATGGGTCTTGCAATGTACCAGTCCAGTTTAGCATAGTGGGAGGGAGAAGGTGGGTGGAAGAGTAGTAGGAAAGGGGAAATAATATGTGCCGATGGTTAATTAGCATAAAACCTAATTACAGCACACACACAAATAAACCTAAACAACACATAAACTATTATCTTACATAAAAAATGTCTAACAGCATGTACGTAAGTTTAAAGCTTTATTAATCAACTAAGTTGTATAAAGTGATAAGTCCACTTTAAGCATTACTACTGCTTTTATTGTGTTCGTTACATACAGAACACTGTTAACCCTTTGAGTGCCAGAGGGGTATCCAGTGCATTGGTTCGCAGTGCACTGGCTACCCTCTGGCACTGAAAAGGCTAATGTACTATTTTGCTGATAATGGCAATAGACAAATTGTAAGCAATTACATATTAGCATCCATATTCAGGCTTGATCCAGATTCTGGCCATTTTATCATAACAAACACCATTTGCTGTATATTTAGCTAGCATGTCTTTTAAATGGATAGTAATTGTTAAGATGTAGGGTTTATGTCCCCGAATAAAACACTGCTGAGAGATATTTTATTAAAGAATTATAACAGCTCAAACTTGAATTTTTAGGTGCAATATCACAGTAGCCTGAAAATTTACAGTGGCGCTGTTGCTACTCCATCCTATGAAGATTTATGGTCTACAGACCAGAGCTGTCCATAGTGTGATGTAGCAACAGCGCCACTGTAAATTTTCAAGCCACTGTGATATTGCACCTAAAAAATTCAAGTTTGAGCTGTTATAATTTTTTAATAAAACACCTTTCAGTAGTGGGAGTACCCTTGTTTTACTCAGGGGGATAAACCCTACAACACACATTTTTTGACATCTTAAGTATTACTATCCCTTTAAAGGGGAACTACCACCCCACAATAACTTTACATTAATTAATTCTTCATCTGGCGACTAGCTGCTTAGTAGCGCTAGTCGCCAGAAATATTACCTGGTTTCAAAGATTTTTGAAAGTTAGATTAAAACTACTGAAAAATAACAAGTATTGACAATATGACTTTACATATTTTGCACAATGAGAATATATAGAGTCAAAAGTAAGTTTACTGTTACCTTAAAGGGGAAGTATAGGGTCAATTAAATACTCTTTTATTGAAGCCCTGAGTGTACCCTCAGAGCTATGAGACCAGAGTTCCCATAAGTCATAACTCACTGGTTCTCTCCTGGTTTGCTGTGCATATCACAGAGATCTGTACAACTGGGTTACATCAGCAGCACATTACTCCTAACCAGTGGAAATCTCTCCATTCCGCATAGAAGTCCCGTAAAACCCCATTGACGGTGGATTAATTGACACTCGAATATTTTGGGGGCAGAGGACAAGTTCTCGTGACTACCTAGAAAGCCAGTTACATCACCTAGTGAGTTATGAACTGTCTGAAATCTGTTCCGCTTACACTGAGGGCACAGTCATGGATTTAAAGGGGTCCTTTATTGATTCTATGCTGTTCTTTAAATAGCTTTTGATTAACTATGATTATGCTTCTAACCATCTCTGTTCTTTATCATCGTTAGTGAATTCTCAGCTGCCTCCTGAATTCTTGGAGCCGTATCAAGCTTTGCTGCAGTCTAGTGACCTAGAAGTTCAGCAGATGTCTTCCTTGTCGCTTGTCAACTTCCTGCTTGAGGGAAATGGTTAGTTGCTTTAATTGTTACAACTAAACATCACATACAATTGACTAGAGATGGATTTGCATCTCATTGGTTCTTAACTGGGGTGCTGTGTCACAATGCTGTGTCACAAGCTTCAGCTTAGAGTATCACTATTTTTTCATGAAGACTTAGACAAAAGTAATTTTGCATTTTAATTCTATATTTAAAGAAGCTGCTGTGCCCAGGACTATATTTATGTATTTGTTCCCTTGATTCCTCCTTTGACAAATATGTATAAAATGTTGTGTGCTCTGAAAATTCCAGATTGTACTTTAGGTGTGCACAGGACCCAAAGAGCTCTTGTCCCTGCACAAGGCCATACCTCCATTTCCCACTTTATTCAACCCCCTCCCATTCCCAGGCACAGAAAATAAACCTATTCTATAAAATACAAGAACAAAAGAGAAAAAAAAAAGAAGTGTTTAACCCATTGGCTTTTCTGAGATAAAAAGATAATCCTGATCAGGAAGAGACATAGCATTAGATAACATGAATAAATATAATAAATGCAAATTTGTTGATAACTATACAAAGATCACGAATTAAAAATTTATCTATTTGCTAACATTAACTTCTTCTACTAGCATTTGCTTGTTTTTTTTCAGGTAAACAAAGAGTTTTCTTTATTCTTAGACTCAAGGATGGCAAATATTTGTTTTTTTATCTTTCTAGGTCTGCTTCATCTTGACACTGCCCTATTTTGCTTGCAATTGCTAAGTGGTTCTCAAATTTCTTTCTAGGGAGGATCTCTTTAATTTCAGCTTAAACCAACTGGATGCTAGAGATATCCCCAACTCATTGCTTAGCAATATGTTGAAGATGTCTCTAGCATCCAGTGTGCTATTGCTCTCCCTTTCTACATATCCCTGTCTTTCTTACTCTTTCTCTCTCTCTCTCTCTCTCTCTGTCTCTCTCTGTCTCTCTGTCTCTCTCTCTCTCTCTCTGGTGGGTATGTTATGGCTTGCAGTGGCGAGTAACTTTTCAGGTCTGGGTAGTAGCAAAGGACTTCAAATTTTAAGCCCTGTATATATATATATATATATATATATATATATATATATATATACCAAAATTGTAAAGGGAAGCACTCTCACTTAAATCAGTCTCCCTGGTTTCTGTAGTTGAAAGGAACAGGATCCATGTTTACAACAAAAAGTTGAAACAACCAGCACTCACAGCAAATGTAGTGAATAAGTGATGAAAATGTTCTAAGATGCATTGAAACATTGACACTATTCAATTAAATCACTTATTCACTACATTTTGCTGTGAGTGCTGGTCTATATATATATATATATATATATACACACACTATATTATTGGAGATATAAGTATACTGCCTTGGAGCTACATTAATGTATTTGGAAATAGTATATTGCAGCCATGTATCAATGGGCACTCAAAAGATGGTCTTGAGGAAAGCCCTTAATGGGGCCAAAACATTAAATTCAAAATTTTCACAGCAAATTTTCAAAGTCCTTTTCATTACTCATTGATACATGGTTGCAATAAACCATTTCCAAATATATAAATGTATCAAATGTAGCCAATCAATAGAACATCACTCACTGGATAGTGCAGCAGGTGAAGATTAACTCCTTAAGGACTGGCGGTCATGGGACATTTCTGTCCCATAATGACCGCATAGGCGCACTTGGACGCGCCGGTACACGTGACCTGTCACGTGTATCGGCGCATCATTATGGGGCCTGAAAGAGATCGCTCCGATCTTGGAGCGGTCAATTTCAGGCCCTATTTTTACTTACAGCGCTCCCAGTAGAGCGCTGTAAGTAAAAAGTACGTGACGTACCATGACCGTCATCGGTCCTTGAGTATTTCAAGGACCGTGACGGTCCTGGTACGTCAAGGGTCCTTAAGGGGTTAATTGCATAATCTCTCACCATTTCGGTGCTCAAGACAAGGGAAAGGAGCAAGAAACCCACAACGAGCCCACATTAAATACACTTAGCCATCTAAAAGGCACCAAATGCGAAAAAACAATTAGCGTCAAGGATGCCCTCGTGACATCATCTGTAAATTCCCATAACAATCGCATAATATCAGAAACTTAATACAGAAATATACAGAAAATATACATAGAAAACTGTAAAGTATACCAACAAAAATTCCAATATGTAAACAAAAGAGCATCCAAGATGTTCCAAAATAGATGCACATGTGAATTCAGTGACTAAACTGAAATAGGAAACAATTAAGTAAGTCTGTGCATTGAGCTTATAGATCCCAGTGATTAGATTGAAAATAAGTAATGTCGGTAAAGGACGTCAAGGTCTCCCTGGGTATATTAAAATGATGAAATCAATAAACAAATAAAGAGTAAATAAGAGAGAACTCAAAGTTGGAAAGACACAAAATTAACATGTGAGAAGCAACCCACAGAACATATTAATAAGCCAGCATGTGCAACAGCATGACGCCAACACATCACACAGCATTAAGAAAGTTAAAGCAATCAAAACAAATGTTTGTATCCAATATACAAATGAAAAACAGGATATTGTACATATCAGTGATGTGGAAAGCGGGGGACCTTCACCTGGACCAGACAGCACCAAGGACAGCGGAAAAATGTAAAACTAATGTAGAATGAAGGCTGTGTAGAAGAAATAACCAACATTTTGTGAGAAGTGGGGTATACACACAAGTGACATATGCTATAAAGACAGCATGTGCTTCAGCAGGACCCCTGCACACTGTAAAGCACTATACCTATAAATGAACTAACACATTAACCAAATTCCTAAATAGGAAACCATAATGTCAGAGATATTCAGTGGTGTGGGAAGCGGGGGATCAACACTGAAACTGAACAAGAACAAAAATTACATGTGTTGCAAAGTGTCTTCCACACATCTCATAGCACAGAGAAAAAAATAAAAGGTCTTAAATAGGGAAAAAGCGTATATAAATAAATGAATAATTGTTTAATGGGTGTGAAAAAGGGAGAACCCCCAATTACAAGACCCATTAAAGGGATAGTAAAGTCCTGAAAAAAGTCTAGGCGAAATGATAGGAATAAGGACATGATGTATTTTTTTATTGTACCTATCTCGGTTTGAGAGATATAGGAAAATATAGTCCTCCGCTCCCTCCCCTTTCTGCCTGACGAACTGTAAAGCTGTCAGAGGCAGAATCTGTTCTCTCAACCAGAAGCGGCTCTTCAGGAGTGCTGACATCGAGATATCTAACTATAATTACTGCATCAGAATGGTCTACAATGTTTGCTTGCAAACCAGGCACATGTAGACCATTCCGATAAAGTTTTTATAGTTAGATATCTCGGTGTCAGCGCTCCTGGTTTGAGAAATATTCACAAGTAAAGTTTCCCCTCCCTCCCCTTTTACCTAGTGTAAGCAATCTCTTCTCAGATGTGGCATCTGGTTGTAAGACCAGACAGATAACAGAAGGGGACAATCTTCTTCCTATTAGAACAATGAAGGCCCTGCCCCCCTTGACAAGCTTTTCAGGTTTTTCCCTTATCTTAATTAAAGATTGTCCATCTCTGCAGTCTACCTGGGCACCTCCCTTCTGATCTGGCTGAACAGTGTTACATCAGTAAAAGGGGCGAGAGGGGGATACTTTGTCATTGAATTACTCTTGAACTACATCTCTGACAGAATTGAAATAACACTCTCCAAAGTCCAAATACTATGATGATTAATTAGAGCTGCTTTTATTATGAAACATTACTATCCCTTTAGAGTACCACAACCATTCTTAGGCTTTCGCCTCCACAGCCACCGACGCCCAATATTAAATAATCCTGTATGCAAAAAATCAAACTCATGCAGCCTACAAAAGGACAATACCCAGTGGATAAGTGGTGAGAGGAGCGGGGAGCCCAAACTGCAAGTCAGTTCAAAAAAATAAATAAACCCTACAATAGCTAATTAAAGGGATAGTAATACTTAATTATTCCTAATCCCTATATTAAAGTCCTATTAAAAATAAATGTATTGCCCCCAGTGTCATCTCTCAGACCTTTATGGTTTGAGAGATTATCGCTCCTAAAGTTGCCCTTTCCCTCCCCCTTCCCCAAAGTCAGTGTTGTAGCTGACTGAAGGGAAATCTGGTCTTAGATCATCAGGCGGCTCTGCAGCAGAGCTACAATCGCGTTAATAAAAAAAAAATATTTCACTAAAACGGTCTTCTACGTGTGCTTGCAAGCCAAACACACGTAGAAGGCTATTTCAGTGAAATATTTCTTTTTTTTTTATAAAAGTGATCTTGGCTGTGCTGGAGAGCCGCCTGAAAGTCTAACGACTGGGTTCCCTGCAGTCAGCTAGAACGCTGACTACGGGGAAGGGGGAGGGAGAGGGCAACTTTAGGAGCGATAATCTCTCAAACCATAAAGGTTTGAGAGATGACACTGGGGGCAATACATTTATTTTTAACAGAACTTTAATATAGGGATTAGTAATAATTAATTATTACTATCCCTTTAAAAATACTGCAGAAAGGGAACAATAGTGATAAAATACTGCAGCAAGGGAACAATATGACCACCCTGCTATTTCAGTTTAATGCTGTCAAATGAGACCATAATTTCTCTGTTGTCCAATACAGGTTACTGGTAACTTTGGGTAGGCAATCAGCCCGTTTAAGTAGGCAGGAACAATTCTGAGAAATAACTGCTGGGTGGAGCATACCTCCTCTCCTTAGCTTGCAGCTACCCAATCCCCTTTCAGTAAGATTTGTTCCTTGGTCAAGACACAAGGCAAGAAAACAGTTCTGCTATAGTTTTAGTTTTTTATTATTTTCTGTTAAATATGGGATACCACCATTAGATGGATTACCATCACTGACAATTCCCATCACCCAAATGTGGATAGCTCAGTTTACCAGGTGCTTTTGTGGACCTTAGCGAGGTCACAGATGACTCATTTGGTTGGGTCTGCCCTTGCTCTGTTATCCAGTCAATGTCCTGGGCATGTTGGGGGTTCAGGGGGCTTCAGGCAATGTTGGGGTACTTTCTTCAGTGAAACTACAATTCCCATGAGCACTTGCTTCGCACGCTCGTTTCTGATTGGTTCCCAACGCGGCAGCCATTTTGTGCCTTCACTGATCGAGTATCTTACACAGGACTTGGACTCTTCTTCTCTCCTTGGTTTCTGGAGCTTCTGGTTCTCTTAGTGGCGGAACCTCTTCGGCTTCCCTCCCGTCCGGATCTTCTTCTACAGGGTTACCTGTGGTAGGAGGATGTTCATCATCTGGCTTTCACGGCATGGAGATTGAATCCTCAATTTTGAAGAAGAAGGGATTTTCTTCTGGTGTGGTGGCTACTATTCTTAGTGCCCGTAAGCCAGTTTCCTCTAAGGCCTACCATTGAGTTTGGTCTACCTTTCTACCTTGGTGTGCTGATAGGGACCTGTCTCAGGATTTTGATCTTCCTACGGTCCTTTCCTTCCTTCCTCCAGGATGGTGTGGATAAGGGTCTCAGTCTGAGTTCTCTTAAGGTTCAGACCTCTGCTCTCTCTATTTTCTTTCAGAGGTGCCTTGCTATTCTTCCTGATGTCAAGGTTTTCTTCCATGGTGTTGCTCATACCCGTCCTATTTTAAGTGTCTCGCTCCTCAGTGGGACCTTAACTTAGTTGAGTCCTTGGCCACTTTTCCTCTCTGTCTGCTGACGTGAAAGATGGCTTTTCTCCTGGCGATTTTATCTGTTCACCGTGTTGCAGAGCTGCATGCCCTGTCTTGTAGGCCACTTCGCACTTCACAGGAGTTTTTCCCAAAGGTGGTGTCTGAGTTCCACATTAATCAGGAGATTGTGGTTCCTTCTTTCTGCCCTTACCCTACTTCTGACGAGGAGAAGGATCTTCACCTGTTGGATGTTGTGCATTGTCTCAAGTTCTGTGTGCATCGCACTGAGCCATTGAGGCAGTCTGACACTCTTTTTGTCATTCCTGAGGGTCCCAGGGCAGGTAAGCCTGCTTCCAAGGTAACCATTGCTTCTTAGATCAAGTCCACTATTCGTAAGACTTACGAACTTAGGAAGAAGCCTGTTCCCTTTTGGGTCACGGCTCATTGTACAAGGTCTATTGGGGCATTTAGGGCCTACAAAAATCAGGCCTCTGCTGATCAGTTGTGCAAGGCGGCCACTTGGTCGTCTGTGCATCCTTTTCCAACACTATCATGTGGATGTGCTGGCATCTGCTGATGCCAGTTTTGGGAGGAAGATCCTGGAGGCAGTCTTGCCTGTCTAGGATCTCCTTCGCCTCTTCAGTACTCTTTCACTTTTGAGCCCTGTTGACTCTATTTCAGCGTGCTGTGTAACAGTTCCTGGGGTCTGGTTTTACCCCTATTCAGTGTCCGTTGACACTTTGCGGTTATTGTTGAGCTATTCATGATCCGGTGGTTCATTGGTGTGCTGGTGACTTTGGGGGCCTGCGCCTGGTTCTTGCCTTTCTTCCCGCCCTGGGGAACTTAATGGTTGGACATCCCAAAGTTACCAGTAACCTGTATTGGATGACAGAGAAAAGAGGATTTTAGTCTTACCTGTTAAATCCTTTTCTCTTAGTCAGTACAGGTTACTGGTCTCCCACCCTGTCAAGGGACCATAATTGGCTCTCCTGTGGCAGAACGTGGGGGTCCTTTCGGGTTCATGCTCACAGGAGTCTTCCTTTACCTTCTTACTACCTAGTCAATAGTTAGTTTTCAAATCTTACTGGAATGGGATTGGCTAGCTGCAAGCTAAGGAGAGGAGGTAGGCTCCACCCAGCAGTCACTTCTCAGAATTGTTCCTGCCTACTTAAAGGGGCTGATCGCCTACCCAAAGTTACCAGTAACCTGTATGGACTAAGAGAAAAGAATTTAACAGGTAAGGCTAACATCCTCTTATACCAAGTCAAACCAATTTAAAACAGACCACAGATAGTCAATCTCTGAGTCCAGATAAGAGCATGTTGCACAGTATATTCCACAGAGAAAGTCATGTCATGTTGTGTGTATATTTGTATATATATATATATATATATATATATATGCACACTGACCATGCTTTTTGAAAATATTTAAATATTTAAGAGAACACCACTGTCCATACCCAGTCCCACCTAATTTACAGCAGGGCTTCTGCAGGGGTAAAATGGTACTTGAGGGATTGATAACAGTCACCTTGTCACAAAAAAGGTAGCAGGAGAGAGTCTGGCATCTACAGTCCAGCAAGTCTTACATCAATAGTGGGAAAATTAATGGAATCCATGCTAAAGGGAAGAATTGCTAAAATCAACAGAGAGATCTTGTTAAACTAACCTTAACTTTTTTTTTGTACTGGATAACCATTTGACACTACCCCTCATAGAAGACTCATTAATAAATTGCAGTGTTTGGGTCTGGATTTAAAATAGTTAAATGGATAAGGCAAAGGCTGGGTGACAGGAGACAGAGGGTTGCAATGGAGAATATTCAGAGGAAAGTCGTATTACTAGTGGGGTACATTGTTTAAATTCTGCATACTTGAGACAAGAAAGTTTTCAGGTATGCACGTTGGCTCATTGTGGTTATTATTAGTTCTGTGTTCATGTCTGGCTTGGAATGTCTTCTTATAGACACTGTTATCTTCTTTCATTGTGCAGTGAACAAAGAGCTTGTCGTTCAGGTGGGTCTACTTGAACCGGTGCTGGAACTACTGGAGTCGGGAGATTCCGCTGTTCAATGTAACTCTTGTGCTTGTGTCATGACCCTGGCAATATCCGGTGAGCTTTTTACACTTTTAACAACAAATGCGTCTCAAACCACATGTATTTAAAGAAATTGCGGTTTTGTAGCAAAGGGGATTCTGTATTCTGAATATTATTTCTACGCCAAACATGAGTTGTCATGATCAGTTAACCACCCAAACATGTTCTGACTTTCTCACTGATGTTAGATGTATAATATGGACATAAGCTTCTATTTAGCAGCCGTTTACACGTTTCTGTTTCAAACAGTTGTTTCTATTTTACATTTAAATGGGAAATATATTGTTTGGGGCTCTTCAGAGGAGAAAAAAATGGCTCTTTTTCACAGAAGCTGTAAGGGTGCATTTTTTATTAACCCCTTGGATACTGAAGACAAATTCCAATATATTGCTTTGGAATACATTGAAGACATTGCTACCATCCAAGGGGGGTTAACCCTTTGAGTGCCAGAGGGATACGGAATGCATTGCAAAGCAATGCATTCCATATGCCTCTGGCACTCAAAGGGTTAAATAACCTGCCATCTTGAAATGTAGCTATGTCTTTCACTACATAAATGATTTACTTTCCAGTAGATAAGGCTTTTTGTGTGTCTGCCTTACTCCTCTTCATATCTGTGTTTCATATTTTTGGTGTGGTAACTATGTTTAACCTTTGAGTCACTCAAAGGATTAATACTAGGCATCTTGCAATCCGAATGTGTCTGAGTAACAGAAGAGGGTTGGCATCACTCTCTTCCACCTATTTTTTAGGAATATGCACATATATTTATGTGATGTCTGCTTAAATCTTATGTGTATGTATTGTGTCTCTGAATAATGTAGTGATTTACACAACTGGCACACATGCCTAGACAAATCCAAAAAACAAATAAGACATAAAAATGCAGCATATGAAGAAACTAACATCAACAAATTAGAATGAACCCTTTGAGTGCTAGAAAGGTATCCAGTGCATTGCGTTGAAATGCATTGGATACCTCTGTGGCACTCAGAAGGTTAAGTGAATTTGTTTTCAGAAACATTGGGTAGTGGATGGACATTGAAGAGTGGGAGCTACACTGGGTTAGACACTTGTTTTTGTAATATATATGTGAAATGTCCCAGTCTGACATCAGTTGGTAAATTTTGTCTGTGCTCTTTGAAATGAGAAACAAGAGAGAAGGCAATTAATGAATTGTGATTAGTACCCAGCACTCTTCTATTCCAAAGGGCTGTTACCTTACCTCAGCACTCTTTCCTTACAATACAGCTTTATTACTTCTAAGGTACACTATGATGGTTGCTATGGTGATGGGAGTCAGAGGGTAAAGTGGTGCCATTCTGGAGCAAACCAAATGGACATTGTTTGTTCCCTGCCATGCATTTCTTTTTTTCCAGTACTGCACAACTTTTGTCTAGTACATTAGTCTCAGTAATGGCTGCTCTCCCAGATCATATGAAAGACTGGGGAGAGATTCACTAAGTGGAGATGACTTCTCCAGATTATCATTTCTCAAATTCTTTTTATTCTATGGAGCCTATGCACTAAGATTTTTTCAGCTTTGGAGTACATAGTGCACAGGCTGTGTAGAATAACATAGGAACTGGAGAAGTGATATCACTGGAGAAGTTATCTCCACTTTATCACTGCTTAGTGAATCTCCCCCCTTGATCTTAGGCCACAGAATATAAACTTTTTAACTTGTCTTTTATTAGAGGTTTTCAATATAAAGGTACAGAAAAAATGTGATAGAGAAAGGGAAGTACAGCAATGGACAGTATACAGCTGGTAAACATGAATGACACATGAACATTTGACTGGCAATGTGGAATAACTGATTATATTGATAAGAAGTTGTGTTTATTGTATAAACAGGGTTCAGCATTGTACAGGGTGTGGGGAAAAAAGAAGGAGGGAAGGAACTAAGGGAAAGAAAGATGGGGGAAGCTCCCAGGACAGAGCGGAAGTGGGAAGCAGTTTGTCAAAGTAAAGAACAATGGGGGAGATTTATAAATGTGGAGTTAATCAAAAAGAAGCATTGAATTGGCTGTAAGATTGTCTTTGGTAGTTATAAAAGTATTAAGGACGTAACTCTGTGTAGTACATTTTTTTAAATGGAGTAAGGAAGATTGTAAAAAGTCAAGCAGCGTATTTATAAGGAAATGTTGCAATATGAGAGAATTTAGTGACTGAATTGTCAGGAAATATTTAAGGCCATGTCTGACCTGTTCTTATTTTTTGCGGTCTCCACATTTATAAATATAACTAGAATCCTTTATAAATACCAACACTAAAAATAATGAATAAGGACATTTTAAGGATCCGTTCACAAAAATAAACAAGAACTTGTTCTATAAAACTCTCCTTATGTGCTGAACATGAAATGGGTTGGATCGATTATGTTACACCCATGGTTCCCAGATTAGGAAACATTTGGACTGTGAGTTAGAAAGACAGGAAGTCAATAGAGATTCTCCAGATTCACTGCAAGAGGATGGATTGGTCAGGTAACATTTGTTTGTTCCAGTGGGAAGCTAGGATAGTTCTTGCTCCTAAATTGTCTGTGCAGTCAAGCAGATAACATTTTGAGGTACCTCTCCTGTGTGTAGTCCTAGAATCATCGCCTATGGATTCACATGTATTTTACATTTATGTATATATTTAGGTGTTAGTGATCATTTACTAAAAATGACTGGAGCAATTCTGGGGGAGAACAACTGCACAATAGAGGACAAATAAACATTCCTGTTGATTTCATGGGGCTTTTAAGCTCTTGAATGCTAAAGGTCTCTAAACTATTGGAAACCTTTCTAGCATGCAGATGGTTAAACTACCAATGCAAATCAATGGGTATTTTGGTTTACTGTGGTGTATTTATTTTCTTCAGGATTGCTCAAAGTCTTTTTATTAAATTAGCCTCTTAGACGGGGTATGACAGATACCCATTCAGACCCCTTTCACATATGAGATATGAACCCAGGGATGCTGCATTGCCTGTGTTACCAAATAGAAGGTTAGTGTGCTGGAATATGGTCCCTTTCATATAGGCAACTATCACCTTAAGTATTGCCTCATAGTCCAGCACACTGTACTTACTGCATTCACAAAAGAACGCAGTAAAGGTGCAGTAAGAAAAGTCTGCTCGGAGGCTTCTGGGGCTTCTGGCAGACCTTTCAAACAAATCGTGTTAGGGTTTACAGTGCTTTTCATAACAACCAATGAAAGGCCAACCCACATGGGCACCAGCCAATAAGATTGTCAGCCGACGTGGACCAGCAGACAGATACTCCCCTCCTGCATCTAGATCATCAGTGGGACACAGGAGAAGGTGAGTGAAAGAGCACAGGCGGTAGATTAGAACTATTTCTGGGGACTACTGTAGCAGTGAGACAACAGGGGGTTATTCACTAAGGAGTGATAAAGAGGTGATAATGCTGAGATGACTTCTCCATTGATATCACTTCTCTAGTTCCTATGTTATTCTATAGAGCCTATGCACTAAGATCTCCAAACTTGGAGACATTTTAGTGCATAGACTCCTTAGTATAACATTACATTTTGGGAAGTGATATCACTGGAAAAGCCATCTCCACTTTATCACCTCTTTATCACACCTTAGTGCATCTCTCCTTTATCTCTACCCGGTCTTGCCTGTGTGGAAAAAGCCCTAAGGTGAGACAGCATGAGAACAGCAATATTATTATATTCGTAGAGACAGAGATAAGGTCAAATTTCACTTTTCTTAAAGGTAATAAAAGCACGTGCAGTTGAGGTTTGATAGTGCTTTGAAGATGAAAGCGGGTCAGTTGTGATTGTAGAACTAGCTTTAAGAACTAGATTAATTGTGTTTTTATTGACTGTGACAACAAAGGGCTGGGTAGAGGTTATGAGCAGCTGAGGCTTTGACCTTGGGCCTGATATACAGAAAGTGATTGCTATCAGGCTAGACAGCAGACTCAGTTGTGTGGATCTTCATGGAGGGGGTAATTGGAGTCCAGCAAGAAACTGCTCAAGAGGCTATTTCAGACAAATAGAATAGCAACCTTTGACTCTCCAGCTGTTGATAAGTACAACTCCCATCATCCCCAACTAGTGTTTTGGTTAATAAATATGAACGGGAAATCTAAAATATTAAATGTGAGATTATTTCCTTTTTTTATCCTTACTTGGCACATAAAGGGGCATTTCAGCTCTTGATGAAACTCAGACACTGTTATATCATTTTTCTTTCACTTGTGCCTCAGATATGTTTATTTCCAGCCACATGTGTCACAACAGATACATATTTAAACTCCTGTCCTAGAGATTTCTCTTTCAAGTGTTTTAGCCTTCTCACAGTTTTTCTGAGAGACTAGATCCAAAGCAGACAGCTGGCACACATTAAAGTTGAACTATCATGCATATTAAAGGACCCCCCAATTAATTTTTACCATTGAGTTAAGCATATCAATAATTTTAGTATCCTTAGTAAGTCCAGCATTATTTAGAAATCAAAGTTCTTTGAAGAGTCACTGGCAGACGTGCAGACATCTTGCCAAAGAGGCATCTGTGCTCCTGCACTGTCCGTCCCTGTCTCCTCACTGGCGAGCATTGAGCAATTAGGGGGCAAGGGGGAGTTGTATTGTACCTTAAGGTACAGACAGGGATGGACAGCGCAGGCACACAGATTCCTCTACTGCAAAATGCCTGCCGGTAGTCTCCGAAGAACTTTGATTTCTAAATAATGCCGGACTTACTAAGGATAATAAAATTATTTATATGCTTAACGCTATGGTAAAAATTAATCGGGGGCACTTTAACATGCATGATAGTTCTGCTTTAAAGGAGCAGTAAGCTATTAATTAGTGAAAACAAAATGTATTGTGCTTGAGTAGAACAAGGGTTCTCCTAGAGACTGTGTTATAAAAATCAATGTGTAAAATATACACATTCCTGACGAGCTCAAAATAGCGTTTATTAGTAGTATTCAAGTAATTACATATGTTTATGGTCAGGAGAGCAGCAAGACATTTCTTGGCTACATAGACAGTCAGCAAAATGAGCAGACACTCCTTTTGTTCACTATAAAAATAAATGTGCCTTTTGGACTCCATCCGGTGCTGTTGCTTCTACATTGATTAACCCTTTAAGAACCAGAGGGGCGCGCAACATATCGCTTCATAATGGGTTGCACACCCTTCTGGTCCTTAACCCTTTGAGCATGAAAAAGGCTTAAAATATATTTGAGCTGAAATATTTTGCATAACAGTTCTCCTAGCAGTGGTAGCACCCTATATATTTTTTTTTCCATACCAAATGTTTACTGCTTCTTTAATAACCTCAATTTTTCTATTTCGCTAACCACTTGGACATTAAAGGATGTCTCCAATGGACTGTGAAGCAAATTTTTCAGTTATGCTGATTCATCTTTGTCAAACCATCAGGGTTTGAGTTGTTCTCCTTTATAAAAAAGCACATCAGATATACCGAAATATTTGGATGATACTTCATTTGGAGCTGATTGTATAATGGTTGGTCTGGATGTGGAGGCACTGTTTTCAGCATTGCACCTGAACAGGGCCTGAAGGCATTAAGCCATTGAACTTTTAATAATGATATGTATTGGACATGTTTTATTTTCAAACTATGGGGAAGATGAACTAAGGAGTGATAAAGCATTGATAAAGTGGAGATTACTTCTCCAGTGATATCACTTCTCCAGTTCCCATGTTATTCTATGGAGCCAATTCACTAAAACTTCTCTAACTGGAGAAGTAATATTACTGGAGAGACTATCTCCACGTTATCACCTCTTTACCTGTCCTTAGTGCATAACCCTCAATGTAGTTGTATATAATGGGATCCATTATCTACAGGTACAGGGGACAAAGATAGGGCCAGATGTGATCTCCTATATATGAACCTGTACATGGTTATGTGGCACAGATACAGAGGTGATTTGAGGTGAGAGAGCACAAGGGAGCTGATGCTGGAATTTGTGATTTGGCTAAATGATAATTCATACAGTTTAAGCTTGAATATAAGTTTTATCAAAACTGAATTTAAATTTATAGATAGACCAATCATAAAGAATGAGAAGGGCATTATATCTACCAGTCTGTGTAGGAAGAAGACAACATCAAATAACCCTTTACACATCGCCCTCTCTCCCTCATCCGGGAAACCCCATGGAGCATTGGGGGTGAGAAGGAATTGCAGTATAGTAGAGTACTTTGAGAGAGAATAAGAAAAAGAACAGAGGGGTGCAACTTATCATTGTAAGAACAAGTAGCTCAACAGGAATCCTTAGATATATGTACTTACATAACAGGTCAGCACGTCCGTTTCATAGATCGTGAAAGTAGTTTTTCATTTGGTATTGTCAAAAATGTTGGAAAGGGGTTCTTTGAGAAACAGCGAAGTGTTTTGCAAGAGGTTGAGTGAAAGGATAAATCAAAACATTTAAAATCAGCCTACTGGGAGAGCTAAAAAAAGCAGTAGGACAGACCTACTATAGAGGAGGGAAAATTAAAGGGATAGTAATGTTTCATAATAAAAGCAGCTCTAATTAATCATCATAGGATTTGGGCCTAGGAGAGTGTTATTTCAATACTGTCAGAGTTGTAGTTCAAGAGTAATTGAATGATGAAGTATCCCCCTCTCACCTGTTTTACTGATGTAACACTGCTCAGCTCAGAGCAGCAGGGAGTGTCTGGGTAGATTGCAGAGAGGGACAATCTTCAATTGAGATAAGGGAAAACCAGAAAAACCTGTCAATGCAGTGTTACACTAGGTAAAAGGGGTGGGTGGGGGAAACGTTATCATTCAATTACTCCTGAACTACAACTCTGACAGTATTGAAATAACACTCTCCATGGCTCAAATACTATGAAGATTAATTGGAGCTGCTGTTTTTGTGAAACATTACTATCCCTTTAACAGGCTAAGTATAAAGAAAGTAAAAATGTGGTAAGAGCTATTACCCCATTTAATTATGAACACTCAAATTATGGAAATTACAGTGTGATGTTCGCCCATTTTAACAAAGGATACAAATGTGGCTAGGCCATTATTTACATTCAAATGTATCAAGCACTTAACTGTTTTGGTGGAAAGTTATTATAGACCCAGTACGGATGAGTGCTGAAAGTATAAGGTTCATCTCAGTGTGGCTTTTATTGCTGTTGAATCTGTATTGCTACATCAGAGCATTTTCTAAATGCAAAAGTACTTTAGACATTTTTCTCTGTCATCCAGTACAGGTTACTGGTAACTTTGGGTAGGCGATCCTCCCCTTTAAATAGGCAGGAACAATTCTAGAAGTGAATGAAGGGGGTAGAGCCTACCTTCCCTCCTTGGCTGGAGCTAGCCAATCAGCTCCAGTAAGATTTTTTCCTTGGTGAAGATACAGGCAAGAGAACAGTTCTGCTATAGTTTTAGCTATTTTTTATGTTAGATATGGAATACCACCATTAGGCAGATTACCATAACTGACAATGCCCTTAGATGTGGCTAGCTCAGTATCCAGGTGCTTTTTGTGGACCTTAAGCCCTGGGGGGAAAATCTTGGGTTCAAGTTCTTTCCTCATGAGTTGCCCACTGAGGCTTCTTCTTAATACATGGTAATCTGAAGACAGAAGATCTGCAGGAAAGGTGAGCAACTCTTTGAGTCCTGCAGGTCCACATGTCCCACAGTGCCCCTCCGGACAGGGTTTATCCTTTGGAGTTCCTGTTGCACACTCCTCTACTCATTGGGTTTATCTATATGTCTGTCGGGTGTTTTTGAGCAAGTTTCTTTGGTACCTTAACCCTTTAGCTTCTGGTTTAGCATCTTTTGGGGGTTTATTGACACTTTCCCTACTGGGTTCAGTGTATTTATAGGTCTGCTAACATGTTCTCGTGATGTTTCATGTAATTTTAATTTACAGGTTCAGCTTTGCAAAAGTACCCTTCTGCCTATGATCCCCAGGAAGAAGACGCCTCTCAAGCGTAATCGGCTTTTTTGTTCCTTCCAGACTGAGACCCGTCCACGAACCAGGTGGTTCCCTCAGCTCTGCGTTCCTCCTCCAAGCCCAAACAGCAATGGAAGCCCAAGGTCTTCCCTAAGCCTAAGGCTTCCAAGCCTTCTTCGGCATGACTCTCCGAACTCAGGTCCTCACTAGGCTGTGGGTGGCCGTCTGCGTCACTACCACAGCGTCTGGGAGTATTCAGTGGCGGACCCGTGGGTTTTAAAGGTGGTGGCGGAAGGGTACAGGATCCCTTTCGCCTCTCTTCCTCCCTTTTGGTTTTTCCCCTCTCATACGCCACAGAGCATAGAGAAACACCGTCTGTTCAGTGGCGCTATCCAGGCCCTTCTGGACAAGGATGTTCTGGAACCTGTTCCAATTTGGGACAGAGGTATGGAGTTTTTACTCAAACCCCATTGTGGTCTGCAAGGACGTCGGCTGTCATCCCATTTTGGATTTGAAGGATCTCAATTCCTTTGTGATCAAGACTCATTATCATCAGGAGTCCCTAAGGACGGTGATTGCTGCTATGTCCCTGGGGGAATTCCTTGCCTCTCTGGATCTTCAGGACGCATATCTACACATCGCATTCATCAATAGAGTCGGCAGTATCTCAGATTTGCCTGCAACCAGTTTTCAGCTCTTCCCTTTGGTCTGACTACAGCTCCTCAAGTCTTCAACTGTGTCCTAGGAGCTTTAGTATCCATCCTCCATCGGGACGGCATCAGAGTTACTCCATACATGGACGACCTGCTTCTGAAAGCCTCTTCTGCAAAACTTCTTCATCAGCAGGTTCAGGACTGCATTCATGCTCTCACCCATCATGGGTGGATCATCAACATGAACAAGTCAGATCTTGTCTCATCCCAGCGTCTGATCTTCCTGGGCCTTCTCTTCGACACTCAGCAGGGCATGGTGTTTCTCACGGACGAGGTGGCTCACCAGATCACCCACAGGATTTCTGCTGTTCTGGGTCATGATCCAGTTCCAGCCAAGAAGCTGTCCTCTCTAGTGGGGAAATTCATCTCCACCATAGAAGCGGTCCCATTTGCCATGGCTCACACCAGCGAACTCCAGAGGTTTGTGATCCAGGTGTGCAGGAGTCAGCGGGACCTTCTGAAGATGTCAGTATCCCTCCCTCAACCTCTCCAATCTTATGAAGGGCAAGTCCTTCCTGGTATCCTTCTGGACCACTGTGATGATGGATGCCAGCCTCTCTGGCTGGGGAGCGGTCCTGGGTCACCTGAGTGCTCAGGGTCGGTGGTCTCTGGAGGAATCTCTCCTTCCCATCAACGTGTTGGAGCTTCGGACGATATTTCATGCCCTTCTCCATTGGACACCCCAGCTGGAAGAATGCCCAGTCTGGGTCCAGTCCGACAACGCCATGGCCATGGCTTACATCAACAAACAGGGTGTAAAAAGAAGTCTTGCCACTTGGTTAGAGGTCAAGGCTATTTTGTCCTGGGCATGTTCCTACCATATCTGCAGTGCACATTCCTGGCGTAGACAACGTCATGGCATACTTCCTCAGTCGACACACGGTGGACAGCGGAGAGTGGGAACTGCACCCAGAGGTGTTCACCCTCATTGTTCAGAAGTGGGGTCTTCCTTGCATTGACCTGATGGTGACAAGACACAACTGGAAGGTTCCGATGTTCTGCGCTCGCTAGAGGGATCTTCTAGCTCCAGTGGTGGATGTCATGTCCATTCCTTGGTTATTTCCTCTGGCTTACATCTTTCCTGCCCTCCCCGTGTTGCACAGGGTGTTACGTTAATTGGGACTGGAGCACTGTCCAGTCATTCTGTTTGCTCCGTACTGGCCTCGACAGGCTTGGTTTCCAGAGCTTCTGGATCCGTCAGTGGCAGAGCCATTCTGGCTCCCTTGCCGTCTGGATCTTCTTCTGCAGGGTTACCTGTGGAAAGAGGATTTTCATAGTCTAGCTTTGACGGCTTGGAAATTGAATCCTCAATACTGAAGAAGAAAGGTTTTTATTCTGGTGTGGTGGCTACTATACTTAGTGCTCGCAAACTTGTTTCTTCTAAGGCCTACTATCATGTCTGGTCGACCTTTCTATCTTGGTGTGCTGATAGGGACCTTTCTCAGGATTTTGATCTGTCTATGGTCCTGGCTTTCTTGCAGGATGGTGTGGATAAGAGCCTCAGTTTCAGTTCCCTTAAGGTTCGGACTTCTGTTCTCTCTGTTTTCTTTCAGAGGGGCATTGCTATTTTTCCTGATGGCAAGGTTTTCTTCCAGGGCATTGCTCATACTCATCCTGTTTTCAAGACTCCCGCTCCTCAGGGGGGTCTTAACTTGGTTTTGGACGTCCTGCAGCACCCTCCATTTGAGTTCTTGGCTACTATTCCTCTACGCCTGCTGACGTGGAAAATGGCCTTTCTCCTGGCGATCGTGTCTGTTTGCTGTGTCACGGAGTTACATACTCTTTCTTGTAGACCACCCTGTTTGGTGTTTCACAAAGACAAGGCGGTGCTTTGCACTTCGCAGGAGTTTCTCCCGAAGGTGGTCTCTGAGTTCCATATTAATCAGGAGATTGTGATGCCTTCTTTCTGCCCTAACTCTACCTCTGACAAGGAGAGGGATCTCCACTTGTTAGATGTGGCACATTGTCTCAAGTTTTATGTACATCGCACTGAGTCCATTAGACAGTCTGACGCTCTGTTCGTCATTTCTGAGGCCCCAGGGCAGGGAGACCTGCATCCAAAGTCACTATTGCGTCTTGGATCAAGTCCACCATTCATAAGTCTTACAAGCTAAGGAAGAAGCCTGTTCCCTTTCGGGTCACGGCTCAATCTACTAGATCTATATATTTTTTTCAGTATGAGAAATGTGACTGTTTCTATATATCTGTTAGGTAAGCAGTACATGATGCCAGTTGCTGGACGTGGCATGCTCTGCCAACATTCCCTTAAGTCCTTTGGGCCACAACCTTTGGTCTTAGTTTGGTTGTTCTTCGCAGCCGCTGAATATGTGTTTGTGAAATCTTCACCTTCTTATTAGGCATTCAGTTCTAATTAGCAGACAACTGTTCTACTCCATTCCTTAATGTATACTAACAAAATAATAATTAAAATACACTTACTATTCATTTAACACTGGAATTGTGTCAGTATTTAAAGGGAAATTCTGCCCTAGCAATAAGTGACACTTAATTTGTTTAACAGATTAATTTACCTAGATAAGTATTCTTCATACAGCAGTCGGGTATATCTATTTATTTTTTGCATTACATCTGCAGTTTCTTGTATATAGTAAGCCTGCCTTTAGATCACACCTCTTCACAGCAAGCACCAGGATTCCAAAGAGCTGCTATCAGATGTTATCAGATAAAGAGATCCCATTAGTAACACACTACAATAAAGATCAAACTATGTAGATGTACCTGACTCATGTGTGAAGGGCACTTACCCTCGGAAATCATTCTATTAAACAAAATAAGAGTCACTTGTTACTACGGTATTGTTACCCTTTAAAACCAACAATCTTACATGTACTGTACAGCTCATCACGGGAACCTTACTGCCTGTTCTATTGAGAAGATACCTGTGTTAATGGATGTCCATAGCCTATTCTTTAAAGATAACTATTTGACCCCTCTGTTTTGTAGAATCCAATCGTGAATCCATAGGAATTGCTGGAGGAATCATGCCACTGCTCACATTATCCAAATCTTATGATCCCAGAGTACAACAGAACGCTGTTGGGGCAATTTTGAACTTAACTCGATCAGGTGAATCACACAGATTTACATATTTCTGAAATGCAATTCTTACAATGTCTATTTATGTGACATTTTCTTGAATATCTTTATGTTGTCTCCTAAAATTGAGATATACCAGAGAGTTGTTTTAGTGGTTAGATATACAGTTTAGTTGTATACAGTGCATTCATATAAAAAACAGGGAATTCCAGAAATAATCTGTGTCTGGTTCTGAGGCCTTACCCTTATCCTACACTTTTATTATCTCCTCTAGTATTAGTATAATCTTATTAAACAGATAGTAAAGATTAAAAATAAATAAATAAATAAATAAATAAAATATATATATATGTATATATATATATATATACATACACACACACACACACATATATATATATATATATATATATATATATATATATATATTATAAAGCGCTAGTAAGGATTAAAGGGATAGTAATGTCTACTATAAAGACTATCTATGAGTCTTCTCTATTGTGTTTATAACACAGCGCTATGTTTAATAACTTACTGTTCTGTAGTTCAATATTCAATGTAAAAGGATCCCAGTCCCGCCCCTTCTGGCCGCCTCCCCTTAGAGCTGCAATCCGGTCGCAGCAAAGGACAAATTTCAGTCAGTAAGTATAAGGAAAACCCTGTCTCCCTTGATGAAGGAGGGCAGGGTTTTCCTTTGCTTACTGAAGTTTGTCCCTCGCCGCTCTCCACCCGGACCATGCTTAGATGCAGCGTGAAGCAACGAGAAGGGGCGGGATGGGGATCCTATTACATTGAATATCTTTTGAACTACAGAACAGTAAATTATTAAACATAGTGCAAAAAATAAAAACAATAGAAAAGACTCGGAGATAAACTTTATTGTAGACATTACTATCCCTTCAATTTTAACTTTACATATACTGTTAAGAAATGAGAGTATATCTGAATGCATTAGACTTAACCAGCTTCAAATTGTATTTTTTCTTCTACCATGATTCTTTTTTCTGTATATGCAGCTGCAAGCTTCTATTTAAAAAATAAAAAACAAACAATATCACCAAAATTCATGGGGATGATTTAAAAAGAACCATTTTATTAACTGGAATATAATTTACTGCTAGATTTGTGCAGCGTGCACATACACATACCTGGAACTCTCCTGATCTGACCCCCAAGACTCTGGTCTTTTTACTTAAAGGGATAGTAATGTTTCATAGTAAAAGCAGCTCTAATTAATCTTCAAAGTATTTGGACCTTGGAGAGTGTTATTTCAATTGTGTTAGAGTTGTAGTTCAAGAGTAATTGAATGATACAGTATCCCCCTCCTGCCCCTTCTACTGATTTAACACTGCTCAGCTTAGAACAGCAGGGAGTGTCCAGGTATATTGCAGAGAGGGACAATCTTCAATTAAGATATAATTATATAAGATATACATTAGCTTATAAATCTTACTTGTGTACCTATGCTTATGTAAAAATGCTTAAAGGAGCAGTAAACTTTTTTTTGTGAAAACACATATTTTATAGAGCATTTCCTGCTGAATAAAACAATATCACCCCCATCACTGTCAGATGTTTTATTCAAAATTTATAGCAGTTTAAATAATCAGGAAGTGAATTTACTGTGTTTACTTCCTCATTGTTCTGACAGGAAGTGACAGGCAGTTTCTATCACATTCTATGGAGAACTGTATGTCTGACTTTTCTGACTTTCCTCTCCATTAGAATCTAACAGGAAAACTAATTAGAATTTGACCACTAGAGGGCACTGCTAATGTAAAAAAACATGGGTTTAAACTGTAATAAGTTTGGAAATATAAATCTCTCGGCAGTGGGAGTATCCTTATTTTACTCGATAGGAGAATCCCTGCAATATATATTTTTTCATAAAAAAGTTTACTGCTCCTTTAAGAGCATACTGGAGCACACTACCCCACCTGCATAAAGACATTAATGAAAGCAACCACTGAACGCCACCCATAAGGCATGCTTAGGAAAATGGAAGATATTAAGTGGATAATACTTGGTGAGAAACAAAGTGCAGACAAACAGGGTGCCCCAAGACACCTATACACTCCCATACTTTCCAACCCTTTTGCGCAAACATCTTGAAGGCAGTTTTAAGCGTAATTCATTTCGTACATGGGATTTAGGCAGCCACAGCACACAAGAATTGGTTCCTGCAACTGTTTTAGCTGAAAATCTTATTTGCATATCCCCCTTAATTATTATGTTTTTTTCCCCGTTATATATACACCAAAATGTAAATTTCTGTATTCTGTTTATAGAGCGGATCAAGAGCATTCTTTGCAGAGAGGGGGCCCTGCCAGTTCTCACTCTTCTTCTGCAGTCTGCTGACTCTGAAATCCAGGTATGAACAGCCACATGTGCATCTAATAACTGGTACATACATCATGACTTTTTTGTGAACTTAAGAAGGGATAAAGTGATACATAGAAATATGACTTTATTTATGATGATGAGGTCTAAGTGCAGAAGGTTTTTTGGAAATTTTGAGCAGTTTCTCAGTTTAGATGACACAGCCACTTTATGTGCCTCCTTTTTTATGAGGACTGACAAAATATTGATCATTGAGTAGCAATTGTATGTTGATATACACTATATCAGTGGTGGACACCATGAGGCGCTCCAGCTGCTGCCAGACTACAACTCCCATCATCCACTGCCAGCTGTTTCCTGGCAGAGAATGATGGGAGTTGTGGTCTGCTTGAAGCTGGAGAGCCTCACAATGCCCATCCCTGCACTGTATGTTGTTTAGTCACATTCTGTTTGTGGAGTCTAAGAATAACATGTTTTTCTCTTTCATATATTATGGACAAACAACCTATAAGATGATAGGTGTGCTCTGATAATCCCAGACTGTGTGCTGTGAGCAAAAAAAGGCTGAGGACCATTAGAAACATACAAAATTGATGGTAGATAAGAACCATTGATCTAGTTTGCCCATTTTTCTTACTGTAAAAACCTCAAACCTTATTTGGTCCTTGGTCTTGTCTTATGTTCAGGACAGCTTTATGCCTATCCCATGCATGCTTAAATTCTGTCACTGTATTAACGTCTACCACTTCTGCTGGTAGGCTATTCCACTTTTCTACTACCCTCTCAGTGAAGTAAAACTTTACTACGTTAAATCTAAACTATAGCAGTAAAATGTATGTAGATTACATTGAAGACAAAAGTATAATACATGGATGTTTTTCTCTTTGTCTAGTAAGCTGCTACTAGAAGTACGGAACATATGAGAATACTAATTGAGCTTGTTGATGGAATAGCAAATGGAAAATATTGATTGATTTTTTTTTTTAATTAATTTAGTTCACTGATTTGTCTTTGACAGGATGCTGTGTAGCTGTGAAACACAGCTACTGTCATGCACATGGGTATATATTAACTAAATGGTGATGACTCACGCCTTACATTAGGTCATTCCCTACCTCCTACCTCTGTACCATTTATGGCATTTGTGGAAGTTGTAGTTTGGCAGCAGCTGGAGGGCCTCACATTGCCCAACCCTGATTTAAGGCTACAGTCACACTAACATCTGAGATTAATCTTTAATGAAAAATGTTGGTTGTAACCAGGGATATTTTGTCAGCTGCCCTCTTAAAGGGATAGTAATACTTTGTTTTATCTTTATTTTATTTTATAGGCATTAAAAAAAATGAAGAAGGATGTAAGTCTTATCTCTCAAACCTTTATGGTTTGAGAGATATTCACAAGCAAAGTTTCCCATCCCGCCCCTTTTACCTAGTGTAAGCCATCTCTTCTCAGATGTGGAATGCAGTCCATAGACCAGACAGATAACAGCAGGGGACAATATTCTTCCTATGAGAACAATGAAAGCCCTACCCCCTTGACAAGTTTTTCAGGTTTTTCCCTTATCTTAATTGAAGATTGTCCCTCTCTGCAATCTACCTGGGCACCTCCCTTCTGCCTGGCTGAGAAGTGTTACATCAATAAAAGGGGCAGGAGAGGGATACTTTGTCATTGAATTACTCTTGAACTACAACTTTGACAGAATTGAAATAACACTCTCCAAAGTCCAAATACTATGATGATTAATTAGAGCTGCTTTTATTATGAAACATTACTATCCCTTTAACCTGGAAGAAGCATATACCATGTCTAATCTGTTTATACCTCACTGACACTGATTTATTGAGAACAACCTAAGACATTTAGGGGCAATCCAACTACTGTATTGGGAAAGAAAATAAAAATACAGTTAATTAAAATGGGGATTTAAATCCCTAAAATGCTAGACAAGTTGGAGTCTTCTCTAGCATTTATTGGTTTAAAAGCCCCATTTCAGTCAACTGGAACTTTAATTTGTGCCCCATTATTTTTTTTATTAAATTAGCATATTTTAGTGCCAGAAATGTGAGGAATGTATTACTCACTTCCCTTTCACACACAGTGAAAATAATTTTAAACCAGTTAATGGAAATTAAAACATGACTGATATTGAGCAGATTAATGTGAGCTGTCCAACTTAGACTTGCGAGCTGACCAACATAAGCAAAGAGCTATTCAATTTAGACATGCGAGCTGACCAACTTAGGCATGCAAGCTGACCATCTTAGGGATATGAGCTGTCCAACTTTGGTATGCGAGCTGTCCAGTTTAGCTGACTTGTGCACTTCACTGGAACACTTTGAAGAGCCCGTGTACACGGGCAACAGTTCCAGCTGGTCGCTGTGCAGTCATGCCCAATAGAGACTGTCCGTGACGCAATACGGAGTGGGGCACTCCGAATTCAGACCGTGGTCCTCTCTGCGCACCAAAGGACCACAGTCTGAATTCGGAGCGCCCCTCTCTGTATCAGGCTCATTGCGGACAGTCTCTACTGCACATGTCTGCAGCACGCGCAGCAGTCTCTACTGCGCATGACTGTGTTGTTACAAACTTTTGGCAATTTATTATATAGGATATTAAGCTACATATATGTAGATATTATATGTTAACATATACAAACAAGTGGCTCTAAAATGGTTTAACAAAAGCACTTCCCTAGGTAGTAGTCTTTCATACACCATTCATATCCATCTATATATGTATTTTTTTGCATGGTTTCTTGTGTTTGCTGTGCATCATCTAAGGTCTGTATTTATAGACAGCTCCCAACAATAGACTTTGTCAGTCTAAATGAGATTAGCCATACAGAGAGAGAACATAAGAAGGCTCTCAAGGAAGTAGTATGTTCCTCTTTAGTTTTAGACTACAAAACAGTAAATAGATATATCTGACTTCTGTACGAATATGAATAAAGACACATTCATAAGTGTGTCCTTATACATTTCCCAATGTAAAATTGAGTTTTATTTGCAAATTGTGACTAGTTATTAGTTTTTCTTTATAAGAATTATACATACTGATGTATTCCAATAATTTGTAACACTTTGATTAATTAATGTAGCTAATGAGGTGCAATTCTGGAGAAAGCCAACTGTACCATAATGGGCAAATATAAAATCCCCAAATTCCCCTTGGGAACATTTGAGCCCTTTTTTGAATTCAAGGATTTAAAGGGCCCATCTAAATCACTGGGAATTATTGGTCTGTGTCCATCTTTCTGTCTTATGTCTGTCTGTCATTCTCTGAATATTTCTCAGTCTGTGGACAACTTATACCCTGTCTTTCAGTCTGTGGATTCCCTCTCTCTCTCTGTATCTCTCACTCTGTTTGTGGGTGTCTCTGTCTGTCAGTCTATGGATATCACTCTGTGTGTGTGTGCGCGTGTGTTTGCGCGTGTGTTTGTGTGTGTGTGTGTGTGTGTGTGTGTGCGCGTGTGTTTGTGTGTGTGTGTCAAGGGCAGAGGTTAAGTTGCAGTGGGATCCAGCATCCAAGGAGGCCCCATCTGCTCCAGGGCCCAGGGATAGTAATACTTCGTTTTAACTTTATTTTACTTTGTAGGCATTAAAAAAACATGAAGAATGATATAAGTCTTATCTCTCAAACCTTTATGGTTTATGAGATATTCACAAGCAAAGTTTCCCCCTCCCGCCCCTTTTACCTAGTGTAAGCCATCTCTTCTCAGATGTGAGTCGGGTTATATGACAGGACAGATAATAGAAGGGGACAATTTTCTTTGTATGAAAACAATGAAAGCCCTTCCCCCCTTGACAAGTTTTTCAGCTTTTTCCCTTATCTTAATTGAAGATTGTCCCTCTCTGCAGTCTACCTGGGCACCTCCCTTCTGATCTGGTTGAACAGGGAAGGGATACTTTGTTTGTGAATATCTCTTAAACCATAAAGGTTTCAGAGATAAGACTTATATCATTCTTCATGTTTTTTTAATGCCTACATAATAAAATAAAGTTAAAACGAAGTATTACTATCCCTTTAAGTTCTAGTTATGCCTCTGTGATAGATATTTTTATGTTATGTGAACGAAAAACCTGTTTGCATTGGGGCCCTCCAATGACTAGTTCAGTACTGATGTTTGTGTGTGTGTATGCCTGTATTTCGCTCTGTCTTTGTCTCTTTGTCTGTGTGTCTATGGGGGAGAGTCACTAAGCGGTGATAAAGAGGTGATAAAGTAGAGATGACTTCTCCAGTTTATCACTTCTCCAGTTCCTATGTTATTCTATGGAGTCTATTTACTAAAATCTCCAAAGTTGAAGACATCTTAGCGCATAGACTTCATAGAATAACATAGGAACTGGAGAAGTGATAAACTGGAGAAGACATCTCCACTTCATCACCTCTTTATCACTGCTTAGTGAATCTCCCCCCTTGTCTTTCTTGGTCTGTGGTTGATGGGAGTTGAAGTCTTATAGCTGGAGAGCCACATGATACCATCCCTGCTTTAGTCTGTCCTCATAGCAGCAGGTGTTCTACTCAGTCTGGGAACTCTGCCAAGTTGAATGATCAGAAATAAAAAATAGCAGCAAATATTGTTAAAAATGACAGCAATTCTTTATGGGTTTTACTGCTTTGAAGGTTTATAAGGTCTAGAACTGCCGTGAAATAGAGAAACTGTTGCAAAATCAGGATTACAAATTGCCCAAATACCAGCACATGCTTTACTACACACATCACCAGCTAGGAGTTCAGTCCAGGTAAGGTGCAGGTTAACCCCTCAAAGGGATAGTAATACATAAATGTAAAAAAATATATGTTGTAGGGTTTATTCCCCTGAGTAAAACAAGGGTACTCCCACTGATGAGAGATATTTTATTAAAAAAATGATAACAGCTCAATCTTGAATTTTTTTAGGTGCAATATCACAGTGGCCTGAAAATTTACAGTGGTGCTGTTGCTACACCATCCCATGGACTTCTCTGGTCTGTAGACCATAAATCTCCATAGGATGGTGTAGCAACAGCGCCACTGTACAGCAGTACACCAAGGGATTTATAGACGGCTGAATCCATAGTCAGGTATGCTGGCAATTTGATATGGCATTTAAGGGGGTGACATGAGAATCTTGCGCTTATATGCAGTGCGAGATTCTCATGTTGCCCTTTTCATCCAGGCAACATGTTGATTGCGGTGTGCAGCCACACGATATTTCAACTGTGACCATTTAAAGTGAACCGATTAGCAGTAACTGGTAAAAGACTGAATTACAAACATAGACACGTGTAATTTCTTTCATCTGGTATTGTGGAAGCTAATTAATTAAATTATTATACATGGGGGTAACACACTAAATAGAGTTGAAGAAACTCTGTGGAAGATTGTCATAGGGCATAAATAAATGGTCTAACTTATTTAAATGGGCCTATAGGTCCACGGATGCTAGAGAAGTCTCCAATGCATTGCTACGCAATGCATTGAAGACATTTCTAGAATACGAGGGGTTAACTGACTGCATTGCTCCATTTTCACACTACATCAGCCTGTGTGTATGGAAGCAAAATGCTTCAGCGATTTTAGTGGAAAAATTCTGTGGCAAAATGGTTAAAAGCCTCCACTTTCTAAATATGTTTTTATGGTGAAATTGGTTTTGGATTTCGTCCACTTTTGACATAATACATATGTCCCTTCATATACTGTCTCATGAAATAAAATCTAATTGGTTTGGATCTAGTATCAATACATAACAGCTGCAGTCTTCTCCAGTTTATCCACATGAATAACCTTAACGCTCTAACAAAGCTTTCTCGGTGGTTGCTACAGATAAGCTCTTGTGTAAAGACTAATCACTATGTATTGTGCTGCATGCGTGACTATGATAGCATACATAGATACCTTATGTTGATTTAAGAAGCTGCCAGGTGATCAATAATTTGCCGTTTGCATGATGAATGAAATCCTTCATCAAATATAAAACAAATGGACTTTAAAAAGTACTACAGCAACCAGCATCTACAATACCGACTTCCAACCCTGGAGTCTAACAGCCCATAGAGCAAATGTATGAATTCAACAGTGTAGCCACCCTGGCTTTAGTCTCTTATGCCAGTGACTGCACTTCATGGTATCCACTATCCAGTATGATCGCTGTAGCACATACTGGACGTTACTCTTCACCAGTGTTGCACTTTAATGTCAGCAAGCCTCATTCTAGCCCCATAGCAAGTGCAGGAAAATTATGTGTCCTAAAGCCATTTCCTCTATGCCAGGTCTATGCTGTCAAAGTTCAGTCCTCAACCAACAGGCCAGGATGTAAGATTTCCCTGATTAAGTACAGGTGAGTCAGTCAAAATGAGTGAGCCACTGACATCCTGGCCTGTTGCCAGCCCTTGAGGACTGAAGTTGGACACCCCTGGCTTTGTACATTTGCCAAAGCAAGTAATAGAGGAAAGAATGCCCCCAGATCCCACAGACAGCCTCATTGTCCTCCCCATGGCACATACTGCAATAGGTGGCGGATTTGGGGTGTATGTAGCCTAATACATCTAAAGGGTATCTATCACCCCTATACAAGCTTGTTTAAAAAGTTAGGTTATAAAACAACTAGGTGGAACACTGTTTTAATTTTTTTTCTTTTTAATCGTTATTTGGCTGAAATTAAACGTGTAAAGATTATCATGTTCCTTCCTTCTGGACAGACTGAGGTTACCAACTCTGTATTGCAGTCTGTCACTCTTCTTCTGCTCCCAGGGCTGGATTTACATCTCAGGAGCCTGTAGGCACAGAAATCTGAAGCGCCGCTCCATTTGCCGTCTGCAATGGACACCTCCACGATGCTCCTAATCTCCACATTGCCCCCATCATCTCCATATTGCCCCATCATCTCCACATTGCTCCAGTCATCTCCATATACCATATTGCTCTCACATTGCCCTCATCATCTCCATATTGCCCCCATCAGCTCCATATTGCTCCCATCATCTCCATATACCATATTGTCCTCACATTGCCCCTCATCAACCCAATATTGCCCCCATCATCTCCATATACCATATTGCCCTCACACTGCCCCCATCAGCTCCATATTGCCCATCATCTCCACATTGACCCAATCATCTCCATATACCATATTGCCCTCACATTGCCCCCCATTAACCCAATATCACCCCCATCATCTCCACATTGCCCCCATCAGCTCCATATTGCCCTCACATTGCCCCCCCCAGCAGCTCCATATTGCCCCCATCAGCTCCAACCTGCCATCCATCAGCTCCATATTGCCCCCCCCCCCCAGTGTCCGTTTCCTACCTCTTCCCTGGTGGTCCAGCAGCAGGAAAGGTCCATGCCTCCTCCTTCTGCACAGAACTGTAGCTGCTGGAGCTCCCGTGCAGTCTAATCTTCAGTAATATAGAGCGCTTGGCGATGATGTCTGTATTACTAAAGACCTGATGTAGGAGCTTAGCAGCTACAGATCTGTGCCGAAGAAGGCACAGACCTGTCCTCACCATGTTGTGGCGCTGGGCTGTGGGGAAGATGTATTAAAAAAAAACAAAAAAAACAAACCAAACCAAAAAAAAAAACACATGATCCCAATGACAGGCGCCCCTCTGTGGGGTGTGCCTGTAGGCAGTTGCCTACTCTGCCTAATTATAAATCCGGCCCTGTCTGCTCCCCTCCCTCGATTCAGCCTCGATTCACTGGGAGCGCTGTAAGTAAAAATAGGTCTAAAATTGACCTCTCCAAGACTGAGCAATCTTTTTCAGGCCACAAAGCGGACCACAGATATACGCAACAGGTCACATGTACCAGCGCGTTGTCAAAGCGGTCCTTATGTCCCAGGACCGCTGGTCCTTAAGGGGTTAATCTTCATAGTATTTGAGCCATAGAGTGTTATTTCAATACTGTCAGAGTTGTAGTTCAAGAGTAATTGAATGATAAAGTTTCCCCCTCCCTCCCCTTTTACCTAGTGTAAGAATCTGGTCTTGAGACCAGACTGTTCACAGCAAGGGACAATCTTCTTACTGTGAGAACAATAAAAACCCTGCCCCCTTGACAGGTTTTTCAGGTTTTTCCCTTATGCTATAATTTAAGATTGTCCCTTTCTGCAATCCACTTGGACACCACCTTGCTGCTCTGAGCTGAGCAGTGTTACATCAGTAAAAGGGGTGGGAGGGGGATACTTTATCATTCAATTACTCTTGAACTACAACTCAGACAGTATTGAAATAACACTCTCCATGGCCCAAATACTATGAAGATTAACTGGAGCTGCTTTTATTGTGAAACATTACTATCCCTTTAAATCTAGTTGTGGTGAATGAGTAGTAGCTCAGGGTCATGGTATACATTGCCTAAATGCAAGCCTTCTGGCAGTTTCATCCAGTGGCAGCTATGGCTCTGGGTCGGGTCATTTTACAAAATCCTGAAGATCATCTTTCCCTTGGCAAATTCAGTGAATGGGAACTCTTTATAGAGAAGGGGGGTTATGCATTAAGATGTGATAAAAAGGTAATAAAGTGGAGATGACTTCTCCAGTGATATCACTTTCCCTTGTTACTCTATAGAGCCTATGCGCGAAGATCTCCAAAGCTGGAAAAATCTTAGTGCATTGGCTTCATAGTATGACACTGGAACTGAAGAAGTGATATCACTGGAGACGTCATCTCCACTTTATCACCTTCCAGTGACACCTTAGAATTCTAAGGGGGTTATGCAGTAATGAATGATAAAGTGAAGATTACTTCTCCAGTGATATCACTTCTCCAGTCCCTGTGTTATTTGATGGAGCCAGTTTTGGAGATCTTAATGCATAGGCTCTATAGAATAACATAGAGAAGTGATATAACTTGTTTTTTCTGCGTAATTACGCCTTAGTACATAACCCCCCAGGTCTAGTTGTTCGACAGGCATGGAGGGCTCTTCCTCTTAATAGGGAGTGGCTCTTGGCTTCTTTCTCGTATGTATGACAAACAACTGAGGATGCTACAGTATCGGTGATGGCCTCATACTAGTGATACTTTCCTGGCATTCCCACCAAAATCAAGGTGGTCTTTAATGCTGTTGCCATTCTATCTAGTAACTGGAATCCTTATGTTTTATTTGGATGGTAAAGTTGTTTTGCGTAGGAGGAGCTTTGGTTGGGACGGGGAGGATTTTCATTTACTCTTACATCATGCATTGTAAGGAGTACAGCCTTGCACTGATCTTTTTACATAAGCATACCAGATAATTCTGAGATAAATCAACCCTAATGGATGCACATTACCAAGCTTCCTCCTATCATTTTGCACAAAGATCAATAGGGCAGATTGTCTAAAGTTCTTACTCAGCAGTGATTCTCAGCATTGGTTTTCAGGACACACCCACAGGTCAAGATTTTAGAATATTGTTACTTGATGGCAGGTGGGTCATTGCAATTGAGTTATCTATGCATAAGTAGGGATATCCTTAAAACCTGACGTGGTGATGTGCCTGGGGACTGGAGCTGAGAAACACAACATTAGAGGGATGGTCCACAAACTGTGTTGCCATTTCAGAATAAGCAGAGTCTTGTAGGATGGAAGATGGTGGAGCCCTAAGGACCACATTCATTTAGCTATAACGTTTCAATTCTGCAAACCAACTGCACCACAGAGAACAAATTATTTAAGTGAGGCTTTTAGCCCCTTGAATTCTAGAGCGGTCTCTGACATTTAAATAGTTAAATGTCCCGTCTGTATCAATGGGATTTTGGAGAAATTTCATTTATCCCCAATGGTGTAGTTGGTTTGCTTTATAATTGCACCTCCTGCACATCAATTATGGATCTAATTTCTGTACAGTGCATTGTCTCACTTCTGTACTTACTCTGTGCTGTTAAGAAAAGTAGGTGTGTGCAGAGCAAACATAGCAAACCTGCCAACAATGTGCAAAATGTTATGGTTATTGTTTTTAAATAGCAATACATTTTGATGATACAGTTTGATGGTTTAATTCTAACTATTTTAAAGGAGTGCAGATGTGAATAGGAGATAGATACTGGGCCACATCAAGCAAGGATGAAAGTGGATTTACTTTACTTATTTTATTCTCTTTTTAAAGTTTTTAACAAACAAACCTTTCTGAAAGGTGAAGTAAGAGAGGAGATGAGTGTAAGCCAACTGAATCCAGTTATTTTCAAAGTAAATGTAAAGTTCTTCACAGTCAGATTTATGTGTCAAGGCCTCCTAGCTGCATCAATTGCCATACAACCACTGGCAACAAGACCCCACTGTTGTCTGATACACACAATGCACATTGCAGGACAGTTGTTCCCAAACCACTCCTCTGGGATTTTCCTGCTTGTGCACAGGTGAGTTAATTAACCCCTTAACAACATGTGCCGTGCTATGACCTTCACGGTCCTTGAAATACTCAAGGACCGATGACGGTCATAGTACGTCACATACTTTTTACTTACAACGCTCTACCGGGAACGCTGTAAGTAAAAATAGGGCCTGAAATTAACCGCTCCAAGACCAGAGCGATCTCTATCAGGCCCCATAGTGACGCACCGATACACGCAACAGGTCACATGTACTGGCGCGTCCATGTGGTTCAATGCGGTCCTTATGGGACGGAAACGTCCCAGGACCGGTCGTTAAGGGGTTAAAAGACTGAGCCTCTGACTGACTCACTTGTGCCAGGTCTGGATCCCCTTATAGGGACACTTAAAAGGGATAGTAATACTTAAGTATTACTAATCCCTATATTAAAGTCTCCCAGTTTCATCTCTCATACCTTTATGGTTTGAGAGATGATCGCTCCTAAAGTTGCCCTCTCCCTCCCCCTTCCCCGTAGTCAGCGTTCTAGCTGACTGCAGGGAAGCCAGTCGTATGACTTTCAGGCAGCTCTCCAGTACAGACCGTTTTAGTGAAATTTTTTTTTTTTAATTAACGCGATCACAGCTCTGCTGCAGAGCTGCCTGATGATCTAAGACCGGATTTCCCTTCAGTCAGCTACAACGCTGACTTCGGGGAAGGGGGAGGGAAAGGGTAACTTTAGGAGCGATCATCTCTCAAACCATAAAGGTTTGACAGACGAAACTTGGGGCATTACATTTATTTTTAAAAGGACTTTACTATAGGGATTAGTAATACTTAAGTATTACTATCCCTTTAAGAAAAATGCAGGTCTGCAGTGATTATTAGTGGACTGCAGTGGTACTAATGTAGAGATGCAGTATGCATTTTTAACCTTTATTTTCATGTAAGCAAGTGTATATGAAACAGACAGTACTTGTTCAGTTCAACAATCATGAGTAAAGATAATTTGAAGCATAAACCATGTCTCAACTCACTGTAGTGAGCAAGGTAATCTGCAGAGGAGTGGAGGTATACTAAGTACAAAGCTGTGATGAGATCACAAGTAGTGACATTTTGACATTCAAACATTCAGTAACAAAAACTGTCCAGCTGAGTGTTCCCTATTAGAAGGGTGGGTTGTGTACGAGACATACCCAAGGAGTAAGAAGTGGGGGGATCAGGGGAGGAAGGTAGGATATGTAGGGAGGGTCAGTCCAGGTAATTCCTGTTAATAGTATAGGAGAAATAACTTGGAGTTGTTTGGTGGCATACCAGGAAGTATATTTTAAGCAGTTAATAAAAAATTGTTTAATAGAGTTTTATAATGTTTGTATGTAAAGGTGCCATGTTTCAGAGAAGACTTGTGTTCTTTTTTGTTTTTTTAAGCAAACTTATGTATCTCATTTTTAAGGTATGATCTGGACACTGTAACCTCAAACGAACAAGCAGGATTATCCTAAAGACATGACCAGTCAGGGATGGATTTATAATTAGGCAGAGTAGGCATCTGCCTACAGGCACACCAAAGAGAGGGGCGCCTATCTTTGGGAACATGTTGTTTGTTTTTTTTATTCCCCTCCCCCGCCCGGCGCTGCAACATGGTGAAGACAGGTCTGTGCCTTTTTCAGCACAGACCTGTGGCTGCCGAGCTCCTTCGTTGGTGCTTTAGTAATACAGAGCTCTGGGAGATTACATCATCTCCCAGCGCTCTGCATTACTGGAGAGAAGACCACGCGGGAGCTCCAGCAGCTACAGGTCTGTGCAGAAGAGGAGGAGGCACAGACCTTTCCTGGACCACCAGGCAAGAGGTAGGAAACAGACAGTGTGTGTGTGGGGGGGGGGGGGTCAATGTGAGGGTAATATGGAGATGATGGGGGCAATGTGAGGGCAATATGGAGGTGATGGGACAATGTGAGGGCAATATGGAGATGATGGGGGCAATGTGGAGATTAGGAGCATTGTGGAGGTGTCCAGTGGAGATAGCCAATGGGGGTGGGGGGAGTTACAGATTTATAAGCCTACAGGCTCCTGAGATGAAAATCCGGGCCTGTGTCCAGTTAGGGGCACCTGATGAGAGGGTTAGTCCCTCTGGGCTGTGTTCAGATGTTATTAAAGCTCAGATTATAGTTAAATTATGTTAATCTTTTAGCTACAGTGCCATCTGTTGTCCATAAAGCTATTATCTTGCATTGTATGGAAGAAATGAGCCACATGCTACATTTCTCAATACAAACAGGTCTTCCACTTTGTGACAGTTTTAACTGGGATAACATTTCACTAAAGCAACTGCTAATTGTAGGAGTTGTACTTGTTTGTACTTGGCAGGAAAAATGTGCAACATGGGTTTTTTTTTTTAACAATATCACTTTACTGATTCCTTAACCACTTGCATGCAAAGAGTCCTTCAGTGCATTTCTTCACAAGGCATTAGAGACCTGTCTTGCATTGAGTAGGTTAAATGTACTGACCAGTGCAAAAGGTATGTAAACTGGTCAGTAGAAAAAGTCTATAAACTGGACAGTACAGGGGTATATAAAACGGTAAGCAAAATGTCAAAATATAAACTTTGAGCTCATACATCTTATCAGTACTTTGCTTGTGATCTTGTAAAGTGTTGCATACTCTGTTTGCTCTGTATTAAAAAAGGATACATAGATATAAACATTATATTTATATGAGAATTGCTGTGGACCCAAAGTTCAGGAAACTCAGTGAATATTGTGTAATTCGTAGTTTCCATTTTAATACCAACATTTTCATGTGTATTACCTGTAATGCTTCTATCTTTTATCTACTTCCATCATCTGTAATAAGCAAAGGAACAATACAGGTCTTACTGCATGCTTACTACAAATATTGCTATTTGGCACACAGTCTGACATTTTTATGTAACACATTGTTTCATGGCAAGAAACATCAGTTTGAAAACATATATATATATATAACATACAGTTTATTTTTTATACCTGTTCAATGGCACAGAGAAAGAAAGAGTTTTAACTATGAACATAACTAATTAGCATACTGTGCAGGACATTACCATAAAGTGCCACATTGCCAGCTAAATGTAAAGGTTAACTTCACAAGGAGTGTTTACAGAGAAATGGTTAGTGCAACATATAGGAAGATTTCATGATCTGTAAAACAAACTAAACTTGCCTTAGGGAAACATAAACTTTAACACATTTATCTATATATATTTTAAATCTAGTCGATACCAATAACTTAAGAATACATTATTAGGATGACATTTATCAGTAAATAGTACATGATAATTGTTTTATTTTCTTACAAGGGGCTAGAGTGTAATGCTTATTACAAGATAGCACTTTCAAATATTTGTGTCTTTCACGCAGCCACGGATAGTCACAGAAACACATTAATTGATGGGAAACTCTATACTAACATTAACTGGCTCAGTTTGTTAATCAGAAACATTTACCTAGCTATGTGTCCTTCAATCAGCAGTAACATTTCTATTTGTTGTTCTTATTTACATTTCTAAAATCTGATAACAACTTGTGTCCCTTACAAGCCATTCAGTTCTACTGAAGCCATTGTTTTGTTGTGAGGAGGTGTGATCTACAGACAGACTTCAGTAAAGATCACTATATACTGGAAATTGCAGATATGATGCAAACGTATTTCTAAATACACACTCTTGACTGCTCTATGAAGGACACTTGGCTAGGTCAGTGTGTTTAACAGATTAAGGGACATTTATTTCTTGAATATACTTCTCATTTAAATACCCCCTAGTCTTGTTCCACTATCTGCCATTACTTATATTTATTCCATGGAATGCTCTGTACTTCTTCAGGGCACTCTAGAGTTCCAAGCAACACAGTTTGAGAATTACTGGATTAAAGGATTGATTTACATTGCACAAACTATAGCCAAGAGATAAGGGGTCTTAATTTTTTCCTATACTATTAAAGATATTTAGAAGACCACACAGCTTCCACATTAATGCATGCAAAACTTAACATCCTGGTCTGGGGTGCCAAATTTCATAAATATAACTCCAAAACAAAACAAAAAAACCCCATATGACCTCTTATTAACTCACCTGTTGCAAATTGAATTTTTGTTAGAAAGCCATTTCCTACTACCCTTTACTGCCCTTTAACCCCTTAACGACCCTTGACAGTCATGGCACGTCATGGGTTGTTTTGAGTTAACGACCCATGACATGACAGGACCGTCATGGAATTCTGGGGTCCTCGCGCGGCTGCATGCCGTTCAGGGAGCCTGGAACCGGAAGGAAAAAAAAAATGGTCCGTGATCCTTAAGTGCCGGCCGGTCCTTAAAGGGTAAAAGGAACACTAACACTTTAATGAACTGGGGTTATATAGAGATTTGAAAACCTTGAACTTCATTTAAACATCTGTAAACATGTTATATTCATACCTGGGAACTCTCCGGTTTTGCCCCGTAGACTCCAGATTTCAAAGTGAATTACCGGGTCTCCAGGGCAATGTGTGAATCACCGGGTGGGCAGAGTTTAAGTAGAAACTCTACCGACTTGTGCTCCATCCCGTCCGGTTCCTCCCACTCCCCGCCCTCTTACATCCATTTTGCAGGGGGGTTTTGTGGGTTTTTTTTTGCTTCCCCCCCGTGACTAAGCCCCACCCCTTTTATGACGCGATTCGCATCATTTTCCTCCCCCTGGGCACTGACAGGGTTACCCTCTGGGTAGCCCTGTTTCAAAAGTTCCCAGGTATGGTTATATTTATAATAACATAGGTGATGGTACAGAAAAATGACATGTATCCATCAAGTTCCTACCTGATTCCAGATGGCACTCAGATATTTCCATGGATCAACACTCTTATCTGCTATGAAATCAACTGTCATAATTCTCAATATTGTTCTGAGTTGGAATGGAATCCATTACTTTTTTGAAAGCAACTACAGTATCTGTAAGCACAGCGTCCCAAAGCAAAGAATTTCATAACTTTACTTCCCATACTGTAAAAAAAATCCTGCCTTTGTTTTAGTCGAAATCACCTTTCCTGTAGCTCTTTGAGTAAATAGTTTCATACAGAGTTCATTATACTGACTTTGAATATATATATATATATATATATATATATATATATATATATATATATATATAACCCTTTGAGTGCCAGAGGGGTACGCAAAGCAATGCATTCCATACCCCTCTGGCACTCAAAGGGATATATATATATATATATATATATATATAAATAAAGCAAAGTGGGCACTCCAAAAATATAGAGATATTGTAAATAGATATTACACCCGGTGCTGCTTGAAAGCAATATGTATAGTAATGTGTAGATGAGAAAACCCATCAAAATACAAGCGCACTACTGGGTCTATACTTAGCGATCATTTAATAAATTAAAGATCAGTAATGTGTAGATGAGAAAACCCATCAAAATACAAGTGCACTATATATATATATATATATATAAGTAAATGGTAATCATATCAAATCATATCACCTCTTAGACTTCTTTCCCAGTCTGACTAGTCTCTCTTTATAACGCAGATCCTCCAATCCCTTTATCAGCTTTCTTGCATGTCTATGAACTTTTTCCAGTTTAATAAAGTATTTTTTAAGAACTGGTCCCCAAACCTGTAATGCATATTCCCGATAAATCTTTAACACGGATTTATATAGAGTTATAATTATATTCCAAACCTGTGCATTTGAACCCCTTTTTATATAGGATATTACCCTACTGACTCAGCCAAGTGTTAATGGCTGTCTGGGGGCAATTGACCCATCTCTGGGGATATGAGGATGCCAGGTCATTTATTAGGTTTGATGAGTCATACTGTTAGAGAATAGAGGGTTAATGCACCCGGATTAAGTCATTTACATGGATTGGACAGTAGCGAAGCATGGGATTTACATGTCAGTTATTGAGACACTGATGGGTTACTTTATGCTCGTTAAGGTGAGGATAGTGATTTGTTATTGGGTATGGAGGGAGGATACTCTTGTAAGAAGGATAGATATTTAGATGTGTCTGTTTGGCAGGTGGTGGCATTGTTTTAGCTACTTTTTATCAGGTTTGTAAGATTTGGAAAAAAAAAAGGTCTGAAAACTGCGAAACGCATTAGCGTCAAGTCTTTTTATGTGCATTTTTATTTGCATTTTGAATAACTGTATATTGATTTTGAAGCCCCGACTCAGTATTACTGGAGAATTGTTCCTGTGCCAGTTAGCCCGAACTGAGATGGGTTGGTTATCTCCGTATGCATATCTGTCAGACTGTCTAGTACCAGACTTCTGAACAATGTATTATGTGAGTACATTATTTTCTTTCCATTGAACAGAGTATGATGGCAATTCACTATCTGGCACTTTCTTTTTGGCGTTTCTTGGGATTGCTGAGCCGCTTGGGAGAGTGTGGTAGAGAGAGCAGCCTTCAGCAAAGATAATTTTGAAATCACTGCTGTTGTGAATCTGGGGTCAGTTATACATTCCCCAGCCATTTGAAAAGTTGGAGGTGGCATATGTCATTCCCCCAACCAGTTCCTTTGTGAGTATGCATCTATTAGGTGTTGGTGGTGGTCCAGTAAATTGTCTTAATTGATAGATACACAAAGGGGCGCTCCCTGTTGTTTCTCACTTTTCCTTTCATTTTTTTTCATTTCCATTACTGAACTTAGTTCCCTAAAGGGATAGTATTACTTCAAAATTACTATCCCTCATATCGTAGCCCTTAATAAACTGAGTTAAATGACACCAGCGGCATCTCTCAAACCTTTATGGTTTAAGAGATAGCCGCTTTCAAAGTTTCCTCTCCCCTGCTGTCAGCGTTCTGCTGCCAGCAGGAGAATCCGGTCTCTGAATCAAGAGGAGGCTCTTCAGCCGATATCTCATTACGGAAGGAAAAATGATTAATTAAAAAAATTGTTAAAAATTGGTAACAAAGCACAAGTAGAAGACTGTTTCAATGAATCATTTTTCCTTCCATAACGAGATAAGAGGACCAATAACAACCTTAATCTTTTTGTCATTTATATACTTGTTGAATTGTTTAGGATTTTTCTTGCTCTCTTTTGTGTTACACATTTTCTACTTTAGCTATCCTAAATGCTTGTTTGTAAATGCTGTTATATTCTTAATATTTTTAAATGATACATCTGGCCCTTCTGACTTACAGTTTAAAAGCCTACTTCTTATTTCTCATTTCTCTGCAAACCTTTTTCTTAATTTGCTTCTCTTGTATATATTTCCAATGGTATATATTGATGCGTAAACAAATGTAATTTTTCTTGTGCGTTTTTATCCTTGACGATTACATCCCTTTGAATGTCCTTTAACACTGCTTTTAGTATTATAAAATTATCCTTTTTGAATGTTTTTCTAAACCCTTGTTAATGGGATTTTCAAAACAATATTTCAAAGGATACCATATTATGGTCACTGCTGCCTAAGTATTCCCTTACTTGTATATTGTTAACCATTTCAAAATTGTTTGAGACCCTTAGTCCAGCAGGACCTCTTTTCCAGTTGTCTTCTGTACTACTTGGAAATGAAATTGCCATTAAGCATACTTGGATGTGCTGGAAGTCATATTTCTCCAGTCAATTTCAGGGTGGTTGAAATCTTCCAAATTTCAATTCTGATTACATTTCCTGACTGAGAAGCTTTTTCCATTTGCAGTAACAATTGGACTTCTTAATACTCCCCAGTATTAAGTGGCTTGTAGCAAATTCATATTAACCCTCTGAGTGCCAGAGAGGTATCCAACGCATTGCAATGCAATGCATTGGATACCTCTCTGGCACTCAGAGGGTTAACTTATTTTATTATGTATGCCACCAGTGTATATTTAAACCCACAGGGCCTCTACATTCTCATTGGACTCTTCAGTAATATATTCCCTTATACTAGGTTTTAAGGCATGCTTTACATATAAGCATATCCCCTACACCTCTTTTATTTAACCCCATCTAAAATCCTCTAGCTCAGCTGCCCACCCATGAGTACTGTCTAACCATCATACCTTCGTTCACTGCAATCAGTTCCAGTTCTCCCATTTTACCAGCCAGACTACAAGCATTTATTTGCATACCTTTTATGTAACTGCTATTCTGAAGAACCACATTCTTTGAAATATTTATTTGCTTTCTATCAGGCTATAACATAGGCACCTACCTGTTAGATAAACTAGCCCATCCCCCACTCTCCACCCCCTTGCCCCTTCTCTAATATAATTTCCTCATTTGGTGTTTCTTTAACCCTTAGAGTGCCAAAGGGGTATGCAACGCATTGATTTGCACACCTGCTGGTGCTCAAAGGGTTAATACATTCCCATCATACTTGGAGAGTAATTATGCAGAAAAAAATCTACTTTGTTTAAATCAGGTGCAGTCTGACATACTGAAGGTGATGTACTAAGAAGAACTAGAGAAGTTCTGGGACAAACCAGCTCTACCGCTCGCTGGGGACAAATAAATATCATGTCGATTTAAAGGGATAGTAATACTTAATGTGTAAAAAAAATATATATTGTACTGTTTATCCCCCTGAGTAAAACAAGGGTACTCACACTGCTGAGAGGTATTTTATTCAAATACTAGTGTCTGGGTAATGTTAACCTTCTGAGTGCCAGAGGTGTGCGCAACACATTGCTTTGCAGTGCGTTGCGTACCCCTCTGGCACTCAAAGGGTTAAGACGCTGCTACCTCACTGCACCACACAATGAAGTCTTGCGTTGCCTCACTCACACGATGCAATCATGGCAGTAGAGACTGCCCAAACGCGGGCAGTCTCTACTGTGCATGACTGCATCGAGACAAACATCCTAGCGAATCTATATATATAAAAGAATAAGCCTCATTGCATAATTTATGGTACCTCACACACAGAACATAATTTATGTCTCCTCAGAAAACAAACACACATTGAACAGAATGCCTCATTACATAATTTATGTCTCATTAGGAGACACAGCTCCTATTGGGTGATTCAGTGGGGACTTTACTGCTCCTGTTGGGTGATTCAATGGGGGCATGTTTATCATACAGGGAGTTGGCCCGCCCCCTCCAGCCCACCTACCACTATCCAACTGACAAAAAAAAAAATATAGCTGCCACTCGCTTCTGAAGTAGGGGATATCAATAACTTCTCCCGGTCCACACACACTCTCACTCAGGATCATGACCCCACAAACCCACTGTTTAACCTCCCACAGATAATTGTAACCTTCCATACACTCTGTTTCAGTACAAGGGTGTAATGTTTCCATAAAATACAAACTCAGGGATAGACTTAATAGCAACTCTTTTATTTAACTCTTTTCATCTCTTCAGTCAACTTCACTAACTGTTTTCAACTGTCACTCCTCCACTTCCTGCTTCCTGATTCCCGCCCTTTCGCCTTAAAGGGAGAGAGATGCTTTGCTGTATGTTACAGAGGGCAAGCCTCAAACACCACTTTCTATTTGTTCCCTCAGCATATTGCTATGCTGCCTCAACTGAAGAGCCACAGTGTCTTATATTGCTATGTTACCATAACTTAACCCTTTGAGTGCCAGAGGGGTACGCAACGCATTGCAAAGCACTCAAAGGGTTAAGTAAGGAGGAGTTACTGCTCCTATTGGGTGATTCATTGGGGGGAATCATTCAGGGAGTTGGCCTGCCCCCACTATCCAGCCCACCCACCACTATCCAAGTAACTGAAAAAACAAAATGGCTGCCACTCGCTCCTACACCACAGACACAAACACATCAGCCAAAAAAAACACACATACACACACACACAATCACACACACTCACACTCACACACAGTCACACACATAATCACACACACTCACAATAATTCACACACTCACACTCTCTCCCTCACACCCTCTCACTCACACCCTCTCACTCAATCACACACACTCATGCAATCACTCACACGCAATCACTCACTCTTGCACTCACTCACTCACACCCCGGGAGCCAGCACGATCCACCTTCCACCATAGTCTCACTCACACACACTCACACCCCGGGAGCCAACACGATCCACCTTCTACCATAGTATGTGCAATTACCACATGCATTTCAACTACATGAATGAATGCCACTCACTCACACACATTCCCACCCCGGGAGCCAGCACAATCCACCTTCCACCATAGTATGTGCAATTACCACATGCATTTCAACTTTCTATTTGTTCCCTCAGCATATTGCTACGCTGCCTCAACTGAAGAGCCACCGTGTGTTATATTGCTATGTTACCATAACTTAACCCTTTGAGTGGCAGAGGGGTACGCAACGCATTGCTTTGCAATGCGTTGCGTACCCCTCTGGCACTCAAAGGGTTAAGTAAGGAGGAGTTACTGCTCCTATTGGGTGATTCAATGAGGGGAATCATGCAGGGAGTTGGCCTGCCCCCACTATCCAGCCCGCCCACCACTATCCAAGTAACTGAAAAAACAAAATGGCTGCCACTCACTCCTACACCACAGACACAAACACATCAGCCAAAAAAAACACACACACACACACACACACACACTCAATCACACATACACACACACACACTCAATCACACATACACTCTCACACACACAGTCACACACATAATCATACACACTCACAATAATTCACACACTCACACTCTCTCACTCACACCCTCTCACTCACACCCTCGCACGATCCACCTTCCACCATAGTCTCACTCACACACACTCATACCCCGGGAGCCAGCACGATCCACCTTCTACCATAGTATGTGCAATTACCACATGCATTTCAACTACATGAATGAATGCCACTCACTCACACACATTCAGACTCCGGGAGCCAGCACGATCCACCTTCCACCATAGTATGTGCAATTACCACATGCATTTCAGCTATATGAATGAATGCCACAGTGGAGGCATAAGTACAAACACAAACTCATTACAATGACACATAAGTCACCCCCTTATGACTCACTTCTGTGTGTGTGTGTGTCTCTGTGTGTTCTTCACTGTGTGTGTTGCATGTCTGCATGTTGTGCATTGCATGTATGTGTATATGACTGTGTCACTCTTTATGCACCTCAGTGCATGCGTGTGCATTTGCGTGTGTGTCTCTGTGTGTGTTTGTCTTGCATCCATGTGTGTGCATTAATTCCCTATATATCTTGACTGGCAGCTCCGTCCCACATTGCTAGTCTATATATATATATATATATATATATATATATATATATATATATATATATATATATATATATATATATATATATAAAAGAATAAGCATCATTGCATAATTTATGTCTCCTCAGAAAACACACACACACACACATTGAACAGAATGCTTCATTACATAATTTATGTCTCATCAGGAGACACAGCTCCCATTGGGTGATTCAATGGGACATGTTTATCATACAGGGAGTACGCCCCCTCCAGCCCACCCACCACCATCCAACTGACAAATAAAAATCTCGCTGCCACTGACTCCTGAAGTAGGGATATAAATAACTTCTCACTCATGGTCATGACCCCACAAACACACTGTTTCACCTCCCACAGATAATTGTAACCCTCCATACGCTCTGTGTCAGTACGAGGGTGTAATGTTTCCATAAAATACAAACTCAGGGATAAACTTAATAACAACTCTTTTGTTTAACTCTTTTCATCTCTTCAGTCAACCTCACTTTCTGTTTTCAACTGTCACTCCTCCACTTCCTGCTTCCTGCTTCCCTCCCTTTCTCCTTAAAGGGAGAGAGATGCTTTGCTGTATGTTACAGAGGGCAAGCCTCAAACACCACTTTCTATTTGTTCCCTCAGCAAATTGCTATGTTGTCTCAACTGGAGAGCCACCATGTTATATTGCTATGTTACCTCAGCTTAAGTAAAGAGGAGTTACTGCCCCCACTATCCAGCCCGCCCACCACTATCCAAGTGACTGAGAAAACAAAATGGCTGCCACTCGCTCCTACACAAACACATCAGGCACATACTCACACTCACACACTCTCTCACTCACACACTCTCTCACCCTCTCTCTCACTCAATCACACACACTCACACAATCACTCACATTCACACACTCACTCTCGCACTCACACGCATTCATTTACACTTACTCACTCACACTCACTCAGACTCACACCACGGGAGCCAGCACGATCCACCTTCCACCATAGTCTCACTTACACTCACTCACACCCCGGGAGCCAACACGATCCACCTTCTACCATAGTATGTGCAATTACCACATGCATTTCGACTATATGAATGAATGCCACAGTGGAGGCATAAGTACAAACACAAACTCATTACAATGACACATAAGTCACCCCCTTATGTCTCACTTGTGTGTGTGTCTCTGTGTGTGCCTGTGTGCTCCTCACTGTGTGTTTGCATGTCTGTATCACACTCTGTGTGTCTGCATGTTGTGCATTGTATGTGTGTGTGTATGATTTTGTCGCTCTTTATGCATCTCAGTGCATGCGTGTGCATTTGCGTATGTGTCTGTGTGTGTGTGACTTGCATCTGTGTGTGTGCATTAATTCCCTATAAAGCCTGACGGGCAGCGCCGTCCCATGTTGCTAGTTATTATATAGGATGATTGCAGCTCAGACTTGAATTTTTTAGGTGCAGTATCTCAGTGGCCTGAAATTGTACAATGGCATTGTTGCTACACAATCCTATAGACAGCTCTGCTCAGCTGATCATAAATCTCCATAGAATGGTGTAGCAACAGCACCACTGTACAATTTCAGGCCACTGTGATACTGCACCCAAAAAATTCAAGTTTGAGCTGTAATAACTTTTGAATAAAACACCTTTCATCAGTGGTTTCCCTTGTTTTACTCAGGGGTATAAACCCAACAACCATTTTTTTTACATTTTAAGTATTACTCCTTGTAAATGTTTTTTGTTTTTTTTAACTCCATTTAAAATCCGATAATATTTTAGGAACTTTGATTTATCCCCTATATTTGTCCCCAGTGCTGCAGATGGTTTCCCCCTGAATTACTCTGGTGGGGAGATGCACTGTGGTGAGAAAATGTCCACTTACCTCATCTTTATCACCTATCACCTAACTCAGTGGTTCTCAACTCACTAACAGGATTTGATGATTTCCTTGTTAGACCACAGGTGAGTTAATCAATGTGAATGAGCCTCTGATCACCACACCTGTGCTCCCTAAGAAATCCCTAAGTCCTGGCCTGTTAGTGGGTCCTGAGGACAGGAGTTGAGAACCACTGACCTAACTCAATAAACATTATCACCAAGAACCACCTCTTCCCTGGACCACTGCACTCAGTAGCATTTCTCTCTCCACTCACTGACCGGCAGTTCATGTGGCAGGAGGCACTTACACCCAACAGCTCTTACACCTTCTGTGTCCAACCTCCCTTCCTCTAGACTGTAAGCTCTCACGAGCATGGCCCTCTAGTCCTTCTGTCCTCCTCATTTGATTTGTACTATTTAATATCTCTGTATGTCTATTCCCTATTGTACAGCGCTGTGGAATTAGTTGGTGCTATATAAATAAAGAATAATAATAATAACATCTTCATGCATAAGGACCACTGTTCTTATTAGCAAATCAGTTCCTCAGTGTTCTACATGCACAGTGCTAAATTGCATTTCAGGTTTTTGTCTGCAGATTTCTACACAAACTTCCTCAGGAACCCATGCGATTAAAGCGGACCTACCACCCCCACTAAAATCGCCCTGCAATACTTATGCAGGTGGCATCTAGCTTTGTAATCATTATTTTACCTCTCAAAAGTGCCCACAATAAAGTTATCCTTAAGATTCCGAGACTGACGGCCAGATTACTGCAGCCTGTGTGCCTGCACTGTCCGTCTCTTCTGGAGCCGTCTGGGCCAGTGCAATGCCTGTGAAGGGTGAAGAGGACTGACAGTGCAGCCGCGCATTCAAGATGTCCGCCTGGCTTCCAGTCTCGGAAGCTAAAGGATAACTTTATTTGTGGGCACTTTTGAGAGGTAAAATAATGATTACAAAGCTAGTCGCCACCTGTATAAGTATTGCAGGTCGACTTTAGTAGAGGTGGTAGTTCTGCTTTAAACCAATGTAATCCAGCCCACAGAATGTTTTTCACATTCCTTTAACATTCATATAGTATAGTGTAGCTGATTTCATGGCTTAGTAAATAGGCAGCATGTGCAGAACCAGCAATAATTCAGAGCAGTGGTACATCATCTCCCAACTTCTAGAGACTTAGAAATGCAAAATATACTGTTTGGCTGGTTGCAGTTTTAATGGAAGTGTAAATTGTTTTCTGATTTTTAATTCAATGTGAAAACCCCCCAAAATTAATTAAAGTTTTATCTCAGATAGAAAATTATGACAGTTTAAGTGCATATAGTATGTTGATCCAGAATATATTCAGCTGCCTTTTGGCTTTGGGGCATAGTTAAAATGGCTTCAACTGGGATTTTTTTTTGCCTTCCTCTGAATCAACAAAGGTGAAATGGTAGAGGCCAAACCTGATGGACTCATGTCTTTTTTTCTACCTCATCAACTATTTTACTATGTAGTAGTCTTACAAGTTACAGTGTAATGGATTAGTATCACCTTTCTCAATGTGACAGTGCACTCTCAATGTGTCCAGAGCTAGTTACACTTACCTGGCTTCGCTCCTCCCTGTTTTAAAGAAAAAATAAAGGCAATTCATTACTGGAAATATGCAGCAGGAAGTGACTCTCCAACCCCTGACTCACCAACACACAGAGCATGGACTCAGCATAGGAAACCAAAGACCTTTCCAATCAACACATCACAGAATGCAGGAGTCAGATAAGCTTAACTAGCTCTGCACACATAATATATGTTCTAGAACACAGAAAAACTCTTAATGCGTTTGTTTGCCTTTTGCAGTACTACAGCTGTGCCTCCTTGGGCAATATTGCAGCAAATCCAGAGCACCATAAAGCCATGTTGGAGATTGGTGACAGATTTCTTCTCCGAATGCTTGTTTCCCTGATGTCTTCCTCTGTGCAAAAGGTATAAATGAAACATCTTATAGAAACCTTTTGGAGGATACTTTCTGACAGTGGTCCCCAGCCTGTGACTAGTAAGCTATATGTTTCTCTTTTTGATGTGGCTTATGAGCTGCTCCATAGGTAAGGGGCTTCAATATTGTTTTTGGTTGGGGCTGCAATGGGGAACAAAGAGAATTACTGGGTGGAAGCAAGATAAGAAAGAAGGGGTGCAAGAGAGAACACTGTAATGGGAGAATGAAATAAAACATTGGACAAAACTGAAGTTTGAATGAACTTGGAGAGACAAAGAATCAAGTAAAAACTGGGAGGTCAGATACAATGTGGCAGGAGAGGAGTGAGAGAAAACTGAGAAAAATTGAGAACAGGGGGAGAGAGATAGGGCTGTTTGGTTACAGAAATGGAGAGCTAGTTCCTGGGTAAAGCAAGAAATTGGAAAGCCTTGTAGAGTTATTATTCTTCTTCTTTATTTATATAGCGCCAACTAATTCTACAGTGCTGTACAATTAGAGATAGACATATAGAGGTATTAAATAGTACAATCAAATGTGGAGAACAGAAGGATCAGAGGGCCCTGCTCATGAGAGCTTACGGTCTAGAGGCTGATGACATCAAGGAATTACATGTACAGTGATAATGGATAGCTAGATGGACTGATAGCTGCTGGGTACATGGATAAGCAGGGAGATATATGCAACAGACTTTAGGGAAGTGATAGAAAGAGCATGCAGTTGGGGTAGAGAAAGCATGGGGTTTATGCACTACGTGTGATATAGCAGTGTTAAATGGAGATGAGTTCTCCAGTAATATCGCTTCTCTAATTCCTATGTTATTCTATAAAGCCTATTGACTAAGAACTCTAAAATTGGCTGCATTGAATAACACAGGACTTGGAGAAGCTGGAGAAGTCAGCTGTGGTTTATCATGCCTTAATACATCCCCCATGTGTCTGGGGTGAGCAAGGGAGAGATAATAAAGATAAGTGGCTACTGGGGTGATTTGATGCTGTAGTTGCTCACCAAATGTATTTACTTTAAATATGGCTTACAAGCAGCACAGGGGAGAGATGCACTAAGACACGATAAAGCAGAGATGACGTCTCCAGTCACTATGTTATTCTGTTGCGCCAATGTGCTAAGGATCTCCATAGTTGAAGAAATCTTAGTGAATTGGCTCCATAGAATAACATAGGACTTAAGAGAGGTGATGTCACTGGAGAACTCATCTCCTCCTTATTACACCTTAGTCCATATCCCCCAAGGTTGGGCACCCATAGACATAAGAGAAGAACAAAAAAATAAATAATAATTTTAGCCGTTTAAATGCCAGAGAGGTGCGTCGGACACCCTCTGGCACTCAAAGGGTTAAAATTTTAGTCTGAGTAACCTATACTTTGACAGACACCATGTTAAATATGAATTTTACATTGTTACAGTTTGCAGTATAACATTATCCATTAATATATTCATTAACTATGCATAGTAATGTATACTTGGTTGGAACATCTCTATTAACACATTGAGGACCAGAAGGGTGTTCAATGTATGGTACTTAAGGGATTAAAATAACATTTAAGCATCCAGAAGCAATGTACTAATAAGAACTGGGGGAGATTCACTAAGGGGTGATAAAACAGAGATGACTTCTCCAATTCCTATGTTATTCTATAGAGGCTATGCACTAAAGTTTCTCAAGTGGGAGAGATCTTAGTGAATAGGCTCCATAGAACAATGTAGGACTTGGAGAAGTTATATCAATGGAGAAATCATCTCTGCTTTATCACCTCTTTATCACACCTCAGTGCATCTCCCCCCTGGAGCACACAACTGTACCAAGGTACAAATAAAAATCCCTAAATTCTCATTGATTTAAGCAGCTATCTCCAGGATAGTGCAACCATATATGCATATCTGCTCCCCTGGGAGGAGACATACCCCTAAAGCTGGGACTGCATCATGATCCCTGAATACAAGAGCAGTGGGCACTTTTCACAGTCAATTAACTGATTTTATTCTCAGTACAACAGCACAAACAACATTAATTAAATGTGTTAAAAAGCAAATTTATAATTATATTTTAGGGATGTAACATGAATAATTAATTTCTTACATATACAGCTGTAAGTACATGATATTTAAAGTTTTGTTGTAGTTCTTCTTTAAGAACAGCTATAAACAGCAGTAATATATCCATAGTTCCTGTTTTTATTGTTTCTGTTTTTTAACAGGTATCAAGTCAAGCGTGTCTTTGTTTGAATAACCTTGCTTCAAGTGGTAAGAGATTTTCTGCATTGTTCAAATTCCAGATTAACATTTTATTTTGTATTTTTTTGCAAAAAGAACAATGACGTGCCACATTCATAGCTGTGCATCTATATATTGGTATTTGTGCACAATTGTGAATGGCTGTTAACACCCAGAGGCATAAATCCAAAACAAGACTAGGTGTAAATGCCCTTATAATAGGGGTCAATCTTTGCATTTCAGCTGTAGGAGACTACAAATCCCATCATTCCCAGACAGCCGCTGACCAGTTCGAGATGATAGGAGTTATAATCTCCAACAGCTGGAGGTCCAGATATTGGCTACCTTGACCTTATAGGTATATCCAGTGACAGAAAGACAGTATAAGCACTTTGTTAATGTCTTCTGCTGTTTCCAAACTAGTAATGAAGGCTTCACATTTCATTGTTAGTAGAAGTACGGACTCATCTCCTATCTATGGACATTATGCCTCTGCTACTCACCTTGCTTAACTCGAGCAGTAAAGATGTGCGACAAGCTTCCATCACACTTCTCTGCACCATGACCCACCCTCCAGGAAACATGGTAAATTGTGTGTTTGAGCTTTGCTGTTAGTGCAAATGTGCAGCATCTATAGGAAACTGAATAGTCTCATCTGAACTTTTGGGTATCACTTATGTAACCCCTTAAGGACCAGATTAACGTACTATGACCGTCACAGTCCTTATACCCTTAAAGAGACAGTAATACTTTATTATTATTATCCCCCAAATTGTAGGTATTTCCAAAATAATTTAATAGCCCCCCTGGTTCATCTCTCAAACCTTTATGGTTTGAGAGATAACCGAAGGCAAAGTCCCCCCCCCCCCCTTCCCTGAAGTCAGCGTTGTACTGACTGCAGGGGATATCCGGTTCTGACTGTAACCACGCGGCTCTGCAGCAGTGCCACGATCGCATTAGCGACAAAGAATTATTTCACTGAAACGGTCTTCTACATGTGTTTGCAAACCAAGCACATGTAGAAGACCGTTTCAGTGAAATAATTCTTTGTCACTAACAGGATCTCGGCTCAGCTGCAGAGCCTCAAGCCTGGCATATGACATACTTCCCCTGCAGTCAGTACAACGCTGACTTCAGGGAAGGGGGAGGGAGGGAGGGAACTTTGCGTTCAGTTATCTCTCAAACCATAAAGGTTTGAGAGATGAACCTGGGGGTTATTAAATTATTTTACAAATACCTGCAATATGGGGGATAGTAATAATAAAGTATTACTATCCCTATAAGGACCGGTGACGGTCATAGTATGTCAGGTAAATTATACTTACAGCACTCCACCTGGAGCGCTGTAAGTAAAAACGGCATCTAAAATTGCCCACTCCAAGACTGAAGTGGTCTCTCTTAGACCCCAAAGCGGCGCGCTGGTATGTGTAACAGATCATGTGTACCAGCGGGTTGGCAAGGATCAAAGCTGTCCTTAAGGCAAGGGAACTTCCCTGGACCGCTCGTCCTTAATGGGTTAAGGAGCAATTAGTACAACTAATACATTTTTCAATCTGCAAATTTTAGCAATAAAATAATCAGATACATAATCATTAGGTATGAAGGGGATGTTGATCTCTAAAACATGTGCTTGACATTTAAAGGGACAGTAATGTCCCCAAAAAAAAAATCCAGTTTTGTAGCCTTTAAAAAAAAATCAATATGCTCCAAACCCGATCTCTCCAGCCGCTATGGTTTGAGAGATATAGGGATTCAAAGTTCTCCCCTCTCTCCCTTTCTCCTGACATCATACACTGGAAATGTCTACAGAGTGTGCTTGCAAACCAGGCAGACTTTGTAGATCTTTCCAATGAATTAATTCTTTATAGATAATGCGATCTCGGCTCTGCTGCAGAGCCTCCTCGAGTTGTATGACTCAATTCTCCTGCTGTCAGCTTTACAGCTGACATCAGGAGAAGGGGAGGGAAGGGGGAACTTTGAATCCCTATATCTCTCAAACCGTAGCGGTTTGAGAGATTGGGTTTGGAGCATATTGATTTTTTTTAAAGGCTACAAAACTGGATATCTTTTTTTTTAATTTTGGACATTACTGTCCCTTTAAAGTGGAACTAACACCTTATGACAACTTAGATGATTTTGAAAGTTCTATTGTGTTAGCTGTTTATTGTTTCAAACAATAGTTTATGAAGTATTTAGTTCTATTTATTTGTCACTTTGTGCACCTTTAAACAAGACTGGCTGGCATACCAGTCAGATACTACATTAATTCCACACCGCTGTCCCTCTTACCTGCTTCTCCCTGCCAGCCAGCTGCTAATATTAACCCCTTGGAGTGCCAGAGAGTTATCCAGCGTATTGCGTTGCAATACATTGGATTCCTTACTGACTCTCAGAGGGTTAAACACTCCCCTCCCTCCCACCTGCTACTCTCTGACTGCCAATACTACTAATTTACATAAACTGACAATAAAAGAGAAATATCTCATGAAATATTGCATTAAAGGGGAACTACATCATAGAAATGCCACACTTACTTTGGTTGGCATACTCAGGTAGGTGGCCCTTATACAGCAGTTAGATATAGCTATTATTTTTCCATTATATCTTCAGTTTCCTGTATACAGGGATCTCTTTTCAAGCCTGTCACTGGATCACACCACCTCACAGTGAAGAACAGTCTTCCATACAGCTGAATGGATTGTAAGGGTCACTAGTTATTAGACTGAAAAAGATTCAAACTGAATCAATTAGCAACAGACTAAAACAGTGACCACATGGAAACAAAACCAGTAAATAAAAATAACTTACTGCTGTTTGAAGGATACTTGCCTAGGTAAGTATTTCTAATAAACATAGTAAGAGACACTTATTTATAAAATATAATTATCATTTAAATACAAAATGACCAACATAACATATAAATGATTTTGAAAGCAGGGGGTGGAGACTACCTTCCCTCCTTGGCTGCAGCTAGCCAATCAGCTCCAGTAAGATATATATATATATATATAATATGGCAATGGGAATCTAGGCTTACAATCCAACTTTCTTATAAACAAAACTGTATTTTAGACCTCCTTTCTGGGTGGCTGGATCCTATGGCACACCATGTGATATAATAAATGCTATGTATTATTTAAGACATTCCTGGACTTTATAACAGTATATAGATGACAATATACACTTCTTGTCCTGATGTGATTATTTGAATTTACAGTATTTATTTGAATATTTCAGGAACATCTGTCATGCAAATAGCAGCGAGAGCATTACGCATCAATCACAGCACTTGCTCACTGCTATATCAGCCAGAGAAAATGTTATCTTTTACAGGTTAATTTATAGCTAAGGCAGGGTTTACTGTATCCAAGGAGACCTTCAAGTGATTCAATATATTTTATTCCATTTACCTTGTCTTAAAGGAAAAGTAACCCTATTTTTACTTTACATATTCAGCAGTAGTATGTAAAGTCAGATTGTCTGTACTTTATTATTATTTTGATTTTCATTTTCACCTATTGCTTTAACTCCTTAAGTACCAGCGGTCCAGGGAAGTTACCTTCCCTTAAGGACCGCTTTGATCCCTGCCGACACGCCGGTACACGTGACCTGTTACACGTACCGGTGCGCTGCTTTGAGGCCTAAGAGAGATCGCTCCGGTCTTGGAGTGACCAATTTTAGGCCCCGTTTTTACTCCCGGTAGAGCGCTGTAAGTAAAAAGTTTGTGACGTGCTATGACCATCACTGGTCCTTAAGGGTATAAGGACCGTGACGGTCACACCATGTCACATAGTCCTTAAGGGGTTAAAATTTTAAGTCAGTAGCAGTGAGCTATCTGGATCTCAGTTTCCTTAGAGTTTTCTGTTCGGAAGCCCATCAAAGTATTATGTAATTTACACTCTCTCAGTATTGAAGAATGCTATGTGTGTTATCGTGCTTACATTCAATCTTATTTAAATTGTATCCTAGACCTGCTCTTTCTCTTCCCTGACAGAAAGTTGTCTGCAAACAGGTCCAAGTAACTCATAGTAAGAGGAGATGAAAAAAGTAGTATATATATTTATTTATTTACATATATACTAGTGTAAAAGCCTGCGTACACGGGGCCAGTATTCTGTGCATTCGGGCAGTCTCTACTGCGCATGACTGCATCTGACAAACATACATCTGGCCTTTTATATTATAGGATAGTATAGTCAACAATGACAATGATGTGGCAATATGTTCAAAAGTGAGATGGAGTATTCTGGGTAAAACAACTGCTACACCATAAGAGATACACAACAGTTCCCCAAATTATTGATTTAAATGAGGATTTTCAAGTAGATCTGTCTTTGTAACACGTTTTGTTTATTTTACAAATAATTAAAAACAACTTTTATGTTGTAGTATGCATTTTCTTGTTAAATAAAAGATTTTCCAGATATTAACAGATGTGTTTTGGTGGCCGATTGTGGCACTTTATACCAATTTCCTGTAAAGTATACTAATTAATTCAGCTTGAGGCCAACCTGATCGATCATTGAGCTATTAACGATAGCTCCAGTCTGTGACCCACCTAGATTAATTCATAGCACAGTGCATGTGGTAATAGGTCTAGTATATATTAGCATAAAGGTTAATTTCACAAAAAAATATTTACCCTGCTGACATGGGTTAAACAATATATAGGTGGTTATTAAGCCTATGTGTTGAGACCTCACTAGCATACATGAGGTTAAAAGACCCATTTAAATAAAATTATTGTTTTCATGTATCCCCTGTAGTGTAATTGGCTTGCCCAAGCATTTCTCCACTTTTCTTTTGCATATAAAAAATATTGTAAAAATATGTTCATTCCTCTGCATATCAACCGCTAAAACACTATCTCAGGCACTCGATCTCTCTAGACTTGACTACTGCAACATTTTACTCTCCAGTTTTCCTGCTTTTCATCTCTCTCCACTTCAATCTGTTATCAATTCAGCCGCAAGAATCACATTTGCTCCCAGATACCTTCCTTCTCATCTCCTCCTGAAATCCCTTAATTGGCTACCTATAAAGTATCGTATTTCTTACAAGATTCTCCTCCACTCCTGTAAGTCTCTCTGCTCCTCAGCACCCATTTACATTTCTGCCCTTATCTCCCGCTACACCCCTTCCTGTCCCCTACGGTCTTCTCAAGGGTTCTTCCTGTCCTCTCCCTACACAACTTGAGTCATCTCTCGACTACAAGCTTTCTCACTGGCTGCTCCGCGACTCTGGAATGCCCTCTCCATCACCATTCACCAATCATCCACACTCATCACTTTCAAGTATCTTCTCAAAACCTACTTGCTCAGGGAGGCATCTTAATAGCAATATCCTCCTCTTGCACACTGACAGTCACAGCAGAATCCTTATGCACTGCTTTCACCACACCCTGTACTTGCACTTATAATCCTCTTCCTTCTATCTCTGTTTGTCATTATGAATTCAACTTAGATTGTAAGCTCCTTGGGGCAGGGCCCCTTTCCCAGTCTAAGATTCCCTTGCTGCACTTTCCCCCGCAAATAATGAATTGATTGCACTTACGCTTAATGCTCTTGTCCCAGTTCTGTAGTTTTGTATTATATTGTTTCAACTTTTGTTAAGCGCTGTGTACAAGTATGGTGCTATATAAATAAAGATGCATACAAAGATACATACATATATCATATATATATATATATATATATATATATATATATATATAGTGATAAAACTCAACAGTGATAGAAAGCTCCACATCTTCTGTTTCATCCTGTGGAGTCTCTTTCAAAATGGCTGAAAACACTTATCAGAAAATATTTCATCGAATAATGTTACATAGAACTATGAATTCTTAGCACTTCTGTGTTGTCTGTTGTCTTGTATGCACATTATAGAGCCACAATGTAAACCACACCCACCTCCTTTCCCCATTCTCTTAGGATGCACTTCTCTGTGAAGAAATGCTGCAACATTTAGCAGTGCTGATGCAGACAGAGAGGTCAAACCCAGTGGTTGTGGTCCATGCTGCCTGCACCATCCAGAACCTCGGACAAGCTGAGAATATGGAGGTAAATTAGACTTTTTCATAGCTCCTTTGAATGCTAGCGATGTCAACAGTGCATTGGGGAGCAATGTGTTGCAACATCTTTAGCATACAAGGTAATAAAAGTGATTCGTAACATCTTTTCTGCTTCACCTTAAATGGTACCATTATGTAATAGTGCCCCATCAGCAGGCCTGCCTATGAAGCAGGGGCTGTATTGTGAGCCCTTGTGGACAAACGGCAGAGCACAGTGGGGGTGGGTCTGCAAAGAGACTGAACTACATCATGCAGATAGTTCTTGTAAAAAGAGATGTTGGTCCTAAACAGCAGTTCTATGGGGACTGCGCATGCAACCCAGGGTTTTGTTACTTCCAATTTGTTTCAGCCGACGAGGTTCTTTTTTTTTTTTTTTTTTTTTTTTTTTGACCCTCTCAGAACATGATGGGTGCTGAACAGACAGTAAAAGTTAACAATTGTCATTTAACTCTTTGAGTGCCAGAGGGGTGGCCAATGCATCATGCACTTTCTAAAGGGTTAAGCTTTAGAAAATATTTATAGCCCAGTTCACATCAGTGAAAATGAAGTACTCCATTAATCATTTGGGACACTGTAAGCAAAATGTTATTATTTTATAGTAGTAGACATTTAAAGGAGAACTATCAGCCCACATAAAGTTTCCCCCCAAAATGTATCTATCTGGTGACTAGCTGAATAATAGTACTATTTGCCAGAATAATTACCGCCTTATAAAGAAATCCTACTGCTTCCAAGACTGACGGCCATGCAACAGCTCAGACATCTTTGCTTAGAGACCTCAGTCCCAGTCTCCTCTAGGAGGCAGTGCTTGGTACCTTGAGGTGCCGGAAGGGACTGACAGTGCAGGCATGCAGATTCTTCTAAACTGCTGTTGCCTGGCCGTCAGTCTTGGCAGCAGTAGGATTTCACCGATATCACAAAGGTGTATCACAGACCAATTTACTAGATTCTGATATAAGTAGTTATGCAAAAAATAGGTTTACATGGTTTTAAACTGAACTTCTTTTAAGGCAAGTATATTGTAAACGTGCTTTCAGGCCAATCCCTGTTCTGTGTTCTACTGTGGCAGGTGATTATACAGAGCCAGTGCTTTGAAGAACTCATCTTGGCTCTTCTTAATCCCAATAACGAAGAAGAATCATTGCAGTATGTGGCTTCATGTGTTGCTGAGCTGGCTAAACATGGTAGGATTACAGAAGAATAACTTTTCTTAGAATATCCACACATTTTATTACAGTCCATCCTTTTAAACACTTTGTTCTGGGTTTTTTTTCATTATTCAATATTCCTTAAAATCTGTCCTTGTTCCTTCTCTTCATCTGTCTGGTTTTCTTATCACTTTCTCACCTGTGATTGGATCACCAGTGTATGATTAGCTATGCAAAATGTCATTTTTCATGAGTCATGATCTCTGCACTGAAACTAATCTGAGTCTAGGGCAGTGTTTCTCAAAGGTAGTTTTCAAAGTACACCTCTAGGACAGGTTTTAAGGGTATTTCTGCTGGATCATAGGTGGTAATGAGTGGGTTGCCCATTGTGATTGATATACTTGTGTCAATCAGGTTTATCCTTAAAATGTGACATGTTGGTATGTCCAGTGGACTGGGAAGATTCACTAAGCAGTGATAAAGTGGAGATGACTTCTCCCGTTTATCATTTCCCCAATTCCTATGTTAGTCTATGGAGCCTATGCACTAAGATTTTTTCAACTCTGGAGATCTTAGTGAATATACTCCATAGAATAACATAGGAACTGGAGAAGTGATAAACTGGAGAAGTCATCTCCATCTATCACATCTTTATTACACCTTAGTGAATCTCCCCCAAGATGTTTCCTACCGTCTCAGACTATGCATCAAAGCACAACTTTAGTAAATTATGAACAAACAGTTAGACAATGAAGTTGATATATTAAGGAAAACTAAAAAATTCTGGAGTAAATGGGACAAATAAAGATTCCCATTCATTATATTGGTCCTTTAACCCACTGAATGCTAGAGACATCTCCTGTTATTTTGCAAAGCAATGAATTGAAGACATGTCTGGCATTCAAGGGGTTAAAAGCCCCAATTAAATCAATGTGGAATCGCATATTTGGCCTCTAAGGTGCCGTTGGTTTACCCCAGAGTTGCTCCACTGGTTCTTAATATATCAGCCTGAATATGTATCCATGAGTCCAATTATTATCATTTATTTATAATGGCTGGTATACTCTGCAGCACTGTAAAAGTCCAATAAATGCCTTTTTTTAAAATTGATGTCACTTCTTAATTGGAAAAACAAGCAATTTAACCATTGACAACTATTACTATTAGGTCTTTATTTTCAGATGATCAAAGTGACATGTTTATTTCAGGAATGCTCAGTCTTGAAGTGTTTGTTTCTCATAAGCCACTTATTCTTTGAAAATTAATATCTAAAATAAACTAGTGCGTTTCATTTGTACATTGGCTTTAACACCTTTATTCCACCATTATTTTTCAATCTTTGCTAACAAACAGCAATGAACTGTACACCTGTGTGGTGCTCGATGGGTTAAAAAAAATACAAAAAAAAACAAACAAACAAACAACAAAAGATCTAGTTAGTGTAGTTTTACTTGTGTGAAATAAAAATAACTACCAGACTGAAAAAAAGCTCCATTTATAGATGTTTCATTGTTTTTTCGTTCAATGCAATGTTCTTGTTCCAGACATCACAAGGGAGCAGCTGATTAAGTGGAAGGACAACAAAGCACTCATTAGGTGCTTGGTGAAACTGGCAGGGCAGTTGGAGCACAAAGAGCTCTCCTTTCAAGCAGCCTCTGTTATCAAGCAACTGTTGCATTCCGGTAATGCACATCAACTTTAAATCTAATCTACACTGTTTTTTGGTTGCTATTTTTTTTTTTGGGGGGGAAGGGGTGTCATCAAAGCTCTGTAAGAGGAATAGCTATGTATTTTGATCGCAAAATGTGTAGTTTTCATTATTTTAATGCCAAATACTTCAAGGAAAATTGAGGCATCATTATATTCAAAATACTTTGGTCTTGCTCTAAATCGAAACCATTTAGTCAGCTACACAAAGAGTTATCAATAAGTCATAAAGTAACCTAAAAATTATATTATGCTCTACCCACAAATTCTGCCACAGCACCACCACCTAAAACTCAGACAGGAACACTCCTTTCCAATGATTTTGTACTTTTTCCCACTGACAAAGAAATTACCAGTCTATAAATTTTAATGGTAGGTTTATTTGAACAGTGAGAGACAGAATAACAACAAAAAATCCTGAAAAACACATTTGAAAAAAGTTATAAATTGATTTGCATTTTACTGAGTGAAATAAGTATTTGACACCCTATCAATCAGCAAGATTTCTGGCTCCCAGGTGTCTTTTATACAGGTAACAAGCTGAGATTAGGATCACTCTCTTAAAGGGAGTGCTTCTAATCTCATCTTGTTACCTGTATAAAAGGTACCTGTCCACAGAAGCAATCAATCAATCAATCAGATTCCAAACTCTCCACCATAGGTAAGACCAAAGAGCTGTCCAAGGATGTCAGGGATAAGATTGTAGACCTACACAAGGCTGGAATGGGCTACAAGACCATCGCCAAGCAGCTTGGTGAGAAGGTGACAACAGTTGGTGCAATAATTCGTAAATGGAAGAAACACAAAATAACTGTTTATCTCCCTCTTGGGCTCCATGCAAGATCTCACCTCATGAAGTTTAAATGATCATGAGAACGGTGAGGAATCAGCCCAGAACTACACGGGAGGATCTTGTCAATGATCTCTAGGCAGCGGGGACCATAGTCACCAAGAAAACAATTAGTAACACACTACGTCATGAAGGACTGAAATCCTGCAGCGCCCACAAGGTCCCCCTGCTCAAGAAAGCACATGTACAGGCCGTCTGAAGTTTGCCAATGAACATCTGAATGATTCAGAGGAGAACTGGGTGAACGTGTTGTGGCCAGATGAGACCAAAATCGAGCTCTTTGGCATCAACTCAACTTGCCGTGTTTGGAGGAGGAGGAATGCCGCCTATGAATGCTGCCTATGATTCTCACCGTCAAACATGGAGGTGGAAACATTATGCTTTGGGTGGTTCTTTTCTGCTAAAGGGACAGGACAACTTCACCGCATCAAAGGGACGATGGACAGGGCCATGTACTGTCAAATCTTGGGTGAGAACCTCCTTCCCTCAGCCAGGGCATTGAAAATGGATGGGTATTCCAGCATGACACTGACCTAAAACACACAGCCAAGGCAACGAAGGAGTGGCTCAAGAAGAAGCACATTAAGGTCCCAGAGTGGCCTAGCCAGTCTCCAGACCTTAATCCCATAGAAAATCTGTGGAGGGAGCTGAAGGTTCGAGTTGCCAGATGTAAGGATCTGCAAAGAGGAGCGAGACAAAATCCCTCCTGAGATGTGTGCAAACCTGGTGGCCAACTACAAGAAACATCTGACCTCTGAGATTGCCAACAAGGGTTTTGCCACCAAGTACTAAGTCAGGTTTTGCAAAGGGGTCAAATATTTATTTCACTCAGTAAAATGCAAATCAATTGATAACTTTTTTGAAATGCGTTTTTCAGGATTTTTTTTGTTGTTATTCTGTCTCTCACTGTTCAAATAAACCTACCATTACAATTATAGACTGATAATTTCTTTGTCAGTGGGAAAACGTACAAAATCAGTAGGTGATCAAATAATTTTTTCCCTCACTGTATACAAATAATGTGGCTGTGTACTGTGATGGTCCAAACAAGTAGCCAAGTAAATGTAGTCTAGTACAAGTCAATGGATATAAAAAAAGACGTTATTCTAAATTAAGCGTAATATAAAAGTACTAATACTGCTCAATGCATCTCAAGGCTCCATATTTCATATAGCCCTAATTGTACAGATCTGCCCCAAACTTGTTGGCTCATTTCCTTCAAGAACTGCAGCTGCCATTGTCAGTCATTTCAATTACCTGTACAGGTGGGTGTGACAGTAGGAATCATCAGATGGAGCACACAGCACCAGCTCTGGAGAGAAGTCTGGTGATGTGGTATATTGAGGACTTTAAGCATTTGAGTGCCAGAGAGGTGTCCGATGCACTGCGGTGGATACCTCTCTGGCACTCAAAAGGTCAAGTTTATAATACTGATGCTACCAGAGGTAAGAAGAGCAGCATTTAACTAGTAAATGGCTGAGCTTTAACATTTGTATTTTCTTTCATCATGTTAGTTGCCCTTTAATAAAAATACTGATTGTTGATATTTTAAATGTAAGAAGAACAGAAGCCTAGGAGTTCAATAGTACCTCCTCATAACAGTATTACATATATTGAATCATGATGTGAATACAACTGCTTCTAGCAAAACAGTGTTCTAGTGATTATTTTTAGACAGTGGAACAACGTCTACGGTGCCTAAGGTGATTAACTTTTTGAGTGCCAGAGAGGCAAGCAGGCATTGCTTTGAAATATCCATTCTCTCCCCTCTTGCATTCAAAAGGTTCATAGTGTTCCATGGATCAACCATGTTCATTTGAAAAGTGGACTAATTCTGGGGCAAACCATCCATATCATGGGGGGGGGGTGGAATTTCCAAATTACCACGGATTTAAATTGGGGCTTTAACCCCTTGACTTCAAGGGAAGTCTCATAAACCTCAATAGAATTCAAGAGGATAAAAGCCCCTTTGAATAATTTTAATTTTTTTTTAGCTCTCTCCTATTGGTTTGGTCCTGAAATTGTCCAATTTTTTTATTGAACATGGGGCCCTTTTTTTTCTTTTTTACTGAGAAGCAAATTAAAAGGTGTACTCATAGCAGTGCTTTCTCTTTTCTAAACAGGAAAAATAGCTTCAGAGTTGAAAAATCAAATGAAGGAAGTCCAGAGTTACCTCCTCGGTTTCCTCAGCCATCCAGAGCTGCGATTTCAGCAACTGAGCATTGCCACACTCTGCACTTTAAGTGAAGGTACAGTTCAGATAACACTTGGTAAACAGAAAATAAGAGTATAGAGAAAGGTGTGCAAGTTACAAAGCAAGCATATCTAAATGGACATCACCTAAAACTATAAAGGGCATGTCCTCTTAAATATAATGTACACCTAGCCAGTATTTGTAAAAATTATTTCTTAGAGGAATAAACCTCAAAATATTCAAGCTTGCAAGACAATGTAGGTCTTTTCTTCAGACATATTTAGCATGAAAGCTAAATACAAAACACATTACAGGTTATACATTCATTTTACATTTAAATTCCACTGGAGGTGAAACTCTTATCACCTTTGTCTGTGAAAGTTCTACAGCTAACATAGTACCACCTTTTACTAATATTATAATGGATTTTATTTTATTTTTTTATTTTAAAAATAAACAATACAGAAGCAGAGAAACGCTATCAAATGGCAACAATATTCTGAATCATAAAGGAGCAATGTGACTAATCACAAAAAGAGTACATAAAAGAAGCAGGTCATTCAAATCACCTAAACCCTAACAGAATCATATAAAAGTAAAGGGTTCAAAATATAGTTACCGGATGGATACCAAACTAGCAAGTCTGTAGATCAGAGTCTAGGTTGAGCTTTAGGGAGAAATTCTGCATAGAAAGGCTGTTTGACATATTACTGAGATCAGAAATACAAAAACTCAGTTAATGAGGGAAAGGAAGTGAGTGAAAAGAGAAGAATTAAAGTGATAGTAACCTTGAAAAAAAAAAGTACAGGCGAATTTATAGGTACAATTAAAACATACTTACTGCCCTCATTCCCATCTCTCAAACTGTTATGGTTTGAGAGATATAATACAATAAAGGTCTCCTTTCCCTCCTTTTTCTGCCTGACGAGCTGTAAAGCTGTCAGAGGCAGAATCCGGTCGACTGACTTTAGGCAACTCTTCAGGAGAGCTGTCATCGAGATATCCAACTATAATTACTTCATCTGAATGGTCTACAACGTGTGCTTGCAAGCCAGGCACGTGTTGTAGACCATACCGATGAAATAATTATAGTTATATATCTTGAAGAGCCGCCTTCTGGTCCCGGAAGCAGGAACTTATGACGTCTGCTATACAGCGGATGCATGAGTAGTGGGAGGGAGCAGAGACCTTTATTTCACTGTCGTCCAATACAGGTTACTGGTACAATGGGAGGCGATCCGCCCCTTTAAGTAGGCAGGAACATTCATCAAAATGTATGCAGGGGGTGGAGCCTCCCCTCCCTCTTAAGCTGCCTTCAGCCAGAACCAGTCAGATTGATTTGTTCCTGTGTGCTGTGCACACCAGGTGGAGAACATCTCTCAATCAACTTTAGTTTTTTGTTGTTTTCTTCAAATATGGAATACCACCATTAGGCGGGTGACCATGGCTGTGAATTGCCCTCTCCAAAGTGGCTAGTGCAGCTTCCAGGGATTTTCTGGTGGACCTTATGCCCTGAAGAGGAAACAACTTGAGTCAAGTAGCTTCCCTGCTGGGGAATTTTCCTCTGGTTAATTCCCTTTTAACATGGTTACCTGAAGACAGAAGTCCTGCAGAAAGGTGAGCCACCCTTTGAGTGCTGAAGGTCCACTTGTCCCACAGTGTCCCTTCATTGGGCTTGTATTTGGGAGTTCTCATTATGCACTCCAGCACTCATAGGGTGTTTTTCTTCATATTGCCTGTATTTATGCAATGTCTGTGTGTATTCCCTGGGTTTTGGAGCAGTTTATGGGGTTTTAACCTTTTCCCTGCTATTTCTCTCATTGGGATATTGTTTTATCATGTTTTACATGTGTTTTGTGTGTGTTTGGTAACTTTTTTCTGTCAGGGTAAATTTATTAAAAGTTAATGTTCCGCGCCTTTAAGCGCGCTTTGCCCGCATAGACGCCATTGCTCCTTTACTCTCTATGGGTTTACACAGTGTGGGACGTATCTCTGGAACCGCTTGTCACAGCGACTTCAGAGTGGGCTCATTTTGTTGGTCTTCCCTTGCTCTATCATCCGGTTGCATGATTCGGTGTGTTGGGGGTCTGGGGGGGCTTCCGGCACTGTTTTGGGGTACTTCTGAGAAAAACTACATTTCCCATGAGCGCTGGTTTCGCGCCCGTTTTCTGATTGGCTACCGTCGCGGCAGCCATTTTGTGAGTTATTCTCAGCGAGTATACTACGCAGGGACCGAGCCTTCTCTCTCTCCTCCGCAGATTGACCCTTCGCTTGCCAGATAAGTTTAATTTTAGACATTTCTGGGGTGAAATTTTAATCTTTCACACTTCAATTGGGTGATTCTTGTCAGTGGAGTATATCTGACGCTGTGAGCATGTCTATTCCACTGGAGTCAGGGGCTAGACCCAAGACTAAGGAGGCTGGGGTGTCAGTTTCCCCCATTGCGTTTTGCTCCTCTTGTCACTCTGGGCTGCCTAGAGAATTTTCTGGTCATTTATGCCCAAAATGTGCAGAAAGCCATGACAGCAACCCTGGGCTTTCCAGTCACGCTATTGAGCCAACTTGGGTTAAAGAGTTTAAGGCTGCCACTAGGGACCTCAGATCCACTCTTCAACTCTTTCCCTCTCAGGTTCAGGGGGCTCTTCAGGTTTGGCAGACCCCCTCCACAGTCAGGACCTCCCTGCCCAAGCCACAGGGGGCTCCTGATATGTCTGATTCTTCTGAGGAAGAACTATTACAGGATTCTGATGCTGAGGAAGGCACTATTATTGAGTCTACCAGGTCTATTGGTGACCCTTTTGAATGTGACCCTTAACTCTCTGCTGAGGGTTTGATCAGAGCTGTGCTAACCACGCTCAACCTTCGTTTGACTCAGGAATATACTCATGATCCAACTGACATTTTTCAAAAACCATCTAAAGCTGTGATATGTTTTCCTACTAATCCTACTCTTGCTCGTTTAGTCTCTGATGCGTGGAGGAATCCTGATAAATCCTCTTCTGTATCCAAAAAGTTTGCTAAACGTTACCCTTTTCCTGAGGCTGAACTGGCTAAATGGGTTCATCCTCCTAAAGTGGATGCTCCAGTTTCTAGGTTATCTAAATCTACTGCCTTAGCTGTATCTGATGCTTCTGCCCTGCAGGATTGGACGGACAAAAAGTTAGAAACTTGTCTTAAATCTATTTTTGCCTCTATTGGCACTGCCATGCATCCAACCTTTGCAGTGGCGTGGGTTAACCGGGCTATTGCGGCCTGGACTGAACAGCTTACTGAGGCGGTTCGCCAGGATGCGCCAGTATCTGAGCAGCTACAGCTTCTTGCTAATATATCAGAAGCTCAAAATTATGTTTCTGACACTTCTTTTGATGCTGTGCGCATGATGGCGAGGGCCTCCACTTCTTCTGTGGTGGCTAGACGTGCTCTTTGGCTGAAAATGTGGTCCGCTGACACAGCTTCTAAGAAAGCCTTGCGTTCTTTGCCCTTTCAAGGGACTTCACTTTTTGGGTCTGAACTTAAGGAGATGATTAGTGAGGCTACTGGTGGTAAATGTACTCTTTTACCATCAGTCTTCAAAAAGAAATTTCCTGCCAAACGCAATCGGTCCTTTCATTCCTTCCAAACTGAGACACGCTCTACGTCCCAGGCGGGTCCGTCCTCCACACGCTCCTCCTCCAAGCCCAAACAGTCCTGGAAGCCCAAAGTTGCCCCCAAGGCCAAGACCTCCAAGACTGCTTCGGCATGACTCACCGAACCCGGGTCCGCATCCGGCTGTAGGTGGACGTCTCCACATCTTTCGCCGGATTTGGGAGGAGTCAGTGGCAGACCCTTGGGTTACTCAGGTGGTATCAGAGGGATACAGGATCCCTTTCTCTTCCCTTCCTCCTTTTCGGTTCCATTTTACTCGTCCTTCTCAGGAGCCTACAAAAAGACGTCTGTTCAACGACGCTATTCAGGATCTTTTGGACAAAGAGGTCCTGGAATTGGTCACCTCAGGGGACACAGGTTCAGGATTTTATTCCAACCTGTTTGTTGTGGCCAAAAAGGACGGAGGTGCTCGTCCTATTTTGGACCTCAAGGATCTCAATTCCTTTGTTGTGAGTTCCCACTATCGTCAAGAATCTCTGCGTTCTGTGATAGCCGCAATGTCTACAGGGGAGTTCCTTGCCTCCCTGGACCTTCAGGATGCATATCTTCACATCCCTATTCATCCAGAGAGCAGGCGGTATCTCAGGTTTGCCTGTCAGAAAGGCCACTTTCAGTTTTCAGCTCTTCCCTTTGGACTGACTTCAGCTCCTCAGGTTTTTCAGAGAGTATTGGGAGCTTTGATAGCTGTGCTTCATCGAGATGGTGTCAGGGTGACTCCCTACATGGACGATCTGCTCCTGAAAGCTTCATCTGCGGAGATCCTTCACCAGCAGGTTCAGTTGTGCATCCAGACACTCAATCGCCACGGCTGGATCAAGTCAGACTTGGTCCCATCTCAACAGATCCTCTTCTTGGGTCTCCTGTTCGACACTCAGCAGTGCATGGTGTTTTTACCGGAGGAAGTGGCTCATCAGATTGCTCTCCGTGTATCCAAGATCCTGGAGCTCGAAAGGGTTCCAGTGCCGAAGTTGGCTTCTCTGGTGGGGAAATTCATATCCACAATAGAGACAGTGCCATTTGCTATGGCACACACCAGGGAACTTCAGAGGTCTGTGATTCGGACGTGCAGGAATCATCCAGATCATCAGCATATGTCAGTCTCTCTGCCTCCTCATGTCGAGCTGAGCTTGGAGTGGTGGTTGGACCTGTCTCGTCTCCTGAAAGGGAGGTCCTTTCAGGTTCCCTATTGGACAACAGTCACGACGGATGCCAGCCTCCGGGGCTGGGGGGCAGTGTTGGGTCGTTTCAGTGCTCAGGGGAAATGGGGACTGGAAGAATCTCTTCTCTCCATCAATGTTCTGGAACTTCGTGCCATCTTTCTTGCCCTGAGACACTGGGAATCTCAGCTGGAGGGTTGTCCAGTCAGAGTGGAGTCCGACAACGCCACCGCAGTGGCCTACATCAACAGACAAGGTGGCACAAGAAGTCTCACCGCTTGGTTAGAGGTCAAGGCCATCTTATCTTGGGCAGAAGCTCATGTGCCCATCATTTCAGTAGTACACATTCCAAGCGTAGACAACGTCATGGCAGACTTTCTCAGTCGTCATACAGTCGACAGCGGAGAGTGGGCACTTCATCCAGAGGTGTTTCACCTTCTAACCCAGATGTGGGGGGTACCTGTAGTGAATCTGATGGCTACCAGACACAACAGGAAGGTGCCAGTGTTTTGCTCTAGGTGGAGGGACCCTCTTGCTCTAGCAGTGGACACTTTGTCAATCCCTTGGGAGTTCTCCCTAGCGTACACCTTCCCCTCCTCTCCCTCTGCTGATCAGAGTCATCCAGAAGCTGAAGATGAAGCGTTGTCCTGTCATCCTAATCACCCCGAATTGGCCTCGTCAGTCCTGGTATCCGGAACTGCTAGCCATGTCAGTGGCGGATCCCTTCCCGCTTCCTGCCCGTCCAGATCTACTTCTTCAAGGGTATCTGTGGAAGGAGGATGTTCAGCATCTCCATTTGACGGCTTGGGGGTTGAATCCTCAATTTTGAAGAAGAAAGGGTTTTCCTCTTTAGTGGTTTCTACGATGCTTAGAGCTCGCAAGCCTGGGTCTTCCAAGATCTATCATCGCATATGGTCAACTTTTGTTGCATGGTGTGCTGATAAGAATCTATCACTTGATTTCCATCTTCTCATGGTCATGGCCTTTTTGCAGGATGGGGTTGAAAAGGGACTCAGCCTGAGTTCTCTCAAAGTTCAGACTTCTGCTCTGTCTGTATTTTTCCAGGAACGCATTGCTATTCTTCCTGATGTTAAAGTTTTCTTCCAAGGTGTGGCTCATGTTCGGCCTGCCTTCAAGAGTCCAGCTCCCCAGTGGGACCTCAATTTGGTGCTGGGGGTTCTCCAGAGACCCCCGTTTGAATCCTTGGCTTCTATTCCTTTACGTCTCTTGACCTGGAAAATAGCCTCTCTCTTGGCTATCATTTCAGTTTTGCCGGGTAGCAGAGTTACAAGCTCTGTCTTGTAAACCTCCTTACTTGGTGTTCCACAAGGATAAGGCTGTGCTCCGCACTTCCAAGGAGTTTTTACCCAAGGTTGTTTCAGAGTTTCGCATCAATCAGGAGATTGTGGTGCCCTCTTTCTGTCCTAACCCTTCCTCTGACAAGGAGAGAGATCTCCATTTGTTGGATGTTGTGCGTTGTCTTAAATTTTATGTTCATCGCACTGAGTCTATCAGGAAGTCTGACGCCCTGTTCGTCATTCCTGAGGGGCCTCGGGCAGGGAGACCGGCATCCAAGGTGACTATTGCATCTTGGATAAAGTCTACCATTCGTGAAGCCTACAAGCTGTGGAATGAGCACGTTCCCTTCAGGGTTACTGCTCATTCCACCAGATCAATTGGGGCCTCTTGGGCCTATAAGAATCAGGCGTCTGCTGATCAGCTGTGCCACTTGGTCCTCTGTGCACACTTTCTCAAAGCACTATCGTGTAGATGTACTGGCCTCAGCTGATGCCAGCTTTGGGAGGAAGGTCCTGGAGGCAGTCTTGCCTATTTAGGATCTTCTACTTCTGTGGTTCTTAGTGCTTCTTTGCTGTTGAGCCCTGTTGGTTCTAGTTCAGTGTGCTGTGATAGTTCGGGGGTTCGTTTTTACCCCTGGTTGGTGTCCATTGACACTTCTGTTATTGGGCTCTATGATTCATTGGTTCATAGCAGTTCTGGTGACTTTTGGGCCTTGCGCTTGGTCCTTGCCTTACTTCCCGCCTCTGGGAAAGCTCAATGTTTGTACATCTCATTGCACCAGTAACCTGTACTGGACGACAGTGAAAATAGGATTTTAGTTTTACCTGTTAAATCCTTTTCACTTAGTCTATACAGGTTACTGGTCTCCCACCCTGTCAAGGGACCATGCTTGGCTCTCCTGTGGCATTCAGTGGGAGACCTTTGGGGCATGCTCACAGGAGTCTTCCTTTTCCTTCTTATCTCTGGTCAGTTTTAGTGTCTCAAATCAATCTGGCTGGTTCTGGCTGAAGGCAGCTTAAGAGGGAGGGGAGGCTCCACCCCCTGCATACATTTTGATGAATGTTCCTGCCTACTTAAAGGGGCAGATCGCCTCCCATTGTACCAGTAACCTGTATGGACTAAGTGAAAAAGATTTAACAGGTAAGACTAAAATCCTATTTTTATTACGTGTTAAACCATAACGGTTTGAGAGATGGAAATGAGAGCAGTAAGTATGTTTTAATTGTACCTATAAATTCACCTTTACTTTTTTTCGAGGTTACTATCCCTTTAAGGAAAGAGCGAGAGAGAAGAGAGAAGGGCAAAGACTGGAGCACGAGTACACACAGAGAAAAGGGGGAATGGGGGGGCAATGAAAGATGAAAGGAGGGGGATAACCAGTGCCAGAGAACCCAACACCTCACATTTATCCATACACAGGCAAGGACTGCATGACTAAGGACATGCCGCAGATTAAGTCAGTGTAAGATGTAGCAGCGGAGAGCAGACCTTTTCATAGGAGGGCACTATTGCTCATGATCTAGCGTGCATCAGTTCTATGTCACCTACTCTGCAAATTCTGGACCTCCACTGCATATCTGAGGGCGGCAAGGGGGATTTCCAAAGTTTTGGTGTCAGATTTGGCAGAACTCAGCAAGGTATATAATAACGTACATTGCAGACCAGTCAGTCGGAGAGTATCAGACACCAAGTTAAAGAGGAAGATCTCAGGGGAGTGAGGTAGAATAATGGACAACCAGGTTTGGATATCAATCTGAACCATAGTCCAGAACGATAGCATAGAGGTGCAATGCCACCAGATATGTAGCAGGGTGCCAGCGGAGGTTAGACATCTCCAGCAGGCAGGAGGTACACCTGGTAATATAGACGTTAAGAATTAAGGTGTTCTAAACCATCTTGTGATGATTTTGTAGTTAAGTTCTCTCGAGGCTATGTCAGTAGGGTTGAGACTATTAATTTGAAAGACCCTCTTCCACATATCAGAGGACCAAGACGTCTCCAAATCCGATTCCCATAAGACTTGAAAGGCGCATTTAGACGAGAAAGTAAAACGAGAAAGAATGATGAGAGGGGACGTTTAATCTTGGTAGATACGGAATGGATTTGATTTATTTTCTTTTTTTTGGTGATAATGTCCATTTCACTTTATCTACTGTGGAACACAGGAACAATGGGATAAAGTATCCTCTTACAGGAGAGCAGGGCACTTGCATGAAAAGAGCTCTCGAGGCGGGCAATCCCTCCCTCCTCCACAAAGTATCTAAAGGTTAGAAGCACAAAAGCAATCTAAAAGAAGCATCTGCACACACAATATGGATAACCCAAGTGCTTGTACTCACAGGAAAAATGGAATGTATAAAACCTACAAAAGACAATCACACAATAGTTTCTGGTTGCTTTATCTCAAATCACAAAGGGCATAAGCTCACAGAATTATGTAGAGAAAGGGTCCCCACCAATTCTACTGGTGCCTTCTTTGCCTTATGGGATCACTGGAAGGGAACACAAACCTTCTCTAAGAGTAACACCATTACAGCACAAGCCCCTCAAGAATAACAATGAAGCAACTCACCAGATAAAACTGATGTATACAGCCTTGAGAAACCATACAGCAATCAGCGATATGAATGATGAAAGATTATCGTAAACAAAATAAAATAAAGAATCAAATTAATTGGAGCTCTTTTGTTGTGAAACATTACTATCCCTTTATTGTTTGTTTAAACTTCAGTAGATGAAAAAAACAAAAACAAAAACCAAGTTGCCGTCAGTAGGTCATAAAAGGACCTATATTCATCCGGCCCCCAGCACCAGCACTGAAGGGTTCATACCCCCAACTTTGGTCTCTATTTCTTTCATTTTCTGTCTATTCTCTGCTTCTCTCTCTCCCTTAATCTCATAGGAAGAGAGAGGCAGAGAACAGTGACAAAGGCAATGTGTAAAACACATTGTCTTTGTGAATGAAAAAGCCAGTACACATGACCGCTGTAGTAGTGATCACATGTACTGGCAAAATGTTGAATGACTGAAACTGAGCAATCTGGTCTTGGAGCACTCAGTTTCAGCCTCCCCAGCATGATAGCAGTGCACACTGAGGCACGTTGCTCTCATTTAACCCTTGACGTGCCAGGACTGTCACTGGTCTTTAAGGGAAGTATACCTATGACAGTCCTGGAATTTCATGGGTCCTTATCCCCTTAACGACCCACGATGTACATATATATCATGGGAAAACTTACGTTACAGACCTATGATGTATATGTACGTCATGGATTTCAGGGTTGCCCTTGTGGCTTAACGCTGTTCTGGGGCCTCCTGGTTCCATTTCCGGAAAAAAAAATGCCCCATGGTCCTTAAGGGCCGGTCTCGTGGCCATTCCTTAACCCCTTAAGGACCCATGACGTGCCAGGACCATCATAGGAAAATTTCCCTAAAGTACCAGTGACGTTCCTGGCATGTTATGGATTTCAGGGCTCCCTGCACAGCTGTACGCCATTCAGGGAGCCCTGAATCTCATTGCATACAAAAAAAGAACCGTGGTCCTTAACCCCTTAAGGACCAGCCGCGCATGCACGCAGCGGTCACTTAAGGACCAGGGACCTTTTTTTTTTATGGGAGGAATCCCTATAATATAAATAAGAGGATCTTAGTCTTACCTGTTTAGTCCATACAGGTTACTGGTAACTTTGGGTAGGCAATCTGCCCCTTTAAGTAGGCAGGAACAATTCTAGAATTGATTGCAGGGGGTGGAGCCTACCTTCCCTCCTTGGCTGCAGCTTGCCAACCAGCTCCAGAAAGATTTGAGACACCAACTATTGACTAGAAAGTGGAAGGGAAAGAAGACTTCTGTGAGCATGGCACAATCTGCCACAGGAGAGCCAAGCATGGTCCCTTGACAGGGTAGGAGACCAGTAACCTGTATGGACTAAGAGAAAAGGATTTAACAGGTAAGACTAAAATCCTCTTTTCTCTGTCGTCCAATACAGGTTACTGGTAACTTTGGGATGTCCAACCATTGAGTTTCCCAGAGGCGGGAAGTTAGGCAAGGACCAGGCGCAAGGCCCCCAAAGTCACCAGAGCAGATATGAACCATCAGATTAGAGATGGCCCAACAAAACAAAGAAGTGTCAACGGACGCTGAACAAGGGTATCAACACCCCAAAACTTACGAATAATGGACTTGATCCAAGACGCAATATTCACTTTGGATGCAGGTCTTCCTGCCCTGGAGCCCTCAGGAATGATGAAGAGCGCGTGAGATTATCTAATGGACTTGGTATGATGTACATAAAACTTGAGACAATGCACCACATCTAACAAGTGGAGATCCCTCTCCTTGTCAGAGGTAGGATCAGGGCAGAAAGAACGCACCACAATCTCCTGATTAATGTGGAACTCAGAGACCACCTTCGGAAGAAACTCCTGAGAAGTGCGAAGCACCACCTTGTCTTTGTGAAACACCAAAAAGGGTGGTTTACAAGACAGAGCATGTAACTCGGCGACACGGCAAACAGATATGATCACCAGGAGACAGGCCAGGGAATAACAATGTCTATGTTTCTTCTTTTGTGTTTTAGATCCTGAATTTTCCATGGCAATCAGCCAGAGTCGTCTGAAAGAACAGCTCGAGCAGGTCCGCCAACAGACAGAGGAGACTCAGGCACTGCTCAGAATGGCAATCAGTAAGACAGACAGCATAAACCTGAGCGAATGATGTATATCCATTCCTCCCAACATGTTTACAACATTTTGGCAAGTGGGGCAGATTGTACTTTCCCTCACTGACTGTTGCTTGTAGTGTTTTATTCTTCATTTAAGAGGTAGTAAATATGTTTAGTCATGTGGATTGTTGTTCTGCTTGTGCTGCCAGTGCATCTCCTAATAATGATCACTGGCTTGGTACCTGCAGGAAAAGCCTCACCTTTATTTACAGTAACCTCAGAGATTGAGCAGCAGAACGCTGGCAACCTCCAATACTCTGTATTCCTTGATTCCAGTAAATACTAAGAGCTAAAGATGAGAAATTCTGGAGAAAATTATATGCACTATAGGGGACAAATAATCAATCCCATTGATTTAAATGGGCTATTTAACCCGTTGGTTGTTAAGGATCTCCAACTCATTGCAATACAAAGCTTTGGAGACCTCTAGCATTCAAGCAATTAAAGGAATGGTAATGCTTCAGTGAAAGCTATGATTTTTCTTTATAGTGTATACTAGTGCTCACAAACTTTGGTAATGCTTATATTGCTCTATTTTCTTTGAAATAATATTATAAAGTGTTCCCCTTCCGCCCCTTCTCTTTATTGTAAGTCGTCTCCCACAAATCTGAAATCTGGTCATCAGACCGGACAGATCGCAATGAGGGACAATCCTCCTTTGCCAGTATAAGGAAAACCCCTACCCCCTACATGACGAAGGAGTGCAGGTTTTTTCTTATGCTGACACAGTATTGTCCCTCACTGCGCTCCACGTTCAGCTCTGTGACAAGAAGACTGACGTAAGTATAAGGGGCAGGAGGGGGACACTTTATAGTACAATTTTAAGGAAAATCGAGCGATACAAGCATTAAGAATGGAGCAATAGTATACATTATAAGGTAAGAATGTAGCTTCGGTTTCACAGAAGCATTACCATACCTTTAAAAGCCTAGTTAAAACCAATGTGACATTTTGGCTATTGTTTGTGGAGTCCAGGTTTTGGTAGGCACCAAAATAGCAAAACACTGGATATTGGTGCACATCCACATTATCTCAAATATTAAGTTTTTATATCTTGGGGCATATTTACCTGCATATAATAACTATATTAAAACTGAGGATTTTGTTACATAATATGGCCATAGTATGCTTTTATAGGCAAGTCCAAAATTATTTAGGCCTGGATTATAATAATGCAACTGATATTTTTATCTTTACATTTCCCCATAGACTTCAGTGGCAACCTGAGAGTTAAAACCATAATCTGCAACTGAATCACCCTTAGTTTGCTTTGTCTTGTGAGCGGAATCTCTCCACCTATAATGGAGAGGACTCTCAGACTAGAATGGTATCGTGTCCTAAAGAAGATCAACATGACACTTCTTCTATGGTTCAGTTGTTTGCTCCAGAATTCCTTCTCTTACATTTGGTGCCTAAGGGCCTTATATACAGGAAGTAAGAAAGGACAAATCAACTGCACCATAGGGAATAAATACATATCCCCCAAATTCCAGTTCATTTAAGTCAGCTTTTTAACTGTCTGATTTGCAGAGCTGTCTCAAATGCATTGGAAACCTTTCTAGCATTCAAGGGATTAAAAGTCCCATTTAATGCATGGGAATTTTTCATTTGTCCACCTTATGGAACAGTTGGTTTGCCCCAGTATTGCATCTCTTTAGCTTCCTGTGTAAGGCCCTAGTTCTGTCTGAGGAGTTTTTACATCTTCCACATCCTCCAGGCATTTCTTCCTTTTATTTATTATAAACTTTTGTGTTTCACCTTGAAAGTCCCTCAGACATACATTTTTATATATGATAACATTGTGTTTTATACCAGTTTTAACTGTTTGACTGTTTATTCCTAGTTTTGTGAAGAGTTAGTAAGTCAAATATTGGTTTGGTTCTAGTGTCAGCCAGTTGATGTATTAAGGAATAAATAAAAATTAAAACTATTTAATGTGAAAAATTGTAGTCCTGGTGATTATTTTAAATAAGTACATTTAAGGAGAAATAAGACACTGGCACCTCTCTTGTAACATTATCATGGGTTACGCTGCATACGAGGAGAAAAGCCAGTCTGGCAATTTTCTAGTTTACTCTCATTACTCTCTCTCAGATGCAACAAAAAAGAACCGCCCAATCTGATTTTGTATATGGAATACCTTTCTTTAACACAAATCTAAGCATACAAATCGAATCCAATCTTCAGTCTCTAAACAATTGTTCAGTGGGTATATGAATGAAGGCATCATGGCCAAAGTCAGTACTATATAATACACATGTGTACATTTACATTTGAAACAGCTCAGAAAAACATCTCTAAATAAAGATCCAAAACTTACAATGTTTCTAGTGCAATCCCAAAATTCAAAGCAGCAACATGCAAAGGAGAGCTCACAATGCGGTCCCTTTTTATATTCCAAGTACAGTTTGAAAATGCATGAGCCTCTCAACCTATCCACAAACACCTTTTTTACCTACTTTTCAGAACGTATTCAGACATATAAATGTGCAAAAAATTGTATTATATAGATTCTGTACTATAAGATGAAGGGATGTTTGTTACTTTTTTCCCACCATAATTAAATCAATTGCATGGCCCAAGTTACAAATGCAGCCATTATGGATAATGAATAGCCACCAATGGTACTGAACAGATTTACGCTCCAAATCTATCTAATGAGCATGATCTGGTTCTTCCCATTTATGGTAAATCTCCTTCCTTTGCTGACACCTGTGAAGAGGAGACTGTTGCCCATGGTACAATCATTTTTTTTAAGAAAAAACAAGCTCAGACAGGCAATTTCTATCTTTACACCCCATTTAGTTTACCTGCTACAAACAAACAAGTCATTATTTCAAACAGATTTTATTCATTAATGATGACATGCTGAATAGATTAAAAATAATAAAAACTACATCATTTGAACCTCTTTTTAAATATAACTTCTATATACATGTAAATAAAGACCTTACAAAACAAAAACAAACCCAATTCAATGTACTGTACTACTGTTTTGTCTGAAACCTTGGAATGTCAATGGTAATTTGTCATTTATTCTCATCACTTGACTCCAAGCTCATCCTATTGTAACACAGTAACTGTGTTTCTTTGGCAGGAGTATCAGTGGGCAGAGTGTTACTTAGATTGCTAACCTCTTATTTTTTAAGGGCTATTCCACATAGGCAACAGAACGGCATCAGTCCCCTGCTACAGTTCTGTTACCTACATTCTTTCACTTCCCTTCTCCTGCATTCCACCACCAATCCGTGTGCAGGAGGGGCATGTCTGATGGTTGACCCGTGTGTACTGGCCATTCATTGGGGGTTGTAACAAGCATTGCAACCTCCAACAACACTTGTGGCAAAGATCTTTGTTGCGTTCATGTTAGGCAATAATTAACAGTGTGAACAGCACAATAGTCCAGCATAGTACCTTTGACAATAGGCGGCATCACCAGAGTAGCATCATAGACAAGAGAGTCCTTCAATTTTGCGGTGTGAAAGTTGTACTTGTGAGCTGGCACAGATATGTTCCAAAACGTTGTGAGAGCTGAGTATGGACAACCATTGCACTAGAATAGGCATAAGTAACCTTTGGCTCATCACCTATTGGAGACTACAACCCCCATCATTCCCATTACCAAGGACAATGGGAGTTGTAGACTCCAGTAGCTGAGATGAAAAGGTTACCTATACTTGTACTAGGCCAATTAAATATTTATACGGAGGAATTTTATTTAGAGTAAAAATTGCTACTTATTTTATGGTTTTCACACTGCATGGAGATGCTTAAATAAAAAAAAAATTACAGTACAAAGATGTTGTTTTTAACAGTTGGAATGCAAAATTCTGCATTATTGAGGCACTGCTTTTATTGTAACCTATGGTAACGTCTGGTCATTTACACTCAGATCTTCACAAACTGCAGTTGTATCTCTCCATAAAATGGAATGGAGACGGTGAACGTGAGCACTTGGAGGACCAGAGGAGTGTGCAACAAACTACACAGAAATGTGTTTCACACCGGTCTTGTTCTTAATGTGTTAAACAACATCTGTACAAAAAAATTAAAATAAAGATTTGCTCTGTAATGCCAGAACTGACAACATATTTTCTCATAATATGTATAATTGCTTTAACCCCTTAAGAACTAGAGGGATGTGAAACATATTGCTTTGCAATGAGTTGCATATCCCTCTAGTCCTTAACCCTTTGTTAGAGATGCACCGATACCGATTTTTGAAGACCGAGTACGAGTACCGATACTTTTTTCAAGTACTCACCGATACCAATTACCAATACTTTTTTTTGCGGTCATTTGCCAGTTTTCCAAGTACCTATATGCTTTAGGTACTTGGAAAACTGGCAAATGACTGCAAAAAAAGTATTGGTGAGTACTTGAAATATTATATATATATATATATATATATATATTTATATTACACACACACACAAACACAAACACACCACCTCTTGACTCTTGATTCTCCCCTTTTGACTCTCTCCCCCTCTTGATTCCCACCTTTTGCTTCATTCTACCCCTCTTGAGCCCCCTTCTTTTGCCTTGGCTTTTTCTCTCCCTTTTGATCCCCCTTTCTCCCCCTCCTTCTCCTTGACTCTTGATCCCACTCTTTTGCTTCTCTCTCCCTCCTGATCCCCCCTCCTTTTTGCCTCTTCTTGATCCTTCCTCCTTTTGACTTTTTCTCCCTCTTGACCCCACTCTCTGCCTCTTTCACCACCTGCTGCCCCATCTTGCCTCCCTTACTCTCCTCTGCCGGGTGCTCACTGTTTTCTCACGAGCCCTGGCAGAGGTCAGCGTCGGAGCGTTGCCGTGGTAACCCGCAGCAACGCTCCAGCTACAGGAGTGAGAGAGGTGACCGGGGAGCATTGTGAGCAACTCCCCGGGCTCCCTCTCTGCAGCACCGACCCTGACACAGGGTATCGGTGCTGGCATCGGCCACATTTGCGTGAGTACAAATACTCACGCAAATGCTGGTATCGGCACCGATACCAATACCAGTATCGGTGCAACCCTACCCTTTGTGTGCGAGAGGGGTGTGCCCTCTGGCATTCCGAGTTAACGTCCATTGATTTTGGTTCTTTGAGGACCAGTGACGTCATGGGTTAAACGATCACAGTGCACATGGAGACCGGAGCAGTCAGTTTCAACCTTTCCCTCGGTGAGCCGGCACATGTGATTGCTCACATGAGATGGTTCAGCCAGTGAAATGGCTCTGGTCCGCTTGTTTAAACAAAAAACCCTGGTCCTTAAGGGGTTGAGGGATTAAAAATAAGGAGCAGCTATGACTTTAAAATTAAAATTCCCAGGGGCAACTGGTTGTCCGTCATCCATAACAGACCAGTGTTTTGAGATATGCCTGGTCCAGATTAAACCTTTGACTGCCAGAGGCGTTCACAAAGCATTGCTTAGCAATTAGTTGCGTACCTCTCTGGCATTCAAAGGTCTAAATTCAATGCCGTAAGTGTTCTCTGTGATCTCCAGAATGTAGGGGACCATCACCACACAACAGGCCTTTGTATGACTCATTTCCTGTGTCTATTGGGGGTCCCTGGCATTTTTTTTTACTGATCTAAGTGGACCACACAATTACTAAAAGGACAGATATAGGAAGAAGTGGAGCAATTCTAGGGCATATCAACTGCACCCAAAGGGGACAATAAAAATATCTCAAATCGCCAATCATTTAAATTAGGCTTTTAACACCTTGAAGACAGGAGACCTCTCTAGCAAAATCAATGGGGGTTTTTATTCATTGCCAATGATGCAGCTGGTTTGCCTCAGAATTGATACTCTTATACCTTTGGCCCACTACTGGAGAGTATGACGGGGTTCTGTGTGGACTGGTGCTCCAAAATGAATCTTAGTACTGGATATCATATGCACAGGGATGTTAAAAAACAGAGGCCATTAGAACGGTCTGCCCTAAATGAATGAACATGTTTGTTTATACAGATAAAGGTAAGCGGGATGATATTATTAGTATATGTTAACATTCCTTTAACCCTTTAAATGGATAGTAACACTTAATACGTAAAAAATGGATATTGTAGGGTTTATCCATCTGAGTAAGAGCAAGGGCACTCCCGCTGCTGAGAATTGTTTTATTCAAAAGTTATTGCAGCTGAAACTTAAATTTTATAGGTGCAATATCACAGTGGCCTGAAATGTCCCACTTCTCCCCCCTTCCCACCCTGTTGTGCCCACTTCCCACCCACTTTATTAGACAGCCTTTTAAACCCTGCTGGTCCCATGATGAAGCCCCACCCCTTTGTGACACAAATCACATAATTTCTGTCCTCCCACTTGTAACACATGAGTCCAGAATAAAAAGTTCTCAGGTGCGAATAACTAAGTGACCTCAGATTGTACAGTGGAGCTGTTGCTACACCTCCCTATGGAGCTTTATGGTCAACTGACCAGAGCTGTCCATAGGATTGTGTAGCAACAGCACCACTATAAAGTTTCAGGCCACTGAGATACTGCACCTACAAAATTTAAGTTAGAGATGCAACAACTTTTGAATAAGAGGTTTTTAGTCTTACCTGTTAAATCCTTTTCTCTCAGTCCATACAGGTTATTGGTAACTCTGGGTAGGTGATCTGCCCCTTGAATTGTAGGCAGAAACAATTCTAGGATTGTATGCAGGTGGTGGAGCCTACCTTCCCTTCTTCGCTGCAGCTAGCCAATCAGTTCCAGAAAGATTTGAGACACTAACTATTGACTAGATAGTGAAGGGAAAGAAGACTCCTGTGAGCATGACCTCAAAGGACCCCCACGGTCTGCCACAGGAGAGCCAAGCATGGTCCCTTGACAAGGTGAAAGACCAGTAACCTGTATGGACTAAGAGAAAAGGATTTAACAGGTAAGACTAAAATCCTCTTTTCTCTGTCATCCAATACAGGTTACTGGTAATTCTGGGATGTCCAACCATTGAGTTTTTCAGAGGCAGGAAGTAAGGCAAGGACATGGCTCAAGGCCCCCAAAGTCACCAGAGCTGATATGAACCATCAGATAAGAGCTCAACAAACAATGAAGTGTCAATGGACACTGAACAGGGGTAACAACACCCCAACAGTTACACAGTACACTGAACTAGAGCAAACGGGGCTCAAAAGTGAAGGAAGCACAAAGAACCAAAGAAAATCCTAGACAGGCAAGACTGCCACCAGGATTTTCCTCCCAAAGCTGGCGTCAGCCGATGCCAGAACTTCAACACGGTAATGCTTCGAAAAAGTGCGCACAGACGACCAGGTGGCAGCCTTGCACAAGTGATCAGCAGAGGCCTGAGGCCCCAATAGATTGTGTAGAATGAGCTATGACCCTGAAAGGGACAGACTTCTTCCTCAGCTCATAAGCCTTACGAATAGTGGACTTGATCCAAGAAGCAACAGTCACCTTGGATGCAGGTCTTCCTGCCCTAGGACCCTCAGGAATGACAAACAACACGTCTGATTGCCTGATAGACTCAGTGCTATGTACATTAAACTTGAGACAACGCACCATGTCTAACAAGTGGAGATCCCTCTCCTTGTCAGAGGTGGGGTCAAGGCAGAAAGAGGTCACCATCATTTCCTGATTGATGTTGAACTCCGAAACCACCTTCGGGAGAAACTCCTGAGAGGTGCGAAGCACCGCCTTGTCCTTGTGAAACACCAAATAGGGTGGTCTACAGGACAGAGCATGTAACTCCGCAACACGCCGGACAGACACAATCGCCAGGAGAAAGGTAATTTTCCACGTCAACAGGCATAGAGGAACAGCAGCCAAAGACTCAAATGGAGGGCGCTGAAGAATGACCCAAGGCAGGCTCCACCCCCTGCATACAATTCTAGAATTGCTCCTGCCTACAATTAAAGGGGAGGATTGCCTACCCAGAGTTACCAGTAACCTGTATTGGACAACAGAGAAAAAACTCTTCTCTGCACTGGGAGTACCCTTGTTTTACTCAGGAGGATAAAATCTACAATATTTATTTTTTTACACATTAAGTATTACTATCCCTTTATGAATAAGAGAGGTATGCAAAGTATTCCTTCACAGTGCTCTGGATATCAAAGGGTTAAGAATGAACAAAAAAGAGTAAGTGCGAGTATGGGACAAAGTATTAAGAAAAATTAATTGACATGAAAAATGCATATTAAACCTTTGGATGAGAGATGTTTCCAATGCATAGTGTAGCAATGCATATGAGAACGCTTAACATCCATGGGGTTAAATGTCAGAAATTAACACTCTAACCGACAAAAGAACATTCTATTTGATTGCTCTGAAACGAGCAAACGTAGTTGCAATATATTATCCCTTGCTTATTATATTTCTGTTTATATTTTGATAAGGCAAAGGAAAGTCTAAGAGGGGAAGAAAAGCTGAAAAAATACATTTACAATACTTTTTTAGTGTTTTTTTTTTATCTTTTATCTTACAACAAGCACTAAAGTTCAAATTAGAATCTGCAGTATAATTTAATGTAGAACCATTGGTTTAAAACAATTACTTTAAAAATAAAGACAACACTAAATTTTTTCATTATACTTATTTATAAATCTAAGATATTCTGTCAATTAATACCTAAAAATAAAAGAGGTAAATAAAGAAACGGGTCAGGTTTGATGATTAGGATATCCATGGAATAATTACATTTATTCCCTCTGGGTGCTAGAGATGTCTCCAATGCATTGCTTTGCAATACGTTGATGACTTATCCTGCATCCAGGGAGGTAAGAGAACCTGATACAGAAGCCTACATTTTTTAGCCCCTATAAATGGAGTTCTCTGCATAATATTTAAACCAAATGGTTTAAATGAAACCTCTCATTAGCCCTACATATAGGACAATGAAAGTATATTTTCAAGTATTAAACATACAGTGTAAAAGATTATTAGCAGATTAAACAATTATGTTTAAAACTGGACAGTCCCCAAGTAGTACCAGTCCTGAAACCACAATGTAAAAGTTTTTGTTTGTTTCTCCTTCAAAAAAAAACAATGCTAGAAGAAGTGTTTTGGGAACAAAAAGCTGGTGGAAGCTTTGCACACTAAAAACCAATGATCTGTGTAGATGTCTGATAGAGCAGCAGTTCAGTCGGCTAAAATGTCCTCTGCATCTGGTCCAAAACAGGCTTTTCTAAGATGGTAAGTCAGTGATAACCTGCAAAATGAACAAACCTTCCTTCACAGCTTGGAAATAATCCACGGGGCTTTAAAATCTTCACTTTGTGTTCTTCAAATTACTTCTGCAAAGAAAAAAGTTAAAGAAAATCAGTAACAAGTTTTAAGTAATTGTCTGCTGCAGTCACAAGTTGCAGTTGTTTCTATCACTATGGCGAGTTGTTTATTCAGTGACACCCACCATGTTGATATTCATGCCAATGGTTGTGCAATCACTGTCGTGACTAACAACATGTTGGATATCATTGGAAAGGTATACTCTCCCATGGTTCACCTTTAAAATTTCTCGTTTATAAGCTTGTGTGGCTACATGCCATATTAAGCATATCTCTGTGATGAAAAAGGAGACATGAGACTCTTGCCCTGCCTACAAGCGGTGCAGCATTGCCCGCATACTAGATCTAAAAGAGGCTGGCTGGTACAAGCCCTCCGATATTGGAGATTGCACTGAATTACAAAGAAACTTTTAACCACTGCCCTTTCAGGTGAAACAATTGTTACACTGCTCCCCCCAATTAGTGCTTAACACTTTGAGTACCCAAGAGGTTCCCAATGATTGGGGACCTCTCTGGCACTGAAAGGGTTAACCATTCTAAATTCTGAGAGCTAGCACTCACTCAGAGAGCAGTAGTGAGGAGTGTAACAATTGTTTCACATGAAAGGGCAATGGCTAAAAGTTTCTTTGTAATTCAGTGCAATCTCCAATATCTGAGGGCTTTTTTACCATCCAGGCTCTTTTAGATCTAGTATGCGGGCAATGCTGCACCTTTTAAGGACACAACATGAGAATCTCGCTCTTTTAGGCAGGGCGAGATTCTCATGGCGCCCTTTTCATCACAGCAACATGTTTAATACAGTGTCTAGCCGCACAATCTTTTAAACGTGGCTTTTTAAAAGGATACCCTCTCCCACTGTCTAGGATACCAGTTTTGTATAGATAGGACTCAGGAGGGCTGAGTTATGGGCTTCTTTAAATGGTCCTTTTGCCTCTAAATACCTCCTAGTCTTCCCGGGAGTTCTACTGGAAGTCTCCACCCCTGTCAGATCATCACATAAGAATGGGGAAATCACTAGAAGATGCCAAATCCTGCAACAGAGGGCCTCATACTGGTATTCAGGACTCACCCTCAGGTAACCCGTCAGCCCAGTTTTTTACTCAAATTCTATTCCTACCCCTGAGGATGCCTATGTGACATCATTGGCAGTTTATTTTGCAGATATCCTTAGCAGCAAAGTTGCTAAATGGGGTTTAAATGATAGAGGTCTCCAACACATTGAGAAGCAATGTGTTGTAGTGCAGTCTAGCACTGAATGGGTTACAAACATCCCACTTAAATAACTCCTATGGTGCAAGTTATCCCAAAATTGTTCTAGCTGTTTTTATTAAATCAGCTTCATAAAACAGTAATGAAGGAAAGAAAAAAAGGTTTACCTGCTGTTTGTGGTGTTTGCACATTATCTACTTGAGGCAATGGAACTATGGTTCCCTCTTCTTGGAAAGCTAAAATTGGATTCAGAGGAATATCTTGGATATTGTTCTCATCATTGTTAAGAGAATCACGTTTCATTGGTTTAGTGCCAACTGGCAAGTTTATGATCTCCTCAAAGTTGTTGTTCGGTGTACCTAGTCCATTTTCATTTGGTTGTTTCTCTGTACTAAAGGGCATTAAAAAAGAAAACAAAGTAAGGCTTAGATACTAAATTCAATAATGTTTACAGATGCATATGGGGAAATATGTGAACAAGATAAATAAAAGCACATGTTCTCAACTTATAATAATATCCCTTCCTGCCTATAGCATTGATCTACAGGCACAATGACCTGTCAATCCAGCCTGGCTCCCTGAACCCCTCAGGCACTCAAAGGGTTAACCCTGTCAGAGTCAAATGAGTAACCATTTGAGTGACAAAGAGGTATCCAACGCACTGCATTGCAATGCGGTGGATACCTCTCTGGAACTCAAAGGGTTAATAGTGGAGAGGCATTGAAGGAAGCGGGTGGAGGGGACAGAGGCATTGGACGAAGCGGGTGGAGGTGAGCGAAGCATTGGAGGAAGCGGGTGGAGGAGATGCCTATACATACGAGTGAGGAGGAACGAAGAAGCTCAGCGTGCGACTCAATGTCGACGAGTGAGGAGGGGAGCAAGAGAGAGGAAGCAGGCGGCAAATACAAGCTTAACATCCCGCTTCCTCCAATGCCTTTCTCCCCTTCACCCGCTTCCTCCAATGCCTCTCTCCCCTCCACCCGCTTCCTCCAATGCCTCTCTCCCCTTCACCCGCTTCCTCCAATGTTTCGCTCACCTCCACCTGCTTCGTCCAATGCCTCTCTCCCCTCCACCCGCTTCCTCCAATGCCTCTCCAACATTAACCCTTTGTGTTCCAGAGAGGTATCCACCGCATTGCAATGCAGTGCATTGGATACCTCTCTGTCACTCAAATGGTTACTCATTTAACGCTGGCAGGGTTAAAGAGCATATAACCTATGTTTCACATAGGTTATATGCTCTTTAATTAATAAAGGGGGCAATTGTCGCCCCGATGCTAGGGGGAAGTCATGAGGGGTCATGATACCCCTCTTGAGGTCTGAAGTACTTTTTAAATACAAATCACATATATAATTTAGTAAAAGAAAATCATTGTTAAACATAAATAAAATATTTAATTACATTTTCACACAAATTACATCTATAATAAAAACAAACACCTTTTTTTATACATATACAGGTTGCCTATTAACCCTATGTGTACCGGAGGGGTAGCAAACACATTTGCAATATAAAATACGAGAGCACGTCGAGTATAATATTAGAGAAGAAAAATGTCGGATGAAAATGGTGGAAGAAAATCATGGGAGCACTATGAGTCGACTTTTACAAGGGGGGTTAATATGTCGGGGGGGGCACTTTATGTCGGATTTCTATGCTGCATACTGTATTATACACTGCTTTTGTATTATACACTGCTTTTGTTTCATTAGATTAGCATAAGAAAAGGCTTGGCTCGCTTCGTTAGCGTATCAACTGCAGTAGGTGTATTTATAGGAGGTTTCAACTCTGTGAGTTTACTCTGTAAGTAGTTTGCAGCCAGACACAAGTGCAGCAGACAGACAGAAGTGTGTAGTTTCAAAAACTGCAGTAGTTTGAAAACGGCAGGAGTTTGGTGAAGGCACTGGTTTTGTCAGTTTGGTGAGTAACTGCTTTAATTCTAAGATGTCTGGTTTGGTGCAGTGTAACACTTGTCTGGCTGTTGTGTTCCGCAGTACTCTCTGGAGTTTGGGGTGTTGTCCAGTATGTTTGCATCTGTCCACATTGTATGGTGAAATTTCCAGGCTGCAGTCTTTGGTGTGTTATCTGCAATCAAAAGAAGTGAATCTTTCCCAGCTAGAGTGTGAAGTCAAGCAACCATGTAATCCACCACTGCAGCCCCAACGGCCCATGAAGAGAAGGGCTGTGTGGAAGACAGTTGGTTCCGGGAGGTTGAGAGTTGTGGAGCAGAAGCACAACACTGTTGGTATTTCGGTGTGTAATCCCTTTGGTGTCCTGTCTGAATTGGAAAGTGAGATTTCAGAAGATAAAAGCACAGATACTCAGGTACGGGATGTTGTGAGTCCCAAAGGAGAGAATTGTAACAAGCAGTCAGGAGCAGAAAATGGACTTAAAAAGAAGAGAAAGCATCTCCTTGTTGGTGACTCGATTGTTAGAGGTGTTGCTTTAGGGCAGAATGAGGATGGACTGAAGGAGGTGAGATGTCTTCCTGGTGCTACTGCAAGCAGGGATAAAAGACGCATCTCAAATATTGTCAAGGCTGCAACAAAGGAGACTGAAGTTGATCTGATCATTCATCTCGGTACAAACGATTTGTCCCAGAAAAGTGTTGAAGAGGTGAAAATGGAATTTCAAAGTCTCAGCCTGGAGCTGAGCAGAATGACAGACTCTATCACTTTTTCAGAGATTTTGCCAGTCCGCTCTGAAAATAGTAAGAGACTTCGTATCCTGGAGTTCAATGGTTGGCTAAGACAGTGGTGTAAAGAAGAAGGTTTTGGATTTGTCAGTCACAGTGTTAGAAGGTGGAGTTGTAAAGAAATGTTCAAGAGAGATGGTCTGCACCCATCACACAGAGGAACTGAGGTACTTGGAGAAGAGTTCAGGTGTTTCTTGGAGAGGCATTTAAACTAGATGGAGGGGGCAGGAATTTCATTGAGAAGATTGATTTCTGTCCCCGAACAGTTTTGGTGAACCAGGGTTCTGAGTTTGTTAGTGTGATAGATACAGATGTTGGTGCACAGAAAGTTGCTGGTGCTTTACATACAGATGTTGGTGAGGTAGATGATGGTGCGGTAGATAGAGTTGTTGTTGGTGATAAATGTAATGTTCTTCGTGTAATGTGTACTAATGCTCGCAGCTTAGGCAACAAGCTCAGCGAGCTAATATCAATAGTTTGTAGAGATGACTTGGACTTGATTGTAATAACAGAGACATGGTTCAGGGACTGTAATGACTGGGAAATAGCCATTCCGGGATACACGTTGTATAGGAAAGATAGGGCTGAGAGAAGAGGGGGTGGGGTAGCCATTTATGTTAAAGATAGCATAAAATCCACAGCGATCCAGAATTCATGTAAAGAGTTGGAGACTCTCTGGATCTGTCTGCAGAATAAAAAGGGATCAGTTACAAGAATAGGTGCAGTCTACAGGCCTCCGGGGCAATCTGAAGAGCAAGACAATAGGATTTTAGTCTTACCTGTTAAATCCTTTTCACTTAGTCCATACAGGTCACTGGTACTCTCAGGGAGGCGTAAGTCCCCTTTAATAGGCAGGAACAATTATGCAAATAATTTGCAAGGGGCGGAGCCTCCCCTCTTACTTAAGCCACCTTCTGGCCAGAGCCACTCATATTGATTTGAGACCCCAAGAACTGACCTCAGGTAAGCAAAAAGAAAGACTCCTGTGAGCATGCCCGAACGGTCTCCCACTGAATGCCACAGGAGATCCAAGACTGGTCCCTTGACAGGGTGGGAGACCAGTGACCTGTATGGACTAAGTGAAAAGGATTTAACAGGTAAGACTAAAATCCTATTTTCACTGTCGTCCAATACAGGTCACTGGTACTCTGGGATGTACAAACATTGAGCTGATCCAGAGGCGGGAAGTAAGGCAAGGACCAGGCGCAAGGCCCAAGTCACTAGAACTGATATGACCAGTTGATAACATAGCCCAAACTGTAAGTGTCAACGGACACCAACCAAGGGAACAATCCCTGAACTAACACAGCACACGGAACTAGAGCCAACCGGGCTCAACAGTAAAGAAGCACTAAGGATCACAGAGCGGAAGACCTACACAGGCAAGACTGCCTCCAGGACCTTCCTTCCAAAACTGGCATCAGCCGAAGCCAGTACATCAACTCGATAGTGCTTAGAAAAGGTGTGCACAGAGGACCAAGTGGCCGCTCTGCACAGTTGATCAGCAGAAGCTTGATTCTTGTAGGCCCAAGAGGCCCCAATAGATCTGGTGGAATGGGCAGTCACCCGGAAGGGAACATGCTTATTCCTCAACTTATAGGCTTCACGGATGGTAGCCTTAATCCAAGAGGCAATGGTAACTTTGGAAGCCGGTCTTCCTGCCCTAGGCCCCTCAGGAATGACGAATAGAGCGTCAGACTTCCTGATAGACTCGGTGCGATGGACATAAAACTTGAGGCAACGCACCACATCCAACAGATGGAGATCTCTTTCCTTGTCAGATGAAGGATTAGGGCAGAAAGAGGGAACCACAATCTCCTGATTGATGTGAACTCAGACACAACCTAGGGTAAGAATTCCTTGGTAGTGCGAAGCACAGCCTTATCCTTGTGGAACACCAGGTAAGGAGGTTTACAAGACAAGGCCTGTAACTCTGCTACCCGGCGCACTGACACAACAGCCAAGAGGAAGGCCATCTTCCAAGTCACAAGACGTAATGGAATGGAAGCCAAGGATTCAAACGGTGGTCGCTGTAGAACTCCCAGCACCAAATTGAGATCCCACTGGGGAGCAGGACTCTTAAAGGCAGGTCGAACATGAGTCACACCCTGGAAAAAGACTTTCACATCAGGAAGGACAGCAATCCGTTCCTGGAAAAACACAGACAAGGCAGAGGTCTGAACTTTGAGGGAACTCAGACTGAGCCCCTTATCCACACCGTCCTGCAAGAAGGCCAGGACAGTGGGAAGATGGAAGTCAAGAGACAACTTCTTGTCAGAGCACCATGTCACGAAAGTTGACCATATGCGATGATAGATCTTGGAAGACACAGGCTTACGAGCACTGAGCATCGTCGATACCACAGAAGGAGAAAAGCCTTTCTTAGCTAGAATCGAGGATTCAACCGCCATGCCATCAAATGGAGAGAGTGAACATCCTCTTTCCACAGATACCCCTGAAGAAGCAGGTCCGGACGGGCTGGAAGTGGAATTGGATCCTTCACTGACATGGCCATCAATTCCGGAAACCAGGACTGGCGAGGCCAGTTTGGAGCAATCAGGATGACAGGACAACGTTCCCTCTTCAACTTCTGGATAACTCTGACCAACAGAGGAAGAGGAGGGAAGATGTAAGCTAGGGAGAAGTCCCAAGGGATCGACAAGGCATCCACTGCTAGAGCAAGGGAGTCCCTCAACCGGGAGCAAAACACCGGAACCTTCCTGTTGTGTCTGGTAGCCATCAGATCCACCACAGGCATCCCCCACCGTTGAGTGAGCATGTGAAACACCTCTGGGTGCAGAGCCCATTCTCCGCTGTCGACGGTATGACGACTGAGGAAGTCTGCCATGACGTTGTCCACGCCTGGAATATGAACCGCAGAGATGACAGGCACGTGATCTTCTGCCCAAGACAAAATATCCTTGACCTCCCACCAGGCGGAACCGCTTCTTGTGCCGCCTTGCCTGTTGATGTAAGCCACCGCCGTGGCGTTGTCGGACTCCACTCTGACTGGAAGACCGGTCAATTGAGACTCCCAGTGCCTCAGGGCCAGCCGGACAGCTCGAAGTTCCAGAACATTGATGGAGAGCATGGATTCCTCCAGACCCCATTTCCCCTGAGCACTGAAGCGACCCCAGACTGCACCCCAGCCCCGAAGGCTGGCATCCGTAGTGACTGTGGTCCAAGGAGGAACTAGAAAGGATTTCCCTTTCAGGAGATGAGAGAGATCTAACCACCAGTGCAGACTCGACTCGACATGAGGAGGAAGAGAAACAGACAGATGTTGATGATCTGGATGATTCTTGCACGTCTGGATCACGAATCTCTGAAGATCCCTGGAGTGGGCCATGGCAAAAGGTACTGCTTCGATTGTGGAAATGAACTTCCCCACTAAGGACGACAACTTCGGAACTGGAATCACGTCCAGGTCCAGAATTCCAGCCACTCTGACAGCTATCTGGTGAGCCACGTCCTCTGGAAGAAACACCATGCATTGGCGAGTGTCGAACAGGAGACCCAGGAACAGAAGCCTCTGAGAAGGAATCAAGTCCGACTTGTCCAGATTCAGGATCCAGCCATGACGGTTCAGGGTGTGCATGCACATCTGTAATTGCTGGTGGAGAAGCTCCGCTGAGGAGGCCTTCAGTAGGAGATCGTCCATGTAGGGGGTCACTCTGATCCCATCCTGATGGAGCACCGCTATCAAGGAGCCCAACACCCTCTGGAAGACCTGAGGGGCTGAAGTCAGCCCAAAGGGGAGCGCTGCAAACTGAAAGTGTCCCCTGTGGCAGGCAATCCTGAGATACCGCCTGCTCTCTGGATGAATAGGGATGTGAAGATAAGCATCCTGAAGGTCCAGGGAGGCAAGAAACTCCCCTGGAGACATTGCTGCAATCACAGAGCGCAGGGACTCCTGGCGGAAGTGGGAAGTCACCACATAGGCATTGAGATCTTTGAGATCCAAGATGGGACGGGCTCCTCCGTCCTTTTTGGCTACCACAAACAGGTTGGAATAAAATCCTGAACCTGTGTCCCCCTGAGGAACCGCCTCCAGGACATCTTTGTCCAAGAGATCCTGAATAGCGTCGTCGAACAGACGCCTTTTTGTGGGTTCCTGAGAAGGACGAGTAAAATGGAACCGAAAAGGAGGAAGGGAAGAGAAAGGGATCCTGTATCCCTCTGACACCACCTGAAGAACCCATGGGTCCGCCACTGACTCCTCCCAAGTCCGGCGAAAGATGCGGAGACGACCGCCTACAGCCGGATGCGGACCCGGGTTCGGCGAGTCATGCCGAAGCAGTCTTGGAGGTCTTGGCCTTGGAGGCAACTTTGGGCCTCCAGGACTGTTTGGGCTTGGAGGAGGAGCGCGTAGTGGGAGGACCCGTTTGGGCCGAGGAGCGTGTCTCAGTCTGAAAGGAACGAAAGGACCGATTGCGTTTGGCTGGAAACTTTTTCTTAAAGACTGAGGGTAGAAGAGTACTTTTACCGCCAGTAGCCTCACTGATCATTTCTTTGAGTTCAGACCCAAAAAGCAAGTTCCCCTGAAAGGGCAAGGAAAGCAAAGCCTTCTTAGAGGCTGTATCAGCAGACCAAATTTTCAGCCAAAGAGCGCGTCTAGCCACCACAGAAGAAGTGGAGGCCCTCGCCATCATGCGCACAGCATCAAAAGCAGCATCAGCAACATAGTTCTGAGCTTCAGTGATATTAGCAAGAAGCTGCAACTGTTCAGATACAGGCGCATCCTGGCGAACCGCTTCAGTCAGTCGTTCAGTCCAGGCCGCAATAGCTCTATTAACCCATGCCACAGCAAAAGTGGGGCGCATGGCTGTGCCAATGGAGGCAAAAATAGACTTAAGGGAGAGCTCTAGCTTCTTATCCGACCAGTCCTGCAAGGCAGAGGCATCTGAGACAGCCAAAGCAGTGGATTTGGATAGTCTAGACACAGGAGCATCCACTTTGGGAGGATGAACCCATTTTGCCAGCTCCGCCTCAGGAAAAGGGTAAAGTTTGGCAAACTTTTTGGAGACAGAGGAAGATCTATCAGGATTCTTCCATGCCTCAGAGACCAGACGGGCAAGAGTAGGGTTAGTTGGAAAACAAACAACTGGTTTAGATGGCTTTTTCTGAAAAACATCAGTTGGATCATAAGTGGATTCCTGAGTCAGAGGAAGGTTGAGCGTATTCAGAACCGCTCTGATCAGACCCTCAGCCGAAACTTCAGGGTCACACTCATAGGGGTCCCCAATGGACCTGTTAGATTCAATAACAGTACGTTCCTCAGCATCAGAATCCTGTAAAAGTTCTTCTTCAGAAGAATCAGTGATATCAGGAGCTCCCTGTGGCTTAGGCAGGGAGGTCCTGATAGTAGAGGGGGTCTTCCAGACCTGGAGAGCCCCCTGTACCTGAGAGGGAAAGAGTTGAAGCGTGGATCTGAGATCCCTAGTGGCAGCTTTAAACTCCCTCACCCAAGATGGCTCAATAGCGTGGCTGGGAAGCCCAGGGTTGCTATCTTGACCAGTACAATTAGGGCATAGATCCCCCACATTATCGCCATCCAGCCCAATGTGGCAAGAGGAGCAAAACGCCATGGGGGTAGCGGACCCCCCATCCTCCTTAGACTTGGGTCTAGCCCCTAGCTCCAGTGGAGTAGACATGCTCACAGCGTCAATATACCCCACTAATAACACTATCACCCAGAAAAAGTGTTAAGATTAAAGTTTCACCCCAGAAATGTTCTAAAAACGGACTTATCTGGCCAGCGAAGGGTTAATCTGTTGAGGAGAGAGAAGGCTCGGTCCCTGCGTAGTGTACTCGCCTAGGAAAAGTACCACAAAATGGCGGCCGTCGTGACAGCCAATCAGAAACGAGCGCGAACCAAGCGCTCATGGGAAATGTAGTTTTTTCCCACAAGTACCCCAAACAGTGCCCGAAGCCCCCCTGAACACCCCACATAAATAAAACACATTCCGGATGATAGAGCAGGAGCCTAGAATTAAAATGAGCCCTCTCTGAAGTTGCTGTGACAAGCGGTTCCAGAGATATGTCCCATACTGTGAATTCCCATAGAGAGTAAAGGAGCCCTTGCGGCTGAGCGGGAAAAAGCCGCGCTTAAAGGCGCGGAACACCATTTTTAATAAAGTTTAGTAAAACATTAAAAAGTGCCCAAACAAGCATGAAACACATGAGAAACATAAATAAATGATACCCAATGCTCCAAAACTCAGAGAATAACACAGAAATTGCATAAACAGTAATAATGCAATAAAAAAAAAAACACCCTATGAGTGCTGGAGTGTATTAAAACTCCCAAATACAAGCCCATCAAAGGGACACTGTGGGGACAAGTGGACCTTCAGCACTCAATGGGTGACTCACCTTCCTTGCTGACTTCTGTCTTCAGGTGACCATGATAGGGAGGGAAAGAACCAGAGGTAAATTCCCCAACAGGGGAGCTGCTTAACACAAGCTGTCCCCTCATCAGGGTATAGGTCCACAGAAATCCCTGGAAGCTGCACCAGCCACTTTAAAGAGGGCAATTCACAGCCATGGTCACCCTCCTAATGGTGGTATTCCATATTTGAATAAAAAATAATAAAATACTAAGATGCATAGATGTTCTCTACCTGGTGTGGAAGCACACCAGGAACAAATCAATATGGGTGGCTCTGGCCAGAAGGTGGCTTAAGTAAGAGGGGAGGCTCCGCCCCTTGCAAATTATTTGCATAATTGTTCCTGCCTATTAAAGGGGACTTACGCCTCCCTGAGAGTACCAGTGACCTGTATTGGACGACAGTGAAAACATGCTAGTGGACGAGATTACCCAAATGGCAGTAAAGGGAGATATAGTAGTTATGGGAGACTTCAACATGCCTGATGTTGATTGGAATATCCCTTGTGCGTCCACATGTAGAAGTAGGAGCATCGTAGAAGCCCTGACGGGGATGTCCCTAAAACAGCTGGTGAAGGCGCCAACTAGAGGGGACAATATCCTAGACTTAGTATTCACAAATGGAGACCTGGTATCTGAGGTGAAGGTGGGAGAAAATCTAGGTTCCAGTGACCACCAATGTTTGTGGTTCGGAATCCAGACTGACTACGAGAAATCCCATTCTGCAACCAAAGTATTGGACTTTAGGAAGACGAAGTTTGAGGATATGGGAGAATATGTAAAGAAAGAATTAAAAGGGTGGGATAAAACACCGAGAGTGAGTACTCAGTGGAAGACACTCAAAGAAGTCCTCTTAAAGGCAACAAGATTACATGTTAGACAAATTAGCAAGAGGAAAAGAAAGAGAAATCCACTATGGTTTACTAGAGAGGTAAGAGCTATAGTGAAAGATAAAAAGTCTGCCTATAAGAGATATAAAGAGACTGGAAGTGAAGCGGACAGAGAAGGGTATAAAACTATACAGAAGAAGACTAAACAGATGATAAATGCTGCTAAAGCCTCAAAAGAGGAAGAAATGGCCAAATCTGTTAAGAAGGGGAATAAAACCTTCTTCAGATATATCAGTGACAGGAAGAAGAAAAACTGCGGGATTACAAAAATTAACAACGGAAAAAATCAGTATATAGAAGAGGAAAAGGCGGTCGCTGACCATCTGAATAACTACTTCTGCTCAGTTTTTTCAGACGGCGGCCCTCATAATCAGAAAATGGCTGAACACAGCATTGCCTCTAGTTGTATAATTTTAGCCCCAGTGTTTTCAGAGGCCGATGTTCTAGAGGAACTTGTCCGGCTAAAGTCAAATAAAGCGATGGGTCCGGATGGAATCCACCCTAGAGTTCTTAAAGAACTCCGATCTGTCATAGTTGGCCCCCTGACTAATCTGTATAACCAGTCCCTTCTTACGGGAGAAGTTCCTGATGATTGGAGAATGGCCAATGTTGTACCCATTCACAAGAAGGGTAGTAAAGAAGAAGCTAGTAACTACAGGCCAGTCAGCCTGACATCTGTAGTGGTAAAAATGATGGAGACTCTTCTAAAGAAGAAGATAATTGACCATCTAACAAAAAACAACCTGATGGACCCAAACCAGCATGGCTTCACTGAGGGCCGATCCTGTCAGACTAATCTCATTGATTTCTTTGACTATGTAACTAAAGTGCTGGATGAAGGTGGTGCTGTGGATATCGCCTACCTGGATTTCAGTAAAGCTTTCGATACAGTTCCCCATAAAGAGCTGATAGATAAATTATCAAGAATTGGACTTAACCCCTGGATAGTTCAGTGGATCTGCAGTTGGCTGAAGGACAGAAACCAGAGGGTTGTTGTTAATGGAGTGTATTCTGAGCAGAGACTGGTTACAAGTGGAGTGCCACAAGGATCTGTTCTGGGCCCTGTTCTGTTCAACATATTTGTAAGTGACATAAGGGAAGGCTTGGCAGGGAAGGTTTGCTTGTTTGCTGATGACACAAAAGTGTGTAATAGGGTTGATGTTCCAGGAGGTGTCTGTAATATGGAGAATGATTTGGCACTATTAGATAAGTGGTCAAAACAATGGAAACTTCAGTTCAATGTTTCCAAATGTAAAATAATGCACTTGGGGAAAAGAAACCCTCAATCTGACTATCGTATTGGCAGTTCTGTGGTAGCAAAGACTTCAGAAGAGAAGGATTTGGGGGTGGTCATCTCTGACAGCCTCAAGATGAGTAACCAATGCAACCAGGCGGTGGGGAAAGCAAATCGTATGCTTGGCTGCATAGCTAGAGGTATAACAAGCAGGAAGCGGGAGATTGTGATCCCTCTGTATAGAGCTCTAGTGAGACCACATCTGGAATACTGTGTACAGTTCTGGAGGCCTCATCTGCAAAAGGATATAACTAAAATTGAGCGGGTTCAAAGAAGAGCTACAAAAATGGTGGAAGGTCTAAAGCATAGAACTTATCAAGAACGACTCAGAGATCTAAATATGTATAGTCTGGAGGAAAGAAGAGAAAGGGGGGACATGATTGAAACCTTTAAATATGTTAAAGGACTGAACAAGGTTCAGGAGGGAAGTGTGATTAATAAGAATCTGAATACAAGAACAAGGGGGCACAATCTGAGGCTAGTTGGAGGAAAAATCAAGAATAACATTAGAAAATATTATTTCACTGAAAGAGTAGTAGAAACTTGGAACAAACTTCCAGCAGAGGTGGTTGATAAATCCACAGTAACACAGTTTAAACATGCCTGGGATAAACATGTATCTATCCTAAGATAACAATAAAGGAATACTAAAGGGCAGACTAGATGGACCAGGTGGTCTTTTTCTGCCGTCAATCTTCTATGTTTCTATCGATGGTTTTGAAACTGTCGTTAAGGCTTCTACGCCTCAACCTCTGAGGCACAAAATTTCTGATTTAAATTTAACCACAAAACAGGCGTTAATACTGAGTGTTGGTAAAAGGATACTAATTGCACGTTGTTTTTAGTTGTTTCCTATGCGCTTTTTTTAGACTGGCGGTAAGTATAATTACCGCTGATTTTGCTTTCACAAGTCGGGTAACAGGACAGCAAAAACTGACTAAAAAAAAAACAACTGTTTTATTTTTAGTGCTGGTAATAGAATCGAGCCCTAACAGAGCAGACAGTGAATGTGTGATACTGTTTATACCAGTGGGCCAAGGATGGGGTGCCAGACAGTGCATCATCCTTCATAACATTCACATATATGTATGTATTTTATATATAACATCCTGGACCTAGCAGCCAATGTTGCAGCTCTTCTTGGAGGGAAATGTTGAGTATGCAGCACACAACTGTATTTAAGTTTAGCATGCCTGCTTTAAAGGCATTCTAAAACTACTTAGCCAATACAATTATGATGTGTATTCTTCTTGTCTGCTACTTTATTCATGGCTTACATGGTACCAGGGCTGGTGCAAGGATTTTTGTCACCCTAGGCAAAACCTAATTTTGCCGCCCCTTGGCTCCACCCCTTGTGCCCTACCCATTTATGCCCTGCCTCTGTAGGTGTTTAAGTGTCAGTGTGTTCCCTATATGTGTCAGTTTGTGTGTGTGTTCTCTATATGTGTATGTGTTCCCTGTATGGATATAAGTGTGTCAGTGTGTGTGTTCCCTATATGTATATAAGTGTGTCAGTGTGTGTCTCTTTAAGGATATCAGTGTGTAAGTATGTGTGTGTGTGCTTCTCTATATGTGTATCAGTGTGACAGAGTGCATGTTCTCTATATGTGACCCCCCCTTTGACTCTCGACTCTCCTTTGACACTCTCTCTCTCCCCGTCTGACTCTTGATTCTCCTCTTGACTGCCGATCCCCCCTCTGACTCTCTCTCTCCCCCATCTGACTCTTGCTCCCCCTTTTGACTGTTGATCCCCCCTTTGACTGTCTCTCTCCGTCTGACTCTTGATCCCCCTCTTGACTGCTGATCCCCCCTTTGACTCTCTCTCCCGTCTGACTCTTGATCCCCCTCTTGACTGCCGATGCCCCTTTGACTCTCTCTCTCCCATCTGACTCTCTCTCCCTCTTGACTGCTGATCCCCCTTTGACTCTCTCTCTCCCATTCTGACTGTTTATCCCCTCCAGACCCCTGTTCCACTTACTGTTTCTGGTGCACATCTCTCTCTCTCTCTCTCTCCCCCCCAGTGAGTACGTTACGGTGCTCTCCCTTGGCTGGCTATTTTTTTTTAACCTTTTCAGTGCCAGAGGGGTATACAACGCATTGAAAAGCTATGTGTTGTGTACCCCTCTGGCACTGAAAGGGTTAATGTAGCACAGCGATGCCCGTTTCTCTCTCCCCCTCCGCTTCTTCAATCTAGGTCCAGGATTGAAGAGCGGAGGGGGAGAGAGAAACAGGTATCGCTGTGCTACGTTAAAAAAATAGCCAGCCAAGGGAGGGCACTGAAACGCACGTTTTTTTTCTTTTTGCTTCCGCAGTAAGCGGAGAGCGGCAGCGGGGGCCGATGCGCCCTCAGAGAATGTGCACCCTAGGCCTACGCCTACCTCGCCTATAGGTGGCGCCGGCCCTGCATGGTACCACCTTTCACTTGCCTTTTGCTGTTAATACTTTCAGTCTGCAAGATTTTCATATCACTGTTGATGACCCTCCTACTCTTAAATTGTTCTCTTCATCCTTCTTCTTGAGTTTGTCATAGTGAATGAAAAACATCCCACACACTGTGATAATCATTACCATGACCCAATTTTTTCAAACCAATGCTCAGTCTCTAACTTTTCTGCTGTCTATTCCCTTTCTCTGATTGTCACCTTTCAATCTATAACCTAAACACACCACTCAAAGCCCAGTTTCAGGCCCAGATGCACTTATAGAAATGTACAGTTTTTTTTTTAGTAATGCAAAATTCTCCACATTCCTATAATCTTTCTTCACTCCATCTCTACACATACTTGCCCTGACCTCACCACCACTATTCTATACAACAGAAGCCCTGGAGAAGTTGGCTTCTGCCACTCCAAGATGCTTTCAAAACCCACTTAGAACCTTGACACACAAATTGTGTGCGCCTTTCCACATATTCTTCAAAAATGCTCATCAACCCCTGAATGTCAGAGGATCAAGTATCTATGCATCTCTCATCCTTCCACATGCTCATGTACATTCTTCTCCTAATCATACTGAAAGAAATGTCTGCTTTCTTCTTCCCATCAACAAACCACTTGCTTTGTTCAGACACAAATATATTCAATAGTGCTCCAGTCCAAGTCCACCGTTCTCATATTAAAGTTAGATGGAGTGTCCCAAAATGTTGAACTCAGCCAGCATCTTCTTAATGTGGTGTCCTCAGCAGCACCCTCACACTCTCCTATACACATAAAAAAAGGCAAAATCGCAGAGAATCTGGGAGTGGCTAAGCAGCCTTGTTTATACTCTCAAATCTCTAATTGGTCCTCTGCCATCTAAACTTCACTGTTAAAACTTCACTGATATTGTTGTCACCAAAGTAGCTAATTACTTGATGTTAACCAAGTCAAATAGCAACTTTTTCAATCTTTTTCAATCTCAGTCTTCCAGAACTCTGTTGTTTTTGACACAATGGACCAAGGTTTCTCAATCACAACCTTCATATAACCAAACCATACATGCGTTTAGTGAAACAAACATGGTCATTTTTAAAATCTGCAATGTGCATGGTATTTAAGGGATGGAGTTTCTTTCTTTGGCACCATCTCTTCATTTTACACTGTATGTTGGGGTGCTCGGTCTTAAGTATTTTTCTATTCTCAGGCTACTATTCAGCTCTTAGAAACTGTATAAGATGTTTTGTATTTCATTATACTATCTATTTTGATGACAGACAAATCTCTCTTCCCTTTGCTGACCTCTTGCTCTTCTCTACGGATTCATATACTGTATCTTCCTGGATGCCAGAGTGAAGGGGGGTGGGAAGAACATTTACCTCTGCCATCTCCTTCATTTCTCACATTTAGTTGCTCTAAATCATGGTGTCTCCACCAACAAATCATCACTTAAAGGGATAGTAATGTTCACAAAAACAGCAGCTCCAATTAATCCTCATAGTATTTGAGCCATAGAGAGTGTTATTTCAATACCGTCAGAGTTGTAGTTCAAGAGTAATTGAATGATAAAGTATCCCCCTCGTGCCCCTTTTACCTAGTGTAACATTGTTCACATCAGATGTGGTATCTGTTGACCAGATAGATAACAGCAAGGGGCAATCTTCTTACTGTGAGAACAATGAAAGCCCTGCCCCCCTTGAGGTTTTTCAGCTTTTTCCCTTATCTTAATTGAAGATTGTCCCTCTCTGCAGTCTACCTGGGCACCTCCCTGCTGCTCTGAGCTGGGCAGTTCCATCAGTAAAAGGGGTGGGAAAAACCTGAAAATCTTGTCAAGGGGGGAAGGGCTTTCATTGTTCTCATAGGAAGAAGATTGTCCCCTTCTGTTATCTGTCTGGTCTAGCAACCAGATTCCACATCTGAGAAGAGATGGTTTACACTAGGTAAAAGGGGCGGGGGGAACTTTAGCCTTCATTTACTCTTGAACCACAACTCTGACAGTATTGAAATAGCACTCTCTATGGCTCAAACACTATGAAGATTAATTGTAGCTGCTTTTATTTTGAAACATTACTATGTTAAGTGGGGTGCTATTAGGACGTGTTATGTCTCCTTGACCACAACACTGTAAATTAATTTTGCTTGTAGCCAAATGTGGTTAATGAGCGAAATGCGTAAGGAGTGAGTATGAAGGGGGGGGTCTATAAATCTTCTTTAACTTGTTTTTAAAACATGTTAAATAAATGGACTCTGAACCAAGAGTTTCTCACGTTATGAGATCAAAAAGTGTAGCTATTTATATAAAATAATTCTATATACATCTCAAAGCTGTACCTCACCTATTAGCCTTTGACAAATGGACAGCTTCTACCACCAAATACACACAATTACATACAATTACAGTAGCATAGTTGTCCCCAGCTCCACTCACTCCTTTCTCTTCACCACTCCTTTTACACCCACTTATGTAATTGTTCTCACCTGTCAACAGGTAAAGTTTGTGGACATGTAATTATCCTTGAAGTGGGAACTGCGGACTGTCCATTGTGAGGATTGCCTGTGTTGCTCTGAAGAAGCTCTGTTTCTTGCTCCTGTTGTAAGGGTGACGGTGCAATGGCTAAAAATATAGTTAAATAAATGTGAAAATCACCAAGTGTCATGCATCAGAAAAAATCACAAGTTAACTTGTAGATTTTATATATTATATAATGTGTGTGCATTCATATTGTAGATTTGTAGAATTCAAAAAGCTGTATAAGTATAAATGGCTGTTATCACTGAGTTACAGTGAACTGTCTGATAAAAAAGTGATAGTAAGAATTAAAATAAAAAAAACAAAAAAACATGTTGTAGGGTTTACCCCCTGAGTAAAACAAGGGAACTCCCATTGCTGAGAGGTGTTTTATTTAAATGTTATTACAGGTCAGACTTGATTTTTTTAGGTGCAGTATCTAAATGGCCTGAAAGTAACAGTGGTGCTGTTGCTACACCATCCTATGGAGGTTTATGGTCAACTGACCAGAGCTGTCCATAGGATGGTGTAGCAACCACAACACTTTACAATTCCAGGTGGAAACATCAGGGTTAAGTAGCTCTCCCCTCTCAAAATGACTCTCTCCCAGTGGCAGTGAACATGTTAATAAATCATCAGAGCACTAGCCTTAGAGAAATTCCCATTTCTTTGCTACTTTAGATTACATACTTTGTGACAGCAGATGCATCAAGGGGTAATCAGTACCAGGGAAAGATTGCTACTGAGCATTACACTGAGCCAGAGGTCCTTTTTCTGTACAGAGATCATTTTAGATGCTCTTCAAACAGCAGTAGGTTATTTCTATTTACTGATTTTATTTGCATTTGATCCCTGTTGTAATACTCTACCTATAGGTTCAGTTTACAATCCGATAAAGATTAGTGTCCTTTAGGAGTTATTCATGTCTACTTAAGTCTATTGTTTCTTATGAGGGAGGTGTGAGCTATAGGCATACTTCAGTAGGGATCTCTATATACAGGAAACACCACATAAAAATAGATATACCTGACTGACGAATAAAGGACACTTATCTAGGGAAAGAAAATAAATTGTATGTGCTAAAATGCAAATCATCAATCCACTTTATTGCCCTTGTGAATAGGCCAAGATTAAAAAGCAGTATACAATACAAAAACATTTTATAGTCCTCTCAATGTAAGTTACAATTTATATATATATGTTTCGAATGGAAACAAGAAAAGAAGGAGCAAAAAGGGCCCAAGGGCAAATACTTATCCCTCACTTATTACGATAACTCCACACTATCCATCGATATAAACAGTGATAAAATCCGGAAATGGAGATGTCACTATAGGTGATGTAGCACAATACACCTTCTCTTATTCAATTCTTTAGTAATAGCGTTCTTCTATTAATAATCTCAGTACTTTCCCCGCCCCTCTTCCCCCCTCTCCCCCTTTTTTTTTTTTTTTTACACATTCTCATATACTGCTGCACATTTTGTTGTTATAATTTGGTTCTCATTCCTGTTTTATCCTTGTAATATGTTATTTTCTCATGACTACTGTTTTTTTTTGTTAATTTTGTTATTCCCCTCTGTCATATTTACTCTGCAAAACTTTAATAAAAATTTGAAAAAAAAAAAAAAAATAAAAAATAATCCTAGTACTTTTATTTTCCTTCCAATGTCGCATCCATAGAGGGAACCACCCCTTGTAGTCGACAAGAAATTCTGGAAAGAAACGCAAAGGAAACCAAACCTAAAAGTACGTTTTATTCAGATACTCATACTGGACAACGATTAGATTGCACTCACCGGATATCCATATATTATGAGCTCAAAATACCTCCCAGCATTCCGGCATTAGCCTTTCATCATCCGATACCTTGTATCCCACAGGGAATATGATCTTCCAATAATTGCTCTCCCAATATGCAAGCTTCGATTCCCACCTCCAATATATCTCAGAATCGGGTTGTCTGGCTATGAATACTGCCGACTATGTCGGGAGGTGTCAATGTCACATTCAATATCAAGATAATTCACCCTACGCATATAGGGCCGGATTTGCCATAAGGCAGAGTAGGCATCTGCCTACAGGCGCACCCCACAGAGGGGCGCTTGTCATTGGAATCAATTTTTTTTTTATTTTATTTTTTTAAAATATTTTCATTCATCCTACCCGCTGCCTGCCTGTCTGCCGCCTGGTGAGATCCTGCTGTTGCTCCTTTGGTGGCTCTTTAGTAATGCAGAGCGCTGGGAGATGACATCATCTCCCAGCGCTCTGCATTCCTAAAGAGAAGACCGAGAGGGAGCAACAGGAGCTACAGCTCTGTGCAGAAGCAGGCACAGACTTTTCCTGCTGCTGGACCACCAGGGAGGTAGGAAACAGGGCAATGTGGAGCTGATGGTGCAAGTTGGAGCTGATGGGGCAAGCTGGAGCTGATGGGGCAAGCTGGAGCTGATGGGGGTAATGTGAGGACAAGTTGGAGCTGATGAGGGCAAGTTGGAGCTGATGGGGGCAATGTGAGGGCAATTTGGAGCTGATGGGGAATGTGGAGCTGATGGGGGCAATGTGAGGGCAAGCTGGAGCTGATGGGGGCAAGTTGGAGCTGATGGGGGGCAATGTGAGGGCAATATGGATATGGGGGTAATGTGGAGATTTGGAGCATTGTGGAGGTGTCCAGTGGAGATGGCCAGTGGGGGGGGCACTTCAGATTTCTGTGCCTACAGGCTTCTGAGATGTAAATCTGGCCCTGTACACCTATCGCGGCTCTCTAGCTGCTTCCTCAGGGGTTACAGACCACAATACAAATTCCTCTTAAAAAGGCTAGCAATCCTACACCTCACCTTACGTCATCATTCCTAGCCTCTTTTCGCTGTTACTCAATTAACTCTTACTGCTATTCCCTCTCATTATCCCCTGCATTCTTCAAAATACACTTCGAGAGTAACAATCTACAACCCCCCCACACACCATATAATACCACAATTATATCTGTGAACTAAAATACCTAAAATACATAAGATAATTAAGTTAAAATCCTATGATTAGTAAGAATTCAATTAAAAATACATAAACAATTACTCTAAGAATGCCATCAGGTCTATATCCACATTTAGCCCTTCTGGCACTAAAGTTCCTAACTCTTTAATCCATCTGGTTGCCATTTTCCTCAATGCTAGAAGTTTATTACCCCCAGTTATTGGAAGATCAGATTACCTCTGGGATACAAGGTATCGGCTGATGAAAGGCTAATGCCAGAATGCTGAGAGGTCTTTTGAGCTCATGATATATGGATAACTGGTGAGTGCAATCTAATCGTTGTGCTGTATGAGTATCTGAATAAATTGTGCTTTTAGATTTGGTTTCCTTTGCGCTCCTTTCAAGAAAAAACATTTTCAAGACAAATTTTGGTACTTATTGAAGGAATTTGAAACAAATCTGGAGTTATAACAAAGAAAAAAATGTAGAAAAAATCATAATTCATGAGCATGTGCAGGGTGGGCCTTGGCTCGTCCAGCACTTAGTGTAATGTAACACATAAACTGTACCCTAGACCAATCACACACACACACACACGCACAGAAAATGTATCAGTTTTAAAAGAAAATTACTGACTCAAGTAGGTAGAGTACAACTTGTGTGTGGTAATCTATTTTGATCAATTAAGAGTGCAAAGCATGCTTTATCGATCTAAAAGGCAAATGTTTGGGTCATTTTAATCTTTTTATTTTTTTTTACCAAAAAGGAAATACTAAACAAGTTGCCCAAAGCACTATTGATCAATCAAATGAAAAATAAAATGTTCAGAAAAGGTTTAAAAGGATCAATTGATAATAAAACTAAAACTAACAAAATATATATAGTGCTCTTGATTATTTGCTTGATTGGTGAAAAGTTATTTTTGACAAATTAACAATTTAAATTATTAAACAAGAGAGAAACACACTTGATCAAACCAAACAACCTAAAAGTGAAACAGTACACACTTAAAGACAAAAGGCTGAAGTCTACTTTAAAAACTTTCACTCATATGAACAGTAGAATGGACATGGTAAAAGCTCCATTGACATTAACTTCAACCCCCCCAACATGCTTTGCCTTAATTATTATAATTCTCATTGCAATGTCACAAAGCAGCACTGTGAGGATGTACCGTTAATGTTCAAAGTACAGTGGGGCAAAAAAGTATTTAGTCAGCCACCAATTGTGCAAGTTCTCCCACTTAAAAAGATGAGAGAGGCCTGTAATTTTCATCATAGGTACACTTCAACTATGAGAGACAGAATGAGACAAAAAAATCCATAAAATCACATTGTCTGATTTTTAAAGAATTTATTTGCAAATTATGGTGGAAAATAAGGATTTGGTCAATAACAAAAGTTCATATCAATACTTTGTTATATACCCTTTGTTGGCAATGACAGAGGTCAAACGTTTTCTGTAAGTCTTCACAAGGTTTTCACACACACTGTTGATGGTATTTTGGACCATTCCTCCATGCAGATCTCCTCTAGAGCAGTGATGTTTTGGGGCTGTCGCTGGGCAACACGGACTTTCAACTCCCTCCAAAGGTTTTCTATGGGGTTGAGATCTGGAGACTGGCTAGGCCACTCCAGGACCTTGAAATGCTTCTTACGAAGCCACTCCTTCGTTGCCCGGGCAGTGTGTTTGGGATCATTGTCAAGCTGAAAGACCCAGCCACGTTTCATCTTCAATGCCCTTGCTGATGGAAGGAGGTTTTCACTCAAAATCTCACGACACATGGCCCCATTCATTCTTTCCTTTACACGGACCAGTCGTCCTGGTCCCTTTGCAGAAAAACAGCCCCAAAGCATGATGTTTCCACCCCCATGCTTCACCGTAGGTATGGTGTTCTTTGGATGCAACTCAGCATTCTTTCTCCTCCAAACACGACTAGTTGAGTTTTTACCAAAAAGTTCTACTTTGGTTTCATCTGACCATATGACATTCGCCCAATCCTCTTCTGGATCATCCAAATGCTCTCTAGCAAACTTCAGACGGGCCCGGACATGTACTGGCTTAAGCAGGGGGACATGTCTGGCACTGCATGATTTAAGTCCCTGGTGGCGTAGTGTGTTACTGATGGTAGCCTTTGTTACTTTGGTCCCAGCTCTCTGCAGGTCATTCACTAGGTCCCCCCATGTGGTTCTGGGATTTTTGCTCACCGTTCTTGTGATCATTTTGACATCATGGGGTGAGATCTTGCGTGGAGCCCCAGATCGAGGGAGATTATCAGTGGTCTTGTATGTCTTCCATTTAAGAATAATTGCTCCCACAGTTGATTTCTTCACACCAAGCTGCTTGCCTATTGCAGATTCAGTCTTCCCAGCCTGGTGCAGGTCTACAATTTTGTTTATGGTGTCCTCCGACAGCTCTTTGGTCTTGGCCATAGTGGAGTTTGGAGTGTGACTGTTTGAGGTTGTGGACAGGTGTCTTTTATACTGATAAGAAGTTCAAACAGGTGCCATTAATACAGGTAACGAGTGGAGGACAGAGGAGACTCTTAAAGAAGAAGTTACAGGTCTGTGAGAGCCAGAAATCTTGCATGTTTGTAGGTGACCAAATACTTATTTTACCGAGGAATTTACCAATGAATTCATTAGAAATCCTACAATGTGATTTCCTGTATTCTTCCCCCCATTCTGTCTCTCATAGTTGAAGTGTACCTATGATGAAAATTACAGGCCTCTCTCATCTTTTTAAGTGGGAGAACTTATACAATAGGTGGCTGACTAAATACTTTTTTGCCCCACTGTAGCTTATCTGTGAATTTCCACACTTTTGCCCATACGAGTCAGAAGGTTCATGCCTGCTGTTATAAAGGATTACTAGTGGAACCGTGACTTTCCACGTTAGTGTGGGTTGTGGCTTCTACACTATGGTGCACTGGTCTTCAGATTAAGTCCTTGGGAAAAAAATAGCATTATACATATATTAATGTACATGCACACAAAAGAAACAATGGAATATATACGTATAATGGCAAAAGGGCAGCAATTCTGATGGAAAAGCACTGCACCAAAAGGCACAAATACATACTTTAGATTGTGAGGCAACGAGTTGTTCTTCCCTTTGGCATGCAAAGATTAAACAAATGCTTCAACAACTGTAGATCAATATATTGATAGTCGTGTGAATTAACATTAATAATCTATTCTCTCATATGTGCCACTAGTACATTTGAGTTTAAATGTGTCTAAATTCAGGGTGTTCATGTCATGTATTAGAGAGGCTGATAGAATACCTGTATTTTCACTCGATTTTGGTATTTCTCCATTTCTCTGCGTATTTGATTGCTGTAAAGAACCAAAAATGTAATTACAAATCAGAAAGATGCTCATAGAAAGAGCACAAAATATAAAAATTATATAGCATAAAAAAATACCTTATCGCCACCTTCATTACGCCTTGTTCTTTTCATTATCTCTTCAAGTCTCTGAAAGGAAGACATCAGTATAGTGCGTTAGTGTGCATGTATGTATGTATATATGGCTTTTCCTGTGGAGAAAAGCAAAGATGCTCCCATCACTAACAGCTGGTTAAAGGGACACTAATGTCACATAAAAAATTATACTTGTTTTGTAGAGGTTTCAAAAATAAGTTGTCACAAATCCTATCTCTCAAACCTTTACAGTTTGAGAGATATTCGTGTGTAAAGTTCCTCCTTCCCTTCCCTTCTCCTGATGTCAGCGTCTAGCTGACAGCAGGAGATACCGGTCTGGGCACCAGCCGTCGGCTCTTCAGCAGAGCCGAAATCACGTTATTTAAAAAGAAATACTTCATTGGAAAGGTCTACAAAGTGTGCCTGGTTTGCAAGCACACTTTGTAGACCGTTTCCATGAAGTAGTTATTTTTAAATAACTCTATTTCGGCTCTGCTGAAGAGCCTCCTCTACTCGGTCGACTTGAATTTACAGCTGACAGCAGGAAAAGGGAAACTTTACAAGTGAATATCTCTCAATCCATAGCGGTTTGAGAGATAGGATTTGTGCCAAATAACTTATTTTTTAAAACCTCTACAAAACAAGCATCATTTTTTAGGGGATATTATTTTCCCTTTAACTCAACACAACTCTAAGTGTTTGCACCCAGTTCTACACAATAATGCGTGTTCAACAACTGGAGTAACACAATGCTGAGTGTTTACATCTAGATTCATACAATACTTGGCTATCTTAAATGGATTTGCACAATACTGAGTATACCTGGATTTGCACAATTCTAAGTGTCCAAACCTGAATTCACACAAGTTGATATATTAAGAAGGCGAGGTGATATTTTGGGGGGGGGGAAGGACCATTGGAGACATAAGAATGTCCATATTCTTAGTAATTTAAATGGATATTTTAATCTCTTGATTACTAGAGATGCACTAGAGACCTCTTGACTTCAAGGGGTATAAAAGCTTCAGAACTGCTCCATTTTACTTAGTGTATCAGCATCACTGAGTGTTCACGGCACTTTTGGGAAGGATTGGGTATAGGTTTGGGAACCACTGCCCCACATAATAACAGAGAGGAAACTACAGAGTGTTTTAATCTGTGTTGCATTAAAGTCATTGACGGGGGATGAGTGTTTAATTTTCATCAGTGGATCTTGGGTAGTTGTTTATCTTTTTATTCTATAATGAGAAGCAAATTACACTACAGTAGGGCTGTATGTTGAAAACAAATTGCACCATTTATTGATTTAAATGGGGTTTTAACCCCTTAAATGCTAGAGAAGGCTCCAACATATTGCTTCACAGTTAGCAGCCTTGCTTAGCTGCACCTCTGTCTGGTCTTTGTATGCTCATGATGACCTATGGGCACTGGAAATGAAAGCCATTTTCATTGTGAGGGACAGCTCCTCATATAGACCATAGGCTAGTCACACAGAAGACTTAAGCAAACAAGCCAAGGTAGTTAGAAGCCTGATTACGACTTTGACCCCGTGTCAAACAGAAGAAAGAAAGAAAAAAAAAAAAGAAAGAAAAAGAAAGAAAGAAAGAAAGAAAGGGAGAAAGAAAGAAAGGGAGAAAGAAAGGGAGAAAGAATACGGAAGAACTGAGTCTGCTGCACATAATGTCTGTGGCATCCTCCAACATTCACTCTGTGCAGTACATGTTCCTCCCAAGATGCAAGTCGAAGGGAAAAACAAGAGATGACAAGGGTCTAGTCAAAAGGGAAATCAAACACAACTGTTAATAATAAAACAGTCTAGATAGAAAAATCAGTAACAGAGAGGTGCATGACAAAGCCCAATTCTACATGCAGAGAATATTACCACCAAGAGAACATTTGTCAAGGTAAGTCATTGGATTGCCACTGGAGGAGGGGTTCAGAAGTTACCTTCAGAAGAATCCCAGAATGAGATCCGTATTCCAGGGTGAAATTGCAATTTAAGATTAGGATAAACATGAGCAAAGGAAATAATGAGGTCCTTTGCGTAAATAAACCAGATTAAAGGGATAGTAATATTTTAATATTACTATTCCCCATACTGTAGCTATTTCAAAAAGAATTGAATTGCCCCCAGGTTCATCTCTCACACCTTTATGGTTTGAGAGATAACCGAACGCAAAGTTCACCCCTCCCTTCCTGAAGTCAGCTTTGTACTGACTGCAGGGATATCCAGTCTTATTTTCATCAGGCAGCTCTGCAGCAGAGCCAAGATCACGTTAGTAAAAAATAATTATTTCAGTGAAACAGTCTTCTACATGTGCTTGCAAACCAAGCACATGTAGAAGAGAGTTTCAGTGAAATAATTATTTTTTACTAACACAATCTCGGCTCAGCTACAGAGCCGTCTGACTGTTGTACGACAGGCTTTCCCTGCAGTCAGTACAAAGCTGACTTCAGGGAAGGGGGAGGGAGGGGGGAAGTTTGCGTTCTGTTATCTCTCAAACCATAAAGGTTTGAGAGATGAACCTGGGGCAATTCAATTCTTTCTGAAATAGCTACAATATGGGGAATAGTAATATTAAAGTATTACTATCCCTTTAAGCTGAAATTTAAACCCTGAAAGAACTAAGTTGCAACCCATCCTGATGATGGAAAATTCCACCCATTCAGGCTGTAAAAAGACTGAGGACCACTGATGCTCCTTGTACCCACCAAAGAAAAAAGACCAGATTCTCATCATGATGAGTAAAGATGACAAAGACTCAGCTCTCAGGATAAAGTAAATTAAGAGCCCAATTTCGGACAAAAATAAAAAAAAAAAAGAAGAAAAAAGCAGATCAAGAGTCGGGACCTCGTGTGCACAGATCCACACTGAACAGAGACAGTAAAATTCTCTGTATGCTTTTATAGCTACGTGTATACATATGTCTACAGCAGAGCAATTACTTAATGTGATATATTTATATATATACATACACACATTGTCCCCTGTTTAAAGTGATAAGGCACTACTGGTGCCCCCTTGTTTGTGTTTCTTTTTGTCATATGTATTGAGCCTCGCTAAAGGGGCTTAGGGGAGAGCTGCCAGATATCTGCCGACCGATTGAGGCTGTCTTAAGGGGAACAGCGGACACATCCTCCAAGCTTGACTCGCTAGTGTGTGCATATGTACAACTATAGCACACATTTCTAGTGAGTAAAATCTTACGGCGGTGGTGTGGTGTCGTTGAAAAACTAGAGGATATTACACAAGAAGCGCCTTGTCCTTTGACTTTTTTGTCTACACCTGGTGAATGGTTGCCTTAATCTATGAGGCAACAGTAACTTTAGACACAGAATGGCCAATATGTAGGCCCTCAGAAATGAGAAAGAGAGTATCAGATCTCCGAAAAGGATATGTGCAATGAACATAGTACTTAACAAGTACCCGACCACATCTAATACATTAAGTCCCTGCTCCTGTCTATTAGAAGGAGCTGGATAAAAGGAAGGAAGTACAATTTTCTGGTTGATGTGAAAATCTGAAACCCATAGGGCAAAAAATCCATAGGAGTTCACAAACAGACACAACAGCCAGAAGAAACACCGTCTTGTCAGATGGAAAGAAACTGAAGCTAGAGGTTCAAAGGGAGGTTCCTGGAGTGCCCCCAAACTAGGTTTAAATCCCAAGGAGAAGTGGGATCCTGAAACACAGGGTAAGCATGAACCACGCCTTTGACAAAGATTGCACACCAGAAAACAAGGCAAAGGCACTGCTGGAAAAAAACAGAAATAGAGGAAACCTGAATCTTAACACAACTGAGGCTAAGCCCTTAATGAACACAATCCTGGAGAAAGGCCAAGAAAACCGAAAGCCGAAAGTGCTGCAGACGCAAGCCTCAGTGGGCACACCACTTGTAGAAGAGGATCCAACCCTATGATAGGCCTTGGAAGAAACCAGCTTCTTAGCCTAGAGCATAGCAGCAATATTTGGGTCCAAAAATCACTTTTTCTTTAGGATACTGGCCTCAAAAGCCAAGCCGTCAAAGCTAGCTGTTCCACCAAAGGGTGGCATATGCGGCCCAAGCCAGAAGGTCCAAATGCAAAGGAAGGCAAAACAGTTTTGCCCTGGACAGATTGAGGAGATCTAAAATCAGGCCCAACAGGACCAGAACGCAGCAATCAGAATGATGTGAGCCCACCCCATCCTGATTTTCCCCATCACCCTGGAAATCAGGGGAGCTGGAGGAAACACATATGTCAGTGGAAAATGTAAAGGGATGGGCATGGCATCCTGAGTACCAGAGGATCCTGGGACCTTGCTGTTTAGACAAGATGCTATGAGATCCTCAAGTGGGATCCAGTTGTTGGCGGCTGCCACTACATTTTCTATCCCTGGAATATGACTTTCTGAGAAGGCCCGCAGGCAGGCCTCAGCCTATAAAATAATCTTAGGGACCTCGGCAGCTGACACACTTCTAGTTGCTCTTTGGCAGTTCATGTAAGAGACTTCCATTGCATTGTTGGACTGAATCCATACAGTGGACCCTAGAAAAGGACAAGACCATTGGTGTAGAGTGATTGAATTGCTCACAGTTTCAACACTGGTGGCCAGAAGGCTCTCCTCCCTGGTCCAGAGTCCCTGAGTAGTGACAGATCCCAGGGTAACACTGAAGTGTTCTTTTGGAGGAACCAGGACCAACACCAGCTTTTCTAGCAAGGAGGAAGCTGCATCTAGAAATTGACATCCCCTGATCTGGTCCCAAGGAACTCTGGGAAGGAAAAAATGGTGAGGGGAAGGGACTTTAAGTCTATGCTTTACAGTTATGAAATAATCGGCAAAACCCACTTATCTGTCACCAAAATCACCCACTTTGAGAAAAACGAAGGGAACCCCCCTACAGGCAGTGACAGACTAGGACCTCGTGAGTAATGCGGAGGTGGACTTGACAGCCTTAGGCTTCTAAACAGTTTTCTTGCCTGCCCAAACCTGCTTGGGTTTTGTGGGAGGATGCACTTGCAGCGCCTGAGAAACTGGTGTCTGTGGCCAGGACTCTAACAGGTAGGGGTAAAAAAAGCCATTCATCCTCTTAGGAAAAGAGGCAATCTTAGGAGAAACTTGATGAGCCAAGGTACTTCTGCTCAGAGAAAAAGCCCATTGTGTTAAAGCCACATTAATAAAACGATACATATTCAGTAAAAATACAGAATACATGTAAAACTCTTGCTTGAACTTATGATAAAAAGTGAGTGATACAACAGAAAAACTCGCTGACATAAGGAGATAATTCCTCAATGAAAGAAAAATGGTCTAATAACCCCCTCACCTAAAGGCAGCCTGGACATACAGAAAGCATAATAAACTGAAGGAAGGGAGTGCAAAATTGGCAAAATTCCCCACAGAAATGAATGCCAGAGGACAGGGACATGCATATATGACCACAGCACTCAAGAGGATCATCTTGCTAGTAGCTTCAGTCCTCAGACTCCTATTATAATATTAGGAGAAGAAGCTTCAGAGAAGCTCTTTAGTGAGGTAAAGTCTAGAAGTCAAGCAAACCTCCACAAATTTGATGCCCTGTACATAACCTGTGAACTGGACAATCCATGAACCAGTAATCCAGTAATAGGAGCCCACCTAACTAGGGATTATACAGCCCCATATATACAAAGAAATATAAATAAAAAAGGCTAAGAGAACAGTGCCTATACACTCTTTCATTGATGAGGACACTTAAAAATAGTATGCTGCTGTGAACTGAGCTTGGCTCTGTAGGTGGATTTATAGTTCCAAAGGTGTATTCAATAAGTTAGAGAGGAGCAGATCTGAAATAAACCATCTGCACAAAAGTGGACAAATAAAAATGACCATGTATTTAAATTGGGCTTTTAACCCCTTGAACGCTAAAGAGTTCTCCAACACATTTTGAAGCTATGCACTGAGAGTCTCTAAAATTCAAGTGGTAAAAAAATGGGATTTAAATTATCGTGAATTTGTATTTGTCCTCAGAGGTGCAGATGGTTTGCTCCAGAATATCACCTCTTTAACTTGTGGTTCCATGTTCTTTACACTAGATTCCATGAGACAGTGCCACACTTACCTTCTTCCTTTCCGATCGCTCCTGCTCCTCTTTTTGGAAATGCTTTTCACGCTCTATTCTAATGCGATCTGCCTCTTCTTTCTAGAATGGGATTATACAAGACAGGGCTTAAAAGTTGAAGTCTTTTGCTGCTAGCCAGACCTGAAAAGTTACTCGCCACTGCAAGCCATAACATACCCACCAGGGCTGAATTTCTACTCACCAGGGCTAAATTTTCACTCGCCATTGGCTAGTGGAGAGTGGAAATTTTGAGCCCTGATAAAAGATATGGTTCTCTTTCAGATGTCACAAGTATTTCTTACAAATATACCTATGTTTCTGGTACATGAGTGACACGTGTATGTCTGCAGTAGTGTCAGTTATGGCTAATTCAAAATATATGGTTGATTTGATTGAATTCCAAAAATACAGACAAATGTACAGTGCTCAAGATTAAAGTCAAAGTATAACCCTAAAAGGCTCCTTATACATGCATTCTGAACCCTAATTTGTACAGCCCTGTGGAATATGTTGGTAGACAATAAATAAAGTCTAATAATAAAGTAACAATGCATCAAGGCTACATATTATGCACATAGAAACTTATATGAACATTTCCCATAGTAATAAAATTGCTTAGAATGTTTCAGACAAGCAGGGAAATTGTATTTGCATTATGATAGCTGCCCAATATAAATGTAAATAAAGTCAATACAGAAGGAAGTAGTCATGGCTTTTCCTCTGAATATTTAAGAAAAACCCAGAAATACATTTTGGATTAAAGGGAAATTATCTGTTCCTAGGTCTAGGGTTTCCCTGTGTAACCTCAAAATGTCTGCTGGCTGGGGGTGGGGGTGTGTGTGTGGGGGTTAGTGTTTCGTCAGAAAGTGCATTTTTTTTTCATTTCATTGAAATCAATGATAATAATGTTTCTCTCCCTCCCCACTCACACAAGTGGCATTTCACCTAAGTATTTCCATCCTGCTAACTGTAAAAGCGGAAAGAGAAAGCAACTGAATGTTTCATGCTAGAGGCAGACAGTCAAAGTGAGGGAGAATGAGCTGCTTGATAAGAGTACTGGTGGTAGCCAGTTGTTCTACAGTATGTATAGGTGTGAAAAGAGAGTTAAAAATAAATACCTTTATGAATCATAATTTACAGACAGGAAATGAGCTGGCTGAGCCTATATTTCAACTGTTATAACGTTTGAATAAAACAACTGGCATCGGTGGTAATGTCCCTCTTTTACTCAGCAGGAAAAGCTCTATAACATAGAGGTTTCTGTAAAAAAAAGTGTTCTGTTCCTTTATTCATTTATTGCAAACTGCTAATAATGAAGCTAACATAGCTATACTCGCCCTGTACTGTACTGTACAAAAAAATAACACTGCAGTCAAGTTAGGAGACAGAAAGCTCTTGTACAGGTAAATAGACAAAGTTGGGGAGCTGGAACTGTTTGTGGTTGCAGGGAGTGAAGGTGTTATTTCTTTTTGACACTGAGACAGGGGAAGCTTTAAAAACACCCTTCGACTGACAAGAGACAAGTAGGAGATTCCTCACCTGAGAGTGACAGTGACATATAATACAGACAGAGAAACACAACATACATTTTTGATGAACAAAACATCATTCCACAAGCACACAGCTCAGTTATGTACTTTACAGTAAAAAGCTAAACTACCTTTATTATTACCTTTATTATGTCCACCAAATATGCTAGAGGCAGGGGCAAGGGGAAAGGAGTAGGAGGAGCACATGCTTGTACAATACATGAAAATGATTCTCCTCCTGAGGAGGCTGTTATACCACCTCCACGAGTCATAGTAGTACTAAACCATTTAATAACACTAAAGACAATGACAAATCATATTCTAGCACTTTTGCCATAGTGGAGGAAGATTTAGCAATGAGACACTGCTGCATCAGACTGTGACAGTAACACTCTGCTGCAAACTAATGGTCAATGTTCTACAAATCCCTTAAAGGGGAAAAGTAAAAAGAATACTTTTCAGACTTAAAAAAAACCTAGAAGAATATGAAAACAGTGGTGAGGAAGTGGATGATACTGCTGCTGCTGATGTAATTATTGATTATGTTGATTTAGTATACACCCCTCCAGATGAAGTAGAGAATGTAAGTAATGATATGGCCAAAAACATTAGCTGCAAGGAAAATTCTCAGTCTTCCATGACAGAAAAGGAACAATATGACAGTTTATAAATTATTTAAGAGATCAACTGTAAAGTCAGACACTGGACAAGTAAACATGCCTAAAAATAAAGTCATACTTTTGGCCATCATCACCATCACTGCTTCCAAGTTCAGCACACAGTCATACTCAGCAGTAACACGAGTCATCAACATCCACAACCCTAGAAATGAATGCTTCTGCTGCTGTTTGAAGAGCGCCACTGACATCTACTATTAGTACTATTTCAACATCTAGCACCTGTAACAGTAGCAGTTATAGTCTCAGGAACCCATTATTAAATCTACAGTATGGAGATACTTCACTCACAATCCGAAAGCTAAACATGTTGGAATCTCTTGTCTCTAAACAACATGTGAGCAGAGCAAAAAGCAGAATCACATCTAGGCACAAGTCTCATTGAGATCCCACCAGTGATAGAAACACAGGTCTGATTGGGAGACAAATAGTCAAAAAATGCACTAAATTAATCCAAACATACTCCCTTGGAATGGCAAAGTTGTCAGAATGTTGGTGGCTGACATGCTGTTCTATTCTTTTTTTGAAAACAGAGGTTTAAAAACTTGATGTCATGTGTTGTGCCCTACTGGCATATCTGAAGCAGCAGTTATATCTCAAGCGGATGAGTCAAAGGGGATGTGGTGGTGGGTTCTGCTAACCACTGCTACTAGTAGAACTGATGATGATGATACTGGATTCCTCTACACCAGCCGCCCTCCAACACCTCTTACACACACACAAACAAACACACACACAGAAATATATATATACATACACACACACACACGGTGCTAACTCTCTCTGACTAAACAACCACTCCGAGCTATTTTTTTTCCCTGCCGCTCCCTCTGCTTCCACAACTCTCTTTTTCTCAAATACACCTCACAACACGGCAGGAATTTCCAGATTTTTTTTACAGTAATGGGGCAGGAATTATCTTGGCTGTAGAAAGCATAGGAAGAATTTAGTAATGTTCTTAGAAAATGAATGGTGGTAGCGGGAAGTTGGAAATGTTATGGTTCTGAATGTGTGGGAATTTCCAGATTGAGGGTTTTCCATGAAAATAAAAATGTGGGACTTTTTAACCCGCCCTATGCCTGTCCTGCGAGATACAGTAGAGAGAAACAGGGGGAGTGTCAGCGATCTCTTTTCAGAGATAGTAAACTTGAATTTTGTCTTTACATATTATCATATAATGCCTATACTTTTATTATGCATTGTAACTCTTTAACCTATTTTTATTTTATTAATTTTTGGTTTCGCTGTCTCCAGCAGTGACATCATCAGTTTTGTCTTCCCAGGTCTAATATACTACACAGGCCCTTCTCTTTACGTGGTTTAGCTCACACTGCACTGAGAAATGCATATATAATACAGAGATTATCTTTTTGGGTCAAAAGCATAGGAAGATATTTATCAAATAGGGAAAAAAAACTATCCAATCAAAACAAACAAAAACAATAGGTCTTTAAAGCAGAACTTTCAGGTAGTAATAAGTCTCCCTTCAATAACTAAACATATGGCAACTAGCATCATAATACATGTATTACCTCTGTAAAGTGCCACATTCTAAAGAAGCCGGGCATCAGCGCAGATATCTTGTCTGCGCGCCTGCACTGTCAGTCCCGGTCTCCTCTAAGATGCATTGCAAGGTAAATGGAAGGGATTGACGGCGCAGATGTGCAGACGGCCATGGAAATCGTTTTCTGGGACACCTTCTGGCAGAAGGTAATGCAGAAGGTTAAAGTGGATACATACTTGTTTTTGAAGGCGTTCTGCCTCTTCTCTCTCCTTCTGCTCTTTCTCCTCTGCTAACTGGAGTAGGAGCTTTTCTCTCTCTTGACGTTCTTCCTCTTCCTTCTGCTTTCTTTCAGCCTCCAGTTTTTGTGCCTCTTCTTCGCGGCGTGCTCTTTCCTCAGCTTTCCTTCGAGCCAATTCCTCCTTTTTCTTCCTGTTAGAGGGAATTAACAACATATTTGTTAGCAATAAATTAGGACCTGTGTACATTAAGAAAAAACTCTTAATGGGAGTATCTAATGCTCTTTTCCAGGTAATATGAGATCTAATGTTACAAGAATAACTCTTGGTCCAGGAATGTGCAGATAAGTACATTGAAATGTACTACCTTTTGTAGTAAACAGATAAGTGCTTACTTGCGTATTCTCTCATAGATTTTCTGGATATATACAGGATAGTATTTCCCATTAATCTGGGAAGGCAACCACTAAGAATGCCACATTTTGAAGGATGCTGTCCTACCCTCCCTGGGGTGGCATGGGGTGGAGACTGCCTGCAACCAGGGAATCACAGTGGGCTGGTGATTTTGCCTAGGGCGGCCATGGTGGCTTTGTCCTCCCGGCCACTTCTGTCTAAATCTCTGCAGTGAGATTCACCACCATTGACTTGCAATGTTTTCCTGATGTCCATCACACAATGAACACAAAGAGCTGAATCCCACAGGCAGCACTTTGTAGCATTCACTAGTATACTGTATAATATATAAACATGATTATTGATTGTGTTATGGTTTGATTGTAGATATATTTGCTAGATGTATTCTGGGCCTGAGTAGTTAATGTACTAGGATCAGTCACTCTTGCATGCACAAAGGCTATTATCTTATGATTTACAGATAATACAGCATTATGACTTCTAAGACAATCTATAAAAAAAGATTTTGATGGCAAAAAAAGCTCATCCAGTCTGACTATTTCCCTATGTAATTAATATACAAAATTTTACATACTTCTCAGAATAATCTTATGTCTATCTGAGGCACTTTTGAATTCCCTAACAGTATCAGTCCCTACCACCTCTGCTTAGAGGCTGTTAAGTCTATCAGTCTTTCAGTAAAGTAGTATTTACAGACATTACTCCTGAATTTTCCACCCTCTGAAGTTAGATCATGACTTTTTTGTAGTATTTCAGAAAAACGCTTCCCCATGAACTACAATAATGGTTTCTATCAACCATCTCCCTCCTTTCTTCCAAACTGTGCCTATTACCTTTCTAGAGTCTATCCTGGTGCCCTGTGTTGTGTTGACCCTGCACCATTTTAGTGGTTGTTTTTTAAACTGTTACCAATTTATCAATGTGTTTCTGGAGATGTAGTCTCCACAACTGTACACTGTACACCAGTTGAAGCCTTATATTACCACTCTCTTCTTGCTGCTAATGCTTCTACCTATGCAACTAACATTTGGTTTGCTTTTCTCACTACTTTACTGTATTGCATGCCTACCTTTGAGTTATCGGATATAACAACTCCCACCTTCCTTTCCTCTGATGTTTTTGTCAGCACAGTACTTTTAAGTCTGTATTTTACCTCTGGGTTTCTGTGCCCTAAATACATTATCTTGCACTTTCAGCAATAAACTTTAGATCCAATACTCTTTCCCATTCCTCTGATTTTGGTGATCTTCATGCACTTTGTTTACCCCCCTGGAGAGTGGATCCTGTTGCAGATTTTTGTATTCATTGCAAGAAGGCACAATGCACCTTGAATACACCTAGTAATATAACTAATGAAGATAGTCAAGAGAACAAACCCTAGAACTGACCCCCATGACACTCCTCTAGTAAACCATCCTTCCTCTGAATAAACACCATAAACACCATTGATTAGGACAAGCTATTTCCTGTCATTCAGCCAATTATTTATCCAAATAAAGGGATAGTAATACTTAATATGTTAAAAAAATAAATGTTGTAGGGTTTATCTCCGAGTAAAACAAGGATACTCCCACTGCTGAAAGGCGATTTACTCATAAGATATAACTCATAATTGTTTTTTTAGGTGCAGTATCGCCGTTGCCTGAAATTGCACAGTGGCGATGTTGCTACATGTACTTCTCCACTCTTGCATATCACTTGATTAACATAATACAAAAATTAACCTACACCTATTTGGCAAGATCTCCTGTTGTAAAGTGATGTTGCCAAGGATTTTGCATGTCATTTAACTTCAAATACGAAACAGTTCTTCCTTTCAAAACAGTTTCCACTACTTCCCCAGCTACTGATGTCAAACTCACTGGCCTATAATTGCCAGAGCCCTCCCTACTGTCCTTTTTGTGTAGGAGCACTACACTGGCAATTTTCATTCATACAGAACAACTCCTGTCAACATAGATTGCTGCAAGCACAGAACTAAGCTCTTTTAATACTCTTAAATGAATTTCATCTGGATCAACTGATTTACATCAGTAACACTTCAATCTGTAAACAGACTAGTGGCACTGGTTTAACCCCTTCGCGTCCTGTGACGTACCCGGACCGTCACGCTGGTCCGGCACTTAAGGACCAGTGACGGTCCTGGTACGTCACGTACTTTTACTCACCGCGCTCCTGCAAGAGCGCGGTGAGTAATACCGTGGACTGAAATTGATCGCTCCAAGACCGGAGCGATCTCCTTCAGTCCTCCTATCGATGTGCCGCCCCACGTGATCAGTCACGTGGGACGGCACGTCAAACTCGTCTATCTGGTCCTTAAAGGACCGGACACCGCAGGACCGTCGGACCTTAAGGGGTTAAAGGGATAGTAATGTTTCATAATAAAAGAAGCTCTAATTAATCATCATAGTATTTGGACTTTGGAGAGTGTTATTTCAATACTGTCAGAGTTATAGTTCAAGAGTAATTCAATGACAAAGTATCCCCCTCCCGCCCCTTTTACTGATGTAACACTGTTCAGCCAGATCAGAAGGGAGGTGCCCAGGTAGACTGCAGAGAGGGACAATCTTCAATTAAGGTAAGGGAAAAAGCTGAAAAGCTTGTCAAGGGGGGCAGGGCATTCATTGTTCTAATAGAAAGAAAATCGTCCCCTTCTGTTATCTGTCTGGTCTTACAACTAGATTCCACATCTGAGAAGCAGGGCCGGCGCTGCCATTAAGGCAGAACAGGAAGCTGCCTTAGGGCGCCGAAAAGAGGGAAGTTGTGGTTTGTTTGTTTTTTTTTCTCCTGCGGTGTGTCACATAGACGCCGCGAGGGAGCGCTTGGTAGTGTAAATCAGCGCTCCCTCGTAGCGTCTAAGTTATACACCGCAGAGAGACCCAGGCTCTGTAGTAATACAGAGCGCTGAGAGATGACATCATCTCCCAGCGCTCTGCATTACTGAGAGCAGCGCGCGGGAGCGTCAGCTCTGTGCCGAAGGAGGCACAGAGCTCTAAGCAGTGGCACGCCGCTAGACCACCAGGGACTCAAGGTAGGGAGATGAAGGGGAATTATGGAGATGAAGGGGCATTGTGGAAGGGGAATTATGGAGATGAAGGGACATTGTGGAAGGGGAATTATGGAGTTGAGGGGGCATTGTGGAAGGGGAATTATGGAGATGAAGGGGCATTGTGGAAGGGGAATTATGGAGTTGAGGGGGCAATGTGGAAGGGGAATTATGGAGATGAAGGGGCATTGTGGAAGGGGAATTATGGAGTTGAGGGGGCATTGTGGAAGGGGAATTATGGAGTTGAGGGGGCATTGTGGAAGGGGAATTATGGAGATGAAGGGGCATTGTGGAAGGGGAATTATGGAGTTGAGGGGGCATTGTGGAAGGGGAATTATGGAGATGAAGGGGCATTGTGGAAGGGGAATTATGGAGATGAAGGGGCATTGTGGAAGGGGAATTATGGAGTTGAGGGGGCATTGTGGAAGGGGAATTATGGAAATGAAGGGGCATTGTGGAAGGAGAATTATGGAGTTGAGGGGGCATTGTGGAAGGGGAATTATGGAGATGAAGGGGCATTGTGGAAGGGGAATTATGGAGTTGAGGGGGCATTGTGGAAGGGGAATTATGGAGTTGAGGGGGCATTGTGGAGATGAAGGGAGCATTGTGGAAGGGGCATTGTGGAGATGAAGGGAGCATTGTGGAAGGGGCAATGTGGAGGTGGGGAGAGTGTGGAGGTAAATATGTGGGCGGGGGCAGGGGACTGTGGCAAGGTCGGGAGGGGGCATCAAAATGCACCTTCGCCTGTGTATACAAAAATCCTTGCACCGGCCCTGCTGAGAAGAGATGGCTTACACTACGTAAAAGGGGCGGGAGGGGCAAACTTTGCTTGTGAATATCTCTCAAACCATAAAGGTTTGAGAGATAAGACTTATATCGTTCTTAATGTTTTTTTAATGCCTACAAAATAAAATAAAGAAAAAATGAAATATTACTATCCCTTTAACATTAACCCTTCTTCTACATGTGAATAGATATTTACGGTAATTGTTTTGCATAATATGCTAGTTTTTGTCATTCGTATTGTGAGACCTAAGAGTAACTATATATTTATGCAAATGAACTATATGATATTAGGGGTGTCCCACAAATTGTAGAACTTATGTTAGTGGTGCCACAGCAAAAAAAAAAAAAGGAAGGACAGAGAACCACTGCATAAGGATATTTATAGGTGAGCAATACTGAAAGTGGATTCATCTGCTTTCAAATGGTTTCCATCATTAATGGCTTTAATTTACTCCAGAGATGGTAACAAACAGGTGGAGCTAGACTAGTAACAGTTTATCACTCATAACTTTATCAAAATACTTACCTAGGCATGTTTCCTTTATATATTGGTCAGGTAATTTTATACTTTTCTTCACAAAAGACCATAGAAAACATACAAATGTAATGAAAAATTGCATAAACAGATATGAATAGACTGCTGTATGAAGCACTACTAAGAAGAAAAGTTCTTCTGAAAAGTAATTAAGAGCAGGTTCCAACATTTATTAGTTTTTGTTTTTATTATTTATAAGCGTTTCCATTTGTACAGATTAAATGCACAAACCATATACAATATGACATATTCCAAAGCTATGTGTACAGAGACATATAGCAACATTTTACCTTTCTTCCTCTTCTTTTTCCTTCTTTTCTTGTTCCTCACGCTCCCTCTGTTCTCGAGCAATTCTCCTTTTCTCTGCAAGTATTCTAGTTGCTTCTTCTGGATTTGTGGTTCCAGCAAAAGGTTTCCCAGCAATGGTAGGTGATGGCAAAGCAGGTGCAGGAGATAATACCGGAGAATCTTTATTTAGATCAAAAATAAAAAATATTAATTAATCTAAAACTGAAAAATAAATATTTTAACTGTGTGGGTCTCTTTTTTGGTTATACCTATAAATATCAGTTAATTCTGTATAAGAGCAATTAAACACAAATTGGTGGGGTTGCAGGAAAGATGTGCAGTCCTCTTTAGGGAAATCAGCACAGCAGCTAAGCATTTCAGAAAAGTCTGTGCCTGATGCACTGAAACACTGCAATGTTCATCTGTAAATGCAAGCCCAAAACCATGCAAGGACTACCACAACCGCATGTAAACACACAAATGCTATAAGTACAGGGAGTATAGTGAAAAGAAATGCATGTTTATTAACCCTTTAAGGACGGCTGTGTTCACACGCTGCCGGCACTTAAGAACCACAGACCTTTTTTTTTCTTTGTGATCCCGGTTCTGGGCTCCCCTAAAGGCTTGCAGCAGTGCAGGGAGCACTGAAATCCATGACAGTCATGGCATGTCATGGGTCCTTATGGCTCGCCAGCCCATGACGTGCCGGGACGTTCAAGGGTCCCTTAATCGTTAAAAGAGGATTTTAGTCTTACACGTTAAATCCTTTTCTCTTAGTCCATATAACTCATAGATACCATGGAGAGGCAACAACTCCTCCCAGTAGGCTGGAACAATTCTAGAAAGAAGTGCAGGGGTGGAGACTGTCCCTCCTCCATATCAGGCTACCTAGTCACTCCCCGTCCCAGATAAACTTATGAAAAGCCTTCTAACTAGGATAGCAAGAAAGGTAGAGAGGAAAACTACTACGAGCAATGAACCCCAAAGAGGATTCCCACGTCCAGCAGCAGGAGACCCAGCATGGTGCCTTTCACTGGGTGGGAGACCTGTGAGTTATATGGACTAAGATAAAAGGATTTCACAGGTAAGACTAAAATTCTCTTTTCTCTATTGTCCAATATAACTCACAGATACCATGGGGATGTACCAACATTGAGCTCTCATGGGTGGGAGGGAGGAGGAAAGGACCAAGTGGCAGTCCCCATGATACCAGAGTTCCCATGGACCATCCAGGACATGTAACAGCCCAAACTAAAATAAGGGTCAACGGACACTGAATATCAATATCACAGCATACAAGAACGAACAGGGCTCAAACAGTTAAAAATCCTACACAGGCAAAATTGCCTCCAGGACCTTCCTGCCAAAGCTGGCTTCAGCCGATAGCCATGACATCCACATGGTAGTGTTTGGCAAAGGTGTGCACAGAAGAGCAAGTGGCTGTCTTGCACAGCTGATCAGCAGAGGCCTGATTTTTGTAGGCCCAAGTGGCCCCAACAGACCTGGTAGAATGTGCTGTAATGTGGAAGGGAACAGGTTTCCCTCTGAGCTCATAAGCCTTGTGGATGGTAGACTCAATCCAGGATGCAATAGTCACCTTGGACGCAGCCAAACCAGCCCTGGAACCCTCAGGTATGACAAATAAGTCATCAGTCTTACGGAAAGAATCAGTATGGTGTACACAGAACTTGAGGCAATATACCACATCCAACAAGTGGATATCCCTCTCCTTGTCAGTTTTAGGGTCAGGACAAAAGGAAGGCACAACAATCTCTTGATTGATGTGGATCTCAGAGGCCACCTTAGTAAGGAATTCCTGGGAGGTACAGAGAACAGCCTTATCCTTGTGAAAAAACAGGAAAGGTGGTTTACAGGACAAGGCTTGCAACTCAGCCACTCTGCGGACAGACCACAGCCAAAAGAAAAGCCATCGTCCACATCTGAAGATGCATTGGAATGGTAGCCAAAGACTCAAAGGGAGGTCGCTGCAAGACTCCCAAAACCAGATTAAGGTTCCAGATGGTGAACCTCTGAAGCTCCCAGGCATGAGCCATGGAGTAAGGAACCGCCTCCATGGTGGATATCAAGCGACCCATCAGAGATGAGAACTTGCGTACTGGAGCTGAGGTCCACTCCATGGGACAACCGCCGCATGACCTGCTGAACAGAGTCCTCTGTCAGGAAGACCATTCCCTGGCAGGTGTCGAACCTGAGGCCCAGGAAAACTAGGTCCTGAGAAGGAACCAGAGCAGATTTGTCCATGTTCAGAATCCACCCATGGGGGAGAAGAATCTGAGAGCATTCCTGGACTTGGTGGTCCAGAAGATCCCTGGAAATAGCCTTCAGCAGAAGGCCGTCCATGTAAGGAGTCACCTGAATACCCCTGGTATGCAGGTAGGTAATCAATGCTCCTAAGACCCGTGCAAACACCTGAGGAGCAGTAGTAAGCCCAAAGGACAGAGAGGTGAACTGGAAGTGCCCCAAGGCGCAAGCGAACCTGAGGTACTATCCGGGTGAATGGGAATATGCAGGTATGCATCCTACAGATCCAGGAAAGCCAGAAATTCACCCGGACACATCGCTGAGATGACAGAGAGCAAAGATAACATTACACTTGTAGTGAGTATGGACTACAAAAGAGCCGAGATCCAAGATAGGGCGACAGCTGCAGTCCTTCTTGGGAACCACAAAAAAGGTTTGAATAAAAACCTAAACATCTCTCGTGAGGTGGAAACTGAGCCAGGTCTCCCTTGTCCAAGAGAGCCTATAGCGCCCCATTGAAAAGACAGAGCTTTTCTTGGTCTAGAAGGGCCCTTGAAAGGAAGAATCTGAAGGGAGGCAGGGATACAAAGGGAATCATGTAGCCTCCAGAAACCACTGTAATACCCACTGATCTGCAAAAAAAGAAAATGGTGACCAAACTCAGAGCCAATCAGAAACAAACCCGCAAAAACAGGTGTTCTGGGTACTGTAGTTTCACGTTTTCTTGTCGCTCCAACAGAGTCTGAACCTCTCAGGGACCTCCAAGACATTGAGGATGCAATTCGCAATGTAGGGAAAGGGGAGACAAGAAGAATGAGCCCTCTTTCAACTCTGTAAGTGTAAGAGTTGCAGAGATATGTCCCAGAGCAGTCTGTCCCATAGAAAACAATGGAGCAAGTGCGGCTTTGCGGTAAAGTGCTCTCTTAAAGGCGTGGAATTAAAAAAAAATATATAAAAGTTTTGGAAATGGAATAAAAGCCCCAAAACACTTGCAGAACATATGTAAGTATTAATAAAAACTCATGATTCCAAGGGGAAAAGGAGATATGAGCAGGGAAAGGGTTAAATACCACAAAACAGCCAAAAATGCTCCAATGATCCAGTGAACAGACAGATAATTACCCAATATGAGTGTAGCAGATATAAGGAACTCCAATTAAGCCCCTTTGCGGAGGGGAACTGTGGGACAAGTGGACCATGGTACTCAAAAGGTGGCTCACCTTTTTGCAGGACTTATTTCTTCAGATTACCATTGAGGAGAAAGGAGCCTCAGAGAGACACCTTTAGGAGAGAGAGACATGGGTTGAATGATTCTCTCCCAGGGCTGCAAGGGTCCACAAACAGAACCTGATAACTGGGCAATCCTCCAGGGGAAGCCAGTAACGGTAAAACACCTAATGGGGAAATGTGGGCACCCTATATCTAAGAATAACATAATAAAAAATGAAAACTAAGCAGAATTGTTCCCAGCTTTTTCACCAGGACCCTGGAACAAGTCGATCAGGGGAGGGGAGTGGCTAGGTAGCCTGATATGGAGAAGGGGGAGGCTCCACCCCTACACTTCTTTCTAGAATTGTTCCAGCCCACTGGGAGGAGCTGTCGCCTCCCCATGGTACCTGTGAGTTATACTGGACGACAGAGAAATCTTCATAAAAGGTGAAAGAGGATTCAGTATTAAAACAACTTAAAGGGATAGTAATACTTCGTTTTATCTTTATTTTATTTTGTAGGCATTAAAAAACATGAAGAACGATAGAAGTCTTATCTATCAAACCTTTATGGTTTGAGAGATATTCACAAGTAAATTTTCCCCTCCTGTCCCTTTTACATAGTGTAAGCCATCTCTTCTCAGATGTGGAATCCAGTCCATAGACCAGACAGATAACAGAAGGGGACAATCTTCTTCCTATGAGAACAATGAAGGCCCTGCCCCCCTTGACAAGTTTTTCAGGTTTTTCCCTTATATTAATTGAAGATTGTCCCTCTCTGCAGTCTACCTGGGCACCTCCCTTCTGATCTGGCTGAACAGCGTTACATCAGTAAAAGGGGCGGGAGGAGGATACTTTGTCATTCATTTACTCTTGAATTACAACTCTGACAGAATTAACACTCTCCAAAGTCCAAATACTATGATGATTAATTAGAGCTGCTTTTATTATGAAACATTACTATCCCTTTAAAGTGTTTCACACGCAATGTTCTAGTTTTAAGAAGAATTAATACATTTGCCTATTATTTCACCATACCCAATGATCCTTTCATTTGCAGAATATTGGTAGTAGTCGCTAGCAAGATCTTGTGGCAACAACTCCCACATATATGAAATACAAAAGAAGTCTAGAAAGAATTTGCCACAAACATAACAGTTTATCTCACATTTTACAGTCACATTTTCTCTCTCAATATCAAACAATTGGATACGTTTCACATCAGGGCTAACTAATTTTTGGTCCTTCCACTGTTGGATACTATAACTCCCAGCATTCCAACCAGTAGTTGGCTGGTTTGGGATGATAAGAATTTTAGTAACCAACAGCTGTAGGTCAAACAATCGAATTCATAATCTGTTAAAACCTAATCCGCAAATGGAACACAGATCACTCGAAGAACTCTCAAGGAGTTATTCAGCAGTTGCTACTTCTTATCTCGATTTCTACATGCCAAACTACAACATGACTTAAAGATAATAAAAATATCCGAAAAGACCCAAACTCACCCGTAATTGAAATGTCAGTGGAACCGGCGCTACCTCCACAATCTTTAGCAGACGAGAGAACACCTAACGCATACAAAACGCCTAATGCGTTTTGTAAACTTAAAGTTTACTTAATCATAACCTATGATTAAGTAAACTTTAAGTTTACGAAACGCGTTAGGTGTTTTGTATGCTCTCAGAATATTTCTCTATCTATTTTTGATCTTCCATGTGCTTTTAAATGATGGAATAAAAGTGGTGTTTTATTTACTTGGATGGCTGTGATCTAATGCTTCAGGTGGTTACAGTGAGCACCTCCACCTGTGTTCTCTAATCCGCAATTGGGACTTGTCTGGAAGAGAAAAGATAGAAAAACATACATATTAATTGGCTTACCTTGTACAGCTTCTTTTGTAACAGGAGGAAGATTTGTTTTTTCATCAGCATTTTCCTGATGTGTTGGAAGAGGCTCTTTGGTCATTACATTTTCAACAGCTGACTCATCAACTTCCTTCTCCTCATCTTTCTTCTTAGTGTCTTCCTTTACCTCTTTTCTGATTGGCCGTACATTGTCAGGTGAGAGCTGAGGGTTAGTCAAAACCTTGATGGTATTGGTTGACGAAGATGCTGGCTTCGATATGCTAGATGAAGTGGATGGCGACTTCTGCAAAATCCTGTAAATCACCACAGAGTCTTCGAATGAAAATATTCCTTAGTGTGTGGTGTACTATTACAAGATTTTTTAAAGTAGCAAGCCAGTGCAATACAACTGAGGAGAGTAATGTCACATTAAGAGGGCATATGTGAAAAATTGTAATACATGTATTTAAAGGAGAAGTAAGATGTCCACATAATAACCCCAATTTACCTTATTATGACCAGAAAATCATAATGTCTCCTATGAATTTTGCACTTATGCCTTTGTTCAAGACATAGCATATACAATAAATCCTGGATGTCAGGTTCATAGAGGTGGACATGACAGTTGCTAGGACAACAACACAAAAACTTCCCACTGTACATGGTAATCTAAACCATTTAAGGATAAAAGGAAGACTGGTGTACAATGCATTGCGCACCCCACTAGTCCTTAACCCCTTAAAGTCATAGTAATACTTAAAATTCAATAGACTTAGTTCTGTAGATACTTAAAAAATAAATTAATTGTGCTGTTTCAGAGCTCCCAAACCTTTATAGTTCGGGAGATATCAGTCTGCAAAGTTCCCCCTTCCCTCCCCTTGTGCAGTCCATAGACTGCACAAGGTCGCAGTCCATAGACTGTCCTGCGGCTCTTCAGCAGAGCCGTGATCGCGGTAGACTGATATCTCCCAAACCATAAAGGTTTGGGAGATCAGAAATGGCACAATTAATTTATTTTTTTAAATATCTACAGAACTAAATATATAGAATTTTAAGTATTTCTATCACTTTAATGACCAGTGACGTGCCTATTTTTTTCCTGAAGTCAGTCTTGGCTCTCCTGTGGGAACACTGTAAGTAAAAATGGGGTCTGAAATTGACCAATCCAAGACCAAATTAGTGGTCTCTCTCTCAGACCCCTGTTCGGTGCACCAGTACACATCACGTGTGCCGGAACACCAACAACGATCAAAGTGGTCCTTAAGGAAAGGTAACGTTGGTTGGTTAAAGTGCTAACTGGCAGCAGCTGTCGGTCTCAGTGGATATGATATCCAAGACTGGTTGAAGATACCATCTCCTGAACCAACGAGCAAAGGCAACATTCATTCATCTTTTCTGTAGTAAGGTAATTGGTGGTTTATTATTAGGATGTGTTACTTTTCCCTGGAGTCGATGCATTACAATCTGGTCATTAATGTTTAATTTTTCACACATGCCCCCTTGGGATGACAAGTAAAAGGCACCTAATATGTATGCATGCATCACAACAGTAATATTTTATGTAAATTCAAAATATGAAAACATTTCTTTTTGGAAGATTGATAGGAAAAGAAAGATTTATTAACACTTACCCTACAGGGAAGGGAGCTGGTGATTTAGGTTTGGGAACAGTAGGCGAATGAGCTCTTTTAAAGTTGGAACTAGGCGTCAGTAATACATTTTCCCTCTCATTCTCTCGTTCCTTTTCTTTTTTCTCCATCTAAATTCAACCCACGGACAGAAGACATTAGCCATAACAAAAAAGAATGGATTCTATAAAAGTTTCACATTTCCCACTTCTCAATATTTATTAGGTTTGATCACAGTAAATGTGATCATGAGACACAATTTGTAGGGTGGACAGAAAATGAATTAAGCAACGCATAAAGGTAAGTTGCTCTATAAAGCTTCTAGTAATCCTACCTAGTTTTAAACACATAATTAGAACATGGGTTATAGAGTGGGTCCTGAGAGATGATTATGTTTGGAATATCTATAAAAAAAAAGATTTGTCATGCTTACAATAAAAATAAATGGGGGGTGACTAATCTTCTATGGAAGGCACTTACATAATGGTCATGGGTTCCTTCACCATAAAGTCACCATGTCCCCTTTCCCTTTAACCAGGCTGGACTGTTGGGCAATTACAAAAAGATTCAGAGCAATGAACAGAAAGTTAACTATTGAAATCCTTTTGGTTTTATTTTATTGCCCCTCCCCCTTTTCCCCCTCAAAGATATGACGTAACTGCTTTCATATGCATGGGAGACCCCAGTCCAGCATAAAGGGGGTTAAAGCCATATTTTATCATGAAATACAGCATACTTACACTGCTGGTTCCTGCAAAGTGTGTGGTTTTTCTCCGTGCAATGACTTCTGGTGTTGTGACAAAAAGCTTTGGTCTCTCTACATTTTTATTGTTTGCTGTCTTGAAAGGCTGAGGGCTGATGGGGCTGAAAGATGCTGAACGAGGACAAATGGGGATAACTAGGGTGTTTTTAAGAAAACACAGTAGAGTAGGTGAGCAATATAATGCCAGAAGCAGGAAGCAGCGAGGCAAGAAGAAAAAGAAAAGAGAGAAGAGGCAGGTTGTTAATATCAGCAGAAGATATTGCCTAAAACCAAACCCATCAGTGCATTTTATTATATCCAGGATTATTTGCTTCATTGTACATATCAAATATATTGAGTAACATGTAAATCGAAATGACATGTCAACATTCAGCAAAATGCAGTGATGGTTTTGGCAACATCTTCACAGGCAGATTCTATATTGATTACATGAAAAGAATTATAGATAGAAGGTTCCAGTTTAGAAGACCTCTATATTGAAAAAAACAAGAAAAATCAAAAAAGAATTCACCACTGCAATAAACAAGTCTGAAAGAAGAGAAGGAAACCAAACCAAAGTAAAGCAGTTCAAATATACAACCAGCAAGAGGCGACAGCGAGGCACAGGGCAAACAGTATGACAAGAAACAGGCACAATACATCGCTTTTTTATTATCGGTCGTTATTCACAAAATGTCCATTTTACATAGGTTTCCAACAATATAGTTGTACCATTAAAAAAAAAAAGTAAACTCATTACAAAAACTTTTCATGGTTTTGATTTTTACATTTTCAAAATTAGAATAAAATATGCTAGCCAATGAAAAGTCATATTTTATATGCTACCAGTTTTTGAGGATGATCCACAAAGCTCCATGAATCCTCTTAATCTATCGGACACATAGGAGCACATTTATCAGTATGGCCTTATTGCTAATTTGTAAACTTCATTTTCAATCGCAATTCATTAGTGTTTTAAATTACTGAACGTTTCTCAGCTTGCAAAGTGAAAATTCATGAAATAGCAAAAATTCCTTAAAGGGATAATTATGTTTCACAAAACAGCAGCTCCAATTAATCTTCATAGTATTTGGGCCTCAAGTTCAAGAGTAATTGAATGATAAAGTATCCCCCTCCCACCACTTTTAATGATGTAACACTGCTCACTAGTGTTGAGCGAGCACCCCGATGCTCGGGTGCTCTGACCGAGCACCCCCTGAGGCTCGAGTGCTCGGCCGAGCACCCGAGCCCCATTGAACAGAATGGGGCGACACGAGCATTACACCAGGCACCCCCTGCTCTGATGAGGGGAGGGTGCCTGGTCAATGCCCCCCTTCATCTCCGCAATGTCCCCCTTCATCTCCGCAATGTCCCCCTTCATCTCCTCTATGCCCCTCTTCCACAATGTCCCCCTTCATCTCCGCTATGCCCCTCTTCCACAATGTCCCCCTTCATCTCCTCTATGGCATAGAGGAGATGAAGGGGGACATTGTGGAAGAGGGGCATAGCGGAGATGAAGGGGGACATTGTGGAAGAGGGGCATAGAGGAGATGAAGGGGGACATTGTGGAAGAGGGGCATAGCGGAGATGAAGGGGGACATTGTGGAAGAGGGGCATAGAGTCTATGCCCCTCTTCCACAATGTCCCCCTTCATCTCCGCTATGCCCCTCTTCCACAATGTCCCCCTTCATCTCCACACTGTCCCCCTTCATCTCCGCAATGCCCCCTTCATCTCCGCAATGCCCCCGTACCTCCAGTCCCTGGTGGTCCAGCGGAGCGTCTTCAGATCTGTGCCTCCTCCGGCACAGATCCCCGCCACCCGAACATGGCGGGCGAGCACATGGCGGTACTCGACGAGTACCGCCATGTGCCGAGCAGAGCGATGCTCGAGCCGATCCGAGCATCGGCCGAGCATGCTCGCTCAACACTACTGCTCACCTCAGAGCAGCAACACTGTCCAGATGGATCGCAGCAAGGGACAATATTCAGTGAGCATAAGGATAAACCTGAAAAACCTGTCAAGGGGGGCAGGGTTTTCCCTATGCTCACAGTAAGAAGACTGGTCCTTGCTGTGATGTGTCTGGTCCCAGGACCAGATTCCACATCTGAGAGGATGTGGCTTACATTAGGTAAAAGGGGCGGGAGGGGGATACTTGATCATTCAATTACTCTTGAACTACACCTCTGACAGTACTGAATTAACACTCTCCATGGCCCAAATACTATGAATATTAATCAGAGCTACTTTTTCTGTGAAACATTACTGTCACTTTAAGAACTCAAAAGTTTTGTGACTTTTAACATGTATTATAGATTTTGAAACAAAATATGAAAACGTAAATTATTGCAAATGTTGGCCATACCTTTGCTCTAGGTTATTTATATTGTTTATACTATAAAACTGAATTAAATATTTACTGTTTATTTATCTTAATATATTTTTAATATTTGTTTATATGTTGCTATGAGAATTTCATTATAGTCAATATTTCATTAGTTTAAAAGCTTTCAAATCATTCAGCATGTTTATTTCTATAAATGATGCATTTTTCTTCTATAAATATGAGCAACTAGTTGCAAACCTATTAAAATGGTATTAGTGACTACATGATTGACAAAGGTGTCCCAGTGAGGCTGAAGGGGACGGTAACTAACAGAAAATGGTGTCTCCATCAGCAGGCTTTCCATTTAGGGAGCCATAAGCCACAGATTATTTATTACATATCAATACAATACAAAACATGATAAGCATTTTGTAAATCGAGATCTCCCTCAACTCAAGATTCAATGATATTTTAAATGAACATTATTTTAAACAAATATTCACAACTGGATTTTACAATTTAATTTTTCAATAATAATTTATATGTAGAATGTTCTTCATTTTCATAATAGGTTTACATTATTGCAAGGTTACTTTTATGCATGTGTATTTCTCATAAATCAGGACAATCCATTTCAGCTTTTTAGGCACATCCTGTGTGTTTCTGTAGAAACACATAATATCCTACTACACACAAATTCATAAAACATGGCTTTCAGATAAACTATGAAAAGTGCAATAAAACATTTATCCTGCTGTTACATATTTATATCCATTCACCCCCAAGATGATTACAAGAAAGATCTGTTGTGGTAGAAATCCATATGAATTAGCAAAAGTAAGAAATACATTCAGTATACATGTAGCCATTGCAGATGACCAAAATCTGATTATATAAATTATACAACAAATACCTCAAGGTAGCATCTGTAAAACTGAGGCGGAGACTCTCCTCTTCCCTTCTGCTTTACCCTCAGTTTAAATGTATAGCAAATTAGCATACAGAAACAAGAGAGAGAGAAAAGAAGGAAATCCCTTGAACAAAGACCCCAAGAGGACTCCTGGGGACTTAAACCATATGTTTTTTTCTCTGGGCGGGAGTCTTGTGTTCCACATGCACAAAGAGAAAAGTAGTTAACAATAAATAAACCAAAATCCTCTTTTTTGTTACGTCCAATGTGGAACACAGGAACCATGGGGATATATCAAAAGCATCCATCAAGATTTCTGGGAGGGAAAAATATAAATAAAATCCACCACTGTAGACCATTATTCCACGGGACTAACTGGTACCATAACAACCTCAGGTGTCAACTCACACCAAGCAAATGAACATGAATCAAAAGGGTTCAGATCTCAGCTTGAAGTACGTCATCTTTAACTGTCTGTATCCCTCTTTCATGTTTAGGTGTTCATGTTCAATAAAAGGGTCAGTAATGTCTATATATTAAAAAAGGTCATATTGCAGCTATTAGAAAATTAAACTAAACCACCCACACCTATCGCTCAAACCTTTGAGAGATATAAAAGGCTAAAGTTTCCCGCTCCCTCCTCTTTCCCTGACGTCAGCTGTAAGCTGCCAGCAGGATATCCTGGTCCAAGGACAAGCAAGTGGCTCTTAAACAGAGCCGAAATATCACAATGTAAAAAGAAACCAGGCACACTTTGTAGACCGTTCCAATGAAGTATTTCTTTTTACATTGCTCTATTTCGGCTCTGCTGAAGAGCCACCTTGAATTGGCTGACTTGAATTCTCTGCTTTCAGCTTTACAGCTGACATTAGGGAAAGCGGAGGAAGCAGGAAACTTTCTATAGGTTTATATAAAAATTATGTCATGAAATAATAGCAGGACACAAGCTGAGTTTTGAACTTTAACGTTCACATTACAGAGCTGGTCAAGGAAATCTGTTTGCAACAGATAATTGCCCTGCTGGGAAGCTGGGCACAGCAGGACTGACTTCTTTCTGTTCATACGCTATCTCCATTAGAACTGTGGCCTAATTAAATATAAATTAGTATTTTAAGCGAATCAGCAATTTCTACAAGGAATACGGATTAAAAAAAAAGCAAATTTATCTAATTTTAATACTTCTTGATAGTGTATTTCCACAACTTAAACATCCTGCAGCAGTTTTTGCAGCAGGAGGAAAAAATGGATGGTGTGTCACTCAAAGCAATGACATAATTTTTGAAGCAGAATAATTAAAAAAATTACTTAGACTATAAAAACATTCAACAAAAAATTATAATGGTGTGCTCTCCCTGAATTGTTTTCCTTCCTTTCTGGAAAAGCATCCCTGGACATTCACACACATGGCTTGGCATTTTACAATCATTAACTATACAATTTCAGCACTAGGATCTGTTAGAAAAATATACTTCTAGAGGCAATGATTTTTGTTCTCCGTGCTGCGGAAAAAGAAGTGTATACGTAGAAGTTTTATAAAGAACCAGCATGTGAAATGCATTAATGCAGTAAGGAGAGAGTTCATTTAACCTTGTGGTAAAAATTCTAACTAACCTTCCGGTGACCAAATCACACCCAGTTTGTTACATGTTTACAGAGCAGGCACAGAAAAACTTACTGCTTTAGACCTTTAGGAAAAGGAAATCAGAAAACGTTATATAAGGGAATCTTGATGCAGAGCTATCAAAGTTACCTGCATCCCCAGACAGAGCGGCTGTGCTTTTACTTCTTGCCAAGTACGAATGCGTGGGCGTCAGTAGTCTGCTGACAACAGTGCTCTCCCAGGGACTGAGCTGTGGCCTGCGTGCTAAGTGTTACAATTAAAACCAAAATTAGATATAAACTCTTCATAGAGTACTCATACATGAACACAACCTGAACAAGTGAATTACTAGAAATTTCTGACCTATATTCATCAAAGACCTGATCTATCCAATTAATTAATACTGAATTAACATCATGATAAACATTCCATTAATGTGCCAGTGTACAAAATAAAATATTTTTTAAAAGAAACATTTGAAGGATAGATTCATCTAAAGAATTACTTAGATAGTGATGCAGTCTATACCCTACTGGAACCTCCAATTAGGAGTGCTGTCTTCTGAAAGAGTCATATGCCAATTCATTTAACCCCTTGTACTCTAGGTATACAAGGTATTGACATTTTTGTGACATTTGTATGGAGTATAAGACTTTTTCAAATTAGTTTTTGACTGTCATTAAACTGAAAAGACATTTATAGCCCCCCAAAAAGTTTAATGATGGAAGCTGTATTACTTGCACTGTATACTAAACCAATGTAATATTTAAGTAAAGTTAGACAGCTTACAATGTCTCGCTTTTATACTTTCGGTATGTAGTATAAATCCAATAACGAATGTGAGCAAACTATAACTGCCGCTAAAGTAAGCCGGTGGCAACAATCACAATATACAAAGAAGGAATTTAGAATATTATTTAACATACTGTGTAATACATTTCTAGACAAGTGATGCTAGAAATGTACAGGGTGTACAGTAATGCCAGATCCAAATTTATGGTCAGCTTGCCAAACATTCACGTGTTCCACATTCTGGATGATGTATACAGAAGCACAAATATGAACTCTAATCACCACATGGAATGTAATGACACAATAGAAATGTAAAATAATGGAATGTTATCCACAAACACATGACAAGCATCACCACGGGCAATGCTAGGTATTAGATCATAAGCACGTACTGGTGTAATTGTTTGGTGTGCTCATGTCCCTCAAGATAAGGGTACATACACTTGGCTGTGGGGCATGTAATAGTTCAGTACTATGTACTGTGCATGTGTCTTTCATGGTTAGGGTACTAGTGAGCTGTAGGAGGGACATGTAATGGTGTAATACTATGCTGTGGAGATAGCCCTCATGTGGTGTGTTATTGAATGATACTATGTTGCTCTCCCTCATGGTATGGGTATTACTGAGCTGTGGATGGGGCATGTAATGGTGTTATACTGTGATAATCTCCCTTATGCTTATGGTACAATTGGACAGAAGAAACATAATTAATGCATCAGAAGGCCACAATTCTATGGTCTTTTGGAGACCCAGCAAGGCCACGGACTATCACCTGACAAAATAAATTGCAATAACGTCTGGTGTTTCAAAAAGATGATCTAAAAACCTACAGCCAACAAGATATTATAACACAGAAAAACAGAACTGATCAGAAAAATTAATATGTAATAGTATTTGGAAGATTTCTTTTTAATCTGTTAGCTGGTAATATTGAGTATTAAAAAGTCTTTAATTAGCGATGCTATTCAGTGGACTAACATATTGGTGCTATAAAGCTCGAGTAAGAACGCTTTAAAAAGCCCAACATTTTATTCAAAAGGATGTGTACGCGTCCCACAAAAGCATTTATCCCTTCAAGTAAGTGCCAGATGGGTATGCAACACATTGCTCTGCAAAGAAATTTCTGGAAAAGAGAACAAAAGAGAACACAATCTAAAAGTATGATAGTAACTTTATTTAGCATGGGACATAAAACATACACTTGCAGGAACCCTTCTGGATAGTCTGGGTATCACTCACCCAGTCCTTTGTAGCCATTGAGCTATGTCCCACCAAACACTGGACCCAGAATGGGTCAGCTTGCTCTACAGTGCTCTACTCCATTGTGCTTTGTCATACTTTCAGTCCTTTTTACACATCTGTAGTCTGTTCCCTGCTTACTGGAGTCAATATGCCTGAAATCTTAGGCACAGTAACTGGGTCATACCAAGGAGAGTATGGGGCACTGGACCATACTAAGAGGTGACTTTACCAACTCCGTCAACATCAGGACTGATACATCTGGAAGACTGCAGCATGGGCAGCTCATTATGGCTGAGGTGAAAAAACAATCAATAGGATTGTATCACAAAGTGTTCCCTGTTAGAACTTGGATTGTGGAGCTGGCTGTCCTCTTTTTCAGAGAGTCTATATCCACTGGTATTATAGTCTCTGATCCCAAGTGAGCCACATAATTACAAACAATAGTATAATTGATGCAACAATAAAATGATAAAATAATAACATTCATCTATAAAACCTACTATAATTCATATTAAGAGAGACCTTTTAGGATGAACAGAGAACCTTATATAAATAAAATACCTAGCTAAATATACATGGTACTTGAATATAGTTTCATAGAAGTTTTTAAAATTCTTATAAAAGCTTATATAAAGATTCATCTTCATATAAAAGCCCTGTTCTTACTACAGAACTTTTTACTAAAAATGATAGTAAAAGTTTACCTTATGTATCTTTAAATATATAAAAGACATAGTATAAAAAAATAAAATAAAAATAATTAGAAGGATCTCTTTTTATGGTAAAGGAAGTGTGAATAGTTAGCAGTGTAAGAAATGATATAAAAATGAATTTATTGAACATTATTGACATTATGAGACCATTATGAACCCACTAATGTCCTATTTAAATAAATTCATTTTTCTATTGCTTTTTGCACTCCTATCTGTTCTCACCCCACTTTCTTCCCCATAAAAATGCACCCCCTAACTAGTTTTAATTTATTTTATTTAAAGGGGAAGCTTAATTTAGAAATTAGTGTTGTGTTGTCAAGGTTAGTAAAGGAGTCAGTACTGTCATTGTAAAATCACCTTTACTGAAGAGTGATAAATAATGATAATAAAATAATAACAAAGCGCAGAGGATAATGAAGAAGCCAGCTATTCCTACCAGAAATAGGATGCTGCTTGGAGTAACCTCTCTGCTAGAGACTAGGCAGATTGCCAATGGCAGTCTCAGAATGGCGAGTGCTGTAATCACAATGCGTAACAACAAAGTTTTCCCTTAAGGGTAATGGACAAGGGAGACTTGTACTGACTCACTCCTGCAGCCAGTAGGTATAGTGGAGACCACCCAGGAGTGAGACAGAGCAGAGGGGTCGGCCAGAGCAAATAGTCCAGGTAGAGCATTACTTAGTACTAGCCAGGGGTCAGTACCAGATAGGGAAGTCAGCCAGAGCCACAGGTCTGCACCAGATTGGGTGTCTACTATGCAAGAGGGTAACGCAGGAAGAATAGTCAGACAGAGCCACAGGTCATCACCAGGATGGATGGTCAGACAAGTCTAGGTCATACATGGAGAGGGTAGTAAGCCAGAGCCACAGGTCTGCACCAGACTGGGTGTCTATTATGCCAGAGGGTAACGCAGGAAGAACAGTCAGACAGAGCCACAGGTCAGCACCAGATTGGATGGTCAGAGAAGGCTAGGTCATACAGGGAGCGCACAAAGGATACAAAACAATAGCAACAGACACCCATGTAAGGGAGACTGGACTAACTGTCCATCGCCCTTTTAACCTCTACCAGGAAGCAGCAGGGAGAAGACTCAAATCTCCCCAGGTATATAAAAGGTACTTGCGTCATACACACTGACACGTGCCTGTAATTGACGCAGTGGACTGAGAAGATGCATCACATACTGTGTCATTCTGAACCATCACACAGATTAGGGAAAGGACACGGCCGGCCGCGGGAGGTACCAGACGCGGCCATGCCGCAGGCACAGAGAGACGTGGGTAGTGACACCAGGGCGCCACTCTCGCAGCTAGTACCACAGCGGCTCCTAGCCAGACGATGTTGGACTTAGGGTAGGTGCTGTGACATGTACTGAACACTGTACAATATTCGGAAATCAACCTAATCATGTTATTTGATCAGTTTTGTTACTAATTCCTATGTCTTTAGTCAGTTTAACATGTAAGATGCCTAAATTAAACATCCACTCATTTTTTAGTATAATGTTCTATAGTAAGGATTTTATATGAAGATTACAATTTTTATACGTTCTTAAAGAATTTTACTAATTTTTATGTTCAGTACTTAAGCACCACATATTTTTAGCTAGATCCTTTTTGTTTGTCTATTTTAATACGAAGGAATTATAGTAGGTTTTATAGATAAATCAGTGATGTTTTATGTTTTTTTAAAAATTTCTCATGATTTATTTTTTATTGTTGCATTGGTTATAATATTGTTTGCAATTATGTGGATCGATAGGGGCCAGACACTATAAATACAGGCAGTTGTAGCCTATTAAACATTCCAAGAAGAGGTGGACAGCTTGGTCCATGATACGTGTCAGGATAGTGAGTAATTTGTGGCACAGCTCCTTGACTGTTTGTTGGCCCAGTCATGACTACCGTGAGATACCAGCACTCCAGTCTATCAGACACATCCATCCTGATAGTGAGTGGATTGGAAATGCTACCACTTATTCTGATCCAGTGCTCCATACCCTCAATGGCATCATTATATGCCTCAGTAACAGTGTCTAAAACCTCAGGTATATTGATCCTGATGAACAGGGAACAAACAACTGATGTGTAAACACAACTGAGAGAATGGCATGGAAAAACATAGCAAAGCAATGTGGAGCAAGTTGTAGTCTGGATTTAGTGTTTGGCAGAGCAATATGCAGACTACCAAGAAGAGCTCCTGTATTGTCTATTTTCTCTGTGCTGAATAAAGTTGATACTTTTCTCCTTTGCACTCTGTTCACAGAAATCTCTTTACATGGGTGGAGGATGCCAATATAGCAGCATTAACAACTTCATTCGCTACATGAAAAAGTGGGAGCTACACTACTGAATTCAAGTTTACTTCCCATCATCACCATCTGCGTTTCTTCAATTTGCCCTTGACTACTTGAATTGACTCTAAGTCTTAAAGGAACACACACCTAAAATTGGTATAAAGTTAAACAAACTTAAATCCCTTGTATGACATGCTATCCCCTGTTAACAAAAAATAATGTAATATGTTCTCTGGAACATTTCATTCAGGGGAGGGCTGGCAATTTTAGCCTGCAGAGCAAGTACAATCAGGCTTCTTTCTACAATCACTCCAGCCCACAGTCACAGCCCACCTCTTGTGTTAATTTTGTAACTGGGATTAATGCTGTAAACTAAAGCAAGTAATGATGCCACAGGGCTCACAACTGACACAGTGTTAAAGTAGAGATACTATAGAGATTACTATTGATAGAGCTACACTAGTGATACCACAGAGCTTACAGCTGAAGTAGAGCTACAATAATAGTGTAGCTCCATTTCATTTGTAAGGTCTATGGTGTCACCTGTGTAGCTCTACTTCAGTTTTCAATTCTGTGGTATCCCTAGCTCAACTGATATTTAGCTACATTAGTGATAAACAGACTTGAAATTGAATGGTACTACAATAGTGAAAACACAAAGCTCACAGTTGAAATGTAGCAACACAAGTGATAACACAAAGCTTACCATTGAAATGGAGCTACACTATATAGCTCCATTTCAGCTGTGAGCTCTTTGGAATAATCTGTGTAGCACCATTTTATTTATAAAGATATCCTACACATGCATTACAAATGAAACTCTTTACAAACGTCATTACTACATTTTACAAAAAAAGTACTACACGGAGTTCAGTGCTATTAAACTGGTGTTCTTATGTTTATAACAGATACTCTGTTACAGCCATTTTAATGCATATTTCCGATTTGCTCCACTTTTATAGATCTCCCTCCTATAAAAGAACACAGGAGCAGTTCTGGAACATACCTACTGTAAAACATAGGGGAAAAAGAAAATTTCCCATAGATTTAAATTGGGCTTATAACCCCTTCAGTACTATAAATGTCTTTAATGCATTGCTTGCAATGTGTTAGTCATCTCTCTAACAATCAAAAGGTTAAAAGTGCAATTTAAATTAACAGGAATTTTGGACATTTGTATTTTTTCTTCACAGCACAGTTGGTTTGCTCCAGAATTTGTCCTGTTTCCTTTTGTATACAAGGCCCTGTGCGTATCAATCTAAACACTTTAAGGTACAATGAAACCAAAAATATGGCAGCTGGTTTACATCCCTAAGTATGGAGCTTCCCTATATTAACTTGGCGGGAATTAGAACATTCATTTGCTTAGCAACACAACTGAGAAAAACAGCCAATTAAATGTATTTAAACATTTCACAGGCTAGGTCTTGAATCTTACACCAACAATTCCATGTTAGAACAAGAGATGTGTGGTCAAACAAATAATAATATTAATAATAACTGTTGTAACCTTACAAAAGTTATCATAAAAATAAACCTTGTGGATGAAGGCGCTCAGTGGGGATGCTTTCTATTTGACATAACAGGTTTCTATCAATACACTGTACCTTTGTCTGGAGAATTAAGTAATGTTGCAGATGAGGTGGAAAGTCGCTTGTTAATAACTGGATCAACATGTTTCGATAGGTTCATTGTTGAAACTGACCTCCTGTCTGGATCTAAAACAAATGCAGATATTGCTAATTGGCAATGTACTCATACTGCTATCAGTGACTGTGAGGTGATTTCATCAGTCAAGTGATCATCCTAAATATTCCACTTCTCTCTGGGAGACCTGCATTGCAGTGGTTCTGTTTGACCGGAGATCAATAAATTCCGGATTTGGAGAGAAGACATAGTCAAACAGGTGTAACCTCTTCCTATAATGTCCTACTATGGATAGGAACATTAATTTAGAATAAAATATTTGAAATATAATTTAGGCTTAGATTTTGACCCCTTGGATGCTAGAGATGTCTCCAATTGTGGTGCAATGCAATGGAGACATGTCTTGCATTTAAGAGGTTTACATACTTTCAAGAAAATAAATTGGTGTGTTTAAACACATATGGTAATTTAATACAGCTATACAGATTAAGCATGGTTTTACAGTAAAATCATTCCCATCACACAACAGTAGTTATCTGTACTGTGATGGTACAGTCATGAACTAAGCTTTACAGTGAAGGACCTCCCAGTATAAAGAAGCAGAAATTAGCGGGCAAAAGAACACATCCTGAAGACTAACACTTGGGAATGCTACTACAACCACTAGACAACACATTCCATGTGGAAAAATTCCAGTTGGGGAGAAATATAGAGAGAAGACAACAATCCAAATACTGGCAGCATGTGGATATCATAAAGGACCTATGATGTCCTAAGCAACAGTTGGGAATTGGTTCCTATGCAGCGGCTGTCAGTGGAATGCACCTCTCAATAAGCTGCTGACTTGGTTCACTAAATGAATGTATCAGGATTCATTTATTTTTTTTTAATATAAAAATATTAACTCTCTTGACGATCAAAGGAGTGGCGGTACAACACATGACTAAGCAATTTTCTCATACCCCTCGAACAATTAATCTTCCAAATGTTACTATGGGATACTTATAATTCATTTGGAAATGTAAACATTTTAACATGTATTTTTAAAATATTTCATTTTCTTTGCAAATTATTAAGACATTTTCACTATTTAGGTTTTTCTGACAGGGTGTGCTTCTAGTACATTCAGTTTTTTAACTTGTAATCAGAGATCTGGTTAGATAAATTCTTGCATTCAATCTGCATAATGAATGGCTCTGCCCACCACTGACATAGCAGGTCTTCCAAAATTGTACTTTCCATAAATGTACAAAATAAAAGTAATAAATACTTGCAATTAGTTGCTAAGTAAATATCTATATATTTGTGATTTCCTTTTGTAGCCGCAAAATGATAAATACTTTGAAAAAATAATAAACATACTGCAAGGTTGTACATGTATATAGGTTGCTTCATAAAAGAAAACCGTTCCATGTTGGAAAGGACACAAATCAGCTGCACAATGTAGAGGTGCATATCATACTAATGTATTGTGGGTTATTTTCGGTGGAAAACACTTCGATAAAAAGCAAGACGAGTAATTCTGGGGCAAACCAACTGCACCATGGGAGCATAAAAGTTGTCTTTGATTTAAATAGGGCTTTACCCCTCCAAATGAGAGGGGGTGTCTCCAATGCAATGCAAAGCCTGTCTAACATTCAGTAGCTTAAATGTTTCATTTAAAACAATGGGAATTTAGGAATTTTCTATTTGTCTCCTTTGGTGCAGTTGGTTTGCTTCAGAACTGCTAATCTAACACATAGTCCTAACTACAGCAGAACTGACTGAGCCCTACTTCCTGACTTCAACAGGAGCTGAAGAAGCCATTCAACAGGAGATGCATGGTTTTCTAATGCTTTCAAGGCTGGTGTACGATGGTTGGCAGCCATTTTCTCACAGGGAACAGTTTCAGAAACAGCAATCAATGGGCAGTATTTCCACTATTATTTAGAGATCTGTGTACATAGTATGCTGCTCTCCAGTGGAAGAATTGCAGTGTACTTGCAATACTAAAAACTAACACTTATTTTTTCAGTGATTAACTGCCCAACTCTTGTGCAGTAGATTAGTGGCTGACTTTCAAACACCGAACACAGTATGACAGAATTACCAGAGAATGCTAGCTACACTAAATTAGCAGAGTTTTAGGGAGAATGAACACAACACAGTGGCATTTAATAACACCTCTTTTGACACCACCCTTGGCTTGGAAATGGTGTGCCAGTTCTGATAAATCGACAATGGAGAACGATGATTCAACAAAGTAACCTGGGAACAGAACAGGTGACAATGATACACAAAAGTAAAAGAGAAAAAAAAGCTGGTATGTTAAATAAATGTGACATGAAGAATCTGTGAGTAGATGAATTTACATTACCAGATGAAAAATTAAATCTCTAAGTCCAGTGTTTTGAAAACTGTGTTCCATGGAACCCCTGGGGTGCTAAAGAAACAGAAGGGGTTCCAAAGAACAAGTGGAATTAATGGCGGAATGTGGAACAAGGCTGAGGTGGCAACTAGTGTATGTGTGGTTGATAGTAATTGCCATGCAAATACATATGACATTGATCTAAAATTAACCCTTTAATCCTTTGAATGCCAGGGAGGGATCCAACACATTGCAATGCATTGGATCCCTCCCTGGCACTCGAAGGGTTATGAATTTGCACACCCCTCTGATCCTTAAAGGGTTAATCTCTTAAAGGGACAGTAATGTAGAGTTTTGTAGAGTTAAAAAAAAATCATCTAAATGCCATAAATCTTATATGATCCACTAAAGTTCCCTCTCCCTCCTCTTCTCCTGACGTCAGCTGTAAGCTGACAGCAGGAGTTCCTGGTCCAGGGACCAACAAGCTGCTCTTCAGCAGAGCCGCAATAGCACAATATAAAAAGCATTACTTCTTTGTAATGGTTTACAAAGTGTGACTGGTTTGCAAGCACACTTTTTAGACCATTCCAAAGTAGTAATTCTTTTTAAATTGTGCTGTTGAAGCTCTGCTGAAGATCCTCCTCGTTTTGGCTGACACGGAATTCCTTCTGTCAGCTTTACAGCTGACATCAGGAGAAGAGGAACTTTAGCAGATGATGTCTCTCAAACCATAGCCGAGAGAAAAGATTTGTGGCATTTATTTTTTTTAGCTCTACAAAACTCTAAAACAATTTTATGGGACATTACTGCCCCTTTAACACTGCATTGGAGACCTCTAAAGTGTTAAAGGTTTGAAAATTAGGGTTCCATGAATAGGGTTCCAAGTACTAAATAAATATGCACGTGTAACATAATCAGAACATACATCTTATATGCTGTCCCCAAGAAAAAAGGTAATATGAGCAATCTTATGCCAAGAAAATAGGATTTTAGTCTTACCTTTTAAATCCTTTTCTCTTTGTCCATACAGGTTATTGGTAACTTTGGGTAGGTGCTCTGCCCCTTTAAATAGGCAGAAACAATTCTGAGAAGTGAGTGCAGGGGTGGAGCCTAACCTCTAACTTTAGCTGCAGCTTCCTGTCTTAACTTCAGTAAGTTTTGGAACCAACTACTACAAATAGTCAGCTAGGAAACAGAAGACTCCTTAGAGCATGAACCCAAAAGTGGTCCCCAGCGATCTGTCGCAGGAGCGTCAAGCATGGTCCCTTGACAGGGTGGGAGACCAGTAACCTGTAGGGACTAAGAGAAAAGGATTTAACAGGTAAGACTAAAATCCTATTTTCTCTGTTGTCCACTACAGGTTACTGGTAACTTTGGGATGTCCAACCATTAAGTTCCCCAGGGCGGGAAGAAAGGCAAGGACCAGGCGCAGGCCCCCAAAATCACCAGAGCACCAATGAACCTACAGGTCATAAACAGCGCAGCCCAAACAACTGCGTGTCAACTGACACTGAACAGAGTTAAACAGACCCCAGGAACTGATACACAGCACACTGAACTAGAGCCAACTTGGCTCACAAGTGAAAGAGTATGGAATGAATAAAGGAGATCCTAGACAGGTAAGGCTGCCTCCAGGACCTTCCTTCCAAAACTGGCATCGGCCGATGCCAGCACATCGACACAGTAGTGTTTGGAAAAGGTGTGCACAGACAACCAAGTGGCCACCTTGCACAGTTGATCAGCAGAGGCCTAATTCTTGTAGGCCCAAGATGCCCCAATGGAGGGAGTGGAATGAGCTGTGACCCTGAAGGGCACAGGCTTCTTCCTGGACATAATCCAAGAAGCAATGACCACCTTAGACACAGGCTTCCCTGCCCTGGGGGCCCTCTGGAATGATGAAAAGAGTGTCAGATTGACGCAAGAACTCAGTATGGTGCACATAGAACTTGAAGCAGCGCACAACATCCAACAAGTGAAGATCCTTTTCCTTGTCAGAAGAAGGGTCAGGGCAGCTGGAAGGAGCCACAATCTCCTGATTGATCTGGAACTCCGATACAACCTTCGGAAGAAAAGCTTGCGAAGTGCGGCTTTATCTTGTGAAACACCAAAAAAGGTGGTTTGCAAGACAAGGCCTGGAGCTCCGCCACACGGTGAACAGACACTATCGCCAGAAGAAAAGCCATTTTCCACATCAACAGGCGCTAAGGAATAGTAGCCAAAGACTCAAAGGGAGGGAGCTGAAGGACGCCCAAAAACAAGTTAAGATCCCACTGAGGAGCAGGGGACTTAAACAGCGGACAGGTATGACCAACACCCTGGAAGAACACTTTGACATCAGAAAGAACGGCAATGCGCCTCTGGAAGAAAACAGAGAGAGCAGAAGTCTAAACCTTAAGGGAGCTCAAACTGAGACCCTTATCCACACTATCCTGAAGGAAGGAAAGGACCGTAGGGAGATGAAACTCCTGAGAGAGATCCTTATCAGCACACCAAGAGAGAAATGTACACCAGACTCTATGGTAGGCTTACGGGCACCAAGCATAGTAGCCACTACACCATATGAAAAACTTTTCTTCCTCAAAGTTGAAAATTCAGCCTCCATGCCGTCAAAAACTAGACGATGAACGTCCTCCTTCCACAGCTATCCCTGTAAGAGAAGATCCGCACGAGGAGGAAGCCTGGAGGGGTCTGATACCGACAGATCCAGAAGCTCTGGGAACCAAGATTGGCAAGGCCAAAACGGAGCAATCAGAATGACTGGACAGCGCTCCAGACGTAGTTTCCTCATAACCCTATGCAGCATTGGAACAGGAGGGAAGATGTAAGCCAGAGCAAAGATCCAAGATATCGATAGAGAGCCCACAGCTAGAGCTAGTGGGTACTCCCAGCGAGAGCAGAACACTGGAACCTTCCTGTTGTGTCTTGTTGCCATCAGATCGATGCATGGGATACCTATCTTCTGAACTAACAGATTGAACACCTCTGGGTGAAGTTCCCACTCTCCGCTGGCCACTGTATGTCGACTGAGGAAGTCTGCCAAGACACTGACGATGCCTGGAATATGAACTGTGGAGATGGCAGGGACATGGTCGTGGCGTTGTTTGACTGGACTCTGACTGGACAGTCCTCCAACAGGAGTGTCCAATGGCGCAGGGCATGAAATATCGCCCGAAGTTCCAAGACATTGATGGGAAGGAGAGATTCTTCCTGAGACCACCGGCCCTGAGCATTCAGGTGCCCCAGAACAGCCCCCCATCCTGAGAGGCTGGCGTCCGTAGTCACCATCATCCAGAACAGTATCAGGAAGGGCTTGCTCTTCAGGAGATTGTCCAGGTTGAGCCACCATGAAAGACTGTCTCTCCCGCTTCATGTAGAGTTGAAACTCCTCCAGACGATCCAGTTGACCTTTGCATGCCAAGATCAGCAACCTCCGAAGCTTCCTGACATGAACCATGGCAAATGGGACTGCTTCTATTGTGGAGATGAACTTCCCCACTAGAGAGGACAACTTCTTGGCAGGAATCGGATCCTGGCTCAGAACCGTAGAGACCTTCTAAGCCAGCTGATGAGCCACCTCATCTGTGAGAAAGACCACCCCCCTCTGAGTGTCGAAGAGAAGGCCCAGGAAAACCATCTTCTGGGAGGGAACAAGGTCCGACTTGTCCAGGTTGATGATCCACCCATGAGTGGATAGTATCTGAATGCAGGTCTGAACCTGCTGGTGAAGGAAGTCTGGAGATGAGGCCTTCAGAATAAGGTAAACCATTTATGGAGTGACTCAGATGCCATCTCAATGGAGAGCAGAGACTAAAGCTCCCAGAACATGACTGAAGACTTGAGGAGCGGTGGTCAGGCCAAATGTCAGGGCAGAAAACAGAAAGTGACCCCTGTTGCAGGCAAATCGGAGATACTGTCGGCTCTCTGGATGAATGGAGATATGCAAATATGCGTCTTGAAGATCCAGGGATGCTAGGAACTCCCCAGGAGACATGGCCGTAATCACTGGTCGCAAGGACTCCTGATGATAGTGAGATCTGACCACAAACTGGTTGATATCCTTCAGATTCAGAATAGGACGACAACCTCCGCCTTTCTTGGAGACCACAAAGAGGTTGGAATAGAACCCCAACCCTGTCTCCGGAAAAGGATCCAGCTCCAAGACACCATTGTCCAGAAGGGCTTGGATAGCACCCTCAAACAAGCGACGCTTCCTGCGCCCAGAGGAGAGTGAGAGGAAAGGTGCAGGGAGGAGGAAGAAAGGTAAAAGGAATTTTGTGCCCTTCTGCCACCACCTGCAAAACCCAAGGGACCACCACAGATTTTTCTCAGATGGAAAGGTAGTGGCTCAAGCACTCTCCCACCTAAGGGCAGGGACCCGGAATTGGCGAGTCATGCCGAAGAAGGTTTGTAAGCCTTGGGCTTGTAGGAGGACTTGTGGACAACTGGAAGCAGAGTACCTTTACCTCCAGTGGCTCCGCTGATGAGATCTTTAAGCTCAGGCCCAAATAGGGAAGAACCTTGAAAAGGCAATGATAATAGAGCCAGATCTTGAGCCAACGAGCCCACCTGGCAACCAGAGACATAGAAAAAGCCCTGGCAATCATACGGACTGTGTCAAATCAGAGACATAATATTGCTCTTCAGCAATGTTGGCGACAATTCTCAGCAATTCAGAAGTAGAAGCCCCCTGGCGAATAGCCAAGGCAAGCTGTGCAGTCCATATGGCCATGTCCTTATTCACTCATGCAGCAGCGTAAGGCAGAACCAGCCAAAGCAAAAATAGCCTTGAGAGAAGTCTCAAGCTGTCTGTCAGTCCAGTCCTTCATAGCAGAAGCATCTGCTACAGGCAAAGCAGTAGATTTGGACAACCTGGACACAGGGGCATCCACTTTAGGTGGATGTACTCATAGAGCTAACGCTGCTTCAGAAAATGGACAAACCTTAGCAAATTTCTTAGAGACAGATGGCTTTCTATCTGGAAGCTTCCACTCGTCAGAGACCAGAAGGTCAAGGGTAGGATTAGGTGGGAAACATGTATAAGGGCGCTGAGGCTCCTGAAACACATCTGAAAGGGAAAGGGAATATTCAGGGTGGTCAATACAACCCTGATTAGGCCCTTAGCAGAGGGGACAGGATCAATTTTGAAAGGATCCCCAAGAAAACACTGAGAGGAAAGTACTGCAGAACAGTTTTCATCATCATAATCCACCAACAGTTCCTCATCAGATGAAGCAGATAAATCAGGGACACCCAGCGGTTTAGGCAGGGAAGACCTGATATAAGCGGGGCCTTGACATGAGTGAAAGACCCCCTGTAAGGTGGATGGAAGGAGTTGTAAAGTAGACCGGAGGTCCTTGTATTAGCCTTAAACTCTTGAATCCATACTGGCTCTAATGCATGGCTGGAGGTCCTTGCAGAAGATTCAGGGACAGCAACGCCTGTTGGGCAAACATGACCTGAGAATTCTCTAGGTAACCCTTCATGACATAAGGAGCAATGAGCAATGGTCGACACAGGCACCCCAGATTAGTCTTAGGTCTAACCCCAGTCTCTAGTGGAATAGACATTCTCATAGAAATCAAGTGGTCAAACGTACATGAAATCACCCAAAAACAGTGTTTAAAAGTGATTAAATAGCACAGAAAATGTGATTATAAACTTATCTGGCAATGAAAGGGTTAAGGAGCTGAGGAGAGAAGGAGAGTCCAGGCCCTGCGTAGGATACGCATTCACAGAAAAGCACAAAATGGCTGCCACGACGGGAGCCAATCAGAAATGAGCTCACGAAGCAAGCGCTCATGGGAATTGTAGTTTTTCCTGTAAAAAGTACCCCAACAGTGCACGAAGCCCCCCAAACCCCCCAGCACGTTCAGAACATTGACCGGATGACAGAGCAAGGATAGACAAGTAAAATGAGCCATCTCTGACCTCGCTGCGATAAGCGTTGCAGAGACATGTCCCAAACTGTACAGTCCCATTGAAGTGAATGGAGCAATGGCGTCTGTGCGGTAAAAAGAAGATGCAGAAGATCATTTCACCAAAAACTGAATGAAAATAAGATTTAAGTTAAAAACATACTAGAACATGTAGTTAAACAATATAAACACCAAACCCAGTAGGGAAAGTGTCCTCAACCCCCACAACATGCCAAACCAGCAGTGAAAAGGTTAATTTACCACAGAAACATGCTCCAAACACCCAGACAGACATACAGGTAGACCCAATGAGTACTAGCGTATGTAATAAGAACTTAGTAATAAAGACCCCTCTGCGGAAGGGTTCCATGGGACATGTGGACCTCAGCACTCAAAGGGTTTCTCACCTTTTTTGCAGGATTTCTTTCTTCAGATCACCATACATCAAGAAGAAGCCTCAATGGGCAACTCCTGAGGAAAGAACTTGCAGCCAAGATTTCCCCCCCAGGGCTTAGGTCCACAAATAAGCACCTGGTAAATAGCTATCCACATTTGGGTGATGGGAATGGTCAGTGATGGTAATCCGCCTAATGGTGGTATTCCATATCTAGCAGAAAATAATAAAAATCTAACCTAAACAGAACTGTTCTCTTGCCTTGTTGTTTGCAATGAGGAACAAAACTTACTGAAGTTAAGCCAGGAGGCTGCAGCTAAGGTTAGAGGGTAGGCTCCACCCCTGCACTCACTTCTCAGAATTATTCCTGCCTAGTTAAAGGGGCGGAGCGCCAACCCAAAGTTACCAGTAACCTGTATTGGACGACAGAGAAAATAATTTCCAGATTTAGTGATTTAGGAAAATTAATTATGGAGACACTAATGTTACTAGAAGACATTTCAACCCTTGGTACTATAGACCTCCTCTTGTATCCCTCTATCATGTCTTAATAATGTAAGATATATTTAAGAACATGTTAATCCAAACAATTTTCTATTGTGCTTGATAATCTGGACCCTTTTGGTTATTACCTGAGCTGCTAATGTTTGTGCTGCTCTGTAGAGCTCCTCCCCAGGACCATCTATTGTTTTTCTGCTTTGGCTTCTGACTCCTTTCGATTGTCCTCCTTACCACTGCTTCATGGCGTTCCTTCAAAAGCCAAACAAACAAACAGCTATTACACTTAACAATAATAGTTCTATTATTACTACTTCTAAAACATTCCATTCTGACAGGAGGGTTGTGATGAGAGCGGGCCCATGTGAGCACCAGCCAATATTACTGGCTGGTGTCCATATCGGTATACTATTCATTGGAGGAAGTAATGAGTATCATGGCCAGCAACAATGTTCATGTAAAACGTCTTCTGGTAGCTATAGCTTGCCTGAAGACCTTCATTACTGCATTCCTGAAGGATGTAGTATAGCAAACTTTGGTGCCTTCATGCAAGGTGATAGTCACCTGTGTGAAAGATGACCACAGCCATTATAATACTTTTCACAATGGGTGACATCAACAATGTAGCACTGATGAGTTGGCGTTGCCCTCATGAAAGTGGCCTTGGGCCATATGTTCAAAAGAAAAGTGGAAGAATCCTGGAGCAAACCAACTGCACTTTAGGGGAAAACACTTTCAATGCTAGAGATGTCACATGCAATGCACTGGAGACCTCTCTAGCATTTAAGGGTTAATAATTGTTACATAGATCATAATGCCCATAATGTTTAATCACTTGTTTTGCATGAACATTAAAAGAGCAGTAAACCCGTATTATGTTCTCCACAGACAGCAATGCAAAACACCACCCGGCAACAAAATAGTTTGCATGGTAATAACATCTGAATGAATCAGCAATGGGAGTACACTTGTTTAACTTAGTGACAAAAGTATTACCACAGGGGCTGGAAAAAAAATGTCATAAAGGAGCCAGACATATTTTAGGACCAAACTAGGAGTTTTAGGAGTTAGTGAAGGAATGCATGCACATATATAACATTTCCCTAAAGTTATAGGAGCCTAAGCTCACAGACTCCTGGGGGTTTTCCACCCCTGTATTACATTATCCTATATATTAGTTTGCTAGGATGTTTGTCAGAAGCCGTCATGCGCAGTAGAGACTGAGCATGTTTGGCAGCCTCTACTGCGCATGATTGCATCGCATGAGTGAGGTGCGTGAGTGAGGATGCAAGACTGCATAGTGTGGAGCAGTGAGGTAGCGGCTGCTTAACCCTTTGAGTGCCAGAGGGGTATGCAACGAATTGCAAAGCAATGCATTACGTACCCCTCTGGTACTCAAAGAATTAACATTACCAGGACCTTGGCCCGTGTACACGAGCTTTTACACTAGTATTTTCATAATAAGGGTTTGTTATGGGTCTGAGAAGATATTGACAGTAGGTAAAATGAAAAAGAATCCTTACTTTTTCCTCTTCTAGTCTGAGCTTTCGTTTCTCATCAACTGCAGCTCGTCGTCTCTCTTCTTTGATCCTCTGTTCCTCCAGTTTTTTTTTACGCTCCTCCAGTTGCTTTTCATAGTGTTGGCGTGCACGTAGCTCCTTCTCTAACCATAACGACTCTCGCGCAGCTATCAACCAAAACCAACAAAACAACATAAGGAAATCAGTTTATGTAGTGTCTTGTACAAGACCACATGGAATAGAGATAATGGTCATCCATGAATAATTCTGTATTGTATTATGGGATTTTTTCTTGTACCAGTAAATATTTTTCAACTAGTAATTGTGAAACACAGGAACCATGGGGTTAAGTAGCTAGCACTAGGAGGCAAGGCACCTGCAGACAAAAGTTTTCTGGAAGAAAGAACTCCCATCCAGTTCTCTTAACCCATTCCATCAACAGCAGCTCTAGATAGCAAAGAAAAAAAAAAAAAGAACAACAAAAAGGCAGTCACCACATCTGAGCTCATCGACGACTCCCATGCCCAGAATGCAAACCAGTTTGTTTTCTCTGGATGGGATGTCCTGTGTTTCACAAGGATTAAGCACAAACTGAATACGTTATGGTAAAAAGTGATTGAAAACCCCTTCCACCTGAATTTGGTGGGTGATAGATACAAAGTTGAACAAAAATCTGAATATACCAGTCAAGCCATAAGACTTGCTTTTCCGACAGAAACCTCACATTTGCAGTGATGTTACTACTGCAAGGGATTCTGGGTAGGCATATGCAAATGAAAAGCAAGTCTTATGGCTTGACTGGTATATTCAGATTTTTGTTTAACATTGTACCTACCACCCACAAGGATTAAACTAAAAGGATGCATTGCTATGTACACACACAAAAAAAAAAATGTTCTCTTTTGTCCATTGTGGAAGACTGGAATCATGGGGACAAAACAAAGTTGTGCAATCCATAATTCCGGGGAGGGGGAGAAAAATATCCATTAACAGAGTCAAAAACAAATTTAACCATGAACCTCAGGTGTTAATGGACACCAAAAAAAACAAAACTATGTAACAGAAAAAAAGCTTACTAGAGAGAAAAGAAAAGGCACCCAACACAGACAGTACCTCCTGGAGGACTTTCTCTGAAACTCGGCCTCATCTGAGGCCAGCACATTGCCCCTAATGTTTTCGTGAATGTGTGATGTGATAACCACGTTGTCTCCTTACGCAGCTGCTTCACAGAGGCCCAATTCTAGCAGGCCCAAGAACCCCCCGCCACACACACACACTCGCTGATGGAATGCGCCATTAGCTGAAAGGGGATCAGTTTCCAGGACCTTAGAGGCCATATGGCTTGCATGCAGGCCTTAAGGAATAAAAAACAGCATATCTGACTTGCAAAAGGATTCAATACAAGGAAAGTAGTATTTAAGCCACCAAACTACATTCAAACAGTGTAGATACTGCTCTCACCTATTAGATGGATTAAGACAAAGAAAAGGAAACAATTTTCTGATTAATATGGAAATGAGTAATCACCTTAGAGAGAAAACCAAAGCAAGTGCACAGAACCACATTATCTGCCTGAAAAAAATCTGAAAATGAGCTCTATGAGACAAAGCCTGCAATTTGGTCAACTGTCAAAGAGAAACAAGGTCTTAAGGGTCAAAAGACAAAGAAGCCAATGATTTAAAATAATCCTTCTGTTTCAGATCCCATGGAGGTGTGGGTTCAGTATAGATGGGGTAGGCATGTGCCACCCCCTGAACAAAGGTCTGAACATTCAGTAACAGAACAATAAGCTTCTGAAAAAAAACAGACAATCAAGGCCTTTCTGGAGACCACTAGAAATTGAAAAGGATTTGGATGTGAGGAATAATGACAAGACCCTACAGCAGTGTAAAGGGAAGGGCCTGTTTCTTGGGAACTATACTAGAAGGCCGGAGGCATTTGTAAATGCCTAAACCCCATGGACTAAAAAGCTGCATTCACAAGAGCCAGCCTTTCGCAAGAGGAAGTGCCGCCACTTGTTTAAAATGTCAGCAGCCACAGGATTGGCCAGTACATCTAACACACTATTGAACTATAAAGGTATATGCGACAGGTAGGCGGCCCTATGATTGGTCACCTTCCCATTCATGTTATTGTGTGTACAGTGTATTTGACAAGTAGGCTCTCCTCATTGCTACTGTATGTCAAGAAATGCCATGCCAAGCATGACATTGCTTCTACAAGTAGGCAGCTTGGTGATTGGTCTCCTCTTGTCCCCATCTTGTCACTCCTGTTCCTATTGGCTATTATCCTTGGAATTAGTCACCTCACGGGTAATAGGGGAACCTGGGGTTGGCTGTTTCTCTTGTTCAGAGAGGAATTGCCTGGCATTTCATGGTTGGACTGCTGCAATGGCAGGACCAATATGATATGATTTAGGATATTTCCTCTCCGTGAAAGGCACTAGTGGGCTAAAAGAGACTGCACCCTGGGTAAGATATCATTCCTATAGAGCCTGCAAATTTGTATTACAGACTCGTTCCTAGTTGAGCATCTCTGACTCCCAGTCTACATATGAAAATTATCCTTGGGATTAGTCACTCCAAGGGTAATAGGGGAATTCAGCATTGGACCCCTTGCTCAAGTGCTTAGAGAGATCAGCTTCACCTCACTGACGAGGCCCAGCAAGGCTGAAACGTATGTCTGGGGTTGGCTGTTTCTCTTGTTCAGAGAGGAATTGCTTGGCATTTCGTGGTTGGACCTCTGTAATGGCAGGACCAATATGATGTGCTTTAGGATATTTCCTCTCTGTGAAAAACACTAGCGGGCTAAAAGTGACTGCACCCTGGGTAAGAAACCATTCCTATAGAACCTGCAAATTTATATTGCAGGCTCTCTCCTAGTTGAGCGTCTCTGACTCCCAATCTAAATATTGGTTGATGGTTTGGCGCACCAAGATTGAGTTACGTTTGTCAGGACTGGGTAATTCAATTAAAATACGAAGACCATAACTTGGGCCCTGATTGGTCGCCTGTCTCTTGTTGCTCCAACTCTCATTGGCTGTTGGTTGGAGTGGCAAGATTGAATTAAGTTAACATGCTCTTGATGTTTAATGTATCATTGTCCCCATGCCCCTGTCCCATTGTATATTGTTTTTATTATGCTATTGTCCTTATGTTCCTGTCCCATTGTTGCATTATACATAACTTTGTTATAAAATGTCTCTCCTCCCCAAAATAGACTGAGTTCATTTTGGAACTAAAAGTGAGTGCTGTTCTTTTATTTCTTAATTGTCTAAAGGGTCTCCTTTTGACCCCCATTCACGGATGCTGTATTCCAGGTTCGCCTGCCAGGCTAACCACTTGCAGCCGACTTCAGGAAGGAGAAACCTGGCAAGATGGCCCAAGACAACTTGGCTTCCCGTTACAAGCAGATACTGGACAAAACAGATGTACGGGCTTTAAGCATAGTCACAATGACTGGTTCAGAGAAGCCCTTCCTCCACAGGATGTTGGCTTCAAGAGCCACATCATCAAGGCCCACCTTGCAAAGTCCGGATGACAAAAAGGACCCCGAGAGGGGAGGTCTGGAAAAAGATGGACCTGGCATAGCTCGTCTGCCTCCAGGTGATCAGACCCACAAACCAAGCCTTGAGAGACCAATGATGGACATTGATGGACAATGCTGGAATGATCCATCTTGATCTTTCATAATTCCGTTCCCTTCAAAGTAAGAGGAAGAAAGGCCAGAGTAAACCTCCATGGAATCACCATCACTTCCATAGAATTGGCCTGCAGATCTTGGGACCTGGAGCAGACCTGAGGAGCCTTGTGATTCATCTGAGACTCCATGAGGTCGAAAACTGGGAGACCCAGACCCAGACCTCTCATACTGAGGTAACCCAGCAGTCTGTAGCCCATAGGAGTCACAGGGAAGAGAGAAATCTACCACTGCTGTTGAAAACATAGCGGTTGCGACAGCTGAAATTTAAAGGTGCAGTGACCTAATACATTTTGAAGGTTCCTCAGCCTTAAACGAAATGCCTCAGAGTTCAACTATGTAAATAAAGAAAGGAAACCAAGGTGAAGGCAGAGAAAAAGAATGAAAGGAATAGAAAAATAAAGAGAAACATGAGTGCAGAATTAGTGGATAACATGCACCCTGCACGAAAAGTAGAGCTGCTGCTGATGGCTGGTGGTTAAGTAGAGCTGGGAGGGAGTCTCCTCCAGACAGCTTTTGATGCCAAGAGCCTTGACTCTTAGTAGCTATTTAACCCCATGGTTCCAATGTTCCACAATGCATAAAAGAGAAGAGACCAAATTGCAAATGCATCTTCCTTCTCTCAAGTTGGCTTATATGGTTTATCTTGTTTTTAATGAGAACATATTTTTCCATTCTAGTCAAAAACAGAAAAGAAAAAAATTATCTGCTATACACACTCTTTTGTGTTGTATGCAAAGTTATATCATCTATTTTCTGCCACACTGAAAATGCTCATTCATCCTACTCTAGAGAAATCAAAAACTGATAAAAATGTGTGTATGCTCCTTTTATCTTAAAGCGGATCTATCACCTAAAACCAAAGTTTTACCATGCGTTTTAATGTTTAACCCGACATTGGTGCTGTGCGTGTGTGTGTGTTCTTCAAGTCGCCTGTTAGTGGAGATATTTGCCCTGCAAAATCGGGCACTTCCGCGTTCTGCGGGACACCATGACGTCTCAGGACTTCCCAGCTGTCCCAGGGAGCTCATTCACGCTCCCCTCCGAAGCTGGATTTCTGTGATGTAGCGTTACAGCAAACTCCGTTTACAATGCTACTGAGGTTGCTCCCTGGGGCAGCTGGGAAGTCCTGAGACGTCATGGAGTCCCGAGGAACGTGGAAGTGCCCAATTTTGCAGGGCAAAAATCTCCACTACCAGGTGACTTGAAGAACACACACAGCACTAATGTCGGGTTAAACATTAAAACGGATGGTAAAACTTTGGTTTTAGGTGATAGTTCCGCTTTAAGCTCCCATTATTAGGTGCTCATCTGAAAGGCAAAACCTTGACTTTTCGTGAAAATACTTTAGAAATATATTTTCACGCCTGAATTATACAACTCTTGCAATCCATTTTCAACAAGTACACCCTACATAAAACCCATCTATGAATGAAAGCAGCTTTCCCACAAGGTCATCCATCTAAATTGGAAGGAGATGAGTCACAGAACACATTTGCCTTTTACAAGCATGAAACAGAAATCTAGTGAAAAGAAAGACTTTACAACAGGAGTACTCAAAGTGAGGCCCAAGGGCCATTAGCATATCTCTCACATAGCCAATCTAGTCCTTCATGCAAATCCTATTCAATAATTAAAGTGTGACCAGCTGCAAAGCATAATAATTCTTATCTGATCTTTGAACATAAGGCCAGAGTTTTAGGGTCATACATGGGGGACACATAAATATACCCACATTTCTATTATTTAAATGAGATTTTTAACCCCTTGAATGCTAAAGACATCTCTCTCCAATACATTGCAGATCAGAGAGACTTTTTATGTGCCCTGTATGTGCAGCTCACAGTAAGAAACTTTGATCTCTTACCTTTAATCATTAAATTATTTAAAAGACTGAGATCAGCTAAGATTTTCTTGAGACTAGACCATGGGTCATACAATCTGGTGGAAATCCACAAAGACCAAAAAATGGAAGATGGATTTCCGCACCAGATACAGAATTCTTTAGTATCTAGTGGTGCAAAGATGTGCAATGCCCCAGCCACATTCCAACACTTAGTAAACAACATCTCTGTAGACCTTCTGAACCTTATTTGGACCACATCCTGATCTCCCCCCTCCCAAGGAACATCATTCCCACAAGAAGAACATCTTGTCCAGACTGTGTACAAAATACTTTATTTTAAGTTGGAAAAGTGCAAATTTGAAAAGAAAACTACTGAACTCTTGGAATTTATCATCTCCCTTTCTGGAATCAACATGGATTCCAGTAAAGTCTCTGACATCTTGGAGTGCCCCTAACCCTCAGAACATAAAAAGGTACAGAAATTTGTCAGACATTCTAATTTCTGTAGAAGACTTATTGGAGTCTATCATCTAGTTAACCCATCAGCATAAAATATACAGATTCCTAGCAAGTTTTTTGTTAACCCATCAGCATACTTGTTTTCCTTGGCCAGATGAAGCTCAAATGGCTTTGGAAAAACTGAACTGAAGCTTTACCACAGCCCCCATCTTGGCTCATCTTGACCCTTCCATTTCTTTTATCATTGAAGATGCCACGAAGAACCCTCCAAAGCCGTACTGAGGATATTATTTTGCCTAGACAAGGTCCTACAGATTTACTACATCCAGTAGCCTTCCTCTTGTACAAACTTTCTCCCACTGATGCCAACTACAATCTAGGAGACCACAAACTATTTGCCATAACAGCTGCTTTTGAAGAATGGCAATAAATGCTGGAAGGTGCAGTTCACTTGAACACTATTACTCATGGACCATAACAGCTTAGAATTTCTTTGTTCATCCAAAAGACTATGCCCCACAGAAGCATTTTGGGCCTTGTAACAAAAGCCTTAGGAAATTTAGGTCAGATTGTGATTTTTATGTCTCAAAAGATCATGAAAACCTTACCATTAACACCACTGTTTGCCTTGAAACATCTGCCTGGGAAAGACCTTGCTGATGCAGTATAACTACCTTGTCTCTTGTTGCTGTGCTCAGTCTTGCCATGGTGTATGACTTTTGACATTAAACTGTCTTCAGCAACCTCATCTTGTTAGTTGAGTTTGGCTGTTCCTCACCCAGCTGTATTCACCTATATATCTGATTCTGTTTCAGTTAATGATTGTGTTTCAGCCTACATATTAAATTGACGATCATTAGCACCTGTTTGGCATGATTGTTTAATCATACATCTGACTATATGACTACAAAATCCCTGACTTTGTACAAGTTTACCTAGAAGAATTGATGGTGTTTTGAAGGAAAAGGGCGGTCACACCAAATATTGATTTGATTTAGATCTTTCTTAATTGATAAATAAAAACTTTTAATAAAAATGTTTTGAAAGCATTCTTACTTTACAGCATTTTTCACCCCAGCCTAAAATTTCTGCACATTACTGTATATATTATAAATATATGAAAACGTAAAAAAAGGCCCAATGACAGATTTATGGAAATCATTTGTAAACTGCTAAAAATACCGCTGTTACACATAGAATGATTTAGGGCTAAAGAACAAATATTTGATGGAAGACTAACCCATGAGTTTTTCACGTTCCTCTCGACGTTCTCGAGCAAGTCTTTGTCTTTCATCAACCTTCATAATAAGATGAGGCTCTGGAAAATTACATAAAAAACGCAGCAAAATATTACAAAAGTTTGTCAGTATGACTCTTTAAGGTTTACAACTTCTGAGTATTGGAGGAGATTGAGCAATATATTGTAAGAAACCACGAGAATACAGGTGGTGTAAATATGTACATGGTCCTCATCCTACTAATGGCTCGCCTTCGGAAAACCAAATACATCTGTACATACATTTCATGCCTGGTTGTCAGCAAAAAGACAGTGTTGAAATGAAGAGTAAATCACCAGTAGTTAAAATATATACTTCCAACTCCAGATGTAAACATATTTGGAAGAAATCTGCCCAACATTTTAGCGCCAGATTAAAGGATAAGTAACACCCCCCCTACTTACTGTGGCCAGAAAATTCTAATGGGTCACTATCAAATGTTGCTCTTGTGACATCTTCAGTCAAACTTGGATGTTTTGTCCATAGAGGAGGAGAACATCACAGTTGCTGGCAGCTTTTTGAACCTGAAACAGGCAGAGTGCACGAGTCTATGCAATGTGTTGCATACCCCTCTGGTCCTTAAATGGTTAAGTTTGCAACCACATTAGGCACAGTTTGTATCCTGTGGTCCAGCTTTCAACTGTCATTTCTTCCTCCATGCACATGAAATCCGTGATTGAAGATTTTATTATCACTTGAGCAAAGTCACAGGGGCAAAATCCATATGGGACCATTAGGATTTTTGACCATAGTAAAGTTAAGGTTATTATTAAGATATGTTAATTCTCTTTTGATATGTAAAGGGAAAAAATCAATAGTTTAGTTAATGTGAAACATATTTGGGTTGTCTTTATCCAGTAACAATAAACTGGACCTCACCTACATTGTGGGGAGAATGTTAGCTATTATTAGCGGTGGTAGTAGTAGTAGTATATTTATTTATTTATACAATTCCACCATATTCCTTGAGACTGTACAAAATAGGGGTAATAAACACAAACAAACAATGTAACATACATGTACAGACAGACAAGCAGAGAGAGTGCTGCTTGAAAGAGCTTAAAATCTGGGGGAGCAAAAACACATGAGTTGGGGATTGGTGGTAGTGGTAGGTTTATGGGTGTGTGCGTGTTTTTTGTTTTTTTTTATAATTCTAATATATGAAATCTCATTACAGGATCTGTGTAACATTATTGTGTTCAACTCCTGTTTTATGTTCAGTAAGCGGGCTGAGAATCTAGAGTGAATGATCCATTTTGGAGGCCTGTCTGACCTTCAGGTTTCTCTCTGTCCACATGAATGTATGAAAAGGATCTGCTTGCATGTCATTGTGTTTGCTCATGAAATAGGTCTTCTATAAAATAAACAGAGTGCATTTTTATTACTATAATACTATCCAGACTGTGCACCTAGTGTTTTATCCTTTTTATTTTGTTTAGTCTTATTTCATCTGAGTACACTACATATCCATCCAGTAAAAGCAGACTCTGCAGAGGATTTGCTGACTTCTCCCCCCAAAAAAGGGTAGAAATCACCCTTTGCAAATGCTTCAGATGGACTGGTAGAGTACAAACCTACCAAATGTGCATGTAAGTCAGTGGTTGTCAAAATGGGGGGGGGGGTGTTTACAAAGTTTCAACTCCAAACCTCCTCATTGCTTTTTACTTACCAATAAATCTTTTTCTCTTAGTCCACTGAGGAATGCAGGGACCATGGGGTTAAACAGCATGCCTATAGGCAGGGCACTCTAAACAAAAAACTCCTCCCTGCTAACCCCTCCCCCCACTTAACTGCCTTCACTTTTCATCCAGCAGAGTCAGGTAGGGAATAGCAGTAAAACAGATCCAGCAGAAATGGAAGTGCATCCTCACCCAATAAGTTTTCTGTGGGTGGGAAGCCCTGCATCCCTCAATGGACACAGATACAAGCATCATTGAGGGATGCAGGGACCATGGGGATGTACCAAATCATCTTAAATTAGCAGGAGGGAAGAATGACCTCCAAAACTTTTCAGTCAAAACAAAAATCTCGAGATTTGAAAATATAAATGTGTGAACAGATGGCCATGTAGTTGCTTTTGCACAACTCCTCAAAAGTAGCTTAGTTCTTCAAGTCCCATGAGGAACTAATGGACCTAGTAGAATGAGCTGTGATTCTGAAAGGTGCTGGAACTGACTTTATTCTGCATGCTTGCATGATAAGCTGCTTCATCTATGAAGCAAGAGCTGTTTTGGATTCTGTCCATCACAGGGCCTCCTTGAATAACAAACAAAGTGTCTGAGGTCCTAAAGGATTGCGTAACTTGGACATATTGTCTTAAAGGGATAGTATTACTTCAAAATTACTATCCATCATATTGTATCCCTTAATAAACTGAGTTAAATGACACAAGCGACATCTCTCAAACATTTATGGTTTAAGAGATAGCCACTTTCAAAGTTTCAGCGTTCTGCTGCCAGCAGGAGAATCCGGTCTCTGAATCAAGCGGAGGCTCTTCAGCAGAGCAGATATCTCGTTATGGAAGGAAAAATGATTAATTGAAACAGTCTTCTACGTGTGCTTGGTAACCAAGCACACGTAGAAGACTGTTTCAATTAATCATTTTTCCTTCCATAACGAGATATTGGCTCTGTTTAAGAGCCTCTGCCTGTCCCGGGACCGGATTCCCCTGCTGGCAGCAGAATGCTGACAGCAGGGGAGAGGAAACAGAATCAGTACAAGCGCATCATTCCCCAAAACTGAAGCAGACTTGGACAAAATGGAAGACTGCTCAAAAGCCTAAGGCTGACAAGTCCCCCAATGTATGACTCGTGGGGTCCTTGTCTGTCTCTGCCTATAGAAGGTCTCCTCTGATTTTTCAACAGCATGTGGGCCATTTCAGTGATGGATCAGTGGGTTTTGCTGGTAATTTCAGAAGAGTATCTTGTAGACTTCATGTTCCTTCCTACTCACAGTTTTTTCCTGTCCAGAATTCATTGGGATCTGGAACGAGGTCGTCTTCTCCTAGATGCAGTTTCCTCTCTAAGAGACATACAAGTGTTGATCCCTGATCCTTCTCAGAAATGGTTCTCCAGATTTTATTAAAATTTGTGGATCCCAGAAAAGAGGGTGGATGCCATCTCATTCCGACATAAAGTGCCTCAAACGTTTTGTGCTCGTCCCAAGGTTCAAGATGGTCTCTTTGTGCGCTGTCATCAGGGCTGTGTGCTCCAGGGAGTTTCTAGCCTATCTAGACTTGACAGAAGCTTATCTGCACATCCCGATCATCCAGATGATCAGGTCTTACTGTGCTTTGTATTATAGGACAGTTACTTCAAGGTCACTGCCCTTCCATTTGACCTAGCATCAGCTACATGGACTTCACAAAAGTCATGTCAGCCTTAGCAACTCATATTCGTGCTCAAGGGATCTCCCCGAATGCCTACCTTTTAATCAAGGTTACTTCAGAAGTAATCTTGCTTACCTAGACTCAGAATTGCATCTTCATTCTGGAGCTGGACAGTTGGGCACTCAATTTCATCCTAGGTCTTTCATTTTCTCGGCATGAGATTTGCTGCCCAACAAGGGATGGTGTGTCTTTTGGATGATAAGATCCAGGTTTCCCCGGCAATTTCCTGGTATTCAGTGACAGTACGGGGGTACATGAAGAGACTGAGTTACCTGGTTTCTGCAGTGGAGGCAGTTCCAGTAGCTCAATCACACATGCAGCTGAATTGGTCCAGATATCAGTCCCAATAGTCCTGTGTCATGTGTCTGTCATTTCAGATGAAGGAGGACCTTCACTTGTGGCTTCAGCTGTCCCATCTGACTCTGGGTCATCTGTCATTTCCTATTGGTTGCGGTAACCACTATTGCCAGCCTGATGGGCTGGGGTGCTACTCTAGGCCCTCTAACAGCCCAGGGCTTTTAGACCAGGGAAGAAAGCCTTCTCTCCATGAATGTCCTAGAGCTGAGGACAATTCGCCTCTCATGTTGTCATTGGTCTCGGTCCCTGAAGGGGTGCCCTGTGTGGATTAATTCAAACAATGCTACAGCGGTAGCCTAAATCAACTGCCCCGGAATGGACAAGGAGCTCGACAGCTTAGGCAGAGGTCTGGAGGATTTTCTTGTGGGCAAAGGCCCACTGGCTGGCCATATTCACAGTTCAGGGGTAGAAAATGTGGTGGCAGAGTTTCTAAGTTGCCAAGGCCTGGATCCTGGAAATTGAGAGCTTGATCAGAGAGTGTTCAACTTGATCATCTGCCATTGGGGCTTCCGGCGGTGAATCTCGTCTGAACTTAAAGCTTCCTCAGTTTTGCGGCGTTCCTCAGTTTTACTACTTTTGTGGTAGATGTGATGACCATTCCATGGAGTATGTGTTCTTGCCAAACCCACTGATTCCCAGGGTGCTGAAAATAAGTCAGGATGGAGCAGGCTCATATCATCTTGATTGCTTTGTTCTGGCCCCATCGGGCTTTGTTTTCAGATCTTCTTATTCAATCTGAGGCAGAGCCTTTTCCCTTCCCTTGTCCCCGAAGGGGGCAGTTGTGCCACCCTTGGATGCAGATCCTAGCTTTCAGGGCCTGGCACTTGAGGCCAGCACCCTAAAGGAAAAGGGGTTTTCAGATTCCTTCATTTCTACTATGCTCCAGGATAGAAAGCAAATATCTTCTATGGCCTAACATAGAGTTTGATCCCTCGTCTTCAAGTGGTGCGTCATCTGGGCCTCACGGCCGCAACCTATTCACCTTCAGGTGGTTTAGGCCTTCCTTCAGGATGATGTTCAATAAGAGCTCAGTCTCAGTTCCACCAAAGTTTAAATTTCATCTCTTTTGGCGCTCATCCAGTGACATATTCCTTTGCTCCCTGACTTACAAACTTTTGTCCAAGGAGTGGCTCATGCCTTCTCTGTCTTTCGGGATCCCGCTGCTCCATAGGATTTGAACCTTGAATTGGGAGTGTCTCAGAAGCTTCTGTTCAAATCTTTATCTTTAGTTTCTCTGCATTTTTTGACACTCAAAACAGCTGTTTCTGGCTATTGTGTCTGTTTGGCAGGTAGCCAAATTTCAGGCCTTGTCTTCTGAATTTTTCACATTGAGAGGGTGGTTTTTGCAAACCCCTATGGGTTTTCTGACAAAGTTGTTTCAGATTTGCACGTCAACCTGGAGATTGTTAATTCTTTATGTACTGCTCCTTCAAGCAAACAGGAGCAGGAACTTCATCTGTGGGACGAGGTCAGGAGCTTGAAGTACCATGTTCATGTCAAACATCCTTTTCGTTTGTTTGCCATACCTGACGTCCCAGGTTACAACATTCATTGCTTACATTTTCCTCCACACGATCACTTCCTGTCTAGCTAGTAGTGTTCAGGCTGAGTGTGAAAGCACCATTTCTGTCTACATCATTTTTTACTGTCTACTTGAAATGGCATCAAACTGCATGTTTTGTCACCAGTAATATATATTTAGATTTGATTGACTGTTTCATTTTAATCAAGCACCCATCTATTTTCTATCTGTATCTTTCAACCTTTGAAGCTGACCTTTCTTCAAGGCTAGTTGCTGATTAATTTATTGTCTATCTCCTTTTTTATTAAATTTTTTTAGTAATGTATTTCAGATCTATTTTACAGTCCCATGTCTGGTTTAGATGTCCATTTTCAATAGCGAACCATTTTGTTAGCATTTGATAAGGCTTTTCTATCTATATGTAGTCACTCTGCTTGTGCTTCCAATATGTTTTCTTCTTGTTTCTGTATATGTAGAGCTGTTGTTGCTGAAGCAAACACACCCACTGCTAGATGTTTAACCCTTTGAGTGGCAGAGAGGTACGCAATGCTTTGCAGAGCAATGCGCTGTGTACCCCTCTAGCACTCAAACCTGATGGCCAGACCACAAAATGTCCTTTTTCTATTGCCCTCTAGGTAGATATTTCGGTGGATATAACATCACCACCACCAGGTCACCAGTCCACAAACTGAAGTTTTGTTAAAGGGGATCGCTCACCTTATTCTACATTGACTTGCTCTTGTAGTGTATCGTTGTTGAAGTTTTAATCCTTTGTTTTTTTTTTTATTTTTTAACAATGTAGTTTCTGAGATAAAAGCTTTTAAAGTTGTCCTCGAGATATCAGCTGCTCTCATGCTGCGGGTACAGCTCTGGCCTGCAGCCTGTCAGTCTTGTTCATTTGCCCTCCCCTAGTAGTGGCTCTTCTCATCCTCCTCCTCCAAAGATGGAGGAGGACTGCATATGACCTGGAACTCTCTTGTGCATAAGCACATCCAGGTCAATGTGTCTGCATAGACGGAGAGCGTTTATGCTCTCCGTCCTTTATAATGAGTGCCAGTCCACTTGCACTTATCACAAATTATGCGCTCCGCTTATGCATACACATTGACCTGAAAGCGTTTATGCACGAGAGCACGCCAGGTCATATGCAGTCCTCCTCCGTCATCGGAGGAGGAGGAGGAGGAGAAGAGCCACTACAAGGGGAGGGCAAATGAACAAGTCTGACAGGCTGCGGGCCAGAGCTGTACCCGCAGCCTGAGAGCAGCTGATGTCACGAGTACAACTTTAAAAGCTTTTATATCAGAAACTACACAGTTAAAAATAAAAAAGAATAAAGGATTACAACGTCAACAACGATACACTACAAGAGCAAGTCAATGTTGAATAAGGTGAGTGATCCCCTTTAAAATTAAAGTTTGAAATATAATAACATTTGGATAAAAATGTCACTTTTCACTTAATTCTAATTAAAACAGATTTAAAATATTTATATTTAGTGCTGAGTCATGAGTGCAACCAAATTCAACACAACATAATAACGGTGACTGCTTGTATGCATTCTGTTGTAGCAGTAGATTATAGGCCACGCTTCTACAGTTATGTGTGGCTAACAAATATGTTTTTCCATGAAGAAATTGATTAGAAAAATACTGAAAGATCATTTTTCTTTAATAATCCTCACTAATAAGCCGTGCACTATCTGTGCTAGAGGTGGGAAACATGAGGCTCTCCAGCTGTTGAGTAATACAAGTCCCATTATCCCCCAACAACCAGCCCTCAACAGCTGTTGAGGGCCTCAGGTTGTGCAGTCCTGATCTTTACCAACAATGAAGACAACACTTAGGAGATCTTGTTAGTAACTAACCTGACTTAGATCCAGCATTGTCCTTCCCATGTTGCACTGCAGGCACTGGACGACTTGAAGCTGCAGTTGCCTTCTTCTCTTGAGTTTTAGCCTGAGAACCATCAGGAGCTGAAAAACAAATGCAAGTAATCATTTATTTAACATTATATGATTACTACAATTAATCAAATGTATCAAGGGGAGAGGAACAATTCTGTGGCAAGCCAACTGTACTACTGAGGACAAAAAAAATTGTCATTGATTTAAATGAGGCTTTTATCCTCTTGAATGCTACTGTTTAACTGGGACTTGTGGGAATATTTATTTGTCCCTGTGGCGCAGTTGGTTCGTCCCACAATATTCCATTTTCCATTTAAAACAGGATCTTACTCATTAAGCTAAATAGGTACAATTCTGAAGCAAACCAACTGGGGGAATTAAAATCCCCAGTGATTTACATAGGGCTTTTATCCATTTGAATGATAGAGAGGTTTCCAATATACTGGAGACCCCTCCAACATTCAAGGAGTTAAATTTAAATCAATGGGATTCTGGGAAATTTGTATTTGTCTCCTACAGTGCAATTGGTCTGTCCCAGTTTCCCTTTATAAATAAGGAGTTGGTTAGGCACAACATTGCATCACTTTTATCTTTGTATATACAGCCGAATATAGGTTTTTATTATACAACCTGCTTTAGAGCACCCATAAACACAATGGGATATATAACACAGCACGGTTTTTTGACCATTTTCCTTTTAAGTACATAAAAGTTCAATAGGTGAGCGGGGCTTGTCCTGAGATGAGCAGTAAGTGGGTGTAATGGGCAGGGAGTGGTTGTGAAAGGGCAGGCAGTGGGCTGGGTTACTGTCAAACTCAACAAACTGGTGAATTGGCCTGTGTGCTCACCGGCCTGGTAATGTACCCTTTGAGTGCTAGAGGGGTAAGCAACGCAATGCAGAGCAATGTGCTGAGTACCCCCTGGCACTTAAAGGGTTAACTCTGAATAACAGAAGCTCTGAGGTAGATTTGGAGAGTTTCCAGTTATCCATGTATCAAATATTTCTGTAACAAAATAAAGTAATTGTTTGATTGGAGGCTGGAAATGTATAACTAAATAAGGTAAGGAAAACTTATCAACATTTGAGAATAATTTCCAGGAGGGCATTTTCCCTGATAGTGGGTCACTAGTGTACATAGTATGCAACAGAAAACATCATGTAACATACTTAAAGTTGCACTCCTACAGCATAACACACATTATCTTCACTGAAATACTACATATAATCATATGAATAAACAGTATTGCCATGCTGGGTATTCTCATGACAAGGACACTGAATATAGGGTAACAATTTACTTTTAATAGCAGGGATACACAGGGACGGCAGGATCAAAAACTAGTGACTGTACCTTTAATACTTGAATATGTGACAGGTTATGGCAAAGGGGATATAAAATGTGGGCATGATTGGCAAATCAATACACTGCATTACTCAGAGATGCAGTTTGTCTTTTAAAATTATACATATGTACTTAGGTAGCGCCATTCCTTTACACAAAAACACAAATTAAAATATTGTAAACTGTGCAGTTGGTTTCTAGATTTGCAACTCTTTTAGTTGGAATATGAAGGCCCAAATCCTAAAATAAGAGTCTAGAATACTTGTTAACCTTTTTAGTGCCAACTGGATATCCCTCTGGCACTCAAAGGGTTAAAATATTGGAGAGATTCTACTTCCAAACACACAGGGCCACATGCCCAAAAAACTTTCCCCTACAGTTATACCTTGAAAATGTGCTTTCAGGCCACATCACTGAGAAATGGCATCTTAAAGGAAGTGACCCATCTCAGAATGGAGTGACATGACGTTACATTTTAAAAGACAACATATCCTAATAACCACTCCCACTTACCTTACTATGGACAGACAATCCTAATAGTCCCTAGTAATTTTTCTCACAGGTGTCAACAAACACCAAACATGCAAGCCAAACAAATGAACAAGAACCAACAGGGTTCAGAACTATGAACAGAGAAGAAAACTAGGATGGAAAGTCCCTAAACAGGTTCCACTGCCAGATGGACCTTCTGGCTAAAGCTGACCTCATCCGAGGCCAGGATATTGACACTGTAATGCTTGGTGAAGGGATGCAAAAACAACCAGGTCACTGCCTTACACAGCTGCTCAGCAGAGGTCTGATGTTTGTAGGCCCAATAGGTGACCACGGATCTGTTGAAGTGTGCAGTGATTTGGAAAGGAACATGTTTCATTACAGCACATACTCTCATCAGATAGTGTCCTTGATCCAAGAAGGTTACTTTGGATGCAACTTGGATGCAAGTTGGATGCAACTTGTCCCGCTCCAGGGCCCTGCATAATTACAAAACAGGAGTTTGATTTCCTGAAAGGCTGTGCACAATGGACATAGTACTTAAGACAGTATACCACGTCCAGCAGATGTAGCTCCTGCTCCTGCTTGTGATAACAATCAGGGCAAAAAAGAAGGACAGAGAATTTCCTAGTTGATATGAAAATTCAAGATAACCTTGGGTGAAAAAAACTCTGGGAGTATGAATAACCATCTTGTCCTGGTAGAAAACCAGGAAGGGGGTTTACAAACCACTGAGATAGGATGAAAGTTGGAAATATGTTAATTAAGGAATCGTCTTCTATTCTTCCAGGATAACTTGGTACTGGAGATCTAAGGAGGCAAAATATTCTCCCAGACACAAAGCAGCAATAACTGAAAGCAGGGATTACATTTTGAAGTGTGAAGCTAGCAAATACTAGCTGAGACGCCTCAAATCCATAATGGGACGACATCCACCATCGTTTTGGGAACCACAAAAAGATTGGAGTAAATCCAGGTGAAACATTCCTGAGCTGGAATGGGGACCAGCGCCTGTTTCTTCAACAGGGAGGATACTGCATCTATGAAAGGACCTGCCCGAACTGGATCTAAAGGAACTCTGGGCAAAAAGAACTGGTGAGGTGGAATGGATTTGAGGGCTATGTAGTACCCTTCTGAAATAAACCCCAAAACCTACTGTTCCTGTCAGTGTAAGGACGGACCAGAACTCTGCAAGTCATACTGAGGTGGGCTAGTCAGCCTTATCTTGCTGAGTAGACATCTTGTTCTACCAAGTCTGTTTGGGATTTGGATTGCAGTGGGCCTGAAAGACCTGAGATGTTTGAACCCTAGGCACCCTGAACTAGCAGGAGTAATTAAAGAAACATCTGGCTCTCCAGATGTTTCTAAACTGTGAAATTAAGTTGTCTGAACACTGTCCATGGGTCGTGATTAATTTTGAGCCAACTCTGACCCTTATAGGTGAAACGGGTGCAGAGATATGTCCCTGTAAAGATTCACCATGTATTCCTATGGAACAAAGATGGCCACTGTGCCGACTCCCATTCTTACAGGAGCCTCATACCAAAAACTAAAATACATAAATAAAAGAACATAGAAATACATATAAAAATAGAAGAAATATATAGCGAATTAACAGGAAATTGTAACAAAGTGAGGCTAACACAGAAAATAAGAGGAAGCCTATAAAAGTAAGGGTTAACCCTTTGAATGCAATGTGTTCCTCTGGCACTCAAAGGGTTGAGAACATGTTACTGAAGACAGTCACATTTGCAAGTATAGAAAACATGAGAAATGTGAAGAATTGAGCACTAGAAGGCAATAAAACCAGTTATAGCCAAGTAAGACCAGGAACATAGCTGTAAGGATCACAGAACTCAAAGGGTTAACCTACCCGTCTTCTGTCTTCAGACTACCATTATATCAATACAGAACCTCAGAGAAGTTCAGTAATGAGATAGACTTGTAATAAAGTGATCCTCGACATGAAAATGGTCCAGAAATACCCCTGTGAACAGGGCAATCCATCTCCAAGGTAGCCAGTTAATGGAAGACTACATAATGGGAGATTATACAGCCCCATATCTAAAGAAAAAAGAAAACTAATATCTAAGAGAACAGTGCCAATGTTCCCTTTTCCTGAGGCTAGGTCACTTGAAACTGAGGCACAGGGGTAAAGCTGCAGGGACAGTAGGGAGTATTCACCTCAAAGGACCTGACTTTTTTGCATTGCTCTCCCCTGTGGAGGAGGAAACTTAATCCATGGTTCCTGTGTTCCACACTGGACGTAAGAGAAAACATCTTCACTTAGTCTTGTACATCATGTTCACAGAAGCAGACATGACAATTGTAGCATTTTTATTTTTGCGTGTGCAGAGTTTGAGTCATACAGTACAGAACAGATGTCTGTAGTAGAAAATTGTTGTCTAATTAAAAGAAGTGCGAGATGCAATAGCATTGGAATGTGAAATCCCCGGCAATGGCAGTACCGTGCTTCTTTAAAATGACAATGTAAAGTACTACTTTGAATGCATGAATGAAGATGCCTGAAGCTGTACCTCAACTCTCTATATTAAAAGGAACTTTTAGGCTCTTTCGCAAAGCCTAATTGTAGGACACAGAATAGGATTAGAATGTTGATGTAAACGCAGTATGATTTGTGCCAAGGGACCTTGTGAAATTCTAATAATAGGACACCGCTGTTGGCATCATAGTGTCACTACTGAATAAGAAACTCCCATTTCAGTTTAGTCAATCAAATATATATATATAGACATCTCTCCACTGAGAATGAAGGCAGCGGACTGATAGGATATAACAGTTACTTTAATATAGGACAACCGGCCTTCCATGAGCAAGATGTTAATTTAAAGGGTTAGTAATGTCTTGTATTAATAAAAAGTAAAATTGTAGATATTAAAAAAAAAATCAGTTGATGCCAGTTCGATCTCTCAAACCTTTATAGTTTGAGATTTATATGATGTTAAAGGGATAGTAATACTTAAAATGTAAAAAAAAATATGTTGTAGGGTTTATCCCCCTGAGTAAAACAAGAGTACTCCCACTGATGAAAGATGTTTCATTCAAAAGTTATTAATTTTCAAAGTTGAATTTTTTAGGTGCAATATCACAGTGGCCTGAAATTGTAGAGTGGCGCTGTTGCTACACCATCCTATGGAGATTTATGGTCCCGGGACCAGAGCTGTCCATAGGATCGTGTAGCAACAGCGCCACTGTACAATTTCAGGCCACTGTGATATTGCATCTAAAAAATTCAACTTTGAAAATTAATAACTTTTGAATGAAACACCTTTCAGCACTGGGAGTACTCTTGTTTTACTCAGGGGGATAAACCCTACAACATATTTTTTTTTACATTTTAAGTATTACTATCCCTTTAAAGTTCCCCCCTCCTTCCCCATTCTCAGATGTCAGATGTCAGCTGTCTAGCGGACAGAAGGATGTTCGAGTTGTGCGACTCGAGGCGGCTCTTCTGCAGAGACGAAATAGCACTATCTAAAAACGTTAAAAAAAAATACTTAATTGGAACGGTCTACAAAGTGTGCCTGGTTTGTAAGCACACTTTGTAGACCATTCCAATGAAGCATTTCTTTTTAGATTGTGGTATTTCAGCTCTGAAGAGCCGCCGGCCGGTCCCGGGACCAGGATCTTCTTCTGTCAGCTAGAGGTTGACGTCAGTGAATGGGAAGGAGGGGGAGAACTTTATCACCGTATATCTCTAAAACTGTAAAGGTCTGAGAGATCAGGCTGGCATCAATTGATTTATTTTTTGAATAAATATAAATATATATATAAAAATGTGAAATCTTTGCTACTAACACCACTTTTTTGGAAAATTATGTAGAAATCAGTGGACCAAATAAGAATTGTGTTGCAAATGTGTACACATTTGTGTGTATTAGCAATAATGGCACATTTAACCCTTTGGGTGGAAAAGGGCTATTCACCACATTGATTAACACTGCGCTGGGTACCACTCTTTCACAGAAAGGGTTATGTTTTTGAGTGGAAAGGAGGTATCAAATGCATTGGATACATCAATGGCACTGACAAGACTAACCCTCTGAGTATCAAAGAGGTATCCAATGCATTGCATACCTCTGTGAAAGACACACACACACACACCTCTTCATTCAGAAAATGCACATCAGAATCGTCTTTACACTGACAGCCAGATGTCCTGTAGTACCTTGTAAACCTGGGCAGCTATTTAGCCCTCCTCTGTAGGTTTCCCCTTCGGTCTAGGTGTTGTACTACAGCCTTATCTGAGGTGAAAGTGTGTATGTCTCTAAAGGAGCTTGTATGATCCAATGTAACTTTAACCCTTTGAATGCCAGAGGGATATGCAACGCATTGCTCCGCAATGTGTTGCTTACCCCTCTGGCATGCAAAGGGTTAAGCACGTTAAAGAGGACACGCAGAGCTCCTGATTCTGTGTGGTAGAGGAGTCTAGGAGTTAAACTGCAACTCGGTAGCAGAGATGGAAGCTTGTAAGGATTCTCCACTACTCTTTCTCACTCAGGAGAAAGCTCAGCATATGGACTTTTTAACCCTTTAAGTGCCAGAGGGGAGCACAATGCATTGCAAAGCAAAGCAAATCTTCTACAACATACATCACATCAGGCCTTGGTATATATGCCCACACACTCCTGGAACTCTCCCTTCGCCACTAGCTCGACTTCAAATTGCTTGACCCCTGGAGACCAGAGGAAGAGCTACACCCCAGAAGAGCCAAATCAGCCAAGGAAAGGACTGCTACTAAAACTCAGGGTTTGAAACCACCCAATGAGAATCCTGCCAACAATATCCATTACACAATGGCTTATCCCATCTCCCCTTCCACACTGGGTCCTACAAACAATCCCTTCAGTCCTGATGACCTCATGTAGTGGAGGCTATTGAGCTAGTGAATGTGTAAAGAGACCATGTAATGTCTGAGTATGTGCAGACTGCCTGCCACTCTAAAGACTATAGCTCCAATCACGGCACCGTCCATTTATAAACTTGACTTTACTACTTCATAAATATGCTCTGTTATTGCAAACTTTAACAACAATTCTTAGACATACACTAACAATGGTTTTATACATGTTCCCCAAAGAACATATTACATATGCACCCACAAACACTTATGGATTTACACATAACAGAAAAACAGGAGCAATTCCGCAATAAACAAACCACCACAGGCAACAACTGAAGATTCCCATTGATTGAAATAGGGCTTTTAACCATTTATTGGAGACCTCTGTAGCATTCAAGGTGTTAAAAGCCCTTTTGAAATCAGTGGGAATCGTATGATTTTATTTTTTTTATTTATTTGTTCCCGGTGGTAGTGTTTTTTTCTTCAGAATTATTCCTTAACCCCTTAAGAACCGGCACTTAAGGACCATGGACCTTTTTTTTTTTTTGTATTCGGTTCCGGGCTCCCCGAATGGTGTGCAGCCGCGCGGGAAGCCAGGAATTCCATGACGGTCCTGGCACGTCATGGGTCGTTAACGCAAAACAACCCATGATGTGCCATGACCATCAAGGGTCATTAAGGGGTTAAGCCCCATTGTATTTGTTTTGTATTTGTTTGGAGATTGTGTACAACTATGAACCTACGGCAGCCCTCTGGCCAAAATACCTCTCCAACCTTGCTCAATGCCATGTCATTTACATTGGGGGTAATTTATTACAGGAGCAGTACTTGTTTTATTAAAGTCTGTAGGTTATATGCTTTTCCTGCTGAGTAATATAATGCGACTATCACCATTGTTAGTTGTTTTATTCAAAAGTTAACAGTATAAATCTGTTATATTCTTTTGGAAACAGAGATCCAGAGAGCTTACTTCCTGAAGCTTCAGATAGACAGGAAGTGACTTAGTGTATTACTGCATTCTATGGAGTACCGTTGTCAGTGTCTTACAACAGAATAGCTACCAAAAACATGGCCATTAGAGGGCAATGTTAAAAACCAACAGCTTTACTTGTAATAACTCTTGAAAAAAAATTCCCAGTAGTGACAATATCCTTGTACTTCTCACCAGGAAAAGCCCTACAATATATTTTTGTTTTTCATTAAAACAAAAGTTGGGGTTAAATGAGTAAAGCAACACTTTTTTAATAGATTAATCACACAATTGTGGTGTGCAATCAATTGCTTCACAATGCATTGCACACTCCTTAAAGGTTTAAAGAACTCTGAAACGCAAACCCATCAATAATGTTTTCATTCCTGGATTTTGATATCTTCCATTTACTTAGTTTAAAAAAATACATGTTAATACAGTGATTAACAGCCTAATTTCATTAATATTGTGCCACTGTACAAAGCTATAAGAGACATAATAAATTAATCAAGACTAATATAAACAATACTCTGCATCCCATGAACTGATCCGTGTGCAAAGCACCTTAACACTTTAAAGACCAGAGGTGATATTTAAATGGTTAAGCAAATTAGTTATGGTAAAAAAGGGTATTACTACTGCTGGAAGACATTTTATTCAAAAAATGTTAACAGTTCAGACTGCCACACTTTGGTGAAATTATTAATATCACATTCTGTGCAGAACTACAGTCAGTCAGATTTCCCATTGAATGCAATAAAATAACTCTCCAGACATGAGGGAGGGCAGATGCACCTTACTAAGGTGGGATGTGGAGATGACTTCTCCAGTGATATCACTTCTCCAACTCCTAGATTATTCTATGAAGCCAATCCACTAAGATAGCTCCATAGAATAACATAGGAAGTGGAGAAGTCATCTCCACTTTATCACCTCTTTATAATGCCTTAGAGCATAACCTCCACAGGTGTCACTGTTCATGCAAAAACAACACTTACAACTGAAATAGCTTTGGAATACAGCAATGGGAGTTCATTTGTATGAATCAAAAGGAAAAGCCCCACAAGTATTTGCTTTTAATAAAAGGTACTATACTACTACTTTAAAGGGATAGTAATGTTTCAAAATAAAAGCAGCTCCAATTAATCTTCATAGTATTTCGGCCATGAAGAGTGTTATTTCAGTACTGTGCAAGTTGTAGTTCAAGAGTAATTGAATGATACATTTTCCCCCTTCTACCCCTTTTCAGCCTAATCATTTATTAAAATGAGCAGTATTGACTAGCATTGAAATATGTTTTGATACAGATATGATTTTAACTAACCATTTCAATGCTAGAGAAGTTCTCCAGAATTGAAGTGGATAAAGGGTTTGATGGTCAGTGTTGTACTGGAATGTCATGTGAAACTTAAGGGTTCATTCAGCAGCAGTACAGGGTACAATTCCACAGCACTCATTGGCTTTGAACAGACATTTTCATTACTGATTCTTTATAGATTGCTTTCCACAGGCTCAGTACATTCTAAAACACAGTTAATAATGTTTATTATTAAGTCTCTGAGTGCCTTAGGCTGCTCCCATGTCTTTGGCACTGTAAGGGTTAAAATACATACACAAGAGTGTGTTTGTGTGTGTGTCTGTATAGATATACACACGCATAGTATATATATATATATATATATATATATATATATATATATAGCATCTCATATATACACTTTACAAAGATACTCAAAAATTTTATATGATTCTTCACTTGAATATCCTTTTAAATGCATAGTTAAATGCATAGATGAAGATCCATGATACTATAAAGTAATTATACGGAAATCATCTCATAATACAGAATAAAGAGAAGTCTGTAGTCATGTAGATGTCTAAAACACATTGTTCTTAGCATCCAAGGAGCTTATACACAGAATACAAACTGTAAAGTACTACTATCCAAATAATTCCTGTATAACATTTGTTTAACCGTTTAAGGACTAGAGGACATCCACTGCATTACTTCACAATGCACTGCAAACCCTTTTGGTCCTTCAAAGTTTTAAAACCTGATCTAGTAGAACTTGAAATTTACTCCCACGCTGCTCTAAACACTAGAGGGCAGCGTTAGATAAGAGAAAAGTCTGTTCTTATTCCTAGATACTCTTTAACCTGTAAATTTATGAATCATTTAGCCAATCCTGAGGTGCCCATGTGACTGAAACAGGGTGTAAAGAACAGTATTTTGTCAATCTGAGGCCTTGGCTCACCTGACTATGTCCAAGATTTCACTTCCTGTTTCTACACTACTGTGGTGACTTGGCACATCATTATGGGCTTTGCAGACATCACTACTACATAGACTTGTCTAACCAGTTATTACATTGCTTATGCACCTGATATATACAGTCATTTGCAATTTATATTTGGTCATCTTTTTTATTTTTTTAATCCATTGTATGCTAGAGGCATATCAAATTTCATTACAAGTTTGTAGCATGGAAGGGGCTGTATGTTCAAAAGAAATGCGGCTATTAACCCCTTGAATGCATAGAGAGGTATCTAGTGCATTGTACATTATAGTTTTCAAGCACTGAAGGTGTTTAAAGCCCAGTTTAAATCAGTGTTTAGTTGACCCATATAATGCTGTTGGTTTACCCCAGGATTCCTTCATTTTACTTGTGAAAAAAGGGTACATTTGAATTCAATGCTTTGGTGATATCGGCAACATCTAAGGGGTTAAAGCAGGGGTGTCCAAGTTTTTTCAGTTGTGGGTCACATGATCAAAAAAGCGGTAAGTGTGAGGGTCGCATTATATTTTTATTAGTAACGACTGAACTATAGCCTGTTAGCTATGCAAAAGTATGTATTTCTTTATTGATCAAATCAATGACAATACTGATAATTTAACCCCTTAACGACTGCCCGATATGGCATAGGGCAGACGTTAAGGACCATGCACTTTTTTTTTTCATCGCTTTGAATTCTGGGATGGCAGTGCGGCATGCAGCCATGCTACCATCCAGCCATGCTACCATCCAAGAATTCCATGACGTGCCAGGAATGTCACCAGTCCTTATCGTCCTGACAGGCATGGCGGTCCTGGCACACCAGACACTAAGGTGTTAACAGACATCAGTGGCTGAACTGCACAGTACTGGCAGGCAGGGGATTAGGTTTTACTGGCCTACTAGGTCATGCGTGCTAGTTAATTAGGTATAAAAATAGCTGGGTTTCCATCATTATGTTACAGATGGAGAAAGTCTCTATGTATATAGTTCCCTTCAAATGCCAGTTCCCCTACTGAATTTTATTAGTGCTTATAGGTGCAGAGAAATTCTCAGCTTTACCAATATTTTTTTAAAGGATTTTTTTGGTATCAGCAGATTATTATTATTATTCTTTATTTATATAGCGCCAACTAATTCCGCAGCGCTGTACAATTGGGGAATAGACATACAGAGGTATTAAATAGTACAATCAGATGTGTAGAACAGGAGGATCAGAGGGCCCTGCTCGTGAGAGCTTACAGTCTAGAGGATGCAGACAAGATTCAGTTAAGGAGTCTGTATCTGTAAAGTGCTACAAGAGGGAAATCATAGCAGCAAGACAAAGCATCTTACTGAATCTCTGATCAAATCAAAGCCCTACTGTTACAGAATAGTGATTTTCTCCCAGGGACTGTGAGTAAAGTTCTGTTGAGAAACAGCATCTAAGTTCATGAAACTCTGCCCCAAATAATACTAAATACAATGAGTTATGAGGTGAGAGAGGAGCTTCTAGATCACTATCTGATGCAGGTAAACAGACTTCTCACCCATTAGTAAATCTCACCCATAGTGTGCAAATTAGCACTTAGACCTCACCTCCCAATGGAGAAAGCATCCAAGTACTGCAAGAGAACTCTCCAAAACACTGATATCACTGTGTGTGTGCTCACATGGAAACACTGCTATTTAACATGTGTACACTCCAATCTCTGCGTGAATAAGATACTCTGAGGTCTTCTCAATTGAAAATGAATATGTCACATTTGTTCTGAAATGGGTGTACAGGGAAATGTATCATATTCTGTATTCAGATATCTGCACCATTTATTCTCATCTAAATTTGACACCTGATGCTATTTTTCTATTAGCACAGCAACAAAATGTTACAATAATCAGTGACATTCAGGAAGTTTTGCATTGAATGTCTGTAACTATATAGCCATAGTATGCTCTGTAGATTTCCATTAGCAATGGTGGGGAGATTGCAGTATATACAGTATCTATCCATACCCTTTAAAGGAACACTAATGTCTTGCAAGCTCAGTAGCATGGTAAATGGAGCTTGCTGTAACGTTAGCCCACATAAATGCCATCACAAAGGGAAGTGTGAAAGCGCTCCATGGGGCAGCTGGGAGGAAGGTGGGAAGTCCTGCAGTGTTGTGCCGCATAATATAATATGTTCAATACCAGCAGGGCCGTCGCCACCTATAGGCAAGGTAGGCGCCGGCCTAGGGCTCACATCTCCTGCGGGTGCCGCGCAGAGCATAGCCGCATGCACCTCGGCAGCTACTGTGCTGTATCTGGTGCAGGAAGTGAACAGGAGAGAGAGAGGCACCTCTCTGAAAAGAGCGAGTGCCTACAAAGCCTCCTCTTGCCGCCACCACCTGACCGATGAGTCACGAGCCGGAGCCAGCAAATTATTGGCATTACTGGGAGTAAAAGCAACATGAGGTATTGCAGGGCACGAGTAGCTGCCAGTGAGTGGAGGCATAGTGTTGTGGAACTGAGATCTGTGCAGCGTTAGATGTACCAGAGTGTCAGGTAGTCACACTTTGAGTGAAATACCTCTCTGGCACTCAAAGGGTTAAACATACAATCTGTCATGGCCTCAAACACACACAGATATTTATTTTTAACGGCCTACAAATATGAATGTCGCACCAAGGCATGACATGGCAGCCTTAGGCACTAATGATAGGAAGAGGAATGGTGACATACATTGCTCCATACAGACAGTAGGTCTTTGGAGCAGAAAACAAGTTTCTCTACACACTTTGATCATAAAAATAGGACAGTGGTACAACGAGGTATGAGGGCGCATGATGCGCCTATTGTAGGGAAGGCTGGTGAATGTGTGTGCACCCAAAACACATTTTGGCAATCTCAGCAGTGAGAGATGTTGGAACGTTAAATGAATTAACCAGACTGGGGAATAAGGAGGAAGGAGAGCTGTCCAGCACATGGAGATGTACAGGGTAAATTATAGTTGATTTTAGGATTTAACCCTTGGCGTGTCAGAGATGTTGCCACACATTACAGCACAATGCGTTGGATACCTCTCTGGCACTCAAAGGGTTTTTATATAAGACCTACCATGGGGTTTCAAAGGGTTAACTCAAGCTGTCCTCTAAATTTGGGACAAAAAACATGTTAATTAGCACATAAGGTGCTAAGGTAACAATCATTAAAAGAGGTGGGTTATAAGTGGGCAGGGCATAAAGGGGCAGGACACAAGGGGTGGAGTCAAGGGGGCGGCAAAATGAGATTTTTGCCTAGGTTGGCAAAAATCCTTGCACCAGCCCTGAATACCAGATAAGAATGACTTAAAAAAAAAAAAAAAAAAAAAAAACGACAACGCTAACTTCTTTTTACAAAGTAAAGCATATGGACACAAGTTTGTTGAATGTGAATATTCCCCTTTAAAAAAGGTATGCCTTTTTGCAGAGGATACAACAATCTTCAATAGGGTATAAGGGGGAATAAGACAAATGACAAATTATTTAGGTAAATTAGAAGAATGGACAAGAGTGTGGCAGCTGCAGTTTAATGTTGATAAATGTAAAATAATGAACTTGGGACTAGGGTTGCACCGATACCGATACTGGTATCGGTGCCGATACCAGCATTTGCGCGAGTACTTGTACTCGCGCAAATGCGGCCGATGCCAGCACCGATACCCTGTGTCAGGGTCGGTGCTGCAGTGAGGGAACCGGGGAGCTGCTCACAATGCTCCCCGGTTGCCTCTCTACCTCAAGTAGCGTATGAGCGTTGCCGCGGGTTACCATGGCAACGCTCTGACGCTGACTTCTGCCGGGGCTCGCGAGAGAACAGCGAGCACCCGGCAGAGGAGAGTATGGGAGGCTAGATGGGAGCGGGTGGTGAGAGGCAAAGAGGGGTGAAAAGGAGGGAGAAAAAAGGGACTAAGAAAAAGGGGGGAAAAAAGGCAAAAGGAGTAAAGATCAGGAGACAAAAGGAGGGGAACTAAGAAAAGGCAAAAAAGAGGGGGGATCAGGAGAGAGCAAGACAGGCAAAAGAGTGGGATCAAGAGTCAAGGAGGGGGACAAAGGGGGATCAAAAGGAAGAGAAAAAGCCAAGGCAAAAGCTGAAGAGGGGGAGAATGAAGTAAAAGGTAGGAATCAAGAGGGGGAGAAAGAGGCAAAAGGGGACAGTCAAGAGGTGGTGTGTGTGTGTGTATATTATATATATATATATATAATATTATATTTCAAGTACTCACCAATACTTTTTTGAGGTCATTTGCCAGTTTTCCAAGTACCTAAAGCATATATATTATATATATAATATATGCGCTTTAAGTACCTGGAAAACTGGCAAATGACCCCAAAAAAAGTATCGGTAATTGGTATCGGCGAGTACTTGAAAAAAGTATCGGTACTTGTACTCGGTCTTAAAAAAGTGGTATCGGTGCATCTCTACTTGGGACATAAAAATCCAAAGGAAAAATATACTACTAAGCAGGGCTCAATATTCAGCAGATTGCATAGACTACACGCAGCCAGGTATCAGTCATACGAGGCAGCACTGGACTCTGTAACGTGAGACGGCTGCTCACATGACCAGGGAAGAATAGAACAGAGTGCCGCTTCTGCCCTTGTCACACACACTTCCTGTCTCTTGATGCGAACATTGCCCTTAAACTGAGAGGAAGTGTGTGACAAGGGAAGGAGTGGCCCGCTCCTGTAACAATCCGATGGGAACCACAGGGGACTCTGGCAGCAACATGAGACAGAGACTGGCATCAAGAGCTCAGGAGGGGATAAAGTCATCCCAGACATATAACAGAACCGATGGGAATAATGTATGTGAGAGACATATGTGATCATCATGTCAAAGCCCAAGCATAGCAGGTGAAAAGCAAAGGTCTATCTGGACCTCTATCATCTGCTACAATCCATGTGATATGCCTGTTAGTTCATTTGACCGTCAGCCTTGGTGTATGGAGTGGCTGAAGTAACAGTATATTTTAATCAATGGTAACTGAACTGATACAGGCTCTCTTCTGTATTCACTGCTCCCATATGTCCGCAGCATGCCCCGTCTTACTGCAGACATATGGGAGCAGAGAGTATGGCAGACAGCCGTACTCAAAAGTCACTTATTAACCAGGTACTCAGAATCTAAGAAGATCCATAACACAGTGAGATCAAATGCTGCACACAATGATGTTAAACAATATGTCTGGCAGGTTATAAAGTGGGGCTAATCATCACAGTCCACGGCAACGTTGTACTATGGGATCCGATGGGAGTGGCATGCTCAGGTCCAAGTGGGGACCAGAAAGAGAGGCTCAAGCTGGGATAGGACAGAATGAAAAAGCTGTGAGTAGTATCTGGGGAAAAAGAAAAAAAAAAGCTTTTCATCTTGTTAGCAGAGCTTATATACGACTGCACTGATGGTTAACCCTTTTAATGTAACACTAAGCCCGTTGTCAGCCCACTTAGATTCAAACATGCTTCAAATGAAACAGAAGCATGTTTGCATGTAGTACAATGAAGCAAGCCTTCTTTTACAATGAGTCTCCTTTCATTATAGTACATGCAAACATGCTTCAGTTTCTGTCTTGGTGGTTTAAGTTCTTCATGAGCATCTATTCTAGGTGTCTAAAATACCATGCAGGATGACCATAGTTACCTCCTCCCCATGCTGTTTGAGAGGGCCTGCCAAGCCAGACCTGCCCCATGCTGTCTTTTAATATTTAAGTGGCTGGACTTTGTCTCTTACCTGATTTTCATCTCAGTGGCTCTCTGTTGTATCCCTTGCTCTGCTGATCATAGACATCACTTCCCCATTCTAACGTATTGCTGTTCTGTTCCCCACAGCATCTTGACACAGACACACTCTCACACTCACATACTCTCACACTCACAGAAGCACACACACAGACAGAGAAGCAAACACTCACTAGATTGCATAAATGTCACAACTACACCTGTCCCTGCTGTACCCCACTTTACATTTGTTATTGCCCAGTCTCTCGTAGTTATGCTCCTAAGCAGTCTATGAATGCTAACTCGTCTCTTTGGCTTGTTCTACTGTTGATTATTAATCATCATGATTAGTCAATCATTGAATTACTCTTTGTTGCACCTTCCATATGGGGGCCCCTACAACAGGCATATGGGGCATAAACTGCCTAAAAAATTGCTTACATGTTAGGGCTGGCTATGGATATTGAATAATTTAGCAGGATTAACATAACTAACATTTTTCCGAGGATTTCATGTAACTTTTCCACAACCAAAGTGAAATCATATGACCTGCCTGGAATAGCCAGAAGAAAGTATGCAGCTTAAAGCCATCACACACACACTAACTTTACAGGACGAGAGGTCAGGATCCAGCCCAGTTCCAAAAGGCAGTGTACAAGTTTTCTAAACTGTTAGAATATTTAACACGCTGCTAAATAATTGGCTAGCCTTCCTGCAGATGTTAATTCCACAGGGGTAAAGCTTTCTGGATCACAAATTCTGTTTTCTCTCCCATTTTTTAAGTGCTGTTACCAATCTAGAGTTATCAAACTCTCCTATAAGTTACTGGACATATTTTATCCTATAAAAAAAGTGAACCGTTTGAATGCCGGAGGGGTGTCCAATCATTGCAGAGCAATGCTTTAGGCACCATCTAACACCCAAAGGGTTATAGGATATGTATATTTATTTATTTACTGAGAAGAGTGTGTGTACTAACAGGATGGCATGCCATGTTGAAACAACTGCCCCCTAGCTCTCTGCATCTCTACCTTCTCTCCCTCCCACCACTACCTACAGCAATCAAGGAGTAAGATGACCTATCACCCTCTCTCCTAGTCTATAGTGAGACCAAAAATCACTTCAGGAGAGAGGGGCATGTCATGTCTTCTTGCAGCCTCACAGCTGGAGAGTCACAAGCTGCCAATCGCTGGTTAGCAAGTGTGGTAAATGGTTTATACAATAGAAAACAGAACCTTCCCCAGACTCACTTACAATACTTTCATGCAGTCCTGTTGATTCATAAGAAGGCCTCCCCCAGCCACAATAACCATAAAATCCAAGAAGTAGATGTACAACACACACATAGAATTAAAGTAGCAGATTGATGTTTCTTTATTGGTATTAGTGCAGAGCACTATGTTTTTTAGGAAGAGAACCGTTTGTCAGGTACATTTAAAGTGCACTGGTAAACAAGATTCTCATAGAGGTAATTTACATAGACAAAATGTATACAGTATAATTGTTAATACGGTATACATCTGTACACACTATATGTGCATGACAAAGGGGTCCTGTTCTCCGAAACATAATGATGCACACATCAAAACCACACACACAAACACTCTGAAGGAACACTAATGCACAAATGCAATTTATCTCATATGAAAGCCTATTGCAACACTATATAAAATTTGGCAGTGATCTGCCACTAGAATTATACCATAATACCGTTAGGTTAAAGAAAAGGAAGCAGACCTTTATCCTCATGGACTCTCTTTTTTGAATGCTTCTGACTACACCAGATTCCAAGGGGGTTCTGCATCTTAGACATCCCTACCATAGGAAGATCCAGGCCAATGTTCTACATCAAGTAGATCCTCAACAAGTGTTTCTATGACAATGCTTGTGGTAATAGAGGACATACAGACTAGACCATGCAATAGAAACAAGAAATGCTGACAAGGGTGTTGGAATATTAATACAGGATTACAACAAATATGAACCGGAAGTGTTATTCCAACAGAATGATAAAATACAAAGGACTGTTAAGAGACCTTAGCATGGCTTACAAGAAAATCATCCTGGTCATAAAGCATTAGTAAGTACATAGAGTCATAAACTTTTATTTATAGCAAAGCATTCAAAATCTGTCACGTTACTTACGACTCTACAGATTTAATAGAATCCATAAATACATTAAAACAAATTCCTCAAGATACCCTACTAATCACATTTGATGATGGTATCGTATTAGTTAGGTGACTAATCACTGAAAATGTAATATATACTGGACACAGTTTTCCCTCTTGCTGCCTTAATTGACTTTTAAGCATACCTACTTTGAATTTAAAAGTATATTTTACAGGTGACTCACAGGTATGAGCATGGAGTGGTCATGGCACCCTCATATACCAACAAATGTATGCACTACTGTTCACCAGAGTAGGATCTGATATTTACTTTATCAAAAAATACATAAATGAGATTGCTCTTATCTGGACAGATACCTGATCCTGTTTAACAATGAACATCACAGAGTCAAACTAACACTTAACTATGATTCTCCTTCCATGGCCTTCCCTGATATACTTGTCACAGTATCTCTTAATGGACTGCCTACATCCATATACGCTAAACCAAAAGATCATAACACTATGCTGACAGTCAACAGTCACCATCCTCCACATTTGATTTTAAGCCTCCCATACTCCCTCTGGATCTGGCTTGAAAGAAATGATATGCATATAGTCGAATCACAGATGAAAACAATTGAGAAATTCTTGGAAAGGGGATATTCCAAGAAATCTATTGCCAATACCATGGACAAAATCAGAAAAATATCGAGAGATGATGCCTTATCCCCCACCCCGTAACCCAAGGGACTGAGTTTTGACAGTCCGCTCCACACAGGTTCTAGAAACACACTTTCAGAAAATGGAACAAAATGTGAAGGACCTCCGTTACATGATAATATGTCCTCTGCCCAGACAAAGAGGAGGAAATCAGGAATCCAAATTCTTATAAGTGTAGAGCCAATGGATTCACCGACTGAACTTGGTGGCTCCACAGGGGCTGAATGAAATGAAACCCCCTACACTGTTTCATTTGAGCACATTGGCAGACAAAATAATATGCAATGATATATGCTGTCTACAAAGAAACTTATGTTCAAGTGTGTATATGCCTTAACCACTTTTTCTTCCAGGTTCCTCCTTAGTAGGATCCTTACAGAAACTCTCAATGGGTTTCTTAAGAAGATCCAGTTAGACTTTGAGCTCATTCTAGAAGTTAACAGGCCATGCTAGTGCACATCCATCTTCTTCCTGAGCTTCATACCCATTCACCTAATTCATTACGGTTTCTGTGCAATGTGTAATTGAAATTGAACTAGCTGGTATGTGCGGTGAAGAATATTTCCGCCATGGTCTAATAATCCATATTATTCTTTATCATCCTGTTGGGATTCACTCTTTGTAAATTCATATATTTATTAAGATATTATTCATGTTAATGACTGAGTAAACTATCACACATTTGCTGAACCTTCAAATGCACCTGATCAAGTGACTTTTACAATCCAAGAATAATGGGACACTTATTGGATCACTACATTGTAAATATATTTGTAAATATAATTTATTGTTTTTCCTCATTTGCAAAACTGGCCATGTAAAAGCTGTATGGTTTGACAGCTGTCCTTGCTAAACTCAGTGAAGTCGGAACAATCTTATCTCTTATTCTGCAAAGTCACAAGACCTGGAAGATCTGTATGTGTGAGGCAAAAGGTAGAAATATCACTATGCTCACAGGAGGTGTTCGTCTGGAAAAAGGAATTGGGTGAAGGCCAAAACGTTGGCGACGCTTCTCTGCAATTAAATCTTTCACTTTTATGAGCAAGGTCAAATAAGTGCTGCATACCTTGCTAGAACAGAAAATAAGAGATGCTGCTTGTGTAATTTTCCCCTCCCCTCCTCACTTCCTGCTATGCCTTATACAGTGGAGTACAGCCTCTTCACTAGGAACACATCCACATAATATCATATCTTAAACCACTGAGTGCCAGAGGGCTACTCAACATATTGCATACCCCTCTAGGACTCAAAGGGTTAAAATTTAAGGACCAAAAGGGTGTGCAATCACTACTCTGGTCCAGGAGGCGTAACTAGAAGCCTCTGGGCTCTGGTGCAAAAATTGCCATGCCCACCCCCCACGACCACATCCCCCCCATTGCCATCAATTGCCACTATTGCCTCCACATTGCCCCCAGCCTCCACAATTGACTCCACATTACCCCCATACCACCACAATGGACTCTACATTGCCCCCATCTCCACAATTGCCTCCAGTCGCCAAAATTGCCTCCACATTGCCCCCAATCGCCAGAATTGCCCCCAAGCATCACAGTTGCCTCCACATTGCCCCCAATCGCCACAATTCCCTCCATAATGCCCCTATTGACCTCCCCCCCAATGTCCATTTCCTACCTCCCTGGTGGTCCAGTAGCATGGCAGGAGAGGTCTGTGCCTCCTTCTTCAGACCTCAAAAGCTGGAGCTCCCATGCCGGGATTCATCAAACTGCGGGAAGAGCAGAGTATCAAATACTCTGCTCTTTGTCGCAATCATTGATGGATACCTTTGGGTATTCATCAATGATTTTGAGTGTTTCGCATACGCAAAGCAGGGGAAATTGCATAAATTGGCCAGTCTGGGGAAAAACCCACACATACGCATGAGCGAAAATATGTATGCGTGCGTTTGCACCATACATTCAAATGGGATCTGCCAGCTTGAAGCTAGCGGATCACATTTGCGGATCTATCTGGACATCACTTACTGTAGAATAACTGATGGCCACATCCAATCTGAAAGTTGCTGAATGGGCGAATGGTTAATGCGCAAAGAAATCCTCCGATTTTCTTGCACATTAAGCCATTCGTACCTTGATGAAACCTGGCCTAAGAAAAAGTATCAATTCTAGGGAAATCAACAGCACACAAGAAACAATTAAAAGTCCCCAAATACACTGATTTAATTGGGGTCTATAACACCATGATTGCTAGGGAGGCCTACAGTTGCATTGCTTTGCAATGTATTGAAGGCCACTCTCACATACAAGAGGTGGACAAAACAATAGACTAAGCAGTTTCATTTCTGATAAGGAAAGAGCCGCTTTATACACGTTTGCATGAATGTACGAATGCACCAGTGCAGTCTCCTGAAAGTCAGTGGCTATACTTAAAGGAGCATTAAACTTTTTTTAATGAATATCTGTATTTTATAGAGCTGTATGAGTAACACAAAGACATTCCCACTGTTATCAGTTCTTTTATTCAGATCAAATAATCAGGAACTGAATTTCAGAGCGTGTACTTCCTGAAGGTTCTGACAGCATGACTCAGCAGTCTGGATCACATTCTATGGATAACTGTGTTTTGAATTTCCTCAGAATAACTAATTGGATTTTGACTACTAGAGGGCAATGTTAATGCAAAAAAAACATATCAAAAGGCCATGAGAGACACATTTGTTTTAGGTGGTGTTGCTTGGGGTCCAGTTGGTGGGCAGGGAATTACCTAGAATTTTGTAATTACTTCAAGACTCTATTCGCAGACCTATTATTTAAAACAAGACCACATTTTATTTACACAGTCTAATTTATAAACACATATGCTGAAGTTTAAACAAACTTTAATGTTTGTTTTATTGCTGTGGAGAAATGTGATACACATATACACACCACAGTCTGATCGCCTAAAAAGAGGGACACTCTGATAGGAAAGAGATAGATGGATTTGAGTCTGAAAGAGGGAATTCCTCCTAAAAAGGGATACTTTGGCGGTATGAAGCCTGCTTACAGTCAATTAAATACAGCATATAGAGCACTGACTGATGCAGACATTGTTTTACTATACAGTACCTGCTTTCATAGTACTTGACAGAAATCTCTCTAAAGTAAAAATTCAGTGAGTTCACTGTCAGGGACATAAATGTGTAGAAAAAAAATGAATGAAGATTTTAATAAAATATATGCAAATTGACTGTCCGTATTATACATTTTCAGAATATGTAAAGTCAACTATTAGGCCTAATGTCACTTTAACAGAAGTACTTACTTAGGTAGGTGTCCTAATCTTCATATAAAATCCAGGCATATATATTTGTATATATTTTGCATGCTATATTCAGTTGCCTGTATTCACTGTGCACCAGTTTAGGACTGTATTTAGTTTCATCTCCACACAATAAACTTTCAGTTTAAATGAGAACAGACAAGAAGAGAGTGAGCCCCTCCTGTGATTCTACTGGGACATGAGAACCTCAAAGTATTATTATGTCCTTGTTCAGTTACAGACTACAGCAAAGTTCACATGCAAAAAACTGTAAATACATATAACTGACTGCTGTATGAAAGCCACATTCTTAAAGGGTATATATCACCCCTATACAAGTTAGCCAGAATACTTAGATTATATAGCAAATATGTGTAAATGTTTATTAATTTCTTTTTTAAAGCTTTAGTTGGTCGAGACGGTAGTAATAAACACTGCCCTGCACCTTCTTCTGGACAGACTGCGGGTACCTGCTCTGATATAGATGATGGATGATGCAGCACTGGGATACATGGGGGTGTGGATACCCCCTCTCTCTCAGTAACTGTGCATAGCCTGAAAGGGTATGTGGAGATGCCCAGGACCTACTCTCCCCACAAACTCAGTTCTGCTGTGCATGTGATATAAATATAAACAAATAGCTCATAAGCAAAGAAAATGGACAGATGTTAAGGGTAGAAAAATGTTCATAAAGATGCTAAAATGACTGCCATGTATACTGGAAACAATAATACACAAAGTCAACTAAACTTCAGACTGGTTTTGAAATATATTTAACCCTTTGAGCACCTGAGTGGTGCCCACACCCCTCTGGCGCTCAAAGGGTTAAGGACCAAAGGAGTGAGCAACACATTGCCAATATATGGCTTTGCAATGTGTTCCACACCTCTCTGGTCCTTAAATGGTTAAGCACAAGATCTTAGAGTCTGAAACGGTTCTGTGTAGTGACATAATAACGAGACATGAATATCCTTGTGGGCTCTTTATCTTTTTTTATTTTATTTTTCATTTTTTATGAAGTTCAAAATGAAAGAGGAGTGATTCTGGAGCAAACTAACCGTACCATAAGAGCCAAGTACAAACCTACTAATGCTTCACCCAGTTGTGTATCTACTCGCCCTCTCAGTATAACCAACTTCCAAACACTGCAATTAGTGAATTAGTTGACTAAGGTTGGCCAACATTAACGGCTTACCTAAAATCTAGATAATTATATTAACCACTCCACCCCGATCAATTATCTTAGTTACCCAGGCTAAAAAAAATGTGTAGTTATTTGTAAACGGAGAAGATAAAATGAAATGTTGGTAAAATTAATGACACATTGCCCACAGCAAACAAACAGCAAAGTGGAGCAATGTTTGGTCAGTCAACTGCACCACAGTGAACAAGCCATAGTTCACTAAATCCACAATAATTTAAATGGTTTTTAACCCCTTAATTGCTAGACAGGTCACAGTTCATTGGAAAGAAAAATGTTTGTGGCTTTTCTAGCATTCAAGGGGTTAAAAGCACAAATTAAAATCAATGTGTAATTATAATTGTCCCCGATGGAGCAGATGATTTGCTCCAGAATGGCTCCACATTGCTTTTATACACAAGGCCCTATGTGTCCCTTATGTCAGTAGATCTAGCATCTCTTCCCAAAAGTCTGTCTGAGAATGTGGCGTCTTCAGATAATCAGTGCCATCACACTGGTCAAGCTTTCCATGGATACCAGTTGTACAAATTGTGACAGAGTCCCAGGAATAGTGATGGAGGGTGTATATATAGCTCCCCAAATCCTGCAGGATATCTATCCTGATTAGCCATAGGGAAATGTAGTGTATAGGTAACGCATCGTTTATTGCAAATCTGTGTATTTTGGGTCCCTGGAGTGGAGCATTTGGAGAGAAGGGTGGGCCAGTGCTCCACTCCACAGTTTTACAGTGACTGATATAGGGCAGGTAAGGAATCCACACCAGGAATTACATCACTCCCTACTTTCACTCACCTGCCTCTGGTAATCAATGCAGCTGGCAGTCAAATACCTCCCCCTGCACTGAGACATGCTATCCAGAGAGGAAGGAATTAACCTCTGAAAGACTGAAAAGTGTGAGTTTACTTGTAGCTGGTGGACTGTGTTGCTGTACCTTTATTTCTCAAGCTGGTAAATGGACTAGCAGTCCAAATACAGTCAGGAGCTGATGTGTTTAGTTAGTGCTCAGTAGAGCAAGGATTTTGTTTTGTTTGATTTGTTTGTGATGCTGCTGTCTCACCACAAATAAACTGCAAAGACATGAATTATCCTCCTCCTGTATGTGAAGTGTCTCTGCAACTTAGAAGACTGATCCCAAGAAAGAAGATACAAAACAATAAAGAGTACTTTTGTCACTATAGTCCCAAAACATAAGATCATAACCAGGTGATAACTGAGACGCATTTTCAACGTATTAGACTTTCCGAGTATCCAAGGGTTTAAATAACTAAACTTGTTTTCTGCCAGCCATATTACTCCTAACAATTTAACTAGCTTCACATAATTTTGAGGTAATATTAACCTTCTAAGCGCCAGAGAGGTGCCCCTCTGGCACTCAAAGGGTTAACATTCTACAATGCTGTGTGCCCATATATAGGTTCACACAATGCTAAACATAAATGTACAAAACCAATTCTGTAATATGAAATACATTAATCCATTAGGAGTCCCAATGTCTTCCTAATGGCAGTTTACTAAGCTATGTACATGCAAAACCTTATTACCATTTGTACCAAGGGAAGGACAAAGGGGAAGTCTGTGTTTTGGGATGGTTCTTTCCACTTCTCCTTGATTAATCCCTTAAAGGGATAGTAACACTTCGTTTTAACTTTATTTTATTTTGTAGGCATTAAAAAAACATGAAGAATGATATAAGTCTTATCTCTCAAACCTTTATGGTTTATGAGATATTCACAAGCAAAGTTCCCCTCCCCGCCCCTTTTTCCTAGTGTAAGCCATCTCTTCTCAGATGTGGATCAGGTTGTATGACAGTACAGATAACAGAAGGGGACAATTTTCTTTGTATGAAAACAATGAAAGCCCTTCCCCCCTTGAAAAGTTTTTCAGCTTTTTCCCTTATCTTAATTGAAGATTGTCCCTCTCTGCAGTCTACCTGGGCATCTCCCTTCTTATCTGGTTGAACAGGGGGGGGATACTTTGTTTGTGAATATCTCTTAAACCATAAAGGTTTCAGAGATAAGACTTATATCATTCTTCATGTTTTTTTAATGCCTACAAAATAAAATAAAGTTAAAATGAAGTATTACTATCCCTTTAAGGACCAGCTGTGCATGCATGCGGCGGTCACTTAAGGACCATGGAGCATATTTTTTTGGAATCCGACTCTGGACTCCCCGAACGGCATGCAGCCGGGCGGGGAGCCCGGAATTCCATGACGGTCTGGGACTGTCATGGGTCCTTAAGATGTTAAATCAATGTAATGCGCAAAGCATCAAGGAATTTGGTAATGTCATATGCTTACTCCATGTGCATGCTATGGGACTACAGCATAGGACTTGCTGGCATTATAGTCCATAACTGGTAGAGTGTGCCTACAGTGATCATACTCCATAGTTCTTATCCTTCCTTAGGTGAACTTGTACATTTGCCCCACTGAGTTTTTACACAGTGAGCCAACTGTAATGTGTGTCCAGATCATGAGGCAGAAGAAGTCTTAGAGGGTCCCAAACTGGGTTGGAGACTTTTTCCTGTTTGGCAAGGAGCATCTTCCACCAGTGGGCCTTTGAGCAGCTGCCCACTTTGCCTTACTGTCAAAACTGTGCTGGCAGGAGGACTATTGGCATGAAAATGATGTGCTATAAAACAAATATTGGGCTATATGAGTGTCCCTGAGATATTTCCATGATCTGATTGATAGCTCCTGATGTCTGATATAATTTGGCTCTCTGACTCCGAGTTTACATTTTTAAGTACTGCAGTGACCTCTAACTAGGGTTGCCACCTTTTCTTAAAAAAATACCGGCCATGGCATTCTCTCCATAGACTTAACATTAGACAGAAGCCAATTTTTTACCGGCCTGCCGGTAAAATACCGGCTGGGTGGCAACCCTACCTCTAACATATAAATCAGTACTAATTATTTTACTAATAAAGTTTATTTTACTTAACTTGAAGAGTTTTTATTATATTATTTCACCTTTTTAATCATGTTCACAAAACCAAAATGACACAATGATAAATTTCACTTTATCAATGTAAACTTGAGGTGAGCAATGTGAGGTCCTCCAGCTCTTACTGGACTACAATCAAGTCATGTGACTTTTAGTCTAGCAGCAACAGCTTCTGGATGATGATGGGAATTGCGGTCCAGCAATAGCTACAGGGACTAATTTTGCCCAGCCCTTATGCAAACAGAAAATGCATGAACCAGCTCTCTTTGCACATAAAGCCAGGGTGCTGCTATATAATTAGGTGGAAAGACTATATGTAGAAACACATTCAATTTTCACTTATTTTCTCAAACACAGATGGGGGGAATGCACTAATCTGCCAGAAAAACCTTCCACTGTTAAGACTATAATGCAGGGGTGGGCAACTTGAGGCCTTCCACCTACTGCCAGACTAACTCCCATCATCCCACCATCCCACCATAAGCTGGTTGGGAATGATGGAGCTGTAGTCTTTGAGCAGCTAAAGGGCCACGTTTCCCACCCCTCTCATAATGAGAGGAAGACATCTTTATATTGTTAGTATATGACAGGGTTGTCCAAGTTCCGTCCACAAGGGCCACCAAAAGACCAGTATGTAAGGATTTCCCTGTATAAGCACAGGTGAGTTAATCAGTGGCTCATTCATTTTGACTGACTCACCTGTGCTTTTAACCCCTTAACGACCCTTGACGGTCATAGTACATCAAGGGTCGATCCGACTGAAAGACTCTAACGGAAGCTGAGAAGGGACCGCGTCGCCTTCCGCCGTCGTTCCTGGGTCTCTCCTTCTCAACGCCAGATAAGCGCCGTTGAATGCACCAGTTGAAGTATGAACAGTCACTGGAAACAGCCACAGGATCGCGGGAAGCAGGGAAGAGTCCACGTCGCCGCCTGACAGTCCACAAAGTTAGGACGCAGGAAACTGGCAGCAGGCGGTCAGCGATTCAGGATACTTGGCGCAGATGGGTATCAGAGTGGATACTTTAGACCATAAGCAATACAAAACTCCAGGACTCCTTGTTCACTCCAAAACAGAACTCTCTTTATTGTCACAAACCACAGATATTTATATACAGTACAGTACATTGGATCACATGGGGAAACCTGATACAATAGGGAACATGATTAAATCAGACAAAAGCCAGCAACAGCTGGTCTTAACAGATACAATGACTCAGACAGGGTTACATTTCAGATACACAGGGGTTTGATTGAACAAAGACTTGAGGGCGTGAACTAATTACCACATGGCAGGGGGTCAACATAGTGAATGGCTGGAGTTGCTATAATCCACATCTTAGGGACAGTGGCCCAAGGTTGGAGCCTTTGATTGACTATTTTGACTGCCCTGCCCCAACTTTGATCAATCACTGGTCTGCCTACCATTTCCCAGGTTAAGATAAGGAAGATATTTGCATACCTGGCAGTTGGTGATTGCACAAACCTTCAAATTGGACAAGTACAATTAAACACATACAATATTTGAAAATACATAAAACCAAACTTAATACACAAACCAATGTTCTTAACTATAAGTCTTTGTTCCTGGCAATAGCTGGCCAGTTCGTATGCCAGAGCCCACAGCTACATCCAAGCAGGGCAACAAGGTCCATAGTTTTTAAGTAAATAGTTTGTGGTCCAGACAAGGGCTCAGTAACGGGTAGGATCCGTTACAAAGACCCATGACGTACTATGACCGTGATGGAGTTCTGGGCTCCCCCCGCGGCTGCACATCGTTCGGGGTGTCCGGAACCAGAAAAAGAAAAAAATGCTCCGCGGTCCTTAACTCACGTCGCTGTGCCAATCGTTAAGGGGTTAATCAGGGAAATCCTTACATCCTGGTCTTTTGGTAGCCCTTGTGGACTGAACTTGGATAGCTTTGATATATGACATTCCTAAACCACTTCCCCTTCCCACTGGTACTAGCTATGTAAACAGCTTACTGTGGTCAAGTGCAGCATTTATTTTAGAGCTGAATTGTATCTGTACATCTCCTACCCCCCACTTGATTGCATACATTGTCAAACACAAAAGTCAGTGCAAACTTTAAGAAAAATGTAAAGCGTTAGTGAAAAAACGTCAGGCAGACTTTAACCCCTTAAGGACCGGACATTATGGGACATTTCCGTCCCATAACGTCCGCATAGGGGCACGTTGACGGGCCGGTACACGTGACCTGTCACGTGTATCGGCGTGTCACTATGGGGCTTGAAATAGATCGCTCCGATCTTGGAGCGGTCTATTTCATGCCCCATTTTTACTTACAGCGCTCCCGGTAGAGCGCTGTAAGTAAAATGTACGTGACGTACCAGGACCGTCAAGGGTCTTTCAAGAAAGTTTACCCTTGACGGTCCTGGTACGTCAAGGGTCCCTAAGGGGTTAAAATGTTTTCAGATTGGAGTGAGGCATTTAAGCTATAATTACTAAACTTTAGCCAAGAAATACATTGGGCTGTGTTTATAAAAGCAAAGTGGTGCAATTCTTGGCCAAGCCAACTGCACCACAAGAGTAGGGTGACCAGACCTCCCCTTTAAACGGGGACACATATGAAAAATACATACTGCAGGGCTGCTTTGATTTCAGTGCAGTCCTGAAATATGCCTATTTCCTATGTGTCCCCAGTTAAAGGGAAGGTCTGGTCAGCCTACACAAGAGACATGATAAAATTACTAAAATTCACACTAAGTGGGGCTTCTTTTAGCACCTTCAATGCTGGTGAGATCTCCAAAGCAATTTTACTTGCCCCTGTGGTAAAGTTGGTCTGCCCCAGAACTTCAACAGTTCTCTGTTATAAATAAGGCCAATAGTCTTACATATGAGTAAGGAGAAAACGGCAGAGCACAAAGCTGCAAATATGGCACGAGCATACTAAAGTAGCAATGAATAATAATTCTAAGAATATGAACTTCTTTTAGGACTCTCTGGAGCTGTAATCGTATATTTTCCCTGTGACTGTACTTTGTCTAAGGCAGCAGATAATGTCGTACTGCAGAAGTGAACTGATTCTATTTGGTGGCTCATCGCAAATTGTGTCAACAATTCATAATCCTTGAATAAAGGCTTTAAAACAAAAGCTCACATACAGTTCTGCAAATATGAACCTAAATTCAGTTACCTGGATGCGTAAAATAACCCAAACAATTATTAAACCATTTATTTAATACTAGCGAAGTATCAGTATCACACTATGCACATAATACTTCCATGTGTTCTCAGTGCTGATGAGAATTAGATTACACATTTGTGAATGTAGTGTGTACATTGGGTCTTATGCACAAAAGTAGTGCAATTCTGGGGCAAACAAATTGCATCATAAGGACAGTAAAATTCCCCAAACTTCTATTGATTGATATGGGGTTAACCCTTTGAGTGCCAGAGAGGTATCCAACGCATTGTTAAGCTTTGCATACTAGAATGGTCTCTAATGCAATGATTCATGATGCGTTGGAGACCTAAGGGTTAAAAAGCAACATTTAAAATCAACCTAAAGTTTTATCTTGGTCCCAGTTAGCTCCGGAACTGGTCTTTTCTATTGTGCACAAGGCCCTCTGTCTAGTACAAATGACTGCAACATTATACAAAGCACAAGGTAAACAACAATTTGCTGTCATATAAAGATGCATACAGTATATAATACCCACTGTATTCTATCCATCATTAGGAATAGAAAGGAATTCCAACAACCTGCTTATAAATATAACTGAGGCCTAGTTACAAGGCATTTATCACTGGTTTTATCTAACAGACTGATGCCTTGGGGAGACATCTGTAGATAAGAGCTTTGATAAAATAAACTGCTGTAATAATAAGTATAGCAATCAGTCCTGTTAAGAAACAAGAGAATAAATAGGTACTTGTTGTACAGGCTCAAGTCCATAGTCCAGGGGTGGACAACTAGAGGCTCTCCAGCTGTTGAGAAACCACAATTCCCATCAACCCCAGTCACCCAGCATCTGCCTGGGAAAGATGGGCGTTGTAGTTCAAAACAGCTGGAGGGCTTCAGACTGTCCACCCTTACCTTAGTCACACGTCTAAAACCCTGTATCTTCTTACCAGCCTGGGAACAATATTCTGATCTCTTTCAGAGACAACTGCATGCTATTTCCTTCCTCCCGGCAGTTCCACCTGGATGTGTCTTTCCAGCAGCAGTGCCACCTTCTCACTGGCTGACTGAGGCTATACAAAGGGTCACACCCACACAGAGGATGATGTGGCCACAACACAGTTGCAGTCATCATTACAGCAGGACATACAGGGAGGAGATGAAGTCATATGTACAGGAGAGACAGGTCTACACTTCCTGACCTGGTGTCTGCTGTACCTGCCTGAGACACAGAGAGGGAGGCTCACTAATAATGTATTAACCCTTTGGGTGCCCCTCTGGCACTCAATGGGTTAAATGCGTTCAAGAACTAATTGAAATACGTACTAAGATTTGCTGTAGAAATTCTGGGGCAAACCAACTGTATCGTAGAGGACAAACAAAAAATCCCAAATCCCCGGGGATTTAAATACAACTTTTACTCCCTTGAATGCTAGAAAAGTCTTTACAATATGTTGGAGACCTCTCTAGTGCTGAATTAACCTTTTGAATGCCAGAGAGGAATGCAGCATGTTGCAATGCGTTGAGTACCTCTCTGGCAATCAAAGGGTTAAAAGCCCTATTAAATTCATTCTGAATATTAGTTCACCATGGCGCAGCTGGTTTTCCCCAGAAGAGTGCCACTATTGCTTTGGACACAAAGGCCTTGTGGGAGCCCAGCCTCTATCTAAGAACACATTTGTTCATACTTGCCCATTGCTCAGACACGACTGCATCAAAGCTGATCATATCTACCCTTGACTACAGTAACCTGCTTCCAGGCTCATTTACGTCACTTGCAGAGCCTAATCTCCTGTGTCATTATGCAAATCCTTGTGTTGCCTCCCAATATCAGTCACACTCAAATGTAAAACTCCAGCAATAACCTACAAACCAAGCAACAGTCCTGCTCCCAACAGCATGTCAGGTGCATCTCCAACATCCCCACTATGTCCTCTACTCCCCATATTATAAGCTTTTCTCTTCCCTGAGAAATTCTTGCACCAAAAAAAGTCTCCCCAGCTGCAGTATATTGGAACGCTCTACCACTTTCATTTAAAGGTATAGTAATGGTTAGGTATTACTGTAATATTATTCTACAAATACATGTAGTATAATCAATGTGTAGCTCTGTAACAATCCATAATGTTGCAGTTTCATTTTATAACAATAAAAGGTCCCCCCTCCCTACCCTTTTCCATACGTCACAAATCATCCCCCTGATCTGGAATCCAGTCAGCAGGCCGGACAGATCGCAGCAAGGGACAATCTTCTCTCTATCAGTATAAGGAAAACCCAGTCCACCCCCCCCCACACACACACACACACACACACACACACACACACACACACACACACACACACACACACACACACACACACACACACACACACACACACACACACACACACACTTGGTGAAGGAGGGCAGATTTTTCCTTATGCTGAAATAAGATTGTTCGTTGTTACGTTCCATTCGGACTGGCTTGCTGCTCTAGGAGGATGATTCATGACATATGGAAATGGGGCAGGAGGGTGACTCTTTATTATAGAATAAAAGAAAATGGCAACATTATAGATGGTTACAAAGCTACACATCATTATACAAATATATGAAGAAGGATCGATATTACAGTGATACCTAACGATTACTTTAAGCTTTTGTCACTTAACCCCTTAACGACCGGCCGCGCAGACATGCGGCGGTCACTAAAGGACCACGGAGCATTTTTATTTTTTTTTTGGATTCCGGACTCCCTGATCTGCGTGCAGCCGCTGGGGGAGCCTGGAATTCCATGACGGTCATAGTACGTCATGGGTCATTAACTCAGATCTACCCATGACATACTATGATCGTCAAGGGTCGTTAAAGGGTAACTATAATTTTGAAATTGCAAGGGGTTAAAATACTCATTTAAATCAAAGAGCATTTTAATTTTCCCCTATGGTTTGCTGCTATGCCCTAAGGCCCACAGCTATAGAAGCAAACTGGAGTAATTCAACCACACTATAGGGAAAAATAAAAATTCCCAAATTCCCATTCACTTGAATAGAGTTTTTCAACCCCTTGAACACCAGATAGGTCTCCAGTGCATTGATTTACAATATATTGAAGACCTCACTAGCATTCAAGGTGTTAAAACCCAATTTAATTTAACAGGGATTGTAACGGAAGCTGAGAAGGGACCGCGTCGCCTTCCGCCGTCGTTCCTGGGTCTCTCCTTCTCAACGCCAGATAAGCGCTGTCAGGTGCACCAGTTGGAGTATGAACAGTCACTGGAAACAGCCACAGGATCGCTGGAAGCAGGGAAGCAGGGAAGAGTCCACGTCGCCGCCTGACAGTCCACGAAGTTAGGTCGCAGGAAACTGGCAGCAGGCGGTCGGCGATTCAGGATACTTGGCGCAGATGGGTATCAGAGTGGATACTTTAGACCATAAGCAATACAAGACTCCAGGACTCCTTGTTCACTCCAAACCAGAACTCTTTTTATTGAAACAAACCACACATATTTATAGTCAAACCTTACATTCAAATAAATGGACCAAGCAAATACATTAGGAACATAATTCAATCACACAGTAGACAAAAGGTCAATGGTTTAACAAATACAATGACTCAGACGTCATTACATATCAAATAGAAAAGGGTTGCTGAACTCACACAATGGACATAAAGACTGGAGGGACTTGAATGAATTATCACACAGCAGGGGGTCTCAATACAATGGCTTTAATGCCTGCAATACACATTGCAAGTAACATTAGGTAAACTCAAATTATTAACCCCTAATGGCCCTGTTCCCTGAAAGCAGGCTATGATTTTTAGTCCTTTTTGGCACATCTGTCCACCAATATAATATCCCAAAGCTCTACATAGCTTGCGGCACTGGGCTGACAATCCATATGCCTAGACAAGGGTTGGTTTAGGCATGACAGAAATGTCCACAGTTTTTGGTTAAACAAACTTATGGCCAGACAAGGCCTAAGTAACGGATAACATCCGTTACATTTCTCCCCCTTTTAGTACCAAGCCAGCGGGTACAGCAGGAAACGCTGGCTTGGAGCTGTAGGAGGGCATAGAGATGGTGAGGCACTTGTCTGGACAGTACATTAGTCCGGAGGCCTTGGTCCTAGGCCAGTTTTAACTGTGGGGCCCCTTGTCCTGGGCCAGAGATTGAAATAGTCTTTCTGTCCTGGGCCAGGGGAAAACAGGAGCCCTTTGTCTGGGCCTGGTAGTGGTGCACAAGGCCCTGCTCCTGGGCCAGTGAGGAGAATGCCAGTTCCTTTGTCCTTAGTCCTGGGCCAGGGAAATTGTTGCTTGGTTGCCCTGACCAACATCAAATTAGGTGGCCTCTCCTGGGCCCCTCTCCAGGCAGGGCTGAGGACCAATCCTTCTGGGTCTGGGGCCAGTGGCTCCGGGTCAGGAGCCAGTCTATAAGGGGGATCTCCCTGGGGCAATTGTGCCTCTGGCTTCTGGGCATCAGAGTTTGGAGAGAGAGGCACATCTCCCCCTTTTAGTTGGGCTAGGGCCCCAGAGGGACAGAAGCGGATGAAGTTCCCACGCTCCTGAGTCAAATCAGGTATGGGCCTGATGGGGAATACATTCCCACCCACCAAGCTGGGGTCAACAGGGGACAGGGCAACACAAATCGCGGTCCCACTCACCCAGGTGGGGATCTCCAGTGCAGGGGTACAAACAGGCTCCTTAATGATGACTGTGGCCCCACTCACTAGGCCAGGGGGCTCAGGGGGAGGCAGAACAAATGCTGGGCTGGGGATGAGGATGGCTGTCCCACTCATCCCAGCCAGGACTTCACAGGACCTGGTGCTCTTGCTCCCACGCACCAAGTCAGGGGTTACAGGGGGACTGATGGGGCACTCCTTCCCACCCATCAGGTCATACAACATATCCAGGGGAGTTCCAGCAGCCCTACTCTCTTCCAGTCCGCTGGGGTCCTCCTCTGGTAGGCCATCACACCCAGGCCTTTCTTTTTCCTTGAGGGAGACCGCAGTCCCATCCCTCAAGGCGGCATTATTTGTAATCCTGGGGAGCCCGCACGGCTCCGCTCCCAGGGCATCTTCCACCCCCACCAGGGGCAACATTTTGGGGCTGCTGCTGGGTTCTCTCACACCCATTACAGCAGGGGTCTCAGGGGAACTGATGGGCTTGCTCCCACCCAGCAGTTTACAGTCCATATTTGTAGGAGGGCCAGTGGCACTATTTTCTCCCATCCCACTGGGGTCCTCCTCCTGTAAGCCATTACACATAGGTCTTTCTTCTGCCTTGAGGGAGACCGCAGTCCCATCCCTCAAGGCGGCATTGCTTGTAACCCTGGGGAGCACGCACGGCTCCGCTCCCAGGGCATCTTCCACCCCCACCAGGGGCAACATCTTGAGGCTGCTGCTGGGTTCTCTCCCACCCACTATAGCAGGGGCCTCAGGGGGACTGATGGGCTTGCTCCCACCCATCAGTTCACAGTCCATATCTTTAGGAGGGACAGCAGCACTGTTTTCTCTCAGCCCACTGGTGTCCTCCTCCTGTAGGCCATTACACATAGGCCTTTCTTCTGCCTTGAGGGAGACCGCAGTCCCATCCCTCAAGGCGGCATTACTTGTGATCCTGGGGAGCACGCACGGCTCCGCTCCCAGGGCAACAGGGGCACTGGTGAGGAGTGTATTCCCACTCACCAGTGTGGAGTGAACAGGGCCAGCTCCATCCAAGTCCTCAGCTTCACTGAGGTCCTCCTCAGATGAGGGTCCCCCCCAACATTCTTCCTCTTCTCCTGCACACAGTTCACGCCAGTACCGGCCACGTACAATATCCATCAGCCTATCAATCTTGGCCACCGATGGCTTGTATCCCAGAAGCGGCATAAGGTTCACCATCCTCCGGTACACTGGGTCATCACTCGGTCCGATTCCAATAATAGTCCACTTTTCCTCCACTAAAAAGTCAATGTACTTCCAGTCGGGCTCTACAGCTCCGAGGTGTGTGCGGAAGTCACTGAGACCCCATACGGGTCCAACTGATTCGATAAGATCCAAGAAGTCCAGAAAACCCCATTCGGGCAATACTGCTCCGCCGGATCCGCGTGCCGCCATTCCTCATTCGATACACTCGATGAAAGAAGGAGAAATCCCACCGCTCTGCCACCAATGTAACGGAAGCTGAGAAGGGACCGCGTCGCCTTCCGCCGTCGTTCCTGGGTCTCTCCTTCTCAACGCCAGATAAGCGCTGTCAGGTGCACCAGTTGGAGTATGAACAGTCACTGGAAACAGCCACAGGATCGCTGGAAGCAGGGAAGCAGGGAAGAGTCCACGTCGCCGCCTGACAGTCCACGAAGTTAGGTCGCAGGAAACTGGCAGCAGGCGGTCGGCGATTCAGGATACTTGGCGCAGATGGGTATCAGAGTGGATACTTTAGACCATAAGCAATACAAGACTCCAGGACTCCTTGTTCACTCCAAACCAGAACTCTTTTTATTGAAACAAACCACACATATTTATAGTCAAACCTTACATTCAAATAAATGGACCAAGCAAATACATTAGGAACATAATTCAATCACACAGTAGACAAAAGGTCAATGGTCTAACAAATACAATGACTCAGACGTCATTACATATCAAATAGAAAAGGGTTGCTGAACTCACACAATGGACATAAAGACTGGAGGGACTTGAATGAATTATCACACAGCAGGGGGTCTCAATACAATGGCTTTAATGCCTGCAATACACATTGCAAGTAACATTAGGTAAACTCAAATTATTAACCCCTAATGGCCCTGTTCCCTGAAAGCAGGTTATGATTTTTAGTCCTTTTTGGCACATCTGTCCACCAATATAATATCCCAAAGCTCTACATAGCTTGCGGCACTGGGCTGACAATCCATATGCCTAGACAAGGGTTGGTTTAGGCATGACAGAAATGTCCACAGTTTTTGGTTAAACAAACTTATGGCCAGACAAGGCCTAAGTAACGGATAACATCCGTTACAGGGATGTTTATTTCTCTCCTATGGTGCAGCTGGTTTACTCCGGAATAACCTCAGTTTTATAAATATGGGCCTAAGATACCACACTGAAGAATATATAACTCAGTAAGAACCATCTCTACATACAATAAATTAAGATGTTTTATCCGTTTGTTACAATAAATAAAGAGATAATCTGTATAATGTACCAGTTTGGAAAAATACTGGACTTGATGCTGTACTGAGGAGAAGGGGTGTTACTCTGAAGAGAGAACCAATTGGTAACAAACAAACATTCCCTAAATTCCCACATTGTTCCAATGTGTTAGGGACCTCTTCAGCACTCATGTGCTAAACTTGAATTCAAATTTGCTTATTTAAATACTTCATGTTAAGCTTAACTCTTTGAGTGCCAGAGGGCAATATGTTGTGTAGCCCTCTGGCACTCAAAGGTTTAAAAAAAGAGGGTACATACTGTAGTTCAGGAAATACTTATTTCAGATAGTTTCCCCTCAATGTGGTTTCATATTGCAGTTCTGATCTTGTATTGTAATCCATATGAAGTAGCCTATGGTGCTGTACTCAACATACATAAATGGCAGTATCAATATCTTCGAAACTAGGGATAGTCAATTGTTGGACTTTATCTCCCATCATCGCTAACCAGCCAGCAGCTGACTGAGAATGATGGGAGTTGTAGTTCCAGCAGTTGTAGATCTAACAAATGACGACGCCCAGTAATGAACTATACATACCTCCAAACATTTCAGATTGCCAAAGGGGGACACTTGTGTTTTAGGGGGTGTTGCTGTGGGCATGGCTGGTGGGCAGGGCATTATCGATAATTTTCAGACTATTTCACTACCTATTGACACCTCCTTGTGTAACCTAATAAATGATTTATAATAAGACCAAAGTGTTTTATTTACACAGACTAATTTATAAACACATATACTGATGTTTAAACAAATATTAATGTGAGTTTTATTGATGTAGAGCAATGTGATATATTTATATATACATCACAAAGTCTGCCCTCCTAAAAAGAGGGACATCAGGGTGGGAAAGAGGGACAGAGGGATTTGGGTCTAAAAGAGGGACTGTCCCTCCTAAAGAGGTACACTTGGGAGGCATGACTACATATACACTGGCTAACATGACACACAGGCAGTTTTGAAAGAAGTTTTCAAATATGTAAACTTGAACTTAAGGTGACAAGTCCTTTAAAAGCCCTATTAAAATAATTGGAAAATTGTATGTTTTCCTTATGGTGCAGGTTGATTTGCTCCAGACTTCCCCAGTTCCCCTTAGCACCTCAGCTAAATGTTTTTTTGTATATTAACCATTTGAATGCCAGAGGTAACTGCAACACAGTAATATGCAATTTGTTGTGCACTTCTCAAAGAGTTAATATATTTTTGGTGAAAATCAGATATTTTTATTATTACATTTGTGATACTGGAATCCCTCCACAGTTACATCGAGGGGACGCTATTCACAGCTCCCTCTGTGATATCAATTGTGCTGTGGGTACAGCAGCAATGTGTACAAGCAGGGGTGTACCTAAAGGGGATGCAGAGGGCACATCTATGTTGTGGCCCAGCATCAAAAGGGAGCCCCATCTGCCCCAAAGTCCAGTAGATTCTAGTTATGTATCTGTGAAAATATTTGTGTTACTGGGCCCACCGATGATTAGTTATGTCATGGTATACAGGACTACAAAGACATTCACCCAAAGAAAGTTCTTAAAGGAATAGTAACACTTAAAGGGATAGTAATGTTTCACAAAAACAGCAGCTCCAATTAATTTTCATAGTATTTGAGCCATAGAGTGTTATTTCATTACTGCCAGAGTTGTAGTTCAAGAGTAATTGAATGATAAAGTATCCCCCTCTCGCCCCTCTTACCTAGTGTAAGCCATCTCCCGTCAGATGTGGAATCTGGTCCACAGACCAGACAGATCACAGCAAGGGACAGTCTTCTTATTGTGAGAACAATGAAAACCCTACCCCCTTAACAGTTTTTTTCAGATTTTTCCCTTTTGCTAATTGAAGATTGTCCCTCTCTGCAGTCCACTTGGACACCACCTTTCTGTTCTGAGCTGAGCAGTGTTACATCAGTAAAAAGGTTGGGAAGGGGATACTTTATCATTCAATTACTCTTGAACTACAACTCTGACAGTACTGAAATTACACTCTCCAAATACTATGAAGATTAATTAGAGTTGCTTTTATTTTGAAAAACTACTATCCCTTTAATATGTTAACTATTATATACATATAGTAGTGTTTATCATACTAAGTAAAACAAGTGTACTCCCACTGCTGAGAGGTGTTTTATTCAAATGTTATTGCAGCTCAAACTTTTATTATATTATTATTCAGTTGACCATAAATCTCCATAGGATGATGTAGAAACAGCGCCACGGTGCGATTTCAGGCAACTGAATACTGCACCTAAAATAATCAAGTTTGCTCTACAATAACTTTTGAATAAAACACCTCTAAATGGCAGAAGTCCCCTTGTTTTACTCAGGTGGATAAACCTTACAATACATATTTTACATACTGCAAATTTCAGACCCACTATAGAAGGTGTCAGACTGGTTTTATAGTTACTACTAAGTGAATGTAAAATCCTGGCACATGAACATCAATATCTCTTTTGTGCATAAAATAACAATAGAAATAAAACATGTCAAAGTTCAGTCCATATATATCTAAGGACACCGATTTATCCCTAGATAATGAAAGAAGCCGAAACTTGCCTTGACAATCCCTAACATGTCTGGTTTTACCTACAGTGAAATGTATCATATTCCTCAAGCAATATCTTAATGCCTTGAGGACTGTAGAGGTGTGGAATGCATTGCTCCGCAATAAGTTGCTTGCCCCTCAGGTCCTCAAGGGCTTATCAAAGCACTTAACCCCTTTGAGTGCCAGAGAGTTAAGGGTTAAGATTCATGATGCGAACATCACAGAAGAAATGCCGGTAGAGTAAGGTAAGCATAGTGATTTTGGAGCTAACCACCCTTGCTATAGGAGACCATTACAAAAATCTCAGCGATTAGATGGGGCTTTCAACCTTGTGAATGCTAGAGGCCTCCAATGCATTGCATGTGTTGGCAGACCTCTCTAGTATTAACCCTTTGAGTGCCAACTCAAAGGGTTAAACATGTAAAAGGCGCCACTTAAATCAATAGGAATTGGTATTTCTTTCATATGGACCAGTTGGGTTACTCTGGAATTCCTCCATTATATTTTTGAAAACAAGGACCCATCATTAAAACAATGATGTTTCTTCTGACTTAGCCATTGTCGTTAGTATTCTTCAGAAACATTACTCTGTGTCTGTATACAAAAGCCAACGTAGGCTCACGAGGGTGCATTTGACCCTTGGATGCATTTCCACCTGAAATGTAGTTCTGGATTGCATTACAGTGCAGGGCTGATGAGCCTAGCTCTCTGGGTAAGAATTATTTAACAGAGGCAGATGCACAACAGTAGCTCATAAGTTTCCCTGGGAGAACTGCAGGTTATTTCTGTCATGACTGGACAAGTTTCACAGAATTCCACCAATCTGAAATTATTAAAACAAAAAAAAAGGTATGCAGGGGCAATAACCTCATCATTCCTCAGGAGGAAAACAAGTACCGGTATTTTGACAGGTGTTGGCCCAGGGCACATGTAAGGCTTTAAACTACATTTGTGACCTGGAGTACTTTGTTACTTTTATTGTTGACTTAGTATATCCAATTATAACCCTTTTACAGCCAGAGGTGTGTGTGCAACACATTGTTTTGCAATGAACTGCACACATTTCAGGTCCTCAAAGTGTCAAATGAGAGAACATCTTGAGAGGTCTAAAACAGATTAAAAGGAACACTCTGCAGCTCAGATGGACAAGTGTTTCATGAATGGCTGTTCCTTAAAGATATAGTAATACTTAAAATGTAAGTTGGGTTTATCTCCCCGAGTAAAACAAGGGTACACCCACTGCTGAAAGGTGTTGTATTCAAAAGTTATTACAGCTCAAATTTGAATTTTTTAGGTGCAGCATCTCATTGGCCTGAAATTGTACAGTGGCGCTGTTGCTACAACGTCCTATGGAGATTTATGGTCAACTGACCAGAGCTGTCCATAGGATTGTGTAGCAACAGAGCCATCGTACAATTTCAGGCCAATGAGATGCTGCACCTAGAAAAAAAAAAATGCTCTGTGGTCCTTAAGTGACCACCGTGTGCGGTTGGTCCTTAAGGGGTTAAAGGGATAGTAATGTTTCATAATAAAAGCAGCTCTAATTAACCCCTTCGCGACACAGGACGTACATGTACGTCCTGTGTGGCTATCACTTAGTGACAGAGGACGTACATGTACGTCCCGGAAATCCGGCTCCCCGCGCGGCTGCACGCCGTTCGGGGACTCCGGATTCTTTTAGAAAAAAAAAAAAAAATGTTAGACGGGCGTTAAGTGACGGCCGCATCTGCACGCGGCCGTCACTAAGGGGTTAATCTTCATAGTATTTGAGCCATGGAGAGTGTTATTTCAATACAGTCTGAATTGTAGTTCAAGTGTAATTGAATGATAAAGTATCCCCCTCCCACACCTTTTACTGATGTAACACTGCTCACCTCAGAGCAGCAGGGTGTGTTCAAGTGGATTGCAGAGAGGGACAATCTTCAATTAAGATAAGGGAAAAACTGAAACACTTGTCAAAGGGGGCAGGGTTTTCATTGTTCTCACGGTAAGAAGATTCTCCCATGCTGTGAGCTGTCTGGTCTATAGATCAGATTCCACATCTGAGGAGAGACTGCTTGCACCAGGCCATTCCCTGTAATGTAAAACACCACCCATCACCCTTCCCACCTCTACCCCGGACTGAGCTCACTCCTCCTTCCCACCTGTTAGCATTGATTCCCATCCCAGTTATGTCCTGCAATGAGAAATAAGTGCAGGTTGTTGTGCTGCATATGTAGCGAATGTCTCCATTAATGGAAACACTGTGGTGCTACAGGGTGAATGGAGAGCCTGCCTCAGAGAGAAGGGGCAGGCTTACAGGAGGCTATTGTCTGCTCCTCAAAGGGAGAGCAATGCCCATCATTAACATCAGCACTCTCCCTCTGCTAAACGAATAACTAACAAGGTACATTTTATGCATGGGGGATAAATTATTGAAATTAACTGGAGTTGTTGCTCCTACATAGAGGTTATAAACATATGTATGTATGTGTGTGTGTGTGTGTGTGGGGGGGGGGGTATTAGTAACAGTTCCACTTTAATGTAAATGTAGATTTGAACCCACTGAATAACAGGAAGGTCTCCAGCACATTCTAGGGGGTAAAAACTACCATTTAAATCAGTGGTTTACTCCAGAATTTCTTTTATGGTAACTTGATGAATCCAAATTTTCTGCAGGTATAAATAAGTGTAAAGATACTTAGCTCCATGAGATCACGCTGTTGCAATATGTTCATTGATAATCTATAGTTATTCATCAGCTTTATACACACAACCAGTTGATCAGTGGTATATGGATTCAATGGAGCAATTTATTTTAAAGGGATAGTAACAGCAGAATACAAATGCAGCTCCGATTGATTCTCATAGACCGAGGATTATGTAGCTCTCTGTTTCAATGGTTTGTTTTGTAGTTCAAGAGTAAATCAATTCTAAAGGTTCCCCCTCCCCTTTTACTTATGACACGTTGCCTCTCTGAGTCGACCGGATGGAGCACAGCAAAGGACAGTCTTCATTGGGAATATGGAAAATGCTGCCCTCCTTCATAAAGGGGAAAAGGGCTTTCCTTATACTCAGTGCCTTAAGATTGTCCCTCGTTGCGTGCTTTCTGGTCACGACCAGTTTCCACATCTGAGGGGAGGCGGCTAAGTGTAGGTAAAAGGGGGATAATTTAGAATTGAAATTACTCTTGAACTACAAAACATACCTCCCAAGTGACCCTCTTTATAAGGGACAGTCCTTCTGTCTCTATTCCCCACCCTGGTGTCCCTCTGTTTAGGAGATCAGACTGTGGGGTATGTATATAAGTGTATTGCATTGTTCCACAGCAATTCAACTCACATTGATGTTTGTGTAAACTTCAGTATATTTTCTTATGCATTAGTCTGCTCTAGATTATTTATTCGTTTACACAGAGGTGTGTCAGTAGGTCATGAAAGAACTTAAAAATTCTGGCTAATGCCCCGCCCACCAGCCACGCCCCCACCAACATTACATAAAATAAAAGTGTCCCTCTTTGGCAGTTTGAACTGTTGGGACGTATGCTGGCTCCTGGGCTTTTTCCACCCTGGTCTAGAACAATCCTAATGGCTGGCCCCAGTTTATGATAAAGTGTTTATTTACCAGTTTACATATCCTTTTAATGGCCATTAATTAACCTCTTGGGTTCCAATATGTTTGAGTCCGCTAGCATTCAAGTGGTTAAAGCCCCATTCAAATCAATAGAGATTTGGGCAATGTAATTTGTCTCTTACTGACCAACTTGTTTGCTCTGCAATTGCTCATCTTTTTGCAGGTTACAAATCGAGAACTGTATTAGTGGTCATGTTCTAACTCTCCTGCAAATGCTATTTGTACAGACAAATAGAGAACTACACAATCCACACATCACTGAACAACACTATGTACAGATCAAAGTCTATTCAGCAATCTAGAAGCTGGGACGGTTATTTGAAAGTGCTGGCAACAAGATGCTTCCTCCTGTCATGGAAAACTAATGGGTACCTAGCAGCCTGCACATTATGTTGATTTTCTTTACAAGCAGCTACTAAATCTTAGACAGAATGAACATGGGGGCGTGATTAATGCAAAATGCTTCAGATTAGGCCTGGATGTGCTGAAAACTGTGAGCGTATTGGAGTCGCCAAAATAATGCGAAATGTCAAATGGGGTGCACACCTCTCAGGTACTCAATAGGTTAATTACTATAATTATTTTATAAAGATGAATTGGTGTATGCACTAGTCTTGAAATGCATTGCACCCTCCTCTCATCCTTAATGGGTTAAATACAAATCCAGTTACAGACAAAGAAAACTCTACTCATTTAACCGTTCGGGGAGTCCGGAAGCGGATGGAGCAAAAAAAAAAAAAAAAAAAAAATGCTCCATGGTCCTTTTAGCAATATGCTAAAAATGTACATGTGCAATCAAAAACCATTTACTAACAGATTGCTGTAGAGGGGGAAAAAACGTGAAATGATACCGCAGTATGCTAGGGAGATAATTATAGAATATTTAATTATCTGAATAAAAATGAATAAGCTTACCTAATTACTGTGTTGAATTCAAATTGGCATCACCCATGCCATTGTGGTGTAAAAATGTTAACACTGATCAAGGTCATGTCTGGAAAGCACTGTAGTATCCCAAGGTCAACACCATGATACAGCTGTTACATAAATCTAGCACTAGGTTCCTTTAAAGAAGCAATAAACTTTGTTTTATGAAAACACATTTTATAGAGCATTTCCTGCTGAATAAAACAAAGTAAATCCCATCGCTGGTAGATGTTTTATTCAAAATTTATAGCAGTTTAAATATCCAGGAAGTGAATTTACTGTGGTTTACTTCCTGATAGTTCTAACTGACAGGAAGTGACAGGCAGTTTCTATTACATTGTACGGAGAACTGTACATCTCTGACTTTTCTCTCCATTAGAATCTAACAGGAAATCTAATTAGAATTTGACCACTAGAGGGCACTGCTAATGTAAAAAAACATGGGTTTAAACTGTAATAACTCTGGAAATATAAATCTCTCGGCAGTGGGAATACCCTTATTTTACTCAATAGGAAAACCCCTACAATACCTGTATTTATTTTTTCATAAAAAAAGGTTACTGCTCCTTTAAAGGACATGCACACATACAGTCAATCTGATATGAAGCTGTAAATTCCAATTGCCCAGATCTGTCAATATCATGGAAATACAGCTGATGAAGAAAAGCAGAACCTGTTTGTTATACTGAGGGCAACAAAACATGGGGAAGTAATTTGCCATTTGCACCTTCTCTATTTTGGCTTATGAATGAATTTATTTTTGAAGTATTCCTAAACCTCAACCTCTTTACTTTGAAATCTTATTAAGCTTTCAGTGGGCGGCGTCTTGGGACTGACTTGATATGTAGTACTTACTAAAGAATATTTTTGTTGCATCAGTAGAACCATAATTGATTCATAGTGGTCATTAAAATGTTCTTCTCGGATTAAAGTAAGTGGGGTTTATTATTATAATAATATCACATTTCGATGTAACCCACAGTAGACATCTGAATCATCTGAGGTAAACAATATCTATACATGTGTGACTTGTCACTTTGTATTAAGAAGAAATCTTTATTTCACCGAAGCATTAGAATCCCATGGATATGTTTGAAATGGTATGGCACTTATTATACTGATTTACATTTCACAGTCAACTAATTGGCTCATAGTTCTCATATATATGCTTAACAGATTTTACCTATATATTTACAGTGCACTAATTCCCCAAACTAATCAAATCACAATTCCAATCCCTTTTTATAGGCAAATATTTCCACAGCTGACTGCTCATTTAGGAGGAGTGCTTGATAATTGACAGCACAATTTCCATCATTTTGTTGTTACATAGCCTCACTTAGACTTGTCCATCACACAAAATTTTCATCCATGTCATTCTCTTCCATACTTTATACATTACAACCTCAAACTGCATTAATCAGTGATGCAAACATAAGAATTTAGCTTAAAGGGATAGTAATGTTTCAAAATAAAAGCAGCTCCAATTAATCTTCATAGTATTTGTGTCATGGAGAGTGTGATATCAATACTGTCAGAGTTGTAGTTCAAGAGGGTTTGACTGATAATGTATCCCCCTCCTGTCCCTTTTACCTAGTATAAGCCAACTCCCCTCAGATGTGGAATCTGGTCCTAAAACCAGACAGCTCACAGCAAGGAACAATCTTCTTACTGTGAGAACAATGAAAACCCTGCCCCCTTTGACAGGTTTTTCTGTGTTTCCCTTATGCTAATTGAAGATTGTCCCTCACTGCAAGCCATTTGGACACCACCTTTCTGTTCTAAGGTGAGCAGCGTTACATCAGTAACCTTTAGATATAGTTATTATTTTATAGATTTACTTTAGAGATATTATTGTGGATTCGTTTTTTTAAAATGTTATTTACTTTTTTGTACCAACACAGTATATACCGTACAGTTGTTGGTTTTATATTGTCTAGTAATCACTGGGACACACTGGTGGCAGCTTTTCTGCAAAATTCGAATTTGATGCCTCCGATTTCTGTCCCTAAAATTTTAGTGAATATATATATATTTTTTTCTTTTTATTTTTCTTTGGTGACTGCGATGTGTTTGCTATCACAGATATCATGCATATATAGGTGTGGTCCCTGTTATAAATTTTTATACACCTGGAATACAGTTTTTAATGTTAAGTATATATCATTCCCATAGAATCAGTAAAATACTAAATATTGTATCAAGTATATTGGTCTTTCTCATTACTCACATTCAAAATCTACCACTCAAATGCCAGATTCATTGCTAGATATATACATTTATTTCTCACATACCTACAAAAATACACCTATCTTCATAGAATATGGAATTTGCACAACCAGCTTCACATGTCAAGAAGACTTTGTGGTCAAGTTTATATATGAAAGAAAGATGCAGTTTTGAAACTACCAAGATACCCTAATACTGTATACCCATTCGTTATTACTCATTAACTTATGAAACTTCACATTTTCTGAAAAGCAAAGCAAGTACTGAAACATTTTCCATTTCTTTTCCACCTACAAGGCAGAAACTCTTGGGAGTTAAATACATAGCTTATTACAATGGTTCTGAAAAAACACCTAAATTCATTACACATTCTTTTTTGTAGCAGACATTTCTATGAACCAATATATATAGTTTCCCAGCCACATGTACACGTATCATGACTGCAAACAATGCCGACAGTGCTGTTCACAACTGTTATTCGAACCAGCCTTTCCCATCCTTCTGGCCCTAATCCCTTTCTGTCAATATGGATACGGGTTTACAAAGCAATATGAACTTTTGGAGCTGAAACAAAGCCTTGTGGCTCCTGTGGCAATGCCTCATGCCCCCCCATCCCCCAGACTGGGAAAGACCAGTTTATTGAGATCAGCTTTTCCTTTATCTCACTATAATCTATATATTAGTTGAACTATCTGTTAAATGAAAAGTATACCTCTCTCAAACATGGAAGTGGGTAGGAGAAGGACAGCACTGGCTCACATACACATTTTTGAGTTGGGGAAGAAAGGAATTAAACGGGGGATCGTGGGGAGGCAACATTTGGATTTTTGTTTTGTGCTTAGAAATGGGGTGCGTGTTAAACACATGAATTGTTTTTTGTAAAATCTTGGGTATAATTTGCACCTGCGTATTATACACCGATTCATATTTTACCTGAGATTTTAAGGTATATATTATATATGCACACATACACACATACATACATACATAGACACACACACAAGCTAAATACAGCTAAAGAGGCACTGGCTCTGACATCTGTAGCTTCCAAGGAATGAAGATTACTATAGACTAAGAATGGCCAACCTGAGGCTTTCCAGCTGTTGGGTGCCATCGACCCCAGCCAGCCATTGTCCTTAGGTATCCCATCCCTGATACACTTTCCTCTCTTTGCTTCAAGTCTTGTTCAAAACCAATTGATAAAACGTCTCGCCAACTGAGAGACTACTAAACCTCTGTGTTATTTATATTAAAGGGATAGTAATACTTAAAATGTAAAAAAAAAATATATGTTGTAGGGTTTATCCCCCTGAGTAAAACAAGAGTACTCCCACTGCTGAAAGGTGTTTCATTCAAAAGTTGTTAATTTTCAAAGTTGAATTTTTTAGGTGCAATATCACAGTGGCCTGAAATTGTACAGTGGCGCTGTTGCTACACCATCCTATGGAGATTTATGGTCCCGGGACCAGAGCTGTCCATAGGATCATGTAGCAACAGCGCCACTGTACAATTTCAGACCACTGTGATATTGCACCTAAAAAATTCAACTTTGAAAATTAACAACTTTTGAATGAAACACCTTTCAGCAGTGGGAGTACTCTTGTTTTACTCAGGGGGATAAACCCTACAACATATTTTTTTTTTTACGTTTTAAGTATTACTATCCCTTTAATGAATGAACTGCATGCCTGTTCTCATACTGAACTTGAAGCCTCCTGACATAACTTGGTTAGGCAGAAAAGCAGTAATAATTTGCCTTTGCACCAATTCTATATACCTACCTACCAATAAACTTAACCCTTTACATGCCATAGGGATATTACATACTTTAATATAATCTTGAACTTGCATTTTAAAGCATGTGTAAATTGTCATCTACAAAGAGCATTCAATGTATTCATTTCATGTTAATTGTGGTTTGTATTAAGACAGAAGTGCTAAATTCAGTTAATACATTGTGATTAGTGCCCATTGCTCTTTTATTCAGAAAGGCTGCAGTCTTGTGTTGGCACATTTACAGATACTCTTGGACAATATAAAACTACATTTTAGACTTCAGAAAACAGGGGCTATCGTGTACAACAGTGTACAAAACCCCAGCTCATTTTCTAGGTGTTAGTGTTAATTAAATACACTTTGCATGAAATAATTTAAGAACGGCACTAAATGACGCAAAGCAGAGAACAAAACACCACAAGAAAAGTGTACTTTTATATTGTCTTCACTAAACATCACCAGCGATTTTTGGCAAGCAATAATTACATCTGTTACAAACACCTTACATGTTCTATAATGAGTTGTAGAGAGGAAAATTGTATTTACTGAAACAGCATAAGCAAGTGCAATTAAATCAGCAGTTACATATTAAGCAGTCTAAGAAACAACATACTTGACTGCAGATAAATTTCAACTGGCCTATCCACTCTACCCATATTCCTATTTACTTAATGTATGTAACATGTGTAAAGCGTGGTATCATATTAGCCATAGCAAAAGCAGGAGATTAGTAGAGTAAAAACAATACTTTTAAAAGAAAAGAAGAGACCTAAGTTTGCATCCTAGAGCCAATAAATTAGGGTTGCACTGATACCGATACTGGTATCGGTATAGGTGCCGATACCAGCATTTGCGCGAGTACTCGTACTCGTGCAAATGCGGCCGATGCCAGCACCGATACCCTGTGTCAGGGTCGGTGCTGCAGAAAGGGAGCCCAGGGAGCTGCTCACAATGCTCCCCGGTCGCCTCTCTCCCACCTGCAGCGTCAGAGAGTTGCCTCAGGTTACCATGGCAATGCTCCGACGCTGACTTCTGCCGGGGCCCGCAAGAGAACAGCGAGCACCCAGCAGAGGAGGGTAAGACAGGCAAAGGGGGATCAACAGAGGCAAGATGGGGCAACAAGAGCGGGTGGTGAAAGAGGCAGAGAGGGGGTCAAGAGGGAGAAAAAGAAGAAAAAGGGACTAAGGCAGAAAAAAAAAAAAAAAGAGGCAAAAGGAGGAAGGATCAGGAGACAAAAGGAGGGGGGCCAAGAAGAGGCAAAAGGAGGGGGGATCAGGAGGGAGAGAAAGGCAAAAGGGTGGGATCAAGAGTCAAGGAGGGGGAGAAAGGGGGATCAAAAGGGAGAGAAAAAGCCAAGGCAAAAGGTGGGAATGAAGAGGGGGAGAAAGAGGCAAAAGAGGACAGTCAAGAGGTGGTGTGTGTGTATGTATGTGTGTGTGTGTATATATATATTTCAAGTACTCACCGATACCAATTAGCGATACTTTTTTTGCGGTCATTTGCCAGTTTTCCAAGTACCTAAAGCATATATATATATATATATATATATATGCTTTAGGCACTTTGAAAACTGGCATGTGACCACAAAAAAAGTATCATTAATTGGTATCGGTGAGTACTTGAAAAAAGTATCGGTACTCGTACTCGGTCTTAAAAAATTGGTATCGGTGCATCTCTACAATAAATGTATAATGTTTACTCTCCTGCTTAATAAATGTAGTAATATATTAAATTAAAGCTGTTATTTAATTGTCAGAATTGATTTGATCCCAGGAATTCCTAACTTAATTTACTCTGACCAATCCCACCATTTCCATTGGGAGAATGTTTAACATATCTAACACTGTAAAGTAGTACTGTACATATTAAAGTGACCCTAACAACAACTAATAATAAAACCACACTTCATACTGATTACATGAATCAGTGATATGTGGATTGTTCCCTATAATTAATCTTAATTAATACTGGGCACCAAGTCCACAAAAGCAGACATGATTTTATTTGTACGGCTCTAGGACCACAAACTGCTCCTACTGAGGGCATCCTAAAGAGACTTCAATGGGAGACAGATTTAGTTCTGGTGAATTAGGTTTTTTTGTGAAGAATCAAAATAAACTGAGCTTTAGTATTAGGTGGTGTTAACCCTTTGAGTACCAGACAGGTTAAGTGCCCCTCTGGCACTCAAAAGGTTAATTTTCCTTTAACTCTTATCAAATCTAGTTTAATACTCCAGTGCTCAACTTCAGTCTTACCTCAACCACCAATATCAAATTCTTAACAAATTAGGAAAATCCCTTAGTTTCAATACAAATTATAACAAATATACAGATGTCACAAACAGAAAAATTTTAAATTCACACCTCAGAGATAAAGTTCCTATTTCAGAGTCCTGCATGGGAAATATTTGTTGTACATGTGTTTGCCTTCAAGCTACAACAAAGAGCTGTAACATGGATGTGAGTGGTAAGAGTGACCACTGGAGGGAGTATGAGAATGGTTGATAGCTGAAAAATGACTGGCTAATTTTTGCCCACCCAGGGACTGAAAATTGGGATTTTTAAAGGAAGAATATCACCTAAAAATTATCTGGGGTTATACACACATAAATACATTGTACACCATGGTTTAATCTGGGGGGTTCTGTTTTCTGAGACCTAAAGTCTAGTCTTACATATGGCCTCTGAGGGCTGCCATTTCTGCCTTTTCTAGGACCCCCATTACTGTACAAATCTTGATAGTTGTCTCAGAAGTGAGAGTGCTTTAATGTTTGAATTAAGATATCAGCCTGAGTAGAAGACCAGTGAGTACTAATCAATACATTAACAGATTTGCTGTGCACAAACAAATTGTGTCTATACAGAATAGGATACACTAAAATGCAAGAGGATTACATAAAACATAATGATGTTAGCTGGAAGGATACAATTTTTAAAATTATATAGCCCAATTTAATTTTTGGCGTTATTGTTCTTAATTGCAATAATGACATTCGTATGCAATTCTCAGGGCAGGCATACCATCTTGCAACTGCCAGAAGCTGCTGCCAGTACTGGAGAAAAAAATCCACAAAATGCTACACAAAGTATTACTACAGCTACTGTATCTATTCAGCTAGGTAACCCTCACTTAGTCTTCTATCCTCCAAATTCGGCTCCAGACCCTACAGTGAGCAGGCCGAATTTGGTCTACATGCTGCACATAGTGCCTTACACACTAAAACACATAGCAATTATGGGCAAACAAACTGCCCTATAGGGACAAATATAACATTTCACAGATTAAAATGGTGCTTTTAACCCCTTGAATGCAGTAGAGGTCTCCAAGATTGGATAATTCTCTAGCATTTAAACTGAAACTTTCACCTCGAACCAACCAGGTCACATTTAATTCAACTATTCAAACTGGCTGTATGATCTTTTTTTTTGTTGTTGTTGTTTGTTTGTTTTAAATCTTTATTTAAGTAGGTATAACATCGGCTGGTCGTTAAGGGGTTAAGCTGCTTACAGAGCAGTGCTTTCCAACAATATCCTGCAATCTGAAGTTTCAGTGCAGGATGCTGTACATCGTGCGCATGACCTCCTGGTTTGGGGCACGCCTTGCACTGGAATATAAGCTTGAAAATTAATGCACCTGCCCCCAAGTGTAAGGGTAAAGAAACATTTTGTTTAACCTTAAACAGGGCATTTTGTACTATCCAATATATTTAAAAAGATTGGGGATGGTGTGTAAGGTAGGTGAAAGTTCCACTTTAAAATCCCCATCTAACCCTGGAATTCCCTGGTCAGTCCCAGTAGTACTGCACTTTCTTTAGTGCATAAGGCCCTATACTAGTGGTGGGCAACAGGACACCCTCCAGATGCTGCTAGATTACCACTTCCATCAGAATGAGGCGTGTGGTAGACCAGCTGCAGCTGGAGTGCCTCATTTTGTCCATCCCTGCCCTATATAGCTTAGCCTGTGAAAGTAATGACCTTGGTAAAACATGCACAGTTACCACTGGCCCTCTGTAGAGGACACTGTGCTGCTCATGTGCCATATGCATATCACAAGTTTTACTATGACTTGCAATAAATTACATTGAGAGATTCACGCACCTGCACATCAACTCCTTCACAATGGTTCAAAAAGACAGAATCACAAATTAGCATTACTGTTACCTACTGTAAACAGTGTATGTTCTTAATCTATTTTACTAGCATATTTAAGGCTCCTTTTCTATGTGTAGTGTTTCCAAAGGACAAAATGGAGATAAGAATAATAATATATTAATGGGACAAAACTAATTAGATCATTAGTTTTATTTTTGTCACCACATCTCTAATACAAAAAAAAAAAAAGGTTTAACCCTGTAAGGACATGTGACATGCCAGTGAAGTGTCTATGCCTTAAAGACCAGTGACGGTCCTGGCACAAAATTCATTTTTATATTAAATGGCTCCAGTGGGAGTGATGTGATCATGCAGAGAGATTCAGCCTCTCCCATGGCGAGCGGGACATGTGATCGTTCATACGTACTGGCTCTCCAAACAAAATGGCTTTGGTCCTCTGGTGCACAGCACCCCCGATCCGCCTGGTCCTTAAAGGGATAGTAATACTTTGTTTTATCTTTATTTTATTTTGTAGGCATTAAAAAAAACATGAAGAACGATATAAGTCTTATCTCTCAAACCTTTATGGTTTAAGAGATATTCCAAGCAAAGTATCCCCCCCTGTTCAGCCAGATCAGAAGAGAGGTGCCCAGGTAGACTGCAGAGAGGGACAATCTTCAATTAAGATAAGGGAAAAAGCTGAAAAACTTGTCAAGGGGGGAATGGCTTTCATTGTTTTCATAGGAATAAGAGTGTTCCTTTCTGTTATCTGTCTGGTCGATGGACTGGATTCCACATCTGAGAAGAGATGGCTTACACTAGGTAAAAGGGGCGGGAGGGGGAAACTTTGCTTGTGAATATCTCTTAAACCATAAAGGTTTGAGAGATAAGACATATCATTCTTCATGTTTTTTTAATGCCTACAAAATAAAGTTAAAATGAAGTATTACTATCCCTTTAAAGGGGAATTATCACCCCTATACAAGTTTACCTAATTGCCATCCTCATATAGTGATAAGCTTTACTCTTTGGTTGTCTTTTTTTTTTTTTTTTTTTTTTTAATGCATGCTCTTATGAAATTTACATTATTAAAATGAACATGTGCATTATTTCCGGACAGACTTCTGTTTCACTACAGTCTGTCAATCTTCTGTTCCCTCCCCAAGTATTGTTGCGTTCCAACCAGCTTACATGGAGAAATCCTCTGTCATTGGAGAAGGTTGGAAAGCGACAAGTTGTAACCACAGAAGTAAGGCCACAGCTCATTTTTAATAATGTAAATTTCGCAAGAGCATGCATTTAAAAAAAAAAAAGAAAGAAAAGAAAAAAAACCCCAACAGCGATTACAGCTTATCGCTATATGAGGATGGCAATTCTGTAAACTTGTATAGGGGTGATAATTCCCCTTTAAGAGGTTAAACATTTTTTCCGTTAAATTTATTCTGCTATAGTGATATCAACTGCTCAATTCCCACCCAGCAGTCTCAGTTCTTGCTGCTCCTTAAAATTTCCTTTAATCAACTTGCTTAGAATAATCTGCGTGAGGTTTAAATGAACAACAGGGGCAAATGCAAGAGGAGACCAGCTGAATTTACAGGCCAGGATGAATTCAGATAATGGTGAAAATATAAAAGATTAACTGTGCATGTTAAGTTTTCAAAGGCGAAGTACAGGTGAGCTCACCAGTACCGTATTTATTAACAAATGTACATTATATATTTATTTTTTGCAGGAGGCACTTCCCTTTAAATTGTGGATACCATAACAACACTATTTGTAGTCTATAGTCTGTGTGTTTTTGTTTATACAACAAACACTTAATACTTCTGCCAAGAAGTCAGATGACTTGGCTGACAAAAATAAAACCTGTGGAATGATTTATAGAATGTTAACATAAAACAATATTCTTTTGTATGGTTGTTTTATAAAAGGTCTATTCAACACCAATTCCTGTGGTTATACAATTGTACGTATATTGTGGCACCCAAATCCAGCATTGCCAGACACAGAGAATGCTTCAAATTATAAACAAATACAAAGTTATAAAGCCTGGACACACAAATTTACAATATGTTGTAAGCACTGATTAATATTAGGTAATAAAGAAATCTGGCATTGCATTAAAGGTGCAAATAGCTCAATACACAAGGAAATCTGAAGATTTATTTGCACATTAGCCATTCTCACTTTAAAAAATGGCCAGATCGTATCTGTCCATCTCTTATTCATCAATAAGCAATGGCCACGTAGATCTGCCAGTTTCATCCACCAGCTTCAATGGGGAGGCTCCCATTACAATTAATGCATAAACATACGCAGTATGCCTGGGTATATCACCAGATTGGCACATTCACACAATTTTGCCTGCTTCACAGATGCAAGGCCGGTGTATACCCAAAGGTATCCATCAAAGAGCACAACAAAGTGTAGGTGAAAAGCAGTGTATTTTATACACTGTTTTTCTTGCATTTTGATGAATTTCGGACTAAATGTGCAATATGTCCTTTTTTGTGTCAACGATGTTGCTGCATTTCTATTATATATGTGACACAAGTCCTTGTACAATAAATATATCTGGGAACTTTGCTTGCAGCAGCCCCCAGAGTGAAATGTATAGGTGTAGGAGGGAATGTTCAAATGATGCAAATTGGGTAAAAAATATAAGCAGGGCTTCATACATGGGAGGGTTTAGAATGAGGGAAGGGGATTTGTTTGTGCAAGCTTTTTTGAGACATGAGATAATTTGGTTCATTTATTGCAATTCATACACACAAATCCTCTTTAGAAATGCTTGTCATTTATTGCTGAGAGTTTACATACGCTACTGCCCTGTTAGTCCTGAAACACCTCTAAAAATTGTTATAGCAATATGATCTGCACAAAGAATGAATGGATATCTCCAAAATGCATATCTGAAATAAGAGTTTAGGTCTCTGGTAACAAATATATACTTTTTATAGATTCTAATGTAGAATTATAGCATAATAGAGTGTATGTAACTTATACTTTAAAATAATTAAGGGAAAAAAAACAAACTAGTCACATTACACATCACCACTGATGGTCCATAGTTCCTTACATATATAGTAATGTTTAAATATTACAGCAAGCTCGATTCTTCAATATAGTTTTTATAACTAAATGCATCATTCTAACTGCTCATAAGGTTGTGGTGTTCATTTTATTTTAAGGGGATAGTAATAATTTCCATAAACATTGTTTAATATCGTTCTTCTTAAATAAACAAATCAAAGGATCCAAGGTCTTTTTTTTTTTTTTTTTTAATATAAATTGTATACTTGGGGAGATATATCTTTGCAAAGTTCCCCCCTCCCGCCCCTTTTATTGATGTCAGCGCTCACTTGAAGATTCTCTTTCTATACAATGTTATCTTGGCTCTGTAGAAGAGCCGTCTTGTCTGAAGACCAGATTACAATATTGTCAGCTAGAAGACGGACGTCAATAAAAGGGGTAGAGGGGGACTTTGCAAAGCTATTTCTCCCAAAGTATACAACTTAGAAAAAAAAAAAACACACACAAAAAAAAAAAAAAACACACACAAAAAAAAAAACTTGGATCCTTTGATTTATTTAAAGTGTTAGTAATCTCTAAAAAAAAAAAAAAGTTTTTTTGCATTTAGAAGAGCTTAAAAAGCTGATCTAAATGCAAAAAAACGTATCTCTCAAACCGCTATGGTTTAAGAGATACGGGCGTTTAAAGTTTGCTGTTTCTTACTGACAGCTGTAAAGCTGTCAGTAGGAGATTCGTGTCAGTCGACACGGAGGCGCTTGAGAAGTGCCGGGATCTCGTTACTTACAAGGAATCCCTTCATTGGAATGGTCTAAAACGTGTGCCTGAACACCAGGCACACGCGCCTCTGTGTCAACCGACGAATCTCCTGCTGACAGCTTTACAGCTGTCAGTAAGAAACAGCAAACTTTAAACGCCCGTATCTCTTAAACCATAGCGGTTTGAGAGATATGTTTTTTGCATTCAGATCAGCTTTTTAAGCTCTTCTAAATGCAGGAAAGTTTTTTTCAGACATTACTAACACTTTAAGAAGAATGATATTAAACAATGTTTATGAAAAGTATTATTATCCCTTTAATGAAAAAGTATCCCGTATCCCTTTCCTTCCCCTTTTCCAATCTTACTTCTATCAGTATAAGGGAAAAAAACCCTGTTTTATTATGACAGAAAGTGTCCCTCATCAAGACCGGTTTGTTGCTTTGTAGAGAGGTAGAATTACGTATGGAAAGGGACGGGTGGGGCACAATTTTAATTAAAATAAAATGAACATCACAACGCAATGAGCCGTTTACTGTGGTATATTTCGTTATAAAAAAAAAATATACTGAAGAGTCGAGCTTGTTTTAATATTTAAACACTATCTCTTTAAATCAAGATGCCAACTGAAAACCTTGCACAACAGTCTTTACAAATGCACTTCTAATGCAGAATATACATTAACCATACACTGCAAGAAATCATATTACTAACCCTTCAATGTCAGCCAATTCGTATACAAACAGCACACATCACACAGTACTCAAAATGCTAGGAGGCCTCTCCAGCAATCAAAGGTATTGGATTTCTTTGTTTTCCAGTCCCTCCCTGTACTATTTCCAGTTGTAACAGAATGAAACTATAACCACTATATTTAACCCCTCTGAAGCAAGCAAGGTCTTCAATGAATTGGAGACCTCTCTAATATCCAGGAGGTGAAACTTATTTTTATCCCTTTGAGTGCCAGAGGAGTACGCAACACATTGTTCTTCATGTAAATCGAAATCAGTTTATAAACACATTTTGTTTAGTTTGTAAATCTAAACAGGGGTTATCTGTTGTCTGTACTTTACTGAATATCTACTACATTAAAGTAGATCTATCGTCTCTACAAAAGTTAAGCATATTATGTAGAGGATATATACATAAAGGTGAAAACGTTATTGATTAAAAAATAAACAAAACGGTATTTGTGTTAAAACGCTAGTTTATAGAGTGCCCTGCACCCTGTCTGTCTGTAAGCTGGAGCGATATCATTGGCTAGATATCGATTTCTGCCAATGAGATCGCTCCAGCTTACAGACAGAAGCCTACGTCATTGGAGAAGGCTGGGTAGTGGGAAGGGAGAAGGGGCAGGGCTGCAATGTAAGTTTATGAGGAAATAGGGTGCAGGGCACTCTATAAACTAGAGTTTAAAAAAATCAATAACGTTTTCACCCTTTTGTATATATCCTCTACATAATAAGCATACCTTTTGTAAAGACGATAGATCCACTTTAAGGGTCTATTTTATATATAGTTCAACAAATATAACTGGCAATCTTTGTTGTTGGCTAAATTAAAGGAGAAGCAACATTATCAGGGATTGGTTATTCTACATAGGCTTAAGGTGAGAGTAGGTCCAGCATTTCACAAAGATGACAGCTTCCTCCGCTGTGCAGGTAAAACAAGTGCTTTTGGAGGCTAGTAAGATATATTTTTATTTATTAAAGTGGAACGGTTACTTTTAAAATCACCTATACGTGGTAACCATTTTGTATTTAAAACAATATATGCCAGCCAAATACTAACATTCCACACTGTACCCCAGTCCTAACTACAACTTCCTGTCAGTCAGTACTATCTCATTTACATAAAGTGACAAATAAAGCAAAACTATCTCAATTTATTGCTTGAAATAAAAATGGCTGAGAAATATTGGTAATTTTGAAAGGCTCTTTCAAAATCAGATATGTGTTACAAAGTGACAGTTCCACTTTGACGTACATGCATTTTAAATAAGTGTTACTTCTCCTTTAACTACAGAGAACTCCTGCAATAATGCAGTGTTTACAGCACTATACTTACAGCCACATAGATGTTATCTATTATCAACAATAAGAATTATTCTCCAATATCAATGAGACATTTGTGATTTTTAACCCTTTGATTGCCAGAGGGGTATGCAACATATTGCTTTGCAATGGGTTGAGTAACCCTTTGGCATCAAAGGGTTAAGCAAAGTCTTGCTACAATACAGGGTACATGTCTACAATATAATATTAATAAAAATGACACTCAGACATGCAGTCTATAAGAATACCAAAACAGATTAGTCCCCTTTATTTTATTTTGACTTTATTCATTCTTGCCTCAGTTTGCCTGTACTGTTTATTTTTCATTTTTAACCTATTTTTTTTTTCTAATTTTGTACCTACATGATCTGGGCTACAAGGATCTCTCCCAAGAGGGAGGACCAGGTCCCACGAAGCAGAAAGCATGCACTGTACTATTATCCCTGCCTGAAAACACTGGAGGGAATGAGTTTATGGAGCTTTCCTTTCAGTCATCCCTCACAACATACATAGTTGCTCAGAGTTCTGTATTCTGTGCATATGCCCATAGTTGGGTCCATTAGGCATCATACCTGATGTCTAAGTGATCTCCCTGGTTGTTAAACCTACCAATGTGGTCTTTAATGACCACACCAGTACTCTTAACAGAAACACTAAAAAGCTACCGATGTAGAGCTGCCAATCCATGCATGCTTCTAAGCAAAACTTGTGTTCCCCGTAGTGCCAGAACAAAATAAAGGTGGGATCTTACATTAAAAGGGAGAAATAGACTAGAAATTAGTGGCTCTTAATTTAACATAATGATTTATCTACACATGTCCGTTATATAGCAGAATTGTATTTTTACTTTTTTCCCTGTATATGAACTTTCCTATATATAATCCTCTGTTTTGAAGTCTTCCTCACAAAAACAATGAGATTCAATAGACTTGAATGGATTATAAGGTCCCTAATATTTATCAGGCTGTAAAGTGAAGCAATTAACAGTAGACTAGAACAGAGTTCAAATACAAATACAACCATTAAATAGAAAGAACTGACTGTTGTTTCAGCAACACCTGCCTATGCAAGTCCTTCTGATAAACAATTTAAGACACTTATTTTTAAAATACTAGCGTAAAAGCCCATTTACATAGGCAAAGGTCCCGAACCCTTTGAGTGCCCGAAGGGTACGGAAAGCATTGCTTTGCAATGCGTTGTGTACCCCTCTGGCACTCAAAGGGTTAAGTGGCCGCTACCACACTGCTCCATGCGATGCAGTCTTGTGTCGCCTCACTCACGCGATACATTAATGAGCAGTAGAGACTGCAGAACGTGTTCAGTGTCTACTGCGCACGACGGCTTCTGACAAACATCCTAGCGAATTATTATATAGGATAATTCCACTATAAAGTAGTTCTACCAAAAGAAAACTGAAGACAAATGTTCTTACCCATATTTTCCATCATATTAAAACATAACTGTTAGTGTCCCAGAGAAGGATTCCATTAGATGAACCACAATAGTAAATGTAATTTGCCAAAGATAACATTCCATAAAGGATAATGACTGTGAAGAGCTGCACAGACTCTGAAACTTCACCAGTAGAATTAGCAACAGGTTAAGTCATGAATCCAAAGAACATCTGAACGGTGAGCTTCAAATACTATCCTGTGTACATATTTTTGAACTGATCAAAATGGAGTTTGTCACATCAATAGCATCAAGAGATTAGAGAGATGGGGAGGGTAGAAGGACTCCTCTGATCACCTTCCCTGTAATGATGCGTCAATGTTTTGAGCTGCTTATCTTAAGCTAAGCCCAATGCAGACTGGTCATGGCTGCTGCCCTCCCTGATGGCCTAATTCCTGAAGAGAACAGCAGTAGAAATATAGTAGAATGATACAACACCTTGCCTGAGACGGGCCTCAAACACACAGCTGACTATGGATTTTTGCTTTGGATCCTGCGATTATTAGATTATTAAAAGAAGAGCTCAGTATTTCAATATAGGAAAATCAAACTACACAAACTCTTGCAACATCTCAACCATTATTGGTGTGTTTTAACCCTCTGAGTACCAAAGGGCCTGACACTCATAGCAAAGCAATGGTACTTGAAGAGTTAAAATGACACATTAGAATGTCAGGGGAAATCCACTCATAATCTAAATACATCAGGCCTTATGTATAATGGAAGAAAATTATGGGGCGAACAGGGGATAAATAAATAGTATCAATTGAAATGGGTCTGTTAAACCCATTGAACACTAGGGGGGAGCTATGAACTAAAGAGTGGTGATGACTTCTCCAGTGATATCACTTCTCCAGTTGCTATGTTATTCTATACAGCCTATGCACTAAGATCCCCAAAGCTGAAGAAATCTTAGTGCATAGGCTTCATAGAATAACACAGGCATTGGAGAAGGGATAAACTGGATAAGTCATCTCCACTTTATCACCTCTTTATCACCGCTTAGTGTATAACCCCCTAGAAGTCTCCAATGCACTGTTTATGCTCCTCGGTACAGTTTATTTTTACCAGAATTGATTCCTCTTGCCTTTATACATATAGCCCATTGATTTCTGTACATAGAAGCAACACTTGATCACTGTGGGAAGTTCAGAACCCTGCATACTGTACAATACAGAACTGTTCTAGTTGTTGTGTTGATATACAGGACATGGGGACATTTATAAAAATGGTGTTATGAAAAATGTGGAGTAAAAGTGCCATAAAATGAAGGTCTGCATTTAAACAGAAGATTACGCCAGGTTTGGAAGACTTAATGCCATGTAGTTGTATTTTGGGTAAAATGGTGGCAGAGCTGGCAAAAATGTTAGCACTGCGAATTTATAAAGAAATGTTGCTATCTGCAACAACTGTGTGACAGAATTTTTGTAACCCCGGGTATAATCTGTTTTTTAAGCATTCCAGGCGTTAACATCTGATTACTAATGCCATATTTATAAACATGGCCTTACTCCTTTATAAATCGGACCTGACATTACCGCCAGTTGCCATGATTAACAACAGTTTTAAAAAGTACTATCAATGTTTTTTTATATAAATCTCCCCCATATGGCTTTAAAATATATTTGCAATTCTGCAACAACAACAAAAAAAAACAACTACCCCATTGGGCACCAATAAACATTCTTAACCCTTTTAATGCTATTGAGATGTGCTGGAAACCTTTCTAGTATTGAACGGGTTAAAAGCACCATTTTAATCAATATGTTCCAGAATTGTTGCTTATTTGTATTGTAATTATTGTATTGTGTTGCTCATTTGTATTGTGATTAAGGCCCACAGTCTCTCCGTTTAACCCTTTGAGTGCCAGGAAGGTAATTGGAGAAACAGGCAATATAAATCTGAAACGTACAGTGCCATATTTACCACTGATGGGCAACCTGAGGCTCTCCAGCTGTTCAAAACTACAATTCCTACCATCCTATGGCTGGGCAGGGTAGATGGTAATTGTAATTCTCAACAGCTGGAGGGCCTCAGGTTACCCAACACTGACACACATACACCACAGATGTGTGGTGTCAGTAAAGAGACCATAAGTAAATATAACAGTAGGAGATCAGTATGGGGAGGTAATAAGTCATTACACATTGATAATTCATGATAGCACACTGTAAATTGATACATTTTTCCTTTGTAAGAACATACAGCAATCATGGAGATATAATAAAGGAGACGAGAGCTGAAAATTAATGTCACAAATACTGTTTTGGCACTTTTAACACCAAAACACTATTCAATCATCCCCATGAGACTCTACATCACAGTTTATAACTAGGAAATACAATAATATCATTTGTATTGCTGTTTCTTAAATTGCATACAGAGATGATATCACACTCCCAGGAATCACATTGTCAAACACATACAGTTTAGTAAATTGAGGTTGAGGTTTTCTGTTACTATGGTTAATGGAGCATGAACACGAATGTCTACCGCCCCACCCCCTTGTTTTGTTTGGGGCAAAAAATCCTAATGGCCACCAGTGGGGTAACTAGTCACTGGCGGCCCCATGCATTTTTTTGGGGGTCTTCTAACACAGAAATATTTTCATAGATGCCCCCTTGGGCAGATGTGGCCCTCTTGGATGCTGGGCTACTGGCACAATTGCACCCCCTGTAGTTACATACCTGATGGGCACTATTGTCAGTGGAATGGTTCCCCAAAGTCACCTTAATCTTTTATCAGTTCATGTTCACGACGTCAGACATGATTCTTTTTGCAGGACTCCAGGAAGCCTCAATAGGAAGAGTTTGGGATACTGGAGTCCTGCAACAAAGATTCATATCTGCCTTTATGGACATGATATCCAGCACTAAATAAAACATATTGGGGGTTATGCACTAAGGCGATAAGAGGTGATAAAGTGGAGATGACTTCTCCAGTGACATCACTTCTCCAGTTCCTATGTTATTCTATAGACCCTATGCACTAAGATCTCCAAAACATAAGAAATATTAGTGCATTGGCTCCATAGAATAACATAGGATCTGGAGAAGTGATATCACTCTCCACTTTATCACTCCTTAGTGAATAACCCCCATCATTTGTGGAACCATTTCACACAGAACAGAGTCATGGTGCCTAGATTAATATAAACAGATGGTTTATTATTAGCAGCTGTTAATATTCCTTTAGATTCCAGAACATTCCCTCATTATGTAACTCCCCAGACAGGCTTGCACGGAGGCTCTCCTATCCTACAAAATCCTATCTCCTGTACTTTATAAACTGGCAAAGTGATTAATTAACAGTCAATAGTCTAGAATCACACAAATAAAATATTACAAGTGTCATCACTATTCAATGGATGGAGGAAGAAAATATCAGTTTAATACTCCCAGCTCAGTGTGTAGAGTAATAACTGAATGCAAGAAGTTCATGTTCAAGTGAAAAACCACTATATCGTACATCACTAGCCCAATGCAGCCATCACAATAAGCAATTGCAATCCATAAAACTTAATGTGTACAGCACCTGCCCATAGGAATAAAATTCATTCTGTTTGGAAGCAGGAGACTGATGGGGTAATGTGAAGAGCCGCTTTAAAGAAAGCATTGTAGATTTATCAAATAACCTCCCTGAGCAAACAATAGACTTTAATACGGTAAATTAATTTGCAAGTGTTTGACATGGATGAAATTACATCCTGAGCAAAAAAGAGGGAATCAAAGCAGATTAGAAAAGCCTAGTTGTGTTTACTAGATACCATAATCTTGCATCATATGAATTAATACAGAGAGGCTGACACAAGTATAAGTCAGTACTATTATTACCAGTTCAGGAAATAGGAAATGGTCAGCGGAATTCTGGGAAAAGGCAGTCTCAATTTCAGTGGTAGCCAACCACAAGCCAGTTTCAAGTTTGTAGTACCATGAAAGGTGCCATCCATCTTTCTCTTCACCATGGTATTACCTTAGAGAAGTCCAGTGTACCAATTACCCATATATGCTTTAAGGCTCACTTTTATAGCACTTAAAGGGTTAAAGCAAAAAATATTTTACGGCAAACTGTGAAATATCATAATCTGTGAGAACATTCATCTGGGTTGGGGCTCACAGTGCATTATTATGTAAATGTATTACTCATTTGGTTTCTAAGATTGTTAACAATTTAACATCAGTATAGCATCTCATGCTTGCCTTTCTGGCACAAAGACTTCAGTTACCCCTATTACATACAAACAAACATTCTTACTGAACACTGTCCATTACAAATAACTGGCCAAATCAGTATATAAACTGGACACTACAACAATATATTACCTGGTAAATAAACTGGTCATCATAAACCAGCAGCTGGTATCTGATGGAATAGGAACATGAGTTGTCACGGGTTAGATTCCCCTCATAACTAGGTGCCCTAGACCAGGTGCAAGCAAACTGTAGAGCTGCCCTTCCCCCAGGGGCCCAAATAATTGGATGGAGGCTTAACCCTTTGAGCGCATCTGGCACTCGAAGGGTTTAACTCTATTAGATCTTATACACTCTACTAAAATGTCTCTGAATGGTCCATGCATGCACATATGCAAGCCCCCCTACCCCCCAAAAAAAGAAGTGGGGACTCAGACTTCAAAAAATGTGGCTAATGCTGCCCTAGGAGGCTGCATTGTATGCCTACTAGGAAAACTAACACTGCTGATTAGAAAATCACCCTATTAATAAAGTGCTGTTTAGGCATGGTGCACATTCACTTTACATAGGGAAATGCAGCTCCAGTGAACACATGACTCACAGCCAAGGAACACAGTACTGTGTGTATCTTTACCATACCTCCCAAGTATCCCTCTTTAGGAGGCACAGTCCCTGTTTTAGACCTAAATCCCTCTATTCCTCTTTCCCACCCTGATGTCCCTCTTTTTATGAGATCAGATGTGTGGTGTGTATATAAGTGTATAATATTGATCTACAGCAATAAAACGCACATTATTGTTTGTTTAAATGTCAGTATATATGTTTATAAAGTTGTGTGTGTAAATAAATGATTTAGAACAAGACTGAAGTATTTTATTAGGTTACACAAGGAGGTGACAATAGGTCATGAAACAGCTTAAAAATTCCTGGTAATGCCCCGCCCACCAGTCACGCCCCCCAAAACACCCCCTAAAACACAAGTGTCCCTTTTTGGCAATTTGAAATGTTGGGAGGTATGCTTTACCATTGTTTGGTACCTGCTGTGGATATGGCATTTCCTGCTTCAGTTAGTCAACAACACTCCAGTAACAAAAGTGTTGAATAAATTCCTTTTTTTCAACTGACACCTAGGTTCATATCTGTGCTAACAGTTAAATGAGAACAAACACCTCCTAATAGTAACACACACACATACCGTACTATGTCCAGATAATCCTAATGGCCCCTATGAATATTGCCCTGTGGCTTTATTCAAGAGAGGACATCTACAATCATTCCTGGACACCATGTCGATGTTGGTGGCTGTGACACTTGCTAGCTGGGCCACAATACCTCAAACTATGCTCATCGCACATAGTAATCTTAAAGGGGATCTATCACCCCTATACAAGTTTGTCTTAAAAGTTAGGTTATATAGCGATTAGGTGGAATACTATATTCATTTCCTTTTTAAAATCATTATTTGGCCAAAATTCAACATGTAATCATTATCCTATTCCCTATTTCCGGACAGACTGAGGTTACCAGCTCTGTACCGCAGACTGTCACTCAGATGACAGAGGCTTTCTGCATGTAAGCTGGAGCTGTCTCTGGCCAATGAGGGTGGTCAGTATGGGAACGAATGGGAGTTTTCAGTGGGTGTGACCTTTCACAGCTCAATGGAGGAGGGTGTGTACAAACTGGGAGCAGAGGGAACTGGGGCAGAACTTTTCCTAAGCCCTAATGTAGGAATGGTTTAACAATTTGAGTGTTGGGGGGGGGCACTCAAAAGGTTCAAAAGATTGTGCCTTTACATTGTGTAGGCATATTGCTCTGTTTGCAGAAATGTACTAAGGCTTCTGTACATAAGCACAGGCACTGGCACTGAAAAAGGTTAAGCATACTACCTCAGAACATTGAGTTTTCCCTGTACTTTAACCCTCTGAGTGCCAGAGGGGCACTCAGGAGTGAACCATATAACAAAACGTGGCTCTCTAGTGAGCCACGGGTTTTCTGATTGCTAGTGCCTTCCCATTCTTAACACTATCCCATATTACTGTTCATGTTTACAGTTATTAGAGTTGGGTATTAAAACATTTAATGAATATATCAAAGCTGGAACCTTTTGTTACAATGGGTGAGTGAATATGGAGTCGAACTGTGGTTCTTACCCACCACATATTTCCCAGAACACCCACTATATATACTACCATTCAGAAGTTTGGGGTCATAAGAAATGTCCTTGTTTCTGTTGTGGGAGCAGCTTGACCGTATGGTAAGTAAGAAATGCCCATCAAGCCAATCCAAATTGTGGGAGGTGCTGCAGTAAGCATGGGGTGAAATCTCTTCACATTACCTCAACAAATGACAACTAGAATGCCAAAGGTCTGCAAAGCTGTAATTCCTGCAAATTGAGATTCTTTGACAAAAGCAAAGTTTGAAGGACACAATTATTATTTAGATTAAAAATAATTATTTCTAACATTGTCAAGGTCTTGACTGCATTTCCTATTCATTTTTCAACTCATTTGATGGAAAACGAGGACACTTCTAAATGACCCTACATTTTTGAATGGTAGTGTATGTCATATTTACAAAGCATGCAGAGTAATCTTAAGCAGTTATTAAAGCAGAACTACCACCTATTAGAAGCATGGCTATCTGGTGACTAGCTGCTCAGTAGCGCTAGTCGCCAGAATTATTACAGTGTTCATGAGATTTATAGAATTCTCCGGGACTGACAGGCAGGAAACAGCACAGACATCTTTCCATAGTGACGACTGTGCGCCTGCTCTATCAGTCCCAGCCTGCTCTAAGAGGTGTTGCTAGGAGCCATTTGGCTCCAAAAGGGACTGACAATGCAGGCGTTCAGAAGTCACTATGGAAAGATGTCTGCACGGTTTCCCGCCTGTCACTCCCGGAACAGTCTATAAATCTCATGAACGCGGTAATAATTCTGGCGACTAGCGCTACTGAGCAGCTAGTCGCCAGAGGGGTAATTATTTGGGGCCATGTTTAAAAGGGGTGATAGTTCCGCTTTAAGGCATGGGGTTGGGAAAACCATGAAAATTATGTGAGACACTCTATCCAGAGGCATAACTAGGAGCCACCAGGCCCTGATGCAAGAATTACCATGGGCCTCCCGACCACATTGGCCCAACATATCGCCACATTGCCCCTTCCACATTGCCGCCCCCAAATCTCCACATTGCCCCTCAATCTTCACATTGCCCCCATCTCCACAATGCCCCTCAATCTGAACAATGTCCCTTCCACATTGCACCCGTATCTTCACAATGTCCCTTCCACAATGCCCCTCAATCTCCACATTGCCCCCATATCTCTACATTGCCTCCATATCTCCACAATATCCCTTCCACAATGCCCCTCAATCTGAACAATGTCCCTTCCACATTGCACCCGTATCTTCACAATGTCCCTTCCACAGTGCCCCTCAATCTCCAAATTGCCCCAATCTCTTCACAATGTCCCTTCCACAATGCCCCTCAATCTCCACATTGCCCCCATATCTCTACATTGCCCCCATATCTCCACAATATCCCTTCCACAATGCTCCTCAATCTCCACATTGCCTCCATATCTTCACAAAGTCCCTTCCACAATGCCCCTCAATCTCCACATTGCCCCCATATCTTTCACATTACCTCCATATCTTCACAATGTCCCTTCCACAATGCCCCTCAATCTTCACATTGTCCCCTCAGTCTCCACATTGCCCCTTCCACATTGCCCCTCAATCTCCACATTGCCCTCATGCATATCTTTACAATGCCCCTACCTCAAGTAACTGGTGGTCTAGCGGCGTGGCATCATGAGTGTGATCAGTGCCTTCTCTGGCACAGAGCTGAAGCTCCCGCGCAGTTCTCAGTAATGCAGAGAGCTGGGAGATGATGTCATCTCCCAGCATTCTGTATTACTAAAGGGCCAGTCGCCTGAGCTGGTACACAGTTGCTGAGGGCACATGGCGGGGGGGGGGGGTCGCAGAGGGCGGCCAGGCCCTATTGTTACGCCACTGAATCTATCTGCTTTACTATCAGGTGTCTGACTGACAACTGCTAGGTACTGCATATGAAAGCTGCAACCAGGGGATCAGAGTTCAACCACTGGACTCAATGGTATCTGAAGAGCTATCTAGGGCAGTATTTACATCTCAGGCGCCCCTAGGCACAACACCCTCTGGCTCCCTGCCTTTTCCCCACCCTTAACCACACTCCTCATTTAGCCACACCTTATTTTTTGGCCAAACCCATTTTTAGATATATTCTTCACAGTATTGTGGCAATTTTCCAGAGGTAAATGAAAATGTTATAGACATGGATGGGGTATATACAGCATATATACAGACAGCATAAATGACCTTTACTAGATATGCAGCCTTCCCTTTCCCCTTGTTTAAAGGGATAGTAATGTTTCATAATAAAATTCTAATTAATCATCATAGTATTTGGACCTTGGAGAGTGTTATTTCAATTCTGTCAGAGTTGTAGTTCAAGAGTAATTCAATGACAAAGTATCCCCTGCCGCCCTTTTACTGATGTAACACTGCTCAGCCAGAGCAGAAGGGAGTGTCCAGGTAGATTGCAGAGAGGGACAATCTTCAATTAAGATAAGGGAAAAACCTGAAAAAGTTGTCAAGGGGGCAGGGCTTTTCATTGTTCTCATAGGAAGAAGATTGTCCCTTGCTGTGATCTGTCTGGTCTAGCAACCAGATTCCACACCTGAGAAGAGATGGCTTACACTAGGTGAAAGGGGCGGGAGGGGGAAACTTTATCCTTCAATTACTCTTGAACCACAATCTGACAGTATTGAAATAGCACTCTCTATGGCTCAAATACCATGAAGATTAAATGGAGCTGCTGTTTTTGTGAAACATTACTATCACTTTAAGATCCAAGTAATGGGAAGGTACAGGTACCAAAGATCAACCTAATACTGAAAAAATCAAGCAGTGAGTACTAAATTATATGGTGCAGATCACTTACAGCTACAGTTTGCATGAGGGCTACATGCTTTCTGGAGTCTCTCCTAGTTAAAAGTACTGGTATTCTGTATCAAGTATTATCACTCGCTCACTCACAGCACCAACTACTGTGGCACACACACACACAGTGTCAGTTTTATTAGTGCATACTTTTGCTAATACCTTGTCTGTCTGTGATTGCCTGTGTGTGTGTTGGTCAGTTAGAACACAGCTATGTGTATATCTGTGTCAGTGTATGAATTGTGTTAGAGTCGCTATTAGTCAGCTTATTGCCAAATCAGGCCCTGGAACTATCCATGGCTCACAAACTACTTGTTAGATACCCTTGTTTTAGAGAGCGACTACAGGGGGTAAGGGTTAAGGTCTTTTGTTTTTCACTTCTATATATATTTAATTAAATGTACCTATTAACAAGCATGTTATTTCTGATGCATCACAGTTTGAAAACTGTAGAACAAAGCAACTCTGATGATATCATCTAGACCAATGATTCTTGCCTCCAGTCCTTGGAGCACTGTAAAAGGTCAGGCTTAAAGGATATTCTTAATAAAGCACAGGCATCTCAGTCATATTGAGTGTGCCACTGATTCAGTTGTGATTAAGCAGGAATATAATGATCTGACCTGTTGGTGTACCCCAAGGACATACTTTGGGTATGTCTACTAAGTCCCACTGTATGTATAGAAAGATTGACCTGCACCAGTAACATGGTACAGAAGTCTCTGGAACCCCATAAGACTATGAATGTATTCTCATACTCTAGAGAAAGAACTGATAATCCTTATTCCATGATTATACATCTTTGAGCTATAATGTGTCTTAATTAAACATATATTTATACAAACTTTTCCTCAAACAGCTTTTTATTAAAAAGGTACACATGTATCCACCCTAACCCAGGTGCATTCATGGGAAATTCTCTGGCATTTAAGGGTTTAAAAAGCTGTATTCAAGTGCATGGGAATGTGGGTATTTTGACTGTCCTCTGTGGTGGAGTTGGTTTACTTGAGAATATCTCCAGTTTGCTTTTATAAATATGGGTCTAAGCGCCTTATTTTTGGGAAACAGGTATAATGGGAGTTCTTCATACAGCAGTCTACTTGGTAAAGTCCCTTTTTAACCCCTTTGATGGCAGGGTGCTCTCCAATGCATTGTAAAGAAATGTGATGGAGACCAGGGACGGATTGTCCTATCGGGGGATTGGGTATCCCCTGGTGGGCCGCCCAGTTATGGGCAGGTAGGGAGATCAGATGATCTCACCTCTCCAGTCCACAACTTTGTGGATGAGAGGCACAACTCACCAGAGCTGAGCAGCAGTGAAGACCAGGTCCTGTTCTCTCTATCTGTACCACCCCCAAGGCTGACTTAACCGTCCCTGCTCTGCCTACAGTGTGTCCTGGTACAGTGAATGATTAGCAGGCAGAGCTTCTTGGCCCCAACCAGGGCAGGCGCCACCTATAGGCGAGGTAGGCGCCGGCCTAGGGCGCACACGTACTGGGGGAGCAGGCATGCAGCAGAGAAGAGCTACGCCTGCACCCACCACACCGAAACGCAACACAGTTAGGTCTGTGCTGCTACTGCGCTCCCTCATCGCGGTCGCTCTTTAGTAATGCAGAGCGCACTGGGAGTCATGATCTCCCTCACGCTCTGCATTACTGAAGAGAAGATGGCGCGGGAGCTACAGGTATGTGATGGGGGGCAAGTTGGAACTGATGGGGTGCAAAATGGAGCTGGTGGGGGCAAGTTGGAGCGGATGGGGGGCAAAGTGGAGCTGGTGGGGCAAGTTGGAGCTGAGGGGGTATAGTGGAGCTGCTGGGCACAAGTTGGAGCAGATGGGGGGCAAAGTGGAGCTGATAGGGGCAAGTTGGAGCTGAGGGGGCATAGTGGAGCTGATAGGGGGCAAAGTGGAGCTGGGGGGGCAAGTTGCAGCTGATACGGCCAAAGTGGAGCAGATTGGGGGCAAAGTGGAGCTGGTGGGGCAAGTTGGAGCTGGTGGGGGCAAAGTGGAGCTGGTGGGGGGGCATCTCTTACAGGCATCTCCAGACCAGAAGCAGACTGGCCCAGGGGACAGAGAGAGGACAATCATGAATATTGTAATATATAAGTAGGCGGGGTATAAAGGGGTGGGACACAAGGGGCGGAGCCAAATGGGCAGCAAAATTAGGTTTTGCCTAGGGTGGCAAAAATCCTTGAACCAGCCCTGGTCCCAACTACCTGGCAGTAACTGTATTGTTGCTAGAGAGGCTTAATGTATGATCTGTTAACCCTTTAACCCCCTGAATTCTTTAGTGGTTAGGTATACATAATCAGTTATTAACTATTTGCATGCCAGAGAGGATTACAGTACTGTTTTATTCTGCTATTAACCCACTGAATTCCTCATAGGTGCAGTACCTCACTGTTTAACCCCTTGTATGCTAGAGAGGCATAATTCATGATTAATTGACCCCTTGTATACCAGAAAGGTGAAAAAAGATGTTAATTATTGATGAATGATGCCTCTTTAGCACACAAGGGGTTATTCATTGAGGTACACATTCCTATGCAATGTGTTGTGCACCTACAAGACAATCAGTGGGTTAATCACAGAATGCATTGTTGTGCACCTCTCTGGCATGCAAGTGGTTAACAACTGATAATATACTGCATACAGTATTTATTGCTGAGCAATGAACTGTGTACCCACACCCCCACCCTGTCACTCGAATACCAGCTAGTTGGCCAGTTAAATAAAAAAAATCCCCAGGGCTGGTATTGTACCACAATCTGCCCCTGATGGAGACCTACAGTATATGGCATTAAATTGGTTATACAAATTGAGTCATTTAAAGGGATAGTAACCCCCCCGAACAACGTGATGCCAAAAGAGAGCAATCGTGCAAACATAATGAACTCCCTTATTCCCATCTCTCAAACCTTTATGGTTTGAGAGATGTAAGGCAAGAAAGACCACCGCTCCCTCCCCCTTCTCATACGTCCGCTGTACAGCGGACGTCATGAGATCCTGCTTCCAGCACCAGACGGCGGCTCTGCAGGAGCGCTGTCATCTAGATTACTTCATCGGTATAGCTAAAATGTGGCCTGGCTTGCAAGCAAATGTTGTAGACCATTCCGATGAAGTAATTATACGGAGATATCTAGATGACAGAGCTCCTGCAGAACCACAGCCGTCTGGATTCTGCCTCTGACAGCTTTCAAAAGTTTGGGGTCACTTAGAAATGTCCTTGTTTCCATCAAATGAGGAGAAAAATGAATAGGAAATACAGTCAAGATGTTAACAAGGTTAGAAATAATAATTGGATCCTTCAAGCTTTGCTTTCGTCGAAGAGGCCTCCATTTATATCAATTACAGCCTTGCAGACCTTCTAGTTGTCAATTTGTTGAGATAGTCTGAAGAGAGTTCACCCCATGCTTCCTGAAGCACCTCCCACAATTTGGATTGTCTTGATGGGCACTTCTGATGTACCATATGGTCATGCTGCTCCCATAATAGAAAGAAGGACATTTTTAAGTGACCCCAAACTTTTGAACAGTAGTGTATATACTTGCTCCAAAGTGCTTCAGACTACCACATTCCTTCATCATATGGATAAGTATTCTATTCAGTGCAGCAGCACACACTGCATGTGTACAAACACACACACCTCAAAGGGGAAGCAATGCAATATCAAACATGGTGGCAAAACATTCACATTTTTAGCAGAAGGGCTTGCCTAGGCAAGTGTCATTCATACAACAGTCTGCTATATCGCTATTTTTCCATTTAAACTCTACTATAGTCTGTAAATAAACAGTTATATTTTACCATCTTGAGAATTTTTATATGCCCCTTTAGAATCAAAAGGGTGCAACAATAGAATTTAAGTGTAAGAACAGTAAATATCTGGATGATGTATGAAACACACCAGCCTAGGTAAATCCATCTGTTAACCGCTTAAGGACCCATGACTGTCCTAGCACGTCATGGGTTGGTGAGACATATAGACCCATTACTTGCCAGAACAGTCATGGATTTCAGGGCTACCGAGCGTCAATGCTTTGCTTAACCCCTTGGCGCTCAAAGGGTTAAGTGCCGTCCGCGTCCTTAGGGGTTAAACAAATTAAGAAAGGCATTCGAAGAGTGTAAGTCTACTCTTGTTATAATAGGAGTTTTGATGGTTCAACTACAACAGAAAGTGATTTTCTTTGAGACCACAAGCACATTATTTTCATTGCCTACTGAAATTCTTTATTATTTATAGTAAGGCTGTCCAAAGCAAGAGTCAGTAACACACCAGGTTTTGAGACAATTGCATCCTGTTGTTTAGATATATATCCAGGAATTGCAATTAGCATTAGAGAAATCCTAAACACCGGTTACCCTTTAATAATTAAATTGGACAGCTCTGATCTAAACCTACAGTTCCTATATATTTCTTTATACACAATTACACAATAAAGGAACTAGACCAATCCACAGCCAACACTGCAGTTGTAGGCATGTTCAGAAGGCTATCTACTATGCCACAAAGACACAAATTCAATAGTGCATTAGTGATTTTATCTGCAACGTCTGCTTGTTCTAATCTACCACCAAGGTCAGTCTATAGGGGCTAATTGCATTAAACAGTGGTTCACATTACTAACCATGATCCTATCATCTGAAGGCTAGTATCTACAATTATACTGCATCATTACATGTACTGCAATAAGGTGGATTGGCCAACCTAACATTAACTTAGTTTTAAAGAGAATGAAACACTTACTATATGTAATGCAAGCCATTTCTTAGTAATATAAATGGTTTATATGAAACCAAACTTTAGTTGCTTTTGGCACATTGTGGCACTTTATGCTAATTAGTTTATGTGCTGGGCCAACACACTATGCTATGAATGATTCTAGGCAGAGACCACACAATGGGGCATTTCTAAAAGCACAGCAAGAGACAAGTGAGGCCTCTAACAGAACTAACTGACATACCGTGCACTGATTTAGCATAAAGTGCCATACTCTGCAGATTTTAATTTTAGGTAAAAAAATATCAACAAAGCTAAACAAGTTTTAGAGTAACAAGTCCACTTTGACATGCAACTGAGATCAGAGAAGTGCAAAAAAAAAAAAAAAAAATAGGTTCTTAACCGAGCAATCTGGGGGTGGGTGACCCTAGAGGACAACGGCACTTTTTTTCCCCCAGCAGTGCATTTTGGTAGCGCAGAGTGATGTGTAGCAATGCTGCAATCCCAGAATTCCATAACTTGCCAGAACAGTCACAGGCATGACAGTCCTGACACGACATGTGTTGTTAATGGGTTAAATAAATCATCTTCGCACCACGGATGCAAGAGATTATGTGAGTCTTTGACAACATTAGTCCTTGGACTACACGAACAGGACAGGTTTTCATGATATCCCTGCTCAGCCATTGTGATTGATTCACCTGTCTTTAATTAGGGATATCCTGAAAACCCAATCTGCTGGTGTGCCCCGAGGCCTGGAACGAAGAATCACTGGATTAGGGTTCTGCAGAAATCAAGAGGTTAACCCTTTGAGTGCCAGAGGGGTACGCAATGCATTGCTTTACAATGTGGTGCGTACCCCTCTGGCACACAAAGGGTTAAGAGACTATTTGAAAAACCATGTCAATAGATCAGGCGTTAAATGTCCTGAATGTTCACAATGTGAGATGATGTAGTGAGGAGTCTTGGGTTTTGTCTGCGAGTTCCCACTTCTTATCAGAGAGAGCACTGGGTGTCCTTATCCACTTCATGTTGTAGAACACAAGACTCGCCCTCAACTGTGTACTCTTCCATGCCTGAGAATCTGAAAACCTGTTTATTCTGTTTGCGTCTTCTGAAAAAGAGTTGGCCTTTGCAGGTTGAGTTTTTGGATTACTATTAACCCTTTGAGTGCCAGACAGGTGTCCATCGTATTGTGATCAATGACCCAGAAGAGCGGCAAAATGTTCTCTTATACCAAGAATGGCCTGTGTCCTGGTGTTTACCCCACCTCTGTGCATGGAACCACAATTGCTTTAAACTACTCAACCAACATCTACAGCAGTCAGGTCACTGTGTTTCTTCTGAGAAGAACTGAGGTCTGTATCCAAAAAAGCTAAAAAAGGAGCAAGTTTGGAGCAAACTAACTGCACCATAGGGGACAAACAAATAAGTCCTCATTGATATAAACTGGGCTTTTAATCCTTTGAATGAAAGAGTTATCAAATGATTTGCAAAGCAATGGGTTAAGCCCTTGAATGTTAGCGGACTCTCCGATGGATTTTGAAACACCACACTAAGTGGGTTAAAATCAAAGGGAACATTGGGAATGTGTATTTCTCCTCTATGGTGATGTTGGTTTGATCTGAAATTGCACCATTTTAGCTTATTAAACATAGTTCCCCAAAAGCTTAGTTCTGGTGCTAAGCAACTGTACCACAGGTGACAAATATAATCTGTCAATGATTTATATGCAACTAGTTGAAGAGCCATTACATGGGCCACAGTGCCACTGTCAGCCGGTCGTGGGGCAGTCATGTGCAGGAGAGACTGCGCATGACTGCGGCGTTACACACGTTTTAGCAAATTATTATATAGGATATGCTGGAAACCTCTCTAGCATTCAAGAGGTTAAAGGCCCTATTTAAACTAGTTTGGATTTCAGAAATTCCTATTTATCTCCCATGGTGCTGCTGCTGTTTAACCCAGAACTGAACAGAACTGAACAATGCATTGGATACCCCTCTGTCACTCATTTTTAACATGAAAAAAATGTAGGGCTTTAGAAGCTCAGTGTCTGAGGAATGGTTAGTTCCAACTTCCAAAGTTCTTACTGCTCATACTATTTTTTTTAGATATTAAACAGCAACAGCACCCCCTCGTTACCACAATTATTCTTTTGCATTATATGGGGGAGGCAAGCCACTTACTATGGTCCTACACAGAATAGTATAGTAACAGCTCTACAATCTTGTGACTGTTTGAACTGTAGTAAAGTCTGAATAATGCAATAATAAGCAATCAGGGTACCCTTATTTGACTCAGGAGACAAAAAAGTCCTACAATTTGTTTTCATAATTAAACACTATTGATTTTTTAAAGGGATAGTAATGTTTCACAAAAACAGCAGCTCCAATTCATCTTCATAGTATTTGGGCCATGGAGAGTGTTATTTCATTACTGTCAGAGTTGTTGTTCAAGAGTAATTGAATGACAAAGTATCCCCCTTCTGCCCCTTTTATCTAGTGTAAGACACCTCCCCTCAGATGTGGAATTCGGTCCACAGACCAGACAGCTCACAGCAAGGGACAATCTTCTTACGGTGAGAACAATGAAATCCCTGCCCTCATTACAGGTTTTTCATTTTTTTCCCTTATGTTAATTGAAGATTGTCCCCCTCTGCAAGCAATCTGGACACCTGTTCTGAGCTGAGCAATGTTACAACAGTAAAAGGGGCGGGAGGGGGACACTTTATCATTCAATTACTCTTGAACTACAACTCTGACAGTATTGAAATAACACTCTCCATGGTCCAAATACTATGAAGATTAAAGCTGCTTTTATTGTGAAAGATTACTATCCCTTTAAACGTTAGAGTTCGAGATTGGTGAAACACTCACTGATTCTCAATGCACTTGCACAACCTTCTGGTATTTACAAGGTTAACATCCTTAACATAAAATTGTGCTACTGAGCTGCCTAAATTGTAGCATAACTGTTAAGTACAGAATACAAAATTAAACCCTTTTTGTTGGTTAACCTTTCAGTTGAGTTAAAAAACAAGCAATGAATAATGTATTATAAAACAAGCAATCTGTTAAGCATGCTTATACTTAATTATAGCAATGTGAACAAATCCTTCCACCATGACTAAAAGCAGTTTCTCTTTCAAGTCCATGGTGCACACACATTGTCCTCCCTGCTCCCCTGAGAGCTGGGACACTTGGCAAATGGATTGAACTTCTGAAATGTAGGCCGGGATGATGCAAACCTCCAATTCATTGTTAAAGCCAGAACCAAAGCAAGACACCTAGAGGCTGACAAATAATAATGGATTTGGAAAAATTCTGGTGCAAGCCAAATGCATCAGAGTACAAATGAAAACTTCCAAAATATTCATCGATTTAAATGGTGAATGTAATTCATGAATGCTAGAGAAGTCTATGGGGGAGATTCACTAAGCGGTGACAAAGAGATGACGACTTCTCCAGTTCCTATGTTATTTTATAGAGCCTATACACTAAGATGTCCAAAGTGGGAGAAATCTTAGTGCACAGGCTCCATATAATAACATAGGAATTGGAGAAGTGACATCACCGCTCAGTGAATCTCCCCCTATTTGTTGCACAACTCTTGTGTTCAAGGGGTAAATAATTTTGTGGTACTTATAGTTGTCCCCTATGGTGCAGTTGGTTTACCTCAGAATTGCTCCAGCTCCTTAGAGTGCATCAGCCTCATTATCCTATATAGATTATAAGCTCTACAGGGCAGGGACCTTCTATCCTAAAGCATCCTCACCTAGTGTTCCCCTTATGATAATTGTCTTGCTACACTTATTATATCCCCTTTATACTAAAAGTAAACTGTAAAGTGCCAAGTACACCCATTGGCGCTATATAAATAAAAAATATACATACATACAAAACGACTTCTGAAATGTTTGCAACAGAAATAATATAAAACCAAAACAAACCCTAACTAAAAACTATTTGGCTAAACACATTTCTAAAATACTAGGAGCTAAATTTATTCACAGTATCAGTCCAAGAGTACAATGCAGACCATCACCACTGCACAGCCTGTCTAGGAATACACAGAGGAGAGATACAATAGATACAATGAAAAGGATTCATTGTGCTGAGGTGGCCAGGCTTCTTGAATCCTACTTACTACGCTTTTTTTGTTGCAGGCAATCTTACATGCAAATTGAGCCACAAGAGCTCAGCTTTGTTTCTTGTCAAACTAGAGGAGTGGTTTTCAGCCGTAGCCCCATAAACCCCAACTGGACCTTTGATAAGGTACAGTACCTTTGGTGTGCTTTAGTGGCTGATTTGTAAAGCAGTGTGTGCTTTTTAAATAAAGTTTTAACATTTCAATCACTGCATGCTGGGATTTGGAGTCTTGTAGCCTCTCCCACATCTATTACACTTGGGAGACTACAGTTCTCAGCCTCAGAATTTTAGCTAAGAAAATCACAAAAAGGGGGTCTCTGCTGGATTCATTTTGAAGGCAATATAAAACCTTGTGCACAGGAGTGATTATTGTTCTTAACAATAATGAGATTTTATTTACAGTACAGGAATACATCATATTATGTAAAAAAAAAATCTTAATATGTCTAGGACCACTTCTGTACATACACAGTGCAGGGACCTTCTATCTTAATGCATCCTCACCTTTATGATAATTGTTTTGCTGCATTATATATCTAGTTTATACTAAATGTAAACTGTAAAGTGATAAGTACACCCGGTGGTGCTATATAAATAAAAATATACATACATACAAAATGACTTCTGAAATGTTTTCCAACAAAGATAATATAAAAACAAAACAAACCCTGAATAAAAATATTTGGCTGCTAAACACATCTCTAGAATCCAAGAAGCTAAATTTATTCACAGTATCAGTCCAAGAATACAATGCAGACCATCACCACTGCACAGTCTGCCTAGGAATACACAGAGGAGATATACAATGAAGTGGATTCATTGTGCTGAGGTGGCCAGGCTTCTTGAATCCTACTTACTACGCTTTTTTGTTGCAGGCAATCTTACATGCAAATTGAGCCACAAGAGCTCAGCTTTGTTTCTTGTCAAACTAGAGCAGTGGTTCTCAGCTTAAGCCCCATAATCTCCAACTGGACCTTTGATAAGGTACAGTACCTTTGTTGTGCTTTAGTGGCTGATATGTAAAATCAGCATGAGCAAGCTGTGCTTTTTAAATAAAGTTTTAACATTTCAATCACTGCAAGCTGGGATTTGTAGTCTTGTGTGTCTCTGTTCATCAACAGACCAGTATATACAGAGAAGGTGGGTTTTAGTAGTTATGCGAATATGCATGAGTGATATGAGTTTGTACATGCTTAGAACATTATCTAAGAAGTGCAGCACTGCAAAATTCTATAACTTTATATATTTATATAAACTGCATGGAAGAACAGGAAGCAGCGCACCCCTGAAGTTATATGTATGTATGTATTTTTCGATAGTAGAGGATAGGTCTAGTCAGTAAGGTTTATGTACGAAAGAACTTGGAGGTCTTGCACTAAGGAATGGTAAAATGGTAATGAAGAGATAACATTCAATTTGCATTTTACTCTGTGGAGCCTGTACATTAATGCCTCCCACATAATAAATCTTATTTTATAGGCTTGATTGAATAAGATAGGAAATGGAGAACTGGTCTCACTGTAGAAGTTATCTCCTCTTTATTATGCCTTAGTGAATCTCCTACCTGGTGTGAGACCTGCACACTTGAGAACTATGCCCTCTTGAGCCCCTGGAAAGCGCTCACGTTTTGTGACAGGGGTATATAAGAGACTCAATTTGTGTCATAAAGGGGGGGGGGGCTTAAGTGGGTAGACTGGGTTAATCCCTGTGGTTGGAAGAGGGCAAAATAGGGCAGGGAGGAGGAGAAGTGAGCGGGAAGTGGGTGGAACAGATGGAAAGGAGGAGAAGTGAGAAGGATATGGGTGGAACAGGGTGGGAAGGAGGAGAAGTGGTCTCTAGGGTCTCCCGATCCTGCCTTTTCCAGGACTCCCATTACAATATTTATCTTGATAGGTGTCTGATAAATGACATTGTTTTATTGTCTGTTAATGAACCTTTCTGAATAGAAGAGCAGTGGGTATTAATATCAATACAATAGCATTAAAGGGATAGTAATACATCAGTTTTACAAATGTCCATCTTGTAGGTATTTAGAAAAGAAATTAAATGCCCCCAGTCCCATTTCTCAAACCTTTATGGTTTGAGAGATATTCGCTGTGAAAGTTCCCCCTCCCCTGACGTCAGTGCTCTAGCTGACTGCAGGGGAATCCGGTCCCGGGACAGGCAGAGGCTCTTCAGCAGAGCCGAGATTGCGTTATTCCAAACTAAGCACACTTTGTAGACCATTCAAGTGAAGGATTTCTTCTTCAATAACGCAATCTCGGCTCTGCTGAAAAGCCTCCGCCAGTCCCGGGACTGGATTCCCCTGCAGTCAGCTAGAACGCTGACATCAGGGGAGGGGGAACTTTGAAAGCGGATATCTCTCAAACCATAATGGGGGGATTCATTTCTTTTTTGAATACATACAAGATGAACATTTGTAAAACTGATGTATTACTATCCCTTTAACTGTGCACAAACTATGAAACTGCATCTATACAGGATAGTGTACACAAGCATTAAAAAAATACAAGTTTAGGATAAGATTTTAGAGATATAACAACAGAGAAAAATGTTGTACAGATGCTAGATAGAAATACACAATATTTAAAGTTATAACCCAATTTTATATATTCCTGTTAGTGTTCCTTTAAGGGTTTTTTATGCTAGGCAATGACCATACCTGGGAACTTTCAAGATGAGCTGACCCTGAGAACTTTGAAATATTAACCCTTAAAGCTTCCCATAATGTAGATTTTATGCGATATGTGCCTGCTTGCTCTACGCCCGGTCCATGTGCGAGGGACCTTTAACATGCTACAGTTTGGATAACTCACTGCCTGACCACAAACAAGACAAGCAGGACATCTCCCACTGGCTTTCTGGTACTAATGGCACCAGTTTAGAGGCTGAGGAAACATTTAATTGGGGAAATTCATATAGTAGGTGACACAGACCTCTCTCACCCTGAGAATTTGTCCCTTCACCCTGAGACCCTGAGATTTGGGTCAAAACCCTGAGTCTCAGGGTCAAACCCTGAGAGTTCCCAGGTATGGCAATGACTGGCTGCGAGCAGTCCTCTGATTTGTGAATGTGTTTTTTGTGCAGGTGCTAAGTAAGAAGCCTTTTTGGATCAACTACTCAGCTTAAAAAATAGTAATTAGGCATTTTGTAACTACTATGGGATAAAAATGACATTCTGAAAGGTTCATCCAGGACTCATCTTCTAGCTGTGATACTTCTAAGAGGACCTACCACCTTTCCAAATGTTCACCCTTCTGGGAGCCTCCATCTGGCAAGCATTTGAATGATTATTGCTCTTTATTAACTCATTTAACCCCTCTGGTAATAACCGATAGATTCCTGCTACCCAAGGAAGTGGGGAGAGATGATTTTCTGGTCATGTGAGTAATTAATTATACAAACATTAACAGACAAACACAGAACAAAGTACTGCTGAGATTAGATGCCCTAATAACTAAACTAACATTAAACTGATTGAAAAACAAAAAGGTATAGCCAGTTTAAAGAGAAATTATCACCTTAGAACAACTTTCTCACAATTGAATAGTGGTGGCAAGAAAACAAATAAAAAGTTGTTTAATTTTTTTAAAGGCACTTTAATCAACGCACTATACAGCTTGCCTGAGGCACCAGCAGGCAAGCCTGTGGCATTATATGCCAACCAGCACCTTCCCATTTTCCTCCAGCAGTGCGTCTAAACAGCTGCCTGCAGGCAATAGCAGCACAAAGGGGCAAGATGGGCAATGAATACACAATAAAAAGCAACATCTATTGTCTGTGTCATGTTTTATTATCATTAATTTATAAAGCACTAACATATTCTGCAGAACATACAATTAAGGAATACTTATTACCAACACATGCCACACTTATATAACATGAGAGTGGAGAAGGCCCGGTTTATGAGACCTTATAATTTATACATTGGCACATATTGGTTCTCATTTATAAGGCCAGACTGGAGGAATTCTATGACAAACCAGCTGCCCTATAGGGGATGAATGTATATTCACATTGATTTAAATGTGAGCTTTAACTCCTTGAATTCTAGAGAGGTCTCCAAAACATTGCTATGCAATGAATTTACAGTGTTAAAAGCCAAATTTAAATCAATTGGACATTTTATTTGCCCCCTATAGTGTGGATGTTTGCTACAGTGCTCTTGCATATGGCCATTAAGTATAATTTCCATTATAAAGGACAAACATTTCACTGTGGGAATATCAGTTATAAGAAAAATAAGAATCAGATACACAATATAGCATTTGGCATCATGTTAGGAACCATACAAATGTAGAATCAATATGTGATATCCCTAAGGAAGATCTTACATTTTACCAGGAAAAACAAATATAATAAAATGTCAGTTAGCATGTAAATGACCCTGAGCAGTTATTTTCCAGAGGAGGAGAAAGGCATTGCTGGCAATCTATCTTTGTAACATGTCATTACACTATGATCTAATGTTTTCAATATAATGTTTTCAAACGCATTTGAATCAGCAGCTTCCTGGCACTAGGATGAATATTGGTCTGTGACTATCACAGCCATCACAGCCTTGCACTGAAAAAACACAAGCTCTTATTTTATTTAGAGCAGCCTTGCCTCTGTATCAGTGGGATACTAGAAACGTGTCCAGTGCATAAATCATATTAAACCAATAATATGCAGCATTGTAGCAATGGGGGGGGGGATAGCATATTAACCCTTTGAGTGCCACAGGGGTACCCCTCTGGCACTCAAAGGGTTAAAGGGACAGAAATGTCCCATAAAAATATTTAGCATTAGGTAGTGATTAAAAAATGAAACTAACTGAAACAAACCCTGTCTCTCAAACCGCTACGGTCTGAGAGATATAGAGATTCAAAGTTCCCCCCTCCCTCCCCTTCTTCTGATGTCAGCTGTAAATCTGACAGCAGGAGATTCAAGTCGTACAACTGGAGGAGGCTCTTCAGCAGAGCCAGAATCACGTTACTTAAAAAGAATTAATTCATTGGACAGGTCTGCAAGCACACTTTGTAGACATTTCCAATGAATGAATTATTTTTAAGTACCGCGATTTCGGCTCTGCTGAAGAGCCTCCTGCTGGTCCCCAGACCGGGATCTCCTGCTGCCAGCTAGACGCTAACAGCAGGAGAAGGGGAGGGAGGGGGGAAACTTTGAATCCCTATATCTCTCAAACCGTAGCTAGATTTGTGTTCCGTGTGTGAAAGGGGCCCGTAAACTAATTTTGGAGAAGCAGATTCTCGTCCGAAGACGAAATAGCCAGATATAAAAATAAATACTTCATTGGAATGGCCTACAAAGTATGCTTGCAAACCAGGCAAACTTTGTAGAACTTTCCAATGAAGTATTTTATTTCTAAATCGCACTATTTTGGCTCTGCTGAACAGCCGCAGGATGGTCCCAGGACTAGAATCTGCTTCTCTCAGCTAGATGGCAGACTTCTTGTGAAACGGGAACTTTAGATACTTCAATCTCTCAAACTATACAAGTTTGAAAGATGGGACATACCTCATTCCATTCATATTTTTAATCTCTACAGTATTAAAATTAAAGGGATAGTAATGGTTAATTTTAAGTTGATTTAATATTGTAGACATTAAAAAAAGGTTAACATCTATGTAAGTCTTATCTCTCAAATCTTTATGGTTTGAGAGATATAACTTGCTAAACTTACCTTTTCCTGGCTGTTTTACTCAAGTCTGCCATCTAGCTGACAGCTGCAGATTCCAGTCATTTGCCCAGGCAGAGGCTCTTCAGCAGAGCTGAAATAACGCTATTTAGAAATAAATACTTCATTGGAATGCTGGAGTGCTGGCAAACCAGGCACACTTTGTAGACCGTTCTAAATGAAGTATTTGTCTTTAGATATTGTTATATCGGCGCTGCTGAAGAGCCACATCTGGTCAAGCAACCAGAATCTGCTTCTGACAGCTTTATAGCTCATCAAGCAGAAAGGGGAGGGACCAGAGAACGAATAAGTGCAAGTACTCTCTTTTAATTGTATCTACCATATAGTTAATACTTGTTTTCTGACATTACTATCCCTTTTAATTTAAGCAATACTATCCCTTTAATAATGACTTAAACTAGAACTTGAAAAGTTGACCATGCTACAATGAATTAATCTGGCTGTTTTGCATACTACAAGCCCTGTGAATGCTTATATTCAAAATGCTATATAGCAATCATTGTTTTATGCAATTTTATGCAAACAGTATACATTTATATATTTCACAAAATAAACGTCACACACTGGACTTGTAAATATGGCAAAATCAGAGCAAAACATTATAGGGGAGGTTCACTAAGCGATGATAAAGAGGTGATAAAGTGGAGATGACATCTCCAGTGATATCACTTCCCCAATTCCTATGTTATTCTATGGAGCCTATACACTAAGATTTCTTCAGATTTGTAGATCTAACATAGGAATTGGAGAAGTGATAAACTGGAGAAGTCATCTCCACTTTATCACCCCTTAGTGAATCTCCCCCTATGTGTTTAATGTGAAGTCAATGTTTCAGTACTCAACGTCAACTTTATCAAGACAAACAAGAAGTCTGCCAGTTACACTACTTAATTACCTAAAATGGTGCTACAGTAACAAGCAGTGGAGATTGGAGGCTTCAGAATGACATCATAGGTCAATCCCCTACATGAAACGACTTCACAACACTTCATTTTTTGCTCCGATTTTGCCATATTTACAAGTCCAGCGTGCTGATTATTTCATGTTATACCACTGTTCTTTTTTACTTGCACCATGGCAAAGGACGTTTGTGTCTGGAGTGCTGCCTCTATATATAAATAAAATCAAATTGCCAGGGTACAGCAGAATGGGTGTCTTTGAAGCTTTGGGCTTATATCCATTTTCTAAATAAAAAAAATCACCCCTTAAACCTTTTTCCCTACATGAACACATTCAAAACCTTTATTCGCAAACCAAATTTTAGCCCCTTGAATGCTAATTATTTGCATTGCTTCTGTGTCTTTAAGTGCAGGGGTGTGGCCTATAGATGCAGACAGATAAAGTAAGGATATGACAAATGCATGCATTTAAGAGAAGAGAAATGGATACATTTAAGAGAAGATTAGATAAATTTCTTTCAAAAGGAAACATACAGAATTATACTGTTTATCAGTAGGCAGATCAGGAAGGTCTGATAAAGACAGGCAAGCTGTAAAATTCTCAGTTACTGGGGTATGAGGCAAAGGTTGAACTTGATGGACTTGTGTCTTTATTCAACCTAATTTACTATGTTACTATGTAAGGTATATTTGGGGGAGGTGCACACACTTTGGGCCTAGGGCAGCATAAAATCTAAATGCATCATTGAATAAGGATACAAATAATTTTGTGTTTACAGCTTTGTATTTTTCATGGAGTATTTATTTTTGGTTTAGGAGATCTCAAAATGACAAATGTACTAATTACATAACTGTGCTAGGGCAGAGAAATCCTAAAAACCTGCAAAGTTAGGTGGTACTTGAGAGTTACGCTTGAGATACTGATACAGTGGATAAAAAAAAGTGAATTTCTAAACTGAAAAAGACTAAGGGTGAAATGCAAGAAACGTGTGCATGCACTGAAGGCATTTTTCATGTGCAAATATGGTAAATTCTCAGGTATAATAAACACCTGTGTATAATATGCAGGTGTATATTTTAGTCAAGACTTATGGGAAAACAAGCGTGCCTATGTATAATACACACCCATGTTTTCCACTGTCATCCACAAAAAAAAGGCCACTGTCACACTGCTTCCTTCCCTCCCTGCTTACCCATATCCTCCTCCTCCATAGTCCAATTTCATTATCCTGACAGGGTCTCAGTAGGCAGCATGCTTGCATCTGCCACCCGCTGCCAGCATTGCCCTGTCTGAACCTCTTCTGCCTCGCCAGTGGTAGCTATGTGCATTGGATCTATGGTATTGCCCTAGGAGGACCTTGCGGTCCTTGCAAGTTATTACCATTGGCGAGGCAGAAGGGGTCCTGACAGGGCAATGCTGGAAGTGGGCAGCAAGCATGCCACCTGCTGGGACCCTGTCAGGATAACGAAACTGGACTACGGAAGGGAAGATGAAGACATTGGTAAGTGGGGAGGGAGGGAAGCAGTGCGGAAGTGGGATTTTTTTTATTATTATTATTATTTCCCTCATTTATAATACACCCCCACACTTCACATAAGGTGAAGAGGGGCAAAATGTATTATACATGAGATTTTACAGTAGTTAATGCTCATGTTCTAATGCAGGAAGCCATATACCGAATACTTCATGAATTGCACACGAAAAATTAGACTTCACTCAAAACTGCACAGATGTATAAAATTGTTCACATAAGCACTTCCTGCATAAGGCGTATTTGCTGTTCCACTCAGGCAGATTTGTTAATCCTGACTATGTCCACAAAAAAATATGAAGCTGTTCACTAACCTATTCACTAGTGGTTTTCACACTGGAAATAGTGATTGTGCATGTTTCCTGCATTCTGCTCTAAGGATCATAAGCCAGAAGCTAAACTGGTGCAATTCTGAGGCAAACCAAATGCACCAAGGGCATAAAAAACATTACAAAATCCATTTGATCAGTGCTTTTAATCACTTAAATGCTAGGTGACCAAATCAGTGCTTCACTGCAGACCTCTGTAGCATTCACATGATTAATCCCATGAGTGCTAGAAGTAACAAATACAATGCATTTTATATCTCTCTTGCACTTAAAGTAGAACTACCACTGCAAAACAACTTTAGTTTAAATAACTAATCTGGCGACTAGCTGCTTAGTAGAGCTAGTCGTGGACATCTTGCCATAGTGACGTCCGCGTGCCTGCTCTCTCAGTCCCAGCCGGCTCTAGTAGGCGTTGCTAGGAGCCGTTTGGCTCCGGAAGGGACTGACAGAGCAGGATATCACGATGGCAAGATGTCCGCGATCCGTCCTGCCTATCAGCTGTGGAAGAAAGGATAAATCTATTGAATAAGGTAATAATTCTGGCGACTAGCGCTACTAAGCAGCTAGTCGCCAGGTGGGGAGTTATTTAAGCTAAGGTTGTTTTGCTTTAGTAGTTCTTCTTTAATGGGTTAAAAAAACTCCAGTTTAAAGCAATGGGAATTTTCATTTGTCCCCTATGGAGTAGCTGGTTCGTCCCAGAATTGCTCTTCTGTAGCTTCCTGAATAAGGCCCTTAGTTCCAAATACATGTGTTAAGACAACAGAAGCTTCACACAATAGAGAGTATTTAAACCAAGTGAAGTGTTATTCACACTTCTTGACATTAGACTCTCTAAAGAAAACAGCAAACCCGTAGTTCCAAAAAGGGATTATCCTGTCCGGACCATTTAATATCCTGCCTGAGGACAAACACAGAGCATGGATTATGTAGTTGTACAACATTTCAGCAAAACCTAAAGCCTAGTTTTCCTTTTGGAGTAAATGTATAAGTTATATGATGTGTAGCTGTAGCTTTGTCCTGTTTTCAGCTTCATTAATCAATTACCAAATATAGAAAGAGTACCAGGTTCACGTATGTGACTAAAGAGTTAGGTTAACACTTTGTGTGCCAGAGGGTTATGCAACGCATTGCTTTGTAAGAGGAACTATCACTTGAAAATGAGTTTAGTTAATTTTAATGAGAATTAAAATCTGTGTTGGCCATTTGTTTGCAATATAAATAGTTCTTAAGAAAATAACCTTTGTTTGTTGATGGCACCATGTGGAACTTTAACGTCCAATGATGTGCCAGGACAGTAACAGATTTCGGTCCTTTGAGGACCAGTGGCAGTCTTGGCACATCATGGGTTAAATGAGGCATGGTGTGATCATGCTGGGAGGCTGAAACTGACTGCTCCAAGACTAGACCAGTCAGTTTCAGCCTGCCCCCCGCGAGCCGGCACACATGCCAGTTCAGCAGATTAAATGGGTCTGGTCCACTAGTGCAAAAACAAAAAAAACCTGGTCCTTAAGGGTTTAAGCTAATTGGTTTCTGCACTTGGTGAATAAAACAACACAAAGTGCAATTAGTGAATCTAGAGCAGATTTTCATGAGTTCTTGAGACACACCAGTAGGTTAGATTTCAGGGCTATCCCTGACTGTTCCCATGTAGGTAATCAGTGGCTAAGCCATTGTGACTGATCAACCTGTACCCATACCTGGGAACTTTTTCTTGTGGACTTCCCCTTAAGGGGAGTCCTGTGGTGCCTCTGGGGGAGAAAATGACACGATTTCCATAAAAAAGGGTGGGGCTTAATCATGAGTAGGGGTGGAGCTTATAAAATGCAAAAAAGTATGATGAATAGGCTGGGAAGGAGGAGAAGAGGTCAGGGAGTGGAAAGAGGAGAGGTGTTCACAGGTTCATTACAAACTCCCCACATCTGAAGTCTCCGGGGCAAATCCGCCAGCTCTGCTTGTACCTAATTAGGAACATATTTAAAACCTGACCTGTTGGTGTGTCCTGAGGACTGTAGCTGGGAATCACGGATTTTAAGAGCCTTTACACTGGGAGCATTTCTAATAGCACAGCAGTTGATACATTTGGCTTCAAACAAAACTAATTAGCATACCATCCAGGCAATTGGCATTAAGTGCTACACTGTGCCACCAAAATACAAAGGTTGATTTCCTAAAAATTATTTATTTTTAAAGAAAATTGGCAAGTACAATATTGACAGATTTTAATTGTAAAATTAATTTAGGGCCTTATTTTCAAAGGGATGATGACAAAAAATGTTGTATGAATGACAAAAATAAGTAATTGTATGCATGAATGACATTTTTTATAGCATACATGATTAAACACTAGTAATGTCCGTTGTGTACGACAACTCCAGAATTGCCGGGCAAAGGGGTGGGGCAAGGGCGTGGCTACACTATTCTCCAGTGTCGTATAGAGGAAAAGAAAATTTGTCGTATAAAACGACAAAAAAATATGTTTTGCAAAAGACAAAATTTGTACGTTAAGGAAAAAGTGGAGGGAATGTGAAGTTCTGAATAAGAGAAACCTATAATAACTGAAGGAAACACAACAAAAGCTCAATTACCATACCTTTATCCCCTTAATGACACTCGACGGTCATAGTACGTCACGGGTAGACCTGAGTTAACGACCCATGACGTACTACGACGGTCATGGAATTCCGGACTCCCCCCACGGCTGCATGCCATTTGGGGAGTCTGGAACCAGAAACATAAAAAAAAAAATGCCCAGTGGTCTTTAAGTGACAGCAACGCGCCACGCGGCCGGTCGTTAATGGATTATTCCAACATTTTTGTCTTTAGTTAAGACATTTGTGTCATTACATATGACAATTTCAGTCAGGAATCGTACTTCAATGTTTGCAACAGACACTCTCTGATAATGAGCCCATTAATGAGGATTTAAAATGCTTGTATGTTAAAGGTTTCCAATGCATTGCTCTGTAGAAACCTCTCTAAGCATTTATGTGAGTTAAAGTCCCATTCAAATCAATAGTAATGTTTATTTGCTCTCTGTAGTGCAGCAGACTATGATCCCAACTGTGACATCAGTGCAGTAATCATGTCTACACAATGTGGCCTGTGCAGAACATAAAGCTGCTGTATGGTTGGGCAGCTTATGTGGGTGGACAGACTTCCTGTGAAGCAGTCCAAAGTCACTGGCTGCAACTTCCTTGCACTGACCCAAGAACATATTAGATATGATGCATCTAAGATATGCTGAATGGCCGATGGGGATGATGTGCAGATCACTCACATGGAAAACCTGAACACGGTGATGCTCATTACAAAGTCCTATGAATTGCTGCCCATATGTATGAATGGCTAACATAGAAGTAGGCTAGATATCAGATACCACCCCTTGCTGCAAATCAACACAATAAGCTTATGAGTCACAATGTATATCATTCACACTGCAGACCTTAAATGTGTGATGCACATCACAAAATCATGGATGATCCGTGTGTGTATCAGCCAATAACATAGGGCTAATGTTGACGTAGGTTAAGATATGTAAATAAGATGTTGATCCAGAGAGATATCTAATTGCCTATTGTCAGAAATTTTGTACCCACTTGGGGAACAATAAGAAATTGCTTCCATGGGCTTTTTACACCTTCCTCTTGATCAACAAAAACAAGCGTGATACAGCACAGGTTGAACTTGATGGATACATTCACTTTTACACCTCATCACCTATGCTACTGTGGGTCTTATGTATGAAATTCTGGAGTTAATCAAATGCACCATAGGGGGGAAGGGGAGGATAAAATTCCCTAGTAAATTAAATTGGGATTTTAATCTCTTAAATGCTAGAGACCCTTCCAACATTCAAGGGGTTAAAGGGATAGTAATACTTTGTTTTGTTTTATCTTTATTTTATTTTGTAGGTATTAAAAAAACATGAAGAACGATGCAAGTCTTATCGCTCAAACCTTTATGGTTTGACAGATATTCACAAGCAAAGTTTCCCCTTCCCGCCCCTTTTACCTAGTGTAAGCAATCTCTTCTCAGATGTGGAATCTGGTTGTAAGACCAGACAGATAACAGAAGCGGACAATCTTCTTCCTATGAAAACAATGAAGGCCCTTCCCCCCTTGACAAGCTTTTCAGCTTTTTCCCTTATCTCTTTAAACATTTCACTTGAATCAATGGGGATTTGTATTCCCCCATCATGTGAATCAGTTGGTAGCCCCAGAACTGCTCCAATGTGATTTCATACATAAGGTCTTATGTCACTTTCAGTCGTGCCACCCATTACAGTGGGATCTCTGGGGGCATGCAGGCATACCTGAAGAACAAACTTTTTTTTTTTTTTTTTTTTTTTTTTTTTAAAGGAGCAATACCGTAGATAATTTTAAGTTGCAAATCCTAACATCGCTGTAAGATGCAAAGTGGACATTTACCCTGTTCTGTATTTGACTAAACCCAGTGTTCTTTGCATATTCTATATGTTTTCTTACTTTACCATTAGCATATATTCCAACTTCCTCCCTATGGTTTTTACAAGCACCATGGAAACATGGCATTCTCCTACTTCTAGTACTATGTTCATCGTTATGAATGAAATACCTACATTAGAACAAGATATTCTGTCCAGCTGTAACAAACAGAAACTGCTCTCAATTTATAGGGGAATTATGCTATACGAATACATGACTCTTAACTTGTTCAAATGGAAACTAATGTGAAATACACAAAGAAAAAAAAAATATGGTAAACTCAGGCTTTTACAAATCACCACTACAACAGCTCCTGGGAGTAGCAGCAATATAAAAGTACAGCAATTATTATACAGGTCTTCGTAAGCATTTTGTCCCACTTTCTGCAACAGATGATGCTGCCTGTGGCAGCATAATTTCTACTGGCTGTGCAGGTGGATGTGATGTCATAGAAACCAACAGAAATCATCAACTGCATCAGCACCGCACTATCTCTGGATATAAGCAAAGGAAGGACATGCGTGGGTACTGTAGGGTTTTAATGATGATTATGATATTCACAAAGGTAGTATCAGGATCAACAAGTAAATAATTGGGCATTAATCTATTAATTTTACGGTTTTCATTTTAGTTGCCCATTAACAGAATCACATGCCCAAATATGAGTCCTTCAAAGAGCAGTCAGAAATATCCACAAAGTGTTTTATTTGCAATTGATATTACTAGTTAGTTTCAGTTTACAGTCCGATAAAGGAAACTGACCAAGGTACAACTGCTGAATCCTATTGTTTATTGTGAGGATGTGAACTAACATTACCTAGGCAGGTGTCCTTTATACAGCAATGATGTATATCTGCTTCTGTATTTTGCATTGTATCTGCAGGTGAATGTTAGTTCACAACCTGTTAAATTAAGAAGCAAATGCTTGTGATGATGTCTAAGAACTAGAGCTATTCTGGGGTTAACCAGCTACACCATAGGACATAACTGGGGGTTCCCCCCCTTGAATGCCAGAGAGCTGCATTAAAATCAACAAAAAATTATTTTTTTTCTGCTATTTTGCAGTTGGTTTGCCCTAGTATTGTTCCGAGGGTTACCACCTATCAATCTTGCAAAACCAAACATAGGCACAATGTCCTGTACTAAACGCCACATGTTTTACTTTGTAATTATTTCCAATGGGAAGCTTGATTTATGCAATGCAGGCCGTTTAAGTAATGCATTTAAGGGTTAAAAAGCCACATTTAAATCAGAAGGCATCTGCCCAGCCAATTAGGATGACTCCCCAGATGATAAATGGCATGTGCTCTAACCACACAACAGCTTAAAAATGAATCTGTTCAGGTATCAGAACCTCTGATACCCAGACAGGCAGTGCTGACAAAACCCAGACAAGGAAGCCCAAAACTGGACTGCCCAGGTGAAACTGGACAGGTGGCAAGCATAAAATTGCTGTACAGAGAAATAATCGGTTCTGTCTCTTTCTGTATTTGTAAAATGATACGTTGCATTAAAGTGTTAGTAATGTCCACAAAAAAAGTTTTTTGCATTTAGAAGAGCTTAAAAAGCTGAGCTAAATGCAAAAAAAATGTATCTCTCAAACCACTATTGTTTAAGAGATACGGGCGTTTAAAGTTTGATCTCTCCTACTGACAGCTGTAAAGCTGTCAGCAGGAGATCCGTGTCGGCCGACACGGAGATGCTTGAGCAGAGCTGCGATCTCGTTATTTACTGTGAATCCATTCATTGGAACGGTCTAAAATGAGCGCTTGAAATCCAGGCACAAGTTTTAGACCATTCCAATGAAGGGATTCGTGGTAAATAACGAGATCCCGGCTCTGCTCAAGCGCTTCCGTGTCGGCCGACACAGATCTCGTGCTGACAACTTTACAGCTGTCAGTAGGAGAGATCAAGGTTTAAACGTCCGTATCTCTTAAACCATATCGGTTTGAGAGATAAGTTTTTTTGCATTTAGCTCAGCTTTTTAAGCTCTTCTATATGCAAAAACACTTATTCTTAGGGTATACTTACTCTTCTTTATGCCTGCTTTTATCGCTCTCACATATCACCTCTGATCCTAAACTGTGTGCTTGTTACATTCAGTCCCCACCACATTACTGTAAATATGTGTGATATGAACCAACAATCATTACAAGCATGATCACATTATATTTTTACTAGTTGAAGAGCCCGTTACACGAGCCACAGTGCCACTGCCAGCCGGTCACAGGGCAGTCATGCACAGTAGAGACTGCCCACGCAGCGGCTGAAACAGTGCCAGCCAGGCAAGGTGCAGTCAAGCTCATGAGAGACGGCCCGCACTGCGGCTGATACAGAGCTGGATGCTCCTTCGGAGCTCCCCGCTCTGTATCAGCCTCGTCACGGGCAGTCTCTACTGTGCATGACTGCATCGTTACAAACTTTCTAGCAAATTATTTTATAGGATATCATGTTACATGGACTTGTGGGGTTTTTTTGGGTTTGTTTGTTTTTTTGTTAAAACCAGTGGTAAATTAGTGATAAAGAGGTTGTAATTATGAGGCAAACCCACTGCACCTTAGAGAACAAGTAAAAATTCCCAGAATTCCCATTGATTTAACCCCTTAGTGACCGGTCACTCGCACTTCAGGGATGTACATGTACGTCCTCTGTCACCAAGTGACAGTTTTTGCTGGACGTACATGTACGTCCATTGTCGGGAAAGGGTTAAAGGGAAATGATCATGCTTTACTAAGCCTGCTCCTGTGGAAGCAAACCTGATAAGAAGCCTGGGGTTGCCTCTTCTTGCAGGACTAACAAGGGAGCTCTGAATGTCTGTTTCAAACCCTATTCCTGCACTCCTATTGGTCCGCTGGAGCTCACAATGCAGCCCAACTATATCCCAGGGGAGCAGATCTATTGGTAGGGCACTGTCCATGTGACTGTTGCGCTTTCAATGAGGCGTTTAAACCCTTGAATGCTGGCAAGGTCTCAAAACCCATTGAGAAGCCAAGCATTTGAGGTTTCACCAGAAGTCAAGGTGTTAAAAGCCACATTTAAATAAGAGGGTATTTACATTTCTCCCCTATGATGCAGTTACTTTGCTCTACGAAGGCATCTCTTTAGCATTTTGAATACAGTCCCGTGGATACTAAAGACTATACCTACATCTTGCTTTGAGTTGCATCGGCACCCAAAATTTTAACCCCTTAACGAACGGCGCCCTCGCTGCTGGCACTTGAGGATCACGGGACTTTTTTTTTTTTTTTTCGGCAAACCGATTCAGGGCTCCCCGTGCAGCCACATGGGGAGCCTTGAATTCCATGACGTGCCAGAACTGTCACTGGTCCTTACGTGCTGGACTGCCGTGACAGTCCTGGCACGTCAGTGGACGCGAAGGGATTAATGCACTGAGTCCTCAACAGCTGGAGGGCTCCATGTTGCCCACCTCTGCTTCAAGGAATGTTCCTTCATTGGCCTAAACACTACATTCTTGCAGATTGATGGTCTTCTTAACCCCTTAAGGACCAGCGGTCCCGGGGTGTCTAGTTCTTTAAGGACCAGATGGGCGAGTTCGACGTGCCATACCATGTGAATGATCACGTGTTCCGGAACATCGAAAGAGGGACTGAGAGAGATCGCTCCAGTCTTGGAGCGATCAAGTTCAGTCCCCGGTATTACTCACAGCACTCCTGCAGGAGCGCGGTGAGTAAAAGTACGTGACGTACCAGGACCATCACTGGTCCTTAAGTGCCGGACCAGCGTGATGGTCTGGGTACGTCATAGGACGCGAAGGGGTTAAAGAGCTGTTTAGGTATTCTCAATATACAATCTAGAACAGTTATTTATCTCTTCTACAAACAGTAAAAAAGTGTTTTTGTTATTCTAAAGGTGTACTACATAAACTTCATACTTTGTATAGGAGTGCTCTCTGGGTGTAACCTGGAATGTAAAAAGCAAAAGAAAGCAATACTAAAGGACTATCTGCACAAAATGAAAAGGAAGTGAAAGGGAAAATCTAGACTAACTCAATTTTTGGTTTATTTGAAATGAAGTAGTATAGGGTCCCATAATTTTAAAACAAAAACGTCACCCCTTCCCTTTAAGAAGGAGGAAAAAAAATAATTTATTTGCTTAGAGAATTGGCATCCGACCTGAATGTTAAGCGCTATTTTAAAAAAGCCCTCCTAATGTTTATGTTAAAGCGGAACTACTACCACATAAGTTTATCTTAAATAACTCCCCAACTGGCAACTAGCTGCTTAGTAGCGCTAGTCGCCAGAATTATTACCTTATTAAAAAGATTTCCCCTTGTTTCCCCAGCTGACAGGCAGGACGGAGTGTGGACATCTTGCCATAGTTACGTCCGGGTGCCTGCTCTGTCATTCCCAGACGGCTGTAGGAGGTGTTGCTAGGAGCCTGGAGAAGGGCCATCTTCCACGTCAGCAGACGTAGAGGAATGGTAGCCAAGGACTCAAAGGAAGGACGCTGGAGTACTCCTGGAACCAGGTTAAGATCCCACTGAGGAGCAGGGGACTTAAACACCGGACAGGTATGAGTAACACCTTGGAAGAAAACCTTGACATCAGGAATGATAGCAAGATGCCTCTGAAAAAGACAGAGAGCGCAGAAGTCTGAACCTTAAGAGAACTCAGACTGACACCCTTATCAACACCATCCTGGAGGAAGGAAAGAACTGGAGGAAGGTCAAAATACTGAGATAGGTCTTTGTCAGCACACCAAACCAGAAAGATAGACCAAATTCGATGGTCTGCCTTAGAGGAAACAGGCTTAAGCATAAGCTAAGCATAGTAGCCACCACTCCAGAAGAAAATCCTCTCTTCTTCAAAATTGAGGATTCAATCTCCATGCAGTCAAAGCCCAAAGACAATGAACGTCTTCCTTCCAGAGGTAACCCTGTAGAAGAAGGTCTGGACGGGGGGGGGGGGGGGGGGGAGTCGAAGAGGTTCCGCCACTTAGAGGTCCAGAAGCTCCGGAAACCAAGCCTGTCGGGGCCAGCATGGAGCAATCAGAATGGCTGGGCAACGATCCAGTCTCAGCTCCCGAAGAACTCTGTTCAACAGGGGAACAGAAGGAAAGATGTAAGCCAGAGGAAACGTCCACGGAATCGACTAGGCATCCACTGCCAGAGCCATGAGATCCGCCCAGCGAGAGCAGAACGTTGGGACCTTCCTGTTGTGCCTGGTTGCCATCAGGTCGATGCACAGAAGACCCCACTGCTGGATGATGAGGCTGAACACCTCTGGATGCAGCTCCCACTCTCCGCTGTTCACTGTGTGTCGACTGAGGAATTCAGCCAGAACATTGTCTACGCCAGGAATATGAACTGCGGAAATGGCAGGGACATGTTCCTCTGCCCAAGATAAAATAGCCTTGACCTCTAGCCAAGCTGAGAGACTTCTTGTGTCGCCTTGCTTGTTGATATAGGCTACCACTGTGGTGTTGTTCGACTGTACCCTGACCAGGCAATCCTCCAGTTGCCCATTCCACTCCCCATCTGGAGAGGCTGGTATCCGTCATCTCTGTAGTCTGGAAGGGCACCAGAAAGGGTCTGCCTTTCAGGAGATTGTTCAGGTTGAGCCACAACGAGAGACTCTGCTCAACTTGAAGAGGAAGAGATAGGGATCCTTCCAGGAGATCTGGATGGCCCTTGCAGGCCAGGATCAGAAACCTCTGAAGTTCCCTGGTGTGAGCCATGGCAAACGGAACTGCTTCTATGGTGGAAATGAACTTTCCCACCAAGGAAGACAACTTCTTGGCTGGAACCAGATCACGAAACAGGATAGCTTGGACCTTTAATGCTATCTGATGAGCCTCTTCATCTGTCAGAAACAGCATCCCCCTCTGAGTGTCAAAGAGGAGGCCCAGAAAGACCATCTTCTGAGAAGGAACAAGGTCTGACTTGTCCATGTTGATGGGAGAGAGCATGAATGCAGTCCTGCAGCTGCTGGTGACAAGGCCTTCAGAAGGAGATAGTCCATGTATGGAGTCACCCTGGTGCCGTTCCGAGGTAGGAAGGAGATCAATGCTCCTAGGACTCTGTTGAAGACTTGAGGAGCCGTGGTCAGGCCAAAGGGGAGGGCAGAAAACTGGAAATGCCCTTGCTTGTAGGCAAAGAGAAGATACAGCTGACTCTCTGGATGAATGGTGATATGCAGATAGGCATCTTGAAGATCCAGAGAGGCCAAAAACTGCCCAGGAGACATGGCTGCTATCACTGTGCACAGAGACTCCTGGTGGGGCAGGGACCTGACCACAAAGGAGTTGAGATCCTTCAGATCCAAAATGGGGCGACAGCCCCCATCCTTCTTGGAAACCACAAAGAGGTTGGAGTAGAATCCCAAGCCCCTCTCCTGAGGGGGAACTGGCTCACGCCTTGTCTAGCAGGGCCTGAAAAGCGTCCTCGAAAAGGCGTCTCTTTTCTCCTCCCAAGGGAGAAGAGAAACAAGGGTCCTTAGAGGAGGAAGAGAGGTGAAGAGAATCCTGTATCCTGAGGCCACCACTTGTAAAACCCATGGGTCCGTCACAGAGGCCCGCCAGGCTGAAAGGTAGGGGCGTAGGCGGCCACCTACCTGTGGGTGGGGACCTGGGTTCCGTTAGTCATGCAGAAGAAGGTTTGGAAGCCTTGGGCTTCATGGACGACTTGGATCTCCATTGCTGCATAGGCTTGGATGAGGAGAGCGGAGCCTGAGGGACCATCTGGGTCACATGGCGCAAGTCTGCCTGAAAAGGATTAAAAAGCTGATTCCTTTTGACGGGCGTCTTCTTCCTCAGTACCACTGGCAGGTGAGAACGTTTCCCTCCAGTGGTCTCGTTAATGAGATCCTTGAGCTCAGGCCCGAACAGGGAGGATCCCTGAAAAGGCAAAGACAGGAAAGCCTTCTTAGAGGCCATGTCAGCCGACCAGATCTTAAGCCAAAGAGCCCTTCTAGCTACCACAGACATGGTAGATGCCCTGGCTACCATACACACATTGTCAAACAGAGCGGCAGAGACATAATGCTGAGCCTCAGCAATGTTAGCGAGAAGTTGCAACATGTCAGATGTCGGGGCTCCCTGACAGACAGCAGAATTGAGCGGTTCAGTCCAAACAGCCACAGCCCTATTTTCCCATGCAGCAGCAAAAGTAGGGTGAAGGACGGAGCCCTCTGTCTCAAACATAGCCTTGAGAGAAGTCTCAAGCTTCTTGTCTGTCCAGTGTTTAAGAGCAGAGGCATCAGCCACTGGCAAGGCAGTTGATTTAGAAAGCCTGGAAACTGGGGCATCCACTTTGGGGGGGATGAACCCACTGAGTGCGGGCCATTTCAGAAAATGGATAAAGTTTAGCAAACTTCTTAGACACAGATGGTTTCTTGTCTGGAAATTTACACTCCTCTGACACCAAGCGGTCAAGGGTGGGATTAGGTAGAAAGCAAGCATAGGGCCAACAGGCTCCTGGAAAACATCAGAGGGGTCAGAATACAACTCCTGTACCAAGGGAATGTTCATGGTGGACAACACAGCCCTGATTAGGCCCTCAGGCGAGGTAATGGGGTCCGCCATCATCATCAGAGTCCACCAACAATTCCTCCTCAGAGGAATCAGACACATCAGGTACAACTGGCGGTTTAGGCAGGAAAGGTCTGATAGGGGCGGGGGTCTGCAATGAGTGGAAGACCCCATGTAAAGTGGATGGAAGGAGTTGTAAGGTGGACCGGAGGTCCCTGGTAGTAGCCTTAAACTCTTGCATCCATATTGGCTCTAGTGCATGGCTGGAAGCCCCAGCAGGGGATTCAGGGGCAGCAGCACATGCTGGGCAAATATGACTTGAGTATTCTCTAGATAATCCTGATTGACATGAGGAGTAATGAGCAACACAGACACCCCAGTATCCTTAGTCTTAGGTTTAGCCCCAAGGTCTAACGGAGCAGACATTCTCACAGAGTCAAAACGGTCAAAGGATCAAAACACCCACAATAAAGTGTGTATGATAATTATTGCGCCCCAGAAATACAAACACTAAAAACACTAACAGAGTACCCCAACAGTGCCCGAAGCCCCCTGACCGAATGACACCACAAGGGAAAACCCACAAAATGAGTCATCTCTGACCACGCTACGTAGAGCGGCTGCAGAGATATGTCCGAAACTGTAAAGTCCCATAGAAGTGAATGGAGCAATGGTGTCTATGTGGTAAACGCACGCCTTAAAGGTGAGGAACATAAAGTTAACAAGGTGAATACCAAACGTAAACCACTCAAAAGCCTACTAGAATAAAACAGAATAAAAATACTTTGTTTTAACTTTATTTTATTTTGTAGGCATTAAAAAAACATGAAGAATGATATAAGTCTTATCTCTCAAACCTTTATGGTTTAAGAGATATTCACAAACAAAGTATCCCCCCCTGTTCAACCAGATCAGAAGGGAGGTGCCCAGGTAGACTGCAGAGAGGGACAATCTTCAATTAAGATAAGGGAAAAAGCTGAAAAACTTGTAAGGGGGGCAGGGCTTTCATTGTTTTCATCCAAAGAAAATTGTCCCCTTCTGTTATCTGTCCTGTCATACAACCTGATCCACATCTGAGAAGAGATGGCTTACACTAGGTAAAAGGGGCGGGGAGGGGAACTTTGCTTGTGAATATCTCATAAACCATAAAGGATTGAGAGATAAGACTTATATCATTCTTCATGTTTTTTTAATGCCTACAAAATAAAGTAAAGTTAAAACGAAGTATTACTATACCTTTAAATCCCACCCAGTCCCCTCAGGCCACATTTCTTAAAGTGGACCTGTCACATACAGAACTGATTTATTTGTAAGATAGTTAGAAACTGCCTATATATTTTGCCAATAGTTTGTTTTATACATGGTTTTTGTGAGATTAAAGTGGACCTATAAAAAAATACTTTTAATTATATTTTATTCCTTTTTCTAAGATGCACCTTTTCTTATTTTTTTTTTTTTTTTTTAAGAGGGCCTGTCACCTCTCTAAGTCCTTCCTTCAGTGGTAGTTTCAACCTTGCGAGGATTTGCAGGTGGAAAGAGGTGATTTTTCTGGACATGTGAGCAACTATTTATGCTAAAATTAGATTCCATTTCTACCAAAGAAATAAAATCTCTAAAAATACTGGCAGGTTTGGAAAAAATGCACACGTTAAAAGCAGTTTAAGTAGCTACATTAAATGAGACTAAATGCTGTGTGTGTGTCCACCAGTGCTAATTAATTTCTGTGCTGAACCAGTATTATGACACACACAGTGCTATGTATATATGAATCTAGACTAAGATCACACACATACGGATCGATTCAGATAGCATAGCATAGATTTATCTACCAAGCAAGGACCACTAAAATATAAAGGTCAACAATTATTTAACAGATCAGTGGCTAGTAAAACACATAGGAAGATATGAATCCTTTGTACACTTTTCTACTTAAAGGGATAATAATACTTTATTATTACTATATTGTAGATATCCTATATAATAATTCGGTAAATCGTGTGTAACGCCACAACATGCGCAGTACACACTGCTGCATGTGCTGCAGTCACACGTAGTAGAGACTGCCCACGCCGCGGCTGATACAGAGCTGGGCGCTCCGAAGGAGCGTCCAGCTCTGTATCAGCTGCGGCGCGGGCAGTCTCTGCTGCGTGTGACTGCTCCGCGACCGGGTGGCAGTGGCACTGTGGCCCGTGTAACAGGCTGTTCAACTAGTTTGTAAAATAATTTAATAGCGCCAGGTTCATCTCTCAAACCGTTATGGTTTGAGAGATAACTGATGGCAAAGTTCCCCCTCCCTCCCCCTTCCCTGAAGTCAGCTTTCTACTTCAGGGAAGGGGGAAATTTGCCTTCAGTTATCGCTCAAAGCATAAAGGTTTGAGAGATGAACCTGGGGCCATTATATTATTTTGCAAATATGTACAATATGGGGGATAGTAATAATAAAGTATTACTATCCCTTTAAAATGTACTTCAATGTGTCTTTGATCATCACTGAAGTTTCAGAGGAAGAAATGAGCAGAAGGAAGAGTCCTGCTGAATTGACCAGGCCCGGAGATATTCAGAGAATGGTAAAAATATCCAAAATAACTAAATTTTTGAGGTTTGTGGGGTGATCTAGGAGTGTCACAGATATGCTACCCAATGCTGTATTTAAGAATACAATGATGTATTTATTTATTTTTTTTTTACTATGGAGGTAATCCCAATGAAATGTTTGAAAAATAAATACAACATTTTATTCTGATATTGTAACCAGCATTGTTAAAGTATGTGTCACAACATACCTCACAATAACTAGAGGTGGAGCTGCTAAACTGTACTAACAAAAAGAAAATGTGCAGGACAACAACAACAAAAATATTTTATTTATGTCAACAACTATTTTGCCCTAGTGAAGGAAAGAATGCAAAGCTGATTGGGGATGATGTGGACTGCAGTCTCCACCAGACAGAGAGTCAAAAACCCACCTCTGGGTTAATCAATTATATACATCAAAAAACGTTTGTGTGTGTGAAATTGAGGGGAACTACAGAAAGCAATAGAAAAATGTCATTCTAAGTGGTCCAGTTACTGCAAATGTGAGGAGGATTGTGGTGAGAAAATGGTTTGAGATATTTAGCTCTAAGAGTAGTGGGATGTCAAAGATGATGGTTGAGCAGCGCTGATTTTCAATCAGGTCATGCCAGGATGATGAGCTAGAACCCTTTTTTAGTTATTTATTCATTTTTAACAAGTGGTACGAGAAACCAGCAAAGCACTACACCATTGCTCCTCAACAACAGACTTCGGCACAAGTCAGCATATTAAGATATATGTTTAATCACAGTTGTATATGTATAATCAGTTGCTTAGCCACTGTGATTGTTCTCCCTGTACTTAGAGATATCCATAAAATCTGACCTGTTATTAAGCCCCCAGGAGTCGAGTGGAGAATCTCTGCACTACACCATTATATAATGAGGCGACCAGATACCTTTCTTATTAGAAAGTCACCGAGGTCGATATACATTCAGTCATTCATATACAGGCAGGAATAATTAAAAGCGGACTATGGAAAGGAGGCGTGAGTAGGGAAAATTTTACCCATGAGTGTCAAAGAGACAATCAAAGCGTTGCACACCCCTCTGGCACTCAAAGAGTTAATGCCTTGACATTTGTGGAACCAGTCTTGACAGTTGAGATTGGGAGGTTAGTAGATTGCCCACATATACACATCCCAACTATTTGGGTTACTAATGACAAATGTAAATGAATAAGGTTTAGATTATCTTACATGTATGTTTTTACTATTTTTGATAAAATCATTTTTTGGATATAATCTAGAGCATATTCTTCTTAGTGAGATATTAATATTACCAGTTATCGAAAAAGGCGCTACGAATTATTTTAAGTATTTGTTTATTTGTATATTTTATAATGGAAATATTGTTCATTGCAGTAGCCACTTAGTAATTTAGGGAGCATACCAAAGGGATATTCACACTCATTTTTTGGGGGGGGACTTTATTTTTGCTAATGACAGACTAGTGGACATTTTCAGTACTGGTTGGGAGTCTAGAAACTTATATTTGTTTGTAGAACTACCTGAGGTAAACAAAAGGATGCATAATGAATTAGCCTCTTTAAAGTAGATTACAAAATTAAATGCAAATTAATAACAAATAAATGTACAAATGTTTACATTTATTTAAATAAAAAGAGGGGACATCAAGGTTTGGTGAAAACCAAAAGGATGGAGTCATGTCTAAATATTAGGGAACCACTGGTCCGTGTGTTGAAAGCATAGTATGTTTATCTGTAAATAAGTAAGAAGCCTGGGTGTGGATAAAGAAAGTGTGAAATGGGCTAATGTATGTGGGTAAGAGTGAAGTAAGATGTGTGTATGTGTACAAGGCAAACGTATGCTGTATGTCTGAAGTGATGCTTTACATGTTGGTGTTTCCAGTAAACGTCTTTGACCAGGCTCTCAATGAAAGGATCTTTTCATGGCACAGACAAGTGAACATTGCTCGTAATTAAATTTACACTGCTGGAACTGTGGGTGATCTCCATGCCTTGAATCGCAATGATGTGCCAGTCTTCATGGGCGATACAGCTCTCAGATTTGCCAAATATCAGTAATTAACTTGGAAGTGAGTAAAAGTTTGGTAAAACGGAAAGGTATCTGTTAACCCTTTGAGAGCCAGAGGGGTACGCAATGCTTTGCAAAGCAATGTGTTGCATACCCCTCTGGCACTCAGAGTTTAACACATAATAATAATAATAATAATATAATATATATATATATTTTTTTTTTATTATTATTTTTATTTATTTATTTTAAATCATTAACCCTTTCAGTGCCAGAGGTGTATGGAACGCATTGCAAAGCCCTCTGGCAATGAAAGGGTTAACCCTTTAAGCACCAGAGGGTGCTCAAAGAAATGAGAAGCGATTAGTTGTGCACAGAAAGGCTTGAAGAAGAAAAAAGTTGCCCATAATTTGCAGGAGTTGCCAACCCTGGAAGCTTTGGATGCTCATCTAAGTTTAGGATATAATGGCCATTTTTAAGCCTTTGAAAGCCAGAGGGGTACAGAATAAATTGTGCACTCAAAGGGTTAATTTTTTTATGATATCTCAGTGTGTGAGCTGCTATACAGAAGCCTTTAGAAGACTGTTAGAGTAGTCGGTGTATAACACAAAGCTTCAAAGTACTAGCACATGAAAAGCTTGGACACAGCCTATATCTTGTCTACATCCAGTAAGATGTCCTAATGTGATCATGGTGCAAACAATGGGCAAATAAAGAGACCTGGACAGAACCTCAATGAGCTGTTCAAATATAAACCCTTGGATACTAAAGAGGCCTCCAACTCAAGGCTTGTGAGCAACAACAAAGCTACAATGCTGAAAAGCAGTACCTGGCTTCATCCCCTATTCATTATGTTCAGACGGCAACTTTGGTGTGATTGATTTCCATTGTGGGCATGGGGGGGAGCTACACAGTCTCTATATCTGGTGATGCTGTGAAGTGCTATTTTCAACAACACTGTTCCCAGATATTAGGATTATATAACCAATGCACTGGATAACAACGCTACACCTAACATTATTATCTAAGCAAGTCTCTAACTGTACACCAGCATAAAGGTCCTACAGTTGTCTACTGTATATCAATCTAATACAGTACTGTTTTTATGTTCGTATACAGATACACAGTGTAAATAAGTGCGATTAGAGTTGCCACCCAGCCAGTAAAAAATTGGCTTCTGTCCAATGTTAAGTCTATGAAGGGAATGCCATGGCCGGTATTTTTTGTGATGAAAAGGCGGCAACCCTAAGTTCAATCCTAAGTACATAGGGACCAGAGGGATATGCATGGCCCTTAAGTGGTGGCCTAAGGACTTTAATCAGGAAGATAAAGAGGTGCCGATCTGGAACTCAACTGCACTGTGGAGAAGAAATGAAAATCCCCCTTGAGTGACAGATGGGTCACAAATCCATTGAGAAGACGTCAAGAGGTTAAAAGTCCCATTCAAACTGATGGGAATTTGGAGAATTCTGGTTTACTCCTAAATATCTGGGCCTCTCGGATGATTGAGAGGTCTCACTGAGAAGCAATTTACTGGAGACCACTTTTGCAACAAACTCTCTAGCATAACAGGAGTTAAACACATATACACAGGGTTATATTAAAGTGATAATAATGTTTCACAAAAACAGTAGCTCCAATTAATCATCATAGTATTTGGGCCATGGAGAGTGTTATTTCAGTACTGCCAGAGTTGTTGTTCAAGAGTAATCGAATGATAAAGTATCCCCCTCCTGCCCCTTTTCCCTAGTGTAAGCCACCTCCCCTCAGATGTGGAATCTAGTCCTGGGACCAGACAGCTCACAGCAAGAGGCAATCTTCTTACTGTGAGAACAATGAAAGCCCTGCCCCTCTTGACAGGTTTATCAGGTTTCTCCATTATGCTAATTGGACATTGTCCCTCTCTACAAGCCATCTGGGTACCACCTTTCTGTTCTGAGGTCAGCAGTGTTACATCAGTAAAAGGGGCAGGAGGGGGATACTTCATCATTCAATTATTCTTGAACTACAACTCTGACAGTATTGAAATAACACTCTCCATGACCCAAATACTATGAAGATTAATTGGAGTTGCTTTTATTGTGAAACATTACTATCCCTTTAAAACAATAATGTAATAGAAGGAACCCTTATGGAGCGCTTGGTCTTGGAATACAACATTCTGTGCAGACATGTAGTCAAGTATACCTTCTAACATCTCTATTTCTAGTCTCGTTCTTGTGCTGTATATTGCCCGTCAGTAGTATTGATGTCAATGGGATAGGTTATTAATGGATTATCTGCATGGAAAGTTTTGTGTTCCACCTTTGACACTCATCAGCCCTAGGAGTACAGTTGAAATGGAAAGATTCCGGTTCTCTGACAGAAGGACCCCTACAACCTACAGTGTCATTTCCCAGCAGGCCTGCACCAGTCCTAGGGCCATATGCACAGAGTAAGAGTAGAGCAATTCTAGGGCACACTAGTGTACTATAAAATTCCCATTTATTTAAATTGGGTGTTCAAACCCTTGGAGCAATAAACTGGAGACCTACAGCCTTCAGGGGGTTAAACCCCATTTTAATCTATAAGATTTTGGGGAATTTTAATTTATTTTCAATTGTGCTTACCACAGAATTGGTCCACTGTTTTTCTTTTGTGCGTATGGCCCTCAGTACTCTAACAGCTCCCTTCAGCATGCTGCCCTACTAGCACAGCACGTAGACATCAATGCACTGGGGAGGGCATTTCTTCCTTCAGAAAGAGGTCTGTGTTGCATTATCCATCTTTCAAGGCCTAATAGCTCCAAACATATCTAAATCAATTTACTGCCAGAGTGCATCACTATAAATGACTTGTAAAAGCAATGCATTGCAGGCTGTCTGTCCTAGCATGATTTCGTATGTATACTCTAATTGCATTCGTGTTTTTAAGACTATTACGAAACAGAATATAGGAAAGAAAATGAAGAGGAAAAAGCCCTGCATATTAACTTTAGCAACAAATACAAAATTATAGGAGGCAGGTGAATCTATTACAAGTGATTTTAATGCTTTCTGTGACAGAAAACTTGCTTATAAATCCACACTGTCATTCAAGCAAAGTCACTGAGCCACTGCAGCCTCACAGGCATACACATCACACCCACACATATACACATACAGATAAATGGATACAGACAGCTACGATACTGATTAAAACACTATAGGATCAGAATGGCTTCATCAGCATTTTTATTTCAATTAGCATATGCCTTTGCACGCCAAAGAGATCTCCTAATGGATTCTGGTTTACAACACCCAAGGGTGCTTCTCAATGCACAACTCCCTGGTCCTTAAATGGTTAACAGCTAGCTGTAGGCCCCACACAGCTGCATGAGCAATTAAAAAGTAACCATCTGAGTGCCAGAGAGGTGTACAATGCATAAAAACCAATGGCACTGAAAGGGTTAATGAAAGAAAACAAATTCCAGTGTTCTTACATCTAGTGTGTTGGTTGCAGTAAGTGGTCCTGTTCCTGGTTTGCCAGAACGCAGAAAGCACTGAGGAGTTAGCAGGGTGCAGTGACAGCATAGAGCCCAATGCCAATCAATACAATGCCTACCTTTTGCCCTCCGTCCATGCCCGTTCTTCTGCTGCTCATCTTCCTCATTAATTGTGAATAAAACTGGGGGTGTAGGCCGGGCCCCAGTCTTCTTCATTCTTTCCTGTCGCAAGCCAGTCATTGATCCCAGCATTTTGCTTGCTGCAATTCTTTTTTTCCTGGGTTTCAGAAATATCAGCATGTATCCTGCTTTCCTGCCGCAGTTCCCTAAGAAGAATCCGCTACCGGGGAAGCCAGCTCATCTGTGTGCTTTTCAGAGATCTTCCACGGGCAGATGGAGTAAATGGGAAGAGATTCCAGATGCACACATCCAGTTGTCTGAGGGAGACACTGCAATCTGCCAAGCCCCTCCTCTACCTGAAGGGGAAGCACCAGAAAAGATGGTCCCCCAGAAGCAATATGCAACAGCACCTTTTCCTTACCTTCAGCCAGCTACACAGCACACTAAAATATTCAGCACACAGCACAGGAGGAAAAAAATATGATACGCGCTGTTCACAGTTGCCCTGACAACAGTGACATGGCCTAATCAAAGAAGAGCTGCACAATGCTGTCTCTCCATAGCTGAAGCCTGCTGGAATGCCTCCTGTCTCCTGCGCTTCCCAGAAGCATTACTGAGCAGAGCTGAATCTAAGCACTGGCTGGGCTGTGCCTCTGCTCCCATGTGGGGCGGTAGGAGATACGCTTGCATAATAGGGCTAAGCACACAGAAACCTGAACTGCTCTAGCTAGTTCAGAGGACACCCATAACCAAAACAACACTGATAATATCTCATGCTGTGTGACACCTTGTGTTTATATTCTTAGCACGCTTTATAATCATAATGAATCAGAAAACGATTATCACTGAGAAGGCCAAACTGAGAGGGTTTTCCTGTTGCCCAGAACACCCCACCTTGATCCCTTTGCCCCTATAAAATATGGAAGAAACAAAGTTTTAGCAACCACAATAATAAGAAATGCTAGATGCTGCCAGCAGTGGGCAACCTGTGGACAGCCGTCCAGCAGCTGCTGTTGGACTACGACTCCAGTAATTGTCAATCTACTTCCAGCTGTTCATGAACTACAATTCCCATCATCTACAGCTGGACACAGTTTATCCACTTCTGATATATTTTCAGGCAGAAAACAAATCTTAGCTATCATCAATACATACTTATTTTATATTTTTAGGCCCCGCTCTATGGGAATCCTGGGTTACCTCTGTGTGCCACACAGGTGAACTAAATCAACATACCATGAAATTCAAAGATCAGGAGTAAAATTGTTGGAATGCTGTAAATGTTCTTCTTGAGAGGGAGACTGAGAAAAGATCAGTGAATCAAGGGCCAGATAGACTAAATAATGTAATAACATGAACAAATGAGAGATTATACAGACTATTATATGGCATGCCTAGCTAGGCTAATAAGCTACCTTACATTTTTACTATGCAAACTTGCATATTCAGCATTACATCCTTGTCCCATTGCTAAAGGGCAAGTAAGGATTATTATGTTTTGCAGCAGGTTACATTGGTATTATTTAAACAAAATTGCATGAAGGGCTAGATTGGTCATGTCTGAGGCTGCAATGGCCTGCGTGCCTTAGCCTGGACATCAAAGATCCACACAAAACAGGCAGAGGCTTCCATTTTTCTATTGGTCATCATAGTAGCATTATAGCAAACGTTGGGAGGACTTATGTCCTTTCAAGTTCACATATGTAACAAATGATCAATCCCAGTTTATACAACAGTGTACATTAAAGATGGAAAACTGTCTATACAGTATGTTTTGCTCACCATTTCTGATAATATTAATTATTTTTTAAAGATTAAGCTTGATTGTTATAGAGTGTGGCACCTTATGCTAATTAGACAATATACTGGACCAATATTACATCCACACACTGTGCTATGAATGAATTTAGGAAAAGCCCACACGCTCTGTAGGTATATTTCCTAGCACAAGGGGCGGATATGTTCGGTAGAAAGCAGAATTAATTAACATATTGCACAGATAATTAGCATAATGCACCATGCTGTGCCATCAATACAAAGGTTAATTTCCAAGAAATAGCATATTTTATAGTAAAATCGGTAGTACAAAAGGCATATTTTACCTCTCTTAGAGTAACAAGACCACTTTAATATCCAGAGTTTGGTAATATGTAGATTGTCAGCCTTTTGAATACCAGAGTGGGACACAACCACCTGCTTTGCAATGCACTGCGAACCCCTCTGACACTCAAAGGGTTAATGAATACAATGGCTCATATGTATAAAATCAAATTGAAGCACAACACTGCACCACAGAGAACACATACAAATCCCCATTCATTTTAATGGGACAGTTCAACGTCCCATTTAAATCAACGTAATTTGTATCTGTTCTCTGTGGTGCAGTGTTTTGCGGCAAATCAATTTTATACATATGAGCTATTGTATTCTAGAATGCTGGAATACTAGAGAGGCATCCGACACATTCTCTAGTACTTAAGGGGTTAAATGCACCCATTTGAAGCTGTGGGGATTTTGGGAAAATGTATTTGCACCCTAAGGTAGTTTACCCCAGACTTGCTTTACTCTGCCTTTAAATATAAGGCCCAAGAATTCCACTTAGTAATACCAATATAATTGCATTAAGCAGAAAGTGTAGAATACCCATGCAAACAAGCAAAACCTACTTAGCAGATACAATAAAATATGCTGTACCAAGTCAGTTTAGTTTAACCCTGTGGATACCAGAGAAGTGCTCAGTGCTCTTCATCGGCTTCTGTGCACATTTGTGAAATATTATAACATTTTACCAGGACAAATAGCCCCATCCCTAACTAACATCCATCCACAGATTGTACTGTTCAAAGGATGTGCATATAACACGAATACAGTATGGTATGCAAACAGATTTAGTTATTAAAAATAACAAGTTTCAAGGGCAGGGGGTGGGGTTAGAGGTCGATGCAATACATAGAATATTGCTCTAGCATCAGTGAAAGGAGGGAATTACCTTCAGGCTAGGCTGCACAGCGCATAGTGCTCCAGCTACCCTACTGATAATTATTTAATCCACTGGTCGCTAGACAGAGATCTCAAACACTCTGCATTAGACACGTCTTTAACAAACAAGGGGTTAAGAGCTTTTTATGTTTGAATGTTATAGCCCAAGAGTATGTTATGCCAGGCAAAAGTGGATGGTGCTGGGAGCAGGGCCATTTGAGAAATGGTGGCGTGTACACTGGGGGGGGGGGGGGGCTAATGATTCCTTGCGGAGTGGTGCCTAAAATGAAAATCTGGCTCTGCATATGGGATTGACAATTGTGTACCTAGTTGACAGAAGATGGATATATGGAAAGGACAGAAATGATTATATCTGTATTCCTATAAGGATGTATCTAGTGCTTGGATATGCATCTGGGTGGATGTGACAGTGATAAATGGGCACTGAATCCTCCAGTGTTTCTGTCCAACTGGAACAGAAGATGTTTATAAGACTAGATAATAGGCAATCAACAGTTCAATCATGAGCACAGCACCGTAAAACAGGCTGTATAAATTCTGTATCAATTGTGCAGTATCTTGTGCCTAATTAGCGTCACTGCTAATAATCTGGGAAGCATTGTTGAGGAACTGCCCTATTGTTTTCCATGACCTCCCACCTAAAGGTGCCAGACCTTAGTACTGGGGTGTACCCAGATGAAAACCCAGGTGCATTTGTGTCACAGAGCTAAATGCTTTTGCATGGAGGGTAAAATCAACAAGGAATGTGAATAATTCTCATTGTTGTATATAAAATGCTTGTGTTTGGGGAATATACATAGGGAATTTGTGCACAGTGGGATCAGTCCAGATTCCCCTCTATATATTGGGAACAAATGCATAGAATAAAGGTCTCTCCTCAGTGGTAAGATGAATGAAACAGGACAGGAATGCTTATATCTCTGTCCATGCAAACAGTATAAAATGAGACAATGGGACTCAATATTCATTATTTTGTTACCTTAACCACTTGGATGTTAAAGAGTTCTTCAATATGTTTACAAAGCAATGCATCTGAGACCTCTCTAGCATCCAAAAGGTTAATAGCCTATTAAAAATAGACTTTAAAAAGCCCTTTGGGGCATATTTAAATAGAGGCTAATGCAGAGCCCAAGCTTTCTAAAGTGCTTTTGAAAGTTATGCATTGGGAACCTCTCTAGAATCCTAGGGGTTAAAGGCGATGTTTCACTCCTTTACAACTTTGCCTAAATCATTTCATTGTATATTATAAAAAATGAAACGTGCATACATTTAAAAAAAAAAAAAAAAAAAAAAAACAACACTTTTGTTTGGAGAAATTAAAAGAATAAATGCAGCTCTGTACCTACGTACTTCTGGCCAGACTGTGTTTAACTGATCTGTACCTACTTCCTGGCAGACTGGGTTTAACTGATCTGTACCGCAGTCTGATGCTTCTATCCAGCCTCCTTCGATGACAGAGGCTGTCTGTCTGTAAGCTGGAGAGCTCTCATTGGCCAGAAATCAATCTCTGCCAATGAGAGTGCTCCAGCTTACAGAGAGAAAGCCCCTGTCATTGGAGGAGGCTGGATAGAACCATCAGACTGCAGTACAGTAAAACGCAGTCAGCCAGGAAGTAGGTACAGAGCTGCACTTATTCTTTTAATTTCTCCAAACAAAAGGTTTTGTTTTGTTTTTTTTTTTAAATGTATACACTTTTGTTTTATAATATATAACAAAACAATTTAGGCAAAGTTGTAAAGGGGTGAAACATCCCATTTAAAGGGATAGTAATACTTAGTTTTAACTTTATTTTATTTTGTAGGCATTAAAAAAACATGAATAATGATATAAGTCTTATCTCTCAAACCTTTATGGTTTAAGAGATATTCACAAGCAAAGTGTCCCCCTCCTGCCCCTTTTACTGATGTCACACTGTTCAGCCAGGGCAGAAGGGAGCTGCCCAGGTAGACTGCAGAGAGGGACAATCTTCAATTAAGATAAGGGAAAACCTGAAAGGCTTGTCAAGGGGGGCAGGGATTTCATTGTTTTCATAGGAATAAGAGTGTCCCCTTCGGTTATCTGTCTGGTCTATGGACTGCATTCCACATCTGAGAAGAGATTGTTTACAGTAGGTAAAAGGGGCGGGAGGGGGAAACTTTGCTTGTGAATATCTCATAAACCATAAAGGTTTGAGAGATAAGACTTATATCATTCTTCATGTTTTTTTAATGCCTACAAAATAAAATAAAGTTAAAACGAAGTATTACTATCCCTTTAAACACTTTATTTTTATATATATATATATATATATATATATATATATATATATATATTTATTTTTTATTTTTTTTAAGATCATAATTTGCATTTTTTTATAGAATGCATACTTGATTCCCCAGAATTGGTGTAGATTTAAACTGGATCAGCTTGAATTTTCTTTACATATTTGAAAGCATCATTCAAAACTGCCTCTGGCTCATGTTAACCAAAATTCCAGTTAATGTGTAGTTTAGGAGATAACATTTATTCTGGGAAAAGTAAAAGTGAAAATATGAAACATTGCTGACAACCTTAACCCTTTCAGTTCCAAAGGGGTACGCAACACATTGCAAAGCAATGTGTTGCGTACCCCTCTGGCACTGAAAGGGTTAATTAGCATATGATACATCACTGAAAAGGCTTCACCAAAAAGCGTAAACAACATATGAAGCACTGTATATTTGTTGGTCCTTTGACTAACATGATACATAAGCAGTTTTTAAATGACATGTTCAAATATGCAACCTTGAATAAAGGTGAAAGGTCCACTTTAACTATACACATATACCCCATTATTTGCTACTGCAGAGCAAACTGGGCTCCCTGAAGAAGTACAGAAGGTTCCACAGAATGACGGACAGTGGAACAATGATGGGGGACCATTAGTGCATTGTTGTTTCTTTGACTACCGGTGGTTGTGAAACATTGACATATTTCCCCCAATTCAATTTTGTTTTCTGTTAGATTTCTCATATAATAAACACTATAACCAAGTCTCTTCTGGATAAATAATATTATAATTTTCAATTATCTCTTACCCAATATATGTTAGCCTTATAATTTAGTAATTGCTGGTATTAACTAGTATTCTAATGTAGCGGTGGATACCTCTTTAGTATCCAAGGGGTTGAAAGATCTTCTTCTTATGGTTCCATGAGGATTTCATTTGATACAAGAGAGATCCATCACTGCAAATCATTTGAGAATTACCGTGCTAGTGCATCTTAATTCTGTCCTGCAAACAAATGGTTAACACCGTCATTTCAAAACAGGTTTTTTTGATTGGTTGCACCCTATGTAATTGAAAACTTCCACTCCTGCATTATAACAATATATTGCACAACATCAGGAGACATTAAGCCAAGGAGAACAGCAGTTAAGTTTACATGGCAATGTCCTCCCAGAATGACTAATCAGCCATGCTGTGGTTGGGTTCAGAAGTCCTGTCATGTTACTAAGAGACACAAGCAGCCAGGCAAGGCCACATTTCCTACTAGGGAAAGCAGTGTTTAGTTAGGGACAACTAAGATAGCATGTAAGGGGTGCTAGGTTGTATGCGATTATAGCTAAAAATGAAAGGCAAAACATTAATTATATATATATGTGTGTGTGTGTGTGTGTGTGTGTGTGTGTGCATATATACATATACACACACACATATACAAACACATACGTTCGTCCGTCTAAGTGGCCTTTTTCAAGATTAGACGGCGCGAAACATTGATTTAAATAAAATGTAACCACCTCTGCATTTTTAACCCCTTAAGGACTGGGAAAATCTGAGGTCGTTTACCCTTAAGGACCGGAGCAATTCTGACCTTTTTGACTATGTCTTTGTTCAACAGTGTTTTCCCTCTAAGGCTTTTATTCCACCCCCATAAATTATATACCCTACTTATGTAGATAACCCACCATTTACTTTATGAAAATTAAAAAAAAAAAAAGTAAAAGAAAGTAAAAAAAACACCATTTTTGATTTTTCTCTTGAGATCAATTGGCCACAAAGGGCTAAATTTTTATGGAGACTGCATGAAAAGTATAACCGGTCAGTCATACCTACAAAATGCGCAGTTTAAAGTGGTCACTGTCCCCCCTGGGTGAAAATCCCCATGTCCCTTTTTCCCACCCTATTTTACACTTTTTTATACCTGGCATTTGGTGGTGTATATAAGTGTATTACATGGCTCCACAACAATCACACTTGCAATATTGTTTAGTTATATATATATTTTTTAAATATATATATATTTTTTTTTTTTAAAGTGTATAATTGCAGGTCAAAAATTGACCTGCATTTAGCCAGCCTCCTGCACCAGCAGAGAAGGGGTTAATACCCCCAGCTGCTGTTATATTTTTTACCACTAGGTGTCTCCCGTCTACTTCTGTCTCCCTTACTTTGATAGCAAGGGAGACAGAGGCAGAGGAGACAGGCACAGACAGCATGCTTTGCATGCTGCCTCTGTCTGTCACTATGCCGGTACATGTGACCGCTGCTACGGCGATCACATGAACTGGCACAAGCAGGAAGGGCTGAGACTGAACGCCCCAGTCTCGGAGCGCTCAGTCTCAGCCTGGAATTAATGATAGCAGCGTGCACGGAGGCACGCTGCTATCATTTAAACCATGACGGTCCTGGAACGTCATGGGTCGTTAAGGGTATAACAACCCATGACGGTGCAGGACCGTCATGGGTCCTCAAGGGGTTAACAAGTTTCTGTGAGTACCATTTTTCAGCCCAGTATCAAAGATTTATATATATATATATATATAATATATATATATATATAAAGAAAGAGAGAGATATATGGCAGAACATTTCCTGCACAGTAAAATGGGTAGGGGAGATAACACAAACATCTCCCATGTGTTAGCTAACATGAAAATCCCTATGTTATACATGCTTCCAATATTACATAAGAACAAGGCTGATGAGCGAGGCAAAAGAAACGTGTCCATCAAATTCAGAATTTGCCATATCACCTTTGTTTATTCAGAAGAGGGGCAAAAAATATATTGAACCAGTTACCAATTAAGCCCCAAAGTGGGTTAAAAAATTTCTTCATGACTATTTCCCTAGATCAACATCCTATCTTCAATGAAACCAACTATCATATTTGGGAATACTTTTCTAAGCTGGAAAGGTATCTACTGCCTTTACTGTAAAAAATAAATAAATAAAAATCCCTGCCTTTGTTTTAGTCAAAAGCACCTTTCCTCTAGTCTTAATGGATGACCTCTTGTGTTTTACTTAGCTCTTTGAGTAAATACTTTCCCCAGAGAGTTATTTGTATTGACCTTGAATATTTTGTAAATGATAACCATATCACTCCTCAGACATCTCTTCTCTAATGTAAACAAACCTAGTTTTGATAGTTTCTCTTTATAACTAAAATCTTAAAGAGGAACTATCATGCTAGGATAACATAGTAACATAGTAAATTAGGTTGAATAAAGACACAAGTTCATCAAGTCCAATCTTTGCCTCATACCCCAGTGACTAAGAATTTTATAGCTTTCCTGCTACCAAATAAGTTAGTCTTTATCAGACCTTCCTGATCTGCCAACTAAAAAACAGTATAACTCTGTATGTTCCCTTTTGAAAGAAACAAATCTAATCTTCTCTTAAATGTATCCATTGTATCTGCCATAACCAGCTCCTTGGGCAAGGAATTCCACAATTTAACAGACCTTACTGTAAAAAAAACCTTGCTCTGCTGAAGTCTAAACCTCCTTTCTTCTAATCTCAAGGGGTGTCCCCTGGTCACCTGATCAGGCCTTGTAATAAATAGCTCACCACAGAGATCCTTATATTGGCCTCTCATATACTTGTACAATGTGATAAGGTCTCCTCTTAGTCGTCTTTTCTCTAGAGTAATAAACCAAGTTTGTCTAGCGGTTCCTCATACGTCAAGTCCTCCATTCCCTTCATTAATTTTGTTGCTCTTCTCTGTACCCTCTCTACTTCTAGTATATCCCTTTTGCGAATTGGTGACCAAAACTGCTCTGCATACTCAAGGTGAGGTCTTACCAATAATTTTTATAACGGCAAAATGTTATCCACTCTTGCTTCAACACCTCTTTTTATGCAAGACAGGATTTTGTTTGCCTTTGCTACTGATGTTTGACACTGGTCACTGTTTCCAAGTTTGTCTTTGACAAGGATACCAAGGTCTTTCTCTAGCAATGTGTCCCCTAGAATGATTCCATTAAGTTTATAATTAGCCTTGGGATTATTTCCTCCCAAATGCGTGACTTTACACTTTCCCACATTAAACTTCATATTCCATTTTGCCGAATCTGCCGTTTTATGTAAATCCCTCTGTAGAGTGCAAATATCCTGTTCTGAATTAATTACCCTGCATAATTTAGTGTAATCTGCAAATATTGATATTTTGCTTTCTATATCTATTTCCAGGTCATTTATAAACATGTTAAAAAGCAGCAGACCTAATACTGAACCCTGAGGTATGCCACTCTCCACTTTAACTGTATTGGAGAATTTTCCATTTACAACCACACACACTGTTCCCTATCCTTCAACCAGTTTTGTATTCAATGGCAAAGGTTATCTCCTAGCCCCAATGTTCTTATTTTATACCCCAGCCTTTTGTGTGGCACTGTATTAAATGTCTTTGCAAAATCTAGATACACTACATCAACTGCCTTGCCATTATCAAGGATGCAACTTACTTCCTCAACATAAGCTAGGAAGCTAAATATCCCCCAAGTCAAGAAGAATACGTATGCCAAACATCCCTGAAGTATATCTATATTGCACAATATGACCCATTTACCAAGAGCACGACAGAGCAGAATGCAGCCATCTTGGCAAATTCCTTCCACTGAGCATGTATGGGCCTGCCACTCACCAACAAAGTCTCTGCTGAGGGCTATGACGCAGGAGAGATCGGCCAGATGGTGGGAGGAACAATGGAGCCTTTAGGCCCAATAGAGAACATGCGCAGGATTCTACTTGGAAAGATGTCATCAGGTAAAGAATTATTATACGGTTTATGCCTTTATAATGGATAAAAAAAATGCATTGCACTTTTACACGTAGGAAGATGAATTGATACAGGCTGAATCACGTTGGGGTGGTACTTCCGCTTTAAAATCCCCCTGTCAGTTTTTTTCCAGTTCAAAAATGACTTTTTTAAAGAGGTTCCCAAAACTGTACTGTATGTTCTAGATGATGCCTCTGCATTATATGTAAAGTTAAACTGACAATTTTTTAAATTATTATTAGTCACCTATTTTGCTACACTTTTAAGTCCAGAGTTTCAGGGAGTTGAGTAGTCTAATCTGTAGACTACAGGAAGACTTTTCTACATTGTTTCATTATCGTTTTTACTTTGTTGCACTCTCTCTCTCTCTGCTTTCACAGTGCCTGACAAAGTTCTGTAGTAACGTATTCCAAGAGCTTGCCTGTCAGGGACATAAAAGAAACAAAACAAACAGGTGAAGATGAAAAATAAATTAACCCCTTAACGACCGGCCGTGTGGCTGGCAATTAAGGACCACAGAGCATTTTTTTTTTTGTCCAATGGATTCAGTGGTCCCCGAATGGCATGCGGCCACGCGGGGACCCCTGAATGCCATGACGTACAGAACCGTCATGGGTCCTTAACGGAAGTTTTCCCATGACTGTACTGGCACGTCATGGATCCTTAACCCTTTGAGTGCCAGAAGGGTACATAATGCATTGCAATGCACAATGCTTTGTGTATCCCTCTAACACTCAAAGGGTTAAGGGGTTACACAAATGTAGAGGCAACAGGGGCTGACTGACCATTCAGGCGTTCGGTCACGGACTGAGGGCCCGCGACAGAGGGGGGCCCGCCGCCGCCGCCACCACCAGCAAGATAATAATGTGCCAGACTGCATCTGCCCACACGCCTGCCTGTTTGGGAATGCCGGCACCTAATTAAAGTGGATGCTGGCCACCGCACTGTGCTCAGTGAGGCACTGAGGCCTCATCACACTATTACTGTCAATGCCCATGATCCTGATCCTTCCCATCTGTTATATGTGCGGGGGGGGGGGGGGATGCCCTCCGGGCCAGTCATAAGTTTGTGTTGGCGGGCCGATGCTTCATTTCATTTCCCGCTTGTGGCTTTAAAGCAGTGTGAGATGTAAGTGCACAGGGCCGGCCCAAAACTTATTTGGAGGCCATCCTTTGAAATAAGGGGAGGAGTGTTGGCAGGTGTGCCAGAGTTGACAGCAGCATGAACTGCCTCTTCATACCAGACTGCTTTTGATGCCATGACATGGTAAGGGACAAGCAAGTAGCAATGGGAGGGGGCTGTGGGTACTGCTGTCTACGGCTGAAGGCATCTTTAGGCAGGGCTGCTGTGTGTGGGGGGGGGCAGGATCTGTCACTCTTTGAGTGCCACTGTGCCAGAGGGGTACATGTTGCATACCCCTCTGGCACTCAAAGGGTTAAAACTTCCTGTTTAGTATCTGACAGGAGCAGGGATATGTGCCCATGTACATGCAGTGCATTCTGGAGCAGTAGCGTCGGTTGCGTTGCCAAGTAGCAGCCTCAGTCTTCCGCCTGAACACCTGCCCGGACCCAAGAAGCATAAATCAGTATCCCGCCACTAGCAGTTAATGCACTACCAATGGTCTCATGATACTGGACTCTGTGCAGTCTCTTGGCAGTGTGTGCAGAGGTAGCCCTAGGGGACAGCAGGGTGCAGAATATGGGGCTGGAAAGGCAGGAGCATTGGGAAGCTGAGGATGCATTTGAGAGCAGCATTCCAATACCTATCCCTTCCAATAGTGAGGTGTCCTCACCCCTATTCCACCCCTATGCACGGGGAACAGGGGCCACTTGAACATATGGGATCTCCCCCCCCCGCCTTCTGACGTCAGGTGCACAGATCTTCTACAGCCTAGCACTCAATGGTTAAATTAATATGATTTGGGGAAATATGTATTTCTTCCCTTTTCAAACATCTAGAAATGAATTATCTTGTCCTGTTTGGAAATATAGCTTATCTTTTTTATACTTAATTCATATGTACATTATTACCAGGTTTATGTAAAAATGTGCCTAAAATAGAGACTCGATTGCCTGTCTATAATGTCCTTTAACCCTTTGAGTGTCAGGAAGGTATCCAGCACATAGCAATTCATTGGATACCTCTCTGGCACTTAAAGGATTCAATGTATATCCACAGAAGAGTAATAAAATACGTATGTATGTACTTACTAACTGGCACTGGGTAACCTTAGTGGGTCTCAATCTTTTTTTTTTATTAAGGGCAACCCTAACATAAAACCTGGAACATTCAGGGCACCCGTCACATTGTAAGGGTAGACAGCAAGGATTCATTGAAGTGTACAATAGATAGATATTTGGTTATTCCTAGGCCTCACATTCAGAATGAAATCAAAGAGCAAACTGTGCATAATGATTTCCATCAATATACATTATAAACTAAACTTTAACCTTTATTGTTAAAATCTTCATAGAAAGACACAATAATACCACAGCACCCTGGCTGACAACTAGTGCCTTAGGCTTTTATGGGAGATATATGTATACATAATTTCCTCTGGGTCTGAGCATTGAAGGGGTTGTGGGTGACTGTCTACACAGTGCACAGTCTATGGTAAGGCACTATTTGTAGACTATGGTCTGACACTGAGGCTGATGAACTAAGACCATGTTGCCTTATGTATAAAAGTACAGCAGTGTAATTCTGGGGTAAACCAACATCACCAGACAAAGTTCAGTGTATTTTAATAGAACGTTTAATTCCTTGCATGCTGGGGAGGTCTCCACGTCTCTCCACCTCTCTAGTATTCAAGGGGTTAAAACACCCTATTAAATCAATAGCAATCTGGGGAATTTGCATGTGTCGCCTATTATGCAGTTGGTTTATTGCCAGAACTGCACTGCAGCACTTTTATACATAAGGCCCATTGACCATATTTGATGAGGTGGAAAAAAAGACCTGGATGGCTTGTGGGGGTAATGGATGGCTTGGTGTACTGGATGGCCTGGGTGGGTATTGGCTTGTGGGGGTACTGGATGGCCCGGTGGGGTACTGGATGGCTTATCAGGTTAATGGGTGGCCTGGGTGGGTATGGCTTTTGGGGGAACTGGATGGCCAATGATGTCATGGGGGTGTGACCAATTATGCCATGGGGCGGGGCCAATGATGTCATTGGGAAGGGGCCCAGACCTCTTTTTGGACCAGGGGCCCTGTCAGTCCACCCCTGATAGGCAATTTGACAAACATATATACTTTCAGAATATGTAAAGTCAAAAAGGAGTCTGACTGTCACTTTAACAATTTAAACATAATTTGGCAATGCATTATATAAATGTGTACCTGTATAAACCTACAGCTTTGTGTTCTATGGTTCTGAATTCCAATGGACCTCAGGACCGGACAGGGCGTTACACTGAGACATTATACCACATAAGCCAAATATTTGTGCCTAGGGGCTCATTTTAGGTAAATCTAGCCCTGTAGACAACAACCAATCAGTATAGGTCCTCAAGAAAAGCAAGACAGACAATATGCAGAATGTATACATACCCAGCTTTTAATGCAATCAATAAACAGGAGATGGGACATCTAAAGTAATGTAGAACATACACATGTGGTACACATTTCTAAGTAGAGTTATACAGACAACACACTGCATAGATTTATCAGTGAGTACTACGGATGATCAAATGGACTAATCCTATGAGATAACCATAGATGAGGCTAAAGAGGCATAACTATGATTAAGTGGAAATCTCTAGAGAGAAAAATGTATCCAAGTGCTATGTTGTTCAATTAACAACATAATAACACACCTAATAATAACCTCCACAATTACCTTATCATGGCCAGAAAATCCAAATGGTTCCTATGAATTTTGCCTTTGGGCCTTTAATCAAGGGATAACATCTCTAATCAGTCCTTGATGTTATGTCTGGTGAGAAAGCTCAGTGGTAAATGCCCTGACTACAGAGCCTGTTCAAACTGTAAGGTTGCAGGTTTGAATCCTGGCAGGTCGATAAATGAGTACCAGCAACTGAGTAATAATAACATATATTATTCAGCTGCCGATTTGGTTCTTTCTAAGAGCATGCGCTTTGAGTCCCACTGGGAGAAAGGTGCTATATAAATACTAGTTATTATGTCCATGGAGGCAGACATGACACTGGAAGTGTTTTTCAACCTGAGACTGGCACAGTGTACATCGCTCTGGTCCTTAAAAGTTTTAGATCATCATGTGAAGTGAGCAGAGTTTGAGGTCCTGTGGTCCAAACAACTGTCATGTCTGCCTCCATGCATATGATACCAAGGACTGACTGAAGAGGTTATCTCCTGAATCAAGTTAAAGTTAAAATAATCATAGGGGACAAAGATTTTCTGGCATGGTTAGGTAACGGGGGGGGGGGGTTATCATTAGGAGCAGCTAGTTCTTATTTTCGCATCTTTCTTAAGGGAGATGATTTTCACAATATTTGATAAAGAGGTTCCATAGAATATGGAAAAGTTTGCCACTAACAAATATATTCACTGCTTATGATATGCTCTACAAATAAAACACATAACTGCTATGCCTTAGTGCCAGAGCACTTCCTAACTGCACCATAGGAGACCAAGAAACATTCCTAAAATTCCCACTGATTTAAAGGGTAAAGCATGGTACCTTGTTAGACATATGGCCCTTAGTGATGCAATACAGAACTTCTAGAAATAATTTTTTTTTTTTCTTTTTGGGAAAATGGGCTTCATCGGACCAAACATCAAAGAGGAATATGTGTAGGTCTGTGGTCTTTGTTCGAGGTTATAAATGCATTCATAGAGTTCATAAAGTACTTCTAACAAAAAAGGTAAATAAAGTATAAACACAAATGTTTGTTGTCTCTGGTTGTAGTGGCATAGTGCTTATCTAGAGATCTAAACTTCTGGGGGGTTTTCCACTGTCTTCCCCATCCCTGCGAAGGGGGTTGGAGTTCAGTGGCAAGCGGAGAAGCCCCCCTGCCCCCCATACTGCACGGCGTGCCCAATCATACAGGCAACATGGTGCACCACTCGCTAGTGATTATATACAGGTATGATAGTACAAAAGTACATATGGAAAACTCAAATGAAGTGTTGACACTTGATGGCACCACCATTTCCTTGAATTTCGGGAAACTACTGAAATCATACTTTTAGCACATTTTGCCCTTGGGTTCATAATTGAATGGACATCAGCTATGGCATAACTTATCATTGACTGACCTGGTGCACATGTTTTTTTGGGCTACTAATCCTATTAAAAAATATTCTCCCAGGGTAATAACTAGAACCTCATGGGCACTCTTGGAAGCCAGCCTGAGATTTCTGATACACACACACGTATTTAACATTCCCAAGAAAGTAGATTCTATGTCAATGTTTGCTCTAACTCAGGGATGATCCAATCAGTCCTACAGGAACCTTTAACATATTACAGTTCTGAGAAATCACTTATTAAACACTCAGGACAATGAGGACTTCTCCCTCTACATTTCTGGAAGAAAGGTAAAAAAATAAGCAATACATTGGTATACATCATTTGTGAAACACCGGATTCTCTCACCCTGAGATTTGGTGCAAATCTCTGAGTCTCAACTCAAGGTCAAACCCAAGGTATAGTTATACACCTGAACATCAGCTTCTGGGATCGAAGGAGGCAATCTGGTCATTTTAACTAACAAAAGGACCTGGATGGGTAAAACCAGGTGCATCAATATGCACTCCAGTAGACAAAGCTGTTTATTTTGGTACAAATCTGCACAATAGTTACAACCTATTCTGCAAATGTACAGGGATAAGGTGTATTCTGCAAAAAGTCAAATTGAGCTCCCTGGAGCATGCACATGATTTAACCTATAAACTGTAAACTATTACTTTAATGCTACAGGTTTCTGGTTTTCATTTGAACACAGGGCCCTTAGACTACTTATGTCACCACCAAAAGGCACATGGTATAAACATCATGTCATTAACTCATAGCTGTATATAGCTTAGGCTACAATACTCCACCATCAAAGTTGTGGTAAACTTCTTAGGGGCACAGACATACAGCAATGTGCAGCTCCTATTGCCAGCACCCCAACATCTTCTATTCCATTAATTCAGGGGTGAGCAACCTGCAGCCCTCCAGCTGTCCAAAGACCACACACTGCACCTACCACTGCTTTTAATCTATCAAATGTTAAAACATTGATAACTGTACACTAAAGAAAAATTATGCTTTGCAGTAATCCCCTAGCTTATTTGGTAGCACAGTGTAAAGAACAAAAGGTTAAGAACATTGGTCACTAACAGAAAATCACAGTGCTACAGAGGAAAAGATCTCACAGGCAAAATCTTATTTTGATTAAAAATTCCAAAGAAAAATACAATATGGTCTTAATTTGGATTGTGAAATAATCTGCTGTAATACCAGAAGTGATATTTTACAGAAAAGGTAGTGGATATATGGAATAGTCTTACATCAGACATGATAAGGAATAATATAGAAAGGTACTTGGAATAGAAAGGTGACTCTCCTGTATATGAACAAGGCAAGGAGCATTTTAGATGGGCTTACTTGATAATACCTTCTTTCAAATTGTGTGTGCACAGCGGATATCCTTGTTCACAGGACAGACTGAATTTACCCAAGGTGTGATCTAAATTCTATCGCTGCAGGTTGTCAGCTGTCACAGTGTACAGAGAGACATTTAGATATATTTGACTTGTTACAATGCATTTATTTAGAGTGAACATGCTGCCCAGGTACTGTAATTGTTTTTCTCACAGTCAGATATTCATTTCCAAAGCTGAATAAGTTGAATACTGATCCAGACCATTTGCTCCAACCCTAAAGTTCCATTATCCTGCCAAAGAATTAAATGCTGTCTATTCCATTATTTGGCACTTTATACCACCTGTGTTCATGTGAGACGTTATGTGTATCTGCTCATACATCTACCAATGATAAAATGACAAACAGACATTTCTACTTTTTAGTCAGAACAACGAGCTCTGGTGTGAGCACACTTAAAGGGATAGTAATACTTAATATGTAAAAATATATATATTGTAGTATATATCCTCCCCGAGTCAAAAAAGGGTACTCTCACTACTGAACGGTGTTTTAGTCAAAAGATATTATAGCTCAAAGCTGAATTTCTTAGGTGCAATATCACAGTGGCCTGAAAATGTACAGCGGAGCTGTTGTTACACCATCCTATGGACAGCTCTGGTCCGTAGACCATACATTTCCATAGGATGGTGTAGCAACAGTGCCACTGTACAATTTCAGGCCACTGTGATATTGCTCCTAAAAATTTCAACTTTGAGCTATAATAACTTTTGAATAAAACACCTTTCAGCACTAGGAGTAGTCTTTTTTTACTCAGGAGGATAAACCCTACAACATTTTTTTTACATTTTAAGTATTACTATCCCTTTAATGCACTCAGGAAGGGTTTTAATAACAAGTGGGTGGGGTAAACTATGACCCACCTAGGTTTTACACCAGTCATCCGACAGACTATAATGTTATCTTACGGAATGGTTAAAGCAGGGTTAGAAAACTTCCAGAAGCATAGCTTCTAAAATTCTACTTCTGGCACCTAAACCATTTGTCTGGGTCGTAAGTGTTTAATATTTTTGTTCACCTCATGCATTTTAATAATAAAAACATGGTGATGTCTAGCGCTCATCTAAGTAACATCAGAGCCTTCCAAAATTATCCGTTCTAGCTACTCTACTCCACTTCAATCAGAAATGAAGAGAATTCACTAAATTTATTTTTCTTAAAGGGATAGTACTGTTTCATAATAAAAACAGTTCTAATTAATCTTCATAGTATTTGGGCCTTGGAGAGTGTTATTTCAATTGTGTCAGAGTTGTTGTTCAAGAGTAATTGAATGATATAGTATCCCCCTCCCGCACCTTCTACTGGTGTAACACTGCTCAGCTTAGAGCAGCAGGGAGTGTCCAGGTAGATTGCAGAGAGGGACAATCTTCAATTAAGATAAGGGAAAAAGCTAAAAAATCTGTCAAGGGGGGGGCAGGGATTTCATTGTTCTCACAGTAAGAAGATTGTTCCTTGCTGTGAGCTGTCTGGTCTATGGACTGGATTCCTCATCTGAGGGGAGGTGGCTTACACTAGATAAAAGGGGCGGGAGGGGGAAACTTTATCATTCAATTACTCTTGAACTACAACGCTCACAGTAATTAAATAACACTCCCTATGGCTCAAATACCATGAAGATTAATTGGGGCTGCTGTTTTTGTGAAACATTAGTAACCCTTTAAACTCACTTCACCACTGACGATTTGAACATCCACATCAAGAGAAGGAAATCTAAAACTGCAGAGGATGTGGAAGTCCATATTCTCAGCAGTCAGGCAGTAAATGGGTTACTACCAGAGACTGATCTTACCTTCAGGTAGTCCCTCACTGTGGGCGTCACAAAGCATAAATTACATCATCAGGCACAAGCATGATGATGTAATTTATCCACCAGATCCACTAGCCCAACACTTATATTATATCTCTTTTTTTTCTCTCTAAACAGCAGCTGGGTAGAAACTCTTTAAGAGCCTAAATTTCAACAATCTCACCCAATGTGCCCAGAATGCCGTCTTTCAAAATAGTACTCTTGTGTACTGTAATTTGGATGATGTCTCAGCAACCCGATATTATAATACAGTATGGGATGGGGGGGGCTCTTAGAGAGCTCCAGTCTAAGCCCCCTTGCATGTATAATGGCTCTACCATATACATGTTAGGTAATCACAGATGCCCGAATATGAAAATGCATACAGTGTGAGTATAGGGAGGTTGGGCAGGGCTCTCTATCCCATCTCCTCTTACTCTAAAATATATAGGGTACCATTTAAAGAAAGAGGGGAGTCCTCAATTTCATTCAAAGACACTCTTTAACCCTTTGAGTGCCAGAGGGTGAAAAATACATTGCTTCAAATTGCTCGGCTTACCCCTATGGCACTCAAAGGGTTAATATTCTGCATGCTGGTGTTGTAGTCCCTTTTGTTTCTACAGTATTTATATATATAATATAATATAATAGGCCTCCCGGCCAGATCGCCCAGCCGCTATGTTCATCCAGAGGCAAGCAAATGTGTGTGTGTGGGGGGGGCAAGTGCCCCATCTTGTCCCAGCTGCAGACATCCATGCTCCCTGCCCTTTTCATTAACTCAAAGACCGTACAGGGACAGAATATGAGAATCCCCCCCCAAAAAAAACCCTGGGTTATTCCCAAATGGAAATAAAGAAGGTATCCAAAGAAACCGTAAAGTAACAATAACCTATAAATGCTATATTTTGTACACTGACAGACTGAGGAATGTTATAGTGAACAAGGCAAAACAATGAAAAGCAGGAGATGCAGTCGGGTAAGTAAAATGAGAAATGAGCAATGACCTTGTACTTTAAAAGGTCTAAAACTCATTGAACAGCTTTGCAAAAACAAGAAAGAAAGGAAACAATATGAAATGTAAACTGCATCAAGGGTGGTCTCTTTTGTCATGAAACCCGCATTCTCACACCAGAGAACATTTGCCAGTCTTTTTTTTAAAAGCCTTCCAATAAAATTAAGAAATTACTGTACAGTTCTTGTTCACAGCCAAAGTTCAGTTTAAACTCAGTCTCCTTAGTAAAACATAATAAGAATTAATTACAATTTTATATTTATCATTACATGGTTTTACCAGCAACCAACATGAAAAAAGCTCAGTGGTTTGACTAGTTAAAAACAGCTACTGCTGCATTATAATTGAGAGTCCTCAGTGTACAGATGCCTACTGGGCTTCTCCGGCCAGCGCTACTGCTATAAGCTCTGGAGATACAGTTGATAATATCTATAAGCTGCTTTGACATAATAGACACCTGTACAGCCAATAAGAATGATGCAACCAGTGGCAGCTTCAGCTCTTGGAAAAGGTGGGACAAAAAGCTTGGAGTGAATCTTTACAATTAGGACTGTAAGTTTATGATGCTGGCACTCCCAGAGGTGGGAATGGTGATTATTAACCAATAAATGACTGAGCTTTAAAAAAAAAAAAAAAAAATCACAATAGATGCTCTAAAATGTAGAAAATATTTCTCTTTCTACATGATATAAATGATCTATTCTTCATATATATAATAAACCATTGTAATTTCCATGATTAAATTGGTTTGTGGTATTCTCACAAAACAAGGTGTGGATAAGAAATATGTTTTTTAAAGAATAAGTGTCACCTTTCCAAAAACTCCCCTCAGTATGAAGGTTCATATTGAAAGGATCTTCATGATTATTCCTCCCCTCTGGTGGAAACTAAGCATAAGAAGGTGGAGAAAGGTGATTTCTAAACAAGAGAGTAACCATGTAGGTTTTATCAGACCGTTCAGAGAACAAAGCTCTTCTGGGATTAGATTCCCTGACTAGTACACAAAATTCTTTAAAACTGTTAGAAGGATTGAAAAACAAAATGCACAAGTTACAGGCATTTTGAATACATGCAAATTGAGACTAAAAGCTGGAAGATGGAAGGTTCATTTCAACCACCTAGGATGCTACAGACATCTCAACTCTTTGTGAAGCTACATACTGGAGATATATCTAGCATCCAAAGGCTAACACTGTTACTTTTTTGCTTTACTCTAACCTCCTCCAGTACTGCTGCAGCAGTGGAGAAAACTACACAACACTACTCTGTGGTCTCTTCAGGGATTACAATTACCCAGTCACACAGCACAAGACCTGTAATGTTGCTATTTATTGCAGCAATCTGCAGTGTGTACCATTGAGACACCAATTAATTACACAAACAGCATCATTGTAGGTCTGGCATATCAGGCTTTTCATTTTCTCGGATGTGTGAGCCATTTTTCTGTATACTTAGGTTTGTTTTTAATTTTCTCTGTTTGCAATCAATGATTTGAAGAGCCTAAAGCGCTAAAAAGTAGTACCAACACTGATCACATGTGGACATAATCTTTCCATCAATTCCTCAGATCCAATTATCAAAAGGTTTGTTTTGAGCTATGTGTACAGTACATACAAAGAGATTTATGAAGCTACTACTTCTTGAATCCTAGAGAGGTCTTCAAAATCTTGCCAAGCTGGGAATGGTACTTTATATAAAGATGGAATCAGACAGCAAAAATAATTGTTTGACCTATTTTCGTCTGACAGATTTAACCTCATGGATGCAAGTGTTCTCCGATAAATTGCTTGCATGAACGGTGTTAAAACTTGTTATTTGTTATAAATCCATGAAATTCACATGTATTTTCTATTTCCTTACTGTACGAGTTTTTGCTTTTAATCCAGATTCAGTACATAACCTCATCACTTGGTTTAAAGGGACAGTAATGTCCCATAAAAAAAATTGTGCTCGTTTTGTAGAGGTTTAACAAATAAGTTATTTGGCACAAATCCTCTCTCTCAAACCTGGGGTCGATCTGAGTTAACGACCCATGACGTACTATGACCGTCATGGAATTACGGGCTCCCCTCGCGGCTGCACACCATTCGGGGAGTCCGGAACCGGAATTAAAAAAAATAAAATAAAAAAATGCTCCGTGGTCCTTAAGTGACCGTGCCGCACCGCTGGTCGTTAAGGGGTTAAATAAAGCAATTTAGGCTCTGCTGCAGAGCCGCTGGCTGGTCCAGGACCAGGAATTCCTGCTGTCAACAGGGGAGGGAATGGCGGAACTTTACATATGAATATCTCTCAAACTGTAAAGGTTTGAGAGAGAGAGAGGATTTGTGCCAAACAACTTATTTTTTAAAACCTCTACAAAACAAGTATAATTTTTATGGGACATTAGTGTCCTTTTAACCCCTTAAGAACCAGAGGTCCTGGGAAGTTACTGTCCCTTAAGGAACGCTTTGATCCTTGCCGACGCGCCGGTACACGTGACCTGTTATGCGTGCTGGCATGCCGCTTTGAGGCCCAAGAGAGATCGCTCCAGTCTTGGAGCGGTCAATTTTAGGCCCCATTTTTACTGACATCGCTCCCGGTAGAGCGTTGTAAGTAACAAGTATGTATAAGGACCGTGACGGTCATAGCACATCATCTGGTCCTTAAGGAGTTAAAGTCATTTGAACTGTTTGCTAACTAAAGTTCCATCACATAGCACCTTCAACTGTGTTGATTTATGACAAATTCACAGGATATTCTTTGCTCACAACTTTCACTGTATTCAGTAAATATGTAATCAGGGGATGAAGCCTATTGTTACTATGTCACGGAAGAGTGCACTGTTTGGGAGATGCAAATAACACCTTCCTTTGCACCTCCACATCAACAATGTATTCATTAAAGAAAAATAAAATGGAGAGTGAGCATTAAGGAAAGCCAAAACTACAAATAATCATCACAGAATGTTCAGTGCAGTATAACAAATAATACACAAATCTACAGTCCATATCATTCAGCTGTTACAGTGGTTCTCAATCTTTTGTTTTGGCTCAGGGAACATTGAGGATGACCCTAACATTGTATATGTCATTACACAGGAACATAATGAAGGGTATAACTACATAACATATATTGTTATAATTATCATGCAACTGTATACATAAATGTGATTTGTACTTCCCTGTTTCTATCCATGTATAATAAATGTGTAACTTTACCTCTTCACTCAAGAAGAGAAATACAGTGATCATTCTCTTTGCGCAGCCCAGCTGTATATGGGCACACAGCCAGACCCAAGGGCCAAATTAAGGCTGGACTCTATTGCTAGTGATGATCGTTATCCATGGCTTTATCTCACAGATTTCTATGGACGTCAGTGGAGAAATTTGGATATAAAACCAGTGCTATGTACCTCATGATGTGTGCAAAATGCATAACAGCTCTTTATGTGGGTAAGACTGGACAGCCATTACATAAAAGGTTTAATTCCCACAGATCCAGTGTTAACTCAGGATGGGCATGTTTACAGCATCAAAAGTTATATCAATTGCAACTCAGAATACGTAATCTATTTGTTTACATGTACATTTTGTTCCATGCAATACGTCAGCAGGACCATTCGCCCCTTAAAACACAGGATTAGGGAGCATACAAACCAGGTTGAGAACGATTGGAGGGAATCAGTGATAGCTAAACACATTCTGGAATGTCATGAAGGTAATCTTACATGTTTTGGATTTAGAGAGTGAGATTACCATGGAGTGGTGGTGATATACTTAAACTGATCAATGATCAAGAAGCCTTTTGGATATTTACTTTAAAATTGAAGGTCCCACTGGGTTTAAACTTGGGGACATTAGCCATATTATCTGATGGGCATATGCCCATGGGGAAATGTGTCTTTTTTTTGTTTTTGTTTTATTGTTTCTTTACGCTAAAAGTATAGTGGCTTCCCGTGTACCACCTCATACATGCTTTTTTCTTGCTCTTCTCCAATAATATATATCTTTTCATGTTCTTTTTTAATCATTACATACTATGGTCCCATTTAGGGGGAGCCTGATGGATGATTCTTTCAGACTGTGTTTATGATTCTCTTTTATCCCTGTCCCTCATACCAGTTTCTCATCCAGATTGTGTGGTCTCAGCCTGTGATATTAGAATGGGCCTTTCAGGTTTAGCTCCTTACGGTTATCTACACGTTGGGGGAACCTTGGAAGACACATTGGTTGGTGGGATTTTGTTGGAACAATTACGGACATGCTCTTTGTCTGTCTTTCAGACTTGGCTATATCCGAGTCTGGTTTTTGTTTATTTTGAATTTATTATTTTTATATTTTATAATGTTTTCAATCTATATGTTTTTATATTTATATATTTTGATTTAACAATTTATGTGGTCACTGAGGTCTTTTATACTTCAATCCTTCATCTGAAAGGTTGTGATTGATTTGATTGAGGTAAGTGGGAGGAAGTCATCATGTTTCTTTGTAACTTTTTAACCAGTTAGGGTTGTTTGGGATTCCTTTTGTTTCCATCTTCATGATAGTCTATGATTAGACTCTCCGTGGAGTGAAACGGGTAAGAAGATGTAGGGGTTTCTTTTTTCCCTATTAGGTCACCAAACACTGATGCCTGTCTATGTATTTGTCAATGTTTTTATAGTGGATGAATAAAAGTTTCAACTTTTAAGAAGTCGATGGTTCACTTGTTGGAGGGCGTCTGCAGTAATTTTGGTTCTACAAGAAGGTGCTGCTGCCAATATACTAGGAACAGTTATCTGTATATAAAGTTTCACTGAGTGAATTTCCCAACAAGCCAGAAGTCTGTAGGGTTAACCCCCTATATCCCAGTCACCGTTTAATTATTCAAAATTCAAATATTGAATTATTGGTTCAAATTAGGTCAATCTTCTCTTGTGCATTTGTTTTTCTATACTGCCTTTGTAAGCTGGTGAATGAGATAGAGCTTGCATGTTCCCTTCAATCATACTTAATGTAGAAGTTAACATGACATGTTCAGCATGCCCAACTTGTCACAATACCACAAGCTCACGAGTGTTAAACCTTTGAGTGCCAGAGGGGTACACAATGCATTGCAAAGCAATATGTTGTATACTCCTCTGGTACTCAAAGGGTTAAGCCTTTAATGACCCGAGGGGCATGCAACTTGTTGCTTTGCACACAATTCTGGTCCTTAAAGGGATAGTAATACTTCGTTTTATCTTTATTTTATTTTGTAGGCATTAAAAAAAATGAAGAATGATATAAGTCTTATCTCTCAAACCTTTATGGTTTATGAGATATTCACAAGCAAAGTTTCCCCCTCCCACCCCTTTTACCTAGTGTAAGCCATCTCTTCTCAGATGTGAATCTGGTTGTAAGACCAGACAGATAACAGCAGGGGACAATCTACAAGTTTTTCAGCTTTTTCCCTTATCTTAATTGAAGATTGTCCCTCTCTGCAGTCTACCTGGGCACCTTCCTTCTGATCTGGCTGTACGGGGGGGGGGGGATACTTTGCTTGTGAATATCTCTTAAACCATAAAGGTTTGAGAGATAAGACATATCATTCTTCATGTTTTTTTAATGCCTACAAAACAAAATAAAGATAAAATGAAGTATTACTATCCCTTTAAAGGGTTATCTCTTTGAGTGACTGAGAGACAACAAATACACTGCAGCTCAATGCATTGGTTATCTCTCTGTCACTCATAAGGTTAAGCCTTGTATTGCATGTGATTGCCATACATAAGTCACTTTGACCCATGAAGCCCACTTCCCTTTTCTTTTCTTGGAAAGGATAAGGATTAGGGGTTGAAATCCATCATCATCTGAAGAGCCACAAGTTACAGCAACCACAGCAATTGAATGGAGAAAGGGATGAGGTTACTGAAAAATGCCATGCTTCCTTTACTTTTAACCATTGTAAAATGGCAAAAAAACAGATGCCACTTTAAGTTTTATACAATTATTTGCCGATAGCATAATCCGCATCTTAGAGTAGCACTTTCGGCATTCCCTAGGCACATAGTAATGCTGTGCTAGCGTATCCAAGGCAAGGCATGAAATTTGTCAAGCTGCCACGCATTGAAGATTTTACTATTCCCATTGGGAAAGGTGCGATGGTGCAGGAAGGGATACTGAAATAGATCTCGGCATGAGCAGACCTTTTACTAAGCAGAAAGTGTTCAAGGAATCAGTTTGATACACAGTTAATGCATGAAAAAGCACAAGGTAAAATAACAACTTAAATAATTAATTGTATATATTGACTGAAACATGAGAGTATGCATGTGTAAGAGGAATATTTTATTTCTCATATAATGCCATTATTAACCCTCTGAAGACCAGTGGGATGTGTCCTCAAAGGGTTAATTAACATAGGGGTGCCCAACTCTCATCTTTACTTCATCTATATTCAAACCAGGTTGACTTGATCAGTCACTCAATCATTATGTCATCAGCCTGGCAGCAGTCTCTGGGGAGCTAAGGTTAATAGGCTTTAGGTTATTAAGAATCAAAAGCCGTACATGTTCTGGGTGGGAATCTGAGATTCATGCCCTAATCCTGGAGATGACTGGAGGTTTTAGACCAGTGGTTCTCAACCCTTTTTTCCTCAAGGCATCCCTAATACACAATTTGGAACTTTTGGGGCACCCCTAACATGTTTAATGTCATTATCAATTGCATAATAAAGGGCACAGTTCATAAATATACAGATATTTTAGGCCTCATAATCATAGCCATAAAAAATAAACATATTGTGGATAACAATTTCCATAAGTCTTAACTTAAAAGACAATATTCACATTTTTGTCAGTCTTCAGAGAAAACATGGGGCACTCTAATTTGATGTCCACTGCACACCAAAGTGCCACAGCACCCTTGTTGAGAACCACTGTATTAGACTTTTCCTTATCTGCCTGAATACAATCATCATACATATTACTCGCTAAAACGTGTGTAACGACGCAGTCATGCGCAGTACAGTCTGCTGCGTGTGCTGCAGTCATGTGCAGTAGAGACTGCCCGTGACGAGGCTGATACAGAGCAGGGAGCTGTGAAGGAGCACCACGGGCAGTCTCTACTGAGCATGACTGCACCGCTACCAGCTGGCAATGGCACATTGGCCTGTGTAACGGGCTCTTCAACTAGTCTTCTATAAACAGACTCCCTATCCTCACCAAGTCTTCCCGCTATACCACTCCATCACTATCCCCTGTTCTAATCTAATTTCCTAGTTTGTGTTCTTAAGGGGAACTATCACCCCAAATAAAGTCCACCCCAAAATTTAGCCATCCAGTGATTAGCTTACCAATAATGATATTATCCAGCCTAATTACCGTGTTAGTCAGTGATCCTACTTCTGCCAAGACTGATGGCCAGGTAACAGTGCAGACATCTTTGCTTACAGACATCTGTGCGCCTTTGCGGTCATGCCTCTAAAGCATTGTTGCGCACATGCGCAGATGCCACTAAAGCACTGTTGCCTGGCCGTCAGCCTCGGAAGAAGCAGGATTTCTGACATGCGTTAATTAGGCTGGATGATAGTACTATTGGCAAGCTAATCGGTAGATGGCTAATTATTGGGGGAGACTTTATTTGGGGTGATAATTCCCCTTTATATATTGGGTTCTTGAATTTGGAGCTATGTTTAGCGGAATCTTGTGAAGATTGGAATGTCAGACTCTTGACAATGATTTTTTTTACAGTTATTGATTTCAGGCAATTTCTGTGAAACTTTTTATTGTACAGTCTAACTTCTGAATTTCAATAAAACATTTTTGAAACCTCCAAAAACAAAGGTGATTCCACTACTGGTAAAGGCTTCATTCAAACATTATTACAGATCAAACTAGCATTTCTTGAGAGTTTTGATGCATGATATTTTGCAACCAGGTGGTGCTGTTGCTATTACTGCAGAACTTGAAGAGTGGACTGTTACAGACACAAGCTTGCCATAGATGGCTGAGGCAACAAGAACACCTGTCAGCAAAACATGTTGAACTCAATCTATTAGAAAAATATCAAGTAACTCTGTAATAACTTTTGAAAATAATTACCTCCCAGCATTAGGAGCTATTACTTTTCTCAACAGAAAAAGCCTTACTATATATACTGTGCCTTTAAAGCGGAACTACCACCCCTTACAAACATGGCCCCAAATAATTACCCATCTGGCGACTAGCTGCTCAGTAGCACTAGTCGCCAGAATTATTGCAACGTTAATGAGAATTATACACTGCTCCTGGACTGACAGGCAGGAAACAGCGTAGACATCTTTCCATACTGACATCTGCGCACCTGCGCTGTCAGTCCCTTTTGGTGCCAAACGGCTCCTAGAGAAGGCTGAGACTGACAGCACAGGCACGCAGACGTCACTATGGAAAGATGTCTGCACGGTTTCCTGCCTGTCAGTCCAGGAGCAGTGTATAATTCTCATTAACGCGGTAATAATTCTGGCGACTAGCGCTACTGAGCAGCTAGTCGCTAGATGGGTAATTATTTGGGGCCATGTTTGTAAGGGGTGGTAGTTCCGCTTTAAGCAGGAATACCCTTAAAGGACAACTATAACTGGGATAGTGCCCTAATGGCAGATTGCCACCCCTCAGAGTAGACCAGCCAATGAAGCAGAGGCTGTACTGTGAACCCCACCTGAACAATAGGGAGTCTGAAAAGAGAACCTCCAGGGCTCCTTCATTGGCCCTGAGAGAAACCGAGCTGTAGAACTCTGAAGTCTCATAGTTCAAACTGAAGAGTTTCTCAGCCTGAGACTATGGGTTGTATGTTAAAGGGATAGTAATACTTAAGTATTACTAATCCCTATAGTAAAGCCCTACTAAAAAAAAAAAACGTATTGCCCCCAGTGTCATGTCTCAAACTTTTATGGTTTGAGAGATGAACGTGTCTAAAGTTGCCCTCTCCCTCCCCCTTCCCTGAAGTCAGCTTTGTAGCTGACTGAAGGGAAATCCGGTCATAGATCATCAGGCGGCTCTGCAGCAGAGCCGCAATCGCGTTAACTAAAAAAAAAACTTTCACTAAAACGGTCTTCTATATGTGCTTGCAAACCGAGCACACGTAGAAGACCATTTCAGTGAAAGTTTTCTTTTTTAGTAACGCGATCAGGCTGTGCTGGAGAGCCACCTGAAAGTCATACGACTCTTTTCCCTGCAGTCAGCTAGAATGCAGGCTACGGGGAAGGGGGAGGGCAACTTTAGAGGCGTTCATCTCTCAAACCATAAAGGTTTGAGAGATGACACTGGGGGCAATGTTTTTTTTTTAGTAGGGCTTTACTATGGGGATTAGTAATACTTAAGTATTACTATCCCTTTAAAAAGAGAAGTGGAGGAGTTCTGGACAGACCATTTGCACTGCAGGGAAGAACTAAAAATTCCCACTGATCTAACCCATTGAGTGTCAGAGGGTTACAAAACACATTGGTTTGCAATGTGTGTTGAATACCAATCTGGCACTCAAAGGGTGAAATAGGGATTCAACCCCTTGAATAAGGTCTCCAAAGCAAATGCATTGGCAACCACTCCAGCATTGAAGAGGTTAAAATCCAAATTTAAACCAATTGGAGTTTTTGAAATGTTTAGTTCCCCCCGTAGTGGAAATGGTTAGCCCTAGAACGCCTCCACTTTACTTTTGAACATACGGACCTAATAGTCTGTGGAGGCTGTGGACTCAATCCACAAAGTCCGAGGCTGTGGAAGTAAGGTAAGAAATTGCAGATTGGTTTCCACCCCACCCCCAGCAAGGGGGTGACTTTTCTGAACCCTAAATGGCGGACTGGAGAGGCTTTGGGGATGTTCAGTGCAGCTCCACGTTTTTTTATTTAGTCTGTTACCACAGGTGCAGAACTAGCAATACATGATAATTGCCCTTTAACTCTTGATCTGCTAGGAGCCCTCAAAAGAGTCGGACACCCTTCCATTAACCCTTTGAGTGCCAGAGGGGTACGCAATGTATTGCTTTGCAACGTGTTGCATACCCTTCTGGCACTCAAAGGGTTGAGGCAGTGGTTCCCATCAGGCATGTAGTGACACAATTATGTATGTCTTGACACAAAGCTGCCACACTCACTGAATTATATTGGTTTTCCTTTACAAATGTGTCACAAATGTTAGATCTACCCCTTGAAGACCAGAGTATTGTGAAAAGCATTTGCGTGAACGTGCTCAGTCTGTGCCCGTACAATGACCTGGACGAGCATTTGCAAGAGCACTCCAGGTCATATATATGCCTGAATCCGCTGTTATCGGAGGAGCTGGGAAGGAGGCAATACTTGGGGAGGAAAACAGAGAAAAAAATTGACAGACTGCGTTACAGAGATCTCCCACAGCCTGCAGAGAACTGATGTCACTGGCTTAACATTTCAGGCAATAAAGCTTTATATTAAAAAAAAAACAAAAAAAAACACACATTATCACTCCAAGAGAACATTAAGAAGAAGACAAGTTTAATGGAGGTGAGGGTTCTCCTTTAAGCTTAACCCCTTGAGATCTCTCCAACACATAGTGAAGAAATGCTTTGGCAATATTTCCAGTATGCAAGGGTTTAAGGTGCAGCATACCTCCCAAGTGTCCCTCTTTTAGACCCAAATCCCTCTGTCCCGCTTTAGCACCCTGATGTCCCTCTTTTTAGGAGATCAGACTGTGTGGTGTGTGTATATAAGTGTATCATACTGCTTTACAGCAATAATTAAACGTCAGTATATGTGTTTATAAATTAGTGTGTGTAAATACAATACTTTGATCTTGTTACAAGTCATTAATTACATTACACAAGGAGGTATCAATAGGTAATGAAATAGCCTGAAAATTATTGGTAATGCCCCGCCCACCAGCCATACCCCCAGCAACTCCCCCTAAAACACAAGTGTCCCTCTTTGGCAATTTGAAATGTTGGGAGGTATGGTGCAGCGATAAGTTTAAAAATGTAAATACACAAAGCACATTTTAACAGTAAGATAATAATGATGAGTGATAATGACGATGAATTTCCACATTTCCAGCTGACATGCACTGTTCAGCTTTATGAAGCTTTAGCAGCTCATTCCAGTCCAACTACACTACTGTGCAGTTATTGAGGTAGTCCAATGCAGGTCTTTGAAAATATTCTCTCATAGTCTATCTTGTATTGTGGCTGGACCTTACTTCATCCTTATTGTACTTCTAAACTCGAAATAGCGGCTATGCTACACCCACATGCACTTATCTCCCTCCTCTTGTATGCTCACACCTCAAACAACCTGTGTGATTCTACTAGCTGAATCACTAGCACGTACAGAACCCTACAGCACCTGCCATTTTCCTCTGCCTATTGGGTCAGGCGCTATGGTTGGAACACAGAGCACTCAGGGCCATGTTCAGGAAGCTAAAGGGGAGCAATCCTGGTGCAAAGCAACTGCACCAAAAGGAACAAATTACAATTCCCTTAACTTATTGGAGATTACAATCCCTTAAATGATGGTGAAAGCAATGCCTTGGAGACCTCACTAATATTCAAGGGGTCAAAACCCAAAAATTAACTCAACAGTGGCGTAACAATAGGGGTCGCAGGAGTCGCACTTGCGACTGTGCCCGTCACTCCAGGGGCCCAGCCTCCCTCTGTGACCCCCTCACCCGCAGCAACTCCGTCTGTAGCTTAGCTGATCTCCCACTACGGCTGCCAGCGCGCTGTTCTAGTAATACAGAGCGCTGGGAGATTACATCATCTCTCAGCCTCCGCATTACTACAGTGACGCACGGGAGCTTCAGTTCTAGAGATCTGTGCTGAAGGAGGCACAGATCTCAAACCACGCTGCTAGACCACCAGGGACTGGAGGTAGGGGTATTGTGGAATTGGAAATGTGGAGATGAAGAGGCAATGTGGAGATGGGGGCATTGTGGAAGGGGAAATGTGGAGATGAAGGGGTGATGTGGAGATGAAGGGGCATTGTGGAAGGGGAAATGTGGAGATGAAGGGGTGATGTGGAGATGGGGGCATTGTGGAAGGGGAAATGTGGAGATGAAGGGGTGATGTGGAGATGAAGGGGCATTGTGGAAGGGGAAATGTGGAGATGAAGGGGTGATGTGGAGATGGGGGCATTGTGGAGATGAAGGGGGCAATGTGGAGATGAAGGGACATTGTGGAAGGGGCATTGTGGAAGGGGAAATGTGGAGATGATGGGGTGATGTGGAGATGGGGGCATTGTGGAGATGAAGGGGGCAATGTGGAGATGAAGGGACATTGTGGAAGGGGCATTGTTGAGATGAAGAGGGCATGTGGAGATGAAGGGGCATTGTGGAAGGGGAAATGTGGAGATGAAGGGGGCAATGTGGAGATGAAGGGGGCAATGTGGAGATGAAGGGGGCATTGTGGAAGGGGCATTGTTGAGATGAAGAGGGCATGTGGAGATGAAGGGGCAATGTGGAGATGGGGGCATTGTGGAGATGAAGGGGGCATTGTGGAAGGGGTAATGTGGAGATGAAGGGGGCATTATGGAAGGGGCAATATGGAGATGAAGGGGCAATGTGGAAGGGGCATTATTGAGACGAAGGGGGCATTATGGAAGGGGCAATGTGGAGATGAAGGGGCATTATGGAAGGGGCATTGTTGAGATGAAGGGAGCATTATGGAAGGGGTAATGTGGAGATGAAGGGGCATTGTGGAAGGGGCATTGTGGAAGGGGCAATGTGGAGATGGGGGCATTGTGGAGATGAAGGGGGCATTGTGGAAGGGGCAATGTGGAGATGGGGGCATTGTGGAGATGAAGGGGGCATTGTGGAAGGGGCAATGTGAAGATGAAGGGGGCATTGTGGAAGGGGAAATGTGGAGATGAAGGGGTAATGTGGAGATGAAGGGGGCATTATGGAAGGGGCAATATGGAGATGAAGGGGCATTGTGGAAGGGGCAATGTGGAGATGAAGGGGGCATTATGGAAGGGGCAATGTGGAGATGAAGGGGCATTGTGGAAGGGGCAATGTGGAGATGGGGGCATTGTGGAGATGAAGGGGCATTGTGGAAGGGGCAATGTGGAGATGAAGGGGGCATTGTGGAAGGGGCAATGTGGAGATGAAGGGGGCATTATGGAAGGGGCAATGTGGAGATGGGGGGCATTGTGGAAGGGGCAATGTGGAGATGAAGGGGGCATTGTGGAGATGAAGGGGCATTGTGGAAGGGGCAATGTGGAGATGAAGGGGGCATTGTGGAGATGAAGGGGCATTGTGGAAGGGGCAATGTGGAGATGAAGGGGGCAGTGTGGAGATGAAGGGGGCAGTGTGGAAGGGGCAATTTGGAGATTGGGGGACAAAGTGGAGGGGTCCAATGTGGTCGGGGGGGGGGGGCATGGCAATTCTTGCACCAGGGCACGGTGGCTTCTAGTTACGCCTCTGGAACTCAATGTGTAAATTGTATTTGTCCCCATAGTGCAACTCAGAATTGCAGAATGAGTCTGAATTTTATGTAATATACAGATACAAATGACAACCTTAATACTCTCAGTAACTGGTCAGCATGTGGGGAATGCATCAATCAAATAATAGCATAATATTCTGGTTCCCTGTAGAAAATAAACCTTTGCAGCACATAGCTATAAACATCTACTGCAGCAAATGTATTACATTCAGAAGGACTAGATACTACAGAGGTTGCTAAGAGGTCAATGCTAGGGCCTGTCAATTTAGTATATTAATTAGTGAAATAACTACCTGTCTGACAGAAAGATCTGTAACAGAACCTACATTCCTGGGGGATGGGGTGATTGTTAGCCAGAAAGATACAAAATAATATAGGAAATTGTAAAATTAGATTAGTAGCAGGAAGAAAGGGATATTGATGCCACTTTATAGATCAATGGACCACACAAATTGAACCCTCTAATCTAGAACCTTATTATGTGAGCTTCTAGACAGCAACAAATTTTGGCTGATAAAAGTGAGGGCTGCCTTTTGTATTTATCAATTGGGTGACATTTTTGGAGCGTTCTGGGCAACCATCAGTACAGAGGAGTAACTAGAAGCCTCCGGGCCCTGGAACAAGAAGAGCCACGGGACCCCACCACCACCACATTGGCCCCCCCTGACCACACTGACCCCCTCCACAATGCCCTCATCTCCTACCTCCTACCTGGAGCTCCCACGCGGTCCTCTTAGTAATGTAAAGCGCTCGGAGATGATATCATCTCCGAGCGCTCTGCATTACTAGAGTGCCGGCAGGAGATTTCGGGCACCAGGCGGAGGGGTCGCAGGTGCGACCCCTACAGTTACGCCACTGCATCAGTAGGACATTATTCAAGGCCATTTAACCTGACTCCAACACAGTACAAAATACATCTGTAGCATTCAAGGGGTTAACCCCTTAGTGACGGCCGCGTGCAGACGCGGCCGTCACTTAACGTCCGTCTAACATTTTTTTTTTTTTTTAAACAGAATCCGGAGTCCCCGAACGGCGTGCAGCCGCGCGGGGATCCGGATTTCCTGGACGTACATGTACGTCCTCTGTCACTAAGTGACACCCACAGAGGACGTACATGTACGTCCATTGTCACGAAGGGGTTAAGGATTAAGAAAATGGTGCATGGTTTAAATAATAAAACACATCATCAATGATATAGATTTTATATATATATATATATATATATATATATATATATATATATATATATATATATATATATATATATATATATATATATATATATATATATGTATGTGAGAGAGAGAGAGTTTTTATCTTAAATTTTACCTTCTGGCTTGCTTTTTCAATCAGCTTTTTCATTAGCTCTATTTACATGAATGCCCCGAAGGACCCCCACAGTCTGCCACAGGAGAGCCAAGCATGGTCCCTTGACAGGGTGGGAGACCAGTAACCTGTATGGACTAAGAGAAAAGGATTTAACAGGTAAGACTAAAATCCTCTTTTCTCTGTCGTCCAATACAGGTTACTAGTAACTTTGGGATGTCCAACCATTTAGTTTCCCAGAGGCGGGAAGTAAGGCAAGGACCAGACGCAAGGCCCCCAAAGTCACCACAGCAGATATGAACCATTGGATCAGAGATAGCCCAAAAAACAAAGAAGTGTCAATGGACACTGAACAGGGGTAACAACACCCCAACTATGACACAGCACACTGAACTAGAGCCAACGGGGCTCAAAAGTGAAGGAAGCACCAAGAACCAAAGAAAATCCTAGACAGGCAAAACTGCCTCCAGGATTTTCCTCCCAAAGCTGGCATCAGCCGATGCCAAAACATCAACACGGTAGTGCTTTGAAAAGGTGTGCACCGACGACCAAGTGGCAGCCTGGCACAACTGATCAGCGGAGCCCTGATTCTTGTAAGCCCAAGAGGCCCCAATAGATCGAGTAGAATGAGCCGAGACCCTAAAAGGGACAGGTCTCTTCCTCAGCTCATAAGCCTTAAGAATAGTGGACTTGATCCAAGAAGCAATAGTCACTTTGGATGCAGGTCTTCCTGCCCTAGGACCCTCAGGAATGACGAACAACATGTCAGAATGCCTGATAGACTCAGTGCGATGTACATAAAACTTGAGACAACGCACCACGTCTAACAAGCGAAGAGCCCTCTCCTTGTCAGAAGTGGGGTCAGGGCAGAAAGAGGGCACCACAATCTCCTGATTGATGTGGAACTCCGAAACCACCTTGGGGAGGAACTCTGAGAGGTGCGACACACCGCCTTGTCCTTGTGAAACACCAAATAAGGTGGTTTACAGGACAGAGCATGTAACTCCGCAACATGGCGGACAGACACAATCACCAGGAGAAAGGCCATTTTTCACGTCAACAGGTGTAGAGGAATAGTAGCCGAAGACTCAAATCGAGGGTGCTGAAGAATGCCCAAAACCAAATTAAGATCCCATGGAGAAGCAGGATTCTTGAAGGCAGGACAAGAATGAGCAACACCCTGGAAGAAAACCTTGACATCAGGAAGGATGGCAATGCGCCTCTGAAAGAAAACAGAGAGAGCAGACTTCTGAACCTTAAGGGAACTCAAACCGTCCTGCAAAAAGGCCAGGACTGTAGGCAGATCAAACTCCTGAGACAGGTCCTTACTGGCACACCAAGATAGGAAGGTCAACCAGACACAATGATAGATCTCGGCAGAAACAAGCTTGCGTGCACTGAGCATAATAGCCACCACGCCAGAAGAAAACCCTTTCTTCCTCAATACTGAGTATTCAATTTCCAAGCCGTCAAAGCTAGCCGATGAACATCCTTCTTCCACAGGTAACCCTGCAGAAGAAGATCCAGACGGCAAGGGAGCCGGAATGGCACCGCCACTGACAGATCCAGAAGCTCCGGAAACCAAGCTTGGCAAGGCCAGTACTGAGCAAATAGAATGACTGGACAGCACTCCAGTCGTAACTTCCGTAACACCCTGTGCAACATTGGGAGGGGAGGAAAGATGTAGGCCAGAGGAAATAACCAAGGAATGGACATTGCATCCACCGCTAGAGGGTCCCTCCATCGAGAGCAGAACCTTGGAACCTTCCTGTTGTGTTTTGTTGCCACCTGGTCGATGTAAGGAAGACCCCACTTTTGAACAATGAGGGTGAACACCTCTGGGTGCAGGTCCCACTCTCCGCTGTCCAGTGTGTGCCGACTGAGGAAGTCCGCCATGACATTGTCTATGCCGGGAATTTGTGCTGCAGATATGGCAAGAACGTGTTTCTCTGCCCAGGACAAAATAGCCTTGACCTCTAACCAAGCGGCGAGACTTCTTGTTCTGTCCTGCTTGTTGATGTAAGCCACGGCCATGGCGCTGTTGCACTGTACCCGGCCTGGAAAGTCTTCCAGCTGAAATGTCCAATGACGAAGGGCATGGAATATTGCCCGAAGCTCCAATATGTTGATGGGAAGGAGAGATTCCTCCAGAGACCATCGACCCTGAATGCTCAGGAGACCCAGGACCACTCCCCAGCCAGAAAGGCTGGCATCTGTCGTCACCGCGGTCCAGAAGGACACCGGGAAGGATTTGCCCTTCAGCAGATTGGAGAGGTCTAGCCACCACGACAAACTCGGTTCCACATGAACAGGTAGGGACACAGACATCTTCAAAAAGTCCGGATGACACCTGCATCACAAACCTCTGAAGTTCCCTGGTGTGCGCCATGGCAAATGGTACCGCTTCTATGGTGGAAATTAACTTCCCCACTAGAGAGGACAGCTTCTTGGCTGGAACTGGATCCTGAGCCAGGACCGCAGAAACCCTGTTGGCGATCTGGTGAGCCACCTTGCCCGTTAGAAACACCATGCTCTTCTGGGTGTCGAAGAGGAGGCCCAGGAAGACCAGACGCTGGGATGGAACAAGATCTGATTTGTCCAGGGAGCCCTTGGATTAGAACACAGAATCCTGCTTAGCTTGTTTTCGCAGAAAAGAATTAAAATTCAGGTACTTGATGCCCGACTGTTTATCTTCTTGATATTCAATTTTGAATGTGTTGCACTGACAGCACTTCTTGGTTTTCTGGTGGGTGCCCCCAGTCGCAGGCAAATGGGAGATACTGCCGGGTCTCTGGATGAATGGTGATGTGTAAATACGCGTCCTGAAGATCTAGAGAAGCAAGGAATTCCCCCGGGGATATGGCAGCAATCACCGTACGTACCAACTCCTGGTGATAATGAGTCCGGATCACAAAGGAATTGAGATCCTTCAAGTACAAAAGCACAAGTACAACCGCCGTCCTTCTTGGAGACCACAAAGAGGTTTGAGTAAAAACCCATACCTCTGTCCTTAACTGGAATCGGCTCTAGAACATCCTTGTCCAGAAGAGCCTGAATAGCGCCGTCAGATAGATGGCAGATCTCTGCGCCCTGAGGCATATGAGAAGGAAAGAAGCAAAAAGGGAGGAAGAGAGACGAAAGGGATCCTGTACCCTTCCATCACCACCTGTAAAACCCATGGGTCCACCACTTAATCCTCCTAAATACTGTGATAGTGGCGCAGACGACCACCCACAGCACAGTGCGGACCCGGGTTCGGTGAGTCATGCCGAAGAAGGCTTGGAAGCTTTGGGCTTAGAGGAGGTAAGCAGAGCTCAAAGAACCGTCTGGTTCGTCAGACGTGTCTCATTTTGAAAGGAACAAAAATACCGGTTACGCTTAAGCGGCGTTTTCTTCCTAGGGACCAATGGTAGAAGGGTACTCTTACCCCCTGTGGCCTCACTGATCAGATCCTTAAGATCTGGCCAAAACAAAGAAGTGCCTTGAAAAGGTAAGGAGAGCAATGCTTTCTTGGAAGCAGTGTCAGCAGACCAGATCTAGAGCCAAAGAGCCCGTCTGGCAACTACAGACATGGTGGAAAGCCTAGTTACTAAACGGATGGCATCAAATAAGGCAGCAGAAACATAGTGCTGAGCCTCGGAAAATGTTGGCAAGGAGGCGCAACATATCTGAAGTAGGAGCACCCTGATGAACAGCAAGGGTGAGCTGTTCAGTCCAGACCGCAATGGCCCAGTTCACCCATGCTGCAGCGAATGCTGGACACATGGCAGTACCAGCAGTGTCAAAGATGGACCTGAGGAAGACCTCAAGTTTCTGGTCAGTCCAGTCCTTTAGAGCAGGCGCATCAGACACTGACAAGGCAGTAGACTTAGATAGCCTGGAGATAGGAGCATCCACTTTGGGGGGATGAACCCACTGAGCAAGCGCATCCTCAGAAAAGGGATAAAGCTTGGCATATTGGAGATGGACTGTTTCGTGTCCAGAGACTTCCACTCTTCAGACACAAGGCGGTCAAGAGTGGGGTTAAGTGGAAGGCAAGTAAGGGGCTTTTTAGGCTCCTGAAATACATCAGAAGGGTCAGAAGGAACCTCCTGCACTAAGGGAATGTTTAGGGTATTTAAAACAGCCCTGATCAGGCCCTCAGCCGAGGGCTCAGGATCAGCCTCAAAAGGATCCCCAAAAAACTGAGAGGAACCCACCGCAGAATATTCCTCAGCATCTGAATCCACCAGCAGTTCCTCCTCAGAGGAATCTGACATGTCAGGTACACCCTGAGGTTTTGGCAGGGAAGACTTGATGGAGGAGGGGGTCTGACAATAATGGAAGACCCCCTGTAACAGGGATGAAAAGAGTTGCAATGTGGACCTAAGGTCCCTAGTAGCAGCCTTGAACTCTTGCACCCAAACTGGCTCTAATGCATGGCTGGAGGTCCCTGGAAGACTCTCAGGGACATCAGAACATGCTGGGCATAAATGACCTGAGAATTCTTTAGGTAACCCTGAATAACAGGGAGATCAATGCACAGAAGGGGATATAGAGACCCCAGCATCCTTAGTCTTAGGTCTGGCCCCAAGATCCAATGGTATAGACATTCTCACAGTGTCAATAACCTTACAGTATAATAAATCACCCAATTACAGTATGTGTAGGATTAAAGTTTCACCCCAGAAATCGCTAAAATAGACTTATCTGGCAGGCGAAGGGTTAATCAGCAGAGGAGAGAAGAAGAGTCCAAGCCCTGCGTAGGATACTCGTTCTGGAAATAGCACAAAATGGCTGCCACAGCGTGAGAAATGAGCTTGCGAAGAAAGCACTCATGGGAAATGTAGTTTTCCCAGAAAAAGTACCCAAACAGTGCCGAAGCCCCCTGAGCCCCCCAACACACTAGAAACATGTACCAGATGATAGAACAAGGGCAGCCAAGAAGAATGAGCCATCTCTGAAGTCGCTAGGTTAAACAGTTGCAGAGATATGTCCCAAACTGTACAGTCCCATAGGAGCGAATGGAGAAATGGCGCCTATGAGGTAAAGCGCGCCTTTAATTCAAATTTTACAAAATTGAAGGTGTAATATTAAAATACATGAAACATCACTAGAACATGTTAGGATACCCAACCAGTAGTAAAAGTGTCAGAAAACCCCCAAATGAATGCCAAACCAGCAGCTAAAGGGTTAAGTACAACATAAACCTGCTCCAAAACACCCAACAGACATACAGATAAACCCAATGAGTACAGGAGTGTGCAATAGGAACTCCAAGGAAAAACCCCTGTGCGGAGGGGCACTGTGGGACATGTGGACTTGCAGCACTCAAAGGGTTGCTCACCTTTCCTGCAGATCTTGTGTCTTCAGATTACCATGTTTTAAGAAGAAGCCTCAGTGGGCAACTCCTGAGAAAATAACTTTTAGCCAAGATTTCCCCACCCAGGGCTTAAGGTCCACAAAAAGCACCTGGTCACTGAGCTAGCCACATCTAGGAGCATTGTCAGTTATGGTAATCTGCCTAATGGTGGTATTCCATTTCTAACAGAAAAATAAAAAATTTCTAAAACTATAGCAGAACTGTTCTCTTGCCTGTGTTATCTTCACCAAGGAACAAATCTTTCTGGAGCTGGTTGACTAGCTGTAGCCAAGGAGGGAAGGTAGGCTGCACCCCATGCATACAATTTTAGAATTGTTCCTGCCTACAATTAAAGGGGCGGATCACCTACCTAAAGTTACCAGTAACCTGTATTGGACGGCAGAGAAAAATGATGCAATTTGTGTCAAAAGGGGGTAGGGCTTACCTACATCAGCTAGAAAAAAATAGCAAAAAATAGGCTGAGGAAAGAGTAATCGTCGCAGGGAGTAGAAGAAAATACTTAAAAAAGAGTAGGAGTGGGTAGAGTTTCAATAGAAACTCCCCACATCTGGAGACTTAGCCCCTGCCCCAGAGACCCGGTAATGCAGTGTGAAAACCAAAGTCTCTGGGGCAAATTCGGGGAGTTCCCAGCTATGCACAGATCTCATTTACAGTAACTTTTATATTCCCTTCTGAGAACTGCAAAAGGAAAAAAATATATAAACCTGCCCCAAAAGCATAGGTCTGGTTTAGGGTGTTTACAAGTGAAGAAAACTATAGTTTTATTATTATAGTATATTTACCTCTTTGAGTACCAGAGGGTTCACAGCACATTGCTTTGCAATGCATTGCATATATGTATATGCCGTTTAATAAAGCAGTCATAAACAGAAGAATGTGTGATACTCACAAGTGCTTGGAAGGAGCGAAGGCAAGGATTGCACACATACTGCTACTGTTTACGCTCATATTCTCTTACAGCTCCACATCACTGCAAGAGGCATCGTAGCAGAAGTGTACAACCTGTGCCTTTCCAGCAACTAAATTACAATTCACAGCAACCTCAGAATGCAAATGCAGTCTGAAAGATAATCTGGAAACAAACAAGTTGTTCACCTCCTTTGTGAGTGAGTCTGTATTCATTCTCTATAACTGTCACTAGAAAATCCATATTACAGGTGTGTAATGATTATTATTCTTTATTTATATAGCGCCAACTTAATCCGCAGCGCTGTACAATAGAGAATAGACATACAGAGGTATTAAATAGTAAATCATATGTGAAGAACAGAAGGATCAGGGGGCCCTGCTCATGAGAGCTTACAGTCTAGAGGAAGGTAGGTTTGACACAGAGGGAGTAAGTGCTATTGGGTGTAAGTGCCTGCTGCCATATGAACTGACGGTCAGTGGGTGGGAGTGAGAAGTGCGTTTGAGTGCAGTGGTCCAGGCAAGGGGTGATTCTTGGTGATAATGTTTATGGTGAAGAGGTGAGTTTTCAGGGAGCATCTGAAGATATGAAGGCTAGGGGAGAGTCTGATGGGGCGGGGGAGGGAATTCCAGAGCTCAGGTGCAGCACGTGAGAAGTCCTGTAGGCAGGAGTGGGAGGATGTAATAAGAGCTGTGGAGAGGAGAAGGTCATGTGCAGAACAAAGATGGCGAGTGGGAGTGTATTTGGAAATGAGAGATGAGATATAGGGGGGTGCGGTGTTAGTAAGGGCTCTATAAGTTAGCACCAGAATTTTGAATTTAATTCTTTGTGCTAGTGGGCGCCAGTGTAGGGATTGGCAGAGGGGGCTGGTATTAGAGAAGCAGTGGGTGTTGTAGATTAGACGTGCATCGGAGTTCATTATGGACTGTAGTGGGGTTAGTCGGGTAAGAGGAAGACCAGCTAGTAGTGAGTCACAGTAGTCAAGACGGGACATGAAGAGTGTTTGGATTAGTATTTTAATAGTGTCTTGGGTGAGGAAGGTTCAGATTCTAGAGATGTTGCGAAGGTGGAGGTGGCATGATTTGGAGATTGAGTGGATGTGGGAGATAAAGGATAGGCCGGAGTCAAATGTGAACCTCAGGCAGCGTGCTGTAGGGTTTGGTGTGAGGGTAATGTCTGGGGTAGGGTTGGTAGGAGAGGGAGGGAAGATAATTAGTTCGGGTTTGCCAAGGTTAAGTTTGAGTTGACAGGAGGACATCCAGGAAGACACAGCATACAGACAGTCAGATACATGGGACAGGAAGGAAGGTGCGAGGTCTGGGTCTTCTATAATGAACATTATAGAAGAGAAACATTCAAAAGGGCGCCCAGTAGTGCCTGATAACCAACTAAACTATAGATATCCCAACAATAATAGAATACTCACAAGTGTGGTGGTTGGAAGGGGCAAATCTTACAACAAATAATGCCTGCAGAGAAATGAAACCTGTCTCTGCCCAGGCAAACAGATAAATGGTCGAAAAGAAGAAGTAGGTGCTCCAGATCTTCTCGTGTGAAAAAATGTTTTAATTTAAAATTTATCAAATAAAATATAAAATTTAGAAAATTCTGCTAGTAAGCCATTAAAAAAAAACAATGTTTCTCAGATACGCTGCTTCTTCAGGATCTAATGACAACAACACTAAACAAAAACCATGTAATGAACATTAGGTATGTATTTTCCATAGCACAACACAACTACTACCTTTCAAGTAAAATACTTAAAACTTATCACAAAAAGTACTTATTATCCATGGCACATGCCTAGTACAACTTTGTGGTGCCAGGATATAACAATGAATGGGTAAAGTACACTCATTCAAACAATGGTCTTCAATCATAAAGTTTACTTTAATTGGAAAACTTACCCTTAGACTAAGTGGCTCAAACAACAAAACAGGACTTACCTAGGTAAGCATCCTTCATAAACCAGTAATGTATACACACATACTAATGTTTGCATTTGAACTCTGCTGTAGTCTATAACTGCACTGATATTTTCCTACCTTGAGAATGTTTACTCAGCCCTTTAGAATCATGGATGGGGCAGGCTATAGCCACAGAGAGAGAGTCTCACTTATTATTCTAAGGGGTCATGTCAAATTCTCAAGTTGCTAAAATGTTTCTGTTCACTTACAGTCAACAGCAGCACTCAAGAGGAAAAACAATTAACTTGATGTCACTGACTGCTGTATGGATGACATCTGCCAAGACAAGCCTCATATTTTGCCGCAGGGCCTAGTAGGTTCTTGTTACGCCCCTGTGTCAAGGTAAGCCCTACCATTAAACAAAGCATTAGAATTTATTTGTAGCTTTTAATCACACCTGGAAACATTGTTGGAAGAAGCCATTGGAGTAACAAATAGAGCTTGGTGGGTGTGTCCAAATTATGTGATTTTTGCCACAGTGTGGGTGGGGCTTAACAGAAGTGAGTGGAATTAGGATGGGGATACCATGGTTCTTATCAACCCAGAGAATCACTCTTGTTCTGGAGACCGGTACTCAAGTAACATAGTAACATAGTAAATTAGGTTGAAAAAAGACAAGTCCATCATGTTAGTCTTTTTCTGAACTTCCTGTTTTGTATATTCCCTCTTGAAAGAAATGTATCTAGTCTTCTCTTAAATGTATCCATTGTATCTGCCATTACCACATCCTTGGGCAAGGAATCCCACAATTTAACAGACCATACTGTAAAAAAAAATAACAACCCTTCCTCTGTTGAAATTGAAACCTTCTTTCCTCTAATCTCAAAGGATCAGAAACCGTAATCTCCGGTACAGATCTGGAGCTATTTTAGTTATGGATAGAATGCCCATGTAGTATGTTAAGGATGCTATTTGAATTCAGATTCTGAACGTACACTTTTTTATGAAGCATGAGCAAGAAAATAAGATTTATCTCCCTGACTGCTTTGGCTTGTGGTAGTTTATTTAAATACAGATATAATTCAGATTAGACTGGTTATCACATTTCTGTCAGGTAACAGGAGCTGCCAAGCTTTGTTCTGAGGAAGAATAAGGGTATAAAAAATGCTGGAGTCCATTTACAGTAAAGACTTCCCACACATTCATTACACTGTACCTGACCTTTTTAACCCTTTGTAATCTATACAGTGTACAAAGTATTGCAAAGCAATGCAATGGAGAAGTTACTGGCATCCAAAGGATACCAGTAAAAACATTGAGATATACAGTTTTCTAAATAAAAAATGGCTAACACAATATAAAGGGGAGTTGTTTTTAGTCAATGTTGTCCTTCTGACTAATATTCCCCACTGTGACTGAAACACTGGTCTAAAGGAAGTGCACCTGGTCATCAAATGAAACAACTGTTATAAAAAATGGATTCCCACCAGGGGCCATATTCAAGACACAAAGCATAAGGGAAAAACCAAGTGCACGACACGGGACAAATACAAATGTGGCTTTTAACCCCTTGAATGCAAGAGAGATCTAAAACACATTGTGGAGCAATGCCAGCTTCTCCCCATGTGGATGGTAAAGCAGACCCAGAGACAGGAGATCCAAATGCAGAGGAAGCAGAAATGGCTACACTACAGGTAGTGTCCATGGAGACTGACAATGCAACCTGTAATGTTTGTGGCTGAAAATTCCAGGTTGTGTTTCAGCCAAGTGGAATACATTTTCTGACCAACAAACAGCTTCTTACCATGCCAAGCTTCTTACCATGCCTATTCCAAAACAAGAGTCTTAGAAAAGAATGATAATTGCCCTTTAAATACGACAAGACTTAACCCTTTGAGTGCCAGAGGGGTACGGAATGCATTGCTTAAGGCTGAGTACCAATGCACTTTTATCCCCTGACACTGATGAACAGTACAGCACCCTATATATTTTCCACATGCTAAAAAAAGCCATTCTTTTTATAGAAATTGAAAATGTGAAACTTTAAAGGGATAGTAATGTTTCATAATAAAAACAGCTCTAATTAATCATCATAGTATTTGGACTTTGGAGAGTGTTATTTCAATTCTGTCAGAGTTGTAGTTCCAGAGTAATTCAATGACAAAGTATCCCCCTCCCGCCCCTTTTACTGATGTCACACTGTTCAGCCACAGCAGAAGGGAGGTGCCCAGGTAGACTGCAGAGAGGGACAATCTTCAATTAAGATAAGGGAAAAACCTGAAAAGCTTGTCAAGGGGGGCAGGGATTTCATTGATTTCATAGGAATAAGAGTGTCCCCTTCTGTTATCTGTCCAGTCTATGGACTGCATTCCACATCTGAGAAGAGATTGTTTACACTAGGTAAAAGGGGCGGGAGGGGGAAACTTTGCTTGTGAATATCTCATAAACCATAAAGGTTTGAGAGATAAGACTTGTATAATTCTTCATGTTTTTTTTAATGCCTACAAAATAAAATAAAGTTAAAACGAAGTATTACTATCCCTTTAATTAATTTTATAGAGAAGGACAGGCAAGTTTAAAACACCAAACACCACAAAAAAAAGAGAAGCTCGTTATAAGAAGAAAAAAGTAACACAAGTACACATAAGAAACCGACAACTGCTCTAAAGCTGCATTTTCCAGAATGATAAAAATGTTGTAGATCCCAATGAGCATTTATAGCCAAGAGATATTGCTATATAATCCACATGTAAAACATTCAACTGCACTATTCTGATCTGTGTCTATAAATAAATACCAATTTAACCTGTAGGAGGAAATGGGAGAACCAGGAACAAAATTATTTAGGTTACAGTACTAATATTCTCTACCTTCTAATTAGTGATTCATTAAGTTAATTGCTATATTAAACAGATTACTCCCATAGCCTGTTCCCCTGAATCAGGGTCAGACAACATATTTCTTTCCAGCTGCACTTGGTCTACATCTCCCATCATCTTATTTCACTTGGTAGTAGGATTAAGATCATGTAAGTTGTAGCCCAACTTCTGGAGAGACACGTTACCAACCTCTAAACTAGATAACAATCACTAATGCTCAATATGCAGCACATTGTGTTGTCCACCTCTTTGGTCTTCAAGGGGTTATGGTGAATATGGTGTGTTATAATTTGCTTTTTTTTTTTTAACTGTTAGTTTCCCTTTAAGTTAATCAGGCGTGAACTGATTCTTAGGATATATAGCACTCAACAATCCAGTATATGATGCCTAAGTCTAAAGGGTATCCTTTTGTAACGTTGGCCACTACTGGGTGACTTTCACAACAGCGCATTAAATGTCACCTGCAAGAAAAGGCGACATGAGAATCTTGCCAGCATCAAAAGGGTGAGATTCTCATGTCACAGGCTTAAGCGTTCCATTTAAACTACTACTGAGACTCATGGTTCCATCCCCGTAGTTGAGCACAACTCTTCATATATAGGACATGAATCACCAGCAAGATCTTTTCTGTGTCCTATTTGGTTGCCATCCTCACAGCTTCTATGTTGTTATTCTCTGAAACCCGAATCACTCCAGTTGTGAGGATGGCTACCAAATAGAAGATTGCTGTAATTATCAGAATAGCTGTTTATTTCTAAAAGTATTACCTTAGTAATTAATGTCGCCCACTGGTGTCCCAGAAAAGTGTGACAGGAAATGATGACCCTGAATGTGTTTTGTTAAAGCCAAGTGTACAATAACTAGCAGGGACATTAATATCATGTCTGGAAACTACTGGGAATCATTGAGGTGAATTGCATTGGTGATAGAATTAATCCTTTGAATGCCAGAGAGGTGACTGCACATCACTTCAATAATCATTGCTCACAGCTTCTACGCCGATGACAATCAAACCTTGAAGCTGGAATGATCCAGGTTGGGGAGGATAGCAGCATACAAGCTGTGAGGATGAAACCAAATAGGACACAGAAAAGATCTTGCTGGCGATTCATGTCCTATACATGGAGAGGTGTGCTCAACTACAGGTGATGAGAGAGAAAGCAATCCTCAAACAAGTCACGATTAATGATGGAACCGTCTAAGTATTAGTTTAAATGCAACACTTAAGCCCGCGACATGAGAATCTTGCCCTTTTAATGTGGGCGAGATTCTCATGTCACCCTTTTCATTCCGGCGACATGTTTAAAGCTTTACTGTGAACGTCGCCCACTACGTTGCAACATTTTCATAGTGAACCAATCTAATGTGATTTAATATTAGGTGATGGGTGCTAGTGGGCAATGGTAATTCAAGTTAAATACTAAATAATGCCCATCTGTTTCCTCTAATTAATGAGACTGAAAGACAATGAACATTTAGGAACTTATACACAAAAGAAATGAAGTAATGGGGTAGATCGACAGCAGAATAGGAGACCAAATTCCCAAATTCCCCATATTATATTATACTTTATATATTGTACCAACTTATTCAGCAGCACTGTACAATAGGGAACAGGCATACAGACATAAAACATTACCAACGTAACATAGAAAACAAAAGGATCAGAGGGTCCTGCTTGTAAGAGCTTACAGACTAGGGGAAGGTATGTGGGACACAGCAGCAATAAGTGCTATGCAGTGTGCCTTCTGCCACATGAACTGCCCGTGCAGGGCCCGTGATAGCTTACAGACTAGGGGAAGGTATGTGGGACACAGCAGCAATAAGTGCTATGTGGTGTGCCTTCTGACACATTAACTGCCCGTGCAGGGCCCATGAGAGCTTACAGTCTAGGGGAAGGTATGTGGGACACAGAAGCAATAAGTGCTATGTGGTGTGCCTTCTGCCACATGAACTGCCCGTGCAGGGCCCGTGATAGCTTACAGTGTAGGGGAAGGTATGTGGGACACAGAAGCAATAAGTGCTATGTGGTGTGCCTTCTGCCACATGAACTGCCCGTGCAGGGCCCATGAGAGCTTACAGTCTAGGGGAAGGTATGTGGGACACAGAAGCAATAAGTGTTATGTGGTGTGCCTTCTGCCACATGAACTGCCCGTGCAGGGCCCATGAGAGCTTACAGTCTAGGGGAAGGTATGTGGGACACAGAAGCAAAAAGTGCTATGCGGTGTGCCTTCTGCCACATGAACTGATGGTCAGTGAGTGGGAGAAAGAAGTGCTTTTGAGTGCAGTGGTCCAAACAAGTAGTGGGTCTGTTTGGGAGATTACTACTGATTTTAATGGGAATTTTAATCCCTTGAATGCTAGCGGTCTCCAAAGCAATACGTTACAGACCACTCTAGAATTCAAACTGTTTAAAGCTCCATTTAAATCAATAGGAATTTTTATTTGTCCCCTACAGTGCACTTAGTTTGATGCAGAATTGCTTCTCAATTATTTTGTGCATGTGTCCTTTAAAGTGATAGTATTTCTTTTTTAATTAACATATTATGCACTTATATAATATGTAAAGTCATATTGCCTATACTTTTTTCAGCTTCACCAAATTTTTACCCCCTGAAAGTGAGCTACCAGGAGCTCTGCTTCCAGAGAGCTTTCTGGTCAGCCTGCCATAAAAGCAGTACAGTGAAACAATGTAACACTATCCCTGCAGCACTGAGTGTGCTGTTTGCAATCTTTTTTACACTGCATCACTTGACCTGCTTTCATAGTCTATGACAGAAAGCTCTCTACAAACAGATCCAGGGAGTTCAATGTCTGGAACATTAAAATGTAAAATAAAAACATGTAGGGAGTTTGACTTTGCATATATGTAGTTGTAGAGTCAAAATATAGGGTTACTATCTCTTTAAATAGATCCTAGCCCTTAAAACTTACTTTGGTGATTTTTAAAGAGCTTTATGTTATATTAGCCAATTTATATTAAAAAAAAATAGATTGAGGTATTTAGGGTTATAAAGATTGTGTGAATTAACCCTTTGCGTGCCAGGGGGAGTCAATGCATTGGATACCTCTCTGGCACTCGAAGAGTTAAGGAATGCCATGCTAGGAGGTGTTAGCAGTGCCTTGCTTAGAAGTGTCAGAGATGGGAAAGTAATGTAGAGCTAAAACAGAAAGTATCTGTATAGCATAATACACATCTCCCAACATTTCGCATGGCCACAAAGGGACACTTGTGTTTTAGGTGGGGTGGCTGTGGGCGGAGCATTACTGAGAATTTTTAGGTTATTTCATGACCTGTTGACACCTCTTTGTGTAACTGAACAAATGATTTAGAAAAAAAAATAAATTTTATCTACAAAGACTAATATATAAACACATATTGTGAAGTTTAACCCCTTAGGGACCCTTGACGTACCAGGACCGTCAAGGGTAAATTTGCTCGAAAGACCCTTGACGGTCCTGGTACGTCACGTACTTTTTACTTACAGCGCTCTACCAGGAGCGCTGTAAGTAAAAATAGGGCATGAAATAGACCGCTCAAAGATCGGAGCGATCTGTTTCAAGCCCCATTGTGACGCGCCGATACACGTGACAGGTCACGTGTACCGGCTCGTCAAAGTGCCCCTATGCGGACGTTATGGGACGGAAATGTCCCATAACCTCCGGTCCTTAAGGGGTTAAACAAACATTAATGAAAGTTTTATTTCTGTGGAGCAATGTGATACAATTATATACACACCACACAGTCTGATCTCCTAAAAAGAGGTGGGAAAGAGGGACAGAGGGATTTGAGTCTCAAAGAGGGACTGTCCCTCCTAAAGTGGGACACTTGGGAGGTATGATAATATATAAATCTAGATAACTCAAAAACTAGCTTTCTAAATAAAAAATAGGATATTACAACATAAGGTGATTTTGATATCTCTTTCAAATCACCAAAAGTGTTTTTAGATCATAGGGTCCTTTCCAATGGATCTGAAACATTCCCAAAACATGGCTTTGTGATGCTTTTGAAGACCATTTTATTATCCAAAGGGTTAACAGACAACTAGGGAAAAAAGCATTGTTTCCAGGAAGATTATGAATTAGGAGGGGTCATGTTGCCTGTACAGACGTTTGTGAGATACACAGCTAGTCCCTTGTCTTTGGAAGGTGCGGAGACTGTTCAGCAAAAGTGGACCAGGTAAAACCACACCTATAAACATGTGATAAGCAGCCACCTACCATTATTCCAGCATGCAAAATCACAATTAACTTCCACCTTTGTCCCAGCCCAACTTATCTTACTAGCAACATTCATCTCACCAAACACATCCCGGTATGATAAAGTAATGTTTAACCAGCTGGATTTCATAGCAAACCGTCCTGCTCAAATCCTATCTCACGTAAGCAGATATTGTTCTTTATATTCCAAGCAATTAAACAGAGACTACACCTTAGCAGAAGGAGCCTCCCTAATGTGTGAAAGTCATGTGAGAGTAGTAAATATGCATGTCAGTTACGTCTGTCTTGAGGATGTGCAGTAATTACGGAAGTCTATACTTAGATAACCTGCCAAGTGTTTACCTTCTGCTGTCCGCACACCCTCTTGTGCAGTGAGAACTAGGTCTTAATAAAATGGAAGCCATCACTGCATTTTTAATAGTCCTGATTACCATTAAAGGTACACTGACATCTAAAATGACCTATGGTTATGTATACTTTAACCCTTTGAGTGCCAGAGGGGTACGCAATGCTTTACCCCTCTGGCGTACCCCTCTGGCACTCAAAGAGTTAAGATGCTGTACTTCATGTTAGCATCTGCAAAAAATGTGGAGGCCTAAAATCTAGTTTGTATGCATTTTCCAGGGCCCCAATGCCATAAAAATCTTGACTGGGTGCTTCAGAAGTGATAGTGTTACATGGGGTGCAAACAAAGAAAGTTAACACTTGGAGAGCCTGCGGGGTACGCAATGCTTTGCAATGAGTTTTGTTACCCTCTGGCACTCAAAAGGTTAAATTTCTTTGTTTACACCCGATACAACGGTATCACTTCGGAAGCACCCAGTCAAGATTTTTATGGTAATGGGGCCCTGGAAAATGCACACAAACTTTACTTTGCAAAGCTTTGCGTACCACTCTGGCACTCAAAGGGTTAAATAAATGATGCATAAACAGGACAGTCTATATACTAAATGAAATTGCATTAGATTTTACATATGCTGACTGGAAATCAGATTAAAAGTTCTACAACCCAATTTCAGTTTTGGGTGTTGTTGGTCTTTAACCTTTTGGGTGCCAGAGAGGTATCGAACACACTCAAAGGGTTAAAACTAGTGTAGTGTTTTCTGTTTTATGAAGGTATATCAGCATTCAATTCAGAGTTTATGACTGGTATTTTTTGTAATTAAACCATTAACCCTTTTGGGTGCCGACGGGTTAGCAAATGCATTGACCACCCCTCTGGTTCTCAAAGGGTTACACTAAAACTACTTAATAATAAACCTTCACTTATTTTAACCCCTTAAAGACCACCCAATCTGCTGAAGGGCAGCCTTTGAGGACTATGGCACATTTTTTTTTATTCAGGAATGGGAGTGCAGCGAGTGGCGAACAAGGAAATCCATGATGTACCAGGACTGTTACTGGTCTTTAACCCCATAGCGACAATTGACTTACCAGGTACGTCCTGCAAAAACTGTCACTTAGTGACAGAGGACGTACCTGGTAAGTCCCGGAAGCCCGGGTCTCTGTGCGGCTGCACTCCATTCGGAGACTCCGGAATCATTTAAAAAAAAAAAATGTACCACGGGCGTTAAGGTGACACTAAGGGGTTAACTGACGGACCAAGTGATGATCCTGGCATGTCTTTAAGGGGTAAACCTGCTCAAAAAAATCCTATTGGCCTCTATGAATCAATTTTGTGAGGACTGGATTTCCAAAATGACCCTGGCTCTGATTCTCATGTCCCCAGATGCAGTCATGACCCCTTTTTGAAGGATTCCAAATGCCATACTCCTTCTACTGATATCTTCTTAGCAAGTCTTCAGAAGGAGGGGTCTGGGGTACTAAAGTCCAACACAAAGAATCATGGCTTTCAACATGGACATAACCATCCCTTGGAACTTTTTGCTCAGAAGGCCCCAGAGGGCACTCATATGGTGCCAGTGGGAGGATATAAATGAAGCGATTTGTGTCAGAAAGGGGTGGGGCTTAACAGGCTGTCTAATAAAGTGGACAGGAAGGAGAAGAAGTGGGCAGAGTTTCAGAAGAAAATCCCCACCACAGGAGAATCAGCCTCTCTCCCTGGAGACCTGGTAAGTCACTATAAAAGCCGATGTGTCTGGAGACAATCCGGAGAGTTCCCAGCTATGGATAAGACATACAGTACTAATTTTAGGAAACTGATCCACTCAACAGTCATTCATTGTGGTCATTAGGACTGTTTGCGCAACTCAAGGTAAGTAGGTATTTATTACTAGGAAGTATTAGCAATCCCAGTAATTCTCTTCATAATGCATTTAATACCCCTCTGGCATTCAAATAGTCAAATAACCCTCTCCAGAGTTTATTTTCCATTATTGCTGAAAACAAAACAATACAATGCCTGGGGCTATAAGAAGGCTATTGACCCTGAACATCAGTTGATCTCCTATGGAAAAGGATACCACCCTTAGTATAACAAATCACTAGAAGGAAACAGATATACATCAACTTACACCTACAAATCACTAAATACACAGCATGAAAACAAACCAAATACTCTTAACCCCTAAGGACCTCTGATGTGCCAGGACCGTCACGGCAGTCCGAGACTTAAGGACCAGTGACGGTCCTGAACTGGAAGTGAAAATAAAAAAAAATAAAAAAAAAAAGCCCCGTGGTCCTCAAGTGCCGGCCACACCAGTCCTTAAGGGGTTAAGGACCGATGACGTTCCTGACACGCCATTATTTATTTATTTTTTTAAATCACTCCTGCGGGAGTAAACCTCCATACGATGCTGTAGGGATTTTCCTGCTGAGCAAAACAAATTTACTCCCAGCAGATGCTTCATTCAAATGTTACTACAGCACAATCTTGATAGATTTCTTGTTTTTCTTCTTTTTAAATTAACATTGAACTTATTAACAGCAACACCCAGTGGTGAATTTTTATTTGACTTTGGATTTGGAGAAAGACAGATGGGGAAAGAAGTTTTCTTTATAAAAAAAAGAAAAAAAAAGAAAATAAAGGTATTTTGATATCTGGTTCTGAGCTGTAAAACTTTGAAATGAACCAGCAGTGGGAGTATCTTTGTTACGCTCAGTAGGAAATCCCTACATTATTTTTCAAATAAACTTAACTGTAATTTGCAAATTATATATATGACTTACTTAAAGCACACATGGTCTACTAAAACAGATTACTTTACCCAGTGTTGTCTCAAATAGAGAGAGAGAAAGGGATAGAACATGTAACAAGCAGTTAACCAAAATTCACAGCAAAAGTACAATAAACATTTTTGCCCAAAACACTGTTAACACAGGTTGTTTGTTGGTTCAATGTAGCTACTTTGTTCTTGAAACATAGTAGACTGCTTCTCAAAGGTGTGATTCACATCCCAAGTTCATATCACCATAAAACTCGAAACCAGGACAATTTCCGAAAGTCATAAACCAAGTACAAAAGAAGTACCAACAAGACAATATTCTGAGCTAGACAGAAGTATTTAAAGATACAAACCTGTGTCCTTGCAGTGGAATATAATCAGCCTGTGTAGAGAGAGAAGTAATGGAGGCAGGGTTAGCAAAGTAAAGAGAAGGCTAAAAGGGGAATTGTACAGTGGCGCTGTTGCTACACCATTCTATGGAGATTTATGGTCTACGGACCAGAGCTGTCAATTGGATGGTATAACAGCACCACTGTACAATTTCAGGCCACTGTGATACTGCACTTAAAAAATTCATCTTTGAGCTGTAATAACTTTTGAATAAAACACCTTTCAGCAGTGAGAGTACCCTTTTTTACTGACAGTACTTCATATATGGACAAATAATGGAACTTTTTGTTGGTAAAGCAGGATAGTTATGCACAACCTCCCTTTAATCATTTGAGTAAGGTGACCAGATTGTTTAACACCTTAAGTCCCGGTGAGGTGTCATGAACATCACCGGTGGATTTGCGTTAAGGACCGGTGACAGTCCTGGCACATCACAGAATGGCAGCGTGAATACAAACTACTCTGCCATTCAAGAATTCATTGAGGAGGGAAAAAAGTGTTGTGGTCCTTAACGGCCGCCCCCCCAAACACACACACTTACACCAAATTGGGAGGTCATTAAGGGGTTAATGAAATGTGGAACTTGATTTTGTTTTTAGACAGGATGGTAAAAAACATTTCATAAAAATATTTTCCACAGATCATGCATGCACTGTATTTGGAGTGAATGTACTGTGGATAGATAGATTATTTATTGTATTTGTGGGGTGTAAGACTACCACATTTTGACAAGGAAAGGTGCAGAAAAAGGTTTAGGTATGATTCATGAGCATATGACACCAACATACCAACTCAACTGTACTGCAACACCTTTGTAGTACTCCAATACATGAAATCAGCAGACCAATACCCCATACCATGAGACCATACAAAGTCAAGCACTATCCCATTTCATGAGACCGTGAGCTCATTTCTTCATTCCATTAGATGATTAGACAATTATATGAGACGGTTTTATTTCCTTCTGGCACAAGATTATTTGATGTGTGTATGGAACCACACACACACCAATATGACAATCCCAGGTGTCTTTATTGCTCCTTTAACACCTTAAGGACTACATGATGTACTATGACCATCATGGTCCTTATACCCTTAAGGACCAATGACGGTCATAGTACATCACATACTTTTTACTTACAGCGCTCCACCGGGAGCGCTGTAAGTACAAATAGGGCCTAAAATTGACCTCTCCAAGACTAGAGCGGTCTGTTTCAGGCCCCAAAGTGGCGAGCATATACACACAACAGGTCGTGTGTACCGGCACGTCGGCAAGAATCAAAGCAGTCCTTATGGGACAGAAACGTCCCAGGACCACTGGTCCTTGAGGGGTTAAAACATATACCCATAAACTGTGTTCCCCAGGTACAAACAACGCCAAAGAAACGATAAATTAACCCTCTGAGTGACAGCTATGTTTACAACGCATTGTGCTGGATACATCTCCGGCACTTAAAGAATTAAACACAAAATGATGTATAAACAGGAGTGGAAAAAATTCCAGGAGCTGGAGATTATAAACTTTAAGAGTCATTTAAAGGGATATTGACACTTTATAATTAAAAAAAAACAAAACACAATTGTAAGTATTATATTATATATATATATATATATATATATATATATATATATATATATATATATATATATATATATATATAGAACATTGTGGTAGGGAAAGCACTCACTCCACATAAACACTATGCCCAGGTGCACAATCCCTAAAGGAGTGTATACAATAGAAATGAGGTTGGGGCAGCACCCGTGGGACTTTTAAATATGTTTATTAGAAGATAAGAATTGCAAGCTTGGTCAACGTTTCGGTCCTTAGTGGACCTTTATCAAGACAAAAAATAAAGAAAAAAAAATACGTTACAGTGTGTGCCCTCCTGTCGCGAACCGCCGGGCTGAATGTTTCAGTCGGTTCGGGGGGGCGTGGTTACAGGACGCACGCGCTGTTCCCGTCATGCACTACTTCCTTCTATAACGGGTATGTTCCAGGTTAGGATTGGACATTGTTCATTATTGTTTATTAATGTTTAAAGTCTGTATCCCACAATTTATTTGAATTTATTGGACACAAGGACTTCTTCTTTTTTATTATTGACACAGCTTTTGGTGTTTGTTGAGGTGCGTCTGACCCGCCTCTCGGGACGGATCAATGACGTCATCGGCAAGGGACTAGACGCTCAGGGTAGATAGAGTATTTAACACTTGGCTAGTTCTTTATTTTTTGTCTTGATAAAGGTCCACTAAGGACCGAAACGTTGACCAAGCTTGCAATTCTGATCATTGATCATTGACCAACAGCCTGAATTGAGGAGAGGTGGAGATAGGGGTTTGAAATTATTAGAGAGAGAGGAAAGGTGGATACACCTTTTGGAGACCCTACACCCTAGAGGCCTTAATGAAAGGTCCAATTTTTCCTGCTTTCTATGAGGGATAACAGTGGTAATGATCAGCTCGGCACTTCACGTCTGACGGGCAATAGATCCCTGTGGGAAGACCTTAATAATGTCAGACAGGCAGCGGTGCTGATCAGTAGTGGTACCTATCGGCTGGGCACTTTTTATCTGACGGGCAGTATATCCCTGTGGGAGGACCTTAATAATGTCAGACAGGCAGTGGTGCTGATCAGCAGCGGCACCGATCAGCCTGGCACATTTTATGTGACGGGCAGTATATCCCTGTGGGAGGACCTTAATAATGTCAGACAGGCAGTGGTGCTGATCAGCAGCGGCACCGATCAGCCTGGCACTTTAAGTCTGACGGGCAGTATATCCCAGGGGGAGGACCTTAATAATGTCAGGCACAACCATGGTCAAGCCCTCTCCACTTGAACTCCATTCGTCAACCTTTAAGGGTATTGATTAGGCCTATTTAGAATATTATCTTTTACCCAGATGTAGCCCATCATCTCAATCTATACATAATATTTATTGATGGAGTTGAAATACAAGCACTGGGAACTTTCACAGTTTCACTGGTAACACAATTTGCCATGTGCACTTGCTAGGTGATGATGATGTTTTTTAACTGTGACATTACAGTTTGGATATATTTTGGAGTTCCAACTTAATCATCTGGTCTTTGAAGTGTTGAATAAAGGGACTATTGATGTATCTTGATGGATGTAAGTGGCACACAGTCACCTTATATACGAATATGTAGGGGCAATCATGGAGAATAATAACTACCACGGGATTGTGTGTTGGCAACTATTGGTGGATTCTGGCATGCCGATAAATCTTATGGGACTCACATCTAGTTATGTTATATATCCTTTTATGTGAACTATAATGGCTCCGATTGAAGCACGTTACAGTGTGTGCCCTCCTGTCGTGAACCGCTGGGCTGAATGTCTCAGTCGGTTCGGGGGGGCGTGGTTACAGGACGCACGCGCTGTTCCCGTCATGCACTACTTCCTTCTATAACGGGTATGTTCCAGGTTAGGATTGGACATTGTTCATTATTGTTTATTAATGTTTAAAGTCTGTATCCCACAATTTATTTGAATTTATTGGACACAAGGACTTCTTCTTTTTTATTATTGACACAGCTTTTGGTGTTTGTTGAGGTGCGTCTGACCCGCCTCTCGGGACGGATCAATGACGTCATCGGCAAGGGACTAGACGCTCAGGGTAGATAGAGTATTTAAAACTTGGCTAGTTCTTTATTTTTTGTCTTGATAAAGGTCCACTAAGGACCGAAACGTTGACCAAGCTTGCAATTCTTATCTTCTAATAAACATATTTAAAAGTCCCACGGGTGCTGCCCCAACCTCATTTCTATTGTATACACTCCTTTAGGGATTGTGCACCTGGGCATAGTGTTTATGTGGAGTGAGTGCTTTCCCTACCACAACGTTCTACCCTCTTTGTTGATACTTGTAAAATTGATTGCTTCTAGTCAGTTCAAGCCAGTAACTCTTGATACCTTAGCAGGACTCTGGTTCAGCAAGTGATGGAAGACCCCCCTTCACTCACCATTCTGGAACAGCCTGTGGATTCCCTCACGTTCACAGACCAACAAGCGGAGGACATTTTGTTCACCGAATCAGCTACAGAATATCACCAAGGTAAGGCACCCCAAGATTTATCTAATAATTTGTTAAAATTAAAGCAATGAGAATGTGATTTACACTTACACGGCATCTACCTTTCTGATTACTTTAGAGCTAAACAAATCCCTAGGGGCTTCCGCATTACCAACATCCCCACTATAGGACGCACCAACCCTGAATTTTGTCGTAGGTGGTGCTGTATATTAAACAAATGTTCATACGATTTAATGCTGTTGGTTATTGAGGAAGTCTCTAGGGAGTTGAAATTAGTCAAAGCAGACATTAGTACTTTTGAACATCTTCACTTAGAGACACTCACCACAGATACTGAAAAAAAGTGGTCAGTGGAATTGACTGAGGCAATAGAGAAGTACAAAGGTGAACTACACCGGTTCAAATCAGCCAAAGTCCTAAAAGTCCAACAGGACTATAAGGACAACAGGGTATATAAGTGGCTGACAGGGACACAAGAGAGACCAAGACACGCGCCACGCTTTAGAAAACGTATAAACAAACCCAATATTTGCACTATTGACCAATCCTCAGGCAATTCTTCTGAATCGGACACCACTCCTGAATCTGTAACCCCTAAGGAATCTTTTTTGGGGGTTACAACCAGATCCGCCGCCCTCGCAAAAGACCACACAAGAAGGGGTAACTATAGGCAAAAAAACAGGCACAAAACCACCCAAGAAACCCTACTTTTTAACCTGAGCTCGCATCCACTGACATCTGATGAAACAAGTCTCCTATCCAAGGGTCTCACCTATATACCTACCACGCAACAAAATGAGTTTGATTTTGCTGTAGACATGTTCAGATTTCAAAGAACTCTCAAACTTAAGGATCATTTTCAGGGGTCAGATGATCGCAGTATGAGTCACTTTCGACCTAAAAGTAAATTTGATCCCCCTAACACCAATGCATCCATTAAGAGTTTCACACGATTAGTGGAAAGCGAGTCTAGGGTTAAACCTAGGAGTATTCCTCACAACAACCTCACGAAAGCAGAACACAGTGCACTTAGGAATCTAGCAGAGAAACCTACCATCGTCATTCGACCAGCAGACAAGGGGGGTGCGGTGGTTATCATGAACTATACTGACTACCAACAGGAGATCCTGCATCAACTGAATGATAGCTCAGTATACTCAAGGTTGACTACCAACCCCATTGCCAGACATAAGAAAATCATAGACATGTCTCTCAACAATGCTCTCTCTCATGGTTGGCTAGACGAGGACACACTCAGATTCCTAACAGTTGAGTACCCAGTTTGTCCGATCCTTTACACACTGCCTAAAATTCATAAGGACTCAGAACATCCTCCTGGTCGTCCAATTGTTTCAGCTAGGGGCTCCTTACTGCAACCAGTTGCCCAATATTTGGACCACTGGTTGCAGCCACTTGTACAACGATTACCCTCTTATATACAGGATACTGGACATTTCATTCGGGAACTCTCAGCTGTGGGTGTTCTGGAAGGCGATTTCCTCCTTGCCACCATGGATGTTAAATCATTATACACAGTAATACCTATTAAAGGGATAGTATTACTTCAAAATTACTAACCCTCATATTGTAGCCCTTAATAAACTGAGTTAAATTACACCAGCGCCATCTCTCAAACCTTTATGGTTTAAGAGATAACCGCTTTCAAAGTTTCCTCTCCCCTGCTGTCAGCGTTCTGCTGCCAGCAGGAGAATCCGGTCTCTGAATCAAGAGGAGGCTCTTCAGCAGAGCCGATATCTCGTTATGGAAGGAAAAATGATTCATTGAAACAGTCTTCTATGTGTGCTTGGTAACCAAGCACACGTAGAAGACTGTTTCAATTAATCATTTTTCCTTCCATAACGAGATATCGGCTCTGTTTAAGAGCCTCCGCCTGTCCTGGGACCGGATTCCCCTGCTGGCAGCAGAACGCTGACAGCAGGGGAGAGGAAACTTTGAAAGTGGCTATCTCTTAAACCATAAAGGTTTGAGAGATGCCGCTGGTGTCATTTAACTTAGTTTATTAAGGGCTACAATATGAGGGATAGTAATTTTGAAGTAATACTATCCCTTTAAGGATGGTATAAGAGCAGTAGCCTCTGCATTGATTAAATCTCCTAAGTCTCCTGCTAGACCCCCCATTGGTTTTCTACTAGAATTATTAGAGTATTGTCTTACTCTTAATTATTTTAGATTTGAGAAGGACTATTACCTACAGATCTCTGGAACATCAATGGGGTCTAATGTTGCACCTACTTTTGCCAATTTGTACATGGCCAAATTTGAATCCCTTCACATTATTCCTTTAATATCCTCTAAGATCATCTTTTACAGACGCTTCATTGATGATCTCTTTTTGATATGGAAAGGAGATGTGGATTCCTTTACCTGTTTTGTCAACTCTCTTAATGCACTAGATTCACCCATTAAATTCACTAGCAGTGTTGACAAGGCAAATGTTAACTTTTTGGATCTCACGGTTTTTGTCAATGAAGGTCGTCTGGGCACTACCAACTACAGAAAGGTAACTGACCGCAACACATTGTTGCACTTTAACAGTTTTCATCCTACACATGTAAAGCATGGGGTGCCTTATGCACAATTTCTATGCATTATCAGGAACAACTCTGATCCCGACAGAGCATTGACACAATTGAATGAACTACTATTCAGATTCTTGCAGCGAGGCTACAAGTTATGTATCCTAGAGAAGGCGTTGTTGAAGGCTTTAGAGAACTCACAAGAATCGCTCATACAAGTGACAGACACTACTCCACGCTCGGAGAGATTAACGTTCATCTCCTCATACACCACTTCTAGTCCACAAATTAAGCAATCTGTTTTGAACAATTGGAAAATTTTATCTTCAGACAAATTATTACCCAACACTTTTACACATCCACCTAGGATTTGTTACAAAAGGGGCCGCAATCTGCGTGACCTATTGGTATTAACTGATCCACAACACTGTTACACCAGTAAATACAGTACTTGGCTTCCAGGAGCAAAAAATGGTTGCTACAAGTGCACAGGTTGCACGACTTGCAAATATATGATGACAGGAGACAGCTTTTCCCATCCACGTACAGGGAAACGGATTAAAATCCGGTATAGGCTTACATGCACCAGTCACCATATCATATATTTCATTAAATGCCCATGTAGCTTGTTGTATGTGGGTAAAACTGTCACCAGCATCAGAGAACGCTTAGCCAATCATCGCACGAGCATCAGAGATGCTTTAAAGGGCAATAAAAGTGACAAACCAGTGGCAAGACATTTTTTTGAACAAAAACACACATTGGCGGACTTGAGGTTCATGATCATTGACCAACAGCCTGAATTGAGGAGAGGTGGAGATAGGGGTTTGAAATTATTAGAGAGAGAGGAAAGGTGGATACACCTTTTGGAGACCCTACACCCTAGAGGCCTTAATGAAAGGTCCAATTTTTCCTGCTTTCTATGAGGGATAACAGTGGTAATGATCAGCTCGGCACTTCACGTCTGACGGGCAATAGATCCCTGTGGGAAGACCTTAATAATGTCAGACAGGCAGCGGTGCTGATCAGTAGTGGTACCTATCGGCTGGGCACTTTTTATCTGACGGGCAGTATATCCCTGTGGGAGGACCTTAATAATGTCAGACAGGCAGTGGTGCTGATCAGCAGCGGCACCGATCAGCCTGGCACTTTTTATCTGACGGGCAGTATATCCCTGTGGGAGGACCTTAATAATGTCAGACAGGCAGTGGTGCTGATCAGCAGCGGCACCGATCAGCCTGGCACTTTAAGTCTGACGGGCAGTATATCCCAGGGGGAGGACCTTAATAATGTCAGGCACAACCATGGTCAAGCCCTCTCCACTTGAACTCCATTCGTCAACCTTTAAGGGTATTGATTAGGCCTATTTAGAATATTATCTTTTACCCAGATGTAGCCCATCATCTCAATCTATACATAATATTTATTGATGGAGTTGAAATACAAGCACTGGGAACTTTCACAGTTTCACTGGTAACACAATTTGCCATGTGCACTTGCTAGGTGATGATGATGTTTTTTAACTGTGACATTACAGTTTGGATATATTTTGGAGTTCCAACTTAATCATCTGGTCTTTGAAGTGTTGAATAAAGGGACTATTGATGTATCTTGATGGATGTAAGTGGCACACAGTCACCTTATATACGAATATGTAGGGGCAATCATGGAGAATAATAACTACCACGGGATTGTGTGTTGGCAACTATTGGTGGATTCTGGCATGCCGATAAATCTTATGGGACTCACATCTAGTTATGTTATATATCCTTTTATGTGAACTATAATGGCTCCGATTGAAGCACGTTACAGTGTGTGCCCTCCTGTCGTGAACCGCCGGGCTGAATGTCTCAGTCGGTTCGGGGGGGCGTGGTTACAGGACGCACGCGCTGTTCCCGTCATGCACTACTTCCTTCTATAACGGGTATGTTCCAGGTTAGGATTGGACATTGTTCATTATTGTTTATTAATGTTTAAAGTCTGTATCCCACAATTTATTTGAATTTATTGGACACAAGGACTTCTTCTTTTTTATTATTGACACAGCTTTTGGTGTTTGTTGAGGTGCGTCTGACCCGCCTCTCGGGACGGATCAATGACGTCATCGGCAAGGGACTAGACGCTCAGGGTAGATAGAGTATTTAACACTTGGCTAGTTCTTTATTTTTTGTCTTGATAAAGGTCCACTAAGGACCGAAACGTTGACCAAGCTTGCAATTCTTATCTTCTAATAAACATATTTAAAAGCCCCACGGGTGCTGCCCCAACCTCATTTCTATTGTATGTATATATATATATATATATATATATATATATAAAAAATGATATAGTAGTGTTTATCCTGCGGAGTAAAACAAGAGTACTCCCACTGCTGAGAGGTGTTTTGTCCAAAAGTTACTGCAACTCAAAACTTAATTTTTTAGGTGCCTTGATGCCTGAAATTTTACTGTGGCCCCTTTGCTACACCATCCTATGGACTGTGGCAACACGCCATTAACATTTCAGGCCATTGAGATACTCCCCCCTCACATCAGTTGGGACATCATTGGCTTATGTAAGATTGTAAAAAAGGTGAAGATTTAATCAAATTAGAAGATGGACACTGGCTATACTATAAAAGGAACCAATGATGAACGATGTGGAAGAATCAGATTTTTAATTAACAAAAGACTGACAGACTCAGTCTTAAAAGTAGAAAGTATTTCAGAAAGAATCACTTCTTGTGTTTTCAAACAAAACAGTCACTATGTTTTTCAAATCATTCATGGAGCCACAGTGATGATGAAGTTGAGTTTTATGATGATTTGTTACACCTCTACAAATAGGACAATTACTACTACAAATTTGTAATGGGAGATTTCAATGCAAAGATTGGTAAGATCCAAATGGAGACAAATCAATCGGACCACATGAAACTGGAAAAAGCAATGTCTACTCCCCCAACAGCACTTCCTTCTGCCCTCCTCCTCTCCCCCCACAGCACCGTCTTCCAACTTCTCCCCTCCTCCTCTCCCCCCACAACACCTCCATCTCCCCTCATCCTCTCCCGCCGCAGCCTCGCCTGCTCCACTCATCCTCTCCCGCCGCAGCCTCGCCTTCTCCCCTCATCCTCTCCCCCCGCAGCCTCGCCTTCTCCCCTCATCCTCTCCCCCGCAGCCTCGCCTTCTATCCTCATCCTCTCTGCCTGCAGCCTCACCTTCTATCCTCATCCTCTCCCCCTGCAGCCTCGCCTTCTCCCCTCATCCTCTCCCCCGCAGCCTTGCCTTCTATCCTCATCCTCTCCCCCCGCAGCCTCACCTTCTATCCTCATCCTCTCCCCCCGCAGCCTCACCTTCTATCCTCATCCTCTCCCCCCGCAGCCTCACCTTCTATCCTCATCCTCTCCCCCCGCAGCCTCGCCTTCTATCCTCATCCTCTCCCCCCGCAGCCTCGCCTTCTATCCTCATCCTCTCCCCCCGCAGCCTCGCCTTCTATCCTCATCCTCTCCCCCCGCAGCCTCACCTTCTCCCCTCATCCTCTCCCCCCGCAGCCTCGCCTTCTATCCTCATCCTCTCCCCCCGCAGCCTCACCTTCTCCCCTCATCCTCTCCCCCCGCAGCCTCGCCTTCTATCCTCATCATCTCCCCCCGCAGCCCAGCCTGCTCCCCTCATCCTCTCCCCCCGCAGCTCGCCTGATCCTCTCCCCTCATCCTCTCCCCCCACCTCCCTCATCGTATCCCCCCCCACAACAGCAGCACTCTCTCCCTTCGTTGCCTTCTCAAAACATAGTACCAAATTCTCTAGTTAATTCTTTTAGGGACAGAATGGTTTACAGTGCATTGCTTTGCTTACTGGCTGGCAGCAACTGTGTGTGATGATGATGATGTCAGAAGCGACCAGCCAAGATAGGAAACTGGTCTGATTGTAAGGGTCAAGTGCCTGTCTTCCCCTCCAAGTCAGTATCTTTCTCTTCCTCACCCACAGCCAGGAATCTAACCCGCAGGTGTTTCTCTCCCCATCTAGAGCTCTCTCTCCCCTTAACCAAGTGCCTTCCTCCCCTCGAGCCAGATGTTACTCTCCCCACAGTCAGTCATCTACTCCCCACGTGTCTCTCCTCCATATTTCCCCACCCATTCAACTTCATCTCTCCCCCATCCATCCCACTCAGATGCCTGTCTCCCACCCACACATCAGTTTTGTTCTCCTTGCCCCCCATAAAACACACACACACTTAACACTGTGTGTGTGTGCCAAAGGAATGGCCAATGCACTGGTCATCCCTCTACCACGCAAGGGTTTGCTATGTTTACATTTATAAACTTAACTGTCAGATGAGGGACAACACAAGTCTTTCTGTGACTGGTGCATTCACAACAATCATCGGATGTGATGCGTACAGCACGAGCCAAGATAATGTTACCTCCAGCTCTAAAATTAATCTGTCATTATGAATCCTTTCTATTTGCTGGCAATACATCTCCACTGTCAGATGAAGGTGTAGTCCCAATCTCTAGAAAAGTTCCATAGCCATTCATACTGAACGTATGACCTGGGTCTGTCAGAGCAGGCAACTTCAATGGTTGATTCTACTTGTTGAAGCAAAACCAGGCATTTAGTGTGTGAGAGAAGAGCAATTGCTGTGCCCTTTGCCAGCCAGGTAAACAAAAGCAGAAGTATTAAACTTACAGTATTGCTTTGGGGGCTGTAAGAATGTGTAGCTTCCACGCTGTCTGGCCTCTATTCCAGAGACTTCCTTATCACAAGATCAAATTGAATCACATGATGGTGACTGCATCAAGTAACTGTAGTTATAGGCAACATCACCCAATTTAATTGGTGCACAGAGAAGAAAACTCCACTGCAACCCCAAAGAGAGAAAAAAATATCAGACCATCTCACTCTTGGTGTAAAGTAGACGCGTTAATATAGAATTTTATGAGTATAGAGACCCACAGAAAAGTGTACAGGCAGTGTGGGCTCCCAGGTCACACCTGCATCCTGTGCATCCCTATGGTTACGCCACTGGACCGGCTGCATTACATTGACCAGTGGGTCATGTAAAGTCTGGGGGGCCCCAGGTTGGACACCTCTGGTTTGTAGATAAAAGTTAAAGATAAAAGTTATCTGGAAAAAATGAAACAATCGGAACATGTTTGGCTTGGAGGGGAGAAGAAAGAGAGGGGGGGATATGACAGAAACATTTAAATACATAAAAGAGAGTCAAAGTACCGGAGGGAAGTACAGTTCAGAAGAACAGAAATGTTAGGCTAAGAGGTCAAAATCTAAAACTAGAGCGGCACAGGCTTGGATATAGTGTAAGAAAGTTTTTTTTCACTGAGAGGATGGTAGATAAGCATAAAAGCCTACCAGCAGAAGTGGTAGAAGTTAATACAGTGAGGGAATTTAAACATGCATGGGATAGGCATAAGTAAATCCTGACCATAAGACAAGACCAAGAACCAAAGAAGGTTTGAGGTTTTTAGAGTAAGAAAAATGGGCGGACTAGATGGGCGGAATGGTTCTTATCATCCATCAAATTTTATGTTCCTGGCTGCCTCCAAAGTGTGTGATCTTTCAGTCCACCCCTGGCCATATTGAATAAGCTAAGGAGGTACAATTCTGGAGTAAACAAAGTGAACAATAGGAGACAAATAACAAATTCCCACAATCCCCACCAATTTAAATAGTTCTTTTTAAAAGGAACAGTTAAACCCATATATAAACTAGCTGCACAGAACCAAATTCTCAGTACCACAATAGTGGTAGTCAGGGGGTTTGTTCTTCTCAGATGTCATAATACCCGGTCAGCATAATTTACTTCCTGCTTGATTGACTTCACTAGAACCTGCAGAAGAAGCACTGGACTTAGTGATAGACTCAGCAAGAATTTACTCCTGGGCTACCAAACAAGAATATCAGTAGTCCAAGACAAATGCTCACTTTTTTCAGCTAGTACAGAAATGATGTTTAGTTTTCCTTTGAAAGGGATTTGGGGACTTTCTATTTGTCCCCAATGGTGAATATGGTTTGCTTCAGAACTGAACCACTTTAGCTTATTGAATATGACCCAAAGATTTCTCCAACTAGAAAAGATGGCACCACACAGTGACCAAGAAACTATACAGATTTCTATCACCTTAGTGCACATCTTCCCTGCAGTCCCTTTAATGCAGGGTTAGGCGACATTTGGCTTTCCACCTGTTGCGGACTACAATTCTCATAATCTCCAAACAGACAGATGGCTGAATGGCGATGATGGATTCTGGTGTTTTCCAACAGTAGGAAGACTTTCCTACCCCTGCTCTAGTGTAAAGGATTTTTGAGAGTATAGTGGCCAGTCTGTGTACATGTTTTGGGTTCTTACAGGTATCTATTGAGTGTTTCATTTTTATTTGGTGTTATGTATTTTGGTAGAAGTCTAAAACATTTTTCAGAACACATGCTTATTTAATATGTAACATTTAGCTAGTTTGTTCTGCATCAGAGAAAAAGCAAATCGACAGAGTGCAAACTTCTCATAAAAAATTACTTTATGCAAATTCAAGTTCTTTTATCTGTTCAACAAAACAACACAAACATCAGATATCAACATCCAAACAATTCAAGCCTGTGTGCACCAATTCCAAGACACCACAATCCAGTTGATCTCAACCCTTTGCCCCATCACTAGTAGGAAATCTTTAACCTTGTATTTGACAGCAGAAGTATAACATTTCATGAGGACATTCCATTTTATGGGGATTGCTGGTGATAGGAATAGCTCTATCACTTTTAGCTCTTCACTGTCAGCAATGACAATAGCATCCCCATAAAATGAAATAGCCACATAGAATGCTCATCATATCTATAAGAAAAAGCAGGTTTGCCTTATAGTAACTCTCATTTTCATAAGTGTGTGTGTATTATCACTTTACCCTTCTAAAAGTTTAGCATTAATACATATAGATATAGCAATTCCTTGGTCCAAGAATCTGAATGACAAAAAGCAGAAGAGCAAAAATGATAATGAACAAGAATTTCCATAAATTTACATTCAAAATCCAACATTCACATGTTTGCATCTGCATTGCTAGGCAGTGATTAGCCAATGAAAATTGCTGATACACCCACCTATCATGTCCTGCCAATAAGAGTTCTCAGTTGAGCAGTTAGATACTCAAACGTATTGGCACACTCATCCGAAAATGACAGGTAGCAAAATGAGTGTCCAAGTCTTCAAAGAACAAAAACGGCAGCTTAAAGGGGAACTTTCACCTCTAAAAGACTTTTTAACCTGGTGCTTAAGTTATTAAAATAGTATTTTGATTGGCTTTTTTTTTTTTCTATTACTTACATACTTTCTCAGTTATGCACACTTCATTCTGGGCACTTCCGCATTCTGTGGCACAGCGGTGCAGGACAAGCTCAGTATAATGATAGATGGAACTTGCTGTAATGATAGACGTGAGGCACACAACTATTAAGGGAAGTGTGAATGCGCTCCCTGGGACAGCTGGGAGGGAGGTGGGAGAAGAATTACAGAACTGGGAAGTCCTATGCCGCTGTTATTAACCCCTTAACGTCCACGGCCCTGGGAAGTAAGCTTCCCTTAAGGACCACTTTGATGTTTCAGACACGCTGGTACATGTGACCTGTGATGTGTACCAGCACACTGCGCTGGGGACTGAGAAAGACCACTCCAGTCTTGGAGCAGTCAATTTCACTCCCAGTTTTTACTTACAGCACTCCTGGAGGAGCTCTGTAAGTAAAATGTACATGATGTGCTATGACCGTCAATGGTCCTTAATGCAAAAACCGCATGACAGTCATAGCATGGCATGTGGGCATTAAGGGGTTAAAATGGTATTATGACTGGCATTTCTTTTCTTTTACTTACATAGTTTCTCAGTCATGCACACTTCATTCTGGGCACTTCCACATTCTGTGGCACACAGTATCTTCAGGACAGCTCTGCAGTACTTCCCAGTCCTGTAATTCTCCTCCCACCTCCCTCCCAGCTGTCCCAAGGTACATGTTCACACTTCCCTTCATAGTTGTGTTCATCGCATCTATCTTTACAGCAAGCTCTGTTTATCATTATACTGAGCTTGCAGAATTATAGGACTAGGAAGTCCTGCACCGCTGTGCCAAAGATACAGTGTGCCACAGAATGAGAAAGTGCCCAGAATGATGTGTGCATAACTGAGAAAGTATGTAAGTAAAAGAAAAAAAACAAACAAATACCAATCATAATACTATTTTAATAACACAGCGGTGCAGGACTTCCCAGTCCTGTAATTCTCCTGTCACCTCCCTCGCATCTGTCCCAGGGAGCAGGTTCACACTTCCCTTCATAGTGGTGTGCATTCTGTCTATCTTTACAGCAAGCTTTGTTTATCATTATACTGTGCTTGCAAGCTCAGTATAATGATAGACGGAACTTGCTGTAATGTTAGATGTGAGGCACACCAATAGGAAGGGAAGTGTGAACGCGCTCCCTGGGACAGTTGGGAGGGAGGTGGGTGGAGATTTACAAGACTGGGAAGTCCTGCACCGCTGTGCCGAAGATACAGTGTGCAGCAGAATGGGGAAGTGCATAACTTAGAAAGTATGTAAGTAAAAGAAAAAAAAACTCCAATCATAATACTATTTTAATAGCAAGCACCTGCTAAAAAGTATTTTAGAGGAGAAAGCTCCCCTTTAAGCTGGTATCTGGGACATATGAAGTACTAATGGATGTCTGACTGAGAGCCACTTAAGTATACCAAATGAGGATTTTTTTTTTTTTTCTAGGCCAAGTGGGATTTTGGAACCACACTGTGGCACACCCAATAAGCTTTGTGCAACATTATTTTATTGAATGTGCATGTTCATAATTTAAAGGGATCCATCACCCCTGTACAAGTGTGGCTTAAATTATAGGTTATATAGCGAATATGAAATTTTTTTTTATTATTTCCCTTTTTAAATACTCTATTTTGGTGAAAAGTAATGTTTAAAGGGATAATAATACTTAAATATTACTAATCCCCATTTTGTAGGCATGTTAAAGGGATAGTAACCTTGAAAAAAAAAAAGTATAGGCGAATTTATAAGTACAATTAAAACATATTTACTGCCCTCATTCCCATCTCTCAAACCATAACGTAATAAAATAAAGCCCTCTGCTCCCTCCCACTTCTCATGCGTCCACTGCATAGCGGACGTCATGAATTCCTGCTTCCGGGATCAGAAGGCGGCTCACCATTCCGATGAAGTAATTATAGTTAGATATCCCGATGACAGCGCTCCTGAAGAGCCATCTTAAGTCGGTCGACAGGATTCTGCCTCTGACAGCTTTACAGCTTGTCAGGCAGAAAGGGGAGGGAACAGAGACCTTTATTTTATGATATCTCTCAAACCATAACAGTTTGAGAGATGGGAATGAGGGCAGTAAGTATGTTTTAATTGTACCTAAAAATTCGCCTGTACTTTTTTTTTTTTCCAAGGTTACTATCCCTTTAAAAAGAATGTAATTATCCCCAGTGTCATCTCTCAAACCTTTATGGTTTGAGAGATAACCACCTGCAAAGTTCCCCCCTCCCTCCCCCTTCCCTGAAATAAAGGGAGGAGGCTGGCTAGAGGGACTGGACAGAGGCAGAGTGATAGACTGCGGGTAGAGAGCTGTACCCGCAGTCTATCTGGAAGTAGGGTGCAAGGCATTCTTTAAACGTTAATTTTCGCCAAAACAGAGTATTTAAAAAGGGAAATAATAAAGAGAAATATTCGCTATATAAGCTATAATTTAAGCCACACTTGTAGAGGCGTGATAGATCCCCTTTAACCCTTTGAGTGCCAGATGGGTACGCAATGCATTGAAAAGCAGTGTGTTGTGTACCCCTCTAGCACTCAAAGAGTTAAATCCTAAATTAACCTTGTATCCTTCTTTGAGATTATGAGGTCCTTCATTAAAAATATATCCTGATTATGCCACTCTGCAGCACTGAAAAGCAGTTGCCAAACAGGCACAGCACAATAAGCCCATTTGGCTGACATCAAAATCACATTAGGTTAAGCCAAACCAGACCACACACATAAAATATGAATATTTCAGGCCTGCACTGGAAATCAAAGAAGCCCTGCAGTATGCATTCTGAACATGTCTCCCCACTTTAAGGTGAGAGGTCTAGTCAGGGTCCCCATACAAAAGGGATACCAGGGTCCCTAACATGGTTGCTACATGGCTGGCATTTTACGGATAGGTCGGAAACATTTAGAGCTTGTAACATACCAGCAACAGGATTGCTACTTTTTTTCTTCGGCAACGGTGACCACCCTAGTCAAAAAAGTAATCAGACTTGGGATTCCTAGGTACCAATGATTTACACATTAATTACTCTAAAGAAAAACATTTAGTAAAACAAGTTTAAGTCCTTAGATGCTAAAGAGGATTCTAACACATTCCCAAGAAATGCCTTGAAATTCTCTCTAGCATTCAAGGAGTTAAGTGAACTTTTTTTTTTATTTTATTCTGGAATTGTAATGTGAAAAGGTTAATTGTGTCAATCAGAGGCAGAAGTTGGAGGCTGCTTACCCCCAGTCTTCAAAATACCACAAAGGATTGCCCATGTGACTGGGCAAGTATTAACCCCTTCTAAAGAGATCTCCAACGTATGGGTTTGCATATGATACATCTCTAACATTCAACTGGTTAAAATCCCCATTAAATGAATGGGAATTTTTATTTGTCCCCTACAGTGCAGGTGGATTTCTCAAGAATTGCTACGCTTTGCTTTTACACATAAGGACTATAGACTGGTAATGTGAGTTTACAATTCCCGCCACTTACTTGGGTAATGTTTGCGAGTGACACAAAAGCAGAATTGTGTTGTTCTTAACTGACAGATATAAGGGACCATTTATCGAGGCAACTGTTTAGTAAACAGAAAAAGCTGCTGCAACACGTTTGTTAACCCCTTGAGGACCAGAGGACTGTGAAGCAATGCACTGCACACCCCACTAGTCCACAAGGGGTTAAAGTTAAAATCATTGTTATTAACCTCAGCGTCCCAAGGACCAGAGGAGTGTGAAAACACTGCTTTGAAGCGTGTTGTTCACCCCTCTGTCCTTAAGGGGTTAATATGCTTTATTTTATTTGATAAATGTGGTTTTGTTTCGGATTGGCTAAATTTTTACCTTTGATAAATATACCTCATTGTGTTTACCTAACCAACTGTCAGAGCATTCAACCATTGTTCTACAAGTTCCACAAACCTCAGCAAGACAGCAACTAGGTAAATATCATGGGGAATATTTATCATGAATCTGTTATCACCAATGGCCATGTGAGCAAATTCACAGCTAAATGGCTTCTCTGAATTTATCAAAAAAAACAGCTGGAGGCTGTTTATGATTTTTTGTTATTAGTATTATTTTTTATAATTATTATTTTAATTGAAAGTACAAATGTCTGGGGACATAGCTATAAAAATAAAAGAGAAACAATGCTGGTTAAAACCAGCTGCACTCTATGGAACAAATAATGTGTCCTGTTGACTGAAACTGAATTGTTAACCAATTAGATGCTAAAGAGATTGTCAACACATTGCAACTGGCATTCAAGGGGTTAAATTAAAAATATGGGGCAACTGTTTTAGCACAAGAGTTGCCCAACTTTTGCATTTATACACATTTATAAAAGAAAATTGGTGTTAATCTGGAGTAAACCAACTGCACCACAGGGGACAAATAAATCCTGTGTGGGCTTTTAACCCCTTGAACGTTAGAGAGTTTTCCAATGCATTGAGAAGCAATAGTGCATAGCGTTAAAAAGCTCTATTTGAGTGCATGGAAATATAGGATATTTTGTGCGTCCCCTATGGTGCTGTTGGTTTACTCCAGAATTCCAGCTTTTATAAATATTGGCATTAGTATTTACAATACATATGTTAAAAGTTAAAATATCTGATGTTTTACACTTCAGGCAAGGCAACTTCATAAACACAGGTATGTTTAAACCCTTTGAGTGCCAGGAGTGTACACAACACATTGCACTGGCACGAAAAAGGTTAAATAAATAAACCTGTCTTTATATTTTGGCATGCTTCATATGAAACAGGTACTGGGAAATGAAGCATTACCTAGCTGAGTGCTAGATGGGTGCACACACCAGGGATGTTCAAAAGTTTAAGGGGATGAAGAAGCAGTGCAGAATCAATGCAGTTAACTCCTTGAGGATCAGGCTCCAAACGTACAGAGTCTATTATGGCCATATGTATAAAAAGATAAGTGCTGAGGAATCCATGCCAACTGTATCATAAGGGAAACCCTATATAATGCAAATGGTTTGACCCAGAATTCCTCAACTTCTCTTTTTAACCCTTTGAGTGCCAGGGGGTACCCCTCTGGCTCTCAAACGGTTAACATAAGGCCCTTACAGAATTCACACGACAATATGACAGCACCGGGGAGTGGTGGGGACAACACCAAGATAACAACCACCTATTATCATACACGTTCTACCTAACTTCCTGCTATTGTAACATATACAAACAGATTAAATGAACATACTACTCGTACGGAACTGTCCAGTAAGTTATTATTCCTTTTTCTTAATATAGCAGTGACACCATTAGTTGTACCTTTACTTATACGATTGTTAACTGCCCATTGCCATGTCGATATTGTTGATCTCTTACTATGACATGAGGACAGGTGCCCCTCTTTTCATACCCCATTTACATACTAGACAGATGGCAGCTCTTATGCTTGCCTGAATTTATCAGAAAGCCAGGTATGCACTGACTGCCTCACCTGCTAGTTGGGGGTTCATCTCTATCCTCACTGCTCCTTCTACTTTTCTGGGCTCCAGGTGCTGCTTTTGCAGTTGCTGTCTCTCCGCCATGTCAGGGCTGACGTCACCCAGGAGAAACAGAACCGCCTCTACCCGGGTCTGCCCCGCCACTGTCAACTGAGCCGGACAGGTAAGTTCCAGGAACCAGGAAAGGCTGTGCATAGGCGCAGCCTAACGGTGACTTATAGGTACTGCAGGGAAAGAATATGTGGAAGAATGTCGGTTAAAGAAAAATGTGACGTGGACAATGAATTATATTCGTTAGGGAAATATAATTAATGGGCCTTTAACGCCTAAATATTAAACTGTTTTATGGTATTTAAAATAGCATGCCTCCAGCTAGTATCTGTAAAATTTGTTATTTTATGTGTCGCCCTAAAATTTAATCCTAAACATTTTAATGCATATGTAGACGTTCTTATATGGCACATGTTGTTGATACTGCTAATGTACGGAGGTTAGCATCCACTGTTATTCTATTTAGAAAGTTTATTACTTTACATCAGTAGATAAAGGCAATTTGAGCAATCACATTCTATCAAGATTGTTATGGTAATGGCAGCCCTGGAAAAGCCAGGAGTGGAAGCCCCCAGAGACAATATGTAAGACTAAGTTCTGAGCCTCAGAAAACAAAGGTTTTTTTTACAGAGGCTAGCATGGTGTGTAAGGTATTTATGTGTGTATAGCCCCAGATAGCTTTTAGGTGTTAGTGTTTCTTTTAACCCTTTGAGTGCCAGAGTGTATCCAACACATTGCAACACAATTCATTGGATACCTCTCTAGCACTCAGAGGGTTAAGAATTAGTGCATATCATGTATAAGACAACAGCAAATGAGGATCCCATGCCTGCCAACTGTCCCAGATTTCAAGACGTAGTACCTGGCATGGTTGTCCGTAGGAGGGGGCACTTGCCCCTTTCCATCCCCCCAAGACCAGATTAACATAAGGTGTGGGTGGGCTGGCCTGGAGTGAATCTTTTGACTCCCTGGAAATTAGGGTGACCACATTTCCATTTTGCCATTCAGGGACACTGTGGTGACCAGAGTACTTCTCTACAGCGCTAGGGCAGCTATGTAGGAGGGGTCAGTATACATTATTGGACATCAGAGCGCAAATTGCTCTTTATCTGGCGTACCACAGAATTCTAACCACTAGTGGGAGAACTGCCCATTGACTGCTGTGACAGGAAGCAATGTCTCTCGTGGACTACAAGATAATATACATCAGGCCCAAAGCCTTAGACTAGCGTTACACTATGATAAAATTGCACTGCAGCTCCTGTTTCAAGTCAGGATCAAGGCTCAGTTCTGTCTCTAGTGCTTAGGGCTCTGTCTAGAAGCCATTTTCTTGTAGCCAAGCATGAGGCATGAATTTGTGTCACAGTAAGCAATAGGCAATTCTGTTGCCAGTGTTTAGATTCTTTATTCAGGGACTTTTTATTGTCCCTGATGGAGGCTGCCAGGGACATGGGACACACACATAAATTCCGGGACTGTCCCTGGCAATCAGGGACATGTGGTCACCCTACTGGAAATATTTCTGTGGACTCCCATGGCCCCTGGGTTTTACTCCCTTGCTGAACCTATTTGTGTTACTATTTTTAAGTTTAAAGGGATAGTAATACTTTGTTTTATCTTTATTTTATTTTGTAGGCATTAAAAAACATGAAGAACGATATAAGGCTTATCTCTCAAACCTTTATGGTTTGAGAGATATTCACAAGCAAAGTTTCCCCTCTTGCCCCTTTTACCTAGTGTAAGCCACCTCTTCTCAGATGTGGAATCCAGTCCATAGACCAGACAGATAACAGAAGGGGACAATCTTCTTCCTATGAGAACAATGAAAGTTTTTTCCCTTATCTTAATTGAAGATTGTCCCTCTCTGCAGTCTACCTGGGCACCTCCCTTCTGCTCTGGTTGAGCAGTGTTACATCAGTAAAAGGGGTGGGAGGGGGACACTTTGTCATTGAATTACTCTTGAACTACAACTCTTACATAATTGAAATAACACTCTCCAAAGTCAAAATACTATGATGATTAATTAGAGCTGCTTTTATTATAAAACATTACTATCCCTTTAAATTGTAACCTCCATATTATATGCTTGTCATTAAAGGGATAGTAATACCCCTTAAGGATTGGCCGCGCACGCGGCCGTCACTTAAGGACCACGGAGCATTTTTTTTATTTTTATGAATCTGACTCCGGACTCCCCGAACGGAGTGCAGCCACGCGGGGAGCCTGGAATTCCATGACGGTCCTGGTACGTCATGGGTCCTTAAAGCAAATCCAGCCATGATGTATCACGACCGTCAAGGGTCCTTAAGGGGTTAATTCTGTTCATATTAAAAAAGTAAACATAACGATGTAAGTCCCTTATAGATAAAAGCTTTTAAAGTTCCCCCCTCCCGCCCGTTTCCCAGATGTCAGAGCTGTAGCTGACAGAACAAGATTCTGGTCATTTGACCACACAGCTCTTCAGCAGAGCCGAAATAGTGTTATCTACAAAGAAATACTTCATTAGAACGGTCTACAAAGTGTGCCTGGAAGTTATTCCTCACCCACATGTGTGCACTTGCTTGATTTTTTTTTTTGGTAACTTCTATGCACCTTTTTTCAATCAGTGGCTATGTCACACCTAGCATGAGTTTGTGTGGGCCTTTACTTACTATTTAATCTGCTAGTCTTCATTCAGTCTTTGTGAAGAAAGTATTCTCTGTGGTTGGCTGCTATTACCTTGCTTGTGATCCTGTGTATTGTATCTTGGGTAGTCTGCCTGATCAGCGTACCACAGCCTTTGGCCTGCCTTCCATCTGTGGACCTGTTCTGCCTGCACCAACCTTTAGTTTGTTTCTAACTACTATTACTGTTTTACAGCTTGGCTTTGTCACTTCCAGAACTGAAGAACGTTTTGCCTCTGCTAACCACTGACTCATAGGTGTATCCAACCTGTTCTGATTCTGGCTCAGCTGAAACCAGATATCCAGCCTTATGGCCAACTCCTTGAACTCCTGGGTCACAGGCACAGTAAGGTACACTTACTATCAAAACCAACCTGTAGACCCACACTCTAGTGGCACTCTCCTGCTACATTATAGCAGAGGCTTCCTCTAGTCTTCATCTTCTCTGACCTCTTCTCCTGGGTCCCATCCCTTGACCATGATCCGCTTGTAATGTTGCCATTACAGGAGTAATCCTACCTATTCAAGACAGTGTGTTAAATAAATTAAGAGCAACAAGAGTATGTACTCTTGGGGCATATTTCCCTTTTAATCTCTACAAACAAAACTGTTCCAGACATGGTTTTGAAAGTATTTGTCCAAATATTTCACACAACTGTAATAAAATATGAATTTGCTCATTATTAACCTTTTGGATACTAGCGAGGTAAACAATGCATTAAAAAGGAGCCAATCGTTAAAACAACTTACTGGTAGCTTGCTTTTTGTTCAACCAAATATCCAGAATTCCCTAGAAAGACTTTGGTACACAGCAGTGATTATCTTTTTTTATAGACAGTGGGGAAATGTTTTAAAGGAGAACTTTTCCCTAGAAATTACTCACTCAATGTTTTTAACACATTCATTTATCTATGTAGTTGTACTTGATACAGCAGTCAGTTATATACATCTATTTGTGTTTTGCATTGTGGCTGCAGTTTCTTGTATATAGTTATTTCCTTTGAAAAATGCCTTTAGATAGCATCTCCTCATAACAAAAAATATGCTGCAATAGACTTTAACAGGTCATAAGGGACCCTAGTTGTTATCAGGATTAAATAGATTGAAACTGAAACAAGTAGCAGTGGACTAAAACAGAGAACAAATGCAAGCAAACCCAGTGAATGTAAATAACTGACTTGTTTGAAGGACACCTCTCTATATAAGGCCTAAGAGCCACTAATTATTATAGTTGTCCTTTAAAATGGCAAAGTACAAAGTAAATTAGGTATTTGGACTATTTGTGAACATTTGAGTGTGGCTAGATAAGTCAGGGTTGATTTACTGTGTAGGTGGCTTTAGCAGATATATCATCTAATTTGTACAGGCAGTAATACACCACAATAGTCTGAAGGCTCTAAAAATTAGTTCCAAATGAAATCACCCTTTTGCTTGTATTGGGCCCAAAGCTGACTGAGGTAAGTCTGCTGCTGGCAATCTCTGGTGGCTCCTAGCACCAATTCCAGTTACACTGTTGGCACATATTTTGTGCCTATAAGCTAGCTAATCTGTTAGCTCTTTTGCATGGTCAAAAACACATAGAGTTAACCCTCTCGGTGCCAGAGGGGTTAATGCACCACTTTATTCACAATCACATCATACCTGATATGCAAAAGCAGATGCTAAACACTTACATAAAAAAACACAGACTAAACAAGACCCCCAAGCAGGATCTAGTATTTCACAGATTTGTTCAAACTCTTGAGTCTGGCTGGATATTCTTGGTGCCTTGAAACATCCATTACACAAATAGTGCTGCTGCTGCTGCTGCTGCTGCTGCTGCTTAGAAAAAGACCACCTATGTCTTTCTCTGCAGAGCAAGAATGGTGCATTTTATCACAAAGTTACATGTCTTAATGCTTTGGAGACCTATCTAGCATCCAAGGTGTTAAATAATAATCAGTAAAGAGTTGTTAAACTGGTAAATAAACCAAACACCATCAACCAGGAATAGGTCTTTGGTGCAAAGCCTCTGGACTTTGTCCACATCCTCAAAATGTGGTCTGGCCATCATAACTGAGGCACCTCTTAAAATATGAAGTTCTAACCACACACACACACACACACATATATACACACACATACACACACTTGCACACTTTCCCAACACACGCACTCTCTTTCTCTACAGACCAATATGGTGTATTGAATGAGGGCAACAGAGCAATATGAGTGGGCATGTGGGGGCAAAAATTGGTTAACAGAGGAGAACAAGGCAATGTGAGTTACTAGAGTGGCACAGGAAAGAGCCATGCACCGGAAAGAACCATAGACTAAAAAGAAAAAAGTGCAAAAAACATATCTGAGAGTAGCATCTGTATAATAATAGACAAATGTCTATTATTATACAGATGCTACTCTCAGATATGTTTTTTGCACTTTTTTCTATTTAGTCTTTTGCTATACTTGGGTTTGGCTATGAAAGGTGATAACTGGACACCTATTGAGAAAGCTGCATAAACATCGGAGTATTACATTGAAGGACTTACTTATTGTGAGACTTTTATCTATTCATTACCAGATATTTTTGGTCTTTGCGCTGTGTATATTTGCATGTTTTTTGTCCATCATAACCGGTAAGAACCATGCATGAGAAAGCAAGTGAGGCACAAAGAAGCAACAGGGGTTGAGGGATAAAAGCATATAACAAAAAGGATGAAATATGACCTAGGGGCACAGGGTACAAGAACAATACAAAGCGAAGCAAGAAATGAGAAGAGTATAGCGAAGAAATGACAGAATAGGTGAAATATTGGGGCACAGAAGAACGAGAGAGTTGCATGTGGAAGCAGGACAGTAGCAAAGAAAAACAAAAGGGAAACAGAAGCAGAGGAGAAAGATGGGTGAAGATAAGCAAGACTGAGGCAAATTAAATTAACAATGGGGCAAAAAGGAACAAGAGGGGGACAAGTGAGACACAGACATAGAACAGGAGATGATACAAAAGCATATTTTGGTAGATACAGTACATAGGTATAAAACAAAATGATAAAAATCTCAGGTGGACTGTACTTTGGACTCTGTCAGGCTGTATGCTGACCATCCATGTAGTATAACAGGGCTGTCCAAGATCAGTCCTCAAGGGCCACCAACAGACCAGGGTGTAAGGATTTCCCTGTATAAGCACAGGTGAGTTAATCAGTGGCTCATTCATTTTGCCTGACTCACCTGTGCTTAATCAGGGAATATTTACATCCTAGCCTGTTGGTGGCCCTTGACGATGGAAATTGGACAGCCCTGTGCTATAAGATAGAGTTACTGAAAGCATGTACATGCAGCTTGCTTTGTTTTTGGTCAGAGATGTGGCCCTCAGCTAACTCCAGTTTTATAGCATTAATTACTCTCATCAACAGTAACAGTCTACTCATTTGGATGTAGAAGTGTTTTAAAAATACAAGTATTAGTTTTGTCATTCAATATATGCTGCAAAGAGAGACTGAAGATTTTCATCTAATAAATCCTTTTGTCTAACCCAGTGTTTCTCAGCGTTAGTCCTTGGGTCACACCAACAGTGCAGGTTTTCAGATTATTCCTGCTTAATCACAGGTGAGTAATTAGTGGCTCAGTCATTGTGATTGATTCACCTGTGATTAGGGACATCTTGAAAACATGACCTGTTGGTGTGCCCCGAGGACTGGAGCTGAGAATCACTGGCCTAACCGTTGTCTCTTCTGCTGCTTCAATGTTTTCTGTGGTTTTAATGCACCACTATCTATCATTCTCTGTTGTCTAAGCTCCTTTTGTATGTGCGGTTATTCAGGATAAGCTGGGTATACAGTAAGAGAAAGCTAGGAGTGTGTCATATTACTTTGCTTATCCTGGCACACTTATGTCTGCTTTGTGATATACCAGAAATGTGTCATTCATTCCACCCTCCCACATGAAGGATTTGCATGGACTGTTTATCAAGTGAAATTAAGAAGTCGATTTTATTGGTGAAGCAAAAGTTGCTGTTTTAACTACTTGAAGACCAGAGGGATGAGTATGGGATTTTCCCACAAGAGGTAAATTAAGGCTTTTATGGAGTGCTTCAGTATATGTATGCTAAGCTTGACTTAATTAGTACAGCCCTGATATAGTCTGATTGCATAATTATCTGGCTCACACTATTTAGGTGGAGATTCTGTAAAAACAATGTAAACGTAAAATGTATATTCTGCAGATTTTGTAAAATAACCTTCATAGATAGCAATGGCAGTTTACTGTACATGTCAGGTGCCCCTATGCAAGGCATCTTTGGTGCCCTTAGCATCACCACCCATAAGTTACTGATAGGATCTGCTAGCGTATATATCATTAAGGCACCAGCGTTCAAAGGCAGCTGTGTGGTCAGATGATCAGTTGGAAACTCCTTGCTTATCCACACTCTAATTTTAGCTATCCCTTTGAAAGGGGTAAACTCTCTATTTTGAGATATTATGGGAGGATGAGGTGACTATGGGTCTATTATAGGCAAGTCCAATAGTAATTTCTTCTAATCTAAGTTTATCTACATATAAAAAACTGACAATATAAGTAATTTATTTTTAAGAACTTGATTTCAAATCGGCTGAGCATTTGTTATGATCAGTCACTCTGTATGAGGATTCCGAAAGGGTTTGATTATGCCCTTCAGATTTAATGGGTAGCCGCGTATAAACGATATTGAGGGGGTTAAATAATAACCTCCAATTTGAGTCGGCCTCAGTTGCACAATACATACCACCATTCTCCAAAATCATGTTTTTATTTTCTTTTGCTTTTCCTTTTTGGTTTTAATACATCACTAATAAAGGATTTTTTGTTTTTATATGTTGTCCTTAGATCATAGGTAATAAGATGATTTAGGAAATTAGTTAGTGTGCCATTTATAGTGGTCCTGTTTCTTTCTTTTGTGCATGCCAATCTTGTTAAGATGACGATCCTCCCTCGCATTCTTTATTTACTATAAACTATTCCTAAATTTGTTTTAGATATCTTCAAGCTACAATTAACAAGATTGGTTCCACAAATGCCAAAGACTCCACAGCAATCTCTTGACACTCTAGGAGTTCTCTGGAGGAATCAGTCTCCAGGACATTTACCTCTGTTATCTGGCTTGTAACATATCCTTGTTGGATGAATGCACGCATGGGTCTCTGCCTCCAGATCTTTAAATTTTGACCTCAAGGTATAGATTCTTCCCAATCTCTCTGATACCATCTTTCTAGCCTTCCTGCAGCCCACTCTCACATTATTCTGGCACATCATTTACATCTTTGGCATAGATTCAGTTCTGATTTCTCTCTGTCCCCATCCCCTTCTCTTTAATTAAATGTGGTTTTAGATATGACTATCCTGTATTCTGTTGTACCTGTTTGTTGTACCTGTTTGTTGTACCTGTTGTTGTACCTGTTGTAGTTCTATATACATGCGAGTGTATCTTGACAATTTTCAATACAGAAAAAAATTGCAAAAACAAAAGGAGAAATGATGCTCAGGATAACAGGTAATAAGCTAGGGGCCACATGTTTGACATGTATGTTCTAAGGTACAAATGCAGTGAGATCCATAGTAATATGTGCCTTTGAATTTATTGATCCAGTAAATCCTCATCAAAATATGTTATGGAGAATGTATATGTCACAATATGAGAGCACAATAAAGAGTTAAATCATCCACTGCCCTGGGCTTGGAAGTCTGCCCACACACCCCCCCCACACACACACACTCAACTTGCCTCAGAGATGGACTTTAGTAAAAGATAAAGGAAAAAAGTTTTCATTAAGCTTGATTAATTATTACAGCTGACATACATATGCACCAAGAAAGGAGATTTGAAAAAACTTTATCGGTTATATAATCTCATATCTGAGGGGCCCCATGCTGTCTGTCTGCAGCTCTCAAGAAATCCAGGAAAGGTCACTGTGCAGGGTGAGGTCTCAGGTGTTGCAATCATGTAGCTGTATTCATTTATTTGTATTGGAGCCTCTCAGTCTCATCAGAAGTGATTGCACATTTAAAAATACTGTGTCATTTTTCTAGCATTTTCTTGGAACAAACACAATGCCTTTCTTATACATAAAAAACAAGTATATATCGAGCTGTTGATTGCTGATTGGTCACTATGAACATGTGACTGCTTTACTGTGTAAGCTTAAAAATGTTTTAAGGTTATTTTAACCTTTTCGGAAATAATTTTTGTTGCTCAAAGAACAGGAGCTGGACTTACACCTTGCCACTAACCAATCCACTATATATCACTTATTGAACATAATGATACAAAATATTTAAATCAAATACCACAGGGGACTCATAGTTCAGCCCATGCCATATCACCCCTGTTGATCCAGAGGAAGGAAAAAAAATCCAGTTAAGCCCCAGTTGGGTAAAAAAATGTATTTCTGTCTCAAAGTGGAAGGCAGATATTTCCCTGGATCACCTGCAGAGTGTCATTGCACATTCATAGTTTTACTAGCATCCTTTCTAGCTCCTGTGGCTTGTATCCAGCTTTGTGACCTTGCTTTGTTTGACATGACTCTGTAGTACAGCAAAATATCTTATAACAATGCCACTTGTTCTTTCATACACACAACCTTTATACAAATCATTGGTAAGACCTCACCTTGGGTATGCAGTGCAATTTTGGGCACCGGTTCTGAAAAAGGATATACTAGAACTAGAGAGGGTACAGCGGAGAGCAACAAAATTAATTAAGGGAATGGAGGACTTGACATATGAGGAACGACTAAACAAACTTGGTTTATTACTCTAGAGAAAAGACGACTAAGAGGAGACCTTATCACATTGTACAAATATATGAGAGGTCAATACAAGGATCTCTGCTGTGAGCTATTTATTCCAAGGCCTGCTCAGGTGACCAGGGGACACCTCTTGAGATTAGAGGAAAGGAGGTTTAAACTTCAGCAGAGGAAGGGTTTTTTTACAGTAAGGTCTGTCAAATTGTGGAATTCATTGCCCAGGGAGGTAGTTATGGCAGATACAATGGATACATTTAAGAGAAGATTAGATACTTTTCTTTCAAAAGGGAACATACAGAGTTATACTGTTTATCAGTAGGCTGATCAGGAAGGTCTGATAAACACTAATTTAATTGGTAGCAGGAAAGCTATAAAATTCTCAGTTACTGAGGTATGAGGCGAAGGTTGAACTTGATGGACTTGTGTCTTTTTTCAACCTAATTTACTATGTTTCTATGTTACTGTGTAACCTTTAATATACATCCTTGACTGCCCCTTCCTCTCTAGTATCATGCATTCCCACTCAGTGGTGAGCAGTGCTACTCCAGTCCTAGCTTTGTAATTTTTTTGTTTATTAACCTGTGCTTCCTTGCAGATACTCTGCTTTTGCTGTTTCTGTCCTTGTCCAGTCTACCAGCACCAAGCTACCAGTCAGTACTATCCAGTTGTGTCATTGGGGGAGATTTATAAATGTGTAATGAATAGAAAAAAATCATTTAAATGGCTGTAAGATTGTCTCTGGCAGATATGAAAGTATGTTGAAATGTAGTTGGGGTGAAATAAGAATAATCTCTGTGAATACCGCAAGTCTTTTAAATATATACATAGAAAATACAAAAGGAGAGTTGCAGAGATAGAGGGCCCCTGAGTCCAAAACTACCGCAAGAGACTAGTTCGGTAAAGTGGAGGTGATAGAACGTAATTAAAATGTCACTTTTATTATATAAATTAAAAACAACAAACAATACACCGAGGGTATTAATTTTATTTAGCATACACGATAGCTTGTCGATCAGTATAATCTATGTATGCTATACAGGATCATGTAGAAAGAAAAGTCAGAGATGCGCAACTAGGCTCATGAGCTAGCAAATTCATGCAAGAAGCTTAAAGGGACTGTGTCCTCGAGTCCAAGGTACAATCTCTTTTAGCTCACCAGTGTCATACACAGAGAAGAAATCTTCTGAAGCATATCATACTGGTCCTACCAAATGACAGTCAAGCCACGAAAAGCAAGACAAGTCCTACCTGAACAAGGAAAACAACTAACACCAGACGTACATTTCGGCCTTCTTGGGCCTCTTTGGTGATGTGCAGCTGATCCCTTTAGGCACTGTGAGCAAAGGGTCCACGTCTGGATTCCCCTCATTACTCTTAGGGTGCCCAACCCCAAAAGCAATTTGCATATGTAGAAAAAAAAATCTGAGATACTCAACTAGGCTCATAAGCTAGCAAATACATGCAAGAGGCCCACTGGGACTGTGTCCTCACTCCCAGGGTACAATCTGTTTTAGCTTACCAGTGCCATACACAGAGAGAAAATCATCTGAAGCATATCATACTGGTCCTGGCAAACGACAGTCCAGCCACAAAAAGTTCTTTCTGAAGAAAGAAACCAGCTAAACCTAGACATCCATTTCTGCCTTCTTAGGCCTTTTCAGTGAGGTGTAGCTGATTCCTCTAGGCACTGTGAGCAAGGGGTCCATGTCTGGATTCCCCTCATTACTCTTAGGGTGACCAACCCCAAGAGCAATTTGCATATCTAGAAAGAAAGGCCAGCCACGAAATGCCAGACAAGTCGTCTGTGAATAAGGAAAACAGCTAAACCTAGACATACGTTTCAGCCTTCTTATGCCTTGTCAGTGAGGTATAGGTGATCCTTCTAGACACTGTGAGCAAGGGGTCCACGTCTTGATTCCCCTCATTACTCTTAGGGTGACCAACCCCAAGAGCAATTTGCATATGTAGAAAGAAAAGTCAGAGATGCTCAGTTAGGCTCATGAGCTATCAAATACATGCAAGAAGCTCACTGGGACTGTGTCCTCGCAGCCGGGGTGCAATCACCAGTGCCATACACAGAGAGAAAATCTTCTGAAGCATATCATACTGGTCCTGCTAAATGACAGTCCAGCCATGAATTGCCAGACACGTCCTCTCTGAACAAGGAAACCAGCTAACCCCCAGATGTATGTTTCAAACTTCTTGATCCTCATCGGTGAGGTGCAGCTGATCCCTATAGGCAATGTGAGCAAGGTGTCCACATCTGTTTTTCCCTCATTACTCTTAGGGTGACCAACCCCAAAAGCAATTTGCATATGCAGAAAGAAAAGTCAGAGATGCTCAACTAGGCTCATGAGCTAGCAGATACATGCAAGAAGCTCCTCGCTCCCAGGTTGCAATCTCTTGTAGCTCACCAGGGCCATACACAGAGAGTAAATCTTCTGAAGCATATCATACTGGCCCAGCCAAATGACAGTCCAGCCACGAAATGCCAGACAAGTCCTCACTGAACAAGGAAAATGGCTAAACCCAGACATACATTTCTGCCTTCTTCGGCCTCATCGTTGAGATGCAGTTAATCCCTCTAGGCACTGTGAGCAAGGGGTGACCAACCCCAAGAGCAATTTGCATATCTAGAAAGAAAAGTCAGACATGCTCAACTAGGCTCATGAGCTGCAAAAGCATGCAAGAAACTCACTCGGACTGTGTCCTCATGCCCAAGGTGCAATCTCTTTTAGCTCACCAGTGCCATACACAGAGAGAAAATCTTCTGAAGCATATCATACTGGTCCTGCCAAATGACAGTCCAGCTACAAAATGCCAGACAAGTCCTCTCTGAATAAGGAAATCAGATAACCCCAGATGTACATTTCAGCCCTCTTGGGCCTGGTCATTTAGGTACAGCTGATACTACTAGGCACTGTGAGCAAGGGGTCCACGTCTTGATTCCCCTCATTACTCTTAGGGTGACCAACCCCAAAAGCAACTTCCATATGTAGAAAGAAAAGTCAGAGATGCTCAACTAGGCTCATGAGATAGCAAATACATGCAAGAAGCTCCTCGCTCCCGGGTTGCAATCTCTTGTAGCTCACCAGGGCCATACACAGAGAGTAAATCTTCTGAAGCATATCATACTGGCCCAGACAAATGACAGTCCAGCCACGAAATGCCAGACAAGTCCTCTCTGAACAAGGAAAATGGCTAAACCCAGACGTACATTTCTGCCTTCTTCGGCCTCACCGGTGAGATGCAGTTAATCCCTCTAGGCACTGTGAACAAGGGGTGACCAACCCCAAGAGCAACTTGCATATCTAGAAAGAAAAGTCAGACATGCTCAACTAGGCTCATGGGCTGCAAAAACATGCAAGAAACTCACTGGGACTGTGTCCTCGTGCCCAAGGTGCAATCTCTTTTAGCTCACCAGTGCTATACACAGAGAGAAAATCTTCTGAAGCATATCATACTGGTCCTGCCAAATGACAGTCCAGCTACAAAATGCTAGACAAGTCCTCTCTGAACAAGGAAAGCAACTAACCCCTGACATACATTTTGGCCTTCTTGGGCCTCATCAGTCAGGTGCAGCTGATCCCTATAGACATTGTGAGCAAGGGGTCCACATCTGGATTTCCCTCATTACTTTTAGGGTGACCAACCCCAAGAGCAATTTGCATATGTAGAAAGAAAAGTCAGAGATGCTCATCTAAGCTCATGAGCTACCAAATGCATGCAAGAAGCTCACTGGGACTGTGTTCTCACACCCAGGGTGCAATCTCTTTTAGCTAACCAGTGCCATACACAGAGAGAAAATCTTCTGAAGCATATCATACTGGTCCTGCTAAATGACAGCCCAGCCACAAAATGCCAGACAAGTCCTCTCTGAACAAGAAAACCAGCCCTTCTTGGGCCTCATCAGTGAGGTGCAGTTAATCCCTCTAAGCACTGTGAGCAAGGGGTCCACGTCTGGATTCCCCTCATTACCCTTAGGGCGACCAACCCCAGTGAGAAATTTGCATATGTAGAAAGAAAAGTCAGACATGATCAACTAGGCTCATGAGCTAGCAAAAACATGCAAGAAACTTACTGGGACTGTGTCCTCGCGCCCAGGGTGCAATCTCTTTTAGCTCACCAGTGCCATACACAGAGAGAAAATCTTCCGAAGCAAATCATACTGGTCCTGCTAAATGACAGTCCAGCCACGAATTGCCAGACACTTCCTCTCTGAACAAGGAAAACAGCTAACCCCCAGATGTATGTTTCAGACTTCTTGAGCCTCATCGGTGATGTGCAGCTGATCCCTATAGGCAATGTGAGCAAGGTGTCCACATCTGGTTTTCCCTCATTACTTTTACGGTGACCAACCCTAAAAGCAATTTGCATATGTAGAAAGAAAAGCCATAGATGCGCAACAAGGCTCATGAGGTAGCAAATACATGCAAGAAGCTCACAGGGACTGTGCCCAATCACTTTTAGCTCGCCAGTGCCATACACAGAGAGAAAATCTTTGGAAGCATATCATACTGGTCCTGCCAAATGACAGTCCGGTCATGAAATGCCAGACAAGTCCTCTCTGAACAAGAAATGCAATTAACCCCAGACATACGTTTCGGCCTTCTTGGGCCTCATCAGTGAGGTGCAGCTGAACCCTATAGGCACTGTGAGCAAGGGGTCCACTTCTGGATTTCCCTCACTACTCTTAGGGTGACCAACCCCAAGAGCAATTTGCATATTTAGAAAGAAAAGTCAGACATGCTCAATTAGGCTCATGAGCTAGCAAAAACATGGAAGAAACTCACTGGGACTGTGTCCTCACACCCAGGGTGAAATCTTCTGAAGCATATCATACTGGTCCTATCAAATGACAGTACAGCCACAAAATGACAGACAAGTCCTCTCTGAACAAGGAAAACAGCTAACCTCCAGATGTCTGTTTCAGACTTCTAGGAACTCATCACTGAGATGCAGTTGATCCCTCTAGGCACTGTGAGCAAGGGGTCCACGTCTAGTTTCCCCTCATTACTCTTAGGGTGAACAACCCCAAAAGCAACTTCCATATGTAGAAAGGAAAGCCATAGATGTGTAACTAGGCTCATGAGCTAGCAGATGCATACAAGAAGCTTACAGGCAGGGGAGGGCTGGCAACTTGTGGCCCAGGGGGCAAATTCAGTCAAGTGGCCCATTTCTGTATCGCTCAAGCCCACTGTCTCAGCCCACACCTTTTTGTTAATTTTAAAATTGGCATTAATGTTGTGAAGTAAGGCAACTGATACCACATAGCTTATGGCTGAAATGAGGCTACACTAGTGCACTCCTACAAAGCTTACAATTTAAGTAATGCTACACTAGTTATACTATAGAGCTTACAAGGGAATGGGTTATGCTACTAGTGTAGCTCCATTTGGATTGTACCTCTGTGGTGTCATTTGTGTAGCTCCGTTTCAATTGTAAGTTCTATGTTATAACTAGTGTAGCTTCATTTACAGCAGCAATTGGGAGATTTAGTGAGGAGCAGTGGCCCACCAGCCCAGACATATGACCGGCCCAGGGTGCAATTGCCCCCCTGCCCCCCAGGCCAGCCCTCCCCTGCTTACAGGGACTGTGTCTAATCATTTTTAGGTCACCAGTGCCATACACAGAGAGAAAATGTTTGAAGTATATCATAATGGTCCTGCCAAAAGACAGTCCAGCCACAAAATGCCAGACAAGTCCTTGCTGAACAAGGAAAGCAACTAACCCCAGATATACATTTTGGCCTTCTTGGGCATCATCCATCAGGTGCAGTTGATCCCTATAGACAGTGTGAGCAAGGGGTCCACATCTCGATTTCCCTCATTACTCTTAGGGTGACCAACCCCAAGAGCAATTTGCATATGTAGAAAGAAAAGTCAGAGATGCTCAACTAGGCTCATGAGCTAGCAAATATATGCAAGAAGCTCACTGGGACTGTGTCCTCGCGCCAAGGGTGCAACTAACCTAGTGCAACTAACCTAGTCCTCTCTGAACAAGGAAAACAACTAACCCCAGACATACTTTTTTTTTTTTTTTTAATAATCTTTATTTTGACATGAAAAATACAATACAACATTTCTTTGTAAAGTAATTCTTTCCAATACAGAGTGCATTCATACATTTAAAACAATAACATTCTTAATACCTGCAACACAGTGCACTTTGGCAGCACACAGGTATATTTGAACTTTATTGTAGCATCACTTTATTGAACTCAAGACTTGTACTTTATTTCACTGTATTAAAGTCTCTGTGGGCATTCGCCTAGGGTGATTGGATGTGTGTGTGGGCGGTTGGGATATGGGGCATGGGTCAGGGTAGGTCAGGGGGCCAAGGTTAGGTGACAGTGATATTGAGCCATTGGAGGGGATGCTAATCCTCCTCTTCAGGGCTGTCCAAGATGTTATAGTCTCTTAGCAGACTGTTGATCAATCTGCGACAGTCCTACGTGCATTTGTACTAAGCCTTCCCTCATATACGGGGGATTCTCTTGATGCCGTCAAGCGACTTAATGATATCAACCTGGAGGAGAATCAGATCTTGCCAGCCTGGATGTAGAGTCGCCTTATACCAGTATAATACATGATGTAGGCATCAATGCGATCTGTCATTTTTTAAATAGCAGAGTCACCCAATTCCACCAACGTAACAAATTTGTGATTGAACTACTGAAATTTGTACTGAATAAGAACTATTTTGTATTTAATAACAAATACTATCAAAAGACAAGGGGGACAGCAATGAGGAGTACATGTGCTCCGTCATACGCCAACCTATATTTAAGTTGGTGGGAACAGCAACATGTATTCTGTGAAGGGATGGAGAGATATACATACTGTAAAAACATCTGGCTCCTCTATATAGATGACATTTTATTGATATGGAATGGTCTCCTAGAGCTATTTCATGAATTTGTACAAACCATCAACACTAACAATTTTAATCTGATGGTAACCAGTGTCATAGACCGAAATAAGATATCCTTCCTTGATATAATGATCTACAGATGCAGTCATAATCTAATTTAAACTACAGCGTTTTGTAAAGAAACTGTGACCAACACTCTCCTAAGAGCAGAGAGCCAACATCTGGGACCCCTGAAAAGGGGAATCCCTATAGGACAGTACTTGCTCATAAGGAGAATATGCAATACTATGAAGTCATTCAAAATTGAGGCAAAGAAGTTACAGGAAATATTTAAGACACGAGAATATAGGAAAAATTTTCTCAAACAAGCCTATAAAAAAGCTTTGTTGGCGGACAGGAATGAATTACTGAACCCAATGAAAAAAGTAGATAGTACTAAGCATATTAGATTAGTGGGTACATACAGTTCTCAGCACAAAGAAATTTACAGTATCTTGAACAAACATTGGGCCATACTCAGGCAAGATACTGACTTATCTGAAGTGCTGAATACAACACCAAGTATTACCTACAAACGGGGTACCAGCCTGAAGAACAAGCTGGTACGTAGCCATTTTGAGAAAGATATAAAAACCATATGGCTTAAATCAGATCTCAAAGGCACATACCCATGTGGTTCATGTTCAGCCTGTAAATTTACAAGCAAGGAGAAATATTTTATGAATCATGATGGCTCCAAATCATTCGAAATATTACCGTTTATAAATTGCAGATCGAAAGGAATACTCTACCAAACTGTGTGTATATGTAACAAATTATATGTAGGCAAAACAAAAAGAGAATATAGATCTAGAATTTTGGAACGCATGGGCGATATTCGGAATCAGAGAGGTAAGGCATGTACTACAATACCATGCAGAAGTTGCAGACGTTTCAAAATTTAAAGTCATCCAGATGGTCAAAAATACCTCAAGAAAAGGAGACTTAGACAATAAACTATTAGCCAAAGAGGCCCAGTGGATATTTAGATTATGCACCCTCAACCCACAGGGGTTAAATGAAGGTTTTACATTCAGCCAGTTCATTAAGAAATGGTAACATATATCTGGACATGTTTTTAATATATAAAAAACCCCATGGCCCTTTTGATGCATTCATACAACAGCACAATATTATAAGCATCTGTATATTCTTTGTGGTTTATGGACACGTAGCAATAATGGATGAGATATATTTTTGTCTATATTCCAGTCCATGTTCACATGGTGACTTACTTAATTGCCCTGACAACCATCGATTTTTAAAGTCATTCACCAAATTCCCTTTACATCAAGGGTTACATCGAGCTGAATATATCTAGGGCACAGTTTTGTCACTGTATTTAATCGGATGAATAGAAACGTAAGCCATAATGATTGTGGGTCAGTGTCTGTCAACTCTAATGTTGTCTATATAATACAAAGGACATCAGTATCATTATACAATAACATGCTAGACCAGGCTTGGTATCGTTAATAATACAAATTATCTGCATTAACTCTCTAACATTGTTATCAGTTGTGAACCAGACGATAAGATTAGGCTTATAAATAGTTACAATTTCTTTTAATACGTCTCAATTGAGTATCACGGCAATCAAAGAGTTAATTAAATTTAATAGCACTAAACCATTTCTCTTTACCGAATGATGTCATTAAAGAGACGATAAGTGATTCGCTAATGATTTGCCATCAGTAATGACGAGAAACCACTATGATTTAACTAACAGGGTATATATATATAGGGGAACGAGACAGACTACCGATAGACCCCAACGAAGTCGTGTTTACGGCAAAATGTGTTGGGCAGTGCAGTATTAACATGTTGGCACAAGTAAAAGTAGCTGACAATGTTACTAATAAGGGGTTGTATTAGTGGAAAATTGTATAAGTTTTAATGATAACAGTATTTAGTAGTAGATAGCTATACAGGACTATAATGTGGCTCAAACTACGAGGAAGTCAGCTGTGAGAGAATGTTTACGTAGACCAACTGAATTGGTTAAAGGGATAGTAATACTTCGTTTTAACTTTACTTTATTTTGTAGGCATTAAAAAAACATGAAGAATGATATAAGTCTTATCTCTGAAACCTTTATGGTTTAAGAGATATTCACAAACAAAGTATCCCTTCCCTGTTCAACCAGATCAGAAGGGAGATGCCCAGGTAGACTGCAGAGAGGAACAATCTTCAATTAAGATAATGGAAAAAGCTGAAAAACTTGTCAAGGGGGGAAGGGCTTTCATTGTTTTCATACAAAGAAAATTGTCCCCTTCTGTTATCTGTCCTGTCATACAACCAGACTCACATTTGAGAAGAGATGGCTTACACTAGGAAAAAGGGGCGGGGAGGGGAACTTTGCTTGTGAATATCTCATAAACCATAAAGGTTTGAGAGATAAGACTTATATCATTCTTCATGTTTTTTTAATGCCTACAAAATAAAATAAAGTTAAAACGAAGTATTACTATCCCTTTAAAATTTTGGCAGAAATAATCTTATCTTTGGTAGTATTATTATCTGAAATGGGTACTCATATGTATTCCGTTGTTGTATCCTACAACCTGTTTTGTACTCAATAAAGCTTTTGAAATAAAAAAAAAATGGTGGCAGAAATAAAGTAGCCAACAGTATTACCAATAAATGATTGTATCAGTTAAAAAAACATTAATTCTCTATGCCAAACTATTCAGTGGTAGTAAGCTATATAGGACTAGAAAGTAGCTTGTACCACGAGGGAGTCAGCTGTGAGTGCAATTTTCATGTAGATCTACTGAGTTAGTTAACTTCATTAGTAGATATTAAGCTCAAATATTGTACTCTACCTCGTAAAACTATGTCTAAAGTAGTACATGTTGTAATTACAATACTTGGGAAGCAGGGCATTTGCTAAGATCTTCCCTCTTTGAATCATTAATGTTTAAACATAGTGTTAAAATCACTGTAAAAATGATGGTAGGAGGAATATGAATTACTTAAAGCTACACAGCAAAGCTCCTTCATTATTTCCCATGTGTAGGTTGCACGGTGTTGCAAATTGCTAAACCAGTGGCATTTAACAATTTGAGTATATGTGAGATGATAATTAGTAACAGGGTACCTGTAGCTGTACTATGGAGAAAGGATTTTATTTATAATCCAGGTAGGCGGTATCAACCGTTAATATTCAGTTACCAACACCTTCGGTTCCCCTACTGGGTGGTGAAAGGGTTACAGCATTCAATTGGCAGGTGCGTCTGCAGTAGATACGAAGTTTGTGATAATGTATACGCATGTGTGTGCATTATCTTATGCTAGCAGGGCATCTGCAGGTAGATCGAAATGTAAACCTGCTGGCAGTTGTATAGTTATAGCACGTCTACAGCAGATCGTCTGCAGTTAATCATTGAAGCACTTACTAGTATGAATCACATCCGCTTTACGTCCCCATATTACCTACGCTCTTGTGCCATATGTTGAAGAGCGTGTTATAGGTCACTACACCACTCCGCTGCATTGCATACCTTTTCAATTCAGCTCATACTTTGTTCTGTAATTAGACTTACTTCAATGTAACTGCTGACATGATCCTGTACAGAATACATTGATTATACTGATCGACAAGCTATCATGTATTGCACTGTGTTTTTATAGGGAATGCTATATTAAATTAATACCCTCAGTGTGTTTTTCATTCAATTAATAAAAGTGACATTTTAATTACGTTCTATCACCTCCACTTTACCCGAACTAGGGCTCGATTCTATTACCCGCATTACAACCAGCGTTACAAGAAAAACAAGTAGCACAAATTTTGCAAACATGTGTTACGTCGGTATTGTATTGCAGAACCACGGTAAAACAAAACTGGTGTAGACAGCTCTTTTTTTCAGAATAGTAAAAAAACTGACGCTGTCTGCTTTTTTCCGACTACCGCCTACAAAAAACTCACAAAATGTCAAAGTCCATGGAAATAGGCATACATTTGATGACAGAAAGATCAAGTTCAGTGTTAGATGTGTTCACCATATAACAAAATCCGACAGAGTGCCCCCCCTCGACATATTAACCCCCCCCTTTTAAAAGTCGACTTGCAGTGCTTTCTTCCACTACATTAATCCGACAAATATTGTTCATAGTCGACAATTAACCCTTCCCCTTCCAAATCCGACTTACAGTGCTTTCTTACACCACATTAATCCGACAAATATTGTTCATATTGGCGACAGTTTCCCCCTTTATTAATTAAAGAGCATATGACCTATGTGAAACATAGGTTATATGCTCTTTAACACTTTGTGTGCCAGAGGGGTACGGAGCGCATTGCTTTGCAATGCGTTCAGTACCCCTCTGGCACTCAAAGGGTTAATTAATAAAGGGGGCAATTTTTGCTCCCATGCTAGGGGGGGTGTCATGAGGGATCATGATACCCATCTTGAGGTCTGAAGTACTTTTTAATACAAATCACATATATAATTTTAAAAAAGAAAATCATTGTTACACATGAATTAAATATTTAATTACATTTTCACACAAATTACATATATAATAAAAACAAACACTTTTTTTATACATATACAGGTTGCCTATTAACCCTATGAGTACCAGAGGGGTAGCAAACACATTACAATACCTCTCTGGTGCTCATAGGGTTAATCTTGCAATACAAAATACGAAGGCATGTCGAATATAATAGAAGCAGAAAAATGTGGGACAAAATGGTGAAAGAAAATCATGGGAGCACTGTAGTCGACTTTTCAAGGGGGAGGGGTTAAAATGTCAGATGTACAATATTTGTCGAATTAATATGGTGAAAGAAAGCACTGTGAGTCGGATTTGGAAGGGGAAAGGTTAATTGTCGACAATGAACAATATTTGTCTGATTAATGTGGTGGAAGAAAGTACTGCAAGTAGACTTTTAAAAGGGGGAGTTAATATGTCGAAGGGGGGCACTTTATGTCCGATTTCTTTGCTGTATACTGTATTATACACTGGTTTTGTTTGAACAGCGATGGTTTTGAAACTGTGGTTATGGCTTCTACTCCTCAACCTCTGAGGCGCAAAATTTCTGACTTAAATGTAACCACAAAACAGGCCCTAATACTGAGTGTGGGTAATAGGATACTACTTGCACGTTGTTTTTAGTTGTTTCCTATGGGCTTTTTTTAGACTGGCGGTATGTATGATTACTGCTGATTTTGTTTTCACAAGTTGGGTAATAGGATAGCAAAAAATGACTTAAAAAAAAACGCCTGTTTTATATTTAACGCTGGTAATAGAATCGAGCCCCTTGTCTCTTGCGGTAGTATTGGACTCAGTCAGCTCCAGGTGATGAGTTTTCCCAGCTGGGAGTGATGGTCCCACTATCTCTGCAACTCTTCTTTTGTATTTTCTAGTTATGAAAGTATTAAGACAGTTTAGGAGGACATAACACCATGTAGTATGTTTTTTAAAAAATGGTACAAGGAAGATTGTAAAAATTGGGACAATTTAGCATCTATAAATGTACCTAAAATAAGTTATAAATACCAACACTCATAATAAGTAATAAGGACATTTTAAGGATCCCTGTGGAAAAATGAACAAGAACACTTTTTATAAGTCTCCCCCATTCTCCTGTATGAAGCCATCTCAATGTAAGTGCTGCTAACCATTTAGCCTTAAAATAACCAGACCAGTATCCATCTCTTTCACAAACTTACATATTGCTGGCCAAGATCTGTAACCCAGGTCCAGTGGTTGGTGTTGTGCTTTGTGGATTCTAATATAATAATAAAGACAGACACACAAGTCCGCTTTACTTGTTTCCAGCTTCCAGACAACTCTAAACAACCAGCCTTAAAGGGATAGTAATGTTTCACAAAAACAGCAGCTCCAATTAATCTTCATTGTATTTGAGCCACAGAGAGTGTTATTTCAATACTGTCTGAGTTGCAGTTTAAGAGTAATTGAATGATAAAGTTTGTCCCTCCCGCCCCTTTTACTGATGTAGCACTACTCACCTCAGAGCAGCAAGACTGTCTAGATGGATTGCAGAGAGGGACAATCTTTAGTGAGCATAAGGAAAAATCTGAAAAACCTGTCAAGGGGCAGGGTTTTCATTATGCTCACAGTAAGATGATTGTCCCTTGCTGTGAGCTGTCTGGTCCCAGGACCAGATTCCATATCTGAAGAGTGGGGGCTTACACTAGGTAAAAGGGGTGGGAGGGGGATACTTTATCATTCAATTACTCTTGAACTACAACTCTGACAGTATTGAAATAACACTCTCCATGGCCCAAATACTATGAAGATTAATTGGAGCTGCTGTTTTTGTGAAACATTACTATCCCTTTAAGGACACCTCTCAAACCTAGCAGTAAGACGCAAAATGAGAGAATATAATATAAGCAAATAATACAACCAAATAATTGTGCCAGTTCTATAGCCTTACTCTTCCCAGCTCCATATCGTCATTGTTTTTTATTCATCTGCCTTTAATGTTTTCCCAGCTGTATTTGCATACTCATTATTCATTATTCAGGCCGGTTGTGTTTCATCAGATATTGTTATGTCTGTAATATTTATTCTTATCAGATTCTCTGTGGATGTATTTATCTGACTAATACTAATAAAGGACTCTTTGCGTTTTTATTAGTAGGTATGTTTTAATACTTCTCCTTAGCCTATTTGTACATTTTTTATTATCTCCTCCTTAACTTTTTAGTTTTATGTATTAGAACGGTGGCCACAGAATGTTTGTTATAGTTCGTATTTTATATTCATAAATTTACTATAAATCAAGCTGGTGTCTCCTCCACTTATATTTATATATTCCTGAATAGCAATGTTTCCCAACCTACTACTCAGGGGCACTTAAAGGGGAACATTCACCTAAAAAAAATTGAGCATGGGTTTTAATCCATAAAACAAGATTAGCGCTGGGTTTGTTTTTAAACTTACCTACGAATGGAGATATTAAGTCTTATAATTGGGCACTTCCTCATTCTGCGGCACCCTATATGTGCCGCAGGACGCCACCGGACTTCCCACATTCCTCCCAGCTGCCCCAGGGAGCGCGTTCACGCTTCCCTTCGTAACTGTATTTCTGTAGGCTAATGTTGCAGCAAGCTCCGTTTACCATGCTACACCTCAGATTGGTTCACCAGCCTTGTGGATTGTATTTGATTGTACTTTTCTCTCAGATGCTGCCATTTGTGTTTGGGAATATCTCTTTGTGATATATCTTCCCATTCTTTTGGGGTTAGCTGTCTTGTCCACTGGAATCTGTCATCCAGGTTCCCCTGGCAGGTTATGTCTATATTATCCTTTGCTAACTCAGGGAAGATTCCCCTTCTATAGTGACTTATCAATCTGGTGACTGTTGTTGTTGTGACTGTTTATTGTCCTCAGACAAGTCATTCCTCGTAGTTTGCCTGTCTTTTAGAGGTCCTAGCCCACTCCTGTCTTACCATTCTGCATAGAGGGTCCTATCCTTTTATTTTAGGTCTGGTGGATTCCAGTATACCTGTTCTCTCATCCTGGTCAGGACCCTGACGTAATTGGTCTTGGACATCTGGCATATATGCCATGGAGAACTGGAGTAATTGTGGCAAACACTAAGTGCACCGGAGAGGATAAATACAAAATTCCAATTAATTTAATTGGGGCTTTAATCCCCTTGAATGCTAGAGAGGTCTACTGTTCTTAAATGAGTATATGCTGAAAAGTAAAGGATTATAAGTCACATTTAAATCAATAACAAACAACAAAGGGGAGCTTCACTCAGTCGAATATATTTGTGTATATCAGTATCCACATTTACTCAGCTTTCCATGCTCACCAGCTGATATGCTTCAGGAGAAGTGTACTAGTCCCTGTTCAAGTTCTCAACTGTAAATTCAATCGGTGATTGATTCTTCAAAAATAATTAAAGTTTAATACATAAAATATTCAGTAAAAACCGAGGAATTTGTCTGAATAACCAATGCATTTCTAGGTTAGTGTGACCTTTTCTTCAGAGTAAGAGTCTCAAAAATAAAATAAAAATTAAAAAAACACCTAGTCTGCAAACCAAACCAATTATATAGGGTAAAAGATTCACAATTCAACAAGTTGTGATTTGACTTGTAGACTACCACTCACAAATGGAGTTAAATATATACCCTTTAAACCAATAGCATACAAGAAGAGATTTTGATTTCTATCACTAATGCCAATTTCAAACAGAGGAGTTGTCTCCTAACATCCTCACTCAACCTCCAATCCATTTCCATGACAAAAGCAGTTGAATGAAAGGGAGGAATTAGCTTTTTCCTCACTATAATATTCCAGTCCTACTCATCTAATTCGCAATAGACCATAGTGGCCACTGCCCCACACGCCAGATAGAAAAATCGTCCGTCTCTCACCTCATACCTCCCAAATGTCCCTCTTTAGGAGGGACAGTCCCTCTTTTAGACCCAGATCCCCCTGTCCCACTTTTCCACCCTGATGTCCCTCTTTTTAGAAGATCACACTGTGTGGTGTGCCCCTCCTCCAAAATCATGGTTGTGTTGTTAGAATATATATTTTTCAGCAACTACAATGTGCACAGTGTGTGTGATAAATAAGGCAGGGACTGGGAACAATGGGCACATTTGGACTCCATCAAACACCTGGCATAACTAACCAAACACCATGATGCTTAGGGTCCCCAATATGATATCATCCCACCAGAAACCAAGTGCTGCTGGTGGCAAGCTTCGCATTCTATGGCCATATGATGTGACTAAATCCTCATCCTATATAATAATTTGCTAAGTTGTGTGTAACGCCAGACATGCGCAGTAGACACTGCTGCGCGTGCTGCAGTCATGGGCAGTACAGACTGCCCGCGCTGCGGCTGATACAGAGCTGGGCGCTCTGAAGGAGCGTCCAGCTCTGTATCAGCAGTGGCGCGGGCAGTCTCTGCCGCTCGTGACTGCCCCGCGACCGGCTGCCAGAGGCACTGTGGCCCGTGTAACGGGCTCTTCAACTAGTCTTTAATATAGTATTGATATGCAGGCACAATGCCGAAGAGTAATGGGTTAATGGCAATGAAAATTTGGATGTGCACCAATATTTGCTTTTAGATATTTTGGACAAAATTGATTGCACTCCAGCAATTTTAAATGTGTTTTTTCTTTGGGTGTGCTTACCAAAACCTGGACTGGGACATATATATTTATATATGCAAAAGTGGCACGGGGTTGCCCGTGGTGATTAAGTTCTATGACATCCAGGTAAATCCAGAAAAGGAGGCAATGTTCTTAATGACTGGATTGTTGAATTTGCGTTTGTGTTGTGTGCTTGTGTATTGCCTGTGTGTGCTCTGTGTTTGTGTATTATGTTGTTGTCACGGTGACTCAGACAAATAAATACTCTGACAGGTACAGTTAATATCAACACCACTTTATTAAAGATAAAAGATATAATATATATATATATAGCAAATAAGCACTTCCCCAACCCTTCCTGGGGTCAGGCGTGGGGACAGTGCTACTGTCCACTACTCAGGATCTGACACTGAACCTAGCCTGAAATACTGGAACCAGCAGCAGCAGCAGGGAAGAGAACCTAGCCTACAGTTCTCTGAGCCACCCGACATAGAGATAGGGTGGTTTAGAGGCAGATCTCTACCCGAGAACACTAGGGTCTCCAGAGACACGATACCCTAGAACGCTAGGGTCTACAGAGACATAATGCCCTAGAATTCTAGGGTCCTAAGCAGTCTGACATAAACACCCTAGAATGCTAGGGTCCTACGCAAGTACCCTCAGTAAGACCAGAGTGCTACAAGGCCTATACATAGCAGACAAACCCGGAACAGCACGGTAGGCAGAGACCAGGCCCAGGGACCTTCACGGAGAGCACAGCCAGGCCCAAGGTACATACGCAAGTGGAGTCAGAGAAGGCCAAGGTCATACACATATCAGGTAGTCAGACGGAGCCACAGTACAAGCACGGAGTGGGCAGTCAGCCAGGTCAGGGGTCATACACAGATCGGCTAGTCAGACAGAGCCAAGGATCGAGAATGGATCAGGCAGTCAGACAAGGCCAGAGGTTCAGGCACAAATCGGGTAGTCAGACGAGCCAAGAGTCATACACGAATCGGAATCAGCAGCCAAGCACGGGTCACAACAGAAAGTGGAAAACAAACCATGCTCAGATATACCACGAAAGGGCACTGAGGCTAGGTCTGAAGCCTGCATATAAGGCCTACCAGAGAGGCGGGACATCAATCGGCCAATTAGGCCATGGGTAGAAAATAGCGCATGCACTGTAGTGACGCGCAAATGCAAACAGGAAAGCCATCAGACAGATAGGGACCCGACATGCTGCTGCTGAACCATACGAGGGGATAAGGCAGGTAACACCAAGGGAGATAGATCACGGGCACTGTGATAGTACCCATCCCTCAATGATCTCTCCCCTGCGGGAGAGGACCAGGTTTAGAAGGAAACCAAGAATGGAACTTGCGGAGCAAAGCAGGAGCATGGACATTGCCACTGGACACCCAGGAACGTTCTTCTGGACCATAACCCTTCCAGTGTACAAGATATTGTAGGTGACCTGTGACTCTACGAGAGTCTAGAATGCTTTGTACCGCATACTCCTCATGATCCTCCACCTGTATTGGCCCTGGATGGGCTGGAGCAAAAGTGTAGAGGTTACAGATCAATGGCTTAAGTAAAGATACATGAAACACATTGTGAATGCGCATACCAGCAGGAAGATCCAGGGCATACGTGGCAGGGTTGACTCTTCGAAGAACCCGGTATGGGCCTACAAAATGAGAGGCCAGTTTCTTACAAGGCATCTTACGGGAAGATAACCATACCCTCTCCCCACTTGAAAAACTGGAGCCAGAAGTCTCCTACGGTCTGTGTGTCTCTGATAGCGCTGCGTGGACCTTTGTAAGGCTCTCTGAACCCGTACCCAAGTGGAGTGGAGTTGCCTAAAATGCTCATCCAGAGCCGGAATGTCTTGTGCCTCAAAGGAGTCAGGAAGCAATGATGGTTGGAAACCATAGTTGATCAGAAAAGGGAGAATTCTGAGAGGAGGAGTTCATGGCACAGTTCCTGGCAAACTCAGCCCACGGTAACAAGGTCGCCCAGTTATCGTGATGGTCCGAAATTAAGCAGCATAGAAACTGTTCCAACCCTAGGTTGGATCTCTCAGCAGCACCATTTGACTGAGAGTGATAGGCAGAGGAGAAAGAGAGTTGGATGCCCATCTGATTACAGAAAGATCTCCGGAAACAGGACACAAACTGACTTCCTCGATCTGAGACCAACACCTTGCACTCCGTGGAGTCGAAACACCTCTTTAGCAAAGACCTCGGCCAACTCCCTGGAGGAAGGAAGTCCCTTAAGAGGGACAAAGTGAGCCATTTTGGAAAACCAATCAACTATCATCAGATTGGACAAGTGAGACAAAGGACGCTCACCAGTGGGAACTGTTTGAAGTAGGCCCACCAGAAGGTGTCTAGGGATTTTAGCACAAGCACAAGTGGAACAGGCTGCTACAAAGGCTGAGCAGTCTGGCCTCAGACTAGGCCACCAAAAGAGCCAGGAGACAGTCCAAATCAATTGGTCACGTCCAATATGTCCAGCAGCCTTTGAAGAGTGATACGTCTCCAGCAATCTGGTGGGAAGGGACTCTGGTACAAAACATTTACCGCTGGGCTTTTCTGCAGGAGCTGAGGCTTGGGAACCAAAATCTCCTTTCCCAGGGGAGATGTAATACTAGTTCGTATAGCAGCCAAAATACGATGGGACGGAATGATAGGTACTGGCGTGTTCTCAGGGTCAGGCCCAAACTGCCTGGACAGAGCATCTGCTCTAATATTCTTGGTGCCAAGAACATATGAAACCACATAATTGAATCTGGGCAGAAACAACGCCCACCTGGCCTGTTGTGGAGACAGCCTCTTTGCTTCAGACAGATATGTCATATTCTTATGGTCTTATGGTCACGCCATTCTTGGAGAGTGAGGATAATGGCCAGGAGCTCACGATCGCCAATGTCATACAGACTCTGGGCTTTAGACAATTTTTTTAGAAAAAAAAACCCACATGGAAGTAGGGTTTTACCAGGACCTGAGTGCTGGGACAGGAGGACGCCTATTCCTGACTCAGACGCATCTACCTCCAGAGTAAAGGGTAGGGCGGAGTTGGGATGAGACAAGATGGGAGGCCTTGCAAAAGCAGACTTCAAATCCTCAAATGCCTGAAGTGCACTGGGGGACCATTCAGATGGGTTCTCCCCCTTGTGTGTCATGTTAGTGAGTGGTTTAACCACTGTGGAAAAGTTTTTTATACATTTCTTATAATAGTTAGTGAAGCCCAAAAATCTCTCTATGGCTTTTTTAACCCCACCAGGGCGGGGCCATTGCAGAACAGCCAAGAGTTTGTGTGGGTCCATCGCTAGACCGGATGAGGAAATCACATAACCCAAGAAAGTCACCTGAGTTTTATGGAATGCGCACTTTTCCAACTTACAGAACAACTTGTTCTCCCTCAAAAGTTGCAAGACTGATGCAACATCCTCCCGATGTGTCACCAGGTTCGAAGAATGGATTAGGATATCATCCAAATAGACTACTACACATCTTTGTAGCAAAACTCTCAGTACATCGTTAATGAATTCTTGGAAGACAGCCGGAGTTGTAGGTATTGTGTTGTGTGAGTTTTGCACGTGTGTTGTATGTGTGCTGCCATGTATTGTGTGTCTGTTTATATGTGTGTATTGTGAGTGTTTTTTTTTGTGCATGTGTGTGTTTTTTTTTTCATGTGTGTGTATTGCAGGTGTGTGTGTTGTGGGCATGTGTGTTGTGTATTGAGTGTTTGTTGTTTATTGTGTATGTGTATTGTCTGTTTGTGCTTTGCATGTGTATTGCGTGCATGTATGTATTGTGTGTGCTGGGTGTTGTGTGTGGTACATGTGTGTGTGTTGTGCGTATGTATGTACTGTGGTATGTGTGTTTATTGAAGGCCCCTGCAATTCCTTACCTTATCACAGGAGTGGCAGAGGGTGGAAATTGCATGTTTGTTTTTTGGAAGAGGAGATAGTGGGGGAGGGCTACTCCTTCCAGAGAAATTCACTCCCCCCCTGTATGTCCTGGAGATACCAAAAGAATGGGTAGTCCCAGAACTGTGAGTTCCATTCAGGTCCAAGCTGTGAATGGCCCTAGCCCTGTCATATGGGGTGATTTCAGTTTGCACGTTTTTTTTTGTCCTGGCGGAGGAACCATGAGACCACTCTGCTCAACTTCTGGGATTTCAGTACTGGTGGTCTCATAGACACAGTGTAAGGTAAGGCATTTGTAATTAATATGTTGCAGAGCAGGGCAGTAGAGCAGCCTATAACCCTTTTAATCCAGAGTGGTACGTAACTCATTGGAATTGAGTGCGTTGTGGGCCGCTGAAACAGTTACTGTATTGTAGTGAACAGACCTCAAGAACTGTAGTGGCAATGAGAGGCTACGATTGGGGCAGTGAAAGAGTTAATATGTTGTAGTGAAGCAAACGGGAGAATTATAGTGGCAGTGAGGGGCTAAGATTGGGGCACTAAAAGAGTGAATATACTTTGGGGAAAACGTGGAAGGATGCAAGCTTGTGAGTGGAAGAGTCCATGTTAACCCTTAGAGTGCCACATTGGTGGGCATCGCGTTAGTTTGCAATGTTTTGTGCACCTTTTTGGCAGTCAAAGGGTTAAGGCATATGATGTGTATAACAGTGTACATTAGTGTAACAGTGCTAGAGTGTGCTGAATGCACTCCATGTGATTTTTTTGTGAGTGCTGCAGAGCAAACAGTTCTGTTTGTAGGAAAAACAGAATGTGGTGGTGGGTGACATTTTTGTCCCCAGGAGGAAAGTGTCAGACTTTTTTGGTTTTGGTGAAGTGGTAGTGAGGGATGCAGACATTTAAATGGCTGTATGTATGATGTACTGAGGCAGTGTGTAGGAGATATGCTAATCACTTCCTAGCTGTGCCCTGGGGTGTGTAGCTTGGGCTCAGGCAGTCTATAGGAGATTTGCATATGTGCTCTTATGAGCCAGCCCTGGGCTATGTGTTTTATAATTTACTGTGTAATACTGGTCTCGGGCAATGTAGAGGACATATGCAAATCTCCTACTAGCTGCCTCCCCAGGGTGTGTGGACAGACATAGAATTTGTGGTCACCTGACCACTTCTTCTTTTATTATATATATTTGTATATGTATATATTACATACACACACACACAGATCCATATACACAAAATGGTACTTCAACTGCTTTAATCTTAGGAACCATGTGGTAAAGTCTTCTAATCCAGGAGGGCAGGGGACTTGATTAAAAACTCTATCAGAGGTGGAAACTCCTAGCCTGCTCCACTTTACCCCTGCCTGGACATGCCCAGTTTTAAAAGACACCTCAAACATAATGTATTCAAGGCAAACATTCTGATAGGCATGGGGCTGTGTAATCCCGCGGTAGGTGGGTTCATGTCTCTGGCCACCTTTGTTGATTTGAACCAGAGCAAATACTTCAAGGACCTGGGTCTGGTAGAGAATGGCTTGCATCCTTTTCCTACTGTTTTTCTATGAGCAGCGAACATGCTTGCTGTAAAGGAGCCTGAAAACTGAAGAGAAGGGAGTTTTTCCCCTGAGAGTGCCCGGGTCATATGAGTATGTGTCTGTTCCCTTGTTTGTCAGACACATTTCTCTCTCTGTGAGGTCGAACCTGACTAGCACTCTCTTCTTTGGTGATGATTTGGCAGCACATACAAATTTGCAAGGAGTTGTTTCTATATTCCTATCCTTTTTTATTTCCCCTATCACTACACTAGGGGACTTGATAAAAAGGCTATCAGAGGTGGAAACTCCTAGCCTGCTCCACATTACCCCTGCATGGACATGCTCAGTTTTAAAAGTGACCTCAAGCATGATGTATTCAAGGAAATATTCTGCTAGGCATGGGACTGTGTAATCCCGCAATAGGTGGGCTCATGTCTCTGGTCACCTTTGTTGATTTGAACCAGAGCACAGACTTCAGGGACTTGGTTCTGGTAGAGAATGGCTTGCATCCTTTTCCTCATGTCTTTCTATGAGCAGCTTACATGCTTGCTATAAAAAATCCTAAAAACTGAAGAGAAGGGAGTTGTTCCCTGAGAGTGCCCGGGTCATATGAGTATGTCCCTGTTCTCTTGGCTGGCAGACACATTTCTCTCTCTGTGAGGTGGGAGCCTGACTACTACTCTCTTCTATGGCGATGATTTGGCAGCACATACAAATTTGCAAGGAGTTGTTTACATTTATATTTCCCCTATCACTACATTTATATTTCATTTAACCCTTTCACTGCCTCTCTGGCAAAGCATCCCTTGCCTTTCTACTTTTTAACTTCCTTTTCTTGGACTTTCTATTACATTTTAACACAGTCTTCTTGTGACAGTGGCTCTTTATTAAAGTTTATTACATATTAGGTACTTTTCTATTCTTTGACATACTTTTTGGGCTTGATGCTCCATTAACCCTTGAGTGCCAACCTCGTAATTTTCACATGGTTGGCAAACTGGGCCTCCATCTCCAGCCAACTGAAAGTTGTGAGATCACATTAAGAAGCTTCTACATGTACTCCTGGTCTAAAGAAAAGCTTCAGACTTGCTCTGCACATGAGGAAGATGTTTCTCTACACTGCAGAGCAAGTTTCAACTCTTAAAAATATACATAATCACTCCCATAAGCATGATCAAATATATGAAAAATACACATAGTAGATCCTGCACTGTGTGCATCTGAGAAATTAAATCAGACCTCAGGGGATGCCTCCCTTCTCGCATTGATTGCCTATCCAGTAGGATATGCGATTACCGCAGTGACCAGGAAGGCGATTACCACCTTCCCTTCTTTTCTCCTCCTCATCAGCATAGAACTCCAGGTTGAGGATGACCGTCAAGACCCACATGACGCAAATGGGTCTTGAAGGTCCTCTTCCCCCGGACAACGGGTTGAAGTGTATGATGAGGGTAACGTAAGGGAAAGTGGTAATCACCTTCCTGGTGCTGCAATGATTGTCTATCCTATCAGGCAATCAATGCCGGGGGTCCAGATGCCCCCCCCCCCCAAGGTCTGATTTGATTTAAAAAATATAAATGAAAAATAAACATATAATTATTAATCATTTGGGTGCCAGAGGTACAATGTTTTGGGCACCTCACTGGCACTCAGATTATTAAATAAATAATACATTACATTTTATTTAAAACATTCCATACCTCCCAAGAGGTACAATGTGTTGGGCACTTCACTGGCACTCAGATTGTTAAATAAATAAGTAAGTAAATAATACATTACATTTTATTTAAAAAATGCCATACCTCCCAAGTGTCCCTCTTTAGAATGGACAGTCCCTCTTTGAGACCCAAATATCTCTGTCCCTCTTTCCCACCCTGATGGCCCTCTTTTCCTTGAAGATCCTATTGTGTGGTATGTGTGTGTGTAAGTATATCACATTGCTCCACAGCAATAAAACTCATATTAATGTTTGTTTAAACTTCAGTATATATGTTTATAAATTAGCCTGTATAAATAAAATACTTTAGTGTTGTTCTAAATCATCTATTCAATTATAAACAGATCACGAAATAACCTAAAAATTCTCGGTACCCACCAGCTACGTCCCCAGCAACACTACTTAAAACAAAAGTGTCCCTCTTTGGCCATTTGAATTGTTGGGAGGTATGCTACTGTTCAAAAGTTTGGGGTCACTTAGAAATGGCCTTGTTTTCCATCAAATGAGTTTCAAAATGAATAGGAAATGTTTTGACAAGGTTAGAAATAATTATTTTCAATTTAAATAATAATTGTGCACTTCAAACTTTGCTTTTGTCTAAGAATCCTTCATTTGCAGCAATTACAACTTTGCAGACCTTTGGTATTCTAGTTGTCATTGTCAATGTGTTGAGGAAATGTGAAAAGAGTTCACCCCATGCTTCCTGAAGCACCTCCCACAATTTGGACTGGCTTGATGAGCACTTCTTACGTACCATACAGTCAAGCTGTACCCATAACAGAAACAAGGAAAGGAAGTCACCCCCAAACTTTTGAACGTTAGTGTATGCATTCCCCAACTGCTCCATGGTAGGCGCAGATACCCCACATACAACCCTGGCCTTGTTCCCCTACCCACTGATAGCGGCAGCTTCCCCACCTCCAGTGTGTGACCCCCTCATCCTTGTTACACAGCCCACTGGTTGCCATCGACTCCCCGCATACACCGTCTGGGTTGTTCCTCTATGCACTGGTAGCCACACACACTGTCTGACCCCCCAGCCTGGTTCCACACGCCACTGCACCTGGTAGCCACAGATACCCCACATACCCCAAATATTTGTTCACACCAGCCTAGAGATTGAAAGGAGTACAAACCCTCATTTGATGCAGATTGAATGTTTTCAAAATGGTATGTTTTGCATTTCTTTCCTTCATATCTCTAATAGACATAATAATTTCAGTGCTGGAAAACAATGTCAAAAAGAAAACAGGCAGGTGTTCATTTGTGCACATCAGGCTACAGTCATAAAGGCAAGTGTCCCCTCATTTCATGCAGTCGGTTGTCTTCTTTCCAAGTTGGTACTGTTTATCTACCTTTTCTTCATTCCTGTGGGTGCTGCAATCATTTTAGTATGGGCAAGTCACGTTTTAAAAAATAGAAGAAAAATTAGAGATTGCAGATGGTGTAGTTTTGTACTCACCCCCTACAGTAATTTAGCTCATATCAATGGGATGCCCTGTCTTTTAGAACAGTGGTTCTCAACTCCTGTCCTCAGGTCCCCCTAACAGGCCAGGATTTAGGGATGTCTCTGCTAGAGCACAGGTGTGGTGATCAGAACCTCATTCACATTGATTAACTCACCTGTGCTCTAACAAGTAAATCATCAAATCCTGGCCTGTTAGTGGATCCTGAGGACAGGAGTTGAGAACCACTGTCTTAGAAGAGCAATAGCTAATGAATTCAGGAGTGGTCAGGTGGGACTTTGACCCCTGGACATTCCTGTGAAAATCACGCCTCTGGCTTCCTTCCTATTGGCATTCACCATATCTCCTCCTTACTGCCACCCTGAGGTGTGGCTGGTACGGACGGATAATTTTTGTCATGTACCAGCCTTCTTATTAATATAGAAGATAAATATATATATAGATGTGTGTGAGTGGAGTTTGTGTGGAGTGCTAATGTGTGTGAGTGGAGTACACGTGTGTGAGTGGACTGTCAGAGCGTGTCTGTGATTGCAACGCAAGTGTATGTGTGTGATAGCAGTCCAAGTGTGTGTGAGTGGAGTGTGTGAGGTGAGGGAGGACTGTGAGTGTGTGTGTGAGTGAAGTGTGAGTGGAGTGTTTGTTTGAGTGGAGTGTGTTTGTTTTTGAGTGGAGTGTGTGTGTTTGTGAGTGGAGTGTGTGTGTGGAGTGTCAGTGTGTGAGTGGAGTGTGAGTGGAGTATGAATGTGTGTGAGTGGAGTGTGTGTTTGTGTGTGGGCATGAGCGGGCACGTGTGTGAGTGGAGTGTGTGAGTGCAGTGTGAGTGTCATTGAGGGGAGTGTGGATAGGGTGTGTGTGAGTGGGGTATGTGGAGCGGAGTAATGAGTAGGTGGGTGGTGTGTCTGTGTGTGGGGGTGTATGTGGTGTGTGAGTGGGTGTGTGTGAGTGAAGTGTGTATGAATGTGTGAGTGGTGTGGTGTGTGAATGGTGTGTGTGTATGTGTGAGTGAGTCACTAAGTGGAGTGTGAGTGGGGTGTGTGTGTGATTGGTGTGTGTGTGGTATGTGAGTGGAGTGTTTGTGAGTGGTGTGAGTTGAGTGGTGTGTTTGTGTCATTGAGTGGAGTGGGTTGGGGGTGTATGAGTGTGGTGTGTGGAGTGGATTAGTCTGTGGGTGAGTGGTGTGTGTGTGTGTGTGGGGGTGTATGTGGTGTGTGAGTGGGTGTGTGAATGAAGTGTGTATGAATGTGTGAGAGGTGTGGTGTTTGAATGGAGTGTGAGTGTGCCACTGAGTGGAGTGTGAATGGGGTGTGTGTGATTGATGTGTGTGTGTGCATGGTGTGAGTGGAGCATGTGGTGCATGAGTGGGGAGTGTAAGTGAGGTGTGAGGTGAGTGTGTGAGTATAGTGTGAGTGGACTGGGTGAGTGTGTGTGAGTTGGGTGTGTGTGATTAGTGTATAAGAGTGGAGTGAGAGGGGTGTGTGAGTGGTGTGTGTATTTGAAGTGTGAGTGAGTTGAGTGTGACTGGAGTGTGACTGAGTGGAGTGTAAGTTTGGTTGTGAGTGGAGTATGAGTGTGCGGAGTGTGTGTGTGAGTGGGGTGTATGTGTGGGGTGTGTGCAATTGGAGTGGGAGTGGAGTGCATGACTGTTGTGGATTGAGTGTGAGTGGGCATGTATGAGTGGGGCATGAATGAGTGGAGTATATGGAGTGTAAGCTGGTGTGTGTGTGTAATCTGTGAGTGGGGTGTATGTGAGTGGAGCGTGTGAGTGGAATGTGTGAATGGGTTGTGTGAGTGGGGTGAGTGTGTGTGTGAATGTAAATGCATGTATCAGTGAGAATGTGTGTGTATGAGGGGGAATGTGTGTGTGTGAGTGGAGTGCCTTCACCAGTAGGAGTGGCAGTATGAAGGATGTTTGCACAACTCATCTTTACTTTCACACCTGGGTGTAGCTGGCACGGATGGAGAATTTTGGTCACATGACCCTGTTCTTTTTTATAATATAAGATTAAGTTGTTTTAGAGTAGTTTTACCATGTAACCAATGGAATGTGCATTTTTAGTTCATAAAGTTGAAAATACGCTTTTTTGCTTCTGTTAATTAGGGGTCTTTGCAGGCCATGAAAGTAGGTAATACTATATATAATTTATATTTTTGTACTCAGGGGGTTCAGGGCTTTTAAAAATAATTGAAACTTTCACAACCAACTTACATTTTTCTTATGAAGAGTGTAGGATATTGGCAAAATAAGTAATTTTCTTTTACCTTTTTTGACATTATGACATTTTGTTACACAATGTATTATTTACTTCACATGAGGCACCATGAAAAAGCTGAATTTGTTCTAACAACAAACAAAAAAATGTTTTCCATACATAACTAGTAAGTTACCTCCGGTAATCATTCTTAAACAGCTATACAGGAAAATGTTGAAAAAGTGCCTGGTCTCCTCTGTGGACAAAATCCCCCAAACCTCCGGCACTCAAAAGGTTAAGAATGGGCACACATGGAGGTCATATTAGAAGGAATTCTTCTAATGGACTTCTCATTCTTCTGTTGATATTTCAGAGGCTGTAAGGGGGCTTGTTGTGCTTCTAACATCTCATACTATCAACCAGTGCCCCAGGAGATACTTCCCCCTTTATGGGGAGGGTGTTTTGGTGTCAGCCTGCACCCCCCCAAAGACAACTGAGCCATCTTGCAATGGGTAAAGCCCCCATTTTTGGGGATTCCCCTTCTGAGGAAGGGGAAATAGATGTGGACGACCCAGATCCATCCATATCTGTTGGGGGTTCTTATGAGGAAGGCCCTGGAATGGTCTTATTTGTGCTGTCCTGGAGACACTTCAGGTGTCAGAAGTCTCAGAGTCTAGTTCCTCTTTGCCTGATATTTTCAAGAGAGACACTTAAAGGAGGATGTCGTGTTTCCTCCTCGTCATTCCCTAGACCAGGTACACCTGGTGGACACCTGGCAGTAGACTCTTCCTTTGTCAATGTATCTCTCTCATCTGTACTCATTTTTTCTGCTGAGACTTTACCGCAGTAGGCTACCTCTAATGTGATGCATCCCCCCCCACCACCCAATTTCTCTCCTTGCTAAGAATACAGATTTGCCACTGGCTACGGGTCTTAAGGATCAGGTGGATAAGCGCCTGGATTCTATTTTGAATGCAAATGTTGAAGCCTTTAGTGCTATTTTATGCACTGTTTTAACTTTGATATTGCATGGGTAAATAGGGCTATGGAAGTTTGGGAGGGAATCAGATTTTGGATTCCATCCAAGAGGGCACAGCTAAGGAGGATATGGTGGTGACTATATCCAAGATCCTTGAGGCTAATGCATATGTTACTAAAGTGGCCTTTGTTGTCACTAGGTTCACTGGAAAGACCCCAGCTTTCTCTGTGGCTTCAGGTTGTACTCTGTGGCTGAAAGGGATAGTAATACTTGAAAATAATTTTATTTTATATTGTAGTCCTTAAAAAAAACATTAAAAATGATCTGTCTTATCTCCCAAACCTTTATGATTTGGGAGATATTAGCAAGTAAATTTTCCCCTGGAATGACGTCACTGCTCTAGCTGTCAGATTTGGAATCCGGTCCGCAGACCGGACGCGTCTCTTCAGAAGTGCCGAGATCACGATCTTTAAAAATAATTTATTCATTGGAATGGTCTACAAAGTGTGCTTGCGTGCCAGGCACACTTTGTAGACAGTTCCAATGAAGTAGTTCTTTTTAAAGATCGTGATCTTGGCACTGCTAAAGAGCTGCCGGCTGATCTGTGGACCAGATTCCAGATCTGTCCATTAGATGGCAGACTTAGCTAAAACAGCCAGGAAAAGGGAAAGTTACTTTACTTGCTAATATCTTTTAAACCATAAAGATTTGGGAGATAAGACTAATATCATTTTTAATGTTTTTTAAGGGCTACAATATAAAATAAAATTATTTTCAAGTATTACTATCCCTTTAAGGTTTGGTCGGCTGACCAGTCTCCCAAGAAGTCCTGTGGTGTTTTCCGTTTGTGGGCAAGCGACTATTTGGCTCAGAACTGTTGAAGGATGTCAGCCATGCCACTGGAGGCAAGAATACTTTGTTTTGTTAGGTTATTCCTAAACGTCCAGTGTTTTTCTTTATCCCCGCCAGTATAGGTATGCATGTCTGGCACCGATTCTTTCAGCAATCGGTTTTCACCCCAAAACTCAAGCAGACCTGGTCAGGCAAGATGCATGTGCAGAAGCCCAAAGCTTACATGCATAGAACCGAATGACTCACCTGGGTCTGTTCCACCTCAGGCAATAGGAGGTTTTATCACTGTGCATTGGCAGTTGCTGTCGTAGGCCAGTAGGTTTTGCAGGTAATTTTTTTAAGGGTATTGAATAGACTTCAAGTACCTTCGCCCATGTTACTTTTTCATGTCCAGACTTCTTTGAGATCCAGAGTGAAGTCATCTAATTTTTGTCAGTTTCTTCCCTGATAGATATGCAGGCTTCGGTACCTGGAACAACACAGTTAGGGATCAGTTTCAAGAAACCTTATAATTTGTGATTCAACTTTTTTTGGGGAAGGTTTGTCTGTCAGATGGCAATATTCTGTAGTTGTCTTATCAGGTGCCTCAGCCAGTACTTAGATCATCTGTGACTGTATGGGAGTACATAAAGGTGCTGGGCTAGCTACCTTCCACTTTGAATGCTGTCTCATTTCCTTAATTTCATACAGGGGAGTTGCAGTTCTCAAGAATTGGTCCAGACAACAGTGTCATCTCTCCTTTGTCATGTCCCTGTCTGACTGGATGAATGCAGACTGTTGATGGCTTTAGAGTCCCCATCTATTACTGGAATGGCCACTGGATGTTCCAAATTGGGTCAAGGTTACAATAAATGCCAGTCTGACAGTTTGGGATGCTATATTGGGTCTTCAGACAGTTCATTCTATTTGGACCAAGGGCGTTGACACTTGTTGCTTGGGTCACCCAGTTACTGGATAGTTCTAGGGAACTCGGTATCATGGAGAAATTCCTTGATGATATTGATTTACTGGGCAGAGGAGTCCTCTTTCTCTCAGGTGATTTCTTCTTCTCTTCCATACTTACTTTTTATTTGTATGGCTTCGGTCACATAAATTTTGGGAGTTAGTAGAGTGCACAGTAAATGAAGGTTAAGCCCAGCACTCCCTCCTGGCATTTCTCTCTTACTATATCCCCTGTATTAAGGGTTCCCTGTGTGACAATTTGGTGTACTTTTTCTGTGAATGTACCTCTGTTCTTTATTTTTCTGGGCATCCCTGTGTACATAGGATTCTGATGTGTAACCTATCAGTTACTGCTAGGGCTTGGGAAAAGAAGCCCCATGTGCAGTGACAACCAATAGCTGGAACTCTAATTGACCCCGGCTGTGAAAGCAGTTCTCTTTCAAGGACTTTTTCCTGGATTGGAAAGAGGGGCTCTGATTGGAAACTTAACTACGGTCTCCGATTGGCCCCTGGGGCTCCCCATGATTGTATAATGTGTTAACACAGTCTCAAACCCTAATTTGGCTAGGTATACAAAGATACCAGGTGGGAGTGTATAACAGGCACTATTCACTGCAAATAAAGGCTGTGCTGTTCTACTCTCCTTGACTGTGGTTTCTGGAGGGGATTGTTACTGGAGGTTCTCTCCCCAGCCACTGCAAGAGTGTAAACACTTGCCTCTCAATACTGATATGTGCATCGAGGTAACCTGTGTTCTTCAACTAATTCACTAGCTCCGCTGGTCTACTGGAGAGTGGCGGCCACGTGTTCCTTGCATCAGCCTGATCTTGAGTATCCAGGGCAAAAACTCAGAGTAGTCCTATTGTGGTGAAGGACATCCTCCATGGTAAGTACACATAAATCCCATTTTTCATCATGAAGGTCATTACAATATAGATATTTTTTTCAGAGTTAAACTATTTTGAGCCTTTAAATGGTTCACACTGTATGCCCATTACCATTAAATAATTGAACCAACAAAGTAAATTTTCTTCCCAGATGTTTATTTGTGAGGCTAAATATCACAATAGCTTTAGAACAAGCTAACTCTCGTACAAGTCACATACGGTATATGTTGAACTGGTACAGTTTGTTATTTTTTAATTGCAAAACAAATGCATGAGTGTCAGAAATATAACTCAACATACATATTCAACAAAAAATAAAATAAAAAAATAAAAAAAAAATAAAAAAATCAGCAAAAAGTCACCACTTCAGTAACAAGTATCCCCCTTAAGGAAAAGAGGGGTGTGCAATGCACTGCTTTGCAATACGTTGCCCACCCCTCGGTTCCTCCAGGTGTTTAAATCCCCAAAATATATCATATTGCTTGACACATTAAAACGTTGTGTTCAAAATTGTTCTCACATTTTAGTTCATATTCAAAGAAAATGTAGATGTTCTACAAGTTCAGTATTTTGTTTAATAATCACAAACAGTTAAGTGATCACATACGATACAGCACTGAATGGTCCCCTTTGGTAGTAAAAAGGGTTAATAACTATCACATATAAAAATTACAAGGGAAGAATTGTGACATGGAACGTTATGTTACAGGATACATAGCATTGTCAGACCTGCCTAGCCCCACTTATCCTGGCAAAGATTTTACATGGCTGCAAGACAATTCTGGGGCAAACCAACTGCACCATAGGGGAAAATAAACATCCCCATTGATGCACAATGAACATGAGATCTCTCCAGCATTCAAGAGCTTAAAGGGATAGTAATGTTTCACAAAAACAGCAGCTCCAATTAATCTTCATAGTATTTGAGCCATAGAGAGTGTTATTTCAGTACTGGCAGAGTTGTAGTTCAAGAGTAATTGAATGATAAAGTATCCCCCTCCCACCCCTTTTACCTAGTGTAAGCCACCTCCCCTCAGATGTGGAATCTGGTCCACAGACCAGACAGCTCACAGCAAGGGACAATCTTCTTACTGTGAGAACAATGAAAGCCCTGTCCCCCTTGACAGGTTTTTCCTTATGTTAATTGACGTTTGTCCCTCTCTGCAATCCACTTGGACACCACCTTTCTGTTCTGAGGTGAGCAGTGTTACATCAGTAAAAGGGGTGGGAGGGGATACTTTATCATTCAATTACAACTACAACTCTGACAGTATTGAAACAACACTCTCAACAGCCCAAATACTATGATTATTAATTGGAGCTGATTTAATATGAAATATTACTATCCCTTTAAAATCCCATTTAAATAAATGGGATTTGGGGATTGTTTTATTTGACTGTTTGGTGCAGGAGGTTTGCTCCAGAATTGCTTGGCGTCACAAAAATATCTTTGCTGCCAATTTTGTAGCTTTACAAATCCAAACAGCCAACTAGCCAAGTACAATTTTTTATTTACATTAAGATCTTCAATGCACAAATCCATAGAAAGGAAAATGAATAGGAGACCCGTTATAAATGAAAATATAAGGGACCATAGTGTTTCAAGTGTATTGCTTTCATTTAGGCCAAGCATTAAAGCTATATCCACAAAGAAAAAGTAACCATTCTAGACCATACCAATTGCATTAAATTCCCCATGATTTGAATGGGACTTTTAACCCCTTGAATGCTACAGAGCAATGCACTGGAGACATAGCTAGCATGTAATGGATTAAAGGTATAGTAACACTTAATACATAAAATAATAAATATTGTAGGGTTTATCCTCCTGAGTAAAACAAGTGTACTCCGACTGCCGAGAGGTGTTTTATTCAAAAGTTATTACAGCTCATACTCAAATTCTTTAGGCGCAGTATCTCAGTGGCCTGAAAATTGTACAGTGGCACTGTTGCTACACCATCCTATGGAGGTTTATGGTCAATTGACCAGAGCTGTCCATAGGATGGTGTAGCAACAGCCCCACTGTACAATTTTCAGGCTACTGAGATACTGCGCCTAAAGAATTTGAGTATGAGCGGTAATAACGTTTGAATAAATCATCTCTCAGCAGTGGTTGTGCCCTTGTTTTACTCAGGAGGATAAACCCTAATATATATTTTTCATATTAAGTATTAACAGGGCTTAAAACTTGAAGTCCTTTGCTACTAGCCAGACCTGAAAAGTTACTCGTCACTGCAAGCCATAGCATACCCACCAGGGCTGAATTTCTACTCGTCAGGGCTAAATTTTCACTCGCCATTGGCTAGTGGAAATTTTGAGCCCTGGTATTAATATCCCTTTAAAAGCACCATTTAAATCAATGTGTGCCAGATGGTGCTGTTTGTAATGGCTCATTTGCTTTTTGCAGATGCCCCATTAGAGTTCAAGTCTCGCAAAGAAGCAATCAGTAATCCACAAGAACAACTCTTGCTAGGTAAGTACATTCTGTAACCTATGAAGAAAAGTACAAAGCTTCTCTCTCAGTTTTGCTCCAGTTCAGCGTTTAGTAAATCCTGGCCATGGGGCAGAATTCTGTTACCTGTGGAAAAGTTATCATTCAGTTTTACTTGAACTCCTCAGACCCCCAGACCAGTATTTCTCAATGTTAGCCCTCAGGACAAAGCAACAGGTCAGGATGTCTGGATATCCCTGACTAATCATACACAGGTGCTTGGTGGCTCAATCATTATGGTTAATCCTCCCCCCGTCCCTGGTGCTTAACCAGGGGTATCATAAAAACCAGACCTGTGTGCCCGAGGACTGGACCTGGGTATCACTGGCCTAACTGCTAGAGAGGTCACAATGTGTTCTCTCTCTTTCTTTTAAGGGATTAAATATGATTATACTACCCCTTAAATGCTAGAAAAAGCGCCAGTACTTCACAATGAGTAGGTGATCTTGTTAGTATTTAAGGAGTTAAAATGTAATAAATTCTATGAGGAGGTTTGGAGCTCAAGTCAGTTATGAGCTCAACACACACATCTTAATATGGCCCATTGTACCATCTGCAGAAAGTTAAATAGTTGCAGTTTTGGAGCAAACTAACTATACCATGAAAACGTATCTTTATTTAAATGGGTCTTTTAAGCACAATGGTAGAGAGGTCTCCAGTGCACTAGAGTGAAAACTCCACTAATATTCAACAGCTTAAAATGCCAGTTCAAATCACTGGGTGTTTTGGGCACTTCATATTTTTCTTTTCAGTTGGTATGCTCCACAATGTGACCTCTTTAGCATTCCGCATAAGGCCCATAGTGTGCTTGAGAATCTCCCATATGTCACATTGGTAAACAAACACTGGGATAAAGTGCGGCAGTGTCTCTCCACAATGAGGCCTAGTCCAGGCCACAGCTCAGGGAAGTCACATCGGTTGAGTCCATTCATCAAGACTTCTGTTTCTCTCTGAAGTCAACTATAGCTTTCCAGATTGTGCACAGTGTTCCTCCCCTGTTAGGAAAACATAAAACATGTTTCAAACTAGTGCTACACAATCATGAAAATAGTAGGGATTTCACTGAAAAACACACTGATAGGCTTTTTTTGCTTAATGGAAGTTGTTATTTAAATTTCTTTTTAATTCAAAACATAGTATAAAGGGGCCATATAGGGTCAATATAAGAGCCTTAGAGTTCCCATAGCTTATAACTCACCCGTTGTCTGCTGTTTGAGGAGCACTGAGTAAGGCTCTGACATCAGTTCTAAAGATGCTGGTGATCTGCACAGCAAACCATCAGACAATGGGTGAGTTATGAGCTGTGGGAACTTTACTTTCATAGCTTTGAGGGATCTGGCAGTGGTCTTGATCTGACCCTATACTACCCCTTTAACTTTCAATATCAGAATTAAAGCCTCCTATTTACTAAAAGACAAATAGCTACATTAAAGGGATAGTAATACTTCGTTTTAACTTTATTTTATTTTGTAGGCATTAAAAAAACATGAAGAATGATATAAGTCTTATCTCTGAAACCTTTATGGTTTAAGAGATATTCACAAGCAAAGTGTCCCCCTCCCGCCCCTTTTACTGATGTAACACTTCTCAGCCAGGGCAGAAGGGACTGGTAGACTGCAGAGAGGGACAATCTTCAATTAAGATAAGGGAAAAACCTGAAAAGCTTGTCAAGGGGGGCAGGGATTTAATTGTTTTCATAGGAATAAGAGTGTCCCCTTCTGTTCTCTGTCTGGTCTATAGACTGCATTCCACATCTGAGAAGAGATTGTTTACACTAGGCAAAAGGGGTGGGAGGGGGAAATTTTGCTTGTGAATATCTCATAAACCATAAAGGTTTGAGAGATAAGACTTATATCATTCTTCATGTTTTTAATGCCTACAAAATAAAATAAAGTTAAAACGAAGTATTACTATCCCTTTAAAACACATTACATCTTTTTTTCTATATTACAAATAGATTTATGCAAACAACCAGTTTAATGTATTTTTATAAGCATCATAGTCAGGAATGAATGTGAAGAATAGGTAGGATTTCCCATTAGACAGACTAGACAGCTGCCTAGGGTACCAATTTCTGAAAAAAGTCTCAGCTGTACTGGATATATCCACTCCTTTGAGTTGAGGGAATGGCCAGCAAATTCTCATTGTTCTTGACCCAGTTACCCTCTTATGGCTGATGATGTCCAGTTTATTCACTAGATTAAATAATGCTACCCATGTTATAGGCTAACTTGACCAGTTTATTTCCCAGATTACAAACCCCTGTACTAACCAGTTTGTTTAACCCCTTAACGACCGCCCGAGCTGGGGGGCGTTAAGGACAGCACTTTTTATTTTTTTAAACAATTTTTTTTTAAGATTAATTGTGGGATGGAAGAGCGGCATGCAGCTGCTCTGCCATCCCAGAATTTCATGAAGTGCAATGGCCGGTCCTTAACCCCTTAAGGACCGGCCGTGCACACACACACGGTGGTCACTTCAGGACCATGGATCATTTTTTCTTGTTTCCGGTTCTGGACTCCCTGAATGGTGTGCATCCGCGGGGGGAGCCTGGAATTCCATGACGGTCATAGTACGTCATGGGTTGTTAAGTCAGATCTACCCATGACGTGCTATGACCATCAAGGGCCGTTAAGGGGTTAACACACATCTACCAATGACAGTCCTGGGACGTCTATGGGGATACCTGGGGATAAAAGCAGGGATAAAATTAGCACCTGCATTTGAATCCAGCCCCTGGCGTGTAAATCTGGCCATGAGTGAAATGTATTCTTGAGCCAGTATGAATGTATGTATAATAAACACAAAAAGTAACCATTTTTAATGTAAATTAATTTTTGAATGTCAAATCTGTTTTAAAGTGGAACTCTCAGCTCCCACAAATTTGTGACTCGTTCCCTCCTCATTCAGAGACTCACAAATCTTCATGTGACCTGGCACGCAAGGAGGAGGGAATGAGGCACAATATGGGGGGAGGTGATTGACAGCCTTTCGTTACTGAGCTGTACCATGGTGATCCACCGATGATGCTATCAGGTATATTGTTAACTTCTAATATCTCCGGTACCATAAAGATTTAAAAATAAAAAACACAGACTGAAGGTTTACTGAGACGAATAATTGAATAAAGATAACTTTATGAGATGTGAGAGTTCCAGTCATTCCAGAGAGATTAAGAGCAATTCTGGATAACAAACACCAAGAGGAGAGTGAGGTGGGGAGAGAGAGAAGAAAATTACTATTGATTTAAATGGGAATATTAACCACTTGAATGCTAGAAAGGAATCCAATGTACTGCAGACTCCGTTAGAATACAAGGGCTTAAAATACTATTTAAGGGGAACGTATTTGTCCCCTATGGTGTATTTGGTATGCTCCAAAATTGCTTGTCTATTGGGTTTTACATAATACCCTAAGTTCCTTCCCAAGACTTGTATAAAGATATACAAAACTATCTCAAGCTAGGTGTGTAATCCCATTGATAAATGGTAATAAAATGAAAGAAACAGAAAATACAACCCAGAAATTATTTGTTCAAGGGAGCTGCTAGGTGCTCAGTAGACCTGTGCTTCAGCCAACCTAGGACATTATGGGTGGGACTTAAACAGAATTCAAATGATGAGCAATTCAGAAGGAAACCAAATGGTAGGTCAGTGTTTCAAAAATTCCCATTGATTTAAATGAGACTTTTAATCCCTTAAATGCTGGAAAGGTCTAAAATGAATTGTTTCACAATGGATTTGAGCCTCTTTAGCATTCAAGGGCTTAAATCAAGGGTTATGGGGATTGTTTATTTCCCTACCCATGGAGTAGTTGGTATACTCCAAATTTGTTCCTATTTCTCTGCATAAGGCCCTTATAGTGTAAAATGCTCAACCTGCACACTTATATGCCCCAAACTTGACATTAAGACTCAGGTTTTTAAGCATGAGACCTGGTGCTTTAGCTCCCACTGCCAGTACACCCCAGGGTCTGTTCCCCTTTTAGTAAATTGTGGCTTTTATATGTGAGTGATAAACACTGTTTCCCCAGTCTGCAGAAAGAATGTACAAAGGCTTTCACATCATTTCCCTTCTCTTATAGAGAATCAATTAAGATAGTAACAAATCACCATCCTCCCACTCCTATACAAAAAACCCTCAACACCAACCACACCCCAAAACCCTTTAAATAACACAACTTAAATAAACACACTGACTCAAGAAATGGTGAGAGATTACAGCTTTATTAAATTTGGTTTGGCCTATTTACCATTAGAGGATGTTTCCCCCTTCTAATGCAGGACCCTTAGGTCAATAGCCAGCATGGACCACATGTCCACATCCAGCAGCTTGAGCCCTCTTGCCCATGAGGAGGGGAGGGGGAGTGCAGACCCCAGCCCAGGAGAAAAGGAAGAAGGCAGGGCTGCCCTCCATCTTAATGGGCATTCAGGGGTAGACTTCCCCCTCAACCATTCAGTATCTTGCATTTCACTCTTTCTGAAGTGATGGTCACACAGTAAAGTACTGTCTGTTGTGATCTGACCCATGATATATAAAAGGTAGTACCGTGTTAGTAGTGGATAAAGCAGGAGACTGGTAGAGTAAAAGTGATACCTTTATTAACTGCAATATAATCCAGGGCCTTAAAGGGACCTTATAACCTAAAAACAACTTTGATGATTCTTGAAAGAAGTTTGTATCTATTTTCTACTTAGAATACAGTTTTTTTAGTTATTTGGATTTATGCATTAATGCATGCTATTAAACTGTCAGTGAGTGGTGGAAGTAACATCGGGCTGACAGGAAATACCTGCCCTGAATATCTAAATTAGCATAATCTATAAATGACGTAAAAACTAGGTTTCAAAGTATGACATTGTAAATTATCTAGTTCTTTTAAAGGGATAGTAATGTTTCACAAAAAAACAGCTTCAGTTAATCTTCATAGTATTTGGGCCATGGAGAGTGTTATTTCAATTGTGTCAGAGCTGTAGTTCAAGAGTAATCTATATATATAAAAGAAGACTTCTGTGTGCCTGGCAAACACACCCAGGGATGGCAATGAGGAGGAGTTACTTCTCCTACTGGGAGATTCACTGGGGGTGTGATTTGGCCCACTCACACTAATCCAGCCCACCCACCACTATAAAGTCTGAAGAAAAACAAAATGGCTGCCACTTGCTCCTGCTCCTCTCTCTCACACACACCCACCCACCACACCACACCACACCACACACCACACCACACGCTCACATTGTGCCTGGTGATGGTGGGGAGTGACATGGAAGTGAGCACAGAAGGAAGCTTTGGCCTTCAGGTAAGAGCAGCACCACTGGGGGAAGCGAGGGACCTTCCTACCTGCTCTCCAGCGCTCACAGTTCTCACCCTCACTCCTGTATATCTCTGGCCTTATGCGCACCGAGTCCTTGGCACCTTAACGGACGCGCCTTTCCAAGATCCTGGAGTGGCCTCACTGTTCCGTCGGCCCTCTCTGGATCCGTGGCAGCTGCCGTTGCCTCCTGACTGTGGGGTATTCCAGTGGCTTACATACAGCCTGAATAATGATGGGAGTGTAGTCAGGTACAAATTAATAAATAATCGGATTGTGCCTCCAGAGCATTGCACAGCCCGATGGTGAAGCCCTGTGCGTGCTCCGCATCAGCCTGTCCTTCTGCATGAAAAGAAGGGGCTACAGAGTCCAGTGCAGCGCTCAGCAACACTTACAAAACAATTCCATAAAGGTACATTTTTCATTCATAGCTGCACATTTTCACAATCAGGCTGTGCAATGCACTGGAGGCACAATCTGATTAGTTATTCTTTTACTTGACTACAACTCCCATCATCCCCAGTAATGCCTCTCTGAAGCACTGTCTTTCCGGTGGCTTCCGGTGTACCACAAGGGGATACAGAGTCCAACACATAAACGTTAATAACACTGACTACTTATACTGTAAATACGTCATTAACCTGTTAATGTCATGCAACCCTCAAACTGCCAGTTCCAACAGGGCGCTACGCACACATTGTCTCATTGTTTTAAAGTGTCACATGGGGTATGCTCACACATGTAAGATCATTACACTGGAGGGGTGCTATGTGGATGTTAGGGAGAACATACTTACCCTGAAACTCCCTTCTGTAAATTTGCATGTATGAATAATATATATGTGTCCATCTGTATGTATTTATGATAATATCTATATGTGTGCATGAATAATGTGTTTGTGTGCCTCACTATGTACCTATGATAATATGTATGTGGTGTGTATATGTATATATGTGTCTATGTATGTATGCATGTAAGTATAAACTAACACACCCTTCACAACACAGTTGTAGTCATAAATTCAATCTAACAGAACTCTATACAAGGATGAAAAACAAAAATGACGGGCAACGCCGTCCCAGATTGCTAGTTGAATGATAAAGTATCCCCCTCCTGCCCCTTTTACCTAGTGTAAGCCGCATCCCGTCAGATGTCGAATCTGGTCCTGGGACTAGACAGGTCACAGCAAGGGACAATCTTCTTACTGTGAGCATAAAAGATAAACCCTGACCTCCTTGGCAGGCTTCTTTCTTATGCTCACTGAAGATTGTCCCTTTGATCCATCCTGACAGTCTTGCTGCTCTGAGGTGAGCAGTGTTACATCAGTAAAAGTGACAGGAGGGGGATGCTTCAGTAATGAAATAACGCTCCCCATGGCCCAAATACTATGAAGATTAATTGGAGCTGTTTTTATTGTGAAACATTACTATAGCTTTAAGTACTTCAGCTTTATTGACTTGTGGGAGTTATGAAAAGAAGAACCAATGTTAACATTAGGGAATTTAACTTTTCAAATGCTAAACAGGGCTCCAACGCACTGCTTCATAAAATACAGGCTTGTTAATGACTTCGTAGTATAAACTTGATTACTTAATCTACTTCAAAGAGGAAACCAGAAACCCAACATTCTGTCAGCCTTTCTTTTGGGAGGACTTATATGTACAATTATGCTCTGGAACATGTTGAAGCAACATTTTATTAAAGGGAGTTGTTTGCATATAACTGGTACTGCCTTTGATATCCTAGAGCGTTTCCCTTAAAGATGTACTATATATGAATAAGTAGCTTTTCATTTATTTAAAGTGGAACTATGATCATAATACCATTGCCCCCAATCCATTACTAACATAGTGATATGCAAAGTCATACTGTCATTAAGCTGAATAAGTCCACGTTACTGAAGAAAAGAAACTTCTTTGGCAGGCATTACAAGAGACGCTCTGTGCGCCTGAGCCGTCAGTAACTTCCGTTACCTTAAGGTAACCAAAGAACATCACTCATCAATGCTGGCAGTGAATGGGACAGATAGCGCAGACTCAGAGGTACATTTCCACCAAGATGTCTGCACTGTTGTCCACTGGTTCCTGCTGAGGAAGTTGTTTTTCTTCAATAACGTGGACTTATTCAGCTTAATGACAGTATGGCTTTGCATATCACTGTGTTAGTAATGGATTGGGGGCAATGGTATTATGATCATAGTTCCGCTTTAAAGGGATAGTAATACTTCGTGTTATCTTTATTTTATTTTGTAAGCATTAAAAAAAACCATGAAGAACGATATAAGTCTTATCTCTCAAACCTTTATGGTTTAAGAGATATTCACAAGCAAAGTATCCCCCCCGCCCTGTTCAGCCATGTCAGAAGGGAGGTGCCCAGGTAGACTGCAGAGAGGGACAATCTTCAATTAAGATAAGGGAAAAAGCTGAAAAACTTGTAAAGGCGGGAAGAGTTTTCATACAAATAAGATTGTCCCCTGCTGTTACCTGTCTGGTCTTACAACCAGATTCACATCTGAGAAGAGATGGCTTACACTAGGAAAAAGGGGCGGGAGGGGGAAACTTTGCTTGTGAATATCTCTTAAACCATAAAGGTTTGAGCGATAAGACTTATATCGTTCTTCATGTTTTTTTAATGCCTACAAAATAAAATAAAGATAAAATAAAGTATTACTATCCCTTTAAAAGAATGAATAGTTATTAAAACAGAGGGGAATCCAACTCTTGTTCAAAAGTCAATTGTCCTCAAATGAAACATATCTATTCACATTGGAGATATTCGCCTCTAGTGAAAGGAACTTGCCTGTGTTCAGAGCAGAATGCAGGCAGGGGTGGCCTGCATGGGCCCATGGGATTACTGTACAGAAGAAACACAGTTCCCATCATGAAGATAATGGGAACTGTAGATGTTCACAGATGAAGGAGGTCGGGGGGTGGGAGAAATGCAGGATGGTGAAATTTTGTCAGATTTATGTTGATTCACTATAAAAAAAATAAGCAGGCACTGGAAATACATAGAAAGCTACCTAATAATCACTAAAACCTAAAACATACAGCTATCCAAAGAAAATTTCTCTTGGAAAGAAAGGCCAGGAAGATACAGAGAAAGTCTCTCCAGCCCTTCCCAAAGAGAAGAAAAGAGGTCTGTTAATGGAGGCACACAGGTAAGCAAAAATACAGAATAATAATATAAATGCTTTATTGATGCAAAACAGATGAGTGCAAGACATCTAAAAACAATTAAAAAATACACATAAAGGGAATATCAGAAGTTCCTCCAGCTGGTACGCAATTAATAAATATAAGTCATAAAGTGCAAACAAAAGAAAAACACTAACATAAAAAATAAAGAAATACAGTCATGAACCCACCTGATGTAAAAATAGCCCCATACGATGGAAAAATACACAAGTATTCTAACTAACCCAAATATTAAATAAACGTGCAAAACTACACCAATAAGAAATGATAAATCCTACCTATATAATTGCACAGATGTAAGTATCCATCCAATAAAACTAAGTGACCACAGCAAACATCAAATGTTCAAAAGAAAGAATAAATTTAGCCATCGAAAAAATCAGGGTACTTTCAAAAGGGAGAAGACTAAATGCAATGCTGGAGTGAACTTGTGATTCCCATTAGCAGCTGATCCCAACACTTGTCACCATGAACACTTCGTCAGGGGATAACAAACAAGAAACGGCTGCTGATATTTAAACAAACAGGGGCCAATGGGAAATAAGCGTGATCGTCACCTGACACAGCACATTTAGAAAAACAGCACACATCGAAGATGAATGCTAAATAATTCTACCTATATTACATAATCATATAGTCAATAGTCAGTTGTCCACTGTCAGTTTCACAGAAATTAGTGCAATATGTGCTTGATGAAAGCTGTAACCACGCATGCGCCACTAGATAAAAGTCGCCGATAGATAAGTCAGTATGAATGCATAATTAATGTGCAAGCGCTGTTTGTACTGAAGTACTGATTACGGCATCATGCGCATGCGCATTCCATAATTATCTCCGATATACTGGGAGACCTATTACGCATAGCACATAATTCAATACCATTGTATGACACATATAATCAAGTATACATGTGCTGTGGCATCATCATATAATAAATAATGCCCCAATATCATGTAGCACCATCGATCTAACATTATTGGTTAGTTACTGGTAAAAATACTATGACAATGCCTATGAACGAAAAACATTAATTCCCACTGTCCCCAGTATAGTAGTTCTAATATTACCCAAAGAAACAAGTGAAGAGAGCGGTAAACAAAGACTACAAAGTTTAAATTTAGAGCAATTAACAATAAGTTTTATAATAGTCCATATGTTGGATATGTAAATCCAATAATCCAAATATCCATATATGTAGATTAGTAAAACATAAATGGAGACTCCTGTTATTTCCATCTTTGATTTGTTATGTCCACTATCAATTGTACTATAATTCTTTATAACTGTTCGTGTGTTTATCCATTGGGTATTGTGGCGATGTTAATTAATGGTGACTAAAACCAAAATCCCTTGATGTCCACCAATGTTGTTCTTATTTAGAACACACACCTATGGAATTTTGAGAACAAAGTTCTGTATGCCTTCAAAAACTTGTGGATACATGTTTTTAAATCTAGCCAATATTCCAATATTCCACTACAGTCCAATCTTATTCCCATGTGATCTGCCAGTCATAGACTATGGAGATGTAGTATATGCTCCCACGCCACAAATCCATCTTAGTAAATCTGTGATATGCTTAAAGATCTAAATTGGTTAACACTCAAATCTAGATGTGCCCTCCACCTTTCTTGCTTAGTATATAATCAATTCTCTGGAAAACTACCAGACTACCCGAGCAGTGTGCACACTCCAGCTCTCCATACTAACTATAACCTCTGCTCCACTGCTAACAACTCACTGAGTATACCACAATACAAGAAAGAAGCCGATCGATCTGCCTCCTCCTCCTTCAGAGCCTGGAATAGCCTGCTCGAAAAAAAATCATATTTTCTCCTAGTCTAAAATCCCTAAAAATAACTGCTTCTTTATATCTAAAAACAGTATGTAACTGTATATAACTTTTAAGCATGTATGTATGTTTTTATGTGTGTATATATAATGTTTCTCTATTTGTGTAAATATGTAACCTTTTACTGTAAACTCTCCAGGACATTCTTGAAAATGAGAGAAATCTTAATGTATTCTTCCTGGTAAATCATTCTCTAAATAAATAAATAAAATCGCTTAAAACAATTCTAAACACGAATACAGCTGTTCCTTGTAAACAAAAAAGATATTCGGAATGAAGGCACCTTCTTTACACATTAAATAGAAGCACCTATTAACCCATAAGATTTATTTATGGGTGACAGACACACTGTATTTACCCTTAGTGCACCACTCCTGGTTGCCCATCCCTGTATTAGGGTCTAAATTTCAGCCTAGTTTGTCTCCTGATGCAGCATTTTCTGATTTGGGAAACATTCATGAACACAGCTTCAATTAATTGCAATGTTGCGCACATCAGAAGTTTCTAGCTGAATCACTACCATTGAAACATATGGAAATGCAGAAAACCACTGCTAAACTGCTCTATGATTAAGTCCACAAATGTCGCAGGGGAAGATTGACCTATCGGGGGATCAGGCTTCCCCGGTGGGCTGCCCAGTCATGGTCTGGTGGGGAGATCAGATGATCTCACATCTCCACTGCACAATGTTGTGCATGTGAGGCACAGCTCTCACCAGGCTGGTGTAGAATGGAATACTGTCCTGTCATCAGTATCCGTTCCGCCTCCAAGGCTGACTTAGCCCCAGCTTTGCTCTGCCTGCAGTGTATGTCCTGCTGCAGTGCATGATGAGTATGCAGAGTTTCTGGGTCCTAAATACCTAATAGTTTAAATTTGCATTTAGGTGCAGAACACATTGCACAGCAATGTGTACCACACTGATTAACCCCTTGTATGCCAGAAAGGTGAATAAAGGTATTGATTACTGGTGAATGATGCCTCTTTAGCACACAAGGGGTTAATCAGTGAGCTACACATTCCTGTGCAATGTGTTGTGCACTTATGAGACATTCAATGGCTTAATCGCAGAATAACATTGCTGTACACCTCTCTGGCATACAAGGGGTTAATAACTGACAATGTTTACCTCTATAGCACAGAGTAAGTTAAGGGGTTAACAATGACCATTTATGCCTCTCTAGCAATGCATACAATGGGTTAAGGGGTTAACAATGACCAGTTATGGCTCTCTAGCAACGCATACAGTGGGTTAAGGGGTTAACAAAGACCATTTATGCCTCTCTAGCAATGCATACATTGGGTTAAGGGGTTAACAAAGACCATTTATGCCTCTCTAGCAATGCATGCAGTGGGTTAAGGGGTTAAAAATGACCATTTATGCCTCTCTAGCAATGCATACATTGGGTTAAGGGGTTAACAATGACCATTTATGCCTCTCTAGCAATGCATACATTGGGTTAAGGGGTTATAATGTTTTCATTTTTTAAATAAAATTGTTAGTTTGACGAAAATAAACGAGTAAAGATTGCCCTGTGCCCTACTTCCGCACAGACTGTGGTTACCAGCTCTGCACCGCAGTCTGCCACTCCTCCTCTGCTCCCCTCCCTCTATCCAGCCTTCTCCAATGACGGAGGCTTTCTGCATGTAAGCTTGAGCGCTCTCTGGCCAATGAGAGTGCCCCAGTTGACATGCAGAAAGCCTAGTTGGGACATAAACTAACCATTTAGACCAACATGTATAGGAGTGATAGATCTCCTTTAAATAATGAACCAATGAGAATATACAAATCAAGGTTGTTTCAACTTGGGGCATTGTTTAATATTGTAATTAAGATCTTAGTACCTGCCAATTTATTTGTCATATTCTCTTTTGAGAAGCCAAAAACTAAAATGTGGTTCCTTACTAGTAAAAGTTAGCTACTTCAACAGTCTTAAAGGGATAGTATTACTTAAAAAATACTAATCCCTATGTTAAAGCCCTTGAATAAAGATGAAAAATGCCCCCAGCGGCATCTCTCAAACCCTTATGGTTTGAGAAATACCCTCTTTCAAAGTTCGCTCCTGGCTGATGTCGGCATTCTAGCTGACAGCAGGGGAATCCTCTCCTGAGATCAGCCGGCGGCTCTGCAGCAGAGCCGAGATCGCGTTAATAAAGAAGAAATCTATCACTAAAAAGGTCTTCTACGTGTGCTTGGTTTGCAAGCAAATGTAGAAGACCTTTTAAGTGAAGGATTTCCTTTTTGTTAATGCAATCTCTGCTCTGCTGCAGAGCCACAGACGGTCCCGGGACCGTATTTCCCTGCTGTCAGCTAGAATGCTGACTTCAGCCAGGGGAGAACTTTGAAAGCGGTTATCTCTCAAACCATAAGGGTTTGAGAGATGCCGCTGGAAGCATTTTTCATCTTTATTCAAGGGCTTTAACATAGGGATTAGTATTTTTTAAGTAATACTATCCCTTTAAGCTGTCAAAGTAGATATTCGTAAGCTGAAGTGATATCAGAAATCCCTGCAATGGAATCATTGATCTGCCAATTTCCTGTGGTGGTTCTCTGGGTCATTGTATTAGTTCCCAGTCAGCCTCTACATCAGCTCCCAAAGATGCTGAACTGCAGTCAAAAAACAACCTCCTCTGATCTGGCAGCAATATAATTAAAACCTTTGTTTGGCTGACAAGGCACTGAAGGTGAGAGAATGCGGGCGGCTTGAACAGGGCTAAACACGGCCCAAAATGTTAGGAGGTTTATTCGTTAATTCCTATGTTATCCCATATGTTATACCTATATGCTTTTTTCACACACTGTTCCACTGTTTAATCAATAGCTTAGCTGGACATCAGAATTTCACTAAATTAAAATGCTTTATTGATTTTGCCTCTTGTGTGGGATTTATTTTTCCTATGTCTGTTCCATTGAAACTATTGAGACACTTTCTATAGCGAAAGAGAGAAAATTAAACACAGACATAAAATGGTGATCATTACAGGCACTTGAAGATAATCTGCAAGGAACAGCTATACCAGATTTCTATAGGAAGGACTGTTGCATAAGTGCAACCTTCTGTTAAACAAATTATGCCCTTGGGTCCTAGAGACATCTCCAGCCCATTGCTTCTCAGTGTGGTAGCAACGTTGCTAGCATCCAAGGTGTTTAGAGCCATTACAGCTATAAATATAATTTTTTAACAATTTTAGTGCTAGATGGCAGAGAAACTGTTTGTAATCGCCTCTGACATTCAAATTGCTACAAGTATCACCAAATAACACAGATACACCCTGTAGGTATTAGTACTCTTTCTGGTACCACTAATGAATATGATGTACAGGTATTTTAATTTGAATGGAGATTCGTTTTTTTCTTCTTAACAATAGGCTGGATTCCATTGAATGTGATAAATGTTATGCCCCTGCGATGGAATTCATCCCACTGAATAAAAAGCACATCGCATTAATGAACTGTAAATATATATATATATAGCAATTCTCAGCACGTTGAGGCTGCTTTACAAGAGCTGGAATAATTCTAGGGCAAACCAATTATATTATAGGGGACAAATAAAAAATCTCACTTATTTAAATTGTACTTTTAACTTCTTGAATGTTAAAGAGCTCTCAGCTGTATTGCTTCACAATGCAGTGGAGACCTGTCTAGTTTTCAAAAGTGTAAAAGCTCCATTTAAGTCAATGGGAATTTTGTAAATGTCTATTTGATCCCTATGGTGTGTATGGTTTGTTCCAGATCTTCTATGTACACTAATCTCAGAATGTTATTACCTTAAACTCAGAGATTTTAAATCATCCCGTGTAACATGCCAAAGAATATCCTCAAGTCGATAATCTTCTGCCAAAAACTGAAACAAAACATATAAAACAAAACTTTAACAAGCATTTTCAGTTACATATTTGAAAGGTTAAAGGGATAGTAATGTCTTAATTACATACAAAGTCATATTGTACAGCATAAAATAAGAAATCAATAAGTGCTATTCCTATCTATCAAACCTTTATGGCTTGAGAGATAGAGTTCTAAAGTTCCCCCTCCCTGATGTCAGCTGTAGAGCTGACAGAAGGAGATCTGTGCCGGCCGACACAAGGAGGCTCTTCAGCAGAGCTGCAATGTCCTGATTTAAAAATAAATACTTCTTTGGAACAGGCTAAAAAGTGTGTTTGCAAACCAAGCACACTTTGTAGACTGTTCCAATGAAGAATTTCTGTTTAAATTGCACTATTGCAGCTCTGCTGAAGAGCTGCCTGTCGGTCCCCAGACCAGGAACTCCTTGCTGGAGGGAGAGGGGAACTTTAGAACACCCTATCTCTCAAACCATAAAGGTTTGAGAGATAGGAATATCACCAGTGGATTTCTTATTTTATGCTGTACAATATGACTTTTTATGTAATTAACACGTTACAATCCCTTTAAACTATTAGGGGTTATGAACAGGTTTTGCAAGGTAATTCATGATGGGAATGCAGCCATGTAAAATATTACGTAACTAGTTGAAGAGCCCGTTACACGGGCCACAGTGCCACTGCCAGCCAGTTGTGGGGCGGTCATGCGCAGTAGAGACCACCCGCGCCGCGGCTGATACAGATCTGGATACTCCGAAGACCGCAGCAAGCGCAGCAGTCTCTACTATGCATGACTGCGTCGTTACACACGTTTTAGTGAATTATTATATAGGATGGTATGGCCTAGAACCTGGGAATCCAACATGTGGCCCGTAGACCAACTGCGACCTGCCTGAACCCAGTATGAGACCCACCTGAGATTTTTAACAAAATACTATTTTACTAAATTAAGTAGCACACAGTAACTAGTAGGCCAGTAGATCCTTAACCCTTTGATTACCAGAGGGGTACATAACTCACTGCTTTGCAATGTATTACGTGCCCCTCTGGCACTCAAAGGGTCAACTACCTTCAAACATATGCTGTTTTATAACACACTCTCTGCAGTTCCATAGATGAATTCAGTCTGTTAAAGGGATAGTAATGTTTCAGAAAAACAGCAGCTCCAATTAATCTTCATAGTATTTGGGCCATGGAGAGTGTTATTTCACGATTGTGAGCGTTGTAGATCAAGAGTAATTGAATGATAAAGTTTCCCCCTCCCGCCCCTTTTACCTAGTGTAACACTGCTCAGCTCAGATGTGGAATCCAGTCCATAGACCAGACAGATCACAGCAAGGGACAATCTTCTTACTCTGAGAACAATGAAAAACTTGCCCCCCTTGACAGGTTTTTCAGATTTTTCCCTTATCTTAATTGAAGATTGTCCCTCTCTGCAATCTACCTGGACACTCCCTGCTGCTCTACGCTGAGAAGTGTTACATCAGTAGAAGGGGTGGGAGGGGGATACTATATCATTCAATTACTCTTGAACTACAACTCTGACAGAATTGAAATAACACTCTCCATGGCCCAAATACTATGATGATTAATTAGAGCTGCTTTTATTATGAAACATTACTATTCCTTTAAAGTGGACCTACCACAACAGTTCTGATTGGTAAATAAAAACGACTAGTTTACTTTATATTTTTATTTTGTTCTAAGATGCACTGTTTGCTTTATTTTTGTGAGGAGGACTTATCCATGTTATAAGTCATTCCCTCAGTGGAAGCTTCTGTCTTGAAAGGATTTGCGTGATTTCTACTGCTCTGGTGAAAACTGATGCTTTAGCACCCAACCAATGTGAAGAGAGGTGATTTTCTGGACGTGAGTGTAATTAATTATTCCGTTTTATCTGACACGGGCGCAATTTAATTGACACTGTTAATAAAACTAAAGTACCGTCAGTATTCTATTACCTTCACTGTGATACACTACTGAACGGTAAAAAAGCTAAACAGGCACTAAATTTGCACTCATTGAGATCAATGACAAAGGCAACAAATTTGCAATTCAATTACATTCGGTGGCTAATAACACGCGTTAAGGTACTCACTTTTATAGCCTAAAAGTTACACCTAACAAAATTGGAGTTGAGCCCCCTAATGGGTGTTGCTAACCACCAACATGTAAGATAAATGTGTTAAAAAAAAAAAAAACAACAAGCATGTGCAACTAGTGATCCCTACACTAGTGACCTGTGGATGCATTGATAGTTACCTGTAAGTCTGAGGTCCAGTGGGTTCTTCTGCATGCTGATCTTCTGCTTTAAAGGGATAGTAACACTTCGTTTTAACTTTATTTTATTTTGTAGTCATTAAAAAAACATGAAGAATGATATAAGTCTTATCTCTCAAACCTTTATGGTTTATGAGATATTCACAAGCAAAGTTCCCCTCCCCGCCCCTTTTTCCTAGTGTAAGCCATCTCTTCTCAGATGTGGATCAGGTTGTATGACAGTACAGATAACAGAAGGGGACAATTTTCTTTGTATGAAAACAATGAAAGCCCTTCCCCCCTTGAAAAGTTTTTCAGCTTTTTCCATTATCTTAATTGAAGATTGTCCCTCTCTGCAGTCTACCTGGGCATCTCCCTTCTTATCTGGTTGAACAGGGGGGGGATACTTTGTTTGTGAATATCTCTTAAACCATAAATGTTTCAGAGATAAGACTTATATCATTCTTCATGTTTTTTTAATGCCTACAAAATAAAATAAAGTTAAAATGAAGTATTACTATCCCTTTAATTCATCTTTGTATTCTTCTCTAAGCTTCTTTTGTTCATCTTCTTTCTTCTTCTTTCAAATGAATGCTCTCTGTAGAAAACAAGAAGAATACATGAGATGCAATGCCCCCATAAAGTGTCAATCTTGCTATCGTTGCCGCAGCTGGCAGAATGAAAAAATAAAATAAAACCCCTCTTGTATCTTTCGGCCATTGTCCGATCTACGTGGAGGGAAATTTGAACAGAGACTAGCTTTTATATGGCCAGTCTCTGTTCAAAAGTGTTCCCAAGGTCCCAGCGGCTGGGATGTGGGGTTATGAAGGGCACAGAATGTGCCATGCAGTAACCACACCTCCCAGCCAATCAGCTTCTAGCTGGAGGGATGATGAAATGCGCTAGAAGCTGCTTGGCTGGGATGTGTGGTGGCCTGCGTAACGCCACATCCCAGACAATGGGAGCATGGGATCCATTTTCCTCAGTGTGGATCAGGCAACGGCCAGAAAGGTACAAGAAGGGTTTTTGTTGTTTCTTACATTCTGCCGGTGACAAATGCACTTTATGGGGGGACTTGCATCTCATGTATTCTTCTTGTTTTCTACAGAAATCATTCACTTGAAAGAAAACGAAAGAAGGTGAAGACAGAAGATGAAGAAAAGAAGCTTAGAGAAGAAGACATAAAAATGAATTCAATAGGAAGACCAGCGTTCACAAGTCTGTACCTCAGATTCACAGGTAAGTGTTACAGCTTTGGGGTATGGGATCGGGGATAGTGTTAGGGCTAGTATTGTTTAACTTTATTGTTAATGTTAGTTTGTCACAGCTTACCTTGACTCCAGCATGATTACAGGTGTGAGGCTTCAAGCAGGCCTCTGTTTTATCTGTTTGCTTACTGTAGTCTCCTCCTACCTACTTCATACTTCCTCCCTCTGAGCTGCTCCTCCTACTTCCTGTGGAGGGGTTTAAAAGGCAGACTGAGGCCTGACTCAGATGCCCTTGCGTTGTTGTTCTTAGGTGAAGTACTTGGGCTCTGTGTGTGACCTTGCTATCTACGAAAACTCACTCTGTGTATGACCTGGCTATTTATGAGAACCCGCACTGTGCATGACCCGGCTAAGTAAGAGAACCCTCTCTGTGTATGACCCAGATACATATGAGAACCCTCTCTCTGTGTATGACCCAGCTAAGTATGAGAACCCTCTCTGTGTATGACCCAGTGATCACGAGTACCCCTTACTGTGATCAATTTGTACTATTGGCCTAAGACAGACCACTGTTGTGGACAGACAGTCTGATTGGTGACTGCAGGCGAGAGTCACAGGGTCTCTTAGCGGTGATTGCAGGCGTGGGCCAGTTCTCCAGTCCATCAGTCCTTATGTTCCTGTTCATCGGATCAAGATTACTGTTCCAGTGTTCCAGTCGACGGATCAAGAGCTAGCGTTCCTGTTTCCTGCTGAGGCTCACAGGGGCTTCGGCCCAGTCTCCAGCATTGTGGTCTAGCTTGAGGCCTACTATTTCTGGTAGTAGTGTCGCCAGCTAGTAACCCTTTGCTTGTTGTACTACTTATTTATTGCTGTGATTTATTCAAATAAATATTTTGCATTGCATTACCGTACTGAGTTCTGAACTTTCCTGGGTGCCCATGACAGTACGCAAGGGACTCTGAGTCAGGCCTCAGTCTGCCTTTTAAACCCCTCCACAGGAAGTAGGAGGAGCAGCTCAGAGGGAGGAAGTAGGTAGGAGGAAACTACAGTAAGCAAACAGATAAAACAGAGGCCTGCAGCCTGCTTGAAGCCTCGCGCCTGTAATCATGCTGGAGTCAAGGTAAGCTGTGACAGTTTTAAACCCCTCCACAGGAAGTAGGAGGCGCAGCTCAGAGGGAGGAAGTAGGAGACTACAGTAAGAAAAACAGAGGCCTGCAGCCTGCTTGAAGCCTCGCGCCTGTAATCATGCTGGAGTCAAGGTAAGCTGTGACATAGTTGTAATATAGGGCCAAGGGTAGGGTTAGTGTTTGGGAGCTGGGTCACTGTGTGTTTTAGCTCATGATCAATTTCTGACAGAGTGTCAAACAGAGAGCATTAGGTAGTTTCCTCTGATGTTTCCATGTTTTACGCTATGTAGCATGCGTTATGGGAAAAGAAAAAACACAACAAACGCTGGGCCGCAAGTTAGGTTCTGTGGTTCAACGTTCTTCGTGGTTAATGTTGGTAGGTCAATTGAATTCCGACGGTACCACTGTGTGTGTGTACCATACGATATTTATTTTTTGCCCTACTGTGTGTTTTACTGGTGGTAATTGAATCAAGCCCTAAGTCAGAGAAACGAGATCTGCTACGTTTGGATTCCACAACTAAGAAATCAAAAATATTTAAAACAACCTATTTTGGAAAAGAGGCAGTATAAACATACATTTCATTAGATTAAAAGCTAAGCACGTCCTCAGTGACTTGATCAAATTGATTAGTGACTAGCAATAGGCCTATAACTCTGCATTTTTATACACATAAAGCTTATTAAATTATTTTTATTTTTGTTATCAATAAAAAATGAAAGTGGCCCTTGAAGTTATATACTTCTGATTATGCGCCCCACTATTGGAGTGTTCCTATTTATCACTATGGTGTTGACTGACAGCCTCTATCACTCATAACATGAAATGTAAAACCAGAAAATTAAGTGGAAGGCTTGGCCTGAATTTGTGGGAGGGGCTGTAGGCCAACAAGCAGTAAGGCAGAATCATGAAAACTGTTTTCACAACATCACAAATAGCAAGAATCATAAAGTTTTTCTAAGTCATTGAGGTACCAAATACCACCAGAAAGAGTTAAATACCTTATTTATTGTATCTTCATCCACTCTGTTCTCTCTTAGCCAGTAAATAAGTTCTAGGTCTTCACTGGACGTATTGGAGGGTCTTATGTGGAACACAGAAATACCTGGGATATCTGAAACAGAGATGAAAATGTAACATTCTTCATGATACACAATTTTACCCCATTATCTATCTCTCTATCTATCTATTGTACAACGCTGCAGAATTAGTTGGTGCTATATAAATAAATAATAATATCTCTCTGTCTCTTTATATATATATCTTTATAATGTCTGTGTGTGTGTGTATAGGGAGGGGGCCTGCTTCCCTGATCAGACACGGTGGTCCCTGCAGTTTCCATGATGTGTATGTGATGTGTCAAATTGAGTCCCCAGACAACCGGGCTAGCCCACAGGTATTCTGGGAGATCTCTTGGTGGGCCCTTTTTAAGTATATTCTGTATATTCACTGATGAGGCCTTAACAAGGCTAAAAAATGCATCGGTAGGGTTGACTGTTCTCCTTATTTGCAAAGGCACTGCCTGACACTTTGTGACAGGTTTACATTTTTTGGAGGCTCAATATGATGTGGTTATATAGTTTAATTTACAGAAAATGACTAGTAAATCATATAGGCAGATTTTGTTTCCCTGTAAAACAAACTAAACTTTTCTTGGGGTGACGGTCCACCTTAAGCGTTATTCTCATTTTCTTTAAACATGGGACGAAACATACATCTGGGGTTTGCTACAATTGAGATTGACTGGATACCATCCCATAGAACAAGCCATTAAGAGTGGTTTCTATGAGCATCACTTTCATCTGACAACCAAGATCATGTTGCAATGAAATGCACTGGAACGTGCTAAAGAACAAAACCGACTATTTTTAAAACCGACTATTCACACAGTATATTAAACAATGGATAGAACCAAGAAATATCCACTCAGACCTTTAGTAATTCACAGACGAGTTCTCATCATAAAGCATCTTTTCATTCCTCATTTCCCTTTTAGCTTAAAACTATTTTAACTAGTAAAATAGTCAGCTATTCCTCATACAAAGTAACAATGACTTATCTGGCAGAGATGGAGTTGTATCTTGGTGCATGTAAAGGCTAGAAGCAGATAGGAAAATATATATACACTATTATTTTTCTAACCCATTTTTACTCACTTATTGGCTGTGACCTAATTTGAAGCTGTTTGATTTCTCTGTCCTTCTCTTCAATGGCCTGTCTTAGCAGAACTTGGAATTCTTTCTCTTTATGTAACAATTCTTCCATAAGCCTAGGAGAAGAGATACATGTGATTTCTTGTGATTTAGGAAAGTTATGCAATGTTTTTATAATACTAGTGCTGATTTTATTTTTCATGCTTTTACATTTTGCAGCCACACTGCCATCCCAGAATTCCATGACGTGCCAGGACCATCACCGGTCCTTAACATCTGGACACACGTGATGGTCATTAAGGGGTTAATATAGATCATTGATTCCCAGCTCCAGTTCTTGGGACATCCCAGCAGCTCAGGTGTTAAAGATTCCCTGATTAAACACTAGTATGTCTTTCACAGTAATGGAGCCACTGATTAGCCACATGTGATAAATCAGGGATATCCTTAACCCTTTGTGTGCCAGAGGAGTGCTCAGAAATGCGTTGTGCACCCCTCTGGCACCCAAAGGGTTAAAGCCTGGCATGTAGGTATGCCTTGAGGACTAACTTAGAGTAACATTTATACAGATTGTCAGATGGTACTGCTATATACCCCCTCCAAAGAACTGGATATTATATGGTTGTAGCAAGAAAGACTTAAAGAGATAGTAACATCATAATATAAACATACATGGGATTGTTCAATACACTTTTATATAATGTGTAGTGTATTTAGTACTGTCTGTACCTCTGTATTCTACTTGAAAATCGAATTATCATTTTCCCCCTCCCGCCCCTTTGCTTCATGTCATTCACAGTTCAGTGAGATCGGAAAGCCGGTCCGGATGGATCATGAGGGACAATATTTTGTCAGTATAAGGAAAACCCTGCCCCATTTGTCAAGGGAAGCAGTGTTTTCGTTATACTGACACACACAATATTGTCACTCATTGTGATCCGTCCGGTCAAGCTTGACCGGCTATACATCATATATCTTGCTATCATATAGCAACAAAGAGGTATGATTTATGAAGTCCAAATCTTACCTGTTTGACTCTATTCTCAGTCTTCCCAGCTGCATATTCAGTGATCGGTGAGCAGTCTGAGAGTCATGGGACACAGTGGAGCTAAGGGTGCTCACACCTGAAGTCTGCACGGTGTCCTCATTGACTGTGTTGGGCATTTGGGCCGTCTGCCCTGTAGTCTGATCATTATGGTCTTCCTCCACTTCTATGTCATCCTGGTCTGCTGGGTCACTTTCAGACGTAATGCTAAAATGTGGCCTCAGCTCTTTGGATAAATATGAAAAATAGCAAATTATAGATCAAAATCTATGTACTGAAACATACACATATTGGCCCTTTTGTATAAAAGCAATATGTAGCACTTCTGGGGCAAACCATTTGCTCCATAAGGGAGAACAGAAAATAAACATAAAATTGAGTTTTTAACTCATTGATGCTAGGGGGTGTATCTCCAACACACTGCACAGCATGCAATGGGTTCATTTTATTAATGGGGTGTCAGACAGTGTATGTGTGGTTGTGTGACTACCAGTGGAACAAGGCTAGGGTGTCAGACAGTGTATGTGTAGTTCTGTGACTACCAGTGGAACAAGGCTGGGGCATCAGACAGTGTATGTGACTACAGTGGGAAAAAAGGTTGGGGTGTCAGACAGTGTATGTGTGGCTCTGTGACTACCAGTGGAACAAGGCTAGGGTGTCAGACAGTGTATGTGTGGTTCTGTGACTACCAGTGGAACAAGGCTGGGGCATCAGACAGTGTATGTGACTACAGTGGAAAAAAGGTTGGGGTGTCAGACAGTGTGTCTGTGTGGTTCTGTACTACAGCGGAACAAGTTTGGAGTGACAGGCAGTATATGTGTGGCCCTATGGCTGACAATGGACTTGTGTGAAGTTTCATACAGTGCAATTTGTTTTTCTATTAGCCTTCACTTGTAAAAAGCACTATAGCCTAAGTTCCCAAGTTGCATCCTAATACTTTAAAATGATATAGAATTAACAGCTTGAATGCCTCTCTAGCTTCAAGTGGTTAAGTTGTTAAATTATTAGGATTCTGCAGGCATTTCAATGGAAACTAAAGGGTTCTGCCACTGCAAACAGTTTGAGAACTATCGCAACAGACTACATTCAATGCAAGGCTACATTTTACAGCATCAAATCTCTCAGTAACCATGTGTATATGTTTAATGTGTGTGACTCACCTGGCACCAGAATGGTGATAGCCGTCTGCACAGCCTTTCGGATGATACTGTCTAAGGCAAACATCCAGTGGGGCTTGATGTTATGGTTTCTTAGCACTTTGTTGACCTGGTGACACAAAAAGCAGTTTCCAAAATGAACTTACTATAACTGGTTCAATACAATCATCTTCGTCACAGATTGGTAAATATTTGTGTAGCAATTATTCCACTGTTGAAAAGTAAATACTAGCATACTATTCTCTTGCAGTTTAGGAGCTAATACCTTTGAAACAAATTTATGAAAAATGGAATATGCAAGCACGCACATTTTTTCTGACCTTAAAGGGGAACTTTACACTAAGAATAGGTGCCTCTTAATTTATCAATAGGATTTACCTAGTCAAGTTTTATTCAGCAACAGAAGCAATTTATTTTTATTTACTGATTTTTGTTTAGATTTGATCTCTGTTTCACTAGTCCTGTGAAAATTACGGAGATAGGAAACTCAAACCAAATTGTAGTTATTGGTTTCTTGCTATCTAGATAGGATAAGTTGGTTATCTGTCACTTGATATATAGATAAGAATCGCAAACCAAGATTGTTATCTGTCACTCTCTATATTGATAGGAGTCACAAACCAGGATTGTTATCTGTCACTCTCTATACAGATAGGAGTCACAAACCAACATGGTTATCTGTCACTCTCTATATAGATAGGAGTCACAAACCAACATGGTTATCTGTCACTCTCTATATAGATAGGAGTCACAAACCAACATGGTTATCTGTCACTCTCTATATTGATAGGAGTCACAAACCAGGATTGTTATCTGTCACTCTCTATACAGATAGGAGTCACAAACCAACATGGTTATCTGTCACTCTCTATATAGATAGGAGTCACAAACCAACATGGTTATCTGTCACTCTCTATATAGATAGGAGTCACAAACCAACATGGTTATCTGTCACTCTCTATATAGATAGAAGTCACAAAGCAAGATGGTTATCTGTCACTCTCTCTATAGATAGGAGTCACAAACCAACATGGTTATCTGTCACTCTCTATATAGGTAGGAGTCACAAAGCAAGATGGTTATCTGTCACTCTCTATATAGATAGGTGTCACAAACCAACATGGTTACTTGTCACTCTCTATATTGATAGGAGTCACAAACCAAGATTGTTATCTGTCACTATCTATATTGATAGAAGTCACAAACCAAGATGGTTATCTGTCACTATCTATATAGATAGGAGTCACAAACCAAGATGGTTATCTGTCACTCTCTATATAGATAGGAGTCACAAACCAACATGGTTATCTGTCACTCTCTATATAGATGGGAGTTATAAACCAACATGGTTATCTGTCACATGCTATCCAGATAGGAGACTCTAATTAAGTAACAGTAGCTATATAGATAGGACACACTAATCAAGTCGAATTTATCTGTTACTTGCTAAATAGATAGGGCATTCTAACCAAGCAGACGTTATTTGTCACTTACTATATAGATAGGAGACTCAAAACCAAACCGGTAATCTTGCCATACAGTCAAGGGACTCAAACCAAGTTGAAGTTACTGGTCATTTTCTATATAGGTAGGATAGTCTAAGCAAGCTGAAGTTATCTGTCAATTTCTATATAGATGGGAGTTACAAAAAAGTTTACATTGTCTGTCACTTTTTATACCATTGGTGGACAATCTACCTGCAAGTATGTCGGACTGTAACGACTATTATCTCCTGCCAGTCCCCTTTTTTGTGAAACAATTGATTTGGACCACAGATGGGCCATAGATGCTCTTTTTACTATTCTGACCATTTAATCTTTTTAATTCATCCTTAACAGGCTCACCTTTAACACCCCAGTAATTCCACAGATGTCTATTGATGGAGCATATGGAAATACTGTTAACTTTGGAACTCAACAGAGTGGGTAGTCTGTTGAGCAGAAACATCAATGACAGGCTTGATAATTATGACACAGTAAGTTATAGACTATGATTGTTCTTTCACTCAGAAATGTATTTCATGGCACCCTACCCCCAAACCAAATGTAACAGACAAATAAAATATCACATATAAAATCAGCTCCCACTGCGAAAGATATCTTGTTGAAGTAAAACTTTATAATGCATACACCTCTGTCTATGCCCCAAACTGAGAGGGGGTTTCCAGCTGCAAAAGACCTCTCTTGTACTTTATTATCCCTATCAGATCAGAGAGAGTGAGAGACAAATTAATTGGAAATATCGATACTGCCAAGTATCAAGCAGAGCAGTACAATGACCTTGCTTCCCTACAATGGCTGCCTCCACACAGTTTTTAAGACCAGTGTTTAAGACATTTGCATTTTTTGTGGCTGCTGACAGGGTACAGTATACTGATTATTGTACAAGTCTTATCATCCCTTCAGGCCAAGGGTAGGAAACCACTGGCTCTCCAGCTACTGGGGACTAAAATTCCCATCATTTCAATAATGGAAACTGTAGTCCCCAACAGCTGGAAAGCCAATGTTTTCCTACCCCATCTTTAATCCTTTGAATGCAGAGGATTACACAACACATTGCTGTGCAATGCCTTTCATACCCCCCCGGCACTGAAATGCCATATAATGTAGCTGGAGGCATTAACATTAATCAAACCAAAAAACAACTCTCTTAATTCTTACTTTTATATTGCACTAGGAAAGTTAATATTTTGAGAACCTAATGATTATTTGGGAAAGTAAAATGTATATTCTGTGTGAAAAAATAATAATAATAAAAAAAAAGAATGGTGATTCTTTGAACAAGAACTAAGGATCTCTAAACATACTAACTAAAAGCATCACAATTTGTAACAAAATGTCCCTTTAATAAAATACATCCACCAGAGGGCGCACCATTGTACCAAAAAAACAACTAATGCTCTCTGATATACATAAACCAACATCTAAAATGTTATATACTGTTGTAATATCCTGTACTCCATATAAGTATCTGTAAAACATCTGTTTCTCTTGCCCTTAACCTTGCTTTTCAGATAAATGTGTACACAGTCATCAGATTTAGATCTGGTAATACATAATTTATTTCTGAGACAATCACTAACCCTTTGTGTGCCAGAGGGGTATGCAGTGCATTGCAAAGCAGTGCATTTCCCTCTGGAAATCAAAAGGTTAAATTATTAAGTAATAAACAATACATTTAAATAGGTGTGTAAACACAGCAAATAAAGAAATATTGGGACATATGGGATACATTATTTAAAGGCAAAAATACTGAGAAAAAATGGTCAGAAATCAAATTTAGGTTGCAGAAAATTACCAAACAGTATATACCAATGGGGAACAAATGCAAAAGAAGTAAATCACTTGTAGTTAACTGCACATGTAAAGAAGGAAATGGCAAGGAAAAAAAGCATTCAAACTATTTAACTCTGAAGGAACTGAACATTATTTCTTAAAATACAGGGAATGCAACAAAGATTGCAAAAAAGGCAATTAGGGTAGCAAAAAACAGATAATGAAACTTGAATTGCAAGGGAAAGCAAGACTAATCCAAAAAAAAGTTTTTCAAATATATAAATAGCAAAAAACTTCAGGGGGAGTGTATTGGACCTTTCAAAAATCAGATGGGCGAGTTGATTAGTGAGGATAAGGAAAAGGCCGATGTTTTAAACACTTTCTTTGCATCAGTATGTACAAGCGAGCAAGGAATGGTAGAAGAGCCTCAACAAGTAACTAATAAAACAATACATTTATCAGATATTGGGTTAACTCAAGAAGATGTCATGGGAAGACTGAACAAAATTAAGACAGACAAAGCACCGGGTCCTGATGGTATACATTCAAGGGTTCTTCAGGAACTCAGTGCAGTGTTAGTAAGACCCCTATGTTTAAGATTCTCTTACCACAGGCTCAGTGCAACAAGATTGGTGATGCGCCAATGTAGTGCCTCTATTTAAGAAGGGAACTAAAACAGAACCTGAGAATTATAGACCTATGAGTTTTGACATCTGTACTGGGAAAACTGCTAGAAGGGATAATAAGGGACTATATTCAGGATTACAACATAAAAAATAAGATTAGCAGGAATCAACATGGTTTTATGAAGAACATATTATGTCAAACTAATCTTTTCAGCTTCTATGACAAACAAGCAGCAACCTAGATACTGGCAAGGTAGTTGATGTAGATTTTGCAAAGGCATTTGATACAGTGCCACACAGAAAACTGGGGTATAAAATAAGGAAATCGTGGCTAGGAGATAACCTTTGCAATTGGAAATAATCCCAAGGCTACTTATGAACTTAAAGAAATCATTTTAGGGGACTCGTTGCTAGAGAAAGACCTGGGTATCCTTGTAAATTACAAACTTGGAAGTGACCAGTATCAAACAGCAGTAGCAAAAGCAAACAAAACCATGTCTTGCATAAATACAGGTATTTAAACAAAAGTGGACAACATTATTTTGCCATTGTACAAATCATTGGTAAGACCTCACCTCAAATATGCAGTGCAGTTTTGGGCACCAGTTCTGAAAAAGGATATACTACAACTAGAGAGGGTACAGCGAAGAGCAACAAAATTAATTAAGGGAATGGAGGACTTGACATATGAGGAACGACTAGACAAACTTGGTTTATTTACTCTAGAGAAAAGTCGACTGAGAGGAGACCTTATCACATTGTACAAACATATGAAAGGTCAATATAAGGATCTCTGCGGTGAGCTATTCATTCCAAGGCCTGATCAGGTGACACCCCTTGAGATTAGAGGAAAGGTTTAGACTTCAGCAGAGTAAGGGATTTTTTACAGTAAGGTCTATTAAATTGTGGAATTCCTTGCCAAGGAGGTGGTTATGGCAGATACAATGGATACATTTAAGAGAAGATTAGATACATTTCTTTCAAAAGGGAACATACATAGTTATACTGTATATTAGTAGGTAAATCAAGAAGGTCTGATAAAGACTAATTTTGTAGCAGGTAAGCTATAGAATTCTCAGTCACTGGGGTATGAAGCAAGGGTTGAACCTGATGGACTTGTGTCTTTATTTCAACCTAATTCAACCATTTAGACTGTAAGTTCCTTGGGGCAGGGACCTCTCTCCTAATGTTTCTATGAATGTGGCACTTACTTTATCCCCTCTTATTTAATGTAATTTATTTCTATTGTAAGGCGCTGCATACACTATTTAACGCCATATAAATAAAGATATACATATATATATATATATATATATATATATATATATATATATATATATACAACAACATAGGGGACAAATAAAAATGTATTGAATTTACCATTGATTAAATGGAGCTAATATATTGGACACCTCTAGCATTCAAGAGGTTAAAAATGCTGATTTTTATTTGCCCCCAATGGTGTAGTTGGTGTGTGCCAGAATTATTCCATACTCTAATATATAAGCCTTCAAGTTTTGGAGTGACTGCAACAAAGGTATATCTTTTCAGCTAAATCGATGGTTCTCAGCCTGTCCTCAGGGTCCACTAACAACAGGACTTCTATGTTTGAGCACTGGTAAGTGAATCAGAATGACTGATCTATTGATTAACTTAACTGCACTTAAATCATGTTAGTGTATCCTGAAGGCATAGGCTGAGAACCAGTATGTTAAATTATCCTATTAATCTATACTGCATATTTACTAAATCGATCCTGGTGATAATTCTTCCCCCACTTAAGTGTGAAAAAATATATGTGTAATTACAAATAGTCAACAGTAACAGGTACAACATCTTTCACACTAAAGGAACATGAGTTGTAATTATATTTATCACAGCTAATGAATGATATAAAGGGTTTCCCATAGTCCTTTGCTTGTACTTACTGCATCTTGAAAGCCAAACAACACCACTTGGACTTGACTGATGGCATAGCTGTCAAAGTCTAACTCCAGTTTCAGTTTTGATAGGGTAGTAGCAATTATTTTCCGATCAGTAGACCTTACAAACTCTCTCAGGCTGGTCACTAATGTTGTTATATGCTCCCATTTTAACTTTGTTTCTTCTGATCCCTAGTGAAGTTGGAAACAACAGAAAATTCAGGGTGCAATACAACCAGACTTTCAATCTCCAGTACCTTTACTGACATTCGTAAAAAACAGATAAAATTGCACGGATCTGTAAAAAATGTGAGACATTAGTAAAATACTGATGAAACACAAGACAAGGACATTAACATACTTATTGTTCATTACCATTTTATTGTATTCTTTAAATTAGTGGTATGCAGGTAAATTGGTGGTTCATGGAAATATGTCAAATATTAAATTTTATGCTTCGGTAGCACAGTGTGGCACTTTATGCTAATTCCCTGCTGATTAGTTTTGTTTGAGGCCAAACTTATCTTTTGATGTGCAGTTAGAAACTGACCTTATGTGTGTGGGCTCTGTTTAGTTTCATTTATACCATAATATGTGGTAATATTGCTAAAACCATTTCATTAATAGATAAGAAAGCACACAGTATAGGAAATGTAAATAGATACATTTAAAGGGATAGTAGTCATGTTTCACAAAAAAAGCAGCTCTGTTAAATAGTATTTGGGCCGTGGAGAGCGTTATTTCAATACTGTCCAAGTTGTAGTTCTAGAGTAATTGAATGATAAAGTATCCCCCTCCCGCCCCTTTCACGTAGTGTAAGCCACCTCCCCTCAGATGTGGAATCTGGCCCTGCGAACAGACAGCTCACAGCAAGGGATAATCTTCTTTCTGTGAGTGTAAGGAAAACACTGCCCCCTTGACAGGTCTTTCAGGTTTTCCTTATGCTCACTGAAGGTTGTCCCTCTCTGTGATCCATCCGGACAGTCTTGCTGCTCTGAGGTGAACAGTGTTACAACAGTAAAAGGGGCAGGAGGGGAATACTTTATCATTCAATTACTCTTGAACTACAGCTCTGTCAGTATTGAAATAACACTCTCCATGGCCCAAATACTATGAAGATTAATTGGAGTTGATGTTTTTGTGAAACATTACTAATCCCTTTAACCCTTTGAATGCAATAAAAGCTATCCAATGCATTGGACACCTCTCCAGCGCTCCAAGGCTTAACCTTTTGATTGCCAGAGGGGTAGGCCATGCATTGTTTTGTAATGCATTGCGTACCCCTCTTGCACTCAAAAGGTTAATGAGACTAAGTTTCACAGTTGGACACATATGTCTGGGGGGGCCGGATTCATCACATCCAAGGGCTATGTAATTGGTCCTGTCCTTCTGTTGTGCAGCTAGTTTCCCCCAGAATCATGTCACTCTTCATTTGAAGATTCAGATATTTTAAACTAGTCCTACAGTGTTTGGATAGAAAAAACATTGAACTGATTGCCTAAATCAGCCAGCTTTTCTAAAAGAGTTTCTTCCTCCCTCCGTCATCACTTTTGTATAAAATATAATTGCTAAAATTAAGTTCTGGTCACTGTGACCTACCGCTCAGGAAAATAAAAATCCCGGAAGCAGCTCACAAGTAAAGGATCCTATTATCATATATGCCTGTAATTCTCTTGCCTAGTTTAGATAATGGGCACACAGTGTACAGGAGGAAGAACCTGTCTCTGCTTTCACAGAAAACTGTGCCGATAATAGATGATAGCTGTTCCAAAGTGGCAGTTTCTGACTTTAAAGGGATAGTAATACTTCATTTTAACTTTATTTTATTTTGTAGGCATTAAAAAAACATGAAGAATGATATAAGTCTTATCTCTCAAACCTTTATGGTTTGAGAGATATTCACAAGCAAAGTTTCTCCCTCCCGCCCCTTTTACCTAGTGTAAGCCATCTCTTCTCAGATGTGGAATCCAGTCCATAGACCAGACAGATAACAGAAGGGGACACTCTTATTCCTATGAGAACAATGAAATCCCTGCCCCTCTTGCCAAGCTTTTCAGGTTTTTCCCTTATCTTAATTGAAGATTGTCCCTCTCTGCAGTCTACCTGGGCACCTCCCTTCTGCTCTAGCTGAACAGTATTACATCAGTAAAAGGGACGGGAGGGGGACACTTTGTCATTGAATTACTCTGGAACTACAACTCTGACAGAATTGAAATAACACTCTCCAAAGTCCAAATACTATGATGATTAATTAGAGCTGCTTTTATTATGAAACATTACTATCCCTTTAATCCTTTAAGTACCAGAGGGGCACACAAAGCATTGCACACACCCCTCTTGGTCCTTAAAGAGTTAGCAAAGCTATGAATACTAGTTGAACAAGATTAGGACAACGTACTTTTAAAATGGCAAACAGGGAGCATGTTCAATGGTTTCCATTAACTGGTATCCTTGTACATTAATATTTTATAGTTTTGACAGGGAAATTATGTCAGTGCTTGTAATAGAAGTATTCAGTACTGCACCATAGGTTGTTATTTAACCCTTTGAGTGCCAGAGGGGTACACAAAGCATTGCTTTGAAATGCGCTGTGTACCCCTCTGGTACTCAAAGCGTTATGTCATCAGTATATCCTGTAGGCAATATAAACCCCCCACATGCCAATTACTTACAGCAGACCTGTTACCACAGCTTTTAATGTTATTAAATGCATCTACTTAAATAAGCAATAGCATTTACTATGCAAAAAAACATATATTTTAAGGCTGTACCTGCTGAGTAAATCAAGGCTACTCCATCTGATGGGAGATATTACAGTCCAATGTTATTACAACTCAAATTGTATATTTTTTTATAATAAAGGGATGGTAATGCTTAATATGGAAAATATATATTACAGGGTTTATCTTTCTGGGTACTCCCATTGCTGGGAGAGATTTTACTCAAAAGTTATTGCAGTTAAGACTTGCATTTCTTGGGTGCAGTTCTTCATGGTCTGAAATGGAATGGTGGTGCTGTTGCTACATGAGTCTATGGACAGCTGTGTCAGTTTGCCATAAACTTCCACAGGATGCTGCAGCAGGCCACCTTATAATGTCAGGCCATGGAGATACTGCACCCCAAAATGCAAATTTGAGCTTTAAGAGCTTAAAGGGATAGTAATGTTTCATAATAAAAGCAGCTCTAATTAATCATCATAGTATTTGGGCCTTGGAGAGTGTTATTTCAACTCTGTCAGACTTGTAGTTCAAGAGTAATTCAACTGCAAAGTATCCCCCTCCCAACCCTTTTACTGATGTAACACTGTTCAGCTTAGAGCAGAAGGGGGGTGCCCAGATAGATTGCAGAGAGGGACAATCTTCAATTAACATAAGGGAAAAACCTAAAAAAGTTGTCAAGGGGGGAAGGGCTTTCATTGTTTTCATAGGAAGAAGATTGTCCCCTGCTGTTATCTGTCTGGTCTATGGACTGGATTCCAAATCTGAGAAGAGATGGCTTACACTAGATAAAAGGGACGGGAGGGGAAACTTTATCCTTCAATTACTCTGGAACTACAACTCTGACAGTATTGAAATAACACTCTCCATGGCCCAAATACTATGAAGATTAATTGGAGCTGCTGTTTTTGTGAAACATTACTATCCCTTTAAAACATTTCTCAGCAGAAGAATTACCTCTATTTTATATTAACAGGACATTTGTATTTCTATATTAAGTGTTACTATTCCTTTATTCTTTTAACTAGTGTCAGGTAATGACAGTGACAGTATGCTCACTCCTGCTCTCCATACTAACTATAACCTCCTCTCCACTGCTAGCAACTCACTGAATATACTACAATACAAGAAAGAAGCAGGAAGATCTGCCTTCTCCTTCAGAGCTCCAAAGGCCTGAACAATCTGCCTGAAATAATCAAATCTGCACCCAGTCTAAAATCCTTAAAAGTGAATGCTTCTTTATATCTAGAAACAGAGTGTAATGGTATATAATTTTAAAATTCCATATGTATATATATTCATATGTGTATGTATATATAATAACATGTAATATATAATGTTTCTCAATTTGTGTATATATGAAACCCATTACTGAAAACTATCCAGGACATACTTGAAAACGAGAGAAATCTCAATGTATTCTTCCTGGTAAAACATTTTCTAAATAAATAAATAAATAAATAGCTTTCGACTGGTAGAAGTGGATACAGTTTTCTACAGAATGTGATAACAGTTCTACCACTGTGCTACAGTTTGTACTGTAATAGCTTTTCAACAAAGAATCTCCGAGCAGTGGGAATGTCCTTGTACTGAGTAGGGAAACATATAATAATATATATTTTTCATAATAAAACCTTACTGATCCTTAAAAATATCTATGCTATGGATCTCATATTGCATTCCTAGAAGGCCAAGACAGTGCAGGTTTTAGGATAGTGAAGAATGAATGGCTTAACCCTTTGAGTGCCATAGGAAGCACAACACTTTTCAGGGCAATGTGTGCATAGCCTTATTACACTCAAAGGGATAACAAATCCTCTTATTGGCAGGCTTGGCACTCTAGGGGTTAAAGGCCCCTTTACCTTTTTACATAAGAGCCATTGTTCTGTAGGTCTAGTTTCCCTATAATATATGACTGGTGTTATGTGTTGCCAGGGCTGGATTTCCCATTAGGTAATGTAGGCAATGTCATGGAGCTCCAAGTTCTGAGGGGTGCCTCAGCTACGCTGGTCGCTTCCACATTCTAGTTGTGAGTGTGGTCAGAGCATACATAATCCCTTTACTGGCTATTATATAACTCCTTGGATGCTATGAAAGTCTCCAAAGCATTATGAAACAATGCCATGGAGATCTTTTTAGTAGAAAATGGGTAGGATCCTGTGATAATTGGGGTGTGACCATAGGTGGAGAGAAGGGTGCTTTGAATGTCTTTGCCTAGTATTGCCTGAAATTTAAATCTGGCCCTGTGTGTTTCCCACCTGTTGTACAGTCATTATAATGTATATAAACAACATGTCACCTGGACTAGAGCTTCCATCAGGTTCCTGACCACCCTGTCTTGATCCTCAGTCAGAATACGGTGTAGTGTAGCTCTCCGCTCGCTGTCCTTCTTCAACATAAAGAATCCTGAGTCTCGTTCTTCAGGAGATGGAGGTGCACTGTGATCTTCAAAATTCTCATCAGGTATCCTAAATGCAATAAATTGCAAACTGATTACTGCACCTGGATTCAATTGCAGTTGATAACTATATCAAGGGTTTTATTTGCACATCTCCCTACAGACCTCAATGGGAATCTGTTACATAAAAGCAGTGATAACACTTATCAACTGCAATGAAATCTAGGCCTTTGTAAGTGAAAACCTAACCTGCAATGGAATCTAGATATAACTTTGTTAGTGAACAGCAAAACACAAAGAGACACAGTTAATATAACAATGATTAAAAACTGCAATTCAAGAAAATAAATGCTTATAAAATTATTGAGGTTGATGTACTAAGAGGACGTGGGGGAATTCTGGAGAAAACAGCTGTACTAAAGGGGACAAAAACAAATTCCCAAAATTCCCATAAATTTAAATGCACTGCATTGGTGACCTTGCTAGCATTCAAGTCATTAAAAGCCCTATTTAAAACAATGAACATTTTTATTTGTCCCCTATGGTGCAATTGGTTCACTCCAGAATAACTCCAGTGTTCTTTTATAAATATTTGCCTTTGAAACTAGATCATACTTTAGAAACTGAAAACAGAGACAGATGTCTATGAGCTGTGATATTAATACCGAAGTACAGGTGTCACCGTATTATTTGCATATATGGGAATTCTCAAGATCTCCCCCAGAGACTGGTATTTACTGAAATGCAAGCTCGTTGCTATGTTCCCAACAGACCAGGGGTTTGGACAAACCTAATGTATCATTAGTGGACTGTAAAGCCCAATTGCACCATTACTAGTAGGGAGTCAGAACCATTACATGCCCCAAGTTGGCAAGAAGACCAGGGACTTTAACCCCCTCAAAGGAGCAGTAAACTTTTTGTGAAAATCTATATGTTATACAAATGTTATAAAAGTTAAAATAATCAGCATGTGTACTTCCCGATAGTTCTGACAGCATTCTATGGAGAACTGTTTTTCACTTACTTTCTTTTCATATAGAATGCAACATAATAACTAACTAGATTCAGACCACTAGAGGGCACTGCTGATGTAAAGCAACATGAATTTAGACTACAATAACTCTGAAAATATGCATCTCTAAGCAGTGGGGGTACCCTTATTTTACTCAACAGGAAAAGCCCTAATATATATATATATTTTTCATAACAAAAGTGGTGTGTAACATATTGCAAAGCAATGCTCTGCACACCTCTTTGGGCCTAAAGGGATTAAGCATGAGACCTCTGCCAGTACCTAGAAATGCCCACTGCTGTATAAAGTACTGGGCATCCAGGCACTGATCCTCTTTCTTCAGGCACAGATAGTTACTTGTGGCCCCACCTGCATTTCAAGCAATACTCCCTACATATCTGCACCCAATCTGTACAGGTTACAGCTCCTACATGGTGAGATTTGCAACCCCAAGGAATTGGAATAATTCTAGGCCAATGAATTACAAATGTTTGTAGGGGTTTCCCTGTGAAGTAATGATATGAAACGAAAGTGAACACACACATTAAAAAACTGATATTCCGTGAGACTTTTTTGTGCAAACAGTAGTGCAGTGCATAAAAAGCTGAGACTCACCCCAGAAAGAGACCTCTTTGAAGTTTCCCATCCTTCTCTATACAAGACCTGGCTCTTGTCTTGAAGGTAAATGGATCCGATCTTAAGTCTGTATCAGGGGATACTGAGCCATATTCACTGCTACTGCTTGTATCTTCTATCATTACTGGCACTGGCAAGGATATGCTCCGAAGGTAATCTGGGCAAAAAAAGAGCCATACATCCACACATGAATATAACAACTCTACTTATATTGAAAATATGAATTCAAAACAAATCAAGCAGGTATAGAGGACTGTATTCACAATCTAGAGGAGCCATTCTGGAGCAAATCATCTGCACTATAGGGGACAAATAAAAATTCACAAAATTAAATGGGACTTTAAACCCTTGAATGCTAGAAAGCAAGGCAACTGCACCATGGATGTGGGGGAATGATGGAAATTGCCCCATATAAATGAATGTGAATTTGTATTCCCCTCATACTGTGCAGTAGGTTTGCTACAGAATTGCTTATCTTTTGCCTTCTGGATCATGCCCTAAGGGTATAGTCAGGAATTATTAATAATGCCTAGCAAGAGTATCGCTCTGAGGAATGTCGGCCAGTATGTTAAGAGTATTAATTTATTTTTATTTATTCTTTTTATCAATCCTTTGAGTGCTTGAGGGGCGGGGCCTGTTTTCGGTGGGTCCCCCGCACTTGTCACTCACTGTCTGTGTCACTCTCTGCAGCCCCACTGGAAGGTGGGGGGATCTGAGGAGGCACAGGTCACTGAATTATCTCTGTTGGCTCTTGCTGCCTGTTATTTGAGAGGTAGGGAGGGGACCTAGTCTCTGCCACCTGCTGCAACACCACTCTCCACCTTCCATGAAAGTATATATGCTTGCCTGTCTTGTCATGGACTCATGTGACAAAGAAAGCACGCAGTGAAGAGGCCAGCAGGAACAGCAAGGCACTGCTACCAATTCAGGGAGTTGCTCACCACAAAATGAGTAAGTGCATAGTAGCTTTTTTCTTATTTGCACATGATATATGTTATATAAAACTGCAGCATGCACACAGCGCCCGATATACATCCATGCACTTTCACCTGGCCTTTTGCCTTGCCCAGTGCCCAGGTAGAAGCTCACCACAAAGTGAGACTGTATGTGCAGTCATTCAGTGTAAGCATTTTACTTTAATTTGTATATGATATATAGTCAGTCATCCTGCCCAGTGCCATACTTCCACGTTTCAACTTCTGATTACCTCAATCACTTTTTTTTTACTTCCTCCTCCTTTTTCTCTTCATTGGAAGGAGGAACTTAAGTCTAATCTTAAGGTGCTGGCTTATGCGGTGTAAGTTACTCCACTGTTGTCCTTCCTAATATAGCTTTATCCGTTTTAATGCCACTGAGTGAAAGAGGTCTCCAACTCATTGTGTTGCAATGCTTCAGATACCTGGTGCAAAGGGTTAATGTAGAAGGAGGAAGGTTCTAAGTTCCTCCAATTATGTTCCCCGATATAGGATACCTATAATTGCTGGGTTTTATTGGAATTTGGCTACTATGCACATTCCACGGTCCATACCTCTGATGACCTAATGACCACTGTCATGAAATAAGATTCTCACAGCCTGGCCCTTGAGCCTTCCTTGCATAATATGTAACAAGAGCTGTAATAAAACTGAATGTTTTGTTTGAAATGGCAGCAATATATTTATTTTAGAAAAAAATAAAATTAAATTTTCAAAATACTGAAGTGTAGCGTACTAAAATAAATATATGCAGACTTCTGTTTAACCCCCTTGTGGACTAGAGGGGAGTACAACACATTACCTTGGAAAAAAAAAAAATTGCCCCGTCATTTATCTCGCACCTAGCCCCACAAACCCTAGAACCAGCCCTGTAGAGAGATGTACTGACCCATACTGCACTCATAGAACTAAAATGATGGGATGCGTGAGAACAATTGTTATCTCCATGCTATGGGGAAGGGAGGTGTTTATTCCTTTACTGACCATTTACAAATACATTCAAGGTCAATACAAAGAACTATCCAATGAATTATTTACACAAAGAGCTGAGCTAAGAACAAGAGGTCATCAATTAAGACTAGAAGAAAGGTGCTTTCAACTAAAACAAAGGCAGAGATTCTTTACAGTAAGGGCGGTAAAGCTATGGAATTCTTTGCCTCAGGATGTTGTACTTGCAGATAATGCAACTGCTTTCAAAAAAGCAATGGATGCCTATATAGCACAGAACAGTATTGAAAATTGACAGATGGCTTCAATGCAGATAGAATGTTAATCCAGGGAGTTATCTGACTGCCATTTGGAGTCAGGAAGGATTTTTTTTGCCCACTTGGGGCTAAATTGGAAATGGCTTCAGAGGGATTTTGCCTTCCTCTAGCTCAACAGGGGTGTTTTTGGCATGGGCTGGACTTGATGGATGCATGTCTTTTTCAGCCTTATCAACTATGTTACCGTTATTTAACTTCTACATTGTTAGAGAGGTTTCCAGTGTGCAGGTATATATTACAGACCTCTATAGCAGTAAAGGGATTAAGTGCATTTTTGTATTTCTATGTTAAAGGTTAAGAATATTTTTGTGCCAGGCAACAGTGGATGGGACTGGGGTGGAGTCATATGATTTGTGAAGATGTGGTCATACATGGAACTAAGGGCACCTTGGGTGCCTTTGCCTAAGGGTGCCTAAGATGTACATCCAGTCCTGTGCATACTACAGAGGAACCACTTGGATTTACTATCATAAAAGTTGCACTTTAGTGCACACCCTGAAGTGCAGCGGATAGCGTTGGAGGCTAACACCAGTGGAGCTGCTCTGGCAGATTCTTACATTCCCTCATTGTATTCTTCCTAGTAAATCTATTTAGAAATTCATAAAACAATGCTTTAGATTAGTGATTGGCAAACAGTACCTCTCTACTCTCCTGTCATCCTGATTTGTCCTGTAACAGCTGGAGAGCCACATTTTGCTTTCACTTGCTTTTAATGTTTACTTAGGGTGACTCTGAACTTGAAGGGTAAATAAATGTAAAATTCCATCATTCATTTGCACTAACCACTTGATTTAAATTGAAGGTCTTTCTTCTGTATATGTTACGTGGCAAAATGTTAATTCCAAACTATTAGGACGTTGCTTCATAATGCTGAAATGTTCCAGCATTGCCAAAACTGTGCATGTAAGAGTAAAATAACAAATGACTAAAATAACTGGCTTACGTCTGACATCAACTGCATGCCCTGGCGCACAGCCTCTCATCCTTTCAAATGCTATTTAGACTATTTCTGACTCATGTGAAAATATCCTCTTCTTCCTAAATTAGGAGATAACCATTTCCTCTAGCCACATACAATGCAATCCCTCTGTGGGTGCGTAATGAAATCATGTATACAAAATAAATCCTCCCATGACTTTCTAGCATCTTGCCAGGTCTGGGTTCCATTCTCTCTAACAAACATCTGCTTAACCCGTTGAAGAGCAAAGGGGTGAGAGATGCATTGGGAAGCAATATGTTGCATACTCCTCTGGTCCTCAGTTAAGAAATTAAAGCACACATGTATAAAGTAAATGGAACAATTCTGGAGATACCAGCTGCACCTTAGAAAGCAAATAGAAATATCCCAAATTCCCTTTGATTACAACATAGCTTTCAAAATCTTAAATGACAAAGGTGCAAGTCCTATTTGCATCAAAGAGAGTTTTTATTTGTCCCCTATGGAGTAGTTAGTTTTCTCCTGAATTGCTCACTTGTGTCTGTGCAATTTTGGAGCAAACCAACTGCACCACAGGTGACAAATCACAATTCCCTAAATTCTCATTGAATTAAATAAGGTTTGTTAACCCTTTGAATATTAGAGAGGTCTCATATACATTGCTTTGGGGACCTCACTTGCATTCAAGGGCTTAAAAGTCTCATTTAAATCTTTGAGTGCCAGAGAGGAATCCAACACATTGCTATGCAAAGCGTTCTATACCTCTCTGACTCTGAAAGGGTTAAACCATCATTAACTTTAATTCTGTACGCTATGGTGCATTTGGCTTGTTCTCGAATTGCTCCTCTTTATTTTTCCTGAATATGGCCCTATATATGGGCTTTAGTTCTTATAGTATATTTATCGTTATACAAGTGTACAATCCTAATTACCCTTAAATGTAGCCTCAGGGGACAATAACACCTCTAGACTAGGCTCAGAAATTGATGTTCTTGTCACATGCGTACCTAAATTCACTAAGATAGTTACTTCTAAAATTCTGCCCTTAACGTGGCTTGTGCCAAGGGCAGAACAGTGGGGAAATGTATGGACGACTGGGTGTAATCCATTACTCTTGCTTTATGTACTGACAAGGCCCCATGGAAACTGGTGTAATTGTTACTTACACTTGACAAAACACTCCACTACACAATGCTACAATGCAATATGTATTTATTAATATATGTATTTATTAATATTCATTTCTAAAGTGTTAACAAATTTGGCAGTCTACAATTAGGGCAGTAATAGGCAACCTGAGGTCATCCATTTGTTGAGGACTACAATTCACATCATCCCCTGGCAGCCAATAACTAGTTGGGGATGATGGGAGTTTTAGTCCATAGCAGCTGGACAACCCCTGGTTTCCCAACCTTGAATTAAGAAGTAATATTTACAAACAAGTGGCAATCATACAAACTGATATCAATGGTGGAGAGGGTCCTGCTGGTGACAGGTAAAAACAAAGCAAAAAAAGTGAACAATCTCTTTTTTTTTTGGGGGGGGGGGGGACAATTCCGGAAAACTTATAATGTATCAAAATGATTGTTTCTTTCTGGGATTTACTGCATAGTACATAAATCAGTGTTGTCTATTGTTGAACCCTTTGAATGTGTTGCGTATCCCTTTGGCACTCAAAGGGTTAATAAATACAACATTTTTTGTAAATGTATTATTTGGCACATTTTGTTGAAAATTATTGCAATAAATCTTACCATGTGATCCAGGAGAAAGTGCTGTGAGAGGAAGGAAAGAACAAATTGTTAATACAAGTGAGCAAAGCCTATATACTACATTGTATTCCAAGTGTACTGATAGCATTTAACTGTCACCTAACAAGAAACAGATGTTGAGCTTTCAAAATAATCTATATATTGTTGGTATATTTTTTATTATTACAATTACTTTTAGTGTTATTTAACTTTATTTTTCAAGTGCTTTGAGACATGTTTATGCTAACAGACCTGTTCTGGCATGACATACTATCAGGAAAAGAACTCCCATTCCTATCTCCCACCATGATCGTCATCGTCATCATCATTCCCTGTAATTCTACTATAACTGTACCTAGGAAGGAAACTGAGAGAAGTGTACCCCTCTAACATAACCAAGTTACACAATGAAAATACAGAGAGAGTGGGGTCTCTATATGTATCTAAATCAGCTTTAAAATGCTGTAATAATGGAAAGGAGGTGATAACACTCCAATTGCAACCAATACTCTGGTAGAGGAAAGTCTTGTGGATCACCACCAGATACTAGATTACAGGGTATGAATGGGATTCACAAGACCCTTCTCTATTAGTGTACTGATATAACTTACTTTAATCTTAAATGCAATAGAGAGAGGGTTATCACCATACCTGGGAACTCTCCGGATTTGCCCCGGAGACTCCGGTTCTGACAGAGATTTACCGGGTCTCCGGGGCAGAGGCTGATTCCTCCGGATGTGGGGAGTTTCTATTGAAACTCTACCCACTTGCACTCTTTCTCCCGCTGTTCCTCAGTCCCCAGCCTTCTGTGTGACATTTTTAACCCTTTGAGTGCCAGAGTGGTACACGTACCACTCTGAAACTCAAAGGGTTAAGCACACCCCGCTCGCGTGAAGCCCCGCCCCTTTTTGACGCGATTAGCGTCATTTTTTACACCCCCTGCTGAACAGAGGACTCCCCTCCGGGTAGCCCTCAGCTGGAAGTTCCCAGGTATGGTTATCACCTCCTCACCATGATTACAGCATATTAGTGTTGCTTCAGAAACAGAGACCCCACTCTTTCCATATGTACATTGCATTTCTTGGTTATGTTATAGCCCGAGACAGTGTAACCATCTCTTAATTTCTGCCCTTTGTACAACTACAGCAGAATTACATGGGGAGATAATGATCATGGATCCCTGTTTCTCCATTAAAGTGGAACTATCATGCACATAAAAGTGCACCCCAATTAATTTTTCCATAGCGTTAAGCATATAAAGTTCTTCAGAGGCTCACCTCCAGTCATCTTGTTGTAAAGGCATCTGTACGCCTGTGCAGTCCGGCCCTGTCTGTACCTTAACATACAATGCATCTCCCCCTTGCCAATCACTGAGGAGACAGGGATGGACAGCGCACGTGAGCAGATGCCTCTTTGACAAGAAGTCAGTGCTGTCGTCTGCCGGTAAGTCTCAAAAAAATGTGATTCCTAAATAATGCCGGACTTAATAGGGATAATAAAAGGATTTATATGCTTAACGCTATGGTAAAAAATAATCGGGGGGCACTTTTATATGCATGATAGTTCTGCTTTAAGAAGTATATTTAAACTCAGTATTAAACTCTGTGTCCAGTTAGAGAAATGGTGTCTACATTAAAAGCAAGGATTTTTTTTTTTTACAGGTAAAGAAGTAAACATGTGGAATGCTTTGCCTTGGGAGGTTGTGTTAGCAGATACCGTAAATAATTTCATAAAAGTACTGGATACCAAGAAAACTATAGAGGAATATAACAATATCTTAGCTCTCAGGTAGGATGGTGATCCAGGGAGAAATTCTGAGTCAAGAAATAATTTTTTTTACCCACTTGGGATATAAATGGAAATGGCTTAATTTTTTTTCTTTTCTCTGAATCAAAAAGGAGATCTGATAAAGGTTGAACCTGATGGACTTTTTCAATTTAATCAGCTATGTAGCTACATTTTCATATTTATGGGGCAAGCGTCTAAGTTAAAGCTTAACCCCTTAAAGTCCAGGGACGTACACTTACGTGATGGGTTCAACGTGCTTAAAGGACCCATGCCGTACATGTACGTCATGGATTTCAGGGCTCCCTACACGGCTGCACGGTGTTCGGGGAGCCCTGAATCGGATGGTACAAAAAAAAAAAAAAAATGCTCTGTGGTCCTTAAGTGTCGGCTGGCCACGGGTCCTTAACTCCTTAAGGACCAGATGAAGTGCTATGATCTTCACGGTCCTTATACCCTTAAGCACGTCACATACTTTTTACTTACAGCGCTCTACCGGGAAGCTATAAGTAAAAACGGGGCCTAAAATTGACCGCTCCAAGACTGGAGCGATCTCTCTTAGGCCCCAAAGCTGCACGCCGTAACGGGTAACAGGTCACGTTTACCGGTGCGTCGGCAAGCATCAAAGCGGTCCTTAAAGGGATAGTAATACTTCGTTTTAACTTTATTTTATTTTGTAGGCATTAAAAAAACATGAAGAATGATATAAGTCTTATCTCTGAAACCTTTATTCACAAACAAAGTATCCCTTCCCTGTTCAACCATATCAGAAGGGAGATGCCCAGGTAGACTGCAGAGAGGGACAATCTTCAATTAAGATAATGGAAAAAGCTGAAAAACTTGTCAAGGGGGGAAGGGCTTTCATTGTTTTCATACAAAGAAAATTGTCCCCTTCTGTTATCTGTCCTGTCATACAACCAGACTCACATTTGAGAAGAGATGGCTTACACTAGGAAAAAGGGGCGGGGAGGGGAACTTTGCTTGTGAATATCTCATAAACCATAAAGGTTTCAGAGATAAGACTTATATCATTCTTCATGTTTTTTTAATGCCTACAAAATAAAATAAAGTTAAAACGAAGTATTACTATCCCTTTAAAGGAAGGTAACTTCACTGGACCGCTGGTCCTTAAGGGGTTAATACCAGCTGAGAGTGATAACAGCTCTAGCCCTATAAACACTTAAGTGCCAAAAGCCACACACCCCTCATCCAGTAACAGCCTAGCAGAAGTACTTCTACCTCTACTGATATTTTAAATTCAACAGTTAAAAATTAACTTTTAAAGGCAAATGTTCAGTGGATAAACAGCACATGCAGGACTTTCATGAATACAGATCCATCAAGTATTTTTTGTAATACAAAGGTGCTGTGATTTGGGTGAACAGAAATCGTGTCATGCTCAGTACAGTTACACACATGAAGAGTTTAAATCCTAATCCTCATGAGTTACCAGTAGTATATGTTTTTAGTGTTTGGAAAGTTAACCCTTTGAGTGCCAGAGGGGTACAGAACGATTCTGTACCCCTCTGGCACTCAAAGGGCTAACCCCTCAGTTCCCAGTGTGATAGGAATGTACTGCTGTGTAATGTGCTTTAAGGTAATCTGACAATGAAGGGGTTAACTATGGGAACATTGCTTAGGTCACTGTAAGCTCAGACAGTTGCCCGAGAGGCCTACAAGAAAGAGCAACAAAAGTCTGATAGTTCCATTGAACCAACCATCGGAACTTTCAAGTAATTTATGGATTCTGTCTTGAGGGTAGTGGCAACATTTTTTACTGTAGGAACAATTGGGGAGATTTATAAAAAGTGTTCTTGTTCGTTGTTGCAAATGGATTCTAAAAATGTCCTTACGCCTTATTGGGAGTGTGGGTATTTATAACCATTTTTAGGAACTTTTATAAATGTGGTGGAAACACCCGCAATAAGAACAGGTCTGACATTTTGTAAAATTTTGACAAGGATTCTGTTGCTAAACTGTCACAAGTAGTGATGATTTTTATACATTTGCTGCACCACTTTTTCAAGAATTCCAAAAGCCACTTCTCAAAAAAACCAACTACATGGTGTTACTCTCTCCTAAGGTGACATTATAATTTTTTAGAAATACCAACTGCATTTCGAACTCAATTTTTACACTGGAATTTACGTAACTTCGCTTTTATAAATTTCCCCCATGTTCCTAAGTCAAAGCATTTGTGAGAAAAAGGCTAGTTTCAGAAGAACAACTTCAAACAACTGATATAATTAGTAAACTGCAATGCAATATAGGTGCACGTGTGCCAACAGCAGTCCCAGTAACAAAATGAATTGACCACATTTCTTTGTTACCTGTAAGCTTCAGTTGAGACTTGCGTTTCTTGGAGGAGACTTTCAAGAAGTCATCCATCAGTAGCTCAGAAGCAGTTGCACGTTTCACAGGGTCTGGCTCAAAACATTGCAGCAAAAAGGCTTTTGCTTCTGCTGACATGGATTCTGGGATCTCTGGGTGGATTTTAAACATGCCCACCTACAAAAACATACAAGTTGTATTTATTTTTAACAATAAACATTGGAATTGTATTATTTTACTACTACTGGTTGATTGCCTTCGACTCCTCTTTGGGATTTTCTAGCCAGGTCGGGCATGTGATGCGCTTTTGAATTGACATCGTTCCGGTGAGTGTGTTCTACCTAGGGGGAGGTTATACGTTATATATTATTCCTTATTATACAGATACACTCTTAGATGATTCTGGTGTATGTGCATTAGGAATTTTCCTCCCCTTGTCATTTCACCTCTGCTGGGCATTTGATGCGTAATCACCTACCTGGATTAGTGCTGTTGGGAGACTACTGCCAAATTGATCAGACGTCTGACGGATTATATGAGTCTACTTACAAGAATTTATCTTGTAAGTAGTATTATTTTTATTTTTACCATCCTATATAATAATTCGCTAAATCGTGTGTAACGCCCCGACATGCACAGTACACACTGCTGCGCGTGCTGCAGTCATGCGCAGGAGAGACTGCCCACGCCGCGGCTGATACAGAGCTGGGTGCTTCGAAGGAGCGTCCAGCTCTGTATCAGCCGTGGCACGGGCAGTCTCTACTACTCGTGACTGCCCCGCGACCGGGTGGCAGTGGCACTGTGGCCCGTGCAACGGGCTGTTCAACTAGTAACATATAATTGGAGACTGTGCATCTCAGCACAAAATAGTCATTAATACTCACTGGGGGAGATGCACTAAGATGTGCTAAACAGGTTATAAAGTGGAGATGACTTCTCCAGTGATATCACTTTTCCAAATCCTAGGTTTTTATATGGAGCCATTGCAATAAGATTTCTCAAGTGTGAGAGAATATACTGCATAGGCTCTATAGGAACTGGAGAACTGATATCACTGGAGAAGTTATATCCACATCATAGCCTCTTTATCACGCCTTAGTGCATAACTCCCCCCCCTTTTTAAAAAACAAAACAAAACATAACAAAACAAAAATAGTGCATAACTCCCCTTGTTCTCAAAATACAATTCTATGGTTGACCCATCACTAAATATATCATCAGTTTAGATATTTATCTCTTTGTATGCCAAAGGCATGTGCAAAAACAATGCTTCACAATGTGGTGTCTTCCCTCTCGCATCCAGAGGGTTAACCCTTTGTATGCTAAAGACATATCCAATCCTCTATTGGATTAAAAGCTCTCCCTGTGCAAAGTGATCATTACAATCCTCCTATGTCATTATGTTGGCAAATAGACTATTTTAAGTTATCCTATATAATAATTCGCTAAGGATGTTTGTCAGAAGCCGTCATGCGCAGTAGAGACAGCTGGACCATTTATGAGGCAAATCAACTGAAACACAGTGGACAAATAAAAAGTCCCACTGCATTAAGCCCTTAACCCTTTGAGTGCCAGAGGGGTATGCAATGCACTGCTTTGCAATGCGTTGCATACCCCTCTGGCACTCAAAGGGTTAAGGACCACGGAGCATGCAGCCGCACAGGGAGCCATGAATTCCATGACGTGCCAGGACTGTCATGGGTCCTTACAGCAAGTTTACCGATGACGGTCCTGGCATGCCATGGGTCCTTAAGGGCAACTGTTTGAATGAGAGGTCTACAATGCACTGTTTCCCAATATGTTAAAGACCTCTCGAGTTCCACAGGTTAAAATCCCCATTTAAATCAAAGGGAATTTATAAAATAGTTAGATTTTTCCCTGTGTATTTGCTCCATTTTTTCCTTTGGATATAACCCAATGTTTGTATTTCTTTTTGACTATTTGAGAATTGGCACCGATTATTGTGGGGCATGAAACCAAGTTCCATTGAAGTCCACAAACCAATGAAATGTATTTTCAGTTTTACTTTAGTTGTCTATTTGTACTGTCCTTTTTTTTCCTTTTTATTGGTCCCTTTGGTTTGGTTTTCAGTACATCAGCTTTAGTATTTCACTCTTAACCCTTTGAATGCCAGAGGGGTGCGCAAGGCTTTGCAAAGCATTAATGAACTAACATATTTATTACACCATTTCTCCCAAGTGTCCCTCTTTCAGACCCAAATCCCTGTGTCCCTCTTTCCCACCCTACTGTCCCTCTTTTTAGGAGATCAGACTTTGTGGTGTGTGTGTGTATGTGTGTAAGTGTATCACATTACTCCACAGCAATAAATCTAACATTAATGTTGTTATAAACTTCATTATATGTGTTTATAAATTATTCTGTGTAAATAAAATACTTTGATCTTGCCCTAAAGCATTAATTCAGTTACACAAAAAGGTGTCAGTAGGTCATTAAATCACAAAGAATCCCTGTAATGCCCTGCCCACCAGCCACACCCCCAGAAACACCACCTAAAACAAAAGGGTCTCTCTTTGGCCATTTGAAATGTTGGGAGGCACGTTATAGGAGATTCTAAAATGAGGATTTTGGCTGCAGAGACAACACAGGAAAGACCAGTCAAACACTCATGTCTTGCATTGAAAGTACATACAAAAAGTAAAAAGTGGTTGATTATGGAAATAGTCAGGTACAAAGGCAGTCACAAGCTGTGCAGAGCAGCTTATACTTGAAAAAGAGACTTCTTCATTCATTCTTAATGTTTATGCAGCAGACCACTTTGCAAGATTGCTACGCTGTTCCACTAAAAAGCACCACAAATTATATAGTAGCAGTTTTCTGAAAATATAGGGCCTCATTCAGCAAGCTAAAAAGGTGCACCGGCACCGCAGGGGAGAAATTCAAGATCCCCTAGATTAAATAATTCTTTTAAAAGAACACTAACACACACCAAAATGAATAAATAAATAATGAAGGACTCAGGCTAACTTTAACTTTTGGGTGCCAGACAGCTATGGAATACATTGTATATCTCTCAAAGGCTTAACTATCATGTAATTACAGCTAGCATTTGTAAAAAATAATTATTCACGTTACATTCCATAAGATATAATCCTAAACTTGTTTTTTAAATGCATATGTGTAAATTTTCCATTTATTTCATGTTTGTGCCCTCTGTATTTAGATAAGAATTGGAAACAGTTAAATGACTGTGATTAGTGCCCACTGATCTTGTATTCAGAAAGGCTGTTTATCTTTTCTCAGTCCATGCACAGATAATTCTGGACAACCAAAGGGAGCCCAGGAAATACAGGAATATCTGTTCCCTCAGAGCATATGTAAGACTAGATTGTATACCTAAGTAAACAAATAGTGAACTTTACATATGCTAGGCTGAAGTACACAGTATTTACGTGCGTATAACACCAGTTCATTTTTAGGTGTGGTCCTTTAATCTCCAGAATGCTAATGAGGTCTCCACTGCAACAAGTTAGATACCGCTCTAGCATTCAAGACATTAAAATTCCACTTGAATGAATGAGAATTTGGGGAATCATTCATTAAGCTAAAGAGCAATTCTGCATGAAACCAACCAAAAGTTTTAAATGTGATGAGACCTCTCTAGCATTAAAGGGGTTAAATATACCAGTTAAATTAATAGGAATCTGCAGAACTTTAATTTCTTCCTTATGATGCAGGTGATTTTCATCAGAATTTAACATCTTTAGCTTGCTGAATACAGGCATATAGTAACTATGTTTGATTGCAACCTCTATAATGTGTGTGTGTGTGTGTGTGTGTGTGTGTATAAAGCTGCAGCCATTGTCGATCCATTGCAGGATGGAGGCCTCCTCAGGAAGTTGAGGGTGTGGACCATAATCTGCCATGCTGGTTGGCAGTTATTTGACCATGCTGGGACCTAGAACCTGCGACCCAAAAACTGGGGTTTCGACTGCTTTTTTTTTTATAAGCTATTTCATTTGGTTTAATAAATCAATGTTATATCTATCTGCAAAAAAGAACAATTCCGTTAATGTTATCAATTATTCCTGCACTGATTTTTTCTTCTGTGTGTGGGATTGTTGGCATCAGTCCCACTGTTACACCTTTGAGGCGGGGCCAATTGCAGAGCATCAACCAATTAGACTACAAGAAGTATTATTCTACTGTGTCCCGGACACAGATAGGCAATTAGAGTGCACAAAAAGTTTAATTCTGTGGCAAAACAGAATAGATGATTTTTCATATCTTATGTTCTATCAATAGCCTAAATTACAGTACAGTTGGTAAGGGCTATTGCTGGTTTTATCTAGAATATTACCCTTGAAGACTATGGACATTTTGTAAGATAAAACCCCTTGATAAAGTTATCAATTGTAATGGAATTTAAGCCAAGGTACAGAAATACTAACATATACATTTATAAATGCTCAAACAACAAACATTGGTATTTGAAACTAGACATACTAGCGTTATCTTGATTTGTCTTAATAGAATACAACTTAACTGGTTTTGCAGATTACTAAAATACATGTGTATAACATAAGCCATATTTAAATGGATATTTGAATTGTGCTAACCATTAATTACCATGTATTATAAGAAACTACCAAGTTACAATTTCTGTCTCAAAGATGTCCCCTGTGATACATAAAAAAACAGAAAACAAAAATATAAAATTATCTCACTTTAAACATGGCAGCCTGTGGTTCTCCAAGCTCATAAAATGGAGGTTTTCCTGTCGCCATCTCAATCACTGTGCATCCCAAAGACCAAATATCTGCTGGCTTCCCATAACCTCTTGGTCCTTTATCTATTATTTCTGGGGCCATATACTGAAGAGTCCCTGGAACACAAAACAGTAGCAGTATAATGAACATGACTACTATATGAGGAGAACAATAAAGACGGAATGCCAAATATGCTTTGAACAAGCAAATGAGTCAGTTTTATTACATGGAAGTTGTCAGTAGTGAGTGGATGTGAGGTGTAGTATTGTGTCTTACTCTGTACATAGCAGAGAGGGAGAAATGTCATTACAGTGGCAAAGTGCAATATGTTTTTGATGGAGAAAACGTAAATGAAATATGCATATCACACACCTAGTTCTGTTAAGTCATTGCTGGGCCGTGTATGCATAAACAAGTGGAGAAATTAGGGGTTTTAATCAACAGTATCTTAAGGGACAAATGAAAATCCGCATAGATTTAAATGGGGCTTTTAACCGCTTGAATGCTAGAGAGGTCTCCAATGCATTTAGAAGCAATGCTTTGGAGATCTCTCTAGCACTCAAGGGGTTAAAAGGCCCCATTTAAATCAATGGGCATTATTTTTGTCCTCTATGGTGCAGGTGGTGTGCCTCAGAATTGCACCACATTTTACGTTGTACATATGGCCCACTGCCTCACAAGATTACATTCATTTTTGACTGAAAATAAATGACTTTGGATCCAGGCCAGTTTCCTCTTACAGAGATTACTCAGACATTGCACTTCCCTATTCATCGTTTGCCTTGTTTCCCCATTCACAAATGTCTAGAATCTATTACCAGTGAATGTCTCTGTATTTGGGTTGATTCCTGCAAGCCTCTTGGATGTTCCAAAGTCTGAGATTTTCAGGACTCCACTGTATGTGTTTATCAGCACGTTATCCCCCTAAAAGAAACCAAATGATATTAAAATGGTATCACAAATCTGTTGTGGGACCGTGAAAGACAAAAGATATTAATACTGCAGATGCACATTGTGTTCAGAGAAAACCATGTGATGAGGCTGGACACGCAGCATCATTCACAAACATTATATGAATGTCTAACTGAAGTGGATGCTGATGTACTAAGCAGAACTGAAACAATTCTGGGGAAAAGCAACTGTCACATAGAAGATAACTAAACATAACAGTTGCTTTAAATGGTTCTTTTAACCCCATGTGCTAAGTTGGTGGTATATAAAGAATAATAATAATAATACTCTAAGGGTTAACATCTACAGTAGTTGCAGCCAACTTTGTACTGTTAGTGGTAATGATAAGAAACTCAAAAAACAAACAAACAAAATAAGTGTTTTGCTTGATAAATTTCAGGTTGGCTAAAACCATGAAATTCTAAAAAGGACTCCAGTGCACTTCAAAAGCAACATATCAGGAACACAGAGGTGCACATGATTATTTGTTGCCAGATTCCAGGACCCCAAATTCTTCCTACCATTGGCTTCCTGGCAAGGAATACTTTGGTAACAAAAATAATCATGTCTGCCTCCATGGACATGCTTTCTTGTACTTAAAGGACCAGTAAGCTTTTTTTATGAAAACATTTATATTATAGGGCATTTCCTGTTGAGTAAAATAAGGTACTGCTACAGCTGAGAGATTAATATTTTCAGTTTAAACCAATTTTTTTTATATTAGCAGTGCCCTCAAGAAGTGAAATTCCAATCAGTTATTCTGTTACATTCTAATGGAGAGGAAAGTCAGTGACATACAGTTCTGCACAGAATGTGATAGAAAGTGCCAAGTGACTTCCTGTCAATATGAACTATCAGGAAGTAAACGCACAGTAAATTCACTTCCTGATTATTTGACCTTTATAACTTTTGAATAAAAACAACTGGCAGCAGGGGAATGTCTTTGTTTTACTCAGCAGGAAAAGCTCTAAAACATATAGGTTTTCTTAAAAAAAGTTTACTGCTCCTTTAATTAAAAATATTTTTGGAGAACCAGTCCATCCAAAATGTATTCATAGTGTTCATGAAGATTTTCTGCCCAGATTAGGGTAAGTAGGGCTATTATTAGGAAAAATGCAGTGTTCCTTTAGGACTTGCATGCTAAATATGACTGAATGCATTGCAAAGCAACGACTTGAAGAAGTATTTAGCATCCATGGGATTTGTGGTTCTCCATCCTAAGACTCAAAATGGTTTTATAAAGATTCAGACAACCATTGCAGAATTATGGTAGTTTGTAGGGATTTAGGCAGCTAAACACTTGACTGATCCAGTGAAACACTAGACTGATCCAGTGTGACATTACAGGTATTTACTGCTCAGTATTGTTGCTTTGCCCTATTCCCTGCATCTTTAACTGTAATCTGTTACACAAAGGGTTAAGTTGTTCAGTCATAGAGAAAAGACCCTTCTATCTTAGCTACAATTATGAGAAAACCATATGACATATCTGTTAATTCATGAAAATGACACAGTAAATAGGATATTTGGTGTGTATGTGTACATTATGAGGCAATGACATGTTTGAGAGAGATGTCCCATACATAAACATATTGAGGCAAACGTACTAACCAGAACTGGACAAATTCCGTCCCATACCAGCTTCACCATAACAGACAAATAAACATTGCCATTAATTTAAAAGGGGCTTTTAACCACTCGAATTCAAAAGAGTTGGTTCGCAATATGTTTGATACCTCTCCAGCATTCAAAATGTTAAAAACATTAACTGTTTAACCCTTTAAGCACCAGAAGACTGTTCAATGAATTGCAAACCCCTCTAGTTCTTAGATGGTTAACTACAGTAGGGGTGAGGTATAAACAAATGACTGAGGAAAATGCATAAGTGGCTTATTGTGGGTTGTTTTTGCGTGTGCATTGCATGATAAGCATGTAGATCGGTGGTTTTCAGCCAAGGTCCTATGGAACTTTGGTGTGCCATTCACTTAGGGTGTCCCTTTCTTCTATGAAGACTGACAAAAATCCAAGTGTTGAGTTTAAAATGCTAATTTATGGAATTTGTTATGAAAGATAGGTTTTGCTTTTGTAATTCTGATTTTGAGACTGAATAATAAAAATGTATATTTATATGTTTGTCCCCTTTATTACACTCTTTACAAAATAGATATAAAATGTTAGCCCCCCAAACTACAGTCTGAGTGTTGGGGATGAATTGAACAAAAAAGACAAAGAACCACTGATGCAGATATTTACATAAGTTTTATACACTACAACTTGTAATAAAGTGTCAGTTGCAACTTTATTTCTACATTGTAAAGAGCTGTATTCATAACTCTTGCTTTCATTGGCAACCTAATGATTATGTTAACTCTTTCAGGACCAAATGTGTGTACAATGCATTGCACACAACTTTGGCCAGTACAGGCTTGAGCAGATAGTGATGGATAACTGTACACATTACAGTTATCTTATTAAAGGGATAATAATACTTAAAATGTACAAAAAATATGTTGTAGGGTTTATCCTCCTGAGTAAAACAAGAGTACTCCCACTTCTGAAAAGCGTTTTATTCAAAAGTTATTACAGCTCAAAGTTGAATTTTTTAGGTGCAGTATCACAGTGGTCTGAAATTGTACAGTGGCGCTGTTGCTACACCATCCTATGGAGATTTATGGTCTATGGACCAGAGCTGTCCATAGGATGTTGTAACAACAGCGCCACTCTACAATTTAAGGCCACTGTGATATTACACCTAAAAAATTCAACATTAAGCTGTAATAACTTTTGAATAAAACACATTTTTTACTCATGGGGATAAACACTACAATATTTATTTTTCTACATATTAAGTATTACTATCACTTTAATGAAAGAGAATGCAATCACATTTTGTACATCAATTGCTACAAAGTTCTTAAAATAGTTACATGCACTAGTGATTTTTTTTGTACAATTACCTTTCTAGGTGTGTGCAATAATTTCTAGCATCAAAATAGCAACAATTTTTACACATCACCCTGTCTTGTACCTGTCTTAATCATGAAAGGGCAGGACAGCAGATATACAGATACCAGGGAACTCCTGTGGTGCCTGTCCTGAGGAAAGGGTGTGCCAGGAAATCTTTATATAGCAGTATGGGAAAACGGAGTATTTACGGAGGCTGCTGTACTTAAAGGGATAGTATTACTTCAAAATTACTATCCCTCATATTGTAGCCCTTAATAAACTGAGTTAAATGACTCCAGCAGTATCTCTCAAACCTTTATGGTTTAAGAGATAGCCACTTTCAAAGTTTCCTCTCCCCTGCTGTCAGCGTTCTGCTGCCAACAGGAGAATCTGGTCTCTGAATCAAGCGGAGGCTCTTCAGCAGAGCCGATATCTCGTTATGGGAGGAAAAATGATTCATTGAAACAGTCTTCTTCATGTGCTTGGTAACCAAGCACATGTAGAAGACTGTTTCAATGAATAATTTTTCCTTCCATAATGAGATATCAGCTCTGTTTAAGAGCCTTCGTCTGTCCCGGGGCCGGATTCCCCTGCTGGCAGCAGAACGCTGACAGCAGGGGAGAGGAAACTTTGAAAGCGGCTATCTCTTAAACCATAAAGGTTTGAGAGATGCCGCTGGTGTCATTTAACTCAGTTTATTAAGGGCTACAATATGTTGGATAGTAATTTTGAAGTAATACGATCCCTTTAAATGAAGCAGTGTTGGTGCAAACCACCTGCACCATAGGTAAGTAGAAATTCCCAATGATTTAAATTGGGCTTTTAACCCCTTGAATGCTAGAGAGATTTTCAAAGCACTGCAGAGCAATGTGTTTGAGACTTTGCTAATATTTAAGGGGTTAAAAGCTCCATTTAAATCAGAATTGTGGGATTATTTTTGTTGTTGCACTTGAGACTCCTCTAGCATTGAAAGGTTTAAAATAATGATTTAATAAAAATGGAAATGTTTATTTGGTACCGTAGGTTTAATTAAAAAATTGCTTCAGATCATCTTAGTGAATCAGCCTCACTGCCTCAAAGACATATTGATATAATAAAATGATCCTTAAGAGTCCACTAACAGACATCTTTAGCTAGATTATGAATTAACCCCATTATGTGCTAGATATTTCTCCAGTACATTTTGCATTGTTTGGAGATATCTTTAGCATGCCTGGAAGAGGCTATGAAAAGGGGTGGTCAATCTGAGGCCCTTGTTGACTACAATTTGCTTCATTCGCCAATATCTCCAGGCACGTTTCCCTTGGACAGTGACATTACAGTGTCAATAGTGGTTTATATTACACAGCAGAGCAATGGTTACAGGAAAACCACGTACAACAGACTCAAGATTGTACATATACAGCAGAATAGTCATTACCCTTGCCTAAATACTATATGAAATTATCAGCATGCAGGGAAGCTGCCTATTACTTTTTGATTAAAGCGGAACTATCACCCTATACTAAGTCCACCTCCCAATAATTAGGAATATGGCGATTAGCTTCTCAACAGCACTATTATCGGGCACAAACACCAAGTTCTGAAGTAATCCTCCTTCTTCTGAGACCGGCGGCCAGGCTTGCACGCAGACATCTTTTCTTAGAGACTTCTGCTCCCCTGCGCTGTCTGTCCCGTTCTCCTCTAGGAGGCACTGCATGGTACCTTAAGGTACCGGAAGAGACTGATGGCGCAGGTGTGTAGACGGCTCTAAAGCAAGAAGACAGGCCGTCAGTCTCAGAATAGGGAGGATTACTTCAGAACTTGGTACTTGTGCCCGATAATAGCACTGTAAAGAAGCTAATCGCCATATTCCTAATTATTGGTGGCCACTTAATATAGGGTGATCGTTCCACTTTAACAAGCGCATTGACGGTAGGGTTGAAATTCAATTTTAAAGCCAGGTGCAAAAGCAAAGACAGCAGAATACAGAAAAAAGAGGATTTTGGTCTTACCTGTTAAATCCTTTACTTTAAAGGGATAGTAATACTTCATTTTTACTATCCCCCGTCTTGTAGCCCTTAAAAAATAGGATTTTAGTCTTACCTGTTAAATCCTTTTCACTTAGTCCATACAGGTCACTGGTACTCTGGGAGGCGTAAGTCCCCTTTAATAGGCAGGAACAACTATGCAAATAATTTGCAAGGGGCGGAGCCTCCCCTCTTACTTAAGCCACCTTCTGGCCAGAGCCACTTTAGATTGATTTGAGACCCTAAAACTGACCTCAGGTAAGCAAAAAGAAAGACTCCTGTGAGCATGCCCGAACGGTCTCCCACTGAATGCCACAGGAGAGCCAAGACTGGTCCCTTGACAGGGTGGGAGACCAGTGACCTGTATGGACTAAGTGAAAAGGATTTAACAGGTAAGACTAAAATCCTATTTTCACTGTCGTCCAATACAGGTCACTGGTACTCTGGGATGTACAAACATTGAGCTGATCCAGAGGCGGGAAGTAAGGCAAGGACCAGGCGCAAGGCCCAAGTCACTAGAACTGCTATGACCAGTTGATAACATAGCCCAAACTGTAAGTGTCAACGGACACCAACCAAGGGAACAATCCCTGAACTAACACAGCACACGGAACTAGAGCCAACCGGGCTCAACAGTAAAGAAGCACTAAGGATCACAGAGCGGAAGACCTACACAGGCAAGACTGCCTCCAGGACCTTCCTTCCAAAACTGGCATCAGCCGACGCCAGTACATCAACTCGGTAGTGCTTTGAAAAAGTGTGCACAGAGGACCAAGTGGCCGCTCTGCACAGTTGATCAGCAGAAGCTTGATTCTTGTAGGCCCAAGAGGCCCCAATAGATCTGGTGGAATGGGCAGTCACCCGGAAGGGAACATGCTTATTCCTCAACTTATAGGCTTCACGGATGGTAGCCTTAATCCAAGAGGCAATGGTAACTTTGGAAGCCGGTCTCCCTGCCCTAGGCCCCTCAGGAATGACGAATAGAGCGTCAGACTTCCTGATAGACTCGGTGCGATGAACATAAAACTTGAGGCAACGCACCACATCCAACAGATGGAGATCTCTTTCCTTGTCAGATGAAGGATTAGGGCAGAAAGAGGGAACCACAATCTCCTGATTGATGTGAAACTCTGACACAACCTTGGGTAAGAATTCCTTGGTAGTGCGAAGCACAGCCTTATCCTTGTGGAACACCAGGTAAGGAGGTTTACAAGACAAGGCCTGTAACTCTGCTACCCGGCGCACTGACACAACAGCCAAGAGGAAGGCCATCTTCCAAGTCACAAGACGTAATGGAATGGAAGCCAAGGATTCAAACGGTGGTCGCTGAAGGACTCCCAGCACCAAATTGAGATCCCACTGGGGAGCAGGACTCTTAAAGGCAGGTCGAACATGAGTCACACCTTGGAAGAAGACTTTCACATCAGGAAGGACAGCAATCCGTTCCTGGAAAAACACAGACAAGGCAGAAGTCTGAACTTTGAGGGAACTCAGACTGAGCCCCTTATCCACACCGTCCTGCAAGAAGGCCAGGACAGTGGGAAGATGGAAGTCAAGTGACAACTTCTTGTCAGAACACCATGTCACGAAAGTTGACCATATGCGATGATAGATCTTGGAAGACACAGGCTTACGAGCACTGAGCATCGTCGATACTACAGAAGGAGAAAAGCCTTTCTTTGCTAGAATCGAGGATTCAACCGCCATGCCATCAAATGGAGAGAGTGAACATCCTCTTTCCGCAGATACCCCTGAAGAAGCAGGTCCGGACGGGCTGGAAGTGGGATCGGATCCTTCACTGACATGGCCATCAACTCCGGAAACCAGGACTGGCGAGGCCAGTTTGGAGCAATCAGTATGACAGGACAACGTTCCCTCTTCAACTTCTGGATAACTCTGACCAATAGAGGAAGAGGAGGGAAGATGTAAGCCAGGGGGAAGTCCCAAGGAATCGACAGGGCATCCACTGCTAGAGCAAGGGAGTCCCTCAACCGGGAGCAAAACACCGGAACCTTCCTGTTGTGTCTGGTAGCCATCAGATCCACCACAGGCATCCCCCACCGTTGAGTGAGCATGTGAAACACCTCTGGGTGAAGAGCCCATTCTCCGCTGTCGACGGTGTGACGACTGAGGAAGTCTGCCATGACGTTGTCCACGCCTGGAATATGAACTGCAGAGATGACAGGCACGTGATCTTCTGCCCAAGACAAAATATCCTTGACCTCCCACCAGGCGGAACCGCTTCTTGTGCCGCCTTGCCTGTTGATGTAAGCCACCGCCGTGGCGTTGTCGGACTCCACTCTGATTGGAAGACCGGTCAATTGAGACTCCCAGTGCCTCAGGGCCAGCCGGACAGCTCGAAGTTCCAGAACATTGATGGAGAGCATGGATTCCTCCAGACCCCATTTCCCCTGAGCACTGAAGCGACCCCAGACTGCACCCCAGCCCCGAAGGCTGGCATCCGTAGTGACTGTGGTCCAAGGAGGAACTAGAAAGGATTTCCCTTTCAGGAGATGAGAGAGATCTAACCACCAGTGCAGACTCGACTCGACATGAGGAGGAAGAGAAACAGACAGATGTTGATGATCTGGATGATTCTTGCACGTCTGGAGCACAAATCTCTGAAGATCCCTGGAGTGGGCCATGGCAAATGGTACTGCTTCGATTGTGGAAATGAACTTCCCCACTAAGGACGACAACTTCGGGACTGGAATCACGTCCATGTCCAGAATTCCAGCCACTCTGACAGCTATCTGGTGAGCCACGTCCTCTGGAAGAAACACCATGCATTGGCGAGTGTCGAACAGGAGACCCAGGAACAGAAGCCTCTGAGATGGAATCAAGTCTGACTTGTCCAGATTCAGGATCCAGCCATGACGGTTCAGGGTGTGCATGCACATCTGTAATTGCTGAAGGAGAAGCTCCGCTGAGGAGGCCTTCAGTAGGAGATCGTCCATGTAGGGGGTCACTCTGATCCCATCCTGATGGAGCACCGCTATCAAGGAGCCCAACACCCTCTGGAAGACCTGAGGGGCTGAAGTCAGCCCAAAGGGGAGCGCTGCAAACTGAAAGTGTCCCCTGTGGCAGGCAATCCTGAGATACCGCCTGCTCTCTGGATGAATAGGGATGTGAAGATAAGCATCCTGAAGGTCCAGGGAGGCAAGAAACTCCCCTGGAGACATTGCTGCAATCACAGAGCGCAGGGACTCCTGGCGGAAGTGGGAAGTCACCACATAGGCATTGAGATCTTTGAGATCCAAAATGGGACGGGCTCCTCCGTCCTTTTTGGCTACCACAAACAGGTTGGAATAAAATCCTGAACCTGTGTCCCCTTGAGGAACCGCCTCCAGGACCTCTTTGTCCAAGAGATCCTGAATAGCGTCGTCGAACAGACGCCTTTTTGTGGGTTCCTGAGAAGGACGAGTAAAATGGAACCGAAAAGGAGGAAGGGAAGAGAAAGGGATCCTGTATCCCTCTGACACCACCTGAAGAACCCATGGGTCCGCCACTGACTCCTCCCAAGTCCGGCGAAAGATGCGGAGACGACCGCCTACAGCCGGATGCGGACCCGGGTTCGGCGAGTCATGCCGAAGCAGTCTTGGAGGTCTTGGCCTTGGAGGCAACTTTGGGCCTCCAGGACTGTTTGGGCTTGGAGGAGGAGCGCGTAGTGGGAGGACCCGTTTGGGCCGAGGAGCGTGTCTCAGTCTGAAAGGAACGAAAGGACCGATTGCGTTTGGCTGGAAACTTTTTCTTAAAGACTGATGGTAGAAGAGTACTTTTACCGCCAGTAGCCTCACTGATCATTTCTTTGAGTTCAGACCCAAAAAGCAATTTCCCCTGAAAGGGCAAGGAAAGCAAGGCTTTCTTAGAGGCTGTATCAGCAGACCAAATTTTCAGCCAAAGAGCGCGTCTAGCCACCACAGAAGAAGTGGAGGCCCTCGCCATCATGCGCACAGCATCAAAAGCAGCGTCAGCAACATAGTTCTGAGCTTCAGTGATATTAGCAAGAAGCTGCAACTGTTCAGATACCGGCGCATCCTGGCGAACCGCTTCAGTCAGTCGTTCAGTCCAGGCCGCAATAGCTCTATTAACCCATGCCACAGCAAAAGTGGGGCGCATGGCTGTGCCAATGGAGGCAAAAATAGACTTAAGAGAGAGCTCTAGTTTCTTATCCGTCCAGTCCTGCAAGGCAGAGGCATCTGAGACAGCCAAAGCAGTAGATTTGGATAGTCTAGACACAGGAGCATCCACTTTGGGAGGATGAACCCATTTTGCCAGCTCCGCCTCAGGAAAAGGGTAAAGTTTAGCAAACTTTTTGGAGACAGAGGAAGATCTATCAGGATTCTTCCATGCCTCAGAGACCAGACGGGCAAGAGTAGGGTTAGTTGGAAAACAAACAACTGGTTTAGATGGCTTTTTCTGAAAAACATCAGTAGGATCATAAGTGGATTCCTGAGTCAGAGGAAGGTTGAGCGTATTCAGAACCGCTCTGATCAGACCCTCAGCCGAAACTTCAGGGTCACACTCATAGGGGTCCCCAATGGACCTGTTAGATTCAATAACAGTACGTTCCTCAGCATCAGAATCCTGTAAAAGTTCTTCTTCAGAAGAATCAGTGATATCAGGAGCTCCCTGTGGCTTAGGCAGGGAGGTCCTGATAATAGAGGGGGTCTGCCAGACCTGGAGAGCCCCCTGTATCTGAGAGGGAAAGAGTTGAAGCGTGGATCTGAGATCCCTAGTGGCAGCTTTAAACTCCCTCACCCAAGATGGCTCAATAGCGTGGCTGGGAAGCCCAGGGTTGCTATCTTGACCAGTACAATTAGGGCATAGATCCCCCACATTATCGCCATCCAGCCCAATGTGGCAAGAGGAGCAAAACGCCATGGGGGTAGCAGACCCCCCATCCTCCTTAGACTTGGGTCTAGCCCCTAGCTCCAGTGAAGTAGACATGCTCACAGCGTCAATATACCCCACTAATAACACTATCACCCAGAAAAAGTGTTAAAGATTAAAGTTTCACCCCAGAAATGTTCTAAAAACGGACTTATCTGGCCAGCGAAGGGTTAATCTGTTGAGGAGAGAGAAGGCTCGGTCCCTGCGTAGTGTACTCGCCTAGGAAAAGTACCACAAAATGGCGGCCGTCATGACAGCCAATCAGAAACGAGCGCGAACCAAGCGCTCATGGGAAATGTAGTTTTCCTGTCCAAGTACCCCAAACATTGCCCGAAGCCCCCCTGAACACCCCACATGAATAAAACACATTCCGGATGATAGATCAGGAGCCTAGAATTAAAATGAGCCCTCTCTGAAGTTGCTGTGACAAGCGGTTCCAGAGATATGTCCCATACTGTGAATTCCCATAGAGAGTAAAGGAGCCCTTGCGTCTGAGCGGGAAAAAGCCGCGCTTAAAGGCGCGGAACACCATTTTTAATAAAGTTTAGTAAAACATTAAAAAGTGCCCAAACAAGCATGAAACACATGAGAAACATAAATAAATGAATACCCAATGCTCCAAAACTCAGAGAATAACACAGAAATTGCATAAACAGTAATAATGCAATAAAAACACCCTATGAGTGCTGGAGTGTATTAAAACACCCAAATACAAGCCCATCAAAGGGACACTGTGGGGACAAGTGGACCTTCAGCACTCAATGGGTGACTCACCTTCCTTGCTGACTTCTGTCTTCAGGTGACCATGATAAGGAGGGAAAGAACCAGAGGTAAATTCCCCAATAGGGGAGCTGCTTAACACAAGCTGTCCCCTCTTCAGGGCATAGGTCCACAGAAAATCCCTGGAAGCTGCACCAGCCACTTTAAAGAGGGCAATTCACAGCCATGGTCACCCTCCTAATGGTGGTATTCCATATTTGAATAAAAAAATAATAAAATACTAAGATGCATAGATGTTCTCTACCTGGTGTGCAAGCACACCAGGAACAAATCAATCTAAAGTGGCTCTGGCCAGAAGGTGGCTTAAGTAAGAGGGGAGGCTCCGCCCCTTGCAAATTATTTGCATAGTTGTTCCTGCCTATTAAAGGGGACTTACGCCTCCCAGAGTACCAGTGACCTGTATTGGACGACAGTGAAATTGGAATTAAACAAGACCAGCGGCACCTCTCAAACTTTTATGGTTTGAGAGATATCTGCATTGAAAGTTCCCTCTCCTTCTCTGATGTCAGCGTTATAGCTAACAGCAGGGGAATCTGGTCCCGAGACTGACGGCGGCTCTGCAGCAGTGGCGAGATTGAGTTATAGAAACAGAAATCCTTCACTGAAATGGTCTTCTACGTGTGCTTGCAAACCAAGCACACGTAGAAGACCATTTCAGTGAAGGATTTCTGTTTCTATAACGCAATCTCAGCACTGCTGCAGAGCCACCACTTGCTTATGGACCGGATTCCCCTGCTGTCAGCTACAACGCTGAATTCAGGGGAGAGGGAATTTTGAATGTGGATAGCTCTCAAACCATAAAGGTTTAAGAGATGCCGCTGTTCTTGTTTAATTCCGATTTTTAAGGGCTACAAGAAGGGGGATAGTAAAAATGAAGTATTGCTATCCCTTTAAGTAGGCAGGAACAATTTTGAGAAGTGACTGCTGCGTAGAGCCTACCTCCTCTCCTTATCTTGCAGCTAACCAATCCTCATCCAGTAAGATTTGAAAGATAACTATTGACTAGGCAGTAAGAAGGTAAAGGAAAACTCCTGTGAGCATGAACCCGAAAGGACCCCCAAGCATGATCCCTTGAAAGGGTGGGAGACCAGTAACCTGTATGGACTAAAAGAAAAGGATTTAACAGGTAAGACTAAAATCCTTTTTTCTCTGTCGTCCAATACAGGTTACTGGTATCCAACCATTAAGTTCCCCAGGGTGGGAAGAAAGGCAAGGACCAGGAGCAGGCCCCCAAAGTCACCAGAGCACCAATGAATCAACGGATCATGAATAGCTCAGCAATAACCACAAAGTGTCATCAGACACCGAACAGGGGTAAAAACAGACCCCAGGAACTGTTACACAGTACACTGAACTAGAGCCAACAGGGCTCAAAATTGAAAGAGTACTGAAGAGATGAAGAAGATCCTAGACAGGCAGGGCTGCCTCCAGGATCTTCCTCCCAAAACTGGCATCAGAATCCACCAATAATTCCTCTTCAGAGGAATCAGACACATCAGGTACACCTGGCGGTTTAGGCAGGGAAGATCTGATAGAGGTGGGGGCCTGCCTTTTACTCACGTCAGCGCTCTAGCTGACAGATCAAGATTTGACCAGATGGCTCTTCAGCAGAGCCGAAAGAGCATTGTCTGCAAAGAAACACTTCATTTGAATGGTCTACAAAGTGTGCCTGCCTCCCCTCCCAGGTTCCTCTGTGCTTTGTTAGGACAGGTTACAGATGGCACAGAGAAAAGAATCTCCCAGAGAAAATGAACTCCCAGAAAAATCCATAGACTATTCCACTTGGCACAAGCAGTTTAGAGACAACAGCAGATTAGTAATTCCGCATTTGGCAGCTGCAGCACTAAAACAAAATCATTCCAACACCTTTTCTAGCACAAAACCCTGACACAATTCCCTAAAGAGCAGCAATTCTGGAACAAAACATCGGGGACACATAACAATTCCTACTGGGGTCTTCAACCCTTGAATCATAGAAAGGTCTCTAACACCTTGAGAAATAATGCACTGAAAACATCTTTAGCATTCACTGGATTAAAATCCCTATTTAAACCAAAGGGAATTTTTATTTCCCCCATATGGTAGTTGGTTTGCTCTGTAGCTGCGCCTCTTTAGTTTTCTACATGTACATAAGGCCCTTTATCTTTTACACCAACCCTTATTTTTATATACATTTCAGAACACACCTTGATATCTCTGTGTACTATCTGGTTATCGTGAAGATATTTCAAGCCTTCAAGAATCTGCTTGGTATAAAATCCAATTGTCTGCTCGTTGTCTTTCAAGGGCCCCCATTTTGATCGTAGAAGAGCAGAAAGGCTTCCTGCAATACAACAAAATTATTTTTTATTACTGTGAGCAGCATGAGACAAAGAAGTCAGAAGACAGTGAATTCAACCCACAGAGTTCTAACATTGATTCTGAACTGGAAAACTACTTCCTGACTCCTAAATTCCAGCTGCAGTGCTATTTTCTTCTAGTGTAATATTTCTGAATGCTCTATCATTATATTAAAGCCCATATATTGTATATTGTGAATTTTATTTATTAATACATAGATTATATATCTGCCTATTTATCTGTACATATACAGTAATATGCAAATGTTTAGACAGGTGTGAAAAAATGATGTAAAGCAAGAATGCTTTCAAAAATGTTAATAATTGATTTTTTATTCATTCACAATATGCATAATGAGTGAACAGAAGAAAAAACTAAATCAAATCAGTATTTGGTGTGACTACCCTTTGTCTTCCAACCTGCATCAATTCTTCTAGGTACACTTCCAAACAGTTTTTTAAGGAACTCGGCAGGTAGGTTATTCCAAACATTTTGGAGAACTAACCACAGTTCTTCTGTGGATTTAGGCAGCCTCAGTTACTTCTCTCTCTTCATGTAATCCCAGACAGACTCAATGATGTTGAGATCAGGGCTCTGTGTGTCCCATATCATCACTGCCAGGACTCCTTGTTCTTCTTTATGCTGAAGATAGTTCTTAATGATTTTGGCTGTATGTTTGGGTTCGTTGTCATGCTGCAGAATAAATTTGGGACCAATCAGGTGCCTCTCTGATGGTACTGCATGATGGATAAATATCTGCTGGTACTTCCCAGCATTGCGGATACCATTAATTCTGACAAAATCCCCAACTCCATTGCAGAAATGCAGCCCCAGACTTGCAAGGAAGCTCCACCATGCTTCACTGTTGCCTGCAGACACTCATTCTTGTACCGTTCTCCAGTCCTTCAGTGAACAAACTTCTGCTACAGCCAAATATTTCCCATTTTGACATTTTTCTGCATTTTTACATTTTTCTGCACCCAAGTTCCTGTGTTTTCATACATAGTTGAGTTGATTGGCCTAGTTTCCATGTCTCAGGTATGGCTTTTTGACCACAAGTCCATGAAGGCCACTTCTGAACCAGACTTCTCGGACAGGAGATGGGTGTACCAGGGTACCACTGTTTTCTGCCAGTTCTGAGCTGATGGCACTGCTGGACATCTTCCGAATGTGAAGGGAAGTAAGCATGATGTGTCTTTCATCTCCTGCACTAAGTTTCCTAGGCTGACCACTGCATCCACAGTCCTCATTGTTGCCCATTTCTTTGTGCTTCTTCAAAAGAGTTTGGACAGTACACCTGGAAAACCCTGTCTGCCTTGAAATTTCTACCTGGGAGAGACCTTGCTGATGCAGTATAACTACCTTGTGCCATGTTGAGGTGCTCATTTTTGCCATGGTGTATGACTTTTGACATTAAACTGTCTTCAGCAACCTTACCTTGTTAGCTGAGTTTGGCTGTTCCTCTCCCAGTTTTATTCCTCATACATAGCTGCTTCTGTTTCAGTTAATTGTTGTGTTTCAACATGCAAATTAAATTGATGATCATTAGTACCTGTTTGGTATAATTGTTTAATCATACACCTGACTATGGGCTGGATTCAAATGCACAAGATAAATGTTATGTTTTGTCAAATATTTTCCTATTGAAGTCTATGGGGAAAACTGGAGATAAAAGCAGAGATAAAATTAGCACCTGCATTTGAATCCATCTCTATATGTCTACAAAATCCATGACTTTGTGCAAGTGTACCTAGAAGAATTGATGCAGTTTAGAAGGCAAAGGGTGGTCACACCAAATATTAATTTGATTTAGATTTTTCTTCTGTTCACTCACTACGCATTTTGTTAATTGATAAATATAAACTAATAACATATCTATTTTTGAAAGCATTCTTACTTCACAGCATTTTTTCACACCTGCCTAAAACTTTTGCACAGTACTGTATATGGCAAAGTGTTTTTCTTAAAGGGATAGTATTACTTCAAAATTACTATCCCTCATATTGTAGCACTTAATAAACTGAATTAAATGACACCAGCGGTGTCTCTCAAACCTTTATGGTTTAAGAGATAGCCGCTTTCAAAGTTTCCTCTCCCCTGCTGTCAGAATTCTGCTGCCAGCAGGGGAATCCGGTCCCGGGACAGGCCAATATCTTGTTATGGAAGGAACAATATATATATTGAAACAGTCTTCTACGTGTGCTTGGTTACCAAGAAATTCAAATATTTTGAATTTACCCTTCTCTTTTCCATCTAGCCTGTCCTAAATGAGTGAAGGTTCTACACCTAGAAAGTATGCCTATGGAGTTCTGATAGGCTGCCCATGACTGGAAGGAGCTGAAAGAGTATTAGATGAGTTATTCTGGAGCAATGCAACTGAACCATGTGGAGGGGGTGTAAAATTTCAAATGATTTAAAGCGGAACTTTCACTTTGTATGAAGTCGCCCTACAATAATTAAGCATATGGTGACTAGCTTCATAATAGTTCTATTAGCTCTCAAAAGTACCCGATTCTGAAGTAATCCTTAAACTTAGGAGACCGGAAGCAAGGCATGAGTGCAGACATCTTGTCTTAGAGACGTCTGATTGCCTACGCTGCCAGTCCTGGTCTCCTCTATGAAACATTGCACTGTGCCATAAGGTAAATGGAAGGGACTGAACAGCACAGGCGCACAGACTGCACTAACCTGGCCGTCAGTCTCAGAAGATGAAGGAATACTTTAAAATCTGCAATTTCTGAAAGGAAATAGAAGTATTATGAAGCTAGTTGCCATATGCTTAATTATTGCAGGGCAACTTTATACAAGGTGAAAGTTATGTTTTAAATACAACTTTTAAATTCTTGAATGATAGAGAGGCACATTGAAAAGCACACAAGGAGTCCCAAAAATAGCATCTATCAATCATTCAGGGAAGGGGGGTTTGCTCCTCCATTGGTCCACTGTGGCTCACGATGCAGACCCAGCTTCATGGGCAGAGGTGCTAAGTATACTGCACTAGCGAAACATTTGTTATGCCTATTTTGCACAGGTAGCATAATTACACTGACTGGGTCACTGATTGCAGTGCTCAAACAAAAGCAGTGTAATCCCTATAATTAGCACTGTACTAGCCCTTTTGGCATGTTACTAATGTAACCAGATTACAATCTTAATTATGACTCTTGCTACATTTTAATTCTGTAGGAATGCGCAGGAACCAGTGCAATCCTTTATGTGCATTTCTTTAGCTTCCAGCATAAGGCTATGTTCACACAGTATTAAGGTTTCCGGTGGTGCCGTTCACATGGATGATTCCTATCTCGCAGAACGTAGCTTTTTGCATCTTGGATGCACTCATGGGTAGGACAAATCCAGGGTCTTGCATGATGATCTGCATGGATGGTGTATGGGCCACCATGCAGATCATTCACAGGAGCAATTCTGGAAGATGCAAAGCCACTCACATATTCTAGTAACTGGCTGACCTATGTGGGTATCAGTTAATAATACATGGATGAAGTCCACATGGATCAGCCTCATGTTTCACCCCCTCCATATCCTCATGCAAGAGGGGGAATGTGGGTCATTGGAGGTAAGTTAGGAACGGCAGCTTGGCAGGCTCTAAACCAAGTTGCCAACAGGTACTAATCCTAAACTGGCAATCTGGTTATATTAGGATTTATACTTCTTGGGAAGTATGCACTAAGATGTGATAAATTGGGAGAAACTCTTCAGTTCTTATGTTATTCTATAGAGCAGTGCTTCTCAATGTTAGTCTTCAGGGCATGCCAACACATCAGGTTCTATCCATACATGACCAAAGGTGGGTAAAATCAGTAGTATCCCTTTATTTTTAACACGCTATTTTTTTTATCAAAACAAGAGTGGAGCAGTACAATTTGGATTTGCAATATTATCCATATTTTATAATCTTCACATATTTTAACCCTTTGAGTGCCAGACAAGCATCCAGTGCAATGCACTGGATGCCTATCTGGCACTCAATAGGTTAAACACTTTATGTCCCTGATTTTGAGCTCCTTCTATTTGTTTCCAAAGAATGTGTGTCAGGCACTAAGAAAGAAGGTAGCTGATACAATATAAAACAGATAGCATGCAGTATACAGAGAACTCATTGCTGCAGGGTTGGTAATACACTTTATTACTGGTCTGCTTTGATGGGCAATTGACCAGACAACTCTATGGAAACATGAAACATGAAATACTGTCTGGAACATTAGAAGAGTACATAAGATAACAATAAAAATAAATAAATAAAGTATAGGCAATTTGACATTAAGTATTATGAACTTGAAGAATATGTAAAGTCAAAATAAAGATAATATTCCTTTAGAACCTGACCTGTTGGTGTGTCCTTAGGTCTGTAGTTGAGAATCACTGCTGTAGAGCCTCTTTTTCAAGTTGGACAGATGTTTGTGCATAGGCGCTATAGAATAACATAGTGGAGAGGATATCTTACCCCAGAGCATAAAATCACTTTTTGTGGAATTTATACCCTTGGGTTTTACAGACGCCTCTTACATCCAGTGAGTTCATATCTATCTGGCTGGTGCTGACAGCAATGCAGTTTCATTGCAATAGGTGCCTACAAGAATGTTTTATATAAGGCAGTGGTTCTCAACCTGTGGGTCGGGACCCCTTTGGGGGTCGAATGACGATTTGCCAGGGGTCGCCTAAAACCTTCAGATATTTATATTTTGATTCATAGCAGTAGCAAAATTACAGCAATGAAGGCGCAACAAAAATAATTTTACTGTTAGGGGTCTCCACAACTTGGGAAATTTTATCGAAGGGTCACGGCACTAGAGAGGTTGAGAACCGCTGATATAAGGTAAAATAAATATAGTCTCAATGTAATTCGAGCAAACGCACTAAGATGAAATGGAACAATTCTGGAAAAAACACAACTGCACAGGAGTGAAAAAAAAACCCAAAAAAAACCCATACTGATTTAAATGATGCCTTTAACCCTCTGAATGCTGGGAAGGTCTCTAAACATTGCTTTTCAATTTGATGGACACCTTTCTAGCACTAACAAGGTTAACAGCTTTATTTCTCCCTAATGGTGCAGTTGGTTTGCCCCAGAATTGCCCCAGGTTAGTACATCAGCCTAATTGACTAATACAGACCGATTTAAAATCTACTTCCTGATTCAAATCTACCTGCTTGTTTCTCATGGTATTCCACAAAATGCTTCATAGGTTAGTAATAATGCTGCCTTCTGGTTCCTACAGTTTATGAGGCCTCTTCAGACTAAGGAAAATTACCACTCTGGTGTTTCTCTCCCTCTCCTTGGATTTTAATGGATTGCTGCTGCTGTAAAACACTTTACAGTACACTAAGTAGACAGACATTTAAAAAGCAAACGAGCGAACATATTGTACCTCCAGGTACTTGCTCCATGAAGATCTTAATGAAACCATTTTCACTAAATGAGCCCATATATTGGACAATGTTCTTGTGTTTCAGGTGCTTGTGCAGAGCTATTTCCTCATGAAGTGGTTGTGAGTACCTAAAATGAATAAGATAAATTCAATTAAATTGATGACATTTTGTGTATTAATAATGATATTGTTGTACATATGTAATAATAACAGCTGCACAACAACAAAAAAATTAATTAGAAAACACAACTGCCCTCTGGACCCAGTTGGCACTGTTGCAATGTGGAAGAGTTTTTTTAGCTGCTATTACTTTTAAGCAATGCATCTCCCATCAGTGGGAGCATCCTTAACTTACTAAGAAGTAAAAACATTAATTATAATATATATTTTCATAACAAAACATTACTCTAAGGGGGGACAATGTTTATATATATATATATATATATATATATATATATATATATATATATATATATATGAGAGACAAGAGTGTTCAGAAATTATGATGTAGTCTTTGAGGGACAGGATGTCAGGAACAGAGGACGCTGGGTCCCCACGTTGGGTCCTAAAGTGCCATATGCCAATGAAAAAGAAGAGCAATTCTGGGCAAACTATAGGCACCATAGCGAACAAATAAACAATCTTGAAATTCTCATTGATTTAAATAGGGAGTGTATACCCTTTAACCCTTAAGAGGTCTCCAATATAATGCTTTGGGGACATATGTAGCATTCAAGGGCATAAAAGTCCCATTTAAATGAATGGAATATTTTGTTAGTCACGTATGATGATGCTGCTTTGCACCAGAAATGTTCTACTTTGTCTTTAAGCATAGGGACAACAGTATATACAGGGGCGGACTGACAGGACCCAGGGCCCCTGGTCCAAAAAGAGGTCTGGGCCCCCTGCAGAAATCTCCACATTGCCCCTTCATCTCCACAATGCCCCTTCATCTCCACAATGCCCCTTCCACAATGCCCCCTTCATCTCCACAATGCCCCTATCTCCACATTGCCCCCTTCATCTCCACAATGCCCCTTCCACAATGCCCCCTTCATCTCCACAATGCCCCTTCCACAATGCCCCCTTCATCTCCACAATGCCCCTATTTCCACATTGCCCCCTTCATCTCCACAATGCCCCTATCTCCACATTGCCCCCTTCATCTCCACAATGCCCCTATCTCCACATTGCCCCTTCATCTCCACAATGCCCCTTCCACAATGCCCCTTCATCTCCACAATGCCCCCATCTCCACATAGCCCTTTCCACCATGCCCCTTCATCTCCACACTGCCCCTATTTGCAGTCCCTGGTGGTCTAGCGGTGTGGCTTAACACTGCGCGAAGTCCCGCGCTCCTCTAGTAATGCAGAGGCTGGGAGATGATGTCATCTCCCAGCGCTCTGTATTACTAGAACGGCGCACCGGCGGCCGTTGTTAGCCGCTGAGCAGCGCTGGAAGCGGCGGCGGGCCCCCTTCGGTCACAGGCCCTCGGTCCGTGACCGAATGCCCGTATGGTCAGTCCGCCCCTGGGTATATACACACATACTCTCCTACCCAATATGTTTGCAAGTACACCAAACTTTCTGATTCTTCCTTTCATGGATTCTGAGTGTCACTAAACTATACATCATGAAAAAATCACCTATACAGGTTCCTGGAAAACCTGACTCCGATGAAGTGATCACTAAAGAATCTGTCTGGAAAAGGGGGTAGTTAATAGGTTGTTGGATGCAGATAGCCAGATCTGCATGCAACTACCAAAATGCTGATTTTCATCATAATAAATGGGGAGCTTGAGACCACATCAACTTAGGTTGAATGTGGAGTCTCCATTAAGAGTCACTAGTGAGGTTATCTAGTGGGGGATATCCAATCAAACATGCGACTGGGGAGGTCTTTTCAGAGTAAAGAGAGAGTAAAGGTACAGTGAAGTTTCATTATGGAAAAACAAAAATAAATATGTAAATAAATAAAGTACACTGCCAGGTGATCATTCATTCAAAAGTTATTACGGCTCAAAATATGACAAGTAGGAGTTGTTACTATAATTTTATATGGAAACTAGTCTATAAACTCAAAAGCTCTCCCATCGAGTGAAATAGACAAACAAGATTATTTATAAATAAAGGAAGTAATACATAGTAACATAGTAATTTAGGTTGAAAAAAGACTTGCGTCCATGTAGTTCAACCCTTTTCTTATTCCTGTTTACCATCGTTGATCCAAAAGAAGGCAAAAAACACCCCTCAATATAGGAATTTCAAATTCTGCCTTGAATGGGGGGGGGGGGGGAATTCCTTCTTGATTCCAAATGGCAATCAGATTTCTCCTTGGATCAACAAGCCCTAACTAAATATTAATCCCAATACTAACGTACATAGCCCTCTATGTTGTGCTCTTTTAAATAAGTATCAAGGCCCTTTTTAAAGGCATCTAATGTATTCAATAGCACCACCTCCTCAGGAAGTGAATTCCATACCTTTATTGTCCTTACTGTAAAGAAACCCTTTCGCTGTTTAAATTAAATTTCCTTTCCTTAAAGGGGAGGGAGGGTCAGTGCCGGCCCAAGACATTGTGCTGCCTGGGTCCAAGGATGAAATGCTGCCCCCCCAAGCCACGCCCACAAATATTGTATACAAACTTACATGCAGATTCACATACACTCTAACAATCTCACACACCCACACACAAAATCTTACACCAATGCACACTTACTCATACACATATATGCTCACTTGTGCACATGCTATTCGCCAGCACAGAAAGAAAGATGGATAGAAGATGGGGATACCCTTTACTCCCCATAACAGAGCCCTTTAGTATTCCCACTCCTGTTGGACTGAAATGGCCATCATCCAACAGCTGAGCATCAGATAGACTGGGGGACCCCCCGAGCATACACTGGAGATAAAATAAGAATTTTTGTTCAGGTTGGGGTGTAGAAAGACAAAATGGTGCGTGGGGGTGTAAAACAGAGCATAAATACAGAACAAAAGAAAGTACATTAAAGGTGGCTGCTGTGTCTGGAGAGAAGTGCTGTCACTACTGCTGTGTGCAGCAAGGAACCTCTGTGTTATCCATGTTATTGTTGAAACAGTGTCATAATGCTTTGTGACCAGCAGAGGGCACCCGTGAGCACGCCACTCAGACTTGTTGGTTAAAGTTTTTCTGAGAAGAAAGAGAGGGTTTTGACACGGAGTGAGAGGGGAGATTGTGTGTCCGTGCTGTGGGGGTCGCAGAGAGGCTGAGAGGGGGTTCTGTGTGGTGTCTGGGAGGCGCTGGTATGTCAGAAGAAGAAGTTGTGTCACTGCCTTGCTGTGTCTATGATGCGCATGCCTTGGGGCAGCAAATTGCCGCCCCTGAAAAAGTGCCGCCTGGGTCCGTGGCCCCACCGGGACCCATGTAAGGGCCGGCCCTGGGGAGGGTGATACTTTATCATTCAATTACTCTTGAACTGAAACGCTGACAGTATTGAAGTAACACTCTCTATGGTTCAAATACTATGAAGATTAATTTCAGCTGCTATTTTAGTGAAACATTACTATCCCTTTAAAAACAAGGGTAAATGTAAAAGGTCCCAGTTCCTGTATATTTAAGTAAAACTAATAATTATGAATGAATGAATGATTTTCCAGTGGGGGAATGAGTCAAATGCATCTCCCCTCCAAAATACCAACATATACATTTCCAATAGTGAATATTTTCTACTGGTGACTTCAGCATATTCTGTTCTTTCAGGATGCCATTCCTACTGCCACATCATTACAACATATTTTCCTTGTGGATAAACACCAGTGTTCACCCAGTAAATGAAATATTTCACCAGTTCAGCACTGTGCCGAAGTTCACAGGACATAATATCAGATTTATACAACTCCAGAGAGAAATCTTAGTCACATGCTTTTCTTGGCAGAACTTGCTCTTTTTACTGACTGGTATTTTTCCTTCCCCAGATGTGAGACAGTCAAAGAGCCTCTAGGTTAAACAAAATGTAAGCATGTCAAATGAAGCAAAATGGCCATAAGTACAAAGAAGAGTAGTTCTAGGGCAAAGGGACGACACCTTGGAGAACAGTAGATATAGCTTATCTAGATTTCAGTAAAGCATTTGACACTGTCCCTCATAGAAGACTCATAAATAAATTGCAGTGTTTGGGTCTAGATGTAAAAATAGTGAAATGGATAAGGCAATGGCTGAGTGACAGGAGACAGAAGGTGGTAGTCAATGGAGAATATTCGGACAAAAGGAGTGTTACTAGTGGAGTACCTCAGGGATCTGTACTGGGGCCCATTCTTTTTAATATTTTTATTAGTCATATTGCAAAAGGTCTTCAAGGTTATGTATGCCTTTTTGCAGATGATGCAAAGATCTGCAATAGGGTAGACATTCCAGGGGGAAAAAGCCAAATGGTGAATGATTTAGGTAAATTAGAAGAATGGTCAAGAGTGTGGCAGATGCACTTTAACGTTGATAAATGTAAAATAATGCATTTGGGACATAAAAATCCAAAGGAAAAATATACCATTAAGGGTACTGTGCTGTCAGAGACAACAGAGGAAAGGGATTTGGGAGTAATTATTTCTAATGACTTAAAGGTAAGCAGGCAATGTAATAAAGCGATGGGGAATGCAAGCAGGGCACTGGGTTGTATAGCTAGGGGCATTAGTAGCAGAAAAAGGGAAGTAGTCATGCCACTGTACAGATCTCTAGTTAGACCTCACCTAGAATATTGTGTACAGTACTGGAGACCCCATCTCCAGAAGGATATTGATACTCTAGAGAAAATTCAAAGAAGGGCTACTAAAATGGTGACTGGTCTACAGGAAAATAAATATCAGGATAGACTAAAGGATCTGAATATGTACAGCTTGGAGGAGAGAAGAGAGAGAGGGGATATGATAGAAACATTCAAATACATGAAGGGATTCAACAAAGTACAGGATGGAAGTACATTTCAAAAGAGTAAAAACGTTAGGACAAGAGGCCATAGTCTAAAACTAGAGGGACACAGGTTTAGATGTAATGTAAGAAAGTTTTACTTCACTGAGAGGGTAGTAGACAAGTGGAATAGCCTACCAGCAGAAGTGGTAGATGTCAATACAGTGACAGAATTTAAGCATGCATGGGATAGGCATAAGGCGGTCCTTAACATAAGAAAAGACCAAGGACCAAAAAAGGTTTGAGGTTGTTTTTTTTTTTTTTTTTTTTTTTACACAGTAGGAAATTGGGCAGACTAGATGGGCCGAATGGTTCTTATCTGCCGTCAAATTCTATGTTTCTAAAAAGTCCAATGATTTAAAGGAAAACTAACACCTAAAAAATGAAATTGTTTGTTATAATTTATAGATAAATGTTCTTCCAGCTCGCATCTGTTAGTTGCCCAGAATATATTAAACTTGCTTTTATAATGCATGTGTGAACTGTCCTATTCAGATATCGTTCAAGGCCATCCCTGCCATGCAAACAAAATTAGGAGATTGCATAGAGTGCAGCAGCACAGGGGGAGCTGAGTGGCATTCAGCTGTTGTGTGCTCAGTGGGCATCAGATGATGTCTTTAGCATCCATATACTTTCATTATAATCAACTCAGCAGTTCCCAGTTAATGTAAACCTTCTTTGTTGAAGCTGAGTCCTGCAGGCATTGGCTTAGCTCCTTGCATCTGCAACCTACAGATTCGTGTGGGCAGCAAAGTCATACTTCACCTAAGGCATGAAAAAACCTTGGGTCAGTCCTGAAAATATCTGAGTGCCAGAGGGGTACACAACACATTGCAGAGGATTAAAGGGATAGTAATGTTTCATAATAAAAGTAGCTCTAAATAATCTTCATAGTATTTGGGCTTTGGAGAGTGTTATTTCAATTCTGTCAGAGTTGTAGATCAAGAGTAATTGAATAATAAGGTATCCCCCTCCCTTCTACTGATGTAACACTGCTCACCTCAGAGCAGCAGGGAGTGTCCAGGTAGATTGCAGAGAGGGACAATCTTCAATTAAGATAAGGGAAAAAGTTGAACAACTTGTCAAGGGGGGCAGGGCTTTCATTGTTCTCACAGTAAGAATATCGACCCTTGATGTGAGCTGTCTGGTCTATGGACTGGATTCCACATCTGAGGAGAGATGGTTTACACTAGGTAAAAGGGGCGGGAGGGGGAAACTTTATCATTCAATTACTCTTGAATTACAACTCTCACAGTATTGAAATAACACTCTCCATGGCCCCAATGCTATGATGATTAATCGGAGCTGCTGTTTTTGTGAAACATTACTATCACTTTAATTTTGTTAATTTATTGAGATTAGTACCCACTACTCTTGTATTCAGAAAGTCTGTTACGTTACTGCAGTCAGTTCTGGACTATCACTTCAGACACACTAATCAAGATTGCTGTGGTAATACAAGTCTGGGCGCAATGGAAAAGATAGTATTGGTTGCCCCCACAGAGCATATGTAAGGATAGGTTTTTAGACCTCAGAAAGCAAACAAAGAATGTTTACAGATGCTAGCATTAAGAACAGGGTATTTAAGTGAATATAACGACCCTAAGGGGCCGGCAGTGCGGGACTGTGTAGATATTTTGGGGTGTCAGTTTCTTTTTGCTCCACCCCAAGCAATGAACCCAAGAAATCAACTAAACATTCTTCCTCTCTTAGATCAGCTATAGGAGTAGAAATGGGCTTATTCGTAGAGATTTGTTTTCTGGTATGTACCAAGGTATCTATACATAAGCACAGGTATGCCATTAGTGAAATTATAATAATAATAATATAATAACTAGTATTTATATAGAGCCTTTCTCCCAGAGGGACTCAAAGCGCTGTCAGCGCACGCTCTCGGAATTAACCAAATCGGCAGCTGAATTATATATTACAACGGCACATATGTATGCTGATTAAGGTGGGTTCATATAATGCCCTTACTGTTACAGTGGCAGTGAAAGTCATCTGGATTAAATGTTTATCTGCATAGACTAATTCACCTCAGAAACACAAAAACAGTTAAGGGGTACATTTATTTAAGAAGATACTAGCAATTATTTAGTATGAGAAGAAGACATTCAATAAAAACGGTGAACAGTGGCCAAACTGTTTGTCAAGACATATAGTGACTACCAAAGCAATAACTCATACTAAATATAAATACTGTTCAGTGCAGAAGACTTTAAACATTTGTTTAATCCCTCTTACTACACTATTTTGACTCTCAAGCATTCTTTCCATGCTGAGCACTAGTTGGACTGAATTGGAGTCTGGCAATCTCTAATGTGCTGTGAGTCATACTGTCCTAGGCCAGTTCCCAAGAAGATGAAACTATTTCCACTACTATTCTGCATGCAGGGCGGCCAAATTTACTTTTCAAAGAAACTATTTTGCAGTCCTAAATGAATATATATATATATATATATATATATATATATATATATGAGTTTTTAATGAAATATACTGAAAAAGGAAAATGGATGTAAAATGTACACAGAGGGAAAAAATAGACTAAGAGCCATATGCACAAAGAACTGAATCAATTCTGGAGCAAACTAACAGCACCACAAACAGTGTATGTGGGGCTAACACAATGATGATGTTACCCATGATGCCCCATAATATTTATGTTCAAGATGCTGCCCCACAGTTAAAGTTTGACATATGCTGCCCGCACACAGTTAAAATCTGACATAAGAAAGTTTTGTAACAGCGCTCCAGTCCAAATCCACCTTATTTCTTATTGATTGGACCTCTGTTTGCCGAACTCAGTCTGCAGCTTCTTGATATGGTGTCCTCAGTGGCATCTTCACACACAAAAAAATGAAAAGACAAGAGCGCAGAGAATCTGAGTGCGGATATTGGATACCAATCAGACACATGAGATACAGTTGCACTTACTAGATTGTTTCTTGTTTGACTGCCCACAGGTAACTTTACTGTGTTCACAAATGTACAGAGAGAGATCCTTCTCTAATGTAGTTTGGTTAACTTCTACATTATTTGTGGGCAATATAGGTGATTTAAATAACGATTCTAAATTTTTCTTTTGCATGACCCTCATATCAATTGATTTGCATGCCATATTAGTAAGAAACTGCATATACAAATACAAATGTGCCCCCTATGAAGGCTATGATCTGAACGAGGTGGCGGCTGTACATCCTGACCAGTGAGGCAGTGGAGACGGAGTATCACATATCAACTAAGAATCTACATTAGAGAAGGATCTCCCTGTATGTTTGTGAACGCAGTAAAGTTACCTGTAGGCAATCAAACAAGAAACAATCTAGTAAGTGCAACTGTATCTCATGTGTCTGATTGGTATCCAATAGCCGCTCTCAGATTCTCTGTGCTCTTGTCTTTTTGTTTTAAAATCCAAAATATGGATTATATTGAAGACTACATTTTAAGTTCCAGGAAAAAAAAAAGACTTTTTAAAGACACTAGCATGAATTACAGAGTCCTTAGGCCCCATTCACTGGTTATGTTGCCCTTGATGAAAAGTATGCTGCTGGATTATGGTGCCTTTCACACAGGACTCTATTACATTGCATGAATGAGTCAAAGTCAATTATATGTGTAAAAGAGAGAAGGAAGATTGATACAAGACTTACCACTGAGATAAGAGGTGTGAGCAAGCATTGTACACCCATATAGCTCTCAAGGGGATAACAGGCACTCATTTGTGGAAGAGATAGACAGTAATATAAGAATACTGTGGATACAGCAATACACGCGCACACATAAGCTGAGACAGACACTTAAAGGGATAGTAATACTTCGTTTTATCTTTATTTTATTTTGTAGGCTTTAAAAAAACATGAAGAACGATATAAGTCTTATCTCTCAAACCTTTATGGTTTGAGAGATATTCACAAGCAAAGTTTCCTCTCCCACCCCTTTTACCTAGTATAAGCCATCTCTTCTCAGATTTGGAATCCAGTCCATAGACCACACAAATAACACCAGGGGACAATCTTCTTCCTATGAGAACAATGAAAGCCCTGCCACCCTTGACAAGTTTTTCAGGTTTTTCCCTTATATTAATTGGAGATTGGCCCTATCTTCAATCTACCTGGACACTCCCTGCTGCTCTATGCTGAGCAGTGTTACATTAGTAGAAGGGGCGGGAGGGGATGCTTTGTCATTGAATTACTCTTGAACTACAACTCTGACAGAATTGAAATAACACTCTCCAAGGCCCAAATACTATGATGATTAATTGGAGCTGCTTTTATTATGAGACATTACTATCCATTTAATACACACACAGATTCTGAGATAGACACTTAACTACATATAACTTGTACTGGGCAAAACATATATGAATATGGAAAAATAATAAACATACCTGCTGTCTCTTTCAGGAACCTCTTTAATGGCTATTCGAACTTGGTTACTGAGGTCTCGCCCCGCATACACTACTCCATGAGTTCCTTTACCCAGTACCACTCTGTCTCCATTTTCATCATATTCATAGTCAAACTACGAAAGAAGAGAATGATTTAACATTGCATTGGTAACTTGTACTTTATGCATTAGTAGCCAGGAGCAATCTTTTCAAAGGAGACAGTACTATTCTACTGTTTCGAAAAAAAAATAACTGTTCAATTTTCTTTCTTTGCTCTGGCTGTCAATCATTTATGCTGATTATAAGTAAAAATACAGAGTTTATTAATGGTAACTACATATTGTTTAGGTGGGCCTAAAAATGCACTGTAAAACAGTGAGAAAATGCCTTCTTCAGAAAAAATGTCTTCAATTCCTACTTTTCTATTCTTATTTTATGCATGTAGTTATAAAGGAGGGGTGTGTACTATTTAAGTGCCAATGTTGTACGGAACAAATCTGTCTTGCATTAGCAATGAGGCTTTTGTGCAGTGCTACTGTGTCAGATACTGATGTCTGATGGTAGATGCATGGAAGCACCTCAGCAGGTAGAGTCCTCTGCCTTTGGGGTGGGGATAAACCACTATTATGTACATATCAGGCATAGCTTCCCCTGCACAACATACCTTCAGCTGATAAACATCAGGAGGAATGTACAGATCAAATTCTACATAAACATAATTGCACAAAACCATGTTTTCTCAGTGAATGGCCCTGCACCTAATTAACACCTATGGACAAAGCTAGTTTTCCACCACGTGCACCCAGCGGTGGGCAGTGCAGGACTGTGTGAGCTTTTCTGGAAGCAACATTTCTCTGAGCTCATTCCCATGATACATAGTTAGTAAACAATACAAATCATAATTTTCCTCACACCTTCTGCAGGGGTAGTATTCAACGGTGTTCACAAAATGCTGTATTCTGATATGTGCTAAAGAAGTGGTTCTCAGTACTTTACGATGCAATATTTGATCATTCTTTAGGATTTCCCTGCTTGAGCACAGGTGAGGTGATCAACAAGACTGAGCCTCTCATTAACCAACCTTTACTAACACAGAGGAATCCTAAAGACGTGGCTTGTTAGTGAGTCTTGAAGGCACGGGCTGAGAACCACTGTACTATGGCATTTGTACACAAACACAGACACTTGTTTAGCTAAACTCTTTATATGTGCAGCTCATGCTCTTCACCCACATTTTTGAATATACCCATTACTGGACCTTATTCATCAAAACTAAGAAGGAGCAATCCTGCAGCAGTCCATTGCATTAGAGGGTTAAATTGGAAATTCATAAATTCCCTTTCATTGAAATGGCCCCTTTAACCCTCTGAATGATAGAGCGTTCTCCAACACATTGTAAGTCAGAGGGAAGATGGGGAATAAGAAATGTTATTGGACCCCCAAGAACACCAACACCTTAAAATTGCCTTGGGTTATATACACTTAAATAAACCTGTACTTCAGGAAAGAATCTGTAAAAATTCACTCTTTGTTTTCTGAGGCCTTACATCACAATAGCAAATAAAATGTCTTCCTTGACAACAAGAAGGAGAAGACTGAATTCTGACCTCAAGGGAATCTCCATCACAGTCTCCTTCTTCTGCATTCTTTCCATTCTCTTCTGTGATACTGTTCACCATGTCAAAGAATCTAAAAGAAAAAGGACAATAAGAATGGACTTGTAAAGGCAAAATCACTCTCTCATGAGCACATACACATAGACACACTCATCCCAAACTGATAAATATTGGTCTTATGACTATACACTGGCCTTATCCCGATATGACATAATAAAGTCAGCACATAGGATGTGCACATTGATATAACCAGTTGTAAAAAAGGGGAAAACATTTATTTTTAACCCAACATGATGTCATCTCATATAATATGATGCAAAACATCTGTTTGACTCGGTAAATGGCACATTTACTCCAGCACAGAGGCTAAATGCAGAGAAGGTGACTGGAAGGTGGCACAGTTATCACTGAGATGAGAGGGTATGGCAGGTCTATACAACATGCATCTCTTCTGGACTTCATCACCCAGAGACAGAAGAGGAGCTGGTAGGCAGACATAGTGGAGGACACAGAGGGGGAACAAAGATACGGGAGATGAGGGGATACACTGGTGGACTGAGGCACTATAGGTGAAACTATAAGACAGACAGTGAGAGAGATGGTTGGGCAAAAGAGACGAGAAAAATACAGACAGTGGGGGGTAAACTGAGACAATAGAAGAGGTGGAAGGAAAATGGAGAGGAGGCTGAAGAATCTCAAGGGTTTGAATGGAAATGGGCGTAAGATGGAAAGTAGTGATAGCGGTGCAGAGGCAAGAATGAATGCTGCAATGATGGGTGGAGGTTGCAATTAATGGCAGATTACTTTCCATCGTAAACTTGTATTTTAGCATTAGACTTTCTGTAGCGATAAGAAAAAAAACATTTTATATATGTTATGTTTATTACCTACTTATAATTACATAATTACATAATTGGTGGAAAAAAAATCCCTGGAGCCTAGGTATTTAAATTTTGAGCATATTTTATACACATCACTTTATATGCATCACTATTTTGGCTCCTAAAACTCATAGCTGCTTTCTATTAAATCTGTATAACTTCATGGATTTTTCAATATTTTTGTCCACTCCCAAATTTAGAACGATCATTCAAAATCAGTTATTTGTCCTGCTTTTCTCCCTCTCTCCCTTCCACTGCCTATTATGTAATGTATTAATTAGATAGGGGAATCCACAAGACTCCCTATCCCCAATAATTTACTGTTCATTGCAATGAAAAGAAGGTTAATTTAATATTGCAGCAGCTTTCTCTGTTACAGTATATTCATTAAGGACTTTATGGAGGGGTCTCCAATTCCTATTCCCCCATCAGGAGCATCGCCACTTTTCTGGGAGAGATCGGAAAGTGTATCTAAGACTAGTGACCATGGCCCTTCAGTTTTGTGAAGATGTTTTCTCACAGGTGACCATGGTTCAAATACTCTGTGAAGTGGATCCTCCTTTCTCGCAGAAAAGCAACAAGTGTATATGAAAAGTCTAAAGACAGTATAATAATGTATAAAAATAAGTTATTTTAATACATTATAGATAATAGGATTTGAGGATCTCCTCTCTCAGTTGCTAAAAATGTATTTACATTATGGTAGGCCTCCTGCTTCTATCACTCCGCATGGCACCATGAGCATGTACATGTGACATCACACACCACAAGAGTTTCTAAGAAGTGACTGCACACATGCTTGCACATCATAAATCCAGTCTCTGAAGCATGTTGGTTAGGTGTGATAATTGATCCAGCACTCTCCTTCTAACCTCATATTTGTGCTACTGCCAAATCTTGTCACTTTTTCCAACATAACATAGCTAAAACCCATCCTTTCTTCTGTTCATCCACAAGTAACTTATGCAAACACTGTTTCTATCCCACATGGACTACTGTAACCTTCTCTCTGATGTTTTTGTCTGTCAACTCCAGTCTTTTCATTCCATGCAGTATATGGCAAAACCTTTTGATCTGACAAGGACACTGCTCCTTCTGTGTCTATAGAGCTCTCCCTCAAATCAATAAGAGACACTGGTCGCTCACATGCCAATATAAAAATCAAACATTATTTTTTCATGTCTTGTAATGCAAGCTCAAAATTGTACAAATGGGTTGTCAAATAAATCCTTTTAACTTAATAACTAAGACCTAACTTAGTATAGCCTTCTACACTACATACCAGCGAACACTGGCAGGGAGATATAATTGGCATATAATAAAGACCTCTATTAGGTCTGAGTAAAGAAATAAGTCATTATTTTTTGGCAGGTTATCGGTACTTACTTTTTACAGTGTTGTTCTGTGCAGAAATATATCTGGAAGTCATCGGAATTGTGAAGCACGTACAGAAAACAGCACCTTTCTTCAAACTTTGAAATGCTACAAAAATAAAAAGGTTATGATGTTTTAATTTTTGTAAATATATTCAGTAGGTATGTTTTAGAGAAACATATGTATCTGATATTACTGAAACTTTCAATCTATATTATAAAAAAAGAACATGGCCACGTGACCACAAATTCTCCGGCCATGCCTGACACACCCCTGGGCGGCAGCAAGGAGGAGATATGCATATCCAATGACAGATTAAATATATTTATTGTTGTAGTGATGTTGTCAGAAAACCAATGATAGGTAAAAACTTACCTTTATTAAAAGCCCCTGGCTCTACATGTGCTGTTTCACAACAGATATCACTGAGACCTATTGCAGGGCTCAGTCACCTTCGGTGACCATTTGGAATTGTGCTCTCACTAGGAATTTGCCACCCAGTAGAGTTGGTATGTGTACATCCTGACATGTCAATAGCTGGCAGTTTTAACCACTCTCTGGCTCTACCTGTAAAGTCAGTGACAAGCACCACGGAGACTTTTTGGAGGAGATTTCACTGATAAATTATTTCAGACTGAAATCATAGTAAAACTGTTAAGCAGACTGAATCCTTTGCCTGATGGAGATGATAGTTGGGCAACTCAGTTCCATTTTGCTTTGAAGAGTAGCCATAGCACACACCCATAGAAAATACAAAATATCATATATATCAGGTCATCTAAATATATTAGTGATATGAATATGTCTAATTGCCAAAAGCAGCAGACCGGAAATTGAACAAGGCATGTGTCGCGTGATCAAAAAACAAATCATACCTCTCTAAGTTATCAGAAAATACACACTAGCGCTTGAGTCTTAAATAAATGTTATAAATCAATCCCCAAAAGTGTCACCAAGACAGGCTTGCGGGCAAACACTCACCATTTCACTTAACATGATTGTGGCGAGTTTCAACTGAGAGCAGAACTCCAACCGGCCTTTGGAGGTGGTTGAACCCTGCAATAGTGATGTGTGTTGTGAAACAGCACACGTACAGCCAGGGGCTCCTACTAAAGGTCAGTTTTTACCTATCATTGGTTTGCTGACAATATCACTACAACACGATATGTTTAACCTGTTATTGGATTACTGTTTGGCATCATCTTCTCACCATCTGGGGTATAGTGACTTGATGTGCAATGATTTGCCTCAGTGGACTGCCTAATTTTAACTGGGCCCACTGACTCTGAATCTATAACCTAGCGGTAATTTCCTTTCATAACAAACTTTGTTGAGCAACTTAAGTTTAATTTCCATTCTTTGTGTTTACTTTGTTTTGTGATTCACAACTGATACACAGTTGCATTTTTTGGGATTACATTTTGTTTTGAGGATAAGGTTTTTGACAATCACACAAAGGCATCAATCAGATAAGAACAATTGGTATTGGACATGATGTGGTGATAATAAGTACTCCTTTGCATGGATCAAAATTTCTACTATATTGAACACTAGGGGTGAGATGTTCAGAAAGTGGGGGTAACTGAAATTGTCTGTAATCAGAATAAAAAAGTTCTTATGCCACAGTCCGTCAATTCTCAGACATGTATCTGTCATTTTTTGCATCCAATTACTCCATCTCTGTCAAAGGGAAAAAGCCGTCTTAAAAGTGGGTGTGGTTTAATCTTCCGTCATATTGTAAGGTATTTTCAGAAAAAAATATTAGTTTGAACGTCACTTTTTTGTCTGATTAATGTCATGTTTTCCAGACAAAATAAAAATGGTCTAAACTTAGAAAAGAGAAATTAAAGAACTGCAGGAGTGAGAAGCAATTTGTTGTTTCAAAGACAAAAAATATTCTTTTTCTTTGAAAATTTTCGTTTCAAAGACAAAATCAAAGACATTTTTAACATCAGAATTTTTTAAAGGCAATTTTCATCAAGATTTTCTTACTGTCATTTTAAATTATTTAGATGCATTTTCAGTGACGATTGACTTCTGAAAATATTGTCCTTCTTTTACCCCCAACTCATGATATGACAATTTTTTCATTATGATGACTTTTTGAACATCTCTCCCTAGCAGTGTGGGACGGTGTTGCTCGTCTGTTTGTCTGTTTTGTAAACAATGCATAACCCTTTGAGACGTGTACGCAGCTGAATGATGCTGAGGTACTAAGAAAAAGGGGAGTAATTTATGGGCAAGCCAATTGCACCACAGGGAACAAATACAGTATGTTATTGATTTTTAATGGGGCTTTTAACCCCTTGACTGCCCAAAACATCTCCAACGCATTGGGGTACATTCACTAAGTGTTGATAAAGAGGTGATGAAGTGGAGATGTCTTCTCCAGTTTATCACTTCTCCAATTCCTATGTTATTATATGGAGCCTATGCACTAAGATTTCTTCATCTTTGGGTATCTTAGTGAATAGGATCTAAAGAATGACATAGGAATTGGAGAAGTGATAATCTGGAGAAGCCATATCCACTTTATCACCACTTAGTGAATATCCCCCAAGGTTTCACAATGCTCTGGAGACATCTAGAATTAAAGGGGTAAAAAGCCCCACCTGAGACAATGATAATTTGGGAAATTGTATTTGTCCCCTATGGTACAGTTGGTTTGCCTCAAGATTGTTTCCATTATTCTTCCTCTTTTTATTATTTTTTATGAAGCTCCATCATTTTCCTTATCTCAGTACAAAAAGGTGGAATATCAAACAAAATAAAGCAATAAACCAGTAGACCCAGGGCCCTGCTCATGAGAGCTTACAGTCTAATACATCTACCTCAATGTGTTGGAGAATGATAAATTGTCTCTGGTAAACTGCAAATTATAAAAAAAAATAAATAAAAAAATGCTAAGAACTTGCCTTACACCTCTGATAGATGTAGCACTGAAATTCCATTCATGGATTCCTTTCTGAAACATAAAACAAAATAAGATTTGTATAGTAAAATGCAAAAAAAAAAAAAAAAAAAAAAAAAAAAAAAAAAAAAAAAAAAAAAAATATATATATATATATATATATATATATATACACACACACACAGATGACTACAGAGAACAGCTGCCCTCACTGTCGAGGCTCAAGGAGAACAGGTATATCTGGGCTTAGCTACTTTTCTCAGAGGGTGATTGCCTAGCACTTCCTGCCTTGCCTGCCACATGGGCAGGACTAGTAGGATGTGCTTCAGCTTCTCTGTGCATGGCACTTGTTAGCTAACATACAGGATGCCAGTCCTATATCCTGCTACCTACCCTGGCAAGCTCATTCCTAGCTGATCATCACTGATCAGTACATTACATTCAGTCTATCTCTATCTATCTATCTATCTGCAATTTTTGTATTTGCATTGCTATGGAATTACAATAATGATTAAAAACAAACATACAAGTCCATTTACATAATAAAATCTCAGACTTATCAGGAAGAAACATGTTTTCTTAGTGAGTGTTTGCAAAATTCAGAGAGTGCACTGGTACATTAGGTGAGACATTTTATATTAACCAATACATCACTTCCTGATTTTTAAGAATATAACTGCAGGTTCCCTGCAGTGAACTAGAAGTTCTTTCACATGCATATTTAGTAAGGTATACAAGGGTGTGGATTCACTAAACGGTGAGAAAGAGCTGATTGAGTGGAGATGACTTCTCCAGTTTATCACTCCTCCAATTCCTGTGTTATTCTATGGAGCCTATGAACTAAGATTTCTTCAGCTTTGGGTATCTTAGTGAATAGGATCTAAAGAATAACATAGGAACTGGAGAAGTGGTAATCTGGAGAAGCCATCTCCACTTTATCACCACTTAGTGAATCTTTCCCAAGGTTTCACAATGCTCTGGAGACATCTAGAACAATGATAATTTGGGAAATTTTATTTGTCCCCTATGGTACAGTTGGTTTGCCTCAAGATTAGTGAATAGGCTCCATAGAATAACAAAGGAACTGGAGAAGTGATAAACTGGAGAAGTCATCTCCACTTAGTGAATCTCCCCCAATGTGATCCACCAGACAGATACGGTCCTTCAAATGCCAAACCTAAAGGACTCTGGGATGCACTGTTGAGGAGCACTAAGAAAATCCAAAATAAATCCCAGAGACAGATGCCAAGTGAGAATAATGTTCTTATTTCAAGTGTAACTTACTTTTTTGACTTTACTGCAAGTGCAGAATATGTAAAGTCAAACTGCCTATACTTGTAGGTTAGGAATACAGGCTAAGGACAGCTGCGAGAAATGTTTTTTAGAGACCCAGGTGCAAAAGGACCACTTAAATACAACAAACCCTGTCAAAGGTCTTTTCCGCAGCTATAGACATAAAGACACAAGGAATATTTTGAGATAATGAATTAGGGATATCACCTTAATGGTATTTTGCCTTGTTTTCCTGCCTGTAACAAATCCAGCCTAGTCTGGGTGGACCAGGGTTGGGAGAAAATATCTGAACATATTTGCTAGAATTTTAGTGAATATCTTAGTATTAACATTTAAGAGGATTATGGGCCTATAGCTACTGCAAAGAGCTGGATCCTTCCCAAGCTTCTTTAGTATCACAATATGCATCACCAGAGCTGGAGGTGGTATAGGAGCTCCCTCAGCTACTCCTTTGAAAAGCAACAACATGTGGGGAGCTAGAAAATCGCAAAAGGTCCTGTAGTATCACAAGGAAAATCCGTCATGGTCTGGGCTCTTCCCCAAAGGTTTATCTTTGATAGCAACTTGAAGTTCCACCATGTTGAAATGAAAATCTAAAAGGACATGGAAGCACTATACAAAGTAGGGAAAACCTAACCTGGCCAGATATTGTTAGGTTACCTCATAAGTAACAGACTGGGGACTGTTTACAATCTTTTAAGTTGTACTGTGAAGTGTAAAATTTGCAGAAGGCCTGTGTCATATCAGGTGACAGTGAAGGCATGTCCATGTTTTCCTTTACTCTTTGGCTGCCTGAGAGATATCCAAAGCAGTAAGTTGCAATGTGTTGGATACTTCTCAGGCACTCAGTGGGTTAAAGTGTTATAGTGAGAACCTTGTTTCTAAAGGACAACTCTAGCAAGCAGCTTGCCACATTTATTTCCTGCAATATAAGGATGGCATTTCTGACACATAAATGATTTTACAACCATATTCTGCTACAACTCTACCAGATCACTTGCAGCTGTTTGTAATCATTGCAGATCATTGACATCTAACAGCCATTTAAGTCTAAGCTTTATGGTCCTGATATGATGTGATAACTCTGTGATGCAAGCTAATTATTGCTTTTATTCCTAATTAGTTCGCCACGCTAGACACATTTGAGAGCCTCCCACACTACTGATGAAGATACCAAATAATTGGCATTAATTTGGAAGTATGACTATAATGTAATGTGGAGATGACCTCACTAGCCTCAAAAAAAGAGCTCATTAAGTCACCACGTAGGGAGTAGCGTTATGATCAAATGAGCTTAACTGTATGCAAATACAGATGAGGCATGGACAGACCATGCAACTGATTCGGTTAATGCTGAGTGGAGATTATGTAACATGTTACATATTAGAGGTAAAAAAGAGGTAATCAATTCTTGTTAATAAATATGGACTGGAGAATAAGAAGGTATGGTCTTTAATGTCATATATGGATGGAAATATAATGTTACAACATAGAGAGAGAGACAGACAGATAGAAATAATGTTGTACAGTAATGTCACATGAGCCGCTGGATGACCTAGGCTTCTCACACAAACAAAGAGTCCCATACTCCCTACTAGAATAAAGACTGGAAGTATAGATATAGAGAGAAAAAGGGATAAATGGGACTGATTGAGGTTACACCATACCAACACTTGAAAGCATGAGTTAGCAAACCAAAACCACCCAGAAACATCAAAAGAGAGCTCTGAAGTCCCAGAAAACATTAGAAAAAATGTAAAGCAAACCGTGCTAAGATATTGAATTAATAGCAATGAACCAGGCCCATGAATAGTTACATTTTTTTAGATACAAAGAAGCAGTTATTTTTAGGATTTGAAGACTGGAAAGGGCAGCAGATTGGGCAACATTACTTCTTTGTGCCTATATCCATTTTCTAAAAAAATGCAATATTTTTTACACTTCTGAATCCGAGGCTCCTCGTTCCCAAAGTGAACATATCCTAATGGTCTTTCTAAACAAATTCAACTTTACACTCTCTCTCTTAGTCCCTTGGATCCTATTTATTTGCATTTAATATATAGACAGACAGACAGATAGATAGATAGATAGATAGATAGATAGATAGATAGATAGATAGATAGATTAGTAACCCATGTAGTCTCATAAAAAATATTCCCGTCAATTTGATATTCATGCTCCTGTGTCTCTAAGGAAAGAGGCATGGCTTGTGGAAAGACAGGCTAAAGGGAGGGTGTAAGGGGGACAGGGATGAATGCAATCAGTTGGCCCTAGGGCAGCAGAAAGCCTAAATTCATCACTATAGATACACAATTCTTTTGTGTGTCTGTTATAGAAGGGCAGCATTCCAAATAGTATTAAATGTAATGTCAGTAACCCAAGCAACATAAGTATAAAAACAATTTAATGCTGTAAAAATAGTTAATAAATGTGACATTAAAGTTTGGTTAGATTACAGTTGGCTGCAGTTCTAATAACCACCCTCTTCTGTCTCTGCTGCGTGCATTTAATAAAGCTAGGATTTGTCCCATTACATAACAATGGCTGCAATAAAACTACTGTTTCCTGCATGCCAACATTATAAATCAGGTTTATGGACCTGTCTGAGATATGCAAATATATGCTCTAATGTATTTCTCTTTTCTTCTTTGTGTGGCAGTTGGTTTTATCTCTTCTTTGTTTACTCATCATAACTCAGTGGTGCACTAGTATGTAAGTATGTTAACTTAGCAGGAATTTGATCCTTGTAACATTTCTCGTGTAATTATCTATACACTCCTTCCTAACTGTGATAGGAGTCTTTTCCTGCATCTAAAACGTTAAACAAATACTCAGAATGATGCACATATTAAAAATAAAACTCTGTGGCCCATATTTACAAAGGCAACTTAAAGGGATAGTAATACTTAAAATGTAAAAAAAAATATGTTGTAGGGTTTATGTTGTAGATTTATGGTCCCGGGACCAGAGCTGTCCATAGGATCGTGTAGCAACAGCACCACTGTACAATTTCAGGCCACTGTGATATTGCACCTAAAAAATTCAACTTTGAAAATTAATAACTTTTGAATGAAACACCTTTCAGCAGTGGGAGTACTCTTGTTTTACTCAGGGGGATAAACCCTACAACATATTTTTTTTACATTTTACGTATTACTATCCCTTGGAGTAAAACAACTGCACCATGGGTGACAAATAATATTCCTGTTAAATTAGGCTTTTAACCTCTTGAATGCTAGAGAAGGGAGAATTCTCTAGAATTCAAGAGGTTAAAATCCTTTATTCAAGTGCATGGGAATTTAACTAATTTTATTTTGTCCCCCCAGTGGCAGTTGGTTTACTACAGAATAACCCCCAGTTTGCTTTTACAAATATGGGCTTATGAGGCTGATGTACTAAGCACAACTGTCCCAATTATGGGGCACACCAGCTGCACCATAAGACATAAATTAAATTGGGCTTGTAACACTTTGATTGCCAGAGACCACTGGTACTCAAAGGGTTAAAGGGATAGAAATAATGTTGAACTCTGAGTATTCTATACTGGGTTTATAAAATGCTGCACTAAGTTTAATAATTTACTGTTCTGTAGTTCAAAGGATATTCAAGCTTACAAGATGCCCTTGCCTCCCCGTCTGGCTGCGTCACTCTGCTTATAAGCGTGGTCTGGATGGAGAGCGGTGAGGGACAATCTTCAGTAAGCAAAAGGAAAGTCCTTCCCTCCTTCGTCGGGGGGGGGGGGGCAGGGTTTTCCTTATACTTACTGACTGAAGATTGTCCCTTACTGCAAATGTCTGGTCCCACGACCGGATTCCAGATTCAGTGGGAGGAGGCCAGAAGGGGCAGGAAGGGGATCATTTCAGCTTCAATATCTTTTGAACTACACAACAGTAAGTTATTAAACTTAGCTCAGCATGTTATAAAACCAATATAGAAGACTCGGAGCTCAACTTTATTGAAGATATTTCTATTTTTTAGAACACTCACTTAAATCAACAGGTATTTTCATTTGCCTCTATGGTGTTCTCGCTTTTATGGGGTTAAAAACCCAATTTAATCAGTCAGTTTTGATCTGTTCCCAGTGGTGCAGTTAATTTATACCAAAAATGTCCCAAGTTCTTCTGCGTACATCAGCCTTGTTATCGGTACATTTCAATGCAGGTTTTCTAAGACAGTGTTTCTCAACTCCTGTCCTCAGGACCCACTAACAGGCCAGGATTTGATGATTTCCTTGTTAGAGCACAGGTGAGTTAATCAATGTGAATGAGCCTCTGATCACCACAGAGAAATCCCTAAGTCCTGGCCTGTTAGTGGGTCCTGAGGGCAGGAGTTGAGAAACACTATTCTAAGGTTCCTTCTTGACCTTGAATCTTGTCTTTTCTTACTGTATGAAATATAAGTGTAAATAATGCAATTTGTTGAGAGGGCATCATATCAATTGCTTTCCAAATGAATACATGATATTACATCTGACCACCTGTTTCTTCATACAAATACCTTATCATCGGGCATTACATGCCAAATAGATATGTTTTTAACTTCAGCCTCGCTATTGATTGACAGATATGATGGCTGGTAGATTTTTGTTGGTTCCAGTATTAAGACCTAGGTAAGGAGAGAAATGAACAACAATGTCAGAGGTGTGTGTGTACTTGGAGACACATATGCTATTTTGCATGTATAGATTAGAATTTCTGGCTAATAAAATAATGGGGAATCTCACAAGCAGTTATCAGATTTTCACAATACTGCATATTTATCTTACAATATAAACAAAAGCCATGTTGTGATGATAATTTCTAAAAAAGTCACTGGAATGAATGTACGATTCTGCCAGCTCAGCTCCACTGGTGGTAGCATCCAATGCCACTGGCTTCATTCACTTCAGTGTATCAGAAACATAAACAGACGGGGCATACATCAAGCTGAGCCAACCACATGCTAAATATAAGATGCTCTCTTCTCATTATCAGAGATATGGATAATATCTGGTTAGTAGCAAATGGGAATTGCCTTGCCAGCCTCCCACTTTGGATCTCTCCCTCAGACAAGACACGGAGAAGGGCAACACCAAAAATTCCCTAGTACGCTTTACCCCTTTAAACCCTTAACGACCACTGCAGTGCCAGGACCGTCACGGCTGGCCGGCACTTAAGGACCAGTGACGGTCCTGGCACGTCATGGAGTTCAGGGCTCCCCGCACGAGCCCTGAATTGGATCAGAGAAAATAAATGCCCCGTGGTCCTCAAGTGCTGGCTGTGCTTGCGCAGGTCCTTAAGGGGTTAAGGAGCAGAGGGATGTGCAACACGTTGATTTGCAATGCATTGTATATTCATCTGGTTCTTAAGTGGCTTAAAACCAAAACACTCTGTTATAAAAATATGAAATAAAAGCCTCCACTCATATAATAGTCCCATCTGACCATTTCTTCAGGAGGACATATAAGCCTAATGCACTGCAGGCTAGGCACTACAGCATATTTAATGCATACCAGCAGACACTTTGCCATCATTATGACTTTAATGCCAGCCATTCCCTTATTGTTCCCCATAGCATGAACAGTAAAATAGTATAAAGTTACATATTCCCTCTGCATCTTGTTTAATACATGGTGTTAACCCCTTAAGGACCATGTGACATGCCAGGATGTGCGGAAGAACTGTAAGTAAAAATGGGATCTGACCAGAGCAGTCTCTCTCAGACCCCTGTTCTGCGTACAGAAACACATAAAAGGTCACTTTTACTGGTCCTTATGGGGTTAAACAGGGTGTAGAGAACATCGCAATATGCCCATCAGAGTTAAATGGACAGTAACACTTGATAAGTTGTAGGGGTTATCCTCCTTATTAAAACAATAGCACTTCCACAGCTGACAGATGTTTTATTCATAAGTTGTTGCAGCTCTAACTTGAATTTTTAAAGGGATAGTAATGTTTCACAAAAACAGCAGCTCCAGTTAATCTTCATAGTATTTGGGCCATGGAGAGTGTTATTTCAGTACTGTCAGAGTTGTAGTTCAAGAGTAAATAAATGATAAAGTATCCCCCTCCCTCCCCTTTTACCTAGTGTAAGCCACCTCCCCTCAGATGTGGAATCTGGTCTCTTGACCGGACAGGTCACAGCAAGGGACAATCTTCTTATTGTGAGCATAAGGAAAACCCTGCCCTCCTTGACAGGTTTTTCAGGTTTATCTTATGCTCACTAAAGACTGTCCCTCTCTGCGATCCATCCGGACAGTCTTGCTGCTCTGAGGTGATCAGTGTTACATTAGTAAAAGGGTGGGAAGGGGAAACTTTATCAATTACTCTTGAACTACAACTCTGACAGTATTGAAATAACACTCTCCATGGCCCAAATACTAAGAAGATTAATTGGTTCTGCTTTTATTGTGAAATATTACTATTCCTTTAAGGTACAGTATCTCAGTGGCCTGGAATTTTACAGTGGTGCTGTTGTTACACCATCCTATGGACAGCTCTGGTCAGTTGACCATAAACCTCCATAAGATGGTGTAGCAACAGCGCCACAGAAATATTTTAGGCTATTGAGATACTGAACCGAAAAAATTCAAGTTTGAGCTACAATAACCTTTGAATAAACAACTCTCAGCAGTGGGAGTAAGTACCATTGTTTTACTCAAGAGGATAAACCCTACAATATATATATTTTCACATTGTAAGTGCTAATATCCCGTTTAGTAAATTGATGTTAGGCATGTTTTTGTTGAGATTCCTCTCCAGTGGGGCTGATGCACTGGAGCGATTCTGGGCCATCTAATTTCATCTTAGGGGACAAATAAAACTGTCTGTTTATTTTAATTGGACAATTAACCCCTTGAATTCTAGAAAGGTTAAAAGCCCAAATTAAAGGGGATGTATCACCTAAAAAAACAAATTTGCCCATAGGTTTGGTTACTAAAGTATTACTAGGGAAGATGTTTTTTTATTTTTAATGTATCTGGTTTTGCAGATATTTACTGTACTGTGCTGTGCTGTGCATTTCCGCATAATGTATACTATCCAAACACTGCAAACAGCGCAAATGAAATTACAATGATTATAATACACCTGATTTCTGAATAGAGTCCTTAATTGCAGTCTTTACTTGACGGTGCAGCCGTTTTCTCTAGGAACTTCGGTACCACAGTCCTCCCACGTATGCAAACAAGAAAAAAAGAAGAAAAAGCGCACACAAATCTAAGTATAGACTGTTTTGGATGTATATAACTCCTCTACCTTCTTCCAAGAAGTGTTCTCCTCCACCGTGCCAAATAACACCTGCAAACCTGTATCTGTTGCTGAGGCAAAACCGGCCTCTCAGTGTGGAATGCCTTCACTGGATAACCCCCAGTGTCGGTTTCTTTGTTGGAAACAGCTCCCAGCGTTATCGGCTCTCCACTCCTCCTTCTTGGATATATTATCTGTCCAAAGCTAGAGGGCTAGGGGCTATTCTCTCTATCTAGAGTATGCTTAGGAGGGGGCCTATATCCAAATAAACGCTGAAACCAAAGACACTTATGACTCTAGATGAATATTTGCATCATATTATTTATTGAGGTAATCCTAAAAGTGTATATATAAAATTATTGAGCAATATACACGTACTTCTAGAGTACAGTTTATACACAGAACATAATAAAATCACAATAAAATAGCTGAACTTAACCAGCTATTTTATTGTGATTTTATTATGTTCTGTATATAAACTATACTCTAGAAGTACGTGTATATTGCTCAATAATTTTATATATACGCTTTTAGGATTACTCCAATAAATAATATGATGCAAATATTCATCTAGAGTCATAAGTGTATTTGGTTTCAGCGTTTATTTGGATATAGGCCCCCTCCTAAGCATACTCTAGATAGAGAGAATAGCCCCTAGCCCTCTAGCTTTGGACGGCTAATATATCCAAGAAAGAGGAGTGGAGAGCCGATAACGCTGAGAGCTGTTTCCAACAAAGAAACCGACTCTGGAGGTTATCCAGTGAAGGCATTCCACACTGAGAAGCCGGTTTTGCCTCACTTAAAGGTGAGCGCAACAGATACAGATTTGCAGGTGTTATTTGGCACGGTGGAGGAGAACTCTTCTTGGAAGAAGGTGGAGGTGTTATATACATCCAAAACAGTCTATACTTAGATTTGCGTGCGCTTTTTCTTCTTTTTTTCTTTCGCATAATGTGCATAACACAGCTTGTCTCCTCTCACCTCTCTCCCAGCTGCCCCAGGGAGCGCGTCCACGCTTCCCTTTAGTGTGCTGTGAATGTCTGCTTTTTTTATAGCAAGCTCCAGTAAGCATTATACAGAAGTTGCAACCTCAATATAATGCTTACTGGAGCTTGCTATAAAGATAGCAGGCATTCACAGTACATCGAAGGGAAGCGTGACCTCACTCCCTGGGGCAGCTGGGAGGGAGGTGGGAGGAGAATTGGGCAGTCAGATAGAGCTGTGTCAGTCAGCATAATGAAGTGCACTGATTCTTCGGCACAGCTCTATCTGACCTAAAAGAAGAATATCTGCAAAACTAGTTTATTAAAAAAAAAAAAAAAATTAGTAATACTTTCGTAACCAGACCTATGGGCACATTTTTTTTTAGGTGACACATCCTCTTTAAAATAATGAGGATTTGGTAAATGTCTTTTGGTCCCTTTGGTGCAGTTGCTTCTTCACAATTGCACCACTTTTTCCTTATGACATCAGCTTCCCTTAGTATACCTTGATGCTTCACTCATTAACCCAATGTCTTTCCCTTTTTGTTTCCCCCAATCAGTTCCACAGCTTTTTTGTACAAATTGTAAAAACTGAACCTACAAACACCAAGGTGTTTGGCCTGGCACTCAAAGGACTGCAACAGGAGTAGTCAATCTTTGGGTTTCTAGATGTTGGAGACTAAAACTCCCAGCCTCCACAGCTGGTCAGTTGTAGTGCCTGACAGCTGAAGGTCCAGAGACTGACTACCCCAGTGTTACAATATTTCCTTTGAAAAGGTTTCTTTGAGTTGCAAATATTTATTGTATTTTTCTACTACCATCTCTCTTCCCTTCTTTTTGTTTTATGCTTTGTGAATTTCTATATATACCTCTTTGGTTGAGTCTTCAAAAGGGTTGTATTTAGGATAACTGTACCTGAAATTCGCAGGGCAAATATATAACGATCTAAGTTTATTAAAGCATTTAGCACTGGCTGCATTTTTCTTTATGCGCTATAAAATTGCATTGCTTCTTTAAAAAATATACATTGCATCCAAAAAATTTTCATAGAGATCCTTTGCAACTTTAGATGCCTTGGAATTTTTCATTAACAAAGCTAACTTCCTTGGAAGCAATGAGCATTTTTATTAGAGTTGATGCATTTTTATTAGAAGATACGCACATTTTTATTAGCATTGCTAACTTTTAAATAAGAGTTATAAGCACTACTAATTCTTTAGAAGTATTGTCAATTTTTATAAGCAATACATATTTTTCTATGAATGATCTGCAATGTGATTTTTTATAGAACTGTGAATTGTTGTAGGCAAAAAAAATAGCTTCTACATTTATTAAATACAGTAAACACACACAATCATAATTGTTATTTGTTTTGTTGTGTACATTTAAATCCCACTATAATTAAACAGACCCTAAAGAGCAGACTGGAGGCAATGAAAGTAAGTAAAAATACATCACAACAGAGAGCCTGCACCTGTTGGTTGGAGATGACAGATATTATGGACCACAGATCCAGATTCAGCAATCAAAAATCTAAAGTGCTATTCACTGTGAATTCAAACATATGAGTACTTTGGTATCTGATATCACCAAATATAATTACACTCATCTTTGATTTAATACAACTGGACTAATATGGCAACTAAAAATTCATTAATACACTGCACATGTAGATCATTCTACATTCATCAAGAGGTGCATTTCTGGAGCAAACCAGTTGTATCACATGGGAGAACTTAAAGCTCTAATTTATTTAAAGGGATAGTGATGTTTCATAATAAAGGCAGCTCTAATTAATCATCATAGTATTTGGACCTTGGAGAGTGTTATTTCAATTCTGTCAGAGTTGTAGTTCAAGAGCAATACAATGACAAAGTGTCCCCCTCCCACCCCTTTTACTGATGTAACACTGCTCACCTCAGAACAGCTAGGAGGTGCCCAGGTAGATTGCAGAGAGAGACAATCTTAATTTAAGATAATGGAAAAAACTGAAAAACTTGTCAAGGGTGGGAGGGCTTTCATTGTTTTCAGAGAAAGAAGATTGTCCCCTGATGTTATCTGTCTGGTCTAGCAACCAGATTCCACATCTGAGAAGAGATGGCTTACACTAGGTAAAAGGGCGGGAGGGGAAAGCTTTATCATTCAATTACTCTCGAACCAGAACTCTGACAGTATTAAAATAGCACTCTTTATGGCTCAAATACTATGAAGATTAATTGGTGCTGATGTTTTTGTGAAACATTACTATCCCTTTAAATAAAGCTTTTAACTTTTTTACAACACAAAGGGGATACTAGCACTTCCTAATAATAAACTGCCACCCCCACCACACACAAACTTACTTTACTATGGTCAGAAAATCCAGAAGTCTCCTATGCATTCTGCTCATGTGTCTTTATTCAAGATATAACATCTTCAGTCTGTTCTGGATGTCATGCCCAGGGAGGCAGACATGACAGCTGTTGGCAGTTTTGACAACTGTAGCAAGCAGAACATATGAGCATACTTAATGCTTTAAGGACTAGAGGGGTGAAAAACAAATTGTGGAGCAATGGGTTGCACAAGCATCCTTGGGTAAAAAAAGAATCTCGGGGTTCAACAGACAGATTACAGGAAGTAAAGACAATAAGGACACCCACAGGAGCACAGTGTCCTGTAGGATCTTCTGCCTAAAACTGGCTTCAACTGAAGATAGATCATTGACATGGTAGTGTTTAACAAACATACAGACAGAGCAGAAAACTGGACCGTAATAGAGCTAAAACTAAGCCCTTTTTGAAGGCCATCCTGAAGAATGGCTAAGACAAATGGGAGACAAAAAGGAAGCAGTCGCAATGTCTTATCTTCACACCGCTTTTAGAACAAGAGCTGTACAATATGGTATGCCTTGGCTGACACTAGCTTGCAAGACTTCATCATACTGGCAATGATAGAATCAGAGAAACCTTTCTCCTCAAAATGCTGGCTTCAGGTTATAATCCATGAAAGCCAACTCCTCCAACCCTGTGTGACAGAGAGAGACCCTGAGTCAAGTGGTACGGAAGGAGCAGAAGTGGAAACAGATGCCATGGACAGATTGAGAAAATGTAAGACCAAGGCCCGAATGGGGTGATCGATCAGAATCCCATGATCCTGTTCCATCCTGACCTTCCTCAATACACTGGGGATCAGATGGAACGGAGGAAACACATATGCCAGAGGAAACAGCCATGGTATTACCACTGCACCCATAACAAGAGCAAGAGGGTCTCGAGAGCTGAAGTAAAACAGGGGAACTTTATAGTTCAACCTAGAGGCCATTAGATCCACGTTCTGAAGACCCCATATATGGACTACGGAGTGAAACACCATCTGGATGAGCTCCCAAATCATAGGATTTAGACTTTGAGGGCTAAGAAAGTTCTCCATGACTTTGTCTACCCCTGTAATGTGACCGGTAGAGAGAACTGGCACATTAGCTTTAACCCGAAGTGGACCATCCAAAAATTCTGACCATGCAGCTGTAATCCTGGTCCCTCCTTATCAGTTGATGTAAGCCACCAACATTGCATTGCTGGAGGGAATCTGAACAATAGGCAGACATTATATTAAAAGTCTGCTTACTACAGCAATAGTTCTCTTGTATGAGCCTAATGTTTGTGTGTATGCAGATATGTATGTAATGCAAATTTTTTTCGCTTAGCATATGCTTAGTATAAGATCTATACACCTGAAAAGCAGGTATGAACTCTATTTGATTGGGAACTTAAACTATTTAAGAACCAGGGGGACTATATAATCCATTGCTATGCAGAGTGTTGCATGGCTCTCTGGTCCTTAAACAGTTAAATAGGCTCATACACTCTGTCTGTTTCATTTTTCAGAAAACTCCAAGCAACTGTCATGTCTTCCTGCATCGACAGACATCAAGGGCTGACTGAAGATGTTATCTTTTCGGCAAAGACCCAAAGGCAAAATTCATTCAGGCCTTTAGGATTTCCTAGTCATAGTAAGTTAATTAATGGATTATTTTTTATTAAGGATTGAGTTTCCCTTTAAGCAATTCTCTGAATTAATAATATCTGGAGCATCAATTATAAGAATCTTGAGAATACAAAGGTGAAGTGGGCACTTACAGGGAATCGTACCACAGACACATCGGTATTTGTAGACTCAACAAGGAAATCCATCCAAAAATCAACAAGCTCCTGCTTGGGCACTTGTTGCTCTTGATTTGTTTTTTTAAAGTGTTGATATATCCAAATGGTCTCCACCATTGAATTCAAGAACCTAGGGATGAAAAATGAGTTTTAAAATAATTCAGGTATAAACAAAGGTGCTTACTTAGCATTCTCTATATCACATTTTTTATTGCAGTAAACAGGATGATGATAAAATGGATAATATTATTAGAACAAAATTTGAAAAAATATAAAATTATAGGAACCACCCTAGGTTGGGGTATTTGCCCATGCAAACACACTGATTACTTAGGGAGTTTGCATATATGCTGATTTAGCTTTTATGTTATAATAGCCATTTTTATTAAGAAAACTAGTTTTTGAGTTATTTAGATTGATAGATTATGCTAATGACATGCCATGCAAGTACTTCCTGTTTTAGGCCTACATCACCAATTCCACTTACTGACACTTAAAGATTTGCAATGCATTGAAAGTACTGAAAGACTAAGTGTTAAAGAGGAACTACCACCTTTAACAAAGATGGCCCCAAATAATTCCTCATCTGCCGACTAGCTGCTCAGTCGCCAGAATTATTACCTCGCTAATGCGAATTATCCACTGCTCCGGAACTGACAGGCAGGACGGAGCACAGGCATCTTTCCATAGTGACGTCTGTACGCCTGCGCTGTCAGTCCCAGCCGGGTCTAGGAGGCGTTGCTAGGAGCCGTTCGGCTCCAAAAGGGACTGACAGAGCAGGCGTGCAGACATCAATATGGAGGTAATAATTCTGGCGAATAGCACTACTGAGCAGCTAGTCGCCAGATGAGGAATTATTTGAGGCCATCTTTGTTAAAGGTGGTAGTTCCGCTTTAACACTTAGTCTTTCAGTGCTTTCAATGCATTGCCCACCTGTCCTAGCACTTAATAGTTAAAGTGTCAGTGAATGTCTGTACAGCATGCCTTAATTTGAAAAATACGTAAATCCGAGCAACTCAAAAACTAGTTTTGTAAATAAAAGGCTGGGTTTACATTGGTGACTTACCTATGATTCAGCACTGTTTAAAGGGATAGTAATGTTTCATAATAAAAGCAGTTCTAATTAATCATCATAGTATTTGGACTTTGGAAAGTGTTGTTATTTCAATTCTGTCAGAGTTGTAGTTCAAGAGTAATTCAATAACAAAGTATCCCCCTCCCGCCCCTTTTACTGATGTAACACTGTTCAGCCAGATCAGAAGGAAGGTGCCCAGGTAGACTGCAGAGAAGGACAATCTTCAATTAAGATAAGGGAAAAAACTGAAAAACTTGTCAAGGGGGGCAGGGATTTCATTGTTCTCAAAGGAAGGAGATTGTCCCCTTCTGTTACCTGTCTGGTCTATAGACTGCATTCCACATCTGAGAAGAGATGGCTTACACTAGGTAAAAGGGGAGGGAGGGGAAACTTTGCATGGGGGTGGGTTGTAGGGGTAGAGGTGTGACTGGGCTGGCCCTGGTTACTTGGATCAGTCAGTATCTAAATGTTGAAAAATGCATCTCAACCTCCCAATATCTTCCATGTCAATGACCTGCACAGCAGCCCTGACATATTGCGTCTTGTCTTCTGCACTAAATGCTGCAAAGCAGTAACATGCTGAATCCTGGTCTGTTCTGTGCAGGACAAATTACCCATGTGGACTGCACCATAGGGTTCAATGGAACAATACAGTGCATTATTTCAAGAGGCAATATTGGTTGCTGTATGAAGCCAGCTTTTAATAGCTAATATAAAATAAAGGTAAACTTGAAATATTTTTCAAACTCACCAAATATGTTATTAGTTCATAGGGTCCCTTTAAGAGCCTAGTCACCCTGTCTCCAGGGATTTGTCAAGCACAACATATAATTGAATCATATTAATTATCTTTACTTCACACCAGAATTGCTTCAGGTCTTCTTAAAAGATCCTCTTCAGTATTGCTATAACTCACCATGCAGGCGTCTTGAGTTTGAAAAGTTTCTCTGCTGCTTGGATGACTTTTGTAGAGTCATTGGCCAATATGCTAGCCCCCAAATAAAATCCTACATCATAGTAACTCTGCAGTTTCTCCAGGTTTCCTTTTTTACCTAGCAGGCTGCTCAGTTTCACTCCTGTATTGTAAAATAAAAATGTATTGAGAAAAACAACATTGAAAGGATGCATCATGGGTAGTTATTATGACAAGTGTGGTGCAGCTGAGACAAGTATATTGCCCCAAGCTTAGAGGAAAGAAAACTTCCCTTTCTATACGCAATGCAGTATACGCAGACAACTTATGCAATTTTCAACCAAATAGGTAAGATGGCAGAAAGGGTTAGACACTAGGGAGAATGTACAAATTGTCAGTTTCTAACACCAGTGGCTGCACTTCACAATGGCACTGCTGGAAATAAAGTTCCCAAATAATGACAAAGTATCGAGTGGCATGAAACTCACCACCAGCGGGTTACTTGATTGCAGTGAAGGTTCTCAGGATTCCCAACCCTTTTATGAAGCTCAAAACATGCAAACAAGGACCGCACTCCAGCGTAGTATATAAAACCAGTTCTTTCTTTATTACATGATATCAACAACGAATGCTACACATGCTGCATCTGTCTCACGCGTTTCACACCTGAGTGCTTAATCATAGAATATGCTGGAGTACAATCCTTGTTTGCATGTTTTGAGCTTCAGTGTATGCACTACAGCATATGTATGCTACGGGCAGTCTCTGCCAGAGTTAAGACTTTAATACCAGCAAGCCCTGCACGCCTGTCCCATTGCATGTGAAGAGAAATGGCTTTAAATCACATAGGTGGAGATTCACTAAGCGGTGATAATGTGCAGATGATTCTCCAATTTAGCACTTCTCCAGTTTCTATGTTATTCTATGGAACCTATGCACTAAGATTTCTTCAAGTTTGGATATCCTAGTGCATAAGCTCCATAGAATAACATAGGAACTGGAGAAGTGATAAACTGTAGGTCATCTCCACATTATCACCTCTGTATCACTGCTTTATCACCGCTTAGTATTTCCCTCTACGTCTTGTATAATACATAGCGTTAATCAAGGTGCAGAGGAAAGGAACAGGCCAGAATACTCATAGACAGCCCTACTGCCTTCCCCTTGGCACAAGCAGCGTTAAGGGAGGATTTTTTGGCATAGTTATCTTAGTAAACTGACTTTAGGGACTAAAATTCTATTTTGGCTTCTGATTAAGCACAGAATTGCTGTAGTAAATATTCACTCCAATATGAGGCTGACGTATAAAGAAGAACTGGAGTTATTTTGGAGCAAATCAACTGCACCACAGTAATCAAATACAATTTCCTAAATTTTCCATGGATTTGAACTGAGCTTTTAAGATCTTCACATCTATAGAGGCTGCCAATGCATTGCAAAGCAGTTAGCTGGAAACTTCTTTAGTAGTCATCTGGTTAAAATACCTATTTATATCAGCTGATATTCTTCTTTGTCCCTAAAGGTGCAGACATACAAAATGTGTGATGCTTTGAGGACAATAGCCTGTTCTACGGCCAGTTACTGCTCAGAAGCATCACATTTTAGCTCTCTAGTGCCATTACAGAGGAGAAATTTCCACGTACATATTAGACTAATCCCGCCCAAAAGGTGGTCCAGTTCCAAAATGATGGGCAACCATCTAGCCCCAGATGTACATTTCAGCCTTGTTGGGCCCCATCAGTGAGGTGCAGCTGGATTTCCTAGGCACTGAGAGCAAGGGGTCCACTTCTGGATTATCCTTCACTTTCAGGGGGACCTCCTAAGAGTATTCAAAATAAACATACAGCTAATGGTGCATTTAGTTTGCCCCAAAATTGCTCCAGTTATTAAAGAAGAATACAGACGTTTATTCTAATTGACTAAAAGTGAAGAGATTAAAGGGATAGTAATGTTTAAAATAAAAGCAGCTCGAATTAATGGTCATAGTACTTAGGCCATGGAGAGTATTATTTCAGTGCTTTCAGTTGTAGTTCAGGAGTAACTGAATGATAAAGTATCCCCCTCCCGCCCCTTTTACCTAGTGTCACACTGCTCACCTCAGATGTGGAATCTGGTCTTAAGACCAGATAGCTCACAGCAAGAGACAGTCTTCTTACTGTGAGAACAATGAAAACCCTCCCTCCTTGACAGGTTTTTCAGGTTTTTCTTTATGCTCAATGAAGATTGTCCCTCTCTGTGATCCATCTGGACAGTCTTGCTGCTCTGAGCTGAGCAGTGTTACATCAGTAAAAGGGGCGGGAGGGGGATAGTTTACCATTCAATTACTCTTGAACTACAACTCTCTCAGTATTGAAATAACACTTTCCATGACCCAAACCCATAAAGATTAATTGGAGCGGTTTTTATTTTGAAACATTACTATCCTTTTAACAATTACAAATTCAAATAAAGATTTTTTCTGGTGAAGAAGGAATTTACCCTCCCCCTGGCATACTTATTTGCACTACTGAACAACAATGGCTGTCATTGAAATCTTTGAGTGCAGGAGAGGTATCCAACGCATCGCTCTGCAATGAGTTGTATACCTCTCTGGCACTCAAAGGGTTAAGTGTTTCTTTGTTTGTTGACATAATGATTAATTTGTAAAAGCTGTCATGAAATATATTTGTGTATAAACGAACAGAACTAATGATCTAAATTGGACTTTTAACCTCCTGAATGCTACTCAGCGCTCCAATATATTGCAAAGCATTACTGGGTTAAAAGCCTCATTTACCTCGACGATACATATTTGAACTCTGTGGCATACTTAGTTTGCAGCAGAATAACTCTGCTTTTGTCTTTATAAAATACCTCATTGTTTTAAAGGGACACTATCACCTAAAAATAACTTTTGGTGATTTTGAAACGGTTCTCAAAATCAACTGCATGCTGTATTTGACATGTTTTAGTCAAGAAACCTAGCTTTTAATTACTTACATTTTATGATTTAGCTAATTAATGCATGCTGTGCAGTTACTTCCTGTCTTAGCTCTACATTATCTCTTCCCACTCACTGACACTGCTCAGCAATGCATCGTGAAAGGGAGTAGGTGTGGGAAGTACTATAGGGCTAAGACAGGAAGTATCTGCATGTCATGCCTTACTTGACATCAGTACAACTAAATGACTCAAAAACTAGTTTTCTAAATTAAAAAAATGGCTAGTACAACATAGAGCTGATTCTGAAAGCTCTTTCAACGTAACCAGATTTGATTTGTATCATGTTAGTCAGAAGACCATCAAATGTACAGTTAAGGAGATATTCATACTTGGTATTGTATGGCAGTGATGGGTAATTGCAGTTCCTGTGCGGTGCTAGTTATGTGTCATATGCAAATAAAGCCTTTTCAGTGACATTTCATATGCTAATTAAGCATTCTGATGCAGTAGGATACCTCCACTTTCACTTTTACCAGAAATAAAAGTGTGAATATTTCAAAAACTGTACCTCTGCTGGAATATTGGTTAACATGACATGTCGACTGTTTTGAATGAAGTTTTCATATATGTAAAAAACACAAAAAAACAAGGTGGCAGGTAAACTTTAAAATATTTTTAGAGGGAAATAAAAACTTACAAGTGTTTATTAATACTAACCATTGAGTTCCACATGTGCCCAATGCATTGGCAACCAATGAGTTTTACACCAAACTAGTGTTGAAAGGGTTAAAGGGCACGCTGTAACATCAACCCTATGGATGCTAGAGATGTTTTGGAGATGTTTCTAGCCTCCAAGGGTATACATACACTTTTTAAAGATAAAAAGAGGTTAGCACGGGGTTTCCCAACAGGTGTGCCGTGGCACCGAGCTTAATGTGTCACACCTTTTCAAATATTTTCAATGAGTAATACTGTTTATCATGCACATAACTTATCACTGAAATGAAACTTTCCAATTATGTAAATGAGACCTTTAAAGGCATAGTAATGTTTCCTAAACACAGCAGCTCCGATTAATCTTCATAGTATGTGGGCCATTTGGAGATGTATTTCAATACCTTCTGTGTAGTAGTTCAAGAGTTACTGAATGAGAAAGTATCCCCCTCCCACCCCTTTTACCTACCCTTAGCTGCCTACCCTCATTCTGGAATCTGGTCCTGGGACTGGACAGCATGCAGTGATGGACAACTTTCCTACACTGAGTATAAGGAAAACTCTACCACCCTTGATGAAGAAGAGCAGGTTTTTCCTTATGCTCAGTGAAGATTGTCCCTCACTGAGCTCCATCCATTGCAGAGAAGAGTTACGTCATCAAAAGGGGTGGGAGGTGGATCCTTTCTCATTCAATTACTCTAGAACTAGTGCACAGATGGTATTGAAATACAGCTCTCATGGACCACATACTGTGAAGATTAATCCGAGCTATTGTGTTTGATAAGCACTACTATTGCTGTAACCATTAGAATGTTAGATATGTTTTTTTGGAGTCCTCTCTAGCATTCAAGGGTTTTAAATCATTTAAATCAAAGGGAATCTACAGAATCTTAATTTCCCCATCTATGGTGAAGTTGCTGCAGAATTGCTACTCTTTGGCTTCATGAATTAGTCCTTTACTGTAGTTCCATAATTCTACTGTTGTTAGAAAATGTCAGGCAGGGGGTATATTCAAAACGCTGTCAGTGGTCAGGTATAGATTTCACATTAGGCAGAGCAGGCATAGCCTACAGCTTGAAATTTTGAGAGGCACCTCAGCTGTGCTGACCACACCCTGAATTGTGGGTGTGGTCACTGCAATCTCATTGTGCCCTCAACAGTTTATATCCTTCTACTGGTGTCCTTTAGCCTCTTGAAGGCTAGAGAGGTCCCCAACTCATTGTTAAGCAACAGGTTAAAAGGTTTTTCTCTGCTTGTATGTTATGGGCTAAGGGTGCCTAGGATGCTTTGCCTAGGGGCTGCTGGGATGTAAATACAACCCTTGCAGTGGTTCTCCAGTATTGTACCTCATTAGCTTGAGGATTACAGTCCTAAGTCGCTATTCATCATGCGCAGTTCTATATCAAACTAACTTCATCATAGCATTGAAATTAAAGTTCTGAAAAGAACCAAGCAATAAGTTGGAGACATTTCTAGTATTCAAGAGGTTAAATGCCCCTTTCAAATTAATAAGAATTGTAATTCCCCCACCCTACAGTGCTGTTGGTTTGCAACTCTTTAACTTGATGTATATGGCTATGTTCCTTGTAAAACCAGTGCTCTGAGTCCAAGCCAGTCAGATATCTCTCTAGCATCCAAGGATTTAAAGTGGAATTATTCTGTAATTTAAAGGTTAGCTTTCTTTTTTTACCATGAAGGGGCTGTTGCAGAGGATAACCCTTTGCTTTGCAATGCGTTGCATACCCCTCTGGCACTCAAAGGGTTACAGAGGCAGGCAAAGGCCTACTGGCGTATTCAAAATGACTCTAATTGCCCTGGCCATATGTGTAGTAGTAAAAATGCTTTTATAATTCCTATTTGGCAGACTTTGCCCTTATGACTGCCAATTACACATTTCTGTTTCATAAAGTCAATTCAAGCCAACAACTCCAGTATAACAGTGTTTATAGCATGTAAACACTGTGTAGTGACAGACAGTAGCAGGGTGCTTTCTTACAGAATGGAGATATGGTAAATATATAAGATAAATAAACAACCTGAGGCCCTCTGGTTGTGGGGGACTACAACTTCCAGCATTCACAGTGAGCCATAGAAGGAAGGGCAGTCCACCACAGCTGGGGGACCTTGAGTTACCCAAACCTGGTATACACCACAGAGCGCTTTATTTATTAAGATAGTGGCCGGCAGGTATGGACCACAGAACATTTTTTTTTTTTTTAGCATATCACATTCAGGGGTCCACAAGGAGCGTGTGGGAAGTTTACCCTTGATGGTCCTGGAACGTTATGGGTCCTTAAGGGGTTAAACAAGGGGTAGAGAGGAAAGTCATAAGTGCACAATTTCTCTGTGCATGTTATGGGGCTGGTGTACAAGGCTCGCTGTCATTAACCCCTTAATGACCCTTGACGGTCATAGTACGTCATAGGTCGATCCGAGTTAACGACCCATGATGTACTAAGACCGTCATGGAATTTCGGGCTCCCCCTGCGGAGTCCGGAATAAAAAAAAAAAAAAAAGCTCTGTGGTCCTTTAGTGACCGCCGCGTGCCTGCGCAGCCGGTTGTTAAGGGATTAAAGTGCTAATGATAGTAGGGCTTGTCTGTTGGTACACACTGCAGTGTTGCTGTACTAAGAAGAACTGGATAAATTCAGAGGCAAACCAGCAGCATCATGGGGAAGAAGTGTGTCAGTAAACTTTGATACGGATTTAAATGGAAATTTAACCCTTGATTGCTAGATAGGTCTACAGTGCATCGCAAACAGGTTAAAAACCCCAGTAAAATGAATGAGAACTAGGCCCAGTGAAATACATAGGATTCTAGGGAGATTTTTTCTGTTCCCCTATGACGCAGCTGTTTTAATCCAGACTTGCTCCAGTTGCTCTTAGTGCTGTGAATGCGCATGGTTCTGTAACTACCAATGGACATGTGGAAGACTGATAGATTTCACACCATACAATGTTTTCTGGAGCATTACAGCTTTGTCCTGCTATGGAAATATTTATAACATGCAATTACCTATGGATTATCGGATACATTTTAGTATAATCTTGTCTTGCTAGTACAAAGTAACATTTACATTCATTTGATTTTGCTACTATGTTAATATCTTACAAAGTAATGTGTTAGGTGCCGCTAGTAAAAAGTGGTTAACCCCTTAACGAACAATGACATGCCAGGAACGTCACGCCTGTCCTGCATGTAAGGGCCAGTGATGGTCCTGTTACGTCATGAAATCAGGGGTCCCTGCTTGGCTGAGTTCATCTGGGACTTCATTTGAAACTAAAGGGTATTATCATAGCAAAAAGTTTGAGAACTGTTGCTTTTAAGTGTTAAAACACCTAAATATATAATATTTTAATGGCACCCTCAGAAAAGCACAAAGGGCAATCACTAAAGAATCAGCAGGTGCTAACGACAGAATGTCCAGCGCTCATGTGAGAATATCAGCCCAATCCTTATGTGACATACTGAACACCCCCTTACAAAAATGTACAAAAGCTTCTCTGTTTTACACATAATGATTCCCTTAGTAAAGCCTGCAAAATAAGAAATGTGTAAGAAGTCCAGTTTTGGACACCATTTCTGAAACAAGACATAACTGAACTGGAAATAGTGAAGAGACCTGCAACAAAACTGATTTAGAGTTTGGAGTACCTGAGTTATAAAGTGAAGCTAGCCAAATTGGGTTTATTTACATTATAGAAGAGATGTCTAAGGGGTGATATGATTACCAGTTACAAATATATTTGAGGTCAATACTAAGAACTCTCTGACAAACTACTTACTCAAAGAGCTGAGCAACTTAAGACATTCAGTCATTAAGACTAGAGGAAAAAGGTGCTTTCAACTAAAACAAGGGCAGGGTTTTTTTATAGTAAGGGCAGTAAAGTTGTGGAAGTCTTTGCCTTCGGATGCAGTTTACAGACGTTCTTTGAACCAGCCTTTTTCAAACATCTGACCGTAAGCTCTTTTTTTTTTACAATTCTGATAGCATTATGCTAATCCCTTAAGGACTAAGCATGTACATGCACGTCATGGGGAGAACGTGAGTAAAGGACGCACAATGTACATGTATGTCCTGAAATTCAGGGGTCCCCATATGGCTGCACACCGCTCAGTGATCCCTGAATCAGTTGGGCAAATAATTAAAAAAAAGGTCAGTTGTCCTTAAGTTCACGGCCGGTCCTTAAGGGTTAAAAAGTAACAATGAAGCCACATGCCCCCCCCCCCCAAGTTTAGGAACCACCGACATACTCTATTGTACAATTAACAGCAAATTAGCCCCAAGCTGGGAATAAGACCCGGAGCTGTAAGAAATATTTGTGTGGCTTTAGCTCTCTCAGTCAGCGTCTAGCACCTGCCTATGGGACACATGCAGAAAAGAAAAGATGTACAAATCTGGAGCAAGCCAACAGTGTTGGAAGGAATTAATAAAATTCATAATAATACAAATGACTCTTTTAACCCCTTAAATGCTAAAGTGATCACCAACTCATTTCAAAGCTATGCATTAGAGACCTCTCTAGCACTCAAAGTGTTAAAAGTCGCATTACAATCAATGGAAAGTTGGGGATTTATATTTGTACAATATGCCAGTGTTGGGTGGTCACAGATTTACTCCTTGGAACTCTCAGGGTCTGACTCCGAGACTTAGGATTTTGGACCAAATCTCAGAATCTAAAGGTAAAGGGCCAAATTCTCAGGGTGATAGAGTCCAATCTTTCCTACTATATGATTAAAACCAATATACAGCTTATTTTATGTCCAAATTAGTGATATTCCTACCAGAAAGGCAGAGAGAGAAGTCCTGCTGGTCTGGTGAGTGTTTAACAAATTATATCTCAGAACTGAAGCATGTTAAAGGTTCCGTGAGGACTGACTGGCACTGACCTAACAATAGGGGTTGCACCTGCGACCAGGCCTCCCCCTGAGACCCCCTCTCCTGTCATCCGCAGCAAGTAGATGTGTGCCTTCCTCTTCTCTGGCGCTCTAGTAATGCAGAGCGCTGGGAGATGACATGCCCTCTCATGCCACACCGCTAGACCACCAAGGAGGTAGGAGATGGACAACGGGGGATGTCAGTAGGAGCAATGTGGAGATTGGGGGGTAATGTGGTGGCAATGTGGAGATTGGTGGGCAATGTGGAGATTGAGGGGGCAATGTGGTCGGGGGGGGGGGCATGGCAGTTTCTACACCAAGGCCCGGTGGCTTCTATCTACACCTCTGATGACTGGATCATCTCTGAGTTAGCACAGTGACATAGCACCTAGAATCTACTTTCTTGGGAGCATTAAGGGTTAATATTTCAAAGATCTCAGGGTGAGATCATTTCAAAAGCTCCCAGGTATGCTTATTTTTGTACATAAACACCAGTACTATCAAATCAACAAAATGCACATGACAAGTATAGTTTACTGTGTAAATTCAGACCTCTGTAATTTGGCCCTTTCCATCCAAACATAATTACACGAGGTGGCAAATCTGTATAAAATAAAAGGCAGTAATTACCAATTTTCCGCAGTTCAAAGGAAGTCTCGAACTGATGACCAGCTGCCAGGAGTAGCACAGCATAATTAATTCCAGAGTGAAGCGTTGGCTCAGATTCAAATGCTTTCCTGTACCTAAATAAACAAAAACACACAGCGATTGCTTTGTAAACATATAACTGGTGAACCACACACAATGTCACGCTACTATTACTGAGAACTCATAAAGGATCGCCTGCTGAACCTTATCCACTGCTACATCCTTAGATTTCAGATTTTAACCATTTGAGTACCAGCGAGGTGTCCAATGCATTTTCACAATGCCTTGAATACCCCCCAGGCACTGAAAGGGTTAATATATTTCTCTGGTTTTAACAGAATATGTATATATCAAATACACTGAGTAATTTCAAACAATCTCACAAGGACCTGCAGTTTTCAATTACCTCTATTGGTAACGAACACATTTATCCTAGGTATCTGTGAAACGCTAAGTCAACATTAACCCCTGAATTCCATGACGTGACAGGACCGTCACTGGTCCTTAAGTGCAAAACTGCCATGACGGTCTTGGCGTGTCATTTTTCCTTAAGGGATTAATATTGTCAGTAATAATATAAGGGCATCTGAGTTACATTAATTTAAAACAAAGATAAGGAAAGGTGTGATAAGCAACAAAGGGAAATGGCTGCTTAACCCTTTGCGTGCGAGAGAGGTATCCACTGCATTGCAATGCAATGCACTGGATACCCTTCTGGCACTCAAAGGGTTAAGCTTCAAGCTCTCAGCCAACACACAGTAAATAAAGATACCCTGCCTGAATAGCACTCTGGAATAGTATACACACGTGCTGTCTAAATACTATGAGCAACACAATGGATAAAACGTAACTTTTAATATAATACAAAGAAATAAAAGAAGAAAAGCTAATTTAAAACAAAATACCAAGGCAAAACAGCCGGTTTGCCTCAAAATGATGATTATTTACACATTTGTTGAGCGTGTAAGTGAGTACAGGTGCCCACAATAATCAAGTGACACAAATATAAGTCACAGAAGGTGCTCAAAAATAGCCCTATAGGTGAAGGTTAAGGGATATATAAGTGACTAGAGAAAATTTATGTAACTAGAGCACAGGATGTGAGCAAAAACTAAATGTATCAGAACAGTAGATCAGCTAGAGAAAGTCCTAATTTATCGGACTTGAGCCATCTACATACTCCATACCGATGAAGTTTCCCAAGCAAGGGTAAAACACATAGGTGGGTATGTGTTATGTAATGTCTGTGCCAACTGCCAAGGTATAAATAAACCTATTACCAGCTCTAATAAGGACCTTTGTTGTTGGTACATGTAGTTAGCCTAATATAATCCTGCCTAGTCTTAAGTCAAAACAGAATGGATTCTGTGAATCAAAAATAAACTAGTCTAGTATACCGGGGAACTAAACCGGCTTGCCAATAATTAATTAGAAAGAGTAGTCATTCATAGATGAATCCAAACAGCCCAAAAAACATAACTATAGATAATTGCCAATTCTATTACCAGCCCTACTAATGGTAGAGCAACGGACCGGGCTTTCAGTTATTAAATTATGCACAGTCCAGTAGAGTCCAGGCATAGATGTAGCCCAGTGCTTGTAAGAGAATATAAACCGGACTGCACGTATGGAGTTTGCCAGCCCCGGTATATCCGATGGTATCATAACCTTCCTATTACCAGCCCTAAAGAGGCCTTGATTACCCAAGGTATTACCAGTCCTGAAAAGGACGATTGGTTATAGAGATAATTAAGTAAATGCTGTTCTGCACGTACAGAGTCTGCCAGCTACAGTATACCTGAGTGGTATTACAGGCTTGTCTTAGTAAAACAGAACGGTAGAGTATGGAGCCCCGGATTGGGCTTACAGTAATAAAGTTTTTGTGAAAATGTCGTGGCCTTATTATTTAGGGATATCGACCAGAATGCACGTATGAAGTCTGCCAGTCCCGGTGTATCAGAAGATATTGTTACCTTCCTATTATCAGCCCTGACAAGGGCCTTGATTACCCATAGAATTACCTGTCCTGAAAAAGACCATTGGTCATAGATCTAGATAGGTAAATGCTGTGCTGCACATGTGGAGTCTGCCAGCTACAGTATACCTAAGTGGCATCAAGACAGGCTGTCTTAATTAAGCGGAATGGCAAAACAAGAAAAACTAAAGGGTTTCGAGAGGTAATAGCAGAGAGAGACACGCTCTCTTAAGGCATTGAGACGCCTGATGCGTGTTTCGCCATGCTGCTTCTTCAAAAGGCTGATTGCTCAGATGCTCTGAAAAAAATGGTTATTTAAACCGGAAAGGAACACGCCATGTATCAACATGACAGATTGATTCAACCAACACACCCATTAGGTTCTTATAACCTGTCCTAACAGAGTTCCAGACCATGACCTCTATTTTCAGATCCTAAAGAAAGTTGGGGAAAATCTGTAAAACATATGTTTGCCACCCAAAGTGGTAGCACCTGCTACCCTATGTGATTCCTATTAAGCAGCAATATCCCAATAATCCAGCCTGAAGGAACCTTTTGTACTGCACCTTGCCATACAGTCAGACCCAAATCAGAATAGGATGTCTTCTGACCTTACACAAAGGCTGACTTCAGACAACTGAAGGTACAGCTCACAGCTTTCAATGCAGTAGGGGGTCAGATTTGTGCTCAGTGTATAATCAGAGGTACAAGAATAAGGTAATAGAGAGAAAGCATTATAGACATTAACAAGACTCATCTGTGGATGTAAATAATTGGTATTCTGACAGGAACACAAACCTTTTGTGATGAATGCACTTATCACAAAACAACACATGCCAACATATGCTAACTTTCTTAATCATATTATAAGACTGGGTCCTTAAACTGTGACCATCTGAAACTAGTTTACAAAATCCTTTCTTAAGTATTACTTCAATATATTGTCTAATACTACAGAATTATAGTATAATTAGAAAATATCATAAAATGAGACAAAATTACAGGAAGACTACTTTGAAGCTAGAAGATGGATCAATAAAACAAACTATTTTAAATACTGACAAAATGGTCACAATAGTATTTAGTAGTCTACAGAACATCACATTGTTCCCCCATAAAAATCTGATGAAGGAAGAGACAGAGGTGGAGCAGATTATTTATATGGCGCCACACAGTGTACATAACACCTTACAATAGACGTATGTTACAATAAATAAGAGAGGATAAAATAAGTGTCACATTCATAGAAACAATAGGAGAGAGATCTCTGCCCCAAGGAGCTATAAAGTCTATAAAGGAGCTATAAAGTCAATAAAGGAGCTATAAAAGTCTATAATTGTCATTTCCAATCTGCCATGAAGTTTTGGAAAACTGAAAATATGAGTATGCCTGTGAATATCAGAGCGGTTAAGGACATTCGGCCTACCATCTGCACCATAGGAAGCAAATACAAATTCCCATTCATCTAAATGGGGCTATTAACTCCTTGAATGCTAGAGGGGTCTTAAACACTTTTCAGGACAATGTAACAGAGACCTCTCTAACATTGAATGGGTTAAAAGTCCCTTTTAAACCAATTGGAATTTTGGGCATTTTTATTTCTCTACTATAATGCAGTTGGTTTAAACCACAATAGCTTCACTTTCATACATAAGGGGGAAATTCTCTAAGAGGTGATAAAGAGGAGATGACTTCTCAGGTTTATCACTTCTCCAATTCCTATGTTATTCTATGGAGCCTATGTACTAAGATTTCCTCAGCTTTGGAGATCTTAGCGAATAGGTCCACAGAATAACATAGGAACTGGAGATGTGATATCACTGGAGAAGTCATCTCCTCTTTATCATCACTTAGTGAATCTCCCTGAGGGCCTAGTGGAATTTGATGGCATTGCTTTCCCAGTCAGTGTACTTATGATCCAATGAAGCCAAAATGGCATCAGTAACTATAATAGTTGATATAAAATCATGTTGACTGTAATGTGTTTTGTTTTCACATTGAGAAACTTTGAAAATGTTGAAACCCAGTGTTTAGTCCCTAATGTCAACTGCAACATAAGATACATTACTTTTCAGGCCCACATATCTGCACAACTCAATGGTACTATTGTGTTTCAGTATTCCTAGCTTTGCTACATGGGGTAGAACAGTCTAAAAATATATTTCCACTGCAAAAAAAAAAAAGAAGTGAGAATATCTACTGTATTTTGTAGACTACACACAGTCTCAGACCATAAAACAGGCTTACCAGTGCTTACCTTTACCCATGATATACAAAATACATACAGCAGAGTAGCTTTGATTTCAGCTTAGTGCACATTTCTTATTTGTTCCTGGTTAATGTGATAGTAATGTTTATATTAAAGTGCACCTCCGAGTCTTCTATAGGTTTTTTTAAAAAATGTAGAGCTATGTTTAATGACTGAAGTTTAAAAGATATTCAAGCTGAAAGAATCCACCTTCTGCCCCTTCTGGCCGCCTCTCACTGAATCTGTGATCCGGTCCTGGGACCAAACGGATGAAGCGAGGGACAATGTTCAGTCAGTAAGTATAAGGAAAACCCTGCCCCCCCTTGACGAAGGAGGGAAGGATTCTCCTTTTGCTTACTGAAGATTGTCCCTCGCCGGTCTCCATCTAGACCACAGTTAGAGGCAGTGTTACGTGGCCAGAAGGGGCGGGAGGAGGATCTTTTCAGCTTGAATATCTTTTGAACTACAGAACAGTAATTAAACATAGCACTAAGTGTTCTACAAAAACATATAGAAGACTCTTAGATACACTTCAATATTGACATTACTATGCCTTTAAAGGTGAGGTCTGATCAGCTTACCATCAGGTACAGCCTCATTCTTACAGCTTAAAAAATCCCCCGAAATGTTACTTTAATATACACACACACACACATATATATATCATATATATCCAGGGTCCCTGCCTGTCAGTCATTAACCCACTGAGTATCAGATGGGTGTCCAAAACATTGCAATTCATTGGATACCCTTCAGGGTTAATACACCGTGATGGAATACTAATTCTTCCCAGAGGCCATAAACATCTAGAAAGTCCTTCCTGTACCTCTTTGCTGCTCTCCATATCTTTATTGTGAATGCAACATGATCCTTGGTGTCACTGGTCTCCCCTGCATGGAGCCAATCCCTGAAATCATGTATACTACACACCCTTCTGGCACTCAAAGGCATACCCCCCCCCCCCCAATATTTCAACTGGCCAAAGAGGGACACTTTTAGGTGGTGTTGGGGGTGTGCTGATGAGAGGGGCATTACCAAGAATTTTTAGGTTATTTCATGACTTATTGACACGTCTTTATGTAACTGAATAAGTGATTTTGTGCAAGTATTTTATTTTCACAGACTAATTTATAAACCCATTTACTGAAGTTTACACAAACATTAATGTGAGTTGTATTGCTGTGGAGCAATGCAATACACTTATATACATACCCCACAGTCTGATCTCCTAAACACAGGGACACCAGGTTGGGAAAGAGGGATTGAGACTCAAATGAGGATTTGTCCCTCCTAAAGAGGGACACTTGGGAGATATACTCAAAGGGTTTTATTGACATTGATCCAAAATTTAAACAATAAGAAGTGGTGTATTTGTTTAAATAATGTCGACAAATTAAATTCCTTTGTTTACTCAATGTCCCAAATGTTTTATTCTAAACGAATACAGGTCGTTCTTTCTATTGTCCCTGTGTAGCAGAAACCAACAGCTTCTATTTCTGAGTATTGAGGACTGTGACAGTAAGGAAGTGGTTGGCAGAAGAAACAGAACAAAAGAAAGAGATAAGAAAACCCTGTCTGAAAGGACAAAATGCTTGCAAAATAGTTGAACAGACTACAGAAGAGTACATGCCCTTTAAACGCCTTGAAATGTGATTTATCACCAGGCAAAGTAGGTCACTGGTACTAATATCTCCCAGTGGAAATATTAGAGAATCTAAATCCATTTTGCATTAATTGTGATTCAAACCAACTACCACTTGTTTCTTCAGCAAATAACCACATTATGCAAGTTACTTAAAGATATTAAACAGGGTGACTGACGTCAGTCACACTATTTATTTAATATCGACTCATTATGAAGATATTTCATTTTAACTCCTTGAGTGCCTGAGATGCGTTCAGTGCATTGCAGTGCAATGTATTGCATAAACAGGAGCTCTCTCTGAAGTGACATCTCTCCACGCTTCCCGGATATTATTAAAACCTTTGAGCACTAGACGTTTTCAACATGTTTCCTTGCAATGCACACCTCTATATCATTCAAGGGGTTAAACTAGTAACAAAGGACCATATTAGAAATGTTTTAAGCCTGTCTACTTTACAAGATGAGGTTGGGGCATCTTGTTAAACTAAACAGACTCTGTGAAAGACGGGACTTTTGGGGCCAACAGAGACTTCTTTAGGAGGAGTGGTGGCTGTTCAGCTCCAGAGGGATCCTCTAGCCATCAGCATGAAGTCTAAGCAATCCAAATAGAGACACATTTAGACTATATATGCTCACTGTATAGTGGGGGTAAGGGATGACTGGGGGCATAGAGCTCCTAGAACTCATTCCCTCCAGTCTTTTCAGGCAGCAGGATAGCGGTACATTGTATCACTATACCTGCTGTTCAGTCAGGAATCAGGTTCTCACTTTAGAGAGAGAACCTGTTAGCCTAGATCATGCAGGTACAAAAGTAAACGTTATTAATTCTGACAGTTTTGCCAGTACACAAAAATATCTTGGCCAGCTGGCTAAATACTAAATCAGTATAACATCCTATCCTATATAATAATTTGCTACGTGTGTGTTTGTCAGAAGCTGTCATACGCAGTAGAGATGGCTGTGCTCGCTGATGTCATGCTCAGAGAGGTATCCAAATCAGTGCAAAGCAACACGCTGGATATTTCTCTGGCACGTAAAGGGTTAAAGGTCACATCTGTCACGCTGCTAATGGAACTAAGTTGTGGACAATTCACTCTGAAGCAGTGGGTATATAAGACTTACACAGGACACATATATACCACTGAGCTTATTGTAATATCAAAATGTATTAAAATAAAGTTATTTCTCATACTTCTGTGCTATCACTATAGACATAAAACATGGTTATATTTTTATAAGCTATGTGGAGATGTCGGAATTCCTAAGGGAAAAAAAAAATTAGGTTGTTTGAGTTGCAGTGCAATGCTTGGTAGGCAATGAGTTAGTTTTCCATACAGCTGGAACTATAATGAGCTGTACTTGGACTTGTATTCACTATGAAATAGTAAACAGATCTAATTGAACTCTCCTTCCTGATACTGAGGTAAAAAGGCCAGAAAGAGCAGCGCTCAGAGGGCTGTCTGCCTCCGGAGACATATGATGCAGCCGTCAATGAAAGATAGCGTCAAGGGTCAGATATAGTAAGTACTTCTGGCTCTTAAATAGATGACTGAATAATCTATCAGTCTCAAGTGGCAGAAGTGTAAGGCTGATGACAAGCTAAGGACTTGCTGAAAGCCTGTGTTTGTTTACTGGCCGTAAGTAACATTTTTGATAATGATACGGTTCCTGAAGATGATAAAGAGCTGCATGAATAAATGCAAACTGGTGCAATTTTGGGACACAAACTGCACCATCGGAGACAAATACAAATTCCCAATGAATTAAATGGGTGTTTTAAACTCTCGGAATGCTGGAGGTCACCAACATATTGATTCACAATGCATCGATGATCTCTCCATTATTCAACACTCCCTTTACCTCAAGCTGAATTTTTATTTGTTTGCTATGGTGCAGTTGGTTTGCCATATAATTGCACCACTTTGTCTTTATACATACCTTGCAGTTGATAGACCAACTTCTACTGATAATAATATATTTGTTACCAACTGTGTCATGCTCATATGCCAGTTGCTACGTGATGGCATGGCTTCCCTGTCACCTGTTCACTCCTCCCCATTCTGATTGGCTATCTCTTACCTTTTATACCTGACTCTCTCACAGGTGAATGCCCGTTCTAAGTGCTACCATGTTCATTGTTTCACCAGTTTTGTCTCTGGGATCTGACCTGGCTTTGCTTCCTGACTTCTCTCCCATCTTGATATCCTGGTACTCTGCATAGGCTGACTTCTGGTGTTGATTCCTGGCTTCGGTTATTGACATTGTTCCTGTTTTGCTGCCTACTACTTCCCCATGGATTGACTTCCCAGTACGACTTAACTATTCCACTCACTCAGAGTTCCATCTATCTGAAATCATTTGCCATCAAGTTCAGACCCAGATCTTGTCTACCCTCAGTCTATTTTCGCCTTATCGCTAGGTCTTCCCAATCCTGTAGGTCTCTTTCAAGTCTTCTCGACTGCCTCAAGGTAGAGCACTTAGCTCAGTTCATTAGGTTCTGAATCCTGGACTGCCTCAATGTCGGCTGCTCCTCTGGCGGGAGTTTGAACTGCAACCAGCTTCAGAGTTATCTGCCCTCTTTGGCCATAATCCTATATTGCAGGAATAGCCTCTCTCTCTTAGCATCTGTTTTACAGAAAATCCTTCAGAGTTCCAGTATAGAGACTGAGCCTCTTTCCTCCCTGAACCTCATGTGTGTGTCCTGTTTGGTGGAGCTTATCTCTCCATTGCCTAACCCGCATTTGGATCCTATCAGTCTCCAGGTTGTGTTGGATAGCCTCTCTCTCTCTGCTTTACAGAAAACCCTTCAGAGTTTCAGTATATAGACTGAGCCTCTTTCCTCCCTGAACCTTATGTGCTTCCTGTTTGGTGCAGCTTATCTCTCCATTGCCTAACCCGTATTTGGATCCTATCAGTCTCGAGGTTGTGTTATCACTCAAGCTGTTGCTTGGATTGACTATGTGGCTTGATTTCTGGCTCTTTCTGGGGGCTGGACACCAGGCCTTGCAGCTAGCATCTTTACCTTCAGCTACAGCTGCAGCAAGGACACTCCAAGATCCACCACTGCTCTCTAGCTGTGTTTTCAGATCATCATTCTCTAGCCTTGTTTGGTGATTACACAATTTCTATACCTTCCGTGACAACCTGGAAGTGGCTAGGTGTCTCATTTAATTTGTGTTTTATGTGCATGCGAGCATTTAACAGAACTGTTGCATAATAAAGTTTCTCTGCAAGACTCTGTATTACCCAGACATGCTTTTCATCTCTATCTGTAGAGTAGGTGACAATTCCTTTCCTTAGAATTGAAGGACTTACTACAAATCATTCAGAAGCAGGGGCATAGGCATATACACTGTTCATAGCTTCCAGTTTCACTGGGCTCTGGGTTCCCAGCAATCCTAGTTTTACAGAAAAAACAGGGTTTATCTCCCTGAGTAAAACAAGTATATTCCCACTGCTGAAAGGTTTTTAAAGTTCAAACTTGAATTTTAGGTGCTGGTGCTACACCGTCTTAGGGAGATTTATGGTCAATTGACCAGATCTGTCCATAGGGTGGTACAGCAACAGCACCACTGTAAAATTTCAGGTCACTGTGATACTACACCTAAAAAATTCAGGTTTGAGCTGTAATAACTTTTGAATAGAACATCTTTCAACGGGGGATAAACCCAACAACTTTTGTATATTTTAACTATCCCTTTAACTTTTAAATGCTGAACTTTGACTGCCCTCTCTGTTATCTTTATTTAGGACTCTGACATGTTGGACTCAAACATATACTTTTGGTTAACTGCCTGTACACTATTTCAAAATAAAGATTACAATGGTATATGCAGTACATATGTTTAACCAACAGATTGTACTGTGGAGTCCAGCATGCAAGACTCTGAAGTAAAGACAGCAGAGAGGTCTGCCAAAGTTCAGCTTTTAACCCCTTCAGTGCCAGACACTTGGACCATTTCCTGTACCCTGTAGGCCAGACACTTGTCCAGCATTTTTGCTATCCTTCTGTTTAGGCTTGATTTACTCTGGGAATTTCTAGTTACATATGGAAAACAATACAGTTGTTTTTTTTTAGAACTAATTGAGCTTTCTTGTGATACCTTACATGAAGAGAATTTTGCATCCTGCAAAAGGCTATGATGTCATAATGACAAAAAGGTGAAAATTTACTTATTTTGCTAAAATCACATACTATGTATCAAAAAATGTACCTTGATTGCGAAAGTTTCAATTATTTGAAAAAGTCCTGAGTCCTCTGAGTAAAAAAAATACCAAATTTGTATAGTTTTACCTACGTCCATGTCTAGCACAGAGCGATAATCACCAGGAGCACAAAATGGCATTTTCAACCTTATGAACTAATATGCGCATTCTAGGGTTTTTGTGGTAAAGCTACCATAAAACAGTAGAATAACTATATAAAACTATATATTTCTGAAAAGTAGACAACCTGCTGCATCTAATGAGGGGTAACTTGCCTTCTTGCACCAAGTCTGTTGTGCCCAAATGCTTCCAGAAGGTGGCACTATAGCAAAAAATAGCATTTTCTTACATTTCTGACCCTTCAACTCTACTGAAATCTGTAAAAAAAACATGGAATTTCCAACGGTATTCATTAGCTAGTACTCTTTGGAGAAAAATAACACCTCATTGGTATGAGTTCACCTACCTTAGTGGGCGCTACAAGTACAAAACTACACCTACTACAGCCTCTAATTTTTCTAACATTTTCTCAAATATTACTTGTCTATACAAAAATGGTTATAACAACTACAGAAGTGAAGAAAGGCTACACAAACCATACCATTTTGGAAAGAAGACAACCTGCCGCATCTAATGAGGGTTCAATTGCCTTCTTACCCCAAGCTTGTTGTGCCCAAATGCTTCCAGAAGGTGGCACTATAGGGAAAAATGGCATTTTCTTATATTTCTGCCTCTTCAATTGTACTGAAATCTATGAAAACCATGGAATTTCCAACTGTATTCATTAGCTAGTGCTCTTTGGAGAAAAAGGACACCTCATTGGTATGAGCTGACCTACCTTAGGGGGTGCTACAAGTACAAAACTACACCTATTGCAACCTCTAATTTTTCTAACATTTTCTCAAACATTACTTGTCTGTAAAAAAATGGTTATAACAACTATAGAAGTGAAGAAAGGCTACACAAACCATACCATTTTGGAAAGAAGACAACCTGTTGCATCTAATGAGGGGTAAATTGCCTTCTTACCCCAAGCCTGTTGAGCCCAAATGCTTCCAGAAGGTGGCACAATAGGAAAAAAATGGCATTTTCTTACATTTCTCCCCCTTCAACTGTACTGAAATCTGTGAAAACTAAGGAATTTCCAACTGTATTCATTAGCTAGTGCTCTTTGGAGAAAAATAACACCTCATTGGTATGAGTTCACCTATGTTAGGGGGCGCTACAAGTACAAAACCACACCTATTGCAACCTCTAATTTTTCTAACATTTTCTCAAACATTACTTGTCTGTACAAAAATGGTTATAACCATGGAATTTTCAACTGCATTCATTAGCTAGTGCTCTTAGGAGTCAAATGACACCCCACTGGTATGAGCTGACCTACCTTAGGGGGGTGCTAGAAGTAAAAAACTACACCTACTACAACCTCTGATGTTTCTAACATTTTCTCAAACCTGACTTGCCTGTACGAAAATGTCTATAACACCTTCAGAAGTGAAGAAAAGGTTGATAAACCATACCATTTTGGAAAGAAGATAATGTGCTGCATCTAATGAGGGGTCACTTGCCTTCTTACCCCAATACTGGTGTGCATTAATGTTTCCAGAAGGAAGTGATATAGGAAAAAATTGCATTTTTTTACATTTCTGCCCCTTCAAATGTATGGAGCTCTGTGGAAGCCATGGAATTTTCAACTGCATTCGTTAGCTAGTGCTCTTAGGAGTCAAATGACACCCTGTTGGTATGAATTGACCTACCTTAGTGGGTGCCAGAAGTGCAAAACGACACCTACCACAACCTCTTATTTTTCTAATATTTTCTCAAATAATACTTTCCTGTACAAAAATGGTTATATCAACTACAGAAGTGAAGAAAAGGTACAGAAACCATGCCATTTTGGAAAGAAGATAAACTGCCGCATCTAAGGAGGCATCACTTGCCTTTCTACCCCTAAGTTAGAATGCACAACTATCCAGAATGTGGTGCTACAGAAAAAAAAATTGTTTTTCCTACAAATCAGTCACTTTAAAGATACGGAAATGGTTCAACACCATGGGATTTCCTAGGAGGACCTCCTGCCAGCCTACAAAAAATGGTACCCCACTGCTGTGGGTTGACATACCATATTGGGTGCCAGGAGCGTGGCTACCGGTGGAAGAAGAATGGCGAAGCAAACAGTGTATGTGTGATTCTATTGCTACCAGTGGTCAGTCAGTGTAAGTGAGGACTTGTGTCTGCCACTGAAACCAGGTCGGGGGAGGGACAAGGGGTCAGGCTATGTAAGTGGGTATATCTACCAGTGGACAGTGAGCAAGTGTGACGGTGGTGATGGTGGGGAGGTAAGTGCATATGGGGGATTTGTGGTTACCAGTGTGCATTGTAAGTCCCCTCATACACTGTTTGATTCCCAGTCTGAATCCAGTGCGTACTGTCACTTGGGTCTACCAGTAGGCAGTGGAATCAGGATGGGGGGTCAGACTGGGGGAATGGGACTGCCAGTAGGCTGTGGAACTAGGCTGGTGGGTATGTGGTGGGAGGGACTGGGGGCATTTTTGTGCATACCACATGGGTGTTCAATGCATTGCAATGCACGGGACTCCCTGCTGCACACAAAGAGTTTATTTTTTTTTAGCTATTATTTTTTTATTCATACCTCATTGGGGGGGAATCAGTACCACTTTTCATGCCCCCCAACGATGTCTGAATAAAAAATAATAGGAAAAAAACGTGTGTGTTCCACAGGGGGTCCTGTGCATTGCAAACCACTTGTGTTGGACCCACCAGTAACACATGCAGGTTTTTTGGTGTTTTTTTCCAAAAAAAATATATTTTTGTGTGAAGACCTCATTGGAGGGCATTAGAACTGATGCCCCACAATTAGATCTGAATAAAAAATAATGAGGGAAAAAAAGAAAAATCCTTTGTCTGCCACAGAGGTGTACAATGCATTCCAAAGCAAAGCACTGGACCACCTGTAGCACACAGAGGGTTAATTTTTTTTTCTTTTATTATTTTTTTATTCATACCTTGTTGGGGGATAAGGTCTACTTCTGATGTCCCCCCAACAAGGGCAGAATAAAAAATAAATAAGAATAAAATGTATTCTTCTATTTATCGATATGTATATATATATATATACATATATTGTTTAAATAGTTAAGGTCACGGAGATATCATGCTTCTAAAAAGTACCTCAGTGTGGTACAAGCTGTACTGCATTACTTCTAAGTACCTCCCCCTCTTGTTAGCCAATCCCTCCCTCAACAATTGGTGCGCAGGTCAGGGAGAAATCTTTCCATGGGAGAGTGACATGTCCTGAGAGGCGGGAGAACTGGCAATCAAGCATCATGTCATCAACATTGCAGTGTGCTCCCTATTCTTAACAGCCAACAACATTGTTATTAGTGGATGTGCTTTTTTTTATATTTAGGAAATGAGGTGTAACTTGGAGGGATACTGCAATGGGGGGTTGTTTTAAGGTGAGAGTTCCACTTTTATTTCATTTTGTTAATTAAGAAGGAAAATCTTTTATTTCAAATTATGCCAGTGCTTTGGATGCTAGAGAGATCTCCAACACACTGCTTTGCAAGGCATTGGAGACTAAGTATAGGCTGACAAGACATTACCATTAACAAGGGACACCGATAAAAAATGCATTCAGCATGGCTGCATTGAGTTCAGTGTAGTCCAGAAATATGTATATTTCATATGTGTCCCCAGGTAAACGGAAGGTCTGGTCAGCCTATTCTAGAATCCAAAGGGTTAAAATATTAATTGTTTGCCCAAACCTGCCTTTCTATTTCTGTGTCTAATCCTGGTATTGTATCATTATATTATAATGGAATCCTAGAGAGAAGATTGTTAGGAAGCCAACACCTTATCTGATACTACGACAGATATTCCATGCTTTATTTACCTTTATTAGCTCTGCTCAGTCTCCAGGGAGTGAATTTGTTTTGAAGATAAATATATACCTTCCCTGAAGTAAAGCATACATTGTATTATCTACCAGCCAGCTGAAATGATTAGGATGAACAGCCACTCCCGGATTAACTAGTTCCTGAAACAAAGGTGTTGTTTCCACATGTTTCCATAACAAAAAAAAAGCAGATCTATATCACAATCTGCTGCATATAATTAGGAGAATCTGCAAATCACACAAGATCATATTCCATAAGCTAAGGCCCCTTCACACAGACGACATTAATGTAGCAATGCTGCACTGGATCTGTCACCCCATGGTGAAAGGTAACACGTGGGTGATTATGCAGTCCAATATGCAGCAACTTTACTGCTACCTTTCAGGAATGCAGTGAGGGTGGTCTGCATCATGGCCCTATGGGCCGCCAGCAGGCCTTTCACACTGAGAGTGCTGGAGGTTGAGTTCCTCATTATAACCTCTAATGAATGGCTGACTCATATGGGGCCAGCCAGTAACCCTGGCTGGCTCTCATGTGAGCTAGCCATCAGACACACCTCTCCTGCATTGTGACTTGAGGTGGAACACAGGAGAGAGGTGAATGAAGATCCATGGGCAACAACTACCTCAGGAGGCTGGTACAGTGAAAGAGGCCTAAAGAGGAACAAGTATGGAGAAAAACAAGTGCAGAACAAAGGACAAATAAAAATTCAGCAACTTCCCAATGATGTAAGAGTATTTTTAGCATCTTGAATCCTAAAGGTCTCCAATACATTGCAATTTAAATGAGTTGGGAGATCCCTCTCACATTCAAGTGGTTAAAAACTTTATGTAAATCTCCTAGAAGTTTAATTTGTCCTTTAGGCTATGAGCACAAGGGAGACTTGGCTGTTAGTCTATGGTAAGTTACCTGCCACCTTAACTCTGATGTCCCAATTTCCCTTGCTTGGAGGGGATGTGGATGTGTATCACAAGGCCTAACCAAATGTGCAATAGCCTGGAGTGCACATTGGTTCCCCATGTGAATAATCTTTGTGGCAGTCCTTGCATTAACCTAGATGTACTCAAATTATGAGTGAGGAGCGCTATTTGGGGACAAGCTGCTATACATAAGTATGTTTAAAATCGCTTATGTCAGCATAGCTTTAAGGTTTGCTCCAATTTACACCTCTTTAGCTTATGGAATATGGCTCATAGTGGCACATGCAAAAAATAGGAGTACATATGTGGCATATAAGTTGCACAATAGGGGACAAACAAAAATTCCCATTCATCCAAATTATGGTTTTAACACGCTGAAAGTTAGATAGGTGTCTAACACATTGCCTTGCAAAAAGACCATGTAAATCAGTGGTCAGTTTGGGATGTTTTGTTGATATTTCCCCATTCTTGGCTTTGTGCATACAGTCTATAAATACTAAATCTCCCATTCAATGCAAAACACCAATGAAAACAGACAATGCAGTGTTGTAGTGTTCCTGTGCAGTCCTGCATTTGAGAAGTACCCTGCATTACACTACAGATCTGGTCATGTCACCCATGTTCAGCATAGATGTCTTACCAGCAAATCCCATTGTCACGGCTTTCTATATCCATGAAGTTGGAATCCAGGAATGTGTCTTTGTAGATCCTCCCCACTAGGCAGTACATGTCTGAAGCCACTTGGTCATCATTCTTCACCAAATGCAGCATTATCTGCAGAGCTTTCTCCCTGTCTCCTGGACGTTTTCTCCTGAGGCAAATGAAGGGTAAATCATAGTCATCTTTTACAGTTTACATAAATTTTCTGTTAGCTGGAATAGCAAAACAGATTGGCTACCTACACAAGTTAAATGTGGAACAATTCTGGGGCAATCCAAATGCACTGTAGGGAACAAATACAAATTCCCATTGATTTAAATAGCGCTGGTAATAGCTTTAACCCTCTGAGTGCCAGAGTGGTATGGAATGCACTGCAAAGCAATGCATTCCGTACCACTCTGGCACTCAAAGGGTTAATGCTCTTGAGGTCTCAAGTTCATTGCATATGTAAGAATTCAGATAGACCAATTAAATCAATAGGAGAATCATTTGTCCCCAATGGGAATCTGGGGAATTGTCATTGTTTTCGTTATGGTGTAGTTGGTTTGCTCCAGAATAACTCAATATTCTTTGTGCAGGCGACCCCAAGTCAATAACAATGTTAATTACACATCGAAAAATAGTTAAACGGCATCCAAGGGCTTAATGTTGGAAATGGGAGTAATTCTGGGGCATGTCAACAGCGGAACAGGAAAAATATGTCCATTGATTTAAATAGGGCTTTTACCCCCCCCCCCCGAGTGCCAAAGAGGTCTCAACAGCTGTTGGAGACCTATCTAGCATTAAAGACGTTGAAAGACCCATTTGACTCTTTAACCCCTTAAGGACCGTCCGCGCACGCACGGTGCGGTCACTTAAGGACCAGGGACCATTTTTTTTTCCAGAATCGGATTCCGGGCTCCACGAACGGCGTGCAGCTGCGCAGGGAGCCCGGAATTCCATGACGGTCCAGGAACGTCATGGGTCCTTAAGGGGTTAAGGATCAGAGGGATGTGCTTTTCACACTAGTCTGGTCCTTAAAGGGTTAAATCAAAGGGAAACGTTTGAATATTTAATTCCCCCATATGGTGCAGTTATTTTACTCCACTTTCCAAAATAAGGCCCTTGGACTTTAATTGATTGCAGATTAACCCTTTTGAACATAAGGCCCAGAATGTCCTCATCTCCCATATCACTGTGGTTTATATTAATCAAAGGTTGAACTGGTAAGCACACAGGAAACATACTAGCATCCCCCTGTGTTTAGCCATTCCCATGTTTACCAGTGGAGTTCTAGTTGTTTATTTATAAAGGAGTAGTTCTTCCACTATGACCTAGCTCAGGGGAACTCAAACCTGTCCTCAGGCCCACCCCCAAAAGAAGCACTTTTCAGGATCTCCTCACATGAACACGGGAAAATCAATCAGTGTTTCAATCATTTTGAAGGATCTGCCTTAGTTAACAACACACATCCTATATAATAATTTGCTAAGTTGTGTGTAACGCCCGACATGCGCAGTAGACACTGCTGTGCGTGCGGCAGTCATGCACAGTACAGACTGCCCGCGCCGCGGCTGATACAGAGCTGGCCGCTCCGAAGGAGCGTCCAGCTCTGTATCAGCAGTGGTGCGGGCAGTCTCTGCTGCGCGTGACTGCCCCGCGACCGGCTGCCAGAGGCACTGTGGCCCGTGTAACGGGCTGTTCAACTAGTTTGTGTATAATTGAGGAGATTCAGAAAACATGCAGTGCTGAGGGAGGGGTAGGTGGCTTGAGGACAGGTTTGAGTGTCACTGTCCTAACTGATATCAGCAGGTACAAACTGGACTAGTAGCTAGGACTCTGGTATTTTTACATGCAAAGGTAACAACTGTTTCAATGAAGCGTGCACATATATCCTATGCAAATACCAGGAGAGTGACAGGTTCCCTAAAGACCTGGGGCTTAAGTCCATCTAATGCATTATTTCTACATCTTGCAGTCTGTTTACACCATTAGCATTAAGGAGATCAACAGGCTATTATACCATTAAATGCCCAAGATCAACAACAAGCTCTGAAGCATTTATGAAATTATGTGAGCTCAAATATCAGCTATTTAAAGCTAGAATATGAAAATATAAATTAAATGTGAAAAAGCACAGAGAATGAATGACAATTCATGTAATTTGCTTGTTCCTTGGCTAATCACAGATGAATGTAGACTTCTCTTTTGAAAATGCGCTAAAATCTGAAACTTGTGAGTGGAGACTAGATGAAGAAGCAGCAAGTTTTGTGTTTTTTTGAGTTTTTACCTCTGTGTGTACTTTCCTGCTGATAAGTGTACTAGTATTTAAAAATATCCAAGGATGTATCTCATATTAAACCCTTAAGGGCCAGAGGGATGTGAATCACATTTCTTCTGAATGTGTTGCATAACTCTCAGTTCCTTAAGGGGTTCATCAGAGCAGAAAAGCTCCTTCAGCATTTATAGATGACTGCAATCATGTGCGATTCAGCAGCAATTGTCCCTAACAAACACGAATGATTGCCTATTGTGCTTCTGAAATTGTAAAAATGTAGAATAATTATTAGAAACCCACCAAAACAAAAAAAAACACCAGCAAAACAACATAATACAAGTTACTACTCAAAGAAATATCACTTTCTCATTTCCGTGCATATGACAGAAACAATATCTAATAGGTGACAGAACTTACAATACATTAAGGGATCTTCTTTATTTTTTTCAGCAGACTAAGGGAAGCAGTTTTCCCATATATTCTTATTTTCAGCTCAATAAACAGATTGAAGAAACAGAAGGAAGAGAAAAGTGCAGGGAAGGTAAATTGATTGACCCAGGTAAGTACAAAGTGGTGGTGCACCAGCAGAGTTGTGTAATCCTCCTATTATGAACCAGCAATTAAACAATCTGTAAGATGTGCTCCTAGGGAGTCCTCGCTACTGATGCACTGCAATACCACAACTTTAATCTATGAGTAATGACACAAGGCTATACTGAAGATGCTGTATACATATTTACTCTGAAACAATACTGGCTGAAGCAATGGAAGCACCTATGACTAAAAGTATTGACATTAGTATCGACAGAGAATGCATTAGCAATGTCAGATTCGCAGATTACATATTTCTGCTGGGGGCAGCACAGAAGACTTCCAAGCACTGCTTCAATCCTCTACTGATAGCAACAGTAGAGGATTGAAGATGAATGTAAAGAAGCAGGGACGGATTTGCCATAAGGCAGAATAGGCACCTGCCTACAGGCGCACTCCACAGAGGGGCGCCTGTCATTGAAATACATTTTTTTTAATATTTATTCACAACGGGTTTTTTTTACATTTTTTTAAATTTTGTTTTTAATATTCACAGTGCTGCGCTTTGCACACAGTAACCTGCTGTCCCGGCTCGCCCGTCGCATGGTAATGGTAACACAAACCTTTAGCTGCTGTTGCTCCCCCTCGTTGGCTCTAATGCAGAGCACTGGGAGAAGACATCATCTCTCAGCGCTCTGCATTCCTAAATAGAAGACCACGCAGAGTGCAACAGCAGCTACAGGTCTGTGCAGAAGCTCAGACATCTCCTGCTGCTGGACCACCAGGGAGGTAGGAAACGGATAGGGGGGCAAAGTGAAGATGCTGATGGCAATGTGAGGACAAGTTGGAGCTGATGGGGGCAAGTTGGAGCTGATGGGGGCAATGTGGAGATTATGGGGGGCAATGTTAGGGCAAGTTGGAGCTGATGGGGGCAAGTTGGAGCTTATGGGGCAATGTGGAGATTATGGGGGGCAATGTTAGGGCAAGTTGGAGCTGATGGGGCAAGTTGGAGCTGATGGGGGCAATGTGGAGATTATGGGGGGCAATGTTAGGGCAAGTTGGAGCTGATGGGGGCAATGTGAGAGAAAATTGAAGCCGATGGGGGCAATGTGGAGATTATGGGGGCAATGTTAGGGCAAGTTGGAGCTGATGGGGGCAATATGGAGCTGATGGGGGGGCAATGTGAGGGCAATATGGATATAGGGGGTAATGTGGAGATTTGGAGCATTGTGGGGATGGCCAACTGGGGGGGGCGCTTCAGATTTCTGTGCCTACAGGCTCCTGAGATGTAAATCCAGCCAAGTAAAGAAGACCATTCATGATTATCAGCAGGCAGAGGAATATGAAGGCACAATTAATACTCATTAATCAGGATGGTATCTTAGGTGTTGCCTGAATGAACAATGGGAGTGCAGTCAGGAGCTTAAAGTGATAGTAATGTTTCACAAAAACAGAAGCTCCAATTAATCTTCCTAGTATTTGAGCCGTAGAGAGTGTTATTTCATTACTGTGAGATCTGTAGTTCAAGAATAATCGAATGATAAAGTATCCCCATCCCGCCCCTTTTACCTAGTGTAAGTCATCTCCCCTCAGATGTGGAATCCAGTCCATAGACCAGACAGCTCACATCAAGGGTCAATATTCTTACAGTGAGAACAATGAAATCCCTGCCCCCCTTGACAGTTTTTTCAGCTTAAACCCTTGTCAGTTTTTTCAGCTTAAACCCTTGTCTCTGCAATCTACCTGGATACTCCCTGCTGCTCTAAGCTGAGCAGTTTTACATCAGTAGAAGGGGAGGGAGGGGGATACTTTATCATTCAATTACTCTTGAACTACAACTCTGACAGTATGGAAATAACACTCTCCATGGCTCAAATACTATAAAGATTAATTAGAGCTGCTTTTATTATGAAACATTACTATCCCTTTAAAGGGGAGCTATCACCCTTATACAAGTTTGGCTTAAAAGTAAGTTTATAGAGCGACTAGCTGGATGTTACACCTCCTCTAACCTTTGACCCTGCTCTCTCCGGATTGGCCACTGGGGTCTTTTTATAGGCATTACTTCCTTTTCCTGATGCCTGTTTTTTGTCATTCTTCAGTTTGATTCCTGGCTTCTAAGTTGTTCTGACTATTGATGTGACATCTGCCTGTTTAACTGCACCTCTGGATTTCCCTTGTACCATTGATATTTGATTACCTGGCATTTCTCTGGCTATTCCTTTTGACTATTCTTCTGCCTTGCCCTTAGGTACCTTGCTCCCATGACTTCTCCACTGCCTACCCTGACCGTCTCACTACTGCTCATTTCCTTCCCAGTGTTTCCTGCATCAGGCTTCCTTTCACCCAGACCAGGGCCATCGCGGTTACCATTCATGGTAGCGCCTCCCTCGGGTGAACGCTGGCTTACGGTGCATCGCTACCCTGCTCCGGAGCCAGTCCTCGCTCCTATTACTGCCACTGACAACGTTTGGAGGGCCTAGCCCTCGCGTCTCCCTCCTACCAGCTCCTGAGTGGTGGGCGGTTCAGCACGACGCTCGCTAGCATCTAAAGCAGGCTCTCAATCCTTCTTCCTAGCCGTTGTCACGGCAGCTTCAGAGCCTTACCCAGACTGAGGACCATTTTTCCCTAGGGGCCTTCATTCCAGCCTGAGGCTGTCTATTGGACTCCCTTATCCTACCCAGCGCTCAATCACTGATGGGTAGTTGAAGCAAGGGAGATTACATTCTGGCCTAGTTAGAGGCCCTCTGGCCCCTTGGGTTCTTACTACCAGCGATCTTCTGAGGTATTTTATTCTACCCTGCTCTTCTCCTATTTTGGCAGGGGTAGTAGAAGCAAGGGAGGCTTTCCTGACCTAATTAGAGATACTTCTCTCCTACCCATTACCCAGACGCAGTTGTGGTCTGTCCGCCCTTGCTTTACTTGGGGTGTTGTATTTTCCCTGGGGTGCCCTCTGTGGGTCTGTTTTACAGAGGTTGAGGCTATTCCTTACCTGCACCCAGGGCATCGCTCTCAGCCCGTTGGCTGCATCAGTATTCTATTTGTTTTTCCTAGTTCTCAGGTATTGGGTCTTCTGAGCGTTGAGACTTTGGGTCCCTTCTATTTTTGGTTCCATTTAGGGTCTGGACTTTCGTCGTAGTTCTCAGAAATTGGGTCTAGCAGGTACTATCATCCTGGGCCTAGGAGTATTCAGCCTTCGGTACCCTTCCTCCCTAGGGATCTGCATCTTGGGATCCTCTTTTTTGCCTCCCAGGTACCTATAGTAGTTTCCAGCCTGAGGGGTGTTTATCCTGGTCCTGGCCCCAGCTCAACTGGGGTCAGACATCTGGCTTCGCGGCCAGCACCTTTACTACAGCTTCTGCTGCTGCAAGAACACTTCAACAGGGATCCTCCACTCCCGAGCTCCGAACTCTATTCAGCGCACCCTAGCCACTTCACCTTGTAGGCCCTGGGAGATTCCAGTATCTCCTCTATTGTACTTTGGGGTGCTAACACTGGAATACTATTGTCTTTTTTTTTAATTAATTCATTGTTTTGCTGAAATTAAATGTTTAATGACGATCCGGTGCCTTCTTTCCGGACAGACTGGGGGTACAGCTCTGTACCGCAGTCTGTCACTCTTCCTCTGCTCCCCTCCCTCTATCCAACCTCCTCCAATGATGGAGGTTTTCTGTATGTAAACTGGAGCGCTCTGTGGATGAGAGAGATCCAGCTTACATGCAGAAATCCTCCGTCATCTCCACTTATCACCTCTTTATCACTGCTTAGTGAATCTCCCCTGTGTGTCCTTTACAATCCATTTGAGCCTAATGAAGCTTCTTGTTTACTGTAAGTGGTATGATCTACAGGTAGGTTTCAACAGAGTTCACTGTATACAGGTAACTGCAGATATACTCTAATTCCCATTTAGGTAGATTCATATGACTGATGTATGAAGGATGTTACACAATTTAAGATCCACGTACTCCTGAGGTAAAATTAAGGGCGAAAATTAGCTGTACTGGAAGATTTACACATTCCCCCTACTATTACATGTTGCAAAAATGTATATAGCCTAAACTTTTGATAACCTATTCATTTAAATCCATTAGATATTACAATTCTGAGGGAACCATGCCAATATCTCCTAGCTATAAATCTACTACAAGATATCATTTTGCTTTATTTTATTTTTTTTTACATTTTTGTATCTGTTGTGCACAGCCAGGAACTGATAAATGACACTCATAAAAATCCAGGTAGTAAATTAAAAATGTTGTTAAATAAATGGCAGTAAACCTTCTGCAGCAGAGTTCATTGCATTAAACCCATATTAAGTCAATAAATCCTGGAAAATAAAGTTCATTAAGCGGAAATCATCTACGTCAGCCAACGCCAGATTATCGTTTTGTGATAAATGTACTTAGTGTCCTATACAATATGATGATTGGTTGTATGAAATAATTATTAACAGTAAGAGTAGTATGAAGACAGATGAGTGGACCTTGCATGCCCTTACCCCTTCCTTGGATGCTTACATGGTCTCCAGCACATGGCTTTGCAATGCGATGGAAACCGCTCTAGCATCAATGCTGTTTTATTGCTTTAGGATCCCACTTGTTACGAAATTATTTACATTAGTGGTTTTCAAACTTTTTTGCTTTGGCGGAACCCTTTATTTTCAAATCAAATGCCCATGGGATCCAAACAATCAAATCCTTAACCCTAAGGCTGCTAGAAAGGATCATCTGATACCTGTCTAGAATTCAAGAGGTAAACATAGTATCTATAATAAATGTAATTAAACGTCAGTTGGTACAAATAACTTGGGTGGCAACCAATGGGTGTCCAAAAACTTGCTGCCTATGGGGCTGTTCCCAGGGATGGCTACTGCCTCCATGTTGGAGCTGCAGTTCAAGGTGGTGCATATTTACTACACTTCCCACAGAACACAGTGAAGATGTAGGAGAACAGTTCTGCAGCCTATGGGGAGACATGTAGATTATTCACATGGGCAATTGTACCACTGCTGTGTTCCTCTCAACGATCCTATCAACAGAGGTCCAAGAGGATGTCAACAAATCATGTTTGGCTGAGTCTGAAGTGTCCCGCCCATCAGCTACAACTTTGGAATGACCCTCTCAGCAAATTAGCAGAGATGAATGCAGATGCTTGATTTGAGCTGCAGAGAAATGCTGTCTGGTCATCTGTGTGAACCCAGTCTAAGACTAAACTATTAGGCTAAAATGTAATAGCTGCCAGGTTATTGTATCTGATTACTACTTTTCATAGGTTAAATTTCAGGAGCTGGGCAACCTTTTGCACTGCAGCTATTGTGTCTATAACTCCCATCATCCCCAGCCAGCAATCTCCAACTGCTGGAGTGGCAAAGGTTGCCTAATCCTGTTATGTTGCTAATTATTATTATTCTTTATTTATATAGCACCAACTAATTCCGCAGCTCTGTAATTACAAGATATAAGAAACATTTTACAGGAAAAAGTGCTGTTTCACTCTTCCAAGCACCCACTAGTACTCACAGAACCACACATATACTGTCTGACAGCCAAATCTTCTCCCACTATCCTCCGTTATTGACACTTATTGTAAGTGTCTTGGGATTCCACAGAACTCAGTTTGAGAACCATTGCTTTCTGGATTCAAGAGTTTATCATTGTATGAGTAGCAAATGTATTAGAATGATAATTGGTACCAGTAATTATAAGGATAAAGTTTATCATGTAGCAGCTGTCATGTGATTGTACCTGATAATTGTTTACAAGGCTGAATTGTTTATTATAAATGTTGCCGTGCTTCTCTGTTTAAAAAGTTTCAATCTTTCGTGTGTTCGCTGTTAACAGAAGTACGAACACATACTGAAGGCCACCAACGCCTTGTTCCCCGTCCACAATTCTTTTCTTTCTGTAATCTCTTGTCCTTCATTCAAGGAAAACCAGGGTTCTGCAGAACCTAATTTGAGAACCACTTTTTACATTGATCTACCACTGCTTAAATGCGAAGGGACACTTCCAAACACCTCCTAATAATAACACCCACTTACCTTACAGAAAATTCTAACTGCCCCTAGGTATTTTGCCTTGCTCCTTGGATATAGAGAGATAATAACTATCAGTCCTGGATGTCATGCCGATGAAAGCAGACATGATAATTGTTAGCAGGACCAAAGGACCTCAAACTCTGCTAATAACACAAGGTAATGCTAACCCTTTAATGACTAAGAGATTGTGTAACACATTACTCCACAATGTGTTGTGCACCATTCTGGTTCTTAAAGGGTGAGTAAAGCCCGCATTTAACTTTATTTAATATTGTAGAGGTTACAAAAATAAAGTATTTGGAGAAAGTGCCATCTCTCAGACCCTTAGGGTTCGAAAGATATTCGCTGCTAAAGTTCCCCCTTCCCTCCCCTTCTCCTGACATCAGAGCTCTGCCAACAGCATGAGAGGCCGGTCCTGGGACCAGCCGGCTGCTCTTCAGCAGAGCCGAAATTTTGTTATTTAAAAATAACAACTTCAATGTAACGGTCTACAAAGTGTGTTTGCAAACCAGGCACATTTTGCAGACCGTTCCAATTAAAGGGATAGTAATACTTCATTATTTATGGTTTGAGAGATATCCGCTTTCAAAGTTCCCTCTCCTTTTCTCTCCCCTGACGTCAGCATTCCATTTGACAGCAGGGGAATCTGGTCCCAGGAGCGGTGGCGGCTCTGCAGCAGTGCTGAGATCTCATTATAGAAACAGAAATCCTTCACTAAAATGGTCACCTACGTGTGCTTGCAAAGGATTTCTGTTTCTATAACGTGATCTCAGGACTCCTGCAGAGCCGCAGCTTGCTCACTGAACGGATTCCCTGGCTCTCAGATAGAATGCTGACGTCAGTGGAAAAGCCAAAAAGAGGGAACTTTGAAAGTGGATATCTCTCAAACCATAAAGGTTTGCGAGATGCCGTTGGTATTGTTGAATTCAGAATTTTAAGGGCTACAACATGGGGGATAGTAATAATGACGTATTACTATCCCTTTAAGTAATTCTTTTTAAATAACATGATTTCTGCTCTGCTGCAGAGCCGCCTGCTGGTCCCAGGACTGGGATCTCCTGCTGTCAGCAGAGTGCTGACGTCAGGAGAAGGGGAGGGAAGGGGGAACTTTAGCAGCGAATATCTCTCAAACCGTAAGGGTTTGAGAGATGGCACTTTCTCCAAATACTTTATTTTTGTAACCTCTACAATATTAAATAAAGTTAAATACGGGCTTTACTGACCCGTTAAAGGTTAAAGTAGTCTCATGCACTCGGCCTGCTTTTGTAAATAAAACTGTCATGCACATGACATCCAAGACGGACTGATTTTTACCACTTGAACAAAGGCAAAGTTCCTAGGGGCCATTAGAATTTTTTGGCCATAGTCATTTACGTGGGAAGTTATTATTAATAGGTGTTAGTTCTCCTTTACGACTGGGTTCGGCAGTCGGGATCCAGCATTCACCATCACTGAGATAAGCCAGTGTTAGTCCTTAGGACAAACCAACAGGTCAGATTTTCTGGATATTCCTGCTTGATCACATGGTAAGTAATTGGTGCCTCAGTCATTACAGCCGATCTGGGCTTAACCAAATATATTCTTAAAACCTAAGAGTTTGATGTGCCCTGAGGACTGGAGTTGATAATTACTGTGCTAAACAATAATAACATTACACAGACCAGATTCATTATATGCACAATAAATAGAGAGAACAATTGTGTAACGAACATAATACAGAAATTCCAAAAATTCCCACTGATTGAGATGGGACTTTGAACCCAAACAATTCTAGAATGATCTCTACTACATTGCTTTGCAATGTACTGGAGACCTCTCTAACATTAAAAGGATTAACCATTTGAGTGCCAGAGGGGTGTACAATGCACTGCAGAGCAATGAGTTGCACATCACTCTGGCATTAAAGGGTCAGTAATGCCCGATTTTAACTTTATTTAATATTGGAGAGGTTACAAAAATAAAGACTTTGGAGAAAGTGCCATCTCTCCTCTAACGTTCCCCCTTACCTCCCCTTCTCCTGACGTTCCAATGAAGTAGTTCTTTTTAAATAACGCCATTTTGGATCTGCTGAATAGCCTCCTTGAGTCGGCCGACTCGAATCTCGAAGGAAAACTTTATTGGTGAATATCTTTCAAACCGAAAGGGTTTGAGAGATGGCACTTTCTCCAAATACTTTATTTTTGTAACCACTACAATATTAAATAAAGTTAAATACAGGCATTACTCACCCTTTAAAAGGCTTAAAAGTCCCGTTTAAAATATTAGGAACTTTACTTTGTCTTTTGTTGAGGACTTGGTTTGGCCCTAAGTCACTTCCAAGAAATCTTTCTCACCTGTTTAAAGCAAAGGCATAATGGAACTTCACATGATGATGGATAGACAAATCAAAGGTTGGCAGTTTTTCTAATGTTTCCACCAGCTTCACTATGGAATCATAATCCTTTTCCGTTGCAAAAACAGAGAAATGGAAGAGATTAATTGCAGTTGTACTGTGAGGAGTATTACCTCTTGAAATGTGCAGGCAGCAGTTTATAGGATTTAAATACATGATACGTAATATCAAATTTCAAAGGAGTAAAAAATGTTAGGACAAGAGGTCATAGAATAAAAACAAAGGGACACAGGTTTAGACGTAATGTAAGAAAAATTTACTTCACTGAGAGGGTAGTAGATAAGTGGAATAGCCTACCAGCAGAAGTGGTAGGAGTTAATACAGTGACAGAACGTAAGAATGCATGGGATAGGCATAAGGCTTAACATAAGAAAAGACCAAGGACCAAAAAAGGTTTGAGGTTTTTACAGTAGGAAAATGGGCAGACTAAATGGGCCGAAAGGTTCTTATCTGAGATCAAATTCTACGTTTCTAAGTAAAACATAAAGCTGATTAAAGTGTGGTCTATAAGATTAGGTGAAGTTCTGATGCAGCATTAGAAGTGGCAGAAGAGCACATAAGTGATCAGTAAAATATTCATTTTTTCTGGAGGAAAAGGACTGAAATAGTTAAAGAACTAATGATCTACAGCTTATTCACACTTGCTAAAGAGACCTTACACATGGTTAAAAGTAACAACACTATATGCCACTGCACCCTTATGTCATCATACCTGGATATCTCTGTATGACAAGAGTAGATTGATAATGATGTCTGCTGATAATACTTCAATGTTATCCACTCGCTGTCTGATCCGGGTCAGTTCAGCTGCCAGCTCCTTCCCAGTGTACTGGTTGCGGGCCCTCCTGATATCATTGAGAATGGCTTCTCGGAAATATTGGCTGGTGTTAACAAGCAATCGGAAGAGAATAGAAGCACAGTCAGTGACCTGTTCACATTTACTGTTGAAATAACATTTATAGAATACTAGTTGAAGTGCCCGTGTACACAGGTCACAGTGCCAGCCGGTCGCGGGGCAGTCATGCACAGTAGAGACTGGCCGTGCGGTGGCTGATGCAGTGCCAGCCGGTTGCGGGGCAGTCATGCAGAGTAAAGACTGCACATGACTGCAGCAAGCGCAGCAGTCTCTACTGCGCATGACTGCGTCGTTACAAACTATTTAGCAAATTATTATATAGGATAATGCTCTTTTTGATATCCTGCAACTTCAAGAAAATTTTACACCTAAAATTAACCCTTTGAGTGCCAAAGGGGTAATCAAAGGGTTAAAGCGGAACTATCATCAAAATTAAAGTGGAACTACCACCCCTGTTAAAATTTGGCCCAAATAAATACCCATCTGGCAACTAGCTGCTCAAAAGTGCTAGTCGCCAGAATTATTACCTGGTTATTGAGAATTAAACACTGTTCCCAGACTGACAGGCAGGAAACAGAGCAGACATCTTTCCATACTGACTCCTGACTGCCTGTGCTGTCAGTCCCAGCCTGCTCTAGGAGGTGCTGCTAGGAGCCGTTTGGCTCCAAAAGGGACTGACAGCGACTAGCACTATTGAGCAGCTAGTAGCCAGATGGATATTTATTTGGGCCAAATTTTAGCAGGGGTGGTAGTTCCGCTTTAAATTGCCCCCCAAATCTTTATTACCGTAGCAATAAGCATATACATACTGTTATTATGCTGAATTTGTCCATAATTAGTAAGACATACAACTTTTTTGGCAGGCATCAGCAGCAGGGATCTTACTGTAGGTGCTCTCTGCGCCTGCACCGTCAGTCCCTTCTGGTACCTTAAGGTACAAAAGAACTCCACTCACCAATCCTGGAGGTGAAAGGGATGATGCCTGCTGAACGGAGTTGTATTTTTCACTAATGCTGGACTTATTCAGCATAATAACAGTATGTATATGCTTATCACTTTGGTAATAAGGATTTGGGGGGGGGCAATTTAATTTTGATGATACTTCCATTTTAAGACAGTGAACAGATTTAGGATTACATTCACATGACTGCAAACCAAGTAGAGACACTAAAAGATATGTGGATCTTATGCATCAAAGCAAACTGGAGCATTTCTGGGGCAAACCATTTGCACCTCTGGGGAGAAATAAACAGTCCCCAAATTCCCATTAACTTATATGAGGATTTTAACCCTTTGAATGCTAGAGTGGTCTCCAACATTCAAGGGGGTTAAAAGTCCCATTTAGATTGCTGGGATTTTTTGTCCCCTCTGGTGCAAATGGTCTGCCCCAAAATTGCTTTGATGCATAAAGCCCTATGGAACAGATGAGAAATTTTGCATCAGACCAACTTCACTATAGTGAACAAATAAAATTGCCAAAATTCACTGATATAAATGGGGATTTTAAACCCTTGAATTGCAATGTTTTGTAGACCTCTCTAGCATTGAAATGGTTAAAAGCCCCATTTAAGTCAGAAGAAAATGTCATTGTCCCCTATGATGCAGTTGGCTTGTCCTAGAATTGCTGCACTTTACAAATACGGTCCAGCATGTCTGCAGACCCAATGTGGCCTCTAAAGTACACTTTGGGCCTTACACCAAAGAAATAAGAGGAACAAATCTGTATTAAAGGACCAGAAAAAGTTTTTTAATGAAAATGTATATGTTATAGAGCTTTTCCTGCTCAGTAAAACAAGGTCAGTCCCACTGCTGTCAGTTGTTTTATTCAGACGTTACAAAAGTTCAAATAATGAGAAGTGAATTTACTGTGCGTTTACTTCCTGATAGTTCTAACTGACAGGAAGTGACAGGCAGTTTCTATCATATTCTATGGAGAACTGTATGTCACTGACTTTCCTCTCCATTAGAATGTAACAGAATAACTAATTGGAATTTGATCACTAGAGGGCGCTGCTAATGTAAATAAACACGGGTTTAACTGTAATAATAAGACACATTGAATCAATGGGAGTTTGTATCTGGCCCCTATTTTGTGGTTCGTTTGATCCAGAATGGTTCCTCTTATATTTTGTGCCTACACCTTCTTGGTGGGTTCATATCTACCACTGTAGTTATCTATAACATCATACCGTTAGCAGGCCAAGGGCAATATCCACATAAAAAAGTGGTGCAATTCTGGGGCAAACCAATTGCACCATAGGGAACAAAAAAATCTCCACTCTTTTAAAAGGAGATTTGGACACCTTGAACTCTGGAAAGATCTTCAAAGAATTGAAGTGGTAAAGTTTGGCCATAACATTAGTTTGAGTTGAAGAGTAATTAATATATTTATATCTCATTTAGATAACTGAATATATGCTTTCCATCATTATGATGTTTAATTGGCAATTAGTAATATTCATCCCTAAATATTTCACTTTATGAAACTGGTTATTGCCTTCAATTAAGTATTGGTAGTTTTGCTACAACTGGGAAGCAAGTTACCTACATTCTCAAAAAAAAGTTCTGTTGCCTGGGATATACTGTAAAATATGGTAAAGTAAAAAGTATTAGTTGTGTTTATTTTGTTTTTTATTTTTTTGTTGTTGTTGTGTTTATTTTTTAACTTTGAATTTTTAAAAAAAAACAAACGTAATTCAAACTAGCTTTTAGTATATGCTCAAACAAGAAACAACTTTTAGTATAAGCCTTATCTAATTATTTGTGCTATGTTTATCAGTGATTTAGTGTCCAAGTGTTCCCACAAACTAGAAAAAATGTTTGATATAAAATCCAGTTAGAACCTTTTCTAAGGATATAACATTTAGCTTAGTTCCTGTGATTCTGACACATCCTTCTCTGTTTACTGGTAAATTTGTGCTAAAGTATTTATGTCTGCAAAGCAATGGCAGGCAGCCATATTTGCTGCAAAGGTCATATACACGGACCTCAGGTCAAGCAAAGGATTGCAAATTAAAAATTCCCAAGAGGAGGTAAGAAAAAGTAGATAACCCCCTAGGATCCTCAAAAAGGTCCTGAAGTATGCTCTAAGGGAAAAGAGGATGTAAACCAACTGTTCCAAAGGGAAGACATAAAAATTCCCTAAATTCCCAGTCAATTAAAAGGATAGTAAGACTTAAGTATTACTAATCCCTGTATTAAAGTCTTATTAAAAATACATGTATTGCCCCCACCTTTATGGTTTGAGAGATGATTGCTCCTAAAGTTGCCCTCTCCCTCCCCCTTTCCTGTAGTCAGCATTCTAGCTGACTGCAGGGAAGCAAGTCGTACGACTTTCAGGTGGCTCTCCAGCACAGCCACGATCGCGTTAATAAAAAAGAAAACTTTCACTTAAATGGTCTTCTGCGTGTGCTTGGTTTGCAAGCGCACGTAGAGACCGTTTTAGTGAAAGGTTTTTTTTTAATTAACGCGATTGCGGCTCTGCTGCAGAGCCGCCTGATGATCTATGTCCGGAAAGTGGAGGGAGAGGGCAACTTTAAGAGCGATCATCTCTCAAACCATAAAGATAAAGATTTGAGAGATGAAACTGGGGCAATACATTTATTTTTAATAGGACTTTACTATAGGGATTAGTAATACTTAAAGGGATAGTAATGTTTCATAATAAAAGCAGCTCTAATTAATCATCATAGTATTTGGACTTTGGAGAGTGTTATTTCAATTCTGTCAGAGTTGTAGTTCAAGAGTAATTCAATGACAAAGCATCCCCCTCCAGTCCCTTTTATTGATGTAACACTGCTCAGCCAGATCAGAAGGGAGGTGCCCAGGTAGACTGCAGAGAGGGACAATCTTCAATTAAGATAAGGGAAAAACCTGAAAAACTTGTCAAGGGTGGCAGGGATTTCATTGTTTTCATAGGAATAAGAGTGTCCCCTTCTGTTATCTGTCTGGTCTATGGACTGGATTCCACATCTGAGAAGAGATTGTTTACAGTAGGTAAAAGGGGCGGGAGGAGAAACTTTGCTTGTGAATATCTCATAAACCATAAAGGTTTGAGAGATAAGACTTATATCATTCTTCATGTTTTTTTAATGCCTACAAAATAAAGGTAAAATGAATTATTACTATCCCTTTAAGTATTACTATCCCTTTAAATGGAGCTTTTTAAATCCTTGAAGGTGAGGCAAGCAACTAACACAATGCAATGCACTCAGGACCTCTCTTGCATTCAGTGAGTTAATAAAATGAGTTAAAATTCCCATTTAAATCAATGGCAATTTGCATTTCATATGGCACAGTTGGTCTGCCCCATGATTGTACCACTTTTCTTAGTATATCAGATTCTGCGCGTGATGCAGAAGATGGAAACTTCCCCTCTTCCTACCATGCCAGAGGACAGAATGGGGGTTGCCTGTTGCCCATTACTGATGTAAAACCTGTTCTACTGTGTAAGAGCTGAAAAACGAGAACCACTGTCTTACAGCACTTTAATAAAAACATGGTTAATCATCAAGGTGAAACAAAACAAAAATGCCTTGGCTTTTTCTATAAAACCTCTTCAATTATTAAACAACAAAAACAAACAGAAAAAAACAAGTTAAAAGGTATTAAAACATGTAAGTCTAAAGCAGCTGGATATCGAAGTAGTTACTGGAAGATTCATACAGTGGTTGCAGATCTTTCCAACATTTAAAAAGTTAATAAGGTGTCTGTTTGTAATCATATTAAAAAGGTACTATCACTCAAATTAAAGTCCCCCCTACGGTACAGCTGAATTGCCCGAGAATGTCTTGTTTCAACCTCATAACGACGGCCCAATCCGGAGCATGGGAGGCCGTTAAGAAATACCATTTTTTTTAAATTTTTTTTCATTGAATTCTAGGATTGCAAAGCGGCAAGCAGACACACTGCCATCCCAGAATTCCATGACGTGCCAGGACCATCACCAGTGCTGGGTGGCAGTCCTGGCAGGTCATGGGTCTTTAAGGGGTTAAACAGATTTTTTTTACAATGTTCTGCATGTTGTTTTGGTCCAATTTTATTCTGTGTAAAGATGCAATATAAGTATACATATGCTGTACACATGTGACACTTATGAAAGTGATGGCGGGAGACCACTGACGCTTGCTTGTAAGGTAGAAGTTCATGTAATTATGACTACGAAAATAGTAGATACCATGTAACTACTGTCTGGGCACCCCTGGTCTGCAGTAGGAAAGCTTTTATAATTGTATTGACAGAATGACATATTTCTACAGTACAAGGTTAAGTGTCTGTGCCTTGACTCTTGCAACCCATGCTGACATTGAGATATTAGCAGTACTTGCAGTACTGAAAAAGCAGTAAATTCATTCCTTGAATCTATAAAGCCTATACAGGCATGCTTGATTACATTTAGGACACAGTTATTCACACAAACAGATGATATGTGAAGTTTTAAAATAACTGTTTCCCCTTCTTGACCCTCCATCCTCCTCAACGACAACCCATGAAAGGACCGGGAAAAATGGATATGCTTTATAAGCATCATTTCATGAAATTAATAATTTCAGAACTTTGAGGGCAGAAAACAAGGTATTTCAGTTGTAAAAATGTAAATTTTAGATATTTGGAATGAGCTATAATAACAGCAAAAAGTAATCAATGCTCCACTTAATCTGTTTTGGCATCAAGTCTGGAGAATGCATCACAGAAAATCATATTGCATGATTCATCTGGTCAGACAGTAAGTCCCTTTGCTACCAGAAAATGGCATTAAAGATTACAGGGCACATGCATGATCTGAAAATAAGACAAGTAAAAAATATACATCATACTGCTCTTAAAGTTAATATGCTTTCACACAGAGAACTGTATGTTTGAATGAAACTTGTTTGAATTTAATAAACATTTATCAATGGGTCTCTAGCAAGTACAGTTTTTGAGCTATAATTTAGCTTCTAAATTAAGATGTTGTGCTTGACACTTTTTAACCCTTTAAGTGCCAGAGTGGCACTCAAAGGGTTAATGCTGTTGAATACCCTCCTTTTGTCAAAAACTAATAAAGATACACTTATAATTCTATGTATGGTTCCCCATTAAATATTGGAGCTGAGGAACCAGTTCTCTAAACCATTTACCCACTAGTGTTCTTTTGCAGTCAATAAAAAATCAATAGTAAAATGTACATATTGCCATTAACAGAAACAGTCTGACACCCTATTCTTGTCCAACTGAAGTCACAGAGCCGATCATATACTATCTGAAACCCCAGTCTTGTTCCACTTATAGTCACAGATCCAAGCACACACTCTCTGACACTGCAGCTTCACTTCACTAATGAGAGGTCCACCTTGAGATCTTCAGGTGGGCCAGTCCAACATTTAGGAAGAGAGGGTCCCTTTTAAAACAAGTACCCCCCACCCCCACACACACACACACACACAAGCATGCGACAGCTGCAGTATCATTCAAGGAAAAGTTTGACAACCCTGCTCTAAAATATATAAAGCAAAGCAAGTTAACATGCAGTTATGACTAGATAAATATAGTAATGCACACTATCAGAGGTAAAAAAATCAAAGCCCTTACCAGGAACTTGCCTGTGCCATCTTCAGTATTTGAACGAAGCGATCTGCCAGGGGCAAACAGATGGGCCCAAGGAGCAATTCAAAGTTGGGCTGCATTAATTCAGTCAATCCTTTCATAAAGCTGCTCTCACAGCTGTAGACCTTGTTATGTGGTGTGATCATGTAAGGAACAAATGTGTAGTTTGCAGAGCACATCTGAAAAAAAACAAGGAAAAATAAGTAACTAAATATATATATATATATATATATATACTAGTTTTAAAGCTTGCGTACACAGGCCAACACTGGTGGCATTGCAGTCATGAGCAGTACTGACTGCCTGCGCCGCGGCTGATATGACCATATGGTCCCAGGAAGGTGCGCAGAGAGGACTACGGTCTGAATTCGGAATGCCCCAGCTGCGGAGCGTGCAGTCAGTACTGCGCATGACTGCAGCGCACACAGTCATCTGTACTGTGCATGACGGCTTCTGACAAACATCCTTAGCGAATTATAATATAGAATATATTTATAATTGCTTGAAAAAAGGGTATATAACTCTGGTAATGGTAGACAAGTTGGGTTATACATGGCAAAAATCAAAATTAAATCCTACTGCTTTCCTATGTATGTGTATATGTATTTGTGTAGCCAGCATTAATTGGACCACCATTGCAGACAAAAAGAATAGCAAAAAACAAATAAAAAAATGTAAATAAACAATGTTTTTGTTTATTTCGCCTGCAATGGAAGTCCAGTGAGTTGTTTTCAACTTGCATAGAACTATAAAAAGTACATAGTTCACTTACAGGAAATACATTATCTTTAGCACATTTACTGAATGTAAGTCAATGCTTAACCCTTTGAGTGCATGAGGGGTACGCAACGCATTGCTTTCAATGCGTTGCGTACCCCTCCGGCAATCAAAGGGTTAAGTCCTATGCATAAAGAAAAGTGGAGCAATTCTGCAGCACAACTGCACCATTCCCCCCCCGAAAAAAAAATTGCAGTTGATTTTAAAATTTTAGTATCATAGGGTTGAGTCCCTTCTCCTGGAGGGCAGGACACATCACAAAAGTCAGAGTCTTTGGGGTGGAGATTCCCTCCTCTTCTTCCAGCTCAACCCCCTGCCTTCCCAGATTTCATGTAACAATTGGCACAGCAACTGACTAAGCGGGTAAGAAGAACAAAAAATCTCCCAGGGCTAAGAGCCTAAGTGGACACCTCTGCCCAGGGAACAACGGAAGGTGCAGCCTAACCCACCCTAGGACCCTCAGGGGTGACAGAAAGAGAGTCAGGCTTGTGAAAAGGTTCAATGTGGTGCACATAAAACGTAAGGCAGAACACATTGTCCAACAAGTGAAGAAACCTCTCATGAGTGGTCTAATGGTCAGGACAAAAATAAGGCACAACTATCACTACCTTGGGAAGAAACTCCTGAGTAGTATAAAGTACCATCTTATCTTGGTTAAAAAACAGGAAAGGAGGTTTGCAAAACACAGCTTGCAATTCAGCTACCCTCTGGACAGAGACAAGTATCAAGAGAAAAGCCATCTTCAGTGTCAGCTGATGCTTGGAGATGGAGCCTCTCTAAGTCAACTTATTATTACAGAGATAATTTTGACAACAAATTAAAAAGGTTCTTGTCCATTTAAATATAGTGCATTTCTGTCCATCATTTGAAAAACAAATAAACATTTCTTTGTATCAGAAGCTCTACACTCAATCATATAGCCAGATATGATCATCAAACTTGTCAATTAACCTGCCAAAATCTAAATTAGATAATTGTGATTACAGCCTTCAAATGTTACCATGGAATACTTGGCAAAATGTAGAAAAAACTAAAAGGGGACCGATTCTGGAGCAAACCTACTGCATAGCAATGTGTCAAAGACCTTTCTAGCAAGCCAAGGATTTAAAGTTCTATATAAATAAAGGGGGATTTTTATATGTTTGTATGGTGCCTTTGAACATCTGTTAAACTGATTCCATGCCACCCTGAAAATGACGACGACATCATGACATAATAGATGCAAAAAAACGTAATTATACCCCAATACTATCCTCTCAAATTCTAAAGATGACTATAAATTAACATGCATGGAATGTACTGGTTAGATTAAATATACTCGTCACAAAACCTTTCCATGACAAAAAAGTGTAAGAAATTGGATTACACTGAGATACATTTATGTAATCCAGTTTGGATTTTGAAATGCAATGTGCATAGATGTTGCCAAGGGAACAGCATAAATATTAAATGAATAATACATGCCAAACCACAGGAAGGAAAACAAAAAAGGAATTAAAATAAAAAATAAATAAGTAACTAAGAATATAAATGAATTTCCTGCAAAGTTACAATGATTTGTCTGCAAAATAAACTAAGCAACCTCAGGGACCAGTGTGCTTTGCCGCACTCCTCTGGTCCTTACCATTTTTAAAAAATAAAGACATTAATAATGAAAATCTGCCAATAAAAAATATGGGCAAGTATTAGAGAAACATGGTCATATCCTAAATTTGACTAAGAAAAAATAAAAAATGGAATGATCTGACTCAATTCCTTGCCAACATTAGAATTAGGAACTGATTTTTATATGCTGATTCTACCTAATACATATTTACTAAATTATGTACCCCCAAAATGGTCCTCTTTACATTGCCTGCACCATGGGGAGATCTGTGAAGATTATGGGAATGTTGGTGTGTTCTGTACTGTGGCTTGTTTATCATCCTCTGCATTCCATAGGGGAGGTGTTCATACTTGCTCACATTAAGGTATTATAACACTGGTGGAATTAAATATGTTACACTTTTGCCATACTCTAGATATGTCATTTCTCACTAGGCACTACTGTTTTCATGGCTATAAGTATGGTATTATGATTCTTTCTCATACGCTCTCTCGTATACATTGCATTGTTTATAGTGGAAAGAGAAAAGATCAGCTCAGTTCAGACCCAGATTGTTCACACCTAAATTATTTGATTAGTCAATGGTAAACGAGTGTGATGTAAATTGCAGTCATCCTCTGGAAGTGTCAAAGGTATTTACTCTCCCAGTGGGACTCTGTTGTAAAGACCAATCCACAATGTGATAATGTGACAGAAATTCCCTATACATGTTCAGGCCATTATTTAAAGGATTAAATTGGAGCATTGATTTTGTTTATAGCAAAATTAGAAGAGGACTTCCTGTCCACCTGCCAGAGGAAACCTTTGGTCTACCTATGCTACATAGTTGATATTTTTATTATCTGGACCACCAGTGATTTTCAAAAGGAGACCTCTGGAGCAAACTTAAGACCAAGCTGACATCCCACAGAGGTGTGGGATTCTGAAATGAGGGGAAGACATCAGGTAGAATTACAATAAGTCTCTGAAAGAGGACAGAAAGGGCTGAGATCTAGACCTTAATAGAGAACAGACTGATGCCTCTGTTCACACCATCTTGAAGGAAGGCCAGGACCATGGAAAGATCGAAGATCTGAGCAGACACATTCTTGTCCCTGCACCATGGACTAAAACCTATAGTATGCCTTGAGAAAACAGGTTTCATGACTTGGATCATAGTAGAAATGACTTAATCAGAGATCCCTTTTTTCTCAGAATGATAGTCTCAAGAGCCGTGCCGTCAAGACAAGTCTCTCCATTCCCTCGTACCTTATGACCCTGGAGGAGAAGGTCTGATTTAGGTGGGAGGCATAATGGCTCCTGAATATACAGAAGATGCCCCAATAACCTGAGAATGCACCCTAAAGCCAGGTTCAACCTGCTTAATGATGGGTAAAGGTTTCCAGGAATGGAGAACCCCCTGAATGGAAGATGGAATAGCTGCCACAGCTGACATCAGGGTTTTCGCCCATACATGCTCTTGACCAGTGTTGGATGGCCCAGAGGGAGTAGGGGCCACAGTACATGAAGTGCATAGAGATCCAGAATGTGCCCTTGGAAGCCCAGAATGGTATGAGGAACAGAGAGTTAGGGGGTAAGGGAAGCTCCTGAATCCTTAGTTTTGGATTCCCCCATATGCTCTGACATGTCCAGGAGATCTGTATAAAACAAAAAGTACTTATCTGGAATTCAAAGGGTTAAACAGGAGGAAAGGGCAGGAGAGTCAGCTTCTGCCTAGGTTAAGTAAGGAAGAAGTAAGATGGCCAGTAGGAAGGGTTCCAGCCATTCAGAGAAAAGCACAGTAACAGGGGATAATGGGTATTGTAGTGTCCTCCATTACTTGTTGTCTAGCAATGCATGGCTCTTCAGCTGAGGGTCGTGGAGAGCTCTGTGGACACCCACAAGCCAGAAGATCATGTGATAGAGAATGCTCAAAGATAGAGAATGATCAAAGACGAAGAAAGGGTCCTCTTTGACCATTCTAGTAAGAATGGTTGCAGAGATATGTTTCAAAGAAGTAACTCCCATATAAGCCAATGCAGCAAAGATGGCCGAAGCGGGGGCTCCCATTCTTAACCCTTTGAGTGCCAAAGGAGTACACAATGCCTCAATGGGTTGCATACTCCTCTGGCACTCAAAGTGTTAAAGAGTCCATTTGTAAAATGTCAAAATTTTGAAATAAAGTATAAAAACTACCAAAAACCCCAGGGAATACGGTGGGGTAAACAGTGAACGATAAAATACTATAGAGGCATCCAGAAGCCCACTCCTCAACCCCAATGCCCCACAGATAGCCCAGACAGGAAACCAGCAGAACATAAACCCAGACAGTATAGAAGGGATTCAAAATATAAACTACTATAACCATAAGTGCCACAAAGCTAAGAAGGAGAGAATAGAGTATGAAAAGCTCAGAAGGGCACATACCACACAATGGACCAAGACACCCAAAGGGTTACTCATCATTCTTCTGTCTTCAGTCTGCCATCTCAAAAGAGCAGAATCTCTAAGTTACTCTGCCATGAGAAACAGACTTATCATAAAGTCAACTTCCACAGGGAAAAAGGTCCATGAAACTCCTGTGAACTGGGTAATCCAACTCCAGGGAAGCCAGTGATGGGGGCCCACTTAATGGGGGATTATACTGCCTCATATCTAAGGTAAAAATAATTTTAAAAACTCTTAAAAACTAAGCGAAGTTCCACTGCACCTCCATCTTCCTGGATGTAGAGCACATGCATCTGGTGGGCAGGGGGTTGAGCAGGAGGAAGATGTGTCAACACCAGGCTCTATATACATGCCTCATTCAAAAGCTATTACAGGTCAAACTTATTTTTTAAATTAAGCTGTTATCAAAATCTCTAACTGGTGTCCATTTTTTTTAAAAATCTGACAAACTGAGGTCATAGATGCTTTATGGAACTTTAATGTCTAGCAGTGGAAACTCAAAGATAATCAGCTACTTGGCAATAACAGTTAAAAGTAGTAGCTATTTCAGCAGCAGCAGGCAACATGTGTGTTTATAGAACAGCATATATGTTCATATTAGTAATATGTGACTACAGCGCTGTTATACTTTCTGGAATTTGCTGTAAAATAACAAAAACAATTGAATACAACAGTAGAGCACCAAGCAGAATTGCACATGTGTAGCCTGAGCAAAGAATGCAAGAGCCAAACAATGCACAGACACATTTCTTTTCTACTTACGTCACACACTGTACTTTGCCTTGAAAACAGCAGATAGTGATACAGTTGTTGTTCTAGATTACTTAGGCATACGTATTTGGCAATACATTTCAAACCCTTAAGGACCAATGATGTGCTAGGACCGTCACGACTGTGCGGCACTTAACCCTTTGAGTGCCTGAGGGGTACGCAATGCATTGTACCCCTCGGGCACTCAAAGGATGAAGGACCAGTGATGGTCCTGGCATGTCATGGAATTCAGTGGTCCCCGAGCGGCCCCTGAATCCAATGATAAAAAAAAAGCCCCGTGGTTCTTAACTGTTTCACAGTAAAAGCAGCTCCAATTAATCTTCATAGTATGTGGACCATGGAGAGTGTTATTTCAATACTGTCAGAGTTGTAGTTCAAGAGTAATTGAATGATAAGTTTCCCCCTCCCACCCTTTTTACCTAGTATAAGCACCTCCCCACAGATGTGGAATCTGGTCTTAAGACCAGACAGCTCACAGCAAGGGACAATGTTCTTACTGTGAACATAAGGAAACCCTGCCCCCCTTGACAGGTTTTTCCTTATGCTCACTGAAGATTGTCCCTCTCTGAGAAGCATCCGTACAGTTTTGCTGCTCTAATATGAGCAGTGTTACATCAGTAAAAGGGGCACGAGGGGGATACTTTATCATTCAATTACTCTTGAACTACAACACTGATGGTATTGAAATAACACTCTCCATGGCCCAAATACTATGAAGATTAATTGTAGCTGCTTTTATTGTGAAACATTACTATCCCTTTAAGGGGTTAAAAACCCATATAGTAAACGTCCAAGCACTGTTCTTTCTAAGGCAGTGATTTTCAGCTGTAGTCTTCAGGACATACCAGCAGGTCAGGTTTTAACCCTTTGAGTGCTAGAGGGGTATCCAACACATTATAAAGCAATGTGACTGATCTACCTGTGCTTAATTAGAGATATCCTTAATTCTTTGAGTGTCAGAGGAGAGTCCAACACATCTCGAATGCTAAAGATCTCCACTGCATTGAGAAGCAATGAACTGAAAACCTTTCTGGCATCCGAGGAATTAAAGCAAACCTGTCAGTAAAACACGTTTAATTTTCACAGGTAATTTAAATCAGCTTTTGTATTGTATTAGCTGTTTTTATGTAAAATTAATAATTTTTCAGGCTCATATTTGGGTGGTACACTGTAGTACTTATACCAATTCACTGCACAGTATGCTAATAAGTCCTTGTTGATGTCAAATGTAATGCTTGCTGTGCTATTAGAAATTACCCCAGTGTTAGATTCATTCATGGAACAGTGTGTGGTAATATTGGTCCACCCCCTCCACCTAACATTTATCTTTCCCCTTTTCAATGATACTGTATTTGTCCCAACACGAGCATGGGGAGCTGAGATTTAAGCATCCCAAAAAGAAACAAGAGGCAATGACAGAAAGGGAAGACTCTCCTCTTTCCAAAAATGTCTTTTTATGGTGGTAGGAGCCCGGGGGATGAAATTTGGCTTTTGATGTCACTCGCTCCTCTCCATTAATTGGCAAACGTTGCATGTGCAGAAACATTACAAGATGGCTCCATGTCCAGACATTAAAGGACAGAGGATCAGTTGCTAAATGCTCAGGGGAGTATCTCTCACCCACAAAAAGCAGCAATTTAGACAGTTTGAGTGACACAACATCTTGGTAGCCATCAACCACGCTCAGGGCCTAAAAGACATGACATCTCCAAAACTGCCAGCTGCATTTGTTACATTTGTCACAGCGTAAGAAATGTTGGGAGACACTGCACTTAAACAACATGGATGGTGGATACAGTGGTCTTCAACACATTTTCTTTCATGTACTGGCAAGTAAAATTTTAGCATTCACTTGTAAGAGGTGCAATACTGGAGCAAACTAACTGCTCCAAAGAGGAGAAACTGAAATCCCCAATGATATCGATGGAACGTTTAACCCCTTGAATTTTAGAGGCCTCCAGCTTATTGATTCACAATGCATTGTAGCTCTCTAGCATTCAAGTGATTCACTACCACATTTTAAGTAATCTGAATCTGAAATCTCTAGTTGTCCTACATGATGTAGTTGGATTGCACCAGAATTGCACCTTTTTTTTTTAGCTTTTTGAGCACAGGTCAAAGTTTCTCAAAAGGTAAAACAGTGCTTCTCAATCAGGGTGCAGTGGCAGTTTTGTGCACAACGGACATCCATATGAGTGCCGTAATGTAAACTTAAACATTTTAATTTAGAGTTTATATTTACAGGAATATTTATGTTATAGCTAAGTATAAGTCAATATGCTGACAAGATATCTAATATGGCTACTGCACCAGTTGTAGAATCTGTTCAAACCTCAGGGTTGCAGGTTCTAGTCCTGGCAAGGTTAGTTCAGCCTTCTGAGATAAAATAAGTACTTGGGGCATACTTGAAAACTAGAGATAATCTCAATGTATCCTTCTTGGAAAATACTTTAACACCTTAGCATGGTATGACGTGCTAGGACTGTCATGCTGGTCCAGATGTTAAGGACCGGTGATGGTCCTGGCACATCATGGAATTCTGGGATTGCAGTGGGCTGCATGCTGCTCTGCTTTCCTAGTATTCGTTTTGAAGAAAAAAGAGTGTTGTGGTCCTTAACGGCCACCCACAGCCAGACTGGGCCGTTGTTAAGGGGTTAAAAAATGCAGTATTTATGTATAACTGAAGTATGCCCTTGACATTTAACATATAAAATGGTAGGGGTACCCTGAACATTCTGGACTGTGTGTTAGGGTTGTCTTGAGCAAAACAGACAGAGAACCACTGAGCTAAAAGAACCATGTGTAACTCCACAAACCACCACCACCATCAAACTAATGAAGTGCACAAGATGGTAAAAACAGAAAGACACACAACCCCAATTTGTAATAAGAATTACACATATGTGTTTGTTTACTGAAAGTTAAAACCACAATTCAGTTTCAGATTAAATTTGCCTTAAGGGTACATATAATGTATGTGGATGGCTATTGCATAGCTAGAAAATAATGTATTGAATACTTACATTATTCTTTTGGCAAATTATTTCCTAAAGAACGAAAAAAAAACATGCATATTACAAGACATGCAAAATTCTTCATAAACATTAGACACATCATTTGTTATGCAACCCTTTGAGTGCCAGAGGGATACGGAATGCATTGCAAAGCCAGAGGGGTGTCCAGCGTATTGCTTCTTAATGCATTGGACCACCCTCTGGTACTCAAAGGGCTATAAAAAGTAATGAAGCAAAAGGAGACTATATATATATATATATATATATATATATATATATATATGACTTCTGTGTGTCTTCCAAACACACCCAGGGGCAGCAGTAATGAGTATTTATTCAAATCTCCTCTATACTACTTGTTCTATTGGTCCAACTATGGGTGTGTGATTTTGCCAGGAGTGGCCAGGGGGCTTAGTCCCACTGGCCACTCCTGTCAAAATCTGTCTAAGGAGATGCAGGGACTACAATGAACAAATGCATACACACACACACACACACACACACAAAATACACACACTCGCACAATATATACACACACACAATACACACACAATATATATACACACACGCAAACACATAAACAATACACACACTCACACACACTATACACACGCAAAATACACACACTCACACAATATATACAAACACACACACAAAATACACACATTCACACAATATATATACACACACATAAAATACACACATTCACACAATATATATACACACACAAAATACACACACTCACACAATATATATACACAAACACACACAAAATACACAAGCACACAATATATACACACACTCACACAATATATACACACACACACTATACACACACAAAATACACACACACACAATATATACACACACAAAATACACACACACTCACACAATATATACACACACACAAAATACACACATTTACACTATATAAACACACACAAAATACACACACTCACACAATATATACACACACACGCAAAACACATACACAATACACACACACACACTATACATACAAAATACACACACTCACACAATATATACACACACGCAAAACACATACAAAATACACACACACTAAACACACACAAAATACACAATACACACACATACACAACACACACACACAATACACAAAATACATACAATACACATATCCAATATTCACATACACACTAGCAATACACAATATACACAAAAGCACATATGCGCAAACACATTTCACATACACAATATGCACACACACTACACATAGTGGGTCAGTTTTACTCAAGAAAAAAGAAAAATATAGTGGGTCATATTAGTATTTTGAACTCAGTCATCAAAAATTCAAAATCAGTATAAAAACTATAAAAATATAAAACAATTCTAGTTAGTGTGGAGCAGTTAACACATCATAAAAGTCAACATGACGAGCTTCAAAATAAACTGACAAAGAGACAGCTATACATGACATAAATACAGCTTAATTAAGCAGTTGTAGCATTCAAAGCTGATGTTAGTGCAGACCAAGGACTCCGCTTTATCAAGGCCTTGATACAGTCTGAGTATCTAGGGACAAAATGCATTGGCATTTTTTTATGATTTCTATATCTGCACATGTAGCCTATATATGCAATTTTTGCTACAATGTTGCAAATTGCCCATGAACTATCTATGTGATACGTTGTTTTGGAGTTTTCATATGATGGCAAGTATTTATCTTTTAACAATGGTTATTTTGTAGGCAGTATTGCTTATATTTTACTTTTAGTGCAGATATGTGGTTTCTTTATTTTTCCTATTTTTCCTTCTAGACTGATTATACTTATGAGGGGGTGATCTACAACAGGGACACAAGACGTGAATAACGAGTAAGTAAAACAGTCTAGGTAATATTCATTGCCGTAGTTTAATAACCAGCATAAAGGTTAGATTAACAAATCTTTTAGGTAGATATTAAAGGAACATTTTAATGTGTTAATGATCTATAGTAAATGCTGCATGCAGCCAAATGGTAAGCTGATTAGACATGGCTTTAACCTTCATATGACATTAACCTGACCTAAAAACACAAGAACAGCAACTTCACTATCCTCATCCTGGGTGTATGTTCAAAAGAAATTCAGTAGAATTCTATGGCTAGCCAACTGTACTATAAGGTAGAACAAAAAAATCCATTCTTTAGCCTCTTGAATGCTAGGGGTCTCCAAAGCATTGCAAGGCAATGGGGGAATTGAGCTAAGATCTGATAAAGAGGCAATAAAATGTAGATAACTTCTCCAGTGATATCACTTCTCCAAGTCCTATGTTATTCTATGGAGCCAATGCACCAAGATTTCTCCAACTTTGGAAATCTTAGTATATAGGGTCCATAGAATAACATAGGAACTAGAGAAGTGATATCACTGGAGTAGTAATCTCCACATTAACACAACTGTATCACGCCTTAAAGCTGAACTTTCAGATAATAGCAAGTGAATAGCAAAATGAAATTGGGTTTGCTTTGCTGGAGGAATTCTGAGGTGAAAACATTTGAACCATATGGGAAAAAGGAAATGTCAATTTTATTTAATTGGGGATTTTAAGAATTTGAATGCTAGAATGGTCTCCAAGACGGGGGTTATGCATTAAAGCGGAACTTTCAGATAATAGCAATTCATTAAATGCATGGCGACTAGCTTTAAAATAGATGTCTTACCATAAAAAAATACGTGTTTCTAAAGGAATCCATCCCGTTTGGAGACTAGAACTGAGGCTAAAGCGCAGACATCTTGTCTGTGCGCATGCGCCGTCAGTCCCGGTCTCCATAGAGCAGACTGCTTTGCACCATATGGCCACCGGAAGGGACCAACAGCGCAGGTGCACAGACCGCACTAACTGCCCGTCAGTCCCGAAAAGGGAAAGGGATGGATTCCTTAAGACACAAGTATTTTTTTATGGTAAGACATCTATTTTCAAGCTAGTCGCCATGCATTTAATGAATTGCTATTATCTGAAAGTTCCGCTTTAATGCATAACCCCCAATGTCTTGGAGACCATTCTAGCATTCAAAGGCTTAAAATCCCCAATTAAATAAAATTGACATTTCCTTTTTCCCATATGGTTCAAATGTTTTCACCCCAGAATTCCTCCAGCAAAGCAAACCCAATTTCATTTTGCAAGTATAACAATTACATGAGCAGAAGAGTGACAATGAATACCAAATATCCCAGTTAAAAGAGTTGCATAAGAATTCATTGATGGTGCAGTGATCAGAAAGTCAACAGGGATCCCATCTAAAATCTAGTAAGAGAATATAAACAGAAGATGAAGGTGGAAGAAAGAAAAAGGAAAGGGAGGAATTGAAGAGGAGATGCAAGAAAAGTCAGGAGACAAGTTATGAAGGAAAGCAAAAGGCAGAGATCACTAGGGAAATGCACCCCCCCCCCCCCCATCCAGTAGGTTGTTGATATCCTAGTCCAAAAGATTTACTCTGATCTCATCAAGATAATATTCCAAGAGATTCCAGGTGTTATATTGCTTGGGCTATGAAACGTATAGAAGAGCTGTTAATCTTTCCATGGATTCTACGTGAGTTATAGAGTTAAAGGGGAACTATCTCCCCAGATAAAGTTTCCCCCCCAACAACTGCCCATCTAGCGATTAGCTGAACAATAGTAATATTCGCCAGAATAATGACTGCGTTATAGAGAAACCCTGCTGCTGCCGAGACTGACGGCCAGCTAACAGTGTAGACATATTTGCTTAGAGATGTCTACACGCCTGCATTGTCAGTCCCGGTCTCCTGTAGGAGGTGTTGCATGGTACCTTAAGGTCCCAGGAAGGGACTGACGGTGCAGGCACACAGATTCCTCTAAAGCGCTGTTGCCTGGCCACCAGTCTCAGCAGTAGTAGGATTTCTCTATAGTGCTGTAATTATTCTGGAGAATACAACTATTGTTAATCTAATCACTAGACGGGTAATTGTTGGGGGGAAACTTTATTTGGAGTGACAGTTCCCCTTTAATAATTTGTGAGACTCTGGAGTTAAGGTCATTTTCCAGAATTTGGCTACTAAGCATTTAGCAACTGTATGTATGATGTGGGGGCTGCTAGAAGATTGAAGAGTATCTAGAATGGAGTACCGAGAACATCACTTAGTCACGACAGGTTTCCACTGTCTTGATGATGATGGGGGTGATCATATTTTCCAAAAAGTCTCAGTGAGGGGCAGGTCCACCAAATACAGGCCATGCCACCAAATTACGTTGGGTATCAAACATTTACGCATCCTTATTGAAATTGCGTCTTTTATTGATAAGAAAGCTGAAATCATTCCACATCCCACTCTTCTTTGCAGAAGAGTTCAAGCTCAATCAAATTGCAAGGGGATCCTAAGATATTCGCCAACAAGATTCGGGGAGACTGAATGTGTCTTCTAGGAAACATTTATATGAGCTTAGAAGTTCCTTTTTGTGAAAAATGGCTTATATCTTGCAACAGCTTCTCCAAGTTTCTGAGAAATGGCTTCTTACCCCACAGCTTAGACTTATGGATAATATGTAAAATGGTTTTAATATGTGGGTAATAGCCGGCTACTGCCATAGACTTATGCAGTTCCTTTAAGGTTGCCTTTGGTCTTTTGGTAGACTCTCTGATGAGCTTTGCCTTGCCCAGTTATCAAGTTTGGAGGGACATCCTGAACCTTGTAATAATGTCTTGATGGTGCCATATTTCCCCCACTTCATAATGATGGTCTTCACAGTGTTAAATGATATATATAACACTCTTGAAATTCTTTTATATCCCTCTACTGATCCGTACTTTTCAACACTAAGATCCTGTAGATCATTTGTTAATTGCTTGTTGACCAAGGCTATCTCAGAAGTATTTAACTAAGAAACCTCCACTGTAAAGGGTGTGAACATGAATGCAACCAAAGCACTGTCAGTTTCTATTTTTTTTATAATTTTTTTCAAGACATGATCCATTTGTTTTCCATATAAATACTGTGACCACAACTTATTTCAATTGGAAAAAGGCCTGACATGATATGTCTTGATTTCAGCCTTTACATCAATAAAAACTGTAATTTCAATAAGGGTGTGTAGACTTTTGATATCCACTGTATCTGCACCCCCTCCAACAGGAGAACTGGGGAATGGTTTGTGGTGTCTAGCACGGGTATAGTCAGGGCCGGATTTACATCTCAGGAGCCTGTAGGCACAGACATCTGAAGCGCCCCCGTCCACAACATGGCTCTTTATGTAATATGTTCACAGCCTAGACTAAAATCCATTCACATGATGGGGGAGGAACTACCATCCAGTATCCCCCTTCACCAAATGCACATCACCCCATCGACCTATATGCAAACATATAAACCTCCAAATATACAGCCTCCTTTAGGCACACAGTCAGACATATAACACACACACATACCCTTAAACATCCCCCACACACATATAAGCAACCCCCCACGCACACACTCAACCTCCTTGCATGTGTGAGCACACACAGTTACAACCTACAAGTATATGTAATATATACAGTCAAAAACATACATATATATATATATATATATATATATATATATATATATATATATATATAATACTCAAGCCTGCACATATCTACAAATTCACACACATAAATGCCTGTATATATTCTCAAACATGCACATACAGGAGGAGAGACACACATTTATAATATATAGACTCAAGCACACACACACATAATGGCATGAGCCAGGCTGGATCAGGATCACATCCGGCCGTGTGACGAGCCATGCTGCGCAGCAGTAGCATTGATGATGTGCCTCAGCGGCACTTCAGACAGCCCGTGGCATGCACAGCACTCCACTCTCCCACTCCTCCTGGCTACAGGACAGGAGAGTGCCGGGAGAGAAGAAGACTCGCCTCGGAGTGCATACACCCCCCACGCACACACACGGCAGGCAGCTTTCTTGATGCGCCGCGCATCCACCCCTGGCACTTCAGGTCATAAGGCACAGACTCAGTGACAGTGAGTGGAGGACCGAGGAGGTCATCACAGTCACAACCCCCGCCCCCCGCACTTCAGCAGGCAGCTTTACTTTGATCCAGACATGCAAGGCTAATAAAAAAAAAAAAAAACAATCCCAAAGACAGGCGCCCCTCTGTGGGGTGCGCCTGTAGGCAGATGCCTACTCTGCCTTATTATAAATCCGGCCCTGGGTATAGTACCATCTAAGTAAAATGCTGTATTTGTTTTCTAAGTGGTAGATCAAACAGAGGTTTGGGAAGCTTGTGACCAAATCCCTGACAAGGTCTTCTCCAGGAAGAAAACCCCAGTTCTCTTTCTCAAGCAATCATGCATTTGTGTTCTAAAGAGAATTCTGAAATAAGTGGATACTGTACAAAAAAAAAAATAGTAGAGCTGCTGAGTCCATCTCATATTGTCAAGGTATCTACATCCCTTGGACACCACAGCTCTTCCCACATTCTCTTGATGAGATCAATAGAGGACAAATGGCCTGTGTGGATTTCCTATAATTCAGTGTTTGGCACTACTTGTGAGTACCTGGCAACTATGTGCAAATGCATAAAAATCTATTAGCATTTCTGTTACATAGCTGTATGGTACATGATACTATGCAATGTATTAATATAATGTTTACGTGCAATGTCCAGAGACAGGATGCAGTCAAACTGGCACCAAGCTTTAGCTATTTAAACTCCTGACATACTTCACTCAATGACCTACAATTCCTGGGGAGATATGCACTAAAGTGTGATAAAGCATTGACAAAGTGAAAATAGCTTCTACAGTGTGATAAACTCTCCAGTTCCTATCTTTTTCTATGGAGCCAATGCACTAGGATACCTAAGCTCGATAGAATAACATAGGAAATGAAGAAGTGATATCACTGGATATGTTATCTCTGCTTTATCAAAGCTTTATCACACCTTAGTGTACCCCCCCTGTTGTTCCTGATTCTTAATTGCTGACCTTAGCCTTTTAACCAGATTATCCTTTGATCATCTGCGACCCTGACCTATAGCTTGCCTGATTTCGAACCTGTGCTGCCTGCACTGACCTCTGGTTTTTCCTTGGAATATGAGATTGCCTGACCCATGTTTACCTAACCTTGGACTAATCTCTGCTCCATGATAGTGGCACAAACTTTGTGGTTCAAACCCTGGGGCCAAGTAGATGTCCTTGCATGACACAGTTCTCATCTACTATAGCGTCTTCTCTGTGGTTTCAGTCTACCTGGCTGCAAGCCATTGGTATACATTAGTTGCACTAGTATATTACTCTTGATACATTTCCTGGACTATAAACTTCTTCATGGCTTGAAAACGTGCAAAGGTGGGAGATGGTTTGTGGAGATTTTGAAGCCAGGAAAATTCACAGATTAAACATGTTGTCTGTTTTTTATTTTTAAACTAGTGTAAACGCCCGTTTACACAGGCCAAGGTCCGGGTAATGTTAACCCTTTGAGTGCTTGCATACCCCTCTGGCAAATAAGGTTTGCAGGAATTCCATAAGAACATCAGATTGTCCACTGACCAACGTTTGAGACCCTAGGGGAAACCAACTGCTCCAAGGAGTGTGGTTTAAAATAAAAAATCCCAGCGACTCAGCTGGGGCTTTTGGCCCCATGAATATTAGCAAATGATCTAAAGCATCACAAAAAGCAATGTGCAGGAGACCTCTCTAGCATTTAAGGGGTAACAAGCCCCATTTATCTCAATGAGAATTTTTATTTATACCCCTATGGCGCAGTTGGTTTGTCCAAGAACAACTCATCTTTTTTCTTTTCTATCTTTTTGTGTGTGCAAATGGCCCACGTGTGAGGCATGGATTCATTTATTGTATGGTGTGAGGCCTTCCCATGATCACATGTCTTGTTGTGTTAACTCTTGTGACCTACCTTCAGAGACTGCAAGGATTCAGAGTTCGTATCACAGTACAAGATTATGTTGTTGGCCATGCTAAAGCTTTCTCTTACACCCAGATGGTAGAACAGGGAAGGCTGTCGGAAAGCATCACTCATCTCAACCACCGCAATATCTGCATCAAACGAGAAAAGCACAGTAAGCATTTCAGAGACCCAAATATACATACAACATCTCTGAACAACCAGGGGGTTTCCTTCTTATGCATGCTAACCAGGAAGTGGCTTTGAGGCAAAGTTTAATGTTTAACCCCTTCCGTGTTCAGAGGACACACTAATTTGTTGACAAAACATCCATGTTCTTAAGGTAAAAGATGTTGCTTCATGATGTGTTGTGCACCTCCAAGTCCTTAACAGTGAGCAAACTGTTATCAGAATTATGTTTCAGGCAGAGCAGATACTAGGGTCCCAAAAAAGACATGGGAGAGGAAGATGTACTATGGTGTGATAAATAGATTATAAAGTATATATGTAATATCCAGTATGATAATGTCCAATTCCTTTTTTCTTTTATGAAGCTGATGCATTAAGATTTCTCCAACTTGAGAGGTCTTAGTGCATGGGTTCCATGGAATAACATAGGACTTGGAGAGCTTATCTCACTGGAGAACTTATCTCCTCTTTATCACATGTTGGAGCATAATCTCCCTGGGGTTTTAGCCCACTTAGTGGATAATTAGAGCACCTTGCAGCCCATTCACCCCTCTGTATGCTCACGTATTCAAAATCACATATATACAGGTGCAAACAAATTAATTTTAAGCTAATATTTAAGCACATAGAAATGAGCGGCACTTGCAGATTTAAACATTCCCTTTACTGAGACATAAGTAAAATGAGGAAAGTGGTACAATTCTGGCATGGTTGCCAGGGTTACAGGCAGTACCCGTATATGGACAGAGCCAAACAGGGGGCCTGCCTCTCCGATCATACACAGAAGCCCCGAGAACCCCAGTGGAGAAGTTCCACAAGCTCCAACTTTATTCTTCCAGATTACAGTGAAAATATGTGGGGGCCCTGGCATTATGTATGTACTGGTCCCCAGATTTCAGATGACAGCCCTGATTCTGGGACAAACCATCCACACCAAATAAACATCCCCAATGATTTCCATACTAGAATGAACTTTGAATATATGCATTGGAGACCTCCCTAGCATCAAAGTGGTTGAAACTTTATTTAAATTAATGCCCTGTGGCACATTTAGTTTGCTCCATAATTGATTCACTTTTGTCTTTGTACATATGGCTCATTGTCTGCAATGACACAGCTTAAACAGCAACCAAAAGAGGGAAGAGTAGAGGAACATTCACAACTTCTCTGCTAAGCATTTTCAGCCTCCTATGTAAAACATTTTTTCACACTTTTGCTGCAGTCAGGGCCGGCGCTGCCATTAAGGCAGAACAGGCAGCTGCCTTAGGGTGCCGCAATGGAGGGGCGCCGAAAAGAGGGAAGTTGTGTTTTTTTTGTTTTGTTCCTGCGGTGTGTCACATAGACGCCGCGAGGGAGCACTTGGTAGTGTAAATCAGCGCTCCCTCGTAGCGTCTATGTTACACACCGCAGAGAGACCCAGGCTCTGTAGCAATACAGAGCGCTGAGAGATGACATCATCTCCCAGCGCTCTGCATTACTGAGAGCAGCGCGCGGGAGCCTCAGCTCTGTGCCGAAGGAGGCACAGAGCTCTAAGCTGTGGCACGCCGCTAGACCACCAGGGACTCAAGGTAGGGAGATGAAGGGGAATTATGGAGATGAAGAGGCATTGTGGAAGGGGAATTATGGAGATGAAGAGGCATTGTGGAAGGGGAATTATGGAGATGAAGGGGCATTGTGGAAGGGGAATTATGGAGTTGAGGGGGCATTGTGGAAGGGGAATTATGGAGATGAGGGGGCATTGTGGAAGGGGAATTATGGAGTTGAGGGGGCAATGTGGAAGGGGAATTATGGAGATGAAGGGGCATTGTGGAAGGGGCATTGTGGAGATGAAGGGAGCATTGTGGAAGGGGCATTGTGGAGATGAAGGGGGCATTGTGGAGATGAAGGGAGCATTGTGGAAGGGGCATTGTGGAGGTGGGGAGAGTGTGGAGGTAAATATGTGGGTGGGGGCAGGGGATTGTGGCAAGGTTGGGGGGGGGCATCAAAATGCACCTTCGCCTGTGTATACAAAAATCCTTGCACCGGCCCTGGATGCAGTTTAAATCATGAAATCATATAAATAAGCAATATTAACATGTAGGGAAGCTCTGGACCCATGAACCTTGTAATGACAAGCACATAGACGAGCACAATTTTAAAACTAGGTACAGCAGGATCCAGGGAATCAAAAACAGGGACTGTGCCTGGAAATCAGTTTGCAGGTATGCATTAACTCACGCAAAGCCAGAATGGGAGAGAGTTGCTGACAAATACGTCCCCTAAGACAGGAAAGGTTGGTGCCTCAGAACTGTAGGAGTTTTTTTTTAGTTAGAGTGTCAAGTAGGTGACATATTTGCCAGTAATGCTGAGGTGACCATATTAATTCCTTCAGTGTTGGAAGGTTTTGGCAAACACTATGCACAAATCTTCACATGAACTACCAGTAACTACATACTGATCATGATCTATCTAGGCACTCATGATATAAAGAATTACTTCATTTGCAGCCTTTGGGTGAAAGTGACCTTTATTTTGCCTTTGATTCTCATTTATTCTACACAAACCAGACTCCTCTTTCAGGGACAGATCAAATCAGGCTCGGAGTTGGACAAAAAATAAGCCCTCTCTTAACTCTTAAATGGGCCTCTGTCCCTCTATAGTGCCACCCTCAGCTTTTGGACCTCTGCTCATTCTCTGTCCCTCTCTAGTGCCACACTCACCTCTTGGGCCTCTCTGCTCTGGAGCGGCGGCCTTCACTGACACTGACTGTCGCAGGGTTGGGCTGTCGGTGATCGTGGGCAGAGCTTATAATCACGTGCGGTGTGCCGCACGTTGATTGCCCATCCACCAGGAAACTTGTAACGAGGTGTCCGTCTTTCAGAAAGTGAAAGACGGCCAAAACTCATTTAATGATTAATTTTTTAAACCCCCGGACCGACCTGGCCCACCAGGCAAATGCCCGGTATGCCTGATGGCCAGTCCGGGCCTGGATCAAATCAAAGGAAAATAATCACTTACAACATCTCAGTGATTAATAGTCAGTGTTCCTTTAGTCAGCTATGGGGGTATATAGCTTTCAGATGAAAAAGAACAAGGACAGTTAAACATTATGTGAATCAGTATGCGCACATGTGAGAAAAGTAAGTGCACCAAAGGGGACAAAACAAATCCCAAAATGTCTATTGATGTAAATGGAAGTTTTTTTGTTTTTTTTTAAATAAGCTTTATTGAAAACAAAAGTAAGAACATATTAGTATAAGATTATACATTTAAAGAGACAATCAAACACATTAAATAAGACACAATGTACACTGTAGAATCTAATAAGCATGCAAATACAAATATCATCTGCACTATGGGAATGAGTTTGGAGTCACAGAATAAATTAGAACTAAGGTCTGTGTCAACTTGAGTTATATGCCAATATAATTTGAGGATACCTAGCCATGAGTAAGAAAAGGAAAAAACGAAATGGAAAAGTGAAGGATGAAGAAAGGGTAAGAAGAATAAGGGAAGGGCTTGGGAATAGCAGGAAGGAACGGAGAAGTGAAGACACAAGATTAACTCGCTGTACCTAATCAAGGGTGCTATAGAGAGTGCAATATGTAGAGTCTTATAGGTCCATGACGCCCAACGTCCAAGTCCAGGCCGCACCTCAGTTACATTAAAATAGGAGAAAGAGAAAGAAGTCACCTTCATCCTGTGCCACAATCCGATGGATGTGACTTGAGCCAAGATTCCCATTGTTGTAAGAAAGAGTTAAAGGTGTCAGTAGCTTTGGCATGGCATTGTTCCATTCGCAAATGTGATTTGACTAATCTCAGCCAATTTTTCAAAGAAGGGGTAGGTAGATTGATTACCCCAATTAAGAGGTATGAGCAATTTGGCCACATTAAGTAAGGACATTATACAATAACGATATTAGATGATAGAAAGGTATTATTTCCTGTGGTGTGAAAAAACAAACGTAAAAGCGGATCAAGGGTTAGATCTGTTTTCATAGAAAGATTGACGTGGCGTATCATTTGTTTCCAGAATGTAGAAATCACCGGGGCAAGTCCACTAAATGTGAAGCATTGAACCCGTATCCAGTTTACAACGCCAACATAAGCTAGAGGTTGAGGTGGAGAATCGAGCTATACTCTGTGGTGTCATATACCACCTTGTGATAAATTTGTAATTCAGTTCTTTAGTTCTAACATCCAGTGCAGATCTGCGAAGGGTAGAAATTATCTTAAACCATGTCGCAGTATCAAGTTCCAATCCCAGTTCCCTTTCCCAATGACTTAAGAAATAATGTTTGGTCAGTGGGAGAGAATTCGATAAGATCTTGTATGAGAAAAAAAGTGTACGGAGATTGGCACGTGGATTCACTATCATTTTTTCAAACAAAGTAATTTCTCTGATGGGGAATTGATTATGTGTCATAGAGTGTATCCAATGTCTGATTTGCAGGGACGGATTTACATCTCAAGCGCCCCTAGGCATAGTACCCTCTGGCGCCCTTAGCCCTGCCTTGTCCCCACCCCTAGCCACACCCCCTAAATTAACCACACCCATCTATTGGTCAGTCTGTAGTGTATTATACTTTATTTTGCCAGTAAGCAATTGAGACTGTTGTATGTGTCAAATATACAATACTACACTGAATGAATAAGTTTGGAATATAGGAACCTCAACCAACATACACCACATAGGGAATTTTCACTTTTATTTTTATTGCCATGATGGAATAAAAGTTAAAATTCCCTATGTGGTATATGCTGGTTGAGGTTCCTATCTTCCAGACACAAAGATATTCATTTGGTGTAGTACTGGATATTTGACACACAAAACAGTCTTAATTGTGTATGATGCCATCAGTCACTCACTTTAAAGCTCCTGAGACAGGCAGTGACTGAAACGCTAATGTCTAATATTGCTTACTGGCTGAACACAGGCCAGAACCCTTAATAACAGGGCCTGGGAGCGGGATGTCTCATACAGCGCTGGCTTACCTCAGGCCAAGAGGCAGGGGTTAAAATAACTGTCCGTACAGGCAGCTGAGCTCCTCTGTGGACTGACTGTGGCTGTGTCGTGGGCAGCGGGCTGCAAAGTTCCTGTCACTCAGTCACAGGAGCACTGCTCAGGAGTCGGACGTCAAGTTGTTCATCGGGGGCCGTGGTGGGCAGGGCTGCGGCTCCCTGCAGGCTGCATTGTGTGTTTGTCTGGGAGGACTGGAGGCAGGAGGCAGGGCAGTACTGTACTGTCTGTTCTGAGGAGTGGATGTAATGCGCAGCCGGCAGCGCCTCCTTCACACTGCAGGCTAACTAATTAAAAAAAAAAAAAATTACCAAATGACAGGCGCCCCTCTGTGGGTTGCGCCTGTAGGCAGATGCCTACTCTGCCTAATTGTAAATCCGGCCCTGCTGATTTGCAAATATGACCACCACGGTATATGCTGATTTCTCAGACGAGAACTCAAGTCCTGCATGGAGAGAACTCCAGAAGGGTTAGTGAGAGAGTGTATAGTATCTAGAGAATTAAGCTGTAAATGAGAGAATATTGGATGTGTGTCTCCTGCTTGGAAATCTGGATTTCTCCACACCGATAGTAAAGGGGAGGGAAAGGGAGCAATCTTAAAATCTTTATTGATCAAATGCCATAGTGAGAAGATGTGTTTCATGATAATGTGAGTAATTTTAGGAAGTATACAATTAGAGTTGTTTCTGTTGGACCAGCATATTTGTAGTGGGTTATAACTGTTTAATATTTCAGTCACATTCTGTCTGTAGGTCAGAATCGGATTGCTGGACTGAACTATTTCTCCCTATAAACAGCCTTTCGAAGTCCTTTTGATACTCTGAAAATGCTCCAGAAAGCCTCCAAAAAAAAAAAAGTTAGTGTAATGGACGCAATTATGAGATTCAAAATAAAAAAAATGCACATAGGCAAAAAAAAAAACTCACAACAAAATGGCAAAATATAGACTTAACCCCTTAATGGCAAACAGTCCTAGGAAGTGACCTTCATTTAAGGACCACTTTGATCTTTGTCAGCGTGAGAGACCGATCCGGTCTTGAAGAGGTCAATTTCGGTCCCCGCTAGTGCTTACAACGCTCCCGCATGAGCGGTGTAAGTACAAAATACATGACGTGCCAGGACCATCCCTGGTCCTTCAGGGGAAAAAAACGGTGACGTCTTGAAATGTCACACGTCGTTAAGAGGTTAACGGTATTGTGCTGGAAACAATAGCATAGGAAAGGGACTGGGTGTAGTTATATGTGATGACTTAAAAGTAGGCAAACAATGCAGCAAACCCATTAAAAAGAATATAATATATCTAAAATGTATATTTTCATTTTGTAAGTAGCACATATTCATATACATATTATAATCTGACACTAGAAATACTATATTTACAGAAGTTATTCAAATGGGTGTGGTAAAAATGAGAAGCAGAAACTGCTAAATAATGTTTCATCAACACAAAAAGTATATCTGAATTATAAACATATCAGTAATTACTGTAAATAATTAAGCTACAATGGAATTGCGGTTACATGATTTCATCTGTTTTCCAGTAAGCTGCAGAAAGATTACATCTCCCTAATGCTTCATATACTTTGCAATAAACAGAACAGTCTTTAGTCAGATATTTAAGGGCTCGTTGTTGCCACTAGGTAGAGGGTAGGCAAACTTTGGCTCTGCAGATGTTGGGGATGATGGGTGTTGTAGTTTCCAAAAGCTAGAAAGCCAACAGTCTGTCTACTCCTTCTCTAGACTCTAAGCTCTCATGGGTAAGGCCTCTCCACCATTTGTATTGTCCTATAAAAGTGTGTCACTTGTTTATAATTACTGCTTCTCTACTGTATAGTGATGCAGAATGTGCTGGTATCCTATTGAACTGTTGCCCACTATTTTGCGACCAACAAAACGGCGCATTTAAAACGTTGACTGCATGAAAAGGGTGACATCAAAATGTCGCCTGCATCAAAAGGGCGACAATCCGATGTCGCAGGCTTAAGTGCTGCCACCATTTGTGCCTTAATTCTCCAATAATTAATTTCGACTGCATCACAGTCACGCAATAAAAAGAAAAGGATAGACTCACCAGATGAAATGATATGCCGCTCAAAGCTAAGGCACAGATGGACACTTAAGTGTGACTGTGATGCGGCTGACATGCATATAATGGCTTGTGAGTGGAAGAGGGCATCTTCACCCTTTGAGTGCCAGAGGGGTCCACAGCATATTGCTTTGCAATGCACCGTGTACCTCTCTGTCACTCAAAGGGTTAAGGTACAGATGGAGGGCATGCATCGTAACCATTTGAGCAACGCTTCACTGCATCTGATGCGTCTATACTTTTCTTCTTAGTAAAGTCACTGTGATGGGGACAAAATTAATTATTGGAGAGTTAATGCACAGATGGTGGCAACACTTAAGTCTGCAACATTAGAATATCACCCTTTTGATGCAGACAACATTTTAAATGCACCATTTTCTTGGTCGCCAAATAGTGGGCGACATTTTCATAGTGAACCAATGTGCTGACACTTGAGGCTGATGAACTGGAGAAATTCTACCTCAATCTAAAGAGGTCTCTAGTATTCAATAGGTTACAAGCCACAATTCAATCAATGGAGTTTTGGGGGTATGTTAATATGTCTCTTATGATGCAGCTAGTTTCTCTAGAATTGTTCAGCAATTCCAAATCAAACCATTTGAATCACAAGGGACAAACCATGAACAATATAGAGGTCTCTAAGGAACTGCACTGCAAAATATTGGCAACCTCCCTACAATTTGAAGGGTTAAAACTGCAATTTAAATATATGGAACATTTTCATCTTCCCTCTAATGTGTAGTTTGGATTGTTTCAGCATTGCTCTACTTTTTTTTTGTACATACAAACTTTTAAATTATGAGCACTGTGACTTGTTGGGAGGGATTCTTTATTAACCGTTTGAGTGCCAGAGAGGGTGTCCACCCCTCTGGTACTCAAAGGGTTAAACACTTTTAGCACAGACATCCTTTAACTTTTTTTTAAAACTAAAAAAATTTAAAGAATTCCAACTATTTACTTCACTCTTTTCATTTAGTCTCTCTAACTGTGGAGCTATTAATTATTACTGACACCAGACTGCAAGGAATACTCTGGAAGGAGAGCACTGAGGAATAACTGTGCCTCTAGCACAAAACAGGTCTGATGTCTCATGAGGCGGGAATCTGTTTTCAGGCACAATTCAGAAGCTTACCAAGTCTGGAGAATATTGAAGTAGGAATGGCACAATGACATGTCTGCTGTTTAATTTTTTGGAATAAACACATGTTTTAAAGGGATAGTAACCTTTTCATTTAGATTTACATATTCTGCAAGTGCATATTATGCAAAATTAAATTACCTATACTTTTTACATGTTCACCAATTTTTTTATACTTCTATGTCAGTGACAGGAGCTCCCTGGTTCTATTTCCAGTGAGGTTTCTGCCAGGGACTAGGAAAACAGGTGATAAAGAAACAATTTAAAGAAGATAACATACAGAGCACTCAATGATGCAGGGACAATGAGGTGACTATACAAAACTGATTCAAAATTAATCAAGAGAAGGAATTCATTCTGAGTCCCTACACCTTGCCTAACATCAATGGACTAAACTATATATGCCCAAGCTCCTCCCCTTAACCCTTTGAGTGCCAGAGTTGTACGGAACCATTGTAAAGCAATGGGTTCCGTACCCCTCTGGCACTCAAAGGGATAATGCCACTTGCGCAACGGGAAGGAGGAGGTAGTATGCAGGTGTTTTCCTTGAAGCTTGCAAGGTGTAGAGCAAGTGAAGTTAGTGCACCCTATTTCCCTGTAAGTACTTTGGGGCTGGCATGTGGGGCTTACTGGTATTAAAGGGATAGTAATACTTAAATTTAACTTTAATTAATCTTGTAGCCCTTAAAAAACAAATTAAATGACCCCAGCAGCATCTCTCAAACCTTTATGGTTTGAGAGATATCCACTTTCAAAGTTCCCACGCCCCTGACGTCAGCACTATAGCTAACTGCAAGGGAATCCGGTCCTGGGACCAGCGGAGGCTCTTCAGCAGAGCCGAGATTGCTTTATGGAAAGAGAAATCCTTCACTGGAATGGTCTTCTATGTGTGCAAGCACATGTCTTCTATGTTTGCAAGCACACGTAGAAGACCATTTCAGTGAAGGATTTATTTTTCATGAACGCGATCTCAGCTCTGCTGCAGAGCCGCCGCTTGTTCAGGGACAGGACTCCCCTGCAGTCAGCTGGAGTGCTGACATCAGGGTGGGGGAACTTTGAAAGCGGATATCTCTCAAACCATAACGGGGTCATTTTAAGGGCTACAATAGGAATTAAAGTTAAATTTAAGTATTACTGTCCCTTTAAAGTACAAAAGCTAGAAGATTGTGCCTATCCTTATGCACTACAGCTGTCATACTCTATACTGTATACCCTAAAAGCAGCCACTTGCCAGGATGGCTGCACTGGTGAACTTGAACATTCACCACCCTGTTACATTGCATCACTATCCTGATTTCATGGTCGACTGACCAGAAAGGTCTCTGGAAAAATTCCAAGGTCGTTGACGTTCACTTAAATAAATTAATAACAAATAGATAAATAAATTCAAAGTGCAGGCAAACTGACTAAACATATGCAAAGAAAAATATTTTAAAGACATAATTTTGACCACTTGGATGCTAAGGAAAGCTTTCCCAGTTTATATGCAGCACTTCTCAAATACGCTGTACAGCATCGGTCACAAATGACTTTTGTAACAGCATCATGAACTAAAATGTGCCATACCCAACCATGCTAAAGAGTGGCAATTCTAGGGCAAACTAACTGCACACAGGAATGAAATGAATATTCTCATTGATTTAAATTGACCTTTAAAAACCCTTCAAATGCTACGCAGGTCACCAAAGACTGCAGAGCAATGCACTGGAGTCATCTCTAGCATTCAAGAGATTAAAAGTCCCATATAATTTCTCCTCTATGTTGCAGCTGGTTTTCTCCAGAATTGTTCTACATCCAGTTGTTGAATAAGGTCCCAAATACTATATAATAATTCGCTAGGATGTTTGTCAGAAGCCGTCATGTGCAGTAGAGACTGCCCGAACGCACAGAATGCTGGGAGTTCTGTGCTGGGAGCATTCTGTGCTTTTGGACAGTCTCCACAGTGCGTGACTGTGTCTGAGGCAGGACCGACCTCTTAACCCTTCGAGTGCCAGAGATGTGCACAACACATTGCAGAGCAGTGAGTTGTGTACCCTTCTACGACTCAAAGGGTTAACATCACCTGGACCTTGGCCCGTGTACACGGGATATTACACTAGTCACTAATAATAAAGTAAAGACTATCATGTCAATGATACTAGTTCTTTATGGGTCATATAAATAAGGGACCATATCACCTAACAACAACTTTGGGTCCATTTACAAATCACCTATATGTTGTATAAGCCAATTTATTATTATTTTTTAAACTCGATTTTAGTTATTTAGATACATAGATTTGTTTCCTCCCTGCACACTGACACTGCTCAGCAATGCATTACTAAATAGTTAAATGTTAGTGAGTAGAATAGGGTTTGTATGGCTAAGACAGAAAGTTCCTGCATGGCATGCATTAATTAGCATCGTTTTAGAAACCATCCCCTTAAAACTAGATTACTAAATAAACATTCCACTATCTCTCCCAACTAGGGTTGCCACCTTTTCTTCAAAAAACGTACCGGCCAAGGCATTCCCTTCATAGACTTAACATTGGACAGAAGCCAATTTTTTACCAGCCTCCCGGCTGGGTGGCAGTCCTACTCCCAACTGCCACTCCCTAACAGGAAGCACTAGCTAATGTGTATAAACCTACAAATAAAAACCCTAAATATCCCACAAACTATAGATTTAAATAATGAATGGCTAACCTAAATATAGGTGACCTCCTTACTGCCGACCCTGGGAGCGTGTGTCTCCTGAGGCAACATAAATTATGTAATGAGGCTTTCTCTTTTATATATATATAAGATAAGATAAGATTATGAAAACTCTTTAATAATCACTGACATTAATATAAAGTGCTAGTTCCACTTTAATATCTTGAAAGCTAAATACTTCTTTCCTAACTTACGGTACTCTAATTGGTAGTCAGAAAATGCAGCATTGATTAATTTAGTAATTTATATCATCTCCTAGTGGAACATATAGAATAATACAATGTAAAATACAGCTTGGAGAAGCAAATCCTGTCAGAAGCCGTCATGTGCAGTAAAGACTGCCCGAATGCACAGAATGCTGGGAGTTCTGTGCTGGGAGCATTCTGTGCATTCAGACAGTCTCTACAGTGCGTGACTGTGTCGGCGGCAGGACGCAGAGCAGGACTGGCCTCTTAACCCTTTGAGTGCCAGAGGGGTACGCACAAGCATTGCAAAGCAAACGGGCTTTTACACTAGTATTCAAATAAAGCAGTAAAATACTACTCCCTGCTCCAACACACAAAAAAATGATTTTTAAAAAGCACAGAATATTATCTAGTAACATTTTATGTTTTTACTGATTTCCATAAGGCACCATACTATAGACTCCACACTATATTTTGTTATCAAACTGTTTTCGATCTGCTTTGAGAAATTTTATTCTTGACACTTTGTAACAAGTGCATTCTCAGTACAGCATACCTCCCAACACTTCAAATGGCAAGAAAGGGACACGTTTTTCAGGTGGTGTTACTGAAGAAGCAACTGGTCGTGAGGTATTACTGAGAATTTTTAGGTTTCTTCATGACCTACTGACAACTCTTTATGTCTCTGAATAAATTGTTTAGGACAAGGGCAACATATTTTGTTATGCTGACAACTTTATAAACACAGTTACTGCAGTTTAACCCCTTAAGGACTACGTGACATACTATGACTGTCACGGTCCTTAACCCCTTAACGACCCTGGACGGTCAAAGTACATCATGGGTCGATCTGAGTTAACGACCCAAGACGTACTATGAACGTCATGGAATAATATATAGAAACTGTTATGCACAATATATTTGTTTTGTCATTCTGATTGTTAGACCAAAACATATCTCTACATTTATGTATGTGTCTTTATTACATCCTTAACAAATGACCTATAAAATGTGAGGTGTGCCCTGATAATTCCCGATTATGTGTTTGGGTGTTGAGCAAAACAAGTTTGAGAATCACTGCACTATATGCAAATTTATCTAAAAAGCCCTACTGAGTGCCACCCAGCTTTTCTACATTCACTTCTCCTTTAAACATTTCACTGACTGAGGGGTGTCCAACACGTTGCACAGCAATCTATGTATACTCCTCCTGCATTCAAAGGTTTAATGCTCTGCCGAGAAAAAAACCCCAAAAAATCTACCTTGCTTTACTATATAGTAGACAGATAACTGGACAATGAGCAATGAAACAGCCACAGAGTGCCTTTACTGTAAATAAGAAAAGAATGCCTCAGTACATTTTCCATTATTTGTTAAACCCCAAGCTATCTCATATACTGTGAATTGGTGCCAAAACATTTGGCAACTAAACACTTATTGCACAATCCCAGGCTCTAAATAATGTGTTTAGAACAAATATGTCCCTACTAGATAACATGCACTGCAAATAGGTCAACCCCTCTGAAGAGAGAAAATCATGCCATTACAGGTTCTTTATACATCCAAGCTAAAATAGTAATGGATATGTGGGATAGGAATGTATGACGGTTACTCTTTAACTTGGCAAAGTGTAGATAAGGGCATTATTCCACAAATATTCACATTGATTTGTATTCGCTCAATACTGACACAAACTGTGATATTACAGCATGAGTAATCCCAGATACCGACAATTTAAAGGGCAACTAACATGAAACAATTAAAAAACATATTAAAGATACATTCATTGTTTATGAAAAAAAATGTATATGTGCACATGTATGTTTTATAGGGTTTTTCCTGCAAAGTAAAAAAGGGAACTCCCACTGCCATCTTCCATGTAGTGCTGTTCTTTACTATGGAGAGTCGTAGTCTATGACTCAACCTCTCCTATACAGTACATTGAAAACAATTCTCCTTTTGGACACCTATTTGCACTGTTGGCAGCTTCATATCCTTGCCTTGTGTAGGTGGGTGTAATGTCAAAGTAACCAATAGGAATCATCAAATATCTCAAGAAAGCTTGCAGCACCAACTCTGGGTAGAAGAAGTCTAGGAGGACGTACACCGAGAGAGAACAAGCACAACCTTTCTTCTGCTTTGTAGGCTTAAGTATCTGTTCACCGCTCTACCTTGAGCTCTTCCCAAAAATATTAATTCCTGAGCAGGCGTGGGAAAAACCTATTATATGCTTTACATCTGTTTTGTGGTGTAAAAATGTCGTCTCTTGATATTCCTGTAAATCCCATCTTTCCTTTTATTAGATGATGTCGGGTGAAATTGTATATGTGTATATATACACATACATACACTACAGGTAAAAAATTTTAGAACACCCCCATTTTTCCAGTTTTTATTGAAATTTATGCAGTTCAAGTCCAATGAATAACAGAAATGATGCAAAGGTAAGCGGTAAACTGACAGAAGTGAAAAAAAAAAGTTTAGGTTAACAAAAACTGAAAAATAATGTACATTTCAGAGTTATACAAAAAGGCCTTTTCAGGGAAGAAGTTGTTTTGCAGCAATGTAAGTAAATTAATCCTTGAAAGTCCATGCTAACAATGCCTACAGGTGTCCCAACTTTGGCTGATTACTTATAAGCCTTCTATCCATATAAAAGCAGTGTTGGAACACACCGTGTTGCTACACCCTCTTAAGCAATTTGTACTGCAGGAAGTAGTATATTGCTCTCAATATGGCAAAAAAGGCAATTAACAAAGGAAGACAGACAGACCATTATAACCCTTAAAATTGTAAGACGTTCCTTTAGAGAACTTGCAAAGAAAGCCAAAGGTGTCAGTGAGTACAGTTTCCTACACCATCAAAAGGCACTTGGAAACTGGAGGGAACTCTGACAGGAAGAGGTCTGATGGACCCAAAGCCACAACAGAATCAGATAAGTTTCTGAGAGTCAACAGCTTGTGTGACATGCAGCTCACAGCACAACAGCTTCAAGCACAGCTTAACACCAATCCAAGTAAGCAAGTGTCAGTTTCAACCAAGTTGAATGGTTGAGTGTAGGCAAGAAAGCCATTGCTAAGATGGCATAATAGGAAAAAGAGGCTTGCCTGGGCCATGAAGCAAAGCCAGTGGACTACTGAAGACTGGAAGAAGGTCTTATGGATCGATGAATCAAAATTTTAGATCTTCAATTAATTATGCAGGGGTTTTGTACTCCATCGAGTAGGTGAAAGGATGGTTCCTCAATGTGTGACACCAACTGTCAAACATGGAGGAGGAAGCGTGATTGTCTGTGGCTCTTTTGCTGGATCCAGAGTCGGTGACTTGCACAGAGTGAGTGGCACCCTGAACCAATACTCCTACCACAGCATTTTGCAGCGCCATGCAATACCCTCTGGTACATGCCTAATTGGTCACGGGTTCATCCTACAGCAAGATAATGACCCGAAACATACCTCCAGGCTGTGACAGAACTACTTTAGAAGAAAAGAACAAGATGGTAGGCTTAAAATCATGGAATGGCCAGCACAGTCTCCAGACTTAAACTCCATCCAGCTGGTTTGGGATGAACTGGACAGAAAGGTGAAAGCAAAGCAACTTACAAGTGCAACACATTTGTGGGAACTTCTGAAACAGTGTTGGGAAGAACTTTCAGAACAATATTTGATTTCCGTTGTGGAAAGAATGCCACGAGTGTGTTCGGTTGTTATATCTGCAAAAGGTAGTTACTTTGATGAGTCAAAAACTTAGATTACATTTTGTTAAGGAAAACTATTCCATGATTTCGTTTTAATGTTCAGTTTTCTTCCATTATACAATAGTTATATTTCTAAAACATCATCATTTAACTGTTTATGATTGTTTGGTATATTTTTAAGTTGTTGAACCCTTATTAATGAATTGGTCATCTTTTTAAGTCTTGACACTGTGTCCTCACTTTTATCTATATTATCCTTTCTAGACCAATTATGTTCTCTATTGATTTATAATAATTTTTAGTCATTTGCAACTTTTCTTTCTTCCTTTTAATTATGTCTTTGGAAAAACAACTGTCAAGGGAATCTTTCACATAGGTGCCAGAATGGTAGCAGTGCCCTACAACGGTTCCACTTCCCGTGTTAATACACTCACCTTCTCCTGAGTTCCCTTGCTGATCCCATTGCAGCGGGGCATGGCTGTGTATCGGCTGAATATTATGGGTTGACACCATGTGGGGAGGTAACTTATTGAAGGTTGTGATGAGCATTACAAATCCATCACTTGTGTGAAAGATCTGCTGGTGGCCCCATAGGCAGATCTGTCTTGCGCCATCTTTACTATTACTGTATTCCTTAAAGAGTGCGGTAAAAATTAAACTTGAGGATGTTGGTGCCACCATAGACCAGCAAGTTACCTTTCAACAGCCAATGCACCATTTCTGTTAGAATCCTATGAAATGACCCTTCCTTTGGAGTCAAGAAAATCAAACAGTGTTTCAGCTATGGCATACTCCATTACAGAACAAGGTAGTCTCAACTTGCTATCATCACACCCATTTGACAGCTGCATTGTATAAAGTAATATGATATATATGACCAAGAAACAAAATATCTGTAATCTAGATTGTTTTGGCTTTCATGTTGTCCACAACAATAAAAAGTAACTTATAATACATCTGTTTTAAAGGAGTAGTATAGGGTGAATAATAGATCATTTTAAACTACTGGAAGTGCTCTCAGTGGTACGGGAACAGAGTTCCAATAGCTTATAACTCACTAGTTCTCTCACGGTTTGCTGTGCAGATCACGGCGATCCACCAAAGCCGGGTTTTGAAGGAGAGAAGAAAAAGATCCCACCAGCGTCGAGTAAGGTGCACAACAATGCTGATCATAATCTGCACAACAAACTGGGAGCAAACCAGTGAATTATGGGAACTCACAATTTCAACAGGACTGAGGATATATCCAAGAGTTTAAATTATAGGATATTTAAAGGAGAAGTAATACCTCCAAATACCAACCACCCCAACCTACCTTTCTATGGTCCTAAAATGAAGTCAGCAGCAAGTATGAGCCTACTTAACTTTTTAAGGAGCAGAAGGGTGCACAGTGCATTGCAAACCAGTGCAGTGCATGCCCCACTGGTGAATAAAGAGTTACAATTATCTTTCAGTGAGAAAAGTTGAGTCATGTGGTCCTGCTACCAATTACCATGTCTGCCTCTGCCATGATATCCAGGATTGAATATGTTACCTCTGGGGACAATAAGATTTCTGGGCCATAAGGTATGAGTTATTACGTGGAGTTACCTCTCTTTTAAGTGCATATAGCCATTGTTCATTTCTAGATTAGTGTCCCTTTAAAAAAAAGATTAATTAGCTTCATCATTAACACAAGGCATTGAGAACTCCTCTGGCACTCAATTGGCTGAAATGACTGTATCTTAGTAAGAAAGCCAATTACACTGGCAAATTAGTATGCAATATCGCCTATTTATGTGGGAATTCCCCATTCATTTGTTGAACTTTTGCAACATTCATTAAGACAGCATCCAAGTGTATATCATAATCCCATCATTACGAGGAAGCCTTACCAGAAAAGAATTTACAACCTGCTGTTATCTGAGATGACAGGAAATTAATTAGCAAAGCACACAAATGAACAGAAAAGTGATACTGACTGGTAAAGGGAGGATTTGAGAATGCAGTGACCTTAGACATAGGCTCTCTGATGCACAGTTTAAAATTCGTCTTAAAATGTAACCCTTTGAATGCTAGAGAGGTAGCTAACTCATTGTATCACAATGCAGTGGATTCCTCTCTGGCACTTAAAGGGTTATATACTCCTATGACCATCAAAACATTGAGCTGAGCAGCTGAACATAAAATAATCACTAATGTCTAATCAGACATTGTTCTTATAATAACACAGGTACCTCTGACCCAGTGATTCTCAACCAGGGAGCAGTGGCACTTTGGTGTGCCACGGACATCAGCTTAGGGTGCCCCATGTTTTCTATGAAGACTAACAAAAATGGGCTTTGAAATAAAGCTTTATAGAAATTGTTATGCACATTATGTTTCGTTTTGTTATTATGATTGCAAGATCTAATAATAACTGTATATTTATGCATTATACCGTCATTATGCCCTTGATAAAGTAGATTAAATATGTTAGGGGTGCCCCGAATGTTCTATATTACGTGTTAGGGGTGCCCTGTACAAAAAAAAGATTGAGAAGCACTGCTCTGACCTATCTAGCATTCAAGGGGTTACCCTTTTAATGTTAGAGGGGTATGCAAAGCAGCATGCTGAGCACCTATATGGCACTCAAAGGGTTAAAAGCCCCATTTTTAAATATATGGAAATTCTGGGGGGGGAGGGGGTTGTCCTATGTTGTACAGTTAATTTGTTCCAGAATTGCTCCTCTTTAGCTGCCAGGATACCGCCCATAAATCCAAATTCTGGAAGCTACAGGAGAAAAACCACATCTGGGAATTTTCATTTGTGAAGTCCTCGGAGGGGACTCCTCTGATGCTGCTAGAGAGTATAACTGCCACAAATTGCTGCAAAAGGGGGAGGTGTTGACCAGTGAGTGGGGGTGTGGCTTTCCAGGGCATCACACAAGTGGGCAGGAAGTGGAAGGAACTGGGTGGAGAAGGAGGAAAAGTGGAACAAACTGGGTGGGAAGGAGCAGACGTGGGCAGAGTTTTAAAGCAAACTCACCACATCTGGAGAATTAGCCTCTGCCCGGGATCCTCGATAATGCACTCTCAAAACCGAAGTCTCTGGGGCAAATCCAGAGAGTTACCAGGTATGAGAACAACTCTTGTGTAATCTAACTGCACCACAGGGCTGAAATCAAACTGTTCCTAAGCAGTGAAATAATTACAGGAGGACCTTGATGGCAGGTAGCCCATCCAATTTGGATGCAGCTTAATCAAACAAGCTATAACTTTATTTTACTGTATACTTAAAAGGACAGTTACACCTAAAAACAACCTTTGTGACTTTTGAAAGAGCTTTCAAAGGCACTGTCATGCCAAGGCATGAGTTGGCCCTCTCTGGTTCGTATCATTTGTTTGTTTGTTTTGTATTTGGGTGTTATTCAAAGTGAACCAGTCCTAGGCCATCAAATTAGCTGAGTAGATAATATCACCAGAAACTGAATGAGCAGATCACCGGAGCAGGACAGTGTATCAAGAAATATATTGGACCATCTGCTTTGGGGGGAGTATTATCCAGTGGACACCCAAATAACCTGAAATAGGGAGAACATGTATATATCTTGTAAAATGGTTCAATAAAGCTCTATATTTAACCCCTTAACGACCCATGACGTACCGGGACCATCATGGGTAGAAGTGACTCAAGGACCCATGACAGTCCCAGTATGTCATGGGTTAAACGCTCCCATCGCAGCTGCACGGAGCAATGGGAGAGCACGGGACGCCCATAACTAAGCGCTCCGGTCCTGGGGCACTTAGTTACAGCCTGTAGAAACATTGTTGCAACATGCAATTCGCTTGATGAGCGAATCACATGTTGCCAAAGTGGAATGACAGGGACAGTATTTGTAAATACTGTAAATACTGTCCCTGTCACATCTCTCTGCCTCCCTCCATCTTAGACACTTCTGAGGTGGAGAGAGACAGAGAGACATCTTGTTCCAGTGTTCTGATAGTGTTCCAGCATTCCTATTGGAAAAAACCCTGTTAAAAAATCAGATTTAATCCATTGATCTCTGTCACTGCAGTGATAAATAAAATCCACCCCCTCTGATCACTTTAATAGTGATCAATTGCTGCCGATCAGCTTTCGCTGACCTGTGGCACTTCCCCCATCCCCCTTGTATTTTTATTTATTTATTTATTTAAATAAAACTGATTATTATTTATATTTAGGTAGTTTAGGTAGGTAATTGGGTAGTGTATAAGTGTGTTAGGGAAAGGTTTAGGGTTAGAATTAGGTTTAGGAGTAGAGTAGGGGAAAAAAAAAAAAGTTTATTTTATTAAAGTTTGTGTTATAAGCTAGTTTAGATAGGTAGTTGGTTAGGTAGGTTCAGGGAATACGTGGGTTAGGGTAAGCCTTAGGGATAGATTTAGGTTTAGGAGTAGTGTAGGGAAAACCCCCCCAAAAAAAATCTATCATAGGATTAGTGACTGTTTGGGGTTACAGTTAGGTATAGTATTCACATAGTGTGTGGGTAGTTATTTAGGAGAAATGCAGCGGTGTTATAGTTTAGAAGAGGCATATGCCTTTTTGGAGTCTGACTCAGAAGCCACAGATACTGCGTCAGATTTTGATATAAAGCAATTTTCATAGAGTGAGAGCAGCTCTAGTAGTGATGACGCTGGTCCTTTTGTGAAAAAAGACGCACTGCTCCAAGAGCTGCCCCAGCAACTGCCCCAATAGCTGCCCCAGTAACTGCCAAAAGACTCTCCCAAAGAGCTGCCCAATGAAATTCCCCAAGACCTGCCCAAAGAAATGCCACAAGGCCTGCCACTCCTCCTGATCCAAATGAATGGGTATCACCAACTAATTTAAACCCACAAATCCCAGAATTCACCAGCAGCCCAGGAATTCAAACTGATGTGGAAGGATATACCCATGATCAGTTTTTTTATTTGTTTTTGGGGGAAGACATTTGAGGGGAAATTGTGTCCCAAACAAATTTGTATGCAGTCCAGTATACTGCCGCCAACCCATCAGCTTTCCTTGTTAAGCAAGAAGTATGGAAGCCCACAGACATCACAGAATTTAAGCAATTCTGGGCCCTAATAATGGCAATGGGGATAATAAAAAAGCCAAGAATAAGATCCTACTGGAGCAAAAAACCCCATATTTGATACCCCTATATTCCTGAAGACAATGACCAGGTCCAGATTTGAAGTGATTTTGCACTTCATGCGTTTTACAGAAAAAATCTGCCCAAATATATACGCCCCAAAAACAAATTAGTATAGATGAATCCCTAATGAAGTATAAAGGCAGGTTAGGGTCCAAGCAATACATCCCCTCCAAGCGCTCCAAGTTTGGTGTTAAATTTTATAAATTGCTTGAAAGTGCCACAGGCTATACCCAGGCTTTTAGAATTTATGAGGGCAAGGACAGCCAACTCGATCCTCCTGGTTGCCCCGAATTTATGGGAACAAATGGGAAAATCATTTGGGATCTAATTTACCCCTTATTAAATAAAGGTTATCAGTTATTTGTTGATAACTATTACGCCAGCCCCCTTTTATTTAAGTTAGGGTTGCACCGATACCGATACTAGTATCGGTATCGGTGCTGATACCAGCATTTGCGCGAGTACTTGTACTCGCGCAAATGCGGCCGATGCCAGCACCGATACCCTGTGTCAGGGTCGGTGCTGCAGAGAGGGAGCCCGGGGAGCTGCTCACAATGCTCCCCGGTCATCTCTCTCACTCCTGCAGAGTCGGAGCATTGCCACGGGTTACCATGGCAACACTCCGACGCTGACCTCTGCGAGAGAACAGCGAGCACCCGGCAGAGGAGGGTAAGGGAGGCAAGATGGGGCAGCGGGTGTTAAAAGGCAGAGAGTGGGGTGAAGAGGGAGAAAGAGGCAAAAGGAGGAAGGATCAGGAGGCAAAAGGAGGGGGGATCAGGAGAGAGAGAGGCAAAAGGGTGAGTCAAGGAGAAGGAGGGGGGGAAGGGGGATCAAAACAGAGAGCCAAGGCAAAAGAAGGGGGCTCAAGAGGGGGAGAATGAAGCAAAAGGTGGGAATCAAGTGGGGGAGAAAGAGTCAAAAGGGGAGAATCAAGAGGTGGTGTGTGTGTATATATATATATATATATATATATATATATATATATACATATATTTCAAGTACTCACAGATACCAATTACCTATACTTTTTTTTGCGGTCATTTGCCAGTTTTCCAAGTACCTAAAGCATATAGGTACTTGGAAAACTGGCAAATGACCGCAAAAAAAGTATCGGTAATTGGTATTGGTGAGTACTTGAAAAAAGTATCGGTACTCGTACTCGGTCTTCAAAAATCGGTATCGGTGCATCTCTAATTTAAATCTCTTTTTTGTTTTGACACAGTGGCCTGTGGCACTGTTAGGCAGAATTGCAGGTGCCCAAAAAACTTGTAGAAACAAAACTAAAAACTGGGACGTCCTTATCTTTGTGCCAGCAGGAGCTGCTGGAAGTTAAGTTCAAGGACAGAAAATATGTGTACATGCTGACCAGCATGCATGAGGACAAAACTGTGGCAGCCACTATTTGTGGCAGGAGAGGGGTACTGAGAAAGCCAGTCTGCATCAGGGACTATAATAAGAACATGGGGGAGTTGATCTGTGTGATCAACTAATACAGCCATACCTTGCAATGAGAAAGTGTAGGGAGGGCATGGTACAAAAAAGTTGCTATCTATATGACTGCAGTAAACAATTCATTTTTACTTTTCAAACTGAAAAAACCCAATCCAAAATGTACAGCTACAACTTATTTCCCTATTTTTGTTTCAAGATGTGCCAGAAATCATTCCAGCAAGACCTGGGGTAGTACATTTTATTTATAAAATCCCCCAACTCCCCAAAAGAACAAACCACAGAAGCGGTGCAGGGTTTGCTACAGCAAGGGAATACGGACAGACACCACCACTTACTGTCCTGACTGCCCTTCCAAACCTGGCCTATGCATTGGTGACTGCTTCAAGCAATACCATTCAGGCACAATGCAGTAGTGCTGTAAAGTTTCTTTTATTATTTGGCCACTTATTCCCCCTGAAATATCCTGTTTTTTTATTTTTCAAAACACATCCCTCCTTAGATCTAACACTATCAAAATATAATGGGAAGCAAAACACCTTAAGTTTTTTCCATCTCTGATAATGTAAAAACACATGTTCCCTACTGGGCCCAGTAGCTCCCCCAAACCCTGACAAACCTATGCATATGGGCATTGCCGCACTCAGACGATGTAACTCACCACTAATGTAAAAAACTTGTAATGTAAAAAAATCTGCAAATATCATCTGATTGAAATCCAGAGCAACACTAAAATATAAGTGTGAAAAAATGTTGTTTCTCTTCTTTACTTTAGGTTTTGGAAGGGATTGGTGATAGTGTGGCAGCAAAAAATTTTTATAGAAATGCAAATAGTTTGAAAGCTAGGGTTGTCTACTCTTCTACAACATATACTTTTGGGGGTAGAATTCATTGCAGCGTTGCCAAACAGCCTGAAATAAGACAAGGCACCAGCTGTAAAAATGGCATGGCTGTAAAAGGAAATGCACATGTTCCAGCTGGGCCCAGTAACTCCCCAAACCCTGACAAACCTAAGTATATGGGATATTGTCTTACTCAGAAGAAGGAGCTAAATACTCATCTTAAATTCTACACCTATTCTGTGCTTGAAATTCACATCAAGTTTTACGAGGGATTGGTGGTAAAATGGCAGTGTAAAAAATTTGAAGTCTGCCATGATGTTGTCTACACCTGGAATATGCACTGCAGAAATGACAGGAACATGAACCTCTGCCCAGGACAGAATGGCTTTGACCTCTAAACAGGCGGCTAGACTTCTTGTTCCGCCTTGCCTGTTGATGTAGGCCACTGCCATGGCATTGTCGGACTCTACTCAGACTGTCCAGTCCACCCAATGACGGTCCAGTCTACCCAATGACGGAGAGCATGAAATATCGCTCGAAGTTCCAGGATGTTGATTGGAAGAAGGGACTCCTCCATTGACCACTTCCCCTGAGCGCTGAAGTGACCCAGAACAGCTCCCCAGCCCGAGAGGCTGGCATCCGTCGTGACAGTAGTCCAGTAGGGAATCAGAAAGGATCTCCCTTTCAGCAGATTGGAAAGATCCAGCCACCACTCCAAGCTTAATTCCACATGAGGGGGAAGGGACACCGATAACCTCTGATCATCTGGTCGATCCCTGCACACCTGAATCACAAACCTCTGAAGTTCCCTGGTGTGTGCCATGGAGAATGGAACCGCCTCTATCATGGAGATGAACTTCCCCACCAGAGAATACAACCTCTGAACTGGGACCAGATCCTGAGACAGAATAGCTGATACCCTGTGGGCAATTTGATGGGCTTCTGCATCTGGTAGAAACACCATGCTCCTCTGAGTATCGAATAGAAGACCCAGGAATATCAGTTGTTGGGATGGGACAAGATCCGACTTGTCCAAGTTGACAATCCATCAGTGATGGGTGAGGGCTTGGATGCAGGTCTGAACTTACTGTTGAAGAAGATCCGCCGATGAGGCCTTCAATAGCAAGTCGTCCATGTAAGGAGTCACTCTGATGCCGTCTCGATGGAGAACAGATATCAAGATATCAGAACTCATTGGAAGACCTGAGGAGCCGTTGTCAGACCAAATGGCAGGGCTGAGAACTGAAAATGTCCTCTGTCGCATGCAAAGCGCAGGTACCGCTTGCTCTCCTGATGGATTGGTATGTGTGAATACGCATCCTGAAGGTCCGGGGAAGCAAGAAACTCCCCCAGAGACACGGCAGCGATCACTTTGCGCAGAGACTGTGACGGAACTGTGGCGACTATGGGAGATATAGAGATATGGGATCTCATGTCTTCAGACTATTTCTACCCAAAAGACTAGCAATGTATTGGAAGCAACTATGGCTAAGCTCAGTCTATGGTTGTTAGAGTGCAGAGATAGTGGGGGTTGGGCTTTGCTTCCACTATACTCCAGGTCTGTGCTAAGGAATGTTAATTGATTCCAGCTGTGCTTCCTTGACCAATCAGAGGAGGTTATTGATGAGCCAGTTAAGAATGTATAACTTCAAGTCTTAATCTGCATTCTTATCATGATAAGGGTGCTGGTGACTGATTGGTCAAGCATAGGAACACTGTCCCAAGTATTCATTTGCATGCTGATCTTGATAAGAGTCTCTGTAGTGTATATAAGCTGTGTGTTTGAGTCAATAAAAGAGAGTTCTTCCCTTCATCAAGTCTCGGCTGATGTTTGGGAATAGGAGATTCGTTATACTATTGGAGTGATACTCTGAGGGAGAAAGGAACTATAACGGAGGTATCCAGCTTATGATACAAGGTGTCACGTTACAATTGGTGGCAAGCGGCGGGATTCGGCTTATCCCAAGGAACTGAAACTGAGACCAGCATGCAGGGGGAGATATAGCCGCTGGCTTGACCCCGGTCTCAGCAACGCAGAGAGCAGTGGATGGAGCAACAGCGAAACTGAGACCAGCATCCAGGGGGAGATATAGCCGCTGGCTTGACCCCGGTCTCAGCAACGCAGTGAGCAGTGGATGGAGCAACAGCGAGGAAGCAGTATTGCGGCGGGCTTAGCGAAGCCCTGGAGGATCTGCTGGAGTCCAGAGTACAAGGGGGCCCCAACCTGTGGATGGCCAAAGCAACTTGGATATCCTGGAACTTGGAGTACTAGTATCCAGTGCATTAGGAGGTACCTGGGATCCTGCCTGTGGAACATGGCAAATCTAGGACCAATGGGAGCTGTTAAGCCCAACTGGAGACGGATTGAGAAGCTGGTGGCATTGCGATGGCCGCTTCTGGGAGACAATCCTCTGCTGGATTGGCAGGACAGCATGGACTGCTTTGTGAAGGTGGAAAGTAAGCTACAGGATCAGTATATCACCCTGTACCAGAAAGTGGAGCAGAAGTATTACAGCATGATCCGCCCCTGTTGTTCTGCTGCGGGCAATGGATACAACGGCCCAGGAGTAGGATGGGAGGCCATCTATGTCGACCCCAACTTTGGCAGCAAGGAGGAGAGTAGGTTTTGGGAAATCAGGGATGCCCGGGAGGAGATGATGGGCTTCCAGAATATCCCTGAGCTAGCAGAGGAGCTGGAGGACCCGGCGGAGCAAGAGTGGCATCTGGAGCAAGCTTACCAAGGCCTTATACGGAAAGTTGCAAGGCATACGGGGGAGGGACCACGGGCGGCCCCCCCATATACTATACCACAGGAAGACGTGGCCTGGGATGGAGGCTCTGACCTTGGAATCGAACAGTCCTTTGAGTCCTGTGACCCGGTGGGGTGGAGAATGAGGAATCTACTGCCCCACCTAGGACCCAATCCGTCAGAAGAGACAGTTGCCCAGCTTAAACTGTCGGTCGAGAAACAGTACTTTCAAGACATCCACAGCCCCTGGGTTGCCCCATGCTGGGGGAGTGAGACAGTGATACGCACCAGCTCCTTTGTTACCCCGGACCTGAGGAGTGGGAATTCGCTGCTCCTCAGCCCCAAGAATGCCCCTGTACCAGGGGGTGGGACAACCGTCCCCCCTGGTGGACCTTTGGCCCCTTCCCCTGTTTTTCCTACTGTTGTGAGTGAGAGAGAGCTCACCAGCAGCCCCAAGAAGATGCTCCCTTTGTTAATGGACACTGCCCTGGAGAAGGAGCGATGTGTGCTCTCCAGGGGCACGGATGATACGGCCCTGAGGAATGGGACTGCGGTCTTCCTCAAGGCAGAGAATGGCCCTGCGGTTTGTGGCCTGAAAGAAGAGGACCCCAGCAGACTGAAGGAGAACAGTGCTGCTGACCCTCTTGTTGACCCTATGGACTGTGAACTGGTGGGTGGGAATGCGTACCCCACCAGCCCCCTGTGAACCCTGGCCTGGTGAGTAGAAGTGAGCTCCCCAGGGCCTGGGAAACCCCTGTTGCTGTGGATGAGACGCAGGTCCCCACCAGCAGCCCCTGTCCTTTCCCTTTGTTATTGGATACTGCCCTGGAGAAAGAGAAATGTGTGCTCTCCAGGGGTGCGGATGTTATGGCCCTGAGGAATGGGACTGCGGTCTTCCTCAAGGCAGAGAATGGCCCTGCGGTTTGTGGCCTGAAAGAAGAGGACCCCAGCAGACTGAAGGAGAACAGTGCTGCTGACCCTCTTGTTGACCCTATGGACTGTGAACTGGTGGGTGGGAATGCGTTCCCCACCAGCCCCCCTGTGAACCCTGGCCTGGTGAGTAGAAGTGAGCTCCCCAGGGCCTGGGAAACCCCTGTTGCTGTGGATGAGACGCAGGTCCCCACCAGCAGCCCCTGTCCTTCCCCTTTGTTATTGGATACTGCCCTGGAGAAAGAGAAATGTGTGCTCTCCAGGGGTGCGGATGTTATGGCCCTGAGGAATGGGACTGAGGTCTTCCTCAAGGCAGAGAATGGCCCTGCGGTTTGTGGCCTGAAAGAAGAGGACCCCAGCAGACTGAAGGAGAACAGTGCTGCTGACCCTCTTGTTGACCCTATGGACTGTGAACTGGTGGGTGGGAATGCGTTCCCCACCAGCCCCCCTGTGAACCCTGGCCTGGTGAGTAGAAGTGAGCTCCCCAGGGCCTGGGAAACCCCTGTTGCTGTGGATGAGATGCAGGTCCCCACCAGCAGCCCCTGTCCTTCCCCTTTGTTATTGGATACTGCCCTGGAGAAAGAGAAATGTGTGCTCTCCAGGGGTGCGGATGTTATGGCCCTGAGGAATGGGACTGTGGTCTTCCTCAAGGCAGAGAATGGCCTTGGAGTTTGTGGCCTGAAAGAAGAGGACCCCAGCAGACTGAAGGAGATGAAGGAGAACAGTGCTGCTGACCCTCTTGCTGTAAATGTGGACTGTGAACTGGTGGGTGGGAGCGAGCCCACCAGCCCCTATGTGACCCCTGGCCTGGTGGATGGGAGCGAGCCCACCAGGCCCTGTGAAACATTGGCTGTGATGAGTGGGACAACTGTCATCATCAGCAGTCCAAAGCCTGTTGCCCCTTTTCCTGATACCCCAGCCTTGGTGAGTGGGACCACGGTCCTCACCAGGGATGCCCTTGTTGCCCCTGGATTTTTTGACCCCAGCCTGGTGGGTGGGAAGTCATTCACCACCAGGCCAGCTGTTGATCCAGCCAGAGGGAGGGGGGCCCCCGACCTCCCTAAGGAAGTTGGGAGTTGCCCCAGTTTTGCCAGCAGCCCACAGTCTGTTTGTCCTGGATTAGTGAATGGGAGTGTGCTCCTCACCGGTCCCCTGGATGCCCCTACCCTGGACAAACGAGTCCCCAGTGTTTCCAGTAGCCCTTTGGATGTTGCCTCAGCCCAGGAGAGTGGGAGCAGCATCCTCTCCTGTTCCCGTGGGGTACTTACCCAACCAAAAGGGGGAGATGTCCCCAGCATCCACCAAAGGGGCCCCCAGGCCATTGGGAACCCAGAGACACTGTTGCCACAAGGAGGTCCACCTTATAGACTGGCTATGGACCCTGAGCCACTGGACCCAGATCCAGGAGGGTCTGACCCCAGCTCTGCCTGGAGCATGGCCCAGGAAAGTCCTCCCAACTTAGCCAGGACCAAGAGGTACACGTTTCCCTGGCCCAGGACCAAGGACCCCAGTTTTACTCCTGGCCCCGGACAAGGGGCTCGCTTATTCTTTCTAGACTCCAGGACTGTAGGGGCTGGCTGGGAACAAGACTTTTGGGACAAGTACTGTTGCGGACATAGCACTACCATATTATGTGTCCACTCCGGACAGCAGCGAGCTGACCCGTGTGGATCATGCTGTGGCTGTCGGAGGTGGACAAGGGGGAGATATGTGACGGAACTGTGGCGACTATGGGAGATATTGGTGTGTTAGAGATATAGGATCTCAGGTCTTCAGACTATTTCTACCCAAAAGACTAGCAATGTATTGGAAGCAACTATGGCTAAGCTCAGTCTATGGTTGTTAGAGTGCAGAGATAGTGGGGGTTGGGCTTTGCTTCCACTATACTCCAGGTCTGTGCTAAGGAATGTTAATTGATTCCAGCTGTGCTTCCTTGACCAATCAGAGGAGGTTATTGATGAGCCAGTTAAGAATGTATAATTTCAAGTCTTAATCTGCATTCTTATCATGATAAGGGTGCTGGTGACTGATTGGTCAAGCATAGAAACACTGTCCCAAATATTCATTTGCATGCTGATCTTGATAAGAGTCTCTGTAGTGTATATAAGCTGTGTGTTTGAGTAAATAAAAGAGAGTTCTTCCCTTCATCAAGTCGTGGCTGATGTTTGGGAATAGGAGATTCGTTATACTATTGGAGTGTTACTCTGAGGGAGAAAGGAACTATAACGGAGGTATCCATCTTATGATACAAGGCGTCACGTTACAGAGACGCCTGGCGATAGTGAGTCCTGTTCACAAAGGAGTTTAGATCTTTCAAATCCATAATAGAGTGACATCGGCCGTCCTTTTTGGCTACCACAAAGAGGTTCGAGTAAAACCCCGAACTCCTGTCTGAAAGAGGCACTGACTCCAGGACATCCTTGTCCAGAACAGCCTGAACAGCGCTGTCGAACAGAAGGTGTTTCTCGGCGTCTTGCGTAGTACAAGAAAGACAAAAGCGAAAAGGAGGAAGAGAATAGAAAGGGATCTTGTAGCCCTCTGTCACCACCTGTAAAACCCATGGGTCCGACACAGAAGCTTCCCAAATCCTGAGAAAAAGTTGCAGACGACCACCCACAGCGGGATGTGGATCCGGGTTCAGTGAGTCATGCCGAAGTAGTCTTGGCAGCCTTGGGCTTTGAGGCAGCCTTGGGCTTCCATTTCTGTTTGGGCTTGGAGGAGGAACGTGGAGCTGATGGAACCACCTGATTCGTGGAACGTGTCTCAGTTTGAAAGGAACGAAAGGACCGGTTGCGTTTAAACAGCAACTTTTTCTTAGGGACCAAGGGCAAGAGAGTACTCTTACCCCCCGTGGCCTCGCTAATCAGTTCCTTAAGATCAGGCCCAAACAAGGAGGTACCCTGAAAAGGTAAAGAAAGTACGACTTTCTTGGAAACAGGTCAGCAGACCAGCTCTTGAGCCAAAGAGCACGCCTGGCTACCACAGAAGTAGTAGAGGCCCTCGCCATCATGCGGACGGCATCAAAAGCAGCAGATACATAGTGTTGTGCTTCAGAGATATTGGCGACAAGACGCAATTTCTCCGAAGTAGGCGCATCCTGACGGACAGCCGTAGTGAGTTGTTCAGTCCAGACTGCAATAGCCCGGTTAACCCACGCAACAGCAAACGCTGAACGCATAGCGGTACCAATGGAAGCAAAGATGGACTTGAGGGAAACCTCAAGTTTCTTGTCAGTTCAGTCATGCAGTGCAGAGGCGTCAGAGACAGGTAAAGCAGTAGATTTAGATAGTCTAGATATGGGAGCGTCCACTTTAGGGGGATGAACTCATTTAGCCAGCTCAGCTTCAGAAAAGGGGTAAAGCTTAATAAACTTCATGGACACAGAAGCAGACTTGTCTGGGGATTTCCACGCCTCAGAAACCAAACGGTCAAGAGTGGGGTTAGGAGGAAAATACGTCAGGGGCTTAGCGGGCTCCTGAAAAACATCAGAAGGATCAGAAGGAACCTCCTGGACCAAGGGAATGTTGAGTGTGGTTAACACAGCCCTGATCAGACCCTCAGTGGAGGGTTCAGGATCAGCTTCAAAGGGATCCCCAAGGGACCTTGAAGACTCCAAAACAGTACCATCCTCAACATCTGAATCTAACAACAATTCTTCCTCAGAAGAATCTGACAGATCAGGTACTCCCTGTGGTTTAGGCAGGGAAGACCTGATAATACAGAGGGTCTGCCACATTTGAAGTGCCCCCTGTATCTGGGATGAAAAGAGTTGTAATGTGGACCTAAGGTCCCTAGTCACAGCCTTAAACTCTTGCACCCAAGCTGGCTCAATAGCATGGCTGGAAGTCCCTGGGTTGCTGTCAGTTTAAACCCTGTTCCTACTCTCTGACATACCTTACTCACTTGGGATTTTATTTTGTATGTATATATTATATGTATATGTTATGATATGTTAGAGATTTCTTCTCTCCTCCTCATTCTAACTCATTTTATGTTTTTAACAAGGCCAACATGTTTCCTTAGAAGAATTCTTCAGGGGAAATTTTAAAATTAGATTGAGATGGTAATATGTATTAGAAATGGGGTATCTTTGTGAGGTATTATGGAACAAAATCCTCATTTTGTGACTATGTATCAACACAATGGTATAATTTATTATTTATACAGAGTTCACATCTGGGTAACTTGTATGGAGAAGCACAGGCTTGTTTTCTATCTTAGCTTTTTTGCTTTAGGTTTTTGCCTATTTTGGGGACTTGAAGAACCCCCTTATTCCTTGCTGTTCTCCATAACTTATTCCTTGGGATCATATTCTGAATTTATATATTATGTGTATATGTTACTGTGTGCTAACACTGTGAGTTGCTTTTTATCCAAGAGCTCTGAAGATTGAGTTCCCATTGCTCCATTTGCCCCCCCTCCCCCTTTTACCTTGCAGATCACAGTGATCTGCAAGACTGGACAATGTCAGCACACAGTGGGGAGCTCATGGGAGTTTCCTTTCCTCTGTATTGAAATATATAGAAGTCCCATACTGGAGAATCCTCCAGATATGGCATTCTATAGTGAGGAGAGGAACATGTGATGTCACCTAGCTTTCCATATCTGCAAGATAAATGGAGTAAACAGAGCAGATTTGCTCTAAAAAAAAAATCCATTCTATAGTTCTTGGGGGCCAGCCAATTATTTAAAATGGTCTTGTGTGGACCCTATACTGTCCATTTAAGGTGTTAATACTTAGTACTGCATTTAACTTTCAATGCTGCTACTTTCCTATGAGGAAACACTACTTCTAGCTTTAGAGGAGAGTCCAGCTCTATGCAAAATTTCCATTGCTTCATATTTTATACTTTCTACTGAAGAAAATTACATTCTGCTGTATTGCATAGGATCTATTGCAGACCCAGAAAGTGACTGGCAGCACTCCAGCTGTTGCTGATAACACCCATCATTCACAGTTACCCCAAACCCTAACTGTTTTACACTGCAAATCCCACAATAGGAGGTGAAGACCAAGATCTTGTGCTGAAATGCTTCCTATGCAGCCCTGCATTATCCAGTTCATCAAATACCAGTATTATTACCTACAATTACATCTAAGAGAATGCATTCCAGAACAAACCAATTGTATCATAGATGACAAAAAAATCCCACACATTCCTGTTAATTTAAATGGGGTTTTTAACCCTTAAAGGGATAGTAATATTTCACAATAAAAGCAAGTATTTGGGCCATGGAGAGTGTTAGTTCAATACTGTCAGAGCTGTAGTTCAATAGTAATTGAATGATAAAGTATCCCCCCTCTCGCCCCTTTTACCTAGTGTAAGCCACCTCCCCTCAGATGTGGAATCTGGTCTCTTGACCAGACAGCTCACAGCAAGGGACAGTCTTCTTATTGTGAGCATAATGAAAATCCTGCCTCACTTGACAAGTTTTTCATGTTTTACCTTATGCTCACTGAAGATTGTCCCTCGCTGAGATCCATCCTGTCAGTCTTGATGCTCTGAGGTGAGAAGTGTGACATCAGTAAAAGGGGTGGGAGGGGGATACTTTATCATTCAATTACACTTGAACTACAACTCTGACAGTATTGAAATAACACTCCCCATGGCCCAAACACTATGAAGATTAATTGGAGCTGCTTTTATTTTTAAACATTACTATCCCTTTAAATGCTAAAAAGGTGTGGAGCCTGTCAGGTATTCTAGTATATATATCCTTTTTTAAATGTACATTTTCCTTTTGTCCCCTGTGGCGTAGCTGGTTTACTCCAAAACTGGCCCCATTTTTTGGTGCATACAATCCAGTTTGTAATAGTTACACATCCTCTTCAGGTCAAGTTTACTTCACTTCCCACATACACGGCATACTGCAAGACTTCTTCCTGCTACATTTAACCCCAAATCAGATAAAAACTAGAGAAGCAAAATACAAATTTAGGATGGCTTGTGACTTTAATTTTATGTGAACCGATAACAAGGTGGACACGTGAATGTTTTGTGACCATTACTCAGCACATCTACAGACTTAGTCACAATGACCAATAAATTCATCGCTTCCTGTCAGATCAAATTTCTAATGTCAACACCAAGCGGAGGCAGCTGCTTACTATGTTATGAAATATTTATTAAGAGCTGGCGCATTAGAGTTAATAATACAAGCCTGCAAACAAGTTAGACTCTTAAATATTATGTTATTGCTACAGGGATTAAACATCCAATATTTATACAAGATATAGACATCAGACTGGTGGATTGGTTCTGGGATAAAGCAATTGAATAAGATGAAATAAGTGACTCACTCATATATATGCTCATACGTATCCTTGTTCATATAGAATGTACTAATCTGGTCTCTTTCCTCTTTTTGGTAACTGACGGTGAGTAATTGGAGTGAAATTAACTTCCAACCTGTAGTCAGATTTAAACACCACAGTTTCTTTCCTTTACTCTCCCTGTTTTCACATATAAGGTGATGCATAAATATAAGACCTGAAGTACATCTACTTTGATACTATTTACTTTAACAGTGCAGCAATGCACATGCCTATGACATTGAAAGGGTTAAGGGATGGCAGATGCTATCTCTGCTCTTTAGCAGATCCCACAAACTGTCCTCTGGTTCAGTAGGAAGCTACAGGGGGAGCCCAAAATCGCCAACCTGAAGTTCGCAATGTTGGGAAAATGAACACAGACAGCAGAGGCAGCTTTCAGAATTTAGTGCCTGTGGCAAAGTGCCACATCAACACTGGTCCTTAATCAAAATCTTGGGACACCCCTCTAGCAATCAGAGTTAATCAAAGTCAAATGCAGGAGTGAAGTGCTGACCTAATTAACTTGCATTATGTCACTGCATTGAGAACCAACAAGTGTTGACTTCCTTAAACTTTTTAAAAGGACTCCAATGAATTACAAGTCAATGGTTTGGAGGCCTGCCTAGCATTCTAGGGGATAACATTTAAAGGAGCAGTAAACTTTTTTTATGAAAAAATATATATTGTAGGGATTTTCCTATTGAGTAAAATAAGGGTACTCCCACTGCTGAGAGATTTATATTTCCAGAGTTAATATGGTTTAAACCCATGTTTTTTTACATTATCAGTGCCCTCTATTGGTCAAATTCTAATTAGTTTTCCTGTTAGATTCTAATGGATAGGAAAGTCAGAAAAGTCAGAGACATACAGTTCTCCACAGAATGTGATAGAAACTGCCTGTCACTTCCTGTCAGTTAGAACTATCAGGAAGTAAACACAGTAAATTCACTTCCTGATTATTTGAACTGCTATAAATTTTGAATAAAACATCTGATTGGATTGGAGTGACCTTGTTTTACTCAGCAGGTAAAGCTCTATAAAATATGTGTTTTCATAAATAAAAGTTTACTGCTCCTTTAAAGCAATGAGAATTGAAGATAATTTTATTTCCCCATTGTAGTTCAGTTGGTTTCCTCCAGAAGTAGTCCACCTTTGTGCACAGGGCCAAATCAACAACATGAAGGGGTTATGCACTAAGGAGTGATTACGAGGAGATAGAGCTGAGAAGACTTCTCTAATGATATCACATTTCCTTTGTTATTCTAAGGAGCCTACTAACTAACTAACATCTCCAAAGTGGGAGAAATCTTAGTGCATAGGCTCCATAGAATACCACAGGAAATGGAGAAGTGATATCACTAGAGAAATCATCTCCACTTTATCACCTCTTTATCACTCTGTAGTGCACCCCCCATGAAGCGTAATATGTATGTAAAAATATTTTCCATTTAAAATACAGGTATACATCTATTAGGGTTGCACCGATACCGATACTGGTATCGGTGCCGATACCAGCATTTGCGCGAGTACTTGTACTTGCGCAAATGCGGCTGATGCCAGCACCGATACCCTGTGTCAGGGTCGGTGCTGCAGAGAGGGAGCCCGGGGAGCTGCTCACAATGCTCCCCAGTCACCTCTGTCCCTCCTGTAGCGTCGGATCATTGCCGCGGGTTACCATGGCAACGCTCCGACACTGACCTCTGCCGGGGCTCGCAAGAGAACAGTGAGCACCCGGCAGAGGAGAGTAAGGGAGGCAAGATGGGGCAGCGGGTGGTGAAAGAGGCAGAGAGTGGGGTCAAGAGGAATAAAAAGAGGCAAAAGGAGGGGGGCCAAGAAGAGGCAAAAGGAGGGGGGATCAGGAGGGAGAGAGAGGCAAAAGGGTGAGTCAAGGAGAAGGAGGGGGAGAAAGGGGGATCAAAAGGGAGAGAAAAGCCAATGCAAAAGAAGGGGGCTCAAGAGGGGTAGAATGAAGCAAAAGGGGAGAATCAAGAGGTGGTGTGTGTATGTATGAGTGTGTGTATATATTTCAAGTACTCACCAATACCAATTACCAATACTTTTTTTTGCGGTCATTTGCCAGTTTTTCAAGTACCTAAAGCATATAGGTACTTAGAAAACTGGCAAATTACCGCAAAAAAAAGGTATCGGTAATTGGTATTGGTGAGTACTTGAAAAAAAGTATCGGTACTCGTACTCGGTCTTAAAAAAATCGGTATCGGTGCATCTCTAACATCTATTGACAGCAATATTTTGCATATATCATTCACAGAAGGTGTTTTGCATTACAGAGACAATAGTCAAATCTTAGTACGAAATGAAGCCATGCTATAAAATCAGTTTATTACACACAGTTATTCTAGCCAAGGGATCACCATTACATTTCAACAATCACTAACTAACAGAACAATAAGCTATAACCAGGAGCAGGAATCAATTAGCTCTCTGGCTGCTAGAAACTACATCACCTATTAACCCTTTGAGGGCCTGAGAGGTATCCAACTCATTGCAATGCAATGCATTGTATATCTCTCTGGGAGCTCAAAGAGTTAAAAGAAGGGTGGCAGGGGACACAGCTGGAAAGCCAAAGGTTGCCTACCCCTAAGTTATCCCATAACCATTTTTCTGAAAAGATAAACTAATCATACAGTACAGACAGATGCACAGTTAAGTACACACAACCACCTACTTCTAGCTAATTTACCACTTTGGAATGGAAACCAATTCTCAACCTAATGACATCTGCCAATCTCCATCCTACTAGAAATACCTACTAAGTTCGTGCTGACCATACACTGAGCAGCATTGTCAGTATTCTTTTAAAGGGATAGTAATACCACAATTAAACTTTAGCTCTGAGTATTATTTACATTTTTTTGCACTATATATAGTTACTTACAGTGTTGTAGTTCAAACACTATTCAAGAGGAAAAGATCCCCCTCCCGCCCCTTCTGGCCGCCTCCCATTAGATCTGTGATCCAGTCGTGGGACCAGATGGATGCAGCGAGGGCCAATCTTCACACAGTAATTATAAGGAAAACCCAGCCCACTTTGACGAAGGAGGGCAGGATTTTCTTTTGCTTACTGAAAATTGTCCCTCACTGCGCTCCATCCGTGCCTGACAGAGAGGCAGCATGATGCAGTGAAAGGGGCGGGAGGGGGATCCTTTGGTCTTGAATAGTGTTCGAACTACAAATCTGTACGTATATAGCGCAACATATTAAAAAAATGTAAATAATACTCAGAGCTAAAGTTTAATTGAGGTATTACTATCACTTTAAAAACCACAATTTATATGGACTATATAGTAACACACTGATGTATCTCGGTTCACACAAATTAAATCTTTACATGCAAGATGTAACTGCATTTTTATAGCTGAGAAATGTTTATGCATCAGCTTACCCCTTTGAGTCCCCAAGGGAACACTCAAAGAGTTAACAAGAATAAAACAGTAAGATGTTAAAGGAACACTAAAACCAAAAAAATAAGATTGTGTTACATAACTTTAAATATCATGTACTTCCAGCTAAATAGTTATTTTATGTTAAAGCCCTAAAATCTAATGATAAACTTGTAATTTTAATGCATTTGTAGACTCTCCTATATATTAGACACTATTTGGTTAATTGTTTGTGCAGGGCTAATGCTGTTAATGTATTGAGATTAGTACCCACTATTCTTCCATTCAGAAAGGCTGATATGTTATCTCTGGCCCATTAACAGACAATAAACAATCTCACTTCAGAGCCACTTATCAAGACTGCTATTGTAATGGGAGCCCGGGAGCCCTGGTAAAAAGACAGGAATGTGAGCTCTGAGACAGCTAATCTAAGACTAGATTCTGAGCTTCAGAAAACAAAATCGAGATTTTTTTTAAGCATGGAGTATAAAGTATTTAAATGTGTATAATGATACAGCATTTTTGTTGTTCACATTCCTTATACATGACTGGAATTATAACATTGCTTCAACTTCTATTTGAAACATCTTTTACACAGTAACATAGTTGATGAGCATACCTGGGAACTTCCAGTTGAGGTCTGCCCGGAGGGGAGTCCTCTGGTGCAGCAGGGGGTAACAATAATGATGCAATTTCTGTCAAAAAAGGGGCGGGACTTGACACAAGTTGGGGGGCAGGGCTTAAAGGTGACACACAGAAGGCTGAGGAAGGAGGAACACCTGGAGAAACAGCAGATATGGGCAGAGTTTCAACAGAAACTCCCCACATCCGGAGGAATCTGCCTCTGCCCCGGAGACCTGGTAAAGTTCTGTCAAAACCGGAGTCTCCGGGGCAAATTTGGAGAGTTCCCAGGTATGGTTGATGAGACTGAAAAAAGACATGCGTCCATCAAGTCCAGCCCATGCCAAATCACCCCGTTGATCCAAAGGAAGGTAAAATAAAACAAACGCTGAAGCCATATCAAATGAACCCCTTAACAACCAACCTCGGCAGCACATGGCCGGTAGTTAAGGTCCACAGAACTTTATTTTCCCTAATGTAATAATGGATCCCCAAGAGGAGTGCAGCCAGAACTGTCACCGATCCTTAAGTGCTGCGACCGTAGTGACAGTCCTGGTACATCAAGGGTCATTAAGGGGTTAAGCCCCAAGTGGATAAAATATTCCTTCTTGACTCAAAGTGGAAGTCAGATAATTCCCTGGATCAACAGCCTATCTGCTTTGAAGCAGATGACAGTATGATGATATTTATCATCACGCCAGATGTGAACAAGTATTGCTGTGATTTTCAGTTATTCCCTGTTTAGTCTTAGATAGGAATCCTGGGGACCACAACTTATTCTAGAGCAGTCGTTCTCAATCTCTTTTTGGTCAAGGCATCCCAATACACAATATGGAAATTTCGGGACAAACCTAGCACATGTAATGTAATTCATCAAGGGCACGATACATTAATATACAGTTATTATTAGATCTCACAATCATGCTAACAAAAATAAACATTTTGTGAGGAACAATTTCCACAAATAAACATTTAAAACTACATAGAAAACATGCAGCATCCTAAGTTGATGTCTGTGGCAAACCAAAGTACCACTGCACCCTGGTTCTAGAGAGATCACCAGTTTAGAAAAGAATATAAAATGTATATATTTTTGATACTTTTGATGTATACATAAAGCCCCACAAGGATTTGTGAAAGCATCCCCTGTCCCTGTGGCTATTTGTGCAAGACAAATGTCCTCTAGCAATGGCCGTAGATCTCTAGTAAAAAGGAAAGCATCACAGTGCATTAAAAATAAGAAGTGTATAAATATCAAGTGGATATCTGCAGCCATGAGAGTGACTGCTGCACAAATGGCAAAATGAGGCATTACTGATTAATTACACTGTAAATCTCCTACAAAACATCATTTGTAAGATACTAATCCACACCCTGTTTCCTGTAAGATCATTATCCCAATCACTCAGGCAAGACTGCTGCTCTCTATATTTGTAGTTCACAGTTATTTTTCTCACACCTTCTCCAAGACTTGAGATGTTTAAAGGGGAATTATACCTTAGGAATAAGTGGCTTTTAATTTGTTTACTAACTTAACGTACCAATTGTAAGTGTTCTTTATCCCTCTGAGTGCCAGATGGGTACGCAACGCATTGCAAAGCAATGTGTTGCATACCCATCTGACACTCAAAGGGTTAAACCACAGTTTCTGAACCTCAAAGTCTTATTGATCTCCCTGTCTGAGAACATGGGAACTCATCAACCGGAAACATCCCCTAATTACACACCTGCACCAGCTAAGGAAATACTTAACCCTTTGAGTGCCACGCAACACATTGGGGAGAAATGTGTAGCATATCTCTCTGGCACTCAGAGTGTTAAATGTGCACTGTACTTCTGAATCATGGTTGAGAAACTCTGCTATATACAGCAGTCATGCATATCTGTTTTTTTACACTTCTGTAGTGTATATAGTGATTATAGTGATTGCTACTGAAGTCTACCTCTGGGTCATACCTCCTCACAGCAAACAATGGGCCTCAGTGGAACTGAATGGTTTGTATGGGTTACCTGACTGCATGGCAGCACGACCGGCACTTAAGGACCACTGACCTTTTTTTCCCCCAATCGATTCAGGGATCCCCTAGCAGCGTGCAACCCTACAGGGACCCCTGAATATACATATATGTACATCATGGGTACTTTAGGCACGTTGTTATACCTAAGAAGTATATGTACGTCATGGGTACTTTAGGCACGTTGTTATACCCAAGAAGTATATGTACGTCAGACATCCTTAAGGGGTTAATCATATTGTAAACTGAAACACCTAGCAGGAGACTACTAGATAAATTGAAATAAAAACATTAAAAATAGTTAACTGACTACTGTATTATGTTGTGTAGAGATGTGCATGTCCCTTTAAACCTCTGAGTTCCAGAAAGGTATCCAGTGTATTGTGTTGCCATACGTTGGATACCTCTCTGCCATTCAGAGGGTTTTGTTTTTGTTTGTTTTTTCAATGACTTTTTAACAACTTTTTATTAGGCATTAGGTACAAAGATGAGCGTTTTTATAAGATGACATAAATAAGCACCTAGTTTGCCGAGGCTCTCCATCCAAAGAACCCTGACCAAAACCCCCAGGGGCAAAAGCAGAGGATAAGACTACTACGAGTCATCCTAATAGATAGTAATTATTGGATTAATGTTTTGGTGATTGCATTGGTGTATGTGGTATGCCCACATTTTTGTAAATTAGAACACAACAGTAACAAAATAGTAAATAAGAATAAACCGACCCAGCCCCCATGTCCAGATTCTCCCTTCATCGCCACTCTAGAGTGGAACCTTCTCTGGCCCCCCAAGACCTGAGTTTTTTTTAATGTCCCAGTGCAGTGTGCAGCAGAGCAGGACCCCTAAATTACATGATGTGCCAGGACCGTCATGGGTCCTTAACGCAAGTTTACCTATGGCGGTCATAGCATTTCACGGGTCCTTAAGGGGTTAATGTCTTCTGTTCTACCTTATTTGAAATGTTTTTCTCAATTTGGCAACACTGGGGAATACCTATAAATGAATCATTATAAAACTGAATTTTTCACATTCTGCAGTTCATAATAATATTGCACTGCACATCTACAATCATTGTAGATATAATGGAAACCAACCTGATGGGTATGTGTTTCCCATCAAAGAAATGGATTGAACAAAATAAATGTACTAACTGGAAAATTGGAAATGTGACAGAGCCATCTACAAACATGACAAATGATTTAAGACTATATTCATCTCCATGATTTATTTGTACTGTCTAGTTTTCTTCTCCATCCTATCTAGGTGTGCAGACTAAGGATCACATACACAAAAGAGGGCCAGTTTTAGGGCAAACCAACTGCACTACAATGGACAATTTACAATTCCTCATTTAAATAGGTCTTTTAATTATTTGAATGCTAGTGTGGTTCTCCTATGGTGCAGTCGGTCTGCCCCACAACTGTTCCTCTTTTGCTAAATGCTATGATCCTTAGTCTTAAAGGGACAGTAATGTCCCATAAAAAATTCATGTTTTTTTGTAGAGTTTAAAAAAATAAATTATGTGTCACAAATCCTATCTCTCAAACCTTTATGGTTTGGAGATATTCGCATCTAAAGTTTCCCTTTTTCTGATGTCAGCGGTAAAGCTGACAGCAGGAGATTCGAGTTGGCCGACTCGAGGAGGCTCTTCAGCAGAGCCGAATTTTTGTTATTTAAAAAGAACTACTTCATTGGAACGGTCTACAAAGTGTGATTGTAAATCAAGCACACTTTGTAGACCTTTCCGATTAAGTAATTATTTTTAAATATCGCAATTTCGACCCTGCTGCAGAGCCACGGGCTGGTCCCTGCACCTGGATCTCCTGCTGTCAGAACAGCGCGGACGTCAGGAGAAGGAGAAGGAGGGGGAATTTCACAAGCAAATATCTCTCAATCTGTAAAGGTTTGAGAGACAGGTTTTGTGCCACATAATTTATTTTTTTGAAACTCTACAAAACAAGAAGAATTTTTTATCGGACAATAGTGTCCCCAGACCCTCTCAGAACAATGACACAGTATTAAAGATAGAACCAAATGTACTTTAATTTTGTCTAAAGCTTTTACTTCTTAAAGTGTTAGTAATGTCTACATTTTCTAAATGCTAATATTGCAGCTATTATAAAATGAAATTAAACAACCCCAGTCACATCTCTCAAACCTTTATGGTTTGAGAGATATAGAAGACTAAAGTTCCCCGCTCCCTCTGCTTTCCCTGATGTCAGTTGTAAAGCTGACAGCAAGAGGTTCGCTTAGGCCGACTTGAGCCAGCTCTTTAGCAGAGCCGAAATAGCAAAATGAAAAATTAATAATTCATCGTAATGGTCCACAAAGTGTTCCTGCAAACCAGGTAGACCATTCCAATGAAGTATTTCTTTTTACATTTTGCTATTTTGGCTCTGCTGAGGAGCCACTTGCTTGTCCTGGGACCAGGATATCCTGGCGTCAGCTTACAGCTGAAATCAGGGAAAGTGGAGGGAGAGGGGAACTTTAGCCTTCTATATCTCTCAAACCATAAAGGTTTGAGAGGTGGTACTGGGGCTGTTTAATTTCATTTTATGCAATATTAGTGTTTATAAAATATAGACATTACTAACACTTTAAATTTACTTGCTTCTCTTTGGTGATTTTGGCTGCATCAGCAGCTGTTAATGGGAGTATGTTTCACTATGGGAGGAGACAGAAAGTGAGAGGAAGGTACCAAGGAGCTCCGTGTCTGACTCCAATCCCACATGATATCACACAGCACAATTGTACTAAGCGACTGTGCAGAAGACATCAGTAATTCTGATACATTCTGGAAGTAGTGTAGGCTGGGGCAAGCTGTCCTAGCCCCACATTACTTCCAAAAGACATTACAATGGCTAATTTCTTTTTCACTGTTTCTCTGTATTAATGTGGTGCACTCTGTTGCCCAGGGAAAATGCCTCCTTCCAAACAGGCACCAGCAAGGGTACAAGGCTTGTTCTGTACTCATGTTGAAGCTCGAAATTAAGTGTCCCCATCTCTAGAAAGTTGCACAATAAAAATGCAATAAGGACTACAAGACAACACTGCTCGCTACCAGACAGGCATGCTTTAATACTAGCTTATGTCGTGTAGAGGTGTGAGTGTCCCTTTAACCCTTTGAGTGCCAATGCATTGGCTATCTCTCTGGCACTCAAAGGGTTAATGCCCCATCACATCTGGAGACATTTTTTGGCTTTCACTGTAAATATTATTTCCCAGAATGGATCGTTAATGAAATATTAACCCCATAAGGTACAAAAGTGTGTGCAATGTATTAAAAAGCAAAGCATTGGACACCTCTCTGGCCATTAAGAGGTTACTATAAATTATCCTATATAATAATTCGCTAGAAAGTTTGTAACGATGCAGTCATGCGCAGTAAAGACTTCCCGTGATGAGGCTGATACAGAGGGGGCACTCTGAAGGAGCATCCATCTCTGTATCAGCAGCGGCGCGGGTAGTCTCTACTGGGCATGACTGCACCGCGACCGGCTGGCACTGTATCAGCCGCGGCGTGGGCAGTCTCTACTGTGTATGACTCTCCCGAGACCGGCTGGCAGTGGCACTGTGGCCAGTGTAACGGGCTTGTCAACTAGTGTATATATAGATAGATACACTGTCAGTCCACTGCAGGATGAGGGTATGGACTATAATCTGCCATACTGGTCCAGTTCAGGTTAGCAGATATTTGACCAGAACCTGCAACCCTGAGGTTTGATCAGATTCCACAGCTGGCGCTTAACCAACTGAGCTATCTCACCGGGTTAGGGGGCGTGGCAACCCTAACTACCGGGTAGGAGTGGGAGGGATCTGGAAACCAATTCATACCAATGTGGGAGGTTTTGCCTCATTGATGTGAAAGGGTTTCCTGATCCTGCCCACACCTATCCAGTGGTTCAAGTAGGGTGGAAGCAGGAGAGCCCTCCTGCTCCCCTGGGTCGCCTCTATTGATCTCCTAGCCAAGATCAGTAGCTGGGGGCATCAGGATGGTCCTGATGCCCCACCACGATGTCTGCCCTTAACCCTTTGAGTGCCAGGCAGGTACGCAATGCATTGCACCCAAAGGGTTAACAATAAAATAAAAACAAGGGTTTACCACACGGATGGTGCCATGCAACAACTCCTAGTATATATTATAAACAGAATGCACTGAAGTTAACCTGTCACCTTAAAATAGATTTAAATAATTTTAAAGAACATCAAAAACAGCCTAGATGCTGAGCTCACCATAGTTTATGAGAAACTAACTTTTATTTATTGGTGGCAGAGTGTGGCACTTTATGCTAATTAGCTTCTGCACTGGGCCAATAATACCACACACTGTGCTACAAATGTATGTGTAGAGTCCACACACTGAGGTCATTTCTAATAGCATAAAGACATGGACATAACAAATCAACATACTATACAGGGAATTAACAAAAAATCTCATACTGTGCTACCAAAATATAAATATATATTTCTCTACAGAAAAAAACATGGCTAGTACAATATATAGGCAGATCTGAAATCTGAATTATCAAAAAACACAAACAAAACTTAAATTTAGAATGAGATGGGGTCACTGTAATAAAGTTAAATAATTTAATATATGTTAGATAATAGATCCCAATTGCATTAAAAGTATCAGGAAAAGCTGTAAAATTACTCTTATTCTTTCTAGCTTATAGAGCAAATCCTTACATGCAAGGGAGTGGCTTGTCAAGGTTGAGCAAAGGACACAGGTTTATCAAGTTCAGACTTTACTTGATCTCATCCATGTGGATCTAAAGGAAGGCAAACATTCTGTGACTGAAACAAAAGCTGGAGTTTCACGCTGGGAGCGGTTATGTAGTGGGCGAGAATGCAGGCTTCTGGATTGCATCACACAAATGCCCATATTCTTGGTTCCTCTCCCTATGATTTTACTGTGTTATACAAAAAAAACCCAGTAGATGTGAACTCATACAGCACATATACTTTTACCAGGCCACTGAATGGATACTGTCATATGAAAGTCATTCAGCTCACCCACTGACACACACACATTCCCACATAAAAATTCCCATTGATATAAATGGGCCTTTAACCTGTTGAATGATAGTGTTCAAGTGGTTAAAAACCCCATTTAAATCAACGTGAATTTTGGGAATTTGTACAGTGCAGTTGGTTTGCTCCAGAACTGTACCCCCTTTATTTAGCACATCAGCTTCACTCATATTGATAATTTGGTCCGTTTTTGTAGTTGATGTTCTTATCCACATGTATTTAGGAAAACATAACAACCAACACCACTACAGCTACTTATGTAGAAGTAGAGGTCACGGTGGCTAGACCAGGAGTGGCCAATGTGAGGCCCAGGTGCTGCTACAGGAATACAATTCCCATTATCCCTTACCAGCCATTTAAAGTTGTAGTCTGGCAACAGCTGGAGAGCCTCACGATGCCTACCCCTGGGCTAGTCCCAAAGCCTGATCATTTTGGTACATGACATCCACATCAGCATATGCTTTATATTGGTGTTTCTCTTATATTTCAAAGCCTAGGACTTCCTAGTTACTTTCCTAAAGCTGACAGGGATCATTAATAATGCAAAGAGGGTAATTTGCACATGCAAATAGCTCATCAGTGATGCTGAACTAGGACAGCTGGACTGCCGTCATTGCAGGATCTGTATAGGGTGACCACATATCCAGTCTGCCATTCAGGGACACTGCAGAGACGAGAGCAGCAGAGTACTTGTTCTCGGCTTTAGTGCAGTCATGCGGAAGAGGTCATTGTACATCACCAGACATAGTACACTGCCTGCTCTTTATCTGGCGCACCACAGATTTCTAAACACTAGAGGGGGAACTGCCCTTTGACTGCTGTGACAGGAAGTGATGACAGTGGTGGACTATAAGAACAAGTACTTCATGCCCTTAGACTAGCCTTATACTACTACAAAATTGTACTGCAGCTCCTGTTTGATATCAGGATGAAGGCTCCATTCTCTCTAGTGTTTAGCGATCTGTCTGGAGGCCATTTTTTTCCAGGACTTTTTATTGTCCCAAGAAGTCATCATCAGGGACAAGGGACACACATTCAAAATAAGGGACTGTCCTGGGTAATTAGGGACAGGTGGTCAACCTAGATCTGTATGGTGTGCTTTAGGATATTTCCTCCCTGTGTAAGACAAAAAAAAAAAAAAAAAAAAAAGATTGGACCCTGGGTAGGACACTACTCCTACACAGACTGCTAAATTCTATAGTAGGCATGTTCCTAGTTGAGCATCTCTAACCAGTACTTTGCATATGAAAATCATCCTTCAGAATGGTCACCCCAAGGGTAACAGGAGATTCCAAAAGTTGACTCTTTGCTCTAAGTGCTTAGAGAGATCAGTTACACCTCACATACATGACCCCACAAGGCCAAGACAAATGGATGGAGTTGGCTGTTACCTTGTTCAGAGAGGAATTGCCTGGCACTTTGTGGCTGGACTATCCTCATGGCAGGATAAGTATGATGTGCTTTAGGATATTTCCTCCCTGTGTAAGACACTAGTGAGCTAAAAAAAAAAAAAAAAGATTGGACCCTGGGTAGGACACTACTCCTACCGAGACTGCTAAATTCTATAGTAGGCATGTTCCTAGTTGAGCATCTCTAACCAGTACTTTGCATATGAAAATCATCCTTTGGAATGGTCACCCCAAGGGTAACAGGAGATTGCAAAAGTGGACTCTTTGCTCTCAGTGCTTAGAGAGATCAGTTACACCTCACATACATGGCCCAACAATGTATGGGGTTGACTGTTACCTTATTCAGAGAGGAATTGCCTGGCACTTCGTGGCTGGACTATCCTTATGGCAGGATAAGTATGATGTGCTTTAGGATACTTCCTCTCTGTATAAGGATCTATTGAGCTAGAAAAGATTATACTCTGGGTAGGACCCTATTCCTACAGAGCCTGCTAAGTTCTGTAGCAGGCTCGTTCCTAGTACAGCATATCGGACCAGTACTTTGCACAACTAATAACGTCCAAGCTTTATGTTTACTGATGCACGAAGCCAACTAAAGCAGTCCACTGATCACCACAGACTATGCCAGGGAATGGCATAGGTACAAGGACAGTGGTTGAAAAACCTTGTTATTTATAAAATAGGCCAAATGCTGAGCTGATGTCAGCGAAGGGTTGAAGGAATGAAAGTGTTCCCTTCATTATTTTACCACAGGAATCAGGCTATGGGCTCTATTTGATCATGATCAAAATCAGAACTATGTCAAATATCATCTAATGATAAAGGGGAAGACACTGGGAGAAACGTGCTCAAACAGGTCCGCTCCTTGCATGCAGCCAAAAATTCACCCAATTCTTCTTAAAAAGTTATAATTCTTTATCCATAAAAAGAGAAATTCATACTAACATGCAAGTGGTGCAAAGAGATACGACCCGCCTAACGCGTTTCGTATATGTAACTTAATCATATGCTGATCATCTCTTAGCCATTGGAGTACCTGGCTAAGAGATGGTCAGCCTATGATTAAGTTACATATACGAAACGCATTAGGCGGATTGTATCTCTTTTGCACCACTTGCATGTTGGTATGAATTTCTGTTTTTATGGAATGCAATAAAGAATTGTGACTTTTTAAGAAGAATTGGGTGAATGTTTGGCTGCATGCAAGGAGCGGACCTGTTTGAGCACGTTTCTCCCAGTGTCTTCTTGTTTGCTGAAGCCTTCTAGCCAGAGGTTGGAGAGGTGCTCCGGGTCCACACAACCTATGGGCTATGGTGAGTTACATTGATGAACACTGAAACAGAACGATTTGTAGCAGCAATTGATAATTTGTTTCAAAAAGTATAATGACAAAGGGAATGGAAATGCAAGCATCCACACAGTCATGATGAGGAGATATTTAAAACTAGCTAAATATTATCCATAATAACCCCAATAAAGGTCCAGTGAGGACCAAAAACATTCAGCTGAGATCTAGATGCTTCTACCTACAAAAAATGAGTACTGTGTGTAGATATATCTGTGTGATTGTGTAAATAAGTTATTAACTGGATTCATGAAAATTGTTAACCAAAATAAACTAAGACAAATCCATTATGGTAATTTTACAAGTAAATTACCTCTAATTATCTCTAAAATGAGCAACATTAACGTGTTACCTTAAAACAAGTCTAGTTTATTTCAGCAAGTCAAAATCTACACATATGTTGTACTTATTCCTTTTCTGTAAAATAAATAACTTTGAAAAATTAACCTATATATTTTGGTGGAACAGTTTAGCACATTATGCTACTTCCCGCCACATTATGCTAAATAGTTATGGTTGAGGCAAAACTCTCCAGGCTGTTAGAAATGTTCCCAGAGTGTGGGTTCTGTCTACAGTTATTTCTAGCACAATCTTTGGTAATATTCGCCTATCACAGAAACAAGCTGGCATAAAATGTCACACTGTGCCAAAACCACATTATAGTTAATTAACAAATGGTTAATACTACATATAGGCTGCTTTTATATCTACTAAAATTAACCAAAATCGTCTGAGGCTGACAGGCCCACTTTAAAAGTCCAATTTCCCCTTCCAGAGTGACCTTAAGGTTTTTAGGGATGGACTGGTATGGTGTCACTTTCATTGCAGAAAACCCTTTCACTGACCTTCAGAACATAATTACATCCAGCTTTCCCAATATGCCAAGGACACAATTATGCTCACAATTGTAGAAGGGGATGCTTGTAATATCAGGGATATACAGCTAGCAGCTCGAATTTCACTCCAGGCCAGGGCAAATTCTTTAGGTTTGTGGGAAATATTTGATTTTTAACAGAAAACATTGGTAAACTATGTTAACCATGTTTAAATACAAGAAAATGTTTAAAGGGATAGTAATACTTTGTTTTATCTTTATTTTATAGGCATTAAAAAAACATGAAGAACAATATAAGTCTTATCTCTCAAACCTTTATGGTTTGAGAGATATTCACAAGCAAAGTTTCCCCTCCCGCCCCTTTTATCTAGTGTAAGCCATCTCTTCTCAGATGTGCAATCTGGTTGTAAGACCAGACAGATAACAGAAGGGGACAATCTTCTTCCTACGAGAACAATGAAGGCCCTGCCCCCCTTGACAAGTTTTTCAGCTTTTTCCCTTATCTTAATTGAAGATTGTCCCTCTCTGCAGTCTACCTGGGCACCTCCCTTCTGATCTGGCTGTGTTACATCAGTAAAAGGGACGGGAAGGAGATACTTTGTCATTGAATTACTCTTGAACTACAACTCTGACAAAATTGAAATAACACTCTCCAAAGTCCAAATACTATGATGATTAATTAGAGCTGCTTTTATTATGAAACATTACTACCCCTTTAATGTTGTCCTTTTAAATACAAAGAGCTTTTCTGGAAGGTGACATCAGAGAACTAGTAAAAATGTATTTAAAGTTTTTTAGACTAAAGAGTCAAGCTTTACAAGCAAGAATGCACTAGATCTTTTTTAAGCATCTGACTGGGGTCAGTACAGGATTTGTCCTTTGCTTAGTAGTAGAAGCCGAAAGATGGAATATAAATATATTTGTAATAGTAAATGTAATTATATTTTCACCTTTAATCACTCTAAAATATTGTGTTGATCATTCTCTTACTAAAAAATGGCAATTGCTTGTTCATCCTTACCTCATCTCCTCTAATCTCCAGCCCTCCACACCCCATACACAGTATCGAAATGTTCTCTTTTACATATCATTCTCCTATACCGGATTGTAAGTATACTCACAAATAAATCTTCCTATTTGGTGTTCATTGTACCCCAATACCCCTCCCTATTCTTTTTGTCCGTACCCTCCCACTCTTCCATTTTTCTTACAATAAAATATAAATAAATACAAATAAATAAATGTCTAATATTAAAAGTAAAGGAAGGGCCTCCACAAAATGATCTTATGTTAAAGGGACAGTAATAATTACTTTTAAGTTTATTAATTCGGTAGGCATAAAAAAAAATATGAACAACGATATAAGGCTTTTCTCTCAAACCTCTATGGTTTGAGAGATATACATTCCTAAAGTTGCCTCGTGAGACGAGTCAGCGATGTAGCTGACAGCTACAGAATCCGGTCATTTGACTGGACGGAGGCTCTTCAGCAGAGCAAAATCATGCTATTTCAAAATAAATACTTAACTGTAACGGTCTACAAAGTGTGCTTGCAAACCAGGCACACTTTGTAGACCGCTCCAATGAAGTATTAATGTTTAGATCGCATACACCTACACACTGCATTTGAAAAGACTAACATGCAAAAATATTTGGGAGATATATACCCTCTCCAGTAAAGTAACACTTCAACATCAGAACAGATGCACAGAATTTTAGCATTTTCCTTAGGACAGATCAAGCACAGTTACAGTCTACAATTTAGATTTTTACGAAGAGCAAAAACATTCACTAACATCCATGCTCTCAGATCTACCTCATTGGAGAGTGATATAACAGCTGTATGCGCCATTTTGTGTCCTGGGATCTTATTATCACAGCGTGCTGGAGAGCAACAGAACTGAGCAGGTCCAAGGCAGCAGAGAACGCGACCCGGAACATGGAGAAGAAAATAATTTGCGTTACTATTCTATCACAGTAGTATGGGCTACTCAGCTCCCTGGGTTGTGAATTGGTGGCGCCCTAGAACATGATTACCTAAATAACCACAATCAGATCCTCACGTCTGGTATATACCTTACAGTTGCGCTGAGGGGATTAACTCCTCCAGTACCAGGGCGGGTCCAAGCAATATTATGTCATCAATTCCCTCCAACATGTCTCACATGAAACCGGTCCACTCACTCCCTGCTCAGTCACCTAACTCCCACCCCGGACGTATATATGTTATATTAAAAACCATAAAAACGGGACAAAATTGTAATTTATATTAAAATGATGGGACAGTCTGGAAATATGAAAAAAACGGTACTGTCCCGTTTAAAAAGATACCTATGGTCAGCCTATCCCTGCTGGTTTGCCCCAAAATTACTATACTTTTCTTTTAAAAATATGCTATATTTTTAAAAGAAGAGTATAGTAATTTTGGGGCAAACCAGCAGGGATAGGCTGACCATAAGTAAAGTTTTCCTAGAGGAAAAAAAAATCTCCCTGGTTGAGAACCACTGAGCTATGCTATATAGAACGGATGCATACTGTAAAATCTACAACTCCATATACAAGTCATCTCCCAACCTACATCCTCCTCATAAGGTTTTAGGGAAAGGCTGTACAATGTGAGGCTCTCCATTTCCTGCTGGAGGATAATGGGAATTGAAGTGTAGCAACAGCTAAATGGCCTCACGCTGCCAACCCGTTCTAGGCGCTCTTGCCAGGTTTGTAAAGAGGAAGCTACATTTTACAACAAGTATAAAGGTTTATAATGTTTTCCTGTATTACTAATTTCCTTTAACACATTAAGAACCAGAGGGGAGAGCAACACATTGCAATTAATTGTGCACCCCTCCGGTCCTTAAAGTGTTAATACATATTTATTTAGTGAGTTAATATTGCTACAGTAGTAAACTTTTCTAGTGATCTAAATGGCTGCATTCTAATAAAGGAACTGTATCATTATGGTATATGTATAAAGACAGAAGTGGAGTCAAATCCATTGGAACAAACATTCCAATGGATTTAAATGAGGCATTTAACCCCTTGAATAGCTGAGTTTGCCAGCGCAATGAGACATCTCTAGCACTGAAGACATTTAAAGCCTTTTTTTTTAAAAACATTAGCATTTATATTTGGACCCCTATATGGTGCATGAGGTGTGCCCCAGAATTGTACTAATTTACTCATATATATATATATACTAGTTGAAGAGCCCGTTATACGGTCCACAGTGCCACTGCCAGCCGGTTGTGGGGCAGTCATGCGCAGTAGAGACTGCCCACGCCGCGGCTGATACAGAGCTGGACGCTCCTTCGGAGCATCCAGCTCTGTATCAGCCGCGCCGCGGGCAGTCTCTACTGCGCATGACTGCAGCACGCACAGCAGTGTCTACTGCGTACGACTCGTCATTACACACATTTATGGAATTATAATATAGGATATATATATATATATATATATATATATATATATATATATATATAGGGACCATTGGGATTAAATAAAAAGTCAAAGAAGAAATTCTGACCCGCACCAAGTGTACCACAGTGGACAAACACACATTCCCCTGCATTTAAATAGGGCTTACAACCTCACCAAGAACATTCTACAGGTTACAGGAACCATTTAAATCAACGGGAAAGTGGGGAATAAGGCACATTTATTGCTAGTTGTTCCTACTGAATTGTTAACTTTTTGTTTCAGAAAGTTTTTACATACTGATATGTACTAGATAAATATGGAAACAGACGCATATATAAAAACTGCATCAAAAATGTTATAAGATATTATCTAGTTTGGCCATATTTTAACCATTGATTTAACTGCTAAAGTCTGGAAAATAAATGATTCCATTAGGATAGTCCATTATTTAAACCTAGAGTTGCTGGAGACTACCTCTCCTATCATACTCAAACAACCACAGGATAATGGGAGTTGTAGTCTCCAACAGATGGAGGTCCAAAGATTGACTTGCCCTGGATTACATGTTTTGGATTAGTCAAAGTAATCAACAGAAAATGTCATGTTGCCAAAACTGCACCTCCATTGTGAAGATGTCTGAAAGCAATTTACTGCAATCAGTGGCAGCGTGATTAACATGAAAGCTATACTTAACACGAGATGTCCGTATGAAATCAGCAGGAAAATATACGTAAACGTGACCTGTCACCTTAGCAAAGACTACTGCATTTTTGTTGTATAATAATGACCTTAAAAGACATCAATAATGACTTTAAAGACTCACTTTCCCTATAAAGGAATGTTTTTCTTAGGTGTTAAAAACAAATGAGGCATTTACAGGTTTGGAACGTAGCAAAAGAGTAGCAAAAGAATTATGGAAAGTGCTGCTCAGAGCAATTAGGGAGGTTTTGCCTCTAGCTATGCTTCTTATATCCACTTGATGAATGTGTCTATGTCTGTGCAAATACTTGTAGTGCCGTACTAAATGCAGCAGTGGAGGTATGACAAAAGGCCACTTGTAAAATAACTTGAGGAGGAAAGGAAAAAGTTATAATGCTCACTGACAAACAACAGAGGATCTTATGCACCAAGAAAAAAAGAGGAGCGATTCTGCAGCAAATCAACTGTACCTTAGTGAAGAAATAAACATTCCCCAAATTCCAGATGAGTTAAATGGTGCTCTTAAACCCTTAACTGCTAGATAGGCCTCCAACACATTGTGAAGTAATGCATTAGAAACCTCTGGAGGATTTAAGGGATTAAACGCCTCATTTAAATCAATGATACATTTTTATTTATCCCCTATGGTGCAGTTGGTTTACACCAGAATTGCTCCATAGGAAAGCTATGTTATGATAAGTGGTAGTTATTAATTACCAGGTCCCCAAGCACAGCTGAGTTCCTAATGCTTTGCCTCCTCCCTCACTAATCCCAGTTCCTCTCACCATTATGTCCACTTCCTATCCAGCCACACTCCCACGCTCTATCGCCACCCACCGTGACTTCATGCACCCATAGCAGTGAATATCCCTCCCTGAGGACAGTTGTGTAAATATTTAAGGACCCTAGGGGTGTGCACTCTCGTCTTTACAGGCCTAATTGGTATTTTATTCATTTAGACTAGCAGCTACCAATTCAAGTCCTCAGAGCCCCAACAAAAGCAGGTTTACAGGATCTCCTCACATGAACATAGGTTGATCGATCAGTGTATAATTTAGTGTGAAAGAACCAGCTATTCTCAAGTGAAGGGATACTGAAAATGTGCACTGTTGATGTGTTCTTACAACTGGAATTGGGAACCACTGGTCTGAGTTGCTAAGGAACAATCTATTGATGTGGCAGCAAGCTATGATGACTGCAGTTGGGGCCAACTTCACAAAATAACTGAGTTTCTAATCAATACACCATTGTTCATGTATAGATATCCTTAAAATCTGCAGTGTTTGTGTGTGTTTCTTGAGAACTGGAACAGGAAACCACAAGTCAAGGCAACTGCTCTACAATAATGAAGATGTTGCAAATATATGTCCAAATTAGTAGGCACTGATGTATAGAGTCAGTCATATTGGCTACTATTTTCCAGAATGTGCCTGTGAATACAGCTTGCAACAACATTTCTGCATTTAGAAAAGATCATTGGGATTTTGTAGTATGAGGGACCTGCACTGCAAATGGATTGTTTTGCTGCATCAATGACAAATCACATAGGTTATCACATGTGCATCAGCCATTCATGTCTGGCTGGTATACCACGTGCCTTCCCATTGTCTCTGGATCCAGCCCATTCCTTTAAAAAAAAAAATCAGTCCTTGCAATCCACTCAGTCCACTGACAGGGTGGGGGAAATACATGCTAGAATGTTTTGATGACTGAACACAGTAAGCATTTCGTCTGATTCTGATAATCCATGTTGTGGAGGTTATTCCATCTTCACCACATGCCTTGTCCCCCCATGGACAGCTGAGTTGCATCCTTCAGCACCCCTTTTCTGGACAACTCCAATCCCTGTGATGCCATACGCATGCCATCCATCCTTCAGTAAACCTTTCCTGGAAAGTTCTGTTAATTTGTTGGTGCAGGTGCACCATCAACTCTTCAGCATCTGTCCCCTGGACGGTTCCATGATACACTCTTACCTGCTGCATTGTGCAGCATCTGTCCTCGGAGCAAGTCCATCCTAATAAAGTGAGTCAAATGGTAGGTAGCTGAGCAGGGGAAATAGTGAGGGCACTCATTGAGCTTGGGTTCCAGAGGAAGATAAAGGCTAGCACAGACCAGTGAAAGTTAGATAGACTTAATTTTGTGATTCCAGACTGGCCTAGACTTTGAACAGGCTTTGATGCCCATTCATTCTTGCTGTAATAAATCCTTAATGTTGTTGAACTACAGTTCATTTCTTATGACCCCAGAGAGTGGCTCTGCTATCCAGGGGAATTTCTCCACAGGTGGGAACAAAGGCTTAGAGTAACACCAATGGGTTCAGGCAGACATACTATTTTTAGAGTGTAAACTGCTACCTTAAAACAATTTAGCAATTTTAAAACATCTTGCATAATTACAAATATGTTGCATTATATGTGTTTTATTTATGAATAGTGTTTTCAAGAACTAGAATATTTCTTTTTTGTGCTATGTAGCCCCCTGCTGGCACAGCCGGCACAAGCGACTTCGACTAGTTTACCTGTATGGTCTTCTCCCTCACATCTCCAACCCAAATGTAACTTTAACGATTTGTATTCCAGGTATGTGTGTAATACATAGAAATGCATTTCACTTCTATCTCTCAAACTTGTATAGGTTCTAAACTCCCCCCCTCTGGCCGTTTCACAGAAGTCTGGAGTCTAACTGACAGATGCAGAATCCAATCATTTGACTAGCCGGCGGCTCTTCTCCAGAGCAGAAATAGCGCGATCCACAAATAAATACTTAATTGGAACGGTCTACAAAGTGTGCTTGCAACCAGGCAAGAACCTTATATATCTCAAACTATACAAGTCTGAGAGATTGGAGTGGCTTCAATTGATTTATTTATTAAGATAAGCAAGAGTAAGCACTTCCCCAACCTTAGTAGGAACAGGCATGCGGACAGTGCCGAGTCCACTGCCCAAGGATTGACATTGAACTGCACCCGGTTCTCAGTAGCCTATAGAGATAGATGGGAGCAGAACCAGGCTTGGTTGTACACCTGGCAAATGGAAACCTGGAATGCCAGGAAACCTGATCACTAGAGCGACGCTAAACTCCCAGACACGAGACAGGTAGACAGATGTCTCAAAGTAGTGACTCTACCACGGAGAGGTAGGAGGAGCGAGACAGAGAATAACTACTACTCCGAAAGAGTCACAGAACAGGTCTATTAGGTAGGCAAAGGGCGGAGGCAAGAGAGTGGAACGTAGCCAGCCTCAACACCGGAAAGTATGTGAAAGCAATACTGTACATCGGCTAGAGAGTGGAGGGTTACGCAACAGGCCCAGGAGGCAACGGATATAGTGGCACAGGATGGAGGCAACAGAGCGAGAGGCAACCAGCTGCTCTACCATGGAGGCAGCAGTTGCACTACACCGATGGAGCACGCTCACAACAAGCCCAGACAGATGGTAGTCCAACTGGAGCGAAGGACAGCACAGAGCATAAGTCAGACAAGCCACAGTCGAGAGCCAAATCGGGTAGTCGGCCACAGCCAAGGTCAAAACAGAGCGGGTAGTCGGACAAGCCAGGTTCATACACAGATTGGGTAGTCAGATAAAGCAACAGGATCAATCAGGAAAGGGCAACAAGTCCTAGCCTCAATGAGGTTATAAAGCAGTAGAAGGAGGCTGGACCAAATTAGGTCCAACAGAGTAGGCCCATAAACAGGTGTCCATGCCAGTGCCTGTAACATGACTTAGCAAAGAGGAAGTGGCCGGAGGCCATGCCAGCCAGCGGCCATACAGAGGTATGAGCACAGGATCGCATAGGCCTCAAGGGAGACTGTGATAATATTAACCCTTTGAGTGCCAGAGTGGTACACAACACATTGCAAAGCAATGAGTTCTGTACCACTCTGACACTCAAAGGGTTAAAAGGAACATATTGCACTATGTCTTAGTGCTTACTTATTTGTAGTTCAAAAGTTATGAAGCACTGAAAATCCATCGCCCGTCCCTTTCTGGCCTCCTCCCATGGAATCTGAGATCTTTTCGTGCAACTCGATGGCTGCAGCGAGGGACAAACTTCAGTAAGTATAAGAGAAATACTGCCTCCCTTGACGAAAGAGGGCAGGATTTCCCTTTGGTTACAGAAGTTTGTCCCTCGTTGCAGCCATCCCGACTATCTTGCATCTTCTTTGTGACGTGGCAAGAAGAGGCGTGCGTTGGCTCTTCAGTGCTTCATAACTTTTGAACTACAAAGAAGTAAGTGCTTAGACATAGAGCAATATGTTCCTTTTAATATACAGAAGACTCGGGCAGCTAATTTTAAATAGACAATACTATCACTTTAATACTCAGATCAGAGCTCAGCTTGCCATCTCTGGTATAATTAGATTTCAAGTTAGAATGTTAGCACCACTGCCACTTCAGGATTTATTAGCTGTCAGAGAAAAGTGGAGCAATTTTGTGACAAACCAAGAGCACCATAAGAGACTAATGAAATTTCAGCAAATTTACATTAATTTAAATGTTAGAGAATGTGCCAGTGCATTTCTTCACAACGATTCAAAGACCATTCTCACATTCAAGGGGTTAAATCCCTATTTAACTCTCTGATTGCCAGAGGGGTACACAATGCATTGTGTTATGTACCCCTCTGGCACTCAAAAGGGTCATCAAGTGGGGCCTACTTTGCTTGAGGTAAGCTTGTAGTAGTTTCCTAACAAGTAAATTAATGCGTCACATCCACTAAGAAAAGGGACTTCTCTAAGATTCAATAGGTTAAAAGCCCCATTCAACTCAATGGGAACTTATCTGTCCCCTATGATGCAGCTTGTTTGGCCCAGAATGACATACATTTTCTTTTGACATTTTGACAAAATTTGACATAATTTTGAGAGGAATTAGACTTTTTTCTTTTTCTCTTTGCATTACTGAGTCTGCTTACAAACACATAGCCACACCCACCAGTGTGTCAGCAGCCAGCAATGAACTGTCAAACTGCTCAATTTCAGTAATGAAAAACCTCTAAGTAATAAGATATTAAAGTCAAGGAGAAAAAGCACAAACTTGTCAAACAGGTTTATGACTAATAGTGATCAGTCTGAAGACCGAATAGTATACACGTAGAAGTTCACATAAAACTGGAAGGGAAATAGCAAAATTTCTGTCATCATGCTCTTAGAAACAGAACTAAAATTCAAAAAATAATATCACTTTAATTGGTTAGGACAGGCATACATCTGAATAAAGGTGTGGAACTCTGGCCTTAGGGCACCTAACATGGCAGGATTCACTGCATGCAGGGACTGAAACTGACTGTAAAGAAATATGTTGTGGGCCCCACAAGTTATAAAGTCAATGCAGAAGTTTTCTAACATGAATATATAATAAAGTCTGACCCTTATACTAGACTCTCACCATGATCAGTGATATTATGCTAAACACCTGGATGCTAGAGAGGTCTACAATACATTGCAAAGCAACTAAGAGGTTAACATTTTTTGTGTCAGAGAGGAACACAACGTATTGCTCTGCAATGTGTTGCGTACCCCTATGGAACTCAATTCAAACTACATGGTTCCATTGAGACAAAAAAGTGTGAACCATGGATTTCCACCAACATCCATGTGATACTTATTGTTTTTAGTTTCTAGCTTCTGACTGGAGGCATAGCATTAGATTGCTTTTGATGTTAACCCTTTGAGTACCAGATGGGTGCTCAACGCATTGCTTTGCAATGCGTTGCATATCCCTCTGGCACTCAATTGGTTAAAAGTAGCTTTTGTGGAATGATGCGCTCAGTGTCGGTGACATAAAAGTGTAAAATAAAATAAAATAGATGACGATGAAAATAAATAAATACATAAAATGTATTATGTGTGCAACACATGTAACATTAATCCTTTAACCCCTTAAGGTCCAAGGACATACATGTACGTCAAGGGGTCAACGTGCCTAAAGGACCCATGCCGTACATGAACGTCGTGGATTTCAGGGCTCCCCGCGCGGCTGCACGAATCGGATCCTAAAAAAAAAAAAATGCTCCATGGTCTTTAAGTGCCGGCCGTGCATATGCGCGCCGGTCTTTAATGGGTTAAATGCCAGAGCGGTGTGCAAAGCACTGCCTTGTAATGCACTGTGCACCCCTCTGGCTCTCAAAGGGTTAAGAAGGAGGTTGACAGTCATTTTCAAAGCCCTATTTAACCCTTTGAGTGCCACAAAGGTGTGCAACACATTGCTCTGCACCCCTCTGGCACTCTCAGGGTTAACTCAATGGAAACTGTATTTGTTCCCTATGGTGTAACTGGTCCGAAATCGGCCACGTCTGCCTTTACACCTAAGGCCCAACAGGTTTCAAGTACAGGTGATGAATGGAGCGAGCAAAACTCACCAGTTCTGAGCCACAACACATAGGTCCCTTCTCCATGGTGCTGAATGCAATAACACCTCAATTTATATCCCTTTATGAGTGTCAGAGGGTACGCTAAGCATAGCATGGGAAATGCATTCTGTACCCTTCTGGTACTCAAGGGGTTACATTGTTATTACCATGGTGCCACAGGGGCCATAATGTAATCTTAAAAGCTTTACTAGCACTGGAGAGGTTAAATGAAATTCAAAGTCCTTCCCTGGTTATGTCACTCAATATTCTACCAAAACAAAGACAGGTTTAACCTTTTCACTGCATGCAGGGACTGAAACTGACTGTAAAGAAATATGTTGTGGGCCCCACAAGTTATAAAGTCAATGCAAAAGTTTTCTAACATGAGTATATAATAAAGTCTGACCCTTATACTAGACTCTCACCATGATCATTTTTCCTATTTTTCCTACCCCTGTGTTTATATTTTTACCATGCCGGTGTTCATTTACATGGGGCCATTTAATCTCTTGATGAGCAGAGGGAAGTGAAACGCATTGCTTTACACTGTGTTACTCAATGATCTGGTCCTTCACAATGCACTGCACATCCCTTTGGCACTCAAAGGGTTACCATCCATCCATTCCTATGTACATTCAAGTGGATTTTATTTAAATCTCCCATTGTATATTCAAGTACGCTGTACTGCACCCTGTTTGAATCAGGGTGGCTGGGTATAAATTCTTATTTCCCCCAAGGCCTTGTACATCGGTTTAGTGAGCAAAGTATATTAGCATGCATATCCTCCCATTCCACACCAAAGAAGCATGCATACCCTCCCATTCCACACCAAAGAAGCATGCATACCCTCCCATTCCACAGCACAGCAGTATGTATTTCATCCCATTCCATAGCACAGTAGTATGTATTTCATCCCATTCCATAGCACAGTAGTATGCATTTCCTCCCATTCCATAGTACAGTAGTTTACATTTCCTCCCATTTCATAACACAGTAGTATACATTTCCCCCCATACCATGGCACAGTAGTATGCATTTCCTCCCATTCCATAGCACAATAGTATGCTTTTCATCTCATTCCATAGCACAGTAGTATTCATTTCCTCTAGTTCCACAGCAAGTAGTATACATTTCTTCCCATACCATAGCACAGTAGTATGCATTTCCTCCCATTCCACAACACAGCAGTATGCATTTCCTCTCATTCCACAGCACAGTAGTATGCATTTCCTCTCATTCCACAGCACAGTAGTATGCATTTCCTCTCATTCCACAGCACAGTAGTATGCATTTCCTCCCATTCCACACCAAAGTTGCATGCATATCCTCCTATTCCACTCCAAAGTAGTATGTATTTCTTCCCATTCTATGGCACAGTAGTATGCATTTCCTCCAATTCCACGGCACAGCAGTATGTATTTCCTCCCATTCCACGGCACGATAGTATGCATTTCCTCCCATTCCATAGCACAGTAGTATACATTTCCTCCCATACCATAGCACAGTAGTATGCATTTCCTCTCATTCCATAGCAAAGTAGCATGAATTTCTTCTCATTCCATAGCACAGCAGTATTCATTTCCTCTCATTCCATAGCACAGTAGTATACATTTCCTCCCATTCATAGCACAGTAGTATACATTTCCTTCCATTCCATAGCACAGTAGTATACATTTCCTCCCATACCATAGCAGAGTAGTATGCATTTCATCTCATTCCATAGCAAAGTAGCATGCATTTCCACTCATTCCATAGCACAGCAGTATTCATTTCCTCTCATTCCATAGCACAGTAGTATACATTTCCACCCATACCATATCACAGTAGTATGCAATTCCTCTCATTCCATAGCACAGTAGTATGCACCTCCTCCCATTCCATAGCACAGTAGTATACATTTCCACCCATACCATATCACAGTAGTATGCAATTCCTCTCATTCCATAGCACAGTAGTATGCACCTCCTCCCATTCCATAGCACAGTAGTATGCATTTCCTCCCATTCCACAGTTCTGCAATATGCATTTCCTCTTACTCCATAGTACAGTAGTATGCATAACTCCCATTCCATAGCACAGTACTATGCATTTACTCCCATTTCATAACTCAGTAGTATGCATTTCCTCCCATGCAACAGTAAAGTAGTTATGAGAAATATGCATCACTTTCCCCCCCATTCCCTCCCCTAAGGAACACAAGAATGAGGTATAGGAATAACTCATTATGACCCTTTCCTGGAGCGCATGTGCATGTGCTGGAGGAGTTTAATGCTGAACGCTCCCAAAAGGGAGTAAAGATAACATTTAAATATGAATCTTATTTTTAATACTTTAATCACAACGCCTAGCCAGGCAGCCTATGATGCTTTCCAATATGTTGCCTGATTTGAGCACTACCTAGGTGTTAGTAAAGTGTTGGGAGGTTGTAGGTTACCACTAGCTAGGAAATGAGTTAAGATAATCTGTATTGTTGAGTGAATTACTATTGGGCCTCTGTGCAGACCTTGCAAACACATGCTTATGAGCTGCAATCTGTATTAGTCATATAATTCTGATTTATTGTTCAACTGTAGCAAAACAACCAAACCAACAATCAAAGTGCTTCCTAGCTACAGAGAGTTTGCTTCCTATCAAGAGAATTTTCCAACCTCTCACCTGCACAAGTGGCAAAAAATAAAACAATTTCCCCTCATCACATATGTACTTTTAATAGTGTCTCCTTAAAAAAATGAACCAGCTTTATGCACAAAAACAAGGAAGGAAAACAAGTTTAGATTAAAATACATAAAAGCTGGCAGATCTATCAACAGTTATATTTTACAGAGGAATTGCCAGAAAGGTTTCCAATGTATTTTAACCTCTCTGATCGTTAAAGGGATAGTAATGTTTCAAAATAAAAGCCACTCAAATTAATCTTCATAGTATTTGGGACATGGAGAGTGTTATTTCAATACTGTCCAAGTTGTAGTTCAAGAGTAATTGAACGATAAAGTATTCCCCTCCCGTACCTAATGTAAGCCACTGGTCTTAAGACCAAACAGCTCATAGCAAAGGACAATCTTTTTACTGTGAGAACAATGAAAATTCTTCCCCCATGACAGGTTTTTCCCTTATGCTAATTGAAGATTGTCCCTCTCTGCAAGCCATCTGGACACCACCTTTCTGTTGTGAGGTGAGCAGTGTTACATCAGTAAAAGGGGCAGGAGGTGGGAACTTTATCATTCAATTACTCTTGAACTACAACTCTGACAGTATTGAAATAACACTCTCCGTGGCCCAAATACTATGACGATTAATTGGAGCTGCTTTTAGTTTGAAAAAATACTATCCCTTTAAGGGGCGAAACCCTTTACTATATCTCCAATAAGCCCATGTATTGAGTTTTCAGTTGTAATAACAAAACAACTCACTTTATATGTCCATATTTTTACTTTTAGTTTGACCAAGGCTGCTATCAAACTATCTTGCAGATTTCTCTTTTTATCATTTGTTTTAGATTGCAAGTGAAGTCTATGGATAAATGTGTAAATGAAACCCTTGATAAATGTAAAAAAAAAAACCAGTAATTTTAAAAAATAAACAGAAAAAAAAGGAATTTTGGTAAACTAAGTAACTGTGGGAAGCAGCAATGTCTTTATTTTTAACATCTAAACAGGAAGTGGGCACTTAAAGCCGTACCAAACACAATATATCACTTGCAAAATCTGGATTGTTACTGCATTTTTGCCAGTTTATAATATTCATCAACATAAAACCACAGATATTCTCTGACAGGGTGTTTGTTATATATAGTCAAAAAATATATAATTTTTACATTCATGACAACCCAGGTCTAGTGTGGTTTCATATACTGCTTGGTCTAGAGCTTGATTACAATTAAATTCAAGGCACTATAAGTGCAACTTGTCCTTGAACTTTATCACCCTAAGGGTAAACAGGGGAATCAAAATGTGGGCACCTTGCTCGCAAATGCTCAAAGAGAATAGCCTCCCAGCACTCTGATGAGGGCAAAGAAGGCCAAAAACTACAGCTGGGGTTTGCCGCTTCTCTTATTCAAAGAGGAAATGCCTTGCACTTTGTGGCTGGACTGGCAGTTTGTAATGCTTCAGGATACTTCTTATCTGTGTTTTGCACAAATGAGTCTAAAGAGGCAGTGCACTGGGTAGGATGCTAGTATATGGAGTAGTGATCAGACCATACTACTGGGTCACCTATTAAATCAGTGACTTCTAGTCCAAAGAGGAATATCCTGTGTTTGATCATTGTTATGTGCGACAGTCAGGGGCATAACTACAGGAAGTGCAATGGGTGCAGTTTTACCAGGGCTCAGCATCCAAAGAGGCTCCATCTGCTCCTAGGTCCAATAGTTTCTAGTTATGCCTTATGTCTGACACAACTCTCTCTGAAAACAGATATAGGTATCTCTTTGCCAAGGACATAAAAGTGTAAAAACGATGAAGAAAATAATAAAAAGACAAGATATCCCAGTTGTGGAATTAAGGGAGGATGTGGTGTATACACTAGCTCTTTTCTGCTTCTCAGGAACCCCCCCCTTATATTTTTTTTCTCTTCTCTCTCTCTCCTTCTCTCTCTGTTCTCTCTGTCCTTTCCCTATACATCTGTGTGACTATCCTCTATTGCAGTGTGGGGTATCGAGCTACAAAGCACTGTCACTTATGTGCAGTACAATGTATCTGATGTTATTGATGAACCTTCCTCTCTTTCTTGTTATTACTGTACACAACATGTACTCATTATGATATACTTGAAATGTCCTGCTTTCTTTCGTGTATGCCTTGTTTTCTTAAATTAAAAAAAAAAATGTAAACTGCGCTTTACAGCCATCTGTTATGCTCGTCTGTGGGGTGATCACTAATAAATAATGAATAATTAGTTTAATCGCATGTTGTGACCCATTTGCCTTCCTTGCATATTTAACCACACATGCATACAAAGGGTTACAGCACACAGTACACTACTGGTTCCCCTCAGTAGGGATTACATTTTAATAACTGACAAATGTGCAGGTTCAGGTTATTCAGACACTTGATCGCTGGGCAGTTTGGAAGTGTTTTTCAGCTCTCTTGGCACTTATTATGTTCCAGGATAAGCATTTTAGTGTTCAAAGAAGGTTTTCTCATGAGTCCAATTCCTGATGTACACAGCAGAGTATGGCCCAACCGTAAGTGAGGAGAGGGCCATCCTGACTGGAATTCGTTTCAGCAGGAAGAACACTCTCTTCCAGGCTAGGGGGTTGTGGGAAGTTACAGGAGGTGGGTTAAGCCGGATCCCTGAGGTAGATCTTCCTCTTGGGATCCAGCATTAGGAGCAGCACCTTCCCCCCCCCTTTTTTTTGCAGTGTTTCTTCTCTTGTATCTTTTAACCCCTTTTTCAGGCTTGTAGATATCATCTGCTTGTTAGGTCAGGTCAGTTAGTGCTAGTAATAGTTAGGATAGACGTCATTGTTAGTGTATAGGTCTGTTTACTATGTTGTAAATACTGTTTATGTACTCGTTATTTTTTGTTTTGTAATATTTGGTTTGATTAATAAAATTGTCGTGGTGGGTTGGTGGGGCCTTGGGCTGCCATCCAGGGATATTTGGCCTCAACCAGAGCATGGGTGGGCAGCATAGGGCTGACCCACACAGGGTTACATGCTCACCAAGGGTGACTGTCATAGGGTTATGCACTCCTCTGTCTGTTACCGTGAGGGGGCTGCCACACAACAAGATTGGTAGGTGGTTTTTGAGGGCTGGTCTGGGATCCTAACCAGCTATGACATGGCCTTTAACCCTCACCTTTTCGTTTGTTATTATTGACAGGTATATATATATATATATATATATATATATATATATATATATATATATATAATATGTAATATATGGATATGCACTCACGCTTATGAGTTATTGTATACCAGGTGCTGCAGAGTGATACAATATAGCAAGAAGGCTGCGCACTTACAGCTTTAACAATTTAAAGTGAACCAATGATTTATTGGTAAGCTGAAAAAGCAACGTTTCGGTCCACAATCGGGACCTTTATCAAGCAGATATCATCATAATATATATATATATATATATATATATATATATATATATATATATATATACACACACACACACACACACACACACACTTATTGGCTGAGGCTGGCGTGGCTCATCTAGTCATGTAATAGCATAGTGACGTCTGCGCGCCTGCACTGTCAGTGCCTTCTGGTGCCGTGCAGGTCCTAGTAACGCCTCCTAAAGCAGACTGGGACTGACAGCGCAGGCGTGCAGACATCAATATGCAATGTCTGTGCTGTTTCCTGGCTGTCAGCCCCAGGAGCAGTAGGAATTCTCTAAAAGGATGTAATAATTCTGGCGACAAGAACTATTCAGCAGCTAGTCGCCAGATGGGTAGTTCCGCTTTAAGGACCCTTAACAGTCTTGGCATGTTATGGCTCGGCGAGCCATAAGGACTCATGGTGTGCCAGGACCATCATGGAATTCAGGGCTCCCAGTGTGACTGCACGACATTTGAGGAGCCCTGAATCAGATTTAAAAAAAAAAAAAAAAAAGTTTGTGGTCCTTGATTGCCGGCGGGTGCGCAATCGGTCGGTCCTTAAGGGGTTAAAAGCAAAACATCTACTGTCATTTAGAAATGACTGCAGCTGCCTATTCATGACAAAAAAATCCAAATATGTTAAACTGCTTGGACTCTAGAGACATCTATCTCCAAAGCACTATTTAGCAATGTGTTGAATACATTTTAGTATATAACTAGTTACTGAAGTCCTTGTGCAGCCTTGCCAGGAATTTGACTACAGAACAAAAAGTCAGTTTCCAATAACTAGAATGGCCCAATGCCCTGTTACTTTCCTTGAAATCTTGTGCTCTATGTGAAAGGCCCTTTCTCCAGCACTGTGGAATTCCTAGAATTCAAGCAGCAACTTTACCAAACATCTCATTCGCTTCCATTACCTTGTAAAGACACAAACTGCAGCTTCATTGACGTAAGGTACAGCAACTGGGTCAAACAGATTGCTGCTCAACTTAATGTCAATTTATTACAATTTGACGTGGAAAATATTATATAGCTATTTAATCAAATCTGGCATGCAATAGACTGGGACATGCTAACTTTGGGGGGATATGTACCAGAGCTCAAGTTATGAAGACACATGCCTTCAGATAAAACACAATTCAGGTAAATAGTATAGGCCAGTGTAATGAGATTTTCTAAAAGCTACTCCTGCACATCCTGGGTTTATCACACAAATGTGACGCTAGTGTTATAGGGAAACTGATAAGCGCTCAGTATGAGAATTCACACTGGAAATCAGTTCAATGTTATGCACATTAAAAGAATATTAATTACTGTAATTGTGTGTGCTGTTAGGCTTAATTTAAATTCTAAATGGCCTATAATATCCAGTTTACTTTTTTAATTCTGCTTTTTCTCTGTCTCACCCAATGGCCTGCACCTCATTTTCTATGCATATGGCAGAAACATCTATTATAAAAGCCAATGAAATGGAAAAGAAAAAGGTCATCAAGCTATAAATATACTAGGGAGTGTACCAATACTACAAAACACTAAACTAGGAGCCAGAACATTTTCTTAGCTCTGTGTCTACCATTGCCAATTTAATAAGCTACTTACGTAAAAAATGATCCCTTTATGCATAATGTGCCAATGTGAATGCAGTGGGCAAGTATATGGGCACTTTGTATAAAACAAAGCAAAGAGGAAATTACAATGCACTAACAAGACGCTGAGGAAACAGGTGTAGTTTTCCTTCATTTTCCTGTGATGGAGTGGAGGAGTTCTGGCCTTGCTCATATTAAAGTCTTAACACTGGTGAAGTGTGTGCACCGAAATGCACTAATGTGATCATATGTTCTAATACAGTGGTTCTCAATTTAATCTAAACAAAAAGAGGAGGGAGACAGCGCAGGAATGAGAGAGAGTAAAAAAAGATAATTAAAAGTCACTAAATGTATTATGGCTAAAATGTATGGACAGCATAAGAACAGTATTTATTATAATCTAAATAGCATAAGCACTAATACATATTCTCTCATATGTAAACATAATCTATAGGACATAGAAAATGAGGTGAATCAAGTAAATAAATTCCTTTTTTGTATACATCTTAATAAAATTAATTTAACTTGGTAGGAGCTGAGAAAGAAGGGTAAATAGAAAAAGAAAAAGTGCAAAAACAAAGGTAGTATGAATGCGCCCTTACTCAAGTAAAACAAGGAAAAGCACATCCAGGGACTAATACAAATCCACAGTGACAAATCGTAATCTGTACAGACAGATGGAAGTGTGGTACAGATATACTCTTATTTGAAAGAAAGGCAAAGTGAACATCTCACCAGAAGAGAAGGCCAGATCTGTGATGGTGTGTGTTAGTCTAAATAGGGTCTATTTGCTGTACAGTGGTACCGCAGCATTTGTCTGGTATGTGTGTGACTGCAACCACAAAGCCAGTGTGTGCACACGGTTTCTCTCTCAAAATGTAGCGCAATCAGTGTGTAGAATCTCACTGGTATCAGGTATGGTATAGTTTCTGTGATCTCTAAATATGGTATAATGAATGAATATGTTTATTTATATAGTGCCACAAGTGTACGCACAGCTTTACAATTTAAGAATTTAAACAATACAGGGTTACATGTGCTTTGTAGAGTGAAACACTGGGTGCAAGGTCCCTGTCCTAACGTTTACAATCTAAAGTGTAATACACTATAATACTGGGATCACAGTATTATTCTAAAATCTAGTCTTACATATACTCTGAGGGAGCAGACATTCCTGTCTTTTCCAGGACCTCAGAAATTGTCTAGAATTATCTGTGAACAGACTGCGATAAAAACAGTAGTAGGCACTAGTCTCAATCAATTAACTGACTTCAGTTGTTATCTCTATTATATTTTAGGGATGTAAAATGAATAACTCATTTTTGCATATGCTAGAGTAAGTGATGTTTCATTTTTTGCTAGTGTTCCTTTAAAGACCAGTGGGGTGTGCAAAATATTGTAAAGTTGCACTCTACTCTAGTCCTTATAAGGATATTAATAGTGCATTATATTGATATTGAAATATTATATATTGCAAAAGGTATTGCAGTTCAAACTTGATTTTTCTGGGTATAGTACCTCTGAAATTTTCTGATGATGCTGTTGCTACATCAGTCTATGCACAGCTCTGGTTGGCTAACAAGAAACCTTCACAGGATGCTGTAGCAACAGCGCCACTATAGAATTTCAGGCCATGGTGGTACTGCACCCAAAAATGTAAGTTTGAGCTACAATAACTTTTGAATCAAACATCTCTCAGCAGTGGGAATACCTTTATTTAAATTAGCAGTATTAACACTGCAATAAATATTTTTTTCAATAGTAAACATCCTTATCCCTAAAAAGTTAAGGTGGAAATTCTGAATTGCTGTAAATAAATTCAAAACATAATTTCTTAAAATTGTAACAGTGAACAGCAACAATCTGAAACTTAAGTTTCAATAAAAGATATGCGTTACTGTACCGTATTACAAAGAGGATATTGAACAAACAGAAACATACGTCAATGGCCTGTTTTTTTTACTAAGCATTTGTGTCACACCATGGGGAATATTTGGTAACAGAAGCAGAAAGTATGCCAACGGCTATATAATCCTCTGTGCGCCAGGCAGATATCCAAACCACTGCAATTTTCCTGTGGCACTCAAAGGGTTAATTAGTATCTTTTATGGACAGTGCATGACTAGTGGCCCAGACCAACATGTAACAAAAAAACAACCAATTCTACACAACAGGCTTACAGCTGCACTTATAGAGAAAAACAGATATTACCATATCTAGATACTAACCAAGATCATACAAGCTTGCACTGAGAAGCTCATAGCCTATTAAGGACCAATCTTGGAAAGTCAGCAGGTATGGTCTGAGGGGGGTTTCTCCTGTGTGCAGTGTATGTGTAGATGTATATGGGTGTCTGCATATCTGTTTTCGAATGTGTGAGTGCATGTGTCTCCATTTGTAGGTTTTATTATCTGTACAAGAGATATTGTCTTATTAATGCTTATGTTAATACTGAAGTACCTAATATGCAAAGTCATTTTTAATATGCTTTTAATTTTTTTCTTCTTCACTTTTTGGAACTTTTATGTCACTGACATTGAGTTCTCTGGAAATCTGTTTCCAGAGAGCTTTCAGTCAGTAACTGTGAAAGAAGAGGTATTTATACAATGTTGCAGTCTCCCTGCAGCTGTGAGTGCTCTGTATGCTGTAGAGACAGATGTTTTTGCATTGTTTCACTCTCTTTTTACATTGTTTCTTGTTGAACTCCTTTGCTTTCATAGTCAACACAGAAAGTTTTCTGAAAACAGCTAGCTCCTTATCAGGGACTTAAAAGTGCTATTAAAAAACAAAAAACAAAAAAAAGGCAGAGATGAAAAAATTGAAGACTAGGCAAGTTGACTTTTCATATTATTTACTGGCAGAATATTTAAAGGGGATGTATCACCCCTATACAATTTAGCCTGAATAGTTACATTATATAGCAAATATGTGTAAAAGTTTATTGGTTTCTTTTATTAAAGCTCTAGTTGGTCGAAAATAAAGGAATAAACGCTGCCCTGCACTTAATTTCACATAGACTGCGGTTACCTGCTCTGTAACTGCAGTTTGTCACTCTGCCTCTACTCCCCTCCCTCTATCTAGCCTCTTCCGATGACAGAGGCTTTCTGCCTGTAAGCTGGAGCTCTCTCATTGGCTAGATATCAATCTCTGCCAATGAGAGTGCTCCAGCTTACAGGCAGAAAGCCTCTGTCATTGGAGGAGGCTGGACAGAGGGAGGAGAGGAGAGGTGGAGTGACAGACTGCTGTTACAAGCTTTACCCACAGTCTATGCGGAAGTAGGTGCAAGGCAGCATTTATTCCTTCATTTTCGACCAACTAGAGCTTTAAAATAAATAAATAAATAAACTTTTACACATATTCGCTCTATAACGTAACTATTCATGCTAACTTCTATAGGGGTGATATGTCCGCTTTAATGCATGTGCTACAGTGATTACATGTGCTTTTGTCACTGTTCTCTGCCTCTCTCCTCCTCACAGTGATCATGAGGCAGATAATATGCCTCCCAAAGCTTCAAATGGCCAAAGAGAGGGCACTTTTATTTTATGTGGTTGTGCTGGGGGCAGGACTGGTGGGTACAACATTAAATATATATTTTAGTTTACTTCATGACATATTCACACCTCTTTGTGTAGCTGAATAAATAATTGAGAGAAAGGTAAATGTTTTTTATTTACAAAGACTAACTTATAATCATATACTGTAGTTTAAAGTGGAACTAACACTGCTAAGAAACTTTGTTTGTAATAATTCACTATCTAGCGACTAGCTGCTTAGTAGCACTAGTCTCCAGAATTATTACCTCTTTATGGAGAAATATGCAGTCATCCACGGCTGACAGGCAGGACGGAGCACGGACATCTTGCCCTAGTGACGTCCGCGCGCCTGCGCTGTCAGTCCCAGCTGGAGCCGAATGGCTCCTAGCAACACCTCCTACAGCCATCTGGGACTGACAGAGCAGGCTCATGGACGTCACTAGGGCAAGATGTCCATGCTCCGTCCTGCCTGTCAGTCGAGGATGACTGCATATTTCTCCATAAAGAGGTAATAATTCTGTCGACTAGCGCTACTAAGCAGCTAGTCGCCAGATAGGGAATTATTACAAACAAAGTTTCTTAGCGGTGTTAGTTCCGCTTTAAACAAACATGAACGTGAGTTTTATTGCTGTGGAGCAATGTGATACACATATACACACCACACAGTCTGATTTCCTAAAAAGAGGAACCACAGGGTAGGAAGGAAAGGCATATAAGGATTTGCATCTCAGAAGGTCAATAACTCCCTACAAAGGGACACTTGGGAGGTATGAATTAACGTTCATTGATAAAAATGAAGCACAAATCATCACAGGAAAACCTTACAAACCTAAAAAACGAAGGGGTATACATATAAATATGGCAATAAAAGAAAGCCCTACTTATCCTTATAAAAAGGGTATATAATGTGTATGGGTGCACAAAATGAATTAAAGTGGATCTATCACCACTTTAGACGTTTTGTTAGAATAGTTAGTGAATAAATATAAAACATTATTATTATTTTTTTTTTTTTTTTCAAAAAAACCTTATTTGCGAGAAAATTACATTTTTTTATTTTTTAAATTCAATATTTATTGATTTTTGTAAGAAATGGGGTACAGAAAAAAGAAAATGGCAGGGAGGGGAGAACATAAAGGGAAATAACATCACAAAACAGGATATAGAACAAAAGAGGAAAAGAAGGGAAGAGAGAGAAAAAAAAAAGGGGGGGGGGGAGGAAAAGACTATGATCAACAGGTCAGCAGATCCCGATAGAAATCAGGAGGGAGCATCGAATCCACCCAGGGAGACCAGATCGCGAGAAATGAGGAAGAGGAGCCCCGGAGGTAGGCAGTCATTTTTTCCATCCTAAGTAGTTGCCAAATGCTGTTATCTAGAGGAGCATGACAGGGAGGCACTGATTTCCAATGAAAAGCAATATGGCACCTAGTCATCGCACACACTCTAAAGACCAACTTATTGGTACTAGAGGATAAAGGAGGGTTCCTAGAGGACCTGTTAAGAAGTGCGGTCCAAGAATCCAAGTGGACCGTGACCCCCAACGCCGTGCTCAAAAGGCCAAAAACATGAAACCACAGAGACGCCACTGAAGGACAAGACCACCACATATGGAGGTAAGTTCCCTCCAGACCACAGCCCCGGTAGCAGAGTTGGGATAAGGAGGGAAAAAGTCTATGCAACTTAGCTGGAGAATAGTACCACCGTGCCAAAACTTTATAGGCGTTCTCTCTAACCTGTGTATTCGGAGTCAACTTTTGGATGTTAAGCATTATATCCGCCCATTCCTCAGAACTGGGAGAATCACCCAAATCAGCCTCCCAAAGAGTCCGATAAGAGGGGGGATGAGGGAATAGCAGAGTCAAAAAATGTGAATATAGGCTAGATATAATACCCTTCCTAGGCAATAAGGTAGAACATAAAGCTTCGAAAACAATACTAGGAGGAAGTGGGGAAGATTTGAAATAGGACCCGACAAAATGACGCACTTGAAGAAAGCAGAAAGAAAATTTACATTTTAAAGTATGCCCAGCAGCCTACTTCCGGGCACACAGCTCTTGCCACTCTGCCTCTTCTCCAGTAACTCTCCCCAGCCTCCTCCGATGACAGAGGCTTTCTGTTAGTAAGCTGGAGCGATCTCATTGGCAGAGATTGATATCTAGCAAATGAGATCGCTCCAGCTTACTAACAGAACGCCTCTGTCATCGAAGGATGCTGGGGGAAGTGATGGGAGAAGAGGCTGTGCGGCAAACTGTGGCAAGAGCAGTTTAGCCAGAATTAGGCTGCTGGGCATACTTTAAAATGTAATTTTCTTGCAAATAAGGTTTTTTTTTGTTGTGTTTTTTTTAAATAATGTTTTATATTTATTCGCTAACTATTCTACATATTGAACAAAACTTGTAAAGTGGTGATAGATCCACTTTAAATGAAAATATGCTTCAACATACTTACAGGGCCAAATCTGTTCTAGTCCTCTGGTGTAAAAACGATCTTGCCACCAATGGGTTAAAGTAGAATAAAATAGGTTGACTCTTACTTTAACCTCTTAAGGACCAGAGGGGTTTCACACCACTTTGGTCCTTAAGGGGTTCATTGCCAGGTCAACTCTCAGGAAAGCAGATTTGCTTTTAGGGCAACTATCTGATAACAGTTGCCCTTTAATTGTTCAACAGCCCCCAAGCAGACATGACCACAAGTCAAAGGTAGGACACCTGAGATCTCATTATTCTTGACCAGCAATGCTGTTATGATCCTCCTTGCTGTTGTTCAGTGGAAAGGATGCTGATAAAACATAAAAATGCAAACACGTACAATAAGAGAACATTTGAGCTGGAAAATCTATTGATAGATGTCTCATATTCACAATCTGATACCCCAAATTAAATTACAAGTACAAACAAATGTATTCTCTAACTGTACAGTGTGAGTCATCAACAGATATTTGAGGTTTCCTTACATGATCTGTGACTTTTTTATGTGGGCTGTAACACAGAGGTAGCAATTTTTATGTTTTACCTTGAGCTGTGAACAAAGTTTGAAAACCTTCAGATATTTGTATACATTGTGCATACTTTTACTTCATTGTATATTTATGCTGGGGTGAAACAGAAATAACCATAACATTTTTATCCTGGTATTTAGCTTTAAATATGGCCTTATGTAATGTAGTGTAGTTTTCTGTTTCACAGCTGTGTCAAGCTGCATTATAGTCTTAACCATTTGAGTATCAGAAAGGTTAGGATCACATTGCTAAGCTGTAAAGTTACATATATATATATATATATATATATATATATATATATAAAATGAAACTTTCCTGCATATATATATATATATACACACACACACATATGTATGTTATAGGTCAAGGTGTTAACCCCTTAACCAATGATGTGTCAGGACCATCATATAATTCAGTCCTTTAAAGTGTTAGTAATGTCCCCAAAAATTTTTTTTATAGATTTGTAGCAGCTAAAAAAATAATCGTATTGCCCCATTTCTCTGACCTTTACGGTTTGAGAGATATTCGGAATCAAAGTTCTCCCTTCCCTCTCCTTCGCCTAATGTCAGTGTCTAGCTGACAGCAGGAGATCCTAGTCCAGGGATCAGCCGGCGGCTCTGCAGTAGAGCCAAAATCCCATTATTAGAAAAGAACTACTTCACTGTGAAGGTCTACAAAGTGTGCCTGGTTTGCAAGCACACTTTGTAGACCTATCCAATGAAGTATTTCTTTTGCAATAATGGGATTTCGGCTTTACAGCTGACATCAAGAGAAGGGAAGGGGGGGGATTTGAATGAGAATATCTCTCAAACCATAGCGGATTGAGAGATGGGGTTTGTGCCAATACGATTATTTTTTTAGCCTCTACAAATTTATTAAAACTTTTTTTGGGGACATTACTAGCACTTTAAGGACCATTGATGGTCCTGGAAGTCATTGGTAAAATGCTCACAGCGTGTTCAGCCCGTGCTGTGATCATGCCAGGGAGGCTGCACTGACTGCTTCAGAACCAGAGCCATCAGCTTTAGCCTTTCAGAGGTGGCTCCACACATGTGAACGCTGCTACATAGATCACATGTACCGGTTTAGACAATGATAAAGGCAATGTAAAGTATACATTGCTTTTGTCACTGTTCTCAGCCTCTCTCTGGTTTGTTCCAGAATTGTTAATCTTTTTCTTTCTGTATAAGGCCCTTTATTGCTTAAACTATGTTACATACTATAGTAATTAGCAAAGCCTGCAAATGACAACCACCCAAACAAACAGCACATTCAGTTTAAAAGCTTTAAAAAATGCTAAGTAAGCTGCCAAAAGAGCATAGCCTGGTCTACAGAACTACTTAAAGCTCCTTCAGTGTTTCGTAATATAAATGAGAAGCATGGCAGTGAATTACTAGCACTGTACCCATTATCCGAGATACTTGACTTTAAGCAGTAATCCAATAAAAGGTGATATGAAAATTGGTATGATTCACCTGTACTTTAAAGGGTAAAGAATTTCTACAAATAATTACCCATCTGGTGACAAGCTGCTCAGTAGTGCTAGTTGCCAGAATTATTACCGCGTTAATGAGAATTATGCACTGCTCCTGGACTGACAGGAAGGAAACAGCGCAGGCATCTTTCCATACTGACATCTACGCACCTGTGCTGTCAGTCCCAGCCCGCTCTAGGAGGTTTTGCTAGGAGCTGTTCGGCTCCAAAAGGGAGTGGCAGCACAGGCGCACACACGTCACTAAGGAAAACTGTCTGTTCTGTTTCCTGCCTGTCAGTCCAGGAGCAGTGTATAATTCTCATTAACGCGGTAATTATTCTGGTGACTAGCGCTACTGAGCAGCTAGCCGCCAGATGGGTAATTATTTAGGGCCATGTTTGTAAGGGGTGGTATTTCCGCTTTAAACATTAATTTCTATAGGAAAAGAGTTCCCACAGTCCATAATTCACAAATTATCTATTGGTTTGCTGTGAAGATCACAGAGATCTGAACAGATGGGTAAAGTCAGCCCCTTACCCAGTGCTCAATGGAGCTTTTGCACCCCTCCACAGAAGCCCACATAAGCCTAATATCGGTGAACTTGCTGTCAAAGAGAGTCTATGGGGAGAGGAGAAGTCCCCATGAGATTTTAGAGCAGGATTACAAATGTAGTGATAAATGCACTCAGCATACACATATTGTAACTAATAGTGTTGTTTGCCTTGCATGCTGAAGTTAAACACATCAAAGTTGCAGCATGCATGCTCTGCACAGTGACCAATGTGACCTCCATGTTATTATTATCAGAGAGCCATTTGAAGTGATGCTATTCACAAACTCAGTTTACTGACTGACCCACCTAGGCATCTGCTAATCAAACATGGATGACACCGAATGTGGGTCAACTATCAGTCACACTTCCATCATGCCTCCTCTCCTGCAATAAAATGACCTGTGGTATACAGGACATCAAAAGTACAGAACATTCAAGTCTCCACTGAGAACACTGCCTTTATCACTTGTATACACTAAATGAGGTCATACTGTCATGTATAGCTCCCTCCAATGCACTGCACAGCACTCTGATACTTACAGGTTTGAAAGTATACAAATGCATAATATCTAAAGAAAAATGGTCTATACTTTATATAAGTAATATATGCAGAGTGCTGGTCAGGGATTTCCAAGTAGACACAAGCCTGCTGTAGAATTTTGAAGGCTCTATATGAATTGTGACCTACACATGATGCAGTCTCTTTTAGCTCAGTACTGCATTACAAAGAGAGATAACATCCTAAAGCACATCATACTGATCCTGCCAAAATGGCACTCCAGCAACACAGTGCCAGGCAATTTCTCTCTGAAAAAGAGAAACTGCCAACTACAGACATACATTTCATCCTTGCTGGGCCTCAACAGTTCAATACAGCTGATCTCTCTGGGCACTGTGAGTAAGAGGTCCACATCTGGATTCCCCTGTTACGCTTAGGGTGACCAATCCCAAGGATAATTTTATAACAGGCTCATTACAGCTTCAGTGTCTCTGACCAGTACTTTGCATACGCAAATTATATTTGGGATTTGTACTCCAAGAGTAAAAGGGGAATCCAGACATGGACTAGAAAGATCAGCTACACGTCACTGATGAAGCCTAACATGGCTAACACACGTGTGGGGTTGGCTGGTTCTGTTGTTCAAAGAGGAATCAACTGAGACTTTGTGGTCTTATTGCCACAATGGACCCCTTGCTCACAGTGCCTAGAGAGATCAGCTGCACTTTACTATTAGACCCAACAAGGCTGAAACATACTTCTGGGGTAGGCTGGCTCTCTTGTTCAGAGAGGGTTTGCCTGGTACTTTGTGGGTAGACTGACATCATGGCAGGATCAGTATGATGTGCTAAAGGATATTTCCTCTTCTGAGAAAGGCACTAGTGAGCTAAAAGAGACTGCACTCTGGTAGGACACCATTCCAATAGAGTCTGCCATATTTTATAGCAAGCTTGTTTTAGTTGAATGTCTCTTGTACGTCTGGGGTTGGCTGGTTCTCTTGTTCAGAGAATAATTGCCTGGCACTTCATGGCTGGATCAGAATGATGTGCTATAGGATTTTTTCCCCATCTTCTATTTCTTTATATTTTTATATTCCTGGCAGTATAGTGATACAACGTACAGCTATTCCTACAGCACTTGCCTATGCTGTATGCTATGTTTTTTTACTTTTTATCTTTAAACATTGTATCAATATCTCTGCTTTCATTGCCCTTGAGAGAAACGTCTCTACAAACAGTTCCAGAGAGCTCAATGTCAGGGATATAAAAGAGTAAAAAAGATGTGAAAATAAAAAAAAATAATTGTAATAAATACAGGCAATATGACTGTACATTTTATGCACTTGCGGAATATGTAAAGAAAAAATAAAAGGCTACTAGCCCTTTAAGAAGAGACAGAATAAATTCAGGTTAAAAAGAACAAAACTGTGCCCACTTCAAACCCAAAGGTGAAGGGGGAAGTTACACATTATTTTATGAGGTTATTGTACCTTAGTTTTAACTTCCCATTAAATGGTATAAGACTGAAACAAGCCAACCTCAACTGTAATTGTAAGAACTACTGGCAGTTCTGTTTTTTAATACACGTATTTACTTCCTATAAAATAACAAATTACCTGAAATCTTTCAAGAGGTCATGTTTAAACCACATTTGAAAAAGTGTTAATCAATTTTACATGTGGTGACGGGAAGGTGAAAACTTTTACCCCTTCTCTTATGTTTTTAAAAGGATAGTAACGTAGAATGTGGAATGTGGATAATCTCACTGCTTGGAGATGGTTTCTTCAAAAGTTATTGCAGCTCAAATGTTCATCTTTTGGGTGGAGTCACACTACTAGCTCAAATATAGCAGGTTTAAGTATGTGGGTTCAGTAAAATTACCTGTCTAAACTGCTTGAAACAATCAGAAGTGAACTTTCTGTCTGCAGTTTAAGAATTACCTTATCAATAAACCACACCCAATTGAAACTATGTGCTGCACAGAGATATTTATAAGAATTCCAACTCCAGTTTAAACTCCCGATTCTTTAAAACTCCACTGAGTGCCAAGTCACTTCAGTCCAAGCCAGTGAACAAGCTCCATAGAGAGCTAAGTACTTACTTATTTAGGAGAAATTAACAAGTGCAACCCTTTTCCAGTCAGCCCACTTACACACAGGAGGGGAAACCACAAATAATTTGCCTTTTAACCATTCAGCTTGCTCTTTCATTGCAACATCTCATGCTCTGTGGTGATACTTCCCCAAATCCTGGTATCACACACATAATTCTGCGGCTGATTTCTCACAAGCCATAGCTCCACTCTACCACTTTGCATTTAAACTAGTTTCAGCCCGTGCACATCTTAGAGAAGATGCACTAAAGTGTGAAAAAATGGTGATAAAGAGGAGATTATTTATCCAGTGATAAAAACTCTCCAGTTTTTACATTGACTTGCTGGGGATGATGTTGACTGTAGTCCTGAATAGCTGGAGGTCTCAGATAGCCATATCTTATCTAGATGTGAGAAGTGATGTCAGCTCTTATAACCACACAGAATTTGGGAGGGATATGTGTAGTGAAATCAGGTGATACTGAAGTAAACTAACACATACACTATACAACTGTATGATGTGAAGTGATAAGAAATTGAAATGTCAATTAACAATCTGAGTGCTGGGGGAGTGTTTACCACACAGCATAGCAATGCAATGCTAAATACTACAGTACTCAATGGTCTAATCAAAAGGAAGGAGAAGAAAAAAATAAATAAATAAAAATATAACTCAGTCGATTTTCTTAAAAATAATTGTATATATTTTGCAAGACTAGACACTCAGGGCTGTGGAATCTGCAGGAAAAAACATTTGGGATAAGCTCTCCAGAAATGTAATTTTAGCAGCCCTTCCCAGGCTGGCACTGTATGTCTGTTACATATAACTGTCAAAACCCAAGAACTTAAATAGTGGATAAAGGCTCATGTGAACTAAGATGTCTTAATCTGGAGATCTTAGTGCATAGGCTCCACACAGTAACATAATAATTGGACAATGTAACAGAATTTTATCACACTTTCATCCCCCCTGGTACTCTATGGGCTCTATCACATGGGCTACATTTTTTTATAGTGCAAACGTTTTGCACCAACTGAAAATAATGGTGCATTTTTATGCCACTGTAGCACGGTTTTCCCAGGTCCTTATTCACTCAATGAATGTCACAAAAGTGACAAAATCAAAGGGAGCACAGCTAAAACAATAGCAAGGAAGTTTTACAGTAAAGGCAGTAAAGTTGTAGAATTTTTTTTCCTTGCAAATACTGTAGCTGATTTCAAAAAGTAATGGATACCTTTCTAGCTGTGAACAATATTAATAATTATGACAGTTGGTTTCAAAGCTGATAGGATGTTGATCGAGGGAAATATCTGACTGCTTTTTTTGAGTTAAGAAGGATTTTTTTTACCCACATGGGGCTTAACTGGAAATGTCTTCATCTGGATTAAGAAGGATGATATGGCATGGGCTGAACTTGGTGAATGCTTGTCTTTTTTCAGCCTCATCTTGCTTCCCTTGAATGTATTGAGAGGAGCTGCCAGTCCTTGCACTACTGCATATACAAAACACCATGACCATACTGTTTTTGAGGCAGTTTAAACATCCCATGATGTGTTATCTGGGAGCACATTGGTGTTATTTCCCAGACACTTGACTTGTGAGTATTATTCTATCTGTTGGTGTTGGTGATGGTGACAGTTTCCCATTAAAGAGATAGTAATACTTACATTTTACTCCCACCTTGTAGCCCTTAAAAATCTTTATGGTTTGAGAGATATCCACTTTCAAAGTTTTGCTTTTTTCCCCTGACGTCAGCATTCTAGCTAGAGCCGAGATCACGTTATGGTAGAAGAAATCCTTCACTGAAATGGTCTTTTACGTGTGCTTGGTTTAACCCCTTCGCGACAAAGGACGTACATGTACGTCCTCTGTGGCTGTCACTTAGTGACAGAGGACGTACATGTACGTCCAGGAAATCCGGATCCCCGCGCGGCTGCACGCCGTTCGGGGACTCCGGATTCCTTTGACAGAAAAAAAAAAATGTTAGACGGGCGTTAAGTGCACGCGGCCGTCACTAAGGGGTTAAAGGGATAGTAATACTTTGTTTTATCTTTATTTTATTTTGTAGGCATTAAAAAAACATGAAGAATGATATAAGTCTTATCTCTCAAACCTTTATGGTTTGAGAGATATTCACAAGCAAAGTTTCCCCTCCCGCCCCTTTTACCTAGTGTAAGCCATCTCTTCTCAGATGTGGAATGCAGTCCATAGACCAGACAGATAACAGCAGGGGACAATCTTCTTCCTATGAGAACAATGAAAGCCCTGCCCCCCTTGACAAGTTTTTCAGGTTTTTCCCTTATCTTAATTGAAGATTGTCCCTCTCTGCAATCTACCTGGGCACTTCCCTTCTGTTCTGGCTGAGCAGTGTTACATTAGTAAAAGGGGCGGGAGGGTGATACTTTGTCAATGAATTACTCTTGAACTACAACTCTGACAGAATTGAAATAACACTATCCGAAGTCCAAATACTATGATGATTAATTAGAGCTGCTTTTATTATGAAACATTACTATCCCTTTAGTCATAGCTTTCTACACCATTCTCACATTACACTTATTCAAGTACACCAACTCGTCCGTGACGTTAACATTTTGGAGTATTCAGTGTGTTTCACAATTCTCCATAGATGTATATTTCAAAGTTCTCAAATAAAGTGAGTGCCAAAGTTTTCCATATCAAAATATTTCAAGGTTTGCCATATTTCAAAGCCCTCCATATAGAATTATATTTCAAACTTTCCCATAGTTGTCTAATGTGAAACCTCATGTAATACGGAAAGGGTAAAGTTTAACATTAGACTGCTATAAAGAACTATTAAATGCACTATTATTGGGTAGTTTGACATCACTCTGGTAATTAAATGGGAAGTGCCTAGAGGGATCAACTGCACCTCACCGATGAGCCCCAATAAGGCCAAAATGTACGTCTGGGGTTAGCTGTTTCTCTTGTTCAGAAAATAAATGTGTGGCAATTCGTGGCTGGACTGTCATTTTGGCAGGACCTGTATGAAATGCTTCAGAATATTTTTTCTCTGTGTATGGCACTTGTGAGCTAAAAGAGATTGCACCCCGGCTCAGGATACAGTCCTAGTGAGCTCTTTGCATGCCCTTACAAGCTCATGAGCCTAGTTGAGCATCTCTGACGTCTATGTAATTAAATGGGAAGTAAACTCTAATAATAAGGGGCTCTTAAAGGGATAGAAATACTTAAAATGTAAAAAAAAAATGTCGTAGGGTTTATCCCCCTGAGTAAAACAAGAGTACTCCCACTTCTGAAAGGTGTTTTATTCAAAAGCTATTACAGCTCAAAGTTGAATTTTTAGGTGCAATATCACAGTGGCCTCAAATTGTACATTGGCGCTGTTGCTACACCATCCTATGGAGATTTATTGTCTACAGACCAGAGCTGTCCATAGGATGGTGTAACAACAGCACCACTGTACAATTTCAGGCCACTGTGATATTGCACCTAAAAATTTAAACTTTGAGCTGTAATAACTTTTTAATAAAACACCTTTCAGCAGTGGGAGTACCCCTTTTTTTACTTAGGGGGATAAACCGTACAATATATATTTTTTTAAATATTAAGTATTACTATCCCTTTAACTTGTTCACTGGAGGTGTCCTTCAAACAGCAGTTATTTCTGTTTACTGTTTTAATTGCATTTGGTCTATGTGTTAGCCCACTGCTATTTCAGTTTCAATCTGTTTTGATTTGATAAGAACTATTGTCTTCGAGTGCGACCTTGATGCAGATTTGAACAGTTATCACTAGGTAAGGCTATCAGAGGCCCTCCAGCTGATGGGAACTGTAATCATCTAAAATTGATGGACCTCAAGATAACGAAAGCCTGCATTACATACAGGAAAATATATAGATAGATAGAACTGACTGATGTATAAAGGATACCTACTCTGTCAATCAATATGTTAGGCAAATTAACAGAATTATATTCCTAAAGTATATTTCCTCTCTAACCTGACTGAGGACTTATGTGATTACAACACATATATGAGCTTTATGTTAACATGATGTGTTAATCACCATTATTTCTACCCCTCTCATTGAATACCTAATTCTTAGTGCATATGGAGCATTAGGTTGTATTCATCAAGTAAATGTGCTTTCAGCACATTGCCAAAAAAAAGGTCTGCCTTTGTGCATCTCCCTTCAGTTCTGCCTATTATACCAAATAGACTCAAGGGGGTTATGCACTAAAGTGTGATAAAAGTGAGATAAAGCATCCAGTGACATAAACTCTTCAGTTCCTATGTTACTCTATGGAACCTATACACTAGTGCATTTGAAAGAATTTGATAGCTGGAGGTTTAAAAATCCTGACGCGATCCCAATCAGATGGATGTATGGGTGGACTCAACATAGCAAATCACAGCGATGTCTGAATAGGGCTGTGAGATAGGATCATTCTGATCAGATATGTATAGCCCCAAACACACATACTGATAAACAGGAACATTCTATTCAGATATGTATAGCCCCAAACACACATACAGATAAACAGGAACATTCTATTCAGATATGTATAGCCCCAAACACACATACAGATAAACAGGAACATTCTATTCAGATATGTATAGCCCCAAACACACATACAGATAAACAGGAACATTCTATTCAGATATGTATAGCCCCAAACACACATACAGATAAACAAGACTCTCTAAGAGATAAACCAGCCTGCATTTCAGTCTGTGTGGGTTAGAAGGAAAGGAAAGTATTCATCTTGGTTGTTCAGTAATCAGATCCTTTTGTTTTAATCTCTAAATTTTTTTATTATTGTTAATTATTCTTGTCACAATCCAAGACTCAACATCAAGCTTCTATATTCCCACATTAAGCCACCACCAGTAATATTCTAAAATACTGAAGGCGTCATGGAAATGCTAGAAGGCATCTGTAGGTGTTAGAGGGCATCAAAGAACACTTTAGATATCAGGCCATTTAAAGGGAAAATATCATGTTGAGACACGTTTTTCTGAAAAGCTCTTGTTATATCCTAAATTGCCCTGAACCAGTACTGGACGATTCCACAGTATGTACCTTTGCCAGATGGCCAGGACACAAACTGAGCATCCTGCACTAGGAAAAAGGTTGGAGCATAGGACAAGGTCTCTGCACCCCTTCTCCTATTGCAATGTTACATCTCTGTATTAGAACCATCCATCAGAGTGAGCCTTATGCTCTCATTCAACCAGCTCCCATTACCACAAGCAATGGCTGAGAACTGTAGGATTCTCTAAAAACTGGGCCATGCTGGAGCAAACTAACTGCACCATATCTAACAAATCCAAATTCTTATTGATTTAGATGGGACTTTTAACCCCTTGAATGCTGATGAGGAAACTCACCACCACTAGAGAATAAGAATCTGTCCCCAGAGACAACAATTAACCCCCCCCAAGGGCCACATAGTCTGAGGGTGGGGCTCTCTAGAGGACCACGGCACATATTTTTTTCATAGACTTCTGTGATCACAGACCGGCATGCAGCCATATTATCATACCTGGGAACTTTTGAAACAGGGTACCCGGAGGGTAACCCTGTCAGTGCCCAGGGGGAGGAAAATGATGCAAATTGCGTCATAAAAGGGGCGGGGCTTAGTCGCAGGGGGTGGGACAAAAAAACTGCGAAATGAATGTAAGAGGGCGGGGAGTGGGAAGAACCAGGCGGGATGGAGCACAAGTGGGCAGAGTTTCTACTTAAACTCTGCCCACCCGGTGATTAACACATTGCCCCGGAAACCCGGTAATTCACTTTGAAATCCGGAGTCTCCGGGGCAAAACCGGAGAGTTCCCAGGTATGCATATTACAATCACAATCTTCTGTGACGTGCCAGGACCTTCACAGGTGCTTAACTCCCGGGTAGCCGTGATGGTCCTGGCATGTCAAGGGTTGTTAAGGGGTTAACTCTAAGTCTCCAGGGCAGATCCGGAGACTTCCCAGGCATTCATATTAGAAGATATTAGTCCTCCTGTAACTAAATAAACCCCATGAGCTTTTTCTTTTAACTTGATCCTGGTGCAGCACGCCACAGCAAAAGCCAAGATATCTTTAGAATGTACTCTTTAAAATTAACCCACTGAGTGCCATAAGGGAAAGCAATGAACTGCAGACCACTCTCTTGCATTTAAAGGGATTTAGGGGGCTTGCCTTGTTTTGCAGCTTGGGAAATTTATTAAAGCGGAACTAACACCGCTAAGAAACTTTGTTTGTAATAATTCCCTATCTGGCGACTAGCTGCTTAGTAGCGCTAGTCGCCAGAATTATTACCTCTTTATGGAGAAATATGCAGTCATCCTCGGCTGACAGGCAGGACGGAGCGCGGACATCTTGCCCTAGTGATGTCCACGCGCCTGCGCTGTCAGTCCCAGGCGGCTGTAGGAGGCGTTGCTAGGAGCCATTTGGCTCTGGACGGGATTGACAGCGCAGGCGCGTGGACATCACTAGGGCAAGATGTCCGCGCTCCGTCCTGCCTGTCAGTCGAGGATGACTGCATATTTCTCCATAAAGAGGAAATAATTCTGGTGACGAGCGCTACTAAGCAGCTAGTCGCCAGACAGGGAATTATTACAAACAAAGTTTCTTAGCGGTGTTAGTTCCGCTTTAAGTAAAGGAGATTACTGATTTTCCAGATGCAAAGCTGAAAAAAATAAAAAGTATCCCCATGTCACCCAGTAATATGAAAATCTGGCACAGAGTTTTTCTTATCAGTGTTATTTCTTAACTTTGCTGGAAGACCTATTTGTTTACAGATCCTCTACATACGACCTAAATATATTCCATTAACACTTTGAGTGCCAGGGGGCATCCAATGATTTGCAAAGAGTTAAATCGGGGACAGTTATAAAGAACAAACACTTCAGGGCTGCACGGTTTCCTGTACATTCCTGCAAAATGACATTTTCATAAGTGTCCTTGATTTAACTCTTTAAGGACCAGAGAGTTGTGCAACACTTTGCTTTTGTTCACCTTAATATGGCCATGTTTCAAATATGTGTACAGCACTCAACAAATTTATTTTTTTTCCCTGAAATCAATGGTGTCCAATTTACTCATTGGAGTGATGCCATATAGTGATAGCTGTGTAATATAGGCTACAACCCACAGTAGATAACCTGAGGTCCTCTAGCTCCTGCTAGGAGCTTCCATCACTACCAACAAGAATGACTGGAGTTGTACTCTGGTAGCACCTGGAGGGCCTCTCATTGACCAACACTGTTATAGGTGGTATCCTTTTGAATGGTCGAACGCAGAAAAGCATGCAACCATTCAACTCTTTCAGCCGGTTGCATGGCTAAACAGCGTGACGTGACAATCTTGCAGTGCATGACAGCGCAGAGCCAATGGGCGCATGCTGCAGATAAGTGCATTCTTTTATTTTTTTGCCGTCTTCACATCTCTGAATTGTTTGTGTCCTTCCCTTGGTTCTGAACCCATTTGATAAGCGCATGGAGGCAGCTGGAGCTCCTCCAAGTGCTGCAGATAATAATCCTTTCTCTTCCTGCCGCCTGCTAGCCTGTGCCTTCTGCTGGACGGAGTATTATCTGCAGCACATGAAGGAGCTCCAGCTGCATCCATGTGCTTAACAAACGGGTTCAGAACCAGGGGAAGGACACAAACAATTCAGAGATGTGAAGACGACAAAAAAATAAAAGAATACACTTATCTGCAGCATGCGCCCATTGGCTATGCAATGTGACAATCTCACACTGTCGCGCACTGGGAGATTGTCACGTTGCGCTGTTTAGCCATGCGACCTGCTGAAAGAGTTGAATGGCTGCACGTTCTTCTGCATGCGACCATTCATAAGTGAACCGTTATAGGTCAACATATGTTATCATGGGCTATGGCACTTTACTAGTAAAACAAACAACTGGTACTGTCAAGTCCACTGCGAGAAGCATGGATATGGTGCTGTATGACACAGCCTGTGTGTCTTGAGTGGGAGCAGACATAAGGTGTCATAATGTCAGAGCTAAGATGAGCTTACATTGTGTATTAACTCATTTTCAAGAAGAGACCTCAATCACCACTTAATAGGACAAGTGGATATGGTCTGAATAAAGAGAACCCTACAGTTCACACCAATATCATCACTGAAGAGCAAACATGATTGTACTTTACAGAATGATTCTTCTCCACAGCTAATCCAATTAATTATTGAACAAAGTATTACGTTACTCGGGGCCATGTACAGTAAAATAAAGAGAAGAAATCCTGGAGCAAATGAAACTATTACAAAGAGGACAAATAAAAATGGTCCTTGATTTAAAAAGTATTTTTAACCCCCTTGGGTCCAAGACGTCTCCAGCAGTTTGCATCACAATACAATGGAGACCTATGTAGCAAGGGATTAAAATCCATAATTAAAATGACACGCAACCTACTTTTTGAATTACAAATTCTACCAGTGCATAATATGTCATGTCAAATTGGCTATATGAGTTTTCATCTACACCTATATTTTATCCTTTCATGTCTCTGACAAGGAACTCCCTGAATTTCTGTTTTCAGAGAGCTTTATGACAGAAACTATGAAAGCAAGGGATCATGATACAATGTTGCACTATCCCTACAGCACTAAGAGCTCTGTATGCTGTAGGCAGGCATTTCACTAAGGAGTGATAAAGAGGAGATAAAGTGGAGATAACTTCTCCAGTTTATCACTTCTCCAGTTCCTATGTTATTCTTTACAGCCTATGCACAAAGATCTCCAAAGTTGGAGAAATCTTATTGCATTGGCTCTATGGAATAACATAGGAACTGGAGAAGCCTTCTCCACTTTATCACCCCTTAGTGCATAAGCCTCATTGTGTCACTACCCCTGCTTTCAAAGTCCCTGACAGAAATATCTCTGGAAACAGAAATTCAGTGAGCTCAATGTCAGGAACATAAAAGTGTAGAAAAAAAAATAGGTGAAGATAAAAAAAAGGTATAAGTAATTTGACCTTACATTTAATGAACTTGTGCGAAATGTAAAGTAAAAAAAGGGTTGACTGCCACTTTAACCCTTTGAGTGCCAGAGAGGAATCCAGTGGATAGCTCTCTGACACTCAAGGGGTTAAATTAGCATTTTGGGAAATATTATTGTCTCCAGTGATACAATTTCTCCACTCTAGGCACTTGAATATGGTATGAAAAACAAAAACACTGGGGCACATGTTTTAACCCTATAACCCTTTCATTGCAATGCGCTGGGCACCCTTTTGGCACACAATGGATTAAGGGAGCAAGGAGGTCTGCAATGCAATGTTTCACAATGCTTTGCCTTCCCCTCTGGCACTCAAAAGATTAAACAACTAAACAAAAGTCTAGAGGAAGGTGACACAAAACCATTGCATCACATGTACAAAAGTATAGACTCATTCAAGTCAATTGAATACTTCTTTGATCCAATGAAACTGATTTAATACATATTTACTGACCTTTGTGTTGTATGCACAAAGGAAGTGGCGCAGTTCTGCAGCAATCCAGCTGCATAGGGACAATTAAAATCTCTCAACACTCACACTGATGTAAATGGGCCTTTAACTTGTTATATGCAAAACAACACCTTGAAGACCTCTCCAGAATTCAAGGGAACCTTATTAAATCAGAGGGAATTTGTATTTGTCCCCATCGTACAGTTGCTCCACAACTGTATACAGTTGGTTCCAAAATTGCTCTTCTTACTAGATATGCCCCACTTTGTCTCTTTAAAGGGGAACTATCACCCTAGTACAAGTTTGGCTCATAATGATCTTCATATAGTGATAAGCTGTAATAGTTGTTTTATTTTCTTATACAATTCATGCTACTGCAAAATGTAATGTTTTAAAAAGCAGCCGGGGCCTTAATTCCAGTCAGACTGTGGTTACAGCTCTGTACCGCAGTCTGTCAAACTTGTATTAGGGTGATAGTTCCCCTTTAACCCTTTGAGTGTCTGAGGGCTGTGCAACACATTAATTTGCAATGAGCTGTACACCTCTCTTGGCTTTCAAAGGATTAACTCTCCAAATTCCTCTATTTATATGTATTTGTGGACCCAAAATCCAGCTTGCGTTAAAAACTAAAAAGTGATAGCTATGGAAGCCGAACTGTTTAACCCTTTGAGTGCGTACCCCTCAGGCACTCAAAGGTTTAATGCAAATAAATATTATTGCAAACAGAGACCAAATAATTTGCATTACTGTTCATAAGTCAAGCACATTAAAGGCATAGTAATACTTAAATATTACGATCCCCCATCTTGTAGCCCTTCAAAAACTGAGTGAAATTAGCCCAGCTGCATCTCTCAAACCTTTATGGTTTGAGAGATATCTGCTTTCAAAGTTCCCTCTTTTTGCCTTTCCCCTGACGTTAGCGTTCTAGCTGACAGCAGGGGAATCCTTTCCTGTAGAAGACATTTTAAGTTAAGGATTTATTTTTTATTAACGCGATCTCGGCTCTGCTGCAGAGCCTCTGCCGGTCCGAGGACCGGATTCCCTTGCTGTCAGCTAGAATGCTGACGTCAGAGGAGAGGGAAGTTTGAAAGCGGATCTCTCTCAAACCATAAAGGTTTGAGAGATGCCGCTGGGCTCATTTTACTCAGTTGTCGAAGGGCTACAAGATGGGGGATAGTATTTTTTAAGTATTACTATCCCTTTAATTATAAAGAAAACACATATGGTGCTTCTGAAGAAGTGACACTTGATCATGAAAAGCATAAAGCTATTGTAACTGACTAAAGTTTTTATTGATAACATTAAAGCTTATTGTATATTTTAACCTAATTTTCAATACATATTTTTAAATAAATCTATTTATTTGTAGTCAATATACTTTTAGTGTTTTCATTGCTATTGAGATCGACTGGTTTGTACCCCTCTGGCACTCAAAGGGTTAAGGTTGTGATTAAATAGTGGACAGTACAACAAACTGGGGTGAGAGGACATGCAGGTGAAAGAACCTGGAGGCAGGATATAACCCCAGAAGAATGTGGGGTAGATCTCTTAAAATTATTGAAGTGATGCTGGTGACGGAGTAAACTAGTAGAAACTACTACACCTAGAAAAGTCTTCTGCAACACATTTTTGTTTGTTTTGTCTGCAGTAAGTGATTCTGAGGGAGCCCACAGAAGAGACCTTTTATTACTGGACAGTCTGGACATAGTACTCTTACACTTAATAAATCTATAAAAGGAAATGTTGTTCTATATCTGAATTTAGTTTTTATTTGTGTATCTTCTATTGTGTTTCTTTTGATACTGCACATAATACGATTTAAAATACATCTTCCTTGGAGCCTGTTGAAAGACAGGCACTGTAAGTTTTAGGATTACACTTACCAATAAGTGGATCCGGTTGGGTGACATTATTAAAAAAACAAACAGAAGGACAAAGGGGCCCTAATAGTGCATTAATGTTTCCAACTTTGACTTCCCCATATGCACCAAACTAATCACAAAATAAACATCCATATCCATAGGGATATGTGTTTTCAGAACCTGAGCTAAAATGCATACAATAAAGGGTCAACTGCCTGGGACAAAAAAAAAATGTATTTTTTGTACCATATACAGTAAAATCTTGCATATAACACACACAATTTTGTGCCTCTTCACCTTATGTGAAGTGGGGGGTGCAAATTATACGCGAGAGAAAATAGTAATAAAAACATTTTCATTGCCGCACTGCTTCCCTCCTTTTCCGCTGACCCATATATTCCTCCTCTGCCCCACTGTAGTGCAATTTCGGTAGCCTCACAGGGTCCCAGCGGGTGGCATGCTTGCAACTGACGCCTGCTTCCAGCATTGCCCTGTCAGGATCTCTTCTGCCTTGCCAATGGTAATGTCTTGAGGTCCTCACAGGGCAATACCATAGAGCCAATGCACATAGCTATGCGAATTGGATCTATGGTATTGTCCTACGAGGACCTTGATCTCCTTGCAAGACATTACCACTGGCAAGACAGAAGAGGTCCTGACATAGCAATGCTGGAAGCAGGCAGCAGATGCACGTATGCCGCCTGCTAGGACCTTGTTAGGCTGCCAAAATTGAGCTACAGAGGGGCAGAGAAGGAGGATATGGGTAAGCAGGGAGAGAGGGAAGCAGTGCGGCAATGGAAATGTTTTGTGTGCGTGACAGGGTAAAAACAAGGGTGTGTATTATACACAGGCACTCATGTTTTCCTCTAAAATCTTGGGAATAATGTATTATACACAGATGCACATTATACCCGAGACTGTATGGAAGTTATGTAAAACTGTAAACCACAGGCATCCACCTGCCAAGATATTTTCTAGAACCACATGGATGGAGGTATACACAAGCTGTATGTTCAAAAGAAAAGTGGAGGAGATCTGGGGCAAACCACCTGCACTATAGGGAAGAACTAAACATTCCAACAATTACCAATGATTTAAAGGGGGATTTTAACCCCTTGAATGCTAAAGGGGTCTCCAAAGCATTGCTTCCCAATACATTGGAAACCTCTCTAGCATTCAGTGGGGTTAAAATCCTATTTAAATCAATGGGAATTTTTAGTTCCCCCTAGTGCAAATGGTTTGCCCTGGAACTCCTCCACTTTTCTTTTGAACAGACAGCCCTTAGTTAGAAGAGAATGCCCCAACTCAAAGCAATATTTTTTCTTTATTGTGGCTGCAATTTTCTGCTTTTCAATTGTTCTTATTATAGACCATTGTAGCAAACCAACTGCATTTAGCCCATTGAATGAGTTAAAAGACCCAGTTAAATAATTGACAATTGTCATTTATCCCCTATGGTGCAGTTAAGAACCTCCAGAATTGCACCTCGTTAGCTTATTGATACAAGCAAAATTAACAGCAATTCTGTAACAAACCAACAGCATCAAATGGTGATAAATTCTCTTATCTCCCATTGATTTAAAGCGGAACATTCCTCTACATAATGGTGTCCCTCAATACATTAATAATATAGAGATTGGCAAATGCATACTTGTATTATGCTGAATAAGTCCAAGTTATTGAAGTGATCCAACTTCTTCTGGCAGGCATCCAGGGCACAGAGATTACATGAGAAACTCTGTGCGCCTGAGCAGGAAGCAACCTCTGTTACCTTAAGGTAACCAGCGAACATCACCACCAATCCGTGCAGTGCATGTAACACACAACGAGGTAACTTTCCTCTGAGATGTCTGCTCTGTTGTCCTCTGGACGCCTGCAGAAGAAGCTGGATTACTTCAATAACGCGGACTTATTCAGCATAATAATACTATTCCTTTGCCTATCGCTATATTAGTAATGTATTGGGGGAAATATTATGAAGATGAAAGTTACGCTTTAAAAGAGAATTTTAAACTAGGGAGGTCTCCAGCGCATTGTGAATGAAAATGAGCTGGAGACGTCTCTAGCACTGAAGGGATTAACCCCTTAACAACTGGCCGATCGTCGCGGTCACTGAACGACCATGGAACATTTTTTTTTTTTACTTTCCTGTTCCAGACTCCCCGTACGGCGTGCAGCCGCGGGGGGAGCCCAGAATTCCATGACGGTCATAGTACGTCATGGGTAGTTAATTCAGATCGTTAAGGGGTTAAAATCACCATTAAAATCAATGTTTTTTTGTTGTTTTTATTTCACTCCTATGGTTCAGTTGGTTTTGCAAGAGAATTACTCTTCTACTTTCTGAATATGACCGAATGTTACCAAACTCACATGTTGTAATTAACCCTTTGAGTGTCAGAGGGGTCTGCGTTACTTACCCCTCTGGCACTCAAAGGGTCAAGTGATGGAAACTCAGCCATAATGTTGCCTAATGTTACCAGTACATGCAGGTAAAAGTGCATTTTTTTCACAAGCTGAATCTTGTTTCTTATTTGCCAACATTTAGGGGATAGATACGTATTGGCACACAATTCTCCTGTTCCTATTCCTCACACACAACGTGTAGGAATATCCAAATGACAGACACACCCACATCTCACACTCCTTTGGCTCTCTAGCATGCTTGAGACACAACAGGTCGCAATGTGCTATTTTTGGACACAATGTGCTACTTTTTATGACTCAATAAACTTACTATTAGGCCTGTGCAAAGACGTATCATAACCAAACTGCAGAGCTGATATTAAGCAGGTCTCGCCAGTTCAGTAACCCAATTCCCTTTATCAGAGACTGCACATTTTATAAGTGTTGGAGGCCTCTCTAGCATTCAAGGGGTTAAAATTCCCATTTAAATCAAGGATGTTTTTTAGTTATCCCTTATAGTTCAAATGGTTTGCCCCAGAATTCGTCCACTTTTCTTTGCAACATATGGCCTTAAATACTTCATTAATTTAGCACTTTATTTTTATTAATAAATTACCTCCAACAGTCACTGATATAATTCAGTTTCCAACTGGTTAACCCCTTAAGGACCGACCGCACATGCTCCTGCTTGGCACTTAAGGACCACAGAGCTTTTTTTTTGAGGGGAGGCGATCTGTCGCAGGGCTCCCCGAAAGACGTGCAGCCTTGCAGGGAGCCCTGAAATCCATGATGGTCCTGGCACGTCATGGGTCCTTATCGCAGGTCCAACCCATCACATGCCAGGACCTTCATAGGTCCTTTAGGGGGTAAACAACAGACACATAACAGAGGAGGTTGTAGGAATGAGGCACTGAGGACATTTTTGGCAAAAGGGGCTAGGCCAACGTTTCCCCCATTTACAAAGCCTCTTTTGTGTCATAAAGGTTGCTTTGTGCTGAACACTCCAAGGACGTAACTACAGGGGGTGCAGGCAGTGCAGTTGTGAATGGGCCAGCATCCAAGGAGGCCCATGTGCCCCTGATCCTATGGAAGAATATTTTGTGTTAAAGGGACCAAAAATGTTGTCCCATGGTCCTCCATTGACAAGTTACACCACAGGCTGGTAGTGTGGGAACTTTGCGGCACGCAGTTCCTCTGAGCCCAGGCACAAATGAGGCACAGAGGAACTAAGCATGAAACCTTTATGTCATTGCAAGAGGTAGTGTAAAGGTTTTTGCACCAAAACATATTATCCAAAAGTGTTGTACCCCTGTATGCACTACTGCATGCATACAAGAGCACAGGATGCAATGCAAGCTATTGCCCATACCTCCCAACATTTCAAATGGCCAAAGCGGGACACTTTTGTTTTAGGTGGTGTTGCTGGGGGCGAGGCTGGTGGGAGGGCATTAGCAAGAATTTTTAAGTTATTTCATGATCTACTTACACCAGGGCCAGATTTACAATTAGGCAGAGTAGGCATCTGCCTACAGGCGCACCCCACAGAGGGGCGTCTGGCATTGGGATAGCTTTTTTAAAAACATTTTTTTATATTAGCCTCGCTGGCTGCGCAGTGGCATAACAATCCCCCCACCCGGTGCCCGCTAGATGTTGCCCTCACATTGCCTCCCCCTCCGTTGTCCGTTTCCTACCTCCCTGGCAGGACAGGTCTGTGCCTCTTTTGGCACATTCCTGCAGCTGCTGAGCTTCCTCGTAGGTTCTTTAGTAATGCAGAGAGCTGGGAGATGACATCATCACCCTGCGCTCTGCATTCCTGAAGAGAAGACCGCGCGGGAGCTCCAGCAGCTACAGGACTGTGCCAAAAGAGGCACAGATGACAGATCTCTCCTGCCAGGGAGGTAGGAAACGGACAACGGGGGGGGGGGGGGCAATGTGAGGGCAACATGGAGATGGTGGGTGCAATGTGGAGATTAGGAGAGCACTGTGGAGGTGTCCAGTGGAGACGGCCGGGGGGGGGGGGACGCTTCAGATTTCTGTGCCTACAGGCTCCTGAGATGTAAATCCGGCCCCGAACTGACACCTCTTTATATAACTGAATAAATGATTTAGAGCAAGACAAAGATATTTTATTTACACATACTAATTTATGAACACATATACTGAAGTTTAAACAAACATTGCGAGTTTTACTGCTGTGGAGCAACATGATACACATATACATATCACACAGTCTGATCTCCTAAATAGAGGGACAGAGGGATATGAGTCTCAAAGAGGGGTCTGTCCCTCATAAAAAGGGACACTTGGGAGGTTTGACTGTCAACATAGTCTATAGACTAAACAAATGTGATGCATTATGCCTGACTTTTGTACATCTTCCGCTCTTTGAGCCATATGCAAATGTAAAAGAGAACCAATTCTAGTAAAAACCAGCTGCATAAGTGATTAATGAAAATCACCATTATTTTAAATTGGGTCTTTTCCCCTTGAATAATAAATATGTATCCATCAAGTTAAAATCCATATTTAACTTAATGAGAATTGTATCTTATTATGCAGTTGATTTGTTCCACTTTTTTTCTGAATACAGTCCTCAAATTTGACGAACATGAACTCAGAGCCCCTATCCAGGCTGGATGATTGTCCCAGACTTAACTCACCTGCATTGTAGAAGCGGTCTAACACAGTGGTCTCCCCGAAATCCAACTTGCTGAAATGCAGGGTCTCCAGCTCTGCACCCTGGCTCTCGCACGCCTCCTGTAGGCTCTGCAGTGCAGCGCTTTCACACACCTGCAACCCTGAGCTCACCTCATTGATCACATAGACCACGGTGGTTCTGCGGTTGCTGATAACACTAGTGCCAACTGGAATGGACACCTTGGCACACCGGACAGGGGCAGCGCCTCCCCTGTCCGTACTGTGGAGAGAGTCATCCCGCCAGAAGCTGCCAGCTGCAGGGAGCCTGCCACAATCGCCACCACCACAGCTGGATGCTGCAGCTCCCTGATGCCTGTGCCCGTCCTTTTCTTCATACATAGAGAAGCCCGTGCCAGGCAGAGGGGAGGAAGGCACTGAGAAAGTAATCCCCTCGCTGCTGTCACTCATGGCTACCACAAAAAGAAAATACAGCCACTTGCTGGGTTATAGAACGGTTTCCTGCTTTGGTGAAGGGGCAAGCAATTCCCAACCCGACACCTCCTGGCCCTACATAGAGGGCTGTCTTCAAGCGGTCACGACCTGCTGTGTCTAAGCCCACCCTGCAGAGAAATGTCAGAGTCCAACTCCTGTTATAGTGTACAGCGGTTTGGCACAGTTCCTTTGCACAGATCTTGCTCTTACCAGTACGACCTGTGCACAATCTTCCCCTTGCTCATTTAGCAGAAATGTCCTTGTGCACAAACTTCCTCTACCCCTTGTGTAGAAATGTCCCCAGTCCAACTCTGCAGACCCTTCAACAGTCACCCAGTCTTCCTGGTTTCACAGCTCTTTTTAGGTCCTGGCGGAAAGCGCTGGCATGAGTACCCACGTACTCCTAGCACACCTCACATGCTCCAGCACAAGTCACGCTTCGTATTGATGCCCACTTTTCTCCAACGTGGCCAGTGAAAACGAAATCTCTGAGGCTAGATGTTTTTAGTACCAGAAGAAACAAGGTGTACTTAACGCAAGTAGACCCTTTCTCCTCCTGTGTGTGTGCAGCCCAAAGCTTTTACCGAATCAAAAGAATGTCAGTGTTTTGCCTCTGCTGGTTTGTTTGCACACAGGCAGCCTGTTGCTATATGAGGGACAGCAGTGAATACTACTAGTTTCACTCTCCCCCGACGACTGATAACACAGCCTGCCCACAGGGCGGGATGACATATTTTTCTCTCCGGAGAGCACGCAAGAGAATGTTACACAAGACTAAGGAAGAAACTTAACTAGCACCAACCCCCTACCCCTCCCTCAATTTTTCTGCACATACTCACTAGCTGTTTGTAGTTGCATTCTTGCATATGCAACCTAATGTTATTGTGTTTTTTAATTTTTTTTTTATAAAGATACCTTTAATATATATATCTGTCTGGCATCTAAAGGGTTAACCCTGTGAGTTCCAGAAGAGTGCGCAAAGCAATGTTTTAAACACATGTGGAACTGAGGGTTAAAGCAGCAGTGAAATGTTTATATATATATATATATATATATATATATATATATGGATTATTCTGCTGACTAAAACAATGTTACTCCCACTGCTGTAAGAGTTTTCATTCAGAACTTTTTATGGTTCATATTGATAGTTTTAACTCTCTGCGTGCCAGAAGAATATCCAATTCAAATACCCCTCTGGCGCTGGAAGGGTTAAATCAAACTGATAACTATTGTTGTAAAGGCACACTTTTAATGCATCAGGGCAGTTTTAAGAACCCATGAGGCCCCTGGCAAAATTTTCAATGGAGGCCCCCCAAATATAGGTTTACATCTAGATAATTTGGGGAGATTTATAAAAAAAAATTCTTGTTCGTTTTTGTGAACAGATCCTTAAATTATCTTTATTCCTTATTTTGAATGTTGGTATTTATAAAGTATTCTAGTTACATTTGTAAATGTGACAGTAAAGAATGAGAACATGTCAGACACGATCTTAAAGCGGAACTACCACCCAATAATAAGATAGCATCACATCATTGCCCATCTGGCGACTAGCTGCTCAGTAGCGCTAGTCACCAGAATTCTTACCGGATTAAAGAGGAATCTCTATTCTTCATGGACTGACAGCAAGACGGAGCGAGGACATCTTGCCCTAGTGACGTACACACACGTACGCTGTCAGTCTCAGCTGGGTCTAGGAGGTGTTACTAGGAGACAGGCGGCTCCAAAAGGGACTGAGCGTGGATGTCACTAGGGTAAAATGTCCACGCTCCGTCTTGCTGTCAGTCCATGAAGAATAGAGATTTCTCTTTAATCCGGTAAGAATTCTGGCGACTAGCGCTACTGAGCAGCTAGTTGCCAGATGGGCAATGATGTGATGCTATCTTATTATTGGGTGGTAGTTCCGCTTTAAATATTTGGTGGACGGTTTGTTGCTAAATTGTCATAAATAATTACATTTCCTTTTAAAGGGGATGTATCACCTTCTAAAAAGAAGTTCCCATATGCTTTGTTAATACAAGTTAAACTATAAACGCTGTTCGTTTGTTTTTTGATTTAACTACTTTAAAAGATATTTATCTTCTGAGCTGTGCACTTCCGCATTATGTGTACAGCACAGATCTTCAGTCCATCTTATTTCTCCTCGCACCTCCCTCCCAGCTGCCCCAGGAAGCGCGTTCACGCTTCCATTCGGTGTGCTGTGAACGGCTCGTAACTTTACAGCAAGCTGAGATTAACATTACACTGAGGTTGCAACCTCAGTATAATGCTAATCTCAGCTTGCTGTAATGCTACGAGCCATTCACAGCACACCAAAGGGAAGCGTGAACTTGCTCTCTGGGGCAGCTGGGAGGGAGGTGGGAGGAGAAATAGAACGTGCAGAAGAACTGTGCCGGTCAGCATAATGGGACATGCTGATTCTTTGAGACACTTCTGCATTTGAAGATAAAATATCTTTTAAAGTAGTTAAAAAAAAAAAAAGCGTTCATAGTATAACTTGAATTAACAAAGCATATGGGAACTTCCTTTTAGAAGGTGATACATCCCCTTTATACATTTGCTGAGCCAGTTTTTGCAAACTTCCTTACTCCATTTTATAAAAAAACTTACTACACAGAGTTAAACTGTCCTTAATACTTTTATAACTACCAAAGACAGTCTTACGGTATCCTTTTAAAACATTGCATGCATAATAGCGTGCTGCTACACACTGCATTCAGCATGTCGCCATAATGAAAAGGGCGATATGAGAATCTTGCCTTGCATAAAAGTATGAGATTCCCCTGTTGCTCCATGAAATGTCACCTTCAATGTTTAAATTAATTAATGACGTTATAAGCAGAGGAGATCGAGAGAAGAGGAGAAATAATACATTGATGAGGTTCTCTCGCTGGGCAGCTACACTGCACTGAAGTTACATTGCTGCTTGATGGAGTACCTTATCAGTATTTCCCCCATTGGATCAGTATATTAAACCCAAGAAGCTCAGCTCGACTGAAGTCTTCTAGCAACCACAGTATGATGGGCGTTGTAATGCAACATGGTAAAGCATTCCATCAAGCAGCAGTGTAACTTCAGTGCAGTGTAGCTGCCCAGAGAGAGAACTTGATCAATGTATTCTCTCTCCTCTTTTCTCGATCTCCTCTGCTTAAAATGTCAGTAATTAATTCAAACATTGAAGGCAACCTTTCATGACGCGACATGAGAATCTCGCGTTTTTTTGTAGGGCGAGATTCTCATTCAGTCCTTTTCATTACGGCGACATGCAGAATGCAGTGTGTAACCGCACTCTGTTATGCATGCGATGTTTTAAAAGTGAACCCAATCTTACAGCCACTTTAACGCATTTTTTTTATTAACTCCATTTTTATAAATCTCCTCAAATCTTCAAGTGGAACTTTCACCTTAATTCAAGTTTGCATATTTGAAAATTGCATTAAAACTGCCTATGTTAGCCAGAAGACCAGCAAATGCACCATATGCTAACATATGCTAATCATAGTACCAGTGACAGTTCAGTTAATATGCTAATTAAGCGTTTCACTTACATTTCATATGCTAATAAAGACTTTTCAATGAAGTGCCGCTACGGCTGAATTGGAGGCGATGTTGGCCTCCTTTTGGGACTCCATCAAAATGTACATTGGGGACCTGGAAGAGGCCCAAGAGACAGAGCCCTGCGACCCCGGGGCCAGGTGGGCAATAGGGTTTGGGACGTCATATGCTGCATGCACTCGTTTGCCCAGAAAGAAGAAATCATGAGGAAGGCTTGTGTTTTCCCTGCTCTCCGCCACAAAGATGCAGACATATCCTTGTATAACGATTTATCTCTTCTCACTCTACAGCTTCACAGACAGTTCAAGCCATTGGCTAATGTTCTTCATCAAAGCCGCATTCCCTATAGATGGGGTTTCCCCTTTTCTATGACGGTTACCTTTGAGGGCCGCTTGCATACTATTCACCAAGTGGCAGAGATCCAGGGATTATGTGAAGTCCTCCACCTTCCTGTTGCCCTCCCGAATGAACTCGAAGGGACTAAGAAGACCTTCCACTGCACCCCACTCCAGCAGCGGGATAGGTGGCAGATTGTACCTGTACAAAACAGCTTCTGGATCTCCTAGCAACCCTGCTTCTCCCTAGTTCCTGCCACTTCATTGCTTCGGTGTCCTGAGGATCAGCTTCACCACATTTTAACAGTCCACAGGTATTCTGACTTACAGAGTGTTTCACCCTTCCCCTGCCTACCCGGCCCCGGACTTCAGAGTTTCTTTGGCCTCTGCCCCCCTCCCGCCCAGTTGTATGCCCTGTAGGCTTTAAAGTGGAACTTTCAGTTCTTACTAAGTCGCCATGCATTCATTAAACATATGGCGACTAGCTTTGAAATAGATGTCTTACCGTTAAAAAATAGCACAATGTATGTATGTATGTATGTATGTATGTATCTTTATTTATATGGCGCCACACAGTGTACGCAGCGCCTTACAATAGACATATGTTACAATAAATAAGAGGGGATGAAATAAGTGCGACATTCATAGAAACAGTGGGAGAGAGGTCCCTGCCCCAAGGAGCTTACAGTCTAAATGGATGAAGGGAGACATACAATGGGGTAAGAGGGTGTTAAGTGCTGAGATTACAAGTGCTGAGTTTGGCCAAAGGCAGTGCATGGTCCTAGTGCTCCAGAAGATAAGATATCAGGGTAGACTTAAAGACAGAGGGGGATTTTTCTAGGCGTAAGGAGAGGGGTATGGAGTTCCATAGGTATGGAGCAGAAAGCGAGAAAGGTTTGAGACGGGAGAGGGCAGAGGGTGTGGATGGTGCAACAAGAAGTGCATTGTGTGCTGAGCGAAGGAAGCGGCCGGGAACATAATAGGAGATGAGGGAAGAGATGTAAGGAGGGGTAGCAGTGTGGAGAGTGTTAAAGGTGAGAAGAAGGACTTTGTAATTGATGCGCTGCTGAATTGGGAGCCATGACAGATGTCTGAGAATTATGTGGGCAGGTTCAGTTTTTGGGGAGAGTGTGGTGATTCGTGCAGCTGAGTTTAAAACAGATTGCACAGGTGAAAGATGAGTAGCAGGGAGGCCAGTTGGTAGGATATTGCAATAGTCTAAGCGGGACAGAATGAGGGCACGTATAAGAGTTTTAGTAGTTTGTTGGGAGAGGAACGGGCGGATTTTAGCAATGTTACGGAGAAAGAAGCGAGATGATCTAGCCACAGAGTTAATGTGAGGGGAGAAGGAAAGAGAGGAATCAAATATGGCCCCAAGGCAGCGTGCTGAGCTGACCGGATCAATATCAATTCCATCAACTGTAATGGTGAAGCTAGGTGTTCGGCAAGGTCTTGGTGGGAAGATTAGCAGTTCGGTTTTGGCCATGTTAATCTTCAGCTGACGCTGTGCCATCCAGGAGGAAATGGCCAAGAGGCAGTCTGAAATTTGCAGCTGGATTTGTGGTGAAAGATCAGGAGTGGAGATGTAAATTTGGGTATCATCAGCATATAGATGGTATTTAAAGCCAAATGAACTAATAAGTTCACCCAATGAAAGAATGTACAGTGAGAAAAGCAGAGGACTCAGAACGGAGCCTTGAGGCACCCCCACAGACAGAGGGACCGTGGAGGAGGTGTTATTGTTAGAGGACACAAAAAAGGAACGTTGTGAGAGATAGGAGGAGAGCCATGAAGCAGCTTCATTTCGGAAACCAAGACTGTGGAGAATTTGAGCAAGCAGAGAATGGTTAACTGTGTCAAAGGCAGAGGATAAATCGAGTAGTATAAGTATTGAAAACTGTCCTTTGGCTTTTGCAGTCTGGAGATCATTAGCCACCCTGCAGCGAGCGGTCTCAGTTGAATGACCGCACCGAAAACCAGACTGCATCGGATCCAAAAGACAGTTAGAGTTGAGGAATTTGGTTATTTGGGAGAAGACCAGGTGTTCTAGGAGTTTTGAGGTAAGAGGCAGAAGGGAGACAGGTCGATAGTTAGAGAGACAGGAGGGGTCAAGGTTAGTCTTTTTGAGCAGGGGTTTAATTTGTGCATGTTTGAAGGAAGAAGGGAAGGTGCCTGTGGAGAGAGAAGTGTTGAAGATGTGTGTTAATATAGGTGTCAGGACTGGTGCAAGTGGTTTGAGTAAGTGGGAGGGCAAAGGGTCCAAGGAGCAGGTAGTGAGGTGGGTAGATAGGAGAAGTTGAGAAACTTCTTCCTCTGTTATTGGGGTAAAATTATCAAAGTATGACGAGGGGGGTTTGGGGAGAGAGAGTTCGGAGGCAGATGGAATAGTAGGAATCTGTTTTTGAATAGATTCCACCTTGTGCTTAAAGTGATCTGCAAAAGCTTGAGGTGAATGTATGGGGTGAGAGGAAGCAGTGGAAGGATGGAGCAAGGAGTCAAAGACTGCAAACAGACGGCGTGGGTTTGATTTATTGTTGTGGATTAGTATGGTGTAGTATTCTTGTTTAGCTTTTGATAAAGCAGAATGCAGGCAGGACAGCATAAATTTGAAGTGGATGAAATCTGCATGTGAGCGAGATTTCCTCCAAAGGCGTTCAGCAGAACGAGTGCAGGAGCGTAGGAAGCGGGTGTGGGAGTTGAGCCAGGGTCGAGGATTGACTTGACGACTCTGTTGTGGTTTCAGTGGGGCAAAGGAATCAATAGCAGAGGATAGAATGGAGTTGTAGGAGTTAACTAGAATGTCTGTGTCAGAGATGGCTAGCAAAGAGGAAAGATTGGAGTTAAGTGAGGCGCTCATCCCAGCAAGATCAAGTGAGCGGGTATCCCTTATAAATCTGTTGGTGGGAGGGATGGGGGAAGGGGCAGTGTGAGAAAGAGAGAAGGATATAAGATGGTGGTCTGATAGAGGGAATGGGGAAACTGTGAGAGAGAAAAGGTCCAGACCCTTAGTAAAAACAAGATCGAGGCAGTGACCAGCTTTGTGAGTGGCACTGTCAGTCCACTGCTGGAGATCAAGGGAAGCGGTTAGGTCTAGAAGACGGGAAGCCCAGGGGACAGAGGGGTTGTCAATATGACAGTTAAAATCACCCAGAATAAGGACAGGATTGTCAGTGGAGAGAAAGAAGGAGAGCCAGGATTCAAAATCTGAGAGAAAGTTTGAAGGAGAAGAGGAGTTAGTAGGTGGCCTGTATATTACAGCCACGCGCATAGACAGGGGGTAATAGAGCTGGATTGCGTGTACTTCAAATGAAGAAAAGTGCACACATGGTGGGATTGAGAGGGTCTGGAAGCGGCAGTGGGAGGAGAGAAGGAGACCTACCCCCCCACCTCGACCAGTGGATCAAGGGGTGTGTGAGAAGCAGAACCCTCCATGAGAGAGTGCAGCCTCCACCGCTGTGTCCTGTGCAGATAACCAAGTTTCTGTGAAGGCAAACAACTGCAGTGATTGCTCACAGAAACAATCATGAATGGGGGTTGTCTTATTAACTATGGAGCGGGTGTTCAACAGACCACAGGAGAAGGGGAGAAAGGAAGGTGAACAAAGAGGAATGTTTATGAGATTTGAGGGGTTAGAACCCTCCAAGTTGCGGTGGGAGGAAATGGTGGGCCGTGGCTGATAGCAGGTGGGTATGGGGATTGGGCTGGGATTGGGAGCAATATCCCCTGCAGCAAGCAGAAGGATAAGACAAAGGGCAGAGATGTGGGAATGGGATTTGTATTGGTGCTTAGGAATAGGGACTGCAGAGGTAGAAGGGGTTAAAATCTGGAAAAGTGTGTAAGAGCAGACAGGTGTGAAGGGGAGGAGAGAGGGGGAGATGTGGATGTAGTAAAGGAATCCTTGCTGCTTGGAGACCGGAACCCGGGCTACAGCGCAGAGATCTTGTTTGTGCACCTGCACTGTCAGTCCCGGTCTCCACTGAGTAGACTGCAGTGCACCATACGGTCACCGGAAGGGACTGACAGCACAGGCGCGCGGACCGCACTAACCTGCCCGTCAGTCCCCAAACGGGAAGAATTTCTTTATACTGGGCTATTTTTTAAAGGAGCAGTAAACTTTTTTTATGAAAAAATATATATTGTAGGGATTTTCCTATTGAGTAAGATAAGGGTACTCCCGCTGCTGAGATTTTATATTTCCAGAGCTATTACAGTTTAAACCCATGTTTTTTTTACATTAGCAGTGCCGTCTAGTGGTCAAATTCTAATTAGATTTCCTGTTAGATTCTAATGGAGAGGAAAGTCAGAAAAGTCAGAGACATACAGTTCTCCATAGAATGTGATAGAAACTGCTTAGTTGCTTCCAGTCAGTTAGAACTATCAGGAAGTAAACACAGTAAATTAACTTCCTGGTTATTTAAACTGCTATAAATGTGGAGTAAAACATCTGACAGCGATGGGAGTACCATTGTTTTATTCAGTAGGAAATGCTCTATAAAATATATGTTTTCATAAAAAAAAGTTTACTGCTCCTTTAAAGGTAAAACATCTATTTCAAAGCTAGTCGCCATGCATTTAATAAACTGAAAGTTCTGCTTTAAGCTCCCTTACAGCCCTGCCCCCTACTGCCCCCTTTCTTTATCAAGGGTGTCACTGAATTAGGTTATTGATGGCTGTGTTACTTGACTTCGGATTCCATCTCCGCTAGCCCAGTTTGACTGGATGGCGGACTCTGTCCTGATGTCGCTGTGGTCGCTTCTCGGCTATCAGCACTGTAGTGGACTCCCTTATCTGCACTTATGTTGACTGGACTATGTAACTTCTAGGTACTGTGTTTGTTTCTTGCTACATGTTTATGCACTTTTTACAATTATTTTTCTTGCCTGTGCTTATGCTGGGTGCAGGCTTGTGCACTGAGATGCTGCTGGTCGTGGGTGGTGTCGCTTACCCCCGGTGGTGCTCCCTCTCTCTGCCCTCCCTCCATTCATCCCCCTTCTACCTCCTTGTCCCTTCCTCCCCTTCTCTTGGTGTAATCGGGGGTAGAAGCATACGCATTTCCCAGTTTATTGCTACGACCTCTGGATGCTCATGATGTCTGGGAGTGGAGCTGTGGCACTACTGTCTCCCGGGAGTGTTGGAGTGGGCCACAGCCCATCTATTGGGTGCTCCTCTGGACCCCCGGGATTCCATCACTTTGCTTCTACATTTGATTCTATTAGTGCCCGAATGGACCCGGGGCTTCCCTTGCAGATTCTTACAGGGGGAAACTCGTGTCTATTCTCTTGGCTCCTCATATGCTCATCTTTTGCCAGGGCATGGGTACTGGGGGAGCGGGGTGGTGGTGGTCCCCTTTTAAGCGTAGTCTGAGGATGGGGGAACAACTGGGGGGTCCTGGTTGGGGCTCCTGTGTGCTCCCTATTGCTCTTCTACCTGAGCTAATGAGAGCCCTACCCTCCTCCTACACTACCCCTGTCCTAGCATTTTTCGATTAGATGTCGCCAGGATAACTCCTTTGGTTGAAAAGAGAAGAAAGCTCACAGCGCTTACTCACAATAAAATATCCATATCATATTATAAATTAAATATAAGAATAAAGTTAGAAATACAGATAGCAGCAAGGAATGAGAGGGTTCTCCAGTCCCCCTAACATTAGGCCTAAACCCAAAAGTAAAAACACATACAAAAAAGACAGTCCTGCGCTCCTCTATATACTGTGTACATAAATGCCCTGTATTTAGCATATGTAATAACTCTTAATACTGGGCACTTATGTTCACAGTATGTAGAGGAGCGCAGGACTGTCTTTTTTGTAACTCCTTTGGTTGTTTAGGATGTTTACCGTCTCTCATTTCATACCCCATCTACCCTCACACAGACTCTAACCCCTCTCCTCCATGCTGATTATGGTTTCACACTCCCCCCTCAACCGTTGGTTAGTTATACAGGATTATCACTGATTTGTATTCCTCTGCATTGCAGCTGTCCTACATGCTTTGGGGGTATTCACCCCTCTCTCTTCTTATTCCTCTTCCTTTCCTTTTTTCGGACTTTACTCTTCTACTGCCATCCTACCCTATTCCCTCCCAACATTCTTCCTTTTATGGATGCGTGCCGATGTATCTGTGCCACTGTGTAAACATGTGTATCTCCCTGATTCCCTCCTACCATCATTATGACCTTACGACTTAAAATATTATCCCTTAACGCTAAGGGCCTTAATACTCCCCAAAAGAGGTCCCTCCTTTTCTGGGAATGTGCTCGCCTCCAGAATCAGGTTTGCTTTGTTTAGGATCCCTTCTCTCCGCAGTAAGAAGCACCCTCTCTCCTTTCTTAGCTGTGCACCCTCTAAACAATGTGGATTCACAATTTTCCTCCACAAATCACTACCCTTTGGATGACTTGAAACCTTGTCTGTTGATTTTGGTTGCTATATTTTTGTTAAAGGGATAGTAATGTTTCATAATAAAAACAGCTCTAATTAATCATCATAGTATTTGGACTTTGGAGTGTGTTGTTTCAATTCTGTCAGAGTTGTAGTTCCAGAGTAATTCAATGACAAAGTGTCCCCCTCCCTCCCCTTTTACTGATGTCACACTGTTCAGTCAGAGCAGAAGGGAGATGCCCAGGTAGATTGCAGAGAGGGACAATCTTCAATTAAGATAACGGAAAAACCTGAAAAGCTTGTCAAGGGGGGCAGGGATTTCATTGTTTTCATAGGAATAAGAGTGTCCCCTTCTGTTATCTGTCCAGTCTATGGACTGCATTCCACATCTGAGAAGAGATTGTTTACTGTAGGTAAAAGGGGCGGGAGGGGGAAACTTTGCTTGTGAATATCTCATAAACCACAAAGGTTTGAGAGATAAGACTTATATCATTCTTCATGTTTTTTTAATGCCTACAAAATAAAATAAAGTTAAAACAAAGTATTACTATCCCTTTAAAGGCTGCATAGGCTCCCTACACCTTACGTTTGCCCACGTTTATGCATCCAATGATCACTGTAAAAACAAAAGAAAAACCAAATATGCAAAGAAAGAAAAAACAGAAGAGGCACCTATAGTATTAGCAAGACCTTGGCTTTTTTGTATACTGATATTAAGGGTTTGATAAAGCAGCTACTGCTGCGAAATGCGTACCCTTTCTACCGCTTTTTATTAATAAAATTGTATTATTCATCAGTCCAGAACAGTTCCTTTTTTATTTTTATGGTCATATCAACATATAGTATTTCTTTTTTCCTGTTTGGATTTCTGTGGAGTATCATTGGAGTCCCATTTCCTGTAATTTGGAGATTGGTTCTGGTAGAGGATGTGAACAGTGGACATCATATACCTTTACAGGGACAGGTAAAGTACCCTGCAGGCTTTTTAAGTTGGTAACAGGTATAAGCCTGATTACTAACTTTTATAAAACGTGAGTTGATCTATTGTGTATATACACCCTGCCATCTTACCAACTCTGGTAATACACTATAGACACCTCTCCTGTTTTTTCTTTCTTTGCATCCAATGATCAGCAGCTTCCCTTTCTGCGTATAGCACTTTGGGACTTCATTGCTTTTGGCGAGGACCTGCTGGTTTTTGGGGGTGACTTGAACACAGTATTGAACCCTGCTGTGGACTGCTGTACTGGTGGCTCATGCCTTCGGCCCTCACATTTTCTCTTCGCCGTCTTCTGGGAAAATCATCTCTGATGGATGCTTGGCACCTCCTCAATCCCACTTCTCGTAGCTATTCCTTTTACTCCTCTCGCCATCGACTTCCTCCCTCTCTCCCAGGCCCATCTACACTATGTCACCGACTCTTCCATTCACTCCATCATGTGGACGGACCACGCTCCGATGGACCTGCAGTTGGAGACTCCCTTGTCCCTTCTCCCGTCAAGGGGTTGGAGAATGGATCCTTTGCTTCTGTCTGATTCTCAATCAGCTGGCCGCCTTCGAGACTTGATTAAGGACTATTTAGCATGAACAGTTCTCCCAAGCTCTCTTAGGCTATGATCTGGGAGGCACTGAAATGTGGCTCAGCTCTCTAACCTGTTGAGTGACATTGGGGTTTTGAAGTAAACACACCAGGTTTCTGTGGAGTTGAATACCTTGAGAGAGGTGACGGAGTGCAGGGATAAAATTAGATCCCTCCTCCTCCTTCAGTCAGGTAGACAGATCCTTCTTATGGACTAGGAGAAGCAACATGTTAACAAGGGAGTCCGATGGATGTCCCTTCAGACTAAGGGCCCTTTAGTACACGTGCCAATACAGTCGATACGCACTAGGTATGGCTTGTTGGTACACAATCTTCCATCCATAGCTTCTGAATTCAGAAGCTTCTATGAGGCCCTTTATAATCTTGATCCTCCAGTAACACCTTCTCCTCAAAGAGATCAGGCTTGTTATGTTCAGGAGGCATCTCTTCCTAAGCTTACTCCTTTCCAGTCTTCTCTTTTGGAGGAGGACATCTCTCGAGAAGAGGTGGAGCGTGCCATCAGACAAATGGCAGTGGGGATGTCCCCGGGCCTGGATGGCTTCCCCTTGGTCTTTTATAGATCAATGATGGACCTTGTTTTACCTACTCTTACTATTCTTTTCAGTTATCTCCCCCATGATATACCTTCTCATCCACTCCTGTCGGAGGCTAACATTCCCTGATTGCAAAACCTCTTGTGCAAATTACAGGCCTATCTCCCTGCTAAATGTGGACATTAAGGGTGAGATGTTCAGAAAGTGGTGGTAACTGAAATTGTATTTAATCAGAATAAAAAAGTTCTTAAGCCATGATCCGTCAATTCTCAGACATGTTTCTGTCATTTTTTGCATCCAATTCCGCCATCGTCAAAGGGAAAAAGCCGTCTTAAAAGTGGGTGTGGCTTAATCTTTTGTCATAATGTAAGGTATTTTCAGAAAAAATATTCGTTTGAACGCCATTTGTTTGTCTGATTAACATCATTTGTTCCCTACATAATAAAAATGGTCTAAACTTGGAGATGAAAAATTAGTTTCAAAGACAAAAAATGTCTTTGTTTCTTGGAAAATTTTTGTTTCAAACACAAAAAAAGTCTTTGTTTTTTTGAAAATTTTCGTTTCAAATATTATTATTATTATTATTTATTTATATAGCGCCAACTAATTCCGCAGCGCTGTACAATTGGGAATAAACATACAGAGGTATTAAATAGTACAATCAGATGTGGAGAACAGGAGGATCAGAGGGCCCTGCTCGTGAGAGCTTACAGTCTAGAGGAAGGTAGGTTTGATACAGAAGGCGTAAGTGCTATTGCGTTTAAGTGCCTCCTGCCACATGAACTGCCAGCCAGTGGGTGGGAGTGAGAAGTGCCGTTGAGTGCAGTAGTCCATGCAAGGGGTGAATCTTGGTGATGATGTTTATGGAGGCAGTTGATAGGCCTCCCTGAAGAGCTGAGTCTTCAGGGAGCGTCTGAAGATTTGAAGGCTGGGGGAGAGTCTGATGGGGCGGGGGAGGGAATTCCACAGCTCAGGTGCAGCACGGGAGAAGTCCTGTAGGCGGGAGTGGGAGGATGTGATAAGAGCTGTGGAGAGCAGAAGGTCATGTGCAGAGCGAAGATGGCGGGCGGGAGTATATTTGGAAATGAGAGATGAAATATAGGGGGGTGCAGTGTTAGTGAGGGCTCTATAAGTTAGCACCAGAGTTTTGAATTTTACTCTGTATGCTAACGGGAGCCAGTGTAGGGACTGACAGAGAGGTGTGGTGTTAGAGAAGCGATGAGTGAGGTAGATTAGTCTTGCAGCAGAGTTCATTATGGACTGTAGCGGGGTTAGTCGCGTGAGAGGCAGGCCAATTAGTAAGGAGTTACAGTAGTCAAGACGGGACATGATGAGTGTTTGGATTAGAATTTTGGTAGTGTCTTCTGTGAGAAAGGGTCGGATTTTAGAGATGTTGCAGAGGTGGAGGCGGCATGAGTTGGAGATTGACTGGATGTGAGGAATGAAGGATAGGGCAGAGTCAAATGTGACCCCCAGGCAGCATGCTGTAGGGGTTGGTGTGATGGAGGTGTTGTTAACGGTGAGGGTAATATTTGGGATAAGGCTGGTTGTAGATGGAGGGAAGAGAATTAGTTCAGTTTTGCCAAGGTTAAGTTTGAGTTGATGGGAGGACATCCAGGAAGACACAGCAGACAGACAGTCAGACACTCGGGACAGGAGGGAAGGGGAGAGTTCTGGGGAGGAAAGATATATTTGGGTGTCATCAGCATAGAGATGATGGTGAAACCCAAAGGAGTTTATTAGTTTTCCAAGGGAAGCAGTGTAGATTGAGAAGAGCAAGGGTCCCAGTACTGATCCTTGAGGCACACCAACAGACAGTGGGAGGGGTGGGGAAGTGGAGCCGGAGTAGGAAACACTGAAGGAGCGGTTGCAGAGATAAGATGAAAACCAGGAGAGTGCAGTGTCGCAGAGACCTAGGGAGTGGAGGGCTTGGAGGAGGAGTGGGTGATCAACTGTGTCAAAGGCGGCTGACAGGTCCAAAAGAATGAGTAGGGAGTAGTGGCCTTTTGACTTGGCTGAGAGCAAGTCATTGGCCACTTTAGTGAGGGCAGTCTCAGTGGAGTGATGAGGGTGGAATCCGGATTGCAAGGGATCTAGCAGGGAATGGGAGCAGAGGAATTTAGTGAGCCGGTTATATGCAAGGCGCTCGAGAAGCTTGGAGGCGAACGGGAGTAGGGAAATTGGCCAGTAATTTGACAGTGAGTTTGGGTCCAGGGAGGGTTTTTTTAGGATGGGAGTGATTAGTGCATGTTTGAAAGAGGATGGGAAGGTGCCAGTTGACAAAGAGAGGTTGAATAAGTGAGTAAGGATTGGAGTTAGTAGAGGGGACAGTTCTTGGGTGAGCTGAGATGGGATTGGGTCGAGAGGGCATGTGGTTAGGTTTGAGCGAGTGAGGAGAAGGGAGACTTCATCCTCAGTGACAGGTGGGAAGGAGCTTAGTGTGTATGTGGGAGAGGCGGCAGGGCTGGGCTGGCTGGGTGGGGGTGGTAGTGATGAAATGTCATGTCTGATAGATTCAATCTTGTTCTTGAAGTGGTTGGCGAGATCTTGGGCAGAGAAGTTAGTGGAAGGTGTTTGTGTTGGTGGGTTTAGAAGAGATGTGAAGGTTGAGAAAAGGCGTTTGGGGTTGGAGGAAAGATTAGAAATTAGAGAGGAGAAGAATGACTGTTTAGCCAGGGAGAGGGCAGAGCTATACGAACGGAGAATGAATTTGTAGTGTGTGAAGTCAGCCGTGGAGCGCAATTTCCTCCAGTGCCTTTCAGCAGTGCATGAGCACCTTTGAGGTATCGCGTTAGTCTTGTGTGCCAGGGTTGTAGTGGGGTTGTGCGTGGGTGGCGTGGAGTTGCAGGTGCAGCGATGTCAAGGGCTGAAGTGAGAGTGCTGTTGTAGAGAGCAGTAGTTTTGTCTGGGCAAGTAAGTGTGAGGATGGGGTTGAGAAGAGGATGCAGGGAGGTGGAAAATTGATGCTTGTCAAGAGTATGCAGATTTCTCCGCATGCGCTTGATTGTGGCGGGGGTGATGGGTTTGCGTGGTATGATGGTGGTACAAAATTAAAGACAATTTTTAAAATCAGAATTTTTTAACGGCAATGTTCAATGAGTTCTTCTTACCGTCATTTTTAATTCTTTAGATGAATTTTCAAACATGCCGGATTTACTTCTGAAAATATGTCCTTCTTTTACCACCAACTTATGATCTGACAAGTTTTTCATTATGACAACTTTTTAAACATCTCACCCTATGATTTACGCCAAGGTACTGGCAAATAGACTCGGACCGCTCCCAAACATTATTCATCCAGACCAGTCTGACTTCGTCCCTGGGAGGGAGGCCAGGGACAACACTCTCAAACTTGTAGACATTCTTCATCGGGCTCCTACCCTGTCAACTGGCTCACTGTTGCTCTCCATTGATGCTGAAAAAGCTTTCAACAGGGTAGATTGGGGCTTTATTAAAGTGGTTATGGAAGGCTTTGATTCGGGCCCTCATTTCCTTTCCTTTATTTCGGCTCTTTACTGCAACCCATTGGCACTGGTCTGCATTAATGGCAGTCTTTCTGGTAGCTTCAGCATTGGGAACAGCACAAGATAAGGGTGCCCCCTCTCTCCCATAATCTTTATCAAGGTAATGGAAACCCGACAACCTGATCTTTATTTTCTCTAGACCATCTACCTCACATCTGGAGATAGTGTCTGAACTCACCTCCTTTAGCTCTGTAAGCAAATTTAAAGTTAACATGTCCAAATCGGAGGTCCTGAATTTGACTGTCCCCTCCTCGCACCTGCGAACACTTTGGGCCTTGGCCCCCTTCTCGTGAGCCCCCAATCTATTCCCTATTTTGGCATTAGGCTTACGCCTCCGGCCTCTGGTCTGTTTCTACACAGCTATATTGCCATGGCCAGAACCAGTGCTGACGACATATGTTGTTTCTCCTCTCTTTTCCTCTCCTGATTACCTTGGATTCTACCACTGCTCTCCTTATCATACCACAGGGATTTTTTGGCACTCAGCAGCCACCCAGGCATCCGTCCCTCCCTTCCACCCTCATACTCTGTACTTTTACAGGTCTTACAGACGTACTGTTCATCGGTTTCACTTTGGTTGAGCAAACCTTAATGTACTCCCTTTTCTATCCTTATTCTTTTTCCTATCCTTCCAGCTCTTCTTCAGTTTCTTCATTACCCCTTTCTATTTTCTTCCACTCAGACCGAAAATTATGTGCAATCAGTATGAGAGTTATTAATGCTAATTTGATAATCTGCACATTGAATGCACCTCTGTATAGGTGTTCTGTATCTCTGTAATTGTTAGGCTTGTTCCCTTTTCTCTGTTAATTGTTTAGGACATTGAACTTATTACAGCTAATATCCTCTACTACTTGCATAAAACTTAAAACATCCAATCATACTCTGCTTGACTGATCCTTTCATCCTGCCCACGCAGAATCCAAGATTCAGGCATACTAGCAAATGTGTTTAGCAATCACTCCATAGTCTACTGTGTTCACAAAATAAGAACAGTCAAATCCTATTCGAAAGTCACACTTACTATATCACTTAGATAATTTAATATCCAGTCTTTTCTAAACGATTAAGAAATTGCCCTTGGTATTGAATACACCTTATACCTTATTTAGACTCTACAGTTTACTTTATTAACTCATAATTCTTACAGGTCTGTAATACCCATGCATAACTAAAGAAAATTAGGGTAAGGGGAACCTATCTACCCTGGGTCTCGGCTGACTTGATTGAGATATACAGTTTCAGTGATACCTTGTGGGCAAAACTGAAACAAACTGGCTCAGCAAATGATCATACTGCATGCAGGCAATTGCAGAATACTTGCACACAACAATCCTAGAAAAAGTGCAATATTTTACTGACAACTTGAACAATAACATATCAAAACCGGGCAACATTTGGAAGTTTATTAAAAACATCTACAACCCCCTCTAACCATTTTCACCCATCAACTATAAAATAGGCAAAGAAACAATATAGTGTCCCATAGCAGCATCTAATGCATTCAACAGCTACTTTGTTGAATGTGCCACCACCATGATTACACAAAGGTAGTTCTGAAGTAGAAATATGCATGGAACAGTCTCTGTCACCCATAGCCTGGTCCAGCGATACTAATGCATTCAATTTCATGCCATTAAATTAAATGAAATATATGATCACCTCCTCAACCCAAAAATAAAATCACAATCTGGCCCTGACCAACTACCAGAAGTGTTATTAAATTAAAGCTCAGTGCCTTGGTCACTGCACATCCTATTGTATCCCTAATTAATCTTCCCTGTCATCTGGGTGTATGTCCAAAACCTGGAAAGTGGCTAGAGGGATGCCTATCCACAAAAGTAGGGATAAAAATATAGTATCAAATTGCAGACCAATATCTGTACTCACATTATCTAAAATCCTAGAGAAATGTTTCCACGTGCAACTATATAAGTATTATCGACTGACCAGTAAATTCACCCCCTTCAATCTGGCTTCCGTCCAAATCATTCAATAGCCACTGCTCCCCTCTAAGTATGCAATGATATCCAGACTGGTATGGAAAATGGCGAACTCAATGGAGTTATTTTCCTAGATTTTGCAAAGGCCTTTGATGCAGTAGACCATAATATTCTGATAAGCAAACTCCAAAGTTCATGATTGGGTAATCACTCTCTAAACTGGTTCCATCCTATTTATCAGACAGAAAGCAATGTGTCTGTTGCTTAAAATATTTCCCTTCCACTCAAAGTAACAAATGGGGTTCCCTAAGGCTCCATTATTGGCTCTCTTCTATTCTCTCTCTTAACAAATTATCTGTCCACGGTTTGCAAAGCATATCTCCTGTGCACTTGTATGCAGGTGATGTCATAATCCATGCTAAAATTTCAAACGTACCATAACTTGAGGCCTTATTATGGCATGATTTATCTAAAGTTGAAAGATGGATAGCAAAGAACAAACTGTTGTTAAAGTGGAACTTTCACCTAAAACAATTCCCCCAATATCATTGAATTGAGCTAAGACAAACTTTATTTTAAATGTAATATAATATTACCCACTAACGATTTGTGCATACAAAATGTGAGAGGCTCTGAGGACGTGCAGTGGGGATTTGCCCATCATTTTGGAACTGGACCGCCCTTATGGTTGGGATTAGTCTAAAATGTATGTGGAAATTTCTGCTCTTTAATGTCATTATAAAAGTAAAATGGGATGCTCTTGAGTGGTGACTAGTCGGAGAACAGGCAACTTTGCTTTTGTTCCTGCTCAGAGCATCTCACATATTTTGCTTATTTCTGAGAAACACTTAAGGTCTCTCCCTAAGTGTAAAGGGTAATCCAGAAGTGTACCACTTGCTTTCAGGGACTAGTGAGGCCAGCTGAACCTCACTGGTAAGCATACCTGGGAACTGTCTATTATGTGTATTGTGTCAAAAAGGGGCAGGGCTTAATGTGAGTGCCGGGTGAAGGGATTAAAAGAAGGCTGGGGGGAAGGAGTTTCACTAGAAAATCCCCACATTCTCAGCCTCTGCCCTGGAGACCTGGTAAAGAAGTGTCAAAACTGGAGTCTCCAGGGCAAATCTGGAGAGTTCCCAGGTATGCTAGTAAGGCTTAAGCAGTGCTAAATGGGACATCCATTATGGGCAGGAATAGTCTAATATGTCTGTGGAAATTTCTCTTCTGTAATGGCAGTAGAGAGCTAAAATGTGATGTTCTTGAGTGGTGACTAGCCAACTTTGCATTTGTTCCTGTACAGAGCCTCTCACATCTTCTGGCTTATTTCTGAGAAACACATGGGGTCTCTCTCTAAGTGTAAAGGGTAATCCAGACATGGACCCCTTGCTGTAAGTGCTTAGGGAGGTCAGCTGTATCTCACTAACAAAGCCCAAACAAGAGCAAAATGTATGTCTGGGGTTAGCTCAGGGCTGACTTTACATCACAGGAGCCTGTAGGCACAGAAATCTGAAGCGACCCCCACCCCCATTTGCCATCTCCACAATGCTCCTAATCTCCACCTTGCCCCCCATCATCTCCATATATGGCAGTGGGGCAGCAGCGGTACTGTCTGTTGAACTGTTCCAGGTTCAAGTTCAGGCAGCATTCATTCAAATCGTGAGAGGACTCAGAGGAGTGGTCTGGTCTGAACTCTTCACTCTCACTCACTCTCCTCAACTTATGTGCAGCAGCCATCAGGCAGTGGCGGCGGCGCTGCTTATCTATGATCATCTCTCTTTCTCCTCACTGTCTCATCAGGTGTCACGTGCCAGAGAGGACTCAGAGGAGTGGTCTGGTCTGAACTCTTCACTCTCACTCACTCTCCTCAACTTATGTGCAGCAGCCATCAGGCAGTGGCGGCGGCGCTGCTTATCTATGATCATCTCTCTTTCTCCTCACTGTCTCATCAGGTGTCACGTGCCAGAGAGTCTCAAAAGTAAAGATGTGATCATGTGAATAAATAAATAATGCGGGTTATGCGGCAGTGCTGCGCCGACTTTGACACAGCACTGTGTCTGCAGACTCGGTGGCGGCACAGCACAGTGCTTATGACATCTCTCCTAGGTAGGTGATAGATCTTGTCAAACTCACACTGTAGTCTGTCCAGAAGCTCACACAGCATGACAGCAGCTGCACAGACATGACACTCACTCACACTGTCACAGCAGGCAGCAGCGCAGCATGCATCCCCCCCTTGTAGTCCACCCAGATGGATCAAAGGCTGGCCTCGCAGGCTAGCAAAATTTAAAAAAAAAAATCGCAATGGCAGGCGCCCCTCGTGGCGTGCGCCTGTAGGCAGGTGCCTACTCTGCCTTATGGCAAATCCGTCCCTGGGTTAGCTGTATTTTCACGTGCAGAGGGGACTTTCCCTTCATTTTGGAACTCTACCTCCATTATGGGCTGGATTAGTCTAATATGTATGTGGAAATTTCTCCACTGTAATGGCATTGGAGAGCTAAAATGTGATGCTCTTGAGCCATGAGTAGCTGGAGAACAGGCAACTTTGCTTTTGTTTGTGCTCAGAGCCTCTCACATCTTTTGGCATATTTCTGAGAAACACTTACTATCTCTCCCTCAGTGTAAAGGGTAATACAGATGTGGACCCCTTGCTCTCAGTGCCTAAGGAGGTCAACTGTACATCTGTGGTTAGCTGGGCCCCTTCCCCCTTCTCTTCTTCTGTGTGGGGGTGTACTTGTCTATCATTTTGGGACTGGACTGGACTGGACTGGACTGGACTGGACTGGACTGGGTGGGGTTAGTCTAATATGTATGTACAAATGTATCCTCTGTAATGGCACTAGAGAGCTAAAATGTGATTTTCTTGAGTGTTGACTAGATGGAGAACAGACAACTTTGCTTTTGTTCATGCTCAGAGCCTCTCACATCTTTTGGCTTATTTCTGAGAAATGTTTAGGGTCTCTCCCTAAGTGTAAAAGGTAATCTAGAAGTGGACCCCTTGCTCTCAGGGCCTAGGGAGCTCAGCTTCAGCTCACTGATGAGGTCCAAACAAGGCTGAAACGTATGTCTTGGGTTAGCTGGGTTTTCATTTGCAGAGGGGACTTGCCGATCATTTTGGAGCTGGACTGCTCTTATGGGTGGGATTAGTCTAATATGTATGTGGAAATTTCTTCTCTGTAATGGCACTAGAGAGCTACAATGTAAAGCTCTTGAGAGGAGATAAGATGGAGAACAGGCAACTTTGCTTTTGTTCATGCTCAGAGTCTCTCAGATTTTTTGGCTTATTTCTGAAAAATGCTTAGGGTCTCTCCCTAAGTGTAAAGCGTAATCCAGACGTGGACCCCTTGCTCTTAGTGCCTAGTGAGGTAATCTACACCTCAGTGACATGGCCTAAATAAGATGAAAGTGTACATGTGGGTGTTAGCTGTTTTTTTCCCGGTGTGGAGGGAACTTGACCGTCCTTATGGGTGGGATTAGTCTAATATGTATGTAGAAATTTTTCCTCTGTAAACGCACTAGAGAGCTAAAATCTGATGCTCCTGAGTGGTGACTTGCTGGAGAACAGGCAACTTTGCTTTTGTTTGTGCTCAGAACCACTCACATCTTTTGGTGTATTTCTGAGAAACACTTAGGGTTTCTCCCTAAATGTAAAGGGTAATCCAGATGTAGACCCCTCGCTCTAAGTGCCTCACTGATGATGTAGAAATAGGGCTGAAATGTATGTCTGTGGTTAGCTGGTTTTTTCTGTGCAGAGGGAACTTGCCCATCATTTTGGAACTGAACTGCTCTTATGAGGGGGGTTAGTCTAATATATGTGAACATTTCTTCTCTGTAATAGTAATATAGAGCTAAAATGTGATGCTCTTGAGTGGTGACTAGGTAGAGAACAGGCAACATTGCTTTTGTTCGTGCTCAGAGCTTCTCACATCTTTTTGGCTTATTTCAGAGAAACACTCTCTCCCTGTGTATAAAGGGTAATCCAGATGTGGTCCCCTGTCTCTCAGTACTTATTGACCTCTGTAATGGTGTAATGGCATTAGAGAGGTAAAATGTGATGCTTTTGAGTGGTGACTAGATGGAGAGCAGGCAACTTTTATTTTGTTTGTACGCAGAGCCTCTCACATCTTATTTCTGAAAACCACTTAGGGTCTCTCCCTAAGTGTAAAGGGTAATCCAGATGTAGACCCCTTGCTCTCTGTGGCTAGGTAAATAACCTGCACATCAGTGATGTGGCTCAAAAAAAAAAAAAAAAAAAAAAAAAAAAAAAAAAAAAAAAAAAAAAAAAAAGAATATGTGTGCCTGGGTTTTCTGTGGTAAGGTCTTGCCTGTTGTTTTGGAATTGGACTGTCCTTATAGGTTGGGTTAGTTTTTATATGTATGTGGAACTTTCTTCTCTGTAATGGTGCTTGAGAGCTAAAATGTGATGTTCTTGAGTGGTAAGCAGCTAGAAAATAGGCAACTTTGCTTTTATTTGTGTCCAGAGCCTCTCATATCTTTTGACTTATTTCTGAGAAACATTTAGGGTCTCTCCCTAAGTGTAAAGTGCAATCCAGACATGGACCCCTGGCTCTCAGTGCCTAATGTTGGGTTAGGTGTTTCTTTCCTGTGCAGAGGTGACTTGCCTATCGTTTTGGAACTGGATCACCCTTATGGGCGGGGTTAGTCTAATATGTATGTATGTATGTATGTATGTATGTATGTATGTATGTAGACATTTCTCTGCTGTTATGGCACTAGTGAGCTAAAAGGTGATGCTTTTAAGTGCTGACTTTTAAAATATCTAATTTCTAACAGCACGTGGATTGAAGATGCATTAAGTAGGTTGCTGTGTTGAAAAGGGCGACATGAGACTCTCACCTTGCATATAAGCGCGATATTCTCATGTCGCTTCTTTTAACAGCACTCTCGCCAGCGGGGCTGGTTTGAAAAAAAAAAGTATAATCGAGCATGGTGTCCACTGCCTTTTCTGGAATAGTAAACTGCTTTAGCTTTGAAAAATGTTTTGAAACTTTTTTGAGTGGTGACTAGTCGGAGAACAGGCTACTTTGATTTTTGTTCGTGCTCAAGTCTCACATCTTTTGGCTTATTTCTGAGAAAAAATTAGGGTCTCTCCATAAGTGTAAAGGGTAATCCAGAAGTGGACCACTTGCTCTCAGTGCCTAGAGAGGACAACTGCACTTCACTAGCAAGGCACAAGCAGTGCTGAATGGAATCTCCATTATGGGCAGGGTTAGTCCAATATGTCTGTGGAAATTTCCCTTTTGTAATGGCAATAGAGAGCTAAACTGTGATGCTCTTGAGTGGTGACTAGCCAAAGAACAGGCAACTTTGCATTTGTTCCTGCACAGAGCCTCTCACATCTTCTGGTTTATTTCTGAGAAACACATGGGGTCTCTTCTTAAGTGTAAAGGGTAATCCAGATGTGGGCCCCTTGCTGTAAGTGCCTAGGGAGGCCAGCTGTATCTCACTAACAAGGCCCAAACAAGGGCAAAATGTATGTCTGGGGTTAGCTGGTTTTTCACAATCAGAGGGGACTTGCCCTTCATTTTGGAACTGTATCTCCATTATGGGCTGGGTTAGTTTAATATGTATGTGGAAATTTCTCTACTGTAATGGCACTAGAGAGCTAAAATGTGATGCACTTGAGCCATGAGTAGCTGGAGAACAGGTAACTTTGCTTTTGTTTGTGCGCAGAGCCTCTCACATCTTTTGGCTTATTTCTGAGAAACACTTACTATCTCTCCCTCAGTGTAAAGGGTAATACAGATGTGGACACCTTGCTCTCAGTGCCTAAGGAGGCCAGCTGCACCTCACTGTCAAGGCCAACTGTACATCTGGTGTTAGCTGTGGTTTTTTTTTTTGTTTTTTTGTTTTTTTGTTTTTTTTTCTCTCCCTGTGCAGGGGGGTACTTGTCCATCATATTGGAACTGGACTGGGTGGGGTTAGTCTAATATGTATGTAGAAATGTATCCTCTGTAATGGCACTAGAGAGCTAAAATGTGATTTTCTTGAGTGGTGACTAGATGGAGAATAGACAACTTTGCTTTTGTTCATGCTTAGAGCCTCTCACATCTTTTGGCTTATTTCTGAGAAATGCTTAGGGTCTCTTCCTAAGTGTAAAGGGCAATCTAGAAGTGGCCCCCTTGCTCTCAGGGCCTAGGGAGCTCAGCTGCAGCTCACCGACAAGGCCCAAATAAGGCCGAAACGTATGTTTTGGGTTAGCTGGGTTTTCATTTGCAGAGGGGACTTGCCGATCAGTTTGGAACTGGACTGCCCTTTTGGGTGGGATAGTCTAGTATGAATGTGGAAATTTCTCCTCTGTAATGGCTTAGAGAGTTAAAATGTGATGCTCTGGAGAAGTGACTAGCTGAAAAACTGGGAACTTTGCTTTTGTTTTTGCTCAGAGCCTCTAATAGCTTTTGGTGTACCGCCAATGATTTGGCCATGAAGTTCTTTGCAGGAAAGTACAGGGAGAGAGCTGCCATGCACATGATTGGCTTCACTCCCCCACTGAGTATGCAACACTGTTAGCTGTAAATCAGAACACATGGCTAAGGGGAGGTAGTAACAAGCCACGCGGCATAGCTTCTGCTGCACAGAGGAACATTGCAATGGCATTAAAATATGTTTTTCCAGATTCTTGTAAAAAAAAATACAGATCAACTGAATTCGCTACACGAGCTTTCAAATTATAATAATTATGCAGGAGGTGAAAGTTCTGCTTTAAACAAATGGTCATTATAGTATTTAGCACAAAGTACAAACTGCGTAGTCTCGGCAACACCAATCTATCCGTTGTAACAGAGTCTAATCGTAACTTGGCCCTGGTGGACTCCTACAAATATCTTGGTTTGTGGCTTGACTTCAGCCTCACATTTGGTCTTCATATTGATAAATTAACATCCAAACTTTATCCCAAAATAGGTGCTCTGTCCAGAAACAAACCCCTTTTAAGTCCCCTGGAAAGGAAACATATTGTTCAACAGATGTTACTGCCAGTCATAGGCTATGGGGATGTACTATATTCTCCGACTATAAATTCCCCCTCACACAGTTCAAGCAAGGTGTGCATTCTTTTAGTAACAAAATTTAATTCAGTCTCCTTGGTTATGTTTGTGATTGATTATTGCAACAGCTTGTGAATTTACTTTATCTATCATGCTTTTTATGCTCCAACTAGTCCTTATATCCAAGGGGCTTGCCCCTCAAATTAACATTCTTTGGATGCAGCATGTTTTCCTTACTTTCATTCAAGCAGCCAGAAGCACTGTCACAGCCAGGGTGAATATCTAATATCCCTGCATTTTCTGTAAAAAATATATGTCTTTCTTTATCTAAGAAGATAAAATTATAAAGGACTCCTAGGAAGCTGCTGGACAGACTTCAATCACTGTTCCACTAAGTGGGACTTCAGTAGAAGACTGAAGTTTTAGTCTACAAGCCCTACCTGCACTTTTTTTTAACCTTGGTCATGTCTTGTATTCAGAATAGCCTTTTGCCTTTCACATACATGCTTACATTCCCTCTACAATTTTCCTGGTAGGCTATTCCACTTATCTACAACCCTTTCTGCGAAGTAAAACTTTCTTACATCTAAGCCTCTGTCTCTCTAGTTTTAGATTATGACTTCATGTCCTAACATTTCTCCTCCTTTGAAATGTACTTGTCATATGGACAGTAGGAGAGGTAGCAAAACCTACAGTAGAGGGAGTGCTCGGGAGCGAAGCTAGAGGGCAGTGCTAGGTGAATATTGGTTGTCTTCAAAGGAACCTTGCTGAGGCTAGGGCTGGATAAAGGTGCCAGCTGCAAGGCCAGAGAGTGACAGCTAGGGTACAGTGAGTAGCGAATGTGGGCTAGCATAGCACCACTCTCCAAACACATTATCAATGAATATGAATCCCTGCCCCCTTGACAGGTTTTTCAGCTTTTTCCCTTATCTTAATTGAAGATTGTCCCTCTCTGCAATCTACCTGGACATTCCCTGCTGCTCTAAGCTGAGCAGTGTTTTACATCAGTATAAGGGGCGGGAGGGGGATACGTTATCATTTACTTACTCTTGAACTACAACTCTGACAGAATTGAAATAACACTCTCCAAGGCCTAAATACTATGAAGATTAATTAGAGCTTCTTTTATTATGAAACATTAATATCCCTTTAAGGAGCATTGTGCCTGTCTATAAACTGTTTGAGAAAGAAATTGGAAAGTCTGACCCTGGACAAGCATAGATGTCAAAAAGCACAAAGTCACCCCATCAGTCATCTTCAGCATCATCACCTCGTTCAAGTCCCATTCAGCCACACACACTTGTTTTGAGTACCCAGCAACAGCAACACAGGTTAACATCCACAATGTTAGATATGATGAGTGCCTCTATTGCTGCTGTGAGTTCTACACCTTTGACACCTACTAGTAGTGTCAGTAGAATTACATCAACATCTAGCCCCAGTAGCAGTAGCAGCCGCACCACCTCAGGAACCCTTCATTCCATGAAATCCACAGTATGGAGGTACTTCATTCAAGATCCTCAAACTAAGCATGTTGCTATCTGTTGTCTGTCCAAAAAGCAAGTGAGCAGGGGGATAGCAGGCTCACACCTAGGCACCTCCTCTATGAGATACCACCTGAAGCACAACCACAGGTCTGACTGGAGACACACTATCAGCAATCCAAAGGTACTACCACTAGCATCAGCAGAAGTACTTTAAAAACTTCACAGGGGTCTAGGGCAGAAAAAAGAAGTAGTGAAGTTATTTATGTGTCAGAGAGTGTGCTAATGCCAGTGCCAACAGTTAGTTCAATCCAAATAACACCTTTGGCTCCTGCTGCAGAGGAGTATGATGATTCTGGCCTTGCTGTAGGAGATGGTAAGTCATAGACTGCCCACACATGCTGCATCTACCGCCACCACTTCATCTAATCATGTTGTTAAAGCAGTAAAGTTCCAGGCTTCTTCTGCAATGCCCTGCCAACCCACACTGACCAATTTCCTAGGAAGGAGTCGAAAACTTCACAAAAACAATCTCAAAGTATGCCTGTGGAATGGCAAGGTTGCCAAGATGTTGGCAATGGACATGCTGCCATATTCTTTTGTAGAAAACTGAGGTTTCATTGGTAGCTCCACACTGGAATATCCAAAGCCACAGTTATTTTTTCCGGACAACTGTGCCTGAATTGTACAAGCAGGTGGTTAGTGTGGTAGGCAAAGGGCTGAAAAGTGTATATAGCAAGAAAATCCACCTGACAAAAGATATGTGGACACATGGGCAGAGCACAGACTATATGACTGTAACTGCTCACTGGGTTTCCCTCCCAGCACCAACAGTGGACAACACTAGCTTACAGCATCAGGTGAAAACCAGTAATCGTGCTTCTGGTTGTAGCAGTGTGATTAAAAATCGGCAGCAGCAGGATAGTCCATACCATTGTCACGCCACCTTTTGCATGCAGAGTTTTGAGAGACAATCCCACAGAGCTGTAGATATTCTGAGTAAGCTAGAGCAGGTGATAGAGGAATGGCTTGTACCCTGCTCCTTAAAAGCTGGTTTTGTGTCTGCTGATAACAGCTGCTTTGAGAATAGGTGGTATGGTGCATGTGCCCTGCTTTGCTTTACTTGTGACCAGATTCCTGGCAGAATCCGAAACCCTCAATGAGATGCTTACTATTACCCGCAAAATCTGTGCACATTTTAGTCGCTCCTACAGTGCACACAATGCTCTATATTCCATACAAGAGCGTAACAACCTGCCCCATCACCAGCTGAAAATGGAGGTCCCTACCAGGTGGAATTCCACCATGTACATACTAGAGTGTTTGCATGAGCAGAATAAGGCCATTAGCAAGTATACCATGCAAAACTGGAAGTCTTTGGAGGGAGCCTTTTTGTCACCTGGCCAATGGCAACTAAACTAATGTGCAATGTATGTGAGCTGCTGAAACCCTTTGAGGAGGCAACCATGCTGGAGAGTCGCATTGGGGTAGGAATTAGTGAAATTCTACCACTGATATAATTATTACAGAAAAAAATGAGGAGCACGGCTGAGGAATCTTACCATAATCACAACACAGACATGCACCAGCTGGTAAAGGACACGTTAACATGCTTTGAACAAGATCTTCACATAGTGTCCATTAAAAGCAATAAGGAATAATTCTTGCCACTTTACTGGACCCCCGCTTTAAACACAAAATTTCAGAATTTCTGGCAAAGAGCCATCAGCAGTTTGTCACAACAAGGAGTCATGGTGATCAGCAGCAACTCTCTGAGGAATCAGATTCTGTCAAGGAATATCGAGACATGCTTATTGATCGAGTGGAGTGTTGCATTGTGGAGGATGAGAGGGAAGAAGTGAGGGCACAACAAACATCTAGGCAGTTTAGTGAAAAGGAAGGCAGCAAAGCATTTCAACCAGCAGAAGCAGCTACATCATCAACCAGAATATCCCATTCGGAACACAGGGCAATCTATCATGGGTCACAGCAGGGGAGGCAAAAAACCAACATTGGTGGTAGTGGTGGTGGTGGCAGTAGCACAATTCTTTGGAACTTGCTCCCTGAGTATGGGTTGGTAACTGACACATAGAAACACCGTGTAGCTCCTAGAAGTGGTCCCACTGCATGTGAGATGGTTTCTGCATACTTGCAGGACAGCTACGGTTTAGGCAGAAACAATGACCCATGGAATACTGTGTGTGTGGCCAGCATTGACACATAATGCAGTGGAAACCCTTAGTTATTTTCCAGCAAGTGTTGTGACTGAGAGGGTTTTCAGTGCAGCTGGTTATATTGTCAATGACCGCAGGACACGGCTATCAAGCAGCAGTGTTGAGAGACTTCTTAAAAATGAACCAACATCTCATACCATCTGGGTATCAGGTAGCAGAAACCACACATGACAAAGAAAACCAGGACAAATATATTAACAGCAGCACAGATGAGGAGGTGGAGGAGGGATGTGAAGAAGAGTTGCCACCATCTATCCCACTTGGGACCACTGCTATGAACGATAAGTAATGTGTGTCAATAATCTGAGAAGGAGGATTGCGTGTGACAATGGTAAAAACAATATACATACACAAATCACACCATGCCAGTCCCCACCACCACTACTATACACATCTACCACATTGTAGGTTGTATTTTATTCTTTTTTATTACTTGATATCATCCTGAATATGTGCCAGTGTCACTTAAGCAGGAAGTTAGTGTTGTGGGCAAAGGACAAATGCATTCTGCCTGCTAACACATTTTTCAAGCCATGTGTTGCTGTAGACTCACAACTTTGACTTTCAGCCACTTATTTCTAAACTTCAGCCCTCAGAGTAATATTACAGTGGGAAGTGTAGTACTTATAGGAAATATAGGTGAAAAATGTGTTAAAATTGGCAAAAAAATGTGTTAAAATAGGCAAATTTTTTTTTTAAAATAGGCAAAAAGGAGAACATTTTTGCATAGGTGGAAAGTCAACATTTTTTCGCACAAAAAGTTATGCAGGAAATTTTTCACACTTTTCATCCACCCCTACCCAATATATCTCATTATGTATATGCAAATATTCCAAACTCCGAAAAAAATCCGATATCCAAAATTCTTCTGGTCTCAATCATTTCGGATAAGGGATACTCAACCTGTAGTAGGAGTGAAAAAGTGATTGGTGACGTAGGATGAGAACAAAGAAAGGGTGGTGTCAGAGAGGCCTCTGAATCTAAGGACTGGAGAAGGAGCAGGTGGTCCACTGTATAAAAGGCAGCTTAAAGATCCAGGAGAATGAGTAGGGAGTAGAGGCTTTTTGACTTAGCAGAGAATAAGTCATTGCCTACTTTAGTGAGGGCAGACTCAGTGGACTCATTAGGGTGGAATCCAGGGAATTTAGAGCTTGGAGGATAATGGGAGAAGAGAAACTGACCAGTACCTGGAAAGAGAGTTTGAGTCCAGAGAGAGTTTCTTTAAGCTGGGTGTGAATAGTGCATGCTTGAAAGAGATGTAAAGGTGCCATTTTCACAGAAATGCTAAAACAAAATCAGTAAAGGTTGGCATTAGCAAAGGAGAGAGTTCAAGAATGTGCTGTGATGGGATTGTGTCAAGAAGGCATGTGATTGAGTGTGAGTGGGCAAGGAGGAGGAAGCCTCGTTCTCTGTCATGGGTTAAAAGGAGTTCAGTGTATATGTAGAAGACTTGAGAGTCAAAACTGCTGAAATGTGGTGGAAGTGAAAATTATGACATTTCGAGTTTAACTGTCGATCTTGTCTTTGAAATGAGTGGCAAGGTCTTGGGCAGATAGGTTAGTAAAAGGGATTGTATTGATGGGCATATAATATATATAATAGTTGAGAAGAGGCAGTTGGGGTTAGTCAGGCTACAAATTAGGAAGGAAAATAATGACTGTTTGGCCAGGGAGCTCGCAGAACTGTCAGAATGAAAAATGTATTTGTACTGCACAAAGACTGCAGAGGAGCACAATTTCCTCCCGTGCCTTTCAGCAGTGTGCGTGAGCACCTTTTGAGGTATCAGCTTTGAGTTTTGTGCCAAGGTTACAATGGGGTTCTGCAGAGTGACATAGAGTTGCAGATGCAGCCTTGTCAAGTACGAAGTGCTGTTGTAGAAAGCAGTTGCTTGTTTGGGACAAGTAAGTGTAGAAATGGGAATTGCAGGATTGTGGGAATTGTTGCAGATCAAGGGTATGCATATTTCGGTGTAAGCTCTTCATCATGGACATGTGGTTGGATTTACAGGGTATGATGAGGTTGCTGGTTAGAAGTGGTGGTAAGAGAGATGAAAAGTTACAGAGCTGAGGTTTGTGAAGATCAGATAATGTGAGTGACCATTACTGTGTGTGGGAGAGTCTGTCCACTGTGAGAGACCAAAGTAGGTTGTTAATTAGATATTAGGATTATCTGTAGGGATGTTGAAGTCTACACATAATGAGTGTAAGGATGTTGGAGGACAAAGAGAGGGAGCCAGGAAGCAAAGGGGTCAAGGAACTGTCATGTCATGATTCTGTTTGCTGATTTGGATTCTGCCACCTTGATTGTTTGTGAGCTCCTAGTCCACTTATTCACCTGTGAGAACTTCACTCTCAAGCAAAAATAAAACAAAAGAGGGAGCCCAATAGTGTAATACTATGGTCACAATAAGAAAAAGATCTATAATAATTTCACTCACATTTATCGTTGGTCAGATAACTCTTGTCACGCATATGGGGATATTTATTACCCAATCTCCGCTCAGGGTCTCTCATTTTTTGCTAACAAACGAGTCCGGAGGCTGCGAGTTGCAAAACCCACTTACACGTTTCGCGGCTGAGCACCCCGCTTTATAAAAGCTTCAGGTATATAGACATCGCTCTCAAGCAGCTCCCAACATAAACAGCCTTGTGAATTAGTTTTTTCTGCCAAAGTGAGTAGCACTTTTGATTCAATGCTTCCAACCTCTCAGTGACTGTTCCTGGTTGCTGTTTCTGCATCTGTTCTGTCTAGTAACCCCCCAACCCCCGCCAGGTCCACCTCCTGTCCTGTTACAGATAGTGACAGATAGTTAATGGGGGCAGGTGCAGCAAACTGATGTTGTGTTTTTATACAGACATCAGTAAAGCAGTTAGTTAGGCAGTCTGCAAACTCATATAGTGCTCCAGCTTTCTTGCATCAGAACCAGCAGTTTTGACAAAAGCTATACATGTTACTGTCTGGTGATGAGGACATTCCTTTGGTCAGTATCCAAGTGTTTTGCTTTGTTGATAGCAATCCATCCAAAGTCCACCCTCTTTCCAACTCTCTGGCTAACTATCATAAAAAGACTTAAATCCAGAGTTTAATCCTTTGAGTTCCAGAGGGGTATGGAATGCATTGCAAAGCAATGCATTCCGTACCCATCTGGCACACAAAGGGTTAAAACAGTCACATTGTTGCAGACACACTGCTTGTCATGAGATGTTATGAAGAGAGATCAGGACATGTGATCAGAGCAGCTGGGTCCAATCAGGCAATTATCTACTTCAATGATATTGTGTCTTACAGTATATAGAAGACAAAAATACTATTTGCAAAATGAATAAATTAGCATTTGCTAGATATTGATAATTATAACTTAATATTAAGTATTTTGAGTCATAATTTAATTCATTATGGCATTTTTTTGGTGAATCCTTTTTCATTTGTATTGACAGGCTCCATAACAGTTTGAGGAGAGGTGGTATGGACAGGCATTTATTACATATGGAAACTGGATAGATATACAATATAGGTACAAACAGGTAGGTATAAATGAGGAGTTTGATTATAGAAAATGTTTTGAGTGATTGTTTGTTTTGCAAATCCACAAAATATAAACCCAAAAATAAAATACATTTTGTTTAAATCAAATTAAGCTCAATGTATTTAATTATTATTTATATTATTGAGTTAAATTTTGGTAGTAAGGGAATTCATTGAAACTGTCTATGCAAACATTTAGTTAGTGTTTATTTTAATTACTCTATGGGATCAGCATTGGAGTCTTTCATTATATTTGTAGTGATTAGGCATTACCATGGCTATATAGGGAGGAGTTATATGTATGAAAGAGAACACACACACAGCAAAGTGCAATATAGTAACAGTTGTTCTGATCACACAAACATTTTTGACACATATCCATGGAGAGACTGCGGCAATTGTACAGGAATAATCAAAGGTGACACGGTCAATCATCCATCCAAGGGCATGGCATACCAAATGAAGCATTTTAGTACATATAACAGTAAAAACATAATTTACGTAGTGAAATGTCCATGTGCATTCCATGTCCATGTCTATTCCAGGTAACTCTGGAATCTGCACAAAGAAATTGGACTACAAGATGTATTCTGATTCAGCGATCTGTGATGAACTACAGATGGCATCTTGGTACAATTTATATTGTTTTTATATGTTATGTATTACCTACTATGTACTAATTCTGATTTTGTTGTTATACATATGACTATTTTGTCCTAGCAAAGCCTGCTATGGACATTTCCACTTTGATAGAGTGGTGTTAATTACTTAGTAATTTGTATATTTTTACATACAATGTGATTGGTGGATAGGCTTACACTGTAGGGATTTAAACTGGGTTATGGGTATTTGATTGTTATGCCTGAAGAAGGGTGGCATTGAGCCCCCTGAAACGTCGCATGTGTTTCTCTCATCAATAAAGATTCAGCTACAGCTGTTACTATATTGCACTTTGCTGTGAGTGTTTTCTCCTCCATACATATACCTTCACGAGTGGTTAACCAGGAGACCACTGGAGTTTCTGCACCCAGCTGAAAATAAGTGCAGGCTTTTGAAGCCATTGGAGTGTGCATCCATCCCCTGTATTATTAGTTCTGTTAGATCCTCCATTCAGAACTCTCTAAAATATTATCATCATCTTCATTCATTATATTATTCAACACCATATTCATCATCATCAATTTGTGATTATAACATTTATGAACCTATAATGTATCCTCTTCAACTATAATTATGTGGACTTCTCATCACACATTTTGTTACTGAATTGATGGTAATACATTATGGCATATATCACTTTATATTGCATATGGCAATTTATATTAGCTTGAGTTAGAAATAAACAGGAGGACCCTAGTTACTCTGGTCTCCATACTACAATTCAATGACAAATATAATTGATTCTGAATAGCAGAGTACCATTATCTGTATCTTAAAATTGTCTTGTGATTTGTGTTTTTTTAGGAATCATGTTTATCTTTGATTAATAAAGTGAATGAATGAATTATAACTAAGGTGGCATTTACCATGGAAATAAAAATTAAATCCTACGTGCAGGCATACACATTTTCATTTTTCTGTTTTGATACTTTAGATTGTGTTTTTCTTTCACTGCACTATCCGTTTAATTATTTTTTAGGTGCATTATGTGGGTATTGATTATTGTTTTGGATATTTTTGATTGTTGATGTTAGAGCTGGGACTACTCTCTTTTGGGGAACAACTCATCCTGCAGAGGTCTTCCTTCCATCACAGCTTTCCAGTCAAACTTATTTGAATCTGCGGTGATGAAAAAAAAGGTCCATATGGACCACAGACGAACTTTTGAGAGATTTGGGTTTGACCACCAGCAAAGTATTATTTTCAGTGGGGTAGAAATGGACATAGGCAGATCCATGGAAAACTCTGATTAGTCCTAGGACTTCTTATATGAATTTATGTCCATGGGACTGCCTCTAAAGTTAAAGTTAGCAAGCTCAGGACTGACAGTATTTGCCTCACTAGAGATAATGCACATGGACTAGCATTTTGTATTACTCTATAGTTTATCAGGAGAAAAATCCATACACTAATCAATATCCAGCTCCAGTTGGAGCTTTAAATTTACACCCCAAACTGTTACACAGCACACTGAACTAGAGCCAACAGGGCTCAAAAGAGAAGGAAGCACCAAGAACCGAAGAAGATCCTAGACAGGCAAGACTGCCTTCAGGATCTTCCTCCCAAAGCTGGCGTCAGCCGATGCCAGCACATCAACACGGTAGTGCTTTGAAAAGGTGTGCACAGATGACCAAGTGGCAGCCTTGCACAGCTGATCAGCAGAGGCCTGATTCTTGTAAGCCCAAGAAGCCCCAATAGATCTTGTAGAATGAGCCATGACTCGAAAGACGACAGGCTTCTTCGTCAGCTCGTAAGCCTTACGAATAGTGCACTTGATAAAAGAAGCAATAGTCACTTTGGATGCAGGTCTTCCTGCCCTGGGACCCTCAGGAATGATGAACAGTGCGTTGGATTGCCTGATAGACTCAGTGCGATGTACATAAAACTTTAGAGAACGCACCACATCCAACAAGTGGAGATCCCTCTCGTTGTCAGAGGTGGTGTCAGGGCAGAAAGAAGGCACCACAATCTCCTGATTGATGTGGAACTTCGAAAACCACCTTCAGAAGAAACTCCTGAGAAGTGCGAAGCACTGCCTTGCCCTTGTGAAACACCAAAAAAGTTGTTTTACAGGACAAAGCATGTAACTCCGCGACATAGAGAACGGACAGGATTGCAAGGAGAAAAGCCATTTTCCATGTCAACAGGCGTAGAGGAATAGTAGCCAAGGAAACCCAGAACCAAGTTAAAATTCCACAGAGGAGCGGGATTCTTGAAGGCAGGACGAGCATGAGCAACGCCCTGTAAGAAAACCTTGACATCAGGAAGGATGGCAACGTGCCTCTGAAAGAAAACAGAGAGAGCAGAAGTCTGAACCGTACGGGAACTCAAACTGAGGCCCTTATCCACACCATCCTGCAAAAAGGCCAGGACCTTAGGCAGATCAAATTCCTGAGACAGATCCTTGTCAGCACACCAAGATAGAAAAGTTGACCAGACACGATGGTAGATCTTGGAAGAAACAGGTTTGTGGGCACTGAGCATAGTAGCCACCACCCCAGAAGAAAAACCTTTCTTCTTCAACATTAAGGATTCAATTTCCAAGCCGTCAAAGCTAGCCGATGAACATCCTCCTTCCACAGGTAACCCTGTAGAAGAAGATCCGGACGGCAAGGGAGCCGGAATGGCTCCACCACTGACAGATCCAGCAACTCCGGAAACCAAGCTGGGCAAGGCCAGTACGGAGCAATCAGAATGACTGGACAGCATTCCAGTCGCAATTTCCATAACACCCTGTGCAACACTGGGAGGGGAATGGACATTGCATCCACTGCCAGATCTAGAGGGTCCCTCCACCGAGAGCAGAAACTCGGAACCCTCCTGTTGTGTCTTGTCACCATAAGGTCGATGTAAGGAAGACCCCACTTCTGAACAATGAGGATGAACACCTCTGGGTGCAGTTCCCACTCTCCGCTGTCCACTGTGTGGCGACTGAGGAAGTCCGCCATGACATTGTCTACGCCAGGAATGTGCACTGCGGATTTGGCAGGAACGTGTTCTTCTGCCCAAGACAGAATAGCCTTGACCTCTAACCAAGCGGCGAGACTCCTTGTTCCGCCCTGCTTGTTGATGTAAGACACGGCCATGCCTTTGTCAAACTGTACCCGGACTGGACAGTCTTCCAGCTGAGATGTCCAATGACGAAGGGCATGAAATATCGTCCGAAGCTCCAACACGTTGATGGGAAGGAGAGATTCCTCCGGAGACCACCGACCCTGTGCACTCAGGGCCAGAACCACTCCCCAGCCGGAGAGGCTGGCATCTGTCGTCACCGTGGTTCAGAAGGATACCAGGAAGGACTTGCCCTTCAGCAGATTGGAGAGGTCAAGCCAACATGACAAACTCAGTTCCACATGAAGAGGGAGGGACACTGACATCTTCAGAAGGTCCGTCTGACCCTTGTACACCTGGATCACAAACATCTGGAGTTCCCTGGTGTGTGCCATAGCAAACGGGACTGCTTCTATGGTGGAGATGAATTTCCCCACTAGAGAGGACAGCTTCTTGGCTGGAACTGGATCTTGAGCCAGGACCACAGAAACCTTGTGGGCGATCTGGTGAGCTACCTCATCCGTGAGAAACACCATGCTCTTCTGAGTGTCGAAGAGAAGACCCAGGAAGACCAGATGCTGGGATGGGACAAGATCTGAGAGCACTACCCAGACGCTGTGGTAGTGACGCAGACAGCCACCCACAGCAGAGTAGGGCCCTGGGTTCGGTGAGTCATGCCGAAGAAGGCTTGGAAGAGACCTTGGGCTTCCATTGCTGTTTGGGCTTGGAGGAGGCACGCAGAGCTGAGGGAACTGTCTGGTTCGCCGGACGTGTCTCAGTCTGAAAAGAACGAAAATACAGATTACGCTAAAGCGGCATTTTCTTCCTGGGGACCAGAGCTAGAAGGTTACTCTTTCCCCCAGTGGCCTCACTGATCAGCTCTTTAAGATCTGGCCCAAACAAAGAAGTACCTTGAAAAGGTAAGGAAAGCAATGCTTTCTTAGAAACAGTGTCAGCAGACCAGATCTTGAGCCAAACAGCCCATCTGGCAACCACAGACATGGTGGAAACCCTAGCCACCAAACGGATGGCATCAAATAAGGCAGCAGAAACATAACGCTGTGCCTCAGAAATGTTGGCAAGAAGGTGCCCCTGACGGACAGCCAGGGTGACCTGTTCAGTCCAGACTGCAATGGCCCGGTTCACCCATGCTGCAGCAAATGCTGGACACATGGTAGTGCCAACAGTGGCAAAAATGGACTTGAAGGAGACCTCAAGTTTCTTGTCAGTCCAGTCTTTCAGAGTGGACACATCAGAAACTGGCAAGGCAGTAGACTTAGATAGCCTGGAGATAGGAGCATCCACCTTGGGAGGATGAACCCACTGATCAAGAGCTGTCTCAGAGAAAGGATAAAGCTTGGCAAATTTCTTGGACACAAAAGATTTCCTGTCAGGAGATTTCCACTCTTCAGACACAAGGCGGTCAAGAGTGGGTTTAGGTAGAAGGCAAGTAAGGGGCTTTTTAGGCTCCTGAAACACATCAGAGGGATCAGAATGAACCTCCTGAACTAAGGAAATGTTTAGGGTAGTCAAAACAGCCCTGATCAGGCCGAGGGCTCAGGATCATCCTCAAAGGGATCCCCAAAAAACTGAGAGGAGCCCACAGCAGAACATTCCTCAACATCTGAATCCACCAGCAGTTCCTCCTCAGAGGAATCTGATACGTTGGGTACTCCATGTGGTTTTGGCAGGAAGACTTGACAGAGGAGGGGGTCTGCCAGGAATGGAAGACCCCCTGTAACTGGGATAGAAAGAGTTGTAAAGTAGACCTAAGGTCCCTAATAGCAGCCTTGAACTCTTGCACCCAAACTGGCTGTAATGCATGGCTGGAGGTCCCTGGGAGACTCTCAGGGACATCAGAACATGCTGGGCATAAATGACCTGAGAATTCTCTAGGTAACCCTGAATGAAGGGAAGAGCAATGTGCAATAGGGGATACAGAGACCCCAGCATCCTTAGTCTTAGGTCTAGCCCCAAGCACCAACGGTACAGACATTCTCACAGTGTCAAACTTATAATAAAAGAAATCACCCAAGTACAGTGTGTAGGATTAAAGTTTTACCCCAGAAATCGTTAAACTAGACTTATCTGACAGGCGAAGGGTTAATCAGCAGAGGAGAGAAGGAGAGTCTAATCCCTGCGTAGGATACTCATTCTGGAAATAGCACAAAATGGCTGCCACGGCGGGAACCAATCAGAAACGAGCGTGCAAAGCAAGAGCTCATGGGAAATATAGTTTTCCCAGAAAAAGTACCCAAACAGTGCCCGAAGTCCCTTGGGTCCCCCAACACACTAGAAACATGAACCGGATGATAGAGCAAGGGCAGAAAAGAAAAATCAGCCATCTCTGAAGTCCCTAGGTTAAGCAGTTGCAGAGAGTTATGGTAATTCGCCTAATGGTGGTATTCCATTTCTAACAGAAAAATAAAAAAAATTCTAAAACTATAGCAGAACTGTTCACTTGCCTGTGTCTTCACCAAGGAACAAATCTTTCTGGAGCTGGTTGGCTAGCTGCAGCCAAGGAGGGAAGGTAGGCTCCAACCCTGCATACAATTCTAGAATTGTTTCTGCCTACAATTAAAGAGGTGGATTGCCTACCCAAAGTTACCAGTAAACTGTATTGGACAACAGAGAAAATACATTTTGTCCTTTTCTGTGAACAACCCACAGGTGGCATAGAACATTTTTTTCAGCAGATCCTGCACTTTAAAAATATACCCATGGTTAGTGTATATTGCTTAACAAGACCATTTTTTATTTAATTTCAATGTTGTGAATCACGAACAATTGTTCTGTAGTGTATTTTTCTCTGTTCCACTAGCAAATGCTTATGGTACAATGATGAATATTCACTGACCTTTCTAAGTCACTAATATTTTCATTCTATACATAGGTATTCCTACTTAAATTAGCAGTTAAATTTTTTTTTCCCATTTTGCACCATTCTGCATTTTAGGCGCAACAGTAAGAGAAATAAACGATGAAACCCTTCATGCTAAACGTTTACTAAAAGAAAATCAGTCATATTTCAGAGTCTTGTTATTTGCATTTCTGTCCCAGTGATGGTTTGCTATGAAGTCTCCAGAAGATGGAGACAAATAAGTGTTTTTTCCATATTTAAACCCTTTCAAATATTCTGAAATTGTTGAAAACCATGCAATACCATATTATGTTAAGTAGCTAGAGGCCTCCTAAGAACATAGTACCCATCTGGCATGAGTTGACATAATTTAGGGGCTGCCAGGACCAAAAAACTGCATAGTCTACAGTGGTTTTCTTGCTTGTTTATATGACACACCTGCACACGATAATTGTAATAACTACAGAAAAAAAAGTTGACAAGTTGGGCAATTTTGCAAAGAAGACAACCCAAAACATCAAATTAGGGGTCCTACTGTAGTCAGTAAATAATACAATGCGCACAAACTGGTCAGAGATGCTCAACTAGGAAAGAGCCTCCCCTAATATTGAACAGGCTGTACAGGAATGTGGTCCTACTCAGAGCACAGTCTCTTTTAGCTCATTAGTGCCTTACACAGATAGGAAGTAACCTAAGGCACATCACACTGGTTCTGCCAGAATGACAGTCCTGCCACAAAGTGCCAGAGAATTGCCCTCTAAACAAGAGAAGCAGTCAACCCCAGACACATATTTTGGCACTGGTGAGACTCATCAGTGAGATGTAGCTGATCTCTCTAGGCACTTTGAGCAAGGGGTCCATGGCTGGACTCCCCTGTTACCCTTAGGCTGACCAATCCCGAGGGTAATTTGCATATGTAAACAAGCTGGTCAGAGACGCTCAACTAGGAACATGCCTGACATAGAATTGAATAGCTTCTATAAGAATGGTGTTTTACCCAGGGTGCAGTCTCTTTTAGCTCACTGGTACTTTACACTGAAGGAAATAAGGCACATCATACTGGGGCATTTGTGCACAAATGCTTGCAGAAGATGGTGATAACAGAAAATATGGCATTTTTTTACATTTCTGCCCCTTCAAAGTTACTGAAATCTTTAAAAACTATGGCATTTTCTACTGAACTCATTAGATGCTTTTCTCACAAAATAAATAACACAAATAACATCCCATTGGTAAGGGCTGACATGCCATAAGGGAAGCCTGAAGTACAAAACTAGCTTTGCTAAAATCTGTTGTTTTTTTTCTACATTCTTCAAATATGACCTGTCTGTGTTAAAATGGCTGTATCAAATATCAAGTAAAGGTAGACGAGGTACACTGCTTTGGAGAGAAGACAACACACTGCAGGTGAGAGTTGTGGAATGTCAAATTTTGAATGTAACAAAAATGGACCAAAAAATGTATGTGTGGATTCATCAGCAAACAAAGATTTATAACATTATTGAAACAGTAAAGCACCTGAAATGGAAATAGGCAGGTCACATAGTAATACAACATGATAGTAGATGGACCAAACTCATTTTGGAATGGATTCCTCTTGATACTCAACTCACAAGACGACCAAAGACAAGATGGGTTGATGAAATTACCAAATTTGTTGGTGCATAGTGGCAATAGAAAGCACAAGAACGATGTTGGAAGCTTGCTGAGGACGCCTTCATAATAATAATAATTCTTTATTTTATATAGCGCACACAGATTACGCAGAGCTTTACACTCATATTGGTCCCTGTCCCCATTGGGGCTCACAATCTAAATTCACCTATCAGTATGTTTTTTGGACTGTGGGAGGAAACCGGAGTACCTGGAGGAAACCCACGCAAACACGGTGAGAACATACAAACTCATTGCAGATGTTGTCCTTGGTGGGATTTGAACCTAGGACCCCAGCACTGCAAGGCAACAGTGCTAACCACTTCATCTTGCAGTGAACTGACAATGGCTGAAGGTGATGATTATGTACTGTATATATTTGATATTCACCACTACAAAAGGTACTACAATATTTAAAAACCATTGAATGTGTATTCAGCACATGTCTGAAGCCTGATAAAAATGGTACCCCTTTGGTGTGGCTTGACATACTGTAGGTCAGGAGCACAATCTATGTCTATTTTCTTTTTTTGAAGTTGCCTGCATGCACTAAAACTAAACACATACACATGTATATTATATAATAGGTTTATGCCAGGTGATGATGTGATCCAGTAGTATTAACTCATTCATGTCAGCCCTTGTTGTAAAGGGGAGACTCTCCCCTTTCCAACAAGGGTAATACTGTCATAACAGGAGTTGATGGGCCTGAATTAGATCAACCAAAGTTCTTATTATAGTAATTATTATAGCAATTTCAATTTCTGCCTTGAATGGGGGGGGGGAATTCCTTCTTGATTCCAAATGGCAATCAGATTTCTCCTTGGATCAACAAGCCCTAACTAAATATTAATTACAATACTTTTTATGTATACATTTATACCTCTTTGTATTAAATCCTTCATGCCTAGCCTTGTTGAAAGTGAAGATTCTTCCATTTCTAACAAGGCTAGTCTTGTCATTAAACAAGTTGAGGGTTGAGCCCCCAGATCCTAACAAGCATTAGATGTATACATATATACCAGGAGTCAATTAACTCTCCTCTGTCTAACAAAGCACTCCTGTCGTGATACAGTTGTGGGAATTTAGCTCCCCCAGCTCCAAACATATATTAGATAGATTTGTTCATTCCAGGTATTCACCTAATATTAACCTCTTCATGCTAACCCTTTTTGGAAAGGGGAGACTCCTCTTTCTAAGAAGTGTACTTTCAGCATGATAGGAGCCCACTCCAGCTCTTAACAGAAAACAATACATACATCTGTATAAAATTAACTACACTTTTATGTATATGATTATGCCAGGTTATCATGTGAACATCTAGTATTAACCCAGTTCATGAAAGGGGAGACACCTAAGTTGATAGACTGAGCCTCCATCCACCTACACTTTTATGTATCTGATTATGCCAGGTGATCATGTGAACATCTAGTATTAACCCAGTTCATGAAAGGGGAGACACCTAAGTTGATAGACTGAGCCTCTATCCACCTCCTATTCACAAATCCTTTTTATATAATGTCAGTTGATTGCATGATCATCTGGCATTAAACCATTTAAAGGGATAGTAATGTTTCATAATAAAAGCAACTCTAATTAATCATCATAGTATTTGGACCTTGGAGAGTGTTATTTCAATTCTGTCAGAGTTGTAGTTCCAGAGTAATTCAATGACAAAGTATCCCCCTCCTGCCCCTTTTACTGATGTTCAGCCAGAGCAGAAGGGAGGTGCCCATATAGACTGCAGAGAGGGACAATCTTCAATTAAGATAAGGGAAAAACCTGAAAAGCTTGTCAAAGGGGGCAGGGATTTCATTGTTCTAATAGGAATAAGAGTGTCCCCTTCTGTTATTTGTCTGGTCTACGGACTGCATTCCACATCTGAGAAGAGATGGCTTACACTAGGTAAAAGGGGCGGGAGGGGAAACTTTGCTTGTGAATATATCATAAACCATAAAGGTTTGAGAGATAAGACTTATATCATTCTTCATGTTTTTTAATGCCTACAAAATAAAATAAAGTTAAAACGAAGTATTACTATCCCTTTAGGTCAACCCTTGTTGGAAAGGGGCTACTCCCAAGTTTCTAGGCGATAGGGAGTCATAGATATGAGATCTGTTAGAGCTCCTCTCTGCTTCAATGCTTGAATCCTTGGGGTACAGGACCTTTGCTGACAATGTCATTCAAGCTCGTGATCATATTATCAGGCCCTGCCAGATCCTTTGGTGAGGCTGAACTGAGGCTAAACAGATGCTCACCAGAAGGATCCAACAAGCATTCAAATGTGGCCTCCTTAAGATGCCTCTTACTGTTGAACATGTCATCAGACACATCCTTATCAGTTTGGGAGGGTATACTAAGTGGTTTATGGAGGAAGCTTATGGAAAACATAAACTCCATGTTTGTACCAATTGCAATGTAAACTTGCAGAATTAACTTTTCATGCGTATTCTGTACTAAAGAGAAGCTTAGTTCTGGTCAGAATTATTGATCACCATAATGGTGCAGACAATTCTTTTGCTGTTCAAGGAAAGCAAAAGCTCCATGGCCAAACTTCTGGCCAGACAGCTAAGTAGAAGAAAAAGGCAGGGGTATTGAAAATAAGCAGGTAGATATTGTAAGAGTAAAACCCCAGGTTTGGCTCTGACCAAGGGACATTGTACTTACTTCCCTTGAAATCAGGTAAACATCAAGACTGTTGTATCTGTAGCACGGAACAATAATATGGTAAAGGAGAATGGTAAGATGACAAATTGCAGAAGTAGTTGATAGATCAGTGCTAGAAGAGAACCTTACAATGACCTTGATATTATTAGAACAAGTGCCATATTCACATAAAGCCCTCACTATTAATCAAATACAGAACCTTAACGTAGAGTAGAAAGTGCTACACTCTGGGTATGATACAAATAGTTGTCACTTTGTGATCATAAAAAGTATGTTAATGCCTTTTGTATTGATGTAGTGGGTTATCTGAATCTTCTCCTTTTTTTACAGCATTATTAAAACATACCATTTGATAATAGATAAAAAACTGTTGTCACATCTAGTCTGCCCATTTTTCCTACTGTAAGAACATAAAAACTTATTTGGGCCTTATCTTGTCTTATGTTCAGGATAGACTTATGCCTATTCCATGCATGCTTAAATTCCCTCAATGTATTAATTTCTACCACTTCTGCTGGTAGGCTATTTTATTTATCTACCACCCTCTCAGTGAAGGAAAATTTGACTTTAATTCTAAGCCTCTGAACCCCTAGTTTTATACTATGACCTCTTGCCCTAACATTTCTACTTCTTTTAAAAGTACTTCCCTCCTGAACTTTGTTGAATCCCTTTATGTATTTGAATAAATTGATGGAATCATTAAGACTTTAAAAAAAGCATAGGTTCATCCAAGATTTCAACACGGGACCTGTCACACATGAAACAAGAATCAAAACCCTAGATCAACGAGCCTGTATATTTTTACAAGCTCTGAGGGATGAATGGGGAACTGTACTCTAAGTCATGGGTGAATATATATATATATAGTAGCCAGACAGACATTTTAGGAGCCAGAGTCAAGTGTGCATGTATATAGATTATACATGTAGGAACTTGAGTTCCCAGAATTTATTCTGCCACTGCCCTAAGTACATCTACTCCAAATTACATTAACATTTTGGGCATCAGTGGGGCATCTGGTAACAAAAGGGTTAATATGTTTGTGTGTAATGGACTGCACAACCCCTTTGTGGTACTTAAAAATTCGGTGCAGCTCAAGGACTAGAGTGTGACAAAGAATCTTGAACTGGCCATCTGGTGAAATTATGGCTATGAAGCCTAGGTAGACTTGAATGATGTTTCCAAACTATATTGAAAGTGATAAATCTACTTTATCCTCTTCGGTGTTAAAGGATATGTGTAGCACCAAGAAGTTAAGGAAGGCGGAAAAGGATAGCAGTCCATTTTTCCTAAAAAATAATAATACATTAATAAAATTGACAACTAAAAGGTATGCAACAAGTTAATCCGTTTGATAAATTCAAGTTATATTTTGTAATTGTTTCTTTTTCAACAGACAGTAATGTCCCATAAAAAATGCTTATAGTTTTGTAGTGGTTAAAAAATTAAACTATATTCCACAAATCCTATCTCACAAATTGCTATGGTTTGAGAGATATAGGCATTCAAAGGTCCCCTCCCCTTCTCCTGATGTCAGCCGTAACGCTGACAGCAGGAGATCCGTGTCGGCCGACACAAGGAGGCTCTTCAGCAGAGCCGAAATCACGTTATTTAAAACAAACTAATTCATTGGAATGGTCTACAAAGTGTGCATGCAAACCAGGCACATGTTGTAGACCATTGTAATAGCAACATAGTTAATGAGGCTAAAAGAAAGACACAAGTCCATCAAGTCCAGCCTATTCCACACCTACCCCTGTTAATCCAGAGGAAAGCAAAAGAAAAACACTGAAGCTATTTCCAATTAAGCCCCAAGTGGGAAAAAAATTCTTCCCTGACTCCAAATGGCAGTCAGATAGATCCCTGAATCAACAACCTATCTGCATTGAAGCCATCTGTCATAATTCTCAATATCTTTCTGTGCTACATAGGTAGCCATTGCTTTACTGCTCTTTCTGTAAAAAAAATCCCTGCCTTTCCTCTAGTCTTAATGGAGGACCTCACATTCTTAGCTCAGCTCTTTGAGTAAATAATTAATTGGAGAGTTCTTTGTACTGACCTTGAATGTATCTGTAAATGGTAATCATATCACCCCTTAGACAATGTAAACAAACTCAGTTTGGCTAGTCTCTATAACCCTATCTGTGCTGCACTTTATCTGTTCTGCATAATGCATTTCTCCATAGACTCTCTGTATCAGGGTTGAAAGCAAAACACTATGTCTATGGACTATGGGCATGGAAACTTGGAGCTTGTGTCTAAGAGCCACAAACTTTCAGTTTGAGTTCCAGTCATAACTTTAAATACCACATTCATTACATCCCTAGGGTATCCCTAGGGTATAATCCTAAACAATTGTAAATTGTCTTCTTCAAAGAGCATCTCTTTACTGTTTGTTTTGTTTGTATTGAGAGATCACATCTAAAATCAGAATGTTATTATTAGCGCTCACTGCTATTGTATCGTTACCTCAGCCCTTTTGCAGATAATCCTGGACAATCAATGGGAGCCCTGGAAATGGTGGGAATGTCTGTTCCTCAGGGGAAGCTTCACATGATTACATTTGTGTGTCCCAGTGTGGCAATACAGCTTGTCCCCACTGGTCCAACCATGGGGTATGATTTTGTTAGGAGAGGCCAAGGGGGCATAAGGTGGGGCACATTTACAACTATACAATGCTGTGGATCTCCACCTTCCACTGTCTCATTCTCTCCATCCACCTCTACTTTCTTATTCGCTCCCAAGATTACTTCTTTGTCACGTCCCCCCTCCTCCCTCCCATGTATGTGTGGACCGGTCATAAGGCTCCATGTGATGCTGGAAGTCTGCTGCTACAGTGGGACAAGGCTTGCGCTCACACAATGTAAGTGTGCTGGGAAAAAGATCTGGGTTCACACTCCATATGCAGCTCAGAAATAACACATGACTATTTTCAACACACACACACACACACACACACTCACACACACACTCACACACACACTCACACACACACTCACACACACACTCACACACACACTCACACCCATATTTTGACCTGCATACCCTGCACACTCGTGGTCCACCACCTTCACGTACACTGATCTGAGCCTTCTGTTTCCGACACGCTCCATGCCCATCATGCACATTTACCCTCAGAAAACATAACGACTGCTGCAGCAACACATACCTTACTAGCACAACTCCCCTGGTCTAACCCTTTAAGTGCCACACAGGTTATGTAACACAATGAAATACATATACCTGTGCAACTAAAATTAATACTTCTGCCTGACTTCAGCTGAAAAGTCTGTTGCCTGTTGGTCGTCTCTTTTCCTCTCAATCTTCTTACTAGGTTATAAGGGCAGGACACAAACAAAAATGGTCTCCGAAGTGGAGACTTCCCCCTCTCTGTCTGCTTTACCCCAGCATGAGCAGGCTCCATTTTAATATATAAAAAGGTGAAAGAAAAGAAACATAAGTGGAAATAGAGAGGGAATCCCATGAAGTAGAGAACACAAGACAAACCGCCCCTCCTCGCCAGGGACTTAAACCACCAGTTTTTCTCCGAGTGGGAAATCCTGTGTTGCACAAGGACTAACAGAAAAGGATTTATCAGTAAAAACACAAAATCCACTTCTTATGTCCTATGTGGTCCTATGTGGAACACAAAAACACAAATAATGAAGTAATTATTTTCAAGTAACACGATTTCGACTCTGCTGCAGAGCCGCCGGCTGGTCCCCAGACCGGGATCTCCTGCAGTCAGCATATCACTGACATTAAGAGGAGGGGAGGGAGGGGGGAACCTTTGAATGCAAATATCTCTCAAACCATAGCGATTTGAGAGATAGGATTTATGGCATATAGTTTAATTTTTTTTTTAATAATGAATGGGTCGATTTAACTTTAAACATCATTTACTTACAGCGAGCATATGCAAAAAGTATTCAAATGATACATGCCCAAAATACAATACCAGTTGCTTATAAATGCATCTGTAAATTGTCCTGTTCAGAAACCATTTTTTAATCGTTATTTTGCTGTTTGGACTGAAAAGTAAGAACCAATGACAGTCAACTGATTGTGATTCGTGACACCGCTCTTGTACCCAGAAAGGCTATAATCTCATCTCAGCCCATTTACAGACAATCCCGAAGAACAAATGGGAACAACATACAAAATGTGAGAGGCTTCTGAGAACGAACAAACAGCACAATGGCCAGTTCTACGGCTAGTCACTGCTCAGAAGCATCACGTTTTAGAGAAATTTCCATGTACATATTAGACTAATGCCACCCAAAAGGGCAGTCCAGTTCCAAAATGCCAGGCAAATCTCCCCCACACGGGAACACCAGCTAAACTCCGACGTACGTTTCAGCCTTGTTGGGCCTCGTCAGGAGGGTGCAGCTGGATTCCCTAGGCACTGAGAGCAAGGGGTCCACATCTGGATTACCCTTCACTCTTAGGGGGACCCCCTAAGAGTATTCAGATACAACATACAAAATGTGAGAGGCTTCTGAGAACAAACAAACAGCACAATGGCCTGTCCTACGGCTAGTCACCTCTCAGAAGCATCACGTATTAGCTCTCTAGTGCCATTGCAGAGGAGAACTTTCCATGTACATATTAGACTAACCCCGCCCAAAAGGACAGTCCAGTTCCAAAATGCCAGGCAAATCTCCCCCACACGGGAACACCAGCTAACCCCCAACGTACGTTTCGGCCTTGTTGGGCCTCGTCAGGAGGATGCAGCTGGATTCCCTAGGCACTGAGAGCAAGGGGTCCACATCTGGATTACCCTTCACTCTTAGGGAGACCCCCTAAGAATATTCAGATACAACATACAAAATGTGAGAGGCTTCTGAGAACAAACAAACAGCAAAATGGCCTGTCCTATGGCTAGTCACCACTCAGAAGCATCACATTTTAGCTCTCTAGTGCCATTGCAGAGGAGAAATTTCCATGTATATATTAGACTAATCCCGCCCAAAATGCCAGGCAAATCTCCCCCACACGGAAACACCAGCTAACCCCCGACATACATTTTGGCCTTGTTGGGCCTCATCAGGTGGGTGCAGCTGGATTCCCTAGGCACTGAGAAGAAGGGGTCCACGTCTGGTTTACCCTTAGTTCTTAGGGAGACCCCCTAAGAGTATTCAGATACAACATACAAAATGTGAGAGGCTTCTGAGAATGAACAAACAGCATAATGGCCTGTTCTATGGCTAGTCACCGTTCAGAAGCATCACATTTTAGCTCTCTAGTACCATTGCAGAGAAGAAATTTCCATGCACATGTTAGACTAATAAAGCCCAAAAGGGCAGTCTAGTTCCCAAACACCAGGCAGATCTCCCCCACACGGGACCACCAGCTAACCCCCGACATACGTTTCGGCCTTGCTGGGCCTCATCAGGAGGGTGCAGCTGGATTACCTAGGCACTGAGAGCAAGGGGTCCACGTCTGGATTACACTTCACTCTTAGAGAGACCCCCTAAGAGTATTCAGATACAACATACAAAATGTGAGAGGCTTCTGAGAACAAGCAAACAGCACAATGCCCTATCCTACAGCTAATCACTGCTCAGAAGCATCACATTTTAGCTCTTTAGTGTCATTGCAGAGGAGAAATGCCCATGTACATATTAGACTAATCCCGCCCAAAAGGGCAGCCCAGTTCCAAAATGCCAGGCAAATCTCCCCCACACGGGAACACCAGCTAACCTTCTTTGCAATGGCACTAGAGAGCTAAAATGTGATGCTTTTGAGCGGTGACTAGCTGTAGGACAGGCCATTGTGCTGTTTGTTCGTTCTCTTCAGCCTCTCACATGTTCTCAGTGCCTAGGGAATCCAGCTGCACCCTCCTGACGATGCCCAACAAGGCCAAAACATGTCAGGGGTTAGCTGGTGTTTTCGTGTGGGGGAGATTTGCCTGGCATTTTGGGTGGGATTAGTCTAATATATACATGGAAATTTCTCCTCTGCAATGGCACTAGAGAGCTAAAACGTGATGCTTCTGAGCGGTGACTAGCCGTAGGACAGGCCATTGTGCTGTTTGTTTGTTCTCAGAAGCCTCTCATATTTTGCATGTTGTATCTGAATATTCTTAGGGGGTCCCCCTAAGAGTGAAGGGTAATCCAGATGTGGACCCCTTGCTCTCAGTGCCTAGGGAATCCAGCTGCACTCTCCTGATGAGGCTCAACAAGGCCGAAACGTACGTTGGAGGTTAGCTGGTGTTCCCGTGTGGGGGAGATTTGCCTGGCATTTTTGGAACTGGACTGCCTGTTTGGGTGGGATTAGTCTAATCCATATATGGAAATTTCTCCTCTGCAATGGCACTAGAGAGCTAAAATGTTATGCTTCTGAGCGGTGACTAGCCGTAGGACAGGCCATTGTGCTGTTTGTTCGTTCTCAGAAGCCTCTCACATTTTGTATGTTGAACAAATGGGAACCTTGGAAATGCCACTAATGTCTCTCTCCCAGAACACATGTATACAAAAAAAGGAAAATAAAATAATTGGCTCAGTTGGCAATCCCTGTAAAAACAACAACATGGTACTGAAACAATACATTTGAACATTTATATAAGCATTAGGGTTGGCCAAGAACTGGACCCAGAGGAGAGGCAGGCAGGTTTCTCTTTGGATGTGAGATACACAGAGTGTAGATAGTCTAATACTACCTGATGCAAACCCTACTGAGAAGTGTATAGTCTGATCAGTTATTTCGAAAGCCCCTTCATTGCTGCAAGCTCCAGTAGAACTATTCATTAATGGCTCAGAAGTGATAAAAATACAGGCACAGATGAGCGCAATATGATTCCACGTCAACGGCCATAATCTTTACAAGGGGCATGTTAAAATTGGAGTGCACACTGGAAGTGTTTAAAGAGATAATAATACTTAAAATGTAAAAAAATACATATTGTAGGGATTATGCCCCTGAGTAAAACAAAGGTACTCCCACTGCTGAAAGGTGTTTTATTCAAAAGTTATTGCAGCTCAAACTTGTATTTTTTAGGTGCAGTATCACAGTGGCCTGAAATTGTACAGTGGCGCTTTTGCTACACCATCCTATGGACAGCTCTGGTCAGTTGACCATAAATATCCATAGGATGGTGTAGCAACAGCGCCACTGTACAATTTCAGGCCACTGTGATACTGCACCTAAAAATTCAAGTTTGAGCTGTAATAACTGTTGAATAAAACCCCTTTCAGCAGTGGGTGTACCCTTGTTTTACTCGGGGGGATAAACACTACAATATATTTTTTTACATATTAAGTATTACTATCCCTTTAGATTGAAATGTGCAAGATCAAACAGATTGTTCACGCTTACAAGATGCCACTCCCAAGAGAAATGTTGGCATCCATGTTAAACACACAAATATTCCATAAGAAGCAACAGTTCAAAGGAATATTGGCTGTTGTTACATAGGCACTTGTGTGCTGTGTCAGTTGTTTAGCGAAGACAGATTGTTGCAAACAGGAGAGAGGCTTAGTGTCTGGATCTCTATGATAAGAGATCAGAGCAAACACTTGATTCTAGCATGAATAATAGTAGTGTCCAGCGATCAGGCAAGAATAGCCTGCTACACAGTTGTCCTTGTGAGGCATGAAGAAGTAGCAACTCTACTTTTCATTCTGAGTCTTGAAAATTATTTTGCCTCTTTCAAGATTGGTAGGACATTCACATTTGGTAGAGGGTAATCCTGCTGTAGCCTCATATTAACTGTGAAGTCTCCTTCTAATAACTACTCCAGGATTAGTATCAGCATTGCACAACAGACCATGAGGAAGAAATCAAATCTGTTCTCATCTTCAAAGAGTAAGCACCAGAACTAGATGACATTGGGGGGAGATTCACTAAGCGATGATAAAGAGGTGATAAAATGGAGATGACTTCTCCAGTTTATCACTTCTCCAGTTCCTATGTTGTTCTATAGAGCCTATGCACTAAGATCTCCAAAGTTGAAGAATAACATATGAACTGGAGAAGTGTTACGGTTCTTAAGCAAGACAAGGAGTCAAACGGTACAGTAAAAATCACCTTTATTTTGGATAATAAACAATAGGCAATACATGAATATACTATAAGCAGAGGGTGACTGGAGAGGCTAGCAACTCTATCAGAAATAGGAGCCTGCTGATGGGTCAACCACGTCTGCTGGAGACTAGGCCAAAGCCAACTGGTAGTCTCAGGGTAATAGGTGGAACGCACACAAAAACCTACAGTCTCCCGAAATATAGCAACAAGGGAGACTACTGACTCACGCCTGCAGTCAGTAAGGAAGAGCTTGTCTCCAATAAGGATGGCAACAATGAAGACTATTGACTCACGCCTGCGGTCAGTAAGGAAGAGCTTGTCTCAAATAAAGATGGCAACAATGGAGACTACTGACTCATGTCTGCAGTCAGAAAGCTTGGAGTCTGCCAGAGCTCCAGATCTGCACCAGGATGGATGTCTGTGGGGAACGGGGCCACACAGTGGAGTGAACAGACAGAGCCACAGGTCAGCACCAGCTAGGATAGTCAGGCAAGCCAGGTTCATACACGGAGCGGTTAGTCAGCCAGAGCCACAGGTCTGCACCAGATAGGATGTCCAATAGTAGTAGGCAACACTGGGAGGAGAGCTGGATGGAGCCCCAGGTCAGCACCAGGTTGGATAGTCAGACAAGCCAGGATCATACACAGAGCGGGTAGTCAGCCAGAGCCACAAGTCTGCACCAGATTGGATGTCTAAAGTCAAAGGAGAGCACAGGTAGAATGGTCAGACAGAGCCACAGGTCAGCACCAGTATGGAAGGTCAGACAACCCGGGTCATTCACAGGATACAGGAGCCACAGGAACTAGATCTGCACTGAACACCAACGTTAGGGTAATGATACACAGGCCCAGAGAGGTTTATAAAGGAGTAGGAGAAGGCAGAACCAATTAGGTCCCCCAGGCTGGGCCTATAACAGGCGTTCAGGCAAGTGCCTGATTCATGATGCCAGTAAAAAGAAACATATGTGACCAGGCCACAGGCAAGAGGGATGCAGCTAGTGACGCCAAAGCGTCAGTCCAGAACCCTGCTCCCGGCCGAATGGCACAGGCCGAGGTAAGACACTGTGATAAGAAGTTACCTCCACTTCACCTCTTTATCACCACATAGTGAATCTCCCCCCTGAGAAGCACAAACTCCCAAGAAAGGATCAACTTCAGTCAGCGAAAAAATGAAGAACTAGGCCTTGATGTTATTATCTTACACCATCAGGTACAATTCCTCATTATCCTTCCTCAGTGTGGAGTAAACTCTCTCTATTTTAGAAGTTATTCCACACTGAGAGTCATCTAGACTTTCAATGAATTTGTTGTGGATTTTGGCCATCAGGTTGGTGAAGCAAAATAAAGTGCCCACTACCTACTCTTTCTACTCTCTATTGGGGTTTGTGGTAAAAGTGTAGTAAATAGGCCCTACTATTTCATTCATGCCTTGCACATAGTCAATGCCAGGGTTCAAGTTAGTATGTACAAAGAGGACTCTTTCCACCACCTCCCAATATGTCACACAGTTATGTAGTGGCTTATAATCACCCACCACATGGGTAGTGGGAGTTTTTATCGAGGAGCTCATGTGCATGACAACACTGCTGTCCCATACCACAGTATGAAACTTCAGAGAAGTGGTCTGCTCTACACATTTTTAAAGCGTCTCACACTCATTTTCCAGGTTCACAATGTTAAGGCAGGGGTACTTTGTGGGATTCAAGAAGAATGAGAAATCATAACAGAGCCTCCTGACAACAGCACCTTTAAAGTATGTGTTTCACTGACTCTCTGGGTTTGTTTGGGTTTGTCAGATTGTCCTCAAAAGTGACATTTTCCCTAGACACCTCAAATTTGAGTTTGGTGATACCTGGTTGGATGATCATCTCTTTCAGGAAGTTTGAATAAATTTCCCTCTGCTTCTTCAACTTAGGCCCATAGTGCTGGATCTTTGGAGAGATAGTTGAGCAACAGAGACAGCAAATACCCCAATACCCCTTGAGCACTAGAGGAGGTGTGCAACACGTTGCTTCGCAAGGCGTTGTGCACCACTCTGCTCAATAGGTTAAGCAAACGAAAGCACATATATTGAATACAGAAAAAGGATATTGAAGATATTTTGAAGCATTTTTATTATTTTGATTTTAGGTGTTAAAATCTATTTAAGCTGCTTTTGCAATGTCTGCACAGAATGGGTGATTCAAATATTTTTTAGTCAATGCTGTGAACTGGAGTACACCATGCCACCTGATCAAACATGATAGCGATAAAGCAGCAAATCCAAAATAAACAAATCCAAACCTTAACAGACACTGTTCAATTGCGTAATCAACACTAAGCGATTATACAGACGTAAGTTTTCTTTTTGTAAAGCACGGCAAATATGTTGAAGTTTAAGGCCCCTTTCACACGGGTGTCAATGCAGTGACAGAATATCTGGGAAAAATAAATGAGTTGTGAATCAATGTGTCCTACGCAGTATTTTACACAGGCAATATGTTCTACAGTCTCACAGAGATACACAGCATGTGGTAATCTTCCTCAAACACAACAACACAGCTATAACTATATTATATTAATTTAAATTTAATCACATTAAAATCAAATTAAATTTACATACCTGTTGGAGGTAACTGTTTTCCCTGCAATTTTTTTTAGTTCTCTTTGCATTGTGAGAATAGGATACTAGGAAAGTCAACTTGTTGCACTGTTTCATTAAGGGTTCTTTCAGGTGAGAGACAGACCTGTCATGGTGCTCTGAGATATTAGTGTCCTCTTGTAATTCACTTATCTCTCTTCTGTGTTCCTTCACTGACCTGGAAGCAAAAGGGGAAGGACTTCTTTCTGGCCCACATGTACACCAGTCAAGATTACTAGCTGGTACCCACGTGGGTTGACCAATTTTATATCGAAAACACCTAGGATTGTGTGAAAGGTCTGGCGGCAGCCCCATAGGCCAGTAGGCAGAACTTGCTTACTACTTTACTTCATTCCTCAGGATATGCACTGAAGTTGCAGCATGTTGGACTTTTGTGCAATTACTCAAGGTTTTGTGTGAAAGACAGGATCATCCAGCATGTTACCTTTCACAGTGTGGGACAGATCCAACAGAGCATCGCTGTGTTGATGTCACCCATGTGAAAGGTTCTATAAACGAACCAACATTTTCCATTGCTACAAAAGAGTTGTCCTACAAAAAGTTGTGCTAGAAAGTCACCCATGTGAAAGAGCCTGAAAGGAAAACTAATACTAAGAATTATGTATTGCATGAAATCATAGAAAAATATGTTTACAAATTGTCATTCACAGAACTGAATATGTTATTTTCATGTGCTTTTTTCAGAAGATTAGCGGAAGTAATTTTTCTTACACACCTCACTTCAGCTGTGTCTGATATACTAGGGCAAGCTTTTCATGTCAGGACCGGCTTGACATCTTCCCACTTTCCCACTTAACAGCATATTCGTGTTTTGGAATATTTGAGTATATGTAAAAAACTATAAAATACTGAGGAGCCAAACATAATTCATTAAGTACAATCCAGTGACAAAATTATAATGTTTTATGTTGGAAATAATAAAAAATTCAATGCTTTACTAGTTTTGCAGGAAAAAGTCATTTTTTTTTGTTTTAATGGATTAAAAATGAGCCACGCATAGAGCCGAAACTTTTTATTAAGTGAGGCATTTTATAATCAATGTACATCTACAAATAATGCAGAACAACTGACAACTGCTATTTAATATGGAACTGCAGCTTAATAAGCCATTCTCGTATTCATGTGGGTTTAACCCTTTGAGTGCCAGAGTAGTACACAACGCATTGCTTTGCATTGCATCGCGTACCCCTCTGCCACTCAAAGGGATATCTATATGTTAATTTGGCTGTTCACTGCATTACTAAGCTCTGATAGCAGTCTCTGCTGTCAGAGTTCACAGTCCCAACATTGTCTACCTGAGGTTGGTGATGTTGGGATCTTCCTGTAGTCCTCTGTGGAGCCAGAGGACAGTTCCATGTCTCTGCTAAAGAGTAGAGACAGCAGCTGCCCTTAACCCTTACAGTGTCATAGTGATGTGGCACTGAAAGGGTTAAAAGCTGCCCTATTAACGTATTAGTAATTAAGTCTGAAATAAGGCAATTCCTCATGTTAATATAAGTGCATTTGGGAGTGCCTCCGAGTGCCTAAAAGTCTTGTGGGTCAATATATGCTATATCTAATAGGTTAGACAGGTATTCAGTCCGGTAATCATCTTAACCATTTCTCCACCTCACCCAGTTTCTCCAACTAAAGAGATTCCCTACTATAATAATAATCTGTGGGCTAAGCATGTATAGGTGCTAATGTGGCATACACAATTTTTTTTGTTATTGTGACAGTGTTAAAACAATATGTATAGTGACAATTAATTTACCTTAGCGAAACAGAATTGGCATTTTCTTATTATCTCAAATTTATTCAATAAAGAATATTTGCAAATGCCTGTGTAATATAGTTAGGCTAGGAGTGAATATTTTGCTCAGTGAGCTGCTTATCACATCATGCACCTCACTTGTTCTTTCCTTAAATGGGAACTATCACCCCAAATAAAGTCTCCCCCAAACAATTACACATTTAGAGACAATCTTAACCCCTTCAGTGCCAGAGGCTCGGGCCATTTTCTGAACCCTGCAGGCCAGACACTTTTTCAACATTTTTGCTATCCTTCCATTTAGGCTTGATTTCCTCTGGGGATTTTTAGTTACATATGGAAAACTATATATTGTTTTTTTCAGAACGAATTGAGCTTTCTTGTGATACCTTACATGAAGAGAATTTTACATCGTGCAAAAAGCTATGATGTCATAATGACAAAAAAAAGTGAAAATTTACTCATTTTGCTAAAATCACATACTATGTATCAAAAACATTTACCTTGATTGAAAAAGTTTCAATTATTTGAAAAAGCCTCGAGTCCCCCGAGTAAAAAAAATACCAAATTTGTATAGTTTTACCTACGTCCATGGCTAGCGTAGAGCCCTAATCACCAGCAGCGCAAAATGACATTTTCAACTTTATAAACTAATATGCGCATTCTAGGGTTTTTGTGGTAAAACTACCCTAAAACAGTGGAATAACTATATAAAACTATATATTTCTGGAAAGTAGACAACCTGCTGCATCTAATGAGGGGTGATTTTCCTTGTTACCCCAAGCCTGGTGTGCACAAATGCCTCCAGAAGATGGCGCTAATGAAAAAAAAAGGCATTTTCTTACATTTCTGCCCCTTCAAATGAACTAAAATGTGTGAAAACCATGGCATTTCCAACTGTATTCATTAGCTAGTGCTCTTAGGAGAAAAATAACACCCCATTGGTATGAGTTCACCTACCTCAGGGGGCGCTACAAGTACAAAACTACACCTATTGCAACCTCTAATTTTTCTAACATTTTCTCAAACATTACCTGTCTGTACAAAAATGGTTATAACAAATACAGAAGTGAAGAAAGGGTACACAAACCATACCATTTTGAAAAGAAGACACCCTGCCGCATCTAATGATGGGTGACTTGCCTTGTTACCCCAAGCCTGGAGTGCACAAATGTCTCCAGAAGGTGGCGCTAATGAAAAAAAGGCATTTTCTTACTTTTCTGCCCCTTCAAATGTACGGAAATGTGTGCAAACCATGGTATTTCCAACTGTATTCATTAGCTAGTGCTCTTAGGAGAAAAATGACACCCCATTGGTATGAGTTTAACTACCTCAGGGGGCGCTAGAAGTGCAAAACGACACCCACTACAACTTCAAATTTTTCTAACATTTTCTCAAACATTACTTGTCTGTACACAAATGGTTACAACAACTACAGAAGTGAAGAAAGGGTACACAAACCATACCATTTTGAAAAGAAGACACCCTGCCGCATCTAATGATGGGTGACTTGCCTTGTTACCCCAAGCCTGGAGTGCACAAATGCCTCCAGAAGGTGGCGCTAATGAAAAAAAAGGCATTTTCTTACATTTCTGCCCCTTCAAATGTACTGAAATGTGTGCAAACCATGGTATTTCCAACTGTATTCATTAGCTAGTGCTCTTAGGAGAAAAATGACACCCCATTGGTATGAGTTTAACTACCTCAGGGGGTGCTAGAAGTGCAAAACGACACCCACTACAACTTCAAATTTTTCTAACATTTTCTCAAACATTACTTGTCTGTACACAAATGGTTATAACAACTACAGAAGTGAAGAAAGGGTACACAAACCATACCATTTTGAAAAGAAGACACCCTGCCGCATCTAATGATGGGTGACTTGCCTTGTTACCCCAAGCCTGGAGTGCACAAATGCCTCCAGAAGGTGGCGCTAATGAAAAAAAAAGGCATTTTCTTACATTTCTGCCCCTTCAAATGTACTGAAATATGTGCAAACCATGGTATTTCCAACTGTATTCATTAGCTAGTGCTCTTAGGAGAAAAATGACACCCCATTGGTACGAGTTTAACTACCTCAGGGGGCGCTAGAAGTGCAAAACGACACCTACTACAACTTCACATTTTTCTAACATTTTCTCAAACATTACTTGTCTGTACACAAATGGTTATAACAACTACAGAAGTGAAGAAAGGGTACACAAACCATACCATTTTGAAAAGAAGACACCCTGCCGCATCTAATGATGGGTGACTTGCCTTGTTACCCCAAGCCTGGAGTGCACAAATGCCTCCAGAAGGTGGCGCTAATGAAAAAAAAAGGCATTTTCTTACATTTCTGCCCCTTCAAATGTACTGAAATATGTGCAAACCATGGTATTTCCAACTGTATTCATTAGCTAGTGCTCTTAGGAGAAAAATTACACCCCATTGGTATGAGTTTATCTACCTCAGGGGGCGCTAGAAGTGCAAAACGACACCTACTACAACTTCAAATTTTTCTAACATTTTCTCAAACATTACTTGTCTGTACACAAATGGTTATAACAACTACAGAAGTGAAGAAAGGGTACACAAACCATACCATTTTGAAAAGAAGACACCCTGCCGCATCTAATGATGGGTGACTTGCCTTGTTACCCCAAGCCTGGAGTGCACAAATGCCTCCAGAAGGTGGCGCTAATGAAAAAAAAAAGGCATTTCCTTACATTTCTGCCCCTTCAAATGTACTGAAACGTGTGCAAACCATGGTATTTCCAACTGTATTCATTAGCTAGTGCTCTTAGGAGAAAAATGACACCCCACTGGAATGAGTCGACCTACCTTAGGGGTGCCAGAAGCACATAACTACACCTACCTGTTTGCTTCTTCGAAAATGGCTGCTTGTACTAAAATGTCCATAACTGTTAGAGACATGAAGGAAAGGTATAAAAGGTATACCATTTTGGAAAGTAGACATTCTCCCGCATCAAATGAGGGGTCACTTGCCTTTCTACCCCCTGGGCTGAAGTGCACAAATATTTCCAAAAGGTGGCGCTATGGGAATAAATACAGGTTTTTTTACATTTCCACCACTTCAAAGATACTAAAATCTTTGAAAACCATAACATTTCCTGCTGTATTCAGTACTTGCTACCATCATGAGAAAAATGGTAGCCCATTTGTGTGGGTTAACATACAATATGTGGGTGCTAGGAACACGAACGTAAACCTGACACTTTTGTTTTTTAAATTATCTGCTTGCACTAAAATGGTTATAACCATAATAGATATGCAGGAAAGGTAGAGAAACAATGCCATTTTGAAAAGAAAACAACCTGCCGCATCTAATGAGGGGTCACTTGCCTTCTTACCCAAAGGCTGGTATGCACAAATGCTTCCAGGAGGTGGCGCTAATGAAAAAAAATGTTTTTTTTTACATTTCTGCCCCTTTAAATGTATGGAGCTCTGTGAAAACCATGGAATTTTCAACTGCATTTGTTTGCTAGTGCTCTTAGGAGTCAAACGACACCCCATTGATATGAGTTGAACTACCTTAGGGGGTGCTAGAAGTAGAAAACTACACCTACTACAACCTCTGATGTTTCTAACATTTTCTCAAACCTGACTTGCCTGTATAAAAATGGCTATAACACCTTCAGAATTGAAGAAAAGGTAGATAAACCATACCATTTTGGAAAGAAGACAACCTGCCACATCTAATGAGGGGTCACTTGCCTTTGTACCCCTAAGTTATTTGGAACAACTATTTCCAGAATGTGGTGCTACAGGAAAGAAAAACAAACATTTGTTTTACACATCAGTCACTTCAAAGATACTAAAATGGTTCAATGGCGTGGGATTTCTTGCCAGCCAAAAAAAAATGGTACCCCACTGCTCTGGGTTCACATACCAATTTACGCTATAAGAGCGTAGCTACCAGTGAAACAGAAATGGGAAAGCAAACAGTGTATGTGTGATTTTATGGCTAACAGATGAAAGAAGCTAGGACGTCAGCCGGTGTATGTGCGGACTGTGACTACAAGTCTAACAAAATGTGTGAGAGGGTGAGGGATTAGGCAGTGTGTGTGGGTATGAGCAGAGGAGCAAGGATGGTGGTGATGGTGGGGCAGTGTCTGATAGTGTGTATGGGAGATCTCTGACTACCATTGTGCACTGTATGTCCCCTCATACAAAGCACTGCGTTGGACCCCCTTCCTGTTGCACGTGCATTTTTTGGGGCTTTTTCCCCCAATATTTTTGCGTAGACCTCGTTGGGGGCATCAGAACCCATACAATGAGGTCCAGCACACAAAGGGTTAATTTTTTTTAATCGTTACTTTGTATTCAGATGGCCACCAAACAAGCTCTGATCACAAAGTAATGATAAAAAGTCCTGTGTGTACCACAGGAAGGGGGTCTGCATTGAACCCCCCCTCCCAGTGGCACACACATGGTTAATTTTTGATTTAATTTTTTTTTTATTATATACCTCATTGAGGGGCATCAGGACCCCCTGATCCCTCCCCAATGAGGTCTTAGTAAAAAAAATATATATGTCCACAAACAGAGTGACCCTGTGAGTGCCACAGGGGTCTGCAGCGCATTGCAAAGCAATGCACTGGATCCTTGTGGCACTCAGAGGGTTAATTTTTTTTTTATCATTACTTGGTAATCAGAGCTTGTTGGGGGGCCATCAGGACCAATCATGATGGCCCCCCAACAATCTCTGATAACGAAGTAATGATAAATGCCGTGTGTGTGCCGCAGAAGGGGGGCTGCATTGGCCCCCCTTGTGGCACACACAGGGTTATTTTTTTTTTCTTTACATTTTTTTTTATTATGGACCTCATTGGTGGGTATCAGTACCCCTCTGATTCCCCCCAATGAGGTCTTAAAAAAAAAAATAAAAGGAATCAAAATAAATGTCCCTGTGAGTGCCACATGGGTCTCCAGGGCATTGCAAAGGAATGCATTGGACCCTTCTGGCACTCAGAGGGTTAATTTTTTTTTTTATTATTACTTTGTAATCAGAGCTTGTTGGGGGGCCATCAGGACCAATCATGATGGCCCCCAACAATCTCTGATAACGAAGTAATGATAAATGCCCTGTGTGTGCCGCAGAAGGGGGGCTGCATTGGCCCCCCTTGTGGCACACACAGGGTTAATTTTTTTTTCTTTACATTTTTTTTTTATTATGGACCTCATTGGTGGGTATCAGGACCCCTCTGATTCCCCCAATGAGGTCTTAAAAAAAAAAAATAAAAGGAATCAAAATAAATGTCCCTGTGAGTGCCACATGGGTCTCCAGGGCATTGCAAAGCAATGCATTGGACCCTTCTGGCACTCAGAGGGTTAATTTTTTTTTTTATTATTACTTTGTAATCAGAGCTTGTTGGGGGGCCATCAGGACCAATCCTGATGGCCCCCCAACAATCTCTAGTAACAAAGTAATGATAGAAGCCCTGTGTGTGCCACAGGAGGGGGGGGTGCATTGGACCCCCCCTGTGGCACACACAGGGTTAAAAAAATATATATTTTTTTTTAATAATAGACCTCATTGAGGGGCATCAGGATCCCCCCTGATCCCCCCAATGAGGTCTTTCAAAAAAAAAAAAAACAAACCCCCAAAAAATGACCCTGTGAGTGCTACAAGGGTCTCCAGCACATTGCAAAGCAATGTGCTGGGGACCCCTGCGGCACTCACAGGGCTACTTAGCGTTTTTTTTTTTTTTTATTTATTTTTTTAAATTACTCAGACCTCGTGGGGGACATCAGGACCCCTCCTGGTGTACCCCCAGTTATTGATCTCCCAGCCATCGGCTGGGAGATCAATAAGGCGACTTGCAGGAGAGCAAAAGCTCTCCTGCCTTTCACTCCTACCACCGGCAGGAGTGAATGGGACGGGGAAACTTCCCCAACGTCATCAGTGATATGTCACTGATGACGTTGGGAGGCTTCCCCCGGTCCCGCCCACTCCTACCCGGAAGTTCGGGTAGGAGAGAAGGAAGAGGAGAAGCTGCGCTTCTGCTGCGCTTCTCCTCTTCTTTTATTGATCTCCCAGCGCGATCGGCTGGGAGATCAATAACAGGGGGGACATGAGGAGTGATCCTCATGTCCCCCCACGATTGCCCACCTTTTTTTTTTTTAAATGCGGCCACTGCATGCCGGTTATACCGGCTCATGCAGTGACCGCATTTTAGTGGGTACATTGTACGAGCTTGGCACAGCGGGTACAGCTGTCCAAACTCGTACAATGTACCCACTTGGCACTCAAAGGGTTAAAGGGGATGTATCAGCTAAAAAAATGTGCCCATAGGTTTGGTTACTAAAGTATTATTAGGGAAGCTGTTTGTTTGTTTTTTAATGTAACTAGTTTTGCAAATGTTCTACTTTTAATTCAGATAGAGCTGTGCCAAAGAATCTGCGTACTGCATTATGCTGACTGGCCCAGCTCTGTCTGACTGCCTAATTCTCCTCTCACCTCCCTCCCAGCTGCCCCAGGGAGCACCTTCACACTTCCCTTTGGTGTGCTTTGAATGTCTTCTATCGTTATAGCAAACTCCGATAAGCATTATCCTGAGGTTGCAACTTCAGTATAATGCTTACCGGAGCTTGCTATAATGATAGCAGACATTTAGCACACCGAAATGAAGTGTGAACGCGCTCCATGGTACAACTGGGAGGAAGGTGGGAGGAGAAGACAAGCTGTGCTGTGCACATTATGCGGAAGTGCACAGCACAGTAAGTATCTGCAAAACTAGTTACATTAACAATACTTTAGTAACCAAACCTATGGGAACTTTTTTTTTAGTTGATGCATCCCCTTTAACAATAGTAGTATTAGCCAGCATAATCACAGGAGGCGTTGCATGGTGCCTTTAGGTACCAGAAGGGACTGACGGCGCAGGAACGCAGATGCCTCTAAATCGCTGATGTCTGGCCATCAATCTCAGTAGAGGTAGGATTTCTCAGTAATGAGGTGATTATGCTGGCTAATAGTAGTATTGTTAAGCTTTTTGCTAGATGGGTAATTGTTGGGGGGAGACTTTATTTGGGGTGATAGTTCCCCTTTAACAGCCTAATACACATAAATGTTAATAAGTATAATTAGCTGTATAACGGAAATAACATAAATAGACTTAACAACTTTAGTTAATACTTCAGAAGTGCCAGCTTATTACAATTCCCCATACTTGCATGCTATGGATGAATTATTTACCAAGCAGGCAACCTGCCAGAGAGTACCCCGCTTGTCGAAGCAGCGGATCAGACAATCTGATCATGCAGACGCAGACACACACACAAACACCCTGGTCATCCAGACATGCCCAAAACCCTCTTCTCATGCACAAACACTCACATACACATAGACACTCTAATCATGCAGACACAAACACAGAGAAACACTGGTCATAGAGATGCAGACAAACACAAAAACTCTAGTCATGAAGAAACACACGCACACACACAGAGATTCTGTCCATTCAGATAGAGACACAGACATTCTGGTCATGCAGAGACTCGCAAACAGATTTTCTGGTCATGCAGAGACATACACACTTTGGTCAAGCAGAGACACACATACACTCTGGTCAAGCAGAAACACACACATTTTGGTCACTTAGAAACACATACACACACTCTTCATGCAGAAACACACACAGACACTGGTCATACAAACACATAGACAGACCCACTGGTCATACAAACACACACACGAACACTGATTATGAGAAACACACACAGACATTGGTCATGCAAACAAAAACACACACACACACACACACACACACACACTCACACACACACACTGGTCATATGATACACAGACACTCTGATCATGCAAACAGACAAACAAGCACACACAATCACATATATACACACACAGTGGTCATTCAGATATTCATACACATTCGCAAATGCTCGTGCATACGCACACACACAGGCAGTATGGTTATGCATATACACAGAAAGTCACTCTGATAATGCAGACACACACATATATGAGACACTCAGGTTATTCAGAAAAACATTCACATATTTGTCATGCAGAAACACTCACACAAACAAACACACTGGCCCTGGTAATGCTGAAACGTGCAGATCATGCAGAAACACACATACACTGGTTATGAAGACACACAGACATTCTGGCCATACAGACAAACAAACAGGCGCAAACACACACGCTCTCTGGATATGCAGACACATGGACGCTGGTTAGGCAGACATGCAGATACACACAGAGAGGCTCTGGTCATTCAGAAATACATATATACACACACACACACACACACACTGGTCATGCAGACACACTCACAGACACTCAGGTCAATCAGAGACACATACATACTTGTCATGCAGAAATATACATACACACGCACACACAAACATTGATCCTGCAGATATACAGGCACTCCTGTCTTACAAAACACACACACACGCACACACACACACACACACACACACACACACTCTGGTCGTGCAGACAAACAGACAGATGCACACACACTCTGGTCATACAGGCACACATACAGACACATTCTGGACATGCAGAACAAACATACAGACACAAAGAAACACACAAATAGACACATTCTGGTCATGCAGACACATACATAGGCACTTTGGTCATGCACACACACAAACACACACACAATTTGTACATGCAGAGGCAGGCCCCAGGACTTGTGGACACACAAGAATAGCCCAGTGCACTCTCTCTCTATTAGTGTAATCACATTTATAAGTTCTAATGAATGTCCAATTAGCTTGTTAAGTATTGCTACGGGGATGATATGCAATGAAAATAAAAAGACAGAAACCCTGACAAACTAGAACTCAACTAGTAGCACCATGGGACATATGAGAATCAAATGATAAAACTTATCATTTATTTGTTCAAATAAAATAAAAATTTACAGAAGCAAACGAAAATATAAGGTGTTCTGCTGGGGAAAAATAAATGAATCAATGGCTTGCCATAAGAGTAAGTCAATTGTCACGATAGTGGACAATAATTCACTAGGCTAACAATGACACAAAGAATAGTGATGTGCTATTACAACACTGTAAATAATTAACAGGGTAAAGAGAGACCACAATGAAAAATTATTTGACTCAAATACTGAGCCAAGTGGTACAAATCTATACAAAAAAGGTGCAGTGGATAATGGCTTGTAAACCTTCACAGTGAAATCGCTTTAAAATCACAGTCATAAAACAAGGCAACAAAATGACCAATATTACCAGCCCTCAAAAGGGCCCTTAATGATTTACATAAAAAGAAAAAAGTACATTTATGTGAAATGGAGCAACACAGTTCATAGGCCACTCAACAAAATCAGGTGAAAAGAGAGTAAATATTGAGGGAGCTGTGTCTCCCTAGCCTACCATGCATTTCGCTACTTGCTTCTTCAAGAGGCAAACCAAATGAGACACAAACCACGATGTACTGTAAATATAATAGGCCAATCCGGTTAATAAGATGATGATGCAATCACGAAGACTGAAATGTCTGGTTATCACACACCAAAGAACTCCATGAATTCAGTGACGTAGGTGTTAACGTGGCCATTTGCATGCTGCTCATAAAAAGCCACAAATTGTCTGCAATACATAAAACTACATTTATGTGGCTGAGTAAATTCAACATCATATTTGAATAAAATATAGAAAGTAACCAGATTCATATAGCAGTATATTTGTGTTCTAGCTAAGAAAATTAACTACAACATGTGGACATTGTGCTGGCCATATACAATACATAGCCAATACCACATCCTATGTATGAAAATAGCTGATCAAAGAGATAGTAAAGTACTATAATTCACCATCTTAATAATTACTGATATTTGCATTATTACTCTTCAAGCCATTCAAATGTACATTAGTGTAGATGTTACTGCTGGTGTTAAAATAAGAGGTGACGTTGCCACATGTGGGTTGAAAACAACTACTATAATGTCCAGGTAGGAGCAAATGGTTTAATACATTGGTACAGACATATATGGTCAGTGATAAAGATAACAGAAAAATATATAAAAATTACAAATGGAAAAAAAAAGATATACTTGAAAAGGAATTCTTCATGTAATCCAACAGGATTCAATGTATTTAACTGAAATACCTCGAAAACGCGCATTAGGCTAGGGAGACACAGCTCCCTCAATATTTAATCTCTTCTCACCTGATTTTGTGAAGTGGTCTATAAATTTTGTTGTTCCATTTCATGTGAATGTGTTTCTTTCTTTTTATGTAAATCAATAAAGACTGGTAATAGGAGTAATTTTGTCAAGGTGTGATTTTGAAGGCCATTTCACGGTGAAATCGTACAAGCCATTATCCATTACACCTTTTTTGCATGGATTTGTACCACTCGGCTCATTTTTTCATTCTAATAATGATTTTTCTTTGTGGTATCTTTGGCTTTTGTATTTATTTTTCTGAAACACTACAAAACTTTTTTACATTGTTAATTATTTACAGTGATGTATTAGCACATCGCTATGTGTCATTGTTAGCCTAGTGATTTATCGTCCTCTGTCCTGACAACTGACTTACTCTTATGGCAAGCCGGCAATTATTTTATTTTGCTCTGGTAGTTCACCTTATATTTTCAAACCATCGAAAAAAAAGAAATGAGGAAAGCACCACAGTAGTTTAATAAATTCTCACACAATTTCACAGAAGAAATGAGAAATACACTCACATGTTATATTGGTTGGGACTCTGATATCAAAGTCATCTGACAACAAAGCATACAGAGAATGTGACCTGTCTCCAGACAGGTGACTGACAGAATCCCTAAGGCAGTTCTCGATCTTCAAACAGACCAGGCTGAGGCTTCACTTGTAAAAATATATATATATTAAAAAAAAAACAAACAAACAAAAAAAAACGACAAAAAGGCTCAAAATGTCTTGTATACATTGTATTTTAAACAGGCTTTTTTGCTTTGTGAAAGTGGCTTTGCAGCTGTGAAACGCATTAGCATTTTAGCCTATTTATCATTTATTTTATTTTAATACATTTTTACAAGTGAAACCTCCTCCTGGTCTGTTAGAAGATTGAGATGTGCCTTGTGGATTCCATGAGTCACCTGAATGGAGACAGGTTACATTCTCTGTATACTTTGTTGTCAGATGACTTTTATCAGAGTCCTGACCAATATAGCATGTGAGTGTATTTCTCATTTCTGCTGAGAAACTGAGTGAGAAATTATTACACTATTGTGGCGCTTTCGTCTTTTCTTTTTTCACATGGTTTGATCCTTTTGCCGTTGAGGGAGAGTGTGATTTTGTGGAGGGAGCATCCTAAACATATTGTTCCTCAATTGGAGGCGTATACTGCATCTGGAGGCAGTTATAAATCCCCAGCTGCTTGCTGTTGTTGGTCCCAGCATAACCTGTTTTCAACAAAAGCCTCTTGTGAGCTCACACCTTCGGGTGTATGGTGGTGGCCACGTCTAATAAAAACTAATATACACAGGGGGTGCCCCTGTTTTGTTCTCCCCTTTTCTTTTGCAGTACCTTATATTGTCGTTTGCTTCTTAAACTTTTGATTTTATTTGAATCAATAAAGGTTACATTTTATCCTTTGATTCCCTTTGTTCCTATGTTCCATGATACTACTAGTTGAGAGCTAGTTTGGCAGGGTTTCTTTATTTTTCTTTTCCCAGCACATGTAGAGGCACATGCACAGAAAATTGAAATGGTGCTACACTAATGATACTACCAACTGTACAAATGAAATGGAGCTGCACAAATTCAAACACAGACATTACAAATGAAATACAGCTACATTAGTGATACCACAGAGCTTACACTAATCATACCGAGCTTACAAATCAAAAATAGCTACACAAGTGATACCTCAGAGCTTACAACTGAAATAGAGCTAAACAAGTAATACCACAGAGCTTACAGTTGAAATGGAGCTACACTTGTGATATAGATTACTGTAATGCACTTTACTTGGGCCTCCCAGAAAAAGAACTCCATCACCTACAGACCGTACAAAATGCAGCAGCCAGACTATTGACCAATCAAACTCGCTCATGTCACATAACACCTGTTCTCCACTCCATGTATTGGCTTCCAATTAAATAACAAACATATTTTAAAATTGGCCTGCTGACCTTCAAAGCCTTAAATAATCAAGGCCTACAGTACCTGAAAGAGCTCCTGACACCCTATATTCAATCCCGCTCACTGCAGTCAACCAACAGATTCCTCCTGTCATTGCCCAGAATAAAGACAACCTTAGGTTCGCGGGCATTCAGCCACGCTGTCTCCACATTCTGGAACTCTTTACCGTCCTCAGTCAGAGAGGCACCATCAATACAGACTTTAAAAAAAATCTAAAGATCCATCTCTTTTATTAGGCATTCAGTCAACTCATCTGAACATATGGAACTCTAATTTTTATGTCTGTTTATATACTTGTAAAGTGCTTTGAGTCTCACAGGGAGAAAAGCGCTATAAATATCACAAATGATTATTATTATTATTATCTTAGAGCCTACAGTTAAAAAGGAGCTACACAGAGACACCACAGAGCTTACTATTAAAGTGGTGCTATATACTGCATAACCTCAAATTGAAATATAAATAATATAATAAATATATTAATGGTGCCACATAACTTATGAATCTATGACTACCAACGGGAGCAGACAGAGAGAGGGCAAATGGGGAGATGAAAAGAAAGGGGAGGGAAAAATGGGGGAAAAGGGCAAGTTGAGTAATAAAGGCAAGGAACAGAGAAGTGGGAGAGACTAGGGCAATGGGGTAGAAAGATGTGAAATGGGGGAGACAGAGGGAGGGGCTAGGGAGGAGAGGGCATAACACATTATATTAACCCTTTGCGTGCCAGATTAGGGTCCAATGGCTGCAGAACCTTCTTGTGCTGAAAAGTATATAGGACAAGGTCAGTGAGGCTACAGTTCCGTTCTCCAACCTCCCCATTAACCATCTGAGTGCCAATGGACTGTGCAATGCATTTCTCTGCACAATACACTGGCACTCACATTAATGGGGAGGTTAGAGATGGGTGTTGTATACTCATATATTCTTCTTTAACCTCTTGGTGGGGATAAGGCATCACACATTATAGTGACCCTTTGAGTGTCAGAGTAGGGTCCAACACCTAGACAACCTTCTAGCACTAAAATAATTAAAGGACAATTTCAATTAGCTCTCTTCTGTAACTTTCTTTTTAACCATGTGAGTGCCAGTGTGTTGTGCAGTGCATTGATATGGGAGTATGGGGGATTATCATTTCAACCCTGTGGTGCAGTTGGTTTGGCCCAGTATTACATGTTCCTAGCTTGATAAATACAGCCCGTTGGGTGCAATTCTGGACCAAACCAACTGAACACTATAACAGACAATTAAACATGTCCCTAATTCTCTCTGATTTAATTAAGGCTTTAAGCTCTTTCAATGCTAGAGGGCAATGCAAGAGTATAAGTTACCTATCTAGAATTCAAGTGATTAAAATCCCTGAGTAAATCAATGGGAATGTTTATTTGTCTCCTATGCTGCAGCTGGTTTTTCCCAGAATTGTACCACTTCTATTTTATATATAAGTCCATTTGGGTTGAATTCTATTGTAAGAAACCAATAAGAGGGACTCACCCTAAGTCTGTCGTCTGTTCCATCAAAAGAAGACCACAGGCTTGTTATTTCGTTTCACTGAACTGTGATCAAAAGATCATTTCTGTGCCTGCTTTTGTTGATTCCGGGGGCCGCAGGTCTTTTCGTGATGCTGTCTTTGCTTCCCAACACGGGATCCGTTATATGAAGAAAGAAGTGCCTATTCATATTGTCACCATTAATGGTTCTCTGTTAGGGCAGTCTTATCGGTAATACCGTTTCCCACACTTTGCTTGTGGTCTCTTCCCATATCAAATATTGTCCTTTGATTTGATATATTGTACTTGCTTGTGGTCTCTTCCCATATCAAATATTGTCCTTTGATTTGATATATTATACTGTTAATCCTGTTATCTTGGATTATCCCTGGCTCCAGAGGAACAACCCTGCCACTGATTGGTCCACAGGTACCCATACCTTCTCCTTCATCTTCGTGCATTTTCCAGTGCTCTCCTTAACAGCAGACCTCCTTCTTCTTCTATTCCTGAACCTTACCAGGACATTGTGGAGGTTTTTAGTAAGGTCAAGGCCAAACCCACAGACCTACTGCCAGGCACTACACCACCTCGGAGTAAAGCCTATCCTTTATCCATTCTTGAAACCAAGAAAATCTTGCTAGAGGGTTTATACATCCTTCCAGCTCTCCTGCTGATGTGGGTATATTCTTCATTAAGAAAGATTAATTAAGAAGAAGGATGGAAGTCTTCATCCCAGTGTGGATGACAGGGGCTTGAACGACATCACACAAAGAAATTGCTACTCATTGCCTCTTATTCCCGAGTTTTTGAACAGATTCTGGGGAGCTCGGTTTTTCGCCAAGCTTGATCTGAGAGATGCTTACAACTTGGTCAGGATGAGGGAAGTAGACGAGTGGAAGACTGCTTTTAGTTCCAGGTTTGGGCATTATGGACACTTGGTCATGCCATTTGGCCTTTATAATGCATTCTTCCCAAGCCTTGTCAATAATATTTTCAGGGATCTCCTGTTGTCCTACATTTTGGTATTTTTTTTCTTGTCGAACAAGTCTTGGCTCACCTTAGAGAGAATCATCTATGTTGTAAGATACAGAAGTGCAAGTTTGAAAAGGCATCTCGGGTCTTTTTTGGGCTATTTTATATCTGCCCAAGGACTTGCTATGGACCAGGGAAAGTTGTCTGCCGTGACTGAGTGGCCTTTGACCTCTTGGCTTAAAAGCCATCCAGCGGTTTATTGGCATTGCCACTTACTACCATAAGTTCATCAAAGACTTCTCTGCACTCATTTCCCTATCACGTCAATGACACGTAAAGGGGCTAATCCATATCATTGGAGTCCTAAGGCCTTACAAGCTCTTGCTACCTCTGCCCCTATACTCAAGTACCCTGATCCTCATGTTCCTTTTATCATGGAAGTGGATGCATCTGAGATTGCGTTTGGAGACATTCTGTCCTAGAGATCATCTGGTTTCAAAGTGCTTCATCCCTGTTCCTTTTTATCCCAGTGTTTTTCATCTTCAGAGAGAAACTATGATACCAGGAACAGGGAATTGCTGGAAGTTAAAGGGATAGTAATGTTTTACAAGAAAAACAGCTCCAATTAGCCTTCAGAGTGTTTGGTCTATGGAGAGTGTTATTTCAATACTGTCAGAGTTGTAGTTCAAAAGTAACTGAATGGTAAAGTATCCCCCTCCCACCCATTTTACCTAGCGTATGCCACCTCCCCTCAGATGTGGAATCTGGGACTGGGACCAGACAGCTCACAGCAAGAGACAATATTCTTACTGTGAGTATAAGGAAAACCCTGCCCCCCTTGACAGGTTTTTCCTTATGCTCACTGAAGATTGTCTCTCTCTGTGATCCATCCGGACAGTCTTGCTGCTCTGAGGTGAGCAGTGTTACATCAGTAAAAGGTGAGGGAGGGGGATACTTTATCATTCAATTACTCTTGAATTTCAGCCTCAAAACTGAAATGGGCGAAAAATGCCGATTTTACACCTAGCTCATTCCAGTGAAATCAACGGGAACATTAAAGTTACATACAACATCAAAATTATGTAATTTCACAAAGGCAAAATATAAAAGGGGCATGAGTGTGCCTTTTTTGGTGGGGTGAGGGGAAAGAATCAGTTGAACAGGGGATGATTTTTGGGGGCGTTGTGTACTGGGATCGGGGGCACTTAATAAAAAAGAATTCCTAAATAAAATAAAAACCACAAGACATGGTATAAATGGGTCTGAGGAGGGTGCCTGTGTTGGTGAATGAATGAATCATTTGAAAAGGGAATTTGTTTTGGGGGGGGGTTTCTTGACTGCTATTGGGGGGACAGTTAAAAAAAATTAGAAATTTGTATGTAAAGTGATAGAGACAGGAACCCCCTGACATAAGTTGCCATTGGGGTGAACTGATACTTGACTTGATAGAGTATTTTGTAGAGGATGATTTGTTTGATTTGTTGTTAGAGACCTTTGTAGGATTTATTAGAGGCCCAAGCCCTGAAGAAACATTGATTTGTAGACTTAGGCTTCTTAGAAACAAACCCCCCAAAAATCGTTTATTTTTTTTGTAGGACTATGTTTGTTTGTTTTTTGCCCTGAGAAAAAAATAAAAATGCCCTACTGTCTTAATGCCAGCAAGTCATGTTGGCCAGTGGCCACTGTCAAATGTCTGCAGAATTGTTTAGGGTGATTAGGCAGCTGAAAGGGAATGGGATCAACAATAGCAGTAACATAGAAGATGAATGATGAAGGTTCCACTTGCCATGACTGGCGCCAGTGATGCACCTGAGGCAGTAGCAGCAGAATAAGTAGCCCCCAGTATATGTGGAGAAAAGAAGAAGTTGGCCATTAAAGTGTTAGTAATGTCCCAATATAAATAGACTTTATTTTGTAGAGCTTCAATAGTTCAATATAATGCAAAAAATGTATTTCTCAAACCGCTATGATTTGAGAGATATTGGCATTCAAACTTTGATGTGACCTGCTGTCAGCTGTAAAGCTGTCAGCAGGAGATCCATGTCGGCCGACATTGAGGATTTGCAGCAGAGCCGCAATTGTGTTTTTTAAACAGAATGACTTCCTTGGAATGGTCTAAAAAGTGTGCTTGCACCGATCTCCTGCTGACAGCTTTACAGCAGGACACATCAAAGTTTGAATGTCGATATCTCTGAAACCATAGTGGTTTGAGAGATATGTTTTTTTGCATTATATTCAACTACTGAAGTTCTACAAAATAAAGTCTATTTATAGTGGGACATTACTAACACTTTAATTCTTCTCCACCTGCACCTCCTCCAAAATCATCATGGGTGTGTTATTAGAATATTTTTTTTCCTTGAGAGCAGGAACAGCAGGTCTCATCAGCAACTGCAATGTGCACTGTGTGTGTGGTAAATAACATCTGGGGGCACAAATGTATCCAAACACGATGATACCCAAAACCAAGTACTGCAGCTGTCACTGTACCCCTTTTCCAGACCCGCTAAGGACACATGATAACTTGCTGACAGTTTAATATTAATGAAGAACCCTCCCTGCCACCATCTTAGCGTATTCTGCAGGATGGAATCTCCTCAGATACCGCTTGATGCACTGATTGCAATTCTCCTCCAACACACTGGCATGTGTGGTCTGCGCACCACACAGTGTGTAATGGGTAGAGATGAACTGCCACATCCTAATCTCAACAGAGTGACTATCATTTGGCGGGGGAGGTAATGAACGAGGTGGATTGGCAGAAGATGTAGTTACTCTAGAAGGTGATTGTGAGCTAGTTGTTTCACTCATCATGTGACTTCCATTCTCTGCCTGGGATGTTCTATTCCTCCTCCTCTTTGATCTCTGCCTCGCCTCTTGTTGCCTTTCTGGAGAGTCAGGGACAGCAAAAGCGGTTCTTGATTTCTGTGATGGGTGTTTGTCTTTAACATGTTTGATGTAAATATCATGGTGTCTGTGTTTCATGTGTGATATGAGGGCGCTTGTGCCAAGGTGTGTTCCCTCCTTTCCTCTTCTCACTGACTTGAAACAAATTGTGCACAATGCTGTTGCTGATGACTGCACTGTGCCTGCCCCAACAGAAAAATAGTACCACACCCATGATGACTTCAGGGGGAAGGGAACAGCAACTCAGCATCAGAATGCATTAGAGCAGTCGCAAATTCCTCTAATTCCAAAATGTCATTGCTAGTTGTAGTGGTGATGCCCATCCTCATCCCTGTCTCCCATTCCTTCTCAGTTTCTGCTAAAAAGGCCATCAATGTCTCTTCCACCCCAACTTCTCCAGCATCATCATCACCACCACCACTAGTCCCTACATGCTGTTGTTGCTGCTGCTCTATTCCAGACATCTTGGAGGAGGTGACAAGCAATGTCCCCTAATGTCACACTTGCCATTTCCTTTTGACCTGAAGAAGGAGGCAGACTAGCACTGGCAGCAGGCACAGGCAGCTGATCTGTGCCCCTGCTGGTGGTGATGGTATTAATTCTGAGCCTGCTCTCCCCCAACACCAGTTATGGCCTCTTAAGGATCATATTCAACTTGGATATTGTAGTGAAGGGAAGGAGACTCCCAGAGCCAGAGGAATGGCGTGGGCTCCCTTGACCGCTAGTCTGGATTCTGTCAAAAGTTTCCCCTACCACTCCAGCTGCTTCACCATTACTGCTACAAACACCAACCACATCAGGTTCAGCTGCAGAGTCTTCCTCCTCAGTCTCACAGTCACTAGTAATATAAGGATATTGTTGATTACCCCTCCTTCACTCCAACGTTAACAAGCTACTGGACCTTAGTAACAGTAGTACTGGCACTGGCAGGACTGCTTGGGAATGGCAAGTGTGATTTAGGGTCCCTTGCTGTCACACTTGGCATCATTTTCTCCTTCCACCTGAGTACTACAATAAACACTAGCAGCAGGAAAAGTATTGGTGGCAGCAGGTCAGCACTGGCAGCAGGTACAACACTAGTGGCTGCAGGTACAGCAATGGTGGCACTGGCATCAGGGGCAGCACTTCTGGCAGCAGGTACAACACTAATGGCTGCAGGAGGAACAGCAATGGTGGCACTGGCAGTAGGGACAGCACGTCTGGCAGCAGGTCCAACACTAGTGGCTGCAGGAGGAACAGCAATGGTGGCACTGGCAGCAGGAGCAGCACGTTTTACAGTAGGCACAGGCAACTGACCTGTCGTGCTCTCACTAGTACTACCCTTTTCTCCCTCCCTTCCCATTCCCTTTTCTCCATTCCTTCCCTTTTCTCCCTTCCTTCCCATTCTCTTTTCTCCCTCCCTTCTTATTAAATTCCCCAAGATCCCTTGGGGTGATTTAGGAGGACTGGACAGCATTGGTTCAGTACTGCTAGTCACTTCCTCCTCCTCCTCAGATTCAGTGGACACATAATAAGGGTCCTTACAGCTCCTCTTTTTGCTGCTCATAGTGATAGGAGTCACTATGAGCCTCTCCTGCCTTACTTTTTGCAAAATACCACAAGAGAACAGCACAGCACATCTATCTCGCTCTGTAGCTGCTTCTATTGTGTCTGCTTTCAGCAAAAACATCCCGTTTTTATAGCGGAAATGCAAAAACAATGTAAATCAATGGGAGAAAACTTTATTGCCATTGAAAAAATGGCAAAAGATTTTGGCCAATGGGCGAAAGATGCAAAAATGTTAACTGCTAGTTTTAAAGCGTATTTTCCCACGAAAAAGCGGATAACAATGTGGTTTTTGCTAAATTTCTTGCGAGAACATAGAGACAACTTTCGCCCATCCCTACTCTTGAACTACAACTCTGACAATACTGAAATAACATTCTCCATGGTCCAAATATCCCTACTCTTGAACTACAACTCTGACAATACTGAAATAACATTCTCCATGGTCCAAATACTATGGAGATTAATTGGAGCTGCTTTTATTGTAAAACATTATTGTCCCTTTAAGCTAGTCTTGGACGAGTGGCGGTACTTGTTGGAGGGATCACCTCATGTGGTCACAATTCTTATGACCATTAAAACCTCCAGTACCTAGCTTCTGCTAAGCATCTAAATGCTTGCCATGCTCCTTGGTCCTTGTTTTTCTCCTGGTTTCATTTTGTTATTTTTTTTTATCCCTGGCGCAAAGAACGTTACGGCTGATGCCTTATCTCGCCAACATGAGTCTTCTGGTTCTTCTCAGTCCAGTCTGGACCCTATACTTCCTCCTACCCAGATAATCTCTACAAGGAAGCCCAGTCTGCCTGCCTGTCCGGAGTCTCCTTGCCTCCCAATGTGTATTTTGTACCTGAACAGTACTGTTCAGATGTTCTCACTTGGGGTCACTGTTCTATAACAGCTGGTCATCCCAGGCTTCTTCACACCCAAGATCGTATCTCTAAGTAATTCTCTGGGCTGATTTTAAAACTGATGTTCCCCTTTTGTATCTTCTTGCCCAGTATGTGACTGTATGAAGATACCTTGTATCACGGTGCCCGTGCTCAAGGCCGAAGGAGGCAACATTATTAATCCTGATTCATTGCCTCTCTCTTATTGGTCTTGCGATTATGACTCCGCCCAGGGCCAGCCTTTATAAACTCTGTCATGTCTATACTGAGGCGTCCTTTCGTGGTGTACCTTTTCCTGACGTTAGTTCCTGTTTTGCTCTGATCGTGTATGACCTGGCCTGTCTGACGACGTTCCTGTGCATCCTGTGTTGCTGTTTCCGTTGCTGACTGACCTGGCTGAGAACCCGCTCCGTTGCTGACTGATCTGGCTGAGAACCCACTCCATTGCTGACTGATCTGGCTGAGAACCCACTCTGTTGCTGACAGTATCTGGCTGAGAACCTGCTCCGCTGCTGACAGTATCTGGCTGCGAACCTGCTTCGTTGCTAACTGTGCCTGGCTGAACATGCTCGGTTGCCTCTATCTGGCTAGCATTCCACTCTGCTGCCTTCCTGTTGCGCCTCGTGGCGCTTCCATTCTCTTGCCGACTGCAGGCTGAACATTCGTGGTATAGCCGCTTACTGAATAACCGCCGCAGGCGGTGTGCACATGCGAAGTACCAGTTCAGTGCTGTATAGCGTTGACTGAGTTACTCTGATCTCCATCTGTGTCCGCCTCCGCTTTCATAGCTGGGCTCACTCCCTGTGGGAGTTGCAGACTTCTCTCTGGGCATTACCTTTAGACCCTTTCAGTGCCTAGATCCTCTAGGCAGGGTCAGTGCTCCATTCCCTTCTGCAGTAGCCTCTGGGCTCAAGAGCCAGATGTTGCGTTACATCACAATTTGCAAGTGTGCGGGGACACAAATTGCCTTTGTGTAGTGTGTCTCGATCCACCCTTAGTGTTCTAGGGTTTTCCTACCAGAAGTGGTTGCCTTGGTCCTACTGGGACCCTCGTCCCTAGGGTCAGTGTTGCCTCGTTGCTACTGGGTTCAGTGCCTCCCAGGCATCTGGGTCTCGTGCCAGTTACCTACTACTGGACTCCTAGTGTTCTAGGGTCCTGCTGCCAGTACTTGGGCTGCGTAGCCTCTGCTAGCCCCTAGTCCGCTAGGGTTTGGTTGCCTATTGTCTCGTGTGCCTCCAATCATTTGGGATCAAGTTCAGAACTCTCTCCAGTCAACTGTTGCCTCCATTTCTTTCTATATGTTAAGGGACTGGCTTGTTATTGGAATATACGTTCTGTTATTATGAGCTTGTGGGTCTAACTTATTGTATGTACTTTATCCTAATAAAGTCATTTTAACCTTACCAGTCGGGTCTGAGTGTTCATCAAAAACCGTGACACCTTCATCTTGACCTGTGGATCTCTTACAGCCCCGACCTGAGCCAGCTGTTCTGTGGACTCAAAGCTACATGTATTTCATGGTAGACCTCCATCTTTGGGAAACACTACCGTCTTCATAGCATACCGCAACACATTACCTCAGATCATGGTTCTCAATTTGTGTCCTGATTTTGGAGAGCTTTCTGTTCCAAACTTCGTATCCATCTGCAATATTCGTCTGTATATCACCTGCAGAAATATGGACAGCCCGATAGGCTGACCCCTATATCTAGAACACTTCCTCCACTGTTAATGCTCTCATCAACAGCATGATTGAACTTGACTGTTGCCATTGGCCGAGTACAACTCCATTCTTTAGACATTCTTTAAGTGTCCTCTGTTTTTTTGTGGCTCTTGGGTACAACCCTCCAGCTATTAGCCTCTGTCCAACTCTGTCTAAGGTTTCATCTGCTGAGACACACACCCATGATCTGGCAGATCATTGGCACTCTTCTATCATTCCAGATGCATCAGAAAGTGGCAGCTGATGGCCATCATTACTTGGCACCTAAGTTCACTCCAGGGGATTGAGTTTAGCTCTTTGCCAAAAATATTAAGCTCTGCCACCCTTCGGACAAATTGGGTTCTTGATATTAAAGGTAGAGACCTGGCCCTGGTCTCCTACCATTTCACTCTTCCCCGGGTGTTGAAGGTTCATCCAGTCTTTCACTAGTCCTTGCTCAAACCTTTCGTACAAGCACATTCTTCTCACCCCTTCTCATCTTCTCCTCCACCAGTTTCTGTGGTTGACTCTGAAGAATACATCATTGATGCCATCCAGGACTCCTGTCTCTTCCGTGGTACCTTACAGTACCTTGTTGTAAGGGCTTTGGCCCAGAAGAGAGTTCCTGGGTGGTACGAACAAACAAAAAGTATATATCTGTGCAAAACCAAAAAGGTAGACTATAGTGAAATAAGTGTATAAAAGCCTATGAAATATGCGTAAAAAAGAATAATATCTTCAGTAGTCACCAGTATTCAATGATGAATATCATCTAAAAATGTACTTCATTGCTCCATATAGAATGAAATGACATGTGTTAAATGATAAGATGAATGAAATATGAAATGGAAATGTCAAAACAATGTTAAACTCTCATGATACTCCTTAGTTAGCCCAAATGCCCTGGTGCAGCTGAAAATGGTTGTGTCATTGTTCACCAAAAGAAAGAAATCCAATCTGAAACATAAAGTGCAACAAAACAGGAGCAAAAGGGATTAAAACAACAAAAGAGTATACAATGCAATCTAAACAAATAAAATCACAGCGAAAAAAACCTTCTCCCACTGCACTCACTTGACACCCATCTTGGGCTTAATGCTTCTCAGGGTCCTTCCCCTTATACTGCCATCATACTGTGCCCGGGCACAGTATCATGACAGTATAAGGGGATGAGATGCATTAAGCCCAAGATGGGTGTCAAATGAGTGCAACGGAGAAGGGTTTTTCCTCTGTGATTTTATTTGTTTATATTACATTAAATACTACACTTCGTATACCCCTTTGTTGTTTTTTCCCCTTTGATCCTGTTATGTTGTGCTTTATGTTTCAGATTGGGTTACTGGGAGGTAGCTTAAGCCGTCTATGCTCCTTCTTTGGTTAATCGGTTCCACTAGTTCTTTCTGACTAAGACATCTATGAACTCCCGTAGTCCCTTGGGAAGGGATAGTGTCATGTTCTGCCTATTTTCCTTGTTTTCATATTTGCCAGGTTTTTTGTTTTGTTTTTCTAGTTTCGGTTCTTCCTGAACTTTTATCAAGCACCGGCACTTTGTATCCATGCGCAATTAAAGCATTCCTGTTGTGAACTGAGTGCTAGTGTTCTTCCAGCTATTCCTGTATTTTGACCTGGCTTCTTCCTCACTTTTCTTCCATCTTCTGATTTGGCTCCATGTTTGAGATGCCCTGTTATTGACCTTGGCTTGGTTCTCTCTTGTCTGCTCCCAGCATACTATATCTACCCATCTGGTTCCTGACTTTGCCTTTGTCTGACTATTCTTTTCCTCTTGTTTGGTACTGCATTGCCTGCCTGTTTCTGACAACTCCCGTGTGTCTTGTCCTAGGTGTTCTGTCTCTTGCTCCTGTGATTGAACATCGACTTCCTCGACCTGTGGTCTACACCAGCAGAACAGTGACTACTTTGACCATCGGTCGAGCATTGACCACTATGACTACTAGTCATACCCCAACTACAGAGGCCACCAGACATACTGCGGCTCTTTGTCTGTCGGTCGTTTATCAACAACTACGTCCTGGATATTATGTTCCAACTTCAATTGCAATTCTTACTGCAGGTAGTTTTTGTCTCAGTCTCTTGTACTCAGTGAGTAGCTGCTGATTCTTGGGTTGTCATCCGGGGTGCAAGCCGGCTCCTCCTGTCAGCACTAATCCAGCCTAGGCTACAGCAAGGCAACCCAAGAGCAGCCACAGTCTGCCAGCTACGGTCTCCATCCAACGCTCTAAAGCATCTAGATCACTGAGTCCTACCTAGCAGAATTCTCAATTGTTGTTACCACTGCATTTATATCAGTAGCAGTCTGTTACTACTTTGTGAAGTTCTCACTTTACAAAGCTATACTCAGGCAGCTTACACTGGTTGCTTACCGAGTCTTTCTGATCATTACAATTGAGGAGCAATGCATTGGAGCTCCCTCTAGCAACCAATGGGTTAAAGTGTTTTTCATTCTTGCTTGTTATAGGCTAAAAGTATTTTCTACTCCAGGAAACAATGGACAGGACTGGGGTCATGTGAGGAATGGGGGTGTGGCCATGGGCAGAGTTAAGGGTATCTAGAGTACCTTGCCTAGGTGTGCCTGCAATGTAAATACGTACCGGTTTGTTATAACAAAATACTTTTTATCTGTAAGACTTGTATATCCCAACAACGCCATGAATATATTCAAAATAAAAGAAAATATGAACATATGATAGCTCAAGGGCTTGAACCAACACTGAACAAGCTGCATCACACCTGAAGATACATTATGTAAATGTGTTACATTACTAATGATAGCTGTTCTGTCTGAGTGGCATCCACCCAATATAAAAAGCAGAAAGAGGTCATCTTAAACCTCCTCTACTCTGCCAACTTGTGGTCTCCATGTCCAGATGTAAGTCGAATATATAACTTCCCTCACTTTGGTACAATCGGGAGTGCAAGTTCAAAGTGTTTGGACCAATACAAAATACAGAGAGTGATATGGTTGAAACAGCAGTGCGGTACTTGCAATTTAATAAGTAAATAGTGTAATTGTTAAAAAAAAAAGTAAAACAGTAAAACAAACAAAAATACAAAACTTGATAAAATATGATCAAGTAGTTAACATAAATGCTCAGAGGATTTCCTAACCTATGAACTGGTTTTTCATCAGGAGCAAAAAACGTAAACGTTGGACAGCTGTGCCCACGCCATATTTAAAGAGGCATATATGATGTAATGTTATACATTACTTAAACCCCTTATTAAAAGGAAATGAACAATCCATTATACTATCACAGGCAGAGACAGTCTGACTTTGATACAGATATTATGATGATAACACACTTCATACTATACATTGTATACAGATTTAAGCATTATGATGTATTACATCGATGTTGGACTCAACCTCCCGCAAACCAAAGATCCATATCACTACCTTATAGCATTTGTGTGCAAGCATAGACAACACACATGGTCTAATACCCCAACTTCCCTCCTTGTGATAGTCTAACATCCCTCTAGTGGTTGATCTAGTTATTGCAGAACTAGTGCTAAATGTTTTTATTTCTTTTACCCTCTGCTGGTAGAATCTGGTATATTTTTGGTTTCTTTCTTTTATCATTTCTTCTGATCACAATTCATTTAGTATAGGCTTCATCACTGATTAGGTTCACAATGCTCCTGTCCAGGCTCCACTCAACTGGAGTTTGGTGTTCAGCCTTGCAGCTGACACCTTTATTTTTGTCTAATTGCTAAAACTAGGACCTAGTGGCAGTGCTCTCAAGCTGCACAACCTAGCCTTGAACCCAAGGTGCTAAAGTGTAGTGAATTTCTGGGACTTTGTTCTGCTTGCTTCTTCCTTAGTAGAGAAATAGCATATTACCATGGGTTAGCCGCATAGTAGCTTATTGATCAGTGAGCAATGCCATCCCTGTATGATAGATAATGGCAAATATGCAGGGAAATTTGTGAGTGCATCGACAAAGCATCAAGAATCCATGTTCTGAAGAACTTTAAAGGGATAGTATTGCCTGAAAATAATTTTATTCTATATTGTAGCCCTTAAAAAACATTAAAAATGATATAAGTCTTATCTCCCAAACCTTTATGGTTTGGGAGATATTAGCAAGTAAAGTTTCCCCTGGAGTGACTTGACTGCTCAAGCCGTCAGATTTGGAATCCGGTCCCCAGCTCTTCCGCAGTGCCGAGATCACGATCTTTAAAAATAATTTCTTCATTGGCATGGTCTACAAAGTGTGCTTGCAAGCCAGGCACACTTTGTAGACAGTTCCAATTAAGTATTTTTAAAGATCGTGATCTCAGCACTGCTAAAGAGCTGCCCGCTGATCTGCTGATCAGATTCCAAATCTGTCCACTAGATGGCAGATTTGGCTAAAACAGCCAGGAAAAGGGAACTTTACTTGCTAATATCTCCCAAACCATAAAAGTTTGGGAGATAAGACTTATATTTAATGTTTTTTTTAAGGGCTACAATATAAAATAAAATTATTTTCAGGCAATACTATCCCTTTAAGGTTAATATTTTAAAGCTCTCAGGGTCAGCTTATTTTGAATGTTCCCACGTGTGCATATGTGTATGCATGGTAAAATTTATGCGTGTCCATGTCTGCATGAGGAAAATCTGTGTCTTTATATTAATCTATGAATCTATCTATATATTTATGTATATATTATTTAGACATGAACGACAGTATAAACGTTTCAGCCTGCACCTCGGACATTTATCAAGACAATAATGTTTACTGATTAATATAATAATAATAATAATTAATATAGTGGTAAAAAAAAAAACATTGATTTTCATTAAATGTTTTCTGAGCATAAACATTTTCAGATAATTCAGTTTCTTTAAAGCAGTAGTTCATTCTACTGTTTTTTTACATAAAATAATTACTTACTATCGAAGTTTCTGATCTTCAAGAACTCAAAATCACTATATTTAGGGCAAAATAATCTCTAGATTACACATGGGCAAAATACAGTGCGGCAGGATGGTTCTAGCCCTTTGGCCTGTCTGGTTCTGAGCACCTATGCACCACTCTTACAGCTGTGTGGCATACAGAGAGTTCACGTCGGTCTTTCTGTGATACATAAAGTCATATCTACTTTAATTCTGGGTCAAACCAATTGCACCATAGGGAACAAATCACCATCGATTTAAATAAGGATTTCAACCCGTTCAGTGATAGTGGAAAATGTATTTAATAGGTTTAAATAAACATATAAACCAATGTGAATTTTATTTGTCCCTTATGCTACAGTTGTTTTGTTAGAATTGGTCCAATTTCTTTGTGAGTATGGCCCCAGTGAAAAGGAGAGACAAGCACACATTAACATTACATTACAGCAGGAAGTAAGATATATTTTAAGTTGGACATCATTGGCTCGTGAGGCCTCAATCATGAACAGCAATTGTCTTGATTTAGTTAAGATGACATTCTTATTCATATACCTGCTTTGCTTGTGTTTTCCGTATTGGAGTTAATTATATTGACAAACATAGTGGATTATGTTTTTATTTGAAAGCTTCTGGCATTCTCCTCCACTTACCATTTATGGGCAGAAGAGAGAGAGCTCCACTAATGTGCAGGTCTACCAACGCAGATCATGTTTTGCACTGGTACTTTAGCTTAAATCCACGGTCCTGCACCTATAGTATAAATGATTGCTTAATTCATACCAGACCACAAATTAAAACTTGAATGTACTGATTGCATCTAACAAGGTCATCGGGGAAGGAAGGACTCCTGGTTGGCTAAGCAACATTCCTATCGTCAAAACAAACTGAGCAGAAGCACAGTTCAGCCACACACTTTATTAGTGCTACGGGAATACTATTTACTTGCAGTGTATCCCCAAATGAACTCACAGTCTTCAAGAGAATGTACACAAACATCTGTACAATAGTCATACAAATGCAAAATAAAAGAGAAAAGAGTTAAAAACAAACAAAACCATAAAAAATATTTAGCAACTTCTCCAGAATATGTCATAGTGAATGATAAAGTATCCCCCTCCTGTCCCTTTTACTGATGTAACACTGCTCACCTCAGAAAGGTGATATCCAGATGGCTTGCAGAAAGGGACAATGTTCAATTAGCATAATGGAAAAACCTGTTCTCACAGTAAGAAGATTGTCCCTTGCTGCGAGGTGTCTTGTCTTAAGACCAGATTCCACGTCTGAGGGGAGGCAGCTTACACTAGGTAAAAGAGGCAGGAGGGGAATACTTTATCATTCAATTACTCTTGAACTACAACTCTGACAGTATTGAAATAGCACTCTCTATGGCTCAAATACTATGAAGATTAAATTGGAGCTGCTTTTATTTTGAAACATTACTATCCCTTTAAATCAATTAGAAGTTCTTAGCATCTTACATCAGTTTAACTATAAAACAAAAATAAGTCTCACTGTTGTGTAGTTATCTCGCATGTCCTGAGGCTGATGTAATAAGAATAACTGGAGCAAAGCAACTGCACCATAGGAGACAAACACAAATTTAAAAAATATCCACATATTTAAATGGTACTTGTAGTCAGATTGAAAAAGTATACATTGAAGAACTCTCTAGCATTTAAGGGGAATAAAGCCCAATTAAAATACAAGGGGGTTTAAGCACTAAGGCGTGATAAAGAGGTGATGATGTTGAGATAACTTCTCCTATGCTATAGCTAGTATAGCTCCAAGTTGTTCCAATTCATTGTAGTTCATCAGTCTGTTTCCTGTAATCACATCAAACACAACTATTGGCTGAGGAAAGGAATGCATGGTCAAGGAAATTAAATGGTAGCAACAGGTTCAGGCAGACAAACATCCAGGATATAGTAAATGGATACAGTACTGCAACTGGATAGGAAAACAATCACTTTGGGCTTCTTCTCTCCAGTCTATATCGCACAGTATGTATGGTACATGCTCCTACCCAGCTTTTAGTGCTTTCCTTATATTTGGTAACACCCCCAGCAAGAGTTTATATTTTATAATCACAAACGCAAGATTAGTAGAGCAGCAATGTTATAGCTGTGCTGATAAGACTAAAGAAGAACAAATAGTCTCCCATCAGGATGGGCATATGGACTGCTACTGTTTCTTGTGAACACGGCCTGTTCAACTTTCCCTCATTCTGCTCTGCCAGAGACCTAAAGAGGTGCAGCATAAGCAATATTCAAAATAGTCTATGGGGCAGCTGCATAGGCCTTTCATAAAAGCTAATATTGGCCGTCTCAATATCCATTGTAACCTACAATACAAGCTCCCATCAGTAATCACACACCCAGCAATGGGATCACTGGGATAATGCACAGTAGCACAGGTAAGTTGTATGCAGCTTCATTCAAATCATGCATGGGAACAAGACCATATTGTTTTTTTCATTATCAGTGCAGACGGTTAATTATGAGTCTTGTGATGGATATAAAACTTTGTTTTGTTTTATGGTGGTGGAATTGTATACTGTGACTAGCCTCTTATAAGGTAGCCCACCTCAGGCACACAATTTTCACTCTCAATTTTGAGAGCCAGTACCTGTTTTTAACATTTTGTATATACCTCCTTTTTGAGAATGGGGTTACAGTGTCAACTTTTATTCTTTTTGGGAGAAGAGTTTTCTTGGTTTCTTATGATGGACCGATATTCAAAAATATTAAGGGACTATAAGGGGCACTGGCAGTTTCTATACATTAAAATCAGTACAGTTGCACCCTGAAGCTAAATTTCTCTGGGGGGGGGATTCCATGATCAGACCGACTTCCCCCGCGGGAACACCACAGCCCTTTCTTTACTGGGAGGTGGGACAACCATATGAAAGAACAACTATACATTAAAACTACAAAAAACAAATATTTCTTTTGATTGCAAGAAATGTGCTTTAGCAAAAAAAAAAAAAAAAAGTGGAAATTTTAAGGCAAAAAGTTTATTTAAAAAGTGTACCTGTCACCATGAATTTCAATTTAAATATTGGAAAACTTCATTTAAGACTACCAGAGTGTTCTGTTTGCATACAGCAAATGCTAAGATTAGGAGATACTGATACTTTTATTCTGACAATGTCTCAGTATAATACAGAGCTTAATTGGCATATAAAACTGCACTGAAAAGATTAATTAGCATAAATGAGTTTATAATACTGCATTCAAAGAACCCACCACACAGAAATGAACACGAGTACATCCTAAACTGTACATCTGGTGGTCTTTTGTTTAACATGATAAATAGGCGGTTTTTAACCCTTGCTGTGCCAGGTGGTTGCTTCCTAATGTGTTGAACATCCCTCTGATAATGAAAGGGTTAATGAAATTTTCAAATATGCAAACTTGAATTCAATGTCCACTTTCAAGCAAATTAATAAGTTCTCACTCGTGAACATTCACTTTTAAAGATTCATGAACATTACCTACAGTCTTCTTTGGTTGAATTGTATTCATTCTCATGTTAGGTATGATGTCATCACAAAGCACAGGGGGTACATGTTTTGTAAAACTTTAACCCCTTGTGTGTCAGAGGGGTATGCAACGCATTGAAAAGCAAGGTGTTGCATACCCCTCTGGCAGTCAAAGGGTTAACAGAGAAGCCTATAGTTCACAAGAATGAGAAATGTAACTGTGGCTTTAAAATATGTTGTTTCTCCTTTTAATTAAAAAATCCAATCCAATGATGACATTACCACAATGTAAAAATATGTATTTCTTGAATACTATTGATAAATAGTTTTATTTCCTCTCTAAAGTGCTTGGCTGCCCTCTACTGCCTCATAGACAGACTTGTTTCAGGTTTGGTTGAAATAGATGACTATTCCAAACTGCATATCCTATATAATAATTTGTTAGGATGTTTGTCAGAAGCCATCATGCGCAGTAGAGAATGCCCGAACGCAAAGAATGCTGGGAGCACGGAATGCTGGGAGTTCTGTGCTGGGAGCATTCTGTGCTTTAGGACAGTCTCTACAGTGCTTGACTGCGTTGGTGGCAGGACGCAGAGCAGGACCGGCCTCTTAACCCTTTGCATTGCATACCCCTCTGGCACTCAAAGGGTTAACATCACCTGGACCTTGGCCCGTGTACACAAGCTTTTACACTAGTCTTTATAATAAAAGTGTTTATTTCTGACTATATATATACCTGTACACTGTGATTGTCTGTCTCCCCCTGGCTCTTGTGATGCCCCCCCCCCTTTTTATCACAGCATTCATTTCTTAGCAGTTTTAAACTTTCATTTACACAAGTTTTTTTTCTTCTCATATTACCAGAATGCTTTGGACTTGATAAAGGGGGCATGTCTCTCAAAAGCTTGTGTCCAAATAACTGGATGTTAGTACAATAAAAAAACTGTATCACTACATACTGCAGTACTTATTAATTTGACCTCTACACCACTGGACTAACATGGCTAACCTAAATTGTGTGTGTATATATAATCTTAATATTGCAAGCACCTGATGCGCCTTTGCCACAAACACTGCATATGTTGGATCTTGACCCGGACCTTTATTTATAATGTTTATGCACAGTTTATAGCTCTTCAATTGAATAAGAGACCCAGGGTGGATTGGGCGATGCACTGGAGTGCTTTAGAGGCACACACCAGTTCACAGTGGGGAAAGTTCTGCTATGTAGTGGAGACCCGTCCCTGTCACAATGAACTTACTTGTCGAAGCATTTGCTTTGAGGCACATTGCGCTATACTGGAAGTATCTGTTACATTGTTCCCATGTGGTTATTAATATGTGACAGACATGTTTCTGCCATAGATATTATCTTACTTATCTCTATGTTGTTAATACAATTGATACAATCTGTTATCACCATACAGCTCCTATATTTTTTTGCACTAGTTGTTACCTGCTCGTTAGTGTGACCAATGTGGTGTGTCCACTCAGCACCAACCTATCATGGTGCTGTTAGCGATGATGTCAGCAACCACACTAGCAATGTCAGGACAGACTTGAGCACATAAAAACATGAGGTGAGAATCCATCTTATTGTCTTGATAAAGGTCCTTTGAGGGACTAAAATGTTTACCTGTAATTTTTGCCTTTATTTATCCTAATAAACTTCTGAACATGCCTGTCTCTTAGACGATTACCTTACTTATAGGGAATGTGCATCTGGCCTATAACATACTTTTAGAGCACATGCTTTCCAATTTCCTACTTGGTTATATAGATAGATAGGTTTTTATTTCTGAAACTATATTTATAATGTTTGCATTTACTAGTACTTAGGTTAAATATATTAACCAAGTGTGGTACTACTGCATTCAGCTACTTATTTTTTTCAATTTGGCATTTTTTTTGCTGTGTGCTTTTCAAAGTGTGTACGAGTGTCCACTGAAGTCACTTCTTGTGTACAAACATCAAGCTCCCATATGTCCACATTTTAGAAGGGAACTGTAAGGGAATTATATTGTACTAGTATAAAAGCCCGTGTACACGTGATAAGGTCCAGGTAATGTTAACCCTTTGAGCGCACTCTAAGGGTTAAGCAGCACTACCTCACTGCTCCATGCGATGCAGTCTTGTGTCGCCTCACTCACGTGATGCAATCATGGGCAGTCTCTACTGCGCATGACTGCATTGTGACAAACATCCTAGCGAATTATTATATAGGATAAGATATGATATGGTACATAGTAATTAGATGTACTTCATGCCCTCTATGTACAATTTGAAGTTATTATTTGAAATGAGGCAAAGTAGTCTAACTACTGGTGTACGAACCTTGCCATTGTTAGAAAGCTACGTTAGGTCTTAAAGGTATAGTAATGTTTCAAAATAAAAGCCGCTCCAATTAATTTTCATAGTATTTGGACCATGGAGAGTGTTATTTCAATAATGTCAGAGTTGTAGTTCAAGAGTAATTGATTGACAAAGTATCCCCCTCCCGCCTCTTTTACTGATGTAACACTGCTCACCTCAGAACAGAAAGGAAGTGTCCAGATGGCTTGCTAGGAGGGACAATCTTCAATTAGCTTAAGGGAAAAACCTGTCAAGGGGGGCAGTGTTTTTATTGTTCTTACAGTAAGAAGACTGTCCCTTGCTGTGAGCTGTCTGGTCTTAAAGGGATAGTAAAGTCCCAAAAAAGTATCCTGTAAATGGCAGCTGCAATAAAAAAAACACTTAATGCTCTTAATCATTTCTCTCAAACTGTTATGGTTTGAGAGATATAAGAAAATAAAGTCCTCCGTTCCCTCTCCTTTCTGCCTGACGAGCTGTAAAGCTGTCAGAGGCAGAATCCAGTCGCCCGACTGTAGGTGGCTCTTCAGGAGCGCTGTCATCGGGGATATCTAACTATAATTACTTCATCGGTATGGTCTACAACGTGTGCCTGGCTTGCAAGCACATGTTGTGGACCATTCCGATTAAGTAATTATAGTTAGATATCACGATGACAGCGCTCATGATGAGCCGCCTTCTGGTCCCGGAAGCAGGATCTCATGACATCCGCTGTACAGCAGATGCATGAGAATCGGAAGGGAGCGGAGGTCTTTATTTTCTTACATCTCTCAAACCATAAAGGATTAAGCGCATTAAATGTTTTTTAATTGCAGCTACCATTTAGAAGATACTTTTTTGGGACATTACAATCCCTTTAAGACCAGATTCCACATCTGAGGGAAGGCGGCTTACACTAGGTGAAAGAGGTGGAAGGGGGATACTTTATCATTCAATTACTCTTGAACTACAACACTGATAGTATTGAAAAAAACACTCTCAATGGCCCAAATACTATGAAGATTAATTGGAGCTGATTTTATTTTGAAACATTGCTATCCCCATATATGTCTGTGTTTAGCCTGTTTGGTTTATGTATGTATTTTTATTTCTGTGGTGCCATACATGTACAGAGTGCTTTACAGAAATAGTAACAGTACCATAAAAACTACAGGACAGGGTTAAGAGAATATGGATGAAGTACAATCATTGCATTAGTAATGGGGGAAGAAGTGTAGCAAAGGGAACCATATATTGGGAAGTGGACCCAAAGAGCTTACAGTCTAATTAGTAATTATGACAACATACAGAAATAGTAGGCAGTGGGTTATATGTGCACATAAATGGATTCAGCAATAGAAGTGCAGAATGTTTTTGATGTGACTGTCAATGTGCACAAGGATAATTGTATTAACTCCTTAACCTGAAGGACCAGTCACAATCCTGGAACATCACGTGCTTCTGAGGGAGCACTGCAAGTAAAAATGGGGTCCGAAATTGACCGCCCCAAGACTAGAGTGGTATCTCTCAGACCCCCGTTTGGAGTTATGGCACACGTAATCAATCACGTATGCAGGCGTGATGACAACGCAGACTGCTGGTCCTTAAGAGGTTAATGAGATGCCTCCTTGAGCAGGTGGGATTTTAGGCAATGCCTGAAAGTGATGATGATGGACAATTAGCAAATAGTGATAGGAAGACCATTCCATAGCTGAGAGGCAGCAAGTGAAAATGATTGCAGCCAAGAGACGGCTCGAGATGGTAAAGACAGGACAAAAACATCCCTTGGAAAGAATGCAGGTGACAAGACGGGGTGTAAACGTAGAAATAAAAAAGAAAAAGAAACTCCCTATCAGCACCAAAACCCCTCACTACATCTAGATGGGCAATAGTCTGCAGTAGAAATTACACAAAAGACCATATAAAATAAATAAAACGTAACTTTTATTATATACTAAAATAAAATGTTTTATTAAAAACCAAAATGAAAGTATTGAATTGAATATTATATGTATAATTCAGAACACAGCTGAATATAGTACCCGTTGCTGTGTATGACAGTATACAGACCCTGGTAACAGAATATGTGATCCCTATAAAGTAGGCTCTGTAGAATTACTCATAGGAGCGTATTTGATAAATGGTTCTCAATAGAGACACAAGAGGATTATACCCCATACATATTCCATGCAGTCGTTAGAATTAGGAGCCTATGGAGTTAATATATGCGCTCTCTCCCCTCAGTGCCTTCCCCTGTGAACGGATGGGCATCTAGAGTAATTATTTCCTAAGCTGTGCAGTCGGCATTCGTATCAACTGACTGGAGACACAATATAGCAACTTGCTCTCCCAGCTGATCAATTGCCAGTACACACACCCATCGCCGCACTTACAAATTCAGTGAGACACCGCATCCACTATGATATAGAGTCTAAGCGTCTCCTGTATTAGTATAAATTATCAACATCCTACTTATTAAAAATGAGGAAGTTAAGTGGCAGATTCACTATATCGTCCACACATATGAGCTCAGTGCCCAAGAGTTCAATGAAACTCTGTGTTCATTGTGATATAGACTCAAAGCGGCTCCTATACTAATACTGATAACAGAACTTCTATTAATGTAATCTGAGGCAATTTAGCAACAAAGTAGCTATACTGTATCATTCAAACAGTATAATACCTTCAGCACAAGATCGAAAAGCAGAAAAAATAAAGAGATACCCGTTGGAAGGGAAACACCGGACTGTCATCAAAAATCATATAGCAGTATGTGATCCGGGTTCCCAAACCAAAAATCCTAAGCAGGTTTCTCGAACTAACCAGTTCTGTATTTTACAAATGAGTACTAAGCGGCTGATGAAGTATCTGCCCCTATATGTTTATTTTCTGATGCATGTTCCGCTATCTTTTCACATAGCTTTATCAAAGGCAAGAAGGGGTGTACCAGGACATAAAAGCAGAAATGTAAGAGGATGCCGAGAGGGGGATTTCAGGAGCAGATGAGAGGGAAGGTGTCCGAGAGCAAGGATAGTTATTCTTGCTGCTGAATTGAGAACACACTAAAGAGGAGAAAGATGAGAGGTAGGAACAGTAGAGAGTAGAATGTTGCAATAGTCTAGTCTAGCGCAAATGAGGGTCCCAGTGAAGTTTTTGTGGTTGACATACAGAGGAAGGGCTGGATTATGGCAATATATTTCTGGAAGCAGAGGCAGGTTTTGTTGGAAGCTTGGATATTAGGAAAGAATGTCAAGGCAGAATCGAGTCAAACACCAGAACAGTGCGTTGGTTACAGAGTGGATGGTAGAATTGTCAGCTGTGAGGGAGATAGGGGTTGAGGGTGGTCTTCACCATATTGAGTTAAAGATTGTATTGGATCATTCATGATGAGATTACCATAAGACAATGAGTGACTTAAGACTGCACAGCCAGAGTGAAGTTAGGAGACAAGTAGACTTGTGTGTCATCAGTGTAGAGATGGTTATTAAACGTGATTCGGGATCACCTAATCCCTTCCTCAGGGAAATTTATTTCTCTTCTGTACGAAGAGGAAGGGATTAGGTGATCCCGCAACACTTTGGAAGTCCGTTGTTAAGGGTGTGGTGTTGTGGGACACGGAATTCAAGGTTGGAATTAAGATTGTGGACATCGGTGGTCTATTGGCTATAGACCTGATAAATCACCATCCAGGAGGGAAATCAGAGAACAAAAGGACGCTGAAGAAAATCGTGAGGTTCAGAGTGGACCAAAACAGGCGATCCTAATATACACCGAAACCGTGAGTTACTGGTTTAATACTGGACTGGATAATATATATGAACCAAGGAGGTAGAAGATATGGATAATGAATAAAACAGTGGTGTTATAGTTCCTGATAAGTATGATAGGAAGGTAACCGTACCTGTGATTGGTGTTATATCCACAAGTATTAGCAACAACTTGTACCATCACAAAAAGTGTTTGAGCAGAACATGTAAACAAGATGTGTAGTTTGCATGTATGATAATACCGGGTTACAACACACACCATACAAGCTGAAGGCAATTAAGTTGAATTCAACGTTTAATTACTTTTTGGAAATTTATTGGTATAATTTTCCCTCGTATTGTGGAATTTTTGTTTGATTTTTTTTTCTTTTTTAATTTTATATATTTTTATTTTTTATGATCGATCATTTTTTAAATAGGTTTTGAGAAGGAGGGACGGGGTGGTATTTTTTGGCTTGAGGTGCATCTCCTTGATAGACGGATTATATTTCCGTCTTAATAGGTTGAAGCATATACATAATAAAGGCAATGTTGTGATTCGTTATAGTTTGGTCCTCATGTATCGTTGCCTGGGAGAACTGGAATTGGTATAGCTTGGTGTGCTACATTGTATCCGACCTGAGGAGACCAGAGTGAGGGGTTAATTCCGATTCAGACTCATTACTGAGACGATAGCCGGAAATTGTTCCAACGGAATGTTTGCAGGTGGAGTTAGAATTGGGATAGTGACCCTTGCTGATTTTTATCTTTTGCGGTCTGGTAGGAATTGGACACCAATATATACTAAACATAGTGTTCTATCCCGGGGGATTATTATATGGGGATAAGAACAAATTGTATGTATATTTGATAGACTTGTTCCATCATATATATATTGGTCATTACTATTGTCAAGCATATATTGGATAAATATATATTGGATAAATTTACTTCACTATCACTTATAAGAGATTGGATGAAGTAATATCAAATTCCAACATTTTTAGAATTTGTAATTCTTGTGCAGTTTTATTATTATTGAATTTATACTGACACAATACATGTAAGATTGTTGGATTTTAATGCTGTTAAGATTGTGGAAAATATACAGCTCTGCTTATTAAAGGTATATTATTCCAACAGGAAAGTTTATTGGTTTATATTTCAGTTTGATCTATCAATCTTTCTGATGGTAGCGCGGGAATATATTTGTGATTTGTAGTGTTGTTTTAAGATCTGATAGCAGGGATCTTGTTCCTGGCAGCAACCATCTAAGAAAGGAACAACTCCGTACCCATATAGCACCACCATTTGTGTGGTATAGCTTTCTGTAAAGGATTGTGAAAGCAACAATGTAAAAAACCAACAAACAAACAAAAAAGCTTTTGTGGAAAAAAAGATGGAAAAACAATGCAGCCTGCCTCTACTACAAACATATGAAAATTACGGTAAAGGCACGCTCACCCTTTAATACTGGATTAAGATAGAAGAAAAAGTAAATGTATTTTCTAGATGGAGTCCTAAGTTATAGTGTCCCTCAACAATCAAAGACCTTTACCCAGTGTCTATTGTATACAGAACTCTCACTGCTGCAGGGAGACCGCAACATTGCATTAAATATCTCTGCTTTCACAGTCCACAACAGAAAACTTCTAAACCCTTTCAGTGCCAAACCCTTTCAGTCCCAGGGACTTGGGTTGTTTCTTAGCCCCTGGAAGCAAGACTAATTTTCAGCATTTTGTATCTACCTGTTTAGTTATAATTCCAGTATGTAACTTTCCAATTATATTTAGAAAACTATATAATTGTTTCTTTAAGAAAAAAAAAATCAGCTTTTTCATGGTGCCTCACATAAAAAATTTTTTGCATCTTGTGACAAGCTACACTGTTGTAAATGCAAAAAATGTGATACGTTACTTATTTTGCCAATATCATACACTATATATCAAAAAACATTTATGTTGGTTATAAAAGTTTATATTATTTTTAAAATTCCTGAATTTCCTGAGTGTAACGATACCAAGAGTGAAAAAGGGTATTTCACCTTTATGAACTATAAATTCACAGTTTCTTGGTTACATGGTAATACTACCCTAAACAGCTCAATAATTATATATAAGAGGATTTGGATCAATATTTTCTTAGTCCGTGTGGAACAAAGGAACCATGGGATTAATGTCTTCCCCTCTAAGATGGTAGGGCACTTAAAAAGGTCTCTGAGGAGAGTATCTCATCCTGCTAAGCTCTGTTTTAATGTACAGCAAAGCCAAGATAAAGCGGAAGTGAACAAAGAAAAGGGAATCCCCTGAACAGAGAACCCAAGGGGACCTCCCTTGCCCAGGGACTCAAACTAGTGTTTTTATTTTTACTCTGGGAGGGAGTCTTGTGTTCTATATGGACTAAAAGAAAACAACATCACTAAGTACAAAAAAATCCTCTTTTCTTTTTCATGCCATGTGGAAAACAGGAACCACTGGAATATACCAAAGCTTTCTACAAAGATTCCATGGAGGGAAAAAGAGAAAAACTTCAGGTGTCAGGACACCAAACCTGAAACCATATAACCGGAAAAGCTGTAAGAACAAAGGTGTGCAGAGATTATCATGTTGCCGCCTTACATTGATCCTCAGCAGTGGCCTGATATTTGCAAGCCCATCTTGGCCTTGAAAGTATCAGGCCACTACTGAAGATCTATGTAAGGCAGCAACATGGTAATCTCTGCACACCTTTCTGCTTTATCTTGGCCTTGCTGTACATTAAAACTGAGCTTAGCAGGAAGAGGTAAAGTAGAAGGGAGGAGATAGTCTCCTCACAGACCTTTACAGAAGTGCCCTACCCTCTTGGAGGGGAAGACATTACTCCCATGGTTCCTGTGTTCCACACAGACTAAGAAAAACTTGATCCAAATCCTCTTATATAATTATTGAGCCAAGGAACAGTGCATTTATAGTTCATAAAGGTGGAAGAAATGCGTGTACCCTTTCAGATGATGAAGCATTCCACGAGGTGGGTAGATGCTAGATGCATCTTGCATCCAACGACCTGGTGGAATGCACCATCACCTGAAAGGGTTTACTTGTTTCTTCCGAGAACATATGTCTACCAAATTGTCTCCTTAATCTAGGGAGCTACAGTAACCTTAGACAGAGCCTGCCCCACACGCAGACCCTCAATAATGACAAAAAGTGAATCAGATTTCCAAAAAAAGCTGTGTGAATTGAACAAAGCCCTTCAAGCATCTGACCACATCCAACAGATGAAGTTCCTGCTCCAGTTCATTAGAAGAAGCAGGACAGAAAGAAGGAAGAACAATTTCCTGGTTGATGTCAAATCCAAAACATCCTTGGGAAGAGAACCCAAAGACATTCACAAAACCACCCATCATGGGTGAAAAAGCAGAAAGCAATTCTTACCACAAAGCTTGAAGTTCAGCTATCTGTCACATAGACACAATAGCCAGGTGGTCTTAAGCATCAAAAAACACAGAGAAACTGAAGACAGAGGTTCAAAAATAGGCTTCTAATAGAGAGTTTTCAGTGGTAAGAAACATTAGGTTTACATTTACAGGCCAGCCCTCCCTTTATGTTTGTCACATACCGTCCCTGTGGCTCGAAGCCACCGCCTCCTAGTTCCGTTTTTGTGCGACTCTCAGCCTCCACTGTGTGTCCTTCTGTCACCTCTTCTGGCTCACTGAGGTTTGTTTACCTCGCGGCCACTCGGATGCCTACAGGTCCCAGGATCCTCTTTTTGGCACGGCTGCACTGGGCGGCTTGCCGACTCCAGCAGCCGCAGCCTTACAAGTTTAGCTCAGTTCTGATTGGTCTAAAGAAACCAGTCCAGTGGGAGCCTCAGACGAATCCCTCTTCCTGGGCTATTTAAAAACTGAGGTTTCTTTTCCTATTGCCCATTCCACAAGCTTGCTGTGTATCTTGATGCTTGTTGCTAATCAGATTCCTGGCTTGACCTCTGCTTCCACTGACCAACTGCTTATCTGATTCCTGGATTGACCTCTGCTTCCACTGACCAACGGCTTATCTGATTCCTGGATTGACCTCTGCTTCCACTGACCAACGGCTTATCTGATTACTGGCGTGACCTCTGCTTTCACAGAACAATGGCTTATCTAATTCCTGGCTTGAACTCTGCTTCCACTCACCAACGGCTTATCCGATTCCTGGCTTGACCTCTACTTCCACTGACTAACGACTCCTCTTTAACTCTGATATCCTGTTCCATTGACTTCTAACCCGGCTTGCTGACCACTCTTCTAGTACTCTTGTTCTGGACTTTGTTATATCTATTTTCTCTGGTTCTGGTTCCAAACGGATCCCAGTGTACTCCCATCCTGGATGCACCCCGGCTCAGCTGGGGTGGAACAATCTGGTTTCACGATCAGCACCTATACCCAGCTTCGGCTGCAGCAAGGGAGTACCTGGCACACCGTCTCCGAACACAAGGGCATTGTATCATTGGCTGTAGGAGGAAGGTCCTGCAAGCCCATTGATGGAAGCGGGCGGCAAAGGGAAGCTGTGCAGAACAAATTATTTTGCCTCATCCACAGAAGAAGCGGACGTCAACCTTTAAGGCTGGTTTTGAAGCGGGTTTGACCCGGGGGAGGGAGGGAAGGGATCGGACAACCCTATTTTATTTTATTTTTTTTAAACTCTCGTGTATAATATGCACCCCCCACTTCACATAAGGTGAAGTGGGGTAAAATTGTGCGTATTATACCCGAGATTTTACGGTATATATATATATATATATATATATATATATATATCAGTAGGAAATTGATGGCACTCACAGGTTCATATATATATTGAAATGGACAACATAAAGGGAGGGCTGGCCTGTGAATGTAAAGCTAATACTGAAAATATTATTTGAACCTGAGCTTACTTCTTTGATATCCCACTAGCTCACTGGGGATGTTTCTTACCACTGAAAACTGATTCTTTGGATCTATTTAAAAACTAGATTTGGTACAGTACCTCTAAAGTCCCCTTTTAGAGTTTTCCCTGAAAGCAATGGTAAATTGACTAATCAAATAGGCAAAATCACATTTAAAATGGACCATTTTGTGAAAAAAGTCTCAATGCAATAAGGGCTCGATTCAAATGTTGGCGTTAAAACCAACGTGAAGAAAAAAACTGCCTTCGCTCGTTAAGCAACACCAGGTAACGTGAGATTCAAATCTTCCTTACCCAGAAAGGCTAACGAGCGATAACCAACAAAATACACATTAACCTTAAACCTGCGTCGCATAGAAAATCTTACCTAAAAACACACAATAAAAATGTTACCTAGCACCACAGCCAATCACAGCACTGCAAAGTATCAAGTTCAGTCAGAAAATCCAAAACCCACGTAGACAGTTCTGAACAGCTTTCTCTGTGCTTCCCTACCCAGCCAGTAGGGGAACACAGAGATGGCTTTTAGCACCATGGACAGCTTTGAATGCCATAGGGATGTGCACTGCTCACCCCTGTGGCATTCAAAGGGTTACAATCAATAAAATTAGTACACCAAGCACTACACAATGCCCCCTTCCACCCCCCCCCCCCTTAGTATGTCACATATATTGCATATATGTGACATACTAACCCCATCTACATCCACCTCATGGACTTCCATGTAGTGGACAAATCTGTCTTTTATTCCACAATTAACCCTTTGAGTACCAGAGAGGTAGGAAAGAATTGCTTAGCATGTTTCCTACCCCTCTGGTACCCAAAGGGTTAATAGGCAAGGTATGGACCACATACCTTGCCTGTATATATGTGTGTGTGTGTTTTTTAAACTTGTTTTATTAAAATACTATTATTAGACATTAGTTAAAATTAGATCTCCTTCATTTTTAAACCCCTACCTCCTGTGTCCCATTGCTATTAGTACTTTTGCTCCACAGCCACCCGCAGCAATGGAAGTTGTCATGAATGAAGATGAGGGAAGTGCTGCAGTCACAGTGCAGCCTGCTCCCTCAGTTGTATTTTAACTTAGATCTCATCCATTTATAATGTTCTACCTCCTTTGTCCCATTGCTATTAGTACTTTTGCTCCACTCTCCGTTTGAAGGACAGTGGAGCAAAAGTACTAATAGCAATGGGACACAGGAGGTAGGGGGTTAAAAATGAATGAGATCTAATTTAAACTAATGTCTAATAATAGTATTTTAATAAAACAAGTTTAAAAAACAAACACACACACATATACAGGCAAGGTATGTGGTCCATAACTTGCCTATTAACCCTGTGGGTACCAGAGGGGTAGGAAACATGCTAAGCAATTCTTTCCTACCTCTCTGGTACTCAAAGGGTTAATTGTGGAATAAAAGACAGATTTGTCCACTACATGGAAGTCCATGAGGTGGATGTAGATGGGGTTAGTATGTCACATATATGCAATATATGTGACATACTAAGGGGGTGTGTGTGTGGAAGGGGGCATTGTGTAGTGCTTGGTGTACTAGTTTTATTGATTGTAACCCTTTGAATGCCACAGGGGTGAGCAGTGCACATCCCTATGGCATTCAAAGCTGTCCATGGTGCTGAAAGCCATCTGTGTGTTCCCCTAGTGGCTGGGTAGGGAAAAGCACAGAGAATGCTGTTCAGAACTGGCGACGTGGATTTTTACTCTTCCTCCAGTGCTATTCTCAAAAAAAAATTGGCGTTAGATTTCTGGAGAGAAATGTTGCAATTTAACTCGCATTAGCTCTAACTCCAACATTTGAATAGCTTTTGGCGTCGCTTGTACATTATCCTCTATGGGTGAGATCTTGCTGTTCTGGCGACGGGCGACGTGTGTTTCAGAACTGGCGTCGCTTCTTACTAGTGGAACATTTGCATTGCTCAGTTGACGTTAAAAGCAGCGTCGCCAGTTTTTTCTGGCGACGCCAACATTTGAATCGAGTCCTAACTCACAAGTGCTTCTTAAAATTCTATACCCCCAGAATTTGAGGGGCTCCTATGCCCCTGATGATAACCCTCAGTTGATCTCCACAGAACGAAGCCGACCCACCAGCTTCATGCACATTATCCTTATAATTCTGGACAACTCTGTCGTGACCTCTTTCATTGACAGAGCCAATCAGAAGTATCAGGAGAGTGCACATGAATTGGTAGATCAGCTCTATTTGTGGGGACACCAGCATCACTGAGAATCATCTGGCATGGATGGTGATCAGACAGTGTATGTGTGGTTCTTTGGTTACCAGTGGGCAGTGAAACAAAGATATCAGTCAGTGTATATGTATTTATGGGGCTACCAGTAACCAGTGGAACAATGTTTGCTTGTGTTTATGTATGAAGTGTGTGTCTCTGTGTATGAAGAGCCTGATGTGTGAATGCTTGGGTCTATGCATGAGATGTGTCTGTATGTAGTACCAAGGGGTTTGAATTTGTGTGTTTATGTATGGAGTGCCCTGGGGTGTGTGTGGCAGTATGAGGTGCTCTGGGCATATGTTATACATACATTACACTGGGCATTAATGGGCAACCTGAGGGTCTCCCACTGTTAATGAACTGCACCTCTCCTTATGATAAGCCAGCTATTTAGTGAACAACATAGTAGTAGCAGCTACTACAGCACCCCCTCCATTCTTACTACCATGCACTTTCGCTGCCATGTTTTTTCCCCTATATTGCCAGTTAATATCTGTCATTCCCACTCCTATCTACCTAACCTTCAAGCTGAACTATCAGCTAAAACCTAAGTTTTATCATGTGTTTTAATGTTTAACCCGACATTAGTGCTGTGTGTGTGTTTTTTTCAAATCGCCTGGTAGTGGAGATATTTGCCATGCAAAATCGGGCACTTACGCATTCTTCGGGACCCTTTACCGTCTCAGGACTTCCCAGCTGCCACAGGGAGCGCATTCACGCTCCCCTCCAAAGCTGGATTTCTGTGATGCAGCATTACAGCAAACTCAGTTTACAATGCTACTGAGGTTGCTCCCTAGGGCAGCTGGGAAGTCCTGAGACGTCATGGAGTCCTGCAGAACGTGGAAGTGCCCGATTTTGCAGGGCAAATATCTCCACTACCAGACGAGCTGAAAAACACACACACAGCACTAATGTCGGGTTAAACATTAAAACACATGGTAAAACTTTGGTTTTAGGTGATAATTCCGCTTTCACTGTTTCACTGCCTCTTTCCTTCCATTCCCACTGTCTCCCTGTTGTTACTTTATAGATCAGCATAGATTATGAAGACATAATGGTATGTAGAATTACAGCAGGGAGACAGTGGGGAATGGGAAAGAAATAAACAATGAAACAGTGATGGTTAAGCAGGTAGAAGCAGGAATGACAGATATTCTACAGGCTGTTGTAAGATCTAAGCATTGTGAGAATCAAAAACTATGAAATAAAATTGGTGGGTCGAGGTGTCACTAGTGTTGCACAATTTCATTTATAAGCTCTGTGGTATCAATAAATACCTCAATTTCAACTGTAAGCTGTTAGATCACTAGTATAATTCAGTTTCAATTGTAAGCTCTATGGTACCACTAGTCTAGATCAATGTCAGATGTAAACTTTGTTGCGTCACTAGTGTAGCTTCATTTCAACTGAAAGCTCTGAGGTACCAATTGCCTTACTTTGTAACATCACACTTCCCAAGTGTCCCTTTTTAGGAGGGACAGTACATCTTCCATACCACCCAATATTTCAAATGGACAAAAAGAAGCACTTCTGATTTAGGCGGAGTTTCTGTGGGGATGGCTGGTAGGTGGGATATTACTGAGAATTTTTAGGTTATTTCATGACCTAATGACATCTCGTTTAAATTATTTAGAACAAGACCAATTTTTTTTTTTTTAACACATTATAATGTGTAAACACATTTAATGAAGTTTAAACACACATTCATGTGAATTTTATTGGTGTGATACATTTTATACACACCATACAGTCTAATCTGCTAAAAAAAGGGACACCAGGGCGGGAAAAGGGGACAGAGGGATTTGGGTCTCAAAGAGGGACACCTGGGGGGTATGCTCTTTAAGACCCAAATCCCTCTTTCCCACACTGTGTCCCTGTGTTTAGATCAGACTGTGTGTATAAATGTATCACATTGCTCCACAACAATAAAATTTGCACTGTTTGTCCACACTTCTGTATGTGCGTTTATAAATGAGTCTGTGTAAATAATATACTTTTGTCTTGCTCAAAATCATTTATTCAGTTAAACAAAAAGGTATCAATATGTGATCACACTAACATATCCTATGAATTCTCAATAATGCCCTGACACGAACACCTCTTAAAGGGATAGTAATGTTTTATAATAAAAGCAGCTCTAATGAATCATCATAGTATTTGGGCCTCGGAGAGTGTTATTTCAATTCTGTCAGAGTTGTAGTTCAAGAGTAATTCAATGATAAAGTCTCCCCCTCCCGCCCCTTTTACTGATGTAACACTGCTCAGCCAGAGCAGAAGGGAGGTGCCCAGGTAGACTGCAGAGAGGGACAATCTTCAATTAAGATAAGGGAAAAACCTGTCAAGGTGGGCAGGGTTTTCATTGTTCTTACTGTAAGAAGACTGTCCCCTGCTGTTATCTGTCTGGTCTTACAACCAGATTCCACATCTGAGGAGAGCAGTGTTACACTAGGTAAAAGGGGTGGGAGGGGGGATACTTTATTAGTAAATTCCTCTTGAACTACAACTCTGACAGTACTGAAATAACACTCTCTGTGGCTCAAATACTATTAAGATTAATTGGAGCTGCTGTTTTTGTGAAACATTACTATCCCTTTAAAACAAAACGTGTTCCTTCTTGCCCATTTGAAACAATAGGAGGTATGCAACGTTGATGCTGATCATAAAATTAACAAAATTGGGTTGGTGGAGAAATAATATGTGCCACTTGATTGCACCCCCCCCCCTCACGGAAAAAAAAGGTTTCGACCGTTCCCCTGTGGATACATATCTGGCACTCAAAGTGTTAAAAATCGGCATTATAGATTACCAATTTTTTTATCGACCTATATATTATATATATAACTACAAAAAAGTAGAACAATAATAATATGCGATACATCTGTTATAGGGAATACATGAGAAGACAGTTCAGAAACGCCAAAACGAAGGTGACTTAAAAAAACTCTTACAGATCCTGAATTTAAAGGGACATAAAAGTAACCAGAATAACAATTATTAAAAAGAGGGTTGGAACGCATCCCAACTGCGTACCACGACTCTATTCTTCTTCTGCACGCAACATAAGATTCTACTGCTGCACTTTCCCTTCCACTCTGTCACTGAGTAGTGCTCCTTCCCTCTGTCCACATAAGGACTGCGTAGTCAAATGAAAAGTGGAATTGTAGTGTAAATTACACTACACATTTCCGTATATTTAATTGGGAATGTTAACCGCTTGAATGCCACGTACGTTTCTCTTTAGCATTCAGTGGTTTAAAGATTCCTACTTAAATCAATAGGGACGTTTATCCCCCCGGTGCTTCTGATTTGTTCTGGAATTCCTCCCCTTTCGAAAACACGCTGCACTCCTAAAACTATCATCCGCTCCTCCTCTTTTACTTGCTTTCCCTATGTTTTACAGTCAATACGCTCTGTAGACTCCTCCTTTCCTGTCACTGCACACTGCTCCTCCTGTTGTCACAGTGCAAGGGGAAGTGGAGCCGATAGAAGTGTATTACGTCATTTCCCACGCCAGACAGCAGGCTGCTATGTCCTTTGCGTGTTTACAGTGCTGGTTGATATACTCTTAGGCTCTACAGCTTAGGGAATGGCAGCAGGAGGTGTTGTGACCCGGGCTGTACGTATCCCAGGCAGGCACGGCTATGCAGTAGAGTTCTCACCTTACATACCATCTCGCTTAGCATGCGCAGCCTCAGAAAACTATGGCATATCAGGTGATGGAGGCTTTTCCTTAACTACACTAGCATAGTGTTGGTTGTCAGATTCATAAAGCTAACTAGGTAAAAATGGTTAATACCAGTGTGCCTAATAAATGGGGATTTCCATGTACAAATATTATAAATGAGATCTACTAAAGGACGAATTGAATTTAGAAAGTGTTTTACTAGGAAGAATTCATTGAGCGATCTCTCGTTTTCAGTTGCTTCCTCTTGTACAAATTGGGTGGCAGAGATGACTGTTTTCATACAATTATTCATTCTCATGGCTTACTAACATTTTTTCTCACATATATATTGAGCATTTGTACTCTGGAAAGACGAAACTTGTGTTAGACTAGGGGAAATATTAGTATGTGGGCTGGCTTAAACATTTGAGTGTCAGAGACTCCTCTGGCACTCAAAGGGTTAATGGTGTGTTCAGAAACAATACGCAATTCATCACATTTAAAACCACAGTGACTGATTTTCCCATTGATTTTTTTTAAAGGAATGAATGGAAAAGTAGAAATTCACCATTTTCGTAAATAAAAGATTCTTGCAAGCTCATCTCTGCTTGAAGAGGTGTAAATAGAAGCAAAAATATATACCATTTAGTAAATCTCACCCAGAGTTGTTAGAACAGTGGTAGCTAACACTACTCCTCCAATGTCTGCAGGATGTCCCAGTTGGAGCACAGGCAGACTAGTTAGTGGCTCAGTCACTTCAGTTGCTCCACTTGTGCTCATTCAGTGATATCCTGAAAACATGCTCTGTTGGTGGTAGTTCTTGAGGACCAGTGTGGCTACCCCTGGGTTTCTTGTAATAATTTAACAGAGCTGTTTATCCTTTAACCCCTTAACGACTGGCGGTCCTGGGACGTTTCCGTCCCATAAGGACCGCATAGGACCACTTGGACGCGCCGGTACACGTGACCTGACGCGTGTATCGGCGCGTCATTATGGGCCCTATTTTTACTTGCAGCGCTCCCGGTAGAGCGCTGTAAGTAAAAAGTACGTGACGTACTATGACCGTCATCGGTCCTTGAGTATTTCAAGGACCGTGATGGTCATAGTACGTCACATGTCGTTAAGGGGTTAAGGACCAGAAGGGTGTGGAACACATTGTTTCCTTAACAGATTAAATGAGAACCAACAACAATAACCCCCATTTAATTTACTCTGGTCAATAAATCCTGGTGGCTGTTTTGAATTTTGTTCACTAGATAACATCTTCAATTCTTTCTGGATGTCATGCTGATGAAGCATACATGATACTTGTTGTTTTTTTTTTGTTTGTTTTTACTTTAGGAGGCAGCATGCATGATCTGCTATAAGATTACCATGTACAGTAACCAGAATTTGATTTCATGTTATGCTGATAGTAACTGTTGTGGTCTGCCTGTGGACATGACATCCAGTACTGACTGAAGATGTTATCTTGTGAACTCAGGGCCTCTTTAACCAATGGGCAAAGTGGACATTTGCCCAGGGCCCACAATAAAAAGGGGGCCCACCAATAGAGGCACCGTTACTAACTGGGGGACAGAGAAGACAGGCAGGGGAGGTCTGATATGGGTCAGCAGTGCTAGGAGGCCGATGTGTAGCTGAGTGCTCTCATAGCCTCATAGTGTTTCGGTCTCTGTACTCCTGCTGCCACTGAAGGTCACCCTCAGATTTTCAGTGGCATTGTGATAGAGAGAGGAGCACGCAAAGAGAAATAATGGGGTTTTCTTCTGATCATGCCAGGCAAGCCTGATGATAGGAAGCACTTCCTGTCATTCGGGTAGCACATGACCTGTCAAAATTGCATGTTCCACCACAGTCAGCATCAGAAAGTGCCTGCAGAGCAGTCATAATTCCATCCACAGGTGTGTAGTCATAGACTGCACTGTGACATAGGTAGGGGCATTTCATTGGATTTTCTGACATTTTAAATCGGAGCATAGCTCCTAAAATGAAAAAAGTGTGATATACAGTATCTATTTTTTACTTAATACTAGGGTAGCTTTGATTCACTTTTTGTAACAGGTACATTGCATTTTGTGTGATATTTTTTGTATTAATTTTTATGAGTTTGATTGTAAGGGGCTTTGCCCTTTTCCCACTCATGTCTTAAAGCAGCTAGGAACAAAGACAAAATTAATGGGATCCATTTAGGATTTTCTGGCCATATTAAGATAAGTGGGAGGTTAGACTAAACAGAAAATCATATGGGACTGATGGTGATTATTTAGTCACCACTACTGAAGTACCAAACAATAGTAAATAAACTCAGTTTAACTTTAACATGCTAGAAAGCTGTTATATTAAAGTGACAGACAACCTCCGTTTTGAGCTTACATAGACTGAAGTGCATGTGTCAAATGAAATTGCATATACTGTATACTATTTTTCCATCTTCTTCTATTTTTTTGCTTTTGTGTCCCTTACAATAAGCTTACTGAATGTGTATTTCAAGAGTGCTGTCTGTCAAGGACTGTGACAGCAGAGAAAGTGATACAGTGTTGAACTATACCAGCAGCAGGAAACCCACATCTTGTACAACAGGGCTGTCTAAGTTCAGTCTTCAAGTTCCACAAACAGGCCAGGGTGTAAGGATTTCACAGATTAAGCACAGGTGTGTCAGTCAAAATGAAAGAGCCACTGATTAACTCACCTGTACTTAATTATGGAAATCCTTACATCCTGGTCTGTTGGTTTCCCTTGAGGACTGAACTTGGACAGTCCTGTACTACAACATACAGATCATTCAATCACTCAGTACTGCAGCGACAGTGCATTGTTGTTTCACTACCCCTGCTTTCACCATCCCTGACAGAAAGCTCTGGAAATAAATTCAGTGAGCCGTCTATCAGGAACATAAAAGTGTAATAACAGATGCCAGTTAAAAAACAATAAAAATGATAGGCATAGAAACATAGCTGATGAGGCTGAAAAAAGACATGCGTCCATCAAGTCCAGCCCATGCCAAATGCAATTTGACTTTATATGGATCTGTAGAATATCTGAAGTCAAAAAGGAGGTTGGCTGTCACTTTACGATATAATTACTATTGTTGTTGGAAAGTGTTCTGATCATGTATGTCTCCTCAAGAATGCAACTGTGCCTTCCAGTCAAGTTTACAATAGAACTTATACATAAATTAGAATGCACGGAGGCGTGTAAATCAGAGGCCAAGGATAACTTTTAATCTGACATGGCTACTGAGTTAAGACACAGAGTAATTTTGCAGTGTTCAGGCTCAGACGCATTTCCTACTGTCATGGAAATTACTTGCCTGATTGCAGTATATATCTGGTTTTAGTCTGCATCATCTCATCGTGTCCCTTTTCTGCTTTAATTGTGTGAAACATCTTGAGAGGTATTGTGGGTGATGTCACAGAGGTAATCTCTTTGCTCATTACATTGAGAGCCAAGTTTCCTGCACTTGCACTTTCTGCTGAAACTTTCTGTATATTTATAGGGCACAGTGACCTCTCATACATTAGAGTAGGGTAAGTCAGTTGTGGGACCTCCAGCTGTTGGGACAACTTCCATTATTTGTCGGTTGGGGGTGATGGAAATTGTAGTCCCCTACAGCTAGGGGTCCATCAATTGACTACCCCTTCACTAGACCATTGGTAGAGTTCATTTGCTTTTGGTGGTACTTATTGTTTGCTTGGCACTACATACCCTCTACACAGGAACATTGAATACTTAGAGGGACATAGTCAGAAGACCTCTTCATGGAAAATGGCCAGAAATTACCTTTGTGACTTCCAGTGGTGCAGTTATGAAGTACCTGATACCTCAGTATGATTTTCTGAGACCTCTGTGACCAGAAGTCAGCATCAGCTCTATCACTGAGTTTCAAAAGGTACCAACCACCCTGTCCTTCTTTGAGTGGCAAGTCAAAAAGTGTAAATAATAAAGGTGTGTTAATAAGTATGTTGTAATTTTTATACCTTTGGAAATGGTTTCACACATTAGTAAATTATAAGAGTTTATGTTTTTATAGTTGGCATCAGAGTAATGATGTGTGTGTTTTAAAATGCCACCATTTTAGTATTCCTTTAGAGAGTTCAGAGAAGGGTTAATAAAATGGTGAATTGTTTACAGGATAGACTAATGGATCTGAACATGTATAGCCTGGAGGAGAGAAGAGAGAGGGGGATATGATAGAAACATTCAAATAAATTAAGGATTTTAACAAACGAAAGCAGCACAGTACATTTAAAAGGAGTATAAATGTTAGGACGAGGTCATAGTAAAAAAATAGAGGGACAAAGGCTTAGATGTAATGTAAGGAATTTTTCCTTCACTGAGAAGGTGTAGGTAAGTGGAATAGTCTATAAACGGAAGTGGTAGTGGTTAATACAGTGAAGGAATGTAAGCATGCATGGTATAGGCATAAGTCTGTCCTGAACATAAAACAAGACCAAGGACCAAATAAAATTGGAAGTTTTTACAGTAGGAAAATGGCCAGACTACATGGGTCAAGAGGTTATTTCCCATCAAATTCTGTTTTTCTATGTCATAAGAAACAATGTAATTTTATAGTACGCTTTGTAATTGAAATTCTCCTACTGTTTTGATGCTTTAGGTTGTGGGACACTGGTCATACTAGAGCAAAATGAAGTTGGACTTGTTGTTCTAAGGAGGTAATATAATATGCTTCTTAACGCATTGACTGGCAGTGTGACATGCAACACATTGAGGGCAAAGGGTTAAATAATTCTAACAGGAAACCTCATACTTCATATTTAACATTTTTGTAACGTATAATAGTTTATAGCACAATTAAATACTCAAAAAAAAAAACATTGAGCAATTATTTTACATAAACAGTAATTGGACCACATATCATGATCTTTTTTGACAATAAAATGCAAAAGTTTCATAAGAAGTATGTTTAGTTGTTTTTAGCATTAAAGGGATAGTAATGTTTCATAATAAAAGCAGCTCTAATTAATCATCATAGTATTTGGGCCTTGGAGAGTGTTATTTCAATACTGTCAGAGTTGTAGTTCAAGAGTAATTGAATGATAAAGTATCCCACTCCTGTCCCTTTTACTGATATAACACTGCTCAGCTTAGAGCAGCAGGGAGTGTCCAGGTAGATTGCAGAGAGGAACAATCTTCAATTAAGATAAGGGAGAAAGCTGAAAAACCTGTCAAGGAGGGCAGGGATTTCATTGTTCTCACAGTAAGAATTTTGACCCTTGATGTGAGCTGTCTGGTCTGTGGACTGGATTCACATCTGAGTGGGGGCTTACACTAGGTAAAAGGGGCGGGAGGGGGAAACTTTATCATTCAATTACTCTTGAACTACAACGCTCACAGTAATGAAATAACACTCTCTATGGCTCAAAAACTATGAAGATTAATTGGGGCTGCTGTTTTTGTGAGATATTACTGTCACTTTAAGTAGCTATCCACAGGGACTAAATGAGCTACTAAAGCTATCCAGTTTTACAAATGACACAAAAGGAACAAGAAATTGTGACATAATAGAATAGAATAATGCAGATGTGCACTTCATTGAGAAATAGATTTATAAAAACAACAGGAAAAAATGCATTACTGAATTATTTTGTAAGTAATCAAAGTATCACTGGATCATTATCTGAAATATAAATGTTGCAGTCTTTTTAGGGAATTGCAGATAAAATGTAAGATAAAGTTGTAACTTGCAATAGAATTTAGCCCATAATCTATTGCGGTTTTAACTCTTTGAGTGACAGAGGGGTACTCAACGCATGAGCAATGCTTTGTTTACCCATCTGGCACTCAAATCGTTAAAAACTCCATTAAAAAATTTAAGGAACACGAACACCTGAAAATAAAATTGGGTTATATAATTTAAATATGTACTTGTAGCTAGGTTCTGTAAAATATATTTTATTCTATGTTGCATCCCTAAAATCTAATACTAATCTTGCATTTTAATCCATGTGTATACTATGCTATATATAGACACAGTTTGGTTAATTGTGCAGGGCTAATGCTATCAGTGTTTAGAGATTAGCACCCACTACTCTTCTATTCAGGAAGACCGATACCTTATCACAGGCCCACTAACGACAATAAAACAATATGACTTCTGATACATCCATCAAGAGTGAGATTGTTATGAGAGCCCAGGAATAAAGCAGGGATGAGAGCCTCCCAGAGAGCATATATAAGATTAGATTTTAGGCCTCAGAAAATATAGAGAACATGCAGCCACTAAGTAATGCTGCATCAGATGTCAAACACAATGCTGAGTTAGGGGTTTATCCATTTATCTACCGATCAGTTCAATGCTCTTGATAGCAACAAATTTAAGCTTCACTTTCCTTATGTTTTTCTATGCATGAATGTTTGTATCAATAGAGAACAGAGTGCTTGGGTATGCACAGAAATGTTTCTGCTGGTCAAAGCTAGAATCAGGGTAGTTTCTAAAGTCCGTGTCAGCAGTTAAGTGCAGGCCTTGGACAAGATTCCTATGAGGCTGACCCTTACCCTTCGGCAGAGGGCCTCATTAGAGCAGTGTTAGAGACCGTTAAGGTCTCTGAAGCCTATAATGTGGGGTCTTTCATGTTTATAAATTATCCCTCTTTTGTGCTGAGGCTTTAGCACATTGAGCTTCCTCACCTGCTGTTGATCCCCCTATATCTTGCCTAGCCAAAAACACAGCTCATCCATTAGCAAATGCTGCAGCCCTTAAAGACCAGGCTGACAAATGCCTTGATTCTTTATTAAAGATTAACTTTGCAGCTGCAGGGACCACCCTGCAAACCATCTTTGCTATGTCTTGGGTCACCAGAGCGGTAGCCATCTGAGATGAACAACGTTCAGAGGCTATTCATGGGTATTTTTCTAAGGAGGAATTTCTTGTTATGCTTGCTAGCATTTTGGAAGCCAATGTATAGCTAACTGAAGCTGCTTTTGATGATGCCAGATTCTCTGATCAGTCCTCAGATTTATCTTTTGCAGTGTGTCACACTTTGTGTCTCAAGATTTAGTCAGCTGACTAATCTTCAAAGAGATCCTTGGCCATTTGTGGGCAAACATCTGCTTGGACCTATACTGGGTAAGGTCACTAGGGATGCCATTGGAGGCAAGAGCACAGTCCTTTTTCAGATTTTTTTTAAGCGTTTAATGCATCTTCCTGGGAAAAAAATGATTTCTAACCCCCCACCTCCATTTTGGGGCAGAGAGTTCAACATCTTCAGGCCTCCCAGGCTCTTCTCCCTTCCTGCCCCAAATCCCAAGCACGCTTGTTAGAATAAGACATCTGCCTCAGAAGCCTAAGGCTGATAAGCTCATCCCCACATGACTTGAGGGGTTCTGGTCCATATGTACTCATAAGGGGCTGTCTTAGTCTTTTTCAAGATGCCTGGTAGTCTTTGATGATGGATCACTGAGTGTGTGGGTTATTTCAGAAGGGGACCGCATAGACTTCAAGTCCTTTCCATGATACCATTTCTTTTTGTCCATAGTTCCTCAGGATCCGGATTGGGTTTGTTTATTCATAGACACCGTCTCACCCCTTTTGGACAAACATGTTTTGGTTCCTGTCTCTGCATATGTACGCTTTTCAGAGTTTTGCTCCAATCTTTTTATGGTCCCTAAAAATGGTGGCTTCTGCCCTATTCTGGACTCAACCGTTGTATGGAAACCACGCCTCTCAAGATGGAATCCCTGCATTCTGTTATCACAGCAATGTGTCCAAGAGAGTTACTAGCCTCTCTAGATCTTCAGGGAGCTTACCTTCTGGAAATTTGAGCCATCCACTTGGCACTTCTTCACTGGTCCCTGGTTCTGACAGGAATTTTAATGAGGATCCAGTCAGACAATGCAACGGCGGACGCATACTTCAGCCTTCAGGGAGGAACCCAGAGTGAATCATCCTGAACTCCTTCCATGGGCAGAAGCTTGTGTACCAGTCATCTCAGCTGTCCACATCCCAATTGTGAAAAACAATAATTGTAGACTTTTTAAGTCATCAAGAGCTGAACCCAGGAATCTGGAAACTCAACCAGGAGGTATTCAAATATATAGTTCACAGCTGGGGCCTTCCATCAGTGGACCTCATCTCTACTGTTCTTCACTAAGATGAAGGATCCTCTAGCATTTGCGATAGATGCAATGTCAATCCCATAGAATTGTCATGTTTCCTCCAATCCCCCTGATTCCTAGGGTGCTGTGGAAGAACAAGATTGAGACTGCTCAGGTCATTCTGATCGCACCTTTTTGGCGCCGTTGGGCCTGGTTTGCAAATTTTCTCACCCTGTCCCTTGAGGAGCCATTTTATCTTCCCTTGAGACCAGATCTTCTGATACAGGGTGCTCTCTGCTACTAGCAGGTGGAATGGTTGACCTTGACGGCATGGATCTTGAGGCCGACATCTTGAAGAGAAACTGTTTCTCAGACTGGTCATCTCTACCATGATTCAACTAGAGAGCACATATTTTGTAAAGCCTACCACAGGATCTGTTCCCTTTTTTATGGTGTGCTGATAGGGATATGTGTCCGCATTCCTTCAGCTTTCATATGATGTTGGCTTTACTTCAAAATGATGTTAAAAAGGCCTCAGTCTTAGCTCTATCAAGGTACAGATCTCAGCACACTCTGTTCTTTCAGAAGCGAATTACCTTCCTTCTAGATGTTAAAACCTTTGTTCAAGGGGTGGCACATGCCTTCCTCTCCTTTAGGAATGCCAATCCCCTGTGGGAACTTAACCTGGTGCTGAGCGTTCTTCAAAGACCTCCATTTGAACCTCTTTTTTCAGTTCCCTGACTCTTTTGAAGCTTAAAATGGCCTTTCTTTTGGCAATCATTTCTGTGCAAAGAGTTACTAAAATACAAGCTTTGTGTTGTAAACCTCCTTTTCTGACTTTTCACCAAGACAAGTCTGTCCACTGAACTCTGAGAGGTTTCTTATCAAAAGTAATGTCTGATTTTCACATTAAAGCGGAACTATCATCTAAAAGTTTTACCATGTGTTTTAATGTTTAACCCAACATTAGTGCTGTGTGTGTGTGTTTTTCAAATCGCATGGTAGTGGAGATATTGTCCCTGCAAAATCGGGCACTTCCGCATTCTGCTGGGCTATATGCCCCGGAATGACGCCTCAGGACATCCCAGCTGCTCCAGGGAGCACATTCACGCTCCTCTTTGAAGCTGGAATTCTGTGATGTAGCGTTACAGGAAACTCTGTTTACAGTGCTGTGGAGGTTGCAACCTGGACTCCCATCCATCTCTCTCTGGCTCCATTTCCAACTGCTTCACTCCAAGACTGCCTCCTCAAGGGCTCACTGCACACCTCTTTTATTGTTTGCAAGCCCCGCCCATCACCAGCCCACTTTACCTGATTGACACACCCCTCTCCCTCCCCCTCTAACGGCAAAGGGGACAAAGGGAGCTACTCTCTCTTTGTCCTTTTCCCGCCCAAACAGACCAGGAGAAAACAAAGGAGGCAAGGGAAAATGGTGAAGGCCTGTAAAAACAAAAATGTTTCTAAAAACTAAGTGTGACTAGGACAGGGGAACATAACCATGTAATGGACCCAGTTTTGCAGCAAATTTTGCTGCAACCTACCTTTGTCCATAACACGGAGAGAAACATGCCATCAGATCTCGAGCTCTGTTCACTATTGTTTAAATTAGTTAAGTGAGAAGGGAACACTAATTTATCATTTGACTGGCGTATTGTATAGGACATTGTATTTACATGGTTAAAAGGAATCTCTATCATTCATTCTTTATTGCTTTGCATGCTTTCCAGTAGGAATTAATGTAGACTATGGTAGTAAAGATGTTTTCTCCTTTAGCTTTGACTGGAGTGATGCCTTGTTTGATGTGACGTGGAGTGAAATCAGTGAAAACATCCTGGTAACATCGAGTGGAGATGGGTCTCTCCAGCTGTGGGATGTATCCAAGCCACAAGGCCCACTGCAAGTGTTCAAAGAACACACTCAAGAAGTAAGAAGCCAGTCTTGTATTTATACACCATAATAATACTGGATCTAAATTATACCGCAATTTTTAAAATACTTTTTATGAACTAACACCCTTTTTAAGGCTGCCCTCTAATAGGGAGGAGGGAACTGGTACTGTTGTGATCTTTATGCCGTGATTGCTAGTTAAAGTGGAAGGTTCACCTAAAATCAAATTTTGAGCATGTGTTTTAACACACAAACTTTAGATTAGCACTGTTTTTTTTTTTTTTTTTATTCTCAATCGTCTGCTAGTGGAGATATTTAGACTTTAAAATCATGCAATTCTGCATGATGCCTCAGGACTTCCCAGCTGCCCAAGGGAGCGCGTTCCCGCTCCCCTTCGTAGTTGTATTTCTGTAGGCTAACGTTACAGCAGGCTCCATTTACAATGCTACTGAGGTTGCAACCTCGGTAGCATTGTAAATGGAGCCTGCTGTAACATTAGCCCACAGAAATACAGTTACGAAGGGGGGCGGGAACAAGCTCCCTGGGGCAGCTGGGAAGTCCTGTGGTGTTGTGCAAGACATACAGAACGTGGAAGTGCCCAATTTAAAATCGAAATATCTCCACTAGCAGACGACTGAGAATAAAAAAATCCCAGCGCTAATCTAAGTTTATGTGTTAAAACACATGATCAGAATTTGATTTTAGGTGAACCTTCCACTTTAAGTGAATTTTGTTTCCAAGTACTCTAAAAGCTTGCACTATAAATAGCTATAGGGACCCACATTGTTATTGCTCATCTGCTCCTTTGATCAGTCACATGTATTGTTTTCATTTAGCAAAGTAAAGATGCCTTGTTCATGGGCAGAGATCCTGCTCCCTGTCATTTGCTAACTCTGTAATAAGCTGGAACAGGTTGCTTTCTGCCATCACTTTCCTGCTGGAGTGATAGTCAGTCTGTTAACCATTTGAGTGTCAGAGAGGTAACTAGTGCATATCAGCGGAAAGCATTTGATGACTTTCTGGCACTCAAAGGGTTAAAGATATATATATATATATATATATATATATATATATATATATATATATATATATATATATCTGCCCAAGGAGCACACGTCGGGCTCTATTCAAGAAGCAAAGGAAGATACATTTTGGAGCAAACCAGCTGCACTATGTGGGATAAATTAATAAGGCATCAGTAAGTAAGAGTTATGGGAAAAGTGACTGACTGAAAAAGGGTGTAGCAAACTGAGAAATTATTGGTATTTTGAAGGTGGGTAAATATTTATGTATGTGGTATTATAGCCTCATTCACTTGCTAATGAAAAGTGTTTTAAAGGGAACACTAACACCTCCTAATAATAAACCCTCCTCATTTATGTTCCTACTAGTTGAACAGCCCGTTACACGGGCCACAGTGCCACTGCCACCCGGTCGCGGGGCAGTCACACTCAGTAGAGACTGCCCGCACCACGGCTGATACAGAGCTGGATGCTCCTTCGTAGCGCCCAGCTCTGTATAAGCCACGGCGCGGCCAGCCTCTACTGTGCATGACTGCAGCACGCGCAGCAGTGTGTACTGCGCATGTCACGGCGTTACACACGATTTAGCGAACTATTATATAGGATGGGCAGAAACTCTGCTGACCATTAAGAATGTTTCCCTTGATCCTTGCTGTAAGCAGTAAAATTGAAATCCCTCCTTAATGTTATGTTCATGAAGGTGGACATCCCAGTAGCTTATGTTTGTTTTTTTAAAGCTGAGGCGGGCAAAGTGCACGAGCCTGTAAATGATTACCATGTGCAGTGAGCAGACTTTGAGGGCCTGTGAACACGTCATCCCGGACTGATTAAAGATGTTATCTCTTTAACAAAAATATAAGGCAAAATTCATAGGGGCCTATTAGGATTATATGGCCATTATAAGGTAAATGGATGGTTATTATTTGTAGGTGTTAGTGTTCTTTTAAACATTACATTTTCACTGTCGGTGTGCTGCTATTGTCTGTACATTGGTATGTTTGAAGAACTTGATGATAAGGCTGAGGTAACATATAACCTAATATATCTAACATCATAACTAAATGTTTGATTACAGTGATTACTAGGGATTTTATACTTGTTGGAAATGAAAACACAGACAAACTGGATTTCACTTAACATTTGAGTGCTAGAGGAGGTATGCAACTCATTGCTTTGCTTACCACTCTGGCACTCAAAGGGATATAAACTGTCTAATATGGTGTTGGCTTAGGGCTAGTCGTAGTTAACTCCATATTTTATGGACTAGCAAGTTTCAAAACATAACAGTACTTATCAAGAAGAGAGAGATATATACTCTCAGCCTTCAACCTTATAAAAAGAGAAACCAGTTCTAAATCCTTAGTAAGTGTTGCCTGTAGGAAAGTGATTCCTACAGGCAACACTTACTAAGGATTTAGAACTGATTTCTCTTTTTATAAGGTTGAAGGCTGAGAGTATTAATCTCTCTCTTTCTTTCCTTATTTCTCTTCTTGATAAGTACTCAAAGGGATATACCACTGTATCACAAAGGAAAATAGTAAGAGAAGATAATTTCAGTGCACCTGCCAGAGAGACTGGGAATAACCGCTCAATTATAAGACATAACTGCCTTCATGATTATAATTATGGGATCACTATACAAGGATATGATATGTATGAATTGCTTTTTCTAAAATAAAAAAAAAAGAAAAATTTGACTTTCTATATGCTTTATAGCTTATACTTCAGCAAACCATAGTCGAATTGTAGTCAGGGCCCTTCTGAAGGCGGTAGTTATTAGATTTTATTAATCGGTTTTTACTTTATATCAGCACATTTTGAGAGTTCCGCCATGGTATGACATAAAGAAAATAGTGCTTTATTGCACAGCACGGCGATAAGAGGTAATGAGAAAAGACAGAAGGTCATGCTTTCACAGCTTCTCTCCCTTGTCTCTGTTCCTGTTTCATCTAGCCACACATATTATTCTCCATTTTTATTCCCCACCTTTGCTCCCACATCCTCTGACTGCTTCCCACTCCTGCAACTTCCTTTTCTGCTACCCTGCATCTCTCCCTCAGTGCTGCTCATACAGTTTATCCCTTTCTTCTGTCTCCCAGCTTCTTGTCCCCCACAGTTTTTCCCTGCTCATAGAGTTCAAGATCTCAAGAACTCAACTCCTCCCACTCCTTATCACTAGCTTCCCCCCACAATTCACTAGTCAGATTGTTTTAAGTGCATTAATGAGGCTGAAGGATTGTTTCCTTTAGGAAACTGTTATTTTCTTTTTAGTTTATTTTCTTATTTTCTAGATGAGTATTCATTTTTCTGTAGGTTACTTCAAATAAGTATATTTATGCACATCTACCCCTATTCCACAGAATCTCAGTGGGGTTTGAATAAGCATTATTCTCCCTCACTGGGGAAGACTTTGCTTAAGCAGCCTCTTTCTTATGTTATGGAACGGCGATGATATAATCACTGTATCCTTTATTAAGTTGGGGTTAACCAACCATTGTTCTAGTTTTTATATTAATGTATTACTAGTTTGCTGTCCTGCAATCCAGACTGTGTCTCTGATGCTGACTTAAAGGGATAATAATACTTCGTTTTAACTTTATTTTATTTTGTAGGCATTAAAAAAAAAACATGAAGAATGATACAAGTCTTATCTCTCAAACCTTTATGGTTTATGAGATATTCACAAGCAAAGTTTCCCCCTCCCGCCCTTTTACCTAGTGTAAACAATCTCTTCTCAGATGTGGAATGCAGTCCATAGACTGGACAGATAACAGCAGGGGACACTCTTCTTCCTATGAAAACAATGAAATCTCTGCCCCCCTTGACAAGCTTTTCAGGTTTTTCCCTTATCTTAATTGAAGATTGCCCCTCTCTGCAGTCTACCTGGGCACCTCCCTTCTGCTCAGGCTGAATAGTGTGACATCAGTAAAAGGGGCGGGAGGGGGACACTTTGTCATTGAATTACTCTGGGACTACAACTCTGACAGAATTGAAATAACACCCTCCAAAGTCCAAATACTATGATGATTAATTAGAGCTGTTTTTATTATGAAACATTACTATCCCTTTAAGAACATGGTCACTGGAGAGGGCTATTATGGCACTGTAAGGCTGATATCCCCTCATATTAGGGTTCTCCATTGTTTTTAGTACCTTATATGTAAAGTAAACTGACTTTCCAAGTACAAAGAGCTCCTAAGAGACTTCACCAGAGGACATACAATGCTACTTCTATATTCCAGTGGCAAAGCCTTGGTCACCATGTTATTTGCTTAACCTGACTAAGATCCCACAGCCATATCAGTCCATTAATGGGGATGTATTTTTGACACAGAATACTGGCACCTGTGCAGCAATACCAGCAGAATGACTAGATGCTAGGAGCGCTGTAGTCTGCGTAGTAGCAGCAAAAGGACTGGAAACTAAAGTCACTAGTACATGGGTGGCCACAGCGGCAAGAGTAGAAGCATACGCTGAAAGCATAGCAGGAGGGCTGGAAATACAGGATACTTGTAGGGGTCCAGGCAAAGCACTAGGAACAGGAATAGTTGATACCTGGGAGGTAGCAGACAGAAGAGCTGGATACTGGGGGTCACAGGATCCTGTACAGTAGAACCAGGCAGACTGGAATCAGGAGACACTGGTACCCATGTGGCAGAAGGAGCAGGAGGAATGGACAGTGGAGTTACAGGGATAGTCCTGTGGACAGACTGATGTCTGGAAACCCTAATACTTGAATGTCAGCAGTAGCAGGAGTTCAAGGAGCAGGAATCACTAGTACCTGGGTTGCATCAGCAGCAGAAGATCTGTGCATTGTTGACACAGGAGCCCAAGTAGTATTATCATTGGAATCAGAAATGACTGGTACCTAGATGACAGCAGGATAACAGAAAGCTGAATTTACCAGAACCTGTGCAGCAACAACAGCAGCTGGAGGTCTGGACTCTGGGGTTACCAGAACCAGAGAAGAAGAGGTAACACCAGGCAGACTATAAGCTGTCATCTTGTTCATAGAAGATGTGAGTGGAACAGAGGCAGTGCCAAAGATAGAGACCATGCAGGCACTAATGTGATGTTCCGTAGGAGAAGAAGGGCTTGGCCAGGGAATCTGCGGGTGCCAATGAACTCAACTTAAGGTCACTGTCTTACTGGGCAGAAGTGTATAAAGTGTCCAGATATTCTGCAATAAAAACATAGACAAGCTTTTGCTTTAGTTCTAGTGAAACTAAGAACCTTTTACTGTCACTCTATGTGTACTTCAGGTTCAGTTCGTGCAGGAGGCACCCTTTTAAGTGCCTAGGTACAGGTGGGATGAGTTCCTTGGCAGATGTCACCAGAGTGGCACTATTCTACTGTTGCCCTTCTTTGATCTGAGCGAATCCCCTCTACAGCTCCCATACAGTTTGGCACAGGAGTGTGGTCACTTGAGCCATGGTGCAGACACCATAGTATGACTCAGTCATTATATTATATACCTGAGGGCAGGTCTTGATTAAGAGATGCAGTTTTGGGGCAAGGAGGTACACGCCCATGCAAAACCACACTAACGGAGGTTTTAAGGATGCAGACAGCACCCCCTGCAGTGATTGTTTGCAAAGAAGCAGGTCCAGATGTTCAGTTACCAGGAAATAAGCAAGGAAGCTGGAATCCAGACGTACAAGGTCCCAGGATGCAAGCGCAGACTGGGTCATGGGCTCTAGATCAGGGCCAGGATCTTGTGGTATATTCAGTAGCAACTGCTTATCCCCACTGGTTGAGCCCCAAGGTTTAAGAGGCCAATAACAGTTTACAGGAGTCCAAAAGGAGGAAATAATAAATCAGCAGTCAAGACAATCCATAGTCAGGGCAGGCTGCACAAGTTCATAAGTAGAGAGAAGGACCTGAGTACTGAGGCAGGTAGCTAACAATGCAGGTCAGAATTCAGGCCCAGGCAGCACAGGAAACTAGGAATGCTGAGTGGCAGGCTACTCCAAAACATTTGACTTCTGAGTGCTCATGGTGGCTGATTTAATACCGGCTGACAAGGAATCAGTTGAAATGAATGGTCAATCAGTAAGGCTGGAAAGTTCCAGAAGGCCACAAGCATGCAGCTGAAGTAGGAACCAGGGTGCAACAGAATGATGCTGAAATAGGTACCTCTAATTTCTCAAACTGTAAAGCACAGCTCCCAAAGCCATAATTTTGCTGGTTAAAATCCAGGATGTTACAGGATGGCAATCACATGACAGACTAGCAGTGTCTATGTTCTGTGCAATGATTGGGGATCCATTTTGGACTAAAATGAAGGCAGGAATTTTTTACAGTAAGGGCAGTAAAGTTATAGAATCATTTATTATCCACTTGAGGCTTAATTGGAAACTGCTTCAATTTATTTCCCTTCCTCTAGATCAACAGGGGTGATTCGGCATGGGCTGGACTTAATGGGCTCATGCCTTTTTTCAGCCTCATCAACTATGTTACTATTAACAGCCTTTTCTCCATCCTAGAGGGATCAATGTAACTCCTTAGATTGTTCTACATTTTCATTAACTGATCTAAATTTCTCCTGACAATGTTGGCATTGTCAGTCTGGAGAATCTCCACACTATATAAGATAATTTTCCTTGGTCTTGAGTTCAAATTATCTTCAGGAGATTTCTTCTTGTAGGCAAGGTCTTGTGTAATTTACACAGTGTGTGCCTTTGCTTAATCAAAGGGACTGATTAATTGAGATTGTATGGGAGTAGTGGATACTATATTGCCACAATAAAAGCAATACCATTTGCTCTGTTTCATCTGAGACCATTATTTCTTAACATTCTGCATAGGTGGAAAAAACTGAATCACTGTCTGTGTCTCCAAGTTCAGTTGTCTCTGGCAAATTAGCAGTCCTTGCACTGGTGATTAACCAGTATCTCGAGACCAGCAAACCTTTACAGTCAGTAGCCTTGACTGATAATGTGTTGGACTCGAGAGGGATTAACGGAGCTCTTCACACTTAGACAACCCTTGATAGGGATCATCATTTTCAAGCCTATACAATTTCAATATACCACCAGAACAGGCTTACATGCTAGATGGCTTGGCTAGAGGGCAAGAAAATCTTTCAATGGTTAAAGGTACAAGTCACGGCCATATTATCTATTCATTTCTCAGTAGTGACAACTTGGGAGACAGTTTGACTCCTCAGAAAAAGATTGAACCCAACCCAACAAGTTGAGATTGATCTGTAATATACACTGGACAATCTGAGATTGCTGGGGACTTCCAGAAGTGGACTTGCTGGTGTCCAGGTTCAACTCCAAACTTTCATTCATCTAAGCAAAGACAGGCCATGATTGTAGACAGCATACTGATCACTTGGATCTTCGAAAACTTCTATAAGCACTGGTAGTTTTTCCTGAAGTTATTGCTATGATGCTAAGGGACAAGATTTGCATCATCCTCATAGCTTGTAAATGTCCATGATGGGCCTGTTGGAGCAGTCCAAAACAGACCTTGCATGTCTACCAAGGTTAATGGGCCTGCTGACACAGGGTTCCATATGGTGTCTGACCCAGTGCAGTCATCCAAATCTGTACACGCTAAATATGAAGGAGTAGATGTGCTATGTCAGTAAACCTGTTCTCAGCTGAACTTGGTCATATCATCTAGAAGCTTTTGTTTTTCCCTTTCCAGCACTACGCAATGTAATCCTCAGTTTACCTTCTCACTTTCTTGGGCATAGTGCTGAATTCAGATTTCTGCCTTTTTAGGTCACTTTTGGGGGCACTTGGCAGGTATTTTAGATATTCAGACTGTCTTCATGGGTTAGCACATATAGTGCCGCCTTAGATCAGTCTGACTCCCCCCATGGGCTTTGACTTTGGTATTAAAGGCCTTTTTGAGCAGTATTATTTATAGCACTTTCCACTGTTTGAAAATTTTCAGAGCTCAGTGCACTTTTTTGTCATTCTTCTTTCCTCATGTCCCATTGGGATGTTGTGGTGTTAGGATCAGTTCTGTCATTTCAACCCAGGGGGTTGTCTGCATGCCACATTGTTCTGGAACTGGTGTTGTATTTGGGGAGATGACTGACTACATTCGATGTAGGTAGATGCCTGAAATATTCAGGTCATCATTCTACTCTTTAAACAAGTTCCTTTTAGACTTAAAGCCGATTGTATGGGTCTTTAAACACATGTTCGGCCATGGAAAACAAAGTATTAGCAAAAAAAATATGTGCTGCTGCTACTTTGTCTTCATTTCATCATTTTAATCAGTCCTTCAAAGTTCTTATTTTGTCTTCAAGAGAAGCTAGTTTTGGTTTCTATGTATTACAAGCTGCTGTTGATTAATTCAGTTTACTCCATTTTCTCCTCCACCCTGTATTATGAGACTGCTTTGAGACGTCCCATGTTACGTCACCCATTGGATGCAAGAGAAAGGAATTTTTCGATTTACAGATAAATCCTTTGCTCTTAGTCCACTGGGGGACAAAGGGCATCCCACCCTGAGAAAATGTGGCTGTGTGCGGGGATACCCTTGTGTCACTAATCTCCTATGATTTGCTAGATGACAACTGACTAATTTATAGAGCATAGGGTTAATTATTGCTAGGATGTGGGAGGAGTTGAATTCTTGAGATCTGTCACTCAAAGGGTTAAGATTTGTAAGATGAGGCAAAGATCTCCAGATATCTCAGCTATATGGAGGGAGAAGGATTTCTGATGTTAATATGTCCTGCTTTCCTGATTTCTGTTGAGTAGGACCAGTTTATCATTATTTTGGTTCTGTTGGAGGCTGACCTTTGTACCTACATTGTATATGTCAGTGTGGAGTGGTTAGATAAAAATTATTCTTAATTATAATTCACGATGCCACAGATACTGTCAGGAGATAATTGTTTACATCTATGTAATATCTCTTTCATTTTTAGGTTTACAGTGTTGACTGGAGCCAAACAAGAGGAGAGCAGCTGGTTGTATCTGGCTCTTGGGATCACACAGCTAAACTGGTTAGTGTCTGCCAGAAAAATGTCTAGATGCCTTCAGGTACATGTATCAAGATTCACTAAACTGGAGATTCTAAGGACTTTATTCTAGAAGCTAAAGAGGTACAAATCTGGGTCAAAGCAACTGCACTACAGGACATAAATTGTATAAATTCCCTTTGATTTAAACTGGGCTTTTAACCTCTTAAATACAAAGCAATACACTGGAAACTTCTGTAGCGTTCAACAGAGTGTTTACTTCTTTTAAGTCATTGCAAACTTTTTATTTATCTGCTATGGTGCAGTTGCTTTGCTCCAAATTTCTGCCTTTTTACCTTTCAGAACACAGCCCACAGTCTGTCACTTAAAGGGATAGTAATACTTTATTATTACTGTCCCCCATAATGTAGATATTTGTAAAATAATTTAATAACCCCCACGTTCGGTTTTTCTACATGTGCTTGGTTTGCAAACACATGTAGAAGACCGTTTCAGTGAAATAATTCTTTGTCACTAACGCGATCCCAGCTCTGCTGCAGAGCCACCTGATGAAAGTCAGACCAGATATCACTGCAGTCAGTACAACGCTGACTTAAGGGAAGGGGGAGGGAGGGCGAACTTTGCCTTCGGTTATCTCTCAAACCATAAAGGTTTGAGAGGTGAACCTGGGGGCTATTAAATTATTTTTCAAATATCTACAATATGGGGGATAGTAATAATAAAGTATTACTATCCCTTTAAAGTAGAAGTAAACCTTATGACAAGTTAGTTTAATTTGGAAAAGTTTCCAAATTGCCTATATTTTAAATAAGCCATATTTTATTTCAAAATAATTTGAGATATTTAGCTTTATATGTCAGTTTATGCAAGTTAGACCGTACTACTCCTCACAGTCAGATACTACTCCTCATGTATCAGATACTACCACTCTACACTGCTTTCCCTTGCTTTTTCCACTCTGTCAGGCTTTTGCTTCCATTCTCCAACTTATATGAATAACTGGGTAAAGGGAGCTCATAAAACACCTCTCTACAGTAATATAATATTACTAAATTTATTTTTAATCAGTTGAGTGTCAGAGCACGAGAGAGTGTTGAATTTGGTATACATTTGTTTCCTAATTTTCTTTTACACAATTCCATATGTCACCTTAATAAGTTCACATCATATTTTTGTGTATATACTTACATAGCTATAACTGGCTGCTGTCTACCTAGCTAAGTCTTTCTGTTGAACAAATAAAGATCCACTTATTCATTTGCTATAGTTCCATTTGAAATATATACATGTATTGTGCATACCTGCATATTTGATGCATATACATGCATCTCAAAATGCCTGTTGCGAATCACTGTATTAGAATAGCACTATTTTTTAATATGCATGTTTAAGCACACATTGACTTCCAGTACTGAGGTTTTACACTTTTATGGTTAAATGGCTTTGTAAATCACCATAACTGTGGTCTGTAGGCTATGATGACAGTGATTGGACCTGCAGTGCAAGTGAATATAAAAGCAATAACTCCCTTGACTGATTCTCACATCAATAAGTCCTGACTCAGACGTGCCCTTTTGAAATGAGAACGTGTCATGCAGCACCCATGAGTTCTTGGTTTACTCCAGACAAAAACAGGAATGCCTTCAGGGCATGAAAGAGGATGTTGACTGAGCATGAATGTATTCATTTACAGTCTTGATAATTCACACTCACTGATAAGGAAATCAAGACTAATTAATGTTGCGGTACAGATCATAGCTTATGAAGGGCTAAACAAAATGATCTGAGAATTCCCACCACAAACTCATCATTCGGAGTTCATAACAACTCTTTTTTTTTTATGAAAAAAATATATATTGTAGGGCATTTCCTGTTGAAATAAGGGTACTCCCACTGCTGAGAGATGCATATTTCCAGAGTTATTACCATTCAAACCTGTGTTTCTCTGTCGTCCAATACAGGTTACTGGTAACTTTGTAACTTTGGGTAGGCGATCAGCCCCTTTAATAGGCAGGAACAATTCTGAGAAGTGACTGCTGGGTGGAGCCTACCTCCTCTCCTTAGCTTGCAGCTAGTCAATCCCCAACCAGTAAGATGTGTTCCTTGGTCAAGACACAAGCAAGAGAACAGTTCTGCTATAGTTTTAGCTTTTTTATTATTTTTCTGTTAGATGTGGAATACCACCAGTAGGACAATTCCCATCACCCAAATGTGGATAGCTCAGTTTACCAGGTGCTTTTGTGGACCTAAGCCCGGGGGGGGGAAATCGAGGCTGCAAGTTCTTTCCCCAGGAGTTGCCCACTTCTTCTTGAAATATGGTAGTCTGAAGACAGAAGACCTGCTGAAAATGGTAAGCCCCCTTTGTGTGCTGAAGTCCACATGTTCCATGCTTCCCCTCCGCACAGGGATCTCATTTGGAGTTCCTATTACATACTCATGCACTCACTGGGTTTATTCTGTATGTCTGTGAGATGTTTGGAGCAAGTTTCTGTAGTAACTTAACCCTTTTGCTGCTGGAAAGCACTTTTTTTGGGGGGGGGGGGGGTTGGGCACTTTCCCTATTGGGTTCAGTGTTTATTGAGTCTACTGTTTTTTTCTAGTGGGCTTTTGAGTGGTTTACGTTTGGTATTCACCTCGTTAACTTTATGGTTGTGCGCGTTTACCGCATAGACGCCATTGCTCCATTCACTTCTATTTTACAGTTTGGGACATATCTCTGCAACCGCTCACGTAGCGTGGTCAGAGATGGCTCAGATTGTTGGTTTTCCCTTGCTCTGTCATCCGGTCAATGTTCTGGGGATGTTTGGGACTTTAGGGGGCACCGGGCACTGTTGGGGTACTCTGTCAGCAAAACTACGTTTCCCTCAAGCTCCTGCTTGGCTCCCGTCACGGCAGTCATTTTGTGTATTCGCAGATCTAGTATCCTACGCAGGGCTTGAACTCTCCTTCTCGCCTCAACGGTTTAACCCTTCGCCTACCAGATAAGTCTAAATTAGCGATTCTGGGGTGCAGTAATTATCATGCACGCTTTATTATGGGTGTTTTGATATTTTGACTGTTTTTCTCTGTGAGAATGTCTACTCCGTTAGACATTGGGGCTAAACCTAAGGCTAAGGATACTGAGGTGTCTGTGTCCCCCATTGATCATTGCGCCTCATGTCAATCAGGGTTACCTAGAGAATACTCAGGTCATGTTTGCCCAGCATGTGCTGCTGCCACTGAATCTTCTGCTGGGGATGCGAGAGTTTAAGACTACTACCAGGCACCTCCGGTCCACCTTACAATGCCTTCCATCCACTTTACAGGGGGTCTTCAACTCGTTGCAGACCCCTGCCCCTATCAGATCTTCCCTGACTAAATCGCTGGGTGTACCTGATGTGTCTGATTCCTCTGAGGAGGAATTATTGGTGGACTCTGATGATGATGACTGTTCAGCTGTTCCTTCATCTCCGTTTTTTGGGAACCCCTTCGAGGCGGACCCCATTCCCTCAGCTGAGGACCTGATCAGTGTTGTGTTGTCCACCCTGAATATTCCCTGGACCCAAAATATATATATAATAGGGAGCAGATATATATAATAAACACTATATTAGGTCATATCCTCATAAAATACATGTGGGGTGCCAAGAATCTATTCATCATAATCTATCAAAAAATAAGGAAAAAGAATAAGGGAAAAACAGTAGATTCATTTTGGCGCTCAGACCAAAATATGTATAGTAACCAAGCAAAAAATGCTAAGATACACAATAAACTGTAAATATCAAAAATTCAATTTATTAAACATACATGTCGATAATGGCACAGTGCAAACACTACCCATCCCCCTGTACCAATAGGACAAAAGGTCCAAATCATTAAAACAAGCAACGTTGCAATAAAAGCAACCCCAAACCTACTGGACGCCCAAACATATACAGAAGTTTCAATGTACCCAATCATGCACAATTGCCCAAAGCGATAATCCAATGTGCATGATTACTGCACCAAACGAGACCAACCCTCCATATGAAAATACATACATATATGCAGAGATAATAAGTGCAATTTTTTAGAATATATCTTTTGTGACGTCACTAGTCTTGAGACTCTATTTTTTTCTATATGTTTATTTTTCACCATGCATGGTTGGAGCTTTTTATATCTCGTGGATTTATGGGGATGATATTATAATATCTGCATATATGTATGTATTATTTCATGGAGGGTTGGTCTCGTTTGGTGCACGTAATCATGCACATTGGATTATCGCTTTGGGTGATTGTGCATGATTGGGTGCATTGAAACTCCTGTATATGTTCGGGCGTCCAGTAGGTTTGGGGTTGCTTTTATTGCAACGTTGCTTCTTTTAATGATTTGGACCTTTTGTCCTATTGGTACAGAGGGATGGGTAGTGTTTGCACTGTGCCATTATCGACATGTATGTTTAATAAACTGAATTTTTGATATTTACAATTTATTGTGTATCTTAGCATTTTTTGCTTGGTTACTATACATATTTTGGTCTGAGTGTCAAAAAGAATCTACTGTTTTTCCCGTTTCCCTTATTCTTTTTCCTTATTTTAGGGCGTCTTCTGACCCCTGTTATGTTTTCCACCTAATCTCACACTTGTCTAAAATGTTTGCTAAACTTTATCCATTTTCTTACTCAGGTAGATGCCCCAGTTTCCAGGCTTTTTAAGTCAACTGCCTTGCCAGTGGCTAACGCCTCTGCTCTTAAAGACTAGACTGACAAGAAGCTTGAGACTTCTCTCAAGGCTATTTTTGCGACAGCGGGCTCTGCTCTTCGCCCTACCTTTGCTGCCGCATGGGTAAATAGGGCTGTGGCTGTTTGGACTGAACAGCTCAATTCTGCTGTCCGACAGGGAGCCCCTACTTCTGACATGTTGCGTCTTCTCGCTAATATTGCTGAGGCTCAGCATTATGTCTGTGCTGCCCTGTTTGAGGCTGTGCGTATGGTAGCCAGGGCATCTACCATGTCTGTAGTATCCAGAAGGGCTCTTTGGCTTAAGATCTGGTCGGCTGACCAGTCCCTGTTCGGGCCTGAACTCAAGGATCTCATCAATGAGGTCACTGGAGGGAAAAGTTCTCTACCAGTGGTCCTGTGGAAGAAGGCACCTGTTAAAAGGAATCGTCTTTTTCGTTCCTTTCAGGCAGGCTTGCGCCAAGCGACCCAGACGGTCCCTCAGGCTCAGCGCTCCTCATTCAAGCCTAAGCAGCAACGGAGATCCAAGTCCTCCACGAAGCCCATGGCTTCCAAACCTTCTTCTGCATGACTCACCAAACCTGGGTCCCCACCCGCAGCTAGGTGGCCGCTTACGCCACTACCTTTTAGCTTGGCAGGCCTCTGTGGTGGCCCCATGGTGGACCCATGGATTTTACAAGTGGTGGCCTCAGGATACAGGATTCCCTTCACCTCTCTCCCCCCTCCAAGGACCTTTGTTTCTCATTCTTCCTTGGGAGCAGAAAAGCGACGCCTTTTCAAGGAAGCTATACAGGCCCTTCTGGACAAGGCAGTCCTGGAGCCAGTTCCCCTTCAGCAGAGGGGCTTCGGATTCTATTCCAACCTCTTTGTGGTTTCCAAGAAGGATGGAGGCTGTCGCCCCATTTTGGATCTGAAGGTCAGGTCCCAATACCACCAGGAGTCTCTGCACACAGTGATAGTGGCCATGTCTCCTAGGGAGTTTCTGGATCTTCAGGATGCCTATCTGCACATCACCATTCATCAAGAGAGTCAGCAGTATCTCTGCTTTGCCTTCGACTGAGGGCACTTCCAGTTCTCTGCCCTCCCCTTTGGCCTGACCACAGCTCCTCAAGTCTTCAACAGTGTCCTAGGAGCTTTGATATCCGTTCTACATCAGAACGGCATCAGGGTGACTCCATATATGGACGACCTCCTTCTGAAGGCCTCGTCTCCGGAAATCCTTCACCAGCAGGTACAGGACTACATTCATGCTCTCTCCCATCACGGGTGGCTCATGAACTTGGACAAGTCAGATCTTGTTCCTTCTCAGAAGATGGTCTTTCTGGGTCTCTTCTCTGACACTCAGTAGGGATATGGTGTTTCTGACAGATGAAGTGGCTCATCAGATAGCATTAAAGGTCCAAGCTATCCTGTGTTAGGATCCATTTCCAGCCAAGAAGTTGTCATTCTTGGTGAGGAAGTTCATTTCCACCATAGAAGCAGTTCCGTTTGCCATGGCTCTATCACGGTGCCTGTGCTTCTGGCCACAGGCGGTGACATTATCACTTCCTGGTTTACTACCTCTCTTTTATTGGTTACGTGATTGTGACTCCACCCAGGGCCAGCCTTTATATACCTTGTCATAACTATTCTTGGGCGCCCTTTTATGGTGTACCTGTTCCTGACGTTAGTTCCTGTTTATGCTTGGCTTGGTATGACCTGGCCTGCCTGACGACGTTCCTGCGCTTCCTGATTTGCTAATTCCTGTTGCTGACTGATCTGGTTGAGAACCCGCTCCGTTGTTGACAGATCTGGCTGAGAACCCGCTCCGTTGCTGACTGATCTGGCTGAGAACCCGCTCCGTTGCTGACTGATCTGGCTGAGAAACCGCTCCATTGCTGACTGATATGGCCGTGCTACTGGCCTGGCTGAGTACTGTTACGCTGCTGACCAATCTGGCTAGCAAACCCGCATAGCTGCCTAGTCTGTTGTGTTCCCTCTGTAGTAGCGCCGTGTGGCGTTTTCTCTTATCTTGCCGACCTTAGGCTGAGCACTTGTTGCTGAAGCCGCTTACACTGTTCAACCGCCTCAGGCGGTGTGCACATGGTAAGTACCGGTTCAGTGCTGGATAGCTCTGACTGTGTTACTCTGTCATCTATACATGTCCTTCACTCCGCTTATTCTAGCTGGGCACACTTCCTGTGGGAGTTGCAGATATTCCTCTGGGCGTTACTTCGGGACCCTTTCTGTGCCTAGATCCACTAGGCAGGGTCATTGCTCGCTTTGCTCCCTGCAGTAACCACAAGGCTCAAGAGCCAGCTGTTGTGTGACATTACATCTTAGCACTTTTGTGCTGGGACACTGGTTGCCTTCTGTGTTGAGTTGCCTCGATCCACCCCTAGCGCTCTAGGGTCTCTCTTACCAGTAACGGTTGCCTTGGTCATGCTGTGACTCTAAGGAGCTAGGGTCTGAGCTGCCTTGTTCACTGCTAGGTTCCGTGTCTCCCAGGGCTCCTGGGTCGAATGCCAGTTACCTTCCTCTGGACTCCTAGCGACCTAGGGTCCTGTTGCCAGTACCTGGGCTGCATAGCCTCCACATATCCCTAGTCATCTAGGGTCTTGGTTGCCAGTAGTCTATTGTGGGCCTCCAGTCTATTGGGTTCAAGGATCAGTGCTATCATCTGCCAGTCATTGCCTCCATTTCTCCCTATCCCGCTAGGGGACTGGCTACTCTCACTACCTCTCTTCAGATTGTGCGTTACCTGCCTTTATGTATCATGCTATTGCTGTACTGTTATTGTGGGCTTGTGGCCCTTACATTTGCTGTTTGTACTTTATCTTAATAAAGTTATTTTAACCTTACCAGTCTTGTCTGAGTGTTCATCAAAAACCGTGACAGGCTCACACCAGGGAACTTCAGAGATTTCTGATCCTGGCCTTCAAGGGCCGTCCAGAACTCCTGGAAAGATCCCTGTCCCTCCCTCTTCAAGTGGAGCAGAGTCTCTCATGGTGGCTCAACCTGAACAATCTCCTGAAAGGTCGACCCTTCCTGGTGCCCTTCCGGACCACAGTGATGATGGATGCCAGCCTCTTCGGTTGTGGAGCGGTGTTGGGGTACTTGAGTGTTCAGGGCAAGTGGTCTCAGGAGGAATCTCTCCCTCCCATCAATGTCTTGGAGCTTCTGGTGATATTTCATGCCCTACATCACTGGACACGACAACTGGAGGATTGCCCTGTCAGGGTGCAGTCGGACAACGTCACATCGGTAACCTACATCAACAAGCAAGGCGGCACAAGAAGTCTTTCAACTTGGCTAGAGATCAAGGCTATTTTGTCTTGGGCAGAGTAGCATGTCCCTGCCATTTCCGCAGTTCATATCCCTGGCATAGACAGTGTTCTGGCAGGCTTCCTCAGTCGACACACAGTGGACAGTGGAGAGTGGGAGCTGCATCCAGAGGTGTTCAACCTCATCAACCAGCAGCGGGGTCTTCCATGCATCGACCTGATGGCAACCAGACACAACAGGAAGTTCCAACATTCTGCTCTCGCTGGGCGTATACCTTGGCTCTGGCAATGGATACCTTGTCGATTCCGTGGACGTTTCCTCTGGCTTACATCTTCCCTCCTGTTCTCCTGTTGTACAGAGTTCTTTGGAAGCTGAGACCGGAGCGCTGCCCAGTCATTCTGATTGCTCTGTACTGGCCCAGTCAGGCTTGGTTTCCAGAGCTTCTGGACCTCTCAGTGGCGGAACCTCTTCGACTTACCTCAGACCTTCTTCTGCAGGGTTATCTCTGGAAAGAAAATGTTCATTGTCTGGCTTTGACGGCATGGCTATTGAATCCTCAATTTTGAAGAAGAAAGGGAGTGGTGGCTACTATGCTTAGTGCCTGTTAGCCTGTTTCCTCTAAGGCCTACCATCAAGTTTGGTGTACCTTCCTGGCTTGGTGTGCTGACAAAGACCTATCTCAGGATTTTGACCTTCCTACATTTCTTTCCTTCCTCCAGGATGGTGTCGATAAGGGTCTCAGTCTGAGTTCTCTTAAGGTTCAGACTTCTGCGCTCTCTGTCTTTTTTCAGTGGCGTCTTGCTATCATTCCGGATGTCAAGGTTTTCTTCCAGGGTGTTGCTCATACCCGTCCGGTGTTTAATTCTCCTGCTCCTCGGTGGGATCTTAACCTGCTTCTGGGGGTACTCCAGTGTCCTCCTTTTCAGTCCTTGGCTATCATTCCTCTACGTATGCTGACGTGGAAGATGGCCCTTCTCCTGGCGATTGTTTCTTTTTGCCGAGTCTTGTTGACCACCCTTTATGGTTTTTCACAAGGACAAGGCAGTGCTTCACACCTCACAAGAGTTTCTCCCGAATGTGGTGGTGTCTGAGTTCCACATCAATCAGGAGATTGTGGTTCCTTCCTTCTGTCCTAACCCTACTTCTGACAAAGAGAGGGATCTTCATCTGTTGGATGTTGTGCGCTGTCTCAAGTTGTATGTGCATCGCACTGAGTCCTTGAGGCAGTCTGAAACTCTATTTGTCATTCCTAAGGGTCCTAGGGCAGGAAAGCCTGCTTCTATGGTTACCATTGCTTCATGGATCAAGTCCACGATTCGTAGGGCTTACGAACTTCGGAAGAAGCCTGTCCCCTTCAGGGTTACGGCTCATTCTGCAAGGTCCATTGGGGCTTCTTGGGCCTACAAGAACCAGGCCTCAGCTAATCAGTTGTGCAAGGCGGCCACTTGGTCATCAGTGCATACTTTTTCTAAACACTGTCGTGTGGATGTGCCGGCATCGGCTGATGCCAGTTTTGGGAGAAGGCTCCTGGAGGCAGCCTTGCCTGTCTAAGATCTCTCTTAGTCTGTCGGTACTTTTTCACTTTTGAGCCCTGTTGGCTCTAGTTCAGTGTGCTGTGCAACAGTTCATGGGGTTTATTTTATCCCTGTTCAGTGTCCATTGACACTTTGCGGTTAGTGTTGAGCTATTTATGATCTGTAGGTTTATTGGTGCTCTGGTGACTTTGGGGGCCTGCGCCTGGTCCTTGCCTTACTTCCCGCCTCTGGGAAACTCAACGGTTGGACATCCCAAAGTTACCAGTAACCTGTATTGGATGAAAGAGAAATATGATTTTAGTCTTACCTGTTAAATCCTTTTCTCTTAGTCCATAAAGGTTACTGGTAACTTTGGGTAGGCGATCAGCCCCTTTAATAGGCAGGAACAATTCTGAGAAGTGACTGCTGGGTGGAGCCTACCTCCTCTCCTTAGCTTGCAGCTGACCAATCCCCAGTCAATAAGATTTGCAGATTAACTATTGACTAGGTAGTAAAAAGGTAAAGGAAGACTCCTGTGAGCATGAACCCGAAAGGACCCCCACGTTCTGCCACAGGATAGCCAAGCATGGTTCCTTGACAGGATGGGAGACCAGTAACCTGTATGGACTAAGAGAAAAGGATTTAACAGGTAAGACTAAGACTAAAATCCTATTTTTTTTTTTTTACATTAGCAGTGCCCTTTAGTGGTCAAATACCAAGTAGTATTCCGTTACATTCTAATGGAGAGGAAAGTCAGTGACATACAGTTCTCCACAGAATTTGATAGAATCTTCTGAGTCACTTCCTATCAGAACTTTCAAGAAGTAAACACAATAAATTCACTTCCTGATTATTGGAACTGTTATATAATATGAATAAAATAACTCACAGCAGTGGGAACTCCCTTGTTTTACTAGGCAGGAAAAACTCTATAACATATAGGTTTTCATAAAAAATGTTTACTGCTCCTTTAAATAAAAGGGTTATGTAGGTACGCTTACAGCTGGCTGCACAAAGGTAAGAGGAGCAATTCTGGAACAAATCAGCTACAGGACAAATTGTGACACTTTGATCTTCTAGAATATTGGAGAGGTCAGCCATACGCATAAAATAAAAGAGGAGAAATTGTGGAGCATTCCAACTGCACCACTGGGGACTCATGAAAGTTCCCTTTCAAATAAATGGGGAATTTAACCCATTGAATGGTAGAGAGGTATCCAACACCTTGCAAAGCAAGGCATTTGAGACCCCTCTAACATTCAGGGGGTTTAAAACCTCATTTACATCAATGGGGATTGTTTTTTCGCCCATGTTGCAGCTGACTACTTTTATTATATCAGTCTATCTCTGTATGGACTGCTGCTTAGATCTTTGGAGCTTGAACTTGTGGTGATTTTCACTGGAGGACACAATTTATAGATATCATAAACACTGCATCTTATTAAATCCAGAGACCCCACGTATTTATAATATGAGGGATCTTAATATATCTATATATATATAAAAGAAGACTTTGTGCCTGCCAAAACACACCCAGGGGAGGCATAAAGCAGGAGTTACTACTCCTATTGGGTGATTCAGTCATGCAGGGAGTTGGCCCGCCCCCACTATGCAGCCCGCCCACCACTATCAAAGTCAGAAAAAAACAATATGGCCGCCACTTGCTCCTACACCACAGACAAACACACATGCCCCACTCACACATGCCCCACTCACACACACAGACCACCACACACACATGCCCCACTCACACAGCACCACACAAACACACACACATGCCCCACTTACACAGCACCAAACAGACATGCCCCCACTCACACACACACAGCACCACATACACACACAAAGCCAGAAATACATATGGCTGACACACACACACAGTCACTCACCCTGACTCCCAGAGGCCTCAGCAGGACCTGTACTGCAGCACCAGAGGAACAAAATTGCACTCAAAGGGTTAAGGTAGGTCCTCATTGCTCAATTATTTCTTCACTGTCATCATTTGCCATGCAAGACACAGGACAGACAGCCATCAGATTCACACTTAACCCACTGACTGCCACAGGGTTGTGTATCAAGTTTTACCCCTCAGGGAGTGTGTTCAAACCCCTCACACTGTAAACTTGCATTTCCCTCCCACTTCTCCTCCTTCCCCAGCCTATTACTAACACTTTTCCACATTTATGTTAAGCCCCGCCCCCTACTCGCGATTAAGCCCCGCCCCCTTTTAACCCAGATTGCCCCATTGCTCTCTCCACATCAGCACCACATGAGGGACTCCACAAGTAAAAGTTCACAGGTATTACACACTCATGCCCCACTCACACAGCACCAAACACCCATACACACACACAAAGCCAGAAAGAAAGATGGCTGACACACAGTCACTCACCTTGACTCCCAGTGGCCTCAGCAGGACCTGTAGTAAAGCCACTGAATGGTGCTGCATCACCAGGGGAACAAAATGGCACTCAAAGGGTTAAGGTAGGCCCTCATTGCTGAATTACTTCTTCACTGTCACCATTTGCCATGCAAGACACAGGACAGACAGCCATCAGATTCACACTTAACCCACTGACTGCCACAGGGTTCTGTATCAAGTTTTACCCCTCATGGAGTGTGTTCAAACCCCTCACACTGTAAACTTGCATTTCCCTCCCACTTCTCCTCCTTCCCCAGCCTATTACTAACACTTTTTCCACATTTATGTTAAGCCCCGCCCCTACTCGCGATTAAGCCCCACCCACTTTTAACCCAGATTGCACCATTTGTCTCTCCACATCAGCACCACATCAGTCCCCTCTAGGGACTTCACAAGTCAGTGTTCCCAGGTATGAACACACTTCCCACTGCTATTTAACTCTGACATGCCTCTCTATACCTTAACCCTTTGAGTGCCAGAGGGGTACACAACTCATGAGCACATGTGTTTCTGCTCATATATGTTGCATGTCTGTGTGTGTACATCTCTGTTACATATGTGTGTCCATGTGTGCATCTCCAGTGTGTCTGTGTGTACATGTGTTTTGCATGTCTCTGCCGCTCACTGTGTGTATGTGCATACCTCCCAACATTTCACAGGGCCAAAGAGGGACACGTTAGTTTTAGGTGATATTATTGGGGGTGTGGCTGGTGGGCGGGGCATTAGTAAGAATTTTTAGGTTATTTCATGACCTATTACTGGCTATTTATGTAACTGAATAAATGATTTAGTTCAAGACCAAAGTATTTAATTTGCACAGACTAATGTATAAACACATATACTGAAGTTTATTGCTTTATTGCTGTAGAGCAAAGTAATACACACCACACAGTCAGGGCTGGTGCAAGGATTTTTGCCACCCTACGCAAAACCTAATTTTGCCGCCCATTTCGCTCTGCCCCTTGTGTCCCACCCCTTTATACCCTGCCTACTTATACCCAACCTCTTTTCATGATTGTCCTCTCTCGGCCCCCTGAGCCACTCTGCCCCTGTTCTGGAGATGCCTGTAAGAGATGCCCCCCACCAGCTCCAACTTGCCCCTTATCAGCTTCACTTTGGCCCACCAGTTCCACTTTGCCCCTATCAACTCCAACTTGCCCCCATCAGCTCCAACGTGCCCCCACCAGCTCCATTTTGCCCCCTCAGCTCCACTTTGCCCCATCCTCTCCAACTTACCCCCATCAGCTCCACTTTGCCCCCCATCCGCTCCAACTTGCCCCCACCAGCTCCACTATGCCCTCTCAGCTCCAACTTTCCACTATCAGCTCCACTATGCCCCCAGCAGCTCCAACTTGCCCCACCAGCTCCACTTTGCCCCCCCTCAGCTCCACTTGCCCCCCCTCAGCTCCAACTTGCCCCTCATCAGCTCCACTTTGACCCTCATCAGCTCCACTTTGACCCTCATCAGCTCCAACTTGCCCCCACCAGCTCCTCTATGCCCCCTCAGCTCCAGCTTTCCCCTAACAGCTCCAACTTGCCCCCATCGTCTCCACTTTGCCCCACATCTGCTCCAACTTGCCCCCTCAGCTCCACTATGCCCCCTCAGCTCCAACTTGCCCCCCATCACATACCTGTATCTACCGCGCAGTCTTCTCTTCAGTAATGCAGAGCGAGGCAGGAGATCATGACTCCCAGCACGCTCTGCATTACTAAAGATCCGACCAGATGAGGGAGCACTGTAGCAACATAGACCTGACTGTGTTGTGGTTCCTGGCGTGGTGTGTGTGGGTGCAGCTCTTCTCCGCTGCATGCCCCCGCCCCCAGTACGTGTGCGCCCTAGGCCGGCGCCTACCTCGCCTATATGTGGAGCCGGCCCTGCACACAGTCTGACCTCCTAAAAAGAGGGACAACAGGGTGGGAAAGAGGGACAGAGGGATTTGGCCCTCAAAGAGGGACTGGGATGTATGGTATGTGTCTGCCTGTATGCTGCATATTTATTTATTTAGAGTAATATAGCATTCACTAACAAAGAAAATAACATACACAAAATAAACTGTTTATGGGGTATGCTTTTAAATGGGCCAGTTAACATGTTGCCTGAATAAAAATGTCATCATGACCATCTCGTGCTGCATGACAGTGCAAGATTGTCATGTTGCGTATTGAAAGGACGCTTCACCATTTAATCCTTTGAGTGCCAGCGTGGTAAGGAATGCATTGAAAAGCAAACCGTTTATGGCATCTTTATTGATACATCCCATTAGCTGATCTAAAACTTAAAGGAACAGTAAACTTTTATTCATGAAAACACATTTTATAGAGCATTTCCTGCTGAATAAAACAAGGTCACTGCTGTCAGATGTTCTATTCAAAAATTATAGCAGTTCAAATAATCAGGAAGTGAATTTACTGTGTTTACATCCTGATAGTTCTAACTGACAGGAAGTGACAGGCAGTTTCTATCACATTCTATGGAAAACTGTATGTCTGATTTTCCTGACTTTCCTCTCCATTAGAATCTAACAAGAAAACTAATTAGAATTAGACCACTAGAGGGCACTGCTAATGTAAAAAAACATGGATTTAAACTGTAATAACTCTGTAAATATAAATCTCTCCGCAGTGGGTGTACCCTTATTTTACTCAATAGGAAAATCCCTACAATATATATTTTTTCATAAAAAAAGTTTACTGCTCCTTTAACCTTTAATATTTATCATTAAATTATTATTACATTTTTATTTAGAAAATGTTTTACCAGTTTATCAGTTTATCAGTGTGTCTGCATTTCACACACATGCGCCCAATGGTCATAACATGACGGGCAACGCCGTCCCATGTTGCTAGTTTAACATAAAACGCTTTTCTAAAATGTAAAAAAATGTAATTATACCGCAGCTCTGTGTATAGAAGGTAGCGACACCTTTGCTCGTGGGATACCCTTGCTGTTATTCATGCTCAGCCAATGACTTTCTGATGATTATGGGAAATGAAGCAAAAACAGCAGGAGCGCCACATGTTTTCTTGCCTTTTGTCCGACAGCATTCAAAAGTCAGATAGAAACACAGAAATCCCCCCAAAATTACTGAACAACAATGCTGGTTTAATGAGATGAACCGGATCCATTCTGGGGTAAATGAACTGCACCATAAAGGACAAATACAAATTCTTATTGATTTAAATGGGACTTTTAACTCGCTGCACGCTAAAGGGGTCTTTCTAGCATTAAAGGTGTCTAAGGTCCCATTTAAATCAATAGGAAGTTCGAGAATGTTGTTGCCTGCTATGGTGGAATTGCTCCAGAATTGTTCTAGCTGTTACTAATCACACACACTCACACACATACACTCACACACTCTCTCTCTCTCTCTCTCTCTCTCTCTCTCTCTCGTGGACAATTGCTAGCAGGAATACATGACACAGACTCCTTCAACTGCACATGGTATTAACCATTTAAGGACCAGAGGGATGTGCAGTTAATTTCTTCAAATGTGTTTTTGCATGCCTAAAGGTTTAAAGGGATAGTAATGTTTCAAAATAAAAGCAGCTCCAATTAATCTTCATATTTGGGCCATGGAGAGTGTTATTTCATTACTGTCAGAGCTGTAGTTCAAGAGTAATTGAATGATAAAATATCCCCCGCCCCTTTTACCTAGTGTAAGCCACCTCCACTGAGATGTGGAATCTGGTCTTAAGACCAGACAGCTCACAGCAAGTGACAATCTGAGATCAGTGAAAACTCTACTCACCCTTGACAGGTTTTTCCCTTATTCTAATTGCAAGCCATGTGGACACCACCTTTCTGTTTTGAGGTGAGCAATGTTACATCAGTAAAATGGGTGGTAGGGGGACACTTTATCATTCAGTTACTCTTGAACTACAACTCTGTCATTGAAATCACACTCTCCATTGCCCAAATACTATGAAGATTAATTGGAGATGCTTCTATTTTGAAACATTACTATCCCTTTAAGTAGACTTCTGCATTCTGCCTTCTTCAGTTTTAAATAAATGGTAAGCTACTGTAATGTCTGTCTCCATGGTCACGTTATCTTGAATTCATAGCTGCCTTTAGGATTTTCTGGCCTTAGTAGGATAATTGGGGTAAGATATTAATAGAAGATTTTACAACTCCTATTGTGAGAGGTTACATTTATCACCATCCTCATATTTTTCCTTTTAGTGGGATCCCTCAGTTGCGAAGTCACTATGTACCTTCACAGGTCATGAAAACATAATCTACAGTACCATATGGTCTCCACACATACCTGGCTGCTTTGCATCTGCCTCAGGTAACAAAGACTAAACTCTAATTTTTATATAACATATTATTTCTCCTTGTAATTTTTAATTTGAAATTGCCTTATGTTTAGTGGATAACTGGGATAACCAGATAATGAAAGAAGTGCAGTTTGCTGTTTATCTAGTCTACTGGTTTACCATATTTTGCAAATGTCTTAGACAGTCCACCAGGTGGCGGTCTAATAGTATTTTTTAAAAGGAGCCAGTGGTTTGCAGAAGAAAAATAAAATTAAGACAAGTAAAGTGTCTGCTGCAGTTGTATGGCAGTTCATACAGATGTTAATATACTTAGAAAAACTGGAGTGATTCTTAAGCAAACCAGTTGCATCAAAGTGGACAAATGCAAATTTCCTAAAATCCCATTTATTTAAATGTGGTTTTCAACACCTGGAATGATGGAGAGCCTCTAAATCATGACTGTTCTGCTTTGGGGACTTCACTAGCATTCATACAGTTAAATTCCCCATTTATATCAATGATAATTTTTATTTGTCCATTGATATTTTGGGCATGCTAAACATTCACAAATTATTTGAATAAAAAATTCTTAAAGGGATAGTAATACTTGAAATTAATTTTATTTTATATTGTAGCCCTTAAAAAACATTAAAAATGATATAAGTCTTATATCCCAAACCTTTATGGTTTGGGAGATATTCACAAGTAAAACAAAGTTCCCTTTTCCTGGCTGTTTCAGCCAAGTCTGCCATCTAGTGGACAGATTTGGAATCCGGTTCGCAGATCAACCGGCAGCTCTTTAGCAGTGCCGAGTTCAGGATCTTTAAAAAGAACTATTTAATTGGAACTGTGTACAAAGTGTGCCTGGCTTGCAACCACACTTTGTAGACCATTCCAATGAAGAAATTCTTTTTAAAGATCGTGATCTCAGCACTTCTGGAGAGCCGCGGCCAGTCAAGGGACCGGATTCCAAATCTGAGAGTTAGAACAATGACGTCACTCGAGGGGAAACTTTGCTTGTGAATATCTCCCAAACCATAAAGGTTTGGGAGATAAGACATATCATTTTTCATGTTTTTTTAAGTGCTACAATATAAAATAAAATTATTTTCAAGTATTACTATCCCTTTAAAGAGGAGCTATCACCCCTATACAAGTTTGAGTCATAATTAACAACTTATAGAGATTAGTTGAATATTTGTTTTAAATTTGTTTTAATTTGGCTAAATTTAAAGAATTCAAAATGATCTGGGTGCTTACTTCTGGTCAGGCTGTGGTTACAGCTCTGCCCTGCAGTCTGTCAATCTTCGTCTGCTCCCCTCCCCACTTAGCATCTCGATCCAACCTCCTCAGATGACGGAGGATTTCTACATATAAGTTTGTGCGCTCTTAAACTTAAAATTCTCAGGAAGTGAAATACAAAAAGTAAGTTGGAACTGACAGCATCACTCAGCAGTCTGTATAACATAAGTTTCTATGGAGAAATGGTTTAAATTTTCATAGCTCTTCCTAGCTCTTGAGACACTTTCAAGGATTTGAAAGGTTCTTATATGGACCCTTTACAACCCCTGTAAGAAACCTCTACTTTTCCGTTTACTTAAAAGTAGAAGAGTTTAGTATGCTGATTAAAATTCTGAAAACAATTAAGTGTTAACATAAGTAGATATGACAGTTTACACACAGATATTTAAACCACCTATAGATTTGAAACATCTAAAATTATGAACATGTTACCCACTGTTTCATGTGTAAGAAATCCAAATGATTCTTTGGGTTAATTTCCCATCAGTCTTATACAGTAGCTGTTTATTGGCATGCTCTTACAGGTATTCAGCTAATTTTTGTATTTATTTGCTCCAGAGAACATGATTATTAGCATATTTTTTACAGATGAAATCTTTTGGCAAACATTGATTATACAGACCATTAGTTTTCTCCTTGTGAATCTTGAAGTGTGTTTTTTGAATATATTTCTAATATGTTATTATTATTATTTGTTTAGTATTTCTGCTAGTAGAGGGAAAGGAAAGCAGTGTTGTACATCTGATAGAGGGAGAGGAAATCAATGCTGTGTATCTTATAGAGGGAAAGGAAGGTGGGGATATACATCTGATATAGGGAGAGGAAAGCAGTGCTGTGTATTTGATAGAAGAAGAGGAAAAGAGTGCTGAATGTCTTATAGTGGGAGAGAAAAGCAGTGCTGTACATCTGATAGAGGTAGAGGAAATCGATGCTGTGTATCTTATAGAGGGAATGAAAGCAGGGATATAGATCGGATGGAGGGAGAGGAAATCAGTGTTGTGTGGATCTGAAAGAGGAAGAGGAAGGCAGGAATGTAGAGCTGATAGAGGGAGAGGAAAGCAGTGCTGCGTGCCAGATAGAGGGAGCTGTGTATCTGATAGAGGAATAGGAAGGCAGGGATGTATATCTGATAGAAGGAGAGGAAAGCAGTGTTGTGTGCCAGATAGAGGGAGCTGTGTATGATAGTGGCAAAGGAAAGCAGTGCTGTGTGCCAGATAGAGGGAGCTGTGTATCTGACAGAGGAAGAGGAAGGCAGGGATGTATATCTGATAGAGGGAAAGGAAAGCAGTGCTGTGTGCCAGATAGAGGGAACTGTGTATGATAGTGGCAAAGGAAAGCAGTGCTGTGTGCCAGATAGAGGGAGCTGTGTATCTGACAGAGGAAGAGGAAGGCAGGGATGTATATCTGATAGAGGGAAAGGAAAGCAGTGCTGTGTGCTAGATAGAGGGAGCTGTGTATGATAGAGGCAAAGGAAAGCAGTGCTGTGTGCCAGATAAAGGGAGCTGTGTATGATAGAGGCAAAGGAAAGCAGTGCTGTGTGCCAGATAAAGGGAGCTGTGTATGATAGAGGCAAAGGAAAGCAGTGCTGTGTGCCAGATAAAGGGAGCTGTGTATGATAGAGGCAAAGGAAAGCAGTGCTGTGTGCCAGATAGAGGGAGCCATGTATCTGACAGAGGAAGAGGAAGGCAGGGATGTATATCTGATAGAGGGAGAGGAAAGCAATGCTGTGTGCCAGATAGAGGGCAGCACAGGTGCGCAGACGTCACTATGGAAAGATGTCTGTGCTGTTTCCTGCCTGTCAGTCTCGGAGCAGTGCATAATTCTCATTAACGTGATAATAATTCTGGCAACTAGCGCTACTGAGCAGCTAGTCACCAGATGGATAATTATTTGGGGCCACGTTTGCAAGGGGTGATAGTTCCGCTTTAAAGGATCAGTATCTCCTCTTAATAATAAGTACCTGCTTACTTTGGGCAGAAAATCCTAATAGGCAGTATGAATTAATTCTGCTTTGCTGGTTTAGGAAAAGGGTTGAACTAGATGGACGCAAGTCTTTTTTCAACTTAAATTACTATGTTACTATGTATTTTAAATAATAATCATTTGCATGGAAGGGGACATGATTCTTTTTGTGTTCACTGTAGTGCAGTTAGTTTGCCTCAAAATTCATCCACATTTCTTTAATACATTAGCTTCACTGCCTATTAACCCTTTGAATGCCTGAAGAGTATGTTGCTTTGCAATGCTTGAGGCAGGCCTCTGGCACTCAGAGGGTTAATATTCTCATTGCTGTTTAATTTGGAACGTACTCCTTTGATGCATTTACACTGTTTGTTTTCTCCTGCAAAAAGAACAGACAATTTAATTGTGGCACCCACTTACTTAAATGCATAATATGAGGTCAAAAAAGTGCACGTACAGCAGCAGCACCTGTTGTTAATCAAAAGATGATAGCTCTTAGCAGAGACAAACACATAAGGCCTGTACTCAGTTCACACAGAAGACTGTGAAGCAGTCCCCACAAGAAAAACGTGCTGTTTGCAAGGCTTTAGATGCTTGGCTAATAATAAAACAGACTCTCTTGATGATAATTTGGTATTTTATGCAGCACTGACAAAGTATTCCATGAAAAAACAAGAAGCGAGTGTGCTGCCTACAAAAGGAGATCTCTATAGTGTTTGGGAACTAATTGGATGTAATCCCTAATTTAACTTGTCTGTTTCTAGGTTACTGAGCTTTATGGTTTTCTAAGGTACAAACCACCCTGACACTTATGGCCTTAACATATTGTAATTATTAGACAATTGTTACTTTGGTTTCTGAGGGAAAAAAACCCTTCACGACTTAGAGAAGGAAACATAATTTGCCTTTATAGATGAAGCTTTGTGCGTATTTTGAATAAAGTGTTTAACACCATTCCCCCCCCCCACCACCAACAATATTTCTGAACACCAACCCTTGGAAGGTATTGAGTATGGAAAGCATATTGCTAATAAGGAAGTGTTTTTCTTATACGTTACACTTTGTGAGAGGTGGACCATTTGCCCTCACCCAATTCAAAGATACGGTAATCTGCAAACAGGAAGTTGAGCAATTCTAGAGGAAACAAAATACGGTTTGGGGTAACAAGATAAGTGCCCAATTCCCCATTGATATAAATGAGGTTTTCAACAGTGTGAATGCTAGAGTGGTTTTAAATGTGTAGCCTTGCAGTGAGTTGGACAACATTTAAAGGTTTAAAACCCTTTTTTTAATTCAATGGAAATTTTTATTTGTTCCCTATGGTGCAGTTGGTGTGCTCCAAGTTTCCTTAGAACATCAGCCTCAATACTTTCTTCATCTGCTAAAATATCCTGGGAGCTATATCTACTGAGGTTATATGTACATATCATTTAACCATCTGGAATTAAAGTGACAGTCAGCCTCCTTTTTTTACTTTCTCTTACGTCCTATCTGTAACTCAGAAACCAAGGGGTAAAGTATCCTCTGGCCAAGACTGCAGAGAACTTGCTTAAAAGGGATCACTGAGTAGGAGACTCCCTCCTTACTTCACTTTAGCCCCACCATACATTCTCAGTTGTAAATAGTGACTTCATTTAGTGTGCGTCAGCAAAGATTCTCAGTTAGCCAAATATGATTGGTGAAAGTATTTGTTTAAAACGTCACTAAACCTAAACTGTCACCATGTAATATTAACCCTATATATGTGTGAAATCACTAAGAGACTTACAGTGGCTTTAATAGCAACATATAGCACTTATCCTATATAATAATTCGCTAAAACGTGTGTAACAACGCAGTCATGCACAGTAGAGACTGCTGCGAGTGCTGCAGTCATGCGCAATAGAGACTGCCCTCACAGCGGCTGATACAGAGCTGGACGCTTGCAGCGGCGTAGTCAGTCTCTACTGCACATGACTGCCCCGCGACCGGCTGGCAGTGGCACTGTGGCCCGTGTAACTGGCTCTTCAACTAGTACTGATATATTTCAAAAGTTAGAGCGCCAATTTAGTGAACTCCACCTCTCAAGTGATTATCATCAGCACTCGGATTCACTGTGGTTTATGTTTACTCAAATAAGTCAAAAGTGTATTCAAGGGATAGTAATACTTCGTTTTAACTTTATTTTATTTTGTAGGCATTAAAAAAACATGAATAATGATATAAGTCTTATCTCCCAAACCTTTATGGTTTAAGAGATATTCACAAGCAAAGTGTCCCCCTCCCGCCCCTTTTACTGATGTAACACTTTTCAGCCAGGGCAGAAGGGAGCTGCCCAGGTAGACTGCAGAGAGGGACAATCTTCAATTAAGATAACAGAAAAACCTGAAAAGCTTGTCAAGGGGGGCAGGGATTTCATTGTTTTCAAAGGAATAAGAGTGTCCCCTTCTGTTATCTGTCCAGTCTATGGACTGCATTCCACATCTGAGAAGAGATTGTTTACAGTAGGTAAAAGGGGCGGGAGGGGGAAACTTTGCTTGTGAATATCTCATAAACCATAAAGGTTTGAGAGATAAGACTTATATCATTCTTCATGTTTTTTTAATGCCTACAAAATAAAATAAAGTTAAAATGAAGTATTACTATCCCTTTAAGTGGTTACACTGGTATAGTGTTTGTAACCACGTCTGTATGTAAAACCACCAGGAGACCTGTACCTAGCATCAAAAGGGCAAGGAGCTCCTCTTCTAATCTGTTTCAAAAGTGAAACTATTTCAGTCCCTTAATTTGCTGCTGCCAACACCCAGGTCTCAGAATTAACAGTGGTTCACGTATTTACACAGGATAAGAGTAGATTGTTCAATCTGCTTGTATCATCCACATAATGGACTTAACAGAGCAGAAATTAAAAGAACACACCATCCTTCATGCAGCGTTGTCTGAGCACACAATGTTCTGATAATTGTACCTTATTATGATATCTGTAGAAAGTAAACTAATTCACACATGACCAGTTAATAACATGAGTAAATTATAACTAGAACTAAGTGGAAACACGGAAGAGGAAACAGAGAATTCCCCCCCAATATCACCACCAAAAGTAGCTCTTTATTAGAGGCACTCATAAAAAAGTGACTAAAGAATTACAAAAGTATATAAATGTTTATTGTATTCAAAAAAATGACAGATCACATTTAAAAACATGTAAAACCATAGCAGTCCAGATAGAGTTCCTGAGTCTGTCAAGTCCATAAATGCAAAAATATACAAAACTCGTGTAATAATTCTGTAAGACAAACTAATCATCTGGAAGGGATACATCAAAACTAACATAAATAGTATATTCGCAGTGTGCACTGTGTAGGTTCCATTTGAAATCTCTTGTGTATAAAAAATATTAAACATCTAAAGTGACATATATGAACTATTATGGACAAATAATGAACTAGCATAAAGTGAAGGACAAAAAAATAAATAGAATATCGAGAATATGAATATGAAATATTTATCTCCCAATAAGCAACAGATCACCCTTAACCGGACATTAGAGAGGGACTGCAAACACAGGAACACTCATCTGGAACAACTGACCATCCCAACACGTTTTGCCGAATGGCTTTGTCAGGGGATAATGGTCAAATACAACTATAGAAATATTTAAATGTTCCAGGAGCCAATTGAATGTTGAAGGAGCGTCACATGTTTTGTTCATGTGATTTGAATCGCGCAAAAAAACATAAACAAAGCAAAAATCCATTACTTGTCTAAAGAAGTCTGTATACACGTATAAAGAGATGCCCCATCATGTCACATAATATCGCATCCGTGCCATTCAACAGTGTACTCACACTAACAGAGCTTATTTCGTATTTCTATTATTTCTAATGCGAAAATATATATGCATTTATTTATTTGGCCCAGTCAAAGTTGCTCGTAGTATACACTTACGTCAGATATCCCATGCAATCAAAACAGGTTATGTTTGGATACTTAAGATGCCCATTCATCAGTAAGTCACATTATAATAGTGCTAAATTACTAAAGAGCGACATGGCTAGACCAATACCAGTGCCGCTTCGCAATAAGAGATCACACTTAACGAAATAGACATATTCAAATCCATGCCCCGTTAATACGATCACACGCATGCGCAATTACGATAACACCATGAAGAGATGTGGAATCAAATTTCTTTCGTTGTATACTCGACAAAAGGGCGCATACAAATCCCTGCCCCATTGAGATGATCATACGCATGCTCAACTATTGTGATACTGCAAGTATATCTTGAGACTTAGTGCTCATTAGATCTCATCTTATTACAATGCACCAAGCTCCATAGATAGTTCTGAAGGATTAGAAAAACATTTGGAATTACTACTAAACTCGTTCAGCAGCAATACTGAGAATCTAAGTATAAGAATACACAGAATGTACCATATCAATTGCTATCTCCATTTTGTAGCAAAACAATGTATTTAAACATATCAATGATACCTACTACAATATTCAAAGTAACATGATCATATAACTTTGTATACAAATATTGATCTTTGTAAACATCCCGAACCCACGAAAGAGTACTACAGAATCCTGCATATCGTAAGTTGCGTAATAAGATTTATGCATACTGTAGGGGTCTATATTATTATATCCATCTTAATGGTAATCACTATCATAGGGCACATATAAGTGTAGCCATATTCTACATGCTCTAATCTACAATACAAAATGCTCTGCATTAGTTAGCACATGAAACATCCTAATCGAGGTCTATAAGTAAGTAAGTAAGTTTGAATATATATAAATATATGTATATAATCTTTCACAGTTTTTCTTTTCCTTTTTTTGGTTCTTACGTTAATGTACGGATCATGGATGTTCCTGGGGCCATTGTGAATGTTGAATATCTGTGCCATGACAACAATGTATTCAAATGGGGTCCCTATGTGATACTTATAGACCTTGATTAGGATGTTTCATGTGATAACTAATGCAGAACATTTTGTATTGTAGAATAGAGCAAATAGAATATGGGTATATTTATATGTGCCCTATGATAGTGATTACCATTAAGATGGATATAGTTATGTTGACCCCTACAGTATGCATAAATCTTATTACGCAACTTATGATATTCAGGATTCTGTAGTACTCTTTCGTGGGTTTGGGATGCTTACAGAGATCAATATTTGTATACAAAGTTATATGATCATGTTACTTTGAATATTGTAGTAGGTATCATCGACATGTTTATATACATTGTTTTGCTACAAAATGGAGATAGCAATTGATATGGTACATTCAGGGACGGATTTACAATAAGTGCTGAGCTCCCTCGTCGGCTCTTTAGGAATGCAGAGTGCTGGGAGATGAAATCATGTCCCAGCGCTGTGCATTCCTGAATAGGAGACCGCACGGGAGCTCCAGCAGCTACAGGACTGTGCCAAAGGAGGAATAGATGACAGATCTCTTGCCAAGGAGGTAGGAAACGGACAATGGGGGGAGGTAGGAAACGGACAATGGGGGGAGGCAATGTGAGGGCAACATGGAGATGGTGAGGGCAAGTTGGAACCGAAGGGGGGCAATGTGAGGGCAACATGGAGATGGTGGGGGCAATGTGCATACCTGGGAACTCTCCGGTTTTGCCCCAGAGACTCCGGATTTCAAAGTGAATTACCGGGTCTCCGGGGCAATGTGTGAATCACCGGGTGGGCAGAGTTTAAGTAGAAACTCTGCCCACTTGTGCTCCATCCTGCCCGGTTCCTCCCACTCCCCGCCCTCTTACATTCATTTTGCATGGGGGTTTTGTGTTTTTTTGTCCCGCCCCCCCGTGACTAAGCCCCACCCCTTTTATGACGTGATTTGCGTCATTTTCCTCCCCCTGGGCACTGACGGGGTTTCAAAAGTTCCCAGGTATGGCAATGTGGAGCTGATTGGGGGCAAGTTGGAGCTGATGGGGTGGGGGGCAATGTGAGGGCAATATGGAGATGGTGGTGGCAATGTGGAGCTGATGGGGGGCAAGTTTTAGCTGATGGGGAGCAATGTGAGGATAATATGGAGATGGTGGGGGAAATGTGGAGCTGATGGGGGGCAAGTTGGAGATGGTGGAGGCAATGTGGAGCTGATGGGGGGCAAGTTGGAGTTCATGGTGGCAATGTGAGGGCAATGTGGAGATGATGGGGCAATGTTAAGATTAGGAGCATTGTGGAGGTGTCCAAAGGAGATGGCCAAGGGGGGGGGGGCGCTTCAGATTTCTGTGCCTACAGGCTCCTGAGATGTAAATCCGGCCCTGGGTACATTCTGTGTATTCTTATACTTAGATTCTCAGTATTGCTGCTGAACGAGTTTGGTAGTAATTCAAAATGTTTTTATAATCCTTCAGAACTATCTATGGAGCTTGGTGCATTGTAATAAGATGAAATCTAATCAGCACTAACTCTCAAGATATACTTGCAGTATCACAATAGTTGCGCATGCGTATGATCGTCTCAGTGGGGCAGGGATTTGTATGTGCCCTTTTGTCGCGAAAGAAATTTAATTCCACATATATTCATGGTGTTATCATAACTGTGCATACGTGTGATTGTATTAATGGGGCATGGATTTGAATATGTCTATTTCGTTAAGTGTGATCTCTTATTGCAAAGCGGCACTGGTATTGGTCTAGTCATGTCGCTCTTAAGTAATTTAACACTAGTATAATGCGACTTACTGACGGATGGGCGTTTTAAATATCCATACATAAATATTTGTATGGTTGTATTTGACCATTATCCCCTGACGAAGCCATTTGGTGATACACATTGGGATGGTCATTTGTTCCAGATGAGTGTTCCTGTGTTTGCAGTCCCTCTCTAATGTCTGGTTAAGGGTGATCTGTTGCACATTGGGAGATAAGTATTTCATATTCATATTCTCGATTTATTTTTTTGATCTTCACTTTATATTAGTTAATTATTTGTCCACAACTGTTCGTATATTTCACTTTAGATGTTTAATATTTTTTATACACAAGAGATTTCAAGTGACACAGTGCACATTTAGAATATATTATTTATATTGGTTTTGATGTATCCCTTCCAGATGATTAGTTTGTCTTATAGAATTATTATATGAGTTTTGTATATTTTTGCATTTATGGACTTGACAGACTCAGGAACTCTATCTGGACTGCTATGGTTTTACATGTTTTTAAATGTGATCTGTCATTTTTTGGGAATACAATAAACATTTATATACTTTTGTAATTCTTTAGTCGCTTTTTTATGAGTGCCTCTAATAAAGAGCTACTTTTGGTGGTGGTATTGGGGGAATTCTCCTCTTTGTTTCCTCTTCCATGTTTCCACTTAGTTCTAGTTACTGTTTATTGGCTCTAGAGTGCACCTTACCATTATGGTACTCCTATATCTATAAGTGACTTTACAGACTCCAGTGCCTATCCGATTCTTAGATATAACATGAGTAAATTAAACGTGGCTTTTATGTAAGCTGACATCTCTGTGTGGCAGGCCTAAACGCTGATGCGAGTTTCACCAAACTGGCTTTGTTTGTGTTTAGATAGATACAGGTGTACGGTAACACTTAATTCTATTTAAGTAACTAGTTATCTTAGCTAAATAACTTTATCATTACTCCAGATATTCCCTTTTTTATTTTCTTGTGTGTTAGGTTTATACCATAGCGCAGAGTAAATGGGTCCTGGGGCATTGAGAAGACGCTGGGCATTATAAGAATTATTAGCTTGTCTGAGCTGAACTCTGCATGATACAAAATAGACTGAAGAGGACAAGATTTCCTGTATTTAGAGTGCACAGGTCCTGTCAGTATGTCCCTGTCTGTTTGTCTGGCAGCCACACTTGCACAATCTGTGGTGATTTTGTTAGACTGATACTCTGTTTTGTTTCACTTTGCCTTATTTTTACTTTATTTTAAATTTATTTTCTGCCTTTTCACTGGTGATTAGTGGTTCACAGGTGTTTTGGGGCTCTGGAGCTTTTAAGAATGGGCATGTGAGGTGGACATATTGGATTGGGTCACATACTGTCTCTGCTTCATCGGTTGCATCCTGGTGGGTATAAATGGGCTTATTCTGCTTCTCTATTTTTAAATTGCATATCGGTGTCTCCAGGGCTCCCCTCTCAATATCGGAAGGCACTAGTGCACAGTGGCTGGAGAACTACCACTACATTTTATAATGGGTCATGGGTCTTTAGGAGATGAGAAGAGGAGGTTATTCACTGGACCCCTTCCTTTTTAACTTCAAAGGATGAGGCTGGTCTCTCCCTCATTGCATACCACTTTAAGCCTTTCAGTCAGGAAAGTACTTTTATTTGACATTATATATTATGCACTTGCAAAATACGTAAGGTGAAAAGAGAGTCTGACTGCTACTTTAACCCCTTAAGCACCCATGACGTGCTCATGGAATTCAGGGATCACGTGGGTACCCCTTTATCCAGTGCGGCAAAAAATAAAAACGCCTGGTGGTCCTTAACTGCCAGCTGCGCCATTATGAAGTTAATAGTGCTGAACCATTTGTTATCATATTTATAATGGTGGGTTATCCATATAAATGTGATATCAAAATAAAGTCTTACTAAAAAATGGTATATAATTACTGTGGACAGACTAAATGAATTAGAGGAAAAATACTGTTGAACAAAGGCATACTAAAGAGTCCAAAATTGTTCTTGTCCTCAAGTTTCAAAGAGCCCTTGTCACTAAGGGGTTAAAACTCTATAGACAACTTTGAAACCATGTAAAGACATATAGCATCAATTCATCAGTTATACTTTTCTTTAAAATTAGAAGAGAATAGATCCAGGGCACATCTCCCCAAAGAAGGTGATTGGATCTTTTTCCATCCCTAGGAATAAGGTTGACCTGCTCAATAATTATACTTGCAAATGAGCTGCAGTATGATTAAATAAGAAACTATAATGGTACAGGGCTAAGTTTATCCCTTTTAACCCGTTGCCAATTTCTCAGTTGCAATATGGATATTGCTTTTATGCTCAGGAAACTTCACAAAGCCCATTCTGTCAGTCTTGCTGGTATACGCAAGTCTGCAAGGACATTTGAAAATATACACACATTAATCAGATGGGCAACTTACAAATGGTTTTATTATAGTCTTTTTCCCTGCCAGTTGAAGCTTTGGCCAACCTAATCTATCATTTAGTTCACCATATAGCCCATTTGCACCATTATAAGTAGAGAGATTAACACCATTACATTACCAAGCTTTAAAGATGAGACATAGGGCTTTACCTCCCTCAGCCCTAACTGACAACACCCCTGCCTCTTGGGGACAATTGATACATTTTCTTGAATTTAGCACTTACAAGTGCTTCAGTTGTGGCACAGAGATTTTGACAGTATACTATTTACGTTTTGTAACCAAATCATATTTTATCAGTCTATTTTTTATATCTTACCTCTTACGCATGTGGTTTGAGAATAACTCCTCACTGATTCACGTAATGAGTTGTCACTTCTACGTACAGAGTTAGACTGATTATTGTATAATTTTCCTAGACTCAGTATGGTAGGTGTATTCAAATAGTACTCTGGGGACTCCATCCGTTCAAATCCTAGGACAAATGTAGGCAACCTTTTGGCTAAAGGCTGCTTGGGGATGATGGGATATATTGTCTATAGTACAGAAAAAAATACACATATAGCACCCTGATAACTGTTTTTAAAGACTACTTAAAGTGTTAAAACAAAATATTAATACACTCATTTCTGTATGCATGTCTTAAAGGGGAACTACCAACCCGCAAAAACTTCATCCTAATTAAGTCTTCATCTGGCGACTAGCTGCTTAGTAGTGCTAGTCGCCAGAAATATTACCTGGTTTGAAAGATTTTCACTATGGCAAGATGTCCGTGCTTCCTGCTACTGTCCGCCTCCGAAAAAAAGTAGAAAATCTTTCAAACCAGGTAATATTTCTGGCGACTAGCGCTACTAAGCAGCTAGTCGCCAGATGAAGACTTAATTAGGATGAAGTTTTTGCGGGGTGGTAGTTCCCCTTTAAAGATAGGAGGGGGCTAAAACAGGACTTGGCTAATTCATATTTTTTTATATTTGTAACATTTCTTTTATCTTCTCGCTCGCTCTTTCTCTTTGTTTGCTTGCCTGTTGTATCTAAATAGTTGTGCTCTTTTCTCCTGCCCACCTTTCCTATGTAACTCTTTTGACCAAGTCTCAAATACTTAGGAAAAATGTGTACTTTTACAAAAGGTGCAAACTGAAACAACTATGCTAAGAAAAGGGAAATAAATGGTATCCTGTGCTTTGTGTGTGTTCAATACCTTTATTACCATAGCTCTCCGAGATCCCAAGGCCCCAGGACAACTCTCCACCCAATGCCTCCTGCATACCAGTGAGGCATAGCTATGCATAAAGATGTTTTATAGGCTAGTACAAATCAATATTATTCAAACTTAGATGTTTGATTGCTATCTCTGATGTGTATTTAAAGCATGTATAAAACTCCTCCTGGTATTTTCGTTTTATTATATTTTTTTTTTGGAGGGAGGTGGTATAATTTTTGCTTTATTGACTACAATGGGTGTTCAGATACATTTGTGAAATGTCTAGAAATACTTATTACTTTTCCATGAAATCTTACTGTACTTCCTAAGGTGGCTGTTGTAAGATGCTTATTATCATCTGCTATCCACTTTCATTAATTCTTACTACCAAACAACATATTTTTTCTGCTTCTTTCAAATGTATGTAATTAAAAACATGAACTGCTAATTGTACCAGTGTTCTTTATTATACCAATCCATGTTCTGATGTCGCAAGTTATTTCAGAAAGATAAGATAAGCTGGGAGCCTAAGAGGATGTGGTCCAGCAGCATATGCCTGATCAATGTCTAGCTAACAAAGAAACTCCAGTCATCTGGAAAATGTGATTAAATAAATGACATAAATAACAATGGCCTAATACCTCAAAAGGATGTAGTGATTCATTATGTTGCCTGTGCAGAATCTCTATTTACTACCTGGAAATCAAAGTGATTTTCTGTTCAGTCACAGTGGAAAAGCACACATCGCCTGTCTGTTTTTTGTGCTGTTATTGCTTTTGTATGTAAATGTGTGTCTTGCACACACACACGCAGTGCCTCACATAGAGATTCACATACTGTGTGTGTGTCACACAGAAACACATTTCATGTGTAATAAAATTAAATTGTGTCCGCCACAAGCACCCCCCCCCCTTAGACCATACATTTGTATGTCACCCACAACCTATTAAAGTCCCACACACTTCTGTCAGTTTCCTTACCCCCCATGCCAGTCTTCCTCTACCAATATAGATGTCTGTCTGTATCCCACACAGGTTCGGGCACAAACAGAAGGTGGCTGGTAAAAGTGAAGAGGCAGCAGCTGAGCATTTATATGACACATTAGGGAAATCAGACAGTTGAATAGAGGAAAGTGATATGTGTGTGCAGCTGCAATTATTATAACTGTTGTAGTGGGAGAAGAGTATGCAATGCATTGCTTTTCAATGTGTTGTGCAGTGTTTTGTCAATCAAATGGTGTGTAAGCAAATTCATGTTTACTCATTTGGTGTGAGCCATGTTCCCCTCGTCCGTAGTTGTCTGGTGGATTTTGTCGGTGGGAGCATGTAACAGCATTTGATGATTGCGTGTGAGTGTTGGAGTGGTTGTGATTGTCTTATGCCGAGCATCCAAAAAGCCTGAATAGTAATAAACAATAAAAAGCAAAGTGTAGTCCATCACGGCGGCCTACCGTGATGTGGCAGCTAGGTCTCCAGTGCATTGCAAAGTATTTGTGGGGTGTACTCCGCTGTTCCCTGTAGCTCTCCATTATTTAGCCTTTACTCTGACGTGGTGACTGCTTCCCTCATCTGGTTTAGTGATGGTGGTAATGGTCATTCTTTTCTGCTGTGCAATGTGCTGGACTGGCCTCTGCCACATCACTGAGTTTCAGCAGGGCTGGATTTACATCTCAGGAGCCTGTAGGCACAGAAATTTGAAGCACCCCCCCCATGGGCCATCTACACTGGACACCTCCACAATGCTCCTAATCTCCACGTTGCCCCCCATCATTGCCACATTGCCCCCCATTAGCTCCAGCTTGCCACCATCATCTCCATAACACCCTCACATTGTGTAACGGTTTTTTTAAGACACTCAGACCAGCAGGTAGAATAAAACACAGTTTTATTAAAAAAAAATAAAAATAAAAAATAAAGAGTAAAGAACGCCCTCTACAGGCAAAACAAAAATAATAGTGATCAAAGACTGAAATGCTATCACAGGTTAAGTATACAGAAGCATAAGTATCACATATACATCTCAGGATAGGTACACAGTAGCGAGGATACTCAATGGTTAAATACAATGCTCAGTCAGTCTCTGTTGTGGTGTTTGGCACGCCCAAGATGGTGATAAGGCAGCTATTAGTGAAAGTTCTTAAGGCTAGAATGCTGCAGCCAGTACTGAATAGTGGTGGAATCTGCAGAGAAGTTGCAGTGAATAGCCCCCACGGGCGTAGCAATGGAGACAACTTAATCTGCAAGTGCTTGAGTCGATGGCCCCCACGGGCGTAACAACGGAGACTGCTACAATTCAAGAGCTTGCCAATAGCCCCCACGGGCGTAATAACGGAGACCAACTGCACAGGAAAGACTTGAGCCAATAGCCGCCACGGGCGTATACCGGAGACAACCTGCAAGAGCTTGAGCCAGTAGCCCCACGGGCGTAACAATGGAGACTGCTATAATGCAAGAGCTAGCCAATAGCCCCCATGGGCGTACTAATGGAGACCACTCTGTGCTGCAAGTATATGAGCCAATAGCCCCCACGGGCGTATACCGGAGACAATCTGCAAGAGCCAATAGCGCCTCTACCGGGCGCGGTAACGTAAACCGACTACTCTGCTGATTACAAGCCGGCTCTGCAGAAGTAGCTACCAAACAGTATAGGCTCAGCAAGTTACGTGAAGGCTCAGATAACGAAATGGCAGCACTGCAAGGGTTAAGCAGCTCATGGATCGAAGGCTCAGCAGTCGTGGAAAGTGCTCTGCAAGAGTCAGGGAAGGCTCTGCAACGGAAGCACAGCTCTGCAAAAGATAACGGAGACTCAGCACTAGAGGCACAACTCTGCAGGAGTTACAGAGGCAAATGATCAGCCTGGTAAGCGAGCTCAGCGGAAGTCAGAGTGTCGCCACGGCGACACTAGCAGCAGGAACAAGCAGGTCTCTGGAACAAGCCGGTTCAGGTCACAGAGCAGGAAGTCAGCCAGGCCGGGTTGGTACATGGAGGCGGTTCTCAGACAAGCCGGATCAGTCACGAGCAGGAATGTCAGCCAAGCCGGGTCGGATCACGGAGCAGGAACACAGGAGCGTAGTCAAGACAGGCCAAATCGGTACACAGGAATCAGGAACGCACGAATACAGCAACAGCAACACTGGCTCTGGTACACCACGAAAGGGCACCTGACAGGTTTCAATGGCCAGGCATAAAAAGGTCACCAGGGGCGGGCCAAACAGACTCAGCCAATCAGAGCGCACCACAAGCGAGAGTGACAGAGAGGGATCATGGGCACCATGATAGTTTGCCCCCATCAGCTCGACATTGCCCTTACAATGCCCCCATCAGCTTCATATACCATATTGCCCTCACATTGCCCCCATCAGCTCCATACTGCCCCCATCAGCTCCATATACCATATTGCCTTCACATTTACCCCCATCAGCTCCACACTGCTCTCACAATGCCCCCATCAGCTCCATATTGCCCCCATCAGCTCCACATTGCCCCCACCATCTCCATGTTGCCCTCACATTGCCCCCCCCCCATTGTCCGTTTCCTACCTCCCCCCGCTGTCCGTTTATTACCTCCCTGGAAGGAGATCTGTCATCTGTGCCTCCTTTGGCACAGTCTTGTGGCTGATGGAGCTCCCGCGCGGTCTCCTATTCAGGAATGCAGAGCGCTGGGAGATGATGTCATCTCCCAGCGCTCTGTATTCCTAAAGAGGCGACGAGGGAGTTCAGCACCTACAGGACTGTGCCAAAGGAGGTACAGACCTGTCCTGCCGGGGAGGTAGGAAATAGACAACCGGGGGTGGGTGGGGGGCAATGTGAGGGCGAGCGAGGTGGCTATTTAAAAAAAGAAAAGAAAAAAAAAAATCACAATGGCAGGTGCCCCTCGGTGGCGTGCGTCTGTAGACAGGTGCCTACATTGCCTAATGGCAAATCTGTCCCTGAGTTTCAGTGACCCACATTAGCATACCTGGGAACTTTTCATGCAGGGCTACCCGGAGGGTAACCCTGTCAGTTCCGAAAATTACACGATTCGCCTCATAAAAGGGGCGGGGCTTAGTCACGGGGGGGGGACAAAAAACCCTGCAAAATGAAGGTAAGAGGGCGGGGAGTGGGAGGAACCGGGCAGGATGGAGCACAAGTGGGCAGAGTTTCTACTTAAACTCTGCTCACCCGGTGATTCACACATTGCCCCGGAGACCCGGTAATTTAGTTTGAAATCCGGAGTCTCCGGGGCAAAACCGGAGAGTTACCAGGTATGCACATTAGGCCATCGTGAGGTTCAGTGCCAGGTGGCTGAGGCAGAAACACTGAGTGTGTAGGCCACGGGATGGTGGTAGGCCTCTTACCTGCAGAGGCAGCATATTGGCATCATCTTTCTGGGTGAGGGCATTTTGTGTGTGTGTGGAACAGGAGCAGGTTTTCAGCATAGTAGAGAGGGTGAGACCATTTTGTGTGTGGAGAAGATTTAGGTTTTGGTGTAGGGGAGGTTCGGGTGAGGGCATTTTGTGTGTATGATATTCAGCCATGTTTTTTTCTTTTTCTAGACGGAAGTTGGGGAAGTGAGCATGGGGCTCTGTCTTAGAGAGAGTATAAGCAGTACCCGGCAGGGCCATTCATCATGTCATGTGAGAGTTTGATGTCACTGGCTTAAACTCGCTGCAAACTGCCTTCATGATGTCAATGGGAGTCTCTCCAGCTCTTCAAGGATAATAAATATGGCCATATGTTTTATGCGGCCCTTAATAGTTTGAAGCACTGTTAGTCCCAATGTAAATGAATGTCACAGCTTTAAACCTTTGTGTTCCATGCCGTGATGGTTCACTTAGAACAGTGGTTCTCAACTCCTGTCCTCAGGACCCGCTAACAGGCCAGACTTAGGGATTTCTCTGCTAGAGCACAGGTGTGATGATCAGAGGCTCATTCACATTGATTAACTCACCTGTGCTCTAAAAAGGAAATCATCAAATCCTGGCCTGTTAGTGGGTCCTGAGGACAGGAGTTGAGCACCACTGACTTAGAAATTGGCGTGACTGTAGTGTGTTCCACCATTGATTAACACTGTGACTAACAGTCCTCGAAAGCATTAAGGGGTGCAGAAACATATGGTCGTATGTATTATTCTTGAGAAGAGCTGGAGAGCCTCCTGTTGACACTCACAGGTTGACTTAAACTTTACGGTATGTAGGGAAAGGCTAACAACAAGCAGATTGGAGTACAAGTGAACCCGCGGGTGGACACAGGAGTACAATGCTCCTTGCGCCACCTTACTTTGCACCTTCCCACACCTCCTCCTACCCCTGCTAAGGCCACAGAGACGGTACGATTCACCCGCCCAGTGGCTGTGTACTCCCCTGTACTGGACAGAAGGGTATTCTCACTGCCACAAGGTGGGCTCTTGCCCAGGAGAGGTACTTCCAGTCAGTAGTGCCAAACAGAGCAGAAAGGGAAAGCGCCTTCCCCGGGACCCAAGGAGCTCCACAAAGAACAGGAGAACAGCAGGAATGTCATTGAGACAGAAGCTAGCAAGGAGGAACAGTAGCGAGCCGACCTCCAGGTAACGTGCGGGCATCATTATATACACAGGTTCACAAAGACCCTAGGCAGTGAGCAGTGAGTGCGATAGCAGTGCACTTGGCACTGCTCAAAGGAAATCTGAGAGAGGGGTTCCAGTAGCTCACACACACATGGCTAACCTGTTTGTCTGTTTAGGAAAGTTCTTTAGTACCTAAATACTCCTACCTTCCCCCACTGGCACTCCAGTCACCTCCCAGGGATCGTGAGGAGTAGGTGTGTGTGTGTGTGTGTGTGTGTGTGTGTGTGTGTGTGTGTGTGTGTGTGTGTGTGTGTGTGTGTGTGTGTGTGTGTTTGGTGCTGTGTGAGTGGGGCATGTGTGTGTGTCTGTGGTGTAGAAGCAAGTGGCAGCCATTTTGTTTTTTCCCTCAGTTGGATAGTAGTGGGCGGTCTGGATAGTGGGGACGGGCCAACTTCCTGTGTGATTTTCAAAGGGGTAGCAGTGGCCTGCAACCCCTTTGAAAATCACGACCCCATTGAATCGCCCAGTTGGAGCAGTAACTCCTCCTTCCTGCTGCCCCTGGGTGTGTTTGCCAGGCACACAGAAGTCTTCTTATATATATATATATATATATATATATATATATATATATATATATATATATATATATATATAGATTATTTGAGAGGCAAAATATGTACTGTTGGGTAATGAAAGCATGAGACATAACTCCAAATTACGATGGGGTTAAACCCAAGACAATTTCGTTTTGTATTGTTATAGTACATATTGGTTGCTTTAGTACTATGTCGGTCTGTCTGTCTGATAGGCATCAGTTAATTATTTCTTATTTGTTACTTATCCCGTGTCAGTGCTTCCTGGAGATAGGAAAGTTGAATTTCACCAGGTCCCTGAATGCTTAGACGCTGAGTTCAACACAAGTGAGTGCAGCCCCACTACTCTCACTGGTATATGATCAGAGGTTAGCCCCACAATTGACATCGCATACTACTCTTGTACCAAACTATGTTATGTGAAATCTAAAGTATTCTAACTTGATAACAATGTATTGTAGAAAAAAAACAGGGACAATGAAACAAGAGTACTAAGTGCAGTAATGTATTAACTTAAAATAACCTTGTATGAGAAAGATATTGTCATTTATTGAAGACCTGAAGGGAAAAAAAGTTGACATGTAAAATAATTCTAAACATACACATACCTGTAACCCCAAAACAGGACTGTGCAAACAGAAAAAGAAATAAAAAGGTATCTCCTTTTTATGCATCACCTAAGGTGGAGGAAAGGTGAGGAGATGCCATTCAAGTCCACCTTTGGTGCCCCACACTTTATTTTTACCTCGCCTCCATACTGAAAATATGGTAAGGAGAAGGGTGAGGGTTTAGGGACCCTCCCTCATTAGTAGGTCCCCCTCCCAGGTCCTATTCCTGTGTATGGAATGGAACACCAAAATCTAGCAACAGAGTTTTTTTTCTTAAATCCTTTTAATATGATTTCATGATTGTTTTTCCTCTTCATCACATAACTGGAGCATTGCACAGCACTCTGATTGCAACACAATTAATGATCTTCTTCTGGAGGTGGTCACGGAAGGGGAAGGCACTTTTAATAGGGTAGGAGTGCAGAATGTACCTCTTTGTTTACATTCAATTCTTAACATTTTCTATTAAAAAAACACTAATATTGTACTTTGATCCAAGATCACAAAATCTTTCGCTGTTTTTCCTGCAAAATTTTTGGTTCCTTGCATCTTATGTAAAAAGGGAAGGCGGGAAAAGAAATATACTCAGGATATTAATTGTCTTGCCACAAAGCTAATGGATTCAACACCATAGTGTAAAACATTAAAGTCCATATAGTAACTAGATAAAAACCTAAACATCTTGGGGGAGATTAATTATGTGGCGATAAAGAGGTGATAAAGAGGTGATAAAGTGGTGATGACTTCTCTAGTGATATCACTTCTCCAATTCCTACGTTATTCTATGGAGCCAGTGCACTAAGATGTCTTCAGCTCTGGAGATCTTAGTGAAAAGGGTACATAGAATAACATAGGAACGGGAGAAGTCATCACCACACCTCATGTTCACCTCTTTATCACCGCTTAGTGAATCACCCCCCTTGTTTTTTATGGATGCTTATGGTTTTCCTCCAAATTGTACTACAGGTTCAATTATCCCAAACTAAATAAAACAACAAATAATACACACTAAAACTAGGTATTAAGAACTGAAATACAGCTAATTATATTAAAATTTACTTCAGAATGATATCAACTGTAAAATTATTTCTGAGCACCATTATTTACAAAAAAAAATATACATTGAAACTCATCATTGATGCCCAGTGATGCTGTGCAATTCATTAAATACATCTATCTTTCCTCATGGTGGAGAATTATTTTGTTCCAGTCACTGCCTTAAGCTAGTTTTATTGTCTTTTTCAAAGCAATAAATTAAGGAATCCCAATATGTCCACAGAGGAGCTCACTGAAGTGTCTTGCCAGTGGGCTTATTTGATCAGTATTCAGAATATCTTGCTTATATTCTAAGATTCTCTTATTTCATTGTCAATTCCCCTTCTCAGCATGTATCTGAGGGTTGTTTCTTACATGCAGAACTATACATATGGAGTCCCCAGCCATTAACTCTGTGGGTGCCAACCTCATCAAATGCATGAGGTATGCAGTGGGATTGAAAGGCTAACCTTGAGCATTTTATTTGCAGTGAGAAGCTTCTGACTGGCCATGCATGTAGGAAAGGACTTTCCCTACACTGTAGGGCCTGGTTTGAAGAGTTAAAATTCACATGATCACTCAAACTGGTATTGTAACAAGTAAGTCAATTTCAAGTAAGCATATTATCAGGAACTCTCCTGATGCCCCCCTGGAATTCATCTCATATACAATAGGCAATCAATAATTGTGAGATTGAAAACACTTTACTTGTTTCTTAACCCAACATTCTCTAGACTTTCAGATTCAGTGGGAGGACCTTGAAGGCCCACTAATGTCATTGCTTTTCAGTGAGTTGGACAGCCCTCTGGTACATAAACTGTTTCTTTTTGCACTGTTCACTGATAGTCACAGGATCACAAACAGTGTCTGAAATCCCAACCTTGTGCCACTGATAGCCACAGAACCACACATAGACTGTCTGAAATCCCAAACTTTTTCCACTGCCCACTGTTAGCCAAAGAACTATATGTATACCCATCATGATCCCACTGGAAGCCAAAGACCCACATTACACTGTCTGACATGCCAGCCTTGTTCCACTGGTTGTCACAGATCCATACATAGATTCACTGTTTGACATAGCAGCCTTATTTCATTGACCCACTCGTAGCAACAGAAGCACTAAAAATATAGTGTTTGACACAAAACCTTGTTCTAGTTACTTGCCACGGAACAACATATACTCTCTCTGACACCCTAGCCTTGTTCTCATGTTCCACTGCTAGCCATAAAAAACACACTTACTCTTAGTGCTTCACCAGCCTTTTTCTGCTGGTATCTGTATAGCTGGCACCTCCTACAGTGTGTCAAACCATACCACCTACCTCTAGGCTTGCTTGCTCACTCTTTCCTACTATACCCAAGTGCTTCCTGTTTCTTCTCCCATATACATCCTCTGATCTTTGGAGCATCAAAGGTTTACCTCATCTAGTATGTTTTTCTATGTTATATTTTGTTGGTTGCACCAGGAGCTTATACTAAATTATCCGTATTTTTGTTACTGTGAAAAATAAGTTCGTAATGTATTACTGTTGGACGTATATTATGAACTTAATACAGTCTTTTAAATTATATATAAAAAAGTGTGTCGTTATTTCACATTTCTCATGGGGAATTTTTATCAGATACCGTTGGAGAGTGGTGTATCTGACATGCTGCTTTATGTGTTGCTTAATAAATAGACTTTTTGAGACTTAAAAGTCATCACACACTTGTAATATGCAAAGATTCAAATAAATAGGAAAAACAAACAGGAGCTCTCTGATATTTTAAAGAACAATATCAGTAAATTACGCAATGTGTTCAAAATGAAAATGGTTATTTTTTCAGAGCATTTGTGCCTATGGCAGTATCCTTGGTTGAGTGATAACCCTTGGTGTTAAATAATGTGCACATAAAAAGCTAAAATCAGTGAACTGAAAGATTGCAGTCTGCTGGTACATATTATTAACAAATCTACATACATTATTAGCCTTAGTAAACGCTTTCAGCTTACCCCTCACATTCTATTTTAAGTTATTTTAAAATAAATAAAAAAAATCAAAAATATTATGTAACAATTTTGTTATTACTGTTTTTGAAGAAATATACCTACTGATGTAACTTGGGTTATGGTAATATAATTCACAAGAAGTAAGGTAATTTCAGGAATGCTCAAAAGAATTTAGGGCTCAATCCAAATGTTGGAGACGGCTGTTTTTTCTGCCGATGGCATTTTTTCCAGCACAGTAAGCTATTCAAATGTCTGTGCTGTGATAAAATACCAGAAAAAAAAAATCCATCGTGCGATAAGGTTAAGAGGTGTTTTCATCCATTGAAAATTATGAAAACGCCGTAATTAGCATTCAGAATTATTACCGCGTTAAATAGGATTATCCATTGATCCTGGGCTGACAGGCAGGACGGAGCGCAGACGTCTTCCCATAGTGACATCTGCATACCTGCACTGTCAGTCCCTTTTGGAGCCGGTCGGCTCCTAGCAACGCCTCCTAGAGCCGACTGGGACTGACAGCTCATGCGTGCAGACGTCACTATGGAAGATGTCTGAGCTCTGTCCTGCCTGTCAGCCCGAGAAGAGTGCATAACCCTATTTAACAAGGTAATAATTCTGGAGACTAGCGCTACTAAGCAGCTAGTCGCCAGATGGGGAATTATTTGAGCTCAAGTTGTGTAGCAGTGGTAGTTCCGCTATAAGTTCCAAACCACGCTGGTTTCGTTATTCTCCTTTCCCTCTTCCTGTGTGGGCTGGATGAATGTTCTCTTGAGTTGTGTGATCTCAGTAGGTCATAAGAGTTTGCCATTGTGTTTCGGAGATCCTCCTCCTTTTTCTTCCTGGGCAGCAGGAGTATCCTTTCTTTTCTCATTAGCCAAGGCCTATACTATATACTTTCATAAAACTATTTTTATTAGCACATTTGAAAAATGGGTACCAGTGTCAGCTAAGGAGCTTTGATGCTAAAATTCCACTTTTAAAATGGCACAGGAATTTCAGTGTTGGCAATGAGTTTTGTTCAGAATATGCTGCTTACCTCCCTTTGCTGAAAGGTCACCTGGGGGAGGGGTTATGCACTAAGGCGAGATCATGTCTTCAGTGTTAAACTCTCAAGTTAGAGATTTCTTAGTGAATTGGCACCATAGAATAACATAGGACTTGTAGGGTGTAGAACACTGGAGAAGTTATTGCCTCTGTATCATATACATATATATATATATATATATATATATATATATATATATATATATATATTTTTTTTTTTAACCTTGTTTCCTTGGAGGGTTTAAATTTGTAGTATTTTATTATTTTGCCAGCTTAACCCTTTGAGTGCCAGAGGGGTATGCAACACATTACTCTACAATGAGTTGCATACCCCTCTGGCACTCAGAGGGTTAACCTTTTCTGTTTGGTTTGCGCTTTCCTTGAATACACTATGAAATGGCTTTCCAGTAACCACCAGTACTTGACAAGTGCTAAATGTTGAAAATCGCTTGCATTGTCAAGACAGCAGCTCACCTTCAGTAACAAGGCTCATGCTGGTTTGCTGATTGTCATTCTTTTCTCTGCTGCTTTCTATTTTTCCACCCACAACATATGCAGCACTTTATGTAATTCAGAATAATTTTGCTTGCCTGAACAGCTGCAGCAGTAACATTCGAAAATAACAAGGCAAACACAAGTTATGATTAGTAAGACATTATTTTCACTGTGAAAATAATATAACAATCAAGTTTTAAGGATGGATAAATATGCATGAGAAGGGTTGTTGACACTATAGTGTATTCACAGCCATTTATAAGAGTCTACCATTATCGTTTCATCTGCTCGTTACAGGGCATTCAGAATTTTTTCTGTTTGTTTTTTGGGGCAGATATGGTAATTAAAGCTTTACTCAGCAACCATGGCACCAAGTGATAAGAAATGTCAAACGGATATCTGACTGTGACGTAATATTTTTTGAGAGATTGTAATGTTTAAAGGAAATTTAATCCCGTGGATGATACAGAATTCTCCAAGGCATTGCTTAGCAAGGTATTAGTTACCTCTATCACAGGTGTAGTTAACCTTTGGCACTCCAGCTGCAGGGCCCAAGTTTGACTCTTACTACAGAGTTCTGCTAGTCATTGCTTAGCACAGCATCGGTTAACTCTTGTAAGCATTCCACTTTCCTTTAGGGTGAGCCGGCCGCTATGTGCTTGTTGCACAGCCGGTCCCCTGTGTTGCTGCCTCGCGACAACAGCTGTGTCCTGTTTCTCAAGAGATCCGGAGGCCCTCGTCTTCAGACGGGCAGCTGGCTTCCTCTGTCTCTCATCTTGCAGCTGCCGCGGCCATGCTGCTTCCCTGTCCCAACAACATGCGGCCATGCGTCACGGAGTTTCCCTTAGTGACGTCACGGTCGACTCTTAAAGGGACAGACCATATTGGGCTCTACCTTCCAGGGGTGGAGCAACTAATAGTTAAACTTCCTGGACACCACACCAGTTGCCCTTTCGTGGTGTTCCAGTGCAGTTGTAGTTTGTTTGGGCTCCGTGTATGATCCTTGGCTTGTCTTCACAAGATTTCCCAGTGTCCAGTGTTATGGCTTGTCTGACTACCCGCTTTGTATTGGACCTTCGGCTCTGGCTGACTACCTGCTCTGGTACTGACCTCTGGCTTGTCGGACTACCCACTTGGTTTTGACCATCAGCTTTAGCTGACTACCCGCTCTGATACTGACCTCTGGCTTGTCTTACTACCCACTTGGTTTTGACCATCGGCTCTAGCTGATTACCCGCTCTGATACTGACCTCTGGCTTGTCTGACTACCCGCTTGGTTCTGACCTTCGGCTCTGGCTGACTTCCTCTTGTTCTCTACCTTGGTTGCCTATATCTCCTGATACTGACTGTAGGCCTAATTCAGTCCATTTATTCTTTGGTTGCCTTGTCCACTTGATACTGTCAAGGCATAGCAATCTATTTCTGGGTCCTAGCCCCAGTATCAGTGCTATTGCACTTACTCCTATCTATAGACTTGCAGGTGCAGTCTACTATTTCTAGTAGTAGTTATTGCTCCCTGCTTAGCTCGCTATCTCCACCCGAGTGTATATTGAGTTACGTACTATATTCTTGTGCAATAAAGGTGGTGTTTCTAAATTACTGTACTGTCTCCTGTCTCCTCCTTGGGACAACTCTATAGCCTTCAAGGGTTAGATTACTAGGTTTATAGTTCTTCCCGTAAATAGTGCAGGCTAAAGTAGCATTGTTAAAAAAATATTTTTGTCTCCTATTTTATGTTATTTTATCTATTTATTATTGTGTGGAAAGTCTTGTTTTAAGTAATCATGCCAGTTGGATCTGCTTCTTTTGACTAAAAAAACAGCAATACAATGGCAGAGATTTTCCACACAGATCCACATTATCCATCCCAGACAGCTTTTTGAGCTGTCATAATTATACGACATCACCATGTTTTTTCAGATATCTCCCAATTTTAGGAAGCATTTACTGACTATCAGTAAATTTACTTGCTGATGACAGCGCTTATTATGCACTAGTTTCTGGAGGTATGCCCGAGAGTGTTGGCTAATTCGGATAAACTCACATAGATAAAGCTAAATAGGTACATTGTTATTATTTTAATGTAGCTAGCACAACATATAGGTGATTTTTTTTTTAAAGGTGAACTAACTATATAGATTTACCTTATTGTAATCCTTATCTACCGATAAGCTTAAATCATTAAAAAAAAATATGGTGTTGAGAAATGTACAGTATTAAAAAATTAACCTGTGCCTTACTTCCGGACAGACTGTGGGTTTGTCTCTGCACCGCAGCCTGTCAATCTTCTTCTGTTCCCTCCCCAAGTATGGTCGCGTTCCAACCAGCTTACAAGGAGAAATCCTCCGTCATTGTAGTATGTTGGAACTCGAACATACTTGGGGAGGAACAGAAGAAGATTGACAGGCTGCGGTGCAGAGCCGTAACCACAGTCTGTCCGGAAGTAAGGCCATTTTATTTTTAATAAAAAATAACCGAGTTAAGCTTATCCCTAGCTAAGGATTGCAATAAGGTAAACTTATATAAAGGTGATAGTTCCCCTTTAAGCTGTACTGATAGACAATAGACTTCACAACGGTGTGCAGTGTAACCAAGCTGCTTTAAGAGCAAATAGGATACTATGCCTCATCTAGAATATGCAGAACAGTTTTGAGCATCAGTTATTAAAAAAATATATATATTTTTTGAACTGGAAAAAGTGTAGAGACGTGCAACATAACTAGTAAAGGGACTGGAGGATCTGAGTTATAAAATGAGACTAGCCAAACTGGGTTTGTTTACATTAGGGAAGAGACATCTAAGGGGTGATATGATTCCCGTTTACAAATATATTCAAGGTCAATACAAAGAGACTGTATAGAATTAGATAAGAAACTTAAAGCTTTAATTCATTGAGTTTTCCATGCCTAGTAATAAGCTTGCAATCTTGATTAAATATATTGACATGCATTGTAAAGTACACACATAAAACCACTGACAGAACAATTGACATTCTTCAAGGGATGCTGAAATTCAGGTATATTTATATTTGATATCCTTGCATAGACGGTATCCATTTGAAATGTTGACATTTCAAAAGTGAACCGCATAGACCCTACCTGTAAGTTTAGCAGTCATCTGTATTGTATTGTATTGTTAAACTGCCATTTTTTTGTTTTAGGTGACCAGACTCTGAGGATTTGGGATGTGAAAAGTCCTGTGTCCAAATTAGTCATTCCAGCACATCAGGCAGAGATTTTAAGCTGTGACTGGTGCAAATATGATCAGGTAATGTGTATTGCATGTCTTTTTTTGTAGTATCAATGCCTGTTCCCTTTGGCTTCTGATCTGATTGCAGTCAACTCCACCAATAATTAAATTTTTGCATTTTAAGAGTAGCTAAATAACATTTAAATACATTAACAAAGAAAGGACATATCTAGCATAAGTTATATGCAACCAATAAATACAATAAAATACAAGTCAAAGCTATAGATATCTTAAAATGAAGTATCTGATGGAAACCGTGAAATACTTGCACATTTTGTAATTTGATGTGGTGAAATTGTAAATGAATTTGTACTGATCTTGACTGTTTTTATAAACCTAACCTAACTGACTCCATTGTTGGGAGTATTCATGCCTCTATTAGACCTCTGTGTTACAGTGTCATATTAAATATATAGAATCAAACTTTTCAATTTCAGTTGTATTTACTTAAGTATGTTCAAGCATAATACATTGTTAAAGGGTCAGTAATGCCTACGTAAAAGTTATGCAGAGATAAAGATCCCCCTCCCGCCCCTTCTGGCCACCTCCCTCTGAATTTCAGATCGGGGTGTGCGACTCGACGGCTGCAGCGAGGGACAAACTTCAGTAAGCAAGTATAAGGGAAATTCCCTTTGCTTACTGAAGTTTGTCCCTCTCTGTAGCCTTCCGGACCAGCCTGCAGCTTCTGGTGATCTACCAGAAAGGGGTGGGCAGGGGATCTTTATCGCTGCATAACTTTTGAAGTACAGAAAACTAAGGACTTACATATAGTGCATTCTCTTGGTTTTAATGTAAAGAAGACTCTGGGATATAATTGTAAGTAGACGTTACTGACACGTAGAAGAGAGTTATAAGTGAGAAAAAGTGGAAAAGGGAAAGAAAAAGAGAAAATGGAAAAAACAATAATCAGAGCAAAGGTACAAGACCAGTACCTCCACATAGTTTGAAGACAAGAGAAGACACTGCATTAATCTGTACGTAGAAGCTTGCACCAAATGCCCCATAAAATATTAGATTTCCATGTGTGAGTGTGTGTGTGTGTGTGTGTGTGTGTGTGTGTGTGTGGTTCCTAATTTTTTTTGTCTCTTTCCTCTCCTCCTCTTCATAACTTGTTCCCCAACCTAACTTATTTTCTCCCTCAGAACATATCATTATAGATTTTTAATTAGCATCATTAGTATAAATTGTATTTTCTTTATTATTGGAATGGACAGAATAATGGTGGAAACTAGCATAATCTATGAAATTACATTAAGTTCAAAAATAAAACTTAATTGTCCCTTAGATGTGCTGGAGAGTTGACTCCATTAGGATAATGATGTAGGCTGATTCAACAGTGAACCAGTTACATAGTAGTGAGGAAAAGCTTTTCTTAAAATCCTGTGCTGTGTAACATTCAAACTTTATTGAATCAATTTAAATAAATAAACTCACAGTTAGTGCGTACTTGAACTTGTGAATCTTGAGCAGTGTGTCTAAGTGCAGCAGTGTGATAAGTCCTGGGAATTTAAATAGCAGAGAATTCAAATACAAGATATTCAACAGGGGAGCAAATATTTATGAACTTTATGTGTGAATATGTATATATATTTCTTTGTTCTGCCTGCCTTTTAGCTTGTGGTAACTGGCATAATATGAGTTAGCATGACTGTCCATTTAACTCCACGCACAAGCTGCCGTATGTTTGCACACCTAGAATAACCTTTTCAGGGTGCATACCTCTGTGGCGGATGTGAGAACTGGAGAAGCAAGTTTCAACGTTGAGGGAGATGGCCAATCTTTAGAGGGGTTTGCTATTCACTGAACAGAAGGAAGCTATCCTAGGGAGTTTTTGGAGCTGGAGATTTCACATGCCTTTTCTGGAGATGACTGATCTCTCGAGTATCAGGAGAACAGCCCCTCTAGCATGATGGTATCTGTGACTCAGGCAGACCTAGATAGATGGTGGTGGTAGGGCATTCCATTATTAGGAAGACAGGCAGGGTAATCTGTCACTAGGACCATACAGTAGAACAGTTTGCTGTCTCCTGGGTGCTCTGAATCAACGTAGCAGATCAGGTTGATAGATTGTTGGGAGGGGCTAGGCATGACCCAGATGTCATGGTACATGTTTGTGTCAACGACTAAGTCAGTAGAAAATGGAGGTCCATTAAGAAAGAAGGATTTCAGGGATTTTTCCCTTGGGGCAAACTTTATAGTCAATAGGGACTGCACCTTAGCAGAAAGGGAGCTACAGTACTATGGGTTACGAAGGTTAGAGGGTTGAAGGATACTTTAAATTAGGATTGGGGGATTGTGATACAAAACAGGACAGAGAAGGCAGTATAAATGAAGAAATTAGATTAGAGAAGGGAGATGGGGAGAATTCCAATTTGCTATAAAGCCACATATAATTGGGGTGATTGAAGAAGCCCCAATATTACTGCAAATGGAAAAGACTTCTTGGTCAGGAAATTTAATCATAATGGGAGATTTCAGCTACCCTTAAATTGACTGGAGAACTCTGATCTCCAGCACAACAAAGGAAACTGAAAAAATAATTTGTGGATTTTCCTAAGCTAGTGACGGAAAGTCAGAATTTTATTAAAGACACGCAGGCGAGTATTATGCTTATTCTCCTTCTTTACTTTCTCAGCAGCAAAGTTCAAACAAACTTTTAAAAGAAAAAACAATACAAACTTGGTGAATATGTAGCCCCACCCTCACATATCGGTAACCAATCCCCATAAACTCCAGGTGAATATTATCCTGACACGTATAATCTCTTCCTCTTTCTTTGGTAAGATGTGTCAGATCAAACTTCATAACATGTGTAGAACATCTTGAAACAGGAACTTGTAGACTCTTTCTTGAGAAGTTTCAGTTAATGTATCGATTAACCTAATGCAGAAGAAAGAACAAAAGCAAAAAAAGGGTGGGTTAATTCAGGGAGGGATAATACTCGCCTCCGTGTCTTTAATAAAATTCTGACTTTCCGTCACTAGTTTAGGAAAATCCACAAATTTTATGGCAAGACCCGGAGGCTCATATTATGCTAGTTTAAAGCTGTAAAATAACATGCATGATCAACAGGTTTAAAGTAGAAAGTTTTGAAGGTGGATTCGTTGGACCAATTTGCTGCTTTTAGGATATCCTCAAGTTTACCTCCAGAAATGAAAGATTTGGAAGCCATGGCTCCCCGAGAGGAATGTGCTCCAAATCTTTTTGTATTGATACCCGCAGCCATCATGATCCATCTAATCCATCTAGCCAACGTGGTAGAGGATACTGGTAAATGAGGTTTTACAAATGAAATTAGTAATTGATGGGATTCAGAGTGTATAATTTTGGAGGTCACTTCTTCGTAAGTTTTTAAACACTGAACTACGCATAGTTGGGGTCTCTGCGGAAAAGAGAGAGAAAATATTTCTTTAGTGGAGGATTTAGTTCTCCTAGAGATTCTGAAATGAATGCCCTCTGGTTCATAAGACTTATTATTAACGTCTATCGCGAGAACGTCAGAGACTCGACTAAACGAGATAAGACAGAAGCATAGTTAATTTCGCAGACAGTTGTTTAAGAGAAAGATCTTTGTTAGGAGGCCAAGATTCGATTAGAAGGCAAACCAGGTTTACGTCCCAAAGACCAGAATATTTAGGAATCGGAGGTCTGGAAAGTTTGATACCTTTCATTAATCTACACACTAAAGGATGTTGGCCTACTGGGGAACCCTCAATATATTCATGAGCAGCTGATATGGACGATCTTTAACAGCTGATGGTTCTGAAAGCTTTGCCTTGTTGAAAGCAATCAGAAAGGAAGTTAATGACGTTGGTTATATCGCAATGAACGGGATCCAAACTCCGTTCCAGGCATCAGCGTATCCAGCTTTTTCAACAGGATTGGTAACATAATTTTGTACCTGGTGCCCAGGCTTCGGAGATAAATGTCTTAGCCGATTCTGAAAGGTTGTAGATAACCAGGCGACTCCCCAAAATTTTCCAATCGATGAGATGAAGATGGCTCTGAAGAATTAAATTGTGTGGGTTCCCTGCTGGGTCCTGAAGTAAGAGCGGATGTGGGGTTAGATAACGAGGAAGATCTACTGACATTTCTAGAAGTAGAGGAACACGGCTGTGACGTCCAGAAAGGAGTGACCAAGATTAGGGTCACTTCTTGTCTCCTGGTATGAAAGGATGATCCTGGAGATCATGTTGAATGGAGGGAACGCGTATCCCCCATTCACTGGCCATTTCTGAAGGAAGGCATCTGTGGCTAGAGCTACTGGATCTGGTCTCCAGCTGAAGAACTTCGCTAACCGTGTGTTCAGTCTGGATGCAAAGAGATCTAGTGTTAATGGACCCCAGTTGGTGTCTAGAATCTTGAAGGTTTGTGGATGGAGTGTCCAGTCGCTGAAGTCCGTAAGGTATCTAGAATTCCAATCCGCTATGGTGTTGGAGAGACCAGGGATATATTCTGCTTGGACTGAAATGTTCTTGTCCAGGCAAAAATGTCAAAATTCTTTGACTAGATTGGACAGTATTTTGGATTTTGTTCCCCCCCAAATGATTTATGTATCGGACCGCCGATACGTTGTCCATTTTCAATAGAATGCAACAATTTGACACGTTCTTTGTGAAACTTCTTATTACGAATGAACCTGCTAACAATTCTAAACAATTGATATGCAGGTTCTTTTCTGAAGGTGACCTGTAGTGAACTGGCCTCAACGAGCTCCCCAACCCAGAGTGCTCGCGTCCGATTCGATGATTACTTCTGGAGACTTGTCGAAGATTGCTCTCCCGTTTCATGCCTCCATGTGTTCTAACCACCAGAGGAGTTCTATTCAGGCATCTTCCGATAAGGGAATCATGTCCTAATATCCCAGACCTCTGTTCAAATGAAGGGTTTTCAATCTTTGAAGTGCCCTGTAATGAAGAGGTGCTGGGAAGATTGGCTGTATAGAAGCTGATAGAAGTCCCACTATTCTTGCTAACATTCTCAGTGAAATGGAGTCGGATTTTAGGATGTTCCTTATTTCCTGACGAATATTCTTCAGTTTGTTTTGAGGAAGTTTTAGTGAGGAATTTTCTGAATTGACCAAAAAACCTAAGAATTCAATGACCCGAGTAGGGTGAGTTATCGATTTCTTCAAGTTGATGAGAAATCCCAGATCGGAAAGCGTTTGAATCGTTAATTGGAGATGTGCTCTTAGTGTTTCTTGATTTTGAGACATTATTAGGATATTGTAGACGTAAATTATCATACGGATACCCCTGCTTCTTAGAAATGAAACCACCAGTTTCATGACCTTGGTGAAGCACCATTGGGCTGACGACAGTCCGAATGGGAGACATGTGAATTGCCAAGTCATCACTCTCCATCGAAATTGAAGTAGGTTTTGTTGGTCTTATGCAATGGGTATGGTCAAATAGGCAACTTTTAAATACAATTTGACCATCCAATCTGACATAATTAGAAGATCCCTGACGCAATGAATTCCTTCCATTTTGAAATGCCTGTAAAACACAAAGGTATTTAGATTTCTTAGGTTTATGACCAGCCGAACTCCCTAATCTTTCTTGTGAACCAGAAAGATGTTGCTGATGAAACCCGGTTCTGAAGTTGGGGCTTGTATAATGGCTCCCTTTTTCTGAAGCTCTAGGATTTCTAGATCCACCATAATGAAATCCTCCTTTGAAAATTGGATAGAAGGAGGAATTTATGTTTGGTAAGGAGTGGAGTAAAACTCTATATGGTAACCTCGAATTGTCTGAAGGACCCACCAGTCTGAAGTTATGAGTGACCAAGCATGGAAAAAATGGGTGAGTCTGCCACCCACAGTTTCCTTGTGGAGGTAATGAGTAGTACTTACCTGAAAAAGGTCTGGAACGTGAGGATCCTCTGGAACTCCTTCCTCTCCAAACTCTGCCTCTTGTAGGATAGAACGGGTTTGGGGCTCTATTATCTTGTGAGAGATATCCTCTCGAAAATTGAATTGGGTCTTGAGAGTAATTGAATTGATTTCTAGATGATGTTGACAGTCGTCCGGGAAGTCGACCCTTACCCTTCCTGGCCCTGACAAAAACTCGTCTATTGAAAACTTTTTTTTAATAGACGATTGGGCCTTGTCAAGGGCCGTAAAAGTGCAAACAAATTTTCCTAACTCTTTTATGAAAGAGTCTCCAAAAAGAAAACCCTTAGCTTCTGGGCCAAATTCTTTATCTGCCATGTCTGACAGTTTAGGGTCGATACGTAAAAGTATTACTCTTCGTCTCTCAGCTGAGAGGGCTGTATTGGCATTACCAATAATGCCCTTTGGGTCCAACCCCTTAAAGTATGAATATCTACTTCAGAAGAAGAGGCTATGGCATCTTCTGTCAGATTGAAGATCTTTGCCAGTGGGCCAACTATGTCCAATAGTTTGTCCTGGCATTGTTTTAAGGACAGTTCAAGGCCCTTTCTGGGATCTCTCCCGGACTTGGACATATAGTGGGCTATTTGTGGATCTATGGTTGGCGTCTCACATGTTTTAATCAACGGTCTGGGGTATTCAGACCTCAATTTGTTTCTGAGTTTTGGTTCTAATGCTTTGCGTACCCATAGATCTAAATATTCTGACACATGATGTTTAGGAATCCAGTCTGAGTATCTTGGGTGTTTTATATTGCCCGGATCAAACAGAGGGTTTCCCTGTTCATCAAGTATAATATTAGAATTGTGACGGTACCAGCAGACACCCAGCGTTGGTGTCACCGTCAAGGATAACTTCTTCCCTAAAATCCACCAGCAAAGGCTCCCGCAGCATACAGCAATGTACCCTAAGTCACCAGGCAGAACTAGTGTCAGGGTAAACCAGAACTGTTTATTGAAGTAACCAACAGACTTATATACAGAACAGTGTGGCCAGGGAACAATGGGGACAGACATGAGTGCATTAACTGACAATAGTGAGGGCCGGTGGGTAAACATTAGACAAAGGGCTGGGGCTGGATACAATGGGCTAGAATACACATTCAGAATAGTGTCCTTTGTGCTAAAGCATCTTTTACATAATTTGATTTAGCCGCCTTTAAACCCCAGCCAATCCAGGGCTGAGTATGATGTGGCCAATCCTGGCCTCTGGTGTCACACCTGCCTTTAGCCTATCAGCTGCCATGGGCGGGTGGCTGACTGGCCAATCCCTGGGACGCCTACTTTTCCCCATGTTAAGTCTATGGGGAACCTTTAAACATGGCACCCAGGGCTTTAGCCAATCAGGAGCCGGCCTACGTTCCACAGCCAGACGGCTGGTGTGATAGTCCGGCTGGCAGTCTCCAGAACGCAAATTTTAGTCCTTTGGAGGAGGATGGGGGAGGAGGGATATATCTATAACAGTAACCAGGGAATTTGTCCGGTTCCCGTGACAGTGCTCCCCCCTGACCCATGGTCCGGCAGACCCAGCTAGATCCTCACGGGTCGGCTGGTGGCTGTCCGGTGTTAAGGTTCCAAGTCCGTTTGGCGGGACAGACCATCGGCATTGCCATTTTGTTTCCCGGGCCGGTACTGAATGGTAAAATTGAAGGGTTGCAGGGCTAAGCTCCACCGGAGTAACCGGCCGTTGTCCCCGGATACCTTGTTAAGCCAGATGAGAGGGTTGTGATCGGTGAGCACAGTGAAGGAGCGTCCATAAAGGTAGGGCTGCAGTTTTTTGAGAGCCCAGACCAGGGCCAGGCACTCCTTTTCAACTGCGGCATACCCTACTTCCCGGGGCAGGAGTTTCCGACTGATGTAGACCACCGGGTGTTCGCTGCCGTCGGGCCCCACCTGGCTCAGTACTGCTCCCAGCCCGAACATAGAGGCGTCTGTATGGACACCGAAACGTTTAGTGGGGTCAGGAGCAGCTAACACAGGGGCAGAGATCAATGCACATTTTAGTTTGTTGAAGGCAGTGTCGCATTCCGGGGACCACAGTACCTGTCGGGGAAGGTTCTTCCTGGTCAGGTCAGTCAGGGGCTTAGCTATTGTGCTATAGTCAGGTACGAATCGGCGGTAGTACCCCGCCGTACCCAGAAAAGCCATTACTTGGGTTTTAGTTCGTGGGGTGGGCCAGTTGGCGACAGCTTCGATTTTTGCGGGTTCTGGCCGCTGGCACCCGCTGCCCACCCGGTGACCCAAGTACTGTACTTCTGCCATCCCTACCCTACATTTGTCTGGTTTAAGAGTCAGACCCGCCGACTTGATGCGATCCAGTACAACCCCCACATGGAGCAGGTGCTCCTCCCAAGTGTTGCTGAAAATCGCGACGTCGTCCAGGTACGCACAGGCATACTCCTGGAGACCATCTAAGATCTGGTCAATCATCCGCTGGAAAGTTGCCGGAGCATTCTTCATTCCAAATGGCATGACCTTGAATTGGTACAGGCCAAATGGAGTGATGAAGGCCGATTTGGGGATAGCTTCCCGATCCAGCGGAATCTGCCAGTATCCTTTGCACAGGTCAAGGGTGGTCAAAAAGTTAGCCCTAGCAATGCAATCTAGCAGTTCGTCTACTCGGGGCATAGGGTAGGCGTCTGTGGTGGTGTGGTCATTCAGTTTGCGATAGTGCACACAAAACCTTGTGATCCCGTCCTTCTTGGGGACTAGCACAACTGGGTAAGCCCAAGGGCTTGTAGAGGGCTCAATGACTCCCAGATCTAACATGTCCCTAATTTCCTGGCGCATCCCAGCCCTAACTGCGTCAGGGACCCGGTAGGCAGCTTGCCGCAAGGGTCGCTGCCCTGGGGTCTCCACTCGGTGAAGTGCTACCGTGGCATACCCGGGAAGGGAGGAGAACATCTCCTGACGCTGGTGCAGTATCTGCTTAGCCTGTTCAACCTGAGCTGGCCCTAATTGCTCCGCTATCTCTACAGCTTCCACTCCTGTCTTCCCCTCACTTAATCTGGGTAGCGCCGGCAACGGGAGACCCTCCGGGTCTTCCACCGCCGGGGCACAAATCGTAGCTACCGCTTCTTGTCTGGCTTGGTACTCTTTCAACATGTTCACATGAAAGGTCCTCTGTACTCTTTCATCTGAACATTTAGCAACCAGGTAGGTGGTATCGCACAATTGTTTGAGTACCCGGTAAGGCCCCTGCCAGGCTGCCTGTAGCTTATCCTTTTTGACGGGTTTGAGAGCCAATACCTGCTGACCTACCAGTAACGTGCGGGTGCGGGCAGTCCGGTCGTACCACCGCTTCTGCTGACCCTGGGCCGCCCGCAGGTTATCCCGGACTGTATCCGTGAGTTCCTTTAGATGGTCCCGGAAGGCTAGTACATAATCTACTACAGGGGTCCCCTCTTCTCCTATTGTCCCTTCCCAGTGGGTCCTAAGTAAATCAAGGGGTCCTCGCACCCTCCTCCCATAGACTAACTCAAAGGAGGAAAACCCAGTAGTTTCCTGGGGGACCTCCCGATAGGCAAATAGGAGATGCGGTAAGTGCTTCTCCCAGTCCCTATGAGAGGTGGCAAATGTCCTAAGCAGCTGTTTCAATGTCCCATTAAACCATTCACATAACCCATTGGTCTGGGGGTGATAAGGGGCACTCGGTAAGGGCCGTATTCCACAAAGCTTCCAGAGCTGCTGGGTCACCTCTGCCGTGAACTGGGTCCCCTGATCCGAAATAATCTCTCGGGGAAAGCCGACCCTGGCAAAGATTCGGAGTAGGGCATCTGCCACTGTTTCTGCCTGAATGTTTGCCAGGGGGATGGCCTCCGGATACCGGGTAGCATAGTCTACCACAGTCAGAATATATTTCTTCCCCGAGGGACTAGGACGCGGCAGGGGGCCCACCAGATCTACGCCTATCCTACTGAATGGCTCGTCTACAATGGGCAGGGGGTGCAGCGGCGCTTTGCTGTGATCCCGTATCTTGCCGACCCGCTGACAGGTGTCGCAAGTCCGGCAGTGCTGCCTAATATCTCCTGTAATCCCGGGCCAGAAGAAGGATTGGGTAACCCGGTGGTGGGTCCTGGTCACTCCTAAGTGGCCAGCTAGGGGAATGTCGTGCCCAATTCGGAGCAGGTCCTGCCGATATTTCTGTGGCACCACCAGCTGTCGCTTGGGCACCCGGGTCTCTTTCCTCCCTTCCGTGACTCGATATAGTAAGCCCTGATCCCATTCTATCCGGTCCCCTCCCAGTCCCCCTGGATCAGCCCCAGCTCTGTCCCTGTAGCTGGCTAAGGTAGGGTCAGTGAGTGTTTCCTGGGCAAAGTCGGCAGGGGAGTCCCAAGGAACCGGGAGAGTGATCCGGTCAGTTGGGGCCTCTATGGGGTTGTCAGTGTTAAGAGGGAGGTCACTGTCGGGGTGTCTTACCTGGGTCCCTTCCTCAGATGGACGGCCCGTTGTTCGTGCTTGCTGCCGGGTGGTCACAGGATAAATTTCCGGAGCAGCCCCCTCAGCAAATGAGGAGGTGAGGCAACCAAGATCATTGCCCAGTAAGACTTCCGCGGGGAGGCCCTTCATCACCCCCACTTCAACTTCTCGAGCTCCCGCCCCCCAATCCAAATGAACTCTGGCCGTGGGAATCCGCAGTACCGTGCCCCCCGCCACTCGGACTGCTATCGACCGGCCGGTTTTCTCCCTGGGGCTTATCAACTGGGGTTGCAATAGGGTGATCGTGGCCCCACTGTCCCGTAATCCTTGAGCGGGGCGGCCCTTAACCCAAACCGCCTGCCGGTGATGCAACCGGTTGTCTGCTGCGGCTGCTTGCACGGGATCTACTTCATGAAGCATCCCAAACTCTTCCTCCCCCCACTCGGGCGCAGATGGGGCAGACTCGGCATCCAGACAGTGTGCGGTGGCCCGTGGAATCCTTGGAGACGGTCGGGCCCCGGAATCCCGTGGAGCATTTTTGGGGCACTCCGCCTTCACATGGCCCACTTGATCGCATCCATAGCAGCGAATGCCCGGCCTCCTGGGCATTCCGCTGGCCAGAGGACGTGCTGGAAGAGGTCGTGGAGGGAACGGGCGTGCTGTCCCCAAATCCCGGGAAATAGGTTGCCCAACTCGGACTGGAGGTCGTGGCTCTGGGGCTCCCGCCCTCCTCGAATCCACATATTGATCTGCCAGGATAGCTGCTTGTTCCACGGTGTGAGGCCGCCGGTCCTTGACCCAGTCCCGCACAGCTACAGGGGAATGTTCGTAGAATTGCTCCAACATTATGAGCTGCAGAACGTCCGCCAGGGTAACTGCCTGGCAACCAGTCACCCAACTTTCAGCAGCTCTCGCCATCCGATGAGCCCAGTCCGTGAATGGCTGTCCCTCTTTCCGCCTCAGGTTGCGGAACTTCAGTCGGTGTGCCTCCGGGGTTATGGCGTATCTACCCAGAAGCCTCTCCTTGACTCGCTCATAGTCCCTGCACTCCTCCGTGGGTACGGCTTGGTATGCCTCCGCGGCTCTCCCTGACAATTTGCTCACCAGCATGGTGACCCAGTCCGCCTCCTCAACTCCTTGCAGGGCACACTGACGCTCAAAAACTTGCAAATAGCCATCAATGTCATCTTCTGCATCATTGAATGCTTTGAATGCAGCAAAAGGCAATTTTTTCTTCGGAACTCCACTAGGTCTGGAGCTCCCTGGTCCCTCTCTGTGCTGCTGCAGCTCTGCCAGCCGCAGGTTGGTGGCCTCACTCAGGATCTGCGTGATGATCTCCTGGGGAGGAGTGGAACCATAGAGGGCCAGACGCCACTGAACCTCCCGCTGCAAATCAGACATGTCAGTGGTCGCAGAGGATGCGTTGCTGGCTCGGTCGCCCTCCATCAGTTCAGCGATTAGCGTGGCTTTAGACTTATTGCTGGCCACTTGCCCACGGGACTCCACCAAATCTTTTAAGGTACTCCGTTTGAGGGCTTCGTACCGCTGCTCCATCCGCTGTTGGTCGCGCTGCAGAGACCGGGGTCAAGCCAGGTGGCTATATCTCCCCCTGGATGCTGGTCTCCGTGTGCTGCTGAGACCGGGGTCAAGCCCAGTGGCTATATCTCCCCCTGGATACTGGTCTCAGTGTCCTTTCTTCTGGAAGAAGTAAAAATCCCGCCGCTAGCCACCAGATGTGACGGTACCAGCAGACACCCAGCGTTGGTGTCACCGTCAAGGATAACTTCTTCCCCAAAATCCACCAGCAAAGGCTCCCGCAGCATACAGCAATGTACCCTAAGTCACCAGGCAGAACTAGTGTCAGGGTAAACCAGAACTGTTTATTGAAGTAACCAACAGACTTATATACAGAACAGTGTGGCCAGGGAACAATGGGGACAGACATGAGTGCATTAACTGACAATAGTGAGGGGCGGTGGGTAAACATTAGACAAAGGGCTGGGGCTGGATACAATGGGCTAGAATACACATTCAGAATAGTGTCCTTTGTGCTAAAGCATCTTTTACATAATTTGATTTAGCCGCCTTCAAACCCCAGCCAATCCAGGGCTGAGTATGATGTGGCCAATCCTGGCCTCTGGTGTCACACCTGCCTTTAGCCTATCAGCTGCCATGGGCGGGTGGCTGACTGGCCAATCCCTGGGACGCCTACTTTTCCCCATGTTAAGTCTATGGGGAACCTTTAAACATGGCACCCAGGGCTTTAGCCAATCAGGAGCCGGCCTACGTTCCACAGCCAGACGGCTGGTGTGATAGTCCGGCTGGCAGTCTCCAGAACGCAAATTTTAGTCCTTTGGAGGAGGATGGGGGAGGAGGGATATATCTATAACAGTAACCAGGGAATTTGTCCGGTTCCCGTGACAAGAATCATCAAAATCTTTGTCCCTCAGGTCTAAAACAGAGTCTTCCCCAGGTTTAGAATATGATGGGTCTGAAGACTGTTCAGAAAAATATTCCGATTCTCCGTCAGACTCGTCTGATGAGGAAATCACATGAAAGGAATCCGGTTTAGACCGTTTCTTAGTTCTTTCCACCGGTTTTCCATCCTCCCGGGGTGAGGTTCTTTTGCGTGGGTGCAACCACTATTCTTATTGCCGGATATACTGGGCAAGTCAGATTTGGAGCGTTTAAGTTCCACTTCATTGAGACAATGTTTTGTCTTTTGTTTTCTCTTACCTCCATACTGGGGTTGAACCCACTGCTCAGGTGTAGTTAATGTAGGAGCAGTGGAGACAGAAATATCCTGGGGTTGATGACGAAAAATATCTGCTAATGACCTCGCTAAGGAATTAGTCATTTGTCCCATACATGAGGAAATGGCAGTAAATATAGTTTTGTTCAGTGATTGATCTAGAATATGCTGAATATTATGTGCCTCATTATTAGAAGCCACTGTCAATTCTTCTTGCGAATCAGAATAGACAGAGGCATCTTCTTTGTCTAAAAATTGAGTAGGTATTTTATTCCCTTTCATGGGAGTCTGGGGAGATAATACTCTTCTTTGGGACATGTTATTAACATTGTATGCTTATACTAACGTTAAATTAAATAAATTTCACCACAAATTTGGAGGAAGTAATAAGAGCAGTGACTGGGACGTCAGGCGTTTAAAACCGTCAGCTGTGAAGTGAAAACGGTGCCAGAGACAAGCCGCGCATGCGTGGAACAAGTTGAGGGCAAATCCGATGCCCTTAAACAAGATGGCCACCGCGATCGAATACAGTGAGCTTGCAACGGTAGACGGAGTGAAACTGAAGGAGAGTGAAAAGGTGGTTTAACCGCTGGCACAACGAAAACCTCAAGAAAGGTAACCACTATGGAAGAGGGGGGAAAGCACTGGATATACTTGCGTATAAAGTACTTAGACAAGGAACAAGACAAGGTAGAACTATAAAGATAGACATTCAGAATAGATGTATCCTAGAAAGGGATAGGATCAAAACCAAGGTTAGGAAATAATATGAGAGTAAAGGATAAAGTGTAAAAATGGCACTAGAAAGGGTCCAGTATTCTGATTATAGCATATCCATATAGTAGTGATAAATTAAATACACATTTAATATAATCAAATAAAAGAGAGGATAAACACATATATACTTATCTTGCCACCAAGCAGCAAAGAAAGAGGAAGAGATTATACGTGTCAAGGATAATATTCACCTGGAGTTTATGGAGATTGGTTACTGATATGTGAGGGTGGGGCTACATATTCACCAAGTTTGTATTGTTTTTTCTTTTAAAAGTTTGTTTGAACTTTGCTGCTGAGAAAGTAAAGAAGGAGAATAAGCATAATATGAGCCTCCGGGTCTTGCCATAAAATTATGGTTAATGACAATTTCATGTCACCAACTAGTAGAGGAGCCCACTAGAAAAGAGGTCTTGCTGAACCTAGTGCTCTCAAACCATTCTGACAGGTTAATAATAGACAGATAAAGGAACATTTATGCAGCAGTGACCAAAATTTGATATCCTTTGAAATGTGATGTGAGAAACCCATTACAAGGGTTTAACCAAAACATTAAACTTTTGCAATGTTAAAAGCAGTATTAAAGGACATTCAGTGGTATGTAATATTCAAAGATAAAATGCATAATAAAGATTGAATTTGTTTACAATGCTCTGAGATAAATATATGTCAATGTATACCAATGGGGAGTAAGTACAAGATGAGCAAATTAGGACCAGTGTGGCTTATTAAAGAGGTTTCTATGAAAATGAGAAATAAGAATCAGGCATTTTAAGTGTTCAAGTCAGAAGGCCCAGATACCTAATTAAAAAATATAAAGAATGTAATAAAGTATGCAAACAAGCAAGTAAGGTAGTTGTAATTGAAAATGAGAAAATTATTTAAAAAGAGAGCAAGAAAAATCCTAAATATTTCTACAAGTATATATATATCTATCTATATATATATATATATATATATATATATATATATATATATATATGAATAAGCCTCATTGCATAATTTATGGTACCTCACACACAGAACATAATTTATGTCTCCTCAGAAAACATACACACATTGCACAGAATGCCTCATTACATCATTTATGTCTCATTAGGAGACACAACTCCCATTGGGTGATTCAATGGGGACATTACTGCTCCCATTGGGTGATTCAATGGGGGCGTGTTTATCATACAGGGAGTTGGCCCGCCCCCTCCAGCCCACCCACCACTATCCAACTGACAAAAAAAAATATAGCTGCCACTCGCTGCTGAAGTAGGGGATATCAGTAACTTGTCCTGGTCCACACACACTCTCACTCAGGATCATGACCCCACAAACACACTGTGTCACCTCCCAAAGATAATTGTAACCCTCCATACACTCTGTGTCACCTCCCACAGATAATTGTAACCCTCCATACACTCTGTTTCAGTACGAGGGTGTAATGTTTCCATAAAATACAAACTCAGGGATAAACTTAATAGCAACTCTTTTATTTAACCCTTTCAGTGCCAGAGGGGTACGCAATGCATTGCTTTGCAATGTGTTGCGTACCCCTCTGGCACTCAAAAGGTTAACTCTTTTAATCTCTTCAGTCAACTCACTGTCTGTTTTCAACTGTCACTCCTCCACTTCCTGCTTCCTGATTCCCGCCCTTTCTCCTTAAAGGGAGAGAGATGCTTTGCTGTATGTTACAGAGGGCAAGCCTCAAACACCACTTTCTATTTGATCCCTCAGCATATTGCTACGTTGCCTCAACTGAAGAGCCACTGTGTGTTATATTGCTATGTTACCTCAGCTTAAGTAAGGAGTTACTGTTCCCATTGGGTGATTCAATGGAGGAGTGATTTAAATTATTCAGGGAGTTGGCCTGCCCCCACTATCCAGCCCGCCCACCACTATCCAAGTGACTGAAAACACAAAATGGCTGCCACTCGCTCCTACACCACAGACACACAAGCCACACACACACACAGAGTCCCCAGGGGTCCCTCCACCAACTTGAGGCACACAATGAGTTGATCCAACAAAGAGAGGGCAGGATCGTCTCCAGTGTACCTTTATTTCTGGTATCCGCAACACAACAATGCTTTCAGCTCCTGGTGCACAATGTGCTTCTGCTGCAGGAAGCCCAGCTGCTTCATGTAACTCGGAGGCAGGCAGGCCCAGTAACAAATCCTTCATGTTCCCCCTTCATGAAGCACAACACTCCACCCCGCAACAGCCCGGTCATGCGGCCCTTCAAGGAGCTCTCTACAAGCAGCAGCTGGATGCGGCTATTACCCGTGGCTGAGGGGCTGGAGACAGACCATGCTGGGGCCACTCTGTAGTACACACTCTTACACACAAGCTTCTTCACCGCCGCTCTCTGCCCGCTGTCACACACCTGCATTGTGTAAGTACCCTGGCACAAAAAATATACATGCCGCACTATAGCTGCTCCAACAACACGCACCATCCCTGCTCCAACCACACACACACACACCATCCCTCCTCAGTTCCCGCTCTCGGTGCTCGGGCTGCGTCCCTAGTAACGCTTTTGGCCGAGGCCTGGGGCAGGAGGTGTCTTCCTGGCCAGGGAGCCGGGCCGGCGGTTGTCTGGCAGACTCTGAGTGTGCATGTACAGAGTCCACTGCAGGGACTGTGGACTCCATGACTCTCACTACATACTGGGACAGCTGGTTAACCCTTTCAGTGCCAGAGGATTAAGCAACACAATGAGCAATGCCTTGCCTACCCCTCTGGCACGTACAGGACCATAATAATATCTGTATGTGTGTGTATGTACACATGTATGTATGTGTGTATGTATGATCAATGTCTGTATATGTCACTGTATCTGTGTGTGTCTATGTATGTGTGCAATATGATTCTTTCTGCTTCACATAGTACACAAAAAAACATCATCAGTCAATACAGCTAAATGAAATGTACAATGCAAACAAACAGAAAAAATTCTTACAAAATACCTTCAACATGCCACCTACAACATTTCAAACAAAAAATGCTACATATCACATACCCTACTACAATGACGGGCAACGCCGTCACATTTTGCTAGTATATGTGTGTATATATATATATATATATACTAAGGTTTATATGGCCTCTTCAAGTTTAGACGGGTGAATTGATTAGTGAGGATAAGGCTGTGGTTAACACCTTAAGCACATTTTTTTTCTTCTGTATATACAAAGGAAGCAACAATGGCAGGGTATGGGAATACTGACAGAAACACATAATTTCCTCCATCATGTACATGGTTTACTGAGGGCAAAGTCCAAAAGAGACTGGAAAATATTATGGTGAATAAAACACCTGGCCTGATGGCATACACCCAAGGGTACTTAAGCAACTTAGTAAAATAACAGCAAGACACTTATACTTAATATAAGGCATAGGGCCTTGGAGGAAATCTCATGTAGTACCATTATTCAAAAAGGAAGCAAGATATAAACCAGGAAATGATAGACCTGTGAGCTTGATGTCCGTAGTGGATAAAATATTAGAAGGATTACGAACTGACAGTATTCAGGACTATGTGATGACCAACAATATTTTCAGTAAGAACAAGCATAGGTTTATGAAAAATACAGCATGTCAGACTAATATACTTGCATTTCAACCCTTTGAATGCCAGAGGGGTATGCAATTTATTGCTCTACAATGCACTTCGTACCCCTCTGTCACTCAAACCGTTAAGGAAGGGTAAGTAGTGCTTTAGACTATGATATTGCAATTGATGTAGTATAGTTGGATTTTGCAAAAGCTTTTGATATTGTGCCTCACAACAGGTTACCTCATAAATTAAAAGCATTCTGTTTGGGAGGTAATATATGTACATGCAAAGAGAACTGGCCAAATGATAGATGGCAGAGAGTTATTTATTTTTTCTTTTTTTTTCTTTTCAATAGAGCTTTATTGAAAACCCACATATGTAAATACATGAGTAACATATTGCATAGAACATAGACAAAAAATAAAGAGTCTATGGACAGTGTACAAGGTATAACATGAAGAGTACAATATCAAAGGCGAAAAAATTCTCGAGCAAAGTAAAGCGACAAAAGCATACTAGCTGATAACACTTTAGAAGAGTAAGAGAACAGGTCCTGAGCTTAGGGGAGGGAGGAGAAGGTAGGAGGGAAAAAAGAGGGGGGAAGATGGGGGGGGATATTAATTACCCTACAGGGCAGCGATAGTAGAGGTGGGAAGAGGAACTTCAAAATACCTGAACCATTGAGACCAAAAATCAGTAAACTGGGTCAATTTCCCCATCACAGGAGCATGTCGATGCTCCAATTCAAATACAGATTTGAGGTGGAGCTTCCATTTGCAAATAGTAGGTGGTGAGGTATCCTTCCAGTTCAGTGGAATACAAGCCCTAGCCTGTGAAGTGGCTAACATCCAATGATATTTGGCCTGCCTCTGAGAAAGCATATTGGGAGAGAGGATGTTGAGCAGCAAGATTCAGGGGTTGTGGGAGGCACTTCCTGGAGTAACGATCTCAATTCAACCACTATGCCTTCCCAATAAGCTGCAAGCAGAGGGCAAGACCACCAAACATGAAAGTAAGTTCCGTTACCTGTGAGACACTGCCAACACTTCTCAGATACGAAGGAAAAGATTCTTGCTAACCCAAAACGAGTGATATATCACCTCATGAGGAGCTTATAATTAGTTTCTCTCAAGGACGCTGAGGGAACATATTTGGAGTTCAAATGAAAGAGCTCTATCCATGTCTCAGAAGGTATCGTCATACCCAAGTCCAAATCCCAAGCATCTTGAAATTTCCACCTCCGATGGGGAGCTCCAGCCAGTAACAGTTTATACAGGAAATGGTCCTGGATAATAAATAATTCGAACAAAACAAGGACTTAAATACAGTCATTCCACCTGAACCGGGTATCTGAGACCCAAGACTAGAGAGAAAATGAGACACCTGCCGAAAATGCCACCATTCCGTGGCCGGTTACAAGAATTTCGATTGTAAGTCCTCAAAAGGTATGATACTGGAGTCTGAGACTAAATCATGAATTGGTATGTCAGACCAACAATCAAATGCCTTAGAATCCAGTCCTGGGGGAAAGCTAGAGTTCCCAACTAACCTCATAGGTAAGGACTGAAAAGGAGCCCAGCGATTGAGAAAACTCACGGTGTTCCAAACAGATAAAAGGTGCCAGAGCACTGGGTGACTGCCACAAGCTTTAGGAACAGAAGATGGTCTACACCAGGGCAGTTGAGTAATCTCCAGACCCTTGAAAGTGGCTGATAGTACCTGAACCCAACCAGCATTTTGATAGGCGGGATGGACACACGTAAGCAATATAGCAGACTGACAGGCCCTATAATACATAAGGAATTCAGGGGACCCCAAACCTCCCCTAGAAGGGGGCTGAAACAATAAAGCTTGTGGTAATCTATATTTTTTATAAAACCAGATAAAAGACATGAACATGAATTGTAAAGTAGTAATAATATCTAGTGGCACCTTCAGTGGGATTGATTGAAAGAGAAATAATATCTTAGGGAGGACCACCATTTTAACCACCTGTACCAATCCCAACCGCGAGACATACAAGGAATGCCATTGCTGAAAATCAAGTTTCAAAGCGTCAATCAAAGATGAAACATTAATGGAAGCCAGTTCAGGTAAATTGAAGGTTAGTTTGATTCCCAAGTATGTGATAGTGGAGGAAGTCCACTGAAAAGGGAAAAGTTGTTCCAAAGCCACTAGTTCCAAGGCAGGGATATGAACATTCAACACCTCTCTCTTGGTAATATTAAGTTTAAAGGAAGAGAAACTGGAAAAATGATTTAGAACTGACAACTCCCAAACTGACCTAGACAGTGCAGTCAAAAAAAGGACATCGTCTGCGAAAGCAGCAAGCTTAAATTCGGATGTGTGAAAACAGATGCCCTCAATAAAGGGATTAAAGCAAATTGAGGCCAATAACGGTTCTAGCGTCAAAACATAAATCAGTAGTGATAACGTGCATCCTTGATGCATACCGTTCGAGATTTGAAAATGATCGGATAAATGGCCGTTTGCTTTCACCCTCGCCGTAGGATTGGAATAAAGAGACAGGATAGAATGTAATATACGGAGGCCTAGGCCGATCCATTTCAATACTGCAGACATGTAGGGCCAGCTTACTCTGTCAAGTGCTTTTTCACCATCCAATGACAGGAACGCTGTGGGTAAACTGGATTGTTTAGCCTGATGTAACAGAGAAATAGCCTTAACAATATTTTCGGCCTTTAACAAAGCACACCTGATCGGTATGTACTATAGTGGGCAAGAGAGCACTCAAACGAGAAGCTAATAATTTGGCAAAAAGTTTAAGATCAACATTGATCAAGAATATGATATAATAGCTTCTACACTGGGAGGAATCCTTCCCAGTTTTGGGCAGAACAGTAATATGTGATTGAAAAGATTATAGCATTGAAGGTATTAAGCATATAGGGAAGTAGTCGAGACTTAAAAGTTTTGAAATAAGAGACCGTGAAACTGTCCGGACCCAGACTTTTCCCATTAAGTGTAGGCGCAAGGGCTTTAGATAATTATAAACAGAACCTATTCAATTTAGTCTAAAGTGGGTTGCCACAGGGTTCAGTTTTGGGCCCAATGCATTTTAATTTGTTTATTAATGATCTAGAAGTGGATGTTGAAAGTAATGTCTTAATCTTTTTGCTGATGACAGTAAGCTGTGTAAAGAAATACATACAGAGCAGGATGTTTTTCCTGTGCAGAAATATTTGAATAAACTGAGTAAATGGGCGGAAAAGTGGCAGATGAGGTTTAATATAGATAACTGTAAGTACTGATCGATAATAGACTTCAGTGCAAAGTGTCACTTGTTCAGTAGTTTCTGATCCCTGTTGGCTCTTGTCTTAGTGTGCTATGTAAGTTCAGTGTCCATTGGCATTGTTTCTTGGGTTATTCAAATACTGGATAGTGCGGTATCATGGGGAGATGTGTGAGGTTCTTTCTCCTGTCCTGCCCTGGGAGCCTAGTGTTTGTATATCCCCATGGTGTTCCATATTGGACATAAGAGAAAATAGGATTTTACTTTTTTTACCTATTAAATCCCTTTCTTTTTAGTCCATATGGAACATGGGTCTCTTACCCAGAGAAAGGGACATTTGCGGTATTACTTTGCTGGGCAAAGGAGTCCTCTTAGGGTATTTCTATCTAGAGATTTTCTTCTTCTCTTCCCTGCTTGCTTCTCTGTGCGGCTTCGCTCACATGAATTCTGGGAGTTAGTGGGCAGGGGGGGGTGAACTGAAGGAGGAGGGAGTCTCTGTCCCAAAGACCCTATCTTTTGTGATGTGCCCTGTCGTCCAGGAGGAGGGACTCAGCCCCATGGTACCAGTGTTACATATGGTCTAAAGAGAAAAGTATTTAAGAAAACACTAAAATCCTATTTTGGTAGAGTTTCAAAAGAGCCAATCAATCCTTCCTGTACTACAAAAGTTGGTTTGTTGGGATTAGAAGGAAACTACCAGGGAAACTAAAATAACCTTGAGGCCAAGAAATAGAGAGAGAAATTGGTTAGGGCAAGGCAATTTTTTTTACACAGGCCTATAAGGTCTCCATATTAAATAAGGTACAGATCTAACCCAGAAAAATGTATTCTATGCATATACTTAAAGTGAATCTATTTCCTCATAAGGGAGAGCAAGAATGTAATCCATGTGGATGTGTTATTATCAAAGAGGGGGGACAGGTGCCACATTAAGTGGTTAGAATCGTGTGTGATCCTTATGAATGTGGATACCAATGTATTTCAAAGAGTGGACACTTTAAGAACAGAAATTATCCCACAAATTACTGGAGCTTGGACCTGACAACAAAACTGTTAGGGATCTGCAGGGAATGATAGGATGTTGTCAGCATACATAGATATTTTCTCCACAATGTTACTATATAGCATAACCCCTTAAAGGGATAGTAATACTTAACATGTAAAAACATATATGTTGTAGGGTTTACCCCCCTGAGTAAAACAAGTGCACTCCCACTGCTGAAAGGTGTTTTATTCAAACGTTATTACAGCTCAAAGCTGAATTTTTTAGGTGCAGTATCACAGTGGCCTGAAATTACAGTGGCGCTGTTGTTACACCATCCTATGGACAGCTCTGGTCCGCAGATAATAAATCCCCATAGGATGGTGTAGCAACAGCACCACTGTACAATTTCAGGCCACTGTGATACTGCACCTAAAAAAAAATCAGCTTTGAGCTGTAATAACTTTCGAATAAAACACATTTCAGCAGTGGGAGTTGCCTTGTTTTTACTGAGGGGTTAAACCATACAACATATATTTTTTACATTTTAAGTATTGCTATCCTTTTAAGGACAGCACAGATAAGTATAGGAAGGGCCTCAGTATCAATGCTGAACAGGAGGGGAGAAAGCGGACATCCCTTGTACCTCTGTATAAAGTGAAAGAGTTGGATGCAAAATCATTTGTTCTGACTTGTGGTGCATGATGCAGCAATTTAACGCACATAAGAAATACAGGGCCTATTCCAAAGTGTTTCATTACCTGGCTTCTACCCATAGTGCATCCATAGAGAAATGTTTAAATTCAACAGTATTTTGATGCAAGGTGACAACACTAAACACCAAAAGCTGATCTGACATGCATGCCGGTTTCCTGGCACCTTTTTTTTAGTAATGAAAAATGAAATTAATATGAAATAGGATTTTTATAAATATTGTAGTGCAGCAATTCCTACAGCTAATGAAACAGCATCTTCTGTTGATACAAAATACTGTATATCCGCTTTGCAGGTGTTAAAGTCATCAAGCAAGCTCTATGGTTATTTTACAGATTGAAAACATTTGGGTTAATAGGATTCTTTCAGTATTTAAAGTACATGGATATGCATCTCCCCAGTATCCACAATTAACTTTCCAGTCAGCAATAACATATAACATTAAAAATCTATAATTGAACGTTAATTAAAAAAGACATTGAAATGACAGAACATTAAAGCACAAAATTAACAATTCGCTTATGATAGGAATGTGCAGATGATGCATTAAATTATCTGACATGAAGGCTGTCTACTAATGAAATTATAAAGCCTTTTCATGCTTTATCATTGTCATGATTATTTTTGTTTCTATGCACACAAATCTGTACAAAGTTAATTTTGCTCCAAAATATCAGAAACAATTTTAAATTAGGGCTTGAGGGGATAGTACTGGCCAAATTATGTTTGTAAAATGGGAATCACTAATTTTATTATTTACTGTATATAATACTGTAATTACCTGTGATTTAGATGCACAATTTCTCACCCCATCCCTTAGTATCAGTATGTTTTTGATTCTTGAGGTTGTCAAGAGAAAGACATATTCTGAAAAGAAAGTGCCTCTAGACCTGAGATATCCAAAAATAATTTGTAGGACCATATTTGTATGGCATCTCCAATAAACATGTATATGTGTATGTGTGTTAAACCTGAGCGGTAACACAAGTTAAAGTGTGAATGGCCCTTCTATCTGAAATGATGGTTTTTAGAACACTAAGCTGACTTTGATCTTGGGTACAATCTGTATGGTGGTTATGGCAGTAAATGGTAGTAAGGGAACGGCTATGCTAGAGGATAGAATGCTGGAGGAGTTTTTAAACTAGGAAAGAGGGGGGGCATATTTACTAAAAATGGGGTAGATACTGTAAATAGGAACTGGCTACAAGTAAAGGATCATTGGGGTAGAGATAAATATAGCTAACATGGAGAAACTCCTATTAAATGTTAATGTAGAAAAAGGCAAATAGTGGGTAAAATACATAATGAAAAATAAATAAATGTTTGTTAGTGAAATCAAGAAGTATGGCTGGCAAGATGGCTGGATTTATTGATGTTTGGACATAATTGGTAAAACCAAAACATGGTGGGATGATACACATGGCTGCACTGTAAATGCTGAGGGCTATTCCTTGTTTGAAAGAGACAGGATTAATAGATGAGGGGGAGGTGCGTGTCTGCGTTTAAAACCAGATCTAAATCCATGTTTAAGGTAAGATATTTGTGAGGAAACAGGAGATAATATGTGGAGTCCTTATGAGTAGAAATTTAAGCTAACTGGCATGACTGAGCTTCATGTAGGTGTGAAACTTGTTGATCGGCATAACTAGATCAGCTGAATTTCCACTCTGTGAATGAGCCCCTGTGTTTGTTTGTATTAGTCCACGAAGGTATGTTATATATATGTATTTTAAAATTGAAAGATTAAAGTCAAATGCTTTTAAAGAAGAATCTATCATTTGTGGTGTTAAAGGAAGATTTTGAGGGCGTCATGACGTAGGACGCATAGAGGTAATTGGCGGTGTGTTCTAGTGGTGACGACCGGAACAATGATGAGGAGGATGGATGGGGCTTTGGTATCTGAAGCAGCCCAGCAGTGCTAGTCTGATTTTTAGATGTGGATCCCACTTGCCTTACCCCTAGTCTACTCCACTCTATAGATGCATTCTTACCCAGCTTGGAGCTACCGAGCAGTGTCAGGTCAGGTAGCAGCGTTCTTTCGTATAATTGGCATAGGACTGTGCCTTGATCCTCTTCCTATACCTCTGCTAGTCCGGATTTCCTGGTGTTGCACCTGAATATAAATATGTGTACTTGATCAACTGCAAAACGGACTGCATTCAACAGACGAATTAGCGGCTAGCCCACTGGACTTTGCCTGGAGAGGATGAAGGGAGTGGTGTTACCTCTACCTCTGAGTCTTGAAGGCGATCGAAACTGCGACACAAGTATGCCGGCTCAGCACATGAAGGAGGTAACAGGAGGGGCTATTGTCTACTTGTATGTATAAATGCAGTGGAAGAAGTAATAAAGATGTTGGTAATACAGGATAAAGCAGAAATATAAGGAGGTAGGAGGTATACCTGGGGTACTTAGTGCCAATCTGTATATATTGGACTGTTTCAGGAGTTCCTGAGAGGGTCCTGGGACTCGTTACTGGGTTAAAGAGTGGAAGGTGGAAGCAGATTCATCCTCTTGGGGTAAGGTAGGGAAGTAAAGAAAGGATTATAAAAATTATCTGGATCGTTATAAGGAGTAAATCCAGTTGGAGGAAAAATAAAAGAAGACAGTTATTTGAGGGCATGTGAAGATGAAGTACCTGTCTGATTCCTATCTCTCTAACTGAAAAACCTAAAGGTCAGTTGGGGCTTGCAGTCTAAAAATAATATGAACAGAATTAAGGTGAACTATTGGATTAAATCATTAGAATTTCTCCTTGAAGTACAAAAGGGGATGTAGAAAAGGTAAAAAAGGACCAAAACTTTTAAATCGTATGAGTCTCCTATTTTAAGTTTTGACTGTTATATTTGAAAGATGGCACCTAAGAAGGATAAAGAGAAGGATAAAGACAAGGGGGTTAAATCAATTAATATCTATTACTCCACAAAATCGAGCTCAGCCGGAAGAAGATCGGGACAATTAAATCCAGGCTCCCCAAATACTGGTAAAGATGGGGAAGCTTGGGTAGGTGAACATCCTTTTGAGGGGACACAAGAACCTCCAGTTGTTGTAACTCAAAACATATTGACTAATGCCCTGGAGGATCTGTTGGGAAAAATAAAAGTAGATCTAAGGGCCAATATAGTTGAAATAAAACAGAGGTCATAAGGATTGCTGATAAATTAACATCACAGAATAAAGAGATTCAGAGTTTAAATGGAGAACTACAGAACCTCAGGGAACAAAACAAATTACTTAAACAAGAAATAAGTAAGATGGACCAAAAGCTTACAGAACTAGAGGATCGACATCGGAGGAGGAATCTTAGGATAAGGGGAATCCCAGAATCTGTATCGCAGGATCAACTGGAAACCTATATTCTGGAATTTATGTCATAATATGTTGAAAGAGTTCGCCTTGGGACATTTCCTTTTGAGAGAATACATAGATTACCCAAGCCCAAGGATCTTAAATTCAAAGATAAACCAAGAGATGTCATTGTATGTTTCCATAATTGTTATTTCAAGGACATGTTTCTGAAAGAGGAGAGGAAGAGAACAAGAATGGAGAAATTTGCGGATATAAGTATAATTGCGGACATCTCAGTAGCTACTAGAGCGTCAAGGCGACGCTTTGCTGAAATGATGACTGTCTTAAGGGAGAAGGGAATAAATTATAGATGGGGGATTGCCTACAAGGTTAATTACTACAATTGACAGGGTTCAGTTTATATGTGGGTCCCGGAAGAACTAAAGAAAAAATTGACCCATCTAGTCATTATTAGATAATGGGATGACAGTGGGGAGATGGAATAGAGTGAGGGGAAATTAAGATGGCAAGTGGGTAAAATTGTAATTTTTTTTTTTTCTTTCTTTTTTTTTTTTTTTTTTTTTTTTCCCCCACTATTGATTAGGTGGGCAGGAGAAATGGAGAAATGGGATATTAGTAGGTAAAGAGGTATACACTTAATTAGGGTAAAATAATTTCACAAAGGGAAGGAAGGGAGAAGGGATTTAAGGGGTCACGTTTATAATTATGGTAGATAAGTGGAGATATTAGATTTAAAGATTTGGTTTTTAAGTAAAGTATTGGTGTTAAGGGACAAAATATAAAGTAAAGTTAGGGAATTAGAATAATTAGATTGAATGGTAGATTTTTGGTATATAGGGATTAGGGTTAAATAAAGTATAAGAATGTAGGAAGGGAATTTAATAAGAGCACTTACAAAGTAGAATCGTAAATAGTAGGTACACAAAATGGGTAAATTTATAAGTAGTAATTTTTTGTTGTTTCTTCTCTCTTCTCTACTCCCTGTCTGCATAGAAAGGGCGCTTACTATTAAATTATTAAGGGGGAAGTGGGTTTCCCTTAACGATGTGATCTGTTATCTGTATCACGGTTTCGTAAGACAGTTAGGTAAGGTTAAAAAGCTTTATTGAAAATAAATAGAACAATCACCCTACTAAGGTCCAGAAGAGGTCCGTACCAAGTACTTCCCAAATCTGACTCAGGTCAGGATGTATGAATATCACAGTGGCAATATACATTAGGACTCTGTAGGCTTGATCCGTAGACAGGTTCAGGAACAAGTAAAACCACAACAGACCCACACCGCAACTGGGTGAGATCAGGTGATGGGCGACTGCAGGGCAATTCCCTAGGAGGCTAGGGATAGCGGCAGCAACACAGACAGGACTCTGGCAGTGACCTGACCCTAGAACGCTAAGGTTAATTGAAGCAACACAGACAGGACTCTGGCAGTGACCTGACCCTAGAATGCTAGGGTTAACAGAGGCAACACAGACAGGACTCTGGCAATGGTCTGACCCTAGAACTCTAGGGTTAACGGAGGCATCACAGACAGGACACTGGCAGCAATCTGACCCTAGTACACTAGGGTTAACGGAGGAAACACAGACAGGACTCTGGCAGTGGTCTGACCCTAGAACGCTAGGGTTAACGTAGGCAACACAGACTGGACACTGGCAGTGATCTGACCCTAGTAAGCTAGGGTTAATGGAGGCAACACAGACAGGACTCTGGCGGTGATCTGACCCTAGAACGCTAGGGTTAATGGAGGCAAAACAGACAGGGCTTTGGCAGTGACCTGACCCTAGAACGCTCGGGTTACCGGAGGCAACACAGACACTGGCAAGTGACCGGACTCCCACAGGCCCCTGTAGACTATGGGGTAGACAGTCCTCACAGGCACTGTGCAGTATAGTGAGTGGGAGTAGGTGGAATGAGATACAGGGTGCGTACCCTGACAGATCAGAAGCCAGCGTTGCCCCAATCTGTACACACGGAGGTAGTCAGCCAGTCCTGTCAGAAACGGAAACAGATACTCAGCCAGGTCGGCACACACTGAGTAGTCAGCCAGTCCTAGTCAGTAACGTAATCAGCCGGGGGGGGGAGTGTTTGGCGTGCTGGCCCGGGGCGGGGGACTGCGGGTGGCTCGCAGTGGGGCTCCTGGTGATTGGGGTGGGTGCGGTTGGGACCACAGGAGTGGGGGTCTCGGTTGCGAGTGTAGGGAGCCTTGAAGGATAGGGATATATATGTTCAGATGTAGCGATTGTCTCTCTTCTTTTTCGTCCGGTCGACTACCGGCACTTGGTTGTTTTTTTCTATTCACTGAATTTGTTTTCAGGGATTGGTTAGTGATTTTTATTCACTGGAAGATTTGGAGTGAGGATGTTTGAATGGATGATAGGATGGTTGAGGTGGTATCTACCTTTTGATATGGAGATCTATAGGTTGCGGCTTGGGTGGTACTGGGGGAATAGCCTGGGTAATAACTGAAATTAATTGTATATCAATTAATGCTAGGGGACTTAATTCACCACAGAAAAGGGCATATCTCTATAATACAATGATAAGGGAAAATATACATATAGGATTTGTCCAGGAAACCCACTGGGACTCTAAGGGGGTGACATTGTGGAAGAGGATTTTAGTCTTACCTGTTAAATCCTTTTCTCTTAGTCCATACAGGTTACTGGTCTCCCATCCTGTCAAGGGACCATGCTTGGCTCTCCTGTGGCAGACCGTGGGGGTCCTTTGGGGTCATGATCACAGGAGTGTTCTTTCCCTTCCACTATCTAGTCAATAGTTAGTGTCTCAAATCTTTCTGTAGCTGGTTGGCTATCTGCAGCCAAGGAGGGAGGGTAGGCTCCTCACCCTGCCTACAATTCTAGAACTGTTCCTGCCTACAATTAAAGGGGCAGATCGCTTACCCAAATTACCAGTAACCTGTATGGACTAAGAGAAAAGGATTTAACAGGTAAATCCTCTTTTAAAACATGCAATTTTGACTTGAGTCGTAATGTTAGACACTGTTTTACTAAGGTGACATTTCCAATGCACCAGTTTACAATAGTGACATAATATTAGACTTTAGATTTTAATTAAGGCAACATTTTAACCCCTTAACGACCCATGACGTACATGTACGTCATGAGGTTGAGGTCCCTAAGGGACCAAAGACGTCCATGGAATTCCGGGCTCCTCGCGCGGCTGCACGACGTTCGGGGATTCCGGAATCGGATCAATAAAAAAAAAAAAAAAAAATGCTCTGTGGTTCTTAAGTGACTGCCACGTGCGTGTGCGGCCGGTCCTTAAGGGGTTAAAAGAGTCATTGTAACATTAGTGACATTTTGAAGGTACAGTTTTGATGCTCGCCATTTACTAGTCACCATTGCAAAAGGATACTTCTCTGAATTGAGTTTTCACATCCTAAATGCTATAAAAGGTCTTGGAAACCTCTGTAGTGTTCAAGTGGTTATAAGCTTAACTCCTTTCCGACAATGGACGTTCATGTACTTCCCGCAAAACTGTCACTTAGTGACAGAGGACATACATGTACGTCACAGAAAGTCTGGGTCCCCTCATGGCTGCACGCCATTTGAGGACTCCAGAATAATTTTGAAAAAAAAAAATTTCTTAGCCAGGGCGTTAAGTGACGGCCACATGTGCGCGTGGCTAGTCACTTAGGGGTTAAATTAATGTGGACTTTGAGAATTTTAATATTTCCTCTCTGTTGCAGTTAATTTGGTCCAGGGTTCTGGCTCTTTGTGTTTTTTTTTGTGGGAGAGAATTTAATATACTGAATTGGCTGTATTAGGGCATTATATAGTTTAAGTGATGCTTAACCCCTCTAATGCTGCTTTGTGAGTAGGGAAGGCAACTCATGAATAACATTTTCTTTATGCACAAATGCATTTACATCAGAATTACTCTGCACAACACCTTCAGACGCATTATCCTCTTCCTCTTCTCTATGTAGTCATTATTACTAATTAGATAGTAAACTCTTTGGTGCAGGTTTCTCTTCAAAATGTATGACTCACTTGGTTGCACATAACCCTACCAATAAATACAGTGGTTCTCTTATGACTGCCTTGCATTTTTGTGTTGTTCTGAAATTATTGTATCTGTTAAGTGCTGTGTAACTATATGACACTATATAAAGAAAGAGAGAAAGATATGCGTCATCATAATAAAATACAATTGTAGTATTTTTATATATAACATGATGATAAGGTGTTATGTCATGTCTTTTTGCAGACTTCAGTTATGAATTATGAATTTCAGAGCCACTGTGACAGTAGATATTTTCATTAGGAAAAAGTAAAGGCTCTTTAAGGACCTGAGTTCTCCGTGTGATGAACTCAAGCCTGTCACATTTAAATTCTGTTTCTGGGAACAGCACTTCATTACTTATGGTTTTCCTGGGAAAAGATATTTTATCTTGTTGTTTTACAGTAATTAGCTCATTTGGCTTCCAGAAAAGGTTTTTTACCGATTAATTTTGGCTATATTTCAGGTAAAAAATAAATTACTTTATATTACAACAGTGTATGTATTCTAATAAAATAAGATCTGTCTGTAGAAATACTGAGAAGCTAAGTCTCTTTTACTTGGTAACATAAGATTGTAAAATATATTGATACACTTTCATCAGGCATAGTGCCATGTGATTGGAGGAAAGCTGATAATAGTACCTTTGTTCAAAAAGGGGGCAAACCAGGAAATTATAGAATTGTGAGCTTGACTTCCATAGCGGATAAGATATTAGAAGGGTTACTAACTGACAGTATTCAGAACTATTTGATGACAAGCAATATTATTAGTAGGAACCTGCATGGTTTTATGAAGAATAGATCATGTCAGACTAATTTACTTGCATTTTACGAAAGGGTAAGTAACAATTTGTATAAGAGAATTGCTGTTGATGTAGTATTCTTGGATTTTGTAAAAAAAAGCCTTTGATACAGTGTCTCATAACTGTTTACTGCATAAAGTAAAAGGCTTCAGTTTGGGAGGTGATATCTATATATGGATTGAAAACTGGTTAAATGATAGATGGCAGAGTGTTGTTGTAAATGGAACCTTTTCAAGTTGGTCTACGGCTGGCGTTGGCTAGCAACCCTGATAGACGCACAAACAAAATTCAAATCTACATCCAATCCCAAGGCCCCAAAGTAACAAAAATGTTCAAATACATCTATATATACCCCAAAATAACGGTCACACCCTGTATGTGTTTAGAGTTTTAGTGAGCTAGGGCACAGGACCCAAGAGTGGAGGCTAGTGATCGAGAGAGAGAGAGAGAGGCACGTACACTTGAGATAGGAGTTTTTGGAGTTTGGAGAGAGATGCACTTAACTATATTACACTTTTGCACATATTACATACACCCATACAAACACTAACACATACACATACACACACATAATCTTTTTTATTTTTTAAACTTTATTTTCTCAGTTTGAATCTGTGAGTGACAGAGTGTGACAAAGAGTGACTGGGATCGAGTGTGTCTGTGAGGGCCTGTGAGAGTGCCTGGGTGTTAGTGGGTGAGTGATGGCTAGGAGAAGAGGACAGGAGAGAGGGATGGGGAGAGTAGTGGAGGAGGAGGAAGTAGAGCAGGACATCCCTGTTGAGAGTAGGGGTGGGAGAGGGAGATCTGCAGGGCGGAGGGGGAGCAGGCCCAAAAGAGCAGGCACACAAAGGACAGGGGCAGAACCTGCAGTGGGACGAGGGGTACATGATGGGGGCCACCATACACAGGCAGGGGCAGCGCAGGCAGCGCAGTCTGGTTCAGACTCTTCGCAGGCTGGAGGTAAGGAGGAGAGGATCAGGGATCCCCGTTATACTGAGAAGGAGAACAGGGCCCTTGTGGAGGCTGTGCTGGAGAGAGAGACCATACTGTTCCCAAGGGAGAGGGTCCCTGGCCTGGCTGCGAGGAGGAAGGCTGCCTGGAACCAGATCTGCAGCCAGGTCAATGCGGTGGCCACCTGCAGACAGGATGTGGACTCAGTCAAAAAAGAGATGGGGCGACTGCAAAAGGCAGGTTAAGAAGAAGATGGGGGATGCCGCCCTGCACTCCCAAGGCACCGGAGGTGGTCCTCCTGTCCCTATCACCTTAAGCAGATGGGAGGAGAGGCTGCGGCAGACCTTGTTGTCCACGCTGATTGAAGGGGTCCCTGGAGGATTGGACACTGGGGATGAGAGGAGCCTCCACACTACCGGTAAGTGCATCATCCCATAACCACAGACACCACATCAAACCAACAACCATCACACACAAACACAGTCACATCCCAACATATGCCCATCATTCATCCACACAACTGCACCAACACAGCACCCTGAGGGTTAAAACTGGACTCAAGACAAGGACAAATGTCAAGGTTCAACAAGGCCCAAACCTGTCCAGCTCCCTGGTTAACCCTCATGTTGCTGTGCTGATCACACACAATACACACAAACCATGCTCAGAAAAGTGTGGTATGTTAAACATCAGAACTGCTCCAACACAATGTCACCCATGTCCCAACAGGAAAACCAGGACATAACCCCTCGAGTGCTAGAGTGATTATCAATGGATCGATCAACAATGCTTTGGCAACCCCTCCGGTACTCAAAGGGTTAACCAAACAACAAACACAAGTCGATAGGCTAACGATTACATGCCACACAGGGGACATTCACTAAGCGGTGAAAAATAGATGATGGGGAGAAATTTACACTTACATATCCTGACTTCACCAATCCCAATGTTAATCTATGGAGAATATCCAATAACATGAATCAAGTTTCAAAGGTCCCATATAAAACATTGCAAATGGAGAAATGAGATCACTGGAGAAGTCAGCATCATGATCAGTTCACCAGGTCTACTTCACCGCTTACCGAATCACAAAAAGGATGGAGCAGGTCAAAAATCACAGTGCAACTGAGAATAACTGGTTGTATGTGCAACACACAGGCCTAAAACAATTCCACAGAATTAAAGTTGAAAAAGTAGACCTTGGTGTTGTGCAAGCAATCTCATAATATGTCTTTGGAATGGTCTACAAAGTGTGCCTGGTTTGCAATATCTGTCTAACCATGAGAGTAGGAGGGACAGGGCTAACATTGATACACATCTTTTTACAATGCCTACAATATTACATAATGGTGAAATTAACCATTGCCATCCCGTTAAAAGGATAGTAATACTCAAAATGTTAAAGTAAAAATGTGTGTTGTAGGGTTTATTCCCCAACTTTATCCCCACTGCTGAAAGGTGTTGTATTCAAAAAGTCTCACAGCTCAAACTTGAATATTTCAGGGGCAATATCCCAGTGGCCTGAAATTGTACAGTGGCACTGTTGCTACACCATCCAATGGACAGCTCTGGTCCTGGGACTATGAATAACCAAAGGATGATGTAGCAACAGTGCCAATGTACAATTTCAGGCCACTGGGATATTGCACCAAAGGAATTCAGGTTTGAGCTGTGATATGTTTTGTATGAAACACCCTTCGGCAGTGGGAGTACCCTTGTTTTACTCAGAGGGCTAAACCCTGCAACATATAGTTTTCTTTTCACATGTTAAGTATTAATATCACTTTAACCCCTTAGCGACCCATGACGTGCCAGGACCATCATGGGTAGATTTGACTTAAGGACCCATGATGGTCCTGGTACGTCATGGCTTAAATGATAGCAGTGCGCCTCTGTGCACGCTGCGATCATTAATTCCCGGCTGAGACTGAGCGCTCCGGGACCGGAGCATTCAGTCTCAGCCACTTTCACAAGTGCTGGGTCATGGGATCGCTGCAGCAGCGATCCCATGTACCGGCATTGTGAAAGAATGAATGAGGCAGTGTTCTACACTGCTTCTAGTGTCTCTTCTCAGCCATCTGTCCCTTGCTATCAAAGTAAGGGACAGAGAAGAAGAGAGTAGACACCTAGTGGACAAATAAAATGCAGTAGCTGGGGTTATTAACCCCTTCACTGCTGTGCTGGAGGCTGGCTAAATGCAGGTCCATTTTTGATCTGTTAAAATTAACTTTTTTTTTTTTTTTTTTTTTTTTTTTAATAAAAAGACACAACTTTTTTTTTTTTAACAAAAATTTTATTTACATAAAAAAAATTTCAATTACCAAAATTGGGAGTGTGATTGTTGTGGAGCCATGTAATACATTTATACACACCGCCAAATGTCATCAATAAAAAGGTGGGAAAATAGGGGGGGGGATGGAACATGGGGTTTTTCACCCAGGGGGGACAGTGACCACTTAAAACTGCCCATTTTGTAGATATGACTGACTGGACATATGTTTAATGCAGTGTCCACAAAAATTTAACCCATTGAGCCCAAATGATCCCAAGAGAAAAAAAAATGAAGTTTTTTTACATTTTTTTTTTACCATTTTCTTTAATTTTCCTAAAATAAATGGTGGGCTATCCATATAAGTATGGTATCAAAAGAAAGCCCTATTTGTGCGTAAAAAAAACAGTATATAATTTTCATGGGTAAAATAAAGTACTTAGAGGGAAAACACTGTTGAACAAAGACATAGTCAAAAAGGTCAGAATTGCTCCGGTCCTTAAGTGAAAATGACCTCATATTTTCCCAGTCCTTAAGGGGTTAAACCTATCATGGCTACATTTACTAATCACACAATCTCATTTCTCCACACAGCTTATGGGCCTCAACGACAGGAGGAGCCCGTGGAGGAGGCTACCTCACCATCCAGTGAGGGGTATACAGAGGAGAGGACCAGCCGCTGCCCACCGTACTCACCACCCACACCTCCTCCACAGCTGTCTTCTACCCAACTGGCTGCACCTCACATTGCCCCAGGTATGATCCCAGGTGGGGCCAACCACAAACCAGTGGCCAAGATATGACCCTTGGCCACTCGACTACCAACCCCTGGGCCTGATTGGGGAGCCCCAGCGCCCTCTACCGAGGGAAATATTCACTCCACCACCAGGACAGACATCATTGGGCAGCAGTGAGTCACTTGATGTGGTGGGCATATGCCCATCATCTGCACCTGCCACTCAAACAGCTGTCACAGCAGCAGCAGCCACAGCACACTCAGCAGTAGCAGAGGACACAGCACACACAGCAGCTGAGGACACAGCAGCAGCTGAGGACAAAGCAGCAGCTCAGGACACAGCATCTTAGGACACAGCAGCAGCAGCACAGTCACCGGGCACATCCACCTCCAGCACTGCACGTCCCACAGGGATGGAGGCGGAGTTCATGGCCCTACAGAGGCGACTACTCCGGTCAAGCCGCAGTACAGACGAGAATATATCAAGGAGCCGGAGGGAATCCTGGAGGAACACCTCCAGGATAGAGGCAAGGATCCATGCCCTGGAGTCGGAGGTGATAAGGCTCAATACACAACTCCATCAGCACCACGTGGGGATGATGGACATGTTTACACAGGTGCTGGTGGAGTTGAGAGAACAGAACCACAGGGAGAACCTGCGTGGAGAGAGGGAGCTGCGTTCTACAGAGGGATCCACTGCACCCACCACTCCCTCCAGTGTGACCCCTGAAGCCATACCTAGGGGGCAAAGGGTGACCAGGCAATCAGCCAGGGCATCCACCTCTGATACCCAGTCAAAAGTCTTCCCACCCAAAAAAGAAGAAATAAAATGCACAACTTGTTCTCTTCCCCCTTAATAAAAGAACATTGTGCTTTTGAATCCTGTCTGTATGCAGTTATAGCTTTGGTGGCAGAGTTGTCTCCAATACATTGCCAAGCAATGCAGTGAACACAACTTCTGCCTAGGTAAAATGTTTGTGGGATGTTACAACATGGGTTCACACACACACCTTTGTACAAATTCAACTGGCAATACATCCCTGAAGCCATATTACATGACAGTGTTATATGGCCATGATGTGGGTTGAATTTGAACAGAACATACCCCTTAGCACAACAACTGGTGCAACACTGAACATTCGTCTGCATCAATTGTTGTGTTTAAGGGGATAACCAAACAAACCGCTATCTGACTTAGCAGAGAAATAACAAGCAGGACAGATGGAACATGCAGCTAAATAGTCTTTGATTCAAAGTCTTATTGTGCAACTGACTTACTTGGGAGCCCAATGTTCACCCTAGGATTTCAATGTGTGTGTGCTACACATTTTAATCCTAGGGTGAGCATTGTGTTCTCCAGTAAGTCAATTTCACAATAAGAGTTTGAATCACAGCCTAACTTACTGGATAACCCAGTGATCTTCCTCAGATTTCAATATGTGGCACACACATTGAAACCTTAGGCTGAGCATTGGGTTATGTATTAAGTTGAGTTGTTGTTTTACTAAGGTTGTAACACACTTCAACAGTGATAACACTTGTCCACTTGGTCTGGTTGTTTGTTGATGTAGCCCATGTACTGAGATATGTCAAACTAATGCAATCTCAGGACATTGATTATATTGAGCAACACAGAAACCGTGGACATGAAATCACTATGGAAATATGTCCCCTGTATCACCTCTTCATCACTCCCAACACACATTCGTGTCTCAATACCATCATCTGTTTGCATGAATACATCACACAGTCCACTCACGGCCAAACAAGTAGTGGACTCCTGTGATATGGGTCATGCCTTTCCATGTATGAGGGATACTCTAGCCTTGAGTCTGTTTCCACATTGAGACATGTCTAATCCAACATTTATTCATACATAATTTATTGTGTCTCAAACTACAGTAAAACATACATGTGTTTTCTGGGTATATTGCCAGTATATGCATTGAACACTTGTATGAGCACATGAAAGGTACATTTAAACTGAATATGAATACCTTAGAAACTGAACTGCTCATGTGTTGTCCACAAGGTTTGTTAGCTCTGTAGATGAGCATTCTTACTGTACAGGTTTGATACCTGGATATTAGTACACACATGAATTCGTGTCTTCTTGTGTGGATATGTGAATATTCCAGTAGAGTTTGTTCCAGTAGAGGTTGCTGTGAACATCAGGTCAAACATTGCATCACCAACACAATCACTTGAAACATCAAGAAGTGAGCTTCATGGAAGTGGCGTCATGGCTTCAGTCCAGTCACATGGAAACTTCTCTGTTCAAGGATGGATCATGCTATGGATGCCTGTGGGACAAGAGGACAGGATTTAGAACAGCATCCTCGAACTGATCGTCATGCAACAGCTTCCACATCATTATCGCTTTAATTTGTTCTGTTACAGGGGAGTACACAAACCATTGCTTTGTAATGTGTTGTGTACTCGTCTGTAACCCATTATGGAGAGAACTAAGGGGATGTCAACCAGCCCTAGGGATATGTGCCCATGACATGTATACACTCATCAACAAATATGTCCTAATAACTCCATGAAACAAATACATTTGGACTGCCACTGTGAGAGTGACAGTGGCAGGCCAAATGTATTTGTTTCATGTAGCTATTAGGACATATTTGTTGATGTGTGTATTTATGTCAGGGACACACACATCACTGCACACACACAGGTCAGCATGGTGTCCCTTGAGATCTGATCCACATTTCATGACCTCTATGTTGTGTACCAATACTACTGTAGATCCATCCCTCTGCTGCTCTTCTCAGCAAAGTACAGGTCCCATGTTGACTCCATGGCCCTTTAACCCCTGATTAGACAGAGTGTTATCTAATGCATTGCATTGGATAACACTCTTTCGCTACAAGGCTACCATGGTTGCTCTGGCTATGATCATGGCAAATCACGTTAGTTGCTGTCACTCAAGCCCTGGAAGATGCTGAACATGTGTTTTGTGTTGTACATTGGTTCTCATGGGGGTGTGCGTGATATCCTTGAGGTATAATTGTCAATGTGGAGAAGGGAATGGAAGATGGTTATGGAATCCCCACACAATATGCCACATCCATGGTATGGATGATGTTGGGGCCATACTGCTGCCAGTACAGTGCTGTGTCAATGATCCTGTGGGGTGAAACAGAACATCATGTGCGGTGTGGTTAGTGTGTTGGCACCAATTAACAGGACTGATGGAGGACTTGCATGGATTGTTTTAATGCCTGTGTTATACTCACAGCTGAAGTGGTCCGTTATGAGCCTGTCTCTGATCTGCTCCCCTCTCAGGGTCTCCTTAACATGGCCGATGTCCATGAGCACTTCAGGTATGGGGGGGCCTGGATAACATCCACCATCCTGGTGTCCACTGCAGTGTTGTGCAATATTGCACACGCCATTAAGATGTCACACACTTTTCATGGGGCATACTGCAGTGTTCCCCCCGAGTGGTCCAGACATCGGAATCGAGACTTAAGGAGGCCAAATGTCCGCTCAGTGGCATTCCTCGTTCTGCCATGAGCTTGGTTGTATCTTTCCTGGGCATCTGATTGGGGATTGGCGACCGGGGTCAGTAGCCAGGATTTGCATCCATAGCCAGCATCACCTGTGGAAAGTGAGTGACATGGTGAGACAGGGAGCACATGTTGTGTGAGTGATTTTTCTCTGTCGTCCAATACAGGTTACTGGTAACTCTAGGGTAGGCGATCTGCCCCTTTAAGTAGCAGGAACAATTCTAGAATTGTATGCAGGGGGTGGAGCCTACCTTCGCTCCTTGGCTGCAGCTAGCCAACCAGCTCCAGTAAGATTTGTTCCTTAGTGAAGACACAGGCAAGAGAACAGTTCTGCTACAGTTTTAGATAGATTTATTTTTCTATTAGAAATGGAATACCACCATTAGGCGGATTACCATAACTGACAATGCCCTTAGATGTGGCTAGCTCAGTATCCAGGTGCTTTTTGTAGACCATAAGCCCTGGGGGGAAAATCTTGGGTTCCTTAGGAGTTGCCCACCGAGGCTTCTTCTTAATACATGGTAGTCTGAAGACAGAAGATCTGCAGGAAAGGTGAGCAACACTTTGAGTGCTGCAGGTCCACATGTCCCACAGTGCCCCTCCGCACAGTGGTTTTTCCTTTGGAGTTCATATTGTACACTCCTGCACTCATTGGATTTATCTGTATGTCTGTTGGGTGTTTTGGAGCAGGTTTATGTGGTAACTTAACCCTTTAGCTGCTGGTTTTGCATCTTTGGGGGGGGGTGTTATTGACACTTTCCTTACTGGGTTCAGTGTTTTCTGGGTTAAAAGCGCTCTTTACCGCATAGACGCCAAATACTCCTTTCACTTCTATGGGACTGCACAGTTTGGGACATATCTCTGCAACCGCTCAATGCAGCGACTTCAGAGATGGCTCATTTTTATTTTCTGCCCTTACTGTTTCATCTGGTTCATATTTCAGGTGTGTATGGGGGGGGACTCAGGGGGCTAAGGGAACTGTTGGAGTACTTTTTTCTAGGGAAACTACAATTCCCATGAGCGCTTGCTTCACGGGTTTGTTTCTCATTGGCTCCCACCACGGTAGCCATTTTGTGCCTTTTCCTGAACGAGTATCCTACGCAGGGCTTGGACTCTACTTCTCTCCTCTGCAGATTAACCCTTTGCCTGCCAGATAAGTGCATTTTAGCAATTTCTGGGGTGAAACTTTAATCTTACACACTGTAATTGAGTGATTCTTTATACTATAACTTTTTTGACACTGTGAGAATGTCTAATCCGTTGGAGCTTGGGGCCAGGCCTAAGACTAAGGACGCTGGCGTCCCTGTGTCCCCTATTGCGCATTGCTCCTCATGTCATTCAGGGTTGCCTAGAGAATTCTCAGGTCATTTATGCCCAGCATGTTCTGATGTCCCTGAGTCTCTTCCAGGGACATCCAGCCACAGTGGCGTAACTACAAGCCACCGGGCCCTGGTGCAGAAATTGCCATGCCGGGCCCCCCATCTTCACATTGCACTATGTCCATCTCGTACCTCCATCACCCGCTCCCACGCGGTTCTTAGTAATGCAGAGCGCTGGGAGATTATGTCATCTCCCAGTGCTCTGCATTACTAGAGCGCTGTGAGATCAGCGGAGCTGCTGCGGGCGAGTGGCGATGGATTCGCAGGGGGCAGCTGGGCCCCTGGAGTGATGGGCCCGGTCGCAGGTAGGACCCCTATTGTTACGCCACAGTCCAGCCATGCATTAGAGCCAGTTTGGGTGCAAGAGTTCAAGTCTTCTACTAGGGACCTTCGGTCTACATTGCAACTCTTTCCATCCCAGTTACAGGGGGTTTTCCATTCATGGCAGACCCCCTCTTCAGTCAAATCTTCCCTGTCTAAAACGCAGGGAGTACCTGACGTATCAGATTCCTCTGAGGAGGAGCTATTGGTGGATTCAGATGTTGAGGAATATTCTGCTATGGGCTCCTCTCAGTTTTTTTGGGGACCCCTTTGAGGCTGATCCTGAGCCCTTGGCTGAGGGCCTGATCAGGGCTGTCTTGACTACCCTAAACATTCCTTTAGTTCAGGAGGTTTCTTCAGATCCCTCTGATGTGTTTCAGGAGCCTAAAAAGCCCCTTACTTGCTTTCCAGCTAACCCCACTCTTGTGCGCCTTTTGTCTGACGAGTGGAAATCCCCGGACAGGAAACCTTCTGTTTCCAAGAAATTTGCCAAGCTTTACCCCTTTTCTGAGGTGGCGCTTGCTCAGTGGGTTCATCCCCCCAAACTGGATGCCCCTATTTCTAGGCTATCTAAGTCTACTGCCTTGCCAGTTTCTGATGCCTCCGCTATGAAAGACTGGACTGACAAGAAACTTGAGGGCCATTGCGGTCTGGACTAAACAACTCACCCTGGTGGTCTGTCAGGGTGCTCCTACTTCGGATATGTTGCACCTTCTTGCCAACATTTCTGAGGCACAGCACTATGTTTCTGCTGCCTTATTTGATGCAATCCGTTTGGTGGCTAGGGTTTCCACCATGTCTGTGGTTGCCAGACGAGCTCTTTGGCTCAAGATCTGGTCTGCTGACACCGCTTCTAAGAAAGCCTTGCTCTCCGTGCCTTTTCAAGGCACATCATTGTTTGGGCCAGATTTTAAGGATCTGATTAGTGAGGCCACAGAGGGTAAAAGTACACTTCTGCCTTTGAAGAAAACGCTTCTCAAGCATAATAATTTTTTTTCGTTCCTTTCAGACTAAGACATGTCCGGCGAACCAGACTGTTCCCTCAGCTCCGCATGCCTCCTCCATGCCCAAACAGCAATGGAAGCCCGAGGTCTCAACCAAGCCTAAGGCTTCCAAGCCTTCTTCGGCATGACTCACTGAACCCAGGTCCCCACTCTGCTGTGGGTGGCTGTCTGGGTCACTACCACAGCATCTGGGAGGATTCAGTGGTGGACCAATGGGTTTTACAAGTGGTGGCGGAAGAATACAGGATCCCTTTCGTCTCTCTTCCTCCTTTTCACTTTTTTCCTTCTCATACGCCCCAGGGTGCAGAGAAACGCCGTCTGTTCAATGGCGCTATCCAGGCCCTTCTGGACAAGGATGTCCTAGAGCTGGTTCCTTTTCAGGACAAAGTTATGGGTTTTTACTCAAACCTCTTTGTGGGCTCCAAGAAGGACGGTGGTTGTTGTCCCATTTTGGATTTGAAGGATCTCAGTTCCTTCGTGATCAGGACTCACTATCACCAGGAGTCCCTAAGGACGGTGATTGCTGCTATGTCCCCTGGGGAATTCCTTGCCTCTCTGGATCTTCAGGACACATATCTACACATCTCCATTCATCCAGAGAGCTGGCAGTATCTCAGATTTGCCTGCGATCGAGAGCACTTTTAGTTTTCAGCTCTTCTCTTTGGTCTGACTACAGCTCCTCAAGTCTTCAATCGTGTCCTGGGAGCCTTAGTGTCTGTCCTCCATTGGAACTTCATCAGAGTCATTGCATACATGAATAACCTGCTTATGAAGGCACCTTCTTCAGAAATTCTTCATCAGCAGGTTCAGGACTGCATTCATGCTTTCACCCATCACAGGTGGATCATCAACCTGGACAAGTCGGATCTTGTCCCATCCCAGCGTCTGGTCTTCCTGGACCTTCTCTTCGACACTCAGCAGAGCATGGTGTTTCTCAATAATTAGGTAGCCCACCAAATTGCCCACAAGGTTTCTGCTGTTCTGGCTCAAGATCCAGTTCCAGCCAAGAAGCTGTCCTCTCTAGTGGGGAAATTCACCTCCACCATAGAAGCGGTCCTTTTTGCAATGAGTCACACCAGGGAACTCTAGATGTTTGTGATCCAGGTGTGCAGGGGTCAGCCGGACCTGAAGATGTCAGTATCCCTTCCTCTTCTTGTGGAACTGAGTTTGTCATGGTGGCTCGACCTCTCCAATCTGCTGAAGGGCAAGTCCTTCCTGGTATCCTTCTGGACCACGGTGACAACGGATGCCAACCTCTTCGGCTGGGGAGCGGTCCTGGATCGCCTAAGTGCTCAGGACCTTTGGTCTCCGGAGGAACCTCTTCTTCCCATCAACAAGTTGGAGTTTCCGGCGATATTTCATGCTCTTCTTCATTGGACACCACAGCTGTAAGATTGCCAAGTCCGGGTACAGTCCAACAACGCCACAGCCATGGCTTACATCAATAAGCAGGGTGGAACAAGAAGTCTCGCAGCTTGTTTAGAGGTCAAGGCTATTTTGTCCTGGGCAGAAGAACACGTTCCTGCCATATCCGCGGTGCACATTCCTGGAGTAGACAACATCATGGTGGACTTCCTCAGTCGACACACAGTGGACAGCGGCGAGTGGGAGCTGTACCCAGAGGTGTTCAAACTCATCGTCCAGAAGTGGGGTCTTCCTTGCCTCGACCTGATGGTGACAAGACACAACCGGAAAGTTCCGAGGTTCTGCTGTCACTGGAGGGATCCTGTAGCTATGGCGGTGGATGCCATGTCCATTCCTTGGTTATTTCCTCTGGCTTACATCTTTCCTCCCCTTCCCATGTTGCACAGGGTGTTGCGGAAGTTGACACTGGAGCGCTGTCCAGTCATTCTGATTGCTCCGTACTTGCCTTGACAGGCTTGGTTTCTGGAGCTTCTGGATCTATCAGTGGCGGAGTCATTCCGGCTCTCTTGCCGTCCGGATCGTCTTCTGCAGGGTTACCTGTGGAAGGAGGATGTTCATCATCTAGCTTTGATAGCTTGGAAATTGAATCCTCAACTGAAAAAGAAAGGTTTTTCTTCTGGTGTGGTGGCTACTATGCTTAGTGCCCGCAAACCTGTTTCTTCTGAGGCCTACCATCGTGTCTTGTCGACCTTTCTATCTTGGGGTGCTGACAGGGACCTGTCTTAGGAATTTGATCTGCCTACGGTCCTGGCCTTCTTGCAGGACGGTGTGGTTAAGGGTCTCAGTCTGAGTTTTCTTAAGGTTTAGACTTCTGCTCTCTCTGTTTTCTTTCAGAGGCGCATTGCCATTCTTCCTGATGTAAAGGTTTTCTTTCAGGGCGTTGCTCATACTCGTCCTATCTTTAAGAATCCCGCTCCTACGTGCACAGACATTCACAATGCTTATGTTGCTGTCACACACCATCTGCATGTTTATGGAGAGGAAGTTCCTCCTGTTGATGAATAGCTGTGCGTCATATGCTGGGGCTTGATACGGACATGGGTGCAATCTTTAGCACCCATGACCCTGGGCATGCCTCCCTTTGCATAAAAGCCCTGCTTGAGATTATCCACTCCATGTCGGTGGTGGGGAAATATATGTATGTACTGGCCTTGTTTTTGAGGGCTAGCAAGACCTGGGCCAGCACTCTGGAGAATGTGGCCTGTGACATGCCAGAAGTGTAATCCTCAGTGGACTGGAAGGTTCCACTTGCCATGAACTGTGTGGCACACAGGAGTTTTTGCAGGCCAGATAGGGCATGGTTGTGGATGTAGATGGGATCCACCTGATCCTTGATGACCTCATACAAGGCAATGATGCTGTGTGGCCTCAACCTGTAGCGATCAATCACCTCATCATCGGTCATTCCAAAGATGGTGACCCTTTGGCGGTATACATTGGGCCTTGGTGGTCTTCTACACCCGCTGCTGCAGGTGTCAGTGTGGCAGCTGGGGAGCATCCTGTTGCTGTGGAGCATCCTGTTGCTGCAGCTGTGCATCTGCAGGCAGGTGCTGTCCTCCAGGTGGCGATGGGCTCCTGTGTGGCTGCTGAGCCAGAGCCTCCTCACTTGCAACAGATGACAGCTGTTGATCAGATGTTCCTGGGGATTGCTGGTGTTCCCTAGCTCTCGCCCTTGCACCCCTTCATCACAGTCTACTGATCATTAAGTATCCCAACTTTCTTATTGTTCTCTATCTCTCTCTCCATGAGTGGAAATCAAGCCACAAGTGAGTGTGGTGAGCGGTCTCATTAAGTACCTGGTAGGGCGTTGTGTAGGTGTGGTGATGAGGTGAGTGATGACCAAAGAGAAGGTGTTTGTTGTCCAGGTAAGTGTTTGCAGATGTGTCTGTGTTTTAAAATGTGTTGTGTTCTGATTGCTGTGTCTCTGTCAGTTGTGGGTTTGCAGGTTGCGTCTGGGTCGTGTGGTGATGTTGCAAAGGTGAGCTTGTTTTGTATTTGCAGATGCCAATGTTGTGTGATAAACCCCATTGTTCAGTGACAGGTTGTGCTGGTGTTTTTTTGGAGGCCCATGTGGTGTTGCTTGTTGTTGTGTGTGACAGTGATTTGCGGTGTCTGTCCATGTTTTTGTGTTATTTTGGCATTCCATGGGTTAATTTTGCCATTTACATGCTTATGCGGTATGCGTATTGTCTTTAACAGTGGTCTAAAAGGTGATATGATTACCATTTACAAATATATTTGAGATTAATACAAATAACTTTCCAATTTTTTATTTATTCAAACCACTTAGCTAAGGATGAGAGGTCATCCATTAAGACTAGAGGAAAGGCGCTTTCAACTAAAAGGCAGGTATTTCTTACAGTAAGGGCAGTAAAGCTGTGGAATTCTTTGCTTTGGGATGTTGTGCTTGCAGGTACTGTAACTGCTTTAAAAAAAGTAACGAACATCTATCTAGCACAGAACAAGATTGCGAATTATGACGGGTTCAAAGCAGATAGGTTGTTGATCCATTGAACAATCTGACTGCCATTTGGAGTCAGGAATGAATTTTTGTACCCACTTGGGACTTAATTGAAAATGGCATCAATGGGTATTTTTTTTGCCTTCCTCTGCATTAGCAGGGGTGGTTTGGCATGGGCTGGACTTGATAGACCCATGTCTTTTTTCCGCCTCATCAACTATGTTACTGAATTCAAAAGTTGGATTTTTTAAATCAATTTTTGGTCTAATAATTCACTATCTTGTGGCAGGGTAGTTGCTAAGTTCACAAAAGAACAGAGGCTTAGACCATCTTAATGCATTATTAGTGAACTGTGCAGTCCAATTGCACCATAACTAGTAGGGAGATTAGTGCCATTACATGCCCACAATGGTCAACAAGATGTAGGGCCTTAAACATGAAACCCCTCAGTCAGTGTCTGCCAATGTCCTGACTTATCATAATAAAATAATGGCATTTATATTATAAAGTACAAATAACATATTGAAGTTTAAGAAAAACTTCTGGGTCATGCATGATGATGAGTCATTTACAGACTAAAGATAGCAAAGTAAACAATAAACAGAGCCGAAATCTGTATAGTACCAGTCTTAGAATGCTTCTCCCAACCCTTAAAAATTAGCACTACAAAGAACAAGTCAAGGGAACAATGTAACATAAAGGTATATGACAAGTTAGTATGCAAACTTAACCCCTTAAGGACCAGCGAACCATGGGTACTTTTACCCTTTAGGATCGCATAGAATATGTTCAGGGAGCCGTTACATGTGAGTGATCACATGTATTGGCTTGCAGAAAGAGAGGCTGAAACTGACTGCTCAGGTCTTAGAGCAGTCAGTTTTAGGCACCCACCATGATCACAATGCGTCCACAGGAGCACTGTGATTTAAAAAAAAAAAAAAAAAAAAAAAAAAAAACGTGCCAGGACCATCAACGGTCCTTAATACCTGGACACTCATGTAGGCCATGGCCTTGGTCCTTAAGGGGTTAAAGAAAAATCTTACAGACATGGAAATGTAGAGAACTGACATTTGCCAGAGAGAGGCCCTCCCTTTTAATTGGTAAGAAGACAGAAGAGAAGAGAATGTGTTGCTGTTTGGTGAATTTATGTAGAAAATAGAACTTGTATTTGTTTAACCTTAATAATAAGACACATGGAGAGAGAGAAGATAAAAGCACTTTAAAATCAAAATCATATAAAAGAGATCATTTTAAAGAGAATTAATTCCATAATCCCTACCTGGTAGCATCAAAAATAGGAATTGGGCAGTCAGAAATTAAATAAGAAATTACCCCAAAAACAGAGATTGCATTTATTATTTTCCTCCAAAAAGATACAGGTATTGGAAACAATATAGCACTATGGCCTATATTTATAAAAGCAAACTGGAGTTGTTCTGGACTAAACCAACTGTTCCATAGGAGACTAATTAATATTCCTAAATTCCCAAGCATTGGAGATCTCTCTAGCATTCAGGGGATTTAAAGCCCAATTAATTTTAACAGGAATGTTTATTTGATCCCTATGGTGTGCTTGGTTTAGTCCAGAATAACTACAGTTTGATCTTGTAAATATGAGCCTATGTCTCCAAAATCCTGCTATATAAGTCTATGGGTCTACCCTCTGTGCATTATTTCCCATCGCCTTCATTTCTATGGATATTTGCTTGCCACCAAATGAAGGGGCAGGCTTCAGGACCAAGACTGGCATCTGCTCGTGAGGGAGAGCACTGCCAATCTTTAGTAACATAATTAACGTAGCGCTGTTCTGCTTCATATTATCGGGATATAAAAAGGTATTTTTTTTATTTCAATATACATTTTTAAACAAGATTAATATGTTTTTCCATTGTGTCTCATGGAGATCAACACACGGGACTGGGGACTGAACACAGTGATAGTTCCGCTTTAAAGAGACAGTAATGTCCCAGAAAAAGTCTTTATAGTTTTGTAGTCCTTAAAAAATTCAACTATATGCAACAAATCATATCTCTCAGACTGCTATGGTTTGAGAGATATTCACTTTCAAAGTCCCCCCTCCCTTCCCTTCTCCTGATGTCAGCTGTAAAGCTGACAGCAGGAGATCCGTGTTGGCTGACACTAGGAGGCTCTTCAGCAGAGCCGAAAATACCGGAAAATAATTACTTCATTGGAAAGGTCTACAAAGTGTGCCTGGTTTCCAATGAAGTGATTATTTTCCAATAACGCAATTTCGGCTCTACTGCAGAGCCGCCAGTTGGTCCCTGGACAGGATTTCCCTGCAGTCAGCACAGCGCTGATGTCAGGGAAAGGGGAGAGAGGGGGAAACTTTGGGGCCGAATATCTCCCAAACCATAGCGGTTTGAGAGAGAGGATTTATTGCATATAGTTGAAATTTTTAAGCACTACAAAACTATAAAGATTTTTTTGTGGGACATTACTGTCCTTTTAAGTATCTAATCAATTACAGGTGAGATAAAATCATTGTAATTCATCTGCACTGTAAAAGAAAAATTAGGATAAACCCAGTTTATAGTACCCGCACATACATGTATACTCACATATGTAGTTTTCCAGAAAAAAACTACATGTCCTGAAGTTTCAGTAGCTTCATCTGGTGTGACATGATAGAGCACATCATAGTGGCTCTCAGGTCTCCATCTTCCTAGTCTGTAAAAGTTCTCATTGAAGGGGCAGTAAGCCATAATTCTGAAAATATTTATGTTGTAAGCCTTATCTCGCTGAGTGAAAAGGAAACTTCAAGAGATGGAGCATGCTTCTTTTGAAAGTTAATACAAAGCTACCTTGCATTTTTCTGATAGTTTACGTTTTCTGATGCGTTCAAGATGTTTTGCTGTCAGGGGGCGCTGCTGCTACAGCCATCTATGAAAGCTTGTGTCTGTGACACAGCTCTTTACAAGAAGTAATCAGAACACTGCCACCTGGCTGATCAAACACTTAAATAATTAATATTTGCTCTGTAAGGCCTCTTGACCAGTAGTATATCTTTTTCATAGGGTTTACTGCCACCTGTATTTTCTCTTATGTCCTATTGTTCCTTTGGTCCATTCATTATATTACTAAGAAATAGCTAATATATGTAATGCCAGTAGTTGCATCAACAAATGATCATCTCTGTTCCAATTCAGAAATAAAGAATAACATCTGCCTTTTCCATCTCTCTCTAAAACAGATTAGCTTGTGAAAGTCATTAGCTGTATTTTTCTATGGTTACAGGTAGTTTGTTTCAGATATAGTAGTTTAACCAAGATTTTATAAGTAGTGCTTTAATCTTGAATATGTCATTGTCTTGATCCAGCAAGGCTAGTTATTCAGTACATGCTGAGTCTGATACACTAAGGAGGACTGAAGCAATTCTGAGGCATACCTAATAAAAGTATCTATTGATTTACAATGGACTTTTAAAACCCTTGGATGCTAGGTAGGTCTTCAATATTTTCACTTTGAGTGCCAGAAAAGTATCCAATGCATTGCTCTGCATCTGAACCAATGGGAACTTGTATGTGTCCCTTGTGGTACAGTTGTTATGTTGCAGAATTGAGTCAGCCTCACTACATATGTAGGAAGAAGGATTTTAATAGGCAATTATTGTGTTAGACCTTGCTTATTGTTATGCCGTCTATCTCACCTACTATACTTATGCCTCTATTTGCATTTCTTATTCTAGAATTTGTTGGTGACTGGTGCAGTTGACTGCACTCTGAAAGGGTGGGACTTGAGGGCAATTCGCCAGCCTGTGTTTGACCTCCATGGCCATACCTATGCAATCAGACGAGTAAAGGTGAGTATTGTCGTAAGCATTTATTTGACTAATGAAAAAGTGTTACAGATTCAGCAAGGTATGTACTAGACTTTATTTGTGTGGAGTAAATTCGTAGGGCTTTATTAATGAGGCTAGATAGGTGCAATTCAATGCTTTGCAATGCCTAGCGTACTGCTCTGGCATTCAATCGATTTAAAAAAAGGTATTTAAAACCCCCATTTCTCTGTCGTCCAATACAGGTTACTGGTAACTTTGGGTAGGCTATCCGCCCCTTTAATTAGGCAGGAACAATTCTAGAATTGTATGCAGGGGGTGGAGCCTGCCTTCCCTCCTTGGCTGCAGCTAGCCAACCAGCCCCAGTAAGATTTGTTCCTTGGTCAAGACACAGGCAAGAGAACAGTTCTGCTATAGTTTTAGAACATTTTTTAAATTTTTCTGTTAGAAATGGAATACCACCATTAGGCGGATTACCATAACTGACAATGCCCTTAGATGTGGCAAGCTCAGTAACCAGGTGCTTTTGTGGACCTTAAGCCTTGGGGGGGAAATCTTGTGTCCAAGTTCTTCCCTCAGGAGTTGCCCACAGAGGCTTCTTCTTAATACATGGTAGTCTGAAGACAGAAGATCTGCAGGAAAGGTGAGCAACCCTTTGAGTGCTGCAGGTCCACATGTCCCACATTGCCCCTCCGCACAGCGGTTTTCATTTGGAGTTCCTATTGCACACTCCTGTATTCATTGGGTATATCTGTATGTCTGTTGGGTGTTTTGGAGCAGGTTTATGTGGTAACTTAACCCTTTAGCTGCTGGTTTTGCATCTTTGGGGGGTGGGGGGGTTATTGACACTTTCCCTACTGGGTTCAGTGTTTTCTGGGTCTCCTATCATGTTCTATTGATGTTTCATGTACTTTTTTTTTTTTTTTTTTTTTTTTTTTTTTAACTTATCAACTTTGCAAAATTTAAGTTAAAGGCGCGCTTTACTGCATAGATGCCATTGCTCCATTCACTTCTAAGGGACTGCACAGTTTGGGACATATCTCTGCAACCGCTCAACGTAGCAACTTCAGAGATGGCTCATTTTTATTGTCTGCCCTTGCTCTATTATCCGGTTACCATTGCAGGTCTGTTGGGGTACTTTTTCAGGGAAAACGACATTTCCCATGAGCACTTTCTTCGCGCGCTCGTTTCTGAATGGTTCTTGCCGCGGCAGCCATTTTGTGCCTTTTCCAGAATGAGTATCCTACGTAGGGCTTGGACTCTCCTTCTCTCCTTTGCAGATTAACCCTTCGCCTGCCATATAAGTGTATTTTAGCGATTTCTGGGGTGAAATTTTAATCTTACACACTGTATTTGGGTGATTCCTTATACTCTAAACATTTTTGACACGTGAGAATGTCTAATCTGTTGGAGCTTGGGGCCAGGCCTAAGACTAAGGACGCTGGGGTCTCTGTGTCCCCTATTGCGCATTGCTCCTCATGTCATTCAGGGTTACCTAGAGAATTCTCAGGTCATTTATGCCCAGCATGTTCTGATGTCTCTGAGTCTCTCCCAGGGACCTCCAGCAATGCAATAGAGCTAGTTTGGGTGCAAGAGTTCAAGGCTCCTACTAGGGACCTTCGGTCTACATTGCAACTCTTTCCATCCCAGTTACAGGGGGTCTTCCATTCATGGCAGATGCCTTCTTCAGTAAAATTTGCCAAGCTTTACCCCTTCCCTGAGGCGGCGCTTGCTCAGTGGGTTCATCCCCCAAAGTGGATGCTTCTATCTCCAGGCTATCTAAGTCTACTTCCTTGCCAGTTTCTGATGCGTCGGCTCTGAAAGACTGGACTGACAAGAAAGTTGAGGATTCCCTCAAGTCCGTCTTTACCACTGCAGGTGCCGCCATGTGTCCAGCATTCGCTGCGGCATGGTTTAACCCTACTGTAAAGCGCTCCGCAATTTGTTGGCACTATATAAATAAAGATTAATAATAATAATAATTGCAGTCTGGACTGAACAGCTCACTCTGGCTGTCCGTCAGGGTGCTCCTACTTCGGATATGTTGTGGCTTCCTTCCAACATTTCTGAGGCCCAGCACTATGTTTCTGCTGCCTTATTTGATGCCATCTGTTTGGTGGCTAGGGTTTCCACCATGTCTGTGGTTGCCAGATGGGTTCTTTGGCTCAAGATCTGGTCTGCTGACACTGCTTCCAAGAAAGCCTTGCTCTCCTTGCCTTTTTAAGGCACTTCATTGTTTGGGCCAGATCTCAAGGATCTGATTAGTGAGGCCACTCGGGGTAAAAGTACCCTTCTGCCTTTGGTCCCCAGGAAGAAAACGCTTCTCAAGCGTAATCGTTTTTTTCGTTCCTTCCAGACTGAGACACGTCCGGCGAACCAGGAGGTTCCCTCAGCTCCGCGTGCCTCCTCCAAGCCCACACATTAATGGAAGCTCAAAGTCTCCACCAAGCTTAAGGCTTCCAAGCCTTCTTCTGCATAACTCAATAGTTGGACATCCCAAAGTTACCAGTAACCTGTATAGGATGACAGAGAAAAGAGGATTTTAGTCTTACCTGTTAAATCCTTTTCTCTTAGTCCATACAGGTTACTGGTCTTCCACCCTGTCAAGGGACCATGCTTGTCTCTCCTGTGGCAGACAATGGGGGTCCTTCTGGGTCATGCTCACAGGAGTCTTCTTTCCCTTCTACTATCTAGTCAATAATTTGTGTCTCATCTTACTGGAGCTGGTTGGCTACCTGGAGCCAAGGAGGGAAGGTAGACTCCACCTCCTGCATACAATTCTAGAATTGTTCTTTCCTAATTAAAGGGGTGGATCGCCTACCCAAAGTTACCAGTAACTTGTATGGACTAAAAGAAAAGGATTTAACAGGTAAGGCTAAAATCCTCTTTTAAGTTCATGGGAATTTGGTGATTTTTTTTTTATTCTCCTTTAGTGCAGTTGATTTTCCCCAGAATTGCTTATCTAATTCGGGCTCTTAGGGCCTTATTCATCAGGTTAAAGTGCGATAAATAGTAATTACCATTGAGTTAATAGAGCTTTTAACCCTTTGAATGCTAAAGGTCTCCAACACATTCAAAAGCAATGCGTTGTAGAACTCTTTAGCATTCAAGGGAGTAAAAGATCCATTTTAAACAATGGGAATTTTGGAAATGCTTCTTTGTGTCCTGTGGTGCAGACTGTTTGCTCCAGAATTGCTCCTTTTTAATTTGATGAATGATGAAGGCGCTAAAAGAGAGGGGTACACAATGCATTGCTTGAAACTCTGACACTCAAAGGGTTAAGAGATGCAAGAAAGAGGTGTACTTTTTTCTCCCCACCATGGCATGGAACAGCTGTAGGTAGAGGAATGGAAGCTGACCAAACAGCTAATGCTTACTTTATTGAAGCTGCCTTTAATGTTGTTAAGCTCATTGGAAAAGGTCTTGGCTTTCTCAGTGGCAGTTTATTAAACTGTGTGGCTTAAGATTTGGTTGATTGATTGACCAGTCCTCCATGAAATCCTTAGTTTGTTTTCCCTTTGTGAGAAAACATTTGTTTGGTCCAGAATTGGAAAAAAGTTTCCAGTCATGCCACTGGGGGTAAGGGTACCTTGTTGCCTCAGGTTACTCCTAAATGTTCCTTTTTAACTCAGAAGACACCTGGTTTTCATTATCCCCACCCTTGTAGTTATGCTTCCAGGACACAGCTTTCCTCCACGAACCTGGTTTGGGTGGGCAAGAAGCCCTTGCAGGAGAGTTCCTTGCGATCCTGAGCAATGCCACCCGTTTTTCGTAAATGTGACTTCTATGCTAGACATGCAGGTGTTAATACCAGTTCTTTCCCTGGAAAGACTCATGGTTGCTATTCCAATCTTTTCATAGTCACCAAGAAGGATGGCGGATGTTGTCCTATTCTGGACTTAAAGCTTCTCAACCTTTTTGCTCTTGCTTTGCTGTTCAAGATGTATTCCTTGCTCTCCATCATCACTATCATGTGTCAGGGGGGAGTTTCTGACTTCCCCAGACATAAAGGACTCCTGTCTGCACAATTATTCATGCAGATAATCATCATTTTCTGTGGTTTGCTTTCCAAGATCATCATTTTCAGTTCCTCTCTCTTACCTTTGTATAGGCATCTCCTTGGCATAGTCACAAAAATCACTACAGCCCTGGTGACTCACATCTGCTCTCAGGGTATTGCTTTGTCTCTCTTTCTGGATGACCTTTTACTGAAGGCTCCTTTAGAGGAGCTGTTGAGCACTCAGATTCAGTACTGTGTGTCCATTCTGGAGCAACCTGGTTAGGTTCTCAAATGCAAGAAACCTTCTCCAGTCTTTCACTTTCTATGTATGAAATTCAACACTCTTCACGGGAAGAGTCGGATGAGAGGCTTCAGTTGTCATTCCTCCAGGTGTCTCTGGTGGTTTCCTGTCTGTGTGCTGCAATGCAGGAGTACAGGAATGTACTAGGTGACCTAGTCTCTACCATGGAGGCAGTCCCATATCCTGAATGTCATACACTGGAGCTGCAGCTGGAAATCCTCAGGAACTGGTCCAGACAACAATGTCACCATTCCAATGTCCTGTCTCTCTCCCACAGGACAAAAGTGAAAGTTCATGGTGACGTCAACACCCTCCTCTGACCTTGGGGCAGCCCCTTGTAATCTTGAATTATGTCATAGTCATGATGTATTTCAGCCTGACAGGGTGGGGTGTGGCTCTGGGTCACCTGGCAGCGCAGGGTCTATGTATCAAAGGTGAGAGTGTTTTGTCCATCAGTGTTCAGGAGCTTCAGGTGATTTACCTAACTCTGAGACATTGGTCTCAGTCCCTATTGGAATCCTTGGTGTGGGTCCAGTTGGACAGTGCATCAGCGGTCACTTACATCCACTGCCAGGGAAGGACCAGTAGTGCAGCAGCATGGGACAAGGTTCGATTGAGTCTCACGTGGGGGAAGGCTCAAATACCACCTGGGGGTAGACAACATTGTCGCTGAGTTTCTTAGTCGCCATAATCTGGATCCCAGCAATTGGGAGGTCAATCAGAGTGTCCTTGACTCTATAGTTTGTCTATGGGGTCTCCCTGTGGTGGACCTCATGGCCACCCGGCTAAACCACGAAGTTCCTCAGCTCTGTGCCAGGTCCCAGGATCTGTTAGCCCTTGCAGTAGAATCAATGGTCATTCTTTGCCTCTTTCCTCTGGAGTATGTGTTTCCACTGGTCCTGATTCCCAGTGTTATGAGGAAAATTAGAATGGAGCACACCCATGTGATTATGATTGTCCTGTTCTGGTTTTTGGACCTTTTCTAGCCATTTCTACTTCCTCTTCATTTGGACTTCCTGTCTCTGGGTCTGATTTACCATCCACCTGGGGAGAAGTTGGCTTTGACAGCCTGGCTCTTGAGGCTAGTATCTTGAGAAAGGTTTTTCCTAGTCTGCTATTGCTCCATGCTACAGTCTCGGGTTATGACTCATTCCACCCAGTCAGTGGCTGCATCTTGGGCTTATAAGAATCAGGCCTCTGCAGTGCAGTTGTGTATGTTAGCAACGTGGTCATCCCTTCACAAGTTTGTCATGCACTAAAGTGTTAATGTGTTGGCTTTGGATGGAACATCCTACTGGCTGTTTTGCCTATGTAGGTTTCCTTCCTGATTCATGCTGCACCAGTGTCATGTACAGTTCTTTAGTTTATATTGTTTGTGTCTGTTGACACCTGAGCTTCATGTTGTACCATTTTTTCCCATTTAACCTTTTCTGTGTTGTAAGGGTTTTTCTCTTTCCATCTCTGGAATCTTGGTGGATGGCTTTGGTATATCCCCATGGTTCCTGTGTTTGACATAGGATGAAAGAGAAAAGTGAATTTTTGTGTAGTTATGAATAAATCCTTTTCTCTTAGTCCATGAGGAACACAGGACTTCTCTCTCAGTGAAAAAACACTGGTTTGAGACCTGGGCAAGGGGGTCCTCTTGGGTTCTATGTTAAGGTGATTCCCTGTCTTATTAATGTTCTGTTTCTTGTCTCTCTCTTGGCTTTGCTATATGTCAGACTGGGTGGAATGAAGTGGTTCAGGATGGAAGTACCTGCCTCAGAGAACTCTTTACAAGTGCCCTGCCCACATGTGGAGGGGACTTCTCCCCATGGTTACTGTGTTTCACAAGAGAAAATGATTTATTAGTAAGTACACAGAAATCCCCTTTTTATTACCAGTGAAGTGGAATACATTACTAGTCCCTAGGGAATAACTAAAAAACAAAATACAGGAGAAGTATGAATTTGAAGAACAGCGGACTGTAGAAGCTAGAGGGAGTTTGAAACAGTTTACAAAAAGTAAAGAACAATAGGTTAAGTTGACATTCTATTCAATGTGAAGCTAAGACTAGGTGCTTAATATGTTGTAATAAAAATCTGTCCAGAAATAATTGTCACTCCTTTGTAAACTCTTGATATCACTCATGTAATAAAACATCTTTACTCCATCCCTACCACTTTTTACCTTCTATAACCCCTCTTCTTACAATCAATAACATTTAAGTTTTAAAAAAAACCCAAAAAAACCTTTACACTAAGTTTTTCTTTACCAAACAAATCACTGGCTTTAGTAAGCTTAGTTTGTAAAGGTATTCACTTAGGGACATACAATAAGATTGTTTTCATTAGAGGTAAAATAATTAATTCACTTAATTCAGTGCATATTTTCTTGTGTACAGCTGGGGAGATTAACTGTGAAAGCCATTGAAAAACACACGCATGATTGGATTCAACAAATCACATAACATATCTTCAAGTGAAGTTTGAAATTAGAGCATTTTTATTTTACTGATAAATCCTTTAAAGGAACCCTAACAATGTAAGTGTTTTGCGTCTAAATTTTTGTCCTTTATTCTTATTTTGGGAGCTCAGCACAATGGAGATGTGGGTGAGTCTAATGCCATCAATACTTCAGGGGTCTCCTCTTTAACCCCTGACACTTCTGGTACTTCTACAGACTTGCATGAGTTGAGTTTGTGGAGGGCTTTTGCATTATTTAGCCATGTTGTCCTTACTGTGCTGGGCCCCTCTTCTCCTTCTGGGCCTGCAGGGATTGACACCACTCTTGGTTGGTTTCCTCTTACATGATTTGTGGGACCCTTCTGTCCTGGATTGGAGACTGCTGCATACCCCCTAAGCCATGTTCGGCAGAATATCTTCCTCTGGGAGAAGAGGAGGGTGGTCTCCACTACAGTTTCATCCCTTTCCTTGGTGAATTCCTTAGGGGAAGACCCTGGGTTCTCAGTGGAGGAATTTCTCAATTCTGTTTTAGAGACCCTGACCATTTTGGAGGTCTTGGGACCCTCTTTCTCAGGCAGAGTGGCTGTGTTTTCCGCCCTCTCCATTCCTTAGTCTGGGTGACCCGGACAGAATGGAAAATGCCTGATAAAAATAGATTTTTCTCAGATGTTTTTCCTCTCTCTGTCTTTTCTCCTGTCTTCTCCTCGAGGGTTGGGCTATTCCCCTGAGGGTAGATTACCTTATTATTTGCCATTTTCTGCTTACAAGTCAGAATACTACGTTTCTATTTCTAAATTTACCTTGGTTCTCCAGGGTATTGAGGACTGTTAGGATGGAGGGCTCATGCGCTTTGTATCTCCCCATACTGGCCTCCGGGCTTGGGTCTTGGTTTTCCTTTGTAGCTATTTGCAACTTCTCTTTCTGTACCCTTTTTTCTGGATCCTATCTGTCTCCCAGGGGAAGTAGTTTTTGTTTTTTACTTGACTCTTGTTTCCAGCATTGTGGGGAGTTCTAGCTTTTCTGATTTTGTTTTTACCACTATGATGACCTTTTATACACTGGTGTCATCCAGCTTGCTTCTTAACAGAGTGCGGTTCTCATCTTAGACATGTTGTAAAGACCAGGGTTGCTGCCTTTATAATTACCCTTTTTTCAACTTCTACTCAGGCGTAATCTTAACCCTATTAGAATTCTTGACTGTATCTTTTCAGAGGCATATGGCCTTTTTACTGGATTTGAACCCTTGGTGCAGGGGTTGGTTTATGCCTGCCTATTCTTCACAGATCCTGCTGTTTTGTGGGACTTTCCCTTGTTCCGGATGAGCTTCAGATGCCTTCCTTTTTGGGCCTATGCTCTCCTTTTCAGTCCTTGACTCTTCAGATAGCTTTCCTGTTCATCATGTGGCATGGTCTTTCTTCAAACTTCTGTGAGTTTTTTCCTTAAGGAAATTTCTGACTCCTAATTACATAGGATATTATTTTTCCCTCTATGTTCTGCCCATCTTACGGGCAGAAGCAGGAGTTTCTCTGTTGGGGAAATGTTCAGAACTTGTGGTCCTACATGTATCACATGGGGCCTGCCCATTTATCTGACATATTTCTTGTGCTATTTGAGGTCTTTTGTGAAGGAAATGTATTTTTTCAAGTGAGAGTAGTTTCAAGGGTTAATGCAACCATTTGCCAGGCTTATGTCCTGAGGAAGAAGTTTGTCTCTCTCTTTGGGTTTGCATTTCTTTCCATCTGTGCAGCGAGTTCTTCCTGTACTACACGATCCAGATTTCTGCTACAGCATTTGTGTAAGGCGGTAAGATGTGGTCACCCCTTTTCACATTTGGTGACCATCTCCATGTTTATGGGCTAGCTTCAACTGAAGCCTTCTTTTTTGGTTGGAATGTCTTACAAGCTTTGGTGCTTGTGTGTGTATATCCTTCTCCTGTTCTTTTGCAACTAACATGTTTGTCTCCTGTTACTTGGTTTGTCATGTTGGTGTCCATTGACAACTGAGGTTCATTTTGTTCTAGTTCACCTGTGTTAAAACTGGTCTGAGGTTTGAAGAGTCTTTTCTCTTTCCCTTCCTGAAATCTTGGTGGATGACTATGGTATATCCCCATGGTTCCTGTGCTCCACATTGGACAAAAGAAAAAAGGTAATTTTCCTGTCATTAAAACTAAGCATGTCTGGAAGTGGTAATGCAAACTATGGATATAGTCCTTTAAAGACCTCTAGGACAAGATGAAGCACTAGATAAAGGATTAATAGACAAAATAACAAAGATGTTAATGAGAGGCGATGTGATAATTATGGGAGTGATGAGTGACTCAGTGACCACACTAAAACTAAGGTCTTAGATTTTAGAAGGGCGGATTTTTTTCTTATGGGTGTACACATAAGTAATTCATTAGCAGAGCAGAGATTGCCTGATGTGTGCACAGAAACCAAGAGGTGGAATACAGACTTAACATTACTATACTGACAAAAATATCAGAGGAAAGGGACCTGGGAGTTATTTCAGGTGACTTGAAGGTAGGCAAGCAAAATCAGTAAATAATTTCTTAGTTGTATAGCAAGAGGCATTAGCAGCAGAAAGAGAGAAGTACTAGTGCTGAAGTAATGTGGACAGTTCTGGAGAACACAATGAAGTCAGTTCAGAGAAGAGCCACCAAATTACATGTTTTATTTATTTTCTAAGTGAAAAGTGTGTAGCGAACAGACTTAAATGTGGCATGTTGCTGCAAACTGAATAACCTAGGACTTGAGAGTTTAGAACATTGAAGTCATCTTCACTTAACCACCTGTTTATCACTTCTTTATCGCACCTTAGTATATCTCCCCCACCTTGATTTAAAAGCCCTTTTTTAATCAGAGTTTTTATTTGTCCCTATTGTGCAGCTGGTTTGCCCCCAAATTACTCCAGTTATTTATAATACATCAGCCTCTTGGGATGCAGCTTTCTACATGAGGTGAAAGCTTCCCTGCTGTGGAAGAACCCCATTTAAGTCCTTTTTCCCCTTCATGACCAGTGGCCCAAACCAGGGCCGGATTTACATCTCAGGAGCCTGTAGGCACAGAAATCTGAAGTGCCCCCACATTGGCCATTTCCACAATGCTCCAAATCTCCACATTACCCCCCATCAGCTCCATATTGCCCCATCAACTCCACATTACCCCCACATCAGCTCCACATTGCTGTCCATCAGCTCCAAATCCACATTGCCCCCATCAGCTACACATTGCCCTCATATTGCCCCCTCATATTTGGAGCATTAATCCCCATATTGCCCTCACATTGCCCCTATCATCTCCACATTAAGCCTCACATTTGCTACCTCCCTGGTGGTCCAGCGGCAGGAGAGATCTGTGCTTCTGCACAGACCTGTAGCTGCTGGAGCTCCCGCGCGGTCTTCTCTTTAGTAATATAGAGTGCTGGGAGATGATGTCATCTCCCAGCGCTCTGTATTACTAAAGAGTGGGGGAGCTCAGGAGCTAAAGGGCTGCGCCGAAGAAGGCACAAGCCTTACATGTAGTGGGCGGCGCGGTGCAGCGCAGCGCGGCACTTAAAAAAAAAATTGATTTCTATGGCAACGCCCCTCTGTAGGGTGCGCCTGTAGGCAGATGCCTACTCTGCCTTATGGAAAATCCAGCCCTGGCCCAAACCCCACTTGCAAGATCAAGTAGGTGGATGGAAGTGTGTGTGTGCCTCTTGCACCATCAAGCAGGTGGAAGGAAGTTTGTTTGTCTGTGTGTGTCTGGGGAAAGAGAATAGATCATGACTGGGATACCAAAGCCTACATTGGTCTTTGCCATGCAACTAACGTTATCAGGAGATTTTACGAGTGTAAGGGAGCAGATATTACTTAGAAACCATTATAGAGTCCCCCAGATGGCGGCCCTGCCACGGGTCCCTTTGATTTGACTGGCCCTGGTGATATACAGAAGTTCCACTAATTTACTGAATCCTTCAATTAAGTTTGGGAAGGCTTAGCCTCCGCAAGCCTTCATTATTCCCCATCTATCAATCTGATGCAATATGAACTACCCTATCGCACCTTTCTTTATAAAGAATTATTCAAGTGGAAATTTCATTTTATAGCAAAAATCATATTTTAAAACAACTTTCAATATCACATATTTTAAGCCATTTTGTATTTAAGACAGTAGGAGATATTTAGTGATATTTGTCAGCGTATGGAATTTAGACAGTAGTGACTGGCATGCTAGCCAGATACCAGCATTCTGTACTGCTTACCCTCCAACCAGCACTACCTGCTGGCTAGAAGTAGCTCATTTGTAGCTGATCAGCTGATCACCTGATAATCATTATATCCTGTTGATATAGATGTTCCCACTGAGGTGAGAATATGGACATGAGACATTTCTGCTTTAAATGTATAGTAATGTTTCAAAATAAAAGCAGCTCTAATTAATCTTCATAATATTTGTACCATCAAGAGTGTTATTTCAGTACTGTCAGAGTTGTAGTTCAAGACTAATTAAATGATTAAGTATCCCCCTCCCGCCCCTTTTACCTAGTGTAAGCCACCTCCCCTCGGATGTGGAATCTGGTCACTTGACCGGACAGATCACCGCAAGGGACAATCTTCTTACTGCGAACATAAGGAAAACCCTGCCCCCCTTGTCAAGTTTTTCAGATTTGTCCTTATGCTCACAGAAGATTGTCCCTTTCTGTGATCCATCCGGACAGTCTTGCTGCTCTGAGATGAGTAGTGTTACATCAGTAAAAGGGGCGGGAGGGGAGTACTTTATCATTCAATTACTCTTGAACTACAACTCTGACAGTAGTAAAATAACAGTCTCCATGGCCCAAATACTATGAAGATGAATTGGAGCTGCTTTTATTGTGAAACATTACTATTGCTTTAAGTTGGTCCACTGAATGTTATCACCAGGTGCAACAAACTTTCAATCTGAATAATGACATTGGCCCTTATCGCTAAAAACACTGGAGTTATTCTGGAGGAAGCCAACTGCACCATAGGGGAGAAATACAAATCCAATTCAATTAAATTGGGGTTTAACCCCTTGAATGCTAGAGAGGTCTCCAATGCTTTGGAATTTAGGAATTTATATTTCTCCCCTATGGTGCAGTTGGTTTACTCCAGAATAACTCCAGTGCTTTTATAGATATGGGCCAGAGTTCCTTAACAATGACACTGATAGTGTACACTTGTTTTCTCACATTGATACATCTACCCCAGTGGTGGGCAACCTTTGGGTCTCTCGTTGTCGAGGACTGCAACCCCCATCATCCCTCACCAGATGTTAGCTGTTGATGAGATGATGGGAGTTGTAGTCTCCAACAGCTGGACAGCCAATCCTTGCCCACCCCCAGTGTAGCATCAGTACTCCTAAGCAAACCATGTGGTTGTGTCATGTTATACATAAATCTTTGAAACATGATTTCAAGTCTTGCTTTATTATTTTTGCGTACAAATTGTTTAGTATTATTCTGTATTCACAGTATTTTCTATTGTACAATTCTTGTATGTTTCCCTTCCAACAATATTAGCTAGATAAATGAAAATATATTTTCTAGCTATGTCACAATTTATCAGTTAAAGAGCTATATTGAATAGACAGTGCTAAATTAAACAAACCTTATTAGGCAGACAATTCTTATGCATTATTTATGTAATACAAAGTCTTTTGGTCCGGAATAAGTCTTCATTTGTTGTTCATTCAATAACTGCCCATTTACTTATGTGACTCAGAGGTGTTGTAAACCTTTTGAACAATAAACAAAGACATTATTTTTCAGGAGATAATTGGATAATTGGTGGTAGATGGTGTACCTAATGAATATTCTTTTCTTGAGCAAATGGACTTGTAGATACATTTTCACGTAGCATTTTACAACTGCAGTGTTTAACTTTTAGGTTGCCACTCAGTATTTAACTTTTAGGGTGCCACTCAAAAGGGTAAGTATTTATATAGAACTTGTTTACTACACATATAATAACTGTAAGGGACTGTGACAGCATGGACAGTAATACATATTTGCTCTCTCCCTGCAGCAGAGAAGCCTGACTTCATTACAGAGCAGTCAGTGCAATATTGTATCACTGTTCCAGCTTTCTCAGTCCATTACAGAAAAGTTCTCTGGAAATGGAAATGCAGTGAGTTCACAGACAGGGACATACAAAAAGTTAAAAGTAGGGCAGTGGGACAAGGCTGAGGGTGTTCAACAATGTATGTGCAATTCTGTGACTACCAGGGCAAGGCTGGGGTGGGGTCAAAGAGTGTATGTGCGGTTCTGTCACTTTCTGTGGGCAGTTGAACAAGGCGGGGGGTGGGTCAAGCAGAGTATGTGTGGTTTTTACTGTCTGTGACAGTAGAACAAGGTTGGCGTGTCAGACAGTGTATGTGTGGTTCTTTGACTAGCAGCGGAAACCAGAACAAGACTGTTGTGTGATTTTGTGACTACTACTGGACAGTAGACTTGGATGTCAAACAGACATGTGTGGTTCTGCAACTACTAGTGGTCAGTAGAACAAAGCTGGGGGGAGTGGTCTAGGAGTACATGAGCGGTTCTGTTCCTATCTGTGAGCAGTGGAACGAGGCTTGGGAGTCAAACAGTATATATGTGGTTTTGACTGCCGTGGACAATAGATCAAGCCTGGGATGTCAGATAGTGTATGTGTAGTTCTGTGACTGATAGTGGAACAAAGCTGGTGAAACAGCATTGTATATGTGATTCTGTGATTACCAGCAGGCAGCAGAACTAGATGTGTGGTTTTGTGACTACTATTGTTTCAGATGTGTGGTTTTGTGATTAGTAATGTATAGTAGGCTCTGATGTCAGACGGTGTATATGTAGTTCTGCAACTATCAGCAGACAGTGGAACAAGCCTGGGTTGTCAGACAGAATAAGTATTATTCTGTGGCTGAACAAAGCTGTGGTGTCAGATATTTTATGTGTGGTTCTGTGAATACAACTGGATATCGCATGTCAGACTGTGTATGCTTTATTCTCTGGCTACTAGTGGATAGGGGCTAAAGGCTTAGGCACGGGGAGGAGAGAGAAGCGTGTAGACAAGGGGAGAGAAATGTGCAGGAGAGGAGAGAGGGTGTGCTGGAGAGAGGGAGAGAAGTATGCAGGAGAGAATGGTGCGGGACAGAAATAGGACAAGTTGCAAAGGGGTTAAGTTGTTGCCTCCCATATGATAAGGAAGTGGGACAGCAGTTCATCTTGTCTCTTCTCTACCCCCCTTACCTAAAGTGAGCCTCGAAGAGGCTGCAGGAAAGTGTTAGGACTGATGGTGTGATAGAAGGGTTTTGGAAATGTTTCAGATGCAGGCTTTGATAGGTCCCCTGTGCCCTGACCGGGCACACCCGTCCGAACAGCTTCTTCCCAGAGGCCAAACCACAGATGTCAGCCCGATTCGGTCTGCTAACATCTTTTCCCCAAGAACATCAGACGACACACGATGCTTGAGGTAAAAACAGGAACTCCTTTATTTGGACACACACAGGGTTTATATATATATGTCTGTCAACCAATAGTAGATGAGATTCACAAAACCCCCAATCTTACTGAGACATAATTACAGAAACACATAATAGAATAGAAGATTGGACCTGGGAAGACATAAGCCAGCAGGTGTGGATAGGACCAAGGTCTCCACACCTGCCCCACAAGGATGCGGGGCAGATGGCCCAGATTCCAAATCCATTAATGAAGGAGCTGCAGCCGGTCTGGAACCACCCCAGCAACTGGATGTACATCATCAGGGGGAGCCGGAGGAGACAATGCCAGCCCTGCTAGGCCTCGGGCAGCAGAAAGCTCCAGAGCACATGGAGCTACCTGATGTTCGTGGTGCAGTGGATGTGACTGTAGTCCCCACTGACACCACCCCAGCTGAAGAGCTGGCTACAGGGCAGAGCACCGCTGGCCTCTGCCTGTCAAGTACCAATGGCCATGCGAGTGGGGGAGATCTAGTTAAAGTGCCGGCAGCCAGGCAGAGTACCGCTGGTCTCTGCCCTTCCTTTGTGACAGTTCCAGAAGAAAAGGATTGTACAGATCCAACCCTGGGGGACTCCAGGCCACCCTCTCTCCTCTCCTTAATCAGGTCTGTTAAGGTAATTACATTTACATCAGTAACTGACATAATACAATCGGTTTTCCAAAGAAACAAATGGAAATACATAGCCCCAGGAAACCTACTTTGCATATAAACAATAACACAGCACACAATGGGTGAGGCAATAGAACATTTGACTCCCAGTTTCCAGATGCTGTCCCAGGTAGCCACTGCCGCACCCCCAGTACTTAACAGAGTCTCAGACCTGGTGCCACCTTAGAGTCCGGCCAACACCCTTCTCCATTTTGTAGTTTGGCCCATGCTTCTGTATGGCCAAATGGCCACTCCCAGTCCGGGCCCCCCAAACCAAAAGGGCCCCTGGTTCACAAGTGAAGGCGTTCTGTCACATATCCCCCCGCAGATCAAATCTGGCAGACCTGGCGTGACCCTAACTGCTTCGCCGGAGGCTGTCTGGGCGGCCCCATAAAATCCACATGTCCACCTGTTGAGTCCGTTGGGGTAGGCCGCTTTCTCTGGTAGGCAGCCCAGCTTTGGAGTGTGGGCTTGTGGCAGCCTTCCGGGGTAGAGTAGGCCTGTCCCTTAGTCCGTGCATAAGAGGTCGGCCTCCATGCCTCTCCAGTAGGTCAGTAGTTTTAGCTCCATCGGCAGGCATGGGGAACCACTGACTTGTACTGGGTGGGTTGGAGTCTCTGGTACCCCTAACAGGAGGGCCAAGGAGTTTACATTGTCTGGGCTGTGCAGCTGTTCCTTTCCAGCCTCCATACCACAATCTCCAGGCCCAGCTTTCTCAGGCCTCTCAGCAGGTACAAGTCTTTATCCAATCCCCCACCCACAATCAACAAAAGGCACAGGCCCAGTTGGCTCTGGCCCGGCTATCCAGCATTTCTGGGGACCCCAGGTGGCGACCACAGTCTCCTCCACCTGTATTGGGCAACAGTCAGGGCCGGCCCAACACATTGTGCTGCCTGGATCCAAGGATGAAATGCTGCCCCCCCAATCTACACCCACCAAAACACGCCCATATGGCTGCTCTAAGCAAATTTAACCCTTTGAGTGCCAGAGGGGTATGCAGTGTATTGCAATGCGCTGCATACCCCTCTGTCACACTAAGGGTTAAGCCCCAGGTCCTTCAAAGCCAACCAACTCCCCTGGTTACATTCCCTGTGCAGTTAGTATAATGTGAAGACAAATGGAAGAACTGCACACTTTAGATGGGTCAGTTTCTTATGCCTGACACACTCTGGGTCTCTCTCTCTCTCTCTCTCTCTCTTATGCCTGACACACTCTGGGTCTCTCTCTCTATTATGCCTGACACACTCTGGGTCAGTCTCTTATGCCTGACACACTCTGGGTCTCTCTCTCTCTTATGCCTGACACTCTCTGCGTCTCTCTCATGCCTGACACACTGGGTCAGTCTTTCCCTCCCTGTGACAGGGTCTGTCTCTAACTCTGTTCTCTTATCCTGCGTGACTTGGCACATTCCACAATAATAAAGTATCCTAGAGCTCTGGGAGTTCTGCTGGGGCACCCTCACCGCCTACTCCCCCCAGCACGCCTGTGTCTGTCCCAGTGCCGCTCGGTAGCTCCCCTCCCACACATAACCGCTCCTCCCTGTACCTTTGTATCTCTCTAGGACGCCTTCATACACCCGCATGAACTCATTCTCCTGGCTCTGGTCCACCAGGAGCTGTCCCACGATATACCCAGACATGATACCAGCTATGCCCAATGTGTGCCTGGTGTGCGCCGGTCAGTCCTGTGTCTGAGGCTCCAACTTCAGGCTCCTGTCCCTGACCCGTGAGGATAAACAGACAGCAGCCCAAAGAAAGGGTACTACAACAGAGAGTCTGTAGGAGCAGGAGACACCCAGCGGACACCCAGTGCGCTGTCAGAGCTGGGCTGCCAGCTCAGTGACAAGTGACTGCCGGCTGGAGACAAAGAGTAGTGACACCCTGCCAAACGCACCTGCTGTGACAGTGATTTGTAGTCTGGCTCAGCCTCAGTCAGGCTGACAGACTGAGGCTGAGCCACACTAATTACTGTCACAGCAGGCGCACCGCTGGCAGTAGGGAGTCAAAACTTTGTCCTGGGCCGTGTGGACACAGACCTGGCGGCTGGCTGACATACAGTGGGCGGCAAATTGCCGCCTGGGTCCATGGACCCACCGGGACCCATGTTAGGGCTGGCCCTGGCAACAATCCCCCAGGGCTGGATCTGGACAATCCTTTTCTTCTGGAGCTGTCATGGAGGGAGGGCAGAGACCAGAGGTACTCTTCCTGGCTGCCCGCAATTCAGCCAGATCTCCCCCACTCGCATGGCCATCGGTACTTGATGGGCAGAGGCCAGTGGTGCTCTTCCCACATAGCCAGCTCTTCCGCTGGGGTGGTGCCAGTGGGAACTGCCGTCACATCCGCTGCAACACGAACATCAGGTAGCTTCACATTCTCTGGAGCCTTCTGCTGCCCCAGGCCTAGCAGAAGCCTCTGTCATCGGAGGAGGGATGGGAGCAGAGACAGAGCTCTGTAACCACAGAGAATGCAGTCACCCGGAAGTGGTTTTTATTCTATTGCATGTGTCACCCAAATATTTATGGGATGTTGTCCATAGGTGACACATTCACTTTAATTACAGTAACACACAACAGAATACAAACACACAATCCTTCTATCAGGTCTACTAAGGTAATTACATTTACATCAGTAATTGACATAATACAATCTGTTTCACAAAGCAACAAATGGAAACCCATAACCCCAGGAAACCTACTTTGCATATAAACAATAACACAGCACACAATGGGTGAGGCAATAAGACATTTGCCTGCCAGTCTCCAGATGCTGTCCCGGGTAGCCACTGCTCCACCCCCAATACGTAATAGAGTCTCAGGCCTGGTGCCACCTTAGAGTCCGGCCGACACCCTTCTCCATTTTGTAGTTTGGCCCATGCTTCAGTCCGGCCCCCCAAACCAAAAGGGCTCCTGGTTCACAAGCATACCTGGGAACTTTCCAAATGGGCTGACCCTGAGATCATTGAAATAGTAACACTTTACATTCCCCAGAAAATAGATTCTCTGCAATAAGTCCATACATGCTCTAACCCAGAGGTGCTACAATCAGTCCACAAGGAACCTTTAACATGCTGCTGCTTAAAGACACCACTGCCTAGTCACACATAAGACAACCAGTACTTCTCTATTTTCCTTTCTGGTAGAAATAGCACCAATTAAAAGACTATAGAAGTAGTTATATGGTACAGATCATGTAGTACATAACCCTGGACTCTCCTCACCCTGAGATTTTGGCCCTTCACTCTGAGTCAAAACCCTGAGTCTCAGGGTCAAACCCTGAGAGTTCCCAGGTATGCATATAGGGTGAGAACTGATTGGAACACCTTATGGTTACAGCTAGTGGAGCTACACCACCTACAATCAATGTTATGGGGATCATTAAAAGTTAATATTTAAGATCTCTTTGTCAGTTAATTTTGTTACCAGATGTGTAAATTGATCACGATATAGTCTAAAAATTACTGGCTATGCCCTGCCCATCAGCATACCTGGGAACTTTCATTTGAGGGCTACCCGGAGGGTAGTCCTCTGTTCAGCAGGGGGTAACAAAAATGACGCTGATCGCGTCAAAAAGGGGCGGGGCTTAACTCGAGTGTTGGGGGGATTTAACCCTTTGAGTGCCAGAGTGGTACGGAATGCATTGCAAAGCAATGCATTCCGTACCACTGTGGCACTCAGAGGGTTAAAATGTGTCACACAGAAGACTGGGGACGGAGGCACAACGGGAGAAAAAAGCAGATGTGGCAGAGTTTCTATAGAAACTCTCCACATCCGGAGGAATCTGCCTCTGCCCCGGAGACCCGGTAAAACTCTGTCAGAACCGGAGTCTCCGGGGCAAATCCGGAGAGTTCCCAGGTATGTTCACAAGTGATGGCGTTCCTTCACACAGGTCACTACTTCTTCTTCCCAGAGACAACCTCTCCGTATGCCTATTTTCTGCCTCCACAGTGTGATCACAAAAATGGGAGGATCCAGCCTGCATCACAGGCACTATTGTACAAGTATTCTGTAGTTGGCCTGCCCTCAGTCATGAAACCTAGAATACCTTGGGGGCATTTATTTAATTTGGGAGAAATTGTCCCCTCACATCCTACTTGTATGACTTTGCACCAGCAGTAGTTCTGCTTCTGGCTTTGACAATGTTTTTGTTCAAGTGACTATCGCCATTATATTGTTTATATATGAATAAAATGTAAGTGAAAAGAAGTAAAATACATTGTATTATAATTTGTCTATAGCTTTGAAAATCAGTAAATTATTGTACCAGGTGACTCCAAACAATTGCATAATTATTTTATATACATTTGCAAAGTGATAGAGATGGCAGTTGGTGTGCTCATGTGAGGCTGTTGAATTAAGATTGGGACCTTACAAAGATCCATTTTAACCCCCTTGGATGCTAAAGAGGTCACATGCTCCTTGATCTGCCATGTGTTGGAGACCTCGTTTGCATCCAAGTGGTTAAAAGAAATAGAGATATAAGCTAATGCATTAGTGTTATGCAGATGACTTTTCTCTTGTTTAATCATTGTTCAAACACGTCAACTAAAGCATTATATGAGCATAAATGAGCACTAATTTTTGTCATGGTCACTGTGCACCACATTCTCTAATTGCAGGGCCCTGGAGATATCATCATAGTACTAATTTCATATGATGCTTAAGGCTTAGCAGCTGTCAACCAAGAACTGTCTCCTAACCTTTGTTTCTGTTGCATGCTGGTTCTGAGGCCAGACGGGTGCTGGCAAAACTGATAACAGATTTGTTTTCTTTTTCTTTTCTTCACCATTTTAGTCTTCAGTTTTAATCACCTCCTTTCTGCTGGCTGCTCACCCCTGAAATTGCCTTTTATCTTATTGTGGCTAAGTGTTAAGGTTCCCCTGTGATATGTAGCGTAACATAGTTGATGAGGCTGAAAAAAGACATGCGTCCATCAAGTCCAGACCATGCCAAAAACACCTCTGTTGATCCAGAGGAAGGCAAAAAATGCTCTATGAAACCATTTCCAACTTAGCCCCAAGTGGGTAGAAAAATTCCTTCCTGACTCCAAATGGCAGTCAGATAATTCCCTGGATCAACATCCTATCTGCATTGAAGCCATCTGTCATAACTTTCACTATTGTTCTGTACTAGATAGGCATCCATTGCTTTTTTGAAAGCAGTTGCATTATCTGCAAGTACAACATCCCGAGATACACACAACTGTAAGTAAAAAACGTTGAGCCAAATCTAACTTGCTGTATATGTGTGGTGTAAATGCTGCACTGTGCAGATGGATAGCACCTTTTTGATTTTTTTCTTTAATTGCTAATGACTGGTTAAGTGTGGCCCCTCCTAATAATAACCTCACAACCCCCCATTTAAGTATAGCCAGAACCTCCTAATGGCTCCTTTAAAGTTTGGCCTTAAAATAGGAGGCCGTAAATGATAGAACTCCTCTTTATTTTTGTTTTTGTGGTTCTTTAAGAAGTAGCATGCACTTGGTCATTCATAAATATCCATATGCACCATGTGGGACAAATAAATATTCTCATTGATTTAACCCTTTGAGTGCCAGAGAGGGATCTAGTGAGTTGCAGCGCAATGCAGTGGACGCCTGTCCGGCACTCAAAGGGTTAATTGAGGTTACATTTTTAATCAACAGGCATTTTGGGAATTTTTATTTGTAATCTATATTCAAAATGTGGGTGAACTGCAAACATGCAGAGAAATAGGCTAGTATTTCACAGAGTGTTACAGTTTTCTTTTTAACAATAGACTACTCTTGCTTTTTTGTCAGTGAGTGACTACAAGGCTACAGCAGGAAAATGCACTATTTCTGTGTACCAGGACCCTGTCTGGAATGTCCTATGTTATTATTATTATTCTTTATTTATATAGCGCCAACTAATTCCGCAGCGCTGTACAATTGGGAATAGACATACAGAGGTATTAAATAGTACAATCAGATGTGGAGAACAGGAGGATCAGAGGGCCCTGCTCGTGAGAGCTTACAGTCTAGAATCATTGTTCAAATGTGTAATGGAGCTATGATTTTTTGTAAGTAGGGTTAATGAGGGCATATATAAATACACTATAAAGTGGAACAATTCTGGGGCGAACTAGCTGTACCATAAGAGATGCCTGAGTACTCTCTACCAGATGTTTTGCAGTGCATTTAAGACCTTTCTAGCATTCAGGGGATAAAAAGTCCAAATTAAAGTGCAACTCTCTCATTTTAGAGAGAGTCTAAGGGTAACTTCATTATGCAGGACAGGAAACTGTCTGTGAGATAAGTGTATTTTTGGGGGTACATAGGTGTTCTGTCTTCAGACCCACATTCTGCTCCTCCGTTGTTTCTCCAGGCTTACAATGCAACACCAGCTTTACTGGCAGGTCTTTTCCCAGGGGAGCTGATCTGCTGATGGGATACTGTCCAAGTTATAGTTGCCCTTTAATCCTTTGAGTGCCAGAGGGGCACTCGAAGGGTTAACTCTGTGAATGCTTCTGAAGTATTTACGAGGCAACATGCCTCCCTGTGAGTGTAAATGTGTAAGCCACTTCCCCTCAGATGTGGAATCTGGTCCTTGGACCAGACAGATCACAGCAAGGGACAATATTCTTACTGTGAGCATAAGGAAAACTCTGCCCCCCTGGACAGGTTTTTCAGGTTTTTCCTTATGCTCACTGAAGAATGTCCCTCTCTGTGATCCATCTGGCCAGTCTTGCTGCTCTGAGGTGAGCAGTGTTACATCAGTAAAAGGGGTGGGAGGGGGATACTTTATGATACTTTATGATTCAATTACTCTTGATCTACAGCTCTGACAGTATTGAAATAACAGTCTCCATGGCACAAATACTATGAAGATTAACCCCATCCTGACAATTGACTTACCAGGTACGCCCCGCAAAAACTGTCACTTAGTGACAGAGGACGTACCTGGTAAGTCCCGGAAGTCTGGGTCTCCGTGCGGCTGCATGCCATTCAGGGACTCCGGAATCATTAAAAAAAAAAAAATGTTAGCCGGGCGTTAAGGAAGCTGCTTTTATTGTGAAACATTACTATACCTTTAATAACATTACTCCTATCCAGCATTTGTAAAAACTTCATTAGTAGGTGCATAAACTACAAAATACATATGCTTTTCCTATTCATCTGGAGGCAGCTGTTTATGCTCATTTGATCCCTTACTGAGGTAAGCAAATAAATAATTTTTGCCAATTTAAAGGGGAACTTTCACCCCGCAATAACTAAATCTCCCCTTACTGCTCACCTGGCGACTAGCTGCTTAGTAGCGCTAGTCGCCAGAAATCTTACCCCGTTCTCAAGATTTCGGCGTTTTAAAAGAGCAGGAAGCACGGACGTCTCTTCACAGTGACGTCCGTGCGCCTGCGCTGTCAGTCCCTTGTGCACCGTACGGTGCACAAGGGACTGACAAGGGACTGACAGCGCAGGCGCACGGACATCACTGTGAAGAGACGTCCGTGCTTCCTGCTCTTTTAAAATGCCGAAATCTTGAGAACGGGGTAAGATTTCTGGCGACTAGCGCTACTAAGCAGCTATTCGCCAGGTGAGCAGTAAGGGGAGATTTAGTTATTGCGGGGTGAAAGTTCCCCTTTAACATTTTATTTTGAAAGATTTTAGAACTTTCTTGCCAAAGATAAAACTTGCTGTCCAGGAACACAAAACATTTTAATGGATTTGAGCCTTTTTAATTTTTTTTTTGTACATAATATCCCTTTAAATCAGTGTAAATGTTTAGGGTGCAGTTGGTTTACCTCAGAGTTGGTCCACTTTCTTCATATATAAGCTCCATGGTGTGAAAGGTCAGTCCACACATTTCCTTGCCTAGTATACACTTAGGAAATATGTTAGGGTGTTTTTGAATTAGTATAAATCACCAGTGATGGATGTAGTGAATTTGGGCCTTGGTGCGCAATAATTTTTGTGCTCCCAATTCACTCCAAACTACTGAAAAATTCTTAACATTTTCTGTTTTCAGCATTCAATCTGCCATGAAGTTTTCTGGGCCCCAGTGCTTTTACATTTACTGTACCAATGATAACTGCCCCTGCAAATGTGAAACCTTGGAGAGCAGTGTATTAGACACACAGCAGTCTCCTGTCTCAAATGTTTCTTTATGTTCTTCCTTTTTGTAATTTGTGGTCTAAGGGATTTATGCACAAAGTAAAAGAGGATCAATTCTGCTGTACTATCTGTATTTAACTGTAGTTACCATTCTTCTGCATTATTCTAATCATTGGATGTACTTGTTTTCTTTTCATCTCTTAGTTTTCACCGTTTCATGCAAGCATTGTGGCGTCATGCTCCTATGATTTCACTGTGAGGTATGATTTCCTGCATTGCACAATAATATGTGGTATACGTAAAAAGGACTAATCTTCACAACACTGAAAACAAAAGATGTACTGCTTAAACATGGGATAGAAGAGAGATTTATCTTTGCATCTCTTTACTTCCTATCCTTCTCCATGCATATGTATAATTAACTGGATACTGAGGGTTGATCAAACATGTAATTTGAAAGAAATCTGCTCTAACAGGTGCTGCTATAAACATTTTCCCACAGTCTCACTGAACAACAGGTTGGATAGACATGGGAAAGGCATAGGATGTTGTCATAAGACAGAGGCTACTGTCACCTATAAACATTTTGAGTGCTGGAGATGTCTCTAGGGTATTAATCTGGCATTCAAAGGGGTAAAGGGACCCTATAAAAAAAACAAAAAAAAAAACACTTTTATGATTTTGAACAATCTTTCAAAATCACCTGTCCTATATAATAATTTGCTAAAATGGGTGTAACGGTGCAGTCATGCGCAGTAGAGACTGCTGTGCGTGGTACAGTCTTGCGCAGTAGAGACTGCCCGTGATGAGTCCGATACAGAGCAGGGAGCTCTGAAGGAGCGTCCAGCTCTGTATGAGCTGTGGAGCAGGCAGTCTCTACTGCACATGACTGCCCTGCGACCGGCTGGCAGTGGCACTGTGGCCCGTGTAACGGGCTCTTCAACTAGTATGTTATATTGGCCATTAGATTTATAGATTATACTAATTAGGGTATGCCATGTAGACACATCCTGTCATAGCCCTACCTCCACCACTTCCAGACAATGCTCAGCAATGCATTATCAACCTTTCTTAGCACTGAAAGGGCTAACGGTCAGTGAGTAGTAGAAGCAATGTCAGGTTGTGACAGGGAGTGCCTGCATAGCACGTATTCATTAGCATCATCTATAAATCTAAATAATGCAAAAACTAGTCTTCTAAAAAAAACAAAATGGCTAATACAAAATATAGGCGATATTTAAATCTCTTTCAAAATCATTAAAGGGGATCTATCACCCCTATACAAGTTTGTCTTAATAGGTATGTTATATGGCGAATATGTGTAATATTGTATTAATTTCTTTTTTTAAATCACTATTTGGCTGAAATCTAAGGAGTTATGACTGCCCTGCGCCCTACTTCGGCACAGACTGTGGTTACCAGTTCTGTACCCTGCACCATACTTCCGGACAGACTGCGGTTACCTGCTCTGTACCGCAGTCTGTCACTCTTCCTCTGCTCCCCTCCCTCTATCCAGCCTTCTCCGATGATGGAGGTTTTCTTCCTGTAAGCTGGAGCGATCACTAGCCAATGAGAGCGCTCACTAGCCAATGAGAGCGCTCCAGCTTAGATGCAGTGTAGGCATTGATAGGCAACAGTGAAAGACTACATTTCCCAGAATGCCCTTTTTGCGTCTTTCTTCCGATTTTCTGCCAGTTTTGAAGTCACCATTTTACTTCTCTCTTGCTTATCCTACAGAGAGGCAGACTCTCCTTGCTCTCCTTCTCCATATTTACTCTTGCCTGCCAAATAAGTGCATTTTCTGGCCTTTCTAGGGTGAATAGATGCTATATATACTACAGTTACTCTCAGGATGTTAGATTCCTTACCCCCTTTCTTACTGTTCCTCATGTCACACGGGGCTCTCTAGAGAGTATTACGGATCTCTCTGCCCCTTTTATACTCTGGCTCCTCTACTTCACAGGGCCCTCCAACACAGGTCAAGAGCCAGCTCGGTAAAAACAGTGCTGTCCTCAGTGGCCCAAATCCCTTTTTTCCTTCAGGGGGTTCTACTATCTTGGAAGCCCCTCACTACCTTTAAATATGTGGCCCCTATCTCTGATTATTCTTCAGTTTCTAGGGGCCTCCTCAGAGGAGGACTTATTGGAAGGGGAGGATGAGGAGGGGGAATATGACCATATGGGCTCCTATGGTGACTCTTATGAGAATGACCCCCTTCCCTCATCTGAGGGACTCATTAGAGCTGTTTTGGAGACACTTTAGGTCTCTGAAACCTCTGATGTGTGGTCTTCCTCTACAGAGGCGTAAGAAATCTTCACCCTTTTTCCCCTCTAATGCCACTCTTGACCAGATCCTTTTGGATGAGTAGAAGACTCCAGACAAGCAGCTATCGCTAAGAGATTCTTTAAGCAGTGTCCCCTTTCAGATGCAGCTTTTACACAGTTGACCTCTCCTCCAACCTTGGATTCCCCTTTTTCCAGATTGGCTAAGTCTACTGCCCTGCCTTTGGCAGATGTAGCAGGTCTGAAGGATCCAGCGTATAAGAAACTGGATTCTATCCTTAGGGCCAACTTTGCAGCCACTGAAGTGACACTATGACCTATTTTTGCCTCTACCTGGGTTAACAGGGCTGTTGCAGTGTGAGGTGAACAGCTAATGAAGGCTCTCCATCCCCATGTTTCTAATGAGGATCTGTTGGTTCTTTTGGCTGACATTAAAGAGGCTAGCAAAAATGTTTCTGAGGCTCTTTTTGAGATGGTCAGGTCGTTCAGTAAAGCCTCAGCTTTTTCTGTTGCTGATCAACACATTTTGTGGCTTAAGATTTGGTCTGCTGATCAATCTTCCAAGAAGCCATTGGTTTCCTTACTCTTTCAGGGCAAGTCCCTGTTTGGACCTGAATTGAAGCAGATCACCTTGTTGCCTCAGATGCCCACCAAATGTCTTTTTGGTTCCATTCCAGCAAACAGAGGCACGAAGGCTTCTGGGTTTGCAGGCCTCACACTCGTGCTCCTCAGCTAAGCCCAGACAGCAGTGGCAACCAAAGCGACCAGTTCCAAGGGCTAAGTCTGTCAAGTAGTGTTCCACATGACTCGAAGAATCCTAGTCCGCTGGTGCCTGTAGGGCAGCGTCTTTGCCTTTTTTTCGAGACGCCAGGTAAGTCGCTGACCAGTGGGTTTTGCGGGTAATCTAAGAAGTGTACGGATAGATTTTGGATCCCTTCCACTGTGGCATTTCTTTTTGTCAAGGGTACCAAAGGAGTTGGCAAGGCGAGGTTGTTTCAGGAGGCAGTAGATTTACTGCTGGCAAAGAAGATTCTGATTTCCAGTACCTCTTCCGGAGCGAGGTTCAGACTTTTATTCACCTGTTTGTGGTTCGAAAGAATGACGGCTTAAGATTGCTTTTCATTTGGCAGTAGTCTCAGTCCGTAGAATTGCTGAGTTGCAGGTCTTGTCTTAAAAGCCACCTTTCCTGGTCTTTCATAAGGACAAGGCAATACTTTGAACCTCTCAGGAATTTCTTCGTAAGGTGGTTTCTGAGTTCCACATCAATCAGGAAATTGTTGTGCATTCCTTGTCATGACCATAACTCGGACAAGGAGAAAGATCTCCATTTGTTGGACGTTGTCTAAAATTTTATCTGCACAGTACTGAACCTTTTCTCTCTGACTCTTAGTCATTGCTGAGGGTCCTAGGGCAGGTCAGGCTGCCTCCAAGGTCACAGATGAATCTTGGATTAAGGCTATTATTCACCAGGCATATAAACTCAGGAAGAAACCTGTTCCCTTCAGGATCACGGCACATTCTACTAGGTCTGTGGGGTCCTCATGGGCTTACAAGAATCAGGACTCGGCTGAGCAGTTGTGCAAGGCAGTGACTTGGTCCTCTTTGCACACCTTTGCTAAGCACTACTATCTTGATTTTCTGGCTTCGATTGAAGCCAGCTTTGACTGGAAGGTCCTGTAGGCAGCTCTGTCTGTCTAGAAACCTGCACACTTGGTTGCCTTACTGTTGTTCAGCTGTGTGAGCCCTGTTGGCTCTTATTCCTTGTGTGCTGTGTATATTCAGTGTCAGTTGAAATAGTGATTTCTGTTTGTGATATTCCGATTCTGGATAGTCCTGGGGAACTCCGGTATCATGGGAACAGGCATGAGGTCCTTTCTCCTTTTTTCCTTCTTCTGGGAGCTTAGTTTTGGTATATCTCCGTGGTATCTGTGTTTGATATTGGATGTAAGAGAAAATAGCATTTTAGTGTTTTTAGCTGTTAAATCCTTTTCTCTATAGTCCATATTGAACACAGGTCTCACACTCAGAGAAAGGGATATCTTTGGTCTTGACTGTCTGGGTTTGCGGAGTCCTTTTAGAGTCTTTCTTCTCACTGGAGATTTCCTTTTTCTTCTCTCGCTTGCTTAGTGTGACTTCGGTCACATTCATAATGGGGATGCGATTTCTGCTTCCATGGACATAAGATCCAATACTCATTGAATATGTTATCAATTGAACAGAGGCAAAATCCATAGGGGACATTAGGATTATATGACCATAGTAAATTAAGTTGGGGATTATTATTAGAGGGTGTTCCATCAGAACAAAATGTTAGGAAACTAATGACTTAGATTAACCCCATTAGCACCAGAGGGGGTATACAATGTCATTTCACATCTCCATTATAAATACTGTGATTAGTTTAACCCTTTGTAAGCCAGTGTGTTGGTGTGTAATGCATTTTTTCACCCTTCTCTAGTACTGAAAGGGTTTAAGGAAAAATCACACCTAAAATGAAATGGGGCTGTATACATCTGAAAATCATGTATTCAAAGCTACTTAGAATCGTGTGAGAAAGAAAGTACACCCTCTTTGAATTCTATGGTTTTACATATCAGGACATAATAACAATCATCTGTTCCTTAGCAGGTCTAAAAATTAGGTAAATATATCCTCAGATGAACAACAACACATGACAGATTACACTGTGTCATTATTTATTTAACAAAAAGCCAAAATGGCGAAGCCATCAAAAGGGAGAAGCCATGTGTGAAAAACTAAGTACACCTTAAGATTCAATAGCTTATAGAATCACCTTTAGCAGCAATAAGTTGAAGTAATCGTTTTATGTATGACTTTATCATTCTCTCTCATTGTTGTGGGAATTTTGGCCCACTCTTCTTTACAAAGTTGATTCAGTTCTTTGAGGTTTGTGGGCATTTTTTTTATACACAGCTCTCTTACGTTCATGCCACAGCATTTAAATTTGATTGCGGTCTGGACTTTGACTTGACCATTGCAACACCTTGATTATTTTCTTTTTCAGCAATTCTGTTGTAGATTTGCTGGTGTGCTTGGGATGATCCAATTTTGGCCAAGCTTTAGCTGTTGTTCATCTGAGGTTGTATTTACCTAATTTTTAGACCTGCTAAGGAACAGATGATTGTTATTATGTCCTGATATGTAAAACCATAGAATTCATAGAGGGTGTACTTTCTTTCTCTCATGACTGTAGGTACCCAGTGGTTGTGAGTGGTCTGAGTAACTGCAGGAAGGGGTAGGAGCAAAGACAAAGTCAGCCACATTTGATTGGCTGATGTCCTGCCCCTGATATTAGCTATTGCAATGAAAATTGTAAAGGGTTAGTCTGTCTGCTGACTTTCTGCATTGTAGTCATGCCAAGCTGCAACTGTCCCTCTTCACTGCCATCCATGTCATTTGCCGCAGAAAGCACAAGCTAAGTATTTTGAGTGACTTGGTTGCTGTTGTTCATGTAACTTAGTCCTTAAACCTTTTGAGTGTCAGAGGGGTACACAGTGCATTGCAAAGCAATGTTTTGCGTACCCCTCTGGCACTCAATGAGTTAGTCTAGATTTGCCTGTTGATGATGATGAGGATTGTTGTCCTCAACAGCTGGAGAACCAAAGGTTGACTACCTCTGAACTAGGCTCTGATAGGACTGTTTAATAGAGAGGAACATTTTCAATCAGATCTTTCGATCTGAACTTTTAAAGTTATCAGCTTGCTTGTACAAACCCATTTGATGGTAGCATATGAAGGATTCATCATTATTAACCCTTTAAGGGATAGTAATACTTAAAATTTTAAAAATATATGTTGTAAGGTTTATCCCCCTGCGTAAAACAAGAGTACTCCCACTGCTGAGAGATATTTTATTAAAAGATTATAACAGCTCAAACTTGATTTTTTTAGGTGCAATATCACAGTGGCCTGAAACTTTACAGTGGTGCTGTTGCTACACCATCCTATGGACTGCTCTGGTCTGTAGACCATGAATCTCCATAGGATGGTGTAGCAACAGCGCCACTGAAAATTGTCAGGCCACTGTGATATTGCACCTAAAAAATTCAAGTTTGAGCTGTTATAATTTTTTAATAAAATATCTCTCAGCAGTGGATAAACCCTACAACATATATTTTTTACATTTTAAGTATTACTATCCCTTTAAAGACAGAGGGATGTGTTGAACATTGCAAACCAAGGGTTAATGAATGAGAACTGCTATGAAATATGGAAGACACATAACATAACACAAATAGCTGATCATCAGAGAAGTTTTATTTGTTACTGAGCACGCGGCTTATGAATGACAGGTCTTGTCTGCCATATATGTCTTAATCTGTCATACTGAGCATTGTTGACTTTCGCTGCCAAATAAAATAATTAGTCTAAGTGATTTAATCATTCAACTCAGAGATGTCAGCATTTCCTTCTAATTGCTAAAGAGCACAAATAGCATTTGTCATCTAGTGATCCCCCCCCCCAAAGTACAGGAGATCTCCATTAAAACAATTGGTTTGTTAAGAAGTAAACGCAGTGAGATGCACTGTAGACTAGACTGACCAGACCTCACCTTTAACCAGGGACGCATAGGAAAAATGCATACTTCAGGACTGCTTTGATTTCAGTGAAGCACTGAAAAATGGCTATTTACTATGTGTCCCCGGATAAAGGTGAGATCTGGTCAGCCTACTGTAGACTACTGTAATATTGATTGTTTCATAGTGTTTCTGAATAAGGTTCATTCATGGCAGCTCTGCCTCCTAAACGAGAAGTTACACCTCCTAACTGTAACCCACTAACACACACACAAAGGGGGGGGGGGAGTTGTTGTTAGGTGTTACTTCTTCATTAACCCTTTGAGTGCCAGAGTGGTATGTAACACGTTGCAGAGCAATGCATTGCGTACCCCTCTAGCACTCAAAGGGTTAACGCAAAGAAATCCAGTTGCATATCTGCAGTTTATTTCTGTACTGAATTGTACAAATACGAATTCAAGTGGGCTCACCTGGGGCAATATGTACAGCATAAAAATTGGGCAAACCAACTGCACCATTGAGCTGTTAACCTGTAATAGGTCTGAGTGAGTAACTGAGGTAATGGATTTCTTGTTGGCAGTAAGGAGAATCTAAATTTGTTAAGTTGTGGTTGATATACATTATTAGTTCATTTTCTTTTTTATACATAGAGCTGTACTCAGGCCGGAGGAAATTATACATTAACTGGATAAATGTGCATATGTGTGATTTTCATAGGGCTACTGTTCCAAAGCAAAAATTGAGTAATTCTGATATTAAACCAACATTACTATATGGGACAATTACAAATTCCCCAAATTAACTTAATTTAAATGGGGTTTTAACCCCTTGAATACTAGAGAGATCGCCAACTAATTGCTTCACAAGGCATTGGAGACCTCTCTATCATTCAAATGGTGTAATATTCCTGTTTAAAGATATAGTAACACTTAAAAATTACTTATCCCTATTTTGTAGCCCTTAAATAAAGAAGAAAAATGCCACCAGCGGCATCTCTCAAACCCTTATGGTTCTCCCCTGCCTGATGTCAGCGTTCTAGCTGACAGATTTGTAATCTGGTCCGCAGACCGGCCAGCGGCTCTGCGGCAGGGCAGAGATTATGTTAATGAAAAAGAAAAATTTCACTTAAAAGGTCTTCTACATGTGCTTGCAAACCAAGCACACATAGAAGACCCTTTTAGTGAAGAATTTCTTTTTTATTAACGTGATCTCAGCTTTGCTGCAGAATCTCGCGCTTTCCTACAGTGCAAGATTCTCATGTCGCCCTTTTAACCTGGGGGACATGCTGAATGTGCCTTATGGTCACACGCTGTGTTATATGTGGCCTTTTAATAGTGAACCCATGGAACAACAAGAGTTGTCCAAATGTCGTCGTTGGTTTTTGTTCCCACAACTCTTGCTAAATAGTGTGAATTGTGGGAACATCAAAGGAAAAAAAAAGCCAACTCTCATTGTTTGACAGTGTCCTTTTGTGTCTGATTATGTTTCCTAAATGCTTCTTTTTCTTCTTTATCTTATTTGCCACTTCTTCAGAGTGCCACAGTGGTTTTCGTTTTCTTTTACACTTGCTGAAATGTCCAATGCAATGCTCTGTTGTGTTTAGTAAACACATTTCAGATAATCATATTTCTCCTCGACTCCATCTAAAGATCTACAATCTTTTAAAGACTGACATAAATATGTTTCCATTTTAGAAAAATCAGCCTTTCTAAAATCTAAAAGCTTTGTTTTAGTGTGGCCCGACTCAGTCTCTGCTTTTATATTAAACAACACAGATTGATGATCACTGGAGCCCAGACACTCTCCTACAGCTACATCTGATACCGAGTCTCCATTAGTAAATAATAACTCTAGTATGGCTTCCTTCCTAGTTTGCTCTTCTATTAATTGACTAAGAGCTAATCCTTGTAAAGAATTTAGGATATCTCTACTCTTTGCTGAACCTACTTTTTAGTTTTTCCAGTTGACATCAGAAAGATTCAAGCCCACATAAAAATAACCTCACCTTTCACTGTCATCTTAGTTAATTCCTTGATCAGCAGTTGATCTAACTCCTCTGCTTGTCCAGAAGGTCTATAGATCACACCTATATGAGCAACCACCTTATTCCCATATTCTAAAGTTATCCAAACAGTCTCTGTGTTCTACTCCATACCATGTATCAGATTAACCTTTAAGCTATTTTTTATGTAAATTGCAACACCTCCTGCTTTTCTGCCCTTAATGTCTTTTCTAAATAGAGAGTACCTTGGTATTGCTACATCCCAGTCATTTTTTTCATTGTACCAGGTCTCCGTAACCCCACTAAGTCCACATCTTCACTAATTATTATTACAGTAAGTTCAGGGATTTTATTCCCTAAACTGCGGGCATTTTATACACATTGCTTAAAGTCTTCTGGGTTTTTAGCTATGTGTCACAGACCTTGTTCAAATTCATATGTGTAATGTTGTGAGATGCAATTGGACTTGCCCTGTATCATCCCATCACTCACCTCTACGAGTTTAAATACCTGTTAACAACACTTCTTGCCCCCATTTCCCTAGCCATGAATTAAAGTCTCTATTTGCTGCATCCTGCCATCATCCTTATATACTGGCAGAACCTCTTAAACAGTAGAAGCAACTTGCTGCAGATCTTTATATAGCTTTTTTAAAAACATTTTACCACACTCACCTCATTGCAAGCCAAATCATTTGTCCCTAAATGGACTTTGACCTCCAACTCTCCGTCCTGTCTTGCTTTCCTTAACAATTTTTAAAATGCATCTTCTGTCTCTGTGAGCTGTAGCACCAGGAAGACATCTGACTTATTTGCAACCACCATGACTATCCTCCAGAGTCACGCCTCTTAATATAGAATCCTCCAATAATAGTTGTTTCCCTTCAAAGTAATTTGCACTTCTTATTTTTGTCAGTTTGTCAGTGGTTGCAGTCTTATTTACTTGTGAATTAGAAGTTGGTGAACCAGTAGCCTCTGCTTCTGGAGTTGTCTCAATTTTAAGGCAATGTTCTGAAAGTGCAGCAAAAGAATTATGAAGAGGCGCAGACTGTGAGACATGTCTCTTAGCCACAATGCTTACCCTTCCATAACCAACTGTAGTCCATCAGCCATGTCTTGGAAGTCTCTGAGGCAGTGGCACTCTCTGTGTGGAGCTCACAGACACCTTGAAGATCTCAGCCTTCAAATGTTTAATCTCCTGCTGTAAAACAGAAAATTGCTGACAAATTGCACAACTTCTGATCCTCCAAAAAGTTTTCCGGGAAAGAAAAGCAAAACATCCATTGCACTGCAACATGCCTGACATTTTCACAGCACTAATGTAATCAGGGGACAAAGAGAGCAAAATACATTCAGTTTTTCCAGTTGTTTTCTTACTTTAAAGGGATAGTAATACCTAAAATGTAAAAAAAAATATGTTGTAGGGTTTATTCCCCTGAGTAAAACAAGAGTACTCCCACTGCTGAAAGATGTTTCATTCAAAAGTTATTAATTTTCAAAGTTGAATTTTTTAGGTGCAATATCACAGTGGCCTGAAATTGTAGAGTGGCGCTGTTGCTACACCATCCTATGGAGATTTATGGTCCTGAGACCAGAGCTGTCCATAGGATCGTGTAGCAACAGCGCCACTGTACAATTTCAGGCCACTGTGATATTGCACCTAAAAAATTCAACTTTGAAAATTAATAACTTTTGAATGAAACATCTTTCAGCAGTGGGAGTACTCTTGTTTTACTCAGGGGGATAAACCCTACAACATATTTTTTTTTACATTTTAGGTATTACTATCCCTTTAATCACCAAGATCACCTCCAGATTAAATTCAGAATATCCCCTTCTGCACTTAGAAATTCTGCTGCTGCTCTGCCCAGCTATTACATAGTAACATAGTAAATTAGGTTGAATCAAGTTCAACCTTTTCCTCATACCCTAGTGACATGAGAACTGTATAGCTATCCTGCTACCAAATAAGTTAGTCTTTTTCAGACCTTCCTGATCTGCCATCTAATAAATAGTATAACCCTGTATGTTCCCTTTTGAAAGAAATATATCCAGTCTTCTCTTGAATGTATCCATTGTATCTGCCATAACCACCTACTTGGGCAAAGAATTCCACAATTTAACAGACCTTACTTTAAAAAACCCCTTCCTCTGCTGAAGTCTAAACTTCCTTTCCTCTAATCTCAAGGGGTGTCCCCTGGTCACCTGATCAGGCCTTGGAATAAATAGCTCACCACAGAAATCCTTTTATTGTCCTCTCATATATTTGTACAGTGTGATAAGGTCTCCTCTTAGTTGTCTTTTCTCTAGAGTAAATAAACCAAGTTTGTCTAGTCGTTCCTCATACGTCAAGTCCTCCATTCCCTTAATTAATTTTGTTGCTCTTCACTGTACCCTCTCTAGTTCTAGTATATCCTTTTTCAGAACTGGTGCCCAAACCTGCACTGCATACCCAAGGTGAGGTCTTATAATGTATAATGGCAAAATAATGTTATCCACTCTTGCTTCAATACCGCTTTTTATGCAAGACAGGATTTTGTTTGCCTTTGCTACTGCTGTTTGACACTGGTCACTGTTTCCAAGTTTGTAGTTGACAAGGATACCCAGGTCTTTCTCTAGCAATGAGTCCCCTAAAATGATTCCATTAAGTTCATAAGTAGCCTTGGGATTATTTCCTCCCAAATGCATGACTTTACACTTCCTCACATTTAACTTCATATTCCATTTGTTTGCCCAATCTGCCATTTTATATAAATCCCTCTGTAGAGAGCAATTATCCTGTTCTGAATTAATTACCCTGCATAATTTAGTGTCATCTGCAAATATTTCTATTTTGCTTTCTATATCTATTTCTAGGTCATTTATAAACATGGTAAACACCAGTGGACCTAATACTGAACCCTGAGGTACTCCACTCTCCACTTTAACTATATTGGAAAATTGTCCATTTACAACCACACGCTGTTCCCTATCCTTCAACCAGTTTTGTATCCAATTGCAAAGGTCATCTCCTAGCCCCTATTTCCTTCTGTGTGGCACTGTATCAAATGCCTGATCTATTCTTTATAAATCCATGTTGATTCCTGTTAATTATCTTATTTTTTGTTTTGTAATCCTGAATATAGTCCCTTATTATCTCTTCTAGCAGTTTTCTCACTATAGAGGTCAAACTCACAGGTCTATAATTTCTAGGTTCTGTTTTAGTTCCCTTCTTAAAGTGTTAGTAATGTCTAAAAAAGTTTTTTGCATTTAGAAGAGCTTAAAAAGCTGAGCTAGATGCAAAAAATCTTATCTCTCAAACCACTATGGTTTAAGAGATACAGGTGTTTAAAGTTCGCTGTTTCCTACTGACAGCTGTAAAGCTGTCAGCAGGAGATTCATGTCGGTCGTCACGGAGACGCTTGTGAAGTACCGAGATCTCGTTAATTACAAGGAATCCCTTCATTGGAATGGTCTAAAACGTGTGCCTGGTGTTTAGGCACAAGTTTTAGACCATTCCGATGAAGGGATGCGTGGTAAATAACGAGATCGCGGCTCTCCTCAAGCGCCTCTGTGTCAGCCAACACGGATCTCCTGCTGAAGAGAGCAAAATTTAAACGCCTGTATCTCTTAAACCATAGTGGTTTGAGAGATACGTTTTTTTGCATTTAGCTCAGCTTTTTAAACTCTTCTAAATGCAAAAAACTTTTTTAGACATTACTAACACTTTAAATAGACGCACTATATTGGCTCTTCACCAGTCTTGTGGCACTGAGCCTGTGGTGAGAGAATCTTTAAAGAGTAAATATAGCGGTTTTGCTAGCACTGCACTAAGTTCCTTAAGAACCCTTGGATGTATACCATCAGGACCCGGTGCTTTATCAGTCTTAATTTTGTTCAGTCTACCCATGACCTCTTCTTCAGTTAACCCAATATTAATATTAATAGGTTTATTTAGTTTGACATAGTCTTTAAAGGGACGGTGATGTCCCAGAAAAAATATTTAGCATTTTGTAGTGTGTCAAAAGTTGAATTGAATGCAAAAAAACCCATATCTCTCAAACCGCTATGGTTTGAGAGATATCTGCATTCAAAGTTTGACGTTTCCTGCTGTCAGCTGTAAAGCTGACAGATGAGATCCGTGTCAGCGGAGCTGCAATTGCGTTATGCTTGCAAACCAGGCACACTTTGTAGACCTTTCCAATGAAGTAATTTGTTTTAAATAATGTGATTGCGGCTCTTCCGTGTAAGCAGACAGATCTCCTGCTGTCAATTTTACAGCTGACAGCAGGAAACGGCAAACTTTGAATGCATATATCTCTCAAACCATAGCGGTTTGAGAGATATGTTTTTTTGCATTCAATTCAACTTTTGACGCACTACAAAATGCTAAATATTTTTTCTGGGACATTACTGTGCATTTAATGAGTTAACATTGGAAAAGAGAGACATAACTGTGTACACCTAGTAAATGTAAATGAGCTTACATTATCTATACTTCTGTATTTTGGGATTCTGATATTAACGTTACTAACAAACCATTATAAATATATCCTATGCTTACACTTCAATTTCTAAGCATGGAATTAGGGGATTGAACAAGTTAGCATGTAACAGACTGAGCTGGGGTTAGGGGTTAGTAAACTACAAGAAAATTCACACCGTTACAAGTGTTAATAAATTAAATGGGGAATGTATTGTGCGCATTCTCCATGTGTAAGTACATTAGGAGATTAAAATGAACTATAAGCATTCTGACAATGCTATCAGAATTATAGATCTGTGAGTTTGATCTTGGTAGTGGGGAAATTGCTTGAAGGGATAATAAGAGATTATATTAAGGAACAGATCTTGCAAAACAAATATATAGAGCTTCTATGAAGAAGTAAGTATATCTGGCTTTTCCAGTGGTAGGCTGGCCTATAATATAAGAAAAATTGGTCTACAGGATAATCTTTGCAACTGGATAGAAAATTGTTTGAAGGATAGTGAATAGTGTGATGGTGTAAATTGAATATTTACCAATACAGTTAAAGCTGAGATTGGAGTACTTCAGGGTAAAGTACTTGGTGCACTGTTTTTTAACATGGTTATAAATTATCTGGAAATATGTTTAGAAAGCAAAATGCAAATATTTGCAGACACAGGATAATGTTAATGCATTTTGGGCAGAATTTAGCTACTTATGAACTTAATGGAATCATTTTAGGAGACTCTTTGCTAGATAGAGAAAGATATAGGAGTCCTTGTAACCTGCAAACTTGGAAATAGAGACCAGTGTCAAACAGCAGTAGCAAAAGCAAAGTCCTTTGAAGAAAGGTATGTTGAAGCAAGACACTTAATTTTGACACTGTACAAAACATTGGTATGATCTCACCTCGAATATGCAGTATGGTTCTGAAAAATGATTTTCTAGAAACTGAGCAATTACAGAAAAGAGCAACAAATTGAATTAAGGAAAGTAGGAAACGAAGAATGTCTAGCGAAACTAGGTTTATTTACTCTAGAGAAAAGACCCCTAAGATGGTATCTTCTTACACTGTATAAGTATATGGAATGGTAATACAATGATCTCTCTAGTGAACTTTTCATTCCAAGATCTCGTCAAATACCTAAGGTCACCCTTTAACCCTTTGAGTGCCAGAGGGGTACGGAATGCATTGCAAAGCAATGCGTGCCGTACCCCTCTGGCACTCAAGGGGTTAAGATTATAGAAAAGTAGGTTTCAACTTCAGCAGGGGAAAGTGTTCTTTACAGTAAGGTCTGTTAAGTTATTTGCCCAGGGATTTGGTAATGGCAGACACAATGGAAACATTTAAGAATAGATAAGAGAAGTTCCTAGTTGAAGGGAACATAGTAATTTAGGTTGAAAAAGAGTTGCGTCCATCTAGTTCAATCCTTTTCCTATTCCTGTTTACCATCGTTGATCCAAAAGAAGGCAGAAAAACCCCTCAATACAGCAATTTAAAATTCTGCCTTGAATGGGGGAAAAAATTCCTTCTTGATTCCAAATGGCAATCAGATTTCTCCTTGGATCAACAAGCACTAACTAAATATTAATCCCAAAGCTAACGTACATAGCCCTCTATGTTCTGCTCTTTTAAATAAGTATCTAGGCCCTTTTTAAAGGCATCTAATGTATTCGATAGCGCCACCTCCTCAGGGGTATTGACTCAATACCCCTGAGTCAATAACCGTATCAAATGCCCTGGCAAAGTCTTAATAGATCACATCAACCACCGCTCCCACATCTATATTTTTACTCACTTTTTCATAAAATGCAATCAAATTAGTTTGACAAGACCTGTTTTTCACAAAGCTATGTTGGCTCCTGCTAATGATATTCCTGTTTAAGCTGAATTCTTAAATATACTCCCTTAGCAACCCTTTAAACAGCTTCCTTACCACAGATGTCAAGCTTACAGGTCTGTAATTTCTTGGCTGTGATCCCTTTTTAAATATGGGCACCACATCTGCTTTACGCCAATCCGTGGGCACCATACCTGAAATAAAAGAATCCCTGAAAATCAAAAATAACGGTCTGGTTAGGGCCTGGCTTAGCTCTTTAAGTACCCATGGGTGTATACCATCTGGCCCCGGGGCTTTGTCTACCTTAACACCATTCAATTGTTTTAACACTTTTTCTGGTGTTAGCCAATCCCATGCTTGCTGTGACTGTTCTGTAAAAGTAGTTTGCAGATTCTTGTCCATTGGGTCTTCCTTGGTAAAAACAGAAGAAAAGAAATTATTTAAAATATCTGCTTTCTCTCTGTCCCCACTGACCATCTCACCCGTTTCAGATAACAAGGACCCAACATTATCAGACTTTAATTTTTGCCATTAATGTGTTTAAAGAATTTTTTTGGGTTGCTCTTGCTCTCCTTATCAATAATTTAATCGCCTTTTTACAGGTTTTGTTGGCATTGTTGTATTCTGCAAATGCCTCTGCTGATCCCTCAGCTTTATAATGTTTAAATGCCGCTTTCTTGTTATTTATTTCATGAATTGCTTTACTGGTTAGCCACATTGGTTTTAATTTGCTTCTTTTGTATTTGTTTCCAATGGGGATAAATGTATATGTATAGTTTTGTAATGTTATTTTGAAGGCATTCCACCTTCTGTGTTTTTTCCTGAAAATATTCTATCCCAGTCAACGAGACCAAGGGATGAATTAAACCTGCTAAAGTTGTCCTTTTTAAAATTCAGTGTTTTGGTGGAACCCATACCAAATTGCTTTTTTGAATTAATCTCAAACGATACCATATTATGGTCACTATTCCCCAAGTGCTCCCATACTTCAGTGTCCGTTATTACCAATATAATAGATGGTGTAACATAAAGGGTTATACCATGTATTAGTAAGTTAAACAGAAAGTTCTGGTGAATAGACTAAGACCCATGCTGGAATCAGGAAGGATTATGTAATTCTCATTTTCTGGATAATAATGTGACAAAATTTGAACTTGAAGGACGTGTGTCTTTTTTCACACTAATTTACTATGTAAATTCTGCATGTAAGTTTGTGGCCATTTCTGCTTGTCTGTGTCTACGCATGCAGTACTCACTGAGGTTCACATTGCTTAAAGGGATAGTAATACTTCATTTTATCTTTATTTTATTTTGTAGGCATTAAAAAAACATGAAGAACGATATAAGTCTTATCTCTCAAACCTTTATGGTTTAAGAGATATTCATAAGCAAAGTACCCCCCCCCTGCTCAGCCAGATCAGAAGAGATTTGCCCAGGTAGACTGCAGAGAGGGACAATCTTCAATTAAGATAAGGGAAAAAGCTGAAAAACTTGTCAAGGGGTGCAGGGCTTTCATTGTTTTCATGCAAAGAAGATTGTCCCCTGCTGTTATCTGTCTGATCTTACAACCAGATCCACATCTGAGAAGAGATGGCTTACTCTAGGAAAAACGGGCGGGAGGGGGAAAGTTTGCTTGTGAATATCTCTTAAACCATAAAGGTTTGAGAAATAAGACTTATATCGTTCTTCATGTTTTTTTAATGCCTACAAAATAAAATAAAGAAAAAATGAAGTATTACTATCCCTTTAATTCAGTCTCTCTGCACCTATATGTGTATGCCAGTCCCTATGCTCAGATCAGTCCATGATGTGTGCTCATATGCTCCTGTACAAATCAGTCTTTGCTGGTCAGTGTTTGAGTGTCCTCGCAGATACTATCATGACAGTGGGAGGCAGGCATGTCTGACGTGCCTGTTCATGCTGAAAGGAACAAAGGATTGGAAGCTAACTGATGGCCAATCTGAGCTTTCCACTAACTGATAAGCACTTGGGGCGAGGGCACACTGGGCAGGGCTGCTATCAAAGTGGGTAATTGTGGACTATTCGGTAAGGGGTCATTGTACACTTACAGTAGTTTGGAGGTTTGACTAATGCAGAGTTTTTAGGACATAGAGGGTAAACTGAAGCCATTCAGCTAGGGGCAACTACAACTTCCATCATGGGTGATGGAAATTGTAGTCCTCTACTACAACCTGATGATACTAAAAGTATCATCAGGTTGGTTTTGATGTAGTCTGTATATTGTTTCCCTTAATTAAGTACTGATATGACCATTAATTGCCTGATGGACTATAAAGCAACATAATGGGGTTGCTATACAGTAGAAAGATGCATACTCATGGACCCAACAGACATGGTTATTATTATTATTAATAATAACCTATTATTATTATTATTACTGCTGCTGTAGTTTTTGTCACACATATTAGCAGCATATGCATCCATGTAAGTCACTGTATTCCTAAACATATTATGGAAGATTCATTGTTCAAAAGATATTAAAACTCAAATTTGAGTTTTTGTGAGAATTGGAATGCAACATTTTTGGTGGCTGTTTTACTTTATGGTGGTACAAACTGAGAGCTCTGGTTGCTGATCAGCAGTGCGAGGAATACCCTTGTTTTCAACGGCAGAAAAGTCAAGCTATTAATATATTTTACTATGCCTTTAGTAGCTTGTTTCTTTGCTCCACATATTTGTATAAAGTGTTTGCAAATGTATACAATTAAACTAACGTACAAATGAAATTGGTTATATGTATACTTAAATGCTGGTTATTCAAAGCTAGCTTCTGATAAAAAAAAATCTGTTATCTGAGACCTATAATCCACTTTGAAATATGCCTGATGGAGGTTTCCATTCATACTTTGTGTAGGTCTAACTGATCTGATTAGCATAGCAATCGTAATAATGTCTCTCAGAAGTGACACTGGCAGCAAATTAAAAAAAAAAATACACTCTTGTTGGAGAAACCATCTTAAAAGTTAAAAAACTGTTTATTGTAGAGTTCATAAAATCAGATATGTGTTGGACACAGGGACAACGTCCAAGCAGTGCTTACTCATAGATCAAAGATTTTTGATCCGAAAAATTGGACTTTGATCCAATTGTATTTGATTTTGTGAAATCATCAATAAACTTTTTTTTTTGCTTTTAAGATGTTTTTTTACTTGCTGCCGGTGTCTTGGGAATGAGCAGTTCTGACAACCTGCACTTGTTGGATGTAGGGTTGCCACCCAGCTGGTATTTTACCGGCAGGCCAGTAAAAAATTGGCTTCTGTCCAATGTTAAGTCTATGGAGAGAATGCCATGGCCGGTATTTTTTTTTAAAAAAAAGGTGGCAACCCTAGTTGGATGACCACCGGAGGCGTTGAGTTTATTAATGATTTTCATCTATTTTACTGATCATGCACTGACACTTCAGTATTGTTTGTAAATGTTTCAGAGAGCTAAGCCTTTATGACCAGTAGTGGATACTAATATCAGTACGTGAACTCTTGGACATCCAAACTAAGGCTTAAGGGCCATTTGTGATCCTTATACATGTTAAAAGCGGCCCTTCAAGTAAATTCTAATAAATAATACAAATATGACCTATTAAAAAATATAATAATCCTTAACTTAACTGATCTGTAGCAATGAGGCAGACATTTGTTGCGGAGTATGTAAATTTATGTTTCAGAATGTAAGACGTATTGAAATGGGTTGCATATAAAGGTTGGCATAAACTTGAAATTTGTTCATGTTTGTCTTTTATGCTATACTATCATGAAAAAGGATCTGGCCCTCAGTTCATTGTGTTATATTCCCAATCTGGACTTTAAGGCACTTGGACACCCATGTAGTAACTGAATTATCTTTTGTCTCTAATTAACCATTTAAGGATCAGAGGGGTGTTCAACACATTCCAAAGCAATAGTCTTAAAGGATTGAAGCAAGCAAAACTTGCCAAATGGTCTCTGTATAGGATAGTGTGCACATGTGTTAGAAAAAGCAAGTTTAGCCTGCCTGACAGAGGCCTAAATGGTCTTAACTTGGACAATTAAGGTATCATTTGCATTCTACTGGTCTCTTGGTTTATCCACTGCTAGCATGGGACCACTCTAACTATAAAACATGCAGAGAATTAAGGCCTCAATCCAAATGTTGGAGACGGTTGTTTTTCCTGCCTACGGCATTGTTTCCAGCACAGTAAGCTATTCAAATGTCTGTGCTGTGAAAAAATACCTACAAAAAAAAGAGCCATCGTGAGTTAAAGTGAAGAGGTGTTGTCATCCATTTAAAAGGATGAAAACACCGTAAATTGCAATTCAAATGTCTGAGTTGGCCAAGAACAGGCGATAAGGGACTCAAGTTATCGCAGGAAAGTTATCACCTATTTTTTTTTTTTTAACTTGAGTCCCTTATTGCCTGTTTAAACTGCCGACACAGACACTTGAAGTTAAAAAAAAAACCTAAGTTCTCAGTGGATGTATTGATATGGTGCTCTAAACCCCATATACATCCAAAGTATAAAAAATGAGTCAAATGTTAGTAGAGTTAACCCTATGAGTGCCAGTGGGGTATAATTACCCTTCCGGCATTCATAGGGTTAACCCAAGTTCAAAAAAACATCACATTACAAGTAACACTTACCATTAATCCTGATGTCCAGTGAAGTCCTCAGCTTCCTGGTCATCTTCTTTCCTTCTTTTCTATCTTCTGTCGTATCTTCTTTCTTCTATCCTCTTCTGTAAAATAAAAAAAAAAATGTTTCAGTTTAAAGCATACATACTTTAACCCCTTGAGAGCCAGAGGGGTAAGCAACGCATTACAAAGCAATATGTTGTGTACCTCTCTGGTGCTCAAAGGGTTAAAGTACATAGTTGTGTGCCATGTCTTACAATCACATGCCCCCATAATAATACAAATGTTAACAAATGTTTTCAATATATATTCCGATCCAATGTTAATGTCATATATATTTCGATCAAATGTTTATGCCACGACATGAAAATAAACATCAAACTTAGCTTTTAAGTTGCTGTCTCCGCCGCTGTGTGAGGCGCTGAGGCATTAACATTGGATCAGAATATATATTGAAAAAATTTGTTAATATTTGTATTATTATGGGGGCATGTGATTGTAAGATGTGGCACGCTACTTTGTACTTTCACCCTTTGAGCACCAGAGAGGTACGCAACACATTGCTTTTCAATGCGTTGCGTACCCCTCTGGCACTCAAGGGGTTAAAGTATGTATGCTTTAAACTGAAACATTTTTTATTTTTATTTTACAGAAGTAGATAGGAGAAAGAAGATCCAACATTTGGATCGAACCCTAACTTTTTACTTCTACTAGTACCTGATAATTGAATTATATAAACCCATTTCATTTTTAGGTGTTAGTGATCTTTTAAGAGACCGCAATTTTTGTTGATCAGTTTTATAAAAGAAAAGTGCTCTTAACCTATACACTTTAACCCCTTAAATGCTAGAGACATCTCCAACATGAACATTTCTAGCATCAAAAGGGGTTAAAGCTCATTGTTCCTCCGGTCTATCTCTTTGTATTGATCCACTAAGTCAAGCATGGAGCAGCATGAGATTCCCCATTTCCTTTACCCTCCTACTGTAACTCTGCTTCCTACGTTCAAAATCTCATTGTTATTCCTAGTGCTGGTGAACTGGAAAGATCTATCACTTTGCTAATTGCTCCTTTCAGATAGTGAAAGCCAGAAATCCAATTGTGGTCTGTTTAAGTGCTGCACGATCCACAGCTTAACCTCTGCCAATGCTGAGTCAGTGTAATGTCTGCAATAAATTGTCTAATTTTTATTTAAATCTAAAACATGTTTCTAATAGAATACAGCAGAGTGCATGAGGACACATTATTTATGTGATCCTGCTTCATTTCTTTCACTGGTTTGTTGCCAGCAGCCAGAGAATATGAAGAACATAGGCTTTTTCTTAGTACTGTTTGAGTAAAAAAAAAAAAAAAACATGATCTCAGTAGGTTATTCATAAAGCATTGGTGATGGTAAATGAGCAGATTGTGTGGGATTTTTGTTTTGTTTCCTTGAAGGCTATTTTGTCTTGTCAGGATACTGCTAGCATGCAAGTCAACAGTAGAAAAATAGAATGTGATGCCTGCAGATGCATTAACCATTAGAGGGGGCATGCTCTTTACTCCTCAAACTGATGTGCTCAGAAGAACTGAAATAATTCTGGAGCAAACTAATTGCACCATAGAGGGAAAATATGAATTCTCTGAATTCTTATACATTTAAATTGTTCTAGTTCTTCATATCAACCGCAGTGCTGCATGTGTCTCTGAAATTCAAGGTAAACTAGGGCTATTGAAACACAGAGGGGGAAACTGTGGAGTCCATACAAATATCTGGCCAGGTCTGCCTAGCTGAGGAGTAACTAGCTACAGATGAAGCAGGCATTATCCTGCTGATATAGGTGCAAAGTTACACTAAAATAATGTGCTGTATAGTAGGGCCGCAATCATAAATCTTAGGGCCCGGGACAAGTGCAACTGACAGGGCCCCTTATTGTCCTAGGACAATATGGTCTTAGAAGGGAATGGCCAATAAACATGTCATTGTCATTAGTAAAATGACCTATGAAAATGTCACTGTAGAGGGGGCACCAGATAAACACAAGAGATGGCCATAGGGAAATACAGAGGAAGACTGAGACTGGCAAGGGGGTAAAGCTGGGAGAGAAAGGGAAGAATGGAGGAACAAGAGGTGGTATTAGAGAGATAAAATAGAGGTACCAGATGGCCATAGAGAGGCAGTATAAACCTTGCTCTTTACAGGCATCCATTGAAGAGACAACAATATGATACTGTGAACACACACCAAATAAAAGTTCGGATATATGTCCGTATATGGTACCACCTTAATATGCAATCAAACCATACAGGGATAGTGCAAGAAAATGTATAACAGACAACCCATACACATACAATCCACTTCTTAGCAAAATGTCTCTGTAATAGTGTATAGCAAAGAGGTCTTGTACTGCGGCCCCTTTAAGAATGGGTGCCAGCACAGCAGCCATCTTTGCTCCGTTGCTTTCTATGGGCTAACTTCTCTGGAACATAACTCTGAACCTGTTTGACATACAGAAGTCAGAGTGGGCTCTTTCTTTTTGTCTCCTTATGCCCTTTCATTCAGTTCATGGCCTGAGTGTCTTGGGGGCCCCGTGGTGATCTGTGGACTGAGTTGCAGGCATTTCTAGGAAACAGCAACTGAGAAGACTGTTTCCCAGAATGCCTATTTGCGGGGTTTTCTTCCGATTGGCTGCCTGTTGTGCAGTCGGCATTTTCCTTCTGTTTTGTTTATTCTACACAGAGGCTTATTCTCCTTGCACTCCTTCTCCAGATTAACCCTTCGACTGCTATATAAGTGCTTTTTCTGGGCTTTTTAAGGTGAATTATTCATCTGGGGTGCTATTACTGGTCTTGTGTGAGACATTTTTACTGAGACATTCATGGTGTCTCTTACCTCCCTTGCTTACTGTTCTTCGTGTCAAACTGGGGTTCCTAGAGAGTATTCCGGATCTCTATGCCCTTCATGTACTGCGGCCCCTACTACTCCACTGGGGCCCTCCAGCATTGAACAAGAGCCAGCTTGGGTGAAAACACTTCTGTCATCAGTAGCCCAAATCCCTTTCTCCTATCAGGGGGTTCTCCAATCCTGGAAGCTACCCACTACCTTTACATATGTGGCCCCTATATCTCAGAGTGTTCCTCAGTTACCAAGGGCCTCCTCTGAGGAGGAATTATCTGAAGGGGAGGGTGAGAACAGGAAATAGAGGATATGGACTCTTCTTATTCCTATGGGGACTCTTATGGGAATGACCCCCTTCCCTCGGCTGAGGGTCTCATTAGGGTTGTTTTGGAGACACCTCAGGTCTTTGACACCTCTGATGAGGTGTCTTCTTCTAAGGATGTTTTCAAGATACATAAGAAATCTCCAACATTTTTCCCCCTAATGCCAATCTTGACTAGATCTTTCTGGATAAGTGGAAAACCCCAGACAAACTGCTGTCTATTACCAAGAGGTTCTCTAAATGGTACCCTTTTACAGAGAAGCTTTGGCGTAGTGGGCCTCTTCTCCAACTGTGGATCCTCCTGTCTCCAGGTTGGCTAAAACTACTGCCTTGCCTTTGGCAGATGCAGCTGGACTCAGGGATCCAGCAGGGAAGAAGCTAGATTTTATCCTGAGGGCCATCTTTGTGGCCACTGGTACAGCACTTAATTCTATATTTTCCTCTGCCTTGGTTATTGGGCCTTCTCTGTTTGGGATTAACAGCTTATGGAGGATGTAAGTGCTGAGGTTTCCAAGGATGCTGGTTCTTTTGGCCAACATTAAAGAGGCCAACACTTATGTGTCTGATGCTATTTTTGGGGTGGTCAGATTGTCTGCTAAGACCTCAGCCTTTTCTGTTGCTGTATGACACACTTTGTGGCTTTAGGTTTGGTCTGCGGATCAATCTTATAAGAGGTCACTGGTTTCCTTGCCTTTTCAGGGCGAGTCCCTGTTTGGACCAGAAAAGCAGATCATTAGTGATGCTACTGGGGGCAAGAGCACCTTGTTTCTTCAGATGTCTTCCGACTATTGGGAGGAAACTACGTCTTTTTCATCCCCACCAAACGGAGGTGCAAAGGCTGCAAGCTTTACAGGCCTCCCATGCGCACTTCTCCACCAAGACCAGACAGTAGTGGCACCCCATGTGAGCAGCTCCAAAGGCTAAGTCTGTCAAGCAATCTTCCACATGACTTGCAGAATCCTGGTCTGCATTTACCTGTAGGGGGGTGTCTTTGCCTGTTTCAAGATGCCTGGGAGTCTTCAGTAGCAGACCAGTGGGTTTTACCTGTAATCTCGGAAGGACACCACATAGATTTTGAGTCCCTTCCACCATTTAATTTCTTTTTGTCCAGGGTGCCAAAAGAGCCAGGCAAAGTACAGTTATTCCAGGAGGCAGTGAACTCGCTGCTGGCCAAGAAGGTTCTGATCCCAGTATCTCTCCCATAGCGTGGTTCAGGTTTTTATTCCAACCTGTTTGTGGTTCCAAAGAAGGATGGCGGCTGTCGTCCCATCTTTGACCTGAAATGTCTCAACAAATATGTGGTGGCCACACGATTCAAGAGGGAATCTTTACATTCTGTCATTGTAGCAATGTGCCCAGGGAAGTATCTAGTATCGTTAGATCTTCAGGATGTGTACCTACACATCCCCATCCATCCAGACAGCCAAAGCTATCTGTGCTTTGCCAACAGCTCTGATCACTACCAGTTCACAGCTCTGCCATTTGGCCTGGCTTCTGCTCCCTGAGTTTTCACCAGAGTCATGGTGACCTTAACGGCCTTCATTCACACCAGGGGCATCTCTATAACACCTTATCTAAAAGATCTTTTGCTCAAAGCATCTTCAGAATGTGCCCAACTTCTGGTCCACTATAGGTGGATTCTGAACATGCTGAAGTCCGCTCAGTATATTAGAGTGTTGGACAGACTAGTGTCAACACTGGAGGCTGTGCCTTGCTCTCATCTTCAAAGACATGTTCTTCAGAGTTGGTCCAGGAATCCGGCACACCTGGAATGCCAGATTACACACTCTCTAGAAGCCTGCTGAGACCTTCATGTGGCTGCTCCGGTGCAGCCTGGACCAGGGGAAACCCTTTGTGATACCAGAATGGACTCTGGTCATGAAAGACACCAGCCTGACCGACTGGGGTGCGTCTCTGGTTGATCTGGGGGTCCAGGGCAGGCGGACTGCAGAGTAGTCTCTTCAGTCCATCAGTGTTCTGGAACTCAGGGTGATTCATCTGGTCCTTGTGTACTGGATCTCACACTGGATGGGGAAGCCGGTGAGGGTTCAGTTGGACAATGCCATGACTCTGGCATACATCAATCATCAAGGGGGCACTAGAAGTGCCATCATATGGTTCGAAGTAACGTACATCCTTGGTTGGGCAGAAGTCCACATGTCAATGTCACCAAGATGTATATCCCAAAGAGTGGGAACTCAATCTGTAGTTGTTCTACTTAATTATGCTTCAGTGGGGTGTGCCCGCAATAGATCTCATGGCCAACAGGGACAACAGGAATGTTCCGACCTTCTGCCCCCAGAAGGGAGATCCTCTGGTCTTCACCATGGATGCTATGTCGATTCTTATGTCTTTTCTCCAATTCCTCTCATACCCAGGGTACTCCAGAAGTACTCCTTACTGGACCAGAAGTGCATGGTTTGCTGACCTGGTCAGTCTTTCCATTCAGGACCTGCTTCACCTCCCTCCCAGGCTGGACCTCCTTCTTCAGGGTTACCTGTGGAAAGATGATGTGGAAAAGATGGCTTTGGTGGCATGGCTTTTGAAGCCCACATCTTGAGGAGGAAAGGGTTTCTGACTGAGGTCATATCCACTATGATTCAGGCCTGCAAGCCTGTTTCTTCCAAGGCCTACCATAGGGTAGGGTCCTTGTTTCATTCATTCTCGCAGGACTTTGACCTTCCTTTGGTGTTATCCTTTCTCTAGGATGGAGAGAACAAGGGACTCCTCATGAGCTCCATAAAGGTTCAAATTTCAGCACTTTGTGTCCCTTCAGAGACATATTGCCACCATTCCGGATGTCAAACTTTTTCTTCAAGGGGTGGCTCATGCCTTCCATGCCTTTAAGGCTCCTACTCCTCTGTGGGACCTTAATCTGATTTTGGGTGTGTTGCAGAGGCCTCCTTTTGAGCCCCTTGCTTCCACTGCAGGGTTGCTGAAATGCAGGCTTTGTCTTGCAGATCATCTTTCCTGGTGTTTAACAAGGCTGTGTGTAGGACTTTTCAGGAATTTCTAAGGTGGTTTCTGAGTTCCACATAAATTAAGAGATGGTGGTGCCTTCATTTTGTCTGACAAGAGAAGGATCTCCATTTTTTTGGATGTGGTACATTGCCTTAAATTTTATGTGCATCGTACTGAGCCTTTTTAGCAAGGCTGTCTCTCTTTTCATCATCCCTGAGAGTTCTAGGGCAGGGAAAGCTGCTTCCAAGGTAACTGTGACCTCTTGGATCAAGGCTACTATATGCCAGGTTTATGAACTCTGGAAGAAACCTATTCCCTTCAAGGTCACAGCTCATTCCACTAGGTCTGTGGGGGCCTTGTAGGCCTACAAGAATCAGGCCTTTGCTGAGCAGTTCCGCAAGGCTGCGACTTGATCCCTCCCCAGCACACCTTTGCCAAACACTACTATGTCAATGTTCTGGCTTTGGCTGAAGCCAGCGTTGGCCAGAAGGTCTTTCCGGCAGCTTTGCCTGTCTAAGGACCTGCACACTTGGTTAACATACTGTTGTTCAGTTGTTTGAGCCCCATTTGCTCGTTATTTTGTGTTGTGACAGTTCATTGTCCGTTGAGTATTTTTTCTATTTGGGCTATTCTGATTCTGGGAACTCCAGTATCATGGGGACAGGCACGAGGCCCTTTCTCCTTTCGTCCCACCCTGAGAGCTCAGTGTTGGTATATCCCCATGGTCCATACTGGATGTAAGAGAAAATAGGATTTTAGTGTTCTTAACTGTTAAATCCTTTTCTCTATAGTCCATATGGAACACAGATCTCCCACCCAGCGAAAGGGACCTTTTTGGTCTTTCCTGTCTGAGATGCGGAGTCCGCTTAGGATCTTTCTTCTAACAGGAGGTTTCCTTCCTCCCTTGCTCGGCTATTTGGTGTGGCTTCGGTCACACTCATAGTGGGTAGTAGGCGGGTGGGAGTTGAGCTGGAGTAGTGGCTGGGAGACTCCAACTCCAAGACTCTGTCTTTTGAGATGTGTCCTGCCCTCCAGAAGCAGGGGCTCAACTCCCATGGTATGTTCCATATGGACTATAGAGAAAAGGATTTAACAAGTAAGAAAACTAAAATCCTATTATCTTTCATATTGCCCCACACTTTGTAAATGTAGATGGTCAGTCTTATGTTTGAATAAGGTTGTCATTCTTAACTGCGAAATGTTCATATGATGTTTCCATCTTTCTTTAAAAAATACATATATTTTTAATTTTCTGTGATAGATTTCATATGTCTATGCAATGCAATTGGTCCCTTGGGCCATTAAACTTATTATCATTAACACACCAGTTGCACGCTATGGGGAACCTTTTTTTTTTCATTGTGGGACATCAAGTGTATTTCTAAATTATGAATATGGTACTGGCTTCATTGTCCACTTTTACTAGATAGCAAGCTATAGAATGGCTAGGTTTAGCCAGCTTTGTGATGTGTGGGAATCCTGGGATGTTAGTCAAGCAAGCGATGCTATGTATTGTTTCTCTGTCGTCCAATACAGGTTACTGGTAACTCTGGGTAGGCGATCTGCCCCTTTAAGTAGGTAGGAACAATTCTAGAATTGTATGCAGGGGGTGGAGCCTACCTTCCCACCTTGGCTGCAGCTAGCCATCTAGCCCCAGAAAGATTTGTTCCTTGGTGAAGATAACACAGAAAAGAGAACAGTTCTGCTATAGCTTTAGAAGTTTTTTATTTTTCTGTTAGAAATGGAATACCACCATTAACCCCTTAGTGACGGCCGCGTGCAGACTCGGCCGTCACTTAACGCCCGTCTAACATTTTTTTTTTTTTTAAAAAAACAATCCGGAGTCCCCGAACGGCGCGCAGCCGCGCGGGGAGCCGGATTTCCGGGACGTACATGTACGTCCTCTGTCACTAAGTGACAGCCACACAGGACGTACATGTACGTCCTGTGTCACGAAGGGGTTAAGCGGATTACCATAACTGACAATGCCCTTAGATGTGGCTAGCTCAGTGACCAGGTGCTTTTTGTGGACCTTAAGCCCTATGGGGTAAATCTTGGCTACAAGTTCTTTCCTCAGGAGTCGCCCACCAAGGCTTCTTCTTTAAACATGGTAATCTGAAGACAGAAGATCTGCAGGAAAGGTGAGCAACCCTTTGAGTGCTGCAGATCCACATGTCCCACAGTGCCCCTCCACACAGGGGTTTTTCATTTGGAGTTCCTATTGCACACTCCAGCACTCACTGGGTCTATCTGTATGTTTGTTGGGTGTTTGGAGCAGGTTTATGTGGTATTTAACCCTTTACCTGCTGGTTATGCATTCATTTGGGGGGGGGGTTCTGACACTTTTCCTACTGGTTCAGTGTTTTTTTGATATCCTAACATGTTTTAATGATGTTTCATACCTTCAGTTTTGTAAAAATTGAGGTAAAGGCACGCTTTACTGCGTAGGGTCCATTGCTCCATTCACTCCTATCGTACTGTACAGTTTGGGACATATCTCTGCAACTGTTTAACCTAGCGACTTCAGAGATGGCTCATTTTACTTGTCAGCCCTTGCTCTGTCATTCTGTTCATGTTTCTAGTGTGTTTGGAGGGCTTCGGGCACTGTTTGAGGTACTTTTCTGGGAAAACCACATTTCCCATGAGCGCTTGCTTTGCGCGCTCTTTTCTGATTGGCTCCCACCGCGGCAGCCATTTTGCGATCTTTCCAGAGCGAGTATCCTACGTTGGGCTTGGACTCTCCTTCTCTCCTTCGCTGATTAACCCTTCGCCTGCCAGATAAGTCTATTTTCTCTGTCGTCAAGTACAGATTACTGGTAACTCTGGGAGGCGATCCTCCCCTTTAAGTAGGCAGGAACATTTCTCTAAATGTATGCAGGGGGTGGAGCCTCCCTTCCCTCCTTGGCTGCACTTAGCCAACCAGATCCAGAATGATTTGTTCCTTGGTGCGACTACACCAGGTGGAGAACAGTTATGCTATAGTTTTAGTTTCTTTTTTATTTTCTGTCAGATATGGAATACCACCATTAGGCGGGTTACCATGACTGACAAATGCCCTTCAATGTGGCTAGCTCAGTATCCAGGTGCTTTTTGGTGGACCTTAAGCCCTAAGGGGGAAAATCTTGATTCCAAGTGCTTCTCCAGGAGTTGCCCACTGAGGTCATTCTTGCTGCATGGTAATCTGAAGACAGAAGATCTGCAGGAAAGGTGAGCTACCCTTTGAGTGCTGCAGGTCCACTTGTCACACAGCGTCCCTCTGTACAGGGGTTGTGTTCTGGAGTTCCTATTGTACACTCCTGCACTCATTGAGTATATGTGTATTTATGTGGTAACTTAACCCTTTTACTGCTGGTTTGGCATTTTATTGGGGTTTTTTTTGGCACTTTTCCTACTGGACTAGTATTTTCTGAGTGTCTACACGTTCCCTTGATGTTTTACACCTTTTCATGTTTTACTTTAATTTTGGTAAAAATTGTGTACTACGCTTTTAAGGCGCGCTTTACCACATAGACGCCATTGCTCCATTCACCTCTATGGGACTATACTGTTTGGGACGTATCTATGCAACCATTTAACCTAGTGACTTGAGATGGCTCATTTTACCCTTGCTCTATCATTCGGTTTATAGTTCAAGTGTGTTGGGGGGCTCAGGGGGCTTCGGGCACTGTTTAGGATACTTTTTTGGGAAAAACTACATTTCCCATGAGCACTTGCTTTGCGCCTAAATTCTGACTGGCTCCCGTTGCAGCAGCCATTTTGTGAGCATTTCTATCCTCTGCAGATTAACCCTTCGCCTGCCAGATAAGTCTGTATTTAGCATTTCTGGTGTGAAATTTTAATCTTACACACTGTAATTGGGTGCTTTACTGTACAGTTGGTTATTTTGACACTGTGAGTATATCTATACCGCTGGAACTAGGGGCTAGGCCTAAGACTAAGGAGTCTGGGGTCTCAATATCCCCCATTGTGCATTGCTCTTCCTGTTACTGAGGGCTACCTAGAGAGTTCTCTGGTCACTTATGCCCAGCATGTTCTGAAGTTCCTGACAGCAACCCAGGGACCTCCAGCCATGCTATTGAGCCAGCTTAGGTGCAAGAGTTTAAGGCTGCGACTAGGGACCTTAGGTCCGCATTAAAACTCTTTCCATCCCAGATACATGGGGCCCTTCAGATTTGGCAGGCCCCCTCCAATATCAGATGTGTCAGATTCCTCTGAGGAGGAACTGCTGTTGGATTCGTATGTTGAGGATTGTTCGGTTGTGGAGTCTTCTTGGTGTCTTGGGGACCCCTTTGAAGCCGATCCTGACCTCTCTGCTGAGGGTCTGATCAGAGCCGTCTTAACCACCCTCAACATTCCCTTGGTTCAAGAGGTTCCTTCTGATCCCTCTGATGTTTTTTAGGAGCCCGCTAAGCCCCTTATTTATTTTCCTCCTAACCCCACTCTTGACCGCCTGGTTTCTGAGGAGTGGAAATCACCGGACAAGACTGCTTTTGTGTCCAGGAAATTTGCTAAGCTTTACCCCTTTTCTGAAGCTGCGCTCGCTAAGTGGGTTTATCCCCCTAAGGTAGATGCTCCTATCTCTAGGCTATCTAAATCTACTGCTTTGCCAGTCTCTGATGCTTCTGCTGTGAAGGACTGGACTGATAAGAAACTTGAGATTTCCCTCAAGTCCATTTTTGCGACTGTGGGTACAGCTATGCGTCCAGCGTTTGCTATTGCATGGGTTAACCGGGCTATTGCAGTCTGGACTGTACAACTCACCATGGCTGTCCGTCAGGATGCGCCTACTTCGGAGGAATTGCGTCTTCTTGCCAATATCTCTGAATCGCAACACTATGTCTCTGCTGCCACCTTTGATGCCGTCCGCATGATGGCTAGGGTTTCTACTGCATCTGTGGTGGTCAGACGAGCCCTTTGGCTCAAGATCTGGTTTGCTGACACTGCTTCTAAGAAAGCCTTGCTTTCCCTGCCCTTTCAGGGTACCTCTTTGTTTGGGCCTGATCTTAAGGAATTGATTAGTGAGGCCACAGGGGGTAAGAGTACTCTTCTACCTTTGGTACCTAAGAAGAAATTGCCGCTTAAGAGTAACCGGTATTTTCGTTCCTTCCAGAGTGAGACACTCCCAGCGAACCAGACGGTTCCCTCAGCTCCGCATACCTCCGCCAAGGCCAAACAGCAGTGGAAGCCCAAGGTCTCCTCTAAGCCCAAGAGTTCCAAGACTTCTTCGGCATGACTCGCTGTACCCTGGTCCGCACCCTGCTGTGGGTGGTCGTCTGCGACTCTTTCACAGTGTTTGGGAGGATTCAGTGACAGACCCATGGGTTTCACAGGTAGTGACAGAAGGGTACAAGACCCCTTTCTATTCTCTTCCTCCCTTTCATTTTTGTCTTTCTCATATTATTCGGGGTACCAAGAAACACCGTCTGTTCAGGCTCTTCTGGACAAGGACGTCCTGGAGCCAGTTCCTCTTCCAGACAGGGGTTCGGGATTCTATTCGAACCTCTTTGTGGTCGCCAAAAAGGACAGTGGATGTCGCCCTATTTTGGACTTGAAGGATCTCAACTCTTTTGTGACCCGGACTCATTATCGCCAGGAGTCCCTGCGCACAGTGATTGCTGCCATGTTCCCGGGGGAGTTCCTTGTTTTCTGGATCTTCAGGATGCCTACTTACACATCTCCATTCATCCAGAGAGTCGGCAGTACATTCGGTTTGCTTGCAACAGAGGACATTTTCAGTTCTCCACTCTTCCCTTTGGTCTGATGATGGCTCCTCAGGTTTTCCAACGGGTTCTGGGGGCTTTGATATAGGTCCTCCACCCGGAAGGCATCAGAGTGACTCCTTACATGGACGATTTGCTGTTGAAAGCCACATCTGCGGACCTTCTTCTTCAGCAAGTTCAGACCTGCATTCAAGCTCTCTCCCATCACGGATGGATCATCAGCTTGGACAAGTCGGATCTGATTCCATCCCAGCAACTTGTGTTCCTGGGCCTTCTCTTCAATACACAGAAGTGCCTGGTGTTCTTCCCCGACGAGGTGACTCACCAGATTGCCCGCAGGGTCTCAGGGATTCTGTTTCAGGATCATGTTCCAGTTCAGAAGCTCTCTTCTGCCATGGCGCACACCAGGGAACTCCAGAGGTTTGTGATTCAGGTGTGCAAGGATCGGTTGGATCCTCAGAGGACGTTGGTCTCCCTTCCTCTTCATGTGGAATTGAGCTTGACGTGGTGGCTAGACCTTTCCAACTTGCTTAAAGGAAGATCCTTTCTGATTCCCTTCTGGACCACGGTGACAGCGGACGCCAGCCTATCGGTCTGGGGAGCTGTCCTGGGTCGTTTCAGCGCTTAGGGGAGATGGTCCGTGGAGGAGTCCCTCCTTCCAATCAACATTTTGGAGCTTCGGGGCGATATTTCATGCCCTGTGCCATTGGGTGTCTCAGTTGGAAGACTGTCGAGTCCGAGTGGAGTCAGACAATGCCACGGCCGTGGCCTACATCAACAAGCAAGGAAGAACAAGGAGTCTCGCTACTTGGTTAGAAGTCAAAGCTATTTTGTCTTGGGCAGAAGAACATGTGCCTGTCATATCCGCAGTTCACATTCCAGGCGTAAACAATGTAATGGTGGACTTCCTCAGTCGTCTCACAGTGGACAGCGGAGAGTGGGAATTACACCCCCAGGTATTCCAGATGGTGGTTCAGAAATGGGGCATGCCTCACATCAACCTTGTGGCAACAAGACACAACCGGAAGTTTCCAGTGTTCTGCTCTCGGTGGAGGGACCCTCTAGCTCTAGCGGTGGACGCATTCTCCATCTCTTGGATGTTTCCTCTCACTTACATATTTCCTCCCCTTCCCATGTTGTCCAGGATGTTACGGAAATTGTGGATGGAACGTTGTCAAGTCATCATGATTGCTCCGTTTTGGCCTTGTCATTCCTGGTTTCCTGAGCTTCTGGCTCTATCTGTGGCGGAGCCCTTTCGGCTCCCCTCCCGTCCGGATCTTCTTCTACAGGGTTACCTGTGGAAGGAAGATGTTCACCGGCTCTCTTTGACAGCTTGAAGGTTGAATCCTCAATTCTAAGGAAGAAAGGTTTTTCTTCTGGTATGGTGGCTACTATGCTTAGTGCCCATAAGCCTGTTTCTTCCAAGATCTATCACCGTGTCTGGTCGACCTTTGTTTCTTGGTGTGTTGACAAGGATCTGTCCCACGATTTTGACCTACCTACTGTCCTGGCCTTTTTGCAGGATGGTGTGGATAAGGGCCTCAGTTTGATTTCTCTTAAGGTTCAGACTTCCGCACTTTGTTTTCTTTCAGAAGCGCATTGCTATTCTTCCTGATGTCAGGGTTTTCTTCCAGGGCGCTGCTCATGTTCGTCCTGCCTTCCGGAGTGGGACCTTAATTTGGTCTTGGGCATTCTTCAACGTCCTCCCTTTGAGTCCTTGGCCACTATTACTCTACATCTCTTGATGTGGAAAATGGCTTTTCTCCTGGCGATCGTGTCTGTTCGCTGTGTTGCGGAATTGCAAGCTCTGTCCTTTAAACCACTATATCTGGTGTCTCACAAGGATAAGGCAGTACATCGCACTTCCAAGGAGTTCTTACCCAAGGTGGTCTCCGAGTTTCACATCAATCAGGAGATTGTGGTGCCTTCTTTCTGCCCTAACCCGTCCTCTGACAAGGAGAGAGATCTTCACTTGTTGGATGTGGTGCATTGTCTTTTTATGTCCATCACACTGAATCTGTCAGGAAGTCAGACGCTCTGTTCGTCATTCCTGAGGGTCCTAGGGCAGGAAGACCTGCACCCAAAGTGACTATTGTGTCATGGATCAAGTCCACTATTCGTAAGACCTACGAGTTAAGGAATAAGCATGTTCCCTTTCGGATCACGGCTCATTCCACCAGGTCCATTGGGGCCTCTTGGGCCTATAAGAATCAGGCTTCTGCTGATCAGCTGTGCAGGGTGGCCACTTGGTCCTCTGTGCACACTTTTTCAAAGCACTACCATGTGGATGTTCTGGCTTCAGTTGACGCCAGCTTTAGGAGAAAGGCCCTGGAGGCAGCTTTGCCTGTCTCAGATCTTCTTCTTAGGTTCTTATTGCTTCCTTGCTGTTGAGCTCTGATGGCTCTAGTTCTGTGTGCTGTGTATCAGTTCCTGGGGTGTTTGTACCCCTGTTCAGTGTCGGTTGGCACTTCAGTTTTGTTGGGCTATCTCGGACCTGTTGGTTCATAGCTGCACTGGTGACTTTGGGGGCCTTGCGCCTGGTTCTTGCCTTCTTCCCGCCTCTGCGGTACTCAATGGTTGAACATCCCAGAGTTACCAGTAACCTGTATTGGATGACAGAGGAAAGAGCATTTTAGTCTTCCCTGTTAAATCCTTTTCTCTTAGTCCATACAGGTTACTGGTCTCCCACCCTGTCAAGAGACCATGCTTGTCTCTCCTGTGGCAGACCGTGGGAGCCCTTCGGGGTCATGCTCACAGGAGTCTTCTTCCCTTCTACTATCTAGTCATAGTTAGTGTCTCAAAACATTCTGGAGCTGGTTGGCTAGCTGCAGCCAAGGAGGGAAGGGAGGCTCCACCCCCTGCATACATTTAGAGAAATGTTCCTGCCTACTTAAAGGGGCGATCACCCCCCAGAGTTACCAGTAACCTGTATGGACTAAGAGAAAAGGATTTAGCAGGTAAGACTAAAATCCTCTTTTAGCGATTTCTGGGGTGAAACTTTATTCATACACACTATAAATGGTCTATACCATTGGAGCTTGGGGCCAGACCTAAGACTAAGGATGCTGGGGTGTCTGTATCCCCTATTGCACATTGCTCTTTCTGTTATTCAGGGTTACCTAGAGGTCATTTATGCCCAGCATGTTCTGATGTCCCTGAGAGTCTTCCAGGGACCTCCAGCCATGCAATAGAGCCAGTTTGGGTGCAAGAGCTCAATGCTGCTACTAGGGACCTCAGGTCCACTTTGCAACTCTTTCCATCCCAGTTACAGGGGGTCTTCCATTCTTGGCAGACCCCCTCCTCCGTCAAGTCTTCTCTGCCTAAACCTCAGGGAGTACTTTACGTGTCAGATTCCTCTGAAGCGGAACTCCTGGTGGATTCAGATGTTGAGGAATGTTCTGATCTGGGCTCCCCTCAGTTTTTTGGGGATCCTTTTGAAGCTGATCCTGAGCCCTCCGCTGAGGGCCTGATCAGGCCTGTCTTGAATACTCTTAATATTCCCTTAGTTCAGGAGGTTCTTTCTGACCCCTCTGATGTGTTTCAGTAGCCTAAAAAGCCCCTTACTTGTTTTCTACCTAACCCCACTCTTGTCCGCCTTGTGTCTGAAGAGTGGAAGTCTCCAGACAGAAAGCCTTCTGTTCCCAATAAATTTGCTAAGCTTTATCCCTTTTCTGAGGCAGCGCTTGCTTAATGGGTTCATCCCCCAAAGTGGATGCTCCTATCTCCAGGCTATCCAAGTCTACTGCCTTGCCAGTGTCTGATGCGTCTGCTCTAAAGTACTGGACTGACAAGAAACTTGAGGTTTCCCTCAAGTCCATCTTTGCCACTGCTGGTTCTGCCATGCGTCCAGCATTCACAGCAGCATGGGGGAAACGGGCCATTGCGGTCTGAACTGAACAGCTCACTCTTGCTGTCCGTCAGGGTGCTCCTACTTCGGATAAGTTGTGCCTCATTGTCAACATTTCTGAGGCACAGCACTATGTTTCTGCTGCCCTATTTGATGCCATCCATTTGGTGGCTAGGGTTTCCATCATGTCTGTGGTTGCCAGACGGGCTCTTTGGCTCAAGATCTGGTCTGCTGATACTGCTTCTAAGAAAGCATTGCTCTCCTTGCCTTTTCAAGGCACTTCTTTGTTTGGGCCAGCTCTCAAGGATCTGATCAGTGAGGCTACAGGAGGTAAGAGTACACTTCTTCCCTTAGTTCCTAGGAAGAAAACACCGCTTAAGCACAACCGGTATTTTCGTTCCTTTCAGAATGAGATACGTCCAGCGAACCAGACAATTACCTCAGCTCCGTGTACCTCCTCCAAGCCCAAACAGCAATGGAAGCCCAAGGTCTCCTCCAAGCCCAAGACTTCCAAGCCTTCTTCGGCATGACTCACCGAATCCGGGTCCACACTCTGCTGTGGGTGGTCGTCTGCGTCACTATCACAGCATTTGGGAGGATTCAGTGTTGGACCCATGGGTTTTGCAGGTTGTGACGGAAGGGTACAGGATCCCTATCGTCTCTCTTTCGCTTTCTTCCTTCTCATACGCCTCAGGGGCAGAGAAACGCCGTCTGTTCGACGACACTGTTCAGGCTCTTCTGGACAAGGACGTTCTAGAGCCGGTTGTAGTTCAGGACAGAGGTATGGGTTTTTACTCAAACCTCTTTGTGGTCTAAAAGAAGGATGGCGATTGTTGTCCCATTTTGGACTTAAAGGATCTCAATTCCTTTGTGACCCGGACTCATTATCACCAGAAGTCTCTACGGACGGTGATTGCTGCCCTGTCCCCAGGGGAATTCCTTGCTTCTCTGGATCTTCAGGAAGCGTACTTACACATTGCCATTCATCCGGCATTACCTCCGGTTTGCCTGCGACCGGGGACATTTTCATTTCTCAGCTCTTCCATTTGGTCTGACAAGTGCTCCTCAGGTCTTCAACCATGTCCTGGGAGCCTTAGCGTCCGTCCTCCACCAAGACGGCATCAGAGTTACTCCATACATGGACAACCTGCTTCTGAAAGCCTCTTCTGTGGAACTTCTTCATCAGCAGGTTCAGCAATGCATTCAATCTCTCACCCATCATGGGTGGATCATCAGCTTGGACAAATCAGACCTTGTCCCATCCCAGTGTCTAGTTTTCATGGGCCTCCTCTTTGATACCCAGAAGAACATGGTGTTTCTCACGGACGAGGTGGCTCACCAGATCGCCCACAGGGTTTCTGCGATATTGGCTTTGGATCCAGTTCCAGTCAAGAAGCTGTCATCTCTCGTGGGGAAATTCATTTCCACAAAAGAGGCGATACCGTTCCCCATGGAAGACACCAGGGAACTCCAGCAGTTTGTGATCCAGGTGTGCAGGGGTCGGCCGGACCTTCTGAAGACATCGGTATCACTTCCTCTTCACGTGGAACTGAGTTTGTCCTGGTGGCTCGACCCCTCCAATCTGCTGAAGGGTAAGTCCTTCCTAGTTTCCTTCTGGACCAAGGTGACGACGGACGCCAGCCTCTCAGAATGGAGAGCTGTCCTGGGTTGCCTGAGTGCACAGAGGGTCGGTGGTCTCCGGAAGAATATCTCCTTCCCATCAACGTGTTGGAGCTTCAGGCAATATTTCATGCCCTTCGTCATTGGACATCTCAGCTGGAAGACTGTCCAGTCAGGGTAGAGTCTGACAACGCCACGGCCATGGCTTGCGTCAACAAGCAGGGCGGAACAAGACTTCTCGCTGCTTGGTTAAAGGTCATGGCTATTTTGTCCTGGGCAGAAGATCACGTTCCTGCCATATCCGCAGTGCACATTCCTGGCGTAGACGACATCATGGCGGACTTCCTCAGTCTACACACAGCAGAGAGTGGGAGATGCACCCAGAGGTGTTCACCCTCATTGTTCAGAAATGGGGTCTTCCTTACATCGACCTGATGGCGACAAGACACAACAGGAAGGTTCAGAGGTTCTGCTGTCGATGGAGAAGACAAATACAACATCCCTACATGTGCATTGATTTAAATGGGAGCTTTTAACCCCTTGAATGTTACAGAGGTCTCCAGTGCATTGAGAAGCAATGTGTTAGAAATCTCTACTATTGGTAATTTTTATTTTTCACCCTGTGGTGCAGTTGGTTTCACAAGAATTACTTTAGTTATTAGTTTGTCAGCATTGATGGGTAGTACTTCTGTTAATTTTAGGTCTAGTTATGTACTTCTCCTCACATAGATCAAAGTTATCAATGTGTTTTAATTCAAAAGCCTTGCTGCATGTAAAACAAGATTCCTATACTGACTTTGTACCAGTTTATTAGCTTATTATAATTTATAACCGTTGTCTGTGTGTATGGCTGCCATTAGGTTGTATTCTAAATGAAGGATGCAAGTACAAAATAAAGACTGTGTAAAGCTCTGCAAACCAATGATAAAGCACTATGAAGGAGATTATGCAAAAAACTGTTGCAGGCTGTTAACTACATTGTTTGAACATACTCTGGAGGATTTGTTCTACAGTGTTAATTACTCAGTAGAGAATTGTTATCTCAGTTTTACCAACCATAGAATCTTATATGTACAGAACTTTAAGTAATGCAGTTCTACCTATCTAGAAGTTTTTTCACACTGCGCTAGACAAACTGCACATGAAGTACGCATTTTTAAACGTATACATCTCCCATATTGAGAGGGTTAACTACCCACTACAGTCATCTTACATCAAACAGAACATTCAACTGATTTAAGTGGGACTTTTTAAGCCCTTGAATGCTAGAGAGGTCTCCAACACATTGGAAGTGATAAAGAGGTGATAAAGTGGAGATGACTTCTCCAGGGATATTACTTCTCCAGTTCCTGTGTTATTCTATGCAGCTGGATAAATCTTAGTGCATTGGCTCAATAGAATAACACAGGAATTATAGAAGTGATATCTCTCCACTTTGTCATGCTGTAGTGGCCCCCCACGCATTGTCTCACAATAGGATGGAAACTTTTCTAGTATTCAAGTGATAAAAACCCCAATAGGAATTTTACTACATTTATTTGTCCCCTGTAGTGCTGTTGGCATGATCCAGACTTTCTCCTCTCTTCTTTATATTCTAGTTGGTGAGAATGAAGAATGGGCTTCCTTAAAGGGATGCTAACATTCCCTAATAACACCCCCCCCATTTACCTTACTATTGATAGAAAATCATAATGGCCCCTTGAACTGTGCTGTTGTTCATGAGGTAACCTCTTCAATCAATCCTGGATGTCATGCCCATGGAGGATAGTTACTAGCAGAATCACAGGACCTCAAACTGCTCCCTGTACATGATAATATTAACTCTATAAGGACCAGAGGAGTGTGCAGTATGTTGCTTAATGGGATAGTAATGTTTCAAAATAAAAGCAGCTCCAATTAATCGTCATAGTATTTGGACCTTGGAGAGTGTTATTTCAATACTGTCAGAGTTGTAGTTCAAGAGTAATTGAATGATAAAGTATCCCCCTCCCGCCCCTTTATCTAGTGTAAGCTTCCTCCCCTCAAATGTAGAATCTAGTCTTAAGACCAGACAGCTCACAGCAAGGAAAAATCTTCTTACTGTGAGAACAATGAAAACTCTGCCCTCCTTGACAGGTTTTCAGGTTTTTCCCTTATGCTAATTGAACATTGTCCCTCTCTGCGATCCATCTGGACACCACCCTGCTGCTCTGAGGTGAGCAGTGTTACATCAGTAAAAGGGGTGGGAGGGGGATAATTTATCATTCAATTACTCTAGAACTACAACTCAGACAGTATTGAAATAACACTCTCCATGGCCCAAATACTATGAAGATTAATTGGAGCTGCTTTTATTTTCAAACATTACTATCCCTTTAATAATAAGCTGCACATCCCTCTTGTCCTTAAAGTATTAATCAGGCTCATACACTGTGCCTGCTTCAGTTTGAAAAATCTGCCAGCACGTGTCATGTCGCCTCCCCAGCCTCTGTCTTCATTCTGTCTATGAGCTACATATCCTCTGCTCTGTCACCATCTCTTCTGACTCCCACTTACTGGACATTTGTTGCATTCTTACTGTTCTATGGAACTGCAAACAAGACTCCATCAGGCTTTTTCCTTAACCTACAGAATTCTAAATAACATACAGAATGTGAGAAGCTTCTGGGAATGAACAACAGCACAATGGCCTGTTCTACGGCTAGTGATTGCCCAGCAGCATCACGTTTTAGCTCTCTAGTGCCATTCCAGAGGATAAATTTCCACGTACATATTAGACTAATCCCGCCCAAAAAGGCAGTCCAGTTCCAAAATGACGGGCAAGTCCCCCCTTCACGGGAACACCAGCTAACCCCCGACGTACGTTTCGGCCTAGTTAGGCCTCATCAGGAGAATGCAGCTGGATTCCCTAGGCACTGAGAGCAAGGGGTCCACGTCCGGGGTTTAGCTGGTTTTTCCGTGCAGAGGGTACTTGCCCATCATTTTGGTACTGGACTGCCCTTATGGGTGGGATTAGTCTAATACGTATGTGGAAATTTCTCCTCTGAAATGGCACTAGAAAGCTAAAATGTGATGCTCTTGAGCGGTGCCTAGCTGGAGAGCAGGCCATTGTGCTTTTGTTCGTGCTCAGAGCCTCTCACATCATTTTTTGGCTTGTTTCTGCAAAACACTTAGTGTCTCTCCCTAAGTGTACAGGGTAATCCAGACGTGGTCTGCTCTCAGTGCCTAATGAAGCCAGCAGCACCTCCCTGATGAGGCCCAAATAAGGCTGAAACGTACATCTGGGGTTAGCTCTTTTTTCCGTGCAGAGGGGACTTGCCCATAATTTTGGTACTGGACCACCCTTATGGGTAGGATTAGTCTAATATGTATGTGGAAATTTCTCTTCTGTAATGGCACTAGAGAGCTAAAATGTGATTGTTTTGAGTGGTGACTAGCCGGAGAGCAGGCCACTGTGCTTTTGTTCGTGCTCAGAGCCATTCACATTATTTTTTGGCTTATTTCTGCAAAACACTTAGGGTCTCTCCCTAAGTGTAAAGGGTAATCCAGATGTGGACCCCTTGTGCTCTCAGTGCCTAGGGAAGCCAGCTACACCTCACTGACGAGGCCCAAATAAGGTCTAAATGTACGTCTGGGGTTAGCTGGTTTTTCCGTGCAGAGGGGACTTGCCCATCATTTTGGTCCTGGACCGCCCTTATGGGCGGGATTAGTCTAATATGTATGTGGAAATTTATCCTCTGTAATGGCACTAGAGAGCTAAAATGTGATGCTCTTGAGCGGGGACTAGCCGGAGAACAGGCCATTGTGCTTTTGTTCGTGCTCAGAGCCTCTCACATCACTTTTTGGCTTGTTCCTACAGAATTCTAGTTACTCCTCATAAACTCACATCTGCAGGGAAAATATAGCTTTTCAGAAAAGTTCCTCAACTTATCCTCTATTTCTAATTAACTTGTGTCATGTTGACATAAGGCCAGCAGTTGGGTTATAAACTTATTGTATATTAACTTCTATTCAAATCTATGAGTAGTATGTGGTTGGAGGTCCAATCATACTGCAGCGTAAAGCATTTTGTATTGTAATATTACTGCGTGTATTCCCACGTTTCGATATCCCCACACTGATTATTTTTAATATTGTAAGTATCAGAGTGCTGTTCATGACAGAGCTATTTGTCACAGGAAAAGTTAATGTGTTAGCTTTGTGAACCCAAGTAGCAGGTAAGTCAGAGAAACTGAAGTATTTTTATTAGGATACTGAATGTGGGAGTGTCATAACACAGTGGGATATACTACTTATGCATATCAACCATAGTGCTTCCCTTTAAAAAAATAAATGCCACAGACTGCATGAGAGTATGAGAATTAATGCAAGGTGACAAAATGTATCACCTCGGAGCTAAAATATACGGCAGGATGTTTACAAATTCCATTTTGCTGCCATGAAAATAATGCAATCAGCCCTATATTTTTTTAAATGCATGTTTGAAGATTTATATATTATTCAATCAGACATTACAGCTTACTTTATAAAATAATATAATCAATAGTAATTATTTTACTATTTAAATCTCTTGCAGTTCTATTGTTTTTAAGCACTGGAGAAGCTAATGAAGTTTAGAAATCAACAGCGGATTAGGGTTTGAGGAGAGTATTTTGGATTAGCCTAATCCATCTACTTTATGTGTTGTTCCCAAAACAGTTTGGCAAATCTTATGTACACCCATATTTGTGTTTGTCTTTAACTGATGGGAAATCTACAAACATATTCCCCTATAATGTCAAGTGTGTTTGTTTTGTATCTATTGTAAGCTTTTTAGTTGATATTCTTTTATATATCTGATGCATGGGTAATTTTAACACAGTCACATCAGTCATAACAGATACAGAAGGTGCTAAATACAACGGCACACTAAAGGCAAATCTTGTTTGGCAAATCTCCAGCATCTGCACAATCGGCTCTGCTGCTGTCACTCTTCATGGAGTCCAACCACTCCCACAATGCCGATATTCAAACTTCTCAGGGGTCAGCACTAACCCTGGCGTGGCAAAAGGAGCCCTACAAAGCTACACAAAGAACACACAGTATCTAGTCGGACCAATAAACTTATAACATACAGTAGAACCAGACACCCCTTCTATCTAGGGACAAATAAAAAAGGAAATCATATTCCAAATATATAAAAAAGTATCAAATGTTTATTTTAAAAATACCTGCACAAATATCCACAGAATCATAAATTACAATAAGCATTGTATCTTTAACCCCTTAAGGACCATTGACGTACCCGGACAGTTACGCTGGTCCTGCACTTAAGGACCAGTGACGGTCCTGGTACGTCACGTACTTTTACTCACCGTTCTCCTGTAGGAGCGCGGGGAGTAATACCGGGGACTGAAGTTGATCGCTCCAAGACCGAAGCGATCTCTTTCAGTCCCCCGTTTGGTGTGCCGCCCCACGTGATCAGTCACATGGGATGGCATGTCAAAGCTTCCTATCTGGTCCTTAAAGGACGACACATCCTGGGACTGCTGGTCCTTAAGGGGTTTAAAATACAACCATATACGGAATTACATATGGAAATTTTAGATGGACTCATGAAGCATATATATATATATATATATATATATATATATATATATATATATATATATATATATATATATATATATATGTTGGATAAGATCACTCTAAAGAGCAAAAGAAACGCTATCCACACCCACATATACTTCTATGATACAGGCCGATCTCCAAGAAACTCATTCATAAGAGTTCAGAGCGGAGGAAATTCCCAATGATATAGAGGGAGAAATCAAAATTAGGGTAAACACAAACAGAATATTAAACCCAAAGTATATCAATAAACATTTATTTTGGTTTGATAAAGCACCGTGTGATGCGAAATGCGTTGCTAAGTCGTTTTTCCTGTCCAGGGACGATTAACATAGCGGACCAGCTTTCACATGCTTATGTGTTTATTGATATACTTGGGTTTAAGAGGCAGGTTTTTGTCACTTAAAAGTGTACTTTGTTCTTTAAACGGATAGTAATGTTTCACAAAAACAGCAGCTCCAATTACTCTTCATAGTATTTGGGCCATGGAGAATATTATTTAAATACTGTCAGAGTTGTAGTTCAATTGAATGATAAAGTTTCTCCCTCCTGCCCCTTTTACCTAGTTTAGGCCACCTCCCCTCAGATGTGGAATCTGGCCTTGGGACCAGACAGCTCACAGCAAGGGACCGTGGGCTCAAATCAAATGTTGGCGTTGGCAGAAAAAACTGGTGACGGTGGTTTTGTACATCAAGTAAGCAATGCAAATGTTCCCACTAGTAAGAAATAACGGCAGTTCTGAAACTCACGACTCCTGTTGCCAGAACATCAAAATCTTGCCCATTGAGGATAATGTAGAAGCGAAGCCAAGAGCCATTCAAATGTTGGAGTTAGGGCTAACATGAGTTAAACTGCAACATTTTCCTCCAGAAATCTAACACCCACTTTTTTGGGTAAACATCACACAACTCAGAGTACAAAACCACCGTTGAGGAAAATAAAACAGAGAAGCAGGTCATTCAAGGACATAACCCAAGCACACAGAGGTCAGATATTAACACCTGCAATGCCTAGCAAAAACAGCAACAAGGCCTAGACCAGTGGTTCACAATCCCCCCATCTAAGACACCCCTAACATGCAACCTGGTTTTTCCAGGGCACGCCTTGCAGTTGTTAGAAAGGGCTCAATGAAAGGAACAATCAATGGATACCTACTTTTTAGAAGGTCTCACTGTGGGGATGACAAGAAGGAGATAATTGAGCAGAATGACCACTACAAACATACATCACAGAACACATGTCTACAAAGCAGTTGTAACCTGTATAGGAATAGTCAGGCAACCTGAGCAGCACACTAAAGAGCCATGGCACAAAGGTTGTGAAACACCGGCCTAAAACATACAAACAAGTCACAGACAAACAACAAATCTACAGCAACCCCACAGGGACAAGGGGAACACAAAGCAGCACAACTTAAGCCAGTGTTTCTCAACTTCTGTCCTCAGGACCCACTAACAGGCCAGGATTTGATAGAGTTAGTCAATGTGAATGAGCCTCTGATCACCACACCTGTGCTCTAGCAGAGAAATCCCTAAGTCCTGGCCTGTTAGTGGGTCCTGAGGACAGGAGTTGAGAACCACTGCCTAAAATCTTGGGTATAATACACACAATTTGAACCCTCTTCACCTTATGTGAAGTGTGTGTGGGGGGGGTGTATTATACCCAAGATTTTTGCCAAATTAAAAAAAAAAAAAAAAGAGCTGCCAGCTACCTTCCCTCCCTCCCCCAGCGCAATCCAATGTCAAAATAAGACTTACTTGCTGATACAGCTTAACCCATTCAATTGCAGCATGTAAAAAACCTCCCTCTGTCCCATCTTCCCTGCGGGCGGCATGCTTGCATTTACCGCCCGCTTCCTTCAATGGGCTTTCAGGACCTTCCTTCTCCAGGCAATGGTAATGCCCTGTGAGGATCTCAAGGTCCTCACAGGGCAATATCGTAGGCAGAAGGTCCTGACAGCCCATTGAAGGAAGCGGGCACAAATGCAAGCATGCCACCCACAGGGAAAATGGGACAGAGGGAGCTGGGGGATGAAGTGAACGTAGCTGGCATGCCATCCACACTCTGCACACTACATATGATGCAGAAAGCTGAACCTTGGCTTTCCACTTGGACTAACTACCTGCATGTACAACGTCTAGCCCTGACATGCCACCCTGGGATTCCCTGCACTGCTGTCCTGGACAGGGTCCTCCTCACTGCCTCCTCCCACTCTGTGTAGTGGATGCGCAGGGGCGGACCACCCCCTGTGCCGGCAGCATGCATGGCCTCCTCTCCCATCTTTTTCTTTATCCTGGCCTTGCAGTCGGCCCACCTCTTCTTCACCGCTTCCTGTGAGCGGCAGAAGCTGGACACTGCATTGACTGCATCCAGGACCTCCCTCCATGCAGCTTTGCATTTGGCCCCCATGCCGGTGACCTTCCCCTTGGGAAACAGGAGCTGATCCCTGGAGATGACTGCCTCCACCAGGGCCAGGTTCTCCTCCTCGCTGAATCTGGGTCTCTCACCCTGTCGTCCTTCTCACCACCAGAGGTTCTGTGAGAGCCCTGACTGTGGCTCTCCATCCCTGCCTGCACTAGCCCTGGCTGTGTGTGGTGCACCCCCTGGACTACCCCTCGTCCCACTCTCTCCACTGCGCCTGCACTAGATGCGCCTTCTCTGGCTTGGCTGTCCCTCCACCCCAGGGATCTCCCTCCCCTACCCTGACCAGGGATACCCACCTGCTCCTCTTCCTCCTCACCTCCTACTCTCCCCACCCCTCTCTCCTGACCTCCTCTCCTCGCCATTCCTCTCACCCACTCACACCCAGGAACTCACGTAGGCCCTCACACACTCACTCTCTGTCATTCAGTCTGTCACTCACTTGCACTCACAGACTCACACTGTAAAAAAAAAAAAAAAAAAAAAAGGTAAAGTGTATGTGTTTTACTACAAAAAATATGTGCACTGTGTGTGTGTGTATGTGTGTTTGAATGCATGTATTTGGTATGTACAAAGGTGAATTATGTGTCACAAGGTGTGCTCCAACTCCTTCTACCTGTGTGTGATGCTCCTAAACTACCTGTCTCTTTACACTAACCTCCGCTCCTGGGTCCTGTGCTCTAGCTCTAATCAACGCGATACACAGAAAAAGTTGCATCGGTTATTTTGGGTCTATATATGGTTTATTTGATTGAACTTGATACTTTAGTGTGCTGTGATTGGCTGGGGCACTAGGTAATGTCAGACGTTTCCCTTTTATTTTTTTTATTGGAACGTTTCTCGTGTGTTTTTTCGTTGACAATGAGGTCAGGTTTTAGGCGACACCAGTTTTGTAGTTTTCATGTGTTTTGTAGGCCATCACACGTTAACCTTTCCAGGTAAGGAAGATTTGAATCTCATGTTACCCGGTCTTGGTTAACTCACAAAGGCAGTTTTTTTTTCTTCATGCTGGTGTTAACTCCAACATTTGCATCGAGCCCTATCTTCTTACTGTGAACATTAGGAATACTATGCCCCATTGACTTGTTTTTCCTTATTTTCACTGAAGAGTGTCCCTCTCTGCGATCCATCCAGACAGTCTTGCTGCTCTGAGGTGCGCAGTGTTACATCAGTAAAAGGGGTGGGAGGGGGATACTTTATCATTTCATTACTCATGAACTACAACTTTGACAGTATTGAAATAACACTGTCCATGACCCAAATACTATGAAGATTAATTGGAGCTGCTTTTATTGTGAAACATTACTATCCCTTTAATAGTAAATAGTGTATTTTTAGCATATTGTACTATTGCCCTATACAGGGTTTTCTTATCATATGTGTACCCTGGCCTGCTATGCCTGACCAATAGGGCTGTGTGAGTTTATCATTCTCTGTCATTAAATGATCAATTTACACGCCTTTCATATTATTCAAGCCAAGTAATATTGTATTATCTTTAACTCACGGACACAGTAGTTCCCTACACTGAGAGGATCATAATTCCATTATAGTAGTTCCCCAAGTCTGTTTAAAAACAGCACAATTTCATATATTTTAAGTTCAATCAAGATGTGTATCTGAATGACGTATAATGCCCTATCACAGAACAAAACATGTTTTTAATCATTATTACCACTTCAGTAAATGTTACAATGTAATCATTCACACGGAATAAGTGTACAAAAAGTACTATGAGAAAAACAGAAACAGTCTTTGCTTCACATAATCTAATTATCTTCTTTGGAGAGCGAAAGAAACAGTAAGTAAGTGGTATGTATTGATATATGTGAAATGGGTTGTGGTTGTCCTTGGTAATTGTAACACTGTCTTATCAAACAAGGAGACTCTCCTTCAGGGCAAAATAAAGATACTAAACACACAGCTGAGAACATTTGATCTGTGATCTGAATTTGCAAATAGTAGAGAGTAGCTTGAGTGTGTAAAAGTGGCCTGTTAGACTATAGGTATGTATTAGAAACAAGACTTAATGAGAGCAGATGATTTGATTGCCATTTACTTGATGACATAGGAGCAGTAGCTGACATCTGCTCTATCTAACTGTAATAGATTAACACCTCTAGGGTGTTGGGCCTTGATTCAATTAGGTCTGACGCTAAAAAAAAAATATCCAGCAGCATTTTTTCAAGCACAGTAAGCTATTCAATTACCTGTGGTTTGAAAAAATACCATTAAAAAAAACGTTGGGCGATAAATGTAGCAGAGTTTTCACCCATAGAAGAAAAAAAAACACAAGATACAATTCAATTGACTGCGTTAGGTCCTGAGATCCGTTAAGGGACCTACTTTATAGTGGGAAGATCTGCACCCAGGATCTCTTAACGGATCTCAAAACAGCCAATGCATCATTTGAAAGTAAAAAAAAAACCTTGATATGGGGCCCCAAGCTCCTTATCAGTACATCCAAAGCACTGAAAAAAATGTGTAATGTTAGCAGAATTAACCCTATGAGTGCCAGTGGGGTATAATAACCTCACTGGCACTTACAGGGTTAATCCGACTAAGGTACAAAGCATCAGCCCCTGAAAACAAACACTTACCAGTAATCCTGTTGTCCAGTGGAGTCTTCAGCTCCCTGGGCAGCTACTGTCCGTCTTAGTCTTCTATCTTCTTTCATCTCCATCTTTTTCTGTTTGTTCCGCCGGTCCTGTTAAATAAAGAAATATTAAATGATGTGGCCCAAACATAACTCTGACATCTCTACATAGTTTAACCCCTTGAGTGCCAGAGGGGTATGCAGTGCATACCTCTCTGGATTCTCTTTAGATCTGATTTTGATCTCAACCCAGTCTTTGTCTTTAATTGAAGGAGCAAGTGATTTAACTGTACCTTGAAGATTAATTTTAACTCTCTCTCTGGTTCTTTGTATCATTGAAGCTATGCAACTCATTATGTAATGTTTTAAACTGATTAGTTGAATATCAACCTTTTTGGGATTGGTCAGTTGTGGGTGGAGGTCTTTTGAGAATTGTTAAATAGGCTGGCCAGTGGACTGCTAAAGTTGGGTCTATGATTAAGTAGTAGTTATGTGAAATGCCATTTGATAATGTGTGACACATTCTGTAATAATAAAGACTGTTTTTATACACACTTTGAATCTCAGAGCGAGTGTAGTTATTTTGCATTTCACTTGTTTGAGGATTGGGATGTCCTGAACCAGCACCATGGTGATGCCTTCTGCTTAGGCTGCCTCAGTTTGGATCCTAGCGCACTTATGTGTATTTGGCTGAACAGCGGGTTACTGATCGACAATTGGGAGCTAATCTGGGTCAGTGGTCTTTGTGCATTTGAAGGGCATTGTTGGTCTATATAGTGGAAGCAGTTGATGTTGCTTGATTTTGAAGGGAAACATGTGTTAGGTTGTGTAGTCTTGAGGGTACGCTGTGGGCATAGTGATCTGGGCACCATTAAGAACATTGACATGATCAATGCAAATAAAAATGACCTGGACGTGTCTGGGGCAATGTTTTCCAACTGTTTGATACTTTGATCTGAAATTGTTCCTAGTAGGGTGTTGAAAAGGGGCAGAGATAGTAAGGTTATAGAGTATTGTATTGTACTGAGTATGTTGATGCTCAGACCTGTTTATTAAACGGGGGGGGGGGGGGCGTTGTCACAGACAGAGAAAGATACAGGTAGATAATTTTATAAGTTGGTTAAAGGAATGGGGGGAGCTATGTTTTTGATTATGGAGGTCAGAGTCCACTCTAGGATTAGCATGTCCTCCTGTGGAGTATTAAGTGATAACCCCCCCTTCGTTTTTCCAGCTGGATCATTGGTTTAGAATGGCAGCCAAGCTTGGGTGGCCTTTATTAACTTGGTTTGGTGGTACTTTACTCACTGTGGCGATGACGTGCATGTTTATACACCCTAATAGCCTCTGTCCTATGAGCTGGGATAGGCTGGGGTCATGGCAATATGGTTTATGTATGTTAGTGTAAGTTAAGATATTAAGTATGTTATGCTTGTAATGGTGGGGGTGGGGGTGTTAATAAAGCTAGGGACAATTCTCAGGACTGCAAGTGATCTCAGCAGGAAAGCAGTCTATGGTTGCTCATGGGTAGGCAAGGTAGTTAGGAAGTTGGGCAAGTGTGTTGGGTTGTCAGGTGTGAATTTACAGGGTAAATCATACAGGGTAGGAGCTTATGCAAGAACTTCCTCTTCCACACACAAGTTTGTACAGTGCTGAGCAGCATTCCACCCGCCAGGGCCTGTTTTGTATACCGTATCGAACCACTGTTCTTCCTTTCCAGTTTTTTTGTGTTTGTTTTAGGAAGCTAGTTATAATTATATATATATTATATATATATTAGGCAGACCAGATGTAGTTAGATTGGCTTCTAGTCAGGGGTGTTTATTATTGTATACTGTATGTATTTAACATGCTTTTATGTACAAAACATGTTGGGATTTGTTTTAATAAAGCCTACACCTTTATATTTAGATTGGTTTGGGAGGGAATTACTGTTGACAGATGGTCACCTGGCAATCATGGAAATAAAGGCTTATTCAGCTTCTGATAAAATGATACAAATCAGCACAAACACTGACTCCATAAACAGTAGGTTATACATTCTGGATTTTGTCATGGAAAGTATAGACATGAATATTAATATGTGCTTTCATTAATTATGGGGACTGGGAAGATCCTTATGAGCTACTGACAATTTTTCAAAAGTGACAGTTTGGAAATTCTGATCTAAATGTAAAGTGAGTTAAATTATTTTACTGGAATGTTAAAAAAAAATAAAAAAAAAATGGGAAAAAATCATTCTTTGAAAATACAAATATTTTAAAGGGGAACTATCACCCCAATACAAGTCTGTCTCAGAATTAACTTCGTATAGTGATTAGATTGAACAGTTGATTTAATATTTTATATGGTTCATTGTTTGGCAAAATTTTACATTTGAAAAATGATCTGGGTCCTTACTTCCACACAGACTGTGGGCACAGCTTTGCATTGCACTCTGTCAATCTTCCTCTGCTCCCCTCCCCATGTAGTGTCCGATCCAGCTTCTACATGTAAGCTGGAGCTCGCTCGTCCAATGAGAGAGCTCCAGCTTACATGCAGAAATCCTCCGTCATCAGAGGAGATTGGATGTTCGGAAATAACTTTAGTTTTAAAAATGTAATTTTAAGATGCTGACTTTAAAATCTTGTTATACATACCATAGTTTATGTATCTCTTATATTTTCAACAATTGTTTATTTCCCTTGTTTTCTGATAATACTGTCAAAAGTGATGTTATGGTTTTGAACATTCTAGTCTAAAAAAGATCCTAAAATTGGCTTTAAATTTAGATAATGCCAAAACATCTGTTTTTTGAACATATAGCAAAACGTTCGAAATTGAATTAAATTCATTTTTTTTTAATTTATGTAGTGGAAATGGAGGATTTAATGATATTAAGATATTAAACGTAGAAAGATCCCCGTCCCGCCCCTTCTGGTCAGATCATTCTGCAGCTTTGTCTGGTCTGGACGGATGCAGCGAGGGACAAACTTCAGTATGCAAAGGAACATTTTGCCCTCCTTCATCAAGGGGGGCAGGGTTTTCCTTATACTTACTCACTGAAGTTTGTCCCTCGCTGCATCCGTCTGGTCTCGGGACCGGATTTCAGATTCAGTGGGAGGCGGCCAGAAGGGGAGGGAGGGAGATCTTTCTACATCTTATATGTGAGACCTGCATAAAAGTAAGTTACTAAATATAGCCCAAACTGTCATATTTACAATAAAGAAGACTCAACGATCACACATGGACTAGGTATTGTCCCACATGCTCATTGATGGAAGCAGCAGCATACGTAGTTAAGAAGCAGAACTAGTCATTCACAAATGAACAAAGGTTGCAGGATCCATATTTTTTCTCTGTAGGCGCGATTCTATTACCAGAGCTAAAACCGACGTTACAAGAAAAACAAGTAACATGAATTTTGCAAAGGTGTTACGTCGGTATTCTATTGCAGAAGCGCAGTAAAACAAAACTGGAGTAGACAGCACATTTCAGAGAACTAACAAAATTGGCACTGTCTGCTTTTATTCGACTACCGCCTAAAAAAAAATGTGCAAAATGTCAGAGTCCAAGCAAATAAGCGTACGTGTGACGACAGAAAGGTCAAGTTCAGTGTTAGATGTGTCATTATCAAAATCAGACATAGAGCGCCTCCCTTCGACATATTAACCCCCCCTTTTAAAAGTCGACTTACAGTGCTTTCTTTCACCACATTAATTTGACGAATATTGTTCACATTCAATATTTTAACCCTTCCCCTTGAAAATTAGACTACAGTGCTCCCATGACTTTCTTTCACCATTTAACCCCTTAGTGACAATGGACTTACCAGGTAAGTCATGAAAAAATGTCAGTGACAGAGGACGTACCTGGTAAGTCCAGGAAGTCATTCGCTATAATTGAAAAAAAAAATAAACCCTGTCATTAAGTGCTGGCTACGTGCGCGTGCGGCCGGTCACTAAGGGGTTAAATTCAACAAATATTGTTCACATTCGACATTTTAACTCCTTTTTACAATAGTTTCACTTATTGGTATGTAAATTGGGTCACACTTATTCAGTTGCCTTCCTCACAACAGTAAAGGAGGGGTTAGTATCACTTCTTACTGTAGCATTATCACATCAAATGGGTTTAGCCATCAAATAGTAGGAGTGAGAGGTATTTCACACTTAGCACAGCAAGTTATACATTCTTGCACTGGAATCACTGTGACACATAAAGAGTCTGTATTTTGTAAAATTGGAGAATAAACAATGTTGAATGGGAACAATATTATTCAAAATAAAATGGAGAAAGAAGGTCATAGGAACACTACAAGTCTAATTTTAAAGGGGAAGGGTTAAAATGTTGAATGTGAACAATATTTGTTGAACTTAAAGGGACAGTAATACTTCGTTTTATCTTTATTTTATTTTGTAGGCATTAAAAAAAACATGAAGAACGATATAAGTCTTATCTCTCAAACCTTTATGGTTTGAAAGATATTCATAAGCAAAGTTTCCCCTCCCTCCCCTTTTACCTAGTGTAAGCCATCTCTTCTCAGATGTGGAATGCAGTCCATAGACCAGACAGATAACAGCAGGGGACAATCTTCTTCCTATAAGAACAATGAAAGCCCTGCCCCCCTTGACAAGTTTTTCAGGTTTTTCCCTTATCTTAATTGAAGATTGTCCCTCTCTGCAATCTACCTGGGCACCTCCCTTCTGCTCTGGCTCAGCAGTGATACATCAGTAAAAGGGGCGGGAGGGGGATACTTTGTCATTGAATTACTCTTAAACCACAACTCTGACAGAATTGTAATAACACTCTCCAAAGTCCAACTACTATGATGGTTCATTAGAGCTGCTTTTATTATGAAACATTACTATCCCTTTAAATGGGGAAAGAAAGTCATGGGAGCCCTGTAGTTGAATTTTAAAGAGGGAGGGGTTAAAATGTTGAATGTGAACAATATTTATCGAATTTAAATGGTGAAAGAAAGTCATGGGAGCACTGTAGTTGAATTTTCAAGTGGAAGGGTTAAAATGTCGAATGTATAATATTTGTTGAATTAATGTGCTGAAAGAAAGCACTGTAAGTCGAATTTTGAAGGGGAAGGATTAAAATGTGGAATGTGAATAATATTAGTCAAATAAAAGTGGTGAAAGAAAGTACTGTAAGTCGAATTTTAAAATAGGAGGTTAATATGTCGAAGGTGGGCACCCTATGTTGGATTTCTATGCTGTATACTGTATTCTGCACTGCTTTTGCTCGAACAAAGATGGTTTTGTAACTGTTGTTATGGCTTCTACTCCTCAACCTCTGAGGCACAGAATTCACGACTTGAATGTAACCACAAAACAGGAGCTAATACTGAGCGTGGGCAATAGGATACTACTTGCACGTTGTTTTTAGTTGTTTCCTAAGGGCTTTTTTTTGACTGGCGGTATGTATGATTACCGCTGATTTTGTTTTCACAAGTCGGGTAATAGAATACTAAAACGCCTGTTTTATTTTTAACTCTGATAGTAGAATGGAGCCCAAAATCAGGTCAGGAGCAAGGCTAAGATCAGGGCAGGTGGCAAACAAGCATGGTCAGGCTTCAGAAGCGAAGGTCAAACACAGAATAGATGAATCAAAGCTCAGGAATCCTAGTCGGAAAGACACTATACATGTGCACTGAAGAGTCTGTGAGGCTTGATATGGGACTCAGAGGTGTTTCTAGTAAAGCAGACACAATCAAATGTAATAGAGCTTGAGTCTAGATAAACAGACAGAGCTGCAATTAATAGCAGAACAGGACTTCCTGAACTGGGTTCTTACAACACAATACCACAAAGTTCTAATACAGGGCATTATGCAGAAAGCAAAAGGCAAGTGATTTCTAGAGAAAATCAATTGCCCCATGGAATGAATGAAAGTTCTTATTGATTTAAATGAGACTTTTAACCCCTTTCTGCATAAGACCCATAGTGTAACCTGACTTCCTCTTTAACTGGGAAATTGTGTTCTTCCACAACTCATTTTTACTCCTTCTGCGCAACTGGACTATAAAAAGTATTTGCAATCACATTTCATATATATGACTTGTTGTGCTATTTATATCATTTTTTTTGTCATTTGCTTTTGACTGGGATGTGATCATATTTCTCAGGATAAGATAATTTACCTGTGAACTATTGACGAATAACTACCACTCCTATTTGCTGCTATGATTCAATCACCATGTTTTATATTTTATTGTGATTTATTTTTCTACTGATGACTGCTCTTCTGTGTGCTCGTTTTAATGTTATTATTGTTTTACTTACATTTCATTCTTTACTCTGTATTGAAGACTTTTTCTTTATTCTTTCTTGCTTGGCTATGTTGTGCTTTTATCACTTGAACTCTTTGTGCTTGCAACTGTGAGCAGTATATGCCAAATTGTTTATGGTGTTTGCATCATATTTCAGTTTCTACAGGTCCCAAGGGCAAACCAGGAAGGAGTTTCCTGTTACCCAGAATCCCCTCTTGCAATGTTTTGCCCCTACCAGATCACACAAAGACAAACCCTACTAATGAGAAATGATTGGTTCTTTTGTGCATATACCTATGCCAAATTGGGCAACTTTCTTGTTGGACTACAAGTCTTATTATCAAAGCCAGAAAAATATGTTGAGAATGTAGTCCAACAACAGCTGGAGAGCTGCGGGTTGTCAACACCTACTTTGTTCTAAGGTATCTGCAAAAGCTATGAGTTGTTATTGCATACTTGATTTTATTTTTTTTTTAATCCGTTTCTGCAAATCATAGTTTTGCTTCTGGTATTATTGTGCTTGTTTTTTTGTAAACTGCAGCTTCCTGAGATTAATCCACAATGTTAGAACTAATGTGCACATTCTTTGAGAATGATGCAGAGTGAATGAGTATGTGTGAAAGCTGACTATTTCATTCATGCTGCCTCTTTGAGGTGCTAACATTTTCTTCATCAGTTAATACATTGAGACGTTTTAAATAGACGTTTTAAACAGAAAGTTACAATAATATTTATACTGTGGGTGTCTGACATGATCATTTGATACAAGCTTCCTCTTTGAGTTATTAACATTGTCTTGAATAAATTGTTTTGAGCACCTCTTTACTCAAAATATAACCACTTGAAGTAGCTTGGTGGTCTTAAAAGGGCTGTTCTCCTAGGACAAAATTGAAATAAGCACAGTAGTGTGTTAAGAGGAAAAAAATAGATTTATGTTTTTATTATTCTCCACATATCTTTTATGCACTAAAGGCTCAATACTATAAAACTGGCGGTAATAGTAAAAAACAAAAAAAACAACCGATAAACCAACATATGTACCTCAGCTATTCTATAGCTGGTAAGGTACATGGAACAACAGCTGCTCGTTGTTGTTTTTTGTTTCCACAACTCTCTCTAAATCAAATTTTAGGATCATCAAAGGAAAAAAGCCAACTCTCATTGTTTGACACTCAAAACAGTCAGAAATGTAACACTTACCTGTCATGCGCTGTTCATCTTCTTCTTTAATCTTGTCTTCTTTTTTTCTGTCTTCTTTCTTCTTCTCTTCTGTATTAAAAAAATCCTTTAGTTCTTCATCTTTTTTTAAACAAAAATGAAGCCCCCCAAAGATGCGACAGTTAACCCTTTGAGTTCTGGATCGATAGCCCTCCGGCGTTAAAAGGGTTACAAATAGGTGGCGTCTTATTTTCCCACTTAAAAAATACAATTGTTATTAATCTGTCCAATTAAAATAAATGTGTACAATATCCCCCTTTCCTTCGATGTCTACGCAGGTGGCAGAAGGCATTTGCACTGGTAGAAACACCACTTCCCCCCTGTGCCCTACCTCCCGTCCCATTGTCTGAGTCAGACTGAAGGAATTTTGAACTGAGACTGGCTTTTATATGCCAGTCTCAGTTCAAAATAATTGTCAGCATCCAATTATCTGGGATGTGCTTACGCACATAAAAAGGCTGTTCTCCTAGGACAAAATTGAAATAATCACCGTAGCGTGTTAAGGGGAAAACAAAAATCAGATTTATTTTTTTATTCTTCTCCTTACCTCTTTTATGCACTAGGGGCTCTATACTATTAACACGTTTTGGCCAAATGCTCATTGCTGGTTTTTGTTCCCACAACTTGCGCTAAATAGCACAAATCATGGGAACATCACAGGAAAAAAAAAGCCAACTTTATTTGTTTGTTAGTGTCAAACAATGAGAGTGAGCTCAAAACAGTCAGAAATGTAACACTTACCTGTCATCCACTGTCCATCTTCTTCATTAATCTTGTCTTCTCTCTTCTGTCTTCTCTTCTTTCTTCTTTTCTTCTAATTTGTATTAAAAAAAAATGTGCTTATGCACCTTCTAGCCAATCACCTTCTAGCGGGGGGGATGACGAACCCCGCTAGAAGCTGATTGGCTGGGAGGTCCATTTGGGAAGAACAATTTTAGGATATGCATTAGAGAAAGATCTGTGAGTCTTTGTAAACTACAAACTTGGAAACAGTGACTAGTGTCATCTGAATATGCAGTGCAGTTTGAGTACCACTTCTGAAAAAGGATATTCTGAATCTGGAGAGACTACAGTGAAGAGCAACAAAACTGATTTAGTATCTGGATGACTTGAAGTATGAAAAACATCTAGACAAACTTGGTTTAAATTTACTCAGAGAAAAGATGACTAAGAGGAGATCTTGTCACATTGTAAATATATGTGTGGTAGACGCGCGGCAATGTCGCCGTCATGACGTCATTCCTTCCTGTATTTGAATGAGAGCATGGCCTGAGCCCAGTAATCAGCGCTCTTTCGTGGGATAGTTGCAGCTTTCTCGTGCTGCCCTTGCCCCTCAGTAGCCTGTTATCAGCCTCCTTATTGGCTGTGTCGGCCCCTCCGTTTAGGCCTCATTGTACCCTGCTGGGCATTTGGCCTGCATCGCTTTCTAGCTCCTTCAGCATCTGCTCTGCCTTCTTGCCTATATCATTGCTCCCCAGCATCATTTCTAGTGTCTGCTCTGCCTTCCTGCCTATCCAGGTTCCCTAGCTAGCCTCCGTATCATCAGTTGCTCAGCCTTCCTGCCTGTCCAGGATCTCCAGCCAGCCTTATCACCAACCTCAGCTCTACCTTCCTGCCTCTTCAGGACCTTCAGACTTCAGCCTCTCCTCTTCTCATTGGTGAGCTCTTTTACCATTATTGTGTTGGTATAGTCTCTTCTTGGGGCTGGTAGTGTACGTTCCTCTCTGTAGTGTGTTGTCCTGGGCCTTCTTCGGCTCAACTGGAGGGGTCCATCTGGCTTTGCGGCAAACAACTTTATTCAGCTTTGGCTGTAGCAAAACACACTACAGGAGGCCTGCCCTCGCCAGCCACGCACTCTAGAGTAGTTCCCTAGCCATCACTCCCCCAGCCATTGTTGGAGGAGTCTTTTTTAAACTTTGGTTCTTCGTTATATTTGTTGTATCGCCCTTTGTCCTTGTTTTACTGTTTTTACGCTATACTAATAACTGGAGGGGGGCCATCTTAGTCCTGCTTCTGGGTTCCATTCCTAGCCCCCCTTTCACTACACTGTTGCTAATAACCCCAATTCTACCATTCCTAATTACCACCTGTGTGGTAAGCTGCAACCAAATGAAGAGTGGCTGAAATCTGAAGACATTATACATAAACAAGAAGAGAGGTACATTGGTGCACTAGTCCTGTCACAGGATTTAGATTTATATGTTTGTTTCAGTCTTCTTTACTTCATGTACTTAGGTAATTTTTTGCTATATCTTTGTTCTCACTAGCTGATGCTGTTCAGTAAAGCAGTTGCCATAGTGTGCCATTCAGATCACAATATACGTAGTTGCTCATTTTATATTGTGATAATATTCTGAACTCAGGCTAAGCAAACTTATACTCTTGACTCCAGTGTTTGTTTAACTGTGCTGTTCGTTGTGTGCTGAAGTGATTCACTGAGGATTTGCGCACACATATATATAACTCTTATTTCCTTTTGAAGATTACAATTGAAATCCAATCTGTGTGCTAAAAATGTTGAAGTATACTAGCAATCTACTGTGCTTCATGGTTCTGATTTTCTACATTAACTACTAGGAACCAAAGGGGACAAAAGTAAACAGATAAGCATGTATCCATCACACCTGGCAAAGACATTAAATAATTTCCATTCCATGCTCACTTGCCTGATTCCTAGTGTATTTGTTTAAAGAAGCAAAGTATCATGTGTATAATTAATGATAATTATCATTATTTGATTTTTTAATTCCCCAGATTGACTGGCACAGCCAAAGAGAACAAAATTTTAAAGAAGTAAAGTTTTATTATGAAATAAATGTTATAGGACTTTTTCTTATGACTAAAATTAAGGTTCCCCAACTACTGGGAAATGCTTCATTTAAAAGTTATAATGGGTTTTCTTTCATTATGCCCTCTATGCAAGATCAGGGGGGTTATCCGCTTTCCTGTGTTTTCACCACCATGAAGACCACTTCTAACCAGACTTCTCTGGAGAATAGATGGGTGTACCAGGATCCCACTGTTTTCTGCCAGTTCTGAGCTGATGGCACTGTTGGACATCTTCCAACTGGGAAGGGAAGTAAGCATGATGTGTCTTTCATTTGCTGCACTACATTTCCTTGGCTGACCACTGCATCTGTGGTCCTCAACATTGCCTATTTCTTTGCACGTCTTCAAAAAGCTTGGACAGCACATCTGGAACCCCCTGTCTTCCTTGATATTTCTGTCTGGGAGAGACCTTGCTGATGCAATATAACTACCTTGCGTGTTGTTGTTATGCTCAGTCTTGCCATGGTGTATGACTTTTGACATTAAATTGTCTTTAGCAACCTCACCTTGTTAGCTGAGTTTGGCTCTTCCTCACTCAGTTTTATTCCTCCTACACAGCTGTTTCTGTTTCAGTTAATGGTTGTGATTCATTAGCACCTGTTTGGTATATTTGTTTAATCATACACCTGACTATATGCCTACAAAATCCCTGACTTTGTGCAAATGTACGTAGAAGAATTTATGCTATTTTGAAGAGAAAGGGTGGTTACACCAAATATTGATTTGATTTAGATTTTTCTTCTGTTCTCTCACTTTGTATTTTGTTAACTGATAAAAATAAACTATTATAATGCAGTAGTGTGGAAATAAAAACAAAAACTGCTTGTCCAAGGGACTAAAATGGGAGCCCAATTTACTTGTACTTCATGACAATCTACTTGTCCTGATACTTGTGTGGCATAAGGTAGAGAACTCTTGTCATCACCATACAGTCATTAAGTGTTACTGTGGGTGCCCTGGGATCCTGAATCACTGATAAACAATGTAAAAATGGCTTAACAGAGTAATGGGAGATGGCACACAGGGACTTCAGTCACCACAACACTTCAGGGTTTTGAAGTAGTTATGGTGCCTGTAGCGTTCCTTTAATGCCTCTTCACAATGTGGCCAGGACCTTTCCTGTTATCTCCCTCCACTCTCTCCTGATAAGAGGGGGGAGCAGTGTACTGGATTGGGGAGGGGTGCCAGAGTAATGTATGGGTGGGCTGTGGATTAGATGGCAGGAATGGAGGGCAGATAACAGGAATATCCTGTGGCCATACATATGTCTAACAAACTAACCAGGAGCTTTAGGTGTGAATTTGGGGAGAGAGGCTAGTTACACAAGACTTCTGCTCTGCTTCTAGTGTTGCTGTGCTTTGCTGCTCACTGCACCCGCACGGCTTCATGTGCCATCAACTGACTACACATGTATTGGAGTATATTCTGGGCTACATTTCTGGAATAAAAGGGCTGGTACTCTGTAGTATATTGCTTTATTTTTTGGAGAAAAGTACTATATATTGTTGTTGTTTTTTTGGGGTGTGGGGGGGTTAAAATTCACAGTGCCAAGTGACAAGTGACCCTGGAACAAAATCTTGGGTAAATTAATCTTCAAGCACAGGTTTTGCAATGGTGTTCAATGCATATAGCATTCTAGAGGTGTCAGTCCCTAAACACTGGATGTATTTTCACTAATTTGCTGTGACCCTAAACAGGTTCATGTGTGTATGCATGTTATTACAGCTCTAGGCTAAGAGTAGATTGTAAAATAAGATAGGATGCAGTTGCATTCTGCCATAAACATCAAAATTGACCAGGTCCTGCCAAAGCTTTACCACTGGGAAACACACGGGACAGTTAGTGGCACATGAGTATTTAACATCTAGGACTGTACATACAAAACAAAAATGTAGAGGAATTCTGGGGAGCAAAAACTTATGAAGAGAGTCACTTATGCACTTGCAAGAATAGCTTACAGCCAGTACCTTATACTTTAATACTGCTAAAGAAGCAACTAACCCCTTGGATCTATGAATTGTAAAGTTATACATAGCATCCAATGGTTTGAAATAAGCAGTAATTTTGTTAGAGCAGAACTACCACCCGACACAATCTTTAGCTTCACTAAGTCCCCATCTGGCGACTAGCTGCTTAGTAGCGCTAGTCGCCAGAATAATTACCTTATTTAATAGATTTCTGCTCTATTCCTTGGGTGACAAGCAGGACGGAGTGCGGCCATCTTGCATTGTGACGTCCGTGCGCCTGCGCTGTCAGTCCCTTCTGGAGCCGGCCGGCTCCTAGCAAAGCCTCCTAGATCCGTCTGGGACTGACAGCGCAGGTGCACGGACGTCACAATGGCAAGATGTCCTCGCTACATCCTGCTTGTCACCCATGGAAGAAAGTAGAAATCTATTAAATAAGGTAATTATTCTGGTGACTAGCGCCACTAAGCAGCTAGTCACCAGATGGGGACTTAGTGAAGCTAAAGATTGTGTTGGTTGGTAGTTCCACTTTAAGATAATAAAAGCTTCAATTAGAAATAAACACTTAAAAAATTATTTTTTTATGGCTTGGACACCCCTCTGGCAATCAAAAGTTAGGGGTAGCTGGAGAGCTAGAAACGTAATAGCTCCTCATTCGATGTATAATTCAATAAGCTGAAATGTTCCAATTCTGGAGCAAACCAATTACAGGGAAGACAGACAATTCCCAGTCATTTAATCAAACACCTTTTCTCTTTGAATGCAAGGTCTCCAACACATCTAGCACTGAAGGGATTAAAATCCCTGTTTAACTTAGGCGTAGACAAAAATATAGAGCGTATTGGGGTCTGTGAATGGATTTTATTTTGCCAGCAGTTACATTTTTTTTGAGTCCGTGAAAGTCTGAACACACCTAGGAAATGGAATATATAAAGTACTCAAAGATGTAGGACCCAGCAGTAAAGTTGTGGGATCCCTGGCTCCCAAACTCTGGGATTTCTCCTACTCCAATTTCAGTCAGTTGTAATTTGGGGAACCTATATGTGTGGTTGGTTTGCTCAAGTGTTGCTTATTTTTAGCTCACTGAATATGGTCCCACTGCACCCTCCAGTGCATTCGTAATCACCCTTATGAGGATGGACCTGGATCCCTCCCGGTCCAACACACACACATCTTCTCTTCCAGACATTTCTGCAACACCAAGCCAATTCGTCCGAAACTGGTGTCTAACTCACCAGGTGTCTAACTCAAAGCCTGAATCGGGACCACTTGTGTTTGCATAAATATGTGTCCAGTAAATATATTGTGTTTGTTATCGGTGGAGGCTGTGTGGAATGCGTCACTGCATTTATCTAATAATAAGGGATAATCCGTGCCACTAACTGGCTTGTTATACTGTGTACACTTATGGTGACAGCCTTCTCATCTGGATGCACACAAATACCAGCTTTTCAATTGTCGGTATAGTAGTGACAGAGGGGACTGCCGGTCCGGCTCTGCTTGCCCGAAGCAGGGCTAAATGTGAGATAAATGTACCTTTTCGACCGGTTGAAAGGCTCCTTCATCTTTACCAAGTTAGATTTACGAGCTACTTATAACTTGATCAGAATTAAAGCCGGTGATGAGTGGAAAAGGCATTCAATACCCGCTCTGGACACTATGAGTATCTGGTGATGCCTTTTGGGCTATGTAATGCCCCCGCAGTGTTCCAAGAATGTATTAATGACATTCTCCGTGACATGCTACAGTCTTGCGTAGTAGTTTATTTAGACGATATACTCATACAAGGATGTGTCTGCAGTATTGCTCAAATTACCTGAGAACAAATTATACTGCAAGATTGAGAAGAGCGAGTTCCACAAGTTTATGGTTCCATTTTTGGGCTTTGTGATTTCTAAGGACGGCATTGCTATGGATAAGGATAAGCTTGCAGCAGTTCTGCAATGGCCACGTCCTACGGGGCTTAAGGCTATTCAACGTTTTCTAGGCTTTGCCAAATACTATAGAAAATTTATTCGAGACTTTTCCACGATCGTAAAGCCACTGTCCGATCTTACGCTCAAGGGTGCTAATCCCTCCCAATGGTCTGAGGAAGATGAACAGGCATTTGTGGCATTGAAATCCGCCTTTGCGACTGCTCCAGTATTGTCCCACCCTAACTCCTCTCTTCCCTTCATCTTGGAGGTAGATGCCTCAGAGACTGGGGTAGGGCCAGTACTGTCCCAGCGCCTGGACCCAGGGAGCACCCTAAGACCATGTGGCTTTTTCTCTAAGAAATTGACTACTGCTCAGAAGCACTATGAAATCGGGGACAAAGAACTCCTGGCAATTATTCTAGCCCTCAAAGAATGGCGACACCTGCTGGAAGGTAGAAGGGCTCCGGTGTTAATCCTGACTGACCATAAGAATTTGACATACCTCTCAGAGGCCAAGAGATTGTCATCTCGACAGGCCAGATGGGCCTTGTTCCATCCCCCTTTAATTTTATTGTGTCTTACCTACCCGGTTCTAAGAATGTTAAGGCTGATGTCCTATCCAGGCAATTTGGTCCTGAGATTGAGAAGGATGAGGTACCTGCACCCATTATTCAGCCGGATCGCATTTTGGCTACCCTACAGACCAGCATCACATCACCACTGGGGGAGGAAATTCTGGCTACCCAAGCTACCGCACCTTCTGACACCCTAGTGGGCAAGTGTTTTGTAGCGGAACCGTATCGTACCCGCTTACGTGAAACTTATCACGCCTCTCGGGCGGCTGGGTATGTAGATCGGGACCAATTGATTTGGTCTCTCTCGCAGTTGTTCTGGTGGCCTTCCTTACGTGCGGATTGTACCACCTTCACGGCAGCCTGCACTACATGTGCTCATGCCAAATCCCCAAGACACCTGCCAGTTGGCTTACTTCAACCGGTACTTAACAGTGAGTGTCCTTGGTCCCACGTCTTGATCGATTTCCTGGGAGAACTGCCAGTGTCTAATGGCTGTTCCTTTATTCTGATGGTGGTCGATAGATTTTCCAAAATGGCTCACTTTATGCCTCTTCCTGGCCTTCCCTTTGCCCAAGAGTTGGCTATTTTATTTGCCAAAGAGGTATTTCGGTTGCATGGTGTACCCAGGGTGCTGGTATCGGATCGTGGGAGCCAATTCATATTTCGATTGTGGAGGGCATTTTGTGAACAAATGGGCATTCAATTGTCCTTTTCTTCTGCCTACCATCCCCAGACCAACGGGGCCGCCGAGCGTGCCAATCAGGGATTGGAGCAATGCCTACTCTGTTTCGTGTCCGATCATCATGACAATTGGGCCGACCTGTTGCTGTGGGCAGAGTTTGCCAGGAACTGTGTGGTTAACTTATCATCCAGGAGCTCCCCGTTTCTCATCAACTACGGGTTCCAACCATGTTTGCTTCCGTCCTGATTTCAGGAGCAGCAGATTCCTGCTCTGGATGAGCACATTAGGCAGTTCCGCTCCACATGGGCACAGGTACAGAGGACCCTCAGAAATTTGTTTCAGCGTTATCAGCGCCACGCTAATAGCAGGAGATTGCCTGCGGTCTCCTTCCAGGTTGGGGATAGGGTATGGCTATCTTCCAGAAACCTCAATTTACAAGTCCCTTGTAACAAATTGGCTCCCCGGTTTGTCGGTTCCTTTAAGGTCCTCCGCAGAATTAACTCAGTTACCTATGCCCTGGATCTTCCAGCGTCCATGCGGATCCACAATGTATTCCAAGTATCCCTTCTGAAGCCATTAGTTTGCAACCGTTACACTACCACTCCTGCGGTCCCTGGTCCTATTCAGGTGCAAGGTCAGGACGAGTACGAAGTTCAAAGTATCCTTGATTCTCGTAGGATCAGGGGAAGGTTACAGTACTTGGTTCATTGGAAGGGCTATGGCCCTGAGGAGCGTTCTTGGGTGCCACTGAGTGATCTTCACGCTCCTGCCTTGTTGCGCAGATTCCATGCCAAATACCCCCAGAAGCCTGGTCTTTCTCCGTGGGGAGGGCGTCTTTGAGGGGGAAGTACTATCACGGTGCCCGTGCTTTCTTTTGGCGACATAGTTATGTCTGGGTTACTTCCTGATTACCTTTTATTGGCTACTGGGTTTTATCTCTGCCCAGTTCTAGCCCTTAAATACTGAGCCCTGTCACTTCAGTGGCGCCCTTTCGTGGTGTTCCAGTTGCCAGCGTTTGATCCTGCTATTCATGTGAATTCTGTGTATGACCCGGACTGCCTGACTACTCTGTCTGATCTGTTCCTACTCTGTGTACTGACCCGGCCTGGCTGACGCTCCTGCTCTGTGTACCGACTCGGATTGGCTGATGTCCTGCTCTGGGCACCGACCCGGACCGGCCTGGCTGACGTTCCTGTTCTGTGTACCGACTCGGACTGGCTGACGTTCCTGCTCTGTGTACCGACTCGGATTGGCTGACATTCCTGCTTTGTGTACCGACCCAGATTGGCCTACGTTCCAGCTCTGTGTATCTACCCAGCCTGGTGGGCGTTCCTGCTCAGTGTACCTCCTGGTACTACTGTCCACTCAGCCTGTGTTCCGTTTGGAGGTCTCCCCTCCGTTGCCAATTACTGTCTCTGACAGCCACTGGTTGCCTTCACGTAGCACTGCACTTGCAGCACTGTTCTGTGACCCTGCCTCATCATTGCACCATTATCCTTTCACTTCGGTGTCAGATCTGTTGGTTGCACCCGTTACTCTTGACCTGTCCACTCTTAACCCCGAGGTTGGGTTCTCTCTGGGCGCCTCAGTTAGTCTCCACTGCTTGGCAGTTCTGTCCAGTTCTGAGCGTTCGTTCATCCATCACGGGTTGGTGCTATAGTGCTTCAGGGTCACAGTCTTCTCTGGGATATTCTCTGAGATAATTGTCTGGCAGTACTGTGTGTCCTCACTACTCGGGCAGTCCTGTCATTGTTGCCAACTGAACCCTACAGCCTGTGGCCTCCGATAAGCCTGATAGGGCATCTGTCCACTGGTCTCCTATCCTGAGCCTTCATTGGGCTCTGCTTGCCTAGTCTCTCTCTTACTATCCTGGGGGATAGTAGTGGCCTCCACTCAGTACTTATTCTGTGGCTTATCGCTTGGGCTCACTCCCTGCGTAGGGAGTTTCCGTTGACCTCTGCACTACTAGGGTCTGCCGGCCTCCCTTGGCCTAGTAGTGTCCCTGCTTGTCTGCTCTTCCAGATTCACACGAACTGTGACCTGACCTGTGTCAGTATTGTACCTTTGGTGCCTACTGTGGAACTGAGTGGGTTAATATTATCCTTGTGACCTGACCTGTGTCAGTATTGTAACATCTGTACCTTCTGGATCTGTGTGGGTTACTATACGTTATTGTAGCCTGACCTGTGGCAGTATTGTGTCAATTGTATGTACTGGACCCGCGTGGGTCACATTATCCTTGTTCTATTAATAAAACTGTGTTTTACCATACCTTCCATGTCTGAGTGTCCTTAAAAACCATGACACTTACCAAAGGGAACCAGAAATGAGTCAGCTTGGATGGAGGTTAGGGAGCTTCTTCAGTGGGCTGAAGCTCATGTACCAGACATCTTTGTGGTTCACATTCCAGGTGTGGAAAACTCTGTTGCAAGTTTTCTAATTCGACAACATCTGGAACCCAGGAATTGGAAACTAAACCAGAGGGTGTTCGACGAGATTGTCTGCCACTGGGGTTTTCCATCAATGGACCTTCTGGCACCCACTGAGAACCAGAAGGTTACTCTGTACCAAGAAAAAGGATCTTCTAGAATTTGTGATGGGTGCAATGTCCATTACATAAAGCTTTCATCTGGCATACGATTTTTTTTCCCTGTTTCCACTGTTTTCCAGGGTGTAGAGGAAGATCAAGATAGAGTGCTCAAGTCATACTTATTACCCCCTTTTGGACCCATAGGGCTTGGTTCTCAGACCTTCTCAATCTGTTCATTTTGCCTTACCTTGAAACTGGATTTCTGCCCAGGGCCCATATTGTCATCCTCAAGTAGAAAAGTTGGCTTAGATGGCATGGCTCTTGAAGTCAGCATCTTAGCACCAAGCTAAGGATTATCATAATTCTGGTCCTTATTCTACCAGTGGTCCGCTGGTTGAGACTATTTCCTATGATTCTGGCATTTTGTCAAGATGGTGTCATCTTTCCTTGTGCCCTGTCCTTCTAACAAGCAGGAGCTCCATCTGTTGGATGTGGAACGTTGTCTAAAGCAGGAAATGTGACTCTTTTTGTCATTCCTGAAGACCCCCGAGTAGGCCAGACTGTTTCCAAAGTCACCATTAATTCTTGGCCACTATGCGACAGGTGTATGTGCCCAGAAAGAAACCTGTTCAGTTCCCAGTCACAGCACACTAGACCATATCAGTGGGCTCTTTTTGGGCCTCCAAGAATCAGGCCTTTGCTGAGGATCCGTGTAAGGTGACAACATGGTTGTATCTGCACACATTCACCAAACATTGCTGCATCAATATCCTGGCCTTGGCTGAAGCCAGCTTTGGCCGGAAGGTCTTTCAGTTGATGTTGCCTTTTTAAAGTGGAACTACCACCTGACATACACTTTAGCTTAAATAACTCCTCCTCTGGCGACTAGCTGCTCAGTAATGCTAGTCGCCAGAATTATTACATTGTTAAATAGATTTACCCTTTCTTCCCCGGCGGACAGGCAGGACAGATCGAGTACATCTTGCCATAGTGAGGTCCGCGCTTCTGCGCTATCAGTTCCTTTTGGAGTCGGCTGGCTCCTAGCAACACCTCCTAGAGCTGGCTGGGACTGACAGCACAGGCGCGTGGACATCAATATGAAAAGATGCCTGCTATCTGTCCTGCAGGTCAGCTGGGGAAGAAAAGGTAAATCTATTTAACAATGTAATAATTATGGCGACTAGCGCGACTAAGCAGCTAGTCGCCAGACAAGGAGTTATTTAAGCTAGGTGGTAGTTCTGCTTTAAGGACTGTTTTTCTGTTTTTTCATTCAGCAGAGTTCTGAACCCTGTTGGTTCTTGTTCTTGTTCAGTTGCTTTGTGTGTAAGTTCAGGGTCCGTTGAGATCTGAGTTTTACATGGTACCAGTTAGTCCTGTGGAATCTTTTTCCCTCTCAGGAATCATGGTGAATGCTTTGGTATATTCCAGTGGTTCCTGTATTACACACTGGAACATATGACTCACACAGAGAGAAAACCCCATGAGGTTTAAGTCAGGGTGTCCTCTTTGGGTCTTTGTTCAGGAGAGTTCCTTCTTTTCTCTCTATTTTGTTTTTTTTTTAATTCTATTTTGCTATAAGTTGAATTTGAGCATGGGATAAAGCTGGAGTCAAAAGGGGAGTCTCTGCCTCAAGGGTCCTGCTCTTTGGAGGAGGGGAACTTTACTGCATGGGTCCTGTGTTCCAAATGGTCTAAAAGAAAAGGATTTAACTGTAAGTTCACTAAAAGACAAAGTAGGGCAATTTAGGGGCAAACTAGGTGCACAACAGGGGAGAAATCGAGGCTTATTTTATTTAAGATAACAGAAAATGGTCACATGATACTAGGATAGCATCTCTAACATACACAGCAACTTTTATTAATAAAAGCAGTAAACTTTTTTTTATGAAAATTGTTAGAGCTTTTCCTGCTGAGTATAACGAGGATACTCCCACCATTGTCAGTTGTTTTTTTCAACTGTCAATTTGTCAGGAAGTGAATTACAGTATGATTACTTCTCAGGGCTGGATTTACCAATAGGCAGACTAGGCACTTGCCTAGTGTGGCAGATTTATAGTGGTTCCTGGCAGTGGCCTGTCACGCCCACTGGCCCACCCATCCAACATTGCAGCAGTGCACCTCACAATTTCACAAACCCATAATGTGTTGATTAAAATGATCCACCTTGTCCCATGCATCACGACCAGACCAGTCTTTCCCAAACCAAACTTCTGGGTATGACATCATGACACTTGTGAGCAAGTGGGATGCACAACAGACGTAGTGTGAAGTGAAGAGGCATAGATAACTAGTTCCACTTTACAAGGCAGGAAAAGCAGAGCCCTATTATAGTAATCTAATCACATTGCCTAGCTTGTGACTTAGATAAATCAAAATAGGAAGGAGTGCTAAGAATTGAGAATCTTCTTATTTTATGTTTACTGTCATGGGCCGTACACCCTTTTTATAAGATTTATATAATTGTATATTCTTTATTTGCTATAAGCATTATGTATTCTTCTTGAGCCATAATAGGGTTAAAGTATCTATATATGTTTTTCTAATTTTTAGACTAAGATTTTTTCAATCAGGAAAAGACTACCAAAACCACATAACTTAGTGTGCAACCTCTTGCAACTGATAAACTAGGAACCTTGTGGAGGAATTTAATACCACATTGACCTTTTGTGCAAGCTAAGCCTGATGACACTTCTTGGGGTAATATATTGGTACCATTGACAATTATTGGATTTACAAGACTAGTACTGTTAATTATTGAATTTACTAGACTAGTACCAGTGATGTTTATTGGATTTACTAGACTAGAACCAAATACAAATATCCGATTTACTAGACTAGTACCAAGGACAATTACTGGATTTGCTAGACTAGTATCAAAGCTGGTTTTTGGATGGGTCATCTTGATTAAAAGGTATACATGAACAGGAGTGACCCAGGTCAGTTAGTATTAAACAATGAGACTGATTGGTATGTAACATCTTATTATTGCAAGCATTATTATTATTACTATATGTATACTCTGCTTAGCTCATGGATTATGTAACTATATGTTCTTCTAAGTTTTACTATGACATATCTGTAACTGATATTCTTATCCATACTATAATAAAAATTGTTATGCTTTATTTTATACCTGACTCTCAGCCCTTTCTATTGTGTGAGACCATTCTACAAGATATATCTTTGAGGTTTGGTAGATTTGTACTTAGAGTAGTGAATAACTATTCCCCCTAAACGTTATCTGGGAAGAAATGCATAACCCCATCACACTACCAAAATATAACCAGCCTTAAAGGAGCAGTACACTTTTTTATGAAAAAAATATATATTGTAGGGATTTTCCTATTGAGTAAAATAAGGGTACTCCCACTGCCGAGAGATTTATATTTCCAGAGTTATTACAGTTTAAACCCATGTTTTTTTACATTAGCAGTGCCCTCTAGTGGTCAAATTCTAATTAGATTTCCTGTTAGATTCTAATGGATAGGAAAGTCAGAAAAGTCAGAGACATACAGCTCTCCATAGAATGTGATAGAAACTGCCTGTCACTTCCTGTCAGTTAGAATTATCAGGAAGTAAACACATTAAATTCACTTCCTGATTATTTAAACTGCTATAAATTTTTAATAAAACATCTGACAGCGATGGGAGTGACCTTGTTTTATTCAGCAGGAAATGCTTTGTAAAATATTTGCTTTTATAAAAAAAAGTTTACTGCTCCTTTAAATTTGTTCAGTGTATCATTTTTCTTGGTTGTAGCTTTACATAAAATGTAATTCCCAAAGAGTGTTAAAACACATTTAATAGTTCATTTAAAAGCTTAGCTTTTGTTATTTGTTCTACTTGTTTGTAGTGTCAGATGATAATTGCATTTAAAATGTATTAGTAATAAAGCGTTCACAGAAAACACTCATTGTGTATAATTTTCTAAAGCTCTTTTTATGAGACAAAACCTTGAGTAGGTAATTAAGTGTATCAGAGACTCAGATAGATTTATTTTAATATATAACTTGCCAGTAAAGTACTTTGTTTAATCAAAACATGTGGAAGTAACGATCAGGATATCCAAGTACAAACTGGGTTGAGCTAAGCAACTACGTAAGATTTTAACCCCTTAATGACCCTTGACGGTCATAGTACGTCATGGGTTGATCTGAGTTAACGACACGTGATGTACTATGACCGTCATGGAATTCTGGGCTCCCCCGTGGCTGCACGCCGTTCGGGGAGACTGGAATCGAAAAAAAAAAAAAGCTCTGTGGTCCTTTAGTGACCGCCGCGTGCCTGCATGGTCGTTCGTTAAGGGGTTAAATTAATATTTGATTCTCTTTTGAGATCATAAAAACAGCAGGTAATTTTTGAGATGTAGCTAGAAAGAAGAGCAGTAACAGCTGCAATTGAGGAAGCCACCAATAGTAGTGGCAAAATGCATAGGGCAATTCAGGGGTTAAATCTGATACCACACAGCTCTTCTTTTTTCACTATATCTGAAAAAGTATCCCCTCTTTGAAACAAGGGAATCAAATATTTATTCAAAACATATTTGTCTCACCGAGTTGGTTACACCAGCCCAGCTTGTACTGTAAAATCTCAGGTTTAATACGCACCTGTATTATAATATGTAGGTGTATATTTTGGCCAAGATGTTAGGGGAAAACAAGAGTGCTTATGTATAATATGCACCCTTGTTTTCCCCTGTCACACAAACACAAAAAAATGCCACATTTTCCCTTCTTTCCTCCCTCCCCGCTTTCCCATGGCCACCTCTCCCCCTCCATTGTCCAAATTCAGCATCCTGACAGGGTCCCAGCGGGCAGCATGCTTGTATCTGCCGCCCGCTTCCAGCATGGCCCTATCAGGACCTCCTCTGCCCAGCCAATGGTAGTGTCTTGCAAGGACCGCAAGTTATTTCCTTCATGGAACTAAGGATTGTGCACATGCATTGATTTAACATAGTACTTTACTTACACATTATATAAAATTTCTGCCTGGGTCTGTAATACAGTTAATTACCTATTCAAGGCCTTTTCTCATTATAACAAGAAAAATATATATATATATGAGCGTTTTTGGTAGTATCAGAACCTTTTATTACTAACTAGTTGAAGAGCCCGTTGCACGGGCCACAGTTCCACTGCCACCCAGTCGCGGGGCAGTCATGCGCAGTAGAGACTGCCCGTGCCGGGAGCAGCTCTGTATTAGCCACGGCGCGGGCAGTCTCTACTGAGTATGACTGCAGCAGTGTCTACCGAGCATGATGCGGTGTTACACACGTTTTAGCGAATTATTATATAGGATGTGTTTTAAATGTGATGACTGCAGATGGCTTGCAGTTGCTGCAGTATTTTTAATAAAAATTTCTTTTGACACTGCAAATAAGGAGAACAAATAACAAAGGTTAAGTTTTCAAATGAACTAATAAAAGTTGAGGTTTAACAGTCTACGTATTTAGTAAAGGTCATTTATGCTTTCTGTATGTATGCTGTGTATACACCTCACCCCTATCTATAACATTTTCATTCACCTCTGGAAAATTACCCCATTACTGTGCAGAATAAATCTAAAAATGGGTTTGGCCTCAGTAGGTGTGGTTAAATGAGGGGGAATGGTTACGTTTGGGGCCAAGGTGAGGGTGCTGTGCCTAGGGGAGTTTGAGATTAAAATCTGGTCCTTTTACTTCCAGAAGGTTCAAACTGGCAGCATGACTCAGCAGTTTCTATCACATTCTGTGAACCGTTTGTCTTTGACTTGCCTGCCCCAGAAATTGTAACAGAATAATTAATTGGGGTCTGACCACTAGAGAGCACTGTTAAAAATACAAAATTTAAACAAAGAACTCTGGAAAGATGCATCTCTCAGCAGTGGGATTACACTTGACAGGAAGCCCTGCAATAAATGTGTTTTTTTGTTGTTGTTTTTTTCATTAAACGTTTACTGCTATTTTAAAGGGGTAGTAATGTTTCTCAAAAACAGCAGCTCCAATTAATCTTCATAGTATTTAGGCCATGGAGAGTGTTATTTCAATATTGTAAGAGTTGTAGTTCAAGAGTAATTGAATGATAAACTTTCCCCCTCCCACACTTTTTACCTAGTGTAAGCCACCTCCCCTCAGATGTAGATTCTTGTCCCTTGACCGGACAGGTCACAGCAGGGGACAAACTTCTTCCTGTGAGCATAAAGAAAACCCAACCCCCCTTGACAGGTTTTTCTGTTTTTTTCTTATGCTTACTGAAGATTTTCCTTCTGTGCGATCCATCCGGACAGTCTTGCTGCTCTGAGGTGAGCAGTATTACAACAGTAAAAAGGGCGAGGGGGGAAACTTTATCATTTAACTACAACTCAGACAGTATTGAAATTATTTTCTCCATGGCCCAAATACTATGAAGATTAATTGGAGCTTCTTTTATTGTGAAGCATTACTATCCTTTTAAATAAGACTTTCAACCTCCTGAATGTTGGGGAGGTCTCCAAAGCATTGTTTCCGAATGCATTTGAGACCTCTCTAGCATTAAGGGTTTAAAAATCCCATTAAAGCAGAACTTTCACTCAATTTAAATTGCCCCCAAATCATTATGCACATAGTGATAACTCTTATCAATACTAGAATTATCCTGAATAATTATGGAGTTATTGAGAAATCCAACTTTTTAGGAGACTAACAGGCAGACATCAGCACAGACATTGTGCAGAAGAGACATCTGTGCATCTGCGCTGGCTGTCCCAGTCTCCTCAAGGAGGAGCTGAATTGTACCTTAAGTTACAGGAAGGGACTGACGGTGCAGGAGCGTAGATACCACTACAGCAAGCTGCCTGCCTGTGTGTCTCAGAACAAACTGGATTTCTCAGTAACGTCTGACTTATTCAGGATAATACTAGTATTGATAAGCATATCACTATGTGATAATGATTTGGGGGGGCACTTTAATTTGAATGAAAATTCTGTTTTAAATGAATGGGAATTTGGGGATTCTTGTCCCTTATAGTGCATCTGGTTTGCTCCAGTTTTCTTTGTACATAACATGATTGGTAAGATGTATAAAAATTGTGCAAACATATATCCGTTGGTATTTTTACATAAAAATCAGCTGCACCTAAGTATAAAGGTGTTTCAGCATAAAGACCCCTCCTTTGTTTTAAGTAGCTATAGTCAGTTATGTCAGTTATGTATAAAAATTGTTGCAGTATTAAGATCACTTTTTTACCCTAATTCATCTTGGAATAATGACACTACTGTCAAGCTATGTAAAAGATATGTGGAATATATAGCAATGCTGGAAAAATGTTGCCAAAAGTCACAATTGAGATTTTTTGGTTGCACATAGAAGGCATGTAGAAAACTCATGCAAACATTTTATACATATGATCTAGCGCAATCCGCACACTGAACACGATACTGCATTCACCAGTGTCACCATGTCATTTCTTTTTTCTATGTGCCAGTGCTCTCATAAATGTCTCATTAAAATTAGTAAATAAAGTAAATTCAGTTCATTATTTTGACCTGTTTTCTCTCCACAGATTGTGGGACTTTTCCAAGACTCCTTCACTGCTTGAAACTGTGGAACATCATACTGAGTTTACATGCGGCCTTGATTTCAGCATTCTTGTACCTGGTCAGGTAAATGATCAGAATAACTCAACCTCTCTGCTCCATTAACCTTGCTAAAACCAGTCTGCAGGCACCTTTAGCTGTAATTTCTTTGAAAGCAATTACATTTTGATCGCCTGGAGAAGAATTTCTACTTAAAATACACAAAACTTTTACACAACCTGAGATGGATTCTTTCAGTTAAGAGCAGTAACTATGTATCAGAGTAAGGGTTTGATGCTGTATGGGTAATGAAATAGAAAACATTTTGATTAAAATAATTTCATTTTGGGTAGCATAGTTTGTTTTGGTCAATTCTAAATGAGTTTTTATTCATGATTTTTTTTTCTAATCCTTTTTCTCTATTATAATAAGTACATATTGATTAAAACTAAATAATTAACCATAGAAGTAGAAAATCTATTGTAAGATCACAGGGTATTTAGGAGGTTAAATACCTGCATTTCCTCAGTCAAACCATCTGCTCTGTAGAGGGCCAATCCAAATTCCCATTGATTTAAATTGGGCTTTTAACTCTTTGAACACATAGCTTTACAGTGTATTGTAGAAAGCTCAAAGAGTTAAAATCCTAATTTAACTGAACAAGAATTTGGGAATTGTTATTTAACAATAATTTGTTTTAAATAAATAACCCCACAAAAATATGTATGGACAAATCAGTCACATTATAGAAGAACTTGTAATATTCATTAAATAGATCAGTGTCTCTCAAACCCATCCTCTGGGGTGCCTAATAGGCCATGTATTTAGGATTTCTCTGCTCGTGCTCAGGTGAGTTAATAAGGGTCTCAGTCATTGTACTCCCTTGCGCACAAATAGGGAAATCCTAGAGACATGGCCTGATTGACTACCCTGAAGATAGGGTTAAGAACCACTAAAATAAACATCTTAACAATTTCAAGCAATGGGGTGACGTCAGGCAATACGTTCGGGCAGTCTCTACTGAGCAAGACTGCATCTCGTGGAGCAGTGAGGTAGCGGCCCACTTAACCCTTTGAGTGCCAGAGGGGTACACAACCCATTGCAAAGCAATGCTTTGCATACCCCTCTAGCACTCAAAGGGTTAACATTACCCGGACCTTGGCCTGTGTACACGGGCTTTTACACTAGTAAACACATAAACAGCAGGTAGCATGTAGGAGCGTGACTGTTGATCCCTTTCTCTCCCTGGGAACATCAGTGCTGTATTTGGCACATAGACAGCCAGTCACAGAGAGAGGTGAGTACACACTCACACATCGCTGCTTTTACTTTGCATTTTTAACCCGTTGAACGCTATGAAGCTCATCTAACACAATCTGTAGCGAGCTCCTGGGTTTATAAGAGCCCATATCCTGGGATCATAAGGGCCACCATAACCTATCTGGACACAAATCAATGCACTTTTTAATCAAAATGAACAAACCTTTGAAACCTGTCTCTGAAGCTGGGACAAAGCATTGGCTTTTTTTTTTTTTAACTGGCCTAGTTCGAGTTGTACATAAGCCAAATATTACATTTCAGACACAGCAATGTAAATACACTTGACAATTTCACTGCTTCTGGTAAAGGTGATATCCATTGTTTGAGGGACCATATTATCCCCAAGTTAGTTCAAAACAATCATTGTGTTAGACCAGGGAGGGCAACTATTTTGGCCCGAAGACCACATCTCTTTAAATCTTGCTCTCAGAGGTCCAGTACCAATTACACATATACATAGATAGATATAGGTGTATAATATTATCCTATATAATAATTCGCTAGGATGTTTGTCACAATGCAGTCATGCGCAGTAGAGATTGCCCAGGTTCTGTCAGTCTCTACTGTGCATGATTGTATTGCGTGAGTGAGGCGACACAAGACTGCATCGCATGGAGCAGTGAGGTAGTGGCCTCTTAAGCCTTTGAGTGCCAGAGGGGTACCCAATGTATTGCTTTGCAATGCTTTGTGTACCCCTCTGGCACTCAAAGGGTTAATATTACCCGGACCTTGGCCTGTGTACACGGGCTTTTACATTAGTGTAATTATAAATAAACACCACCTTGTTTAATACCGTGGCCCCACTATTCATAACAGACTAGTAATAAATGAGTGTATGAAAATAAGAGCTATTTGAGTTATGAGTGAAAAAGTTATAAAAATGTAAAATAAAAATGAGAACCAGTGCAATACAGTATGGTATAATTAAATACAGTGTATTAATAAAACAGAGCCAGGTGATTGCTCACAAAGATTGAGGCTCTAAGTCTCAATTTTGTAGTCATATCACATTAAACAGCTTGATAAAACATTCACAACACTTCAAAACTCCTCTCCCTTTCTTTTCACATCTCCACTCCAATATCCATTTTCCATGCTAAGATCAGCAGGACTGTCTCTGTAATACAGGATTTTGTCTGTTGGATCAAAACACAGTATTTAGGGACTTAGTCAATAAGCTAGAAAAAGCCAAATCAGAGTTCTTTATCCGGATAAATGTCAAATAATTTCTTTCACTTCAGAACTTTGTTGGCTATAGTAACAAGTCCATCAAGTCCAACCTTTGCCTCATACCCTAGAGACACGAGAACTGTATAGCTTTCCTTCTACCAAATAAGTTAGTCTTTATCAGACCTTCCTGATTTGTATAACCCTGTTTGTTCCCTTTCAAAAGAAATGTATCTAATCTTCTCTTAAATGTATCCATTGTATCTGTCATAACCACCTCATTGAGCAAAGAATTCCACAATTTAACAGACCTTACTGTAAAAAACCCTTCCTCTGCTGAAGTCTAAACCTCCTTTCCTCTAATCTCAAGTGGTGTCCCTGGTCACCTGATCATGCCTTTGAAAGAATAGTTCACCGCAGAGATCCTTGTATTGACCTCTCATATACTTGTACAATTTGATAGGATCTCCTCTTAGTCATACAGTTGCTTCAGGTTGAATACAGTGCTTACCTCTGTGTGGATGGGGGAGATGCACAGAGAATTTCTGAATTGAAGATCAAAAAGCACAAAGCATAGGCAGTTTAAACTGATTCATTTAAACAGACTAAAAGCTGGTTGGTGATAGGACCATGTTCAGTATATTTCAAACATCAACATAGTTGTCTAGTTTGAAAAATCACATAGGACTGAAAGGGTTAAGCTTAACAATAGACTGCCATAGGGACATTTGAGATAAACTACCACTGAATAGTTTGACAGTAGCCTGGTTAGTAATCTGACTGAAGACTTTAACAACACATAAGCAAGCTTTATCCCAACATAAAACGGCAATGATCAATGACTTTACCTTCCCATGTATACTTAATTCTTAATGTATATGGAAAAGTATGTTATTCGCAAAGGCAAAATGCTCCTGTTACATTGACAAAGCAATCCACTATTTATTTCGAACCTCAATACATCCCTCTCCAGGAGACCAACAAAAAAAACTTTCAACCTTTATGGACTAATGAAAGATTGATTTTCGGCAAACAATCCAAACAAATTGTTTCATAATGGCTATTAGGATTTTTTGCACAGATTCATGTATGTGATGGTTTATTAATAGGAGGTGTTAGTGTTCCTTTAAATTTTCAGTAAGTGAGCGAATACAGTATAAATGTACAGTAGTACTGTCATGCTGTGAATGAACCATCATATATTCTTCATGCAAAGGACAGCCTGTTATCCCTGCAGAAACAGAAATGGTTTGTACTTCACTTGTACTGAAGAATGTACTGAACAATGTATTCAAGTTTGTGGTTATGTATTTTACATTGCCATTTATTTTACATTGCTATTTCATATTTTGAAAAGTAGTTGTGTGGAGTAAAACAAACTTATCTTTCTCACTCCTTTCCTCTCAAAGCAATACATAATTAAATTATATCAGTAGTGGGAAAACTGCTAGAAGGGATATTAAGGGATTAGTGGAGTACCTCAGGGTTCAGACCTTGGTCCATTGCTCCTAAACATATTTATACATTACCTGGAGATAGGCATAGAAAACAAGATTTCAATATTTGCAGATTACACTAAATTATACAGGGTAATACATCCAGGTTGTTTGTTCTTTACAGATGGATGGCAGATTGGGCAAACAAATGGAATATGAAATTTAATGTAGGAAAGTGTAAAGTTATGCATTTAGGACAAGCAAATCGTAATGCTACTTATAAACTTAATGGATTCATTTTAGAAATCTTGTTGCTACAGAAAAATCTGTGAGTCCATGAAGACTTGGGAATAGTGATCAGTTTCAAACAGCAGCAGCAAAAGTACGGTCTTAAATTAAAAAGGAGTATCGAAGCAAAAGTGCATAACATAATTTTGACACTGTACAAATAATTGGTAAAATCTCATCTCAATTATGCAGTGCAGTTTTGGCCACCAGCTCTGAAAAAGGATATTCTAAAACTGAAAAGGGTACAGAAAATAATAATACAATTAATAATGGGAATGGAGGATTTGAAGTATGAAGAATGTCTAGCCAAACAAATGCCTAAGAGGGGATCTTGTTACATTGTATAAGTATACAAGGTCAATACAGGGATCTCTCTAGTGAGCTTTTCTTTCCAAAGACTGATCAAATAACTAGGGACCACCCCTTACGATTAGCGGAAAGGAGGTTTCAACTTTAGCAGAGGAAGGGTTTTTTTTTTTTTTTTTTTTTTTTTTTTTAATAATTTCTGTTAAACTGTGGAATTCCTTGCCCAAGGATGTGGTAATGGCAGATACAATGGATACATATAAGAGATGATTAGATGCATTTTTTCAAGAGGGAACATACAGGGTTATACTATGTATTAACAGGTAAAACAGGAAGTTCTGGTAAACAGACTAATACTCATTTTGGAAGCTGGAAAGCTTATATAATTCTCCTTTTTCTGGATTATGAGGCAAAGGTTGAACTTGATGGACTTGTCTTTTTCAACCTAATTTTTATTATGTTTCTATTTATCCCCCTCACTGCTGACAGATTCTTCAGTCAGAAGTTATGCTGGAAAACTGTTGCGTTTAATTTTAATACTTCTCGTGATAGGTCCATATTATGTTGGGGCTCTTCCAATAAAAAAAGAAGTTCTCGTGTAAACTTCACAGTAATAACTTCTGAATGAAGCTTCTCCCTGCAGTATCCTTCAACTTGAAAAGCAATACATGTGTATTTTTCAGTGTATTTTTATTATCCCTACAAGATTTTTACAAAATGACGCCAAACCAATCTTGCTTGCTATATTGTGAGTTCCAGAGTTTGTGACATACTCTTAACCCCTTAACGACCGGCGGTCCTGGGACATTTCCGTCCCATAAGGACCGCATAGGAGCACTTGGACGCGCCGGTACACGTGACCTGTCGCGTGTATCGGCGCGTCATTATGGGGCCTGATAGAGATCGCTCCGATCTTGGAGTGGTCAATTTCAGGCCCTATTTTTACTTACATCGCTCCCGGTAGAGCGCTGTAAGTAAAAAGTACGTGACGTAGTATGACCGTCATCGGTCCTTGAGTATTTCAAGGACCGTGACGGTCATAGTACGTCACATGTCGTCAAGGGGTTAATATTATGGCAATATTTTTTTTGTGAAAGGCTTTAATTTTATTCAGAGCATGTGTATGTGTATTAAAAGAATATTCCTGAGAAAGTACTGAACATTTAAATGCTTGTGGCATTAGACTTACTGTATGTAAATTACGTTTGGAGAGAACAATGAAAGCTGTTCTGAACGCATTCATTTTTATTCACCCTCATGCTCATTGTTGAAAATATTCTCTTGAAAAGAAAAATATATATGTAGGTGAGTGCATTCCATTGATATGAAAATTCACAGTGAGAAGGTTTCCTCTTATCACTCGGATGTTGTGCTGCGGTATGAATGGGAACATTTTCTTCCTAAGTGTGCATATGACCTTTCCTCTTTTAACCCCTTAACGACTGCCCACTCCGGCGAGGGACTGTCATTAAGGACCATGCCATTTTTTTTTTTGTTGCAATGAATTCTGGGATGGCAGAGCAGCATGTATCCACGCTGCCATTCCAGAATTCCATGACATGCCAGGACCGTTATCGATCCTCAACACAAATCCACCATTGATGTTCCTTGCATGTCACCGGTCCTTAACCCCTTAACTCTTTGAGTGCCATAGGGGTACACAACACATTGCAAAGCAATGTGTTTGGTACCTCTCTGGCACTCAAAGAGTTAACGACATGTGACGTAATATGACCGTCACGGTCCTTGAAATACTGAAGGACCGATGACGGTCATAGTACGTCACGTACATTTTATTTACAGCGCTCTACCAGGAGAGCTGTAAGTAAAAATAGGGCCTGAAATTGACCGCTCCAAGATCGGAGTGATCTCTATCAGGCCCCAAAGTGACGCGCCGATACACGTAACAGGTCACGTGTTCCGGCGCGTCGGAGTGCAGCAACGCAGTCCTTATGGGACGGAAACATCCCAGGACCGCCGGTCGATAAGGGGTTAAGGTGTTAAGGAACAGAGTGGTGAGCAGCACATTGTAACGCAATGTGTTGCACACCCCTCTTGTCCTTAACTCTTAAAGACTGCACTGTCCAGGGTTGGGGTATGCTGGAGGACCAAAGCATTTTTCTTTTTTTAAAGGGTATCTATTACCCCTTTACAACTTTGCCTAAATCATTTTGTTATATATCATATATAATGAAAAGTGTATACATTTTTTTTTTTTTTTTTTTTTTAAAAAGCTTGTTTGGTGAAATTAAAAGAATAAATACAGCTCTGTACCTACTTCCAGGCAGACTGCGGATAGCTGATCTGTGCCACAGTCTGCCACTCTGCCTCTCTCTCTCCAGCCTCCTCCGATGACGGAGGCTTTCTGTCTGTGAGCTGGAGCCATCTCATTTGCCAGAAATCAATCTCTTCCAATGAGAGCGCTCCAGCTTACAGACAGAAAGCCTCTGTCATCGGAGGAGGCTGGATAGAGGGAGGGGAGAAGAGGCAGAGCTGCAGACTACGGCACAGATCAGTTAACCGTAGTCTGCCTGGAAGTAGGTACAGTGCTGTATTTATTCTTTTAATTTCACCAAAAAAGGGTTTATAACTTTTTGTTATATATGATATATAACAAAATAATTTAGGCGAAGTTGTAAAGGGGTGATAGATCCCCTTTAATTGACAATCCCAGTGATCATAGCGCACCTGCCTGAAATGTCATGACGTGCCTGAACCGTCACCGGTCCTTAACACTGGGACCGTCGTGATGGTATAACAGGGGCCATATTTTTTTAAGGCAAACGTCTGGCAAATCGAGAATAAACAATTCCTCAATATGTTGCAAACAAAATGTTGGATTGAAAGTTAAGGAGAGGTTTTACTTCATATTTGGGGTATGTGAGTGAAATACTGCGGCAGTACTTACTGGTCCTTATAAAAAAGGCAACATTGAGATATTCTGGAGCAAGCCAATTTCACCATAGGGGACACATAAAATTCCAAAAACTAATTTTGAAGTAGCCCTTTCAATGCTTAAAGAACTTGACTTGACATATGGGCATTTTGCTATCCATCTGTTTTAGGTATGATTCCCGTTGCTTACTTTCTAGTTATATATTGAAAACTATATATTATTTTTTTCAGAGCAAAGTCACCTTTTTCATAGCATCTCATGTGCAGTAAAGAAAATGGCACATTTGTCTGATGTCTTACACTATATATCAAAAATATTTATGTTGGTTATGAAAGTTTCAATTATATTTAAAAGCCCTGCATCTCACATATACCTCAACTACTAGTATGCACAGTTACACCTACATGCAGCATGTGCAAAGATCCCAAAAAGCATACACTTGCCTTTCTAACCCTTTCCTCGTATACACAAATGTTGCCAGAAGATGGGGCTAAGGAAAATGATAGGCTTTTTTTTTTATTTAACATTTCCACCCCTTCAAAGGTACTGAAATCTTTGAAAACCCACAACCGTTGTTATTGGGTGACAAAGCTCAAAACGATGTCAACTATAATTTCTAATTTTTCATACATTTTTCAAATATGACTTATCTGTACTAAAATAGCTGCAACAACTACAAAAATAAAGAAAAGGTAGACAAAGTATAATATTTTGGAAGACAGACAACCAGGTATATCTAATAAGACTAGTGTACCCAACTATTTCCAGTCTTGGTTTTTTATAATTCAATCACTTCAAAGATACTAAAACCATGCAACACCATGGAATTTCCAATTGTGTTTAGTACCTATTGCTACCCTGAGAAAATTGGTACTCCACTGGTATGGGTTGACATACCGTAGGGTGTGCCAGGGACACTAAACTCCACCTACTTATTACCTTAGGTCATAATTATTACATTACAAAAGGTTTACCATTTTGGAAAGTAGACATTCACTTGCATCACATGAGTGATTGTTTATCTTTCTAACCTTAGGCTGGTATGCACAAATATTTCTATAATTTGGTATTTAAAGAAAAAACATATACTTTTTCTCTGTCATCCAATATAACTCACAGGTACCATGGGGAGGCGACAGCTCCTCCCAGTGGGCTGAAAAGATTCTAGAAGGAATGCAGGGGTGGAGCCTCCCCCTCCTCCATATCAGGCTACCTAGCCACTCCCCACCTGATAGATTTGTTCGAAGTCCTGGTTGTATGGCTGAGAACAGTTCTGCTTAGTCTTTAGTTAATTTATTATTTTTGCATTAGATATGGGGTGTCCAAATTCCCCCATTAGGCGGATTACCATTGCTGGCTTCCCCTAGAGTATTGCCCAGTTATCAGGTGCTGTTGTGGACCGATTGCAGCCCTGGGAGAGAATTATGCATCCCATGTCTCTCTATCCAGATGGAGTCTCTCTGAGGCTTCTTCCTTCCCTATGGTAATCTGAAGAGAGAAGACCTGCAAAAAAGATGAGCAACCCTTTGAGTGCCATGGTCCACTTGTCCCACGTTCCCCTCCGCACAGGGGTCTTTCTGGAGTTCTTTATAGCTCCAGCACTCATGTTGACTATATGTCTATTTTCTAGGTCTTTGAAGTATTTCTAGCTGTTTTGTGGTGATTACCCCTTCCCTTCCATATTTATTGGTTTAAGGGTCTTCTAACTTGTTTTCACTTTGGATTAATGAATTTTTATGATTTATTATGTGTTTTATTTGTGTTTTGAGGATTTTTAGTCACTTTTCGTAGCTTCTAATATTTTTTAATTCCGCGCCTTTAAGAGCCCACAGTTGCTCCATTGACTTCTAAGGATGCTTTGGGACATATCTCTGCAACCGTTCCACTTACAGAGTTGAGAGAGGGCTCATTATTCTTGACTCCCCTTGTCCTGCATTCCAGTTCACATTCTCAGTGTCTTGGGAGTTCCTGGGGGGTTTGGTCACTGTGGGGGACTACAAATAAGAGAACTACTACTTTGCCCAGAATGCCTGTTTTGCGGGCTTTTCTCTGATTGGCTGCTGTTTCGGTCGTGAGTTTCTTTCTCTTATTTGGAGTATCCTACACAGAGGATTCCCTTATTCTCCTGCACAGGTTAACTATTCACTTGCCAGATAGGTACTCATTTGGGCTTTCTGAGGTGATTTTATTAATCTGGGTGACAGTATTTGGGTTCTATATTACTGTTAGACACTTCTCCTGTTAGGATGTCAGATCCAAAAGGACATGGGGCTAGACCTAAGGCTAAGAACTCAGGGGTGTCTTTGACCCCCTTTGCTTACTGTTCCTCATGCCAAGCAGGGCTGACCAAAGAATACTCTGGTCACTTATGCCCCTCGTGCTGTGGCCCCTGCTTCTCTGCCAGGGCCCTCCAGCCATGAACAAGAGCCACATTGGGTCAAGGACTTAACGTCATCTACGGCACAGTTTCCTCTTTCATTTCAGGGGGTCCTCCAATCTTGGAAACCCCCCACCTCTTTCATGTTTGTTTGCCCTAAGGCCCCTGGCATTCTTGATCTTTCTGATTCCTCTGAGGAGGATTCGTTTGAAGAGTCAGAGGATGGGGAGCGTGCAGAAGGGGCTTCTTCCCATACCTATGGCGTCCCTTAGAGGCTGACCCTAAACACTCTGCTGAGGGTCTCATCAAGGCGGTTTTGACTACCCTGCATATTCCTGATAACCCTGTAGAGACACAGTCTACTTCTGACGTCTTTCAAAGGCACAAGAAGTCCTGTACTATGTTTCTGCCTAATCCCACTCTAGATCAGGTTATCCTGTATGAGTGAAAGTTTCCAGACAAGCATCTTGCTCTCTCCAAGAGATTTTCTAAGCAGTGCCCCTTTTCTGATGCAGCCTTGGCTCAGTGGGCTACACCTCCTCAGACTGATCCTCCTGTTTCCAGACTGTCTAAATCCAATGCTTTGCCTTTGGCGAGTGCCACGGCACTTAAGGATTTAACTGGTAGGAAGCTTGAAGCTATCTTGAAGTCTGCCTTCACTGCCATAGGTGCCTCCTTGAGGCCTGCCTTGGCTTCTGCGTGGGTTACCAGAGCCATTGCTGTTTGGACTGAACAGCTTACTGACACTGTCCGCAAAGGTGCCCCTAAGGAGGACCTTTTGGCCATTTTAGCCAACATGTCTGAGGCTAAGATCTGCGTGACTAATGCCCTCTTTGACGCTGTCAGGTTTGAGGCTAAGGCTTCTACCTTTTCTGTGGTCTGCAGACTTATCTTTTAAGAAGTCACTCATTTCTCTTCCTTATCAGGGTACGTGTCTTTTTGGGCCTGAACTGAAGAATATCATCAGTGAGGCCACTGGGGATAAGAGCACTTTGTTGTCACAGATCCCAAGCACCCTAATCTGACAAGGAAGCAATGTCTTTTTTGTCCCAGCCAAAGTGAAGTGCAAAGGCTGAATCAAGGTGGGTCTCAGGCCATCACCCCATGCTCCACCCCCAGCCCTGGCATCAGTGGCGGTCCAAGCATTCCTCCACCAAAACCAAATCCACAAACCTTCTTCAGCATGACTCACCAAACCCTGGTCCACATCTACTTGTGGGTGGTTGCATGTAGCATTTTTCAACCATTTAGGCAGGTGTTGTTGTGGATCAGTGTGTATTACAGGTGGTTTCAGGAGGCTACAGGATTCCCTTCAGATCCCAGCCTCCCTTCAAAGTCTTCCTTTCTCTATCTCCTCTGGGACAAGAAAAGCTCAGTTTTTTCAAAGGGGCGGTCCAGTCTCTCTTGGACAAAATGGAGCCTTGACTCAGATTCCTCCTCTAGAGAGAGGTTTCAGTTTTTGTTCAAACCTCTGTAGGTCCCAAGAAGGATGGCAGCATTCACCCTATCCTGGACCTCAAGGACCTCAATTCTTTTGTGGTCCATAATGACTAAAAGATGGAGTTTTTGCGCTCTGTCAAACCTCTGTAGGTCCCAAGAAGGATGGCAGAATTCGCCCTATCCTGGACCTCAAGGACCTCAATTCTTTTGTGGTCCATACTGACTAAAAGATGGAGTCTTTGTGCTCTGTCATTGCAGTGATGTGTCCAGGGGAAATTCTGACCTCTCTGGATCTGCAGGCTGCCTACCTGCATGTTACAATTCATTCGGACAGTCAGAAGTACATCAGGTTTGCTTGCCCCTTGGGGCAGTTCCAGTTCACCGCTCTTCCCTTCGGGCTCATCACTGCTCCTCAGGTGTTTGCACAGGACTTAGCGGCCTTGATTGACTTCCTGCACACCAAGGGGATTCAGGTGACTCCATGCATGGACGACTTTCAGCTGAAGGCTCCTTCAAGGGATCTCCTGGATCGTCAGTTCCAGTACTGTGCTCAGATCCTCCTTCATCATAGTTGGATTCTGAACATGCACCAGTCTGCTCCAGTTCCTTCTCAGGACCGGTATGCAAGTTCTCATCCCTAGTGGGCAAGATGATATCCATCATGAAGGCAGTTCCATACTCTATGGTTCACACCAGGGAGCTTCAGAGGTTTCCTATCCGGGCTTGCCGGGGGAATCCGGACCTTTTGGATTGCCTGGTCTCTCTTCCCCAGGAAGTGAGACAGGACCTCTTCTGGTGGTTGGACAGCTCCAACCTGAGGACGGGGAAACCCTTTGTTGTCCAGTACTGGACGTTGGTGATAACAGACTCCAGCCTTTATGGCTGGGGAGCTGCCCCAGGTCACCTGGGGGTTCAGGGTCGATGGACTGCGGAGGAGACCCTCCTGCCCATCAACATCCTGGAGCTTGATGATTCTTCACGCTCTGGTGTACTGGTCCTCTCCGCCGAGGGGCTGCCCAGTCCGCTTCTAGTCAGACAATGCCACGGCCGTGGCTTACATCAACAAGCAAGAAGGTACAAGAAGAGCTTCTGCTTGGTTAGAGGTCAAGGCTATTTTGGCCTGGACAGAAGAACACGTTCCTGCCATCTCCACCGTGCACATTCCCGGTATAGAGAACGTTCTGGTGGACTACCTCAGTCACCAGATGGTGGACCCTGGTGAGTGGGAGCTCCATCTGGAGGTCTTCGACCTACTGGTCCAGAAATGGGGGCGTCCTTGGATAGACCTGATGGCTACTAGGGACAACAGGAAGGTTCCAATGTTTTGCTTTCGCTGGGGGATCCTCTGGCGTTTTCAGCAGACGCATTGTCCATTCCTTGGCGCTTTCATTTAGCCTATATTTTCCTTCTCTTACTCTCATTACCAGGGTGTTGAGTAATGTTTGCATGGATGGTGCATCGGTCATACTGATTGCTCCTTATTGAAACAGGCAACCTTGGTTTCCAGAACTGTTGGCATTGTCTGCTCAGGACCGGTTTCCTCTGCCACACAGACTGGATCTCCTTCTCCAGGGCTACCTCTGGAGAGTGGACATGGACAGTCTGGCTTTAACAGCACGTCTGTTGAAGCCTTCATCTTAAGGAGGAAGGGATTTTCTCCTGAGGTGGTCTACACCATGATCCAAACCAGGAAGCCTGTTTCATCTAAGGCCTACCACAGGGTTTGGTCTACTTTAATTCCTGGTGTGTGGACAGAGATCTGTCCTTATAGGTGTTTGAGCTTCCGTCCATCTTCTCCTTTTTGCAGGATGGTGTGAACAAAGGCCTTAGCCTTTGTTCCTTGAAGGTCCAGACCTCTCGGTCTTTTACCAGAGACGCATTGCCATGTTACCAGCTGTCAAAGTCTTCTTTCAAGGTGTCGCTCGTACTTTCCCTGCCTATAAGGCTCCCACTCCCCAGTGGGATTTTAATTTGGTTCTGGGAGTCTTGCAGCAGCCTCCTTTTGAGTCTTTGACTACCATTCCTCTATGTCTTTTGACTTTTCTTTTGGCTGTAGTCTCTGTCCGCAGAGTCGCTGAACTGCAGGCTTTGTCCTGCAAACTGCCTTTTCTGGTGTTTCACAAGGATAAGGCTGTTCTCCGTACCTCCCAGGAATTTCTTCCTAAGGTGGTCTCTGAGTTCCACAGCAATCAAGAGATTGTTGTGCCTACCTTTTGTCCTGTCCCTAAATCTGACAAGGAGAGGGATCTCTACTTGTTGGTGGGGTGCATTGCCTCAAGTTCTCTGTGCACCATGCTGAGTCCATCTTTAAGACAGATGCTTTATTTGTCATCTCTGAGGGTCCCAGGGCTGGTTTGGCTGTGTCCAAGGTGACTATTGCATCCTGGAATAAGTCTACCATCAGCAAGGCTTATGAGCTCAGAGGGAAACCTGTTCACTTCTGCATTACAGCACACGTCACCAGGTCTGTTGGGGCCTCCTTGGCCTTCAAGAATCAGGCCTCTGATTAACAGCTGTGCAAGGCGGCCACTTGGTCTTCTGCGCACACCTTTGCCAAACACTACTCTGTGGATGTTCTGGCTTCAGCTGAAGTCAGTTTTGGCAGGAAAGTTTTGCCTGTCTAGACTTATATTCCTGTGCCTTATAGCTCTTTAACTGTTTGAGCCCTGTTGGCTCTTGTGTGCTGTATATTGTTATTCAGTGTCCGCTGACACTTTGTTAGTTTGAGCTGTTCCGTGTCCCGGACAGTCCATGGGAACTCTGGTATCATGTGAGACCAGCGATCGATCCTTTCCTCCTTCTTCCCACCCTGGGAGCTCAATGTTGGTATATCTCCATGGTACTTGTGAGTTATATTGGACGACAGAGAAAAGAGGAGTTTAGTCTTACATGTTAAATCATTTTCTCTTAAACCATATAATTCACAGGTCTCCCACCCAGTGAAAGAGACCATGCTGGGTCTCCTGTGGCTGGACGTGGGAATCCTCTTTGGGGTTCATTGCTCACAGTAGTTTTCCTCTCTTCATTTCTTTCTATCCTAGTTTGTAGGCTTCTCACAAGTCTATCTGGGGCGGGGAGTGACTAGGTAGCCTGATATGGTGGAGGGGGAGGCTCCACCCCTGCACTTTTTCTAAAATTGTTCCAGCCCACTGGGAGAAGCTTTCTCCTCCCCATGGTACCTGTGAGTTATATGGACTAAGAGAAAAGGATTTAACAGTTAAAACTAAAATCCTCTTTTTTTTTTTTTCCACCACTTCAAAGAAATGAACACCATGTAATTTCCTACTTTTTTCAGTACCTAGTGTTAGCTTGAGACGAATGCTACCCCAATGTCATAGGTTAACATAATGTAGAGGGTGCCAAGAGTACGAACTGTTTCAAATATGAAGAACATGTATATAAGTAATACCTCTTTTGAAAGTAGACATTTGCCTGAATCACTTGCCTTTCTACCCCAGGCTAGCGTGCACAAATGTGGTTACTAGTGGACTAAGTTGACGTGTCAGAAAGTTTATTTGTGGTTCTGTGGCTCCTAGTGGGACAATGCCGAATTTTCAGTGAGTGTGTGGCGTGGGTCTGTGGCTACCAGTGAGATCTGAAACAAGACTAGCATATCTAACTGTGTATGAGTGGTTTTGTGACTACCAGTTGTCAGTGGAAGCAGGTTTGGGGTGACAGAAATTGCATGTGGGGTTCTGTGGCTACCAGTGAGACAAGGCTCGGAAACAGACTGTGTATGTGTGGTTCTATGTCTTCCATCAGGACAGCTGAAAAAGGCTAGTTACCAGTGGGCATTGGAACATGGACAGGTTGTCTGACATATATGTGGGGTTATGTTCTACCAGTGGGACAAAGAGGGGATGTCACGGCGTATGTGGGGTTACAGGACGACAAGTGGAGAGTAGGAGAAGGCTGGGGATACAAGCATCCTATGTGTGGATTCCATCTGGGTTACCAACTCATTACAAATCTCTCCTCCACCAGGTAAGACAGTCTAAATCCCTTTCATAGTCACTGCTATTGATCACCCAGCACTATCTCCTTGGTGATAAATAGCCAGGGGGTGCATCATGAGAGTCTGATCTTTTATTTAACCAAGGGGTCTGGACAAGCCCAAGAATGTGAGGAATGTGTCTCCGATCTTGTTGGACAATTTTTTGCTACTGTATACTGTACATGCTTGACACTCAAAGGGTTAAATGGGGGACCTTAACCTCAGGGGTGTTAAAGGGGTTTACGTTACATAGGTTTGCCATGGCATTCAAGGAATTAGATACGCCATTCAAATCATTTGAAATGTTCATCTGTCCCCTTGGTACAGTTGGTTTGCTCCAGAATTGCTCTTCTTTATTTTCCTGAATATGGCACCAGTCCGTTTTTTCTCATCAGACTCAAATTTTTTGCTTTCATCTTATGCAGGGATGATTTTCTAAAATGAGAGAGATCTGGTCACCTCTTTCTTTGATGGAATATTGCTTTGCTGGTGGTGTGTAATGTGCTGCTGGTCTTATGTAATGCTAGATAATAAAGGTACCATGCCATTGATCTGGCTGACATTCATTTCATTCATATGGTGTCCTTACAGTATTTGTATGTTTTGATATACTTGTAGCATTAAAGCATTTTTTCAAAGAGAACATAATACTAATGACAAATAGGGATTTATGAACCAGCAATTCCATGTCTCTCCAGAAGAAAAGAGGCACATATCTGAACATATCAAAAAAGGTTTTCCTTCTGCAGCCAGTCCAGTTAGAATCTCATCCCTCATTGATCACTAATTATATTAGGTTGCAGATCACTGAAATAGAACTGCACCAAGTAACAACAGGAAAAAGATGCATGTAGTGGCTTTCAGAGTTATATCCATATGCAAAAATAAATGGCAGTGCTGTGCACACAGGGCACAGAATTCATCATCTGGTAATTGCTAACAGTTTGGAACAATCTAAGCATTTAAAACAGACCTCCCATTGAACGTCTTCAAATGGCCAATTTTAATTTGTTCCATATTTAAAACTATCAATTAAATATTTAATTCTGGGACCAATTTAATTCTGGAACAAATGTAAAGGAACAAATATTTGATTGAGCTTTAGCTAGGCAGGATTGCCTAACCTGTAGAACTAATTAAAGGAACATTAACACCTTCTTATAATTAACCTCTGGGGGTTACATCCTATAGCAGGCTATGATTCAGATGTTAATGGACTGGTATACCAACATGAATCTTTAACCCTTTGAGTGCCAGAGGGGTATACAATGAGTTGTGTTCCCCCTCTGGCACCCAAAGGGTTAACTGGTCTGAGTGTCCGAAGACTGAGCAGAGCATTGTGAAGTAAGGCACAGCATACTCTTCTGGCATTCAAAGCTTTAATTAGTACTTGATATTATGTCCACATGATTCTTGTTGCATTACAAACTCCACATTGGTCTATAAACTCCTCCAAATGAGATATTTTATAAAATCCTCAGTGGGAAGGGTTTGGAGTCCTGGAGTCTTGCAAAATAGAATCATGTCTACCTCCATGATTAAAGGGAATATAATGTTGTAAAAAAAACTAGATTGCCTAGTCTTCTTTATAATATAAGAAACACATTGCGCTATTTCAGGGCACTTACATTTCTATAGTTCGTAACATGTTCACTGTTGAATGATCCCCTTCCCACCCCTTCTGGCCGCTTCCCACTGAATCTCTAATCGTGTCGTGTGACCCAACAGCTGCAGCAAGGCACAAACTTCAGTAAGTAAGTTTAAGGAAAACCCTGCCTTCCTTGACGAAGAAAGACAGGATTTTCCTTTGTATACTGAAGTTTGTCCCTTGTCGCATCCATCCGGACCTGCATGAGCTGCAGCAGTGACATGGCCAGAAGGGGCAGGCTGACGATCCTTGTACAGTTAATATGTTATGAACCACAAAAAAAAGTCAGGGTTTGAAACAGCGCAATGTGTTTCTTATATTATAAAGAAGACTTGGCGATCTAGTTTTTTTACATTACAATCCGTTTAAGGTAAGTGGGGTTTTTATTAGAGGATGTTAGTATTCCTTTAGAGCCTAACCTTAACCCAACAATCACAGTTGCATTTTGCAAACCCAATTTTATAATTGCAACATTGTTTATTTTATAGCCTACCAAAATCAGGAAGGCTGAATTTATAAAACTCTACAAATGGACTATTATTAACAGACAATATAACCAGCTGCTCTAAGTTGACTTGGTGCCTAGGCACATCGATTGCATTAATAATATGCTGCACAGCTTGATCTCACTGTTGTCATTAGGGAGATAAGCAAGGCATTAGCCATTAATAAATATACCAGGCCGGCAGCAATACTTTGGACTTCAGTCATTATACCTGGGTCTTGCCCTCAGCCAGTATCTAGCTATTCTGCTGACTTTAGAGACTCTCACAAAGGGAATAACTGACAGTTCAGTGGTACAGAGAGGCTGATGTACGAAGAAGAACTAAGAAGCAACTGCCCCATAGGGGATGAATAAACATTCATATTGATTTAAAGTGATAGTAAACCTAATATATATATATATATATATTTTACTTTATATATTCTGCAAATGCAGATTATGTAAAATAAAATTGCTTGTACTTATTATTTTAGTTTCTGTCCTTACCATTTTATATCCCTGGCAATGAGCTCTATGGATCTCTTTCCAGGCAGCTTATTGTTTGAGAGAGGTGATAAACGTGGGGATAATGGTCCAATGTACCACGATCAATGCAACAGAAAACACTGGAGGTAGAAACCTTAGGAGCTTGCTCACTCCAGCACTCTGTTTGTGTATAATTTGCCCCAGTTGGGTCTCTCCAACTTCATTTCTGACTTTTGGGAGAGTACAATACAATAATGTGCTGATTCTGCGATATACTCACCAGTGACTCCTTATCGTACTCATCGCTTTGCTCAGTGGAACCACATTTCATTCAAAAATATACACCTTTGGCCAGTGAGAGTCAAGTTGGTTGTGCAGTATGGAGAATTGGTGTATTATTGGTGTGCTCCAAATGTCAGAAATAATGTCTGAGTGACCCAGATAGTTCCAATAATACAGCATACAAAGCACTGAGGGCCTTAGTCATCAAGATAAAGAGGTACAGTTCCGTAACAAACTACTCCTAGAGCATTGGAGGTGTCTGTAATGTTCAAGGGGCTAAATGTCCTAATTAAATGCACGAGAATATTGTTCAGTTGTCCCCTTCAGTACAGTTGGTTTGCTCCAGAATTGTCTATTTTTACTATGACGAATAAGCCCTAATTGCACTGTATGCTGTATATAATGTACTGGAGGGAGAGAGCTCTTTAAGCTTTGTCCAATGAGTCCTTTTCTGTGGCAGGGTTAGTGGAACATTGTACCACGGTCCCTGCTGTCACTGTCCCAGATAATGTTCTCCTAGAAATGTGGCCAATTTAATTTTATGTTACATTCCTAAAATCTAATCCGAAACCTGTTTTATGTTGGTTAATGTTGTTCTCTTTTAGTGAGACAAAAGATAACTTAAAGGGATAGTAATGTTTCATAATAAAAGCAGCTCTAATTAATCATCATAGTATTTGGACTTTGGAGAGTGTTATTTCAATTCTGTCAGAGTTGTAGTTCCAGAGTAATTCAATGACAAAGTATCCCCCTCCCGCCCCTTTTACTGATGTAACACTGTTCAGCCAGAGCAGAAGGGAGGTGCCCAGGTAGACTGCAGAGAGGGACAGTCTTCAATTAAGATAAGGGAAAAACCTGAAAAGCTTGTCAAGGGGGGCAGGGATTTCATTGTTTTCATAGGAATAAGAGTGTCCCCTGCTGTTATCTGTCTGGTCTATGGACTGCATTCCACATCTGAGAAGAGATTGCTTACACTAGGTAAAAAGGGGTGGGAGGGGGAAACTTTGCTTGTGAATATCTCATAAACCATAAAGGTTTGAGAGATAAGACTTATATCATTCTTCATGTTTTTTTAATGCCTACAAAATAAAATAAAGTTAAAATGAAGTATTACTATCCCTTTAATGTTTTGAGATCAATAGCCATCAATATTCTATTCAGAAAGGCTGTTACAGACAATACAGCATCAGTTCTGAGATACACTATCAAGATTGCTAGGGTATCAGGAGACAGGGAGTCTTGGAGAAGGCAGGGATGGCTGAGAATATGAAAGAGTAGATTTTAGGCTTCAGGAAACGAGTAGATAATGTTAGTAGATGCTAGCATGAACTCCAGTGTATTTAAGTGTATATAACCCCAGTTCTTTTTTGATGTTAGCTTCCACTACTGCACTATACAGATGATCAAATACTACTCTATAATCTGTTGGGTTGAAGGTGAATTTGTGCTTTAGTTCTGGCTCACCAGGATGAAAATAATAGCACTGTAACTAAAATGAACTGTATCAAAGGATGAAATATTTACAGGCACATTGTCAGTGGATTTTGCACAGAATAATGTATAGGAGAAAGCATTAAAATATTGAACAAATGAAATACATTTGGTTTGGGTGATGTAAAAAATGAGACCCCTATTGAATATTAATATTGCATCTTGATTCAAAACATACTTGGATAAGATTGAATATATCCTATGTAGCATTTTTTATTACAATTTATTTTTCTTAATTATTCCTTTTCCTCTCTGTAATCTATATCTATTGATCAACATTAGTTTTTGGTGCTCTTTGAGAGGGAAGTTCCCATCTGGATGTTCCCTCATTGTAATCAAAAAGATGATGAAGGTTTATTCACATATCCTAACTGGTTAGTTTTTGGGTGATTATACTACCTTCCATTTCTAGTTACATTGGTCTTGGGGTATCATTATATCCTACTTCATAGTCTTTGTCTTTGATTAATCATCCCAGCATTTCATTTATATTGGAAGAGAGTATTAGGATTGAGTTATTTATGTTCCGTCACTGATAATTCACAATTTCTATAAGTATTGAGAAGGTGTTTGGGGAGCCAAAGAACCACTGCAGTGAACTGGGAAAGTGTCCAAGGGCGGGAAAATTATTAGTTTGACTAGCAAATCTGCAGGCCAGGTCAAATTAGACCGAGAGCTAGATCCATCTTTTGCCCACCACTGTTCTAGAAGCTGTATGTAAACTATGGATAAATGAGGTAAAATTCGTCTTACATATGCACTAGTGGAATGTAAAAAAAAAAAAAAAAGGCAACACAATATATAATGTGTCACTGAATTATTTACTACATTCCCTAGATTTGTCCATATTTCTTAAAAAGACCTAATATTCATGTATAAGACCTGTCTGAATATTAACTAATAGCCATAGGAGTCCAAGTAGTTCTATAAAGCAAATTTTACCACAATATTAATCTGTTAAACTGAAAAAAGAACAGCATGTTGTGTTTGGCCCAGGGAGATGAAAGCTTTGTTTTTCTTTTTGTGCTCGTAGCTTAATGTGCTGGAAAGACACAGGCTTTTACTGCTTTTTATTTATTCATTTTATAATAATAAATTGAATTGTATTAGATATTTTATTTGTACCCAGAATATTGTTTTCAAGTACTAGGCTTTACCACTTTACATTTTTAGTGTATATTTATAAATATATGTTAAAGGGCAAGTATCATATTTTGCCAAGTCAGCTCCATTGCAAGAAGACCTATTAAGAAAGCCTGAGGCAGCTCGGTGCAATTACAGAATGGCTCCTGTATGCAGCTTGGGTGGTCAGAAAATTGATCCCCTTGGCTGGGACACAACATGGAAGTTTGTGGCTTTCAGTTACAAACTCCATTGGGAGCTCCAGTGAGCAGAACAGGAAACTGTCCTGCATGATTCAAAAACAGGGGGAGAATGTAGGTTCTCCTTTCACACCCTCCATTCTACTCCCTTGTTGATCTGCTGGGACACACAGAAGATCTGCTCCTGTAGGAGCTGATCTGACAGCAGAACAAGACAAAACAAAAAGAGAAGAGGCTGCATCATAGGGTAGTACCATCCAATCAAGGGCAAATCCTAATTGGAAATGCTCACATGTGGAGAAGACTATTGAATCACATACATGGAAAGTAGTATATACATAAATGGAGAATTTCAACTCTGCCTCCACTCAGGTTAGAAAGATCCTACAAATCAGCTGTTCCTGGTTTTCATTTTTTCCCCTGAAAAAGTATACCAAAAACACAGTGGAATTTCTAATACTAGAACTACCTATTGTAGAGATTGGGGAGTCTTACTATATTGTAACTTCTACCTTCTATACTGAAAAGAAGACCTCTGCCCGCTATATGTATCAAAACAGGTGCAGAAGTGCACCTACAACGGGATGGGAGAGGATAACCTTGGTGTTAATAGAAGATCTCTCCCGCTGGATATACCGCATCTAACACTGAGCATATACTGTCATAACTCAATTTTGTTATATCACTATACAATACAGTGAATATTGGTCATTCAATCTATATGGTATCTTCCTTATCAGTTAGAATTTGATATATAGACAATCTGGACTGTATTTACCTGTGTCTATTTATATCTGGATTTTAAACTGCATAATTTAGGTTTTCTTATGTAGTCTGTTTTGTTTATGTATATCTTACTACTGTAAAAGCCCGTGTAAACGGGGCAAAGTCTGGGTAATGTTAACCCTTTGAGTGTCAAAGCGGTGCACATTGCGCACCTGTCTGGCACTCAGAGGGTTAAGAGGCCATTCACTGCTCCACATGATACAATCATGCGCAGTAGAGACTGCCCGAATATGGGCAGTCTCTACTGAGCATGACTGCATCGTGACAAACATCCTAGAGAATCATTATATAGGATTTTGTCATTAAATATATATTTAGTTTTGATAGGGTTCTACTATTACTTATATTTATTTATATTTATCTGTATTGTAGAATATTGCATAATCCTGCATCCTCTACAACATACAAAGCAATCAGTGAAGATAAAAAAAAAACAAATAGCAAAATGTATAGGCAATGTGAATTTTAGTATTATACAAGTGCATGATATGTAATGTCAAAAGGAGGTTGCCTGTAATTTTAAAAGCTCCATTTAAATCAGTGGGAGTTTGGAGATTTTAAATGTATACCTTATAGTGCTTATGGTGCAGTTGGTTTCCCCAGAATTTCTCCGTATCTTTTGTGCATATACCTCATCATGTGTTCTGCCATTTTAAAGTGGAGCTAGTGCTGGTTAAAAGAGCAATAGCAGTGAGTTGTAAGAAAGTTTTAGGAGGCATAAAATGACTTGGTATCAAGCCAGGCTCTTCATTTAGCCTAAATCTCTTGTGTCACGGTCAGAAAGCCTGACCGGAGTGTCCTATTAAATAATCAAGCTGTTCTGCTGATCCTAACTGTTCCTTCTTCTGCTATATAATTCTCCTCTATATGCCCCTTCTAACACGTAACAGACCTTTGCACAATCTCTCACCTACGAATTAAATTTTTGGTTATTTGCAAACAAAATTATTATTGCTTCCTTTATAAAATTCAGATTTATAAATAAAAAATACTCAGAAATGCCTTTTAGAGTGAATTTTCTTGTCTGAGGTAAAATTATCTCCTCACTGTTTGATAAATAAGCAATTTGTATGCTTTTTAATGGATAAGCTAATTCAATAATGTTCTGCCAGGAGGTTTATGATGCACGGATTAGGACCTGTACTTTTAAGCAAGAGCAGCGTAATGAATGCAAATTAATTTGCAAGATGACCACAAAGAAAATTAAAAAGTCATGTTAGTGCTGTAGAAACCATGTATTTTCTTAAAGAGATAGTAAACTCCAAAAAAAAACCTGTTAGCGAAATGATAGGAATAATAAAAAAATACTTACTGCCCTCATTCTCATCTCTCAAACCGTTATGGTTTGAGAGATGTAAGAAAATAAAGACCTCTGCTCCATCCCCTTTCTGTCTGACGAGCTGTAAAGCTGTCAGAGGCAGAATCCGGTCGCCCGACTTTAGGCAGGTCTTCAAGAGTGCTGATATCGGGATATCTAACTATAATTACTTCATCGGTATGGTCTACAACGTATGCCTGGCTTGCAAGCACACGTTGTAGACCATTCCGATGAAGTGATTATAGTTAGATATGTCGATGTCAGCGCTCCTGAAGAGCTGCCGTCTGGTCCCGGAAGCAGGATCTCATGACGTCCGCTACACAGCAGACACATGAGAAGGGGGAGGGAGAGGAGGTCTTTATTTTCTTACATCTCTCAAACCATAACGGTTTGAGAGATGGGAATAAGGGCATTACATATTTTTTTTTTATTATTCCTATCATTTCACTAACAGTTTTTTTTGGAGTTTACTATCCCTTTAAAGGAACACTAACACTTCCAAATAATAAAACTTCACTTACCTTATTGTGCGTGGTAAATGGCCACTGTGAATTACTTTTCTGTGGACTGGTTCCCCAGAAATATTTAAAGGGATAGTAATGGTTGCTTTTAACAACATTTAATATTGTAGATATTAAAAAATAAATTAATTGATGTACGTCCGGTCTCTCAAACATGTATGGTTTGAGAGATATACTCTTGTAAAGTTCCCCCCTCCCGCCCCTTTCATAGACGTCAGAGCTGTAGCTGACAGCATGAGATTCTGGTTATTTGACTGACCGGCGGCTCTTCAGCAGAGCTGAAATAGCGATATTTAGAAAGAAATAATTGGAGCTGTCTACAAAGTGTGTAGACCGTTCCAATTAAGTATTTCTTTCTAGATAGAGCTATTTTGGCTTTGCTGAATAGCCCCCGTCGGGTTGCACGACCCGAATCTCCTTCTGTCAGCTACAGCGTTGATGTCTGTGAAAGGGGCGGGAGGGGTGAGCTTTATAAGAGTATTTCTCTCAAACTATACATGTTTGAGAGACCAAACTTACATCAATTAATTTATTTCTTTAATATCTACAATATTAAACGTTGTTAGAAGCAACCATTACTATACCTTTAATTAATACTGTAGAAACAGAAAGAATGTGGGCAGCACCCGTGGGTCTTTTTAATCATATATTTAATAAAGATAGGCAAATGACAGGTCAATGTTTCGGTCTAAAACAGACCTTTATCAAGACTTCTTGATAAAGGTCTGTTTTAGACCAAAACGTTGACCTGTCGTTTGCCTATAATATCTTTATTAAATATCTGATTAAAAAGATGCACGGGTGCTGCCCACATTCTTTCTATTTCTACATTGCTATTTGGGGAATGTGTACCTGGGCCAGAAGGACATATGAGAGTGAGTGCTTTCCTCCATCTTTCCTCCGGCTCAAAAGGGAATGACAGAGAAGGCACACGGACGTCACTGTGACGAGATGTCCGTGCTTCCTGCTCCTGTGAGCATCGGTAAAACGCAGAAATCTTTGGAACCGGGTAATATTTCTGGCGACTAGTGCTACTAAGCAGCTTGTCGCCAGATGAAGAATCAATGAAGGTTAAGTTATTGCGTGGTGGTAGTTTAAGCCCTGGGGGGAAAATCTTGGGTTCAAGTTCTTTCCCCAGGAGTTGCCCACTGAGGCTTCTTCTTAATACATGGTGATCTGAAGAAAGAAGATCTGCAGGAAAGGTGAGCAAACCTTTGAGTGCTGCAAGTCCACATGTCCCACAGTGCCCCTCCACACAGGGATTTTCCTTTGGAGTTCCTTTTGCACACTCCCGCACTCATTGGGTTTATCTGTATGTCTGTTGGGTGGTTTGGAGCAAGTTTCTGTGGTAACTTAACGCTTTAGCTGCTGGTTTAGCATGGGGGGTTGTTGGTACTTTCCCTACTGGGTTCAGTGTTTATTGTGTCTAGTGACACCATTGCTCCATTCACTTCTATGGGACTGTACAGTTTGGCACATATTTCTGCAACCGCTCATCGTAGCGACTTCAGAGATGGCTTATTTTGTTTGTCTGCCCTTGCTCTGTTATCCTTTTGTGCCGTTGCATTGCACCACGTAGGGTATTCTGTACTCGTACCCAAGAGGAACGGAGAGCCCGTAAGTGCTCATCCAGAGCCGGAATCTCTTGTGCCTCGAAAGTCTCAGGGAGTGAGGATGGCTGAAACCAATAATTTATCAGAAATGGCGAACTCTGAGACGAGGAGTTAATAGCACAATTCCTGGCAAAGTCCGCCCAAGGTAACAAAGTAGCCCAGTTGTCATGGTGGTTGCTTATGTAACAACAAAGAAATTGTTTGAGGCTTTGCTTAGACCTTTTGGCAGCATCATTAGATTGGGGGTGGTATGCAGAGGAAAAGGCAAGCTGAATTCCCATTTGAGAGCAAAAGCACCTCCAGAATCGGGATACAAACTGACTCCCCCTGTCAGAAACAATAACCTTAGGTATGCCATGGAGTCGGAATACCACTTTAGCAAAAACCTCGGCCAACACCTGAGTAGAAGGCAATTTTTTGAGAGGTACAAAGTGTGCCATTTTGGAAAACCTGTCCACTGTCATAAGGATTACTGTGTAACCCATGGGTACCAGAAGTTCCACCATGAAATCTATGGACAGATGGGACCACGGACGGTCCCCATTCAGAATGGGTTGCAGGAGTCCCGCAGGCAGGCTTCTAGGGGATTTGCTTTGGACACAGGTAGGAAAGGCTGCCACGAAAGCAGAACAATCCTTTCTCAGACTCAACCACCAGAATAAACGAGAGATTGCCCATATTAACTGGTCGCGCCCAGTATGACCAGCAGTCTTGGAAGTATGATAAGTCTCCAGGAGTTTAGTGCATAGTCGGACTGGCACAAAACACCTCCCTCTAGGTTTCTATGCAGGGGCAGAAGCCTGGGCTGCCAAAATCTCCTCTCCCAAGGGAGAGGTGATACTAGTTCGAATAGTGGCCAGAATATGATCAGCCGGAATGATTGGGGAAAGAGGGGACTTCCCTAAAATCGGAACAATATTGGAGAGATAATGCGTCTGCTCTGATGTTTTTAGAGCCCAGAAGGTAAGAAATGACAAAGTGAAATCTGGAAAGGAACAGTGCCCATCTGGCAGACAAACGTTTGGCCTCTGACAAGTAGGTCAAATTTTTATGATCCGTAAGGATCAGAGTCAGTGCATTAGTACCTTCTAGAAGGTAGCGCCATTCTTTCAGCGCCTAAATTATAGCCAGCAATTCTCTATCGCCTATGTCATAAATCCGCTCAGCCTTGGATAATTTCTTAGAAAAATATCCACAGGGAAGGGAGTTTCTCCTGGAGCCGAGTGCTGAGACAGGAGGGAGCCTACTCCCATCTCAGACGTATCAACCTCCAAAGTAAAGGGCAGGGTGGGATTAGGGTGTACTAATATTGGTGCAATAGAAAATGCTGCTTTCAGCTTTTCAAAAGCCAATAACACTCTGGGAGACAAATTCGAGGCGACGGCGCCCTTGCAAGTCATTTCAGTAAGTGGCTTGACCACCGATTAGAAGTTTTTAATGAACTTCCTGTAATAGTTTGTAAAGCCAAAAACCTTTGAAGCGATCTTAGTCCTACCGGACGAGGCCATTCCAATATAGCGGATAATTTTTGGGGGTCCATCGCGAAACCAGAGGCGGATATCACATACCCCAAAAAAGTCACTTGTGACTTGTGAAATTCGCATTTCTTTAGTTTGCAGTGTAATCTATTCTCTCTCAACAATCGTAGTACCCTTGACACATCTGCATGATGAGCCTCCAAATTGGGTGAATGGATTAGTATGTCGTCTAGATATATGACAACTGAGGTTTGCAGCAAATCACTCAGGACATCATTAATAAGTTCCTGAAAGACAGCAGGAGCGTTGCACAGCCTGAAGGGCATAACTAGATATTCATAATGACCGCATCGGGTGTTAAATGCTGTCTTCCATTCATGTCCTTCCTTCATACGGACCAAGTTATATGCTGCCCTTAAGTCTAGCTTGGTAAATACCTTAGAACCCTTTAATCTATCAAAGAGCTCAGTGATTAAGGGTATTGGATAGGCGTTTTTTTGTCATCAGTTTATTCAGTCCGCGAAAGTCAATACAGGGGCACAGCTCCCCATCTTTCTTTTTAACAAAAAAAGAACCCTGCACCACCCGGTGAGGTAGAGTTAGGGATTATACCTCTGGAGAGAGCATCGGACACATACTTCTCCATGACCCTCGTCTCCTCCACTGATAGTGGATATACACGGCCCTTGGGAGGAGTAGCTCCTGGAATCAATTTAATCTCACAATCATAAGGCCTATGAGGAGGCAACGCACCTGCTTGTGCTTCGTCAAATACGTCCCTGAAGGCCATATATTCCTCAGGCAGGACTGAGGCAGAGATACAAAGTAGTCTCGTATGACGTGTGAGACAAGTGTTAGTGCAATTAGAGACCCAGGACAAGATGTCACAGCTTTGCCAATCAGTCCTGGGGTTCTATGCCTGTAGCCATGGAAACTCCAGGACAATAGCATAATGGGGGGAATTAATAACCTGGAATTTCAGAGTTTGCGTGTGAAGTGCTCCTACTCTTAGGGTTAACGGAAGCGTCTCCTGAGTGATATGCGAGGGTTGTAGGGACCTTCCATCAATGGCTTCAATCGCCAAAGGAGAGAAGCGAGTCTGCAATGGAATAGCGTGCTTGCCTACAAACTCAGCATCAATAAATCCTGCAGCTCCTGAATCCAGCAATGCAGGCACAGATACAGAAGAGTCGGCCCACGATAGGATAACCTCCAGCATAGGCTTACCCTTTACCATCTCCGGGGACTGAGTAATTCCACCTAAGATCTGTACCCGGGCGTTTCCCAAACGCACTGGACATAACCTTAAGGAGGTGATCAGGTTTCCCACAGTACAAACAGAGGCCCTCCCTCCTCCGAAAGGCGAGTGGCCCCCAACTGCATGGGTTCACTGCCAGAGGAGTCAAGTCCAGGAGGTGTTGGAGGCGAGGGAGGAATGAGTGGGTGAGTAAAGCTAGGTGCCAATCGAGATAGAAGCCTACGCAGGCGTTCCTTAAACAAGGGTCCCTCCCAAATCCGTGTGTCAGTCAGGATAGTAAAAGACATGAAATCGTCCAAATCTCTAGGCAAGTCATGGGCAGCAATCTCATCTTTGATCATATCACACAGACCTTGGGAGAAGGCCGCCACCAAGGCCTCGTTATTCCAACCCACCTCCACCTCCAAAGTATGACATTCTATTGCGTACTCGGCCACAGTTTGAGCCCCCTGGAGGATGGTCTTAAGGTGATTGGAGGCCGAGACTTGACACCCTGGTATGTCACAAACTCTACGGAAACCACCCACAAATTCCATAAGGTTATATATAATCTGCTTACCCATCTCCCATAGCGGATTGGCCCAAGCCAAGGCCTTGCCACACAAGAGTGAGATCAGAAATGCCACTTTACTGCGCTCGTTGGGAAAGCTATGAGGTACCATCTCCATGTGTATACCCACTTGGTTTAGAAACCCACAACAGAGACCTGGGTCCCCATCATACCGCTGCGGAAGCTTAGCTCTACTGGAGAAACCCCTGATCATGTCTGCTTCAGGGGCGGTAGGGGCAACCTGTGCCGAGGCAGAAGCGGTGGAGGCCACCGGTTGCTGGACAGGGAGGTCAAGGTGTGCCGTACAGTTCAACAGAGTCTGTAATGCTAGCAACATATGATCAAAACATTGATCCTGTGCATCAACCCTGGTTATGATATTCTGTAAAGAAGGGTTACCCGTCTTGTCCGCAGACAAGTCCCTTTCGTACTGTCATGGTTCAGCAAGAAAACACAGGACAAGTAGTAAAAGGTAACGCCAACTTTATTAGGCAGAAACAATGAAACAGAAATATCACAATAGATGGTAATAAAGAGAAGCACACAACGGAACGAGCAACAACTACCAGAAAGGTAGGTCTCAGCGATGGGACAAGGAGTAGTCTGCAATGCCACAGGTCCGCACCTGGGAGAAGCCAGACAAAATAGGAAGGCAACCAGGAGTAAGTCTGCCAGAGCCACAGGCCCGCACCAGATTGTAACTTCACCGAAGGCCACACTAGAGTGTAGTTAGAGCCACAGGTCAGCGCCAGAATGGGTAGTTAGACAAGCCAGGGGTCATGCATGGAGCGGGTAGTCAGCCAGAGCCACAGGTTTGCACCAGATAGTATATCCACTGAAGCATTGGCATGCTGGATACGCAGTGGACAGAGCCCCAGGTCAACACAAGAACGGGTAGTCAGACAAGCCAGGAGTCAAACACGGAATGGGTAGTCAGCCAGAGCCACAGGTCTGCACCAGAATGGTTATCCGACAAAGCCAAGGGCCATACATGGAGCGGATAGTCAGACAGAGCCACAGGTCAGCACCAGGTCGGGTAGTCAGACAAGCCAGATAATGCACAGAAAGTCAAAATATAGAACTGCACTGGACACCAACGAAAGGGCGACTGAGCCCTGTGTCCAGGCAGCTTAAATAGTAAAGGTACAGGAAGAGGAGGAGTAGCCAACAGGTGGCTGTCCCTTTAAATGGAGCACACGTCCATGCCCTTGGAAGTGTGCCCAAATGATGACATCACCCACATGCTGGAACGCCGACAGCAGGAGCGGCTAGAGCCATGCATGGACCCAGTAGGCGGCTGAGCCACCAGGACAAAAGACGCGGCCAAGCTGCAACTGAGAATAAATGGCAGAGAGTGAACACAGGATGCAGCCGGAGCCGCTGGATAAACTCTGGGGCATTTGTATAAAAGTAAAAGTGTATTGGGACAAACCAACTGCACCCTATGGAAACAATTAAAGTTCCCAGAATGGCCATTCATTTAATCCTATGAGTGCCAAAGTGACTAAATGCCCCTTTAAATCTTTTGAATATGACCCCTTTAAAATATTTTTCTACAAGATGCCTAACATGCCTTAACTGAATTAACGAGATGTACTGCAGCTCCAGGAGAAGTTGAATGATATTAGCAACTACTATACCATGCCATCTTTACATTATTGCAGAAGCAGTCTTCATTTGCTTGTTAATGTTTAAAACTTTGAGTGCCAGAGTGGTATGCAACGAATTGCAAAGCAATGTGTTGCATACCTCTCTGGCACTCAAAGTGTTAAGTCGTAGTAGAAGGTTATTTGCAATTTAAAAAAGGGGTTGGTGTGCTAGACCTGTACTATGAATGAGTGGATATGATTATATATAACAAGTGTATGCAACACTTTACAATTTAAAGGGGTAGTAATGTTTCAAAATAAAAGTAGCTCCTATTAATCTTCATAGTATTGGGACCATGGAGAGTGTTATGCCAATATTGTTAGAGTTGTAGTTCAAGAGTAATTGAATGATAAAGTATCCCCCTTCCACCCCTTTAACCTAGTGTAAGCCACCTCCCCTCAGATATGGAATCTGGTCTCTTGACGGACAGGTCACAGCAAGGGTCAATCTTCTTACTGTGAGAACAATGAAAACCCTGTCCCCCTTGACAGGTTTTTCAGGTTTATACTCTTATGCTAATTGAAGATTGTTCCTCTCTGCAAGCCATCTGGACAACACCTTTCTGTTCTGAGGTAAGCAGTGTTACATCAGTAAAAGTGACAGGAGGGGGATACTTTATCATTCAATTTCTCTTGAACTACAACTCAGACAGTATTAAAATAACACTCTCCATGGCCCAAATACTATGAAGATTAATTGGAGCTGCTTTCATTTTGAAACATTACTTCCCCTTTAAGAATTTGTACTACATACACAAATATTGGGTAGAAATAATCAAAGACTATAATGATACCGCAAGTCTTATTCTGCATACAACTTATTAATCAGTAAGACCTCCTAACATATCTCTTCAAAAAATAAGACTCGTTCAGTATCAAATGCTAGTATTGCCTGTCTTTTGGTCGTAATACCTAACTTTTATTAATTTTTCATTAAAAACATGGTCATTTCCAGTATCCTCTTTACTATTAGAGCTTTGAATTAAAAACAGCATCCCATAATAATATGGTCACTGAACCGAATAAAAGTAAATAGCAGCCTAATATAGGCTATTGCCCTCCTAGCCAGTTATATCTTCATTCATTAAGAGTCTGATAGAAGACGTGTCCTATATTCAGGGTGTTATATAATCCAATTTAATGATCTATAGTAGGAGTTAATTAAATCCTATAAACTATATATGCTGTTGATATAAATAGCATAAACGGTTAACATTACTGTCATAGGTAGTTTTCCTATTAACTTTGCCTTTCACTGTTGTTTGTGTATAGCCCAATGTCCTAGTGTAGTGAAGCAATGGCTTTTTTACAGTGTTTAAGCTTTCCGTTACCATATTTCTATTACCATTAAGTTGCAGGTCTTTCTACTGGGTTGGATAACCTATAAAACTCTCTATTCTTTATGTAGAAAGATAGCACAATATAACAGCTTTATATATATGAATTATTGTACTGTTAGGTCAAACCAAATGGTATATGTAATTTGGAGAGAAGGGTTATACTTTCCTATTCTATTGATGGAATATGATACGGTTTGCTAATGTATTACTGCAGGGATTATCCTTAGTGTTAGGGTTTCCCTTTACCATATCCTTTACACCATTTGAAAGTGAGTCTTACTAATGGGGTATGTGACTAAAGACAACCTGTATTATTATTATACTGAGTCAGTGACCATAGTAGTATTCAATGCTGATTGGCTGATTGTAATTCAAATCTCTAATAATGATAGGATATTGGAAGTGAGCATGTTTTTAATGGAAAATAAAAGTTAGGTATTAATGACCAATAGACAGGCAATACTAGCACTTTGATACTGAACGTGTCTTACTTTTGAAGCGATATGTTAGGAGGTCTCACTGATTAATAAGTAACCACACATATTTTTTCTTTGTTTCTTTTTTGTTGAATGTAAGGATTTGGACAAAACAGGATGACAAGTATTTAGCAAAGTGAAACACTGGAAGTGGGGTTCCTGCTTAAAATCTTACAGTCTAAAGTGGGGAAGGGAGATATATAGAAAGACACAAGGGTTAAGTGTGGAATACATTACTCCCTTTCTGGTCAGATAGGGGAACATAAGTAAATAAATTATAAGAGCCTTGGATGTACAATATCAGTGCCTTCAAGTTTGTTGAAGCCTTGTTGAGGAGGTGAAATTATAAGCACGGCTTGAAGACTGCATGAGAAGTGCAGTGGCACAGTCTGGGAGGTAGAGCATTCTATAGATAAGGAACAAGTAGGAAAAATGGTTTAATATGAGAGAGAGATATAGACACAAAGAGGGAGTGTACGGAGTATGGAGGCAGGAAGGCCAGAGAGAAGAAGACTACAGTAGTCCATACCGAATAGGATGATCGTGTGTGTAAGAATGTATCTGTGGAGGAAGGGATGGAGTTTTGCTCTTATGCAAGAGAAGCAGCAGGATTTGGCAACAGGATTAATATTAGGAGAGAATGAGAGAGCAGAGAGCAGCAACAGTTATCACCCCTAGGCACCATGCCGCTGATATTGGATTTATGGTAGTGCCATTTATTGTCACTTAGAAGGGCACTACTGTGCCATATGTAGGCGGGAAGAGTAGTATCTCAGTTTTTGAAATGTTGAGTTTGAGGTGTCTATGAGCCAAATGTTACTGTGTATAGAGAGACCAGAAGCAGTACTATAACAGAACCTTGAGGAACACTAACAAAGAGTTGGACAGTGGAGGATAAAGAGGTGGCAAGGGAGAGATTGATGGATCAGTTAGATAAGAGGACAGTCAGTTCGGAGCGAAGTTACGGAATTTGGAGAAGGGGAGCATGATCAACAGTTTCAAAAGCAGTTGAGAGATAAAGCAGGACAAGTATTGTATACTGACCTTTTGATTTGAAACTGTGTAGATCTTTGATCACTCTTGTTGAGCAGGTTGTGTGTGTTAAGGAAGCCAAGCAGGTGGGAGTAGACTAGACGTTCCAAGAGACTAGTGGCAAAAGCAGGAGAGAACCCTTTAGCACTATGCATGCTAAATATAATAAGTGTAAGCTGTTTAAGTGTAAGATGTTTAATTTGCACAGTGCTACAAGCAGATGGTGATTGATGGTGCTTCAGGTAATACAAACAGTTGTAACCCTGTTTTTTCCTGTTTTTAAATGTATCCCTCATTGTTTGACTACAGCTTCTTGTACAGTTTTTAATTAGTAAAGGTACAATTTTGTATAGGTTTTTTTTTTCCTAAATTGGTAGGGCTCTGTTTTAGAGTACCCGTCCCTAATTCCTGTCATTCCAGAAGTACCCTTGTTAGATAGGGGAGATTCTTCCCCTTCCATCAAGGGTAGGCATAGAGGTTTTAATACCAAATAATCACATGACCATCAATTAAAGTCTTGTATGTTGAGTTTTGGGGGCTCTCTTTTATATCCCCTTTCTCTGTCATCCAGTGTGAAACAGGGCAGAGCTCTTTAACACCTTAGCAACACATGACATGCCAGGACTGTCACACTGGTCTGGACGTTAAGGAATTCTGTGATGCCAGCATGGCTGCATGCTGCTCTGCCATCCCAGAATGCACTGAAAGGAAAAAAAGTGCCCTTGTCCTCTAGGACAGCCCACCACCAGATTGGGCCGTCCTTAAGGGGTTAAAAATAGGTCAGGCCTCTGAGGTGGAGACTTCCATCTTCCCTCCACTTTAACCCTGCCTCTTATACCATGTTTCAAGTGACCTTCCAGAAAAGAGGGTGTACAGCACTGTTCTTTTACTTAGACTTCTTTTTTATTTTTTATTCTTAACATTATTGGACGGTATAATTCCCCCAGAGGTTAGCTCCCATTAACTGGATTCCTTGTTCATGGATTGCTCAGTTCACAGGTTCATTTCAGTAACCTAGGTCCTCTGAAGGTTGACTTGACTTTCTAAGTCTTTACATCACTAATGAGCTTCTCAGAGGCTTTTCATTGTACTGCAAATGGGAGCCTGAACACTGAAGCTACAGGTTTGTTAACCTCTTGAGTGCTGTTGTTCTGTCCTTATGTTCTACTGATACCCACTGGGATACAGTGTTTTTTTGCCTCAAATGCACTCTATTCTTAGTCGTTTATTATGTGTGTGTTCTATATGGCTGCTTTATGTATAAGGACTATTAACACTCTCTGTTCTTTATCTCTGTTTTCACAACTCTTGGGTAGTTCTCCTTATGGAATCTACTTATTTCCCTGAGCTTTTCTATTGATTTGATACAAATACAGTTGTTTTCCAGCTTTATTCTTTTCTTTGTGTGTTTGAAAACTTGACATGACCCCTTTAAGATCTGGTTACTACGTGGAGGCCATATTTATTTTACACAAGATTATTTTAAGGGGCATATCTCTGTCTCTGTTAATCTCTCAGGGATCAGAGTGGGCTTGAATTAAATCAGATGACCTGACTTTTATATGGGTCACCTTGGAGACGCTGTCAAGACCTCGGAAGGGTTCATTTAGCATGTATTACAAAACTACAACCACAAAATTCCCTGTTTCCCAGGTTTTCTGAGGTGGTCCTTCAGTAGCCATCTTTCTTTGTCATGGCATATACTACACAGAGTCTGGTCTCTCACTCTTTCCTATAATTTTATTGCCTTGCAATCCAATAAGTAGTTTTTTTACTTTTACATTTCTGGTTTTTGTACTACTTTCATCCTATTTTAGGGGGCTTCTTCTGGACATATCAGTATCCAAGAGCCACATGGACAAATCCGAAGCCAAGGATTCTGGGGTCCCTGTAACCCCTGTAACCCATTGTTATTCATAACAGACCAGAGAATATTCTGGTGCTCTATGTCCCTCCTGCACTTTGGCCCATTCTTCAACTCCAGGGCCTTCCCCTGCTGAGCAGGAACCAGTTTGGGTTAAGGCTCTTATCTCTTCAGTCTTTTCTATCCTGTCATCTATTCAGTCAGTCCTAAACTCTTGGTCTGGAAGACTTTTGCCCTCCGTTAGGCATTTAAGTCATTTTTTTGGTTGGGGATTCCAATGAGGAGGAAGATAAGACTGATTGGAATTATTTTTATTCCTCCCTGTCATTGGGGGATGTCTACAAGTAGGAATCGTGCCCATTGACCAAGGGATTTATCACAGTGGTCCTGGACATACTTCAGGTCTCCAACCCCTCTGTTTCTAGCTCCTCTTCTCCCCATACCTTTGAAAGACGTAAGAAGGCAGTACCTTCTTGGACCAGGTCCTTGTAGAAGAATGGAAAATGCATGATAGAAGATTGTTTCTTATCAGGCACATCTCTAATCTGTCATATGGAAAAGAGAACAATAAGCTACACACCATATTAAACCACAAACATAGATAGGGAGCGGTACCTTATTATTTCAGTGTAATCTTGCAGATGAAAGGGAACCACAGAAACTCGGTGCAAACTCATCCGATACTCCACCACCAGACACACGAAATTGCATAAACACTGAAGACTCGGCTGCACACGAGAAATGAAGTAGTAGCGTGTAATGTAAAATATCCTTTATTGATATCCACTTTAAAAAATACACACTTATCCATAGAAAATGGGAGCAGGGTTTGGAGGTAACAAAACAAAAGAAAGGAAGCGCTAGGTGTATGACATGTTTCGCGCTATCTTAGCGCTTACTCATAGACCAAAAGGCAATGCCACACCCCCTTACTAATATAACGTGTATACTAAGGTGAAAGGTTAAAAACATAAAACCAACTGCTTCCAATTTTTTCCAAAAGATGGAAAGAAAAGTAACTCTACTCGATGCCAATCAGCATGAAAGAGTAACATTATATGCTGATAACGATACAATCCAATCCACGGACAGTTACTCAATATACTAAAAATATATATATCCAAACAGCACAAAAAGTCATTACAATACATCTAATCCACATTCAACACTATGACAGATATTAATCATAATAAAATTCACCATTATTTCAAAGGATAATAATAATACTGGACAATCTTATTATATAAGGACTTTCCAGAAGGAGCCATATGTACCCATTAAGATAAACTATATAATATCCCTATATTCAAAAGCTCCTTCATTAAAAGAATATCCAAATTAAAATTAAAAGACATGACTAATGTCCCAATCGGAGTTTAAACCCAATGGCACACATGTTCCCAACTGGAAAATCCAATGGGCTTCACGTTTGGCATCTCTAATCTGTACCTCTTTTAGGCTAAAACTTTTATGCAGTGGGCTACTCCACCTATAGTTGATACCTCTATTTCTTGCCTTGCTAAGAACACTACTGTGCCTCAAGCAGATTTTGTGGCTCTTTAGAATCAAACTGACAACTCTTGGATTCTTTATTGAAGGCTAATTTTCAGCCATGGTGCCACCTTGCGATCCATTTTTGCTACATCCTGTGTAACTAGAGTTATGGATACCTGGGGTGAACAGCTTTTGGGTGCTAATCAAGGGGATGTTCCCAAAGAAGAACTTTAATTCTGCTCTCCAAGATTCTTGAGGCAAATGCATACTTTGCAGAAGTGGCCTTTGATCCCGACGAGTTTTCTGGAAAAGCCTCTGCCTTTTCAGTGGCTGCATGTCACACTCTGTGGCTCAAGATTGTCTCTTCCCTTGTGGAAAAACCATTTGTTTGGCCCTGGCCTAGACCAGGTCATCAGTAACTGTGGGCAAGAGTACCTTGTTGCCTCAGATCCCTCCAAAAAGTGCCTTTTCCCTAAGAGTGCCATGGCGTCCATTACCCTCTCCAGTATGGGGCACATAGGGTTCAACCTCCTCAGGCTCTCCAAGCATGCTCTACCCCAAAGTCCAAACTTGGGCAGTCAAGAAGACTGCTTAGAAGCCTAAAGCTTACAAGCCCACTTTCGTATGTCTCTGCCCGTTGGGGGTCACATCTGGTTTTTCATGACACATGGGAGACTTCAGTGATGGATCAGCAGGATTTGCAGGTAATTTTGGAAAGGTGCCACATAGACTTCTAATGCCTTCCTCCTCAACCTTTTCTTTTTGTCCAGAGTTCCTCGGAATCCAGCAGCTGCTTATCAACACTGTATCTTCCCTGCTAGAAAAGCAGGTGTTGGTTCCTGTTCTAGCACAGAAGCTCTTCACTTGTTTCTACTCAAATCTTTTCCCAGTGCACAAAAAAGGTGGCGGCTGCCATCCTATTCTGGAATTAAAATGCCTCAACCAATTTCTGCTAGCTCTGTGGTTCAAAATGGAACCTCTAAGGTCTGTCATCTCATCTTTGTGTTGTAGGGAGTTTCTTGCCTTCCTAGATCTCCAAGATGCTTACCTACAGTGCTTTGCCTTTCAGAGCAGTCACATACAGTACACTACCCTCACCTTTGGTCTGGCATCTGCTCTCAACAAAGGTCATGTCTACTTTGGCAGCACATACCGGTGCTCAAGGAAACACCTTGATCCCTTATCTGGATGACCTTTTACACACGGAGCCTTCAGGGGCAACTCTTTGCTCACAGATTCAAAAGTGCATTTGTACACTGGAGCAGCACAGTTGGGTGCTTAGTTTCAAGAGATCGTCTTTGGTTCCTTCCCAGGTTCTTCATTTCCTAGGTATGAAGTTCATTGCCCTTCAAGGGAAGGTGTTTCTGCCAGAAGACATGAACCAGTCCTTGACCATTCAGGTGTCATGAACGATATCAAGGTCATCTGCAATTAGGATTTTGGGCTACTTAACCTCTGCCCTGGAGGCAGTACCCTTTGCTCAGTTTCACACAATGGAATTACAATTGGACATTCTCCCAGACACCAGTCTCATCTGTCTCATGTCATGTCCCTATCTCAATGGATGAAGGAAGACCTTCGCTGGTGGCTTCATAGATCCTATCTGATGCAGGGGCATCTATTTGTCATCCCAGAGTGGGTTGTGGCTACCACGGCTGCAGTTCTGTTGGGCTGGGGTGCTACCCTGGCTCCCCTGGGCCATAGAGAAGAGTCTTCTATCAATACTCTGGAATTATTGGTGACCTGCCTAGCGCAGTGCCTCTGGTCACATTCCTTGTCAGGGTCTCCAGTGAGGATACAGTCAGACAATGCAACAGCTGTTGCCTTCCTCAGTCATCAGGGAGGACCAATTGTCCTCAAATGCCACACATGATAATTGTAACCCTTTAATGATTTAAAAGATTAAATCAGCATAAATTGGTTCTTATGGTACAGTTGCACTAATACAACTTAGTGTATCAGACTCAGTGAATCAAATATGTTTTGTTGGTTTTATTGAGCTAGTGTCATAGAGCACATACATGATAGCTTGTCATGGTATCTGGCATCAAATGTATGCGTCATTTCATAATGTTTGAACAAGCCTGGTCCATTATCTGAACTCAGGTGACTGATGACTGACATTCATATTGTTTTTATGACAGCCCTGCACTTATTTGCAAAGATACAAAATAAATTGATGTATTTGCTGTCTTGATGGCAGGAGTACTACAAGTGACGTATGCTATGGATCTAATTTATATTACGACTGATATAGCAGAATATTTATTTGTTATAAATAATGTAAAATTGTACATACTATAATGCATGTAATAAATAGCCACACAGAGTTGTCTTTTATGTGTTGCTTTATCATTTTATGATTGAAAGAAAATGACAGTGTGAAACCAGCATGGGTCAAAGTCCTTTCCCCTACAGATACACATTCCCCACTATACACTGGTAGGAAAAGACTTGAAGAAAATTAATAAGGCTTCTGACTTCAATTCAGTTTAACAATCTACTTTATTTAATCCCTTCAGTCTCAGAGGGTTCTGTACTGCTGCAGCAGAAGAACTAAAGTTAGCTTCATACTGTAGTAGATCTCTCAGTTGCAAGTTTTTTAAAGAACCAGAAGCAGGTTAGTACAGTCTTAACAACAAGTCTGACTATATTAAAGAGGGGGGTGGGCAGTTCATTGCTCCTTAATGCCTTGCACACCCCTCTGGTGCACAGTATGTTAAAAATGGGCTATTCGAAAACCAATGCTTGCTGTTTGCAGACGTTAAAGCCTAATTTGATTTCATGGCTGCTGCAAATTAATGATGTGTATGTGAATAATGGATTAGATTCAAGTGACTGTGCTGTACTTGTTAAAGGCAACTGGAATGCTGCTGTACGTTAGGGCATGGGGGCATAGCTAAACAGGTTTGTAACAATGGACTGGCTATTTAAATGGATAGTAACATTTAATATAAAATAACATTTATATTGTAAGGTTTATCTTCCAGACTAAAACATGGATATTCATTCTGTTGAAAGTTGTGGTGTTCAAAAGTTGTAGCAGCTCAAACTTGCATTTTTAGGTACAACATCTCAATGGCCTGAAATATTACGGCGGCGCTGGTGCTACACCACCATATGGAAGTTTATGTTCAAGTGTCCGTAGGATGATGTAGCAATAGCACCACTGTAACATTTCAGGCCATTGAGATGTTGAACCTAAAAAATGCAAGTTGTTGTACCCAGGAGGATAAAACTTACAATATAAATGTTACTTTATTTTAAGTGTTACTATACCTTTAAGAATTAAAGGCAGAAGGATTTGTTATTTATTTCTAACGTAGTCCTTAGTGACATACATATATGTACAGAGAGATACACGTAGAGAGGGCCCTGTTTGGTTGAGTTTATAAGCTGGATAATGTGTTTGTGTCCATCACATCCTATATAATAATTTGCTAAGTTGTGTGTAACGCCCGACATGCGCAGTAGACACTGCTGCGCGTGCAGCAGTCATGCACAGTACAGACTGCCCGCGCCGCGGCTGATACAGAGCTCTGTATCAGCACTGGCGCGGGTAGTCTCTGCTGTGCGTGACTGCCCTGCGACCGGCTGCCAGAGGCACTGTGGCCCGTGTAACGGGCTGTTCAACTAGTAAACATTATATTATGATAGGTGGTAGTGCTGAACAATAGAGCAAATGGATAGCAGAATGCACATATAGAATTACACTCAAAAATGTGGAAAGGATTGCCTTTCTCTGTGCCTGTGATGGTTACTTTCCACCATTTGCACCAAATGTATGAATGTATTTAGGCATTCCAATTCTCTGAGCTTGAGCATAGAATAAGGATGATGACTAAGTAAAACGAGTGCAAATCTGGGGCAAACCAACAGTACCAAAGGGAGAAGTAAAAATTCTTATTGATTTATAGTAGTCTTAAATTGAGAGAGAGTTGAAGACCTCTGCCATTCAAGGGATTAATAGTCCCCTTCAAATCATTTGGAATTTTGGGAATTTTTATTTGTTCTCTGTGGTACAATTGATTTGCTTTAGAATTGCACCATTTTTCAAAGTACATCAGCCTCACTATGTATAAACTGGGCACAGAGGAAATTCTTCCTTTATCTTACTCCAGCTGTAGGGGTGGTGTGAAGGAGTTGTTTGCATAGAAGCTGTGAGCTGGAATGTAATAATGTATCTGTACTTAAGCACAGGCAGGGGTGGATTGTGATGCTATACCAGCCCGAGGGATTTTTTTAAAGCGGAAGTTTCAGATCTTACTAAGTCGCCATGCAGTCATTAAACTCATGACGACTAGCTTGGAAATCGATGTCTTACCTTTAAAAAATAGCAGATGTAAAGAAATCCTTGCCGTTTGGGGACTGACGGGCAGGTTATTGCAGACTGCATGCCTGTGCCATCAGTCCCTTCCAGTACCATATGGTGTACTTCAGTGCTACTCAGTGAAGACCGGGACTGACAGTATAGACACACAGACAAGATGTCTGTGTTGTAGCCTGGGTCCCGGTCTCCAAACAGCAAGGATTTCTTTACAATCTGCTATTTTTTAATGGTAAGACATCGATATCCCAAGCTAGTCGCCATGCGTTTAATGAATGCATGGCGACTTAGTAAGATCTGAAAGTTCCACTTTAAACTGGCCCACTATCTGGTATTCCATTCTGTGTGCATGTATTAACACTTTAATTACCAGAGGTACACACAATGCATTGCTCAGCACTGCGTGGTGCACCACTTTGGCAGTCAGAGGATAAAATACAGCTCTAGAAACTCCCAGCTCTTTTCCCCGCTCTTTTCCCCGCTCTGTCCCCATGCCCCCAGCCTATTACCCTCTCTCTCTTTCTACCTACAGCCCACTTGGCAGTGCAGGAGAAGGCAAAGCTTCTGGGTCCTAAATAACAGTTTAAACATGCATTAACTTCGCTGTATTGAAAACTCTTATCAACCTACTGTATGCATTGCTAGAGAGGCATAACTGGTCATTGTTAACCCCTTAACCCAATGTATGCATTGCTAGAGAGGCATAAATGGTCATTGTTAACCCCTTAAACTACTGTATGCATTGCTAGAGAGGCATAACTGGACATTGTTAACCACGTAACCCACTGTATGCATTGCTAGGGAGGCATAAATGGTCATTGTTAACCCCTTACCTTATGTCTCTGCAGCATACAGTGAGTTATCGGTTATTAACCCCTTGTATGCCAGAAAAAGGTGTACAGCAATGTGGTGTTCTGTGATTAACCCATTGAATGCCTCCTAGGTGTACAACACGTTGCACAGGAATGTGTACCTCACTGATTAACCCATTGTGTGCGAAAGAGACATAGCTCATATGTAATTAACACCTTTATTCGCCTTTCTGGCATACAAGAGGTCAATTACTGATTCATTATGCCTCTATAGCATGCAAGGGGTTAAACAGTCAGGTACACATTCCTGTGCACCTACAAGGAATTCAGTGGGTGAATCACAGAATAAAACAATACTGTAAACCTCTCTGGCATGCAAGGGGTTAATAACCAATAATGTATAACTCTTTATAGCATATAATGGGTTACAGGGTTGACAGATCGTAATTTATGCCTCTTTAGCAATGCTGACAGTTGGTTACTCTGAATTTAATAATACAGAGTTAAATTATTAGGTATTTATGACCCAGGTGATCTCACCCCTGAAGCCCACGTTGTTGTGCATGCGAGGCACAGCTCACTCTACAGAGCCCATGCAGCATGGAAGACTAGGTCCTCTGATCGGTATCTGTCCCACCCCCAAGGATGGAGTAGTTGGCTTTGCTCTGTCTGCAGTATGTGTCCTACTGTAGTGCATGATGAGCAGGCAAAGTCATGCTTGGGGGATGGACAGATACTGATCGGAAGACACAATCTTCCCTGCTGCACTTGCTCTGGTGAGTGATCTCTGCCTCACATGCATACCAATATGGGCTGGAGAGACGAAGTTATCTGATCTCCTCAATGCTACCGAGTGGGATACCCAATCCCCCAATAGGACAATCCACCCCTGAACACAGGCATAGTTTATTGAAACTGTATATAGCACAAATTGTTTGATCCTTAGACCCTGAATTTTTGTAAAAACTGTGAGATTTTAAATCACAGAGAGTTCCCTAGAATGTTAATATCACACAGCTGGGCGTACGGTTCTGCTAGTAATGTACCATTTTTTGTAGTTTCATCCCAGATCTGTAATGCAGAATATAACATCACAGAAGTAGTAAACTACATTATCACGTGGCTAAAAATAAGCATAGCTTGCAGACATATTGCATGTCATCTGGCTAATTAAGCATTTTATACACCATAGCACAGAGTGCATCTAAATACTCACACATGGTGCAGGAAATTGGTCTCCCTTTGTGTTCAATGTGGCTACATTTTTAGCACAGAGTGCAATTAAATAGTAGCACCCTCTTGTATGGCAGCATAAAATCAACACAACACAGTGAGGTGGATGTATGAAGTACAAGGGCAGTGCACATTGTGATATACCCATATATATGAATTCAACTGAATCTGTATTTGCATGAATATAATATGCACCTCTTGTGCAATTATCTAGGTGCACCATTAATTTACTCCACCCATGGAAGAGGTGTAAAGTAAATGAAGGGTTATTTGGCTTGGTGTTTTGTGACTACATAGTACATAGCTTGTGTCTGGTTTCAGATAAAGAGCAGGTCCACATTTCCTACCCTTTGTAAGTAGATTTCTTAAAGAGACACTGACAATGCAAGGAGTCCAAGGGGAAGAAAGTATCTTCTTGTGCTAGAATTGGTAGCTCTAAGTTCAGAAGCATCTAGGAAATGGATTACTACCTAGTAAAACAGGACTAAATATCCTACTCTAACTGACTGAAACACCTTGGTGTGCCTGGTGCAAACAAAGAAATTATTTTCAAAACAGTATGATAAAATCCACATGATTATGTTTTTTTTTTTTTTTTTTTTATCTGATGCCCTATAGTCAGTTTCTGTTTCCAGCTTGGTTAGGGCATTTAGTGTGCCTAAGAAAATAAGGAAAGGGTCAATGGTTAATTGATTCTTGAACTTCATGTTTCTTTTATGCAAATACATTTGGCAGGATGGATGAACATCTTTCACACAAACTAAGTTATGTGCTTACTACATTATGCATCACTACATACACAGTCTAGTTACCTATTTATCACTAGCCTTCAGAGTGTAACTTTTCTATGACTTCTGAATAATACATTTTAGATCATTCTACTTCATGCTTGCTACTTACTTGCTTTGGGTCATTCAAGGGACAGTAATATCCCATAAAAAATGCTTATAGTTTTGTAGAGGTTAAAAAAATAAAGTATATGCCACAAATCCTGTCTCTCAAACCGCTATGGTTTCGAGGATATATGCATTCAAAGTTCCCCCCTCCCTTCTCTTCTCCTGATGTCAGCTGTAAAGCCGACAGCAGGAGATTCATTTGTCTAATGTATGTAGAATTAACCCTATGAGTGCCAGTTGGGTATAATTACCACACTGGCACTCACAGGATTAATCCGACTAAGGTATAAAACAGCCCCTGACAATAAACACTTACCAGTAATCCTGATGTCCAACAGAGTCTTCAGCACCCTGGGCAGCTACTGTCCATCTTCTTCTTCTATCTTCTCTCTTCCTTTTTCTCTTTTCTTTCTCTCCATTTTCTTTGTCTTCTATTCCTTCTCTCATTCCTATAAAATAAAAAAAAAATACATTTTAAATGTGTGCCCCAAATATAACTCTGACATCTGTTCATAGTTTAACCCCTTGAGTGCCAGAGAGGTACAAAACACATTGCAGAGCAGTGAGTTGCATACTTCTCTGTCACTCAAAGGGTTAAGCATTGTACAGTTGTCGCAGTTAAAAATGTAGAGGATGCCAAAAGAATACAATCATTGCCCCATAAATCTGCTGATAAGTAATATATGTTGTCCAAAACAAAAGTAAACTTCAGTGCCAAAAACTGTTGGAAATAAACATGCCCCCTTTGTCTTCTCAGCCGCAGTCAGCTCTGGTGCCAAAAATAAAGGCAGTTTTAGTGATTAAATCTTAACGGCAGGTATAACCTGCTCTTAATGAAGGTATGTAGTAATAAGTATGAATGTGGAAAAATATTCTCATTTTAGAATTTCCTTTTAATTTTCTCGGAATATCCTCAGACATATTTTTTAGCAACTGCAGGAGATCGACTGCGCTATTTTTAAAAACTAGGGATCTATAGTTCCCAGCAGCTTTTTCTTTCTGAGCTTTTCTTAGTAGAAGAGGTGGTCCTACACTGACAAAGAGGCTGGTCTCACCCTCCTGCTTGCCACATTAACCCTTTGCAGCCAGATAAGTACTTTTATTTAACTTTTATGCTTCTTTTTCTGCTTTTACTTTATAATTTAATGGGTGTCCTAACTATGTCAGGCCTAAGGGAGGCAGGTATAAGGCTGCTAGGGGTTCACTGCTCCTCATGCCAGATTGGTCTTCCTAAGGAATTTTCTGATACTCTATGTCCCTCTTGCTCTATGGCCCCTACTCCAGGGTCCTACTCCAGGGTCCTCCCCTGTTGAACAGGAGCCTGCATGTGTTAAGGCCCTAATTTCCACAGTGAGTTTTATCCCCTCATTTATTCGAGGGATTTTAGATTCTTGGTCCATGGGACATTCTGGGGCCCCCCCAGAGTCATGTTATTGAGGGTGATACCCCCATTAGTGTGGCTTCCTCTGCTGAAGAAAAGGAGACTGATGCAGGCGTCTCTGTTGGGGACTTTAATTAGGAAGACCCCAATTCTTCCACTGAGGGTGTTTTTTGGGCCGTCGTAGAGACACTAAAGGTGTCAGAGGTCTCCTATTCTAGTTCCTCTGCTTCCTCTATTAACCCTTTAAGTTGCCTTAGCTACTGAAACACATTGTTCTCTGTCAATAGAATGGTAATCTTAGAATTAATGAGGACAGTTAACAGGCGGGGTAGATTTTATTTTTAATACTTTTTTTTCCCTCCTTTTACTGGTGTGGCCACAGCAGACTGCATTGTAATGCATTGCATAAATCATTTGAAATGGAGGGGATAATGGTTAATAGTGTGATTGAGGGGAGGGATCACAGGGTGGTTCATTTAATTCAAATGTAATTAACCCATCCGTTTCCAGTGCAGTTTCAACACACTGCTTAGAAATGTATTAAAGAATAATATGACAAAAGAGAGGTCAATAAAAAAATTTACCATTGGGCAGCTGTGTGTTGCAGGGGCCTTTTTCAACATATTTTACTGTCAATTCCTCTGTTGCTAACGGGCTCAAAATGCTTTTGCAAATCAGGTCATCTATATCTCATTAGGAACTGTAGGTATAATGGGAATCTGTAGGCTGTGGCAGGATGTTGTGCGGGAAATACTTTGTTCCCTTTCCCCCAGTTTATTTCTGCTTGACCCAGGTATAAGAGAGAGGTTTCGTCAAGCTCCTGGTTTTCTTATGTGTAATTAACCCTTTGTGAACCTCTGCTCCTCAAAGGATTAATGTACAGAGCATTTGCATCAACAGGCTAATGAAAGGAACTTTCCGTTTCCACAACCCCTGCTTCATTTAAATAAGTCAATGGCAGTTGTTTGGCAGGGGTAAATACATATAAGTCACAGAGTCAGCTTTGAGCCTGTGGACATCATTATGTGCTTCAAAATTGCAATTAGGGACCTCAATACAAGCATCAAAAGGCCCCAGTGCGTTTCCCTTTCCTTTAATAAATTGTCTTCATTGACTTCAGTGTACATTGCAAAGCAATGCGTTGGATACGTCTCTGGCGCTAAAAGAGTTAAAGATCAGTTTCGGAGAACCAATCCATGCAGAATTGCTGCATGGTAGCATTACGATTTTCTTCCCAGATTAAAGGTGTGTGGGTATTATTAGAAGGTGATAGCAAAGCTTTAAAAATGTTCCTTTTATATAAAAATACATGGTTTATCAAACACAGGTTTAAATGTAAATTGTTACATAGCTTCAAAGAACTTGAGATACATATAAAATTCTGTGCTGTTTTTCAGCAGGTTATAGGATCCGTACTCTTCTCTGTCTGATTTTTCTCCAATAAGAGTTTGGTAGTAATTGTGAAGAATGTAAGACTGCAGTTTAATTAACAGCAGACTTTATTTTTGTAATAAGTGGCAAACATGTTTCCTTTGTTCATCCTCAATCAGGAGCACAGTAACATGTTGCTTTTATTAAATAAGTCATGGTGTTCTTCCTTGGTAACAGTTCTGTATTATTTCGTCATACATCATGCAGGAAGAAATGTGTAGAGAATTGACATGCCAGCTTAGTGAGAAACAGAACAGATAAGTTCAAATATTTAAGTTCTATAAATATATGGTAAATGTTAGAACAATCTGTTTCTTGATATTTTTAAAAATGACTGTGTTTTATAATTCCTTAACTGCTAGAACCATCACCACTGCAATACTTTATGCATGTACTTTGTACATGTACAACTGCTTTGCATACATTATTGCTAAGATCATCAGAATTAGAATTCAAAGTGAGGGGACATTAAGCAGCTGCACTCATCTTCCAGAACTAGCACCTATCTGAGCTGAATTAAAGTGAATTATCTCTGGGTGTTTACATATATTTCATTCTGCTTAATTTAACCCACATTTGCTGACTGAGGTTTTGTGACTCCATGTTGGTCTTCCAATGAGGTCACAAAAAACTGTTCAGTTTCAGATGTCATGAAATTAAGGAGACCAGCAGCATTATTCTGGTTATCAATCAGGGAATTTTTAAGAGCCAATTCAACATATATTGACATTGCAGGAAAGGTAAACCACTCATCCATGCATCTCTTTAGCCATGTGCTCCTTTCTAATGGCTGTTCCCTAATTTACAGCCTGTGATCTACAGCCTTTGATTCTTATAGTGAAACAGAGCATAGTGAAGAGGTAGAGTAACAAGTACCTCATGTGCTAATATAATACTGTATTTGCTACATTTGTAAATATATGTAAATTGTTTGTGTTCTTCAAGCCTTATTGCACATTTGTTCATGTTGAAAAGGTCATATAGGTTTCAAAGCATGCTGGGACTGTATGATAATCCAGAGTGATATATGTGGCTTCTTAGACTCACTGAACAGTGAAATCCTTAATTGCCTTAATGTGAGAGACTATTGATACACACAAAGTACAATGGGCGTAGGGTACACCTTTGTTCAGTGTGTGGTAATAAGGTTTGCTTTTGTTGCTATTCCTCTTTGTTCTGCACAACACAGATTGAGGAATTGTGAAAATAAAGTGCAGTAACAATTCCTGCTTCTGTATTTCATAACATCTTCAGAGGAAAATGCTCAGTGCTTCTATTGCAAAATCACAAAACCTGCAAATATTCTGTGAAGTAAATCTTATGTCAGTTATGTACTTTTGGAAAAATAAGGACATCATTCACTGTCAATCATTATGAGGTAGTTAACACTCTCACTCTCTCTCATTCCTCATCTTACACTTTCCCTCATACTCCCTTGTTTGGTATTTTCAAAATAGATTTTTTCATTATAAAAATATTTACAAGTTGACAAGTGAGTAAGACACAATGGTGGGGAGTAATGTTTTAGTGGTCATGGAGATCTACTTTATATGTGCTTCTATATGTTCTTCCTACCAATAACTGCAGTTTAAGTGTGCCTTTATCACCGGCAGTATCCAAGAGTGCTACCTGTTTCTGACTGGTTACTCTTGGCCATGCAGCCAGCAACCTGTGGGAGAAGGAAAAGGAAACTCTCAGCTACTACTTGCTATTCCATCCATTGGCCAGGAAAGCTAAAGGTTGCCTATCCTTTTTATAGACTTTGGGTATTTTCTTGTAATAGCAGAAGACTGATAAATAGATTAATTTACCAAGATTTGAATTTCAAATCCAAGTCTGTTTTTAAATTTACTGTCTTTATATTTTTACAGGTTGCAGACTGTGCGTGGGATGAAACAGTGAAACTCTATTCCCCGTCTTGCCTTCCATTGCCTGTGCCCTAGCCATTTTCCTAACCCAGCAATACAAAGGAAGGAAAGAAATATTCTCTGCGGTCAATAATTAAACATGATTTACAGCTGACCTTATTTCAGTAATAATGCCTTTTATTTTCCACATCTCCAATTTGCTAAAATAAGACTACTGATCTCAAGAAATATGTCTGTTTATAGAAAAGACTGTAACAGGTGAAGAAGACTATTAGTTAAGAGGGCATGACTAGGCTGTAATATAGATCTGTTCCCTATCTTCAAGAACCAGGGGGTGTTGTATTATTAACCCATTGCATGCTAATAAGATCTACAACATTGGGTTGCAATGTATTGTAAACTTCTTTGGCACCGAAAAGGTTAAGGATGTCCCAGCTTTATCACAGTTGGGCCTGTCAAAGTTAAATACTTTAATTTACATGTTTTGCTAAAGCCAGTCTGGCCATGCATTATCATTCTTACCCATTTACCTGCAGGCAAAGACTAAAAGCAGTAGTATTGTTTAATTATGAAAAAATTGTAAATGCTGAGTAAATCAATAGTACTTCATCGATTGCAAGATGCTTCAGTCAAATGTTATTAAAACTCACTTTTTTATTAAATAGTAATTTTGTATTTTTCTCAGCAAATAATGTTGTTTCTGTCATTTTCTAAGGAGGGCTTGGGTCCAAGACATCTATCATCAATGAAGATGAGTGTCCATTACTGGATATTACTAAGGAGGGGATTATTGAGGTTACAATATAAAGAAAAGCCACAGCAATAAATAGTTTCATACATGCTTCTAGTGGCTATTCAGTACCTCTGTAAAACAGTGTACCTGTAGGACAGTGCATAAATAGTGCAATATACCATAATTAGGAAAAATGTGTTGAAAGGCTTTTCATATAAAGTAATACAAGGTATTCCCAATGTTTGGAGATTAAAACATAACTTTTCATTTTTCCAATAGCTTGAGTTCAAGATGTTTTGCATCAAGGTGGCACTGTTGCTCTTAAGGCCTGTGAAAAGCTGAGTGTAACAGACACAGAATTACAATGGGCTCTTTGGGGATATACCATGAGAATCTGTTTCCCTCTGGACACCATTTGGCACCTCCTGATAATAACTCATTTACCTTACTATAGCCAAAAAATTCTATATGAATGTTATATTCAAAATACAGGGTAAAGAATGGAGAACGCTATATAGAAACGAGTGCAAATAGCAGACCCAAGATATAAATGTATATTGTATCATCAGCACAATATAAAGGATAACATGATAATGTGAATATCAAAATATATTTATTAAACACAGTGTGTATGTGTGTATATATATATATATATATATATATATATATATATAGTGAGTCCACTACAAAGAAATAGTAACATCTACATATTATGAACAAGAAAATAAAATAAAAATTCTACACAGGAAAAAATAGTAAAAAGACTGTTGTACAAGATGATAAGAAGAAACAGAAAAAAAATAATAAAAAATAACTGCATCTTTGCTTTTGCTAGTATGAGCCATCCTTTCACCAAAAATTATCTTGTTCTGACCCTATACTGCCCTTTTACCATAAGACATCTTTGCAGTACAATAAGTGACTGTAAAGTGGAAGCATAGTGAAGGCCGGGGGATACAGATCTTAAAAAGAATGTGTCACAGAGCTGTGTATGCAGATAGAGGTCCTATTAAATCCTACACTAAAGAGCAAGGGGGAAAAACATAGCATTTTAAGGGTAGAAACATATATTTCTCATCACGAAATAATTAGAGAATTGTTGCAGAAACATTGGCAGTTGCTAACATATAATGCAGATTTGAAGGAGGTATTGGATGGAGGACCCAGTACTATAGATGGTCTATAAATCTCAGAGATATGTTGGTCACTAGCCGTTATGAGAGAGAGAGAGAATAGAATACTAGATGAGGTTCAATGTCATGGGGTCTTATGTCCAGGGCCGGATTTACATCTCAGGAGCCTGTAGGCACAGAAATCTGAAGCGCCCCCCCCCCCCATTGGCCATTTCCACTGGACACCTCCACAATGCTTCTAATATCCACATTGCCCCCCCTCATCTCCATGTTGCCCTCACATTGCCACCCATCAGCTCCATATTGTCCGCATCATCTCCACATTGCCCCCATCATCTCCACATTGCCCTCACATTGCCCCGATCAGCTTCATATTGCCCTCACATTGCCCCCATCATCTCCATAACACCCTCACATTCCCCCCCCCCCCCCGTGTCCGTTTCTTACCTTCCTGGTGCTCCATCGGTGTGGAAGGAGAGGTCTGTGCTTCCTTCTGCACAGACCTGTAGCTGCTGGAGTTCCTGCTCTGTCTTCTCTTCAGTAATGCAGAGCGCTGGGAGACGATGTCATCTCCCACGTTCTGCATTACTAAAGAGTCCACGAGGGAGCTCGGCAGCTACAGGTCTGTGCCAAAGAAGGAACAGGCCTCACCATGTTGCAGGCTGGTTATTGTTACACCACTGTGATCCCAATGACAGGCGCCCCTCTGTGGTGTGCACCTGTAGGCAGATGCCTACTCTGACTTATGACAAATCTGGCCCTGTTTATGTCTGTAGTGATTGTGTAGCCTACCAATATATTGATTGAACGAAATACTATAGGATCATCAGTACACTGGACAAATATGAAATTAGACATTTTCTAAACGAGTCCACACGGGCTGACTATCTCATAACCTGTGCTTGTAACAAGCAGTATATTGAGAAGACAAAATGACAGATAGCGTTTAGAGAACATTATTGACATGAAAAGCAAGAGAGACAAACAAGATATGGTTGCTTAGTAAGGGAATCGTGTGCTTTCTATGTATACACCCTCATATCTGTATGTATGAGTCTTATTACCATATGCCTCTATTAGAATATAATTTAAGACATTAAGTTTACATGCATGGTTTGCACAGTACTTGATCTCAGGCCCATTACCATAATGCCTAGGTTGGATTACAGTCCTGCATGGAAATTTTATATGTATGTTGTTTGCTTACTTTATGTTCATAAATGTATGTGACAACCTATTAAACTGTTTCTACCACATCACAGAGATCCAGGAGAATGATAGTTATTCTACACACTTAGGGCTCGATTCAAATGTTGGCGTTAAAACCAACGTGAAGAAAAAAACTGCCTTTGCTCGTTAAGCAAAACCAGGTAACGTGAGGTTCAAATCTTCCTTACCCAGAAAGCCTAACGAGCGATAACCAACAAAATACACGTTAACCTTAAACCTGCGTCGCATAGAAAATCTTACCTAAAAACACACAATAAAAATGTTACCTAGTACCACAGCCAATCACAGCACTGCAAAGTATCAAGTTCAGTCAGAAAATCCAAAACCCACGTCGACAGTTCTGAACAGCTTTCTCTGTACTTCCCTACCCAGCCACTAGGGGAACACAGAGATGGCTTTCAGCACCATGGACAGCTTTGAATGCCATAGGGATGTGCACTGCTCACCCCTGTGGCATTCAAAGGGTTACAATCAATAAAACTAGTACACCAAGCACTACACAATGCCCCCTTCCACCACCCCCCCTTAGTATGTCAATTATATTGCATATATGTGACATACTAACCCCATCTACATCCACCTCATGGACTTCCATGTAGTGGACAAATCTGTCTTTTATTCCACAATTAACCCTTTGAGTACCAGAGAGGTAGGACATCATTGCTTAGCATGTTTCCTACCATTCTGGTACTCAAAGGGTTAATAGGCAAGGTATGGACCATATACCTTGCCTGTATATGTGTGTGTGTGTGTGTGTTTTTTAAACTTGTTTTATTAAAATACTATTATTAGACATTAGTTTAAATTAGATCTCATTCATTTTTAACCCCCTACCTCCTGTGTCCCATTGCTATTAGTACTTTTGCTCCACTCTCCTTCAAACGGAGAGTGGAGCAAAAGTACTAATAGCAATGGGACAAAGGAGGTAGAACATTATAAATGGATGAGATCTAAGTTAACCCTTTGAGTGCCAGAGTGGTACGCAATGCATTGGAAAGCAATGCGTTGCATACCACTCTGGCACTCAAAGGGTTAAAATACAACTGAGGGAGCAGGCTGCACTGTGACTGCAGCGCTTCCCTCATCTTCATTCATAAGCACTCCCTTTGCTGCGGGTGGCTGTGAAGCCCGCAGCATAATACAGTATAAGCCTGTGGACTAGAGAGCTATTGGAGGAAGCGGGAGGAGGGGACAGAGACATAGGAGGAAGCGGGTGGTAGGCTTATATTTGCTGCCCGCTTCCTCCGATACCTCTCCTCACGAGTTGGCATTGTGCCCAGCTGCCTGGCGTCGCTTGTACATTATCCTCTATGGGTGAGTTCTTGCTGTTCTGGCGACGTGTGTTTCAGAACTGGCGTCGCTTCTTACTAGTGGAACATTTGCATTGCTCAGTTGACGTTAAAAGCAGCGTCGCCAGTTTTTTCTGGCGACGCCAACATTTGAATCGAGCCCTTAGTCTTTTTATTTGCTCCTATAGTAGTAGGTATACTGTCATAAATCTTGTAGGTGGAATATTGCTATGTACCCTTTTGAAAGGATTTGTAACTGGATCATTTTGATATACAAATTTTGAATAGTGGATTGGCAAATGATGTGACAGTATTGGTGGTATGTACTCATTAACTAGAGGAGAGGCGTGCTGTTGAGCCTCTGTTATACACTATTATGATTGGGGCCAGGATTGCTATGCCCAGATCAAGTAGATTGATATGCCTACCAGAAAATGCCTATAAATACTGTGGACTGAACATGGACCTGTAAGAGCTTATCCCTGATGAAGCTACCATGCTGTGCAATGAAATAGTTTGAGGGACTTTCATTTTAGCTCTTAGGGAGTCTGAACAGCTTTTATTTTATTAGTATTTTTTGCTTCCTTTATATAACTTGATGTTGCATACCTTCTCTCTTTTTTCAACTGTTGATGTGACTTAATTATTCTGAATGCTTGGGTTGAAGGCTGGCAATCAAGCCTCATGAGATCTGCAGTGCTCCAATATGGAGCTGTAGGGTTGTCTACCTCAACCCCTTCTGTTGCATATATTACATTTTATCTGCATTTCAAATTCTGTGTTGTAGATCTGTGTGTTAGGGACCAGGAACCAGACAGACACAAGATGTAAAATGCAAAACACTTTTCTCTGTTGTCCAATACAGGTTACTGGTAACTTTGGGTAGGTGACCGCCCCTTTAAGTAGGCAGGAACAATTCTTGAAGAGAATGCTGGTTGGAGCCTACCTCCTCTCCTTAACTGCATCTAGCCACTTCTCTCCAGTAAGATTTATTCCTTGATGAAGATACAAGGCAAGAGAACAGTTCTGCTATAGTTTTTAGCTTATTTTTTGTTTTATGTTAGATATGGAATGCCACCATTAGGCGGATTACCATAACTGACATTCTCTAGTGGATAGCTCAGTTTCCAGGTGTATCAAGTTCTTTCCCTAGGAGTTGCTCACTGAGGCTTGTTCTTTACAAATGGTAATCTGAAGACCGAAGACCTGCTGAAAAGGTGAGCGACCTTTTGAGTACTGAGGTCCACTTGTCCCACGCTTCCTCTCCGCACAGAGGTCTCCTTTGGAGTTCCTACTACATACTCCTGCACTCACCTGGTTTTTCTGTATGTCTGTTGGGGGTTTGGAGCAGAGTTTCTGTGGTAAATGTAACCCATTTGTCTACTGATTTGGCATCTTTTGTGGGGTTTTAGCACTTTTCCCTTCAGGGTATAGTGTTTATTTGACTCTTAATATGTTTTGTGATGTTTTTACAACTTTTTTTTACTTCACTGGAAAATTTTGCTAATTTGGGTTTGGCGTGCTTTACCGCATAGACACCATGCTCCATTGACCTCTATGGAACTTTACAGTTTGGGACATATCTCTGCAACCTCTCAGCATAGCGACTTCAGAGACATTTTGTTTGTCTGTCCTTGCTCTATCATCCGGTCAATGTTCTGTGTGTTTTGGGGGGCTTAGGGGGCTTCGGGCACTGTTGGGATACTTTTTTAGGGAAAACTAAGTTTCCCATGAGCGCTTCTTTCACACACTCATTTCTGATTGGCTCCCTTCACGGCAGCCATTTTCTGCTTTCCCTTCATGAATATCCTACACAGGGCTTGGACTCTCCTTCTCTCCTCAGCAGATTAACTCTTCGCCTGCCAGATAAGTGCAACTTAGCGATTTCTGGGGTGAAATTTTAATCTTACACAATGTATTGGGTTGTTTCCTTATACTCAAGACGTTTTGACACTGTGAGGATGTCAACTCCATTGGAACTTGGGGCTAGATCTAAGACTAAGGATACTGGGGTGTCTGTGCCCCCCACTGCACACTGCTCCTCATGTCAAATACTCAAGTCATTTATGCCCAGCATGCCCTGCTGCCCCTGCGTCTCCCCCAGGACCTCCAGCCATGTACTATAGCCAGTTTGGATGCAAGAGTTTAAGACCACTACTAGAGACCTAAGGTCTACCTTACAACTTCTTCCATCCCAATTGCAGGGGGTCTTCCAGTCTTGGCAAACAATACTCCTATCAGGTCTTCCCTACCAAAACCGCAGGGTGCACCTGATGTCTCTGACTCCTCTTAAGTGGAACTCCTGGTGGATACTGATGAGGGGGAATGTTCTGTGGTGGTCTCTTCCCAGTTCTTTGGGGACCCCTTTGAAGCTGATCCTGATCCCTCTGCTGAGGGCCTGATAAAGGCGGTGTTAAATACGCTAAACATTCCCTTGGTTCCAGAGGCTCCCACAGACCCCTCTGATGTGTTCCAGGAGCCCAAGAAGCAGTCTACCACTCTTGATCGTCTGGTGTCTGACGAGTGGAAAGCCTTCTGTTTCTAAGAAGTTTGCTAAGTTGTACCCCTTTTCTGAAGTGGCATTAGCTCAATGGGCTCATCCACCCAAGGTGGATGCTTCAATTTCTAGGCTTTCTAAGTCCACTGCTTTACCTGTGGCAGACACATCTGTCCTCAAGGACTGGACTGACAGGAAGCTTGAGACATCCCTGAAGACCATCTTTGCTACGGCCGGTACGTCTTTGCGCCCGGTGTTTGCCGCTGCTTCAGTGAATAGGGCCATTGCAGTTTGGACTGAACAGTTCACTGTGGCTGTCCATCAGTGAGCTCCTACTGCTGATATGTTGCAACTCCTTGCCAACATTTTCAAGGCTCAGCATTATGTTTCTGCTGCTATTTTTGATGCCCTCCGCTTGGTGGCTAGGGTTTCTACCACTTCTGTGGTAGCCAGATAGACTCTTTGGCTCAAAATCTGATCTGCAGACACTACCTCTCAGAAAGCCTTGCTTTCATTACCTTTTCAGGGTATCTCTCTGTTTGGGCAGGAGCTTAAAGACCTCATTCGTGAGGCCACAGGGGGTAAGAATACCTTGCTGTCTTTAGTACCTAGGAAGAAGCTTCCAGAGAAGCGGAATTGGCTTTTTCATCCTTTCAGGCTGAGGTGCACACCATGAACCAGGCAGTTCCCCAGGTTCCGCTCTCTTCCTCCAAACCAAAACAGCAATTGAGGGCCAAGCAGTCCTCCACCAAGCCCAAGGCTTCCAGACCTACTTTGGCATGACTCGCTGAACCCCGGTCCCCACGCGCCAGTGGGTGGTCATTTGCGCCACTTCCTCATTGTCTGGACAGACACCATGGTGGATCAGTGGGTTTTGCAGGTTGTGTCAGAGGGGTACAGGATTCCTTTCGCCTCTTTCCTTCTCACGCTCCTCAGGGACCGCTATCCAGTCCCTTTTGGACAAGGAGGTTCTGGAACCAGTTCCAGTGCCGGAAATAGGTTTAGGTTTTTACTCCAACCTGTTTGTGGTTTCCAAGGAAGACAGCGCTGTCGTCCAATTTTGGACCTCAAGGACCTCAATTCCTTTTTTTACCACCAGGAGTCCCTGCAGACTGTATCACGGCCATGTCTCCTGGAGAATTCCTAGCTTCTCTGGATCTTCAGGATGCATACCTGCATATTTCCATCCATCCAGAGAGCCAGCAGTACCTCAGGTTTGCTTGCGACCAAGGGCATTTTCAGTTTTATGCTCTTCCCTTTGGTCTGACTACAGCTCCCCAGGTCTTCAATCACACCCTGGAGGCGTTAGTGGCTGTCCTCCACAGGGACGGCATCAGAGTCACTCCATACATGGACAACTTGCGTCTGAAGGCCCCCTCTCCGGAACTCCTTCATCAGCAGGTCAAGGACTGCATTCATGCACTGACCCATAACAGATGGATCCTCAACATGGACAAGTCGGACCTTGTACCATCTCAGAGATTGGTCTTCCTGGGTCTGCTGTTCAACACCAAACTGGTTATGGTGTTTCTCACGGATGAGGTAGCTAACCAGATCCTCCACAAAGTGTCTGCTGTTCTGGCCCACAATCCAGTTCCTGCCAAGAAACTGACCTCCCTAGTGGGGAAGTTCATTTCTACCATAGAGGCAGTTCTGCCATGGCTCACACCAGGGAACTTCAGTGGTTTGTGAGCCACGTGTGCAGGGGTCAGCCAGACCTACTGAAGATGTCTGTGTCTCTTCCCCTTCACAACAAGCTGAGTATGTCTTGGTGGCTCAACCTCTCCCATCTGCTGAAGGGCTGTCCCTTCCTGATATCCTACTGGACTACTGTGAGGACTGATGCCAGCCTCTCGGCTGGGGAGCCGTCCTGGGTCACAGCATTGCCCAGGGTCAGTTGTCTCCAGAGGAATCTCTCCTTCCCATCAATGTGTTGGAGCTTTGGGCAATATTCCATGCTCTTTGCCACTGGACACATCACCAGGAGGGATGCCCAGTCAGAGTCCAGTCTGACAATGCCATGGCCGTGGCTTACATCAACAAGCTAGGTGGTACAAGACATCTTGCAGCTTGGTTAGAGGTCAAAGCTATTTTAACCTGGGCAGAGGAACATGTTCCTGCCATATCTGCAGTTCATATTCCCTAGCAGACTTCGTAAGATGACACACAGTGCACAGCAGAGAGTGGGAACTGAATCAAGAAGGGTTCAACCTCATTGTTCAGAAGTGAGGACTACCCTCCGTTGATCTAATGGCGTCAGGACACAATCGGAGGGTCCCGTTGTTCTGCTCTCGCTGGAGGGACTCTATAGCTCTGGCGGTGGATGCCATGTCGATCCCATGGCACTTCCCTCTGACTTACATCTTTCCTCCCATTCCCATGTTACACAGGGTGTTGCGGAAACTGCATCTGGGGGGCTCTCCAGTCGTTCTGATTGCTCCCTATTGGCCTTGTCAGGCTTGGTTTCTGGAGCTCTTGGATCTTGCCGTGGAGGAGCCCTTTTGGCTTCACCACCATCCCGATCTTCTTCTACAGGGGTATCTGTGGAAGGAGGATGTGGACCATCAGGGTTTGAGGCATGGAACTGAATCCTCAATACTGAAGAAGAAGGGTTTCTCTTCTTGTGTTGGCCACTATGCTTAGTGCCCGCAAGCCTGTTTCCTCTAAGGCCTACCACAGAGTCTAATCCACCTTTCTCTCTTGGTATGCTGATAAGGATTTTTCCCAGGACTTTGATCTTCCAATGATCCTGTCCTTCCTGCAGGACGGAGTGGACAAGGGCCTCAGCTTGAGTTCCCTTAAGGTTTAGACTACTGCACTCTCTGTTTTCTTTCGCATTGCATTGCTATCCTTCCTAATGTCAAGGTTTTCTTTCAGGGTGTTGCTTATATGCGCCCTGCCTTTAGGAATCCTGCTCCTCCGTGGGATCTTAACTTGGTTTTGGGCATCCTTCAGTGCCCTCCATTTGAGTCCCTGGCTACTATTCCTCTGCGCATGCTGACTTGGAAAATGGCCTTTCTCCTGGCAATCGTGTCTGTTCGCAGAGCTGCGGAGTTGCATGCACTGTCTTGTAAACCAAAGACAGGGTGGTTCTTTCGCACTACTCAGTTGTTTCTCCCAAAAGTGTTCTCTGAATTCCACATTAATCAGGCAATCGTGGTGCCCTCTTTCTGTCCTGACCCTATGTCCGACAAGGAAAGGGATCTTCACTTGTTGGATGTGGTGCGATGTCTCAAGTTCTGTGTGCACCACACTGAGTCTGTTCGCCAGTCTGATGCCCTGTTCGTCATTCCTGAAGGTCCCAGGGCAGGGAAACCGGTATCCAAGGTGTCCATAGTGTCTTGGATTAAGTCTACTATTTGTAAGTCTTATGAACTATGGAAGAAGCCTGTCCCATTTAGGGTTTCGGCTCATTCCACTAGATCCATTGGGGCATCTTGGGCTTACAAGAATCAAGCCTCAGCTGATCAGTTGTGCAAGGCTGCCACTTGGTCGTCAGTGCACAACTTTTCTAATCACTACCGCGTTGATGTGCTGGCATCGCCCGACACCAGCTTTGGAAGGAAGATCCTGGAGGCAATTTTGCCTGGGCAGGTTCTGCTTTCGTCACTTCAGTGCTCCTTCACTTTTGAGCCCAGTTGGCTTGAGTTCTGTGTGCTGTGGTAAGTTCCTGGTGTTGTTATGCACCAGTTTTTTGTGCATTGACACTTCATTGTTATTATTGGGCTGTCTATGATCGGATGGTTTATATAGGCTCTGGTGACTTTGGGGACCATGCTCCTCGTTCTTGCCTTACTGCCCACCTCTGGTAAACTCAATGGTTGGACATCCCAAAGTTACCACTAACCTATATTGGGCGACAGAAAAAAGAAGATTTTAGTCTTACCTTTTAAATCCTTTTCTCTTAGTCCATATAGGTTACTGGTCTCCCACCCTATCACGGCACCATGCTTGGCTCTCCTGTGACCGAACGTGGGAGTCCTTTCGATTTCATGCTCACAGGAATCTTCTTTTCACTTTTTACTACCTAGTCACTAGTTAGTGTTTCAGATCTTACTGGAGAGAAGTGACTAGATGCAGCTAAGGAGAGGAGGGAGGCTCCACCTAGCATTCTCTCCAAGAATTGTTCCCGCCTACTTAAAGGGGCGGTCACCTACCCAAAGTTACCAGTAACCTATATGGACTAAAAGAAAAGGATTTAACAGGTAAGACTGAAATCCTCTTTTATTAAAATAATCAAAGAAAAATCGTGATCCAGGAGTGTAAACCGAAAGACAAGGTGGGGTCAGGAACCAAGACAGATACTCAGACAAGCCGGGGTCAGGAATACGGAGATCAGCGATGTCAGGAAGAAGCCAGGAGTCAGAAGTCAGGAGCCAGAAGGGACGTCAGAGGAAGCCAGTTCATGCACGGATAATCAGGAACTCAGGAGAACGCACTTGCAGCCAGAAGCAGGCACAAGGTAAAAGAGGAAGTGAGCCTAGCTGCTTTAAATAGCCTGGAAGGGGATGACTGATGTCAAGTGAGTAAGCATGGAAACTGAGAGGTCAAGGCAATTCGTTAAGCATCAGCTGATTCAGCCTGACACAGGGTAGGAAACGCAGCAATAATCAACTGCTAAGTGTCAGACCAGATCAGTCAAACCATGCTGTAGACTTGTGCAATTCGGTTCGGCCAATTTCGGAATTCGGACGAATAAGGAGTATTCGTCATCATTTGGACCTTCCAAAAGCCAAGGCCCGCCCACAAAAAAAATGTCAGAATCCAAAACGGACCTAGTCTGAAATTTCGGTGTAAATTTCAGAAATTTGGACAGCGCTTTCTCGCACTAAACTATTACAATGTTGCTACATGCTACTGAAAATAGACAGCACGGCGCTTTCCCTCCTGAAACTATTACAATGTTGCTACATACTGCTACAAATAGATCTGGTAAAACAGGCATTTTACAGTTCATGCAAAGTGCAGATATTAACTACTTAAGGATGCAAGGAATTTTGGCATTTTTTCTATGTGTGTGTGTGTGTGTACAACCATAATTCCTATCTTTCTCATTTATTGCACACACATATTATATACCATTTTTTAAAGGGCAGAAAGGGCTTTAGTTTGATTTGACATTTACATATATAAATTCTAATTTATTATTAAAAAAATTAAAGCATTACAAAATAAAAAAAACACAGTAATAATGTGTTACATAATGGGTGCAGCTTAAGAAAAGTAATTCAAAGTAATTTAATTGTCCTGGTGGACTCACCTATGAGGCTTGCCTTGGTGCAGCAGGTGAGCTTACATTGAAATGGCCATTGGAGTAAAACTAAAAGCCTCCAATTATTTAAATGTGCATAGGGATTTGGGACAGAGCACAGGTAACTCTTTGTTTTTTGTACTATGTATTATTAGGTTGATGTATACTATAGCCATTGCTGCTGCCCAGGAGTAGTGGGAGTTTGAGTGCAGGGTTTTTTTTGTGTGTTTGTTGTATATTCATTTGTATCACACAGCCATGTATGATACATTGCTGCTACTCACCCCATATTTGCCCTATTAAGGGTTAATAAGTGTGTAGGGGTTTATAAAATACCCCTTCCTGTCTCATTAGAGATTTAATATTATTATTAATTTAGTTTGAATGTATTTTTTTATTTTTATTTGTTTAATTTTAATTTTTTATTGAATATTTTAAAGGGTTTTTTTTAAATTCAGCCTAATAATTCGGACTATTGCTGAATTTCGTCTGAGTCAAACAGGTCTGGTCCGAAATTCGGATCCGCCAAATGTAAAAAAAAAAAAATTGTTCGAAATCTAATTTTACCAAAAATATTTGCCGTGCACAAGTCTACCATGCAGTACCCCCCCCCCACACCCCCACGGGGCAGGACCAGGTTTGAGGGGAAAATGTGTATGGAAAGAACAGAGGAGTACGGGGGCATTCACGTCCAAGGTTGGAACCCACGAGTGCTCTTCTGGACCATATCCCTCCCGATGGACCAAATATTGAAGCCTCCCTCAGAACCTAAGAGAGCTGACTATGGAGTGGACCTCGAACTCCTCATGGCTTTCAACAGGTACCGAATGGGGTCAAGGAGTGACCGTAGTAAAACGATTACATACCAGGGGTTTCAGCAGCGAGACATTGAACACATTGTGTATCTTCATATTGGGAGGGAGGTCTAGGGCATAGTCCACAGGGTTCGCACATCGGAGGATAAGGAAAGGCCCCACAAAACAGGGAGCCAGTTTCTGAGAGGGAATTTGGAGGTGGAGGACAACCAGACCCTCTCCCCAACCTAGTAGGAGGGTGCTGGTAGGCGTTTACGATTAGCCTGGAACTCCTGGGATTGTTGTGAGTGTCGCAGTGCCTCTTGAACCTGCACCCATGTGGAACGGATCTGCTGGAGATAATACTTTAGTGCTGGAATCCCCTGGGGAACGAACAAATCTGGAATCATGGAGGGTTGATACCCGTAATTCACCATGAAGGGGAAGAGCCAGGTAGAAGCTGATTCTGCACTGTTATGAGCAAACTCCACCCAAGGTAGCAGGTCCGACCAGTTATTCTGATGGTCCAAGATGTAGCACCATAGGAATTGCTCCAAGGCCTGATTAGCCCTTTCCATAGCCCTATTCGATTGAGGGTGGTAGGCAGAGGAGAAGGAGAGTTGGATTCCTAGTTGTGCACAGAAGGCCCTCCAGAATCTCGAGACAAACTGGCTACCCCTGTCGGAAATTATGACTTTGGGAACCCCATGTAGCCCACAGACCTCTCTGATAAAGACAGTAGCCAACTCTTTAGCAGATGGGAGTTTTTTGAATGGTATGTAGTGGATCATCTTAGAAAATCAGTATCACAGTGCCCGTGATTCGTGCTACCCTGTGTCTATCACTTGCTGGGAGTTCCTCATTGGCTGTCTGCTAATAGACCACCTCACACAGCCTTTTTAAACCCAGTCTGGGCACTCCCAGGTTGCCCTTTCGTGGTGTTTCTGACATTACTTGTCCTGACCTGCTTGTCAGGCTCTTGGGCCTGAGGTACCTGTGTTCCAGTGATCCAGTATTCCAATGTTCCTGTGTTCCAGTACTTCCACTGTTGATCGTTCCTGAGTCTCCTGCTTGCTTTCCTCTCCAGCCGGTTCCGGTTACTTTCTGTGGCTCCAGCAGTTCCGGTCATCTGTCAGTGCAGCAGTGCTCGCTCCCGTGGATCCTCCGCTTGATCTCAGGGCTCTCGCTCGATCCACTGTAGCTGAGGCGACATTGTTCTTGTTTCGCTCCGGCGATTTACTACTGTTTGTCCCAGCGTGCGGACGCTGGTTAACTCCATTAAACCTGGTGGCGCATAATACTGTTGGTCCCAGCGTGCGGACGCTGGTTCGCTCCATTAAACCTGGTGGCGCTTATTACTGTTGGTCCCAGTGTGCGGACGCTGGTTAGCTCCATTATCCTGGTGGCTCATAATACTGTTGGTCCCAGCGTGCGGACGCTGGTTCGCTCCATTAAACCTGGTGGCGCTTATTACTGTTGGTCCCAGCGTGCGGACGCTGGTTAGCTCCATTATCCTGGTGGCGCATAATACTGTTGGTCCCAGCGTGCGGACGCTGGTTCGCTCCATTAAACCTGGTGGTGCTTATTACTGTTGGTCCCAGCGTGCGGACGCTGGTTAGCTCCATTAACCTGGTGGGGTATATTAATGATGGTCCCAGCGAGCGGATGCTGGTTTACTCCATTAACCCTGGTGGCGCTTGTTACTGTAGGTCCCAGCGTGCGGACGCTGGTTTACTCCATTAAACCTGGTGGCGCTTATTACTGTTGGTCCCAGCGTGCGGATGCTGGTTTACTCCATTATACCTGGTGACTCATATTACAGTTGGCCCCAGCGTGCGGACGCTGGTTTGCTCCTTGACTATTCAGATACTGAGGCCAGGTTGCTGTCCAATTTCTTATGCAGTTGTCTTGTATTCTCTGTCAAGAGACTTCTGCTATGCAAGACCATTGATCCTATTCCACTCTACTGTCATAGTCATCTGACAGCCAGGTCTCCTCTCTTGGGCTGCCCTGCCCGGTATTGGTAAGGCCGGTAGAACCTACTCACGTTACCATCTTTTAGGTTGCCTTTCCTGGTATAGGCAGGTAGAGCCTACTATCAGAGTTCCTTCAGACTGCCCTGCCCGGTATTGGTAGGCCGGTAAAACCTGTTCTTGCTGCCACCCTAAGGTTGCCTTACCCGGTATTGGCAGGGCCGGTAGAGCCTACACTCAGTACTCCTTTGGGCTGCCGGTATTGGTAAGGCCGGTAGAACCGGTACGTTCATCTCATGGTTGCCTTACCCAGTATAGGCAAGGCCGGTAGAGCCTATTGCTATATTGCATCTGTCACTTGGGTTGCCTTGCCCGGTATTGTTGGCAAGGCCGGTAGAACCTATTCTCGTTGTCATTTATTGTTGTATTGTCATATATGTTGATACCCTATGGGGATTGCCTTAACTTTTCAATAAAGTTAAGTTTTTACCAAACCTTAAGTCTGAGAGTCTTCAAATACCGTGACAATCAGTCAATGACCATGAGGATGACAGTGTTACAGTTGGACAGCGGGAGGTCGACTATGAAGTTCATGGCAAGGTGTGACCATGGCTTCTCACCATTGGGTATGGGTTGGAGAAGGCCAGCTGGAAGGTGACGGGGTGATTTAGTCTGTGCTCAGACTGGGCAGGCAGCTACAAAGGCAGCAATATCACTGTTAAGTTCTGGCCACCAGAAGAGACGGGAAACCGACCAGAGAAGCTGTTTTCTTCTGAGATGCCCTGCTGACTTAGTATTATGGTAGGTTGAATGTACCTTGGTAAGGAAGTTAACAGGTACAAAACAGTGCCCAGAGGGAGTCTCAGCAGGTACATCTACTTGGGTGGCCTGTATTCTCTCCCCAAGGGGAGATGTTATGCTGGTACATAAGGTGATCAATACTCGGTCCGGAGGAATAATAGGACTAGGAGTTCTCCCCTCAGCACCCAAGAACTCTCTAGATAGGGCATCAGGCCAGACATATTTGGTACCCAGCAGGTATGAGACCACATAGTTGAAACGAGACAAAAATAAGGCCCATCTCGACTGTCTTGGAGTCAAGATCTTAGCTTTTTGGAGAAATACCCACACGGATGCAACTGGCTCTCAGGATTAGGATGTTGAGACCGGAGGGAGCCTACTCCTGTCTCAAACGCATCAACCTCAAGTATGAATGGAAGCTTGAGTTTCGGGTGTGCTAAAATGGGTGTTGCTGCAAAAGTGACTTTTAATGCCTCAAATGCTTTTATAGCTTCCGGGGACCAGTGAGTGGAGTTACCGTCTTTCTTGGTCATGTAGGTAAGGGGTTTTATAGTAGAGGAAAAATTGAGGATACATTTCCTGTAATAGTGAACCCGAGGAAACGTTGAAGAGAGAGGAGACCTATGGGTCACGGCCACTCGAGAACAGCCAAGAGATTCTCAGGGCCCATAGTGAAAGAGACCTCTGAAATTACATACCCCAAGAAGGTGGCCTGTTTGCAGTGGAACTCACCTCTCTAATTTGCAAGATAGAGTATTCTCTCTTGATCTTTGCAGAACTTGGGCTACATCTGCATAGTGGCTTTCCATGGAGGTGGAATGGATCAGAATGTTGTTTAAGTATACCACCACACATTGTTAGCGCATGTTCCGGAGGACATCATTTAGGAATTCCTGGAAAACTACGAGAGCATTGCAGAGACTGAAGGGCATTACGAGGTATTTGTAATACCCGCTCCTGGTGTTAAGCGCGGTTTTCCATTTGTGGCCCTCCTTTATCCATACTAAATTGTACCCCCTTGCAGGTTGAGTTTAGTAAACACCTTGGACCCTTTTAATCGATTGAATAGCTTGGTAATAAGTGAAATTGGGTAGCCATTTTTAACCATGATACCTCACAGAACTCTTGGTACTCTTCAGGCAGCGAAGAGGCCGGGGATGTGGTTAGCACCTTCATCACTTTTACTAGGCGTGTCTTGGAATAGTTGGGTGACCATGCCATGACTTCAGCCCTTACCCAGTCAAACATGGGATTGTGTTTGCACGACCATGGATAACCCAGGACCACAGGAGTGAGAAGAGTGGATCACCTGGAATTGTAAGGTTCCTTGATGGAGGGCCCCTACAGCCTGTCATGGTAACCAGTACAAACAGAAGGTCAGACACAAGTAATTTGTAATAAAACCACCTTTATTTAGAATACAAATATCATAGGCAATGCCCCTGTAACACCCCCGAACAATATGATCAATAGATCACAGTCTATTACCCAGACTGACACTAGGTAAAGGCCTGCGCTTCTCGAAGCAGGAGCGGAATGTAGAACCTAGTCTATGGTTCTATCTGCAGGTAGCACTGAGCGTACAGAACTATGTGCATCCTACCGTATGGTACTAAAAGCAGGTGGTGGCAGTCGGAGATAGGCAGCACAGACACAGTACCATACTATGAGTAGCCACACCGGCATAGGCCACAAGAAGCAAGTAGTCTGCCTATACCACAGTTCAGTTACAAGAGGATAGTCCGACAACCGGCAACAAGGAGCGAGTAGTTGGCTAGAGCCACAGGCCGGAACCAGGTGCACAGTCAGGCAACCGGGGAAACAAGGAACAAAAACCAGGGTCATACACAGAGCGAGTAGTTAGCAAGAGCCACAGATCAGTACCGATATGGATAGTCAGACAAGCCGGGGTCATACATGGAGCGAGTAGTCAGCCAGAGCCACAGGTAGTACCAATGTGGATAGTCAGACAAGCCGAGGTCATGCACAAAGCGAGATCGGAGGCCAAGCAAGAGTCACAATGAAACGGAGCAGACAAACTAGACTAACTGGAACACCATGTAAGGGCAACTGGTACTAGGCCCAGGGGCATTCAAATAGGGACATGCAAGGAGGGAACCAATCAGACGGATAGGCTCCATGCATGTAAACAAGTGCAACGTCACAGAGTCGCATCTGGACCCATGATCACCAGACAGCAACGAGGAGAGGCACAGGGAACCAGGCAGCACGGCTGCCAAGCACACTGTGACACAGCCATAGACAAAGGAGCGGTTTTGTTGGTGACTTGCGGTGCTGTAGGGGTCTGCCATGAATTGCCTCAATGGCAAGTGGAGTATACGAAACTGAAATGGGATGGAGTGCTTCTGTGTGATGGCACTGTCGATAAAGAGGCCTGGTGCACCGGACTCAATGAGTCGCTCTGTAATAAGGGAAATCTTACCCCAGGAGAGCCCAACAGAGACTAGTGGTTTATCCTTAAGGGGTGCTGAGATGCCACATAAGGTCTGTCCCCATAGAGCCTTAGGTGCGGGCTTTTCCCCGACGTGTGGATCAAGTTTGCAGTAGGTGCCATGCCTTACTGCAGTAAAGGCCCAGGCCCTCCCTCCTCCTAAAGGCCCTCTCCTCAACCGAAGGTGAGTGAACCCAAGTTGCATGGGCTCCACATCGCCTGAGGTCTAGAGACTAGGAGGCACGGGAGGAGAGGGAGGCATGGGTGGGGACGAAAAGCTTGGGGCTAAATGGATGGGTTGCCTCTTCAGGTGCTCACTGAAGGAACGTCTCTCGTGGATTCAGGAGTCAATCAGGATGCAATATGAGACCAGTTCCTCTACATATCTGGAGAGGTCCCTGGCTGCAATATCATCTTTAACCGTATCCGAAAGCCCATTAGAGAAAGCAGCCACAAGAGCCTCATTATTCCAACCATCCTCAGCTGCCAGGGAATGAAACTCTATGGCATAATCCGAAACCATCCTTATACTCCACCGGATGGACATTAGTTGCTTGGCAGCCAAGGTGGAGCGAGCCGGTACATCAAATACCCTTTTAAAGGATGCCACAAACTCAGGGTAATTGTATACAATAGGTTTCTGCTTCTCCCCATGAGGTTTAGCCCATGCCAAGGCCCTGTCAGAGAGTAAGGAAATCACGAGGTCCTTCTTACTTCTATCAGACGGGAAGGTCTGTGGTAGCATCTCCAGATAGATACAGACCTGGTTCAGGAAACCATTGCACTGGTTAGGGTTACCCCCATAACACTGGGGAAGTGGGGCGGACCCAGTCACTCTAGCAACACTGGGATCACCATTGTCAGCCGGAGCAGGAGCGGCAGCAGCTATAGGGGCAGCCTGAGCTGGGGGTTGCTGAGGTGGTGGAGCCAGATGCTCAATACGTAGCAACAAAGTCTGGAGGGCTAACACAAACTGGTCCATGTGCTGGTCTACCTGATCCAGCCTGGAAAAAATATTTGGTGGATTGCCTGTGCCTTCTGGGCTCATGGCCCTTGTGTACTGTTAGGGACCAGGAACTAGACAGACACAAAAACGTAAAGTGCAAAACACCTTTATTAAAATAATGAAAACAAAATCGCGATCCAGGAGTGTAAAGCAAAAGACAAGCCGGGGTCAGGAACCAAGACAGACAAGCTGGGGTCAGGAATACGGAGATCAGAGATGTCAGGAACAAGCCAGGAGTCAGGAGCCAGAAGGGACGTCAGAGGAAGCCAGGTCATGCACTGATAATCAGCAATTCAGGAGAATGCACTTGCAGCCAGAAGCAGACACAAGGGCAAGGAGGAAGTGACCCTAGCTTCTTTAAATACCCTGGGAGGGGTTGGCTGATAACAGTCAGGTGAGGAACCATGGAAACTGAGAGGTTAAGGCAGTTCGTTTAAGCATCAGCTCATTCAGCCTGACACAGGGAAGGAAAGGCAGCAGTGTCAGACCAGATCAGTCAAACCAAGGCACTATGATCATATTTTTTGTAAAGCAAATACACATTTATGCTTTTTCTTTTAACCCTTTGAGTGCCAGAGTGGTACACAACGCATTGCAAAGCAATGCGTTGCGTACCACTCTGGCACTCAAAGGGTTAAGACAGCACCCCCTGAGAAAATTTACGTTGAAATGCTTCAAAGTGCTTGTTTCAGGCACACCATAAGCATGGTGTTTTAAAATTTAGCACTTTTCTCAAATATGAGGTACAGTGCTGTACTATTTTAATGCAGTAATAAGTTACATTTTAGTACCCTGGGTTCAGCTATATTCCAGTATAGTGAATATATCACGTAACCAGTCTAGTAGGTGTAGAGGTGAAGTGAGTAGAGTCTGGCTACTCCCTCTAATCTACATCTGTTTCTTTCTAGTTGGTTAAACTTGTGAATAAATCAACTGCCAGCATTATGAATAACTGTTTTACTCAGTCCTACAATTTATATACTTCTTTCCTAATGAAATATAGTTCAATGTATATGAATACCTTTAACAAGAATAAGGAGGAGGAGGAGGATTACTGCTTATTTTACTGTTTGGGTCTGGACAAATTGAGCTAAGATCATTTCTGACTTTTGTAGCATCTTTAACATATACACATAAGAGGATAGTCATGAAGTGGAATTAGCCCATTTTGACTGGTTGGGACAACCCTAGTATTAACAGGACGAAGGCTAGGTTGTTTTTTTTCCATAAATTGTTAAAAGAATTATACCATACGTCAAGGCTTCACAACTGTATTAGGAAATATGCTTGGTATTAAAGTGGAACTTTCACCTTAATTCAAGTTTGCATATTTAAAAACTGCATTAAAAACTGCCTATATATCATGTTAACCAAAAGTCCACCAGATGTATAGTTTAGGAGAAATTTACACTTTTAGTTCTGGGTAAAGTGAAAGTAAACACTTCCTGGTACTGCACAAAGCTACTTTTTCATATAAATAGTCATTGAAACCTTCATTAGCATGTGACAAATCACTGAAAAGGCTTAACTAACATATAAAACATCATTGATCAGCTTAATTAGCATATAAAACATAATTAATGCCACACAGTGCCGCAATTAGCATACATTAGCATATGAAAGAAGTGTGAATATTTCCTGAACTGTACATTTGCTGGCCTTTTGATTAACATGATATATAGGCAGTTTTAAATGTAGTTTTCAAATATGCAAACTTGAATTAAGGTGATAGTTCCACTTTAAGAAGACCTATTGTGGAGAAATTAAAATCCACATTTATTTTAAAAAGACTTTTGACACACAAAATACTAGAGATGGCCCTTCTCCAGCATTTGTGGAATTAAAATCCCCATTTAAATAAAAGGGACATTTTATCTGTCCCCTATGGTAACGTTGGTTTGCTCTACAATGTCTTCAGTTCTTCTTAGTATATTAGCCTCCCTGACTATCGATATCAATGTGTATGCATGCATCAGGGTATGCATAAAGGTGTGTAATTGTATGTGGCGGGATGCTAGCTAGCTTGGTCTACAACATATGAAAGAAACACAAAAGAGGGATACTCTTTTCTATGCTTTCATTGAGTAAAACAGTGAACTAGAGACTGAAAAGGGTCTTTCAGCAAGATTACAGCGGAACTTTCACCTAAGCACAAGATTGCTTTAATTCATTTATTATACCAACTAGGTTAAAGCCCGTCATTCGATGTGATGTAGGTCATGCAGAAGCGTTTGTAGGATAGAAATAAAACAAATATCCTCCCAGGTCAAGGTACGTGGACCCCCTTCTGCGTGTTGCCCCTTTTTTTTTTTTTTTTGCATTTTTAATTTTTTTTTCTTTTTTTTTTTTTGCAATTTCTTTTTTTTTTCCCTAAATAAATACAGGTTTAAGTGTTTCTCTTCTCTCTTACACTCTCCCCTTGCTGGTGTTTCTCCTCTCTCTTACACTCTCCCCTTGCTGGTGTTTCTCTTCTCTCTTACACTCTCCCCTTGCTGGTGTTTCTCCTCTCTCTTACACTCTCCCCTTGCTGGTGTTTATCTTCTCTCTTACACTCTCCCCTTTGTGGTGTTTCTTCTCTCTCTTACACTCTCCCCTTGCTGGTGTTTCTCTTCTCTCTTACACTCTCCCCTTGCTGGTGTTTCTCCTCTCTCTTACACTCTCCCCTTTGTGGTGTTTCTCCTCTCTCTTACACTCTCCCTTTTGTGGTGTTTCTCTTCTCTCTTACACTCTCCCCTTTGTGGTGTTTCTCTTCTCTCTTACACTCTCCCCTTGCTGGTGTATGACTTCTCTTTTACACTCTCCCCTTGCTGGTGTTTCTCTTCTCTCTTACACTCTCCCCTTGCTGGTGTTTCTCTTCTCTCTTACACTCTCCCCTTGCTGGTGTTTCTCTTCTCTCTTACACTCTCCCCTTGCTGGTGTTTCTCTTCTCTCTTACACTCTCCCCTTGCTGGTGTATGTCTTCTATCTTACACTCTCCCTTGCTGGTGTTTCTCTTCTCTCTTACACTCTCCCCTTGCTGGTGTTTCTCTTCTCTCTTACACTCTCCCCTTCCTGGTGTTTATCTTCTCTCTTACACTCTCCCCTTCCTGGTGTTTATCCTTTCTCTTACACTCTCCCCTTGCTGGTGTATGTCTTCTCTTTTACACTCTCCCCTTGCTGGTGTTTCTCTTCTCTTTTACACTCTCCCCTTGCTGGTGTTTATCTTCTCTCTTATACTCTCCTCTTGCTGGTGTTTCTCTTCTCTCTTACACTCTTCCCTTGCTGGTGTTTCTCCTCTCTCTTACACTCTCCCCTTGTTGGTGTTTATCTTCTCTCTTATACTCTCCTCTTGCTGGTGTTTCTCTTCTCTCTTACACTCTTCCCTTGCTGGTGTATGTCTTCTCTTTTATACTCTCCCCTTGCTGGTGTTTCTCTTCTCTCTTACACTCTTCCCTTGCTGGTGTATGTCTTCTCTTTTACACTCTCCCCTTGCTGGTGTTTCTCTTCTCTTTTACACTCTCCCCTTGCTGGTGTTTATCTTCTCTCTTATACTCTCCTCTTGCTGGTGTTTCTCTTCTCTCTTACACTCTTCCCTTGCTGGTGTTTCTCCTCTCTCTTACACTCTCCCCTTGTTGGTGTTTATCTTCTCTCTTATACTCTCCTCTTGCTGGTGTTTCTCTTCTCTCTTACACTCTTCCCTTGCTGGTGTATGTCTTCTCTTTTATACTCTCCCCTTGCTGGTGTTTCTCTTCTCTCTTACACTCTTCCCTTGCTGGTGTATGTCTTCTCTTTTACACTCTCCCCTTGCTGGTGTTTATCTTCTCTCTTACACTCTCCTCTTCCTGGTGTTTATCCTCTCTCTTACACTCTTCCCTTGCTGGTGTATGTCTTCTCTTTTACACTCTCCCCTTGCTGGTGTTTATCTTCTCTCTTACACTCTCCTCTTGCTGGTGTTTCTCTTCTCTCTTACACTCTCCCCTTGCTGGTGTATGTCTTCTCTCTTACACTCTCCCCTTGCTGGTGTCTATTCTCTCTTACCCCCCTTGCTGTTGTTTCTCTTCTCTCTTACACTCTCCCCTTGCTGGTGTCTATTCTGTCTTACACTCTCCCCTTGCTGGTGTTTCTCCTCTCTCTTACACTCTCCCCTTGCTTGCTGGTGTTTCTCTTCTCTCTCCCCTGCCTTTATATACAGGACCCTTTGCCCTTATCCTATAGCATGCAAAGTCGTTTTTTGGCACTCCTATGTTATATATATATATTTTTTAATTAACCTCTTATTATGTTGTCTCTGATGTCTCTTACAGTCTGCCCTCGCAACATACACGGCGCAAGTGGATGCCTGTCAGTTATGGGCGTCCACATGCTGAGAGGGCACGCACCTTGCATGTGGACGCGCATAAGTGTCAGGCAGCAGGTGTGGACGCTCATAACTGACAGGCAGCCGGTGTGAACGCGCATAACTGACAGGCAGCCGGTCTTGAGGGCAGAGAGTGAGAGACACCAGGTGCCAGTCCTCTGAGCTCTACCAGCCTTCTGACCTTGCATGTGGACGCCAGGAAGCGTATAACTGACAGGCACCCGCAAGCGCGAGCACAGTGCAAGCGGGTTCCTGTGAAAAACGCGTCCATAGTTACCATAGATGGTGCGGGAGTGGGAGGGGGGAGCAAGTCACGTGGTGTCTGTCTCTGTGAGTTTGTGCTTCGTGTTACCTCACAGGGAGAGATGCATTCTAAGACTTTATGGTATAGGAAATTGTAACTGTGCTGAGTTTTGTTTTTAAAAAAAAAAACGTGATAGAAATTAAGTTTGAGGGTTAACTTTTTCTCTCTTCTCCTCATTCTTATCGGCACCATCTTGCAGATGAGAATACAGGAGAGATCCTTCTCCCCGCTGGTCTGTCAGTAAGCTTGAGAACTCTTACTGGCAGAGATCGATATCTAGCCAATGAGAGTACTCCAGCTTACTGACAGACCAGCGGGGAGGAGCATCTCCTGTATTCTCATTGGCAAGATGGTGCCAATCAGAATGAGGAGAAGAGGGAAAAAGTTAACCCTCAAACTTCATTTCTATCGTGTTTTTTGAAAAAAAAAACAAAACCCAGCACAGGTACAATCGGTATAAAAAGTGGATTAAAGCAAACTTGTGCTTAGGTGAAAGTTCCGCTTTAAATAAATGAACAATACTAAAATTATCTCTGTTAATTTGTGCCTATGTTATTTTGTGGTTGGAAGTGAAGTACCATGATGGACACATAATGTCATTCACTCTAATGAGCTGTTCCTCTTGACCTTTTATTCACTGTAAGTTTATGTATCTAGTCACTTTATGAGAGGTTTCACATTTTTTTAGCAGTTGCTGTATGATTGAATGTGCTTGATTGACTAAATTGTACAGATATGCACTGCCACCTACAAACGGCATAATGCACAAGGGTAGGATACTGTACGTACATAGGTAGGTGCTCCCCATTTTTATGTAGTTCAGATTGCCATACTTGCCTGACTATAAAAACAATGAAATATCCTCTAAATTATTATTATTTTTTTTTTATAAATTAAAACTTTGTAAAATATTAACTAAGAATATAAATCATAATTAGCTTATTCTACTTCTGGTCACCTCTCGGGTGCTTGGAGAGAGGACTTTGGAAATTGAAGGGATGTAAATCTGCCCCATTCAAATCCTTGAAGAAATTTTGACAGGGGTGGCCAGGGGGGTTTTCTTGCCAACCCCCCCCCCCCTTCCCCCCATACCTGTTAGAGGCTACATAGAGAGGAATTGCATATCTCCTCCTTACTGGTTCCCTGGGGTGTGGCTACATGGAGGGAGAATTTCTGTCACTTGACACATATAGATAAAATGCTAACTTATTCTTCAATACTCTACAATGGGGGTCATAAATACAAACAAGCCTCTCTAAGATACAGAAGGCAGTGCTCATGACTGATGTCTGAGTAAGTGTGCTGATGTCTGAGAGAACTTGTACTAATGTATGATGCCAGTTGGCATTTTATCTGAAGTGTTAGGAATGGGAAGGGTTAGGAAGAAGTTAGAGGGAATTTCATAGGAGGTGGGATGGACAAAGCAACCCCATCAATGGTACCTTTTTGCAGGTATAGCACCTTGTTTATGTTTTTATACTTTACAGACTAACATGTTCATTTTGTACCTTTTTTAATCCCTTAACGACCAGCTGCGCAGGCACGCAGCGGTCACTAAAGGACCACAGAGCTTTTTTTTTTTTTTATTTCGATTCCCGGACTCTCCGAATGGCATGCAGCCCAGAATTCCATGACGGTCATAGTATGTCATGGGTCGTTAACTCTGATCGACCCATGACATACTATGACTGTCAAAGGTCGTTAAGGGGTTAAGCTCATAAAGAAGGGGTTGCTCTGTTGGTTTTATTCTGCAAGTACCAGAGAGAAACTCATGCTCAGGAGTGATCAGAGACACACAGCCACAGATCCCCTGTGTGTTTAGGGGTGGGAAGTTGCTGAGAGTGTACAGTATTATAAAATGTATATAGCGCAGAACAGTAATCTAATGCAGGGATTGTCAAGGCAGTTCTCAGGACACCACTAATAATCCAAGATTTTTAAATATCCTTTCTTGTGCATAGTTATGTCATTTACCATGATTACTCCCTGACTGATCTATAATGCACTCAAGCAGTGATAATTGCTAAATCTTGGCCCATTTAGGAATCCTTCAGGACTGATTTGAGAACAACTGAACTACTGTACTGTCTGTTTACAAAATAGATAAATCTCAATTACAGAGACAGCAAGGTCTACATTTCACTTTTACTTTTAAGTAGCTGCCATTTTGTTGACCAGTCATACCGTACAAAGCTACATTACATGTACATAATGTCACAAAACTACATTACATGTAGATAATGTCGGCACCCCCCATATTTAAAAACTTTATACAGTTCTTGAAAAAGCAGAACCTAAAATTTTACCATCAGTTAATGCAGTATCTTGACAAATTTATATCAAATAATTACACAACAGCATATATGTCTTCATCCAACCATTGGATAAAATATTCTTCTATGCATTAAATCCTATAGATAATTTTCCTTGGCTGATTGACTATTTCATAGTTCCTATACAATTTTCATAACCTCGGTCATGCTGCACCAGTAATACTGTACCTTTGCCAATATCATTTCTACTGACAGAGGCACATTTATTTTAAATTATACTGTGCATGCTGGTTTTGCAGATGAGGTTGACTATTTTTTAAATAACTTCTAAAGTATTATTTTACCTTTACTTAGTAATATATATATTCTTTATCATGATGACTTTCTTTTTCTTTAACTGTTTGTTCTTGGAGCAGCCATTTTATTCATTCTCTCACATGCACTTTCAGTGACGTGAGCACCCTCTACCTGCATTCTGTATAAAGAGTCTGCGACATTACTATATTTGCAAAGGATTATAAGAGCTCTATCTATGAGCCATAGGTACAAAGAAAAAGTGAAGCACATCTGGAGCAAATTAACTGCACTATAGGGAACGAGAAAACATTCCCATTGATTACAATGTTTTTTTAACCCCCTGAATGTTAGAGAGGTCTCCAAAGCCAAGTGAAGCAATGTATTGGTGAACGATCTAGCATTCAAGTGGTTAGAAAACATGATGTCCAATGGACTGGAGACCTCTCTGGCATTCAAGGGGTTACAAGCCCTGTTTAAACCAGTAAGAATTTTCATTTGCCCTCTATAGTGCAGTTTGTCCCAGAACTGGTCCACTTTGCTTTTTGCATATAATGCCCTATATGCCTCATACTCTCTTTATTTTTTATTCTCTCTTTAGGTAAACAGCTGGTATAAATGACTATATGTGCAATATTTTGCTGCATGGGTTTATACGTTTTATATACAAGGTACTGATATTTAACCCTCTGCGTGCCACAGAACGCATTGAAAAGCAATGTGTTGTGAACCCCTCTGGCATTCAAAGGGTTTATGCTGATTAAAGCATATTTATAAACATGGTGCGGGTTCTGTACCTTCGAGGTGTACACAAAAGGGTTATTGGTCAGAGGAGGGAGTGCTGCAGTAAGTGAAAGCTACAAGGTAAATACACATATTTAAATATGAAAAATCCAGCATGCAAAATATAGTAGTAATTTACTCTAACATAAAAAAAAGTTTAAATAAAACATTTAGATTCTTTTCATGCTTAGCCAGTTACAGCATAATCAAGCCAAAGAGAGTGAATGAACAAAAGCATAATTTGCTTGTTCCGCAGCTACTCGCCTCTAAATGATTAGCCAATTACAGCATATCTGGTTTATCAATTGGAAAAGTCATAGTTTATAAAATAATCACAGAGAAAAAAAATTGCCTTTGTCACTCTTCTCTGCCTCCCTCCTCCTCATTCAGATGGTGAGGCAGGGAGAAACAGAGAAGGTTGTACACAACATTGTACACGTTTGTGTAATAAAATGACATCCCCTTACCCTGATTACTGTAATTCACAGTGATCAAGTGTAACAGATCAGTGTTTGTTGATCTGTACTACTTTGTTTTGTCCATTTTTTCACCTGAAAAATGAATGTTTAGGGTTATTTTTTTTCTGCAATTTAATTTGACTTTCATTAGTTATATAGTTTGGGTGAGTAGTTACACAGTGGGAAATTGCAACAAACAGACTTTATGTAGATTATTAATAAACTAAAATAAATAAATAAAAATAAGCTAATTTACATAGGTCGTTAAGTGGGTTAATAAGTGTGGTTTGGTAATTATTTAGAATAAATTAAGAATTATGTGTACTACCAGGGAGGTATATGCCTTTTTGATGAAAGATTCGGAAGCCACAGATTCTGCAGCAGATTTTGATGGAGGACAGTTTAGTAATGTCTAATGATATTCTTGGTGATCACAATGGGCCCTCTTTAATGAAAGCCATACTGCTATGAGTACTACCCCAAGTACTAACACTGATACTGACCCTGTGAAATGGGTATCACCAGCTGGCTTTTTTCGTGGACCATCATGGTATAAATTATAGCAGCGTGCCTCTGTGCACGCTGCTGTCATTTATTCCAGGCTGAGACTGAACGCTCCGGTACCGCGATCACATGTACCAGCATTCTCAATGAATGAGACAGTGTGATTGACACACTGTCTCTGAGTCTCTCCTCAACCCATCTGTCCCTTACCAGCAAAATAAGGGACAGAGAAGCAGAGAGGAGACACCTACTGGTGTAAAATAAATCAGCAGCTGGGGGTATTAACCCCTTCACTGCTGTGCTGGAGGCTGGCTGTTAGCAGGTCAATTTTTGACCTGCTAAAATCAACTTTTGTTTTTTTTGTTTTTTGTTTTTTTTTTTTTAAAGACACAACACAATTTTTTTTTTTTGCAAAAAAAAAATGTTATTTAAAAAAAAATAATATGTCAATTACCAAAAGTGGAAGTGTGATTGTTGTGGAGCCATGCCCACTTAAAACTGCCCATTTTGTAGGTATGAATGACCGATCATACCTTTCATGCAGTCTCCATAAAAATTTAACCCATTGCGCCCAAATGATCCCAAGAGAAAAAAAAATGGTGTTTTTTTTACCGTTTGTCTTTAATTTTACTAAAATAAATGGTGGGCTATCCATATAAGTGTGGTATCAGAAGAAATCGCTATTTGTGCGTAAAAAAATGGTATATAATTTGCATGGGTAAAATAAAGTACTTAGAGGGAAAACACTGTTGAACAAAGACATAGTCAAAAAGGTCAGAATTGCTCCGGTCCTTACGTGAAATCCACCTCAGATTTTCCCAGTACTTAAGGGGTTAATGAAGGGTACTGTTTATATGTGGATAGATTTTATACTATCTCCTGTTATTTTCGTTCATTTTTATTTATTTAGGCACAGCGGCACAGTTAGAAAAAACTGTAAAGGGTTCCCTAAACAACTTCTAAATACGTGGCTGAAATGGTGGGCATCCTCAGCTTTTCACCAAAAGTTGTTGGCTATTCAGCAACAAAAAGAATGTGTACATGCTAACCATTATCCATAATGAGAGCACCGTGCCAGTCTTAGTCCATGGCAAAGCTAACGTTTGCATAAAAAAATACAACAGGTACAAAGGGGAAAGGGGGGTTGGATCTATTTGATCAGCTTATGCAGTCTTACCTCTTTATGAGGAAACATAGGGCTTTGTATAAAAATGTTGCTATATACAGTATATGGCTCAGATTGCCATTCATAATTCGTATTTCATTTCTAAAAGCGCAAACCCCACTACAAAGTGTAGATTATTGCAGTACTAGCTCCAAGTAATTATGGGTTTTTGATTCACAATGCACTCTGCACTCCAAGCAGTGTCTTGCGAACTTACACAAGTAAGGCGAGATATAAGTATTATACTAACAGGCTGGTCAGGGTTGCAATGATACCTGGCACAACAGCATACAAAGAGTTTATTCTGTCTCAGCTTGGGATATACTATTTCTTCACATGGGATTCAGGAAAAAGAGGGTAGCTGTGCTCACAATATAGATCTCAGTGACCACTAGTTATCCCACTTTGGTTCATAATCATGAATATGCCAGCCTGACAGGCTGTGGTGTCAAGTTGGGTCCTCAGACTGCACAGGGTCCCTGGACCAGTGCAGAGAGTTTTCTGTCCATCAATGTCTTGTAGCTTTGCGCTATTTGTGTAGCTCTGCAGCATTGGTCTCAGTCTCTTCAGGGATTCCCTGTATGGATCCAGTGGTGACCTCATGTGGGTGGTGGCCCATGTATCAGCTTTCTCCACCGTTCATATGTCAGGCATAGACAACATTGTGGCAGACCTTCTCAGTCACCAACTCTTGTAAATTGGGAGCTCAATTAGGCATATTTGATAGTTGGCCAATGGGGTACTAATGGCCTCTCTGCTGAAACACAAGCTTCCTCACTTCTGTGGCAGATCCCATGACCCTCTAGCTCTTAAGATGGTCATACCATGGCATTTTCCCCTGGAGTACATTTTCTTCATTTCCCAATTCCCAAAGTGCTGAGGAAAATAAGGATGGAGTTTGCTCGCTTCATTCTGGCCTCATCAGACCTGGTTCTCAGATCTTTTCAGTCTTTCAGTGAAGAGCTGTTTTGGCTTCCTCTTCACCCAGTCCTCTTCACTCAGGATCTGCTATGTTGTCCACAGGTGGAGAGGTTGGCTTTGATGAGTAAGAAGAGGTTATCTAACCCTGTAATTGCTACTCTGTTGCAGGCTCAAAAAACAGTTTCTTGTAAGGTATACCAGTTAATGGTACTTATTCTGTAAGTGGTGTGTAGACAGACAGTCACTGCTGCTGCTGCTGCATTTTTGGCTTCTCATTATTTTGGCCTTTCTTCAGGATGGCCTTCCAATAAGAGCTTGGTCTTAGATCTAAAAAAGTTCAGATTTCAGCACTTTCTGTTCTTTTCCAGAGACACGTTGCCTTATTACTTAACTTGTAGACCTTTATCCAGAGAGGCTTATGCCTACTCAGTGTTTTAGGATCCCACTTCTGGTATTCTGGGTGAGCTTCAATTATTGTAAGTTTTGCCAAGCTTAGACAGCTTTTCTACTGGCTATTTTATCCTTTCAGTAAGTGGATGCACTTCAGGGTCTATATTGTAAGCCTCATATTCTGGTTTTCCACTCTGATAGGGGGCTTTGAGGACTCCTATACGATTCCTCACTAACATTGATGCTGAGTTTCAAATTAACCACTAAGATATTCTTCCCTCTCTCTTTGTCCTGCTCCACCTAATAGGCAGAAGGAGCTTCATATTTTGGATGTGGTCAGGCACATGAAGTACTGTGTTCATTGGCGATTTAATTCCCACAGATCCAGTGTTAATAACAAAAAGACAGAGACACCAGTAGGAGAACATTTTTGCCAAAATGGGCACAGTGTCAAGGATATTAAGTTAACTGTATTGATGGGACGGTTCCGCACTCAGAGGGACAGAAAGGTATGGGAGGTAAAATTAATGTTAAAATTTAATGCAATTTGTAGTGGTTTGAACAGGGATAAGGAATTTCTATCAAAATACCATTTAGTTGATTGACCTTTCCAACAGACCCAAGAGCATCGTAAATACCTCTAAAGCCTCAGAGGAAGAGTGCAATTTACCATTGACTGATGAAAGATATCTGGATCTGGACTGCATTCTGTTATCTGATTTCCATGCTAAACAATGTGATGTGTACTTGTATTTAAGAGAGATGTTTTCATATTTATCTGTATAACATGCCTGAGGAAGAGACCTAAGGTCTTGAAAGCTTGCATTTAAATCCGCTTAGTTAGCCAATAAAAGGTATCAAAAACTATATTTGCCTCATTGAACACAGCCTTTTCAAAAGTCTAATTCACTTTCCTGATGGCCCTCATGAGGGCCAGGCTGCATATAAGGTAACAGTGGCTTCTTGGTTTAAGGTGACCATTTTCCAGGTATATATTCTTAGGAAGAAGTCAGTGCCCTTTCAGGTTATAACACATTCTACCAGGTAGGTGGGTACTTCTTGGACCTACAAGAATTAGGCCTCTGCTGAACAGGTGGCAACGTAGTCAACCCTTTACACCTTTCTCAAACAATACTGTGTTAATGTTTTGGCTTTGGCTGAAGCCAGTTTTGGCCAGAAGGTTCTACAGGCTGCTGTGCCTGTCTAGGTGTTCTTCTTGACTTAATTTTCACCAGTAACCTGTTAGTTCCTATTGTTTGGTTTGCATATCTAGTGACACCTGAGGTTCATATTATACCAGTTTGTTCCAGTTGGCACTGATCTTGAGGAGGGGTGTCCCAGTCTCTCCCTGGAATCTTTGTGGATTCTTTGGTATATCCCCATGGTTCCTGTGTTCCACATAGGATGTAAGATAAAAGGGGATTTTTGAGTACTTACAGATAAATCCCTTTCTCTTAGTCCATGTAGAAAACAAGTCTTCCATCTCAAAAAAAATGGTTTAAGTCCAGAGGGGGGGGGGTTCTCTGGTCAGGGGATACCTTTTCTTGTTCCACTTCTGTTTCTTTTCTTTTGTTTTGCTATACTTTAAAACTGGGCATATCAAGGCAGGGGTAGAGTGAGTTTCCGTCTCAGAAAGCTCTTTTGGTCAAGTGCGCTGCTGTACTGGAGGAGAAGACTTTACCCCATGGACTAAGAGGAAAATATTTATTGGTAAGCACACAAAAATCCCCTTGTCTCTTATGTCCTATGTGAAACACAGAAACTATGGGGTGAAGTTCCCTCCTCAGGAGTGCAGCTACTCCCATCCTGCACCACAAGGTCAGTTTGAAAAATGAGTAGCAGAAAGGGCAAAGCTCTCTTAGTTAGACTTTCTTTTTTATTTTCAGATACGGGGTTGTATTATCCCCCAGTATAGTCACTCCCATTCCTGTTTTCCTTTATAAGTATTAAGCAGTGCATAGACATTTCAGGAATGATTCTGTGAAGGATAGCTTATGCACACATCCAATATTCATTTTAGCTTCTGTGAAGCTTTTCTATTTAAAATGTGATTCGGAAGACTGTAGAGAGAATTCTTCTGAGTGCACAGGTCCTGTGAGTATGTCCCTCCTTCTTTATCTGGCAGTCACATTTTGATGTGGTTAGATATCCTGTAGTGCACCCTGTTGCTGTATTGCTTAAAATCAGAATTTCCTTATCTTATGCAATTTTATGTTCCTCTTCTTGCACTGTTTTTTTTACTCCTGCTCTCCCTATCCAGGGCATTCTTTGCTCTAGGGTGCTTCTTTCCTTTTTGTGGTGCAGTCTATTGTTGGCAGTGGTGCTTTCATTCTTATTTCTGATATTTCAACAGTGTTTGATAACTTTTATTACTGTTACTGAACTTTTAACTTTTTGGACAGTGACGCCTTTAAGAATGGGCATGCATGGCAGCCATATTGCTGGAAACATAGAACGCTATTCTGAGACTTTTCTCACTACCAGAGCCCCATGGGACACACTCGATAATGGGGGATGTCATTTGGCCTTGGCTGGAGAGCCACAGCTCTATTTTGATTAATGTGTTTCCCAGCAGCCCATATTACCTGGGCTTTTTGGCAGCTTTTTGGATTATTCTGGCTATGGTGAGGCTGGTTTCACACTCTTGCTTGCCACATTAATCCCTTGCAGTCAGATAAGTACTTTTAAAGCTTTTAAGTACTTTTTTTCTATTCCTTACCCCTTCCCTTGTATGTTGATCTACGGGCATCCTGATTCCCCCCCCCCCCCCCCGAGGCTGTCTGTTCTACCTTTCATCTATGGGTATTCACACTATGCAGACCCTGCTGGCTGGTGATGCTGCTATCTCTCTGTCATCTTTAATATCGTCATTTTCCCACTCTTCTTGGTCTAATCTGACTTGGCAAAACCTGCAGGTTCATCATTTTCTTCTAACAGTCCTAGCAAGGGGGTATGAATCCTGGGATCTCTCCCCATTTGAGACCTGTCTCACTGATGGATTTTTCCATAGTCACGCTTCAAAAAGGCACACATTTCTCCTTTCTTTGATGTCCAATGTTATGCCTTGGTATATTACCCAATGGGAATCTGAACTGGGCATCCAACGGAACATGCAAGAATGGTCCGGAGTATATCTCAGGTTGATACTTAGTGCGAGGGATCTAGCCCACACGGAATTGAATTTCAAAATCTATACCAAGTGGTATTATACCCCCCACCATTTGCACAGGTTAGCCCCGGCGGTCTCTGCTAAATGTTAGTGGTGTGGTCTTGAGCCTGGCACCATGCTTCATATTTGGTGGATCTGTCCTACTCTTAGATGTTACTGGACAGATGTCTTCAACTCTCTGTCTCGCATCAAAGGCATATGCCTTCTAGACTCCCCTTTGGCCTTCATTTTCTCTGACATTGATTTGGATAAACGCACACTCCCAAGTCTATGAAACTACTCCTCCTGGCTCTCTTGAATGCATTTCAGAAAGTTATAAATTGATTTGCATTTTACTGAGTGAAATAAGTATTTGACCCCTTTGCAAAACAGGACTTAGCACTTGTGGCAAAACCCTTGTTGGCAATCACAGAGGTCAGCCGTTTCTTGTAGTTGGCCAGCAGGTTTGCACACATCTCAGGTGGCATTTTTTTCACTCCTCTTTGCAGATCCTCTCCAAGTCATTAAGGTTTCAAGGCTGACGTTTGGCAGCTCAAACCTTCAGCTCCCTCCACAGATTTTCTATGGGATTAAGGTCTGGAGACTGGATAGTCCATTCTAGGACCTTAATGTGCTTCTTCTTGAGCCACTCCTTTGTTGCCTTGGCCGTGTGTTTTCGGTCATTGTCATACTGGAATGCTCATCCATGACCCATTTTCAATGCCTTGGCTGAGGGAAGGAGGTTCTCACCCAAGATTTGATGGTACATGGCCCTGTCCATTGTCCCTTTGATGCGGTGAAGTTGTCTTGTCCCCTTAGCAGAAAAACACCCCTAAGCATAATGTTTCCACCTCCATGTTTGGCGGTGGGGATGGTGTTCTTGGAATCCTAGGCAGCATTCCTCCTACCCCAAACACGGCCAGTTGAGTTAATGCCAAAGAGCTCGATTTTGGTCTCATCTGACCACAAAACTTCCACCCAGTTCTCCTCTGAATCATTCAGATGTTCATTGGCAAACTTCAGATGAGCCTGTACATGGGGGACCTTCCGGGAGCTGCAAGATTTCAGTCCTTCATGGCATAGTATGTTACCAATTGTTTTCTTGGTGGCTATGGTCCCAGCTGCCTTGGGATCATTGACAAGATCCTCCCGTGTAGTTCTGAGCTGATTCCTCACCGTTCTCATGATCACTGAAACTCCACGAGGTGAGATCTTGCATGAAGCCCCAGACCGAGGGAGATTACCAGTTATTTGGTGTTTCTTCCATTTGCGAATAATTGCACCAACTGTTGTCACCTTCTCGCTAAGCTGCTTGGTGATGGTCTTGTAGCCCATTCCAACCTTGTGTAGGTCTACAATCTTGTCCCTGACATCCTTGGACAGCTCTTTGGTCTTGGCCGTGGTAGAGATTTTGGAAACTGATTGATTGATTGCTTCTGTGGACAGGTGTCTTTTATACAGGTAACAAGCTGAGATTAGAAACACTCCTTTTAAGAGAGTGATCCTAATCTCAGCGTGTTACCTGTATGAAAGACACCTGGGAGCCAGAAATCTTGCTTATTGAGAGGGGGTCAAATACTTATTTCACTCAGTAAAATGCAAATCAATTTATAACTTTTCTGGAATGTGTTTTTCAGGATTCTTTTGTTGTTATTCTGTCTCTCACTGTTCAGATAAACCTACCATTAAAATTATATACTGATCATTTCTTTGTCAGTGGGCAAATGTACAAAATCAGCAGGGGATCAAATAATTTTTTCCCTCACTGTACTTATGCACTCTCGGTGGGTCAGATGGACCTCTATTTGGAAGTAAGGGGAAGGTGAATAGACTTTGATGTTGTTTGAGAGATTGTTTCTTCCTAACACACAGCTTGGGTTCTGATGCCATGCCTTATCGTGCCTGTGCCCAGCCCTCCCCCTTTTTCTTCCTCCCTCCCTCTTCCCCTCTGCATTCCTCTTACTGATGCTCTCCTCTTTTTCTGTACCTCTTTCTGTCTCTTCTATTCCTGCTTTTCCTATGGCTCTGTCCTTTCTATTCTTTTCTTTCCCTACATCTGGATCCTTCAAAGGGATTTCTTTAAAGGGATAGTAATACTTCGTTTTATCTTTATTTTATTTTGTAGGCATTAAAAAAACATGAAGAACGATATAAGTCTTATCTCTCAGACCTTTATGGTTTAAGAGATATTCACAAGCAAAGTATCCTCCCCCCGTTCAGCCAAATCAGAAGGGAGATGCCCAGGTAGACTGCATAGAGGGACAATCTTCAATTAAGATAAGGGAAAAAGCTGAAAAACTTGTCCAGGGGGGAAGGGCTTTCACTCTTTTCATACAAAGAAGATTGTCCCCTGCTGTTATCTGTCCAGTCTTACAACCAGATTCACATCTGAGAAGAGATAGCTTACACTAGCAAAAAGGGGCGGGAGGGGGAAACTTTGCTTGTGAATATCTCTTAAACCATAAAGGTTTGAGAGATAAGACTTATATCATTCTTCATGTTTTTTTAATGCCTACAAAGTAAAATAAAGTTAAAATGAAGTATTACTATCCCTTTAACATGTAAACTTGGCATTTGTCTCGAATGACTGTGCTGCCTTAGCTTTTACATTGCTACATTTTCATTTTAAGGTAGCACTTCTTTTATGCATCTCTTACATTTGAGATCCCTGAATCTGTTTTTGTGCTATCTTCTCTTTTGTAATTGCTTTTCTTTTTTCAGCTGATTATGTATATTGGTGTAAGATTGCTTTTTGTAAGATTTCTTACTTTTTCAATAAAGCTTCTGAAAAAAACAAGTACTTTTATTCTACTTTTCCTATTAGTCTTATACTTTGTCAAGTTAGTTCTATTGCCTCCTCTATCAAGGTCCTCCAGGCTTTGGAACAAGTATAGGGTTCTTCCGGATTCTTTTTTGGACCAGCACCATGTTGGTTGCAGTTTTTTATTTATAGTGTTGCTGTCCGTTGACACTGAGGTACATGTTGTACCAGTTCATTTCCGTTAGACCTGGTCTGCTTGTTAATAGGCTTTTATGTTTCCTTCTGTGGAATCTTGGTGGATAGGTTTGCTATATCTCCATGATACCTGTGTTCCACATTGGATGAAAAAGGAAAGGGGATTTTTGTGTACTTACCAATAAATATTTTTCTCTTGTTCCATGTGAAACACATGACTTAGGGGGTCCCCTTCGGTTCTCTGTTAAGAGAATTCCCTCCCATTTTAGTTTCTTTTCTCTTCTTTTGACTTTTCTATATGTCAATCCGAACCTGTCTGGGCAGGATGAAGTGGTTTAGGATGGCTGTCTCCACCTCAGAGAGCTCTTTTTACAAGTGCCCTGGCCTACTGAGGAGGGAACTTCATCCCATGATTCCTGTGTTCTACATAGACTAAGAAAATGATTTATTGGCAAGTACACAAAAAAACGCTTATAAAGATGCTACATGGAAAAACATGATACTGAAAATTTTCTATAACGCAATTAAATTTTTAGATTTTTGTATACCTTTAACCCCTTAAGGACTGGCCGTGCACGCACGTGGCAGTCACTTAAGGATGATAGAGCTTTTTTTTTTTTTTGTTTCCGGTTCCGGACTCCCCGAACCGTGTGCAGCTGTGGGGGGAGCCCGAAATTCCATGACGGTCATAGTACGTCATGGGTCGTCAGATCTACCCATGACGTATTATGACCGTCATGGGTCATTAAGGGGTTAAAGGACCATTAATAGCGTACATGAACTGCATTTATATACACTTAAATACTCTGCACTTTAAGTGAGAATCTGTAAAACCTCTCTGTTTTCTGAGGCCTAAAATCCAATAATACATATGCTGTGAGGGAGCAGACATTCCTGTATTTTCCAGGGCTCCAGGAATCATAGCAATGTTTCAGGTGTTTGTACAGGATTTCAGTAAATGGGCGGAGCAAGATATGCCTTTCTGAATACATGTGCAGTGGGAGATTATCATAATTAATTAAGTAGCTTTAGCTCTTAACATTATTTAAAAACAACACAAAGTAAAATTAATGTTCGCTGTATACGGCAGTTTATTCATGTGTTAAAAACCAAGTTTAGGATTATGGAACATGTGAATGAATAATATGTCAGCTGTAAATAGATACTATTTAAAGTTAATTTCTTTTTTATGTGTTAGTGTTCCTTTAAATTGACACAGTCTAACACATTCTCCTTATATCTTTTTATGGCAGAGGCAGTGTTTGAAATAGTTACATTACATGTTTATTCACCCATTCTTGATGTTCCTTGTTCCTCTATTGTTCCAGATCAATGTGATAATGTAGACTAGCAATTAGGGTGAGAAGGCTGAATGTGTACTTTATCTGTAAGTCAGCCCCCACAAACAGTTTCCAGTCCCATTCTATTGTTCTAGGATCAAATTAATGCATTTTTGTTCTTGAAATTGACTGCAACCTTGTAAAATGTAAGTATATGAAACAATGAATGCTTATTATTATTAGGTTTCACAATACTCATGATTTTGCAATTTGCACTCTCCAGCTAACAGCAGCAAAAGATAACAGAGAAGAGAGCCATGGACACTGAATGTACAGCTGTCCTTGAATGGTGTATCCACTAGTGTAACCCCAATTACCTCATCCAAGCACCAATCAGTGCATGGCAGTATACTCTGAGGGTCAGAATCACACCTATATGTTATTGTGGATTCTATAACATAGGTGTCTGAAGTGCAGCCCGTGCTCCTGACCATAGTTTTCGGCCTGCCTGAGATTTTTAAAAAACCTTTTATACCTGGTCAGTAAGACCCAATTCTCTGCCTGCCAGAACCATACAGTTCAGGAACAGATGTCTGTTAAATATCAGTATTGTCACTGACTTGATCAATAAATAAATATATCAATTTATGTTTCTAAATAGCTGACAGGCTATAATTCACCATCGTTATCAATAAAAAAAATAATGTGGACTACAACTGACAAAACCTGGATGCCCCTGATCTACAGTAAGGAAAATGAGAATAAGGAATGCAGGATCATTATAAATCAGAAAACCTTTGGAAATGTCTTTAATTATTAATATTTGCTTTATAATATGGCAACTTTTTATTTTTATATGCATTTTTCTAATTTTGATACATAGAAAAGAAAAAAATGAGGAGGGTACATATAAAATCAATAAATCCTATAGTATAAAAGGCCAGATGTATGTTTGTCTGATGCAGTCATGCGCAGTAGAGACTTCCTGAATGCACAGAATGCTGGGAAAGCACAGAATGCTGGGAAAGCACAGAATGCTGGAATCAGACAAACATACATCTGGCCTAAACACACCTCAGTTCCAAAGTCCCTCTATTTGCATAATGGTCTTGCACCGACAGTGCGCCTACCCAGTGAGTGATATCTCCCTGCCCAAGTGGTGGTAGTTGTGGCACCGGGTAGAGAGGAAGCGGAATTGGTGATTAGTGTCTGCGACTGGGACCGGGAATCCCGCTATCTTACACATGGGAAGCAGCAGCACCAGTAGGCATGAGGAATGCACTTTGGCCAGTGTACACAGGCTTTTATGCTAGTATATCATAATAGAGTAAATATTATACAAAACAATTATGGCAAATTGGTTTTAGGACACGGGTGTAATTGCTTGGTAATCCCATTATATGAATGTGGTGATATTACTAGACAAATAATATTTTCTAATGCATAATACTAATAAATATTACTCAGTTATAATCCTCTTCTGGGGAAAATTAAGGTGGACCTGTTGCTATAGGTGCATAAACATTCCAATATTCACTTTCTTTTTAAGTAGCCATAGGGCCCAGGCTTCTAAGAACTGCTGTGTTATATTATGAAGATCAGCCCAGAGTTTTTCTATTTTGTGTATGTACCAGATCTTCTCCAAAAGAAGAGGCACCCAATAGTTCAACACTATCACAAAAGTATGAATAAATGCAAGTGAATAAATGAATACTCAACATTAAAATAGACATATACCGCATACACCGGTCTCTGTTCAGCTCTACCTTCAATGCCTGGCATGTTTTCAGTTGTAGATACAAAGCACGGACAGATGGAGGCTCTTTTTGTAGACATCATAAACAAATGTATTTAAAATGTATACATACAAAAGGCTTAAATGCTTACGCGTTTCACAGTTTACCACCACTTTCTCAAAGCTTAACAAGCCAAAAATGATAAAAACCTACAGAAAAAAGAATGTACCAGATATTAGTCTTAAAGTGGATTTCAGGGATTTTATGTATTTTTCAACAATGACAACAATTTTAATTAGGATGTGTTGGATTAATTTTAAACAAGTTTGTTTAAAAGATGGACCAAGGATTAAGATAGAATAACACTTTATTTTATATAATGTAGAACCTTTTCTCAGTTGCCCTGGTTATAATGAAGTTTATGGACAAAACACCTTATAGCATACTGAAGATATATTTTATTAATTTTATGTAAATGTTCAGGAGTCTTCTATACCAGTGATATAGAAGCTTGTTAGAGTTTTTTCCTAATGCCATTGCAAGCCGAACTGGAAGCTATATATATATATATATATATATATATATATATATATATATATATATATATATATATATATATATCCTCTATGTATAGCCCCATCCGTCAGGCTTTAATGGTTGTCTATTGATTAATGAGCATTTAATCCCAGAAACCGGAGCGTCAAGAGATGTGTAGTTACAGATGCTGTGTGTCTGTCATGTCTGCATTTTTATATAGTACTTCAAGGAAGGAGATGTTGGAAATCTGTTGAATATATGAAAGTAATAATTATGAGAAAGATAAAGATTAGATTAATGATATCAGAATGTTATATTTCTCCATTGCTTAATGTAGCATCTATATAATATTTGGGCAAATTTCCAAGTTAATGACATTGGTCAACTTTGACTATTTTATCTTTGTCTGAGGGGGAAATAGAGTGTGAGACAGTTGAGATGTGTTTGATAGATTGTAGTCTTTTTTTAGATAATATCTATGGAATAACAAGGGTTTTTGGATACAAAGTTTGTGTGGTAGCAATGTGGTATACTATCTTTGGTGTGCAACTGAATAAATTTAGTAAGGGGGAATAATTCATAATATTATTTCTCAAAATATATAGCGATTGCAGCATTACTAACATAACGGATCAGTTTGTAAGCAGTATAAGAAAGGAGTATAAGGGACTATATTCAGGATTACAACACAAAAAATAAGATCATTAGCACGAATCAACATGGTTTTATGAAGAATAGATCATGCCAAACTAATCTTTTCAGCTTCTATGAGGAGGTAAGCAGCAACCTTGACAATGGCAAGGCAGTAGATGTAGTATATCTAGACTTTGCAAAGGCATTTGATACAGTACCACACAGAAGGCTGGTGTATAAAATAAGGAAATTGGGGCTAGGAGATAACCTTTGCAATTGGATACAAAACTGGTTGAAGGATAGGGAACAGTGTGTGGTTGTAAATGGAAAATTCTCCAGTATAGTTAAAGTGGAGAGTGGAGTACCTCAGGGTTCAGTATTGGGTCCGCTGCTTTTTAACATGTTTATAAATGACCTGGAAATAGATATAGAAAGCAAAATATCAATATTTGCAGATGATACTAAATTATGCAAAGTCATTAATTCAGAACAGGATATTTTCTCTCTACAGAGGGACTTACATGCAATGTCAGATTGGGCAAACATGTGGAATATGAAATTTAATGTGGGGAAGTGTAAAGTCATGCATTTGGGAGGAAACAATCCCAAGGCTACTTATAAACTTAATGGAATAATTTTAGGTGACTCGTTGCTAGAAAAAGACCTGGGTATCCTTGTCAACTACAAACTTGGAAACAGTGACCAGTGTCAAACAGCAGTAGCAAAGGCAAACAAAGTCCTGTCTTGCATAAAAAGAGGTATTGAGGCAAGAGTGGATAACATTATTTTGCCATTATACAAATCATTGGTAAGACCTCATCTTGAGTATGCAGTGCAATTTTGGGCACCGGTTCTGAAAAAGGATATACTAGAACTAGAGAGGGTACAGCGGAGAGCAACAAAATTAATTAAGGGAATGGAGGACTTGACATATGAGGAACGACTAAACAAACTTGGTTTATTTACTCTAGAGAAAAGACGACTAAGAGGAGACCTTATCACATTGTACAAGTATATGAGAGGTCAATACAAGGATCTCTGCGGTGAGCTGTTTATTCCAAGGCCTGATCAGGTGACCAGGGGACACCCCTTGAGATTAGAGGAAAGGAGGTTTAAACTTCAGCAGAGGAAGGGTTTTTTTACGGTAAGGTCTGTCAAATTGTGGAATTCATTGCCCAGGGAGGTAGTTATGGCAGATACAATGGATACATTTAAGAGAAGATTAGATACATTTCTTTCAAAAGGGAACATACAGAGTTATACTGTTATCAGTAGGCTGATCAGGAAGGTCTGATAAAGACTAATTTAATTGGTAGCAGGAAAGCTATAAAATTCTCAGTTACTGAGGTATGAAGCGAAGGTTGAACTTGATGGACTTGTGTCTTTTTTCAACCTAATTTACTAGAAAAATTGTAGCGTTCTTGCATTTGAAACATTACTATACCTTTAAGATCTAATTACCACATTTCTCTTATGGGATTCCAATAAAAAGTCCTCCCAAACCATACTAAAAAACACACAAAAAGAGAACTTGCACACAATCTCATTGTAGACTGTTGAAATATGGTTGTTGCGTAGATATTTACACTTCCACCATGTGCATCATAGAAAAACTCCTCCTTCACTGTGGTGTCACCTTGGTGAAGGTGTAAATATGTACACAATCACCATATTTCAACAGTCTACACTGAGATTGTGTGCACTTTCTCTTTTTGCGTTTTCTTTTTATATGGATAGTAGACCTGGAACCATCTGCCTTCTCAGGATCCAGCTAAATTTTCCTTATCATGACAGGAATCATACACTTTTACGAGGAATCTGGCCATTCCTTTATTGGGTGTCATTATTTGCGGGGTTTAGTGTTATGTTAGCCTGTGGGTTCATAGTTTTCTGTAGGTAAAATATGAAAATATCACATTCGGGAACTGCTATATGCTATTTTATAGCTGTTTCTATCTGAACCAGCATCCACTAATATGTATATGTGCCTGTGATCATTTTTTAATCATTAGGGTCCCTTTCAATATATCAGACCTTTGAAATGTATTTGAATCCTAATTAAAGGGATAGTAATGTTTCATAATAAAAACAGCTCTAATTAATCATCATAGTATTTGGACTTTGGAGATTGTTATTTCAGTTCTGTCAGAGTTGTAGTTCAGGAATAATTCAATGACAAAGTGTCCCCCTCCCACCCCTTTTACTGATGTAACACTGCTCAGCCAAAGCAGAAGGGAGGTGCCCAGGTAGATTGCACAGAGGGACAATCTTCAATTAAGATAAGGGAAAAACTTGAAAAGCTTGTCAAGGGGTCAGGGCTTTCATTGTTTTCATATAAAGAAGATTGTCCCCTTCTGTTATCTGTCTGGTCTTACAACATCTGAGAAGAGATGGCTTACACTAGGAAAAAGGGGTGGGGAGGGGAAACTTTGCTTGTGAATATCTCTTAAACCATAAAGGTTTGAGAGATAAGACATATATCGTTTTTCATGTTTTTTTAATGCCTACAAAATAAAATAAAGTTAAAACGAAGTATTACTATCCCTTTAAATATGATTGACAGTAAATGAAGCAAGTGTAAGCTTGTTAGTAGCCTGGCTTTACACTACTATTGTATGTTGATCCTAGAGAAAGTAAAATATGAAACCTTTTTCAGCAGCCAGTACAGAGGCATTCTGATTCTAAAATACAATTAATCTTTAAAGGAGAAGCATCTCTTGACAATAATCCTTCACTTACCTTAATATGCCCAGAAAATCCTAATGGTCAATCTGAATTTTTACTCGGTGTCTTTGTTCAAGAGATAATACCTTCATTCACTGCTGGATGTCATGTCCATGGAGGCAGACATGACAATTTCCATCTGCTTTTTCCATGAACTTAACCCTATATGGACCAGATGGGTGCACAATGCATTGTGAAGGACATTCCACTTATCCTTAAAGTGTTAAGATTACCAGAGGATGGAGATTGTGTTCTGTGGTTCTGCTAGCAACTGTCATGTCCTCTTACATGGACATGACATTGAGGACAGACTGAAGATGTCAACTACTGAACAAAGGCCCAAGAGCTTTATTAATGGGCCATTAGTATTTTATGGCTATAATAAGTTGTGAGGTATTATTATTAGGTGTTAATTTTCCTTTACAATGCTATAAATGCATATACTATACAATTCCGCTGTAAAATAGGCTGTAGAACTGAATTTTTAATGTTATGTCTGCTTAATGCCAATTTACTAAGGTACTTAAAGTGGAACTTTCATCCTAATAAAATCCCCCCCCCCCCCAATTAGATTACTAACCTAGTGATATCCAATGCCTTAAGGTACCAAGGAACGTCACCATCAATGCTGGCAGTGAATGGGACAGACAGCACAGACTCAGAGGTACATTTCCTCCAAGATGTCTGCACTGTCTGCCTCTGATTCCTGCCGAAGATGTGTTTTTCTTTTCTATTTGAGGGCAGTTTTATTTGGATGAACGTTCCGCTTGAATGCCTTAAATGATCCTCTGTCTGCTGCTTCCACCCAATGGAGTGCAGTGGGGAAGTGTGTATGACTGTTTCAGGGGCATTCTATTCCTCTGTTGCTTGGTTAACTCCATGTATCATGAGGTGAAGAGAAAGTGGCATGTGGGCTTGCTTGCATTAAAGTCATAATAATGGCAGAATGTGTGCAGTGGTATGCATGCATACATTCATGTATATGCACCAAAGTGCAAGTATGTAATAGAAAGTAACTGTGACAGTGTATAAAATTAGCTGCACTGCAGATTTGTATAACCTCCCCCCCCACACACACACAGATACACACTGTATCGATCCCTAGAGTTCCAGGCAATATCTGATATTAGCTTGGCAAGTCCAAACCAGTGCTAAATACATGTTTGGCATCCTCCCCTTCCTTACCCTGTTTTTCTGCTTTTTAAAAAAAAACAACAGACCTCATTAGAGGGACATAAGGACCTTCCTGATTGCCCCCCGGTATTGGTTACCTATGTGATCTCAACAGCACTCTTTGCCATACTTCCTTCCCTCCTCAACCCAGTGTCCTACGAGCTAATGGGTTGAAAGCATGTTCACGTCCTTGTAATAATGCGAGTGGGACTTCAAGGTTCTCCAACACAAACCAGAAGTTCAGAGAACAGTGGGGAGGAAAGAGAGAGTGAAGGCAGTTAGTGCAATCGTGGTCACCAGTATTGATTGCCTATAGAGATAGGCTAGGTGATGAATACCAGGGGTGGCATAAGGAGGGTCCTGATGCCCCCAACAAGTTCTATATAATAATTTTTAAAAAGGAGATGTGTCATAGGAGGTGTCCAACACATTGCTTTGCAGTGTTTTGCATACCCCTTTGGCACTCATACATTGTCTTTCTCCAGCCTTGTTGTGTCCACTGGAAGTCACAGAACCACTTATACTCTGTCTGATATCCCTGTCCAGCGATAGCCACAGAACTACACATACACTGTCAGCTTCCCCATCCCTGATCCACTGGAGGCCTCAGAATCATACATACACTGTGTACTTCCCAAGCCTTGTGCCACTGGTGGCCACAGAACCAAATACACACTGTCTGCTTCTCCAGCATATTCTCACTGGTGGCCACAGAACCATACATGCACTGTCTGACATTCCATTCTTGTTTCACTGGTAGTCATGTTCCTGGCACCTGTATGGTATGTCAGCCCATGCCAGTGGTTCTCAATTGTTTTTACTTAAGAGCACAGCTAACGAGCAATCTAGATTTTTTGGGAACACTTAGAATTGTATTTATCATTTATTAAGAATATTATGAAGGGTATAAATAATAATACATAATTATTCATAGGTCTCACAATGATGAGAGTGATTTTTGATTCCTCATTTACTTCTGGGGATTCTTTTGAAGATGACTATGTGTCAAGCACTGAGGGTCTTAATATAGCTGTCTTTGGAGACCCTTGTGGTCTCTGAGGCCTCTGTCTCAAATTATTTTTTTCCCACATATTTCTGAGTATTATGTGCCCCACCCCCCATCACTCTTTGGACCAGATGATTTTGAAGGAAGGGAAATTACCAGTTTATATGTTATTTTTCCAAGACAGTTTTCTCACTCATACTCCTTTTCTCCTGATGTCTTACTGCAGTGGGGTATCCTTTTAAAATGTCACACACATAAGAGTGTGTGACCTACAGGCGTAATAACCAGGTCACCGGCATGAAAATATCACAATATCCCTAGGCAGCGTAGTGCTGCTTTGCTTCCTTCCTCTTCTTGCTGTTGGCTGGCATGGACACCGGCTACTTCCTCATTGCTGATGTTCACTAGAGCGGATGCAGTGACGGGCTCTTATTTATGGGGAAGAGTTGATTTGCCTAATTGATTCCTGCCTTGGTTTAGATCCTGTTTAAAGTTCCTTGGGCCTAGGAGTCATTGCCCTTATGTAATGTTCCTGCTAGTAGCTCTGCGTTCTCGTTGTGACCCATGTCTGACCTCGGAATCTGCTCTGTGTATGACCCCTGCTTGTCTGACTACCCACATCAGTTCTGACCTGTGGCTCTGGCTGACTAACTCACTCCGTGTGTGACCCCAGCTTGTCTGACTACCCACATCGGTTCTGACCTGTGGCTCTGGCTGACTAACTCACTCCGTGTGTGACCCCAGCTTGTCTGACTACCCACATCGGTTCTGACCTGCGGCTCTGGCTGACTAACTCACTCTGTGTTGACCCCGGCTTCTCTGAATACCCACATCGGTTCTGACCTGTGGCTGACTAACTCGCTCCGTGTTGACCCCGGTTTGTCTGACTACCCACATAGGTTCTGGCCTGTAGCTCTGGCTGACTATTCGCTCCGTGCATTACTCAGCTTGCCAGACTATTCGCATCTGTGTACCTGTGGCTCTGGCTTGCTCTTGCTCCCTGTTGCCTCCGGTTATCTATACCTTGGTTGGAGACTTGAGCTACCTTAATAGCCTGTTTCTATCGGTGCTAGAACCATAGGCATATTCCCAGTATCCTCCGGTCTAATGTCAGTAGTGCAGTGCTCAACACACTGTGCAGCTCCGGGTAGTAGACTGTGAACAGTCATCCTGTGCTGTGGGGTTGTGTGGGCATTATTACCATTACTCTGTGTATTATCAATAAAGGTGGTTTTATTCATTATGCTGTTGTCTGTCCTTCTTTGCCTCATTACCATGACAGCAAAGCTTGCATCAAAAGAGCAAGATTCTTATGTCGCAGCCTTAACAAAGTCTAATGCAGTATGTACCATTGTAAAGGCAGCTGGCTCCTGCTTGCCACTTATGGTGCTGTGCATGGGACTATGGTTTCAGTTTAAAGATTCAGCATGGAGCATGTGAGAGGAATAAGGGGGGAGAGAGAGAGAGACATGGGACTTGGCTGTTTGTGGCTTTCATGATGGAAATACCATGTAATGCACAGCAACATAAGCGGTGAGCAAGAGCCAGGAGTGCAGCCACATAGCTGATTCTGTGTGAAGCTCACATGCTGGCTCTCTCCCAAATAACATTCCAAGGGTGTCATAGCAGGTTAAATTATAAAAAGTTGCATGCAAAATAGTGTGCGTGTGCAGGGCACACATGAGAATCTCGCATTGCAGGAAAGCGAGAGATTCTCAAGTCACGCCTTCAAACGGAGCTTTCAAGTACCATCATCTTTAGCACCAGATTCTTCATGTACAGTAATGAGTAAGTCACTGGCCATTACTAGCGACTGTACTCTGTATACGTGTAATGTTAGTGAGCATGCATGTACCGATTATACTGCTTAGTGAACTGCTTACTCTTGTAAATTGCACTCATAACAGATAGGATTAGATGGGTTAACCATTGGCGGATAAGCAGCACATAGCGAATCCATCTGGTACACAAACGGTTTATTCCCATTCGGTTTCTCTCCATAGATCTCCATGTATAAATGTGTGTAATCTGGCATGTTTCCATCGCCTTCCTTGACCCATTGGTTCAGGAATTGTCTGTTAGGCTTTATCCATTTTTTCTTCTAGATCTGTGGTATGTCGCAACCCACGTCTATTGAGTCCTTTAACCCTTTGAGTGACAGTGTGCTGTCCAACAAATTGGTCAGCACAGGTCTATGCCCCCAGCAAACTCCTATTCCCTTTAGGGTTACAGCTCATTCCACCAGAGAAGAGGTTGCTTCCAGACAATACAGGAACCAAGACTTCTGTAGAACAGTTGTGCAAGGCAACAACATGGTAATTCCTTCACATTTTTGTTAAATGCTACTACGTCAATGTTCTTGCTTCCACTGAAGCCACTTTTGAGCAAAAGGTTCCACTAGCTGTTTGGACTGTGTGGGTATTCTTCTTCTCTTTATGTACAGTAATCTCTGTTTTTCCTGTGTCTTGGTTTGGTATATAGGTTTCTGTTGGCACCTGAGGCTATATCTGTTACATTTCCTGTCTATTAGACCTGGTCTGTGTTTTGATTCTTGGTGGATAGCTTTGGTATATCCCATGGTTCCTGTGTTAACACACTGGGTGAAAGAGAAAAGGAATTTTTGTGTGCTTACAGATAAATCCTTTTCTCTTAGTTCACGTGGAAGACAGTACTTCACTCATGAAGAAAAGGAGTTGTTTGAGTTACGGGGGGTCCTCTGGAAGCCAGAACATTGACATAGTAGCATTTAACAAAAGTGTGAAGGAATGACCAGGTTGTTGCCTTGCACAACTGGTTCAGGTGGTCCTCTTCCTGCCTTGCTTCTGTTTTGCTATTCATTAAAACTGAGCATTTCTTATGGGGATAAATGGAGTAAGGAGGAGTCTCCACCTCCAGGGAGCTTTTTAAGGAAAGTGCCCATCCCTCCTGTCTGGAGTATAATTTACCACATGGGCTCCTGTGCTCCACATGGCTTAAGAGAAAAGGATTTATTGGCAAATACATAAAAATCCCCTTATAAGTTTTCCATATATAACTAGAAAGTGATCTAAATAGATTGCAGAAATGTTCAAAATGTGTCTGGCCTCCTGGATGAAATATAATTGGCCTCCTGGATGAAATATGTTCCCAAGTGTCTGCCATTGAAAGTGTTAAATCAATTCTTCTTCAGTGTTTAGTATTATCCAAATAAAATACATGTTAAAGTAAATGTAACATATCCCACAGTTTGCTTTAAAAAAATAGTTGCTTTTCTTTAGGAATCAATTCAAAGTAATTTTCAATTCATTTTCTGATTATGTGGTCACAACTTTACCTAGAAACAAATCCACAAATCAATTAATACCTCTAAAGAACTCCCATGTTTCTCCATTATTAGCTGGCAGGCCTGGACATAGATTCATCTGAGACTCAAAGAACCTGCACTTAGTTAAACCACTTCATATACTACTATACTTGGGAAATATTTAATATTAAATCAGATATATGTTCCCTTTTCTTAAATGGGAGGTTATCTAAATTATCCTATGCTCTCTTGCTATTTCCAAGGCACTTGTAACCTTTGTGGTCTCTTTGGTGATTGGCTGGGTATGTATATATAAACAATCTTTAAAAGAAGAACCTCCAATCAATAGGATTGGATTAAAATAGTATAAAGCTGTCCTGCAGATACCCATATACTCATATCACCACAGAGAATTATGGGCATAACACACAATACACAAACTTTTCTCTCTCCCTTGCCCTCCCTCTCTCTCTGAACTTAAAAAAAAAGTAGATATTGGGTGATCACAGTTCATTACATGCTATAGGTTATTTGGCCAAATAAGCATGTACTGCTGGGTACTTGTGTGGGTTTTGCCTATGAAGCTTATAAAGCAAGCCAACAAAGTTTCATTTGGGGGCGAAAAATCATTATTTGCTCTTCACAGCTTTTTTTTTTTTTTTTGTTTTGTTTTTTGTTTTTAAAGGCCCAGGAGTGTCCTGACTTTTTGGAACTGTGTAATGTAGCAATGGATTACCATGGGCAACTAAACTTATTTACCATCAGTGCTGGAAACTAAGATATATATAAACACATTTTCCTAATGGGAATGGTTTTCTCTCTCAGTCTGTACAGGGTAAACTAGCCTTTTAGGTTTCTATTTCTAAAATTCACTTTTCACTACGTCTCTGGTGCAGGCTAGCACCAGTAAAATAATATATTGGATGCCAGGAGCTTTGAATAATCACGGGATTTATTATGTGGAGATACATATGGAGTCTTTTTCATAGATTCATTGACTGTTAGTGAAGTAAGTTGAACACTGATGTGAAGAGGTTCACAGGTGATAACATCACCAGTGAAAAATAATTGTGATAACATCACTAGTTATAAACACATCTCACATATTAACATTAACAGTGCTAAACACTTGTCGATACCATCACCCGTGATAAACCATTCTGTGATGATAATATCACCAACGATTATGGATTCACAGAAGATAACATCAGCAGGATGAAACACTTCTCAGGTTATAGCATGAATGGTGACAGAAAAACTCACTACTGTTGTCAGCACTGTATATAAATTTATATATTGTTTATCAATATAAATGCACTTTAAATGCTCTGTAGAAAAGATATGTTGCTTAAATATGAGTTTGTTGCTTCCTCTTACTGTACACAGCAGAGAGCATCCCTATCTGTCTCAAGTAGACTTATAACTTCAAATTGCAGTTCAGCAAGTGGTCACTCATCTGTCTCCTATATATCCATTTACAGCCAACTAGCAAACAATATATAAATATTTGAATAATTTCAATTTCTGTAACAACTGTAAACATTAACCCCTTGAGGATTCTAGGGGTTACTATAATAAGCAATACATGATATACCTAAGGTATACTTGTACGATAGAAATCTCAGTCCAATCCATCCAACCAACTAATCTGATTACATTGTCAGGTATAGGGCCTAAGCATGGCTTTAAAATTGACAGTCTTTCAAAATCCATAACTGATCACACATTTCATGACAGAATTATACCTAGAAATCATGAATTTGAAAGTCTATGCCTAATTGACCCAGCTACATGTCACAACATGAATTTTGTTGTCTGTTTCAGCTCATGAGTTCGGCAGAAAATGTGTTCTTCTACATATGCAATGTCTCCAAAGAACTGACTACAATGTCAAAACAGTGAAAATATGAATGCATTAAAATGCCTGACATGAAAACATAATAGACCTAGATTTTACATATGTGTCAATTAATACAAGAAAGAGCCTGTAATTTTTATGTTAATTTGTAAGTGTTAACAGCAACATAGATTTCAATGTGGTAGAGCATATTAGAAGGCAGGAGGAAATGTTTGTGCAATGTAGGTTGTTGGATTAATGCACAAATGTTTGTCTAAAACTGGGGGAAAAAAGTAAATCTTTTATAGTTGTATCCTAAAGTATAAGACTACAAACTGGGCATATACCATGATAGCACTTGTGACCAAGAAACCGTAAAGGAATGTAACACCTCCTAATAAATGCCCCCCCGCCAAACACATACTTTACCTTACTATGTTTGGGACATCCTAATGGCCTCTACAGATTTTCCCCTCCTGCTTTTGTTCAAGAAATAACATTTTACCAAAGAGTAAGTAGTAATTTGGACAAGGGAATTGCTTTTGATGTAATATACTTGGATTTTTCAAAAGCCTTGGATACAGTGCCTCACAACAGGGTACTGAATAAATGAAAAGACTTCAGTTTGGGAGGTGACATCTGTAAGTGGATTGAGAACTGGTTAAATGATAGATGGCAGATATTTATTTTAAATGGAACCTTTTAAGTTGGTCTAAAGTTTTAAGTGGGGTACCGCAAGGTTCAGTCCTGGGCCCAATGTTTTTTCATTTGTTTATTAATGATCCTGAAGTGGAAATTGAAAGTACCATCTCAATCTTTGCTGATGACACTAAACTGTGTAAGGAAATACATACAGAGAAGGATGTTTTTCTCTGCAGAAGGATTTAAATAAACTGCGTGCATTGACAGAAAAGTGGCAGATGACATTTAATGTGGATAAATGTAAGGTTATGCACTTCGGCTGTAGAAACAAACATGCTACATATACTCTAAATGGGAAACAACTTGGGGAATCCACATTAGAGAAAGATTTAGGAGTACTGATAGACGATAGACTTCACAGCAGTGTGCAGAGTCACTCAGCTGCTGCAAGAGCAGTTGCGTAACAATAGGGGTTACAGGGGTCGCACCTGCGACTGGGCCCTTCACTCCCGGGACCTGGCCTCTCCCTGTGACCCCCCCACCTGGCGCCCGCAACATTCTGATTGCTGGGGTCTGTGCCTTCTTCCGCAGACCTCTAGCAGCTGATCTCCCTCCAGCACTCTTGTAATGCATGGGAGAGGACCACGCAGGAGCTCCACCTGTATAGAGGACTATGCAGAAGGAGGCACAGACCTCTCCTGCCACGCCACTGGACCACCAGGGAGTTAGGATGTGGGCAATGTGGGGGCAATGTGGAGATGGAGGGCAATTTGGAGATTGAGGGCATTGTGGGGGCAATGCTGGGGCAATGTGGAGCCAATGTGGAGATTGGGGACAATGTGGAGGTGGCCAGTGGAGATGGCCAATGGGGGGCCAATGTGGTTGAGGGGGGGCCAATGTGGTTGAGGGGAGGCATGGCAATTGTTGCACCAGGGCCCTGTGGCTTCTGGTTATGCCTCTGTGCAAGAGCAAATAGGGTACTATCCTGCATAAAATGAAGTGTAGATGCATGGAATGCTAATATTATTCTACCTCTGTATAAATCCTTGGTTAGACCTCATCTGGAACATGGAGTACTATTTTGGGCAACAGTTCTTAAACAATACATTATTAAACTGGAAAAAGTGCAGAGACGTACAACAAAACTGATATTGGGATTGGAGGATCTGAGTTATAAAGAAAGACTAGCCAAAATGGGTTTGTTTGCATTAGAGAAGAGACATTTAAGGGGTGATATGGTTACCATTTACAAATACATTCAAGGTCAATACAAAGAACTATACAACAAATTATTAACTCAAAGAGCTGAACTAAGAACGAGAGGTCATCCATTAAGACTAGAGGAAAGGTGCTTTTAACTAAAACAAAGGCAGGGATTTTTATAGTAAGAGTGGTAAAGCTATGGAATTCTTTGCCTTGGGATGTTGTACTCTGCTTTCAAAAAAAGCAATGGATGCCTATCTAGCATAGAACCATACTTAGAATTATGACACATGACTTCAATGCTGATAGTTTGTTGATCCAGGGAACTATCTGACTGCCATTCTGGGTCAGGAAGGAATTTTTTTACCCACTTGGGGCTACATTGGAAATTACTTCAGTGTTTTAGTTTTTTTTTTTGCCTTCCTCTGGATCGGGCTGGACTCGATGGTCAGATATCTTTTTTTAGCATTGTCAACTATGTTCATATAAATCATATCAGAGACGTAACTAGAAGCCACTGGGCCCTAGTGCAAAATTTGCCATGTGCCCCCCTGACCACATTGCCTCCCCATTCACCACCTCCACATTACATGATGTCATCTCCCAACGCTCTGCATTTTTAGAGTGCAGAAGAGGGAGTTCAGCATCTAGAGGTCTGAGCCGAAGAAGGCACAGACCTCAGCTTGCTTCTTGCTGGCGCCAGGCATGGGGGGGGGGCGCAGGGGTGGCCGGGCCCCTGGAGCCACAGAGCAAACTCTGCCCACTGCGCATGGTACATGGAGCAAAGAGGTGTGCAACACATCATAACAGGTTAAGTTGTCTCACACACTGTGCCTGCTTAAAGGGATAGTAATGTTTCATAATAAAAGCGGCTCTAATTAATCATCATAGTATTTGGACTTTGGAGAGTGTTATTTCAATACTGTCAAAGTTATAGTTCAAGAGTAATTCAATGACAAAGTGTCCCCCTCCCGCCCCTTTTACTGATGTAACACTGTTCAGCCAGATCAGAAGGGAGGTGCCCAGGTAGACTGCAGAGAGGGACAATCTTCAATTAAGATAAGGGAAAAAGCTGAAGCTTGTCAAGGGGGGCAGGGCTTTCATTGTTCTCATAGGAAGAAGATTGTCCCCTTCTGTTATCTGTCTGGTCTATGGACTGGATTCCACATCTGAGAAGAGATGGCTTACACTAGGTAAAAGGGGCGGGAGGGGGTACTTTGCTTGTGAATATATCTCAAACCATAAAGGTTTGAGAGATAAGACTTGTATCATTCTTCATGTTTTTTTAATGCCTACAAAAAAAATATAGATGAAACAAAGTATTACTATCCCTTTAAGCTGACCCCCCCAACTACTTTTATTTCTGACTCCATGACATAATATGATATCCAGGATTAAATGAAGAGGTTATCCCTTGATCAAAGGCAGAAGTGGCAAATTCATAGAGGCCATTAGAATTTTTTGACCAAAGTAGGCTACATGGAGTATTAGGAGGCATTACTTCTCCTTTAAGGTATATCATACTTAAAGTGGAACGATCATACATTTTACATTGAGACCCAAATCCTTAATACCATAGCAATATACATATAGATACTTGTATTTTGCTGCATAAGTTAGGCATTAGGCAGCAGCAGCTGGGATCTTGCTGTAGGCGCTCTCTGCACCTGTGCTGTCAGTCCCTTCCACTGCCTTAGGGTACAAAGGCATTCAACTCCCCAATCGTGGAGGTGAAGGGGACGGACAGCGCAGACTCAAAGATGCCTTCTCTGCAAGATGTCTGTGCTGTTGCCCCGCTGCTCGCTGCTAAACGAGTTCTATTTTTCACTAATGCCGGACTTATGCAGCAAAATAAAAGTACTGTAAAATCTCAGGTATAATACGCACCTGTGTATAATATGCAGGTGTAAATTATGCCCAAGATTTTAGGTAAAATCATGAGTTCTTATGTATAATATGCACCCCCAAAAAGCCAGTTTCCCCCACCTCAATCTTAGTACTTGACTGCCCCCTTTGCTGCAATCAGGCCCCCTTTGACATATCCCCCCCCAAACTGGAGGCAGCGGGCAGCATTCCTGCGATCACCGCCCACTTCCTCTATGCTGTCTTACTCAGAAAAAAATTAAAGCCCACCTTTATAACCAGGATCTCCCCTCCAGAGTCAGCTGTGAAATAGGAGCAGCATCCAACATTCTTTCATTCGCCACCTGCTTCTTCCAACTCCTGGAACTCTTCTGAGCATCCGGGTTGCCCTGTCAGGACCCACTATAGATTCAATGCACACATACACATTGAATTGAAGTAGGTCCTGACAGGGCAACCCAGATGCTCAGAGGAGTGTCCAAACTGTCCAAAATGTTTCAACATATCATTTTGTTGTAAACTAAGATATTTAGCCCTTTGAGTGCCAGAGGGTGTGCAATGCATTGCAAAGCAACGTGTTGCACACTTCTCTGGCAGTCAGAGGGGTAAGCTGCTTTTTAAACAAATAAGTCATGCTTCTTCTTGATTAGTGGACTATGATAACATTTTATTGAAAACTGAAGGCTCTTTTTTTTTAAAAGGGGCAATGAAAAAAGTTACAAGAAGTATATTCGTATTAAATGGTAATGTAACTATGCATTGCCACATTTAACCCTTTGAATGCTCAGTAAAGAATTTCTGTTTTAAAATATGATTGAATTAACACTTTGAATGACTGTTGTGTGTGAACACATAAGGCAGACAGTTAAAAAGATAGTAATGTTTCACAATAAAAACAGCTCCAGTTAATCTTCATAGTGTTTGGGCCATGGAGAGTGTTATTTCAATACTGTCAGATTTGTAGTTCAAGAGTAAGTGAATGGTAAAGTATCCCCCTCCCTCACCTTTTACTGATGTAACACTGCTCACCTCACAGCAGCAAGTCTGTCCAGATGGATCGCAGAGAGGGAGAATCTTCAGTGAGCATAAGGAAAAACCTGTCAAGAGGGCAGGGTTTCCCTTATGCTCACAGTAAGAAGATGGTCCCTTGCTGCAACCTGTCCAGTCAAGAGACAATAGATTCCACATCTGAGGGGAGGCAGCTTACACTAGGTAAAAGGGGCGGGAGGGGGATACTTTATCATTCAATTACTCTTGAACTACAACTCAGACAGTATTAAAATAACACTCTCCATGGCCCAAATCATATGAAGATTAATTTGAGCTGCTTTTTTGGTGAAACATTACTATCCCTTTAATGAAACACAGTGCTATATGCAGAGGGACTTCAGCATACAGAGCAAATCAACTCCTTGCTTTGGTGTTCTAAGGCATTGGTTCTCACATTTCAGCAGGGATGGGACCATTTTGTTTCAAATAAAATCTTCGTGGAGCCCTTACAACAGTGGTTCTCAACTCCTGCCCTCAGGACCCACTAACAGGCCAGGACTTAGGGATTTCTCTGCTAAAACACATGTGTGGTGATCAGAGGCTCATTCACATTGATTAACTCACCTGTGCTCTAACAAGGAAATAATCAAATCCTGGCCTGTTAGTGGGTCCTGAGGACAGAAGTTGAGAACCACTGCCTTACAATAAAACAATGTAACCCAGTGGATTCTACAGAGGTCTCCACTGGGTGGCTTTACCTTGCATGTGAGTCATGACAAACATCCCAGACGGATGCCATTACATCATTTACTGTATTAGGATGCAAGATGGTACCAGTAAATTAAGACTAAATTAGTAAAATAAAATATATCAAAAAATTATAAAGGATAATACTGTCTTGGCTTTCAAACAAAGATTAGGCAATATTGCTCGTTGACAAGATTAATCGAACAAACCAATTTGTACTTTGAAATGTTTAACTGTTCCAACAGAATGGAAGTCACAGAACAACAAATACACTGCCATTAATGATATTTCCTCCATAGAACCCTTTGCACTTCTTCAAGGAAAACTGATTGAGGACCATTGCTCTCACAAAGGCTTGTATCCCCAAGCTGTTTGTCAGCACCAAGACTGAAACACCCTATTAGCCAGGATCAGTTCACCACCAGGACTAAAACACTTGCCTAGTACGCAGAAGCTTAATCAGCACCAAAACTGGACTATTATCCAGGAGCTGTCCTAAAACACCAAGAGTACAAAACAGATATACCTCCTATTAGCCAGGAGCTGTTCTTCAGCAAAAGACAAAAACACAGTAACATACAGATACAGCTTCTTACTAGCCAGGAGTAATCACTCATAACTGTTATTATTAATATTTTATTATTTTATATTGCATACACTCTATATGCAGAGCCTTACAGATTTTTTTTCAAGCACAGTGTGGTTCTGCCCCATACAGCTTACAACACAAACTCCCCATCCTCCCAAAAGCCAGGAGCTGCTCTTCATCATCAAGACTATAGCACAGATTCACTCCCTATTAGCCAGTACCTGTTCTTTAGACACCAAGACTATAACACAAATACACTCCCCTATTAACCATTAGCTGTGCTTCAACAGCAAGACTGTAACACAGATACACCTTCCTGGTTGATAGGAGCCACTCTTCTCCACCAGAACTTTAACACACAAGAACCCTTGTTACACAGGAGCTGTCCTTACTCAGCAAAAATGTTAAACACGTGCACCCTCCTATTACCCAGGAGGTGTTCTTCACCACTAATACTTCAGCACAGTTAGACCCCCCTACTAGCCAGGAGCTTTTCTTCATACCAAAATCCAACCCCAGATACAATTCTCTAGTCAGGTGCTGCCTTTCATCCTTAGGACTCCATCCCAGATACACTCTCCTAGCTGCAAGGAATTGCCTTTCATCACCAATACTGAAGCCCAAACACACTCTTCTGGTACTCAGGAACTGCCTTTCATCACCAAGACTCAATGCCCCATACACTCTCTTAGTAGTTGGGAGATGCCCTTCATCACCAAGATACAAGTCCTGACACACTCTCCTAGAAGACAGGAGCTGCCCTTCATCACTAATCCTCAAGCCCAAATATACTCTCCAGGTAGCCAGCAGCTGACCTTCACGCCAAGACCCAGTCCCAGATACTCTTTCCTAGTAGCCAAGAGCTGCCTTCATCATCATGATCCAAACCCTGGATACACTTTCCTAGAAACTAGGAGCTGTCCTTCATAACCAAGACTCAATCCCAGATACACTCTCCTAGTAGCCAAGAGCTGCCCTTCATCACCAAGACTCAATCCCAGATATACTCTCCTAGTAGCCAAGAGCTGCCCTTCATCACCAAGACTCAATCCCAGATACACTCTCATAGTAGCCAAGAGATGCCCTTCATCACCAAGACTCAAGCCCAGATACATTCTCCTGGTAGCAAGGAGTTACTTTCAGCGCTAAGACTGAGACATGCTAATTTGAAGGAAATTTGCTTTTTTGCCTTGAACGACAATACTACCCTAACCCGATTAATAAAATGTGTTATCTCATTATGAAGGAGGATAAGTTATAATTAATATATTCATTATGCAGGGATAGGGAATATGCTGACAATACCTAGGTATTTCAAACTCCAGGAAGAGCATATTTAACTGGACTTGTTAACACACTGAAAGCCAGAGGCGTGCACATTTATGCAATGCGTAGGGCATCTCCTAGCACTCAAAGGGTTAACGTTATCAAAACAGGACACATAGCTGTAATTTGCCCCTTTAAGGGCCAGAGGAGTGGGCAACGCATTTCTTCACAATGCATTGTACATGGGTCAGGTCTTTAACCCTCTGAGTGCAAGACGGGTAGGCAACGCAATGAGTTGCGTACCCCCTCTATCACCCAAAGGGTTTAACCCTTTGAGTGCCAGAGTGGTACTCAACTCAGTGCTTTGTGATGCGTTGCATAACACTCTGGCACTCAAAGGGTTAAGGGTAGTTCACTCCCTTCTCTATGCCTTGCACTTGCACTTATGATCCTCCTCCTACTGTCTCTGCATGTCATCATGAATTCTAATTGGCATAGCTGGGAACTCTCTGGTTTTGCCCCGGAGACTCCCAGATTTAGCTGTTAATTACAGGGTCTCTGGGGCAGTGGCTGATTCTCCGGCTGTGGGGAGATTTTATAAAACTCCTTCCCAGCATGTTCCACACACTCTCCACCCTCTTCATACCTTCCCCAGCCTATTCCTCCAATAGTTGCAAGTTATTTTAAGTCCCACCCCGCTCATGATTGAGCCCCACCCTCTTTTGACACAGTTTTGGTCACTTATTTTACCCAGTGGCAGCATAGGACTCCCCTCTCCATGAAGCCTATATTGAAAAGTTCCCAGGTATACTAATTAGATTGTAAGCTCCTTGGGGCAGGGTCACTTTCCCAGTGTATGATTCCTTTGCTGCACTTCCCCCACAAATAATGCAATAATCACACTTTTAGCCTAATGTTCTGTATTTTGTATTGTATTGTATTATTTCAACTTCTGTAAAGCACTGTGCACATGTATGGCACTATATAAATAAAGATACATCCACACATACATACAATGGTTAACTGAACTTCTGTGTGTTTCCAGGATGACTGACTTATGTACGATTGAGATACTTTCCTGAGCCAGAAAGACCATAAATGAATTGGCACAAGCAAGTGCCCAATACTTCTGTGATCGAGAGTTACGATTCTATTACTGCAAACGGTTTTAACTAATAACTGGCATCAGTGCAATAGTTGGAGAGCTGTGTGCAGGTAGTCCTCAAACATGGCACACTATGGGTCTGCAATAATGTCAAATGTGTTACAGTGCAACATGGGTAAAGTGTTGTCATGGGCACGCATTGCACAGGGTGTGGCACATTGGCAACTGTCACATTTAACCATGTGAATACCAGAGGGCTATACAATGCAGTGCGCTGTCTTGCAATCAAAGAGTTAAAATGATGCTGGCTTTTTATATAAAGACAAACTTGCCAATTATGGAGCAAGCCAAATAAATTTTAACCCTTTGAGTGCCAGAATGGTACTCATAGGGTTAACGGGGCCACAGCCTTTAACCCCTCGTATGCTAGAGAGGTCTCAAACGCATTGCGAACGTTAACAAATCAATTTAAATCAACTGAATTTGTTTTTTGTTTTTGTCTCCTATAATGCTATTATTTTGTCCCCAAATCCCTCCACTTTGTTTTTATATTATACAGAAGATTCTATATTAGGCACTGCATTTACATATGTCTTGCCATCCCCGTGATGACAATGGCTCTGAACTGAACCTGGTAATACTTGGGGATATGTGTATATAACGTCAGACACAAGCAGCTTTTGAGAAAACCTTATGAACAAACTGTCCCATTGAAGTGTATTTTAATTCACTGGCTTCACAAAGCATTGAACACCTCGCTGGTATCTAAGGGCTTAATTTCCATAAATATGTTTTTTGCAATTTTGAGTCCTTTTGCTATATAGTGACTGGTGCCTCAACACTCCTAAACTGGGATTTTTTTCCAAATTAATTCAGATTTCATAATTAATATATTTATATTTCATTAGCAGTGGCATACTTAGTATTAGAAAATGCCTTGTCATCCCCTTGATGCACACGAAAAAGGAGGGAAGATAAGAAAAAACAATCAAAAACACTCATTATACTTTATTCACATATGTATGTAATTGAGTTCCTCACAAGAAAAAAACATTGTACTTAACTATTTTAGCTAATCAGTGAGAGAATACATGCTTAGGTATACTTATCCCTTTGAGTGCCAGAGGGGTACTGAACGCATTGAATGCATTACTTACCCCTCTGGCAATCAAAGGGTTAACCTTAAAGTCTCTTTATTATCAATGACTCCAGGGGGGGAGATGCACTAAGGTGGATAAAGAGGAGATAATTTATCCCTTGATAACACTTCTCCAGTTCCTGTGTTATTTTATGGGGCCAATGCATTAAGATCTCTCAGACTTTAGGGATCTTAGTGCATTGGCCCAATGGAATAAAATAGGAACTGGGGAGTTTATCACACTGGAGAATGTATCTCCTCTTTATCACACCTTATTGCATCCTCCCAGTTCTTCTTAGTACACCAGCCTTCTTGTGGGACTAACTGTTCTTTAACCTTTTGGGTGCCCAGCGCACTCCTCTCGCACTCAAGTAGTAAGAACACATTATTGCGCCCAGTTTCAGTGCTCTGCTGCCAAATCAATCCTCACTTTAACCTATTGAATGCTACTAAGGCATTGACAGTGGACCCGATGGAGACCTCGCTACAATTAACCCTTTGAATGCCAGAGGGGTGTGCAACACATTACTTTGCAAGGGTTAAATAGGTATAAATTCACTAGTGACTAATAAGGAGGATCTCATGTTGGGGCTTGCTCTGTGAATCTTGTTTTACAAAGAACAATGTGTAGTGAATACTGGAAGTTCAGGCTGCAGGTCCCCATGAGGCAGATGTACAAAAAGGGACTGGAGTAATTCTGGGGGGTAAACTAACTCTGCCATATGAGACAAATATAAAACCCCAAAATTCACATTGATTCAAAAGGAGATTTTAAACACAACAGGGATCCAATGTGTTGTTCCGCTGGAAATAACTCTAGATTAAAATGAGTTAAACGCCCCATTTAAATCAATTAGAATTTTTTTTATTATTTTATTTGCCACACTAGGAGGCTGTTGGTTAGCTCCAGGATTACACCAATTAGTCTTACTATACCAGCTTCAGTACTAGGAGAGAACAGCAACATATTTCATCCAAACTGTGGTGTGTGCTTCCCCTGTGTAGTCATATACAGAGTCTCTGCTGGGAATCTTTGTGTCTCATCCAATCTCTCTCCCTGTTAAAGGAGCAGTAAACCTTTTTTATGAAAACACATATTTTATAGATCTTTTCCTGCTGAATAAAACAAGGTCACTCCCACCGCCGTTAGATGTTTTATTCAAAATATATAGCAGTTCAAATAATCAGGAAGTGAATATACTGTGTTTACTTCCTGATTGTTCTAACTGACAGGAAGTGACAGGCAATTTCTATCACATTCTATGGAAAACTGTATGTCTCTGACTTTCTTGACTGTCCTCTCCATCAGAAAAACTAATTAGAATTTGACCACTAGAGGGCACTGCTAATGTAAAAAAACATAGGTTTAAACTGTAATAACTCTAGAAATATAAATCTCTCCAAAGTGGGAGTACCCTTATTTTACTCAATAGGAAAATCCCTACAATATATATTTTTTCATAAAAAAAGTTTACTGTTCCTTTAAACTACAATGAGACTTCCCAGGTATCCCAACTGCACTACAAGGGAGATATATAATGCAATTTTCGGGATCTGTATTTGTGTCTTTTTTTTATGAAACTTTTTATTGAATTTTTCCAAATTATAAAACAGCCATTTATAAACATGAAGGGCATGATACCGTTCACAAAACGAGTATTAGAAAGAAAAAACTTAACGCCTGTGCGCCAAGTATGTAGTAGGGTAAAAACTTCCCACAATGAAAAATATGTCTAACTCAGACTGATCTGATAAAGTACACAAGGAAAACAGGAAGAGTATATAGAATGGGACACAATAATACATGTTGTGTGGGGTCATGACCACCAGGGTGCTCAGCAAAGTCACCTCAAAACACATAATGCCCTGTGTTTAAACCTGAACCAGACCAATAGCATGTAGACAAATCAAAACAGCACAAAACAAGAACAAACACACAACAGGTGCATACTCCCTGACGGGCCCAATCCCTCCCCCCCAAACCCAAAGTAAGTGAGAAAAGAAGGATTAAAGAGTAAAGCCAATGTCTCCATCTCATCTAAATGGGGAAATAAAGAATCGCCCTCCCCTCCCTCCAGATCTACCAATATTTTCAGGGCGTTATCCCTCATCATCCTCTCCTCCATCCATGAAGTATACCCTAAGCAGCGATAAAAGACTGCTGGACAAGACAGAGGTAAAGATAGAATAAAAGGTTCCCAGAGAGTGATAAAGCAAACACCTAACATCTCCTTATCGGAGACAGCAAGTATCCAGTGTAGTATGGTGAAATGAAATAGTTTAAGAGTCCACTGAGGAAGAAGGTATTTGTGTCTTTTAACCATCTGAGTGCCAGAGGGGTATACAAACTTAGGTACCCAGCTGGCAAGCAAATGGTGAATGGCACTTGATTTCACCCAGCCAGAATTGCTCTAATTAATTCAGTAGACATTTCCCTAAGAGGGATGCTGTGCGAGTACATATTGTAACTTATTTAAGACACCCAATTCTAGTGTTTAATCGATTTTCTGACCACTGTTCATTGAAAGAGGTTAGTCTATCAGACACCATGTCCTGAATTTACAGAGCATGTCCCTTGCCTGCAAATCAAATTGGTGCACACCGCACAGGCACTGAAAATTGTTCTGATGAGAGGTGGACGCTCTGTCTCTTCTCGTCTATCGTCCCCTGGCCCCTGTGTCTGGAGCATTTAACCCTTTGATTGCCAAAGTGCAAAAGCAATGCGTTGGATACCGCTTTACCGTTCAAATGGTTGAGTTTATTCATTATCAGCTACCCCTTAACTCGTTGCATGCCAAAAACGAGTGCCTAGAGCTTTGATTTAGACTCAATAAAGTGTTCCTATACAATCCAGAGGTGGTGTTTGATGGATTAACCTCTTTCACAGAAGAATGATCAGAACTGTTTTGCAAATTATATTACATACTTGAATTTAAAGTTTGAACGAATGAAGTCGCATTTAACAAGCTAAAGAGGTTCCGTTCTGACATACCAAATGTACCATAGCAGATGAACTTCCTTAAATCCGCATAAATGTAAATGAGGCAGTTAACCTCTTGAATGCTGGATATGTCTCCAATGCGAATTTCAGATCTATTTATCTGTCTATCTATCTGTCTATCTCTGCTTGCCTGGCTATCGACTGATGGATCTATCTGTCTTTCTGTCTATATCTACCTTTATTTTTACCCAATATACGACCTGCATGGTTGTTCCCACTTTACTCATATGAACACTGACTCATCAAGTCAATATAAAAAGTAGCAAATGCAATAAAACTACTCACATATAATTAAGTCAATGGAAACTACATGTGCACCCTGGTCCAAATGCGTCAGTGACTCTGAATCCCGTGTGTGATTGGGGGGAGGGGTAAAGCCGTTTCCCTATGTCTAGTGGATCTTGCACCCCTATTGATCACTTTCATCCATGAGTTACTCTTTCCTCCTCATCAGTTCCTTTCCCCACCAGTCCCTCCAGTAGTAGCGCGGAGATGGAGCTGTCCAGATGCTGAAAGCGCACTAGCAGAAGGAAGGGCTTTCACTGGCTCCATATGCACTGAGTCACAGGCAGCAGCAGGCTGTAAGACCAGGGGATTCCCTCTTCTGCTCCCAGTGCACTGAAACTCTTCCTTGGTGCTTAGGTGCCGTGTTCTGAGGTCACGATGCAGATCTGCAGGGGACGCTTGCTAGGGATCTCAGTGGCCATAGCGCATGGGGTGTTCTCAGGCTCTCTGAACATTTTGCTGAAGTTTCTTATTAGCAGGTATCACTTCTCCTTCCTAACGCTGGTGCAGTGCATGACCAGCTCCACCGCAGCACTCACCCTAGAGGTGCTCAGGCGATGTGGAAAGATCTCTGTCCCTCCCTATGGCTTGAGCCTGGCTCGGATGTTCGCTGGGGTAACGATCCTATCTACCCTTCAGTCGAGTCTAACCCTGTGGTCTTTACGAGGGCTCAGCCTGCCCATGTATGTGGTCTTTAAACGATGCCTGCCCTTGGTCACACTGCTGATTGGAGTGCTGGTGCTGAGGAACGGGATGCCCTCTGTTGGGGTACTGGTTGCTGTATTCATTACCACTTGTGGGGCTGCACTGGCGGGTAAGTAATCAGCTTGACTCAATGACATTCAAAGTGTAAGGAGGAGGCATGCCAACAACTATGGATCATTGTGAAGTTTCTTTGGGGAAAAGTAATTGTAATATTGGAGAAAAACACAAACTCCTAAAATCCTAATTGCTTTAAATGGTTTTTGCTTTACCCAATGAATGCTAAGGTAGTCTCTAGTCTCCAAATCTGGGTTCGTGACCTTTCTTGCATTCAAGGAGTTATATTCCAGTTTAAATCAATGTGACATTTTTGTACCCGATGATGCCGTTATATTGCTCTAGAATCACTCACTTTATGTATGTGATCCTATTGGTCTTATGCTCAAAAGAAAAGTTGAACAATTCTGGAGAAGCCCCTCTGCAGTATAGAAGACAAATCAAGCGTCCTGTACAACTGAATGACTCTTTTTAACCCCTTGAATTTTAGATAAGTTTGCAATGCGTTGCTTTGTAATGCATTGGTGACCTTTCTCGCATTCAGGGGATTAAAAGGCTCATTTAAAGCCATGGGGTTTTTGGGGATGTGTGGTTGTCCCACGAGGTGCAGTTGCATTTCACACTAATGGCTGTTCAATCCTGGTGGCACCTTTGTTGTCAGTATGAAGATGGAAGCTCCATTTGCTCTAATAATGACTGGGTGTAAAGCCCCATAGTTGCAGTTCTGAGACAAACCAACTGCATCAGACGTGCCAGTTGAAAATCCCCATCGATTTACATTGTGCTCTTAATGCTTTGAATGTTATCAAGGTCTCCAGTGGCAATATTTAGGGCTGTTTATTTGTCCCCTATGATGCAGCTGATTTGTCCCTGAAAGACACCTTTACTTTCCAGATTTTCACCCATAATGTATAAAAGAAAATATGTGCAATTCTGAAACAAACCAACTACACCTGTAGGGATCAAATAAAGCTTCACATTGGATGAGGCTTTTAACCCTTTGGACTCTAGAAAGCTCTCCAATGCATTTCAAGACAGTGTGTTGGAGACCGTTTTATCATTCAAGGGGTTTAAAGCCCCCCCATTAAAATCAGTGGGAGTTTGGGTAATTAGTATAGCTCCCTCAGCTTGTGTCCAGGAGGGCTGTGCATTATATTGCAAAGCATTGCACACCCCTTCTGACACTCAAATGGATTAATGTGCAGCTGGTTTGCTTCAGAATTGCTCACTTGTTTCATTACCAATAGTTTTTACTATGACACTTAGCATTATTTACTTACTCTAGAGCAGGTTTGTGCAACCTGTGGCCCTCCAGCTGTTGAAGACTACAATTTCCATAATTCTCGGCCAGCATCTGGCTGTCTGAGTACTTGGGAATTGTTGTCCTCAACAGCTGGATGATATGAGGTAGCCCATGCCTGCTATAGTGAAAGGCACATTGTGCTATCCTGAAGAGGAAAGTGGAGCAAATTTGGGTCAATCAAATGCATTATTAACCCTTTCAGTGCCAGAAGGGTGCACAATGTATTGCAATGCATTGTTCACCCCTCTGGCACTGAAAGGGTTAAGTAAATTTGGAGCAAAACAAGTGCAGCATATTGCACAAACTTTCCTTCCCCATATGTCCATTGTTTAAAATGGGGATTTTAACCAACTGATTGTGTTGGGGACCTCTTTATCATTCATAGGGGTACAAGCTCCATTTGAACCAATGGAATTGTTCATTTATCATCAGAATTGCACCATTATTACTTATTACATCTGCATCACTGACTCTAGTCAGACACTGCAGTATTCCAATATGGCAGCTGTTAGATTGGTTAGGGACTCTTTTCAATGGCAATTCTAATCACATTGGGAATGGCATGTGAGAGTCTTAAAAAAACAAAAAAACCTCAAAAAACTAACAAACACATAAATACATTTAAATAGAATAATAAAATTATGGGGGATATTTGCAAAATATTCATGCTTTATTAAAAGTGGTAAAAAGGGATATTCTATTAATATTCAATATTATACAATACAAATTATATTGTGCAGGCAATGAAAATGCATAGTTTTTCCCTTGTGTCTAGCTATGTTTGTCCGTATATAGTATTAAGAAATGTGTTAAAGTGACAGTTAACTCCCTTATTTAATTTACATATTTTTCAAAAACATAATGTCGTGTCAAATTTCCTATATTTTTTATTATCTTTTTCCTCATCTTCACCTATTTTTGTTATACTTTACTGTCCATTACAAGAAGTTACCTGAATTTCTGTTTCCAGAGAGCTTTCTGTTAGGGTCTATGTAAGCATGGAAAGATAGACACAATATAACACTATCCCTGCAGCAGAAAAACCTTCCTATAGCATATTAATTACAGCTTACAGATCTCTCAGTGCTGAAGGGATAGTTCAAAATGCATCACAATCTCCACTTCCACATTTCCTGACAGAAAGATTCTGGACATATAAATTCAATGAGCTTTCTGTCAGGCACATAAAAGTATAAACAAAATAGGTGAAGATAAAAAAGCATGTTAAAAATGTACATATTATTATGTACTTGTAAAATATGTAAAGTTGTAAAGGTAGTTGACTGCCACTTTAAGACCTCACTAACATAAGGTGATGTGCTGTGCAGTGAATCCATAATTATATAAATAAATCATAGCAAAGTTACTGACACAATAGAAAGAGGGGAAGTCCCAGAAGTCTTTGCACTTCGAGTGTTTGGTCTCTGAACTGTATGAGATTATGTTTGGTTAACAGATCAGAGAAGACACTAATAGGTGTGAATGAACTGTATAACAGCTTGCATAGTGGACTCATTTATTTAGTTCCTTAATTTTAAAAACGTTTCCATATCCATATTTTGCTTAGGAAATTCACCATTTGTCTAATCCTTTCATTTTGTTTCACAATAGACTGTCTTGTTTTTTTTTTTTTTAATTCTTATGTAACCCCATGCAGACTTTTATTAAGCTAATGCCACAAAAGATATCCAAGGGAAATATGCACTAAGAAAGTGGTGCTCAAATCTGTCCCCGATTGCCCCCACAACAGTGCATATTTTCAGGCTATATTCAATTAGACACAAGCAATTATCATTAAAATGATAGTGTTTCACAAAAAAAAAAAAACAGCCCAGATTAATCTTCATAGTATTTGGACCATGAAGAGTGTTATTTCAATACTGTCAGAGTTGTAGTTCAAGAGTAATTGAATGATAAAGTATCCCCCTCCCGCCCCTTTTACCTAGTGTAAGCTTCCTCCCCTCGGATGTGGAGTCTGGTCTCTTGACCAGACAGGTTGTAGCAAGGGACAATCTTCTTACTGTGAGCATAAGGGAAACCCTGCCCTCTTGACAGGTTTTTCCTTATGCTCACTGAAGATTGTCCCTCTCTGCGATCCATCTGGACAGACTTGCTGCTCTGAGGTGAACAGTGTTACATCAGTAAAAGGGGTGGGAAGGGGATACTTTATCATTCAATTACTCTTGAACTACAACTCGGACAGTATTGAAGTAACACTCTCCATGGCCCAAATACTATGAAGATTAATTCGAGCTGCTTTTTTGAAACATTACTATCCCTTTAACAGATCCTTCAGAATGAAAGAATAATTGATTGATTCACCTGCGCTCAAGTGAAGAGATCCACCATTGAGTGGATCTGAGGACAGGTTAGAGGAATGTTGTACCTATGTACGAAGTAGTTATTGCACAAGCGTCACATCCATCCTACAGAATAAAATAAACCACAAAGGTTTCATTAACCCTTTAAGGATCAGGAGGGTGTATATGGCATTTCAAAACAATACCTTGCACACCATTCTGCTCCTTAAAGGATTAATGTATTCACATCTTGGTGTTAACACCTTCAATAGAGTATTAAATGGAGCATTGTCCAGCGCATGAAGATTGTCCAGCGCATTGTAAAACAATGCATAACGCCCTTCTGGCACTTGAATCATTAAAGGTACATTAACACCTCCTCTTAAAAAACCCAGGTACTATTATCTTGACAGAATAGCTTTATTGCCACTATGAATACATTATGTGTGGGTTTGTTCTCCATTTTTAATTAGTACTAGATATCATTTCCAATAAGGCAGACATGGGGTTTATGCACTAAGGTGTGTTGAAGCAGTGATTAAGTGTAGATTACTGCTCCTATGATATCACATCATATCACTTTTCCAATTCCTATGCAATTCTATGGAGCCTATGTGCTAAGATATCTCAAGTGGGAGTGGCATAGGCTCCATAGAATAACTTAGACACTGAAAAGTGATCTCACTGGAGGTGTCATCTCCACGTTATCACCCTTTAGTCATAATCCCCATGATGCTTTGTTGCAGTACTCCAGGACCCCAAAACACCTCCCACTATAGGATTCCTAAGAAGAATCTGGTGCCCATTGTTTTCTGTGTATGTTAAAGTGGATGTCAATTTGTAACAAATAGGTGAATTTGAAAAAGGTTTCAAAAACATCTACATTTATGTTAGCCATTTTTTATTTCAAACAATAGTTTGTATGACATCTAGCTTAACTGATTTGTCAGTCTATGCAAATGAGCTAATCCTTCATGGTAGGAAGTGGCAGTTATGATAGAGAGCAGTATGGAGTTGCCTGCCAGATTTACGCTAATAAATAAATAAAGCAAAATATATCAGATATGATTGTTTTAAATAACAAAATGACCAACATAAATACAGATGGTTTTCAAAGCTTATTCAAAAATCATCTATTTGTTAGAAAGAGACATTTTCTGTTTAACCCTCTGAGTGCCAGGGATGTATCCAACTCATTGTAACACAATGCGTTGGATACAGCTATGGTACTCAAAGTATTAAATGGCGCACTATGGCTGGAGAGGGTTATGAATCTGCCCTCTCAGCTCTTTTGACATTAGTCTCCAACTTCAGCACTGGTACTCATGGATATGTACATACTCTATAGTACATACCGGTGCACACACACTATACCAGCATTATTATTTTAGGTATAGTAACCCTTTATTATATGGAAAGGCAAATTGTCTATGTTTTTTTATTGTTTTATATAATATTATCACTTTTTTTTATTTTTTTTTTTACTTTTATGTCCCAGACAGTAAAGTTACTGAATTTCTGTTTCTAGACAATTTTCTGGTCAGTGACCGTCAAGGTAGTGTGGTGATATAATGTAACAGTATCCCTGCAGCACTGACTCTCTGTATGCTTTTTTTACATTGTATCCTTAATACATTTTATCACTATACGTTCTTTCACAGTTGAAGGAAGCACATTGTTAGGGGCAAAAAAGTGTAAAAAAAACACTGGAGAAGATAAAAAATAATAATTAAAAGATTAGGCATTTTAACTTTTAAGTGTCTCTTTAATTCCAGAAAAGATCTGAATGCCTTCCCTCCAGCATGCTCTGGGAAATAAAGTTAATCCATGCCCTCTGCACCTTGATACTGGAAGGAATTAAAAAAGACACAGAGGAATGACATGCCCTCGAAGCCCACACTCATCTATATTTGTTTTAGGCAGGCACAGTTTTAGTAAACTGATTACAGCAACTGTTTTTGCCTGGAATCATATCAGTACATTCCTCTTCTGAGTGGCGGAACAGTGAAAAATGAGAGCTGGACTGGAGTATACAGTATGTAAAACCTTTAAAGGCGTAAGCCACTTGAATTTAATGGGTGCAGTACTTCCACGACCTGAAATTTTTTCAGTGGCACTGTTGCTACACCATCCTATGGAGGCTTATGGTCAACTGATCATATCAGTCTATAGACTGCTGTAGTGCCGCCATAACATTTCAGGCCATTAGGTACTGCAGTAAAAAATGCAAATTTAATATACAATAACTTTTAAATAGAACATTTCTAAGCTGTGGTAATAGCTAGGGATGGTCAAAAGGTCAACTTGTGTTCCCTTAAGAAATGCAATGAAAACCATATGGTTGTCTGCTTTTTCACTCATACATCCACCCCCAGAAAATCCCTTAAAACTTTCTCCTTTTTCAATACACCAAAAATGTTTTTGCTATGTTTTTCAATGGCTACAAACTTCCCACCCGTTTACTAGGTGTAGTTTTCATTTTCATGACAAAAAGTGACATTTCCAGGAAGTGAAGCAGAAAACTAAGCAACTAGATAGGTAGAGAAGGTGAAAGGTGATTTTCTAGCTATTCATTAAGCAAATAAAGGCAAATAAAGGCAGCAGAGGCTTATAGTGCGGGCTAACCCAACAGTAACACTATGAGCACCTGGATTATAAAGAAAGGTTGGAGCTGGAAGAACCGTGATGCATCCAGTGAGTCAGCGGAGGAGGAAGTGACCACCACCAACATGGAAGGGGCTGGGAGACCTGATGCCCAGTCCCCCTACATTATCCCTTGGGATCTGGGGGAAAATAGTGTCAAAGTAGCCACAAGAAGAACTGGGTAGTAGTGTGACTAGAACAGGTCAGCTGCCTGTGCCTGTGCTACTGCTGCCAGTGCGCCTTGTGATACTCAGGAGGAGGAGAAGGAAAAGATGATGGCAACTGTGACAGCAGGGGACCCTAAGTCATACTTGTCATCCGCAAGCAGTCCCACTACTACCACACAGCAACTAGAGAATGGCATGGGTGGGGGTGGTGGTGATGTTGAGTGTGAAGCAGCTGCTGGGACTACCTTTATTTTTGATTATCAGAATGCTGTAGTTTAAGGGGAAGTGATGATGAGCAGCCAGTCTAATGGTCAAAGATGCCAGCAACATCCCCCTGACCTGTGATTTCCCTTCCTGCGGCATTGTCCCTGTGGGATATAATGATGAATACAGCCAAACTGGCTAGAAGTATTAGCATCAGCACACATCAGCTGCCTGTGCCTGGTGCTAGTGCAACCAGTCTGCCTTCTTCACCTGAAGAAGAGATGGCAAGTGTGACAGTAGGGGACCCTCTGACACATTTTGGCCATCATCTCCAACCAATGCAACTCTCATTGAGCAGCAGCAAGGGACTGGTGATGGTGGAGCAGCTAGGGTGGAAGAGAGAATTAGAGCCTTTTTAGTTGAAAGCGAAAATGAATGGGAGATATGCAAATGGGTGTGGGCATCACTACCACTATCTGCAGTGATATTGCTGATTTTGCTGCTGCAGTAATTCCTGATGCTGCTGAGTTACAAGGGTCAAATGTTGATCTGTCTCAGCAGCGGGCTGATGATGAGCAGGTTAGTATGCCACAGATCACCATAGCCAAAATGGGAATGGGGTCTGACAGTAGTGATGTGAGAGTAGCACAGGTTGCACTTGACAATTCCAGCCATAATCCTAGTCCTAGTTCTAGTGCTGATTCTGATTAAACAACAGTAGCAGCAGCATCCTTTACCCCAGCAAGAGGTCATTCTTCTCCACTTTTCCTCTCTACCCTGAGGTTATGTTTGTATGTTGGGGCAGGGACAGTGCAGTCATCAGTGACGGCACTGTGCACTCTATGTGATCCGTCAGTGAAAAGGGGAAAGGAGGGAACACACCTTGGCACAACTGCCCTCATAACACACATGAAATACAGACACCATGACATTTATGAGAAGAATGTTAAAACCAAACCCCCACAAAAGAAATTGGGAGCCTCTGTTGCGGAACCAATAATGTAGGTGGAAATCTAAGAGGAAGAAGAATAGCGAAACTCAGCCTGAGTCTGAAAGTTCGATGGTGAGAGAAACACCAAACTCACCACCAGCTTCTTGCTAGGGTCCAGGCTCGGGAAGGCATAGCAACGTCTTCTGGAGAACTGACTCTGTCATTGTTACCTCCCCCACTAGCTGTTATCAATTCTGTAGATGTGACAATCATGACATTTCGTGTCCACCCATTGCACATTGTGTGGTGCACTGACCATACATGGCAATATGGTGGAGCATAATTGTAAGGTTGGAATCAAGCAGCATCTGAGGAGTTTCCATTCTGCAGAATATGCTAAGCTGGTGGCAGTGAGGACTCATTATTATTATGAAGTCAGCTAGATGTCACTTGTCCTTAGCAGAGTGGACAAGGGACATAGTGAGAGCAGTACTTGGTTTCTGGTGTGTGTGTGTGTGTGTGTGTGCGTGTGTGCATGTGTGTGTGTTTGGGGGGTGATTTGACATTGCGGACCTAGTAAGTATCAAGGTGTTTGCTTGTAGTTGTGCTAGTTGTTTCATGGGAGTTCAGATATGTCCTTTGTTCCCATTCCATCCCCTATTTCATAACTGTCCCAAATGCACAGTTCCTTCCTGCTCTCAAGGGAAAAATTAATTTTCCAACAACAAACCCATGATTTTGGAGGAGGAGGAGGAGGAGGAAGAGAAGTATTATAGGCAAACTTATTTTTTCTAGATACACCTGAAGTGATGGGGTGCTACTACTACTCAGGTCCATTACTGGAGCTAGTGGAAAGTGGAAACATAATCACCTGACTCATATCACTTCTGTTGGTCTCATTCCTTTGGGGCCACCTAATTGTCCTGCTAGCTGCTTAGACAACTCATCAGCAGCAGCATGAACAACAGTCACAAATGCTGCAATCTCACCACGGCATGTTGGCACTAGGCCAGTAGGGCATTTTTTTTTGTCTCAGGGCTTGTTCTTAGCACACCAGAGATCTACCTATAAAACAGACTTGTTAGAGGCACAAGCCCTCAGGAAACAGTGATTTGAAGGACTTGTTAGAAACAAGCCCCCCAAAATTGTTTTATAGGTAGATCTCTGGTGTGCTAAGAACAAGCCCTGAGACAAAAAAAATGCCCTACTGGCCTAGTGCCAACATGTCATTTTATGGTGGCCACTGGCCACAAGTCTAAGTCCAACAAATCACTGGTTCCTCAGGGCTTGGGCTTCTAACACATCTGAGTCCAACTAATCACTAGTTCCTCAAGACTTGAGCCTCTAACAAGCCAAAATACAGCAAATCACTGTGTCCGCAGGGATTGTGCCTCTAATAACCATTGAGTCCAACAAATCACTGGTTCCTCGGGACTTGTGCCTCTAACAAGCCAAAGTCCAACAAATCAGTGTTTTATCAGGGAGTGTGCCTCTAAGAATCCTGAGTCCAACAAATCACTGGTTCCTCAGGGCTTGTGCCTCTAACAAGCCAAAGTCCTACAAGTCAATGTTTTCTCAGGGCTTGTGTCTAAAAGTGTAAGTCCTATAAATTAATGTTAACTGTGGGTTTGTGCCTAACATTTCTAAGTCCTACAGATCAATGTACCCTCAGGGCTTGGGCCTCTAACAAGTAAGTTCTACAAATCAATGTGTCTTCAGGGTTTGTGCCTAACAAGTCTAAGTCCTACAAATCTATGTTTCCTCAATGCTTGGGCCTCTAACAAGTCTAAGTCCTATAAATCAATGTTTTCTCAGAGCTTGTGCCTAAAATGTGTGTCCTACAAATTAATGTTTCCTCAGGGTTTGTGCCTAACAAGTCCTACAAATGAATTTATTTTTAGGGCTTGTATTTGTCTAACCTGAGCCCTGCAAAGTGCACAGCACACACACACACACACACACACACACAAATGTCTTTCAGAGTTTCGTAACTGCTGCTATGCTGCATACTAGCCATTGTCTGTAAAGAGAAATAAAGAAATTCTATAAAAAGGTTAGGAGGAGGAGAGAGATCACCATAATTTATTGCACACTCTGCAGCAACCATTGCTGCAACCAGTTTTTGGATTAAACTTTACTCACACGTCCCTGCACTGCTCCCAAGCCTTTCATCCTCCCCGTACCCCTTGTGTGTTTGCTGGACATTACTAATCTACTGTGTGTGTGTGTTTTTACTGTAAAGTACACCATAGAATTGATTGTGTGTGAAGTCTTTCCTTGGTCCTCTACAAAATACTGTATCCCGTCAAGTATCAGTCTGCCCCAGTCACAGCTTACTGTTATTTTCTCTTTCACATTACATATCAATTTTTTATTTTATTTTTTTTTTTAAATTGCATTTATTTATTTTTATTAATTAACTGTCCCCCTATCCCAGTCAAAAACAAAACCCTATTCAACTGATTCTTTCCCCAGACTCCACTAACACATGGACCTTGAGACCCCTTTTACACTATGCCTGTGGGAAATAATGTAAATTTGCTGTGTGATGGATGAAAATTCAGTCTTCCCATTGATTTCAATGCATTGACTTAGGTGAAGAAAGCGGATAAACGGCACTTTTCTAAGGAAATTTCCCACTAGGTGGGAAGTGCCAATTTTCTCCTATTTTTGCCCATCCTCGTGTAGTAGCAGCCTTGTTTTACTCAGGATGATAAACTCTCTCTCTTGATATATATATATATATATTTATACAGTATCTCACATAAGTGAGTACACCCCTCACATTTTTGTAAATATTTTTATTTTATCTTTCATGTGACAACACTGAAGAAATTACACTCTGCTACAATGTAAAGTAGTGAGTGTACAGCCTGTATAACAGTGTAAATTTGCTGTCTCCCTCAAAATAACTCAACACACAGCCATTAATGTCTAAACTTTGGCAACAAAAGTGAGTACCAAGAATAACCAATAGCCTCCCACCTCTCATCTTTTTCAACCCACTTCTACCCCATTTTGCACATCTTCACCTTCGATCAACCCATCCTCTGCCCAGTTAGACTATGTCCCGCCCTATAAATGATGATAATTGGCCTGCCCAGCCCAAGGGACTCTCATTACCTGGATCCATCTATCTAATCATGCATGCATGTAAGATTGTGTGGACAGAACGTGCGGCAGTTTAACATTCTAAAATGCATTAGTTGTGGACAATTTTATAGTTATTGCAATAATCTTTATGCAGGGTAAACATTGCCCACAATAAACACCTATCTGAATCTTTCTGTCCTGAACATTCTACATATATTTTAATAACATATGTTATCAAAGTGTACTGAATAAAGTAATAATGTGCCCTGCAAATAGGAAGTAGTAATCTTGCATTTTATTTTAAACAATACCTTTACTAATTACACTCACAATATTATGTCCTTAAAATGGATATGCAAATAGCATAAATATTCATATAAATTAAAAAATGCATATACAAGTAGCATAAATAGTTAACTATGTATATCATACTTATGCACACTGTTTAACATTTATGGCATTTTTATTGCATCCAATTAACACTGGTGTTCTCATAAATATCACCTTCCAAGACTACTGTCCTTAATTACCATTAACAGTGTAGGATTTTAGAATACAACCACCAGAGCACAGGTAAATTAAATATAAATATCTGTGTTACTAATTAGCACACATATGCTCAGGTTAGGATACCTGAAATGACTGCATTTTTTACAGGTACGCCTACAGTACCCCTACCAGTGTAAGTTTTAGGACAGGTGGGCACAGCAGTAGTTCATTTACTTAGATTAGTCCAACTGTGATCAAGTATAATTAAAACTTTTCCTATTGGGAGTATTTGAGGACTAGAATCAAACTTGTGCTTTTAGAAATGTAAGTAATGAGCTGTTTTTCCCTACAGTAAATAGGATACTTACTCTGAGTGTTCTTGATGTACAGAGCCCATTTGGATTAAATACACAAATCTGTGAATGTGTACACACTTCAATGCAGTACAATTCTGCAATATTTTCAACTTAGGGCAAGATGTTTTTTCCCCTTTATGGAAGGAGTTGCATAACATAGACTGGGCACATGAATCGCCTGAAATTCAGTGTAGAAAACGATACTTATTCATCTGAGAATTTTATGAACAAAGTGGACCTTCAATTTAAGATACATTTACTTAATTTGGAAGAGAATTAGAAACTGGACGTTTGATGTGCTAGCCAATCGCTGTGGTTATTGATATGAATTAATCTAGGCAGAGCTCACACACTCTAGGGAATTTCTAAAAGTACAGCAAGAGGTAAGTTTGACCTCAAGCAGAACATACAACTAGCATATATTCCTCAGATCCAAACGTAAAAGATTTCTCAAAAAACTATTAATTGTGCAGAAAAGTGGCTAGTATACCTTGCATATTTTAATTGTCAATAAAATAAAAGAAACTTGTCTTAGAGTGACAGATCTACTTTAAAGGAAGCAAGTGGTTCCTTGGTGGAAAAAGATTTAGGAGTACTTGCAGACAGCCGGCTTGGTGGTGTTGTTCAATGTCAAACTGCAGTTACAACAGCAAGCAAAACACTTCTCTAGAAAAAGGGTAGTAACATTAGACTGGACAACATCATTTTACCATTCTAAATTCATTACAAGTTTTATACCTTTTCTTTAAAAGACTGTTTATAATTGGAAAACGAACACAGGTAAGCATCAAAACAGATAGAGAATGGAGGAATTCAAATATGATGAACTAATGGCCAAATGCATTTTGGGGATTTTAATTAATTGTAAAAGTTTATGTGAGGTCTTTCAAGTGAAGTTTTGGTCCCAAAGTCTACACAACGAACTAGATGACACCCCTTCAGATTAGAAAAAATAACATTTCAGATGCAGTAGAGGAAGGGATTATTTCCACAAAGGCTGGTAAATTGTAGAGGTCAATACATACGGATGTAGTTATAGCACAACAAGCATATTTTAGAGGGGATTGTATACATATTTGTCAGAATAGGGCATACTATGAAATCACTGGAACAGAATCAATCTGGATGTGACAAACAGAAAATTGTCATTTAATATAATCTAAGCCACTATGCATTTACCTCACTTGCATATGCGTGTGGTGAAGATGATCAAGCATGGTTAGTCATCAGGGCAAGATTTGTAAGAATGGTATCAAACTCAAACAGGCTGAACTTGATAGTCAGATAAGAGTTTGTCAATGCAAACTCAATATTTGGTCTTGGATTAAGAATGGGATGCCACACAATATGCATTAGACATGTATTCTCTACAAGTTTGTATGGCACTTGTGACAATAAAAATGTATTTCTATCTGTCCAGTTCAGTATCTGTTTGAGTGCGCTTCCTTGCTGGAGTCAGGAAAGATGTATTCATTTTATTTTGCTGTATTTTATTTATTTTATTTATATATTGGGGAATATATTATATATATATATATATATATATATATATATATATATATATATAAGGTCCGTGTTATGGACCGAAACGTTGAACTTGTATATGCATAATTGCTTATTAAAATTTGTTTCATGATAAGTCCCACTGGTGCTGCCTCCCTATTTTTGTATTTATATATATATATATATATATATGTATATATATATATATATATATATATATAATATGTAAATATCCTATATAATAATTCACTAGAAAGTTTGTAACGATGCAGTCATGCGCAGTACAGACTGCTGCGCGTGCTGCAGTCATGCGCAGTAGAGACTGCCTGTGATGAGGCTGATACAGAGCGGGGAGCTCCAAAGGAGCGTCCAGCTCAGTATCAGCCGCGGCGCGGGCAGTCTCTACTGAGCATGACTGCACCGCGATCGGCTGGCACTGTATCAGCCGCGGCGTGGGCAGTCTCTGCTGTGCATGACTGCTCTGCTACCGGCTGGCAGTGGCACTGTGGCCTGTGTAATGGGCTCTTCAACTAGTATATATAACCACGGACTGCGTCATCAGCCCAAGGTGGGATGGTGAATCCCAGTAAAACAATCATAGAACGGGATGATAGATGCGATACCACCATTAGCACATCTAGTCGATATAAGGTGCTGGAGGATGTCGAGGATACGCACGTCTTAATCTCTTTGGAGGCAGAATTGGGTACACCACCACCAAGGGGCAATCTAAATGATTCATCCTTAAATAAAACACAAACATCCATTCTTAGTTACACTCAGGCATTGGAACATCCTATTCCACCGAAGTTCTCTCTGTCTTCTTTTTAGGAAGTGGGTCAACCCAGAAAAGAAGCAGAAGTATTTCTCCCGAACCAGTGCACATAAACACAAACGAGGAAAGAGAGCAGGAAATAAAGATCAAATAAGAAGACAAAATAAGATCACTGAGGAAATAAATAATACACTCCAAAAAAGGGGATATTTAATCTATCTAAACATGTATTAAATAGAGATGAGATCCCGATCATCAATAAAGGATTAAAATTTGCACCCTCAGTGGGACCCAGGAAATTTGATTTATCTTTACATCTTAACAGATTTATCAGATCCTTGACAATAAAGAGACACTATTCTAAATATCCATTGTTTATGGATTGTGAATTAAAGTTGACAGAGGATCTAAGTGATCTGTTAAATGAAGGCACCCTTATCAATAATGATATTGTTACACAGGAAGTATCTATGGTTCATACAGGTTTCAAGCCCAAATCAGTGTTTTACCCATATAAGGATAGAGGTCCAAATATTGAAAGTTTCTATAATTTAGTATTGAAAGACTAAAAACAGGTATGTGACAATTACAATCGCAACAAATTCAAAACACATATTACACGTGGACAACATACAGAACTTCAATTACTAAAGGATAGTAAGAGTCTACTGAGGCAGACAAGGGGGGGCACAGTGATTTTGGATTTTGAAGAATATGAGGAAGAGGTAATGAGGTTATTTTCGGATTGTGACACTTACCGAAAATTAGATCAAGATCCTACAACAAGTATTCAGATAAAATTACTGGATATTATTCAACAGGCTTATAAACAGGGTATTGTCACTAAATCTGAGATGACCTATTTGAATATCCAAAATCCCAAGACACCGTACTTTTGTATAGTCCTCAAGATACATAAGGCCCTTGTAAAGCCACCAGGTTGTCCCATCATAGCGGGGATGGAGGGTATCATGTCAAATCCATCCAAATATATAGATTTGTTTCTACAATCTTATGTTTGTGCCTTACCCTCTTATATTATAGATACACAACATCTTTTGACAATTTTTGAAACTTTTATGTGAGGTGAGACATATGTTTGGGCAACAGTGGATGTGACCTCCTTATATACGTGTATTAAACATCTTAAAGAGATGGAAGCAGAATCTTATTATCTCCAACAGGATGCCACCCTGCCAGATGACCAGAAGACATTTATTATAAATAGTATTTATTTTATTTTGCATAATAATTACTTTCAATATGACTCTTATTATTTACAAATACAGGGAGCTGCCTTGGGTGCCAGCTTCGCCCCAGTTATGCCAACCTCTACATGGGGTACTGGGAACATACCCAGGTGTGGGGGGCTGGACTGGGGGCGAGGCTGGTATGCTATGGCAGGTTCATTGATAATCTTCTGCTGGTCTGGCAGGGTGACATAGAATCTTTGGAGGAATTATACAAACCTTTAATGAGAATTAAACAAACCTTTAATGGGAAATTATACAAACCTTTAATGGGACTTCATTTCACATACCAAGTACATAAGGACTCAGTCAACTTTCTGGACTTAACCCTGGGACATGATGACAAGAGGGTAATTACCAAGACTTATATAAAACTTACCAGTACTAACAATTATTTACATTATTACAGTTGTCATCATTCAGTTTGGAAAAATAATATCCCAAAAGGTCAGTTTCAAAGACTGCGCCACAATTGTACCCTGGATGGTGACTTTGAGGAGCAGTCGAGGGAACGCCAACAAAAATTTGTGTCCAGGGGATACCCTAGCAAGTTGATTAAAGATACTTACCAACAAGTAAGGAGTAAAGATAGGGGTGCCTTAACATGTTATGAACAGAAAAACAATAATTTAAAAATAGGGAGATAAAATTATAATAATAATCAAAATAATAATCAAAACAATACAGTAAAATATTTAATAATGCACATAGGGAAATACAAAAAGTAATTAATAAACATTGGTTAGAACTTAAAGAGGATCCATTATTGAGAAAACATATATCGGAAAAACCTCAAGTTATATACACTAAGAATAAAAATATTAAGAATATATTGTGAAAGAGAAAACCTAGGGTGTAACGAACCAGCACTAATAATAATAATTTTCTCAGTCATATAGGGATTTATTATTAGATGCCTAACATGTGGATTTATTCAATACAACACGATGGAGTTTAAGGATCATAAGGGTGTCATACATCACATAAAACATCACATAGATTGTAACTCATCTTTTATTATATACAGCATCATATGCCCTTGTGGGAAGATATATGTGGGGCGTACAAAAAGAAGGATTAACTATCGCTTCTTAGAGCATAGGAGGGGTATACTTTCTTTAGATTTTAAGTGTCCACTAGCCTCGCATTATGTGAAGTTCCATCAGAGTGAGATGGTGGGTACTTTACTTTTGCGTCTTCAACATATTCCGGTGTCCACTAGGGGTGGGAGGTTCCGGTTGTTATGCCAGAAAGAATTTTACTGGATATACACCATGAATGCTCTAGCACCCAGTGGACACAATGAGAAAATAGACACATATATATTTGTATGAGTGTTAGCCTTTTGGTCACGATGAGAGCTGTGGTACTTGCTGTATGGGCCATCTAGGCTGCACAATATATATTGTATTGGGTTAGCTTATATCTATTTTTTCTAATATGATTATAATTGCTGAGCTCTGTGGTTGAGCTATATTGTATTGTGACAAATTATTATGTATTATGCACTTTAGATAGCAGTTTTATTGGGTTATTTATTGGCCGATTTATTGTAAATCAGCCAGTTTATGATACAATTTTAAGGTTGGTGGGAGGGATTGTTTACATGCCTTGGCCCAGGGGAGTGTATTCCTCCTACCATCATCCATTTTTTAGTAGTCGTAGTAGGATCCACTAATAAGCCTTCCAGATCTCCTTCTAAAACCCCTGTAGGTCAGGTGACTTCTTACGTATTGTATTATGGAATTGAAAAAGGGCTCTAAAGATACACAGCGCCATTACACCATTATTCCAATAAAGTCCCTGAAGAAATACCCATAACGGGTACGAAATGTGTTGGAAGAGGAGGACCCCAGATGGTTACATCGTGTCCTGTGTTTCATAGCCTGAGTATTTGATACGGGAAGTGAACACTTCTTCAGTGATATTATTTTCCAGTGATCCTGGGACATCAAAGGTTAAGTGAGACGTGCTTGTTGCATGGACAACGGATGGGAGATGGTCAGTAACATAATATGAACAATTGTGCACAAAGCGTTTTATCAGTAGACCTCTGCCCGCTATCCATACATTGCTATCATTACAAAATACAGACGGGAGAAGGAAAGGCAAGTGAAATCTTGATCATACCTCTGCCCGCTACCAAACAGTTACATTGTTGCACAGTTCCACTTAACCATTAATTGACACACTAGTAATCTGCTATTTATCATCTTCCAGCTATCAGTGGACCTATATATCTATATTCACCGTAGTGACCTGTTATATTATTCACTAGATTGGAACATTGAAGAATACACCAGGCTATCATCAGAGCAATCAGCTTTTTAGAACTTTTTTGTCGTTTACATTTTTATTTTTTATTTTTTGGAGCTCCAAATTTTTTAGTGATATTGCTAAATATTGTTGTACATCAGGTAGATTGTATCTATTGTGGGGTATTTTATTATCATTTGCTTAATACAATTTGGATATTGAAATAAATATACGTCTGTATATCATCCTCAATATATCTAGGGTAAGTCTAGCGCGCTCCTGCATTTTTGCACTCAATATTTTTTTAGTTTTTTGGTCTGTGCATTATAGACCAGAAGGATTGAGCGACAGATTTATTCTGGGTTATTAATGGTATTATGATATTTTGACAGTATTGGAAGAGTATTCAGCGATAGGTGAGTGCCTTGTTTACCGATATATTTTCCTTTTCTTAAAAAAAAAAAAAATCTATCTATATATATATATATATATATATATATATATACTAGCAATGTGGGACGGCGTTGCCCGTCAGGATACGTAGGGAATTAATGCACACACACACGGATGCGAGACAAACACAGAGACACACACGCAAATGCACATGCATGTACTGAGATGCTTAAAGAGCGACAGTCATACACACATACATGCAGACACATAGAGTGTGATACAGACATGAAACACACAGGCACACACAGAGACACACACACACAGAAGTGAGTCATAAGGGGTTGACTTATGTGTCATTGTAATGAGTTTGTGCTTATGCCTCCACTGTGGCATTCATTCATATAGTTGAAACGCATGTGGTAATTGCACATACTATGGTGGAAGGTGGATCGTGCTGGCTCCCAGGATGTGAGTGACTGGCATTCACTCATGTAATTGAAATGCATGTGGTAATTGCACATACTATGGTGGAAGGTGGATCGTGCTAGCTCCCGGGGTGTGAGTGACAGTGAGACTATGGTGGAAGGTGGATCGTGCTGGCTCCCGGGGTGTGATTATGTGTGAGTGATTGCGTTTGAGTGCGAGATTGAGTGATTGGATGTGAGTGATTGAGTGAGTGTGTTAGTGAGTGAGAGTGTGTGAGTGAGAGTGTGTATGATATTGAGAGGGTGTGAGTGAGAGGGTGTGAGTGATTGAGGGTGAGAGTGATTGAGGGTGAGAGTATGATTGAGTGTGAGTGTGATTGAGTGTGAGTGTGATTGAGTGTGACTGCAAGACTATAAGTGTGAGAATGTGATTGAGTGTGAGACTGTGAGAGCGTGAGACTGTGAGAGTGTGATTGAGTGTGAGAGTGAGACTGTGTGAGAGTGATTGAGTGAGACTGTGAGAGTGTGATTGAGTGACTGAGTGTGAGAGTGAGACTGTGTGAGTGTGTGAGTATGACTGAGTGAGACTGTGTGAGTGTGTGAGTATGACTGAGTGAGACTGTGAGAGTGTGATTGAGTGAGACTGTGTGAGTGTGATTGATTGAGTGTGTGAGTGATTGGGTGTGAGACTGTGAGAGAGTGAGACTGTGTGAGACTGTGAGACTGAGAGTGTGAGAATGTGAGTGTGAGAGAGTGTGTGAGACTGTGAGAGACTGTGAGAGTGTGAGAGAGACTTTGAGATTGTGAGAGAGACTGTGAGAGTGAGACTGTGAAAGTGAGAGAGAGACTGTGAGAGTGAGAGAGAGACTGTGAGACTGAGAATGTGAGACAGAGTGTGAGAGAGACTTTGAGAGTGTGAGAGAGTGTGATACAGAGAGTGTGAGAGTGTGAGAGAGACTGTGAGAGTGAGAAAGAGACTGTGAGAGTGAGACTGTGAGAGTGAGAGATAGACTGTGAGAGTGAGAGAGACTGTGAGACTGAGAGAGACTGTGAGATTGAGAGTGTGAGAGAGTGTGAGACTGTGAGTGTGAGAGAGACTGTGAGAGTGTGATACAGAGACTGTGAGAGTGTGAGAGAGACTGTGAGAGTGAGAGAGAGACTGAGACTGTGAGAGAGACTGTGAGAGAGATTGTGAGAGATACCGTGAGAGTGTGTGTGAGAGTGTGTGTCAGAGTGTGTGTGAGTGTGTGAGAGTGTGAGTGTGTGTGAGAGTGTGTGAGACTGAGAGTTTTTGAGAGTGAGAGAGACTGTGTGAGACTGTGAGTTTTTGAGAGTGAGAGAGACTGTGTGAGACTGTGAGTTTTTGAGAGTGAGAGAGACTGAGTGCAAGACTGTGAGAGTGCGAGACTGTGAGAGTGCGAGACTGTGAGAGTGCGAGACTGTGAGAGACTGTATGAGAGTGTGAGACTGTGTGAGAGTGTGAGACTGTGAGAGTGTGAGACTGTGAGAGTGAGAGACTGTGAGAGTGAGAGACTGTGAGAGACTGTGAGAGACTGTGTGAGAGTGTGAGAGTGTGAGACTGTGTGAGAATGAGAGTGTGAGAGAGACTTTGTGTGAGTGAGAGAGAGAGACTGTGAGAGTGAGAGAGTGTGACACTGTGTGAGACTGTGTGAGACTGTGTGAGAGTGTGAGACTGTGTGAGAGTGTGAGACTGTGTGACTGAGAGAGTGTGAGAGAGAGTGTGAGACTGTGTGTGAGAGTGTGAGACTGTGTGTGAGTGTGTGAGTGTGAGACTGAGAGAGTGAGAGAGTGTGAGACTGTGTGTGAGAGAGTGTGAGACTGTGAGAGTGAGAGACAGTGAGAGACTGTGAGAGAGACTGTGAGACTGTGTGTGAGAGTGAGAGAGAGAGAGACTGTGAGAGTGAGAGAGTGTGAGACTGTGTGAGAGTGTGAGACTGTGTGAGAGTGTGAGACTGTGTGAAAGTGTGAGACTGTGTGAGAGTGAGACTGTGTTAGACTGTGTGAGACTGTGTGAAAGTGTGAGACTGTGTGAGAGTGAGACTGTGTTAGACTGTGTGAGACTGTGAGAGTGTGAAACTGTGAGAGTGTGAGACTGTGTGTGCGAGACTGAGTGTGCGAGACTGAGACAGTGTGAGAGTGAGAGACTGTGAGAGTAAGAGACTGAGAGAGTGTGAGACTGAGAGTGTGTGAGACTGAGAGAGTGTGAGACTGAAAGAGTGTGAGTGTGTGAGACTGAGAGTATGTGAGTGTGTGAGACTGAGAGTGTGAGACTGAGTGCGTGAGAGAGTGCGTGAGAGAGTGTGTGAGAGTGTGTGTGTGTGTGAGACTGTGTGTGTGAGACTGTGTGTGTGTGAGAGACTGTGAGACAGAGTGTGAGAGAGACTGTGAGTGAGAATGCGTGAGAGTGAGAGAGAGAGACTGTGTGAGAGAGTGTGAGACTGTGAGAGTGTGAGACTGTGTGTGAGTGTGAGCCTGTGTGTGAGTGTGAGACTGAGAGAGTGTGAGAGAGAGTGTGAGACTGTGTGTGAGAGTGTGAGACTGTGTGTGTGAGAGTGTGTGTGAGAGACTGTGAGACTGTGTGTGAGAGAGTGAGACTCTGAGAGTGTGAGACTGTGAGAGACTGTGTGAGACTGTGTGAGAAAGAGTGTGAGAGAGACTGTGAGACTGTGTGTGAGACTGTGTGTGAGAGTGAGAGAGTGTGAGACAGTGTGAGATTGTGATACTGTGTGAGAGTGAGACTGAGAGAGTGTGAGACTGTGTGTGAGACTGTGAGAGAGTGTGAGAGTGAGAGACTGTGAGAGTGAGAGAGTGTGAGACTGTGTGTGTGAGTGTGAGACTGTGTGTGAGTGTGAGACTGTGTGTGTGTGTGTGTGTGAGACTGTGAGAGTGTGAGACTGGGAGAGACTGTGTCAGTGTGAGGGACTGTGTGAGGCTGTGAGAGAGACTGTGAGAGTGTGAGACTGAGAGTGTGAGACTGTGACTGTGAGACTGTGACTGTGAGATTGTGACTGTGAGATTGTGACTGTGTGAGAGACTTGTGAGAGACTGTGTGTGAGAGACTGTGAGAGTGTGAGAGACTGTGAGAGTGTGAGGGACTGTGAGAGTGTGAGGGACTGTGTGAGACTGCGAGAGAGACTGTGTGAGACTGCGAGAGAGACTGCGAGAGACTGTGAGAGTGTGAGACTGAGAGTGTGAGACTGTGTGAAAGTGTGAGAGACTGTGAGTGTGAGAGACTGTGAGTGTGAGAGACTGTGAGACTGTGTGAGACTGTGAGTCTGAGAGTGTGAGAGACTGTGATAATGTAAGAGACTGTGATAGTGTAAGAGACTGAGAGAGTGTGAGGGACTGTGAGAGTGTGAGGGACTGTGTGAGACTGCGAGAGAGACTGTGTGAGACTGCGAGAGAGACTGCGAGAGACTGTGAGAGTGTGAGACTGAGAGTGTGAGACTGTGTGAAAGTGTGAGAGACTGTGAGTGTGAGAGACTGTGAGAGACTGTGAGACTGAGAGTGTGAGAGACTGTGATAGTGTAAGAGACTGAGAGAGTGTGAGGGACTGTGAGAGTGTGAGGGACTGTGTGAGACTGCGAGAGAGACTTTGTGAGACTGCGAGAGAGGATGTGAGAGACTGCGAGAGAGACTGTGAAAGACTGTGAGAGTGTGAGACTGAGAGCGTGAGACTGTGTGAGAGTGTGAGAGACTGTGAGAGAGACTGTGAGACTGTGTGTGAGAGTGAGAGAGAGAGACTGTGAGAGTGAGAGAGTGTGAGACTGTGTGAAAGTGTGAGACTGTGTGAAAGTGTGAGACTGTGTGAGAGTGAGACTGTGTGAGACTGTGTGAAAGTGTGAGACTGTGTGAGAGTGAGACTGTGTTAGACTGTGTGAGACTGTGAGAGTGTGAGACTGTGTGTGCGAGACTGAGTGTGCGAGACTGAGTGCGCGAGACTGAGTGAGACAGTGTGAGAGTGAGAGACTGAGAGTGTGTGAGACTGAGAGTGTGTGAGACTGAGAGAGTGTGAGACTGAGAGAGTGTGAGTGTGTGAGACTGAGAGTATGTGAGTGTGTGAGACTGAGAGTGTGAGACTGAGAGTGTAAGAGAGTGTGTGAGAGAGTGTGTGTGTGTGTGAGACTGTGTGTGTGAGACTGTGTGTGTGTGAGACTGTGTGTGTGAGAGACTGTGTGTGTGAGAGACTGTGAGACAGAGTGTGAGAGAGACTGTGAGTGAGACTGTGTGTGAGAGTGAGAGACTGTGTGAGAGAGTGTGAGAGTGTGAGACTGTGTGTGAGTGTGAGACTGAGAGAGTGTGAGAGAGAGTGTGAGACTGTGTGTGAGAGTGTGAGACTGTGTGTGTGAGAGTGTGTGTGAGAGACTGTGAGACTGTGTGTGAGAGAGTGAGACTCTGAGAGTGTGAGACTGTGTGAGACTGTGAGAGACTGTGTGAGACAGAGTGTGAGAGAGACTGTGTGTGAGAGTGAGAGAGTGTGAGACTGTGTGAGAGTGTGAGACTGTGTGAGTGTGAGACTGTGTGAGAGTGAGACTGAGAGAGTGTGAGACTGAGAGAGTGTGAGACTGTGTGTGAGAGTGTGAGACTGTGTGTGAGACTGTGAGAGAGTGTGAGAGTGAGAGACTATGAGAGTGAGAGAGTGTGAGACTGTGTGTGAGTGTGAGACTGTGTGTGTGTGAGACTGTGTGTGTGTGAGACTGTGAGAGTGTGAGACTGTGAGAGACTGTGTCAGTGTGAGGGACTGTGTGAGGCTGTGAGAGAGACTGTGAGAGACTGTGAGAGTGTGAGACTGAGAGTGTGTGACTGTGAGATTGTGACTGTGTGAGAGACTTGTGAGAGACTGTGTGTGAGAGACTGTGAGAGTGTGAGAGACTGTGAGAGTGTGAGGGACTGTGAGAGTGTGAGGGACTGTGTGAGACTGCGAGAGAGACTGTGTGAGACTGCGAGAGAGACTGCGAGAGACTGTGAGAGTGTGAGACTGAGAGTGTGAGACTGTGTGAAAGTGTGAGAGACTGTGAGTGTGAGAGACTGTGAGTGTGAGAGACTGTGAGACTGTGTGAGACTGTGAGTCTGAGAGTGTGAGAGACTGTGATAATGTAAGAGACTGTGATAGTGTAAGAGACTGAGAGAGTGTGAGGGACTGTGAGAGTGTGAGGGACTGTGTGAGACTGCGAGAGAGACTGTGTGAGACTGCGAGAGAGACTGCGAGAGACTGTGAGAGTGTGAGACTGAGAGTGTGAGACTGTGTGAAAGTGTGAGAGACTGTGAGTGTGAGAGACTGTGAGAGACTGTGAGACTGAGAGTGTGAGAGACTGTGATAGTGTAAGAGACTGAGAGAGTGTGAGGGACTGTGAGAGTGTGAGGGACTGTGTGAGACTGCGAGAGAGACTTTGTGAGACTGCGAGAGAGGATGTGAGAGACTGCGAGAGAGACTGTGAAAGACTGTGAGAGTGTGAGACTGAGAGCGTGAGACTGTGTGAGAGTGTGAGAGACTGTGAGAGAGACTGTGAGACTGTGTGTGAGAGTGAGAGAGAGAGACTGTGAGAGTGAGAGAGTGTGAGACTGTGTGAAAGTGTGAGACTGTGTGAAAGTGTGAGACTGTGTGAGAGTGAGACTGTGTGAGACTGTGTGAAAGTGTGAGACTGTGTGAGAGTGAGACTGTGTTAGACTGTGTGAGACTGTGAGAGTGTGAGACTGTGTGTGCGAGACTGAGTGTGCGAGACTGAGTGCGCGAGACTGAGTGAGACAGTGTGAGAGTGAGAGACTGAGAGTGTGTGAGACTGAGAGTGTGTGAGACTGAGAGAGTGTGAGACTGAGAGAGTGTGAGTGTGTGAGACTGAGAGTATGTGAGTGTGTGAGACTGAGAGTGTGAGACTGAGAGTGTAAGAGAGTGTGTGAGAGAGTGTGTGTGTGTGTGAGACTGTGTGTGTGTGAGACTGTGTGTGTGTGAGACTGTGTGTGTGAGAGACTGTGTGTGTGTGAGAGACTGTGAGACAGAGTGTGAGAGAGACTGTGAGTGAGACTGTGTGTGAGAGTGAGAGACTGTGTGAGAGAGTGTGAGAGTGTGAGAGTGTGAGACTGTGTGTGAGTGTGAGACTGAGAGAGTGTGAGAGAGAGTGTGAGACTGTGTGTGAGAGTGTGAGACTGTGTGTGTGAGAGTGTGTGTGAGAGACTGTGAGACTGTGTGTGAGAGAGTGAGACTCTGAGAGTGTGAGACTGTGTGAGACTGTGAGAGACTGTGTGAGACAGAGTGTGAGAGAGACTGTGTGTGAGAGTGAGAGAGTGTGAGACTGTGTGAGAGTGTGAGACTGTGTGAGAGTGAGACTGAGAGAGTGTGAGACTGAGAGAGTGTGAGACTGTGTGTGAGAGTGTGAGACTGTGTGTGAGACTGTGAGAGAGTGTGAGAGTGAGAGACTGTGAGAGTGAGAGAGTGTGAGACTGTGTGTGAGACTGTGTGTGAGTGTGAGACTGTGTGTGTGTGTGAGACTGTGAGAGTGTGAGACTGTGAGAGACTGTGTCAGTGTGAGGGACTGTGTGAGGCTGTGAGAGAGACTGTGAGAGACTGTGAGAGTGTGAGACTGAGAGTGTGTGACTGTGAGATTGTGACTGTGTGAGAGACTTGTGAGAGACTGTGTGTGAGAGACTGTGAGAGTGTGAGAGACTGTGAGAGTGTGAGGGACTGTGAGAGTGTGAGGGACTGTGTGAGACTGCGAGAGAGACTGTGTGTGACTGCGAGAGAGACTGCGAGAGACTGTGAGAGTGTGAGACTGAGAGTGTGAGACTGTGTGAAAGTGTGAGAGACTGTGAGTGTGAGAGACTGTGAGTGTGAGAGACTGTGAGACTGTGTGAGACTGTGAGACTGAGAGTGTGAGAGACTGTGATAATGTAAGAGACTGTGATAGTGTAAGAGACTGAGAGAGTGTGAGGGACTGTGAGAGTGTGAGACTGCGAGAGAGACTGTGTGAGACTGCGAGAGAGACTGTGAGAGACTGCGAGAGAGACTGTGAAAGACTGTGAGAGTGTGAGAGACTGAGAGTGTGAGACTGTGTGAGACTGTGAGAGACTGTGAGACTGTGTGAGACTGTGAGAGTGTAAGAGACTGTGAGAGTGTGAGGGACTGGGAGAGTGTGAGGGACTGTGTGAGACTGCGAGAGAGACTGTGAGAGACTGCGAGAGACTGTGAAAGACTGTGAGAGTGTGAGACTGAGAGTGTGAGACTGTGTGAGAGTGTGAGAGACTGTGAGAGACTGTGAGAGTGTGAGAGACTGAGACTGTGTGAGACTGTGAGAGAGACTGTGAGAGACTGCGAGAGAGACTGTGAGAGTGTGAGACTGAGAGTGTGAGACTGTGTGAAATTATGAGAATGTGAGAGACTGTGAGAGTGTGAGAGACTGTGAGACTGAGAGTTATGAGACTGTGAGAGTGTAAGAGACTGTGAGAGTGTGAGGGACTGTGTGAGACTGCGAGAGAGACTGTGAGAGACTGTGTGAAAGTGTGAGACTGTGAGAGTGTGTGAGAGACTGTGAGACTGAGACTGTGTGAGACTGTAAGAGTGTGAGAGACTGTGAGACTGAGAGTGTGAGACTGTGAGACTGCGACTGTGAGACTGCGAGACTGTGTGAGACTGTGTGAGACTGTGTGAGAGAGACTGTGAGACTGTGTGTGAGAGTGAGAGAGTGTGAGACTGTGTGAGAGTGTGAGACTGTGTGAGAGTGAGACTGAGAGAGTGTGAGACTGAGAGAGTGTGAGACTGTGTGTGAGACTGTGAGAGTGAGAGACTGTGAGAGTGAGAGAGTGAGAGACTGTGAGAGTGAGAGAATGTGAGACTGTGAGACTGTGTGAGACTGTGTGTGAGTGTGAGACTGTGTGTGAGTGTGAGACTGTGTGTGAGTGTGAGGCTGTGTGTGTGTGAGACTGTGAGAGACTGTGTCAGTGTGAGGGACTGTGTGAGACTGTGAGAGAGACTGTGAGAGTGTGAGACTGTGACAGTGTGAGACTGAGAGTGTGAGAGTGTGAGACTGAGAGTGTGAGACTGTGACTGTGTGAGAGACTGTGTGAGAGACTGTGTGTGAGAGACTGTGAGAGACTGTGAGAGTGTAAGAGACTGTGAGAGTGTGAGAGACTGTGAGAGTGTGAGAGACTGTGAGAGTGTAAGAGACTGTGAGAGTGTGAGGGACTGTGTGAGACTGCGAGAGAGACTGTGTGAGACTGTGAGAGAGACTGTGAGAGACTGCGAGAGAGACTGTGAAAGACTGTGAGAGTGTGAGACTGAGAGTGTGAGACTGTGTGAAAGTGTGAGAGACTGTGAGAGACTGTGAGAGTATGAGAGACTGTGAGACTGTGTGAGACTGTGAGACTGAGAGTGTAAGAGACTGTGAGAGTGTAAGAGACTGTGAGAGTGTGAGGGACTGTGTGAGACTGCGAGAGAGACTATGTGAGACTGCGAGAGAGACTGTGAGAGACTGCGAGAGTGTGAGACTGAGAGTGTGAGACTGTGTGAGAGTGTGAGAGACTGTGAGAGTGTGAGGGACTGTGAGAGTGTGAGGGACTGTGTGAGACTGCGAGAGAGACTGTGAGAGACTGCGAGAGACTGTGAGAGTGTGAGACTGAGAGTGTGAGACTGTGTGAAAGTGTGAGAATGTGAGAGACTGTGAGAGTGTGAGAGACTGTGAGACTGAGAGTGTATGAGACTGTGAGAGTATGAGACTGTGAGAGTGTAAGAGACTGTGAGAGTGTGAGAGACTGTGAGACTGAGAGTGTATGAGACTGTGAGAGTGTAAGAGACTGTGAGAGTGTGAGGGACTGTGTGAGACTGCGAGAGAGACTGTGAGAGACTGCGAGAGAGACTGTGAGAGACTGCGAGAGAGACTGTGAGAGTGTGTGAGAGACTGTGAGACTGAGAGTGTGTGAGACTGTGAGAATGTGAGAGACTGAGAGTGTGAGACTGCGAGACTGTGTGAGAGACTGTGAGAGTGTGAGACAGAATGTGTGCTTTGCAATGCGTTACTTACCCCTCTGGCACTCAAAGGGTTAAGTTGAGCTAACATAGCAATATAACACACGGTGGCTCTTCAGTTGAGGCAACGTAGCAATATGCTGAGGGATCAAATAGAAAGTGGTGTTTGAGGCTTGCCCTCTGTAACATACAGCAAAGCATCTCTCTCCCTTTAAGGAGAAAGGGTGGGAAGCAGGAAGCAGGAAGTGGAGGAGTGACAGTTGAGACAGTGAGGTGACTGAAGAGATGATGAGTTAAATAAGAGTTGCTATTAAGTTTATCCCTGAGTTTGTATTTTATGGGAACATTACACCCTCGTACTGACACAGAGTGTATGGAGGGTTACAGTTATCTGTGGGAGGTGAAACAGTGTGTTTGTGGGGTCATGATCCTGAGTGAGAGTGTGAGTAGACCGGGAGAAGTTACTGATATCCTTACCTCAGGAGCGAGTGGCAGTTATATATATTTTTTTTTTGTCAGTTGGATACTGGTGGGCGGGCTGGAGGGGGCGGGCCAACTCCCTGTATGATAAACACGCCCCCATTGAATCACCCAATGAGAGCAGTAAAGTCCCCATTCAATCACCCAATAGGAGATGTGTCTCCTAATGAGACATAAATTATGTAATTAGACATTCTGTTCAATGCGAGTTTCTTTTCTGAGGAGACATAAATTATATTCTGTGTGTGGGGTACCATAAATTATGCAATGAGGCTTATTCTTTTATATATATAGATACACACACACACACACACAAGTCTGTAAGGATATTCGCTCATGCTGAAAAATATTGTAGATACCAGGTGCCACAGGATAATACGATATACAAAAACAAGCTGTGCACTCACGGAATTCAAAGAGTAATCGAAACCAAATTTATTGGTAAATTAATGCAATGTTTCGGTCCTCTCGCAGGGACCTTTGTCAAGCAAACATGCTTGACAAAGGTCCCTGCGAGAGGACCGAAACATTGCATTAATTTACCAATAAATTATATATATATATATATATATATATATATATATATATATATATATATATATATCAAAAACAGAGATCGGCACTCACAAAGACTAATGAAAACCTGCCATGGGCTAAGCTGAATATCCATATAGCAACTAAAGGCAGGCACTCGCAGGACTTCAGGAGTAATTAAAAATGTACTTTATTAATCAACATTTTGATCCTATAGGACCAAAACACTGATTAATAAAGTACGTTTCTAATTACTTCTGAAGTCCCGTGAGTGCTTGCCTTTGGTTGCTACAAATATAAATATATATATATTGTGCCAGAGATGGAAATTATGTGTTTTTTCTTTTAAACTTAATAATGCAGAAATAGAAAGTCAGAAGGTTGTTTAAAAACAAAGCGCAGGTAATTCATATATGAGTAAAAAGCAGGGCTGGAGCTGTCCTTAGGTACGTTTTGGGAGAAGGTTAAATGGAGAGGGACATAGAAAGAAAAAAAAAAAACGATTAAGAATGGAAGATGGAAGGAGGTGTGTTGATAAAGTGAAGGGAGAAGAAGCAAATATACAGATGGTTGACAGAGATAGGGAGAAAGGAGGAACCCAGCTTTCGTGCTGCCTCGTTGATTTCTGCTGCAGCAGTCCATGCCCTATTTGGCACTTTTCTTAATCCAGCCCTGGAGACAGGCAAGATACTTACAACAAAATCCCATTCGGTTCCAAGCTTGAATGTAAATATATACAGCAGCTAATGTACTGGAACCAGCTGCACCACAGGGGACAAATACAATTTCCGCAGACTCCCATTGATTCAACCCATGGAATGTAAGAGAGATCTCCACTGTATTGCAAAACAATACATTTGAGATGTCTCTAACGTTCAACAGGTTAAAAATCCCCAGTTAAGTAAATGAAGGCTGTAAATTCGTCCCCTGTGGGTCAGCTGGGTTGCCTCAGAATTGGTCCAGTTCTACATGGTATATCAGCCTCAAAGAGTGACGGACTTGCCAAGAAAAAATGGGGGGGAGATACACTAAGGAGTGATTCTGTGGCTAAGTGTGTTTGGCGATGTGTGGCAATCACATTGTCATGGAGCATATGACACCCTTTACCATATGCACTAAGAGATATATATGCAAAGTGAGGGGGAGATACTTTAATCATTAACTTGTAAGATGGGCATACTGCTGCAGGTGTGTTAGGGAGGGCAAGTGTGGGAGGATGCTCACAGCCTTCAGCACCAAGAACATCACTAGCCATGCCTTAACCATTTCAGTACCATAGCATATCACAGCCCATGGCACTGAAAGGCTTATAACATTAATAATCACATGACCAGCTACGCAGTTCATATGGAAACCAAGACAACCAGCAGAGAAGCTGTTACATATAATAGCTTCCCTTTGGGTTCTGTACTTACATGAAACAGCCGATCAGCTGTTTTTAGTTCTCAGCAGATCATCTGATGATCAGCTGATGTAAACAAATTGAGTGCCTTGCAAGTCCACTGTTCACAATGAATCAGCTGATTGGCAGATAGTCCCCTGAGGACTAGAAACAGCTGATAAGCTGTTTCATGTAAATTCAGAACTCACAGAGAAGGTGTTATATGTAACGACTTCTCTGCTGGTTCTCTCTGTTTCTTTATCATCTGTGACTCCGATAATGTAATTATTAAAGGGATAGTAATGTTTTACAAAAAAAACCCAGCTCCAATTAATCATCATAGTATTTGGGCCATGATGAATGTTTTTTCAATACTGTAAGAGTTGTAGTTCAAGAGTAATTGAATGATAACATATCCCCCTCCCGCCCCTTCTACCTAGTGTAAGCCACCTCTCCTCAGATGTATAATCTGGTCCCTTGACCAAACAGATCACAGCAAGGGACAATCTTCTTCTTATCAGAACAATGAAAGCCCTGCCCCCCTTGACAAACTTTTCAGCTCTTTCCCTTATCTTAAATGAAGATTGTCCCTCTCTGCCATCTACCTGGGCACCTCCCTTTTGCTCTGGCTGAACAGTGTTACATCAGTAAAAGGGGCAGGAGGGGGACACTTTGTCATTGAATTACTCTTGAACTATAACTCTGACAGTATTGAAATAACACTCTCCAAAGTCCAAATACTATGATGATTAATTAGAGCTGCTTTTATTATGAAACATTACTATCCCTTTAAGGGAAACCTGCCTCCCTTGACAGGTTTTTCATGTTTTTCCTTATGCTCACTGAAGATTGTCCATCTCTGTGATTCATCTGGACGGTCTTGCTGCTTTGAGATGAGCAGTGTTACATCAGTAAAATAGGTGGGAAGGAGATACTTTATCATTCGATTACTCTTGAACTACAAGTCTGACATTATTGAAATAACACTCTCTATAACCCAAATACTATAGAGATTAATTGGAGCTGCTGTTTTTGTAAAACATTACTATCCCTTTAAAATATCTTTTTAGGCAATGTAAAATGTTAGATATATATCCAGCATTCAAGGGGTTAAATATAGCAAAAGGCCTAGAATCTGACCAAAATGTGCCATTATGTGAGAAGGAAAACATATTTGGAAGTTTAATTATGTTAATTATTGTTGCTGTCTGGGAATTAACACATAGAAACTCATGTTTGCCAGATCTAGTCCTTAGGATATTATTTTGCTGTGCCAAAAAATCCCATCCACAGAATTGTTATATTTCAGTACAGATATCTCCTTGCTTCAGAATATATAGAATCGGCCTCTAAAATGTGGGCTTTCCAAATTGTTATCCCTCTTTATATTTCACTTGAAATCAAAGGTAACATAACAGGGGAGATGTACTAAGGTAAGAGAATGGTAATAAAAAGCAAGAGAAAGCTCTCCAATCCCAATGTTACTCTATAGAGCCAATGAACTAACATCTGTCCAACTTGAAAAGGAGATATTTTTCTCAATGTAAGGACAGGTCTCAGCTCAGTTGATATCTCCCTAGAACAGATTTAGGGAAAAAAAACGAGATAAATTGTTCAATCTGTTTGTTTTTATAAACAATATTTTGAGATGTGACTGTTAAAAGAGTGTACATACTAGGGGTTGGAAATGAATACTGAAATCTATTGGCTTGTATAGCAAAGCATTTGGACCTGCATTCAATAAGCCAAAGAGGTGAAATTCTGGAGCAAACCAAGTTTTCAATAGGCTAGAGTTCTGGTCAGGATAGGAGACATAAAATAATAAAATAAATAACTTATAAAGAGCCTAAGTAAGTTGTACAAAGTCAGTGCCTTCTAGCATGTTTAAGTTTTGTTAAGGAGGTGTAGTTTCAATTGTGACTTGAAGACCAAAAGAGAGGTGCAGTGGCACAGGGTGGGAGGTAGAGCATTCCATAGATAAGGAGCAATGAGAGAAAAAGGTTTGATACGTGAGTCTAGCAGAGTAAAAATGATACCGTTATGGGCTAACTGAGTGGCTTTGGATGCAAGTTTTCAAGACAGCTAGCTCTTCTTCGGGCATAATAAGAATGAAGGCTGAATACACAATACATTTTTTTATATGCATGAGTTTTAAAGTCATGTATTGTGCATTCAGCCTTCATTCTTATGCCTGAAGAAGAGACCTAAGTTGTCTTGAAAGCTTGCATCCAACAACCACTCAGTTTGCTAATAAAGGTATCATTTTACTCTACTAGTCTCCTGGAATAACATAAGAACTGGAGGCAAATATAGTTTTTGATACCTTTTATTGGCTAACTAAGCAGATTTAAATGCAAGCTTTCAAGACCTTAGGTCTCTTCCTCAGGCATGTTATCAAAGGAAGAGACCTAAGGTCTTGAAAGCTTGCATTTAAATCTGCTTAGTTAGCCAATAAAAGGTATCAAAAACTATATTTGCCTCCTGTATTTCTACTGCTAACACGGTACCAATTCTCATCTGTTATAAGAACTGGAGAAGTGATATCACCAAAGTCATCTTCGCTTTATTACCTCTTAATCGCCCCTTAGTGTATAACACCCCCCTGGTGTTAAAATCCTATTTAAGTCAACAGTAATCCTGTAAAATTTTATTTGTCCCCTAAGGAGCAGTTAATTTACCCTGGAATAGCTCCAGTTTTTCCTTTGTGGCTTATGGCTTCTAGTAATTTTTTTTGATCAGTAGAACAAACAGTAGCCTGCATTAGATTTTATGAAAGTGTTTTTTTTACCAGGAAAAATCCATTGAGATGTATCTGAAATTGAAAACTTTATCAAGGGTTTTATATACAAAATTCTCCATAGACTTCAATGTGAATCTGATAAAATAAGATGATATCACTTATCCACATTATTGTAATCTACACCATTATTTTCCAAAATAAAAAGCACCTATGATATTTTATTTTTGTCATTTTTATCCCTAAAAGAGATAGTAACCTTTTATGTTGACTTTAATTATTCTGCCAATACACCTTTGTATTAGAGTACCGGTACACAGATGAAGCAAGGGATCCAAATAAGGACATACACTAAGGGCCAAATGTTCAAAGGGATAACGACAAAAAATTGTTGTATGAAAGACAAAAATAAGTAATTGATTGCATGAACGACATGTTTTCTATAGAGTATACAACAAAAAACTAGTAATGTCCATTGTGTACGACACAACTCAAGAATTGACGGGCAAAGTTGCGGGGCAAGGGCATGGCTAAACTATTCTCCAGTGTCATATAGAGGAAAAGAAAATTTGTCGTAACTAACGACAAAAAATGTCTATCAAAAGATAAAATTTGTACGTAACGTTAAGAAAAAAAGTGAAGGGAATGTGTTCTGAATGTAAGAATTTTTGTCTCTAGTTAAGACATTTTTTCCTTAGTTAAGACATTTTATACGACATTTTTGTCGTTAGTTCAGACATTTTTTGTCTTTAGTTAAGACATTTTTGTCGTTACATACGACAATTTCAGTCAGGACAAACGACATATTTTCAATCACAACCGACACTCTCTGAAAATATTAATGATACCAACGACACCGTACTTTGAAAAGTCGTTACAAACGACAAAAGCTATTTCTCTACTTCTTTGAATATATGGCCCAAAGTATAACAGAGAACTCTGTATGCTCTAAGGGAAGACTAGAAGGAACACGCTCTCTAACCTCATTTCCTCCAGTCTTTTTCAGCAGCAGGGATAGTGGTGCATCATACCAGTGTCCCTGCTTTCTGGTTAGGGACTAGTCTCTGCCTCTAGCAAGAAGATACTGTAGTGTAGAAAGAATAGATTGAAAACTGTACAAAAAGGTTAAATGTTAAAAATTAAAAAAAGTGTTGCCAGTTTGATTAACATACTCTGCTCCAGTAGAATAAATAAAGTAAAAATAAAAGGTTACTATCACTTTAAGACTGGTGTTCTCTTGTTTATTTGAGGACATACAGTAAAGAAGATAAAATCAAATGTTTGTAATTCATATGTCATTGACATAGACATAAACCCTCCTTTGTATTGCTGAGTCATTTAGAACTTGCATTCAGGACTAGTATACCATAAACTATAAATTGCACTAGTCTACAAACCACATTAATGATGAAACGTAGGAATAAAAGCAATTGATTAATCTGGATTATAAAATGTGCTGAAACAGTAGGGGGAGACACTAAGTGGTGATAAAGAGGTGATAAAGTGGGGATGACTTCTCCAATTTATCAATTCTCCAATTCCTATGTTTTTCTATAAGCCTATGCACTAAGATTTCCAGAGTTGAAGAAATCTTAGTGCACAGGCTCTATAGAATAACATAGGAATTGGAGAAGTGATAAACTGGAGAAGTCATCTCCACTTTATCACCTCCTTATCATCGCTTAGTGAATATCCCCCCAGGAGTCTTGTAGTCAGGAAAATACTGTAAAGTACAGACGTAGCTCAAGTGACTGTAAAATGTCTCATGAACTGCAATATGAAGCATGGGGCTGAACAAAGTATAATGCAATAAAGAATCATAATCCTATATCTGAGTATTACACCCACCACTATAAATTTATTGAACCACCAAATCGCACATGAAATTCAGAGCATTTTGTGACAAAACAAATTATAGTACATCAGTCAATATCTGCATGTACTGTTTTACAGAAAGGAAAGCAAATGGATGTTTAAACCATTTCAAGGAAACGGCTTTGTAGCGATAAATGTTTAACCCCTTAACGACCACCACCCATGTCTGGACGTTAAGGAACAGTGATAGTCCTGGCATGTCATGGAATTCTGAGATTGCAGCGCTGCTGCATGCCGCTCTGCAATCCCAGAATCCAATGGTGCAAAAAAAAGGTGCCGTGGTCCTATAGACTGCCTCGCCCTCAGACCGTGTGGTCCTTAAGGGGTTAAGGGCTTTATGGAGAGAGAACATAGAGTGATTCGGGAACAAACCAACTGCTCCTTAGGGAGAAAAACAAAAATTCCCTAAATTCCCATTGATTTAACTGCGAATTTTAACCTCTTGAGTGCTTGATAGGTCTCCATGCATTGAAGAGCAATGCATGGTTTCCCCGCTAGCATTCAAGAGGTAGAAAAGGAACATTTAAATCAATGAAAATTCCTCAAATTGTCTTTGACTTAAATGGGGCTTTTAGTTCCCCAAATGCTAGAGATCTCCATAACAATGGTTTGCCATGTGTTGCAGTCTTCTCTGACACTCAAGGGGTTAACAAATGAATTTAAAATCCCTTGGGATTGTCATTAGTTCCCTATGGATAATAGCTAAATTTTTCTTTCTGTATAGGACCCTAAAAGTCTTTTAACCCATTATGACAACTTGTTTTTGTTTCTTCTGAACAGGGGCTGGTGACCTGAGTGGCGAACCTGTAGGATACATCACTGGAGTGTTGGCTGTATTAGTTCATGCTGCCTACTTAGTAATTATTCAAAAGACCAGTATAGACAGTGACCATGGAGCTCTTACTGCTCAGTACATCATTGCAGTTACAGCAACACCTGTGCTTATTATCTGCTCTTTTGCCAGCATGGACCTGATCCATGCATGGTCGTTTCCTGGATGGAAAGATCCAGTAATGGTAGTCACGTTTATAGCCTGCACCTTAATTGGTTGTGCCATGAACTTTACCACATTGCACTGCACCTACATAAACTCAGCAGTCACCACTAGTTTTGTTGGAGTGGTGAAGAGCATTGCCACTATCACAGTGGGTATGTTGGCTTTCAATGATGTAGAGCCCACATCACTTTTTATAGCAGGAGTGGTTGTCAACACAATTGGTTCTGTTATCTACTGTGTGGCCAAGTACATTGAGACCAGAAGACAGATCAACTATGAGGACTTGGAAAAAGAGTCTATAAAAGAAAACAGCATGGAACCAGGTGGAGACCACCCACCTTTTGTAATGGAAGATATTTTGCAGGATAATGTTGTTGTAGAACAAGCACAAGGACAGTCAATGGATGAAGCCATCCACCAAGATGCAGAAAAGAAGTCAGGAAGTACATTGGAAGCAGTCTTACAATCAACTGGTCCAACAGGCACGTCTCCTAATCGTGATAATAGGAGATCATTAAAGGACACATACCTTGGTGTATGGAGGATGGTTAGGGGTGTTAGATTTTTGAAGAAAGATTACCTTATAGATAATGAGGAACTGCCAAGTCCTTAATTTGAAACTTGGGGTAAATGATAAGTAATGAGGGCAATGTTTTGTATCCTGTGGAGGGTGGGTAATAGAAATTTGACAGATGTCTGTCACTCATAAAGTGAGCTACACTAAAGTAAAACTGCATTATGAAAAAGAAAACCAATTACATGTATTATAGAACATTTTCTGCTGAGCAAAACAAGGGTACTCCCATGCTTTTTTCAAAGGTTATAAGCTGGAGCTGGTGCTATCACACTCTGGAGAGCTGTAGCCCATGATTCACCTCTCCCACAGAATGCAATAGAACAAATGTCTGGATTCCAGGGTGCTCTGTCGCTAACCATTTAATATAAAAAAAGAGACAGTGTGAATTGTAATAACTTTCGAACAAAGCCTCTATAAGCAGTGGGAGTGCCATTATTTTACTCTGAAGGAAAGGCCCTACAATATATGGATTTTCACAATAAAGGTTTACTTCTTTAATTTGTAAATATATATTTTATTTGGAGTGAATTGGATATCATAGTATAAACTATTGTAAAGGAATCAGTCATGTTGCATTCATTTGTCATAATCTTTTATCACTTAGGTGATGGAAGCAAAGAAATTTATTTGCATACCAATGAGCCTCTTTTTTTCAACCAAAAAAAGAAAAGATACATTTTCTAAAAGTAACTATGTAGTATGAAAGAAGTAAGACAGAACAGCTAGTATGGAGTGTCCTTGGAAAAACATGAAGCAGATGTTATTATACCTTTAGTGAAGAAAGTGTAAGCAAATTCATGTTACTACATCAGGGCTTAAAAGTAGAAGTCCTTTGCTACTAGCCAGACCTGAAAAGTTACTCGCCACTGCAAGTCATAACATACCCACCAGGGCTGAATTTCTACTCGCCAGGGCTAAATTTTCACTCGCCATTGGCTAGTGCCGAGTGGAAATTTTGAGCCCTGACTACATAGTAGTGCACAGGTCCTATCTCGCCAAGTGCATTCTGTGCTTCTAAGTAGGTGTGCACTGCGTGACTGATTAGAATCACCTAGTATAACAGTGGCAGTGTGAATAGGATCTCAGAGTATAATGGATATCCATTTAGGAGTACTCTGTGAGGTTGATGTTCTAAGGACACCTGGATTATTTTTTGAGCAAATCCATTGTTTTAAATTGAGTTTTTAATACATTGAATGCTGGAGAGGTCTAGTGTTTAAAGGTTAAAAGACCTGCTTAAATCATTGGGTATTTGGGGAATTTTTATTTGTCCATATGGTTCAGTTAGTTTGATTGGCTTCGTAATGTGTAGAGTAGGAGAGTATGTGGAGTTTTAGTGAAAGAGATCATATTTGTTAGAGCACTGCTTAACTTTCTATGGTTTTGTTTGACCTGAGAGGGAATTTCAGGTTTATGGAATTCAGCTGAGAGGCATGAATGTAGCAGAGAATACAAAGGTCCAAAGAGGTTTTCAGATTTGTATAGATTTACAAGCTTTCAAACCATACTGGGGGCTTTATCAGGTCAAAAATCAATAGACCCAAAAGCCTTATGGCAGAGAGTAACTAACTACTGGGTGTGCAGAGGGTGAATTTTCACTGGGGCCCAGTCCAAGTGTGTCCCATTGGCCCCAAAGTCCAACAGGGTTTATTTATTCCTCAAAAATATTTCTGTGATAAGGGGCCCAAACATGTTCTGCCCTGGGGCCTTCCAATAACTATTTAAAGCTGTGGAATTCAAAAGCTTGTACTTGTATATTCAGGGAGGGAATGAAGGAAGAGTAGTGTATAGGCTACTATCTTCTGCCATATGCTGCTTCAAAGTGCTCATACAAAGACATTTTCTGTTGGAAATTACCATCAGTCTGATACCTGAGAAGTCAGATTTCCGGTGTTTCCTCCACACACATTAAAAGACTGAAATGCAGACACACAAAAAAAGGTTCAGACTGGCATGCATTGTCATCACTGATGACCATTGTGTTCAGTCACACCTGATAGAGCTGGCCCATACACTATGTGATAACTAGGCAATCTGAGTTGTTTTTTAAATGACTAAATCTTTACACAGATGTCACTCTATGATTTAGTACAGTTCCCTGCCTAGTATGTAAAGCATATACTAGCTAGGAAGTACGTAGTATTAGTGTGGAAGATAACATACTAGCTGTTCTATCTCTGTACTTTCATATTACACTGGAAGAAGGACCACCATGTTACACATCCTTCTTTCTTTTCCAGGTACAGTTATTGAATGTATATTCCATGATATCAATTATTTAAAATAAAATATGAATATGGAAACTCAAAACAGGACAGGATCAGTGAGGCTTATGGCAACATATACCAGAAGAAGCAGTTCTGGAGAAAACTAAATTCACCAGAGGACAGATAAATATTTCCAATGATTTAAATTAGGCTTTTAAAGGAGCTGTAACCATTTTCTTTTTAATAGAAAAATATTTTGTTTGAGTAAAAAAAGTGTACTCCCAATATTTTGTTCAAAAGTTATTACAGATCAAACACTTTTTATAATCAGAAGTGTACAGCACCAACTAGTGTCCAAAAGGCAATTTATTTTTTAGAATGCACTCTGTAGGAGAGCTTAGGTCATAGACTGTTGCTCGCCATAATAAGTTTTAGGAAGAGTACCACATGGTGACCATTGCTGAAAACTGAAATTTTAGTTACAAGTCCCATTTAACTGTTCAAGTGCCAAAGGGGTATGCACCACACTGCCCACCATGGTGGGTTTAGTTTGCTCCAGAATTGCTTCAGTTCTTCTTGGTCCATCAGCCTCAGAATGTCTTACAACAATGTTAATTTAACTTATTTTACTGTACAATATGTTGCCTCTGTTGCTTCATAGTGTGGGGAACATATAGTGCATCGTGTGATAAGCCTTCCAGTAATACCCAATCATGCATGGTGTGGTTTGCAGGTGTACAAATGAATTGCACCATCTCTTAAATGGGAACTTAATCGTCATGTATGACATGGACAAGACCTCCTCTTTGTATGAGGATCATTGTGATAACTGTATCCAGCAGGATATGCAGGAGATCTAATGAGGTACCTGTACTAAGAAGAACTGGATCACTTCTGGAGCAACCCAACTGCAGTATAGGGGACAACTAAAAATCCCCATTAATTTAAATGGGACTTTTAAACCCTTACATGCTTTTTTTGTCAGTGCATTGTTTTGCAATGCGCTGGAGATTTTTCTATTATTCAAGGGGTTAAAAGTTCAATTTAAATCAATGGGAATTTTGGGAAAGTTTATTCGCCCCTTATGGTGCAGTTGGTTTGCTTCAAAATTGGTCCATAAATACATAAGCCTTACTGAGTGAATTTTGTGTTCTCTTAACCCTTTGAGTACCCGAGAGGTATTAATGCGTTGGATTCCACTCTGACACTCAAAAGGGTAAATGGGAATTCTAATAAATCCACCCCAATGTAATTTTGTTTAACTCAACTGAGTAGCATAGTTGTACTTTCACTCTTTTCAATCAAGTGTATTCTACTGTGAGCAAGGTCTCCAGTGTTAGCCAACACGAGTGTGTGGAACTTGTTGGTTAAGGCACAAGATTCTACTAGAACACTACAATGCTTTATGGATTTATCTACTTTGAGAACTATTTTTATATCAATAGTGATCTATAGGCAGCTGAAATATTCAGTATCAGCAAAATATGGCAAGCGGAACTTTCAGGTACTAATAAGTCGCCCTTCAATAATTAAACATTTGGTGACAAGCATCATAATACATGTATTACCGCTCTAAAGTGCCACATTCTAAAGAAATCTTCATTCTACCGAGACCAGAAGAAAGGCATCAGTGCAGACATCTTGTCTGAGTGCCTGCGCTATCAGTCCCGGTCTCCTGTAAGAAGCATTGCAGCATGCCACAAGGTAACCGGAAGGGACTGACTGCACAGGTGCCTAGACTGCACTAACCTGGCCGTCAGAATATTAAGGATTTCATTAGAATGTGACACTTTACAGAGGTAATATATTAGGATGCTAGTCGCCATATGTGTAATTACTGAAGTGCGACTTATTACTACCTGAATGTTCCGCTTCAAGTTCATTTTCAGGTATTATAAACATTGGAGAAACAACGTTTTCCCCTGAAACTATCAATAATTATATTTACTCTTAAAGGACAACATCACCTCCTAATAATAACCTCCACCTACCTTACTATGTCCAGAAAAACCTAATGGCCCCTATAAAGTTTTCCCGTGCTCTTTGGTACAAGAGATATCGGGGGAGATTCACTAAGCGGTGATAAAGAGGTGATAAAGTAGAGATGATTTCTCCAGTTTATCACTTCTCCAATTCCTATGTTATTCTATGGAGTCTATTCACTAAGATCTCCAAAGGTGAGTAAATCTTAGTGCATAGGCCAGCTCCACTTTGCCCCCATCAGCTCCAACTTGCCCCCATCAGCTCCAGCTTGCCCCCTGTGTTGTTTCCTACCTCCCTAGTGGCCCAGCAGCCTGGCAGGAAAGGTCTGTGCCTCCTTTGGCACAGACCTGGAGCTGCTGTGCGGTCTTCTTTTCAATAATGCATAACGCGCTGGGAGAGAATGTCATCTCCCAGCGCACTCTGCATTACTAAAGAGCCGACAGCGACTAGGGAGCTCACTGAGTTGCAGTGCCGGGCGGGGGAGTCCTGCTAGCGGGAACGGTGTTCCTGCTCTGGAAAATGTACAAGAACGCCGTTCCCACACATTCCTGCAGGACTCGAGCCCTGGAATAAATAATTAAAATAAAATATACAATTAATGTATTTCAAAGAACGATGAGTAAAATATATAGATCAGGGGTGTTTTTTCAGTCTTGGGTCACATGATCAGAAAGCCATAAGTGTGAGGACTGCATTTTTTATTATTATTATTATTATTATTATTATTATTATTGATAATGATGATGAATTATAGTCTGTCAGCTATTAAAATATTTATCTATTTATTGATCAAATCAATCTCCAAAGGTGAGTAAATCTTAGTGCATAGGCTCCATAGAATAACATAATTGGAGAAGTGATAAACTTTAAAAGTCATCTCCACTTATCACCTGTTTATCACCACTTAGTGAATCTACCCAACATCTTCAGTCAGTCCCAGAAAGTGGACATGATAACTTCTAGAAGGATCAGAGGACCTCAGACTCTGTTCTCTGCATATGGCAATATTAACTCTTTAATGATCAGATAGGAGAGAAATGCATTGCTTCACATGCACGTTGTATGTCCTTTTGGTCATTGAAGGGTTAAGTAGGTACATGCACTCTGCCAGCTTCAGTTTGAAAAAACTGACAGCAATTGTTATGCCTGGCTCTGACAAACAGGCATGATTAAAGATGTTATTTGTTGAACAAAGGTATAAGGGAAACATTTATTTTCTGGTAATAATAAGGCAAGTGGGGATTATTAGATGTTGGTTCTCCTTTAAGAAACCACTGAGAGGAAGTGGTCATGGTGTACTGGACTGTTCTATATCACTGCACTAGAACAATTTAAAGCGGAACTTAACCCACAGATAAAACTGAGGTCATATAGGTTATGAATTGATCAGGGGTTAAGTCCTGGGAAAAAAGTATGGGAGCTCACCCACGATTCCCACCCCCCTGTCCAAAATAAATATGTATGGCTCACATCAAGTGTTTCTCTCTCTATACGTGTGTGTGTGTATCATTGCATGTATGAGTGTGTCTGTCTTACTCTATGTATGTCAGTGCATGTGTGTGGGAGTTTCTGTGTCTGTTTATGTCTGTTGTATGTGTCTTTGTCTCTATCACTGTTGCATGCATGCATACACATTGCCCCCCATCATCTCCACATTGTCCTCACATTACCCCCCATCATCTCCACATTGCCCTCACATTTCCCCATCTGCTCCAACTTGCCTCCCATCATCTCCACATTACCCTCACATTTTCTCCCATCATCTCCAACTTGCCCCCATCATCTCCACATTGTCCTCACATTTCCCCCCATCAGCTCCACTTTGCCCCACCAGCTCCACCTTGCCCCCACCAGCTCCACTTTGCGCCATCAGCTTTACTTTGCCCCAATCAGCTCCACCTTTCCACCAACAGCTCCACTTTGCCCCCATCAGCTCCAACTTGCCCCCCCATCAGCTCCACTTTGCCCCCCCATCACCTCCAACTTGCCCCCATCAGCTCCGGCTTGCCCCCTGTGTTGTTTTCTACCTCCCTAGTGGCCCAGCAGCCTGGCAGGAAAGGTCTGTGCCTCCTTTGGCACAGACCTGTAGCTGCTGGAACTGCTGTGCGGTCTTCTTTTCAGTAATGCATAACGAGCTGGGAGATGATGTCATCACCCAGCGTGCTCTGCATTACTAAAGAGCTGACAGCAACTAGGGAGCTCACTGAGTTGCGGTGCCGGGCGGGGGAGTCCTGCTAGAGGGAATGGCGTTCCCGCTGTGGAAAATGTACAGGAACGCCGTTCCCACGCATTCCTGCAGGACTCGAGCCCTGGAATAGATAATTAAAATAAAATATACAATTAATGTATTTCAAAGAACGATGAGTAAAATATATAGATCAGGGGTGTTTTTTCAGTCTTTGGTCACATGATCAGAAAGCCATAAGTGTGAGGACTGCATTTTTTATTATTATTATTATTATTATTATTATTATTGATAGCGATGATGAATTATAGCCTGTCAGCTATTAAAATATGTATCTATTTATTGATCAAATCAATAGCAATATTTATATTTAACAGACATCTATTAATGAACTGTATAATACGGCAATCACAGGATTGTATCTTACTGGCCTACTAGTTCATGTGTGCAAGTTAATTAGGTATAAAAATCATTTACAAAAATATTGTGTCTTACTGGCCTACTAGTTCATGTGTGCAAGTTAATTAGGTATAAAAAAAGGGGGGCCGCATTTGGATCACGGGCCACACGTTGGACGACCCTGATATAGATTATCAAAGCACTTAGATTATTCTAAAGTCACAGAGACAAACTGAACTCGTCATTAAAAACTTAAAGTTGGTCCCATTCAAATCAAAGCATGGACCAGTGTAAGGAACCTCCTGTAAAATTTTACTGACAAGGTGGAGGTCATTATGCCTCTTGCTGTGGAGCTTTTGGTATAATTTATATATTTTACTCATAATTATTTGAATTATATACTGTTATCATTTTCAATTCAGAATAAATATTATCTCAGTTATATCTAAGGGTATCATTTCCCTTTAACCCTTCCAATGTCAGAGGGGTACGCAACCTCTTACAAAGCAATGCATTGTGTACTCCTCTGGCATGCAAAGGGATAAACCTTTCAAGGGGACATATGTAAAATGTTTACTTTTGTTAAAATGTAAGAATCATAACTTCTATTTATTGTTTGAATAGAATTTAAGTCACTGTATTGGTCTATGTGCAGATAACAGAGTTGTGTAATAATATTTATTGGACTGACCAAAATTAAATACATATGTCATTGTACATGAACTTTAAGGCTGATGTACTATAAAAAACTGGAACTGTCCTGAACAAACCACTTGAATGCTAGAGGTCTCCAGAACTTTGTGAAGCAATCTGATGGAGAATTCGCTAGCATTCAAAGGATTAAAGGCGCCATTTAAATCAATGGGAAGATTTATATGTCCCTTATAGTGAAGCTGGTTTGTCCAAGGATGGCTGCAGTTATTACATTAGCCTCATTGAATTTATATAGAAGACATTTAAGAGTTTAAGAGCTCATGTACAAGAACATTTATAAACGTGTACAAAGATGTATAATTTTAGATCAAAATACACTAAAGAGCATACTTTTTGGCACATTTGGTATACATATATATATGCATATATATTTACATACTGTCACATTAAATATTTGCCAAACAATATTGTATAGCTTGGTATTCCATAGCACTATACTTCCTACTGTTAACTGTATGAAGGTATGTCTGATCAGAGTGGAACACTGCTGGGTGTATTTAATGAATGTGTGGCTCACTGAATAAATGAGATAAATGAGACATATATTTCTGAACTTGAAGAAGTGAGATTACAGTAGAATTTTGGGTAATCTGGAAAAGATGATCAGTGACTTGCTTGCCTGTTAAAGAGATACTCTTATAATTCACACACACACACGCATGCATGCACACACGCACACATGCACACACAAACATATGTATACACACACGTGCACACACACACACTCTATGTAGACTTTCTTCTACCATAGGCCCAACCATGATCATGTAACCCCCCTCACATTTTGTCACAGACTCACTTAAATACGCAGAAGCAATGTAAACAGCTAGCATGCAAGGGACAAAAGAATGTTGCAAATTTGATTAATGGATAAAGACCATTTGGGTATGTTTCCTTTGAGAAAGAGGTGCTTATGTGGGGACTATGAACCCAGAGCCTCAGATTTTTAAAACAGTACACTTTCTTTAGAAAACAAATCTGCACAATCTTCTGCCTCAGACTTACTTGGTTTAGGTCTAAATAAATTAATGCAACCACGCACTAGCACATGCTACACCTATATGCAAAGATATAGATATACACACAGATATAAACAGAAGCATAGATACAACACACAGAAAAACACACACAGATACAGATGCACAGACATCACATGTACACACAGGCACAGATACCCATACACACAGATACACAGACAGATTCAGACACATATGCACTCACACACAAAGACACACGCACACATAGACATACACACACACACACAGATAGAGATGCATGGACATACACGGATACAGACAAATGCACACACACACAGACACACACACTTACACAGATGCACACAGGCAGTGAAAACCAAACAGTAAAGGGAGCACTATGTGTACAGAAAAGACAATGTTGTGTCAGTGGATAAGCTTCTACAGTCTCATAGTGTTTCACCTGAATGTACTAATCATAAATGGCTTATCGAACTTGCAGTGGTTAACAAACCACCCTAGTCAAGGACTCTCCATCAGTATCTAGGTCTCATATAGAAAGAAATGAAGTAATTGAATTATTATAAAATAAATCAACTCTGGTCCAGAATGCATAGAAAAGTAAATGTTGACAATTTATTTTAGCATAAAAAGCTAATAAAATGTATGGAAAATCGAGCTCAACAAGTTTCTTCTGCTAGCTAATTCGTTTGGAGCAAAAACACATGGGCAAACACACACTTATATAGATTTATACACACACAAATACAAACATGAACAAAAATAAGAGAATTTTAGCCTTACCTGCAAAATCCTTTTCTCATAGTCCATATGACATACAGGTAACATGGGGAGGCGACAGCTCCTCCCAGTGGGCTGGAACAATTCTAAAGAAGTGCAGGGGTGGAGCCTCTCCCTCTTCCATATCAGGCTACCTAGCTAGCCTCCGCCCAGATAGAATTGTGAAAAGCCTGAAAACTAGGATAGCAAGAAGGAAGAGAGAAAAACTCCTGTGAGCAATAAACCCAAATGGACACCCACATCCAGCCACAGGAGACCCAGCATGGTCCCTTTCACTGGGTGGGAGACCTGTGAGTTATAGGGAAGAGAAAAGGATTTAACAGGTAAGACTAAAATCTGCTTTTCTCTGTCATTCAATATAACTGAAGAGTACCATGGGGATGTACCAACACTGAGCTCCCAGGGTAGGAAGAAGAAGGAAAGGACCAAGCACTGGTCCCCCATGATACAAGAGTTCACATGGACTATCCAGGACATGGAATAGCCCAAACTAACCAAACTGCATCCAGGACTTTCCTACCAAACCTAGCTTTAGCAGAAGCCAGAATATCCACACAGTAGTGCTTGGCAAAGGTGTTCACAGAAGACCAAGTGGCCTCCTTGCACAGCTGATCAGCAGAGGCCTGATTCTTGTAGGCTCAGGAGGCCCCAAGAGACCTGGTGGAGTGTGCTGTAATGGAGAAGGGAACAGGTTTCCCTCTGAGCTCATAAGCCTTGCGAATGGTAGACTTAATCCATGATGCAACAGTCACCTTAGACACAGCCATACCAGCCCGGGACCCTCAGGGATGACAAATAATACATCAGTCTTGTGGAAAGACTCAGTGCAGTGAACAACGCACCACATTCACCCAGATTGATGTGGAACTCAGAGACCACCTTAAGAAGAAAGTCCTTGGATATATGGAGAACAGCCTTATCCTTGTGAAACACCAGGAAATGCGGTTTGCAGGATAAGGCCAGCAATTCACCCACTCTGCGGACAGAGACTACAGTTTAAAGAAAGGCCATCTTCCACATCAGAAGATGTAGAGGAATGGTAGCCAAAGACTCAAACGGAGGCTGCTGTAAGACTCCCAGAACCAAACTAAGGTCCCACAGGGGAGTGGGGGCCTTAAACGCTGGGAAAGCATGAGCGACACCCTGAAAGAAAACGTTGACATCTGGCAAGATGGTAATGTGTTTCTGGTAGAAGAGCTGAGGCCTGCACCTTCAGGGAACTAAAGCTGAGGCCCTTGGTCACGTCATCCTATAAGAATGACAGGATTGCCGGCAGATCAAACCCCTGTGAGGACAGGTCCCTGTCCACACACCAAGAATGGAAAATAGACCAAACCCTGTGCTAGGCCTTGGAAGAGACCGGTCTCCTAGCCTGGATCATGGCGGGAAACTACCTCAGAAGAATAACCCTTCCTCCTTAGGATGGAGGCTTCAAAAACCATGTTGTCAATGCCAGACTCTCCACATCCTCCTTCCAGAGGTAACCTTGCAGGAGGAGATCCGGTCTGCCTGGCAGAGGAAACAGATCCTGAACAGAAAACGCCACTGGTTCTGGGAACCAGGGCTGCCTGGTCCAATAAAATGATCAGAATGACTGCAGCACCGTCCTTCCGAATCCTCCTCAGCACACTGTGGATGAGAGGGAATGGCGAAAAAATGTAGGCCAGATGAAGATGCCATGGGATCAACAGAGCATTCACTGCGAACGCCAGAGGATCCCTCCAGCAGGAGCAAAACATTTGAACCTTCCTGTTGTCTCTGGTTGGCATCAGATCTATCCAAGGGAGACCCCACTTCTGTACGAACAGGTCAAACACATCCGGATGAAGCTCCCACTCCCCAGAGTCCACAGTCTGATGACTGAGAAAATCTAGCAGGAACGTGTTCTTCCGCCCAGACCACAATAGTTCTGATCTTGGACCAAGCACAAGCACTTCTTGTGCCTCCTTGCTTGTTGATGTACGCCACGGCCGTGGCATTGTCCGAATAGGATGCAGAATGGACACCCTCTCAGTGGAGAGGACCAGGACACCAGAGCATGCAGAATCACTCTGAGCTCCAAGATATTGATGGGCAGGAGGGTCTCCTCCACAGACCATTGGCCCTGCACCCCCAGATGACCCAAGACAACTCTCCAGCCATAAAGACTGGCATCCATTGTCACCAGAGAATAATGCTGGACAATAAAGGGCTTCCCCTTCTCCAGGTGGGATCTGTCCCACAACCAAAGGAGGTCCTGCCTCACTTCCCGAGCAAGAGAGACCAGATGGTCCAATAGATCCGGATTCTCCCGGCAATCCTGGATGGTGAACCTCTGAAGCTCCCTTGTGTGAGCCATGGTGGATATCAAGTGACCTGCCAGAGACAAGACCTTGCGCACTTGAGCTGAAGTGCACACCAAGGTCCGGGACACCCTACACATGATCTGCTGAACAGAATCCTCTGGCAGGTGTTGAACCTGAGACCCAGGAAAAGCAGGTCCTGAGAAGGAATCAGAGCAGATTTGTCCATGTTCAGAATATACCCATGACGGAGGAGAATCTGAGCACATTCCTGGACCTGATGATCCAGAAGGTCCCTGGAAGGAGCCTTCAGCAGAAGGTCGTCTATGTAAGGAGTCACCTGAATGCCCCTGGTATGCAGGTAAGCAATCAGTGCTCCCACCTGTGTAAACACCTGAGGAGCAGTAGTAAACCCAAAGGGTGGAGCGGTGAACTGGAAGTGCCCAAAGGCACAAGCGAACCTGAGGTACTTCTGATTGTCGGGATGAATCAGAACATGAAGGTAAGCATCTTACACATCCAGATAGGCCAGAAATTCCCCTGGACAGATTGCTGCAATGACGGTGTGCGAAGATTCCATCTTGTATTGAGTACTGACCACAAAAGTGTTGAGATCCTTGAGATCCAAGACAGGGCAACAGCCACCGTCCTTCTTGGGAACCACAAAGAGGTTTGAATAAAAACCTAAACCTCTCTCTCTTGAGGTCGAACCTGAGCCAGGACTCCCTTGTCAAAGAAATCCTGCACTGATCCGATGAAAAGATGCAGCTTTTCTTGGCCCAGAGGGGCCCTTGAAAGGAAGAATTTGAAGGGAGGCAGGGATACAAAAGGAATCATGTCACCTCCTGAAACCACTTGTAATACCCACTGATCCACAACAGAGCCTGCCCAAATGTCTGAAAAATTCTGCAGGCGACCACCCACAGGTAGGTTTAGACAAGGGTTTGGTGAGTCATGCCGAAGAAGGTTTGTTGGATTTGGGTTTGGTGCAGGAGTGTTTGGACCCCCACTGCTGCCTGGGCTTGGGGGTGGAGAGCAGAGTGCTGGCCTGAGATCCACTCTGATTTGGCCTTTGAGCTTCTCTTTGTCGGGGACAAAAAATTTGCTTCCTGCCCAGATTAGGGAGTTTGGGGACCTAAGGCAACAAAGTGCACTCACCCCAGTGGCCTCACTGATGATATGCTTCACTTCCACCCTACAGAGAGATGAGCGCTGAAAGGGAAGAGAAATCAGTGACTTCTTGGATGAAAGGTCAGCAGACCAAATCTTAAACCACAAAGTCTAGCAGCAACAGAAACAGCAGAAGCCTTAGCCTCCAGCCTGACAGCATCAAACAGAGCATCATTAACAGTGCTGAGCCTCTGACATGTTGGACAAAAGTGCCAAAAGTACCTCCTTAAGGGCACCTTTGTGGACAGCATCAGTAAGCGATCAATGACTCTATTAACCCAGACACAAGCCAAGGTAGGCCTCAAGGCAGCACCTATGGCAGCAAAGACAGACTTCAGAATAGCTTCAAGCTTTCTATCTGTCAAATCCTGAGGTGCCACGGCATCGGCCAGAGGTAAAGCAGTAGACTTAGACAATCTAGAGATAGGGGGATCAACTGACATGTAGCTCACTGAGTCAAGGCTGCATCAGAGAAGGGATACAGCTTAGAAAACCTATTGGAAATAGAAAGATGCTTATCAGGAGTTTCCCACTCACCTAGGATAACCTGGTCAAGAGTGAGATTAGGCAGAAACATAGTGAGGGATTTATTGTGTCTTTGAAAGACGTCAGAAGACTGGCTCGCTACAGGATTAGTAGAAATCTGTAAGGTGGTCAAAACCACCTTAATGAGACCCTCTGCAGAGACCTCAGGGTCAGCCTCAAAGGGGTCACCATATGTATGGGAAGAAGCCCCTTCTTCACACTCCTCTTCCTCCAAATCAGCCTCAAAAGACTCCTCACCAGTGGAATCAGAAAGATCAAGAATGCCAGGGGCCTTAGGGGCCACAAACCTGAATGAGGTAGGGGCTTCCAGGACTGGAGAGCCCCTTGGAAGGAAAGAGGGAACTGTGTCATAGTCCTTGACCCACAGTGGTTCTTTTTAAGGCTGGAGGGTCCAGGTGTACTGGTAGGGGCCACAGCACATAAGGGGCATAATTGTCCTGAGTACTCTCTAGGAAGCCCTGTTTGGCATGAGGAACAGTAAGCAAGGGGGGTCAAAGATGCCCCTGAGCCTTAGCCTTAGGTCAAGTCCCATGTCCCTTTGGATCCAACATCCTAACAGGAAAAGTGTCTAACAGTAATAGGGAACCCAAATACTGTCACCCAGATTAATAAGTCACATCAGAAAGCCCAAAAGAGTACTTATCTGGCAGGCGAATAGTTAACCTGTGGAGGCAGATACTCCAAAAAGAGAGAGAAAATGACGACCAAACTCAGAACCAATCATAGAAAATGCCTGCGAAACGGGCATTCTGGGTATTATAGTGTCTCTACTTTTGTAGTTCCCCAACAGCGCCCAAACCCCCCAGGGACCCCTAAGACACTGAGGATGTGAAAAGGAATGTAGGGCAAGGGGTCATGAGAAGAATGAGCCCTCTCTCAACTCCAGAAGTGTAAAGGTTGCAGAGATATGTCTCAAAGCAGTCTGTCCCATAGAAGACAATGGAACAAGTGTGGCTGTGCGGTAAAGCTTGCTCTTAAAGGCTTGGCATTCAAAAAAATGAAAAGTTTTGGAAAGTGAATAAAAACACCCAAAACACATACAGCACATATAAGGACTAATAAAAACTGAGGAATTAAAAGGGAAATGAAACATGAGCCCCAGAACCTGGTGAAAACAGCAGGGAAGGGGTTAAATACCACACAATCAGCCATGCTCCAAAGACCCAGTGAACAGACAGATAAATACCCAACATGAGTGAAGGTGTTATAAGAAACTCAGGGCTCAAAGGCTCAAAATTTCCACTCGCCACTAGCCAATGGCGAGTGAAAATTTAGCCCTGGCGAGTAGAAATTCAGCCCTAGTGGGTATGTTTTGGCTTGCAGCGGCGAGTAACTTTTCAGGTCTGGCAAGTAGCAAAGGACTTCAAATTATAAGCCGTGAAAGTATCCCCTGTTTGAAGGGGTACTGTGGGACAAGTGGACCATGGGACTCAAAGGGCTGCTCACCTTTTTTAGCAGGACTTCTTTCTTCAGATTACCATTGAGGAGAAAGGAGCATCAGAGAGACCCCTTTTGGAGTAAGAGACATGGGTTGCATGATTCTCTCCCCGGGCTGCAGGGGTCCACAAACAGCACCTGTTAACTAGGCAATCCTCCAGAGGAAGCCAATAATGGTAGTCCTCCTAATGGGGGAATATGGACACAGCATATCTAAGAATAAAATAATAAAAGAACTAAAGCTAAGCAGAACTGTTCTCAGCCTTCTAACCAGGACCGTGGAACAAGTATATCTGGGCAGGGATTGGCTAGGTAGCCTGATATGGAGGAGGGGGAGGCTCCACCCCTGCACTTTTATAGAATTGTTCCAGCCTACTGGGAGGAGCTGTTGCCTCCCCATGGTACCTGTGAGCATTATTGGACAATAGAGAAATATATATATCCTATATAATAATTCGCTAGGATGTTTGTCACTATGCAGTCATGCACAATACAGACCGGGCAGTATCTACTGCGCATGATTACATTGCGTGAGGCGACACGTGACAACATCACATGGAGCACTGAGGTCGTGGCCTCTTAAACCTTTGAATACCAGAGGGGTTTTAAAAGCTCCTTTTAAACCAATGGAATTTTGGGGAATGTTTACTTTCCCCTGTGGTATAGCTGGTTTAACCTTGAGTTGCTACACCTTATACATAAAGCCCACTATATCTTACCTCTGTTTACCTCAAGTTATTACATAGATCTCCAAGTGACTACATAGCAGATGAGTATGTAAAAGATTAATAGTACAGAGAATATGAATGAACACTGGAGGAAATGTATGAAAATGATACCACTCTATATCAAGCATTGGAACTGCTTTTTATACCCTATGCCTGTATAAAGCTAATTTGCTAACTTAGGTATACCCAAATTCCTCTCCTTACCGCTGCTTGGACAGAGGAGAAGACAATGGGGTAGCCTGTGGACTTTTCAGACTTATTTAAGGCTATATATTTAAGTGGACCTGTTACCTTGAATATTTTTACGTATCTGAAAACTTCATTCAAAACTGCCTATGTGTAATGTTAACCAAAATGTCCAGCTGACGTATAGTTTCGGAAATATTCACACTTTTAGTTCTGGGAAAAATGAACATGAAAGTCGCCTGGTGCAACACATCTCTTCACTAGTATATTAAACGTCACTGAAAACCTTCATTACAATATGAAACATCATTGAAAAGCTTCATTAGCATATGAAATGTCACTGGTACCGCATGAGTACAGCAATGATCATGCAGTAGTAAATGGCACCAAGTATGCATAACTGTATACTTGCTAATCCTTTGACTAATATGACTAATTAAGTTTTCAAATATGCAAACTTGAATCAAGGTGCCAGGTCCACTTTAAACAAAATGTAGAGGAAATAGTATGATTTCACAGTTCCAATCACATGCTATGGAATAGTGGTAAACGGCTTTCTGGCATCTAAGCCCTAACTCTGGTGGAGACTGCCGGTTTTCACTACAGAGACTATATGTTGAAGGTTCACTTTTAAAAGGTCGCATGCAAAAGAGCGTGCAACCTTTTAACACAGTAACCATGTCACCATGGTTAAAATGGTGACATGTCATGCTTCGAGACTCTCATATCGCATAGTTAAACATTGCATACCTGTAACTACAACTCCCATCATGCTTACCTATCTGGTAAGTGTGCATTGGATAGAACTGCACAAGTTTTCTTGTGAGCGTTTATTGCACTATATGGCACTAACATTTATTCATGGCACTCATGTAAGCACTGCAGTCATGTATGCTCAGAATTGCTCCATGCTCTCTCCCCGTTTCTCGTGCAAAATGAGAGGGCAAAGCGGAGCACACAGAGAAGGTGAGAGAGAACCAAGAGCAGTGCCGAGCATACATGACTGCAGTGCTTACATGAGTGCCATGAATAAATGTTAGTGCCATAAAATGCAATAAATGTTCCCAAGAAAACTTGCTCAATTACCAGATAGGTAAGGATGATGGGAGTTTGGGTATGCAATGTTTCACTATGCGACATGAGAGTCTCGCGCTGTCATGCAGTGCAAGATTCTCATGTCACCATTTTAACAATGGAGACATGGTTACTGTGTTAAAAAGGTTGCACAGTCTTTTGCGTGCAACCTTTTAAAAGAATACCATGTTGAAGTACATGTCCTCTAGTGAACCAATGGTGTTACAGGCTGTGGAGCAGCGCTGGCAAATTCATATATACACCCTACTATCCCCAAAATAGCTCAGAATATCTATAAGCAGGGGAGGCTTTAAGTGTTTAGGGGACTCTAAGCAAAAAAATATTAGAGAGCATCATGCACATCCACAATGAATGATTTTTATTTGTTTAAATTGTAAACCCCCCCCACAAAATATACATACAGCTAAAATAGTGTATTAGCATGTCACAAGTAGGCTTCTTTCATGAAAGGTTTCTCCTTTTCACAACTGCAAAATATGTCTCCTTTCTCACCAATATTTTTGCCTATGCTTCCTATCACTGCAACATTTCCTACCACAATATTACTTCTACTGAGGACTGAAGTGGAGAAATAAGTAGCTGAAAGTCAAAATTGTGAGTCCTACAACAACATATGCCTTGAAAAGGTTGTTAGCAGGCTTTTGTCCTTTGCTCAGAACACTAAATTCCTGCTTATGTAACATTGGCGCAACCATCTTTGAATAATAATTGCGGCTTGAGATATTCCAGCAGGGTAAAACACATGGCATCAATTTTTTTAAAGCTTCTGTTTTCAACAAAAGAAAAGGGTAGCATGTCAACCTCCAACATTTTGGTAAGTTTACAATTCCAGAGGCATACTTTTTCATTATGTTTGTGCAGGTTTTGACTTCTTTCTAAGAACTTAGTAAGTGCGGAATGGAAATACATAGTAGAAGAACTTTATTGCTTTAACGCCATCACTTGTGGAGATAGTGGGGGCCTTGGTGGTAGGTGTAGGCACTCTATGACTCTCCTAAAGCAAACCCATAGTCATCATACTCCCCTGCAGCAAGAGCCATAGTTGTTATTTGGAATTAACTAACTGTTGGCAGTGGCACTCTCTCTGACACATCAATAACATCACCACTTCTCTTATCTGCTCAAGAGTCCTGGGAACTTTATGGAGTGCTTCTGCTGCTGCTAGTTGTGGCACCTGTCACATGTTCCTGGTTTGTTTCCCTGTGGCTGTGCTTCAGGTGGGATCTCATTGAGGAGGTGCCTGGCTGTGTGAGTCTGCTTCCACGTGCTCACGTGCTTCTTGCACAGACAACAAATAGTAACATGCTTAGCTTTTGGATCCTGAGCAAAGTATCTCCATACTGTGGAGTTCATGGACTGCGGGGTTCGTGGGAGGCTGCTACTAGTACTGGGGCTAGATGTTGCTACTACTGCTATTTGTCAAAGGTGTATCATTTCCTACAGCAGCAGAAGCACTCATCATAGCTAATGTTGTGGATGTAAATAACCTGTGTTGTTTTAGTTGCTTCTGGTTATTCAACACAAGTGTGTGTGGCTGAGTGGGGCTTGGAAGCGATAATAATGCTGATGATGACTGACAGGATGACTGTGTATTTTTAGGCATTTCAAATGTTTTCTCAAACAGTGTATAGACAGACACAGAGCTCCTTTTCAGTGGTGGAAGATTGAGCCTTTGTCTTTCAGCTAACCTTCTGGCCATGTCATTATCTCTCTCATTCTCAACTTCATCTGTATCTGACCAAAAAGAAGATGTTTGGAGGGATATATTCTAGATCTACTCCATCATCATCAGTCAGTCATCATTAGGTCATCTCAGCATGACCTGCCATTTCTTGTCCGTTACCCTTATATTCCTCTAAACTTTTAGAGGTGTCAAACAATTTGTTTTTACTTTCACAAAGTTTGCTACTACTTTGAGGACAGGTGTTTTGGTGCTTGTTTATCTCACTGTCAGATGCAGCAGTTGGTTCAGCTACTATATCTTCCTTCATTATGCCATCATCAACACTAGAATGCAACTCGTCATCTTCAGTGTTCTTCTTACATGTTTTTTTTATAGTACTGTAGCTGGTGATGGCGGTGGAGAGAAATCATCATAATTTATTGCACACGCTGCAGCAACCATGGCTACAGTCAGTTTTTGTTCTATCACTTTACTCCCATATCCCTGCACACCTCCACCTTTTCCCTTCTCCCTACCCCTTGTGTGTTTGCTGGACATTACTCAATTACTGTGTATGTTTTTACTCTAAAGTACACCAGAGAATTGATGGAGTGTGATGTCTTGCCTTGGCCCTCAACAAAATTCTCAGTCTTGTCTGCTATCTATCAAGTCTGCCTCAGTCACACAGATCACATCAGTGCTCAAGTCAGCTGTCTGTTGCCATATATATTTACATTATTTTATTTTTTATTCATTTATTTATTTTTACAGTTGCCCACCCTAGATTATCACTGTAAAAAAATATATAACTAAAAAACAAAATCAACAACTTCTTTCCACAGACTTTTCCAGCACAAGATCAATAAGGAAATTGCTTGGAGCACAGCTGCCTGTGTCATTCATATCAAATCAGTCAAACAGATTGTTGGGTATTTGGGCTCAACCTCCTTTGCTGCCTTCTTACACCCCTAGAAACATCCAACACAAAGATAATAAAGCAAGATCAGCAAGGAGGCTTGTACCTCAACTTCCTGTGTTTTTCAAATCAAATCAGTCAGATAGAAAGTTGGGGTGCTTGGGATCAACCACCTTTGCTCCTTTCTCTTTTGTCTTGCCACTCAGCCAAACCACATTTTGGGGTATTTAGGATCAACCTCCTTTCTCCCTTCTTCTCCCCCAGAGTACCCCCAGACTTCCCTTATACAGAGAACAAATGTCCTACCTACAAGACTCCCTAAACTAAGCTTCAACTCTACTCTGTTTGCCTATCTTCTCTAGTTCAAAATTAGCTGCTCCTTCTTCTTCTCACAAACACAGAATGGCATGCTGTGAGAACATGACACCCTTTTATATGCCTGCAGGAAAAGAAAAGAAAACTGACGTGTTGGGGAGAATTCTGTCTTCCCATTGATTTCAATGTAATGAGCTAGACTTAAAAAACGTGAAAACTGCACTTTTTTTCTGGTAATTTTTTTTGTCAGTATCATTTTTCACCTATTTTGGTTTGAGTTGAAAATTATCTCCCATCCCCAGGGCCGGATTTACATCTCAGGAGCCTGTAGCCATAAAAGTCTGAAGAGCTCCCCCACAAAAAAAAAAAAAGCACAAAAAGCTTTGACTGAAATATTTTCAGCATTACCTGGCATGGGTACACTATACCTCTGTATATTCAGCATTACCTGGCATGGGTACACTATACCTCTGTATATTCAGCATTACCTGACATGGGCATACCTCCCAACATTTTTAGGGGGTGTTGCTGGGGTTGTGGCTAGTGGGCGGGGCATAATGAGAATTTTTAGGCTGTTTCATCACCTATTGACACCTCCTTGTGTTACCTAATAAATGACTTACAACAAGACCAAAGTATTTTATTTAAGCACACTAATTTATAAACACATATACTGATATTTAAAGAAACAATAATGTGAGTTTTATTGCTGTGGAGCAATGTGATACACTTATACACACAATCTGATCACCTAAAAGAGGGACATTAGGGTGGGAAAGAGGGACAGTGGGATTTGGGTCTAAAAGAGGGACTGTCCCTCCTAAAGAGGGACACTTGGGAGGTGTGCATAGGTACACTATCCCTCTGTATATTCAGCATTACCTGACATGGGTACACTATACCTCTGTATATTCAGCATTACCTGACATGGGGACACTATACCTCTGTATATCAAGCATTACCTGACATAGGTACACTATACCTCTGTATATCAAGCATTACCTGACACTGGTACACTAGAGCTCTGTATACCAGCATGAACAGTCATGGATACAGTATACCTCTAAATACCCAGCATTACCTGACATGGGTACGCTAGAGCTCTGTATACCCAGCATGGTCTGCATGGGTACACTACACTTCTTTTATAACCAGCATTACCAGACATGGGTATGCTAGAGCTCTGAGTACACTCCACCTCTGTACATCCAGCATTATGTGAGTTGGGCACACCAGACTTCCGTATATGCAGCATTATCTAGCAATGGTACACTGGATCTCTGTATGCCCATCATTATTTGACATGAGTACATTCTACCTCTGTATACCCCCATTATCTGACATGAGTAGAGTAGAGTAGAGCTAGTAAACATGATTAGACTACATCCGGATATTAAGGATATACCTTTTGAGGCAGGAGATTCGATCATTTCAAGCTTTGCAGATGAAATTAAATTTTCTCTCACATCCCAGAGTCCTCTCTTCCCTATCTATTGAGCATAATGCTGGAATATGGGAAGTTTTCCAACTTTAAAATCAACTTTACTAAATCAAAGGTTCTGGACCTTAATCTTCCAGATGAAAGGAAATATCTTTACAAAGACAATTTCCCATTAAATGATCTGCTGACAGGATTAAATACTTAGCCATCTTCCTACTTTCTATGATCAGGTCTCTGCTGAGGTACAGAGCGAATGACTTCAAAGGGATAGGTTGTCCATTTCCTGATCAGGCAGGATCAACTTAAAAAAATGTTGTCCTACCCAAAATGCTCTATTTGTTCATGACTATTCCACTTAATTTCCCAACACACTTTCTTTCCAGATTTCTATCGCCTAGGAAACCTAGGCTGGCAGCTGCAAGGCTATACCTGCCACCTACATGTGTGGGTTTGCGACTCCCTGACATCACAAAATACTATCTGGCTTCTGCTCTGACTACGCCTCTGGTCTCTTACTCACCACCACCCAAATCATGGCAAGATGTCGCCCATCATGCATCTCCTTGCATCCTGTCCTGTCACATTTAGTACGTATGCTGGGACAGGATCAACTCAGGTTCTTCATTCTCTCCATTCCCTTTTACACTCACTTCTCTGTATGCTTTTTCAATTTCCCTCTAGTATTTAGAGATAGTTCTTTTGCAGTGTGGACGTGTATCTCTCTACATACCCTAGACAATCTTACACTAGACACAGGGTTTCAATCCTCTGAGTGTCTTTGTCTACTCCTTACATTCCTTACAAGCTTGGCAATATAGACAAGCACACCAGTTCTTGTAGAACTTAATTGAGAAAGGATATGTCCCACACGTTCTTACTACCTTTGAAACTAAACTAACAGGTAGTTCCCTCTCTCTAAAACCCTTATCAAAATGTTATAAAATGCTTACTATTCCACACCTCCCAGATTTATCACACATTGGGAAGAGGAACATCAGTTCAACTGTCTGCTTCCTAAATGGAATACAACAATAAAACACATACTGACTGAAACTCCTGACACTCTTCCTGGGAGGTTCATTTAAAAATGATTACAAGATGGTATTATATGCTGGGGAGGCTAGCTCCCCAATACCCCTCCTCTTCACACCTGTATTGGCGTTGTGGAGAACAAAAGGGTTCTGTGGCCCACATTTGGTTGAGCTATCCATCAATTAGTATCTTCTGGTAGGATGTTGCTGCTGGAATAAATTTGGTCCTAAAACACCTATTACTGCTTTCTCCCAACATATTCTTGTTCCGTGTATTTCCAGATAAAATAAAACTAGCCAAACAACTTTTTATTCACCTCACTAATTCAGGTAAATTACTTATTCCTCTTTTTTGGAAGCAATTATCCTCACCAGTTTTGTACTGCAGGAGTAAGAAGACACAATCAGTTGCAGAACTAGAAAGAATACATGCACTAGTCACAGGTCAGGTGCACCTTCACTATGCCATTTGGAAACCTTGGTACAACCTTCTCAACATGATGTTGAGTGGAGTGCCTCCTCTGTAAAACATACAAAATTATTGGACCACTGGCACCCCACCTCTTGGAGGAGGCGAGCCCTAGCAGCTTGTGGTGCAGCCTGTCTGCTTCCCAGCTTTCTCCCGTCTGGGCCTAGGCCCTGCACTGAGCAACTTTGTTCTTTCTGTCCTTTCCCTCTTTATTACATTACTACTTTCTATCTCTATCCTTCTAAGGTTCCATTGTTAAAGGTCAGCTGTTATTAGAGTGGGTGGATTCTTGTGCTCTCCTACTTTTCTCACATATAGCTTACATTAGGCAGTACTGACTGTACCCTGAACTACAATTTGTAGTTGTATTGTCTTTATTCCATGTTGGAACTTCTTTGTTCATGTTAAGATTTGTACATTCAATAAAGCATTAAAAAACTGAGAAATAAAGTGGTGCTGTTGTTTACGATCCTAACATTAGTGCACTACAGAAAGACTTCACTAGTAGCCAAGAATTCTTCTCATGTGGCACACCTATGCACAAAAGAACTTATTCAGTAGCAAATATTAGATACTTGAGAGGTTATGCAAACAACTAAATACCTGGGCATAATATAAATACAATGATTAATCATTTCCTGTGAATTTTTAGTCATTGTAGCAACTCTTACAGAGTTGAAGCAGAATGGTTCCAGTAGAATGGGTGACCTATACGGTCTCAACTTGGTTCACTGGGGACAGGTCTGGAAATGGTAGTGTGTCAAAGTCACAAAGGTTATACATGGCAAAGTGTGTGATCTGTGGCCAGACATTGTCTTGCTGCAGTATAATGACAGGAAAGTTCTCCTAGAGAAATGGCCTGATGACATATTGTACAACAAGGTCAAATTGCATGTCGGCTGTGAGAGTGACCGGAATGTATTGAGGGCATGTGCTATCCATACATCATGGTAAGTCATGCCATTTTATTTGGAGATGACCTGCAGTGGAATTGGATAATGCATGATTCTGAGTGTCCTCCAGACCATTGATCTGTTACGGTGATATCCTACAAAACTCAAATGTGTTAGTGAATAGCCAGTATCTGCAGTTCTGTGTGCACTGCTATAGTGCTGCTTGGCAACATTCTTTTGATAGGTCCTTTGAAATAATAGTAGTGGTAGACCTTGGCGTGATGGTCTCACCATGAGGAAATTCTCATGCAATCTACTTTGAAGGGTAATTTCCAAAGCCGTAGTTATGACTTTCTGAAAGTCTTCCTTAAACATGAGTGCTGTTGTGAAATGCCATTCTCTGTGCTGTTGAACCTCACAAGCTGTGGTCCAGCACTGTGATTCAGTCCCTAACTGCTGAATGCTTTGCTGTTCTCAATCCCAACGGTAACAACATCTTTGCACAGTTCCAACATCATGACCAAACTATGCAGCAAATGCTTGCATGCACAATCCAGCCTTCAGCAGTTTGATGACCCTGTCAACCTTGTCTTTGCCAGCTGGCAATTTTCTTGACTTTCTCCTAACCTAGACATGTGAACAAGTATCCCTCAATTGGAAAATCAATGTTAAACATATTCACAGCTACCAGCCAGTTTACCTCCTTACCCAAGTCACCCACCACATCAAAAATGTATCATTTACATATATCAGACAGCCCATTGTTTATTGCAATTTGCATAGCTTTATGTCTCTTTCTTTCTGATGTTGCAATTTCAGTGTTGAGCATATACAATACACTGTAAATCTGACTAAACTTACAGTGTATGGTATTAAAAGAAGTGCAGTACAGCCCTCAGGAATTCATAGTGTAAAAGAATTTTGATCAATAATGTGTTTGGTCTGTCACATGAAATTATCAATGATATTTGGGGTTCATTTGGTAAGAATGATACATTTTTGTCAAATGTATTAATCAAATGTTTGATCGTTCACTCACTTCAAAGGTTGATTAACAGACAACTAGAAAAAGGGTCTTTGCTCAATCACATGCTACTGTGTTTAATCCAACAATACATTTAAGCCAAATTTATAAATTAAATATTCAATTTATTGCACAGTGATCAACGAACAAATGGCAAAAGATCATTTTGTACTGTGTATGATCTATAAATGTATTTAATTAATACAGGAGCCACAAGTAAATTTGCCTCTCTCAACTACCCACTATGTTAGCATTTATGTAATATATCAATACAATAAAAACTCACTGCCCTGCAGAGACTCCACTATGGGGCAAGTTACAGAGCATTCCAAACTCTTTAACTCCAATGAAACAATGTGGCGGACCGCACTCTTTGAAAAAAATCTGATCTTTGGATGTAAAAAGGAACGTTATTTCAAATGGAGAATACTTCAACAGATGCTGAAGAGGCAATGGATTGTCTCACGTGTTTCACATATAAACTGCTCAATCATAGACCCAACTACAGTTTATAATCAATAATTTTATTTCAAACTGCTACCAGAAGTTAGAAGTATCAAACAGTAAGAGTTTATGATGTTGTAAAATGTGTTAAAAACTATGGGAATTAAAAACCGAAACACTTTTGCTAATAATGTTGAAATTCTGACACAAACTAACAAAAGCTGGAAAAATCATGTTAATGTTTGTTCTCAAAAGACAAAAAATGGGAAATTCGGTATTAAGGTTTAGTAAATAATATCTCTGCACCACCATGCCTATATAAAACAGAATACATAACTTTATTTATCATCGGCACATTTTAAAAACTTTGGTGAAAATGTTATGTATGCTTGGTAAATAGAATGAGTACCCATCTCTATCTGCTCCAGACACAAATAACCATTATTCATTATTTCTAAAGCACAAACATAATTAAATACTACTTTCTGAAGCAATGTAACTTATGTAAATAAAACATGAATAGAACATTAAGACCTGAAAAGGAAATTGGGCTTTTAATTTTAAATATCATGCAACTCCAGCCAAAAAGTAAAAATTATTTTGTATATTTTTAATGCATATGTAGACTGCCCCATGTAAACAATATGTCATTAATTGTGTTTATGCTCTTTCCAATGGGAAATAAGAGCTAATGCAATAAATTTATTGAGATTAGAACCCACTGCTCTTTCTTTCAGAAAGTGTTAAGTTACCTCAGGATGGAAAATTCTTCACCATCACTTTTGAGATGCTAATCAAGATTAGAATGATAAGGGGAGTCAAGGAACCCTGGAGAAGGCAGCAAAGGTAGCCTATGGTGCATAGGTAGTAGTATCTTTAAGGCCTCTGAAAACTGAGTAATTTTACCCATGCTAGTATGGGGTGCAGGGTATTTAAGTGTGTATAATCCTTAAGGATCAGGGGTTTTGTGCACCAGAAGGCCAGGGCCATTTTATTTGCAGAAAAAGAAAAAGAAACAGAGCAACAAAACTCCTCTAAGAGTAGTAATCAATAGTACTATGTTTTCATAACCCTCCAAGGTGTCTACTCACATGTAGTATATAACCTCTTCATATCATGAGGGTATGTAGGGTTAAAAATACCCTCATGACATGAAGAGGTTATCTATATCTAATACATCTGTGTTTACTCACATTGTATTCCACAAATACGTTCCTAGCACCCTCTGACATATAGAAGAGTAACCTACGTATTTTATTATATATATATATGTGGTCTATCACTCATTTTTGGTAAGTACTCTCCCTTTTGGGATATATTACAAGGGCTACCAAGGGAGTCATTGGTCTAGAGTGACGCTCAAACTTCCAGTGCAGGTGATCTATACTGAGAGGCAGGAGACGCCTCTACTACATGTGAGTAGACGCCTTGGGGGGTGAAGAGTTATTAAACCATAGTACTATCGATTACTATACTTACAGGAGTTCTGCTGCACTGTTTCTTGTTCTTTTCTACATACTGTGTATATAGTGACGTGGATATCCATCAGACACGGCAGCAAAGAACATCTCGTTGAGTGTTCTTCATAGACTGAGCGCATGACATTTTTCTTCGTTTTTATCATTTTATTTGCAGAGCGGGCACACGTGAACAATCACGTGTACCGGCTCACCAAGAGAGACACTGAAACTGTCTGCTCTGGTCTTGTAGGAGTCAGCTTTAGACTCCTGGCATGATCGCAGCACCTTGATCATTAAACTCATAATATGCCAAGACCGTCACTGGTCCTTAACGTACCAAAAGTTGTGATGGTCCTGGTACATCTACACTCCTTAAGGGGTTAATCAAAGTCTTCAGTCTGTGTGTGTTTTTATTTTTTTATGAACATGTGATGCAGATGTTAGAGAAAATGATGGGTTGTATCACATGCCTACAGATGACACATTTCATACATGGAGGAAAAGTAACCGGTGATTTGTCTAAACACAGGGCCTCAAAGAAAAGTACAGCAAATTGGGGCAAACCAATTGCACTATAGGGGGTTGCTTAAAGGGATAGTAATGTTTCATAATAAAAGCAGCTCTAATTAATCATCATAGTATTTGGACTTTGGAGAGTGTTATTTCAATTCTGTCAGAGTTGTAGTTCCAGAGTAATTCAATGACAAAGTATCCCCCTCCTGTCCCTTTTACTGATGTAACACTGTTCAGCTAGAGCAGAAGGGAGGTGCCCAGGTAGACTGCAGAGAGGGACAATCTTCAATTAAGATAAGGGAAAAACCTGAAAAGCTTGTCAAGGGGGGCAGGGCTTTCATTGATCTCATAGGAATAAGAGTGTCCCCTTCTGTTATCTGTCTGGTCTATGGACTGCATTCCACATCTGAGAAGAGATGGCTTACACTAGGTAAAAGGGGCGGGAGGGGGAAACTTTGCTTGTGAATATCTCATAAACCATAAAGGTTTGAGAGATAAGACTTATATCATTCTTCATGTTTTTTTAATGCCTACAAAATAAAATAAAGTTAAAACGAAGTATTACTATCCCTTTAAACTTTCCAGACAGTTCCATTTATTTAAATAGGGCTTTTGATGCTTTGAATCTTAGAGAGGTCTCCAGTGCATTTCTTTGAATTTATGGGGTTAAAAGCAACATTTAATTAATTGTAAACTGTTATGTGTACTGATGGTTTTGACTTTTTATTTTTTTATTTATTTATTTTGGATATAGCTCCTCGTGTTTTTCATATGTTTACGTGTTGCATAGTTTGGTAGCTATACAGTATGTGAGTATCTTGACCACCTGGATGAATTGATAATGCCTTTCTTTATTGGCTTTTTATTTGGACTAACAAGTAGGACATAGCTAATGTGCAGTAATCTTCATCAGGAAAAATAGTAGAATCATACCATATAATTGTCAGTCTTTGATTCAAAATGTTAGGTCTTGGCTATTACTGAGTCTAAATTATCTCTTTAACTTTCCAACACTATTTCATTTTGTTCTGGCACAGAAGTTATACAACAGACTGACTATGAGAACAAAAGTCCATCAAAACATTGCTTCTTTGTGCTTGCTATTTAGGGCTGCATTTTAGAAGCAGATGAGGACTATGAGCCAATCAGATCTCTTGGCTAAACATTCAGATGCCTCTTTAAGGAAAAAAAGATGTTAAATCTGGCAATGAGCTCTGTATCGTTCCATTGTAGTGATATAATAACAATCTGTTGCAATTTGCAGAGTTAAAAAATAGAACGTTGAAGCCTGCTTGTTATATATTATATTCTTTTGTGTTTTTACATATGTATATTTTTGCTTCTGAAAATCATAACATCTCTATCTATTTTCAATGTTTTGTTCAATTTATTGCTTTGTGTCTCTTGCAATCTCATAAAAATATATTCTCACTTTGGAAAGTACGATTAGATGCTATGATATAATTTGCAATATTTCTGTGTAAAAACAGAAATATGAATCTTCAGTTTTAAAATGGTTATTTAAAGGAAAAGGATCATAAGATTTCTTTAGAACCATATTTACTTCTAAATACAGCCTTGAATAGAGTAGTGTGGTTTTCTGTTTTAGAGCTGTTCAATGTTCTTGCTGAGGTATTCTTGCTATCGGTCTTATGTAACAACACTGGGTTTTAAAGGGATAGTAATACTTCACTTTTATCTTTATTTTATTTTGCAGGCATGAAAAAAACATGAAGAACGATATAAGTGTTATCGCTCAAACCTTTATGGTTTAAGAGATATTCACAAGCAAAGTTTCCCCTCCTGCCCCTTTTACCTAGTGTAAGCCATCTCTTCTCAGATGTGAATCTGGTTGTATGACCAGACAGATAACAGAAGGGGACAATCTTCTTTGTATGAAAAGAATGAAAGCCCTTCCCCCCTTGACAAGTTTTTCAGCTTTTTCCCTTATCTTAATTGAAGATTGTCCCTCTCTGCAGTTTACCTGGGTACCTCCCTTCTGATCTGGCTGAATGGGGGGGATATTTTGTTTGTGAATATCTCTTAAACCATAAAGGTTTGAGAGATAAAACTTATATCGTTCTTCATGTTTTTTTAATGCCTACAAAATAAAATAAAGCTAAAATGAAGTATTACTATCCCTTTAATACACAAAGAGATGAGAAGCAATCCTGGGGGGAGCTAATTAACTGTAACATAGGGAAGAAATAAAATGTTCCCAAATTGAATTGATAAAAATGTGGCTTTTAATTCATTTAACTGCTAAAAAGGTCTCCAATGGTTGAAAAAAAAAACATTTTGAGCCAGCTGGGAGCTTTAGGAGCTGGTGAAGGGTGCATGCACGCAGGTGTATATAAAATATACACAAAAATTAGGGTCTAGCAGTGAAACTTTAGGAGTCCTGGCCTCCAGACTCCTAATATTTTATACCCCTGCTCCAACATATTGCAAAGAAATGTACTGGAGAGATATGTAGCAGTGATGCATTCAAAAGTCACGTTTAATTGTGATCTGTGTCCCACCTGAAATTTGTAACCGTTTGAGTGCCAGAGGGATATGCAACACATTGCAAAGCTTTACATTGCATACCCCTCTGACACACAAAGGGTTAATAAAACATTTTTACCTAATAAGCTAGCATACATGAACCAGTAGGACAGTAAGGCCTAGCCACCTTCCTACCACATAGGGTTGCCACCCAGTCGGTATTTTACTGGCAGGCCGGTAAAAAATTGGCTTTTGTCCAATGTTAAGTCTATGGAGGGAAGCCATGGCCGGTATTTTTTTTAAGAAAAGGTGGCAACCCTACTGCCACAACATTATAGTTCTTGAGAATAGTTGTCTGTTAAATACCAGTATTTTCATTGACTTGATCTGAACTGATCAACGACTAGCAGTAGACCTGTAACTACACATTTATACCAATACATTTTTTTGCACTGCTTTTGTATTACTGGTAAAAAAATACATCTTTTTATATAGCTAACAGCTTATAATTTACCATTGTTATTAATAAGAACACGAATACAGACCTCACCCATATTAACGATGCTATGGCCCATAAGTAAGAAAGCTTGCTCAACCCCTGCCCCAGAATGCCTGAGTCTTCCTTATAGTCCACTATTGACAATGAGAGTCAACAGGGCTATAAAGCATGAGAAGGCGACAATTAGAAGTAATACATTTACCTCAGAGTGTTAAAATAAAAAAGTATAGCTTGAAGAAAAATAAGGAAAAATGCAGTTTTATTAACCTAAATTACTTTTATAATGCTATGGAAGGTTTAGAGATACACACAAAGCATTGCCATGTGTGATAGTTTTAATTTACTTGTTTTTGCTCCATTTTGATGACACAGTAAGGAACATTTCTCATAAAAATACTGTATTGAAGGCACAGCACCTATCACATATCGCCTAGTCAACATTTACCAAAGCAGCCGTGTCTCCTCAGTAAATTCAGATATTAAGGTCCAGAGTAATCAATTTAACCATTTGAGTACCAGTGAGTTAAAGGGGGGGGCAAAGAGGAGGGAAATTAAACATTCTCGTTCATTTAATTGGGGATTTTAACCCCTTGAACGATAAAGAGACCTTCAGTACATTCATTCACAATGAATTAGATACCTCTCTAGCAGTACAGGGGTTAAAATACCCTTTTAACCCTTTGCAATGTGTTGTGCATCCTACCGGCATTCAAAGGGTTAATTCAAGGAGAATGTACAGAACTTTGAGATCATGTGGCATTGTTGGTTTGCTTGGTTACCTCTGATGCGTCATTGACTCAACACAAACACATTATTTCTAAATAAAATCTTTGCGGCTGATATAAGGAGTAATTCTGAAGCAAACCAACTGAACCATAGGGGACAAATAAGCAATACCAAAATTCCCTGTGATTTAATTTTATTTTTTAACCCTCCTGAATGTTAGAGATGTGTCCAACACATTGTACATCAATGCACTGGATTTAGCATCCCATTTAGCATCCAATGCATTGGAAACCTCTCTATTGCTCAAAGGGCTGTATGTTCAAAGGAAAAGTGGAGGAGTTCTGGGGCAAACCATTTGCATTATAGGGTAGAACTAAAAATCCCCATTGATTTAAAAGGGGATATTAAGCCCTGGAATGCTAGAGAGGTCTCCAGGATTAAAAATAGGATTTTAGTGTTACCTGTTAATTCCTTTTTACTTTAGTCCATATGGAACACAGGTACCATGGGGCTGAGTCCTTCCTCCTGGAAGGCAGGTCACATTTCAAAAGACAGGGCCTTTTGGGTGGAGACTCCCTTCTCCTCCTGCTCAAACCCACCCCACCTACTAACTCTCATAATACATGTGACAGAAGCCACAAGAAGAAAAGTAAGTGGGGGAAGAGAAGAAGAAAATCTCCTGACAGAAACACTCTAAGAGAACTCCTCTGCCCAGGAAGGCAATACCACAAAGGTCCCTTTCTCTGGGTGGAGACCTGAGTTCCATTTGGACTAAAGAGAAAAGAATTTAACAGATAAGAAAACTAAAATCTTTTTTTCTCCTACATCCAATATGGAACACAGGTATCATAGGGATATACCAACACTATTCTCCTAGAGGTGGAAAAAAGGAGAAAGGACCTTACGCATCTCCCCATGATACTGGCATTCCCTAGGACTAACCTGTATCTGAATAACCCAAGCAACAAGTCTGAACAGACATTGAACTTATGCAGCTCAAAGAAACAAGAGCAACAGGGCTCAGAAACTACTGAACAACAACTTGGCAGAAAAAAGTATACGGGTCCTCAGACAGGCAGAACCTCCTGCAGGACCTTTCAGCCAAAGCTGGCCTCTTCTGGACTTCATACATCCGGCGTATAGTAGCCTTTATGCATGATGCAGTAGTGACCTTGGAAGCAGCCTGAGCCACTCTGAGACACTCAGGGATGACAAACAGAGAGTCAGTCTTGCGAATAGGCTGAGTACGATGCACAAAACAACTTAAGGCAATGCGCCACATCCAATAAATGGAGATCTCTCTCTCCTAATCAGACTTATGGTCAGGGCAGAAAGAAGGCACTACAATCTACTGATTTGTGTGAAACTCAAAGATTACCTTAGGAAGAAACTCCTGAGATACAAAGTACTGCCTTATCCTGATAAAACACCAGAAAGAAAGGCTTATAAGACTCAGTGACTCGCCACACAGAGACCACTGCCAAGAGAAAAACCATCTTGAGAATCAATTAATGCAGAAAGACTGAAACAAGAGGCTTGAAAGGAGTCATCTGCAAAACATCCAGAAACAGGTTATGATCCCATGGGCGAGCGGGAGCTTTAAAGGAAGGAAAGGTATGAGCCACCCCTTGCAAAAAAACCCTTGACATCTGGAACCTAAAGGGAGTGTAAGCGCTGCTTACCTTCTGGCGTTCGTGTAGCTGCCGGGTTGTGTGGCTTGCATGGAGGGAGAACCGGTGCGCTCTGGCGTCCGTCCAGGCGACCGTCCTCCTCGTTGCGCCCTCTGGCGGCTCCGTCCACATCTGTACCAGGGGGGGGTCTCAGGGATTCCCTGAGGACGTCACAACCTGGTTCTTAAAGTGACAGGCACTCATTGTGCTCCACCTCAGGGGGTGGAGCATCTGATTTAAAAACCTGCCTGGACACCACTTCAGTTGCCTGTTCGTGGTGTTCCAGTGCAGTTGTGACGTTGGGCTCCGTGTGCAATCCGGTTTGGCTGACTATCCGTTCTGGTGTTGACCTGTGGCTCTGCCCGACTACCCGCTCTGTGTATGACCCTTGGCCTGTCTGACATCCAATCTGGTGCAAACCTGCAGCTCTAGTTGACGAACCTTACCTTGTATGACCCCTGACTTGGCTGACTATCCGTTCTGGTGTTGACCTGTGGTTCTGTCCGACTACCTGCTCCGTGTATGACCCCTTGGCCTGTCTGACATCCAACCTGGTGCGAACCTGTGGCTCTAGTTGACCAAGCTTTCCGTATCTGCTCCTAGTGTCTACCACCTTGACATAGCCTGGGATTGTCAACTATGCAACTAGCATACAAATGCTCCAGGGGATAACCTAGGAGTGTCCTTGGTGGCTTGGCGTCTTCCTCTAGCCGTTGGACCTCTGCGGCCTCCAGGTGCGGACCTGTGGCGCAGCTGGTCTTACTGGTTCATGGTCTGTACGGGTGCGAACCTGCATATCCTGCATGCGCATGGTGTCGTTGATCCGTTGTCTGTACAGTTGTGTACCTGTAGTGTGTCCTCAGGTGCGTACCTGAGTCTCCGTTTCTCTGCTGCTGAATTCCGTCAGTACCACAGTACCTGTTTGACCCATCCTGAAGTCCTCTCTTGGCCTGTATTCTGTGCTGATTTCATTGTCCTGTCTTATTGCTAAATAAAGAGTGTGTTACCTAAGTACTGGTCCATTCTCATTATTGAATCCGTGACAGTACGAACGGGCCATGTCTACGGACAGTTCTGGTAACCCTTCTGTTCAGCACTTACTAAACAGGGTGGAGGCTCAGGAACAGCGTATGGATCAGATCACGATGGCTTTGCAAACACTGTTAAACCGCACGGCTCATCTTGACCGTCCTGTTGGACAACCGGTGGCCTCCCCTGTTAGTATGGCACCGGTAGTGCATGCTTCCTCTGATGCAGGCGGGATCAGGGGCTTTTCCTGTCGAGCACCGCTTCCGGAGTGGTATGGAGGAGACCAAGCGCTGTGCCGCGGGTTCCTAAATCAGTTGCGCATCTATATGGAGATGGTACCGCAAGCGTTCCCTAACGAGCGCAGTAAAGTTGGATTATTGGTCTCACTGTTGTCGGGCAAGGCCTTGGCATGGGCTAATCCTCTTTGGGAGAACGAAAATCCCATTATTCACGATTTTGCTGAGTTTGTGTCGGCATTCAAACGAGTGTTTGATGTACCTGCCCGCTCCGCCTCTGCTGCTAAAAATCTTATGACTATCCACCAGGGCAGTCTTATGGTGGCCGAATATGCGATCGAGTTTCGCACACTAGCAGCAGAGGTAGGTTGGAACAATAAGACACTGGTAGCCTCCTTCTCGCAGGGCTTGAGCGACATAATCAAAGATGAGATTGCGGCCAGAGATTTACCCTCGGACTTAGATCAACTAATCTCATTTACAATACTGACTGACACCCGTATCAGGGAGAGACCCTCCTTTAAGGAACCTACAAGGAGGCCTCCGGCACGCTTGGCTCTGAATTTCAGTTGCCCACCCATTCCTCCCTCTCCTCCCATGCCTCCTGGGTCAGAGCAAGGAGGGGGGGAACCCATGCAGTTGGGATTCACCCGGCTTTCCGCTCAAGAAAGAGCGTATCGTAGAAGGGAGGGACTTTGCCTATATTGCGACAAAGCCGGACATTTGTTGCGTACTTGTCCTACACGTCCGGGAAACGGGCGCACCTAGAGTCACATATGGGACAGACTCTAGGTGGAGTGTCGCAGTCCCCAGGAGATTTCCAGGAGAAGCCTACTCTGGAAGTTATCCTTTCCTGGGCGAATCATTCTGTCTCTACTCCAGCTTTAATAGATACTGGAGCTGCGGGCCATTTCATTGATGCCGGTTTTGCGGAAAAACATGCAATCCCTTTAGTACCTTGGGCTTCTCCATTGTCCATTGAGGCTATTGACGGGTGACCTCTACAACCGCCTCAGGTTACTCATGAGACTCCGGTAACCCTGATGGTTGGAGCCCTTCATCATGAGGTACTTCAATTCCAGGTCATAAGCTGTCCTCAGGTTAAGGGACAGGTTAAGGTGGAGCTTTAGCCTTATGGTACTGTAGATGAAGCATGGATGTAACTATTCGAAGGAAGAAGGAAGACTGAGGATGACTAGTGCAGGGCGGACTCATGGTGTCAGAAACACTGTAGATGTAGCCAGCAGCAAACTAGTATAGTACACTGTAACAGGCAGGACTCGGGAGATAGATATATACGACTTTTGTTAGAATAGAGTTAGACTACATAACTGAGGATGACGGGAGCAGGCAGGACTCAGTAGACAGATATATGACTTTTGTTAGAACAGAGTTAGACTACAAAACTGAGGATGACTGGAGCAGGGCGGAATCGGGATGACAGCAACACTGTAGATGTGCTGAGCAGCACACACCCACAGATCTGACATCCCAGAGAGCCTTTGTCATGGTAGCAACACTGTAGCTGTAGCCAGCAGCAAACTACAAAACATTGGAGCAGGCAGGACTACGTAGAAAGATATACGACTTTCGTTAGAATAGAGTTAGACTATAAAACTGAGGATGACTGGAGCAGGCATGACTCAGTAGAGAGATATACGACTTTTGTTATAACACAGACTACAAAACTGAGTATGACTGGAGCAGGCAGGACTCAGTAGATAAATATACAACATTTGTTAGAATAGAGTTAGACTACAAAACTGAGGATGACTGGAGCAGGCAGGAGACAGTAGATAGATATACGACTTTTGTTAGAATTGACTAAAAAACTGAGGATGACTGGTGCAGGGCGATCTCGGGATAACAGTAACACTGCAGATGTAGCCAGCAGTAAATTGCAGAACACTGGAGCAGGCAGAACCCAGTAGATAGATATACGACTTTTGTTAGAATAGACTAAAAACTGATGATGACTGGTGCAGGGCGGACTCGGGATGACAGCAACACTGTAGATGTAGCCAGCAGCAAACTGCAGAACACTGGAGCAGACAGGACTCAGTAGAGATACAGCAGACTTTTTTACAAGAGACTACAAAACTGAGGATGACTGGTGCGAGGTGGACTCGGGATGACAGCAACATTGCAGATGTAGCCAGCAGCAATTTGCAGAACACTGTAGCAGGCAGGACTCAGTAGATAGATACCGCAGGCTTTTTTTTTAGAAGAGATGAAAAACAATAAAGCAAGACTGAACAACCTGTATAGTGGGACAACAGTGTAGACTTTAAATTCCCCCCTGTGTAAACCAAGTCAGGACGGTGTCATTTGCTAACCCTACCACGGTTCTAGAGCTGGGTAAGCTGGAGGGCTCAGCGTATTATGGTCCTATGGATGATTATAGTTGAAGTCCTTTTTTTTCAATCTGCATCGAACCTGAGAGCAGGTTAACCTAGCTTTGGCAGGTTGACTTTTAAAAAAGTAATTTGCTCCATGAACTGGGGGGCCAAGTAAGAACGCTGGGGGCCAAGTATAAATACAGTTATGAAAAATACCCTCTCACTCTGGACAGTGGTTGGGGGGCAAGGAAGCAACTCTTGGGCTACCAGGGAAAACATAGCCTACACAGCCCTCTTATTATCCCAGAAACTCAAGGGGTTTGTACTTGGGGGCAAAGAAGGTTCCGCAAGGTAAGCCTTGACCTCAGATTCAGCACTTTTTCTATTTATGGGGAGCTCTTTCTTTTGTCTGAAGCATAATCTGTCCATTGCCTCAGCATAAAAAGCAGCATCTGTTCCACTGGAACAAGATGAATTGTTACTGGCGCTGCTACTGATAGGTCCCGGAAGACCACCACCACACTCCTCCAGCTCATCTGTGGAATCTTCTCCTGTACCCTGTGACTGCATCCTGTTTTTTCTTTGCCTCTAATGCACCCTCGCTCTCAATTGTTCCATACAGGCAGTGAGTGAATTGGAACTAAGTGCCCTCTTGCCTTTGATTCGAGGATCGCAAATTGTGGCAAGCATTAACTTGGGACAATTGTCCATGTGCTCTTCCATGAGCTGAGTCAATTCCTTTTTGAGCCTCGTTAGAAGGGCAGCAACATCGGGAAGTATATTACACTCTGCACCAGGCAAGTGTTCCCTATGGGCAAGGAAATCGTCCATTTTTAACGAGAGGTGTGTGAAGAGGGGAATGACTTCGGGCAGGCTAGCATTCTCTTTGCTTAAAATTTCCATCAAAGCACAGAAAGGTGTGAGGACTGTCACTACCTGTTCCACCAGGGCCCAGTCAGCCCTGCCCAGTGTTCTGTTACTGCCAATGAAATGACATTGCGTGAATTTCCTTTTTCTGTTCCAGAATACGCTCTAGCATATCTAAGGTGGAGTTCAATCTGGTCCCAACAACTTGTTTTAGGCGGTGCTCTGGGAGGTCTGCCTTTTTCTGTTCCTCCCTGAGGAGCTGGCTATCTTTGACGCACTGATGGAAGTGGCCAGCAATTTGTCGTCATGACTCCAGAAGTACTGGCAACCTTCCAATGTTATTGCCATCCTTGAGAGCAGCCTTCACTACCAGATGCAGGACATGCACGGAGCAGCGCACACCCACAAATCTTCCATCCTGGAGAGCCTTTATTATGTTAGCTGCACTGTCAGTAACCACAAGCCCCATTTGTGCCTGTGTGCCTGTCTGCTCCCCAAACCACTCTGCCACCATGTTCTGCAGTGCTTTGCCAAAGTTATCTGAGGTGTGCTGCTGATCCATTACCTCAGCATGGAGGAGGAAAGAGAGGTGGCTACTGTAAAGATGTGGTAGAGATGTGTCTTGCAACACATTGGGTTGCCCCCAATGCGCTGTCAATAACAGGAAGCCATGAGGGCCACTCAGAGCACTCCATAAGTCAGTGGTAAAGTGTACTGACTGGCCACCAGCTTTTCCTAGCAGGTCCTTCAAAAGCCCAATGCATGATTGGTACAGTGAGGGCACTATAGTTCTACTGAATGTGGTGTGGGATGGAATTTTATATTGGGGTGCAACAGCCTTCATAAGTTGCTGGAAGGGCTCCCCGTCCACCAAATTAAAATTAGCACCCCCAACTGCTATGAGCTCTGCAATGAGGCGTGTGATTTTTCTGGACTGCTTTCTGCACATCCCCTTTGAATGAAACCCACCAAAATCTTCCAGTGTGGCCTGTATTGATTTTGGGATGGGCTGTGACTGTCTGCTGCTCTTACTAGAATCAGATGTGGATTGATCCCCCTGCCCTTTCTCCTGTCTACTGGTGGTGAGTGTGATAATGGTATATGTAGTAGTACCACCCCTTTATGCACTTATCAACACTGACTTGTGGTAGTTGTTCAGGTGTTGGTTCATCCCGGAGGTGGTTAGATGACCAAACACCATCCCACGGCTGACTTCCCTGCCACAGAATTTGCATTTCTCTAGCCGGCCATCGCCAAGTGTCACAAAATGATCCCATGCTTTGGAGCGACGGATGAGTCTGCCAGTTGACATGGAAAGTGGTGGAGAAGAAGAAACTGAGGTGACACTTTCTTCATCTTCACATGCTGGAGCAACCTCACTATACATTTTGCTTCTACGTACCTTTACAGGGGTTACTAGTAGAACTAGATATGACAGCAAGTATGTTGGGACTGGGATTGGAGGAGGATTGTGGAGTGACAGTGGTGGTGGAGACATCTGCAGTTACTCCCTGTCTGGGAGACTCAACTGGAACTGAAGAGGCAGGTGCTGAGTTCTTAATAGAAGAAGTTGGAGAAACAGGAGGAGTACTATGTGTAGTAGGGGAAAAATCAAGCTGTGGGGAAAAATCAAGCTCAGTGGAAAAATCAAGCTCAGGAGGACTTGGTCCCTCATATTTTTCTTCTACCTCTTGAAGGTTTTGGACAGGAAGAAAAATCATCAGCAGCAGATTTCGGGGAGACCTGCTGAATTGCCTCTTCTGCCTGGTGACTACTGGGAAACCAACTATCTCCCTCACGCTCAATAACATTTTTTTGAGAAGATATTATGCTGTTAATGGCAGTGACAGTGGCAGCAGGAGGAATTTTCTCCAAATATTGCAATAATTCCCATTTGGGCTGCTTATATGGACGTTCTCTGTAAAAATCCCATGTTGGTACTGGCTGCAGTTTCCGACCAGTAGGTGTGCCCAGGTTTATAGAACCGTCTGTAGCGGAGGTGATGATGAACCAGATGACGAACCAGATGCTGACTGCTTTGTGGCCTCAGAGGAGGACCTGGACCTCTCTACCCTGCTAGTAGAGGTAGAACGACCTGCAGTTCCCTTCTTATTTTTGGGTATGGAGTGCTGCTGCTGAGTCTGACTAGTACTGCTGACAGTCCTCTTCTTTAGCCGCCTGCTGCTGCTAGCTATGCCTGAAAGCAACGGCACTGTGGTTGTGTTGGTGGTTGCTGGGTCAATGCAACTGGGCCCAGGACAAGCAACATCAGGTTGTTCACTAGGACTCAAATCCATTACATATAGGTCGGTAGTGTACTACAATAATTTTAAAATTTTAAAACCTGGCCACACGACAACTGTCACACTGGTTATGTCACTCTGGAAATTATTTAAACTAATTCCTTCTGTTTTTCTTTTAAACATGAACAAAGATGACTTGCTGTGGCAATACGGCACTTTTGCTGGATCGATGCCTGCTTGCCCACACAAATGGCACACTGGCTGTGTCACTATGGAAATTATTTAAACAAATTACTACTTTTTTTTTTTAAACAGGAACAAAGATGACTTGCAGTGACAATAAGGCACTTTTGCTGGATGCCTGCCTACACAAATGGCACACTGGCTGTGTCACTCCTGATATTATTTAAACAAATTCTTAATATTTTTAATCAGTAACAAAGATGGCTGGCGGTGACAATAAGGCACTTTTTCTGGATGCCTGCCTGCCTATACAAATGGCACACTGGCTGTGTCACTATGGAAATTATTTAAACAAATTCCTACTGTTTTTCTTTTAAACAGAAACAAAGATGGCTTTTGCTGGATTCATGCCTACACAAATGACATTCTGGCTGCATCACTCTTGAAATTGTCATTTACACAAATCCCTATTTTTTATTTTGGAAAAAAGATGACTTGTGGTGGCAAATGCAATATGGCACTTCTGCTGGATGCCTGCCTAAACAACAACTGTCAGTTTGGCTGTGTAACATTAAAAAACAAAACAAAACAACAGATCCTGACAGTGGGAATAAGGCACTAGCCTGGCACTAGTCTGGCACTAGACTGGCTATAAGGCATTAGACTGGCTAGTAAAATCACTTATCTCTGGACACTCTCTCTGCTTTTTCTTTACCTGAGCTCCACAAAGGATTAACAGGAAATGCAGGCTGTCTGGGTGTCTGTGTCATTACTCCAACCCCCATCATAAAATGAAGAAGCTAATTGGACTAGAGAGGAACCCCATCATGAATCCAAGAAGCTAACTGCACTAGAAAGGGAAAGTGGAGGGAAAGTAGAGCACGTGAGAGGGAAGCCATCGTCTGAATTTCCTAATTTTTCACTGAAATTTCTGATCAGGGCTGTTCGGATTCGATTCTTTGAAAACTAACTGACCTTGCCATTCAGCCAGCACGAATGATGCCGAATGACCCTTATTCGTCCGAATTCCGAATTTGGACGAACCGATTCGCACAAGTGTAGAAAAATCTAAGAGACTGTGTCTTGCTCTGCTAGCTTCTATCAGGACACATGAATTCTGGGGGCTAGTAGGCGGTGGCGTTGAGCTGGAGGAGAAGGATGGAGTCTGCACCCCAAAGACTCTGTCTTTTGGGATGTGTCCCGCCCTCCAGGAGGTGGGACTCAACTCCATGGTACCTGTGTTCAAAATTGGACATAAGAGAAATTCATATTTAAAACAATGGAATTTTTTGAATTTTAGTTCTCCTCTGTAGTGCAAATAGTTTGCTCCAAAACACCCCCCACTTTTCTTTTGAACATACAGTCCAAAGTGTTTTTAAAGGATCCATTTAATTCAGTGAGAATTATCATTTGTCCCTATGCTGGTTTGTCCCAGAATTGCTGCAGTTTGTTTAAGCACATCAGTGTCAGTGTATTTTACTGGTTCCTACAAAGTCTTGAAGTAACCCATATAAAGTATAGAATATGTAATTTTATTATTAACAGACTCCCAAAAGCTTTGCTCAATGGCTCCCGACCCATGCCCCAGGGCCCACAAACAGGCAATGTCTTTAGGATTTCCATACTAGAGTACAGATGAGTTTATCAGAGACTCAGTCATGTTGTAACGGTTTTCAGTACACTCAGAGGCAGGCAATTTGGTAAAAACACAGTTTTATTGAAACCAGACAGAATAAAGTAACCTCTCATGGGTCCAGCAATAGTTAACAAACAGTACTGACACAGGACAGGTTACTAAATAACGTTAACCCACACGGGTCCAGTATACATATATCAGAGGGCAATACATATACTAACACAGGTCAGGAACAGTTCATGTGATATAGTGAGACACTGATGGTAAATTCTATTAGGCCAGGAGGCTGGGAGGCCCTAATAGCGAGGCCCAAGAAGCACTCTCTGTGGATGAGTGCCAAAATAGCGACTAGGCCCAGGTAGGGTGAGCGAGGCCTAGATGGATAACGACTACCAGTAGTACTGCAACCGGAGGAACAACGGAACACCCAGGAATACACACAGACTGCGACCCAGGGTAACGGTACCAGACAATAGATGTAATAATGTTAGGCTCGATGGCAACTGCTGGGTGACAGAGCCGACTGAGGCGTCACGGAGACCAACCTCAATAACGGAGTAGTGACTAGCCAGAGTATAATATGCCAAAGAATAGCTCCTACATGGGTGAGTACCGGACCGCCCTAGTAACGGGCGCTTGGCTTGTTGGCGACTGACAAGAGTGGAGACTAACTGCTGTGCCCAGGAGACCAACCACAGTGGTAACAATAACAAGCCAAACGTATAATGAGCAAGCGAGATCAGCGTCAGCCCTGGGTAAGGAGGAAGGAGGCAGCAAGGCACAAATGGGTCGCAGTCACTGAATGGTAATGCAGTACTCGAGGCAACCAACTGGGCCAGCACGCTCAAGACAGCGCACAGAAGATACTCTCTACCAGATGCGGTAGTGCACCGGACTGGAGGCAAAGAACAGGAACGTCAGTCAGGCCGGGTCGGTACACGGAGCAGGAACGTCAGCCAATCCAAGTCGATACACGGAGCAGGAACGTCAGCCAGGCCGGGTTGGTACACGGAGCAGGAACGTCAGCCAGACTGGGTTGGTACATGGAGCAGGAATGTCAGCCAATCCAAGTCGGTACACGGAGCAGGAATGTCAGCCAGACTGGGTCGGTACACGGAGCAGGAACAGGATCAAAGAGAGTAGTCAGGCAGTCCGGCTCATACACAGGATATCACACGTTAACGGCAGTAAGCTCTAAGCAACAGGAACACCAAAAAAGGGGCCTGTATGAGTGGCAGGGCACAGTACTTAAAGGCTACCACTGGGTGGAGTAATCGCACGCTAGCCAATAAGAAAGCATCAGAAATCATGTGTCAAAATGTCGCCAGCAATACACGGGCACCGCGATACATGTGCTATGGCGTTATGCACTGTGGTCTAATAAAGATGGGAAATATTTTTAAATTCCTGAATTATTTTATAAGGCTTCTTCACTACGATCTCACCAACTTGAGAGATCCTAGTACATAGGGTCTACATGATGGCATAGTATAAGGAGAGTTTAGCTCAACTTAGTGTAATGTATTTTACCTTACTCCACGGGGACAACCACAAGTCAAAACAAAAAGCAATCTTGCACCAATCCATACTAATTATCCAAATGTGACCCCAGTGTAGAGAACATATTATATCAATGTATTAATCTGCTTATGTCAGAAAATTAGGGTTTGTTGCATAGTTTGGCCAAAGTACCTCACCAAGGTACCCTATTTTACAACTACAACCTTTTTATCCCTAATCCTCTGGGCTGTTGAGTGGGGGCACAATACATATTATGGGGAGCAGAATGCACCATCTTAAAAACCATTGCCCTTTCCCATCCCTCGAACTGTTAAAGTAGGTATGGGGAAAGTTCTAAAACTATTAGGGGGCTCCTAAGACCCCTAACCCAATGAAAGGGTTTACATTTTCCAAGAGTGGGATCCACTGGTTCCCATACTCTGCTCCCCAAGAAAGGAGACCTAGGTTCTTTTTATCCTCATAAACCTTTGTCCCAGTGGAGTCATAACTCAGGTTGGAGGTCAATGATAGGAACTCCCTACATATGCCTATCATCCACTGTGACATGGGTTGATGGGCCATGGCACATATAGGGTAAGCAAATTCTCCCTTCTCTGGTTCCAAAATAGAATGGCACCCCTGGGATCAAGCAACCCCTATTCTCACCGCATAAATGTTACATCCTTCTGTTCTAGTGGAATGGTCAGAAGACTCACCAATCTATATAACTTGTATGGCAGGACCTTGAGGCCTTTCCGTCCATCTGCTCTATATAGCCTCCCATATACTTATCTATACCATGTTATTTAAACAGATTGGATCCTGCATCCCCAAGAGTCCTATTGCACCCCTTATATTTTCACAGACATTAGTATGGAATATAGCATCAGAGAGGATGTATGAGACTCCATGAACAAGTGTAAAACTTCTTAAATGTTTTTTTGAGAGATAATGTTGAGCTAATTCTATAAAAAAAAAACATAAGTGGAGACAAATGCTATATGATCAAAGAACCAGAGACTCTGATATGAAGCATATACACTGGGTTTCCTGATAATCAGGACAGTGCTCAGGAGAGTTGTATGTAAAGTATATAACCATATATATAAAGTAGTGGCAGTCCTAAATGATAAGCTGGAAAAATGAGGTTCCGGATAACCAGCCCCAATCATTAGCTTTACCACACCCCTTTTAACTGGATATTTTCCTGTCAGCTTTACCTAGATACTCCTCTGAATACATCAACTGACACAAAGACAGCAGGTAGATGGAAGTGTGAAGATACAAAGCAACATTAATACCGTGACAGATAGTCTGTCCCCAAATGTTCCCATCTTGTATGGTTTTAAACCTTAGCTCTAGAACTCAGTTTTCTGGCCCTCATTTATGTTTATTCACACTGTCTTGATTTCTACTTTCTCTTTTTAGAATTGAGCTTCACAAATCCATAACAGGCTATCAGCTGTTCATAAATTAACTTATATGTTCATGCTTGACAAGTTGGCCGCAAGATATTGGAAAGCTGTTCAATTAAAGCATACTAATTTCTACAATTGCCTGAAATGTATGCCATCGTTATATCATTTGTGCATCTAAAGACACATATTTTGAGAACTGTAGATTTTACATCTGGGAAATAAGTTATCTTGGTAAATACTGCAATTTACTTTTGCTTGATAAGAAGAAAATAAATGGCAGATTTTAGTACCACTTTCAAGCAGCATTGTTTTTTTGATGTCAAGTTCAAGATAAGTTGAATAAATTATTCTGTTTACTATTTAATCTACAATTAGAGAAAAACTTAAACTATAAGTTTACAAAAACATTTACTTTAGACTATAATTTTAGCAGCATTACTTGGTGGTTATACAAGACTCCAGAATACCTTCTACAGAGATCAGTGAATGATTTTTTGTTAATGGCAGGGACAAGCCAAAAAAACTTTTTGTAGGGGAGGGCATCCTGAATGACCCATGCTGTTCTTGCATTACAGCTCCCATCATACTCTGATTATTGGAATTGTATTCCAGCAAAAAGAGCTGAATAAATATTGTTTCTGTGCCGGTCATATATTTCTTTTTTGAAATATATAAATATCCAACTATTAAAATTATATTATGGACAAAATATAGTAGCATGTTACTCTCAGAAAGGATAAAGTGATATGCAACAGAATTATTCCATGTGTTTATGAAATGAGTTTTGAACAGCACATTATATACAAATATTTGGCCACGGCAATTCATGCCGATCTGTAAAAATAATGTAGTTTATGAACTTTTTTTGGACAATGTGAAACATTGGTTATTACCTGTCACCACCTCTGATTTTTGCACATATATGCAGCTGTAGGAACACTATGCACATATGCATTTGTAGGTACACTATGTAAATATGTATATTTAGTGTTTATAGTTTATTTTGGGGTTGTGTAATATCAGAAAATACTACTTGCAGTAGCTCTGTTATCATAGATATTTAACTATGCTACTTTAGCTACATTTGAAGATACTGTAAATGTTATCAAAAAATCATTGGATTACTTTCTACCCCAGAACATTTTTGAGAATGGAGACAGTTGGTTTCAAAAGCAGGCATTATGTTTTGATCCATGGAAATATCCTAAGTGGCATAGTAATATAGTAAATTAGGTTGAATAAACACACCAGTCCATCATGTTCAACCTTTGCCTCATACTCTAGTGACATGAGAACTGTATAGCTTTCCTGCTATCAAATAGGTTAGTCTTTATCAGACCTTCCTAATTTGCCTACTAATATACAGTGTAACCCTATATGTTCCCTTTTGAAAGAAATGTATCTAATCTATGCATCCATTGTATCTGCCATAACCACATCCTTGGGCAAGGAATTCCACAATTTAACAGACCTTAATGTAAAAAAAACCCTTCCTCAGCTGAAGTCTAAACCTCCTTTCCTCTAATCTCAAGGGGTGTCCCCTGGTCACATGATCAGGCCTTGGAATGAATCGCTCACCACAGAGATCATTGTATTGACTTCTCATATACTTGTACAATGTGATAAGATCTCCTCTTAGTGTCTTTTCTCTAGAGTAAATAAACCAAGTTTGTCTAGTCGTTCCTCATACGTCAAGTCCTCCATTCCCTTAATTAATTGTGTTGCTCTTTACTGTATCCTCTCTAGTTCTATTATATCCTTTTTCAGAACTGGTGCCCAAAAATTTACTGCATATTCGAAGTGAGGTCTTACCAATGATTTGTACAATGGCAAAATTATGTTATCCACTCTTTCGTCAATACCCCTTTTTATGCAAGACAGGATTTTGTTTGCTTTTGCTACTGCTGTTTGACACTGGTCACTGTTTCCAGGTTCATAGTTAACAAGGATACCCAGGTCTTTCTCTAGTAACGAGTCCCCTAAAATGATTCCATTAAATTCATAAGTAGCCTTGGGATTATTTCCTCCCAAATGCATGACTTTACACTTTCCCACATGAAGCTTCATATTCCATTTGTTTGCCCAATCTGCCATTTTATGTAAATCCCTCTGTAGAGAGGTCATTTATAAACATGTTAAAAAGCAGCTGATCTAATACTGAACCCTGAGGTACTCCACTCTCCACTTTAACTGTATTGGAGAATTGTCCATTTATAACCACTCTCTGTTCCCTATCCTTCAACCAGTTTTGTATCCAATTGCAAAGGTTATCCCCTAGCCCCAATTTCCTTATTTTATACCCCAGCCTTCTGTGCGGCACTGTATCAAATGCCTTTGCAAAATCTAGATATACTACATTAACTGGCTTACCTTTATCTCATAGAAGCGGAAAAGATTAGTTTGGCATGATCTATTCCTCATAAAACCATGTTGATTCCTGTTAATTAACTTATTTTTTGTGTTGTAATCCTGAATATAGTCCGTTATTATCCCTTCTAGCAGTTTTCCCACTACAGAGGTCAAACTCACAGGTCTATAATTCCCAGGTTCTGTTTTCGTCCCCTTCTTAAAGGGATAGTAATACTTAAAATGTAAAAAAATATATGTTGTAGGGTTTATCCCCCTGAGTAAAACAAGACTACTCCCACTGCTGAAAGGTGTTTCATTCAAAAGTTATTAATTTTCAAAGTTGTATTTTTTAGGTGCAATATCACAGTGGCCTGAAATTGTACAGTGGCGCTGTTGCTACACCATCCTATGGAGATTTATGGTCCCGGAACCAAAGCTGTCCATAGGATAGGGGTCTTGCTAACACTGCACTGAGTTTCTGAAGAACCCTTGGATGTATACCATCAGGACCTGGTGCTTTGTCAGTCTTAATTTTGTTCAGTCTTCCCATGACATCTTCTTGAGTTAACCCAATATATGATAATTGTTTGTTTTATTTGTTACTTGATGAGGCTCTTCTACCATTCCATATTCACTTGTATATGCTGATGCAAAGAAAGTGTTTAGAACAGTGGCCTTTTCCTCACCCATCTAACTTTTGAAAGTTCTAATGTACTCCCTCAAGTTTTTTGCTATTTATATATTTGAAAAACTTTTTTGGTTTAGTCTTGCTCTCCCTTGCAATTCGAGTTTCATTATCTATTTTTGCTACCCTAATTGCCTTTTTGCAATCTTTGTTACACTCCCTGTATTTTAAGAAAGAATGTTCAGTTCCTTCAGACTTATATAGTTTAAATGCTCTTTTTCCTAGCCATTTCCTTCTTTACATGTGCAGTTAACCACATTAGTTGTGATTTACTTCTTTTGCATTTGTTCCCCATTGGTATATACTGTTTGGTACATTTCTGCAACCTAAATTTGAATTCTGACCATTTTTCCTCAATACTTTTGCCTTTAAATAATTTATCCCAGCCTATGTGTTGCATTGAAGCTCTTAAAATTAAGAGTTTTGGTCGAACCTATACAGTTTTGCTTTGCCACACTGATTTCAAATGTAATCATTTTGTAATCACTGTTTCCCAAATGTTCACTTATCTTAATATTGGATACCATTTCTATGTTATTCGTTATCACTAGGTCCAATACACTGTTATTTCTTGTCTGCACTTCCACTATTTGTGACATGTAGTTTTTCCTGAAGCATGCTCATAAACCTGCTTCCCTTAATACTCTGACAGGTCTCATTTTTCCAGATGATATCTGGATAGTTATAATCTCCCATAATTATAGTATGCCGAAGCTGGGCAGCTTTCCTCACTTGCAGTAGCAGTTGGGCCTCAACATTGTCAAAGATATTTTGGTGGTTTGTAGCATATACCCAGCAACACCGTTTTTTTACCTTTTACACCACATTTAGTCTCAATTTCTACCCACAAGGACTCCACATTTTGGCCAATTTCCTCACTAATATCATCCCTCAAAATTGGATTTAGCTCTGGTTCCAAATATAAGCACACACCTCCCCCTTTTCTATTAATCCTGTCTCTCCTAAACAGGGAATAGCCCTCTATGTTTACAGCCCAATCATATGTATCATTCCACAATGTTTCTGTTTTACCACTTATGTCCAATTGCTCATTAACTGCCAGCAATTCTAGTTCTCATATTTTATCTTCCAAGTCAGGAAGGATTTATTGTTACCAACTTTGAGTTTAATTGGAAATGGCATCAATAGGGTTTTATTGCTTTCCTGTGGGTCAACAAGTGGGATATGGCAAGGGCTGAATTTAACTATATTACTAAATATTTCCTCTATAGTACAGATCATTTTGAGGATTTGTGCATATACTTTGGACAGGTATGGTCTACTGGCCACTGCTTACCATACACCTTGTGGTCACACAGTTTTCTGTGCACTAGTGGGATTTGTGGAGTAGGGAGATTGGTATATGCTTCAATTTATAGTATGTTCACAATTTTGTGGTGGTGTTTGTACGGTAGTTGGATGGGGCAGTTTCTATTTTAGTGGTTATCACTTATATAGAAAGAAATAGCTGGCTACATAAGTTTACATATTCCAACAATAGAATCTGAAGACACTGGTACAAAATGTCATGGGATTATGGACCTCACAGTTCAGGTAAGTGTTAATAGTGCTCCTATCCCTCATACAGGATTCTAATACACTTACACAAAGTCAGTCAGTCCGGTGTTCAAGACTTAGTGATTCATAGTCATAGAACTTCACAGAATAGATAAAGAAAAAAAGATGGCAATCACCCATTAAAATATATTTTAATGTGTACTCAGGGTAACAGACTGGCGTAAACAGGTGGTTTTATACAAACTGCAGATATACCTTTCTTTTTTGATTATCCAATACAGTAGATTCCCATGAGTTGTGAATATATTTCATGTACTGCTTTTTTTGACTGTTAGGATTATTACTATTAAAAAAAGTGTGGGTTGAGTAGAATTTATTTTTTTTTAATATTTTACTTTATCTGCTTTTGAAGATACTGTAGATATTTTCAAAAAAGCAATGAATACTTTTCTAGCTCAGAAAAAAAAAAAAAAAATTATGACAGTTAGTCTCAAAGCAGGTAGGATGTTTATCCAGGAAAAAATCTCTGATGCCTTGTTTTATATTTACATATGTTTGCCTTCCTCTGGATCAACAAAAACAGGGTGATATGGCAAAGGTTGAATTTGATGGATGCGTGTCTTTTTTTCAGCATCATCAACTCTACACTATAGCTTAACAGTGGTATGTCTTGGGGGAGTTCTGCAGTGAAAAACATGGAAATATCAGTGCTCAGGTAAGAGAGTAGTTTATTATGCCATGTGAGTAAATAACATAGAAACACTGTGATTTAAGGTTTTGTTAGAAGACATGAGGGTGAAGGGAGCAAACTGACATGCTTAAAGACTAAAAGCTAAGGAAACATGTACAAAAGGAATTCAAAAGGGATCAACACCAAATCACACATTGTGTGAAAGATATCCTGACACCAGTTGTCCAAAAAAGTAAACCCTTGGCATGAAATTGCATAATAGAATCCTACTGAAACATCAATATTTATACAATATGCCATTATCAATATTTTAATGATATGTATATTTTCATTAGGTGAGTTTCTGAAGGTCTACAAACTTGAAGAGGGCTGTTGGGTGCAACATAGCTGGAGACTTCCATTTTACAATAACTGTCTCTTCTGTCTTGTTTTTGTTGAACACTGGTCCTTCAGCAATTTGTATTCGCATGTCAGTAAAATTTGCAATTTGTAGTAAACAAATGGGGAAAAAGCCTAACTGCAATGTTTTGTAAAGAACAAATTATAAGAACTATGAGAAAAAATGAACAAGTTGAATAAATCTGAAATATAGGTCCAATAGGGAATGAAACTGAACCAGCACTTACATGGAATTTGAATTTGAATTTGACAGCAGATAAGAACCATTCAGTCCATCTAGTTTGCCCATAATTCCTACTGTAAAAACCTCAAACCTTATTTGGTCCTTGGTCTTGTCTTATGTTCAGGACAGTCTTTTGCCTATCCCGTGCATGCTTAAATAACTTGTTTACCAATTCCCACAAAATACCATACACCACACATTAGTAAGTAGCTTCTAGACCAGTGGTGTTGAACTGCATTCCTGGTCAAGACAGTGTAGGATCTGGGGATGTTTCAGCGTTTGCATAGGTGTTATAGTAATACTAACTAGCTAATTATTGACACTTGTGCAATCCAAAGGCTATCCAAAACCTTACACTGTCTCTGCCCTCTTGCAACCCAATATGGAACAGACTCTGAGCAGATATTTTCAATTCACATAGCCTTCTGTCTATAATGTCCTCCCCTTCTATGTGCCTAGTTGGGAAGAGCAAAATGACCACCCTGAGAATTAAAGATGTTCCATTGCTGGGAGGATGTCTTCTTCAACAATTATTGCAGAGAAAAACTGCTCTTTTGGGCCAGTATATTCATGGTCTGTCCATTTTATGGTGGTGAAGTTGCTATTGCAGTCTATGCAGTGACAAAACCTTCCATAGAAAAAAAACGAAAGAGCAACAGAAACCCCCACACATAATTCCCAGCAGTGGAAGTACCCATGTTTGGTTAGTAGGAAAAAACTGTAAAATACATATTTTTCATATTAAAGTAATAGTAATAATTTGTTTTGACTTTACTTATTCTTCAAAGTCATAACATGTAAAGTCAGTATGCCTATACTTTTTATTTTTCTATTTTCTTAACCTATTTTTTTACATTTTATATGTCCCTGAAAGTGAGCTCCATTGACTTCTATTTTCAGTGAGCTTTCAGGTCAGTGACTTTGAAACTAAGGCTAGTGATTCAATGTAATACTATCCCTACAGAACTGTATGCTCAGTTCTGCAGTCTTATTTAAAATACATCACTATCTTTCCATCATTTTGTCGTGTGTCCATTGTATCACTATCCCTGCTTTCACAACTCCTGACAGAAAGCTCTCTGGAAACAGATCCAGGGAGAAACATGAAAGTGTAAAAAAGAGGAAAAATACAAAAATATATGTAGACAATTTAACTACATATACTATGCCAGCATAAGGTGACAAGATATCGCTTTGAATACCGGGCATTTCTGAAAATGCATTCTTCAGGGCCGCACAGAAATCAGTGCATCCCTGCATTTGTGCATTGCCCATACGTATCCAGCATTTAAAGGAATATCTAGTCACCTAACACTTGTAGAATATGAAAAGACAAAATAAAAGATTACTATTTAAGTAATACTTTCCTTTTAAATGTTAATATAACTCTGCATTTTAGCCTTCATTTAAAGGGATATCTGGTCAACTAACACTTGTAGAATATGGAAAGTCAAAATAAAAGATTACTATTTCTTTAAGTGATACTTTCCCTTTAAATGTAAATATAACTTTGCATTTTAAATTAAATTATTTTAGTAGTGGCTGATTTGTAATATTTGGCAGCAATACATTTTAATAGTCATATCTAATATGCTTGGCACCGGCTTACATGGCATGATTTTGTTAAGTAAATTGAAAGTGACTTGACAGTAAATTTGAGTTGACAAACTGCAGGAGAGTAGGGATCAGAAAGAATTGATAATGGCTCAGTTGGAGACTAATTCTGGAAAAATGATTTATGTTTACTTAGAATTTACAAAATGCCATAAAATGGCCTTGCTAAACATGTTGTTGTCTTAATCCATTGCCTCTTCTAATTGCAAGATTAGATGAGGATTTCTGGAATTAAATTAATGCGGTGTATGGCAAACAACGCCTCACTGGAACATGTGACTAGTGGTAACTGCACTCTTTGTATCTAGGCAGCTTTGCTTGTGTGATCATGTGGTTTAGTACAACTAAATACAATTTTCATGTCATCCAAACACAGGTGGGATTAAAATTATTTGTGGAGATGCACTTAAGAGTGATAAAGGTGTGATAAAGAGGTGAGACAGTGGAGATGACTTTTTCAGTGATATCACTTCTCCAAGTCCTGTTTAATTCTATGAAGTCTATGCTCTAAGATTTCTCCAAGATCTTAGTGTATAGGATCTATAGAATAACATAGCAACAGAAGAAGTGATATCACTGGAGAAGTCATCTCCACTTTATCGCCTCTTTATCATGCTTTAGTGCATAACTCCCATGTTCTCCAAGTACTAGGAAATTCTATAGCGCCAATATGAACTAACATGTCTTCACCATCATATCTCTGTCAGTCCGCTACCAGTCTGACATCATCACCATGATTCTGTCATGCCTTCAACAGGTTTACAATTTTGCACTTAACACATGGACAATGGCTCATTTCAGTATAGAAATGCAGCTTAATGGGCCATTGTCTTATTTATGTAGGTGTGTTTATATGATAACCCCCTAAGGACCAGTCAGGCTAGGGGTGGATTCTCCTTACAGACCACTTAGATGCTGGCACACGTGACTGATCAGTGCTTCAAACAGGGGTCTAATAGTAACTGCTTCGGTCTTGGAGCAATCAATTTCAGAGCCTGCTAGTGCTCACAGTGCTTCTGCAGGATTGATGTGCCAGGACCATCACCGGTCCTTTAGGCAAGAAAACTGGTGACTGTCCTTACATATCACTGGTCCTTAAAGGATTAATGTGGCCACATGCACTAAACTCCAACAGTGGCCTCTGCTGTCAAAACATTGCAACCTGTTGTTGGACAAGTTGGGATCTTTCCATAGCTCACTATGGAGCCAGATGACATTTTACTGTTTCTGCTAAAAACAGGGAAAGTAGCTGCCCTCCCTTAGCAATTTCACTAACATAGGGATGTGCATTGTATATCCCTGTGGCAGTGAAAGGAACCCTTCCTCTCCCCGGCACTGATTCTCTCATCAGGTTTTCCCCTCCTTCCCCTGTTCTGCAGTCCATAGAGTCTCAAAGAAAGATCCTGTGCAAAACAAAGAGAACACCTTAGCCTGTCCAGACCTAGTTCTCTGCAGTCTTTCCCCTCCATGGCAACCTGCAGGCATGGCAAAGTTATCCTGCAACTTTTCTCTGCCCCAGAAGGACCCCAGGAAGGAAGAGGAGAATAGAGAGATGCTCATTATACCTGAGAGCAAGGTAAAGGAGGTGAGTAGACTTGGGGAAAGGTGAGGGATACTGTTGTATCCGAAAGTAGCATTTGTGCATATGTCTTACTATGGGTCTGATACCTGCATCCCCCAATGGAACGGTGTCTCACATCCGGCACAGAAGGAGGACACAGCTGCACTTCAACATTGTCAGCCCCCTACAGGGGAGGGCAACTTGACTCTATCTGGTTGTTGCAGGACTTCAACTATCACCAACCGGCCAGAGGATGACTGCCCACCCCTTTCCCAGCTGGTAGTGGCAGGTAATGGTGTTATTCTCCATTTGATTAGTGAGCAGATGAGAGTGGATGTGACTTCGACAAGCTGCACCACTGACATCTGCTCCCATCTGATCATTCACCTCACCAGACAGTGTCTGACAAGGTGAGTGCAAGTGAGTACATGCCAGGGGTGCTACTTGGTGAAGTCACATCCACTCATATAGCCAGAAACAATGTGCAAGTGCTTGTTTGTATCTCCCACAGACAGAGAGGAAACACTTCAGTGGGTATTACACTGTATACTGGTAGATACATTATAGCAGGGCTGTCCAAGTTCAGTCCTTAAGAGCCACCAACAGGCCAAGATTTAAGGATTTACTGACAGGTGACAGTCGAATGAGCCACTGAGTAACTCACTTGTGCTCAAACAGGGAAATCCTTACATCCTGGCCTGTTGGTGGCCATTGAGGACTGAACTTGCACAGACCTGCATTATAGTAACAAATAGGATCAAGCTCTTAGCAGATAAGCAACTTTAGAAGAGACCATAAACGGGATTCATATATGTAGTGACAAAGATTCGTATGTGTTGCAGAAAGGCTGTATGGAGCATTTGGTAGAATTTATGCACAGGCAGTTAAGATTTAAATAGAAATAGTACAAGTTAGACAGTATCTACTGCAGGTAATTGTGAAATGGTAATCAGGCAAACACTGAACCTTGAGAGTTGAGGCCAAATGAAAATGCAGTAGTTGTCTCTGGGTTACCCCCAGGATCAACTTATAACACCAGAGATGCAGGAATGAAAAGAGATCATGGAAAAACACAAACAAAACCAAACAAAACCAAAAGCAAACACAACACTTTGGAATCATTTTGGAGCACTGGACAATACTCTAGGGATGGACTTACATCTCAGATGCCCCTATGCAAGGCACTCTAGGTGCCCTTTGCTCCACTCATGACCATACCACTCTTCCTCACTTGGCCTCATCCTCAGACCCATCCACTATTTCCTAGCACAGAAAATACTCTTGGCCTATAAGAAGCAAGTACAGAAAAAGGCTTTAACCCCTTGGGTTCAGAGCAATGCATTGGAGATCTCTCTAGTACTCACATGGTTAAAAAATAGCTTGTAAAGGGGTATAAAAACAGAAGCAGGGACACTAAGATTGCTCCTTCCACACCCACATTTCAGAATATGTGTGTGGCCAGCACAGCTGAAGCGTTCTTCAAAATTTGGAGCTCTAGGCAGTTTTCTAGTCTGCCAATTAGGAAATCTGGCCCTGCATGAGAAGTGAGTGTACATCAGCCTCTTCATTTGTGCATGGTCAGTTAGAGGACGTCAGGTGATGAATAGCTCTCTCAGTCCCGTGGCTAGTCCCCTCATGTCCCCGTACACCCTCCCCACATCCCTGCCAATCCAGGGCTAACACCTCCACTGCTGAATTGCAACAATCGCTCTGGACTGGCAATGAAGGGGTTAACAAACATATTTGAAAGGAAATAAAAGAACCCCACTTCCACCCTTAACACATGATTATTTCCTCCTAAAGGAAGGGTGACAAAAAGGGACAAAATAACCTTGTAAAAAAATGTGGGGATAAGTATGTCCCCAGGTCTCCATGCTGATGACATGAAGAAGGAGTGTGTTACACAATAATATAGGATTTAGTCACCCCATACAACCCATATTATTTTTACAGTCAAGAACACCAAAATAATAATATTACAAGTGGCTCTGTGATTTGTAGGGTTTCTTATTTGTTTAGGTGAATTGACATGAGGACCAGACACTGGAAAACACCACTGGACCCCAACTTCAAGGTGAGTATCTAATTTTTTTAAAAAGCCACACACATCCCTGGGATTCTTTCCTTAAATTTTGAAACATTAATATAGGGGTTGAAGTCTCCATTTTAATTTATTTTCTCCTGTCTTTTCCCTTATGGAGGATAGATGAAAGGGACCCGGTTCCCTTCCTATGACTACATATAGATTAATATGGGGACTCCAGACCCCACATTATGCTTTTTTCAGCTTTCTCTTGCTTAGGGAGCTTAATAGATTAATTTAAATTAATATTGGTTTCTAGACCCAATATAAATGTTTTTAATGCTTTTTGTCTAGTGGGAGATTAGAAGAGCTACTGGTACCCCTTACATGGGTAGTAAATAAATAAATATGGGGCATAGGGACCCAGTATTGATTTATCACATTATTTATTGTTTTTCATATGAAATAAAATGCAGTATATGAACCTCATTTTAATTTATTTCATGAAAACATTTATTTATAAAATGTGAAGCACACATCCTATATAATAATTTGCTAAAAAGTTTGACACGACACAGTCATGTGCAGTAGAGACTGCTGCAGTTGTGCACAGTAGAGACTGCTCGTTCTGAAGTCATGTGCACTACTGACTGCCTGAACGTGCCGTGCTCGTTTGGGCAGTTCGTACTGTGCATGACTGCAGAGCGGCCAGTAAGAAGGCAGGATCCGGCCACCAGCCGAGGTTGCTGGGTGGCAATATGGCCCGTGTGCACAGGCTTTTCAACTAGTATCCTATATTTTTGCCGTTTAATTAATTCAGGTAAATAGGGTCTCAGAACCCCACATATTTTTTTTACTCCTCATTCTGATTTGATCAACATAGATAAATGGGGAATGTTTTCCCCCAAAAGTATATTTAAGGTAATTTGGTCTTAACTGAAATCTATATTTTTTGTAGAATTGCAGGGGTGGCTGAAATTAATTACCTGTCCAGATAAGCTAGTGGGGGGTGGTAGGCTACTTAGGATTTCTGTTTTTAAGTTCACTTCTATGTTGCCAGCAAGATTATAACACAGCACAGCCATGTTTTGCAGGCTGTCTGGCACTGGAAGGGATAATGTGGACTTGGGTGAGTGTAGGGAAGATGATTGGTTGCACAAGGGAAAACTGGGGGACCGGTCATGGTTGTGGCCTTTTTCAGACAATAAGGCCTTTTTCCCCATCTATGACAGTGCTGAGCTGCAAAGTCCAGGAATGCCTCTCCAGCTTCAGTTTTATTTTTTTAAACATTTTAGTCAAGTTTTCACATTATTACAAATTGCAAAAATATATAGCTGCCAGAATATGATGGCAAAGATTGAAAAAGGCCTAAAAAGTAGATGTTTTCTATTTTATTGCCGAAGTCCCATTCTTTTTTTAACGGAATCTCATCCATTATTAGCACCAGTCAGAATAGTGATTAACCATAGCAATGCTGGAACAAAACCTTACAAAATCCTGAAAGAGAGCAGTAATGTATCCATGCTCATAACACTCAGTGCTTCAGTCCTAGCTCATGACCTTTTCCAAGTCTGGCAGGTAAATATCATCATTCCTTTTTAATTCCTTCATTGCCTGAGGTAACCTTTGGAGTGCAGAGTAATGTGCTGAGTACACTCTTGGCTGTCAATGAGTTAACACTCAAAAGTGCAAGTTTTTAATTTAATAATTCACCAGTTGAATATTCAGTGCTGTAATAAATAGGTTTTCTGCAGTTATTCGCCTGCAGATGTATTATTTCTCACCTTCCACTGCTCAGAAGTGAAAGGGGACATCCAAACTCAGGTTAGGGGATATTGATGTCCGATGCCAAGCATCACTGTGTTTGGCAGGGTCGGAATTCCCCTGTCTCGGAGGTCCTGTGGCTGTAGTGACAACTTTATTGCACTCTGTATTCTTCTCATAAACTAATGATATGCTAATGGTTTTATATATGTTCTAAACTGTTGCACATTTTTACATAGTAAAACAATATTACACTGTGTTTGGATCTGTCTTCTCTGTATAAAACTGTCTACAAGCTGATACTGCTTTGTAGATTTGTTTCTAACCAGTGTTTTGTGCTTAGTGGCGATTAAAAAATGAGGAGTTTGTGAGATTTTTATTGAGCTTGATGCGTGTTGTTTTATCACCATTCTCCTGTAAGAAGTTGTACGTTATTGAACACTGCCCTGCTTCTCCTCAAATTTCTCCAATGGCCGCCCATCAAACTCTGGATATCTTACAAAATGTTGCTTCTCTCATCCAAGACCCTTTTCCAGTCTACTCTTTCCTACATTTCCACTCTGATCTGCCGCCACTCCATCCCGCCACTTACGATCAGCCAATTACAGTCTTTTCTCTGCTACAGCTCTCTCTCATATCAACCCATTTTTCTCTCATTGCTCCTTATTTATGGAATGCTCTACCTCCCACCCTACACCACTGCACCTCTCTTATGATCTTCAAGTAACGCTTGGAACTACACGTCCTTAACAAACCTTAACCATGATAAAAGGCACTTACTTACGTTCAACTTAGGCTCTTTATAAATTATTAACTTTATTTGTGTCCCCTATCATCACCAGAACTCTAGTACTGTATTCAGCACTTGACCCTTATGTACTCTGTATGTCTCCCATTACCACTTTAGATTGTAAGCTTTTGGGCAGGGACCTCACTTCCATTGTTTCACTTTGCAAAGCACTTGTAATCCTGTATTGTCTAAACCGGTAAATTGTAAAGCAATGCATACACTTGTGGCACAATATAAATTAACATATTCATTCATATTCACTATAAGGATCAGAGCTGTGTGCAATGCATTGTGAAAGGTTAAGGATTATAGAATTGATTATTATTTCTAGTATTTCTCTTCTGAAATTTTTGCATATTGTAAAAAGCCTGTGATTCACACTACTACAGCATTTGAGAGATGGTTTCACAGAATATTGAGTCCCTCCATCTGTTGTCAGACTGCCAGAATATAGGTCCTTTCATTCCACAACCAGCAAATGGATTGTGGGGAATGCTGGGAATTGTAGTCTGGCAGCAACCGCAGGGCCACATGTTTTCCATCACTAACACAGAACCATAGATATTGACCCCCAGCCTAGTCCCAAGGCAGCTATAGAATCACATATACTAACCTCCAGTCTTGTTTGTCAGCACTGGTAGCCATAGTAGAATACATACTGAGCCCCACAAGTCTTGTCCAACTGCACTGGTAGCCATAGAACAACATATACTGAGTATGACCCCTCCCCCCAGCAGGAATTCTGGAGCATAGGAAGAAACTGTCAAAGCTTTTTCAGGAAATGTCTTGGGGTTAGGAAAAAATGCAACATTTTTTTGCGGTTTCTATCATCTGGAATTCCCACTGAAAAAACAGCAATTTCGGTATCTGCAAAAATTCCTGTGGGAAAGAAATGTGACTTTTTGCCCATCAGTGATTATGTTTGGTTGCTATGCTGGGGCCAATTTCTCACAATATACTACACAATATGTTTATTTTATTCTTCCCCCTACCTCTTTTTCTTATTTTTTTAAAAATTTTTCCTTTTTTGTTTTTCTGTTCCTTTGAACTTCTATATCACTGCATTGTTTGGTATAAGTAACAAAGCTTTAGTACACAGTTAATAAAAATTGTTTGCTCCTGTAGTGCATATTATTATTCCAAGGGTGAGCATTCCTCCAGCTGTTATCGGACTACAATACCCCATCATGCCAGCTGAAGATAATTGGAGATGAAGTCCAACAAAAGCTGAGCACAGACAACTGCAAGGGATTTTGGTTAATAAATTGTACAAAAAACATTCTAGATATTGTTATTCAATACATTTTATTTTTTGGAAATCCCCTCTGAAAATCCTGGTTTTGCCCTGTACAAAGCACTGCAGTAAACACACAACTAATTTTCATTATAATTTGGTGCATTGTTGGTATGTATAGGTCTATAGCAACATACAGTGTGGTGTGTTTTTTCTCAGGGAAGAGATATTCCCGTGCAGGGTACAGTATCCTGTTCATTCTATGTATGTCTGCATGTGCACTTTCATTTATAAAGTGCCACTGGGTACAGACTGTTTTACATAGTTTAACCCTTTGAGTGCCAAAGGAGTACCCAATGAATTGCTTCACAATGCACTGGATACCCCTCTGTCATTTTTTATTAGACTCTATTACTGTACCTTTGCAGATTGCACTGCACCAAGTCATTGGTAACTGGTAAAGCATGTATTGTATACAATGCCTCTTTCCTTCTTAATATATAATATCCCATAAGGTACATTCCCAAAGAAAAGGTTCAGATCGAAATTCCACTAAACAAAAGTATAAGGAGGCAAATAATAATGGAGGATGGGATTCAAGGCTGGAGTGCTGCTTATAAGAATGATCAGCAGTAAGTGCAGCCTTGCTGTGGATACTAGCTGGAGTACAAGTGCTGACTACAAAGTCAGTTGGCCAGGACTGGTTGAGCTGGAACTGGATCAGGATGTCCAGTTTACCACACCTACCTGCAGATGGTTAGCTGGATCCAACAGGTACCGGCAAGGGATTACAGAGGTAACCCACAATGCAGAGGGTGACCAAGCATGGTAGTAGGATAACACCAATCCTCTGGACTGGCAGCTTTGGTGTATGGTGAACACAAGCCATTGGTCAAAGCAGGAGGTATATGTTCACAGTCAAAGACAAAGTAAAAAGTCAGCGCATGCAGCACAGGTTCATAGTCATAGACAAAACCAAACATCACTTCAGGAGGAAGAGTTTCACTCTTGATGACAAATCAAAAACTATGGCACTCAGGAACAGGGCAGCCAGGATGAGTGCACAGGAACTCCAAACTGTACTCATGCATAATCAAGGTGGAAGGCTCATTGGCATACCATTTCAGAGGGAACTGCACATGCATGCGACAAGACACAACTTTCACCGAAATATTAGAAAAGGCTGAAAAAGGGATGTTCCACAGATAATAGGCTCAAAGGGAAGACAGGCCACAGCAAGAATGCCAATGGATACCAAAAGGATGGCCACAAAACAGATATAATAAGTTTAAACATCATTTTATTTACTGTCTAACATGTTGAGGTATATGTTTGCTTAAAAATATGCAGAAAACAACACAAACTTATGTGGTTTATAACTTTTTAAAGTATTTATTTTTACTGCAGCTTTTCACATTTTTCAGTTGTGTATTATAAACTGATCCACTGTGGGCTGAAATTGACAGAAAATTAATGACTACGTGCAGAACAATTTTGACAATTAATTATGCATTTAATTCATGGTTGTATGTTTAATAACCCTTTAAAGGGATAGTAATACTTCGTTTTATCTTTATTTTATTTTGTAGTCATTAGAAAAACATGAAGAGAGATATTCACAAGCAAAATTTCCCCTCCCGCCCCTTTTACCTAGTGTAAGCAATCTCTTCTCAGATGTGGAATCCAGTCCATAGACCAGACAGATAACAGCAGGGGGCAATCTTCTTCCTATGAGAACAATGAAAGCCCTGCCCCCCTTGACAAGTTTTTCAGGTTTTTCCCTTATCGTAATTGAAGATTGTCCCTCTCTGCAGTCTACCTGGGCACCTCCCTTCTGATCTGGCTGAACAGTGTTACATCAGTAAAAGGGACGGGAGGGGGACACTTTGTCATTGAATTACTCTTGAATTTCAACTCTGACAGAATTGAAATAACACTCTCCAAAGTCCAAATACTATGATGATTAATTAGAGCTGCTTTTATTATGAAACATTACTATCCCTTTAATAGAGATTTTTTACATATTTTCCAGACCACCAAGTCCAACTAGCAATGTAATTAAAAAAAAAGCAATATACAATATGCTCACATTTTGTATAAACTTATGACTGGATGAGAAAACCATGGATTTTACATGGTACAATTACAGTAGTCATCAAATCAACTACTGCTGCTGCATTGCAACATTTCTGCAGAAAATAAAATTCGACATTATGCAATTCAGGTTTTTTTGAGTTATACAGCAAGAAAGATAGCCCGTTCACTAAAGCTGATGTATTGGCAAATTATTCAAAACTGTGGAGTTAATTTAGGTAAGTGCACTGTTACAGTCTTGGCAAATGAATCAGCAATGCGGTCAATTGCCAAAAGAGTAATTATTAGATGAGATCTAAAACATTCAAGAGACAATCAGTACATAGTGCAAGCGCTAACGATAAAATATAAAGTGTTCTGCTGTCTGCCCTGTGTTTTCAAACAGACTGAGAAATAAAGAGACAATGCAGAGGTTGTGTGAATGATGTTGTAACTAAATAGGAAGTTTTTAGTGTGTGAAAATTATCCAGTTTCTACCTGAATATGCAATGTTTCTACATCAACCTTTATATCTTAACCCACTTACTACCAGAGAGGTACGCAACATATTGCAAGGGTTAATAGCTAACTATAAGCTGAGGATAGATGTATTTGCAGTTCTAATATTATACTACTAGTTAAAGAGCCCATTACACGGACCACAGTGCCACTGCCAGTCGGTCGCGGTGCAGTCATGCGCAGTAGCAACTGCCCGCAGCGCGGCTGATACAGAGCTGGACGCTCCTTCGGATTCTATTACAGTTGCTAATTTTATCTCTGCTTTTATCTCCAGTTTTCTCCATAGACTTCAATAGGAAAATGTTTGATAAAAAAAGGGTGTTACCATTAGCTCCTGCAATAGAATCTAGCCCCAGATTTGCTCTGTTCTGTATGAATGAAAGACACGGAGGGAAGGCAGCACATACCTGCCCCCACAGCCCCCGGGCAGGTAGTGAGGGAGAGAGGAGATAGTTCTTCCTGGGCTGCCAGTCAGAGAGGAAACAGAGACATTCCTGTACAGGTTGAGAGGGAAAGGACCTCAACCCTCTGAGTGCCATAGTGAGGTATGCAATGCATTGCTTTTGCAATGAGTTGCGTACTCCGATGGCACTGAAATGGTTAGAGAACTGTAATAAGTGCGAGACAAGAAAAACACCTGTGAGGGAGGAGGGGTAGAGGAGAAAGCCAGTGACAGAGCATAGACAGAGTTACATAGCAGGAAGCAGAATACTGGGTCTGGGGCGAGCCTGGAGAGGTGAGAGGTGCTTACTTGAGATGGGTAGGATGAGAGAGGAATGACAGGTGTGATTGGCCTTAAGAATGCATTGTGTGTATTATTTGTGATTGAAAAGGCATGCTTACCCCTTGGAGTGCCAGAGAAGTATCCAATGCATTGGTTATCTTTCCACTACTCAAAGGATTTATAAACTGAGTCCAGCAAGTGGCACTCCAAAGATGATGTAAAGCCTCTCCAGTGTGTGGTGTTTTCTTAAACCTTTGCGTGCCAGGGGGATACGCACTACATTGCTTTAGAGTGAGTTGAGTACTCCTCTGGCACTCAAAGGGTTAACTGAGCCAGCTAACTGTTCTCATCAGTATCCCATCCAGCAGGGAGGTAGACAGTGCACAGGGACAGTCTCACATTTTCTGCCAGGGGAGCTGTTCACTTGTTTAGAACCTATTTGTAATTAAACAATGTGAGGCCACCCCCTAGACATTGACTTTATCTTTACTGCAGTGAAAGCCAGCTCTCCATTCATCATTCTGCACTCTGATTGCACTTATGAGAAGTAACTTTTCCTTGTTGTCAGCTCAACTCCTTATACCATATGTCCCTGCATGGTCTTTTTGTTTATGTGCCATTTGTGAAGGAAAAGTGTGGGCAGCAGGTCAAGTTTTGTAGTTTGAGAAGGACCAGTTTAACCCTTACAGTGGCAGTGGGTTGAGAAACGTATTGCAATGTGTTGGTCACTGTTGTGGCACCATAAGGGTCAAGCAGTCTTTGATTGAGCAACTTGATCAGTTGTCTTTGGCCATGCAGACGGTATTGCAGTGCACTGCTAGCCTCGAACAGATGCAGGCATGGTCAAAAGGTTGACAGGTTCCTCAGCTCCCACAATGTTATGGTGAGGAGCCTGATAGTTGCCATGGCTTCCTTAACCAGCTGGGCATATATTTTGAATTAGTACCGGATGCGTTTCCTACTGAGCACAGTAAACTTGGTTTCCTTATATCCCTCCTCACAGGCAGGGAGCTGACATGGGCTAATCCGCTATGGGAGACGAATAAACCCATTAGTCACAATTTCTCAAAATTTGTCTTTGATAGGCCAGGCCGCGTGGTCTTGGCATCCAAGCACCTTATGACCCTGCGGCAGGGTAATCGCACGGTGGGCAACTATGCAATAGAGTTTCGTACCCAGGCAACCGAAGTAGACTGGAATAACGAGGCCCTGATGGCCATTTTTTTCAAGGGTTCAGTGACACTATGAAAGCTGAAATCGCGGCTCGTGATCTACCTAACGATTTGGACAGGCTGATTGACTTTTGTATTCTAATGGATACCAGAATCAGAGAACGACCCTCTTTTAACCCCTTAAGGACCCTTGACGTACCAGGACCGTCACGGTCCTTGAAATACTCAAGGACCGATGACGGTCATAGTACGTCACGTACTTTTTACTTACAGCGCTCTACCGGGAGCGCTGTAAGTAAAAATAGGGCCTGAAATAGACCGCTCCAAGATCGGAGCGATCTCTATCAGGCCCCATAATGATGCGCCGATACACGCGACAGGTCATGTGTACCGGTGCGTCCAAGTGCTCCTATGCGGTCATTATGGGATGGAAATGTCCCAGGACCGCCGGTCCTTAAGGGGTTAAGGAGTACCTGCAGAGGTCCTCAAGTAAAGTACCTGCTCATTATTGTGGCCCACCCTATCCTCCCTCGCTTCCCACACTTCCGGGGCTTGTTTCGGACAATGCCGAACCTATGCAGGTGGATGCCATAGTCAGGGGGAGACCCTCGGTAACTGAGAGCCTGCAGAGGCCTCAAGGGGAGACGTCTTCCCATGTTCATGACCCTCCCTATCCTCCCTCTCCTCCCATGCCTCCTGATCTAGTTTCTGAGAGTGGTGAACCTAGGATGGTGGGTATCACCCAGCTTTCCAGGGAGGAGAGAGCCTTTCGGAGAAGGGAAGGCCTGTGTCTTTAATGTGGGAGGGCCAGTCATTTGTTGCAGTCATGTCCAATTCACCCTGAGCGACACACGAATGCAAAGGGTTGTCGGAGACAGATGATAGGGGGCATTTCATTTTCTCCAGAAAATTTGTTGGATAAGCCTTTGCTAAAGGCCTGTAATTATTGGGCAAACAAATCCGCCTCTTTTCTAGCGTTGCTGGACACAGGGGCTGCCGGCTGCTTTATAGATGTGGAATTTGCAGCCAGTAAGAATATTCCATTGTTGCCTCTTGCTTCCCTGTTGGCCATAGAAGCCATTGATGGCAGACCATTACAGCCTTCAAATATTACTCATGAGACCGCTCAGTTAACCCTGAGGGTGGGAGCCCTGCATACAGAAACCCTGAAGATTCAGGTGATTAATTCTCCACACCATGCCATGGTCCTGGGGTTTCCTTGGGTACAAAAACACAACCCCAGGATAGATTGGCACACTTGTGATGTGGTGGCCTGGTCCCCACAATGCGAAAAGTCTTGTTTATCATGTCCCATGAGAGTCCCTCAAGCCTCGACTCCACTCTTTCTGGAGGAGTATTCGTCATTCATAGACGTTTTCAGCGAAAGTCAGGCTGAGGTCCTTCCGCCTCACAGTCCATATGATTGTAAGTTGAAATTGTTGCCTGGTACTACACCACCAAGGGGCCATACTTACCCCTTGTCTGTGGAGGGGAATAAGGCCATGGAGGAATATGTGTCTGATGCGCTGGCCAGAGGCATCATTCGTAAATCCACATCTCCTGCTGGTGCTGAATTTCTTTTTCGTCAAAAAGAAGGACGGAGAATTACATCCATGCATTGACTTTCGTGGTCTAAACAAGATATTAGTAAAGAATGCATATCCTATTCCCCTGATCACTGAACTCTTTGACCGGCTCAAAGGGTCAAAGATATTTACGAAACTCGATCTGAGAGCCACATACAACTTGGTACGAACTAAAGAAGGGCATGAATGGAAGATAATGTTCAATACCCGGAGTGGGCACTATGAGTACTTGGTCATGCCCTTCGGATTGTGTAACGCCCCAGCTGTCTTCCAGGCGTTCATACATGATCTGTTACAAGAACTTCAAAGTTGCGTGTTGTATATTTGGATGACATCTTAATTTACTCTCCTACATTGGAGACTCATCAGTCTGATGTATCCAGAGTCCTGAGCCTATTACACAAGAAAAGGTTGTTTTGTAAACTTGGAAAATGTGAATTCCACAGACCTCAAGTCACATTCCTGGGCTATATAATTTCTGCTGCCGGGTTCGGCATGGACCCTCAGAAAATTGTCCTCTGTTGTGAATTGGCCACATCCTAAGGGACTCAAAGCGATCTAAAGGTTTCTGGGTTTCGCAAATTATTACAGAAAATTCGTTAAGAATTTCTCTACCATTGTAAAACTGCTGACAGACATGACTTGTAAAGGGGCAAAAACCTCGGAGTGGTCACAACCGGCTATTCTGGCTTTTGTAAAGCTCAAGGCAGCTTTCATGGCAGGTCCCATATTGGCGCATCCCATTGGTTGCCTGTGATTAGTCCGCCCAGTATTGCCTATATAGACTGGGTTCCTGCACCCTTTCACGGCCATTTTGTGGTGTTTCTATGCCAGTGATCGCCTGCCTATGGATTCCTGTGTCATCTTGGGCCTGCCTGACTTCTCTACTGTTTCTACGCCTGTGTACCTACCCGGATAGCCTGTCTACTCTCCAGAGTCATTCCTGTGTACCGATCCGGCCTGGCTGACGTTCCTGCTTCCATATCCAACCCAGTTTGGCTGACGTTACTTCTCCGGTATCCTGACCCGGCCTGGCTGTTGTTCCTGTTCCTGGATCCTGACTTGGCTGCATTCCGCTTGACCCTGGTCACCTCGGTGATATTCTGACTTCCGGTGCCTTCCTTTGGTGGCATCGCTGATTTCAGGCTTCTGGCCTCCGAGTTTGCACTGACTGTCAGTGTACTGGTTTGCTCCACTCTACACCAGTTGCTAGTGCTGCCTCCATTATAGCACCGGTAGGGCCTCCGTGTTTGTCCAGTACGAGGTACTGGTTTGCTCCACTCTACACCGGTTGCTAGTGCTGCCTCCATTATAGCACCGGTAGGGCCTCCGTGTTGGTCCAGTACGCGGTACTGGTTTGCTCCACTCTACACCGGTTGCTAGTGCTGCCTTCGTTATAGCACCGGTAGGGCCTCCATGGTGGTCCAGTACGCGGTACTGGTTTGCTCCATTCTAACACTGGTTGCTAGTGCTGCCTCTGTTATAGCACCGGTAGGGCCTCCGTGTTTGTCCAGTACGCGGTACTGGTTTGCTCCACTCTGACATCGGTTGCTAGTGCTGCCACCGTTATAGCACCGGTAGGGCTTCCGTGTTTGTCCAGTACGCGGTACTGGTTTGCTACATTCTAACTCCGGTTGCTAGTACTGGTTCTGTTATAGCACCGGTAGGGCCTCCTTGTTTGTCCAGTACGCGGTACTGGTTTGCTCCACTCTAAATCCGGTTGCTAGTGCTGCCTCTGTTATAGCACTGGTAGGGCCTCCGTGTTTTTCCAGTACAAGGTACTGGTTTGCTCCACTCTACACCGGTTGCTAGTGCTGCCTCCGTTATCGCACCGGTAGGGCCTCCGTGTTGGTCCAGTACGCGGTACTGGTTTGCTACATTCTAACTCCGGTTGCTAGTACTGGTTCTGTTATAGCACCGGTAGGGCCTCCTTGTTTGTCCAGTACGCGGTACTGGTTTGCTCCACTCTAACTCCGGTTGCTAGTGCTGCCTCTGTTATAGCACTGGTAGGGCCTCCGTGTTTCCCCAGTACAGGGTACCGGTTTGCTCCACTCTAACACCGGTTGCTAATGCTGCCTCCGTTATAGCACCGGTAGGGTCTCTGTGTTTGTCCAGTAAGTGGTACTGGTTTGCTCCATTCCTACACCGGTTGCTTGCTGCCTCTGCTATAGCACCGGTAGGGCCTCCGTTACTCCGTGTTAATTCTGCCATAGGCTGCCTTACCCGGTATATTGGGTAGGCCGGTAGAGCCTCCTTTGTTCTTTTGTGCTATCCTCTAGGCTGCCTTGCCCGGTATACTGGCAAGGCTGGTACAGCCTCCTCAGTTCTATTGTACTATCCTCTGGCTGCCTTGCCCGGTATATTGGTAAGGCCGGTAGAGCCTCCTCAGTCCTATTGTGCTATCCTCTAGGCTGCCTTGCCCGGTATATTGGTAAGGCCGGTAGAGCCTCCTAGATTCTGTTGTGCCATCCTCTAGGCTGCCTTACCTGGTATTTTGTTAAGGCTGGTAGAGTCTATACATTGTATCGTTGTATGCTATGCTACTTGAACCTGTCATGTGTCTGTAACATATGTGTGTGTTCAGGACCTGTGAGGGTTCTTATTAACTTTCCAATAAAGCTGTGTTTTTACCTTAACTCTGTGTCTGTGAGTCAAAACAAACCGTGACACCCTTTCGTTGTGTTCCCGTTACTAAGTGTTGTCTCCAGTATTCGTGTGTTTCCCGTGTTTGACCCAGACTGCCTGACTACTCTGCCTGTATTGTTCCTGCCCCGTGTACCGAACCGGATTGGCTGACGTTCCTGCTCTGTGTACCGACCCGGCCTGGCTGAAGTTCCTGCTCTGTGTACTGACCTGGCCTGGCTGACGTTCCTGCTCTGTGTACCGACTCGGATTGGCTGACCTTCCTGCTCTGTGTAACAACCCGGCTTGGCTGACGTTCCTGCTCTGTGTACTGACTTGGATTGGCTGGCATTACTGCTATGTGTACCGACCCGGCCTGGCTGACGTTCCTGCTCTTGGTGCCAACTCGGGCCTGCTTACTGTTCCATCCGGTATCCGGTTAAGGGCCTGTCTCCGATCTCTCTGTCTACGGACAGATCCGTTGTTGCCTCCGTTACTGCTCCGCGGAGGGGGGGGCCTTTGAGGGGGGGTACTGTTACAGCTTACCTTGTTTTCAGCGTCATATGCAGGCGCAAGGCTTCAAGCATGCAGCAGGCCTCTGTTTTATGTGCCATGCTTCCTGTAGTCCCCTCCTACCTACTTCCTTCCTCTGAGCTGCTTCTCCTACCTACTTCCTGAGGAGGGGTTTAAAGGACAGTCTGAGTACTGACTCAGTTGCCCTTGCTTTGTTGTTCATAGCAGTTCTATTACCTTGGGCTCTGTGTATGACCTGGCTAGTCTTCCATTCAACCTGATGCTGACCTGTATCTCTGTCTGACTATTATTTTGTCTCTCCCTATAGTGGACACCCAACCTGGTGCAGACATGTGGCTCTGGCTGACTACCTGAACTGCGTATACCCTGGCTTGTCTGACTAACCCCTCTGGTGCTGATTTGTGGCTCTGTCTGACTATTCTTACATTTGTTCCTTGTACCTAGCAGACACCCAATCTAGTGTGGACCTGGGGCTCTGGTAGACTAGCTCTGATACTGACTGCAGGCATGAGTCAGATATCGCTCCCTACTGACTGCAGGTGTTGGATCAAGATCCAGTGTTTCTGTTCTTGCTCCTGGTTCCTGCTCCTGGTTCCTGCAGAGACTACCAGTGGCTGAGGCCTAGTCTCCAGCAGAGTGGTCAAGCTTGGCAGCCTACTATTCCTGATAGCAGTGCTCGCTGGCTTGTGCCCTCCGCTTGCTACTTGTGTATATAGTGTGTTCTACTTTTTGATTATTAATAAATTTTGCATTTAACTATACCGTGCTGACTCCTGAACGTTATTGGTGAACCGTGACAGCAAGGCTATGATGAGAGTGATCGTAGGACTGTCTCCCCCCCGGCCTCATTGTGGTGTGTGGCCTGGATATGCAAGTATACAGTGTCACAGTGGCCAGGATATTGAAGTCTAGAGTGCTAGCCTTTGGAGGAGGTTTCCGCCGTTACTGTTGCTGTAATGAGGATGGAAGCTTTGCAAGTGATGACTTCTTACATTGCGAATAAATAAATTGTGCACATATTAAATGTTATACAGAGTACAATACATACAGTACACATGGCCTTTTACGTGATATCCACGCAGGGTATTAACTTGTCAAAGCATTCGTGGCAATGATGTTCAAACTGGGTGCTCTTTCCCCTCACTGCTGGTGCATTGCTTTTCCTCTCTTCCTCCGCCATCTGCGGAGAAGAAGGTGTGGGTGAAGCAGCCAAATGCGTAGAAGATACTCGAGGAGGAGGAGTGGAGTTGTGGAGGCCGCTTGCTGGCAGAGGAAGAGAAGAAAATTAAAAACCAGCTGAGAAACAGCAACGAGGGGAAAGAGCACCCAGTTTGGACATCATTGCCACAAACGCATTGACATGCTAACGCCCTGCATGGATATCAAGTAAGAGGCTATGTATACCGGAGAATATGTATTGAATGCTGTATAACATTTAATACACGTACAATTGATTTATATGTATAAAGCGGAAAGTTAACCCTACTGTCCTAGCATGCAGAGCAAAATCCTCCTAGAGACTAATCCTTTTGATAAAAATTATGCCGATATGCACTCCATGACATTGCACTGGGTAATGTACACAAAAGAGCGCTGTTTGGAGCAAAAGAAATATGCTGGTGGGTTCCATTTCAGACGTCGAAAGGTCATGATCAGTCATGTTTTTTAGTTTTGACGAAGGGATACTGAGGGGTGTGGAAAACTAAGTGCCTGTGTATGTTCAGCTGAGGCAGTGTGGAGGAGATATGCTAATCTCCTCCTAGCTTTACCCTGGGGTGTCTATGTTGGGCTCAGGCAGTGTGGAGGAGATCTTCATATCTCCTCTTTGCTGCTGCCCCGGGGTGTGTGCAATACTAATTTAGTGTGTAATGCTCAGCTCAGGCAGTGTGGAGGAGATATGCAGATCTCATTCTAGCTGCCTTCCTGGGGTGTGTGAGGCACAGACATAGAATTTATAGTCATGTGACCACTTCTTCTTTTATAGTATGAACCCCAAACAACTGAAATGGGTCATTTTGGGATTTCTCAGAGCTTCCCTAGTCTTTTTTATATATTTATTTTTTTTTTTTATTTTTTTACAAAATATGCTCCCATTGAAGCAAAATTAGAAAAATGTGATAACTGACCTTTAAATAAGGAGAGATCTACTAAATTACTCAAACTAGTGACATCACAGCATTATATCTCCTCATAAAGTATATTAACAATTGATACAAAAAAGAATAAAAATGCAATATAAAGTGTTATGTATTATGTGCAATTATAAAAATTAGTAATCATACTGAAGTTTTTCAAATTTGTTTGAAAATCTGCCCGATCACATTAAAGCCAGTTGTATCATTGATTACCTTAAGTGAATCCTGCCCACTATTTCACTTGATTCTTCAATGCTACTAATTGTCTATTTTTAAGCTGAAAGTGAACGACAAAAAAAGTTGATACTTGAAGTATGAAACTTGAAAAGCAATAACAGGTTTGAGTACCACGTTAGGCAGAAATACTGAGGGGATTCTATATAATTAATGAGATACACAATGTCTAGGCTTTTTTTTATGTCAGGACACAGAGCTCAGGAGATGGAGGTCAGCACCAGTGCTACGAAAGGAGAGTTTTGTGACTGATTGCTTTACTCTTTGCTTTTATACATATAGACATCCCCCCCCACACTATATTTTGTGTTGATTTTTTTCTTGCTTCATTTGCATATTTGGTTTATTTGCTGAGTTTATTTTTTTCCTTTTGTGGAGACTGTTATTGGGTAGTGTTGGGAGTAAGTGTGTGAGCATAAGTGAAAGAAAGTGAGGGTGTGTTTGTATGTGAGAATATTTGCTGGTGTGTGGAGAAGGAGTGAAGAGGAGATTGGAGAAGGGTGAGGGGAAATGACAGGAAGGCTAGCCAAGAGGATAGTGGGATCCCTGGGCAAACAGTGAAAGGGAAAAGGAAAGGTAAATGGAGGGGAGTAGACTCAGGGAGTGTAGCAAGGGTAATGGGAACATCAGATGGGTCCCTACAGTTAGGCACACCCTCGACTTCAGGGACATTGAAGATGGTGAATAGGGAGCTATTCCTTGACTGTAAGGACAGGGGAGGAATCTGTATGGTCTCATCCCTCATAGTTCTCTGTCTCATCATCCCAGGAACCGGAGAGGTCCCCGAATTCAGCTAATAGGAGAATGAGGTGCTCATCCACAGCATTGTAGCCAACTCCAAAGAGCTATTCATCATGGACTCTTCCACCTCAGCAGCCCAGTGCCATGCAAACTGAAGGAAGATACAGGAGGATGTGAGTACCATCAGAAACACAGTATTGATGTATTGAAGCACAATTTTTATGATTATAAGGTGGTGGTGAAGAAGATGTCCCTGAAGGGCCACCAGTGGTAGTGAACTACAACTTTTGTTAGGCCACGCTGAAATCAAAACTGGTGGGATCTCAATGATGGCATGCCTAGTTGAGATCCTACTTTCCCCCCGCTCACATTCTGCTTTACATGTGCAACAGATAGCAACATATTTAAGTTTTGGATCATTACTATTCACCATCTAGCCCTTGAAGGAATCCCTCTTTGTGAAATGTACAGTATGGAGGTACTTCACGTACCTCCATACTGTACATTTCACAAACTGAGGGATTCCTTCAAAGGCTAGATGGTGCAATAGTACTGGCAGTAGTTGTCAATGGTGCTGCACTAAGAACAGCAGCAGAAGATCTTGTGTGGATGTTGATAACTTGTGTTGCAGCTTAGCCAACAATAATGTTTGTCAGTGGGTGGGGGATGGACTTGGAAGTGGTTAATAATATGATGTCGATGACTGAGATGATGACCCAGGCTTTTCAATTGATATATCAAACAGTTTATAAACAGTCATGGTACTCCTTTTCAGTCATGGAAGAGTGAGCCCTTTCCTTTCTCCTAATAATTTGACCTTATCATCACTGCTCTCACTCTCTAATTGAAGTGGGGGATGGTAGAGAGACATATTCTAAATCAACATAATTGTAAATAATTGGATCATCATGAGAATCATCCACTTCCTCCTTCCTGTTTTCATATTCTTATAGGTTTTTTTAAAGTCTGGAAAAGTCTCTTTTTACTTTCCCATAGGGATTTATAGAACATTGACCATTACCTTGTGGCAAAGTTTTACTGTCACTGTCTGACTCAACAGTTGGTCTGCCAGCTAAATTCTCCTCTGCTATGGCAACAATACTTGAATGTGACTCCTCATCATCTATAGTGCTGTTAGAAGGAGTAGTATTACTGTTGGTGGTGGTGGAAATTTTGATGCCACTTTGACGAACAGCCTTCACAGGAGGAGGAGGATCATCATAATTTATTGCACAAGATTCAGCTACCATGGCTGCAGACAGTTTTTGTAGTACAATTGCACTTCATCTCCCCTTCTTTGCCTGCCTACCTCTACATGTAGCTAGTTTTAACATTTCAGCAGTAGATTCCTCTCTCAATGAGACTGCATTGTTATTTTTACACTACAGCACAGGATGACGTTAGACCTGTTAGCTTCAGAATCAGCAGTTTGTATTAAAGTATAAAGTGTGCCGTGCAGAAGCTGCTGCAGGCGCGTACCACCACCACACCTCAGTATACGCTGGTCCTTCTTGTTCTTGCACAGTTTTTGTTTAAGTACCCACAGTATGTCAAGTAAATTATACTGGTCTGTCTGTCTCTGTATGATGTATTTCTGTATGTCTGCAAAGTATAGCTATTACTCAGTGTTAGCAAAGGCTCAGTCAGCTGAGGTAGGAACTTGGATCACATTAAACTATCCACAAAAAGTTGTAATAGCGCTTAGGGGTTAAATGTGAGATTAGATAATAATAATAAAACTATATATAAACTAAATAATCCAGTAACATAGTAACATAGTAGATAAGGCTGAAAAAAGACATGCGTCCATCAAGTCCAGCCCATGCCAGTAACACCCCTGTTGATCCAGAGGAAGGCAACAAAAAAGCCCTCTGGAGCAATTTCCAATGTAGGTGTGTGTGTGAGTGTGTCAAATAGTTCCCCGGCTCAATATCCTATTTGCTTTGAAGCCATCTGTCATAACTGTCAATATTGTTCTGTGCTAGATAGGCATCCATTGCTTTTTTGAATGCAGTTACATTATCTGCAAGCACAGCATCCCGAGGCAAAGAATTCCATAGCCTTACCGCCCTTACTGTAAAGAATCCCTGCCTGTGTTTTAGTCGAAAGCGCCTTTCCTCAAGTCTTAATGGATGACCTCTTGTTCTTAGCTCAGCTCTTTGCATAAATAATTCATTGGATAGTTCTTTGTATTGGCCTTGAATGTATTTGTAAATGGTAATCATATCACCCCTTAGACGTCTCTTTTCTAATGTAAACAAACCCAGTTTGGCTAGTCTCTCTTTGTAACTCAGATCCTCCAATCCCTTTATCAGTTTTGTTGCACGTCTCTGCACCTTTTCCAGTTCAGTAATGTCTTTTTTTAGAACAGGCGCCCAAAATTGTACTCCATATTCTAGATGAGGCCTAACCAAGGATTTATACAGAGGTAGGATAATATTAGCATCCCTTGCTTCTACACCTCTTTTTATGCAGGCTAGTACTCTATTTGCTCTTGCAGCAGCTGAGTGACTCTGCACACTGCTGTGAAGACTATTGTCTATCAGTACACCTAAATCTTTCTCTAATGAGGATTTCCCAAGTTGTTTCCCATTTAGAGTATATGTAGCAAGTTTGTTTCTACAACCCAAATGCATAACCTTACATTTATCTACATTAAATGACATCTGCCACTTTTCTGCCCATTCACTTAGTTTATCTAAATCCTTCTGTAGGGAAAAAACATCGAGCTCTGTATGTATTTCCTTACATAGCTTAGTGTCATCAGCAAAGATTGAGATGCTACTTTCAATTCCCACTTCTAGATCATTAATAAACAAATTAAAAAGCATTGGGCCCAGGACTGAACCCTGCGGTACCCCACTTATAACCCTAGACCAATTTGAAAAAGTTCCATTTACAACAACTCTCTGCCATCTATCATTTAACCAGTTCTCAATCCATGTACAGATACCACCACCCAAACCGAAGCCTTTTAATTTATGCAGTAACCTGTTGTGAGGCACTGTGTCAAAGGCTTTTGCAAAATCCAAGTATACTACATCAACAGCAATTCCCCTGTCCAAATTACTACTCACTCTTTCATAAAATGCAAGTAAATTAGTCTGACATGATCTGTTCTTCATGAAACCATGCTGATTCCTACTAATGATATTGTTTGTCTTCACATAGTTCTGAATACTATCAGTTAATAACCCTTCTAGTATCTCAGTTATTTATAAATAATAATATTGTTCAAATAATAAAAATATTCCCCTTTATTTTTAATAAAGACATATTTATCAATATATGCTGAGTGGATCCTGAATGCTACTGTGAAAATACCCAGTGGAGTGATCATTATTGAAAGGCCTTTTTAATTATAGACATTCGGTAAGCATTTCTTATGCTTGGGGCTAAAAAAATTCACATTATCCATATAGATACTCTTAGAAGGCTCTGCGCCTTTCTCTTCTTGTTGTTTTACAGTACTTGGATCACATACTTGTCTGGCTGCCACTTAACTGTCAAAATGTTTTTTTTTAATTATTCAAATTTTTTTCCTTTCTCACTTCACCCCACCTCACACCAAGAGAATATGTGGCTAGCGCCAATACTTATATATAGCAACTACAGCTCCCTCTCTTTGCCTGTCTGTCTCTATTACCAAAATAATCTTCTGGTTTTTCTTCATAGCCAAAGCACAGACTGAAAACATGCAGGAAGTTACCCCCTTTAATACTAGCAGAATAGCAATATATTGTGAAACTATCCATATGTGGGGAAAATCTATTATTATCATCATTGATTTAAATGCGATCAAAAAGGTGGAAAAAAGGATACACTGCACTTTTCCCTTAATTTTTCTGCATGGCAAGAAGTATCTTTTTTTTCGCATAGTTCCCTTGAGGCAAAACATTTTGCTAGTCCTTAAACATTAGCTGCCATTGACAAGGTGACAAAGAAGCCCCCTCTGGGATCTTACAGTTAGCCAATGTTTACTCGCTAATGGCCTTGTTCTGCTCATGCAAACGTTCCAGCATGTACCACCTGGTAGGGACTTCCATTTTAAGCTGATGTTGGCACAAGGAATGTCATGTATTGTGCACATTATAGGACTGGCTGAAAGGTGCACAGATTTTGTGGGTGATAATATGCATTTCTTTTATGGTTTTAGATTCCTAGAGGAATCAAGTAACAATTAGAATTAAGAGATGGGAGAAGAAGCATATATGCACCATATCTGCTGTTCTTAGGGCTGCTATTATAGTGGAACAGTTGTCAGTAGACACAAAGTCAGCTTTCAAGGAGTTGGGTACAAGCCTTTTGTCAATGCTTTGCTGCAGTTTGTTTAATACATGTACACTTTTGCTGGATTGTCTATCAAAGCTCTACATGCATAATATGTCATGTTAATGATATAAGCTACGCTGCTGCAGTTCGCCACCAATAGTGCCATAGGCAACAATGGTGCCAATAAGCGATGACAGTCATATAGTCTACACTCTGGCCACTTGTCCACAAAGTCAAGTGAACTTTCTTGGGAATAATCATCTGTTTGTACAACATTCACACGTCTGCACTTGAAAAAATATCTGTGGCTTTCAATATGCCAGCGGGATGCAACACATTACATTAATTATTTAATATATATGTTTTCTACAAAGAATAGGGAAGCAGATTTGCCATTCCACATACATACTTTCAGGTTAGTTTTGCACACTTTTTACTTCTTTCTAGGAACTCAGTAAAGTGGGAATTGGCAGGATGTAATAATTTTAAAATCACTTGTGGTGGTGGTGGAGGGTGTGGCACTTGCCAGTGCTCTCTGGCTTTGATTCAGTGGCCCTGTCTGCAAAACAAAACAGCCAATGGCATTTTTTCAAGCATAGGGTTTTTAAGGCTTCCACCCCTAAAGTTAGCTCCATTGGAACAAATCCAGTATTCCCAATTTCATGCATTAGGCAGAAACATGTGTTAAGGGACCCACTTTAACAGCTGAAAATCTGCACCCAGATTTTTGGGGAGCAGAGTCCCCTACCGCATGTTTAAACCTGCTGACACAGGAACTGAAGGGAAAAAAAAAGCCTAAAAAATCCTAAGTGACCAGTGGATGTATTAATATGGAGCTTTAAAGGTATAGTAATACTTTTAATATTACTAATCCCCATAGTGTAACTATTTCAAGAATAATTAAATTGCCCCCAGTGTCATCTCTCAAACCTTTATGGTTTGAGAGGTAACCATAAGCAAAGTTCCCCCATCCTTCCCCCTTCCCTGATGTCAGCGTTGTACTGACTGCAGGAATATCCGGTTTTATTTTCATCAGGCGGCTCTGCAGCAGTACCGAGATCACGTTAGTGAAAAATAATTATTTCACTGAAATTGTCTTCTATGTGTGCTTGCAAACCAAGCACATGTAGAAGAACGTTTCAGTGAAATAATTATTTTTTACTAACGTGATCCCGGCTCAGCTGCAGAGTCGCAAGCCTGTCGTATGACAGACTTCCCCTGCAGTCAGTATAACTCTGACTTCAGAGAAGGGGGAGGGAGGAGGAACTTTGCTTACGTTATCTCTCAAACCATAAAGGTTTGAGAGATGACAATGGGGGTAATTGAATTATTTTTAATATTAATGTATTACTATCCCTTTAAACCCCATATCAATAAATCCAAAGTACTCAAAAATATGTGTGCAATGTTAGTAGATATAACCATATGAGTGCCATTGGGGTATGTAACGCATTGAACAGCATTGCATACCCACTGGCGCTCACATGGTTAATTCGACTATGTTAACATTATCATCTGAAACTAAACACATATCTGTAATCCTGTTGTCCAGCGGGGTCTTCAGAACCATGGTCAGTTACTGTCTGTCTTCTTCTGTCATCTTCTATCTTCCATCTTCTTCTTTCTCTTCATATTCTTCTGATCTTCTTCTTTGTACAAAAGATGTACCGGAAAAGAAGAAAAAAGAGTCAACATTAGATTTGCTAAAAAAAATAGGATTCAAATATGCAGTTGTTAACCCTTTGAGTGCCGGAGGGGTACGCAGTGTATTGCAGAGTAATGTGTTGCATACCTCTCTGCCACTCAAAGGGTTACATTTGTGCAGTCAGTTCAAATCGAAAAAACATTTTTCAAAATGTAATTCGCAAATGTATTTTTGTATTGTCCAATCACAACATGCAGTAAACTGACACTCATTTTTATACTTTATTACTGCGGGAATACATGGGGAAACTCTCCATGTGGGGGATATAAAGCATTGTTATTGATTTCAATACAATGAAAAAAAAAAGTCTAAAAAAGTAGAAAAAGTGCTCTTTTTGCGGTATTTCCCACAAAAACCATGAAGAGCTATTTTCCCCATGTTTTGCTTTTTACCTAAAAAGTTTTGCCCATCCCTAGTCAAACATACACATACACAGACATCCTGTAGACATACACACAGACACCCTGACCATGTAGAAACACACCTTCAAACAGCCACTCTAGTCATGCACACACCATATCTCAAAGTGTCCCTCATAGGAGGGACATTCCCTCTGTCCCTCTTTCCTCACCAGATCAGAATGTGTGGTGTAAAAATAAATGTGTATCATAGTGCTCCACAGGAATAAAACACATTAATGTTTGTTTAAACATCAGTGTATGTGTTTATAAATTTGTGTGAGTAAATAAAATACTTTGATCTTTTTCTAAATCATTTATTCGGCTACACAAAAGGGTGAAAATAGGTAATGAAAAACCTAACATTTCTTGGTACTGCCACACCCTCCAGCAACACCTCCCTCTTAGTCCATTTGAAGTATACACACACACATCCTTTGGTCATGCAGACAAGCACATAGACAATCTGGTCTTGCAAACATAGACACACATATGCACACATACAGGCGGACAAAGACACTCTAGGCATGCAGACACACACACACAGACACTCAAGTCCTGCAACACACAGACACTTTGATCATGTAGAATCACAGACAGTGTATATGTTCTGATCATGCAGAAACACACACAGACCCTCTGGTCAAGCAGAAACACAGAGAAACATACAACATAAAGAAACACACACATACAAACAAAGACACTTTTGGCCATATAAACATACACAGATAGTCTGGCCAGGGAGAAGAACAAATTGAACACACACACACACTCACATACACTGACCATGTATGCGCATTGCACAATCACGTATATGTTCTGGGCAGGCAGACACACACTTACACAATGGCCTACCAGGGCAGCTAGCAGAGCTAACAGGAGTTACAGAAAGAGTGAGACTGTCACCAGTGAACAGAGGGTCAGTTCCAGACTGTAGCCGTTGCTCTGGATCGTTGGGCTATCATGCAGGATATGAATGTTGTAGCTGAGGGCCATGGCATGTGGTTGCAGGATTTGATTATTGTTTCCCTCCCCATCAGTAGAGGAATGGGAATGCAAGGTTTTTCATGGCAGCATGTCACAGCTTACCTGGATCCAGCGCCACCACCTCGGCTGGGGCTGGAATTGTATCGCTGCAAACGACGCTTTAGCGTCATCCCACGCATTACTTCTGGGACTGGGAATGGGCATGCTTGGCTTCAGTAGTGGCCTCCTGTGTCCTCTGGCTAGGCGATTCGGAGGGTCCACATGACGCAGCTGAGGTACAGGCGTGTGACGCATCTTGGCGAGATGAGTCAATTACGGGTGCAAGGTTGCATATTGACGCAGGCCTCAACCTTATACAGGGAGTTCTGGTCTGTCTCCTCCTTTATACTTCTTGGCTCTTAGTATTTAAAGGGAACTGGATTCCTATCCAGTTACCCTTACGTTTTAGTCCTGTGCTGTTGTTAATACTGTTCCTGTGTATGACCCTGGCTTATCTGAACATTTGTCTGGCGAAACCTGTGACTCTGGCTGACTACCCGCTCAGTGTATGACCCTGGCCTGTCTGACTATCCATTCTGTTGCTGACCTGGGGCTCTGTCCAGCTATCTCCTCCGTGTTGCCTCCTGACTAATGGACACCGTATCTGGTGCAGAACTGTGGCTCTAGCTGACTTTCCGCTCCATGTATGATGTTACCATGGACTTCCTGGCCCAGATGGTGCTAAAATTGATTAAGAAGGGTTCTTTTTCAAGGGACAGTTGTAGGCCAGTTTCCTTCTCATTACACCTTTTGATGGCTGTCCTACAGAAGATTTGTTCTTCAGCATTTGAGGTGATCTTACTTTGTTTGGCTTTCATTCTGTTTTGTTAGATGCATTCAAATTGAAGAACTGGTGAGCCAGAACAAGGCTAAGTCAGGGGGGATTTTGATGGAGGACATTGTTTTATTTGAGACTAGCAAAATGGCTACGGCGTTGCCTGTGGGAATTAAGTCCTTTGGATGCTTCAGGGATATTCATCTCTTTTTGCATTTCACGGTCTAAGACTGATGTTTTTGGATGTGTAGGTTGCCCTGTGTCTTTTCCCTAACCTCTCCTTTTGGAGTTTTTAATCAATGTGTTTTTTGCATGAGAGTCTCCTCCTTATTCACCAGTCTGGTATTCCTCTCACTCACTTTCAGTTTTATAAGGTTTTCCGTGCCTGTTTGCAAAGTTTGGATTTAGATCCTAAGGAGTTTGGGGAACTTTCTTTTAGGGTAGGGCTGCTATAGTGGCAGCTAGGATGGGGCTTCCTGATGAGGTAGTAAAGAGGATTGGAAGATGGGAATTTCATGTTTCATTTGTATGGTTTATTTGTTAGGTCCCTTAATGTTTAATGTCTTCTTTTCTGTGTGGGTTGATTTTGGCTCTTATCCCGGTGTTCATCATGTGTAGATGGATAGCAGGTTTAAAATAAAAAATAATAACAGTTTATCTATCTATCTATAGAAAATAGAAATATAAAACAAAAAATAAAAATTAAAAAAAAAACTAAAAGACAAAGTGGGGATGGGGAAGATATATAGCATCATATTACTATATAAAGAAAGTATATAGAAAAAGTTGGAAAGGTTTGTTGTTAAGATTTTAAGTTTTCTTATTTAAAAAAAAGTATAGCCATTTTCAACTTTCAAGGCAAACTGTATGTTCAAATGTCTGAATGTATGAAATAATGCTGCTTCTTTGTCTTTTTTCATTTTATTTTGTAGGTTCCTCTCCTATGAGGGTGTGGATTGTAGGCCACTCTTTTGCAGGGCAGGAATGCTGTTCCCGCTAGCAGGACTCCTCCGCCCAGCACCTCAACACAGTCAGGTCTGTGCATTCTTCGACACAGACCTGTAGCTACTGAGCTCCCTCATCGCCGTCAGCTCTTTAATAATGCAGAACGCGCTGGGAGATGACATCATCTACCAGCAATCTGCATTACTGAAGAGAAGACCACGCAGGAGCTCCAGCAGCTACAGGTCTGTGCCAAAGGAGACACAGACCTCTCCTGCCAGGCCGCTGGACCACCAAGGAGGTAGGAAACGAATACAGGGGGGCAATATGGAGCTGATGAGAGCAAGTTGGAGCTGATGGGGGGGCAAGTTGGAGCTGATGGGGACAGGGTGGAGCAGATGGGGGCAAGGTGGAGCTGGTGGGGGCAAAGTGGAGCTGATGGGGGCAAGTTAGAGCTGATGGGGCAAAGTGGAGCTGATAGGGGGCAAGTTGGAGCTAATGGGGGCAAAGTGGAGCTGGTGGGGGCAAAGTGGAGCTGATGGGGGTAAAGTGGAGCTGGTAGGGGCAAGTTGGAGTTGTGGGGGCAAATTGGAGCTGGTGGGGGCAAAGTGGAGCTGATGGGGCAAAGTGGAGTTGATTGGGGGCAAGTCAGAGCTGATGGGGGGAAAGTTGGAGCTGATGGGGACAGGGTGGAGCTGATGGGGGGCAAGGTGGAGCTGGTGGGGGCAAAGTGGAGCTTGTGGGGGCAAGTTAGAGCTGATGGGGGGCAAGTTGGAGCTGGTGGGGCAAAGTGGAGCTGATGGGGGAAAAGTGGAGCTGGTAGGGGCAAGTTGGAGCTGATGGGGGCAAAGTGGAGCTGATGGGGGGCAAATTGGAGCTGGTGGGGGCAAAGTGGAGCTGATGGGGGGCAAGGTGGAGCTGATGGGGGGGAAATGTGAGGGCAATGTGGAGCTGATGGGGGCAAGTTGGAGCTGATGGGGGAAATGTGAGTGCAATGTGACAATGATGGGGGAAAGTTTGAGCTGATGGGGGGAAATATGAGGGCAAGTTGGAGCTGATAGGGGGAAATGTGAGGGCAATGTGGAGCTGGTGGGGGAAATGACAGGGGGCATTGTGGAGATGATGGGGGCAATGTGAGGACAATGTGGAGATGATGGGGAATGTAGAGATGAAGACGGTAATGTGAGGGCAATGTGGAGATGATGGGGGGGCAATGTGGAGATGATGGGGGGCAATGTGTGTGCATGCAACAGTGATAGAGACAAATATACATGCAACACACATACACACATATAGACACAGAAACTCCTACACACATGCACTGACATACATAGAGTGAGATAGACACAATCATACATGCAATGATACACACATACATGTATATAGAGAGAAACACTTGACGTGAGGCATACATATTTATTTTGGGCGAGGGGGGGGGGAATCTTGGGTGAGTTCCCACACTTTTTTCTCAGGATTTGACCCCTGCTCTTTTGTTCTTTGGGCCAGGTGAAGGGCTGCAGTATGTAGGAATGGTTTCCAGTTATCATTCAACTGTGCCCATGTTGAGGTATCTTGGTATGGATGTAGGAGCATGAAATGGGTACATCTTCTTGCTGATGTATTTCAAAGGTTCAGGGTCAATGTTCTGATATTTTCTTTGGTCACCTTGGTGGGGGGAGCGGGAGACGATCTGGGGTCTTTGTTGATTTTGTTTCCAAATCTCATCCTTGTATGGTTGGAAATAATTTCCCACCATACTTGGAGATGTGTGAGGGATCCAAGGGCCAATAATAAGTTCTGTATTTGGCTTAATAGGCAGATTGCCAAACACATTGTGTCCTTGGACAAGGTAACTGTTAGGCATAGCAGTTTTGAGGAGAAGGATCATGGTTTGTTTATGCAAGATGAGATTCACCCCAATGACTTAGGATTGGGTTGGTTTAACTTGGAGCTTATATGGGAGGTATTGAAAAGGCCATAGTTCTCTTGCAGAGGGAATGATGAGCTGTTTAGGGGGTAAGCAGCTGGTCCTTTGGTGGTGTGTGTCCTTGCTGGTATCAAGGGGTGATAGTATTTTCAAGCTAAGGCTGAAAATGTATTTATTTCTGAGGTAGATAACCATATGGAAATATACCCTTGGATTTAGGTTGCGGGTAGTTACATTGCCCATCTTGTCCCAGGCTGGAGCCAATGGGGTAAGTGATGTTAACGCTGTTTAAGTATCACAGTCTCCCTTGGGCTATCCTGTGCTTCCTTCCTCTGTGGTGTGGTGGCTGGCATATTTGCGGCCACCTCCGCATTGCTGACATCATGAAACAAGCACTGGCAAGAACCCCTATTTATGGGTCTATTCTCTGTTGCCTAATTGGGTCCAGCCTTCTCCTGCTCCTATATAAACCTCTCAGGGCCTGGGAGTCATTGTTCTTACGTGGTGTTTCCCCTAGTGTCTCTTGTGCTCTGTTGTGACCTGTGCTTTATCTGAGAATCCGCTCTGTGTATGACCCCAGCTTGTCTGACTACCCACTTCGGTCCTGACCTGTGCCTCTGGCTGATTAACTCGCTCCATGTATGATCCAGGATTGTCTGACTACCCACTTCGGTTTTGACCTGTGGTTCTAGCTAACTAACTCGCTCCGTGTAGACCCCGGCTTGTCTGACTACCCACATCGGTTCTGACCTGTGGCTCTGGCTGACTAACTCGCTCCGTGTAGACCCCGGCTTGTCTGACTACCCACATCGGTTCTGACCTGTGGCTCTGGCTGACTAACTCCCTCCGTGTAGACCCTGGTTGTCTGACCTCTGGCTCTTGCTGACTATCTCTCTGTGCAGTCCCCGGCTTGTCTGCCCTGTGGCTCTGGCTGACTACTTACTCAGTATCCTCCTAGACTGCCTGACCATCAGTCTCGGTGTTCCGTGGTTCAGCCTGTGAATAAGCTCTTACTAGTCTGCAAGGATGGTTAGTTATATAAGATATATTTATTTGTTTATTTATGCAGAATAAAGCTATGACCTGTTTTTGTCTCCAAACTGTCTTGTTGTGTTTTTATTATTATACCCTATACCTGAGACATGGATTCCCTGGACAGGAAGGGAGCCAGGCTGGAAAAGGAAGCGTGTCCTGGTTACTGGTTACAGTGCCTCGGGGTGATGCTAAGAGAAGAACTTTGATGAGATCATTTGCAGTCAGGCCGACAGAGTAATAGCATGAGTTCCGTATATACTCCTCTCACGGACAAACCGATTCAGAATGCCGTATACGGAACCCAGTTAACCCGACATGATGAGCACAAGGATAGCCAGCAATCAAATCAGTAGGAGGATTGAATGCCATTGATTTCCTTGTCTACATCAGAGGATACATTTGAGAAGCCACGGATAAACTACTTCATCTAGAAGTTGCATCTGGCATATGTTGATGGGGTCACAGGGGATGGATTGAGAGGGATATCTCAAGAAATCTTATATTTTGGGCAACGCTCTAAAGAAATTATCTGGTGAGTGCATAGAATACAAGCGGGGAAACCCATAATCAGCTGTTTATACGGTGTACCCTTAGAGTTTGCACTTTTGTCATGAAACCAAATACTGACCCTCCCAGCCTTTTCCAACATCACATGAAACAATTACTGACCCACAGCCCTCCAGCTGTTGCTAGACTACAATAACCATCATTCCCCACCAGCCACCAGTTATAGAGTGGCATAAAAATTAAAATCATCCTTTATGCATAGCCTTCATTGACTACTAAAATGCCTATGACTCAGTGAAAAAGCAGGCAATAATCTATGCCCTGATCAACCAAGGAATAGATAGAGCTTACATTAATATCCCCCAATAAATATATGAAAATGCAACTGCATCGACGCAGGTCAACAATGATAAAGCTCAGATCAACATAGAAAAAGGATTTAAACAAGGAGGCGCAATTTTCTCAAAACTATTTTCTGCTTCTTTAGAAGAAATTTTCTGCAAACCAAGGGCTCGATTCAATTGAGTCTGTTAACAAGGCCGGTAAGGCAAAATGAATACCCATGAACAAAAGAAAATATTTAAGTCGTTATTCATGCATCTGTGGAGAAATATGGAGGTATATTTCATTTCGCACATTTATTGGGGGATATATTTTAAACAAAAAGGGTATAATTTATATTAAATGGAGGCATCGTTCGGAACCTCCCCAGCAAGCTCATACGTGATTTAACCCTTTGAGTAGGTTAAACTATGCATGAGTGTGCAGGATATTTGAGAAAAACATTTATTTATACTATTCTTTTTTCTTTACTGCTAGAAGACAGAAGAAAGAAGAGAAGACAGAAGAGAAGAAACAAGATGCAAGGCAGAAGAAGAGAAGAAAGAGAGTAGCTGATCAGGATTAATGATAAGTGTTACTTTTTATGTGATGTTGATTTGTACCTTAGTCTGGTTAACCCTATGAGTGTTGGAAGGGTAATTATACCCCACTGGCACTCATAGGGTTAATTTTACTAACATTGAACACTGTTTATGTACTCGGGTTAGGGCTCCATATCAATACATCCTCTGGGGACTTAGGTGTTTTATTTTGCTTTCAATAGCTGTATCAGCTGACTAAAGATCCGATAAGCGACTTTAGTCTGAAAAAAACTAGTTCTTAAATTTAAGTCCCTTATCGGTTCTTAACAGCTAATGCAGTGTCTATTGAATTGCAACTTGTGGCAGTTGTTTAATTTGTCAATGGACCAAAACGCTTCTAAATTTAGCACCCGGCAAGGGTTTTTTTTTGCCAACATTTTTTCACAGCACTGTGAATTTAATGACTTACAGTGCTTGGAAAAATGCTGTTGGAGGTTTTTCCCTAATGGGGTCAATTGAATTGAGCCCTAACAAAAAAAGTCTTAAGATCATTGGAGACGACCTACATCACTTCCGTTTTGCAGACAATATCATACTCTTTGCCAGTAGTCCTGAAGATCTGCAACAAAGCATTGAAGAGCTACAACAGGAAAGCAAACATTCTGGTCTGGAGATGAATATCAACAAAACACAAGTCATGTTTAACAAGTTTATCATTCCAAGGGAAATCACAGTAGATGGACAAGAACTAGAAGAGGTGGACAAGTATGTTTTACCTTGGACAGGAAATGGCAACAGATAGAAACACCATCATGGAAATTGTGAAATGAATAAAACTGGGATGGCAAACATTTTGAAACCTTAGTAGTATTTATATTATTCTATCTCAGGCGAAAGGTTTTTGACCAATGTATCTTCACAGATCTTATCTATGGATGTGAAACATGGACATGAATGCCAAAGACATGCAAAAACTTATGCAGAGAAGTATGGAACGCCGAATTCTGAACATAACCAAACGAGACCAAAAAGAGTGTACATGATTTTGTCAGTAAAAAAGTTTTATGACATCACTGAAAGAGTAAAGTGACTAAAATGCAAATAGACAGGTCACATAGCAAGAAGACCTAATGGCCATTGTTGATCCATTGCAGGATGAAGGTCTTATCAGCAAGCATCCAACAACTTCTGTCTAACGAATGAGTATTCTAGTATATATTATTACCTTTTTTCTTTGTACTAACATAAAATTTTATGGAGACAAGCTTTCAAGAGATAATCTAGTCTAAAGAATACTGAAATTTGGACCGGGGGCATGGGAGAGACCAAACTCTGTCTGAGTGCTATTGAGAGACCTAACATGTATCATGGCGCTTCGGCTCTTGTTTTACCCTTTATGAAGCTTCATATATATATGTAAGGTTTTGTTATGAGCATGTATTTGTCCATCAACTGATTTTATTTTCAGCAGTAATAACTGCAAACAGTGTGTTTTTTTCTTTTCAAAGCTAATACTGGTAATTAAAACCATTTGTAAAACATTCAGGACTATTATATTAGATCATATTTGGGAAGTGGCAATCAGGAAACAGTTAGATAGGGTACAGACATTTAGGATTGATATATAATTTGGACTTTTGTTTTTTAACAAGTAATGTTGTTTTTCCCTCTGTTGGTATGTGTCTTTCACACACACGCTCACACACACACACGTATGTTGTTAGTTTTCCTTTAATCAAAATACTCACCTGTGATCAAGCCGGGAAATCATAAAGTCCTGGCATATTAATGAGTTCATATCACTTTAATGACCGAGCGGATCCAGAGGACCACAGCACTTTTTTTTTTTTTTACAGCAATGCATTCTGGGATCGCAGAGCTGTGTGCCAGGACCATCACCGGCCCTTAATGCACAAACACAGATGACAGTCCTGGCAGGTCAAGTTAAGGGGTTAAGAAGTTTGATAACCATTGTTCACCATTATAAACGTGTCTGTTTCTGAGCATGAATACATTTTCCTTAGTGAGAAAGAGGCTATGAAGTACTGAAGCAAAGTTATGCACTAATAAGGAATAAGTCTAACATGGCTGCTTTAATTGGCCAGAAGAGATAAATATATTTTTTTCTTGGTTAAAAGCTCTTGTTGCAACTAAGAGAATCAAGATTACTTCCTGGAGAGAGACATTTGCATTGCCATTAGTCTTTTGATGGAATTGTCTCATTGTAAACATATGTGGAATGTTGCTAATTTATAAATAAATTATGAAGATTATTATTTCAAAGTACATAACAACTGTTATAATTTCTTGATGACCAGAAAAGATGGGCACTATTCTACTTTATGCATGGCATATATTGATTAAATCAAGTCATTAATTGTAAGCAACAATCCATAGGATTTCATGTTAAGATCACATTAACCCTTTGAGTGTTGTGTGTGTGTTTGTGCAACACATTGTTACACCCATCTGGCACTCATGGTTCATTGTTGTTCATCTTGGAATATAGTCTTGCCACTGTATTGGCACATGGAGAAATCCAATGACTTTTTAATTAATTAAGTTAATTTATAGTTGCAACTATTGATTACACATGAGGATGCAGAGGGAATATTACAGGGGTTATAATAAGAACTATAAAACCTAACAGTTCCAATTAACCCCATGGATGATAGATTAATTGTATTATAAGGAAGAAAAAATGCGTCCTTACTGGGTACATCATATACATAACTATACAATAAGCTGGATACTCTGAGATTGTTGTACTAAGTATTAAATGGATGAAATCTTTAGCAAACCAACTGCACCATGGGGAAAAATAGAAACATTTCCAAATTCCCATTGGATTAAATGGGACATTTAACCCCTGGAATGCTAGAGGTATACAACACATTGTAAACCGATGTCTTTAGACCTCTCTAGCACTGAAGGAGTTAAAAATCCCATTTAACTCACTGGAAGTTTTTCATCCCCTATGGTTTAGTTGGTTTGCAGCAGTTTAATATGATGTTATGCATTTCCTGTATATACACATGGATCTGTCTGTCTGTCTGTCTCTCTACAGACAGATCTATGTGTCTGTCTGTCTCTCTCTCTCTCTATTGCTGTCAATGTATCTCTCTATTGCTGTCAATCTATGTCTCTGTCTCTCTCTCTCTGTCTCTGTCTGAAAGAGATAAATATATCTATCTATCTGTTTGTAGATTTTAACCCCTGGAATGCTAGAGGTATACAATACATTGTGAACCAATGTCACATTCAATGGGTTAAAAAGCCCATTTAACTCAATGTACCCTATGGTTTAGTTGGTTTACCCGAGTTTAATATTATTTTATGTGTATCCTATATACACATGGATCTGTCTGCCTGTCTCAAAAGACAAATCTACTATCTATCTATGTATCTATGTATCTATCCATCTATCTCTCTTTTTCAGAGAGACAGACATATAGACATATAGATAGATAGATAGATAGATAGATAGATAGATACAGACAGACAGACACATGGATCTGTCTGTCTGTCTCTACAGACAGATGTATCTATCTATCTGTCTGTCTCTCTCTCCTTTAGACAGAGACAGACATAAAGATATATAGATAGATAGATAGATAGATAGATAGATAGATAGATAGATAGATAGACAGACATAGATTGAGAGGTAGATACAGAGCAAGATAGATAAATAGATAAACAGATATAGAGAGATAGATATATAGATAGCAAGATAGATAGATAGATAGAAGACAGGCAGACATAGATAGAGAGGTAGATAGGTAGATATAGATAGATAGACATAAACAGAGAGATAGGTAGATATAGACAGATAGACATAAACAGAGAGATAGGTAGAGATAGATAGATAGATAGATAGATAGATAGATAGATAGATAGATAGATAGATAGACAAACAGACCTACAGACAGAGAGACCGAGAGACAGACAGATTTGGGGGCCTCTAATCGCAATTTTTATCAGGCGCCTCAGTGACTCTTAAAACACCTCTGAGTTTGAGCACATTTATACTGACATGCACATTCATGAGCTAAGGTTGTTTCCAGAGATAGATAGATGGATAGATAGATAGATAGATAGATAGATAGATAGATTGATAGATAGACAGACATAGATTGAGAGGTAGATACAGAGCAAGATAGATAAATAGATAAACAGATATAGAGAGATAGATATATAGATAGCAAGATAGATAGATAGATAGAAGACAGGCAGACATAGATAGAGAGGTAGATAGGTAGATATAGATAGATAGACATAAACAGAGAGATAGGTAGATATAGACAGATAGACATAAACAGAGAGATAGGTAGAGATAGATAGATAGATAGATAGATAGATAGATAGATAGATAGACAAACAGACCTACAGACAGAGAGACCGAGAGACAGACAGATTTGGGGGCCTCTAATCGCAATTTTTATCAGGCGCCTCAGTGACTCTTAAAACACCTCTGAGTTTGAGCACATTTATACTGACATGCATATTCATGAGCTAAGGTTGTTTCCAGAGATAGATAGATGGATAGATAGATAGATAGATAGATAGATAGATAGATAGATAGATAGATAGATTGATTGATAGATTTGGGGGCCTCCAATCACAATTTTTATCAGGGGCCTCAGTGACTCTTAAAACACCTCTGAGTTTAAGCACATTTACACTGACATGCACATTCATGAGCTAAGGTTGTTGCCAATTTCAAAAGCTTGTGAAGTCCAGAAATTAATTTTGTTAATCTGATGAGGCTTAATAAATCTTACAATAATTACATTAGATGATATTCCCTGGGGATAATGTTGAGCGAGAATTATGGGAGCACTTCTGAATCTGACATTTAGCTTTGTTTGAAATGGTTTTAAACAAACTTCAACATAATATGCATGGGACATTTCACATTTGAGTACATATTTGCAAGCAATACTTATAGTTGTCTTAGTGGTAATGCAAAAAAGGGGAATTTTAAAGGGATTTGATAACATTAAACATTTTGGACGTGTGGATTTTGGCAAGGATCCTTACTTTGTGGTAAATAGCAATTTTCACGACTTTATCTAATATTCTGTGACATTATTTTTTGGTCCTTCAGTTAAGTTTGTATAATTTGGAATGAAGTAAGTCTGACACTGCATTGTGGTAATGAAATCAAAGTCTGTGGGCTACAAGGTGAAAAGTGGGGAAAGCCTTCACGCCTAGGGCACAAATAAATATTCTCAAAATTCCCATTGATTTAAAGGGGACTTTTAACCCCTTGAATGCTAGAGACATCTCCAATGCACTGCTTCTCAATGTACTGGTGACCTCTCTAGGATATCACTTTTCCAATTCCTATGTTATTCTATGGAGCCAATTCACTAAGATCTCCAAAGTTGGAGAACTTTTAGTGCATAGGCTGCATAAAATAACATAGGAATTGGAGGACTGATATCCATGGAGAAGTCATCTCTGCTTCCTCAGCAGGGCTGGATTTACATCTGAGGAGCCTGTAGGCACAGAAATCTGAAGCACCCCCCCCGGTTTGCCATTTCCACTGGACACCTCCACAATGCTCATAAGCTCCATATTGCCCCCATCATCTCCATATTGCCCTCACATTGCCCCCATCAGCTCCATATTTCCCCTCACATTGGCCCCCATCAGCTCCAACTTGCCCCCCATCATCTCCATATCCCCTCACATTACCCCCATCATCTCAATATTGCCCCTTACATTGCCCCATCATCTCAATATTTCCCCTCACGTCACATTGCCCCCATCATCTCAATATTGCCCCTCACGTGTCACATTGCCCTCATCATCTCAATATTGCCCCTCACATTGCTCCTATCATCTCAATATTGCCCCCCCTTTTCCTATCTTGCTGGAGAGAAGAGGTATGTGCTGCTGCCTGCTGGAGCTCCCGCGCGGTCTGTAATGCAGAGCGCTGGGAGATGATGTCATCTCCCAGTGCTCTGCATTATTACCAAAGAGCCGACAGTGACGATGGAGCTCAGCAGCTTTACATGTCTATGCCGAAGAAGGCAGAGACCTCTCCTCTGTGGTCTCTCCATGTTGTTGCGGGCGCCAAGCAGGGGGGCAGGGGTGACTGGCGAGGCTAATAAAAAATAAAAAAAAACAAGGAAAAAAGTGATCCTAGCAATGCCAGGCGCCCCTCTCTGAGTTGCGCCTGTAGGCAGGTGCCTACTCTGCCTTATTACAAATCCAGCCCTGTTCTTCAACTCTTTATCACGCCTAAGTGCAACTCTCCAAGGAGTTGAAAGCCCAGTTTAAATCAGTAGTACTTTTTATTTGTTTCCCTATGGTGCAGATGGCTTTCCCCAAATTGCTCCACTATTTTTTCTGTGTATACATAGCCCTAAATGAACAGAAACAGGGCATATTTATCAGTTTATCAAGGTGGTCAGCTGTCCAGTGCCTCCTGTGATTATGATTTAACCTTGAAGAGCACAGAGCAGTGGTTCCTAACAGGCTTATTGCCACATTTATGTTGCGCAGCACCAAGCTTATTATGTAAAACCTTTCTAAATACTTCACTTTTGAATTTGAGTTTGGCTTTTGTGAATGCCTCACAGCCCTATAATGAAAAAAGGATAAAAAGAAATGCACTGTATCTCAATCTTAAACCAAAACAAGTAAACGATACAACAACGCAAAATATCAATTTAAAAAAATCAGCTTTATTAAGAAGAAAAAATATATATATTGGTGGGTATAAGAAATCAAGGGGAGAAATCGCCAATATAATTCTCTGATTAAATCGCACACCTCTAGATATAGCAAACAATAATAGACAATAGTGGATATAGTGATTAATCAATAAAAAGATATCAACCACTAATATTTTAGTAATACACACAATCAATAAAAACTATCCGGATATAGAAGGGTTAAAAAGCAAGTTGAAGTGAACCCAGCTTAGTCAATGCTGTTATACAGCTAAAAATCTCTAACTGAGATACAAATGCTCTTAACAGCAATAAGCTCCAAGCTGGGCCCCTTCCAACAAAACTTGCTCTAATTCAGATTAGTCAAATATTAGTACCTCTTATAGTAAAAACTACAGTCCACTGAGAGACAAGAGACACTGAGCCTTCAACGGATCAAATCACGGAGTTACAAAATATTGCTCCGTGAATAGATATCTAATCAGCCAAAATGGCTCAGATCAAGCTCAGCACTCAATCGGTCAGACTGCAGTCATAGCATCAATCAATCACAGTACGCTACAAAATAAATAAATGAATAAACAATATGAAATATATTTCAATACATTCATAAAATAGTTAAATAACTAAAAACATTAACGCAATGCATAAAGATCAGCCAATCACTTACATGAATAGCCAATGATTCAAAGTGTAGTCCAAAGCAATATACCCGGCCGGGAAAACATGCAACTTATAACATAAACAGCTTCTGCAACGTGTTTCACACCTCTCACGGTGCTTTATCAGTTAAGTTATATTGTTTTTGATGCGCACACATCACAGTGAATTGGATTTTACAGCTACTTGTCACAATTTAAAGAAGGACGTGTACAACTTAAAAAAGTTTGGGAACCACTAGGATAGTGAAAGTATTCTGCTTAATCCTTTAGATGCTAAAGGCAGCTCCAGTGCATTGCAGAGCAATGTGTTTAATATTTCTAGCAGCCCTAGGCTGGCTGGGTAGCAGACAAGCAAGCATAGATGGCAGTTTGATGGATGCCATTAATGGTTGGGGATTGAATTTGAACTGGAATCTAGTTGGCAAGGTGGGAAGGCTGTGTGGCACCAAAGCAAGCATTGGTCATTTAATTTATTGATAGATGATGGATGATATCAGTGGTGATGGGGACTGAAATTAGATGCTGGGATTGCACAGTGTGAAGGGAGGCTGGGTATATGTATGTATGTACGTATATGCTTATTTATATGGCGCCAAACAGTGTAAGCAGCGCCTTACAATAGTAGTATTTTACGATAAATACTGTGTCACAGTCATAGAAACAATCGGAGAGAGAGATAAGAGGAGAGTGGGAACGTGATGAAGAAAGTGATGAAGAAGTATTGATGAGTGTCAAAATTTAACAAGGGAGGGCTGCCAACTTTTGGCCTGGGGCAAAGACAATCAAGTGGCTGACTTCTGCAATTGTTCCAGCCCACCATCCCAGCCCTTTTGCTCATTTTATAATAGACACTAATGTTTTGAAGTAACACAAATATCAATCAGCAATTTAAATGAGCAGTAATAGATAGATAGATATAGGAGAAGCAGGAACGACAGAGTGTGGTAGTGATCAAATAGAGAAAATTATGGCATTAAAGCAGCACAACCTGCATTTCTGCAGTTGAGGGCAAATGACAGCCCAGCTGCCTCAAACAGACCACATCCTCTCCACTGGCACATTGAACACAACATGGAGACACACTCTTTTTTATAAAACCTTTCACTCTAAAAACAAGTACTACTATATATTCCAGTATACCTCTCTTTATACTCTCACTGTTTTAATTAAATCCCTTGTCTTGTTCTTTCAAAAGTGAATTTTAACCTGTTGTTGCTAGTGGGTTTAACCAATAATTAAAACTAATGTTCAGCCCTTGGGGTGAAATTAGTTGCCTATCAGAGATCCTGTAAGTGGTTACTTCTTTATCTATTCAGTACAGCTGTGCCTGTATCCTGCTGTCCCTGGTTTCAAAATTGAATTTCAACCCATATTCTATCTGCTTGACATTAAAAATGTAATATGAAGCTCACATGTTAATATTGTTTATTTATATAATTTCATGTAGTCTATTCTTCTATAGAATTGCAAGTTTAAGTCTGTGTTTCTATTAATCTGAATAAGTACTGCTTTACAGAAAGGGTGAAAGACTCATGGAACATCCTCCTAGTGGAAGTGGTAGGGGCTAATACGGTAAAGGAATTAAAACATGCCCATGACAGCTATAAGTATATTCTGAGAACTAGGAAAGACTGTTTTTTATCCAGGGGAGGGTTGACAGCTTTTGGTCTGGTAGACAAATACAATCAGGTGGCTATTTCTACTATCATTAGAGCCCATTGTCCCAGCCCACCCCTTTTGTTAATTTTAAAATTGGCATTAATGTTGTAAAGTAAGGCAAGTGATCCCACATAGATTACGACTGAAAGGTAGCTACATTAGTGATACCACAGAACTTACAATTTAAGTAAAGCTATACTAGTGATACCATAGAGCTTAGAAGGGAAATGGGTTATGCTCTTAGTGTAGCTCCATTTAAATTGTAGATTTTGGTATCAGTAGTGTAGCTCCATTTACAGCAGCAAGTGGGAGACTGACTGAGGCAGTGGCCCACTGACCCAGACATATGACCAGCCCAGGGGACAATTGCCCCCCTGCCCCTCAGGCCAGCCCTCCCTTTATCTGGATAGGAAAATGTGCAGACTGGATAGGCCAACTGGTTCTTAGTTGCTATCAAATCCTATCTTTTTATGCTTCTGTTGTATGAGATTATATGGTGGAGTTGTGCTACATGATGCTGTGGACCAATTTTAACAGTCTGTAATGTAACTGTACAAGAGAAAAGTGCCCATGAAAGTTTTGGCACTCAATCTATTACTTACATATGCCTGGGTAAATCATGTAGATATTCCCAAGGCCAAGATGTCTTTCTAGATAAATATAATAGAAATAGACTGTAAATGAGTCATAATATCACACAGTCTTATGTAAATGGTGTGAAGTTGCTTTGCACTGAATTGCTTATTTGACTTTGTACTTTTGCCCCATAGTATGCTGCTCAGTATGTCTACATAGACACCCTGTGGCACATACTGGCATAACAGGAACCAGAACAGGGAGCCAAAACATACTACAGTCCTAGAATATCTGTTTGTACATTATACATTTGTTAGGTAGCAAATGTTTAGTTGTAAACAGAATGCACAAATCCAACTGAAACACTTAGACAAGTATAAGGATTTGGTACAAAACCCACCTCCGTTGCATGCAGCTGAATAGCAGTGTGAATTCAATTGATGGGTTTTTTTATTTTTTTATTATTATTTATTTTTTTTGCTGCTCATTAATATAGAAAGCTATTAGATTTAGATCACCTGGATTACATTGTAAATATTTTCATGCAAGAAATGGGAAAAACAAGTGTCTAATAATTATACAAGAAAATTAAGGTAGCAATATGACACTTTACAAATACCCAGTTCTTCAGCAGCTAAGAAATAAGACCCCCACCACAGGATCACCACAAAAAAGGCTGTGTGTATGTTAGCCTACAACTACCAACACCTTCAGTTGGCCATTATCTGTCTGAGAAAAATGGGGGGTCAGGTCAGCAGCTGAAACACCGGTAACCAGCAGCTGAAGAACCACAGGTTGCCAGCCATTGCATGAACCCTTTGAGTGCAAAGCAATGTGTTCTGTACCCCCCTAGCAGTCAACGAGTTAAACTATAAAAATAATTCTTGTATTGTCTAGTGGTATAATGATCTGAGTTGAGACTCACACATTGCCACTAAGGATCACTGATTTATACTCATAATAAACCATTGAATTCCAGGAACAATTTGTGAGACTCCACTCCAATATGTAAAGCCCGTTGCCTACCTGATGGTGGCTGGTGCAAATCCAGCCCTGACTGCCTGCACCCACACATATGCTGAAGCTGTTTCTCAGCCTCAAGCTGGGGAGGAGCTTACTCTCCACTTTGATGTTTCCTTTCTGGTTCCAGTATTCAGTACTCTATTGACTGAAAGGAGGTTAGGTACAGCACTGCACTTCCCTTTACTTCCTGCATTAATGCACTGTATGTTGGGACACTTAAAGGGAAGAACAGTCAGTGTGAGGCGAATTAAACCTAGGCTGACCATACCTCACCTTTAAAAAGGGACACACATGAAAAATGCATACTACAGGGTTGCTTTGATTTTGGTGCACTCCTGAAATATGCCTCTTTCCTATGTGTCCCTTTTTAAAGGTGAGGTCTGGTCAGCCTAATTAAACTCTTTGTTTGCTAGAATATGCAATTCATTGGGAAGCACTGTGCTGTGCCCTGGCACTCAAAATGTTAATCTTGCTATAAGATTAACTTACTGTACCACTTACCCTTAAACACCACCATATCCAGATTAAGCAGCAGATATTTGTTGTTGCTTTTAACACTTGCATTACTTAACCCTTTGAGTGCGAGTGGTGTACAACACATTAAACTGCAATGTAAACCCCTCTGACAATGTTAATAACTAGTCCATTAAATTTGTCAGACTTGATAGGCACCCCCAGTGAGAGCCAGCAGTTGTGGCGTTGTCCCCCCTGGGGATTCACACCTCAAAGGCTGGCCCTGCATAACTGATAGGGGTCTGCGGAAGGGTGCACATGAGCTGGACCTCTTGGGGACCCAAGCCCAGTAATACTTGCAGACCCTGTAATTACACCATTTTGCAGAGCCTACAGGCTGCAACAGAGGAAGTGGGGGACTGTGCAACAAATTGGATGCACCCCTCTGCTTAAGTGTTCTCTGACTGGCTAAAGATGATGTGATGTGCATCATCTTGGATGTCAACATGTTTTTCTTTATTTTGCATGGCTACATTTTCCTAGTTCTACATATAATCTAACTGAAGTTAGCTGACTGTAAATATGACACGGACTCGCTCTTCTCCCACATTTTTAGAATTATTTATATCTTCCAAATATTAACTATTATGTTATCTTGTATTTAAATATTATTTCTGTTTAAACCTATTAATGGCAAAATAAGTGACATGTACATATTGAAAATAACAGACAATAAAAATGAGTGTAATTGTAATCGATACTTCCAAAGGTGCTCACGCACTGCTGAAAGGCACTGGAGGAAATCTCGCTCCACAGACTTCATACACTACAAATTTATTCTCCGTTCTTATAGCTATTACCTCTCCCTGGCCAAACAGTCATACTTCTCCTCTCTAATTTCTAATCTTTCCAACAAACCAAAACACCTTTTCTCAACCTTCCACTAACTTCTCCTCCCAAGACCTCGCCACCCACTTAAAGGAGAAGATCGACTCCATCAGACATGAAATCTCATCACTTTCACTCACAACTATCCAGCATAGCCCTACCATCTCCCCCCCATACACACTAAGCCTTCTCACCTGTCAGATGAAGTTTCTCTTCTCCTCACTCGCTCAAACCTAACAACATGCCCTCTTGACCCAATCCCATCTCAGCTCACTCAATAACTTTCACATCTACTAACACCACCCCTTACTGACTTATTCAACCTTTCTCTGTTAACCGGCACTTTCCCATCCTCTTTTAAACATGCACTAATCACACCCATTCTAAAGAAACCCTCCCTGGACCCAAACTCACTGTCAAACTACCGACCCATTTCTCTACTCCTGTTCACCTCCAATCTCCTTCAGTGTCTCGCATACAACCAGCTCACTAAATTCCTCTGCTCCCATTTCTTGCTAGATGCCTTGCAATCTGGATTCCGTCCTCATCACTCCACCGAGACTGCCCTCACTAAAGTTGCCAACTACTTGCTCTCCGCAAAGTCAAAAGGCCACTACTCCCTTCTCATTCTCCTGGACCTGTCAGCTGCCTTTGACACAGTAGATCACCCACTCCTCCTCCAAGCCCTCCACTCTCTAGGTCTCAGTGACACTGCCCTCTCTTGGTTTTCATCCTATCTCTGCAACCGCTCCTTCAGTGTGTCCTACTCTGGCTCCACTTCCCCACCCCTCCCACTGTCTGTCGGAGTGCCTCAGAGCTCAGTCCTGGGCCCCTTGCTTTTCTCAATTTACACTGCATCCCTTGGCAAATTAATAAACTCCTTTGGGTTTCGCTATCATCGCTATGCTGATGACACTCAAATCCATCTTTCCTCCCCAGACCTCTCCCCTTCCCTCCTGTCCCAGGTGTCTGACTGTCTGTCTGCTGTGTCTTCCTGGATATCCTCCCGTCAACTCAAACTTAACCTTGGCAAAACCGAACTAATTATCTTCCCTCCCTCTTCTACCAGCCCTACCACAGACATTGCCCTCACTGTCAACAACACCACCATCACACCAACCCCTACAGCACGCTGCCTGGGGGTCACATTTGACTCCGCCCTATCCTTTATTCCCTACATCCACTCAATCTTCAAATCATGCCGCCTCCACCTCCGCAATATCTCTAGAATTCAACCCTTCCTCACCCAAGACACTACTAAAATACTAATCCAAACACTCATCATGTCCTGTCTTGACTACTGTAACTCACTACTAACTGGCCTTCCTCTCACCCGACTAACCCCACTACAGTCCATAATGAATGCCGCTGCATGACTAATCTACCTCACCCACCACTTCTCTAACACCAGCCCCCTCTGCCAATACCTACACTGGGTCCCACTAGCACATAGAATTAAATTAAAAATTCTGGTGCTAACTTATAGAGCCCTTACTAACACCTCCCCCCCCCCCATATCTCATGTCTCATTTCCAAATACACTCCCACACACCATCTTTGTTCTGCACATGACCTTCTCCTCTCCGCAGCTCTTATTACATACTCCCACTCCCGCCTACAGGACTTCTCCTGTGCCGCACCCGAGCTCTGGAATTCCCTCCCCTGCCCCATCAGACTCTCCCCTAGCCTTCAGATCTTCAAACGCTCTCTGAAAACTCACCTCTTCAGGGAAGCATATCAACGACCTCCATAAACATTATCCCCAAGAAGCACCCCTTCCCTGGGCCACTGCACTCAATAGCACTTCTCTCTCCCACCCACTGACCGGCAGCTCATGTGGCAGGAGACACTTCCACCCAAGAGCACTTTCACCTTTTGAATCCAACCTACCTTCCTCTAGACTGTAAACTCTCATGAACAGGGCCCTCTGATCCTTCTGTTCTTCACATATGATTTACTATTTAATATCTCTGTATGTCTATTCCCTATTGTACAGTGCTGCTGATTAAGTTGGTGCTATATAAATAAAGAATAATAATAATAATAATAATTGTGTTTATTCTCTTTTCTATTTTGCCTAATGATGGACTTGTTATACATATGGTAAGAACAAGGGGGAAATATACAAAATGAATAGGATTTATTTACTGAGACAACAGGCAATTCACATAAGTACCAGGTGTAGCTGAGATCACCAAGACTACAAGATTCAAGAAATGTGTTATAAGGAGCAGTTAGTTTTATTGTTAAAATGTAGTGTATTTAAGTAAAAGTGAAATGTACTTCTACAATTTTGGATAATTTAGGATTCAAATTGAACATTTGCGCCTCCTGAAAATGCAGATAAGGAAGTATTTCTAAGTAAATATGAGTGTTTGTAAGGGTTTATTATTTTGACCAGGTACTTGACAATATAAATACAGTTATTAATGTCTGTATATAAGTAAGAAAATATGCCTTCATAAAACAAATATAGTGTGTTTTTCCAAAAAACATCAGTATTACAGCTGTCTGCAATGAATGTTGCAGGTTACCATCTCTGCAAATTCTGTCCTGCAGTAACTCCCAGAAAATCTGATCACTTTAATAATAATATATATCTAAAATTGCCTATACTTATTTTTTTTTCATTTTCCCCTGTTTTATTACACTTTTATGCTCCTGACAGTTTCCAGGGAATTTTCCAGTCAGATGACTATCAAAGCGGAATGGTGATACTATGCAACACTATCCCTGTAGCACTCATGGTCTGTATGCTGTATGGTTTATATTGAATCTGTTTAAAATTGTTCCCCGTTCCTGCTTTCATAGTCCCTGACAGAAATCGCTCTGCAAAGAAATTCAAGGAGCTCACTGTCAGAGACGTAAAAGTAAAAATTTGAGATGAAGATATAAAAAAAACAAACAAACAGACACTAGCACTAGCATAATATGTAAAGTCAAAATAAAGGGTTATTATGCCTTTAATTAAGTGTATTTCTTTGCTGGGTTTAATTATACATTCTGTGCCTTTGTACAGGCACATGTATTGTTCCTATTGGGTGTCTAAATGTATGGTATTTCTCTTGTGCTTAAAGGAGGCTTATTTTCTTTTACTAAGTCTACTGATATGAGGGCAGACTTAGGCCAATATTTCCCCTTTTTCTTCTTTGTGATTGGCTTGGTTGGGGGAAGGTTACTCCAGGGCACATTCAGCTCCCTACTTAAACTCACCTCCCAGCAAATGGGCACATTGAAGGCAATAGGATACCATCATTAGACATTTTTTAAATAAATTTGGCCCATAAACCCCAAATCATTATGATTCATACTCCAAATCCTATACTTGTTTTTAATCCTTATTTCCCGTTCAAGAAATAATTTCTTAAACTACTTTTTAAAATAAAAAGTGAGCACTTTTATTAAAATCCATCCTTTAGTCTGTTTTGAGACTAAGCAAAAGGAAGCAAAAGAGGAACAATTCTAAAGCAAGCCAAAGCCCACATTATTTAAATGTTGTTTTTCACTGCTTGAATACTAGAGGGTTCTCCAGCACATTGTGGTATTGTCTTGGAGACCTCTTATGTATTTAAAAGGTTATAGGCTCCATTTAACTCACTGAGGATTTTGGGAATTTTTGTTGGTCTTCTATGGTCCAGTTAGTTTGTCCAAGAATTGCTGCCCTTTAACATTTTGCTTACAGTCTGTAATGACATAATTTAGTTGGTCATTTCAATTTTAATGAGAGTAAGGAGTGGTGTCATGTTCACAAACATCAGTTTGATATTGATTTTTCCATATTTTTGTTTAGTGGCTACCATATACTTGATTGCTTTTTTTGTTTATTATAGTGAGAGCTTCCCATTTGGCGTTGTCTCATCTGCTTTCTATTGATTCTTGCCGATCTCATATAGCTGAATGTATTCCTTTCTTTGGAGAGTGATAAGCTACTTATTTCTTTTATTTTTAATTTGGCCTCACTTGGTTGGGTTTATGGTCTTTTTTGTATACATCTCATGATATTCTCATATAGCTTACATTGGATTTATTATTTTCCTGTTTCTGCTGTTTTATTTATAGTAAAGTTCTGCTCTTTATTGATGTATGTATTGACCTTTGATATGTTTTTTTTGGAATCATTTATAGCAGGAATGCAGGGATGATGGGAATTGTACTTCTCAACAGCTGGAGGAACTCCTTTTGCCCAGGTTTGATTTACTGTTTGTATAGTTTATCCTCGCTAGACAGCGGTGGAACTACGGGGGTTGGGGGTGGGGCAGAGGGATCAGTTGTGATAGGGCCAGGCATCCAAGAAAGCCTATGGGCCAGAGGACCCAATAAGTTCTAGTTACTCCCCTGGGAAAATATTTTTGCGTTATGGGGCCCAAAAATATTGACACCAGGGCCCTCCATTGACTAGTTATGCCACTGTATATAGATCATAATTTCCTATGACAAACTGGGACATAAACTGAATTGTAGACACCATATAAGGGCAATTTATATTTAAGGATGCTACCACCTGTGTATTCTTGCCATTAAAGTAATGGGAATTTGGGGAAAATACATTTGTCCTCTATGGACCAGTTGGTTTGACCCAGTCTTGATTCACTTTTTTCTTTCTTAGAAAATGCGGTACTGTTACAAGATGAACCCCCTTTCCCTCAGCTATAGGGTTAATATGAATGCTGTCAGGCTGAGATGCAAGAGTTAGGTTATTAGCTCCTGTACCAGGGACTGTTACAAAGACCAGGGGGAGATGCACTAATGGTTGATACACTGGTGATTTGATTTTGTTGATATGTTCATAGCACTTTGACATTCAATGTAGACACACATCACTATTTTCACAAAAATTTAGGGATGCAAGGGGAGGGGAGGAGAAAGACCCCATCAGCATACAGGATTGTTGAACTGTTGTTGATGTGGAAGGTATGCCCTCCTCACACTTTACCAGCACTGTGACAATGATGAATTCTGACAGCATTCTCTCTGCTTCTGCACTTGGCCAGTAGGGGAATGGAGAGAACACTTTCAGCACCATGGACAGCATGGACATATTTGAACTCGGTGCCATTCCAGATGCTCTTCATGGTTGAGAGGAAGCACCTGGAGGCCCCGATTTCACTTGGGGCAACAGACAGCTATTCAGTCCTTTGCTACCTATGAGTCTCCTGGTCCTGATGGATTCTAGTGGAGTGGTTTAAAAACTACGCTGACATTGCCACCAAATAACAGTATCACAACTAACTCATCAGAAGCAGGTCTGATGGACAGGACTGTAAATGATGGAGCCACAGGATACCACAGAGAAGACAACTAAGCACCCTGTAAGGAGTGAGCAAGGTAACTAAATGAGAATCCCAAGGGATAGGAAGCAGAATGAACAGGCAGAGAGAGAGAGAGAGGGAGAAAGTAAAATAGGGACAGGCGAAAAGTCAGCAATATTACATCAAGCAAGGTGAATAAGCAGACAGAAGAGTATCCAGGGACAAGCCAAGGGTCAGTAAGAGTAAATCAAGCAACATGCATTAGTAGACAAAGAGTATCCAGGGACAGGCCAAGGGTCAGTAACAGTTCCTCAAGCAGATAGATCACTAGGCAGAAGATAATCCAGGGCAAGCAAGGGAATACGGAATACAGGCCAAAGTCAAGAAGAACTGGAAGCACAAGATAACTAGGCACATGAACGTTATAATTGTGTGCCGAAGAATGCAGAGTGCGGCTTAATATAGGCCCTAACTGGAAGTTCGGTCTGGATATGGCATCACCACACAGAGTGCGATGACAAGCAATCAAAGAATAAGTAAGTGAACAGAGGAAGCCACAGACCACCCGGGCATGGCAGTGAGAGGAAAGTGACACTCCCCCCCTTCTAAGACCACCTACAGAGGCCACAAGAAGGCTTACTGGGAAATCAAGTATGTAACCGAAGACGGAGAGAAGGGGCTTGCCAATTAACCCAGTACTGGACACGGTTGGGAACCTATCACAGTGCCTGTGATTCCTGTCACTCTCTGTTGTGGATGTCACTGATTTGCTGACTGAGTTTGACCCGCCTCCTGATGACCTTTTTATACCTGGCTATCTCTCTGGTCAGTTGCCCTTTCGTGGTGTTCCTGAGCCAGTAGTGCTTTTGCTGTGTTCCTGTGTTCTGAGTTCCTGTGTACCGATTCGGCTTGTCCTGACTATTCTCCAGTGTTCCTGCCTGTGTATGATTCGGCTTGTCCTGACTATTCTCCAGTGTTCCTGGCTGTGTATGACTCGGCTCGTCTGCGGACCACCCTTGGATCCTGACCCGGCTAGTCTGACGTTCCTGCCTGTGTATGACCCGGTCCGGCTGACTTCCTGCTCCGAAGATCGACTTCCAGCTTGTTCCAGTGACCTGCGTTCCAGTTGTCGCCGTCGCGACATTTTCCAGTCCTTGCTGCCCACGAGTGTGCCATTGCCTAGCCTGGTGATTCCTTCGATAGTGCTGTGTCTCGTTCAAGTGCAGAGCTGTGTGTATTCTGTGGGCCTTCCTCTCCTTGCAGAGCCTGACCGTAGCGTTGTAGCCTCGAGTAACGTTACAGAGCCTTGCAGTAGCGCTGAAGCCTCGAGTAAACGTGCATTTTAACTCTTGCAGTGCTGCCTCATATTCACTCTCTATATCTCCAGTACAAGCCTTGTTACAAGTGATACTGCTGCTGAGTTGGTCGCTCTCCGTCGGCAACTCTAGTCTTACGTTGCAGAGTGTTCACGAAGCTTGGGCCGTTTGGGCGCTAAAGGCTCTCCGGTGTTGGTTACCGACGAGATCGTATACCCAGAGTGTTGGCAGAGAGGTTCAGTGTTGGCTATTCGGTACTAAGCCCGAGGGGGCTAGTGGTTTTGGCTCTAGCATTACTGCATTCGATTACACTTGAGGAGGCTCTTAGCTCTTGCATTGCAGGCCGATTTCCATATTGCCCTAAGGGGCTATTCGCACTTGCACATACTAAAGCAGTTCCTGTAGCTACGCCCGTGGGGGCTAAGTTGTTACCCATTCTGCTTATCATTTACCACCTTGGCAAGGCAGCTCGTTCCTCTGCACCTGATGAACTTCGTCTGTACAGCACAGCCTATTTAACATCAAGGGCGTGTCAAACTTCCACATCTGAGACTGAGTATATTTGGACTTTAACCCCTTTGGGGCCTATACCATCCTAGGGCATACTGACTTGCATTTATGTCCATAATACTATTTTCCTTGTATTCTCTCAGTTTACATTATCTGTATATTACCTACCGCCTCTAGAGGGCGTGAGTATCATTATTCACTTTAATAAAGTGTGTTTTATTTTCACTTATTGGTTTGAGTGTCATAAAAACCGTAACAGTACGAAAGGGCCATGACCTCAGACGGTAAGGGTGAAAGTAATCCTCTGAACATCCACTGGAGAATGGATGTCCAAGAGCAGCGCCTGGACCAATTGGCACTGGCTCTACAAACGTTGCTTGAACGTACAGTACATTTGGACAAGTCTGGTCCGAATCCGGTGGTCCCCCCAGTCGTGACACCGGAGAATCCCTCGGTACCCATCAGTACTAACACAAGAGGGTTATCGGCAGCGGTACCGTTACCCCTAAGATATGATGGCGAACCCTCCTTAAGCAGAGGTTGGCTGGAACGATGAGGCCTTACTTGCTGCTTTTTCTCAGGGCCTGGCTGAACAGATCAAGGACGAGATAGCAGCTCGAGATGTACCCAGCGAGCTGGACGAGTACATTCACTATGTCATGCTAATAGATTCTCGCATCCGGGAGAGACGCTTGGCTAAAAGGACCAAAGCAAAGAGTTATGGTCAGAACCAGTTCCTTAAACCACCCACTCCACCCGTGCTGCTTGAGCAAACAGCTGATGGCATTGAACCTATGCAATTAGGTTTTACTAGGCTCACGAAAGAGCAGAAGCTGTATCGTAGAAGGCAAGGCTTATGCCTATATTGTGGCAAACCAGGTCATATATTACGCAATTGTCCTGTAAGGCCGGGAAACGAACGCACCTAGGGTACCTTGGGGGACAGGCCCTAGGTGGTGTTGAACAGTCCCTAGAGACTTGCACCACTAAACCCACCATCCAGGTGGCTTTTGCCTGGACTGACAAGGTCATAGAAGTCTTAGCATTGGTGGACTCCGGGGCAGCCGGATACTTCATGGATCAGTCCTTTGCTGAGTTGCAAGGCATTCCGTTATGTAAAAAGGACTCTCCTGTGGCTATAGAGGCCATTGATGGCAGACCCCTGGATCCTGCTTTCATTACATTCGAGACTATCCCAGTGTCTATGACTGTGGGGGCTTGTCACAGGGAGCAGATACAATTTCAGATCATTCGTTCCCCACATCATTCAGTTATTTTGGGGTTCCCGTGGTTGCAGACACACAATCCCCAATTTGACTGGCAAAGGTGTGAAGTTAACTCTTGGTCGGAGTATTGTAACAAGAATTGTCTTTCTCTCCCTATTAAGATTATGTGTACCTCTCCAGCTGTGCCAACAGAATATGGACAATTCAGTGACGTGTTTAGCAAAGGAGAGGCCAGCGCATTGCCTGACCATAGGCCATATGATTGCGCCATTGATTTGTCTCCAGGGGCCGTGCCTCCTAGGGGGCGTACTTACCCACTGTCCTGTGAGGAAAATAGGGCGATGGAGGAGTATATCACAGATGCCCTGGAGAGGGGAATCATTCGAAAATCTACGTCTCCGGCTGGTGCCGGATTCTTTTTTGTAAAAAAGAAAAATGGGGAACTCAGGCCTTGCATTGACTACCGTGGGTTGAATAAGCTGATGCCCAAGAACGCCTATCCCATTCCACTTATTACTGAATTATTTGACAGATTAAAGGGCTCTTCGATCTTTACCAAACTTGACTTACGAGCCGCCTATAATCTAGTCAGAATTAAAGAGGGTGACGAGTGGAAAACGGCGTTTAATACCAGAACAGGGCATTATGAATACCTGGTGATGCCATTCGGCCTATGCAATGCGCCTGCAGTATTTCAGGAACTGATTAACGATATTTTACGTGACTTGCTTCAGTCCTGTGTGGTTGTGTATCTAGATGATATACTAATTCATTCTGCTAACCTCGCCCAACACATTAAAGATGTCTCAGAAGTCTTGCTCCGACTTCGCAAGCACAAGTTATTCTGTAAATTGGAAAAGTGCGAATTCCATACTTCTCAAGTACCATTCCTGGGGTTCATTATATCCAAAAATGGCATTGCCATGGATCAGGAGAAGTTGGCTGCAGTTCTGCAATGGCCTCGGCCTAAGGGATTAAAAGCCGTTCAACGATTCCTAGGTTTTGCGAATTATTATAGGAAGTTCATCAAGAACTTTTCCACAATTGTAAGGCCATTGTCAGACTTGACTCACAAGGGCGCTTCTCCCTCTCAGTGGTCTGAGGCAGCTGAAAACGCATTTGTTACCCTGAAATCTGCCTTCGCATCTGCTCCTGTACTGTCCCACCCTAATCCCTCCCTGCCGTTTACTTTGGAGGTTGACGCTTCCGATGTTGGGGTTGGGGCGGTGCTCTCCCAACGTCCTGTGGGAGGTGGAGCTTTGATGCCGTGTGGGTTCTTTTCTAAGAAATTGTCCAGCGCCCAGAGTCATTACGAGATTGGTGACAGGGAACTGTTGGCCATCATACTGGCACTTAAGGAGTGGCGACATCTCCTGGAGGGCACTCAGACTCCAGTACTAATTCTTACTGACCATAAGAATCTAACCTATCTCTCAGAGGCCAAAAGACTGTCTTCCCGACAGGCCAGGTGGGCGCTGTTTCTGTCCCGGTTCAATTTCTTAGTATCCTATCTCCCTGGTTCTAAGAATATCAAGGCCGATGCGTTGTCACGTCAGTTCGCTTCTGACACTGAGAGGGAGGAAGTCCCGGTACTCATCATTCAGCCAGATCGGATCCTGGCTACTATTCGCACTACTATAACCTCGCCACTGGGGGAGGAGATACTGGCATCACAATCACGGGCACCTCCAGGAACCCCAGTGGGGAAGTGTTTTGTAGAAGAGTCTTTCCGTACCCGTCTCTTGGAGACCTATCACGCCTCTAAAGCAGCTGGGCATATTGGTAGGGACCAATTAGTATGGTCTCTTTCGCAACTATTTTGGTGGCCTACATTGAGAGCTGACTGCGCTGCCTTCACGGCAGCTTGTACCACATGTGCCCGTGCCAAGACCCCTAGGCATCTCCCTGTGGGCTTATTACAACCTGTGCCTAACGGAGACCGTCCATGGTCTCATATATCCATTGACTTTCTGGGAGAACTACCGGCATCTAGAGGTTACAAGTTCATTCTTATGGTGGTCGACAGATTCTCTAAGATGGCACATTTTGTGCCTCTGACTGGCCTTCCATCGGCTCAGGAATTGGCGATAGTTTTTGCCAGAGAGGTGTTCCGTCTGCACGGAGTGCCCAGAGTAATTGTCTCTGACCGTGGGAGCCAGTTCGTTTCTAGGTTCTGGAGGGCATTTTGTGGTCAGATGGGCATTCAATTATCATTCTCCTCCGCCTACCATCCCCAGACGAATGGGGCCGCTGAGCGTGCCAATCAGGGACTGGAACAGTTCCTGCGCTGTTTTGTCTCCGATCATCATGATAATTGGGCTGACCTGTTGCCATGGGCAGAGTTTGCCAGGAACTGTGCGGTTAACTCATCGTCCGGGAGCTCCCCATTTTTCGTGAATTATGGTTTCCAGCCTTGTCTGCTCCCGGACTCCTTTCAGGCACAGCAGATCCCTGCTCTAGACGAGCATTTGGCACGACTTCATTCCACTTGGGCACAGGTTCAGAGGTCCCTCAGTCAGTCTTTCAGACGGCAGCAACGGCATGCTAATCGCAGACGCCTTCCAGCGGTCTCATTTCAAGTTGGGGACAGGGTATGGCTGTCATCCAGAAACCTCAACTTACAAGTCCCATCCAATAAACTGGCTCCCCGGTTCATTGGTCCATTTAGGATTATCCGCAAGATTAATCCGGTTTCTTATGCTCTGGAGCTTCCACCCTCTATGCACATTCATAATGTGTTCCATGTGTCTCTTCTGAAACCCTTGGTGTGCAATCGATATACTACTACGCCAGTGATTCCTGGGCCGGTGGACGTCCAGGGTCAAGAGGAATATGAAGTCCAGAGTATTGTTGACTCCAGGAGATTTAGAGGAAAGCTGCAATATTTGGTTCATTGGAAGGGCTATGGTCCTGAGGAACGCTCTTGGATTGATCAGGGGGATCTCCATGCTCCAAGATTAGTACGCAGCTTTCACTCTAAATATCCTTTGAAACCCAAACCTCAGGCTAGGAGAGGGGGTCTTTGAGAGGGGGGTACTATCACAGTGCCTGTGATTCCTGTCACTCTCTGTTGTGGATGTCACTGATTTGCTGACTGAGTTTGACCCGCCTCCTGATGACCTTTTTATACCTGGCTATCTCTCTGGTCAGTTGCCCTTTCGTGGTGTTCCTGAGCCAGTAGTGCTTTTGCTGTGTTCCTGTGTTCTGAGTTCCTGTGTACCGATTCGGCTTGTCCTGACTATTCTCCAGTGTTCCTGCCTGTGTATGATTCGGCTTGTCCTGACTATTCTCCAGTGTTCCTGCCTGTGTATGACTCGGCTCGTCTGCGGACCACCCTTGGATCCTGACCCGGCTAGTCTGACGTTCCTGCCTGTGTATGACCCGGTCCGGCTGACTTCCTGCTCTGAAGATCGACTTCCAGCTTGTTCCAGTGACCTGCGTTCCAGTTGTCGCCGTCGCGACATTTTCCAGTCCTTGCTGCCCACGAGTGTGCCATTGCCTAGCCTGGTGATTCCTTCGATAGTGCTGTGTCTCGTTCAAGTGCAGAGCTGTGTGTATTCTGTGGGCCTTCCTCTCCTTGCAGAGCCTGACCGTAGCGTTGTAGCCTCGAGTAACGTTACAGAGCCTTGCAGTAGCGCTGAAGCCTCGAGTAAACGTGCATTTTAACTCTTGCAGTGCTGCCTCATATTCACTCTCTATATCTCCAGTACAAGCCTTGTTACAAGTGATACTGCTGCTGAGTTGGCCGCTCTCCGTCGGCAACTCTAGTCTTACGTTGCAGAGTGTTCACGAAGCTTGGGCCGTTTGGGCGCTAAAGGCTCTCCGGTGTTGGTTACCGACGAGATCGTATACCCAGAGTGTTGGCAGAGAGGTTCAGTGTTGGCTATTCGGTACTAAGCCCGAGGGGGCTAGTGGTTTTGGCTCTAGCATTACTGCATTCGATTACACTTGAGGAGGCTCTTAGCTCTTGCATTGCAGGCCGATTTCCATATTGCCCTAAGGGGCTATTCGCACTTGCACATACTAAAGCAGTTCCTGTAGCTACGCCCGTGGGGGCTAAGTTGTTACCCATTCTGCTTATCATTTACCACCTTGGCAAGGCAGCTCGTTCCTCTGCACCTGATGAACTTCGTCTGTACAGCACAGCCTATTTAACATCAAGGGCGTGTCAAACTTCCACATCTGAGACTGAGTATATTTGGACTTTAACCCCTTTGGGGCCTAAACCATCCTAGGGCATACTGACTTGCATTTATGTCCATAATACTATTTTCCTTGTATTCTCTCAGTTTACATTATCTGTATATTACCTACCGCCTCTAGAGGGCGTGAGTATCATTATTCACTTTAATAAAGTGTGTTTTATTTTCACTTATTGGTCTGAGTGTCATAAAAACCGTAACAGAACCAGACAAGAATCAAGGATGGCATTGATGACATACTCCTCCTGTCCGTCCACAAGCACAGGCTTGGGGTTGGAAGCTCGGGAAATGCGAAGAGAGAGAGGGAGACCAAGGTTTAAGCATGGACATGTGGGAAAACCGGGTGTATACGCAAGGAAGAAGGCTGCTGTAAACTGAAGTTTTTAACTGACAGCCAAAAAAATGTCCCCAGCAGTGGACCTGGGAGCCAGGGAGTGATGTCGATCTGCCTGAATCTTGTGGCGCATCTGAGAACCCAACAAAGAGGAACAGATAACACACCAATGGTCAACCAAGGACTGCATCCGAGTCTTGGCTGTGGGTACTAGGGCAGCCCCAGGACAAAGAAGTAGCACCATAGGATTGTAGCCCAAGGCAGCAAACAATTGTGAAAATCCTAAGCATGTATGGTGGAGGGTGTTGAAAAACAGCTCTGCCATGGGAAGAAGGCAAGACCAGTTATCCTGTTGGTGGTTGCAGAAACTGCATAGGAAATACTCCACGCCTATGTATTAATGGTATTCCCATTCCAGGAGAAGGCAATAGAGATGCTGAGCTGTTGACCAGGGCTTCTGGGGATAGCTACTGCCTTATGGGGCCTCCCTTACTACCTAAGTCCTGGCATTTCCCTGTTTGTTCTGACATTCCTGGGCCATATGTCCAGGAGAACCACAGTAAAGGCATAGCCCAGACGTACGATGTCTAGCCTTCTCTTTGTCAGAAAGGTGATAGACACAGCAATCTCAATGGGTTTTGGGTTTGTGTTGGTGGAGGTAGAGGGATGCTGGAACCCAGTGGCCAGATGGATAGGAGGACGTGGTACAGGACGGCAACCAGGAATCTGGTCTCTCTCCACGCGCTGCTCGGATAAGTGTTCCAGGGAGGAACAGAGTGCCACCAAACATTCCAAAGAAATGGGAATAACCTGAGTGGTCAACTCTTCCTTCAAGCAGGTGTTCAGCCCTTTACATAAAGTGAATTTGAGGGCATTGGCAGTGGCACCTCAATCGATATCATAAGCAAGGGTGCGGAACTCCACTGTGTACTGGAACAACGATGATGTCCTTGGGTGATCTCCATCAGGCCCGTCTCAGCCCTGGTCTGACAGCCGTGGATATTGAACACAGCTGTGTACGCCATCAAAAAGGCATCAAAGTCTTCCAGGAGTGGAGACTTATGATCCAGCAAGGATGTCACCCAGGCTAGTGTTTGGTCCTTGAGGAGGGAGACGACAAAAGTAATCCTAGACAAATTTGATAAGACACAATTACCTTTACACCATAATTTATAGAGGACTACCTCCTTTAGGTACCTTGGGATATTAATTGATAATACTCCCAAAGCTTTCTTTACCCTGAAATTGTTGTTGGTGCTTGACTCTCTGTGATAAAGAAACCATGCTTGGGGTTCTTTGCCTTTGACCACCACGATCAAAGTAAATTTGATCAAATGAAAATTCTCCTAAGCATTTTGAAAATTGTACTTAACTTCCCAGTTTGTATACCCAATAATTTTTTTAGATGTCGTGACTCTAGTCTCAGTTTTAGCATCTGGGGCACTAACACAAAATGTCTGAGCCTTCAGACTGAAACTGCCACTGAAGTCTGATAGCCATTCCGTCCTGGATTACTTTGTCTATTTACAGCGGGACAACTATTCTGTGTTAACTGGTAGTTCTCTCCACATCCGGACCCTGCTTATATCTTAAAGGCCGATCTGACTGGGTCCATGAAGCCCTCTAAAATCCTGTTTTTCAAGGTATTGCCTCCTCCAATGACAAATACTATCATGCTCTGGCAGCTGGTTCCCAAAATTTTCTTCCCTGAGGGTAAATGTGTTCTCCTCTAACACCCAGTTGTGGCTGAATCCTGCTCTGCCAGAGTTTTGTAGGATTCCAGAGTTTCGGGTCTGGCCTGGTCTCCACCAATTTACTAATGACAATGCTCTCTCTTTTTTTTTAATTTTCCAGCTCAAATATGCCTTCCAAATCCAGTTTAGGAGTCCTCCATTGAGTTTTGAGTGTCATATCTTGGAGACGTTTATGAGGAAGGATATATTGGGAAAGGAGTTCTCCATTATCTACTCTGCTCTTATCTTATATAATTCCCCACGGTATATATCACCTTAGCATGATGGTGAGATTATCTTCCTGACCTAACCACTAACCTCTGAGATGATGTTCTAAGCTCTGTGCCTGAAAATGTGATATCATCCATGGATCTACACCTCACAGGCTATTTAGAATGGGCTGTAGGTTGGACAATAACTGTAATAATTGATCGACAGCCTCTGGATCTTTTTTATGTTCCTTGGTCTTGTCCGGCCATGAGAACCTTTTTGTGTAGCATATTTTCATTTCTATAGAATTAACTGGTCCTTCCATATTTCTCTAGTTCTTTGGTAGCACTTATGGGATTAGTGGCGGACATGTCTCCTGTTAGTGGAGAGAGAAATCTCCAAAGAATGATAATGTATTATGCTCAGAAGGCTATTATTCTTGGATGGAAATGCCCTCAACCCCCATCCTGAATTCAGTGACTTTGATTAATGTCGCTGTACCTTTAGACTTTTAGACTTCTCTGAGCTGTGTCTGCCCAGATAAATTTGACAGGATATTGCTGAAATGGATAAAATGTCCCTTCAACAATACACTAGTCTTATCTTAATTATTTTCCACATCATGTTCTTGATTTGAGATGGATCCTGGGGGGTGCCTGATGTAGTCAGATCCAGGGAATTATTTCTTGATTCTTTCTCCTTTTTCTTTCTTTCTCTTTCCTTCATGGTCTTTACTCTTCTATTTCTTTATTTTCCATGGTTGTATTGTATAAATGAAAACCTTGGAAAAACAAGAATTTGGCACAGGACTGAGCCCCGAGGCACCCTTATTTACACATTTAGACCAACTCTGAAAAGGTTCCATTTGCAAAACCTCTCTACCTTCCATCGTTCAACCAATTTTCTCTCCATACACAGATATCACCTCCCAAGCCAAAGCCTTTTAATTTATGTAGTCACCTGTTGTGAGACACAGTATCAAAGGCGTTTGCTAAATAGAAGTATACCACAACACCAGCAATACCCTTGTCCAAGTTACTGCTTACCCTTTTGTGGAATGCAAATAGATTGGTATGGTGCATTCTTCAGGAAACCATGCTAATCTCATTTAGAGGCCTAGATATTTTGAGTCTTATAAATGAAGGTAAAGTGTAGGTATTCTGGCAGAAAACAATCGTACAATAGGGGATAATTAAAAATTCACAGAAATTCCCCTTGATTTAAATGGTGCTTCTGATCCCTTGATTGCTATATAGTATTCAAAAAGCACTGGAAATCTCTTCAGCATTTATAGGAGTTTGATCCTACCAGACTAGACTTCTGCATGCTTCATTTTGGAGCAACAGTTCAAGGTGTCTGAGCTTCCTACTCACAGGTGAATAGTTTAGAGGGTTCACCTATAAAGCTGGCCAGATGCACAACTGAGATGATCGAAGTTAGGGATTACAAACAGCAGTTTTCTAAAAATCTTTCCCCACTAATATAATAAATGGCAATGAGAAAGGACAAGACCTGCAGCATCTCCAGCAATTCTGTTCAAGGTGGCCTCCTGTACATTAATGCTCCCTGTTAGAAGCTTATACAAATTATATTTGGCTATTACCTTAAGTAGGATGAACAAAACTTTTAATTATATTTTTCTGTTGGAAAACACTATACTCTAGACCAGGATTAGCCAGTTGATGGACCTTTAGCTTATGGGGACTACAACTCCCATCATCCCCACCCAACCAATGGCTCAATTGGATGATGGTAGTTGTAGTTTCCAGCAGCTGATGGTCCACTGCTTATGACCCCTTACCTAGACCCTTCTAAAAAAATGTTAGCAGTTACAATGACCTGCAATCTGTTACCTGATATATTTTAACCCAATAATCTAATCTTTGGAATGTAGTACTAACTAGCATTCAGATGCATCTGATAATGAGACTGTGTTAACTACATGGGTGCTAGAAAAGTCTCCAACAGGACATATCTAGCATCCAAGGGTTATAAGGATTTAAGTGTTAGTGATCCTAACAGATTTCAAATGAATCGAAAAGGTTTTCACAATAAATATTTTAAGAACAAGTCATTTAGTCTGTGGTCTTATAGAAGTTGTGTGATCGTCTACTGTTAATGTAGTAGATGTATTCAAGTATATATATATCTTTTAGAAACCAATATATTTATGAAATGGTTTAGCTTGTTTTTTTTTTTTTGTTTAAAGGGGCAGTATACCATAGTTAGGAAAAAGAGTACTTCCAATGTTGGGAGATATTTATCTCAAACTTTATTAAAACATTTTAATTGATGTTTTTCAGTACTGTAACAGGCTGTGAAAAGCCTCTAACAAGGTTACAATGGGCTCTATGGGGATATCCCATTAGCACAAAAATGATAACAGACATCACCCTGCTTAAAGAAAAATAGTGACTTTGGAAAAGTAAAGCTACTATATTAGTATAACCTATCAATGATTGTCATTGTCAGCATGACTTATCCTTTTATATAAATTAAAGGGATAGTAATGTTTCACAAAAAAACAGCTCCAATTAATCTTCATAGTATTTGGGCCATGGAGAGTGTTATTTCAATACTGTCATAGTTGCAGTTCAAGAGTAATTGAATGATAAAGTATCCCCCTCCCGCCACTTCATATAAAAATAAATAAATAAATAAATAAATAAATAAAATAAAATAAAAAATTCTAATGCACTATATACATTTACACATACATTTGCATACACTAAGGTGAGTTATCTCTGTAAGCTGTCCTTTCTATCTGTTTCTATCTATCTCCATTAGCTTATCCTAGCAGCTTCTTACTGTCACTTTTATCGCATATGAATGTTTCATTGCACATATTTCTTTTATATTCCAGGCCTTAAGAGGTTAATTAAGGCTTTTACACACTCTGTTTCCAACTGATTTTTCCTCATCTGGCCTGTGGGGGTGGTTACATGTTACCTATAAAGGCTGACTGAGCTTCAGTTCTTTTGTATAGGTAGCCACTCAATGCAGGCATACAGGGCAAGTACACTTACACTTTTTTAAACATTGTTTGTTACTTGTTTTTAATTGAATACTTTGGGACCTTCACACATTCAACAAATTATATAAAAGGGTCCCCCTCCAACGGGTTACTATAACATGTCATCAGGGAGCATTTCTAATTTTATTAATTTTTGTTTTTCTTTTTTTTCTAGATAGGGACATCAAGTGTTCAGAGTAGGTACTTGCCATACTTGAGGAAGCTTGGTGCGGTTGGCAAGCTTATTCCTTTTTTTTGGCCAAAAATGTTGGCACCAATGTCTCAAATTTATTCACAGTGTTATTATATATGCCTAATACAGGGTGCACTAGTCACAAGTATACTGGAGGAGCACAGGTTTATTGTCTGTTCTATATATATATATTTTTTTTTTTTTTTATGTTTTTTATATTTTTTTTAACCTGTTTTGGACACTTTTATGCCTCTGACAGTAGTTCCCCAGTTCTCTGTTTCTAGAAAGTATGCTGGTCAGTCGACCGTCAAAGCAGGACAGTGAAACAATGTAACACAATCACTGAGTACTCTGTATGCTATCATATTACATTGCATCCTTTCTATATTGAATCATTTTCCTTTTTTTTTCAAAGTCCCTGACAGAAAGCTTTTTGGAAATAGATCCAGGAAGCATAGTGTCAGGATATAAAAAATGTAAAACAGGTGAAGACAATCCCACCCCTAACACAAATGTATAGGCATTTTGGCTTTACATACTCTGTATCTGCACAACATATAAAGTCAAAATCAAGAGTTACTATCCATTTAAAGTCTCCAGATCTTATTAAGCATCAATTTATTCTAACATAGATTCCTTTATGTAACTGTTTGATGTATAACATACTTTTTAAGGCCCTTTTCATGCTGGTTACTTTATGACAGTGTTAGTCACCTGAGCTAAACTTACCCTTGTGAAATAAATTGCCTTAATTTGATTTTGACATGGACAATTTCAGCTTCATGTAATGCACCCTCATATGCATCGTGCTGCAAGGATAGATGCCTTCATGCTTTGGACATATCCAAGTTTCAGCATGCTGGACAGTGGCCTATGATCTGCCATGTAGATTTTTCACACAGGGAGGACACTGGAGGTTGAAATTCTGAGCACAACCTCCAGCTACCCAAATCATGACGGTCAGCCTTCTGACACACCTCCCCATTCCCTCCATGCCAGAGAATCACCAATGGACTGCAGGCATGCTCTAAAATGGAGCACACTAAGTCACTGATCAAGGTCTAAAGTATACCAATGGTTGAATGTGCATGTCCATCAAACCAGCATACAGGTAACTGTTTCTACCTTACTGCATTTAATTAATTTGGGCCTGAGGCAGTTTTAACATGTATTACAAAACCAAATAAACCTTTTGGACACCAGTTAGAGCTATGCTAACAGATTAAAAAAATAAAAAACAAAAACATTATATTTTTTTAGCTTTATTAACTTTTTTTATGTAATGTAAAGTCTCCCAGTATTGGGAGTATCCTTGTTTTACTCTGCAGGAAAAGCCTGTTAACCCTTTAAGTGCCATAATGGTACGCACCGCACTCAAAGGGTTGACATTTCACGTTTTAATAATAATAATAATAATAATAATAATAATAATAATAATAATAATGCTCCTTTAATAATATTTATATCAGCTTATCAGGTAGATGAAAGTATTTTACAATTACAGTTTATATATGTATATTTTATAGATCTGTAAAGCTTTAACCCCTTATATCTTAGAGACATGTCTAACTGCTAAGAAGTTAACCTTTTGAGTGCCAGAGGAGTGTGCAACATGCTGCGGAGCAATGTATTGCTCACCCCTCTGGCACTCAAAGGGTTTATACTAGCAATGTTTAGAAATGATTTATGTGAGCATCTGTGGCCCAACTTGTTTTAAAGGGATAGTAATAATTCATTTTCAGTTTATTTCATATTGTAGACAAAAAAAATATAAAAACACAACGTAAATCATATCTCTCAAACCTTTACGGTTTCACTGAAGTCAGCGAACCGTCTGATTGGACGGTGGCTCTTCAGCAGAGCCGATATTGCACTCTTTAGCAATACATACTTCATTGGAATGGTCTACAAAGTGTGCTTGCAAGCCAGGCACGCGTTGTAGACCATTCTTTGAGACATAAGACTTGCATCATTTTTTAATATTTTTTTAATGTCTACAATATGAAATAAACTGAAACTATCCCTTTAAACATAATTTATATATAAACTAGATCTCTTAGCAAGCAAAACTCTGTAATTTAAAAGATTCAATAACAAAAAAAGTCACATTTCAGACATGACATAAAGCACAACAAAACTAATGTGATTAGCTGATGAAATATCTGGAATAAGTATGAGGCCAATTAATGTGAGATAAGGCTGTACGTGGATAATGACAAATGCCCTGGAAATTAGCTTTGTTCTAAGTCCTAAACTGTACTTTAACATGCTGGTCTTCTTTGTTCTTGAAATACAATATCACATGCACTTTTGTTCATCAAACTTTTGATGTGCAGATGCAGATATTTCAAAGCAGCAATTTATCACTCTACAGCATCCTGGTCATGGAAAAATCCCTAGAATACTCGTCCTACAGCTATTATATGTTCTGATTACAGCAAACCCTGATAGGCAAATTATTAAGAAAGGTCCTTTTCCCTTTAAACGTGCCTCATTAGTTTATTTCTTTAAGGGATTCTATTACATTGTGCTTTAAGAAAAAAAAGACAAGGTTCAAAGAGAACGAGACCAAATATAGAACACAAGAAAATTGCAGACTTCAACTTTTTGCTTATAATAAAAATAGCTACTCTACGACTCATTGTTAATTGCAGAAGAAATAGACCTTAATAAGATATATAACATCAGTATTAAAGTGGAACTGTCACTTTTGAGCAAATAGGTGATGTTGAAAGAGCTCTCAAAAGAACCTATATTTATACATATTTTTTAATTAAGTAAGAGTTCATGAGATATTTAACTTTATTTAGTTGTCAGTTTATGCAAACACACAGTACTGGCTGACATGCCTGACAGACTAAAATCCCACACTAGCCGCCACCCTATACTGGTCAGTACATGCTCATTTGCGTAATCTGGCACATAAAAAACTGAAATATCCCTGAAATAAAAATAGCTAACATAAATATATGTAAAAAGCTTTTTCAAAATCCCTTATTTATTACAAAGTGAAAATTTAATTTTTAACACCTTTGAATACTACAGACTTTCATACTCAAGCATCCAATGATATTGCATTTTCATGTTTATTTCAAATTATTAAACACCATCATGATCATCACCAAGTGCATCACCATATAGATAGCATTTTGCTTCTGTGCACAGTTTTTCCAGATGGGTAATCATCACCACCCACTAAATAGTGCAGAGTAGAATTCAATTAACTGCATTAAACAGCTGTTATTGTGAGCAACAGAATAGCCTGCAGAACACACAAGCTCCATGAATCACAAAATAAAATGCACCCAGTGCACTGCCCAGAAGCCCACACTAATAAGATAATTGCTAATCATTCAACAATTTGTGAACCTTGACTTAAAGGAAAGACCAGAATCTTTGCTCAGCCTTAGGAACATTTCATTTCTAAATCTCTGGTCCTGTTTATCTGATGTATAGATATAGTTATTTGGAGACTGATGTTCAATTAAGAGCTGTGGGGAGATTCTCTAGGCGGCGATACTATGGCAAAGTGTGTCTGGCGGGATCACTTGGCCATGCAGAATAAGACACATTTCTCCATATGCACTAAGAGTTATATAGGCAAGGGGAGAGGGGGGAGACTTTAGTATATAGGGTTGGTGTAATGCTGGGGATGTGTTATGGAGGCAAACAGAGAGGGTGTGCTCAGATTTCAGCACCAAGAACAGCAGCAGAAGCAGCCCACACTCAACCTTTTGAATACTATTGGAGTAAGCAACAGATTGCAGAGCAATGCATTGCTCACAATTGTGGTACTCAGTGAGTTAAAGGAGCAGTAAACTTTTTTTTATGAAAACACATATTTTATAGATCTTTTCCTGCTGAATAAAACAGTGGTACTCCCACTGCTGTCAGACGTTCTATTAAAATTTTGTAATAGTTCAAATATTCATGAAGTGAATTTACTGTATTTACTTCCTGATAGTTCTAACTGACAGGAAGTGACAGGAAGTTTCTATCACATTCTATGGAGAACTGAATATCACTGACTTTCTTGACTTTCCTTTCCATTATAATGTAACAGGAAAAACTAATTAGAATTTGACCACTAGAGGGCACTGCTAATGTAAAAAAAATGTGGGTTTAAACTGTAAGAATGATGGAAATATGAATCTCTTGGCAGTGGGAGTACCCTTATTTTACACAGTAGGAAAATCCCTACAATATATATTTTTTCATAAAAAAAAGTTTACTGCTCCTTTAAGGTCTTCCTGCCTGCTTTGAACATCGCGCTAAAGAGAGGAGGGAGGAGGAACTTGGATGACAGACCCATCAATATACCTGAGTACAAACGTCATAGGTTTCTTCATTCAGGTTTATAACTACTGCCTGAGGAAATATGTCTCATAAATATCAGATTGCCTTACTTTAGAGATTGCCATTTGCATGTTTTCAAAGTGTTTTAATTGTGCAAAAAAAAATGAAAGGTTAACCCATTGAGTGCCATAGGGAAGTGCAATGCATTGCACACCCCTCTAGCATTCAAAAGATTATAAGATGCAGAATGGGTCTCCGCCGTGATCTACTTAACAAGCCGTCTGCTGAACAGCTGACTTGCAAAGTATGTCTGGGTGCCTGTTTTCTTCAGTCAGCTGTTCAGCAGCCGACTTCTTAAGAACATCACGAATGAGGCCCACTAAGTTCCTCTGTTTAAAAAATATGAAAATGTCCAGAGTAAGGCAATCTAACATTTATTAGAATAATATTTCCCGGTGCAGTATTTGCAGACCTGTTTTTGACCAGACGTAGGTTTATTTATGGTTCAGTGCTCTGAAGTCCCACCTCTCTCCTTTTACTCTAATGTTCAAAGCAGGCAGGAAACATCTTTGAGTGCCACGGGGGTGAGCAATACATTGGTCTGCAATGTGATGCTTATCCCACTGGCACACAAAGGGTTAAAGGATATATGTGGCCAAGCCTGTGGCTGCAAAATCTATGGGGAGATCCCAACTTTGCCAGCCTCAGGTTGGTGAAATTTACTCACTGCGAACTCCAACAGCATAGACATCTATTGGAGCTTAGTGTGTGTGGTGTAGTGCCACATTAAAGGGATAGCAATGTTTCACAATAAAAGCAGCTCAAATTAATCTTCATAGTATTTGGGCCAGGGAGAGTGTTATTTCAATACTGTCAGAGTTGTAGTTCAAGAGTAATTGAATGATAAAGTATCCCCTTTTCGCACCTTTTACTGATGTAACACTGTTCACTTCAGAGCAGCAAGACTGTTCGGATGGATCATAGAGAGGGACAATCTTCACTGATCATAAGGGAAAAACCTGAAAAACTTGTCAAGAGGTGCAGGATTTTCCTTATGCTCACAGTAAGAAGATTGTCCCTTGCTGTGATCTGTCCAGTCAAGTGACCAGATTCCACATCTGAGGGGAGGTGGCTTACACTAGGTAAAAGGGGCGGGAGGGGGATACTGTATCATTCAATTATTCTTGAACTACAACTCTGACAGTATTGAAATAACACTCTCCATGGCCCAAATACTATGAAGATTAATTGGAGCTGCTGTTCTTGTGAAACATTACTATCTCTTTAACATAGAAAATATGAAAATAAGCGATTTTTGAAGTAGGCACTGCAAAATTGTAAACCTGGTTAAGGCGTACAAGACACAGTTCCCCCACATGCACATATGTGACCCCCCAGTCTTCTTCCGCTGTCCACTGGTAGACATACCCACATACACTCCCTGAAGCCCCTCCACCACCTGGTTTCACCAGCAGTCATCACAGGTCCGCACATACACTGGCTGACCTCAGAGTCTGTTTCAACTGGTAGCAATTGAATGGCACATACACTGCTTGATTTCCCATCCTTGTAACACTGGTAGCTACGCTTCTGACACCCAGTATGGTATGTCAACCTATACCAGCTGGGTACCATTTTTCCTTAGGCTGGCAGTAGGTCCTAAATACACTAGGAAATCCCATGGTGTTGAACCATTTTAGTATCTTTGAAGTGACTGATGTGTAAAAATAGTTGTACACACAAACTATGGGGTAGAAAGACAACTATCCCCTCATTTGATGCAGCTAGTTGTCTACTTTCCAAAACTGTATGGCTTATCTAACTTCTCTTAATTTCTCTCATTGTTATAACTATTTAGTACAGGCAATGAGGCATAGTTGAAAAATGTATGAAAAATGATAGATTGTGGTTGGAGTAGTTTGACAACTTATACCAACAGGGTATAATTTTTCTTGGAAGAGTAGTAGCTAATGATTATAGTCATAAATTCCATATTTTTTCAAAGCTATCTGCATCTTTGAAGAAATAGAAATGTAAAATAGCTCATTTGTTTGCTAAAGAGCCACCTTCTGGAAACAGTTGTGCTCACTAGTCTAGGGGATGGTAAAAAGGCAAGTGACCCCTCATTTGATGTGGGTGGATTTCCTTGCCTAACTTTCCTGCATATTTATAATGGCTATGGCTATATTAGTGCAGAAAGGTAATTTCAAAAAGAAAAGTGCCAGGTGTAGGTTAGTGTTCCTGGCAGCCCCATATTGTACGTTAACCTACACACATGGGGTACCACTTTTCTCAGGCTCATACGGAATACAGTAGGACATTCTATGGGTTTCAAAGATTTTAGTAATTCAGGTTACAGTACATGGTATGAGGCTTGTGCATGGAAGAGGGCAAGAGTGAAAATCTTATCTATACAATAAGAAGTATTATGATAACTATATGGAATAAGGTGATCCTGAGGGCTGATTACCTTCACATTTCAACTGATGTGACCTTAGGCAAATTCCATTAACTACCAGGGTCTCATGCTTCCCCTCCCCCTCCTTTCCACTCCAAAACAAAATCAGGCTCACAATGAGTCTGGTGTACTAAGAAGAATTTCAGCCTTTCTGGAGAAACCCAGATGCATGAAATAAATGCAAATTATCCAATATGTTAAATGGGGCCCCTTCAATATTAGAGAGGTATTCAACACATTTCTTTGCAATACGCTGGACACATCTCTATTATTCAAGGGGTTAAAAGCCCCATTTAAATAAAGGAGAATTTCTATTTCCTTCTAGGTCTTCTTGGTAGCTCCCCAAGAGAGAGAGAGAGAGACCCTCCTCCCTAGTCAGGACAGATACAAACTATAAAATGAACCTCCCTCCCCCACCTTCCCCAATATTTTTATCTGTCCTCCCAAGGAAGGTTCCCTTCAGTGTCCCATTTGTTGTTTTGTAGGAGGGTCCAACTGGGCTCCTCACTGGCTCCACTGGCAGTGCCATCAAGGCTGGTTCTGGAGGGAGGGCCCCTTCTCTCCTTGGCCATCCCCTTTGGTGTCTGCTGCTACCCCACTGGGAATTGGAGGGCATGCCCTCCAATGCGTTCCACTGCTGGAACGCATTGATTCCTATCATTGGCTATGACGCTTCTGGTCTGTGTGTTCCACAGACTTTAAGTGAATCAAGGAGGATTGTGTTCATTGCTTTAGTTCTGCTATGGAGTGGCACTTGGAGGGATATTTAAATGGAGGAGATTGGAATCTCTCTCCCTCTGCTCCAGGGTGGCTAGCCAGGTCCAGCTCCAGCACATCCTGCCCTTACTCAATCTGAGTGCCTGCTTTAGGTATTAGTTTCTGCATCTATCACCTTTTTTGCTCTTGCATGGTTTGATGAGTCAGGTGTTGATTCTGATTATTCCTATACGAGCCTAGGCTCTTCAGGCTTCTTCTGTCTGCCTTCTATGCAAAACTTCTTTGGGGGATGGGTATTAAAAAAGTTGTGTCCCTCCTTCTTTGTGGATGTGAACTCTCCGGCAGTCTCACGGTCACCTCACCTTCTTCATGCCAGCATGCCTACTGATATGGCATCTTTGGTATTGCTTTTTTCTTCCATTGCTAAGGAAACCTGGAAAAGTCTCAGAACTGAGGAACAGATGGCAGGCACATTGGCTTCTTCTGTTTCCAGACTGGGCTCCTCTTCCAGGAAACTCCAGGAGGTGTCAGATTCAGACTCTTCCTTGGAGGATTCTAACTATGGATCCAGAGAAGATTCCTATCTTTTCCCAGCGGAATGTGTGGATTCCCTTGTGAAGAGAATCCAGGCTTCCCTAGACATAAAGGAAGATGAAAATCCAAGGTCAGTGGCAGATAATCTTTACCTAGGATATAAGAAAAAACAAACTTTTTTCCTATGCATGCAGCAGTCTCTGATCTCATTAGATGGGAGTGGGCTAATCCTAAGAAACATCTCTCTTTCCTCGGGAAGCTTAAGAGTCTGTTTCCTTGTGATCCTAAGGATTCATCCCTTCGGGTACAGTTCCAAGGGAAGATGTCCAAGTCGCATGTCTACCCACGAAAACTGCTATTCCCATAGAGGATGGATCAGGATTTGAATATACTATCGATCATACAATTGAAACAGCTCTTCATAGGCTCCACAAAAACCACTATTCCCATAGAGGCTCAGACAATGGGCTGTGGTTGTGATTTCTGTACATAAGCTTTGCTCCATGCTCTTCAATGGTGATTTCCTTTTTGGGAAGGAGCTGGATGATCTTTTTCAGAATCTCTCAGAGGAGAAGAAATTCCTACCTCTTTTTCCAGGATCAATGGAAATATATTACCTTCGATTCCTGGATTTTCACAGAAGGCGACATGATTAGTGTTGAGCGAGCATGCTCGGCCGATGCTCGGATCGGCTCGAGCATCGCTCTGCTCGGCACATGGCGGTACTCGTACGAGTACCGCATGTGCTCACCCGCCATGTTCGGGTCTCCTCCCCGCACGTTTTGCGGCTGCTGCGCAGCCAATAAACGTGCAGGGAGGCTCTGACATCGGTGTAATGCCAGCAGCCATGTTGGCTGCTGGCATTACACTGATTGGCTGGCCAGAACCCGTGGTCGGGTGCTGTATAGCACCTGACCATCGAGTTCGGCTCAGTCTGAGCCAGGGAGAGCTGAGGATAGGAAGGGAAAGGCAGTGTAGGGAGGAAAAAAAAAAATTGTGAAAAAAAAGAACCAAAAGTCCTTTTTAGGACTACTGTGTGTGGGGGCAGCAGGTTATTTTGTGTGGGGGGAAAAAAAAAAAAAAAAAAAAAAAAAAATATTCTGTTTAGTGTGAAAAGTTGCAGATTAGAGCACATTCTGTTTAGTGTGCACAGTTGCAGATTAGAGCACATTCTGTTTAGTGTGCAAAGTTGCAGATTAGAGCACATTCTGTTTAGTGTGCAAAGTTGCAGATTAGAGCACATTCTGTTTAGTGTGCAAAGTTGCAGATTAGAGCACATTCTGTTAAGTCTTCAAACTAAAATATCAAAGTCACATATTCCATTCAGTGTGCGTCGCCGCAGTTTAGCAGCACATTCTGTGTACTGTGCAGAGTTGCAGAATAGGAAGAAATACTGTTAAGTCTTCAAACTAAAATATCAAAGTCACATATTCCATTCAGTGTGCTTCGCCGCAGTTTAGCAGCCTATTCTGTGTACTCTGCACAGTTGCAGAATAGGAAGAAATACTGTTAAGTCTTCAAACTAAAATATCAAAGTCACATATTCCATTCAGTGTGCTTCGCCGCAGTTTAGCAGCCTATTCTGTGTACTGTGCAGAGTTGCAGAATAGGAAGAAATACTGTTAAGTCTTCAAACTAAAATATCAAAGTCACATATTCCATTCAGTGTGTTTCACCGCCGTTTAGCAGCCTATTCTGTGTACTCTGTACAGTTGCAGAATAATAAGAAATACTGTTAAGTTTTCAAACTCAAATATTAAAGTCACATATTCCATTCAGTGTGTTTCACCGCCGTTTAGCAGCCTATTCTGTGTACTCTGCACAGTTGCAGAATAGGAAGAAATACTGTTAAGTTTTCAAACTCAAATATTAAAGTCACATATTCCATTCAGTGTGTATCACCGCCGTTTAGCAGCCTATTCTGTGTACTCTGCAGAGTTGCAGAATAGTAAGAAATACTGTTAAGTTTTCAAACTCAAATATCAAAGTCACATATTCCATTCAGTGTGTTTCACCGCCGTTTAGCAGCCTATTCTGTGTACTCTGTACAGTTGCAGAATAATAAGAAATACTGTTAAGTTTTCAAACTCAAATATTAAAGTCACATATTCCATTCAGTGTGTTTCACCGCCGTTTAGCAGCCTATTCTGTGTACTCTGTACAGTTGCAGAATAATAAGAAATACTGTTAAGTTTTCAAACTCAAATATTAAAGTCACATATTCCATTCAGTGTGTTTCACCGCCGTTTAGCAGCCTATTCTGTGTACTCTGCAGAGTTGCAGAATAGGAAGAAATACTGTTAAGTTTTCAAACTCAAATATTAAAGTCACATATTCCATTCAGTGTGTATCACCGCCGTTTAGCAGCCTATTCTGTGTACTCTGTACAGTTGCAGAATAATAAGAAATACTGTTAAGTTTTCAAACTCAAATATTAAAGTCACATATTCCATTCAGTGTGTATCACCGCCGTTTAGCAGCCTATTCTGTGTACTCTGCACAGTTGCAGAATAGGAAGAAATACTGTTAAGTTTTCAAACTCAAATATTAAAGTCACATATTCCATTCAGTGTGTATCACCGCCGTTTAGCAGCCTATTCTGTGTACTCTGTACAGTTGCAGAATAATAAGAAATACTGTTAAGTTTTCAAACTCAAATATTAAAGTCACATATTCTGTGTAAGATGAAGAAGGCGGGTAAAAAGGGACGGGGAAGTGGACGTGATCCTGAAAGTTCAGGGCGCGGGTCAGGACGCGGAGAAACTGTGCCTGGTGCCAGAGCACAAGAAAGAAAGACATCCACCATACCTAGCTTCATGTGTAATTTTACAGGGCGTCGCAGGACATCACTCTCGAGGTCCGACCACTGCGAACAGGTGGTCGGTTGGATGACAGCTGATACTGCTTCCAGTCGGTTAAGCACCACCCTGTCTTCCACCAAGTCCACTCTCAGTAGCCAAGAGTCTGGTCAACATAATCCTCACTCTGATCATCCTTCCTCCCACCATACACGGTCTGGTCAAAGAAGTGATCCCACACTGGGATATAGTGAGGAGCTCGTCTCATCACCAATCCTTCATTTGACCCTCTCTCCAAGCACGCTTGCAGAGGAACATGACATCTTGTGCCCTGATTCACAACCTCTAGAGGCTACCCAATCACAAGAAGATGACAGATGTGAACGGCATTTAAGGTCAAAGGAAGTAGTGGATGATGATGATGATGATGAGACACAGTTGACATTAAATCAACCACTATTTCCGTCTCAAGACCTTGTTGAGGAGAATGTTATACAGTTGTCAATGACTGAGTATGTGGTGGGATCAAGACTTGAGGAGGATGATCAGAGTGAGGAAGTGGAGGAGGACTTGGTGGACGATGAGGTGACTGACCCCACCTGGGAAGGTGTAGAGCCGAGCGATGTCAGCAGTCCTGAGGGTGAGCCATCTGCAGCACCGCAACAGGCTGGAAGAGGCAGTGGTGTGGCTACAGAAAGAAGGCGGACCGCACCAAACCGGCCCGCAAATGTTCCACGGAGCACCCCCTTGCGTAAATCTACCTTGCCAAGGGGTAGGTGTTCCGCGGTATGGCGTTTTTTTAAGGAAAGTGCGGACGACAAAAGAATTGTAGTTTGCAACCTGTGCCACACCAGAATGAGCCGAGGCATGAACACTAGAAACCTCACCACCACCAGCATGATCCGACACATGGCATCCAAGCACCGTAGTAAGTGGGAGGAACGCCTGGATCGCCCATCTGTGTCTGCAGGCCACACCACTGCCTCCTCTTCCCCTGTTTTCGGTGCCGGCCAATCGCCTGTCGAAGGCGCAGGCCCGCATACCTCCCGCCCTGCACCTGTAGCATCTGAAGCACCATCAGCGACCACATCCACTTCCCTGTCCCAGCACAGCGTCCAAATGTCGTTACCCCAGGCATTTGAGCGCAAGAGAAAGTACCCAGCCACCCACCCACAGGCCATAGCACTAACCTCACACCTTTCCAAATTACTGGCCATCGAAATGCTGCCATTTAGGCTTGTGGACACTGAGTCCTTCCGCAGCCTGATGGCAGCAGCTGTCCCTCGGTACGCGGTCCCCAGCCGCCACTACTTTTCCCGGTGTGCCATCCCCGCATTACACCACCATGTGTCCCGTAACATCACCCGTGCCCTGACCAACGCAGTTACTGGGAAGGTCCACTTAACGACTGACACATGGACAAGTGCTTGTGGCCAGGGACGCTACATTTCCCTGACGGCACACTGGGTGAATGTCGTGGAGGCTGGGAGCGACTCGGACCCTGGAATGGCACGGGTGCTACCCACGCCGAGGATTGCGGGCCCTACCTCCATCAGGGTTTCCACCAGCACCTACGTTATTGGCTCCTCCTCCTCCGTTTCCACCTCCGAATTCTCTACACACAGCGCCACTCCCCCATCAGCCAGTAGCTGGAAGCAGTGTAGCACTGCAGTGGGGAAGCGTCAACAGGCCGTGCTGAAGCTGATCTGCCTTGGGGACAAACAGCACACGGCCTCAGAGCTGTTGCAGGGGATTAGTCACCAGACCGAGCAGTGGCTCTCGCCACTCAACCTGCAACCAGGCATGGTTGTGTGTGATAATGGGCGTAACTTGGTGGCGGCTTTGGAGCTCGGCAAGCTCACACACGTACCATGCCTAGCGCATGTATTTAATTTAGTGGTGCAGCGATTTCTAAAAACCTACCCCAATGTGCATGATCTCTTGACCAAGGTGCGCCGCGTGTGTGCACATTTCCGTAAGTCATCAACAGCTTCAGCCGGCCTGTTGAAGCTGCAGCAGCGCTTACAATTGCCAGCTCACCGGCTGCTGTGTGACGTGAGCACGCGCTGGAACTCCACCTTCCACATGTTGGCCCGGCTTTGTGAGCAGCAGAGGGCAGTAGTGGAGTACCAGCTGTTACACGGTCGTCGCCTCTCCGTTCAACTTCCTGTAATCAGAAGTGAGGAGTGGGAATGGATGTCAGACCTCTGCGAGGTTTTACGCAATTTTGAGGAATCGACACAGATGGTGAGCGGCGATAACGCTATTATCAGTGTAACCATCCCACTTCTGTGTCTACTGAAACGCTCGCTGCTCACAATTAAAACCGACGCTTTGCATGTGGAAGAGGTGGAAATGGGGGAGGAAGAGCTTACACAAGGTGATAGCCAGAGCACCCTCACTTCGTCTTCTCAGCGACAATTGGAGGAGGCGGAGGAGGAGGAGGAGGAGGAGGAGGAAGACACGGTTGCCTCCGCTACAGAGGGTAGCCATGGAACTTTAGTTCCATCTCTTCAGCGTGGGTGGGCAGAAGAGGAGGAAGAGGATGAGGATATTGAGAGTCATCCTCCTGGTGAGGACAACAAAATCTTGACTGTTGGTACTCTGGCACACATGGCTGACTTTATGTTAGGCTGCCTTTCCCGTGACCCACGCGTTGTACGTATTTTAGACAACACGGATTACTGGGTGTTCACCCTTCTGGACCCCCGCTACAAAGAGAATTTCTCATCTCTCATTCCTCCGGTGGAGAGGACAAGCAAAATGTTGCAATACCAGAAGGTTCTTGTCGAAAAATTGCTCCAAAATTTTCCATCTGACAACGCTGGCGGCAGAGTACGTGCTACCTTGGCCAGCCGAGAAGGGGAGAAAAGGGGAGCACACAGCAGTTCCGAGAAAGGCAGGGCAACACTCTCCAAGGCGTGGGACACCTTCATGACACCCCGCCAGCACCCTCACCCTGATGCGCAGCCTAGTGTCACAAGGAGGGAAAAGTTTTGGAAGATGGTGAAGGAGTACGTAGCAGACCGTGTCAGCGTCCTCAATGATCCCTCTGTGCCTTACAACTACTGGGTGTCCAAGCTGGACACGTGGTATGAACTGGCACTCTACGCCTTGGAGGTGCTGGCCTGCCCTGCCGCCAGCGTTCTGTCTGAGCGGGTATTTAGTGCTGCTGGTGGCATCATAACAGATAAGCGTATCCGCCTTTCCACCGACAATGCTGATAGGTTGACACTTATAAAAATGAACAAGGCCTGGATTTCCCCTGACTTCTCCACTCCACTGGAGGAAAGCTGCGGGGGAACATAAACTCACTTTATATATGTTATTTACAATGATGTGAATACTCTGTATTCCCATTCACCCCTTCCACCCAAAAAACGGGTATATGGTTGACTCTTAATCTTCTCATCCTCCTCCTCCTCTTCCATATGCCCTGTGCTATAATTTTTATATAGGGCCAGCTCACCAGCGGGCCCTGTGATATAATTTTTATATAGGGCCAGCTCACCAGCGGGCCCTGTTTGACAATTTTTATATAGGTCAGCTCACCAGCGGGCCTTCTCATATAATGTTTTATTGGGTCAGCTCTCTAGCGGGACCTCTCATATAATGTTTTATAGCGTCAGCTCACTAGCGGGCCTTCGCATATAATGTTTAGGATGGTCAGCTCTGCAGCAGACCCTCACCCATAATGTTTTAGATGGTCAGCTCAGCGCACGTTTCCCTCTTAATCATGGCCTCAGTTCTGAAAATCAAGGAAATTTTTGGGAGAATTTGCCTCTGCGCACGTTTCCCTCTTAATCATGGCCTCAGTTCTGAAAATCAAGGAAATTTTGGGAGAATTTGCCTCTGCGCACGTTTCCCTCTTAATCATGGCCTCAGTTCTGAAAATCAAGGAAATTTTTGGGAGAATTTGCCTCTGCGCACGTTTCCCTCTTAATCATGGCCTCACTTCCGAAAATCAAGGAAATTTTTGGGAGAATTTGCAGATGATATACAAGTAAATATACAGCAAATATTGTTTGGTAACAATTTTTCGCCTAAAGTCGTTTTTATTTTCCTTTTTGTGTGTTTTATGGTCAGTCTGTAAAAATGGCGTACTACGGGCGAAAGATCGTTCCCAGCAGCGATGTTGGAGGCCAAAGATGCATCCAGACATCCTCCCTATGCTGTCCCTGAACCATTTCTGTAGTGTTTCCATCTTTTTCTGCCCTTTTCCTATGGACCAGGCACCCTCCCCTCATCAGAGCAGGGGGTGCCTGGTGTAATGCTCGAGTCCTCCCATTGACTTCAATGGGGCTCGGGTGCTCGGCCGAGCACTCGAGCCTCAGGGGGTGCTCGGTCAGAGCACCCGAACACCCGAGCATTGGGGTGCTCGCTCATCACTAGACATGATCCATTTTCATACCTTTTGTCCAAAAAGAATATGCATGACTGTGGTCCCACATTCTCTTTCAAAGAGAGAGGCATTTTGTCAAGTCCTCTGGGAACTGCTACTAGAGAGGGTTATGCTTCTGGTTCCCAAGAGTTCAAGATGTTTTTGTTTGGTTGTAAACCTCACCTTCCTAAATCAGTTCATTATTCAAGAACGTTTCAAGATGGAAAACATCAGGTCCACGATTAACGTTCTTCATCATGGGGATTGGATGGCAATGGTGGATTTAAAAGATGCATATCTTCATATCCCGGCCTATCCAAGTTACCAGAAATATTTGAAGATCGCTATCAAAGTTGGGGGAGTAATATCTCATTACTAGTTTGCAGCACTCCTCAGGATCACCCAGTTGTAGTGGATGATCTGGTGCAGAAGTGTGACTTTCATTTGGCCCATCTCTTCCCACCTCTGAGACTCATTCCTGTCTCCTTGAGAAAAAACTATTAGGAGAAAACCACAGTTATATTCATAGCTTCTTACTTCCTGAGGAGGTAATGGTTCATTCTTCTGAAAGCCATGTCAAGAGAAGAACCGATGATGCTTCCCTTCATGGAGGACTTTCTATTCCAGGATACAGTACCTTATCCTCAAGTAGGAAACCTGAAGCTTTCCATGTAGTTCCTGAATCTCAGTTTCTAGCTAACCAAGGTCTTTTAGACTGGGTGATTACAGTTTTGCTTGGCTCTAGAAGAGACAGTACAACTGCAGTCTATAATCGTACATGGTCAAGATTCTCTTTTGGGCCAATGGACAGTCTATAGGTCCCATGCATGCTTCCATTTCTGCTCTTCTAGATTTCCTAGCTAAAGGTTTCTCTACGAGTCTCAGTCCAGGTACCCTCAGAGTGCATATAGCCTCATTAAGAATCTAGCCAGTCACCCTATGGTGCTATGATTCCTCAAGTCTGCCTCACTTTTAAGACCTAGGTTACTCCCTTCTGTTGATCCATGGGATCTCAATCTGGTCTTGAAAGCGTTATTCTCATTTCTCTTTGAACCTCTGGAATCCATTCCTCTGAGACCGTTGTCACTTAAAACTGCCTTTCTTGTAGTTCTCAAGTCTGCCAGGAGAGTTGGAGAACTTAAGGCCTTGTCTATCCTGGAACTCTACTTACAGCTTAAACCTGAATCTTTGAGTCTCAGAATCTCTCCAGAGTTTCATCCCAAAGTGAAATCTTCCTTCTACAGGAGTCAAGAATTATGTCTTCCAGTTCTGTTCCCAGATCCTCAGTCTGAAGTGGAAAAGCAGCTTCAATGTTTGGATGTGAAAATCTGTGTACTGTGCTATATCCAAAGAACAAGGGATTTTCAGAATTCCTCTGCCCTCTTTGTGAACTTTTTTTGGTCAATCAAATGGCAAGAAGTGAAACGATTGAGGAAGAATATAAGGCTAGCGGCTCTGTTCCTGCTGCAGGTATCAGTGCTCACTCTACTAGATCTGTGGCAGCCTCCTGGGCAGAGAAAACTCAAGCTTTGGTGGAACAAATTTGTAGGGCTGCTACCTGAAGAATATCCATACTTTTGTCAAGAATTATTGGCTTTACCTCCAAGCAGCAGGGGACCCAGTTTTTTCGGCCACAAAATGCTTGAAGCAATCTGTGATTCACCCACTTGTGTCTAAGCTTTGTTTTTCTCTTTTGGGCCTCAGTTTAAATGACCTGACAAAAACAGCCGGAAGGGAAAAAATGGCACAAAATGTATCACAGGAGCCATTCCATTGCCCTACCAAATGAAACCACAAAGAACATTGGACCACAGAATCTGACTTGTGGCCAAAGTCCGTCGTGTTTTTTGTTTCCAAAACTCATACTAAATAATGGGAACATCAAAGGAAAACAGCTAACGTAAGTCATCCTCCCAAACACTAACGCTACACTACTCCGAACAGTGAAGTGCAACAATACTAGCCCTAACACTAGCCTAACACCCAGATCTGTAACACTTACCTGTCCTCCACTGCCCGTCTTCTTGTCATATTCTTTCTTCTTTATTCTTCATTCTCTTTATCTCCTTTCTTCTTCTATTCCATCTTCTTCTCTTCTGATCTTCTTCTGTGTTTAAAAGATGTTGATCTTCTTCTGTGTTTAAAAGATGTCCCTGTAAAAAAAAAAAAAAAAAAAAAAAAAAGTCAACATTAAATTTGTTTTAAGGTAATGCATTCATTAAATCTGTGCTGGTATTCTAATAAGCAAAAATATATGTGGGCCTAGTACGATGCAATTGTTTCCCAATCCATGTCTCACAGAATTAGAATTAGCCCCCATAGAAAATATATGTGTTGAAATTACGAAGTCCACTGGGAAGTGGCAGTATAAGGGTTAAAAGATGCTGCCACCATTGCCACTGTCGCCAGTGGTGGCGGGAGGAATGCAGGCCAAAAAAAACACTTCCTTGATACCTTTTGGGCCGTTGCCCAAGCGTCTCTGTGAAAAAATTTAACAGAGACTGATTTTTATATGGCCAGATTTCAAAACGGTTTCCAGCCTACCATTAGCTGGGATGTGTGCTTATGCACCTGGCAGCCAGTCAGCTTCTATCAGGTTTAATCATACCCTGCTAGAAGCTGATTGGTTGGGAGATGCGTAAGCAAACATTCCAGCCAATGTTAGACTTGAAACCATTTTGAACAGAGACTGGCCATATAAAAGCCAGTTTCTGTTCAGTTTTTTTTCACAGAGAAGCTTGGGTAACAGTCCAAAAGGTGACACGGAGCAGGGATTTTTGGACTGCATTGCTGCCACCACTGCCGGCCATAGCAGCTGTGGCAGCAGGATCTTTTAACTCTTGCACTTCCTCCTAACCTTTATTATTGGAATTTCAGCACATATTTTCTATGGAGGCTAATTCCAATTCTTATGAAACATGGATTGGGAACAATTGTATCACATTGGGCCCACATATATTTTTGCTTATTGGAAAGCCAGTACAGATTTAACAAATGCATTACTTGGAAACTTTTTTTTAAAACATAAATTTAATGTTGACCTTATTTTTTTTTTTACAGGAACATCAGAAGAGAAGAAGACAGAAGATGAAGAAAGGAGAAGGAAAATGATAGAAGAAGAGGGTCAATGACTGACCAGGGTGCTGAAGACCCTGCTGGACATCATGATTACAGGTATGTGTTTCTTTTCAAGGGATTTTTTTTTAACTTAGATTAACCCTGTGAGTGTCATTGGGGAAGGTATACCCCACTGGCACTCATAGGGTTAATCTACTTACATTTGGCCCAATTTTTTCATACTTTGGATATATTGGTATGGGGCATAGGGTCCCATATCAATACATCCACTGGTCACTTAGGTTTTTTTTGGCTTTTTTTCCCCTTCAATTCCTGCGTCAGCATTTAAAACATGCGTTAGGGGACTCTGCGCCAAAAGAAAAGTGGGTCTATATTTTTGGTGATAAACTGGGAACCCTTAATGCATGTTTCGGCATGGAATTGAATGGGAAACTGGAACTCACTTTCATGCGTTATAATGGATTCAGATGGGTGCTAACTTTAGAGTGTATTTTTTCTGCCTATATTTCTTCATAGGACAGGTAATTTAATTACTTACTGTGCTTGAAAAAATGCCGATGGGGTGATTTGAATCGAGCTCTTGGGGCTAGGTTCTATTACAGGTGTTAATTTTATCTCTGCTTTTATCTCCAGTTTTGTCCATAGACTTCAATAAAATCTAGCCCTTGGTGTGCTACCAATGAGACCCTGAAGGAAAAATGGAATTTCTTACCTGTCAATTGCTTTTTCGTTGGGTCTTCTATCTTTGGGTCATTGGGTCGTCTATCTTTGTTCAACCAATAAAATGTTTTTGCATGATCCCTTTTGGTTCTTAGTCCTCTTTGTTCAACACTGGGGATGGTTGGGAAAGGGGGTCCCTTTTATAGTTTTTACCTGTCCTTATTAGGGAGGAAGGTTTCTTTCTCTTGGTATGCTACCTACAGAGACCCAGAGGAATAGGAATTGACAGGTAAGAATTTCTGTTTTTCACCCTTATGTTATAGTAGGTTTGCCCCAGAATTGCTTTTGCTCTCCTTAGTAGTGATGAGCGAGCACCCCAATGCTCGGGTGTTCGGGTGCTCTGACCGAGCACCCCCTGAGGCTCGAGTGCTCGGCCGAGCACCCGAGCCCCATTGAAGTCAATGGGAGGACTCGAGCATTACACCAGGCACCCCCTGCTCTGATGAGGGGAGGGTGCCTGGTCCATAGGAAAAGGGCAGAAAAGGATGGAAACACCACAGAAATGGTTCAGGGACAGCATAGGGAGGATGTCTGGATGCATCTTGGACTCCAACATCGCTGCTGGGAACGATCTTTCGCCCGTAGTACGCCATTTTTACAGACTGACCATAAAACACACAAAAAGGAAAATAAAAACGACTTTAGGCGAAAAATTGTTACCAAACAATATTTGCTGTATATTTACTTGTATATCATCTGCAAATTCTCCCAAAAATTTCCTTGATTTTCTGAAGTGAGGCCATGATTAAGAGGGAAACGTGCGCAGAGGCAAATTCTCCCAAAAATTTCCTTGATTTTCTGAACTGAGGCCATGATTAAGAGGGAAACGTGCGCAGAGGCAAATTCTCCCAAAAATTTCCTTGATTTTCTGAACTGAGGCCATGATTAAGAGGGAAACGTGCGCAGAGGCAAATTCTCCCAAAAATTTCCTTGATTTTATTGAACTGAGGCCATGATTAAGAGGGAAACGTGCGCTGAGCTGACCATCTAAAACATTATGGGTGAGGGTCTGCTGCAGAGCTGACCATCCTAAACATTATATGCGAAGGCCCGCTAGTGAGCTGACGCTATAAAACATTATATGCGAAGGCCCGCTAGTGAGCTGACGCTATAAAACATTATATGCGAAGGCCCGCTAGTGAGCTGACGCTATAAAACATTATATGAGAGGGCCCGCTAGAGAGCTGACCCAATAAAACATTATATGAGAAGGCCCGCTGGTGAGCTGACCTATATAAAAATTGTCAAACAGGGCCCGCTGGTGAGCTGGCCCTATATAAAAATTATATCACAGGGCCCGCTGGTGAGCTGGCCCTATATAAAAATTATAGCACAGGGCATATGGAAGAGGAGGAGGAGGATGAGAAGATTAAGAGTCAACCATATACCCGTTTTTTGGGTGGAAGGGGTGAATGGGAATACAGAGTATTCACATCATTGTAAATAACATATATAAAGTGAGTTTATGTTCCCCCGGGGCTTTCCTCCAGTGGAGTGGAGAAGTCAGGGGAAATCCAGGCCTTGTTCATTTTTATAAGTGTCAACCTATCAGCATTGTCGGTGGAAAGGCGGATACGCTTATCTGTTATGATGCCACCAGCAGCACTAAATACCCGCTCAGACAGAACGCTGGCGGCAGGGCAGGCCAGCACCTCCAAGGCGTAGAGTGCCAGTTCATACCACGTGTCCAGCTTGGACACCCAGTAGTTGTAAGGCACAGAGGGATCATTGAGGACGCTGACACGGTCTGCTACGTACTCCTTCACCATCTTCCAAAACTTTTCCCTCCTTGTGACACTAGGCTGCGCATCAGGGTGAGGGTGCTGGCGGGGTGTCATGAAGGTGTCCCACGCCTTGGAGAGTGTTGCCCTGCCTTTGTCGGAACTGCTGTGTGCTCCCCTTTTCTCCCCTTCTCGGTTGGCCAAGGTAGCACGTACTCTGCCGCCAGCGTTGTCAGATGGAAAATTTTGGAGCAATTTTTCAACAAGAACCTTCTGGTATTGCACCATTTTGCTTGTCCTCTCCACCGGAGGAATGAGAGATGAGAAATTCTCTTTGTAGCGGGGGTCCAGAAGGGTGAACACCCAGTAATCCGTGTTGTCTAAAATGCGTACAACGCGTGGGTCACGGGAAAGGCAGCCTAACATAAAGTCAGCCATGTGTGCCAGAGTACCAACAGTCAAGATTTCGCTGTCCTCACCAGGAGGATGACTCTCAATATCCTCATCCTCTTCCTCCTCTTCTGCCCACCCACGCTGAAGAGATGGAACTAAAGTTCCATGGCTACCCTCTGTAGCGGAGGCAACCGTGTCTTCCTCCTCCTCCTCCTCCTCCTCCTCCGCCTCCTCCAATTGTCGCTGAGAAGACGAAGTGAGGGTGCTCTGGCTATCACCTTGTGTAAGCTCTTCCTCCCCCATTTCCACCTCTTCCACATGCAAAGCGTCGGTTTTAATTGTGAGCAGCAAGCGTTTCAGTAGACACAGAAGTGGGATGGTTACACTGATAATAGCGTTATCGCCGCTCACCATCTGTGTCGATTCCTCAAAATTGCGTAAAACCTCGCAGAGGTCTGACATCCATTCCCACTCCTCACTTCTGATTACAGGAAGTTGAACGGAGAGGCGACGACCGTGTAACAGCTGGTACTCTACTACTGCCCTCTGCTGCTCACAAAGCCGGGCCAACATGTGGAAGGTGGAGTTCCAGCGCGTGCTCACGTCACACAGCAGCCGGTGAGCTGGCAATTGTAAGCGCTGCTGCAGCTTCAACAGGCCGGCCGAAGCTGTAGATGACTTACGGAAATGTGCACACACGCGGCGCACCTTGGTCAAGAGATCATGCAAATTGGGGTAGGTTTTTAGAAATCGCTGAACCACTAAATTAAATACATGCGCTAGGCATGGTACGTGTGTGAGCTTGCCGAGCTCCAAAGCCGCCACCAAGTTACGCCCATTATCACACACAACCATGCCTGGTTGCAGGTTGAGTGGCGAGAGCCACTGCTCGGTCTGGTGACTAATCCCCTGCAACAGCTCTGAGGCCGTGTGCTGTTTGTCCCCAAGGCAGATCAGCTTCAGCACGGCCTGTTGACGCTTCCCCACTGCAGTGCTACACTGCTTCCAGCTACTGGCTGATGGGGGAGTGGCGCTGCGTGTAGAGAATTCGGAGGTGGAAACGGAGGAGGAGGAGCCAATAACGTAGGTGCTGGCGGAAACCCTGATGGAGGTAGGGCCCGCAATCCTCGGCGTGGGTAGCACCCGTGCCATCCCAGGGTCCGAGTCGCTCCCAGCCTCCACGACATTCACCCAGTGTGCCGTCAGGGAAATGTAGCGTCCCTGGCCACAAGCACTTGTCCATGTGTCAGTCGTTAAGTGGACCTTCCCAGTAACTGCGTTGGTCAGGGCACGGGTGATGTTACGGGACACATGGTGGTGTAATGCGGGGATGGCACACCGGGAAAAGTAGTGGCGGCTGGGGACCGCGTACCGAGGGACAGCTGCTGCCATCAGGCTGCGGAAGGACTCAGTGTCCACAAGCCTAAATGGCAGCATTTCGATGGCCAGTAATTTGGAAAGGTGTGAGGTTAGTGCTATGGGTGGCTGGGTATTTTCTCTTGCGCTCAAATGCCTGGGGTAACGACATTTGGACACTGTGCTGGGACAGGGAAGTGGATGTGGTCGCTGATGGTGCTTCAGATGGTACAGGTGCAGGGCGGTAGGTATGCGGGCCTGCGCCTTCGACAGGCGATTGGCCGGCACCGAAAACAGGGGAAGAGGAGGCAGTGGTGTGGCCTGCAGACACAGATGGGCGATCCAGGCGTTCCTCCCACTTACTACGGTGCTTGGATGCCATGTGTCGGATCATGCTGGTGGTGGTGAGGTTTCTAGTGTTCATGCCTCGGCTCATTCTGGTGTGGCACAGGTTGCAAACTACAATTCTTTTGTCGTCCGCACTTTCCTTAAAAAAACGCCATACCGCGGAACACCTACCCTTTGGCAAGGTAGATTTACGCAAGGGGGTGCTCCGTGGAACATTTGCGGGCCGGTTTGGTGCGGTCCGCCTTCTTTCTGTAGCCACACCACTGCCTCTTCCAGCCTGTTGCGGTGCTGCAGATGGCTCACCCTCAGGACTGCTGTCATCGCTCGGCTCTACACCTTCCCAGGTGGGGTCAGTCACCTCATCGTCCACCAAGTCCTCCTCCACTTCCTCACTCTGATCATCCTCCTCATGTCTTGATCCCACCACATACTCAGTCATTGACAACTGTATAACATTCTCCTCAACAAGGTCTTGAGACGGAAATAGTGGTTGATTTAATGGCAACTGTGTCTCATCATCATCATCATCATCCACTACTTCCTTTGACCTTAAATGCCGTTCACATCTGTCATCTTCTTGTGATTGGGTACCCTCTAGAGGTTGTGAATCAGGGCACAAGATGTCATGTTCCTCTGCAAGCGTGCTTGGAGAGAGGGTCAAATGAAGGATTGGTGATGAGACGAGCTCCTCACTATATCCCAGTGTGGGATCACTTCTTTGACCAGACCGTGTATGGTGGGAGGAAGGATGATCAGAGTGAGGATTATGTTGACCAGACTCTTGGCTACTGAGAGTGGACTTGGTGGAAGACAGGGTGGTGCTTAACCGACTGGAAGCAGTATCAGCTGTCATCCAACCTACCACCTGTTCGCAGTGGTCGGACCTCGAGAGTGATGTCCTGCGACGCCCTGTAAAATTAGACATGAAGCTAGGTATGGTGGATGTCTTTCTTTCTTGTGCTCTGGCACCAGGCACAGTTTCTCCGCGTCCTGACCCGTGCCCTGAACTATCAGGATCACGTCCACTTCCCCGTCCCTTTTTACCCGCCTTCTTCATCTTACACGGAATATGTGACTTTAATATTTGAGTTTGAAAACTTAACAGTATTTCTTCCTATTCTGCAACTGTGCAGAGTACACAGAATAGGCTGCTAAACTGCGGTGACGAACACAGAATGGAATATGTGACTTTAATATTTGAGTTTGAAAACTTAACAGTATTTCTTCCTATTCTGCAACTGTGCAGAGTACACAGAATAGGCTGCTAAACTGCGGTGACGAACACAGAATGGAATATGTGACTTTAATATTTGAGTTTGAAAACTTAACAGTATTTCTTCCTATTCTGCAACTGTGCAGAGTACACAGAATAGGCTGCTAAACTGCGGTGACACACACTGAATGGAATATGTGACTTTAATATTTGAGTTTGAAAACTTAACAGTATTTCTTCCTATTCTGCAACTGTGCAGAGTACACAGAATAGGCTGCTAAACTGCGGTGACACACACTGAATGGAATATGTGACTTTAATATTTGAGTTTGAAAACTTAACAGTATTTCTTCCTATTCTGCAACTGTGCAGAGTACACAGAATAGGCTGCTAAACTGCGGTGACGAACACAGAATGGAATATGTGACTTTAATATTTGAGTTTGAAAACTTAACAGTATTTCTTCCTATTCTGCAACTGTGCAGAGTACACAGAATAGGCTGCTAAACTGCGGTGACGAACACAGAATGGAATATGTGACTTTAATATTTGAGTTTGAAAACTTAACAGTATTTCTTCCTATTCTGCAACTGTGCAGAGTACACAGAATAGGCTGCTAAACTGCGGTGACACACACTGAATGGAATATGTGACTTTAATATTTGAGTTTGAAAACTTAACAGTATTTCTTCCTATTCTGCAACTGTGCAGAGTACACAGAATAGGCTGCTAAACTGCGGTGACGAACACAGAATGGAATATGTGACTTTAATATTTGAGTTTGAAAACTTAACAGTATTTCTTCCTATTCTGCAACTGTGCAGAGTACACAGAATAGGCTGCTAAACTGCGGTGACACACACTGAATGGAATATGTGACTTTAATATTTGAGTTTGAAAACTTAACAGTATTTCTTCCTATTCTGCAACTGTGCAGAGTACACAGAATAGGCTGCTAAACTGCGGTGACACACACTGAATGGAATATGTGACTTTAATATTTGAGTTTGAAAACTTAACAGTATTTCTTCCTATTCTGCAACTGTGCAGAGTACACAGAATAGGCTGCTAAACTGCGGTGACACACACTGAATGGAATATGTGACTTTAATATTTGAATTTGAAAACTTAACAGTATTTCTTCCTATTCTGCAACTGTGCAGAGTACACAAAATAGGCTGCTAAACTGCGGTGACACACACTGAATGGAATATGTGACTTTAATATTTGAATTTGAAAACTTAACAGTATTTCTTCCTATTCTGCAACTGTGCAGAGTACACAGAATAGGCTGCTAAACTGCGGTGACACACACTGAATGGAATATGTGACTTTAATATTTGAGTTTGAAAACTTAACAGTATTTCTTCCTATTCTGCAACTGTGCAGAGTACACAGAATAGGCTGCTAAACTGCGGTGACACACACTGAATGGAATATGTGACTTTAATATTTGAGTTTGAAAACTTAACAGTATTTCTTCCTATTCTGCAACTGTGCAGAGTACACAGAATAGGCTGCTAAACTGCGGTGACACACACTGAATGGAATATGTGACTTTAATATTTGAGTTTGAAAACTTAACAGTATTTCTTCCTATTCTGCAACTCTGCACAGTACACAGAATGTGCTGCTACACTGCGGCGAAACACACTGAATGGAATATGTGACTTTGATATTTTAGTTTGAAGACTTAACAGTATTTCTTCCTATTCTGCAACTCTGCACAGTACACAGAATGTGCTGCTACACTGCGGCGAAGCACACTGAATGGAATATGTGACTTTAATATTTGAGTTTGAAAACTTAACAGTATTTCTTCCTATTCTGCAACTCTGCACAGTACACAGAATGTGCTGCTACACTGCGGCGAAGCACACTGAATGGAATATGTGACTTTGATATTTTAGTTTGAAGACTTAACAGTATTTCTTCCTGTTCTGCAACTCTGCACAGTACACAGAATGTGCTGCTACACTGCGGCGAAGCACACTGAATGGAATATGTGACTTTGATATTTTAGTTTGAAGACTTAACAGTATTTCTTCCTATTCTGCAACTGTGCACAGTACACAGAATGTGCTGCTACACTGCGGCGAAGCACACTGAATGGAATATGTGACTTTGATATTTTAGTTTGAAGACTTAACAGTATTTCTTCCTATTCTGCAACTCTGCACAGTACACAGAATGTGCTGCTAAACTGCGGCGACGCACACTGAATGGAATATGTGACTTTGATATTTTAGTTTGAAGACTTAACAGAATGTGCTCTAATCTGCAACTTTGCACACTAAACAGAATGTGCTCTAATCTGCAACTTTGCACACTAAACAGAATGTGCTCTAATCTGCAACTTTGCACACTAAACAGAATGTGCTCTAATCTGCAACTGTGCACACTAAACAGAATGTGCTCTAATCTGCAACTTTGCACACTAAACAGAATATATATATATATTTATTTTTTTTTTTTTTTTTTTTTCCCCCCACACAAAATAACCTGCTGCCCCCACACACAGTAGTCCTAAAAAGGACTTTTGGTTCTTTTTTTTCACAATTTTGCTTTTTTTCCTCCCTACACTGACTTTCCCTTCCTATCCTCAGCTCTCCCTGGCTAAGACTGAGCCGAACTCGCTGGTCAGGTGCTATACAGCACCCGACCACGGGTTCTGGCCAGCCAATCAGTGTAATGCCAGCAGCCAACATGGCTGCTGGCATTACACCGATGTCAGAGCCTCCCTGCACGTTTATTGGCTGCGCAGCAGCCGCAAAACGTGCGGGGAGGAGACCCGAACATGGCGGGCGAGCACATGCGGTACTCGTACGAGTACCGCCATGTGCCGAGCAGAGCGATGCTCGAGCCGATCCGAGCATCGGCCGAGCATGCTCGCTCAACACTACTCCTTAGCACATCAGCATGCTTGTGCGCTTTATGGGCTGTTTATACATTGCACTCAGTATTTTATGTATATGGGCCTATACTGGAGAACGCATAGGTTCCCAAGAGACCAATGATCTGTGCCAGCTTAATCCCTTATTAGTACATCATGTAGCACAGTTGCACCATTACTAATAAAGGGATTATTAACATTACATGACACAAGCTGACATTAATACAGCATTAAACATGGAGCTTTAGTCCACCCAGTGCCTTGTGTGTTACCAGACTCTACACATTTTTCTGCATAAATATAATTGTTTTAATCCTTTCAGGAATACTAGATTAAAAAGAAAGATTGCAGGGCTGGACTACCTGAGGGCTCCAGATGTTCAGAACTACAATTCCCATCATCTCCAGGGATGATGGGAATTCTAGTAGTGAACAACTGGAGAGTCACATGTTGTCCACCAATGGTCTAGTCTAGTATATTGTCAAGTAGTTTGACCTATGTACAAAGGTTGTGATATGTTTACTGATTTCATTCTAAATATGACAAAATGTTCTCAAATTAAAAACATTTCACTCACTAGTGACGCTTCCAACATCTTCACTAGGGACTATTGAATTTTTTCAAACTAGTATTTCAAAATGTATAGCGTATTTTACATGTGAATTGAGTTTGCTCTAAGGTATTGAATGCTAGAACTTTATTATAATTCATATTATTGGGATTTCAGTGGCCAGTGTAGCTCTAATCAAAAAGAGAACTGATTTCTGTTCTGTAGTAATTTTTTTTCTTATAAATGAAAAAGGAACAGAATAGAAAATAGGTTTTACTTGCTTTTTAAGAGGAGTAGCAGTGAGATATATTGATTATATTTTATTAAGTGGTTTGAAGCAAAACTTGAAAGCAAACCAACTCTTTCCTGTGTAATCTGGTTAGCTTTTGAAAATGCACTGAAGTTCCATGTTTTCAAACAATCTTATGGAACACAAACCCTACACAATGAAAATGTTACCTAAAAGCCATTCAGCCCTTTGAATGCAGGGAATTACACAGTGAAGTGCTTTCCCTTTTGCCTCTGTATTGGATAAAATTGGAGTTAATGCAAAGGGAAAAGATAAGGACATGGATGTGATTATCAAGAAAGAACCAGATTTGCAGCCAATGAGGGAAAATACAATAGGATGTGAGTTCTGTCTAATTCTCCCAATTTATGGGTAGCGTAGGCTTTTCTAGGCTATTCTTATATTCTGATTTGTGTGCTTACAAAAAACAGTTCTATATATAATAAATATTTTACACTAGAATAGAAAAAGGTAATCATGAAGTATATGGGTGGACAGAGTACTAAAGATTTTTGGGTATAAAGCCAGGAAAATGACATTGCGCCATATTTGTCAAATAAAAAGGCCAATTCATTACAATAAGCCTTGCGTATACAGGTAAACAGGGACAATGGTGAGACAAACCATCTGGGGGGGAGCAATGCCAGTTCCTACTGATTTCAAAGGGTTTTTAATTCCTTTAGTACTAGAGATCTTCAATATATTACAAATCAAAGTGCTGAGTACTTCTCTATCATTCAATGGGTTAAAAACCTTATTTAAATCAATGAGATTTTTGAGCATTTTATGTCTCCCCAGTGGTGCAGCTGGTTTGCTCCAGCCCTGCTCCACTTGTCTTTCATTGGTGCATTTGGTGCCATTGTTTATGTCAGAATCATTCTACTTAACACTTTAAAGGGATAGTAATACTTTGTTTTATCTTTATTTTATTTTGTAGGCATTAAAAAAATATGAAGAAAGATATAAGTCTTATCTCTCAAACCTTTCTGGTTTGAGAGGTATTCACAAGCAAAGTTTCCCCCTCCCGCCCTTTTTCCTAGTGTAAGCCATCTCTTCTCAGATGTGGAATGCAGTCCATAGACCAGACAGATAACAGCAGGGGACAATCTTCTTCCTATGAGAACAATGAAGGCCCTGGCCCCCTTGACAAGTTTTTCAGGTTTTTCCCTTATCTTAATTGAAGATTGTCCCTCTCTGCAGTCTACCTGGGCACCTCCCTTCTGCTCTGGCTGAGCAGTGTTACATCAGTAAAAGGGGTGGGAGGGGGATACTTTGTCATTGAATTACTCTTGAACTACAACTCTCACAGAACTGAAATAACACCCTCCAATGTCCAAATACTATGGTGATTAATTAGAGCTGCTTTTATTATGAAACATTACTATCTCTTTAACTTGACAAATATGGCGCAATGTCTTTTTCTGGCTTTATACCCAAAAATCTTTATTACTCTGTCCACCTACATGCTTAATGATCAGTATCTATGGAATGCTCTACCATCCAACCCGTGCCACTGCACCTCGCTGATAACCTTCAAATCTCACCTAAAAATGCACCTCTTGGATAAAATCTCAACATGCTAGAAGGCACTGATGTTGTACAATGGACACTTTTATAAATTATTTACTTTACTGATGTCCTCTATCATCATCAGAACTAGCACTGTATTCAGTACTTGACCCTTATGTACTCTGTATGTCTCCCATTACCACTTTAGATTGTAAGCTTTCGGGCAGGGACCTCCCACCCATTGTCTCACTCTACAAAGCTCCTGTAACCCTGTATTGTTTAAACCCTTAAAATTGTAAAGCGCTGCGTACACTTGTGGCGCTATATAAATAAACATATTCATTCATTCATTCAACTTCTAGATATATCTCAGATAATGTCTTTACAAATCTTTAGAGATGCAACCAACAGCCAAGGGGTTAATGAGGATGGCGCTACTCTTTGCTTTTTTGTGCTCCTAGAATCCTTTAAAAAAATAGTAACATCAAAAATGAAACAGGGTGCCATAACTACAACCCACTGAAAACTAACGAATAGATCTTCCAAGGGAACTGGGGCTGCATTATGAGCTCAGGCAGATCAGCAACAAACCAAGTGATGAGAAATAAAACATATATATATATATATATATATATATATATATATATCTCAAAGTAATACAAATACCAGTGTAAAATAAAACAAGCCCTCAAATTATATGTGAGTAAAGATGGGCGGAAATTTTCACCTCAAACTGAAATCGGCAAATAATGGCACTTCTCACTTGGTGAATAATTTTCTGTGAAAATTGCAGTTTTTCCGCTAGCTCATTCCATTGAAATCAATGGCAAAATTGAATTTACATACAACACATTACAAATGTTATTTTATTTTTGGGGGGTTGTCTACTGGGGTTGGGGGGCAGTTAATAAAAATAAATCCTAAATACAATTAAAAAACTTCCATAAGACATGGTATAAAAGTGGTCTGAGAGGGGTGCCTGTGTTGGTTGGGTGAAGTCTGGGGAAAGAATCAGTTGAACAGGGAATTTATTTTTTTTGGGGGGGGGTTGACTGGTATTGGGGGGGCAGTTAATAAATAAATAAATAAAATAAACATTTGGATGTAACGTAATAGAGACAGGGACCCCCTGATGTAAGCTGCCACTGTGGTAGACTGATATTTGACGTAAGACAGTATTTTGTGGAGGATGATTTGTAAGATTTGTTGTTAGAGTCCCAAGCCCTGAGGACACATTGCAGGACTTAGACTTGTTTGGCACAAGACCTAATGAAACATTGATTTGTAGGACTTAGGCTTGTTAGAAACAAACCCCCAGAAATGGTTTATTTTTTTGGTAGGCCTATTTTTTTTTTTTTTTTTAAAGCACAAGCCCTGAGAAAAAAAAATACAAAAGTTTCCCTACTGGCCTGGTGACAGCAGGTTATGTCATGTTGGCTGGCCATTGTCAAATGCCCTGATGTAGATGCAGAATTGGCAACTGCTGTTCTTGCTGCTGCTATGAGTTGTTTAAGCAGCAGGATGATTAGGCAGTTCAAAGGGAATGGGATCAACAACAGCAATAACATGGATGATGGATGATGAAGGTTCCCCGTGCCATGACTATCTCCAGTGATGCTCTTGAAACAGTAGCAGCACCATAACTAGTCCCCAGTATATGTGGAGAAAAGAAAAAGTTGGCCAATAATTCTTCTCCATCTGCCCCTCCTCCAAAATCATGGGTGTGTTATGAGTAGAATAAACATTTTTCACTTGAGAGCAGGAACTGCGCCTCTCATCAGCAACTGCAATGTGCACAGTGTGTGTGGTAAATAACACCTGGCACAACTGTATCCAAACACATGACACCAGAAACCAAGTACTGCTGCTATCACTATAACCCTGGTCCACACCCCGCTAAGGACACATGGAAACTTGCTGACAGTTTAATAGTAATGATGAACCCTCCCTGCCACCAGCTTAGCATATTCTGAGGGATGGAATTTCCTCAGATGCCACTTGTTGCCCTGCTTGTGATTCTCCTCTACCACACTGCCATGTGTGGTCAGTGTACCACACAGTGTGCAATGGGTGGACACATCCTAACATCTACAGAGTGGCTATCCTTTGACAGGGGAGGTAATGATGAATGAGGTGGATTGGCAGAAGATGTAGTTATCCTAGAGGAAGAAGGTGATGATGAGCTAGTTGTTTAGCTTATCATTGAACTTCCAGCCTCTGCCTGGGTTTTTCTATTCTTCCTCTTCTTTGATCTATGCCTCACCTCTTGTTGCCTTTCTGGAGAGTCACGGGGTACAGTAACAGCTGTGATTGATTTCTCTGGTGGGTGTTTGGCTTTAACATGTTTGACATAAATGTCATGGTGTCTGCTTTTCATGTGTGTTATCAGGGTGGTTGTGCCAAGGTATGTTACCTCCTTTCCCCTTCTCACTGACTTGTCACAGATTGTGCACAGTGCCATTGTTGATGACTGCACTGTGCCTACCCCAAGAGAAAATAGTCCCACACCCATGACTTCAGGGGGTAGGGAACAGGCGAAGAAGAATGGCCTCTTACTTCTTCTCCTCCACATTTCCCTTCACTGGCTTTGGCCAGAGGATGCTATTGCTGCTGTTGATGTTACTGCCTCAGAACCAGCAGTGCCACTAGGACCAGGAGTATTGCTGCTGCTGGCAAGTGAAACCTGTCCTAGTTCCGCATCACTTGTTGACCCCTATTCTCACTGTGTTCACGTTGCCCTGCGGCATACTAGCCTGCTCCTCAGCATCTTGCTGCCCTTGCATCTCAGCAGCAGCAGGAATTAGAGCAGTTGCAAACTCTGCAAATTCCATAAGCTCACTGCTGCTGGTGGTAGTGATGCCTATTCTCATCCCTTTCTCCCATTCCTTCTCATTTTGGGCTAAAAAGGCCATCAATGTCTCTTGCACCCCAGCTTCTCCATCATCATCACCACCATCGCTAGTCCCTCCTTGCTGCTGCTGCTCTATTACAGACATCTCACTGCTGGTTGGAGGAGGTTATGAAAAATGTGATAGAGGGTCCCCTAATGTCACACTTGCCATTTCTTGGTGACCTGAAGAAGGCAGACTGGCAGAACTAGCAGCAGGCACAGACAGCTGATTTGTGCTCCTGGTGGTGGTATTATTGCTGTGCCTGCCACCCACCAGTTCTGGCTTCTTCAGGATTATGTTCCACCTGGACAATGCAGTGGGGGGAAGAGGACTCCCATGGTCAGGGGAATGGTCTGGGCTCCCATGAGCAATAGTCTGGACACTCTCAATTGCTTCCCCTACCACTCCCCTAACACTGTTCCCACCAGCGGCTTCACCATTACTGTTACTAATACTAACATCAACCACATCAATTTATGTCCCTGAATCTAACTCCTAACAGTCGCTAGTAATATGATGAATACCCCTCCTTCACTCTTAACACTAACAAGCTACTGGACCTTATTAGCAGTAGTACTAGCACTGGTGGGACTGCCTGGGGATGGCAAGTGTGACTTAGGTGGCATCATCTTCTCCCCCCCCCTGAGTATTACAAGACACACTGGCAGCAGGTTCAGCACTGGCAGCAGGCACAGCACTGGTGGCAGCAGCAGCAGTGGCAGCAGGGGCAGCACGTCTGACAGCAGGCACAGTACTGGTGGCAGCAGGGGCAGCAAGTCTGGCAGCAGAGGCAGCATGTCTGGTAGCAAGCACAGGCAGCTGAACTGTCCTGCTCTTACAAATACCCTCTTCTTCCTCCCTAGACATTAATTTCCGCAAGACCCTTAGGGGTGATTTAGGGGGACTGACCAGCATTGGTTCTGTGCTCACTTCCTCTTCCTTCACAAACTCAGTGGACACATAAGGGTCCTTCCAGTTTCTACTTTTATTTTTTTTTATCTTTCTTATAGTGATAGCAGTCACTGTGAGCCTCTCCTACCTCAATTTTGCAAAAAGTTCACAGCAGAACAGCATTGCAAGTCTACCTCACTCTGTAGCTGCTTCTATTGTTTCACTTTCTCTAATACATCATGTTTTTACAATCAATGGGTGGAAACTTTCTAGCCATTAAAAAAATGGCAAAGAATTTTTGCCAATGGGAGAAAAATGCTAAGATTTTAATCTCTGGTTTTAAAGGGTATTTTCCTGCAAAAAAGTGGACAACAATGTGGTTTTCACTGATTTTTTCCCAGGAACACAGCAGGCCCTTTCACCCACCTATATATAATGCAATGAACAACTAAAATATTCACATATATAAAATAGGAAGCATCATGTGACTGACATGCTTTGTATGAAGCCAAACACACCCAGGGATGGTAGTAAGGAGGAGTTATGGATATGTCCTCTTTACTGCCTGTCCCATTGGTGCAAGCATGGAGCATGAGTTTCACATTCCTGTGAAAATCTCTGCAAAGACTTCACCCTCCACCACACTTTACACCTCCTCCCTCTACACCCTTCATCCCATTTGCCATGTACAGGACTTCACACTCCACCACAGTCCACATCTCTTCCCCCTTCACCTCAGACTCCCCTGCACCTCATTGCTTCAAGCTATACGCAATCCACCAAACGCTGTATGCAATCCACCAAATGCTATATGCCAAACGCCAAAACTTTTACACCATGCTCTATATGCCACGCACCAAAAACTATAAACCATACAATGTACATCATACACTATATACCAAACTCCATACGCCAAACGTTATGCGCAATACGCCAAATGATATACAAAAAATACTATACAACATACTACACGCAAAATGCAATATGCCACGTTATATGCACTACGCCAAACGTTATATGCAGTATGCCATATGCCAAAAGTTATACGCAATAAGCCAAATGCTATAAGTCAAATACTTTATACAAAAAGCCAAATGCTATACACAATATGCCAAAAGCAATACACTAAACGTTATACACAATCTGCCAAACACTATACACAAAAAGCAATACACAAAATGCCAAACGCTATACTCAAAACGCAAAACGGCTTACACCAAACATTTTATGCAATGCATATGTGCTATATTCCAAATGTTATATACAATGCTACAAATGCAATACGCCAAATGCTATACGCAATATGCTATATGCAATATGCCAGATGCTATACCCAATATGCCAACAGCAATACGCCAAATACTATAATCCAAACACTATACTCAAAACACCAAATGCTATACTCCATAGACAGATATTATACGCAGTGCACCAAATGCAATACGCCAAAGGCAATACACAAAATGTTATGCACCAAACACCAAAACGCAGTATGTCAAATGGTACATGCCAAACACCAAGTGTTCCACGCCGAATGCTATGCACCAAACACCAAATGCTATATATCAAACGCTATATGCAAACAGTATACATCAAATGCTATACACCAAACAGCATATGCAATACGCCACTATACTCCATGCACTATACACAATATGCCATGTGCCAAACAATATGCACCAAACAATATACAGACTAAACCAAACGTAATGCATTAAATGCCATAAACTATACACAAAACACTATAAGAAAAATGCCATAGACTATATTAAAAACACTATACGCCAGACACCAAATGCCATACATTATACGCCAAATGGCATTTGTAATATGCCAAATGCTATACTCCATTTGCAATATGCTAAACACAAAACACCATATACCATGCACTATATGCAATGTGCCAAATGCTATGAGCCAGATAATATACAGAATACACCAAACGTAATGTGCCAAAAGCCAAAAAATGCTAAAAGAAAAATACCATAGAGTATATGCCAAACGCTATACAATATACGCCAGATGCCATATGCAACCCCAAATGCTACTCCATTTGCTGTTTGCCAAATGCCATATGCTGTACTCCATACACTATATGCCAAATGCAGAATGCTATATGCAATACGCCAAATGCTGTACACAATTCACCAGGCAAAACACCGTACAACAAATGCTATACACAAGATGCTATATGCAATAGGAAAAACCGGTATATGCAACAAGCAAAACGCTATATGCAATAGGAAAAACTCTCTGCCCAAAATTGTATATGTACCATTCTATAGGCAATATATTATACGCAATTCATTATGAGCAAAATTCTGTATGCAATACATACAAGTTCACACATACCGTTCTCGCTCACATACTCTGGGTCTCACATGTTCCAACATGCTCACACATGAGCTCACACACACTTTAATGAGTCTAAAAGCTATAGCTTGCTGCCAAAGTAGTATTTGCCATTTTACCCATAATTATTAACGTAAAGAGAAATAACACACCCAAACACACGTACGCACATATTATGTTAACCGCCAGAAAGGTGGGCAGCATATTTAATCCATTAAAAACATAGACTTTGACAGCAGATAAGAATTGATTTGCCATTGTCTGCCCTTTTTTCCTATCTATTTAAAAAACTCAGACTTATCTTATTCTTTGACTTCTTAAATTCACTTACTGTTTATACCCTGCCACTTCTACATGCATCTATCACCAATTTCATGAAGTAGTATTTTCTTACATTTTGTCTTATTTTTCCATCATCTAATTTTAGGTCATCCCATCTTGTTCTTCTATTCCATTTCTGTAGAAAAATTGTTTCATCCTGAACCTTTTGCTTTGTAGATTTTATAGCATTCAAGGGGTTAAATACTTTAATATATTTGAAAATTTCAGTCAAATCTCCCTCTCTTTTCCATGCTCCAAGCTATACATATTAGGATCCACTTGTAATGATATCAGTCACTAGGGTGCACAGGTAGAGAACTGTAATGTAACTACCTACTGGTCAACTAAGTAAACTGCCACTAGCAGTCAAAGTTAGAAAGGGAAGCTGGAAAGCACTGTTGATCAAGACTGGATCTACTGAATCACTGACTACTGACAACAGAAAAAGGCTAGGATTGGTGGCTGCAAACAAGCAGTAGAGGACTTGATTAAAAGGCAGGAAGCAAACAGTTGAATGGTAAACTAACAAGTTTGAGTCTGTGGCAGGTGGCAGGCAGGAGAGTAGTTGTTTAAACAAGGCTTGGTCAGAATGCAGTGAGGCTGGTGTGCCATGATGAACTGGAGCAATTCTGAAGCAAACCAGTTGCATTGCAGGAAACAAATACAACTTTTTAATCCCCTTGAAAGCTAGAGAGGTCTTCAATGCATTGCCTTATAATGCATTTAGGCCATTGTAGCATTCAAGGGGTTACAAGCCTCATTTAAAGCAATAAGAATTTTGGAAATTGTTATTTTTCCTAAAGGTGCAGTTGGTTTGCTACAGAATGTACCTAGTTCCTCATAGTAAATCAGACTCAGTATATGAATAAAGAACTCAAAAACACTAGCAAATGTGACACTTTGAGAACACACATATCAGTAGCTGCTTTAAATATACTGTAAATGCATAATACATAAACTCAGGTGGACTATATTATTTATTTTTTTATCTCCATACTTTTACACTTTTATGTCCATGACAGCGAGCTCCTTGGATCTCTGTTTCTAGAGAGGTTTCTTTCAGAAAGCAAGAAGAGTGCTATCTCTGCAACAATCAGTGCTTTGTATGCCTTATTTAAGAGCCTGGAGGCAATCTTAACTGCTGCAGGGACAGTGTTTTTTGTATAAGCATCTCTGATTTCAGGATCCCTAACAGATATTTAGGGAGCTCACTATCAGGAAAAAATAAGTGAAAATAATAATAAAATAATATACAAACATTAAAAAGTATAGACAATTTGACTTTACATATGAAGTAGTTGAAGAATATTTAAAGTCAAAAAGGATTTTTACTGTTACTTCAGACTTTGGTGGTGAGTTCAGAGAAGCAACACAAGTGGTGGTAAATCCAGGAGTGGGCTAATACTACTAGTCTATTTCAATAGATATCTATGAAGTGTCTTTAGGGCCACTTTTCCTGCTACTAATTCATCTTCCTATACAACCTAGGATCCTAATGGCTTTTCTCGTGGCTTTGTTGCATTGCTAGCCTATATTTCATTTATGAACTTCCTTCTAGATAATTATTGCCCATGATTTCTACATTTGCTTTCATATTTAGCAAACACATTATACAATAGCTTTATTTTACTTAGTGAACCTATGCAAAATTATTTTGTGGACAATTTCAACTTAAAGTTACTTTAAATCTCCTTTTTCACATTATGTGTTCTGCAAGTGCATAATATGTAATACCAAATTGCCTATACTTTTTCACCTTCAACTACTTTTTACATTTGTCTCTGATAGGGAGCTCTCTAAATTGTTTTTCCAGGGAGCTTTCCTTGCAATAGATAGTCTACCTCCACTGCAGCATATAGAATTCTGTATCACTGTCCCTGCTTTCATAGTCCCTGACAGGAAGCTCTCTGGGAGGGGAAATTCAGATAGCTCCATATAAGGGATATAAAAGTGTAAAATAATACGTGCAGATGAAAAAAAAATAATGAAAACTATAGGCAACTTGACTTTAAATATTCTGCTTTTACAAAATATGTAAAATCGAAATTGAGTTTGACTGTAAATTTAAGAGAAATTTACACTGAATTTTTATGGACTGGATTCCTGTACAATAGTTTGAGAAAGGCACAGATCCATCTACTACTCAGACCTTGGGGAGTTGTGTCAGGAGAGTAACTGCAGGAGATTCAAAAGATCACTTGTGAAGAGGCCCAGCATCCAAGGGGGCACTGGATCTGCACTTTACTGTGACCCCTCACAGCCACATGAGTTTCCAGTCTTGGCTGATGAATGTTGATATCATTGCACATGGCTGATACCAGTCATTAAGATAAGAATAGCATCGGCGAGCCATTTCCATTTTCTTCCGTAACTTTTTGAGCAACAGAGAGGAGACAAATGCATTGCAAATAAATATGTTGCATATCACTTTGGCTATAAAATATTTGTCATCCTGTTTGTCTGGAATCATGAGAGCATCTTCCCAGCTATGCAAACAAATTGCTTTTCTTCTGTCTTTCACTGTCATATGCCTGAAGACCTACTGAGATTTTCTAGTGGTGCTTTGCACCTTGGGTCTTTATCAGTACAGGAACTTGAAATAACTTCTCTGTTTGTAAGTGTTATTCAAAGTTTCTTCAAACCATGTTAAGGCTCAGTAGATTCTAGTAACACCCTTGAGAAGTGCCAAACCATATTTTGATTGTACTACTTCCTGCTGTTTTCCACTATCATACACTTTAAAATATAACATTGCCTTTACAGAAAATTCCCTATGTTCGTTGAGCTTCAAATACATGCATCAAAGAAAGTACATGAAATAAACTAAGGAAGCCACAATTTCTCACATAAAGCCACAAGATGGCAGCAGAGTCATCATACATTTTTTGAACAAGAAAAGATTACAAGAATGTTATTAACAGATGAGAGTTGGTACCGTGTTAGCCATAGAAATACAGGAGGCAAATATAGTTTTTGATACCTTTTATTGGCTAACTAAGCAGATTTAGAATGCATGCTTTCAAGACCTTAGGTCTCTTCCTCAGGCATGTTTTAACATGCCTGAGGAATAGACCTAAGGTTTTGAAAGCTTGTATTCTAAATCTGCTTAGTTAGTCAATAAAAGGTATCAAAAACTATATTTGCCTCAAAGAATGTTATTGTAATGCTATCCTATATAATAAAAGGCCAAGAAGTTTGTCATGATGCAGTCATGCACAGTAGAGACTGCCCTTGTTTGGCCAATCTCTACTGAGCATGATTGCATCACGTGAGTGAGGCGGCACAATCGCGTGGAGCAGTGAGGTAATGGCAGTACGCAGAGAAGATCCTGGTAATGTTAACCCTTTGAGTGCTTTGCAATGCGTTGCGTACCTCTCTGGCACTCAAAGTGTTCAGAGGCCGGTCCTGCTCTACGTACTGCCAATACCTCACTGCTCCACAGGCTTTTACACTAGTTTTCCTATAATAAAATGAACGCCCCTTCTCAGAAGAGGAACTTAAACTTGCAATAAAATCCATCCATCTAGGGAAAAGCCCTGGCCCTGATGGGTTATCGGGCCAATATTACCTCCATGTCATAGCATACCTATGCATATATGTTAGCACCTGCATTTCATATGATGGCAGAATAACTTATTGAAGATCAGTGTTATTATGAGCATATGTTTAGTACAGCCTATCACTATTTATCTTACACAATTTTAATCACAGCTAGATTCATTTATAATATAGTGTTCAGTAACTTATCCCAGAGCTAGCATGTGCCTAAGTTTTAACTGAAAGTAAATTTTATACCTCTAGCTGTGTTATTTCCATTGCATGATCATGTAAAAATAATTACATGATATGCCTGTAAAGTCTGAAACATAGTTAGTAAAATATTGTAAATATTATTGTACATACCAGGGATTTCCAGCCTCTGCAGGCACATAAAAAAACCCTTTTAAATAAATGAATAAGTGAATACATTTGTGGACATATTGTGTGTTCATTTTAGTACATTTGCTCCAGAAATACAATATTTCTCCCAGTACATCAGCTTCACTGTCTAATACCCCAGACTTGTTCTACAAAACTACATATACACCATCTGTCACCCCAGGTTTGTACTGTCCAGTGGTGGCCACAGAACCACAAGTACATTGTCTGCTTCCCCAGACTTGTTTGCCACTCCACTGATAGTCACATTCTCAGCTTTGTTCCACTGTCTATTGGTAGTAGTTACAGAACTGCACTTACACTACCTGTGACCCCAGTCTTGTTCCAATGTCAACTGGTAGTAGTCATAGAACCATGCATACACTGTCTGAAGCCCTATTCTTGTTCCACTGTTAATTTGTAGTTACAAAATTGCATGCATACAGCCTAACTCCCCATCATGTTCCACTTTCCACTCACAGAACCACACCTATACTGTACCAGCCTTGTTCCATTTGGAGGAACAACATGTATTGTGTATTATAATAAGTGTGAATAGCAATTTGAACAGTAGGTGGTAGGGATGAGCGAGCACCCCGATGCTCGGGTGCTCGGGTGCTCTGACCGAGCACCCCCTGATGCTCGAGTGCTCGGCCGAGCACCCGAGCCCCATTCAAATGAATGGGAGCACTCGAGCATTAAACCAGGCACCCCCTGCTCTGATGAGCGGAGGGTGCCTGGTCAATGTCCCCCTTCATCTCCGCTATGCCCCTCTTCCACAATGTCCCCCTTCATCTCCTATGCCATAGCGGAGATGAAGGGGGACATTGTGGAAGAGGGGCATAGCGGAGATGAAGGGGGACATTGTGGAAGAGGGGCATAGAGTCTATGCCCCTCTTCCACAATGTCCCCCTTCATCTCCGCTATGCCCCTCTTCCACAATGTCCCCCTTCATCTCCTCTATGGCATAGGAGATGAAGGGGGACATTGTGGAAGAGGGGCATAGCGGAGATGAAGGGGCACATTGTGGAAGACGGGCATAGCGGAGATGAAGGGGGACATTGTGGAAGAGGGGCATAGAGTCTATGCCCCTCTTCCACAATGTCCCCCTTCATCTCCGCAATGCCCCCTTCATCTCCGCAATGCCCCCGTACCTCCATTCCCTGGTGGTCCAGCGGAGCGTCTTCGGATCTGTGCCTCTTCCGGCACAGATCCTCTTCACCCGAACATGTCGGGCGAGCACATGGCGGTACTCGTACGAGTACCGCCATGTGCCGAGCAGAGCGATGCTCGAGCCGATCCGAGCATCGGCCGAGCACGCTCGCTCAACACTAGTAGGTGGAGTTGTAGCAAACTTTGGGCTAGATTCTATTACAGATGCTAATTGTATCTCTGCGTTTATCTCCAGATTTCCCCGTTGACTTCAGTAGGAAAATGTTTGATAAAACAGGTATTAACATTTAGCACCTGCAATAGAATCTAGCCCTTTATCTGTTGCAGAAGGCTGATTTTGATTCAATAAGTACAGCATTTTTACTTTTCTTTTTATGTTAGTTTTAGCTATGATATTGTGACTGAGTTGTTCTTTGTGTTTTTACTGTGGCCTATACACACAAGTAAAGTTCAAATGCCCATTTCAGTTTGCATCCAGTCAGTTATTATTAGTATAATAACTAGTAGGTTACGGGCCCAAGATATGCTGATAGAAATCTATCTCTTGGTTAACGGCAGATGTGCAGGCTCTTTACTCTTCTATCCCTCACGATTAGGGTCTTATTGCCCTTCGTGCGCAGTTGGTTCTTTTTTCCAATTATGATCCAGAGCTTGTGGATTTCCTGGTGGAGTCGTCTGCTTACCTCCTGTCCCACAATTTCTTCACCTTCAACGGGGTGTTTTATCTCCAAAGGTGTGGGGTTGAGGGGTTTTCCAACTTATACGTGAGTTGGTGGGAGGCGCCCCACATCTTTGGGGGTGATGGCGTCCGTTGTGGCGGGGTTGTGTGGTTCGGGAGGTACATTGACGACCTCCTCTTTGTTTGTGGGGGCACAATGGAGAAAGCAAGTGATTTTATAGGTGATTTAAATAAGAATGAATAACCTGCACTTCACTTTTTTTAATGAACAGTGGTCAGTTTCTTGACCTTGGTAGCTGATGATATCCTTCAGATCATTAATACTGATGTCTATAGAAAACCCACACCAGGCAACAGCCTGTTACATGCTAGGTCTACTCATTCATGTTTTAGGGTGGACAACATTCCGGAGGGTTAGTTCCTGTGGCTTCACAGGACCTGCTCTTTGGATGCTGATTTCGAATGAGCTGTGACTGACCTTAGACACAGGTTGTTGGCCAGGGGTTATGGACAGAACCTTCTGAACAAGGCATATATGTTTCCCAAGTCACAATCTAGGAAGACTGTTACTGAATAAGCCATTTAGAGAACGTTCTACCACAGTGAAGGGTGGAGATGATATCAGATTTATTACTAGTTATAGCTCTCAATATAGATCTGTAATATAATAAGGAATAATTTACCTATTGTGCGCACTGATCCCAAGCTGGACTCTATATTGCAGGGTGGTTGTGCTTTTGTGGCTAAAAGGGGACCCACCATAGGCAACAGAATATCACCAAGTTTATTTTTAAGTAAAAAAAACTGTGTCCACATGGTTGAGACATAAGGGCTTCTACAGATGTGGTGCTTCTGTCTGTAAGTGTTGCCAGTATGTTCGGGTCTCAAATAGCTTCAAAAGCACAATAGATAAATGTATCTATGATGTCTCCAGTTATGTTAATTGCAATTCGGAGAATGTAATTTATTTGTTTACATGCAAAATATGTTCCCTTCAATACGTAGGCTGTACGATTCGCCCTTTAAAACATAGAATTAGGGAGCATATTAATCAAATTGAACATGGCCGGATAGATTCTGTGATAGAGAAACATATACTGGAGTGTCATGGGGCAAGCTCTTGTGCTTTGAATTCCAGGGGATAGAAAGGTTAGATTACCATGGAGAGGTGGAGATCTAGTGAGCCTGATTAACAAACTTGAGGCTTACTTGATTTTCCAATTGAAAACACGGATGCTGTCAGGACTGAACTCCAAACGGGATATCAGCCATATTTCCTGATCTATTTATATTATTTATTTATATTATTATTATTATTATTACCATCATTATTGGTTTTGTTATTTGACATGTATAACATTTGGAGATCATCCTTTTATACCACTGGATAGTCTATATGAAGGATTTTGGATGTTACATGTGGCTATTATTATTATCCAGGGACGGACTGACAGGACCCAGGGCCCCTGGTCCAAAAAGAGGTCTGGGCCCCCTGCAGAAATCTCCACATTGCCCCTTCATCTCCACAATGCCCCTTCCACAATGCCCCCTTCATCTCCACAATGCCCCTTCCACGTTGCCCCTTCATCTCCACAATGCCCCTTCCACAATGCCCCCTTCATCTCCACAATGCCCCTTCCACAATGCCCCCTTCATCTCCACAATGCCCCTTCCACATTGCCCCCTTCATCTCCACAATGCCCCTTCCACATTGCCCCCTTCATCTCCACAATGCCCCCTTCATCTCCACAATTCCCCTTTCTCCACAATGCCCCTTCATCTCCACATTGCCCCCTTCATCTCCACAATGCCCCTTTCTCCACATTGCCCCTTCATCTCCAAAATGCCCCTTCCACAATGCCCCCTTCATCTCCACAATGCCCCTTCCACAATTCCCCCTTCATCTCCACAATGCCCCCATCTCCACATTGCCCCTCCCACAATGCCCCCATCTCCACATTGCCCCTTCCACAATGCACCCTTCATCTCCACAATACACGTTCCACAATGCCCCCATCTCCACATTGCCCGTTCATCTCCACAATGACCCCTTCATCTCCACAATGCCCGCTTCAACTCCACATTGCCCCTTCCACAATGCCCCCATCTCCACATTGCCCCTTCCACAATGCCCCCTTTATCTCCACAATGCACCTTCCACAATGTCCCCATCTCCACATTGCCCATTCATCTCCACAATGCCCCTTCCACAATGCCCCCTTCATCTCCACAATGCTCCCATCTCCACATCTCCCCTTCCACCATGCCCCTTCATCTCCACACTGCCCCTACCTGCAGTCCCTGGTGGTCTAGTGGCGTGGCTTAACGCTGTGCGAAGTCCAGCGTGCCTCTAGTAATGCAGAGGCTGGGAGATTATGTCATCTCCCAGCGCTCTGTATTACTAGAACGGCGCTCCAGCGGCCATTGTTGGAGAGCTGCTGAGCAGCGCTGGAAGCCGAGACGGGCCCCCTTCGGGCATGGGCCCTCGGTCCGTGACCGAATGCCCGTATGGTCAGTCCGCCCCTGTTATTATCACTATCATTTTTTCCTTATCATTATTTTTTACATGGATATAGTTTCGTATTGATTATGGAATTTACGTGCCACATGTAATTTTCCTTCTCACCTCTCATTCACTAACTCCTTTCTCTCTCTTTTTTTTATATCTACTTTCATGTTTTCATCTGTATCTTTTTGTGTCATGTATTCTGTTACTAAGTATTTTTGCGATGCGTTGTACCACTGTTTGGTGTTGCATCAAGTAGGCTTAGGGAGGTCGGTGTGTACTTTGGAGATGCAACATTGCTTTCCCGTGTACCTCTCGATGAAACACACTGTGGCCGTAATGTGTTTTGCTTTTTGTTGATTTTAATTCTGGTTCTGACAGTCGTTGTGTGTGATGTCACATAGTAAGAGGAGTGCTTTTCCTTTCAGACCCGTTCCCTCCCCTTTAATTTTTTTTTTCCCACGGAACCAATTATTCCCAAATGGGAGTTTATATATGTATGTTATTTACAACATTTAGATCAGTCTATGAGTAAGCTCAATTTAGAGTGAAACGTGTGAGAAAAGTGGGGTCTCTCCCCTACCTATCCTATCCTTCCCCACCATAGCCCGTTTTGCTTTGGATTATTTTTGTTTTAATGAAATACCTAATAAAGGTGTTTTTAATGCATTATGTGGATCGTTGTTTATGGATATCCCAGTGCAGCCGTAACTTTATGTGGGATGCGTCATTAGACCTGGTGCTTGGAGAGCCGGGACGCCCTTGCACGGGATGGATGTAACTCCGGAACGGCTTTGAATGAAGATGCCGAGAAAAGGTACAGTGTTTTATACATTTGGTATGTTAGCATGTATATTTTATTACAAAGATATTACGTTTGCAGTGGTAAAACTGAATAATACAAATTATGAGTTCCTGACGCTCACATTAGACATGCTGCTATCCAAAGATAACTTTTGGGGTGTGCTGGATAAAGAAAGGCCTGCTAGCAGATCAACAGAATACAACATAAAGCACAGGTAAGCAAAAGCAATTATAAGCCTGCTAATGGAAGATGATCAACTCATTCATATCAGAAAAGAAAACACAGCTAAAGGTATGTGGGCTGCACTACAGAAGCTGCATGAGCATTCAGACTTAAAGGGATAGTAATGTTTCATAATAAAAACAGCTCCAATTAATCATCATAGTATTTGGACTCTGGAGAGTGTTATTTCAATTCTGTCAGAGTTGTAGTTCCAGAGTAATTCAATGACAAAGTATCCCCCTCCCGCCCCTTTAACTGATGTAACACTGCTCAGCCAGAGCAAAAGGGAGGTGCCCAGGTAGACTGCAGAGAGGGACAATCTTCAATTAGGATAAGGGAAAAAGCTGAAACTTGTCAAGGGGGGCAGGGCTTTCATTGTTCTCATAGGAAGAAGATTGTCCCCTGCTGTTATCTGTCTGGTCTATGGACTGGATTCCACATCTGAGAAGAGATGGCTTACACTAGGTAAAAGGGGCGGGAGGGGGTACTTTGCTTGTGAATATATCTCAAACCATAAAGGTTTGAGAGATAAGACTTATATCATTCTTCATGTTTTTTAATGCCTACAAAATACAGTTATTTGCTGTATGAGTCTGGAAAAAGGCCATAAAATGCATGAATATGAGAATGCTACGCTAGAAATTGTAGATCAGCTACATGGAACTGGGAAGAGTTGAAAGACAATCACATGGCATTATTGGTTTGCAGCCTTCTAGATTAATTCCGTGCCCTCTTTAATTCCCATAAACCAGACCTGAGTAAGAACATTGTATACATCCCAGGGTTCTTCGTGAACTCAGTGCATTGCTTTTTAACGTGTGTCTAAATTACCTAGAAATAGATATAGAAATAAAAGTTTCAATATTTGCAGATGACACTAAATTATTCAGGATAATACGTTCAGAACACGATGTTTGTTCTCTACAGAGGGATTTACATTAAATGGCTGACTGGGCAAACGAACCGAATATGACGTTTGATGTGGGAAAGTGTGAAGTTATGCATTTGGGAAGAAAAAATTCCAATGCTACTTACAAACTTAATGGAATCATTTTAGGATACTTGTTTGAGAAAGACCTGGGAATCCTTGTAAACAACAAATCTGGAAACAGTCTGTCTTGCATAAAAAAGGGTATTGAAGCAAGAGTGGATAACATCATTGTGCTTTCTCTGTTGTCCAATATAGGTTACTGGTAACTTTGGATAGGCGACCCACCCTTTAAGTTGGCATGAACAATTTGTGAAGAGAATGCTGGGTGGAGTCTACCTCCTCTCCTTAGCTGCAACTAGCCAATCCCCTCCCAGTAAGATTTGTTCCTTGATGAAGATACAAGGCAAAAGAACAGTTCTGCTATAGTTTTAGCTTATTTTTTGTTTTCTGTTAGATATGGACTACCATTACTGACATTCCCTAGTGGATAGCTCAGTTTTCAGTTGCTATGGTGGACCTCTCAGCCCTGGGGGGAAAATCTTGTTAGCAAGTTCTTTCCCTAGGAGGTGCCCACTGAGGCTTCTTCTTTATCAGTGGTAATCTGAAGACAGAAAACTGCTAGAAAGGTGAGCAATACTTTGAGTGCTGAGGTCCACTTATCCCACGCTTCCCGTCCGCACAGGGGTTTCCATTGGAGTTCCTAATACATACTCCTGCACTCATTGGGTTTATCTGTATGTCTGTTGGGGGTTTGGGGCAGAGTTTTTGTGGTAAATTAACCTTTTGTCTGCTGATCTGGCATCTTTTAGGGGTGTGTTAGCACTTTTTCTTCAGGGTATAGTGTTTCTTTGCTTTTGGAATGTTTTGTGATGCTTTTTACAAGTTTTTTTACTTCACTGTAAAAATTTATAAAACTGAGTTTGCGCTTTACCGCATAGACGTCATGCTCCATTCACCGCTATGGAACTTTACAGTTTGGGGCATATCTCTGCAACCGCTCAACGTGGCGACTTTAGAGATGGATCATTTTGTTTGTCTGTCCTTGGTTTATCATCAGGTCAATGTTCTATGTGTTTTGGGGTACTTTTTTTTTTTAGGGAAAACTACATTTCCCTTGCTTTGCGCACTCGTTTCTGATTGGCTTCCATTGTGGCAGCTATTTTCTGCTTTCCTTTCACGAGTATCCTACTCAGGGCTTGGACTCTCCTTCTCTCCTCAGCAGATGAACCCTTCGTCTGCCATATAAGTGCAAATTAGCGATTTCTGGGGTGAAATTTTAATCTTACACACTGTATTTGGTTGTTTCCTTATACTTTGGATGTTTTGACATGAGGGGGAATGTTCTGCGGTGGTCTCTTCCCAATTCTTTTGGGACCCATTTGAAGCTGATCCTGATCCCTTGGCTGAGGGCCTGATCAGGGCAGTGTTAAATACTCTAAACAGACCCCTGTGATGTTTTTCAGGAGCATAAGAAGCAGTCTACCTGTTTTCCACCTAACCCCACTTTTGACCGTCTTGTGTCTGAAGAGTGGAAAGCTCCTGACAAGAAGCCTTCTGTATCTAAGAAGTTTGCTAAGTTGTACCCTTTTTCTGAAGTGGATTAGCTCAGTTGGCTCATCCACCCAAGGTGGATGCTCCAGTCTCTAGACTTTCTAAATCCACTGCTTTGGGGGTGGGAGACGCATCTGTCCTCAAGGACTGGACTGACAGGAAGCAAGCTTGAGATATCTCTGAAGACCATCGCCGCTGCTTGGGTGAACAGGGCAATTGTAGTTTGGACTGAACAGCTGGCTGTGGCTGTCCGTCAGGGAGCTCCTACTGCTGATATGTTGCAACTCCTTGCCAACATCTCCGAGACTCAGCATTATGTTTCTGCTGCTATTTTTGACGCCATCCTTTTGGTAGCTAGAGTTTCTACCATGTCTGTGGTAGCCAGACGGGCTCTTTGGCTCAAAATCTGGTCTGCAGACACTATCTTTAAGGAAGCCTTGCTTTCGTTACCTTTTCAGGGTACCTTTCTGTTTGGGCTGGAGCTTAAAGACCTCATTAGTGAGGCCACAGGGAGTAAGAGTACCCTGCTGCCTTTAGTGCATAGGAAGAAGCCTCCAGCGAAGTGGAATCGGCTTTTTCGTCCCTTTCAGGCTGAGGCACGTACCGCAAATCAGGTGGTTTCCCAGGCTCCGCAATCTTCTTCCAAGTCCAAGGAACAGTGGAGGGCCAAATAGTCCTCCACCAAGCCCAAGGCTTCCAGAGCTTCTTCGGCATGACTCGCTGAACCCTGGTCCCCATGAGCAGCTCCCCAGGTCTTCAATCACGTCCTGGGTGCGTTGGTGGCTGTCCTCCAGAGGGACGGCATCAGAGTCACTCCATACATGGATGACTTGCTCCTGAAGGCCCCCTCTCCGGAACTCCTTCATCAGCAGGTCAAGGACTGCATTCATGCACTTACCCATCACGGCTAGATCCTCAACATGGACAAGTCGGATCTTGTATCATCTCAGAGACTAGCCTTCCTGGGTCTCCTCTTCGACACCAAGCAGAGTATGGTGTTTCTCACAGATGAGTTGGCTCACCAGATCATCCACAAAGTGTCTGCTGTTCTGGATCACGATCCAGTTACGGCCAAGAAGCTGACCTCCCTATTGGGGAAGTTAATTTCCACCACAGAAGCGGCTCCGTTTGCCATGGCTCAGACCAGGGAACTTCAGAGGTTTGTGATGCATGTGTGCAGGGGTCAGCAGGATCTATTGAAGATCTCAGTGTCTCTTCCCTTTCATGTGGAGCTGAGTCTGTCGTGGTGGTTCAACCTCTCCAATCTGCTGAAGGGCAGTCCCTTCCTAATATCCTTCTGGACTACCGTGATAATGGATGCCAGCCTCTTCGGCTGGGGAGCAGTCCTGGGTTACAGCAATGTCCCGAGTCAGTGGTCTCTGGAGGAATCTCTCCTTCCCATCAATTTGTTGGAGCTTCGGGCGATATTTCATGCTCTTCACCACTGGACGCGTCACCTGAAGGGATGCCCAGTCAGAGCCCAGTCTGACAACGCCACGGCCGTGGCTTACATCAACAAGCAAGGCAGTACAAGAAGTCTCGCAGCTTGGTTGGAGGTCAAAGCTATTTTAACCTGGGCAGAGGAACATGTTCCTGCCAGTTCATATTCCCGGCATAGAAAACGTGCTGGCAGACTTCCTAAGTCGACACACATTGGACAGCGGAGAGTGAGAACTGAATCAAGAAGTGTTCAACCTCATTGTTCTGAAGTGGGGACTTCCTTGCATCAATCTGATGGTGACAAGGCATAATCGGAAGGTTCCATTGTTCTGCTCTCGCTGGAGGGACCCTCGAGCTCTGGCAGTGGATAACATGTCAATCCCATGCCACTTCCCTTTGCTGTACATCTTTTCTCCCATTCCCATGTTACACAGGGTATTGCAGAAACTATGTCTGGTGGGAGTCCCTTCAGGTTCATGCTCACAGAAGTCTTCTTTTCCCTTCTCACTACCTAATCAATAGTTAGTGTCTCAAATCTTACTGGAAGGAGATTGGCTAGCTGCAGTTAAGGAGAGAAGATAGGCTCCACCCACCATTCTCTTCAAGAATTGTTTCTGCCTACTTAAAGGGGCGGTCGCCTACCCAAAGTTACCAGTAACCTATATGGACTAAGAGAAAAGGATTTAACAGGTAAGACTAAAATCCTCTTATTGTACAAATCATTGGTAAGACCTCACATCAAATATGTAGTGCAGTTTTGGGCACCAGTTCTGAAAAATTATATTCCAGTCTGAAGAGAGTACAGAGAAGAGCAACAAAATTAATTAAGGAAATGGAAGACTTGACATATGAGGAACAACTAGACATTTTACACTGTATATTTATATGAAAGGTCAATACAAGGATCTCTATAGATAGCTTTTCATTCCAAGGCCTGATCAAATAACTAGGGGGGCACCCCTTAGAGGATAGGAGGTTTCAACTTCAGCAGAGGAAGGATTTTTATTTTACAGTAAGGTCTTTAAAAACTGCAGAATTTTTTTGCCTGCGGATGTGCTAATGGCAGGTACAATGGATATATTTAAAAGAAGATTGGATATATTTTTCTGGGTTATGAGACAAAGGTTGAACTTGATGGGCTTTTGTCTTTTTTCAGTTTAATGTACTATGTTACTGTGCTTTTAACTTACACTAGAGCATGTTAAGGCAAATTAATTGATAAATATAACAAAACAAAGGAAAACATGTAAAATGTATGAATGAGAGACCAGACACAGCTCTCAAAATTCATGAAGGTATACAGTAGATTAAAGACAACAGAGTGCGTTTTCACTGTGTTAAAAAAAAAAATTTAGACACCTTAAAAAACACAGCTCAATCAGGAAAACTGAATAGCTACCTTCAAAATCTAGTCAGAGCACCCCATAAAATGTATGTGCACATTAGAGTGTTTGGATGTAAAGGGTATGCCTATATTGCTAGTGAAAAAGACTCCGAGTTTGATGCCAAAAAGCATCACTGAATGCAAGTCTACAAGTGGTTACATCTTTCAACAAGGAGGAGCTTGCCTTGTAGAGTTTTCCACGTTAAGCTAGATAAAGTACTTTGTGTGTGAAACGCGTTGAATTGGTTAGACCACGTGCGACTACATATATATAATCTTTTTAACTGGATTGTAATACATTTCAATTTATTGTGGTCTGCGTAGCAACTTTAGATGTGGATCCTGTTGGGTGATTGTGTCACGGTTCCCAGGAATAAACCAGGAGTCAGTATGGTAAAATAAAACAATCTTTTATTAGAATAATCACAGTAATGCACGTTAACAGATAACACACAGAGGGTGATCAAAGAGGCAAGCACTGTATCAGAAATAGCAGTCCGCCAATAGATCCATCACACTGTCCGAGACTAGGCCTCAGCTGACTGGCGCCTCAAGGTAATTTGGAATGCCCAAAGGACTAGCACTGACTCAGCCTGCAGTCAGTCTAGGAGTCTGATAGAGCCCCAGGTCTGCACTAGGATGGGTGTCTGTGGAGCGGGGACCCACACACAGAGAAAACAGACAGAGCCCCCTAGTGAGCACCAGAAAGGATAGTCAGACAAGCCGGGTCATACACTGAGCGGGTAGTCAGCCAGAGCCACAGGTTTGACCCAGATAGGATATCCACTGAAGCTTTGGTATGCTGGATGCTCAGTGGACAGAGCCCCAGGTCAACACCAGAGTCGGTAGTCAGACAAGCCAGGTCATACACGGAGTGGGTAGTCAGCCAGAGCCACAGGTTTGCACCAGAAAGGATGAGTAAGCCAAATCGAAATGCACAAGGAAAATGGTCAGACAGAGCCACAGGTCAACACCAGAATGGATGGACAGACAGGTAGTCAGCCAGAGCCACAGGTCCGCACCAGATTGGGTGGCCACTACACAATGGGAGCAGGCAAAAAAGTACTCAGACCAAGCCATAGGTCAGCACCAGAATGGATGATCAGACAAGCCAGGTCATACACAGAGCCCAAGGGAAACAGAACTGTATTGTACAATAACACAAGGGCAACTGAGTCAGGACTCAGCCAGCCCTTCAAACCCCTCCTCAGGAAGTAGGTAGGAGGATCAGCTCAGAGGGAAGAGACTAAAGGAAGCAAACAAATAAAACAGAGGCCGGCTGCATGCTTGAAGCCTCGCGCCTGCAGATGACAATGAAACCAAGGTAAGCTGTAACATTCTACTACCTTTATCTGAATTTATTGCACATCTATTTTATGTATGTATTTTGTATGATTTTTGATGTATGTATGTAGTAAATATGCTCTTATATTTTGCTGAGACAATGAGACCTTCTGTCCATCTGTTTTTTTTATATATTACTGACCAGGAGCTCTTCCACGTGAAAATCAGAGACCTGTCAACATTATGGCAGATTTGTGTCAATGTCAGCAGATTGTGGTGGATTAGTGACAGATTCACAGGAAAATGATGGCAAAGACATGTCAGTGCATACTACCAATATGCCATTGACATGAATTCACCACAATATCGCCATCCCGGCTCCTTTATCACTCCTTAACGCATCTAACACCTTTATTTTAATATGCCATACCAGCACTTAAATGTTTGTAACAACTAAAGTCAAAAGGAATGGTAGCCAAGGCATACTTTTGATAAGAAGACAACCCACTGAATCAAATGAGGTGTAACTTGCCTTTCTATTCCTAGCTTGGTATGCAAAAATGTTTCCAGAAGATGGAGCTAAAGGGAAAAAATATATATAGATTTTTTTTTACATTTTTACCCTGTTTCAAAGTTAATTAAATCTTTAGAAACTAAGGGATTTACTTCTATATTCATTAACAGCTCCTCTCCCAAGAGAAATGACACCATTTGGTAAGAGCTGATATGCCATAAGGAGTGCCAGAAATACAAAACTACCCTTTTCCAAACCTTACATTTTGCTTACATTTTTCATATATGTTCTGCCTGTGCTAAAATGGTTGTAGCATCTACTGCTGATACTAACTAGTACTGAATGTTGTAACCCAGAGCTGTTGGAAAATAATCCCCACATTTAAATAACCATACAAATGGCGGCGCTGTAATGAACTTCATGGCATGTTTTATTATAGCCAATATTTCCAGTATATAGTTATCCAAGAGAACTATCCATTCATGGGCAGAGATAATTTTCTTGATCTTTTGGTAGCATATAACCAGTATTTGCTTCTCTCTCCTGTACTAGTATGGTAGATAAATATTCTCTGGTCAAATCATCTTCTTTATAAATAAGAAATCAAGGGTGCATAATCGTGAGTGGTCAGAGCATATCTGAAGAATATTCAAAAAGTGAGCAAACTTTCCTGTCGTGTTCCTGCAAACAAATACACAAAAACCACCTGGCTGTTCGCTTTTTCACTGGAAAATCCACTTTAAAGAGATTCAAATCTTCACAGTTTTCACCCATTGCCAACAAATTTTTGCTGTTTTTTCCAATGGCTAGAAAGTTTTCGTCCCTTTAATTACATGTTTTTTGCAAATTCTCTATAAAAACGTGACATTTTTCAGGAAGTGAAACACAATACAAGCAGCTACAAAGAAAGAGAGAGAGAGTGTTGCTAGGATGTTGTGCTGTGATTTTATAGCAAAATTGAGGCAGGTGAGGCTAATAGTGACTGCTATCACTATGAGCAAGTTTAATAATAATAAAAGGAGGAGCTGGAAGGACCGCTATGCATCCAGCATGTCTGAGGATGAGGAAGTCACCAGTAAGAGCATTGAACAGTCTGGATATCCTCATTCCCCAAACCCAATGATGGTCAGTCCCCCTAAATCACCACTAGGGATTTTGGGGAAACTTGTGTCAAAGGCAGAGGAAGAAGAGGGTAGTACTGTAAGCAGGACAGGTCTGTTGCCTGTGCCTGCTGCCATTGCTGTGCCTGCTCCCAGTGCTGTGCCTACTAGGTGTCTTGTGATTCTCAGGAGGGGGGATGGAGGAGATGATGCCAAGTGTGACAGCAGGGGACAGCAAGGGACCATTGCCATCCCCAAGCAGTCCCGCCACTACTACTACTAGTACTAAGAATGTCCATAAACTACAGACTCCGAGTGTTAGGAATGAAGGAGGGGGTGATCATACTAGTAGTGAGGAGGAAGACACAGGGACTGAAATTGTTGTGGTTTGTGTTAGTAGTAGTAACATGATGTAAATGCTCCTACTGATGCTGAAGTGGTAGGGGAAGTACTGCAGAGCAGTCAGACTAGTGGCCAAGGGAGCCCCCTGACCCTAGGAGTCCCCTTACCCCCATGGCCTGAAGAAGGGAGAATAATTACCTAGCAGCAATAAAATCCCCACCACCATGAGCATAGATGGGCTACCTGTACCTGCTGCTAGTGCTGAAAGTCTGTGTTCTTCAGCTCAACAAAAGATGGCAAGTGTGATAGTAGAGGACCCTCTGTCACATTTCTCATCATATATGTACATGACCACTGTACAGCCTTGACTGGTAGTCCGTGAATGTCTAAGACAGTGCTTCTCAACTCCTGTCCTCAGGACCCACTAACAGGCCAGGATTTGATTATTTCCTTGTTAGAGCACAGGTGAGTTAATCAATGTGATTGAGCATCTGATCACCACACCTGTGCTCTAGCAGAGAAATCCCTAAGTCCTGGCCTGCTAGTGGGTCCTGAGGAGAGGAGTTGAGAAACACTGGTCTAAGGGTTCCAGTAGGTGTATATTCACCGGCTTAGCTGATTGAATCGTGCAACTTTTTTCAATGCTTCTTTCACTATGGTTACTTTTTTCCTTTGGATTTCATCCTTTTTCTTTATTTGATATTTTAGAGCAGTTTTTATTCTCCCTGTCTACAAATCATATATAAGATGAGATATTAGGCTACAGATGTTAGCATGTTGTATAGGGTATTTATGTGTGAATAGCCTAAGTTCATTTTAAGTGTCAATGTTCCTTTAATATAGCCCTGTGTATCCCAGAGTTGAGTGAGAGGTGGACCAGAGAGGAGATTGAGATGCTCAGTCTCCTCTCTGGTCCACCTCTCAGTCTTCTCTCTGGTCTGGACTTGTGCTGAGAGGCAGACCTGAGGCTGGAGGACTGAGCTGTGAGAGGTGGACCCAGTGAGTGGATCATTGCTAAACTGGTAGCTATTTTTTCTGGGGGAAAAAGGTGTTTCTGAATGTGCAGATAGAGAGGTAAAGACAGATGTATGGTTGTTAACTCTTTGACTGTCAGCCGGGTATGCAGTGCATTGCTTTGCAATGCATTGCGTACACCTCTGCCACTCAAAGGGTTTAGGTATATTTAATACCTCGGATGCTCTTCAATAAATGTGAGATATCTCAATAACTGAAGGAATTAATAATATTGTGTTTTAAAATCCAATAGGTACATTTTCTCACTGTCTAGCTTATATTAGCATGAGATGGGGATGGAGTTACAGTTATAAAATATAGTTTGTACTAGTGTAGTCAGTTTCAGTGCTGTAGGTCCATGTGTGTTTGTGCCACAGCTACTGCTTTTTTAAGTGGAGACCTTTACGCATGCAAGATTATAATGACGCTTTGTTGAAATGACCGTCATGCTGAATTTGGCCTTAAAGGAGCAGTAAACATTTTTTATGAAAAAATACATTTCGTAGGGATTTTCCTATTGAGTAAAATAAGGGTACTCCCACTGCTGAGAGAGAGAGAGATTTATATTTCTAGAATTATTACAGTTTAAACCCATTTTTTTTACATTAGCAGTGCCCTCTTGTGGTCAAATTCTAATTACGTTTTCTGTTAGATTCTAATGGAGAGGAATGTAAGATTCTTGCAACATTTTTAACTCGCTATTTTTATGGTCACCCACTAGAGGGCAACATTTCAATAGTGAACCCAGTTGAACTTAGGACGTGCATGGGATAAATCCTGAGTATACAGCTATCTATTATATAATAGCTGTTTTATTTTTATTTTTATATATACAATGTGGTATGTACCCATATAAAGAGCTCTGGGTAGCAAGGCTGTAACATTTATCTGATAACAGTCAGAGTAATTTTAACTATACACTCTGAACAAACTAACAAATACAGCTGTGTGATTACCCCTTCAGTGAATGAAGCAACCAATACATGGAGTATATAGAAACCTACAATATAACTAAACTATATAACCATCTTACACTATTTATACATCCTTATCTATAAGCACGTAACCCATTATCGTACAGTACAGGGACGATTGATATTCTTCCAAGCTTTTAGATCTGAGAAGATATTAAGTCAACTTTATTAATATGTGATAACATGGACAATCAACTCTCGGTTTGAAACTACTATTATGTACAGTATCCATTTAGTGGTTAGCAAGAAGTAAAAGTTAACCATATTTTGACTGATTAACAACTCAGTTTTTTCTGTACAGCAGATTGCCTAATTACTATACCTTCAGTGAGGGGGCTGAATGTTTTTAATTATTCAGGATCTAACAGTCTAGTGGTTTGAACTTGTATTTTTAAATACTTCGGAATTAATACAGCATATACAAGATTGGAGATTTTTTATCTGTCTGATAATAAATGTTATGTCTTATGATCCATATAAGGATTCACTCAAATGTTAATGCAATGGGCTATGCTGATTCAAAAGATCTCACCATCTTCAAAATGAATGACTTATAAAGTATGGGAGTGATTTCCATTTCAACGTAACCCATTTGTGTTTTTCTGTTTTCATATTGGGTAAAAACTTGATAGCGCTGAACTGGTCTTATATGAGGAAACAATGTGCCTGACCCGTTACTGGGCACTATTTAGCTACAGATAAGTTTCCCTAGTTCCTTTTTCTTTTTACTATTACTGTGTCACATTTGACACCTGGGGCACAAACAAATTAAAATATTAATTATCTTAACTTGTGGACTCTTATCATTTTTTGACTTCCCCCACATCCACATTCATAGCAGGCTTAGGGTTCCTGCTAAGGACATGGGTGGTGATGTCATTAGCAGATAGCGGTTAAAGGGAAAATATCTCTCTGATAGCTGCCCTTGGCAGATCTGCACTTTGGGAGCAGACCTGCAGTGAATCCGACATTGCATAGCGAGCCCTGGCAGAGCAGCAGGGAAGCTGACCACATATCCCTTTAAATAACACACACTACAGGATTGCAGTGATTCTTCTGCAGCCCTATAGACTGTCATGTTCATAAGCATCCCTAACGAGATAACAATGGTATATCTCAATCCTAGCAGTCTATGGGGCTGCACTTACCACCGATGAAGCATGTGAATTGGAGCCTCAGACTTCTTGGTTGTGTTCAGCCCACTCATGCAGGCAAGGGAGACAGTTTTCTGAACCTCCAAATGACTGACAAGACTCAAGACTTTTTGGATTGAACAATACAGCCTCTATCTTTTTGCTATGTCTGCTCGCATAGACTCAGAATTTGTAATAGATGATGACTGATTTTTAATACTGCTCTGAAACGTGCTTCTGTGGAAGTTGCATTATGCTTAACCCTTTAAGGACCAGCGGTCCAGGGAAGTTACCTTCCCTTAATTACCGTTTTGATCTTTGCCGATGAGCCGGCACATGTGACCTGTTACATGTATGGCAACCTGAATTGGGTCTGAGAGAGACCATTTCAGACTTGGAGAGGTCAATTTCAGACCCCATTTTTACCTACAGCACTCCCACAGGAGCGCTGTAAGTAAAAAGTACGTGATGTGCTATGACTGTCACCGGTCCTTAAGACAAAAACCACGTGACAATCCTAGCAATTCATGTGGTCCTTAAAAGGTTAAGCTGGTCATAAATGCAGTCACACACACAAGAAGGTGTGTACATTTCGTGACTCTCAGAAACAAGGAAAAGAATGCATGTAAATTCGTGGGCCTGAAGCCAAAGATGAAGTATCATGGCAAAAAATGCACATTCACAACAAAAATTGTATAATTATATAAGCAGACTTAATTTGAACCCTTTGAGTGCCAAGGGAGTGTCCAACACATGGTGAAGCAATCCAATATTTATCCTTTTTGCACTCAAAGGTTTAACCCTCTGGTTAATAGAGAGGTCTTAAAATGATTGTGAAGCAATAAAACAATGCATTGGAGACTTTTCTAGCAACCAATGTGTTAACCTTCTGAGTGCCAGAGGAGTACGCAAAACATTGCTTTGCACTCAAAGGGTTAATAATTAGAACATTAGAATACTTACGCATGCAAAAATGTATTTTCTTTTACTGCCAGTCGTGACTTAGTGAGGCTGATGTACTAAGATTAAATGGAGTTTCTCTGGAGCAAATCAAATACAACAAAAAGAACAAATAAAAAAAAAATCCAAAATTATCTTTGCTTTAAATGGGGCTTTTAACATCTCTGATTGCTAGACAGGTCTCCAATGCATTGCTTTTCAATTTATTGGCAGCCTCTCCAGGTGTTAACGTTGTTTAAGTCAAATAACATTTTTATTTCTCCCCTATGGTGCCACTGGAATGTTCCAGAATTACTGAAATTCATCTAAGTATATCAAGGACATAAAAAAGTGTATTATACAGGCTCCATGCAATTTATTATAGTGGGAGGGACAGAAGTCTACATAAATGGACAGATGGAAATGTTTCAGTTCTTGAGGTCCCCACCCACTCACTGCAAATGATCCTTAATTGTGAGCAGCCATGATTGTATTAGATAGATTCAGCTTTTAATATAAAGCATTTTCTTAAAGGGATAGTAATACTTCATTTTAACTTTATTTTATTTTGTAGGCATTAAAAAACATGAAGAATGATATAAGTCTTATCTCTGAAACCTTTATGGTTTATGAGATATTCACAAACAAAGTATCCCCCCCCCCTGTTCAACAAGATCAGAAGGGAGATGCCCAGGTAGACTGCAGAGAGGGACAATCTTCAATTAAGATAAGGGAAAAAGCTGAAAAACTTGTCAAGGGGGGAAGGGCTTTCATTGTTTTCATACAAAGAAAATTGTCCCCTTCTGTTATCTGTCCTGTCATACAACCAGACTCACATCTGAGAAGAGATGGCTTACACTAGGTAAAAGGGGTGGGGAGGGGAACTTTGCTTGTGAATATCTCATAAACCATAAAGGTTTGAGAGATAAGACTTATATCATTCTTCATGTTTTTTTAATGCCTACAAAATAAAATAAAGTTAAAACGAAGTATTACTATCCCTTTAAGCCATAAAGATGGCAGGTAGGACTCGCTTAAAATGGGTACCTTGGCAAGATAAGGAAGCTTAAACATATTTTGGTAAAACAATGTTGCAAACCCCTCATTTTTTGAAACACATGAATTAATACATAGGTATAATATATGCTCTAGACCAGTGGTTCTCAACCCATGCCCTCAGTGGCTATTAACAGGCCAGGATTTGAGAATTTCCTTGTTAGAGCACAGGTGAGTTAATCAATACGACTGAGCCTCTGGTCAACACACCTGTGTTCTAGCAGGGAAATTCCTAAGTCCTGGCCTGTTAGTGACCACTGAGGGCATGGGTTGAGAACCTCTGCTCTACACAGGCTTGTCATCATAATTAACCCCTTAAGGACCCATGATGTGCCAGACTGTCATGGGTAAACTTGTACATCATGGAATTCAGGGGTTCCCATGCGGCTGCATGCCATTCGGGATCCCTGAATCATTTGAGCAAAAAAAAAAAAAGAGTTCATGGTCGTTAACTGCTTCCTGCGCCGCTCCATGCCAGGTCTTTAAGAGGTTAAGCTGTGTTCATGCGAAAGTGTTAATAAGAAGGAAGTCTGTACCCAGTCATCTGAGGTCATGAGTCATTTGGATACATTATATATTTATGCTATACAGAGTAAACGTTTGATGATTTTCACTGGATTTGTCTGATTTCATGGTTCAGAGATATCTTTCATATTTAAGTAATTTGCCTTCAAACGAACAGAATTGGCTTCTGTACTTGGTTTGTTTTTAATTTGGGGACTTGGACAGTCCCTTCTTTCCTTACTACGCTTCATATTTTATTCAGCTTTTTTTTTTTTTTTTTAATATATAATTCCGCTCATATTAGGACTTATAATGACATATATTTTTGTCTACAATTGGCTCTTCCCTGTCTATGTCTCTTAATTACTTTCTCACTCACATACAACACCGATGAGAACAGTTAAATTAGGAAAGATTAAATTAAATTGAATTACCTCAGGCCATATAATAAATTCCAAGCTTAATAAATGTAAAGTGAGGGATTAGAAAATAAATGTATGGAATCCGATTAATTGGAGGTTTTGGACTAATCTGTTATAACAGGAATGCCACATGTCAAATCATCATGTCTGCAATGTTCACTAAAGCAACATACAGTAGTTTTTCCTTGTTTTGCACATTGTAGAAAAAGGCCTTTTCCCTATAAAACCAACATTTTACATTACTTTGTACATTACAAAGTTTAAAGTTATAGTAATGTTTCAAAATAAAAGCAGCTCCAATTAATCTTCATAGTATTTAGACCATGAAGAGTGTTATTTCAATACTGTCACATTTGTAGTTAAAGAGTAATTGAATGATAAAGTATACCCCTCCCGCCCCTTTTTCTGATGTAACACTGTTCACCTCAGAACAGAGAGGTGGTGTCCAGATGGCTTGCAGAGAGGGACAATCTTCAGCTAGCATAAGGGAAAAAAACTGAAAAACCTGTCAAGGCGGGGTAGGGTTTTCATTGTTCTCACAGTAAGAAGATTGTCCCTTGCTGTGAGCTGTCTTATCTTAAGACCAGATTCCACATCTGAGGAGAGGTGGCTTACACTAGGTAAAAGGGGCAGGAGGGGGAAACTTTATCATTCAATTACTTTTGAACTACAACTCTGACAGTATTGAAATAGCACTCTCTATAACACAAATACTATGAAGAATAATTGGAGCTGCTTTTATTTTGAAACATTACTATCCCTTTAATAATCATACTGTATCAAGTAAACAGAAATAGTGCAAGCATTAGCAGATCATAGGCAAAATGCAGAAACTAAAGATGGATCAAACCAACTAACAAGGCACAGAGGAAACTGACATAACTTTACTCCATTTTCATGACTCTGCTATGCATTAAAGTGATGAGAGTTGGTACCGTGTTAGCCGTATAAACACAGGAGGCAAATATAGTTTTTGATACCTTTTATTGGCTAACTAAGCAGATTTAAATGCAAGCTTTCAAGACCTTAGGTCTTTTCCTCAGGCATGTTATACAGATAAATATGAAAACATCTCTCTTAAATACAAGTACACATCACATTGTTTAGCATGGAAATCAGATAACAGAATGCAGTCCAGATCCAGATATCTTTGATCAGTCAATGGTAAATTGCACTCTTCCTCTGAGGCTTTAAGCTCGCATATTCTTCTCACTGGCGTGAACTTATGGGAAAGCCCCGTGGTATTGCAGACCAACGCCCATAGATGAGCGTTTATTCAGCTGGATACAGAGTTGTTGTTCTTCTCGTTCCAGGAGAGCTTCAAATGAGAAGTGGACATCACAAATAAATAGCTGTGACGTCCAAACTCTCATACCATAATCACTGTATGCAAAACACAGCCAACACCCTTGTACATCAACATGTTTACAAACTTTGATATTAGTTACATTTTATCATGTTTAAAAAGATATGCAAAATTGACATAAATGAAACTCAGTGAAAGGAGGGACCACATATTTTATCCTCTTACACACATATACAAAGGACTTGTCAGGTTAGCATTCATGAGTACCTAATGCTCAATGGCGTCTTGACAGAGTAAGCACTTGTTTCCTTAATAAGCACACAATCAGACTGAATTTTTGTTTTAAAAGGATAGTAATACGTAAAATGTAAAACTATATGTATTGTAGTGTTTATCCCCCTGAGTAAAACTAGGCTACTCTCACTGCTGAGAGGTGTTTTATTAAAAAGTTATTCCAGCTTAAACTTGAATTTAGTAGGTGCAGTATCGCAGTGGCATGAAATTGTACAATGACGCTGTTGCTACACTATCCCTAGAATTGTGTAGCAACAGCACCACTATATAATTTCAGGCCACTGTGATATTGCACCTAAAAAAATCAAGTTTATGCTGTAATAACTTTTGAATAAAAACTCTCAGCAGTGGGAGTAACCTCGTTTTACTCTGGGGATAAGCTCTACAACATATTTTTTTTTTACATTTTAAATATTCCTATCCCTTTCATTCACCAGTTCTGTTATTAGATGTACATAAAATTTAGGTTTTACAATTTCATTATGTTTTTTCTGAACCACTTGTTCATCATTCATAATATAGTACCATCTAATGTCTCACAGGGGTAGGTTTGGTGCTGGCCTGGGATTTTCATATTTCTTTTCTTTTTCTCTGTTAAATAATTTATCCCAGCACATTCCTTTAGGTTGTTTAGGCACGCTATATACTAGGAGATTGGTGGTGCACCTTAAACTTTGGAACATGTAACATATCTTTAGGAACACGACTGCTGGGTGTGTGTGTGTGGGGGGGGGGGAGAAATAGCTAACATTAATTGAAATGTGAGTTGTAACCCCTTGTAGACCACATTAAAGGGGTTAAAATCATTATGAACTGAAGTTCTTAAAATGTGAGATATATGTTTCAGCACATATTTGAGCCACTTTGCACAAATATTAAGATGGCAAATAAGAGGTTAAAATGAAATGGCATCATAGCAGTCACATAACGTAAAGAGAACATATTACAGACATATCAGCTTTGTTATGAATAGTGATGAGCGAGAATGCTCGGCCGAAGCTCGGTTCGGCTCGAGCATCGCTCTGCTCGGCACATGGCGGTACTCGTACGAGTACCGCATGTGCTCGCCCGCCATGTTCGGGTCTCCTCCCCGCACGTTTCGTGGCTGCTGCGCAGCCAATAAACGTGCAGGGAGGCTCTGACATCAGTGTAATGCCAGCAGCCATGTTGGCTGCTGGCATTACACTGATTGGCTGGCCAGAACCCGTGATCGGGTGCTGTATAGCACCTGACCAGCGAGTTCGGCTCAGTCTTAGCCAGGGAGAGATGAGGATAGGAAGGGAAAGTGAGTATAGGGAGAAGAAAAGTGTTTTTGAACAAAAAAAAGACCCAAAAGTCCTTTTTAGGACTACTGTGTGTGGGGGCAGCAGATATATTTTGTTTTGGGGGGCAGAGTTTAAAAAAAAAACGTCACATATTCCGTTCACTGTGCCTAGCCGCAGATTAGCAGCACATTCTGTTTAGTGTGCAAAGTTTCAGATTAGGAGAACATTCTGTTTAGTGTGCAAAGTTGGAGATTAGCAGCACATTCTTTTTAGTGTGCAAAGTTGCAGATTTGCAGCACATTCTGTTTAGTGTGCAAAGTTGCAGATTAGCAGCACATTCTGTTCAGTGTGCAAAGTTGCAGATTAGCAGCACATTCTTTTTAGTGTGCAAAGTTTCAGATTAGCAGCACATTCTGTTTAGTGTGCAAAGTGTAAAATATCAAAGTCACATATTCCATTCACTGTGCCTAGCCGCAGATAAGCAGCATATTCTGTTTAGTGTGCAAAGTTTCAGATTAGCAGCAAATTCTGTTTAGTGTGCAAAGTGTAAAATATCAAAGTCACTTATTCCGTTCACTGTGCCGAGCCGCAGATAAGCAGCACATTCTGTTTAGTGTGCAAAGTTGCAGATTAGGAGAACATTCTGTTTAGTGTGCAAAGTGTAAAATATCAAAGTCACATATTCCATTCACTGTGCCGAGCCGCAGATAAGCAGCACATTCTGTTTAGTGTGCAAAGTTTCAGATTAGCAGAACATTCTGTTTAGTGTGCAAAGTGTAAAACATCAAAGTCACATATTCCATTCACTGTGCCGAGCCGCAAATAAGCAGCACATTCTGTTTAGTGTGCAAAGTTTCAGATTAGCAGCAAATTCTGTTTAGTGTGCAAAGTGTAAAATATCAAAGTCACTTATTCCGTTCACTGTGCCGAGCCGCAGATAAGCAGCACATTCTGTTTAGTGTGCAAAGTTGCAGATTAGGAGAACATTCTGTTTAGTGTGAAAAGTGTAAAATATGAAAGTCACATATTCCATTCACTGTGCCGAGCCGCAGATAAGCAGCACATTCTGTTTAGTGTGCAAAGTTTCAGATTAGCAGAACATTCTGTTTAGTGTGCAAAGTGTAAAATATCAAAGTCACATATTCCATTCACTGTGCCGAGCCGCAGATAAGCAGCACATTCTGTTTAGTGTGCAAAGTTTCAGATTAGCAGAACATTCTGTTTAGTGTGCAAAGTGTAAAATATCAAAGTCACATATTCCATTCACTGTGCCTAGCCGCAGATAAGCAGCAAATTCTGTTTAGTGTGCAAAGTGTAAAATATCAAAGTCACATATTCCATTCACTGTGCCGAGCCGCAGATAAGCAGCACATTCTGTTTAGTGTGCAAAGTTTCAGATTAGCAGAACATTCTGTTTAGTGTGCAAAGTGTAAAATATCAAAGTCACATATTCCATTCACTGTGCCGAGCCGCAGATAAGCAGCACATTCTGTTTAGTGTGCAAAGTTTCAGATTAGCAGAACATTCTGTTTAGTGTGCAAAGTGTAAAATATCAAAGTCACTTATTCCGTTCACTGTGCCGAGCCACAAATAAGCAGCACATTCTGTTTAGTATGCAAAGTTTCAGATTAGCAGAACATTCTGTTTAGTGTGCAAAGTGTAAAATATCAAAGTCACATATTCCATTCACTGTGCCGAGCCGCAGATAAGCAGCACATTCTGTTTATTGTGCAAAGTTTCAGATTAGCAGCACATATTCCGTGTAATATGAAGAAGGCGGGTAAAAAGGGACGGGGAAGTGGACGTGATCCTGATAGTTCAGGGCGCGGGTCAGGACGCGTAGAAACTGTGCCTGGTGCCAGAACACAAGAAAGAAAGACATCCACCATACCTAGCTTCATGTCTCAGTTTACAGGGCGTCGCAGGACATCACTCTCGAGGTCAGACCACTGTGAACAGGTGGTCGGTTGGATTTCAGGTGATACTGCTTCCAGTCGGTTAAGCACCACCCTGTCTTCCACCAAGTCCACTCTCAGTAGCCAAGAGTCTGGTCAACATAATCCTCACCCTGATCATCCTTCCTCCCACCATAGAGGGTCTGGTCAAAGAAGTGATCCCGCACTGGGATATAGTGAGGAGCTCGTCTCATCGCCAATCCTTAATTTGAACCTCTCTCCAAGCACGCTTGCAGAGGAACATGAAATCTTGTGCCCTGATTCACAACCTCTAGAGGGTACCCAATCACAAGAAGATGACAGAGGGGAACGGCATTTAAGGTCAAAGGAAGTGGATGATGATGATGATGAGACACAGTTGCCATCAAATCAACCACTTTTACTGTCTCAAGACCTTGATGAGGAGGATGATATACAGTTGTCAATGACTGAGTATGTGGTGGGATCAAGAAATGAGGAGGATGATCAGAGTGAGGAAGTGGAGGAGGACTTGGTGGACGATGAGGTGACTGACCCCACCTGGGAAGGTGGAGAGCCGAGCGATGACAGCAGTCCTGAGGGTGAGCCATCTGCAGCACCGCAACAGGCTGGAAGAGGCAGTGGTGTGGCTACAGAAAGAAGGCGGACCGCACCAAACCGGCCCGCAAATGTTCCACGGAGCACCCCCTTGCGTAAATCTCCCTTGCCAAGGGGTAGGTGTTCCGCGGTATGGCGTTTTTTTAAGGAAAGTGCGGACGACAAAAGAATTGTAGTTTGCAACCTGTGCCACACCAGAATGAGCCGAGGCATGAACACTAGAAACCTCACCACCACCAGCATGATCCGACACATGGCATCCAAGCACCGTAATAAGTGGGAGGAACGCCCGGATCGCCAATCTGTGTCTGCAGGCCACACCACTGCCTCCTCTTCCCCTGTTTTCGGTGCCGGCCAATCGCCTGTCGAAGGCGCAGGCCCGCATACCTCCCGCCCTGCACCTGTACCATCTGAAGCACCATCAGCGACCACATCCACTTCCCTGTCCCAGCGCAGCGTCCAAATGTCGTTACCCCAGGCATTTGAATGCAAGCGAAAATACCCAGCCACCCACCCACAGGCCATAGCACTAACCTCACACCTTTCCAAATTACTGGCCATCGAAATGCTGCCATTTAGGCTTGTGGAGACTGAGTCCTTCCGCAGCCTGATGGCCGCAGCTGTCCCTCGGTACGCAGTCCCCAGCCGCCACTACTTTTTCCGGTGTGCCGTCCCCGCCTTACACCACCATGTGTCCCGTAACATCACCCGTGCCCTGACCAACGCAGTTACTGGGAAGGTCCACTTAACGACTGACACACGGACAAGTGCTTGTGGCCAGGGACGCTACATTTCCCTGACGGCACACTGGGTGAATGTCGTGGAGGCTGGGAGCGACTCGGACCCTGGGATAGCACAGGTGCTACCCACGCCGAGGATTGCGGGCCCTACCTCCATCAGGGTTTCCGCCAGCACCTACGTTATTGGCTCCTCCTCCTCTGTTTCCACCTCCGAATTCTCTGCGCACAGCGCCACTCACCCATCAGCCGGTAGCTGGAAGCAGTGTAGCACTGCAGTGGGGAAGCGTCAACAGGCCGTGGTGAAGCTGATCTGCCTTGGGGACAAACAGCACACGGCCTCAGAGCTGTTGCAGGGGATTAGTCACCAGACCGAGCAATGGCTCTCGCCACTCAACCTGCAACCAGGCATGGTTGTGTGTGATAATGGGCGTAACTTGGTGGCGGCTTTGGAGCTCGGCAAGCTCACACACGTACCATGCCTAGCGCATGTATTTAATTTAGTGGTTCAGCGATTTCTAAAAACCTACCCCAATGTGCATGATCTCTTGACCAAGGTGCGCCGCGTGTGTGCACATTTCCGTAAGTCATCAACAGCTTCAGCCGGCCTGTTGAAGCTGCAGCAGCGCTTACAATTGCCAGCTCACCGGCTGCTGTGTGACGTGAGCACGCGCTGGAACTCCACCTTCCACATGTTGGCCCGGCTTTGTGAGCAGCAGAGGGCAGTAGTGGAGTACCAGCTGTTACACGGTCGTCGCCTCTCCGTTCAACTTCCTCTAATCAGAAGTGAGGAGTGGGAATGGATGTCAGACCTCTGTGAGGTTTTACGCAATTTTGAGGAATCGACACAGATGGTGAGCGGCGATAACGCTATTATCAGTGTAACCATCCCACTTCTGTGTCTACTGAAACACTCGCTGCTCACAAATAAAACCGACGCTTTGCATGTGGAAGAGGTGGAAATGGGAGAGGAAGAGCTTACACAAGGTGATAGCCAGAGCACCCTCACTTCGTCTTCTCAGCGACAATTGGAGGAGGCGGAGGAGGAGGAGGAGGAGGAAGACACGGTTGCCTCCGCTACAGAGGGTAGCCATGGAACTTTAGTTCCATCTCTTCAGCGTGGGTGGGCAGAAGAGGAGGAAGAGGATGAGGAGATTGAGAGTCATCCTCCTGGTGAGGACAGCGAAATCTTGCCTGTTGGTACTCTGGCACACATGGCTGACTTTATGTTAGGCTGCCTTTCCCGTGACCCACGCGTTATACGCATTTTAGACAACACGGATTACTGGGTGTTCACCCTTCTGGACCCCCGCTACAAAGAGAATTTCTCATCTCTCATTCCTCCGGTGGAGAGGACAAGCAAAATGGTGCAATACCAGAAGGTTCTTGTCGAAAAATTGCTCCAAAATTTTCCATCTGACAACGCTGGCGGCAGAGTACATGCTACCTTGGCCAACCGAGAAGGGGAGAAAAGGGGAGCACACAGCAGTTCCGACAAAGGCAGGGCAACACTCTCCAAGGCGTGGGACACCTTCATGACACCCCGCCAGCACCCTCACCCTGATGCGCAGCCTAGTGTCACAAGGAGGGAAAAGTTTTGGAAGATGGTGAAGGAGTACGTAGCAGACCGTGTCAGCGTCCTCAATGATCCCTTTGTGCCTTACAACTACTGGGTGTCCAAGCTGGACACGTGGTATGAACTGGCACTCTACGCCTTGGAGGTGCTGGCCTGCCCTGCCGCCAGCGTTCTGTCTGAGCGGGTATTTAGTGCTGCTGGTGGCATCATAACAGATAAGCGTATCCGCCTTTCCACCGAAAATGCTGATAGGTTGACACTTATAAAAATGAACAAGGCCTGGATTTCCCCTGACTTCTCCACTCCACTGGAGGAAAGCCCCGGGTGAACATAAAGTCACTTTATATATGTTATTTACAATGATGGGAATACTCTGTATTCCCATTCACCCCTTCCACCCAATAAATGGGTATATGGTTGACTCTCTTCCATATACCCTGGGATATAATTTTTATATAGGGCCAGCTCACCAGCGGGCCCTGTTATATAATTTTTATATAGGGCCAGCTCACCAGTGGGCGCTGTTTGACAATTTTTGTATAGGTCAGCTCACCAGCGGGCCTTCTCATATAATGTTTTATTGGGTCAGCTCTCTAGCGGGCCTTCGCATATAATGTTTAGGATGGTCAGCTCCGCAGCAGACCCTCACCCATAATGTTTTAGATGGTCGGCTCAGCGCACGTTTCCCTCTTAATCATGGCCCCAGTTCAGAAAAATCGAGGAAATTTTTGGGAGAATTTGCCTCTGTGCACGTTTCCCTCTTATTCATGGCCCCAGTTCAGAAAAATCGAGGAAATTTTTTGCAGAATTTGCCTCTGCGCACGTTTCCCTCTTAATCATGGCCCCAGTTCCGAAAAATCGAGGACATTTTTTGCAGAATTTGCCTCTGCGCACGTTTCCCTCTTAATCATGGCCCCAGTTCCGAAAAATCGATGAAATTTTTAGCAGAATTTGCAGATGATATACAAGTAAATATACAGCAAATACTGTTTGGTAACAATTTTTCGCCTAAAGTCGTTTTTATCTTCCTTTTTGTGTGTTTTACGGTCAGTCTGTAAAAATGGCGTACTACGGGCGAAAGATCGTTCCCAGCAGCGATGTTGGAGTCCAAGATGCATCCAGACATCCTCCCTATGCTGTCCCTGAACCATTTCTGTGGTGTTTCCATCATTTTCTGCCCTTTTCCTATGGACCAGGCACCCTCCCCTCATCAGAGCAGGGGGTGCCTGGTGTAATGCTCGAGTCCTCCCATTGACTTCAATGGGGCTGGGGTGCTCGGCCGAGCACTCGAGCCTCTGGGGGCGCTCGGTCAGAGCACCCGAACACCCGAGCATTGGGGTGCTCGATCATCACTAGTGATTATTCCTCACCTGAAGAAACTCTAGCCTCCAAGCAGGCTGCATTGGTGGCAAGCAGGCTGCATTAGTGGCATATCCACAGCAGGCTGCATTGGAGACTCAGTGGGATACATCTCCACAGCAGGCTGCATTGGTGGCTCAGTTGGATCCAACTCCACAGCAGACTCCTTTGGTGGCTCTGGTTACACATGTGAGGTGAATTCTCCACCCACAACATGGATCACCTCCCCTGGTGATGAACCAGCCTGGGTCTGTACTATATTGAGCTTGTGGCCACTTGGGCTCACCCACAAGCCCAATGTGGGTGTAGTCCAGTGCCCAGGGTTCGTTCCCCAGCCACTGACTGCTATGTGGCGACTCCAGGCTGGTTGGCCATTTGTGCCATATGGTGGTGATGGTTGCCATGTTGACTATGAAGGCCCCATGTGATGCCCATATGTGGGGTACATATGCATGTGTGGTGGTGGTGGTAGTCAGAGGAATGTGTGGGGCATCACCCACCTTGCGGATATTGTAGGTGGTAGCCACTGTGACATCCCTGTTGACTGAGTGTCTGCTGGGACCTGTGGCTGTACCTGTGGCTGGTGTACTGGCTGGGGATGGTCCAGTGGCTGTGGCTGGTGTAGTGGCTGTGGCTGGTCCAGTGGCTGGTCTCGTGGTACAAGGGCGGGACCTTCTTGAGGGTCTTGCCTCATAAGTAGTGTCATTTCCTGTGTCACATCCACGAGAGATACCCTGTACCATTGTGTTGGACAGGCTGCCATGGAGCAGCTTCTCCTAGCCGTTAAAGGTGATGGAGGATGAAGGGCCACCACCTGTTCCTCTACTGCAGGATGCCAGCTCACCAAGCTTATGCTTGACCCATCTCTTGCAGTCAGTACATCTTTTTTGAGGCCGTTCACCTACACACTCCGACTGCATTCACCAGGTCGGCCACCTCCTGACATTGCCTGCCTCTTACAGGCAGCAATGCCCCTGGCCTTGTCAGAGCTGTACAGGATCCTCTCCCTGTCCAAGGCAGTTAGGGGTTTCCAGATGTGCTGTCCAAGCTCTTTTGAAGAAGCACAAAGAAATGTGCAACTTTGAGGACTGTATATGCAGTGGTTGGCCAAGGAAACAGATGAAAAACACATCATGCTTACTTCCCTTCACAATCACAAGAAATGTGTTGCTACTCTCTTGACCATACACACATGTAACTATTTGCACACAACTACTAAAGACTATTTTGAGCTCGCCAGGAATCTCTATATTTTATACTTTTTGTATGTTTTTGGGAGGTTTTGGCTCCTCTTCTTTTGGTTGGTAGCTCCCCAGCAGGGTATAACCCTCACAAGGGTTTTGTTCATAGTAGGGTTAAAATTGTTTTTTTAATTGCATTATACTAAATACAGGTTCACATATTGTAGGCAGATAGGGACTTGCCTGAATCTGGGGTGCCTTGACGGGGCAGGAGGGCTTCCCATGCCTTTGGCCAAAAACATGCAACTAAAACCCTACTGTTTTATTTATAATTTTTCCATCAACCAAAGTACATATATCCTTGTAACAATACATAAAATGTACTATTGTGTGATGGGGAGGAGATAATATCTCCAGTGAGGTAATGTTGCTTTATCTGGATATTCCAAAAAGCCAATGCATTTTAAAGCATTGGCTATATTAGCTCCTCTTGACCACACCTCCGATACACCTTGAAGCAAAACCACAACAGAAGGTATCTAGTAATGGATATGAGATACTGCTTTGACAGCAGCTTGATGAATTTATGACATGACACACTATAAAAGTGGCATGCACAGCAGGACCATGATCATTATCTTTCTCATCCTCCTCTACAACATCATCAAATATGTGTTCATCATTGCCTTCATTTTTCAGCTGGTACATTGTGCAAATTGCAGCAAACAACATGTGCCACTTTTGTTGGATATTACTGTAGTACACCACCTGTTTCACCAAGACAAGCACAATCTGTTTTTCAGGCATACCATTTAGCAGGGTCCTTACACAGAAGATGTGTGGTTTAGGTGCCCTTGTTACATGAATATCACTAGTGTGATAAAAGAGACTACACCCTGGGTAGGACACCATTCCTATAGACCCTGCAAATTTGTACCGCAGTTTTGTTTCTAGTTGAGCGTTTCTGACTCCCAGTCTACAGCTGTAGGAATTTGAAGAGGCTAACACAATGTCAGCACAGTTGAATAGCCACATTGTGCTCACCATGACATTTTATAGACAGGGAAAATGCACAAAGCTGATGGGAACATTTAGTGTCAATCAGTAGGACTGAAAATAATGACATATTGCACCTTACCTCATTGATAATCTATGATGACTGCTCTGGAACCACAGAAAGGGGAAAAAAAGTTTACATATGCCACAGGGAGGTGAGATGGAATTTCCATAATCACTTCGTGGATCAATTTGGAGGAACCAGAGAAAATTCACAATCCATTAGAATAAATTCAGAAAAAATGGACAGCTGGAGGTAAGAAAGTGCAAGGTGAGTTAATGAAGTGTAAATGTAAGTGAGGAAGAGTAAACAAAAATGAAATACAATACTCCTGGGGTTGTTGTATTATTCAGGCTCCATGCAGTTAACAGAAGTGGAAGGAACAGACCTCTATAGGAATGGCTATGTCCAGGTTTTGAGGTCCCCACCTTAGCTGGGAAAGGATTAGGAATTGCTTTAAATTAGTTGCCTTGGCATAGCAGACAAGCTTGAACATATTTTGGCCAAATTATGCAATAAATCCTTAACTTGAAAAAAATGAGTTAATATGTGGATGCAATGGGCACTAATTTATGCTATACCCATGTTCACAATTAAGCAATCTTTATGAAGTAGCACAGGTTTGTTTACTGTTTTCATAGTCTACAATCATAAAACAGGACACACCACTCTGAAAAATGTGGGTCATGCCAGTTGCCACCCTAAGATAAAGAACAAATCATTTGTTATAATTTCCCATCTTACATTCACTGCTGTTGCGACAAAACACAGCTGGAATTCAGCCAAATGTGACAGAGAGAAACCCCCATCCAGGCTATTCAGAATTATACAAACATTTTCAAGGAAGTACCAACTACAACAGAATTTAAATGCAAAAAAATTAAAAACAAAAAAACTGTTCATAGATATAACTAGCTAATATATGGAGGCTATTTACAGAAGACAAGACAGTTAAACAAATTAAGAGCTACCTTCATCCCCCTTTAAACAAAGTTTACTTTAGAACTGTCGCCACCTATTTGGTGACATACAAAAAAGCGAGTTTAAAGGGATAGTAATGTTTCAATATAAAAGCAGCTCCAATTAATCTTCATAGTATTTGAGCCAAGAAGAGTGTTATTTCAACACTGTCAGAGTTGTTGTTCAATAGTAATTGGATGATAAAGTTTCCCCCACCTGCCCCTTTTACCTAGTGTAAGCCGCCTCCCCTAAAATGTGGAATCTGGTCCTGGAACCAGACAGCTCACAGCAAGCGACAATCTTCTTACTGTGAGAACAATGAAAACTCTGCCACCCTTGATAGGTTTATCAGGTTTTTCCCTTATGCTAACTAAAGATTGTCCCTCTCTGTAAGTCATCTGGACACCACCTTTCTGTCTGAGGTGATAAGTTACATCAGTAAAAGGGGTGGGATTGAATTATCATTCAATTACTTTTGAACTACAACTTTGACAGTATTGTAATAACACTTTCCACTGCCCAAATGCTATGAAGATTAATTGAAGCTGCTTTTATTTTGAACCAATCCAAAGAGTGAGATCAGAATGTTGCATGAATGAAGAGCATGTTATTCTCATACCGCATGCTTAAAGGTTGACATAGCCATCATGGTGTTTTCACTGTACTTCGCCTCTGACTGTGCTGACTTCATCCCCCTTCCGGTTTACTGACATGGCAGAATATCACTTCATACTGATGAGTGAGGTAGTACCTTAGCCTGTCCTTCACTTGCAGGACAGTGTCCATGTCTCTCTTCTGCTGAGCCAGCACCACTTTGCTACTGAGTTCTGCCCCCTGGACATGATCCACCCCGAACTCAGATGTAAATTTGCACAAGAAGGCTGCTCTTTCCCCTTTATCCAACTCCCGGTAATACTGCATAAAGTCAAGTATGTGTAGCTCAGTTCATAGAGGGCATTTTTCTTCGGTTTCATAGGGTGGCAGAGGGGGCACAGACTTGCTAAGCATATCATTCATGGTGTGTGCGAAGGAGCTTGACTGTCTGAGAAAGAGTCTTGGAAGGTAAGGAGATGGGCGGGGACAAGGCAATCTGCCTTGGACATACTGCTCTAGGTTTAAACAGCTGCCTGTGGGCTGGACAAGAGTGGCAAAATGCTGAAAGCTCTGCAGCTTCAGGTAAGGCAACAGTCTCGTGATAAGCAGAGATATTCCTCAAAGCTGCTGGCCAGAACTTTGTAATTTCTGGGTTTTTGTACTGACGTCAGAGTGAAGTAATGAAGAAATGTGAAGCTATTAGTAGACCTGAAATTTCCTTTGTATTTATAGGCAAAACTGGTAGCTAATCGCAATGTCCGTCACTGAAAGCTATCACCCTGTGAATATGGCCTTTCACTGTAAGTGAGAATCAATACTCACAGATAATGTTTGACCGGCTGCAGTACCACACAACCGGTTAAAGGCCAGCAGGGGTATTGCATACTAGTTCTCCCTGCAACAGAACTGTACAAGCTTGAATCGATATATCCAGATCAATCAATATATATTGTCTCAGCTTGTGAAACTCTAAAGGAACAGCAGACTAGATGAATGAAGTATAAAATTTATTTAAAAAACTACTTAAAATCCTCAACATGTTTCATGGCAAACCTGCCACTTCTTCAGGAGGAATATGCTATTATAAATGTCAAAACTGGTGACCATTATATATTGATTGATCTGGATATATTGACGCGAGCTTGTACAGTTCTGTTGCAGGGAGAACTAGCATCCAAAATCCCTGCTGGCCTTTAACCGGGTGTGTGGTACTGCAGCCGGTCAAACATTATCTGTGAGTATTGATTCTCACTTACATTTGATCCATTTACTGTTTTAAAGAGACAGATTAGCGCTCCTTGTTGTTTGTTTCTGTGTTTTCCCTTTAAGCCCCGCTGGGAAGTGATGGTCTCAAAGAGGATTAAGCATGAGGGATCTGGATATCTGTTTGGAAGCAGCTTAATATCCTCCACTGGCTATATTTGTCATTGTGATTTAAACATTTGTGACAAAATCTCCACGTGAGTATAATATTGTTTGTATTCATATTCCAATTTTTAAGAAGATTTCTACACTATGAGACTCTTCCCTCTCTCTCTTTTGTGTTTTTTGATCCTCTAAAGTGGAACTTCAAACTTTTTGCCTTCCACATGAAATCAGATGCAGTCAGACTTGTTACGCAGGCACAGGGATTTCTTTAATTCACTGACTTTGTGCCCTCCAAAGCACTGACAGCAACAGCGAGCTTTCAAGTTGTTCTATATACAACAACATGGAAGCCCGCTGTTGCTGTCAGTGTTTTGGAGCGCACAGAGACAGTGACCTGAAGGAAATCCCTCTGCCCGTGTAACGAGTCTGATTTCTGATTGCATCCGATTACAGCTCTGCCCGCTTGCACTTGTCTTGTGTCTGAAACATTGTTGGGGGTACCCTGGGATCCCCCTAGCCTACAGGGCTGTCAGATTCATCCATCTAACCCACAGATCTGTGACATCTGCCTCTCCATTATAAATATCACTTCAATGGCTTTCTCCAGGATCAGGATCACTTCACAACAAATACGATCTTTGCATTGTGTTGCGTCATTCAAAGGGATAAATTAAATTAGCATAAACAAAATTCACAAACGAATATCACCTTATTTAACAATGTATCACTAACATACTCCTTAGTCATAGATAATGTCCATTGAGGTTATTACTGGTTGGATTGTATAATTGTTTTTCCATTTTTTTTCTCAAAATCATAGGGTTTTAAAAAATTCCACACGTATTAAAATAGCAATGGAAATAATAAATATATACCATTCCTTTGATATTTTGAATAGTTCTCAGGTATTCCGCATTCAAAATGTGCTTATAGTCTCTAGAAAGTACTTAGTAAGTTTATTGAACCGAGTTTCTTGCTGCTGTCCAGACCTGGGGATATCTCAGGCACAATATATGTGAAAACAAAAAGAAAAAAGACATCAAACCAGAACTACTCAGTGTAGATGTTATTTGGCACTTGAAAATTTTCCAACACCAGTGTGTGAGCAAGCTTAAAGTGTTAGTAATGTCTAAAAAAAACTTTTTTGCATTTAGAAGAGCTTAAAAAGCTGATCTAAATGCAAAAAAACGTATCTCTTAAACCGCTATGGTTTAAGAGATACGGGCGTTTAAAGTTTGATTTTTCCTACTGACAGCTGTAAAGCTGTCAGCAGGAGATCCGTGTCGGTCGACACGCTGGCGCTTGAGAAGTACCGAGATCTCGTTACTTACACGGAATGCCTTCATTGGAATGGTCTAAAACGTGTGCCTGAACAGTAGGCACACGTTTTTAGACCATTCCAATGAAGGGATTCCGTGTAAGTAACGAGATCCCGCCACTTCTCAAGCGCCAGCGTGTCGACCGACACGGATCTCCTGCTGACAGCTTTACAGCTGTCAGTAGGAAAAATCAAACTTTAAACGCCCGTATCTCTTAAACCATAGCGGTTTAAGAGATATGTTTTTTTGCATTTAGATCAGCTTTTTAAGCTCTTCTAAATGCAAAAAAGTTTTTTTCAGACATTACTAACACTTTAAAAAAGCTAAAAAAAAGGACCTAATATTGAAAAATACAGAAAGAATACACTAAGGAGATACCTGCACTCTCCCTCTGTAGGTTGTTTTTTTCTCCCGTCTCCGTAATCACTCTCTGGTCCCACCTCTCTGTTTTTTTCTTTAGCTGGATATCTGCCCTCATTCTTTTTTACCAATGTGTTACTTTGTTTCAGTATAATCCCGAACTGGTTAAAATGCCCTTTGATGTATTACAAATTACAAGAATAGATAAAAACAGTATTTGCTGGTTCACAGCAAATATTGTTTTTATCTATTCTTGTAATTTGTATTTTTATCCTGAAGGGGTGTTTTATCCCGAAATGCGTTGGTCAACTTTTTATTTTATTATCAAAAATATGATGTGTGTTATAACTCGTTTTTATTTTGTTTAATAGATGACATATATATTTTTTTCATTCCGATTTGATTTGATACTTTTGTTTGGGGGAATATGGCCCCATAATACATCAAAGCACATTTTGGGCAATAACACGCAAAGGGCAATAACACGTAGTGCAGTGACTTGAAACATTTCCGTTTCTATCACTATTTCTATTAGGTCTTGGTTACTGATCCAGTCAGTACCAGCTGGCTCTAGGAGGTGTTGCTAGGAGCCATTCGGCTCCAAAACTGACTGACAGAGCAGGATCGTAGACGTCACTATGGAAAGATGTCTGCGCTCCATCCTACTTGTCAATCCAGGAGCAGTGTATAATTCATGTTAACGAGGTAATAATTCTGGCGACTAGCTCTACTGAGCAGCTAGTCACCAGATGAGGAATTATTTGGGGCCATCTTTGTTAAAGGTGGTAGTTCTGCTTTAAAAATACACATATGTGACATGAAGTGTATATGCATCTATATGAATATGTACAGTAAAGTTTTAGGCAGGTGTGAAATAATGCTGTAAAGTAAGAATGCTTTCAAAAATAGACATGTTAATAGTTTATTTTTATCAATTAACACATTGCATAGTGAGTGAACAAATCATTATTTGGTGTAACTACCCTTTTCCTTCAAAACAGCATCAATTCTTCTAGGTAAACTTGCACAAAGTCACGGGTTTTGTAGGTATATAGTCAGGTGTATGATTAAGACACAAGGTAGTTATACTGCATCAGCAAGATCTCTCCCAGGCAGAAATTTCAAGGCAGACAGGGGTTTCCAGATGTGCTGTCCAAGCTCTTTTCAAGAAGCACAAAGAAATGGTCAACGTTGAGGACCATAGATGCAGTGGTTGGCCAAAGAAACTTAGTGCAGAAGATGAAAGACACATCATGCTTACTTCCCTTTGCAATTCGAAGATTTCCAGCAGTGCCATGAGCTCAGATTTGATGGAAAACATTGGAATCCTGGTACACCCAAGTGGTAATGGAAGACTTGCGGCCAAAAAGCCATACCTCCAAAGTGGAAACAAGGCCAAGTGACTCAACTAGGATAGTATTTTGAAGGACAGTCGCTACCTCAGATAGACACTCTCAGTAATAAAATGATGCACTTACCCTCCCTCATTAGGGTTGGCGGACTGAAATCGTTTTGGTGGACCTGTGGGTGCTTCCCTCCTGTTGTCCTTAAGTGACTCAACTATGCAAGAAAACACAGGAACGGGGTGCAGAAAATTGGCAGCAGGTGCTCTGGACTGATGAGTCAAAATTTGAAATATTTGACTGTAACGGAAGGCAGGTTGTTCACCAAAGGGCTAGAGAGTGGTACAAGAATGAGTGCAGGTAACAGTGAAGCATGTTGGAGGCTCCTTGCAAGTTTGGGGCTGTATTTCTGCAAATACTGTTGGGGATCTAGTCAGAATTAATGGTCTTCTCAACTCAATGCTGAGAAGTACAGGCAGATGCTTATCCATCATGCAATACCATCAGGGAGGCATCTGATTGGCCCGCAATTTATTCTGTAGCATGACAATGACTGTAAAAATACAGCCAAAGTCATTAAGAACTATCTTCAGATTAAAGAAGAACAAGGAGTCCTGATCTCGACATCATCGAGTTTGTTTGGGTTTACATGAAGAGAGAGAAGCAACTGGGGCTGCCTAAATCCTCAAAAGAACTATGGTTAGTTCTCCAAGATGTTTGGAACAACCTACCTGCCGAGTTCCTTAAAAAACTGTGGAAGTGTACCTAGAAGAACTGATGCTGTTTTCAAGGCAAAGGGTGGTCACACCATAGATTTTTCTTCTGTTCACTCACTATGAATTTTGATAATTGATAAAATAAACTATTAACATGTCTATTTTTGAAAGCATTCTTATTTTACAGTGTTTATTCACACCTGTCTAAAACTTTTGCACATTACTGTATATGTATACAACAACAATAGCATTGTAGTAGAGTGACATAAGGCAAACTATAGAGAGCTACAATGCAAAACATGGTGTTCAATTTGCAAAGTCAGACAACAGTAGGGGAGGTCTCTGCTTTAAAGAGATTTCTATCTACACAGTGTATTGAGGGAGACAGACACCAAGGAAGGAGAATGTGCTAGATTGTTGCCAATAAAATGGACAATACAATCTATAGTAGGAACGCTGACATACCTTAAACCACATGTATCCAACCCTGGTCCCCAAGAGCTACCAATAGTGTATATTTTCAGGATATCCCAGCTGGAGCACAGGTGGTCTATTTGGTGGCTCAGTCACTTAAGTGGCCTGTCTGTGCTTATTCAGGGATAGCCAGAAACATGCAGTGTTGGTAGCTCTTGAGGACCAGGATTGGCTACCCTTTCTTTAAACATATTGGCTCATTAAAAAAAATGTTGCCCTTCCCATATACAATGGTTTACACCAGAGATAGTGAATTGACAGATTGCAAGCGGTTGGCTACTACAACTTTCAATATGCTCCACCAGCCAACTGTTTGCAGATGATGAGAGCTGTAGTCTCGAACATCTAGATATCCAACAGTTAACTACCACTGATTTACAAAGTCAAACAAACAGATCATCCCAATTAGACAGATTTTACCCCACCACATCCTCAGACTGTTGGAGATGGGACTTTGCCATTTGGTGGGGTTGCCTCTCAATCTCTCCCTTCTTGGAAGCTATACGAAATCATATTGGGGCTGTCTTCGGGATACACAACAAACTCTCACCATTGCTGCTCCTCTTTGGTGCTACTTTACCTGTTCAAGTTAGTGTCACCAATCAACTAAAATATTTATTTTACCATCTAGAGAATGCAGCTAAGTCCCTAATTCCACTTCATCGGAGATCCACTAACCCACCAAATGTGACTGAGTGGTGACAGCGAGTGGCACACACCTATACTTTGCATAACATTTGGACCCTCTCTAGGGGCATATCCACGCTCATGTTTGACTGTTGGGTACCTGGTTGGTCTATGACCCATCACAGGATATGGCCTAATTACAACGTATTCCAGTTACGACCCATCTGTGACTCTGCCCACCTCGGGGAGCCGGCTTCCGGTTCCATATTAACTTTCAATCCTATACACAAAGCCTACCCTTTCATCCCTCCTTTTCACTCTACTTCTATATCTCTTATCTCCTTTCCTGTTACTTTATACTATGTCCCCTGACTGTGAAGCCTCAGTGTTCATACCGCAGAGATAATCGCTGGGGAGACAATATACATACTGGGGAAGCATCACACTTTTACATCCCTCCGGTTTCACTTATGCGTGAGAAATATGTTGTTGGTTAATGACAGTTAAACTATGTAATCTGCCATTGCTGACCTGTGCAATGCACGTTGAACTAAAATAACAGTTGATTTTTTTTATTTCTGAGAGAAACTTTATTCAACAAACATGGTTGTCCAACTAAGGCCTGGGTCTATTTGTGGCTAGTCTTCACACAGTTTAATAAATGCAAAAATATGATGCAGCAATTTATAATAATCCTTCCCTGATCTTTACTGATGAGACAGTTTATGCAGCAAAAATTAAGGTAGCTTGTTAGCTTTGAATTGCAGCCAATAACTTGCATAATTTCTCCCTTGGTGCATGCTTGTCATTAATGCCATTATTAGTCTCCAGCCAGTAATTCAATACTCTTTTTTTTTGGCACTTGATCCGGCCTCAAAATAATGAACAGAAGGCAATGGGGCATATATGTAAATATAAAAGTTGTTCAAGTCTGGCAGGGCAGTTTAGAGTACCCCTGAGGCTCTTGCAGGAATTGTGAATGGAGGCCACCAAATATACGTAAACATGTAGGCTGCTTTAAAGTTTAGCTGTATTATTCCTTTTCTTTTATTCCTTTTAGTTGGAAAGCAGCCAAATGTACACTGTGTACCCAAAACAGCCTCATCCCTCCCTGACCATCTGACCACAGGATTACATTGGCCGTCCTGTAAAGCTGGCACTGCTGGGAACACAAGGTGAGGCCTTATTGTGTTAGGAGGCGCCTGATGAAAGCTGGCTATGCTCATGCATCAAAACACCCTTGAACTCTGGAGCAAACCAACTATTTCATCGGTTCCAAGGGATAGTAATTCTTAACAAGTAAAAAATATATATATATTGTGCTGTTTATCCCTTGGAGGTAAACAAGGCCACTCCCAGTGCTCAAATGTGTTTTATTCAAAAGTTATTACATCTCAAACTTGAATTTTTTAGGTGAAGTATCCCAGTGGCCTGAAATTGTACAGGGGCGCTGCTGCTACACCATCCTATGGAGATTTATGGTCAACTGACCAGAGCTGTCCATAGGATGGCATAGCAACAGCACCACTGTACAATTTCAGGCCACTGTGATACCTCACCTAAAAAATTCAAGTTTAAGTTGCAATAACTTTTGAATAAAAAACTCTCAGCAGTGGGAATTGCCTTATTTTACTCAGGGGAATGAACCCTACAACATTTTAAGTATTACTATCCCTTTAAATGGGGCTTTAAGCAGGTTGAATGCTAGAATACTCCAAGTGCATTACAAATGGTTAAAAGAGCCATTTAAATCAAGGAGAATTTTTGTCTCCTATTATTGTTCATAGTATGTATTGCTTGAACTGAGAAAAGCTTATCTTAAAGGGACACTAATGTCCCATAAAAAATCATTTTAGTTTTCTAGATGAAAAAAAAACTATATGCCACAAATCCTATCTCTCAAACCACTGTGGTTTGAGAGATATTCACATCTAAAGTTCCGCCTACCTCCCCTTCTCCTGACGTCAGCACTGTGCTGACAGCAGGAGATCCTGGTCCTGGGACCAGCCGGCAGCTCTGCAGCAGAGCCAGTATCACGTTATTGGAATATAATTACTTCATTGGAAAGGTCTACAAAGTGTGCCTGGTTTGCAAGCACACTTTGTAGACCGTTCCAATGAAGTAGTTCTTTTTAAATAACAAGATTTTGGCTCTGCTGAAGAGCCTCCTCGAATCAGCCGACTCAAATCTACTGCTGTCAGCTTTACAGCTGACATCAGGAGACAGGGAGGGGAGACATTTCAAAGCGAATATCTCTCGAACCATAACGGTTTGACAGATAGGATTTGTGGCACACAGTTTATTTTTTTATCTACAAAACTAGAAGAATTTTTTATGGGACATTACTGTCCCTTTAAAATATGAATAGTTCATCCAAATAAAAAAGGTATCAACAAATACCTACGTACTCATATAATTCTATTACTAAAATGGGACTAATTGGGCTACTAAAAAGTAATTCATAGCATGAAAGTTTCTTGTCATTCCATTAATAATTACAACACATAAGTGAGGTAGAAAAAAAGCATGTTAACAGTTGAGTCCACATTCTGGAACTTAACTCTTTGAGTGTCAGAGGGGTAGACAACGCATTGCTATGCGCTGGATATCTCTCTGGCACGCAAAGGGTTAATCTGATTATAAAACAAATTGTTAGTAATCCGGGGTTAAATAGCAAAAATTAAAAGAAACTCAGCAAAGTAATTTGACAGTAAAGTGAGATGGGTAGTGATTTAGCTGGCCATTACTGTATCGGTTTCAATAAAAAGCACTTGCACAAGTACCATTTGTTTACAATACTGGTTGCTACATATGGAAATAAAATAATAAATATATTTTTTATTCTGTTATGCTACATATACTTTTTTAAATTAGTGAGGTTTTGTATTTGACAGTTGTTAAAGGTATAGTACTGTATAATATGCAATATATACATAGATGATGGCTTTTATCCACCAGAGTATTTTCACTGCTCTCAAGAAAATTCAAGATTCAGCTGCAATAACATTTGAACAAGACATCTTAGAGCCTTGGAAGTACCATTGTTTTATTCAGCAACATAATCCCTGTAATATATTTTTCCATATTAACCTCTGGATGAACAAATGGGTGTGGAATCATAGCTAAGCACTGAGTTGCACACCCCTCTGGTCCTCAAGGAGATAACAATACTATCCCTTTAAGTACCATAGGTTCAATATTATCCCTTTAATCATTTGAGTGCCAGAGGGGTACGGAATGCATTGCAATGCATTCTGTACCCATCTGGCACTCAAAGGGTTAAGTACCATAGGTTCATATTTTGACAAGGAAAGTTGAATAACTCTGGGTCAATCGAAATGCACCAATAAGGATAAATATAAATTGTGGTTTGACTCAGTTACTTCTCTTTTTGTTTCAACATATGGTCCATAGTCTTCAGAAGAAAAGTGAGGTAAGTTTTGGGCAAACCAACTGCACTAATGGGAAGAACTAAAAGTTCCCATTGATTTAAATGGTACTTTTAACCTCTTAAATGCAAAAGAGGTCTCCAAAACATTGCTTTGCAATGCATTGTGTATCCCTCTGGCATTCAAACGGTTAATGTGAGGCTGACTGACATAGGACTGTGTATACAATGTATATTGATCTAAATACTGTACACCTAGGAGTCTATATCACATTGTACACACATACACACTACTATACTGTATATCATGTATATTAATCTACACACTGCACACACACGAGTATATGTAATCTATTTTCATTTACATTCTGTGTACATTAATATACATTATATATACACTCCTGTGTCACTGAGCCTCACATTAACTCTTTGAGTGCCACATGGGTACACAATGGATTGCAATGCGTTCTGTACCTCTCTGCCACTCAAAGGCTTAAAGGGATAGTATTACTTCAAAATTACTATCCCTCATATTGTAGCCCTTAATAAACTGAGTTAAATGACACCAGCGGCATCTCTCATACCTTTATGGTTTAAGAGATAGCCGCTTTCAAAGTTTCCTCTCCCCTCCTGTCAGCGTTCTGCTGCCAACAGGAGAATCTGGTCTCTGATTGAAGCGGAGGCTCTTCAGCAGAGCTGATATCTCGTTATGGAAGGAAAAATGATTCATTGAAACAGTCTTCTACGTGTGCTTGGTAACCAAGCACACGTAGGAGACTGTTTCAATGAATCATTTTTCCTTCCATAATGAGATATCGGCTCTGTTTAAGAGCCTCCACCTGTCCCGGGACTGGATTCCCCTGCTGGCAGCAGAACGCTGACAGCAGGGGAGAGGAAACTTTGAAAGTGGCTATCTCTTAAACCATAAAGGTATGAGAGATGCCGCTGGTGTCATTTAACTCAGGGGACGTTAGGGGAGAGGAAACTTTGAAAGCGGCTATCTCTTAAACCATAAAGGTATGAGAGATGCCGCTCGTGTAATTTAACTCAGTTTATTAAGGGCTACAATATGAGGGATAGTAATTTTGAAGTAATACTATCCCTTTAAGTATTGCTTAAAAAACAGGAAACGCTGTCTCACGCTGCTAGTTTCAAATGTTTGGACATATGTCTCTCCATCCCTTTCCTATGTATAGTCCTCTCTCAACATCCCGTCTTCATTTTGCATTCTAGGACTCAATTTCAGTTTCACATTTTAAGGTGTCACATATACTTGTGGGTTACACAAATGTTTTTGTATGCTTCCTAATGCTGTGTATGTTGTAGTTAAAATGCATTAGGATAGTTAGCAGCAATGAATACATTCCGATAATAACATTTTTATTAGTGGGTTGAGTGTAAAAGTAGGGGGTTAAAAAAAGAAAAATATCAGGTGCCTAAACACTGATACTGCAAATTTTGTATAAGGAACTAGTAAAGTCAAGATGATAGCTTTATTAGAGTACTATTAGAGTGTAAGCTTTCAAGACCATTAACCCTTTGAGCACCAGAGAGAGGTACACAACACATTGCAAAGCAATGCATTGCGTACCCCTCTGGCACTCAAAGGGTTAGGGTCTCTTCTCCAGGCATATTATGTTTTCTTGGGTAACATTGTGCCACTCTATGGCTGTTATAAATGGGACATTCCATCCAAGCTTATGTGCATTCAATATCCAGTAAAACTCCAGAGCAATGCAGCTTTGTTGCTAAGACCTGCTAAAATATTGGCAGGGATTTATTGTTTCTGAATCTGCATACAATTTTAAGTTAAAAAAAACAAGAGAAAACTATCATGAATATATATACCCACCAGATAATTTTCTTCATCTAAAAGTAAGACATTGAGATGCATTAGATAAAATATTCTAAAACACAAGTTCCATTCCAAATGATCCACTTGTAGGAACTCTTTGATAGTACTAGCATTTGCAAATAAAAGTTGGAAATATTGCACAAGCCTAAATGAACTTATCTACTGGATGATGCCTATTACCCTTGCTTGCAGTAGAATGAGTCTAAGTAAACAGTCAAGAGACCAGCATCAGAACAGACACATAGACATGTGACTGATCTTCAGCAAAAATTAAGACATAGAGATGCATTAGATAAATATTCTAAAACACAAATTCCATTTCAAAATGATCCACTTATAGGAACTCTTTGTAGGATTAACACTTTGAGTGCCAGAGGGCTATGGAATACATTGTTTTGCACTGTATTCCATAACCCTCTGGCATTCAAAGGGTTAACAAATAAAAGTCCCATATCATGGATGGGCTGGGAATATTGGATATCAGATAGGTCTGTTTCTCATGCCTATAACTGGAGAATGAGTTACAGTAAACAGAATCCAGGGGCCAGGGTCAGGACAAGATCAGGATCATGTGACTGACTACTAATTTCAGTAGATGAAAATGTGTTTTTCACTCAAAAAAAATGTCAGTATATAGTATATGGATTTAATTCTATAGCATATACATTTCAGTATAAAACATATGCAATTCAGTATAAAGCATATGCATTACAGTATATGATATTTGGATTTCACTATATAACATATGGATTTAAATATATAGCAAATGCATTTCAGTATATAAAATATGGATTTTAGTATATAGACTATAGATTTCACAATATAATATATGGATTGCAATATATGACATGGCTTTCAGTATATGATATCAGTTTCAGTATAGAGCATATATTTCAGTATATGACATATGGATTTCACTATATAACATATAAATGTCAGTATATAGCATATGCATCTCAGTATAAGATATATGGATTTCATTATATAGCATATATGTTTCACTATATAATATATAGATTTAATTATATGACAATAATTTTAGCATGTACTATCAATTTCAGTACATAATGTATCAATTTCAGTAAGTTACATGTATTTCAATATATAGTATATGTATTTCATTATATTACGTATGGATTTCACTAAGTATATGTATTGCGGTATATGATATATGCATTTCATAATATGATACACACTTCTCACTGTATAAAATAATAGGTTCTGTCATTTGAGCAATGTAAAAGCAAAGCTGAATTATGTCCCTAATGGCCCCTCGTACATTTGGTCCAAATCAGTTTGTAAAGAACTTCAATTTTACTTTTTTCTGACAAATCTGTTTGTGAACCGAATCACAATAATTTTGCTTATCACTAATCTGAAATATTAGTAGACAAAGAAGAAAAGAAACTCACAGCGCTGCTCACCATTGTATTTACATATAATATACAAGGAATGAGGGGTTCTCCAGGTCCCCAAATGTTAGGACAAACCCTAAAGCAAAAGCTAAAACAAAAAACAAACCTCGCTCCTTTATACAAATGATCCAAATGTGTACCCTGTATAAAGCATATATTATACCACTGTGTTAATACATTTGAGGTTTTGATTGCATAGTTTTGTCAAAATATGTTTAAAACAGAACTTTCAACTACATTAAAGTATAGTTAAATAGGTTGTAGTGGTACAGTTAGCATATAATATCCTTCTTTTTTTTAAATAAAACTGTGTAAAGAGATACTGAGCCCATTCTAGGTACCTCCGGCTGGTCTCTGCGGGACTACGTGTCCCGCAGCACTTCTTAGGTCCTCCCTTAAGCTGGCAATCTAGCCCATGCTCTGCCTGCTAAATAAAAACGGGGGCAGTACTGTCACCGCCCACTGAACTCCAGGGCCTAAATACACTAAAGGTCAAAGAGGGCTACGAATGTCGATGTTCTGTCAGAGCAGTGTCATCCACAGTATTCATCAAACTGTCTACAACATTACATCACCAGCACTCCAATAAAAATATGCAAACATCGACATCAGTCTGACATGCTTACAAATTTTCATTCATCACATCTACATTGGCCTATTTCCATATGGTAATGAAGCATAATGACTCCTTTCCATATGGAAATGCTGCATAATGAGACACATTTGTATGAAAAGGGGTGTGTTGATATGATTATGTGACGCTTTGACTCATTCAGTAAACTCCGATAGCAGCCTCTGCTGTTGGAGTTCACAGTCTCCACTTCACCTAACTCAGGCTGTCGTTGCAGGGATCTCCCCTGTACTTTCCTATGGAGTAACAGCAGGGAGAACTACGACAATTCTGAACAGCATTCTCTGTGTTTCCTTACAGTCAGTAGAGGAATACAGAGAAGGCTTTCAGCACCATGGACAGCATTGCATGCCATAGGGATGTGCATTACTCACCCCTGTGGCATTCAAAGGGTTACAATAAACAGAACTAGTACACCAAGCACTACACAATGTTCCTCCCCTTCGACAGCCCCCCTCTTAGTATGTCGACCTATATTGCAAATATTTGACATACTAACTCCATCCGACTTCACCTCCTCATTGGACAGGAACTGCCATTTATTTGACAGAACCTGTTCTTCATTCAACACTTAGCCCTTTGAGTACCAGTGAGATAGGAAGGCATTGCTTAGCAATGTGTTTCCTACCCCTCTGGTATTCAAAGGGTTAATAGGCAAGGTATGCAGCTGCATACCTTGCCGTATATGTGTAAAAAATGGCTTTTTATTTTAATATGTTTTTAAATGTATTAAACAAACATCAGACCTCAAGGGGGAGTATCATGACACCCCCCTATCATGGGGGCGACAATTGCCCGTTTATTAAATCAAGAGCATATAACCTATGTTTCACATAGGTTATATGCCGATTTTATACTTAAATTCAGACCTCCATGGGGGCACCAGAACCCCTCCTGACAGCCCCATATCATGGATCATCTATCTGAACCGAAAGGCATTTTCTGCCTTCTTGATGCTGCTGGTGGCTGTATAAGCTGCTTGTAGCATCAAGCGCTTCTGTAGAATGAATGAACCCTGTCACTGTGTTCATTCTTGGAAAGCAGCACTGCACTGTAATCACTGAATCAGTCACTGGGGTCAAACCGAGTGACTGAGTCAATGATCAGTGCGCAGCGCTGATTTCTAAGAATGAACCCGGTGACAGGGTTCATTCATTGAAGGCAGCGCTTCTAGTAGATGCGACTTTTACATCTACTAGAATCGCTGCCTTCAATGAATAAACTCTGTTACCAGGTTCATTCTTAAAAAGCAGCGCTACGCTCTGATCATTGAATCAGTCACCCGGTTTGACTCTGGTAACTGATACAATTATTACAGCGCAGCTCTGCTTTCCAAGAATTAACCAGGTGACAGGGTTTATTCATTCTACACAAGCGCTTGATGCTACAAGCAACTTAAACAGCCGCCAGCAGCAACAAGAAGGCAGAAAATGCCTTTGGGGTTGCCCCATGAATCATCTTTCCTTTTTGACAGATGATCCATGAAAGGGGGGCTATCAGGAGGGGTTCTGGTGCCCCCTTGGAGGTCTGAAAGTTTAATTGAATTATAAAATCCGCATATAACCTATGTGAACCTATATGCTTTTGATTTAATAAACGGGCAATTGTCACCCGCATGATAGGGAGGTGTCATGAGGGGTCATGATACAACCCCTTGAGGTCTGATGTTTGTTTGATACATTTAAAAACATGTTAAAATAAAAAGCCATTTTTTACACTGTATGCTAATAGGGACCTTCTCCTTCCATCCAACAATTTTGGTGAATACGTCGATGTGTATGCAGATCGAATTGTCTGAGTGATTAAAACATATCGACAATATCATACCGGCACCACATCGACTTTTAGTGCATTTAGGCCCAGGTATCGGGAGAGCGCTGCCAATAATAGTCAACGTCACAAACATGGTGCCGCTCTCTCCCTCTCTACAATGAACGGAATACAAGTTAGTTTTTACACTACAGCAAAGATTTTGAACTTTGAAAAATACTAAAATGTACAGTGTGAGAAAATTTAGGTGAAAGATCTGCTTTAATCTTGCCTATGACATCATGGTATTAGAAGACAGAAAATGAGGAAACCATGCAATAAATTATGTCAATAAATTAATAGTTGGGTCCATGAAGATCTTGGCATTCAGTAGTTTGGTATACATACTACTCTGTTGGCTTTCGTACTTAAAGGAGCACTCTAAATAGAGTTCAGTGTCTGTACATATGAATAATTTTACATATTTAATGACAATATAAAAAGTTAATGCATCAATCAATTATAGAAAGTGACTACAGCCTTTCTTAATTGTCTTTTAATGTCAGCAACCATTTTAAGAATTCCAAGAATTTGTCTGTGGAGAGAAAACACAATACAATACAACATTAAAGATATACAAAAAAATTATTATTGTTCTCACACTTATCAGTATAAAAATCCTCAGAAAGTATTTAGGATTGTCCATTGTATTATCCTGGGGTATATATTGCAAAATTCCATAGTATGAAAACCACCATCTTAGACGGGAGTAAATTCAGGATCAACATTTTTGCAAACAAATACATTTTTAATGGGGATTTTCCCACAAGTACAACAAGGGTAATAACACAGCTGGAAGATGCATTATTCTAAAGTTATTAAAAAACAAAGCTGCATTTTTGGGATAAGAATATTTACGGCACATCTGTTTATAGTGGTGCTAGTGTTATTTCTGTTTATGAGGAACAGCTGCAATGAAAAAAGTCCATAGACAAGAATAGCAACAGCAACCCTATAAAACAGACCAGTGGTTCCCACTCCTATCCAAAGGGACAATGTACAAGTCTTTAGGATTTCACTGTTTGTGTTCTGAGTTAAATAAATGATCTAGGGATAAAGTGTGGTACTGTGCTAACCATAGAAAATGCAGTAAATTAGAAGAGTAAAAATTATTTCTTTATTGGCTTAGTGGCATTGGAAGCAAACGTTCAAGACAACTAGGTCTCTTCTTCAGGGATCATAAGAATGAAGGCTGAATGCACAATGCACAGGAAATCCTTATGACTGTTAAGAGCCCCCTGAGGACAGGGTCGGAATAAGCAGTGCATGAATATACTCAATAACGCATGTAGTTTTGCTTTGAAATTATTTTTTGAATGAGGTATTTACCAACAGTGGGACTTTTCTTTTCAGTGAATAAAGCTCTCTAAAAAAACATTTTTATATACTGAGTGACCCTATGTCAAAGAATTATAAATATCACATCCATAAGTTTTCTGTGCTTTTATACATTGCATTTTACAGTGTACAAGGGCCATTCTGGGAGTTATAATGCAGATATGATTATATGCTAATTCAGCCCAAAACAAAGCCCCCCCAATAAAACAATAATAAAGCAAAACAAAAAACCTGTTTATAACACTAGTCAATTTTCTCTAAATTGTTTTTTGATAAATTACCCTTTCTGTTTTGGTGGTACAGTCTGGCACATTATGCTAATTCTCTGCACACTATGCTAATTAGCTATGTTCAAGGTCAATTTATTGCTGTGCTTTTAGAAATATCCCTAGTGTGTGGGCTCTGCCTGGACTCATTCATAGCAGTTTGTAGTAATAGTGGCCCAGAAGATAACCTAATTAGAATAAAGTGACACACTGTGCCATCAAGAACAAAAGATTAATTTATCAAAAACTATATATGTTACAAACAAATGGCTAGCATGATATATAGGTTATTTTAAGTCTCTTTAATATTGAGTACATTTGTATTAAGGTGACAGGGCCTCAAGCACATTACGGGATGCTCTCTTACATTTAGATTATTTTATGAAACTTAGTTACCAAGTAGTGAAAGATATGAGAGGTAGAGAGAGAGATTGCAAAGTGTTTTCACTACTTGATAATCTAAGTTTCTATGTATCTATAGAGTTTACAACCCTTTTTCTCCAACCAGTATCAAGTACCCCACCAACACTGCATTTTTTTTAATTTCCTCTGAGATCCTCAGGTGGATCAATCAGTAGCTCAGTCATTCTGCCAGGGGGTCCTGTGCTTATGATAGAACCACATGTGCTAAGGTGTGGTTATCCAGAAAACCTGCACTGTTGGGTGGGTTGAAGACAGGTTTGTGAAATACTGGCTAACAAGATAATTGGTAATTTCACCACAAAAAGAACTTTCTATCATTCATGTGTTTGTACATGCAATCCCCATCGCTCCTGGAACTTCAAGAGATCATCTTCTTCAAGTGAATTCTCCAAATGTAAAGGTGATATTAATTTTGATAAGATACCTTCTTCATCATCCAGAACATCATCCAATACATGTTTGTTATTAAAGTTTGGTATATGCAACTGCTGACTGGGTGGACTCCAATTTATAAATAAAGTATCACACACATTAAGATTTGAATCATTTGGCTCTTGTTCCCAGTCGTAGAGTTGAGAAGGAAACATTTCTTCCACTTCACAAATGCTGAGATTAGAGGTTTTGAAAATGGGAACTGGCAGGTCATCAGCAATCCTGGGTACATATTTCACCAATATGTTTTGAGGTTCATAACTATTTTCAGTAACACTCAAAGTAATCTCCTCATTGAGAGGGGAAATGCCATATTGAGCGTCCTCAGTCATAACATTTGAGAGTGCTGTACTTTGGGATAATGTTTCTGGATTAACCAGATGATGAGGCATATCATATGGGGAGATATTTGACTTTGCAGGTGGTGTCATTTTCTGAAGCGTTACATAACCAAGCTTTTCTTCCTCCGTTGTTTCTGTTCCATAATTCATTTCATCATCATCTCCATTTAGCAGTTGTAATTCACTGTTATTTTTCGTGGACTTTACAGTACTTATACAATTATCCTGCATTTTGAAGTCGCAGGTATCATTGTCAATGGAGATGACGTTAATGGTGACAGCACATGCATCCACAATAATTGCACTGTGGTTTTGTCCTGGGGCAATATTCTGAAATAAAAAAAGATATACATTAAAGAAGAGTGAATGTAGTATTTTTTTAAAGTGAATAACAGTTATCTTTATGTTGAATCCCTATGTGGTGGCATTTTTCAGTTGTATATTTTGTTCACATAATTACTAAAATAGTTGAATTTTCATAATTTATTAGAGAACATGACTACATTGATTTGCCATACAACATAGACCTTAGAAAATGTATTTTGTGGCACAAAATGTACTTGTTACAACACATAACTGATTTTTTGTGAAAAAAGTAATTTTTTTTGGAGAAAAATATCCCAAATACTTTATTGGTTCAGAATTACCTATTTTAATTATGCAAAATACATCATTTGGTGTGCTAAAATAATAGATTTTTGCCATAAAATACGTTTTATATTTCATTGTGCAAAATTCATTTTGTTGGGAAAACAACCTGAATTTGTGCAAAAAAACAATTCTGTGAAAAAATAATTATGTTTGTGTGTACATCAAACAACATATTTTGTTTGCCAAAAACCAGAAAGCATAATTATGGAGTCAGAACAAAAGCACTGAATTTTGATAGGGTTTTTTCATTAACTTCATAGGGGTACATTGCTCATTTAGATTTAATTTGCATATATTGTTAATTTGCACCAAACATCCACCAACTAAATGTTTCCAAACATATTGCACCATTTTTAGTTGTTTTACAATGGTGCAGGTCTTGATGTGCTAAGTAGGTATAAAACACTTGACATCACCTTATTAATCTTTTGGATGCTAGAGATGCCTCCACTCCATTTCTTGTAGCTTTCTCTAGCATCCAAGGAGTTAATATAACCACATGACACTTACAGGAAACGTGACACATGATGCTATTACTCCATTGTTATTTACAGTAGATCATAGTCCTCTTGAATGACAATTTTCATGAATGGACAGCAGTATGGTGAAGAAACATTGCACCACCCTTGTTTAATGAAAAAGGACCAAACATGTTTACATATTAAAACATACATTAGTCTGCTCTTCTGCATATCAAATGTTTAAGGTTTGGACATGGATTTAGATATATGGTATTAAGTAATATTTTAGACAAATATATCCGGCACTTCCAGTGGCAAGTACAATTGGATGCTTAAAAATGAGTTACACTGTATCACAAATATATAAGATATCCAGAATTTATTATATACAATCCTGATCATGTGTCCATGATCTGGATGTAGCAAAGAGTATTGTCGAGGAAATACAGTGGGAAAGAATCAGGAGACCCCCAAATATTTGTACTCCTCGCATAAGATATACAGCATTATAGTTAGATTAATTTGAGATCAATTCACAAACTAGGTTTGATACTCTACTTCACAGTAAATAAATTGATAATCAATTACACATATTTATGGAAAGCATAAGTTTTATTGGAATATAAAATGTAATATAAATTAGCAATCAGTGCAATCAGAGTATTAGTGAATATCAAGTGACTCAGTAATATATCTCATATATGACCCAGTCATATACTAAAATATATTAAAGGGACAGTAATGTCCCATAAAAAATATTTAGCATTTTGTAGTGCGTAAAAAGTTGAACTGAATGCAAAAAACCATATCTCTCAAACCACTATGATTTGAGAAATATATGCATTCAAGTTTGATTTCCTGCTGTCAGCTGTAAAGCAGGAGATCCATTTTCACCGACACAGAGGCTCTTCAGCAGAGCCGCAGTCATGTTATTTAAAACGAATGACTTCACTGGAATGGTCTACAAATTGTGCCTGGTTTACAAGCACACTTTGTAGACCATTCCAATGATGTAATTTGTTTTAAATAACACGATTGCGGATCTGCTGAAGAGGCTCAGTGTCGGCCGACATGGATCTCCTGCTGTCAGCTTTGCTGTTCTTATAGCTCTGCCCTCTCCCTGGCTAAACAGTCATACTTTTTCCACTCTAAGTTCTAATCTTTTCTCTAACCCTAAACGCCTTTTCTCAACCTTCAAATCTCTTCTGCACCTACCAACACAAACCCCTTCCACTAACTTCTCTTCCCAAGACCTCGCCACCTACTTCAAGGACAAGATCGACTGCATCAGATATGAAATCTCATCACTTCCACTCCCACCCATCCAGCTTAGGCCTGTCACTTCTTCCACATGCACACTAAGCTCCTTCTCCCTGTGACCGAGGATGAAGTTTCCCTTCTCACTCACTCAAACCTAACTACATGCCCCCTTGACCCAATCCCATCTCAGCTCACTCAAGATCTTTCTCCTTTACTAACTCCAACCCTTACTCGCTTATTCAACCTCTCTCTGTCAATCGACACCTTCCCATGCTCTTTAAAACACGCACTAATCACACCCATCCTAAAGAAACCCTCCCTGGACCCAAACCTAATGTCAAACTACCGGCCCACTTCCCTACTCCTGTTCGCCTCCAAGCTTCTTGAGCGTCCCGCATATAACTGGCTCACTACATTCCTCTGCTCCCATTCCCTGCTAGAACCCTTGCAATCTGGATTCGCCCACATCACTCCACTGACACTGCCCTCACTAAAGTGGCCAACGACCCGCAAAATCAAAAGGCCACTACTCCCTACTCATTCTCCTGGACCTGTCAGCTGCCTTTGACACAGTAGATCACCCACTCCTCCTCCAAGCCCTCCACTCCCTAGGTCTCTGTGACACTGCCCTCCCTTGGTTTTCATCATATCTCTGCAACAGCTCCTTCAGTGTTTCCTACTCTGCCTCCACTTCCCCACCCCTCCCACTGTCTGTCGGAGTGCCTCAAGGATCAGTCCTGGGCCCCTTGCTCTTTTCAATTTACACTACGTCCCTTGGCAAACTAATACACTCCTTTGGGTTTCATCATCAACTCTATGCTGATGACACTCAAATCTATCTTTTCTCCCCAGACCTCTCCCCTTCCCTACTGTCCCAGGCATCTGACTGTCTGTCTGCTGTGTCTTCCTGGATGTTCTCCCATCAACTGAAACTCAACCTTGGTAAACACAAACTAATTATCTCCCCTCCAACTACAACCAGCCTTACCCCAGACATTACCCTCACTGTTAACAACTCTACCATCACACCAACCCCTACAGCACATTGCCTGGGGGTCACATTTGACTCCACCCTATCCTTCATTCCTCACATCCAGCCAATTTCCACCTCATCTCTAGAATCTGACCCTTTCTCACCCAAGACACTACTAAAATTCTAATCCAAACACTCATCATGTCCCGTCTTGATTCGCTACTAATTGGCCTTCCTCTCACCCGACTAACCCCACTACAGTCCATAATGAACTCTGCTGCAAGACTAATATACCTCACTCATCGCTGGTGCTAACTTATAAAGTCCTCACTAACATCACCCCCCCTTATATTTCATCACTCATTTCCAAATACACTCGCCATCTTCTGCTCTCCACAGCTCTTATTACATCCTCCCACTCCTGCCTACAGGACTTCTCCCGTGGTGCACCTGAGCTCTGGAATTCTCTCCCCCGCCCCATCAGAATCTCTTTCCAGATCTTCACATGCTCCCTGAAAACTCACCTCTTCAGTGAAGCCTATTAACTACCTCCATAAACATTAACACCAAGAACCACTGCTTCCCTGGATCACTGCACTCAACAGCACTTCTCGCTCCCACCCACCGACCGGCAGTTCATGTGGCAGGAGGCACTTAAACCCAACAGCACTTACTCCTTCTGTGTCCTTCCTGTAGACTGTAAGCTCTCGTGAGCAGGGCCCCCTGATCCTTATGTTCTCCACATTTGATTTGATTTGTACTGTTTAATAGCTCTGTATGTCTATTCCCTATTGTACAGCACTGAGGAATTAGTTGGCGCTATATAAATACAGAATAATAATAATAATTGTATATAATAAATTCTGGATATCTTATACAGTTGTAATACAATGTAACTCTTTTTTAACTATACAATTACACTTGCCATTGGAAGTGTCAGATATATTTTTGTTTAATATTTTAAAGAATTTTGTTGAACATTATAGCAGAGGTTCTTTCCAAACAGCAACCATTAGGCGACTGGAACACTTATCTCCAAATAGAGCCACCATTTGTTTTCTTTTATTAGGTAATATGACAATGGGTTTTATTCAGTAGCACATCAGCTGTACCCTAGGGGTCAAATAAAAATTCCACTTGATGTAAATGGGGCTTTTAATCCCTTGTATGCTAAAGAGGTCTCCATCTCATCTCTCTATCATTTAAGGGGTTAAAGTGATAGTAATATTTCATTTTTTTGTTTATTTAGTATTGTAGACATTAAGAAAATATTAAGAACTATGTAAGTCTTATCTCTCAGAGAGATATTCTCAACTAAGTTTTCCCCCTCTGTGCCATCAGTGCTCTAGCTGATGGATATGGATTGTGATTTGCAAGCGCACTTTGTATACAGTTCCAATTAAGTAGTTTTAAGATTGTGATCTCGGCTCTGCTGAAGAGCTGCCGGCGGTCTGTGGACCAGAATCCAAGTCTGTCAGCTAGATGGCAGATTTGACTGAAACAGTCAGGGAGAGGAAACTTTAGTTGCGAATATCTCTGAAACCATAAAGGTTTTAGAGATAAGACATACATAGTTCTTAATATTTTTTAATGCCTACATTACTAAATAAACAAAAAATTAAGTATTACTATCACTTCAAATAACCATTTATATTGATGGGATATTTGTCCCCTTGACCTATGGGTTCTCTGTGGTATGGGTTTGCATCAGAACTTCTCCTCTTCAGCTTCCTGAATATGGGAGTATGAGAGAGGAATAGGAGGGTACAGTAGAAGCCATGTGATACATACCAGAATACATGGTTGCTTCAGCTTGCCAACATGGATGTACTTATGAACAAAGTATACTGTGGCACATAATATCAAAACAGTCACAATTACAGGGACAACATAGAGAAATAGAATTTTTACAACGTTGCCTGTTGTGGGATCTGAAAAGAGACAACTTTCGGTTACAAAACAAATAAAGACTGTATAAGGTAAACTATTAGAGGCATTACAGTTTAGCCCTTTGAGTTTCAGAGGGATGTACAATGCCTTGCAAAGCAACGCATTGCACACCACTCTAGCACTCAAAGGTTTAAAATACAGGTCCATATTTTATAAGCTAAAAAGGTGCACACCAACAGGGGAGAAATTACTTCTCAATGATTTAAATGAGTTTTTAGCCTCTCATTTGCTAGTGACGTCTCCAGTACGTTGGTACACTATATGTTAGTGACCTATATGTTAAAAGACCCATTTAAATCAATAGGGGTATGGGGAATCTGCATTTGTCCCTTTCTGGTTTGGTCCTGAGTTGCATCTCTTATTGAATGTAGCCTTTAATGTACAAATAAAGTGCTTGGACCAATGCAGTATGTCAAGTTTCCACCAAATTCATAACCTAACACATTGTTTATTTTAGATCATTCTTTTACATTTTGGATAATTTTATATCTATTCCACCTCTACTGTAAAAGAGTACAAGGAATTATTTACTCAAAGAGCAGAGAGAAAAAACAAGACGTCATCCATTAAGATTAGAAGAAACTTTTGATTAAAACAAAGGAAGGTTTTTTTTACAGTAAGAGCAGTAAAGTTATGGATTATTTTCTCTCAGGATGCTGGGTACCTTTCTAGCTCAGAGCAATACTGAGAATTGGTTTCAAAGCAGATAGGATGTTGATCCAGGGAAATATCAGACTGCCTTTTGAAATCAGGAAGGATTTTTTTTACCCACTAGGGGCTTAGATGGAAATGATTGCAATGTTTTTTTTTCCTTTCCACTCAGTTCCCAATGGTGATATGGTGTGGCCTGAACTTGATGGACTCCATGGGTAAATGCACTAAACTTTGATAATTGTCTAGTTTGGCAATATTGTGGATAATTATACCCCGATCCATCATGTGACATACATTAAGGTGTCTGTTTCATCTTATCTATGTAATTATGTCTCACACAGACCTACATCTCCATCTCTTCTGTATCTCTTCAATACATTTACAATGTCTCCTTTGCCAATGTGACTTAAAGAGCCAGTTTTGTATTCTTGAGGGTGTGTTAATATGGTAATGTAACTATCCACCATAATCCCTAAGCTCTAATGCCTGGTGAATAAAATTTGTATCCTTGGTATTGGAAAATTGGGGATTTTGCCATAACTTTATATGTAGTAAGTATCTCAGGCACTCAAAGGTGTAAATTGCTAATGATCTTGCCAGGCCTCCCATCAGACAAGTAAACAGTATGCAAAAAGTGACATGGGCAACACCTAGTGAATTACCTCTTGATTAACCATGAAATAATATAAATGGAAATATTAGGGAAATTAAAAACTGTACTTTTATCAAATTTTAGAATAATGGTAAATATTATACTTGTATATATATTTTGTTTTGAATACTGCAGAATAAGAAAAATATAAAAGCATAGCAATAATAATAATAATAATAACAACCATAAAGTGTTATTTTCTACTGCAAAAAGTGAAAAAAAAACAAGGAACTGAAACTATGGTCTTGGTACACCAATGGTATCTTTCTTTGAGACACAGCTCAAATAAAATGGCTGTACCATCTCCAGGCATGAACATAATATAGGCAAGATTTACCATTTTTGAATATAGACAATGGACAGCATACATTGAGCAGATGCTTGCATTTCTACCATTAGAAAAAAAATTGTTGTATTTCCATCCTTTCAATTACACATAAATATTTGCCTAACACGTAATTGAGTATCAAGTTGTTTAGAAACATGACTCACAAGAAAATCAGTACAACATAGTTATGGATGCACCTAGCAACATGTTTTCAGAAAAATGTCCTACATTTTTGGGAAAATGAATGCATGAAAGTAAGGCAGATATACCATATAGCTTTTTCAAAGGCAACCAGTTGCATGAAGTGCGAAGTCCCATATATTTTTGCCCCAAGGCCGGAGTGCAAGGAAACATTATATAAAATCAATATTGTAATTCACTCTCTTTTTAAAAAAAAACTAAGCCCATTGCACTGCTCCACTATTGGTTTGAAAGGAAGGCTAAATGCCAGTTGGGTGCTCTAGTTCTTCACTACCTACAGAAAATAAAGAGTTCTCACAGGGAGATCCACCAGAAACCTGGTAGGCTAGTCAGGCCATCTGGGACCCTCACATTACAGGGTCTGTGGGCTCCCCGTTATGCACTTGATTTTATTCAATACCTTGCATTCAGAGTCTGATGAGCTTTCTGAAAATGCCTTTGAATAAAAATGCCCAATGCACCAGAGTACCTCTTCCCTAGGACTTGAGGAATAAGAGTATGTACACTGGTTGTTCTGCCTTTAAATGACTAATTATTTAAAGTGCTGCTTTAAGGTAAAAGCTAGCCACTCTGCAATAAAGATTATAATTCTTTATAAAACAGTTCTTGGAGATATAAAAGCCAGTTTACTAAGAAGTGGAGCAGTTCTGTAGGGTATCCTTTTAAAAGTTCACTATGTCTCCAGAATTGAAATGCCAACATGAGAATCTCACTCTGCATGACAACTCAAGATTTTCATGTTGCCTACTGAAAGAGCGCATCCCTGTCTTGCTGCCCGGGTCTATCTCCCCTTATATGCTATTTTAATGTACACGGATTAAAAACACTCTGAGTAGAGGCACTCTCAGCCAGCCTGTAACACTGATCACACTAGGCACTAAGAGGGTTAAATCGGTGATTTAAATTAAAATAGCATATAAGGGGAGATAGAGCCGGGCAGCAAGACTGGGATGTGCTCTTTCTGTCATGCAGCGTGAGATTCTCATGTCCCCATTTTAATCCTGGCGACATTGTTCATGTGTTATGTGGTCGCGTGCTCTTTCACGTGCAACCTTTTAAATGTAAACCGTTCTGTAGTAAACCAACTGTACCATAGGGCACAGATAAACATTCCCATATTTCACTTGGTTTAAATATGTCTTTAACTACTTGAGTTCTAAACAGATCTCCAATTCATTGCTTTGAAAGGAGTTCTCTCTTCCATTCATGGTGTTAAAACCTAATTTAATTCAATGAGAGTTTTAGTTGCCCCTGATGGGGTAGCTGGTTTAACAATTGCTCCAGTTATTAGTACATCAGCCTCCTAGTATTTATGCAGCTTTTAACCCTTCACAGTACAGGTATTGTGTATCACGGTGCCCGTGTTATTGCTGGCGACATTGTGATTCAGTGCTACTTCCTGATTCCTTTGATTGGCTACTGTGGTTTTGCTCCGCCCAGTGCTCGCCCTTAAATACTGAGCCCTGTCACTTCTGCAGTGCCCTTTTGTGGTGTTCCAATTGCTAGTGCTTGTTCCTGACTTCTGTGTGAATCCTGTGTATGACCCGGACTGCCTGACTGCTCTGCCTGTATCCATTCCTTCTCTGTGTACCGACCCGGCCTGGCTGAGGTTCCTGCTCTGTGTACCGGCTCGGATTGGCTGAAGTTCCTGCTCTGTGTACCGACCCGGCCCGGCTGACGTACTGCTCTGTGTACCGATTTGGATTGGCTTACGTTACTGCTCTGTGTCCCCATCTGGCCTGGCTCTCTACTCCATTCGGTGATCCGTTTGGATGACGTACCTCCAGTACTCTCAATGTCTACTGACAGTTCCTCTGGTTACCTCGTTTACTCTGCTCCGGCATTCCTGCTTACTGTGATCCAGTCTCCGGTTTATGTGCCTTGTGATCCTAACACCCCGGTGTTGGAGATCAGTCAGGTTGCACCACGGTACGCTTGACCTGTTCACCGCTTATATTCCGAGGTTGGATTGTTCCGTGGGCGCCTCGGTTTTCCCCACGGCCTTGCAGCCGATTTCAGGTCTGAGCGTGGCCTCTGTCGCTTTTGTGTCATTCTCTGCGGAGAGAGTGTCCTGTGGGCCTCAGTACTATTAGGGCCTGTCCATATCTCTTGGCCTAATAGCACCCAATTCTCTACTGTCTCTTCAAGGATTCACACGAACTGTAACCTGACCTGTGGCAGTGTTGTACCATTGTGTTTCACTGGACCCGAGTGGGTTACCAAGTACCATTGTAACTTGACCTGTGCCATTATAATTTCTGTCAGTATATACTGGACCCGTGTGGGTTACTCTAATTTCTCTGTTTTCAATAAAACTGTGTTTTTATCCAAACCTTCCGTGTCTGAGTGTCCTTAAAACCGTTACATTGTGCCACTATCCATAGGTCCCATTTTTTCTCTCAACATTATCAGAGACCCAAGTCTCCTAGTTATTACATCTAAGCATTGTCTTTACACTAGATACCATACCCTACAACAAGAGTTACAAGTACAGGAAAAGCAACACATGATTACATTTTAGATGCTCTTAAGAAATCCACACCCATAAAAACATTCATATGATTCTTTTCTTATCGGGTGAGAGACTTAATTATTTTTATTATTATGAACTGAAAATTTTGCAGTGTCCCACTGATTTAATCCTTTGAGCGCCAAAGAGGTATCCATTGAATTCCAACACTGGGGGGAGGGGGAGTTTATTCACTAAGGCATGATAAGGAGATGAAAAAGTAGAGATGACTTCTCCAGTGATATCACTTCTCCAGTTCCTATGTTATTCTATGGAGCCTATTCACTAAGATCTTCAAAACTTAAGAAATGTTAGTGCATAGGCTCCATAGAATAACATAGGAATTGGAGAAGTGATTTCAACGGAGAAGTGATATCACCTTTATCACCTCTTTATCACGCCTTTGTGATTAACCCCCAATGTATTGGATACCTCTCTGGCACTCTGAGGTCTCAGTGGGGCTTACACTCCCTGAATGCCAGGAAAGGTTTGTAATGCCTTGATGTGTTGTAGACCTCTCTGGCTTCCCCAATTAAATCAATGTTTTTTTTTCATTTCCCTTTCTGTGATGCATTTGGTTTGCCCAGAATGCATCTTTTTAGCTTTGAAGAAAAAAGCTACGTGTTCACACCCAAACAGAACCTTAGGAAGCATCACTTGATTCTATGGTTAGGATGTTGAAATGTATTATCACAACCTTGCTTCCTACCTTTTGGGTGAGAAATAAATATTCTAGTTGTTTTCCTTTACATTTTAGATTTCTTACCTTTTAGAGTGCGGACACATTTGACGGCGGACTCACGTTCTCTGATTGAATAGTAATCCAGTGCTACAGTTATACAGTAGGTGGTGTCAGGGTTTAATGAAGGGACAGTTAAGATTCGATTAGATTCTTTCCACTACAAAAAAGAGAAAAAATATTTTACATTCCACAAAGTTACAATCTATCTATCTGTCTATCTATCTATCTATCTATCTATCTATCTATCTATCTATCTATCTATATCTATCTATCTATGTATCTATCTATATCTATCTATCTATGTATCTATCTATGTATCTATCTATCTATCTTTATGCATTGCATTTTTCTCTTCATTATCCCGCAAAATATGTTAGGGTTGCCCCACAGATTCCAAATTGCATTTTAGGAGTGCCTTGAACAAAAATAGACTGAAAGGGCTGTTTTAGTTTCTTTAATAAACCCTGACTTTCATGGAAAATTATTGGCTTTGCATCACCAGAAAAAAAAAACTCACTGCATTCATTTTCAGCCCTGACTGGCCTATTCTCTAAGCGTTCCATCTTCAAATTTACTTTCTTATCCACAGTCCTTAAAGGGATAGTAGTGTTTCAAAATAAAATTAGCTCCAATTAATCGTCATAGTATTTGGGCCATGGAAAGTGTCATTTCAATACTGTCAGAGTTGTAGCTCAAGAGTACTTGAATGATAAAGTATCCCCCTCCTGCCCCTTTTACTGATGTAACACTGTTCACCTCAGAATAGCAAGACTGTCCAGATGGCTTGCAGAGAGAGCGACAATCTTCAGTTAGCATAAGGGAAAAACCTGAAAAACCTGTGAGCAGTCTGGTCTTAAAGGTTAGTAATATCAAATGTAATGTTTTTTGCATTTAGAAGAGCTTGAAAAGTTGAGCTAAATGCAAAAAAACGTATCTCTGAAACCGCTATGGTTTGAGATATACATGCATTTAAAGTTTGATGTCTCCTGCTGACAGCTGTACAGCTGTCAGCAGGAGATGACACAAAGGCTCTGCAGCAGGGCTGCAATCGCGTTATTGACAACGTATCCGTTCACTGGAATGATCTAAAACGTGTGCCTGGTTTGCAAGCACATGTTTTAGACCATTTCAATGAAGGGATTCGTTGTCAATAACGTGATTGCGGCTCTGCTGCAGAGCCTTTGTGTTGACCGACAGCTGTAAAGCTGTCAGCAGGAGACATCGAACTTTAAATGCCTGTATCTCTCAAACCATACGTTTTTTACATTTAGCTTAACTTTTTAAGCTCTTATAAATGCAAAAAACTTTTTTTTTACATTGCTAACCCTTTAAGACCAAATTCCACATCTGAGGGGAGGTGGCTTACACTAGGTAAAAGGAGCAGGAGAGGGATACTTTACCATTCAATTACTCTTGAACTATAACTCTGACAGTATTGAATTAACACTCTCCGTGGTCCAAATACTATGAAGATTAATTGAAGCTGCTTTTATTCTGAAACATTACTATTCATTTAAGTGTCCCTAACATGACTGAATCAGGGACTTTCCCACTTGAACACCAGTGTATAATTAGTGGATCTTTCATTTTGTTTAGTTTATTTATGCACAGGCAGGGAAATCCAGCACTATTAGAGAGCTCATCTGGTGCTTTTGGGGATATATATTAAGTGACTTGAGGCAGAAAAGGGTGGGGCTTAATCATGGGTGGGGCAGGACTTAAAAATCAATGACACATAAGGTTGCCACCCAGCCGGTGTTTTACTTGCAAGCCGGTAAAAAATTGGCTTTTTTCCAATGTTAAGTCTATGGAGGGAATGCCTTGGCCGGCATTTTTTTGAAGAAAAGGTGGCAACCCTAATGACACAAAGTGGGCGGGAAGTAGGAGGAATGGGGTGGGAATGAGGAAAAGTGAGTTGAATAGTGGAAGAAACAGGGTGGGAAGGAGAAGAAGTGGGCAGAGTTTCATAAAAAAAACTCCCCACTACTAGAGAATCAGCCTCTGTCCATGGAGGCCTGGTAATTAAGTGTAAAAACTGGAGTCTCCAGATCTGCAGAGTTCCCAGGTATGTCCCTGTGGTGTAGTTTGTTTGCCCCAGAATTGCTCCACTTTTATTTACTACAGATAGCCAATAACCCTTTCTAAGAGTAAGGAAAGGTGAGGGATGAGACAAATATAGGGGTTAAAAATAGTAAGAGTTGGGGTGGGCCTGCACACAAGCATGAGTGCATCTAGGGAACATTTACAAATAGGGACGGTGGGGTGTTCTTATAGGAGGGCAGAAGCAACATTCTACAGGTGAGGAAGGGAGGAGAAAGTTGCCCATCAACTTAGAAAGTAGGACGCAATTACATGTAGAGGTAAAATCAGGAGAGACCACAGAAAGAAATGGATAAAGGAAAATGAAAACAGAAACAGATTGTTCGAAGGAAGTACATAAAGCACTTGTTTGCCTCCATACACCAGAAGGATTTTTATTCAAACTGCCTCCTATTTAAATAAGACATTTAAAGGAATAGTAATACTTCGTTTTATCTTTATTTTATTTTGCAGGCATTAAAAAAACATGAAGAACGATATAAATCTTATCTCTCAAACCTTTATTGTTTGAGAGATATTCACAAGCAAAGTTTCCCCCTCCCGCCCCTTTTACCTAGTGTAAGCCATCTCTTCTCAGATGTGGAATGCAGTCCATAGACCAGACAGATAACAGAAGGGGACAATTTTCTTCCTATGAGAACAATGAAAACCCTACCCCCCTTGATGAGTTTTTCAGGTTTTTCCCTTATCTTAATTGAAGATTGTCCCTCTCTGCAGTCTACCTGGGCACCTCCCTTGTGCTCTGAGCTGCTTTTATTATGAAACATTACTATCCCTTTAAGTTGAGTTTGCTGAAAGTTATATAAAAATCTTACAACATATGAATGCATAATTGTATCTATGTATTGCCTTTTTAAAGTGGCTACTGGTCCATTCAATAGAAGGACTTACATAGAAATTTTTCTTTCATATAGCAGACAGGTATGACAATTGTTTTGTGCATTTCAAGTCTGATGTAGCCTGTGTAACAAAACTGGGACAGGTTACTACATTAACCCTTTGAGTGCCACAGCGGATAAGCATATTTTCCTGACCCTGGAATTTTTGGCGGCTCTGACTCTCTCTATGGCTCATCTCATTCAGACTGATATGGTCTACTGTTTATTGTGTGGAGGCAATAACTAAATGTACACTTAGAATGGCGCACAGTAAATATTGCAAAAAACATATAAATAAGTATACCTGAATGTTGTATGAAGATCTGCTACCTAGGAACAAACTTGTGTTAAACAGAATAAGAGTCACTTATTACTAAAGGTAGGAAAACTCTTCTTGAAGCTCTTAATGTAAGTGCTTAGTATTATCAGAATATATTTGCCCATGTTGTCATGCACACTGTTGTACACAGAGTTCTATCATATGATTAGTACCAATGTTCTAATGCAGGACTGTCCACGTTCAGTCCTCAAGGGACAAAAACAGCACATGATTTAGGGATTTTCCTGCTTAAGCACAGGTGAGTTAATCAGTGTCTAATTCATTCTGATTTACTCGCCTGTGCTTAATCCTTAAATCCTGGCCTGTTGGTGTCCCTTGAGGACTGAACTTGGACAACCCTGTGCTAATGAAATGGAGCTCTGTACCTCATTGAAAGCATAATTCAAAGAAAAGGATAGTTTACATACATTTAACAAATTTGGTACATAATCACTAGGGCCTTATACAGGAAGCATAAGATGTTTGAAAAGTGTCCCTTTTCAATTTATGCATGCTAAAGAGGTCACCAGTTCATATCGTGTCACAGAACTCTCTAGCATTTATGAGGTAAAAAAGTTATTTTAAAGTGGATGTTTCACCTATGTACAACATCCTCTAAATAGTTAGGTGATACATCCAATAGCATTAAAATATTATTATTATTATTATTCAAGTTTCCATTTGGTTTAAAACTAACTTACAAAAGTATCTGCTGCAGCCACTTCCGGGTGACTGCAGTTCTCTCTGGTTCTCCACCGTTACAGAGCTCTGCCTCTGCTCCCCTCCCTCCTTCAATGACAGAGGCATCTGTAACTAAAATGGAGCGGTCTCATTGGCAGAGATCCATATCTAGCCAATGAGATCGCTTCAGCTTACTGACAGAATCCTCTGTCATCGGAGGAAGGAGGAGAGCAGAGACAAAGCTTCGGGCTGCAGTCTACACGGAAGTGGCTGCAGGCCAGACTTTTATAAGTATATATATAAGTATAAGTATATATAAGTATAAGTAAACCAAACAGAAGCTTAAAAACAAATATTTAGAGGATGTTGTGCATAGGTGATACATCCACTTTAAATCAACGAGAATGTGTAACCTACTCCCCACCCTGTTGCAGTTGTTTTTTCCAGAATTGCTCATCTTTTCCTTTCTGCATAACTCTCCAAGTTTATGAAACAAAATAACACTTATTTCTCAGACTTACAGTCCGTTTGATTGTAGTATTTATGGAAATGTTAAACTTGATGCCACGGAATGTACCATTGATAGACTCTTGACTTCGATTGTAAAACTCAGGATATGATAACTTCAGCAAAATTGATGTAACATCCGGTTGCACTTCAACTCTAGGACTTCCAAATGTCGCTGGAAAAAAAGCAATAGTATCCAATGAACTATTTGAAGCTGATCACAAATTTAGTTTCAAAGGAGGTCCAGATTTAGCAACAGTTAGTGTAACTTTTATCAAATTAAAATGTGTGGAAATTTACTGTTTAATATCAGGGCCAGATTTCCCATTAAGTATAGCTGCCAAGGCCACCAATTTCTGTGAGGTGCCACAGCTGTGCTTGGCCACACCCACTGTTCTGAGTGGTGGGTGTGGCCAGTGCAATCACAATGCCACTGTAAAAGACACCAGTTTATATTCCTCTTTACTGGTCAGTTTATTTAACTGCTTGGATGCTAGAGAGGTCTCCAAGGGGAGCTCGCAAGGTAAAACCAGCATTGTATGATATAATAATATTTAGATTCTGTGGCATGGTATTATATTTTAGCTGCATTGATTAGAACAAATTCATAACTGAGCACAAGCTTTGTGGCAAAACAATGGGTGCTCAGTTAGCTATACAGCATATAATCAGTGCCAGATTAGACTGTACAGTGTACCTGTTTAACCATGCTGTATACACAGGAATGCCTCATTGGTTGCACAGCATGCAAATTATTAGTTGCACAATTGTGTAATTCATTTATATAGTGTTCCTCCTGATTGTGATTTTATAGATTATTAAGAATTCTTAGATGGGAAAGTACTCTAGTATTTAACAGAAGAACTTACACCTGTCACTAATAAAGCAGTCAGTTGCATCTATCCATTATGTTTTCTTTAAACAGTGGTCTTCAATTGACCTGAATGACTTGTAAGTGAGTCAAGCTATTATTAAGATATTATCAGATTTAAAAAAATAACAGTGAACAAGGAAGATCAAAACTAACTAAAAAATAACAAGCAAATATAAATGACTGGTGTTTAAAGGATAAATTATTGCATTGTCTGAAAGTTAATATGAATACAACCTTATGTGGAGTATATCTTATACATAAAAAAACCCTGGCCACTTCTGTCAAAATCACTGCAGCGAGTTACGCAGGCGTGGTGATTTTGACAGGGGTGGCTGGGGGGGGGGGTGCAATCTCCACTGTACACTCCTGACAAAATCACTGCAGGGACTCACAGATGGCACTGGATATTTGAAGACTTTTCTACAGAAAACTATTTCCAAATATGATGATGAAGGTATCTGGATGTCAGTAATCGTAGCTTTTTGCAGTAGGCTCATAATATTTATCTTGATATATTTAGGGTGTTATCCAGGTCTATAGCTATAAAGTAAAATGAATTGTACCTCATATATAGAGTGTAAACTGCATTTGTGTCTAGGATGGAAATTAATATTTAATGTTTACATATGCCAGTTATACGTACATGTTTAAAGTTATGCCAACCCACTTTAAAGAGTTAGCATTCTTTCAGCGGATATACTTAAAAAGGCATTAAAGAGGTATATAATGTTGTTTAAACCGTGTTATGCTAGAAAGGTCTGCAATGTATTGCCAAGATCAAAGGCTCTTACCTGAGCTGAAATATTGATTTCTTTATATTACACAAGAAGTGCAATTCTGGAGTTTAAAAAAGTACAATTCTGTAGTAAACCAACTGTACCATAAGGAACAAACAAGCATGCATTGGAAACCTCCAGCGTTCAAGAGGTGAAAAGCTACATGTAAATCAATCATAACTGTCAGTTATCTACTACTGTGTAGTTTATTTGTTCCATTAAAGCACCTCTTACAGAACTACACATCATGTGTGGTGAGATAAAATAAATAAATGATAACTTTGGGGATTTTAAAATAGCTTTCTAAATCACCCATATGCTTTATTGTTATAAATATATATATATATATTTTTTTTTTTTTTACAAAAGACCCCCTTTATTACTGAAAGTGTCAGTGATTGTGGGAGGTAAAGTAGAGCTAAGACAGGAAGTGTCTGCATGGCATACTTTAATTAGCATAAAGTCTAAATCTAAATGACTCAGAAATTAGTTTTCTAAATAAAAAGTGGCTAATACAACATATGGATAATTTTGAAAGTTCTTTTAACCATTTGCATGCCAGAAGGGTATACACGCATTGTGAAGCAGTGCATCTCATGCCCCTCTGGAACTCAAAATGCTAAACTCACCCAAGTTGTTTTATGTGATAGGGTCCCTTTAAGTCCAATGAGGATTCCATCTACTGCTTCATTTGTGAAAATTCCCAAGTCAAAGAAAAGTGCCAAACTTTTTTTCTGTTTATAAATTACAATTAATGTCTTGGCTTTGGTGGAATTTCCTTTGTCGTGGATTCTGCCCTATTTTATTTTTGTGTCTATCTGTATAGCTATCTATCTATCTATCTTGCAGTATTGACTCAATACATTTTTATCATGAAAAAAATCCCATCAGACAATTCTTGCATTTCTATTAGAAAAGCTCCCACAAATCCACCTCAAAATTGTGATGTTTCAACTTGAGAAGGGAGCCTTGAAAGATGAGGGAGAGAGGGGAATAGGAAGAATGACACAGCACCTCTGGGGTTCAGAGGCCCGAGAGGTATAGGGGTGCTGAGTTAGGCAATTAATTGCTTCTAAAGCTAAGAAAGGGATGTGCTTGAGGTAGCCAGAAGGGAGGGGGAAAGAACCAGTGTGTTGGCCACAGGTAGCAGGTTCCAGAAAAGCTGTGAACCCACAGTTCCTTGAACTGAGTGTTGTTTATCCATGTGCATGACATTTTCCATATATGTGCATTTTTTGTCTCCATTTTTGTTTCCGGTCAAGAATTTATAGGACCTTTGTGTTGCTTAACAGTCTCAGACTCGTGCATGTTATACTAGTCGCCTGCAGACTGCATTTGGTACACCTTTTCATCTTTAACCCATAGGAACCTGAGTGAACATTCAGCTCATTATATTCCACAACAATATATTTTACACAAAGATGGAGTATTCAGAAGTCTTTTTTTAAAATAAGAACTCATCAGGATGATAACGATAAAGTCCTGGGGCCAGAGCTGTCCATAGGATGGTGTAGCAACAGCTCCACTGTACAATTTCAGGCCACTGTGATATTGCATCTAAAACATTCAACATTGAGCTGTAATAACTTTTAAATAAAACACCTTTCAGCAGTGGGAGTACCCTTATTTTACTCAGTGGGATAAACCCTACAACGTATTTTTTTACATTTTAAGTATTACTATCCCTTTAAGGCTTCCAAAACTGCTGTAAGCTTATTTTTAAATTCTGATCTTCAGTTTTAGGCAACTTTTACTCAATACTGTTATAACACCAGTTCTATAAATCTCCCTCTATGAGTGCTAACCTAATCCTGCTACATAATGTATGTGTATTTATGTGTTTGAATTGGCATGCCTATATATATATGAAAAAGTAATGCCTATGTGTTCAAAGACAAACTAAATAAATGAATAATAAATAAATAAATGGCCAAAATAAAAAAATAAAAAACTGACACTCACAGGAATCAAAATAAGGTGTAGATGTATGTATTTAATCAACATTAAGAATTCAGTTTATAATTCAAGCACCACTACAGAACACCTGTTAGTACCATTATACATTTTTGGACAGCAGTTTTCATCACTATACAAAATAAAATTACACAGGCATACAGACTTACTATCTGCTTTAGGATCAAATCTCTCTGTTTTTTTTATTATTGAACAGCCACTCCAGTTCACGATAACCCTGGCATAGTATTCTTTTGCAGCATTATAGGTTTCTTTTGATAAATCACACCACGTATTATTGATTCTTGTACAGTCTATTTTCTTATGCCATTTTGTTTCACCATATCTGGAGAGATAAAGAATGGACATTTGCATTTTCAAGGAACTGATAAATAAACATATCTATTAGGGCAGTGGTTCTCAAACTATGCTTTATGGAAACCTGTGGTTTGCTGAAGAAGTGCAATTAGCTCCACAGAACAAATTTAAAGGGATAGTAATGTTTCAAAATAAAAGCAGCTTCAATTAATCTTCATAGTATTTGGACCATGGAGAGTGTTATTTCAATGCTGTCAGAGTTGTTGTTCAAGAGTAATTGAATGATAAAGTTCCCCCTCCCGCCCCTTTTACCTAGTGTAAGCCACCTCTTCTCAGATGTGGAATCAGGTCCACAGACCAGAGAGCTCACAGCAAGGGACAATCTTCTTACAGTGAGACCAATGAAAGCCCTGCCCCACTCTACAGGTTTTTCCCTTATGCTAATTGAAGATTGTCCATCTCTGCAAGTGACCTGGACACCACCTTTCTGCTCTGAGATGAGCAGTGTTACATCAGTAAAAGGAGCGGGAGGGGGATACTTTATCATTCAGTTACTCTTGAACTACAGCTCTGACGGTATTGAAATAACACTCTTTATGGCCCAAATACTATGAAGATTAATTGGGACAGGGGAACAATTAGTGTATGACAATTAGTGTACCTGTGTTTCTGTGATTACCAGTGGACGTGCGGAAGGTTGAAACATTTCAAAGTGTTCCATTTTGTAATAATAATTGCAATCTAGCCCTTTTTAAGAAATTTAAAAATATCAGATACGGTTACCTTATATGTTTTCCCCTAACAATTTATTTAAACACATATCATTCAGGTTCTTATTCAAAACCATGGATGCTAGAAAGGTCTCCATTGCATTGAGAGACGATTCATTGGAGTCCATTCTAGCATCTAGGGGGGTTCACGAGGGAACATGTACTAAGCGGCAAAGCTATGGTGATATGTGTCTGGCGATGTGTGGTGATCACATCACCTTGGCGATGGAGACAGACATCACCATGTGCACTATGAATTATGTTTGCAAGGGGAAGGGGGAGAATTTATTCATTAGCATACAGGGTTGTTGAACTGTAGGGATGGCCTCCTTACACTTCATCCTGAAACCTAAGTGCATTGTCTCTGCTCCCACAGCTGCCCAATGTGGGAGAGGAAAAAAATAATCCAGACTTAAGTAACACAAACAGCATTGCTCCCTTGAACCATTCAGTGTCATAGGGATGTTCATTGCACACCACTGTGGCACTAAAGGTGTTAGAACATTAAGGGGACAGTAACGTCCCAGAAAAATTGTATCCAGTTTTATAGAGGTTAAAATAATAAATAATATGCTCCAAACCCTATCTCTCCAACCGCTATGGTTTGAGAGATATAGGTATTCAAAGTTCCCCCCTCCCTCCCCTTCTCCTGATGTCATCTGTAAAGATTTGAGTCATACAGCTTGCGGAGGCTCTGCAGCAGAGCTGAAATCTTGTTATTTAAAAAGAACTTCTTTAATGGAATGGTCTACAAAGTGTGCTTGCAAACCAGGCACACTTTGTAGACCTTTCCAATTAAGTAATTATTTTGCAGAGCCGTAGGATGGTCCCCGGACTGGGATCTCCTGCTGTCTGCTAGACGCTGACGTTAGTAGAATGGGAGGAAGAGAGGAACTTTCATTGCCTATATCTCTCAAACCATAACGGGTTTTGGAGCATATTGTTTATTATTTTAAACTCTATAAGACTGGATGCAATTTTTCTGGGACATTAGTGTCCCTTTAACAGATATTGTCAGTACTAATATATCATTGAGAGAATGCCAGAGAAGCTATAACATACCAAAGCTTCTCTGCCATTACCTGAATGATAAGTTAATGCTGTAAACGACTGTTATTGTAACCCTTTTAGTGCCACATGGGTGTGTAATGAACATCGCTATGGCACTGAAAGGTTTAAAGGATGGCAAGCTCCCAAGAAGAGACAGCTAGCTTTCACCTGTTTTCATAGAGAAATATTGGGGCATCCAACCTCAAAATGGCGATGTTGGGACTGTGAACTCCGACAGTCAAAGCTATACAGGAGCATAATGTATGTGGCGATGTGCCACATTAACATATACACACAGCCACATGAATATGACAATGGTTAATTAAACTGCATCTCCATAAGCAAATGACTCATTGTCAAACAAAATTGTAAACCTGTCAAAGACATACCAGATTCATGTGATGGTGGATTGTGTTGGATTGGTGGCAGATTCACATGGATATGATTGTGAAGACACCTTAGTGTCAATATCGTCAGCCTGGCCCGTTATCACCTCTTAGAGAATTGACAGGGATGCTCATGCCTCATTTTTTAAGGTTTTAATGGGATACATTTTGAAACTAAAGGGTTCTACCACAAGAAAAGGTTTGAGAACCACTGTGTTAGGATGATGTCAATATATAGTTGGCACTTAAGATTCGTCTATACAAGAATACCTATTTAAGAAATAGAAGTATTAGGAAAAACATTGTAACTCACTCTTTGTACTCGACATTATACAGCACTCCGGAAACATTTATTGGTGACCACTTTAAGACGTTCCACAAGTTTACAGAAGAAAAGTAAACATTTCTCGGTTTGGGTAAAGTACAGTTTCTTTTGGCTAGAATGTAAAAAATAAAATCAGCACATCAAATACAGTTATATGGTTATAGTGCTATTTGCTAATAACTATACTTTTGAATGAAGTACATTTCCTGATATGATTTTATTCTGTTGATCTGAAATCTTTCCATTTTAAATGACTATGGGCAACCAAACAGAGAGAAGATTCAACCACGAAAGGACAAAACCAAGACCAGTTATTGGGCCTTATGTACAAATGAGAAGTGGAGCAATTCTGGGACAAAGTAACTACAACAAAAGGGGACAAATACATGATTCCAAAATTCACATTAATTTAAATGGGGCTATTAACCCCTTAAAAACTATGGAGGTATCCAATACATTGCTACATCTAACAAAACCTGGAGGGAAGCAGGTTTCCAAATTCTATCATAGTCATAAGCATAAAGGGAGCAAATGTGGTGTAATATAGTGTCTGAGCAGGGACAATCGTCCTCTGTACTCAAACTTTCTATTACTACTGGGAATGCACAAATGCAATATATATGATCTGTGAATGCCCAGTAGTAATGTAGTGTTTGAGCAGAGAGTAAGAGTGTCCCTGCTAAAATGCTATATTAGTGGTCAGACATCAATGGGAAGTGGAGAGTCTTCACCCAGTTCTGCAGGGACTGCATTAGAGTTTGAGGAGGAGCTTGCTAAAAACTTTCATTTCAGGGTTCAGTAATTATAATAAAGCAACTAAAGATAGGGAAACATGCCATTTTGGTTTTTATTTGGGGATGATAAATTCCCTAAATTCATGTTGACTGAAATGGGTATTTTAGCACTTTTAACGCCTTAAAGGGGAACATTCACTAAAAAAAAAAATTTGAGCATGGGTTTTATTCAATAAAACAAGATTAGCACTGTTTTTTTTGTTTTGTTTTGTTTTTTCACTCACCTAGGAGCGCAGATATGAAGACTTCTATTCGGGCACTTCCATCTTCTGCAGCACCCTGTATGTGCCACCACAGTAGAATTGCAAACGGAGCTTGCTGTAATGTTAGCACATATAAATACAGCTAGGAAGGGAAGCATGAATGCGCTCCCTGAGGCAGCTGGGAGAGAGGTGGGAAGTCCTGCAGAGTAGTGCGGCACATACAGGGTGCTGCAGAACGTGGAAGTGGCCGATTTGAAGGCTTCACATCTCCCCTCCTAGGTGAGTAAAAAAAAAAAAAACAGTGCTAATCTTGTTTTATTGAATAAAATCCATGCTCAATTTTTTTTATGTGAATGTTCCCCTTTAAGAATGGCCAAATAGGCATGCGGTTGTCACTTAAGGACCACAGACCATTTTTTAAAATTTCCCATCCGGTGCAGGGCTCATCGACTGGCGTGCATCTGCGTGGGTAGACCTGAATTCTATGACGGTCCTGGCACATCATGGGTCCTTAACACAAATCTACCCATGATGTGCCAGGACCGCTAAGGGGTTAATGAACTGGCGATCTCTCTGGTATTCAAGGTGTTAAATGCCCTATTTAAATCAATGAGAGTGTTCCTTTGGCTCCTTATGGAACAGCTTTTGTTTTCTTTTAACCCCTTAAGGACCAGCGGTCCTGGGGTGTGCGGTCCTTTAAGGACCAGATAGGGAACTTTGACGTGACGTCCCACGTGACTGATCACGTGGGGCGCCATCCCGAACGGGGGACTGAAAGAGATACCTCCGGTCTTGGAGCGATCAACTTCAGTCCCCGGTATTACTCACCGCGTTCCTACAGGAGAGTGGTGAGTAAAAGTACGTGACGTGCCAGGACCGTCACTGGTCCTTAAGTGTCGGACCAGCGTGACGGTCCTGCCACGTCAGTGGTCCTTAAGGGGTTAATCACCATTTGTTTATTTTACATTTCTATAGACTAAGACTGTGATTCTTAAAGTTATCCCTTGGGACACACCAACAGGTCACTTTTTAAATATACCGCTAATTTTTCACAGGCCGGTAATCAGTGGCTCAGGCATTTTGAATGCAGCACCTGTGCTTAACCCCTTAAGGACCAGCACTTAAAGACCACAGAGCATTTTTTTTGTCAATGGAATCAGACGTCCCTGAACAGTGTACAGCCGTGCGGGGTCCACTGAATTTCAAGACGTACATATACGTCACGGGTCCTTAACGCACGTTTTCCCCATGACGTATATATGTACATCCTTTGTCCTTAAAGGGGAACATTCACATTACAAAAAGTTTTGCCCATAGGTTTTACTTAGCACAATGTGTTTAGTGGCGTTGTTTTTATTATTTAAGTTACCAGGTATTGAAGTTATGAAGCCTTAAAATGTGCCACTTCTGCGTTCTGCGGTACCCTGTATGTGCAACACAGAGCCGCAGGACTTCCAATCCTCCCTCCGGCACAAAGGGAAGCATGAACACATTCCCTGAGGCAGCATAGAGAGGTCAGGTTTGCTCTCTGTTCCAGCATGTAGGGAGTCCCAGTATGCTGGGTTTGTCAGGGAAGAGTGATAGAATGCTTAGTTTTGTTTAAAGGTAAAGTATATTTTTTTAATGAAAAATGTCAAATTTTTTTTGTTCTGCCGAGAAAACCAAGATTACTTCTATTGATGGAAATATTTACATTCACAAGTTATTACAGCTCAAACTTATTTTTTTAACCCCTTAATGACCCATGATGGTCCAGGACAATCATGGGTTGTTTTCCATCCAGGACCGTCATCGTCATGGAATTCCGGGCTCCCAGCGCGGCTATATGCCAATAGGGGAGCCCGGAAGCAGATGCCGAAAAAAAAAAGGTCCATTGTCCTTAAGTGATGGCCGCATGCGCAATCGGCCATCCTTAAGGGGTTAATCAACAACGGCAGTACAAAAGGCATTTTTTTAAATAAAGTACTCTATGGACGAGCTAAGTCACTGACTCTGACTTATCATCGTATGTGATAGGAACAGAACCACACTGTGGCCAGAATAGAATGTGTGAGCATATCTGAACTATGATGCCTTTTGAATTAAAAGTTTCCTAGCAGTGGAAGCACTCTTGCTTTTCTCAGCAGAATAAGCCCTAAAACCTGATGCTTTTATAATAAAAGTTTACTGCTCCTTTAATTATACATTGCAGTGGTGGATTTTGGCTACACACCAGGTGGGGGCAGATAACATACATTGTTTTGTCTATGGGTAGCATGTCACATGCACATCTACAACCAAGCTACATGCTGTATGAGAGAACTATATTCAATGCACATTTTACCCTTCTGAATCTAGGTTTCTGTGTCACTTGTAAAACCACTGAAACAGGATGTGTGCATACTTCGAGCACCAAAAGTCTTTGGTGAGAAGCCTCTAGCGAGAGTTCTGTGAAAAAAATTATATGGCTTGTTGTCTGTACGCAAAGCACCACCTGGATTTCACTGCTGTGGTAAATAAACCACATAATCTTTTCTGTTGCAGAACCGTTTCATTAAGGATACATCTGTCACTAACTATAAGCATGTTTAACCCCTTGAGAACCAGAGGGGCTCTCCATGTATTGAGAAGTCACACACTGCACACACCTTTACTCCTCAAGGGTATAAAAGACAATAGGGGTTATGCATTAAGGTGTGATAAAGAGGTGATAAAGCGGGATGACTACTCCAGTGATATCACTTCTCCAATTCCTGTTATTCTATAGAGCCTATGCACTAAGATCTCTAACACTGGAAAAATCTTAGTGCATTGGCTCCATAGGATAACATTGGACTTGGAGAATTGATATCAGTGGAGAAGTTATCTCCACTTTATTACACTTTAGCGCATTGCCTCCCATGAATGCTAGCTAGGGTTGCCACCCAGCCGGTATTTTACCGGCAGGCCGGTAAAAAATTGGCTTCTGTCCAATGTTAAGTCTATGGAGGGAATGCCATGGCCGGTATTTTTTTGAAGAAAAGGTGGCAACCCTAATGCTAGCAAGGTCTTCAAACAGTTATAAAGAAATTGAGAAAGCTAGCATACAACACATACTTGTCAGCTGTCCCCAATTTTCAGGTAAACTTCCTGGTTTTAGGTCTCTGTCCCTGGTTTCTGCAATCCCTGATTAGAAAAAAGTGTAAACCCCATATTATATATATATTAGTAACAGGTTAATAGCCTATGAGCTTTTGTGTAATGTTTATTCTATGGAAATGTAGCTCTAACACTGTTGTGCAAGGCTTTCTGCTGGTGCCCTGATACACAATTCTATGTACCACTAGTGATCTCTGTATGCTACTTTTCAGAAGAATAATATCCCCGAGAATTGTTTGCAATGTTGGCAAACAATGGTTTAATTTTATAATTATCATGTGGTTACTTTGCCCCAAAATTGTTCCACTCTACATATATGCCCGTATGTACGAAATGGCTTTACGTTTTAACTTTCAGATGAACATTTAGATTTTCTCTGCTTAAAATACTACATGTTCTACATAAATTCCATAATGTCAAATCATAAATAAAAAAACATACATTAGGTTAGGGTTTACAAAGTTACTCCACTGTCCTCATCTAAATAATCTATCTCATTTAGAGACCATTTGACTTGGCCAACCTCATCTTCCCTCAAAATATTAGGATTCACCAGGACTAGGAACTACTGGGCACTGGGGCGAATTCTGAGGCTCCCCTCCGCTCCCCTTCCCTTACACTTACACATGGTCTGGAGCAAGTATGAATGATGTGAACACAAGGCATTATAGTTTGAATCATGCGTTATTAAAGGCCCAATACAATTCACCCCTGGAGGACAGTAGTCTTCATGTGATAGAGAAATACAGAGGAGAACATCAATTTGTTTAAAAAGTCAGAGAGCTGTTATGTCTTGTCATGATTTATGACCAACATTCTGACATACAAGCCTTCTTTGCAATGTGTTGGACACCAATTTGGTGCTAACAAGGTTAATGAAGTGAGGCCTCCTCATATTGCTTTGAAGTGAAATTGAGGGGTTAAAATCCAAATTTAAATCAATGGAACTTTTCATTTGTTACCTAGAGTGCAGTTGGTTTTCTCCAGAAATGCAACTCTTTATTCTGAATCCAGCCCTTTGTTTGAATTATCTTTGTGCTGTATCATGGCGTATGTTGGCACTTCATAATTAAAAGATAAAGGGAATTTTTCACTAAAGTGTGATAAGGAGGTGATAAAGTGGAGAGGACTTCTTCAGTGATATCTCTTCTCCAATGCCTATGTTATTCTATGGAGCCAATTCACTAACATTTCTTAAGTTTTGGAGATCTTCATGAATAGGCTGCACAAAATACTGGAGAAGTGATATCATTGGAAAAGTCATCACCTTTTTATAATGTCTTAGTGCATATCCTCCAAAATGTGCAAAATGCTAACTAGGAACAAACAAATGCATTGGATCCCCCTGGCACTCAAAGGGTTAAAGGATAACAATAAGCCCATTTAAAATAGAATACTATGGCGTGAGGGGTCATGGGAACCACCCTTTGTAGTTACTAAGGCAATAGCACAGTGGTAGGGAGAACACAGGAGAAGAGAGTTACAGAGCAGCTAGGGAATGCAGCTTAACCCTTTGAGTACCAGAGAGGCATGCAATACATTGCAAAGCACTCAAAGGGTTAAGGCCCAATTAGTGGAAAATGAAAATAAAAATAACCAAATAATTCAAAAACATAAAAAACTGGTTAGCATAGGTAATTTATAAAGACCCTTCAAAATCTCCAATGTTGTTAACCCTTTAAGTGCCAGAGAGGTACACAACGCACTCAAGGGATTAAATTAAATAAACCTGCATTTAAAATGACAGTAATGGTTTTGAGCAACTTCATAGGTGTCACTGTAGAATGTCATGCCAATACACCATAATGCATTATACATTACTCTGTTTTCCTCCAAAATGGATAAATAAATCATACAGTACTACCACATTTTTCCTAGAACAAAATTCCCTTGCATACTTCCATTTTCCATATCTTGTTATATAAGAGACTAGTGTAAAAGCCTGTGTACACGGACCATGGTCCAGGTGATGTTTAGAGGCCGGTCCTACTCTGCATCCTGCCTCCAATGCAGTCATGCACTGTAGAGACTGCCCGAAAGCACAGAATGCTCCCAGCACAGAACTCCCAGCATTCTGTGCATTCGGGCAGTCTCTACTGCACATGACGGCTTCTGACAAACATCCTAGCAAATTATTATATAGGATATTGAGCCACATTTATCAACAGTGAATATAGCTAGAACTTTTAAAAAAAAACTTTTTTTAAACGGTGACTCTGCATATATTTATCAAAGAAAAATTCAGAAAAACTGTTTTTCTGATTGACTGTGTCCCTTTTTATTCACGATTCTAAAGATTTGCTAATACCTGTGAAATATTTATAAAAAAAAATAAAAAATAACAGCACCGAAAATGAACAACCAAAAGATGGCACTCACAAATACAAAAACAGTTTTAACTGTGTTGAGTACCCCTCTAGCATTCAAAGGGTGAATAACATTACAGCGCTGCAGTTTTCATGACTTAATGAACCCAGTGACTGGCTTCTCCACTAGGACTCCTACTCCAGCTGGCTTAATAGTGGTTGAAGTAGGGAGAAAAGGAAGGCAGCAATTGCCTTCCTTGTTGTCCTCAGTGATCACCTATCCTACTTGACAGGTGATCAATGCTAGAGGGGCATCAGGAGGGGTCCCGATGGCCCCCGCATAATAAATCATAATAAAGCATTTTTTATGCATGTAAAGGAAGGGTTTGCAGCCTTATACCTTGCCTATTAACCCTTTGAGTACCAGAGGGGTATGCAGAGGGGCAGTGTATATCAGATTTCTAGCATGTTGGGCAGCATGGAGAACAACACCTTTGTATGGTAGTTCCACATACTCTCTCTGATGCCCCAAGCCTTCTTCCCTTGCCTAGGCAGCGCCCATGGGGATTTGTGGCTAGCAATGAGCAAGGGGAAAAGGCTGGAGAGGGTCAGACAGTGTACATGGGGATCTGTAGCTACCAGTGGTCAAGGAAACAAGTGTGGAGGCCAAGCAGTGTATTTGGGGTTCTATTGCTAGCACTGGGCACGGGAACAAGACTGGGTAGCAAGTGGTAGCCACAAATCCTCATAGATGCCTCTTGACCTCCAGTCTTGTTTCCCTGGAGAGTGCACAACATATATGATATGATATGATACATAGCTAAGGGGATAGTTGTGTAGTGTTTGGTGTACTTTTTTTTAACCCTTTGGGTGCCCCAGGGGTGAGCAATGCACATCCCTATGGCACTCAAATGTATAATGGAGCGATGCTGTCCATGGTGCTGTAAGCCTTTTCTTTACTCCCCTACCGGCCAACTAAGGAAGCAGAGATAATGCTTTTCAACTTCAGAATCGTCACAGTGTTGGTGGTGTGTGAAGGGAGGAAGTCCCTTCCACATCGACAACAGTTAACTGCCCTCCCTGCTTGTGATTGATTGAGGGCTGTTACTGCAAATGAAAGTACAGGGAGACTGCTTTATTTTAACAAGTGACAAACATTTAACCCTTTGAGTGCCACAGGGGTACGCAACGCATTGCAAAGCAATGCGTTGTGTACCCCTCTGGCACTCAAGGGGTTAATGTATTCCTGCTATGTCATTAACACAGTAGTGCAAAGCAAAACTTTTGTAATTTAATAAACAGAACATACCCTTGTTACAGATATTTTTTTCATATTGAAAATGTTACAAAATGCTGCTTCTCATTAACATATCAGAAACGAGTGAAAACTAATTCACACAAAGTATCAATATAGGCCTAGAACTGGTCAGTGTTTGCTTGATAAATATGTATACAGTAAAATCTCAAGTATAATATGCACCTGTGTATAATATGCAGGTGCATATTATATGTAAGATTTTAGGGGAAAACAAAAGTGCCTATGTATAATACGCACTCTTGTTTTCCCCCTTACTAAAAAAAAAAATAAAATGCTGGCAAATACCTTCCTTCCCTCCCTCCAGCACATTCCGCTCTCCAAAAAAGCTTAATTTCATCCCACATAAGTCCCCCATTTTCTCTCCCACTCCCCAGCTCAATCGATCTGGAAATAAGCCTTACTATTATCCATCAGAAGTCCCTATGATCTCTACGGGCGGCACGCTTGCCTCTGCCTCCTGTTTCCTGCAGTGGGCTGTCAGGACCTTCTGCCTCCAGCCAATGGTAATGCCCGACCTCACAGAGCATTACCATTGGCTGGAGGCAGAAGGTCCTGACAGCCCATTGCAGGAAGCGGGTGGCAGAGGCAAGTGTGCCACCCACAGAGATCATGGGGACTTCTGATGGATAATAGTAAGGCTTATTTCCAGATCGATTGAGCTGGGGAGCGGGAGGGAAGATTGGGGACTTACGTGGGATGAAATTAAACTTTTTTGGAGAGCGGATTGTGCTGGGGGGAGGGAGGGAGGGTATTTGCCGGCAATATACTTTTTTATAAAAAAAAACCTCTTGGGTATAATACGCACCCCCCACTTCACATAAGGTGAAGAGGGGTAAAATTGTGTGTATTATACCCGAGATTTTACGGTATTTATCATGTAAAAGTTGAACAATTCTAAGGCAATTCTGCATCATGTTTATCATATAATTATGGGCACATGCAGGGGCAGATTGTGGTGCAATACCAGCCCGGGGGATTTTTTTATTTAACTGGCCCATTAGCTGGTATTCGAGTGCCGGGCGGGTACACAGGGCATTGTATAAATATCTATTAACCCATTAACCTACTGTATGTAATAAATTATCAGGTATTAATCCCCTGCATGCGAGAGAGGTGTACAGTAATGTGTTCTGAAATTAACCCATTGATTGTTCTATAGGTACAGAACACATTGCACAGGAATGTGTACCTCAGTGAATAACCCCTTGTGTGCTAAAGAGGCATAATTCATCAGTAATTAATATCTTTATTCACCTTTCTGGCATACAAGGGGTCAATTACTCATGAATCATGCCTCTCTAGCATACAAGGGGTTTAACAGTGAGGTACTGCACCTATGAGGAATTCAGTTGGTTAATAGCAGAATAAAACATTGCTGTAATCTTCACTGGCATGCAAAGGGTTAATAACTATGTATACCTCTCTAAATCATACAGAGGGTTGAAGGGTTCATAGATTATAAATAAGCCTCTCTAGCAATGGTACAATTAAGAAAAATTAAATAATACCATTGGAAACTGCAATCCATAAAGTCTGCCTGCTAATCATGCACTGCACCAGGACACACACACACACACTGCAGGCAGAGCAGGGCCGGCTAAGTCATCCTTGGGGGCGGGACAGTTACAGACAAGAGGACCCAGTTTTCACTGCTGCACTACTCTGGTGAGTTGTGCCTTACTTCCACAGAGTTGTGGACTGGAGAGGTGATCACATGATCTCCCTACCAGCCCATAACTGGGCGGCCCACTGGGGGATGCCCGATCCCCCGATAGGGCAATCCGCCCCTAGTCACGTGGGGGGAGATGCACTAAGATGTAATAAAGAGGTGATGACTTCTCCAGTGATATCACTTCTCCAGTTCCTGTGTTATTCTATGGAGCCAATGCACTAAGGTTTCTCCAACATTGGAGATCTTACTGCATAAACTCCATAGACTAACATAGAAACTGGAGAAGTGGTATCTCTGGAGAAATCATCTCTGCTTTTTCACCTCTTTATCACACCTTAGAGCCTAATCCCAAGGAAATGTTGACACTAGGAAGTGAACCAATTTATTATAGCCAGTGTTTTGTTTACAAGGTCAGTTACCTAACAAACTAAGCCACTCCTTATCCTATCACTAATTAAAAAAAAGAAATGTTCCAGTTAATTTTTCAGACATTTGTGCTTTAGAGAATAGTATAAAGAATACAAAATGTGTGACTTAGGCTGATGTGCTAAAATTAACTGGAACAATTCTGAGGCAACACAACTACACCACTGGGGACAAATAAAATATCCAACATTCTCTTTAAAGTGGAACTACCATCCCTTTTAAACATGGCCCCAAATAATTACCCATCTGGCGACTAGCTGTTCAATAGAGTTAGTCGCCAGAATTATTACTGTGTTATCGAGAATTCATCTTGCTCTTGGGACTGACAGCCAGGACACAGCACAGACATCTTTCTATAGTGACGTCTGCGCGCCTGTGCTGTCAGTCCCAGCCTGCTTTATGAGGCGTTGCTAGGAGCCATTTCGGCATCAAAAGGGACTGACAGAGCAGGCGTGCAGACCTCACAATGGAAAAATGTCTGCGCTGTTTCCTGGCTGTCAGTCCCAGGAGCAAAATGAATTCTTGATAACGCAGTAATAATTCTGGCGACTAGCGCTACTGAGCAGCTAGTTGCCAGATGGGTAATAATTTGGGGCCATGTTTAAAAGGGGTGATAGTTCCGTTTTAATTTAAATGGGGCTTTTGACACCTGGAATGCTAGAGGTCTCCAGCACATTGCAAAGCAATGAATTAGGGACTTTTCTACCATTCAAGGGTTTAAAAGCCTTATTTAAATCAATAGAGATTTGTGGTATCTTTATTTCAGTTCTTTGGTGCAATTGCTGTACTTAAGAATTGCGTATCTTTATCATGATGAATATTGCCCGAAGGTGAACTTTGAAATGTTCTTATCTATACAACCAGTGAGTAATATTCCATGTAACAGAATGCAGTGTTTGCTTATGAACAAAGGAAATGCTTCAAAAGGGAGTGGTGGTATCTGCTGGCTTATGCAAAATGCAACAAGACTCACACGAACTATACTGGTCAAAAGACACAGTAAATTTACAAGTTTCCTTTAACGTATTATATATTGTGGAAAATTAAAGGAACATGAATACCTCCCCCAAGTATAAACCTAATGTCATCTACAAATCAGTTCTGCATGCATTTGGTAATGAAATGTAATCTTTAATTAGCACTCCACATATTGTCAACACAGGCAAACATGATTATTTTCTCAGGAATTCAAAACCCCAAACGTCTCATGCACTGTTTGCTGCAGATATTCTTCCCTTTAGCTTGATAAATAAGACCCTAACTGTACAGTACTGAAACCCAAACGGGTCCAGTTCTGGAAGCAAACAAATTGCGCCATAGGGGCAAATATAATTTCCCCAAATTTTCATTGATTTAAATGGGTATTTTAATCCTTGAATCCTAAACAGCATACCTGGGAACCTGCTCATCTGGAACCCTTGGAGAGGGCTCATGGCTTCTGGACAGAGAATATAAATGGTTCAGGTCATAAAGGTGGGTGGGGCTTAAGCGTATTTGTGTCATAAGGTGGGTGTGAAGTGGGTGGGTAGTGGGCAGAATAGAGTGGGAAGGAGGAGGGGTGGGTGGGAAGTAGGAGGAACAGGGTGAGAAGGAGAAGAAATTTACCACTGCCGGAGCATCAGCCTCTGTTCCCGGTAATTCATCCTGAAAACCGGAGTCTCTGGGGCAGATCCGGAGAGTTCCCAGTCATGATAAAAAGGTCTCCAAACCATTGCTTTGCATTGCGTTGGAGACCTCTCTAGCATTCAAGGAGTTTCAAAGCCCCATTTAAATCAATTGGACGGGGTTATTTGTCTGTTGTGTTAAAGGGATAGTAATACTTGGTTTTATCTTTATTTTATTTTGTAGGCATTAAAAAAACATGTAGAATGATATAAGTCTTATCTCTCAAACCTTTATGGTTTATGAGATATTCACAAGCAAAGTTTCCCCCTCCCGCCCCTTTTACCTAGTATAAGCCATCTCCTCTCAGATGTGGGATGCAGTCCATAGACCAGACAGATAACAGCAGGGGACAATCTTCTTCTTATGAGAACAATGAAAGCCCTGCCCCCATTGACAAGTTTTTCAGGTTTTTCCCTTATCTTAATTGAAGATTGTCCCTCTCTGCAGTCTACCTGGGCACCTCCCTTCTGCTCTGGCTGAGCAGTGTTACATCAGTAAAAGGGGCAGGAGGGGGATACTTTGTCATTGAATTACTCTTGAACTACAACTCTGACAGAATTGTAATAACACTCTCCAAAGTCAAAATATTATGATGATTAATTAGAGCTGATTTTATTATGAAACATTACTATCCCTTTAATGCTAGTTCACCTGCGAATTGCTCCACTTTTGTGTAAAAGCATTTACTCTTCCGTTCACCTTGTGACTCTTATGTTTCTTTACCCTCTAAGGCAGTGTTTCTCAACCCATGCCTTCAGGACCCACTAACAGGCTAGGACTTAGGAATTTCCCAGCTAGAACACAGGTGTGTTGATCAGAGGTTCATTCAAATTGATTAACTCACCTGCACTCTAACAAGGAAATCCTCAAATCCTGGCCTGTTAATGGCCACTGAGGGCCCGGGTTGAGAACCACTGCTCTAGGGGCTAGATTCTATTGCAGGTGATAAATATTAACACCTGTTTTATCACACATTTTCCCATTGAAGTATATGGGGAGAACTAGAGATAAAAGCAGATACAGTTAGCACCTGCAATAGAATCCAGCCCTAGATTGTAGGCAGTTGCCAGCAGACCCCTAATTGGTTTAGAGGCTCAGTGGGCTAGATTCTATTGCAGGTGCTAAATGTTAACACTCGTTTTATCAAAAATTTTCCTATTGAAGTCTACGGGAAAAACTGGAGATAAAAGCAGAGATAAAATTAGCACCTGCATTAGAATCAAGCCCAGTATGTCTTTGTATGTTCTCATCTCCACTTTTGTACTGCACTGCAGAACATAATGACATTCAGTAAGAAAAGCATAATATTAACAAAAACTAAAGGTGAGAAATTCCGGATAGTACTACAGGGCGAGGGAAATGAAAATTCATGTTGATTTTAATGAGGTGTTTAACTTTCGGAATGCTGGAAAGGTTTTCAATGAATTGCTGTGCAATTAGTTGAAATCTCTTTAGTAGTCAAGGGGTTAAAAGCCCCATTTAAAATATTTCTGTTTAAGGATTAGCAAGGCACTGTGTTGTGGGAGGAACAACCTGAGTGTACCACAGCCTTGCTATCCTCCCTCCAGTGCGTGAGTGTGTGATACAGGTGAAAGCATTAGCCTACATTTGACTAATCCCACTGTCACCTATGGAAGGCTACACTAGTCTGTGCAAGTCAAGTGTGAGACTTTCAGGTCTCATCCTTTTGTTGCTCAACAGACCCTGCAATGTTTGCTCCTATGAGACAAGACTGATCAAAAAGCTCTTTAAAGTACAATGACATTTTGACCATTCAATTCCACCTTTTAATAACAGAAAATGGATATAAATTGGTTGTTATGTATAAAGACATTTTTAGGTTAAACCATATTATTTCCCTTTGCTGCTTTTTGAATATACTTTGATATAATAGTTTCTGACCATCCTGTACTCCAGTTCCACCAAATTAATTTTTAACTTTTAGTGAGGGGAGTCTGATGTCATGGAATACTGCAACAAAAAATAATATCTTCCTCCATGGACACAATCCAATCGTAATTGTTTCATAATGGTAAGTAGGATTTCCTTGCAAATAAAGATAAGTGGGGGTTTATTATTAGAAGGTGTTAATGTTCCCTTAATTATAATGACAAAAAATTGACTTTGTGTGTGATTATTATTATTAAAGCAAACAATGAGCTGGCAATCTCTCTAGGATTCAAGAAGGGTTATGCACTGAGGCTTGATAAGGAGACGATAAAATGGAAATGACCTCTCCATTGACATCACTTCTTCAGTTCCAAGGAGTTAAAACATTTTTAAAATCAATGGAAATCTGGAGGATTTTCATTTCAGCCCTATGGTACACCTGGTTTGCTGCAGAATTGCACTTCTTTAGCTTGATGAATAAGGCTTTGTGTGTATAATGCACAATGAGAAGCCACCTTCAATGGACAATATGACTGATGACTAGATAAGCTTAGTAACATAGTAAAGTACATAGTAAAGTACATAGTAACATAGTTACTAGTAACCAAAATTTGCCATTTTTCTTGCATTCTTCAAATACAGACAGAAATAGAAATAAGGTATACCATTTTGGAAAGAAAGTAACTCATTCCATCAAATGAGGGGTCACTTGTCCCTCTAACCTGAGGTTGGCGAGCACAAATGTTTCCAAAAGGTGGCACTCAATCAAGAAATCTTTGAAAACCATGCAGTTTCCTACTGTAGTCAGTACCTTCTGGAACACTGAGAAAAATGCCACCACATTGGTATGCTTTGAAATTCCTTAGTGGACGCTAGGAGAACAAAACTACATCTACCATTTTTATTTTCTGTTATTACCTGCCTCCACTAAAATGGTAGTAACAATTACAGATATGGGGAAAAGGTTGGCATGTCATACTATTTTGGAAAGTATACAATCAGAGATATCAAACTGGGTCATTTGTCTTTTTATGTGCAAATATATCTAGAATGTGATGAAACTGGATAACATTTAGCATTCCCACTGAAGCTGATATTGGAAAAAATGTCATTTTTTTTCCCACTTTCCCTTCTTCAAAGATATTGCTCATCTTGCTTTTCACCTCTTCACTGGGTCGGTGCATGTTCCTTAGAAACAGTGACAATGAGTATATAAAACTTTCTTTAGCGTGTGCCTTATCCTGGACTGGGGGTGATTTATTAGCATCATAACTGATCTAAGCGTCCATAATATATTAGTTGAAAATAGTAGTTGGGTCTTCTTCATGGACAATTTGTGCTTAAAAGGAGGGTCTGGCCATTTTAAAGTTTGGATAAGGGTGTGTGTATGAGTTACTGTGAGTGTGTGAATGTGTTTGTATGAGATATTCAGGATGTCTGAGTATATTTGTGTATGTATGACTTAGTGAGTATGTTTGTGTATGTATGACTTAGTGAGTATGTTTGTGTATGACTTAGTGAATATGAGAGTGTGTATGACTTAGTCAATATGTGTGTGTGTATGACTTAGTGATTATGATAGTGTGTATGACTTAGTGAGTATGTGTGTTTCAGGTACTGACATTGTGTGTGTGTGTGCCTGGTGTGTTACTACCCGGGTAATGCCATGCTGCTGTTTGCTAGTCTGATATATAATTATGTAAAAATAGTTCAATGCTTTGGCTCTCACCTGGGACATTAATCAAGATCTTGTTGAGTTACCCATGCCCATTTATTATTTCTATATTCTGGAAGCTGTACAGTTTACAGATGCAATAGTACATTAGGCCTACACGTTCCACCTAATCTAGTTTCAGATGAAACTGACAATGAAGACATTCCTAGCAGCATGAAGATTGTGAGGTATGGCTTAGACAGCATAGTACATATGTGTTAGATACATGGCACAAAAAATCAATTCCAGCACATATGTCAGAGCAGAAATGTATTAGCACAGCCCCATTTTCTGTGACTATTCAGGGCCACAAATTAGTCACTACTCTGGTGAGGAGCATGACCCTTAGGATTGAACTCAGGAAGCTAAAGAGGTACAATTCTGGCACAAATCAACTATACCATAGGGATTCACTTTGATTGAAATTGGAGCTTTTAACACTTTATATGCTGAAGAGGTCTTCAGCGCATTTCTTCATAATGTACTGGAGACCTCTCTAGCATTCAAGGTGGGTTATGCACTAAGGAGTGATAAAGAGGTGATAAAGTGGAAATGACTTATCCAGTGATATCACTTCTCTAGTTCCTGTGTTATTCTATAAAGCTGATGCACTAAGATCTCCAAAGCTGAAGAAATCTTAGTGCATAGGGTCTGTAGAATAACATAGGAACTGGAGAAGTGATATCAATGGAGAAGTCATCCCGATTTATCACCTCTTTTTCACACCTTAGTGCATAACTCCCAAGGAGATAAGGTTTAAATCAATGGGAATTCAGGGAATTTTATCTGTTCTGCATTGTGCAGTTGATTTGCACCAGAATTGCTCCACTTTAGCCAGCTGAATAAGGCCTGTGGGGTCATATTCAAGAAGCTACAGATGTGTAGTTCAGGAGCAGACCATATACACAACAGGGGACAAATGAAAATTCCAGTTGCTATAAATGGTACTTTAAACCCCTTTATTGCTAAGGAGGTCTCCAGTACATTACTAAGCAATGCGTTGGAGACCGCTCTAACATTCAAGGGTTTAAAAGTCGCATTTATATCAAACTGAATTTTGAGAGTTTTTTGTCCCCACATTGTGCTGTTGGTTCACTGCATTTTGAAGTCTCCCAGTTCAGTCTTGTTGGGCAGCCCCCATTGACCTTAGTGAAGGACTTAATAACTGACATTGAAGGACAGTTATGACCTTTTACTAGTCTACTTAAATGGGAGCAGTTTAATGAAAAGCCTGGTGCTGTATTGCGCAGCCTCAAACTGATGTTTATTAGCTATCTGGTGAGTCAGAAAACTGATACCTCAGAAATAAAACAACATGATTGTTAAAACCAAAGATTTCAACCACAATGATAACATTAACCTCAACCCCTAGCTAACCCAAAGGTTAAAACTCCTCAAGCGGAAATAGTAAATATTTAGTACCATAATCTGCCTATTCACTGTAATAGGTGTATATGCGTCCATAAACACATAAATTCATAATAATGTAATCACTAGTAAACTGATGAGTATGAATGTTAGTCACATGCACATAACTTATGTGGATGTGAGTTCAACCTGCAAAGTTTGAATCTGTGAGCTTCTGGTTTACTTTCCAATAAGTTTGCAATCAAGGAGGTCAGTTTTGGCCCCCTAAATGGCTTATAGAAGCCATTTTGTGTCTTCACAAAATCTACTTCCATAGGAACAGACTTTGCATAAAATGGTAATTATCCTGGCCAAAATAAAATTTAAAATATAGACAAAACAAATAATAATCATAAATAATAATAATAATAATAATAAATAGATAGATAGATAGATAGATAGATAGATAGATACCAGCCAACAAAAAGGCAAAATCTGCACAATTTAATGTTCACGTAACTCTGCTGCAAAGTACCAGAACTTAATGTCATATTTTCAAACTTTATACACAAAATAATAGAGAAACAGTTCTGGGGCAATACAACTGCACTACAAGGGAAATGTAAAAATGTCCTTTCATTTAAGTGGAACTTTGAACTTCGTTAGTACTAGAGAGAATTCTCTAGCAATCAAGGGGATAAAGGCCCCATTTAAATTAATAGGAAATCTAGGACATTTTATTTGTCCCCTATCTTGCTGTTGATTTGTTCCCTAACTTGTATACATGCTGCAAAGTGGGGTCCTCTAAATTCAGTATTGATGACCCCGCACCTTTTTATTTTACTTATTTGTTTATTTATTTATTTTACCCTGACATCACCATTACATGCTAACAGCAGGGTAAAACAGCATTAAAGAATGAGAGGTGACTTGGTACCTTTCTTTTTAGAATCCACCCTTACCTATGCCCACCTTTATTTTATGAAGCTTATTCATTCCAACAACAAAACTAAAAAATGTGCAATTTCCTTGTTAATGTAGAGAAGTTAAGTATTCTGATAACCAGAAATGCTCATCATAAGATTTATATTGCCATTTCCTGCTCTCTTTTTTCTATACCCCACAAATTATTTTTCTCAATAAATTTACAAAAAATGTATGCTATATCTCCCTGAACCTACAGACCTACTCCCCCAACCACAGACACAAACATACACTTCCCCAAACACACACTCACACTGTCCCAACCCTAGACAGACACTTTTAGACCCCCCAATCAAAGACACATACTTCCCAAACACAGTCTCCCCCCCCCGCAAAAGACACATGCTTCCCCAAATACACATGCTTCCCCCAAACACATGCACATTCCCACCACTTCATATTCACCCCTAACCACAGACATACATACATCACCAAACATCCCCCAATCACACACACTATACACAAACTCCCCCAAACATTCGCACACCTCAAAACAACCTGCAACTCACCCACAGCTGCAACATCCAAAGACAAACACACTTTCTCAAATATACATACACTCCCCCAATCACAGACATGCACTTTCCCAAATACTCACACACACACACACTCGCCCCAAACACTAACACACACTCCCCCAAACATACACACTTCCCATCACTCTTCACACACACATACACACGCACTTCCCTACATATATATAAACTCACACTCCACACACACATACACAAATAATCTCTCTCCGATACATAAACTTTCTTTACCTGAATCAGCATGTGGTAGCAGAAGTATGAATAACAGCATTAGCCAAGACTTGTAGATACAGAGCATGATTAACTGTCACATCTTGTCAGTGTCTTGTGTGTAAGAAGGCCCATGTAATGTGAATCACCTCCAGCCACCAGTGGACAAAAATCTTCTTCAGAGCTGAGTTAAAGCAGATTATCCTTGCAGCTCCTGTCACCTGCATTTGGAGTATATGTTGTTCATAGTAACTTCCTCTTGTCTTTGAGACTGCCCTGGCTGCTCTCAGTAGCCGTACTTCTCTCTCCTCCCCTTCAAGTTTCTAGTTTGTGATTTTTTTCTTTGACTTCTCACCCTGTGTATTGCATGAAACTGATTCATTTCTTTTCATGTCTGTGTTCCGTGTATCTCAGTTATACCTGCAGACAGAATGTATTACTAGGAGGAGTCAGAGTGCTCTGTATGTGGGAGGAGATTTGACTAGTCAGTAATGTTCACCTCTGCACACCTTGTTTTGTGGAAGTCATCTTACGTGTTCTTTACACTGATGGTGAATTTCATCAGAGGGGTTGTGTTAAAATTAACATTTTGAACGCCAGATGGGTAATGCATTGGATACCTCTCTGGCACTTGAAGGGTTAAAGGAAAACTACTAAATCCTAATAATACCCCTCACACACACACTTACCATACTCTGATAATGCTAGTGGCCCCTATTAATTTTGTCCTTGAGCCTTTGTTCAAGAGATAATAACATCTTGGGGGAGATTCATTAAGTGGTGATAAAGAGGTGATAAAGTAGAGATGACTTCTCCAGTTTATCACTTCTCTAATTCCTATGTTATTCTATGGAGCCAATGCCTAAGATTTCTTTAACTTTTGAGATCTTGTTGAATAGGCTCTATAGAAAAACATAGGAACTGGAGAAGTCATCTCCATCTATCACATCTTTATCACTGCTTAGTGTATCTCCCCCTTCAGTCAGACTTGGATGTCATGTCTATGGAGGAGAGCATGAAAGTTGCTAACAGAATTATCAGACATCAGAGTCTGCTTATTGCACAACTTAATCCTTTAACCTTCTGAGTGCCAGAGGAGTATGCAACGCACTGCAAAGCAATGAGTTGCATACCCCTCTGGCACTCAAAGGCTTAAGGATGAAAGGGGTGTGCAACATATTGCTTTACAATTCACTATGCACCTCTCTGGTCCTAACAGAGTTAAATTGGATCCTGCACTTTGTCTTCTTCAGTATGAAAAATTACTAACATGTCATACCTGCCTCCACAGAAATGCACTGCTATGCCTTTATACATGACGTCTACTGTTCTATGCATGCATGTACCAATACAACTAAATGTAGCTGGTGTATATCTAACACATGAATTAGGAACTTTGTATTGGAATAGGTGTGGTAGGTTTTGGAAGTTCTAATTATTTAAAGGTGTCATGTGGAGGTTCCATATTAATATTTTATTCTGAATTACCCTTACTAATTTAGTCATGCATTCATACACCAAATGGCAAAAACGGCTATAACATCCACATTTCTGACTAGTACAGCACTTTGTATACACAGTTACACAGATTAATTTGATTATTGTCAGAAATGGATTGAAAGCATTTCCTTTTGGCTAAAATTGATAGCTGGAATTAGAAAATCTAGTCTAGCAGATACTTTACATATTGCATATCAGTACCATTACACCAGTTGTACCTACTAAACACTGTAGATTATAATGTAATAAACTGCACACTTTGGCAATTTGTAGAGTTACAAGTGTTTTATACATTTGCATAATCTGCCTTGGATTAAATTGATTCAGAGGGTTTGAAAAGTTCCAGCAGTGAATTTGAAAATGTATGGACTCTGTAATCCACATCCCTTAGAATGTCATGATTTTATATGCATGAATCAGTATTAAAGAAAAAAGACAGTCAAGAATTTTGGCTCACAGTTGTCTAAACATCAAGGTTTGTTATAGATAAAGTGACCAAATCACCCTTTAAAATGAACACTAATACCAAAAAATTAAATAGATTGATATAACTTTAAATATCATACACAGCCAGCATATGTAAAATTAATTATGCAAGTTACATTCCTAAAATATAATCCTAAAAGTGCTTTTTTAATGAATGTGGGAGATAAGTGATACTGTCAGTTCATTTTTTTTGTAATTAGAACCCACTAATATTGTTATTTTAGCCCATTCACAGAATTCTGGACAATCGATGGTACCTCTGGAGCCCTTGAATAGGCAGGAATGTCTGTCCCATCAGACCAAGGTAAGACTAGGATACATTTTGGGTCTCAGAAAACAAACATATAATTTTTACGGATATTAGCATGAAGTTCAAGGTATTTAAGCGTATATAGCCCCAGGGGACCTGTGATACCAAATAAATCTTTCAAAATAAAAGATAGATAGTCTATGAGTGACAGTGGATATATTTATTCACCCTTTAAAGGGATAGTAATACTTCGTTTTATCTTTATTTTATTTTGTAGGCATTAAAAAAACATGATGAACGATATAAGTCTTATTTCTCAAACCTTTATGGTTTGAGAGATATTCACAAGCAAAGTTCCCCTCCCGCCCCTTTTACCTAGTGTAAGCCATCTCTTCTCAGTTGTGGGATCTGGTTGTAAGACCAGACAGATAGCAGTAGGGGACAATCTTCTTTCTATGAAAAGAATGAAAACCCTGTCCCCCTTGACAAGTTTTTCAGGTTTTTCCCTTATCTTAATTGAAGATTGTCCCTTTCTGCAGTCTACCTGGGCACTTCCCTTCCGCTCTGGCTGAGCAGTGTTACATCAATAAAAGGGGCAGGAGGGGGAGACTTTGTCATTGAATTACTCTTGAACTACAACTCTGACAGAATTGAAATAACACTCTCCAAAGTCCAAATAATATGATGATTAATTAGAGTTGCTTTTATTATGAAACATTACTATCCCTTTAAGGATCACAAAAGGTGTGCAACGTGATGGTTTGCAATGAATTGTATTCCCTATGGTCCTTAAAGGGTTAAAGTAAATTATAACTTGATTAATAAATTAATTTCACAACATGAAAAATATATATATTATTTTTATAGCAGGCCTAATCATTGGAAACATGTGTATTCAGATCTTCATAGGTAGTTGCAAATCACTTTATAGTGACTCATTGTCAAATATTTACCCTTTGAGTGCCAGAGGGGTACACAACGCATTGCTTTGCAATGCGTTGTGTACCCCTCTGGCACTCAATCGGTTAATTGCAAAGCTCCTTAATCTTGCTCCTAGACAGAATATGTGATGCAGGCCTGCCATCAGAAATCCTGGGTCCCATTACAGTCATAAAGTTAGGATCCCCATCCCACCACATTCTTTTCTCCTACCCACAGTTCACCCCTGCCCTTACACACACATCCTACACACTATGTGATACCCACACCTTCACACACTGTCCACTATAGTTAAAGATTCAATATACATTGTCTGACATCACAACCTAGTTCCACTGTCCCCTGGAAGTCACAAATCACACATACACTGTCTTGTTCCACTAGAAACCTCAGATCTCCACATACACCCATCATTTTAACCTGTGTACCCTTGTTACAATGGGAAGTGGGCTTGGTGCTGCATACTGGCTTTCTTTTGATCTTGTTTGAGTGTTTAAATATATACAGTGGATCAATAAAAATGAATGGTTGCATAAGATAAAATAACATTAGTACGACACAATACAATACTAAACCAAGTGTATAAAAATAAACCACTGTAGCATATCAATGTAGTCATCCCACTACAGTTGTCATGTCAACCTCAAACAAGAGTACATTAGCTGCATATATTATGAAAATAAATGAAAAATGATTAAACATCCCTATGAAACAAATCAAGGTAATAATGTACAGATTCATATAAAAGTTAATGTGTTTAATGTTTCTCTATTTGTGTAAATATGCAGGACATGAAAACTAGAGAAATCTCAATGTATTCTTCCTGGTAAAACATTTTCTAAATAAATAAAATTAATTAAATTAAATCTCCTACTAAACATAAAAATGAAAAAATTATCCCACAAAAATATGACCTCTCACATGAGTCAGATGTGATGCATCTCAATGTATTAAACAAGTTCAAAGTCAATGAGCATAAGCACTAACAAAATAAAACCGACTAGGCAATACCCCTAAGTTCATAGAGGGAGTGGCAAATAATGAAGCATAGGTTATAATAAGGCATAATAAAGCAACAGGAGAAGCTGCACTTGTTGGCAGCAGGAGGTGACAGCAACACATTGCAATGTATCTGCTGCAGACAACAACGCCACATCATAAAGCAACAAACCTATTTAAATTGGTAGTAAAAAAACACTCCAGATGTCAGGTCACCAAAACAGAACTAAGTAGCAAGACCCCTAAAACATTTATGTAGAATATTAACACAACCCCAGATGTATATGTCTAACTAAAGAACACAACACTCAAGAGAGTTAACTCACTAAAAGCTAATAAAGGGATTCTCATACCTATGTATTACAGATGGTGCATGAGAATGTGAGGGGCATCAGAATTGAAAAAAGAAAAAAAAAGGATAATGCATTTGATGACAGCTATGTTTTGCAATGCCACCACCAAGGTCAGTAAGCCTGGTCACCAAAAATATAGAAATAAGAAAGAGATAAAGTGAAGGATGTGATTCTCCAGGGTAGTGGCAGCACATCACGACTCTTCCATCACAATCAGCCACATCACGATTAGAATGACAGTAAAGCTAAATAAAGTCATGGAACAAAAAATGTGTTGAACTGTCAATCGAAGAAGCAAAGTCAATAGGCAAGCATGATAAAATTGCAATAGAAATAAAAAGGTGAAATCAACAGATGGGATAAAATGAAATGTTTTCCAAGACCTACAACACTGTTTAATAAAAGAAGTATAATGACTAGGAAGTCATGTTTCAAATATGCTTAGGCACTGTGAACACTCAATGACTCAAAAGTGAAACATAGAATTTGTTGGTGGAGAAGAACCATTCAGCCCATCTAGTCTGCTCATGTTCCTACTGTAAAATCCTCAATCCTTATTTGGTCCTTGGTCCTGTGGTTCAGAGTCACGTACATGTCCAATGCATGGTTACATTAAAAATACAGGGGTCAAAAGATCATCCATACAATATAAATACATAATGGCAGTCCCTTCGGAGCAGTCATTTGTCCCATGGGAATTCAATATTCCAAAACACTGGTAATAAAAACCTAATGAAAAGGCTAAGTGATAGTTTATCCCTGGCAAACACACCCAGGGGTGGCAGTAGGGTGGAGTGTAGTAAATGCATTCTTGGATTTAGAGTCATGGTTTCCGAGGACCTGTTCTATATCCTGAAGTAAGAAAACATCCCAATTAGTAATGTTCTACCTGGCTCTATTCCCAGAATATAAAGATACAATGTTTCAATGTCACAGATGTCCCAGATTGTTAGTGGGACATCTGCAATTCAAATTGCACAAACTGAAGCAGGAGCTGGTTCCCATCATCCTCAGAATAAGACCGTGACAAACAGAAAGGAGACATATGAATGTAAGGAAGGACAGACACTGTGGAATAGGTTATGGGTGAATCCAGATGTGGACCCCTTGCCCTAAAGTGGCAAACAAGAAAATTTGCAGTGTAGAATAAGCTTTGTTTTTGGCATTTTTAATTATATGTGCCATCACTTGGCCTTAAGTGTAGTATCTGTTCTTATCAGGTAGTCTCTAATGCCTTACTGGAGATAGTACTGAGATTGGTCTGATGCCAGGAACCAGGGAGTGGCCGAAGCCCAAAGTGCAACTCGGACCCCCACTCTCCTCTTGGAAGGTGCTTATCTTACACGGAGCACTTGAGAAGCTGACACAAGCATTTGGTAGAGCATAAGCATGGAGCACTATGGATTTTCTGATTTATTTCATTCTTTTTCTGTCCTATCCTTCTGGCTGGCAGTGAATCATTTTTATAATTTCCAGCTTGGAGATACTTTATTTATTCACTGGGCACTTTTTCTGGACAGTTGATTTCAAGATTTTTTGTGCACCTTTTTATTTTCAATTGCACTTTGCCCACAGACATTTGCACTTAAACACTGAAAATGCCACAATGGGGCTAGGTCAAAGACTTGTGTTTCTGATGGGGGAGGTAGGTTAATCAGAGGTGTAAATAGAAGTCTCTGGGCCCTGGTGCAAGAAGAGCCACGGGCCCCCACCACCATGACATTGGTCCCCCTCGACCACACTGACCCGCTCTACAATGTCCTTCAATCTTCACAATGCTCCTCAGTCTTCAAAATGCTCCCCATCTCCTACCTCCCTGGAGCTCCCGCGCTGTCCTCTTAGTAATGCAGAGCGTTGGGAGATGATGTCATCTCCCAGCGCTCTGCATTACTAGAGGTCCGGAGGGAGATTGCGGGCGCCAGGCGGAGGGGTCGCAGAGGGCGACCGGGCCCCTGGAGTGATGGGCCTAGTCGCAGGTGCGACCCCTGCAACCCCTATAGTTACACCACTGAGGTTAATGTGTCTTTATCTGCCACCTCTCTTTGAAGTCACTGAAATTCTTCTCTCTAGAGGAAGTAGAAGACTGGAGCCTTGGGGTAGGGACACAGGAATGCTGAAAATCCCAGAGTCCAAGGAGAGGAGGAGAAGTCAAGATCCCCCTAATCTTTTAATTGAGAGTGACTGAATGCTGCCCAGGCCCCACAGACTGCATAGTTGCAGGCATAAGAAGTCAAGACACATGAAGGGGGACTGAAGAAGCATAGTCTGCATAGTAAAAGACTGCACAGCACCTCAGACTTAAATACCATCACATTTAATTATACATGCTATTATTTTACCTTGATAGTGTACAAAATATGGGAAATATTAAGAAAAACATCTAAATGTTTTATAATGATTATGTTCCTGATTGCTTGCACACAATCAGTATGTATATGGTAAAATACCACAAAATAAAGCTATCTAGTCCTCCTGTTCACAGAAATATATGTATATGATTTCTACAGTTGCTACAGTGCCCTCTGTCTCAGGCAGCCTGCTGTCTCTGCACCTTCCTGTGGGATTAACGCTGAATTTATAGGAGCAGTAAACTTTTTTGTGAGAACCTATATGATAAAGAGCTTTTCCTGCAGAGTAAAACAAGGGAACGCTCACTGCTGTCAGTTGTTTTATTCAAATGATATAACATTTCTAATAATCAGGAAGTGAATTTACTGTGCATTTGCTTCCAGAATGTTCTAACTGACAGGAAGTGACTGCAATATCTATAATATTCTATGGAGACCTGTATGTCACTAACTTTCTTTTGCATTAGAATGTAAAAGGAAAAACTATTTGAAAGTTGACCACTAGAGGGCAATGAGAATGTAAAAAAAAAAAAAAACCTTGGGTTTAAACTGTGATAACTCTGAAAATATGCATCTCTCTGCAGTGGGAGTACTCTTATTTTACTCAACAGTAAACAGTATATATTTTTTCATAAAAAAAAGTTTACTGCTCCTTTAAAACAAGGTTAGGGAATCATTTGTGGCTGATCTCAGTAAAATTCTTAAAAACACTTCCTTTAGGGTGTTATTAAAATTTTGGTATTCCCTTCCCATTTACTTGCCATTATCCCCTTCATCTGTGCAGGGGCTGACCATGTTTGTTGAATAACCACAGGAGATGGTATTCCTATAGCAAACCTATCCAGCAATGATACATGGTAAACAATTCACTTTTTGCAAATGCTATCTGAGTTGTAGTTAGTGTTTAAAACTTATTGAAGGCATTGGCAAACAGGAACAATCTTTCATGTCAGCCACTACACTAAGCAAAAGGTTTAACTTGATGGACTTGTCTCTTTTTTCCAAATTATTTACTATGTAACTATGAAACATGTTTTATTAAAGGGAAAAGAGCATTGCATTAGACTTGTCAGTGAGGGTGAAAGAAAAAGGAAACAACGGTGGTACTCAGCAGAAGTGGCAAATATAGTAAAGGAGAAAAAAAAGTATCATCCAGGAAATATAAGTAGATACAGAAGGAGTAAGATAGGTAACTGTATAGGCTAGGCTGAAGGAGACTAAATGCATTATTAGATGTGTCTAAGAACACGCAGAGCAGAAAATTGCCCAGTCATCAATAAAAACAGGGGAAAGACATTTTTTAGATTTATAAGTGAAAGGAGAAAAATGAAATAAGTAATAAAAAAAATGGAAGTTATGCAAATAAGTATACAAGTCTAGCTGACTGTCTCAGTGAATATTTCTGTTCAGTTTTTACAAAGGAAGGTGAAGGGATGGGATCATGTTAGAAGATTGAAAGGTAGAAAATGTAGTATCACTTCATAAAAAGATAGCAGGGAAGGGTTTAGTATCTACAGACCAGTAAGTCTTACTACGTCAGTAGTGGGAAAAATAATGGAAACCATGTTAAAGGAAAGAATTGTTAACTATCTGCATTTAAATAGCTTGCAATAGCCCAAACAGCAGTTTGCAGTTTACAGTAGGAATATCTTGTCAATCTAACCTCATAGACTTTTTTTGACTGAGTGACTAAAATAATAGACTGGGGAGCAGTAGATAAAGTTTATCATGAATTCAGTAAGGCATTTGACACTGCACCTCATAGAAGACTTATTAATATATTGCAGTGTTTGTGTCTGGATGTTAAAGTAGTTGAATTGATAAGGTAATGGCTGAGTGACAGGAGACAGAGGGTGGTAGATAATGGAGAGTATTCAGAGGGAAGTTGGGTAGCTCAGAGATCTGTACTGGGGCCCATAATTGTTAATGTTTTTATTAGCGATATTGCAAAAGGCCTTTTTGCAGATGATTTTACCGACCTGTGGCCAAAACTCAGAGCCTGATGAAAACTCTGTAGACCTCAATGCAAATGCTCACCGGAGGGTGATGCTGGGATTTATAGGTCCTGGCAGCTGGAAAGCCCACAGCTGACTACACCCTGTATTGGACCTTTACATATGCCATATGCTTAAGCCAGTGGAGAATCAGCTTTAGGATCCCCAGCTGTTAAGGTGTACAACTCCTAGCATCTACTACTAGGCACTGGAAAGTTGGTGATGTAGGGGGTCCTAGGCCCTAACAGCTGAAAAGCCCATGGTTAAATAGTCTCACAGAGAAATAAGCCACATGTAGCAAGTTTCAGTCAAAATGTATTGAACCATGGGCTCCCCAGCTATTTTGTCTACAACTCCCTCCTAGTCAATGCCTAACAGAGGAGTTGTGGGACCCAAAATCTGGGCAAAGCAAATATTACTTTACCTTGACTACAGGCTATAGTCAACATGGGCTGTCATTAGGACTGTGTTCTGTGCCCACTGTACCCTCTCTTTTAGCACACAGGTGCCATTCACAGAGAAGAAATATTCTGAAGCAATGACAGCCCAGACCAGAGTACAACATCTTTAGCTCATAGGTACCATACATCTATTCTGAAGCATATCATAGACATCCTGCTAAAAATGCCAATCCAGCTACAAAACCCCAAACAATCCTTCTCTAAACATAGAAAGTTGATAACTCAAGACATATGTGTCAGCATTACCAACATGAGAGGCAGCTGACACCTCCTTCCCAGGGCTTTGAGTAAGAGGTCCATGTCTGGATTCTCCCATAACACTTAAGGTTACCAACCCCAAAAGCAATGTTCATATATAGAGAAGATGTCAGAGATGCTCAACTAAGCTCGTGAGCTTACAAGGACTGTGTTCTGCACAGAGAGTGCAATCTCTTTAGGCAAGGTACCATACACAAAGAAGAAATATTCTGAAGCATATCATACAGGTCATGCCAAAATGCCAGACAATTCTTCTACGAACAAGGGAAGCAGCTAATCCCAGACATACGTTTTGGCCTTATTGAGCCTCGTTGGTGAGGTGCAGCTGAGTGAGCTTTTTGCATACCCTTCAAGCACATGAGCCTAGTTGAACATCTCTGCCTTCTTCTTCTTCATATGCAAATCGCTCTTGGAGTTGGTCACCCTAAGAGTGATGGGGGAATCCAGACAGAAACCCCTTGCTTAACCTCATTGTAATGATTGACTTACCAGGTATGTCAATTGTCACTCAGTGACAGAGGGCATATCCTGAAGTTTGGGTAAAAAAAAAAAAAAAAAAAAAAAAAAAAAAAAAAAAAAAAAAAAAACACACAAACAAACAAACAAACAAACACACACACTCTTTAGCCAGGCATTCAGGTGACAGCTGTTTATGTATGTGGCTATCACTAAGGGGTCAAAAAACAGATATAATGTGTAGTGGTTTTAGAGTATCTTTTTCCATGAAAGGCAACAAGTCCAAAATGTTCTTTTTTTTTTTTTAATGACTGGGCTGGTATTTTACTAGGGCCAATATGATATACTAAAGAATATTTCTTCTCTGTGTGTAGCATTTGTGATCTAAAAGAGATTGTTTTCTGGTTGCAGGACACAATCCTTGTGAGATGTTTTTTTTGCATACCTTGACCTTGAGTCTAGTTGAGTATCTCTGAATTCTTCTTCTACATATGCAAATCCATTTTGGAGTTGGTCACCCTAAGAGTGATGAGGGAATCCAGATGGAAACCCTTTGCTCACAAGTGCTTAAAGGAATTAGGTGGACCTCACTAATGAGGCCCAACAAAGCTGAAGTGTATGTATAGTGTTAACAGCTCTCCTTGTTCAGAGAACTATCTGGCATTTACTGGCTAGATTGTAATTTTGGCATAACCAATATGATATGCTTCATGAATATTTCTTCTCTGTGTATGGCAGTTGTGAACTATAAGAGATAACACCCTGGTTATAGGACTCAGTTCTAGTGAGCTTTTGGCATACCTTGCAAGCTCATGGGGCTAGTTGAGCACCTCTGACTTCTTCTTCTACATATGCAAATCACTCTTGCGGTTGGTCACTGTAAGAGTGATGGGGGAATCGAGATGTGGACTCCTTGCTCACACATACCTAGAGGGATCAGCTGCACCTCACTGACGAGACCCAACAAGTCCAAAACGTACATCAAGGGTTAGCTGTTTACCTTGTTCAGAGGAGCACTGACTTGAGTTTTGTTGCTGCACTGCCTTTTATCTTGGGAGCAGGACACAATCCTATTGAGATCTTTGCATACCTTAAAAGCTCATGAGCCTAGTTGAGCATCTCTGACTTCTTCTTCTAGATATAAAAATCACTCTTGGGGTTGGTCACCCTATGAGTGACAGGTGAATCCAGATGTGGACCCCTGGCTCACAAGTGTCTAGAGGGACCAGCTGCACCTAACTGATGAGTTGTAACAAGGCCGAAATAGAAATATTGGGTTAACTGATTTGCTTGTTCTTAAGAGAATAATATGATATGCTTCATAATATTTCTTCTCTAAGTATGGAAATTGTGAGCTAAAAGAGATTGCATCTTGAGTGCACAACACAGTCCTAGTGATCTTTTTGCATACCTTGCATGCTCATAAGACTAGTTGAGCATCTCTGACTTCTTCTACATATGGAAATCACTGTTGGGGTTGGTCACCCTAAGAATGATGGGGGAATCCAGATGTGGACTCCCTGCTCACAAGTGCATAGAGAGGTTAGCTAATGGAACTGAACTGAATGTCTGGGGTTAATTGTGTCCATTTTTCTGAGGAGAATGTTGTGGTGTTTTGTGGCTGGACTGTCATTTTGGCAGAACCAGTAATACATGCTTCAGAATATTTATTTTTTTGTGTATTTCACTTGTGAACTACACAAGATTGCACCCTGGACACAGTACAAGGTTCCAGTGAGCTTTTTGCATACCTTGCAAGCAAATGAGCCTACTTGAGCATCTCTGACATCATCTTATACATATGGTCACCTTCAGAGTAATTGGGTAATCCAGACATGGGCTCCTTTCTCAAAAGTGACTAGAGGGATCAGCTGCACCTCACATATGAAGGCCAACAAGGTTGCAACATATGTCGCGCTTACCTTGTTCAGAAGAAAATTGTCTGAATTTTGTGGTTGGACTGTAATTTTAGAGACAACAAAAAGGTCTCTCCCCTTTATCTCAAGGAAAGGGACATAAATTACCACTTTTGCACATCCATATATTGTCCTTAGTGAGAAGTCTTGAGTCAGACCTGATAGAAATGAGCTTACGCAAACAGAAGGAATAGGATAAAATAAAATACAATTCTTTATTAGAAAAACTGGGTATAAAAACAACAGAGCATTCTCTGTTTTCTTATGAAGTGTAAATAACCCTATTATTGGAATTTAGTATATGTGTGAGAAGTCTACTAATCTAATTTGTGAAACTCATATTAAATGAACTATCAGCTAGAGATCCCTCACATATAGAGGCAGTAAGGGGTACAAATTACCACTTACTATCAACATACAATCTGCCCGATCCGGTTTAATAAGAACCAAATTTGGTCACATCACACTGGCCGTTAGATCTGCTGATAGAGAATAACCTATCTATACCTACTCCAAGTCATAAATATTTATTTTTAATTAGTAATTGGAGAAGCAAGGGTGAACAGAGCAAATTTTAGCTCAAATTTTCAGTCAACCATATCCTGATTCTCTTCAGTAAACCAGTGTATGTATTTCTTGCACTAACTTTCATCAATTCATATTGATTTCGTCAACCATTTGTAGCAGAATAGGATTCTAATTTCAAACCTGAGAACAGGAATCAAGCGATTCAAATTTAGCAACCAGGTGGATCCTAAGTTTTTGACTTCTAGATATGCAAGGCACTCTTGCAGCTGATCACTAAGAGTGATGGGGGAATCCAGATGTGGACCCCTTGCTCACAAGTGGCTAGAGGTATCAGCTGCACCTTAATGACAAAGCCCAACAAGCATGAAAAGTACATCTGGATTTAGTTAGCTGATTCCCATGTTCACAGGAGGCTTGTCTGGAATTTTGTGGTTGGACTATAATTTTGGCAGGACTAATATGATATGCTTCTGCATATTTCTTATCTGTGCATAGCACTTGTGAACTAAAAGAGATTGCATTCTGGGTGCAGGTCACAGTCACAGTGAGCTTTCTGAATGCCTTATAAGCTCATGAGCCTACTTGCGCATCTCTGACTTCTTCTTCTACATATTCAAATAACACTTGGGGTTGGTCACCCTAAGAGTGATGGGGGAATACATTTTGTGGATAGACTTTCAGTTTGACAAAACCAATATGATATGCTTCAGAATACTTTTTCTTTGTGTATGGTACTTTTGAAGTAATGAGATTGCACCCTGCACACAGTCCTAGTGAGCTTTTTTTTTGTATATCTTGCAAGTTCATGAGCCTAGATGAGCATTTCTGATATCTTCTTCTACATATGCCAATCACTCTTGGAGTTGGTCACCCTAAGAGTAATGGGAGAATCCAGATGTGGACTGCTTGCTCACAAGTGCTTTACATTGATTAGCTGCACCTCACAAGCAAGGCCAAACAACTCAGAAATGTGATTTTGGGGTTAGTTGTTTCTCTTGTTTAGAGGAGATCTGTCATTTTCTTAGGACCAGAAAGACTGAAAAAAAACAACGGGGTGTCCTTTATTTATTTTATTTATTTATTTATTTATTTTATTTTATTTTATTTTTTTTAGGGGTAAGACACAAAGTCCTAGTGAGATTTTTGTATAAACTGAAAGCTCATTAGTCTAGTTGAGCATCTCTGACTTCTTCTTCTTCTACATATGCAAATCAGTCTTGGGGTTGGTCACCCTAAGAGTAATGGGGGAATCGAGACATGGACCCCTTGCTCACAAGTGCCTAGTGGGATTAGTTATACTTCACAATGATGAAAAATATGCTTGGGGTTAACTGCTTATATTGTTCACAGGAGGATTGTTATTTTGGAAGGAGTGATATGATATGCTTCAGAATATTTCTTCTATGTGTATGGCACTTGTGAGCTAAAACACATTGCATTCTGGGTGCAGGACACAATCATGGTGAGCTTTTTGCATCCCTTGCAAGCCCATGAGCCTAACTGGACATCTCTGATTTCTTCTTCTACACCCTTTATGGGGCCTTTAGAACATTTGTCTTATGCTCTAATCAGGGGGGAATCCTGGATAACAGAACTGTAAACTGCTATTTGTTTCCTAGGCTGGAGTTAGTAGAATTGTTCCTCTTTAATGTACTGAATGCCATGCACTACCTAAAAAATAAAAATATTACCCACTATCCTGTTCTTATAAGGGAGAAGCATAGTAGCAGGAACCCAGACCCCCTTCAATTCTTAGTCCTGAAGCTGTTCCGCTTATAAAGGAATGATTAAGAGTGAAGGAGACTTCTTTCAGATGGTCAGTCTTATTATAAACTGACCCACAACCCTTCCAGTTTCTATAATGATCAACTAAAATGTCTTTTGTGGAATGGAGTTGATTTGGGACATCTTAATATACATGAAGATATATTCCAGAACTTCCCTACTGTTCCTTTTTTCTACCATATCCCAAAACTTCATAAGAACTTATAATTAGCCAGGTATACCTATTATCTCCGGTATCAATTCATTGACATCTAACCTCTCAGCATACATTGACTACTATCTACAGAAATATGTGATCACATTACCAGCTTATATTAGTATCACAGCGCCCGTGATCTGGGAGACATTCTGTCCACCTCGCTGATACTGCTTTTCCATTGGCTGCTCTGTTCTGCTCCTCCTAGTGATAAGCCTTTTTATACCCTAGGCTGTCACACCGCTAGTGCCCTTTCGTGGTGTACCTGACACCTGGCGCTAGTTGTTGTTGTTCTGATCCAGTGTATGACCCCGGACTGCCTGACCACGCTTTTGTTTCATTCCTGATTCTGTGTACCGATTCGGATTGGCTGACGTTCCTGCTTCCTGTTCTGACCCGGCCTGGTTGACTTTCCTGCTCCGTGTACCGACCCAGCGAGATTGATGACCCAGCTCTGTGTACCGACCCAGTGCGTCTGAGGATCCTGCTCCGTGTACCGACTTGGCCTGGCTGACGTTCCTGCACTGTCTACAGACTCTTCTTGGCGTGGTTCCTTTTTCTGCTGTTCCAGTGGCTCATCCGTATTACTCCTGTTTGCCCACCAGTTGGGTATCGTTCCGGCTTGCTGGTTCTAGTTTCTGTGTTCCGGTTGCTCGCATACTAGACCAGTGGTCAGAGTCTCGCTTCTTTCACTCCGTGTTGCACTCGCTTGGTCTGTGTTGGTTCAGCAGGGCTCCTCCGGTGATTACCGTTGTCCAGACCACATCGTTATTAACCCCTTCGGGGGAAGGGGCCTCCTATACCACTACCATCTTGGGTTCTGTTGGGCTGCGCATCTTGGGCTATAAGTCTCCTGTTGATCAGTTGGGCACTTCTGGCTGCCATCCATTTATACATTGCCCATTAACCCTTTCAGGTAGTACGTGCACACGGTGCTGGGTTGCTCCGGTAGGGCCTCCGTTTAAGCACGAGTTCTGACCAATCCATAGTAGTTGGTGGGTGTCCACCATTACTCTCATTTACAGGCGTCCAGAGCCTGTGGGTGTTGCCTCCCATTACATACAGGCGACATTTAGTCTGATTTACGCTACGACCAGCATTGCACTGGTTAACATTGGACATTCATACACTGTATCAATCTTTGATCTGACGTGTCAGTAGGGTGTTTGACACTTTACTGGACCCGTGTGGGTAACCATTTGTAATCTGTCTTGTGTCAGTTTGTGCTATATTGGACCCATGAGGGTTACGTTATTCATTGTGTGCTTCAATAAAACTGTGTTTTTACCTAAACCTAACGTGTCCTAGTGTACTGAACCGTAACAATTAGGGACTCCCAAGACATTGTTAAGAAATTAAGTTCTGTCACTTGGCAAGAGTGTTATATGTAGCTTCACTTTACACCTGCACTGATCATTTACTAGGTCTACAGGCTGTCAGGTATTTTTTGGAAAGCGATAGGAATCTAATAACAGATTAAGTAGAGTTCATTTTAGAGTGCATTAGCTTTATTCTACATTACAACATTTTTTAATTTCAGGGTGAGTTTTTCCTCCACACCAGAGGTCTGGCCATGGGGACCAGATTTGCTCCATCATATGCAAATCTCTTCATGGGCCTGTGGGAGGATCTACACGTGTGGCCCAGCGAGATATGACGGGATAGTCTGGTCTACTATGGCCACTATATTGATGACATACTTAGTCTGGAAGGGATTATTGGAAGATCTTCACCTTTTAATACAACATTTTAATGATAACAATATGGGCCTTTCTTTTACATCTGAAGTTCATCATAATAGGATCAAGTTGTTGGACCTCAAACTGCAAGGTGTGGATGGTCAAGCTATAGATAGTTCCCTACATAAAAAGGAGGTTTGTAGAAATCAATATTTAAAAGCTGATAACTGCCACTATCGTAAGTGGATCAGCAATATTCCATTTAGCCAATTCCACAGACTCAAGAGAAACTGCAGTGATAACCATGATTTCCATCTATCAAGCATGGAATTGAAACAACAATTTTTTGTTGTTGAATCAGCACACAAAAGAGCATGCAAACTCAACAGAAGTGATCTCCTTCAAGTGAAATCCAAAATAGCAAGCAAAAGAACACCACCAGCAATTATCACACAGTTCAGTGCCTCATCTGACATCTTGAAGAGGGTGGTAGAAAAACATTGGAACATCTTGAAAAAAGATCCTCTGTTGACCAATATAATTACTAGTAAGCCTAAAATAACATACAAAAAGCTAAAAGCATACATGGTTATGAGGCACCCAGCACACCAAAGCAGAAAGTTTTCAAAGTCATCAGAACCATAGGACCTTTTTGATTCAGATTCTGATCACATGTGATACTTCCTTAGTGATCAATCAGATTGTTTGCAGTTGTGGAATGTAGTCTATTGGTCGGACAACCAGGGCCCATAGGGATCTCTCTAGGAGCACAGGAACCTAGTAAAGAAGAAATGTTTAGACCATTCTATTCCTAAACATTTTAATAATAAAGGCGGCATGAACAACTTCACAATTATTGGTTTTGAAGATGTTCCTATTTCATACCCTAATTATTTCTCTACCCTTTGCCTATATAGCTCTATTTGTTTTTAGGATCTGTATTTGTGCACCATTGTAATTGTGTATTATTATCCTACTATATAGCGTTACTTGATAAAGGATTTGTAACCGTGAATTTTTTTTCACATCAGAACGAGGTATGGATACGATCCATGGTATAAAGGAGGCTTGACACCTATCTGTCTTATTTATCCAGACCTCAGTTTTGAAGCGAGATCTGAGCAGGCAAAGGACGCGCTCAACCAGATGAGTGAAAAACTGCTGGGAAAGTCAATTGTGTTAAGTATAAAACAGAGATGTATTGTACCTTGTAACATCCCCTGACGAAATGATCAAGGACTTTCGAAACGCATAGGGAAAAATTATTTGTTGATTTTATTTAATAAAAGTCTTTGAGTACAATATGAGCATTCAATCATCTTAATGGCATTTTGTAACACTGATTATGCGTTATCTGGTGAGTGCACTCTAATAGGGGTCATTCCTGGGTTTCCAGGAAGTTACAGTTTACCCTTAGATGGGAAGTCTCTTATATCTCCTATTTAAGGTTTGGATTCAATTCAACTGGAAATATCGCAGCAGGATCCTTTAACAGGTCAGAAGGCTGGATTTGGAGAGTATACATCAAGTAATTCTAGCAGATGCAACATTATGTCTTTGCTCAGCAACGTTTTAAGTATTGGTCTAGTAAGTGCAACATTGATTAGTAGATTGTCCCTGAGATTCACAGCCACTCACAGATCTCCTGCACTCTTTTCTTCTGTTTGTTTATGTGCATTGCGAGGGTAACACTGAGGGCACCACCATAAAAAGCTGTGGACTGAGTTTCTGCATCAGGGGTCCTATATAGAATTCCCCTTATTTGGAAACTTCACAATAAGGAAGAATTGTGGATTTGGATAGGAGCACTTTTTGATTAATTTTGTTTTTGTGTGTGTGCTGCAGGTTCTTGTTCATCATGTAAAGGATCCTGTTCTTCATTTGCAGTCATGTTGATATCCATGAGGTCCTCATTTCACTGAGCTTTGTCATTCAGATGAACTCTGGATGCAATATGTTGAAACCTCACTGAAATGAAGGGGTTAACTTAAAAAAAAAATATTTACTATACTGCCACCTCCACTAGTCTAACTGGGCACACCATTAATCACTCAATTGCCATAATGCATGGAAACACAATGCAATCAACTCATTCTAGCCTTCCTGGCAATGGAATGCGTAAGCCTGTTAAAAAAATATTAAGGGGGTAGTAATGTTTCATAATAAAAGCAGCTCTAATTTATCATCATAGTATTTAGACTTTGCAGAGTGTAATTTCAATTCTGTCAGAGTTGTAGTTCAAGAGTAATTCAATGACAAAGTGTCCCCCTCCTGTCCCTTTTACTGATGTAACACTGCTCAGCCAGAGCACAAAGGAGGTGCCCAGGTAGATTGCAGAGAGGGACAATCTTCAATTAAGATAAGGGAAAAACCTGAAAAGCTTGTCAAGGGGGGCAGGGCTTTCATTGTTTTCACTGTAAGAAGATTGTCCTCTGCTGTTATCTGTCTGGTCTTACAACTAGATTCCACATCTGAAAAGAGGTGGCTTACACTAGGTAAAAGGGGCGGGAGGGGAAACTTTGCTTGTGAATATCTCTTAAACCATAAAGGTTTGAGAGATGAAACATATCATTCTTCATGTTTTTTTTAATGCCTACAAAATAAAATAAAGTTAAAACAACATATTACTATCTCTTTAATTGTATTCATGACCAAAACGGCCATTAAATACATTTTTTTGAGGATAACATCCTGGGACCCATTTTATTTGTTTTGTGAACTGGAGCCCCATAGCAATCCAAAAAAAATACCCAAGATCCAGAAGGACCCCTTCCTCTGTCATCCATATGGGAGAGGAAGTCTATGTATGTATGTGTATATATATATATAGATAGATAGATAGATATATTTTGTGTACAATCGCAATACACAACATCTTCTCCAGCTATTAGACAATCTGTCTTGAAGAACTGGCACATTCTAGTAGGAGACCAGAAGATGGGACATTCCTTTGCCAGTAAACCTTTATTTTGTTATAGGAGAGGTAAAAATTTAGCAGATTGGTTAGTGCAGGCTGACCCCTCAGATAAATATGAGCATGGTGGTGATCGGTTGACACGTCCCAAGGGAATATACAAATGTAAAGGTTGTTCCAACTGTGACCATATTATCACAGGAAAAAGTTATCAACATCCTAAGACAAAACAGACTATGATGATGCAAGATTTCATGAACTGTGAGTCATGATACGTGATATATATGATTGTCTGCCCATGTGGACTTTATTACATAACTATGTTAAAAAGAATAAACAATCATAAATCAGCAATCAAGAAAGCCCTTGAAGGGAAATTAGAAGCCAAAGAGACATTAAAACAACCTGTTGTCAGACATTTTGAATTATTCAAACATAAACTATCGCAATTTCGATTTATGCCAATATGGATGGCGCATAAACCACGCAGAGGAGGTGACAGACATAAACTTTTATTACAGAAAGAAGCCAGATTTATATATGAATATAACACACTGGTTCCAAATTGATCCAAATTGGTTCAGGAATGGGCTCTGAAACACCACTCTTTGGAATATAATTAATGTTGCTGCAGGCATCATGTATCAATGTGCAAATTGGATGAGGTGATAATCTCTATGGGCAGTCCTTGTGGATAAACCACATGATGGGGTCCTAAATCACCTACACAATTTGTGGTGGATTATTTTCAATAAAGAAATTTTGCTTAATATTTCTTCCACTAAGATTCGGGACTGGATAAAATATGGATGTTAATTTTGGATTGAAGAACAATATGTTCTGGATTTGGACAAATATTATGTCTGTTTATGCAACATTGGACAACAAGTTGTTACAGTGTATTCCATGGACTATGATTATTCATCAGTTACTGTTTATACACAGTTATATATGTGTTGGACCGAGGCCACCAATATATGTTTATTAGAGGGACCTTATCTTTATATTTTTGAATCTGTATGGTCCTTTCAAGCGTTGTAATACACTTTTTGAGCGCTTTAACATTTTCCATTCGGTTTGTATATGTGGGGGTGCTTCTCAGTCCGCACCTCTGCATTACAGACTAGACAAGTTAGTAAATTATTGTAATTTGAACATATGCTTTCACTGCTGGTATGTCCTATGTTCTTTGAGACAGTTAAAAAGTTTTTTGCGATCTCAGTCTGGCTTGTGAGTTCGTGGGTAGCCAGATTAGTGCTGCTGAACGGATCGCGGAGACCAGATGAGATAACCATATGAAAAACTCTTTAACGAAAACAAAAAAGGAATCAAGACTCTTGACTATATCTATAAATAGACTACATGAGTGTTGTAGACTCCCTTGGTTTTAAAATGATCTGTACAGTACTGAACTATTACTAGTCCTAATCCGTTGCCAAAGACTTAACCTTTATTTGTGGAATATGAAAAAGCAAAACATAAGTGTTCCTCTGTATTATTAGAGTTTGTGACTTAAAAGCCACAAATACTTTTCATAAGCGAAAGTGACGTTTAAAAACAACTCAGCCACTTCATATTAGAAATTATACCACCTATACAATATGAGGAAATGCTAGCTAATTAACATGTGAGTATGCATCCATGTAGTCAAAAATGGTCAATTACATAGATATGAGTGCCCTAGAAAGCCAATATTTATGGACACAATGACCCAATATTTATGAGGTTGATATCATCCCTTTGATGTATCAGTGATTTGATGGCACATTATTTATTAGTATTTCACAATCTTTGAAGTGTTCTCAGAATATAATTCACAGTTATTCTCAGTGTCTCACATAATAGGGATTTGTAGCTATATGGCTTAGTTAGAAAGTCGTGCATAAGGAATATTATTCTGACTCAAAATATTTCCTTTTTTATTTAAACCCGTATTACACGGGAATTTTCATTCATGATTTATTCGGACACTCTAAAAAGCCCACTCTTTTGACTCATTTATTGGCCAGGGTTGCAACATCTTACTTAGAGATCAAGTCCAGCACACTGTACTGTTCACAAAGGTGCTGGAAAACACAAATGATTTTGTCTCGGTCTATTATTCATAGACCCTATTGCAAGAAAGATTTCTTTTAAAGACAGATACAATTATCTGCTTATCTAGTTCATAAACAGTCCAATATGCAGATATACATGCTAGTAGAGCTAATTCTCAGTAATTTATTTGCTCTATATAGAGATGCTACTATAGATCTAGTACCTATTATTTCTCATTTACAGGTGCAGATTAGTAGCCTTCAATAGCATGAATGAATACCTGCTACACTGTTTCCTTTATACTTAGTATTAGATTAAGGGTTCTATGGTGAACTAAACAAGCTTTTAACCTCTCCATCGCTGATATGACCTTATGCTAAAAGCTTGAAATTCGAGTCAATTGTAACATTGCTGTGTGTTCTTATTGTCACACTACTACCAAAATTCTCATATTGAGTGCTTATATAAAGCTATAAACCAAGTCCAGCAATTATAAAATAGTATCATAGGTAGAGCGAATTCTTTAGTTTGTTTAGATCTCTAGTAGTACTGAGTGTCAATGGCAGGAATCCTGTCTAATTCTAATTCCCTTGTGGTCTGGTTATAGACATGCCACTTTCTGAGGCTGCAAACTGTATACATTGGTCGCCTAGATCAATTGCGTTGGTTGTTTTATTTATGTACACATAAAGTGGTCTGTAAGGGGTTGCAGAATTGTACAACTACACCCTCTGCACCCCCTGTAATAATAATGCTGTTTACATGGCAAACAGCCTACCCATGTTATAATGTTTAAAGTACATATTCAATAAAATAAAGTTATGGGCAACCAAATGGAAAAGTATTATTCAAACTGGATAGGTCATGACCCACCCTCTTCAGCCAAGCCACTGAACTGAGGGCTGGGCAAGAGACAGCTAACTTACTATGTGATTAATTTTGATATTCTATGGCAGAGGTGTCCAAGTCTGATCCTCAAGGACCACCAACAGGCCAGGATTTAAGGATTTCCCTGATTAAGTTTAGATGTATTAAGTGGCTTGTTCATTTTGTGCTAAAACAGGGAATCCTTAAATCCTGTTCTGTTGTTAATTCTTTAGGATCAAACTTGGACACCCCTGCTCCATAGAATATATTTACTACAAAGTTATTTTCCAGTGCAGGTAAAAGACATAAGAATCCTTCAGTATAGCACATCAATGGCAAAGACAATATGTTTGTGTAAGGTTTAGTAAGAGTAAAAAGGGATAACTTAACCTGTTTAATAGGAACATTTCATAAACCTATTGAGGCTGATGTACACCAAGAGAATTGAAGCAATTCTAAGACAAACCAACTCTACTAGAGAGGACAAATACAAATCCTAACTGTTTTAAACGGGACTTTTAACCAACTGAGCGCTAGAGAAGTGTGCACTGCTTTACAATTTGTTAGAGAGCTCTCAAACATTCAAGGTGTTTAACCCCCATTCAATGTAGCTTTTCTCCCTCTCCATTGTGGTGCAGTTCTTTAACTTCAACCTTCCTTCACTTCTACCAAGACTGTTATAAGGAAGGCTAAAGTGCCAGATGCGCCAGGATCTCCACTCTGGATTACGATTCCGGAGCACTCTGGTGATACAAAGTATAGTTCCCCTCCAGCTCCACAATCCAGAAAATGAAATTACAGCTAATAATAATAATAAAACTCTAGGGGAGATGATGAATCCACCAGTGCAGCTAATTTTCTCTTCTAAGATGTTAGATCCTGCTGAGAAATTAAAGGGGAACTTTAACATCAAATACAATTTGTCTCATATGATTCATCTAGTAAAATGGTATGTGGACTGGCTTGTTTTTTTTTGTACTTGCATACTCTACTAGATATTCGGTGTATATAGACTTCATGTGGTCACTTCCGCATTCTGTGTTATAGGGGTAATGTCGTCACAGCGGTGCAGGACTTCCCAGATCTCCAAGTCTCCTCCCACCTCCCTCCCAGCTCTCCCAAGGGGCACAGTCATGCTTCCCTTCTCCTCCATTCTTACATAAAGACAGATACACAAAGACACAGATGCACACAGCTAGATATGGTTGCAGACAGACCATGTGCACATGCATAGATAGATGCACACAGAATACATACAAAGATTAGTTAAATAAACAATGGGCAGGCAGAGTATTAGTAAATTAACTCCAGACCTTGTTTTATCATAGAATTATATCAGTAAAACTTTCCTTCTAGGTCCTAGAGTTAAATATCAGCAAAATCCCTTTACTACTAATGTGCTAAAACAATGGGGACTTCTTAAAGAACTTTGTCAAATGGCTTAGGTGATTTTGAAGAACTTTCAAATCAACTATATTTTGTGTTACGTGTAAAATCTTTAGGTGAACGCTAATATAGGTAAAAGGGGAAAGCAGTGAGATCTGTTCAGACTATTGGTCTTAAAAAATCAGTGAAGTGAAATCTAGTTTAAGTGTAATTATGGAAATAATTGCCCAAAAAAGTGTAACTAATGAGTGAAAATAAATTGAGAAGATTTAAGCCTCTATCTATGTCAGTGTCAAATATGAAAATTGTGTAAATAAGTTAGTGCTAGTGTATAGTACAAAATAAAATTACACAATATGCAATTGTGAAATATATGTGCATCAATAATCCAGTCAGAACAATATTAAAGAAAAGTACAGAAAGGTGATGTAAATCAAATAGACCAATCACAATGTGGTCACTTTGCGATATACAATAAACTTGCAATATGAGATTAAATACGGGTACACTATCTTTACAACAATAACCATAAGTCAGGAGGAACCATCAGAGGGCACAAAAACCAAGATAAATGGAATCACAATCTGAATTTGGCAATAACATGGTCTCCAAAGGACATGGATTCAAATAGTACATATAAAAGAAAACAACAAACAACACACAGCATAACCTGTTTACCACTAGAAAATTCCAAACAGAGAATATGACTCCAAAATGTCAAAACAGTTCAATCTATGGTGATTGACAGGAGATTGATAGTAGTATGATTATCCCAATATACAACAAACAAAGTATTAGTAACAAGTGGTGCCCCTTAGATAAAAATATACCCAAATAAAAATAGATATATTACAATAGAGTGGACTATTTGCTGCCTTCCTATGCTTCTACCAGTGTACAGAGCCAAAAAGAACACAAAGGAAAAAACATGTATCTAAAGGAAAGCCCAAATCCCTCTATATAATAAAATATACAAATTTATTCAAATGATAAAAATATAGAGAAAGAGTAGTAATTCTAAAGAGTCCCGTGTGTACATGAATCTATAGAGTCTAATGCATATAATGGATGTATTTCAGTCAGAGTTCCTGAGACATATAACTTGTCTAATAAGCAATGCACTGAGGTGTCGACAATTTCAAAATTTTAAATATCTCCTTGAAAGAAGCACAGTGGAAAATGTCTTGAGGTGATATACGCACACCATCAGTGGTGGATAAATTCCTATATCCTCTCCCATCTTTTATAATGAGCTGCGGCTTTGTTGATCTCTATCAGCCGACTATTCTGCGGGCAGAGGGATATAATGAGGCAACGCCATCTTGCAATGATGAACTCACACTGTTAATGGTGGATACCCACTGATTATATTTGAGACAAAAAACGAAACACACTTTGGGTGAGATGTTCAGAAAGTGGTAGTAACTGAAATTGTTTGTAATTAGAATAAAAAAGTTCTTACACCATGAACCGTCAATTCTCAGACATCTTTTCATAATTTTTTCCATCAAATTCCACCATCTACGTCAAAGGGAAAAAGCCATCTTAAAAGTGGGTGTGGTTTAATCTTCCGTCATAATGTAAGGTATTTTCAGAAAAAATATTCGTTTGAAAGTAATTTTTTTGTCTGATTAACGTAATTTGCTTCCGACATAATAAAAATGGTCTAAACTTGGAGAAGAAAAATTAAAGTACCGAGAAGCAATTTTTCATTTCAAAGACAAAAAAAATTCTTTGTTTCTTTGAAAATGTACATTTCAAAGACAAAATCAAAGACAATTTTTAAGATAAGAATTTTTAATGGCACTATTCAATGAGATCTTCTTACCATCCTTTTTAATTCTTTAGATGAATTTTCAGACATGACGGATTTAATTCTGAAAAATATTGTCTCGCCCTTTGTGCAGTTGCTTGGTTGACTCCCAGGTCAAACAAGCTACGATTGTGTGTGGGGTAATTATAAAGCCACCTTCACTCAGCTATACAGGTATCTTGAAAGACATCAAACAGTGATATAATTTAAGCCTGTACTCATACTTGGCTTTGGCACAGGAGGTATACACCAGCCCAGGACTTAAAGTGCTTGTAAGGGAAATTCAAAACTGCTATCACTCGGTCAAAGCTGTTTTTGTAATTGAAACTCGTTTCTGTAGTTCAAGATGTTTTGTCTTCTTCCTCGCAAATGCAAAAAAGATTCTGGGCACTATAAATATAGTCATATTCTCCATTTACACTTTTCTAGTGCAAAACAGATTAAGCTGGGTGTTGTTTTTTGTTTTCTTTTATATGTACCACTTGATTCCATGTCCTTTGGAAATCATGTTAGTGGCAACTTCAGATTGTGATGTCTTTTATTGTGGTTTTTGTGCACTCTGATGATTCTTCCTTTCTTATGGCTATTGTTGAAAGTATAGTTTTATGTATTAAGTCTCATATTGCAAGTTTATTGTATATCGCAAAGTGACCACATTGTGATTGGTCTGTTTGATTTACATCACCTTTCTACACCTTTCTTTAATATTGTTCTGACTTGATTGTTGACGCACATATATTTCACAATTGTATGTTGTGTAATTTTACTTATACACCAGTGCTCACCTATCTACACATCTTTCATATATTATTTGTTACCATTTTTATTTAAATTAGAAATGCTATTGTTATTTAGCTTTATTTCAAATCCATAGAAACATCAAACTGCATTTTGGAGTCAGGAAGCAGTTATTTCACCCTCTTGGGGTTTAACTGTAGGTGGCTTCAAATAGGTTTCTTGTTGTCTACTGAATGAAGAAGGGTGATATGGCATAGGTTGAACTTGATGTATATGTCTTTTTCAGGACCATCAACTAGGTTACTATGTAACACTGCATGTATGAAAACTGGCCCACTCCACTGCAGATGCACACATACAGAGCCTAAACAATAAATAGATGTTTATAGCGCAAGCTGAGTCCCATAAACAAAAACAGATAAAAGACTGTCCCTGTTACACATACCCACACAGAGACTGACTAATTCCCATATATATACACATTGAATCTCCAAACCTGTGCACACACAGGCTGACCATCAACAAATATACAAACATACTGGCCTAAAACACATACACACACAAAGAAAATTACCACCTCACATACATGCAGTCACTGAGAGGTTGATGGGCTAAGAGGAAGAACTGGAGCAATTCGGAGCAAGATAATTGAACCATAGGAGACAAATAAAAATTCCCCAAATCATATTAATTCAAATGGGGTGTTTAATCCCTGGAATTGAGGTTTCCAAAGCATTTCTTTTCAATGTATTTGAGACCTCTCTATCATTCAAGGGGTTAAAAGGGCCATTTAAATCAAAGGGCTTTTTTTATATTTCCCATATCACACCTCCCAACATTTCAAATGGTCAAAGAGGGACACTTTTGTTTTAGGTGGTGTTACTGGGAGTGTAGCTGGTGGGCAGTGGCATTACCAAGAATTTATAGGTGATGTCATGACCTACTGACACCTCTTCATGTAACTTAATAAATTATCTAGAGCAGCACCAAAGTATTTTATATACATAGACTAATTTATAAACACATATTATGATGTTTAAAGAATCATTAATGTGAGTTGTATGGCTGTGGATTAATGTGATACACTTATATGTACACCACACAGCCTGATCTCCTAAAAAGAAGGACACCATGGTGGGAAAGAGGGACAGAGGGATTTGAGACTCAAAGAGGAACTGTCCCTCCTATAGAGGGACACTTGGGAGGTATAACATTGGTTTTCACCAGATTTGCTCCATTTGCTCCAGTACATAGGCCAATGACAATCAAACAAATGCACACTGTCATCAACAAAGTTCAGCAAATCTGCAGTACATGACTATCATAAAAACTATGGTTTTCCATAATGTAAATGTAAATTTGCAAAGTAAATTTGCAAAGTTATGCCATGTGTTTTTGATTGATTGCAAATATAACCTCGCAAGGGCTTTCTGTGTTTCATTTATCACATGCCACTAATTGTGAGCAATGGTTCCTCTAACAGAATGGGGATTGTACAAAATAGTGCATGAGCTGATTACATAGATGTTTGGTAATCTAGTACTTGTGCCTGTGTTTATGTAAAAGATACATTAGTGCACAACTCTTACAGAGCAAAACATCTATGCAAAGAAACCGTTAAAGCTGCCCCTATAGAAGGTGCAAGGAAAAGGAGGAATTGTACAAGCGGCACAGTTCACCCATTTTGCTTCACAAAAAGAGTTTGGTGTTAGGAAGGCACATTGCACAAAAGAAGTTATTTGCATATATACAACAGCTGAGATCTGTACATACCCTTCAGTGTGTGCTTATGATATTGGTATATTTGGTAGAAAAATGAAAAATATATTCTGTTAAAGCTGACATTGAGCTCTCACTTACACAAGCAAAAGTAGGGGAAGTCAGGATTAAAGGGATAGTAATACTTCATTATTACTAGCCCCCATGTTATAGCCCTTGAAATTCTGAATTCAACGATACCAGCGGCATCTCTCAAACCTTTATGGTTTGAGAGATATCCACTTTTCAAAGTTCTCTCTCCTTCTCTCTCCCCTGACGTCAGCATTCTATCTGACAGTAGGGGAATCCGGTCCCGGGACCAGCGGCGGCTCTGCAGCAGTGCTGAGATCTTGTTATAGAAACAGAAATCCTTCACTAAAATGGTCTTCTATGTGTGCTTGCAAACCAAGCCTGCATGGGGGATAGTAATAATGAAGTATTACTATCCCTTTAAGATAGTAAGGCCGCTTTTACATGAGCAACAAAACTGATGCACCCCTGAAGCCCCACAGGCCTTTATGCAGACCTTCCTGACTACAACTTTAATGCATTCCCTGAGAATTATGGTCTTTAGTACAATTACACAAGGTGATAATTACCTGTGAGGAAGGCACCATAGTCCAGCCTGTTACCTTTCAATAAGGGTGTCATAACCAATGCAGCACCACTAAGTTGATGTGACCCCCATGTTCACTGCCCCGTACTTTGCAAATAATACCTCATTGTAACGTTATTATCATGTCAGTTGTGTTATCTTATGCGTCATTAACAAAGCAAGTGAAGTTAATGTTTGTGCAGTTAACATTTGTATCACAAACATTTTAGCTTCTTTCTAACTGAAAACTTAACATTGGCCTTTTTTTGCCTTTTAATTTGTTTATATATTCTATACAAGGTTCTTTTCTTTCAGGTGCAAGATAGTTAGAGTTTCAGTGATGATATACTTGTTAGGAAAACAGATGCACAGAAATAGTATGTCAGCCCACATCCTTTTCTTAAACCATAGTCTGGTCTGTTGTAAAGCAAAACCAATTCTATATAATAATTCACTAGGATGTTTGTCAGAAGCCATCATGTGTAATAGAGACTGCCCGTGTTCATGCAGTCTCTACTGAGCATGATTGCATCGCGTGGAGCAGTGAGGTAGCGGCCGCTTAACCCTTCGAGTGCCAGAGGGGTATGCAACGCATTGCAAAGCAATGTGTTGCGTACCCCTCTGGCACTCAAAGGGTTAACATTACCCGGACCTTGGACCTTACACTAATAAATAATAAAGAAGGTTTAAGATTTTCACTTTTCAAACTGAAGATCATAGACTGTATTAATTAAGCTAAATAGGTGCAAACCAACTGCAAAGCAAAATTCCACACATTCCAAATTATTTAAACGAGGATTTTAACTCTGAATGCTAGATTGTGAAGCAATGCATTGAAGACGTCTCCAGCATTCAGGAGGTTAAAGTCCCCATTTAGATAAATAGGAATTTTCATTTCTCTTTTTCTGCCCACAGGTGTTCCTTAGGGATTTCTTTTTCTCCCTATCTGGCAGAACCTCCACCTTCAGGGGATATGCTGTTCCTCCGGATTCAGTCTTTCATGTCCATTCTGGACCAATGCAGTTAGATATCCTTTTCCAGAAACCTTTCTTTTTTTTCTCTGGATGACCTTCAGAAAGGGCTTAATCTTAGCTCTGTAAATGTCCAGATATTTTGCACTCTCTGTACTTTTTCAGAGGCTTATCTCCTTATTACCTGATGTGTAAACCTTTTTGCAGTGAGTGGCTTATGCCTACCCAGTCTTTTTGAGCAGCAGGTACAACACTAGTGGCTGCAGGTACAGCATTGGTGGCACTGGCAGCAGGGGCAGCACGTCTGGCAGCAGGTACAACACTAGTGCCTGCAGGAACAGCAATGATAGCACTGGCAGCAGGGGTAGCACGTCTTGCAGCAGGCACAGGCAATTGACCTGTCCTGCTCTCACTAGTACTACCCTTTTCCTCTTCCTTCCCATTACCTTTTCTTCCTTCCTTCCCATTCCCTTTTCTCCCTCCCTTTGCATTAAATTCCCCAAGATCCCTTGGGGTGATTTAGGGGGACTGGACAGCATTAGTTCAGTACTGCTAGTCACTTCCTCCTCCTCTTCCTCCTCAGACTCAGTGGACACATAATAAGGGTCCTTCCAGTTCCTCTTTTTGCTGCTCAAAGTGATAGCAGTCACTATGAGCCTCTCCTGCCTCAATTTTTCCAAAATATCACAGCAGAACAGCACAGCATGTCTATCTCGCTCTGTAGCTGCTTCTATAGTGTCTGCCTGCTGCAAAAACGTCATGGTTTTATAGCGGAAATGCAAAAACAACGTAAATCAATGGGCGGAAACTTTCTAGCCTTTGAAAAAATAGTGGACGATTTTGGCCAATGGGTGAAAGATGCAAAAATTTTAACCTCTAGTTTTACAGGGGATTTTCCCACGAAAAAGCAGATAACAATGTGGTTTTAGCAAAACTTCTCGTGGGAACACGGCGACAACTTTCGCCCATCCCTACTCTTTACCTGCAGTAGCTTGTGTTTTTTTTTCCATTACTTGGTTTTGTGCATAGGTGTCAGTTGACACCTGAGATTGTATTTCTTTCAATTGCTCTCTTTTAGAACTGATCTGTGTTTTAAGGGGTTTTACTCTCCCTCCCAAGAATCTTGGTGGCTAGCTTTGGCATATCCCCATGTCCATGTTTCTTAAGTTCCACATTGGTTGAAAAAGAAAATGGGATTTTTGTATACTTAGTGATAAATCCTTTCTCTTAGTCAATGTGGAACACAGGGTTTCACTCCTGGAAAAAAAATAGTTGATTGGATTCCTGGGTAGGGGGATCCTTTGGGTTCTCTGATTCATGTGGCCCCTTTCCTGCCTCGCTCCTGTTTTCAGTCTTTGCTATTCATTAATACTGACCATATCTGGTGGAGGTAATGTGGAGTAGGTTGGGAGTCTCCGCCTCCACAGAGCTTTTTTAGGCAAATGCACTACCCTCCTGGCCATAGGATACATTAGCCCATGGATCATGTGTTCCACATGGACTAAGAGAAAAGTCTTTATTGGTAAAAAAAAAAATCTCCTTTTTGGACACATAGCATTTTAATCACAGAGCCAGGTAAATGTTTTGAAGCCTGTTGCATTTTTTCTGGCTCTGGAATTCAGTCAGAGTTAAAAGAGGAACTGTCACCAAACATGACCCTTCCCCCCCGCCCCAAATCAATAGCTTACATTCTCAGTATATCAAAGAGGCATGTTTCACTTACTAATTTATTTCACTGTAGGTGAAACCATAAGCCAAATGTTGAGCCGAGATGAGGAGAAAATGATGCCAATTGTGACAGCGCTCTTCCCGTCATTTGCCTCCCCTTTTCCTCCAGTAGTGTGTCTAAATAGCTGCCTGTAGGCAGCAGTGACATGAAGGAGCAAGACGGTCAATTAATACACTTATCATTGCAGGACGTTGCTTTTTACTGTGTATTCATTGCCCAGCTTGATCCTTTATGTCAATTCTGCGTGCTGGTAGCTGTTTAGACACACGTCTGGAGGAAAAGGGGAGGGTGTGCTGCAGGCAAGATAAACACAGGACTTTGTAAGTGATTTTTTTTTTTTAAAAGGAGCAATTAAAAAAAAAAAGATGACTTGTTATTGGTTTTCTTCCTTCCATTTTCATATGGGGGCAAGATGTAGGCAGGTGGTAGTTCCTCTTTAAATAGGGGCATATTGACCATGATGTTATTGCAGGATTGGGAAAAATATGGATGATATGGCTCCTGGAACTCCCAACCCGAAGAGGTAATATATTGTAATGGAATCCAGTCCAATGCTTTTCCAATACTAAAGCAGAAAGTGCAAAGTATTAGAAGGAAATTGCCATTCTCACTGATTTCAATGTGGTTAAAACTTGGGGCAAAAATTGAACTTATGAGTTAATTGCCTCAGAAGGTTAAAAGTGCTATTTTTCATTTTTGCTTTCATTACAAAATGTTTTGAACATCGCAGTCCCTCACTTCCATAGTAATAATTAGTAACACTGTCAACACCTTCACTCATTCCCATACAACATAACCCACATCAGAGGCATTGAAGCCTCAATGCAAAACATCACAGGAGGTTATGCTTGTATATATATTTAGGTCAAAGTCAATGAGAAAAGAGGAAATAGTCTGCGAACCAAATTTAAATTTGCATGATTCATACAGGTATGGCCTGCTTTTCAGGTTAAGGTAGGGTGCTGGAGAACAACTACAGCAGAAAAACAGGTTAGTTCATCAGTAGGGATGGCCGAAAACTTTTGCCTCAAACCAAAATGGCACTTTCTGCTTGGCAAATAATTTCCAGCCAAAATTGCAGTTTTTCCATTTTTTCACCTAGCTCATTCCAATGAAATCAATGGGAACATTGAATTTACACACAACAGATAGCAAATATTTTAGTTCCCAAAAGCATTGTAGAAAAGAGGCAGGAGGGTGCCTTTGTTGGTGGATTGTGGGGAAAGAATCAGTTGAACAGGGAATATTTTGAGGGGTTTGTTTACTGGGATTGGGGGGCAGTTAATAAAAAATAAATCTTAAATACAATTAAAAATACCCCATTAGACATTGTGTAAAAGGGGTCTCAGGAGGGTGCCTGTGTTAGTGGGTGGAGTCTGAGGAAAGAATCAGTTGAACAGGGATTTTTTTTGAGGGGGTACAATGGTTTAGGGAGGACAGTATCACGGTGTCCGTGATTGCTCTTCTATTGTGTCTATCACCAGTAGGGGGCTCCCTATTGGCTGGCTATCTTCAGCCCGCCCTGTATTGCCTATTTAAACCTAGCTTGGGCACCCTTTGGTTGCCCTTTCGTGTTGTCTCTATGCTGTTTGAGTCTACACCTTGTTCCTGAGTATCCTGGGCCCCTGCTGTGTTCCTGCGACCTGTATCCATCTTGTTCCAGTGTTCCAGTCGTATTGTTCCTGCCTCCGTCTGATCCGGTTGAGCCACCTCTTCCTGCTGCCAGTCGCCGCCGTTGTTCTTGATTCCGGTTGACTGTCTGCCTGCTGGTTCCTGCTTCCATCTGCTGGTTCCTGTCCTGATTGTCTCCAGTTAGCTGACGTTCCTGAGTCACCTCGGCGACATTTCTATCTTGCCGGTTTACAGTACGTGGGTACTGGTTGCTTGACAGCTACCCGGCTGTCTCTGTATGTTAGCGTTCCACGTACAAGGTACAGGTTCGCTCCTCTAGCCATCCGTCTGTCTCTGTATGTTAGCATTCCACGTACAAAGTACTGGTTCGCTCCTCTAGCCATCCGGCTGTCTCAGCATTGTAAGCGTTCCACGTACAGGGTACTGGTTCGCTCCTCTAGCCACCCGGCTGTCTCAGTATTGTAATCGTTCAACGTACTGGGTACTGGTTCGCTCCTCTAGCCACCCGGCTGTCTCAGTATTGTAAGCGTTCCACGTACAGGGTACTGGTTCGCTCCTCTAGCCACCCGGCTGTCTCAGTATAGTAAGCGTTCCACGTACAGGGTACTGGTTCGCTTCTCTAGCCACCCGGCTGTCTCAGTATTGTAAGCGTTCCACGTACAGGGTACTGGTTCGCTCCTCTAGCCATCTGGCTGTCTCAGCATTACCGCGTTCCACGTACAGGGTACTGGTTCGCTCCTCTAGCCTCCCGGGTGTCTCAGTATTGCAAGTGTTCCACGTACAGGGTACTGGTTCGCTCCTTTAGCCACCCGGCTGCATTTCAGGATTGATAGCGTTCCATGTACAGGGTACTGGTTCGCTCCTCTAGCCTCCCGGCTGTCTCAGTATTGCAAGCGCTCCACGTACAGGGTACTGGTTCACTCCATTGCTAATTAGCATCATGGCATTCCATCTGTGAGGGCACTGGTTATCTCCTCATCCATCCGCAATCCTTGCTGCTGATGGCGCACTAACTGACTTAGCCTCTTGTCTATGTAGTGACTGTTGCTCCATCTTCCAGTCACTGAGGCTTGTGGTTACCTTATCTCCTGTCACTGGCTGCCTTGCCCGGTATATGGTAAGGCCGGTAGAACCTGTCCTGTCTCATGGGTTGCCTTACCCGGTATCGGCAAGGCCGGTAGAGCCGGTGTTATCTCACGTTAATTGGCTGCCTTGCCCGGTAAATGGTGAGGCCGGTAGAACCTGTCCTGTTTCCTTGGGTTGCCTCACCCGGTATTGGCGAGGCCGGTAGAGCCGGTGTTTATATCCTGTCAATTGGCTGCCTTGCCCGGTATATGGTAAGGCCGGTAGAACCTGTCCTGTTTCCTTGGGTTGCCTTACCCGGTATTGGCAAGGCCGGTAGAGCCAGTCTTTATCTCCTGTCCAGCGGCTGCCTCGCCCGGTATTTTGGCAAGGCCGGTAGAGCCTTAACTCACAAGTTCTAATTCCTTGGCTGCCTTGCCCGGTATATTGGTAGGGCCGGTAGAGCCAACACTGCTATTGTTTGCATTATTCCTGTCTAATAAAGATATATGTGTGTACATGTATGATGCCCTAAGGGGTTACATTAACTTTTCAATAAAGTTGTGTTTTACCTAATCCTGCGTCTAAGAGTCTTAACAAACCATGACAGACAGTTAATAAAAAAAAAATTAAAAATGAAATAGGAATTGGTATGTAACGTGACACCCAACCCCCCCGACATAACTTGAACACTGATACTTGATAGGAGAGAGTATTTTGTAGAGGATGATTTGTAAGGTTTGTTGTTAGAGGCCCAAACCCTGAAGAAACATTGATCTGTAGGACTTAGACTTATTACATGCCCAAGCCCTGAGGAAACATTGATTTGTAGGACTTAGGTTTGTTTGGCACAAGCCCTAAGGAAACATTGATTTGTAGGACTTAGGCTTGTTAGAAACAAGCCCCCCAATTTTTTTTTTTTTGAAGCACAAGCCCTGAGGAAAAAAATGCCCTACTGGTCTAGAGCCAGCAGGTCATGTCTTGTTGGCCAGTGGCCACTGTCAAATGCCTTAATGTACATGTGGATTTTGTGACTGCTGTTCTTGCTGCTGCTGCTGAGTTGTTTAACCCCTTAAGGACCCATGACAATCCTGGACCATCATGGGTTGTTATACCCTTAAGGATACCCTGGGCTCCCCGCACGTCTTCACGCCATTCGGGGAGTCCGGAATCGGATTCAGCAAAAAAAAAAAAAAAAAAAAGGTCCCTAGTCCTTAAGTGACCGCCGCGTGCATGCACGCCGGTCCTTAAGGGGTTAAGCAGCAGGATGATTAGGAAGCTCAAAGGGAATGGGATCAACAACAACAGTAACATGGGTAATGGATGATGAGGCAGTAGCAGCACCATAACTAGCCCCCACCACTTCAGGTATACGTGGAGAAAAGAAGAAGTTGGTCAATAATTCTTCTCCAACTGCCCCTCTTCCAAAATCATGGGTGTGTTGTTACAAGAATAGAAATGTTTCCATTGAGAGTAGGAACTGTGCCTCTCATCAGCAACTGCAATGTGCACAGTGTGTGTGGTGAATAACACCTGGCACAACTCTATCCAAACACCATGACACATGAAACCAACTACTGCTGCTGTAACTATGCCCCTTGTCCACACCCTGCTAAGAGTAAAAACACATGACAACTTGCTGACAGTTTAGTAGTAATGATGAACCCTCCCTGCCACCATCTTAACATATTCTGCGGGATGGAATTTCCTCAGATGCCGTTTGATGCCCTTCTTGTGTTTCTCCTCCACCACACTGCCATTTGTGGTCAGTGCACCACACAGTGTGCAATGGGTGGACACGAACTGCCACACCCTAACATCTAAAGAGTGGCTATCATTTGGTGGGGGTGGTAATGATGAAAGAGGTGGATTGGCAGAAGATGTAGGTACCCTAGAGGAAGAAGCTAGTTGTTTCGCTCATCACTGAACTTACAGCCTCTGCCTGGGTTTCTATATTCTTCCACCTCTTTGATCTCCGCCTTGTCTCTTGTTGCCTTTCTGGACAGCCTGGGGGTACAGTAAGAGCGGTGCTCGATTTCTGTGCTGGGTGTTTGGCTTTAACATGTATATCATAAATATCCTGGTGTCTGTGTTTCATGTGTGTTTTCAAGGCGGTTGTGCCAAGGTGTGTTCCCTTCTTTCCCCTTCTCAATGACTTGTCACAAATTGTGCACAGTGCCATTGTTGATGACTGCACTGTTTCTGCCCCAAGAGAAAAATAGTCCTACACCCATGACTTCAGGGGGGAGGGAAAAGGTGGAGAAGAATGGCCTCTTTCTTCTTCTCATCCACATTCCCACAACCGCTAACACCAACCACATCAATTTCTTCCTCCTCACAGTCACTAGTAATATGATGATTACCTCCTCCTTCACTCCTAAAGCTAACAAGCTGCTAGACCTTCTTAGTAGTAGTACTAGCACTGGTGAGACTGCTTGGGGATGGCAAGTGTGACTTAAGGTCCCCTGCTGTTACACTTGGCATCATCTTCTCCTCCCCCCCCCTCCTGAGTATTAGAAGACACACGGGCAGCAGGTTTAACACTGGTGGCACCAGGGGCAGCAGGTCTGACTACAGGCATAGTACTTATGGCAGCAGGTTCAGCACTGGCAGCAAGCACAGCACTGGTGGCAGCAGGCGCAGCACGTCTGGCAGCAGGCACAGCATGTCTGGCAGCAGGCAGAGCACATCTGACAGCAGGCAAAGGCAGTTGACTTGTCCTGCTCTCACTACCAGGGTTGTCGCTGGGGGGGGCTAAAGGGGCTGAAGCCCCAAATGTAGCTGTGGCCAGCCCCGAATTGTATGGCCACTCAAGTTCCTACCAAGGGATGGCCACACTGCTTTGCTAGGATATTCCTCTCTCATTGGCTGCCAACGGTGTATGACAGACTGTGCGGAGAGTAGCAGTAATGAAACATCACCGCAGACAGCAGGAGGAGCAGTGCAGTGTACGAGCTACAAGCCAGGCTGAGGAAGCCTTATTGAAAAGTAGAGTGTTCTCAGGCTAATGTTCGTAACATTGCGGCAGCACACGAAGAGCAGGCAGAGATGGAGGCCACAGAGGCCCAACTCAACTCATCTCATTCTCATATCTTTCCTGAGAGGCAGCACGGCATCTGTTGAGCCGGATGAGGGTAAAGATATACAGTGGGGTCTGGGATATGTTGTATCTTTCCATTAAACAAATGTTTCACTAATATCTTGTTACTAAACAGTACGTAAGTGACACTGGCATGCTATATTTCAGAGACATCTGCAAAGGAATACAAAATAGAGCAAATATAAAATATTATAGAATTGTACAACTGTTTCAGGTTTTTTTCCTTGACAATGAAAATGCTGGTTTGTATTTGAAACTTTACAAAGTATTTAATGCAAATAATGCATTATACATATATATGCGGTCAGAGATTGAGTGTTATAGTTGTTTGAAAGTTTCAATGTAAAATGCATGATAAAGTAGGCAAAAAATGACCTGTCATTTCCCTCACATTGCTCCACAGCAATAATACTGCAGTATTCGGGACCATTAGTATACTCCTACCCACTTCAGTTGAAGGTTGTGAAAGGGCTGGCTGGGCTATTTTTTATGTTTAATATCCAATACATATTTATTTACTGTTTACCATAATATGTACACACATATATACATACCATACACACAATCTGGTCTAAATAGAGGAGGAGAATGGCAGGACAGCGCAACAAGGGGCAGGGGGAAGACATACATATATACAAATAAAATATAAGCTTATGGGCAGTATGTTCATAGGGATAACGGCCAAAAAAAGTTGTATGAAAGACAAAAATAAGTAATTGAATGCATAAACTACATATTTTCTAAAAAAGTATACAACAAAAAACTAGTAATGTCCGTTGTGTACAACACAACTCCAGAATTACCGGGCAAAGGGGTGGGGCAAGGGCGTGGTTAAACTATTCTCCAGTGTCATACAGAGGAAAAGAAAATTTGTCATATGCAACGACAAAAAAATGTCTTGCAAAAGACAAAATTTTGTATGTTAACCCCTTCGCGTCCGGTGATGTACCTGGACTACCACTCTGGTCCAGTACTTAAGGACCAGTGACGGTCCTGGTACGTCATGTACTCCTGCAGGATCGCGGTGAGTAATACCAGGGACTGAATTTGATTGCTTCAAGACCGGAGCGATCTCTTTCAGTCCCTCCATTCAGCGTGCCGCCCCACGTGATCAGTCACGTGGGGCGGCACGCTGAAATTCCATATCTGGTCCTTAAAGGACCACACACCCCAGGACCGCTGGTCATTAAGGGGTTAAGGAAAAAGTGGAGGGAATGTGAAGTTCTGAATGTCAGAATTTTTGTCTTTAGTTAAGATATTTTTGTCGTTAGATAAGACATTTTTGTCTTTACATACGGCAATTTCAGTCAGGACAAACAATATATTTCCGATCACAACTGACAGCCTCTGAAAATATTAATGAGCCTATCGACACTGTACTTACAAACGACAATAGCTATTTTGCTACTTCTTTGAACAAATGGCCCCATGTGTAGTATTATGGTATAAAATAAACAGCAAATAAATATTTATTGAATATTAAACATAAAAACATTTTCTGACAGCCCTGTCTCAACACTCAACTGAAGTAATTATGAGTACTAATGGCCCTGAAGTACTGCAGTTGTATTGCTGTGAAGCAATATGATGATACACATCTATATATCCTACACACACAGTCTGATCCCCTAAAAAGAGAAGGGGAATGGCAGTGGAGCAATGTGATGACACGTCTACATACCACAAACACAGCCTGATCTCCTAAAAAGAGGAGGGGAATGGCAGGACAGCTTAACAAGGTGCAAGGGGAAGACACTACACACATTTAAGTGTATATGCGTGCATATGTGATTATCGTCAATACCCTTTGTGTTGGACACGCTATGGAATTTTACCATGGGCTCTAGCCCCAGATCTTTTTTTGGAACCTAGCATTGCCCCTGCTCACTACTACCCTCTTCTTCCTCCCTTGACATTCATTTCCCCATGATCCCTAGGAATGATTTAGGGGGACTGGCCAGCATTGGTTCTGTAGTGCTCACTTTCTCTTCCTCAGACTCAGTGGACACATAAGGGTCCTTCCAGTTCCTCCTTTTAATAGTTTAAAATTTTCTCATAGTCATAGTAGTCACTATGAGCCTCTCCTGCCTCCATTTTACAAAAAGATCACAGCAGAACAGCACATCTGCCTTTCTCTGTAGCTGCTTCTGTTGTGTTTGTCTTCCTGGAATACGTCACGTTTTTATAGCGAAAAAACTAAAACATGTTAATCAATGTGTGAAAACTTTCTATCTGTTGAAAAAATGGCAAATCATTTTTGCCAATGGGTGAAGAATGTAAAGATTTTAAAAGGGAACTATCACACCGATACAAGTTTACCTTATTGTAATCCTCATCTAGAGATAAGCTTTAATCGCTTGTTATTTTTGTGAAAAAAGCATGCTGTGGTGAAATTTACATTATTAAAAACTAGCTGAAGAGCCCATGTACACGGGCCACATTGCCACCCAGCAACGGCCGAGGTGCAGTTATGCACAGTAGAGACTGCCCGTACCGCAGCTGATAACGGAGCGGGCCGTTCCAAATTCAGACCGTAGTCCCCTCTCTGTGCACCCTCAGTGCGCAGAGAGGACTACGGTCTGAATTCAGAGCGGCCTGCTCCGTTATCAGCAGCGGCACAGGCAGTCTCTACTGCTCATGACAGCTTCTGGCAAACATACATTTATTATATAGGATTAGCCATGGCCTTACTTCTGGACAGACTGAGATTACAGCTCTGTACTGCAGTCTGTCAATCTTCTTCTGTTCCTCCCCAACTATTGTCGCTTTCCAAACTTCCCCGATGACGGAGGATTCCTCCTTGTAAGCTGGTTGGAACACGACAATACTTGGTAAGGGAACAGGAGAAGATTGACAGGCTGCAATACAGAGCTGTAACTGCAGTTTGTCCTTAAAGGAGCAGGACATTTTTTTTATGAAAAAACATATATTGTAGGGCATTTCCTGTTGAGTAACATAAGTGTGCTCCCACTGCTGACAGATTAATATTTCCAGAGTTATTACAGTTTAAACATGTGTTTATTTACATTAGCAGCCCCATGTAGTGGTCAAATTCCAATTAGTTATTCTGTTTCATTCTAATGGAGAGGAAAGTCAGTGACATACAGTTCTCCATAGAATGTAATAGACACTGCCTGTCACTTCCTGTCAGTTAGAACTATCAGGAAGTAAACGCACAGTACATTCACTTCTGATTATTTAAACTTTTGTAACTTCTGAATAAAACAACTGACAGCAGTGGGAGTGACCTTGTTTTACTGAACAGGAACAGCTCTATAACATATACATTTTCATAAAAATAAAGTTTACTGCTCCTTTAAGTAAGGCCCCGGATCATTTTTAATAATGTAAAGTTTTAACAAAAAAAAAAAACAAAGATTAAAGCTTATCGTTATATGAGGATTACAATAAGGTAAATTTATATAGGAGTGATAGTTTCGCTTTAATAGTTGTTTTTAAATCTGATTTTCCTGCAAAACAGAAGACAACAATGTGGTTTTCGGCAGATTTTTTCACGGGAACTCGACGGGACATTTCGCCCATCAAAAGGAATATGTGTAGTAAAATGGGATAAATGTGAAAATATATAGTTCTTTATAAATATAGAGAAGCTCAAACCCTTTGAGTGCCAGAGAGGTATACAAGGCATTACAATTCTGAGACAAATCAACCGATTCATAGGAGACAAATAAAACTATTTATGTTTAAATGGTGCTTTTAACCTCTGAAACGTTAGAAAAGCCTTCAGTGCAATTGTAAGCAATGCATTGAAGACATCTCTAGGATTCAAAGCGTTAAAATTCCCTTTTAAATCAACAGGATTTTTGTAACTTTTTTTGTCCTCTATGGAGTAGTTAGTTTGTTCCAGAATTTCCCCATTTTTCTTAGTACATCAGTCTCAGTGTGTGCTTTTTTTCACATTTTTTTCAAGTGGGCAGGGAACAATATTACTGGAAATTGCAAGGGATTTCCCTGTATTGGTAGAACAGAAGAAGCTTGTATTATGTGCAAATAATGAATTACATCATACCATAGAAATAGAATTTTAGCTGCATGGTATCTTAGCTCCTTTGTGTCCATAGGTTAATAGATAGATAGATAGATAGATAGATAGATAGATAGATAGATAGATAGATAGATAGTAAAAGACCTCACTCTACTGACTGAACAGCGCTAATCCCACTGGCTCCTTCCCTTTTAGGTGCAAAGTTAACCCATTAGGATCCATGGGACTGCAGGAACTCCACATAGCATGCTGTACCTTATGCAAATAAGCTTGTTCACCATACACTCCCTGAGGAAGCCACATCAGCTTCCTATCCTACTGCTGGTATCTTTATCCCAACAGTGTCAGCTAATGTGAGCCCTGTGTCTTAAAGACACAGGGTTAACTTAAAAGGGACAAGGGCAAGCTCCTGTACTTGCCTCAATTTGAGGGAACAGGCAGTTGCTGACAGTCTGTACCTCCAATAAAAAAAACGTTGAAATATAGTTAAAAACATTAATATATTTATATATATATATATATATATATATATATATATATATATATATATATAATAAAAATACATTTTTATATTTATATATATATGTGCATGTTACACTTTTAATCCCATAATTTCATAACCTACACATATTGGATATTTTTCAAAACACGAGAACTAATGGAATTTGTTTAAGGGTATTTTTGACATTGTTTGTATGCAAACAATAAGGGGAAGAAGCCATGCACATCCATGGGAGGGGGCACTTGCCTGAGGCCAGATTAACCAGGGGCAGGTATTTCAGTGTTCCAGAGTCACATGAAGTAGGGTTGCCGATCCAACTTCTTCAGGTCTGAAGGGGAATCCAAAAATGAAGGGAGCTGGCAGCTGTGCAGTGCTGAAGTGAGCAGCCTTGTCTGCCTACACCACCTTATTGATGTAGAAGGGAAACTCACAAGTTCTCCCTGCTATGGAGAAATAAATGTATCACTTATTGACATACCTGGGAACTTCTTGTTGGGGTTGTCCAGAGGAGGGCCCTGTGGTGCCAGTGAGGGGAGAGAAATGATGCGATTTGCATCATAAACGGGTGAGGTTTAATCGTGAGTGGGGACTGGACTTAAAAACACAAAAAATAGCTAGAATAAACTGGGGAAGGAGGAGAAGAGGGTGAGGAGTGGGAGGAACAGGGTGGGATTGAGCACATGGGCAGTGTTTCATCAGAAACTCCCCACATTCGGAGAATCGGCCTCTGCCCCGGAGACCCGGTAATTCAGTGTCAAAACAGGAGTCTCTGGGGCAAAACCGGAGAGTTCCCAGGTATGCTTATTGTAGGATGTAGTGTGGTCATCTGTGGAATGTGTTCTCTTATATAGTCATTAGTCTCTCTACCAACTCTGAAAAGCTTTGCTGTCTGCCCTTTAGACCTTATTGCACTGGAGCCTGATATGTGATATGGCAGAAAGAATTGTAGTCAGTCTGTACAATAGAACACTCATTCCACAACTGATCGCATCTACAGAGTGAGTGAATTGCTGATCACCCTCTGTTTACCTTCTATCTCTCCCTGCCACTTCCTATCTTCCCCCTTCCTACCTTCTGTTAACTTCACCCCTGACAATTCTTCTGTCTATGCCCACACAAACCTTTTCTATCTCCTCTCCCAGCATACAAGTCATCTCACTGATACATACGTACACAGATAACAGTGGAGCAGTCAGGTTCAAACCAGCTGCACTATAGGAGTCAAATGATTATGCATATTAATTTAAATTAAGCGTTTCACTTTTTGAATATTATAGAGGTATCTAGCACTCAAGTGGTTAAAAGCCCCATTAAAATCAATAGGAATGTTAGAATTTTTTACTTTTCACTATGGTGTAATTAGTTTGCCCCAGATTTCTCCAGCTTTGCCTTTATACCCAGTGTGCAGGTAGGGGACTGTATAGGTGACTTTGTAGGCACACCCTGATATAATAAGGAAAAAGTGGAGCAATTCTGGAACAATTTAATGGCACCACATCAACACGACAAAAACATTTCCTAAATTCTCATTCTATTACATGGAGCTTTTAATGTATTCATTGCCACAGAGGTTACAGTCTTATTTGCCCATAGATTCTATTACAGGTGCTAATTTTATCTCTGCTTTTATCTCCAGTTTTCTCCATAGACTTCAATAGGAAAATGTTTGCTAAAATGGGTGTTAACATTTAGCACCTGTGATAGAATCTAGCCCCAGATGAGCTGCTGTCTCTCATATATGTGTATACCAGCTTTGGGCATACGTCTGTACAAAATTTAAAAGGAAATTCTGGATATCCCCCGGTGTAAAATTACAGCTGGCAAATTATAATTATCATACTTTAAGATTCAGGATATACGTGGGGGACTGTGTCAACTAATCTCTCAGTTCAAGTAGCCCATTACTTGTCATGGTAACATTTATATCTAAACATAAGGCCACTACCCAGGTAAAGCCACCTATACCTTTTATGCAAGATTGTACTTCTCAAAATGTACATCTTTTAAATTACTAATTGACACCTTGCTTCTCAACATTAATATTACTTATAAAATTAACAAAAGGGGGGCTGGGATGCTGAGCTGGTGCAATAGTAGAAATGGGTCATTAGGGTTAAGGGTTAATATTACATCTACCCTGGTTCCAACCCTGTTTTGGTTATGACCTGCACATAATATGTGTAATTATTTGTGCCTATGGCATCTGGGACGTAACTTTTGACATACACTTAAAGACCTACACTGATTTTGGCTTTGTCTCCTTGGAAACATTTTTGCGGACAACCCTGAGGGGTTTCTAAACCACAGAATAAGCAAATATATATGCTTTATTCATTTCAAGTGATGCACTATACCATCTCTTTTCTCTCTATAATGTGAAAAAAAAGGGTTTAATGAAGGTTTATTTTCATGATTTTCATACCTGGAGACTCTCAAGGGTTGGCCTTGAGATCCAGGGTTTTGACCAAAATCTCAAGATCTCAAGGTGAAGGGACAAATGCTAAGGGTAGAAGAGGCTGGTGTTTCATAGTATATTATCAGATGAGAACTGGTACCATGTTAGCTGTAGATATACAGGAGGCAAATATAGTCAAGATGATTCCTTTATTAGCTAACTAAGCGGATTTAAAATGCAAGCTTTCAAGACCTCTTAGGCCTCTCCATCAGGCATGTTATTATCTATACCAATTAACTGCCTGGTAAGTCTCTACATCAGTGCCATTTCTATCAGAAAGGTATAGGGACAAGACCCACTTGTCTTGTATGGGTATCCTTTTAAAACATTGCACACAAAACAGAGTGCAATGTGACGGCGCTATAAACATGTCGCCGTGATTAAAAGGGCGACATGAGTCTCTCACCCTGTCAGAAAAGCTCAAGGTTCTCATGTCGCGGGTATTAAACAGCGCAGCTTCCAATATGTGAATAATGGACCTGGACCTGCAAACCTGCTCCGGCCTCTCTCTCCCCCTTAAACATTGCAGCTTCCAATATGTGAATAATGGACCTGGACCTGCAAGCCTGCTCCAGCCTCTCTCTCCCTTAAACAGAGCAGCTTCCGATATGTGAACAAAGGACCTAGACCTACAAACCTGCTCTGGGCTCTCTCTCCCCTTGTCTGTAGTCATCAAGCAGCTCAGCTCTGCTCCAGGCTATGTGTGCAGTGCTGAGCTGCTGAGCTGCTGAGCTGCTTGATAACTACAGATAAGGAGAGAGAGAGCCTGGAGCTGGTTTGCAGGTCCAGGTTCACATATTAATAAACAATCTGAGTTCATTAATTGCCCAGGATGGGAGGCAGACTGGATCAGTGGTTCATCGAGCATGGGTCATACAAGGCTCTAGAACTCTAATTAGTAGTAACACTTGGCATGCACACTACGGTATTACTTACAGCATGCAGGGTGAGTCATGGAGGGTGAGACAGACTGACCGCTAGTAGCAAGAGAGGCAGATTAACAACTATCAATGAGAGAGGATCTGTTTAATACCGGTGACATGAGAATCTCATGCTTTTCTGACAGGACGAGATTCTCATGTTACCCTTTTAATCACTGCAACATGTTTATAGCGCCAGGATGTTACACGCTGTTTTGTGTGCAATGTTTTAAAAGTGAACCCTTGTATGTTCTCAAACTGTGAGACTTTTAGGTTATGGCATGAACTGATTGTTGCAAGTCAGAGTTAGAGTAAGCAGGGGCTTATTGTCTATAATAATAATAATATCAAAGTATTTTACCAGGTAGGATATATTGATGTCTCACATGTTCAAGTATGTTCTAGGGTATAGATTTTATTATGATCTAATTTCAGGGTATCAGGACTAGAACCGTTTACCCTGAGGTTAAAACAGATTCTAACAACTGGCTGTCTCACCTACTATGTTATGGATAACTCAGGGACAGCTTATTTTGAAAGCTCCAGGTATGATGATTTACTGTCTATGTAACTGTGAGTCATCATAGGTGTTATAACTCTCAATCTATTACTAGATGTTTAATAGGCCAATTGGAGTCCTTTGCTGTCCTCTCTGGTTTTTGAATGGATAAGATTATTAAATAAGAGAGTGAATTACACATCTGTATTGTATAATGTTCTCCTTGTTCCTGATTTGTGAATTTTTTTAATCAATATTTTCTGATAAGCCAAAAAATATATTTCTGTGTTCTTCTGGCCCCTGATGGAGTATTGACGAACATTATACAAAACTACAATAACACTTCAATTTATCAACTGTTTCTGTTATTAAGTCTGCACATTTTTCATATTTTCAGATATATTTATGCAGAATTAATGAGCACTATAGTATGTATGGAGCTTTACTAGACCAGCAATTGTAAGATAAATAAGTTGCAATGTAACAAGAAAGACTTGTAGCCAAAGGTGTAAGGGCTGCATGACTGATGAATAAGCAGTAACCAGGTCTTTAAGATTATGTTTAGTGGTCTATGTATTCAAGACCAACTGCACATGAAAATGGGAAGCTTAGAATTAAGTCAGGAGAATACTAGCAAGAGGGGTGGAGCTAAATGTGAAGTAATTAAACAGAAAGATAGTTAAGTGCTTCTAGGTCAGTGAATATTTTACACCCTCTGTCCCTCCCTCCTTATATAATATCTGTGTATTGCACAGAAATACAGTGACTTGTGTAATAAGGGAGGATAGTACTATTAATATGTTTATACTAAATAACTGCTTCTACTATAACCTATAATTGGGAATGAGAGAGAGAGAGAGTTTCTAGTTTGTCCAGAAATACACCAGGATTCTTAGTATACCAGCCCTTTTGTATTTCACAGTAGCCTAGTTTGTTCTGAGTATCTCTGGGCCATATATCAAAGTAATTGGAGCAATTCTGGGGTAATTCATCTGACCATGTAGGACAAAAAAAATCCACAAATTCACACTGATTTAAATGGGGCTTTTAACCCTTCTCAATGAGCAGGAATATTTAGTTGTTTCCTATGGTGCTAATAGTTTGCCTGTGAATTGCCCTATTTTTCATTGTACATCAACTTTACTTTGGGCCTCATGTATAAAAACAAAGTGGAGCAATTCTGTATCAAACTAATTGCAAATAAAAATTCCAATTAAGTTCCATTTTGCATTTAACCCCTTGAATGCTAATTAGGTGTTCAGTGAATTACAAAGTAACGTATTAGAAATCTTTCTAGCATCAATAGGAGTTGAAAGCCCCATTTAAATCATTCGGCATTTGAGGATATATTTGTTCCTTATGGTGCAGTTGGTTTACCCCAGATTTGCTCACTTACATCAGTTCATCAGCCTCTCTATATATGTGTAAAATATACTTTTGAAGAACATACAAAATGAGAAAACCTAACAGACAGAAGGAAAAAATAAATTAGTGATAGGAAGTGGTTGCCTATAAATCAGGACACAGTTGTGTCACAGCCATCAAACCAATCAAACCATCTGAATTATGTACTAGTAAAAAGATATCACCACACAGAAACATATGGATACCAATAAGGAATAACAGTTTTACAGATCAGGTGGAACACTGGTTGCAGGATCATCCAGACACTCACTCACTCCAATTTTTTTTCATTTATTTAGACAACCTCTACTCAAAAAGGTTAGCGTGTAAAGGGGCTAACTGATCAGCCCAAGCCAGAAACCAAGAGCACAAGAAAATGTTTCCATTTCCGAGCCAGGGCTTTCTTAGCGTAGAAAGCAACACATTTAAAGAACGGTTTTCTATGGGCACTATCGACTAAGTTAACAAGCAGATCTCAGGGGTGTGAATGTTAGGAGAAACAAAAAGATGATTTAGTAAATTAAGAATTGAGGACCAAAACTTTGACACCAACAAACATGACCATAGTAAGAAAAAATGTGTCTCTGTGGATTTTACTTCTAATGCAGAGATCATGAGGAAATGTTCTCATAGTATATTATTTAGCAGGAGAATAATACATTATGTGTGATATTTTAGCAGAATTAATTTGTCCCTATGTGAATATAACTGAGTCTAGCTTCATCCAATTCCTCTACTGAAAGAGCAGTTGCATCTGCCTGCCATATGGAAAACAGGGTGTGAGTGATTTGTTTTTAATTGGGAAGAATAACATTTATTTAACAGTCTCCAAGGGGAAGTTATGTGAAGCAAGATCTATAAGGGGATAGGGTTAGGATTGAGGAGTAAAATGTGAAATTGGGAAAGAGAAGCATGTTTAAGTTGAATATAGTGAATAACATTCCATTTGAAAGATTATAATTCTATCTGAGCTGGTAAAAAGTTTTATGTTGCCACTTATCTGCCACAATATGGCTTAGGAATTTTATACAGAATGAAGCTTACAGGGCAACATCATGCAATTTTCAATAGACAGGGAGGAAAGAATTAAGTCCCCACAGATTATTTTCTAAATGCAATAAAAAAAAATAAAAAGTATTTTCAGGCCAAAAGAACAGCATCTAATAAAACGGTAGCCAGAAAAATGAACTCCCTGAAAATACAATTAGCCAGACATTCAAATGACACCAAAAGTGTTGCCTCTGCTATAGCAGCAGGATTGAAAGGCAAGTGAAGGATCAACCAAACAACATAAATTTATCAGGATCCCAGATAACATAAAGCACAATTGGGGAGCAAATGTTCAATCCTCAGAGAGTGGCTATCACCAAGGGGAGATTAGATGGGTCCAGGTGGACAAGTATACCAACATACCTAAAAGAAGAGACCCATTGGAAATGAATACTGGTGGGGCTAGAACTAGGGACAAGATCATTGGGGTAAAACCAGTGACTTGTCACAATTAATATGAAGGCCCAAATTATTACTAAAGGTGTTAATAAAGTGCAACAATGTAGACAGAAAACGACCAGGGTCAGCCAAATAGATGAAAGCATCATCCACATGAGGGGGCATGTGTTACTTTAATCTACCCAGTTTAAATCCCTACATCACTGACAATGGCTCAATCGTAAATGCAAAAGAAAGTCAATGGGGGAAACCTTATTTTATGCCCGTGATGACAGAGAAGGAAAAATAAGTCACCAGATTAGTTTTCATTTCTCCACATTGATTTAATAAAGCATTGGACTCACTCAATGAGAATTGGTTCTATATCAAATCTCTTCATAATTAACCACAGGTATTCCCATTCAACTGAATTACAGTTGTGCTATTCTATATATTCTTTTTCAGACTGCTGAAGCTCTTCTTTAGTTTTATTTCTAAGACCAGATGAAATGGAGTATATGACAGCTTTAAAGGCATCCCATTTAACCCCAGAATTAGAAAAGGGATAATCACCCTAATATTTTTCTGCTCCATCTGGCTCTGCAGAGTAATCTGTGAGTGAAACAGCCATAATGAGCTAAGTCTCATATTCTGGAGGCAGGGAATACGAAAGATCTAGGAGATAATTATAGTGGTGAATTGCCATGTACCTCTTGCCTCTAGATTTGTGTGTTTTTGTTCTTTCAGTCTCGAGTTATTTGGCTAAGCATTTTTCTTTCTACGCGTGCGTCTGTACTTAATCTGTAATACAGGCTTGTACGTTTTGTTTTGTGGGTCATCTCATACAGTTTGGATGATACATCTTCCCTTTTTTTTATTTATTTTTTTTTACAAAACACCTCTTTTAGACATTTGACAGACTATCGAGCATAGCTTGAATTTCGGTGCACTTTTTCTCCTCCTAGCACTTTTGGCTTTTACCTCAGCTTTGGACTTTGGACTGGCTAGTATTCAGCCTGCTCCAAACATTTGCCTGGATAACTGATTTGAGTAAACTCAGCCTGTCATGACCTTGTACCTCCTGACCATTTATTATCTGCTCCTCTTGTACCTCATCTCAAACTCTCTCATTCTGTCCACTGGTGTTTGCACAACCCTTGGCTCTCAACTCCAGGGTGTGAGTGGTTACCCCTGAATGATCTGAGCCCCTGCCAATCCTCAGGAAAGCCAGCCCCGCATCATAGTGGATCCATCATTCAGCTGCATGACATAATAATCTTGCCATTACTACTGACATTGCAGACAAGGCTAGACTCCAGCCCTGACAAGACCATGTGCCTCACATTTAATTTTTATTAGTCTGGAGACAAAGATAGATGCTGTTTGGAGATGCTGTAGACAGCTATTGTCTCCTTTTCCCTGACAGCTGCCCCTTCAGAGCCATCATCTACTTCAGCCACTCTGGCCATTCCTGTTAAAAGGTAGCCTCAGTACCCAGCAAATCTCCCAAGTTTCCTCTTCTGGAATGTTTCACTGGAAAGCCATCAAAGTGTGGGGGTTTCTTAACCCTTTGAGTGCCAGAGAGGTACGCAACACATTGCTCTGCAATGTGTTGTGTACCCCTCTGGCACTCAAAGTGTTAAATCCGTATTTGGTATGTTTCTGAAATAAACCACAGATGTTTAGGTCTCATTCTACCAGGGTGGAATGTATTATCTCTCTGTTAAAAGAAGATGCACTGACCTGGTATTCGCCTCTGGTGGAGAAGAATGTCCCTCTTCTTGAGGTTTCAAACATCTCCATAAGGACCTTCCATGCCATATTTAATGATCCAGGGCAAAAGGGTTTTCCAGGCATTCATGCATTATATTCTTAGAGATATTCTCCTGTCCTATCTTATGGTATATGTCAATGATATCCTCTTCCAATCTATCACAGCACTGAGAACACATCAAGGCAGTACTCCAGTGGCTGTGAGAGAACCATCACTTTGTTACATTTTAGAAATGTTAGTTTGAATGCTCTTGCATGACTTTTCTAGGGTATATCATTTCTGAAGATGAAATGGAGAAGGATCCAGCTAATATTTACAATTTAGCACAAAGATCTCAACCTAGGGATCTAATGGAAGCACAATAAGTTTCACTGATTACTGCCGAATGTTCATATGACACTTTTCCAACATAGCCTCTCCAATCATAGCCTTGATCTGCTAAGCGTTAGACCCAAATCCTGGTCTTCTGAAACTCTTGGGGCTCTGAGAAATGTAAAAAGTCCTTTACTTCTGCTTCTGTACTACAGCATCTTTATTTCTCCCAGTCATTCATGGAAGTGCACACCTCTGAGTTAGGAGCTGGAGCAATCCTCTCTCTGTGAGATGCCAATACCAATCTAAGGATGGGCCAACATTTTCACTTCAAAAGCAAAACAGGAAAAAATGGCATTTTTCATTGAGCAACTTTTTTTTTTTGCAAAAAGTGCTGTTTAATCCACTTTTTTCGCCTAGGTCATTGCATTCAAATCAATGGGAAGACTGAATTTCTCCCTACCATGTGGCAAGTTTCCCTTATTTTCCTGCAGGCATAGTATAAAAGGGGTATCATATTTGCAAGAGGAAGAGTGAGCAGCAAATTTTTGAGCTAGAGTAGACAGGCTGGAGCTGAAGCTTAGTTTAGGGAATCATGAAGGCAGGAAATCTGTATTCTGTATTAGGGGATTGGAAGGGTGATAGGAGGTTGACCCTAAATACTTCAAAATTTTGTGTGACTTACTGGGAAAACACAGGGAGCCTGGATCCAAGTTCCTTCCTGGTCTGGCTGTTATTATCTCTGTGCTGAGGTAGTCTGAGGTTTACCCAAAATACTCAACATTCTGTGTGACTGACTGGAAAGACACAGGCAATCAGGATTCAAGTTCCTTCCTGATCTGACTGTTATCTCTGTGCTAGGGGAGTCTGGGGGTGTGAGACGGGTGCAAAGGAGGTTTAATCCAAATACCCCAAAATTCTGTGTGACTAATTGGAAAGACACAGGTAGCTGGGATCCAAGTCCTGTCTGATCTGGAGGTTATTATCTCTGTGTTAGATGTGTCTCGGGGTGTAAGATGGGAGCAAAGGAGGTTTACCCCATATACCCCAACATTCTGCGTGACTGATTGAAAAAGACACAGGCAGCTGTGAACCAAGTTCCTTCCTGATCTGGCTGTGTTAGATGTGTCTGGAGGTATGTGAAGAGAGAAATATCCCAACACTCTGTATGACTGATTGCATGGACACAGACAGCTGTGATCCATGTTCTGTCCTGATCTGGCTCTTATCTCTGTGTTGGGGGAGTCTGGGGAAATAAGTAGTTGAACAGGTTTTGTTTTTTTGTTGACAGTGATAGTGATAGGGAGGCAGACATAAAAAAGACAAGACCTGTGACTGAGGCAGACTGATACTAGATGAGTATTTTGTAGTACGCCATGACAAGACATCACAATCATTTCTATTGTGTACTTTAGAATAAATGTTCAGCAAACACACTAGGGGAAGGTTGAGTAATGTCCAGTTGAGTAATATCCAGAAAAATAGGGTGTGGGTGAAAGGATTAGAAGCAGTACAGGGATGTATGAGTGAAGTATTTGTCCAAAATTTGACTGAGCCATGGTTGCTGCAGCATGATCACTAAGTGATGGTGAACCCTCTCCTCCTGAGAAGAATGCAGGAGTATGTCAAAGTCCCGCTAAAAGTTTCAACACCTCCACCGCCAGCTCCAGCACTGTTAAAAATAATATGTACGAACACTGAAGATGACAACAAGTCGCAATCTAATTTTGGGATAATGGAATGCAACAGCTCCACCAACTGCTGCATCCGAGAGATATGATGACATGGCCAGAAAGTTAGCTGAAAGGCAAAGGCTCAATCTTCCACCACTGAAAAGGAGACTGTGCCTGTCTATAAACTGTTTGAGAAAACAATTGGAAAGTCTTGCCCTGGACAAGCAAAGATGGCAAAAAACACACAGTTATCCTGTCAGTCATCATCACTGCTTCTAAGTTCAAGCCCCACTCCACCACACACACACACACACACACACACACACACACACACACACACACACACATATACACACACATACACACTAATAGTGTTTAGTAACCAGCAGCAACAACACAGGTAATCAACATCCAAAAAGCTATGATGACTGCCTCTACTGCTGTTGAAAGTGTAGCACCTTTGACACCCAGTAGTAGTACAATTGCATCTACCCTCAGTAGTAGTAGCAGCCCCTCAGGAACCCCACAGTCTATGAATTCCACAGTATACAGATACTTCACTCATGATCCAAAAGCTGAGCATGTTGCTATCTGCTGTCTGTGCAGGTGCTGTCATGTTGCTATTCGTCTCTATCTGTTGTTTATTTGATGAGTGCCTCTGCTGCTCTTGGAAGTGCAGCACCTGTAAGACCTAATAGTAGTAGTAGTACACTTTCAGCAACATTTAGCCCCAGTAGTAGTAGCAGTCCCTCAGAAACACCACAATCTATGAAGTTCACAGTATGGAGATGCTTTACTCATGATCCAAAAGCTGGGCATGTTGTTATCTGTTGTCTGTGTAAGAAGCATGATAGCAGGGGGAAAGCAGGCTGCCACCTAGGTACCTCCTCAATGAAATTCCACCTGAAGCACAACCACTGGTCTGACTGAGAGACACACCATCAAAAGGTCAGAGGTGCCACAACTAGCAGCAGAAGAAGTACTTCTAAAAGTTCCCAGGGCTTTGGGGTTCATAATAGAAGTAGTGTTTATGTGTCGGAGAGTGTGCCAATATTTTCTGTTCCTGTTGCAGAGGATTTTGTTTTTGAAGATTACATTAGTCATAGAGTGCCCACACATACTGCCACCACCCCCACCTCCCTAAGTGATGTTGTTAAAGCAATAAAGATACACAGTTATTCCACTATGTACTGTCATCCCACAATTTCTAAGTTCTTAGAAAGAAGGCAAAATCTGTACAAAAATAAAACAAAAGTTTGCCTGTGGAATAGTAAACTTACCAAAATGTTGTCATGCTCCCCTTTTGCTGAAAACAGAGGCTTTAAGAATTGATATCATATGTTCCACACAGCTGAAATATCCCAAGCTGCAGTTATTTTTCAAGGATGTCTGTGCTAGTGTTACTTAAGTAGGAAGTTACTGTTGTGGGCAAAGGACAAAGGCACTCAGCCTGCAAGCAATTTTTTCAAGAAGGAATATGTGCTGTTGGACTCACAACTTTTACTTTCAGCTAATTATTTCTCCACTTCAGTCCTCAGAAAAAAGTAATATTGCAGCAGGAAATCTTTCAGTCATAGAAAAAAAAGATGAAAAATGGCAAAGTTCCTGTGGGAAATTTAATGGGAAAAAGGCAAAAATATTAGATATTTTCTATTGGTGGGAACATAATGAAAAAAGCAGGAAATTATTGTTATTCTCACTAAACATGTTTCTGACTTTTCACCCTTCCTTAAATAAATGACATAGAAACAGGCATTGATTAAACAGAATTTTAGAATATTGGAAGATTACGATCTCTGAGTTTTGGTGGAAATCTCATCTTTGTCTGATTTTGGCCTCCCAGGATGGTACTCATCTCCATGTTGTTCACGCTGACCTACATGTGGAAGAGTGACAGGAACTTTGGACTGTTACTAAGTTAGAGCTCCAGGGAAGTGGTTGATATATAGAGGTGTTATGTGAGAAGGGTTGGTTGTTATTGTGCAGAATTTGTGGAGTGGACACTGCTCTTGTGCATAGACAGACAGATTTCACCATCTCTGGAGATCATAATGCATAGGCTTTATAGAAAAACATAGTAACTGGAGAAATTATATCACTGGAGAATGTTTTACTTAGTACATCTACATATATATAAGAGAGAGAGAGAGAAAGATTTCATCAGATGGAATTTTAGGAATGTTATATAGCGCTACCTGCCCAACCTTTATGTACTTTTTTCTTGTTGAAAAATAGGGTTTTTATGACAATTAATAGTATTTAACTTGGTATAGTGAACAATAAAAAAACAGTTACTATGACTACTCCATGTCTCATAATGTTTAATAGACTCTATTAAATGATTGCCGTCTTGCCACAAATCCTACAACTGATGAGTCAGTCTTACATTTACCACTTCATATTGAAAAATATAGTGAGCATTGTCTACCCAACATGACTATACCAATTAAGATGTGCTTCTAGCTGGTTACTTAGACATATAACTACATTGCAGTTCCTCTGTGGCTGTGAAAACAAAATACATATAGTCAATGAAACTGTACAGAAAATATCCACTTGTGTAAAATATTTGAGAAATGAAATGGACAATAAATGTATTGAAGGAATAGTAACCCTCCATTCTTATAGTATGTTTGGCGGCTAATACAAATAATGCAAAAGAAGAATAGAGTTCTGGTCAAGATAAGGAACACATAAATAAAGTAAATTATAAGAGCCTTAGTTGTACAAAGTCAGTGCCTTCTAACTGGTTTTTGTTTTGTTGAGGAGGTGTAATTTCAATTGGGAGTTGAAGACCATAAGAGAGGTGCAGTGGCACAGGTTGGGAGGTAGAGCATTCCATAGATAAGGAGTAATGATGAGAGAAAAAGTTGAAATGTGAGAGGGCTAAAGACACAAAAGGAGCTGAGAGAAGACTATCATTTGCTGATCATTAGTGGTGGGATGAGGTATAGTGGGAAATGAGAGTGGAAATGTAGGAAGGGGTAGAGGAGAGAAGGGTCTTGAATGAGAGAAGCAATATTTTTATAAGATACCCAGAGTTGGATAGGATATATATATATATATATATATATATATATATCAAAAAGACAATTTAAAAACATATGTATGGAGGACCTCCCAGTACAAAGAATCATCAGTAAATAATCATGATTGTATACAACAAACATATATCACTGGGACTCGGAAAATATGTATGTGCACCACTGAAAAGGCAGTATAAAAAAGTGCTAGTGCTATAGACAATAAAGTAAATATCATTAATGCAAATACTTATCAGTGGGAACCAAAAAGGAGTCACCAGAGCATGTCAAAGTATGCAAAGTATACTGGGAGCCATCCTCACACTGCCACACCAACCCAACGCGTATCGTCAGATGAAGCCTCATTTTAATATTTTTGGATTAGTACTGGGTTGTGTGCCTATTTAATGGTTTGGTCTTGTTAGGGGATTTTCACTCTCTTTTTTCCCCTTAGATTTGATAGATAGATAGTAGAGTTGTGCATTTGTATTGTAACCAATGTAAAATTAACAAAAATCCCGTTTCTTGAGATTTTGATCGACAGGTATACAAAGTCACAGAATAATGAATGACACATTCCATTTTTTCATGCAAATCAGTTTGTTCATTCGTTCATTTGTTTGCATGCTTTCAACAGGGAAACAGAGAAGGGAGTGTGTGTAGGAGCGTAGAAAGAAGAAGTGATTGATGCACAAAATAGCCAATACAATCCTGGCATGAAGTGGAGTGACAGTCTCCTTCCTTATGGCTGTAACTGATTGTTGCAACAGTCTGTGGATCTCTTGCTTATCTGTGATGTGTTTTATACTCAAGCTAATTCTGATTTCTGAGGGGATGGTTCCTCAGACTTATACAATCTGAATGCAGCACATTTTCCTTACTTGAACTGTAGCAACTAGAAGAGAAGCAGTGTCACATCCAGTGTGATCATCTCATCTCCCTACATTTTTTGTAAGTCTACATTTAGTACTGTAACACTCAGAGTAAAAATCCTAAATCACAAAAAAGTACAACTACAAACATTAATTCATTGCATATCGGTGCCTCTAAAAAGAAATTCCCCTTCTAGAATGCCTGAATTTGTGTTGGGGAATGTCCTAAGTGAGGTCTAAGGGTAGGATCTGTTCAGAAAGTCATCATAATGAAAAACTTGTCTGATAATGAGTTGGTGGTAAAAGGACAGAATTTTTAGAAATAAGTCTGTCTAGTTTGAAAATATGTAGTAAAGAATTAAAAATGTAATTTAGATGAGCTTGATGAAATTGCCCTTAAACATTATGATGTTAAAACGTCTTTAAAGTGGAACTACCACCGCTAAAAAACTTGAGCTCCAATAATTCCCCATCTGGCGACTAGCTGCCCAGTAGCGCTAGTCACCAGAATTATTACTTTGTTAAATAGAATTATCCATTGTTCCTGGGCTGACAGGTAGGACGGAGCGCAGACATCTTCACATAGTGACGCCTGCACGCCTGCATTGTCAGTCCCAGACGGCTCTAGAAGGCGTTGCTAGGAGCCGTCTGGGAACTATGGAACTATGGAAAACATGTCTGCGCTCCGTCCTGTCAGCCTGGGAAGAATGGAGAATTCTGTCTAACAAGGTATTCTGGCGACTACGCTACTAAGCAGCTAGTCGCCAGATGGGGAATTATTGGAGCTCAAATTTTTTAGCGGTGGTAGTTCCGCTTGAATTTTGTCTTTGTCATTAAGTAACACCACCTTACTACTTCTTCTCACTCCTATCTGCTAATAAAACTTTTCTCCTCCAAACCTAGTAAAAGTGGGCCACATTTTATGTAATTTATTTAAATGAATCTTGTTCAAATGTCACATAAACACGCTCGTACACAGACCCTACCAGCCAATGTTGCAGACTTTTTTGGAGGGAAATGTTGAGTTTGCAGCCCTCAACTGTATTTGAGTTTCAAATGCTTGCTTAAGTACAGGAAATTAAAGTAAAGCCATAGTTTACCTAACCATATCATCCATGATATTTGTAAAGAGAAAATATCAATATCTTATTTGGCATTTTTAGAGTCATGTTGTCACATTTCTTCATTTGGTTTTAAACTTCATTGACAAAACTACATTAGGTAATTGCTGTTTATACCTCTTCACGAAAGAAACTTTGCTTTTCGAGGCCTATATTGAAATCCTTGTGGAAGATTAAAGGGAATGTGTGCCAATTAAGGTCATACCATGACCTAGCTATGCATATCTCTGTAATCTGCACAACAAAATGGCAGTAATCTTTTGCATTACAAACCTTTTGGGAATTCATAGCTCTCAGTGCCCTGGCTGTGTGTTTAACCCCTTAACGTACGTGGCCGGCACTTGGTGACCACAGGGCTTTTTTTAAAAAATTATTACTTGCGGTTCAGGGCTTCCGGAGCAGCGTGCAGCCGCGCTGGGAGCCATGACCTCCATGACGTACCAGGACCATCACTGGTCCTTAATTGCAGGACCAGCATGATGGTCCGGGTACGTCATGGGACGCGAAGGGGTTAAAAGAGCAATAGCACCTAAAAACTACTTTGGTGAGTTTGAAAAAGCATTCCATCACCTATATGTTGTATGAGCCAACATATATAATATGCTATTTAAGGCATGCTATGCAGTTACATCCTGTCTTAACTCTACATTAGATTACCATTCACTGATATTTAACCCTTTCAGTGCTAGGGGAGGTGGACAGTGCATTGCTGAGCAGAATCATTGAGTGGGAAAAGTAATGCAGGGCTAAGATGGGGGGAGGGAGAGACACTAAAGCATGATAAAGAGGTGATAAAGAGGAGATTACTTCTCTAGTGATATCTCTTCTCCAGTTCCTATATTATACTATGAAGCAAATGAACTAAGATTTCTTCAACTTTGAAGATCTTAGTGCATAGGCTCCATAGAATAACATAGGAACTGGGTAAGTGATATCACTGGAGAAGTCATCTTTGTTTTATCAAAAAGAAGAGGAGACAGCCAGGGGAGGGCTGGCCCGGGGGGCAGGGGGGCAATTGCCTCCTGGGCTGGTGATATGTCTGGGCTGGTGGCCCACTGCACCTCACTAAATCTCCTGATTGCCGCCTGTAAATGGAGCTACACTAATGATACCACAGAGCTTACAATTGAAATGGAGATACATTAATGATACCACAGAGCTACAATACAAATGGAGCTAAACTAGTAGCATAAGCCATTTCCCTTGTAAGCTCTGTAGTATCACTAGGTAAGCTTTACTTAAAGTGTAAGTTTTGTAGTAGCACACTAGTGTCCCCATTTGAACTGTAAGCTCTGTGGTATCATGTGACTTACGTCACAACATTAATGTCAATTTTAAAATTAACAAAAGGGGGTGGCTGGCACAATGGGCTTGAACGATAATAGAAATGGGCCACTTGATTGTATTTGCCCCCTGGGCCACAAGTTGCCAGCCCTCTCCTGGAGACAGCTCACAAGAGATGAAAGTGTAGCGAGTATTGGTGTAACAGAGATAAAAAAATAGTCCCTTTATGTTTACATACATAAAAAAGACCCTAAGACTAGAAAGTCCAAAAGCAAGGGGATTTATTATGATACAAATAAGTATAAAAATAGATATCAATAGATAAAAATATCAATAGATAAAAAACATGTAAAAAAATTAAGCATGTAATAGACATATATGATAATCATGCAATAAAATGTATCGTAGGGATAGTAAGTGTCTAGTGACAAATACATTCTAAACCTGGATAATTAAAAATATATATATAACAGCAGCGGAAAAAATGATACATATAGGCTTGTCCAGTATATACAGTTTATCTGCACGTGGGATTCATCAGCTTATTTGATACTGAATTTAGAATCCTTGCTATTTACTATTATCTGACTTTATACTGTCCAGTTCCATGTCCATTATTATTGATACCCATCTGTGATATCCATACCTTCCATTCCTATACCCATACCTGGTGAGCATTTCCATTATATCTCTGCTTTATCACCTCTTTATCACACCTTAGGGCATAACCCCCAGGAAGTGCCTGCATGGTATGATTTAATTAATCTACAAATCTAATTAACTGTAAACCTTGTCCTCTAAATAAAAAATGGCTAAAACAACATACAGGTTATAGCTCTTTCAAAATCACGACACTTGTTTTGGGGTAATATTGTCCCTTTAAGGTGTCCTTTAATGACCCTAAAATTCTCAGTCATTGAAGCATATTGGTGATTTGTGTAAAGAAACAACAATGTATTTTACATTAGTGCATAACTTCCCTTATCTCTCAAAAAAGGTCAGCATTTCAGCACATCCATTCTTAATCAAAGACACAGACCTTGTGATTATACTGTGTGTGCTTATTTAGGAATGTCTTGAAAACCTGAAACTTTGGTGTCCCTGCTCTCACCATATCTAGTCAGTAATGCTGGAGCTGGGCCTTAACAACTGGCACAGAGAAGTAAAACAATAGTTTAAAACTTTGTGTTCAAGTAGCTTCCTTTCAGAACCTTAAACCCTTAAGGACTACGTGACGTGCTATGACTGTCACGGTCATTATACCCTTAAGGACCAGTGATGGTCATAGTGTCATACTTTTTACTTACAGCGCTCTACCCGGGGCCTACAATTGATCGCTCCAAGACCAGAGCGATCTCTCTTAGGCCTCAAAGCGGCGCGCTGGTACGCGTAACAGGTCACGTGTCCAGGCGCGTCGGCAAGGATGAAAGTGGTCCTTAAGGGAAGGTAACTTCCCTGGACTGCTGGTCCTTAACGGTTAACAGAATGTTGAGAATAATACAGCAAGAGAACACATGTAAGAGAGAAGCAAACATATAAGAGTGTATGCAGATACATGTGAATTACTAACTGAATGACTGACCCCTGTGTATAAATGGATGACAGTGCTGGGTGTGGGGTACTAATACTGTGTAAATGGAAGTGCCAAGCAATTTATGCTATTTTTCAAAAACCCCTGCAAACCATGCAACCATCCAATATATCTATATTTCTTAAAAATGAGTGTTACTGTATATCTGATAAAACATTTTTTGTGAACTTATTTTACCTGGAAGGATACATTGAGATTGTCTCTTATTTTCAGTTATGTCCTGGGTACTCATTTTATCTACATGAGAAGGGTGAAAGGCTGGTTTGACCTTGCTAGGACTAAAACCTGCGACCTTCAGGTCTGAACAGATTTTACAGCTGGTACATTAACCAACTGAGCTATCTTTCATTTAAAAAGAACATTATCTGTGCTAATGAGAACAGGACAATGACAATTACAATTACTGCCTACTACATCCTTACAGTTAGATAACCTGTAGAATAAGTAAAGTATTGGTAGTGTTCCTGGGAGTACTATAACTTGTTTTTACCATTGCATACCACCATAATTGTGATTCACTCCTATTCTACCATCTGCCTAATTGAGGTGTAACATTCACAATATTCATTCTAGTGCAACATGCTATTTTTTGGCAATTCAGCATTTCAGTAGCACAAACAGTAGCAAACACAAGAAAAGGGCAAGATTCTGCAAAAATGATGTGCTAAACATTAATTACATTATACAACATCTAATTTAACAGTTGTGTATGCTTTATCAACTTCATAGCATATGTACACTAAGGACATGGAATCTGCTGCCAATTTCTATAAACATATCCATCTTGTCCCCAAGGAGGTGCTGGATTCTAATACAGGGGCTAATTTTATCTCTGCTTTTATCTCCCCATAGACTTCAATAGGAAAATGTTTGATAAAATGGGTGTTTACATTTATCTCCTGCAATAGAATCTAGCCCGAGAAGAGCTATTTTTCATTTCTTTTCCCCTAATTTCTTTTTGTTTAAAGAAATCATGTATGAGAAAGCACAGTCACCAATTTGTTTATCAATAAAATCACTATCTTTCATAATGCTATGTTTCTATATTACCAGATATGGCAAAGGCCAGCAAGTACACATGTAAGTAACCAAATGGCACTCCTTTTACTTGCAATTTTTTTCTTATATTAAATGAGCAGTAAACTTTTTCTATGAAAAAATACATATTGTAGTCATTTTCCTACTGAGTAAAATAAGAGTACTCCCACTGCCGAGAGATTTATATTTCCAGAGTTATTACAGTTTAAACCCATGCTTTTTTTACATTAGCAGTGTCCTCTAGTGGTGAAAATCTATTTAGATTTCCTGTTAGATTCTAATGAAGAGGAAAGTCAGAAAAGTCAGAGACATACAGTTCTCCATAGAATGTGATATAAACTGCCAGTCACTTCTTGTCAGTTAGAACTATCAGGAAGTAAACACAGTAAATTCACTTCCTGATTATTTAAACGGTTATAATTTTTGAATAAAACACCTGACAGCGAAGAGAGTGACCTTGTTTTACTCAGCAGGAAGTGCTCTGTAAAATGTGTTTTCATAAAAAAAAGTTTACTGCTCCTTTAATATAAACAATGACTGCATCATTAGCTTGACTCAACAGTAAAACACTTCTGAAATGAATTATCAAAATTTATGTAAGAACAAGGTAACACTTTATCCTGAGTGACATATTTTTCAGTTATATTCATACAATGTTGTCCGAAAGCAACATGGTCATTAATATAGCTTGGTTCTTTAGGATCATTTGAATAAAGTAGTATCTCTAATGTCTTTGTTAAGCTTGTTCCATGCTGAGAGTGTGATGAGATACAAACATTTGGATACTCCACAGCACTACTACTTTCAATAACACTCTTATCATATGTTAAGTTTTTCATTTCTATAACTATCTCATGATGAGTATGGTCAATCTTGCATGGTCTGCAGTTAATATAGTCTTTTCTTCTGGGTTCTGTGGATATATATCTCTTGTACAGAGGATTTTCTTTACTGTTTGCTTTTCCTTCAAGTACATACTTAGTGAGTTCCATATTTTCTAATGTGGAAGAGACAGAAAGACATTCATCTTCTCTGGGTACACTTTCCTTTGATTTCAGACCATTTAAAATCTATTAAAGAAAATGAAAAAAACAAAGCAAAACAGTATTAGCAGTTTTGAAAGAGCTTAAAGGACATCTATCACTAGGAGAGAACCCTATCAGCACATCTTCTTCCTTGAGAACATGTGCTGATGAAGCCAGGGAAGCATTACCTGAAAAGAGACCCCATTGCACCCTATTAGTCCTGTGGGAAGAGACTGAACTACAAGACTGAAGTCTCACATTTCAGTCTCTCTCCTAAGCAATGTAATTTTTTCTACACCTTAATCAAGTTTGAAAGATGCTGTTGGACAGAGGATCTATGAAGCCCATGCACACAACCCAATAGTCTGCGGCAGAAAATTATATTCTTACGGGTTGCATTTTAGCCCAGGGTGTCAGGTTTCTAACCTCTCCAAATGACAGATGAGAGCCAAGCTGGGGCTGCACAGTTCTGAACCAGGGTTATTAAGAGCAGACTCAGTAAAACATGATAATTGCCCTTTAATATTATTAAACAAAAACACTAAATGTTAGCTTCCTTAAGTAGTATTTTTTGACAGTGAATCTACTGGTACTGGAATACAGTCGACTGAAGGCTTGAAGCACTAAAAGGTGTGGACTCACATGGCTCATATCATAAATAACCAAACCTTTTATCAAAGGGCCCAGAATGTATACATTCTCTGCACATTTGTCAAAGTAGTGCATGATCAGAAGCAATATATATAAAATACAACCCACAGAGGAAAGTAGAAAGTCATACAAAAAAAAGGCAGACTATGAAACCCAATTGTAAATAAATGTACACTGTATTCAATATAAATAAAACAATTAACAAAAATATTTTAAAAATATTTAAAAAAAAGAAAGTATAACCCAAACTGGACAAGCCAGGAACTCTTACCAGTTGAATGTGGACCTTCATCTATCCACTCTTGTTTACTATGTATCAAATGAGGATTTATTTCTGTGTATGAACTTTCACCCAGTACCTAAAGTTCCTTTTTTTATTTTCTGAATACAAGATTTATTGCTGTCTATGTGGATATTGTACTGTTTTGCAGTATTTTATGCTCTATTTTTCCCTTTACATTTTGTCACCTGATTGGGATGTTTTATGTAAAATGTAACAATCTTCCAGCCAAGTACATGTGTCTTGAGGAGCCATAGAATTTTCTCCATGTGCTACTTAAAGTCTGATATTTGGCACTCATGTATCTCTGATGCACTGCAAGGGTAAGTTGTTTATTTATATGGCCAGATGGCTAGCAGTGTGCATGACCAGAAGTGGCCTCCAGTGCATTTCAGGTTTTTGCTTAAGTTGGTGGGCCATCTGGAGCATGTAAAGGGGGCCCTTCAGAGAATAATTAGTGTGTCTCTCCTTATGAAGCAGATTTGAAATACACATTGGTCATACATATTACCTCATTCAGGGTCTCGCCATTGTCTGTACTGCAGGTCTATCTCTTGAACTTGTTATCACCACTGGTACCCACGATGCTTGCTACCTTACAGTGTGTTGGTGTGGCTATCTTCTGGTCCTGGCTCAAATGGGTCTGGTTATGGGCCCCCAAGAGTTTCCTCATATGATATTATATCAAGGCCACATACTAATTTCTCATGTTGCCCATCTTCAGACCCTGGGCCTGTAGCTCAATTCTCTCCTAGAAATTATGCCACAACACCCTTACTTTTTGCAGCCCACTCTCCTGTCACACAACCAGCCATTCAATTTAAAGATTCAGAGGAAGAGGTAGTACAATTATAATCCTGTGGAGAGCCATAGATTTCTTAACTAATGCCTCCTGCAATTGTACAGTTACCTGGTTGCCTGTCGATCTCACTCCTCCAGGGTATAATTTATTATCTCCCTTCTAATGGAAGCTAAACTGGCTTGTGCTTTTCAGCTGGTGGAACAGATTGCTCCCTTATTGGATGAAAGCAAGGCTTTTATTTGAGCCATTCAGGCAGTCTTTGAACAGCAAGCAATTAGCAGAGCCCAAACCTTTGGGGATCCAGAATGGTCCAAAATCTGTCAATATCCTGTTGAGTTCTTCTCCCTAGTATTCAGGACCGAATGGAATTCTAGAGCCATAAAACAGCCCTATCTAGAGGCCTCAGCAAGAGAATCAAAGAAAAATGAACCTGCAATACGATTCTAGAGTATCTAGAATAATTTATATCTGTTTGCACCTCATTAAAGACCAGGATTTGGACAACCCAGGATCCTCCAGCCATTTAACACCCCATTCTCAGCCCCATGCAGAGAGATGATCATTAGGGAATCTATGGAGACAGCAAATCTTAGCTAGCTTTCTAAGGCTGAGAAGAGATGCTGCAAAGATCTCAGACTTTGCATGTACTGCAGGCAGAAAGTCCAGCTTAGATCTTGCTCTATCCATCCAGAAATCTCAGAAATCAGAGGAAAATGGAGGATACCCATCTCTTCAGTTGTACTCCACCCAGTGGTTGCTTTATGGTCCCTTATGGCCACACAAACATTTGTGGACACTGAAGCCATGGATGTGTTTGACTGGACTGGGCCATAACCATTGACATTACTTTGGCATTCAAGACAGTTACTCTTTTCTATTGATGGGTCTCCACTGGGAGCAAGTATCATCTCTCAGGAGTACTTCCTCTTCAGATGATAAAGGGACTCTTACATCGAAATATCCTGAGTTTTGAGGTCATCAAGCCTGATTTTGTAACTAGTTCTGGGGAATTTCTGGATGAGGAAGAATAATCCTTGTATTACCTGGCATGAGGCAGGGATTGAGGCCCGAAGTTTCTATTGTCATCACTACTGCATCTCCACAGTCCTCCCTACCAGTCTTGTTGAAATCCTGGAAGAATATAATAATGCTCTGATTCCTGAACCCTATCAGTAATTTCTGATGTTTTCTAGATGGGAAAGCTGAGACACTTCACCTTCTTGGCCCTTGTTACTTGCAGTACTGGGAAAAATGCTGGTTTTAAAAACTAAGTTCTGGCACAGTACTGTGGTGTTGAGTAGGGTAGGCAGAACTGGAACCCTTAGTCTGGTTGTGCGGTACAGTAATAGAGCAGAAAGTCACTTGATGGAAATAAAGGTACTGTCCCTTTAAGAGTTCTGGCAGAAGGGATGAATGGTATTAGTTCTAACTGCAACAGTGGAGGATGCAATAGTTGGTTGAATGCAAAAGGAGAAAAGTCTCAATAGCATTGCTGGAACAGGAAGGTAATATACCGGCATAGTTGATCATAAGACGGAAGATGCTGGAGATCAAGACTATAGCACTTGCAAGTCTGGGACATAGACAGGAAAGTTAGTAAAATATGAGGGAAAGTAAAAAAAAAAATGAAGCAAACTTAAGTTATAAGCCATAGTCCAGGAACAAGCAGCATTAATGATTTGGAATGCAAACTGAAGGTGAGGAGAGCAAGTCAAGACGAGCTGGGACAGACCATTGATAATGGATGTTGTACAGAGGATCAGACAGTAGAGTAGTCAAGGACAAGATGGGATCTAACACAAAAGGACCTATGATGTAAGCAACAGGGAACTTCTGGCAATTAAGATGGGTTTGGAGGAATGGAGGCCTCTCCTTGTAGGAACTAAAACCCCATTCACCATACTGACAAATCATAAAAACCTCCTGTACTTCAGGTCTTGATGCCAAAGCCCCAGGTAAGCAATATGAGCCTTATTCTTCGGTCACTTCAACTATATCATCTCCTACTAGCCTGGGTGAGACAACAGTATCTGAATCTCTGTCCCAAAAATTTAAATATTCCTTCACTATTGAGAGATCTACCACCCTGATCATTCCTTCTGGCAGCATTATCTCCACTATCACCCTATCTTCTTACTATCAAGAAAACTCAGTCTAGGTTGCCTCAGGGTGTGTTTCATCCAGAGCCTAAATTATATATTGTTCAACCTATACCTGTACCAAAGATTCTTCACTGGGGTAATTATTCAGCTGTTTCAAGTTGTAGGTGTTAAGAAGACCACCACTCTTATCTTGAGACTCTTGATGGCCCAGCCTGCAGAAGGATGTTACTGCTTTTGTCTGTGCCTGTTCTATCTGTGCCCAGAGTAAACATCCCTGTTCCAGACAATCAGTGATACTACAGCCTCTTACAATTACATACAAACCATGGTCACACATTACCATTAATTTCAAGGTGGAACCCCCAACCAAGATAACACCACCCACCATTTTAGTAATGCTGGATAGTCTCTTGTTAAGCTCATTTGTCTCTCTACCCAAGTTGCCATCCTCTGTGGTCCTGGATACAATCTTCAACAAGGAAATATATTGTCTCCATGGAATCCCTCCTCAGATCATCTCCAATTGAGTAAATCAATTTACCATATCCTTCAGGCATTTTACAGTGAAAATGTGACCTTGACTTATATTCGGGGTTGCCCTTTATTCAGGCTGTCCTGTAGATGTCTTTCCCACAGTATTCTCACCTCCCTTCGTGGAGACCCATTATCGGGCTCAACTACTGTTGCAGTGTTCTATTTTTTAACAAGGTAATTAATTTGATTAATTTCCTAGTTAAAGAATGGAAGACTACAATAGCAGTTGAACATGATAATAGGGCTCCTTGAGTAGTGATGTAACTACCATGGTCACAGGGGTTGCCACTGCGACCGGGCCCATCACTCCAGGGGGCCTGGCCGCACGGTCAACCCCTGCTGACACCACGGCAGGAATCCTTCCACTCTCTGCCTTTTCCTCTGGTGTGGACGCATACGCAGCCAGGGAACTCAATGACGCGAGTTCCTTGACTGCTCACGCCATCACTGCATTGGCGCAGTGCACTATGGACAAACATCTCCACTTTTGTCTCATCTGTCCAAAGGACATTGTTCCAGAAGTCTTGTGGTTTGTTCAGATGTAACTTTTCAAATCTAAGCCGTGCTACCATGTTCTTTTTAGAGAGAAGAGCCTTTCTCCTGGCAACCTTTCCAAACAAACCATACTTGTTCAGTCTTTTTCTAATTGTACTGTCATGAACTTTGCTAACTGAGGCCTGTAGAGTCTGAGATGTAACTTTTGTTTTTTTTTTTTTGCAATTTCTTTCTACATTGCACGGTCTGACCTAGGAGTTAGAGGTATTTACGATCCCAGTGGGACTGGAGTTAGAGGTATTTACAATCCTAGTGGGACTGTTGGAAAGATGATAATGTGACAGGCATTCCCTGTCTTTATTCAAACCATAATTTATAGCATTAAACTTCAACATTAACTTAACTTCCCGTACTTTTTTGTCACTATGAGTGCAGAACAGTCCCATCAGTACAGTTAATTTAATGTCCTTGACACTGTGTCCATTTTGGCAAAAATGTTCTCTCACTTTTGTCTCTGTCTTTTTGTTGTTAACACTGGATCTGTGGGAATTAAACCTTTATGTAATGGCTGTCCAGTTTCACCACATAGAGAGCTGTTGGGCATACTGCACAGTGTATTTTTGATCTGTTATTTATTTTTTGTTGATATTCTTTTTTTTGTTGATATTCTTTTTCTTATTTATTCATTTTTATATTTTAAAGGGATAGTAACACTTAAAATGTAAAAAAAATATGTTGTAAGGTTTATCCCAGTGAGTAAAACAAGAATACTCCCACTGCTGAAAGATGTTTTATTCAAAAGTTATTAATTTTCAAAGTTGAATTTTTTAGGTGCAATATCACAGTGGCCTGAAATTGTACAGTGGCGCTGTTGCTACACGATCCTATGGACAGCTCTGGTCCCAGGATCATAAATCTCCATAGGATGGTGTAGCAACAGCGCCACTGTAAAATTTCAGGCCACTGTGATATTGCACCTAAAAAAATTCAACTTTGAAAATTAATAACTTTTGAATAAAACACCTTTTAGCAGTGGGAGTATCCTTGCTTTACTCAGGAGGATAAACCCTACAACATATATTTTTTTACATTTTAAGTATTACTATCCCTTTAAACCATTGGTGTGGTTGGTTTTTATTCTAGGCAGCTGGGCTAGACATTTTCTCCCATTTTGCATATAAGCACCACCTTCATTTTTTTTTTTAATGTTTATGATTATGTTTTTGGGATGTAAGATGTGAATAACCTTTACCTATGCTAGCTGTAAATATGTGATATTTAGCATTATATCATCCTGTTTAATTTTTTGTGTTAGTGTTCCTTTTAGTGTGTGATAGTATTCCATTGCTTTCTCCTTATATTGTTTAGATAAAGTCATTTTTGATTTTATATTACACAGTGTCCCTGTGTTGTTCCTCCGGTCATGACTGAGAGTAAGTCTATCTAGGAGGCATGCAATGTGCTGGTGAGACACAAACCCTCCCTTGATTCTTATTGGTGTCACCTCAACCTTGTAAAGTTCCTGGAAACCATCATCTGGAAAAAAAGCACTTCTGCTCTGAAACACATAAAACTCGAGCCTACCCCATAAGAGAAGGACAGCCCTCAGGGAGCAGAGGGACAGCTGCATGTCTATGCAGGGGGCAGAGCATTGTGCCCCTCTTCCTAAGTGCCCATCTTCTAAAGTGTCTCCAAGAGTTTAACAACTGAGTTCAACAACAAGGACAACACACAAGGCACCAGAAGTCCTGCATTACCTGTAAGGAGCACCTGTAAGAAGATAATCAGCAAAGACATTTCTTCTCTGGCATCGGATTTGGACTTGCAATGTTTACATCTGCTATTTATTTTGTTGTTATATGTTCTGTGATCCCCAGGATTCTTGTCAGCCTCAGCTCTCCCCTTGACTTTACAAACTACATACACATCTCTCCCTCTCTCCTCCCCTTCACACCTGTCTGCTTCTACACACTTCTCCAGATTTTAACCCCTTCTGCCTCTGCAGTCCCTATTCCTAAGCACCAATTCAAATCCCACTCCCACATCTCTGCCCTTTGTCTTATCCTTCTGCTTGCTGCAGGGGATATTGCTCCCAATCCCGGCCCAATCCCCATACCCACCTGCTATCAGCCACGGCCCACCATTTCCTCCCACCGCAACTTGGAGGGTTCTAACCCCTCAAATCTCATAAACATTCCTCTTTGTTCACCTTCCTTTCTCCCCTTCTCCTGTGCTCTGTTGAACACCCGCTCCATAGTTAATAAGACAACCCCCATTCATGATTGTTTCTGTGAGCAATCACTGCAGTTGTTTGCCTTTACAGAAACTTGGTTATCTGCACAGGACACAGCTGTGGAGGCTGCACTCTCTCATGGAGGGTTCTGCTTCTCACACACCCCTCGATCCACTGGTCGAGGTGGGGGGGTAGGTCTCCTTCTCTCCTCCCGCTGCCGCTTCCAGACCCTCTCAATCCCACCATGTGTGCACTTTTCTTCATTTGAAGTACACGCAATCCAGCTCTATTACCCCCTGTCTATGCGCGTGGCTGTAATATACAGGCCACCTACTAACTCCTCTTCTCCTTCAAACTTTCTCTCAGATTTTGAATCCTGGCTCTCCTTCTTTCTCTCCACTGACAATCCTGTCCTTATTCTGGGTGATTTTAACTGTCATATTGACAACCCCTCTGTCCCCTGGGCCTCCCGTCTTCTAGACCTAACCACTTCCCTTGATCTCCAGCAGCGGACCGACAGTGCCACTCACAAAGCTGGTCACTGCCTCGATCTTGTTTTTACTAAGGGTCTGGACCTTTCCTCTCTCACAGTTTCCCCATTCCCTCTATCAGACCACCATCTTATATCCTTCTCTCTTTCTCACACTGCCCCTTCCCCCATCCCTCCCACCAACAGATTTATAAGGGATACCCGCTCACTTGATCTTGCTGGGATGAGCGCCTCACTTAACTCCAATCTTTCCTCTTTGCTAGCCATCTCTGACACAGACACTCTAGTTAACTCCTACAACTCCATTCTATCCTCTGCTATTGATTCCTTTGCCCCACTGAAACCACAACGGAGTCGTCAAGTCAATCCACGACCCTGGCTCAACTCCCACACCCGCTTCCTACGCTCCTGCACTCGTTCTGCTGAACGCCTTTGGAGGAAATCTCGCTCACATGCAGATTTCATCCACTTCAAATTTATGCTGTCCTGCCTGCATTCTGCTTTATCAAAAGCTAAACAAGAATACTACACCATACTAATCCACAACAATAAATCAAACCCGCGCCGTCTGTTTGCAGTCTTTGACTCCTTGCTCCATCCTTCCACTGCTTCCTCTCACCCCATACATTCACCTCAAGCTTTTGCAGATCACTTCAAGCACAAGGTGGAATCTATTCAAAAACAGACTGCTACTATTCCATCTGCCTCCGAACTCTCTCTCCCCAAACCCCCCTCATCATACTTTGATAGTTTTACCCCAATAACAGAGGAAGAAGTTTCTCAGCTTCTCCTATCTACCCACCTCACTACCTGCTCCTTGGACCCTTTGCCCTCCCACTTACTCAAACCACTTGCACCAGTCCTTACACCTATATTAACACACATCTTCAACACTTCTCTCTCCACAGGCACCTTCCCTTCTTCCTTCAAACAGGCACAAATTAAACCCCTGCTCAAAAAGACTAACCTTGACCCCTCCTGTCTCTCTAACTATCGACCTGTCTCCCTTCTGCCTCTTACCTCAAAACTCCTAGAACGCCTGGTCTTCTCCCAAATAACCAAATTCCTCAACTCTAACTGTCTTTTGGATCCGATGCAGTCTGGTTTCCGGTGCGGTCATTCAACTGAGACCGCTCTCTGCAGGGTGGCTAATGATCTCCAGACTGCAAAAGCCAAAGGACAGTTTTCAATACTTATACTACTCGATTTATCCTCTGCCTTTGACACAGTTAACCATTCTCTGCTTGCTCAAATTCTCCACAGTCTTGGTTTCCGAAATGAAGCTGCTTCATGGCTCTCCTCCTATCTCTCACAACGTTCCTTTTTTGTGTCCTCTAACAATAACACCTCCTCCACGGTCCCTCTGTCTGTGGGGGTGCCTCAAGGCTCCGTTCTGGGTCCTCTGCTTTTCTCACTGTACACACTTTCATTGGGTGAACTTATTAGTTCATTTGGCTTTAAATACCATCTATATGCTGATGATACCCAAATTTACATCTCCACTCCTGATCTTTCACCACAAATCCAGCTGCAAATTTAAGACTGCCTCTTGGCCATTTCCTCCTGGATGGCACAGCGTCAGCTGAAGATTAACATGGCTAAAACCAAACTGCTAATCTTCCCACCAAGACCTTGCCGAACACCTAGCTTCACCATTACAGTTGATGGAATTGATATTGATCCGGTCAGCTCAGCACGCTGCCTTGGGGCCATATTTGATTCCTCTCTTTCCTTCTCCCCTCACATTAACTCTGTGGCTAGATCATCTCGCTTCTTTCTCCGTAACATTGCTAAAATCCGCCCGTTCCTTTCCCAACAAACTACTTAAACTCTTATACGTGCCCTCATTCTGTCCCGCTTAGACTATTGCAACATCCTACTAACTGGCCTCCCTGCTACTCATCTTTCACCTATGCAATCTGTTTTAAACTCAGCTGCACGAATCACCACACTCTCCCCAAAAACTGAACCTGCCCACATAATTCTCAGACATCTGTCATGGCTCCCAATTCAGCAGCGCATCAATTACAAAGTCCTTCTTCTCACCTTTAACGCTCTCCACACTGCTACCCCTCCTTACATCTCTTCCCTCATCTCCTATTATGTTCCTGGCCGCTTCCTTCGCTCAGCACACAATGCACTTCTTGTTGCACCATCCACACCCTCTGCCCTCTCCCGTCTCAAACCTTTCTCGCTTTCTGCTCCATACCTATGGAACTCCATACCCCTCTCCTTACACCTAGAGAAATCCCCCTCTGTCTTTAAGTCTACCCTGAAGTCTTATCTTCTGGAGCACTAGGACCATGCACTGCCTTTGGCCAAACTCAGCACTTGTAATCTCAGCACTTAACACCCTCTTACCCCATTGTATGTCTCCCTTTATCCATTTAGACTGTAAGCTCCTTGGGGCAGGGACCTCTCTCCCATTGTTTCTATGAATGTCGCACTTATTTCATCCCCTCTTATTTATTGTACCATATGTCTATTGTAAGGCGCTGCGTACACTGTGTGGCGCCATATAAATAAAGATACATACATACATACATATACTTAGCTATACATCAAAGATTGTTACTTATTTTGCATTTTCAACACATTTCTGTATGCCCATTTAAAATTGTATACATTTAATGTGTGACTTACCAAATTTGAAGGAAGGTGAGGTTTGGGATTGAATACATATTTGTCCAACTGTAAGTAAATTCCCCAAATACTAACAAGTACCAAAACTGCAATAGCTGCCACAGTTGATCCTATGATGATTTGTTTGGCTATTGTACCTTTGAAAAAAATAGTTGTGTTAGAAAAAGAAGAGCATTACAGGTTAAATTTAACAATGGACAGACCAATCCTTAGAGAACATTCAACAAACTTCCTCACTATTTCTTTATTTTCTTGCTTGCTGTTGTCTAGGTTTAGCTGTCTGTCCAGTAGACTTACATTGATGAATACTCTTAAGTAGTATTCTTTGAGTTCCGGTGAGGTATCCAACGCATTGCACTCAAAGGGTTAAGTCTAAGGTGGGACATTATTGAAAACCTAGTTGACACAGGATTGATTTTGGAGGACCTGTGCCTGTCTGTTAATCGATATCCTATACTAAACTATGCTAAATGACTTAAAGGGATAGTAATACTTCGTTTTAACTTTATTTTATTTTGTAGGTATTAAAAAAACATGAAGAACGATATGTCTTATCTCTCAAACCTTTATGGTTTAAGAAATATTCACAAGCAAAGTTTCCCCCTCCCGCCCCTCTTACCTAGTGTAAGCCATCTCTTCTCAGATGGGGAATCTGGTTGTAAGACCAGACAGATAACAGCAGGTGACAATCTTCATACAATGAAAAGAATGAAAGCCCTGCCCCCCTTGACAAGCTTTTCAGGTTTTTCCCTTATCTTAATTGAAGATTGTCCCTCTCTGCAGTCTACCTGGGCACCTCCCACCTGTTCTGAGGTGAGCCGTGTTATATCAGTAAAAGGGGCGGGAGGGGGATACTTTATCATTGAATTACTCTTGAACTACAACTCTGACAGAATTGAAATAACACTCTCCAAAGTTCAAATACTATGATGATTAATTAGAGCTGCTTTTATTATGAAACATTACTATCCCTTTAAAGGATTGGCATTCGTTTATAATGAAAGTAAAACATATATCGTAGGTATTTTCTTACTGAGTAAAACAAATATGTTTCCATTCCTGGTGATGATTCATTCAAATGTTATAGCTGTTCAAACTAACACAAAATGTATGAGCTGTTACGTTCACATTATAACCACAGAAACAGGCAGATAAAAACCAATTGACCCATCCAATCTGTCTTTTTCCAGTGCAATAAACATGCACAGTCTTACATAGCTTACAAAACAGACATATCTATCCCAGGTATTTTTAAATTCCCTCAAAGTATTAGGTCCATGAGTCTATAACCTTTCCATAAAGTAATACGTATGCTGCATATAACTGCTGATTCTTTCACACTCTAACTTTAGATCTTGTTCTTTTGTTTTAGTATTCCTCATTTTGTAAAAAAAATGGTTTCCAATTGAACAACATTTAAGTAACAGTAATGTCCCATAAAAAATGTTTCTTGTTTTGTAGAGTTTTAAAAAAAATAAACTATGTGGCACAAATCCTATCTCTCAAACCTTTATGGTTTGAGAGATATTCACATCTAAAGTTCTCCCATCCCTCCTCTTCACCTGATGTCAGCTGTAAAGCTGACAGCAGGGGATTCGAGACGGCTGACTCGAGGAGCCTCTTCAGCAGAGCCGAAATTGCGTTATTTAAAAAGAATTACTTCATTGGAATGGTCTACAAAGTGTGCTTACAAACCAGGCACACTTTGTAGGCCTTTCCAATGAAGTACTTGGGCTCTGCAGAGCCATCGCCTGGTCCCAGGACCAGGATCTCCTGCTGTCAGCAGAGCGCTGCGTCAGGAGAAGGGGAGGGAGGGGAAACTTTACATGCATAAAGGTTTGAGAGATAGGATTTGTGCCTCATAATTTATTTTTTTAAACTGTACAAAACAAGAAAATTTTTTATGGGACATTAGTGTCCATTTAATCTCATTAATATATTTAAAGGTTGCTATCATGTCTCCACTCTTTTTTTATTACAAGCTATACCTATTAATGTCTGGGAGTCTATGCAGAAAGATCAGAGATGCTCAATTAGGCTCATGAGCTTGCAAATACATGCAAAAAGCTCACTAGGATTGTATCCTGCGCCCAGGGTGCAATTTCTTTTAGCTCACCAGTGACATACATAGAGAGGAAATCTTCTGAACCATATCATACTGGTCCTGCCAAATGACAGTCCAGACAAGAAATGCCAGACAATTCCTCTCTGAATAAGGGAAACAGCTAACATCAGACATACGTTTCTGCCTTTTTTGGGCCTTGTCGATGAGGTGCAGCTGATTCCTCTAAGTACTGTGAGCAAGAGGCCCACGTCCGGATTCCCCCCATTACTTAGGGTGACAAACCCCAAGAGAAAATTGCAAATGCAGAAAGAAAGGTCAGAGATGCTCAACTAGGCTCATGAGCTTGCAAATACATGCACAAAGCTCACTAGGACAGTGTCCTGCGCCCAGGTTGCAATCTATTTTAGAACACCAGTGTCATAAACAGAGAGGAAATCTTCTTAAGTATATCATACTGGTCCTGCCAAATGACAGTCCAGACACAAAATGTCAGACAATTCCTCTGCTCACAAGTGCCTAGAGCGATCAGCTGCACCTCACCGACAAGGCCCAATAAGTCCAAACATACATCTGGGGTTATCTGTTTCCCTTGTTCAGAAAGGAATTGTCTGGCATTTCATGGCTAGATTGTCATTTTGGCAGGACCTGTATGATGTGCTTCAGAATATTTCTTCTCAGTGTATGGCATTTGTGAGCTAAAAGTGGTTGCACTCTGGGAACGAGGACACAGTCCTAGTGAGCTTTTTGCATTCCCTTGCAAGCTCATGAGCCGAGTTGAGCATCTCTGACTTCTTCTCTGTCTGTGAGTCTACCCTGGTCCAGGTTCCCTTTGTAGTGTTTACACCATTTTAAGAGCTATTCTTTGAACTGCCTCACATGTATTAATATTTTACTGGAGATGTGGTCACCATAACTGTACAGGGTGCTTCAGGTGAGTCCTTACCAGTTATCTATAAAGTGGCATGCTGCTGGTGCCTTTTCTTAAACAACCCAGTATCCTGTTAGCTTTTCCCGCTGCTTTACTGCATTGCTTTCCTAACTTTAAAGGGTTAGTATTGTCTAACATTAACTAACCCTAATATTGAAGGTATTCAAAAGATAATCTTACTGTGCCAAGTTGGATCTCTCAAACCTTTGTGGTTTGGGAGATATAAGAGCTTAAAGTTCCCCCCTCCTGCTGATGAGCTGTAAAGCTGTCAGCAGTGGATCTGAGTCGTGCGACTCGGCGGCTCTTCAGCAGAGCTGAACTTTAAGCACTTATATCTCTCAAACCTTTATGGTTTGGCACAGTAAGATTATCTTTTGAATACCTTCTATATTAGGGTTAGTTAACTTCTCAGTGATATCACTTCTCCAGTTCCCATGCTATTCTGTGGAGCCTATACACTCTCCCACTATAGAAATCTTAGTGCATAGGCTCCATAAAATAGCATAGTACTTGAAAGTGTCATATTACTGCAGAAGTTTCTCCACCTTATCACCGCTTCATCACACCTTAGTGCATAATTCCCCTCCTAGGTCTTAAAGCCACACTACCATTGATCTTGCAAGTGATTAGAATTCAAATCCGAATCAATTCTTCCTTTCAATAATGTTTCCATTATTTTCCAAATTAATGATGTCCTTTATGCTGTCCTTTTTGTGAAGCAGCACTACAATGGCAAATTTTCACTCATCCAAAACCACTTTTGTTGACAGTGATTTCTTAAAAGGCTGAGGAGCTGCAAGCACAGCCCTAAGCTATTTTATTACTCTTAGACTAAACTTATCTGGATCAACTGATTTATCCACTTTCAATTTTGATAATATCAGTACCACCTCATCCTCAGTAAACATACTTGTGTACACTTGATTAACATTAACAGTTCATTCACTTTATTGGGGGTCCCCTTATGAACTGTCTGCTCCAGGAAGCTCTGCATTTATAGCAATATGTATAGTCAGCTATTGCCTTCTCTTGCTCTATGTATCTACCATCTATTTTCACTAATATACCTAAAGTTTTGCCACCCTATTTTTTTTTTCTTCAGTTTTGCTGTTTTTCCTTAGCTTAGGATTTGGAACGTCTTGTTATGGGCTTAACCCCCTCCCTTTGTCCTTATTTAAAATCAGATATTTCATTTTATTCATGATTGACTTAATCATTGAAGGTTTGACAAACATAAATTGATACGGCAATGAAAGCAATAAACTGAGTTTGTTTTAGGATAGAGAGGGGACGTGTGGGGATAAATTATTAGAGAACGGATCACTTATTTAATGTAATGTAGATTAACCCATCCGATGCCAGGGCATTTGCAATGCAATGCTTAGCAAACTTGCATGGCAGTGGAGGGATTAAGGAGAATGATTGTGAAGAGAGATTTGCTTTGTAACACTAGCAGACACAGATTTCATGCAGAGTAATATACAGGGCCATCTATTCCCTCATTGCACCATCCTGAACTAGGCATAGAGAAACAGGCATGTAGATCTCCTGATTTCTTTACACCTACATACCATCAACAATGTGCCTGAACGCAGATGCATGCTGATGATGTCAACTTACCTTAGCTCTTCCACCTGTCTGCCACAGGTGGGGATAGGTGTAAGGCAAGAACAGAAATGCTGCTTTCCAGCAGATCACCTTTGTACAGGGCTCGACAAATACTGGGTGCCATGGTGTCTAGAAATTGGGACCTTGTAAGGAAGCAGCTTCCCTACACTGCAGGTGAAGTTTTAACACGATCCTCCCCCCAAAAAATCAGACCTCGTAGGGGCTCATTGAGATCCCTCCTGATGTCCCTCCTGCATTAATCACCTATCCAGTAGGATAGGCGATCAAAGCTGCAACCTAGAAGGCGATCACCATTTTCTTCTATGTCCTCCTATTCACTCCGGTGTTCAATGAATGCTGGGCTGAGTAGGAGGACCTTCAAGACCCACATGATGCAAGTGGGCCTTGAAGGTCCTCCTACTCAACCCAGACATTCATAGAATGCTGGGTTGAGGTGGAGGACTTAGAGGGAAGGTAGTGATCACCTTCTTGTCTGCAGCATTGATCGCCTATGTTACTGAATAGGCAACCAATACCAGAGGGACATCAGGAGGGGTCTCGATGCCCCCCCAAAAAAATCTGATAAAAAAATAATAATAAATAAAATCCCACCCCCGCCCTGGCCCCAGCACTGTTTGATACCCCTCTCACCAGCCTTGTTCCCTTGCCCACTGATAGCCAGTTCCCCATTTAACCCAATGACCCAACCAGCCTTGTTCCCTGTCCACTGGCAGCCACATATCCCCATGCATATCATCTGGCTCCCTGCAGTCTTGTTCATTTGCCCACTGGTAACCAGAGATATCCATGTATACTGTGTGACCCACTGCAGCCTTCTTCCCTGTACACTGTACCTACAGATCCCCACCTATACTGTCTGACCCCCTGCAGCCTTGTCCCCTGACCACTGGTAGCCAGAGATCCCCAGATATACTGAGTGACCCCGCCAGCCTTGTTACCTTGCCTATTTGTAGCCACAAGTCCCCTTATACACTGCTTGACACCCAAGCCAGGTCCCACTGTCTCTCATAGCCATAGATCCCCCTTATATGCTGTCTGACCCCCAAGCCTGGTTCTGTTGGTAGTCACAGAACCCTCATATACTGTTTAACCCTCCCAGCCTGGTTCCGCTTGTAGTCACAGAACCCCACATACTGTTTGACCCCACAGCTTTGTTCCATTGGTAGCCAAATAATCTGCCACATTGGGGCTATGCACTAAGGCATGATAAAGTGGTGACTTCTTCAGTGATAGCACTTTTCCAGTTCCTATGTTATTCTATGGCATCAATGCACTAACATCTACAGATCTGGGGAAATCTTGGTCCATTTGCTGCATAGAATAACATAGGTACTGGAGAAGTGATATAATTGGAGAAGTCTCCTCCTCTTTATCACCACTTAATCAGAACTTAGTCTACTGTCTACTTTCCCAGCCTTGTTCCACTAGACCCCGAGGGAAGGTTCTCGTCTGATGCAGAGTCTGGCTCCTATATTTTTGGTCTGTCTCTTCGAGTCAAACCAAATTTGTCAAGCCCTGTCTTCGTACCTAGTCCAAAACAGGTGCAACCCACTTTGCACCTAAGTGCAGGGCAATCCACCACCCATCCACCAGAAAAGGGCATATGTGTCCCCCGCTGTAGGTCAGATCAACTTTTCGTGTGAAGGAACAGATTTTATCTATTTGCACATAAATACTTCAGCAATCTGTCTTTTCAACTGGATATACTGTGGTTACTATGTGAACATGTTCTATACACCTATATGATAAACTAGAAGGGAAATGACAGTCATCTGAAAAGACCTGGTGAAGAACATTGGTTGTAACCGAATAGCTTTTGCAGTCACTGTGCTTCCATTTTGACATAGACCTAAAAGGTTGAATTATATACTTTTTTAAAAAAGGAAAAAATTGTTCAGATTGACGACAACTGATTTGGAAAAGTATGCAGACTGGAAGTAAAAAAATGTGATTAAGGGCAGATAGCAAGTAACTGAAATGAGACCTTTGTGCATGGGTCTCAGTCTCCATTTTCTTGTGCTAGCAGTTCATCTTAAAGGGATAGTAACATTTGATATGGAAAAACTATTTTTGCAGGGTTCTCTGGGGTAAAATAATTACTAATTGAAGTTGTTACAAAAGTGATTGCAGCTCAAACTTGCTTTTTTGATTGCAATTATGTCCATGGACTGAAATGTTATGATGGGACCGTTGCTATAGCAGCCCATAGACAGCTTTGGAAACCTCTGTGGGATGCTGTAGTAACAGCACCACTGTAAAATTTCAGACCATGGAGGTACTGCACACAAAAAACACAAGTTTGTTCAGCAGTAACTAAAACATCTCTCAGCAGCGGGAGTATCCTTGTTTTATAAGCAGGATAAGCCTTGAAAGATATATATTTTTAATATTAAGTGTTATTATCCCTTTATAACAAAGTAGAGATTAGAGAGTGAAAAGTTAGACAATAACAGGCCAACTTCTTATGCTTCTCAGTAGATATAGCTGTCATTTTATAAATTACAGGTAGAAAGTTCTCACATCTTAACTCAGAAGGAAGAAAGAAGATTAATATAGCTAGTTCAAGAAGAGTATATCTAGACAAATAGGAGTGTAGTAGGACAAGAGCCAAGGTCATACACATGAATAAATAGACAAATACAGAAGCTTCCATGGGTCAAATATGTAGAACAGAAACTTGAAAGCTTGTCCATGTGTTCTGCAATCATTATCAACTAGACTCAACATCAAAGGATGTATCCTTTGTCTGCAAAGTTCTTCAAGCAGTAACATTTTAGCAGCTCTCCCCTTTTTGTTTGGGACATCTGTATGATACCATACAAAGGAAAAATCTCACAGCACTAGAAAACCATAACTGCTCTGCTCCATACAAATAAACCAAATGTGAAAGGCATATATGGTGCTCATGCGTTAATTTACTTATTTGAAAATCATGAGGGTTTTGTTTCCAAGGTAACCCATTTGAAGCGAGTCCTAACCTATATATATATTGACATTTTGATAACCTACAATATATATAAAATATCCTCCTGATGAAATTTTTTGGTTCAGGAAATCTCTCTATGATGTGCTACCTGGGCATTGCAAGGGAAAGGAGAGTTATTTTTCCTTATTAATCCCAAGACAGCACATGGGTCTTCCCACCATAATACATTTGTTAAGCATCCTTTCTTGGACATGAGTCTTCTTTAGGAGGGCCATTTTATGGAAGTGATTTGTTTTTTGGCCTGCACTTTTTCTGTCCTGGGAGGAGGGTCTCTTTCTACAGTGTGTTGCCTTGAGAGGAACAAGTAAAAGGTATTCCCAGTTAAAGGGATAGTATTACTTCAAAATTACTATCCCTCATATTGTAGCCCTTAATAAACTGAGTTAAGTGACACCAGCGGCATCTCTCAAACGTTTATGGTTTAAGAGATAGCCGCTTTCAAAGTTTCCTCTCCCCTGCTGTCAGCGTTCTGCTGCCAGCAGGGGAATCCTGTCCTGGGACAGACGGAGGCTCTTAAACAGAGCCGATATCTCGTTATGGAAGGAAATTGATTCATTGAAACAGTCTTCTACGTGTGCTTGCTTACCAAGCACATGTAGAAGACTGTTTCAATGAATCATTTTACCTTCAATAACGAGATATCGGTTCTGCTGAAGAGCCTCCGCTTGATTCAGAGACAGGATTCTCCTGCTGGCAGCAGAACGCTGACAGCAGGGGAGAGGAAACTTTGAAAGTGGCTATCTCTTAAACCATAAACGTTTGAGAGATGCCACTGGTGTCATTTAACTCAGTTTATTAAGGGCTACAATATGAGGGATAGTAATTTTGAAGTAATACTATCCCTTTAAGTTTCATTTTCCCTTCACAGGTAATGCAGGCATAGTTTTACATCTCTGTTCTTTTAGAATGAATCCCCATTAAAGGACCAATAACATTTTATTATGTGCTGTTGAGTACATGACATACCCACTGATCGGAGTTGCTTTACACAAAGTTTATAAAAGTTCAATATGTCACAATGTGGGTACTATCACATTTTCTGGAAAACTGTAGCTAGTTTATCATTTCTCCATAAAATGCATGTAATTCATAGAATAACTGTCTGGACACCAGTGGGAGATGTAAAAAGGTTCAATATAGTGATGACTTTGTTTTGGAAATATGATACGTTTATTTTTCCTTGCAGATTAAGAAATACTCTACCTTATACACTAAGAATTAGGGATGCAAGGGGAAAGGGTGAGGCATTGATCATTAGGATATGATGCTCACGTACAGCCGCTAATGTGCTGTAATGGTAACTGTGCAGAGCAGTGTATTTTTAAAGTGACACTCAGTCACGCTCCTTTTTGACTTTAGATATTCTATATTGTCTGTATTGCTGATCACACACAGAAATGCATGCACACATATAAGGGGAAATGAGAAGACAGATAATGGGAGAGAAAGATACAGGAGGAGAAAGAGATACTGGGTGGAAGGAAGGAGGAAAAATGGAAAATAGAGGGAAATGGGGTAAATAGAGGGACTGGGAAAGGAAATATAGATACAAAAATAATAGGGAGAAAGGAGATATTAAAGGAAAAAAGATGATAGAGGCACAAGGAAAGAGGCAAATGGATAAAAGAGGCATTGGGGACTGAATCAGCTAGGGGAGGAAATACTTAACTCTAAGCACCAGAGAAGTGTCCAAATGCATTGCAAATCAATTATTGGACATCATTGAGACCTAAATTGTTAATAATTGTATCCAAATAATCTGATAACTTCTCTCTCCTGACATATAAAAGTGAAAGGAGATCTGGACTACATTATATAATAGTAAATTCCTTTAGCCATCAGTGTACTAACTACACTCGGACCTACTTTGTGTCATAGCATGTTTACTTATCATTTTGACGGTTTAATGAATTTACTGTGTATCCATTGGAATCCCTTACTGTCTATACTTGTCATCACTTAAATGATAGAATAGAGATGCACAAGTGGTCACACTATGAGATCCCAAATGCATGCATACTAAATTCATACAGCCACTGGAGTGCTAAGTAAGTCTGCAGTGAAACAGAGTAGCTCTGAGATTAATACACTAATAGCAGAGAGGAGTTAACTGTTAAATAGTGTTGCCCAGCCCAGCCCAGCTTTGTTAACATTTGTGCACACCATTCTAGGGGTAAAAAGGTACAAATTACCCCTCATTTGATGTGGTTAATTACCTTCTTTCCAAAATGGTATGTTTTGTTTACCTTTTCTTTATTCATGTCATTCTTGCAGTTGTTTTAGTACAAGCAGGTTGTGTTTGGAAAAAAAAATTAAGAAAACAGAGAGTGTAGTTGCTGTAGTTTTGTGCTTCTGACACTCCTACATTTTGTAAGCTCATACCAATGGGGTGTCATTTTTCTCATAAAAGCAGTAGTCAATGAATTCATTAGGAAATTCAATAACTTTTAAATATTTCAGTACATTTGAAGAGGTGAAATTTAAAACATGGCCATTGTTTACTTTTAGTGCCACCTTCTGGAAACATTTGTGCAAACTGTTCTATGGATTGAAAGGCTGCCCCCCCTCATTTGATACAGAGGAATATCTGCTTTCAAGAAATGTATCCTTTTATAGTGTTATTTTGATACGGGAGTAATTATGCCTTCAAACTATGTATAGTCCATTTTTGTTATTTGCAACAATATCAATCAAAATTATCTTATGTGCTGCTACCAGTTTTGGGCCCCAGGAAAGGACATACATTTATGCAGCCACACATCCTACATAATAATTCACTAGGATGTTTGTCAGAAGCCCTCATGCGCAGTAGAGACTGAGCGTGCTGCAGTCATGCACAGTACAGACTACCCAAATGTGCCCCAGCTGATAAAGAGCGGGGCGCCCTGAATTTGGACCGGAGTCCTCTCTGTGCACCTTCCTGGGACCGCTTGGTGAGCAGAGAGGCTCCAGGCGCCAGCCGAGGCTGCTGGGTGGCACTGTGGCCCGTGTACATGGGCTTTTAAACTAGTATTACATATTAGTGTACTCCGATATGTCGTATTCATATTTCATACTTTGCTGTTTGTTATTTTTGCTTTTATATAGTTAGCTTTTGAAGTGTTTTGGGGCAGTTTTACCATTTAATCAATTGAATGTATATTTTTAGTTCATAAAACTAAAAATACCCTTTTGATCCCTTATTAATTAGGGGTCTGTGTCTCCATGTAAGCAAAACTACATATAATTGGTACTACTGTTCTAGGGTTTAGTGATTTTAAAAATAAATGAGACTTTCACAACCACCATAAATGTGTTTTTGTGATATATGACATTTTCAAAAGTTTTTTTACATATTTTTTACATTTGACATCGTAGGATAAATGCAAAATTTATGTCACATGAGCCTTCATGAAGAAGCTGAATTTGATTTAGAAAAAAGAAGCAGTATATAGTTTTCCATGTAGAATTAGAAAGTTACCTATGGGAATTATACCTAAACAGATAGAAAGCAAAAATATTTTAAATATTTGGCTACGAGGGCAGAAATACATTTTCACAATCTCTGGCACTGAAAGGGTTAAAAAAGCATATATTTTTTTTTTTTTTTTATGAGAAATATAATTTAAAGGACTTTCCCTACTAAGTAAAACTTGAATACTCCTTGCTGGGAGCTTTGTAACCAAAGTTATTTATTTATTTTTTATTAAACTGCAATTTTTTTTCTGTTATCCAGATGGTGATGTTCCTTTCATTTACTATAAGAAGCTGTAGTCTTTGACGCATGCTCTCCCATAAACTGTAATATATCCTATATAATAATTTGCTAAAATGTGTGTAACGCCGCAGTCATGCTCAGTAGAGACTGCCAGTGCCGCGGCTGAGCTCTGTATGAGCCGTGGCGCGGGCAGTCTCTACTGCACATGACAGCCCTGCGACCGGCTGGCAGTGGCACTGTGGCCCGTGTAACGGGCTCTTCAACTAGTGTATATATATATATATATATATATATATATATATATATATATATATATATATATATATATATATATAAAGAAATCTTTTTTGGACACTGGTTAGCACTGTAATAACATTTTAATTAAATATCTCCCAGAAGCAGGAGTGTATTTGTTTTATTCAGCAGGAAACACATATCACATACATAATATGCTGTAAGGGATCCAGAGCCATGTTAACAAATATTCTTGTACAAGATCCTCATTTCATTACCAACCATGGCATTTAGAAAAACTCACCTTCCAGCGTAACACACTCCTCTGAGCTAGGAAAGCTTGTTTTCTTATTATCCCTAAAATCCATGTGCACAGTGATGCAGTATCTTGTGCCAGGGGTTAAATTTGATATATTATAGGTATTCTCTGTTGTTTCATATACTTTGTTCATCTAGAGGAGAGAAATTATTTGTATGATATGTAAATAAAAACATATTGAACTAGATTGACTAAAGGTTGATGCTGTAGCAAAATGATTTTCTCAGTGTGCTTGAAACACTTCAATACTTCAATGTACACACACATCGACATACTCATTAAAATTTATGGATGCAAGAGGAAGCTAGGAGAAGTTCCTCATACTCACATCTGGCTTGTTTTCCACTCAGGGAGAGAGAGAAACAGAGTGAGATAGAGAGAGAGAGAGAGAGAGAGAGATAGAGAGAGAACAATAAGTATGTTCACATACCTATTGATGTGAACACTGAGGAGAAGGCATGCAACGGCAAGGCTAGGAAACACCAGCAACTCCCAAGCACACCTGTTCAACAGCCTTCACCTGTTGCAAGTGAGGAGGCTCTGGCTGAACAGCCACAAAGGAGCCCATCCCCACCTGCAGGACAATACCTGTCTGCAGATTTCCAGCTGCTGCAACAGCATACTCCCCAAGTACAACAACAAGATGTTCCCCAGCTGCCACAGGGACCCCTGGAGCAGTGTAGGATGTACAGACGACCACCAAGGCCCAGGGAATACCTCACAAGGGTCAAGCTCCTGGGAATGACCAATGAGGAGATGACAGATCACTACAGGTTGACTCCGCACAACATTATTGCCCTATATGAGGTCATGAAGGATGAGGTTGATACAAATATACATCCATGACCATTCCCTAACTGGCTTGCAGAAACTGATGTGTGCTATACATTTCATGGCAATTGGAGCCTTTCAGTCAACAGAAGGTTACGCATCAGGCATGTCACAGTTCACATTTTCGAGGGTACTGGCTCAGGTGTTGCCAGCCCTCAAAAGCAAGGCCAGTAGGTACATACACTTTCCCACCACCGACATGGAGTGGACATGTGTAAAGCAGGACTTCTGCACAAGGGGAGGCATACCCAGGGTCATGGGTGCCATAGATTGCACCCATGTACGTACCAAAGCTCCAACACGTGAGGGACATCTGTTTATTAACATAAAGAACTTCCACTCCATGAACGTGCAGATGGTATGTGACTCCAACATGAGGATCACCAATGTCTGCTCTAAATATCCCAGGAGCTGTCACGATGCATACATTCTCCAAAACTCATTTGTACACAGAGACTTTGAGAATGGAACGTATACAGGGGGGTGGCTTCTGGTTGAGTTAACAACACTAAATCACACCACATCCACAGGTGTACACACAACACTGCTCAGCATGCTCTTGACTCACAGGTAGCATGTCCACACAACATGTGGTCCCTGTCTCACCATGTCACTCATTTTCCACAGGTGATTCTGGCTATGGCTGCAAATCCTGGCTGCTCCTGCCAGTCACAAATCCCCAAACCGATGCCCAGGAGAGATACAATCAGGCCCATGCCAGAACGAGAAATGCTATAGAGCGTAGTTTCGGACTCCTAAAATCAAAGTTCAGATATCTGGATCATTGAGGGGGAGCACTACAGTGTGCAACAGACAAGGTTTGCAACATAATCCTGGCATGTGCAATCCTCCACAACATTGCAGTGCACACAAGATTATTAGACGATATCCAGGCCCCACCCACACGTGATGACCCTGTGGACATTGTCCATGATGAAGAGACCCTAAAAGGGGCGCAGATAAGAGACAGGCTGATCAGGGAACACTTCAGCTGTGAGGATAACACAGGCAACCTCTACTGTTAACACTCACATTTCCACAGAAGACACAAATGTATGTGTTTCCTAACATCCAGGTATCAAACATGAACAGTAAGAATGCTCATCTTCAAAGTTACAATACCTTGTGGACAACACATGAGCAGTTCAGTAGTGTATCTACAGTATCCTTTTTTTAGTTTATATGTACCTTTTGGGTGCTCATACAAGTGTTCAATGGATATAGGCAATATACCCAAAAATGCATGCATGTTTTAATGTAGTGTGAGACACATTAAAGGAGAACCACCACTATTCAAAATGTGTCTGTTAAATTAAATGTTGGATTAGACATATCTCAATGTGGAACCATATTCATGGCTGGAGTATCACTCATACATAGGAAGGCGTGACCTACATCACAGGAGCCCACTATTTGTTTGACCATGCGTGGACTTTGGGATGTATTAATGCAAGGAGATGATGGCAATGATACACTAAGTGATCTCATGTCCACAGTTCCCATGTTGCTCAGTGTAACCAATGTTCTGTGATTGCTCTGGTTTGACATATCTCAGTATATAGGCTACATTAACAAACTGACTAACTGGAGAAGTTATATCACTGGAGAAGTCTGTTTCAACCTTAGTTAAACATTAACACAACTCACTGGATAACCTAATGATCACCCTAAGATTTCGATGTGTAGTACCCACATTGAAATCTTAGGGTGAACATTGGGCTATCCAGTAAGTTAGTTTCACAGAGTGTGAATCACTGCCTGTTTGGTTGCATGCTCTGTCTATTCTGCCTGTTACTTAGCTAAGTCAAATAACTGTTCAACCCACATCATGGCCATACAACACTGTCATGTTGTTTGGCTCCAGTGGTGGATTGCAAGTTGGATTTGGACAATGTTGTGTGTGGTGTGTGTGTGCTACCCCATGTTCAAATATTCTACAACCATTTAACCATTTAACCTGGGCAGAAGTTCACTGCATTGGAGACATTCTTGTCACTTAATCTATCATCAATAACCACAAACCTCAGACAGGATTGAAAAGCATTTTTTTTTATTTGGGGGAAAATTCTAAATTTGTTCTCTTTATTTTTTGGGGGGAAGGTCTTTGGACTTTGAGAAGTGGATGGCATGGTTGACTGTCTGGTCAGCCTTTGAGTTGGTGCTGGGGTCACACTGGAGGGAGAGGTGGGTGCAGTGGATCCCTCAGTTGACTGCTGCTCCCTCTCCATACGCAGGTTATCCCTGTGGTTGTGGTCTCTGACTTCCACCAGCAGCTGCCCCATCATGTCTATCATTCCAGTTCTGTACTGGCACAGCTCACTGGTCAGTACTGTGTGCTGGACTTCCAGGGCATTGAGGGTGGCTGTGTTTCTCAAGGACTCCCTTTGGAGCCTCCTGAGGTACCTATTTGTCTTCTGGGATTCTCTGAGCTGCCTCCTCTGTAGCACCAGGCAGGAAGATGTGCCTGGTGATGCTGCCTCACCTACGTCCTCCTGTTCTGGTGGAGAGGCAGGTGCTGGTGGTGTGACTGGTGCTGGTGGAGAGGCTGGTGATGGTGGGGTGGCTGCTGCTGGTGGAGAGGCTGCTGCTGTTGCTGGTGATGTGGCTGATGCTGGTGAAGTGGCTGGAACTGGTGAGGTGGTTGCTGCCTGCTGCTGGTGAGGTAGCTGCTGCTGGTGGAGAGGCTGCTGCAGATGAAGGTTGCATCCCCACCATATCCAGGGATTTGGAGTTTGCCACTGATCTCTCTGGTAGTGGTGGTGTGGTGATGTCATCCCTTGGATGAGGGCGCTGGGGCTTCACAGTCAGGCCAGGGTGTTCGTAATCCAGTGGCCATGGGTCATACCTAGCTGCTTGGCCCCCAAATTGTATTGTACCTGGGCCCATGCTGGGGAGCCATACAGGAGGGTAAGTCCATCCACTGAGCATATGGGCCATATTGAGGGGCGGGCACTGTCCCAGGCATCCAGTACCTTCCTGGTGGTGGTTGTGGTGGTGCAGAGAAGTACTGTCCCGAGGTGGACAGTTGCATCCACATCTCTTGTTGCATCCAGTTCCTGTAAAGGGGTGCAGCATGTGGTGCAGACTGTGGTGCAGAAGGTGGTGAAGCTGGTGGTGCAGAAGGTGAAGATGGTGGGCATGGTGACCACCGGCTGGTTCCCTCCTCTGGATAATCCTCACTGGGGGATGACTCTGCCTCTTCCTCCATGGCCTCCTGCTGTGCTGCAGGCCTGGATGCTGTGTGTGGAAATGACATGATGTGATTAGTAATGAAAACAATGGCAGATTGAATGCAAGATGATGTAATTGACATGTGAGTGTCATGATGGTATCCTATGCATTGTGTTGAGATGCATGGGACACCACCCTGGCAATCATATACTAATGAACTTGATAGGATCCTTACATGAGGTATGTCCAAGTTCATTCCTCAAGGCCACCAATTAGTAGTGGAAGACTTCTCTGATTAAGACCTGTTGTTGTTTGGATCGGTTGCTCCATCTTTCTGAGTGATCCAGTCTTGCTTAATCAGAGATATACATCAATCATAGCCTGTTAGTGTGCCACCTACAGTGGTATATATTTGGTTCCCATGTGTATCCTGCAAATATTGGATGCTCTAACATCCATTCATGGCATCACCACTCCTGAGGATCCATGTGAAAACCAAATGTATGATATGACAGTTCCAGTGAGAGCAAATGATTGCATGCACAATACAAAGGCCTACTTGGTTATCATTTAATTCAACAGTGTTGGTTATTTTGACATCTGTGTGTTGCACATATACCCAGTTAGTCTCATTGGCACTGTGAAGTGTGACCTGATTCATTTTTCAGGTGATTCAGTGACCGGTGATAAAGACCTGATGATGTGGAGGTGAAGTGGAAATTATGACTTCTCCAGTGATATCATTCTCCATTTCCAATGTTTTTCTATGGAGTCTATACATTGAAACCTTAAAAACCTTAAAAACTTGAACCACATTACTTGAATTGTCTCCATAGACTGACATGGGAATTGGTGAAGTGATGGTATGGAAGGGTTATCTTCACTCCATCATTTCTTTTTCACCACTTAGTGAAAGTACCCTGTGTAGCATTTAATTGTTACCCTGTCAACTTCAGCTTTTTGTCGGTTAACCATTTGAGTACCTTAGGGGTTGCCAAAGCATTGCTGAGTGATGCATTGATGATCCCTCTAGAACTCAAGGAGTTATGTGCTGATTTCCCTGTGGGTACATGGGTGACATTGTGGTGGAACAGTGATTATCTTTAACAGACAACATTTTGTGAAACATGGTTTGTGTGGATTGTGTGTGATCAGCACAACAATGTGAGGGTTGAACTGGGACTTGGACAGGTTTGGGCCGGGTGAAACCTTGCCATTTGTGCATGTATTGTGTAATTTTGTTTGGTGCAATTGTGTGGATCAATGATGGGCATGTGTTGGGGTATGATTGTGTGTTACAGCTTACCTTGGTTTCAGCGTCATCTGCAGACTCGAGGCTTCAAGCATGCAGCAGGCCTCTGTTTTATGTGTTTACTTCCTGTAGTCTCCTCCTACCTACTTCCTCCCTCTGAGCTGCTCCTCCTACCTACTTCCTGAGGAGGGGTTTAAAGGGCTGACTGAGTCCTGACTCATTTGCCCTTGTGTTGTTGTACAATACAGTTCTGTTTCCCTAGGGCTCTGTGCATGACCTGGCTTGTCTGACCATCCATTCTGGTGCTGACATGTGGCTCTGTCTGACTACTCTTTTGCCTGCTCCCATTCTGCAGTGGACACCCAATCTGGTGCAGACCTGTGGCTCTGGCTGACTACCTGAACTGTGTATGACCCGGCCTGTCTGTCCATCCTTTCTGCTGCAAACCTGTGGCTCTGGCTGACTACCCACTCCGTGTATGACCCGGCTTGTCTGACTATCCTTTCTGGCGCTGACTAGGGGGCTCTGTCTGTTTCTTCCGTGTGTTGGTCCCCGCTCCACAGACACCCATCCTAGTGCGGACTTGGGGCTCTATCAGACTCCTAGACTGACTGCAGGCTGAGTCAGTGCTAGTCCTTTGGGCGTTATGAATTACCTCGAGGCTGAGGCCTAGTCTCGGACAGTGTGGGGGATCTATTGGTGGATTGCTATTTCTGATACAGTGCTTGCCTCTTTGATCACCTTCTGTGTGTTATCTGTTTATGTGCATTACTGGTATTATTCTAACAAAAGATTGTTTTACTGTACCGTACTGACTCCTGGTTTATTCCTGAGAACCATGACACTGTGTTTGCGTGTGATGGTTTTGTTGGTTGATGTGGTGTGTGGTTATGTGATGATGCACTTACTGGTAGTGTAGAGGCTCCTCTCATCCTCAGTGTCCGATCCTCCAGGGACTCCGCTCAACAACTGTGGCCGACATGTTTTGTCACAGCTCCTCCTCCCACCAGCAGAAGGTGATGTGGGCAGAGAGACCAGCTCCGGGGCTTCAGGCGTACAGGGCAATCTCCCCATCTTCTTTTCACCACCCTCTTGCAATTGCCCCATCTCTTCTTGACAGACTCCAAGGTCCGTCTGCAGGTGGCCACCGCATTCACCCTGCTGCACACTTGGTTCTAGGTGGCCTTCCTCCTCGCAGCCAGGCCAGGGACCTTCTCCCTCAGATAGAGGACTCTCTTCCCCTACAATATAGCCTCCACGAGGGTCCTGTTCTCCTCATCGGTGTAATGTGGATCCCTCAGCCTCTCTTCCTCAGCTCCGGCCTGTGAGGTGTCGGAGCTGTGGTCGGAATGTCCTGCCTCTGCTACACCTGCCTGCATGTGGTGCTCCCCAACAGGTACCCCTCATCCCACTGAAGGTTCTGTCCCTGCCCTCTGTGTGCCTCTTCTAGGCCCGGTCCTCTTCTGCCCTGCGGATCTCCCTCTCCCGCTCCTACTCTCAAAAGGGATGCCCTGCTCTCTCTCCTCCTCCACTACTCTCCCCATCCATCTCTCCTGTTCTCCTCTCCTAGCTAGCACTCACCCACCCACACCCAGGCACTCACACAGGCCCTCACAGACACACTCGATCCCACTCACTCTCTGTCACACTCTGTCACTCACAGATTCACACTGAAAAATAAAGTTTAAAATACCTGTAATATGCTATATAAAAAAGACTATGTGTTTGTATGGGTGTATGTAATATGTGCAAAAGTGTGTTATTTGCTTACTTAAGTGCAGATCTCTCTTCTCTCAACTCAAAAATCAAAGCTCCTTCTACCTCCAAAGTCAGCTCCTCTCTCCGTCACTCTAAACGCTATCCTCCGCTCCTGGGTCCTGTGATCTAGCTCTCCAAAACTTGAAACACAGACAAGGTGGGACCGTTATTTTTGGGTATATATAGGGGTATTTGAACAATTTGATACTTTGGGGTCTTGGGATTGGCTGTGGGTTTGAATTTGTTTGTGCATCTATCAGGGTTGCTAGCCAACGTTGGCCGTTTGTCAGCTCTCGGCAGTGTCAGTTCTCCCAGTATCTGGTTGTCTGTGATCTGCAGTACCTAGGGCTGTCCTCTGACTCCTGCGCTGTGGTGCTCCTCTATTAGTCTCCTCCCCCTATGTCCCTATTGGCCCTGGTGGGTATTTGAGATCCTCTAGCTTCCTTCCCCTTGCCCGATTATTGAGCTTTGCTCCATGCTGTGGCTAGATTCCTGTGCTTTGACCTTGGCTTCGTATTGTTTGACTTCTCTGATTCCATGATCCTTGGCTCTGTCTGACGTTGCTTCCTGGTCCTCCCTGCTGTCCCTGACACTCCTGGCTTTGACCCTTTGGTTATCGTATTTTGACTCTGCCTTATTGTGTTGTGTGTGCTTGTATTGTTCTGCCCTTCTGCAGCTAGTGTTCCATGTCACTGACATCCTCGTGACCCTGGTCCTCCAGCGGGAAGGAGTACGTTGCTGTAGTACACGCCCGTCAGTTTGGGTTTACTGGGGATTCGGATCTCACTAACGGAGGCCTGATTCAGGTGGGTGTTGTGTGTGAAAGCTCCTTACCTCTTTGGTGTGGTTCTGCTATTGCTGCAGGTGTGGGAAGCCTCTCAGCTGCAGAGCCTCATTGCGTCTCTCCTTCTCTCCTTCCCTTGGATGGAGCGGGTGTCCCGCTCACGTCTTCCGTTGGGCATTTGTGTCCTCGTTTTGGCACGGGTATTTCGTTGAGTGCCGCACTGTATACTATCTTGCTCTACTGTTTGGGGGTTCCGGTCCAGTCAGCAGGATACCATAGCAGAGGGAGTAGTCTCCTGCTGGGACAGGCAGTCTTCACCTTATCTGGGTGTCTGCCCAGTACTTGCCACTTAGACTCTTTCAGGTGCTCTATCTTGAGCTCCCATTTAGGGACTGTGCTTGTCCTGTTGATTGTCTGAAGTAGGGGGTGAGTTTGGCTGAGGGTGGTCTTGGTTGCTCTCAGTAGGAGGGTCTCTGTTCTTCCTGTGTATTGAGGTCTGGGTTCTGTTGGATAGGGTATTGGGGTTTCACTTAACTTTGGGTAGCCATTCTCCTGGCTACCATAGTAGCGGTCCTGCCCCGCAGTTTGGCCTACGACCCTGGTCTTGCTTGTAGGTTTCAGCCTTGGTATCTCCCTGTTTTCTTTACTCCTCTTTTCGGGGGGTCTTCTCCTGGGGATATCTTGGTGGCTATCCACCGTTGGCTGCAGCTAGGGGTCTTGAGCATTACTCAGCTCCTCCTACTTCCATCCTGGTTGCACCCCTGCTCAACTGGGGTGGAACAATCTGGCTTCGCGGCCAGCATCTTTACTCCAGCAGTTGCTGCAGCAAAGAAGTAGTGGGCTGACTTTGCACCCTAGCATCTCACTCTAGCACTGCTCCCTATCTTCACACTCACCAGACCCCTGGGTGTTATGACTAGGGATGGGTGAAACTTTCCGCCTCAAAGTGAAATCGGTGAAAAATGGCACTTTCCGCTTGGCAAAAAATTTCCCTCAAACAGTGCAGATTTTCTGCATTTTTCCACTTTTTTCGCCCATTGAAATCAATGGGAACATAGAAGTTACACACAACACATTACAAATAATATTTTGTTTCCCAAAGGCACAGTATAAAAGGGGCATGAGGGTGCCTGTGTTGGTGGGGTGTGGGGAAAGAATCAGTTGAACAGGGGATGATTTTTGGGGGGTTGTTTACTGGGATTGGGGGCACTTAATAAAAAACAAATCCTAAATAAAATAAAATAAAAACCATAAGACATGGTATAAAGGGGTCTGAGGAGGGTGCCTGTGTTGGAGAATGAATGAATCATTTGAACAGGGAATTTGTTTTTGGGGGTTTCTTGACTGCTATTAGGGGGACAGTTAATAAAAAAATAAATCAATAAAATAAGACATTTGCATTTAAAGTGACAGAGACAGGAACCCCCTGGCATAAGCTGCCACTGGGGTGGACTGATACTTGATTTGATAGAGTATTTTGTAGAGGCTGATTTGTTTGATTTGTTGTTAGAGGCCTTTGTAGGACTTAGATTTATTAGAGGCCCAAGCCCTGAATAAACATTGATTTGTAGGACTTAAGCTTGTTTGGCACAAGCCCTAAGGAAACATTAATTTGTAGGACTTACGCTTGTTAGAAACAAACCCCCAAAAATTGTTTATTTTTTTTGTAGGACTAGTTTTTTTTCTTCTATTTATTTTTTTTCAAAACACAAGCCCTGAGAAAAAAAAAATGCCCTACTGGCCTAATGTCAGCAGGTCATGTTGGCCAGTGGGCACTGTTAAATGTCCTCCTGAGTCCTGAGTTGCAACTGTTGTTCGTACTGCTGCTGCTGAGTTGTTCAAGCAGCAGGATGATTAGGCAGCTGAAAGGGAATGGGATCAACAATAGCAGTAACATGGAAGATGGATGATGAAGGTTCCATTTGCCTCGACTGGCTCCAGTGATGCGCCTGAGACAGTAGCAGCAGAATAAGTAGTCCCCAGTATTTGTGGAGAAAAGAACAAGTTGGCTATTAAATCTTCTCCACCTGCCCCTCCTCCAGAATCATCATGGGTGTGTTGTTATTAGAATATATTTTTTCCTTTGAGAGCAGGATCAGTGGGTCTCCTCAGCAACTGCAATGTGCACAGTATGTGTGTGTGGTAAATAACATCTGGGGGCACAACTGTATCCAAACACCATGACACCCAAAACCAAGTACTGCCGGTGTCACTGTACCCCTTTTCCACACCTGCTAAGGACACATGACAACTTGCTGACAGTTTAATAGTAATGATGAACCCTCCCTGCCACCATCTTAACATATTCTGCAGGATGGAATCTCCTCAGATGCTTCTTGATGCACTGATTGCGATTCTCCTCCACCACACTGGCATGTGTGGTCAGTGTGCCACACAGTGTGCAATGGGTAGAGAAGAACTGCCACATCCTAACATCAACAGAGTGGCTATCATTTGACAGGGGAGGTAATGAACGAGGAGGACTGGCAGAAGATGTAGTTTACCTAGAAGGTGATGGCGAGCTAGTTGTTTAATTCATCCTGGAACTTCCAGTCTCTGCCTGGGTTGTTCTATTCCTCCTCCTCTTTGATCTCTGCCTCACCTCTTGTTGCCTTTCTGGTGAGTCAGGGACAGCAAAAGGTGCTTGAATTCTGTGGTGGGTGTTTGGCTTTACCATGTTTGGAGCAAAAATGTCATGGTGTCTGTGTTTCATGTGTGATATGAGGGAGCTTGTGCCAAGGTGTGTTCCCTCCATTCCTCTTTTCACTGACTTGTCACAAATTTTGCACAGTGCCATTGCTGATTACTGTACTGTGCCTGCCCCAACAGAAAAATAATCCCACACCTATGATGACTTCAGAGGGAAGGGGAAAGGTGGAGAAGAATGGCCTCTTTCTTCTTGTCCTCCACATTCCCCTTCATTGTCTGTGGCAGCGGATAATGTTGCTGCTGTTGCTGCTACTGCCACAGAGTCAGCACTGCAACTAGGATCAGGAGTATTGCTACTGCTGGCAAGTGGAACCTGTCCTAGTCCCGCATCGCTTGTTGACCCCATTCCCACTGTGTCCACGGTGGTCTGTGGCACACTAACCTGCTCCTCAGCATCCTGCTGCCCTTGCATCTCAGCATCAGAAGGAATTAGAGCAGATGCAAATTCCTCTAATTCCAAGATGTCCTTGCTAGTGATGGTGGTGATGCCCTTCCTCATTCCTGTCTCCCATTCCTTCTCAGTTTCTGCTAGAAAGACCATCAATGTCTCTTCCACCCCAGCTTCTCCAGCATCATCACCACCACCGCCACTAGTCTCTACATGCTGTTGTTGCTGCTGCTGCTGCTCTATTCCAGACATCTCACCTCTGCTTGGATGAGGTGACGAGCAATGTGACAGAGGGTCCCCTAATGTCACACTTGCCGTTGCCTTTTGCCCTGAAGAAGAAGGCAGACTAGCACTAGCAGAAAATGTGCTCCTGCTAGTGGTGGTGGTATTAATTCTTAGCCTGGTCTTCTCCCCCAACACAAGTTCTGGACTCTTCAGGTTCATGTTCCACCTGGACACTGTAGTGAAGAGAAGGGGAGGACTCCCAATCCCAGGGTCAGGAGAATGGTGTGGGCTTCCTTGACCTCTAGTCTGGATGCTGTAAAATGTTTCCCCTACCACTCCGGATGCTTCACCATGGCCCTCTGAAAGAAGAGCGTGGATTTTCTCTTGGTCCCTGTCTTATCAGCAGTCCCGCTGTGTTAACCCTGCAAACAACACAGCTTTGAATTCAATGTATTAACTGTATTAACTGTGAATTATGAGTCCTTGTGCTCAGAAATGCTTTAGACTTGAGAAAGGGAGTTTATCCCAAAAGCTTGTCAATCCATAATTCTGTTAGCCCAATAAAAAATGTATTACAAGATATTAATTTTGTTTGTTATTTTACATCTACATCACTGGACTAATATGGCTACAATCTTAACTATATATATATTTAAAAGTCATTATGCAATCGGTTTGATAATTTTTACTAGACCAACATATTTTACAAACTTCCAAACTCTGCCTAGTTGTTCACCAGTGCTACAGAAATAAGATCTGCATATGTATCATAGCAAGCAGATAACCTGAATATAAGACTAATGACATGGAAAAATAATGTGGTGAAATCTGTTTATTTTCCAGAAAACTAATTCTAATATTTTGTATCTTATATGTTTTTTTTTAGTTTTTGCTTTTCTTAGAACTGTTCATAGATGAATTGTTCAGTACATGTTTTAGACTTTGTAGATGAGACAGATATTCTTGTTTCTATTCATTAAATAAAACAAATGGTTCTTGTTATTATAATTATAAAATATTATATTATCAATTAAATAGTATATTAGTATCAGTAGTAATATAATTTGTAAACATGTTTGTAATTTGCACAGTTAATGAACAGGGTAATTATGAAAAACATTTGTCACCTAGAGTTTTCCTCCAACACATTCACAAAATAGAATACAAGAAGTGCAATTTACTAAGAAGAACAAACTGGTGTAGTTCTGGAGTACACCATTTGCAAAATAGGGTAGAAATAAAAATTACCCAAGTTCCCATTGACTTCACCTTATGGTGCAGTTGGTTTGCTCCAAAATTACTCCAGCTCTACTTGATACAAGAACCTCAAGGAAACCTAGATTTCTCTGGAATCAGATTATTTTTTGCCATACCTCTGATAATGATGTAACTGTAATGATAAAGAACAGCGTCTTCATCCTTTTTTCAATGATGTACTTGCTTTGACGTATTGCTTTTGGAATCGTTATATTTAAAGAAATGCCATTTAATGGGGTCATCAGACTTACTATTGGTGGGCCGATATTTGCTAGAACAAAAGGTAATGAGTGGTTAATTCTACACTCAGAGGACACACATTTTTCAAGAGAAACATCTATTGTCCGAGGTAATTGTAGACATACATATAAACGTGTAATGTAAATAATTATTCAGAAGTAATTACTGTATATACACAATGTATATGTCTATTAACATCCCTTCTTACTTCAGGTAACCAATTTCCAGTCAGTCTGGAATAAAAATATGTTACAAAATCACTGACTACTGATGATGTGCAGGTTAAACTTGGACATTTTCTACAGCCTCATTGTAGGATATATTTCAGACATGATAGTACAGTAAATACTGGCCCCCATTACTAGGGGAAAATGATTAAAAATTGAGAGACTTCTTTAAGCACCCTTTACTCATTCATTAAAGATTTATGGGTACAAAAACCTGGTCTTAACTTGCTCATCATGTGAATTAGAGGACAGGCATGCTGCTGGGATTCAGATCCTCTGCTGGCAAGCTTTTTCAGATTATTAAGATTATTAATGAAACAGAATTAAAAAAGTATTAGTAAAAATATATATATATTATTTTCTGTTCAATAAGAAGAGTTTCCTTTTCCCCACAGTGATAATTTTTCCCATAGCATATTAGGGAGCTTGTATTAAAACTGTTGGATGCAATTTTGGTGTACCATTGACTGTTCTTAGAAATATATCAGGTTTGTTCACTCTTACAAGTCTATGCAAAAAATGCTGCACTGTGACCTCTGGCTGCCGTAAATGTAAAATATTTTGAGGGTTGGAAAGGTGACAGGCCTTTTCATTAGCATGTGGCTGCTAAATGGAAGATTGCAAGCTTAGTATATGTTGGTTGCCTGAAAAATATGTGCTATAATTATTGTTTCCCTTACTCTTGCCATATGATGTTAACCTGACTAGCAAAAGTCCATTTGGACATCTGTACAAAGCTTCAACCCCCCCACTTAAGGGGGTATTATTTCTTAATACTGTAAAAAGGTATATTATCTACTTTATGTTCCTGAGTAAAACAAGAATACTCTGGCAGCTGAGAATGTCGGATACTAATGTTATTGCATCTCAAACTTGTATTTTTTGGTGTAGTACTTTCATGGCCTGTTGCTACTGCACCCTATGGAGGTTTATGTTCAACTGACCATAGCTAGCTACAGACTGCTGTAACATCAGTCTGCTGTAACGAGAGCCCCACAATAACATTTCAGACCATAGAAGTATTGTAGCCAAACTGAAAGTTTGAGTTACAATAATTTCTGAATAAAACATATCTATGTAGTGAGAGAGACAATATTTTACTCAGATATGTATCTATTTACTATGCCTTTGAACTCACCCCCCGCCCCATACACACACACACACACACACACATGCACACAAACACAACAGAAAAATATTCCCATGAATCTTTCTGTTGTTGGTAATGTATTGCATAAGTCTATGGGTTAAAATGTGTATTTTTCTCAACAACATATATATAGCTGGCCATACAAACGTACTCTCCCCTGATTTTAACCCTTTGAGCGCCAGAGGGATATGCAACGCATGTTGTGTACCCCTCTGGCACTCAAAGGGTTAAGCTTTTCAGTTTATAACCTAACATATGCCTAGAGGAGTTGAGCCCTTAGTGTCTGCGTGACCTTTCCCTGCAGAAAGCTAACATATGACTGTATTAGGAAATCTAAATACAAGCAATTCAGGAGCAAACCAACTGTACCATAGGAGACAGATGAAATGCACAATGATTTAAATGTGGCTTTTACTCCTTAAAGGCATAGTAATACTTAAGATGTAAAAAAATATATGTTGTAGGGTTTATGTCCCCGAATAAAACAAGGGTACTCCCACTGCTGAGAGATATTTTATTAAAAAACTAGAACAGCTCAGACTTGAATTTTTTAGGTGCAATATCACAGTGACCTGAAGATTTACAGTGGCGCTGTTGCTACACCATCCTATGGAGATTTATTGTCTACAGACCAGAGCTGTCCATAGGATGGTGTAGCAACAGCGCCACTGTAAATTTCCATGCCACTGTGATATTGCACCTAAAAAAATTGAAGTTTGAGCTGTTATAATTTTTTAATAAAATATCTCTCAGCAGTGGGAGTACCCTTTTTTTACTCAGGGGGATAAACCCTACAACATATATTTTTTACATTTTAAGTATTACTATTCCTTTAAATACTAGAGATGTCTCCTACACATTGCACCCCACTACCTTGGGGGCCTTTGCAACATTTAAAGTTTTTTTATAAGCTCCATTGAAACCAGTGGGTATTTGAATCACTTTAATTTGTTTCCTATGGTGATGTTGATTTGTTCCAGTTACTCCCCTTCAGATTACTAACAAATAGGTGATATTAAAAGAGTTTCCAAAATTGCCTATATATTTTTTAGCCATTTACTATTTAAAACAAAAGTCTATGACATATTTAGCTTTACTTAAGTGTTCGTTTAAGAAAATGAGTTAGTACTTCCTGGTAGGATGTGGCAGTTGGGATGGAGGGAAGTGTTGCAGTGGCTTACAGTGCCTTCCAGATCTGGACTAACTGAAATATAAATAAAACTAAATATTGTTTTAAACAAAAAATATGAGTGCTTCTGAAAGCTCTTTCAAAATCACCTACATGTTACAATATGACAGTACCACTTTTAAGTTTAGGGTCCTCTTAACATAGATGATGACTTTAATGAGGAAGATAGTGGGAACTCCATTTGTAGGACAAGAATATATTAGAACAATGAGTAGGTAAATGAAAAATAGAAGTCCCTTAAACCCCCAAGGACGAGACTATGTTAGATGCCAGGTTTTTGTATGCTTTGGTTAAAGGGACAGTAATGTCCCATAAAATTTTTTTAGAGTTTTGTAGAGCTTAAAAAAATAAGCCAAATGCCACAAATCTTATCACTCAAACCGCTATGGTTTGAGAGAAATCATCCGCTAAAGTTCCTCTTCTCCTTCTTTCAGCTGTAAAGCTGACAGAAGGAGATCTGTGTTGACCGACACAAGTAAGCTCTTCAGCAGAGCAGCAATAGCGCAATTTGAAAATAATTACTTCTTTGGAATGGTCTAAAAAGTGTGCTTGCAAACCAGGCACACTTTGTAGACCGTTCCAAAGAAGTAATTATTTTTAAATCTCACTATTGCGGCTCTGCTGAAGAGTTGCTTGTCGGTCCCCAGACCAGGAACTCCTGCTGTCAGCTTACAGCTGACATAAGGAGAAGAGGAGGGAGAGGGGAACTTGAGCAGATGATATATCTCTCAAACCATAAAGGTTTGAGAGATAAGATTTGTGGTATTTAGCTTATTTTTTAAGCTCCCCAAAACTCTACAAAATGTTATGGGACATTACTGTCCTTTTAAACATAGTTTTGCCATTTTATAATGATGTGCACCCATGCAAACTATATATTTTTGGAATGATAGAATAAGATTTCTTTTGTTAAAATATGTAAATATATATCCCCTAGTTATATATAGGTAATATGCAAAAAAATCTGGAAAAATAAGTAAAATGTTTTCATGATTCTGCCCCAGGTTGTTAGAATGCAATTACTGCAGTAGTGATAGAATGATCACAATTGAATTCCCATAGCAGTGTCATTTACAAAAACACCCTATATGTATCACTGTGCAGCATAATTTTTAAATCATGGAGTTTAAGGGACTAGCTATTGTTACTAAATAATTTAAAAAAAATTAATCTGTTGTGTTTGTTGTTGTTTTTAAATATTTTAAGGGGGTACAGGCTGTAATAACAGCCTGTCCCATTAATCTGAGACTTGGACATAGATATGTCCTTATCCCTTAAAGGGATAGTAGTGTTTGAAAATAAAAGCAGCTCCAATTAATCTTCATAGTATTTGGGCCATGGAAAGTGTTATTTCAATACTGTCAGAGTTGTAGTTAAAGAGTAATTGAATAATAAAGTATCCCCCTCCTGTCCCTTTTACTGATGTAACACTGCTCACCTCAGAACAGAAAGGTGGTGTCTAGATGGCTTGCAGAGAGGGACAATCTTCAATTAGCATAAGGGAAAAACCTGTCAAGGGGGGCAAGGTTTTCATTGTCACAGTAAGAAGAGTATCCCTTGCTGTGAGCTGTCTGGTCTTAAGACCAGATTCCATATCTGAGAGGAGGTGGCTTACACTAGGTAAAAGGGGAGGGAGGGGGATACTTTATCATTCAATTAATCCTGAACTACAACTCTGACAGTATTGAAATAACACTCTCCATGGCCCAAATACTACGGAGATTAATTGGAGCTGATTTTATTTTGAAACAACACTATCCCTTTAAATGTGCACTCTGTGACACCTGTGAGGATGTACTAAGGTATAATAAAGGGGGCATCGAGTGGAGATGCTTTCTCCAGGGAGATCAGTTCTCTAGTGTCTGTGTTGTTCTACAGAGCCTGTTTCACTAACTGGGAGACATCCTAGTGTAAAGGCTCCATAGAATAACATGAACTTGAGAAGTGATATCACTGGAGAAGTTATCTCCTCTTCATTCCCTCTTTATCACACCTTAAGGCACCCCCTCCCCCCATGTCACAGAGTGCACCTAGAGATCTCCCATTGAGAGGTCTCTACCAATAACTGAAATAATCAGTTCCCATTAGACAGAAGGGGATCATGCAGTCACTTTCAGTATGACCCCTGTTCCTGGTCACATGTATGGTAGCTTACTATCACAGCTGTCAGCATTTGCATGTGGTGTCCCATTTGATGATCCAGATCACAAATGGTTACATCTAAAAATAAAATGTGCTGAGAGCTGACGTGTAGCTCTCTGTTTTTGCAGGAGACCGGGGCTCATTCCTGAGACAGCCCTCTCTGGTTTCCTGCATTAAAATTGTGGATCAGAAAGTGCCATTTATAAATGACATAAGGGACATTAAGGGTTTATACAATTAACAGCACAGAGTCATATAAATGGTAATGGTCTACAGTCACAAACAGGGGTTGATGTTCATTCATCCTTATATCATAATCTTTATCATAAACAAAGGTTATTTGGAAAAGAGGACATGTATGCTAATTGTCCAAAATTTTTCGCCATTTTTTCGATGGCTAGAAAGTTTCCGCCCATTGATTTATGTGGTCTTTACCATTTCACTATAAAAATGTGATGTATTTGCAGAAGTCAAACACAATAGAAGCAGCTACAGAGCGAGGTAGACATGCTCTGCTGTTCTGCTGTGATTCTGAGGCAGGAGAAGCTCATAGTGGGGGAGGTATAAAAAGCCTTCTTAGCGTATACTTAAGAATTGTCTCTAAAATTCACAACGCCTGGTCAAATTTAGAAAGGGGTAAAGTCACATTTATAAATATGCCTATCTGAGAATATTCTGAGAAAATTCGCACCTGTGAATATATTTTTGCACACATAGCAGTATTATATACTTCCAATAAGAACAGGTTATACCTGGCGTTAAGAACTAATCACTATAACTGCCTTTATTTTTGGTGCAATAATCAAATTTCTTTATAAATACATTGGGACACAATTCTTATTTGGCCAAGCCCAATTCTACACCACTTTTCAAAAAAGTCAACTAGCTGGAGTTAGCGAAAATGATGCTAGATGTATATATATATATATATATATATATATATATATAATAGGATTTTAGTCTTACCTGTTAAATCCTTTTCACTTAGTCCATACAGGTCACTGGTACTCTGGGAGGCGTAAGTCCCCTTTAATAGGCAGGAACAATTATGCAAATAATTTGCAGGGGGCGGAGCCTCCCCTCTTACTTAAGCCACCTTCTGGCCAGAGCCACTCATATTGATTTGAGACCCCAAGAACTGACCTCAGGTAAGCAAAAAGAAAGACTCCTGTGAGCATGCCCAACAGTCTCCCACTGAATGCCACAGGAGAACCAAGTCTGGTCCCTTGACAGGGTGGGAGACCAGTGACCTGTATGGACTAAGTGAAAAGGATTTAACAGGTAAGACTAAAATCCTATTTTCACTGTCGTCCAATACAGGTCACTGGTACTCTGGGATGTACAAACATTGAGCTGACCCAGAGGCGGGAGAAAGGCAAGGTCCAGGCGCAAGGCCCAAGTCACTAGAACTGCTATGAACCAGTTAATAACATAGCCCAAACTGTAAGTGTCAACGGACACCCATCAAGGGAAAACAATCCCTGAACAAACACAGCACACTGAACAAGAGCCAACAGGGCTCAACAGTAAGGAAGCACTAAGGATCACAGAGCGGAAGGCCTAGACAGGCAAAACTGCCTCCAGGACCTTCCTCCCAAAACTGGCATCAGCCGAAGCCAGTACATCAACTCGATAGTGCCTTGAAAACGTGTGCACAGAGGACCAAGTGGCCGCTCTGCACAGTTGATCAGCAGACGCCTGATTCTTGTAGGCCCAGGAGGCCCCAATAGATCTGGTGGAATGGGCAGTCACCCGGAAGGGAACGTGCTTATTCCGAATCTTATAGGCTTCACGAACGGTAGCCTTAATCCAAGAGGCGATAGTAACCTTGGAAGCCGGTCTCCCTGCCCTAGGCCCCTCAGGAATGACGAATAGAGCGTCAGACTTCCTGATAGACTCTGTGCGATGAACATAAAACTTGAGGCAACGCACCACATCCAACAAATGGAGATCTCGTTCCTTGTCAGATGAAGGATTAGGGCAGAAAGAGGGAACCACAATCTCTTGATTGATGTGAAATTCGGACACAACCTTGGGTAAGAATTCCTTGGAAGTGCGAAGCACAGCCTTATCCCTGTGGAACACCAGGTAAGGAGGTTTACAAGACAGAGCTTGTAACTCTGCTACCCGGCGAATGGAAACAATAGCCAAAAGAAAGGCCATTTTCCAAGTCAAAAGACGTAAAGGAATAGAAACCAAGGATTCAAACGGGGGTCGCTGGAGAACTCCCAGCACCAAATTGAGGTCCCACTGGGGAGTAGGACTCTTGAAGGCAGGTCGAACATGAGTCACACCTTGGAAGAAAACTTTGACATCAGGAAGGATAGCAATCCTTTCCTGGAAAAACACAGACAAGGCAGAAGTCTGAACCTTGAGGGAACTCAAACTGAGCCCCTTATCAACACCGTCCTGCAAGAAGGCCAGGACAGTGGGAAGATGAAAATCAAGGGATAACTTCTTATCACCGCACCATGCAACAAAGGTTGACCATATGCGATGATAGATCTTGGAGGACACAGGCTTACGAGCACTGAGCATAGTCGACACCACAGAAGGAGAAAATCCTTTCTTTGCTAGAATTGAGGATTCAACCGCCAAGCCATCAAACGGAATGTGTGAACGTCCTCCTTCCACAGATAACCCTGAAGAAGAAGAACCGGACGGGCAGGAAGTGGGATCGGATCCGCCACTGACATGGCCATCAACTCCGGATACCAGGACTGGCGAGGCCAGTTTGGAGCGATCAGGATGACAGGACAACGCTCCTGCTTCAACTTCTGGACGACTCTGATCAATAGAGGAAGAGGAGGGAAGATGTAAGCCAGGGGAAATTCCCAAGGGATTGACAAGGCATCCACTGCTAGAGCAAGGGAGTCCCTCCACCTGGAGCAAAACACCGGAACCTTCCTGTTGTGTCTGGTAGCCATCAGGTCCACCACAGGCATCCCCCACCTCCGGGTGAGCAACTGAAACACCTCTGGATGAAGAGCCCATTCTCTGCTGTCGACGGTGTGACGACTGAGGAAGTCCGCCATGACGTTGTCTACGCCTGGGATGTGAACTGCAGAGATGACAGGCACGTGATCTTCTGCCCAGGACAAAATATCCTTGACCTCCCACCAGGCGGAACCGCTTCTTGTGCCGCCTTGCCTGTTGATGTAAGCCACCGCCGTGGCGTTGTCGGACTCTACTCTGATCGGACGACCGGTCAGTTGAGACTCCCAGTGCCTCAGGGCAAGCCGGACAGCACGAAGTTCCAGAACATTGATGGAGAGAAGGGATTCCTCCAGACCCCATTTCCCCTGAGCACTGAAGCGACCCCAGACTGCACCCCAGCCCCGAATGCTGGCATCCGTTGTGACTGTGGACCAACGAGGAACTAGAAAGGATCTCCCTTTCAGGAGATGAGAGAGATCCAACCACCAGTGCAGATTCGACTCGACATAAGGAAGTAGAGACACAGACAGATGTTGATGATCTGGATGATTCCTGCACGTCTGGATCACAAATCTCTGAAGTTCCCTGGAGTGGGCCATAGCAAATGGCACTGCTTCGATCGTGGAAATGAACTTCCCCACTAAGGACGATAACTTCGGAACCGGAATTTCGTCCCTGTCCAGAATCCCAGCCACTCTGATGGCTATCTGGTGAGCCACATCCTCTGGAAGAAACACCATGCATTGGTGAGCGTCGAACAGGAGACCCAAGAACCGAAGCCTCTGAGATGGAACCAAGTCCGACTTGTCCAGATTCAGGATCCAGCCATGATGGATCAGAGTGTGCATACACTTCTGCAGTTGCTGATGGAGAAGCTCCGCTGAGGAGGCTTTTAGTAGGAGATCGTCCATGTAGGGAGTCACCCTTATCCCATCCTGATGAAGCACCGCTATCAAGGAGCCTAACACCCTCTGGAAGACCTGAGGGGCTGAAGTCAGCCCAAAGGGGAGCGCTGTAAACTGAAAGTGTCCCCTGTGGCAGGCAATCCTGAGATACCGCCTGCTCTCTGGATGAATGGGGATGTGAAGATACGCATCCTGGAGGTCCAGGGAGGCAAGAAATTCCCCCGGAGACATAGCTGCAATCACAGATCGCAGGGATTCCTGGCGGAAGTGGGAAGTCACCACATAAGCATTGAGATCTTTGAGATCCAAAATGGGACGGGCCCCTCCGTCCTTTTTGGCCACCACAAACAGGTTGGAATAAAATCCTGAACCTGTGTCCTCCTGAGGAACCACCTCCAGGACCTCTTTGTCCAAGAGATCCTGAATAGCGTCTTCGAACAGACGTCTCTTTACAGGTTCCTGAGAAGGACGAGTAAAATGGAACCGAAAAGGAGGAAGGGAGGAGAAAGGGATCCGGTATCCCTCTGACACCACCTGGAGAACCCACGGGTCCGCCACTGACTCCTCCCAAATCCGGCGAAAGATGTGGAGACTTCCACCTACAGCCGGATGCGGACCCGGGTTCGGCGAGTCATGCCGAAGCAGTCTTGGAGGTCTTGGCCTTGGGGGCAACTTTGGGCTTCCAGGACTGTTTGGGCTTGGAGGAGGAGCGCGCAGCGGGAGGACCCGTCGGGGTCGAGGAGCGTGTCTCAGTCTGAAAGGAACGAAAGGACCGGTTGCGTTTGGCTGGAAACTTTTTCTTAAAGACTGAGGGTAGAAGAGTACTTTTACCACCAGTAGCCTCACTGATCATTTCTTTGAGTTCAGAACCAAATAGCAAGTTCCCCTGAAAGGGCAAAGAAAGCAAGGCTTTCTTGGAGGCTGTATCAGCAGACCAAATTTTCAGCCAAAGGGCGCGTCTAGCCACCACTGAAGAAGTGGAGGCCCGCGCCATCATGCGCACAGCATCAAAGGCAGCGTCAGCAATATAATTCTGAGCTTCAGTAATGTTAGCAAGAAGCTGCAACTGTTCAGAAACTGGAGCATCCTGGCGAACTGCTTCAGTCAGTCGCTCAGTCCAGGCCGCGATAGCCCTGTTTACCCAAGCCACTGCAAAGGTTGGACGCATGGCAGTGCCGATAGAGGCAAAAATGGACTTAAGAGAAAGTTCCAATTTCTTATCCGTCCAATCATGCAGGGCAGAGGCATCAGAGACAGCCAAAGCGGTAGACTTGGATAGCCTGGAAACAGGGGCATCCACCTTTGGAGGATGTACCCATTTCGCCAGCTCAGTCTCAGGAAAGGGGTACAGTTTAGCAAACTTCTTGGAAACAGAGGAAGACCTATCAGGATTCTTCCACGCCTCAGAGACTAGACGGGCAAGAGTAGGATTAGTTGGAAAACAGACAACAGGCTTAGATGGCTTTTTCTGAAAAACATCAGAAGGATCATAAGTGGATTCTTGAGTCAGAGGAAGATTGAGCGTATTCAAAACCGCTCTGATCAGACCCTCAGCCGAAACTTCAGGGTCACATTCATAGGGGTCCCCAACGGACCTGTTAGATTCAATAACAGTACGTTCCTCAGCCTCAGAATCCTGCAAGAGTTCTTCCTCAGAAGAATCAGTGACATCAGGAGCCCCCTGTGGCTTAGGCAGGGAGGTCCTGATGGTAGAGGGGGTCTGCCAGACCTGGAGAGCCCCCTGTACCTGAGAGGGAAAGAGTTGAAGGGTGGATCTGAGATCCCTAGTGGCAGCTTTAAACTCCTTCACCCAAGATGGCTCAATAGCATAGCTGGGAAGCCCAGGGTTGCTATCCTGACTAGTACAATTAGGGCATAGATCCCCCACATTATCGCTAGACAGCCCAATGTGGCAAGAGGAGCAAAACGCCATGGGGGTAGCAGACCCCCCATCCTCTTTAGACTTGGGTCTAGCCCCTAGCTCCAGTGAAGTAGACATGCTCACAGCGTCAATATACCCCACTAATAACTCTATCACCCAGAAAAGGTGTAAAGGATCAAGGTTTCACCCCAGAAATGTCTAAAATTGGACTTATCTGGCCAGCGAAGGGTTAATCAGTTGAGGAGAGAGAAGGCTCGGTCCCTGCGTAGTGTACTCGCATAGGAAAAGTGCAACAAAATGGCGGCCGTCATGACAGCCAATCAGAAACGAGCGCGAACCAAGCGCTCATGGGAAATGTAGTTTTCCCTATACAAGTACCCCAAACAGTGCCCGAAGCCCCCCTGAACCCCCCACATTAATAAAACACCATCCGGATGATAGAGCAGGAGCCTAGCATTAAAATGAGCCCTCTCTGAAGTTGCTGTGACAAGCGGTTCCAGAGATATGTCCCACACTGTGATTTCCCATAGAGAGTAAAGGAGCCATGCGTTTGAGCGGGAAACGCCGCGCTTAAAGGCGCAGAACACAATTTTTAATAAAGTTTAAGAAAACTTTCAAAAGTGCCCAAGCAAGCATAAAACACATAAGAAACATAAGTAAACAAATATACTAAGCTCCAAAACCCAGAGAATACCACAGAAATTGCATAAATCTAGAATAATGCAATAAAAACACCCTATGAGTGCTGGAGTAAATTGAAAACTCCCAAATACAAGCCCATCAAAGGGACACTGTGGGGACAAGTGGACCTTCAGCACTCAAAGGATGACTCACCTTTCCTGCAGACTTCTGTCTTCAGGTGACCATGATAATGGAGGAATAACCCAGAGGCAAATTCCTCATCAGGGGAGCTGCTCCACACAAGCTGTCCCCTCATCAGGGTTTAAGGTCCACAGAAAATCCCTGGAAGCTGCACCAGCCACTTTAAAGAGGGCAATTCACAGCCATGGTCACCCTCCTAATGGTGGTATTCCATATTTGAATAAAAATAATAAAACTCTAAGAAGCATAGATGTTCTCTGCCTGGTGTGCAAGCACACCAGGAACAAATCAATATGAGTGGCTCTGGCCAGAAGGTGGCTTAAGTAAGAGGGGAGGCTCCGCCCCCTGCAAATTATTTGCATAATTGTTCCTGCCTATTAAAGGGGACTTACGCCTCCCAGAGTACCAGTGACCTGTATTGGACGACAGTGAAATATATATATATATATATAAACAATTTTACAGACACTTTCTTTATAACTCCAGTTTTATACATCTCTCCCATAGTGACTGCTATCATTATGAGCAGAATTAAAAATATTAAAAGGAGGAACTGGAAGGACCATTACTTGTCCACTGAGTCTGAGGAGGAAGTGAGCACTACAGAAGCAATGTTGGCCAGACCCCCTAAATCACCCCTAGGGTTTTTGGGGAAATTACTGTCAAGGGAGGAACAAAAGGGTGGTACTAGTAGTGAGAGCAGGACAGGTCAGCTGCCTGTGCCTGCTGTAAGACGTGCTGCACCAGCTGTAAGATATGCTGTGCCTGTTGCAAGACGTGCTGAGCCTGCTGCCAAACGTGCTGCGCCTGCTGTAAAATGTGCTGTGCCTTCTGTCAGATGTGGTGCCCCTGCTGCCAGTGCCACCACCAGTGCTGTGCCTGCTGCCAGTACTGCCCCTGCTGCCTCCAGTGTGGTGCAGGCTGTCAGATGTGCTACCTCTTCTGCCAGTGCCACCACCATTGTTGTGCCTGCTGCAAGTATTGCCCTTCCATCCACCAGTGCTGTGCCTCTTGCCAGTGCTGAAGCTGCTTCCCCCGGTGCTGAAGCTGTTGCTAGTGTGTCTTATAATACTCAGGAAGGGGAGGAAGAAGATGATACCAAGGGTGACAGCAGGAGACCCTAAGTCACACTTGCCATCCCCAAACAGTACCGCCAGTGCTAGTGCTACTACTACTAAGGTCCAGCAGCTTGTTAGCATTAGGAGTGAAAGAGAGGGTAATCAATACGCTCCTATTCATAGTGACTGTGAGGAGGAAGACTCAGGGGCTGAAATTAATGTGGTTGGTGTTAGTAGTAGTAGTATTAACAGTGATGGTGAAGCAGCTGATGGGACTAGTGTTAGGAGAGTGGTATGGGAAGCAATTGAGGTGTCCAGACTAGCAGCCAAGGGAGCCCACACCATTCCCCTGACCTTGGGAGCCCCGTTCCCCCTAAGTGATGTGGGATTACTAGGACAGGTTTGACTTTCCAGCAGTAGAAAACACATATACCAGACATGGTGGGTCTAGTTATAGTGCTGCTACTTCCTTAGGCGCATCACTGGAGCTAGTCGTGGCAAGTGGAACCTTCATCATCCATCAGCCATGTTACTGCTGTTGTTGATCCCATTCCCTTTCAGCTGCCTAATCATCCTGCTGCTTAAAACAACTCAGCAACAGCAGCAAGAACAGCAGTCGCAAATTCCGCATCTACATCAGGGCATTTCACAATGGCCAGTGGCCACTGGCCAAAAGGACATCTCCTGCTGGCTCTAGGCCAATAGATATTTTTTTTTTTTCACAGGGCTTGTGCAATAAAAAATAAACAATTTTTGGGGGTTTGTTTCTAGCAAGCTTAAGTCCTACAAATCAAAGTTTCCTCAGGGCTTGGGCCTCAACAACAAATCTAACAAATCATCCTCTACAAAATACTCTATCAAGTCATGTATCAGTCCACCCCAGTGGCAGCTTATGACAGGCGGTTCCTTTCTCTATCACTTTACATACAAATTTCTTATTTTATTTTGTTGATTTATTTTTTTATTAACTGTCTTCCCCAATACCAGTCAAGAAACCCCCAAAACAAATTCCATGTTCAACTGATTCATTCACCAGACTAGATCCACCAACACAGGCACCCTCGTCAGACTCCTTTTATACCATGTCTTATTGGGTATTTTATTTGTATTTAGGATTTTTTTGTATTAACTGCCTCCTAATCCCAGTAAACAAACCCCAGAAAAAAACATTCCCTGATCAACTGATTCTTTCCCCACACCCCACCAACACAGGCACCCTCATGCCCTTTTAATACTATGCCTTTGGGAAATAAAAAAATATGTGCTATGGGTTATGTAGAAATGCATTGTTCCCATTGATTTCAATGGAATAAGCTAGGTGAGAAAAGTGGAAAATCTGCACTTTTCACTGGAAATTATTCACCAAGCGGGAACTGGCATTATTCACCGATTTCATTTTCAGCTGAAAATGTTCAACCATCCCTAACAACCTTGACTTTCTTAATTCCCTTTTACTAGACATATGTACTCTAAGTATTCTAACAGATTTTCCCACATTATATTAATAGAGTGCATCAGTAAACTTTACTTTATACATGGTTATTCAGTGCATCCTATATAATAATTTTCTATAATGTAGAGACTGCCTGGATGCACAGAATGCTGGGAGTTCTGAGCTGGAAGCATTCTGTGCTTTCAGGCAATCTCTATAGTGCATGACTTTGTCAGCTGCAGGACACAGAGCAGGACAGGCCTCTTAACCGTTTGAGTGCCAGAGGGGTACGCAACGCAATGCATTGTGTACCCCTCTGGCACTCAAAGGGTTAACATCACCCGGACCTTGGCCCGTGTACACAGGCTTTTACACTAGTAGAAGATAATATCTTTAAATTGGAAATATGATTATCTACCCAAGCATAAGGCATGGCTGAACACTATTAACACTATTATTATCTTTATTTTATTTTGTAGGCATTAAAAAACATGAACAATATAAGTCTTATCTCTCAAACCTTTATGGTTTGAGAGATATTCACAAGCAAAGTTTCCCCTCACTGACCAAAATGGTCAAGTCTGCCATCTAGCTGTCAGATTTGGAATCTGGTCCACAGATCAACCAGTGGCTCTTCAGCAGTGCCGAGATCGCAAGATATAAAAATAACTATTTCATTCGAAGGGTCTAAAAAGTGTGCTTGCAAACCAGGCACACTTTGTAGACTATTCAAATGAAGTAATTCTTCTTATATCTTGCGATCTCTGCTCTGCTGTATTGCCACGGCCGGTCCGCGGACCGGATTCCAAATCTGACAGCTAGATTGCATACTTGACCGTTTTCGTCAGTGAGAGGAAACTTTGCTTGTGAATATCTCTCAAACCATAAAGGTTTGAGAGATAAGACGTATACCATTCTCCATGTTTTTTTAATGTCTACAAAATAAAATAAAGATAAAACTAAGTATTACTATTCATTTAAGGGAACACTATCATCTTAAAACATGGGTTATTTTGAAAGAGCTTTAAAATCACCTATATGCTGCAATAGTCATTTTTGTTATGAAACTACTTTTTGAGTTATTTAGATTTGTAGATAAAGCTAATTACGGCATTCAGTTTCGCCCTATATTACCTACCCCACTAAATGATATTTTTCCCATTCAGTGCTGTAGGAGGTGAGCAATTGGTTGTTAAGCAGTATCAGTGAGTGGGGGAGGTAACGTAGATCTAAAACAGGAAGTGTCTGCATGGCATGACTTAATTAGAATAATTTTAACATCTAACGAAATTCCAAAATTACTTTTCTAAATTAAAAATGGCAAATACAGAAGAGATTTTGAAAGTTCTTTGAAAGCCTGTTTGAATCCTGACACCTCTTAAAGTGAAAACTAAAGATGCCTCCCACTAGCCATAAAGGGGGAGATTTATAAAAGTGGAGTAAAGTGAAATGTGATGTAAAGGTGCTTTAAAAATGTATTTTTTATTTACAAAGAATGCTGTAACAGTTCTTGAGGTCCTAATGTGACCTAGTAGGCTTTCTAGAGGATTACATTAGTCTCATCTTATATTCTGGCACAGTGAATTTATAGAAAAAAAATGTTCCAAATTGTAACAATTTTATGACAGAATTTAAAAAAAAACTTAGCGCCATGTATGATCTATAAAAGTGGCAGAAATGTATTGACAGAGTAGCGATTCACTCCATATTTAAAAAGCTGTGATTTATCATTTACGAATAGCTCCTCACTTTTACATGCATTAGCAATATTTTAATGACCAATATGCAGAAATGTTTAGGAATATTTTTTATAAGTTCCCCCCTAAGTTCCAGGTTTACAAATAGTAAAGTTCATACTGAATGGGCAGAGTAGAATGCCATTAATCAAACTCCACTCAGTTCAATCAAATAATTATTTAATTAAAAACACAAATGTTTAAACTGATTATTGTGGTGGTATGTTTGAATTAAAAACCATGAACATTCAAAGGCAAAAAACTTTTTTTTCAAATGAACAAATGGAAATTTAGGGTTAAAACGTCTTTCATACCAGATTCATGCCCCCAAAGTCTTCCATCTAAAGTCTTCCTAATACCATCAAAACACTTTAGTGGGAAAAGGTTTGGTCCTGGAGTTCAGCAACAAAGAATCATGTCCACATCTGTGGACATAATATCCTATACTAAAGACTCATTTTCGAGAATCAATCCACAAACAATTGATTAAGAGTGGCCATTAAGATTTTCTGTCCAACCAAAATAAGTGGGAATTTACAATTGTTAGATGTTAGTGTTCCTATAATAATATTACAAATAAGATGTTATTTGCAAACTGAACATTACTTCTGCTGCTGGTGGGGAGAGGTGTCAGAGTTAATGTTCATAAAAATGTAACCATGAATTTCCCAGTTTTTGTTTGATTAAAGGGATAGTAATACTTCATTTTAACTTTATTTTATTTTGTAGGCATTAAAAAAACACGAAGAATGATATAAGTCTTATCTCTCAAACCTTTATGGTTTAAGAGATATTCACAAGCAAAGTGTCCCCCTCACGCCCCTTTTACTGATGTAACACTTTTCAGCCAGGGCAGAAGGGAGGTGTCCAGGTAGACTGCAGAGAGGGACAATCTTCAATTAAGATAACGGAAAAACCTGAAAAGCTTGTCAAGGGGGGAAGGGCTTTCATTGTTTTCATAGGAATAAGAGTGTCCCCTTCTGTTATCTGTCCAGTCTATGGACTGCATTCCACATCTGAGAAGAGATTGTTTACAATAGGTAAAAGGGGCGGGAGGGGGAAACTTTGCTTGTGAATATCTCTTAAACCATAAAGGTTTGAGAGATAAGACTTATATCATTCTTCATGTTTTTAATGCCTACAAAATAAAATAAAGTTAAAACGAAGTATTACTATCCCTTTAAGTGAGATTGTGATTTGGGAATTTTTGGCTTTAATGTACGTTTATTGTCTATTAATATATGTATATAGTAATGCAAATGTTTCACCCTGTGAGTGCAAGAGAGGTGAGCGAACCAATGCAAAGATGAACTGGAAGACTTACTGTCATCAAATGGATTAAAAGGGCCTGTCTCTTTCCATGGTGATGAATAATTTGTTGTTATTGCTTTCACCCGAGCATAATTTGGTTCAAATTTATGTTCAGGCTTTGACATTTCAGAAGTCATATTGCACCAATTCATAAGAATTCTCCAGCAGTCTGTTATATTCTCCCAGTCTTCTCCGTATCTTGGGGGAAAAAAAATCAGAATAACTTGCTATCATTATTTCTTTTTTTCATATATTTACACAAAGATATTGGTGTATTCATAGTGTAAGGGTAGTCAGCAGGTCCAAATTAAATTACAAAAGACACAAACACAAAAAGAGAGTCTAATATAATATACCTAGGGGACTCTTAGTATATTTTGTTCTTAAAGGATAGAATCCAGTAAACCTTCAGCTTGCCATGGAAACAACCACAAATTCTTTAATATATAACATTTATTTGTTTAACTTAAAAATACTAACTACAAGGTACAGTGAAGGCCATGTGTTAGACCAGAGAAACATCAGTATTTATAATGAGTCAAATTTAAAACCATAGGGGACATCTTGTTTTATGACTCCACTCAATATAAAAGCATGGTATCATGGCAGTGACATCACTGTTACCGTATTACAGTTTACACAGTCTGATAAATTGATTCAGGGCTATAATTTAAACTGCATATATTACGTTTGGGTGCATCTATAATACTATATTCAAATATTTGGTGGCTCTCTGCTTAGTCATATTAATTGAGGGCTCATATATAAGAGCACTTATAACTTATTACCATATACAGCTACCCTGATACCATGTTTTTAAATTGAGTGGAGTCTCATAATGAGTTGTCCCCTCTGTTTTAAATTTGACTCATTATAAATACTGATGTTTATCCGGTCTAACACATGGCCTTTACTGTACCCTGTATTTAGTATTTTTAAATTAAACAAATAAAGGTTATATATTAAGAATTTGTGGTTGTTTATTTGGCAAGCTGAAGGTCAACTGGAGTCTAACCTGTAGGAACACAATATACTAAGATTCTCCCAGGTATATTAGACTCTTTTTTGTATTTGTGTCTTTTTTCATATATTAAAACATTAATAAACATTATAAAAAACCAGCATTACTTTACATGAACATTACAAAAATAGTCAGACAACTAGATTATAATGATATGATCACTTGACCCTTTAGAATGTAGAGAGGTCTCTCTCTAGAATCTAATGGGTTAAAATGAACACCTGTTTAGCTTACATGCTCATGACACCAGAATATATCTAATTGGGCCTGCAAAGTGGAGCTGTATTGGGGCAAGCCAACTAGGGAACAAATGAAAATTCCCTTTAATAGAAAGTAAGCTTTTAAATCATAATGCAATGTACATAACTCTAGCAATGAAAAGGGTTAAATACCATTGAATCAATGGGAATTTTTGGAATAATTTTGCTCTATGTTGCAGTTCTTGTCCCAAAGTAGCTCCATTTGCCTTTTTACACAAGACCCATTTTGCTTTCTCTGCTATGTGAGATGGTCAAAGTAGTCTAGGGCCTTTCTGTGTTGTATGTGGTTTACATTACATATAGATGTAGCCCTCCTTAAAGGAACACTAACACCAAAAAATGTAATAGTGTGATATAACTTCAAATATATATTCACTGCTAACATATGTAAAAAATAATTATTCATCCTAAAGTTGTTTTTTATTGCATGTGTAATGTGTACTGTTAGAGAGCATTTATTGTATGCTGTCTGTGCTGTATGTATTGAGAGACAAGAGCTAAAGCCAGTTAAAGGGATAGTAATACTTAAAATGTAAAAAAAATATGTTGTAGACTTTATCCCTCTGAGCAAAAACAAGGGCACTCCCACTGCTGAAAGGTGTTTCATTCAAAAGTTATTAATTTTCAAAGTTGAATTTTTCAGGTGCAATATCACAGTGGCCTGAAATTGTACAGTGGCGCTGTTGCTACACGATCCTATGGAGATTTATGGTCAACTGACCAGAGCTGTCCATAGGATCGTGTAGCAACAGAGCCACTGTACAATTTCAGGCCACTGTGATATTGCACCTAAAAAACTCAACTTTGAAAATTAATGAAACACCATTCAGCAGTGGGAGTACCCTTGTTTTACTCAGGGGGATAAACCCTACAACATATTTTTTTTACATTTTAAGTATTACTATCCCTTTAAGTGAATGTGAATAGTGGACACTGCATTTATATTGTTATCTTATCTCTGGACATTCACAAATAATTTCAGACAATCGATGGGAATGCTGGAAAAGTCAGGAATGTCTGTCCTTCAGAGCATATGTAAGACTATTTTAGACTTCAGACAACAAAAAATTTTACAGGTGCTAGCTTGAAGTACAGAGTATTTAAGTGCTCTCTAGTGTTGAGCGAGCATGCTCGGCCGATGCTCTGATCGGCTCGAGCATCGCTCTGCTCGGCACATGGCGGTACTCGTACGAGTACCGCCATGTGCTCGCCCGCCATGTTCGGGTGGCAGGGATCTGTGCCGAAGGAGGCACAGATCTTACAGACGCTCCGCTGGACCACCAGGGACTGGAGGTAGGGGGCATTGCGGAGATGAAGGGGGACATTTTGGAGATGAAGGGGGACATTGTGGAAGGGGGACATTGTGGAAGGGGGGCATTGCGGAGATGAAGGGGGCATTGCGGAGATGAAGGGGGCATTGCGGAGATGAAGGGGGACATTGTGGAAGGGGGACATTGTGGAAGGGGGGCATTGCGGAGATGAAGGGGGCATTGCGGAGATGAAGGGGGACATTGTGGAAGGGGGACATTGCGGAGATGAAGGGGGCATTGCGGAGATGAAGGGGGACATTGTGGAAGGGGGACATTGTGGAAGGGGGACATTGCGGAGATGAAGGGGGCATTGCGGAGATGAAGGAGGACATTGTGGAAGGGGGACATTGTGGAAGGGGGACATTGTGGAAGAGGGGCATTGTGGAGATGAAGGGGGGCATTGACCAGGCACCCTCCCCTCATCAGAGCAGGGGGTGCCTGGTGTAATGCTCGTGTCGCCCCATTGAATTCAATGGGGCTCGGGTGCTCGGTCGAGCACTCGAGCCTCCGGCGGTGCTCGGACAGAGCACCCGAGCACCCGAGCATCGGGGTGCTCGCTCAACACTAGTGCTCTCCAAACAACAAAGCGATTGCTACTATGATTAAGTGTTCTTGTCATGCACAAAACGCGTTAGGCGGATATGTTTCTTTTCTTGTATTCCTACATGAGGGATATTGTTGCATGTTTGATGATTTTAAAATTCGGAAATAAAATCTGAAGTTTTTTATAAAACTGAAGTGGTTACAATTTGCTGAGGTGGTTCCATGAGCACTCCCATCCAGTGGACTCCTCAGGGTATTTAAGTGTATTTATAACACCAGTTTATTTTTAAATGTTAGTATTCTTTTAACTCCACATTTTTGAAGTTAAGTCATCTCAATCTGATAGGTCATTTTTATTAACTTGCATGGGGACCTTTTATTACTTAACACAGATAGTTACAGATAGTTAGGGCAATGAGTAAGACTTCGGGCTCGATTCAATCCCTTCCCATGCCAAAAAGAAACCCCACTGGCATTTCTTTAAGCAATACAATTACCTGTGCTATGAAAAAATACTGGCAGAAAAACCCCCACTTCGGTCAATACATTTATTGCCCATTTGACCCCACAGAAGCACATTACAAAAATTCAGAATTTGTAATTCATATTGAATGCATTAGCAGTGAGATGCTTTAAGGGAGCCACTTTAATGAGTGAAAATCTGCACCCAGCTATTTTGGGCACGGAGTCCCTTAAAGCATCTTCAAACAGCTGATGCAGGAATTGAGTTTGCAAAAAAAGCAAAAAAAGTCACCAGTGGATGTACTGATATAGGGCTTTAAGCCCCATATCAATACATCCAAAGCAATCCCAAAATGTGTGTAATATTAGTAGAATTAACCGTATGAGTGCCAGGGGGTATGCTTAGTCTCCTGCATTTTCTATGGCTAACACTGTACCATGCTTTACCATTAATCACTGCCCTCCTACACAGTGCCTTCCCAATTTCCCCAATGAAAGCTTGAGAATTAATTGATTTGCATAAAAAAAGGAATGTGTTGTTTGATATGTTATGACTTTATGTACCTGTCAAATAGTATGTTGTTTTAATCCGAATCTCATGAAACAAGTGATTTTTGGTTAATCTCACATTCATTATGAAAAGCATGCACAAACCTAATGATATATATATATATATATATATATATATATATATATATATATATATAGAGAGAGAGAGAGAGAGAGAGAGATGAATGGGCACTCCTATTCGACCAAACAAGAGAATAACTCTTTAGTGCCTGGGTGCTACTTCCAAAAAATGTACAGCGTTAGAAATGGCATAGTATTGCCATGAAGGAAATGCACTCTCAGGACTTCTGAAAAAAATGCTTATTTAATAATCATATGTCGACGTTTCTGCCCCCTCAAGGGCCTTCCTCAAGACTTGAGGAAGGCCCTTGAGGGGGCCGAAACGTCGACATATGATTATTAAATAAGCATTTTTTTCAGAAGTCCTGAGAGTGCATTTCCTTCATGGCAATACTATGCCATTTCTAACGCTATATATATATATATATATATATATATATATATATATATCTCATCATCTTCAGCTGTTGTTGATCTGACTGTAGGATGAAGGCCTCCTTGCAAGCCTCGAACAACTTCGGCTATTAGCAATATGTGGAATTATGTTTTTCCTTCTATTGTTTGATCTCTGTCACTTTTATAGTCATAGATGAGAGTTGGTACCGTGTTAGCCGTAGAAATACAGGATGCAAAATTTGTTTGTAAAGTTGATACCTTTATTGGCTAACTAAACAGATTTAAAATGCAAGCTTTCAAGACTTCTTAGGTCTCTTCCTCAGGCATGTTATACAGATAAATATGAAAACTTCTCTCTTAAATACAAGTACACATTACATTGTTTATAATGGAAATCAGATAAGAACGTTAGTCCAGATACCAATTCCTTGATCAGTCAATGGTAGAGGATGTGATTTAAATAGCATTCTTCCTCTGGGTCCAGGTATTTATGATTCCAGAGGGACTGTCGTAAAAGTTAATTCACCATTAAGTACTGTGACAGGAATTCCCTGTCCCTGTTCATGCCATAGGTCAAAGAGTCAAATTGTAACATTAATTTTACCTCCCATAATTTTCTGTCCCTCTGATTGCAAAATTGTCCCATTAGTACAGTCAATTTAATATCCCTGATACTGTGCCCACTTTGGCAAAAATGTTCTCCCACTGGTGTCTCTGTCTTTTTGTTGTTAATACTGGATCTGTGGGAATTAAACCTCTTATGTAATTTCTGTCCCGTTTCCCCCACATAAAGAGCTGTTGGGCATTTTGCACACATGACAAGGTATATTACATTGGATGATTTGCAGGTGAAATTCCCATTGATCTTATGGTGTAACTGGGTGTTTGGGATGGGTATCTTGTCTGTGGTATAAATGTGTGCACAGGTTTTACACCTACTTTGTAGGCAGGGTAATGTGCCATTTTTTGTATTTTTGTTCAGGGCACTCCTTACCATCAGTTGCTTTAAATTGGGAGGCTGTCTGAAGGAGAGTAAGTGAGGCTGTGGAAATATGTTCTTAAGTCTTTCAAAGAAATAACACAGCCACGGAACCAATAACAAAACTCATACACTTTATACTCACCCACAACTACTTCAAATTTGGACAGGACCTCTACCTCCAGAAAATGGGGACTGCAATTGGTACCCGAATGGCACCACAATATGCCAACTTGTTCATGGCAAAGTTAGAAGAGGACTTCCCGTCCACCTGCCAGACAAAACCCCTGGTCTATCTCCGCTACATAGATGATGTTCTTATCATCTGGACAGCCAGTGAAGAGGAACTTCTCAAATTCCACAAAAATTACACGCACAAACATTAACTTCCTAGACATGACTATCAGTATTCAGAACAACTCCATCAACACATCCTTGGACCGTAAACCAACAGACAGACCAACCTACCTGAGGAATGATAGCTTTCACCCAAAACACACAAAGAACTCCATCATATACAGCCAGGCCATCAGATATAATCGCATCTGTTCTGACATGGCGGACCGTGACAAGCACCTCCAGAAACTCAGAAGAGACTTTATAAGACAGGGTTACAGTGCAAGGATTATTGACAGTCAGATACAAAAAGCTACTCACATACCAAGAAAAAATCTGTTGAGCTACAAAGAACAGCATAAGGGAAACCGTGTGCCACTTGTTGTCACTTACCACCCCCAGGTTGAAGCTCTGCGCAAAATATCAAGAGAACTTCAAGCAACCTTACACACAGATGAAAGACTTAAGAACATATTTCCACAGCCTCCCTTACTCTCCTTCAGACAGCCTCCCAATTTAAAGCAACTGATGGTAAGGAGTGCCCTGAACAAAAATACAAAAAATGGCACATTACCCTGCCTACAAAGTAGGTGTAAAACCTGTGCACACATTTATACCACAGACAAGATACCCATCCCAAACACCCAGTTACACCATAAGATCAATGGGAATTTCACCTGCAAATCATCCAATGTAATATACCTTGTCATGTGTGCAAAATGCCCAACAGCTCTTTATGTGGGGGAAACGGGACAGAAATTACATAAGAGGTTTAATTCCCACAGATCCAGTATTAACAACAAAAAGACAGAGACACCAGTAGGAGAACATTTTTGCCAAAGTGGGCACAGTATCAGGGATATTAAATTGACTGTACTAATGGGACAATTTTGCAATCAGAGGGACAGAAAATTATGGGAGGTAAAATTAATGTTACAATTTGACTCTTTGACCTATGGCATGAACAGGGACAGGGAATTCCTGTCACAGTACTTAATGGTGAATTAACTTTTACGACAGTCCCTCTGGAATCATAAATACCTGGACCCAGAGGAAGAATGCTATTTAAATCACATCCTCTACCATTGACTGATCAAGGAATTGGTATCTGGACTAACGTTCTTATCTGATTTCCATTATAAACAATGTAATGTGTACTTGTATTTAAGAGAGACGTTTTCATATTTATCTGTATAACATGCCTGAGGAAGAGACCTAAGAAGTCTTGAAAGCTTGCATTTTAAATCTGTTTAGTTAGCCAATAAAGGTATCAACTTTACAAACAAATTTTGCAACTTTTATAGTCAGACTCTCTGTCATCATAGCTCACATGAAAAAAATCTGCTTGTCTCTGCCTATCTGTCAAAGTGTTTCCATTTTTTTATTCTATTTTTTTTTAACCCATAGCAATGGTTTGGATACCCCTCTGGGACTCAAAGGGTTAATTATTCCTGTCTGTCACAGTCATTGTATACAACTCACTCACACATAACCACACTCCCTACAACCACAAGCAAGAAACTCAATTCACTACCTCTGACTAATTGTGCCACAATTATCTCTCCCCAGAACTACTGCAGTTAGGTTGAGTTGGCTTCAGAAAGCATAATTTCTACAGCTTGCAGTAAAATAATAAAGCAAAAAGCAATCACTGGTTCATGAGTGTAGCATCACACCTCTAGTTCTTGTGGATATATTGGAGTGCAGCTATGCATGGATACATGTTAAGCTGAACCTTTTGTCTACATTTGTCTTGATTGTCACATCAGATGTATTATCTGGTGGTATTTGTCAGTATTATGTCACTCAGTCTCAAGCTGGCTAGTTGGCTAATTATAGGCACTCACTCTAACAGTTTTTTTTTTTTTGGGCAGTGTATCCCCAACTCACTTTATTTTGTGGTAAAAGTTGCTACAAATCAGATCACAGTAAACTACTTTCTCTCTTGCTCTCCAGTCTCAAGCACAGATGTATTGTCTGGTATATGTTAGTGTTAATGTGTCACTCAACCTCAAGCCGGCTTGCTGATTGTCACTTACTATAACACATTGTATTAGGAGTTAACTCTCCCTTCTTCTCATTCATGCTCAGAAAACAACTGGCAGTGTTTACCCACACTCCTCCAACACTGTCACAGCCCTGCTGCTAAAAGGGTTAAAGGGACACTAATGTCCCATAAAAACTTTTATTGTAGTTTTATAGAGCCTTAGAAAATAAGCAGAATGGTGCAAACCCTATCTCTCAAACCACTATGATTTGAGAGATATAGGGATTCAAAGTTCCCCCTCCCTCCCCTTCTCCTGATGTCAAATGTAAAGCTGACAGCAGGAAAATCAAGTCGTACGACTCGAGGAGGCTCTGCAGCAGAGCCAAGATTGCATTATCTATAAAGAATTAATTCAATGGAAAGATCTACAAAGTGTGCCTGGTTAGCAAGCAAAATTTCTAGACATTTCCAATGAATGAATTCTTTATAGATAACGTGATCTCGGCTCTGCTGTAGACCCGCCTGCTGGTCCCCTGACCGGAATCTCCTGCTGTCAGCTAGATGCTGACATAAGGAGAAGGAGAGAAAGGGGTGAACTTTCAGTGCAAATATCTCTCAAACCATAGCTTTTTGAGAGATAGGGTTTGCACCATTATGCTTATTTTCTAAGGCTCTATAAAACTATAAAAAGTTTTTATGGAACATTACAATCCCTTTAAAGAAGTGCAAATCTGGGGTAAACCAGCTGCACCATAAAGAACAAATGAAGTTTACAAAATTATAATTTGTTTATGGACTTTAACCCATTGAATGCTAAAGAGATCTCCAACAGATTGGAGCATAGTTGCATTTTATGATACTTTCCTGTCAGCACATGAGTATTAGAATTCCAAATCTGCCCATATCCCATAGATACAGAAATTATATTTATGCTTATGTCACACACATGTATAGAAGATTCAGCTGAAATACTTACATTTTGTACTGCACATAATAAACAGCCTCTGCACCAGTTAGTACATCCCAATGGAGAAATGTCTGGAAGTTTAAGGAGCTGAAATGCACATTGCTAACTTCTATAGTCAGGTGCCCTCTTGAAATACCTAAAAATGCACAGATAGCTTTTCTTTTTTAACAATCATTAGCAACACATTAAACTTTGCTAGCTATAAATATGTTTTTCTATAATATAATTCAATAAGTTTAATAAATATGTTTCACATAAAATGAGTATTAATTGATAAGCAGACCAATGTTTCCCATTTGTGTTTATTTTCTTTTGTGCTTTAAAGGGACCCTATTACCTAAAACAACTTTGGTAATTTTGAAACAGCTTTCGAAATGACTTTTAAATTATGTCAGCTATTTTTCATTTAGAAAGATAGTTTTTTATTTATTTAGCTTTATAGACTACTAGTATGGAAGCCTGTATACATGGGCTAAAGTGTACCCAGCTGCTGCCCCGGAGCTGGTAGCAGAGACATGACGTGAGCCGTCCAGAGCGCAGTGCGTTCAGCAAGTCTCTACTGCGCATGACTGCAGTCATGTGCATTATAGACTCGCCAAACGTGCTGATCCTTAGCGGGGAGCTCCAGACGGCTCACAGAGAAGCTCCCTGTAAGCGAAACTACTCTCTACTGGGCATGTGCGGTTACGGCTCATAGTGAGCGACGCATTCTACCACTTTATATTATAGGATGCTAATTAAGGTATGCCATGCAGGTACTCCCTGTCTTACCCCTCCATTACCACCACCACCCTCTGCACTGAAAGGGAAAGGGTCTTGAGCCGTATGTTCAAAAGAAATGTTGAGGAGGTCTGGGGTAAACCATTTTCACTATAGGGGAGAACAAAATATTTAAATTTATTTAAATGGGAGTTTTAAACATTTGAATGCTAGAGACATCTCCAACGCATTGCCTTGTAATGCACTGAAGACCTATCTAGTATTCATGGAATTAAAATCCCCATTTAAATCAATGGGAAGTTTTGGAATTTTTAGTATATAATGTAATGCAATTGTTTTGCACCAGAACTCTTCCACTTTTATTTGAACACTATTATGAAAGCCTGTGTACACGGGCTAAAGTGCCACCCAGCAGCCCCGGCTGCTGCCCCGGAGCCTGGAGCAGAGACATGCGGTGAGCCATTCGGATTGCCCCGCTCCGGATCAGCACGTTCAGCCAGTCTCTACTGCGCATGACTGCATCGTTCTGGCAGTCTCTACTGCGCATGTGCTGTTAGCTTTGCAGGCTAGCACTTTATATTATACAGAAGATATGGCCCAATAAGTATGTGTGTGTGTGGGTGGGGGGGATGTTGGATTAAGACATTATGGGCTGGATTCTGTTGCAGGTGATAAATGTTAACACCCATTTTATCAAACATTTTCCTATTGAAGTCAATGGGGAAAACTGGAGGTAAACGCAGTGATAAAATTAGCACCTGCAATAGAATCCAGCCCCAAGTGACTTAAATAGCATTTTATAGAAATTTAAATACCTGATAAGCCAGTTTCTAAATAATAAAATGGATAATATAGCATACAGGTAGTTTTAAAAGTGCTTGTTGTTTTAGGTGATGGTCACTTTAAGAGCAGCAGTGAACTGTAAACCCCAATCCTATTAGTGTACCATACTGGATGCTAGACACATCTTCAATGCTTTGCATTCAAGGGGGTTAAAAGCATAAGCTTAAAGGGATAGTAATACTTCGTTTTAACTTTATTTTATTTTGTAGGCATTAAAAAAACATGAAGAATGATATAAGTCTTATCTCTCAAACCTTTATGGTTTATGAGATATTCACAAGCAAAGTTCCCCTCCCTGCCCCTTTTACCTAGTGTAAGCCATCTCTTCTCAGATGTGAGTCTGGTTGTAAGACCAGACAGATAACCGAAGGGGACAATTTTCTTTGTATGAAAACAATGAAAGCCCTTCCCCCCTTGACAAGTTTTTCAGCTTTTTCCCTTATCTTAATTGAAGATTGTCCCTCTCTGCAGTCTACCTTGGCACCTTCCTTCTGATCTGGTTGAACAGGGGGGGGGGTACTTTGTTTGTGAATATCTCTTAAACCATAAAGGTTTCAGAGATAAGACTTATATCATTCTTCATGTTTTTTTAATGCCTACCAAATAAAATAAAGTTAAAATGAAGTATTACTATCCCTTTAACGTAGCAATTCCATGTCCTCAGGCATCATTCCCATACCATGACTTAACATTTTCAGTACAGGTAAGGGATTCAAAATGATTGCGACTTTGAGTAAGTCACCTAGTATAAGACTTAATTCATTGCTTGATTGTGGTACTTGAGAACAGGTGTGGAATCCACTGCTCTAATCATTCTCATTGTCAGTCTTAGGGAACCCCAAGCAGTTTTAGGATCTCCTTACATGATTACAAGGGGATCAGTCAGTGAAGTTAATGTACTGAGAAGGAGTGGACTAAATCAAATGAACCATAAACAACACATAACAATTCCCAAATTTCCCATTGATCCAAATGGGGCTGTTGGCCTTTTGCGACCGAGAGAGGTCTAAAGCACATTGCAAAGCAATGTATTATAGACCTCTCTAGCATCTAAATCAATGGCAAGTTTTATTTGTCCATTATGGTGAAGTTGGTTTTGATAGGAGTTGCAGCAGTACTTCTAATACATAAGCCTCTGTGTATCAGTCATGTTGACAGATCCACCTGCACTTCTATACTGAGAACTGACTTTGAGAATCACGTATATGAACTCTAATTCACATACAAACCTACACATAACTACATAAACACACACATGAGCCATGAATTCAAAAGAAAAAGTGGTATAATTCCGGGTTAAACTGACTACACCATAGGGTAGAAATAAACATTCTAAAAATTCCCTTCATTTTAAATATTGATTACAACCGCTTGAATGCTTGAAAGGTCTCCAACACATTGCCCCAGTGAAATAAATAATAACTTTTAGTTCTCCTCTATATTGTAGTTGGTTTACCCCCATATTGCCCTACTTTATATTTGAACATATGGCCCTTTAGATTTCCAAGCATATACATAATAATAAGAAGAATAATTTACTTACACCAAGAGTTCCATACACAAAATATCAGAATGCCACGGAAGAGCATCATTTTACTATGTAGAACACACCAGGTTCTGTACTGAAAAGAAAAAGAGAAATGCAGGTGACTTAGCATCTCTCTTTAGTGAAAAAGGGCTCTTTGTCCTTTGTAACTTCTGCATTTATCATTTGTTAATTTTTACCTCTAACAGAGAGGAAGTAACTTTTGACCATAATAAAATGGAAATGAAATATAAATCAATTCAGTAAATCATATCGTTACTAAATATAAATGTGTGTGTATATATATATATATATATACACATACACACACGCACATATATTTTAGGGAGAAAGTGTACACTCGTCACAATAACAGGCAATAACAAGCAATTATCTTTGATCTGTTATATATTATAGATTACTCTCAAACACCAGATCATTGCTATTCCTAATTCATTCTAATTTGATATTTTTTGCATAATCTGCATTTTTATGTTAATGTTCAAGTGGCTTGTTTCATTATCTGAAGGCCAGGGTAAATAGAAGTGAATTCAGCAGAGCCTGAGACCACCTTCACTGTACCACCATCCTGTATTACATGTGCCCTACTATGTGTCTTCTATTTTACACAGTTCTATACCTGATTCAACAGTTTATTTTCCTGTGATTCCTTTCTGTGGTTAACATTTATAACACCCTTATCCCCCAGTTGCAGATCAGTGGTGCACCTGGTATTCTACTGCAGCCCTGGAGAAACAGACTTATTTAACTTGCTCAAGGCTGGATTACTCATTTGTGTACACTTTAGATGGAACTCTACCACAGACTAGTTAGGCCAGGAGAGATACTTCATAGATGCTTCCTTGATCTTAACATCCTGTGCTCCAAGTACTTGTTGATATTGTGGGCCTTTGTAGAAATGGTGCATGTGCAGACTTGAAAGACAAAAAAGTGCATTTAACTATGAACAACAGGAGCAATTAAAAAGAATTGTAAACCAGATTCTCAGCAGACCTATCTTGGTCCTGAAAACCCCCAAGTGGAGATCCCTTTGTCCTTTCGCCCAGTCATGGAAAAAAAGTGAAGACCTTTATATAGTAAGCAGTCAGTAAAGACCTCTTGAGAGGATCCCCATCATCTGCCTCTCATGGTGGCTCCCCTAGTACCAGAATCTGTTTCTTCTCCTGAAGCTTATCCCCTATCTACCTGTAAGACCTTTAATAACCAACCTAGCTCCACCTAGTGTATGGCAGTATCAAGTCTGTTAAAGGGCAACTGTGACATGGAATTGTGTCCTTTCCGAAGATCTGCTGCCCGGAAAGCAAACCTATTAATGAGGCTGCATTGTGAGCCCCGGTGGACCAACAGGGGAGCAGAATAATGTATGAAAAGAAAACACTATTGCTCCTTTATGGGTCCCATGAGAAGTGACTGAGCTGCAAGACTAAATCCACATACTTAATTATTGTTGCACTGAGCATACATTCCCCATAGGCCCTCTGCATCAGGCTTATAAGGCCAAAATATGGGTTCTGTAGCAGTTTCTCCTACAAATCATAACTTTGTGGTTGATAGACACATACCTCTGGGTTGCATTACAGCTCGCTGTTAGCTGGGGGGATACATTTTCTGACAACCCTCCCCCTGACACACAAAAGTCTTCAAAGCAGAGTACTTAAGGGCTTTTAGATCCATCAAGTTATTGGCAGATTGCGTCCACAAGCCTCCACTCCTGCTGGACTTCAATCTGTTCCACGGTGTTCTCATCCACAAATACATTGAGGACCCTGAAGGTAAAAAAATAACATAATTATTCCACTGAGTACAGTCCCTTTTGTGTAGTTTCACTCCCAGTATCACCCGGCTCTGTAAATCCTGGTGCGGAGGCATGCTGTGCCTCAGAAATCATTGCTTTCCATTTACCACTACCAGCATTGCTCTGCACCAGGAACAAACTAGAGTGAAGTGAAGTGGAATACACAGATATATCTTTAGAGGAGCCTAATGTTAATACTGATGTACAGGCATCTGTTCCATCTTAAAAGGAATCTTAATGATACTGACCACTGGACCTGGGGTACAGATTCTGGCCAGCAATAAAGTGACAGATAGCTTTGAAGCTGTCTGATTACTGTGGGGGCTAAAGAGTTTGGCAGACAACTGAAAAGATGGGACTGAAATCTGAAATGACTTAAGACAGATACCATTGATTGGTCTGAAACTGGAGACTGGACAATTACAGGCAAGCAACAACTTGGTGTGTACAATAAAGCACATGTTAATCACAGGAAATCTGCATTTATTAAGGATAGTCAGTGCAGTAGCACTGCTTGACACAGAGTATGATAGAGTAGTGCTGGTTACTGGGTAAAATGCTGGATGAAGACTGGTTTTGAGACTTTGGTGTTCTCTAGCCACACTCCTCAGCAAAGATGAAAACACACAGAGAGTAGTAGGTACACTACAGAACTTGCCAGAAGAGGAGGTACTACTAGAGAGTAATTGGAAGTAAAATACGGTAAATGATAGAAGATTTAACATGAGGTGGATGGAATAAAATATTTGAATATTGGGGTCACATGAGTAGCAGGCAGAGCATAAATCAGTATGGTGGCTGGGGTCACTTGGCTGGAGGTAGATCCTGTCACTTCTAGAATTTTTAAAAGCAGGCCTAGGAAAGGGTCTAAGGGTTAGTGCTCGGAAAGTTCAGGTTTCAGTGCTCTCAGTTCTCTTCCAGAGAAAATTTGCTTCAGGGATAAACAGAATAGTTAATCCATACAGAGACTATCATGGTGCCCGTGATCGGGCAACATTCTGATTATTTTGTTGCTTGCTTCCCATTGGTTGCGCTGTACAGCTCCTCCCAGTGACAGCCTTTTATACCCTGTGCTGTCACTCTGCTGTTGCCCTTTCATGATGTACCTGATGCCTAGCGCTAGTTTTGCTGTCTTCATACCAGTGTATGACCCCGGACTGCCTGACCACGCCATTGTCTCATTCCTGACTCTGTGTACCGATTCGGATTGGCTGACGTTCCTGCTTCCTGTTCTGACCCGGCCTGGCTGACGTTCCTGCTCCGTGTACCGACCCGGCGAGACCGACGATCCTGCTCCGTGTACCGACCCGGCGAGTCTGAGGTTCCTGTTCAGTGTACCAACCCAGCTTGGCTGACATTCCTGTGCTGTGTACCGAATCGACTTGGCGGTGGTTCCTGCTTTGTCTGTGCTGCTGATTGCCTGGCACCGTTTCCACGTTACTGGGCCTCCCTGTATTCTGGTGCTCCAGTGGCCGGTTCTATTCTATCAGTGGGTCAGAGTCTCAGTGTGCCTGCACACCGTGCTGCGATCGCTTGGTCTATACTTGGTTCAGTTGAGCGCATCCGGTGGTTGCAGTTATCCAGACCACAGCGCTATTAACCCCTTTGGGGGCGGTGTCTCCTTCCGTTGCTGACTACCCGGGTGCTGTTGGGCTCAATTACTTTGTGCAATTGAGTCTCCATTAGGTTCCGTTGGGCACTTCCGGTTGCCATCCATTCTATACTATCGCACATTAACCCTTGAGGGTAGTACGTGCACATGGTGGTGGATAGTCTCGGTAGGGCCTCCGTTCTGGCACGAGCTTTGACCTGCCTTGTGTAGTCGACGGTGGGCGTCCACAGGTGATCCTTGCCTGTTTTGCTGTTGCAGTCCTGTCGCTGTCGCCTCCCGCTGCCTATAGGCGAAATTGGGCCTTTGCTATACTGTCACTTTGCCAGTGGCTCCACTGGCCACATTGGACTTTCATACAGTGTATCAATCTAGTTTACCTGACCTGTGTCAGTATTGTGTGTGTTATCCATACTGGACCCGTGTGGGTTACCTTGCTTGTAACCTGTCCTGTGTCAGTTACTGCTGTTGTTACTGGACCCATGAGGGTTACCTCATTTCTTGTGTGTTTCAATAAAATTGTGTTTTACCAACATCTACCGTGTCTGAGTGTACTGAACCGTAACAGTATGAAAGGGCCATGACCACAGATGGTAACGGTGACGGTAATGCACAGAGTATCCATTGGAGGATGGATCTCCATGAACAGCGGTTAGATCAGCTGGCTTTGGCTGTCCAAACTATTCTTGAGCACACGGCACACTTGGATAAACCAGTACCGGCTCTGGTGGTGCCCCCCGCTCTGACACCGGGAGCGCAGTCTGGTACTCTAACTAACGCTGACGGCTACCGCTCCATTACCTCTCAGGTACGATGGCGAACCTACCCTGTGTAGAGGGTTCATTAATCAGTTGGAAATCTTCCTAGAATTAACCCCTCATGCTTTTCCCAGTGATTGAAGTAAAGTGGGTTTCATGATTTCCCTGCTTACCGGCAGAGCCCTGGCATGGGCAAACCCTTTGTGGGAGACCGCTAAACCATGTACTCGGAACTTCTCTGAGTTTGTAAGGGTGTTTCGTAGAGTATTTGAGGTTCCTGGAAGAGCTGCCTCTGCTGCAAAAAAATTGATGGAAATCCAACAAGGGTCTTGCACAGTTGCTGATTATGCGATACAATTCCGCACCCTAGCAGCAGAGGTGGGCTGGAACAATGAAGCGCTGGTGGCTGCCTTTGCACAAGGTCTCTGTGAACGATTGAAGGACGAGACGGCAGCACGAGAACTGCCTACGGATCTTGATGAATTTATTGAATTTTCAATTTTGTTGGATTCCCGTATTAGGGAGCGTATGGCAACCAAAGACCGGAAGCAGAGGGCTAGAGAAATGGGTTCCGCAAGATCAGGTTTCCCACCCATACCTCCCTCACCTCCCATACCTCCGGCACAAGCTGGTGAGAGTAGTGAACCTATGCAACTGGGATTCACTAGATTGTCTAAGGAGGAGAGGGTGCATCGCCGCAGACAAGGTCTCTGCTTGTATTGTGGCCAGGCTGGTCATTTGCTGTGCTCTTGCCCGACCCGGCCGGGAAACGAACGCACCTAGGGTACCTTGGGGGACAGGCCCTAGGTGGTGTTCAGCAGTCCCTGGACCCAACTAGTCAAAAGCCCACCATACAGGTGGTAGTTGCCTGGGCCGACCTAGCCGTGGAAACCCTGGCACTTGTCGATTCCGTTGTGGCCGGATATTTTATGGACGATTCGTTTGCTGCCTCTCATAACATTCCCCTGGTGGTGAAAGATTCTCCTCTAACTATTGAGGCCATTGATGGGAGGCCTTTGGTACCTGCCCAGATTACTATGGAGACAGTTCCATTAAGTTTGCGTATTGGGGCATTGCATTTTGAGGTTCAACGTTTTCAGATTATCCGTTCCCCGCATCATGCTGTCATATTGGGGTTCCCTCGGTTGCATATGCACAACCTCAGGTTTAACTGGCAAACTTGTGAAATTACGGCATGGTCTGAGTTTTGCGATAAACACTGTATTTCCCACCCTACGAGGATCATGTGTGCCTCTCCCTCAGTGCCAGCTGAATATAGCCAATTCAGTGACGTGTTCAGTAAGGAAGAGGCCAGTGCGCTGCCACGTCATATGGCCTGCGACTGTGTTATTGATCTGCCTCCTGGTTCCGTTCCTCCTCGGGGTCGTGCTTACCCGTTGTCTTGCGAGGAGAATCAGGCTATGGAGGAGTACATTGCTGATACCATGAAGAGGGGCATTATCAGAAAGTCATCATCACCCGCAGGGGCAGGATTTTTTTTTTCGTAAAGAAGAAAAGTGGGGAGCTATGCCCCTGTATTGATTATAGGGGTTTGAATAAACTTATGCCTAAGAATGCTTACCCCATATCACTCATTACCTAGCTATTTGACCGTTTGAAGGGTTCCTCCATCTTTACGAAACTTGACTTACGTGCTGCCTATAATTTGGTAAGGATGAGGGCCGGTGATGAGTGGAAAAAGGCTTTCAATACCAGGTCAGGTCACTATGAATATCTGGTAATGCCGTTTGGGCTATGTAAGAGTTTATTAATGACATCCTACGTGACATGTTACAGTCCTGTGTGGTCGTTTACCTTGACAACATTCTCATTCATTCGTCCAGCCTGTCTATCACGGTGCCCGTGATTGCTGCATTTCTATGTCTATTACCGGTAGGGGGCTCCCATTGGCTGTCTGCCTTTAGCCCGCCTCACATTGCCTATTTAAACTGTGTCTGGACACCCTTTGGTTGCCCTTTCGTGGTGTCTCTGATTGCATCCACTTCCACTATGCTACAGAAGCTTACTGGGCCTTGTTGCTGTGTTCCTGACCTCATCCTGTTCCTGAGCCTCCAGGAACCTCCTGCTGGTTCACTGTGGTTGACACCTGCGCTTTTGGGCTGCCTTGCCCGGTATATTGGTAAGGCTGGTAGAACCTTACATATTCCATCCTGAGGTTGCCTTACCCGGTATTGGCAAGGCCGGTAGAGCCTATATTGGTATTCTTTTGGCTGCCTTGCTAGGTATATTGGTAAGGCCGGTAGAACCTTTTTTGTTATTCCATCCTGAGGTTGCCTTACCCGGTATTGGCAAGGCCGGTAGAGCCTTATACTTTGGGTTTCCGTTAGGCTGCCTTGCCCGGTATATTGGCAAGGCCGGTAGAGCCTACTACTTGGGTTTCTGTTAGGCTGCCTTGCCCGGTATATTGGCAAGGCCGGTAGAGCCTTTTATTCCTTATTCGCTCAGGCTGTCTTGCCCAGTATATTGGCAAGACCGGTAGAGTCTGTATTACTATTGTCCTTATATCTGTTATTCTATATATTGTACGTAGGTGCTTTAAATCCTATGGGATTATCTTAATCTTTTCAATAAAGTTGTGTTTTTACCTAACGTTGCGTCTGAGAGTCTTAACAAACCGCGCGAGTATGAAAGGGCCATGACCTCAGACAACAAGAGTGATGGTAATACACAGAATATCCATTGGAGGATGGATATGCATGAGCAATGTTTGGATCAATTGGCGGTTGCAATTCAAACTATCCTTGAACGCACTGTACTTGCTGACAAGTCTGGATCTAGCCCGGTGGGCTCGCCCAGTCAGACACCGGAGAATGATACAAGGCCCTTAGGGGCTGCAGTCAAGGGGTTAACGGCTTCTGCACCCTTGCCACTCAGATATGACAGTGACCCTAATCTTTGTAGAGGGTTCATCAACCAACTTGAAATATTTATGGAATTGACGGCACATGTGTTTCCCAATGATCGCAGTAAGATTGGGTTCATGATATCCCTGCTGACTGGCAGAGCTTTGGCTTGGGCTAACCCATTGTGGGAGAATGCTAAACCTTGCACTGGGAGTTTCAGAGAATTTGTGCAATCCTTTCGGAGAGTGTTTGAGCCTCCTGGTAGAACCACCTCTGCTGCTAAACGCCTTATGGAGATACAACAGGGCAGGCGTATGGTGGGCGATTATGCCATTGAATTTCGCACTTTGGCAGCAGAGGTAGGGTGGAATAACGAGGCATTGTTGGCAGCCTTTGCTCCGGGCCTGAGTGACCAGATTAAAGATGAGATTGCAGCAAAAGAATTACCCACTGATCTAGATGACTATATTGAATATGTCATACTAATTGATTCCAGAATATGTGAGAGACTAGCTGCTAGAGATCACAGGATACGGTCTAAAAACAATGGGGCTAGTAGCATATTTTGCCCACCCATCCCTCCCATGGTATTCAAGCCTAGTGAAACAGTATGGGAACCAGGTGAACCGATGCAAGTAGGTTTTACTAGGCTAACCAAGGAGGAAAGATTATATCACAGGAAACAAGGGTTGTGTTTGTACTGCGGTAAGAATGGGCATTTACTAAGATCTTTTCCGGTACGTCCGGGAAACTAACACACCTAGGGTACCTTGGGGGACAGGCCCTAGGTGGTGTCCAATCGTCCCCAGTGTTGGGCACACTGAAACCCACCATACAGGTGGTACTGTCCTGGGCACAACGCTCAGTGGAGGTTTTGGCTCTGGTTGATTCTGGTGCAGCAGGTTATTTTATGGATAATACCTTTGCTGAATTGCATAGGGTTCCACGCATTGAAAGAGGAAACCCCTCTTGCTATTGAAGCAATTGATGGCAGACCCTTAGAACCTGCTCAAGTTACATTTGAAACCATGCCATTATCCATGACTATTCGGGCTCTTCATAGAGAAGAGCAGTAGTTCCAACTGATTAATTCTCCTCACCATGCTGTAATATTGGGATTTCCTTGGTTACAGTTGCATAATCCACAATTTGATTGGCAAAATGTGCGAAATCTCTGCTTGGTCTCCGTTTTGTATGGACAAGTGCGTCACCCATCCAATTAAGGTCTTGTGCACCTCCCCTGCAATACCAGACGAATACCAGCAGTTTGGCGATGTTTTCAGCAAGGAAGAGGCTGGCCCCTTATCTCAGCACAGACCATATGACTGTAGCATTGAATTGCCTCCTAGAGTGGTGCCCCCAGGGGACGCACATACCCATTGTCTTGTGAGGAAAACCAAGCTATGGAAGACTATATTTCTGATGCCCTTGCTAGAGAGATCATAAGGAAATCTACCTCTCCGGCTGGGGCCGGGTTCTTTTTTGTAAAAAAGAAAAATGGCGAATTGAGTCCATGTATCGATTATCGTGGTTTAAATAAGCTTATGGCTAAGAACGCTTATCCGATACCACTCATCACCGAGCTTTTTGACAGACTCAAGGGTTCCTTGATTTTCACCAAATTGGACCTACGGGCTGCATACAATTTGATTAGAATCCAAGCCGGTGATGAGTGGAAAACTGCCTTTAACACTAGATCTGGGCACTATGAATACCTAGTCATGCCATTTGGTCTTTGTAATGCACCCGCAGTATTTCAGGAACTGATCAATGACGTTCTCAGAGATATGGTACAGTCATGTGTCATGGTGTACCTTGACGATATACTTATTCACTCCAAAAATTTGTCGCAACACATTAAAGATGTGTCTGAAGTATTGTTACTAGTGTTGAGCGAGCATGCTCGGCCGATGCTCGGATCGGCTCGAGCATCGCTCTGCTCGGCACATGGCGGTACTCGTCGAGTACCGCCATGTGCTCGCCCGCCATGTTCGGGTGGCGGGGATCTGTGCCGGAAGAGGCACAGATCTGAAGACGCTCCGCTGGACCACCAGGGACTGGAGGTACGGGGGCATTGCGGAGATGAAGGGGGCATTGCGGAGATGAAGGGGGACATTGTGGAAGAGGGGCATAGCGGAGATGAAGGGGGACATTGTGGAAGAGGGGCATAGAGTCTATGCCCCTCTTCCACAATGTCCCCCTTCATCTCCGCTATGCCCCTCTTCCACAATGTCCCCCTTCATCTCCTCTATGCCCCTCTTCCACAATGTCCCCCTTCATCTCCGCTATGCCCCTCTTCCACAATGTCCCCCTTCATCTCCTCTATGGCATAGAGGAGATGAAGGGGGACATTGTGGAAGAGGGGCATAGCGGAGATGAAGGGGGACATTGTGGAAGAGGGGCATAGCGGAGATGAAGGGGGACATTGTGGAAGAGGGGCATAGCGGAGATGAAGGGGGCATAGCGGAGATGAAGGGGGACATTGCGGAGATGAAGGGGGCATTCGGAGATGAAGGGGGCATAGCGGAGATGAAGGGGGGCATTGACCAGGCACCCTCCCCTCATCAGAGCAGGGGGTGCCTGGTGTAATGCTCGTGTCGCCCCATTCATTTCAATGGGGCTCGGGTGCTCGGCCGAGCACTCGAGCCTCAGGGGGTGCTCGGTCAGAGCACCCGAGCACCCGAGCATCGGGGTGCTCGCTCAACACTAATTGTTACGTTTACGTAAAAATAAATTATATTATAAATTGGAGAAGTGTGAGTTTCACAGAACTAGTGTGCCATTCTTGGGGTTCGTAATTGGCAAAGAAGGCATTGCTATGGACAAATTAAAATTGACAGCAGTCCTACAATGGCCACGCCCTAAGAGTCTTAAAGCCATCCAGCGATTTTTGGGCTTCGCTAATTATTATAGGAAGTTTATTAAGAACTTCTCTTCCATTGTTAAGCCATTGTCTGACCTTACGCATAAGGGCACTAATCCATCCCTTTGGCCAGAGGTTGCTGAGGAGGCCTTTGAAAAATTGAAGTAGGCTTTTGCTGATGCTCCTGTGTTATCCCACCCCAACCCATTACTTCCGTTTACGTTAGAGGTTGATGCCTCAGATATTGGGGTCGGGGCAGTGCTTTCTCAACGACACATTAAAGGTGGAACACTCAGACCCTGTGGGTTTTTCTCTAAAAAGTTGACCGGAGCTCAAAGCCACTATGAGATAGGGGATAGAGAATTATTGGCCATTATCCTCGCTCTTAAGGAATGGCGTCATTTACTTGAAGGCACAAAAAATCCTGTTTTAATCCTGACGGATCATAAAAATCTGACTTATCTCTCTGAGGCCAAGAGATTGTCCTCTCGGCAGGCCAGATGGGCACTGTTCCTATCCCGATTCAATTTCATTGTATCATATTTACCGGGATCTAAGAATGTTAGGGCTGATGCACTATCAAGACAATTTGAGGCCGAGATTGACAGAGAAGAGGCACCAGCACCTATCATTCAACCCGATCGAATATTGGCTACTATACGTACCAGTATCACTTCACCATTAGGGGAAGAGATTTTGGCCTCCCAGGCCTCCGCTCCCCAGGAAACCCCGGTGGGCAAGTGTTATGTCGCTGAACCATTTTGTACTCTATTACTTGAAACTTACCATTCCTCTAAGGCTGCGGGACATATTGGCAGAGACCAGTTGTTATGGTCCCTTTCTCAGTTATTTTGGTGGCCTGCTATGAGAACTGATTGTGCCGATTTTACTAATGCCTATGCCACCTGTGCCCATGCTAAAACCCCTAGACATCTTCCGGTGGGCTTGCTTCAGCCGGTGCCTAATGGTGAACGCCCCTGGTCTCATGTCTCCATTGACTTTATGGGAGAATTGCCCATGTCCAGAGGGTATTCCTTCATATTGATGGTGATGGACAGGTTTTCTAAAACGGCTCATTTCGTGCCCCTCCGTGGCCTTCCCTCGGCTAAAGAATTGGCAATGGTGTTTGCTAGAGAAGTATTCCGGGTGCATGGAGTACCCAGAGTACTGGTGTCCGACAGGGGGAGCCAGTTTGTGTCCAGGTTTTGGAGGGCATTCTGCGAACAGATGGGCATACAGCTGTCCTTTTCCTCTGCTTATCACCAAAGACCAACGGAGCCGCTGAGCGTGCCAATCAGGGTTTGGAACAGTTTCCACGCTGTTTCGTTACTGACCATCTTGACAATTGGGCCGACTTGTTGCCTTGGGCAGAGTTCGCCAGGAACTGTGCGGTCAACTCCTCATCCGGGAGCTCTCCGTTTCTGATTAATTATGGGTTTCAACCCTGTTTGCTCCCGGATTCCTTTCAGACACAACAGATTCCAGCTCTGGATGAGCATATTGAGCAAATCCATTCCACATGGGCACAAGTTCAGATGGCACTTGGTCAGTCATTCCAGCACCATCAACGCTATGCTAATCGCAGAAGGCTTCCAGCGGTTTCCTTTCAGGTTGGGGACAGAGTATGGCTTTCCTCCAGGAACCTTAAGCTTCAAGTCCCATCTAATAAGTTGGCTTCTCGGTCCTTACAGAATTATCCTCAAAATTAATCCTGTGTCCTATGCTTTGGACATACCTGCATCCATGCACATTCATGTGTTCCATGTGTCTCTCCTTAAACCTCTCGTATGCAACCGTTATACTACTACACCTGTGGTGCCAGGGCCTATCGAGGTCGAGGGTCAGGAGGAGTATGAGGTGCAGAGTATTATTGATTCCTGAAGGCTTAGAGGAAGGGTACAGTATTTGGTGCATTGGAAAGGTTATGGTCCTGAAGACCGATCTTGGGTGGATAGTAAGGACCTTCATGCACCCAGGTTATTACAGACCTTTCATTCTAACTACCCTCAGAAACCCAGACCCTATTCTAGGAGAGGGGGTCTTTGAAAGGGGGGTACTATCACAGTGCCCGTGATTGCTGCATTTCTATGTCTATTACCGGTAGGGGGCTCCCATTGGCTGTCTGCCTTTAGCCCGCCTCACATTGCCTATTTAAACTGTATCTGGGCACCGTTTGGTTGCCCTTTCGTGGTGTCTCTGATTGCATCCACTTCCATTATGCTACAGAAGCTTATTGGGCCTTGTTGCTGTGTTCCTGACCTCATCCTGTTCCTGAGCCTCCTGTCTGCAGTGCTGGTTCCAGTGCCTGTTCCGGTTGAGTCTTCAGAGGTTACTGTTCCTGCTGCCAGTCTTCGTTGCCGTTCCTGATCCGGTTTATCGTCCTTGCTGGTTCCTGTTCGTCTCCTGGGCCTGGTTCCTGCGTCTGTGGCGACTTTCTGCTTCGGCCGCTTTGGCGACATTCTCTGCTGGTCCCAGCGTGCGGACGCTGGTTCGCTCCACAAACCTTGCGGCTATACTTACTGTCTGTTGGTCCCAGCGTGCGGACGCTGGTTCGCTCCCCAAGCCTTGCGGCTATACTATACTGTCTGTTGGTCCCAGCGTGCGGACGCTGGCTCGCTCCACAAGCCTTGCGGCTATACTATACTGTCTGTTGGCCCCAGCGTGCGGACGCTGGCTCGCTCCACAAGCCTTGCGGCTATACTATACTGTCTGTTGGCTCCCAGCGTGTGGACGCTGGTACGCTCCACAAGCTTTGCGGCTATACTATACAGTCTGTTGGCTCCCAGCGTGCGGACGTTGGTTCGCTCCACCTCTCTAAGCTACCACTATAGCTTGTAGGATACCAATGCGCGGGCGTTGGTTCGTTCCATGACCTGTGGGTTTATCTATGTCCTGCTTGTTGGTTCCCAACGTGAGGGCTCTAGTTTACTTACTTGTCTCTTTACGCAGGTAGTCAGATTATTCACTGTGCACTGTCCAGTCCTAGACAGCTAGTATTCCTGCTGTACACGGGTGCTGCAGTATATAGAATACAAGGTGATACCACTGGATCATGCAGGCTGTCAATTACTACTAGACTGTCATTGCCATCTGACAGTTATTAAGATCACTGTGGTTGACATCTGCGCTTTTGGGCTGCCTTGCCCGGTATATTGGTAAGGCTGGTAGAACCTTACATATTCCATCCTGAGGTTGCCTTACCCGGTATTGGCAAGGCCGGTAGAGCCTATATTGGTATTCTTTTGGCTGCCTTGCTAGGTATATTGGTAAGGCTGGTAGAACCTTTTTTGTTATTCCATCCTGAGGTTGCCTTACCCGGTATTGGCAAGGTCGGTAGAGCCTTATACTTTTGGTTTCCGTTAGGCTGCCTTGCCCAGTATATTGGCAAGGCCGGTAGAGCCTACTACTTGGGTTTCCGTTAGGCTGCCTTGCCCAGTATTCTGGCAAGGCCGGTAGAGCCTACTACTTGGGTTTCCGTTAGGCTGCCTTGCCCCGTATATTGGCAAGGCCGGTAGAGCCTTTTATTCCTTATTCGCTCAGGCTGTCTTGCCCGGTATATTGGCAAGACCGGTAAAGTCTGTATTACTATAGTCCTTATATCTGTAATTCTATATATTGTACGTAGGTGCTTTAAATCCTATGGGATTATCTTAATCTTTTCAATAAAGTTGTGTTTTTACCTAACCTTGCGTCTGAGAGTCTTAACAAACCGTGACACTGTCACAACACATTAAGGATGACACAGCTGTTTTACTTAAGCTCCGTTAGAATAAACTCTTCTGCAAAATCGAGAAATGCGAATTCCACAAGCCCATGGTACCATTCCTGGGTTTTGTTATCTCTAAGGATGGCATTGCTATGTACAGGGACAAGTTGGCAGCAGTCCTTCAGCGGCCACGTCCCAAAGGGCTAAAGGCTATCCAGTGCTTTCTCGGTTTTGCTAATTATTATAGGAAGTTTATAAAAAAACTGTTCTACTATAGTGAAACCTCTGTCTGACTTAACTCACAAGGGTGCTGATCCCTCTCAGTGGTCCCAGGAAGCTGAACAAGCCTTCACAACACTAAAGTCTGTATTTGCCTCTGCTCCTGTGCTGTCCCACCCTAATCCCTCCCTGCCGTTTACATTGGAGGTCGATGCCTCAGAATCTGGGGTAGGGGCCGTACTGTCGCAGCGTCCAGACCCTGGGAGTATGCTAAGGCCCTGTGGTTTCTTTTCCAAAAAATTGACTAGTGCACAAAGTCACTATGAGATTAGTGACAGGGAATTGTTGGCAATCATTTTGGCCCTCAAGGAATGGCGGCACCTGCTTGAGGGTACCCGTACTCCAGTGCTAATCCTGACTGATCATAAGAATCTAACATACCTTTCTGAGGCTAAGAGATTGTCCTCACGTCAGGCTAGGTGGGCCCTATTTCTGTCACATTTTAACTTTATTGTATCCTATCTGCCTGGGTCCAAGAATGTCAGGGCTGATGCTCTGTCCAGGCAATTTAACCCTGATACCGAGAAGGAAGAGGTGCCAGTACCGATTATCCAGCCGGATCTCATTCTTGCTACACTGCGAACAAGTATTACTTCTCCCCTGGGGGCAGAGATTCTGGCTAACCAATCTAATGCTCCTCCTGAGACCCCAGTGGGTAAATGTTTTGTAGCCGAGCCTCTCCGTACCCATCTCCTTGAGACATATCATGTTTCTAAGGCTGCTGGGCATGTTGGCAGGAATCAATTGATTTGGTCACTCTCGCAATTGTTTTGGTGCCCTTCATTGCGTGCGTACTGCACAGCATTTATCGCAGCTTGTTCTACCTGTGCCCGTGCTAAATCCCCTAGACACCTGCAGGTGGGTTTGCTACAACCAGTACCCAATGGAGAGCGTCCGTGGTCTCATGTCTCTATCGACTTCATGGGGGAGTTACCGGTGTCTAGGGGATATTCTTTTATACTGATGATAGTTGATAGATTTTCTAAAATGGCACACTTCGTGCCCTTGCCCGGCCTTTCCTCTGCCCAGGAGTTGGCAAGGGTGTTTGCCAAGAAAGTGTTCCGATTGCATGGGGTACCCAGAGTATTGGTATCCGACTGGGGGAGCCAATTTGTGTCAAGATTCTGGAAGGCATATTGTGCTCAGATGGGCATACAGTTATCATTTTCGTCTGCTTATCATCCCCAGACCAACAGAGCCGCTAAGCGTGCCAATCAGGGCTTGGAGCAGTTTTTACGCTGTTTTGTGTCTGACCATCATGATAATTGGGCCGACCTGTTGCCTTGGGCGGAGTTTGCCAGGAATTGTGTGGTTAATTCATCGTCTGGGAGCTCCCCGTTTCTCATCAATTACGGGTTTCAACCTTGTCTGCTCCCGGACTCATTTCAGACGCAGCAAATACCAGCTCTGAATGAGCATATGGAGCAGCTGGGCACAGGTACAGAGGACCCTTGGTACCTCGTTCCAGCGGTACCAGCACCAAGCTAATCGCAGACGGCTGCCGGATTGGCTGACATTCCTGTTTCCTGTTCTGACCCGGCCTGGCTGACGTTCTTGCTCCGTGTACCGACCCGGCGAGACCGACGATCCTGCTCCGTGTACCGACCCGGCAGGTCTGAGGTTCCTGTTCCATGTACCGACCCGGCTTGGCTGACGTTCCTGTGCTGTGTACCGAATCGACTTGGTGGTGTTTCCTGCTTTCTCTGTGCCTGGCTAGGCTTATACCGGACTGTTCCTGCTGCTGACTGCCTGGCACCATATCCACGTTACTTGGCCTCCCTGTATTCCGGTGCTCCGGTGGCCGGTTCTATTCTGTCCGTGGGTCAGAGTCTCAGTGTGCCTCCACACCGTGCTGCGATCGCTTGGTCTATACTTGGTTCAGTTGGGAGCATCCGGTGGTTGCCGTTATCCGGACCATAGTGCTATTAACCCCTTCGGGGGCGGTGCCTCATTCCGTTGCTGACTACCTGGGTGCTGTTGGGCTCCGTTACTTTGTGCGATTGAGTCTCCATTAGGTTACATTGGGCGCTTCTGGTTGCCATCCATTTTATACTATCACACATTAACCCTTGAGGGTAGTACGTGCACACGGTGGTGGATAGTCTCGGTAGGGCCTCCGTTCTGGCAGGAGCTTTGACCTGCCTTGTGTAGTCGGCGGTGGGCGTCCACCGTAGAATCCTCCTTACAGGTATTCCTTGTTTGTTTTTGTTGTTGCAGTCCTGTCACTGTCGCCTCCCGCTGCCTATAGGTGACATTGGGCCTTCGCTATACTGTCACTTTGCCAGTGGCTCCACTGGCCACATTGGACTTTCATACAGTGTATCAATCTAGTTTACCTGACCTGTGTCAGTATTGTGTGTGTTATCCATACTGGACCCGTGTGGCTAACTTGCTTGTAACCTGTCCTGTGTCAGTTACTACTGTTGTTACTGGACCCGTGAGGGTTACCTCATTCCTTGTGTGTTTCAATAAAATTGTGTTTTACCAACATCTACCGTGTCTGAGTGTACTGAACCGTAACAGAGACTCTATTCCACCATGGAACTTAAATTTAGTACTAGATGCTCTTCAATCCTATGTGTTGTTTCTATTAAAGATATGACCTTCAAAACAGAGTTTCTCATGGTGATTGTATCAGTGAGAAGAGTTTCAGAACTCAGAGAGCTATCTTGTGCATCACCACATCTTATCTTTCAAGATACAGTTGTTTTAAGAACCGAAAGTGTTTTCAGCTTTCCACATAAACCAAGAAGTGGTTCTTCCTTCATTGTGTCCGAATCCATATAACAAAAAAAAAGGAATCGCTCCATACATCAGACATAGTGAGATGCTTATGACTACTAGAGGCTCTCCAATTTAGGCATTGTCATTAGCCTGTAACAAAGATCTCACCTTCATAACTGTGTTCCTCATAGAAATTGTATTAGCAAGAAGAGTTGCAGAACATCTTGTGCCTCACCGCATCTTATCTTTCATCAAAATAAAGTGGTTTTACGAACTGTTCCAGAATTCCTACCAAAAGTGGTTTCAGCTTTCCACATAAATCAAGAAGTGATTTTAGCCTTGTTGTGTCCTAATCCATCTAACACTAAAGAAAAAACACTCCATGCACTAGATGTAGTGAGATGTCTAAGACAATATGTCCAAGACACGCAATAATTTAGGACATCCAATACATTATATGTTATTCCAGAAGGCCCTAAGACTAGCATCTAAGACAACTATTGTCATTTTGCTTAAACAGACTATTAGACAAGCATACAGACTAAAATCTATTCCATTTCCTTTCAGGATCATAGCTCAATCAACTAGGTCCATCAGTACTTTATGGGCCCTGAAGAAACAAGCTCCTGTCGACCAGCTGTGCAATGCAGCAACATCGTCATCTGTTCACACGTTCATTAAGTTCTACAAAGTTAATGTTTTTGCATCTCAGGATAACAGTTTTGGCCAAAGTTCTAGAGGCCACTGTTCATTAGTTTTCTTCCCTCCCTATATTTTTGGGACTGCTTTGGTACATCCCCATGATCCCTGCATCCCTCAGTGATGCTAGAGAAAAGGGGATGTTTTACTTACCAATAAATCCTTTTCTCTTAGTCCATTGAGGGATATAGGGCATCCCGTTCACAGAAAACTACTTGAGTGAGGATGCTCTGCTGCTCTTGGCGGATCTTTAGCTCTGTTCCCTTCCTGACTCTGCTAAATGAAAATTTAAAGTAGAGCTGCAGGGGGAGGGGTTATCAGCTACAAAGTGAGAGGAGTTTTTATTAGAGTGCCCTGCCTCCTAAAGAATTGCTGCTTAACCACATGGTCCCTGCATTCCTCTATGGAGAGAAAAGTATTTATTGGTAAGTAAATAATCCCTTTATAGCATCATTGGCACTTAGGGAAGGTATTTCAAATACAGTGTGACAAATACAGAAACTGATACATGAGGTAAAAAGGGCCCTTCAAGTACATCTGTTGTAATAATAATAATGTCGCTTATTGTGGTACAAACAATGTAATTCTTGTAAAAAGCAGGGTTGCATATCTCCACTGGTCCACTTTCTTGTCATGACTAAGAAAATCCAGCAAAATATGTTGCTTTTTCAATATACATAAGATGGGGTGAACTGTTTTACTCTGCTGACTAGGGATGGGCAAAAATATTTGCCTCAAACCATTGGAAACACTGACCCTAGACAATTAAAGATGGCAAAAGTACACACAGTAACCATAACCGTTATCATCAGCATCATCTCCTCTTCCAAGTCCAAGTCCCACACACATCTGTGTTGGGTACCCAGCAACAACAACAACAGCAACACAGTGTATTAACATCCACAACCTTAGCTATGATGAATGCATCTGCTGCAGCTTGGAAGAGCTGCACCTATGACACCTAGTAGTAGTAACAGTAGAATTGCATCAACATTCAGCTCCAGTAGTAGTAGCATCCCCTCAGAATCCCTTCAGTCCATGTAGTCCACAGTATTGAGATCCTTCACTCAGGATCATCTAGCTAAGCATGTTGCTATCTGTTGTCTGTGCAAGAAGCATGTAAGCAGGGGGAAAGCAGGTTCACACCTAGGCACCTCCTCTATGAGATCCCCCACTTGAAGTACAACCACAGGTCTGCCTGGGAGACACACTATCATGAGGTCAGAGGTGCCGCAACTAGCAACAACAGCAGCAGAGGCACTCCAAGTAGTGATGTTATTTATGTGTCAGAGAGTGTACTACTGCCAAACGTTAGTTAATTCCACATAACACATATGGCTCCTGCTGCAGAGGAGTAAAACGACTCTGGCTTTTCTGTAGGAGATGGCAAGAGTTATAGACTGCCCACATATGCTGCCTCTACCTCCACCACCTCCTCTAGTCATATTGTTAAACCAATAATGTTCTTCTGCAATGTCCTGCCAACCCACATTGACTGAGTTCCTGGGAAGGAGCCAAAAACTTCACAAAAACAATCCCAAAGTATGCCTGTGAAACATTCAACTTACAGAAAACTCCAGCAACAAACATGAATTCTTGTGCAGCTTGCCTTTACAATGCCTCAGGTTGCCCATAGCTGAAAAAGTAATTGGCATCTTGCCACTGTGGGCATTATAAAGCCAAGGCAAGCTCTGAAAGTATCCATGACTGTTTCTAAAGCTCTCCTCAGATATTATCTAAGTGACACGAATCTAGAGCTTGCAAAAAACGTTACAGACACACACACGTGGCAATGTTGGGGGCCCTTAGGAAGGGCTCTGTCCTTACTTTCAGTTTGGAGCCATAGGCTCCACATTGCCTCTTCTACTGCTTCCGGGTACACTGAGCCAGTAGAGGAATTGGGGAGCAGATGGATCCACACAGGGTCGGCCTTAGGGGTGTGTGACCTGTGCAGCTGTACAGGGTGCCACCATACCCGTCTCTTTCAGTAGAACCAGCAGAGCAATTCATGCATTTTGCACAAAAACTCTTTTGAACTTGTCACCCTGCTTGTTTCTGTGTGACTTCTGTATGACCCCCACATTGCTGCATGATGGACATGAGGAGTAGACATGTATGCAGGAGCAGAGATACTGAGTGGCACAGCTCATATGTCACAGCACTAGTGTGTAAGAGAGCCTGGAGTCTGACAGGCATCATGTACAGTAAATCTACTCAGTAATTATTAGCTGTGAGTTGCGAGTTTTACTCCCAGTACTCATGTGACATGCAGGGAGGATTTGTGCCTTACAATGCAGCATACTCTATGCCTGGGATTGTCTAATTTCTGTGCATCACAATTTTTACACTCACTACTGGTCCCCCCCCCCCACACACACACACTACTTGTCCCTTCCTGTATAAATTAAGGAAACTATACTTTAAGTTATGGGGAGACTCACTCTTAGTCAGTAACCTACTGTTGGGGGGATGGAATGACTATCACTATTTCTCTAGCATCATTGAGGGATGCAGGGACCATGGCTTATGGAGTGTGCCTTTAGGAGGCAAGGCACTCTGGTCAAAGTTCCTCCCACTTACAAAGCTCCTCCCACTACAGTTTTACAGCTAGTTTTAAATAAGTGTCCCTCAGGAGGTCCAGGATTTCCCTTCGCCAGTAAAGATTATCAACATTTTATTGTTTTTTTATGAATTTGTAAATACTCTGGGGGCCTCACATTGTGGGGAGAGTCCCTATACATAAATTCACCATGTGTGATATCCTGGTCCCACTGGGACAGTGAACTTTAACTTTAAAATGAGGGAAACCAAAACTCAGGGAAGAAGCTTTGCAACATCCAAAAGTGCACTGTTGCTGTGTATTCTCCGTTGGACAACATGTCAGGTGATATTCTCTGTGGTAAAGTTTCTTCCGCACAATGATGGAAAAGAACATCCCACTGTAGTTTCATGGACAAAGTTTCCTTTTCATCTGTTCATTATACCCGTATAATGATAACAAGATGCCTATGTACAGATGTGCACTAGCACGCACATACAATTACCTCAGGAGATCAAAGGAACAATGTTCTTAAGATCTACCTCTGGAGCAGAAACTTCAATTTTAACTCCTCTAGCTCAGCCCTGCTATTATTATTTAACATTATATCTACTATAGTTTGTTTAAGTTTAGGACAATATTATTAAATTGACAAAGGAGGAAAATAAAGGCACTTTAGCCTCTTGCTCATCTTGTAGTTCTAAAGTTTCAAATAATGCAACATTTTGTACTAAATGTTTGGACACTGATTCTAATAGGGCTACCACCTCAAAATATTTGCCCCAAATCTTGAACCAGTGTAAGCTAAGGCTTTACCTGGTTCAATAGCCATTACCTTGGAGAGAGTATTATCTGTTATCTGTTAAAGTCTTCTTCCAAGGAATTCCTCTAAAGACACAACAGTTTCTTTACAATACTCATCAGATGATAACAGGGAATTATCTATTGACAATAGTGAACCACCTATGTCTTTGGCAGAGTGGTCCACGCACAATGACAAAGAATTAAAGGGATGGTAATACTTAAAATGTAAAACAAAATATGTTGTAAAGTTTATCCCCCTGAGTAAAACAAGAGTACTCCCACTGCTGAAAGGTGTTTTATTCTAAAGTTATTAGAGCTCAAACTTGAAATTTCTAGGTGCAATATCACAGTGGCCTGAACTTGTACAGTGGCTCTGTTGCTGCACCATCCTATGGAGATTTATGGTCAACTGACCAAAGCTGTCCATAGGATGGTGTAGCAACAGCATCACTGTACAATTTCAGGCCACTGTGATACTGCACCTAAAACAATCAAGTTTGAGCTCTAATAACTTATGAATAAAACATCTTTAAGCAGTGGGATTCACCTTGTTTTACTCAGGAGGATAAGCCCTACAACATATTTCTTTTTATATTTAAAGTATTACTATCCCTGTAATAGATTCTCTAATAAAAGCAATTCTAGTTCTCCTAGTATCAGATGCACAAGTCAACAATACTTCATCTAAATCCCTCTCTAAGTTTAAAAAGATATCTTCTATCACCTTTCCTGCTTGTGATCAACTTGACTAGATAGTCACAGATGAGTGGAATAATCTGGATAAATCCTTGATTATAACCAAGAAATTTGAACGTATTTAGCCATTTTCTAAAGGTAAAGTAGACATTTGGTGTAACCCTCCAGCAGTTAACCCCACAATATCCAGACTGTTTAAACATACTACTATACCAATTCAAAATGCAGCAGCCCATAGAGACTCGGCTGACTAAACGATATATACATTAAATAAGTTAATGTTTTCAGGACAGGAAGATATCATAAGAGCTTCATTTGCATCAGCCTGGGAATGCAGAGCAGCAGAGGCTTGGCAAACACAAGTTATAAAAGCCATACAAGACAAACCACCACATGACAGTATTCTTTTTCTAATGGGTTACCTACAGGAAGCCACCAACTATACAGGCGAAGCAACCTTCGAAACAGCCAAAATATCAAATGTTCAACTATTACAGTTACAGAGTGACATACCCTGTGACTAAAGATATGGAAAGCAGATTCTGCTTCCAAAAAAGCTTTAGTAACTCTACATTTATTGGCTCTTTGTTATTCGGTTCAGAACTGGACAACATTTTCATTCAAGCCACTGGAGGTAAAAGTACCTTTTTACTTCACAATAAAGGCAAAATATTTAACTTCAAAAAGAAAACCTTAGTATATTGCAATAAAAGTTCTTATAAACAAACACTACCTAACAGGTCAAGAAAGTCCTTGGCCTAGATTCACTAAAGTTCAAAGAGGGCTAAAGTTGTTAATGTCCTGTTGGAGCTGTGTCAAAGGCACATTGATAGTATTCATTAAAGTGTCTACGACATCACATCATCATCCATCTGATAGGTTTACGAATTTTCATTCATCTAATTGTCAATGGCCTATTTCCATATGGAAATGAAGCTTAATGGCTCATTTCCATATGGAAATTCTGAATAATGAGACAGTTTAGTATGCGGGGGGTGGTGTTGATATGTTAATGTGACACTTCAGCACATTCACTAAACTCTGATAGCAGCCTCTGCTGTCAGAGTTCACAGTCTCAGCTTCACCTACCTGAGGTTGGTGAAGTTGGGATCTTCCTGTACTTTCCTATGCTGTAACAGCCCTCAATCAATCACAAGCAGGAGGGCTGTGAACTTTTGTCGGTTTGGAAGGGATTTCCTCCCTTCACACATCAGCAACACTACGACAATTCTGAATTTGAAGCACATTCTCTCTGCTTCTCTACTTGGCCAATAGGGGAGTGAAGAGAAGGCTTTTAGCACCGTGAACGGCATTACTCTATTATACCTTTGAGTGCCATAAGGATGTGCATTGCTCACCCATGTTGCACTCAAAGGGTTAAAAAAAGTACACCAAGCACTACACAATTATCCCCTTAGTTATGTATCAAATATTATACATGTTGTGCACTCCCAAGGGAACAAGACTGGTGATCAGGCAGCATCTATGGGGATTTGTGGCTACCACTTGCTCCCCAGCCTTGTCCCCATGCCCAGTGGCAGCCATAGAACACCATAAACACTGCTTGGCCCCCACACTTGACCACTGGTAGCCACAGATTCCCATGTATACTGTCTGTCCCTCTCCAGCCTTTTCCCTTGCCCACTGCTAGCACTGCCTGGGCAAGGGAAGAAGGCTGAGGGTGTCAGGCAGTGTATATGGGGCTAACACACAATGGTGATGTTCCCCATGCTGCCCAACATGCTAGACCCCCAACATAGAGTGCCCCCCACCAACATACTAAGCCCCTCCTTTGTAATTTGACATTCTGGCCCCCTCCGACATACTACCCCTCCTTTTGTAATTCAGCATTCTGAGCCCCCTTGTTAAATTGCATGTAGTGCAGAGTTAACCTTTTGATCACAAAGAGGTATATACGCATTGATTTGAAATGCCTTTGCATACCCCTCTGGTACTCAAAGTGTTAAGAGGCAAGGTATGCGGCTGCATACCCTTGCAATTATATGTGTAAAAAAAATACTTTGTTTTAAAAAATATACTTCAGACCTTCCCGGGGAGCTTTTCATGAATGAATGAACCCAAAGGCTGGGTTCAATACTGTGAGCCCTACTCAAACCAGCTTAATAGCCAGCTTGGGTAGGGAGAAATGAAAGGCAGCAATTGCCTTCCTTGTCACCCTCAGTGATCACCTATCCCACTGAATAGGTGATCAATGCTACAGGGGGCATCAGGAGGGGTCAGATGCCCTCTCACGAGGTCTAAAGTATATTTTTTAAAACAAAGCATTTTGTACACATATAAATGTAAGAGTATGTGATATTTTTCTAAGATTACCTGCAAAACCCACTGGTCATTACCAAGGATGCCCAGGCTTCTCGAAAAAGGAGGAGATAGCCCCATGCAGGACTAGGATCCTGCGAGTCATGTTGGAGAGTGTTTGTCAGACTTAGTCCTTGCAGTTGTTCACATGGGCTGTCAGGTCTGTCTGGGCTTTGTGGTGGGGTGTGCTTGCGAGGCTTTTATGGCCTCTGCATCCCTTATTGGCAGATGGGATGGAAGAGATGCACCTTCCTTGTCATGAATGGACATTTGTTGGTGGGAGTCTGGGACAACAAAGTGCTCTTACCACCAGTAGCATCACTGATAATCTGTTTCAGGTCAAGCCCAAAAAGGGACTTGCCCTTAAAGGGATAGTAATACCTAAAATGTAAAAAAAAATATGGTGTAGGGTTTATCCCCCTGAGTAAAACAAGAGTACTCCCACTGCTGAAAGATGTTTCATTCAAAAGTTATTAATTTTCAAAGTTGAATTTTTTAGGTGCAATATCTCAGTGGCCTGAAATTGTACAGTGGCGCTGTTGCTACACGATCCTATGGACAGCTCTGGTCTCAGGACCATAAATCTCCATAGGATGGTGTAGCAACAGCGCCACTGTAAAATTTCAGGCCACTGTGATATTGCACCTAAAAAATTCAACTTTGAAAATTAATAAATTTTGAATGAAACATCTTTCAGCAGTGGGAGTACTCTTGTTTTACTCAGGGGGATAAACCCTACAACATATTTTTTTTTACATTTTAGGTATTACTATCCCTTTAAATGGCAAGGAAACCAGTGAGTTCATAGAAGATTTGCCTGCAGACCAAATCTTGAGCCACAAGGTGCGATGCTCAGTAACAGAAAAGGCTGAAGCCTTGGCGGATAACCTGATCATATCAAAGAGCACCTCAGAAACATAGTTGTTGGTCTCCTTAATGTTGGCCATAAGAGCCAGCAAATCCTCCTTTGGCACATCAGCACAGACAGTCTGAACCAGCTGTTCACCCCAAATGTCAACAGTCCTATTAACCCAGGCAGAGGCAAAAATAGGTCTTAGTTCTGCATCAGTGGCCTGCAAAGGAGGCCTTGAGGATAGAGTCCAGAATCCCTTTTGTTGATAAAATGACATTTATCATGGGGGAAGGGGGGCATTGGGGGGAAGAAGAGAGAAGACTTCTTATGCCTCTGGAACACATTCAGAGAGGTAGTTCCCTCATCAGGGGCTGTCAGAGACCTGAAGGGTCTCCAAAACTGCCCTAATGAGTCTCTCTGTTGAGGGAAGAGGATCAGCCTCATAAGAATCTCCATAGGCGTAGGATGAATCCATATCTTCATACCCCCCCTCATCCTCCTCTGACAGAGGAAGCCCCAAGAACCTGAGGGAGAAATGGGGACTTATATTTAAATGTAGTGGGAGGCTTCCAAGACTGAGTTACCCTCTGCAGAAAGAAGTGAATTTGAGCCACTGAAGACAGCAGTATCTTAACCCAAGATGGCTCTTGATCAGTGCCGGAGGGGTCCAGAGTAGTGGTAGAGGCCACAGCAAAAGAGGGGCAGAAAGAAAACTATCTAGGAAGCCCCATTTGGCATGAGGAACAGTAGGTGAGGGGGTAAGGGATGCCCCTAAGTGCTTTGCATAGGTTTTCCACCCCATGCCCCTTAGAACCTGACATATTTTCCCAATAAAGTGTCTCACACTAGTAAAAATACTAGAATATGTCCCTAGAAAAATATATCACCCTTAAGATCCCAGAAAGTACACTTATGTTCCAAGCAAATGGTTAATCTGGAGAAGGAGTGTAAGGAGAGTCTGCCTCTCCATAGGATAAGCAAAAGAAGTAAAATAGCCACTGCAAAACGGACAGCCAACTGGAAGAAAGCCTGCAAAATGTGCATTCTGGGAAATGTAGTTTTCTCTGTTGCTGTTGTATAGCAATGCCTACAACTCCATCCTTACACCAAAGCCCCCTGTGGAGACAACATAAGCATATAAGCATTCCCAAAGTGAGTTCTACAGCCTATCAAGGTTCACGACTGCCCCTGTATGGATAGGCCCCATGACTGGGACATAAGTGGGCCAAGGCAGTCAAAGGGTTACTTACCGGTGTTTTAGTTACCATTTTAGCGAGAGAGAGAACAGAGCCCCAAGAGACTCTGTTGTTAGGGAAAACTTGGCAGCAAGATTCCCTCCACCTGACTGCAAGGATTCACAAAGCACCTCTGAACTGGTCAGTCCACTCCAAGGAAGCCCAGTCATGGTAACCAGCCTAAAGGGGAATTATACAGCCCCATATCTAAGAAGGGAAAACAATAAAAAACCTAAAAACTAAGAGGCTGTGTCTTGCCATGCCAGCTATAAGCAGAACAAAAGAATACTGGGAGTTAGTAGGCTGGGGAATGGTTGAGCTGGAGGATGAGGAAGGAGTCTTTATCCATAAGACTCAGTATTTTGCAAATGTGTTCTGCCCTCTAGGAAGATGGACTCAACCCCATGATACCTGTGTTCCATAGTGGACGTAAGAGAAAATCTGCTTCTGTATTGTTCATTTCGGTGCTAATAAATTACTGAAATCTCTGGTACATTTAACACACTGAATTGGGCCTTGCTCCAAGCTGTTAAGTTCTTCGTTCTTCCACCGTATTGGTTTTTATATGCTTAATGCCCTAGTGTTGCTCGACTGAACTTTTACTGGATGATTTTTCAGTATTTCAGTCCATTAGTTATAATTATGCTGCCATGTTTTCCAATATGTTGATCTGTAATAACAAATCTTATTTTGACAACTGATTTTGTACTTTGTGGCTTAAGCATGCTGCTCCCAATCCAAAGACTTGCATCTGTCATCATCACTACCATCCATTCTACAAATTAGAAAGGTCTCTAACCATCATTTTTAAGTCTGCTTTCATCTCAGATGACAGGATCAACACCTGTGACAACTCTATTTTAGAATCTTCAACTGTAGTGCTTGTGTGGGAAATTGGGTATACAGAACTGACTCCACTGTGGCCACCATCATCCCCAATACGTGCACATAGGATCTTGCTAATTGCATTTTATCAGTTGATGCATCCTCAGGATCTTGCTAATTGCATTTTATCAGTTGATGCATCCTCCCTGTTCCACTGTAATGAATGTCATGCTCAGGAACAATATCAAAGAGATGGTTCCAGACTGGATTTCATAATGTTGAGGACCCATCTGTGCTCTATTAGGGTGGATTTATAACATTTAAGATGTGCTATTAGGGTTCCTTGATATGTAGATACTACAAAAATGGTGTTCTTGACATCCCCTGTTGTATAAAGTAAAATGAAAAGAAGAAGAGAGCAACACACCTGAAAGCGATTGTCACTAATGTCAATTTTCTGCTGTGATTAAAAATGCACTTATAGGATAAATTCTTCTTAGTATGCCCCAAAAAGTATATCCCAATAATGGACCTCAGATTCTTCAATGTCAATTCAGTCAAGTAATCTCAGAGACCAAACTCCTTAAAAATGGGAAAGAAAACAACGGACTCCCTAAGACAGTATCTGTATATACTACATTTACCACACTCCTGGCCCCTGATAAGATTCCACTCACCAAATGGAAATATAGAATAAATGTATGAGTGTTTTGTGAAAATATGTCTTCCACTTCTTCAGGGAATATATCACAATACCATGCAATGTTCTTATTTATAAAAAAGACAAACGTACATACCCCAATAAGATTTCCCATGTGGATCATCAGGGCGTCTCTACCACATGGTGCGCATCAGAGTGAGGCTGGGACCGAGCTTTGACGGAACACATCCTTCATGTCTCGCACCGGTGCAACATTGCATCCATTCCTCTATCTGAGTTGTTACAGTTCAGCCAACCCTCATTCCAATAAGGGTGCTTCATGTGGTTGACTTCTCGGTGACTACAGTGGGAATCTTACACTCCTCATATTCAAAATACTATTACCATTACAAGCAGAGTTTAAAGATAATAACAACTGAACGGTAGTCAGTTTCATATCTCTAAAATCTTCTTACATTATGCATTTATATATATACTGAATGTAAATAAATAAATAAATCCAACAATTTTAAAACCATAAATAACTTGATAATATATGATATATATGATTAAATACATTTTACTCAAATCATTCTCTTGATTCTCTGTTAAGAATAGTTATATAAAATAGTTAGATAAAGCCTCTCATTTTAAGAACCTTAAACGGCTTCATAACTTATAATATACTAGCAATGTGGGACAGCGTTGCCCGTCATATTATTTACACAGAGAGACATTGTGAACAGACATATGCAGTGTTACAGACACGCACTTAAAGAGACAGAGCGTGTCACACACTGTGAAATGCATACATACAGAGAGACACACACGTACATGGACGTATGTCACATATGTAGATAGTATGTGACAGACGCAGTGGTGATGTAGATATGCTGATAAGAGTTGTAAAAAAGGTTTTAATTGCAGCTCTCCAGCTTGATGAATAAGGCCCTGAATGTGCTGCTTATCATCTCTGGTACTCCAAGGGTTAATGGGCTTAACCCACTGAGTGCCAGAGAGGCATTACAACAGCATTCAAATGGTTAAATTGAAACAAAGTGAGTCCATTAGCCCCAGTTCTTACCATGGAAACTGAAGCAGCCAATGGCGAGTAAAAATTTAGCCCTGGCGAGTAGAAATTCAGCCCTGGTGGGTATGTTTTGGCTTGGCGAGTAACTTTTCAGGTCTGACTAGTAGCAAAGGACTTAAAATTATAAGCCCTTTTCTAACCTATTCCCCAGCTGACGCCACTCACCTGATTCCAATCTGCCTCTGAATGTCCCAGTACATTATGGGACAGAGGGTGGAAACAGAAGTTTTTATGCTCTTTGAAAGAAGTGATCAATGTGTGGCTCCCCAGCAAAATGGGAGCTGCTGGTTGGTGGGTTATATTATTGTGCCACGAGATGTTTACTGTAGGAGTTGTAAGTCAAGAGAAGTGATGTAGAGGAGTAGGTGAGTTATGGAGGAAAGGGTTAACCCTTTGAGTGCCAGAGAGGTACGCAATGCATTTCAATGTATGTGTACCCCTCTGGCACTCAAAGGGTTAAGACTGATGTTGGGGGGTGAGCTAACTCTTCCTTACAGCCACCCCTGGGTGAGTGTGGCAGGGGACGCAGGTTTTCTCTCTTATATATATATATATATACTCTAGCAATGTGGGACGGCGTTGCCCGTCATGTTATGACAATTGGGCACACGTGTGTGAAATGTAGACACACTGATGAACAGAGACATATGCAACACACAGGCAGACACATAAACACAGTGAGAGGCAGAGACATACAAAAGACATGCACACACACAGACTCACCGGAGATGCACACGTGGACACACATATGTAACAGAGATGTACACACACACATGCAACGAAACACATGCGTGTATGAGTTGTGCACCCCTCTGGCACTCAAAGGGTTAAGGTATAGAGAGGCATGTCGGAGTTAAATAGCAGTGGGACGTATATTCATACCTGGGAACTTTGACTTGGAGTCCCTGCAGGCCACTTCTGTGGTGTTGATGTGGAGAGAGCAATGGGGCAATTAGGGTTAAAAGTGGGTGGGGCTTAATCACGAGTAGGGCGGGGGGGCTTAAGAGAAATGTGGAAAAGTGTTAGTAATAGGTTGAGGAAGGAGGAGAAGTGGGAGGGAAATGCAAGTTTACAGTGTGAGGGGTTTGAACACACTCCCTGAGGGGTTAAGTGGGAATCTGATGGCTGTCTGTCCTGTGTCTTGCATGGGAAATGATGACAGTCATGAAATAATTCAGCAATGAGGGCCTACCTTAACCCTTTGAGTGCTATTTTGTTCCCCTGGTGCTGCACTACAGGTCCTGCTGAGGCCACTGGGAGTCAGAGTGAGTGACTGTGTGTGTGTCAGCAATATTTCTTTCTGGCTTTGTGTGTGTTTGGTGCTCTGTGTGTTGGTGGGGCATGTGTGTGTTTGGTGCTCTGTGTGTTTGGTGCTGTTTGTGTGAGTGGGGCATGTGTGTGAGTGGGGCATATGTGTGTGTTTGGTGCTGTGGGAGTGGGGCATGTGTGTTTGTGGTATCCATTTTGTTTTTTTCTGACTTTGATAGTGGTGGGCGGGCTGCATAGTGGGGGCGGGCCAACTCCCTGCATGATTGAATCACCCAATGAGAGCAGTAACTCCTCCTTTCTGCCTCCCCTGGGTGTGTTTTGGCAGGCACAAAGTCTTCTTTTATACATATAGATAAAACGAAATACCCAATCCTATATAATAATTCGCTAGGAAGTTTGTCAGAAGCCCTCATGCGCAGTACAGACTGCGCGCGTTCGGGCAGTCTCTACTGAGCATGATTGCATCTCGTGAGTGAGGCGACACAAGACTGCAGTGAGGTAGCGGCCACTTAACCCTTTCAGTGCCAGAGAGGTACGCAACGCATTACAAAGCAATGCGTTGCATACCCCTCTGGCACTCAAAGGGTTAACATTACCCGGACCTTGGCCCGTGTACACGGGCTTTTACACAAGTAATCAGATAATTCTCATAAATATCTATTAAAAATGTACAAAAAAATACATAAATGAAATATAAAAATGATCTCATCCTAAAACGTTACTGACCTCCAACTCCTCATTTAACCCTTTTGCAACTAATGTATTCAGGTGGAATATCCAATACGCCTCCCTATGACATAATATTGGGAATTGATTAGGAGATGTAGTAGGGATATGTTCTATCCCCAAGATATTGACATTTTGTATACCTCCCTGCTTGCATGAATTAAAATACCTGGGTACTCTATGTTTTTGGACATTTTTCTTAGTAAGATTCCTATGTTCCCATGACCGTTCCCTTAGTGTTCTAGTTGTACAGCCCACATATTGTATACCGCATCCACAACTGATGACATATACTACAAAACTTGTCTCACATGTGATAAGTTGTTTCACCTCAAATATTTTGGACCGATCAAGTTTTTATTCACAATAAATGGACAATTGCAACACCTATTTTGAAGGCATCTGTAATTCCCCAATGGATTTGAGGATCCACAAATTCCCAATCTGTTATAGTGATTCTGGTCTTCTGGGTGCCGCAAATCCTTTTTGTATTTTTGGCCTTTTTGTATGTGATTCTTGCTTTTTCTGTAACAATGCCTTCAATTTTTTTTCCACAATATTTTTAATAATAGTTGATGCAGACTTAAATTGGGTTATGAGAGAAGGAGGTCTCTTTTTCACTTGTATTTTTGATTTTACTCTCAACAGATTTGCCTATCTAAATTCAAAGTTCTATTTTGTGCATATCTTAAGGCTGATGGTTTATAGCCACATTCCAGAAATTGTTGGGTCAAATCCGCACTCTTTACTCGGAAATCTTCCACTTCGCTACAGTTTCTTTGGAGGCTGTGGAACTGTCCAAATGGAATATTATTTTTCCAGTTGGAAGAGTTGCAGCTTTCTGCTCTTAAGTATTGGTTTTTCTTTACTTTTTCTTATATGTAGAGCTTATAACCAGTTTAGCTGGAATTCCAGTTAACATAAAATCTAAAATATTGACGTTGCTTCAATTTCAGAGGTAAACTTAAGGTCCATATTATTATTATTAAATGAAGAGATAAAACTCTGTAAGTCTTCCAACGAACCCTTCAAAACAATCAGAATGTCATCGATATACCATCCATAGCAGACCAGGCTGCCCCCCATCTCTCCCTGGGCCATGTCGTGAGATCTTCCCATAAGCCCATAAAGAGATTTGTGTATGCGGGGTCAAACTTGGTCCCCATGGTAGTAACTCTAATTTGTAGAAAGACATCCTCCTGGATTGTAAAAAAGACAATGTTGTAAAATAAAATCCACACATTCCAGTTGTATCGATGATATATCATTATCCATTTCCAAAAAATACCTCACAGCTTGTGACCCTAAAAGATGGTCTATACATGTGTATATATATATATATATATATATAATTTTTGGTTTTATACAGCTTCTTGTAAATTGTAAAGAAAATTAAGTAATTTATTTTGAGTGTTCTTATAGAAACAGGTCTTTACAGTAAAATATATAAATTGAAAGAAAGTGTACTACGGGTAATACAATAATTTAAACAAAGGGTTCAATGGGTGTGTAACGGAAGCTGGAAGGAACCGAGTCGCCCTCAGCCATTGTTCCGGGTCTCTCCTTCTCGAAGGCGGATTACACAGCTTGAATCCTACCAGTCGAGCAATAACTGGCTCAATCGAACATCCTTGGTGTCATAACCTCCGTGTCGAAGTCAGATGAAAGTGGTAGTGCCATCGACACCGTTTCGAAGTTGGAAGAAATCAAGGAGAACCGGAAAAGGGGTGTACGGGACTCACAGCTAGAGTCGGGTCGTAAACTGGTACCACAGGCCATAGAGAGTGAGGCCTCTACTCCCGGTCAGAAGGTAGCTGGAGGACAGCTTGACCGGTCACTGGGAACAGTCGCAGGAACCAGAGGATGTCGAATGGATTTGGCCCAGCTGTATCTTTAATCAGAAGATCGCTGGAGGAAGTCATGGAGTCCACATCGCTTTCTGACAGCATACAAAATCCGATTGACAGGTAGTATCACGGTGCCCCGTGATTGCCTCTAGCAGTATTGCCTATATGCGACATTATTTACTTCCTGACTGTCGCTCTTGCTGAGTCGCTATTCTTATAGGTCTATTTGTTGGTGAGGTCATCGCTCCACCCACCTGTCAGGGTTTTTAAACCTCAACCTGTGTCATTACCTTTGCCTTTCGTGGTGTACCTGAGCTTATTGCTGAGTTGGTCCATTACTGTTCCTGTGCATTACCTGGCTACGTCTGACTACCCGTTCTGGTTCTGACTCCTGGCTACGTTGTCGAAGGCATCCAGCATTCCATCGCTTCAGCAGATATCCTTTCTGGTGCAAATCTGTGGCTCTGACTGACTACCTGCTCCGTGTATGACTTTGGCTCGTCTGACTATCCTATCTGGTGCTTACTAGAAGGCTCTGTCTGTTCGCTCAGTTTGTTGGTTCCGTCATTCAGACATCCTTCCTAGTACTCACCTGGGGCTCTAGCAGACTCCTAGCTACTGACTGTAGGCTAGTCAGTATCTCTTAGGCATTACCTTACCACGAGACTCCAGTGGGCTGAGGCCTAGTCTCGGACAGTGTGCTGTTTCAATCACCCACTGTGTGTTTATTCATATAATGCATTACTGTCATTATTCTCATAATAAAGGTTCTATTAACTATACCGTCTGACTTGGTTTTGCTTGCCAACTGTAACAGGAATAAGCACAAGAGGAGTAAAGGGAAACCAGTGTGGCTTAATAATGAGGTTTGCAGGTTAATGAGAAAAACAGGCTTTTAAAATGATGCATCATTTAAAAAATATAAAGAATGTAATAAAATCTGCAAACAAGCAGTTAAGCTAGCTAAAATTTAAAATGAGAGAAATATTGCTAATGAGAGCAAGGAAAACCCTAAACAATTCTACAAGTATATTAACAACCAAAAAGTTAAAGTTGATATTGGTCCTCTTAGGACTGAGACAGGTGAATTGATTAGTGAGGATAAGGCTATGGCTGACTCCCTAAATACATTCTTTGCTTCAGTATATACAAAGAAAACAGCAATGACGGGCTATGAGCAAACAGACACAATGATGGAATTTCCTCCATTATTTGCATGGCTTACTGAGGACAAGGTCCAAAAGAGACTGGAGAGGGTTATGGTGAATAAAGCACCTGGACCTGACGGTATACATCCAAGGGTAGCAAGAACATTATACTTAAAGGGTGTCAGGCCTGCTTTACTGTTTTTTGACCCTCCTAGGCCTACTTACCTGTATATCCTGTCTGATGGGATCATGGGCTATTTAATCCACTCTGGCAGTCTCTTCCTTGCTCGATTATTCGTGCCCTTAGTGTTTCCCCTTCCGGTTCCTATCCGTGGTTCCTTGACTAGGTTCCTGTTCCGTCCTGGTGCCTGCTGTTTCGGTCTGCCTCTCCCTCGTCCTGTCGGCCCGCTGAGCTCCCTGGTTGCCTCTGGTAAGTCTTTTCCGGTTGTCCCTGCTCCTGTTCTCCCCTGTTGGTCCCGCTTCCTTGGCTGTGCCTTTTCCGGTCACCTCAGCTCTGGCCTCTGCCTTCCCTCTGTGGGCCTTGATCTCTGTCGGCCAGGCGCGTTCGCGCTGGCTTCCGTCTCTGCCCTCTCTTCGGGCTTCTCTCTGGCTCCTGGCAGTGCATTCCACCTTAGTCTCCTGGCGCCGTCCGCCCCTCTCTGCCTCTCTCTCTTGCGGCGGCCTATCCGGGGCTCCGGCCTTCGGGTATTCCCCGCTGCCGGGGGTGTTTCTTTTTTGGCTGTACTGGTCCTCTCCCGGGTGTGCCCTGTCGCTCTGGGTGGTGTTCCCCCAGGGTGAGTCCATTTTCCGCCCAGGGGAGAGAGGGGGTGGGATTCTGCTCTTCTGGCCGGATACTCCCCACCTGGGGAGGTCCAGGCCAGACTCAGATTTGGATTAGGCCAGGGTGGTCGTTGGGGCCTAGGGTCTGTTGGAGACTTCCCTGTGTCCTGTTATTCTTGTGGGGGCTGAGGTGTTCTGGGTGGGCATCTTGGGTCCTGGAGGATGCAAGGGTGGTCCTAGTTTTTGGGGACCAGGGGCAGGGGTCTTCTGGACTTGGTGGGCCTAGTCTGACTGTGCCTGGGGTAACTTCGGGGCCCGGGAGGCAGGTTCATTGGGTAGGATCTAGCCCGGTTCTGGGTGGTTCCCTTCCACCGCTTCTGGACCTTGTGTCCTTGCAGTACCTGGTGGTCTCGGTTCTAGTCCGCTTGTGGTAGGGGTCTTGCTGGGTTTCCGTCCCAGCTTTTGGGGTGCTCAGGGTCTTCTAGTCTTCTGTTTGGGCCGTGGTCCCTCCTTCTCCCTTTAGTTCTGTTTACTCTGCCCGAGGATCCTTCCTCTCCACCTTGGGGATCAGGCTCGTACAGTTCTCCCTTGCCTTCATCCTGGTCAGGGTCCCGGCTCAACTGGGATTGGACATCTGGCTTCGCGGCCAGCACCTTTAACTCGGATTCGGCCGCAGCAAGGAGGCAGGGGCGGCTGTCACCGGTCACAAGCATCGTACCCCAGCATCGCTCTCAAGCTTCACGCCTGGTCCCTTTTTGGTGTGCGGTGACAAAGGGATAGTAATGCCAGAAAAAAACTTTATTCATTATGGTAGATTTTACAAAAATAAAGGATTTGGAGAAAATCCTATCTCTCAAACCTTTACGGTTTGAGAGATATTCGCCGCTAAAATTCCCTACAGCTGACATCAGGAGATTCGAATCTTGAAATTCAAGGCGGCTCTTCAGCAGAGCTGAAATAGTGATCTTTAAAAAGGACTACTTCATTGAAATGGAGTACAAAGTGTGCTTGCAAACCAATCACACTTTGTAAACCGTTCCAATGAAGTAATTTGTTTTAAAGGGACAGTAATGTCCCCTAAAAAATGCTTATAGTTTTGTAGTGGTTAAAAAATTAAACTAAATGCCACAAATCCTATCTCTCAAACCACAATCAAAGTTCCCCCCCCTCCCTCCCTTTTCCCTGATGTCAGCTGTAAAGGTTAGGGAGGGGAGACCTTTGAATGTGAATATCTGAGATAGGATTTGTGGCATATAGTTTAATTTTTTAAGCACTACAAAACTATAAGCATTTTTATGGGACATTACTGTCCCTTTAATATTTACTGATTCACTTTAATCAGGCATAGTGCCATGTGATTGGAGGAAACTGATGTAGTTCCATTGTTTAAAATCCAAGATCCAAACCAGCAAATTATAAACCTTCCAGCTTCTCTTTTTTTTAATCCAGGTGCTCATAGTGCTAGACAACACTATGAGCCTCTGGTAGCCTTATTTAGCTAAATAAAATGTTAGAGAAGGTAAAGGGAGATTTCCTATCTGTTTATTTTTCTGTTTTGCTACCTGGTATCTTCATGTTTCTGGCACAAAAATGTGAAATACATGTAGTAATTTGGTGGTAAGTTTGTAGCCATTGAAAAACATAGCAAAATATTTTTGGTGTAGGTGAAAAGGAGACATTTTTAAAGGTTTTGCTAAGGCAGATTTTCTACTGAAAAAGGGAACAACCATATGATTTTCGCTGCATAGCTTGTGGAAAAATGAAGGGACCTTTTGCTCATCCCTACTCAAGAGGATAAACCCTACTATTGGGGAAAATCTCCTGGACTGATATTTTTCTAACTGAAAGCAAACTTCAACTCCTTTGTAATCCAGGTCAATATTAACGTCTGCAAATCTATAAAATCCAGCAGAATATTGTGGTATTCTTATCTAGAAATGAAAGTTACAGTACATGTTTTGGTTCTCTGGTTGACACACCACAGCGGTTGGCAATAGGTAGAGTGAAACATGTCAAGGCTCTGCCCATATAAATTACTCTGGCCATTGCCAGCTGGATGTGTTCAGTAATAGTAACACATACACAGAAGCAGGGAATGGAAGGAGAGCTAATGCATATGGAGGTAAATCACAAACATGCATTAGTTTAACCCCTTAACGACATGTAACGTACTATGACTGTCACAGTCCTTGAAATACTCAAGGACCGATGACGGTCATAGTACGTCACGTACTTTTTACTTACAGCGCTCTACCGGGAGCTCTGTAAGTAAAAATAGGGCCTGAAATAGACCGCTCCAAGATCGGAGCGATCTCTATCAGGCCCCATAATGACGCGCCGATACACGCGACAGGTCACGTGTACCGGAGCGTCCAAGTGCTCCTATGCGGTCCTTATGGGACGGAAATGTCCCAGGACCGCCGGTCGTTAAGGGGTTAACCATTCTCTGCAAGGGTCTGTTCAAGCAAATTATTCTTACTTTGACTTATAATCAGATCCACAGTTCAGCTGAAATAATAAACACCACTCTACCAGCTGGCCAAAATTATTGTTTAACTATTTGAATGCCATAGCTGTGTGCAATACATTGAAGCACTGTGGCACTTACAGCTTAGTCAGAAGGCACACACTGCTCTTTCTCAAGACCCACAATCTCAGTTAGTGTTTAACTCTGTGAACCAGAGCTATGTGCAGTACATAACATTACATTGCAATGCATTACACCCACAGTGGCACTCAAAGGGTTAATTCATTGAAATAATTGACTCAAAAAATATCAGAGAGGTTTGCAACACATTGCTTTGCAAAGTGGTACAATGTCTTTCATACTAAGGAGAAGTAACACCTTTTAATAATAACCTCCTACTTACCTTATTATTGGCTGAAAATCAAAATAAATGTTGTGCCTTTGTTCTGCAGCATCTTTAATCAATCCTGAATATCATGTCCATGGCGATGGATATGACAGATGTTAGCAGGACCACTGGACACAAACTCCACCCACTGAACCCAGTAATCTTAACATTTTAATCCCTTCAGTTTCAGATGATTGGGGAATGTTCTGTACCCTGCTGGTTAGACATATTTTCAGCATTTTTGCTTACCATCTGTTTCGGTATGATTCCCGTCTGTAACTTTCTAGATATATGTAAAACTACATATTCTTTTTTTCATAATTAATCCAGCTTTATCATGGATCCTCACAAAAACAAAATTTTGCATCATGTGACAGTGACAAGCTATCGTCATAAATACAAATGATTTAACCCTTTGAATGCCATAGTGGTACGGAATGCATTTCAAAGCAATGCATTCCATATCACTCTGGCACTCAAAGGGTTAAAAAATACTATTTTGCCCGGATTATAAATTATGTATCAAAAACATTCATGTTGGTAGAGAAATATTCAATTCTATTTAAAAGCCTTGAACCCAGAGTACAAAAATACTACAAAAAAAAAAGTATGTTTAATGCATGACCTGTGCAGACCCCTAAATAACAGGCACGTGAAATGACATTTTGACCTATATGAACTAAAATGCACATTCCATTGGTTACCTGGTAAAACTACTCTAAAACAGCTCAAATCTATATAATAATTCGCTAGGATGTTTGACAGAAGACAGAAGACACAATGGTAGATCTTGGAAGAAACAGGTTTGTGGACACTGAGCATACTAGCCACGACACCAGAAGAAAACCCTTTCTTCCTCAATATTGAGGATTCAATTTCCAAGCCGTCAAGGCTAGACGATGAACATCCTCCTTCCACAGGTAACCCTGTAGAAGAAGATTCGGACGGCAAGGGAGCTGGAATGGCTCCACCACTGACAGATCCAGAAGCTCCAGAAACCAAGCTTGTCGAGGCCAGTACAGAGCAATCAGAATGACCGGACAACTCTCCAGACGTAATTTCCATAACACCCTGTGCAGCACTGGGGGAAGAGGAAAGATGTAGGCCAGAGGAAATAACCAAGGAATGGACATTGCATCCACCGCCAGAGATAGAGGGTCCCTCCATTGACAGCAGAACCTCGGAACCTTCCTGTTGTGTCTTGTCGCCATCAGGTCAATGAGGGAGAACACCTCTGGGTGCAGCTTCCACTCTCCGCTGTCCACTGTGTGTCGACTGAGGAAGTCTGCCATGACGTTGTCTACACCAGGAATGTGCACTGCGGATATTGCAGGAATGTGTTCTTCTGCCCAAGACAAAATAGCCTTGACCTCTAACCAAGCGGCGAGACTTCTTGTTCCACCCTGTTTGTTGATGTAAGCCACGGCAGTGGCGTTGTTGGACTCTATCCTGACTGGACAGTTTTCCAGCTGAAATGTCCAATGACAAAAGGCATGAAATATCACCCAAAGCTCCAATATGTTGCTGGGAAGGAGAGATTCCTTCTGAGACCACCAACCCTGAGCACTCAGGCGACCCAGGACCACTCCCCAGCCTGAGAGGCTGGCATCCGTCGTTACCGTGGCCCAGAAGGATACCAGGAAGGACCTGCCCTTCAGCAGATTGGAGAGGTCGAGCCACCACGACAAACTCAGTTCTACATGAAGAGGGAGGGACACTGACATATTCAGAAGGTCCGGCTGACCCCTGCACACCTGGATCCCAAACTGCTGAAGTTCCCCGGTGTGCGCCATGGCAAACGGTACCGCTTCTATGGTGGAAATGAATTTTCTTGGCTGGAACTGGATCTTGAGCCTGGATCGCAGAAACCCTGTGGGTGATGTGGTGAGCTACCTCGTCCGTGAGAAACACCATGTTCTTCTGGGTGTCGAAGAGGAGGACCAGGAAGACCAGAGGCTGGGATGGGACAAGATCTGATTTGTTCAAGTTGATGATCCACCCGTGATAGGCGAGAGCATGAATGCATTGCTGAACCTGCTGATGAAGAAGTTCCGCAGAAGGGGCTTTCAGAAGCAGGTTGTCCATGTATGGAGTAACTCTGATGCCGTCTCAGTGAAGGACAGACACTAAGGCTCCCAGGACACAGTTCAAGACTTGAAGAGCTGTCGTCAGACCAAATGGAAGAGCTGAAAACTGAAAATGTCCCCAGTCGCAGGCAAATCGGAGGTACTGCCGGCTCTCTGGATGAATGGAAATGTGTAAGTACGCATCCTAAAGATGCAGAGATGCAAGGAATTCCCCTGGGGACATGGCAGCAATCACCGTTTGTAGAGATTCTTGGTGATAATGAGTCCGGATCATAAAGGAATTTAGATCCTTTAAATCCAAAATGGGACGACAACCACTGTCCTTCTTGGAGACCACAAAGAGGTTTGAGTAAAAACCCATACCTCTGTCCTGAACAGGAACCGGCTCTAGAACATCCTTGTCCAGAAGAGCCTGAACAGCTCTGTCGAACAGACGGCGTTTCTCTGTGACCTGAGGCGTATGAGAAGGAAAGAAGCGAAAGGGAGGAAGAGAGACGACTGGGATCCTGTCCCCTACTGTCACCACCTGTAAAACCCGTGGGTTCGTCACTGAATCCTCCCAAATGCTATGATAGTGATGCAGACGACCACCCACAGCAGAGTGAGGACCCGGGTTCGGTGAGTCATGCCGAAGGAGGCTTGGAAGAGACCTTGGGCTTCCACTGCTGTTTGGGCTTGGAGGAGGTATGCGGAGCCGAGGGAACCGTCTGGTTCGCCGGACGTGTCTCATTCTGAAAGGCACGAAAATACTGGTTACGCTTAAGTGGTGTTTTCTTCCTAGGAACCAAGGGTAGAAGTGTGCTCTTACCCCCTGTGGTCTCACTGATCAGATCCTTAATATCTGGCCCAAACAAAGGAGTGCCTTGAAAAGGTAAGGAGAGCAATGCCTTCTTGGAAGCAGTGTCAGCAGACCAGATCTTGAACCAAAAAGCCCATCTGGAAACCACAGACATGGTTGAAACCCTAGCCACGAAACAGATGGCATCAAATAAGGCAGCAGAAACATAGTGCTGGGCCTCAGAAATATTGGCAAGGAGGTGCAACATATCCAAAGTAGGAGCACCCTGACGGACAGCAAAGGTGAGCTGTTCAGTCCAGACCGCAATGACCCGGTTCACCCATGCTGGATGCATGGCAGAACCAGCAATGGCAAGGATGGACTTGAGGGAGACCTCAAGTTGCTTGTCAGTCCAGTCCTTTAGAGCAGACGCATCAGACACTGGCAAGGCAATAGACTTGGATAGCCTGGAGATAGGAGCATCCACTTTGGGAGGATGAACCCACTGAGCAAGCGCAGCCTCAGAAAAGGGATGAAGCTTGGCAAATTTCTTGGAGACAAAAGGTTTCCTTTCCGGAGACTTACACTCTTCGGACACAAGGCGGTCAAGAGTGGGGTTAGGTGGAAAGCAAGTAAAGGGCTTTTTAGGCTCCTGAAATACATCAGAAGGAACCTCCTACACTAAGGGAATGTTTAGGGTGTTTAACCCCTTCGCGACAAAGGACGTACATGTACGTCCTCTGTGGGTGTCACTTAGTGACAGAGGACGTACATGTACGTCCAGGAAATCCGGCTCCCCGCGCGGCTGCACGCCGTTCGGGGACTCCGGATTCTTTTAACAAAAAAAAAAAAAAAAAAAAAGTTAGACGGGCGTTAAGTGACGGTCGCGTCTGCACGCGCCCGTCACTAAGGGGTTAAAACAGCCCTGATCAGGCCCTTATCCAAGGGCTCAGGATCAGCCTCAAAAGGGTCCCCAAAAAACTGAGAGGAGCCACCACAGAACATTCCTTAACATCTGAATCCACCAGCAGTTCCTCCTCAGAGGAATCTGACATGTCAGGTACACCCTGAGGCTTTAGCAGGGAAGACTAGATGGTGGAGGGGGTCTGCCAAGAATGAAAGACCCCCTGTAAGTGGGATGGAAAGAGTTGCAATGTGGACCTAAGGTCCCTAGTAGTAGCCTTGAACTTTTGCACCCAAACTGGCTCTAATGCATGGTTGGAGGTCCCTGGAAGACTCTAAGGGACATCAGAACATGCTGGGCATAAAGGACCTGAGAATTCTCTACGTAACCCTGAATGATAGGAAGAGAAATGTGCAATAGGGGATACAGAGACCCCTGCATCCTTAGTCTTAGGTCTGGTCCCAAGCTCCAACAGTATAGACATTCTCACAGATGTCAAATAACCTTACTGTATAAGAAATCACCCAATTACAGTGTGTATGATTAAAGTTTCACCTCAGAAATCGCTAAAACAGACTTATCTGGCAGGTGAAGGGTTAATCAGTAGAGGAGAGAAGGAGAGTCCAAGCCCTGCATAGTTTACTCTTTCTGGAAATAGCACAAAATGGCTGCTGCAGCGGGAGCCAATCAGAAATGAGCGTGCGAAGCAAGTACTCATGGGAAATGTAGTTTTTCCAGAAAAGTACCCCAAACATTGCCCGAAGCCCCCTGAGCCCCCCAACACACTAGAAACATGAACCGGATGATAGAGCAAGGGCAGCAAATAAAATGAGCCATCTCTGAAGTCGCTAGGTTACACGGTTGCAGAGATATGTCCCAAACTATACAGTCCCATAGGAGTGAATGTAGCAATGGCGCCTATGCGGTAAAGCGCTTGGGAACTCAAATTTTACAAAATTTAAAGTGTAAAACTAAAAGACATGAAACATCACTAGAACATGTTAGGATTCCCAAAAAACACTGAACCCATAGAAAAAGTGTTAGAATCCCCCCCCCCCCAAATGGATGCAAAACCAGCAGATAAAGGATTAAGTACCACATAAACCTGCTCCAAACACCCAACAGACATACAGATAGACCCAATGAGTGCAGGAGTGTGCAATAGGAACTCCAAATGAAAACCCCTGTACGGAGGGGCACTGTGGGACATGTGGACCTGCAGCATTGAAAGGGTTGCTCACCTTTCCTGCAGATCTTCTGTCTTCAGATTACCATGTTTAAATAAGAAGCCTTGGTGGGCAACTCCTGAGGAAATAACTTGTAGCCAAGATTTCCCCCCCCCCAGGGCTTAAGGTCCACAAAAAGCACCTGGTCACTGAGCTAGCCACATCTAAGGGCATTGTCAGTTATCGTAATCTGCCTAATGGTAGTATTCCATTTCTAACAGAAAAATAAAAAAGCTTTAGCAGAACTGTTCTCTTGCCTGTTTTATCTTCTCCAAGGAACAAATCTTTTTGGAGCTGGTTGGCTAGCTGCAGCCAAGGAGGGAAGGTAGGCTCCACCCCCTGCATAAAATTCTAGAATATTTCCTGCCTACAATTAAAGGGGAGGATCGCCTACCCAAAGTTACCAGTAACCTGTACTGGACGACAGAGAAATATGCTTTTCTTTTTTTTTTTTTTTACATTTCCACCACTTCAAAAATATTATGTATCTTTGAAAACTATGGAATTTTCTGCTATGCTTAGTACTTTCTACCAGCCGATTTGGCTGGGAGATCAATGGTGACAACAGCATGGCTCTCCTACATGCATCCTACCAGATGCACTGGTAAGAGTGGGTGAGATCGGGGAAAGCATTCCACATCATCAGTGACATGACGTGTAGGCTTTCTCCAGTCCTGCTCTCTCAGACCCAGAAGTTTAAGTAGGATTGAAGTAGGGGAACCATGTTACTGCTCTGTGTTTCTGCGTTGCATTATGGATCTTCCAGACAAATCTGCTGATGTGCCCCCACGAGGTTTGAGAGTTTTTTGTTTTTTTAAATTGTAGTAGTTGCAAGCTGGCAATAGTGACCGTAACAGAGCCATACAACTTAAGGGCTTCTCACAGTGAGAAAAAATGGCCAAGCCCATATGTTGTATCACGTTGGCACTCTTGAAATTAAAGACAAAAGGGGTGTTCAAAGCATTATTACTCAATGTATTGCACACCCCTCTGGTCCTTTAAAGGGATAGTAATACTTCGTTTTAACTTTATTTTATTTTGTAGGCATTAAAAAAACATGAAGAATGATATAAGTCTTATCTCTCAATCCTTTATGGCTTATGAGATATTCACAAGCAAAGTTCCCCTCCCCGCCCCTTTTACCTAGTGTAAGCCATCTCTTCTCAGATGTGGATCAGGTTGTATGACCAGACAGATAACAGAAGGGGACAATTTTCTTTGTATGAAAACAATGAAAGCCCTTCCCCCCTTGACAAGTTTTTCAGCTTTTTCCCTTATCTTAATTGAAGATTGTCCCTCTCTGCAGTCTACCTGGGCACCTCCCTTCTGATCTGGTTGAACAGGGGGGGATACTTTGTTTGTGAATATCTCTTAAACCATAAAGGTTTGAGAGATAAGACTTATATCATTATTCATGTTTTTGTAATGCCTACAAAATAAAATAAAGTTAAAACGAAGTATTACTATCCCTTTAAGTGTTTAGTAAGTTAATGCATTCTGCTTGCTTCTGCTTTCATGGACATGGTATCTAGGACTGACCAAATATAGCAGCTGTAAGGATTTTCTGTCCATAGTAAGGTAAGTGTGGGGTATTATCAGGTGTTACTTGTCCTTTAAAAAGGTTAATTCAGACAAACCTCCCCACAAGTCACTCAGCAGTTGTGACACACTCACACACAAACCTCTGTTTATTGCCTCTATTCACCACTGGCTCCGCAAATCTTTACCACAATCCTACTTTACACTATGAGCTACAGATATTCCACGTAGTAATCCTACCCGCCTATAAAACAACACTATACAACTAGCCCAGTTTTTATAATAATTACATTTTTCTTAACCATTTGACACTTTTTACAGCTTAAACAATACTGAAAAAAATCATTATACACAAAAAAATTACATTACATTAGCAGTGCCATGTTCCCATGTGGTAACATCCAATTAAAGCGGAACATTCACCATAGGTAAAGTCACCCTGCAATATGAGGCAGGTGGCGACTAGCTTAATAATAGTTATATTATGTCTCAGAACAACACTATTCTACAGAAATCCTTAATCTTCCGAGACTGGTGGCCAGGTTAGTGCAGTCTGCGCGTGTGTGCCGTCAGTCCCTTCCGGTTACCTTGTGGCACACTGCAATGCTTCTCAATGGAGCCCAGGACTGACAGCGCAGGCGTGCAGAGAAGATGTCTGTGCTGACACCTGGCTTTCAGTCTTGGAAGATTAAGGATTTCTGTAGAATCATGTCATGCTGAGACATAATATAACTATTATTAAGCTAGTCGCCACCTGCCTAATTATTGCAGGGCGACTTTACCTATGGTGAAAGTTCCGCTTTAAATTCATTCCTGGTACGTCATGGCTGGATTTGCTTTAAGGACCCATGACGTACCAGGACTGTCATGGAATTACGGACTCCCTGCGCAGCTGCACGCAGTTCAGGGAGTCCAGAATCTGATTTAAAAAAAAAAATTCTCCGTGGTCCTTAAGTGACGGCCACGTGCGTGCACAGCTGGTCCTTAAGGAGTTAACAGTGATGAATTAACTTCTGTAGAGCAGTAAGTGAAATTGTTCTCCACAAAACATAATGTGCAGCCTTCATTCCTCACTTTTACTTGGATGCAGCAGCTTGACAGTAAATTTGTAACAGAAAAAGTTGGAACATTTTGAAATGGCATGTTATGGCTTATAACTATTATTCTGAATAGAGTTGGGCAACTTACTTAATGTTAGCAAAGTGTCAGGTATGTAAACTGCAAGCCATACCGGACACTGCTCTGATTTAGATTTAACCCTCTAAGTCCCAGAGGGGTACGGAACGCATTGCTTTGCAATGCGTTCCGTACCCCTCTGGCACTCAAAGGGTTAACACAATCTAAAACATGCTCATTGCGAAGTACAAAAATAAAGGAATTCTATAAATTAATAATTGTCAAGTAAAACTTGGCTCAGCACATTACTACTCATTGTTCATTTGTATGAGTAAATGCAAGGGAACATGTGGCTTGTCATATCCATAAGAGTTAGTAGGGGGTTTAACATCTGAGCAGGTTTCCTCTTCTGTGTTATCCTCAAGTGTCTCAGAGTCTGAAGGAGCGACACACTCATTTTTGTTGCTGTCTGCATGGAAATAACTGCTACTTCTGTTGCTATCATTCGCATCTTCTACAAATTTTGTATCATGTTCATCATAGGTCTGCTGCTCTTCTGTTCCAGTGTGCGACTTTTGGTACTCAGGATCATCAGCTTGACCAGAAACAGAATGATTTGACATTTCATTTACAGAACTTTCTTCTTCAAATGAATTTAATTTATCCAGATTTCTTTCCTTGAAATATGTGGTAACATGATCGTACTTTGGCTCCTCCTCAGGATGCATGATAATGTGTGCTCCCCGGGTTCTTAGCATAAAATTCTACAAAGCAAATATAAAATGCCTAAGATTCACAGAGTCATCCAAACATGATGCAAATATCTTCAAATCTAGACTGGCTGCTCTAGCCAGTACTACATTGGCATAATTGGACTCATATATTATAAAATAGAGTAATTGTGGTGAAAGCCAGCTGTACTATAGGGTACAAATAATCACTTCCACAGGCTGATGTACTGAGAAGAACTGGAGCAGCTCTGCAACAAACTGAACAGTAGGGGGCAAACAAACATTCCCAAAACGCTCATTGATCTAAATGGAGTTCTTAAAGGGATAGTAACCCGCCCCCCATAACGTGATGCCAAATGCAAGGAATCATGCAAACATACTTAAAGGGGAACTACCACCCCACAAAAACTTTATCTGAATCCAGTCCCCATCTGGCGACTAGCTGCTTAGTAGCGCTGGATTCAGATAAAGTTTTTGTGGGGTGGTAGTTCCCCTTTAACTCCCTTATTCCCATCTCTCAAACCTTTATGGTTTGAGAGATGTAAGACAAGAAAGACCTCCGCTCCCTCCCCTTTCTGCCTGACGAGCTGTAAAGCTGTTAGAGGCAGAATCCGGTCAACCGACTTACGGCGGTTCTGCAGGAGCTCTGTCATCTAGATATCTCCGTATAATTACTTCATCGGAATGGTCTACAAGATGTGCTTGCAAGCCAGGCACACGTTTTAGACCATACCAATGAAGTAATAATACGGCGATATCTAGATGACAGAGCTACTGAAGAGCCGCCGCCTGGTCACGGAAGCAGAATCTCATGACGTCCGCTATACAGCGGACGCATGAGAAGGGGAAGGGAGCGAAGGTCTTTCTTGTCTTACATCTCTCAAACCATAAAGGTTTGAGAGATGGGAATAAGGGAGTTTTAAGTATGTTTGCATGATTCCTCGCATTTGGCGTCACGTTGTTCGGGGGGGGGGGGGGGGGTGTTACTATCCCTTTAACCCCTTGAATGCTGGAGAAGTCTCCAAAGTATTCTGCATTCAGGATTCATGATGCAGCTGGTCTGGTCCAGTCTCCTTGGTAAACTAGTCTCTAACGCTCATTATGTTTATTAAAGGAGCAATAAAATTCTTAAAAGGTTTCATGAAATTGACACATACCCTGAGCTCACTGAGGGCTCAATTCTAATACCCGCGCTAAAACCGGCGTTACAAGAAAAACAAGTAGAGCGAATTTTGCAAACATGTGTTACGTTGGTATTCTATTGCAGAACCTCGGTAAAACAAAACTGGCGTAGACAGCACTTTTCAGAGTAGTAACAAAACGGACGCTGTCTGCTTTTTTCCGACTACAAAAAACACACAAAATGTCAAAGTCCAAGGAAATAGGTGTACATTCGATGACAGAAAGATCAAGTTCAGTGTTAGATGTGTTCACCATATAACAAAATCCGACAGAGTGCCCCCCCGACATATTAACCCCCCCTTCTAAAAGTCGACTTACAGTGCTTTCTTCCACCACATTAATCTGACAAATATTGTTCATAGTCCACAATTAACCCTTCCCCTTCCAAAGTCGACTTACAGTGCTTTCTTTTACCACATTAATCCGACAAATATTGTACATCTGACATTTTAACCCCCTCCTTGAAAAGTCGACTACAGTGCTCCCATGATTTTCTTTCACCATTTTCATCCAACACTTTTCTTCTCCTATTATACTCGACATGCTCTCATATTTTGTATTGCAAGATTAACCCTATGAGTACCAGAGAGGTATTGTAATGTGTCTGCTACCCCTCTGGTACTCATAAGGTTAATAGGTAACCTGTATATGTATAAAAAAAGGTGTTTGTTTTTATTATAGATGTAATTTGTGTGAAAATGTAATTAAATATTTTATTGATGTGTAACAATAATTTTCATTTACTAAATTATATATGTAATTTTAATTACAAAAGTACTTCAGACCTCAAGAGGGGTATCATGACCCCTCATGACAGCCCCCTAGCATGGGGGCAACAATTGCCCCCTTTATTAACCCTTTGAGTGCCAGAGGGGTACGGAATGCATTACATATCTAATTTAGTAAATGAAAATCATTGTTACACATCAATAAAATATTTAATTACATTTTCACACAAATTACATCTATAATAAAAACAAATCCTTTTTTTTTTTATACATATACAGGTTGCCTATTAACCCTATGAGTACCAGAGGGGTAGCAAACACATTACAATACCTCTCTGGTACTCATAGGGTTACTCTTGCAATACAAAATACAAGGGCATGTCGAGTATAATAGGAGAAGAAAAATGTGGGACAAAAATGGTGAAAGAAAATCACGGGAGCACTGTAGTAGACTTTTCAAGGGGGAGGGGTTAAAATGTCAGATGTACAATATTCGTTTAGTTCATATGGGGAAATAAAGCACCAAGTCGACTTTGGAAGGGGAGGGGTTAATTGTCGACTATGAACAATATTTGTCTGATTAATGTGGTGGAAGAAAGTACTGTAAGTCGACTTTTAGAAGGCGGTGTTAATATGTCGGGGGGGGGGGCACTTTATGTCCGATTTCTATGCTGTATACTGTTTTGTTTGAACAATGATGGTTTTGAAACTGTCTTTATGGCGTCTACGCCTCAACCTCTGAGACGCAAAATTTCTGACTTAAATTTAACCACAAAACAGGTGGTAATACTGAGTGTGGGTAATAGGATACTAATTGCACATTGTTTTTAGTTTTCCTATGGGCTTTTTTTAGACTGGCGGTAAGTAGGATTACCGCTGATTTTGCTTTCACAAGTCGGGTAATAGGATAGCAAAAACTGACTTAAAAAACAATGCCTGTTTTATTTTTAGCGCTGGTAATAGAATCGAGCCCTCAGTCAGTATTTGCGGATTTGTTCATCCAACAATACCGCTCTTATTTCTGTAGAGCCCAATGAAGTCTCTCCTTTTACAGTATGGTCGGTGAACGGAATTGCAGTGTCTGAGCAGGGACACTCCTCCTATACGTGCAAACCAGTAATGCCCAGTAGTAATACAGCTTTCAGCAGGGAAGAAGACTGTCCATGCTGAGACGGTGTGTTAACCCAGTAGCTGATTAAGGCCTAGATTACACTGGTTTTATCTAACAAATTCTCACTTAAGTTATGAAGAAACTTGTAGATAAAATCCTTCATGAAGTTATCAACTGCAATGAAATTCAAGTCAGAACAAAGGCTTCACTCAGCCTTTCCAAAATCCTTGGGAAAATAAGGGGATTTTGTGTACTTACCAATAAATCTTTCTTTCTTAGTTCTTGTGGAACACAGGGACCATGGGGTTAAGTTGCTACCACTAGGAGGCAGAACACTTGCAGACAGAGCTCTCTGGAGGTGAAAATGTCCTTCCATTCCTATTTAAAGGGATAGTAATGTTTCAAAATAAAAGCAGCTCCAATTAACCTTCATAGTATTTGGGCCATGGAGAGCGCTATTTCAATACTGTCAGAGTTGTAGTTTAAGAGTAATTGAATGGTAAACTATCCTCCTCCCGACCCTTTTACCTAATGTAAGCCACCTCCCCTCAGATGCAGAATCTGGTCCACAAACCTGACAGCTCACAGCAAGGGATAATCTTCTTACTGTGAGAACAATGAAAACCCTGCCCCCCTTGACAGGTTTTCACTTATGCTAATTGAAGATTGTCCCTCTCAGCAAGCCATCTGAGCACCACCTTTCTGTTCTGAGGTGAGCAGTGTTACATCAGTAAAAGGGGAGGAAGGAGGATACTTTATCATTCAATTACTCTTGAACTACAACTGTGACAGTATTGAAATAACACTCTCCATGGCCTAAATACTATGAAGATTAATTGGAGCTGCTTTTATTTTGAAACATTACTATCCCTTTAACTCCCACCCAGAAGTACTATCCTTATTTTTAGAGACAGCCAAGACATACAGAAAAGGAAAGTCAGGAAGGTAGTCATTATGACAGAGAACACTGCCAACCAAAAATCAAGGGCCAAGATAACACAGTTTTTTGTAGCGGCCGTATTACTTGCTGAACTGCTGTTAGCGGTTCATTACATGGCCCTCTGAATGGCTTACTACACGTTAAAACACCCGGTGGTGTTTTTTTGCCTAACGCCTGCCTTAAATCTACCCCTCTAATGTTCAAGTAAAGCAGATCTCATTCTTGCCTATTGGATGGGTCAGAGCAAAGAAGACTGAAGAAACTCCTTATTAATATGGAAATCATACACTACTTTAGGAAGAAACCCAAAGTGAATTTAGATATCTAACTTATCTGAATGTAAAACTAGAAATGAAGCCTTACAAGACAAGGCCTGCATTTCAGCCACTTGCTTAACAGAAACAATTGCCTGAATGAACACTATCTTATCAACGAGTGAAGAGACACAGAAGCCAAAGCTTCAAAAGGATCCCTCAAGGACCCCATTCAGATCCCACGGAGGTCTAGGATTCAGGTCATACATCAAATTCTGCAAGGTTAGGATGACATATGCTTGGTCCATCTTGATCTTCTTCGATATGGTGAAGATCAAGGGAACAGGAGAAATTATGTAGGCCAGGAAAAAATGCTATGGTGCCACCATCCCATCTATTGGCAAAGGCCTGTGGGTCCCTGAACCTACTATTGTCATAAAGTCCACAACTGAAGACCCCACTACTATGAACTTGAAAATGAACTACTTTAGCACCAGTTCCATGGAATCCAGGAGTTGTCGACTGAGATCATCCACCACTACATTGAACACTCCTGGAATAAGTATTACCAGTATCACAGGAACATGAGTTTCTTCCCAGGAGAGAATCAACCAAACCTCTGTCCATGCAGCTTTGCTTCTTGTCCCTCCTTACTGACTGACATATACCACCTTTATTACACTACTGAGCTGGATTCAAACCGGAACTTATAAAGCAGCCGTGACCAGTGCTGATTGGTCACACGGACCGACTGAAGTTCCAGAAGATTGAAGCAAAGCCCGCTCTTGGAGCTGAACCATAAACCCACTGATTAAGGGTTGCCCCGTACCTGAAAGGTTGGTATCTGTCCTTATTACCGACCGCTCAAGAATAGCAAATGGTATTTCTGTTCTCAGGTGGTTTTCCTGTAACCCCCAGTGCAGATAAAACCTTGTCTGGAGAGTGTCATGGTCTGCCCTTCACTGCCTTTTTGTATTCCTTGTCTGCTTTTTTCTCTGTTATCCAGATCCTAGTTCCCCACCTTGTCTTGTGGTTAATCTGAATCCTTATAGAGCATCAGAGCTTTTGGGCAGATGCATGATCAAAGAGTTTCAGTTCTTGATCCATAGTTCCAGTCTAGTTCCTGTGTGATCTCCTTGTATATTGAACTGGCTTTTCCTTTGACTTCCTTCCTGCTGTTCGACTTTGCACCGTGTTCTCAAATTTCCTGTTACAAACTTTGGCTCTGTTTTCCACCATTGTTTGTCTTCTGCTTGGTACTGCAACCTGTTCCTGATTTGGCTTGTCCAACTTTCTGTCTGTCTCGACCCTGGTGGGTTTGTATCCCTTGCGCCCTCAGTCGATCATCAAACAAAGGCTGAACATAGACCATCTTGACCTGTCAAGCACCTACCACCAGTCGGACTTAGACTATCTTGTTCTTTTCAGTGTTCCTATCCAACAACTACGACTAATACTGCAGGTAGGTTTCCTTCTCTGTTAACCGCCTCGATCTCAGTGGTAGCTGCTCTTCTCTGGGTTGTCATCCAGGGGCGGACTGGCTTCTCTGGTCGGCACTAATCTGGCTTTGCGATCAGCATCAATAACTCAGCTAGGCTGCAGCAAGGCATCCCAGAGAGTAGCCACCACCAGCCAGCCTCAAACTCTATTCATCGCTCTTAAAGGGACAGTAATGTCCCATAAAAACTTGTTATAGTTTTGTAGAGGACGTAAAAATAAGCTTAATGGCGTAAACCCTATCTCTCAAACCACTATGGTTTGAGATATATATGCATTGAAAGTTCCCCCCTCCCTCCCCTCCTCCTGATGTCAGCTGTAAAGCTGACAGCAGGAGATCCGTGTCGGCCGACATGAGAAGGCTCTTCAGCAGAGCCAAAATCACGTTATTGCAAAATAATTACTTCATTGGAAAGGTCTATAAAGTTGCAAACCAGGCACACTTTGTAGACCTGTCCAATTAAGTAATTCTTTTGCAATAATGTGATTTTGGCTCTGCTGCAGAGCCGCAGGCTGGTCCCCAGACCGGGATCTCCTTCTGTCAGCTAGACACTGATGTCAGGAGAAGGGAAGGGGGAACTTTCAATGCTTATCTCTCTCAAACCATAGAAGTTTGAGAGATACGGTTTGCACCATTAAGCTTATTTTTTCGGCCTCTACAAAACTATAACAAGTTTTTATGGGACATTACTGTCCCTTTAAGCATCTGGCCCATCGAGGCCTACCTTGCAGTATACTCTGTACTGTCTGTTGTTGTGTTTTAGCCTTATTATTTTTATATCAAATAGTTTGTCACTTCTTTGTGCGGAATCTATCTCACAGAGTCTAACAAGGCAGCTTACATTGGGTTCTTAGTCTGCCAGATCATCACACAGCGAGAAACATCTCACGGGACAGATGAGACTGCCACACTGCATATGGAAAATTATAGGTCAGAGATGCTCAGCTACCCTTATGAACCTGCAAAGGTATGCAAACCACTCATTATGACGGTGTCCTATGCCCACGTTGCAAGCTCATAATTGCCATACACAAAGAAGAAATATTCTGATGCATATCATACCGACCATGGCAAAATGACAGTCCACCTATGAAATGCCAGACAATTCCACTCTGAATGAGAGAAGCAGCCAACTCCACATGTTGGGCCTCGTCTGTGAGGTGAAGCTGATCCATCTAGGCATTTGTGAGTAAGGGGTCCACATCTGGATTCCTTCATTACATTTAGGATGACCAACCTCAAGAGCAATTTACATGTGCAAAAGTATAGGTCAGAGAGATGCTCAACTAGGTTTATGAACCACCAAGGGTCATGCCCCATCCTCTCAGTTTTGCATCTGTCATTACAAGGTGGGTGATGAAGCCACCAATGGAGATCCTCCTTTGCTTGCGGAGAGAGGGTCATTAAGTGAGAGATATATTTCCGCTGACAGAACCACATCCTGAGAATGTTACTTTGAAGTTCTTCTGTGGAACTGAGAGTAGGGAACTGCTTCCAGCACAGATAGCAGAGGACCTAGGACTCAAATGTAGTCCCTCCCAAGGGTCACTCCAGCGCCCGTGACTGTCAGCACCCCTACTTGGTTTCAAGGGGTGAATAAAGGGTAAAGGAATCAACAGGCAGCCACAAGGAAGTAAGACTAAAAACTACTAGGGTGAAAAGCAGAATAAAACACATACAGTGTACAATGCAACCTATATAACTGAATATACAACACTAATACACTTAAGCAAAAAGATATGAAGGCACATGTATCAAAAATAAGTAGTACCCTATTAAGGGAAATGTGCTGGGGAGCGATGCAGATAACACAACAGATTACCTGGGTGGGGTAGCTGCGCACATAGCAGGCCAAAGGCACCCACTTAGTAGAGAGGAAAACCAGCAGAGAAGAGTCCAGGATCAAGGTCAGGGGCAGGCAGACAGCAGAATAGTTAAAACATGTAGCAAAAGGTCTAGGGCAGGCAGCACTGGGGCGGTGGACAAACAAACCAAAGGGTCAAGGCAGGCAGAATGGATCTGGTGGTCAGACAAGCCAAAAGGTTGAGAGTCCAAGATTCCAAGTATCGGAGATAAGCAGAGAGGTATGAACCAGTCAGGAACTCACAATAACTGAGAGCCGTATCCAGTCCGATCACCCTTTAAATAGGCCTGAAAGGTCTGACGTCAATATGCCAACGTTGACGCACGCACGCTGTCATGATGTCGGCGCGTGCTCTCTAACGATGAGGCCCAGACTGGCATCCAAAGTTTCCTCCGACGGCCTGCAGAAGTTGGCAGGTACCAACAGAGACACAACCTGAGACAGGAGTTAGAGCTTCTCTTCCATGAAGAGAAGTATCAGACTTAGTTCCCAGAAAGACCAGGACCTGGGATGGGATAGGAGTGCACGTAATTGAGGATTGAACAGTGATATACTGGAATGCGGGTGTACTCTTATTTATGGAGAGACAAGATTTCTTCTGAAGAAGCACTGATCAGCAGGTTGTCCAAATACAGTGTCAGAGTATCACAGTCTACCTTAGAGGTCTAGTTATCCTGTGCTTCCTTCCTCTATGGTGTGTCGGCCGACATAGTTGCGGCCACCTCTGCATTGCTGACATCATGAAACAGACACTGGCTAGGACGCCTGTTTATGGGCCTATTCTGTGTGGCCTAATTGGGTCCCGCCTTCTCCTGCTCCTTTATAAAACTCTCTGGGCCTGGGAGTCATTGCCCTTAGGTGGTGTTTCTGATATTGTCTCTTGCGCTCCGTTGTGACCTGTGCTATCCTGAGAATCTGCTCCGTGTATGACCCCGGCTTGTATAACTACCTACATCAGTTCTGACCTGTGGCTCTGGCTGACTAACTTGCTCCGTGTAGTCCCCGGTTTGTCTGACGTCTGGCTCTTGCTGCCTATCACTCCGTCTAGTCCCTGGCTTGTCTGACCTGTAGCTCTGGCTGACTACTGGCTTTATACTCCCCGAAATTGCCTGACCATCAGTCTCAGTGTTTCATGGTTCAGGTCTGCTCTTGCTTCCTGTTGTCTCTGGTCGCGTGACCCAGGGTGGAGACTTGTGCCTCAGTTATTGTTCCCTCTGGTCTTCCACCCGCACCATGATCCTAGTCTCCGGTATCTTGCAGTAGTGCAGTGCACAGCACAATGTGCAGCTCCGGGTAGGAGCCTTGGTCTTATCATCCTGTGTTCTGGGGTTGTGTGGGCTATACTATTATTACTGTACTTATTAATAAAGGTGGATTTATATTTTATATTGGTGTCTGTCCTTATTTGCCTGATTATCGTGACACAGAGAAATGCGTTGAGAATGGCTATATGAAGCAAGGGCTGCTATGATCTTTGTGAAGATTCTGGGACGTGAAGCCAGGCCAAAGAGCAGAGCAGAGAACTGGTAGTGACTGCATGCAAAAGCAAAAAGCAGGAATCGGTAATACAGGTGAACTGGGACATGCAGATAGGCATCCCGAAGATCCAAGGAGGCCAGAAACTCCCCTGGGCACATTGCTGTGATGGCAAAGAGCAAAGATTCCATCTTGATATGTGTAGCAACCACGTATTGCCTGAGGCATTTCAGATCCAGAATAGATCAGCAACCACTGACCTTTTGGAAACCACAAAGAGGTTGGAATAAAAACATGAAAAGCCCAATTGGGCTGGGCCCAGTACCAGACCTTGCTTGTCTAGTAGAGAGGAGACTGCATTTGTAAAGAGAAGCATTGACATTGTGTCCCGCGGAACCTTTGGCAACAAAGCAACAGGGAGGAAGGGACTTGAAATCTATGCAGTACCCTTCCAATATCATCAGCAAAACCCATTGGTTCATTAAGGAGGATGACCAAGTGTCTGTAAAAAGATGAAGAAGAATCCGTATAGGCAAAGAAGGACTCTGCTCCGAGACATGCAGAGGCTGACTTGTCAGACTTATACTTTGCAGAGTATTTCCTTCCCTGCCAAGTCCGTCTGTGCTTTGTGGAGACCTAAGTGATTTGTGACATCTATGCCCCGGACTGGGGGATGAGACACAAAATTCATGCTTCTTCCTTCCTAGGAAGGACCCTTTGAGGCAAAAGGAATCACTAATGATCTGCTTCAGGTCAAGAGCAAATAAGGCCTTCTTAGAAGATTGGTCCAGTAATGGTTTCAATAATGTAGGCGTTGGCTTCCATAATTTTTGCAAGTGGAATAAGCATGTCCTCTTTAGAAACATCAAAATGCACTGCGCCAGAGTTGTTCTCCCCATATGGCAACAGCCCTGTTCACTTGAGTAGAGGTAAAAATAGGTCTCAGTGAATGGGTTATCCATGCAGGCAACCACTGCCGTTTTCTAAATAAAGTGCATATAACCTATGTGTACCATAGGTTATATGCGCTTTTATTGTAATATACATAAACATTTTAGACCTCGAGGGGGGCACCAGGACCCCTCCTGAATCCCCCCTAACATGGATCATCTGTCCTTCTAGATGATCCATGTGGCGACTTTTGTAATATTATGCACAAATATACATTTCAGACCACGAGGGGGGCACCAGGACCGCTCCTGATATCCCCCCTATCATCGATCATCTATCCATAAGGATAGATGATCCATGGAGCGACCTTGAAGGCATTTTCTGCCTTCTTGAGTATTGGAGTGGCTGTATAAGCCTCTGCAGTACAAGTGCTTGTTGAATGAATGAACCCTGTACAGCTCTGCTTTTTCATCAATGAATCAGTCACCCAGCTTGTGGCTCTTCAACATGATCATAATGACTGGTTCAGAAAATCCCTTTTCCCTCAAAAGGCAGGCTTCAAGAGCCCAACCAAAGCCAGTCTCTCCACCTCTGGATGACAAAGATGACCAAGACGAGTCAAGAGGGCTGGAAGAAGAGGGAACCCTGTACAGCTCTGAGAACTATGCCTGGTGATGACTGTAAGAAGCCCTCAGGATTACATGTGCCTGCTGCATCTTGACCTTCATTAACACTCTGGGAATTAGGGGAAAAGGAGGAAACACATACAACAGTGGAAACTGCCATGGAATGCCAACTTTGCATAAAATAATCCATTCTCTTCAGGTTCTTATATAGCAAGTAAAAAAGCAGTTCAGATAAAGACAGACCCAGGTGTGTGAAGACTGCGCTCAGGTTGAAACCAGCAGTGGCAGCCAGAGATAGGAGACTACCGAATGGGGGATTATGTAGTCCTATGCCAGACAAAGTAAAAAAAAATAAATAAAAGGAAGGATAGCCAAGAAAGAACCTTTGCACTGCATCCAAGTGGAGTTAATAATGTTTAAAATGGAGCATGTCAAGGCAGGGAGTAAAGTGAATGAGGTAGGAGTCTGTACCTCAGAGAGCTCATTTGACCAAGTACCTTGCTTTCCTGGAGGAGCAGGCTTTAACCCATGATTCCTGTTTTTCACACAGGACGTAAAATATATATATATATATCAGCATTGGGACTGCATTTATTTTACTCAACAGGAAAAGCCCTGCAATATGCAATTTTTCATAAATCATTTACTTCTCCTTTAAAGGTCAAACTCCAACTTAGCAGCAGTAAGCATTAAGTCTAGGTTCCTAAAAACTAGCAATTATCATGATTTTCTAAAGTCTATAGAGAAAACTGAATTATTGTTCTGTATAGCCACTATTTGCATTGTAAAGTGTCTATGACTCATTCATCAGTACAAAGATAACTCAAAGTCAAATTATAATATATACACAATCATATATAATAATTTGCTAAATGTGTTTGTCAGAAGCTGTCATGCACAGTAGAGACCACTGCGAGTGCTGCAGTCATGCACACTACAGACTGCCACGCCTGATAACGGATAGGGGCTCCGAATTCAGACCGTAGTCGGTGTGCAGAGAGGACTATGGTCTGAATTCGAAGAGCCCCGCTCCGTATCAGCTGAGGTGAGGGCAGTCTCTACTGTGCATGACTGTACCGTGGCCGTTTCTGGGTGGCACTGTGGCCTGTGTACATGGGCTCTTCAACTAGTTCAATCATAAAGCACTCTGTAAATGTATCAGTCCCAGGATATTGCAATCATCATATGTATAAGACAACAAAAAAGAGGATTTTAGTCTTACCTGTTAAATCCTTTTCTCTTAGTCCTTACAGGTTACTGGTAACTTTGGGTAGGCAATCCACCCTGTTAATTGTAGGCAGGAACAATTCTAGAATTGTATGCAGGGGGTGGAGCCTACCTTCCCTCCTTGTCTGCAGCTAGCCAACCAGCTCCAGAAAGATTTGAGACACTAACTATTGACTAGATAGTGGAAAGGAAAGAAGAGTCCTGTGAGCATGACCCCGAAGGATCCCCATGGTCTGCCACAGGAGAGCCAAGCATGGTCCCTTGACAGGATGGGAGACCAGTAACCTGTATGGACTAAGAGAAAAGGATTAAACAGGTAAGACTAAAATCCTCTTTTCTCTGTCGTCCAATAAAGGTTAATGGTAACTTTGGGATGTCCAACCATTGAGTTTCCAAGAGACGGGAAGTAAGGCAAGGACCAGGTGCAAGGCCCCCAAAGTCACCAGAGCTGATATGAACCATCAGATCAGAGATAGCCCAGCAACACAGAAGTGTCAATGGACACTGAACAGGGGTAACAACACCCCACCTGTTACACATCACACTGAACTAGAGCCAACAGTGCTCAAAGTGAAGAAAGCAAAAAGAACCGAAAAAATCCTAGACAGGCAAGACTGCCTCCAGGATTTTCCTCCCAAAGCTGGAGTCAGTCAATGCCAGCACATCAACATGGTAGTGCTTCAAAAAAGTGTGAACAGATGACAAAGTGGCAGCCTTGCACAACTGATCAGCGGAGACCTGATTCTTGTAAGCCCAAGCAGCCCCAATAGATTTTGTAGAATGAGCCGTGACCTGATAGGGGACAGGCTTCTTCCTCAGCTTGTAAGCCATACGAATAGTGGACTTGATCCAAGAAGCAATAGTCACTTTGGATACAGGTCTTCCTGCCCTGGGACCCTCACGAATGACAAACAGCACGTCTGATTGCAAGATAGATTCAGTGCGATGCACATAAAACTTGAGACAACATACCACGTCTAACAAGTGGAGATCCCTCTCCTTGTCAGAAGTGGGGTCAGGGCAGAAAGAAGGCACCACAATCTCCTGATTGATGTGGAACTCTGAAACCACCTTCGGGGGAAACTCCTGAGAAGTGCAAAGCACCGCTTTGTCCTTGTGAAACATCAAATAGGATGGTTTACAGGACAGAGCATATGAATCCGAGACACGGCGAACAGATGCGATCGCCAGGAGAAAATAGGACTTTAGTCTTACCTGTTAAATCCTTTTCACTTAGTCCATACAGGTCACTGGTACTCTGGGAGGCGATCCGCCCCTTTAATAGGCAGGAACAATTATTCAAATGTGTGCAGGGGGCAGAGCCTCCCCTCCTACTTAAGCTGCCTTCAGGCCAGAGCCACTAGATTGATTTGAGACACTAAAACTGACCAGAGGTAAGCAAGAAGGAAGACTCCTGTGAGCATGCCCCGAAGATCTCCCACTAAATGCCACAGGAGAGCCAAGCATGGTCTCTTGACAGGGTGGGAGACCAGTGACCTGTATGGACTAAGTGAAAAGGATTTAACAGGTAAGACTAAAATCCTATTTTCACTGTCGTCCAATACAGGTCACTGGTACTCTGGGATGTACAAACATTGAGCTGACCCAGAGGCGGGAAGTAAGGCAAGGACCAGGCGCAAGGCCCAAGTCACTAGAACTGCTATGAACCAGTTAATAGCATAGCCCATTAATAGAAGTGTCAACGGACACCAACCAGGGGAAAACAACCCCTGAACTAACACAGCACACTGAACTAGAGCCAACTGGGCTCAACAGTAAAGAAGCACTAAGAATGACAGAGTAGAAGTCCTAAACAGGCAAAACTGCCTACAGGACCTTCCTCCCAAAACTGGCATCAGCCGAGGCCAGTACATCAACTCGATAGTGCTTTGAAAATGTGTGCACAGAGGACCAAGTGGCCGCTCTGCACAGTTGATCAGCAGATGCCTGATTCTTGTAGGCCCAAGAGGCCCCAATAGATCTGGTAGAATGGGCAGTCACCCTGAAGGGAACATGCTTATTCCGCAACTTATAGGCTTCACGAATAGTAGCCTTAATCCAAGAGGCAATAGTAACTTTGGAAGCCGGTCTCCCTGCCCTAGGCCCCTCAGGAATGACGAACAGAGCATCAGACTTCCTGATAGACTCGGTGCGATGAACATAAAACTTGAGGCAACGCACCACATCCAACAAATGGAGATCTCGTTCCTTGTCAGATGAAGGGTTAGGGCAGAAAGAGGGAACCACAATCTCCTGATTGATGTGAAACTTGGACACAACCTTGGGTAAGAATTCCTTGGTAGTGCGAAGCACAGCCTTATCCTTGTGGAACACCAGGTAAGGAGGTTTACAAGACAGCGCTTGTAACTCTGCTACCCGGCGAACTGAAACAATAGCCAAAAGAAAGGCAATTTTCCAAGTCAAGAGACGTAAGGGAATGGAAGCCAAGGATTAAAACGGGGGTCGCTGGAGAACTCCCAGCACCAAATTGAGGTCCCACTGGGGAGTAGGACTCTTGAAGGCAGGCCGAACATGAGTCACGCCCTGAAAGAAAACTTTCACATCAGGAAGGATAGCAATCCGCTCCTGGAAAAATACAGACAAAGCGGAAGTCTGAACTTTGAGGGAACTCAGACTGAGTCCTTTCTCAACACCATCCTGCAGAAAAGCCAGGACAGTGGGAAGATGAAAATCTAGAGACATCTTCCGATCAGTACACCAAGCCACAAAGGTGGCCCAGATACGATGATAGATCTTGGAGGACACAGGTTTGCGAGCACTAAGCATTGTCGACACCAGTGAAGGAGAAAACCCTTTCTTCTCTAGAATTGAGGATTCAACCGCCAGGCCATTAAATGGAGATGCTGAACATCCTCCTTCCACAGATATCCTTGAAGAAGTAGATCCGGACGGGCAGGAAGTGGAAATGGTTCCGCCACTGACATGGCCAACAACTCCGGATACCAGGACTGGCGAGGCCAGTTCGGAGCGATCAGGATGACAGGACAACGCTCCAGCTTCAACTTCTGGATGACTCTGAGCAATAGAGGAAGAGGAGGGAAGATGTAAGCCAGAGGAAAATCCCAAGGGATTGACAAGGCATCCACTGCTAGAGCAAGAGGGTCCCTCCACCGGGAGCAAAATGCCGGCACCTTCCTGTTTTGTCTGGTAGCCATCAGGTCCACTGCAGGTACGCCCCATCTCTGGGTGATTAGGTGAAACACCTCTGGATGAAGAGCCCACTCTCCGCTGTCGACTGTGTGACGACTGAGAAAGTCTGCCATGACGTTGTCTACGCCTGGAATGTGAACCGCTGAAATGACAGGCACGTGATCTTCTGCCCAAGATAAAATATCCTTGACCTCCAACCAGGCGGTGAAACTTCTTGTGCTGCCTTGCCTGTTGATGTAGGCCACAGCGGTGGCGTTGTCGGACTCCACTCTGACAGGGCAACCTTCCAGCTGAGATTCCCAGTGCCTCAGGGCAAGCCGTATGGCACGCAGTTCCAGAACATTGATGGGAAGAAGAGATTCCTCTAGTCCCCATTTCCCCTGGGCACTGAAACGACCCAGCACTGCTCCCCATCCCCGGAGGCTGGCATCCGTTGTGAGCGTGGTCCAATAGGGAACTCGAAAGGATCTCCCTTTCAGATGAGAGAGATCTAACCACCAGTGCAGACTCTATTCGACATGAGGAGGCAGAGAGACTGACAGATGCTGATGATCTGGATGATTCTTGCATGTCTGGATCACAAACCTCTGAAGTTCCCTGGTGTGAGCCATGGCAAAGGGCACAGCTTCGATTGTTGAAATGAACTTCCCCACCAGAGACGTCAACTTCGGTACCGGAACCCTGTCCAGTTCCAGGATCCCGGCTACTCGGACGGCTATCTGATGAGCCACTTCCTCTGGCAGAGACACCAAGCACTGTCGAGTGTCAACAGGAGACCCAGGAAAAGGAGCCTTTGAGATGGGACCAAGTCTGACTTGTCCAGATTCAAGATCCAGCCGTGACTGTTCAGAGTGTGTATACACAGCTGCATCTGCTGGTGGAGAAGCTCCGCTGAGGAGGCTTTCAGGAGGAGATCGTCCATGTAGGGGGTCACTCTGACACCTTTCCGATGAAGCACAGCTATCAATGATCCCAACACCCTCTGAAAGACCAGAGGGGCTGAAGTCAGTCCAAAGGGAAGAGCTGAAAACTGAAAGTGTCCCCTGTGGCAGGCAATCCTGAGATACCGTCTGCTCTCTGGATGAATAGGGATGTGAAGATATGCATCCTGAAGGTCCAGGGAGGCAAGGAACTCCCCTGGAGACATTGCGGCTATCACAGAACGCAGGGATTCCTGGCGAAAGTGGGACCTCACAACAAAGGAATTGAGATCCTTTAGATCCAAGATAGGACGAGCACCTCCGTCCTTTTTGGCCACCACGAACAGGTTGGAATAGAATCCTGAACCTGTGTCCTCTGGAGGAACCAATTCCAGGATCTCTTTGTCCAAAAGATCGTGAATAGCGTTGTCGAACAGACGCCTTTTTGTAGGTTCCTGAGAAGGACGAGTAAAATGGAACCGAAAAGGAGGAAGAGAAGAGAAAGGGATCCTGTATCCCTCTGACACTACCTGAATAACCCATGGGTCCGTCACAGACTCCTCCCAAATCCGGCAAAAGATGCGGAGACGTCCACCTACTGCCGGATGCGGACCCGGGTTCGGTGAGTCATGCCGAAGCAGTCTTGGAGGTCTTGGCCTTGGGGGCAACTTTGGGCTTCCAGGACTGTTTGGGCTTGGAGGAGGGACGCGTAGAGGACGGCCCCGTCTGGGACGTGGAGCGTGTCTCAGTCTGAAAGGAACGAAAGGACCGGTTGTGTTTGGCTGGAAACTTTTTCTTGAAGACTGAAGTCAGAAGAGTACTTTTACCTCCAGTAGCCTCACTGATCATCTCCTTGAGTTCAGAACCAAATAGCAAGTTCCCCTGAAAGGGCAAGGAAAGCAAAGCTTTCTTAGAGGCTGTATCAGCAGACCAAATTTTCAGCCAAAGGGCACGTCTAGCCACCACAGAAGAAGTGGAGGCCCTCGCCATCATGCGCACAGCATCAAAGGCAGCATCAGCAACATAATTCTGTGCTTCAGTAATATTAGCAAGGAGCTGCAACTGCTCAGATACCGGTGCATCCTGGCGGACCGCTTCAGTCAGTCGCTCAGTCCAGGCCGCAATAGCTCTATTAACCCACGCCACTGCAAAGGTTGGACGCATGGCAGTGCCAATGGAGGCAAAAATAGACTTAAGAGAAAGTTCTAGCTTTTTGTCCGTCCAATCCTGCAGGGCAGAGGCATCAGAGACAGCTAAAGCAGTAGATTTGGATAACCTGGAAACAGGAGCATCCACTTTAGGAGGATGAACCCATTTTGCCAGTTCAGTCTCAGGAAAAGGGTAAAGTTTAGCAAACTTTTTGGACACAGACGAGGATTTGTCAGGATTCTTCCACGCTTCAGAGACTAGACGGGCAAGAGTAGGGTTAGTTGGGAAACATACAACCGCCTTAGATGGTTTTTGGAAAACGTCAGTTGGATCATGAGTAGATTCCTGAGTCAGAGGAAGGTTGAGCGTAGTTAACACAGCTCTAATCAAACCCTCAGCAGAAACCTCAGGGTCACATTCATAAGGGTCCCCAATGGACCTGTTAGACTCAATAACAGTGCCTTCCTCAGCATCAGAATCCTGCAATAGTTCTTCTTCAGAAGAATCAGACACATCAGGAGCCCCCTGTGGCTTAGGCAGGGAAGTCCTGATTGTAGAGGGGGTCTGCCAAACCTGGAGAGCCCCCTGTACCTGAGAGGGAAAGAGTTGGAGAGTGGATCTGAGATCCCTAGTGGCAGCTTTAAACTCTTTCACCCAAGTTGGCTCAATAGCATGGCTGGGAAGCCCAGGGTTGCTATCATGACAATCAGTGCATTTAGGGCATAAACTACCAGAACAATCTCTAGGCAGCCCAGAGTGACAAGAGGAGCAAAGCGCAATGGGGGGAACAGACACCCCAGCCTCCTTAGTCTTGGGTCTAGCCCCTGGCTCCAGTGGAGTAGACATGCTCACAGCGTCAATATACACCACTTAACAAATATCACCCAGTAAAAGTGTGAAAGATTAAAGTTTCACCCCAGAAATGTCTAAAAACGGACTTATCTGGCCAGCGAAGGGTTAATCTGCTGAGAGGAGAGAAGGCTCGGTCCCTGCGTAGTATACCCGCTGAGAAATAACACCACAAAATGGCTGCAGTCAGGTCAACCAATCAGAAAACGAGCGCGAAACGGAGCTCATGGGAAATGTAGTTTTCTCTCAGAAGTACCCCAAACAGTGCCCGAAGCCCCCCTGAACTCCCCACACCCGAACTTAGACACCGGATGATGGAGCAGGAGCATAGGAATAAAATGAGCCATCTCTGAAGTTGCTGTGACAAGCGGTTCCAGAGATACGTCCCACACTGTGTAATCTCATAGAGAGTAAAGGAGCAATGGCGTCTATGCGGGAAAAGGCGCGGAACACTAAATTTTAATAAAGTCTTACTGCAACATAAAATGCCCCAAACAGTTATCAAACACATGAGAAACATAAGAAAAACAATACCCAATGCTCCAAAACCCAGAGAATACCACAGAAATTGCATAAATATAATAAATGCAAATAAAAACACCCTATGAGTGCTGGAGTGCAATGCAAACTCCCAAATACAAGCCCATCAAAGGGACACTGTGGGGACAAGTGGACCTTCAGCACTCAAGGGGTGGCTCACCTTTCTGCAGGACTTCTGTCTTCAGGTGACCATGATGAAGTGGGAATAGACCAGAGGTAAATTCCTCAGCAGGGAAGCTGCTTGACTCAAGCTGTTCCCTCTTCAGGGCATAAGGTCCACAGAAAATCCCTGGAAGCTGCACTAGCCACTTTGGATAGGGCAATTCACAGCCATGGTCACCCTCCTAATGGTGGTATTCCATTTTTGAATAAAAACAATAAATGTATGAATGTATAGATGTTCTCCACCTGGTGTGCATAGCACACAGGAACAAATCAATCTGGTGGCTCTGGCCTGAAGGTGGCTTAAGTAGGAGGGGAGGCTCTGCCCCCTGTACACATCTGAATAATTGTTCCTGCCTATTAAAGGGGCGGATCGCCTCCCAGAGTACCAGTGACCTGTATTGGACGACAGTGAAAAGCCATTTTCCATGTCAGCAGGCGTAGAGGAACAGTAGCCAGGGATTCAAAAGGAGGGCGCTGAAGAACATCCAAAACCAAGTTAAGGTCCCATGGAGGAGCGGGATTCTTGAAGGTAGGACGAGCATGAGCAACTCCCTGGAAGAAAACCTTGACATCAGGAAGGATGGCAATGCGCCTCTGAAGGAAAACAGAGAGGGCAGATGTCTGAACCTTAAGGGAACTCAAACTGAGGCCCTTATCCACACTGTCCTGCAAGAAGGCCAGGACCGTAGGCAGATCACATTCCTGAAACAGGTCCTTACCAGCACACCAAGACAGAAAATTCGACCAGACACGATGGCAGATCTTGGAAGAAACAGGTTTGCGGGCACTAAGCATAGTAGCCACCACACCAGAACAAAACCATTTCTTCCTCAATATTGAGGATTCAATTTCCAAGCCGTCAAGGCTATACGATGAACATCCTCCTTCCACAGGTAACCCTGTAGAAGAAGATCTGGATGGTATGGAAGCCGGAATGGCTCTGCCACTGACAGATCCAGGAGCTCCGGAAACCAAGCTTGGCGAGGCCAGTGCGGAGCAATCAGAATGACTGGACACAGTTCCAGTCGCAATTTCCGTAACACCCTGTGCAACATTGGGAGGGGAGGAAAGATGTAGGCCAGAGGAAATAACCAAGGAATGGACATTGAATACACCACCAGAGCTAGAGGGTCTCTCCACTGAGAGCAGAACCTCGGAACCTTCCTGTTGTGTCTTGTCGCCATCAGGTCGATGTAAGGAAGACCCCACTTCTGAGGGTGAACACCTCTGGGTGCAGTTCCCACTCTCCGCTGTCCACTGTGTGTTGACTGAGGAAGTCCGCCATGACATTGTCTACTCCAGGAATGTGCACTGCGGATATGGCAGGAACGTATTCTTCTGCTCAGGACAAAATAGCCTTGACCTCTAACCAAGACTTCTTGTTCCGCCCTGCTTGTTGATGTAAGCCACGGTCGGGGCGTTGTTGGACTGTACCCGGACAGTCCTTCAGCTGAGATGTCCAATGACGAAGGGTATGAAATATCGGCCGAAGCTCCAACACGTTGATGGGATTGAGAGATTCCTCCGGAGACCACAGACCCTGAGCACTCAGGTGATCCAGGACTGCTCCCCAGCCGGAAAGGCTGGCATCCGTCGTCACAGTATTCCAGAAGGATACCAGGAAGGACTTGCCTTTCAGCAGATTGGAGAGGTCGATCCACCAGGACAAACTCAGTTCCACATGCAGAGGGAGGGACACTGACATCTTCAGAAGGTCCGGCTAACCCTTGCACACCTGGATCATAAACCTCTGGAGTTCCCTGGTGTGCGCCACGGCAAATGGGACCGCTTCTATGGTGGAGGTGAATTTTCCCACTAGAGAGGACAGCTTCTTGGCTGGAACTGGATTTTGAGCCAGAACCGCAGAAACCCTGTGGGCAATCTGGTGAGCTACCTCGTCCGTGAGAAACACCATGCTCTTCTGAGTGACTTAGAGAAGGCCCAGGAATACCAGACGCTGGGATGGGACAAGGTCTGACTTGTCCATGTTGATGATCCACCCATGATGGGTGACAGTGTGAATGCATTGCTGAACCTGCTGATGAAGAAGTTCTGCAGACGGGGCTTTCAGACGCAGGTCGTCCAGTATGGAGTAACTCTGATGCCGTCCCGATGGAGGACTGACACTATGGCTCCCAGGACACATTTGAAAACTTGAGGAGCAGTAGTCAGACCAAAGGGAAGAGCTGAAAACAGAAAATGCCCTTGGTCGCAGGTAAATCGGAGATACTGCTGGCTCTCTGGATGAATGGCGATGTGTAAATACGTGTCCTGAAGATTCAGAGATGCAATGAATTTCCCCGGGGACATAGCAGGAATCACCATCAGACTCCTGGTGATAATGAGTCCGGATCACAAAGGAACTGAGATCCTTCAAATCCAAAATGGGACGACAAACGCCATCCTTCTTGGAGACCACAAAGAGGTTTGAGTAAAAACCCATACCTCTGTCCTGAACTGGAACCGGCTCTAGAACATCCTTGTCCAGAAGAGCCTGAATAGCTCTGTTGAACAACCTGCTTTTCTTGGTGCCCTGAGGCGTATGAAAAGGAAAGAAGTGAAAGGGAGGAAGATAGACAAAAGAGATCCTGTATTCTTCCGTCACCACTTGTAAAACCCACAGGTCTGCCACTGAATCCTCTCAGATGCTGTGGTAGTGATGCAGATGACCACCCACAGCAGAGTGGGGACCTGGGTTCAGTGAGTCATGACTAAGAAGGCTTGGAGGAGACCTTGGGCTTCCATTGCTGTTTGGGCTTGGAGGAGGTACACGGAGCTTAGGGAACCGTCTGGTTTGCCGGACATGTCTCAGTCTGAAAGGAACGAAAATACCAGTTACGCTTAAGCTGCGTTTTCTTCCTGGGGACCAAGGGTACTCTTACCCCCTGTAGCCTGACTGATCAGATCTTTAAGATCAGGCCCAAAGAAAGAAGTACCTTGAAAAGGTAAAGAATGCAATGCTTTCTTGGAAGCAGAGTCAGCAGACCAGATCTTGAGCCAAAGAGCTTGTCTGGCAACCACAAACATGGTGGAAACCCTGGCCACCAAACAGATGGCATCAAATAAGGCAGCAGAAACAGAAATGTTGGCAAGAAGGAGCAACATATCCAAAGTAAGAGCACCTTGATGGACAGCCAGAGTGAGCTGTTCAGTCCAGACCGCAATGACCCGGTTCACCCATGCTGCAGCGAAAGCTGGACGCATGGAAGTACCAGCAAGGGCAAAAATGGACTTGAGGGAGTCCTCAAGTTTCTTGTCAGTCCAGTCCTTCAGCGCAGACGCATCAGAAACTGGCAAGGCAGTAGACTTAGATAGCCTGGAGAGAGGTGCATCCACTTTGGGAGGATGAACCCACTGCGCAAGTGCTGCCTCAGAGAAGGGATGAAGCTTGGCAAATTTCTTGGACACAGAAGGTTTCCTGTCCGGGGATTTCCACTCCTCAGAAACAAAGAGGTCAAGAGTGGGGTTAGATGGAAAGCACGTAATGGGCTTTTTAGGCTCCTGAAACACATCAGAGGGGTCAGAAGGAACCTCCTGAACTAAGGGAATGTTAAGAGTCTTCAAGACAGCCATGATCAGGCCCTCAGCGGAGGGCTCAGGATCAGCCTCAAAAGTATCCCCCAAAAACTGAGAGGAGCCCACAGCAAAACATTCCTCAACATCTGAATCCCCCAGCAGTTCCTCTGTACATCAGGTACTCCATGAGGTTTGGGCAGGGAAAACTTGACAGAGGAGGGGTCTGCCAAGAATGGAAGACCCCCTGTAATTGGGATGGAAAGAGCTGCAATGTAGACCTAAGGTCCCTGGTAGCAGCATTGAACTCTCGCACCCAAACTGGCTCTAATGCATGGCTGGAGGTCCCTGGGAGACTCTTAGGGACATCAGAACATGTTGGGCATAAATGACCTGAGAATTCTCTAGGTAACCTTAAATGACAGGAAGAGCAATGCACAATGGGGGATACAGAGACCCCAGCATCCTTAGTCTTAGGTCTCGTCCCAAGCTCCAACGGTATAGACATTCTCACAGTGTCAATTAAACTTCCAGTATAAGAAATCACCCAAGTATAGTGTGTAGGATTAAAGATTCACCCCAAAAATTGCTAAACTAGACTTATCTAGCAGGCGAAGGGTTAATCAACAGAGGAGAGAAGGAGAGTCCAAGCCCTGCTTAGGATACTCATTCTGGAAATGGCACAAAATGGCTGCCGTGGCGGGAGCCAATCAGAAAGGATTGCGTGAAGCAAGCGCTCATGGGAAATGTAGTTTTCCCTGAAAAAGTACCCCAACAGTGCCCGAAGCCCCCTGAGCCCCCCAACACACTATAAACATGAACCGGATGATAGAACAAGGGCAAACAAGAAAAATTAGCCATCTCTGAAGTCGCTGGGTTAAGTGGTTGCAGAGATATGTCCCAAACTGTACAGTCCCATAGGAGTGAATGGAGCAATGGCACCTATGCGTTAAGTGCGCAAACTCAAATTTTACAAACTTGACATAGAAGAATAAAAATGCATGAAACATCACTAGAACATGTTAGGATACCCAAAAAACACTGAACCAGTAGGAAAAGTGTCAGAAACCCCCCCAAAAAGATGCAAAACCAGAGGCTAAAGGGTTAAAGTACCACATAAACCTGCTCCAAAACACCCAACAGACATACAGATAGACCCAATGAGTGCAGGAGTGTGCAATAAGAACTCCAAAGGAAAACCCCTGTGTGGAGTGGCACTGTGTGACCTGTGGACCTGCAGCACTCAAAGGGTTGCTCACCTTTCCTGCAGATCTTCTGTCTTCAGACTACCATGTATTAAGAAGAAGCCTTGGTGGGCAACTCCTGAGGAAAGAACTTATAGCCAAGATTTCCCCCCCTAGGGCTTAAGGTCCACAAAAAGCACCTGGTTACTGAGCTAGCCACATCTAAGAGCATTGTTAGTTATGGTAATCCACCTTATGGTGGTATTCCATTTCTAACAGAAAAATAAAAAAGTTTCTAAAACTATAGCAGAACTGTTCTCTTGCCTGTGTCTTCACTAAGGAACAAATCTTTCTGAAGCTTGTTGGCTAGCTGCAGCAAAGGAGGGAAGGTAGGCTCCACCTCCTGCATACAATTCTAAAATTGTTCCCGCCTACAATTAAAGAGGCGGATCGCCTGCCCAAAGTTACCAGTAACCTGTATTGGACGACAGAAAAATATGCATGTATACTGTATAAAGAATACAAACAATGGCATAATCGTATATTTATATAGAATAAGGTAAACACAAAATCTTCTGACATCGCTCTCAACTTGACAAAAGGCTAACGCAGCATCTCAGTGTAGACCACAAACAAGTATATATAAGTGGGTGAGTTTAATAGCAGCAGTCTTTCACCACTAAATTTCTGTTACTTTCAATTCATACTCCTGGCAGGGCTGGAATGGGAGACATCAACCTCCTGACATTACCAGATGAGCTAGGTGAACTAAGAAATCATTGGGATTTGAGAAAGCAACTCAATATATAGTAGGCATACTGCTTACCACTATGCCAATTTTATAATCAAGTCCTCCCACTGGATCATAATACATTATTAAAAAAAGTAACAAATAAGGAAATGTAGCTGTTGCCCTGTTTTCGTGACAAGATTTAATACATGGATGTGAAAAATCAAAAATATTCTTAATACTTTGATTATTTTACTGTAAGACTCTTCATAATATAGCACTGCCCTTAACGACCCTGGACTTGCAAGGCCCGTCACACCGGTTCTGGCACTTAAGGACCGTTGACTGTCCTGCTGCACGCAGCTTGAAGAGCCCTGAATCCATTAAGACAAATAATAAAATTACCTGTAGTCCTTAATGGCCGTCCATGTGCTGCGTTGGCTAGTCGTTAAGGACACCAACACCAAACAATGAAACAGGTTGATATAACATTATCATGTACCTTACAGCTAGCAAATGTAAAAAATAATTATTCAGGTTACATTCGTAAAATATAACCCTTTGACCCCAACCCTTGCAGAATCAGGAGGTTTAGTGGTGAGAGATAGCTCTGTTAAACCCACTTACACATAACTGTTTGCTGTGTTTTCTCAATTAAATATTAGAAGATTGTGTTTGTTGCTAATTTTATATTAACATGGGATTGTGCAATGTGTTGTGCTGTCATTTTTTGGAATAGTGGATCATTCTCCTGTTCTTGTTGAACTACTAACAGTGCATCATTGTGACATTTGATGCCTCACATCAAAAGAAGATTCAACACAAGTTCTGAAATAGGGGGAAGTGTCAATGCCCTTGCTACAAATTAAAAGCAGAAGGCAGAAAAAAGAATGCATCCTGATTTTTTTTCTACTTTTATACATTTATCAGTGCTGATTGAATAAAGCCAGGGGTATCTTCACTTCGATCAAAATAATAGAAACATACACACAGTTCTTGTATTTTAGCATCAGTGTTACTTTAACCCCATGGATGCTCCTGAAAATTCCATGCATTACAAAGCTTTTCTATGTTCCGATTAATAGTGCCTCCTAATGGTTTCACAACTTACCAATGATTTGGGTACCGTGAAGCTGTTCTTTTGCAGTACTTTCATGGCAAAAATGAGTAATATCACCATCAACAAGACAAAGAAAAAGATACATAATGCAGCAATAAAACCAACCTTGGCCCTGAAACCTTAAAAAGAAAAAAAGGTAAGAGTGACTAGAACCAGCAAGTGTTACAAACTAAGCAACATTACAACAATGATAGAACAGATTACGAAGGTTTGTTAATTATGCTCCGATTACAATCAAATTTCAGTTACATAATTCATTTTAAGATAGTGGGATGGATAAGTTAACTGGATAACATGTTTTTCATCTTTTTGTGCTTTGAATATCAGTAAGCAATTCAAATACAATCAAAAATGGGTAAATACAACAGGAATTGTTTTAGGACAACTTTTTCACTCAAGCCTTCTGAAATACTTAACTTACAAGTATTGGAAGCGACAAATATATCCCTGACATTCTGGCATGCTTGGTGTCTTTCTAAACTTGCAAGTTTACTGGGCAGCTATTCAGGTTCCACATTGCTCTGGTGGTAAAATTAAAATGGTATTTGTGTACTTAAATCCTTTTCTCTTAGTCCACGCGGATCACAAGAACCATGGGATGAAGTCCCCTCCTTTAGGAGGGCAGGGCACAGAAAAAATAGCTCTCAGAGGCAAAAACTCACCCATTCCCAGACATGCCCTGTTTTACGTATAGTAAAGCCGAAAGAAAACAAACAGACAGGCAAAGCTCTGAACCAGAGAACCCAAGAGGACCTCCCTGCCTGGGACTCGAACCATTGGTTTTTCTCCAGGAGGAAAGTCCTGAGTTCCACATGGACTAAAACGGATTTATAGGTAAGTACAAAAAAATTTCCTTTTTGCTTACATCACGCATGGAACACAAGGACCATGGTAAAATACCAAAGCATCCACCAAGATTCCAGTTAGGGAAGGAGAAAAGAGGATTTTAGTATTACCTGTTTCTCTTAGTCCATACAGGTTACTGGTAACTCTGAGTAGGCGATCTGCCCCTTTAAGTAGGCAGGAACAATTCTAGAATTGATTGCAGGGGGTGGAGCCTACCTTCCCTCCTTGGCTGCAGCTAGCCAACCAGCTCCAGAAAGATTTGAGACACTAACTATTGACTAGATAGTGGAAGGGAAAGAAGACTCCTGTGAGCAGGACCCAGGAGGACTCCAACGGACTGCCACAGGAGAGCCAAGCATGGTCCTTGACAGGATGGGAGACCAGTAACCTGTATGGACTAAGAGAAAAGGATTTAACAGGTAAGACTAAAATCTTCTTTTCTCTGTCGTCCAATATAGGTTACTGGTAACTCTGGGATGTCCAACCATTGAGTTTCCCAGAGGCGGGAAGTAGGGCAAGGACCAGGCGCAAGGCCCCCAAAGTCACCAGAGCAGAAGGAAGCACCAAGAACTGAAGAAAATCCTAGACAGGCAAAACTGCCTCCAGGATTTTCCTCCCAAAGTTGGCATCAGCTGATGCTAGCTCATCAACACGATAATGCTTTGAAAAGGTGTGAACAGAAGACCAGGTGGCAGCCTTGCACAACTGATCAGCAGAGGACTGATTCTTGCAAGCCCAAGAGGCCCCAATATACCGAGTAGAATGAGCCGTGACCCTGAAAGGGACAGGCTTCTTCCTCAGATCATAAGCCTTACGAGTAGTGGACTTGATCCAAGAAGCAATAGTCACTTTGGATGCAGGTCTTGCTGCCCTAGGACCCTCAGGAATGATGAACAATGAGTCTGATTGCCTGATAGACTCAGTGCGATGTACATAAAACTTTAGAGAACGTACCACGTCTAACAAATGGAGATCCCTCTCCTTTTCAGAGGTGGGGTCAGGGCAGAGAGAGGGCACCACAATCTCCTGATTGATGTTGAACTCCAAAACCACCTTCGGGAGAAACTCCTGAGAGGTGCGAAGCCACGCCTTGTCCTTGTGATACACCAAATAGGGTGGTTTACAGGACAAAGCATGTAACTCCGCAACACAACGGGCTACAACAATCGACAATAGGAGAGCCATTTTCCACTTCAACAGGCATAGAGGAATAGTAGCCAAAGACTCAAATGGAGGGCGCTGAAGAACGCCCAAAACCAAGTTAAGATCCCATGGAGAAGCAGGAATCTTGAAGGCAGGACGAGTATGAGCAACGTCCTGAAAGAAAACCTTGACATCAGGAAGGATGGCAATGCTCCTCTGAAAACAGAGAGAGTAGACGTCTGAACTTTAAGGGAACTCAAACTGAGTCCCTAATCCACACCGTCTTGCAAAAAAGCCAGGACCCTAGGCAGATCAAATTCCTGAGACAGGTCTTTGTCAGCACACCAAGATAGGAAGGTCGACCAGACACTATGGTAGATCTTGGAAGAAACAGGTTTGTGGGCACTGAGAATAGTAGCCACTACACCAGAAAAAAACATCCTCCTTCCACAGGTAACCCTGTAGAAGAAGATCCGGATGGAAAGGGAGCAGGAATGTCTCTGCCACTGACAGATCCAGAAGCTCTGGAAACCAAGTTTGGTGAGGCCAGTACGGAGCAATAAGAATGACTGGACAACGCTCCAGTCATAATTTTCGTAACACCCTGTGCAAAATTGGGTGGGGAGGAAAGATGTAGGCCAGAGGGAATAACCAAGGAATGGACATTGCATCCACCTCCAGAGCTAGAGGGTCTCTATATAGAGAGCAGAACCTCTGAACCTTCCTGTTGTGTCTTGTCGCCATCAGGTCGATGTAAGGAACAATGAGGGTGAACGCCTTTGGGTGTAGCTCCCACTCTCCACTGTTTGTCGACTGAGGAAGTCCGCCAGGAAAGTGTACTGTCGATATGGCAGGAACGTGTTCTTCTGCCCAGGACAAAATAGCTTTGACCTCTAACCAAGCAGCAAGACTTTTTGTTCTGCCCTGCTTGTTGATGTAAGCCACGGCTGGGGCACTGTCGGACTCTACCCAGAGTGCGCATTCTTTCAGCTGGGGAGGAATGGAATATCGGCCCGAAGCTCCAACATGTTGATGAGAAGGAAAGATTCTTCCAGAGACCACTGACCTTGTGCACTCAGGCGACCCAGGGTCGCTCCCCATCTGGAGAGGCTGGCATCCATCGTCAACGTGGTCCAGAAGGAAACTAGGAAGGACTTGTCCTTCAGCAGATAGGAGAAGTCGAGCCACCCTGACAAACTCAGTTCCACATGAAGAGGAAGTGACACCAACCTCTTCAGAAGGTCCGGCTGACCCTTGCACACCTGGATCACAAAACTCTGGAGTTCTCTGGTGTGTGCCATGGCAAACGGTACCACTTCTATGGTGGAAATACATTTACCCACTAGAGATGACAGCTTCTTGGCTGGAACTGGATCTTGAGCCAGGATTGCAGAAACCCTGTGGGTGATCTGGTGAGCCACCTCGTCCGTGAGAAACACCATGTTCTTCTGGTTATAAAAGCAGAGGTCCAGGAAGACCAGACGCTAGGATGGGACAAGATATGATTTGTCCAAGTTGATGATCCACCCGTGATGGGTGAGAGCATGAATGCATTTATGAACCTGCTGATGAAGAAGTTTCGCAGAAGGAGCTTTCAGAAGCAGGTCATCCATGTATGGAGTAACTCTGATGCCGTCTCGGTGGAGGATGGACACTAAGGCTCCCAGGACACAGTTGAAGACCTGAGGAGCTGTCGTCAGACCAAATGGAAGAGATGCGGCTCTCTGGATGAATGGCAATGTGTAAGTACGTGTCCTGAAGATCCAGCGATGCAAGGAATTCCCCCGGGGACATGGCAGCAATCACCATTCGTAGAGACTCTTGGTGATAAAGAGTCCGGATCACAAAGGAATTGAGATCCTATAAATCCAAAATGGGATGACAACTGCCGTCCTTCTTGGATACCATAAAGAGGTTTGAGTAAAAAACCCATACCTCTGTCCTGAACTGGAACCAGCTACAGAATGTCCTTGACCAGAAGAGCCTAAACAGCGCCGTCGAATAGACAGCGTTTCTCTGCGTCTTGAGGTGCATTAGAAGGAAGGAAGCGAAAAGGAGGAAGAGAGACGAAAGGGATCCTGTACCCTTCCATCACCACCTGTAAAACCCATGGGTCCGTCACTGAATCCTCCCAAATGCTGTGATAGTGACGCAGACGACCACCCACAGCAAAGTGTGGACCCGGGTTCGGTGAGTCATGCCGAATAAGGCTTAGAAGCCTTGGGCTTGGAGGAGACCTTGGGCTTTCATTGTTGTTTGGGCTTGGAGGAGGTACTCAGAGCTGAGGGAACTGTCTGGTTCGCTGGATGTGTCTCATTCTGAAAGGAATGAAAATACCTTTTACGCTTAAGCAGCGTTTTCTTTCTAGGAACTAAGGGTAGAAGTGTACTCTTACCCCCTGTAGCCTCACTGAGCAGATCCTTAAGATATGGCCCAAACAAAGAAGTGCCTTGAAAAGGCAAGGAGAGCAATGCTTTCTTAGAAGCAGTATCAGCAGACCAGATCTGGAGCCAAAGAGCCTGTCTGGCAACCACAGACATGGTGGAAAACCTAGCCCCCAAACGGATGGCATCAAATAAGGCAGAAGAAACATAGTGCTGTGCCTCAGAAACGTTGACAAGGATGCACAACTTATCCAAAGTAGGAGCACCCTGATGGACAGCAAGAGTGAGCTGTTCAGTCCTGACTGCAATGGCCTGGTTCACCCATGCTGCTGCGAATGCTGGAAGCATGGCAGAACCAGCAGTGGCAAAGATGGACTTGAGGGAGACCTCAAGTTTCTCGTTAGTCCAGTCCTTTAGAGCAGACGCATCAGACACTGGCAATGCAGTAGACTTGGATACCCTGGAAATAGAAGCAGCCACTTTAGGAAGATGAACCCACTGAGCAAGCTTGGCAAATTTCTTGGAGACAGAAGGTTTCCTGTCCGGAGGCTTCCACTCTTTGGACACAAGGCAGTCAAGAGTGGGGTTAGGTGGAAAGCAAGTAAGGGGCTTTTTAGGCTCCTGAAATACATCAGAAGGAACCTCCTGCACTAAGGGAAGGTTTAGGGTATTTAAAACAGCCCTGATCAGGTCCTCAGCCGAGGGCTCAGGATCAGCCTCAAAAGGGTCACAAAAAAACTGAAAGGAGCCCACAGCAGAACATTCCTCAACATCTGAATCCACCAGCAACTCTTGCACCCAAACTGCATGGCTGGAGGTCCCTTGGAGACTCTCAGGGACATCAGAACATGCTAGGCATAAAGGACTTGAGAATTCTCTAGGTAACCCTGAAAGACAGGAAGAGCAATGCGCAATAGGGGATACAGAGACCCCAGCATCCTTAGTCTTAGGTCCGGCCCCAAGCTCCAACGGTATAGACATTCTCACAGTGTCAATCTCCTGATTAATGTGGAACTCAGAAACCACCTTTGGGAGAAACTTCTGAGAAGTGCGAAGCACCGCCTTGTCCTTGTGAAACACCAAAAAGGGTGATCTACAAGACAGAGCATGCAACTCCATGACACGGCGAACGGACACGATTGCAAGGAGAAAAGCCATTTTCCAAGTCGGCATGCGTAGAGGTATAGTAGCCAAAGACTCAAAGGGAGGGTGTTCAAGGATGCCCAAAACCAAGTTAAGATCCCAATGAGGAACGGGAGTCTTAAAAACAGGACGAGTATGAGCAACGCCCTGGAAGAAAATCTTGACATCAGGAAGAATTGCAATGCGCCTCTGAAAGAAAACAGAGAGCGCAGATGTCTGAACCTTAGGGGAACTGAAACTGAGGCCCTTAACCGCACCTTCCTACAGGAAGGCCAGGGCCGTAGCAAGATCAGAATCCTGAGATAGGTCCCTATCAGCACACCAAGAGAGAAAGGTCGACTAGACTTGATGATAGGCCTTAGAGGAAATAGGCTTGCGTGCACTAAGCATAGTAGCCACCACACCAGAAGAAAAACCCTTCTTCCTCAGTATTGAGGATTCAATTTCCAAGATGTCAAAGCTAGACGATGGGCATCCTCCTTCCACAGGTAACCCTGTAAAAGAAGATCTGAATGGCAAGGGAGCCAAAATGGCTCCACCACTGAGAGATCCAGAAGCTCTGGAAACCAAGCCTGCCGAGGCCAGTACGGAGCAATCAGAATGCCTGGACAGTGCTCCAGTCTCAGTTTCCTTATCACCATGTGCAACATGGGAATAGGAGGAAAGATGTAAGCCAGAGGAAATAACCAAGGAATGGACATGGCATGCACTGATAGAGCAAGAGGACCCCTCCAGGGAGAGCAAAACGTCAGAATCTTCTGGTTGTGTCTTTTCGCCATCAGGTCGATTCATGGAAGACCCCACCTCTGAACAATCAGGTTGAACACCTCTGGATGCAATTTCCACTCTCTGCTGTCCACTGTGTGTCGACGTGGAAGTCTGCCAGGACGTTTTCTATGTGAACTGCGGATATGGCAGGAACATGCTCTTCTGCCCAGGACAAAATAGCTTTAACCTCTAACCAAGCTGCAAGACTTCTTGCTCCGCCTTGCTTGTTGATGAAAGCCACTGCCGTGGTGTTGTCAAACTGGACCCGGACCGAGCAGTCCTCCAACTGGCGCGTCCAGTGACGAAGGCATGAAATATCAACCGAAGCTCCAATGGGATGGGAAGGAGAGATTCCTCCGGAGACCACGTCCCTGGGCATTCAGGTGACCCAAAACCGCTCCCCAGCCTGATATGCTGGCATCCGTCGTCACCATGGTCCAGAAGGACACCAGGAAGGGCTTGCCCTTCAGCAGATTGGAGAGGTTGAGCCACCATGACAGACTCAGTTCCACATGAAGAGGGAGGGACACTGACATCCTCAGGAGGTCCGGCTGACCCTTGCACACCTGGATTACAAACCTCTGGAGTTCCCTGGTGTAAGCCATGGCAAACGGGACTGCTTCTATGGTGGAAATGAACTTCCCCACTAGAGAGGACAACTTCTTGGCTGGGACTGGATTGAGAGCCAGGACAGACTGAAACCCTGTGGGCGATCTGGTAAGCCACCTCGTCCGTGAGAAACACCATGCTCTGCTGAGTGTCGAAGAGAAGGCCCAGGAAGACCAGTTGCAGGGATGGGACAGGATCCGACTTATCCATGTTGAGGTCTGCATGAATGCAAACCTGAACCTGCTTATGAAGGAGTTCTGGATAAGGGGCTTTAAGAAGCAGGTCGTCCATGTATGGAGTGACTGATGCCGTTCCGATGGAGGACGGACACTAAGGCTCCCAGGACACGACTGAAGACTTGAGGAGCTGTAGTCAGACCAAAGGGAAGAGCAGAAAACTGAAAATGCCCTTGGTCTCATGCAAATCTGAGGTACTGCTGGCTCTCTGGATGAATGGAGTTTTGCAGATATGCGTCCTGAAGATCCAGGGAAGCAAGGAATTCTCCAGGGAACATGGCAGCAATCACCGTGCTTAGGGACTCCTCGTGTAAGGAGTCTGGTCCACAAAGAGTTCAGATCCTTCAGGTCCAAAATTGGATGACAGCTGCCGTCCTTCTTGGAAACCACAAACAGGTTTGAGTAAAAACCCAAATCCTTGTCCTGAACGGGAACTGGTTTCAGAACCTCCTTGTCCAGAACGGCCTGGATGGCACCGTTGAACAGACGGTGTTTCTCTATGCCTGAAGCATGTGAGAAGGGAAAAATCGTAAGGGAGGAAAAGAGGTGAAAGGGATCTTCCACCACCACCTGCAAAACCCATGGGTCCACCACTGAGACCTCCCTTACGCTGTGGTAGTGGCGCAGATGGCCACCCACATCAGAGTGGGGACCTGGGTTTGGTGAGTCATGCCGAAGAAGGTTTGGAGGCCTTGGGCTTGGTGGAGGCCTTAGGCTTCCATTGTTGTTTGGGCTTGGAGAAGGAACGCGGAGCTGAGGGAACCACCTGGTTCGGCTGGCGTGTCTCAGTCTGGAAGGAACGAAAAAGCTGATTCCGCTTGACAGGCATCTTCTTCCAGGAAACCATAGGCAGGAGTGTACTCTTGCCCCCTGTGGCCTCACTAATCAGATCCTTAAGGTCTGGCCCAAACAGAAAAGTGCCCTGAAAGGGCAAGGAGAGCAATGCTTTCTTAGAAGCAGTGTCAGCAGACCAGATCTTGAGCCAAAGAGCTCATCTGGAAACCACACACATGGTGGAAACCCTTGCCAACAAATGGATGGCACCAAACAAAGCAGAAGATACATAGTGCTGAGCTTCAGAAATGTTGGCAAGTAGCCGTAACATATCAGGAGTAGGAGCTCCCTGATGAACAACAAGTGTGAGCTGTTCCGTCCAAACCACAATGGCCCTATTCACCCAGACCGCAGCAAACACTGGGAGTAGGGAAGTACCAGCAGTGTCAAAAATGGACTTGAGGGAGACCTCAGGTTTTTTGTCAGTCCAGTATTTAACAGCGGAAGCATCAGCAACTGGCAAAGCAGTAGACTTAGAAACCCTAGAAACAGGGGCATCCACCTTGGGGGGATGAACCCACTGAGCTAGTGCCTCATCTGAAAAGGGGTAAAGCTTGGCAAATTTCTTGGAGACAGAAGTTTTTCTGTCCGGAGACTTCCACTCATCAGACACTAAATGGTCAAGAGTGGGGTTAGGTGGAAAACAAGTATTGGGCCTCTTAGGCTCCTGAAATACATTAGAGGGGTCCGAAGAAACCTCTGGATCACGAACCTCTGAAGTTCTCTCGTGTGAGGCATTGCAAATGGAACTACCTCCATTGTGGATATGAACTTCTCCACTAGAGAGGTTAACTTCTTTTCCAGGACTGGATCGCAAACCAGGACTGCAGATACTTTGTGGGTGATCTGATGAACCACCTTGTCCGTGAGGAAGACAAGCCAACCTGAGGTACTGCCAGCTCTCCGGATGGATGGCTATATGCAGATAGGCATCATGAAGGTCCAGAGAAGCAAGAAATACTCCAGGACACATGCCTCCAATTACTGTCCTTAGAGACTCCTGGTGATAATGAGTTTTCAGCACAGAGAAATTGAGATCCTTGAGGTCTAAGATCGGAGGGCAGCTGCAGTCCTTGGAAACCACAAACAAGTTAGAATGGAAACCTGAAGCCTTTTCCAACTCAGGAATCAGTTCCTGGACCTCCTTGTCCAAAAGGGTCTGAATGGTACTGTTGAAAAGACGGCACTTTTCTACTCCCTGAGGAGTGTGAGAAGGAAAGAACCTGAAAGGAGGTGAAGGTGATTCTGTTCCCCTCTGAGACGACCTGTAAATCCCATGGATCTGCCACAGTGTCTGTCCAGACACTGAGGAATTGGCGCAGACAGCCACCCACTGGTGTGTGGGGTCCGGCGAGTCATGCCGAAGAAGGTTTGGAGGTCTTGGGCTTGTTGTAGTACTGCTTGGGCCTCCACTGCTGTTTGGGCTTGGAGGAGGAATGCGTAGCCTGGGGAACCGCCTGGGATGTGGCGCGAGTCTCAGCCTTAAAAGGACGAAAAATCCAATTCCGTCTGACCTGAGGTTTCGTCTTAGAAACTAAGGGGAAGAGGTTGCTCTTGCCCCCAGTGGCCTCATTGATGAGGTCCTTAAGCTCCGGCCCAAATAATGACATTCTCAAAAAGGGCAATGAGAGTAAGAACTTCTTAGAGATGGTATCCACAGACCAGATCTTAAGCCAGAGAGCCCTCTCTGGCAACCATGGATAAGGCAGAAACACTAGCAACCAAACGAATAGCATCAAAGATAGCTGCAGAAACATAATGCTGAGCTTCAGAAATGTTGGCCAAGAGCCGCAACAAGTCAGCGGTAGGAGCACCCTGACGTACTGCCATAGTAAGCTGTTCAGTCCAGACAGCAATGGCCCTGTTCATCCAAGCATCGGAGAATGACGGACATAGGGATGTGCCTGAAGTAGCAAAGATGGCCTTCAGAAAAGCCTCAAGCTTCCTATCAGACCAATCTTTAAGAACAGAAGTGTCTGCTACAGGCAGAGCTGTGGATTTAGAGAGTTTGGAAACAGAGGCATCCACCTTAGGGGGATGAGCCCACTGAGCCATGTACAGAGAAGAGGTACTGTCCCCGTATGTCCGAAGTCTGTATCTAATAAAGAATTGATGATTTTACATACACCTATTTGTATCCTTGATGTATTGACGTGGTGCACCTATCACATTTTTGTCTAGTATACATTGGGGCCATGGAAGAACACCTATGGTAGCACACGCTAAGGTGGATCAATAGTGTATTTACAATCAAGGTATCACAGATTAGCAGTTTTATCCACAGATAGAAAATGCATTTTCACTGCATGGGGCAGCAGAGCATGAAGGGCATAAATTACCTGAGTATTCTCTAGGATGCCCTGCTTGACATGAGGAGCAATGGGGGTCACAGGCACCCCAGTATACTTAGTCTTAGGCCTAGCCCCAAGTCCCAACGGGTCTGACATCCTAACAGGGTATAAACGTCTGAAAGTATTAGGTAAAACCCAAATACAGTGTCTTAGATGACATTTTCACCCCAGAAATAGAGAATATGCACTTAACTGGAAGGCGAAAGGTTAATCTGCTGAGGCGAGAAGGAGAGTCCAAGCCCTGAGTAGGATACTTGTGAAAGGAACGGAGAAAATGGCGTCCGTGACAACAGCCAATCAGAAATGACTGCGCGAAACGGGTGCTCATGGGAAATGTAGTTTCCCTTCATGTACCCCAAAAACAGTGCCCGAAGCCCCCAAAAGACGTTAACAGAATGAGCCGCCTCTGAAACTGCTATGTTGAGCGGTTGCAGAGATATTTCCCAAAGTGTAAAGTCCCATAGACGTAAACGGAGCATGGCATCTATGTGGTAAAGTGCGCCTTAAAAATGCAGAACTCAATGCAAAAAAAGCAAAAGGAGTCTAAAAGTAGAAAAACACATAGGAATCACCAGAATAAAAGTAATTAACACTGAACTCTGTAGGGAAAGTGTAATAACCCCCATAAAAGTGGTTAAAATGGCCCACAAAGGGTAAACTTACCATATAAACTTCAGTGATCCAAACCCCAACGGACATACATATAAACCCAATGAATGCAGGAGTATGTATTAGGGACTCCAAAGGAGACCCCTGTGTGGAGGGGAAGCGTGGGACAAGTGGATCTCACCACTAAAATGGTAGCTTGCCTTTTTAGCAGGTCTTCTGTCTTCAGATTACCATTTGTAAAGAAGAAGCCTCAGTGGGCTTCTCCTAGGGAAAAAACATGCTACAAAAGATTTTCCCCTCTGGGCTGGAAGGTCCACATCAGCACCTGGGAACTGAGCACTCCGTCACTGGGACATCAGTAATGGTAATCCGCCTAATGGTGGGTATTCCATATATAACAGAAAACAGACAAATATAACTAAAAACTATAATAGAACTGTTCTCATGCCTTGCTTGATCAAGGAACAAATCTTACTGGAGGGGATTGGCTGGGAACCAGCTAGAAGAGGAGGACGGTTCCACCCTGCACTTCTTTTTAAGAATTGTTCCTGTCTATTTAAAGGGGAGGTCACCTTCCCAATGTTACCAGTAACCTACATTGGACGATAGAGAAAAAGGGCTCAAAAGTAGCCTTCTGAAGCACTCACAGAACAAGGTTCAAATCCCATGGAGAAGTGGGATTCTAAATTACATGGCAGGCATAGGCCACCTCATAGACAAAAGTGTGTACATTATGTAGTAAGTCAATATGTCTCATGAAAAGGACAGAAAAGAGGATTTTAGTCTTATCTGTTAAAGCCTTTTCTCTTAGTCCATACAGGTTACTGGTAACTCTGGGAGGCGATCCGCCCCTTTAAGCAGGCAGGAATATTTCTCTAAATGTATGCAGGGGGTGGAGCCTCCCTTCCCTCCTAGGCTGCAGCTTAGCCAACCAGCTCCAGAATGATTTGAGACACTAAATGTTGACTAGATAGTAGAAGAGAAGAAGACTCCTGTGAGCATGCCCAGAAGGAGAGCCAAGCATGGTCCCTTGACAGGGTGGGAGACCAGTAACCTGTATGGACTAAGAGAAAAGGATTTAACAGGTGAGACTAAAATCCTCTTTTTTCTGTTGTCCAATACAGGTTACTGGTAACTCTGGGATGTCCAACAATTGAGTTCCCCAGAGGCGGGAAGAAGGCAAGGACCAGGTGCAAGGCCCCCAAAGTCACCAGAACCTCTATGAACCAACTGGTCAGAGAAGCCCACCAAAACTAAAGTGTCAGACACTGAACAAGGGAAAAACACCCCAGGAACTGTTACACAGCATGCTGAACTAGTGACAACAGGGCTCAACAGTAAAGGAAGCACTAAAAATCTGAGAAGATCCTAGACAGGCAAGACTGCCTCCAGGACCTTTCTTCCAAAGCTGGCATCAGCTGAAGCCAGCACATCCACACGGTAGTGCATCGAAAAGGTGTGCACAGAGGACCAAGTGGCCGCACTGCACAGCTGATCAGCAGAAGCCTGATTCTTATAGGCCCAAGAGGCCCCAATAGACCTAGTGGAATGAGCCGTGACCAGAAAGGGAACATGCTTATTCCTCAACTTGTGGGCTCTACGAATAGTGGACTTGATCCATGACGCAACAGTCACTTTGGACGCCGGCCTTCTTGCCCTAGGACCCTCAGGAATGACGAACAGAGCGTCTGATTTCCTGACAGACTAAGTGCGATGGACATATAACTTGAGACAACGCACCACATCCAACAAGTGGAGATCTCTCTCCTTGTCAGAGGAGGGGTTAGGGCAGAAAGAGGGCACCACAATCTCCTGATTGATGTGAAACTCGGAGACCACCTGAGGTAAAAACTCCTTGGAGGTGCGAAGTACCACCTTATCCTTGTGAAACACCAGACACAGTGATAGATCTTGGAAGAAACAGGCTTACGGGCACTAAGCATAGTAGTTGAGATCCTTCAAATCCAAAATAGGGCGACATCCGCCGTCCTTTTTGGCTACCACAAAGAGATTCGAGTAAAACCCCGAACTCCTGTCTTAAAGGGGAACTGGCTCCAGGACATCCCTCTCCAGAAGAGCCTGATCAGCGCAGTTGAACAGATGACGTTTGTCAGCGTCTTGCGGAGTACGAGAAAGATGAAAGCAAAAGGGAGGAAGAGAGTAGAAAGGGATCTTGTATCCCTCTGTCACCACTTGTAAAACTCATGGGTCCGAGACAAAATCTTCCCAAATCCAGCGAAAAAGTTGCAGACGACCACCCACAGCGGGATGCGGACCCGGGTTCGGTGAGTCATGCCGAAGCAGTCTTGGCAGCCTTGGGCTTTGAGGCAGTCATGGGCTTCCATTGCTGTTTGGGCTTGGAGGAGGAACGTGGAGCTGACAGAACCTCCTGGTTCGTTGAACGTGTCTCAGTTTGAAAGGAACGAAAGGACCGGTTGCGTTTAAACTGCAACTTCTTCTTAAAGACCAAGGGCAGGAAAATACTCTTACCCCCCCCTTGGTCTCACTAATCAGTTCCTTAAGATCAGGCACAAACAAGGAGGTACCCAGAAAAGGAAAAGATAGTAAGACTTTCTTGGAAGCAGTGTCAACAGACTAGATCTTGAGCCAAAGAGCACGTCTGGCTACCACAGAAGTAGTAGAGGCCCTCGCCATCATGCGGACGGCATCAAAAGCAGCAGCAGATACATAGTGTTGCACTTCAGAGATATTGACAAGAAGACGCAATTTCTCTGAAGTAGGCGCTGTAGTGAGTTGTTCAGTCCAGACTGCAATAGCCCAGTTAACCCACGCAACAGCAAACGCTGGACGCATAGCGGTACCAATAGAAGCAAAAACGGACTTGAGGGAAACCTCAAGTTTCTTGTCAGTCCAGTCATGCAGCGCAGAAGTGTTAGAGACAGGTAAAGCAGTAGATTTAGATAGTCTAGATATGGGAGCGTCCACTTTAGGGAGATGAACCCATTTAGCCAGCTTAGCTTCAGAAAAGGGATAAAGCTTAGCAAATTTTCTGGACACAGAAGCAGACTTGTCCGGAGATTTCCAAGCCTCAGAAACCAAACGGTCAAGAGTGGGGTTAGGAGGAAAATAAGTAAGGGGCTTAGCGGGCTCCTTAAAAACATCAGAAGGAACCTCCTGGACCAAGGGAATGTTGAGTGTGGTTAATACAGCCCTGATCAGGCCATCAGTGGAGGGTTCAGGATCAGCTTCAAAGGGATCCCCAAAGGACCTAGAAGACTCCAAAACAGTACCATCCTCAACATCTGAATCTAGCAACAATTCTTCCTCAGAAGAATCTGACACATCAGGTGCCCCCTGTGGTTTAGGCAGGGAAGACCTGATAGTAGAGGGGGTCTGCCACATTTGAAGTGCCCCCTGTATTTGGGATGGAAAGAGTTGTAATGTGGACCTAAGGTCCCTAGTCACAGCCTTAAACTCTTGCACCCAATAGCATGGCTGGAAGTCCCTGGGTTGCTGTCCAGAACTTCAGAACATGCTGGGCATAAATGACCAGAGAACTCTCTAGGTAGCCCTGTGTGACAGGAACAGCAATGCGCAATGGAGGATACTGATACCCCAGCTTTCTTAGTCTTAGGTCTAGCCCCTAGCTCCAGCAGTATAGACATTCTCACAGTGTCAAAATAACCAACTGTACAGTAAATCACCCAATTGTAGTGTGTAAGATTAAAGTTTCACCCCAGAAATGCTAAATATAGACTTATCTGGCAGGCGAAGGGTTAATCTGCAGAGGAAAGAAGGAGAGTCCAAGCCCTGCTTAGGATACTCTCTGAGAAAAGTTCACAAAATGGTTGCCGCAACGGGAGCCAATCAGAAAAAAGGCGTGAAGCAAGCGCTCATGAATTGTAGTTTTTCCCAAAAAGTACCCCAAAGCAGTGCCCGAAGCCCCCCAACACACTTGAACTATAAACCGGATGATAGAGCAAGGGTAGACAATTAAAATGAGCCCACTCTGAAGTTGCTATGTGAAGTGGTTGCAGAGATACGTCCCAAACAGTGTTGTCCCATAGAAAGTAAATTGAGCAATGGCATCTATGTGGTAAAGCGCGCCTTAAAGGTGCAGTACTCAATTCTAAGAAAAGTTAAAGTAAACGTTAAAAACATGTAAAACATACATGAAACATGTGCATTCTTAGAAAACACTAACCCAGTAGGGAAAGTGCCAGAAAACCCCCCAAAACCATGCCAAACCAGCAGACAAAGGGATAAGTTACCACATAAACCTGCTCCAAATACCCAAACAGATATACAAATATACCCAATGAGTGCAGGAGTGCACAATGAGAACTCTCAAACACAAGCCCAGCAAAGGGGCACTGTGGGACAAGTGCACCTGCAGCACTCAAAGGGTAGCTCACCTTTCCTGCAGATCTTCTGTCTTCAGATTACCAAGCAAGAATTACCTCAAGCTTTTTTTCAGATTACCTCAGGTTTTTTTTTCAGATTACCATGCAGCAAGAATTACCTCAAGCTTTTACCCCTCAGGGCTTAAGATCCACCAAAAAGCACCTGGATACTGAGCTAGGCACATTGTAGGGCATTTGTCAGTCATAGTAATCAGCCTAATGGTGGTATTCCATATCTGACAGAAAATAAAAAATAAACTAAAAATATTCTCCACCTGGTGTTGCAGCATCGAGGAACAAATCATTCTAGAGCTGGTTGGCTAAGCTGCAGCCTAGGAGGGAAGGGAGGCTCCACCCCCTGCATACATTTAGAGAAATGTTCCTGCCTACTTAAAGGGGCAGATCGCCTCCCAGAGTTACCAGTAACCTGTATTGGACGACAGAGAAAGAGAGGATATCTGAACTAAGATTAAACCCTTTACTGTAGGTCAAAAAATGTTTCCACCCTGATCCTTACACCACATATAAAGCAGGAACCGTACCCCGTGATATGACTTGGAGGAGACTGGCTTTTGAGCCTATGACATGGTAGCAATGACAGAGTCAGAAAAAACTTATTTTCAAGATGCTGGCCTCAAAAGCCAAGCTGTTATAGTCAACATCTCCACATGTGGATGACACAGAGGACCTAGAGACAAAAGGTTAGGACATGGTGGGAGCTGAAAAATCCACCGCAGATAGTCTGAGAATATCTTAAAACTAGGCCTGAAGTGGCCAGAACAGTGCACTGAGAATGACAAACAGCCTGCTCCAGCTAAAGGGAACATCTACTCCAGAGGAAAACGCCTTGGAATGACCAATGCTTCAACCTGTAGAGCTAAAGGATCCCAAGACCTGTCATGGAACTGACAAACCTTGCGATTCAGCTGAGAGGCCATGAAGTCCAAAGGGAGACCCCCTTGATGAACTATGGATCAATAGCAGGTGGGGTAGGCCACTGGGACAAGGCTTCAGCTGGGAAAAGATAAAAACTGGAAATTCTTTTATTAAGGAAGAGTCTCCTATCAGGGGTCAAATACTCTTCCAGGATATCCCAGTCCAGAGAATGATGGGGAAGAAAAACGGGTGATTCCTTTTTGCATCATTGGAAGATTTCTTTTGAGGAAAACTCTGTATCAGAAGGCTCAGAGACCCGCAAATTCTCTAAAACAGCTATGATAAGCCCCTCAACCGAGAAGCAAGTGCCTTATTCATTGGCATTCTCAAAAGACTGGGAAGAATCCATGTCCTCTCTATCAGTGTCAAGCTACTCTGCGGAGCAGTCTCCAACCAACTGAGATTGGTCCCAAAAGACAGGGTTAATACGCCTGATGGGAGGCACAGAGCTCCAAAAAGTGACAACCCCTTGAAGAGAGACAAACAAAGACAGAGTCTTAACCCAAACTAGCTCTTTTTCTGCAGTGGAAGGCCCCGGAGGAGTAGTAGGGGTCATAGTGCAAAAGGGACATATGCTTCCTGAGGATTCCTGTGGAAGCCCAGTTTAGTATGAGGGACCACATGCTAGAGGGGTTAACAGCTCCCAACCGGTGTTTATAAATCTTCCTTGCAGATGCAGGACTTTTTCCATGGTGTGACTGGCTGAATTACATTTTTAATTTTAAGTATATCAGACATTTTAGTTTAGATGTCCCCCTCCTTTTTTGGGAGGGGTGGAGAAGTGGAAACTGATGGCTTCCTTCAACACTGATGGTGCCAATACTGTATTCTTAAAGAATTAGAGATTATTTTTAATTAAGGATAGTGTTTAAATGTCATACCATACATTGGAAACCAATATTTTACTTTGCACCTCTATTGAGCTGTACAATTCTACGCTACATCAACATATAGATGTGAAGCAACCATCTCTCCCCTAATTGAATAATAGTGGGTCGAAAAAGAGTATAAAGAAAAACCTTTTGTTATTATATTGATTTTAGAATAGTGAATAAAATTAATATATTTTGACCAGATGCTCACAAAGAGCCATCTGCTCTTTAAGCCCTCAAAATGTTTTGTAAACATTGTGCAGTACGATTATTTTCATGTGGTAAGCCTTTGAACAGAATTAAAGCCTTACCAGTACATAGAGGGCAAGCAGTATACTGCAACTCTAAAATGGAAGAAAAAGTAATTTCTTCCCACAGGAATTTTCAGAGAAAATCAGCAGTTTCCCACAAAAAAATCCCTCCCACAGAAAAAGAACACTTCCACCTTTTCACCACTGCCACCGAATTTCCTGAGAGCATTCCCATTTTTCATCTATGCTCTTTCTATATGTAAAGGTTTTCCCTGTACTTCTGTCCTCAACTGCAATGCCACTCCTGCTGAGGGCTGAAGTGGAGAAATCAACAGCTGAAAGCAAAAGTTGTTAGTAGGCTGAGTTCTACAGATAGCATGTTGCCATCTATTGTTTGTGTAAAAAAACACATGAGCAGTGGATAGCCGGATCCTATCTAGGCACATCCTCATTGAGATCCCACCTGAAGTGCAACCACAGATCTGAAAAAATGTTAGCAGGGTGCAACACATGACATCAGTTCTTCAATATCTCTGTTTTCAACATAACAAAAGGGCAGCATATCAACCAACGATATTTTTTCCATTCTACAGATTTATTTGGGATTATTATTGTGCAGTTGTTTACTTCTTCCTAAGAACTAAGTAAGTGTGGGATGGCAGCAAATAGAAGAACTATGTAGCTTAATTCTTGTAACTGCATGACTAGTGGTGGTAAATACTGGAAGTAAAGGATCTTGTCACCCCCAACTAATACAGTCATTCTCCTGTGTGGCTTGCATTTAAACAACAGCAGTAAGAGACATTGGTATTATGGTCTTATGTGTTCCTTGTCCCTGAGCACTTTTAGGAATGCTTTTACTACTGCCAGTCATGGCACCTCTGATGTGTCTCCCAATCGGTTCTGTGGTTGCGCTTCAGGTGGGATCTCAATGAGGATGTGCCTAGATAAGATCCAACTATCCACTGCTCATGTTTTTTTACACAAACAATAGATAGCTACATGCTTAGCTTTTCAACTGTGAGTAAGGTATCAACATTCTGTAGGTTATATTGATCATGGGATTCATGAAGGATTACTACTACTAGAGGGGCTAGACTAGCAGCAGGGCCAGCCCTTACGTGGGTCCCGGTGGGGCCACAGACCAGGCTGCACTCTTGCCGCCCCAAGGCATGTTATTTCATGCGCAGCGTCTCCCCACTACCGGCACTGATGACGGCTGGGACCGTGTCACATGCGGAGACGCCGTGTGGAGCATGCTGGGGTTTTCTTCCTCTGTTCGGAGGCCAGTGCAAGTTTAAAACTGGCGCCCAGACTGAAATCACAGTATGCAACACGCTGCATCTCCGCATGTGACACGGTCCCGGCTGGCATCAGTGTGGGCAGTGGGGAGACTGAGTAAAAAGCAGGAGAAGAGCCAGACAAGCAGAGAAGAGAGGGAGCGAGCCAGATGGAGAAGAGAAACAGGAAAGGGGGGGGGGGAGAAAGACACAAGGGGTCAAAAGAAGGGAAAAGAGAGGCACAAGGGGTGAAAAAAGGAACAAGGGGTGAAAAAGAGGCACATGGGATGAAAAGAGGGTGAAAGAGAGGCACAAAGGGTGAAAAGAGGGGAAAAGAGAGGCACAAGGGGTGAAAAGAGGAGGCACAAGAGTTGAAAAGAGAGGCACAAGGGGTGAAAAGAGAGGCACAAGGGGTGAAAAGAGGCAAGGGGGGAGAAAGAGGTACAAGGGGTGTAAAAAGGCAAGGGGGAGAAAGGTACAAGGGGTGTAAAAAAACACTACAGTTCTATGTGGTTTTAGGGGCAGGAGAGGGGTTAATATAATTAAGGATGTGGCGTGTTTTGGTGGGCGTGGCTAGGGTGTGCAGGGGGGGGTGGAGCATTTCATCCTTGGACCCAGGCAGCACAATGTCTTGGGCTGGCCCTGACTAGCAGTAGGTGTCATTGGAGGTGCACTTTCAACGCAGCAGAAGCACTCAACATAGCTGGGCCTGTGGATGTTGATGATGACCTGTATGTGCCTGCTTACTCAACAATAATGTGTGTGTGTTCGAAGGGGCTTTGACTTTGAAGTTGTGACAACGATGATAACTGGCATGATACTTGTGTATATTAGGCATCTTTACTTTTCAAAGTCAGAGTTTCCAATTTATCTCACAATGTTTAATAAACAGGAATAGTGCTCTATCCAGTGGTGAAAGATTGAGCCTTTTCCTTTCACTTAAATTTATGACCATATCATCAACACTCTCACTCTCTACTTCATCTGTATCAGAAGAAGGGGAGGACGGTGGAGGGACATATTCCAGATCAACATAATCATCAGCACCATGCACCTCCTCCCACTACTTTCCTTTCCATCTAGACATTTTTGAAGTCTCAAACAGTTTCTCTTTACTTCATTACCACATCCATGCATTCCTCCTACACCTTTACCAGTACCCCTGCCCCTATGTTGCGGTTCCCAGAAAAGTTCAGGAGTCAGTACGGTATAGTTAAATGCAATTTATTGATAGTAGGTAGGAAAATATATACAATAGTAACAAGCAGAGGGTTACAAGCCAGTGAGCACAGTTGGCTTGTCAGGCTTGACTACAATGCTAGATACTAGGCCTCAGCCACTGGTAGTCTCTACCGGAACCAGGAACAGAACAGGAGCAGGAACTGGGTCAGGAACAGGTACACAGGATCTTGATCCGAAGTGGAAGATGTACCGACGCACGCCTGCCGTCAGTAAGGAGAGGACTCTGACTCAGCCTGCAGACAGAGAGGAAGTAGATAGCTGACTCACGCCTGCAGTCAGTATCAGAGCTAGTCTACCAGAGCCCCAGGTCTGCAATAGGTTGGATGTCTGCTAGGTAAAGGAGCAAACGTAAGAGTATTCAGACAGAGCCACAAGTCAGCACCAGAGGGGGTTGTCAGACAAGCCAGGTCATGCACAGTTCAGGTACTCAGTCAGAGCCACAGGTCTGCACCAGGTTGGATGTCCACTAATAGGAATACGCAAAAGAATAGTCAGACAGAGCCAGGTTGGATAGAAGACTAGCCAGGTCATACACAGAGCCCAAGGTAAGAGAACTGCTAAGCACAACAAAGTAAGGGCAACTGAGTCAGGACTCAGTCTGCCTTTTAAACCCCTCCACAGGGGTAGGAGGAGCAGCTGAGAGGGATTAAGTAGGTAGGAGGAGACTACAGGAAGCAAACACATAAAACAGAGGCCTGCTGCATGCTCGAAGCCTCGTGCCTGTAGATGATGCTGAAACTTGCTAGAAATAATGAAAGTGTTGATTTTTTTTTTTACAAACAGAATTGGAGTGATGTTTTGCCCATCTCAAAATAATATATCATGTACAACTCTTGTCTTTTTTTTTTAATGGCCCCTGTAACTGTCGAAAAACAAAAACACATGCACACTCATTGCAACCACAAGCAAATTCTTCTCCTCCTCTTTGCCTATACTTCATGTAGCTTCAAGTATCTAGTGACAACATTTAAGAAGCAGATTTATTTCTCTCCTAACTTGACTGCCATACTAGTTTTTACAGTACAGTTCAGGATGAGGTTGGATCTGTTAACTTTAGAATCAGCAGTTTTCAATAAAGGACAAAGTGCGTGCACAGCATCTGCTGCAGGCATACAGCCTCACCACACCTCTCCACACCTATTCTTTTCCTGTTCTTCTTGCAGTTGTAGGAGTGAGTATCAAGTACATTGATTGTGCCTCTCTCTCAGGTATGTGATGACCTTTTATCGCTCTACAAAGTATTTGTGTCTCAGACAGGAACCTTACAGAATATAGAAAAACAAAAACAAAGGAGGCTAACTAAACTTTTGTTCTTTGATAAAGCGGCACTTAGCCATGAAAAGCATAAGAGAGCCTATTTTTATTGTGTCTCAAATATTTGATACAGTGTTTACATACCATTAAAAGTTTGAAGAGGAACTTTTTTGTGCAGCTGTTGTTTTTCACAGAGACGGGAATATATTCTCCGTAATCCAGTTTATCAGACTTGCTGATAACACCTGCCTGACATTGCTACTTTGTGAGTATAACTCTCAGTATATATCTTTATATACTGAGTTACACTATTTGGGTGCCTCCTTTGTTTTTCTTTTTCAATATTCTGTATTGACGTGGCTGGGGAGAGAGTGTTGAAGGATAGCAGCCACAGATTATTACTTGAATATACTGTGACTGGGTAGAGTAACTTATCCCAGAGGCCCTTTTAGCTGGTTTTGGAGCAGGCCATCTTCCAGCCACCAATTTTGTGAGTAGGCACCAAACCGGTGTTGGTGGTGGTCAAGCAAAGTCTTCTGTTGATTTGCACAGGAGGCGTCCCTGTTTCTTGTCTCCTATTTGTTTTTCTGCAGATAGGAACCTTCATCACCTGCCTGTCTGACTGTTACTGACTGAAATCCTATCACAGGAGGATGTAGCTGCTAAGGGCTGAAAGGATTTCTCGGGTGGCAGGGTGTCCAGCCTATACTGTACATTAAATGGTTAACCTGAAAAAAACTGCTGATATCATAGAAGGTGTAAGAGGTGCCAAGTCTGACTCACAGCAAAGCTTTCAATGCCATTTGTAAAAGCCATCACTGTTTTTATGAGACGTATTGAGATTTCTTAAATCATGATCCCTTTTATTGGTAAAATCTTATTAAATTGGTATGAGGGAGATATGAATTTGTTCATTGTGTGGCTGTTTTAGTAATATGAAAGGCTTTTGAATCTTAATAGCCTCCAAGTTAAGTGATTTTTTTCTTTATGAGGATATTATAAGAAAAGAGGTGCCCGCTTAAGGGACCTGGTCCTCAAGTTTTTTTAAAGGGACAATAAAGAGCTTTAATGTGTCCTTTATCACGACGTAGCAATAATGGCATTGCAAAAAGGGCATTGTCTGTGTGGGTTAACTGTGAAAGTGCCAGATGGGCCTACACACTGATCTAAAGAACAAAGAGGAGTTTCAACACTCACTACCCTTCTTTCCGCAATTTACCATAATGTTTTTATGTAACATCTTTCTTGCTCCTGGGTACGAAAGGGATAAATCCTGAGTGTGAGTGTGGTAATATAGGCCTTTCCTATACACTGTGGCACACACAGGGTTTGTAAAATATTTAGTAGGGGGATCATTCTCTGCTCTGTCCATAAGGCAGGAAGAGGTTAAGCCTTTAAGTGGCAGAAGTATGTGCAACACACTGCTTTGCAATGACTTTAACCCATCTGGTAGTCAGAGGGTTAATGGGCAGCTCCAGTCTGCATATGTGGATGTTGGTTTAATTAGTTAAAAATCACACATCCTCTGTATCCGCTTTGTAGGCAATGGAGATTGTGGAGTGCATAGCAGTTTCTCACTGCAACAATCTGGATTAACCTTTTCAGTGGCATTAGGATGATCAAAGCATTGATCATCTACTGTGACGCTGAAAAGCAGTCTTGGTACAGCGTTACAAGCCAAAAAATGTGAGAGGCTCTGAGCATGAACAAAAGCAAAGTTGCCTGTTCTCCGGGTAGTCCCCGCTCAAGAGCAGCACATTTTTAGCTCTCTAGTGCATTTACAGAGGAGAAATTTCCACATACATATTAGACTAATCCCACCCATTAGGGCAGTCCAGTACCAAAATGACAGACAAGTCCCCTCCGCACAGAAAAAAACATCCAACCTCAGATGTACATTTCAGCCATAATTGGGCCTCATCAGTGAGGTGCAGCTGCTTTCCCTTGTCACTGAGAGCAAGGGGTCCACGTCTGGGTTACCCTTTATACTTAGGGAGAGACCCTAAGTGTTTCTCAGAAACAAGCCAAAAGATGAGAGAGGCTCTGACCACAAACAAAAGCAAAGTTTCCTGTTCTCCTGCTAGTCACCGCTCAAGAGCACCACAGTTTAGCTCTCTAGTGCCATTACACAGGAGAAATTTCCACATACATATTAGACTAATCCCACCCATTAGGGAAGTCCAGTACCAAAATGATGGGCAAGTTCCCTCTGCACGGAAAAAACAGCTAACCCCAAACGTACGCTTATTTGGGCCTCATCAGTGAGGTGCAGCTGGCTTCCCTATGCACTGAGAGAAAGGGGTCTCACATCTTTTGGCTTGTTTTTTTGAGAACCACTTAGGGTCTCTCCCTAAGTGTAAAGGGCAATCCAGACGTGGACCCCTTGCTCTCAGTGCCTAGGGCAGCCAGCTGCACCTCTGCTGAGGCCAAAACAAGACAGAAAAGTATGTCTGGGGTTAGCTAGGTTTTCTGTGCAGAGGGGACTTGCCCATCATTTTGGAACTAGACTGCCTTTATGGGAGGGTTTAGTCTAACATGTATGTGGAAATTTCTCCTCTGTAATGGCACTAGAGAGCTAAAATGTGATGCTCTTGAGCAGTGACTAGCTGGAGAACAGGCAACTTTGCTTTTGTTCGTGCTCAGAGCCTCTTACATCTTTTGGCTTGTTTTTGGTACAACGTTGCCAGTGCGTTAAACAAAATAAAAGTGAATAAGCAGATACAACCACACAGAGTTTACAATCCAATAAAGACAATTCATGTATACGATCCAATAAGAACAGCAAAATGCTGTCATATGTTGTGGAAGGGTTCAAAGTAAAAGCAGACTTTTCTGCATTGACAGGCAACCATAAAAGAAGGTGGATCTAGGGACCAACTAGGAATGTGCATGAGAATCTGGAACCAAAAGTCAGTATCCATGGTCAGGAAGGGGCTGGGCCCACAGCTGCTGTTCCACTGCCAGCTTCAGGTAAAAACACATCTGTTCCGCACAATAAATTATCTCCTGCATTGTTACTGGACCCCAGGCTTATCCAATGTTGGGTATCACGATCAGGCCATAGCAACAGAACACAGAGCAATAAAAAGGCTTGACGAGGTGAACGGGAGGGGGATCAGATTTCTATCAGACAAAGCTAGCCTCAGTCCACAGTGTGTATGTTTTTTTTTCTGCCTTAACCATCTGAGTGCTTCACAATGTGTTGAATATTTGTCTGCCACTCAAAGGATGAGCATGTTGACAATTACAGAGCAACATTTTTTAATCGAGCATGTATTTTCCTTTCCTCGCAGTGCGTGGAGACATTTAGTAACTGCACCATCTGAAGCATGTTGGCCATGTTTTTTCTGTGAAGAGGAGAAAAGTGAAGGCCAACTCTTTACAGAAATATTGACTGGATAGTCAAATTCACACCCCCTGTATCTCCTGGAGAGGCAGTAAGGAAGAGATTAGCACATGTCCTCCTTACTGCTGCCCCAGGATGTGGCTGGCATAGTCAAGGGACAGCTTCTTCTTTTCTTAATATATATATACACGCTTAGTACAAATCGTGAAAATGATCAATAAAACCCCATTCACAATGTCCTCTGTAAAACTGCTTCCCCTTTAGTCCAAATGTCATCTTGCTTACCCTTTACCACTGAAATCAGTTAATGTGCAGACGAGCGAGTTACTAAATGAATACAAATCTGCCTTTGTATATTAAAAAGTGTACCACTTAAAGCATCAATGTTTTGTCTTTGAGTTTACCTTAACTGAACTTACCTTTGGTTGCTTGTTCATCATCTACATATATACAGATTTCATTTGATATCTCTCCTTCCACAACCCAGTCAGCAGAACTTCCCAAAGCAGAAATGCAGTAAGTTTCATCTTTCAACAAAGGCAGGATATAGATTGTGCATAAGTCAGAATAACATTCCTGTTCAATAATCTGAAATACCAGTACAGAAGTGGTTAATCCCAGGTAAGTAAAGCAAACTCACTTCCAACACCAATAAAAATGCTCTCACCCCCTACTTACTAAATCAGTTCTGTATATATTAAAATAAACAGAAGATGTGTTGATACTCACAACTCCTCATCCCGTCAGACTCGATGGTGAGGAGCATAAATACTATTTAATTTTGGGTCTACTTACGTCAAGAGATACCAAAAGGAAGAGCACTTCATCACAAGGGGATGAAACCCCTCCAAAATAAAATAAATTAAAAAAACTTGTATACTGGAGATTTAACAACATGTTTTTTTGGAGAGCAGATTCAGTACAATTAAGTTGCAATCCATCAGCAGTCCTACAGGTGCTGGAACAAATGAGTAGACAAAAACAACTGGTTCAAATAGAGTGTTAAAGAGAAATGAACGACATTAGTGTACACAATTTTCTGCTTATGGGTCTACACTGCAGTACCTTTCCTTGTTAGAGTACTCTTCCTTTTGGAATATATCTTTGTATACATTGTGTCCACACCGGGAGGGTGTGTAAGCACCACAAATACTGGACAATGTTCTATTCTCCTCTTTTATTTTATCTTACACAATTAATCTTTATTTAGGTAGAAAAGAGGGGAATCTATCAAACTCCCTGTCTACTCCACACCTCCTTGAATCTGACATGAGAGGCTGATTAATTATTAGTTACTCTTAGCCATGGACACTATAAAACCCAACACTTGCCAGTGTTGCAGGGGATTAATTGTACAAGGGAAACACTGGTAGGGTGGACAGTTCAGCTTTGTATTCAAGTCTGCAGCTGGAAAAGGAACCAAGGAACTTATACGGTCAAACAACTCATTTTTGCAAGTGTTGCCTCCATAATTGCACCGGTATACTGCCACTGGTTTGCTCCACTCTACCATAACCGGTTGCAAGTGTTGCCTTCGTAATTGCACCGGTATACTGCCATTGGTTGATCCACTCTGTCATAACCGGTTGCTAGTGTTGCCTCCGTGATTGCACCGGTATACTGCCATTGGTTTGCTCCACTCTGTCAAAACCGGTTGCAAGTGTTGCCTCCGTTATAGCACCGGTACTTTGCCATTGGCTACACTCTGTCTGACCCGGTTGCAAGTGTTGCCTCCGTGATTGCACCGGTATACTGCACTGGTTCGCTCCACTCTGTCAAAACCAGTTGCAAGTGTTGCCTCTGTTATAACACCGGTACATTCCATTGGTTAAGCTCCACTCTGTCAAAGCCGGTTGCTATTGTTGCCTCTGTGTCAGCACCAGTAGCACTCCTGATTACTTCAGTGGACTAGTATACTATGGACTCTATCTGTGGCGTCTTCTAGAAGCAGCTGGTTGCCAGAACACATGGGACTGTTTTCCTTTCTTGATGAACGTTAACTCCTGCATTGCTGTAACCTGGAAACCTTATCATTCGCCTGACTCGTGTCAGTATAAACTGTTTGTCTCCTATACATATGCTGGACCTGTGTGGGCATAATTAACCTGTCGTGTGTCTGTACTATAAGATTTACATTACAGGACCTGTGAAGGTTCTTTATGTATTTTTGTATTTAATAAAACTGTGTTTTTATCTTAACTCTGTGTCTGTGAGTCAAACAAACCATTACACCAGGGCACCACAATCTCCAGATTGATGTGGAACTCAGAAACCACCTTCGGGAGAAACTCCTGCAAAGTGCGAAGCACCGCCTTGTCCTTGTGAAACACCAAATAGGGTGGCTTACAGGACAGAGCATGTAATTCTGCGGCACAGTGAACGGACACGATCGCCAGGAGAAAGGCCATTTTCCATGTCAACAGGTGTAGAGGAATAGTAGCAAAGGACTCAAATGGAGGGAGCTGAAGAACGCCAAAACCAAGTTAAGATCCCACGGAGGAGCGAGATTCTTGAAGACTGGACGAGTATGAGCAACGCCCTGGAAGACAACCTTGACATCAGGAAGGATGGCAATGCGCCTCTGAAAAAAAACAGAGAGAGCAGAAGTCTGAACCTTAAGGGAACTCAATCTGAGGCCCTTATCCAAACCGTACTGCAAAAAGGCCAGGACCGTAGGCAGATCAAATTCTTGAGACAGGTCCTTGTCAGCACACCAAGATAGAAAGGTCGAGCAGACACGATGGTAGATCTTGTAAGAAACAGGTTTGCGGGCACTGAGCATAGTAGCCACCACCCCAGAAGAAAAAACTTTCTTCTTCAAAATTGAGGATTCAATTTCCAAGCTGTCAAAGTTAGCCAATGAACATCCTCCTTCCACAGGTAACCCTGTAGAAGAAGATCCGGACGGCAAGGGAGCTGGAATGGCTCCGCCACTGACAGATCCAGCAGCTCCAGAAACCAAGCTTGGTCAGGCCAGTACGGCGCAATCAGAATGACTGGACAGCGTTCCAGTCGCAATTTCAGTAACACCCTGTGCAACATTGGGAGGGGAGGAAAGATGTAGGCCAGAGGAAATAACCAAGTAATGGACATTGCATGTACCACCCGAGCTAGAGGGTCCCTCCACCAAGAGCAGAACCTCGGAACATTCCTGTTGTGTCATGTCGCCATCAGGTCGATGTAAGGAAGACCCCACTTCTGAACAATGAGGGTGAACACCTCTGGGTGCAGTTCCCACTCTCCGCTGTCCACTGTGTGTTGACTGAGGAAGTCCACCATGACGTTGTCTATGCCAGTAATGTGCACTGCGGATATGGCAGGAACATGTTCCTCTGCCCAGGACAAAATAGCCTTGACCTCTATCAAAGCGGCGAGACTTCTTGTTATGCCCTGCTTGTTGATGTAAGCCATGGCCGTGGCATTGTCGGACAGTACCCGGACTGGACAGTCTTCCAGCTGAGATGTCCAATGACGAAGGGCATGAAATATTGCCTGAAGCTCCAATACGTTGATGGGAAGGAGAGATTCCTCCGGAGACCACCGACCCTAAGCACTCAGGCGGCCCACGACCGCTCCCCTGCGAAGAGGCTGGCATCCGTCGTCACCTTGGTCCAGAAGGATACCAGAAAGGACTTGCCTTTCATCAGACTGAAGAGGTCGAGCCACCATGACAAACTCAGTTCCACATGAAGAGGGAGGGACACTGACATCTTCAGAAGGTCCGGCTGACCCCTGCACACCTGGATCACAAACCTCTGGAGTTCCCTGTTGTGCGTCATGGCAAAAGGGACCGCTTCAATAGTGGAGATGAATTTCCCCACTAGAGAGGACAGCTTCTTGGCTGAAACTGGATCTTGAGCCAGAACCGCAGAATCCCTGTGGGAGATCTGGTGAGCTACCTCGTCCGTGAAAAACATCATGCTCTTCTGAGTGTCGAAGAGAAGGCCCAGGAAGACCAGAAGCTGAGATGGGACAAGAGCTGACTTGTCCATGCTGATGATCCACCCGTGATGGGTGAGAGCGTGAGTGCATACCTGAACCTGCTGATGAAGAAGTTCTGCAGAGGGGGCTTTCAGAAGCAGATCGTTCATGTATGGAGTAACTCTGATGCCGTCCCGGTGGAGGACGGATACTAAGGCTCCCAGGACACGGTTGAAAACTTGGGGAGCTGTAGTCAGACCAAAGGGAAGAGCTCAAAACTGAAAATGCCCTCGGTCGCAGGCAAATCTGAGATACTGCTGGCTCTCTGGATGAATGGTGATGTGTAAATATGCGTCCTGAAGATCCATAGATGCAAGGAATTCCCCCTGGGGACATAGCAGCAATCACCGTCCGTAGAAACTCCTGGTGATAATGAGTCCAGATCACAAAGAAATTGAGATCCATCAAATCCAGAATGGGGCGACAACCACCGTCCTTTTTGGAGACCACAAAGAGGTTCGAGTAAAAACTCATACCTCTGTCCTGAACTGGAACCGGCTCTAGAACATCATTGTCCAGAAGAGCCTGAATAGAGCTTGAGGCGTATGAGAAGGAAAGATGTAAAAGGGAGGAAGAGAGACAAAAGGGATTCTGTACCCTTCCGTCACCACCTGTAAAACCCACGGGTCCGTAACTGAATCCTCTCAGATGCTGTGGTAGTGACGCTGATGACCACCCACAGCAGAGTAGGGACCTGGGTTCAGTGAGTCATGCCAAAGAAGGCTTGGAAGAGACAATGGGCTTCCATTGCTGTTGGGGCTTGAAGGAGGCATGCGGCGCTGAGGGAACCTATTCTGGTTCGCTGGATGTGTCTCAGTCTGAAAGGAAGAAAAATACCGATTACGCTTAAGCGGCGTTTTCTTCCTGGGGACCAAAGGTAGAAGGGAACTCTAACCCCCTGTGGCCTCACTGATCGGATCTTTAAGATCTGGCCCAAACAAAGAAGTACCTTGAAAAGGTAAGGAAAGCCATGCTTTCTTGGAAGCAGTGTCAGCAGACCAGATCTTGAGCCAAAGAGCCCGTCTGGCAACCACAGACATGGTGGAAACCTAGCCACCAAACGGATGGCATCAAATAAGGCAGCAGAAACATAGTGCTGTGCCTCACAAATGTTGGCAAGAAGGCACAACATATCCGAAGTAGGAGCACACTGACGGACAGCCAAGGTGAGATGTTCAGTCCAGACTGCAATGGCCCGGTTCACCCATGCTGCAGAGAATGCTGGACGCATGGCAGTACCAGCAGGGGCAAAAATGGATTTGAGGGAGACCTCAAGTTTCTTGTCAGTCCAGTCCTTTAGAGCGGACGCATCAGAAACTGGCAAGGCAGTAGACTTAGATAGCTGGAGATAGGAGCATACACTTTGGGAGGATGAACCCAGGAAGCAAGCGCTGCCTCAGAGAAGGGATAAAGCTTGGCAAATTTCTTGGACACAGAAGGATTCCTGTCCAGAGATTTCCACTCTTCAGACACAAGGCGGTCAAGAGTGGGGTTAGGTGGAAAGCAAGTAAGGGGATTTTTAGGCTCCTGAAAAACATCAGAGGTATCAGAAGGAACCTCCTGAACTAATGGAATGTTAAGGGTATTCAAAACAGCCCTGATCAGGCCCTCAGCCAAGGGCTCAGGATCTGCCTCAAAAGCATCCCCAAAAAACTGAGAGGAGCCCACAGCAGAACATTCCTCAACATCTGAATCCACCAGCAGTTCCTCCTCAGAGGAATCTTATATGTCAGGTACTCCCTGAGGTTTTGGCAGGGAAGACTTGACGGCGGAGGGGGTCTGCCAAGAATGGAAGACCCCCTGTAACTGGGATGGAAAGAGTTGCAATGTAGACCTAAGGTCCCTAATAGCAGCCTTGAAATCTTACACCCAAACTGGCTCTAAAGCATGGCTGGAGGTCCCTGGGAGACTCTCAGGGACATCAGAACATGCTGGGCATAAATGACCAGAGAATTCTCTAGGTAACCCTGACAGGAAGAGCAATGCTCAACAGGGGATACAGAGACCCCAACATCCTCAGTCTTAGGTCTGGGCCCCAAGCTCCAACGGTATAGACATTCTCACAGTGTCAAATAACCTTACAATAAAAGAAATCACCCAGTACAGTGTGTAGGATTAAAGTTTCACCCAAGAAATCGCTAAACTAGACTTATCTGGCAGGCGAAGGTTTAATCAGCAGAGGAAAGGAGAGACCAAGCCCTGATTAGGATACTTGTTCTGAAAATGGCACAGCCAATCAGAAACGAGCTCGCAAAGCAATCACTCATGGGAAATAAAGTTTTCCCAGAAAAAGTACCTAAACAGTGCCCAAAGCCTCCTGATCCCCCAACACACTAGAAACATGAACCAGATGATAGAGCAAGGGCAGACAAGAAAAATAAGCCATCTCTGAAGTCGCTAGGTTAAGCAGCTGCAGAGATATGTCCCAAACTGTACAGTCCCATAGGAGTGAATGGAGCAATGGCGCCAATGCGGTAAAGCATGCACTCAAATTTTACAAAATTGAAACAGTAAAATAAAAATGCATGAAACATCACCATGACAGAGGAAAACAGTACATAGGAGCCCGCTTAATAGGGCACTATACTGCCAAATATACTAAGATAAAAATAAAAAAAAGACTAAGAGTTCAGTGTCCATACACCGTTCTTCTGTGGGAGGTCATTTAAAACTGACTTTACTAGGTTGGAGTAAAGTGGAAGGAAGGCGGGAGTCTCCACCTCAGAGACCGTGTTTTTAGAATTGTACTTCCCTTCAGGAGGAGGGCATTTTACCCCATGGTTCCTGTGTTCCACATTGGACAACAGAGAAAGCCCATTTGGTCTTTTATGATTTGAACACTACTGGTTTTGCAGTTTAGAAAAGGAGACTTTATTTACCTCTAGACAGTGAGCTGTTTTAGATGTTTAAACTGTCTTACCTGTAGCTTTGGAACCTCATTCAAACACCAACATTACAAAAAGTGATTCCTTCTTAACATTCCTTATCATACATGCTTGAGTACAATGCACAATTCCTTACATGTCCCTGTAGGCTGTAATATGCTGGAAAACAAGTACTTCATTTACAGAGCAGCCATCACTGAGACCTGGACTGATAAGCTGGCTTCCTTGACCTCAAGCATCTCCTGCTGTCTTGAAGGTCAGAAATAATATCTCAAAAGCATGTATTTCCTTTAAGGGGAGGAATGTGGTAAATTCCTGCTCAGAAGAGAAACAAATATGTTCCATTTCTTGGACTACCTTTACATAGGATGTCATTCCAAATTCTTTGTATGATTCTGACCTGGATAGTAAGGACAGGAGGATCCTTTGAAATAAAGATGATCTGACTTCATTAACAGAATTCTGGACATAATTCAACCATTATAATATATATATATATATATATATATATATATATATATATATATATATATATATATACACACACATACACACAGTACTGTGCAAAAGTCTTAGGCAGGTGTCAAAAAATAGGATTTTAGTCTTACCTGTTAAATCCTTTTCACTTAGTCCATACAGGTCACTGGTACTCTGGGAGGCGATCCGCCCCTTTAATAGGCAGGAACAATTATTCAAATGTGTGCAGGGGGCGGAGCCTCCCCTCCTACTTAAGCAGCCTTCAGGCCAGAGCCACTAGATTGATTTGAGACACTAAAACTGACCAGAGGTAAGCAAGAAGGAAGACTCCTGTGAGCATGCCCCGAAGGTCTCCCACTAAATGCCACAGAAGAGCCAAGCATGGTCTCTTGACAGGGTGGGAGACCAGTGACCTGTATGGACTAAGTGAAAAGGATTTAACAGGTAAGACTAAAATCCTATTTTCACTGTCGTCCAATACAGGTCACTGGTACTCTGGGATGTACAAACATTGAGCTGACCCAGAGGCGGGAAGGAAGGCAAGGACCAGGCGCAAGGCCCAAGTCACTAGAACTGCTATGAACCAGTTAATCGAATAGCCCATTAATAGAAGTGTCAACGGACACCAACCAGGGGAAAACAACCCCTGAACTAACACAGCACACTGAACTAGAGCCAACTGGGCTCAACAGTAAAGAATCACTAAGAATCACAGAGTAGAAGTCCTAAACAGGCAAAACTGCCTCCAGGACCTTCCTCCCAAAACTGGCATCAGCCGAGGCCAGTACATCAACTCGATAGTGCTTTGAAAATGTGTGCACAGAGGACCAAGTGGCCACTCTGCACAGTTGATCAGCAGATGCCTGATTCTTGTAGGCCCAAGAGGCCCCAATAGATCTGGTGGAATGGGCAGCCACCCTGAAGGGAACATGCTTATTCCGCAACTTATAGGCTTCACGAATAGTAGCCTTAATCCAAGAGGCAATAGTAACTTTGGAAGCCGGTCTCCCTGCCCTAGGCCCCTCAGGAATGACGAATAGAGCGTCAGACTTCCTGATAGACTCGGTGCGATGAACATAAAACTTGAGGCAACGCACCACATCCAACAAATGGAGATCTCGTTCCTTGTCAGATGAAGGGTTAGGGCAGAAAGAGGGAACCACAATCTCCTGATTGATGTGAAACTCGGACACAACCTTGGGTAAGAATTCCTTGGTAGTGCGAAGCACAGCCTTATCCTTGTGGAACACCAGGTAAGGAGGTTTACAAGACAGCGCTTGTAACTCTGCTACCCGGCGAACTGAAACAATAGCCAAAAGAAAGGCCATTTTCCAAGTCAAGAGACGTAAGGGAATGGAAGCCAAGGATTCAAACGGGGATCGCTGGAGAACTCCCAGCACCAAATTGAGGTCCCACTGGGGAGTAGGACTCTTGAAGGCAGGCCGAACATGAGTCACGCCCTGGAATAAAACTTTCACATCAGGAAGGATACCAATCCGTTCCTGGAAAAATACGGACAAAGCAGAAGTCTGAACTTTGAGGGAACTCAGACTGAGCCCTTTCTCAACACCATCCTGCAGAAAAGCCAGGACAGTGGGAAGATGAAAATCTAGAGACATCTTCCGATCAGTACACCAAGCCACAAAGGTGGCCCAGATACGATGATAGATCTTGGAGGACACAGGTTTGCGAGCACTAAGCATCGTCGACACCACTGAAGGAGAAAACCCTTTCTTCTCTAGGATTGAGGATTCAACCGCCAGGCCATTAAATGGAGATGCTGAACATCCTCCTTCCACAGATATCCTTGAAGACGTAGATCCGGATGGGCAGGAAGTGGAAACAGTTCCGCCACTGACATGGCCATCAACTCCGGATACCAGGACAGGCGAGGCCAGTTCGGAGCGATCAGGATGACAGGACAACGCTCCAGGTTCAACTTCTGGATGACTCTGAGCAATAGAGGAAGAGGAGGGAAGATGTAAGCCAGAGGAAAATCCCAAGGGATTGACACGGCATCCACTGCTAGAGCAAGAGGGTCCCTCCACCGGGAGCAAAATGCCGGCACCTTCCTGTTGTGTCTGGTAGCCGTCAGGTCCACTGCAGGTACCCCCCATCTCTGGGTGATTAGGTGAAACACCTCTGGATGAAGAGCCCACTCTCCGCTGTCGACTGTGTGACGACTGAGAAAGTCTGCCATGACGTTGTCTACGCCTGGAATGTGAACCGCTGAAATGACAGGCACGTGATCTTCTGCCCAAGATAAAATATCCTTGACCTCCAACCAGGCGGTGAAACTTCTTGTGCCGCCTTGCCTGTTGATGTAGGCCACTGCGGTGGCGTTGTCGGACTCCACTCTGACAGGGCAACCTTCCAGATGAGATTCCCAGTGCCTCAGGGCAAGCCGTATGGCACGCAGTTCCAGAACATTGATGGGAAGAAGAGATTCCTCCAGTCCCCATTTCCCCTGGGCACTGAAACGACCCAGCACTGCTCCCCATCCCCGGAGGCTGGCATCCGTTGTGAGCGTGGTCCAATAGGGAACTCGAAAGGATCTCCCTTTCAGGAGATGAGAGAGATCTAACCACCAGTGCAGACTCAATTTGACATGAGGAGGCAGAGAGACTGACAGATGCTGATGATCTGGATGATTCTTGCATGTCTGGATCACAAACCTCTGAAGTTCCCTGGTGTGAGCCATGGCAAAAGGCACAGCTTCGATTGTGGAAATGAACTTCCCCACCAGAGACGTCAACTTCGGTACCGGAACCCTGTCCAGTTCCAGGATCCCGGCTACACGGACGGCTATCTGATGAGCCACTTCCTCTGACAGAGACACCAAGCACTGTCGAGTGTCGAACAGGAGACCCAGGAAAAGGAGCCTTTGAGATGGGACCAAGTCTGACTTGTCCAGATTCAAGATCCAGCCGTGACTGTTCAGAGTGTGTATACACAGCTGCATCTGCTGGTGGAGAAGCTCCGCTGAGGAGGCTTTCAGGAGGAGATCGTCCATGTAGGGGGTCACTCTGACACCTTTCCGATGAAGCACAGCTATCAATGATCCCAATACCCTCTGAAAGACCAGAGGGGCTGAAGTCAGTCCAAAGGGAAGAGCTGAAAACTGAAAGTGTCCCCTGTGGCAGGCAATCCTGAGATACCGTCTGCTCTCTGGATGAATAGGGATGTGAAGATATGCATCCTGAAGGTCCAGGGAGGCAAGGAACTCCCCTGGAGACATTGCGGCAATCACAGAGCGCAGAGATTCCTGGCGGAAGTGGGAACTCACAACAAAGGAATTGAGATCCTTTAGATCCCAGATAGGACGAGCACCTCCGTCCTTTTTGGCCACCACGAACAGGCTGGAATAGAATCCTGAACCTGTGTCCTCTGGAAGAACCAATTCCAGGACCTCTTTGTCCAAAAGATCCTGAATAGCGTCGTCGAACAGACGCCTTTTTGTAGGTTCCTGAGAAGGACGAGTAAAATGGAACCGAAAAGGAGGAAGGGAAGAGAAAGGGATCCTGTATCCCTCTGACACTACCTGAATAACCCATGGGTCCGTCACAGACTCCTCCCAAATCCGGCGAAAGATGCGGAGACGTCCACCTACTGCCGGATGCGGACCCGGGTTCGGTGAGTCATGCCGAAGCAGTCTTGGAGGTCTTGGCCTTGGGGGTAACTTTGGGCTTGGAGGAGGGACGCGTAGAGGACGGCCCCGTCTGGGACGTGGAACGTGTCTCAGTCTGAAAGGAACGAAAGGACCGGTTGCGTTTGGCTGGAAACTTTTTCTTGAAGACTGAAGGCAGAAGAGTACTTTTACCTCCAGTAGCCTCACTGATCATCTCTTTGAGTTCAGAACCAAATAGCAAGTTCCCCTGAAAGGGCAAGGAAAGCAAGGCTTTCTTAGAGGCTGTATCAGCAGACCAAATTTTCAGCCAAAGGGCACGTCTAGCCACCACAGAAGAAGTGGAGGCCCTCGCCATCATGCGCACAGCATCAAAGGCAGCATCAGCAACATAATTCTGTGCTTCAGTAATATTAGCAAGGAGCTGCAACTGCGCAGATACCGGTGCATCCTGGCGGACCGCTTCAGTCAGTCGTTCAGTCCAGGCCGCAATAGCTCTATTAACCCACGCCACTGCAAAGGTTGGATGCATGGCAGTGCCAATGGAGGCAAAAATAGACTTAAGAGAAAGTTCTAGCTTTTTGTCCGTCCAATCCTGCAGGGCAGAGGCATCAGAGACAGCTAAAGCAGTAGATTTGGATAACCTGGAAACAGGAGCATCCACTTTAGGAGGATGAACCCATTTTGCCAGTTCAGTCTCAGGAAAAGGGTAAAGTTTAGCAAACTTTTTGGACACAGACGAGGATTTGTCAGGATTCTTCCACGCTTCAGAGACTAGACGGGCAAGAGTAGGGTTAGTTGGAAAACATACAACCGCCTTAGATGGTTTTTGGAAAACGTCAGTTGGATCATGAGTAGATTCCTGAGTCAGAGGAAGGTTGAGCGTAGTTAACACAGCTCTAATCAAACCCTCAGCAGAAACCTCAGGGTCAGATTCATAAGGGTCCCCAATGGACCTGTTAGACTCAATAACAGTGCCTTCCTCAGCATCAGAATCCTGCAATAGTTCTTCTTCAGAAGAATCAGACACATCAGGAGCCCCCTGTGGCTTAGGCAGGGAAGTCCTGATTGTAGAGGGGGTCTGCCAAACCTGGAGAGACCCCTGTACCTGAGAGGGAAAGAGTTGGAGAGTAGATCTGAGATCCCTAGTGGCAGCTTTAAACTCTTTCACCCAAGTTGGCTCAATAGCATGGCTGGGAAGCCCAGGGTTGCTATCATGACAATCAGTGCATTTAGGGCATAAACTACCAGAACAATCTCTAGGCAGCCCAGAGTGACAAGAGGAGCAAAGCGCAATGGGGGGAACAGACACCCCAGCCTCCTTAGTCTTGGGTCTAGCCCCTGGCTCCAGTGGAGTAGACATGCTCACAGCGTCAATATACACCACTTAACAAATATCACCCAGTAAAAGTGTGAAAGATTATAGTGTCACCCCAGAAATGCCTAAAAACGGACTTATCTGGCCAGCGAAGGGTTAATCTGCTGAGAGGAGAGAAGGCTCGGTCCCTGCGTAGTATACTCGCTGAGAAATAACACCACAAAATGGCTGCCGTCAGGTCAACCAATCAGAAAACGAGCGCGAAACGGCGCTCATGGGAAATGTAGTTTTCTCTCAGAAGTACCCCAAACAGTGCCCGAAGCCCCCCTGAACTCCCCACACCCCGAAATTAGACACCGGATGATAGAGCAGGAGCATAGGAATAAAATGAGCCATCTCTGAAGTTGCTGTGACAAGCAGTTCCAGAGATATGTCCCACACCGTGTAATCTCATAGAGAGTAAAGGAGCAATGGCGTCTATGCGGGAAAAGGCGCGCTTAAAGGTGCGGAACACTAAATTTTAATAAAGTCCTACTGCAACATAAAATGCCCCAAACAGTTATCAAACACATGAGAAACATAATAAAAACAATACCCAATGCTCCAAAACCCAGAGAATACCACAGAAATTGCATAAATATAAGAAATGCAAATAAAAACACCCTATGAGTGCTGGATTGCAATGCAAACTCCCAAATACAAGCCCATCAAAGGGACACCGTGGGGACAAGTGGACCTTCAGCACTCAAGGGGTGGCTCACCTTTCTGCAGGACTTCTGTCTTCAGGTGACCATGATGAAGTGGGAATAGACCAGAGGTAAATTCCTCAGCAGGGAAGCTGCTTGACTCAAGCTGTTCCCTCTTCAGGGCATAAGGTCCACAGAAAATCCCTGGAAGCTGCACTAGCCACTTTAGAGAGGGCAATTCATAGCCATGGTCACCCTCCTAATGGTGGTATTCCATATTTGAATAAAAACAATAAAATACTAAGTTGAATGTATAGATGTTCTCCACCTGGTGTGCATAGCACACAGGAACAAATCAATCTAGTGGCTCTGGCCTGAAGGCAGCTTAAGTAGGAGGGGAGGCTCCGCCCCTGCACACATTTGAATAATTGTTCCTGCCTATTAAAGGGGCGGATCGCCTCCCAGAGTACCAGTGACCTGTATTGGACGACAGTGAAAACACTGTAAAGTAAGAATGCTTTCACAAAAACACATGTTGATAGTTTATATTTGTCAATTGACAAAATGATAGTGAGTGAACAGAAGAAAAATCTAAATCAAATCAATATTTGGTGTGACCATCCTTTGCCTTCAATTGGCATAAATTCTTCTAGGTGCACTAGCATAAAGTCAGGGATTTTGCAGGCACATAGGTGTATGATTAAACAAATATACCAAACAGGTGCTAATGACCATCAATTTAATATGTGGTTGAAACACAATCATTAACTGAAACAGCTGTGTCTGATGAATAAAACTGGGTGAGGAACAGCCGAACTCAGCTAATAAGGTGAGGATGCTTAAGAGAGTTTGATATCAAAAGTCATACACCATGGCAAGACTGAGTATAGCAACAAGACACAAGGTAGTTATACTGCATTAGCAAGGTCTCTCCAAGGCAGAAATTTCAAGGAAGACAGGAATTTCCATATGTGTTGTCCAAGCTCTTTTGAAGAAGCACAAAAAAACAGGAAAAGTTAAGGACAGTAGATGCAGTAGTCGGCCAAGGAAACTTAGATCAGCAGATGAAAGACACATCATACTTACTTCCCTTCAAAATCTGAAGATGTCCAGCAGTGCCATCAACTCAGAACTTGCAGAAAACAGTGGAATTCTGGTACACCCATCGACAGTCTGGAGACGTCTGGTCAGAAGTGGTCTTCTTGGAAGATTTGCAGACAAAAAAGCCATCCCTCTGATGTAAACAAGGCCAAGCGACTTAACTATGCACAAAAACACAGGAACTGGGGGACAGAAAAATGGCAACAGGTGCTCTGGACTATGTAGAAGAAGGCAGTTTGTTTGCAGAAGGGCTAGAGAGCGGAACAAGAATGAGTGTCTGCAGGCAACAGTGAAGCATGATGGAGTTTCCTTGCAAGTTTGGTGCTGCATTTCTGCAAATTGGTTGGGGATTTGGTCAGAATGAATGGTCTTCTCAATGCCGAGAAGTACAGGCAGATACATATCCATCATGCAATATACCATCAGGGAGGCAAATGATTGGCCCCAAATTTATTCTGTAGCATGCCCAGACATACAGCCAAAGTAATTAAGAACTATCTTCAGCGTAAAGAAGAACAATGAGTCCAGGAAGTGAAGGTACGGCCAGCACAAAGCCCTGATCTCAACATCATCGTGTCTGTCTGGGATTACATGAAGAGAAAGAAGCAACTAAGGCTGCCTAAATCCATAGAAGAACTGTGGTTAGTTCTCCAACATGTTTGGAATAACCTACCTGCCGAGTTCCTTAACAAACTGTGTGCAAGTGTACCTAGAAGAACTGAAGTTGTTTTGAAGGCAAACGGTGGTCACACCAAATATTGATTTGATTTAGATTTTTCTTCTGTTCACTATAATTTGGTTAATTGACAAAAATAAACTATTACATGTCTAATCGTTTGCACAATACTGTATATGTATGTGTGCACGCATATATTTATTTATATTTAACCCTTAGTGTATGTGGGTACAATATAATTTCTTTGATAAATATATTTTTAAGTCTAATACATTTGAAATAGTATAGAATATAATAGCACTAATTGATGCTTTTCCTCTGCATACTACTTGGCTCCACTTATTTTAATTTTGAGAATTTCTTTTACCAGTTACGACATACCCTTATTTTCTCCTTTGACACTTTTTTAACACTCTCCGATACTCCCATTTTAGATATGCTAGTACTGAAGGAATTCTTGACACTTATTACCAAATACAAAACAATGGGTGGAATGCAAGAGAGTGGAGCATTCACTATTTTATAAAAACCACACGTTTATGTGCTATTTGTGATTGCTCACGTTTTGATGCGAGAAACCTGTTAAAGCCTTGATACTGAATAACACATGCTTCTAAATTAACAGCAAAGTTAGCGAATGTTCCTAAATCAAAGGTAAAGTTAGCCAGACATATCAAAATGTGTGCTAACTGCTTTGCTGAATTAGGCGCAATTGCTAATCCTCTCACAAAATGGTGGACATTGTAACCACCCCACTTTTTTTGCTAAAAATGAGCTATGTTTGCTTACTGAGAAAACATGTGCAATTCAGTAACATTCAGGTGCTAATCATTTTGCCATCAAAAGTACACTGTAAATGGTTTTTGAGCAGCTTTCTTGCATTCCGCCCAATGTATCAATACAGATATCAAAGCTAATCTTATGTTAGCAGAATGCACATAGCTAGAATTTACAAAAACTGCAAACTATGTATATTAAATGTTTAGGAACCTCATATTCAGTTTCTCAATGGATGGCTAAGAATGACAGGACGTGTATTTCAAGAACAGCTAGAAAGTGTTGTTATTCCTACCCATTGTCGACACATTCACATACATTTATTAACATGGATTACACAACAAGGGATATGAGAAGGTGGGATGACGGAACATTGTATGTATCAAATAACTGTGGTGGGAGGGCCCTACACAGGAATGGGTTGGGGGTGAAAGAGTAATTTTCAGTACATGGGGTGGCGAGTTATAGCAATGACACAAAAACAAGGAAGATGTTTGGGGAGACAATCCAATAACAGGAGTGGGAATGATAAGAATATAGTTTAGGGGGAGGAGGAATCTAGAAGAAATAGGTTCACTTTTGAATTTTCATCCACTAACTGGCGGCAAACAAAACGATACAATAACTGTGTCCCCTGACTGAAAAAGGGCGACATGTCGAGTAACCAGGCGACATAGCTGTATGAAATGAGGCGGAGAGGTGAAGGGGTTAAAAAAATGGCTGTTTTATTATCACTGATGTGAACCTCCATCTAGCTCCAACTGTATGGCACACCCCAGACTTTCACTGTACATGACACATAAGATAAGTGCTTGTAGACAGGTGTGTGCTGAACAAGCACTTCTCTTATATGTCAAGTACGCTGCATTAAAAATATCCCGCTTAGGTAGTGTGAATGGTAAAGAGTGTCAGTTAGGTGTGTGCTATACAGTCGGAGCTAGACAGAGGCACACATCAGTGGTAGCAAAACGACAAACTTTTTTTTAACCCCTTCACTTCTCTGCCTCATTGCATACAGCTATGTCGCCTGGTTACGGGACATCAGAATGTCGCCCTTTTCAACCAGGCGACATAGTTATTGCACCGTTTTGTTGGTCGCCCATAAGTGGGCAACAATTCAAAAGGATACTGAAGAAATGTACAGGTGGCACTTGAGGGGAATGGACAGGAACTGAAAAAAACATCCAGCTGTAGTCTTACTTTCTATTACTATATTTTGTAATAGAATTAGCTACACCAGTACACAAATCAACTTTTCTATAGCACTATATCTATGCATAAATAGTCAGACAGCAAAGGCCTTATGAACAAAAAGGCAAGAGGAGAAATTCGGGAGAAAACCAACTGCACGAAAAGGGGACAAATAAACCTCCCACTGATTTAAAATGAGCTTTTAACCCACTGAATACTAAAGAGGCATCCAACACTTGTTCTCTAGCATCCAGGGAGTTAAAAGCCACATTTAAATTAATTGGAATTTGGGGATCTGGATGGCTCCAGAATTGTACCGCTTTTTATTTATGACAAGGCAATACGAGTATTTAGGCCACAAAAAAGGGACTTCCCATTATATTGATTTATCTTTATGGAATATACGGGCTTTCCGTCCCAAGACACCAATATATCGGAGTGCATCAAAGTGACCACAGAACCTCTACATATATAATTTGCTTGTGTCACAGGGGATCTACCACCCCAAATAAAGTCCCCCCCAATATTTACCATCTAGCGATAAGCTTACCAATGGTACTGTTATGCAAATAAATTACAAAAAAAGTAAAAGTTTCCTGGCCATCAGTCTCAGTAGAAGCAGGATTTCTAAGTATGCTGTAATTATTCTGGATAACAGTACCAATGGTAAGCTTATCGCTAGATGGCTAATTATGGGGTGGGACTTTATTTTGGGGTTCCCCTTTAAAATTAGTACTCCTTTCTCTATAAGCTCATCATTTACAAAAGACAAAATACTGTAACAATAGTGTATGCACAATATTAACCCTTTGAGTGCTAGAGGAGTGTGCAGTGCATTGCTTTGCAATGCGTTGCATACCCCTCTGGCACTCAATGAGTTAAACCACCCAAGTGCAATGAAATAATACCGCTGTAGTATATTTTAAACTCTTGTCAATCCATTTTTGTTAGCGTACCTTGGCATTATTATTTTTAACAAACACTTCATATTGGAAATCACTATAAAAGTCTCTTATGGTCCATGGATGTTCCCCAAGTGGTGTAAGAGGATGCCAAATATCAACTACAATCTCTTTATCTTCAAAAGATGCATTTAAAGTTGGTGGGCCAATAGAACCTGAAATAAAATCATAAGTAGTTTTTAGTTATTGTCTGTATATAAATTTGAAAAGCACATTAAATTATTAAAGTAAAGCACATAAAAATAGAGTCTGCTATACTACGCCTAGAAACCCCCCCCCCCAATCTGTTGACGACTACTAGGAAAACCCAAATTATACCTGACTAGGAAAAATGTGCAGTATAAAATACTTTTTACCCTTTAGTAAATTCTAGCCATCTAGTTAATTTGTTTTTATTTTTTTATTTCTGGGCTAACGTTTCAACATGAATTCATGGATATTATGCCTGACTGATACAGAGCAGCTTATGTGCTGGAGTCCAATGCAGAAGACCATTTCCTCATGGATATTATTTCCCCAAAAAAACAAAAATAACATTCAACACTGCAATTAAATCCAGCTCAATATAACAGTGCAACAGTTAAGCTGTTATACTGCAAAGAAAAAAAAAGTACTATGTGTGTTAAAACTATCCTATAAAAGCCAAAAGGAATTTTTCTTTAACCAATATAGACTGGTATTTATGATGTTTTTAATGCTCTACAAGAGAAAAAATCCACAAAATGGTATTCCCATTACTGAGGTAAAAATTTCCACAGTTACTTGCAGTTTTTTTTCATGAACAGTGCCCTCTAGAAATCAGATTTCAATTAGTTATTCTGTGAGAAAAAGGCGTTCTCCACAGAATGTGACAGAAATATCTGCATTATGCTGTCAATTTGGAACTTTCAGGAAGTAATCACACAGTCATTCACTTCCAGCAGTGGGAGTACTTTTGTTTTACTCAACAGGAAAAGCCCTATAACAGGTTTTTATTTAAAAAAAAGTTTACATCTCCTTTGTCTAAACTAATTAGGCAAAAGCTAACGTAATTGTATTTAACATTGTTTTCCAAGAAGAGTGTCAATTAAAGGGATAGTAGTGTCTGGTATCAATAGAATATAATATTTTAGATATTACAAAAATAAACTAACTGATGCAAGTCCCGTCTCTCAAACCTTTATAGTTTGACAGACATGCAATGCTAAAGTTCCCCCCTCCCTCCCCTTTCACAGATGTCAGTCTCTAGCTGACAGAAGATGATCCTGGTCCCAGGACCAACTGGTGGCTCTTCAGCAGAGTCAAAATAGCGCTATCTAAAAAGATGAGGATTTTAGTCTTACCTGATAAATCCTTTTCTCTTAGTCCATATAGCTTACAGGTAAACTCTGGGAAGGCAACAGCCCCTTTAAGTAGGCAGGAACAATTCTTGGAAAGAATGCAGGGGTTCAGCCTTCCTCTCCTTCTAGCTGGTTACTAGCTATATCTCCCCAGTTAGATTTGAGACAATAAACCCAGTCTAGCAAGCTAGCAAGAAGGAAAGAAAAGACTCCTGTGAGCATGAACCCGAAGGGTCTCCCACAACCAGCCACAGGAGCACCAAGCATGGTCCCTTGACAGAGTGGGAGAACTGTAAGCTATATGGACTAAGAGAAAATTATTTAACAGGTAAGATTAAAATCCTCTTTTCTCTGTTATCCAATATAGCTTACATGTAAATTCTGGGATGTACCAACATTAAGTTCCCAGTGGTGGGAAGAAAGCCAAGGACCAGGAGCCAGTCCCCAAGATACCAGAGCTCTCATGGACTAAGAAGGACACAGAATAGTCCAAACAAACTGTGTCAACAGACACTGAACTGGAACACAACACACCAGAAACTGTACACACAGCACAATGAACAAGAGCCAACAGGGCTCAACAGTTAAAGAGTACTAAGACACATGAATAAAAGTCCTAGACAGGCAGAATTGCCTCCAGGACTTTCTTGCCAAAGCTGCCTTCAGCCGAAGCCAGCACATAAACACGGTAGTGTTTGGCAAAGGTGTGCACAATCGACAAAGTGGTCGCCTTGCACAGCTGATCAGCAGAGGCCTGATCCTTGTAGGCTCAGGAACCCCCAACAGACCTGGTGGAATGAGATGTGAAATGTACGAAGAACCGCCTTATCCTTGTGAAACACCAGGAAAAGAGGATTTTACTCTTACCTGCTAAATCCTTTTCTATTAGTCCATACAGGTTACAGGTAACTTTGGGTAGGCGATCAGACCCTTTAAGTAGGCAGGAACAATTCTGAGAAGTGACTGTTGGGTGGATCCTACCTCCCCTCCTTAGCTTGCAGCTAGCCAATCCCCATCCAGTAAGATTTGAAAACTAACTACTGACTAGGTAGAAAGAAGGTAAAGGAAGACTCCTGTGAGAATGAACCTGAAAGGATCCCCACGTTCTGCCACAGGAGAGCCAAGCATGGTCCCTTGACAGGGTGGAAGACCAGTAACCTGTATGGACTAATAGAAAAGGATTTAACAGGTAAGAGTAAAATCTTCTTTTCTCTGTCGTCCAATACAGGTTACTGATAACTTTGGTATGTCCAATCATTAAGTTTCCCAGGGCGGGAAGAAAGGCAAGGACCAGGCGCAGGCCCCCAAAGTCACCAGAGCACCAATGAACCAGCAGACCATGAATACCTCAACATTAACCACAAAGTGTCGACGGACACCGAACAGGGGTAAAAAAAGACCCAAAAGTGACAGAGTACTGAGAGACTAATGAGATCCTAGACAGGCAAGGCTGCCTCCAGTATCTTCCTCCCTAAACTGGCATCAGCCGAAGCCAACACGTCCACACGGTAGTGTTTCAAGAAGGTATGCACGGACAACCAAGTGGCTGCCTTGCACAACTGCTCAGCTGAGGCCTGATTCTTGTAGGCCCAAGATGCCCCGATAGACCTCGAAGAATGAGCCGTGACCCGAAAGGGAACAGGCTTCTTCCTAAGTTCGTAAGCCTTACGAATAGTGGACTTGATCCAAGAAGCAATGATTACCTTGGAAGCAGGCTTCCCTGCCCTGGGACCCTCAGGAATGACAAAAAGAGTGTCAGACTGCCTCAGTGGCTCAGTGAGATGCACATAGAACTTGACACAAAGCACAACATCCAACAGGTGAAGATCCTTCTCCTTGTCAGAAGTAGGGATAGGGCAGAAAGAAGGAACCACAATCTCCTGATTAATGTGGAACTCAAGACACCACCTTCGGGAGAAACTCCTGCAAAGTGGGAAGCACCGCCTTGTCCTTGTGAAACACCAAAAAGGGTGGCATACAAGACAGGGCATGCAGCTCTGCAACACGGCGAAGAGATACAAGCCCCAGGAGGAAAGTCATCTTCCACATCAGCAGATGGAGAGGAATAGTGGCCAATGACTCAAAGGGAGGGCGAAGAAGGATGCCCAAAACCAAGTTAAGGTCCCACTGACGAGCGGGAGTCTTAAACACAGGACGGGTATGAGCAACGCCTTGGAAGAAAACCTTGACCCTATCAGCACACCAAGATAGATAGGCAGACCAAAGTCGATGGTAGGCCTTAGAGGAACCCGGCTTACGGGAATTAAGCATAGTAGCCACCACACCAGAAGAAAATCCCTTCTTCTTCAAAATTGAGGATTCAATGTCCATGCCGTCAAAGCCAGACGATGAACATCATCCTTCCACAGGTAACCCTGTAGAAGAAGATCCGGACGGGAGGGAAGCCGAAGAGGTTCCGTCACTGACAGATCCAGAAGCTCCGTAACCCAAGCCTGCCGAGGCCACTACGGAGTAATCAGAATGACTGGGCAGCTCTCCAGTTGCAGTTTCCGTATCACCCTGTGCAACGGGGGAATGGGAGGAAAGATGTATGACAGAGGGAAATTCCATGGGATCGACAAGGCATCCACTGCTAGACCCAGGGCATCCACCCAGCGAGAGCAGAACGTTGGAACCTTCCTGTTGTGTCTTGTTGCCATCAGGTTGATGCACGGAAGACCCTACAACTGGACAATGAGGCCGAACACCTCGTGATGCAGTTCCCACTCTCCACTGTCCACCGTGTGTTGACTGAGGAAGTCTGCCAGAACGTTGTCTATGCCAGGAATATGAACTGCAGAAATGGCAGGGACATGCTCCTCTGCCCAGGACAAAATAGCCTTGATCTCTAGCCAAGCTGTGAGACTTCGAATGTCGCCTTACTTGTTGAAGTTACCGCTGTGGCGTTGTCCAACTGTAGACTGACCGGGCAATCCTCCAGCTGATGTGTCCAGTGTCGCAGGGCACGAAATATCGCCCAAAGTTCCAGAACATTGATGGGAAGGAAAGATTCTTCCTGGGACCACCGGCCCTGAGCATTCAAGTGTCCCAGGACCGCTTCCCATCCGGAGAGGCTGGCATCCGTCGTCACTGTTTTCCAGAATGGCACCAGGAAGGGCTTGCCTTTCAGGAGATTGTTCAGGTTGAGCCACCACGAAAGGCTCAGCTCCACATGAAGAGGGAGAGATAGGGACCTCTCCTGGAGATCCGGTCAACGCCTGCATGCCAGGATTAGAAACCTCTGAAGTTCCCAGGTATGAGCCATGGAAAACGGAAACGCTTCTATAGTGGAAATGAACTTCCCCACCAGGGATGACAACTTTTTGGCTGGAACCAGATCCTGAGACAGGACAGCTTGGACCTTCTGATGAGCCACTTCATCCGTGAGAAACATCATCCATCTCTGGGTGTCAAAGAGGATTCCCATCCTCTGGGAGGGAACAAGATCCGACTTGTCCAGATTGATGATCCACCCGTGACAGGACAGAGCATGAATGCAGTCCTGCACCTGCTTATGAAGGAGATCTGCAAAGATGCCTTCAAAAGGAGGTCGTCCAGGTACGGGGTAAATCTGATGCCGTCCCGATGATGGATGGAAATCAAGCTCCCAGGACTCTGTTGAAGACTTGAGAAGCCGTGGTCAGGCCAAAGGGGAGGGCAGAAAACTGCAAATGCCCTTGGTCGCAGGCAAAGCGAACATATTGCCTACTCTCTGGATAAATGGTGATGTGCAAATAAGCATCCTGAAGATCCAGAGAGGTCAGAAATTCCTCAGGGCACATGGCAGAGATCACCGTGTGGAGTGACTCCTTGTCACGGTTTGTTAAGACTCTCAGACGTAAGGTTTGGTAAAAACGTAACTTTATTGAAAAGTTAAGGCAATCCCCGTAGGGAAACATACATAACAATACAACAATAATAGTCAATACAATAGGTTCTACCGGCCTTGCCTAAAATACCTAGCAAGGCAACCCAAGTGACAGTAGCAATAACAGGCTCTACCGGCCTTGCCTATACCGGGTAAGGCAACTGTGAGATGACATATACCGGTTCTACCGGCCTTACAAATACCGGGCAAAGCAGCCCAAAGGAGTACTGAGTGTAGGCTCTACCGACCCTGCCAATACCGGGTAAGGCAACCTTAAGGATGGTAACGACAAGGTTCTACCGGCCTTACCAATACCGGGCAAGGCAGCCCAAAGGAGTACAGAGTGCAGGCTCTACCAGCCCTGCCAATACCGGGTAAGGCAACCTTAAGGATGGTAACGACAAAGGTTCTACCGGCCTTACCAATACCAGGCAGGGCAGCGTAAACGAATAGACCAGCTGTCAGATGACTATGACAGCAGAGAGGAATAGGAACAGAGGTCTTACTCAGCAGAAGTCTATTGCCAGGGAAAATCGGACGACTGCATAGGAGTGGACAGCGACCTAGTCTCAGTACTGGATAGATCAGGAGCAAACCAACGTCCGCACGTTGGGACCTACAATAAATATTGCCACCAGGTTAATGGAGTAAACTAGCGTCCGCACGCTGGGACCAACAGAGCATCGCAACCAGGTTTAATTGAGAAAACCAGAGTCCGCACGCTGGAACCAACAGTGTCTATCGCAACCAGGTTTAATGGAGTAAACCAGCGTCCTCACGCTGGGACCAACAGTAAATGTCGCCACCAGGTTTTAATGGAGTAAACCAGCGTCTGCACGCTGGAACCAAGTGTATATCGCAAACCAGGTTTAATGGAGTAAACCAGCGTCCGCACGCTGGAGCCAACAGTGTATATAGCAACCAGGTTTAATGGAGTAAACCAGCGTCCTCACGCTGGAACCAACAGTGTATATGGCAACCAGGTTTATTGGAGTAAACCAGCATCCTCACGCTGGAACCAACAGTGTATATCGCAACCAGGTTTATTGGAGTAAACCAGCGTCCGCACGCTGGAACCAACAGTGTATATCGCAACCAGGTTTAATGGAGTAAACCAGCGTCCTCACGCTGGGACCAACAGTGTATATCGCAACCAGGTTTAATGGAGTAAACCAGCGTCCGCACGCTGGAACCAACAGTGTATATCGCAACCAGGTTTAATGGAGTAAACCAGCGTCCTCACGCTGGGACCAACAGTATATATCAGGTTAAATGGAGTAAAACAGCTTCCGCAAGTTGGGACCACAATGATAAGCAGCAGCGAAAAGAAAAATGTCGCCAGAGCAACGGGGCTAGAGCAGGAGCCCTAAACTCCAACGGGGAGTCCACCGGGGCGAGACTGACGTACTGGCAGATGACTGGAACCACCGGAACCGCCGGTGCAGAGCAAACCGCCTGAAGAAGCGGCAGGCAGGAGACGCAGGAACTCAGCAGATTAACCCGCTAGGTGCTGAAACACAGGAACACCGAAACACAGCATACAGGAACATAGGAACACTGGAACGCAGGATCAGCAGAAACAGCAGGCCCAGAAGCCTGACATGCAGATCAGGCCAAGTGAAGTCAGAAACACCACGAAAAGGCAACATGGAAGTGCTCAACCTGGGTTTAAAAAGGCTGTGTGAGGAGGGCTAATAGCAGACAGTCAATCAGGAATACTCAGCAAGTGACAGACACAGAACAGCACGAATCACGGGCACCGTGATACTCCTGGAGATACTGGGACCTGACCACAAAGGAGTTGAGATCCTTCAAATCCAAAATCTGACGGCAGCCGCCAACTTTCTTGGAAACCACAAAGAGGTTGGAGTAGAACCCCAACCCCCATTCCTGAGGAGGAACAGGTTCCAAGACTGCCTTGTCCAGAAGGGCCTGAATGGTTCCCTCGAAAAGGCGGCGCTTTTCCGCTCCCAGAGGAGAGTGAGAAGAGAAGGTCTAAGAAGGAGGAAGGGAGGTGAAGGGGATCCTGTACCCAGTAGCCACCACGTGCAAAACCCATGGGTCCGCCACAGAGGCCTCCCAAGCCGTAAGGTTAGTGGCATATGCGGCCACCTATTTGCGGGTGGGGACCCGGATTCCACAAGTCATGCAGAAGAAGGTTTGAAAGCCTTGGGCTTAGCGGAGGACTCCATTGCTACTTAGGCTTGGATGAGGCACGCGGAGCCTGAGGCACCACCTGGGTCGCCTGGCGTGAGTTAGCCTTCTTCCTCTGGACCACTGGCAGGTGAGTACTCTTCCCTCCAGTGGCTTCACTAATCAGATCCTTGAGATCAGGCCCAAACAGTGAGGTGCCCTGAAAGGGCAAGGACAGGACAGCCCTCTTGGAGGCCATTTCAGCAGACCAGATCTTGACCCAAAGAGCATGTCTGGCTACCACCAACATAGTTGATGCCCTGGCTACCATACGCACAGCGCAAACAGCCACAGCTCTATTCACCCACGCCACAGCAAAAATGGGGAGCAGGGCAGAACCAGCCATCACAAAAATAGCCTTGAGAGCAGTCTCAATCTTCTTGTCAGTTCAGTCTTTCAGAGCAGATGCATCAGCCACAGGCAAGGCAGTGGACTTAGAAAGCTTGGAGACAGGGGCATCCACTTTGGTACGATGAACCCACTGCGCTAGGGCCGCTTCAGGGAACAGATAAAGCTTAGCAAATTTCCTAGAGATAGATGGTTTCCTGTCTGGAAACTTCCACTCCTCAGACACCAAGCGGTCAAGGATGGGGTTAGGTGGAAAACAAGTATGGGGCCTAATATGCTCCAGAAACACATCGGAGGGATCAGAAGAAACCTCCTGCATCAATGGAATGTTCAGGGTGTTCAAAACAGCCCTGATCAGGCCCTCAGCCAAGGGGACAGGATGAGCCTCAAAGGGATCACGAAACAACTGAGAGGGAGGGACAACAGAGCAGTCTTCGTCATCAGAGTCCACCAATAATTCCTCCTCAGAGAATCAGACACATCAGGTACACCCGGCGGTTTAGGCAGGGAAGATCTGATGGGGCGGGGGCCTGCCACGAGTGGAAGACCCCCTGCAAGGTGGATTGAAGGAGTTGTAAGGTGGACCAGAGGTCCCTGGTAGTAGCCTTAAACTTTTGCATCCAAACTGGCTCTAGTGCGTGGCTGGAGGTCCCTGCAGGGGATTCAGGGGCAGAAGCGCATGCTGGGCAAACACGACCTGAGTGTTCTCTAGGTAACCATGAATGACATGAGGAGCAATGAGCAATGGGGGACACAGTGCCCCAGTATCCTTAGTCTTAGGCCTAGCCCCAAGGTCTAACGGAATAGACATTCTCACAGAGTCAAACGGTCAAAGTATCAGAAACACCCAGAAAATAGAGTGTATGATAAATAAAATCCCCCCAGAAACTCTAAATTAGACTTATCAGGTAGACGAAGGGTTAAACTACTGAGGAGAGAAGGAGAGTCCAAGCCCTGTTTAGGACACTCAATCAGCGAAGGCACAAAATGGCTGCCGCGGCAGAAACCAAGGGTAGAACATCGACCAAATCCTGTGGTAAGCCTTAGAGTAAACCGGTTTCCTAGCTTGAATCATAGTGGCAACAACTGAAGGAGGGAAACCATTCTTCCTCAAAATAGAGGATTCAATCTCCAAGCCGTCAAACCCAGACGCTCCACACTCTCCTGCCACAGATATCCCTGAAGCAGGAGATCCGGTCTGTGTGGAAGCCGAAATGAATCGCACACAGACAGTTCCAGCAACTCCGGAAACCAAAGCTGCCGAGGCCAATACAGAGCAACTAGGATGACTGGAGTTTTCTCCATGCATTTCTTCCTCAGGACCCTGGGAAGTAGAGGATGAGGACGAAAAATGTAGGCGAGATGAAACTGCCAAGGAATCAAGAGAGCATCGACTGTGAAGGGCAGAAGGTCCTTCCAATGTGAGTAAAATATCGGAACCTTCCAGTTTTGTCTGGTGGCCATCAGGTCAATCCAGGGAAGTCCCCACTCCTGAACAATGAGGTTGTACACCTCTTGGTAAAGCTCCCACTCTCCGTTGTCCATGGTGTGGCAACTTAAGAAGTCAGCTAAGACGTTTTCTACGCCTGGAATATGAACTGCGGAGATGGCAGATACATGCTCTTCCGCCCAGCTTAAAACGGCCTTGACCCCTAACCAGGCTGCAAGACTTCTGGTGCCTCCTTGCTTGTTGATGTAGGCTATGGCTGTGGCGTTGTCTTACTGGACACAAACTGGACAGTCCTTGACATGAGATCTCCAATACCTCAAAGCGTTAAATATCTCCCAGAGTTCTAGAACATTGATGGGTAGGAGAGATTCCTCCTCTGACCAATGAAACTTGACATTCAGATGACCCAGGATGGCTCCCCATCATGATAGGCTGGCATCCGTCGTCACTGTGGTCCAAAATAGGATCACAAAGGGTCTTCCTTTCTGAAGGCTGGAGAGACTCAGCCACCAAGGAAGTCTCAGTTCCACATGTAAGGGAAGAGAGACCGATAACCTCAGGAGATCCGGGTCCCCTTGCAGATTCGAATCACGAACCTTTGTAGTACACTCATGTGAGCCATCAAAGATAGCAATGCCTCTATCGTGGAAATAAATTTCCCACCAGAGAAGTCAACTTCTTGGCTTGAATGGACTCGCACGCCAGAACTGAGGATACCCTTGTTGGAGATCTGTTGAACCACATCCTCCATAGAAAGACTATTCCTTGCAGGGTATTGAATAGAAGACCCAGGAAGACCAACCTCTGAGATGGGATCGGGTCCGACTTGTCGATGTTCAGAACTCAACCGTTTAGGGTGAGGGTGTGACTGTAGTTCTGGAGGAGTTCCCCAGAAGGGGCCTTCTATAGCAAGTTGTCCATGATATGGAGTTACCCAAATCCTCCTTGTGTGCATGACCGAAATCAAGGCACCCAAAAGCGGGTAAATACCTGTGGAGCAGCGGTCAGACCAAAGGGGAGAGCTAAGAACTGGAAGTGCCCCCTGTCGCAAGCGAATCTGAGATACTGCTGGCTGTCCAGATGAAATGAAATATACAGGTAGGCATCCATCAGATCCAAGGAAGCCAAAACTCTCCTGGATACATCACTGCAATGACTGACCATAGGGATTCCTAGTGGTAATGGGTCTTGACCACAAAGAAATTGAGATCCTCGAGGTCAAGAATAGGACGGCAGCCGCCATCCTTCTTGGAAACAATGAACAGGTTGGAATAGAAATCAAAAAGACAAAGCTTCTCAGGTCCCTGATGGGAGCGAGTAGGGAAGAACCTGAAGGGAGGAAGGGAATCCTGTACCCTTCGGAAACCACCTGTAAAAACCACGGATTCGCAATGGTCTCTGTCCAAACACTAATAAAGTGTCGCAGACGACCACCCACCGGTGTGTGCGGCCCGGTGTTCGGCGAGTCATGCTGAAGAAGGTTTGATGGGTTGGGACTTGGAGGAGGACTGCTTGGATTTCCACTGTCATTTGGGCTTGGAGGTGGAGCACGGAGCCTGAGGAACTGCCTGGTTCTTTTTGCGTGCCTCTCCCCAGTAGGCACGAAAAAGACGGTTCCTGCGGACCTGAGGGCGCTTCTTAGGAATCAAGGGCAACAGAGATCTCTTGCACCCAGTAGCCTCGCTGATGAGAGTCTTCAGTTCAGGGCCAAAAAGAGACGTGTCCGAAAAGGGAAGAGATACCAAGGGCTTCTTGGAGGTAGAATCAGCAGACCAGATCTTAAGCCAATGGGAAAGACTGGCCTCAAGCCTGATAGTGTCAAAGATAGCATCAGTAACATAGTACTGAGCCTAAGAAATGTTAGCCAAGAGATGTAAAAGGTCAGCTGAAGGGGCACCCTGACGAACAGCCTCAGTGACCGTATAGCAATGGCCCTAGTTACCCAAGGAGAAGCAAATGTAGGTCTCGTGGAAGCACCTATGGTTGCCAAGGTTGCCTTCAAAATAGCCTCCAGATTTCTATCCTTCAAATCCTTCAGGGCAGAAGCATCCACCACAGGCAAGGCTGTGTATTTAGAGAGCCTAGAGATAGTGGCGTCAACCTTAGGGGGAGAAGCCCACAGAGCCAATGACACCTCAGAAAAGGGGTATAATTTATCGAATCTCTTTGGCAAAGCTAAACGCTTGTCAGGGGTCTTCCACTCATCTAGAAAAACCTGGTGAAGAGTGGGATTCAGTGGAAAGACAGTACTCTGCTTCTTGAGCCTCTGAAAGATGTCAGATGTAGATTGAGGGTCCTCAGGGACTACAGGAACATTTAAAGTGTTAATGATACACCCAGCAGAGGGCTCAGGATCAGCCTCAAAAGGATCCCCAAAAAAATTGAGAGTAAGAGCTCCTTCAGAGCACTCACCCTCGTCAGAACCCACCAATAGTTCTTCATCAGAGGAATCTGAAATGTCAGAGATACCATAAGGTTTAGGGGCCACAGAACAGAATAGTGCTGGGGGCTTCCAGGATTGGATGACCCCCTGCAAATGCAGTGGAAACTGAGTCAAAGTAAACTTTAATTCCTGTAGCCTATGTGGCTCTTGGTCATGGCTGGAAGGCCCTGGAGGAGACACAGGTTTCGCAGTGCTTGAAGGGCATAAGTAACCTGAGTATTCTCTAGGGAGCCCTGAATGACATGAGGAACAGTGAGTAATGGGGGTCAAAGACACCACAGAGTACTTAGTCTTAGGTGTAGCCCCAGGTCCCAACGGGTCTGACATCCTGACAGGAAATAAAGTGTCTGACAGTATAAGGAAGAACCCAATACTATATCCCAGATTAAGAATTCCCCACAGAAAGAACTAAAATACACTTATCTGGCAAGCGAAGGGTTAAACTGAGGAGGAGAGTAGGAGGATCCAAGCCCTGCGTAGGATACTCGTGAGAGGAAAAAAGAAAATGGTGACCGAACTTTGAGCCAATCAGAAAACAGCCCGCGAAATGGGCGTTTATGGGAAATTTAGTTTTCCCCTCAGAGTACCCTAAAAGCAGCACCTGCACCCCTCAAAGCCCCCCAAGAGACTGAGGGTGTGAACCGGAGTGTAGGGAAAGGGTAGACAAGAAGAATGAGCCATCTCTGAACACTGTACGTTAAGCAGTTGCAGAGATATGTCCAAAGTGAACTGTCCCAAAGAGATCAATGGAGCATTGCGTCTATGCAGTAAAGCGCGCCTTAACCCTTTGAGTGCCAAGTGGGTACATTGTACGAGTTTGGACAGCTGTACCCGCTGTGCCAAGCTCGTACAATGTACCCACTAAAATGCGGTCACTGCATGAGCCGGTATAACCGGCATGCAGTGGCCGCATTTTAAAAAAAAAAAAGGTGGGCAATCGTGGGGGGACATGAGGATCACTCCTCATGTCTCCCCTGTTATTGATCTCCCAGCCGATCGCGCTGGGAGATCAATAAAGGAAGAGGAGAAGCGCAGCTGAAGCGCAGCTTCTCCTCTTCCTTCTTTCCTACCCGAACTTCCGGGTAGGAGTGGGCGGGACCGGGGGAAGCCTCCCAGCGTCATCAGTGACATGTCACTGATGACGTTGGGGAAGTTTCCCCGGTCCCATTCACTCCTACCGGTGGTAGGAGTGAAGGGCAGGAGAGCTTCTGCTCTCCTGCAGTCGCCAAATTGGTCTCCCAGCCTATCGGCTGGGAGATCAATTACTTGGGGGACACCAGGAGGGGTCCTGATGTCCCCCACGAGGTCTGAGTAATTAAAAAATAAAAAAAAAATAAAAAAAAAACGCTAAGTAGCCCTGTGAGTGCCGCAGGGGTCCCCAGCACATTGCTTTGCAATGTGCTGGAGACCCTTGTAGCACTCACAGGGTCTTTTCTTTGGGGTTTTTTTTTTTTTTTTTTTTAAAGACCTCATTGGGGGGATCAGGGGGGATCCTGATGCCCCTCAATGAGGTCTATTATTAAAAAAAAAAAAAAAAAATTTTTTAACCCTGTGTGTGCCACAGGGGGGGTCAAATGCACCCCCCCCCTCCTGTGGCACACACAGGGCTTCTATAATTACTTTGTTACTAGAGATTGTTGGGGGGCCATCAGGATTGGTCCTGATGGCCCCCCAACAAGCTCTGATTACAAAGTAATAATAAAAAAAAAAATTAACCCTCTGAGTGCCAGAAGGGTCCAATGCATTGCTTTGCAATGCGCTGGAAACCCCTTTGGCACTCACAGGGACATTTATTTTGATTCCTTTTTTTTTTTTTTTTTTTAAGACCTCGTTGGGGGGAATCAGAGGGGTCCTGATACCCACCAATGAGGTCCATAATAAAAAAAAAGTAAAGAAAAAAAAATTAACCCTGTGTGTGCCTCAAGGGGGGCCAATGCAGCCCCCCTTCTGCGGCGCACACACAGGGCATTTCTCATTACTTCGTTATCAGAGATTGTTGGGGGGCCATCATGATTGGTCCTGATGGCCCCCCAACAAGCTCTGATTACCAAGTAATGATTAAAAAAAAAATTAACCCTCTGAGTGCCACAAGGATCCAATGCATTGCTTTGCAATGCACTGGAGACCCCTGTGGCACTCTCCGGGTCCCCTGTTTGTGGACATATATATATATTTTTTTACTAAGACCTCATTGGGGAGGGATCAGGGGGTCCTTATGCCCCTCAATGAGGTATATAATAAAAAAAAAAAAAATTAAAACACAAATTAACCCTGTGTGTGCCACTAGGAGGGGAGTTCAATGCCGACCCCCTTCCTGTGGCACACACAGGACTTTTTATCAACACTGGTAGTCACAGATCTCCCATACACACTATCAAACACTGCCCCACCATCCTTGCTCCTCTGCTCATACCCACACACACTGCCTAATCCCTCACCCTCCCACATACTTTGTTACACTTGTAGTCACAGGTCCGCACGTACACCGGCTGACGCCCTAGCTTCTTTCATCTGTTAGCCATAAAATCACACATACACTGTTTGCTTTACCATTTCTGTTTCACTGGTAGCTACGCTCCTGTAGCGTAAATTGGTATGTCAACCCACAGCAGTGGGGTACCATTTTTCTTAGGCTGGCAAGAAGTCCTCCTAGGAAATCCCACGCCATTGAACCATTTTAGTATCTTTGAAGTGACTGATGTGTAAAACAAAATTTTATTTTTTCCTGTAGCACCACATTCTGGAAATAGTTGTGCCAACTAACTTAGGGGTAAAAAGGCAAGTGACCCCTCATTAGATGCGGCAGGTTGTCTTCTTTCCAAAATGGTATGGTTTATCTACCTTTTCTTCAATTCTGAAGGTGTTATAGTCATTTTCGTACAGGCAAGTCAGGTTTGAGAAAATGTTAGAAACATCAGAGGTTGTAGTAGGTGTAGTTTTCTACTTCTAGCACCCCCTAAGGTAGTTCAACTCATACCAATGGGGTGTCATTTGACTCCTAAGAGCACTAGCAAACAAATGCAGTTGAAAATTCCATGGTTTTCACAGCGCTCCATACATTTGAAGGGGCAGAAATGTAAAAAAATGCAATTTTTTTCCTATATCGCCTCCTTCTGGAAACATTTATGCACACCAGTATTGGGGTAAGAAGGCAAGTGACCCCTCATTAGATGCGGCAGGTTGTTTTCTTTCCAAAATGGTATGGTTTATCTACCTTTTCTTCAATTCTGAAGGTGTTATAGTCATTTTCGTACAGGCAAGTCAGGTTTGAGAAAATGTTAGAAACATCAGAGGTTGTAGTAGGTGTAGTTTTCTACTTCTAGCACCCCCTAAGGTAGTTCAACTCATACCAATGGGGTGTCATTTGACTCCTAAGAGCACTAGCAAACAAATGCAGTTGAAAATTCCATGGTTTTCACAGCGCTCCATACATTTGAAGGGGCAGAAATGTAAAAAAATGCAATTTTTTTCCTATATCGCCTCCTTCTGGAAACATTTATGCACACCAGTATTGGGGTAAGAAGGCAAGTGACCCCTCATTAGATGCGGCAGGTTGTTTTCTTTCCAAAATGGTATGGTTTATCTACCTTTTCTTCAATTCTGAAGGTGTTATAGTCATTTTCGTACAGGCAAGTCAGGTTTGAGAAAATGTTAGAAACATCAGAGGTTGTAGTAGGTGTAGTTTTCTACTTCTAGCACCCCCTAAGGTAGGTCAACTCATATCAATGGGGTGTCGTTTGACTCCTAAGAGCACTAGCTAATGAATGCAGTTGAAAATTCCATGGTTTTTACAAAGTTCCATACATTTGAAGGGGCAGAAATGTAAGAAAATGCCTTTTTTTTTCACTAGCGCCACCTCCTGGAAGCATTTGTGCATACCAGCCTTTGGGTAAGAAGGCACGTGACCCCTCATTAGATGCGGAAGGATGTTTTCTTTCCAAAATGGCATTGTTCTCTACCTTTTCTGCATATCTATTATGGTTATAACCATTTTAGTGCAAGCAGATAATTTCAAAAACAAAAGTGTCAGGTTTACGTACGTGTTCCTAGCACCCACATATTCTATGTTAACCCACACAAATAGGCTACCATTTTTCTCATGTTGGTAGCAGGTACTGAATACAGCAGGAAATGTTATGGTTTTCAAAGATTTTAGTATCTTTGAAGTGGTGGAAATGTAAAAAAACATGTATTTATTCCCATAGCGCCACCTTTTGGAAATATTTGTGCACTTCAGCCCAGGGGGTAGAAAGGCAAGTGACCCCTCAATTGATGCGGGAGAATGTCTACTTTCCAAAATGGTATACCTTTTATACCTTTCCTTCATGTCTCTAACAGTTATGGACATTTTAGTACAAGCCGCCATTTTCGAAGAAGCAAACAGGTAGGTGTAGTGATGTGCTTCTGGCACCCCTAAGGTAGGTCGACTCATTCCAGTGGGGTGTCATTTTTCTCCTAAGAGCACTAGCTAATGAATACAGTTGGAAATGCCATGGTTTGCACAAATTTCAGTACATTTGAAGGGGCAGAAATGTAAGAAAATGCCTTTTTTTTTCATTAGCGCCACCTTCTGGAGGCATTTGTGCTCTCCAGGCTTGGGGTAACAAGGCAAGTCACCCATCATTAGATGCGGTAGGGTGTCTTCTTTTCAAAATGGTATGGTTTGTGTACCCTTTCTTCACTTCTGTAGTTGTTATAACCATTTGGGTACAGACAAGTAACGTTTGAGAAAATGTTAGAAAAATTTGAGGTTGTAGTAGGTGTCGTTTTGCACTTCTAGCGCCCCCTGAGGTAGTTGAACTCATACCAATGGGGTGTCATTTTTCTCCTAAGAGCGCTAGCTAATGAATACAGTTGGAAATGCCATGGTTTGCACATATTTCAGTACATTTGAAGGGGCAGAAATGTAAGAAAATGCCTTTTTTTTTCATTAGTGCCACCTTCTGGAGGCATTTGTGCACTCCAGGCTTGGGGTAACAAGGCAAGTCACCCATCATTAGATGCGGCAGGGTGTCTTCTTTTCAAAATGGTATGGTTTGTGTACCCTTTCTTCACTTCTGTAGTTGTTATAACCATTTGTGTACAGACAAGTAATGTTTGAGAAAATGTTAGAAAAATTTGAGGTTGTAGTAGGTGTCATTTTGCACTTCTAACGCCCCCTGAGGTAGTTAAACTCATACCAATGGGGTGTCATTTTTCTCCTAAGAGCACTAGCTAATGAATACAGTTGGAAATACCATGGTTTGCACATATTTCAGTACATTTGAAGGGGCAGAAATGTAAGAAAATGCCTTTTTTTTTCATTAGTGCCACCTTCTGGAGGCATTTGTGCACTCCAGGCTTGGGGTAACAAGGCAAGTCACCCATCATTAGATGCGGCAGGGTGTCTTCTTTTCAAAATGGTATGGTTTGTGTACCCTTTCTTCACTTCTGTAGTTGTTATAACCATTTGTGTACAGACAAGTAATGTTTGAGAAAATGTTAGAAAAATTTGAGGTTGTAGTAGGTGTCATTTTGCACTTCTAACGCCCCCTGAGGTAGTTAAACTCATACCAATGGGGTGTCATTTTTCTCCTAAGAGCACTAGCTAATGAATACAGTTGGAAATGCCATGGTTTTCACAAATTTCAGTACATTTGAAGGGGCAGAAATGTAAGAAAATGCCTTTTTTTTCATTAGCGCCATCTTCTGGAGGCATTTGTGCACACCAGGCTTGGGGTAAGAAGGCAAGTTACCCCTCATTAGATGCGGCAGGTTGTCTACTTTTCCGAAATATACAGTTTTATATAGTTATTCCACTGTTTTAGGGTAGTTTTACCACAAAAACCCTAGAATGCGCATATTAGTTTATAAAGTTGAAAATGTCATTTTGCGCTGCTGGTGATTAGGGCTCTACGCTAGCCATGGACGTAGGTAAAACTATACAAATTTGGTATTTTTTTACTCAGGGGACTCGAGGCTTTTTCAAATAATTGAAACTTTTTCAATCAAGGTAAATATTTTTGATACATAGTATGTGATTTTAGCAAAATGAGTAAATTTTCACTTTTTTTTGTCATTATGACATCATAGCTTTTTGCACGATGTAAAATTCTCTTCATGTAAGGTATCACAAGAAAGCTCAATTCGTTCTGAAAAAAACAATATATAGTTTTCCATATGTAACTAAAAATCCCCAGAGGAAATCAAGCCTAAACGGAAGGATAGCAAAAATGTTGAAAAAGTGTCTGGCCTGCAGGGTTCAGGAAATGGCCCGAGCCTCTGGCACTGAAGGGGTTAAAGGAGTGGAATTCAAATAAACGAATTTCAATAAAAGTGTTGCAAAAGTTATTAAACACACACAGAACACCTAAACAGAAAATAAAGCCCAAGGGAAAAGTACAAAAAATGTTCCCCAAACATGGCAATGAAAGGGTTAAAATACCACATAAACCCAAAGTGCTCCAGAGACTCTAAAACAGTCATAAATATAAACCCAATGAGTGCAGGAGTATGAATAGGAACTCCAAATGAGACCCCTTGGGAGGGTAAGCAATGGGACAAGTGGACCATGGCACTCAAAGGGCTGCTCACCTTTTTCTGCAGGTCTTCAGCCTTCAGAATTCTCCAAGGAAAAAGACATAGCACACAAGGTTTTTCCCCCAGGGCTGAAAAGTCCACAAACAGCACCTGTAAACTGTGCAATCCACCATTGGGAAGTCAGTAACAGTAATCCGCCTAATGGGGGACTTCTGCAACCCATATCTACAAGAAAGTAACAAACAAACTAAAAACTAAGCAGAACTGTTCTCTGTAGCCTTTCTGTGCAAAGGAACGAATCTAACTGGGGAGATATAGCTAGTAACCAGCTAGAAGTAGAGGCTCTAACAGGCACACTTTGTAGACCGTTCCAATGAAGTATGTATTTCTATAGAGCATGATTTCGGCTCTGTTGAAGAGCCTCAGTCCGGTCAAATAACTGGATTCTGCAGCCGTCAGCTATGCACTGACTTCTGTGAAACTGCCAGGAAGATGTAACTTTAGAAAGGTATATCTCTCAAACCATAAAGATTTGAGAGATAAGAATTAAATTGCTGTTTATATTTTTTTAATCTCTACAATATGAAAAAAAACCATAAAATGAACTATTTCTATTCCTTTAATAGATGTGGTTCGATACATAAGTAGCTTATAAATGACAGAAAATGGGGCATGACATTATATGGGCATATACAATGCAATTCAAAAAATAAATGTATATCTTTTCTCCTTGAGGACAAGGATGGTGTTCAGTTCATTTGTTGCACAATGAGTTGTGCACCTCTCTGGTCCTAAAGTGGTTAACCCCTTAGCGACCCATGACGGTCCAGGACCATCATGGGTTGTTTTGCCTTAAGGACCCAAGACGGTCCTGGACCGTCATGAGTTAAATGATAGCAGCGCGCCCCCGTGCATGCTGCTATCATTAATTCCCGGCTAAGACTGAGCGCTCCGCGACCGGAGCATTCAGTCTCAGCCACTTTCACAATTGCCGGGTCATGTGATCGCTGCAGCAGCAATCCCATGTACCGGCACTGTGAAAGAATGAATGAAGCAGTGTTATATACTGCTTCTTGTGTCTCTCCTCCGACTATCTGTCCCTCTCATCAAGGTAAGGGACAGAAAAGCAGAGAGGAGACACCTAGTGGACAAGTAAAATGCAGCAGCTGGGGGTATTAACCCCTTCAGTGCTGTGCTGGAGGCTGGCTAAATGCAGGTCCATTTTTGACCTGCTAAAATTAACCTTTGTTTTTTTTAAAAAAAGACACATCTTTTTTTTTTTTTTAACAAAAATTTTATTTAAATAAAAAAACATGTTGTTAATAACCAAAACTGGAAGTGTGATTGTTGTCGAGCCATGAAATACATTTATACACACTACCAATGCTCATCAATAAAAAAGTGGGAAAGGGACATGGGATTTTTCACCCGGGGGGACAGTGACCACTTAAAACTGCCCATTTTGTAGGTATGACTGACCAGTCAGTGCCCAAATGATGCCAAGAGAAAAAAGATGTGTTTTTTTTTTACTTTCTTTTTACCGTTTTCTTTAATTTTTCTAAAATAAATGGTGGGCTATCCATATAAGTATGGCATCAAAAGAAAGCCCCATTTTTGCTTAAAAAAACTGTATATAATTTTCATGGGTAAAATAAAGTACTTAGAGGAAAAACACTGTTGAACAAAGACATAGTCAAAAAAGTCAGAATTGCTTTGGTCCTTAAGTGAAATCGACCTCAGATTATCCCGGTCCTTAAGGGGTTAATCTGTAATTGTTATCAAACATGTACATAATAATAATCATTTGAAATTTGAGCAAAAAGAAGAGATTAAACAGAAATGTAGTAACCTACCATGGATCCGTAAACAAAAATCTTTTTTTATGGCATATTCAGATTCTGCTGATCCAACAAATGCTTTAACTCGAACATGGTAAAAAATACCGGGATCAATAATTTGTTGTGAAAGGTCACAATAATTCTGGAAAATATTTTTACAGGTATCCACTATAGTCCAATATTCCTCTTTTCTGTAATGTCAAAAAAGAAAACGTTTCCAGTTCAGTAGTTTACAAGTTATACAATAGATCGAGGCTTCATAAACTCTCTCATAACACTACCCCAGGCATATTTATTTTATTAATCCTTTGAGTGCCAGAGGGGTACGCAGTGCATTGCTTTGCAATGCGTTGAGTACCCCTCTGGCACTCAAAGGGTTATTATGAATTGTATTTATTATAATGAATATTTTTAATACTTCATTTTTTCCTTATAAATCAATTTGTTTATGTGGAAGTTTCACCTGCTATAAAGTCGCCCTGCAATAATTAAGGAGTTAGCGACTAGCTTTATAATATATATGTTACCTCTGAAATGTAGCCCATTATAAAGAAATCTTTTATTGTAGGAGACCGGAAGCCAGACATCAGAGCAGACATCTTGTCTGGTGCCTGCGCTGTCAGTCCCGGTCTCCATTGAGAAGCATTGCAGCATGCCACATGATAACCAGAAGGGACTGACAGCACAGGTGCACAGACTGCACTAACCTGGCTGTCAGTCTCCTACAATAAAGGATTTTTTTATAATGGGCTACTTTTCAGAGGTCACATATATATTATAAAGCTAGTCGCTCCCTGCTTAATTATTGCAGGGCGATTTTATAGCGGGTGAAAGTTCCGCTTTAACCCCTTCGCGTTCTGTGACGTACCCGGACCGTCACGCTGGTCCGGCACTTAAGGACCAGTGACGGTCCTGGTATGTCACGTACTTTTACTCACCGCGCTCCTGCTCCTCTCTCAGTCCTTCATTCAACGTGCCTCCCCACGTGATCAGTCACGTGGGACGGCACGTCGAACTCGCCTATCTGGTCCTTAAAGGACCAGACACCCTGGGACCGCTGATCCTTAAGGGGTTAAATAAAAATACTGAAATTTTATCCTGGAACAAAGACTTGGACCCCACCCTTCCCCATTTGGGAACCACTACATTACATGTTGGTTGGGTTATTCCATGTTGGTTAACCCCTTCGCGTCCTGTGACGTACCCGGACCGTCACGCTGGTCCGGCACTTAAGGACCAGTGACGGCCCTGGTATGTCACGTACTTTTACTCACCGCGCTCCTGCAGGAGCGCGGTGAGTAATACCGTGGACTGAAATTGATCGCTCCAAGACCGGAGAGATCTCTTTCAGTCCTCCTTTCGATGTGCCGCCCCACGTGATCAGTCACGTGGGACGGCACGTCGAATGCGTCTATCTGGTCCTTAAAGGACCAGACACCGCGGGATTGTCGGACCCTAAGGGGTTAATAGGACCAAACATACCTACATGTAAACAGAGTACATGATTTGTGAACCACTGGCCTACACCATACAAACAAGTCACAGACAAACAATAAGAATCCAGCAACCCAACAGGGACAAGGGGAACACAAAGCAGCACAACATAAGCCATCCCAAAACATCTTTGAACAACAGGGGTTAACACACAACACGACATGCACACCTGTCACACCAACAACAAATCAAGCTCACTTATGTAACCTCAGCAGTCTGTGGAGACAAAACTCACACCTGACAGGTACAAACCAATTACAAATAATCACACCACTAACCACAGACACACCAGAAAACAATTACCTGGATAACACACACCTTACCATTAGTCCATTAGGACCACATGATACAGAAAAAAGGGAAGAAAGGAAGGGGTTAACCAATCGGAGGAGAACCACCAGGTGGTGCCCCCCCTCCCTCCCCAAAAAAGAAACCTAATATAATACACATCATATACTTATCTCTATGACTCGAGGAGTCACACAGTTTAAGCTTTCCCTTGTGCTCTTACTTATATTCATAGAGATAAGTATATGTGTATTCATACTTTTTGATTATTATCACGTTGCACTTTATATGTATGATAATATTGCAAATTGCTAATGGGCCACTTTGAATTGTCTGTGGATACTTGGTATTGCATGTTTGCTTTACATATATTTGCTCTCAGTCTACAGAGGCATTACTCAATGTTGGAATTTCCTCATGACTCCATATTCCTGTGCTGGATGGTTTTTAACTGATTTGATGTATTCACTTGATTAATTTTGTATTGTCTGATAAAGCTTTTGTTTCGTTTGGTATACTCCTGGAGTGTGCGTCAGTTATTAGATTTCTTGTTTGGGGTGGAGGGGGGCACCACCTGGTGGTTTTCCCCGGTTGGTTAACCCCTTCCTTTCTTCCTTTTCTTCGGTATCATTATATATCCCTATGAGTGCACCGCAGCTGATTACAGTTTTATCTTGAGTAAGGAGTCATGTACAGAGCTGGTGTGATTCCTCCCCTTTGTTTTGGTCCCATCATTATGACCACATGAACAACACCTTACTGCTGTTTAACAGTGACAGGCCACCCTCCTCAGATGTAGTGTGAGCGAGACACCGACAGAGATACAGACCAACACCAGTATGTACACATGCTTGTACCTAAGACGACAGTGGAGGCGAACGTGTAAGAGGGCTAGGGCTCATCCACCTCCTCCAAGCACCCCTGTCCAACAGCTGTCACCTGCTGCAACTGTTCATGCTCCAGCTGAAGGCCTGCCATGCTGACTTGTTCGTGTGTGCAGCACAGTGAATATGCCACGCCATTGCTTGTCAATGTTTTGTCTAGGCGTCAGGATCATGTGAGGGATCCATCAAGGTGATGGCAAGCAGACATATGTATGTGTGTGACGCGGACCCTGAGCACACACCTCATCAGTATGTAGATTGAGATCCATGAAATAGCTCCTCTGTTTCATGGGTCTTGGTTTACACACTGATGTGTGTGCCCATTCACATATACATATGTCTGCTTGCCATACCATGATACAAACCCCATAAGGTCATGATGGCTAGACAATACCCTGACAAGCAATGGACTGTTCACTCCGTGTCAATAACCAAGCTGTACCCATGGAGTGCCAGTAAGGTCACCAAAGCATTGCTGACCAATGTGTTGTGTACACTTCTGGCACTCAAGGGTATGATGATGGGTCAGCAATAGCATGACTGTTGTGTTCGTAGTGCACCTTCCAGTCTTGTCTTCACCCTCTGCAGGCTTCCATGGCATGACCCCTCATGGTCCAGAAGTTTGTTCCAGTGACTTGTTGAAGCCACGTCCATGAGGAGCACCTGTTGGTGTCCATGTCAATTCCAAATCTGATCACATATGACTATCTTGTGTCACTGATCACCCCTCCCCTGTCAGGGTTTAAAGGTATAGAAATACTGAATATGTTTCATTAACCTATCTAGTAGGGTTCATCCCCCTGAGTAAAACAAGGGAAATCTCCCTGCGTTGCATTCCAAAGTTATTTCAGCTCAAAGTTGAATGTCATAGATCAAATTTCACAGTGGCCTGTTTTTTAACTTTTGTTGGCAGGTGATTTTTGCACATTCTTGTATTTTGTATCATATGTTTGTTTTCTACTTAATATTCACTTTGCACTTTAGTATGGATCCTTAGATCCTAATTGTCATGTTTACTGTTCTGATACTTATCTACTGTCTATTGTACCAATCAGAGAGGAATTATATTTTATATGAGGGACCATACTTCTACACTTTCAGCTTACTGTAGTAAAGCTTTATTATTTGTTTTTACCCATTTGGCTGCACACAGGCTCCACTTGTATTCCCCCTTTTTTAATTTTAAGCTTTTAATTTTATCATCTTTGTTATTTTCATACTAATAAAGATTATTGTGATATCTTGGGTTGAGTGCCCCAATATAAGATCTCCTTGTGGGGGTTCCGCTTTTCTTTTTTTACACTTAGTTATTATTATGTGTTACAGAGTCTTAGAGAGCACAACACTATTTTAGTGTTTCTTGCCTCACCCTGTATACTTTACCAGTGCCTACCTCCCATTTATAAGAGGATTTTAGTCTGACCTGTTAAATCCTTTTATCTTAGTCCATATAGCTTACAGGCACCATGGGGTGGCGACAGCTCCTCCTAGTAGCTTGGAACAATTCTTCAAGAAGTGCAGGGTGAAGCCTCCCCCTCCTTCTAGCAGGCTACCTAGCCACTCCTCTCTCTAGATAGAATTGAGACAATAAACTTACTGATCTAGATGGAAGAAGAGGAGGAAAACTTCTGTGAGCATGGTCCCTTACTTGGTGGGAGACCTATAAGCAATATGGACTAAGAGAAAAGGATTTAACAGGTAAGAATAAAATCTTCTTTTCTCTGTCGTCCGATATAGCTTACAGGTAACATGAGGATGAACCAACATTGACCTTCCATGGGTGGGAAGAAGAAGGAAAAGGACCAAGCGCCATTCCCCATGATACCAAAGTTTCCATTGACTATTCAGGACACGGAACAGCCCAAACAAACTAAGCATCAACGGACACAAAACAACAATACACAACACACAAGAACAACAGGCAACAGGGCTCATACAGGTAAAGAGCTATAAGGCACAGGAATGTAAAGTCCTATTCAGGCAAAACTGCCTCCAGGACTTTCCTGCCAAAGCTGGCTTCAGACAAAGCCAGGACATCCACACTGTAGTGTTTGGCAAAGGTGTTCACAGAAGACCAAGTAGCCGAACTGCACAGCTGATCAGCAGAGGTCTGATTCTTGTAAGCCCAGGAGGCCCCAACAGACCTGGTGGAGTGTGCTGTAATGCTGAAGGGAACAGGTTTCCCTCTGAACTCATAAGCCTTGCAGATGGTAGACTTAATCCAAGATGCAATAGTCACCTTGGAAGCAGCCAAACCAGCCCTGGGACCCTCAGGGATGACAAATGAGGCATTCGACTTGTGGATGGACTCAGTATAGTGCACATAGAACTTGAGGCAACGCACCACATTTAACAAGTAGAAATCCCTCTCCTTATCAGATTTAGGCACAACAATGTCCTGATTGATGTGGATCTCAGAGACCACTGTAACGGACAACAGTCCCTTACTGGAAGCCTTCCCCGGGTGTACGTTTGTACAATCCCTTATCACAGTCTAGGAGAACTGTTAAGACATTATGTCAGTAGGCAGCGGTGACAAAAAGGACTAAATCCAAAGAACTGCCCTGTTTTAGGAGCATCATCGATTCGCAGAATAGCCACGGGTTCAAGGGGACAGCGCAGTACATGTTCCCTACAATGTGTATTCCAGCCCCTCAAGCCTTTTGGCTATTGCCTACCCTAGCCCAAGCCCTTTCTGTATTAATGTAATCATGTCTGCCTTATTGTATATCCCTGATCCATCTGTTGTTGGTTATTTGTATTAGGTGTTGTGATTACATTATCCCTGTGAATACTCCCATTGTGTTATATCTTCACCATTTGCTGTGACCTATTATATCCGCTGTGATTGTATTATGTCTTCTGTACTGGCCCTGAGGTAACGTAGTTGAAACTATATAAATAAGCTGTGTTTCCAAATAAAGTTGAGTTGGTTGTTCTAAACTAAGCAGGATTACAGAGTCTTTATTCTGGATGGTAGAAAGGGGCCCCTTTTCCCCCCATTCAGGTATCTGAGGTTCCAGCGTTCCAGTGGACAGATTGTCTGTGTTCCAGTTGTTTCCAGTGAGTGGTTCCAGCCTGCCTTCCAGTAACTGTGATCCCAGCTCTTGGGGTACAGTTTCCAGCCTACTGCATTCAGCTACAGAGTTACTTCCAGCTTCACCGGTCATGCTAACCCCCTTGTAGCCGCATCCAGGAGGCAGAGACCCGGAATGACAGCCCAAGACTTCCTGCCGTCTTGGGCTACCTGGGAGGTATGGAGAATGGCTTTATCCTTATGGAAAACAAGGAAAGGCAGTTTGCAGGACAAAACCTGCAACTCAGCAACTCTGTTGACAGAGACCACAGCCAAAAGAAAAGCCATTTTCCATGTCAAAGACTCAAAGGAAGGTCGGTGAAATACTCCCAAAACAAGATTAAGGTCCCACTGAGAAGTGGGAGTCTTGTAAGCTGGGTGTTACGGTTCTCAAGCAAGACAAGGAGTCAGACTGTATACTTAAAATCACCTTTATTACAATAATACTAGAAAAGATATTAGCAGCAGCAGTATAGAGCAGAAGGTGACTAGATAGGCTAAGACTCTATCAGGAATAGGACCCGCCGCAATGTCAGCCACAACTGCTGGAGACTAGGCCGGAGCCAACTGGTAGTCTCATATGAATAGTAGAGCCCAGGACAGAACCCAAAGTCTCCTGCAGGGAACACCACGGAGAACACTGACTCACGCCTGCAGTCAGAAGGGAAGAGCTCGTCTCCAATTAGGATGGTGTAAATGGAGACTACTGACTCACGCCTGCAGTCAGTTAGGCCGGAGTCTGCCAGTGCCCCAGGTCTGCACCAAGATGGATGTCTGGGGAAGACGGGCAACGCAGCGGAGCGAACAGACAGAGCCACAGGTCAGCACCAGATAGGATAGTCAGACAAGCTGTGGTCATACACGGAGCGGGTAGGCAGCCAGAGCCACAGAGCCACAGGTCTACACCAGATAGGATGTCCAATCAGAGTAGGCAACAATGGGAGGAGATAAGAACAGAGCCTCAGGTTAGCACCAGAATGGATAGTCAGACAAGCCAAGGTCATACACGAAGCAGGTAATCAGGCAGAGCCACAGGTCTGCACCAGATTGGATGTCTAAGACAAATGGAGCGCACAGAGAGAATGGTCAGACAGAGCCACAGGTCAGCACCAGAATGGATAGTCAGACAAGCCGAGATCATACACAGAGCGTGTAGTCAGCCAGAGTCACAGGTCTGCACCAGATTGGATGTCTAAGACAAATGGAGCGCACAGAGAATGGTCAGACAGAGCCACAGGTCAGCACCAGAATGGATAGTCAAACAAGCCGGGTCATACACAAGATACAGGAACAACTAGAAATAGAACAGAACTGAACAACAACGTAAGGGTAACTGGATAGAGATCCAGTTCCCTTTTAACAGGCAACCCAGGAAGTAGATGGGTGGAGCCAACAGCCCCAAACAGTACAAAGCAGAGCCCTGCGACATATAACAACCTCGAGCCCGAAAGTGACGCATGGCCACGAGATGCGTCAGAATCCAGGCCCCCTTCCATGTCATACAGTGGAGCAGACAAAGTTCACGCAAGGACACAGCCGACCGATGAGAACGCCAATCGCGCCTATGCCAAGTCCTCATAATGACGCATGGGATGATGCCGCGGCAACATTTCAGGCCATCCATCACCTGCGTCAACCCACCAGGTGCCGCTGGATCTAAGGTAACTGTGATAGTACCCCCCCCTTTAAAGACACCTCCTCTGAGGGTCTACTTGGGGTTTGTTTGGAAAGCGGGCATGGAACTTGTGCACCAACCTAGGAGCGTGCACATCATTAGCAGGTGTCCAGGAGCGCTCCTCAGGACCATAACCTTTCCAGCGAATTAGATACTGAAGGCGCCCTCAACCTTTCTAGTGATTTAGATACTGAAGGCGCCATCTGACCCATCTGGAGTCCAGGATGCTCTGTACCACAAATTCTTTGTTTTGCCAACCTTCACTGGAGCTGGCCGAACTGTACTGGTACTGGCATATTGCAAGGAGTATGGTTCTGATGGAATTAGTGAATGAATGCTGAGAGCTAAAGATGCATGAGGGGCTGAGAAGTCTATGATGAGGTTTTTTTTATTAGTAAATGTACTTGTGCCTATGCCTATGGGGTGTATTCTCCAGATGGGAAATGGGGAGGGGGGGACTGAATGGACCTATAATAAAGTTATTTTCTAGTTGTTTATTAGAAAGGAAACAGTCTCAGGATCTCTGGTAGCAGATGCAAGATTAGAACACTCTAAAGATGTAGAGGGTGTGGCTATTATTCCTGTTAGGAAGCCATCTTCCAAGCCTGAAATGATAAAACTAACTAGATGCGAGATGGCACAACAGAAACAAATCCCTACTCTACTGCTCTCTGTCGATGTGGAAAAGGCCTTTGACAGGGTGTCTTGGGCCTTTATTGAAAGTTGCCTATGTCACCTAGGTCTCGGTCCTCGATTTCGTACGTTCGTCTGAGCCCTGTATACCATCCCTTCTGCCCGAGTCCGGATTTCAGGTGGTTTATCTGATCCCTTCCCTCTGCGAAATGGCACCAGGCAGGGTTGCCCCCTTTCCCCACTTATTTTTATTTTGACCATGGAAGCCTTGGCTTGCTCCCTACGTCACAACCCTGGGTTCCAGGCGCTCTGCTCCGGGTCCATGGAGCATAAATTGGCGTTATTCGCTGATGATCTTTTATTGGTGGTCACGGACCCTATCAAATCCCTCCTGGTGGTCTTGGAGGAGCTTCGAGTATTTGTCATCTTGTCGAACTTCAAACCTAACATTTCTAAATCTGAGCTTTTGGCTGTATCCACTCCTGCTGAACTCAAGGTTGCGATCTCGCGGATCTCTTCTTTTCGCTGGGCTCCGGGTAGGCTGAATTATCTAGGTGTCGATCTTTCTTCCCGTTCCCGAGATTTGTTTTCTTTGAATTATTCCCATCTCCTGGAACACGTTCGGCGGGATCTTCAAAAGTGGCGTCCCCTATATGTTTCATGGTTGGGTCGCATTAACCTAGTCAAGATGTCAGTTATCCCTAAACTACTTTACCTATTGCAAACAGTGCCCATATCTTTATCAATGGCGTTTTGGAAGACCTTGCAACGGGCCCTTAATACATTCATATGGGCAGATAAGCCTGCTAGAATCAGTTCTCGAATGCTTGCTTTGAATAGGAGGGAGGGGGGACTGGGTCTTCCCCTGGTGCTCAAATACTATCAGGCGGTGCATCTGTCTATGATGGCTCATTGGTTTCATTCGGGAGAGGAGAAGATTTGGGTGCGTCTGCTTTCGGACTTGGTTTCGCCGTGGCCCTTGACGGGACTACCCTGGCTTCCCAGGGATGCCTTGAAGAAGGTTGGGTCAGCTACACTTATACTTACCCCTTCTCTGCGAATCTTTGATTCCCTGTGTTCCTCATTTCCCGATTTTATTTCTCAGCCCTCCCCGCTTACTCCTCTGTTGGGTATGGATTTCTCTGCATTTACCCCCTGGCTTGTTCATGGTATGTTGTTGCCCATGCACTTATCCTCCCGGAGGAAATTGGTGAACTTTGCAGAACTACAGTCTACGTTGGATTTGCCTTCGGGCGAGTGGTGGCGATATAGACAACTTCGCAGTCTTCTTCTGATTCATTCTGATACGACTGCTTTACTTCGAGATCTTCGACCTTTTGAGAAGCTCCTCATGTCCCACCCTCCCCGCTCCCATAATATTTCTGCTTTTTATCGCCTACTGAGTTCTGCTACCACTATTCGCCCTACACAACCCTGTCGTTCTCGTGGGAATCAGATCTGGGAATGTCTTTTTCAGACTTGGACTGGAGTAGAATGGTGAGATCCACGGCTTTCTGTTCTAGGAATGCGGCTATACTTGAGCTTAATTATAAACTTCTGAATCGGTGGTATAGGACTCCTGATGTGTTACATAAATATTACCCTTCGGTCAGCCAGGAATGTTGGAGGTGTGGTGAGGACCGCGGGACTCTGTCTCACATTTGGTGGGCTTGTTCGAAATTGCGAGTCTACTGGAGGGATATAGAGAGGACCATGTCGAGGGTCGTCTCGTCGCCTATTTCTTTGTCACCTTTGATTGTGTTCTTGAATGAGGTACCTGGTGCCCTGGGTGATGGACGCCCTCGTAGGCGTTTATTCACCCATTTACTCAATGCAGCTAAGACATGCATACCTAGGCATTGGCGTACGGTCTATGTGCCGTCCTATGTTGATTGGCTAGCGGAAGTCTCCAGGACTATGCTGATGGAGAGACTGATGGCTATCAGGCATGCCTCTGGCCTCACTTTTCAGGAGACGTGGTCCCCCTGGATTGCTTTTAGTGAGTCCACTTAAGTGATTTGGCCTACTTGGTCTGTGGCACTTTTCGTGGGTTGGTGGCCCCCCCTCCCCCTCCTTTCCTTCCTTCTTTCGTTCCCCCTTCTTTGTCTTCTCCTTCTTCTTTCTCTCTGTAGTCTCTCTGGTTCAGCCTCTATCTTTGTTTTGCTGTGTCTCTTTGTTTTGTTTTTTTCTTTTTATGCTTGATTTCTCAATGGCTTCTACTCCGTTGTTGTCATGGTTTATAATGAGGACAGTGGTTATTTGCTGACTGTCTGGACCTTTGGTCCAGCTCTTACTATGGGTTCACTTTTGACTAATGTTAACTTCACTTGATGTTTTTGTACCTAGTGTTGACATATCTTATGTATTTTTTCTCATGCTGGTTCGACCTTGCAGGGTCCACTCTTTATGTAACCGCTTTTCATATACTTCAATAAAGCTTTAAAAAAAAAAAAAAAAACTAACTAGATGGTTGTCAGGGTGAGAAACAAGAAAGTCACTTAGAACAGAAGTATATAGTTCACTTAGTTTTTTTACTTGGAACAGAGTTACGTGGACAAATGGCTCCGGAGTGCGATTAGCGGCATTTTGAACAAATATGCAGTTGACAGCAACCACTAAAAAAGCATCCTTTTGCATTGAAATTATTGCATATAGTGGTGTTGTCTAGATATACAATTGGACGGCCTAATTTGTCGCATTGAGGATTGGAGTAAGATGGTGCTGAAGGGATTTGGTATAATAAAGGCCCGGTTGTATGTGTGGAACTGGACGGCTGATTGAGGGGGGCTGATGGACAAAGGCTTTGGGAATGGCTGGCTAACTGACAATATTGACAGACTGGAGCTTTAAGACTAGTGAAATGCTGACAGAATAGTTCATTGTCCAGTAAGCTCCAGTCAATCACAAAATTGAATTGGGCCAGCGTAGCTGCTGTCTTTGCCACAAAAGAGCGATGGTAATTGTAAAAAGTTGGACCTCCATATTTGTAAGCCAGGTCTACTATGGTGAATAAATACTGGTCCAGTTCTTGTCGTCTATTAGGAAATGAGGAACACAGGATGTCTCTATAAAGCTAAATGCAAGGACAAATTCTGCCAAGGATAATTTTTTGGCCAGCCTGGGGTCCCTGGCTTTGAGGGTGACTGTTACATCCCCGCAATTGACGGTCTTGTGTTTCGCTAGATACTGAGATGCTGTAAGCAGGAGAACTAAATGAACTACTTTTCCTTCAATTATATCTTTAAGAATGTGTTGTTGAATCATGTGGGCATGCGTGATATGAGGGGTAGTGTGATGTACCTAGCTGCTGATTAATAGAAGAAGGAGTTGATTGATTACCCTGTAAAGAATCTTCTTGGAGTACTGAAACTTGTTTGAATTTCTCCAACGGCTTCACCTAAGTTGGAGACTACTGAACCTAGCTCAGTAAGAAAATGAGTGATAGGATTTAACTGGCAGTCTTGGGAAATGGCTGGTGATGCTGGCATGGAGGGTGTATGGGGTGGATCGGGTGCGGAGAAAGTTCAGCTTTCCGTGCCGAGGCAGAATATGGGATGTGCCTCTTAGACAGTTCTGCCATAAGTTTAGACACTGTCCAGTCCTGTAGTGATGGGCTTCTGGGTGTTGGAGAAGCTATTTCAGGAATAGGAGCAGCGTTGTCTGAAGTACTAAAATGGTCTTGGGTGTCGTTATTAATAGAATAAGATAAAGAAAATGAGTAAACTAGGTCTTAAAAAGTAATAGGGACAATTTAATTAGAGCCGAAGGGTTTTTTTTTTTTCTATTTTAAACCTACAGTTCTTCAGGGAAGTAAATAACCTTAAGCCATGGTAGGGGTCAAGGTGGTACATGAACCTTCGGCTTTGTGAAGAGGTAAGGTGTGGGAAAAACCTTCGGCCTCTGCGAAGGGGTAAGGTGGTAAGTGAACCTTTGGCCTCTGCAAAGAGGTAAGGTCAGTACGTGAACCGTCAGCCTCTGCGGAGAGGTAAAGTCGGAAAGTGAACCTTCGGCCTCTGTGAAGAGGTAAGGTTGGTAAGTGACCCTTCAGCCTCTGCAAAGAGGTAAGGTTCGTAAGTGGACCTTCGGCCTCTGCAAAGAGGTAAGGTTGGTAAGTGAACCTTCGGCCTCTGAGAAGTGACAAGGTGGTAAGTGTACCTTCAGCCTCTGCGAAGATGTAAGATGGTAAGTGAACCTTCGGCCCCTGCGAAGAGGTAAGGTGGTATGTGAACCTTCGGCCTCTGCAGAAAGGTAAGGCAAAAGTGAACCTTCGTAATTGAACCTTCGGCCTATGCTAAAAGGTAAGGTGCAAGTTGCTATCTGCTTCAGTGAAGAGGTAAGGTTAAAAGTATGTTGTGTGAATGACAAATTGCGTCTACAGAGAAAATGCGGCTTATTGCATCTTACGTTGGTCTGAGGAAGGCGCCTTATTGCATCTTTTCTGTGTGGAGGTAGAGTTATGGTGTTAATTTGAGGCTTGTGGCTAATTGATAGTGAATAAGAAAACAGAAAATGCTAATGAAGTGAATGAAGGAAGATGAAAGATTTACCAATTTGCTGATGGTTGGAAAACCTAAAGGATAGTTGTAAGAGTTAGGCTTGTAACATGAGTGAGTGGAATGAAATATTAAATGTACAACACCTATCAGGTGTAATGAACTTGAAGCTAAGAATTGTAACAGGAGTCTTGAATGGACAACTTTATTAGGATAGTTTGCTTTTGCTTGGAGTATCTAATTACAGCTACAATATATAGAAATGGACATGAATATACGGATTTACTTAAAGTGCAGGAATAATAATAATAATAACGGCTTACCTGCTAATGCAGCTTGGAATAGACTGATTGGCTTAGATGACCTAAACTGGAATAAACCTTAAAAGGATGGATAATACAGAGTATAATTTAGGGTTTCTGCTGAATTATTAAATTATTAAGCAGCAAGGTATTGCTATGAGACATAAAAGGAGGCTAATGCTTAACCCCTTAGTGACGGCCGCGTGCAGACGCGGCCGTCACTTAACGCCCGTCTAACATTTTTTTTTTTTCTTCTAAAAGAATCCGGAGTCCCCGAACGGCGTGCAGCCGCGCGGGGAGCCGGATTTCCGGGACGTACATGTACGTCCTCTGTCACTAAGTGACAGCCACACAGGACGTACATGTACGTCCTGTGTCGCGAAGGGGTTAAGATGCATATCTCATAAATGCATTAGACGTATAAGTTTGGTTAATAGGTGAATACTTAAGAAATATGATAAAATTCAAAATGGTGGAAAAAGTGTTGAGGTAAAATTATTGCTTAAGAAACCGAAATATTACAAAAATGGAGTTGTGATTATTGTAACTGAAGTGCATACTGTAAAAGGTGAATTCTGACATCCAGCCTGATATCTAAACGGAGCAATTCAGAAACGAGTAAAGTAAAAGCCTTACAGAGAATGAATAGAGCATTACATAACAGATGTGCGATTATTGGAGAGCCTGTTTGAGAAAAAATTACTGAGCTTGTTTGAGCAACCCATAAAGTGCAGTAAATATAATTCTGACTAATGTACAGGAGCAGCAAAAGGTTTATATGCACAGCAGTACAGAGCTTGTTCTATGAATTGAGCATAACAGAAGTCACTGGGCAAACAAAAATTGGTTGATGTAAACTGAACTCCTGTAGTGCCAGAAGAGTTAAATATCATGTATTCACATGAGCATAAAGTTGTAATTCTCTCAGGTGCGTGGCATGTGCTCTGTTCATTCTTTATTGGAGTGATCTGGTTTATAGTGAGAGAAACATGTTTGTACTTCACACTGTTTATTGTCTTTAACCTCTTAACGACCGGCCGCGCAGGCACGTTGCGGTCACTAAAGGACCACGGAGCATTTTTTTTTTTTTTTTGACGATTCGGATTCCAGACTCCCTGAACAGCGTGCAGCCGCGGGGGGAGCCCGGAATTCCATGACGGTCATAGCACGTCATGGGTCGTTAAGGGTATGACAACCAATGATGTGCTATGACCGTCAAGGGTCGTTAAGGGGTTAAAATATAATTAACTAGAGCAAAAATGGAGCCTATACAAAAGACAATTAATACAAAACCAGCTATAAACAAAGCATAACAGGCAGTGTTATGGGAGAAAAGAGGCTCAAGCATGAGCAGAGTATTACGGAGACTATAAAGTAGTAAAGTTTAAGAGACCTCATTGTTGGAGAGCCTGAATCGTGTGCAGATAGTGTTTACCACGGAAAAACTGATGATTTGGCAAGACTGTTTGAATTACAGGATGGCTTTCTTACTTCAAGCCAACCTGGCACTTACTACTCGTAAACAGTATAGCTGAGTAAGGAGATCTCCCGGCTTGCTATAAAGTTGAGCACTAGAACACTTGAACTGCTGAAAAAGGGAAAATTTACTCACCGATATTTATATTTCCTCTGTGTCCTTCCATGGCATAGTGGGCAATTGGCTCCGCCTCCCAGCTGGTAGGACCAATTACATTTTCTATAAAGTCTTAGAGAAACCTCCCTCTGGTAGTTTTTACTTTTGTCCAAGCTGTAACAAGAGAAATGGTTAGTTTTAGGTAATATTTACTTTAATTCATTCCTCAATACTTAATACATGTGGTTGGAACGATACTTGCACCAATACACATAATAAATTGGGAGGGTTGCCGTGGAAGGACACAGAGGAAATATAAATATCGGTGAGTAAATTTTCCCTTTTCCTCTGTGTCCGTTACACGGCATAGTGGGGACTTACCAGAGCAGTGCCCCAAACATAGGGAGGTAAAGCTGCCTCCAGCACCTTCCTGCCGAATCTGGCATCTGCAGATGCTTGGATGTCTAATCTGTAATGCTTTACGAATGTAGAAACAGATGACCAGGTTGCAGCTTTACAAATCTCTTCAGGAGAGGCTTCTGCTTTCTGAGCCCAAAAGGTAGATATGGCTCTGGTCGAATGGGCTTTTACTTTTAGAGGAGGTTCCCTATCTGCGGATTCATAGGCTAGAATAATGCAGTTCTTTATCCATCTGGAAATTGAGGATTTGGATGCTGCGCATCCTTTAAATTTTCCAAAATGATGGACAAACAGGGAATCTGTTTTCCTCATGAGCTGGGTATACTTGATATCGATCTGAAGGCAGCGTACTAAGTCAAGATTATGGAGACGTTTTTCTAAATCTCCATTTGGATTTGGGCAGAAAGATGGGAGCACTATTTCTTGGTTCAAGTGGAAATGCGATATCACTTTAGAGCGGAATGCAGGATTTGGTTTTAAAACCACTTTACCCAGATGAAATATCAGACAGGGTGAAGTGGCCATGAGTGCCTGAAGTTCACTAACCCTGCGAGCAGATGTAACTGCTGCAAGTAGAACTGTTTTTAAGGTGAGATGCTTCATGGAAATAGATTCCAATGGCTCAAAATATGGGTGTGAAGAAAGTTGTTGTAGAACCAGGTTTAGGTCCCATGAGGGAACAGTGTCGCGAATGGTAGGCTTTATCTTAGATATCGCTGCCATATATTTCTTAATTAGAAAGTTTTCAGCATATGGAGTGGCTAGGATAGCTGAAAGGGCCGAGAGTTGTACTTTCAATGATGCAGGTTTTAGGCCCTTCTGAAAGCCTGATTGCAAGAATTCCAGGATTTGAGGAGCAGTAATTGATTGCCTTTTCAAACTTCTGGATGTGCACCAGTGATGAAAGGTGGTCCAAATTCTATAATAAATTCTGGTAGTAGAAGGACGTCATCCTTGAAGTATAGTATTGATGACAGATTCAGAAAGACCTTTAAGAGCTAATGATTCCCGTTCAGCCTCCAGGCCCTGAGTTGGAAGGACGGATTGGGGTGTACTATTGGTCCTTGACTTAGTAGATCCGGAATGTCCGGCAGAGGAATTGGAGGACAGACTGACATTCGTATGAGGTCTGCATACCATATTTTTCTTGGCCAGTTGGGAGCTATTAGAATGACATTTGCTTTGTCCATTTTTACTTTCCTTATTACCTCTGCCAAGAGAGGAATTGGTGGAAATATGTATGCCAGTGGAAACGTCCAAGGAATGGTCAGAGCATCCTGGCCTGCTGATTGCTTCTCTGCCCACCTGGAGAGATATATTGGACACTGTCTGTTCTGAGCCGTGGCCATGAGATCTATTGATGGAGATCCCAATGTTTGAGTCAGGGATAAGAATACTTTTCTGTTCAGGCTCCACTCTCCCGGATGCAACTTCTTCCTGCTGAGGAAGTCGGCTTGGATGTTTAAATGACCTGATAGGTGTGAGGCTGTTAAGGCTAACAGATGTTTTTCTGCCCAGCACAATATTCTTACTGCTAGGCGATTGAGCTGAATGCTCCTGGTTCCTCCTTGATTCTGTAGGTATTGTACTGCCGTGACATTGTCTGATCTTATGAGAACCGCCTGCCCTTCTAGTTCTTCTTGGAAGTTTAGCAGAGATTTCCAGATGGCTAATAGCTCCAGGCTGTTTATGTGAAGTTTTAGTTCTTGGTTTGACCATACGCCCTGAACTGACCTCTGGTTCCAGATCCCTCCCCAGCCTTGACGACTGGCGTCGGTAGTGAGAATCTGTTTGGGTGGTTCTGTTAACGGACGACCTTGTGCCAGATTCTTTTTCTGAATCCACCAGGCTAATTCTTTTCCGGTGGCAGTCAATATTGGAATCCGTTTGTACCAGTTTGCAGGATCCTTTCAGTAAAACTGAAGGAAGTTGTACTGCATCTGACGTGTATGTGATCTGGCACACGGTATTATCTGTTGTGCTGAGGATAGGTGACCAAGGATCTTGGAGAAGAGCTTTACAGTCTGGAGCCGTCTGGAGAGGAACGTAGTTACTTGCTGTAGGATGCGATCCTGTCGGTCCAAGGATAAGGTCACTTTGTTTAGGGCTGTGTCTATTATAACACCCAGGAATTGAAGTTGTTGTGATGGGTACAGCATGCTTTTTTCTTCGTTGATCAACCAACCTAATTCTTGAAGCTTTTGTTTGCAGATAACTGTGTTTTGTACTGCTGTGCGAAATGAAGGACTTATGAGCAGAATGTCGTCTAGGTATGGGACAACTGTGAGCTGATGCTGACTTCTTAGTTCGGCCATTACTACTGCCAGAAGTTTGGTAAAAATTTGTGGAGCAGTGGCTAGACCGAATGGAAGGACCCATAACTGATAATGGGCCTTGAAGATGTGAAACCTGAGGTACTTGCGGTGTGATGGTCTGATCAATACATGGTAGAAGGCATCCTTCAGGTCTATGAGTGAGAGAAAATTCTGTGGTTGAGTCATTTTGATTGCTGACAGAACTGACTCCATCTTGAAGTGTTGAACACGAAGAAACTGATTGAGATCCTTTAGGTCCAGGATAAGACAAAGTTCCCCAGAAGGTTTTAAAACAGAGAAAAGAATTGAATAAAAGCCCTGAAACTTCTGACTCACAAGGACTTCTTCTATCACTCTGTTGAGAAGAAGGGATTGAAGGACCTGTCTCATCTGGAGGATCTTGCTCTTGTTCCTGATCTGAGATGTTTTGAATCTTGGAACTGGAGAGGCAGTCTGAAACTCGAGGACATATCCTTCCCTCACAATTTCCATTGTCCAGGCGTCTGGATGAAGTGACTCCCAGGACTGATGGAAATCCCCCAGCCTGCCCCCTACTGGAGGTGAGGGAAGAGGACCTCTGGCATCATTGCTGGAACTGGGCCTTTCTTTGGTAGTCCTTCCTATTACTTCCTCTAGAAGGCTGAGAGCCACCTCTTTTTCGTTGCTCATATCCTTTACCAGGTCTATATCTCTTTGCGTCTCGAAAGGACTGTTGCCTGGAAGTACTGGATCTTGCTGGTGATCCTCTGTTTCGCTTATCTTGAGGCAGAAAGGGACTTTTTCCTGCTGAGGATTTCTTGATAATCTCCTCTAGTTGGTCTCCGAACAATCTTGAGCCTTCGAATGGTAATGAAATTAAACGATTCTTGGAAGCCGGATCCGCGTCCCAAGATCTAATCCATAGGGCTCTCCTGGCCGTAACCGATAAGGCAGAGGACTTTGCCAGGAGTCTAATATTATCAAGAGATGCGTCGCAAGAGTAATTGACAGCTTCTTTTATCATACCCAATTCCTTCAGGATTCTTGATCTTGACACTGAAGATTCAAGTTTTTCTTCTATCTCTGATAGCTATATACGCATGGAGCGAAAAATAGATGCCATAGCAGTAGCAGTTTTTAGGTTTTCTCCTATAGATGTAAACTGCTTACGTAGAGCTGTATCTGCTCTTTTATCCATGGAGTCTCTCAATGTTGTGCCGTCTTCCAGGAGCAATGTTGTTCTCCTTGATGTCTGTGCGATGGCTGCATCCACTTTAGGTGGCGTAGTCCACTTGGCTGTGTCTTCCTCTGCAAAGGGATACATTCTTTGGAAACGTTTTGAGGTAGAACATCTTTTGTCACCCTGTTTCCATTATTTCTGTATAATTTCTTGAATAGAGGTATGGACAGGAACGACGGCACAGGTTTTCTTGTACCCAATGAATGCAGTATCCATCACATTGAGATCCTTCTGAACTTCAGTGAGGCCCAAGGATTTTCTCATAGCTTTTACAAGTGGATCCACTCTATCAATGGAAAAGTTACCAGATTCTTCCAATATTTCGCCTTCTTCTGCGGAGGAACCTGCAGATTCTAGCTCAATAATACTTTCATCCTCATATTCTTGACTGCGTGAGGTACCTTCTTCTGGGTCAGAGACCCTAGGTCTTTTTCTGGTGGCTTCCTGCATAGAAGTGAAGGTCTCCTGCATGGAGGCCTTCATCCAACTTAAAAATTCCTGAAATTGTGCAGGGACTTCAGAACCAGAGGCCCGCTTTAAACAATCAGGGCATAATTTGGAAGTTTCAGATGCAGGTAATTTCTGATCACAGGCAGCACATGATTTATACTTTATGTCAGCTTTTCCCTCTTTAGATGGCTCCACAGGTTTTTTCTTTTCTGTTTTATCCTTAGTCTCAGACATAATGGAATGCACTACAATGTATATTCTGACTTATGCAGTAGTTAGGCAAAAGAGTTTGTCTTAGCTGAGAAACATATAAACATGCAGCAAAAATATATAGTAGAATACATATATGACCATATTTTATGCTACTTACATCCTGGAGACCTCTGTCTGCACTTTCCCTTAAATGCTCCAATCTGTAATGTGTGCGGCCGGCGTCTTCCTGCGTTCCATGCTGGAACGCACGCCTGTTCTGTGGCTTCCTTCCGGTCTATCGTGGCGCTTCCGGTTCCCGCCGGGCAGAGCAGCAATAGGGAGGGGGAGTTGGACCGGCGCGTCGCTATTCAAGTCCCCACGAGGTCTCCGGATGAGTTCTTCTTGCCCTTGCACGATGCGGGGCAGAGGAAGAGGAAATGCGGCCGCGATCAGGCAAGCCCATTATGCGTTGTTGAGTAGGGAGGAGAGAGGAAGAGGCAATGCCTCTGTCCCCCAGCTTGGGTAGGACCAAAAAAAAACTACCAGAGGGAGGTTTCTCTAAGACTTTATAGAAAATTTGGTGAAGTTGTTGTCGTAACCTTGACGACCAAATGCTGCATGTTTGATGATGAAATTGATTGGTCTTAGTTTGATGACGTTTAGCAGTGGTTTATTGTAGTTTGGGAGGCGTATATATGTACACAGGTGTGATGCTTGCTTCAGTCTGAGGTTAATGATTGAGATAATTACGAATTTGATTGGTTAGTATCACACCTTTGGTTTGTATAAGAAGCGTCTTTGTTACGGTAAGATATAGCCTATGATTAAGTGTCTTTTATTGCACGAAACGCGTTAGGCGGTGTATACAGCATCCTTATTTCCCCGTGAGGGGATGGGAAGCATGTTTGTTATTTTTGTCGAAGAATCCTCCATTTGCAGCAAATGTAGATATTTCATTAAAAGTCAGCTGTTTCCAGCTACAATAGTCATTTACAACATTAACAATGTCTACAATGCATTCCTGATCCATTTGATATTATTTTAATGGACAAGATTTACTTTTCTTTCAAAAACAAGGACATTTCAAAGTGACCTCAAACTTTTGAATGGTAGTGTGTGTGTGTGTGTGTGTGTGTGTGTGTGTGTGTGTGTGTGTGTGTGTGTGTGTATATATATATATATATATATATATATATATATATATATATATATATTTTTTTTTTTTTTTTTTTTTTTTTTTTTTTTAATTTATTTATTTTTTTTTACATTTATCCTTCATTGCAATGGCATTTGTCTACAGCTGAAACTGGTTACTTAAATTATACGGAAATACAACTCTTTTCTGTCAGCTGCTCTGGATAACTGAACTTGAAAAAACATTTCCAAAAGATAATATTACCAAATTGTTTTTCGCTTAGTTTATTTCTATTTAACATCCACATCAAACATTGTTAAAAACAAAAAATAGAATGCTTACGTAAAATTCCAGATTTCCACTTGAAAGTGAGGAATGGCAGATGTAATGTTATAATCCCAATATAGAGTAGTATTAAAATTATAGGACTTAATTGTCAGATCAAAAGGTGTAGGCACTATAGAAAGAAAAGAAAAAATACGTAACTAACAGCTCTGAATGGATACGCCAAGGGCCTTATATAGACGAGCAATTCTGGGGAAAACCCAACTAAAACACAGAGGACTAATACCAATTTCCATTGCTTTAATTGTTACTTTTAACCCCTCGAATCCTAGGAAGGTCTCCAAAGCATTGAACTGAAACCATCCTAGTTAGCATTCAAGGGATTAAAGACCTCATTTAAACCAATGGGGCTTTTTGGAATTGTTTATATGTCCCATCAGTGGTGATGTTCCACGATCGCTTCTCTCTATCTTCATTTATGTTATTTACATTGGATTTAGTGTACAATAATGATCTAAAAGAAACACTAATACCTCCTAATTATAAATGCCCACTTGCCTTAATCTGGGCAGAAAATCCTAATGAAAACCATGAGCTAATTCTGTGTGGATTGTTTCCTCCCTCATTTCAATCTTTAAAAGACACCCATTTACTTCTTTTGTTAAACCTCGAGTGCTCCCATAAATGTGCTAATTGAACAGATTCTTCCCACCAACTGATCCCAGTCAGAGTACAGGGCACACTGTTGTAAACCGAAAACATATTTATTAAAACACTAGTGAGCGGTGCACAGTATTTCAATAGGGAACACACTGCACATCGGGGACCTGGTGGACCACTGCAGTAATGTTCAAAGGAGTGGCCTTTGTCTCCCCACCTACTCCTGTGAAAGTCACCGTCCCTGATTCACTGCATACACCTGATGTTCGCTCCCATGCCACCCTGGGGTGGACAGTGAAACAGCAACCACATAGAAATATATATATATATATATATATATATATATATATATATATATATATATTTGAGAAACAAGACTCTCAAGTCAACCAGAACAGTATTAAAACACTTATTTATAGACTATAACAAAGAAGGATTACTCACCAAATGCCAAACGACCCACGTGAACAACCACCAAAAATGACATGAAAAGCAGAAGCTAATGGTTGAAGTAGATCTTATTGCCATGACTACTGTGGAAAGCAAAACTAACAAAGGAAAAAGAATGTGCAGGAGACCTGTGCTGAGAATAAAAAAGAAAATTCTAACTTCCTTGTTTTAGGAATTAGTTATCTTTACTATACTATCCTCATATGAAGATTTAGTAAGACAACAGACCAAGCGTGAACGTGACACGAGAACTAAAGACAGATTTGACAAATTTCTGTTTTTAAGTACATAAACCTGTTGAATGATTAAACTCTAAGAATTTATCTACTGAATCCTCAAAAATACAGCTATAATTTGCAGTCATTGAGCCAATGTGGATCAATGGTGTTCAGCTCTATTATCCACTTTGTTTCCCATTGTAATAATTTTCTTCCACTGTTGCCTCCTCTAACTGCCACTGGCTCTTGGTCAATGATCATGTATTGTAGGTTCGAGAGTTGATGATTTTTATCCTTGAAATTTAGTGCTACTGGCTGTTGGAACTGTGGGTTGTAATCTTCGATCTAGAACTCTTCTATTCTTCGATCTGTGTTGGTTCATTCTTTCTCTAAATGTCGTTTTGCTGAATTACGCGAGGTGGAAAGATGAAAGGAACTTCTACATCTGTTTTTAATTAATTGGCAAGCTGGTATGTGTCCCGGCAAGAAGATCAGCTTAGCTAGTCTCTAGGATATATAGCTACTGGTTACAACGGACCACTCAGGTCTGGCTCTAACTCTAGCAGTTAGTTATAGGTAGCAATATAACTATAGCAGAGAGGTTGACGTTTTTGACTACGTATAGAATGGCAAGTCGGATTGTGCCCCAACAAGTAAGGTAGAAAGCAAGTTTTAGGTTTTAAACATCCTGGCAAATCGGTATGTGCACCAACATTTAGGTTGCTAATCACACATTAAAGTATTTGATCTGTTGCATGAGGGGTTAACTAGTGGGACTTCTAATAACCCCAGTAGTATCTACTCAGGTGCCTTTTCGGCATTCATGTTATGCATGAATAACAGTTTGATTGCTTTCGCTTTTGGAGCATATAGGGTTAATCTGCCTCGAGCGATGAACTGGGACATGCAGATAGGGGTTCTGAAGATCAAGGGAGGCCAGAAACTCCCCTGGACACATCGCTGAGATGACACAGCTCAAAGATTCAATCTTGTAGAGCAGAGCAACCATGTGTTGATTGAGACATATTAGGTCCAGAATAGGCCAGCAGGTGTCATCCTTCTTGACACCAACAAGGATAGAATAGAAACCTGAAAGTGCTCTTGGGCTGGGTCCAGTAGTAGAACCTGCTTGTCCAGCAAAAAGGAAATGGCATCTGTAAAGAGACACGCTCCCTCTCAAAGTGATGAGGAGGAAGGGATTTGAAATATACGCAGTTCCCTTCTGAAACCACCCAGAAAACCCTCTGGTCCATCACGGACAATCCCCAGGCATCCCTAAAAAGATAGAGTTGAGCACTACAGGAAATAACTAACCAGTACTTCTTGAGACATGCTGAGGTTGGCTTATCAGGCTTGAATTTTGTGGCAGATTTCTTGTTCTTCCAAGTCTGTCTGGGCTTTCTGGCAGGGCGCTTGGGAGACCTTGGTAGACCTGAGGGATCTGGGCCTTTTACCTCCCAGATTGGTGGGGGAATGAAATCCACGTGTCTTCATTGCTAGAAAGGACCATTTAGAAGATATCTGTGGTAAGAGAGTACTAGTCCCACCAGTTGAATCATAAACGATCTGCTTCAGGTCTGGGCCAAATAAGGTGTTACCCTGAAATGGCAAGGAAACCTGTGACTTCTTGGAAGATTGGCCCGAGGACCAAATCTTTAGCCACAAGGCGTGACTTGCAGCAACAGAGAAGGCTGAGGATTTGTCATTAAACCTAGCCACATCAAAAAGAGTTTCAGTGATATAGGCATTAGCTTCCATAATGCCAGTTAACAAAATTAAAAGGTCCTTTCTCGGAGATTCAGAACACAGTGCATAGGACAGCTGTTCTCCCCAAACTGCTCTAGCCCTGTTGAGCCATGCAGATTCAAAGATAGTCAGCAGTGCTGTCCCTGTAGCCACAAGGTTTGCTTTAAGAAGAGAATCAAGGAGCTTGTCAACCACTGAGGAGAAGCCCACTGCACTAAACACCACAGCTGAAAAAGGGTATAACTTACAGATAGGTTTATTAAGGAAAAGTCTCTTGTCTGGAGTTTTCCATTCTTCCAGGAGAATTTGGTCACTGGTGTTGTTGGGAGGAAAGACAGAGTATTTTTTGCACCATGAAAAATATGCACAGACCTGAAGGGTCTCCAACACAGCTCTGATGATCCCCTCAACAGTGGGGCCAGTCCAAGTCCTGATCAAAAGATGTCTCAATCACCTGAGTATGTCCCCTAAATACAGGGTCAACCTGCTTAATGGTGGGTAAGGGTTTCCATGAATGGAGAACACATTGAATGGAAGAAGGAATGGATGCCACATAAGTTATAAGGGGTTTACTTCAAGTAGGTTCTTGGACAGTCCCGGACGGCTCCAGTAAATAGTAGGGGCCACAGTACATGACATACGTAGGGATCCAGAATATTCCTTTGGAAGCCCAGCATGGCATGAGGAACAGTGACTGAGGGGGTTAAGAGAAGCCGCTGAATCTTTAGATTTGGTTTTCCACATATGTCAGACATGTCCAGAGAAAGTACATAAAACTAGTGAGAACTATATAAAAGTAACCCCAGTTTAAAGAAAAACCCCCAAACCACCCAAAAAGTACTTATCTGGTATGCAAAGGGTTAAACTGGGGGTGGGGGGAGAGAGGGAGCAAGGGAGAGAGGGAGCAAGAGAGAGAAAGAGCAAGAGAGAAATCGCAGTAAGGAATAAGTAAGATAGCAGCCAGAAAGGATGCCCACGAATTAGAAACAAGCACAGTAAATGAAGCATTTTGGGTATTGTAGTCCTTCTCCATTACTGCTGCCTAGCGACATGTGGCTCTCCTGCTGCAGAGAGTGATGATTTTCATGTACCCGACATGACAATGCAGGATCAGAGAAGAGGAAACAGCCCTCTCTGACACTTCTAGCATGAACGAGTGCAGAGATAGGTCCCATAGAAGGTTATGCAGCAAAGATAGTCTTAACCCCTTAAGGACTGGCGGTCATGGGACATTTCCGTCCCATAATGACCGCATAGGTGCACTTGGATGCGCCGGTACAAGTGACCTGTCACGTGTATCGGCGCGTCATTATGGGTCTTGAAAGAGATCGCTCTGATCTTGAAGCGGTCTATTTCAGGCCCTATTTTTACTTACAGCGCTCCCGGTAGAGCGCTGTAAGTAAAAAGTACGTGACGTACCATGACCGTCATCGGTCCTTGAGTAGTTCAAGGACCGTGACGGTCCTGGTACGTCAAGGGTCCTTAAGGGGTTAAAATGAGGTCCCATTCTTAAAGGGATAGTAATACTTACATTTTACTATCCCCCATCTTGTAGCCCTTAAAAACTGAATTAAATGAGCCCAGCGGCATCTCTCAAACCTTTATGGTTTGAGAGATATCCGCTTTCAAAGTTTTGCTTTTTTCCCTCTCCCCTGACGTCAGTGTTCTAGCTGACAGCAGGGAAATCCAGTCCCGGAGGAGGCTCTTCAGCGTTATGGAAGAAGAAATCCTTCACGGAAATGGTCTTCTATGTGTGCTTGCAAACTAAGCACACATAGAAGACTATTTCAGTGAAGGATTTCTTCTTCAATAACGCAATCCCGGCTCTGCTGAAGAGCCTCCGCTTGCTCAAGGACCGGATTCCCCTGCTGTCAGCTAGAACACTGACTTTGGAGGAGAGGGAAAAAAGCAAAACTTTGAAAGCGGATATCTCTCAAACCTTTATGCCGCTGGGCTCATTTAATTCAGTTTTTAAGGGCTACAAGATGGGGGATAGTAAAATTTAAGTATTACTATCCCTTTAAAGAGGCTGTGCACCTAAAACCAAACATTACGGAAATAAATGAAAAAGATACCGAAAAAACCCTGCGAACACTAGGAAGAGGAATATATTGAATGCCACAACAATTAGGGCGCATCCAGAAGTTCATTTATACCAGTTAAAGACCCAAAATAGGATGTAGTAGTGCAGGGTTAAACCCTTAAGGACCCTTGATGGTCCTGGTACGTCATGGATGGATTTGCTTTAAGGACCGATGACGTTCCAGGACTGTCATGGAATTCCGGGCTCCCCGCACGGCTGCCCACCATTCAGGGAGTCCGGAATCGGATTCAACAAAAAAAAAATGCTCTGTGGTCCTTAAATGACCACCGCTTGCATGCGCGGGCGGTCCTTAAGGGGTTAAAGTATAATATCCTGAATACAGCCCAAAAAGTCTAGTGCTGACCTACAAATCTATGAAAGAGGAACAATTCTGGAGTAAACCAACAGCACCATAGGGGACAACTTAAAATGCCCATGTTTCTAATGAGTCTTGACAAACTGAATGCTAGAGGAGTCTCTACCACATTGCCTCTGTAGAATTTAAAGAGATAAAAGACCCATTTCAAAATCAATGGGAATCTTAATTTGTCCCCTTTTGCCCCAAAATTGCTCCCCTTTTCTTTGTACATATTGCCTAAAGTTAAGAAAATTGATCTACCTTTTAATTCTGGTTTGGCCTGATCCATTACTTCCGGTTCGCTGGCATTTGTCAGGGGATTGTGAATGGATTCTGGAGAACAAAAATAAGGAAGCCAGATTAAAAAAACACAGAGCTCCGGAAATGGCACCCACGCATTTCCCTGAACCTCTCTTTATGTTCTGATCGCCAGAGAGGTGTGAACTCATTGTATCATCCTTTCCAGTAAGGACTATTCCAGTTAAGTAATAACAAGTTAATGATTAAAATACTTTTTCGTCTAGCTTTACATAGGCTGGCTTTAACCCTTTGAGTGCCAGAAAGGTACACAACACATTGCAGATCAATGTGTTGCATACCCCTCTGGCACTCAAGGGGTTAACGTTAGAGAACCATTACAAGTCACCAGCAAGGTAATAGACCATTAACCCTTTGCGTGTCAGAGGAGTATCCAACACATTGCAAAGCAATGCAATGTGTACCCCTCTGGCACTCAAAAGGGTTAAAGAATGAGGTGACCTGGCAGTTTTCTTTTCAAATATCATCTCTGCTTTGCATTCCTCTCTGTTAAAAATATAAGGTACAAATGGGGCAAACCAACTCATAGGGAACAAATAAAAAAATGCCCATTGATTTAAATGGGGCTTTTAACCTCCTCAATGCAAAATAGACGAGTTTGAGACCTCTCTAGCACTTTAAGGAAGGAGTAAGCAACATTTGGCTCACCAGCTGCTGGAGGCTATAAGGATCATATCCCCCAACCAGCTAATGGATAACTCTGGGTGATCGGTGTACATTCCAACAGCTGAAAAGCCAGAGTTGCCCAATTTCGGAGGCTAACCAGCTCTTTTATATCAATAGAAATCAGGGAAAGTTTTATTTCTTCCCTCTGCAGCAGTTGGTTTGCTCCAGAATTGCTCATCTAACTTTCAAAGGATTAATAGTTGCAAATTAGTTGGTGTGCTGCAAAACCGCTCCACTATTGGCTTGATAGATATGCGCCAGTGAGTTACAAAATGCACCCGCTTTCAGCATTCAGAACAAGGAAGGACATGTTTTTTAATTCAATGCACTGCTATTTAACTTTTCTCACGTGATAACCCTGCATGAGACAGCAAACCAGATTTAAACACATTTGGTAGAGGTGTGAACTTCCAGTCAACCACACATATGGTTCAAACACAGTGTAAAAGTCTTCTTGAGGTCTGACACTTCCTAGTCTATGCATATGTGGTTAAACTAAAATCTAACGGCTGTTCTACGCAGAGCTCACTTCATGTTATTTTTAAGTTGATTGGCACATTTACATGATCTGTAACCCTATAAGTGCCATAGAGATGTGCAACACGTTGCTCTGTAAAACTATGCACCCCTCTGGCACTCAAAGGGTGTATTCTCTAGGGCTTTTCCTGCTGAGTAACACAAAAGAATCCCCACTGCTGGGAGATGTTTTTTATTCTAAACTTATTATTATATCTCAAATGTGTTTTTCTTTTCTACTCTTTCATTCCATTAACCCCTTGAGCATTGTAGGGTATTCTCAGTCCTCAATTCCTTAACCCTTTGAGTGCCAGAGGGGTACAGAATGCATTGCAAAGCAATGCACTCCATACTCCTCTGGCACTCAAAGGGTTAATCCCTTGAGTTCCAGAACGGTGAACAAAACATTGCCACCCTTCTGGCACCCAAAGTGTTACTTGTCACTTTGAATTCAAATTTTCATATTTGAATACTTAATTAAAACTGCCTATATATCATGTTAGACAGAAGACCAGAAGATGCACAGTTTAGGAGATATTGTAATTAAGTAATTTCCGTATCGTAAACTCTCAGTGTGGCACCTTGCGCAAATGTATGCAAATGAAGCTCTCAGTGTGGTTTCATATGAGGTTTAAAGGGGTAGGAATGTTTAAATTTAAATTTATTGAATATCGTACGCATTAAAAACAACTATGTAAGTATTATTTCTAAAAACGTTTAGGTTTGAGAGATATAACTCACTAAAGTTCCCCCCTCCAGGCTTTTTCACACAAGTCTGCCATACAGCTGACAGCAGGAAATTCTGGTCCCGGGAACAACTGGCGGCTCTTCAGTAGAGCCAAAATGGCGCTATTTAGAAATAAATACTTAATTGGAACGGTCTACAAAGTGTGCTTGCAAACCAGGCACACTTTGTAGACCGTTCAAATCAAGTATTTATTTCTAAATAGTGTTGAAGAGCCGGAATCTGCTACTGTCCCATAGAGCACTGACTTGTCTAAAACAGCCTGGAGAGGGGAACTTTAGTGAGTTATATCTCTCAAACCATAAAGGTTTGAGACATAAGACTTACATTGTTGTACTTATTTTTTTAATGCCTACAATATTAAATAAACTTAAATTTAAACATCAGTATACCTTTAACCTGTGTTTCAATGGAAGACTCAATTTTTCCAGAGATTAAGAATATCTCCTAAATTGCATGTTTATTGACTAACATAATACATAGACCGTTTTGAATGACATTTTAAATTATGCAAATTTAAATTCCAGGTGGCGGGTCCACTTTAAAGGGATTGTAATGTTTCATAATAAAAGCAGCTCTAATTAATCATCATAGTATTTGGGCCTTGGACAGTGTTATTTCAATTCAATCAGAGTTGTAGTTCAAGAGTAATTGAATGATAAAGTATCCTCCCACCCTTCTACTGATATAACACTGCTCACCTCAGAGCAGCAGGGAGTGTCCAGGTAGATTGCAGAGAGGGACAATCTTCAATTAAGATTAGGGGAAAAAGCTGAAAAACCTGTCAAGGGGGGCAGGGTTTTCATTGTTCTCACAGTAGAAGATTGTCCTTTGATGTGAGCTGTATGGACTGGATTCCACCTCAGAGGAGTAGGGGCTTGCACTAGGTAAAAAGTGGCGGGAGGGGGAAACTTTATCATTCAATTACTCTTGAACTACAACTCTCACTATATTGGAGTTTAACGTTCAAAACAAGATAATTTATGCTCATAATGCAATGGGTGCACATGTGCAGTATAGAGCAATCAGAGCTGTCAGTCATACAGTATGTACCACCCCTGCTTTGTCCAACTGGCCACTGGTGCTCCAAGACCCAAACATACACTGTTTTCTATATTGGCAGTCATAAAACAGGGGTGGGCAATTTGGATCACTACAGCTGTTGTCACACTACAATTCTCATCTGTTAGGATTCAGCACCTGAGAAATTAACTGAAAGGGAAAGTAGTACTTAAAAATTACTATTCCCCATGTTGTAGCCAGTAAAAATGTAGCCAGTAAAAATGATACCAGTGGCATCTCTCAAACCTTTATGGTTTGAGAGATATCCACTTTCAAAGTTCCCTCTCCCTTGACGTCAGCATTCTAGCTGACAGCAAGGGAATCCGGATACGGGACCGGCGGAGCCTCTGCAGCAGAGCCGAGATCACGTTAATAAAAAAGAACTAAAAAAGAAATCCTTAACTTAGAAGGCCTTCTACGTGTGCTTGCAAATCAAGTACACGTACAAGACCTTTTTAGTAAAGGATTTCATTTTTATTAACGCGATCTCGGCTCTGCTGCAGAGCCGCCGGTTAATCCCAGGATAGGATTACCTTGCTCTCAGCTAGAATGCTGACGTCAGGGGAAAAGCCAAAAAGAGGGGACTTTGAAAGAGGATATCTCTCAAACCATAAAGGTTTGAGAGATGCTGCGGTCTCATTTAACTCCGTTTTTTACTGGCTACAACATGGGGAATCGTAATTTTTAAGTATTACTATCCATTGAAGCTTCCCTACATACCTGTCAGGTCTCTCCTCCACTTTTTATGCAGGTCCCTTTCTCCACTTCCTTGCCAGATTATTGTCTTGATCCTTAATCCTGCATTACCTTGTTCCACTTTGATTCCAGGGGGGAAGTCACTAAGCTTTGATAAAGTGGAGATGAATTCTCCAGTTTATCACTTCTCCAAATACTATGTTATTCTATGGAGCCTATGCACTAAGATTTCTTCAACTTTGGAGATCTTCATGCATAAACTCTACAGAATAACATAGGAACTTGGGAAGTGATGAACTGGAGAATTATTTCTACTTTATCACCGCTTAGTGTATCTCCCCCAAGTTATTTTACCCAGCTTGCACTTCAACTATTGTTTCCCTATTTCCCTTCTGACTTCCTGATTTGAACATTGCAATAACTACCAGTATTTCCTCCCTCTGTTCTCCCTCACAGACTCCTGTGCTGAAGTTTGTCTATACCAGCTGTGAATCTCTCTAGACAGTTAACTATTTGGGTGCCTGAAGGATTTACTAATATTGATGCAGACTGCACCACTCTATAGATGACCAGGGAATCCTTAACTCTCAGCCTGTTGCTACCCCTGCTAACTCCCAGAGACACTGTTGTATACAACTGTTAATCCTCTCCTTTCTGGACTATTAACCAGCTAAGTGCCAGTCAGAAAGGCACTTTAGCTTTTTACAGTCTATACTGCTCCAGAGGACTTGCTATTAAGACTTCGAAGACTTTTAGTTTCAGACCTGTTGGTATTTGCTAGATCTGACCATCTTGCAAAGCCAGGGGCTCAACAACTGTGGGCATAATCAAATATTATCACTCCATCCAACTTTTAACCCTTTGAGTGCCAGAGGGGTACGGAATGCATTGCTCTCTCAAAGGGTTAATACCGTGTTTCTCAACGTTAGTCCTCGGGGGCCACAACAACAGTGCAGGATTTCAGGTTGTTCCTGCTTAATCACAGGTGAGCAATTAGTGGCTCAGTCATTGTGATTGATTCACCTGTGATTAATTAGGGATATCTTGAAAACATGACCTGTTGGTGTGCCCCGAGGACTGGAGCTGAGAATCACTGGTTTCATATTTTACAACTAGTTGAAGAGCCCGTGTACACGGGGCACAGTGCCACCCAGCAAAAGCCGAGCTGCTGTCATGTGCAGTACAGACTGCCAGCACAGTGGCTGATACTGAGCGGGGCGCTCCGAATTCAGACCGTAGTCCAACTACAGTCTGAATTTGGAGCCCCGCTCCGTTATCAGCAGCCATGAGGGCAGTCTGTACTGTGCACGACTGCAGCGAGCACAGGCCTCTCTTCTGCTTGTGACAGCTTCTGACAAACACTTAGCGAGTTATTATATAGGATGGTTCCATTCGGACCCTTATAAACCCTGGGTCCAGCTGAATGAGGACCTGAGTGGTCTTCCCAGACTCCCTTCTCTTCTCTAGCAAGGTGTTCACAGGAAACCTTTCATAATTAAGTAACATAATAATTTAGGTTGAAAAAAGACTTGCGTACATCTAGTCCAACCCTTTTCCTATTCCTGCTTACAATTGTTGATCCGAAAGAAGGCAAAAAACCCCTCAATACAGCAATTTCGAATTCTGCCCTGAATGGGGAAAAAAATTCCTTCTTGATTCCAAATGGCAATCAGATTTCTCCTTGGATCAACAAGCACTAACTAAATATTAATCCCAGTAATAACGTACATAGCCCTTTAAACGTGGAAAAGAGTTAGGTTCTCCTCAAATTCAATATCACAAACACATTCTTGTTTACAATCTGTCTTTGATCTTCCTTTTAGATCAATGGGGAAGGACAAAAAAAAAAATCTTCTTTCTTGGAAACAGGATGGGGATTTACATATATCACCTGCTAGAAAAATGCCAAATTGTTATATTTCCCACTATAAAAAAAATTAGGACTGCATTCAAACAAGGAATAAATACATGACAAACTATTCATTTTTCTTACTACTCAGAGATAGATATGATTTACTTAGACATGACAGAGTTTGAACTTCTTTATTCATCCTCTCATAAACTGACTCATTTTATCTCCAGAGTACTCGGAGACAAGAAGATCCCATTGCTTCATCAGAAGACGCAATGGGAAACTGAACTGTTCAATCTATTTCTACACAGCAATGGTAGCAATTCTTAAGCACTTCAACTAGCCACATCTAACTGTTTAAATTAACTATAAATAGTCACTAGATGGTACAAAACACCAGCTGTGTTGCACTCCATTTATACATCCCTTGACCCAGTTGATTATAGACGCGAACAAGAACAGGGAACACAACAGATCACAACATTCTGGAAAATGATCCTCTCAAGAATTCATCTACTAAGATATATACCCAAACAACCATTGTACACCCTCCTTAAAGTGACAGTAATGTCATAACATTAAAAGGCTTTATATGATGACCGTGAGATCCATCGAGTCGTGCGACTCACAGCCAGCTCTGACTCATATACAAGTGACTTGATGAAAAGGGGACGGGAGGGGAAGAGTTCAGGAGCCAATTACTCGCAAACGATGGAGGTACGGACAATACAAAAAGCACTATATATTATAAAAGTGTGTAAGGAATTATATTATGCATAGTTTTTTCTGACATTACTATCCCTTTAAAGCAGAACTATCATGATAATAACAATAAATTACTAACATAGAGATATGCATAGCCATACTGTCATTAACCCTTTGAGTGCCAGAGGGGAATGGAATGCATTGCTCTGCAATGCATTTCACACCCCTCTGGCACTCAAAGGGTTAAGCTGAATAAACCTGAGTTACTGCAGAAAAACAACTTCCTCGCCAGGAGCCAGTGGACAACAGCGCAGACATCTTGTAGGAAATGTACCTCTTAGTCTGCCCTGTCTGTCCTGTTCACTGCCAGCATTGGTGAGTGACGTTTGTTGGTTACCTTAAGGTAATGGAAGTTACTAACGATGCAGGCATACAGAGCTTCTCTTGTAAGCTCTGTGCAGCTGATGCCTGCTGAAGAAGTTGTTTTTCAGCAATAACGTGGACTTATTCAGCTTAATGACAGTATGGCTCTTAAATGATATGAGTAGGGATTCAGCCTTGTGAAAAGGTTCAGTAGGGTGCATATAAAATTTAAGGAAATGCACAATGTCCAACAAATGAAGAGCCTACTCCTTGTCAGGCTTAGGGGCAGGACAAAAGGAAGGCACAACAGTCTCCTGATTGATGTGGAACTCAGAGACCACCTTAGAAAGAAATTCCTGAGAGGTTCAATGCATGTACATTTATATGCATAACCCACCATTTAACTTGATAAAAATAAAAAAACAGGAAAAAAATAACTTATATAGGTTTTCCTCTCATTATTTGTACTCAATGGTTTCATTTTAATATGGACTAGATAAAAGGTATGAACGGTCATTGATACCTCTCAAATGTCCCTTTTTAGGGAGATACTGTCCCTCTGAGGTGAAAATCCTTTGCCGCCCATTACCTACCTGGTCTCCCTCTTTTAGGTGATCAGACTATGTGGCCTGTATATTAGTGTTTCAAATTAATTCACAGTAATAAAACTTATATTATGCACAAAAAGAAAACTCACGGCGCCAACTCACCATAACATATCCATATAAATATATAATTTTAATGTGAATCTAAGGAATAAATACATAGACAGCAGCAGAGAGTGAGAGGATTCTCCCCCAAGCCTCAGGCACAGACCCAAAGTGAAAACAAACAGACAAAAAGACAAACCTTCGCTTCTATATGTGAAATTAAATATGTGCCCTGTAATGTGCATACATAATATTTCTTAGTAAATATGTGCCCTGTAGTGTGCATATATAATATTTCTTAGAAAAAAGGTGAAATTTACTCACCGATATTTGTGAGGGTTGCCGTGAAAGGACACAGAGGAAATACAAACATCGGTGAGTAAATTTCACCTTTTCCTCTGTGTCTAATCCACGGCGAAGTCCAAATACTATGATGATTAATTAGAGGTGCTTTTATTATGAAACATTACTATCCCTTTAAAACCCCCACATAAATTAATGAAAATTTGGAGAAATCTCAAGGAAATGTTATATGTCCCCTCTGGTGTACTTGGTGCGCACCAAGACTTCACCATCCTTCTTTAATTGATCAGCCTTTGTGTAGGACCAATCTTCAGTAAGCAAATGAAAATCCTGCCCTCATTCATCAAGGGGTTCATTATAGTTATTGAGCGAAGATTGTTCCTCGCTGCATCTGTTCGGTCCCACAACCGGATTTCACATCTAATGGGAGGTGGCCAAAAGGGGGAGGAGGGAGATCCTTTTGACTTGAATACAGTTTTAAGTACAACACTCTAAGTAATTAAATATAGCTGTACATATTAGAAAATATATAAAGAAAACTCAGAGATAAACTTCAAAACATTATGTACTCTTGACTTTTTCCCATCTGACTATGTTGGCCTTTTCAAGCCTTTTTTTTTTTTAGGCCCATTTCCTCAGAATCAACAGCGGCTTCTTCCTCTCGTTCTCAATCCCGACATTGCCAGGCACATTGCGGGAAGGAGTGTTACCGCTGTATCGGGGTCAGTAACGTAGAGCGATGAATCATCATTATTTATGTAACTGGGACAACTTCTTTATACATTAACAGCACTATATTTAACCCTTTGAGTGCCAGAGAGGTAACTAATGCATTGTACCTCAACGCATTGGATGCCTTTCCAGCACTCAAAGGGTTAACTCTGACATGGCACACCACTGTATACTGCAGGTCACTCTATGGCTTAACATGCTGGTATAAGTCTCTCTCTCATAATCTTTTTTTTTTCTGCTTTCCACTACTATACTACTACTAACAAACAGGCATAATACTGCAATTCTGCCCCAAACTAAAGGCAAAAACAAATATCATTGATTTCACGGTTTCAAGATCACAGTGGGGATGGCAACACGTTGTGAAGCGATGTTCTCTGGTCCTTCGGGGGCTACATTTGGCTTACAATTAACTCTCTGAATACTGCAGATATTCACTTCAATACAACACTGTTACCTACCCAGCACTGTAAAACTCCTACACTAATCCCAGGGTGGCCACAGCCCACACTTACACACTCAGAACTTTCAGATCCGGGGGACCAGCAAGAGCCGGAACCTCCACAAACAGGGGGTGCCAGTGTCCCCTCTGTATATGTGTGTGTATATATATATATATATGTCTGTGTTTGTGTGTGCGTATGTCTGTTGTGTGTGTGTGTGCCTATGTCTGTTACGTGTATGTGCCTATGCGTATGTGTGTGTGCGTATGTCTGTGTTTATCAGTATGTCTACATTTCAGACACACATGCCCAATGGTCATTATATGACAGGCAACGCCGTCCCACATTACTAGTTGTAAGTAAAAAGGGAAGTATAATATTGCATATCAGGCATGCAACACTTGTATCCTATCTTCTAACAGGTCTGTGTATATAACAGGTCTGTGTATATACAGTATTGCTTTTAATTCAGATGTTATTTAAAGGGATAGTAAAGGTTCATATTAGACATAGCTCAGAACTTGAGCATGTGTAATAGTTGTGCTCCGCGAAGTACATTTGCAGCATAACATTATATTACACAGTAAGTAGCAAGTAATGAGTCAAATGTACATTGTGGAGCACAACTATTACACATGCTCAACACTCTGAGCTATGTATAATATGAACTATTACTATCCCTTTAACATCAAGTCAGTCAATGCATCTTACGTTTTCAACATTCAAACAGATATTAAAAATACCAAACATCAGGGGTAGTCAATTGCTAGCTGTTGGGGACTACCTCATCAATCTACAGTATATGCACATAGGTAGCTGTTATACAAAGTCATGTGAATGAAAACATGCAAACATATAGCAACTAATCAAATAGCATATATGAAATGCCAAAACAGAAAAAAAACACAGCATCTAATAAAATTTATAAGGAAACTTTAAGAAACAATGCCTTATGTCTAGAAACACCGTTCAACAATTTTGGAGCAGACCACATGGGACAAAGATGATCACATATCACATTCAACCAGGGATGCTTATTAACCGTTTGAGTGCCAGAGGTATATGCAATGCATTGCCCTGGCACTCAAAGGGTAAAAAAAAAGCCACACAAATTGCAGAGTTCCACTGATTTCCACACAGTCTTGCAAAATGGAATACTCGCTCCTCCCTAATTTAAAGGGATAAGTGATCACCTTAAAGGGTTAGTAATGCCTTGTATTAATAAAAAGTAATATTGTAGATGAAAAAAATAAATCCATTGATGCCAGTCCGATCTCTCAAACCTTTATAGTATGAGAGATATACAGTGATAAAGTTCTCCCCATTCATAAACGTCAACTGTAAAGCTGACAGAAGGAGATTTGAGTTGTGAGATTCGAGGCGGCTCTTCAGCAGAGCCGAAATACTGCAATCTAAAAAGAAATACTTCATTGGAACGGTCTACAAAGTGTGCTTGGTTTGCAAGCACACTTTGTAGACCGTTCCAATGAAGTAGTTCTTTTTACATTGTGGTATTTCAGCTCTGCTGAAGAGCTGCCTGCCGGTGCCGGCACCAGGATATCTTTCTGTCAGCTAGAGGCTGAGGTCAGTGAAAAGGGAGGGAGGGAACTTTAACACCGTATATCTCTCAAACCATAAAGGTTTGAGAGATCGGACTGGAATCAATGGATTTATTTATTGAATATCTACAATATTAATTTTTATTAATACTAGACATTACTAACCCTTTAAAGGGCACAAATTAAAAAAATCATAAATTCCCATTCATTAACTGTAAATGTTAACCCTTTGCTAAAGATCTCCAGCACAGACCTAATATTCAAGGAGTTAAAAGTCTCCATTTAAACCAACTGGAATGTTGTGTGTCCCCTGCAGTGCAGTTGGTTTGCTTCAGAATCACACAGCTTTCGCATGCATGAGGGCCGTGTCCCCATTGCATACTTACCATTCATGTCAAGGCAGCAGTGTGTAACCTGTCCTGTAAACTTAAAGGGATAGTAATACTTAATTATTACTAATGCCTATATTACAGTCATATTAAAAATAAATATATTGCCCCCAGTGTCATCTCTCAGACCTTTATGGTTTGAGAGATGATCGCTCCTAAAGTTGCCCTCACCCTCCCCCTTCTCTGAAGTCAGCGTTGTAGATGACTGAAGGGAAATCCAGTCTTACAATCATCAGGAGGCTCTGCAGCAGAGCCGTGATCGCGTTAACTAAAAAAAAAACTTTCACTAAAACAGTCTTTACATGTGCTTGCAAACCAAGCACACGTAGAAGACCATTTCAGTGAAAGTTTTCTTTTTTATTAACGGGATCGCGGCTGTGCTGGAGAGCCGCCTGAAAGTCGTACAACTGGCTTCCCTGCAGTCAGCTAGAACACTAACTACAGGGAAGGGGGAGGGAGAGGGCAACTTTAGGAGCAATTATCTGTCAAACCATAAAGGTCTGAGAGATGACACTGGGGGCAATACATTTATTTTTAATATGACTTTAATATAGGGATTAGTAATAATTGAGTATTACTATCCCTTTAAAGTTACAGCCAATTCTACAGAAACATGGCACTGAGCTGGATCTTAATGGGGATACTTATTAGCACCATAACTGGCAACTTTCAAAATGAGATGACCCCCAGATCTTTAAAATAGTAACTTACTGCACCCCTTCACGAAGATTGTAGACAGTATTGTTATTGCTATAACCAATACTTGCTCCAGTCAGCCCTCAAATAACCTATAACTTGCTGTAATTTAGAGAGAGCATTACTTGAACACTCACAAATAAAGCAGCACATCACCTTCACCCTCGGGTAGAAATGGCACTAAAGTAGATACTACAGAAACAATTAAAGGGATAGTAATGTCTGCAAGCAAGTAGATTGACGAGTCTTCTTTATTGTAAATCTAACACGTCACTATGTTTAATAACTTACTTTTACGTAGTTCAAAAGACATTAAATGTAGAAAGATCCCCTTCCCGCCCTTCGGGCTGCCTCCCACTGCATCTGCAATCTGGTCCCGGGACCGGAAGGATACAGTGAGGGACAATCTTCAGTGAGTATAAGGAAAACCCTGCTGCCTTTTGAAGAAGGCGTGCAGAATTTTACTTTGCTCACTGAAGTTTAATTAGTGCAGATTATCTACATACCTGGGAACTTGCCGGGTTTCATCCGGAGACTCCGGATTTAGAGCTCTGTTTCCGGATGAAGCCTTCAAATCTCCAGGTACACCAATTAATGCTGACTTCATTCATTCATGCAATGCTTAATAATGTTTTAAAATAGTATCATACTAGTCTATTGCCGATCCTTGCAGCTTCCCTGCACAGTATATCCATTCAGCCAGCTACCTACACTTGCCATGCGACCCCCTCACTGTCACCTGACTAAATGTGAGCCAGCCAATTGTTGCTGCTGGCATTGCTGAGGAAGAGCAGGGCAGCAGCACGAAGCAAGGTAGTGAGTGGAGGGCTGGAGACAGAGCATGGTCAGCAGAGGTCCTGGAAATGGAACCTCCGAACCTGTGACGGGCTAGGTGGAACAAAAAACACTGTGCCAGTGCTGGTTAAGTTAAATTTATTTTATGGCAGAGCCAAGGATAAAATGATTGGTTCATATAAACAAAGGAAGAGAGAATACAGGCATTTGAGTACAAGGGCAAGTGTATATATGGAATCCCTGTAGAGGGAGAGTATAGCAGTAAAGAAATACTTAAAATATAACCTTAATTACATAAATATAAAAGAGAAAAAGGCAAATTTGATAAAAAACAATAATGGTATTTTGTTCCCACCTGAATTCACAGGTGTGGATTCTGCGCTACAACTATTTACTTGTGCTTCACTTAATGATGTAGAGCAGGGCTCAAAATGTCAAGTCCTCAGCTACTAGCCAGGCCTGAAAAGTTACTCGCCGCCAGTTTTCATGCCTAGTCCCACCCATATCCCTGCCTTTAATCCCATCCATATCCCTGCCTTTAACCTCACCCATCTCATGGTCTAACAACAGCTCCACTGTAAAAGATCAGGCTATAGAGGTACCACTAACAAAAATTCAAGTTCCAGCTACAATAACTTGCAAATAAAAAATCAACAGTTGTAGCTTCTATGTTTTAATCAGAAGGATAAACTCTAAATTATATTTTTTTCAATATTAAACTTAAAAAAAAGTTAGCTTTTAGTAGTGCTTAAAAACTTGAATGCAAAATAACGTATCTCTTAAACTGCTATGGTCTGAGAGATATCTACATTCAAAGTTTGACGTTTCCTGCTGTCAGCTGTAAAGAATGATTTCATTGGAATGGTCTACAAAGTATGCTTGCAAACCAGGCACACTTTTTAGGCCATTCCAATGAAGTAATTATTTTTATAAAACGCAATTGTGGCTCTGCAGAAGAGCCTCCGTGTTGGCTGACAGCAGGAAACATCAAACTTTGAATGCAGATATCTCTCAAACCATAGCAGTTGGAGAGATATGGGTTTTTGCATTCAAGTTTTTAAGCACTACTAAATGCTAAAAAAAAATATGTGACATCACTATCCCTTTAAAATTATTTTAAAGTACTGGGCAACTAATGATTAAACCTGATGCAATCTGCCCTGTGGAGTCAAGTTAGAAAGGAAGCTTAAAGGGATAGTAATACTTAAAATGTAAAAAAAAATATGTTGTAGGGTTTATCCCTCTGAGTAAAACAAGGGTACTCACACTGCTGAAAGGTGTTTCATTCAAAAGTTATTAATTTTCAAAGTTGAATTTTTTAGGTGCAATATCACAGTGGCCTGAAATTGTACAGTGGTGCTGTTGCTACATGATCCTATGGACAGCTCTGGTCAGTTGACCATAAATCTCCATAGGATGGTGTAGCAACAGCGCCACTGTACAATTTCAGGCCACTGTGATATTGCACCTAAAAAATTCGACTTTGAAAATTAATAACTTTTGAATAAAACACCTTTCAGCAGTGTGAGTACCCTACAACATATTTTTTTTTATATTTTAAGTATTACTATCCCTTTAAAGGGGATCTCTCACCTACATATATGTAATGCTCATTAGTTAGAGCATTTATCAAAAAGACTGAAAATATTGTTCATTGTTTTAAAAAACAGTTACATGCACAAAAATTAAAGTTTAAAAAGTGTCCGGCAGCCTACTTCCGGCTTGCCGAACCTTGCCGACCAGAGGCAGCTCACATCCCACTACCCATCATCCTCCGATGACGGAGGCTGTCTGTCACTAAAGTGGAGCGATCACATTGGCAGAGATCGATAGCTAGCCAATGCGATCGCTTCACCTTAGTGACAGACAGCCTTGTACAACAGAAGCACATCATGCCCTACTCTCACCTGCTGGGTAACGCAACAGAGCTTGTGGGTCCTAAAGTACTAGGATGGTTACACTCCCCAACTGAGTAAATTCAACTACATTATCAGTTCCTTGTGCATTTTTTCTACAGTGAGCGTACATGGTTGCGTGATGCCCTGATGGCACCTAATAGCAAGGATATGAGGACCTCACAATTGAAATGGGGCTATAAATTATGTCACGGAGCTTACAATTGAAATGAGGATACACTAGTAAGTCAACAAATCATACAACTCAATAAAGGTGAATTAAGTGGGTGGATTTCATGGAGAAAAGGAAGGGAAGGAAGGACTGTAAGAGAAAGAAAGAGGGTAAGAAGTATGAGCGAAAGGGGAAAAGCTCAAGTTGGAAGGTGAATAAGTTAAGGAAGCTAGAGAGGTAAAAGAGATGGAGAAGGCGGTTACTATATGTCTTGCGGTCTCTTTCTCCACTGACCCAAAGTTTTAATGGTAGCATGGCAGAAGTGGTGACAACAACAATGAGGATGGAAGCAGCAAAAGAGTTAACATTTTTTATATTACTGCTTGCATTTATTTAAGCATCCACCCTATCCTATGCAGACAGGACCTGGAGACAACCCTGCTGCAACCTACTTAGAGCCCTCACAAAATGATATAATTGCTGAAATTTCTCTGAGGAACGTCAAGCCCTTAACCACTTGAGTGCCAGAAAAGATATCCAATGCACTGAAATGGATAGTCAAGCTGTTAGCACCTTGAGTGCCAAAAAAGGTATCCAATGCATTGAAATGGATTGTCACGCCCTTAACCCCTTGAGTGCCAGAAAAGGTATCCAATGCATTACAATGGATAGTCAAGCCCTTAACCCCTTGAGTACAAGAAAAGGTATCCAATGCATTACAATGGATAGTCAAGCCCTTAACCCCTTGAGTGCCAGAAAAGGCATCCAGTGCATTATTATGGATACCTTTCTGGCACTCAATGGGTTAAATTGATGAGTCCTCACTGTGGAGCTTTCAGTTGCACCTGTCAGACATCAGTGGCACAAGATATGCAGGTAGTCATGCTCTCTTCCTCCTGGCTGTCTTTTTCTTGAATACATTACTGGAAGGGACAGGGGATCTGGCTGCGTGTGAAGAACCCTGCGACAAGCGGTGACATGGTGCAATGTAGGATTTCCATCCTCGGGGTGCCAGGTCACTGACTTCTGCTCCCTCCAGTTGTAAAGAGGAAGTCTCTGAGATCCTCCGAGTCTCATGAAGGTGCAATAGCGGCAGGACACAGAGTCCGGGCACAACTGCACCATCTCAAGTTCCATTCCATCTGGTGAGAAGCACAATGCTTGGCCAGGCCTGTGCCCCCTCCTCAAATTGCCAGGCCCTAGGAAGGAATCTAGGTCATTTTTCCCATGATCCGTCTCTGCCGCCCACAGTTAAGTCGCCATTCATTGCAAGTTAAATTAACTCACAATCATGCATGAGGTCAGAGTACCTGATCAGAAGTCCTGATTCTCACATCAGTGTTACCATGTCTGTGCCCTCTAGGCTAGTCTGACTCAGTCACATTACCGCATGCTATGCCAGTCACTCACTCACTCTGCTGCTTCAGAGTAGAACTCACAAGGACAAGATCTGATTACGGCATACATGCACCGTGTGCCAGGCATGCACGCTCCAATACATTTTCGGTGCCTCACCGCCTCTTGAGCAGTGCAGTTGAGGGAATGTGTCATTTTGGTTTATACTGCTGAAGATGGTAGCAGCTTGGGAAGCAGGACATTCCATTTATGTTGAGAGATAGCGGGATTGGCAGCTATGATACAGGGCTTCAATTTCCACTAGCCCTCACTTAATTTCTCCTTGCCAAATAAGAGGAGGCGAGTGGAAATTTTGAGCCCTGCTGTAGAGTCTGTCTTCATACCCATAAAGAGATAACTCCCTTAGCCATTGTGCTAACTATATCACATTGCACAATCAGATTAGAACAGTATATTGTTCAGGTGGGAACAAAATACTATTATTGTTTTTAAAGGGATAGTAATACTTCATTTTAACTTTATTTTATTTTGTAGGCATTAAAAAAACATGAAGAATGATATAAGTCTTATCTCTGAAACCTTTATGGTTTAAGAGATATTCACAAACAAAGTATCCCCCCCCGTTCAACCAGATCAGAAGAGAGATGCCCAGGTAGACTGCAGAGAGGGACAATCTTCAATTAAGATAATGGAAAAAGCTGAAAAACTTGTCAAGGGGGAAGGGCTTTCATTGTTTTCATACAAAGAAAAGTGTCCCCTTCTGTTATCTGTACTGTCATACAACCAGATTCACATCTGAGAAGAGATTGCTTACACTAGGTAAAAGGGGCGGGAGGGGAACTTTGCTTGTGAATATCTCATAAACCATAAAGGTTTGAGAGTTAAGACTTATATCATTCTTCATGTTTTTTAATGCCTACAAAATAAAATAAAGTTAAAACGAAGTATTACTATCCCTTTAAACAAATTCACCTTTTTTCTTTCATTTATATGTAATAAAGGTTATATTTTAATTATTTCTTTACTGCTATACTCTCCCTCTACAGGGATTCCATATATACACTTGCACTTGTATTTTTTTGGGGGGTCTGGTGCTCAGATGCCTGTATTCTCTGTTTTGTTTATATGATTCAAATATATTACAGAGTAGCACACTCCCTTTGGTCTACAGACACCCAGGTGCACCACCTCTTCCTGCTTCTATCAAATGACATAAATATACTCAACACTATAAATATCATTTATTATATATCTATTATGCAACTGTAGAAAATGTACTACACTGTTCATTCATTCAAAGAATGAACAGTATAAGTACTTTTGGTCAATTTTCTTTAGTTGCACAATAGATAAATACATTATATTTATAGTGTTGAGTATATGTGTGAGTGACCCTGAACTGTCTGCATTTCAAATGCCTAGTTTAAAAGGAAGAGACCAGTAATTACTACTAACCACCAGACAGACAGGGCCCTGCTAAAAACCGGTTGTCCCCCTTGCTAGCTCCAACTTGATGAATTATCAGTGGTTTAATATAATTTAAACAAAGCCTCTTTTTTTTCGGGGGGGGGGTGTTGGTGGGGAATCTCAGGGTGAGCCATTTCTGAAAGTTCCCAGGTATGGTCATATAATACAGTGGTGGGTAACCAAAAGCCCTCTAGCTTTTCACAACTACATATCCCATCATCCGCAGCTGGCTGGGGATGATCAGATTTGTAGTCTTGAACAGATGTAGGGCCTCAGATTGCCCAGCCTTGATGTAGTAGGTTACAGTGTACTCTCTTACCATGAGAATTTGGTACTTTAGCCTGAGATTTTGGGTCACCCTCTGAGATTTCCTTGACATGCTAATCATTAGCAATGTTCCACCATAGATACTTGGATTTGAAGTTACTAGTTTGCACTAGGTGCTGTAAATGTTCTCCCAAAAGTGGATGTTTTTCGTTTGCACGTGCAGTGGAGACGCGGGATACCTCAGGTCAGAATCAAATACATTTTTCCTAGATCAATCAAGGAAGTAGCCTGTATTAAAACTTAGTATAGAATTAAGTATTTTTGTCTGTATGCATGAAGGATTCTTTATCGAACAGAACACTATTAATGTCTTTTTGTGCATTTGAATCATTCTCGTTCAAACTAAATATAAAAATATTAGTGTAAAAGCCCGTGTACACAGGTCAAGGTCCGGAACCCTTTGAGTGTCAGAGGGGTACACAACGCATTGCTTTGCAATGCGTTGTGTACCCCTCTGGCACTCAAAGGGTTAAGCAGCCGCTACCTCACTGCTCCACGCAGTGCAGTCTTGCGTCTCCTCACTCACGAGATGCAGTCATGTGCAGTAGATACTGCCAGAACACGCGCAGTCTCTACTGTGCATGACGGCTTCTGACAAACATCCTAGCAAATTATTATATTATATATAATATTAATATTATATTATTATTGGTCAATTGTGTGCACAGTCTGCTCAAACAATATGGTAAACATAAAATGTTAATCATGTGTAGGACACAAAGTTGAACAGATTATATAAACAAACAAATGTTGCTCTTATGTGCAAAGGAAGCTTAACCAAGTGGCTCTCAACCAGAGTGTGTGGCACTTTGGTGTGCCATGGGCATCCTCTTAGAGTGCCCCTTCTTTTTTTATAATGACTTTGACAAAAATAGGAATGCTGAGTTTCGATTGTGTATTTACTGATATGTGTACATGCAATATGTTGTTTTTTTTTTTATTATTCTGATTGAAAAACGTAAAAATACCTATATTTATGTATTTGTGCCATTTATATTGATCTAAAAGATGGTAGGGGTGCCCGAAAATTCTAGACTGATTGTTAGGGGTTTCTTGAGCAAAATAAGGTTGAGCAACTCTGGCTTAATCGAACAACGCATTTTACAAAGAAAACCAAAGCTTGAAACGTGCTCTATCTGAACACATTTTTTTTACCAATCAAGCTGAAGCAGGATCGTGTAAACTGTTCCTTTTGAAAGCCAGAGAGGTATCCAGCACAACTGGTTATACTCTAGAATGACAAAGATATATCCGACTACGTTTGATACTTCTCTTGCAATCAAACGGTTAACGCATATGATTTTGTCTCGCAGCATTGGCTGATAACGTAACCGTTACCTCTAGGCTTCCGGGAATTCAGGTCAAATCTCTGGTTCCCTTCCGCTGATTGCTGTATTAGGAAAAATAATAGAACTGCAGCTATCCATTTTTGTAATATCGTCCAGTAAGAGGCCATACTGATCTGGTTCCCTTGCGTTAAACCAACTGACAATCGCAACTGAGGAAGAAAAGTATAGTCGACAGAATGGAAACTCCCTGAATGGTCATGTAATTTGGCATCGTGCCACGCACTCTCAGTGCTTCTCCTACACTCCCACTTATGAGAAAGAGATTGCATGGTTTCGTTTCATAGCTCAGTGTCTGGGTGCATGATTCTGTTTTACAGCTCTTTCTCTTGGTTTGATTATTTTTGTGGACTACATGAACTTTCCTGAGGTATTTGTTTAATACCCGGAGGAATAAGAAACAGACATTATACCCTCTACGGAAGCAGCATGACTTTGCTCCTGTATTAGCGTAGCAGACAAACAAATAGTGGGGCACCCTATCCTCTGACTGAAGAACGTCATTTAACCCAATGAGTGCTGAAAACAGTTGTATCGAATACCTCAATGGTAGGGTGACCACGTTTACTTTCTGCCATTTAGGGACATAAATTTAATAAACAAGTCACGGCAAAATCAGGCTTGTACAAATACAATTCATGCGTCTGTATTTTGTCTATGCTAGAAGCCCCTTCCCATGGAATTGCTGCACCTAAATAATGCAAGTTTGAGTTGCAATATGTTTTGAATAGAACATTACTCATCAGCAGGAGAGAGTATCTTATTTTTCCTCAGCAGAAAAAAATAATGTGCAAATCAGCAAGTACTGGCATGGCCAATTAACATATAAACCTATATACAGTACATTGATGTATATCTTAGTGCAGAAATTAGATTCTTGTGATTGCCCAACCCTGGCCAGCATGTTTTTTTTTTTTCCTTTTTACAAACAAAAACATGAGCTTTACATAATAATTTTATCAATACTGGTTCAATGTCAGGGTTACACTTTAAATATATGCACAATGCATATTTTAAAACTGTAACCCAGGCTTTTAACCTGTTTTGACAAAATCATTATGTTAAGCTTATGTTTTTGTTGGTAAAATGGAAAAAAACTTTTTTGGTCAGGGTGGGAAATCTAATTTCTGCACTAACATAAGGTTAGAACTGAAATGAGTCTTATGTTTGCCCAAACCTGACCAAGATGTTTTTCCCTTTTTGCCACCCAAAACAAAAGCTTTACTTAATAAATTTTTCAAAACTACAGATTACATATATTTAAATCTTAACCCTGCCTTTAAACATGTATTAATACAATCATCTTCAGAACTTCTTGAGTGCCTGTACGATGGGCTTGGATACCTCTCTGGAACACAAAGGGTTAAGTCTAGTGTGTGTGTGTGTGTGTGTGTGGGGGGGGGGGGTTTAAAATTTTTTTTATGTTTCTGAAAACATTTTGGGGATTTTTTTTTTTACATAATTTATTACCTCTTCGTAGTAAAGGCAGGCTAGCAGCCAGGTGGCACTGGCAGGCAGCGATGCAGCAATAGCAGGCAGAAAGAGCACTGGTCATAACAGACTCTACAATGTAAGTATGTGTTATCTCATCTGCATATTTTAAGCAGCCCTCACCGCACGGCTGCTTGTCTTTACGTCACGTCACGTCACCCCAGTGTCCAACGCTGACTTGCTACGTGCAGAGCAGACATCAGGTGACTGATGCAAGCTCTGCGTTGGATCTAGGACAGAGCTGGCAGCCAGTACGGCACGGGGGAACAAAATGAAGGTATCCTGGCCGGCTCTCTTACTTCATTTGCTGGTTTACTCCTCCTAATGGGGAAAATGTGGGGCCTCATTCAGGATAATTTATGAGCACTGCAGGCTACAGCTTCATTCCGGGACCATTCATTGTCCCGGTGGGAGGTGAGCCGGGACTGAGACACAAATTAAGGGTCTGTCCCTGGCATTCCGGGACATGTGGTCACCCTACCCAGTGGCATCCTCGACTGGAGAGGGCTATCAACATGTGACGGGAAGAGGGCAAATACAATTAAGTGGCACATTTCTACTATTGTTCCATTCCACCCCATGTTTTAGTTTTACATTTGTAATGTTCTGAAATTAGTGATTTCATGTAGATTCTCTAGAAATGGGCTACACTAGTGATAACAGGGTTTACAGGGGATTCAGTTATGTACTAGTTTATCTCCATTTGAATTGTAGCTTTGTGGTATCACTAGTGTACCTCCATTTACAACAGCAAACAGGAAAGTGAATGAGGTAGTGTCCCACTGGACAAAGACATATGACCAGCCCAGGGGGCAAGTACCCCCAGGCCAGCCTTCCCATACCCCTGAATTAAGAAAAGCAAGTCCAAAATATTAGTCCTTTTTCTCCATTATAACTTGTCATGCAGTCACAAAAACGTATTAGATGCAGCCAGTTCTACAGAAATTGGGCCCTGAGATCTTAACCCTTTCAGTGCCCCTCTGGCACTTTAAGGGTTAAAGTAAAAGTAATACCTCTATTAAAGTTTTGCTCTGAGTCTTCTTTACAATTTTTTTAAAGGGACACTATTATCCCATAAAAAATGTTCTTGCTTTGTAGAGTATAAAAAAGAAATTGTGTCTCAAATCCTATCTCTCAAAATTTACGGTTTGAGAGATATTCGCCTGTAAAGTTCCCCCCTCCCTCCCCTTCTCCTGACGTCAGCGCTCTGCTGGCAGCAGGAGAATCCGGTCCGGGAACCAGCCTACAGCTCTGCAGGAGAGCCGAAATCGTGTTATTGGTAAATAATTACTTCATTGGAGAGGTCTATGTGTGCCTGGTTTTCAAGCACACTTTGTAGACCGTTCCAGTGAAGTAGTTCTTTTTAAATAACACTATTTCGGCTCTGCTGAAGAGCATCCTCATGTTGACCAACACGGATCTCCTGCTGTCAGCTTTACAGCTGACATCAGGAGAGGGGAACTTTAAATGAGAATATCTCTCAAACCATAAAGGTTTGAGAGATAGGATTTGTGCCACATACTTTCTTTTTTTCAACTCTACAAAATAAGATTTTTTTTATTGGGACATTGCTGTTACTATAACACGCAGCACTAAATTTAGTTACATACAGCATTGTAGTTCAAACGCTATACAAGATGAAAGGAAAGACCTAGAAGCCTTATCATACGATATTACATAAATTAGAAAGGCAGAAAAATTGTATAAGAAATAAAGGCGAAAAGGATGACTTGCCTTTCATTATGCAGTACAGTGCATCTGAAGTCATTAGGAGTGTCTTTAATAGACAATGGAATATCTTACAACATGGTTTTTTGCTGAAGGATAAAATAAGAGCGGAGCCTGTCATTATTTATAAGAAAAATAAGAGTTTACCCAACTGTGCCGCACCAAGAAAACCTAAAAGTCTTATAAACCATAAAGAAAATTATTTTTAACATGACAAACATAGTGAGAAACCTGCGATACAATAACTACAGATGTTTGAATTGTACTTATATGCTTCACAGAACTTCAGTTTTTGGGAATTTTGATAATACTGAAGTTTATCATATGAAATTTTATTAACCTCTAAACCATGCACATAATCTATCTCATTCAATGTGACTGTGGGAAGAAATATATAGGGAGAACAATTAGAGCACATAGAGATAGACTGCAAACATAAGAGAGGTATAACAAAGCAAGAAATGGATCATAGATTTCCTAGACAGGTAGTTTCAATTTCAGTTGCCGCACACACTGTAGATAATTCTTGTTGTGAGGTGCCACCAACTTGTATATTATGTACATGTTACAACAAAGGAGTTGGGCACACTCACCGAAATCAATATAAAAATAAAATGTAGCTTTTACTGCATCTGTAAAAATCCAGTGTTTCAGTCTTACATTTGACTTTCATCAGGGACTTAAGTGGCGAAACAGCCTCTGTAAGTCCCTGGACTGACAGGAAGCTTGAGACCTCCCTGAAGGCCATCTTTGCTTACAGCCGGCACTTCGTTGCTTCCAGTGTTCGCTGCGGCTTGGGTGAACAGGGCCATTGCAGTTTGGACGGAACATCTGACGGTGGCTGTCCCTCAGGGCGCTCCTACCGCTGACATGTTGCGGCTCCTCGCCAACATATCTGAGGCTCAGCATTATGTTTCTGCTGCTATCTTTGACTCCATCCGCTTGGTGGCTAGTGTCTCTACCATGTCTGTGGTTGTAAGATGGTTGTAAGATGGACTCATTGGCTTAAAATGTGGTCAACAGACACTACTTCCAAGAAAGACTTATTTTCATTACCCTTTCTTTCAGAGAACTTCTTTGTTTGGGCCGGAGCTTAAGGACCTCATTAGTAAGACCATGGGGATTAAGAGTACCCTGCTACCCTTAGTTCCTAGGAAGAAGCCTCCAGTCAAGCAAAATCATTTTTTTCGCCTCTTTCAGGCTGAGGCACGTGCCATGAACCAGGCAGTTCCTCAGGCTCCGCACTCCTCCTCCAAGTCCAAACAACAATGGAGTGCCAATCAGTCCTCCACCAAGCCCAAGGCTTCCAAACCTTCTTTGGCATGACTCGCTGAACCCTGGTCCCCACGCGCCAGTGGGGGGTCATTTGCGCCACTTCCTCAGTGTCTGGACAGACACCGTGGGGATCCTCGGGTTTTGCAAGTTGTGTCAGAGGGGTACAGCATCCCTTTCACCTCTCTTCCTCCATTCAGGTTCTTTCCTTCTCACACTCCTTAGGGAGTAGAGAAGCACCGTCTTTTCCACTGAGCCATCCAGACCCTTTTGGACAAGGAGGTTCTAGAACCAGTTCCCGTGCTGGAAATGGGTTTGGGGTTTTTACTCCAACCTGTTTGTGGTTTCCAAGAAGGACGGCAGCTGTCATCCGATTTTGGACCTTAAAGATCTTAATTCCTTTGTGGTTAAGACTCATCACTAGGAGTCCTTAAGGACGGTCATAGTGGCCATGTCTCCTGGGGAGTTTCTCACCTCCCCAGGATGCCTACCTGCACATAGCTATCCATCCAGAGAGCCGGCAGTATCTCTGGTTTGCTTGTGACCAAGGACATTTTCAGTTTTCTGCTCTTCCCTTTGGTCTAACAACAGCCCCCCAGGTCTTCAATCCCGTCCTGGGTGTCTTAGTGTCCATCCTCCACCAGGACAGCATCAGAGTTACACCATACATGGTCGACTTGCTTCTGAAGGCCCCCTCTCCGGAACTCCTTCATTGGCAGGTCAAGGACTGCATTCACACAGATGGTCCGGGAGCACCCTCTAGTTGGCATCTTCATTGTAATAAAATCAGCTGTGACTCACACTGAATAAAACTTGAAATATTTATTGATATCTTTAAAAGGACAAAAAGTCCAGTGTGGGAGGAGCAGAGATACTAATGCACATATAAATTGGTTAGATGAAAACCATCTGACACGTTTCGCTCTTCAAGAGCGCTTCATCATAGATACAATGTATATCTGAACACCCATTTAAAAACATCCAGTTTCATCTTAATTGGGTAATACACAAATTGACATCATAACCAACCAATGGGCAGTCAGAACCGGTCCTAGCTAGAGGTACTCGGCTCAAAACCAAAACAGGTGCACATACAGCCCATCAAGGCCCTAAAATTAACCCGTTGCTGTACTGCAACCTGTTCAAGTGAATCATTAACACAGAGGCTGAAAACATAAACATCTAAATACATAAATAAACGGATAATGAATGTAATGCAGTGACCGCTGGATCATGCACCCCAGGGAACCTATCGCCCAATAATAACTAAGTGCAAATATCATCAACTGGAACCAAACCAGGACTACTGTCCAGCATACTACACCCACATTCCTTTTAATTTGACTAAAATAGTGGTGTAAATACTACCATCGATCACAAAACCCTATGAACTTATGAAATAGATTAATAACAAATCATAAATACCAGTCTAATGAATACCAAATATATGTGATCATAGGTAACAAAATGAACCTCAAAATAAAGATAGATAGCCATCAACACCTGTGGTCAACAGACAGACCCATACCCATGGAGGTGAACCTCAGGTGGCCCAATGGGACAAAAATAAATGAGTAATATCCCATTCGGCATTGAGACTTGCAGAAACCCTGGTCTCAAGGTGGAGTATCCAGAACGCCTCACGCTCATCCAGCAACCTGGACACATCCCCGCCCTCCAAGGCAAAACTGCCCTCTCAATACCAACAAAGGCCAATCCTGTCAGGTTACCCCCATGGGTATCATTAATATACCTTGTGACCGCTGAATCCAGCAAGCCTTTCTCTGTTTGATAAATATGCTCTTTAATTCTCTGTCACAAAGGCCTGCCTGTACGTCCAACATATTGAATCAAGCACAGTTGACACGTAAACAGATATTTGACATTTCTAGTGCCACAATTGATATAACTTTTAATGTCATATTCTGTTCCAGTAACTGTACTTGAAAAATGTCTGACAAAAGTCATATATTGGCAACTCTTACAACGCAGTATACTACACTTGTAGTTACTCTTATGGTTTAACCAGGTAGATCTGCTTGAAATAGTTATATGTAGACTCTGATACCATATTGCCAATGGTAATTCCTCTCCTAGCTACAAACCTGCAACCCTCCTTGGTCAAATCCGCCAATCTAGGATCAACCTACAGTATTGGTAGAAATTTGCGTATGGTATTACAAATTTGTCGATATTGGGGGCTGTAAGTAGTTATAAACCTTACTTGTCATTTGTCTACATTAACCTTCCTTATTGATTCCCCAATAATGCTATCCTTGTTTGACCTTGGGCATATTGTTGTGCCTTGTCAAGTAAAGTATCTGGATACCCTCTCGCTCTAAATCTCCTCTTCAAATCTGAAGAACATCTAGAAAAACTTACTTCATCAGAGCAGTTTCTATGCAACTGCAGAAACTGCCCCTTTGGTATGTTTTCCTTTTGTGAGCGGAGATGAGCTGATCAGGCATGCTATAAGCCATTACCCGACACTGGTTTGCGATAATTCTCAGTATCTATCCTGGCCATAACAATATTGCACATCAAAGTCAAATCCATAAAGGAGACTCTAGAATGGTCAAACGTATAAGTAAAACGTAGATTCAAATCATTCCTGTTCATGTCTTCCAAAAAAGATATGGCCTCCTGTGCACTACCAGACCAAATGAACAGGAGGTCATCAATATATCTCCCGTACCACCTTATCCGCTCCCGGTGGGTGTTCCCACTCCCAAAGACGTGGGTAAATTCCCACCATGCCATATATATATTCGCTAGAGAGGGAGCGAAGCTCTCCCCCATGGCAACCCCACGTCTCTGGAGGTAGAACTCCCCAACGAAAGTGATAACGTTGTGGCCAAGGAGATAATCCACCTCCTTAACCAAAAAATCAATAAGACCATCAGGATATTGTGATAACAAAACTAGCTGTTATTTTAACGCTATCAATGCCAGATGGTGAGGGATTGATGAATACAACGCCTCTACATCCACAGATAGCCATGAAAAGTCAGAACACCACTCCATCCGTGACATCTCTGATAATACCTGCTTAGTGTCCCTGAGAGCACAGGGTAACGCCTTCACCACCGGCCTAAGATAATAGTCCACAAAATCTGACAGCGGTTCATTGATAGAACCGATACCAGATACAATCGGTCTCCCTGGAGGGGATACTAAGGACTTGTGGACTTTAGGCAGGTAGTTGAAGATCGGTATCACCGGGCTCACAGGGATCAGGGCCAACTTTTCTTGCTGATTAATAACCCCCATACTTGCCCCCATCGAAACAATCCTAGACAACTGAAGTTTATATACAGCCACAGGATTAGATCTCAATTGCAAATATGTATCCGCATCTCCTAACTGGCGAACTGCTTCATCACGATAATATGATGCATCCAGCACGACCACCAGTCCCCCCTTGTCTGCCATTTTAATAACAATATGCGAATTATTGCGTAATTCAGACAATGCCTGTTTATCTTTAAAGCAAAGGTTGCTGGTGGCCATGCTGGATCCAATAGCTGGGTGCAAAGCTATCAGTTCACTTTCTACAATCTTCTGGAACGCATCTAGTTGGGCCCCCTTGACTTGTCAGGGATAAAACTTGGACTTCGGGCGAAGGCCCGTGTCCACTATTCCTAACCTATTGCGTTCCTGAATAGATCCTGACAACTCACAGAGTGTTTGCAAATCCATATTTGCACAAATGTCCTTAAAATTAAATTTAGTCATTGGGGCATAAATCAATGATTGGGGATGAATAACATCAGGAATGACTTCCTCCACACCCTCATTGTAAAAATATTTGTTAATAGTTAAAGATCTCACAAATCTGTTGAGATCCATGATGGTGCGGAACAAGTCAAAATTCTGATCCTGCACAAAGTTCAACCCAAGTTTCAAAACTCACTCTTGCGCCAAAGTGAGAGTCATCTTAGATAGGTTAAGAATCTCTAATGTTTCTGTTGAAGGTAGTTCTGTCTAAGGTTGTATCTTTGTGTGTCTTTCCCAACGTCCTCCTCTCCTAATCTTGCTTTGTTTTAACCTTTCTTTTTCTTCCTCTTGGTCTTGGCCCCAGGCATCATGTTTTTTGGCATTTCAACCTTAACAATTGAAGATGTCTGTACAGACTCCTTAGATATTCCACAAGTGTCAGCCGGTGGATCCTCCACACCTGATGCCTCCATAAACTGATCTGAATCAGAGAAACTAACCCACCTATCCATGTGACGTGAAGTAGCTCTTGTATGATGTAATCGACTCTGTGGACGCCTCCATAGATAGATGGTATCATTCTCATAATCCAATTTGTCTCTGATGTACTTCCGTTGTTTCAATAGAGAAAGTTCTTGATCTAATTTATTTAAACTAGTCTTCAAGATGGCATCCAAATGATGATTGGTTTGCTCCTTCAAAGAGATTTGCAACTTAATAATCTCTTCTTTAATAGAAACTGATTCTTCCCATTTATATTCAACTAACAATCCAATCAGGTTAAGGGAACATTCTGTCAGTTCCATACTCCATTTGGTGACAAAGGATTCATCCTTGATATCAAAACTAGGATACTTCTTAATTCTGAGGCCCCTAGGGATGTGCTTCGCTTCCAAATATTTGTTTAATGTGTTCACGTCCTACCATATATACATAGATCCTTCATTAACGTCTTCTCCAATTGCGTAAACAATGATTTCGCATCCAAATCGTGAGTGTTATTAATTAATTCCACCACTTCAGAGTCAAACAAAGTATCAATTCTGTGCAAAAGTCTCTGCTCCTGACTCCATAGCCAATAGGCAACAGTGTCACACTAGTACCTTAAAGTCCCACAGCTTGTATACATTCAGTAAATTCACCCCTGTTGAAAGTGTCTGGCGCTTTAAATCACACAGATACTTGTATGTTTCACAATGGTGACTGGTATCTGATCGGCATATATAATGCAAAAGATGTTCAGACACACTTGAATAAACATCCGTCACCACTTGGATGGAGCACTCAGCAGAGAACAACACATTTAGAAACCAGAAAACAGGTGCTACACAATCCACATATTATAGAAACACACTTGTAGGGATACTGAAAGAAGATGACTCACCGAAACTTGCAAGGTGCTACACCAAGTCAGCTCTCCAGCACTGAAACAGCAAATAGTGTAACAGACAAATGGTTCGGGAGCACCCTCTAGTCGGCGTCTTTGTTGTAATAAAATCTGCTGTGACTCACACTGAATAAAACTTGAAATATTTATTGATATCTCTAAAAGGACAAAAAAGTCTAGTGTGGGAGGAGCAGAGATACTAATGCACATATAAATTGGTTAGATGAAAACCATCTGACGAGTTTCACGCTTCAAGAACGATTCATCATAGATACAATGTATATCTGAACACCCGTTTAAAAACATCCAGTTTCATCTTAATTGGGTAATACACAAATTGACATCATAACCAACCAATGGGCAGTCAGAGTCGGTTCTAGCTAGAGGTACTCGGCTCAAAACCAAAACAGGTGCACATACAGACCATCAAGGCCCTAAAATTAACCTGTTGTTGTACTGCAACCTGTTCAGGTGAATCATTAACACAGAAGCTGAAAACACAAACATCTAAATACATAAATAAATGGATAATGAATGTAATGCAGTGACCGCTGGATCATACACCCCAGGGAACCTATCTCCCAATAATAACTAAGTACAAATATCATCAACTGGAAGCAAACCAGGACTACTGTCCAGCATACTACACCCACATTCCCTTTAATTTGACTCAAATAGTGGTGTAAATACTACCATTGATCATTCACACACTCACCCATCATGGATGGATCCTCAACGTGGACAAGTCAAACCTTGTACCATCACAGAGATTAGTGTTCCTGGGTCTTCTCTTCAACACCAAGCAGGGCACTGATTTTCTCACGGATGAGGTGGCCCACCAGATCATCCACAAGGTGTCTGCTGTTCTGGCTTATGATCCAGTTCCGGCCAAGAAGTTGACCTCTCTAGTGGGGAAGTTCATTTCTACCACAGAAGCAGTCCCATTTGCCATGGTGTCACGTTTTTCAGGCAAAGAAGGACAGACATGAATATAAAATATAAATCCACCTTTATTTAATAAGTACAGTAATAAAAGTGTAGCCCACACAACCCCAGAACACAGGATGATAGGACTGAGGCTCCTACCTGGAGCTGCACACTGTACTTCGCACTGCACTACTGTGAGATACTGCAGACTAGGACTGTGGTGCGGGTGGAACACCAGAGGGAACGGTAACTGTGGCATAAGTCTCCACCCTGGGTCACGCGACCAGAGGCAACAGGGAGCGAGAGCAGGCCTGAACCATGAAACACTGAGACTGATGGTCAAGCAAGTTCAGAGAGTATACAGCCAGTAGTCAGCCAGAGCCACAGGTCAGACAAACTGGGGACTACTTGGAGCGAGTCAGCCAGAGCCACAGGTCAGAACTGATGTGGGTAGTCACATAAGCCAAGGTCATACATGGAACAAGTAAGTCAGCAAGAGCCACAGGTCAGAACCGATGAGGGTAGTCAGACAAGCCAGGGTCATACACAGAGCGGATTCTCAGGAGAGCACAGGTCACAACGGAGAGCAAGAGACAATTTCAGAAACACCATGTAAGGGCCATGACTAGTGATGAGCGAGCACCCCAATGCTCGGATGTTCGGGTGCTCTGACCGAGCACCCCCTGAGGCTCGAGTGCTCGGCCGAGCATCCGAGCCCCATTGAAGTCAATGGGAGGACTCGAGCATTACACCAGGCACCCCCTGCTCTGATGAGGGGAGGGTGCCTGGTCCATAGGAAAAGGGCAGAAAAAGATGGAAACACTACAGAAATGGTTCAGGGACAGCATAGGGAGGATGTCTGGATGCATCTTGGACTCCAACATCGCTGCTGGGAACGATCTTTCGCCCGTAGTACGCCATTTTTACAGACTGACCGTAAAACACACAAAAAGGAAAATAAAAACGACTTTAGGCGAAAAATTGTTACCAAACAGTATTTGCTGTATATTTACTTGTATATCATCTGCAAATTCTCCCAAAAATTTCATCGATTTTCTGAAGTGAGGCCATGATTAAGAGGGAAACGTGCGCAGAGGCAAATTATCCCAAAAATTTCCTTGATTTTCAGAACTGAGGCCATGATTAAGAGGGAAACGTGCGCAGAGGCAAATTATCCCAAAAATTTCCTTGATTTTCAGAACTGAGGCCATGATTAAGAGGGAAACGTGCGCAGAGGCAAATTCTCCCAAAAATTTCCTTGATTTTCAGAACTGAGGCCATGATTAAGAGGGAAACGTGCGCAGAGGCAAATTCTCCCAAAAATTTCCTTGATTTTCAGAACTGAGGCCATGATTAAGAGGGAAACGTGCGCTGAGCTGACCATCTAAAACATTATGGGTGAGGGTCTGCTGCAGAGCTGACCATCCTAAACATTATATGCGAAGGCCCGCTAGTGAGCTGACGCTATAAAACATTATATGAGAGGGCCCGCTAGAGAGCTGACCCAATAAAACATTATATGAGAAGGCCCGCTGGTGAGCTGACCTATATAAAAATTGGCAAACAGGGCCCGCTGGTGAGCTGGCCCTATATAAAAATTATATCACAGGGCCCGCTGGTGAGCTGGCCCTATATAAAAATTATATCCCAGGGCACGCTGGTGAGCTGGCCCTATATAAAAATTATATCCCAGGGCATATGGAAGAGGAGGAGGAGGATGAGAACATTAAGAGTCAACCATATACCCGTTTTTGGGGTGGAAGGGGTGAATGGGAATACAGAGTATTCCCATCATTGTAAATAACATATATAAAGTGAGTTTATGTTCCCCCGGGGCTTTCCTCCAGTGGAGTGGAGAAGTCAGGGGAAATCCAGGCCTTGTTCATTTTTATAAGTGTCAACCTATCAGCATTGTCGGTGGAAAGGCGGATACGCTTATCTGTTATGATGCCACCAGCAGCACTAAATACCCGCTCAGACAGAACGCTGGCGGCAGGGCAGGCCAGCACCTCCAAGGCGTAGAGTGCCAGTTCATACCACGTGTCCAGCTTGGACACCCAGTAGTTGTAAGGCACAGAGGGATCATTGAGGACGCTGACACGGTCTGCTACGTACTCCTTCACCATCTTCCAAAACTTTTCCCTCCTTGTGACACTAGGCTGCGCATCAGGGTGAGGGTGCTGGCGGGGTGTCATGAAGGTGTCCCACGCCTTGGAGAGTGTTGCCCTGCCTTTGTCGGAACTGCTGTGTGCTCCCCTTTTCTCCCCTTCTCGGTTGGCCAAGGTAGCACGTACTCTGCCGCCAGCGTTGTCAGATGGAAAATTTTGGAGCAATTTTTCAACAAGAACCTTCTGGTATTGCACCATTTTGCTTGTCCTCTCCACCGGAGGAATGAGAGATGAGAAATTCTCTTTGTAGCGGGGGTCCAGAAGGGTGAACACCCAGTAATCCGTGTTGTCTAAAATGCGTACAACGCGTGGGTCACGGGAAAGGCAGCCTAACATAAAGTCAGCCATGTGTGCCAGAGTACCAACAGTCAAGATTTCGCTGTCCTCACCAGGAGGCTGACTCTCAATATCCTCATCCTCTTCCTCCTCTTCTGCCCACCCACGCTGAAGAGATGGAACTAAAGTTCCATGGCTACCCTCTGTAGCGGAGGCAACCGTGTCTTCCTCCTCCTCCTCCTCCTCCTCCTCCTCCTCCGCCTCCTCCAATTGTCGCTGAGAAGACGAAGTGAGGGTGCTCTGGCTATCACCTTGTGTAAGCTCTTCCTCCCCCATTTCCACCTCTTCCACATGCAAAGCGTCGGTTTTAATTGTGAGCAGCGAGCGTTTCAGTAGACACAGAAGTGGGATGGTTACACTGATAATAGCGTTATCGCCGCTCACCATCTGTGTCGATTCCTCAAAATTGCGTAAAACCTCGCAGAGGTCTGACATCCATTCCCACTCCTCACTTCTGATTACAGGAAGTTGAACGGAGAGGCGACGACCGTGTAACAGCTGGTACTCCACTACTGCCCTCTGCTGCTCACAAAGCCGGGCCAACATGTGGAAGGTGGAGTTCCAGCGCGTGCTCACGTCACACAGCAGCCGGTGAGCTGGCAATTGTAAGCGCTGCTGCAGCTTCAACAGGCCGGCCGAAGCTGTAGATGACTTACGGAAATGTGCACACACGCGGCGCACCTTGGTCAAGAGATCATGCACATTGGGGTAGGTTTTTAGAAATCGCTGCACCACTAAATTAAATACATGCGCTAGGCATGGTACGTGTGTGAGCTTGCCGAGCTCCAAAGCCGCCACCAAGTTACGCCCATTATCACACACAACCATGCCTGGTTGCAGGTTGAGTGGCGAGAGCCACTGCTCGGTCTGGTGACTAATCCCCTGCAACAGCTCTGAGGCCGTGTGCTGTTTGTCCCCAAGGCAGATCAGCTTCAGCACGGCCTGTTGACGCTTCCCCACTGCAGTGCTACACTGCTTCCAGCTACTGGCTGATGGGGGAGTGGCGGTGTGTGTAGAGAATTCGGAGGTGGAAACGGAGGAGGAGGAGCCAATAACGTAGGTGCTGGTGGAAACCCTGATGGAGGTAGGGCCCGCAATCCTCGGCGTGGGTAGCACCCGTGCCATCCCAGGGTCCGAGTCGCTCCCAGCCTCCACGACATTCACCCAGTGTGCCGTCAGGGAAATGTAGCGTCCCTGGCCACAAGCACTTGTCCATGTGTCAGTCGTTAAGTGGACCTTCCCAGTAACTGCGTTGGTCAGGGCACGGGTGATGTTACGGGACACATGGTGGTGTAATGCGGGGATGGCACACCGGGAAAAGTAGTGGCGGCTGGGGACGGCGTACCGAGGGACAGCTGCTGCCATCAGGCTGCGGAAGGACTCAGTGTCCACAAGCCTAAATGGCAGCATTTCGATGGCCAGTAATTTTGAAAGGTGTGAGGTTAGTGCTATGGCCTGTGGGTGGGTGGCTGGGTACTTTCTCTTGCGCTCAAATGCCTGGGGTAACGACATTTGGACGCTGTGCTGGGACAGGGAAGTGGATGTGGTCGCTGATGGTGCTTCAGATGGTACAGGTGCAGGGCGGGAGGTATGCGGGCCTGCGCCTTCGACAGGCGATTGGCCGGCACCGAAAACAGGGGAAGAGGAGGCAGTGGTGTGGCCTGCAGACACAGATGGGCGATCCAGGCGTTCCTCCCACTTACTACGGTGCTTGGATGCCATGTGTCGGATCATGCTGGTGGTGGTGAGGTTTCTAGTGTTCATGCCTCGGCTCATTCTGGTGTGGCACAGGTTGCAAACTACAAATCTTTTGTCGTCCGCACTTTCCTTAAAAAAACGCCATACCGCGGAACACCTACCCCTTGGCAAGGTAGATTTACGCAAGGGGGTGCTCCGTGGAACATTTGCGGGCCGGTTTGGTGCGGTCCGCCTTCTTTCTGTAGCCACACCACTGCCTCTTCCAGCCTGTTGCGGTGCTGCAGATGGCTCACCCTCAGGACTGCTGTCATCGCTCGGCTCTACACCTTCCCAGGTGGGGTCAGTCACCTCATCGTCCACCAAGTCCTCCTCCACTTCCTCACTCTGATCATCCTCCTCAAGTCTTGATCCCACCACATACTCGGTCATTGACAACTGTATAACATTCTCCTCAACAAGGTCTTGAGAAGGAAATAGTGGTTGATTTAATGGCAACTGTGTCTCATCATCATCATCATCATCCACTACTTCCTTTGACCTTAAATGCCGTTCACATCTGTCATCTTCTTGTGATTGGGTAGCCTCTAGAGGTTGTGAATCAGGGCACAAGATGTCATGTTCCTCTGCAAGCGTGCTTGGAGAGAGGGTCAAATGAAGGATTGGTGATGAGACGAGCTCATCACTATATCCCAGTGTGGGATCACTTCTTTGACCAGACCGTGTATGGTGGGAGGAAGGATGATCAGAGTGAGGATTATGTTGACCAGACTCTTGGCTACTGAGAGTGGACTTGGTGGAAGACAGGGTGGTGCTTAACCGACTGGAAGCAGTATCAGCTGTCATCCAACCGACCACCTGTTCGCACTGGTCGGACCTCGAGAGTGATGTCCTGCGACGCCCTGTGAAATCAGACATGAAGCTAGGTATGGTGGATGTCTTTCTTTCTTGTGCTCTGGCACCAGGCACAGTTTCTCCGCGTCCTGACCCGCGCCCTGAACTTTCAGGATCACGTCCACTTCCCCGTCCCTTTTTACCCGCCTTCTTCATCTTACACGATATATATGACTTTAATATATATGAGTTTGAAAACTTAACAGTATTTCTTACTATTCTGCAACTCTGCAGAGTACACAGAATAGGCTGCTAAACTGCGGTGACACACACTGAATGGAATAAGTGACTTTAATATTTGAGTTTGAAAAATTAACAGTATTTCTTACTATTCTGCAACTCTGCAGAGTACACAGAATAGGCTGCTAAACTGCGGTGACACACACTGAATGGAATAAGTGACTTTAATATTTGAGTTTGAAAAATTAACAGTATTTCTTACTATTCTGCAACTCTGCAGAGTACACAGAATAGGCTGCTAAACTGCGGTGACACACACTGAATGGAATATGTGACTTTAATATTTGAGTTTGAAAACTTAACAGTATTTCTTACTATTCTGCAACTCTGCAGAGTACACAGAATAGGCTGCTAAACTGCGGTGACACACACTGAATGGAATAAGTGACTTTAATATTTGAGTTTGAAAAATTAACAGTATTTCTTACTATTCTGCAACTCTGCAGAGTACACAGAATAGGCTGCTAAACTGCGGTGACACACACTGAATGGAATAAGTGACTTTAATATTTGAGTTTGAAAACTTAACAGTATTTCTTACTATTCTGCAACTCTGCAGAGTACACAGAATAGGCTGCTAAACTGCGGTGACACACACTGAATGGAATAAGTGACTTTAATATTTGAGTTTGAAAAATTAACAGTATTTCTTACTATTCTGCAACTCTGCAGAGTACACAGAATAGGCTGTTAAACGGCGTTGAAACACACTGAATGGAATATGTGACTTTAATATTTGAGTTTGAAAACTTAACAGTATTTCTTATAATTCTGGAACTGTACAGAGTACACAGAATAGGCTGTTAAACGGCGGTGAAAGACACTGAATGGAATATGTGACTTTAATATTTGAGTTTGAAAACTTAACAGTATTTCTTACTATTCTGCAACTCTGCAGAGTACACAGAATAGGCTGTTAAACGGCGTTGAAACACACTGAATGGAATATGTGACTTTAATATTTGAGTTTGAAAACTTAACAGTATTTCTTATAATTCTGGAACTGTACAGAGTACACAGAATAGGCTGTTAAACGGCGGTGAAAGACACTGAATGGAATATGTGACTTTAATATTTGAGTTTGAAAACTTAACAGTATTTCTTATAATTCTGCAACTGTACAGAGTACACAGAATAGGCTGTTAAACGGCGGTGAAAGACACTGAATGGAATATGTGACTTTAATATTTGAGTTTGAAAACTTAACAGTATTTCTTATAATTCTGCAACTCTGCAGAGTACACAGAATAGGCTGTTAAACGGCGGTGAAAGACACTGAATGGAATATGTGACTTTAATATTTGAGTTTGAAAACTTAACAGTATTTCTTTATTTCTTATAATTCTGCAACTCTGCAGAGTACACAGAATAGGCTGTTAAACGGCGGTGAAAGACACTGAATGGAATATGTGACTTTAATATTTGAGTTTGAAAACTTAACAGTATTTCTTACTATTCTGCAACTCTGCAGAGTACACAGAATAGGCTGTTAAACGGCGTTGAAACACACTGAATGGAATATGTGACTTTAATATTTGAGTTTGAAAACTTAACAGTATTTCTTATAATTCTGGAACTGTACAGAGTACACAGAATAGGCTGTTAAACGGCGGTGAAAGACACTGAATGGAATATGTGACTTTAATATTTGAGTTTGAAAACTTAACAGTATTTCTTATAATTCTGGAACTGTACAGAGTACACAGAATAGGCTGTTAAACGGCGGTGAAAGACACTGAATGGAATATGTGACTTTAATATTTGAGTTTGAAAACTTAACAGTATTTCTTATAATTCTGCAACTGTACAGAGTACACAGAATAGGCTGTTAAACGGCGGTGAAAGACACTGAATGGAATATGTGACTTTGATATTTTAGTTTGAAGACTTAACAGTATTTCTTCCTATTCTGCAACTCTGCACAGTACACAGAATGTGCTGCTACACTGCGGCGAAGCACACTGAATGGAATATGTGACTTTGATATTTTAGTTTGAAGACTTAACAGTATTTCTTCCTATTCTGCAACTCTGCACAGTACACAGAATGTGCTGCTAAACTGCGGCGAAGCACACTGAATGGAATATGTGACTTTGATATTTTAGTTTGAAGACTTAACAGTATTTCTTCCTATTCTGCAACTCTGCACAGTACACAGAATGTGCTGCTAAACTGCGGCGAAGCACACTGAATGGAATATGTGACTTTGATATTTTAGTTTGAAGACTTAACAGTATTTCTTCCTATTCTGCAACTCTGCACAGTACTCAGAATGTGCTGCTAAACTGCGGCGACGCACACTGAATGGAATACGTGACTTTGATATTTTAGTTTGAAGACTTAACAGAATGTGCTCTAATCTGCAACTTTGCACACTAAACAGAATGTGCTCTAATCTGCAACTTTGCACACTAAACAGAATGTGCTCTAATCTGCAACTTTGCACACTAAACAGAATGTGCTCTAATCTGCAACTGTGCACACTAAACAGAATGTGCTCTAATCTGCAACTTTGCACACTAAACAGAATATATATATATATTTTTTTTTTTTTTTGTTTTTTTCCCCCCACACCAAATAACCTGCTGCCCCCACACACAGTAGTCCTAAAAAGGACTTTTGGTTCTTTTTTTTTCACAATTTTTGTTTTTTTCCTCCCTACACTGCCTTTCCCTTCCTATCCTCAGCTCTCCCTGGCTCAGACTGAGCCGAACTCGCTGGTCAGGTGCTATACAGCACCTGACCACGGGTTCTGGCCAGCCAATCAGTGTAATGCCAGCAGCCAACATGGCTGCTGGCATTACACCGATGTCAGAGCCTCCCTGCACGTTTATTGGCTGCGCAGCAGGCGCAAAACGTGCGGGGAGGAGACACGAACATGGCGGGCGAGCACATGCGGTACTCGTACGAGTACCGCCATGTGCCGAGCAGAGCGATGCTCGTGCCGATCCGAGCATCGGCCGAGCATGCTCGCTCAACACTAGCCATGACTCCCAGGCCCAGGGAGGTTTATAAAGGAGCAGGAGAAGGCAGGACCCAATTAGGCCACACAGAATAGGCCCACAAACAGGTGTCCTAGCCAGTGCTTGTTTCATGATGCCAGCAATGCGGAGGTAGCTGCAACTATGCCGGCCGACACTCCACAGAGGAAGGAAGCACAGGATAACTAGGCCTCTAAGGTAGACTGTGATAGTACCCCCCCTTAACAACCTCTCCCCAGTAGAAGAGGACCAGAACTAGAGGCGGTGTGTGAGTGGAACTCAAGGAGAAGGGCTGGAGCATGTAGATCTTTCTTAGCGACCCAGGAATGCTTCTCAGGTCCATGCCCTTTGTTACGGTTTTCTGACACTCAGACAGGGTTAGAGATAAAACACAGTTTTATTAAAATGAAAATAAGGAACAGCGCCCCTGAGGGCCAGAATCGGTAATACAGTGCAGAGTGAAATACAGGCTTGATATAGCCAGAGCAAGCAAAGTATAATTTAACACTATAAAGGGTTAACACCCAAGCAGGTAGTCAGTCTCTGTGGTGGTGATTAGCCAACGCCCGGTATACACAGTCCCAATAGTAGTGATGTAGCAGCTAGCTCAAGCAGAGCGACCAAACTGAATCACTACCAGATCACGGTCTGGTTTTGCCCAAGGGTATAGAGTAACCAACACAGCAAGAGCCAATGCCCCTACAGGGGTGAGCAACAAGGAGAGATACTGCAAGTGCCAATGAGACCAGAGCCTAGCACCCCTTAGGTGCTGTAACGGAGGAAGCACTGCCCAAGCTGATTATAAGAGCCAACGCACAAACAAGTACGGATGGATGGACACATACACGGTGAGCGATAGGAGCTGAGCCAAGCACCCTTCCGGTGCCAACACGGAGCTTTCACTGCCAGAGTATCGTAAGGCCCTTTACGCCACGCGGCGCATAACACAGGAGAACGGCACCAAGCAAATGTATAAATCTGCAATGTATAGCTAGGCTCAGTATTCGGGAAAATGCTCAACCGGTGTAGCGAAGGCTCAGTAACGAAGGCAACAAGCTTGGCAGCCGTAAGCAACGGCTCGGTATCACGGAGGCAACCGGCACAGCAAGAGTTAAGACCAACACAGACACTAAGGTCACAGTTAGCAGTAATCTCTCAGGCTCAATGTACAGAGGAAACCGACAGGCTCAGAATCAGAGGCCACAGAGAACTAAAGTGTGATCAGTTGGTGCTAGCTGCGAGCAGGCTCAGAATGTCGCCAGGCATCAGCTGAACGGAGAACTGGAAGGATCACGGAGCAGGAACGTCAGCTGGAATCGGACGATCACGGAGCAGGAAGTCAGCCAGAACTGGGTCAATCACGGAGCAGGAAGTCAGCCAGAACTGGGACAATCATGGAGCAGGAACGTCAGCCAGATCCAGGTCAATCACGGAGCAGGAAGTCAGCCAGAACCGGGTCAATCACAGAGCAGGAACGTCAGCCAGAGCCATGTGGAGCGGAGTGCCCTCAAGTGCTTCTCCACAGCAGGAATGTTCTGTGCCTCGAAGGTCTCAGGCAGGAGAGATAATTACTGATAATTACTGATTACTGATAAGTAAGGGAGAGTTCCGAGAGGAGGAATTAACTGCACTGTTTCTGGCCAGTTCCACCCACGGTAACAAGTTCGCCCAGTTGTCAGCAGCACCGTTTGACTGTGGGTGGTAAGCTGAGGAGAATGAGAGCTGGATCCCCATCTGACCGCAAAAAGCTCTCCAGAAATGTGACACAACCTGGCTCCCATGATCCAAGGCCACCACCTTGGGTATACCATGGAGACAAACTACCTCCTTCGCAAAGATCTCGGCCAACTCCTTGGAGGAGGGGAGGCCCTTCAGCAGCACGAAATAATCTGTCCACAATCATAAGAATGACAGTGTAACCCTCAGAGACTGGCAACTCAACCATAAAGTTAATTGACAAGTGAGACCATGGACGTTCCCCGTTTGGGATGGGCCGACTGACAGGTGACGAGGAGTCTTAGTCCGTGCACAAGTGGAACATGCTGAAACAAACGCGGAACAGTCTGCCCTCATGCTGGGCCACCAGAAGAGTCTGGACATTGACCATATCAGTTGGTCTCTACCAACATTTTCTGCAGCCTTTGAGGAATGGTATGTCTGCAGAAGTCTGGAGGAGGGATTCGGGCACAAAACATCTCCCATTAGTTCTCTCCTCCGGGGCGGTACTTGGGCAGCCAAAATCTCCTCGCCCAGTGGAGATGTAATACTGGTGCGTATCGTAGCCAAGATGAGGTTGGGAGGAATAACAGGCACCGGAGGAGATTCCTCCTGGGACTCGGGCCAAAATTGTCAAGAGAGAGCATCCGCTCTAATATTTTTGGTACCAGGAAGGTAAGAAACCACAAAATTAAACCTTGAAAGGGAGAAGGCCCATCTGGCCTGACGTGAAGATAACCTCTTACCCTCCGATAAATATGTGAGGTTTTTGTGATCCGTCAGTATCAGGATTGGAACCGTCATGCCCTCCATCAGATTACGCCATTCTTTCAAGGCCAAGATGATGGCGAGTAATTCCCTATCGCCCACATCATATAAACTCTCAGCCTGTCAGCACCGAACGCTTACCTTCCGGAAGCCTACTGGCCATCCGGCACTCAGCTGTCTGGTCCTTCTCTTTGCGGTCATGCCGCGTCTCCCGGCGGCTCTAGCTACCGGGTTGTTGTGAGCAGGCGTGCGCCACTGGGGAATCCTCTGTGACATCAGCTCCTGCTCTTAAAGAGTCAGGGGTCATTTAGTACTCCACCCCCAGTGTTCTTATAGGGTATATAGAGTAGGCAGGGACACCACTTCAATGCCCTTACGTGGTGTTCCTGTGCAGTTTGCTGGTTTAGCTCAGTTTAGTGTATGACTCTTGGCCTGTCTGCTTGTTTTCTCCTGGTGCCCAGTGTTGTGGCTTGTCTGACAACCCGCTTGGTATTGGACCTTCGGCTCTGGCTGACTACCCACTCTGTTATTGACCCCTGACAAGTGTCTACCGCCTATACTGACTGCAATCCTGAGTCAGTCTGAGTCTCCCTTGTTGCATCTGATCCAGTGGGGTATCTCTGGGATTCCTAGCACCAGTTGGTTGTATTACTCTGCTTGGTTGACCTACCCATATTACCGTCTTACACTGACTGTAGGCCTAAGTCGGTTTGATACTCTGTGTTGTGTCCAGTTCCTGTGGAGTCTCACTGGGTCTCAGTCCCAGCCTGGTGCTGTTGCACAGTTTACTACAGAGACTACTTAGAAGCAGTTTCCTATTCCTGGTAGGAGCCGCTTGCTTCATGTTTAGTTCTCATCTATTCCTGTGTCTACTTGAGCTTTTGCATTTATTCTTGTCCATTTAATAAAGGTGGTGTATCAGTACTGTACTGACTCTTGTCTGTTTCCTTGGTATCCGTGACAGTACGTAAGGGCCACTATGAGTACTGAAAGTACAGGAAACCCACCCGCTCAGAGTACCTTGACCAGAATGGACATTCAATTCAATTGTCCCTCGCTATGCAAACTCTACTTAATTGCACGGCTCATCTTGACTGTCCTAGTAGACACCCGGTGGCCTCTGTCGATTCCATTCCTGCACCGGGTGCTATGGCTGTCTCCGAACCTATAATGGCCAGGGGATTGTCAGGTTCCGCTCTGCTTCCCCAGAGTTACGAGGGTAATCTGGTACTTTGCCATGGTTTCCTTAATCAAGTGGGCATTTATCTTGAGATGGTTCCTCATGGTTTCCCTAATGAGAGGAGTAAAGTAGGGTTCTTGATTTCGCTCCTGTCGTATAAAACGTTGGCGTGAGCCAATCCACTATGGGAGACGGACAAACCCTTCATATATAATTTGCAGAACGTCACGGCCGTGGCTTATATCAACAAGCAAGGCGGCACCAGAAGTCTCGCTGCTTGTTTGGAGGTCAAGGCTATTTTAACCTGGGCCTACCATCTCCGCAGTTCATATTCCAGGCATTTCCTAAGTCAACAACGGAGAGTGGGAGCTTCATTAAGAGGTGTTTGACCTCATCATTCAGAAATGGGGACTTCCCTGGATTGACCTGATGACACCAGACACAACAGGAAGGTTCCGATATTTTGCTCCCACTGGACGGACCCTCTGGCTTTTGCAGTGGATGCTCTGTCAATTCCCTGGCAGTTTCATCTACCCTTCTCTTTCCCTGATCCCAGGGTTCTGAGGAAGCTAGGTGTGCCATACTGGCCCCGGCAACCATTGTTACCAGAGCTGCTGGACCTGTCTGTGTGCGAACCATTTCGGCTTCCACACAGACCGGATCTCCTACTGCAGGGTTACCTGTAGAAGGTGGATGTGGAGCATCTGGGTCTGACGGCTTGGCGATTGAATCCTCTTAAGGAAGAAAGGATTTTCACCTGAGGTGGTCGCCACCATGATTCAGGCTCTGAAACCTGTTTCCTCTAAAGCTTACCACAGGATTTGATCTATCTTCCACTCCTGGTATGTGGACAAGGATCTGTCCTCACAAGAGTTTGATCTGTTGGCTTGAGTTCTTTGAAGGTTCAGACATTGTCTCTCTCCTTTTTCAGATACGTATTACCATTCTTCCAGATATCAAGGTTTTCTTTCAGGGTTTAGCTCATGTTTTCCCCACCTTTAAGCATCCCATTCCTCAGTGGGACCTTAATATGGTTCTTGCAGCGGCCTCCCTTCGAGTCCTTGGCTACCATTCCTTTTCATCTTCTTACTTGGAAGACGGCTTTTCTCTTGGCAATCGTCTCTGTTCGCTCTGAGTCACTGAACTGCAGGCCTTGTCCTGCAAACCTCCTTTCCTGTTTTTTCACAAGGATAAGGCAGCTCTTCGTACCTCCCAGGAATTTCTCTGAGTTCCACATCAACCAAGAAATTGTGCCTTCATTTTGTCCTGACCCTAAATCTGACAAGGAGAGGGATCTCCACTTGCTGAATGTGGTGCGCTGCCTCAAGTTTTACTTGCACCGCATTGAGTCTGTATGTCAGACTGATGCACTTTTTGTCATCCCTGAGGGTCCTAGGGCTGGCAGAGCTGCACCCAGGTGACTGTCGCATCTTGGATCAAGTTTACCATTCTCAAGCCTTTTAAACTCAGGAAGAAACCTGCTTTCTTTCGTATCACAGCTCATTCTACCAGGTCTGTTGGGGCTTCCCGAACCTATAAGAATCAGGCCTCTGCTGATCAATTGTGCAAGTCGGCCACCTAGTAGTCCATGCACACTTTTGCTAAATACTACTGAGTTGGTGTCTTGGCATCTGCTGAAGCCAGCTTTGGCAGGAAAGTCCTGGAGGCAGTTCTGCCTGTCTAGGACTTTCTTTCCTGAGTCTAGAGATCTTTAACTGTAGAGCCCTGTTGATTCTTATTCAGTGTGCTGTGTTTACAGTTACTGGTAGACTTGTGCGAATTGATTCAGAGAAATTCGGAATTAGTCGAAAATGGGGTAATTCGGAGACATTAGGACCATCTGACAGCCCTGGTCCGAAAGTCGTTGAAACTTTCAACATTCTACAAATTTCCAAAAGTTTTGACTACTTTCGGACCAGGACTGTTCAGAGTCGGATATTTTTGTACTTCCTGCTCTCGCTCGATTACTTTCCCTCCATATTTTTCCCTCCATGTCTCTAGTCCAGTTCCATTCTCCGTTTCATACACTACCTTCCCTCATTGTCTGTATTCCAATAAGCTTCTTTGTTTCATGATGGGAGATGGACTAATGACACAGTCACCCAGGCAGACAGCCTGCATTTCCTCATTGCATTGTTGGAGCTCAGAGAGAGAAGAAGAGATTAGAGAGTGTCCAGTTGTTGTGTGGGCAGGCAGGTAGCATTAGGCTAGGCATAGGCAGGCAGCCAGCACTAGTGGCAGTTATTGCTACTGCAAGGGAGAGTATCACTGTGCCCGTGATTGCTGGCTTTTTCTGTCAGTTAGCTGTGAGGGCTCTCCATTGGTTGCCTGTGATTAGCCCGCCCAGTATTGCCTATATAGACTGGGCTCCTGCACCCTTTGGGTGTCCTTTCGTGGTGTCTCTATGTCAGTGATCACCTGCCTTTGGATTCCTGTGTCTACTTTGCCCTGCTTGAATCCTCTAATGCTCCAGTGTCAGAATACCTACCTAGACAGCCTGCAAATACTTCAGAGTGGTTCCTGCCTCCGTTCCTGACCTGGTTTGGCTGACGTTCCTGCTTCCGTTCCTGATCCGGTTTGGCTGACGTTCTTGCTTCCGTCCGGACCCAGTTTGGCTGACGTTCCTGCTTCCGTTCCTGATCCGGTTTGGCTGTCGTTGCTGCTCCGGTATCCTGTTCCGGCCTGGCTGTCGCTCCTGCTCCTGGATCCTGAGTTGCAGTCTTTCCTCTGGACTTTGGTCGCCTGGGCGACATTCTGACTACTGGGTTCTTCCTTTGGTTGTACCTCTGGTACTAGGCTTAGAGCCTCCCTGTTGTCTAGTACACGGTACTGGTTTGGTCTATTATCACACCGGTTGCTTGCTGCCTCCATTACAGCACCGGTAGGACCTCCGTGTTGTCCAGTACGCGGTACTGGTTTGCTCCAATATCACACCGGTTGCTAGCTGCCTCCATTACAGCACCGGTAGGGCCTCCGTGTTGTCCAGTACACGGTACTGGTTTGCTCCAATATTACACCGATTGCTTGATGCCTCCGTTACAGCACCTGTAGGGCCTCCGTGTTGTCCAGTACGCGGTACTGGTTTGCTCCAATATTACACCGGTTGCTTGCTGCCTCCATTACAGCACCGGTAGGGCTTCCGTGTTGTCCAGTTCGCGGTACTGGTTTGCTCCAATATTACACCAGTTGCTTGCTGCCTACATTACAGCACTGGTAGGGCTTCCGTGTTGTCCAGTATGTGGTACTGGTTTGCTCCAATATTACACCGGTTGCTTGCTGCCTCCATTACAGCACTGGTAGGGCCTCCGTGTTGTCCAGTACACGGTACTGGTTTGCTCCAATATTACACCGGTTGCTTGCATTACCAACTTTACAGCCACGGTAGGGCTTCCCTGTTTGTCCAGTATGTGTTACCAGTTTGCTCCACTGTAACACCAGTTGCTGATGCTACATCCGTTACAGCACCAGTGGGGCTTCTATACCCTGTGTCACTTTTCTAGGCTGCCTTGCCCGGTATACTGGCAAGGCCGGTAGAGCCTCCCTTCATCTTGTTGTGCCAGTCTCCAGGCTGCCTTGCCCAGTATATTGGCAAGGCTGGTAGAGCCTCCCTTATCTTGTGATGCCAGTCTCCAGGCTGCCTTTCCCGGTGTATTGGTAAGGCCGGTAGAGCCTACGTTATCTCCTTGTATCAGTCTCCAAGCTGCCTTGCCCGGTATATTGGTAAGGCCGGTAGAGCCTACTTCATCTCATTGTGCCAGTCTCCAGGTTGCCTTACCTGGTATTTGGCAAGGCTGGTAGAGCCTACAAATATTGTATCATTGTTTGCTATACTACTTGAACCTGTCATGTGTCAGTATCATATGTGTATGTTCAGGACCTCAGAGGGTTCTTATTAACTTTTCAATAAAGTTGTGTTTTTATCTTAACTCTGTGTCTGAGAGTCAAAACAAACCTTGACACAAATGGCATTTTGACACACAGGTACAAACCCATAAGTTTATCAGAGGTGGAATCTGTCAATAGCTTTTTGTCAAGTCTAGGGTCCAAATGTGCCTTCCCTCACCCAGGGAATCAAGCAAGTCATCTACTCTTGCTTGTCAGGCTTGGACACTAGAACTATGTGTCACGGTTTTAAATGAACGCTCAGACAATTTGGTTTATGGTAAAAACAATGAAGCTTTATTAAACAAATAATAAAGAACAGAAATGCCCTTCACAGGTCCAGACCCAAACAGAGGATAGCACTTTTGAATCTGACACAGGTCAGGGTACTCTAGCAAAGATATGTACAAAATACAGAAATGCAGAATAATGACTGGAACAAAACCTCACCAGTACTGGTCAGGAGAAGCCCTAGGAGAGGTAAATATTGCAGGGCAGAAACCCCCAATAGAATAGGGAGAGAATAGGCTCTACCGGCCTTGCCTGTAACCAGGTACAGACAGACAGGTCGTGCAACCACAAGTGACCGCTGTGGCACAGGCTGTATAGTAGTGCAACAGGAGGTGACAGTCAGACACCAACTTTATAGTAGCGCAACCGGAGGCAACGGATAGGCGCAGGCTGACAGGTAGTACAACCACTAGTGACTGCTAAGGCACAGGCTGTATAGTAGTGCAAACGGAGGCAGCAGTGAGGCACAGGCTGTATGGTAGCACAACCGGAGGCAACGGATAGATGCAGACTGACAGGTAGTGCAACCACTAGTGACCGCTAAGGCACTATCACAGTGCCTGTGATTCCTGTCAGTCTTATCTGTGGCAGACACTGATTTGATGTGTTGGTTTGGCCCGCCCCCTGGTGACCTTTTTATACCTGGCTATCACATCTGTCAGATGCCCTTTCGTGGTGTTTCTGAGCCAGTTATACTGTTGCTGTGTTCCTGTGTTCCGGATTCCTGTGTACCGAATCGGCTTGTCCTGACTATTCTCCAGTGTTCCTGCTTGTGTATGATCCGGCCCGTCTGACTACCACCCTTGGATCCTGACCCGGTTTGGCTGACGTTCCTGCTTGTGTATGACCCGGCTTGTATGACTACCTCCTACGTGCTCCGACCCGGCCTGGCTGACTTCCTGCTCTGAAGATCGACTCCTGCTTGTTCCAGTGACCTGCGTTCCAGTTGTTGCCGCCACGACATTTTCATCTGCTGTTCCAGCCTTTGGTGTGACTGCCTTGCCTGGTGTACTCCGATCAGTGCAGTGTTTCTACCTGTGCAGAGCTGTGCGTTAGTACGCCTCCCTCATACTGCAGAGCCTTGCTATACCTCTGAAAAGCCTCGAGTAAACGTGCCTTTTAACGCTAGCAGTGCTGCCTTGGTTCCACTCTCTCTACTCCCGTAAGAGTCTCGTTCTCGGTGATACTCCTGCTGAGTTGGCCGCTCTCCATCGGCACCTCTGTACATCCTTGCAGAGTATTCACATCCGTTGGGCCGGTTGGGCGCCTATGACTCTCTCTCTTTGCAATACGGGGTGATTCCGTTATACAGAGTGGTGGCAGGCAAAGGCGTCAGCGTTAGCAAATCCGGTAACTACGCCCGTGGGGCTATTGGCTCTTGCACGCCATATTCCGGTGTCCGGTTAAGTCTGAGGAGGCTTGGCAGCTCTCGCATTGCAGGCCGGTTCCAATTACGCCCGTGGGGGCTATTTGCATTTGCACTAACTGAAGCAGTTCCAGTAGGTACGCCCGAGGGGGCTAAGTGGATTCCTGTGCTTCTTCTTACTGAACACCGTGGCGAGGCAGTCCTGTATCCAGCCTATGATGAACTTTGTCTCCAGCACAGCCTTATAACACCCAGGGCGTTCCAAACATCCACATCTGAGACTGACTGTTATCAAAGACTTAACCCTCTGTGGTTATATTCCATTCTCTACTGTGTATTTGTACATGTTTTACGTTTTTGCATTTACAATTGTATCTATCAGTCACTACTGCTGGTGTATATCAACCGCCACTAGAGGGCGTATCTTTGCCTTAACTTACTTTAAATAAATTGTGTTCTTATTTCACACACTGGTCTGAGAGTCTGTAAAAACTGTTACAGGCACAGGCTGTATAGTAGTGCAAACAGAGGCAGCAGTGAGGCACAGGCTGTATAGTAGTGCAACCGGAGGCACCAACTTTATAGTAGCGCAACCGGAGGCAACGGATAGGCGCAGGCTGACAGGTAGTACAACCACTAGTGACCACTAAGGCACAGGCTGTACAGTAGTGCAAACGGAGGCAGCAGTGAGGCACAGGCTGTATGGTAGCACAACCGGAGGCAATGGATAGATGCAGACTGACAGGTAGTGCAACCACTAGTGACCGCTAAGGCACAGGCTGTATAGTAGTGCAAACAGAGGCAGCAGTGAGGCACAGGCTGTATAGTAGTATAATAACAGGCAACCGTAAAGCAATGGCTATCAGATACAAGACCGGGGCAACAGATGCACTAGTGGTAAGCTGATGCTAGGAGAGTAGCCAATGCCTAGGTCAGTACACAGAGAGCGGTAGTCAGCCAAAGCCTGGAACAGTACACAGAGAGCGGTAGTCAGCCAAAGCCAGAATCAGTACACAGAGAGCGGTAGTCAGCCAAAGGCTGGATCGGTACACAGAAAGCGGTAGTCAGCCAAAGCCTGGAACGGTACACAGAGAGTGGTAGTCAGCCAAAGCCAGAATTGGTACACAGAAAGCGGTAGTTAGCCAAGCCGGGTTCGGTACACAGTGAGCGGTAGTAACGGAATCGGTCACAGGATCATAGTCAGGCAAGTCGGGTCGTAAAAAATTCAGGCAGTGAAGACAGGAGCAAGGTCAAACGAAACTGGATCATACTCGGAACAGGAACACAGCAACAAACGTCTGGTCAGGAACACTACGAAAGGGCACCGATATAGTGACAGGAGGGCGTATATAAAGGCAAGCCCTGGGAGGGGTTGAAAACCCAGAGCCAATAAGAAGCAGCCAAAGCAAACCCAGAAGTAAGAATATTGCTCAGGCAGAATCACGGGCACCGTGATACTATAGGACTACACCAGTCACTGTGGGATTCTTCTGAAACCCCCAGTTGTAATATGTCTAGGACCTAATTACAGACCGTCTTTCATGTTCTAAGGTAAACTATATGGGTAGTGTCATCACTGGCTCGATTATAATCTTGTGCTCTATTAAATGGCTAGCTTTCCTGAGAAATCATCCTTGAATTAGTTGATCAGCTCTGTGAGATCCTGTCACTGTTCAGGGTTTAACTATTCTCCTTAAGGAACATGGACTAGCTCTGACTGTCCCCTTCATGAAGTTGGGGCTCCAGATCAGTGTCCTAGACCACTTGGTCTATAAATAGACACTTCTCTGTTCTCCATGTTTTCAGTAGGTTCACATGGTATATTTTTTACCCCTTCTGGAACCTGGCTGTCCAGTTTCATAGTCCACATTCCCAGTGCATCTCAGAACATCAAAAGGACCGTGCCATTTTGCTAACAATTCACTCTCACTACTCGGCAGTAGTAGTATCACTTTTTCTCCAGTCTGAACTTCTGTATGGCAAATATTCTGATTATAATTCTTTTCTTGAGATGTTGGGAGTTTTCTAAAATGTCCTTTGCCAAATGGCCTATCAGGTCAAACCCATTTCGGAGATCAATCACATACTGTATTGCATTTCTAGCAGCAAATAGTTGTTCTTTACATACTGTTCTAGAATACCCTGTGGCTGATATCCAAAAAGGAAGTGTGAAGAATGTGAAGAACCTTAGGGCCAGTATCTCTGACCTGTCTCTTCTTAGGAGAGTGAACTCTCTGGTCAGAAGACCCATACCCTTTGTTAGTCTTGGGTTCTGTTAACAACTGTTAGATTAGGTAGCCGGGTAAAGATCCTGGCCACAACACCAGATATCCGATCCCAGTTGAGCTGGGGCCCAGACCTGGATAGGAATGGTAGCAACTGGGGAAGAACTTCATAACCTAAGGAGGAACCCAATATGTGGAATATAACAAACAGAATTGTCACTGTAGAAGGAAACTGTAGGCCAAGGGAGTGGGTTTGGACCTTTACTAGGCAGCAGGACAATCCATAGAGGCATGGCTGGCTATGACCTCTGAAAGGATGGTGGTTCTGTATGCCAATGTCTAGGTAGGAACCACAGGGCCACTACTGGTGGTCAAGGAAATAGTGGGCTAGGACCACTTACGACAGTGAGTCAGCCCTAAAATATGGGTTGAACCTCCCAAGTGGCAATGGGACTGCAGGTAACTACAGGCTAAAACTGCAAAAGCAGAAAAATACCCAATAATATAGAAGCGAATAACCTCTAACTATCAAAGAAGACAGAGACAGCACAGATGGACTGGACCGCTAATGGAACTACCAGTAGGGATGCAGTGAACAAAACTGAAGGCTAAGGATAGCCTAGGTTGGCAGACTAAGACCCCTACAAGGAACAGTATGATACAGACTGTCAGTGATGACAGCAAAAGTGGAAGGCCACAGATAGCCTGGCAAACAAGAGGGCTAAGATCGCTACAGGAGGCAGTTCTGTATAAGGGAGATGATAGAGACTGAAACAAGGACAAGATAAGACAAAACAGCAGAAGACTAAAGCCAAAAAGGAGTAAGACCAGAACAGGAGCTAAAGGTACCCAAGAGTGAAACGGCTGGAACAGCAAGTGGAATGGACAAGTTAAAGCAGCAGGCTGAGACAGCAATAGTAGTGCAGGTCGACTGCAATACCAGTGGGCTAAGACTGCTAATGGCCTGCTGATAGGGCTAGGCTGTAGTGGCAGAGACCACAGCAGTGGGATGCTCAGGAAGGGCTGCAGTCAAAGACTGCTACAGAGGACCACAACGGCTACCAGGAAAACTAGCAGTCCTACACTGCAAATGGGACCCAGGTCTGGCCAGGATGCAGCAGCAGGAAAAGTAGGAAGGGCTGCTGTCAAAGACTGCTACTAGGAACTGAAACAGCCCCCTGGAAAAACTAGTGAGCTGAGACTTTTAAAGGGCAGCAGGATGGAAAGACAACAGTGCCTGGCCACGTAACCTCGAAAGCATTGAACACTGCAGCCTGAGACCACTACAAGAAGCCATCACAGTGGCCTGAAATACTAGCGAGCTAAGATGACAAGTGAGCTGCAAGGGACATACATGGAGGTGTAATCCAAACAAGTGAGGTACCAAGGAAAGAGCAAAATCAGAGTCAGAAACCAAAAACCAGGTCAGCAACAAGAAAGAGAGACTGTTGAACACAATCCAAAGAGCACTGCATGAAACATAATCAGGCAAGGGCAAGAGGCCCTAAAAAGGAGCAGAGACCAATGGAAAAAAAGGGGTCGGCCAGAGTGGCAAGATGGAGAGGGGAGGAATGACAGGTTCATGGCGTTTACTCCCCCAGAACAGAGCTTTCTTTTCAGGTTTAGCCCATTTGTCCTCCAGTAGCCTTGTTGGTTTTAGGTCCAGGACAGACAGGTAGGGTCATCTGGTTCTCAGCTTTCATGAAGTTTTCCACTAGCTGAATTGCCTGATACAGTTTCTTGGGAGAATGGCATTTCAACCTTGGACAGACTGAAGGGGTCAATATCTGAATGAACTTCTCCATAACCCCCAGTTCCAGAATGTCTTGTTTACTGTGCTCTCCATGATGGAGCCATTGGGTGCAGAGATCTCATAGCCGCTGTGCCAAAGCATGGGGTCAATCTCTAGCCAAAAATTTTAATGCCTGGAAACGCTGGTTGTAGGCCTCTGCAATAAGCCCTAGATGGTAAAGGATAGTGAACTTGACTTGCTGATAGTCCAGTGCTTGTGGCATAAAGGGAGCTTGGCATGCAGCGTGTGCTTCCCAAAGAATGCCAGGGTGGTTATCCAGCTTTGTGCAGTGGCCATCCTCTCAAACCTCAAAAGGAAAGCTTCTGGATCATCTGCTTTTTTCATCTTAACCAGGGAAACTGGTGGGTTGCCTGAAGGTTCTGTTTTCACAAGTGAAGCAGTCTGGGCCAACAGCTGTGCAAATTTCTTATCAGGAGCGGCTTGCTGTGCATGGACTTGTTGGAGCAACTGCTGTGTCTGCTCCCCCAGCGCTGTTGGAGTTTCTTCAGAAATTGCTCCATCTTCTTTTTTTTTTTTTCAAGTGTGGCCCCTAGGACTCAGGGGCCCCTCTGATCTCAGTTCTGACACCAATTGTAAGGGATTTCAGCAGAAAAAGAGACTGGTAGCCAGCTTTGATTGAAAAGAAAGGCAGGCTTGTTTTCAACCAGAAACAGCAAAAACAAGTACCTTTAAGTGAAATTATATGTCCTTTTTTTCTCTCAAGAAAGGGAAAGCAAAAAGTGGCAATCAGTACAGATCACTCGCATTTGCCAATGAAAATATTAGGATTCAATGTTATTAGTATGGATATTTCCTATTCACACTTCTGTAGAAAAGACGTTCTCAGATTTTGGTATTAGAGCACTATGGTATAAGCTACAAATGTGCACGTCAGGAGCAAAGCATCTTCACCAGAGGGAAAAATTAAAATCTGTAATGACTTCAATGAGTCTGGCTTTTAACTAGAGAGGTCTCCAACGCTTTGCTTCACAATGCATTGGATACCTCTCTGTTGTTACAGGAGTCAAAAGGCCAATTTAAATGAATGGGGATTTGGGGATTTATTTTATTATTTTTTTATTATTATTATTATTATTATTATTATTTTGCTCCGGAAATGCACCTCTTTAGTTTTCTGAATAAGGTGCTTAGAGTCATATGAAGAAAGAAAATAAGCCATTCTGGAGCACACACCTGCACCAGAGGGGACAAATAAAAATTCCTCAAATTCCCAGTGATTTAAATAGGGATTTTAGCCTCTTGAATGCTACATAGGTATAGTTGGTTTGTGCTAGAATTGGCACTTTCTGTATACTGCTGTAAGAGGAGAAAAATTATCCAACTGGATGATAAATCTCTTGAATAACCCTCACCCATAGATAATAATGATCATAACCTTGATAGGAATGGGGAAGAGAGTAGCGTTTAAAAGACAAATTACGAAGTGATTCTGTTGCATTCAGTGATAAGAGGAAGTAAGCATGAAAAGAGCTTGCATTTAACTGTTTAATATTACAAATATGAACAGTGTGTTCAAAACAGGGAAGTTGAAGACTGAAAATACATTAGTATGCAGAGGTTAGTTTAGTTTAATAAGCTTGTTTGGTGTCTATATTGCAGACTCATGCAGACTTTATGGTGATTAAAACACACTGCTGATAGCAGGTTTCATCAATCCCATGCTAAAGCTGATTGGCTGGGAGGTGCATAACCACACATCCCAGCCAATGACTGTGAGTCATTTTGAACAGAGCTTGCCCATATAAAAAGGCAGGCTCTGTTCAAAACTCCCTCAAACTGGAACAGGCACCTGCCTATAAATGTACTAAAGCGGGAGGGGTCTGCCTACTTTTCCTTTCGCCACCTCCGTTGATAGTGGTAGAGAAGACAAAGGGGGCACGTTTATTTTCATCAATTTGTAGCACTAAAGTTTACTTTTTTATTGGACAACATATCTTGCTTATCAGCTGATGGAGAAATGCTTTTATTTGTTTGGCATTGCGTACCCTCTGGCACTCAAGGGGTTAAACAATGCATAGATGTCAGAGTTTCATTTGGGGCACACATTTGACATGTATCTTTTTCATATTTAACAGAAATAAGAGAAGGAACAGAAGATGATGGAAACAGAATAAGATGGAGAGAAAGAAGAGGAAACAGAGAAGATAGAAGATTACAGAAAAAAGAAGGAAGGTAGAAGAAGCTGTACAGTGGATGACAGGTAAGTGTAACACAGATCTGAGTATTACGCTAGTGTTAGGAGTAATATTGTGGCACTTTACTCTTAGGGGTAGTGTAGGGTTTGTGTGTGGGAGGGTGACTGTATTTGAGCTAATGATTGGTGCTTGAAAGTATCTCAGGCAACGATCATTAGCCTTTTTCCTTTGATGTTCCCATTAATCATGCTACTTAGCTTGAGTTTTGGGAACTTAATGCACAAAACAGACATTGGGCCACAATTCCTGACGTCCATTGTACTTTTATCTGGTAAGACAATTTAATACCGATTTAGACATTTTTTTCTGTGTGTGGGTAGACAATTTAGCTTTACTGGCTGTTTTATCTCTCTCAATTGAATCAAGGCCTTAGTCTTTGATCTCCATCACTCTCTGGCCTCAATTCAATTGAGTCCGTTAAAACCGGCGTTAAAGCGGAACTTTCACCCAAATAAAAATAGATTTAATCCGATGGCTCTCAGTCTACTATTTTTAACGGCTATATTTATTTTAACAAAATCGGCATATTTAGAAAGTTATTTAATGTAAAAGAAATACCTGGTTACGTCCTTCCGCTGCACACTACGGTACACTTTGCACCGCTCTGCTCTCCAGCCCACACCGTTCCTGGTGTTTCACAAGGATAAGGCTGTTCTTAGTGATATATATGGTGGTGATATATTGGGAAATGAAAACCTAACATAGGCTTACTGGATTTTTCAGTTAAAAAAAAGGTTGCCAAATGGTCTAAATTCTGAATGGGACATTAGTAACATTGTTTCATGATATTACTTTTTAGTTTCATTTGTAGTGATAAATAGGTTTTTTGGTAATATATATATGTGTCTTTATGAATATATTTATGGTAAATTATATATTGCTGTATTTTGCTAACATTTGCTGATGTTCCAGCCAGGATGATGGGATTATGATTGTAAGACCTTGAGATTTTCTTTTTTTATTATGTATATGATTGTTGTGTCTAATTGTGATCCCACATTCTGTGCTGGAAAGTGTTTTTTGAGAAGATAATTATTGGGTTAACATCTATGGCCTCATCCTGGGCTTTAAGCTTTGGTTTCCGATAGGCTTGCATACCGTTTGAAAGGCTTAATAGTTGTTTTCATTTTGATTGATTAGAGCTTTTTTAAATAAGGTACAGTTATTTTTACTGTGTGTCTATGAGTAAGCGCATATGAAGTGTGAAATGCGTGAGACAATGCCTGAACAACTGTTTTGCTAAACATGTTAAATGTCATCTCTTCTTTAGACATATGCATTTTGGTGTATGTATGTTTTTTATTATTGACAAATAAAGTTTTTTGATTTTACAAGTCAGCTGTTTTGACTTGATCCAGAGTGCCGCCACAACTATGAACATTGTTCTTCGTACCTCCCTGGAATTCCTTACTAAGATGGTCTCTGAGTTCCACATCAATCAGGAGATTGTTGTGCCTTTCTTTTGTCCTGACCACAAATCTGACCAAGAGAGGGATCTCCACTTGATAGAAGTGGTACACTGTCTTAAGTTCTATGTGTACCCTACTGAGTCTTTACGTAAGACTGATGCCTTATTTGTCATCCCTGGGGGTCCCAGGGCAGGAATGGCTGTGTCCAAGGTCACTATTGCATCTTGGATTAAGTCTATCCTTCACAAAGCTTACAAACTCAGAAAGAAACCTGTTCCTTTCCGCATTACAGCACACTCCACCGGGTCTGTTGGGACCTCCTGGGCCTACAAGAATCAGGCCTCTGCTGAATAGCTGTGCTGATGTTCTGGTTTCAGCTGAAGCCAGCTTTGGCATGAAGTTCTGCCTGTTTAGGACTTTCATTCCTGTGCCTTACCATTCTTGAACTGTTTAAGCCTGGTTGGCTTTTGTTCTTGTGTGCTGTGAGTTCGTTATTCAGTGTCCATTGACAGTTACGTTTTGGGCTGTTCATGTCCTGGATAGTCCTTAGGCACTAAGGTGCGATGGGAACTAGCGCTTGGTCCTTTCCTTATCTTCCCACCCTGGGAGCTCAATGTTGCTACATCCCCATGGTACCTGTGTGTCATATTGGACGACAGAGAAAAGAGGATTTTAGTCTTACCTGTTAAATCCTTTTCTCTTAGTCCATATGACCTACAGGTCCCCCACCCAGTGAAAGGAGCCAAGCTTGGTCTCACTTTGCAGGACATGGGAGTCCGCATGGGTTGTTTACTCACAGGAGTCTTTTCTTTCTTTTTTCCTGCTGTCCTACTTAGTAGACTTGTCACAAGTCTATCTGGGTTGGAGCTAGTGGGATAGCCTGATAAGGAGGAAGGGGAGTCTCCACCCACAACTTATTTGCAGAATTGTTCCAGGATACAGGGAGGAGCTGTCGACTCTCCATGGTACCTGTATGTCATATGGACTAAGAGAAAAGGATTTAGACTAAAATCCTCTTTTTGTTATTTTTTATTTAATTTATATAATTTTGCCATTTTTGGCAAACCCATTTAAGGTTGCACTTAATCCATAACCCTTCTCTCAGTCTTGGTATATACATGTTCTGGTCACAGCCAAATGTTAGTACCTTTATAGACAGTCTCAATGTGTACTTACCAGTTTTACCTATTCTATTCTGTTTGGTGGTTTCCTTCCCTTGTATTCTGAGATCATCTGTTATATGTGATTATTAATGGAGGACCACAGTTATAATCTGTGTGAACCAAACAATGTATGAGTGGAGGCAAATGAAAACCCCTGCACATGAGCAATTGTTCATTCAAGTCTTCAGGCCACACCAAAAGGTCAGATTTTAAGAATATCCCACTTAATTGCAATTAGATCAGTCACAATGACTGATCTAATTCCCGTCAACTCAAACTTAACCTTGGCAAAACCGAACTAATCATATTCCCTCCCACTACAACCAGCCTTACCCCAGGTACTACCCTCACCATCAACAACGCTACCATCACACCGACCCCTACAGCTCGCTGTCTGGGAGTCACATTTGACTCTGCCCTATCCTTCATTCCTCACATCCAGTCACTCTCTAAATCATGCCGCCTCCACTTCCGCAACATCTCTAGAATCAGACCGTTTCGCACACAAGACGCTACCAAAATTCTAATCCAAACACTCATCATGTCCCGTCTTGACTACTGTAACTCATTACTAATTGGCCTTCCTCTCACCCGACTAACCCCACTACAGTCCATAATGAACTCTGCTGCAAGACTAATCTACCTCACTCATCGCTTCTCTGACAACAAACCCCTCTGTCAATCCCTACACTGGCTCACATTAGCACACGACCTTCTGCTCTCCACAGCTCTTATCACATCCTCCCACTCACGCCTACAGGACTTCTCCCGTGCTGCACCTCAGCTCTGGAATTCCCTCTCCCTCCCAATCAGACTCTCCCCCAGCCTTCAGATCTTCAGACACTCCCTGAAAACTCACCTCTTCAGGGAAGCCTATCAACTGCCTTCATAAACAATATAACTAAGAATCACCCCTTGCCTGGACACTGCACTCAACAGCACTTCTCCCTTCCACTCACTGACTGGCAGTTTATATGGCAGGAGGCACTTAAACCCAATAGCACTTACTCCCTCTATGTCAAACCCACCTTCCTCTAGACTGTAAGCTCTCATAAGCAGGGCCCTCTGATTCTTCTGTTCTCCACATTTGATTGTATTATTTAATACCTCTGTATGTCTATTCCCTACTGTAAAGCACTGCAGAATTTGTTGGTGCTATGTAAATAAAGATTAATAATAATAATAATAATAATAATAATGATAATGACTGATACCTGATTTTACCCACCTATCATTAAAGTGGGGATATCCTGAAAACCTGACCTGTTGGAGTGTCCTGAGGACAAACATCAAGAATCACCTCACACATATGTAAACATATTGGTCAATAGCTACTTTTCTTATTGTTAGTGGACTCTGTCTGTTGTAGCCTATTTGTTTATGCTACAGGGCAACCAAATGTATCCTTTTTTTATAATGTTTTTATTAAAATTATTATTTAGTACAACATATTTGTCAACTCTGTATACATGGAAGCAATTAATTACAAGCAAACTGTAGTACAATGAAAATCAACCTATTTGTTTGATTTTGTGCTTGCCTGTGCACACACTCTGCTACAAGGTCAGGAATCCAGTAAACTACACCTAAACACCTGATTGCCACCAGGGGTTGAGCCCAAATGTTTGAAAGGCCATGAAAACTTTCAAAGGAATTGTTGAAATAATCATAAAGCAGACAGCAAGTAAAATCAAACAAAAAGCAGTTCAGCCTAGAAGGAGTCATAATGACAGGTGAAGAGCAGTTTTAGTCAATCATAATATAGGTTTCATTATTAGGAAGCAGAGATTAGACATGGGTTGAACAGGATTCAGAACTGAAGTAAATAGCATGCTTTCTCTGTCGTCCAATACAGGTTACTGGTAACTTTGAGTAGGCGATCAGCCCCTTTAAATAGGCAGGAACAATTCTGAGAAGTGACTTCTGGGTGGAGCCTACCTCCTCTCCTTAGCTTGCAGCTAGCCAATCCCCATACATTATTGTTAGGAGTGTAGATAGGGTAATGTGTCACCAGGAACGTGAATACATAACAGTATGTTGTCTCCTGGGTGGTTGGGTTCAGCATATTGCGGACAGGGTAAGCAGATGATTGGGAGGGGCTGTAAAGGATCCAACTGTATTACTACATCTTGGTAAAAATGACAAAGTTGGAGGAACTGGAGGTCTCTAAAAATTATTTCAGGGATGTAGGGTGCAAGGCAAGGATCTCCAAGGTGAAATTCTACCAGTGCCATGCACCAGTTCAGGTAGGCAGAGGGAGCTCAGGGAATTTAATGCATGTCTTAAGGAGGTTTTTGAGTTTTAAGTTCACTGGGTTGACTTTGCTCTTAGGTACAGTCTGTATGGTGGCAATGGATTGCACCTAACTTCTAAGCGAGCTGCTGTGTTAGGGCATAGAATGCTTAGAAGGTTGGCGGAGTTTGAGTATAGCTAGTAAAAAATAAGGTAATTAGTGTAGATAGGAACTGGGTGGAGAAAGGGTGGGGATAAATGTAGCTAATATGGATGAACTCCTATTAATTGAAAAAATATAATGATGACAAAATTGATTGTATGTTGGTGAATGCAAGAACTATGGTAGGCAAAATGGGAGAGATTGAATTGATGAGGTTAATGAGCATTTGAACCTAACTGGTATAACTGAAACCAGGGCCGTTGCTACCATTAAGGCAGGACAGGCAGCTGCCTTAGGGCGCCGCAATGGAGGGGCGCCGAAAAGGGAGAAGCAGGGAATTTTTTTTTTTTTTTTAATATATCTGCCGCGAGGGAACGCTGATTTACACTACCAAGCCATCCTTCTCGGCGTCTATGGGACGCTTACAACGCAGAGCGACCCAGGCTCTGTAGTAATATAGAGCACTGGGAGATGACATCTCCCAGCACTCTGCATTACTGAGAACAGCGCTGGGAGCTTTAGCTCTGTGCCAAAGGAGGCACAGAGCTCTCTTATGGCTAGACCACCAGGGTCTCAAGGGGCATTGTGGAGATGAAGGGGCATTATGGAAGAGGCAATGTGGAGGTGAAGGGGCAATGTGGAAGGGGCATTGTAGAGATGAGGGGCAATGTGGAGATAAAGGGGCATTATGGAAGGAGCAATGTGGAGATGAAGGGGCATTGTGGAGATGAAGGGGCATTGTGGAAGGGGAAATGTGGAGGTGAAGGGGCAATGTGGAAGGGGCATTGTGAAGATGAAGGGGCAGTATGGAAGGGGCAATGTGGAGGTGAAGGGGCATTGTGAAAGGGGCATTGTAGAGATGAAGGGGCATTGTGGAAGGGGCATTGTGGAGATGAAGGGGCATTATGGAAGGGGAAATGTGGAGATGAAGGGAGCATTGTGGATGAAGGGGCACTGTGGAGATGAAGGGGCATTGTGGAAGGGGCATTGTGGAGATGAAGGGGCATTGTGAAAGGGGCATTGTGGAGATGAAGGGGCATTGTGGAGATGAAGGGGCATTATGGAAGGGGAAATGTGGAGATGAAGGGAGCATTGTGGAGATGAAGGGGCACTGTGGAGATGAAGGGGCACTGTGGAAGGGGAAATGTGGAGGTGAAGGGGCAATGTGGAAGGGGCATTGTGGAGATGGAGGGGCAATGTGGAGATGAAGGGGCAATGTGGAGATGAAGGGGCATTATGGAAGAGGAAATGTGGAGGTGAAGGGAGCATTGTGGAAGGGGCATTGTGGAGATGGAGGGGCAATGTGGAGATGAAGGGGCATTATGGAAGGGGAGATGTGGAGATGAAGGGGCATTGTGGAAGGGGCATTGTGAAGATGAAGGGGCATTATGGAAGGGGCAATGTGGAGATGAAGGGGCATTGTGAAAGGGGCATTGTGGAGATGAAGGGGCATTGTGGAGATGAAGGGGCATTGTGGAAGGGGCATTGTGGAGATGAAGGGGCAATGTGGAGATGAAGGGAGCATTGTGGAGATGAAGGGAGCATTGTGGAGATGAAGGGGCACTGTGGAGATGAAGGGGCACTGTGGAGATGAAGGGGCATTGTGGAAGGGGAAATGTGGAGATGAAGGGGCAATGTGGAAGGGGCATTGTGGAGATGGAGGGGCAATGTGGAGCTGAAGGGGCATTATGGAAGAGGAAATGTGGAGGTGAAGGGAGCATTGTGGAAGGGGCATTGTGGAGATGGAGGGGCAATGTGGAGATGAAGGGGCATTATGGAAGGGGAGATGTGGAGATGAAGGTAGCATTGTGGAGATGAAGGGGCATTGTGGAAGGGGCATTGTGAAGATGAAGAGGCATTATGGAAGGGGCAATGTGGAGATGAAGGGGCATTGTGAAAGGGGCAATGTGGAGATGAAGAGGCATTGTGGAGATGAAGGGGCATTGTGGAAGGGGCATTGTGGAGATGAAGGGGCATTATGGAAGGGGAAATGTGGAGATGAAGGGAGCATTGTGGAGATGAAGGGGCACTGTGGAGATGAAGGGGCATTGTGGAAGGGGAAATGTGGAGGTGAAGGGGCAATGTGGAAGGGGCATTGTGGAGATGGAGGGGCAATGTGGAGATGAAGGGGCAATGTGGAGATGAAGGGGCATTATGGAAGAGGAAATGTGGAGGTGAAGGGAGCATTGTGGAAGGGGCATTGTGGAGATGGAGGGGCAATGTGGAGATGAAGGGGCATTATGGAAGAGGAAATGTGGAGGTGAAGGGAGCATTGTGGAAGGGGCATTGTGGAGATGGAGGGGCAATGTGGAGATGAAGGGGCATTATGGAAGGGGAAATGTGGAGATGAAGGGAGCATTGTGGAGATGAAGGGGCATTGTGGAAGAGGAAATGTGGAGGTGAAGGGGCAATGTGGAAGGGGCATTGTGGAGATGGAGGGGCAATGTGGAGATGAAGGGACATTATGAAAGGGGAAATGTGGAGATGAAGGGAGCATTGTGAAAGGGGCATTGTGGAGATGAAGGGAGCATTGTGGAGATGAAGGGGCATTATGGAAGGGGAAATGTGGAGATGAAGGGAGCATTGTGGAAGGGGAAATGTGGAGATGAAGGGAGCATTGTGGAAGGGGCATTGTGGAGATGAAGGGAGCATTGTGGAAGGTGCAATGTGGAGATGAAGGGAGTATTGTGGAGGTGAATATGTGGGCGGGGCAGGGGACTGTGGCAAGGTCGGGAGGGGGGGCATCAAAATGCACCTTCGCCTGTGTATTGAAAAATCCTTGCACCGGCCCTGACTGAAACACATATCACATGATTTGGCTGTAAATATTGAATGCTATTCCATGTTTAGGAAAGTCAGGATTAACAGAAGAGGGGGAGATTTGTGCCTATCTTTGAAACCAGATCTAAATCCAAGTTTGAAGGGAGATATTTGTGAGGAAACTCAAGATAATGTGGAGTCCTTATGGGTAGAAATTGAAGCTAACTGTGGTTTAAAAGGTAAAAAAAAGTGACGGTGGGTATATATGCTACAACCTACCAAATACTGATGAGAATGTTGAGTCCCAACTATTTTTGCAAATGAAAAAAGCTGCACATCTTGGTCATACTGTAATTGTGGGAGATCGTAACTATCCATATATAAACTGGAGAAATGAGACCTGACAGAGTGCTAAGGGTTGCAAGTTTGTGATTATGTTTAGGGATAGCTACATGTCACAGATAGTGGACGTGCTGAAACAAACTAACAATGTATTGGACCTAGTGATAACAAATAACATATACATGGTGTCTAATATTAAAGGGATAGTAATGTTTCAAAAGAAAAGCAGCTCCAATTAATTTTCATAATATTTGGGCCATAGGGGGTTATCACGGTGCCCGTGATTCTGCCTGAGCGACATTCTTACTTCCGGGTTTGCTTTGGCTGCATCTTATTGGCTCTGGGTTTTCAACCCCTCCCAGGGCTTGCCTTTATATACGCCCTCCTGTCACTATACCGGTGCCTTTTCGTGGTGTTCCTGACCAGACGTTTGTTACTGTGTTCCTGTTCCGTGTATGATCCGGTTTTGTCTGACCTTGCTCGTCTTCACTGCCTGTATTGTTTATGACCCGGCTTGCCTGACTACGATCCCGTGACCGATTCTGCTACTACCGCCCTCTGTGTACCGAACCCAGCTTGGCTGACTACCGCTGTCTGTGTACCCATCCCGGCTTGGCTGACTACCGCTCTCTGTGTACCGATCAAGGCTTTGGCTGACTACCGCTCTCTGTGTACCGAACAAGGCTTTGGCTGACTACCGCTCTCTGTGTACCGATCAAGGCTTTGGCTGACTACCGCTCTCTGTGTACTGATTCTGGCTTTGGCTGACTACCTCTCTCTGTGTACTGTTCCAGGCTTTGGTTGACTTCTCTCTCTGTGTCCGACCCAGGCATTGGCTACTTGCCTAGCGTCAGCTTTCCGCTAGTGCATCTGTTGCCCCGGTCTCGTGTCTGATTGCCATTGCCTTACGGTTGCCTGTCAGTCTGCACATATCCGTTGCCTCCGTTTGCACTACTATACAGCCTGTGACTTAACGGTCACTAGTGGTTGCACTATCTGTCAGTCTGCACATATCAGTTGCCTCCGGTTGTACTACCATACAGCCTGTGCCTCGCTGCAGCCTCCGTTTGCACTACTGTACAGCCTGTGCCTTAGCGGTCACAAGGGGTTGCACTACCTGTCAGTCTGCACATATCCATTGCCTCCGGTTGCGCTACTATAAGGTCGGTGCCTCACTGTTACCTCTGGTTGCACTACCATACAGCCTTGCCTCAGTGGGTACTTGTGGTTGCACGACCTGTCTGTCTGCACCTATCAGTTGTCTCCGGTTGCGTTGCTGTACTGCTGCACTCTCTATTGCCTCCGGGTGTATTATACTTAGTCTGCCTACTATCACCTCTGTTTGCGCTCCGTGCAGACTGTGCCTATTCCCGTTGCCTCCGGGCATCTCCTCCATGTATTGATTTGAGCCATTACGTGGGCTGCCTTTACCTGGTTACAGGCAAGGCCGGTAGAGCCTATCCTCTCCCTAATCTATTGGGGTGTCTGCCCTGCAGTACTTGCCTCTCCTAGGGCTTCTCCTGACCAGTACTGCTGAGGTTTTGTTCCAGTAATTTTTCTGCATGTCTGTATTTTGGACATATCTATTGTTATATACCCTGACCTGTGTCAGATTCTAAAGTGCTATCCTCTGTTTGGGTCTGGACCTGTGAAGGGCATTTCTGTTCTTTATTATTTGTTTAATAAAGCTTCATTGTTTTTACCTTAACCAAATTGTCTGAGCGTTCATTAAAACCGTGACAGGAGTGTTATTTCAATACTGTCAGAGTTGTAATTCAAGAGTCACTGAATGAAAAAGTATTCGCCTTCTGCCCCTTTTAGCTAGTGTAAGCCACCTCCCCTCAGATGTGGAATCTGGTCTTAAAACCAAACAGTTCACAGCAAGGGACAATCTTCTTACTTTGAGAACAATGAAAATCCTGCTCCCTATGACCGTTTTTTCAGGTTTTCCCTTAAGCTAATTGAAGATTGTGCCTCTCTGCAAGCCATCTGTACACCACCTTTCTGTTCTAAGGTGAGCAGTGTTACATCAGTAAAAGGGACGGGAGGGGGATATTTTATAATTCAATTACTCTTGAACTACAACTCTGACAGTATTGAAATACACTCTCCATGGCCCAAATACTATGAAGATTAATTGTAGCAGCTTTTATTTTGAAACATTACTATCCCTTTAAAGTACGTGAACATGTAGGAAACAGGGATCACAACATGCTTTAATGAAGCAAAACTGTACAGGATCAACTGAGATTCCTAATTTTAAAAAGGCTAGATTCATATACATATATATATATATACACATACACACACATATATATCCTTGGGAACAAATGCAAAAGAAGTAGATCACAACCAATGAGGTTAAATGAAAATGTAAGGGAAATACAAAGGAAAAAAGACATTTAAACTATCTAAGTCCTAAGGAAAAGAAAATTATTTCTTGAAATACAAGGAGTTAAACAAATATTGCAAAAAGGCAATTAGGTTATCAAAAATAGAAAATAAATCAAGAATTGCAAGGGAAAGAAAGACTCATCCAAAAATGTTTTTCAAATACATATATAGAAAATAACTTAAGAATGCATTGAACCTTTCAGAAATGAAATGGGCAAGTTCATTAGGGAGGATAAGGAAAAGACGCATGTTTTAAATACTTTCTTTGCATCAGTATATATGTACCAGGTAACAAGAGATTCTAGAAGAGCCTCAAAAGTAAAAAGTAAAACCACACCATTAACAGATATTGGGTTAACACAAGAAGAGATCAAGGAAAGATTGCACAAAATTAAGAATGGCAAAGAGCTGGTACTGATGGTATATATCCAAGGGTTCTTCAGGTACTCAATGCAGTATTAACAAGGCCGCTATTTTTATTGTTTAAAGACCATCTCTCCACAGGCTCAGTGCCACAACACTGGCATAAAACCAATGTAGTGCCTTTATTCAAGAAGGGAACTAAAACAGGACCTGGGGATTATAGACCTGTGAGTTTGACCTCTGTAGTGGGGAAAACTGCTAGAAGGGATAGTAAGGGATTATAATTAGTACTACACTGTGGAAAATAGGATTATTAGCAGGTGTCAACATGGTTTTATGAGGAATATATCTTTCCAAACAAATCTTTTAAGCTTCTATGAAGAAGTAAAAAAACAGGCGGAGGGATAAAAACAGACACAAAGTAGAGAATGGGAGGGAGAAAGATAGACACAAATTGAAAAATGGGAAGGGCAGAGTAGTGAAAGAGAGGGAGATAAACACAGAATGCTGAATTAGATTGGCAGAATGGTGAAAGGGAAGGAGAAAGATAGACACAGAGTGGCAAATGGGAGGTGCAGAATGGTGAAAGGGAGGGAGAAAGATATAGACATAGTAGCAAATGGGAAGGTCAGAGTGATGAAAAGGAAGGAGAAAGAGACACAGAGTGTTGAATGGCAGGGGCAGAGTGGTGAAAGGGAAAGAGAAAGATAGAGTGGTGAAAGGAGGGAAAACGGTAGGTGAACAAATAGTGAATGGAAGGGGCAGAGTGGTGCAATGGAAAGAGTAGGATATACACAGAGTGATGAATGGGAGTGAGAAAGATAGGCACGGAGTGGCAAACAGGAAGGACAGAGTGGTGAAAAGGAAAGTGAAAGGAAGAGACAGAGTGGTTAAAGAGATGGTGAAAGATAGACACAGAGTAGCGAATGGGAGAGGCAAAGTAGTGAACTAGAAGGAGAAAGATAGACACAGAGTTGTGAATGGGAGGGAAACAGACACAGAGGTGCAAATGGGAGGAGGGAGACAGAGTGGTGAAAAGGAGTGATGGTGAGGGGAGGTGGAATTGTGGTAAAATGCCAAATATAAATGAATGGAAAGCTCCTGCAGGGGAAAATTAGTTTAAACGCCTGCTTCTATTTCCTCTTTTCCATGTAGACCTCTTTATTAAGCCACATTGGTCTTAATTTGCATCTCTTGTATTTATTTCCCAATTTTGATTTCGCATAACAGATTTCAAATGATAATATAGTGTGGTCACTGTTGCCCAAATATTCCCTTATCTGTATATTCTATTCTATACCATGTCATAATTGTTTGAAATCACTAGGTCCTGCAAGACATTATTTCTAGGTGGCTTCTCTACTGATTGAGATATGAAATTTTCATTAAACGTACTTAGAAAATTATTTCCCTTTGTTGTTCTGAAATCTTATTTCTCAAGTCAGTTTCAAAGTACTTGATTGAAATCTCCCATTTTGATTTCATTTCCTGACTGAGAAACCTTTTCCTTTTGCAACAGCTGGGCTTTTTCAAACTTGCCAATATTTGGTGGCTTGTAGCAAATGCCATTAACATATTTTTATTATTTATAACCCCAGTGTTTATTTTACCCCACGGGGCCGCTACATTTTCACTGGACCCTTCATTGTTTTAACCCATGATTTACATATAGGCATACCCCATTAACTCTTATATTAACCTTATCCCTCTTAAAAAAGTGAATAACCCTATAGATTGACTGCCTAAGTTGCAGTAATAGCAGTAAGATCATATCGCTATTCCATTGCAATCAGTTCCAGTTCCCATATCTCACCATCTAGACTGAGAAATTTTTTTGTTACTGCCATTCGGAAGAATTGCATTTTTTGAAATATTTATTTGCTTTTTATAAGGCTGCAACATTGGCACCTCCCTTTTAAATAAGCTAGCCTATCCCCTCACCCCATGCCCATTTTCTAATTTCATTCCCTCTTCTACACTGCTTGCCCAACACTATAACCAACCTAACCCCTAACATAGTAGCCCCCCTTCCACTAAGGCAAAATCTTCTATAAAGATTGCCTCCAAGAAAAAGACAGTCCAGTGCTCAGGAAAGCAGACCCCTCCTGCCATGCATTTAATGTCATTATCTTCTGTTGTAAGGGCCGTAAGGCTGTGGAATTCTTTGCCTCGGGATGTTGTGCTTGCAGATAATGCAACTGCATTCAAAAAACCAATGGATGCCTATCTAGCACAGAACAATATTGACAATTATGACAGATGGCTTGGCTTCAAAGCAAATAGGATATTGATCTGGGGAACTATGTGACTACCAGTTGGAGTCAGGTAGGAATAGTTCCCCCCCCACACACACACACTTGGGACTACATTGGAAATTGCTCCAGAGGGCTTTTTTGTTGCCTTCCTCTGGATCAACAGGGGTGTTATTGGCATGAGCTGGACTTGATGGACGCATGTCTTTTTTCAGCCTTATCTACTATGTTACTGTGTTGCTTTTCTAGTGTAGTGAGTGGCACTACCTTAAGCTTAACGCCTTAACGACCCTTGACGGTCATAGTATGTATGACCATCATGGAATTCCGGGCTCCCCCCGCGGCTGCACGCCATTCGGGGAGTCCGCAACCAGAAAAAAAAAAAAAAAAAAAGCTCCACGGACGTTCAGTTGCTGCGCCGATCCCCCGGTCGTTAAGGGGTTGAGCTTATGACCTAAATCCCTGGAATTCCTTTTAATGGGCTCATTTTCATGCCTAGCCCCTCTCAACAATCTAGCATCCTTATCTACCACATGTTGAACTCGAGCACCTGGGACATAGTAAACTGTTTGATTGGAATGATTCTGTCGACAGATCACCCTATTTCATTCAGGAGAGCGGCAAAATAAAATTGTGCAAGTGTGTAGAAGGCAGCACAGGAATAAGGTGCAGGTATTGAGAAGAGAAGTAAATGGGTGCAGCCAGATTTAGAGGGAATTTCTCCACAGATCAAGTGCAATAACAAAGAAACTGAACAGAAAGTGTGCGATGAAGTTTCAAGATAAAAAAAGATATAGGGAAGAAAAATTGGGTAGGTAGAAGTCTAAATCAGAACTGAACTTGTGCATGTCTGTGTGGTTAGGTTTTATTTTAGCCCTTTTAGTGCCAAAAGGGTACGCAACACATTGTGTATCCCTCTGGCACTCAAGAGGTTAGCATCTTCAGTAACAGTGATAGCAGGTCCATGTTATCCGCTATTTAAAGGGATAGTAATGTCTCAATTGAAGTAAAGGGAATATAGCAGCCATTAAAAAATAAAATAATTGAGGCCATTCCTATCTCTCAGACCTTAAAGGTTTGAGAGATATACAATTATAAAGTTCCCCCCTCCCACCCCATTCTCATACGTCACGCGCTATCTTAGAGCAGGAGAATCTGGTCCACAGACCGGCTGGCGGCTCTTAAGCAGAGCCGAGTTTGTGAGATCTAAAAACAAATACTTCACTGGAATGGTCTACAAAGTGTGCCTGGTTTGCAATATTCCCTTTACTTAAATTGAGAAATTACTATTCCTTGATTATTGGTTAACCCACAGCGAAGCTGATGTATTAAGACAAAAATGGAGTAATTCTGGGGAAACCTATCTACACCATAGGGGACACATTTTATTTATTTAAATTAATTAAAATTGGGTTTTTTGAGTGTAGATAAGTTACTGGATACCTCTCTATTACTCAGAGGGTTAAAATACCAATTTAAATTAATGGATTGTTTTGTTCCCTATGGTGCAGTTGGTTTTTTAGTACTGCTGCAGTGACTCATGTTTTTATATTTCTCTTTTAAAAAAAAACTGTAAAAAATATAATATGGAATCTCCTATCTGTCTAGTTCTTCCTGAATTCCAGATCCCACCAGAGCTATAGGGGCTGTTCTACTGGCTGTAGGAAAGAACAGACCTCTCCACCAAGGGCATTCATGTAGCAGCACTCTACAACATCATCACTCAATGTAGCAAATCTGTTTGGGTGAGTAAATGCAGGAGTGTCCTACCTATTCCGCAAAACCCCTCCTTCTATATCTAATTGTAACTTATCTAGCTACCCACTCTTCCTTTATGCAATCTCTATGCCAAAATACTTCTATGAAGTATGGGTGCTTGTCACATTTGTTTGTTGTATGTCTAAGTAGAAGGGTATCCCAGGCATGGACCGTTGCTTCCATGTACCTAGAGGGAGTTAGCTGTAGCACACCAGCGAGATCCCACATAAACTAAAATGTATGTCTGTGGTTTTGCAATTCATTTGGAGAGAATTTGTCTGATATTTCAGAAAACAGCTGCACCATGCCAACCAGGCCCACATAGACTGAAACATATGTCTGTATTTATGCTGTCTCTGCGGAAAGTGTTTGCCTGGATTTGGAAATTTCCTTTCTCACATGGCACATGGGAGTGAAAAACTTGTAGCACTACTGACAGGCCACCATGCCTTAGAACAAGGCACTTTATCTTGTTTGTGCATGTCATGTTTGTTTGTTGTATGTCTCCCTAAGTATCCCAGGCATGGTCCCTTGCTTCCATGTGCATAGAGGGAGTCAGCTGCACCACACCAACAATGATCACATAGGCCAAAATGGTTGGTTGTGGTTTTGCTGTCTCTCTTGTGTGAAGAGGATTTGCCTGACATTTTGGAGCTGGACTACCTGTGGGCAGGACTAGCCTGATATGGATATGGAATTTTATCTTGTTGTGCATGTCACATTTCTTAGTTATATGTCTTCCTAAGTAGAAGGATTTCACAGGCATGGGCTCTTGATTCCATGTGCCTAGAGGGAGTCAGTTGCACCTCACTGACGAGGCCTACATACCACAAAACATACATCTGTGGTTTTTCTGTCTCACTCGTGTGGTGAGGATTTCCTAACATTTTGGAACTAGAATGTCTGTGTTCAGGACCAGTCGGATATGGAAATTTCCTTTCTGCAAATGCACATGGGAGTGAAAGATGTATCTTGTAGCACCATTGAGAGGCCACCATGCCTTAGAACAAGACAGTTTAGCTTGTTCGTGCACAATGGGTGCTTGTCACATTTGTTTGTTGTAGGTCTCCCTAAGTATAAGGGTATCCCAGGCATATACCCTTGCTTCCATGTGCCTAGAGGGAATCAGCTCCTCTGCACTGATGAGGCTGAACTGTCTGTGGGCAGGACCAGTCTGGTATGCATATGGAAATTTCCTTTCTTCAGTGGCACATGGGGGTGAAAAATGTGACTTGTTGCACCAATGAGAGGCTGCCATCCCTTAGAACAAGACACTATCTTTTTCGTGCACAATGGGTGCTTATCACATTTGTTTGTTGTAGGTCTGCCTAAGCAGAAGGGTATCCCAAGCATGGGCCCTTGCTTCCATGTGCCTAGTGGGAATCAACTGCATCACTCCAATGAGGCCCATATAGGCCGGGGATTTGCCTGACATTTTGGAGCTGGACTATCTGTGGGCAGGACCACTCTCATATGTATATGGAAATGTCTTTCTTCAGTGGCACATGGTGTCATGGGCTGCTAGTCAGGAAGGGGTGCTGACCACACCAGGAAAAATAAATAAAGTGGAACCCAGAGAGCAAAAAAACCAACACACACACACACACACACAATTAAAGGAAACACAAATGTATTATATATATGCATACAAGGAACATGCAATAGGAAAGCACAACAAAACATTAAGTGAAACAGACAAGAGCAGGGCCTCTGGGCATGGGGAGCAGCGAGCTCAGGAACACAGGAGGGAGGCACAGGAAAGCAACCAGCTCAGGAACTCTGGGGTGCAGCTTAGCTCAGGCAACTCTGGGGTGCAGCTTAGCTCAGGGGTACAGCCAGCTCAAGAACTCAAGGCCCAGGCCCATAAGAAAAGAAACTAAAACCGTAACTGATCTGAACTGGTCAGTTTAATCTGGCCCAGAGCAAGGGAAGAGACTCAACTAAATAGGGAGGAGGTGATTGCAAGGTAGGGACAGCTGGGAACAGAATCAGATCTCTTTAGTCTGAGTGCAGAGACCTGCAACAGCACCACAGAATGGTAGTGGCACTGTGAGGTACTGCACCAGGCTGAGGAGAGGACTGAATCATGACACATGGGAGTGAAAAACATGACTTGTAGCACCATTGAGAGGCCATAATGTCTTAGAACAAGACACTTTATTTTGTTTGTGCTCGATGGGTGCTTATCAAGGAGTGATTCCTTGCTCTCAAGCAATAGAGAAGAACCAGGAGGAATGGGCTGCCCATTGCACTCAAAGAAAGAAAGAGGAGGAGGTTCAGGAGGAACAGAAAGTGGTATAGACAAAGGAACAAACCAGAGTAACAAGGAAGGGTTGGAGAAGAGATGGGTAGCAAAGAAAACCATGCAAGGTAGACCAACAAGTGAGGTTTTATAATTACCCTTACAGAAAAGATGCAGTTTCTCAAATGGCATATGAGTACTATTGGGAATAGACTCCATATACTGTAGTCCTGGGTCAGATAGAGATACTGGCATGTGTGATCCTCTAGACAGGAACTGAGATACAGGTGAAGCAAGAACAAACAGGATAAGATCTTCAGAAACAAGAGAGGTCAAATCAGAAGGGGCAGGTATAACCTCAGCAGTAGGAAGTACAAATGAGGTGCATACATCCATTTTGGTTTCAGATTCCAGTGATGCATTTGAGATGACTGGTTTGAATTCAGCATTCTACAGCTGTATCAAGAATGCAAGGATAGATAGAATGGTACCTTCAGGAAAAGGAGAATTTTCATCCTTTGAAGGAACAAGCATACTCTCAGTAGTAGGTAGCACAGATGCAGTGCATAAGTCCGTTATGGTTTCAGACTCCAGTGATACATTTAAAATAACTAGCTTAAATTCAGCATACCTCAGCTGTATCAGGAATGCAAGGATATATAGTACAGTACCTTCATGCAAAAGAGAGGTTTCATCATTTGAAGGAACAAGTATACTCAGTAGTAGGTAGCACAGATGCGGTGCATAAGTCCATTATGATTTCACACTCCAGCGATACATTTGAAATGACTGTTTCAAATTCAGCATACAACAGCTATACCAAGAAAGCAAGGATAGACAGAACAGTACCTTCAGAAAAAGGAGAGATCTCATCGTTTGAAGGGACAGGAACATCCCGATTCACACAGCAGGGTCTTCAATCTGTCTTTTGCTTGTGCAGGAGTGAGAACAAATTCTTCTACAGCAGATTCCTCTTCCAATGCTGCCAGCGTGGTAAATTCTATAGAGGCAGGTATGATCTCCAGACTTGGCACCATGGTCAATGTCTCTGGTATAGGAGACACCCTTGACATAGGCAGAGGAGGCGTCACCTTTGGCTCTAGCATTGTGGGTGCTGTCGACAGTCTCCTTCACCGCAGGTAGCAGATCCTTAGCTTGTGCAGGAGCGAGAGTGAATTCTTCTACACTAAAATCCTCCTCCAATGATTGTGGTGTGGAAAATTCAGTAGAGGCAGGACTTATCACCAGACTTGGCACCATGGGAAATGTCTGAGGAATAGGAAACATCCTTGGCATAGACAAAGGAGGCGTCACATTTGACTCTGGCATTGTGGTTGCTTCCTGTAGAGTCTCCTTCACTGCACGTAGCAAAAGAAGAGTCTGAGACCAGTTCTGGAGTTGGACCCCTAGGGGAGTGAGCAGACTTGAGTTTTCAGAGGCCTTCTTTTGTGTTTAGACCCTGAAACCGGAGCAATTGAGGTTTTCACAGAAACTGGTATTTTAACTCTAGGTACTGGAGAAAAAGTTTTGCACACAAGAAACTGCTGTTCAGGAATACAGTAAGAACACTGGTGTTCAGCTGGAATTTGTACAGCCTGAAAAGAACATTTTGCAGTGACAGATTTCGTACAGGTGTTTTTTCCAAGAGTCTTATTAGAAACACAGTTCTGGTGCCCTTTAGACCATACTACAGTCTGGAGTCCTAAATATTCCTCTGAGTCTGAGGAGTAATCATCCAGTGAGGCTAAATACTGTGCACCATAAAAATCATAGATGTGATCCATTTTTCTGTCCCAAGTGCTATATGCAGATTCATCCTTTGATTCCCAATCAGTAAAGTATACAGTAGGCTGACCAGACCTCACCTTTAACCGGGGACGCATAGGAAAAATGCATACTGCAGGACTGCTTTGATTTCAGTGAAGCAGTGAAAAATGGCTATTTCCTATGTGTCCCCGGTTAAAGGTGAGATCTAGTATACAGGCTGCTGGGCATGAGCAGGAGTATCCCAATTAGGAGGGTCCACAAGCCAGTCCTCTAAATCAGCGAAATCTGTGTCAGAGTCAGTTTTAGTGTGAATATTCTGCAGTTTGGGGTGCTGTGGGTTAGCTTTATTCCCAACAGTACTCAGGGCTGAAACAGAACAGATCTCAGAATGAGCCACAGAAAGGTTAACAGGTACATGGGTGTGGTTCAGTAAGTCACTGCAGAATCTGCAGCCTGTACATTCACTGAAGCAAGAAATATAATTGCAGTTGTCTTGAATAGTTTGCAGCAGAGTTTTCATGTGAGACACATACGGTTTTGCTAAAATGTCTCTTAAAGGAACAGAAACAACATCATTAACCTGAAGCAAAGCAGGGAGTCTACCTAACAAACATTTAATAGTAGAAAAAAAGCAAAGGCCGAGCACCACACATAACTTTATAGTTCTCATGCAATTCAGAAACTACCTTAAAGATTAAAGGCTTAGGGGCTTTGCAAAGAAACTCTAGAGAGGAAGAGGAGCATATTTCTGGCATACTAGAAACAACTTCTTGTATTTTACATACTTGACAATAGCAGGCATTAAGAGTAACACGCTCACGTTGTACTTCAGATTCATTATTATCAACAGAGCAAGTCATTATGTTTATAGGAGTTTTCTTTGTGGGTTCCATAAGGAATGGCCAGATTACTGTGTCATGAGCTGCTGGTCAGGAAGGGGTGCCAACCACAGCAGCAAAAGTAAATAAATAAAGTGGAACCCAGTGAGCAAGAGAACCAGCACACATACAATTAAAGGGAACACAAATGTATTATATATATGCATACAAGGAACATGCAATAATAATGCACAACAAAACATTCAATGAAACAGAAAAGAGCAGGGCCTCTGTGCATGGGGAACTGGGCCTCTGGGCATGGGGAACTGGTACTCTGGCATGGGGAACTGGGCCCTGCATACAGGGAGCAGTGAGCTCAGGAACACAGGAGGGAAGTACAAGAAAGCAACCAGTTCAGGAGCACAGGAGGGCAACTACCAGTTCTGGAACACAGGGAAACAGCAAGCTCAGGAACTCTGGGGTGCAGCCAGCTCAAGGAACTCTGGGGAGCAACTTAGCTCAGGCAACTCAGGGTGCAGCTAGCTCAGGGGTACAGCCATATCAGGAACTCAAGGCCCAGGCCCATATGAAAAGAAACTAAAACTGGAACTGATCAATATAATCCGGCCCAGGGCAAGGGGAGAGACTCAAATAAATAGGGAGGAGGTGATTGCAAGGTAGGGACAGATGGGAACAGAATCAGATCTCTTTAGTCTGAGTGCAGCAACCTACAACAGCACCACAGAAAGGTAGTGGCACTGTGAGGTACTGCACCAGGCTGAGGAGAGGACTGAATCATGACACATGGGAGTGAAAAACATGACTTGTAGCACCATTGAGAGGCCATAATGTCTTAGAACAAGACACTTTATTTTGTTTGTGCTCGATGGGTGCTTATCACATTTGTTTGTTCTAGGTTTTACTGTTTCAATCTTTAGTCTTAGCAGTTTTTGTTTATTTTTGTGGCTATATGCTTTGAAAAAGTGGCGTTGTAGCCAAGAAATGCATCAGCGGGCCATATTGACACTAATTTATATTTATGGTATCATAAATTATTTTTTTTTATAATTTATTAAAATATATTTTTTTTTCTACAATGAGAGCAGTTGTATACATATTCTTTTGGAACAACCTGAATATCTGAGTGGAGACAGGTTAGTGATCTCCACCTGTGCGTTAAGTTGGAGGTAAAATTCTAACCATCATAGATTGTAAGTATTCCTATTGAATCTTTGAGACTTTGGAGTGAATTGGAGATACTAGATGAGAGTTGGTACCATGTTAGTCATAGAAATACAGGAGGCAAAAATTTAGTAAAGTTGATACCTTCACCTGCAAATCATCCAATGTAATATACCTCATCATGTGTGCAAAATGTCCAACAGCAATTTATGTGGGTGAAGCTGGACAGCCATTACATTAAGAGGTTTAATTCCCACAGATCCAGTGGGAATTAAACAAAAAGACAGAGACACCAGTGGGAGAACATTTTTGCCAAAATGGACACTGTGTCAGGGACATTAAACTGACTGTACTGATGGGACAGTTTCGTACTCAGAAGGACAGGAAAGTATGGGAGGTAAAATTCATGCTACAATTTGATTATTTGTCTTATGGGCTGAATAGAGACAGAGAATTTCTTTCATATTATCACCTTGTGGATTAACCTCTACAACAGTCCCTCTGGGATCATAAATACCTGGACTCCTCAAAGGAAGAATGCAATTTAAATCACATCCTCTACCACTGACTGATCAAAGAATCAGTGTCTGGCTGAACTTTCTTATCTGATTTCCATTATAAACAATACAATGTGTACTTGTATTTAAGAGAGATGTTTTCATATTTATCTGTATAACATGCCTGAGGAAGAGACCTAAGAGGTCTTCAAAGCTTGCATTCTAAATATGTTTAGTTAGACAATAAAGATGTCAACTTTCCTAAATTGGAGATACTGCACCATTGGGCGCCTTTCTCATTTTTGTTTTTACTACATATATGTCTATATAATGAAAGGGAAAGAGTGTTATGGAGGTGCAGCCCTGAGATCGAAATTATACCACCTTTGTTATTAGCGCTTATGCTAAGGATTATATATATTTAATTCCCCAGCCAATGCTCTTTTGAGTATAGCACCACTGGGTGTTGTGGTGATGGCTTTATGGTGTTTGAAGATACCATACCACACAAGGGGCTCCTGTGTTTTTCATAGCAGGTATATGTTATCCACTGATTCACTGATTAGCCCACAGTGACACTGTGAAAAAAATAGAGCAATTCTGGGGCAACCCAGCTGTACTATAAGGGACACATTGATAGTTCCAATTATTTACATGGGTTGTTTTTTTACCCCTTGAGTGCTTAAAACGTTGCTGGAGATCTCTCTAGTACTCAATGAGTTAAGAATCCCAATTTATATTTATGGATTTTTTTGCAGTTGGTTTCCTAGTACTCAGCCTCAAACGCTTTATTCAGTTAGCAGCTACAGTGGCTTCCTTTTCATATTTTTACATTTCACATAAAACAATTTGTTTTTAATGATTTCATTGCAATGTGAAAATGGTCCAGAGAGCTTTCTGTCATAGGCTATGAAATCGGGGATAGTGATACAATGTATCATCTTTTCTCTACATCGAATGATGCTGTTCCTGCTAAATGCCTAAGTACAAAAACTTTTATATGACTAAATGGCCACTTTTTGTTGTGTATGTCAAGGAGGATTGATTTTCATCCGAGGCATAACAGGTCAATGACCTAGAATCTTTTTTATATTGGGTCTTAATTTAGACCACCATAGCAAAACACTATTATATGCCAGCAGCAAGTCAATGACATCATTACAGTATGAAATGATTTGTTACCTTTTTTGTTAGAAAATCACCACAATACCAAGGGTTGGGTGTTATGTGAATGTGTGGATTTCATTAGCGTCATTGAGGGATACACAGACCATGGGGTTAAGAAGCATGCCTATAGGAGGCAGGGCAGTCTAAACAAAAAACTCCTCCCACATCTCAGCTGTTAACATCTCCCCTGCACAGCTAACTTAATTTTTCTAGAGTGTCCTGAAAGGAGGTTCAGGGCAACTTCCCTCTTGAAGAGATCTTTTTGTTATTTTACCTTTTTCCCAAAGCTTCTGATGGCCTTTACTTTGTGAAGAGAGTCCTCTTATTTAACTATTTGATTCCTAGCTTCCTTCCATTGTAATAGCTTAGACTCCAAATCATAAATGCCCGAACTCAGTTTTGGCTGTTATGGGGTTAGATGCTTTGCAGCTAGTAGGTGATCTCTGTGGGACACATACAGGTTTATTTTAATATTTTATTTCATCATTTGGGTATAATTATATAAAAAAGACAAAAAAAATGTTTAATTTTTTTTATTTATTTATTTCACGTCAATTTAACTTAGTAATACATTGTGTGGAAATTATTTCTATAATTATAACTAATTATAACTAACTATAGTTAGTGCTTTCCATACAGAGCACTTTGTATTCTGAGGCATTGCTGATTTCCTTCTCAGTTAAAACTGGCACTTCCTCACAGAGCAACTGGCATCTCTTTAGCAGCTACAATTTAAGAGTGGCAACCTTAAAGACAAGATCCTGTCAAGTTACATCGCTCCGTAGGAGCAGTGCACTCATTCAGTTGTTGTAGTTAGAATTTTAGCCATTTGCTTGGCTGACTCTGGAGGAGCAGCACTGTTAGTAACTTTTAACCTCTTCACTGCCAGCTCCTTTGGGACCAGGGTCTGTTTTGAGGGGTTTGGTGAGTAATTCAGTCTGCCCATTATCATTATAGCAGTGGTCTTTTTCAGTGACACTATATGTGGCTGTTGGACTACAAGTGTCTTTCTAGACTAAGTCCCTTTATACACTGCTTTATTAATGTTATTTATTCTAAGAAGTAGACATTTCTCAATCAGGGCTTATTGCTAACATTGAGAGTTAAATTGCTCACTTAATATTAGTATGACAGACAAGAAGGAGACGAAAACTAAGAGCAATTGAAGTCATATTTCTACATGTAAACAATGAAATGCCAGAGTTACAAATAGTTTTGTCACTTAGTTCTAAATGTATGGGCTTAGAGGCTAACAGGACTTTCACATCCATTGATGCTCCCCCTATGCTTGAACCAGAGTGGGTCAAATCCTTACTTGATTCCTTTGCTAAACTAGAGAGGATTTTGGACAAATGGGTTACAGAAACGCCTCATACACCACTTAAAAGACCTAGGGGGAGACTTATGAAAGTGGAGTTAATTGAAAACAGGAGTTAACATGGCTGTAAAATTGTCTCTGGTAGTTATAAAAGTATTAAGGACAGTTTAGGAGGATATAACGCTGTGCAGTATTTTGTAGTAAGTGGAGTAGCATATTTATAAAGAAATGTCACCATTTAGGACAGAATTTTCATCAAATATTTAAGGCCATGTCTGACGTGGTCTTATTTTTTGTGGTCTTCACATTTATAAATGTTACTAGAATACTTTATAAATACCAACACTCATAATAAGGAATAAGGACATTTTAAGAATCTGTTCAGAAAAACGAACAAGAACATTTTTTTTATAAATCTCCCCCTAGATCCAAAAACCCACAAAAATTTTCTCTTTCATCCGCAGGTTCTTCTGATGATGAAGGTGAATTGGTTAGTGACTACTCTGAGCATTCATCATCTTTTGAAGTTGACTCCATATTTGATTATTCAAATTCAGAATCAAGTAGACTCTTTAGTTAGAGCTATACTGGATATTTTGTAGGTCTCCGATACCCAAGCCTCTATGTCTTCTACCAAGTTTCCTTTTAAATGTAAAAAGAAATCTTTGGTTATGTTGCCTGATTATGAAAAAATGTATCTAATTTTCATGGGCTAGTGGGAAACCCCAGATAAATATGTGGTAATTGCTAAAAAAAAAATTCTAAGGTATATCCTTTTTTCTAAAGCCAAAGTTGACCCTTGGTCAACACTTCCAGCAGTTCACCCTGCTATATTCAGGCTATCTAAACATGCAATTATCCCTGTTCCATCTGCATCAGCACATAAAGACTCTGATGACAGAAAAGTTGATTCCTTGAACAGACAGATGTTCTCTGGGTTAGGAGCAATCATCAGAGCTTCCTATGCATCAACCTGGGCATGCAGAGCTGCTGAAGCCTGGCAAGCTCAAATTATTCAAGCCTTGCAGGATAATGCCCCTCACAAGGATATATTCCCTCTCATAGGCTACTTCCAAGAGTCCACCACCTATATTGGGGAAATTGCCTTGGAGATAGCTAAATTGTAAACTAGATGTTCGGCCACTTTTGTCACAGCATGACATGCCTTATGGTTAAAAAACTGGAATGCAGACTCTATTTCCAAAAGATCTTTAATTTCATTACCTTTCAAAGTATCTCTTCTTTTTGGGTCTGAGTTAGACAAATTGTCAGCCACACCACTGGAGGCAAAAGTAAATTCTGCTCCAAAATAAACCTAAGAGATTTTTTAACAAGAGGAGGTCTTTTGCATTCGAATCAGTCTTTGGGAGGTTCCTTTCATTTTCACAAAACAAGACCTTCCTGGATACAAAAGAAAACTGTGTCCAAGGCCTCAGACTCTAAACCCTGTACAGCATGAGATTTGGAGTGTGGTCTCTCTCCCACTCAACCTCTGGGGGGAAGCTCCACTATTTCATCCATCAATGGAGTATGTCAATTTCAGACAAGTGGGTTCTACAACTCATTCAAGAAGGGTCAGAATGTATTTCACAACTCTTCCATCTTGCAGGTTTTTCATGTCCAGGGTACCAAAAAAAGAGAAGTTATAGGAAGCCTTTTTTTCAGGCTATTCATAATTTCCTAGACAACGGGTAATAGTTCCAGTACCAAAAGACCAGAAATTCAAAGGCTTTTATTCCAATCTTTTTATAGCCCCAAAAAAGAAGGAAAAACCTAAACAGGTTTCTCAAAGTTCCCAGGTTCAAAATGGAGTCTATCAAGTCAGTAATAACAGCCATGGAACCAGAGGAATTTATCACATCTTTAGACATCAAAGATGCCTATTTTCACACACCTTTTTGGCCCAAACTTTGGGAATATCTCAGGTTAGCAACATAGTCGAGAGTCGTCACCAAGGTGATGGCCCCTCTTATGGCTCACTTCAGATCCATCAGAGTAAACCTGACTCCTTACCTAGACAACATGTTGATAAAGGCCCCATCTCTGGAGCTGATGCATCAATGTATTCACCTTCACTACTGTATCAGTTATGAAGAATCATGGTTGGATTATCAGTTTAAGCAAATCTCAGCAAATTCTGTTTCTAGGCCTGAGATTCAATACCAAACTTCAAAGGTGTTTTTTACCTCAAGGGAAGATTTCAGTCCTTCAAAACAGAATCTAATCCTTCCTTTCCCTACTCATACACTGCATGAAAATTATGGGAAAATGGTAGCCACAATAGATGCAGTTCTCTTTGCTCAGTTTCCCCTGAGGCCTCTTCAGCTGGACCTAATTTGCAATTGGTCCAAAAATCCAAAGCCTACCGTCACCGTAATCAGGCAAATAATGACAGACACAGTATAAAATTTAACCACCTTTATTGAAAATGCAGTAAGGTAGATAATAACTGACACAATCCCAGACTCAAACAAGCTCGGCCCTAGGCTCCACCAGGAGCTACACACTGTGCTGTGCACTGTACTGTGGAAGGCCCTCTGACAGAGGCTTGAGGAGAACACCAAAGTGAGATAGGTGTAGGACTAATTTAGGTCTCAAGGTAGTAGGCAACGGGGAGCGAGTAGGCAGTCACAACCACAGGTCAGGCACACCGGAACTCATGGGCATAGGCCGTGATCAGAGCCACTAACCTGACAAATGGAGACTACACAGAGCGATAGAGACCAGAGCCAGAGGAGACTCACTGGAACTTGGTATCGGGTAGAGGGCGGAGCCAATATAAAGCACACCAGAGACTACACGGAGTAAGACAGACACCGGGGACTACACAGAATGAGTCAGAGTCCAAGGGAGGCACACTGGGGACACACTGAATGAACCCATTGGCACTGTTGGCAGTATGCTATGACTAAATCTAGACCTAATCCAGCCAATTATGTAATTTCTATTAGATTTAATAGTTTGGTCTCAGACAGGGCTAATTGCCATAGTGTGCAGAAAATTAACCCTTTGATTGCCAGAGGAGTACGCAACTCATTTCAAAGCAATGCATTGCCTACCTCTCTGGCACTCAAAGGGTTAATATAAAGTGACAAAATGTGCCACCAAAATATACAATTTAATTTTTAAAATATTATTTTTTTAACTGAAACATGGCTAGTGCAACAAATAGACTTATTTGTATTTACTATAAAACTTTACTATACTATAAAACTTTACTACTATAAAGTGACAGGTCCACTTTAAGGAGCTGTTCATATAATTGTGCTTTGGAGGAGTTGTGCATCTAACTACACTAAATGCTTCTGTAACTACATACAGGCACAAACAGTGGGGTGGGGTCCTGCAGTCATATCTGCTTATTTGGACATGATATCCAATTCATATTTTGCATAATGCTTGTTTGTGAAGGGAAATGTGTAAATGTATTTTCATGGTCTTTTTTTGATGATTACTTCATGGCATACCACTTTTTCTAAAATAAGGATTTATCTTTTCTGTAGTCCCTTACATAAGTATTGTAGTATTTTCTAACGACCACTAGGTGGCACTATAGCACAATTAACTATTGTGAGGCAATCACTATGTAAACTGCCTAAAAAGAGATAAAAGTGCTATTGTTATAGAAAAAAGTGTTGGTACTATATACACTTTTTTTTTTGTTGAGAAAAGTACCATTTAGGATAATTTTTTTATTATTATTATTTTTTGTAAAAGTGGTGTCAACTCACTTGTGAACACAACCCGGAGTACCCCCAACAAAAAAGAGCTAGCAAAAATATCTAATTGAACTATACTATATCCCTAAAAAAAATACGTTTGAGTATAACATTATTTTAACTCCTTAAGGACCCACGACGTGCCAGGACTGTCATAGTAAAACTTCCTAAAGGACCAGTGACGGTCCTGGCACGTCATGGATTTCAGGGCTATTATATGCCGTTCGGGGAGCCCTGAATCCAATAGTGAAAGTGAAAGTGGTCCTTAAGTGCCGGTCAGGATCCTTAACAGGTTAACCCCCTACCTTCTACACAGTTCTCCAATGCATTGCAAAGTTCATAGCAAGTGTTAAGTGAAAAGTGGAATAATTCTTGGAAAACAATCAAGTGCTCCATGTTTATCAAAGAAAATGCTCTATTGAATTTAACCCTTTGAGTGCCAGAGGGGGACACAACGCATTGCAAAGCAATGCGTTGTGTACCCCTCTGGCAATCAAAGGGTTAATAAAACTTTTTTCTTTGATAAATATGGTATCGTTATTTAACCACAGAATTACTGTGCTTTAGTCTTGATAAATATCATCAGCATGTTTAAAGGAGCAGTAAACTTAAAAAATGACTTACATTATTTAAGTAGATTAAATGTTGGTATTTTCAGTGGTGTCTTCTGTTTGTATGGGAAATGTTTGTTTAAGGAATAATTCTCTTATTAATTTTAGTTTTTTTGAACCATGAGCTCCCTCTAGTGGCATCAGTTAGGTTTGTGAACTCATGTGGTGGATTTGGACAGATTGGCAGAAGGATCAAAATTCCTGAGGTGGCTGGTGCTGAGGAGGAGGAGGTATGTAGCGTGCCTGCTAGGCAAAGAGCAGACTATGTGAACAAGCACTAGTTGGAGTTTTACCTGGGCAGAGCCACTTACAGCTTGGTTGTTTCTGACAGCTATTGTAGTCTCATTGAAAGAATAAGATTGGCAAAAGTTTGGGAGGTGACATTTTTTTTCTACACTTTATGTAAATGAGTAAAAAAAAAAAAAAAAATTTGGTATAGATGTAGAATATATTGTCTGTAGCATTATTAACCCTGTGAGTACCAGAGGAGTTAGCAATACATTGTAATGCAATGCATTGTTTACCAATCTTGCACTCAAAGGGTTAAATTTATGAAACAAGGCTCTTTTCAAAAACTAGCTGTTGTTATGATGTATTTGAATTTGTACACACATTTATCACAAATAAAACACATATGTCTGAATAAAATGTATTTTTTATCTCTGTGTGCCAAGTCCTTGATGGGATTTTTGGTCACTGCATAAGCTGATGGCGTACAGTGGCCAAAATAGCTGTTTAAAACAAAACAACATGCCCAAAAAGTTGTCAGTCCTGTTTGGGGGGGAAATCAGAACCTCTCCTGTTGGCCCCCAGTTATACCTCTTACAACAGATATGTCTGAATTGCAGTGCATGAGCAGTTTGCATGTATTGGCCACAATTTGAATAATTAAGAAAAAAGCCCAAAAACGTTTTCAGTCTTCTTTTGGGGGACATCATGACTCCTCCTGGTGGCCCCCACAGTTATAAAGTATATATAAGTTTTATATTTAAAAAAATGTCATTGCTTACATAAAATTATCATTAGTCCTAGAAAAATGTGCATGCCTTGTAGAAAATGTGTATTGCTTGTAAGAAAAATAGCAATGCTAATAAAATTGCTCAAGGCACCTAAAGCTGAAGGTATGTCTATGCTCAATTTGTGGGCACAATAAAAGGAGAAGCAATGTGATATATTGAGCAAATGCATAAATAAGTTAAAATATAGAAGACATATACTCAAAGGTTGGCATTCACATCGTCTGCAACAAAATACCTAACACGTTTACAATTAGACTGGAGGAAAGCAGGTTTGTTGTTTGTTTTGTATTTGCACTTTGGGCTTCTGCCTGATGTGTGGGGGACTGGAGAACCCTCTTATTCCTTGCTGCACACTTCAGTAACACCATTTCCTTCAAATGTTCACTTTATAAGGAAAAAAAAATATATATATATTACATATTAAGATGAGTTAGCACTGTGAGCTATTTCTCTTTAAAAATATGTATAAAAAATTAAAGTTTGAGCTGTAATAACGTTTGAATAAAACACCTTTCATAAGTGGGAGTGTCCTTGTTCTACTCAGGGAGATACACATTACAACATACATTTTTTTTTTACATATTAAGTATTACTTTCCCTTTAAAGATATCACTGCATGAACACACACACACACATGACAAGCAGAAGTTTGGATAGGGAGTGCGGTTAGCTGTCTTAGACTACCCTTAGGTGACCATACGGCGAAATAAGATGGACTAAGGTGCTGGTAGCAAGACCAGTTCAGTGCCAACCGGAGGAGCTGGCCCGCACCAGAATAGCCACCTAGGAAATAGTTGCTACCTAATGGAGTAACAGGAAGGGGTACCTTGACTCTGGTCAAAGACTGCTACTGCACTGTAGTAAGTCTGGAGACAGTATACAAACTGCAACTTAGCTGCAACAAGATTGAACTGGAATGCAGGTGAATCTAATAGCGATAAAACTGAAGCACAGTTTCGACTGGCAGGAGAAGTGAACGCCAACTGAACTGGAACACAAATTAGACTGACAGATGAAGTGAAACAAATGGTCAAGGAGGGGAACCGGGTCTAAATGCAGGAATCACACAGGAAACGAGTAGTGATGAGCGAGCACCCCAATGCTCGGGTGTTCGGGTGCTCTGACCGAGCGCTCCCGGAGGCTCGAGTGCTCGGCCGAGCACCCGAGCCCCATTGAAGTCAATGGGAGGACTCGAGCACTACACCAGGCACCCCCTGCTCTGATGAGGGGAGGGTGCCTGGTCCATAGGAAAAGGGCAGAAAAGGATGGAAACACCACAGAAATGGTTCAGGGACAGCATAGGGAGGATGTCTGGATGCATCTTGGACTCCAACATCGCTGCTGGGAACGATCTTTCGCCCGTAGTACGCCATTTTTACAGACTGACCATAAAACACACAAAAAGGAAAATAAAAACGACTTTAGGCGAAAAATTGTTACCAAACAATATTTGCTGTATATTTACTTGTATATTATCTGCAAATTATCCCAAAAATTTCCTTGATTTTCTGAAGTGAGGCCATGATTAAGAGGGAAACGTGCGCAGAGGCAAATTATCTCAAAAATTTCCTTGATTTTCTGAAGTGAGGCCATGATTAAGAGGGAAACGTGCGCAGAGGCAAATTCTCCCAAAAATTTCCTTGATTTTCTGAAGTGAGGCCATGATTAAGAGGGAAACGTGCGCAGAGACAAATTCTCCCAAAAATTTCCTTAATTTTCTGAAGTGAGGCCATGATTAAGAGGGAAACGTGCGCAGAGGCAAATTCTCCCAAAAATTTCCTTGATTTTATTGAACTGAGGCCATGATTAAGAGGGAAACGTGCGCTGAGCTGACCATCTAAAACATTATGGGTGAGGGTCTGCTGCAGAGCTGACCATCCTAAACATTATATGCGAAGGCCCGCTAGTGAGCTGACGCTATAAAACATTATATGAGAGGGCCCGTTAGAGAGCTGACCCAATAAAACATTATATGAGAAGGCCCGCTGGTGAGCTGACCTATATAAAAATTGGCAAACAGGGCCCGCTGGTGAGCTGGCCCTATATAAAAATTATATCACAGGGCCCGCTGGTTAGCTGGCCCTATATAAAAATTATAGCACAGGGCATATGGAAGAGGAGGAGGAGGATGAGAAGATTAAGAGTCAACCATATACCCGTTTTTTGGGTGGAAGGGGTGAATGGGAATACAGAGTATTCCCATCATTGTAAATAACATATATAAAGTGAGTTTATGTTCCCCCGGGGATTTCCTCCAGTGGAGTGGAGAAGTCAGGGGAAATCCAGGCCTTGTTCATTTTTATAAGTGTCAACCTATCAGCATTGTCGGTGGAAAGGCGGATACGCTTATCTGTTATGATGCCACCAGCAGCACTAAATACCCGCTCAGACAGAACGCTGGCGGCAGGGCAGGCCAGCACCTCCAAGGCGTAGAGTGCCAGTTCATACCACGTGTCCAGCTTGGACACCCAGTAGTTGTAAGGCACAGAGGGATCATTGAGGACGCTGACACGGTCTGCTACGTACTCCTTCACCATCTTCCAAAACTTTTCCCTCCTTGTGACACTAGGCTGCGCATCAGGGTGAGGGTGCTGGCGGGGTGTCATGAAGGTGTCCCACGCCTTGGAGAGTGTTGCCCTGCCTTTGTCGGAACTGCTGTGTGCTCCCCTTTTCTCCCCTTCTCGGTTGGCCAAGGTAGCACGTACTCTGCCGCCAGCGTTGTCAGATGGAAAATTTTGGAGCAATTTTTCAACAAGAACCTTCTGGTATTGCACCATTTTGCTTGTCCTCTCCACCGGAGGAATGAGAGATGAGAAATTCTCTTTGTAGCGGGGGTCCAGAAGGGTGAACACCCAGTAATCCGTGTTGTCTAAAATGCGTACAACGCGTGGGTCACGGGAAAGGCAGCCTAACATAAAGTCAGCCATGTGTGCCAGAGTACCAACAGTCAAGATTTCGCTGTCCTCACCAGGAGGATGACTCTCAATCTCCTCATCCTCTTCCTCCTCTTCTGCACACCCACGCTGAAGAGATGGAACTAAAGTTCCATGGCTACCCTCTGTAGCGGAGGCAACCGTGTCTTCCTCCTCCTCCTCCTCCTCCTCCGCCTCCTCCAATTGTCGCTGAGAAGACGAAGTGAGGGTGCTCTGGCTATCACCTTGTGTAAGCTCTTCCTCCCCCATTTCCACCTCTTCCACATGCAAAGCGTCGGTTTTAATTGTGAGCAGCGAGCGTTTCAGTAGACACAGAAGTGGGATGGTTACACTGATAATAGCGTTATCGCCGCTCACCATCTGTGTCGATTCCTCAAAATTGCGTAAAACCTCGCAGAGGTCTGACATCCATTCCCACTCCTCACTTCTGATTACAGGAAGTTGAACGGAGAGGCGACGACCGTGTAACAGCTGGTACTCCACTACTGCCCTCTGCTGCTCACAAAGCCGGGCCAACATGTGGAAGGTGGAGTTCCAGCGCGTGCTCACGTCACACAGCAGCCGGTGAGCTGGCAATTGTAAGCGCTGCTGCAGCTTCAACAGGCCGGCCGAAGCTGTAGATGACTTACGGAAATGTGCACACACGCGGCGCACCTTGGTCAAGAGATCATGCACATTGGGGTAGGTTTTTAGAAATCGCTGAACCACTAAATTAAATACATGCGCTAGGCATGGTACGTGTGTGAGCTTGCCGAGCTCCAAAGCCGCCACCAAGTTACGCCCATTATCACACACAACCATGCCTGGTTGCAGGTTGAGTGGCGAGAGCCACTGCTCGGTCTGGTGACTAATCCCCTGCAACAGCTCTGAGGCCGTGTGCTGTTTGTCCCCAAGGCAGATCAGCTTCAGCACGGCCTGTTGACGCTTCCCCACTGCAGTGCTACACTGCTTCCAGCTACTGGCTGATGGGGGAGTGGCGCTGCGTGTAGAGAATTCGGAGGTGGAAACGGAGGAGGAGGAGCCAATAACGTAGGTGCTGGCGGAAACCCTGATGGAGGTAGGGCCCGCAATCCTCGGCGTGGGTAGCACCCGTGCCATCCCAGGGTCCGAGTCGCTCCCAGCCTCCACGACATTCACCCAGTGTGCCGTCAGGGAAATGTAGCGTCCCTGGCCACAAGCACTTGTCCATGTGTCAGTAGTTAAGTGGACCTTCCCAGTAACTGCGTTGGTCAGGGCACGGGTGATGTTACGGGACACATGGTGGTGTAATGCGGGGATGGCACACCGGGAAAAGTAGTGGCGGCTGGGGACCGCGTACCGAGGGACAGCTGCTGCCATCAGGCTGCGGAAGGACTCAGTGTCCACAAGCCTAAATGGCAGCATTTCGATGGCCAGTAATTTGGAAAGGTGTGAGGTTAGTGCTATGGCCTGTGGGTGGGTGGCTGGGTATTTTCTCTTGCGCTCAAATGCCTGGGGTAACGACATTTGGACGCTGTGCTGGGACAGGGAAGTGGATGTGGTCGCTGATGGTGCTTCAGATGGTACAGGTGCAGGGCGGGAGGTATGCGGGCCTGCGCCTTCGACAGGCGATTGGCCGGCACCGAAAACAGGGGAAGAGGAGGCAGTGGTGTGGCCTGCAGACACAGATGGGCGATCCAGGCGTTCCTCCCACTTATTACGGTGCTTGGATGCCATGTGTCGGATCATGCTGGTGGTGGTGAGGTTTCTAGTGTTCATGCCTCGGCTCATTCTGGTGTGGCACAGGTTGCAAACTACAATTCTTTTGTCGTCCGCACTTTCCTTAAAAAAACGCCATACCGCGGAACACCTACCCTTTGGCAAGGTAGATTTTCGCAAGGGGGTGCTCCGTGGAACATTTGCGGGCCGGTTTGGTGCGGTCCGCCTTCTTTCTGTAGCCACACCACTGCCTCTTCCAGCCTGTTGCGGTGCTGCAGATGGCTCACCCTCAGGACTGCTGTCATCGCTCGGCTCTACACCTTCCCAGGTGGGGTCAGTCACCTCATCGTCCACCAAGTCCTCCTCCACTTCCTCACTCTGATCATCCTCCTCATGTCTTGATCCCACCACATACTCAGTCATTGACAACTGTATAACATTCTCCTCAACAAGGTCTTGAGACGGAAATAGTGGTTGATTTAATGGCAACTGTGTCTCATCATCATCATCATCATCCACTACTTCCTTTGACCTTAAATGCCGTTCACATCTGTCATCTTCTTGTGATTGGGTACCCTCTAGAGGTTGTGAATCAGGGCACAAGATGTCATGTTCCTCTGCAAGCGTGCTTGGAGAGAGGGTCAAATGAAGGATTGGTGATGAGACGAGCTCCTCACTATATCCCAGTGTGGGATCACTTCTTTGACCAGACCGTGTATGGTGGGAGGAAGGATGATCAGAGTGAGGATTATGTTGACCAGACTCTTGGCTACTGAGAGTGGACTTGGTGGAAGACAGGGTGGTGCTTAACCGACTGGAAGCAGTATCAGCTGACATCCAACCGACCACCTGTTCGCAGTGGTCGGACCTCGAGAGTGATGTCCTGCGACGCCCTGTAAAATTAGACATGAAGCTAGGTATGGTGGATGTCTTTCTTTCTTGTGCTCTGGCACCAGGCACAGTTTCTCCGCGTCCTGACCCGCGCCCTGAACTATCAGGATCACGTCCACTTCCCCGTCCCTTTTTACCCGCCTTCTTCATCTTACACGGAATATGTGACTTTAATATTTGAGTTTGAAAACTTAACAGTATTTCTTCCTATTCTGCAACTGTGCAGAGTACACAGAATAGGCTGCTAAACTGCGGTGACGAACACAGAATGGAATATGTGACTTTAATATTTGAGTTTGAAAACTTAACAGTATTTCTTCCTATTCTGCAACTGTGCAGAGTACACAGAATAGGCTGCTAAACTGCAGTGACACACACTGAATGGAATATGTGACTTTAATATTTGAGTTTGAAAACTTAACAGTATTTCTTCCTATTCTGCAACTGTGCAGAGTACACAGAATAGGCTGCTAAACTGCGGTGACGAACACAGAATGGAATATGTGACTTTAATATTTGAGTTTGAAAACTTAACAGTATTTCTTCCTATTCTGCAACTGTGCAGAGTACACAGAATAGGCTGCTAAACTGCGGTGACGAACACAGAATGGAATATGTGACTTTAATATTTGAGTTTGAAAACTTAACAGTATTTCTTCCTATTCTGCAACTGTGCAGAGTACACAGAATAGGCTGCTAAACTGCGGTGACACACACTGAATGGAATATCTGACTTTAATATTTGAGTTTGAAAACTTAACAGTATTTCTTCCTATTCTGCAACTGTGCAGAGTACACAGAATAGGCTGCTAAACTGCGGTGACGAACACAGAATGGAATATGTGACTTTAATATTTGAGTTTGAAAACTTAACAGTATTTCTTCCTATTCTGCAACTGTGCAGAGTACACAGAATAGGCTGCTAAACTGCGGTGACACACACTGAATGGAATATGTGACTTTAATATTTGAGTTTGAAAACTTAACAGTATTTCTTCCTATTCTGCAACTGTGCAGAGTACACAGAATAGGCTGCTAAACTGCGGTGACACACACTGAATGGAATATGTGACTTTAATATTTGAGTTTGAAAACTTAACAGTATTTCTTCCTATTCTGCAACTCTGCACAGTACACAGAATGTGCTGCTAAACTGCGGCGAAGCACACTGAATGGAATATGTGACTTTGATATTTTGGTTTGAAGACTTAACAGTATTTCTTCCTATTCTGCAACTCTGCACAGTACACAGAATGTGCTGCTAAACTGCGGCGAAGCACACTGAATGGAATATGTGACTTTGATATTTTAGTTTGAAGACTTAACAGTATTTCTTCCTATTCTGCAACTGTGCACAGTACACAGAATGTGCTGCTAAACTGCGGCGAAGCACACTGAATGGAATATGTGACTTTGATATTTTAGTTTGAAGACTTAACAGTATTTCTTCCTATTCTGCAACTCTGCACAGTACACAGAATGTGCTGCTAAACTGCGGCGACGCACACTGAATGGAATATGTGACTTTGATATTTTAGTTTGAAGACTTAACAGTATTTCTTCCTATTCTGCAACTCTGCACAGTACACAGAATGTGCTGCTAAACTGCGGCGACGCACACTGAATGGAATATGTGACTTTGATATTTTAGTTTGAAGACTTAACAGAATGTGCTCTAATCTGCAACTTTGCACACTAAACAGAATGTGCTCTAATCTGCAACTTTGCACACTAAACAGAATGTGCTCTAATCTGCAACTTTGCACACTAAACAGAATGTGCTCTAATCTGCAACTGTGCACACTAAACAGAATGTGCTCTAATCTGCAACTTTGCACACTAAACAGAATATATGTTTTTTTTTTTTTTTTTTTTTTTCCCCCCACACAAAATAACCTGCTGCCCCCACACACAGTAGTCCTAAAAAGGACTTTTGGTTCTTTTTTTTTCACAATTTTGCTTTTTTTCCTCCCTACACTGACTTTCCCTTCCTATCCTCAGCTCTCCCTGGCTAAGACTGAGCCGAACACGCTGGTCAGGTGCTATACAGCACCCGACCACGGGTTCTGGCCAGCCAATCAGTGTAATGCCAGCAGCCAACATGGCTGCTGGCATTACACTGATGTCAGAGCCTACCTGCACGTTTATTGGCTGCGCAGCAGCCGCAAAACGTGCGGGGAGGAGACCCGAACATGGCGGGCGAGCACATGCGGTACTCGTACGAGTACCGCCATGTGCCGAGCAGAGCGATGCTTGAGCCGATCCGAGCATCGGCCGAGCATGCTCGCTCAACACTAGAAACGAGGTACAGGAATGAAAAGCAAAAGAGAAGTCAGTAACAAGGCTGTGGTCAGCAACAAGGGTTCATAATACAAAGGGAGGAAACCTTTTGACTTTTTCTCACAGTAGCTTGTTTCTTTTTCATTTTAATAAAAATGAACAATGTAATACAATGAGTAGTCTCCTTCTCTTTGTGAATCCATTTGAGCTTTGGTACATAGGTGAAATCTCATGTGCAGGGTTGGCTGCATCTCCACACTTGTTTTAGTGAATAATAATCTCCCACCTTTTCATCCTGTTAAAACATAATATGGTATACTGGGCTCCTAAATGATATTTTTTTTGTTCCCTCACTGAATTACTTAACTAACCCCCCAAAAAACATAATATGGGTCCACTGAATCCATATTATTTTTTGAGTTTTTTTTCTGAACAAAATAAATTAATACAATGAATACATCACAAACCCCATATTAATATACTAGTGTAAAAGCCTGTGTACACGGGCCAAGATCCGGGTGATGTTAACCCTTGAGTGCCAGAGGGGTACGCAACGCATTGCTCTGCTCTGGCATTCAAAGGGTTAAGAGGCCGGTCCTGCTCTGCATCCTGCCGCCAACACAGTCATGCACTGTAGAGACTGCCCTAAAGCACAGAATGCTCCCAGCACAGAACTCCCAGCATTCTGTGCTCCCAGCATTCTGTGATCCCAGCATTCTGTGAGTTCGGGCAGTCTCTACTGCGCATGACGGCTTCTGACAAACATCCTAGCGAATTATTATATAGGATTGTTCACCCCTTCACAATTAAGTATATCATCCTGGGGTCAAATAACCCCTTCCCCTGCCTTCCCATTAGCAAGAGGAAGTGTAGCCAAAAATTAATATGAGGACATGAGAACTTAAATTAGCAGTCATGAACGGAGGATATTCCAATCTCTCCCTCTACTTCCCCAGAAAGATTATACTTTTTTTTGGGGGGGGGTACCTGTTAAAGGAGTTCCCTTGGCACCACAGTGATGCCCTGGTCTACTGTTTGTTCTTTAAGAGAAGAAAAGAAAATCATCAGCTTCCTCCTGAAAATAAATATATAATTAAAAAAGAGCAGCGAAAAATATATTGCGCAGTGGAATCCAAGCCTACACAGCTGCTCCATCTGCATGCTTGAAAACATCTAGTTTTCTATTTCACATCAGAGGTAAACTCTGGCTTGGAGTAAGAGGTCAAGCAAGTTGTAACTCGCAGTTATTTATTTATTTTTTATTTTAAAAGACAAAGGAAAGACCAGGGAATCAGTGGGGCACTGAGGAACCTTTCTTAACCACTAACAACACTGGGAGTTGAACTTGAAAACCCCTCCCTTAGGCACTTAATTAATATGGGTCTCTGGACCCTGTATTAATTATTTGGCTACACTTCCTCTGGTCTGCCTCTATCTGCGGGCACGCGTCTCTGATGTTGCGCTCGCTATTTTGTAGCTTCTTGTCTGTGTGGCCGATTGTGCTCCGCCTTCCGACAGTGGCCTTATAATCTGTCCGCGAAATGTGCTTAATCGACCTTTCATGGTGTTTCTGTGCGTATTCCAGTGTTGCTCGTTTGACCCTTGCTTGGCTTCCGATATCTCCTGGTGCTTGATCCTTGGCTTGTCTGACTATCAGTTCCGGTTTTGACCATTGACTCTGTTTGTCTATCTTATCCGTGTATGACTCTGGCTTGTCCGACTACCCACTCTGTGCTGACCTAGGCTGTGGCTGACTACCCGATCCGGTTCCTGACTGTGGCTTGTCTGACTTACGCTCTGTGCTACTCCCTGCTCCTGTCTGACTACCACTTGTCTCCAGGTATAGAAGTACCTATCCGGTGCAAGTTGGTAGCGGTGCAAGTTGCCTCCGCACTGTGCGATCCTATTGCCTTCGGGCTGCTAGTGTTCCCTGTTATCTCTCCATCTGTTGCCTCTTCGCACACTACCATATACTATTCCTTGCTGTCACTACCTAGTACTCGCTCTGCGCTATTGCAACTACATCTCTGGTAGTCTGCTAGTGAGACTCTGCTCTGTGGCCTCCGCTTGGTACTACTCCAGTACTATAGCTGCCCAAGCTGTTGTCTCTCTCTGGAGGTTGTCCATGTACACTCCGTTACTGATCCCTGGCATTCCAGGTTCCTATCTGTCGGTTAGAGCCAAGTCTGATTCTGTACCCTTTATATCTAATGTACCGAGTTCCGTTCAGTGTCAGCTCTTGGGTAGTGGACTAGACACTGTCCTTACTCCTATCTCCCCACAGCTGAGGAAATTTCGCTCCTGTTATTATTATCATTAATATTATTTGCTTCAATAAACTGGTTAAATTCACTTGTACTGTGTCATGTGTTTATTTGCCTAAGTTACCGTGACAAAGCCATAACAAAATATCTCAGGACCCGCATATTACATTGTTTATGTTCCAGTTTATCATACCACACTCCTCATGCCCTCCTTTATCATGCCCCCTTAGTGATCCTCCCCTCATTCCATGATGTCCCCTGCCTTCGATTTTCTTCCTCTCACTCCATGTTACCCCCTTTCTGTATTAGGAAGAGTCCCCTCTTACTTGTTTCTCTATCAATCAATGGAAAAGGCTGTTCTATTATTTACAGTTTACCTAGAATCTCCATTCGGTTGACCTATCATTTTAGCTAGGGGTTCTCTATTTTAGCCTGTGGCAAAATTTTATGGATCTTTTATTTAAACCCTTAGTGGTATCTAGGCCTTCATCCCTTAAGGAGAATCTATCACCTACAATTAACTTTGATGATTTTCGAAGAGCTATCAGAAATCACCTATATTTCATATTAGCCATTTGTAGTATAGAAAGTTATTTTTTTTTATGTATTTAGATTATACATTATGCTATTTAGCACACTATGCAGGCACATCCTGTCTCAGCCCTACATTCCCTTTCCTACTAATTAGCACTTACCTTTTTTGAAACTAAGGGAGCTGGGCAGTGCATTTCCTACTTCCCTTAGCAGTGAAATGGTTTAGTGTCTAAGTAATTTATGTTACACCAGAGTGTCTGCATTTCATGCCTCAATTAGCATGATCTATCAACTTAAATGGATAGTAATACTTCGTTTTATCTTTATTTTATTTTGTAGGCATTAAAAAAACATGAAGAACGATATAAGTCTTATCTCTCAAACCTTTATGGTTTAAGAGATATTCACAAGCAAAGTTTCCTCTTCCCGCTCCTTTTGCCTAGTGTAAGCCATCTCTTCTCAGATGTGGAATCTGGTTGTAAGACTAGACAGATAACAGAAGGGGACAATCTTCTTCCTATTAGGACAATGAAGGCCCTGCCCCCCTTGACAAGTTTTTCAGGTTTTTCCCTTATCGTAATTGAAGATTGTCTCTCTCTGCAGTCTACCTGGGCACTTCCCTTCTGCTCTGGCTGAACAGTGCTACATCAGTAAAAGGGGCGGGATGGGAATACTTTGTCATTGAATTACTCTTGAACTACAACTCTGACAGAATTGAAATAACACTCTCCAAAGTCCAAATACTATAATGATTAGTTAGAGCTGCTTTTATTATGATATATTTCTATCCCTTTAATAACACAAAACATAGTAGTATAAATAAAAAAGGGTAATACAACATACAATTGTTTCTGAAAATGCTTTTCAAAATCACCAGTATTGTTTTTAGGTGGTTTAGTCACGTTATATGCACTTCCTCTCTATTGAGGGACTAAAAACATAATTACAACTCCTAAAAACTCTGATTCTAGGAGCAATGGATGCCATTAACTTGTATACGATGATCCTTCATATGAAAGGTCTGGAGGTAGTCAACAAAGTATCCTTTCATCTCAATACTCTCCTCTAGTCCTAGCATGGTTGATTTGTTATCAGGGCTGGATTTACATCTCAGGTGCCCCAAGGCACAACACCTCTGGTGCCCCTAGCCCTGCCTTTTCCCCACCCATAACCATGCCCTCCCATTTAAGCATGCCTTCTTGTGGTCACACCCATACATAGAAGAAAATGTTATATATAGTGTAAGGACTGACAACAAATATAGACTTTAAGATTTAGTCAGCCAGTCTGTTTGTTGTCAGTACTTTCAGTTAGGTGATTCTGACTTGACCAAGATACTATTTGTTTGTGCTGTGATGCACTGGATTGTTTTATCACTTTAGAGAATACTGACGCAATGCGCTGTTGTAAAGACTTCAATGCCTGTAAACCCTAATTGCCTCCCCTTTAGCTTGCACAGAGAAATATTATACTAATTCCTCTGCCTTGTTTAATACATGGAGTGGAGATTCACTAAGGAGTGATAAAGCGGAGATAACTTCTCCAGTGATATCACCTTTTCAAGTCCTATGTTATTCTATAGAGCCTATTCACTAAGATTTCTCCAACTTTGGATACCTTAGTGCATAGGCTTTACAGAATAACTGGAAAAGTGATATCACTGGAGACGTCATCTCTTCTGTAGCACCTCTTTATCACACCTTAGTGCATAGAGGAAAGGAACCCCTCAAAACACTCATACATTCCCACATTACATCGATCACCCACTTGTCCAGCCAGCATTTAGGGAAGAATTTAATATTAATGTCACAATGAAAATGTTCATTCAGATTCTTACAAAACAGTTAAAAATACTCTTTATAAGGCTTTAATATAGACACCTACCTATTAGCTGAACCAGTCTCCACCCTGCACCCCATGACCATTCTCTAAGCATGGTGCCTTTTCTACATGGTCTAGAATGCCATGTGTTGTTTCACCCTTCACCCCTCTCAGAGGCGTAACTAGAAACCACTGGGCCCTGGTGCGAAAATTGCCATGGGGCCCCCCGACTCCACCATGCAACTCCACCCCAGAAATGCTCTATAAAAACACATCCAGGGAACTGGACGGACATAATATGTAATAATAAAAGGTATAAGCTTTTTCACTTTACATATTATTACACAATGACACATATTTTCTAACTCAGTAAGTCCTTCTCTTACACACAGTAATTATATAGATTTACCTGACCACTATGTGATGGACTCCTACCTAGGTAAGTGCTTCTGATACACACAGTAATTATATAGATACGCCTGACAACTGTATGATGGACTCCTACCTAGGTAAGTCCTTCTGTTACACACAGTAATTACGTAGATACACCTGTATGATGGACTCCTACCTAGGTAAGAGCTTCTGATACACACAGTAATTATATAGATATATTTGACTGCTGTATGATGGACTCCTACCTAGGTAAGTGCTTCTGTTACACACAGTAATTATATAGATACACCTGACTGCTGTATGATGGACTCCTACCTAGGTAAGTGCTTCTGTTACACACAGTAATTATATAGATATATCTGAGGACTGTATGATGGACTCCTACCTAGGTAAGTACTTCTGTTACATCACATGGTGGCAGAATCCCATGGGAAGAATAATGAGTACTTACAGCAGCATGTCACAAATCAGAGCTGACACCACCCCAAAACAAGGAGTAAAGTTAATTGTGGGACAGCATCCACAACAAATTCTACACTTGCTACCAAAGTTCAAGCACGGTTAATAAAACCCCTTGAGAAATCTGTTCTGCTCCTATCTGTGCATTACAAGGTTAATAAACCCCCTGGGAAATCCATATGTCTGATGGCTAATGTAATTTCAGGAAGTGTAATTACTGTATTTAGCAAGTAAATTGAGAGTAAGCTATTTGCATGATAACATGGCACAGCACCTGGTGCTCCTTAGATCACAAGTGTAGTTGTGTAGTTATTGTACTTTTAGTGACCAACTCTGCATATTGGTTTCCCCACCCAGGAATCTCACCTCCTTCATGGACCCATCTTCTATTAGTAGCCTGAACTGGAGCAGGAACTAGTCAAAGTGCCAGGGATCTTCCTACTAGCCAGAGTTTCCTACTGGGGGGCAGTGCCAGGTGGTTGCCTAGCAACCACCCATCGCAGACTTAGTAAGCCACAACCAGTCCTTCTGAACTCTGTGGGCTGTCTACATCATGCCACTCATAATATTAATGGGCCAGAGTCTGACTGGCCCATTAATATTGTGAGAGGCATTGACAGACTGCATACATTCACCACACCTTAAATTCAATTAAATACCATTTTATCTTTTTTTAATAATTTCAATACCCATTTCAGACACTTTAATAGAGGTCTTTCCTCTTCCATCAACTCACAGTTTCTAATTATGTAGGTTTTAGTGATTATTTTATTTGAAGCAAATTATTTATGTCACATTTGCCTGTTCCGGATACTGTTTTCAGTGTCTTATAGAGGATGGTATTATAATTATTTATGCTATTTTCAGGTAATTTTAAATTCATTGGATCTCTCAATTTTATTGTAATTTGTTTTTAACTATATAAGAATGCACTTTGGACACTTTTTGTTGTATGCCCCTGAGGAAGCAGAAAGCAGTCTGCGAAAACGTTCAGGCCAGTCTGTGTGTTCAGCAGACAACGGGACTTTCTCCACGCCCCCTGTGGTTATTCTTCGCTCCACCCTCTCCCTGAGTATCCCGCGGCTCCGTGATGGATTGAGTCGCCGCCGCGTCGTAGAAGAACATCGTGCACGAGGCACTGAACTTGCAACAGTGTAAACATCTTTAAACATTGCAGCTACACTGTTTCCAAACATCGGAACGATTACATTATTTCATCCAGATTGCTGACATTTATATGTGCCCTCTACATCGGCTCAAAGATTGGGTTTCCTAGGACCAAGGACCAGGTGACACGGATGGGAGCTTAGGAATACACAGCACGCCGGCTAACGGGAAAAAGATCCTTTGAACTGCACAAAGCCCAAGAAGGGCAAATGTGAGTGTAATACCTCTTATTTTTATCCATTGTATTTTTTAATAAATTTCTACACTTAGATCAGGTGTTTTTCTCCTCTCTTTTGTTATTTTGCTCTGTTATTGAGTTGCTACAGGTACAACTCTTTCTCACAAGTGGACAAGGCCACTTTTACAACTCTCACCTGCTGCATATACTAGAGAGAAGCTGACATCTTTTATTCATCATTTCCATCACCATCTTTCATCTTCATCTTCATCATCATTTTTTTTATCTCCATTTCATCATCATTTTCATATTTTTATGAGTAGAAGACTTTTTATTCATCTATCTGTTTTCCTATATTGACTTGTATAAACTGAACGTTTTTGCAATTCATCTATTGCTGTATTCTTATTATTATATTTATAGTTCTTGATATTGTTTATAGATTTACACAACACTGCTATAGTCTGCCATATTTTATTGGATCGCAGGAGCGCTTTGCAATTTTACAATCTTTTTTCCTCTTAGTGCTCCATAGAATAACATAAGAATTGAAGAAGTGATAAAGTGGAGATGACTTCTCCAGTTTATCACCTCTTTATCACTGCTTAGCGAATCCCCCCCAGGTCTTTATCTATATGCATTACTTCACCTTCATAGATCATTTGGTCCTTTTATTAACTTTGTAAATATAACATAAGGCTACGCTACTTAAGAAGGAATAATACAACACATATGCTTGTGAAATCTTGCCATAATGAATTAAAACATAAAAAATAAATGTGTGCAGTCATTCTTTATTGGCCTTTAATGAACAGTCCAAAAAATATAATTTGGTTTACATAAGAGGTCAAGAGGCCTTGAAGTATGACCAGAACCCGACCATAGTACAAGTCCATGACTGGAATGGAATATCACTTGGGCTGTACTCTCTGAATCAAAAGACCCCAATGGTAAAATATTTGTAACTATTATTTGAATCTGAATCATGTTTTACCTATGCTGTGTAATTACAGGACACCACACAATTTTACAGTGAGGACATTATATCTCTGTTGCTGTTTGAGCTTGCCATGTATTATATCATCTTGCCTTAGGGGTGTCCAAGTTCGATCCTCAAGGGCCATCGACAGGTCAGGATTTAAGGATTTCCATGATTAAACACAGGTGAGTTAACCAGTGGCTCATTCAGCTCCTGAGGACTGAACTTGGACATCCCTGGTATAGATCAAAACCAACTTTAGGCAGTAACAAAATGTAAAGTACAGTACCATCTCCTTCAGGCAACAACAAAAGATGTAAATGGGTGTCTCAAAGATTGTTCAGACAGCAATAGCTGATGTAAATGCATGCCACACACCTTCATCTGGCTGCAACATCCAGTGTACCTGGGTAGTATGGAAGCTCTCACAACACTTGTATGGACAGCAACCCACAGCACTTTCAGGCAACAAAAATGCAAAAGCTGGTGTAAATGAATGTCACACAGTTTCTTAAGGCAGTAATGGCTGGTGTTAATGGGCATCTCACAAATCATTTAGGCAACAAAAACCAGTGTAAAGAGATGATGATAAAGATGAGTTTTCAATGACAAGTTAATAGAAAGGAAAGACTACTGAACAGAGTATGCCCATAGCTAGGGAACAAGTGGCATACATACTACTAACTGAAGTACGTGTCTGACTAAGGGCTGGATTCTATGGGTGATAGCTTTTTACAAGTTTTATCTCATACTTTTCCTACAGACTTCTGTAGAAATCTGTGAGATGTTACTAGGGGTAACATTTATAACCAGCAATATAATCCAGCTCTAAATTAGCTAAACAATTAGCTATAAGAAAAGATTAATATGCAAGCATAATTAAAGGGATAGTAATGTTTCAAAATAAAAGCAGGTCCGATTAATATTCATAGTATTTGGGCCATGGAGAGTGTTATTTCAATACTGTCAACGTTGTAGTTCAAGAGTAACTGAATGATAAAATATTCCCCTCCTGTCCCTTTTACCTAGTGAAAGCCACCTCCCCTCAGATGTGGAATCTGGTCCGGGGACCAGACAGCTCACAGAAAGGGATAATCTTCTTACTGTGAGAACAATGAAAACCTTGCTCCCCTTGACAGGTTTTCCCTTAAATTAATTGAAGATTGTGAGACAAACAATTGTGAGGTGCAACCACAAAGCACAAAAAGATAGTGTCTTGTTCTAGGCATGGTAGCCTCTCAATGGTGCTACAACTCACATTTTTCACTCCTATATGCCATTGCAGAGAGAAAATTTCCATATTCATATCAGACAGTCCGGCTCCAAAACTTCAGACAAATCCTCTCCACACAAGAGAAACAGCATAACCACATATGTATGTTTCAGTCTATGTGGGCCTTGTCAGTGTAGTGCAGCTAAACACCTCTATGTACATGGATGCAAGGGCCCATGTCTGGGATGCCCTTATACTTTGGGAGACAACCAATTGTGAGGAGCACCATCAAGCTTGAACAAGATAAAGTGTCTTGCTCTAGGCATGGTAGCCTCTCAGTGGTGCTGCAACTCACATTTTTCACTCCCATATGCCATTGCAGAGAGAAAATTTCAGAGCTGGACTGTCTGTGGGCAGGACCAGTCTGATATGAATATGGAAATCTCCTCTCTGCAATGGCACATGGGAGTGAAAAATGTGAGTTGTAGCACCATTGAGAGGCTACCATACCTAGAGCAAGACACTTTATCTTGTTCGCACTTGATGGGTGCTCCTCAAAATTGTTTGTCTAATTGAAAATTGTCCCTCTCTGCAAGCCATCTAGACACCACCTTTCTGTTCTGAGGTGAGCAGTGTTACATCAGTAAAAGGGACGGGAGGGGGATACTTTATTATTCAATTACTCTTGAACTACAACTCTGATAGTATTGAAATAACACTCTCTAATTGACACAAATACTATGAAGATTAATTGGAGCTGCTTTTATTTAGAAACATTACTATCCCTTTACATTGCTCAGAACTAGAAATCATGAACCAAATGAAATAATGCATTATTTGCTTAAAAATTAAACTCACAATACAGTGCCTTCTGAAAGGTTAACATTAAATAGATAAAAATGATACAGCTGAAACAAAAGTTGGGCTCCAGATTATGGCACATTTTACTAAGATGCTTTGCTAACTGCACGGATGATGCAATTTGTCTGGAGAAGTTAACAGAATGTTTTATGTATGAATAAAAATGATAATGAAAATATACAGCTGAGATGTTTTATGAGAAGTGTAATCATTTTGACATCAAACAATGAATGCAAAATTGGTTTATGTGGATAGTTGCAAGTTTATGTTATGCAAAACAGTTAACATTACAATACAGTCATTTCACTATGTGCAGCAAATCAGATATTCTTGACAGAGTCTAGCATTGTATCAGGTTAGCGATTTGCATTCAAATATCCATAATGATAAGCAAGCTACATAACTGAGGTTGGCAGGAATGGTAGGTAATTGTGAGATATATAATTCACAATACATTAACATTGGCTATTGTGATAGATATTACTACATATCATACTTTTATCAAACGGACTTCTGCCTCTTTATGACATAAATATGATGCTGCTTGTGTAATTAATTATTTCCTCTGAGATGTGTTAACTTATTAACTGAATAAACTCATTAGTGAAGGTGATATTCTAGTATTATCTGTCTGTCTATTTAGCTACAATAAATAAAGCATGTGGCACACTGACAGATCTTTATCAAGCATATAGGGCTTTATTGCTGCAAACAATCATGTTTTCTGTCCTCTGCTTCAGAGAAAGCAAAACTGCAGATGTACATTTTGGCCTTCAGTGGGCCTTATCAACACCATTATATTGTGACATCATAAATCTGTGACACGCCAACGTAGACATAAAAAAAGAAATAAATTGAAGAAGGTTAGTAGGAAAAACAGTGTTAATAAGAAAAATGTAAATGTTCATATTAAAAGGAAACTATATTTATATTTGCATAATCCAATTTACTTTTACAGACACAGTAAAGTTTTACTATGAAGGTAAATGTAGTGCAATTCCAGCTGGGAGACGAGTAATACAAAAGTTGTTTCAGCACAAACCTAGTGAATAGGTCATATTTTTTTATTGCTGACTTGGGAAGCTTTTGGTCTGGTTTTGATCCCAGACTGTTGCTCTGACAGCAATAGCAATAGTGGTACCAGACGAACAATTGCTGTTTAATTAAAACGAAAAAAAATTGTATAAAAAAAAAAAAAGACTCATAAACACATCACATAATGCATATTCAATATCTACCTTCCAAATTAATAAAATATATTACCCAATGCATTGCTTACTTCTCTGGTACTCAAAGGGTTAAAAGAAGCCTATAGAAATAAAACATAAATGAATCCATCTCTCTTTAGATTACTATTATTTTCATTTGCTGCGAATGGTGACATTTTAACCCCTTAAGGACCCATGACGGTCCTGGACCATCATGGGTTGTTATACCCTTAAGGACCCATGATGGTCCTGGACCGTAATGGAATTCCGGCTCCCCACGCGGCTGCACGCTGTTCAGAGAGTCTGGAATCAGATGCGGCAAAAAAAAATAAAATAGTCAGTGGTCCTTAAGTGACAGCAAAATGCATGTGCAGCTGGTCCTTAAGGGGTTAAGCATATTTCATGCAACTTTCTCCTTTACTGTAATGACAGAAATTTGTCAAATAATTTTTGCTAAACATGTGGCATGTATACTATATACTTATCTAGATTTCCAGGAATACATTGCAATTGATAATTGTTATTAATGGATTTTCCTAACAGTCTGAAGTGTATAGAGACATTTGTGGAAAAAACAATGAATAATGTTCTCCGCTGCAATGGAATTCATACCTATAGATTCCCATCTTTTCTTTACTCACACCACACTGTAAGTAGATTACTATTTCTATTTGTTTCAAGTCTAAAGTTACTGAACCCTCTTTAATTAGTGTTCAATAGATAAGATCATATTAACCACCATACAGAATATGATGTCAAACGCAAGCTGAGCTTGGTTCCTTCTTATTATGTTGAATTTACTTGTTTTCAGAATGTATCTGTGACCTGTTTATTATTTAAATTTAATTGTTGTAACCCAAACAAAGAGAAAATGGATGACAGGGTTTATGGTCAATAATTCCATTAATGCCCCAAAACAAAAAACAGGGTACAGTAATTAGCTCTTCATTAGATGTTTCATAATGTTTATATATCATGTTAAAAAGCATAGGTCTTGAAATCTTGTTTTCCTGTTAATGCAATTTCATACATTTTTGTTTCACGGTAGGCTGAGCAGCATTCCTGTTTTGTTGCCCTGGATGGGAATTGTTTGGTGTCATGTCACACATAACCATGCAATGAATCCTCACGCTGAGCTGTGAACTGATCCCATGGTCCCATTTTCTGAGGCAGACAACAGGAGCGAAGCCATGCTGATTCTCTTGATGTCTCTCCTTCCTCTCCATTTCTGTCTCCAACCTGAGCTCCTTTTAGGTTTATTCATGAGCTAAGCTGTTGGAGAGGGGAGGGAAACGTTATTTGCATTATACCATTATACAATTAAATGCTATGAATTACTGGAGACTATAAATATTTCTAGATAGTTAAATGTTGTAGCTCATAAAATTGTTGAATGTTTCTCTCTGGTCTTGCTTCTTTCATGCCTGATGAATGACAATGGTTCTGTGTTAAATCTTTCGGGGTTTACATTTCGACTACTACATAAACAGCCTGAAAATTATTTTACTAGTTGAATATTCAGAGGATTTTGCTTTTCAATAACTAACCTATCGGATGTTAGAGATATTTCTAATTCATTGCTTAGTAGTGCAGTGGATACCTATCTAGCGTCCAAGGAATTACAAAAAAAAGTACCAAATTTGTATTGTATTTACATGTTATAAAGAATATAAAACAATATGTACAGTATATAATCCTCCTGGGTGAATTTCATATCAATTTATTTAATTTTCCTCTTTTAGGAAACTTGCCTCAATGAATTTCCTGTTAAAAATATCTTCCATTCCTTTCAGTATTATTCAGTTAGCTACTTCCTAGAGAATTAGTCTAGGCCCTTTATTGGCAGTAAATAATTACTGTCCGTATAAATAGCTGTGCAATATGTGTATTCCGTATATTAGGCCATCAGATATAGGGATCTTTGATCCTTTGAACCTTAGACAGGAATCTAGAAACATTTGAGCCTGAAAGGACTTCAAAAATTACTTTTGCAGTAAACATCTGGAACCCGTGGTGGTTTGGACTGAATGAAGTAAGTGTTCACACTAACTTTGAAAATCATTCACAGTACCGAAACACAGTCAAGATTTTATCCTAGGTTTGTGGGTATTGGAGGCAGCAGCCCAACTCACTGTGCTATCTTGGATGCTGGACAATTCCTGTTATCAGTATAATATTATACTAATTAGTCCTGGGATATCCTTCAGACTAGCTTCTTCTAGAACCATCTGACTTCATCCTGACTTCATTTATAAGACAATCCTATGCATTTCCTGTTGTCAGATTATTGAGTTTATTCCAGTGATCTAGCATTCCTTGACTTATGCTCCTGTTTGTCTTCTGTGTAAAGAACCCAGCATGATCCTGACTACATCTGCTCTCTTCTCCTGGTAATAATACCTCTTCTTCATTTGACTATGCTTGCTCTTTATTTCTGGTTATGACTTCTCTTCGCCCATGTTGAAATGCCTCTGCTCCGTGGGACAACTGCTTACTGCCCTCCATTTGTCTACCCCTACTCTTCGCTTCTGGCTGTGACTACTGATCATCCTGACTACATCTAATCTCTGCATGTGGCCCTGAGGGCTGGATGCTGATGCCTGATGCTGAGTATACAAAAGTGGACTGTGAATTAAATTTACATTGCAGTAGTCAGCTTTTGGCATTTTACACTATACTGACTTTCTTAGAACATATAGCTTGTTGAAGAGTAAGATTATAATATTATAATAATTACTTGTTGTCCACCTATGTGAATTTTAACTTCTCGGTACTTGAAGATTTGGATAAAATGGTGTGAATTAAAATCACCCTTGCTTTGTGAATAATTTAAAGCATCAACGGAATAGGAATCATCCTCTCTAAGATGGAAGCCCCATCATGTCAACATCACCTTGAATGTTCTTACAAGTCATTTATCTGCCTAGAAGAGCTTCTGTTGTTCTACTATTAAAAAAGTGAAGGCATCCACAATCAATTTCTGGGCTCTTTCCTGGATTGCCAGCTGCCTGGTCTATTCTTCAAGATGCTGCAGATATGCTATAACCCCTTTGCTTTAACATATTGGTTGTCATATACAAGATAGCAAACAAACACTGATCTACAGAGAAGCACTCTTAGCTCGCTTATCCCTGACCCAAATGGTAGAAATTAGGGCAGATATTAGTCATCTTGAGGGTAGATATCTCAAAATCACCTCCAAAACAACTTGCGGAACCATTGAGAATGCAAATGCCCCAGAACAGGAAAATATAGATCTCCCTTACACAGAAAAAAGACCAAATTAGACATTGTGTTTAAAAAGATCTTGACCTCAATTCAATATGCCCAGTTAAAACTGTTGTTAGGGCAAAATTGGATACTGACCAGTATACACTCTGTGTCACCATCGATATTCAATATCCCTGCCAACAGAAACCACAAAGAACGTTGGGCCAAAGAACCTGACTTTTGGCCCAAAATCCATTGTGTGCTTTTTTGTTCCCAAAAAACACGCTAAATAGAGAGAGAAATGGGAACATCAAAGGAAAATGGCTAACGCTCGGCGCTTGACACAATGTCAGATACCGAGCGTGAGCTAAAACACAGTCACCCTCACAAACACTAACCCTACACTCACCATTATATGTGCTGTATAACCCTACACTAACCCTAACATGAAAGGGAAACAATATTAGCCCTAACACTATCCTAAAACCCATAACCCAGAGCTGTATAACACTTAACTGTCATGCACTGCAAGTCTTCTTCTCTGATATTCTGTCTTTTTTTCCTATCTTCACATCTTCTATGTCTTCCAATCTGTCAAAATAGTATGCCACAATCAATAAAAATAAAAAAGTGTTCATAGAATCAATGCCTCCCAAAATGTAAAATATACTCCTAGAAACAATGACACCAAAGATTTTGCATAACTATACTCTGACACCAATGCATTGGAGGCCTCTATAGCATTCAAGGGGTTCCAGTGAAATCAGTGGCAATTTTGAGAATTTGTTTTATTTCTCTTATGGTACAGTTGGCTCCTCCTAGTGCCTCTGGAGTTCATGGGAGTTGTTTGTTATTGTAGACTCTACATAAGATGAGAGGGTGAGTAGATTTTGCTTTTTCATAAACCTGATGAAGTCTGCCCAGTAGCAGCACATCGTGGAGAGTGCAGGGGAACGAAAAATTGAGAAGTGTACATCAGCACCAATACAAGAAATAACAATATATTGAACCTAGTGATAACAAATAACAGACATGGGGCTTGATTCTATTACCAGAGCTAAAAATAAAACAGGCTTTGTTTTTTTTTAATTCAGGTTTTAGTATCCTATTACTCGACTTGTGAAAACAAAACCAGCGGTAATTATACTTACCGTCAGTCAAAAAAAAGCCCATAGGAAACAACTAAAAACAACGTGCAAGTAGTATCCTATTACCCACGCTCAGTATTACCGCCTGTTTTGTGGTTACATTTAAGTCAGAAATTCTGCGCCTCAGAGGTTGAGGCGCAGAAGCCATAACGACAGTTTCAAAACCATCGTTGTTCGAACAAAAGCAGTGCAGAATACAGTATTATCACGATTCCCGTGATCTTTGCTGTCACTCCTTGCTGTGGTGCGCTCCCATTGGCTGAGCTTGTTTGGCCCGCCCAGTATGGCCTTTTTATACCGGGCCTTTGGCACCTGTCAGGTGCCCTTTCGTGGTGTTCCTGTACCAGTGTTGCTGTGTAACTGTGTTCCTGTGTTCCTGTGTACCGACTTGGCCCGTCTGACTACTCTCCTTGGTTCCTGCTCCGTGATTCGACCCGGCCTGGCTGACTTTCCTGCTCCGTGATCTGACCCGGCTAGTCTGACGATCCTGCTCCGTGATTTGACCCGGCCTAGCTGACATTCCTGCTTCGTGACCTGACCCGGCTACGTTGTCGATCCTGCCTGTGTTCCTGCTGAGATCCTGATCCTGTGTTGCTTGGGCGACATTCTGACTTCCGCTGCGCTGATTGCAGGGCTGACAGAGTTGTTGCCTCCGATTCACTGGGCCTTCTCGTTTACTCTTGCTGAGCACTGTTGCCTCCGTTACACTGAGCCTCCGTTAACACTTGCAGAGCACAGTGGTCCCAGTTTCAGTGAGCCTTCCATTTGCACTTGCAGAGCACTGTTGCCTCCGTTCACTGAGCCTCCGTTAACACTTGCAGAGCATTGTTACCTCAGTTACACTGAGCCTTCTGTTCACACTTGCAGAGCACCGTTGCCTCCGTTAACCCTGAGCCTTCCGCTTACACTTGCAGAGCATTGTTGTCTCAGTTACAAAGAGCCTCCCGTTAAAACTTGCAGAGCATGGTGGCCTCCGATTAACATTGCGCATCTGGTACCACTTGCTGTGCGCAGTGGTCTCGTTACCACACCGGTTGGGTGCTATTGGCTCCATACACCTCAGCACTTGCAGTGTAGTTGGTCTCCGTTACAGCACCGGTTGGGTGCTATTGGCTCTATACTCCTCAGCTCTCGCAGTGTATTTGGTCTCCGTTAATGCACTGATTGGGTGCTAGTGGCTCCAAGCTCCCAAGCTCTTGCAGTACAAATGTCTATGCTTACAGCACTGGTCGGGTGCTCACGGCTCAACGTGTGCTAGCTCTTGCAGAGTATTTTGGCCTCAGTTCCCTGCTCAGCATAAGCAGTAGTCTCAGTCCTGCTCATTTACTGGTGCTCTCACATCTAGCACCACAATATCGCTCCTTTACCATCTTATGGGCATTGTCAAACACACCACAACAGAGACTGATTGCTTTCTATGAACTTTAACCCTTGTGTACCCTGTATGCTAGCTTATGCCTGTCCTGTGACAGTATATATTATTTTCCCTGTATACTGGGCCTGAGAGGGCATCTGTACTTCCTTGTCTATTTCCAGTCATTCTGTACTGCCTATAGAGGGCAGCCTTTCTTGTCTTTTAATAAAACTGTGTTTTATTCTAACCTACTGGTCTGAGTGTCTCACAAAACCGTTACAAGTATACAACATAGAAATCCAATATAGAGTGCCCCCCTTCAACATATTAACCTCCCCTTTTAAAATCTGACGTAAAGTGCTTTCTTTCACCACTTTAATTTGACTAATATTGTTCACATTCAACATTTTAACCCTTACCTTTTAAAATTCGACTTATAGTGTTCCTATGACCTTCTTTCTCCATTTTAATTAGAATAATATTGCTCCCATTCAACATTTACTCTCCAATTTTACTGCAAAATACAGACTCTTTATGTGTCACAGTGATTCCTGTACAAGAATGTATAACTTGCTGTACTAAGTGTGAAAGACCTCTCACTTCTACTATTTGATGGCTAAACCCATTTGATGTGTTAATGCTACAGTAAGAAGTGTTAGTAATCCCTCCTTTACTTTTGTAAGAAAGGTTACTGAATAAGTGTGACACAATTTACATAACAATAAGTGAAACTATTCTAAAAGGGGACTCCTATTTAGAATAGTTTCACTTTTTTTAAGTGAACAATATTTGTCGAATTTAAATGGTGAAAGAAAGTCATGGGAGTACTGTAGTCGAATTTTGAAGGGGAAGGGTTAAAATGTGGAATGTGAACAATATTAGTCAAATTAAAGTGGTGAAAGAAAGCACTGCAAGTCGACTTTTAAAAGGGGAGGTTAATAAGTCGAAGAGGGGTGCTCTATGTCGGGTTTTGATAATGAGGGGAACACATCTAACACTGAACTTGATCTTTCTGTCGTCAAATGTATGCCTATTTTCTTGGACTTTGACTTTTGCACGTTTTTTAGGTGGTGGTCGAATAAAAGCATACAGCCCCAGTTTTGTTAGTTCTCTGAAGTGTGCTGTCTATGCCAGTTTTGCTTTACTTCGGTTCTGCAATAGAAAACCGATTTAACACGTTTTCTAAATTCACGTTGCTTGTTTTTCTTGTAATGCTGGTTTTAGCGCTGGTAATAGAAATCAAGCCTATGGTGTCCAATATTAAGGTAAGCAAACATTTGGGAAACAGTGATCTCATCATGGTTACATTTGACATCAGTTTGGTAAAGCAAAACTATATTTGTTCAACCAAAACTCTTAATTTACAAAAAGCTAACTTCAAAATGTTAAGAGCATGTAGACTAGGATAAATTATTTAAAGGCAAAAATACTGAGGAAAAATGGTCAGAATTTAGATCTGGGTGGCAAAAACATATTCAACATTATAAATATACCACTGGTGAACAAATGCAAAAGAAGCTGATCACAGCCAATTTGGTTAAATGCAAATGTAAAGAAAGAAATGGCAAGAGAAAAAAAGGTATTTAAACTATTTAAGTCTGAAGTAACAGATCATTATTTTATGAAATACAGGGACTGCAACAAAGATTGAAAAAAGGTAGGTTATCAAAAATATATAATGCAACTCCAGTTGCAAGTGAGAGCAAGACTAATCCCAAAAAGTTTTCCATGTACATAAACTGCAAAAAAATAAAGTGGGAGTTCGTTGTATCTTTCAAAAATGTGATGAGTGAGTTGATTAGAGAGGATAAGAAAAAGTCTGATGCTATAAACACTTTCTTTGCATCAGTATGTACCAGGGAACAAGAAGTGGTAGAAGAGCCTCAACAAGTAACAAATAAAACCATACCCTTATCAGATATTGGGTTAACACAAGAATAGGTCATGGGAAGACTGAACAAAATGAAGACTGACAAAAGCACAGGGTCCTGATTATATTCATTCAGGGGTTCTTCAGAAACTCAGTGCTGTGTTAGCAAGACGTCTCTTTTTACTCTTTAAAGATTCTCTCACCACAAGCTCATCCTATTCAGGAGTTCAGTAAGCATACAACAAGCCTCTTTTACTTTTTCAGCATTAACATACTTACTTGCTCTTTACTGGCTACACTAACGCTTAACTATGCTGCTTATTATAAAACAGATCTTCTTATGTAATATATTTATTGTAAGGTCTCCCAGGACACACGTTTCCCTTCCTATCTAGACTTCCTATTTAGCTCAGTTTCTCTTCCTCAAAGCTTCCGCCTCAAAATTAGCATTTAAGCTTTATTCCTTATATTATGTCTCATATATATATATATATATATATATATATATATATATATATATATATATATAGTAGAGAAAAATGCACTCACGGTTCATTAATCACGGTGTCATTACCATAGGGGTTTTCGTACTAATAAAGTACACATGTATCCTACACATTACACAACTTATGTATTAACATATTTAAGTCACGTTTGTCCATCCACATCCTGCTAGTAGTGCTATTAATCTACCTCTTACATGATGCCCCTATGCTCCTTTCTTTGTTCCTGGTGTTTAAGGTCATCTCCTAAATTCTAAGCACATAGCACCTCCCCCTACTCTCTGCAGCTTCCCTTTGACTTCACCTTCTTATGCCTCCTTTTTTATAAATCTAACTCAAAATAACATACCCCTTTTATTACGAAGAGCCGATTAAAGTTTGTCTTCACTAGGGATTGTCAGATAGAGATCACATTCATTTAAGCAATTCTGTCTGTCTTGTTCTTAAAGGGATAGTAATACTTTGTTTTAACTTTATTTTATTTTGTAGGCATTAAAAAAACATAAAGAATGATATAAGTCTTATCTCTCAAACCTTTATGGTTTAAGAGATATTCACAAGCAAAGTGTCCCCCTCCCGCCCCTTTTACTGATGTAACACTTCTCAGCCAGGGCAGAAGGGAGCTGCCCAGGTAGACTGCAGAGAGGGACAATCTTCAATTAAGATAAGGGAAAAACCTGAAAAGCTTGTCAAGGGGAGCAGGGCTTTCATTGTTTTCATAGGAATAAGAGTGTCCCCTTCTGTTATCTGTCCAGTCTATGGACTGCATTCCACATCTGAGAAGCGATGGCTTACACTAGGTAAAAGGGGCGGGAGGGGGAAACTTTGCTTGTGAATATATCATAAACCATAAAGGTTTGAGAGATAAGACTTATATCATTCTTCATGTTTTTTTAATACCTACAAAATAAAATAAAGTTAAAACGAAGTATTACTATCCCTTTAAAGCTTACTTTTATTACGCTTCAACTTAATTACGCTTTAACAACAAATCAGCTACATTACTAGTAGGTTCCTTTCTTTCCTATTGCATTCTGCTAGGAAGCTTATACGTAATATGCAATGCCTATCCTTGAGTTTCACAGTAGAATGCACAATTAGTATCTTAACTTATGTTTTCTATTAAGATATAGTCACATTAACACTCAATAGCAATTATATCAAGCTGTTCTGTCTTTTTTTGTGTCTTTATATCGTTTCTATTAATAAGCATGACATGTTCTATCTGACAACCCTATTACAGAGCAATTTATTAGGCTTGATTTAGCTTGGTTTCTGACTACAATAGTCATATAACACAAAGTCTGTAATTTGTTTTTCTACGGTTTTATATTTCATATTTCACATGTCTAGTTATGCCTTATACTCTTCTTAAAGTTTTAGGAATTAAAACTGGGACAGTATTATCAGATTAATAGCATTAGATTATGTTGCTATTATTTATAATTGCTTTGCCTTTCATTTAGGTTTTCATCCCTTCCAACAGTCACTAGCTGGTCTTCAGGGTTATTCTAATATCCGTCAGGCATTCTCTTTCATGTGTTAACAGGTCATCATTTTTGTTTTCTCTCTCAATCAAGCTTTCATTTGTACATATTGTCAATAGGTTTCAGCCTTTATGTCATCTTTTGCTCTTTAAGTATAGCCATATTTCTAAATCAGGTAGATTTCATTTATCTCTCTACACTTAGTTTTCCCTCACTACTCACTCTTTTCATTTAGGTCACTTAGGATTTAAAATTCTCATGTTTCCTCTGTCAATCACACAAATTTTATTACTTGTTTGCAGGGAACGAAGGTTTCCGGTAGTTTCCTTTAGGTGTTTAACCAATATCACACCTTTTTCTCTTCACAGAGACCGAAATATTATTATATCACTATCCTATTTCAAAAAAGACCAGAGAACTAACTTCAGTTCTATCAATGTTCCTCAATAATTGCAATTTATATTTTGTTTTTATTTACCTTACCTCTTTATACATTTATATACTTCCCCAGTAGCTCCAGTGTAATTCTTCCTCCCATATTGTACCTTACGTCTTCTCAGAGGTGTCCCTTATCTCTTCATAGAGACCATAGGAACATTTATGAACTTCCCCAGTAGCCCCAACATAATTTTCCTCCCATATGGCATCTACCTCTTTGCAGAGGCCAAAGTGTTTTCTATGGTCCTTAGTCTCCTTGTCTTTCTTCAGAGACCAGGAACAAGTAGTCACTTTGCTAAATTCCTTTAATGTATGTTGTCTTTTAATAGGTCTTACCTCTTCATGAGGCCGTAGGTCTCCCTCGTTCCTTTTCTCTTCGAAGAGACTGAAGGAATAACAGTCATAAGTTCACTAGGTTCTAACATCTTCTATCTATTGCCTTACTTCATCATGGAGGCAGAAGATTTCCTTACCTCTTAAGAGGCTGTAGGATTTAGGCTCAGCCTTACACAATGAAAGTCCTTCACCTTTTTTGAAAGCATCAATTGTAAGTCAGATTGGAAAAAATAGATATTGAATACTCCAGCCATACAGTTCCTGCAGTGTAGTATTTCTCCTCTGGGTCTGAAAATGTATACCCCCAAAGCTGATGCAGTTCTTAAAGTGATAGTAATGTTTTACAAAAACAGCAGCTCCAATTAATCTTCATAGTATTTGAGCAATAGAGAGTATTTCCTTACTGTGAGCATTGTAGATCAAGAGTAATTGAATGATAAAGTTTTCCCCTCCCGCCCCTTTTACCTAGTGTAAGTCCCCACTCCTCAGATGTGGAATCCAGTCCATAGACCAGACAGCTCACATCAAGGGTCAATATTCTTAGTGTGAGAACAATGAAAACCCCGCCCCCCTTGACAGGTTTTTCAGCTTTTTCCCTTATCTTAATTGAAGATTGTCCCTCTCTGCAATCTATCTGGACACTCCCTGCTGCTCTAAGCTGAGCAGTGTTACATCAATAAAAGGGGCTATATTAAAGGAACTTAGCAAAGTGACTACTTGTTCCTGGTCTTTGAAGAAAGACAATGAGATCAAGGACCATAGAAAACACTTTGGCCTCTGCAAAGAGGTAATTGCCATATGGGAGGAAAATTATGTTGGGGCTACTGGAGAAGTGCATAAATGTTCCTATGGTCTCTATGAAGAGATAAGGAACACCTCTGAGAAGATGTAAGGTATAATATGGGAGGAAGAATTACACTGGAGCTACTGGAGAAGTATACAAATGTATGAAGAGGTAAGGTAAATAAAAACGGAATATAAATTGCAATTATTGAGGAACATTGATGGAACTGAAGTTAGTTCTCTGGTCTTTTTTGAAATAGGATAGTGATATAATAATCTTTCGGTCTCTGCGAAGAGAACAAGGTGTGATGTTGGTTAAACACTTAAAGGAAACTACCAGAAACCTTCGTTCCATGCAAACAAGTAATAAAATATGTGTGATTGACATAGAGGAAACATGAGAATTTTAAATCCTAAGTGACCTAAATGAAAAGAGTGAGTAGTGAGTGAAAATTAAGCGTAGAGAGATACGTGAAACCTACCTGATTTAGAAATACGGCTATACTTAAAGAGCAAAATTTCTCTTGAACTACAACTCAGTCAGTATTGAAATAACACTCTCCAAGGCCCAAATACTATGAAGATTAATTAGAGCTGCTTCTATTATGAAACATTACTATCCCTTTAAGTGGCTAGTCCCTTGGACCATCAAGCAAGTTCAGAGAATCAGTGGCTTTTCTAATTTTGTATCACCAATTCAATAAGAGAGGTTCTGCTATCATACCACCTGTTTCCAGTCTCGACCCAGATTCTTTTTCCAGTCAATGGAAAAGGAATGCTATGTAAACTGCAGTCATCCGTTGGAGGTGTCAAATGTATTGACACTTCTGGTGAGATTCAGGCTGTCTGTTGTAAAGGCTAATCCACAATGTGATAATCTGACAGAAATTCCATTTAAGGTATTAAACTGGAGCATTAATTTAATCTCCAATATATTACTTTCCCTCTGAGTATGGAACAGTTCCATTAATACAATTAGATTAATGTCCCTGACAATGTGTCCATTTTGGCAAAAACTACAATGCATTCCACCCCAGTATCAATCTAATACTCATTCATGCACAAAAATTAACTTCCTAGACAATACTATCAGTATTAAGAATTACTTCTCCCACATGTCCTGGTGCCGCAAACTGACAAATAGACCAACCTACCTGAAAAAAAATAGCTTCCAACCAATACAAAAATCTCCATCGTATACAGCCAGGTACCAGATACAACCCCATCTGTTCTGACATGGCAGACCATGATGAGCACCTCCAGGAACTCAGGGGAGACTTTATAAAACAGGGTTACAATGCTAGGATTATTGACACTCAGATACAGAAAGCTACCCTCATTCCAAGAAAAAAATTCTGTTGAGGTACAAAGAACAACATAAGATAAACTGGTTGCCACTGGTGGTCACTTACCACCCCAAGTTGAAGTTCTACACAAGATATCAAGAGAACTTCAAACAACATTACATTACACAGCCTCCCTTACTCTTCTTCAGACAGCACCAAACCAAAAACTACAAGAAATGGCACAACTCTCTGCATACAAAAGAGGTGTGAAACTTGTACACACATTGACACCACGGACAATGTACCCATACCAAACTCCCAGTAACACCATAAGATCAATGGTACCATCACCTGCAAATCATCCAGTGTAATATACCTCATCATATGTGCAAAATGACCAACAGCTCTCTATGTGGGTGAAACAGGCCAACCACTACATAAAAGGTTTAATTCCAACAGATCCAGTGTTAACAACAAAAAGACAGAGACAACAGTGGGGGGACATTTTTTCCAAATGTCAGGGGCATTAACCTGACTGTATTAATGGGACTCTCAGAGGGAGAGAAAAATATGAGTAGTTAAATTAATGCTCCAGTTTAATAATTAAATAAGGCCTGAACCGGAATGGGGAATTTCTGTCAAATTATCACATTGGGGATTAGTCTTTCCATCAGATAACCTGAGTCCCACCGAAAGTGTAAATAACTTTGACACCTACAGATGATGACTGCAATTTACATCCCATTCCTTCACCCTTGACTGATCAAAGAACCTGCGTCTGGACTGAGCTAATCTTATCTACTTTCCATTCTAAACAATGCAATGTGTACTTAATTTAAGAGGTATGTTTTCATATTTATCTGAATAACCCACCTGAGGAAGAGACCTGAGGAAGCTTGCATCCTAAATTTGCTTCGTTAGCCAATAAAGGTATCAATTTGACTATATTTGCCTCCTTTATTTCTATGGCTAACACGGTACCAACTCTCATCCTTGAATAAATTGTTAGCAAGCTGTGGCTTATGGCTAGGGGTGGGTAGAACTTGTCGCCGTGTTCCCTCGGGAAATTTTGCAAAAACCACGTTGTTATCTGTTTTTTCATGGGAAAATCCGCTTTAAAACTAGCGGTTAAAATTTTTGCATCTTTTGCCCATTGGCCAAAATTTTTCGTCATTTTTTCAGTGGCTAGAAAGTTTCTGCCCATTGTTTTATGTTGTTTTTACACTTCCTCTATAAAAAGTTGACTTTTTCGCTGAAGGCAGACACAATAGAAGCAGCTACAGAGCGTGATAGACGTGCTGTGCTGTTCTACTGTGATATTTTGTCAAAATTGAGGCAGGAAAGGCTCATAGTGACTATCACTATGAGCAAGGTGAAAAATAATCAATGGAGGAGCTGGAAGGACCCTTATGTGTCCACTGAGTCTGAGGAGGAGGTGGAGGAGGAGGAAGTGACTAGCAGTACTGAACCAATGCTGTCCAATCCCCCTAAATCACCCCAAGGGATCTTGGGGAATTTAATGGGAAGGAAGGGAGAAAAGGGAATGGGAAGGAAGGGAGAAAAGGGAAGGAAGGGAGAAAAGGGAATGGGAAGGGAGGGAGAAAAGGGTAGTACTAGTGAGGACAAGACAGGTGAGCTTCCTGTGCCTGCTGCAAGACGTGCTGCCCCTGCTGCCAGTGCCATCATTGCTGTACCTGCAGCCACTAGTGTTGTACCTGCTGCCAGATGTGCTGCCACTAGTGTTGTACCTGCTGCCAGTGCTGAACCTACTACCACCAATACTTTGCCTGATGCTAGTGTTTCTTGTAGCACTCGGAGGGGAAGGAGAAAATGATGCCAAGTGTGACAGCAGGGGACCCTCTGTCACATTGCTCGTCACGTCCTCCAAGCAGCAGTGAGATGTCTGGAATAGAGCAGCATCATGTAGGGACTAGTGGTGGTGGTGGAGAAGCTGGGGTGGGAGAGAAATTGATGGCCTTTTTATCAGAAAGTGAGAAAGAATGGGAGACAGGGATGAGGATGGGCATCACCACCACCACAACCACTAGCAATCATCGTTTGGAATTTGTGGAAATTGCAACTGCCCTAATTTCTGCTGCTGCTGAGTTGAAAGAGCAGCAGTGTGCTGAGGAGCAGCCTAGAGTGCCACAGACCACCATGGACACAGTGGGAATGGGGTCAACAAGTAATGCAGGACTAGGACAGGTTCTACTTGCCAGCGCCACCAATAATTTTGGTCCTAGTTGCAGTGCTAAATCTGAGGCAGTAGCAGCAACATTATCCACTGCCACAAAAAGTGAAGGGGAATATGGAGAAGAAGAAGACAGAGGTCATTCTTCTTCACCTGTTCCCTATCCCTCCCCCCAGAAGTCATAGGTGTGGGACTATTATTCTCTTCTGGCAGGCACAGTGCAGTCATCATCAACGATGGTACAGTGCAAAATTTGTGACAAGTTAGTGAGAAGGGGAAATGAGGGAACATACCTTGGCACAACCTCCCTGATAACACACAAGAAACTCAGACACCATGACATTTATGTCAAACATGTTAAAGCCAAACACCCGTTACAGAAATCTAGCACCGCTGTTACTGTACCCCCTGATTCTCCAGAAAGGTGGAGATCAAAGAGGAGGAAGAATAAATAAACACAAAAAGACACTGGAAATTCCATGATGAGCGAAACAACTACCCCCCATCAACATCACCTTCTTTCTCTAGGGTAACAAGTACATCTCCTGCCAATCCACCTCGTTCATCGTTACCTCCCCCACCAAATGATAGCCACTCTTTTGATGTTAGGATATGGCAGTTTGTCCCTACCCATTGCACACTGTGTGGTGCACTGACCACACATGCCAGGGTGGTGGAGGAGAATCGATATCAGGCCATCAAGCGGCATCTGAGGATATTCCATCCCGCAGAATATGCTAAGATGGAGGCAGGGAGGGTTCATCATTACTATTAAACTGTCAGCAAGTTGTCATGTGTCCTTAGCAGGGTCTGGACAAGGGGTACTGTGACAGTGGCAGTACTTAGTTTCGGGTGTCATGGTGTTTGGATACAGTTGTGCCCCGAGATGTTATTTACCACACACATACTGTGCACATTGCAGTTGCTGAGGAGATCCACTGATCCTGCTGTCAAGGGAAAAAATATCTTCTAATAACAACACACCCATGATGATTTTGGAGGAGGGGCAGGTGGAGAAGATTTAATGGCCAACTTGTTATTTTCTCCACAAATACTGCGGGCTACTTATTCTGCTGCTACTGCCTCAGGCGCATCACTGGAGCCTGTCGTGGCAAATGGAACCATCATCATCCATCTTCCATGTTACTGTTATTGTTGATCCCATTCCTTTTCAGCTGCCTAATCACCCTGCTGCTTAAACAATTCAGCAGCAGCAGTATGAACAGCAGTTGCAACTCAGGACTCAGGAGGACATTTGACAGTGGCCACTGGCCAACATGACCTGCTGGCATTAGGCCAGTAGAGCATTTTTATTTTTTTCTCAGGGCTTGTGTTTTGAAAAACAAAAAAACAACAAAAAAAACTATTTTGGGGGTGTTTGTTTCTAACAAGCCTAAGTCCTACACATCAATGTTTCCTTAGGGATTGTGCCAAACAAGCTTAAGTCCTACAAATCAATGTTTCTTCAGCGCTTGGGCCTCTAATATGTCTAAGTCCTACAAAGGCCTCTAAGAACAAATCAAACAAATCATCCTCTACAAAATACTCTATCAAGTCAAGTATCAGTCCACACCAGTGGCAGCTTATGTCAGGGGGTTCCTGTCTCTGTCACTTTAAATACAAATGTCTTATTTTATTTTATTGATTTATTTTTTATTAACTGTCCCCCCAGTAGCAGTCAAGAAACCCCCCAAAACAAATTCCCTGTTCAAATGATTCATTCATTCACAACACAAGCACCCTCCTCAGACCCCTTTATACCATGTCTTATGATTTTATTTTATTTAGGATTTCTTTTTTATTAAGTGCCACCCAATCCCAGTAAACAACCCCCCAAAAACATTCCCTGTTCAACTGATTTTTCCCCACACCCCATCAACACAGGCACCCTCATGCCCCTTTTATACAATGCCTTTGGGAAATAAAATATTATTTGTAATGTGTTGTGTGTAACTTCTATGTTCCAATTGATTTCAATGGGCGAAAAAAGCGGAAAAAAGTGGAAGATCAGCACTTTTCGAAGGAAATTTTTTGCCAAGTGGAAAGTGCCATTTTTCACCGATTTCAGTTTGAAGTAGAAAGTTTCGCCCATCCCTACTTATGGCAACATAATCCATGAAAAATAGTAAGCTGGCTGAGTCTGGAGAGAGAGAAGGGGCACTGTGACAGCTACAGCACCTGGTTTCTATCATGGGGGATGGTTTAACATTTCTATGATGTCTTCAGTTCTTTGCTATGACACTAACTGCCTGTTTGTACAACTCTGGTATAGCATTCCTTGAAAAATAACTGTGACTTGGTATATGCCAATGAGGTGCAGCAAATTATATCAGTTCTTTAATTTTTTATTTTCAGCAAAAGAATAGGAGAGCATGTGAACTGCCAACATTTTTTTATAGAGACAACAGATAGCAACATATTTAACTTTTGGATTATGAGGGAAGTATCTCCATACTGGAGATTTCATAGACTGATGAGTTCCTGATGGACTACTGCTGCTACTACTATAGGGTCTGCAATGGTACTAGTTATAGGTGTCAATGGAGCTGTACTGCACACTGGATGTTGACCTGTGTTGCTGGTTAGTCAATAATAGTGAGTATAACTGGGGTTTTGAGCTTGAAAGCAATGACAGTGATGCCAATCACATGTTTACTTGTCCAGGGTAAGACTTTCTTGTTGATCTCTTAAAGAGTTTATAAACAGGCATATTGCTGTATTGGTGGAAGATAGATCCATTCCCTTTAAGCTAATTTTTGGCAATATCATCATTACTGTAACTCCCTCCTTCATCTGCATCAGAATAAGGAGAAGGCAGTAGAGGGACCTCCTTTAAATTAACAATATCATCATCATCTTCATCATAATTTGGTCATCATCATTTTCATCCACTTCCTCTACAATATTTCATGTTCTTGTTGGCTTTTAAATGGCAGAGTGCTCACATGTAATGCAGATTGGGCACTACCCTGGTGATAGTTGCCTGTTAAAGATTAACCAATGGCTTAGTTAGAGAGTTAGTGAGCCACTAACATAAGTAAAGACAATAATTTACATTTATGTGCAAAAACTGACAGTTAGATATGCAGACATTCACAAGTACATGCAACTCTAGGTGTCACAGTAACAAGGAGAAATACCCTGTGATGCCATCCAACAACATACTATAGTAAGTAGCTTGAGGGTAGTGCTAGAATACCCCAGCAAGCACTGTGTGTCATTTCAGAGGTCTCACATGCTAGTTCTCCTGCTCCTGTCACTGACTATGTGTGATTGAGATAGAATGCAATCTCATCAGCTAAGGAAGAATACATGGATATCTTTCTCATTTTCAAGTATGTCCATATATCATAAGTTCTATTATGGTACTGAACTTCTGCATAACTATCTGTGAAACTATGAATTAATCTCCATGTAATTATTGTTTGTTATGTGCAGATGTTTCTGATTGTCATCTCTCCCACTTTCCTAAGTTCACTGCTTCAAACAGACAGAATGCCTTGAGTATATGGCAGGTCTGAGGGTCAGTGGGTACTACTGTGAAGTATCACCTAAAATGAGGACCTACAAGCAAGCCTTTTATTGATTTTTTTCTCTCTGTATTTAGTAAGTGCTGATATTTGTAGTGAAAGACATTGATGTTAACCTTTTGAGAGTCAGAGGGGTGTCCAGGTACTAGCATCTGGATCCAGGAAATTGGGAACTAAATCAGAGCGTGTTCAACCTAGTTCAACCTAGTTGTCCGCCACTGGGGATTACATCCATGGATTTCATGGCTTCCCACAAGAACCACAAAATCACCCTGTTCTGTGCCACGTCAAAGGATCATCTGGAATTTGTAATGGACATCATATGCATTCCATGGATTTTCATCTCATATATGTGTTTCCTCCAATCTCCCTGATTCAGAGTCTGTTGAGATAGATCAAGTTGGAGAGAGCTCATATCATCCTGGTCACTCCCTTCTGGCCCTGTTGGGCCTGAATGTCTGATCTTCTCCATCTTTCTTTAGTGGAGTTCTTTTGCCTTCCCCTGAGAAAGGATCTTCTGACCAAAGGCCTGGCTTGTCAGCCTCAAGTGGAGAGGTTGGCTTTGATGGCCTGGCACTCGAATCTGACATCTTGAAGAAAACAGGTAATCACTACCATGCTCCAAGTTGGAAGCTAGTCTTGCCCAAGGCCTATCATAGGGTTTGGTCCCTATTCTACCAGAGTGTGCTGATTGTAGCGCTCTTCTCTGTTCTTCTCCAGCTGTGCATTGCTTTGGTCCCTGATGTGAAGACCTTTGTTCAGGGGGTGGCTCATGTTTACCCTGTCTTTAGAAATCCCACTCCTTCATGCGATTTTAATTTGGAATTAGGAGTTCTTCAGTAGTCTCCATTTGAACCTTTTTCAGCTGTTTCCTTACTTCTTCTGACACTCAAGCCTTCCTTCTGGCCATTGTGTTATGCAGGGTAACTGAACTCTAGGCTTTGTCCTGTAATTCCCACTTTCTGTAATTTTCTCCAGCATAGGTTTTGTGTATTCCCAGGGTTTTCTTGCCTAGGGTCCTCTCGAACCATCTGTCCAGCTCCTTCCAATAAAGAGGAGCAAAATCTGTTGGATATGGTATGTTGCTTGAAGTACTACTCATTGGGTTCTTTTTTCCCATCCTTGAGGACCCAGGATCAAGTTTACTATTGCTTCCTGGATCAAGGTGACCATCCACCAGGCATAAATCCACTGGTAGAAACCTGTATTTTTTGGAGGAGCATTCTATCTGATCAGAGGGTGCCTCTTAGGCCCATGAGAATCAGGCCACAGCTAAGCAGCTGTACAAAGTGGCTGCATGTTTTGGCCAGAAGGTGCTTTAGATGGTGGAAGATAGGACTCCCACCCTGAGAAAAAAATGTGGTTTAAGTCCCCAGACAGAAGGGTCCTCTTGGGGTCCCTGTTCAAGATAGCATATGCAGTAGCATGGCCTGGGGGTCGTTGCATTTGGGACAGTTTGAATGAAGGGGTAAGGCCAATGCGGTGAGTCCTATGTGGTAAGAGAACTCATGAAAGTATGCCGATGGGGAGCAATGGAGGTGATGTGCGAAGCAGGATTCAAGCGCATCTACTGTTAGATACAACATTAACAAACACATAATAACCAAAACAATCCTGTATGGACACATTAACAATCAGGATAACTTTTTTTTTTGTGGACAGGGCCCCAGACCATGCTGTAAATCACATTTGTGAGGCCTGTAGGTACTGAAATATACCCAGGGAGTGCAACTCCACCCCGTGAGCAGATATTTTATGAACCCAAGGTATTGTTATAAATACATACCAGGGGATCAGAAAAAAGAGAGGGGGTGGAGGGAGAAGAAAGGAAAAAAACGGGGGGCATCAGCCTAGGACTGGCCCAGGAGATCAGGAAGGGCAGTGGAAACCCATACAATAGTGAGGGGTAATGTGTAAGACTTCTGCAGTGGGCCCGGGCGTAATGGTGAAGGCCAATAAGATGGCAGTGGTGCACTCCTGTAGGGTCAGCCAGAAAAAAAAATCATGACACATAGTATTCCTGCACAGCTGCCGGTGTGTCAAACCATAGAGTGGTAGTAACTTCCAAGACCTTGAGCCGCACTGGGTACAGCAGAGAATATGTAATCTGCCTTTGGAAGAGCTTCCCAGAGAATTCCCTGCCTTGGACTGCCACCTTGGCTGAGAAGTCTTGAAACAGTAAAAGCTGGTGATTGTTGTATTCCACCTTCCCAGGTTTGTGATTTGCAAGGAGAAGCTGCTGTCTGTCCTCCAAGTATAGCAGTTTAATGAATATTATTCTTTGGTTTCACTCTATCAGGCAGGGCTATAAGTCGAAGGTTGTTCTTGCGGCTACTTTTTTCAAGATCATCCAGCTTGTTAGGGAGTTGGCAGCAGTTTCTAAGTGCTGTATGGTATGGCGGAGGTTGCTCACTGTGGCCTCACAGTCATCTGCTCATTGCTTAAGACCCATAATTTTTTCATTATGGGATTTAAGTTCCCCCAGGATTACATGAATGGAAGACTGGATAGCGTCCATCTTAGTGTCTATGACTGGTGTATTTAATGTACGGACTGCTTTAGCAAGTGTGGATTTAACCACAGACAAAGTGGTGGCGATTGACCTTGTGGCGATATCCTCCGAGTCTGAGAGTTGTGATTGTTTTTTCTTGTCATTTATTTTATCACCACTTTGGGGAAGTGGGGTTTTAGAGTGCACTGCGGTATGCATAAATCTCTCCATGTTGATATGTAGAAGACAAAGCAAACTGAACAAGAAGTCTAGCAGACAAGATATTCCAGAAGTGGCAAATTTAAGGCTAATTAAGAAACATATCATCTAAAGTCACCAAAGTCATGGGTTAGGCAGCGGTGGACTGGGAAGCCCACGGTATAAGGAGAGGCCCAGCAGGCAGTGGACATCTTGGCCAGGGGGAGTAGGTGGCAGTGGGTCAGCGTACACAGCATCCTGTGCGATTAAGATATTTGGGAGACCAAGACCCCCACCCCTGCAGGGCTGATAAGGGGTGCTCACCCCAGTAAGTGTGATAGATGATAGGTAGAGAAGTCTCCACTTACTCTTTGGTGTCTGACAATCCCCTGGTGTGTCTCACAGGTCTGTCCTCACAACTGGGGGCCACAGCACACAAGTAAGCAGCTGACTGAATGGTACTGAAGGGCACTGGAGTCAGTGAGCATCCAGGCTGGTGTGAAGTAACAGGGCAGTCTGTTTGTTCAATAGGCAAGGATGGGAAGCACAGGGCTACAGGTGTCAGTAGCTTCCAGATGTAAATATTGGAGGGTGGAAGCGGCTATATGAAGGCCTCAAGTTACCACTGGGTGTCTGCTGTGAGCCTGTACATGCCTGTGTGTCAGCGTGGGATGTGGCCTCAGCTGCACTGGAAAGGTGCACTGGGCACAGCTGAAAATATGGACAAAATTGGGCGAAAACCACACCGGAGTGCTCCACGAGTTGCAGGGAGTGCAGTGAATATCCTGGTGGCATCCAGCACTCCCAGATGCAGGCAGATGACAAGGATTGGAACCAACATGTCGGAGCTCCACAACCATGCAACTGTCCGCTATGGTGCCCAGACACGACCCTCTGCCTACATCTTTTTAACTCTTTAAATGCCAGAGAGGTACGCAATGCACTGCAAAGCCTCTGAAGATGAAAGCAAATTAGACTGGGATTGGTTAATGATCAAACACAATACAGACTGAAAAATGTAATAACTTGCTTTTGTTTGAAACAAAATAGAATACATTTTTGAACAAAGGAAATTTTTTATCCACTGATAAAAAAAACATTGATAGATCTCAAGTGCTTCCAAACTGAAAATTAAAAAACACTGAATAATACATCAGTGTTAAAAACATTTGCAACGGTTCAAGTGAAATCAGTTAATCAAAACACTTTAATTTGAATCTGTACTCTTCTCCATGTCAAATGGTAAAAACTGCATGTGACATTTAAACAGCGGGCTGTAACAGAGGGCCTGGCAAATTTGGTTTAACTCTAGGGGACAGACCAAGAAATTTTGAGCCAGACTCACAGAGGAGAACCTTCCCTTGGGGCCTAGTGGAACAACACTTGGGAAGCAAACTGTGTATGTGTTTCTTCCTTTGGCTACCAATGGAACAAGGCTAGATTGTCAAAGTAAAGGGTGATTCTGAGGCTACAAGTGGAACAAAGCTAGCATGTCAAAATGTGTGTGTATGTGAGTGGGTATGTGTTTGGCTCTGTGGCTACAAGTGGAACAAGGCTATCATGTCAAAATGTGTGTGTATGTGAGTGGGTATGTGTTTGGCTCTGTGGCTACAAGTGGAACAAGGCTAGCATGTCAAAATGTGTGTGTATGTGAGTGGGTATGTGTTTGGCTCTGTGGCTACAAGTGGGACAAGGTGGAGGAAGTAGACAGTGTATGTATGGTTCTATGGCTACCAATGGGATAGTGGAACAAGGTTGGGGTATCAGACGGTATGTTTGGCAATATGTGACTAGCAGGGGGAATTGGAACCAGGCATGGGTGGGATGTGCACAGTGTTTCTTTTGAACTATGATTACAGTGGAACCAGGCTGTGGGGGTCAAGCTGTTTATGCGGTCTGCATGACTACCAGTAGGTAGAAGAACCAGTTTGGGGGTCAGACAGCATATTTGGGGCTCTGTGACTACCAGTAAAAGCAGGCCTGCAGTCAGACAGCGTTTGTGGGGAGCTGTGACTACCAATGGACAGGAGAACAAGGTGGGGTGGGGGGGTCAGACAGTATATGTGGGGAACTGAAGCAACCAGAGGAACAAGGCTGGTGAACAAGGCTGTGGGCGGCCCGACATTGTATGTGGGGATCTGTGGCTAACAGCAGGCAGGGGAAAAAGGCTGGGGGTCTCACAGAGCATGTGGGGATCTATAACTACCAGTGGGCAGGGGAACCAGGATGGAGGGAGGGTCAAACGGAATATGTGGAGATCTGTAGCTACCAGTGGAATAAGACTGGGTAACAAGGCTTTGGGGATCTCACACTGTATGTGCGGTTCTGCTGCTACCAGTGGGCAGGGGAACAAGACTGAGAAACAAAGCTGGGAGGTCTCACAGTATGTGTGGTGATCGGTTGCTATTAGTAGGCAGGGAAACAGTGCTGGGGTGGATTAGACAGTAACTGGGGAATCTTTGGCTACCAGAGGGTTTTAGGCAGTGGGACAAAGAAGGGGGGTATTTTATTCTTATTGTATTTATATTCTTTTATTTATATTACATTTTTATTTTATTTATCTATATTTTCTTTATTTATATTTTATTTATTCACACTTTGCGGGGGGGGATCAGGAGGACCAATTGAATAGGCAACCTATGCAGCATCCAGGAAGGTGATGATGCCTTCCCATACATCCTTCTGCTCCACCTGGTATTCTGTGAATGTTCAGGCAGAGTAAGAGGACCTTCAAGGCCCACCCATGTCATTGATGACACGTGTGGGTCTTGCTTTCCTGGTCGCAGCATTGCTTACCTATGTAATTGGAGGGGGGCATCAGGAGGTATCCAGATGCCACCTTCACAAGGTCTGCTTATATTTGTTTCCTGCACTTAGTGCATGATCAGGAGATCCCTCACTATATGCATTTTATATATACATGATTGCTCCCACTGAGTGATCCTGCATATTTTAAAGTGATAAAACTTGCCCTGCAGTGTAGGGAAACACCATCCCTTCATGCAGGACAAGTTAGATGCCAGGTCCCAATTTCTAGTAGCCATGGTGACCTGGCACCTGAGTTTTGTTGAGCCCTTGTATCATGTAATCACTGACAATGACCAGTCTGGTAATACGATCTGTAAAACTAAGTTCTGGGTATATAATAGTTAAACACGTTATGCTGCTTAAATTCCTGATTTTCTTATAGCACTGTGTATACAAGGTCATTTGTAGAATGTTTTGCATAGAAACTTGGTTATACTTAGCATCATCTCCTGCCTGGTACACAATTTGCTGGTGAGGCCTCTTTTTTATGATATTGCATGTTTAGCTCTAAAAATATGTTTTTTGCCCTGTTTTTGAACATATATTATATTACACAGTATACAGGTGGTGTCCATAAGATATCTATGACCCTGTTCAGTGTGGTGAAGAAGAGAAAAGGTGTGGTAAAACTTACTGATAAGATAACTTTTATATATATATACTAACATAAGTGATTATTTTTTATATGAACAGAAAGAGAGAGATACTATCTAAGCAAGACTAATGGTATATAATACTTTTATTATTCCAAATATATTCAAGGCATCCTGGATTTACTAATGAGACAGATTTTTACTAATCATACTTTTTTATTTAAATTTCTATACAATTTATGTTATATGCATAATAAACATATATATCTGTTTAAGTATATTTGAAACTCTCACCCTTTCTTTATTATACTCACTATATTCTAATGAATTGTGAGACCATTCTACGTATATATCAGGGGTGAGGTGAACTTGTACCAAGAGTAGGTTATAACTGCCCCCTGAGTCTTTATATGGGAAGAAAGGTACAACCCTTTGTACCCTGATGTAACATAAAGGTCAGAAATTGTTCTTGTAGCTGCCATAGATCCAGTTAAGAATTCAGTTAAGAAGGCGAGAGCCCTGTGGCATTGCACCTTATTGATTATTCACTTGCATGCCAGTGACACCCAAGGGGTGAATGAAAAGAATTCATATGACACATATGTGATGTAGGGAAGCCCTGCTGATCCCTGCACAGTTGTAACTTTTTTCCAGTGTAGCTGCTTCATTAACTAGTCACTGATTCATTTATTGGGCAACTTTACCATAGGGAAGAAATAAACATTCCCAAAATATGCTTTGATTTAAATGAGGCTTTTGGAATGTCAGAGAGATCTCCAATGCACTCAAGGGGTTAAAAGCCCTATCTCAATCATTATGAATTTTTGTTTGTCCGCTATGGTGCAGAAGGTTTAAGGCTCTGTGCCCTCACAGCATCAGTACAATGGTAGACTACTGTTTGTGTTATAATATTTCTGACACTGGCAGATCTCTGAAATTGAGTAGTTTGAGCTTCTGTAAAGTCATTTTTTGTAACAAAGTTCAAACAGTTCTGAGATCAGCAAGTTGTTCTAATCAGAAAAATGTATCATAAAAAATTATTTTTCATAAAAATCTGCTTCAAGCCAGCATCCACAGACCTTATCACAATTATCCGACAGAACAGAAAATATGCTGACATTAAAGTATTTTAGCAGTGGCATATTTTCTGTACATTAAAGTATTTTAGCACTAGCATATTTTCTGTACAAAGGAACCTGTTTGATATTTGAGAGTAAGAGAACCTACTTTTGCATTTACTGGACATCTCCTTGTTGCTTTTCCTGCTATCTGATTGGTTAAAGAGAAACAAAATGCCCATTTGCGTCTCATGTTTTAAGTAGCAATCTCTCTGAGGAGGTAGGCTATTTCGAGAGGGACTGTGCTGGGTTTAGGTAGATGCCATCAGTTATGACTGGTTTGGAGAAGGGAAGTTTATTTTTTACCAGCTGTGTATTCATATGTGGTAGAGGTACAAGAGTAATGTAATAAAGTTTATAGACTCTTCTAAGAATATGATTATGCTTTCACCTCTCTTTGGTCAGTCTATTCTAAAGTACAAATATCCTTGAATGACAGTGACAGTAACATAGTAACATGGTTGATAAGGCTGAAAAAAGACATGTGTCCATCAAGTTCAGCCCATGGCATTTCACCCCTGTTGATCCAGAGGAAGGCAACCTCCCCCCAACACCTCAATGAAGCCATTTCACATTAATCCCCAATTGGGTAAACAAAAATCCTACCTGACTCAAAATGACAGTTTAATATTATAGATTAGATATGTTTAAATATCACATACACCTAACATATGTAATAATTAATTATTCATGTTACATCCCTGCAATATAATCCTGAACCTGCTTTTTAATATATGTGTATTTTTTTTTCAGAGAGCATCTAATTAATGTTGTTTGTACTGTTTGGATTATGCATATTGATAAGGACTGTCATTTATTGAGTAGAGCTGTGAACTAAATACAAACCTAAGATGGTGCATAGCAAACAGGCAATGGTAGATCCTACATAACAAAAATACAGATAGATATATATGAACTTGATATGAAGAACTCCTACCTATGTAAGTATGAATGCCTCTTATTCCGGTAGGTACAGTTCCCCTTAACTTTCCTGTTCACATCTATAATATGCAAAGGTCACAGATATTATATCACCCCCATTGTCAGGAAGAGTCCTAGAAAATTATTAACCAAACCTATTATGTCTTAATTTTTTAGCCTCACCATTGTTTACAAGTTTTTTAATGTTAAGAATAAAAAAGACCTGTGGGATATTTAGAACTAGTTGAAGAGCCCGTTACACGGGCCACAGTGCCACTGCCAGCCGGTCGCGGGGTAGTCATGTGCAGGAGAGACTGTCTGCACCGCTGCTGATACAGAGCTGGACGCTCTTTCGGATTGTCCAGCTCTGTATCAGCCACAGCGCGGGCAGCCTCTACTGCGCATGACTGCAGCACACACAGCAGTCTCTACTGTGCATGACTGCGGCTTTACACACGTTTTAGCAAATTATTATATAGGGTATACGCCATAGATTAAGATTTGCTATCTAAACAAGATAACATGAATATATATGTGAATGTCACACTATTTCTAGGTCAGCTATAGAGTATTGATTTATATTGTAATATTTTTTCACACTTGTTGAACTACATTAGAGCTGTATGACTGGTACCCTTTTAGATGAGAGCAGTGCTAAGACCAGATCCTGGTCCCCTACTGAGTGAATAACATAAGACCTTAAAGGGGAATTTTACCCTGGGAATAAGTGGCTCACAATTTGTTTAACATTTTGACCTACTCATGTAGGTGTCCTTTATACAGCAGTGAGAAGTATGTATAAATATATTTTTGCATTATATGTACATTTTTTTGTGCATAGTGATCTCTATTCAAGCCTCCCTCCCAACCACAACTCCTCACAACAAACAATAGGTTTCAATAGATCTGAATGACTCTCAATGGACACAAGTTGTTAACAGATCAAAACACATTGCAACTGATCAATACAGATCAAATGCAACTAAAACGCTACATAGAAATAAATAACTGTTTAAAGGTCACCTACTAAGGTAAGACTATGGCTTTCAATAGCAAGTGATAGGAGCAGCACAAACTGGTAACCACAACAAAAACTGAATTTTAATGCAAAAAAAATATTTTAAGCTGAAATAATATTTGAATAAAAATATAATAGTGGTAGTAGTTTTGAACAGCAAGTAAATACATAGCTTTTTATGAAAAAAAGCTTGTGGCTCCGTAAGTCCCTGAGGAAACTTTTTTAATGTCATGCACCATCAAAGTTATACAGAACAAAATTACATACAAAAGTTGCATAAAATGTATCAACATTAGTATTCAATTCTAGTGAATATGTATGTACAGCATTAAGAGCATGTATATGTACAGAGGCAGTTAGTAACATGATCTTCACCTAGCTGATTGTAACTTTTATTTTTGAATCTTATTATTATGAGTCTGTATTGTACACTGGTGTCTCTAGTTATTCAAATATATAAATATTCCTGTGGTTAGTATGCCTATACTATTAGGATAAAGAATGAGCTTGGGCCATAAAGACTGAGACTGCAGGAAGCCCCATCACTCTCTACACACTTCTGCTGTCACCATCATTGTTTGATGCACATTATTCAGTCTGTTGTCTCCAAACTCCCAGGTAACTAGAGCCAGCAGGAAACTCAGTTTGATATCAAGTATATTCTCTATCGACCTTTGTGTTGTTATGGGAAGAAATGGTCTTACTTTACTTTCATCTTTCTGTATCCTAACATCACCTATTATGTGAACTGCTTTATTGGTATGCATTGACCAATCCGTTCAACATACACTGCACCAAGCAGCTATAAATATTCAATTTTACATAAGGTCTTCAAAGAAGATTTTGATCATCCTTCATCTACTTTTTTATATAATTGGAAGAGTTTGACATTTACTGCATTGTTTTATTTGTCTTTTGTTAGTTTGCATTTTTTCATTTGAGTTATGAGTGTTTTTATTACTATTTTGTTCATAGTCAGATTTAATATGCACATATAGCTTGACAATAATAAATTGTGCCCATTTTATTTTCTAACAGCTAATTTAGATTTAAAATGAAATGTCAAAATAGTTTTATTATCACATTTATATTGTTTATGAATTTACTTATCATTAGTCTGACATAAGTCTTCTACATTGAGCAAAGGTCACCAGTTTTATCATTTTAAACAATATTCTGATATTTAGAAACAAAAAAGAGATCAAAACTTTACTGCCACAGGGTTGTATTCAGGAACAGGATGCTAAGGAGGAGCTGTTCTGGAATTAACCAACTATACCATAGGGAACATTAAAGTTGCCCCAAATTTCCATAGCTTTAAATGGAGCTTTTAGCCTGTAGAATTCTTTGCAATGCATTTGAGACCTCTCTAGAATTTATCATGTTAAAAATCCCTTTTAAGGGTATAGTAATATTTCACAATAAAAGCAGCTCCAATTAATCTTCATAGTATTTGGGCAAAGGAGAGTATTATTTCAGTACTGTCAGAGTTGTATTTCAAGAGTAATTGAATGATAAAGTATCCCCCTTCCGCCCCTTTTAGAGATGTAACACTGCTCACCTCAGAGCAGCAAGACTGTCTAGCTGGGTCGCAGAAAGGGACAATCTTTGGTGAGCATAAGGAAAAACCTGTCAAGGGGGTTAGGGTTTTCCTTATGTTCACAGTAAGAAGATTGTCCCCTACTGCGACCTGTCCAGTCAAGAGACGAGGTTCCACATCTTAGGGGAGGTGGCTTACACTAGGTAAAAGGGGCAGGAGGGGGATACTTAATAATTTAATTACTCTTGAACTGCAACTCTGACAGTAATGAAATAAAAATCTCTATGGCCCAAATACTATGAAGATTAATTGGAGCTGCTGTTTTTGTGAAACATTACTATCACTTTAAATCACTGATATTTAAGTTGTTCCCTATGGTAGAGATGGTTTGCTCCAGAATTACTTCTCTTCAGTGTCCTGAGTATGACACATTACATTTAAAACATCCTTGTAATATATACAAACCAAAAGTATTCACACACTCATTTTCAGTGTTATATATTTTCATAACAATGAACAGTATAAACCTATGTTTCACTACACTGTGCAACAATGGTCCCAAGAGCAACTGAAATGTCAGCTTTTATAAATATGTTACACTGTAAACTAACCTGAGCATGTGAATCATTCTCATTTGCTTACAGTAAACTAAACTGCTTATTAAGGGCTCATGCGTTGTTATGTAATTTTAGCAAAATGTTTTCTACTCAGTTCTAGAACTCTCAGTTATATGGTTTCCTATAATGCATTTAACCAGCTGTTTGGCTAATGTAGCTTTTGAGTCTGAAGAATTGCATTGTAAAAATAGATAAATAAATTTGACTTCTTACAAACAAAAGCTGTTGACTTTTCATTGAAAAGAAGATTGGCGTTCATCAGTGAGACCAGCTTGAGCCATGGAAGTAGATATAATCAAATTGGTGGCTGTGTGGTTTTTGAACTCATTCTCAAAACCGTTTCACCACTTGCCCAATTCAATTTTATTGAAGACAAGTTAAATTCAGTTAATAGTTAATAGAACTATAAAATATGTCAACATTAAAGTTTTGCCATCCGAATCTTGTCTCATAGTTGAAATAACTGTGAAATAACCATACTAATCTTTGGGATGTTCAGAAAATAATCTGTGAATTGCAAGCTAGTCTTTTGGCTCTTTGTGAAGCAGAACTTCTATGAACTGGTTTCTCCATCTGCATATTAGAAAAACCATGTTATGCTTTTGCTTTAAGAATAAAATATTCCATTGTAATCTTCTTCCAACAACCTTTGAACTATGCTTGTGAGTTGTGTTAATACTTTTCTAGGGGGCAATTTTCTGTAACTGAAATTACCTTAATCAACAAATTTAATCTACAATATGTATTTGGGAGTGCAGTAGCAAATGTAATAATTATAACAAATTCACATTTATTTAGTAGATCACTTTAAATATTGTATTATATTCATGCATTCTGAAAAATATTCATAGAGATTTAGCTGGAGAGAGGCATAATCAGCCAAAATCATAGTAAATAACTAAGCTGCTTAAAAGAAAAATCTAGATTTTACTTTAAAGTTTAGAAACAATAAAGGCAAGTGTGTTTTAAGGTAGGGCCATGCTGTGAAAGGCATTTTCATACGCCTGTTTTTAGGGTTTGGCTGACCATGGTCGCAGTCAGCAGTAGTCATCATCATGCTGGCTCTGACCGCTGTCTGGAAAAATGAAGTAAGTTCTTCAAAAGGGGAATGACCTTCGACCTTTACTCATTATTTTGTCCATCAGGTCAACAGTTGTTCCACAGAGCATCAGCAATTGTCTTTCTCTTTGTGTCACAAGGCTCTTGAAACATTATATAAGGATAATTAAGTGGTGAATAAGGGTCAGTACGGACAAATAAATCAAACTGATAGTTGTAACATAGACTGATTGAGCAAAAACAAGGAATTTTGCCATGCCTGTTACTGCATCTCTTCTGTTAACTGACTGTTAACATTACATCCAAAGGCAGCAAGTGGGACAGCTTTGTGAGGAATCAAAAGCTGAGCAAAGAGACATGGGCTTTAATTGTTCAGCTTTATTTTTGGAATAAAGACATGCAGTGCATCAATTTAAGTGACTTTAATGGAGCACATAACTGAATCAATTCTTTAGCATGCTAATTGAGTTTGAAGTTTCTTGAGGCCTGTGGAACATGGAAAAGTCACCAGTGTTAAAACCAAGCAAAGAATTTGGAAACAGATTTGGAAGGAATCCAAGTTTTAAACTTTGTTATTCTCCTGAACAACAGAAACACTGGATAATTTGAATGTAATAACATCCGATGAAAAAAAAATCAGAACCCAAACACAGCAGATGGCGCATGGCAAACCTTTCTTCTTCGAAAAACAGAACTCAAGTTCAATGGCTCATACAGAAGGGTTTTCACCAAAGAAAAGTTAAGCATGATCCTTCAGAGCACAAAAGGTCTGAAATATGTGCCCGGCAAACCAGTCAGCGAACAAATAATGAAGTAAATCAAAAACTTAATTGGACATTATGGCTGAGATTTATAGACATTGTACTCTACTACAAATGTGAGCCCAGCCTTCCATCTGTTTTTATTTACTATTGTTTTCAGCAGTACAACTTGGGCTCATTTTTTTGTGAACTTTAAATATATCTGAACTGTAAAGTCCACTTACATATTACTCCATGTGGTTTATTTTATTTTTGTGTCTCATCCAAAAAATACACATTTATATTTATAATACTTTATTAACACAGCATAATTTCACAGATAAAGATCAATTGTAAACAAAATATTAAATGAACAGTTTAAATTAATAATCTGCATGTCCGGTAAAAAAGAAATGCAATGAAATATTATAACAATTATGGAAATGTAGAATTCAATTTAAGAAACATACTGAAATAAATATTATCTTACAGCATGTCAGTAGCTAATAATTATGTTAATTAGCATTGATGGTCATTAAACTGACATTTAAAATTAAATCAACATTTTTATAAGAACAAACAGTGTTTAAGAGATTTTATGTATGCATTCTGGTTGCCCCTGAAGTTTCTAAAGGTAAGGGGCTCTTTGTTGGCCAGCTCATATCAAGGTAATATATACACTTTGCATTTTTGAAATTTTGCTTCATAGTACAAAGTGTATACAAAATTGCATATTACATTATATGTTGACATTATAAATTTTGGATGAGGATGATGATATAAATTCAAGCATTTTACTAGTTAACATTGTGCCATTCTGTCTGCACAAGGCTTAATAATCAGCATGCAAAGTATCTCTGGGAAACCCATCTATGAGCCTACATAATGTATGAGAAAGTTACTTGGATAGGTGTAATGGATTAGGGCAGAAGATGAAGGGGTAGTTATACCGTATCAAATCAGCCTTTTTCTTAAAGGTCAGGACATTCTGTCTGGGTCCACTTGAATTTTTGATTCTGCCGTTTCAGTATTCAATGACACAATGTAACTGTCAGTCTTAACAATGATTCCTGGATCCACTGGCTCCACTGCTCACAGGGTAACACACAATATTTCACATCACAAAGCAGTCTGATGTCTGCGTAGGCAAACCATATGATTGCCATGGGGAGCAATATTGACACTAACCACTGAGAAGTTGTGAGATGGAATTTAATCCATCACTCCTAAGAATGTTTCTGTAGTATTTAGGCATGATGTATGATGGAAATAGTGGGTTTTGTTAACCTTTTGTTTGTACCCATAATTACAGAGAAATTCTGTAGGTGTTTATTGAAAAACAAGGCTAACGTACCATAGGGGACAGGTGGGAAAATGATGATGAAGATTATGATTAGGATGTTATTCATTGTGCAAGATTACTTAAATCAAAACAACTGATATATAAGTATTATTGATAGAATGTTAGCACAAAACAGATTAAATTTGTAACTCATGGATGTATAAATTGAACAAGCTTGTGAAGTTATTTCTAATACATGTAGAAGCAAGTCTAAATGTTAAATCAGCAGGATCACATTTATGATATATAAACAGGGAGAAAACAATATTGTATGTTATTTCTCTTTTTTCAACTGCCTCTGTCTTACCTCCTAACTATATGTAGTCCTTAACCATCCTTCTTCCAAATCTGATTTTTACCTTAACCACATTTTAGCTGTTATGATTTCCTGCAACAACTTAATGTACAGTGTATACACCAGTGACATTCATATAGATGATATAATAATTTAATTCAATATCTTTTTTCTCCTAGCTCAGAAACTGTTCCACATTTTTCGATCTATGTTCGGCATGTTACTTTATTTTTCTAGTATTCCCCACTTGCACTTGTCAGTACATCCTGCCTCTCCCCCATTCTCATTCTCCTCATTCAAAGCCACACAATTTGTCTTTTCTCTCTCCACTCTCTTTCCAGGTTACTGTTATTTACTGCTCCTGGTGCAAGGGTATCTTAAGGCCCAGTGATTTTAGAGGACTCGCCTGAGCAGGGCAGCTATAGAGCTTATAGCTCTTGAATGACATTGAGTTGAAGACTGAAGAGTTGCTCTCTGTTTGATAAATCTAGATCTCAGTTTATTCAGTTTGGAATGACATACTATTTTCTGCATTTGTTGCATTTCTACATGGTTAATTTTGTAGCAGAAAGGCATTGCTAGTAAGCAAGTTTTTCACAGTTGGAACTAAATCACAGCCTGGATTATTGTGTTGCTCAATTTTATCTTTGTTAATTGACACAACAAAATGTGTTTTTAACCTATTATTGTTTTATTATAAAAAAAAGTCAGAAATAAGGTTTGTTAAAGCCAGCATTAATGTTCTCACTTATGTGACCAAAATAATAGTAATGTATTTTTAAAATTCTGAAAACATTAATTCTGCACCCTCCCTGTGCTTTCATGAAAGCAACGAATGAGAGGGGGACGGGGTGGCACAGCATTGTTAAAGGGATAGTAATACTTCGTTTTAACTTTATTTTATTTTGTAGGCATTAAAAAAACATGAAGAATGATATAAGTCTTATCTCTCAAACCTTTATGGTTTATGAGATATTCACAAGCAAAGTTCCCCTCCCCACCCCTTTTACCTAGTGTAAGCCATCTCTTCTCAGATGTGAGTGTGGTTGTATGACAGGACAGATAACAGAAGGGGACAATTTTCTTTGTATGAAAACAATGAAAGCCCTTCCCCCCTTGACAAGTTTTTTAGCTTTTTCCCTTATCTTAATTGAAGATTGTCCCTCTCTGCAGTCTACCTGGGCATCTCCCTTCTGATCTGGTTGAACGGGGGGGGGATACTTTGTTTGTGAATATCTCTTAAACCATAAAGGTTTCAGAGATAAGACTTATATCATTCTTCATGTTTTTTTAATGCCTACAAAATAAAATAAAGTTAAAATGAAGTATTACTATCCCTTTAAGTGAGCTCTACCTTCTCCTAAAATGGTGGTCTGTTTGAACACAGGACTACTTGAAGTGCAGACTGTTGGACCTTTGAAGAACCTGAAGGAGGTGGATGCTTTTCTATTTCGGTTACAGTTACAGATCAGGCTAACAGGTTGAAGGACTCCCCGTGCAGAGCAGGTCAGGATGGAGGACCACTCTGTGGTTCCACACTTGGAAAAATACTCATTACCACCACTGGATGGAGAGGAGAAGAAACTGAAAATAGTGCCAGCACTTGGGCCTTTAGAACTTAACACTCCTGGCTGAACTGATAGTGTTGCAGAAACATGCGGCACTAGAAGAGGGTCACTGAAGCAGATAGAAATGGGTAATGTCTTGAAGTGCTAGAGAACACAGACAAGCTACTTCAGGTAGCAAAATAGAATCCAGTCGATAGAGACCATAGACAGAAACAAACTGGAATGTTGGAGTGCAGATGATGGCTGAATAAACATCAATGAAAAGGAACAATTGACTGGAAGGTCTGTTAGTTGCTCTTCTAAAACATTTTTCCCTTGTGGTTGTGTTCATAAATAACAAACAATAAGCACCTGGAAAGAAAAAAGTGCTTTGATATGCTAATCATTGGGCATATACTGTATATTTGCTGGTCTATGACATGGAGACATCAATGAATATGCTATTTAGAGCAATCAAATATCTATGTATTGCCTTGTTCTTGGTAATTAATTTTTCACACGATTTTATGATTGTAATGGAGGATAATCCAGACATGGACTTAGACATGGACTTCTTGCTCTCTATTCAGCCACATCTTACTGATGAGGTATATATCATGCTGGGATTGGCTGTTTTTCTCTTTTGAAGGAAATTTGCCTGGAATTAGATTTCTGGACTCTCTGGGGCAGGACCAGACTGATATGTAAATGGATGTGTTTTCTCTTACTATTGAAACATCACTATGGTAACAGCATGCATCAGAACAGCAACTTCAAAATATTGCAGGTGTGAAAATGGCAAATTTTAAAATGTCGCCTTTACAAATGTTGCAGCCTAGGTACCCTAACCTAAGTACCTTACCCTAAACATACCCTAACCTAAACCACCCCAAAACCTAACAGAGGCTGACCCTAAACTCATCTAACAGATAATAAACTGCCAATACGTACCTTAACTTTAACTAACCTAACCAATACTAATCTAACCTAACCCAATAGATACTAATCTGGCGACATGCTGAAAGGTGACATAGTGCAAGTTCCATTTTGACACCTGGAACATTGTGAGTGCTCTCACTATAGGTGGTGCTGCTTGAAAAGGATACCATTTTCTCTTTATTGGTACAAAAGGCTGTAAAACACTGAAAGGCATCACCTGGGTGGTTAACAAGCCATACCATAAGCGAATGTCAATATGTTATTCATTCCCAGTGATGCACTTAAAAAAAATTTTTCTCTCTTCTCTATGCCTAGAGTGTGAGAGAGAGAGAGAACAGTTACACCTTCTTGATAAGGTCAATACCAGGCTGCATTTTCTGAGGCTGGACTGTCTTTACGCTATACCAGAATGACACACAAATGGATATTCCTTTCCTGTAATTGCACAGGAGATCAAAAAATGGGATTGGCAACACCTCATTTGTTACCATGCGATAGAACAAACAAATATAAATATGTGTTTTTTCATTCCCAGTGATGTGTTATCTTACTTTTTCTCTACCTGCATATATTAGAGTGTAAACCAGATGTGGACCCCTTGTTCTCAGGCCACATCATGCATCTGGGTTTGGCTATTTATATTTTAGCACTTTATTTAAAGAATAGTTTAATGGCTGCACAGAAGGTAAAATCGGAGGGCAGACACATTTCCAAACTGTAACTCTAACAAATCCTGGAATCTAATATCCAACAGTCAGTGAAGAAACTGAAGCTAGGCTAGATCTCAGACATGCTGTGCATGCATGACGGCCTAGGACTATTTCTGAAATAGAAGTATTCTACTTTTGAGAAAAAATCCTAAAGTAAGAATAGAAAGACTGTCAGCTGGATACAAGATATTTTGAGGCTGTGATTTCGGCTAAAGGGGATATTACATACTATTAACTACTGGCTGATAGGGTGCCAAAACCTTTGCAGATGCCACATTTTCTGTTTTATTTATTTTTTTGTTAAATTCAGCAAATATATAGTAACTGCGCATTGCAATTTGTAGAAATATGTCAAGTTTGCCTGCTGCAGAGGTTGTGTTAACTTCTTTTCACTTAGTAAATCAACAAAACCTCATTTGGTCAGGGGTGCCCAAACTTTTGTATACACCTGTATGTCACAAAACGTTATAGATGTAGCAGGGGCATAACTATAGAGGGGGGTGCTGTGGGTGCAGTTGTGACTGGTCCCGGCATTCAAGGGTGCCTGGCCCTTTGGTCACAGTGCCTAATATATTCTAGTTATGCCCCTGGAAAAATTATTTTGTTAGGGGTCCAGAAAAAAAAATTGCATCAGAGCCCTCTAATTACTAGATATGTCACTGTATGCACAGATTGCATCAAAACAGTTATTGTGCTATTATCTGCATCACTTAAATATATAATCAGTTATGCATTGTAGATATTTTTGTTGTAACTGATCTGTTTAATAAAAGAGATACAAAGAAAGATTATGATAACCACTCACTGAAAGCAAACAAAATAAAGTGTTTTGTTCTAACACATGGTGGTCTCTCAGAGGTGCTACAAGTCACGTTTTTCACTCCCATGTGACACTGCAGAGAGGAAATCTCCATGTCCATATCAGATTGGCCCCACCCACAGGCAGACCAGCTCCGAAATGTCAGGCAAATCCTCTCTGCACAAGAGAATCAGCACAATACAGACGTATGTTTCTGTCTGTTTTGGCCTTGTCTGTGTGGTGCAGCTGATTCCCTCTAGGCACATGGTGAGCAATGGCCCATGCCTGGGATATCCTTCCAACTTAGAACAACACACTTTATCTTGTTTGTGCTCAATGTATGATCATCAGATTTGTTTGTTGTAGGTCTCCCTAAGTAGAAGGGTGTCCCAGACATGGGCCCTTGCTTTAATGTGCCTAGAGGGACTCGGCTGTACCACACTAACGAGGCCCACACAGGCTGAAAAGTATGTCTGTGGTTTTACTGTCTCTCTTGTGTGGAGAAGATTTTCCTGACATTTTGGAGTTGCTTGTCTGCGAGCAGGACCAGTCTGATATGAATATGGAATTTTCCTCTCTGCAATGACACATGAGAATGAAAAATGTGACTTGTAGCACCATTGAGAGACCACCATGCCTTAGAACAAGACACTTTATCATGTGATGAGCACCCATCGAGCATGAACATTTATCTGTTGTAGGTCTCCCTCAGTAGGCCATTGCTTCCCTGTGTTTAGAGGGAGTCAGCTGCACTACACCGATGAGGCCTACAGAGGTGGAAAGGCACATCTGTGATTTTGCTGTCTCACTCGTGTGGAGATGATTTGCTGACATTTTGGAGCTGGACTGTCTGTGGGTAGGACCAGTCTGAAATGGATATGGAAATGTCCTCTCTGAAATGGCACATGGGAAGGGAAACTGTGACTTCTAGCACCACTGAGAAGCGACCATGCCTTAGAACAGACACTTTATTATGCTCAATGGGTGCTCTTCACATTTGTTTATTGTAGGTCTCCCTAAGTAGAAGGGTATCCCAGGCATGGGCCCTTGCTTCCATTTGTGCATAGTGAGAGTCAGCTGCACCACACAGATGAGGACCACATAGGCCAAAACAAATGTCTGTGGTTTTGCTGTCTCTCTTGTGCAGAGAGGATTTGCCTGAAATTGTGGAGTTACACTGTTTGTGGGCAGCACCAGTCTGATCTGAAATTACCTCTCTACAATGGCACAATGGAGTGAAAACCACGAGCAGTATTGAGAGGCCACCATGAATTAGAACAAGACAGTTTATCTTGTTTGTGCTTGATTGGTGCTTGTCACATTTGTTTGTTGCAGGTCTTTATTTAATAAAAGAGCACAATAGATGCGCAGTCCAAACATACCTTGCACTTAATTTATTAAACACTTTAGTGCCAAAACAAAAAGGACACCATATATTTACACAATGTGACCTATAACTTCCTTGTACAATGCCTTGTTAATACACAAGAAGCCAGCAACTAGGGATAGGCGAAAATTTTCACCTCAAATCAGAATCAGCGAATAATGACACTTCCCGCTTGGCAGAAAATGTCCAGAGAAAAGTTGAATTTTTCCTCTTTGTTCGCCTAGCTCATTGCTTTGAAGTCAATGAGAAGATTGAATTTACACACAAATGTTATTTTATTTCCTGAAGGCATTGTATAAAAGGGATATGAGGGTGCCTGTTTTGGTGGAATGTGGTGAAAAATCAGTTGAACAGGGAATTTTGGTGGGGATTTTGTTGACTGGGAATCACAGATATTTTTTATCAATTTGGCTTGTTAGCGTCACAAGCCCTGAGGAATCAGAGTTAATTTTTATCAGTTTGGCTTGTTAGCGTCACAGACCCTGAGGAATCAAGGATTTGTAGGACTTAGGCTTGTTAGATACAAGCCCCCCCAAATAGTTTTTTTAAGGCCTGTTTATTTTTAAAGAACAAGCCCTGAGGAAAAGATGCCCTACTGGCCTAGTACCAGCAGGTCATGTTCTGGTGGCCAGTCACCACTGGCCATTGTCAAACGCACCAGTGTCATTGCGGAATTTGCAACTGCTGTTCTTGCTGCTGCTGAGTTGTTTAAGCAGCAGGATGATTAGGCAGCATAAAGGGAATGGGATCAACAACAGCAGTAACATGGATGATAGAGGATCATGGTTTCCACTTGCCACTACTAGCTCCAGTGATGGGACTGAGGCAGTGGCAGCACCGCAACTAGCCCTCCTAAGGGAAAAGAAGTTGGTCAATAATGCTTGTCCAGCTGCCCCTTCTCCAAAATCATGAGTGTGTTGTTAGAATATAAATTTTTTCCCTTGAGAGCAGGAACTGATCTTCTCATTGTCAACTGCAATGTGCACAGTTTATGTCTTAAACAAGGGACGGACTGGGAACAATGGGCACATCTGCAATCAAATACCTGGCATAACTGTAACCAAACACTATGATTCTTAGGGTCCCCAGTGTGAAATCATCCCACCAGAAACCAAGAACTGATGCTGTCACTATGTCCCATGTCCATTCCCTGCTAAGGACACATGACAACTTTTAGTTTTAATAGTAATGATGAACCCTCCCTGCCACCAGCTTAGCATATTCTGTGGTAAAGAATCTCCTCAGATGCCGCTTGATGCCCTGTTTGTGATTATCCTCCACCACACAGCCATGTTGGTCAGCATACAGTGTGAAATGAGTGGACACGAACTGAAACGTCCTGACATCTACTGAATGGCTAACAGGTGGTGAGGGAGGTAAAGATGAACGAGGTAGATCAGAAGATATAGTTACATGATCTTCCTGTGCTCGGACCCTAGAGCAAGCAGGTGATGATGATCAAGGTGTTTCGCACACCACTGAACTTTCAGGCTGTGACTGGGTATTTCTATTTTCCCCTCTCTTTGATTTCTTCTGCGCCTCTTGTTGCCTTTGGGGAGAGTCAGTGGGTACAGAAACATTGGTGCCTGATTTCATTAGTGATTAGATTTATCATAAATAGTACACAGTGCAGTCATTGATGACTGCATTGTGCCTGCTCCAAAAGAATAATAGTCACACACCCAGGACTTCAGTAGGGAGGGGAAAGGTGGAGAAGAATGACCTTTTTTTTCTTCTCCTCCACATTCCCCTTCACTGGCTGGGGCAGAGGATGATGTTGCTGCTACTGCCTCAGAATTAGCATTGCAGCTAGGACCAGAGTATTGCTACTGGCAAGTGGAACCTGTCCTAGTCCTGCATCACTGGACTCCATTCCCACTGTGTCCACGGTGGTCTGTGGCACACTATTCTGGTCCTCAGCATCCTGCTGCCCTTACAACTCAGCAGCAGCAGCAGCAGCAGGAATTACAGCAGCAAACTCTGCAAATTCCAAAATCTCACTGCTGGTGGTGGCGGTGGTGGTGATGCCCATCCCCATCCCTTTCTCCCATTCTCAGTTTGGGCTAAACAGGCCATTAATGTCTCTTCCACCCCAGCTTCTTCACCATCATCATCACCACCACCAATCCCTCCTTGCTGCTGCGGTTCTTTTACAGGCATCTCACCGGTTAGAGGAGGTGATGAGAAATGTGACAGATGGTTACCTGCTAACACACTTGCCATCTCTTGTTGACCTGAATAAGGCAGACTGTCAGCACTAGCAGCAGACTCAGGCAGCTGATCTGTGCTCATGGTGGTTGTATTATTGTTGCTAGACAACAATTCTGTTCTCTTCAGGATCATGTTCCACCTGGAGAATGCCATGGGGGTAAGGGGACTCCGAGGGTCAGGTGAATGTTGTGGGCTCCCTGGACCTCTAGTCTGGACACCCTGCATTACTTCCCTTATCACCTGAGCATCAGTAGGAGGATTTACTTTGGTGAAGCTAGTCCCTCCAGCTGCTTCACCAGCACTATTACTGCTAACACCAACCACATCACTAGTAGTATGATCACCCACTCACTCACTCACTCACTGACTCTATCTGCTGGATCCTCTTAGTAGTAGTGGCAGGACTGCATGGGGGTGCACTTAGGGTCCCCTGCTGTCACACTTGGCATCACCTCCTCATTACCCCCTCCTGAAAATCACAAGACACCCTGGAAGGTGCAGCACTGTCAACAGACACAGGTAGCTGACCTGTCCTTCCACTACTACCCTCTTCTTCCTCTGCACATAACTTAAATTTCCTCAATGTCCTTAGGGGTGAAGTAGGGGGACTGGCCATCACTGGATCTGGGGAATCAGGGCATCCAGACCATTTAATGTTGATAGTGGTCACTTCTTTCTCCTCACACTCATTGGACTCATAACGGACCTTCTAGCTCCTCCTTTTATTACTATTTCAATTGCTCATATTGATAGCAGTCACTATGAGCTTCTTCTGCTTCAATTTTGCTATAAAACTCAAAGCACAATAGCCTATCACCCCCCTCTCTCTCTCCCGGTAGTTGCTTGTATTATGTTTCACTTCCTGGAAAATGTCATGTTTTTAGAGAAAAGGCAAAAAATATGTAATTAAAGGGTGAAAAGTTTGTAGCCAATGGAAAAATATTCTTGACAATAGGCGAAAATGGTGAAGATTTTAATCGCTTTATTGGTTTGCAAGCACACTTTGTAGACCATTCAAATGAAGTAGCTATTTTTCTCTCTTCATGATCTCAGCTCTGCTGAAGAGGCTCCGACGATCCTGGGACCGGATTCCCCTGCAGTTAGCTAAAGCGCTGACATCAGGGAAAGGGGAGGGAGGGGGGAACTTTACTTCCAAATATCTCTCAAACCATAAAGGTATGAGAAATTGGACTGGGGGCATTTAACTTAATTTTTAAATAGCTACAATATTCATTTTTTTTTTAAAGTTGACAATACTATGCCTTTAAAGCAGATGTCCCATTAAACAGTGGAAAACCACGTAGTTTCCTCAGATTTCTTCATGGGAACAAGAAGGGAGTTTTCGCACACCCCTACCCGCAACGCCCGGAACATATGCACTAGTGATCCTATCCTTTGCATGATGTTTACAAATGTTATCCCTTCTTTCAGTCAGTAGTTTAAGCACTGACCTCTAAAGCTCTTTAACCTGCCTCAGTTGTGGTGTGGTCAAGTTTTTAAATACAGCACAAGAAATAACATCTGAAATGTATGGGAGGTTGTGTCTTGGCAGTAAAATGTTGAATAAAGGGATGTTTTGAGTTTTGCTTCTATAGTGCTCTTATGTTAAAGGGGCAGTATAGGCTCCATACAAGACCTTTTTAAGTGCTTAAAGGGGAACTACAACCCCGCAATAAGTTTACATGAATGCATTCTTCATCTGGTAACTAGCTGCTTAGTAGCACTAGTCACCAGAAATATTACCTGGTTCCAAAGATTTTGCCGTTTTTCCGAGGCTCACAGGAGCAGGAAGCACGGACATCTTGTCACAGTGACATCCGTGTGCCTGCGCTGTCAGTCCCTTTCGGAACCAATACCCAGTGAGCTCTGAGTGATGCACTAAAGTCACCAAATCATCATGGTCTGCAAGGAAAACTGGAGCATAACAGATTTTTTGAGCTATGGCAACTTCTTTACCATAGCTCTTGGGGCACAACCAATGCACGCCATTGCTCATGAGATTCGGTGCTCCATGCATGTCAGAATTGCTGGCACGCCAATGGCAGTTAGTTGCTCTGCTTCATCCCCCTGGACCCTCCTGTGAAAACTGCCACTCTCTTGAATCTCGCGACAATGATTTTGACAGGCGTTATTCAGGAAGGCTCAGCCTCCCCTGTCAATATCCTTGCTTTGGGCATGCCCCTTGAGTTCATGAAGTGTTTCCAGTGAAGTACTGGGCCTTTGGGTCAACCCCAAACTTCTTGCCTTGCTATGCAGCATAAGAATATCCATACTTTTGACAGCAATCACAGTAAGAGGTTTGACAAAAGCTGGTTCAAAGAATGTTTGTGAACAGCACAGTCTAACATTTGTGTACTCATGATAAATCTACATTGGTGAAAGATCTATTTATTGGCATGCAGAAATGCCTACAGTGCAGAAAAGATGTATGATGAACTGATTTCTTCAAAATATAGTATACTGCAAAATAAAATGCAGATGAATAATAATAAATACATATGCAAAGGGTTGAATTTCTTTAACTAAAAAGGGGTAGAATGACATCAGGGTTGAAAACCAAAAAGGTGGTGGTGTGGGGGGGGTTTAGGAAAAGTTTGTGAGCCACTGCACTACAGAAATGATTCATGCCCCCAGAAGATACTTAGGCTGATGTACAAAGAGAACTGGAGTAATTCTGGAGTTAGTCAACTCCACCATATGGGACAAATACAAATCCCCCAACTCCCCTTTGATTTAAATGGGGATTTTAACTACTTGAATGCTAGAAAGGACTCGCAATGTGTTGGAGAACATTATAGCATTCAAGAGGTTAAATGTACCATTTAAATTAATGTATAAATAACAAAAAAAAGAAAAAACAGGAGGGGTGCCAAATAGTGTGTTATTGTTATGCAACAAAAATAAAATAGAAGCCAATATAATATTACTCACAAATAGAATGGTTAGGCTGCTGTTATCAGTCAGTCTAACAATCGTGCATCCGGCGAGCATAAACCCATCTCCGTTCGGGTCAGTCTTACGGTCCGATGTCAGTCCAGAAGAACAAATGTGAAATACTCAGGTGGAGGAGTCTTTATCCGTAAAAATACATTTATATAAAAAAATATTAAATACAATGGCTTGTATGCTAACTAGTTTCGCGGTTTACCACCACTTTCTCAAAGCTGCAAAGCCCCAGGACAAAGGTAGCATTTGAATTGGGGCTTTGTAGCTGTGAGAAAGCGGTGGTAAATCACGAAACTAGTTAGCATACAAGCCGTTGTATTTAACATTTTTAATAAACATATTTTTACGGATAAAGAATACCCCACCTGAGTATTTCACATTTGTTCTTCTGGATTGACATTGGACACGTAAGACTGACCCGAACGGAGACGGGTTTATGCTCTCCGGATGCACAATTGTTAAACTGACTGATAACAGCAGCCTAACCATTCTATTTGTGAGTAATATTATATTGGCTTCTATTTTATTTTTGTTGAATAACAATACACACTATTTGACGCCCCTCCTGTTTTTTCTTTTTTTTGGTTATTTATACCTATCTTATACAGCTGTTGGGGAGGCGTGTTTGCGGGAGAGAGCTGCGGACGTATCCATTCAGTGTACCTATTACTGGGGACAGGAATTAACCCCAGACGTATGGATGCTGATTTTGGCATATGCCAGTAATCAGCCACTTGAATTGTGAGTGTACATCTACCGGGTGCTTGGTGGTGGTCGAAGAATATATTATTGATGTGCACAGGGCGCACCTCTGTTTGTCCCCTTTCTTCTCGTTTTGCATTTAAATTAATGGTTATTTCAACTTCTCCCCAGGTGCAGTTGATTTACTCCAGAATCACTCCAGTTTGTCATAGTACGTCAGCCTCCATGTTTATGTGCTCAGTCTCAGGATTATTATCATGCTACTTGAATCCCTTTATTTAGCTTCTTCCTTTTCCAATTCTTTTATTCAACTTACTCAGCTGGTGATGGTCAAGAGGAATAATGATGAAAGGAGGACGTATCAACTCTCCTAACAAACGTATTGTGGCACATTGAAACATCTAACCCAAGGTGGGAGTAAATAGAATTGTTTCCTGTCTGGAAAGTGTATTTAGCGTACCCCCTACAAGATGGGAAACCTTGTGCGTTCAGCAGTCCATGACAAGCACATGTTGAGACAGACAACTCTGAACTGGAACACTGCTTGCCTGATGGACATCTCATGCTTGATGGAATTGTGATTTGAAGCCTGCATCTGTCACACTTACTAGGAGGTAATCAGAAAACTAGTCAGGGCATCCAACAACCATTCTCCTCCAATCTTACTTTTCAAGCACCATGTTAAACATATTGGGCCTGATGCAAAAAAGCAAAGATGAGCAATTCTGAAATGAACCAACTGCATCTAGGGGAATAAAAAACATTCCTAAAACTTTGATTGAATTTAAATGAGATTTTAACCCCTTGAAATGTACAGAGGTCTCCATCTGCTTTGTTATTTGGGTGTTGCAAAATGCCTTGTTTGTATGAAAAAAATTTAAATAAAAAATCTTTTCTTTTCTCTGTAGTTCAGAGATCCCATTTTAATCGCATATGCCCACGAAAGAGATCCTTCAATGCCTCGCTCAACTACTACCAGGTGAGGAGGAATTTTCAAGTTCGAGACACCCCATGTTAACGTAACTTGCCCATGGGGTGATCCTACAATCATTCCTTGGACCAATCACCAATTGCCTAGTGAGGAGGAAATTCAATAATTTTATATTACTTATAATTATTTATGTTCTAGACCAAATGTATTGTTTTCTATGCTAGTAGAAATACTCCCAGTATACCTAGATTAGCTCATATCACATTCTGTTGCAATACTGGCACAGCAAGTAACTAATTAGCATAAAGTGCCACACAGTGCCACCTACAAATGTAGGTTAATTTCTCAACAACTATTCCTATTACTAGCAAAACACAAGCACAACATATAGGCAGTTTTTAATTATCTTTAAAATTAACTAAACTTGTATTAGGATGATAGGTCCCCTTTAAAAGCTGTTTCTAAACATTACTTTCTAATTGTAACATTTTTATTTTTCTTGTTAATGACTAATTAACAAGGTCTTAAGTTGGCAGAGGGGAGAAATTGTGGAAACTGAATTACTAATTAATTAAAATAAACGTAGTGAAAAAGTTTTAACAGGATAAAGCCAAACTCTAGTAAAATCTGCTGTACCTTTATAGCCTGTGGTATAGATTGGCCAAACAATGCTAATTAACTTTTAATGGTAAAGTAATAGACGAATAGCTGACACTGCAAAATGAGTGCAAAGGAGGACAACTTTCAATTATTCATATATTTTTATTGCTGCTGCCTAATTGTTTGACTGGGCTCTGAATATTTTTTAAGTCTTCAATGGGTGCACATATATTTTAATTGAATTGGAACAATGCTCTAGGGGGAATAAATGCCTAATAATTTGTTACTTGATGGATTTACCTAGGTAGATGCCCTTCATACAGTTGTCATTTATAGCTATATATTATTTATAGCTTCTTTTGATCTGTACTATAGTCCACTATTATTTCAGTATAAAATCTGATAACTCGTACCTCTTACAAGTCATTCAGGTTTACTGAGGAGGTATGATCTAGAGTCAAACTTCAACATAGATCACTATATACAAGAAAGTGCATACATAATGACATGTGAATGAATGAATGAATGAACTAATTAATGAATATGTTTATTTATACATCACCACAAGTGTATGCAACACTTTACAATTTAAGGGTTTAGACAATACAGGGTTACAAGTGTTTTGTAGAGTGAAATGCTGGATGTGAGGTCCCTGCTGGAAAGCATACAATCTAATCTACAATACATGTAGATATACTTGACTGTTAAATGAAGGACACTAAATTAAGAACCACTTATTTCTAAGGCTTACTTCACTTTCACCATGGTTAAATTACACTCTTTTAACAAAAAAATATATTTCTGTGCAATTGTATTACTTGTCACATAGTTGGCCTAATACAGAGAGAAATTCTGCATCATACCAACTGCTCCAGATGCAACAGCAATACATTTCTAAAATTCCCATTGATTTAAATAGGGATTTTAATTTCTTGAATGCTAGAGAGGTCTCCAATGCATTGCAAAGCAACGTGCGCAAAACCTCCAACATTCAAAGGGTTCATTCCAAATTTAAGTTAATGGGAATTTGCAGTTCTACCCTATAGTGCAGTGGTTCTTAACTCCTGTCCTCAGGACCCACTAACCAGGCCAGGATTTGATGATTTCATTGTTAGAGTACAGGTGAGTTAATCAATGTGAATGAGCCTCTGATCACCACACCTGTGCTCTAGCAGAGAAATCCCTAAGTCTTGGCCTGTTAGTGGGTCCTGAGGACAGGAGATGAGAACCACTGCTATAGTGCATTTGATTTGCTCCAGAATTGTTCATCTCTGCATAGGGCCCAGTGACACTGAAGATACCAAGCTGTAGTAATGTCAAAGTTAGTACAAAAGAGAGATTCCTAATGGAGAAAGATTACAAAATATTAATATACTAGTGTATAAGCCCGTGTACATGGGCCAAGGTCTGCGTAATGTTAGCCCATTGCAATGCGTTGTGTACCCCTCTGGCACTCAAAGGGTTAACCGGCCATTACCTTACTGCTCCACTCAATGCAGTCTTGCGTGGCCTCACTTACGCAATGCAATCATGCGCAGTAGAGACTGCCCGGACGTGTTCAGTCTCTACTGCACATGACTGCATCGTGACAAACATCCTAGCGAATTATTATATAGGATACACACACACACACACATGTTTTTGCGTGTGTGTGTGTGAGTGTAAAATGAATCACAGTAATGTATCTTTGTAATAGATGTTGTTTTTTTATTTCATAACAATAGAAAATAAGGGTACATTTTAGACATGTATGGAAAAATGAAAAATGAAATGAAAATACTAGATTCCAAGTGGTGTATGTAGTAGGATACAGAACATTTAAATTGTGTTAAGGGATGGGAACTTTAGAACGTGCAGTTCAGTCTGCTAGCATTCCAGATGTGTTTCTGTAACCTGTCCATGCTAAGCATTGATTTCTGCATACCACAGCTGGTCCATGTAAATGGGCCATATTGCAGGCCATCTGCTTAGAGAGTGCACAGTGGTGCATCCCTCTCTGACGGTGGACCATTTTATTGAATGCTATAAATATTGAAATTCAGAGGCATGAAGCAGCAGATTTTTAATGTCACTTAGAGAGACATTTAAGCCACAACCTTTGGCAGTAGCTCACACTGTTAGAATCTTAGTAAAATGTACACCATTTGGTTCAGACTCATGAACAAGTTTTCCAGAAATTTCATGGCTCTCTGATCCCAGGTAAAATGAAGTACAGACCCATTGGGATTATATTTAGTGTGAATGTCACCCTGCATACAATGTGCATCAGGGATATGGATTTTCAAGCCCAGATCTGTGTTAACCATATGTTAATGTTTTTATACTCAGAATAGATGAGATCGGGGACCTATAAAATTTCATAACTACAAATAATAGGCTTTCTGGTATAAAAATGCAAGTTATTTCTCTGAATAATTTTTTTGAAAGCCTGTGCCATTTCCCTACTGAAAAGACAAAAGTGCATCATGCTACCAAATGTAATGACATCTTATTTATATTTTATAAGATAATATGTTCTCGTTTTTGTGCTACCATGTAAACATCCCCATTAATGCAAGCCGCTGTCATACTGTAGTTTTCCTGTGAAGAATTAAAAGGCTAAGTGCACATATATTTACTGAATTATGTCTTGGAAACTAGAAAGGTCGCCAACGCATTGTTTGGCAATACTTTGGAGACCTCTCTATCTAAGGGGTTAATTAGACATATTAAAAACCTCAAGGTTAAACATAACTTGCTTGACGTCATTCAGATTGCGCGGAGTTTAGATACACAACTCTATTTCACATACTTTGCTACTTTAATTGTGTAGAATATGATATGCAGCTTTAAAATGCATTCTATACCCCTCTGGTTCTCAGAATGCTAAATATTACACATTATTTATGAAGGAGTATTGACTATGCACCAACAATAGCTCAGAGACTGTTCATGCATCTCTCCCAACCCAAAGTAAAAACATGAATACAATATTTACATGCAAGGTTACAGAAACATGAATGGGGCTACTGGTTTCCATGGGGCTATGTGAAAAAAGGGGCTTTAAAGGAGCAGTAAACTTTTGTTTATGAAAACACATATTTTACAGAGCTTTTCCTGCTGAATAAAACAAGGTCACTCCCATCGCTGTCCGATGTTTTATTAAATAACTAGTTGAAGAGCCCATTACATGGGCCACAGCGCTACTGCCACCCGGTCATGGGGCAGTCATGCGCAGTAGAGACTGCCCACGCCGTGGTTGATACAGAGCTGGACGATCCGAAGGAACGTCCAGCTCTGTATCAGCCGCGGCGCGGGCAGTCTCTACTGCGCATGACTGCAGCAGGCGCAGTAGTCTCTACTGTGCATAACGCGGCGTTACACAAGTTTTAGCGAATTATTATATACGATTATAGCAGTTTAAATAATCAGGAAGTGAATTTACTGTGTTTACTTCCTGATAATTCTAACTGACAGGAAGTGACTGGCAATTTCTCTCACATGCTATGGAGAACTGTATGTCTCTGACTTTTCTGACTTTCCTTTCCATTAGTGTCTAATAGGAAATCTACATGGGTTTAAACTGTAATAACTCTACAAATATAAATCTCTCGTAGTGGGAATACCCTTATTTTACTCAATAGGAAAATCCCTACAATATATATTTTTTCATAAAAAAAGTTTACTGCTCTTTTAAACAGGAAGCAAAACCTTGTAACAACATAGGGGATTGTGAAAGAGTTTGCAAAATCATATCTATTTTTGTTATCCATTTTTTATGAAACACACATTTATTTATTAGTTTGCAATTGACACAGTACTGACTGGCATGCCAATGAGATATTAACACTCCACAGTGCTCTCCCAGCCACCTCCTTGATAGTCAATACTAGATAATTTTCCTACACTGACAAACTGATAATTGTGCAAATCCTGTTAAGAGGGAGTTTCCCAGTGTGGTTAAAATGTGGACAAGAGACAGTTTGACAACCCTGTAGAAGCTGGATTGATGGGAACCTGAAAGTCTTTAACTATTGTACCTGCTTGCAGATTGTCACCTCTGTGCTCAAAGGTCTTTGGAATTTGTAAGTGCTGTTTAGGTACGGTTCTTAATAAGTATCGAACAGGTCATATGTAGTTTGGCACATTGTTATGGGTATTTGTTTCAAATGTTTAATTAATCTAATATTCTCTACATTATTGCTTAGATTTTTTTGTGTACTTAGATAGAATTATAAGTACAGTTTGAAGGGGAACATTCACATTAGAAAAACTTTTGTGCATGGGCTTTAATTAGTACAACTAGATTAGCATTGGTGTTTTTTTTCTTTTTACTTGCCTGCTATTGAAGATTAAAATCGGGCACTTCCACATTCTGTGGCACCCTGTATGTGCGGCACAACATCGAAGGACTTCCCGTCTCCCTCTCAGCTGCCCCAAGGAGAGGTTCACACTTCCCTTTGTAGTGGCATTTATGTGGGCTATCCTTACAGGAAGCTCCATTTACCATGGTACTGAGCTTGCGCTCAGCAGCTGGGAGGGAGGTGGGAAGTCCTGCTGCATTGTGCCGCAAATACAGTGTGCCGCAGAACTCAGAAGTGCCCGATTTTAAGTCTTCATATCTTAACAGTAGATAAGTAAAATTGAAAACAATGCCAACTTTAAAGGGATAGTATAATAAAAGAAGCTCTAACTAATCATCATAGTATTTGGACCTTGGAGAGTGTTGTTTCAATTCTGTCAGAGTTATAGTTCAAGAGTAATTCAATGACAAAGTATCCCCCTCCCACCCCTTTTTACTGATGTAACATTGCTCAGCCAGAGCAGAAGGGAGGTGCCCAGGTAGACTGCAGAGAGGGCCAATCTTCAATTAAGATAAGCGAAAAAGCTGAAAAGCTTGTCAAGGGGGACAGGGCTTTCATTGTTCTGATAGGAAGAATATTGTCCCTTGCTGTTATCTGTCTGGTCTATGGACTGCATTCCACATCTGAGAAGAGATTGCTTACACTAGGTAAAAGGGGCGGGAGGGGGAAACTTTGCTTGTGAATATCTCTCAAACCATAAAGGTTTGAGAGATAAGACTTACATCTTTCTTCATGTTTTTTTGAATGCCTACAAAATAAAATAAAGATAAAACGAAGTATTACTATCCCTTTAATCTAGTTGTACTAATTAAAGTCCATGCACAAAAGTTTTTCTAATGTGAATGTTCCCCTCTAAATTTAAATGAGGAAAACATGGTATATATTCTCCAAAACTTTATTATGCTCTCCGGTCACATCGAAGCCTGTCTGTGTTGGGCCATAACACAGTATCATATCATAGTACTTGTTCCCTATGGTGCAGCTGCTTTGCCCCAGTACGGCTCCTGTTTCTTAGTACAGCAATATCATATTATGTGTCCCTTATGATGCAGCTGGTTTGCCCCAGACATGCTCCTGTTTCTTAGTACGTCAGTCTCAGAATCACTTAGCCAGGGGTGGACTGACCCATTGGGCACTTGGTCATGGACCGAGGGCTCGCCACTGAAAAGGGGCAGTGTAGAAGAGGCCCTGCTGGATTTGGAGGGCCCCAAGTGTAGGCTGTAATGTACCTACAGTAACTTTGGTTAAGTACTGGGAGTAGAGTCCCATGCTGTTTTCAAGTTCAGAATGGAGCCATTGGCACTTCCGAGACACTGAGGTAATCTCACCTTATTGCCCCGGAAGTACTAGAAGAGTCAGTGTGGAGCCAGTGACTCCACACTGAAATAAAGAGCAGAACAGGGCTCCACTACCACTACCTACAGAAAGATTTATTTTTTTAATGGCGGTAAGGGGAGGGGGCAACACTGTAAGTTCTTTCAAGCAAACTGCAAAAAAAAAAATCTTTGACGTATAGTGAATTTTTTTTTTACATGTTGTGGGGTCCTTCCATATTTTAAAGTATGTAAATTACAAATGTAATTTGTGTGTGATTTCCTATGTGAGGCACAAGGAAAATATTTTGTTCTGCTGTGATCTTATAATTCTGTTTTAAGTTACATATAAAAGGATAAGAAAGCCATCTTAAAATAAATCCTTTTTTTATTTTTACTTTTCATGTTTTAATAGTACTGAATATATACACTAAAGGCATAGAATCGTTGAATATGAAAAAAAAATATATTGCAGGATTTATCCTGCTGAGTAAAACAAAAGTACTCCCTCAGTTGAGAGAAATTTTAATCATACGTTATTGCAGCTAAAATGTGCTGTTTTTGAGTACAGTACCTCTATGGCCTGGGATTTTATACTGGTGTTACAGATTGCATCAGTCTATATTGTCAATATGTGGCTAACAGTAGGCAAGGGAGCCATGCTGGGGGGCTCAAGCAGTGTATATGGGGACCAGGGGCTCCCAGTGGGCAGGTGAACAATGTGGGGTGGGGGGGGGTCATGCAGTGTACATGGGGATCTGAGGCTACCAGAAGGTAGGGAGGCCAGGCTGGGGGGGGTCAGGCAGTGTTTATGGGGATCTATGGTTCTCATTGGGTAGGGAAACAAGACTGGTGGGAAAACAGTACCACTTGGCAAGAGAACAAGGCTGGGGGTCAGACAGTAAATATGGGAATCTGTGACAACAACTGGGCAGGGGAACAAGGCTGGTGGGGTCAAACATAATATTTGAAGATCTGTGGCTACCAGTGGACAGGGGAACAAGGATATTGGGGTCACACAGTGTATGTGGGGAATTTGTGGCTACCATTGGTTGGGGGAACTGGGATCAGGAGTAGTGATGAGCGAGCGTGCTCGGCCGATGCTCGGATCGGCTCGAGCATCGCTCTGCTCGGCACATGGCGGTACTCGTCGAGTACCGCCATGTGCTCTCCCGCCATGTTCGGGTGGCGGGGATCTGTGCCGGAAGAGGCACAGATCACAAGACGCTCCGCTGGACCACCAGGGACTTGAGGTACGGGGGCATTGCGGAGATGAAGGGGGCATTGCGGAGATGAAGGGGGACATTGTGGAAGAGGGGCATAGACTCTATGCCCCTCTTCCACAATGTCCCCCTTCATCTCCGCTATGCCCGTCTTCCACAATGTGCCCCTTCATCTCCGCTATGCCCCTCTTCCACAATGTGCCCCTTCATCTCCGCTATGCCCCTCTTCCACAATGTCCCCCTTCATCTCCTCTATGGCATAGAGGAGATGAAGGGGGACATTGTGGAAGAGGGGCATAGCGGAGATGAAGGGGCACATTGTGGAAGAGGGGCATAGCGGAGATGAAGGGGCACATTGTGGAAGACGGGCATAGCGGAGCTGAAGGGGGACATTGCGGAGCTGAAGGGGGCATTCGGAGATGAAGGGGGCATAGCGGAGATGAAGGGGGCATTGACCAGGCACCCTCCCCTCATCAGAGCAGGGGGTGCCTGGTGTCGCCCCATTCATTCCAATGGGGCTCGGGTGCTCGGCCGAGCACTCGAGCCTCAGGGGGTGCTCGGTCAGAGCACCCGAGCACCCGAGCATCCGGGTGCTCGCTCAACACTAATCAGGAGTCATACAGTGTATATGGGGATCTGTGGCTACCAGTGGGCAGGAGAACGGAAGTGAGGAAGTCACACAGTGTATATGGGGATTTGTGGATCAACCCTTCTTAGGACCAAAGTGTACTAAGGGCAATGATCTGTTTGTGAGTCAGTCCTTCCTAGGACCAAAGTGTACTAATGAAATGAAGCAACATAAGTGATAACAGAGTGCTTATAAAATGAAGCAAAATAAGCAATATAGAGACCTTACAGTTCACATGGAGCTTCACAAGTGTTACCATTAGTATTGTAGCTCCAGTTCAATTGTAAACTATGTGGTATCACTAGTTTAGCTCCATTTCAATTGTAAGCTCTGTGAATCACTAATGTAGCTCCATTTCAAGTGTAATCTCTGTGGTATCAATAGTGTTGCTACATTTCATTGTAAGCTCTGTGGTATTACAGTTGAAATGAAGCTACACAAATGATATTGCAGAGCTTATAGTTGAAATTATGCTACATTAGTTATACCACATGGCTTACAATTGAAATGGAGCTACAATACTAATGGTGACACTTGTGTAGCTCAATTTAAATTGTAAGCTCTCTGGTATCACTTATGTTGCTTCATTTTATAAGCACTCTGGTATCACTTATGTTGCTTCATTTCTTTAGTAGACTTTGGTCCTAGGAAGCACTGACTCACAAGCAAACCACTGCCGTTAGTTTACTTTGGTCCTAGGAAGGATTGATCCACAAACCCCTATATATACACTGGTATTGCAGCTCCATTTCAGTTGTAAGAGCTGTAGAATCACTAGTGTAGCTACATTTCAGTTCTAAGCTCTGTAGGATAACAAATGAAATTTAGCTATGGAAGTAATACCACAGAGCTTACAGTTGAAATTGAACTATACTGGTATTGTACCGCCAATTTAATTGTAAGCTCTTTGGTATTACTAGTGTTACTCAATTTCAGTCAGTCCCAAAAGGGACTGACAGCGCAGGCGCACGGACGTCACTATGGCAAGATGTCAGTGCTTCCTGCTACTGTCCGCCTCAGAGTAAGTAGAAAATCTTTTAAACCAGGTAATATTTCTGGCAACTAGCGCTACTAAGCAGCTAGTCGCCAGATGAAGACTTAAATAAGATGAAGTTTTTGCGGGGTGGTAGTTCCCCTTTAAATCTTTCTATATACATTGAGCATCATGTACTAAGAGTAACATCTGGAACAAAGGAACTGCAGGGGGACAAATGAAAACCTCAAACATTGATTTTAACCCCTTGAAGTCCAAAGGGATGTGTAGCTCATTGGTTCGCAATGAGTTATACACCTCTCTGGTCCTCAAGGGATAAAAGTGGCATTTAACCCTTCGAATGCAAGAAAGGTCTCCAGAGCATTGCAATGCATTGGAAAACTCTATAGCAATCAAAGGGTTAAAAGGCTTAATTAAACCTTTGAGTGCTAGTGGGGTGTGCAACGCATTTCTTTCCTATTGTGCAATTGTTTTGCCCCAGAATTGCACCAGTTCTTCATTGTTCATGAGCCTTTTTATGTTCCAGAAAAAAACAAAAGATGGAATTTTAATGAAAAAGTTGTTGTTGCACTTTTTCAGGGGAATAATATTATGTTGTCTTCTGCTATTCAAAACAATCTAATTAATGTAACAGAATCTAAACTGTGAATTGAACTTGGCACATTTGCCTCATGCAGTCAGATTTGATTTTTTGGTAATGTGCTGTAAATATATATATATATATATATATATATATATATATATATATATATGTGTATATATATACAGATATGTGTACACTTAATTAACAGTGAACTGTATTTGCATCCAGGGATGTAGCATTCCGGTGGTAAACTATAGTATGCCACTATTTAAACAGTTCCCTGGATTCCCAATCAGCTGACTTATGTGAGGTGGCAGGTTAATCAAAGCGACAAACTGAAATCATTTGTACCAGATTATCTCTCTTTCCAAACTCTGACAGATGCTAAGTCCAGCTGGTAAAAAAGTTTATAGGCGAACTGGATCTGGGGTCTTCACACACTCCACAATGTTGGCTACCAATACTTGTTTTAATGAGTCACGAATTGCCTGTTTATCTTCTGCTCCCTGCTGTTTCTGCATTTTCTCTTCCAGAACAATCCTAGAAACACATGCTGCTACAGACGCTGGAGCAATGTGTATAGAAATTTGAGCCAAATCATTATAAAGAACTCTTTTTTCCCTGTGATATTAAAAAGACTGAGAATTTAACATTGCCTAACAAATCGCAATGTCAGCTGTTGCCGGTGACATGATCAATATGGCCTAGCAGAGAAAGTTGGAGGCGTCTGAAACCTGAACAACTTCATGACATTACAGTGTAATTGTTGGATTTTTGTTGTTCATGTTCTGGCTCTGAGAAATCTGCTCTGAACACGTTGGTTAATGATGTTACATGATGACAACACATGGCTTATACAGAGCAAGTTATCATGTTGTGCATGGATTACTTAAATTGGTTACCAGTAGAGATAAAAATGATTCACCTTTCACAAAAATAAGAGGTCTCAATAATAAGAACCTCATTCACTCAGCTAAAGCGGAGCAATTCTGGGGCAAACCAACTGAACCACAGAGTACAAATACAAATTCCATGTGACTGAAATTGGGCTCTTAACCCTTTCAGTGCCAGAGGGGTATGAAACGCATTGTTTAACAATGCATTGTGTACCCCTCTGGCATTGAAAGGGTTAACAGACTGAATGCTAGAGAGGTCTCCATTGCATCGTAAAGCTTTGGAGGCATCTATTGCACTGATGGCGTTCAAAGTCCCATTTAAATAAATGGGAATTAGGGGACATTTTCATCTGTACCCTATGGTGCAGTTGGTTTGCTCCAGAACTGCTCCACTTTAACTAGATGAATTAGGCCTTTTATCACAAAAGTGGATACCGGATACTACTATACAATTATTACTGTGATAATTCTGTAAGTTGTTCTGAAGAGCATGGATGTTAATTATCTTCAGTAAGTACAAAACCTCTTCTTCATATCTACTGCATGTCTGGTATTGGAAAGTGAGTTATGGTGTTTGCGAAAATTATTTTTTTGTTATAGTCTATTGAAGTGGTTCTCAACATGTCCTCTCAGGCCCTACAGGGGGACATTCACTAAGTGATATAAAGTGGAGATGACTTCTCTAATTTATCACTTCTCCAGTTCCTATGTTATTCTATACAGCCTATGCACTAAGATCTCCAAAGCTGAAGAAATCTTAGTGCATAGGCTCCATAGAATAACACAGGACTTGGAGAAGTGATAAACTGGAGAAGTCATCTCCAGTTTATCACCTCTTTATCAGCACTTAGTGAACATCCCCCCTGGATTTGAAGGCTTCCTAGCTGGTGCACAGATGACAAAATCAAATGACAGAGCCTCTGACTAACTCACCTGTGCTCAAACCTGGAAATCATCAAGTCTTGGCCTGTTTCTGAGGGAATGGGTCTATAATTTTCCTGCTACTATACCTACATTATATGACCAATGTTTTAAGCCCAGTATTAATGAATATAATGTTTATGATTTTTGGTTAACACTATTGTATCTGCCATGCAGTTAATATATATGGAAGAAATAAATTATTCTGTAAGCTGGGTATTTGTTAAAAAAAAAAAACAAAACAAAAAAAATTATTTTGAAAGATCCAAAACTTGGGTTTATGTAATGTTCTATACAGTGATTTAATCAACTGGGTCATCATATAATGGTACCTCCCACCTCCACCCCCGGAACTGGAGTTGTTATATGCAGGAATTTTCACAATAGGGATGGCAAATTGCCAGATTTCTGTGAAAATTCACATTGGAAAAAATGAAACCATCACTAGTCAGTAAGTATGATCCTATGGCTGACAAGGCTGAGGTGTCTGTGCTTTCCACAGCATTTCCTCTCTCTTCCAGCACAGACTAGCAATATGGTAAACTGATATTCGCTTTTATACTGAGTTTGCAGGTGGGAATACATGGGAGAAAGCTCTTCATAGGGTATAATGACATTATTATCACTGACACCAGTGCATGGAAAAAAAGCTGAAAAACTGTATTTTTCAAAGGAATTAAGTATTTGCTTCTGAAGCGAACATTTTAGCACATCCCTAGAATTGTTGTAACTGTATTTTCTTTTATCCAGACCATGTGGCGCTACTACATATTGCTGTATATGAGCTCTGTCTCCTTAACCCCTTCCCGACAACGGACGTACATGTACGTCCCGCAGAAACTGTCACTTAGTGACAGAGGATGTACATGTACGTCCCAGAAGTCCGGGTCCCCGCACGGATTACATTAGAGAAAAAAAATTCCTAGCCGGGCGTTAAGTGATGGCCGCGTGTACGTTCAGATGGTTGTTAAGGGGTTAAAGGGATAGTAATGTTTCAAAAAAACAGCAGCTCCAATTAATCTTCATAGTTTTTGAGTCATAGAGAGTGTTATTTCAATACTGCCAGAGCTGTGGTTCAAGAGTAATTGAATGATAAAGTTTCCCCCTCCCTCCCAGTTTACCTAGTGTAAGCCATCTCTCCTCAGATGTGGAATTTGGTTGCTAGACCAGACAGATCACAGAAAGGGACAATCTTGCTGACCCATTGACAAGTTTTTCAGGTTTTTCCCTTATCTTAATTGAAGATTGTCCCTCTCTGCAATCTACCTGGACACACCCTGCTGCTCTGAGGTGAACAGTGTTACATCAGTAAAAGGGGCGGGAGGGGGATACTTTGTCATTGAATTACTCTTGAACTACAACTCTGACAGAATTGAAATAATACTCTCCAAGGTAAAAATACTATGACGATTAATTAGAGCTGCTTCTATTATGAAAATTACTATCCCTTTAAGGTATACAAAAGAGATGTACATGGCAGTGTCTGAACTGTATCATACAGCTGTATATATGAGAGCTTTATATTGCTGAAATTGTGCATTTGCTCTGGTCTACTAATATATTATTAAACCTCATGATGTTAATTAGCGCATATTCATATCCATGTTAAGTATTACTTTCTTATGATTAGAACATTGGTAAGTAATATATTTCACATAAAGCAGGAGACTAGTAGAGTAGAAGTGATTAAAAAGTATATAAAATATTATAAACATAAATAATTAGTACAGGAGGCTAACACTGGCTCCAAACCATGAAATCTCATTCTGTTCATGCATCCTTAATGGAGTTTCTATAGTTCAACAACTCTGAATGCTCTCAATTGTATAAGTTCTCTGTAGCTGCACTGACAAAGAAGAATAGAGAATATAAAAGCAGAAGTCACTCTTAAATGTCCTGTCTTCTGTCTCAAGCAGTTTATTTTAGGGCTCCCCACCAAGATGTCACTCTCTGATCAGCTTGCTTTAAAATAACTTAATTAGCTGAAAGGAAAGCACTGTCTGAGCATGTTTGGGTTGCAAAAAAATACTTAGCCTTTTCAGTTTGCTCATGCTCTATGTTGTCGGAAATCTCTGGTTTTGAAATGAAACAACATTCCTGTCATACAGAATTAGGTCCCTGACAACAAATTTCCCTGCATCAGTAAAACAACAGGTTATAAAGAATTTAATGAGCTTAATACAACCCACACACCAGACAGCTCAACTGAGTTGCCCACTCAAACTAAACACAATGGGCTTGTCTCAATGATGTCTGGTTTGTAAGAGTACAATATTTGCACCTCTGAGTTTGATATACTAAGAAGGTGCGATAAACTAGTGATAAAGTAGATATCACTTCTCAAGTGTCCTGGATTATCCAATTACTATGTTATTCTACAGAGACTATGCACTATGATCTTTCATGTTAGATATATCTTACTGTATTGGCTCTATAGAATAACATAGGACTTGGAGACTTTAGAACACTGAAGAAGTCATCTGCACATTATCACCAGTTTATCACCTATTTATCGTGCCTTAGAGCATAACCTTTCTGATGTAGTACTGGAACAAGCCTAAAAACATTCTCTGTTTCCTTATGGGCTTAAATGGTGCTCCAATGCCGTGCATTCAAGGGGTTAAAATCACCATGTAAATCAATGGGAATGGTTCACTGTCCCCTTCTGTATAAGTTACTCTAGTTCTTCTTAGTAAATCAGCCTATTTGAGTCCTATGTATGACTTGATTCTGTTTTGGGTGTATTGTGTTTTTGTTTTGTATTACATGATTGTATATCATGCTTTTGTAGGTCATGGTTTACATTTAAATTGCTTTTTGCCCTTGTATTAAGAAAATGGACAATAAGCATGTTTCTAAATTATTTTCTGAAGTTTTTCCTCCATGGCCCATGAAGCACATTCATTATATTTGTTGTGTTCTCCATAACAGAACATAGCAGCATACTCATAATTTTCAATTTACCTACTCCAGTACGTGAAAAAGACAACGGTTTGAACCCATTCCTTACATCTCCCAAGAGTGCAGGGGTATCCTACATGCCTGGGCAATAGCCTTATGACCTTTAGATTCTCTTCAACCACCTGTATAGTTGACAGTTGGTGAGAAACATGAACCCTTTTTCTCCTGAATAACACTGCAGTGCAATGCCTTACACAGTATTCTGTGGTGTAACTAAAAAAATACATTAAGGGGTTCTACGAATTTGTAGATGTAGTTAGTGTAGAAAAAAGAACTGCATTCTTGCAAAAATCCAAGGTAGTGGATAAAAGCAGCTTTATTCAGAAGACATCAAACACCTCACACCCAGCCTTGTCCCATGGTAGACAGAGTACCATCACATATACTGACCCTCTAGCCTTGTTTCACTGATATCCATAGAACCACATATATTGACCTCCAGCCATATCCCACTGAACTGGTAGCCACAGAACAACACATGCTGACCGCACAGTCTTGTCCCACTTCACAGATGACACATAATGACCTCTAACCTTGTACCAGAACACTGGTAACCATAGAAACACATACTGACACTGCCTTCTCACAGAATTGGGGCATTAATTATCTAGCCATAGAAAACATGGCTGGAAAATGGAAAAATCCTTGCTGGAAAAGTGTTAGTGTAAGTAAAGGGTGGACAGTTTATTTACTTATTTATTTATTTTTATCTGCAGGAGTAGTGGCAATTAACTGGTTTTCTGTGAAGATTCCAGTATCGAAAAAATTGACCTATATGTTTGAATGTTTTGTAAATAAATACATATGGGGTATATCTGTAAGACTAGCCTTAAACAAATATCTTGCTTTTCTGATGAAAAACATAGTTTTCATGTGTACACTAAGCAACAGTTAGTTTCCCCAAACTACTTCCAGTTTCATCTTGAGCATAGATGGTATACCACATACCTCTCAGGTCTCAAAGGCCAACAATGGCATCACAAAAGGGGCAGGGCTAATATTTCAACTCTTATTTTCAGGGTTGATTCTTTAAAAAGAAAAGTACCAGGTCACTTCATACTGTAATTATGTGATTTCTTCATTCATCATTATTCATTCATGATGGCATGTAATGGTGTAATACTATGCTGATCTACTGTAATGCTGGGCAAAAAAGGTAACTGGTCATTGACCTGTCATGATCTAACTGAAAATCACCTCAGCTCAATACTTAAAAAACATGTTTAGATTGAAAAAAAACAAATTTTCCTTATGGTGAGAAACCACTTAAGCCTAATAAAGTAAATAAATAAAATGCCATTTAATTGTATCACCAAACTATGTTAATTTGTAGGACTGCAATGGTAATGTCTAAAGCAATGGCACAATATCTGCACTTTTATATAGTTTCACCAGCTCAGCATTTGAACTTATGATCATGTACAAACACATTAGAAAAGTTGGCTCATAACTCCACCAGCAAAAACTTAAATGTTAACAACCACTAAAAGCCAACTCAATAGCTGGCATAAAGGAAAGGAAGACTTTTACACCAGTCTGAGAAAAAATACATTGGAGGCTATTTCAGCATTCACAAGGTTAAAGGCCCAATTTGTAATTGTAAGAGGAACTAATACTAAAATACACTTTTGAGGATTGAGCGGAGGTGATTTTCAGTTAGATCATAACAAGTCAGGGGCCATTTACCTTTTTTGTCCAGCAGAGCATTATGCCATTGCATGCCTCCATCAAGGAAACAGTGCATTTCTTTTCAAGACATTGGAGATCTCTCTCTCATATTCAGGGTTTTAAAAGCTTCATTTTCTTCAGTTTAACTTGTTATTTGTTCCCTATAGCGAAGTTCAGTTGCCCCAGAATTGTTCCATTTCTTACTACATCAGCCTAAGTGGAGCAATCCACAAGTTCAGCTTTCATAGTATTAGCTTCAAATACCAGTGGCTGCTCTTCATGGTATGCGTTAGTGCATAGGTTCACTCTAGTGCACACCTATGTATAGCATGCACAGGAATACTGAGTAAAATTATGTCATTTCCTCTGTGCCTTTTGTCATATAATGAAAAACAAGGCTCAGAGGAAAACAACACCCTGAGATGCCCATATGCCTTTCTGCTGCCCACGCCTTGTTGCAAGCGGTGTTAAAGTGGAATTTTAGGCATAAGCTTTTGTAAAATTCTGTTAGGCAGGTGTAGGGCTAAAAACTGTCTCCAATGTGTGGTTTTGTATGGAATCACATTTGTGAATCACCTGTGTGTTTTGAAGGAACTCCAGCATTTTTGGAAGAATAATCTATTGGGGATTTGAAGTGTGAAAATTAATTCATTCTGTTCTGCAATGACATGTACTTTTTCCTCCCCAGAGGAAGTGAATTAGTCAATTTTACTACAGACAGTGCAGTTTTTGATGCTAATGAGAAATGTCATGGCATCATTCACTTTTATATAGTGGAAAATTACAACCTTCCTATTAGCATACCAAACCAATAAAAATATTGATATCAGGTTCCTGAACTGCTAAAGGATCTAATTCAGACTTTAACCAATCTGCTGTTTTGGCATTCTCATTTCATTTGGTGCTTCTAATATGGTTTAACCCTTAAGGGACCAGAAGGGAGTGCAACACAACCCTCTGGTCTTTAAAGAGTTAACATCAAGTTTGTAACAAGATAGAGGTACAACTAAAGCAAATCAAACTCATTCATCCGCAGTTCTCCTGCAACACAGCTCCTCTCAGGCAAGACACTTTTCTATACCTATCAAGGAGAGCCACAAGGTAGAATGGGCACATCTTGGCATCTCACAAAGTTATTTTATATATGTTTTCATTACTAAGCATTGCTGCATATTTCTTTTTTTTTCATTATCTTCCCTATTTGTATCTTCCAACCATAGGTTCACAAGCACATAAGAAAATGGAGCCATTCTGGGACAAACCAGATGTACCATATTGACTTTTAACCCTTTGAATGCTAGAGAGATCTCCAACAGATTACTTTACAATAAGCTGGAGACTTCTCTTGTATTCAAAGGGTGAAAATCCTCTTAAATTAATGTCAGTTTTGGGAATTTTAATGCCGATTTCTCCTACACTTTGTTGGCACAAGGAGAGAAACAATGAGCCTGATGCACTTAGAAAATCTGGTTCCATTCTGGAGCAAACCAACAGAGCTCCAGAGAATAGAGGGGGACATGACATTGTTGGAGGAATATAGTGGAGGAAAGGGTGGGATTTGAGGATTTTGTTTGGAAGCATGAAGGGGGCAGAATGAAGGGCCCCATCTCAATAATGTGTCACTTTCCCCTTTCTGCTTCCTCTTTCATCATCAGTCAGCAAGGAGCACATTTGAGTCTTCTCCTACCTGTTCTTCTAGGCCTCCAGTCCCTGTGCTCCTTAATTATGCCCTTTTGTTTGCCATTCCCATGTTATCTTTGACTGTCTGACCCCTTTCTGAGCCCTCTCATGTTTCTTTTACTTGTTCAAACAGGTCTAACTGCCCCATCTCAATGCACACAAACAGTCCTGCACCTACCACATACACACTCTTCACCTACTGGCATGATGATGGATCTTGAGATCATCACCTAGATCTGTTTTGGCCTGCAGTAGGGGGACTGGATCGGGGATTGCTATGGAGGTGTTGGGGCTTATGGGGCTCCTCCTCCGATGGGGCTGGACCTTTTGGCAAATTTCCCTTCAGCCAGCCTCCATTCTGCCAGCCTGACAGCAGCATATTCCCCTTCCTCCCTCTCCTCTAGCCCCCATTGTTAGCTCTCTGCTTCTCCAGAGCATCTAAGTCTTTTAACTCACAAACACTACACCAGGAGGTTCAGGAAAAGCCTCATCCCTTCATTGAAAAAGGGCTCCCTCCAGAAGCCTACCAGTGGTATTCCAGGCAAGAAGGTTAGATCCAGCAGGCCCCCAAGGTTTCCAGATTCAGGAAGAGCAGTTTTGCTGTCAAATATCACAGGGGCACAGTAGCGTTCTTATCAACTAGACACGGACCATCTGATGAGTGCTGTAGTCATCCTGAGGCCCATTACTGTCTGGGGCGCACACCCTTGGGAGGAGTTTATCAGAATGCTGTGGATACTTCTGAGGTGTCTGTCAGGTGGTGAACCCCTTGTGTTACACTATGCAGGACGAGATGGGGAACAATGGCTCCAATACCCTCAGTTCTGGATCCTCTGTTGGCCCTTCTAGGAGTTTGGATAAGAAAGGAGCCACACCATCTTCCAGGGTAGCTTTGGGGTTGGTCCCTCTTGCAAGAGAACTGGGTCCCTTGTGATGCAGTATTATTTTAGCCATCTCTTTTCCTGGATCATCTGGTTCCAATGTATCTTGTGTCAGAGGGGATGTCTGTTATGATCACTACCTTGTTCTCAGAGGTGGTACTGTTGCTAGTGCTAAGCAGCCAGGCATTGGTTCTTAGTATTATGGTTGCACCACTGGCTGCTGCCCCATCAGTTACGGAGAAGCAGAATGAAACATAAATAGAAATCCAGGCTGGTGCTCCACATAAGTATGTACACAATATATGCAAATGGAAACTGAATTCAAAATCCACAGTGGTGGCTCCACCAAATGAAGCACTGTTTAAAAGCAGTTAGCAGCACTGTGGCTTGCGGATCCAAGCATCTTCCAAGAATATACAATAAAATACTTGAAGACGATGTAAAAAAATAAGCATTTATTGAAAACATGGCAAAAGCAACTGGACTTACATATAATAATGACCTAAGTTAACTCATTATGTGTTTCAGAGGCATACAAACCTCTTTCATTAGCGCATAGGACCACTCATACAAACAAACTTTATATTTCCCTTACAAAACTGACAACTTATGGACAAGACAATTAACCAATGAGCACAGCCATATAAGGTTCAATACAAATGCACAAAGACAACTAATTGCACATAAAAATGAAATCAAAATACAAATGTATATCAAAAAGGGTATAAAAAATGTTGGTGAGTTGTTATCTCAAAAGAATATCTTTCAAAACAACTCTCACCCACATAAGACAAAAAAATCTATAGAGATAAGTATCTGTTCCCAAAGGGGAAAATCCAAGGGACAATCATCACAGAGAGAAAAAAAATGCATATATTTAAAAATGTAAACACACATGCATAAGCTAACATAACAATTAAGGACTCGCTCAGTTGAGGAACCATAGTAGCCATCTGAAAAATCCAAAATGCTTCTCTCCTATTAAGTGCCCCAACCCTATTTCATCCTCTTACTGAACAAAACACCTTTTCGGTACCTTGAATGGTAAAGAATGAACTGTATGCATTATGATTTTCAACAATATGCATTGCTACTTTTGAGCTAGCATCATTATTAATAATAGAGTGGACATGCTCTTGTATCCAATCACAAAGAGGACATATAGTACAGCCAACATACAAAATACCACATTTGCATTTAACTGGTTTGTGGTTCAAGATAATGAACCCTAACAGGGTGGTTAGTCTGGTTGGGAATTGGTTATCAACACTTTCCACAGGCCATTGGCTACCAGGCCCACTCTGCCACATTAGTGGGGATTAAAGGGGATGCTACTGGCTATTGCAAGTGGAAATCCTCATGCAGGTTCAAACATAAATGTTCTGGCTGAAGGGACAGTCACCCATTTTCTAGGGGTTTCAAAGGCAGTGGACATGGTTCTGAGAAAAGGGATGCACTAGGTGAACAACAGGAGGGTGACTAAATCCTTATCCCAAAAGAGTTCATGCATGGTAACTTAATTATGCCTGGCTTTAAAAAAAATCTGTTTAAGCACAAGCTTGGATCAGCCTGCGAACACCCCAGGGTTGTCAGAAAAAGCTGGCTAAAGATGTTATCCTGGGGGGAGGAGGGTAATAGCATGCCCTTTAGTAGACTACCTTTTTGATAACACATGGGTGTCTCCACTGGGGGTTGATTCCAAGAGGGAAATGATTCATCATCTTTCCTTCCCAAGAGTCGGTGAACGATGGTTAGGGTCATGCAATCTGATGCCTTCATGGCCAAAACAGAAATAGAGTAGATCGTCAGGTTATACTTAGGGCTGGGTGAAAAATGAGAAAAAAATTCCGTGTGACTTTTTGTGAAAAACGGATGATTTTTCTCTTTTTTCATGAAAGTTTTCTCTTTTTCTCCAATGCAAAATTTTCCTCCTTTTCGCCTATTCCAGCAAATGTTTTACCTACTTCAATACATTTTTCTCCTATTCTAACACATTTTCACCTATTCAACACATTTTTCTCCTATTCCAACACATTTTTCTCCAATTCTATCACATTTTTCTCCTATTCTAACACACCTTTTCTCCAATTCTAACACTTTTTCTCCAATTCTAACACATTTTCTCCTATTTCAACACATTCTTCTCCTATGTTTAATATTGTCCAACATTTCCCAGCACAATAGTATGTCTTCTGAGGGCTGTAATGGAGAAATGAGTAGCTGGAAGTCAAAGTTGTGAGTCCTACAGAAACATATACCTTGAAAAATGTGTTCGCATACAGAGTGCATTTGTCCTTTGCCTCCAACACTTACTTCCTGCTTAAGCAAAACTGGCACAAATTCATTATGATGTCAAGTGAGTTAAAAAAAAGTAAAGTACAACCTACAATGTGGCAGATGTGCATGGTAGTGGTGGTGGGACCTTGACAAAATGCATCCACCCTGGGAGGAGATGGATCATCATCATTTATTGCACATGCTGCAGCAAACATTGCTGCAGTCAGTTTTTGAACTACCACTTTACTCCCACGTCCCTGCACTGCTCCACTTTTTCCCCATCCCACTTGACATTACTCAACTACTGTGTGTTTTTACTCTCTACAGTACACAGCTGATGAGTGTGATGTCTTGCCTTGGCCTTCAACAAAATTCTCAATGCTGTCTGATGTCTATCAAGTCTGATTCAGTCACAGTGCTCACATCAGGCTCCCAGTCAGCTGTCTAATATATTTATGTATTTAATAATTAATGTATTTTATTTTTATTTTTTTAAGTTGTCCACCGTATCTTATCACAGTCCGAAAAAATATATAACTAAAAAACAAAATCAACAACTAATTTTTCCAGACTTCCCCAGCACTGAGAAAATAAAAGCAAAATCAGCAAGCAATTTGGACCCCAGCTGCCTGTGTCTTGCCAGTCAGTCACACCAAATTTTGGGGTATTTGGGGTCAACCTTCTTCCTCTTTACTTCTCCCTCAGAGTGCCCCCAGGCTCCTCAAATACAAAGAACAAATGTCCTAACTAAAATACTCCCTAAACTAAGCTTTAATTCCCCTTCAGTTAGTTATTTGTTTGCTTTCCTCTGGGTCAAAAGATCCGGTAAAGTTTGCACTTCAGGAACTCATATCTTTTTCCAACCTCATCAGTTATGTAAATATGTAACCTACAATTTACAAAAATGCTTCAAGGTAGGAAGTGTAATATAAGTAAATGGTTTAGGGAGTCCAGTATTAGTTTAAGACAAAGACACGTAAATTTATGTCTGATGTTGAAATAAATTATATGTAGCCAAATCCATAACTCAAATGAAACAAAAACAATTTGGCACTCACTATACTTACAAACTCTGGCCCCTTGGTGTCAGTTACATAAACAAAGAATCATAGAATTTGATGGCAGAAAAGACCCATTTGACCATACATCATCAAAACAAATTATATGCTCAAAAATTGTTATTAACTTCAGTTATAACACAAAAAGTTACATTTCAATAAACCAGAGCTAAATTAATGCCAGTTGTCAGCAGAAATAAATATAATTTATTTGCAAAAAATATTAAAAACAATAAAACATACACTTAAACATCTCAGCTTGTTTCTCAACTGCCACCAGCCATTACTTCAAGAGGAAACCGTGACATAATGGCTATCCCTTAATGGATATTTAAATATTACATCCACCATTCTTGATTTGTCTCAAAATAAATCCACAGCTGTTTATAGTTACAAACTAAACATATTCAATGGGGTAGTCCCTTCTCACTTAGCCACTTAATTGCTTGTCTAAAAAGCTGCGATCTGCAAGAGATTGCTTAGACCCCTCCCACATAAACAGGCCTCCTAATCCACCGAGGATGTAAACACATGACGCATCCTCCATACTATGCATAATTTCATCATTAAATAAACACAATAAACTGATACAGATATAATCATATTTAAAAACAAAAAACAAAATAGAAGGTTAGCATTGAAGCTATACAGCTCAACACTATTTTCTCCCTTTCATATGGGTATCCATGATTGCCACTGGCTTTATTAGATCAATATTTTAGCCAAATGTATTTAAAAGATCCTATTAGTATGATTATTCAATTCAGTGCCTCCATCTTTGATGGTAATTGCTAAATAGAAGGTAAACATTTGAGACATACATATTACACTATCACTTACTTCTCTGGTGATCTCCACATACCTGTGACTATACAATTCCCTTGGCAGTATACCTAAACAGAGTTTTTTCCTACAAGGCTGACTCTAACATATACACATACAGAGCTCCACTAGGAGTTTGCGCTTGTCCTGGACCAAGATGCGCATAAGCGACAAAAAATGAAAGATGCAACCAAAATACACAACTACCCCATTACTTCATATGCATGTTGATCAGCCCTGTTTCCAGTGTATGACATCCTCATCCACTTCATCAGATTTCCATGGTGACCAAAACGTGCTAAGTAAGGTCTGAATGGGGGACTGCACTTATTATTTTTCAAAATCAAGTAAACCTTTCACAAACAATCACTTTCTAATAAATAATCACACCATTATGTGCCATACTCAAAACAAATACAGATGTCATATAATTGTTCAACAAATGGAAGTCTAATTAAAAAATCAGACAATATGTAGACCTAAATAATTATAAATTACAATCAATTATTTCATAAACTGCTTGATTTTGAATGTTAGATCAGTGTACTAGTCAGTTCATCAAACAGCTGATCCTGCTAGTGAAGTCTATCAGCCGAGTCCTGAGCTGGTGTTTCTCCTGTGTTTTATTATTTTCAAACAGACTTTCAGGCAGTATACCTCCACGCAGACTTTCACCTTAAAGGGACAGTGTATCTCCAAGCACATCCTCACTTTAAGTGAACTGTCAATCACACAGCTGACTATCACCCAAAAGGTACTGCGCTTTTACCTTTCTTTATTCTCTGCATATTTGGATTCACTCATTCAGTATTCCTCTTGGGGTCTCTGCATGAAGGAGTGTTTATCTGGATCTGACCTTCCAGGATCAGACAATCTGGCCAGCATCTTTAAACCCACTTTGGTTGTATCATAAACACTCCGTAATGCTACAACGTACTCAAGCATTGCACTCAATCTATAACATGCCAGTAACTCCCCGGGGATACTGATATCCAAACTTAAGAATTTTTACAGAGGCATTTAACTTCAAGATCCAAGACGTGAGTGTTAAATTGGCTTGTTCCTATATTATAGTGTATCACTATAAAATATACTTAGATAATTTTTACTATTGTTTTTAATTTTATTCCCTCTTTACCACCTTCTGACAGCTGATTTCCCCTAAAGAGGGTAAATGAAAATTTTTTCTTTTTTATTAGACATCATTTGATTGTTCATCCTACAATCTGATTTAGTTCAAATAGCAAATGCAATGCAAAACAAGTTTTGTGTATCAGTCCATAAATAAGAAATATTGCAGTCATTCCTTCTGGTGGTAGAATGATACATTGTTTAGATTGTTTTCTTACATCTCTTTGTTTATGATTTTTTTTTTTTTTACAATAAATATGACAAAAAAGAGATCATACAAAGTATGCAATCAGTGCCTAACAAAAGAAGTCTCAGTTAGCATGTACCAACCACATTGTTAATGGTACATTTACAAAAAAGGGAGAAAAAAAGAAAAACAGAAAGGGAGAGGAATGGGTAAAACCTATACATACATTGTAATGTCTGTATGTAGGTGCATTTTAATTATCTAACAGTCTCAAGTCAAGTGAAATTGAGGACTTTTGTAAAAATAAATCACCTGATTGAGTTTCTGCCAAACAAAGATGAAAGTGAGGGTTGGTTTGAGCCATCGTAATATTCCATTTAGCAGCCACCAGAAATAAGGGTAAGAAGAAATCTGTGCAGGAAGGGAAGATGCTCATTGGATTTATTGGAATTACAAGAAATCAGAGATCGACCAGTTGATAGACATCTTTGCAAAATTGAACCGCTACAGGGCATATCCATAAAATGCAAAATAAGTACTCCAGATTATAAAAAGAAATAAAACTGATTGGGGAACTAGTAGTATTAAAATGATGGGGTAGTTTAGCATCTCAACAGTAGTTTATAAGATGTCTCTTGTATGAGAGTGTTTCTCAAGGTTTTCCTACTAGCAATGCAAATGGTGGACCAATCCTAAATACCAGCAGATAAATCAGACTACCAGCCTAGCATGTAAGCTGTTTTATGTTGAGAGGAAACAGACAGGACATCACAATGTAAAACAGATAAAAATTTGAATTTATGATCTGTGGTTGCAGCAATATTCCAAAAAATGTATAATTTGAGTCTGTGGGATATCTGAAAGAGATTTAAAGAAGTGTATATTTTGTAAAAGAAAACTGTAATTTTTAGCCGGAGTGAAATCATATGACTTCTTTAGAGAACTTAATGTTCAAATGGCCTTATGCTTGCAAATGTCTTAAGCTTTTGTTATGGTGAGACCACCGTGTAAAGGTCTGAGATCTAAAAGTTGGGAGAAAGCTAGAACTGCCTGTTATAGTTTGCATATGGGGTGTCTTGTACACAAAACATATTTTATCGTAAACTTGTCCAAAAGAAAGAATGAATACCTTATGAAGGGGTTAGTTATGCTGAATTTCTTTCTAAACTCATGGGTTATCAATAATAAAGCAAATAGGTGTATCGGATAGACTTATGTTTAAATTTAGCCCAAAATGGAGAAGTGATCTGTTTATGCCAGTAAGAAAATCAGGCAGACCTATAATAGAGAAGAATGTTGGGGAGCCCCAAGCTGCCCTTCTCAGTAAATCACTGTAATGTAGCTGTATGGGTAAAGGGTTTTTTTCTTTGCACAGATGAAAGCAAACACTTGTTTTTGGAGAATGAACATGTTTGTTGTTCTGACTGAACAGGGCAGGCATCTAAATAAAAATAATGAGGCCTTAGTGGATATCCACAGGGTGAATAAAACTGAAGCAGGGGAGTTTTACAGTTTCATCATGATAAAATTTAGCAGGATATCACTGGAAGACCAAGAAGGGGGAAAATGGGAGAGCTACATACAAAGAACCATCAGCAACCTACAGTATGCTCTGGTCCACAGAGAGGTATAACCCCCAAACCCACTGCCTTTGAGCGCCAGCAACAACAAACAGCTCAAATGATTTAAACCTGTGAATATTTAAAGAAAATTGGTTAAACCAAATAATGCAATTGGAATTATAATTGACCCATTTTATGCTAGAAAGGTTTCCAACACTTTTCACAATTTGTTGAAGACTTCTTAGTATCCTTAGAAACACAGAAACATAACATATGATGGCAGATAAGAGCAAACTGGCCACTCTAATCTACCAAATTTCTCATCTACTTAAAAAGCTCAGGCCTATTTAGGTCTGGATTACATTGCAACTATCACTGGTTGCTTCTAAAATTTTCCCCAAAGACATCAAAAGGAATCTATGAGATTAAACCAGTGATATTTTTTACCTGCAGTGAATCCTAGCCCTTGGTCCTTATTGTAGCCATATCGCTATCCCAAGAGTTCTTAAATTAATTTCCATTTCAACCCCAGCTACTTCTGCTTACATAGCAATTATCCTATCCATAAATATTTTTTTTTTATTTTTTAGCCCTTTATTTTCAAATAGTGTCCTATTTTTCTAAAAAAATGGTCTCATCCTGAACTTAATTAAATCCTTTAATGTGTTCGATCCAAGTGGGTAACAGTGCCTTGAGACTCATTAAGAAATGACATTCTTATTATAAAATAAAAAGTGATGTTCCTATTTATTTGTGACCCTCAGCCAATGCTTACATTCTGTTTTAGCTCATTAATATACAGTTTATTTTATGCCATTAAGATTTCCCCAGACAGGTATGCAACTACAGAGACAGTATCTCTCCAGAGGACACTGTGAGCTCAGGAAGAAACCTCTGTCCCATAGTCAGTACTATGGCATGATGGTCACCTTTGACATGACATACTGAATAGGAGTTTGTTTTCTAATTTTCATGGTTCAGACATAGGCCATACAAAGTAAATACTAGTAAATGGACAACAGTGGGTTCAAAGTAGAATTGGACAAGATTGATCCCTCCCCCATTCTTGAAAGACTGTATGGGCAGTGTTCACATGTGAATCAATCTGGTTGGGACCTTTGAAGTGATTTTCCTTGTAAAGAGTGAAAAAAAAATAGCATTGTGAAAACTAAAGGGGTGAAAAGTTGAATAATCAGCTTACAGCAAGGACAGTGACATTTATATAATTACTAATGAAAAATATCCTTCAACATTAATACCAAAACTTCCATCTTTAATGATGAGGGCTATGTCCTGCATTAAATTATATTTAATATATCTAGGGCTTTATTCATAAAGCAAAAGATGCTGGACCATAGGGAACAAATAACAATTTCCACTGATTTAAAATAGGGCTTTTAACTCCTTGACTGCTAGAAAGGTCTCCAATACATTTCAAATCAATTCAGGTGGTTAAAAGTCCAGTTTACATCTCTGTGAATTTTGGAAGCTTTTTTTTAATCTCCCCTATGGTGCAGTTGGTTTGATCCAGAATTGTTCCTCTTTTCTAAGGTCCATAGTATCTAATATCCGCATCCTATTGAACTTTTATTGATAAAATAAATAATAATAATAATAATAATAATAATAATAATAATTAAATGATATTGGTCAGTTAAACAACTATGGGCTAGATTCTATTGCAGGTGCTAAATGTTAACACCCATTTTATCAAACATTTTCCTAGTAAAGTCTATGGAGTAAACTGGAGATAAAAGTAGAGATAAAATTAGCACCTGTAATAGAATCCATCCCTAGATAAGAGATTGATATTTTTCTAATTAATGTAATAGTAATGTTATAATAGAATCCTTATAATATCCCTACGAACCCAATGATTTAAATTGAAACAACAAAGTAAAATAATTTAAGGGTGCCATGTTTGTGAACAATAGTGATAAAAATAAAGAAAATGTATATATATATATATATATATATATATATATATCTGTAATTATTGTTAAGTTCTGTATAAAAAAAAGTTCAGCTCCTAAGATGTTAACCATTTGTGTGCCAGAGTGTTACGCACTCTTTGCAAGGTGTTGCGTACGACTGTGGCACTCAAAGGGTTAAGTATGTTCCCAGTGCATTGCTTTACAATGATCTGGAGATGTCCCAAGCAGAGTTAACCCTTTGAGTGCCAGAATGGTATCCAACTTATTGCAAAACAGTGCATTGGAAACCTGTCTGGCACTCAAAGCTTCACTGTATCTGCATAATGGGATATATACATTTTTTTTGCAGCAGGGGTATGTTAATACATATGCATACCCTGCATTCTATGGGGGCTTCCAGTCTCGTGAGACCTCACCTTGAGTTCCCCAAATCCCTTGATTTTCAGCAAGGAACCAGTGAGAGGTGAGAGGCTGTACTGGGTGTACAGCCGCCACAAAGTCTACCTTTCCCACAAATATTAATGGTCCTATAAGGAATTCTACCATGAAACTTTACCCTTTCCGTGCCAGGAAGGTGCAGAACACATTGCTTTACAAGGCATATTGCACATCCCTTGCACGGAAAGGGTTAAAGGGATTCTAGATAAATTCCTATATTTTGGGAACTCCAATCACAATTTCATGAGAGGCCCCAAATTTTCTTAAAATGCTGCTATTCTCCAGTGTATGTGCACTATGCATTTGATTTTTATATTAATCCCATTAATTCAGAAACTATAAATAGTGTAGTGCCCAGTGAATTCAAAGACAACTAACGTCCTAATGATAACATTCAACTAACCGTACTATGGTCAGAAAATCCTTATGACCCCTACACACACACACACTATGATTTTTGCCATTGTGACTTTGCTCAAGAGATAGCATCTTCAATCAGGCCTGTATGTCATATCAATAGAGGCAGACATGACAGCTGAAGGCAGTTTTGCCTAACTGAAGCAGGCCGAGTGCATGAGCCTAATTCACCTTTTAAAGAAGAAGGATGCATACCACTCTGGCCTGTAAAGGGTTAAGAGTACAATGTGCACTGCATAGCTGTAAACTGTCCTAATTTATGCGTGACAGTCCCAATTTTGGGGCCCAATCACACTGTCCCTCCACGTTAAGCCAGGCTTCTGCCCCGCTTGTTGTCTCTAATCTCAGCAGCACAGGTGAATCCTATTCACATTCCCCATAAAGCCTTCAACCTCTTTAGTTACACAGGCCCCGCCACCACCATGTCCAGATCCGGGGGGCACTCTCCCCTAACGTGATCATCTCCAGTGGCAGTCTGCATGTTTACTTATGTAGTGGCGAGACGCCAAATTAGTTGATTGGCCAAATGCTTGCCACACATCATAAAATGCAGGATGCTCTAACATAATGCTCCCTTGCCCTTCTTGGTAGCAGCAGTGAGCACATTGCAAGGAAGTCAGAGGGTAGGAATGCCATCAGAGACTAGCAGAATGAATGTCTCATGATTAGGTACTCATGCATACAGCCACACTAACATAACCTATTTAAGCAAATGTGTTCTCAGTTTCTAACATTCACCGCCAGCCAAAAAGAGAGGACTATTGTCACGAAGCTACTCTCTCATTGGCTGACTGGTGGTTCTGCGTGAGATGGCAGCTGATGTGTGTATGAGTGATTGGAGTGGAGTCTAGGGGAGGTGGTGGGGAGGCTGAGTCAAGTCTGTTTAAAAGGGCAGTGACAGGAGGAAGGTATGAGAGTGCTGACTGGACTGAAAAAGTGACATCACATCTCAAACCATGTTGTTAGCTAAGGAAGGATGCAGGAACAGCAGAGGGCTTAGAATTGCTCATTGTGGTGGTGTGAGGCTCATATCCTTCATCCTGTGCATGATGTGGCTCTCTAGCTTTTGTTGAACTACAGCTACCATCATTCTCAGCTAGATTTTGCTTGACTGAAGAGGATGGTGAGAGTTGCAGTGTAACAGCTTTACCCATTCATATGCTTATGCATGTTGTAATCTTATGTAAATGTGAAGAGGGAACCTCTCATACTGTTTATGTTTCTTTGAGCCTGTGTGGGGCTCATATTCCTATGTTTTACAAGTGGTAGTGCCACATTCTTGTTTCATTTAACTTAAAGATGGGTGTTTGTTAAGAGTGATTCAGGTCTATAGAAGGCTCATTATTGTGAGTAGGTGTTGACTAAGAGCATACTGCATGACAGTGTGTCTTAGGTGGATCACGTATTTCTATGTCCTGAGAATACGCAATTTGTTTATCAGAAAAATCTATGTAGGTGTAATTCAAACAGTAGTTTACCTTCCAAGTGCCCCTCTATAGGAAAGAGAGTGCCTCTCTGAGATGTAAATCCCTCTTTCCCACCCTGAGGCCCCTCTTTTTAGGAGATCCTACTGTGTGGTGTGTATCACATTATTCCACAGCAATAAATCTCACATTGTGTGTGTAAACAACAGTATACATATTTTATACATTAGTCTGTGTAAATGAAATACTTTGGTCTTGCTCTAAATCATTTAGTTACATGAAGCAATGTCAACAGGTCATGAAATAACCTAACCACTGTCCGAACCCCCAGCAACACCCTAAATGCAAAAGTGTTCCTTTTTGGCCATTTTACATTTTCGGAGGTATGGCACTGAACAAAGGTTGAGGTTATACAGTCCTGCAAGCAATTGCCATGTCTAACTATATGGACAGGGCATCCAGGACTGAAAATATTATATATCGGACCTGGGAGAAAGGGAGAATTCATGGGAGGCTATTAGGATTTTCTGTCCATAGTAAGGTAAGTGGAGGGTTACTATTAGGAGGTGTTTGGTATTAGTTAGGTGCTTGCACCTTTATTACAAAGGATGCTCAGATAAGACTGAGGGGTATCTTTTTCTTTTACCGGACGCTATGTGTACACATTTTATTAAATGTTTTGAGCAATGAGTGCCAGGTCCACTTTAGCAATAGGGTAAAGTGGGCAGTTGTCCACTGGTGAAAGGTGCCCATATTGTCAAGGGCAGGCTGATGTACTAAGGACATCTGATGGCTATGTACTAAGAAGGCCGATGTACTAAGAAGATCTGTTGTAATTGTGGTCAAATCAACTGCACTGTAGGGGACCAAAAAATAATTTCTATCGCTATAAATCGGTCCTTTAACCCCTAGGATGATATCGATGTCTCCAGCACATTGCAAACCAATTTGATGAAGACCTCTTTAGCAGTAATGGGGGAAAAACCCTATTTAATCTGTACTAAACTGGGAATTTTATTAGCCCTCATTTCAGTTTGCTTACCCCAGAATTGTTTCAGTTTGTAGTACATCAGCCTCACAGTCTAATCAGTGCATGATGCTGGGGGAGAATGCACAGCATCATGTGCAGTCAGACGTGAGCCCTCAATCTAGTTAGAAGCACTTAGCACTCTGTGAACCTAGATGTGTCCATGCGATAGTCTATGAAGCTAAATGTAAAATCAAAATTATTGTAGTTATTATTTAATCCCATGTAGGCTAGAGAGATTGCTAACACATCATTCCATAATGAATTGTAGACCTCACTAGCACCCAGGAGGTAAAGGGTCCTCTATACTTTGCCAACCACCTAGTAGTGGCTTAAAATGGCTCTGATGAAGTATTGCTAATTAGATGTTTCACAGTATAGTACAGCAAAATCAATCCAAATGATGATTTTTCTGCTTAATATTAGAAATTATACCTAAACCAAGATTAGTAAACTGGTGTTCATACATTAAAATGTTAAAAAAATAGGCTTGCTTAAAAAGCATTTGTGTGATGTCATAAGTAAATAATAGAGCACCTTTCTATAGTATCACTGTCCAATGAAATAGGCTTCTATGTGTGTTACCCATTCCCCCAACACACATACACACGCATGGAACTGGTGTGCTGAATCCTGAACTTTCCAGGCTCGTTAACTAAATAACTTGCAAAAATTAATAATCAGATTTACTGCTCTCTTATTGAAATCACCACCAAATAGTTTACTACTAGTCAACTAGTTTACTAAGCAGCGGAGAAAGAGTATTGGAGTCTGAGGCTGACGCATTGCCCTCCTTTGCTGTTCATTGTGATCACTGACAAAAAACATCCGGTATTTATTAAGTACTAGTGTAAAAGCCCATGTACATGGGCCAAGGTCCGGGTGATGTTAACCCTTTGAGTGCCAGAGGGGTACGCAATGCATTGCTTTGCAATGCGTTGTGTACCCCTCTCGCACTGAAAGGGTTAAGAGACTGACCCTGCTCTGCGTCCTGCCACTGAAGCAGTCATGCACTGTAGAGACTGGCCGAAAGCACAGAATGCTCCCAGCACAGAACTCCCAGCATTCTGTGCTTCGGGCAGTCTCTACTGCACGTGACGGCTTCTGACAAACATCATAGCAAATTATTATATAGGATTTTTCCCAGTTTGGCCTAAACACACAACTCAGTAATTCGCTGAGGAATGTTCATACGCAGCATTTTTCAAATAAAGAGGTTGACGTACTAAGACAAAAGTAGAACAATTGTGGAGCAAAACAGATAGGGAACAAATAAAAGTTCCTTTTGATTTAAATGGGATTTTAACCCCTTTGAATGCTAATGAGGTCTCCAACACATTGGTTTGCCATACATTTGCACTTTTTTACCTTACGTAATAGGACACATTGTGGAGCCTTTATGAATACATCAGAATTTCCAATCCCAGTAGCTACACCTTAGGGTATGCACTATAGTATGTTATCAGTTTGGTGTATAATGGCAGATACATTCTACTGCCTTTAAAACTTTAATGCCAGCAAGCACCTTACACTTTCCTCATAGCGCGCACAGGAAAATGGAATGAAGATACACAACTTCCTCTATAACTGCAGAAAAATAAGACAAAAAGAAAAATGCAGGCAATCTCCTCTAAGTGTAGTATATATTAAAAGTCTCAGTCCATCACCAACACCAGAAAAAATGTTTTCAAAGGATCTACTCACATTTTTCAGAGGCAAAATCCTGCCTCCAGATGAACAGGCATTCACTGGTTCTCACCCTAGTACAGTGTCTTTCAAGCAATATACAGGATCTCCAGCTGACTCTCTCTCCTTTCTCTGCTAATATGACTCCCACTCTTTCTTTAGCTTGTATGGTAGGGTCGGGTTAATATAAAATTTTATACCACTGCACCCATTGACCAACTTTACCATTTACTGACACCAATAAGGGTTGTAAAGATATGATTCCTCACTATAATAGTGAGTTCTTAAATATGAATCTTTCACTGAGGCCAGTGAGCTCTTAAATATCAATGAGAAAATATATACATTAAATCACAAGTAAATCATCTCAATATTTATTCTAAAAAAATCCCCAATTAGTTGGTATTATAAAGAGGACTTCAATACACCTCTACAATGAACAAATATGTGACTAAATCTAAAACCAATATTTTGAAATTACGAAAATAAGGCTAGACGCGTTTCATGACAATTTGTCACTTTCTCAATAGGCAAATAATCATAATAAAATATTTTTCTGGTGCTGGTGATGGACTGAGAATTTTAATATATACTACACTTGGAGGAGATTGCCTGTACTTTTTTTTGTTTTTTTATTTTTTAGCATTTGTTGTGTTTGAGTGGGAACCCAACCCGCTAAGAGGGAGCAGTGGCAAATCCTGAAGATTGTGAATTATATAAGAATCTTTTGGGACTTCTCCATTTGGTGTATATATATTCTCATATATATATATATATATATATATATATATATATATATATATATATATATCCTATATAATAATTCACTAAATCGTGTGTAACACCGGGACATGCTCAATACACACTAATGCGCGTGCTGCAGTCATGCGCAGTAGAGGCTGCCCGCGCTGTGGCTGATACAGAGCCGAAGGAGCGTCCAGCTCTGTATCAGCCGTGGTGCGGGCAGTCTCTACTGCGTGTGACTGCCTCGCAACCGGGTGGCAGTGGCATTGTCGCCCATGTAACGGGCTGTTCAACTAGTATATATATATATATATATATATATATATATATATATATATTTATTTATTTATTTTTTTTTTTTCCTTTTTGTGATTGAAGAGGTTTGATTGTATTTAGAGATCTTGTGGTTTATATCGAGGAGGTGCGCAGGGAGTGGGTGGGATTTGTGTATACAACTTCCTCTATGCCTTGCTTAGTTCACTGTGTTATATAAAGCATAGAAGAAAGGAATGTCTGAAGCTCCCATACACTGCCCTATTAACCCCCCTTGGCATATCTGTCATTAAGGAGGGAATTTTCAGCATATGCAGCTTAGTAAACTGGCAATAGGCAGGTATAGGCCTACAGAATTGATTCTGGCACCTGTTTTTGTATGGAATTATATTTGTACAATATCTCCACTGTTCTCTTTCATGGATTTTAATATTTGAGGAACGGACTTGTTAATCTGCCAATAATAACTTTTCTCTTGCGGTTCATAAATTCCCATCCTCCTTTGTTATAGGGATCTTCTTGTATATCCTACTTCTTGTATCATTAAATTGATACATTATTAATATCACTAGAATCACTTCTAGTTCTTCTCCTCAAGCCTATTTCCTTTTTCCAGTTGATAGCGTACATGTAAGGTACCTCACCAGGAGTGCCCTCTTGCTATAAAGATGTGACTCCAGAATACAATCAGTGAAAACACAATGGGTTCAGTGGCAGGACAGCAATCTGTCATGTAGAACGCCTGTCCTAGTAGCCAGGGGAGGGAACACAATGACTCACAGCGTTTACTTTACAGAAGAGAACTTTAAAGCACCTTGCATCTTCCAGGCTTTACGTTCTGTGATGGACCACCTGCTAGGAGATGTGTAGCTGACTGACCTCTCTCAGCCCAGTGTGACTTATTTTAGAGGCCATGTATCATATAATTCTGCTGGCTTGGTTAAAAAAAAAAAAAGATTTATAACTATAAAATATGTTGTTCTTTGAAAATGAAATATAGCTTCAGAATAAAGAGTGTGTTTTGTCAAAGTTCAAAACATTGCATGACAAGTTAAATATTTAAAGCACGGCTTATCTCTGGCAACATGACTGAGTGGCTTCAGCAACAATTGTTCTCAAGAAGGCTTTTTTTCAGAACCTAAAAGAAAAAGGCATTAAAAAAAAATATGAAAAGTGAATGAATATTAACAATTATTTACATAGAAAGTAGAAGTGCTGTTTATAAAGAGGTTAATGAAAATTCATTTGATTTAATAATTAAAAACCCACATTTCCACACCTCCAAAATCAGCGTTTGAAATGATTATTTGTTGAAATAAAATCTGCAACTAAATTCAATAATAAATGTTCTTTTGAGTAGTACTTTAAAATATTCCCCGATGTTGTTTAATTCTTACATTCCTGTCTGATTTACTAAGATCTGACCTTTTCTTCAAATTACTTTTTCAAATATGGATTACGTAGACTGAGTAAAAAAATATTTCTTTTTAAAGAATATCTTTTGTCAATGACTTAATAAAAGGGCTAAATTTAATGGCAAACTAATGGTTTCATTTCTTAACCCTTTGTGTGCCAGAGGGGGTATACAACGCACTACTTTTCAATATGTTGCATACCCCTCTGACACACAAAGGGTTAAACCATATTTTTTATGGTAGATATTGTATTTAAGTATACAAATAAAAAATAAAAATAAAGAAATCAGGGTTCATTTTTGTATTTTCAGATTATCAGCATATTATCTCAACTGTGCTGGCCACACCCACATTTGGAGTTATGGGTAAAAGCCTATTTACTGGCTACTATAGAGCAATGCCATATAGACCTCTGTAGCATTTTTAGATGGACACATAGACATAATGGAAACTTTTACTAATTTTTTTATGTTACTTAACTCTTTGAGTGCCACTGAGTGCATTGCAAAGGGATAAGAGGTTTTTTGTGCTTTTATGTTATAGGCCAAAGGTTGGATTGTATGACAGAATGTGTGGTCATGAGTGGGGCACAGGCAGGGGCGGACTGACAGGACCCAGGGACCCTGGTCCAAAAAGAGGTCTGGGCCCCCTGCAGAAATCTCCACAATGTCCCTTCCACCTCCACAATGCCCCCATCATCTCATCGCCACAATGCCCCCTTCTCTCCACAATGCCCACTTGATCTCATCGCCACAATGCCCCCTTCTCTCCACAATGCCCCCTTGATCTCATCTCCACATTGCCCCCTTCATCTCATCTCCACAATGCCCCCTATCTCCACATTGCCCCCTTCTCTCCACAATGCCCCCTTCATCTCATCTCCACAATGCCCCCTATCTCCACATTGCCCCCTTCTCTCCACAATGCCCCCTTGATCTCATCTCCACAATGCCCCCTTCTCTCCACAATGCCCCCTTGATCTCATCTCCACAATGTCCCCTTCTCTCCACATTGCCCCCTTCATCTCCACAATGCCCCCTTCTCTCCACATTGCCCCCTTCATCTCCACAGTGCCCCCTTCTCTCCACAATGCCCCCTTGATCTCATCTCCACAATATTGCCCCCTTCATCTCCACAATGCCCCCTTCATCTCCACAATGCCCCCTTCCACAATCCCCCCTTCATCTCCACAATGCCCCCTTCCACAATACCCCCTTCATCTCCAAAATGCCCCCTTCCACAATACCCCCTTCATCTCCACAATGCCCCTTCCACAATGCCCCCTTCATCTCCACAATGCCCCCTTCATCTCCACAATGCCCCCTTCCACAATCCCCCCTTCATCTCCACAATGCCCCCTTCCACAATACCCCCTTCATCTCCAAAATGCCCCCTTCCACAATACCCCCTTTATCTCCACATTGCCCCTTCCTCAATGCCCCCATCTCCACAATGCACCCGTCTCCACATTGCTCCTTCATCTCCACAATACCCCCCTTCATCTCCACCATGCCCCTACCTGCAGTCCCTGGTGGTCCAGCGGCATGGGGCACGCCTCTAGTAATGCAGAGGCTGGGAGATGATGTCATCTCCCAGCGCTCTGTATTACTAGAACGGCCCGGCGGCCGTTGTAGGAGAGCTGCTGAGCAGTTCTGTAAGTGGCGGCGGCGGCGGGCCCCCTTTGGTCACGGGCCCTCGGTCCGTGACCGAATGCCCGATGGTTAGTCCGCCCCTGGGCACAGGGCACCATAGCACTCAAGTCCCTCTGCAGGGCTGGATTTACCTTGCAGCTACCACTAGGCAAAGTACCCTTACCATTTCTTACGTGACTCTGCCCTAGCCCCATCCACTGTGGCCTAGCATGGAGTGTTTCACATAACATACAATAAATTCTTCAAGTCACAGTCAACTATTTTTTTGTCTTTACATATTCTGCAAGTGCAAAAAATGTTAAGTTAAATTGTCCATACGTTTTATTATTTTTTTCATCTTCACCTATTTTTTAAAACTTTTATGTCCCTGACAGGGAACTCACTGAATGAGAGTTTCTAGATAGTTCTCTGCCAGGGACTTTGAAAGCAGAGATAGTCATGCAATGTAATACATAGACAGCATATAGAGCATGCATATAGACTCAGTGCTACAGGCATAGTGCAACATTTTATCATTATCCGTTATAGCTGTGACACCCCTTTCACAATTAGACATTCTAAACAGCTGCTTTTCTACCTAATATTTACCTATATTATAAAATAATATAAAATACTGCCCTATCTCCTTTCATTGGAGAAAACAATTTTGGACACTTATTGACTGGGATTTTTTTTATAATGAGGCTACATTCAGAGAGAGCCTCTCCACACCATCTAAACACAATCTTTTCTATAGAATTACATCATCTCAAAAATGTTCTTACGGTAGATAGTAAATAAGAATGTTTTTCATTCCAGTAGTCTGATTATAACCAAAAGGTCAATTTCAGTGCTTATAAGACTGTGGCCCTCCGGACTATTTACATAAAAAGAGAGGAGCAATTCTCGGGAAAATGAACTGCTCCTTAATTTTTAATTCCCAAATTTCCCTTTGACTTAAATGAAACTTTTAACCCACTTACAGTAGAGAAGTCCCTCACACATTTCAAACTAATGTATTGGAAATATCTCTAGCAGTGAAGTGGTTAAAAGTCCCAATTAAATTAATGTCTTTTTTCTCCACTATGGGGCAGTTGGATTAACTCAGAATTGCTCTTCTTTTTTATGTGCATAAAGCCTTTTGTGCATTAACCCATTGAGTGCCAGAAGGGTATGGAACGCATTGCTTTGCAATGCACTCAGTGGCACTCAGAGGGTTAAGTAATGTAAAATATTAGTAAAAGTTTCCATTATGTCTATGTGTCCATCTAAAAATGCTCTCTTCTTATTATTACTGCCCATAGAAGAATGGTATTGCCTCTTCCTTTAAAAAAATAATTAACCCTTTCAGTACCCCTTTGCCACTGAAAGGGCTAAAGTAAAATATCATCAAGCTAGTTGATAATTGACTCTTTCTTCTGAACATGTTTATAGTTGTTATTCAATCTGCCGGAGGAATGAGTGTGTTATATGTTACTTTTTACCATGCCTTTTCTGACATGCAAAAAAAGTAAAACCATACCTGAATTGGTAATTAAAATGGTGGTCTAGGAATGAGTTAACTCTTTGAGTGCCGTTGCTTTGCAATGTGTTGTGTACCCCTCTGGTACTCAAAGGGTTAAATATCTTGGCAACTTCCATTTGGTAAACACATATAAACAGTGTCACATAACACTCAGACACTCAGATGGATAAGCTATATTTTCCAGAAACTAGCAACACCAGTGTGTGGATAAACTATTATATTTTTTGAGTGGTGTAGAAAATATTTCAGTTAATTAATTAATACATTAATTCACACTGAGGTTAATGAACTAAATGTGTAATTGATCAAAAGTTATCTGTATGTTATGTTTCTTAATTTCCTCTGTGTTGTTCCTATCTCAGGTTCTCTCTGTGGCTTCATTATGCAGCTGTATCATGAATTTTCAGGTGTTACAATTGCATGTCATTATTTCCCAGGCCCTGGCACAGTAGTTAAAGCTCCATGCTGAGTGAGTCTCATGATATCACTACAGGGAGAGCTCTTTAGCCAAAAAACTACAGTCAAATGATCATAGTACAGTTAGCAAATGAGATTTGGAGCATGGGGTTCTGGGAAAGGAGAAGGTCAGCCTCATCTGGATTGAGGGAGAGCATTGTGTTGAGATGGGAGGAAGTAGAAGGTTTTCTATTTATGTAGAGTTGATCGAAGACAGGTGCTAACAGAGACATAATGTTCCTCCTTTAATAACCCCTTCACGTCCAATGACGTGCCAGGACCATCAAGACTGTCCGGCACTTAAGGACCAGTGAAAATCCAGGCACTTCATCGAATTCAGGGCTCCCTGCATGGTTGCACGCTGCATGGGGTGCCCTGAATCGGATCACAATTTAAAAAAAAATGCCCGGTCGTTAAGAGAGTTTTAAAAAATGAGTTAGTAAATAATAGGGTATTATAAACGCACACACACACACATATATATATATATATATATATATATATATATATATATATTTATAATACACATGATACACATGATCATGCTTCAGTATATACAAAGGAAGCAGCAATGACAAGCTATGGGCAAACAGACAAAACCACGGAATTTCCTCCAACATCTGCATGGCTTACTGAGGACAAGGTCCAAAAGAGACTGGAAAGGGTTATAGTGAATAAAGCGCCTGGACCGGACGGTATACACCCAAGGGTACTTAAGGAACTTAGTTCAGTAATAGCAAAACCATTATACTTAATATTTATTGATTCACTTTCATCAGGCATAGTGCCCTGTGATTGGAGGAAAGCTGATGTAGTTCCATTGTTTAAAAAGGGAGCAAGATCCAAACCAGGAAATTATAGACCTGTGAGCTTGACTTCCATAGTGGGTAAGATACTAGAAGGGTTATTAACTGACAGTATTCAGAACTATGTGAAGACAAACAATATCATTTGTGGGAATCAGCATGGTTTCATGAAGAACACATCATGTCAGACTAATTTACTTGCATTTTATGAAAGAGTGAGTATTGATTTGGACAGGGGAATTGCTGTTGATGTAGTATACTTGGATTTTGCAAAAGCCTTTGATACAGTGCCTCACAACAGGTTACTGCATAAATTAAAAGGCTTCGGTTTGGGCGGTGTTATCTGTACATGGATTGAGAACTGGTTAAATGATAGATGGCAAAGAGTTGTTGTAAATGGAACTTTTTCAAATTGGTCTAAGGTGGGGTGCTGCAGGGTTCAGTCCTGGGACCACTGCTTTTTAATTTGTTTATTAACGATCTAGAAGTGGGAATTGAAAGTAGCATCTCAATCTTTGCTGATGACACTAAACTATGTAAGGAAATAAATACAGAGCTGGATGTTTTTTCCCCTACAGATGTATTTAGATAAACTAAGTGAATGGGCAGAAAAGTGGCAGATGTCATTTAATGTAGATAAATGTAAGGTTATGCATTTGGGCTGTAGAAACAAACTTGCTACATATACTCTAAACTAGTTGAACAGCCCGTTACACGGGCCACAGTGCCACTGACACCCGGTCGCGGAGCAGTCACACGAAGTAAAGACTGCCCGTGCCACAGCTGATATAGAGCTGGGCACTCCTGCTGAGCGCCCAGCTCTGTATCGGCCTCAGCGTGGGCAGTCTCTACTGAGCATGACTGCAGCACGCACAGCAGTGTCTACTGCGCATGTCACGGCGTTACACACAATTTATCGAATTATTATATAGGATGGGAGACAACTTGGGAAATCCTCATTGGAGAAAGATTTAGGAGTACTGATAGACAATAAACTTCACAGCAGTGTGCAGTCACTCAGCTGCTGCAAGAGCAAATAGAGTACTAGCCTGCATAAAAAGAGGTGTAGAAGCAAGGGATGCTAATATTATCCTACCTCTGTATAAATCCTTGGTTAGGCCTCATCTAGAATATGGAGTACAATTTTAGGTGCCTGTTCTAAAAAAAGACATTACTGAACTGGAAAAGGTGCAGAGACGTGCAAAAAAACTGATTAAGGGATTGGAGGATCTGAGTTACAAAGAGAGACTAGCCAAACTGGGTTTGTTTACATTAGAGAAGAGACGTTTAAGGGGTGATATGATTACTATTTACAAATACATTCAAGATCAATACAAAGAACTATCCAACTAATTATTTACGCAAAGAGCTGAGCTAAGAACAAGAGGTCACCCATTAAGACTAGAGGAAAAGCGCCTTTGACTAATACAAACGCAGGGATTCTTTACAGTAAGGGCGATAAAGCTATGGAATTCTTTGCCTGAGGATGTTGTGCTTGCAGATAATGCAACTGCTTTCAAAAAAGCAATGGATGCCTATCTAGCACAGAACAATATTGACAATTATGACAGATGGCTTCAAAGCAAATAAGATATTGATCCGGGGAACTATATGACTACCAATCGGAGTCAGGAATGAATAATTCCCCCCCACACACACACTTGGGACTAGATTGGAAATGGTTCCAGAGGGCTTTTTTTGCCTTCCCCTGGATCAACAGGGGTGTTTTTGGCATGGGCTGGACTTGATGGACGCATGTCTTTTTTCAGCCTTATCTAATATGTTACTATGGTAAACCAATCAATATGAAGTAGTTCTGGTTTGCCTTTTTCAGTTCTTTTGTGCTTTTAATTTGTGTCCCTTCATTCCTTGACTGAGGACCTGTTTAGTGAAACCCAGCAGGAGCAATAATGAGCTTTGCCTGTCTATAGGTGCTAGCAGCCAATAACCTGGTCGCGTTCACCTGCAGTGACAAATTTTACCACAAAGGGCTAACCAATAAAATAGGATTACTTTAGCTGGTGACATATAGAGTCAAAGAATATGAGGATCTGGGCCATGTAAGTAAGTAGAAGTTAGGGGAAAATGAATCAGATGAGTAGCACAGAAATAGTAGAGCATCCATAACTGATAGTTGTGTATATATACAATAAATGATAAAAATAAATACATCAATATCTAATGACACTTACCGGTACATCAAAAAGTTGTTGATTGGGGATATATGTTTGATAGCCTCCTGAGTAAATGATATGTTATAATCATGAAATGCGTTGAGGGTTTTTACACTTAACATTTGATTTTAATCCATTTTAAAGGGGAACTACCACCCCGCAATAACTTAAGCTTTACTTATTGCTCATCTGGCGACTAGCTGCTTAGTAGCGCTAGTCGCCAGAAATATTACCCGGTTCTGCAGATATCGGTGTTTTACCGATGGTGACAGGAGCAGGAAGCACGGTTCAAAAGGGACTGACAGCACAGGTGCACGAACGTCACTGTAAAACGCCGATATCTGCAGAACCGGGTAATATTTCTGGCGACTAGCGCTACTAAGCAGCTAGTCGCCAGATGAGCAATCAGAAAAGCTTAAGTTATTGTGGGGTGGTAGTTCCCCTTTAAATAAAGCTTATATGGTTTATCTTTATCTATGCATGGATTAATTAACTGCTATACCTGCCATGAAGGAGATTTGAGGATTGAGCTATGCATTTACTGTGTACCTGTGAGGTGGCCCTTTGATGTAGGTAGCATATATCAAATGTGAGTACCCCTCTTACTGCTGTTGAATCTATATTACTGACATTTGGAACATATTTCACCATTGAGGGCTCACCCTTATTCCTTTGGTTTTTCATTCTTGGATGGGTAGCAGGATACAACCTCTACATGCTTCCACAGAAAAATAAATTACCTTTCTCTAATGAAGATGTATGACATCTCAGAAACACTGGAAATCAGTTGCACATACTTTTTCATTATACACCATGGATTAGGGGGAGGCACTGGAATTATAAATCTACTCTGGTCCAGAGCTGCTGTACAAACTTTCTAGCATCTTTCCTGTGACAGTCTGGAAGAATAATTTACAACATTGATTCCACCATTAAAGTGGAACTATGATGCTCACATTAGTTATCCCCAATTAATTATTATAATGGTATTCATAGAAATAGCATATTAACGTTTCTTTAGTGCCGGCATGAGTTGCAATTGTAACCTTGTATGAAACTTACATCAATAGTACAGAGCAGACATCTTGGCGAAGAGGATCTGTGCACCTGCTCTGTCTGTTCCTGCCTGTACCGTACTGTACAATGGAACTCCCTCTTTGGCAAATAACCTATCAATAAGGAAACAGGGATGGACAGAGCAGGTGCACAGATGCCTCTTCGCCAAGATGGCTGCGCTATCCAATTGATTTAAGTTTCATACTAGGTTATGACTGCAACTCATGCCAGAACTTAAGAAATGTTAATATGCTATTTCCATGCTTATCACGATACTAACAGTTAATTGAGGATAACTTATGTGAGCATGATAGTTCTACTTTAAGTAGAAATACTTCTCTGTTTGGAGTAGCTGTAAGGGTGATATTTTCCAGTTCTTGTGAAAGTGAATGAAATCCTGTGCAAGCTAAGCATTCATCCTGAGTCGTCACACTGTAAGTGCTGGAAACTGGTAGATTTGAAGCTTATTATTTATTATTATTTGAAGCTATATAAATATGTTCAGGGCCCATACAAAGGGCTCTCCAAAGACCTGTTCATTAACAGAACAGTACACAGGACAAGGGGCCAACTGCTTAGACTTGAGGAAAGGAGATTTAATCTACAACAGAGGAAGGGTTTCTTTACAGTAAGGACAACAAAGGTATGGAATTCACTGCCTGAGGAGGTGGTGCTATCAAATACATTAGATGCCTTTAAAAGGGGCCTGGATACTTATTTAAAACTGCATAACATGGAGGGCTATGTACATTAGTATTGGAATTAATATTTAGTTAGGGCTTGTTGATCCAAGGAGAAATCTGATTGCCATTTGGAATCAAGAAGGAATTTTTTTCCCCCCATTCAAGGCAGAATTTGAAATTGCTATATTGAGTGGGTTTTTTTGCCTTCTTTTGGATCAACGATGGTAAACAGGAATAGGAAAAGGGTTGAACTAGATGGACGCAAGTCTTTTTTCAACCTAAATTACTATGTTACTATGTTACTATGTTATTATGTTATTGCTGCCTCCTATGTGAGCCTATGCGATTCTCTATTTACTTTTTTAACAAGTGATAAGATAGCCATGGTCCATGTGGAATAACTTGTGGAGACTGAGATCATGAACAGAATATGGTTTAAAACCTTAGACTTGTATTCTACAGGAGGCTGCTTAAATCTTGGCGCTAGGGGTGGGCGAAAAGTGAGAACAATTTCCTGCATGACTTTTCGTGAAAAATTGCAAATTTTTCACTTTTTTCGTGAAAGTTTTCTTTATCTCCAATGCAAAATGTTCCTCCTTTTCGCCTATTCCAGCTAATTTTTCGCCTATTCCAACACGTTATTGTCCTACTCTAATACATTTTTCGCATATTCTAACACATTTTTTGCCTATTCAACAGATTTTTCTCCTATTCTAACACATTTTTTCCTATTCCAACAAATTTTTTCCTTTTAATATGGTGCAACATTTCCCAGGACAATATTACTTCTTCTGAGGGCTGTAGTGGAGAAATACGTAGCTAGAAGTCAAAGTTGTGAGTCCTACATCAACATATACCTTGAAAAATGTGTTAGCATGCAGAGTGCATTTGTCTTTTGCCCACAACACTTACTTCCTGCTTAAGTGACTCTGGTATGTGTTCATGAATATGTCAAATGATAAAAAAACCTACAATGTGGCAGATGTGTATGGTAGTGGTGGTGGGGGACTGGTGTGGTGTGATTGATGGGACCTTGACAAACTGCATCCACCCTAGGAGGAGAGGGATCATCATCCTTTATTGCACATGCTGCAGCAACGATTGCTGCAGTTTTTGCACTTTACTCCCACACCCCTGCACTTCCTCCACCTTTCCCCCTCCCGTTTGTGCATTTGCTAGACATTACTCAACTGCTGTGTGTGTTTTTACTCTCTACAGTACATAACAGATGGTGTGTGATGTCTTGCCTTGGCCCTCAACAAAATTCACAATGTCGTCTGCTGTCTATCAAGTCTGCCTCTGTCACAGAGCTCCCAGTCAGCTGTCTAATATATCTATTTTTTATTTTATTTTATTTTATTTATTTTGTCTACCATATTTTATCACAGTTACACATTACAGGAATATCACACAACCCCCCCAAAAAAAAAAAATAATACTAGTCAAAAACACAGAACACAACACAGAATTCAAAAGAATGGAATACCTTAATACAAAAGATCAATCAAATAACCAGTAAGACAAACGTCTTAAAAAAATAAAAAACACCTCAAAGCCACAGGGGCTGTGGCTACCTCAAGATCATATACCCTGAAGTGAAAAAGAATGATCAGGTAAGAAAACAAATAAAACACATCATTAGAGAACATCCAGAGACTCTGTTGACTTTATGAAAAAGAGGAACTAGAATAAAAAAAACAAAAAAATATACTCTATACAGATAATACTGTGGCCATATTCACTGCATTTTAAAAACATTTTTCAATGCCCTATTTTATCCAAGGTATCACTTTGTTTGCTACTGCTGTTTGACACTGGTCACTGTTTGCAAGTTTACAGTTTACAAACACTCCCAGATCTTTCCCTAGCAATAAGTCCCCTAGAATGTTTCTATGAAGTTCATAAGCAGCAGCACAAATTATTTGTCCCAAATACATAACTTTACACTTTAATACATTAAATTTCATATTATATTTGTTTTCCCAATCTACCATGTTATGTTAAGCACTGTGTAGAGGACAAACATCATGCACTAAATGTATTACCCTGCATAATTTAATGTCATCTGTAGATACTGAAATTTTACTTTCTATACCTATTATCGGGTATTTTATAGACATGTTAAAAAACAGTGGACCAAGTATTGAACCCTGAGGTACTCCACTCTCAACTTTAACTGTATTGGAGGATTTTCCATTTACAACAACACATTGGTCCATATTTATAAAAGCAGACAGGAGTTTATAATACATTTCAACTCCTTTTTGTTGTTTACTTTTACTCCTGTTAGCTTCAATTTCAATTGGTTAATACACCAGCTATAGGATCTGTTCAAACCTCAGGGTCCCAAGTCCTAGTCCCAGCAAGGTCAACTCAGCCTTTCACCCTTCAGAGTTAGATAAAATGCGTAACCAGAACATACTTGAAAATGAGAGACGATCTCAGTGTATCCTTCCTGGTAAAATACTTTCATTAAAAAAATTCTACTCACAAGGACTCCACATTATCTCCAGTTTCCTTGCAAATATCTCCCCTTAAACTTTAGATTTAGAACTTGTTTCAATTATAAGCACACACCTCCTGCTATTTTGTTAATCCTGTCTCTCCTAAACAGGGAATAACACACCATATTTGTAACCCAATCATGGAGGAGATTCACTAAGCGGTGATAAAGCTGTGATAAAGTGGAGATGACTTCTCCATTTTAGCACTTCTCCAATTCCTATGTTATTCTATTGAGCCTCCTGTCTTACTCTCAAAGTACTTAGAAGACGGTGTACTTGGAAGAAAAGTAGCAATTATGCAAGGTGTAGGTGTCCCTGCTAAGTTTGACTGACTGTGTGATCTCAGTTACAGATTATTTTGCATAGGGAATTCCCTGAGTGCAATCAGATGTGACACCACTAAAATATCTGATAATAAACAGACACAGAGATATATATGAGAGGAGTCGGGAGGCAGATAATATGGAGATTGGGACAGGGAGTTAAGAAGAGGAGTTATCAGTACATACCACAAAGGGTTAATTCACAGGATTTAAGCTACATCAGGATAGGAAAAAGCAGAAATGGGGTGTTGATTAGTACATACCACAAAGAGTTAAGTCACAGGATTTAAGCCACATCAGGATAGGAAATAACAGAAATGGAGTGTTGATTAGTACATACCACTATACTTAATAGTAATTTTGCCCCTATGATTCTCTTATCATGCAATACAAATTTCTACTCTTTATATAAGGATTTATTTATATTCTTTCACATAATCCAATTACTCATAGTACTACTGTGCATGTTGTAGCACAAGTTCACACATTTTATGTCTATAGTGGGGGTCAAGCACTGCAGCTAGAAAGTATTCTTTATTGCTTTTAATGGTGACTTTGAGAGGATCCCAATCACAGGTCACAGCATGTTAGCATGTCAGTAATCAGCTGGTTGATGTCTGTGTTGTCCTTGATGTAAGAATCATCAACCATGCGTTTCATTCTTTTCCGTAATAAGTATGTTAATGAAGTATCTCACTGATTCCTGTATCAACACAACTAACCAGCAAATAAATAATGAATGATGTATGCCTCTCTCTCTAGTATATGTCACTGTCTGTCACTGTTAGTAACAGCTCTATCCTGTTTCTGTCACCTATCAGTCAAAAAAATGTTTTAAACCTTTCTCTGTCTGCCACAACTACAAAGAAACCACACCCAAACTCCATGCAACATTAAGCGACTCCAGCTCCTCCTCTTTGCCTTTCTGCCACTACAAGTAGGTAGAGTTAAATTTTCCTCAGCAGTTTACTTTTTCTCTCCCATCTTGACTGTAGTGTTAATTTGTACAGTACAGTAAAGGATGAGGGTAGACCTGTTAGCTTCAGAATCATCAGCTCACAATAAAGGATAAAACACGCTGCACAGTATTTGCTACAAGTGTGCAGCAGAACCACTACATCTCAGTATATGATTGTCCCTCTTATTTTTGTAGATGTAGGAGTGAGTGAGTGTGTAAGTACATCTTTGAGTATTGGCTCCATAGAATAACGTGGGAACTGAGAATTGATATCACTGGAGAAGTCAGCTTTGCTTTATCACCTCTTTATCATGTCATAGTGCATTCCCCCAAAGGATATCATGTTGTACCCCTCTGTTTGTCTTGAATTTATGTTTTATTTATGTCTGTCTACAAAGAATCTGTCACTCACTTATTCTGTTACTTGTCAGTCAAAAAGGTTTTATTTTAACTCTCTTTTCTCCCTTCACACTCACACCCAGAGAACAAATGGCTACCACCAATATTCCTATCAATCAGCTCCAGCTCCTTGTCTTTGTCTTTCTGCCTAGCATAGTAGCTAGCTAGCATCAAACATTCAGCTACCCTTTCTCTCCCAAACACACATTGATCACATGTGGGAACATGTGTGACACCACATTTTATGGTTAGCATGGCAGGAATATATGGGGAAATTCTAAACTGGGGGGCATGCATTATAATCATTGATTTCAATGAAATTAAAAAGCAGAAAAAGTAGAAAAACTGCCATTTTCTGTTTACCCCAAATTTGATTGATATAATGAGTGTATGTCCCTTTATTTCCTCCAATTTAAAGATATTTAGGAGTCTGAATTTCCATTCAGCTATGGTGGAAGGATCCCTGGATTTCCCACCCAATGGAACACAGGACTTTGCAACGGTAATTAATAGGCACATTGTCTTAAACCAATTTTGGATTTATCGAATGAAACACGACGAATGTCCAGCAACACATTCTGAGTCGTGGATTCAAGTTGAGGTTTGAAATTATTGTCTAATTTGAGACCAGTAAAGAGTGATGATGATGCTAACGATGTTGCAGGAGAATTAAATCTTGACTAGAAATAGTTTGATCATATGCTACTGGGTAGATACATTATGCTTTTTTCCTAAGACAAATGAAAAATAAAAGGGAATGTTAGGAAACTATACTTTCTGCAAAAAAGCAACAGACAGGATTATAAACCTGCCCAGTACCATTTTGTCCAAAGTATTTAAATCATTATCCATCCAGGCTTGGAAACAAACTTTCTGAAGCCTGAGTGTAACATTTTTTTCAACACTCAGACACAGTGGTTTAGGATAAAACACAGTTTTATTGAAATCATAAATAATAAGATAACCTTCACAGGCCCTGTAGTACTTCAGCAGAATAATACAGACACAAGACAGGTTATTTGTGCCTATGCCTACACAGGTCCAGTATAACTAGAAAGTTCAGAGTGGTCTTATACTGACACAGTTCAGGCAGGAAAGGGTGAATACCCAGAGCGACAGTTCAGCATGGGTTATGCACACTGCCGTAGCAGTAACGGAGGCGACACGGAGGCTCTGCAAGAGTTAACAGAGGACTCAGCCAATGGCACACTGCTGTAGCAGTAACAGAGGCAACCCGGAGGCTCTGCAAGAGTTAATGGAGGACACAGCAACTGTCTCACTGCTGTAGCAGTAATGGATACTAGGCCCCAGGCACAGCGGAAGTCAGAATGTCGCCCAAGCGGCACAGTGAACACTGGAACAGGAAAACCGGGTCGAGTCACGGAGCAGGAACGTCAGCCAAGCCGGATTGGATCACAGAGCAGGAATGTCAGCCAGGCTGGATCGAATCATGGAGCAGGAACGTCAGACAAGCCGGGTCAAATCACGGAGCAGGAACGTCAGACAGGCCGGGTCAAATCACAGGAGCAGGAGACAAGAAGCAGAGTAGTCAAACAAGCCAAGTCGGTACACTGGAATCCACGAAGCTCAAGAAGGCACTGGTACAGGAACACCACGAAAGGTCACCGGATAGGTGCCAGAGCCCAGTATATAAAGGCCATACTGGGCAGGCCAAACGTAGATCAACCAATGGGAGCATTGATTAGCAAAAACTGACAGAAAGCAACACAGGGAGCACGGGCACCGTGATAGTACCCCCCTCTCAAAGACCCCTCTCCTGGAAGAGGGACCTGGTTTCTGGGGATATTTAGAGTGAAAATTGCACAATAATCTAGGAGCATGAAGGTCCTTCTGATCAACCCATGAATGCTCTTCAGGGCTATAGCCCTTCCAATGGACCAAATATTGCAATTTTCCTCTAAATCTCCGTGAATCAATTATGCTTTGAACTTCATACTCCTCTTGGCCTTGAACATCCACAGGACCAGGAACCACCGGAGTGGTAGTGTAGCGGTTGCATACCAGAGGTTTTAACAGGGACACATGGAACACATTATGTATGCGCATAGATGCCGGGAGTTCCAAAGCATATGAGACAGGATTAACTTTATGGATCACCCTGAAGGGACCAATTAACCGGGGAGCCAACTTATTGGATGGAACTTGCAAATTAAGATTTCTGGAGGAGAGCCATACCCTGTCCCCAACCTGAAAGAAGACCGCTGGTAGCCATCTATGGTTAGCGTGGCGCTGATGACGCTGGAATGACTGACTGAGGGCCTTCTGATCCTGTGGAGCGCAGTTGCCCGATATGCTCGTCCAGAGCTGGAATCTGTTGCGACTGGAATGACTCCGGGAGCAAGCATGGCTGGAACCCGTAATTGATGAGAAACGGGGAGCACCCGGGCGATGAATTAACTGCACAGTTCCTGGCGAACTCTGCCCAAGGCAACAGTTCCTGGCGAACTCTGCCCAATTATCATGATGATCGGTAACAAAACAGAGCAGGAACTACTCCAGTCCCTGATTGGCACGCTCATCGGCTCCATTGGTCTGGGGATGGTAGGCGGAGGAAAAGGACAGTTGAATGCCCATCTGGCCACAGAATGCCCTCCAGAATCTGGACACGAATTGGCTCCCATGGTCGAACACCAAAACTCTAGGAACCCCATGCAACTGGAACACTTCTCTCGCAAAGACCACTGCCAGCTCCTGGGCTGAAGGGAGACCAGACAGGGGTACGAAATGAGCCATTTTAGAAAATCTGTCAACCACCATCAAAATAATCGAGTAACCCCTAGACACTGGCAGCTCTCCCAGGAAATCAATGGATACATAGGACCAAGGGCGTTCGCATTAGGTACAGGTTGGAGTAAGCCTACTGGGAGGTGTCTAGGGGTTTTGGCACGAGCACAGGTGGTACAGGCTGCAGTAAATGCGGAGCAATCGGCTTGAAGGGAGGGCCACCAAAATACTTGTGAGAGAGACCATATTAATTGATCCCTCCCAATATACCCAGCAGCCTTAGAAGAGTGATATGTCTCTAGCAAACGGGTACAAAATGGCTCATCCACAAAACACTTGCCCACTGGGGTTTCTGGGGGTGCCGTAGCCTGGGTAGCCAAAATCTCTTCCCCCAGTGTCGAAGTGATACTAGTACGTAGTGTAGCCAGGATGCGATCAGGCTGAATGATGGGTGCGGGGGTCTCATCCTTCTCCATCTCTAGCCCAAATTTTCTAGACAGGGCATCAGCCCTAACATTTTTAAAGCCCAGCTGGTAGGATACTACAAAGTTAAAACGGGATAGAAACAGTGCCCATCTGGCCTGACGAGAGGACAATCTTTTCGCTTCTGAGAGATAAGTCAGATTCTCATGGTCAGTTAAAATTAATACGGGAGTTCTGGTACCCTCCAGCAGGTGACGCCATTCTTTTAAGTCGAGAATGATAGCCAGGAGTTCTGTCACCAATTTCATAGTGACTTTGGGCACTAGATAGTTTCTTTGAGAAGAACCCACATGGTCTCAAGGTACCCCCCGCAACTGGGCACTGAGACAGTACTGCCCCTACCCCTATTTCCGAGGCATCAACCTCCAACGTGAATGGCAGAGCAGGGTTGGGGTGGCACAGTACAGGAGCATATGCGAATGCGGATTTTAATGTCTCAAATGCATACTCAGTTGCATCAGACCATTGCGATGGATTAGCACCCTTGTGCGTAAGGTCAGACAGAGTTTTAACAATCATGGAGAAGTTTTGGATAAACTTCCTGTAATAATTGGCAAAGCCAAGAAAGCACTGAATCGCTTTTAACCCCTTGGGTTGTGGCCGTTGTAACACAGCTGCGAGTTTCTCCTGGTCCATGGCAATACCATCATTATAGATCACGAAACCCAAGAAAGGCACTTTGGACTTGTGAAACTCACACTTTTCCAATTTACAGAATAGTTTATTCTTGCGTAAACGAAGCAGGACCTCGGACACATCCTTGATGTGTTGGGACAGATTAGCCGAGTGTATGAGTATGTCATCAAGGTAGACTACTACACAGGACTGAAGCATATCACGGAGGATATCGATAATAATTCTTGAAATACAGCGGGTGCGTTACAGAGACCAAATGGCATAACTAGGTATTCATAATGCCCCGATCTGGTACTGAATGCCATTTTCCACTCATCCCCAGCTTTTATTCTGATCAGGTTATAGGCGGCCCGTAGATCTAGTTTCGTAAAAATGGAAGACCCTTTTAACCTGTCAAATAGTTCCGTAATGAGTGGTATGGGGTAGGCATTCTTGGACATGAGTTTATTTAATCCGCGGTAGTCAATGCAAGGCCTTAACTCGCCATTCTTCTTTTTCACGAAAAAGAAACCAGCACCAGCAGGAGAGGTAGACTTGCGTATAATCCCTCTTTTAAGGGAGTCAACAATGTAATCCTCCATGGCCCTATTCTCCTCGCACGACAGTGGGTACGTGCGACCCCTGGGAGGTACTGCGCCCGGAGGCAAATCAATAGCGCAATCGTATGCTAGTGCTGGGGCAATGCGCAAGCCTCTCCCTTACTGAACACGTCACTGAATTCACGGTATTCAGCTGGCACGGAGGGAGAGGTACATAAAATCTTAACTGGATGCGTCACACAATGCTCCATGCAATACTCAGACCAAGACGTGATCTCACACTTCTTCCAATCAAACTGGGGATTGTGCAAATGTAACCATGGGAACCCCAGAATGACTGCATGATGAGGAGAATGGATTATCTGAAATCGTTGTTCCTCCTTGTGGAGGTCCCCAATAGTCATAGAAATAGGAATAGTTTCCATAGTTATCTGAGCTAGTTCTAACGGTCTGCCATCAATGGCTTCAATGTCTAAGGGAGATTCCCTCTTGACCAACGGAATATTATGAAACACAGCAAATGAATTATCCATGAAGTAACCGACTGTGCCGGAATCCACCAGGGCCAGAACCTAAACTGGCTGTTCTGCCCATGAAAATACCACCTGGATTGTGGTTTTCTGTGTACTTGGATCTAGGGACTGCTGAACACCACCTAGGGCCTGTCCCCCAAGGTACTCTAGGTGAGTTCGTTTCCCGGACGTACAGGACAGGTACGTAATAGGTGCCCAGCTTTGCCACAGTATAAACATAGGCCCTGCCTCCTGCGGTGTGCCCGTTCCTCCTTAGTAAGTTTGGTGAACCCGAGTTGCATTGCTTCACTGGACTCATGTAAACGATCAGGAGGCATGGGAGGCGAGGGAGACACTGGTGGGTTCGAAAAACTGTTTTGCCCACAATTTCTAGGCTGTGGCCTATGGTCTTTAGCCATACATCTCTCACGAATACGGGAGTCAATTAGGATGACATAATCATTGTACTCGTCCAGATCACTGGGTACTTCTCTCGCAGCTGTTTCATCTTTAATGTGGTCGGCAAGTCCTTGAGCAAAGGTTGCCACCAAAGCCTTATTATTCCACCCTACCTCTGCTGCCAATGTACGGAATTCTATGGCATAATCACCCACAGTACGATTGCCCTGTCGTATCTCCATCAATCGTTTGGCAGCAGAGGCAGCTCTACCAGGAACTTCAAATACTCTCCGGAACATTCGTACAAGCTCCCTGAAGTCCCTGGTGCAAGGTTTAGCATTTTCCCACAGTGGATTGGCACATTCCAAGGCTCTGCCCGTCAATAATGATATCATGAACCCGACCTTACTACGGTCATTAGGGAAGGCATGAGGGGTTAATTCCAGAAATATCTCCAATTGATTAATAAGCCCTCTGCACAGGGTGGGTTCGAGATTGTATCTGAGTGGTAGTGGGGCAGATGCCGTTAGCTCTTTAGCTGAGGAAACAGTAGTCAAGGATTGACTCTCCGGTGTCAAAACTGGGGAGACCACCGGATTCTGAATTGGTTTATCGAGGTGCACCATACGCTCAAGTAAGGTTTGAATGGCCAGTGCCAGCTGGTCCAAATGCTGCTCGTGTACATCCATCCTCCAGTGGATGTTCTGTGAATTTCCCTCACCTTTACTGTCTGAGGTCATTGCCCTTTCGTACAGTAACGGTTTGTTCAACACTCAGACACAGTGGTTTAGGATAAAACACAGTTTTATTGAAATCATAAATAATAAGAAAACCTTCACAGGCCCTGTAGTACTTCAGCAGAATAATACAGACAGAAGACAGGTTATTTGTGCATATGCCTACACAGTTACAGTATAAATAGAAAGTTCAGAGTGGTCTTATACTGACACAGTTCAGGCAGGAAAGGGTGAATACCCAGAGTGACAGTTCAGCATGGGTTAAAGTTCTCCAATAGGTGTAATCAGTCTCTGTGCAGAGAAGTCTGTGATGAGTTCTCTCTGCAACGCCCAGTATGGTAGAATAGCGCACGTAGGAGACTGCAGTGCAATAATGGAGACCTGAGCACTTGCACTCCACCAGAGCAGTAACTGAGACTAAGACACACTGCTGTAGCAGTCACGGAGGCAACACAAATGCTCTGCAAGAGCTTAACGGAAAGTCCAGCCAATGGCACACTGCCGTACCAGTAACGGAGGCAACACTGAGACTCTGCAGGAGCTTAACGGAAAGTTCAGCCAATGGCACACTGCCGTAGCAGTAACGGAGGCAACACTGAGACTCTGCAAGAGCTTAACGGAAGGTTCAGCCAATGGCACACTGCCGTAGCAGTAGCGGAGGCTACACTGAAACTCTGCAAGAGTTAACGGAGGGCTCAGCCAATGGCACACTGCCGTAGCAGTAACGAAGGCAACACAGAAGCTCTGCAAGAGTTAACGGAGGGCTCAGCCAATGGCACACTGCCGTAGCATTAACGGAGGCAACACGGAGGCTCTACAAGAGTTAACGGAGGACTCAGCCAATGGCACACTGCTGTAGCAGTAACGGAGGCAACACGGAGGCTCTGCAAGAGTTAACGGAGGACACAGCAACTATCTCACTGCTGTAGCAGTAATGGATACTTGGCTCCAGGCACAGCGGAAGTCAGAATGTCGCCCAAGCGACACAGTGAACACTGGAACAGGAAAACCAGGTCGAGTCACGGAGCAGGAATGTCAGCCAAGCCGGGTCGGATCACGGAGCGGGAACGTCAGCCAGGTCGGGTCGAATCACAGAGCAGGAACGTCACACAAGCCAGGTCAGATCACGGAGCAGGAATGTCAGCCAGGCCGGGTCGAATCACAGGAGCAGGAGACAAGAAGCAGAGTAGTCAAACAAGCCAAGTCGGTACTCTGGAATCCACGAAGCTCAAGAAGGCACTGGTACAGGAACACCACGAAAGGGCATCAGCCAGAGCCCAGTATATAAAGGCCATACTGGGCGGGCCAAACGTAGATCAACCAATGGGAACACTGATTAGCAAAAACTGACAGAAAGCAACACAGGGAGCACGGACACCGTTATACTGAGAAAGACTGAAGGATTGCCAATAATCAATACTAATGGAAAAGGATTGCGGGCAAGGCTTAAGGATTTGTTGTACTTTTTTCAAATTGTAAAATAGTGTGGCATTTCTGACTACTTGTCCAGAGATGTTACTTCAGATCTATCTTAGAGCAAACAACCAGTTTACAATATAACAGATCTTAAAATTCGAGATTCTCACCCCCCCCCCTTTCTTTAGAGGCCTCATACAAAACAACACAAAATCAGTCATAAGTCTGTGTAGGCCATTAAAAAAATCAATTGGACATCAGAATGGGGATCATTTATAAGAGATAAAGAACTTTTGACAACACCACCATTTTAATTATGTTGACTCTGTAGAACAGAGAAATAAATAACTTATGTCTAACATCCATATCTTGCATAATCGATTCTAGCAGAGGCAACATAATGGTGAAAAGCTTCTTGGGGTCAGGTGAGACAAAAACACCCAAATATTTGATCTGTCAACAGTTCCAGGGTTATTGAAATATCTTTCTGAACTCTGCTAATGCCTTAGAGGGGAACTTTGATGTTGAGGGTTTCCAATTTGGAAACATTTATTTGGGATTGGGATGTCACGCAATAGGTCTGGTGTAGGGAAACCTATTTTGCAATGAAAGTGGCCCTCTCAGTTACAAATGTCAGATTATCATCTGCAAAGGCGTCACCTTCACCTACCACTGTCCATTCTTATACCTGAGAGTTGTTTGGAGACATGTATATGATTTAGTAGGAGAAGGAGGTTAGAATAAATTTGACAGAGGCGAGATGACATCCCTGATTTGTGCCATTGGTGATGAAGAATGAATCTAAAAGTATGTCATTGGTTCGAACTCTCTCTGAAGGAGTAGAAAAGAGAGATAATACTTGGAAGGACCTTACCCTGTTCTTCTCAAAGTGCCCTCTATGTATTCCCATCTAAATCTGTCAAAACCCTTTTTGGCATCCATAAACTGGAGCAAGGTGGGAGAGCCACTGCGGAGGGTGTGTTGTATAATCTGTATTTCTAAAAGAACATATAATAGATTTAACCAAATTATTGTATGGACTTTGCTCTTTCTATATTAAACAATGGTTTGGTGTTAAAAACATGTTGCCATACATGTCTGTCTCACAGATTTCTTCCATTGTTATAATAGGTAGGGAACAATACATAGGGAAGGCCCAAAGACAACTATCTGTTAGTGATCATTACCAAGAACTGAGTGTAAACGTATAGACTACTAAGCAAGAGGTGTCTTTTGGTCTGGGATTATTAATAAAGAACTGTGTGACTTTCTTTTCACTCATCATCCCCTCACTCTTTTATTTTACTTATAATCAAAGGTCCACATAGACCTAACCCCCCCTCCCCAGGGAGGCCCATTGTGTCAGGGTGGGATCTGTACTTGAGCCATTAGGTAAATTTGTCGTCTCATTTCTACAACCCTTGTCCTGTGAATATCTATTTGTTTACAGGACACCTCTGACCTATTAAATATGTTAGTTTCAGCAATATCAGAGAATGATCACCTATATGCACTATTGATGTCTTGAGTTTATACTCTTCCCTACTGCACAGAGGAGGGATGGAATATACTGAGGAACAACTCTTTCTACTGAGTGGTCCAGTCAGACTCTAGTCTTTATTGCCAGCTTCTTGGGATAATATTGACATGGAATTACTTCAATATGGGTGTGTCCATGACCCCAACATCATTTTTATGAATAAACTCAGAAAGCCATGTTTATTGAAAACCCTCCATAATGACAAAATCGCAGATATTTCTGCTTTGTGAGTGACATTCTGTTTTACATGGAGTGGACTGTGAGTGAATTTTATGACATGTTGACTGAAGCAAACATAATGCACTGCATAGTAAAGTTCACATGTACATGTAGTCCCAAAGAAAGTAACTATCTTGGTGTTTTGACAGATTGTGAATAATGGAAGCAAATTGCAAACCAATCTGTATATTAAATTTGCAGAAATGCATACTGTTTTCACAACCCTAACATCATGAAAAGTACCCTTAAAAGCCAATTCCTCAGAGTTTGTCACACAACACCAAGCTATGATAAATTTATGGTAGTCTCAGACAACTGATATAAGAATACCTCCCTGACTGGCATTAGAGATTAAGTTGCTAGACTCAAAAGGGGCAACTTGCTAGCATCCCAGGAGAAGACCAACCAGACACAGACAAATGTATTCCCTTTGTTTTGAACTATTATGAAAATCAAGGAACGTGCACAACGCTGTCATGAAATATTGGCCACTTTTGGGATTAGACATATTGTATGGAAACATGTTTAATATCATAAAACAGTTGTTTCTTTATAGAAAGGGCAAAGTTCTGTCCAGCTATTGCAATTAGCACTCTTTTATTGAAACTGAAGCTGAAGACCAACACTAGCACCCTTAGCTGAATTGAAATATATACAATTTGTTATAAGAATGATATTTTGCTGCATTTGTAAACCTTTTACTGTCAGAGGAGCCTAGAAAACAATTCTGACTTTTTAAATTATTTTATTATTTTTTTATTATTAGCAAAAATGCAAATTCTTTGGCTGCCATGTGTCCCTGTGCCAGTGGCAGGTTGCAGCAGACAATAACTTTTCTCCTTATATTCAAATATTAATTGTTACTGGATAGAAGAGAAATGCCAAAGTCAAATAGAAATAAATTAGATTAGTAAAGATAAATAGCTAAGCTGATATATTCTCAGCAGTGTGCTAAAATTTTAGTTTGTTTTCACCACATGTAACACTCCAAACAAACCAGCAATTCATATTTATTTGATTTTGATCAGTTACTCCCAACAGGTCAATAAGGATAAAATAAACTATTTTCTATTCCATTGCTATGCCAGCTGACAAGAAAGACTGCACAGTAGCAAACACATGTCCTGGATGCCAGTTAATCAACATATTGACCTGACATAGAGACACATCTATTTCTGCTAAGCTGCAGTCAGATTTTAGGTGTTGTATACTGAGACCTCCTGCATCTAAACAAGGTCATTATATTCAGTGGTGTTTCTACTGAAATAAAAAAATACAAAACTGACACTCCTTTAATCAGGAATGGTTTTGTTCTGCTGTTTGATGTCAATTTGAGGACTCATAATCCCAGACGTGTCATGCTCAGTTAGCGAATAACAGATTGTCAAAAAAATCAATAAATCTTCTTGCCATTAACTGCTGTGCAGAGCTGCCATGCTAAAGCAGATACACAGTCTATAATTCAAGATGATGAGTGGGGCTGGCGGCAACCTCCTGGACTTTGCGTGCCAGCAGGGGGCTGCAAACACAGTGGAGCTGGATCATTGCCTGTATGATTATTGAACTGATACACCTTGATATTCTGTAGCCTGGTATGTGTCAAATATATCACATAAGAAATCTATGGACTTTATTCCTAAAAATTACATTTTTTATAATGTCATTTGGTCAGTGAAACAGCATCTTTCCTTCACCAACTTCATGAAAGGTTTGTGAATTTATTGTTTTGATAATATGGAGTCGTGCAATTCCATAACTACAAGACCAATTCAATTATTTCTAATTTGAATAGGTTAAGATATAAGTCTATAAAGCTGCAAATGTGATGATTCATACCAAGTGTCAAAGTTATACAAAAATAATATTTAGATATAAGGTGTGCTTTACCCATTGGTCAATGTTTGCAATCAGCAAATGTCTTTTAAATTCCTTTCAGGTTTATATGGAGGCTGCCAACATTCCACTAGCATAGAGTCACAGCTCTTTGTAAGGTGTTGGTCATGCACATCTTCCACTCTATGAAAAATGACAAAAATAAGAAGACATGCAGAGTCACTCTAGGTACAGTATCAGCAGTGGTTCTTGAGATATCATATATAACATGGTTCTGATGAAATACTACACACATATTCCAGTGGCACAATCCAGTCTGAAAGAACAGTCAACAATTTGAAAAACATAAACCAAATACATTTCATGAAACGTCTAGCATTTCTTTAGTGGTAGTCCTCTCATATTCCTAATCTCGGAAATACCCCTGGCCAGTTTTTTTATTAGATAGAAAAGGCAACTGCATACAACTGGGCAACTCTGTATGAAACTGGCATTGAAAATGATCTTGGAAATATCGAAAGTTAATGAAATGAAATTAAGATCTTAACGTGAACTTCGTTAAGGCATCCATTAACCAAAGTTCCAAATTTCAAAGCCTGGCTTATGCATGGGGTTTGTTTTCTACCGGCCCCTTATGGAGGAAGAACAGAGGTAGGAGAGTAAAAAAGTACATGTGTATGTGTGCGTTTGTGTGTTTGTTACCTTTTTATATATATCTATATTTCCACCCATAAATAATACTCCAAACTACTGCAAAAAGTACCTCAATAACCTCAAGAAACTTGTCAAAATCTACAAACCCCCTTTGTAAAGTATGTAGATAAAGATTTCACTCTGAATTAGCAAAGAGACAGGCCCTCTGGGTGAAGGAAGAATACTAGACACAGATCAGAGAACCTCATGCAAGAGTCCTGGCAGATAGTGGAGTGTAGCTTGAGTGCATAGAAGTAACTTAGTATAATACACACTGGAACACAGAAAATGTGTAAAACAGCTAGTAACCATTTACTTGTACCTAGTATAGGAAACAGAACTGAAATGGAGCAGGAGCTATCCAAAAATATTCTAACCTATAAAGACATCAAAGACAATGCTGCAAGAGCAGATGATTCTAGGGAATGGAGTTGTGTAGGAATGGTCAAATAATAATAAGCAGGAAGCTGTTAGGGTGAACAGTTGACCAATTGGTCATGGCAAACAACAATGCTCATGATTGTACGTAATCTTAAGTAGGCCTCAAAAAGCTGAGAAGCATAACTTACCATGAAGTGGTTGAGTAAATAGTACTCAAAAGATACAGCTTTTAGCACGTAACAGCAGTGGTTGTATTTAATCTGATAATTGCTAGGCTGGCAGAAGACAGTTGCAGTGGTTGGTAGCAGTGATCATTTTACAAGGCAAGGGTCATCTTGCAAGCTGCACACAGCAGTGTTTGCTACTGAACACTGGAAGGGTGGTTTAGTAGGTGGCAGACACAGCAATGATAATTTGACTAGGCAGGGATTGTTTGGCAGAATATACACATACTAGTCAGTGATAACAAGTTGCACATACACTGAAGCTCTTCTGTAGCAGCTTCATAAAGGCCATGGGAGTGTTACCAGATGAAATAAAAGAAGAACAGTTAAGTAAAGAGCAGGAATGAGAGGACCTGGTTCTCACACCAGAAAACCATCAAACTGTCTTACAAAAAATGTAAGTGCACAAATATTTAGAATACTAAAGTATAATTTAACATCAAGCTACACTACAACTGAAGGAAAAAAAAATTGTGAAAAATACCAATATGGAGCCACTGAATGGGGGAGGAAATGTAGGGCTATGACCAGAAGTGTCCGTATGCCATGCCTTAAAAGGATAGTAATGTTTCACAATAAAAGCAGCTCCAATTAGTCATCATAGTATTTGGGCCATAGAGAGTGTCATTTCAATACTGTCAGAGTTGTAGATCAAGAGTAATTGAATGATAAAGTATTCCCCTCCCACCCCTTTTACTGATGTAACACTGCTCACCTCAGAGCAGCAAGTCTGTCCAGATAGCAGCAAGGGACAATCTTCAGTGAGCATAAGGAAAAACCTGAAATACCTGTCAAGGGGGGCAGGGTTTTCCTTATGCTCACAGTAACAAGGTTGTCTTTGTTGTGAGCTGTCTTGACCCAGGACCAGATTCCACATCTGAGGGGAGGTGGCTTATACCAGGTAAAAGAGGCGGGAGGGGGATTCTTTATCAATCAATTACTCTTGAACTACAACTCTTTTTTGTGAAACATTACTATCCCTTTAAGTAATCTATCAATCTAAATGTCTAAAAGAAATTACTACCTAAATAAAAAATACAAAATATACGTGATTTTGAAAGCTCTTCCAAAATCATCAATGTTGTTTTTTAAAAAACACGAATGCCAGAGGAGATCATAAGAATGATACATACACATCACAACTAATAAAACATAGATGTACAAGGTATTTATAAAGTGCTGTGGTATCAACACGACTTTCAGATTAGAATGGACATTCATGTGATTTTTCAGATCTATTCAGATTCTCTTCTAAGGCTTCTTTCACATGGGAAACAGAACTGTAACAGCCCCCTATTACAGTTATGATGCCTGTGGTGTGAGATCACCTTTCTCCTGAGTTCCACTGAATATCTGGACTCAGGAGAAGAGTGTCTGAAGGCCAGTCCAAGTGTGCTCCAGATGAATATTGAGTTGGCCATTAATTGCAGGTATGTATGTATGTATGTATGTATCTTTATTTATATAGCACCATACATGTACACAGTGCTTAACAGAAGTTGAAATAATACAATACAAAGAGCATTAAGCTAAAGTGCAATCATTGCATTATTTTGGGGGGAAGTGCAGCAAGGGAATCATACACTTGGAAAGGAAACCTGCACCAAGGAGCTTACAATCTAATTACAGTTCATGATGACATACAGAGACAGTAGGATGATGATTTTAAGTGCAAGTACAAGGTGTGGTGAAGGAAGTGCAGAAGGATTCTGATGTCACTATCGTTGTGCAAGGAGGAGGAATTGATATACTGCTATTGAGATGCCTCCTAGAGCAGGTGGCTTTTGAGGAGATGCTTGATTGTGGATGATTGGTGAATGGTGATAGGGAGGGCATTCCAGAGTCGAGGGTCAGCCAGTGAAAACGCTTGTAGCCGAGAGATGGCTCGAGTCGTGTAGTGAGAGGACAGGATGAACCCTTGGGAAGACCGTAGGGGAAGGGAAGGGGTGTAGAGGGAGAAAAGAGCAGAAATGCAAGAGGGTGCTGAAGAACACAGAGACTTACAGGAGAGGAGGATAATCTTGTAAGAAATACAATACTTTATAGGTAGCCAATTGAGGGATTTCAGGAGGAGATGAGAGAGAAGGTATCTGGGAGCAAATGTGGTGATTCTTGCGGTTGAATTGATAACAGATCGAAGTGGAGAAATATGAGAAGCAGGAAGACCAGAGAGTAGAATGTTACAGTAGTCAAGTCTGGATAGAATGAGTGCCTGAGTTTTTGCAGTTGACATGCAGAGGAAAGGACGTATTTTGGCAATATTTTTTAGGAACAAACGACATGTTCTGGTGACAGCTTGGATATGGGGGGAGAAAGTGAGTTCATGGGAAACGTATGCCTGCAGCCCCATAGACAGCCATGTAGACCTTCTTTGCTGCATCTTTACTGCATTTCAGTATGGATACATTAAAGGGATAGTAACACTTCGTTTTAACTTTATTTTATTTTGTAAGCTTTAAAAAAACATGAAGAATGATATAAGTCTTATCTCTCAAACCTTTATGGTTTATGAGATATTCACAAGCAAAGTTTCCCCCTCCCTCCCCTTTTACCTAGTGTAAGCCATCTCTTCTCAGATGTGAGTCTGGTTGTAAGACCAGACAGATAACAGCAGGGGACAATTTTCTTTGTATGAAAACAATGAAAGCCCTTCCCCCCTTGACAAGTTTTTCAGCTTTTTCCCTTATCTTAATTGAAGATTGTCCCTCTCTGCAGTCTACCTGGGCACCTTCCTTCTGCTCTGGTTGAACGGGGGGGGATACTTTGCTTGTGAATATGTCTTAAACCATAAAGGTTTGGGAGATAAGACTTATATTGTTCTTCATGTTATTTTAATGCCTACAAAATAAAATAAAGTTAAAACGAAGTATTACTATCCCTTTAAAGGTGCAGTATGCTGTACTTTGATGAATTTATGCAAGACAATAGTCCTCAGTGTGAAAAGCAGCAAAGTCAAGCATTTCAAAATGGATGACATCACTATTACAAAATCACTGTATTGGATCACTTGTGCAAAGGGACCTAAGAAGTTTTAAGTGGATTAGAACTGCTACTACTTTCAATTTTATCTATTGCATTTCTAAATATATGGACTGTTTGTTGTATAACTTCAAGAGCAGAATGGAAGCTGAATGCTAACTTTATAAAAACCTCTTCCAGAAATAAATACTGCTTTTACGATGTCCTGAGCTATAAAGTAAAATCATGCTAAAATGTTATTTCCTGATTAAAAAAAAATAATAATATTGATGTTATTTATGTAATTTAAGGTGCAATAAAATTCCCTAAATTTAATGGTAGCTGTTAACCATTGAAATACAAGAGCACTTCCCAGTGATTTGCTTCCTAATGTACCCGAGACCTCTCTAGCATTCAAGTGGTTAAAAGCCCCATTAAAATCATAAGGAATGTTCATTTCTCCTCTGAGGTGCAGGTGCTTTCATTCCGAATTGCATCTCTGTAGCATATTGAATAGAACCTTACATTTTTAGCTGCATTCAATACTGTTCTATGTATGCATATGACATAAAGCTGAATTAGGATGTCATTCTGTCACTGACAGATCATTTAACATCTTGGAAGGTTCTGTTTTCACACCACTCAAGATTTCACAAGGGAATAACATGTAGGCTCCTTCCTGCCAGAACCATTTTTCACCCAATTTACTTTCAAATGATGACTAACCTCAGGTCTTCCCACTGAGAGGGGTTTAAGCTATGATTAATGAGAAGTGTTTTTCCATCCCCACTAGAGGAAAGGCCCATCTGTAGGCACAGGTAAGATGGATTGGCCTACCAGAAGACAGTGCCTGTGTGTGTCAGTTTGCCTTAGGTTAAAGGATTTCTCAGGCCAGATGAAAGATCTGTCACCAAGGCAGACAACAGTACTACTCAAATGCTAATTCAGTAAATTATGAGCGATACTTAAGATGATTATGAATGATGAGTTCACTTTGTATTTATTTTTCTCACAATATTATTCACAAGCTGGAGCTGTATTGTAAATGTTAAGGCTGTTTAATTCAATTAATTGAAGGGATACAGGCACAGCTCCTGTTATTTTGCTTTGCAGATAAATGTATGGCTACTTCATTCACCAGAAGCAGTTTTTTCAGATGTCAAAAACCTCAAATTTAAAGCATGATAACTTTTTTGCATAAATATAGGTCACAATTTATTCAAATAACTGGAAATGTATAATATTATAATTTATTAGGCTCCACAGCATACTTGATGTTTGTAAAAATAGGAGTACTTGCAGCATACACTTTGCAGCTATAGAGATGTACTATATTCTGTACTTGGGAAAGACCAGGGGAGAGCAACATCAGTCCTCAAAAGCAGTATAATGTATGTATTATAGGGCAAGTGTAGTCCCACTGCTGAAAATGGTACATTCAATAATTTACAGAATTGCTCTCTATGGATAGTTATAGGTGGATGCCTATAGCTTGCCACAGACTGAAAATTCAGTTTTTTTGGTCTGATCTCCAGGTTTGAGCTAAAAAAACTTTTGACTGAAATGGGATTACACCTTGTTTTATTTAGCAGAATTTTTTCATAACGAAAACTTTTGAGATAAATAAATCAGAGGACCCCACCCAACTGCAGTTTTGTAAGCATTGTAATCCATTCAATTACTTGTGATATGAACAGCTAACAGCAGTTTTAAAAGGAGAATGGTCTTTAATAATTAGCCCATTGAGAACAACGGAACAGCTCTACCAAGGGTCCATTCAATCCTCTGCAGTTAGTGGAAATGTATGATAAACTGATACATGTACCAGATGAAATTCTGCACCCAGTTTTTCTCGCTGTACAGTAAACAACTGTACTTATGGCTGGTTAGCATCCCCTTGTTCCTAACCCTATGGGTTCCAGAGGGGTAGACAATCCATTGCGAAGCAATGGGTAGTCTACTCCTCCAGTACACAGAAGGTTAATGGGATAGTAATGGGTCATCCTTTGTATAACAGACAGTGCAGTTTCAACTCCTGTCATACCTTCCCACAGGCATCCATGGCATGACCTATCATGGAACAGAGGAATGTCGAAGTGACTCTGGTGAAACACTGACTACACTTCCATGAAGCGCACAACTTGCTGTTCCCTAGTGCTAGCGTTTATTCAATGTAAAACTTGATGTTGTTAGCAACCTCTGAAAATACTTTCACATATTCAAAAACTGCTCAAGTAGATGTGTGAGTCACCTAAGATCTAACAGGAAAAAAATGTACAGCAATACTGCTCTTCTTCAGAGTTCAAACACCTCTTGGAGAACGTATGAGTAGCTCAAGCTGTTTTTTTTCACTAGGCTGTTTTTATGTTAAACGTACCCTTTTGGGTACTTCTAAAAACTAGGGGTAGGTGAAAGGTGTGATAAATTTAGTGAAAACGTGCCAATTTTTCACTTTTCCCGCTTTTCCCCAGATACCATTTGTTTGGGTGTGTATTGGTAAGCAACTTTGAACCAGTTTTGGCTTCTCTTTACCTCTTTCTTTTGAACAAAAACGACTAGGGGCTAGAGTATTCTTAATAGTGTTAGATTGTTTATAGGCTATCGTAGGCTTCTTAGAAAGTGAGTTCTTTAAAAGGGGATTGCTTAATAAAATAGTCCAGTGTTTGTCAAAAATATTGTATATTTCACGAGATGCGTTGTTAAACTTTGTGATAAACAGTGGGCTAACTGAAAATGTTCTTAAGTCTTCTTTTTTTTTTGACACGGTGATAGTTGTATCAAATGCACTTGCCTTCACATAAGAATCTCTTATGAGTTCATGTGGGTATGACTTAGCTTTAAATCTGGGGAAATCTACAAATGAAAAGGATTTGGGAGTAATGGTAGACAATAGACTTAGCAGTAGCATGCAGTGCCAACTGGCAGCTGCAAAGGCCAATAAGATATTGGCATGTATTAAAAGGGGTATTGACTCAAGGGAGGAAGATATAATTATGCCTCTTTACAGGTCCATGGTAAGACCCCACTTAGAATATGCTGTTCAATTCTGGCCGCCCTTTCTGAAAAAGGACATTATGGAACTAGAAAGAGTGCAGAGGAGGGCTACAAAACTAGTAAGGGGAATGGAAAGTTTTAGTTATGAAGAGAGGCTAGAAAAGTTAAACTTGTACACACTAGAGAAACGGCGTCTTAGAGGGGATATGATAACACTATATAAATACGTTAAGGGCCCATACAAAGGGCTTTCCAAAGACCTGTTCATTAACAGAACAGTACACAGGACAAGGGGCCACCCGCTTAGACTTGAGGAAAGGAGATTTAATCTACAACAGCGGAAGGGTTTCTTTACAGTAAGGACAATAAAGGTATGGAATTCACTGCCTGAGGAGGTGGTGCTATCGAAAACATTAGATGTCTTTAAAAGGGGCCTGGATACTTATTTAAAAGAGCATAACATAGAGGGCTATGTACGTTAGTATTGGGATGAATATTTAGTTGGGGCTTGTTGATCCAGGGAGAAATCTGATTGCCATTTGGAATCAAGAAGGAATTTTTTTCCCCCCATTCAAGGCAGAATTTTAAATTGCTAATTGAGGGGGGGGGGGGGGTTTGCCTTCTTTTGGATCAACGATGGTAAACAGGAATAGGAAAAGGTTGAACTAGATGGACGCAAGTCTTTTTTCGACCTAAATTACTATGTTACTATGTTACTATGCAAATCAGCTAAACTAGTGAAATCCTGTTTGCTTCTGCCATGTTGACTATATGGAATATATTTGAGCCACTTCGGATGGTGGCAGCTGTGGAAATCTAAGTAGCAATTTTTATCAACTGCTTTGAAGTAGGTTTTTGTTGTTATAGTCTCTCCCAGTTTTCCCACCAACTCTAGGTCCAGAAATCTAATAATTTCATTTGAAGTGGTAGAAGTTAAAACCATATTCCATTGATTGCTATTCAAATGTTCAACAAAGAGAGGTATCAATTCCATCTCACCATGCCAAATGACAATGATATTGTCTATGTATCAGCGATAGAACATAAGTTTGCACCAAAGTGGTTATTGCTATAGATATTGCTTTCCTCAATAAACCCCATAAAGAGATTAGCGCAACTTGCCACAAACTTGGTGCTCATCGTGCTACGTTTGACTTGAACAAAAATTGACTGTCAAATTAGAAAAAATTGTGGGCTAAAATAAATGTGATTGCGTTGAAGAGAAAATTCACCTCAGTTGATGGCATTAATTCATCCTGTACTAGAAAATGTTTAGCTGCCAATAATCCCCTACATGGGGAATATTTGAATACAATTATGTAATATCAAGAGTAATCCAACAAAAGTCTTCGGACCAGGTGAATTCTCTACAACGCAATCAAAAGAGAAGAGTCACGTAGGTGTGACGGAAGTGATAAAATCAATCTTTGGATAAAAAAAAATCTACATAGGTAGATAAATGGGAGGTAATAGAATTGGTCCCAGAGATTATAGGTCTACCGGGAGGGGACAATAAAGTCTTATGGACTTTAGGCAGGTGATAATAAATTGCTACTCTCAGTTGATGAACATAAAGAAATTATTTCTCTTTTTCATCTAAGATATTATCACAATAGGCTTGTTCAACTAACAAATAGTGATGAGCGAGCGTGCTCGGCCGATGCTCGGATCGGCTCGAGCATCGCTCTGCTCGGCACATGGCGGTACTCGTCGAGTACCGCCATGTGCTCTCCCGCCATGTTCGGGTGGCGGGGATCTGTGCCGGAAGAGGCACAGATCCGAAGACGCTCCGCTGGACCACCAGGGACTGGAGGTACGGGGGCATTGCGGAGATGAAGGGGGCATTGCGGAGATGAAGGGGGACATTGTGGAAGAGGGGCATAGACTCTATGCCCCTCTTCCACAATGTCCCCCTTCATCTCCGCTATGCCCGTCTTCCACAATGTCCCCCTTCATCTCCGCTATGCCCCTCTTCCACAATGTGCCCCTTCATCTCCGCTATGCCCCTCTTCCACAATGTCCCCCTTCATCTCCTCTATGGCATAGAGGAGATGAAGGGGGACATTGTGGAAGAGGGGCATAGCGGAGATGAAGGGGCACATTGTGGAAGAGGGGCATAGCGGAGATGAAGGGGCACATTGTGGAAGAGGGGCATAGCGGAGATGAAGGGGGACATTGCGGAGATGAAGGGGGCATTTGGAGATGAAGGGGGCATAGCGGAGATGAAGGGGGCATTGACCAGGCACCCTCCCCTCATCAGAGCAGGGGGTGCCTGGTGTCGCCCCATTCATTTCAATGGGGCTCGGGTGCTCGGCCGAGCACTCGAGCCTCAGGGGGTGCTCGGTCAGAGCACCCGAGCACCCGAGCATCGGGGTGCTCGCTCAACACTACTAACAAACTAAAATTATTAATGAACTTCATTATTGGGTCTCCTTTCAAAGTGACATAATAAGTTAGATTGTTTAAAATATGATATGTTTCTTTTAGATAATCTACCGTGTCTTGAATCTTGGAAATCATTAAAGGGATAGTAATGTTTCATAATAAAAGCAGCTCTAATTAATCATCATAGTATTTGGACTTTGGAGAGTGTTATTTCAATTCTGTCAGAGTTGTAGTTTAGGAGTAATTCAATGATAAAGTATCCCCCTCCCGCCCCTTTTACTCATGTAACACTGCTCAGCCAGATCAGAAGGGAGGTGCCCAGGTAGACTGCAGAGAGGGACAATCTTCAATTAAGATAAGGGAAAAACCTGAAAAACTTGTCAAGGGGGGAAGGGTTTTCCCTGTTTTCATAGAAAGAAGATTATCCCCTCCTGTTATCTGTCTGGTCTTACAACCAGATTCCACATCTGAGAAGAGGTGGCTTACACTAGGTAAAAGGGGCAGGAGGGGAAACTTTGCTTGTGAATATCTCTCAAGCCATAAAGGTTTGAGAGATAAGACTTATATCGTTCTTCATGTTTTTTTTAATGCCTACAAAATAAAATAAAGATAAAACTAAGTATTACTATCCATTTAAGTCTCCACATAGTTGCCCATAGATCGTGTGGGAAAGAATTTTGATTTAAGTCTTAATCCCCTTAATCTGTATGTGTGTTGATTACTGTAGTGATTTCTTGACCTAAATCATTCAACACAGGTACATTAGTTACCAAAGGAATATAATCAGGAGAAGATTTTAATGCCTTATTAGCAAAATATCTCCGCAAACATAGCTTGCGAATAAACTCATTTACATCTACAAATATCTGAAACAGGTTAAAATTTGCTGTTGGCAAAAATGACAATCCCCTAGCCAAAAGAAATTTCTCATTCTCACTCAATTGATGTTTAGAAAGATTAATGATATTCAAACTCTCTGTTTGTTGTCCTCTAATCTGTTTTTTTTTTAATTGCGCCCATGTCCTCTATGTACCCTCGGTTTAGTCTTGTGCGATTCATCTTCTCTTAATGGGGGAAAGCGACTATGATCCCACTGCATGGGGAAGAAGATGAAGAGGCAATCGACTGAACCTTTGGATTAGTATTATTACTACAATGTATCTTTCAGAATCTTCTACAGGCTCAGTCTGTATCGGTACCACATTTATGTTCATACTTATAATAGGATTTAAAGTACTATGATTACTAGTGTTCTCTCTATTCCAGGGGAGGCAAAGTTCATCCCTACAGCTATATCTGTACCACAAATCTTTATCATCTATTGACCTCTGGTGGCATTTGTATAAAAACATAATTTCAGCATCAAAAACACCCTGGTCCGGATACACTAACGGTTGAGGCTGTGGCAATATGATCTTGTTGATGTTTTCAAAATACTTCACACATCGACATATTCACTAAAAGTCTCGGATGCAAAGGGAGGGGTGGAGAAGGTCCCTATTAGCATACAGGATTGTCAAAGTGCTGTCCATGTGGAAGGGATGTCCTCCCTTCACACATCACCAACAATACGACAATTCTGAAGTTTAACAGCACAACATGTATAATATATGATACATAGCTAAGGGGTTAATTGTGTAGTGCTTGGAGTACTAGTTATTTTTTTTTATCTTAGCCCTTTGACTGCCACAGGGGTGAGCAATGAACATCCCTATGGCACTCAATGCTGGCCATGGTGCTGAAAGAATTCTGTTAACTCCCCTACTGACTAAGTAGGGAAGCAGAGAGAATGCTGTTAAACTTCAGAATTGTCATAATTGTGGTGATGACATTAGGAAAGTACAGGAAGATACCAACTTTTCCAACCTCAGGTAGGTGAAGTTGAGACTGTGAACTCTGACAGCAGTGGCTGCTATCGGAGTTTAGTGAATGTGTTGAAGTGCTATATTAACATCTCAACACACCCCCTTGCATACCAACTGTCTCATTATTCAGCATTTCCATATGGAAATAGGCCATTGTCGATGTGATGAATGAAAATTCGTAAACCTGTCGCATGGATGTCGATTTGAGCATATTTTTGTTGGAGTGATGGTAATGTGATGTCATAGACACTATTGATGTGTCTTCGACACTGCTCCAACAGGACATTTTCAGCCTTCTTCAAACTTTAGTGAATCTAGGCCCCTATTTGACCAATGAAACTATTTGCTTCTTGGTGCATAGTGATGGCTACTGAGTGTCACGATACCTTCGGATGGTGAGTCGGGTGCAAGGCTGTCCTGGTCGTTCTATGTGCCCGCACTTCCACCAGCCATTCTGCTTGCCTTGGGTCCGGGTGCTATCTGAGCCACAGGGGCTGTGTCGGCCGTGTTCAGCGGTCCCGTGGTCTCTTCCAGAAACTCCGACGGATGGCTCTGAGCACGCTCGCTCACCCATGCTGAGTTCTGGGTCTGCCGTCCTGGTCCTATTGGCTGGGAGGTGCTAGGCAGCTCCACCTCCAGTCTAAGAGTATTTATAGTCTGGAAGTTCCATTACTCATTTGCCCTTATGTGATATTAGCTCCAGTTCTAGTGTGCTCTCCTTGTATTGACCTAGGCTTGTCTGACTACCCCTGGTGTCTGATCTCTGCTTGTCCTGTACCTCGCTGTCTTCTGGCTTCCTGACCTTTGGTTTGGCTGACTACGATCCTGGTTCTTGTCCCCTGGCCTGTCTGACTATGATCCTGGTTCCTGACTCCGGCCTGGCTGACTATGATCCTGGTTCCTGACTCCGGCCTGGCTGAGTGGTGGTGCAGATGTTAATATACTGCTGCCTGGAATAGGGATCTCTGCTACAATTAACCCCCTCTAATATATACCAAAAATAACAAAAAACAATCTGGCACTGTATATATAGATGGAAAAATCTCCTACTACAAGTGTAATACTATACAGTTTGAATAAAAACAAGACTTTATTTTGCCATTCTATAATGCATCCACAACAGAAAAATATTAAAGTCTTAATCAACTTAATCGAGCTGTTAAGATAATAAAAATAAATGATGGGATAAAATACAATCATGTGTACAAACCCAAAATATCTCTTTGGTGCCACCAGTTCGTATCCCAAACAACGCTATAGGTATAGTAATATGAATAAACAAATATATATCTATTATATATGCCCTAGATGTTTACACAATATATCACATTCTTTAAGTAATTTATAGAATCTTAACACTTTAGAATGCGATCATATAGTATGTTACTTCATATAATTTGCAAATTGTGTGTCTCCTCCATCTTACAGCATCTGTATTCACGGACAGTACAGCAGGTCAAACTTGGAAACCATAAGACATTACCATCGTGCAGACAAGAAAGCATGCAGTCAGACGATTAAAAATCCGAAAAAAGACCACTCTGCAATTGCTTACCAAAAAGCAGTCCCTATCAGCCTAAAAAATGGCTCCAAATTTAAAATGAGTATATTGCCGTCTCCCCAGCCCTATCCTCAGTACAAAGGAAAACCACAGCCAAATGCAAAACAAAAACACTATGTGTCAAAATAGTGGCAATCTGTATAAAACATCCATCTATATTACAACACATGCCAAGGTTCACGCTCAAGCACCTAAATAAAACACTTTTGAGATATAAGCTTGCCTCATTGAATTTCACTTTTAAAATTCAAAAATAAAAATAAGAAATAAAAAAATAATAATAACAAATAACTGCCTATAAACAATTGATCATCAAAATATATAAAAAATATGAAAATATAATAACAATAAAGTTCCGTTATGGTATCCAGCTGTAATGTTCCTATTCTTATATATAAATCTTATTTTCCCAATGTTTATGGTTCTTTGACATAATAAAGTAATCTATTCAGTTATCTGGAAATGCCCCATATATGCAATGAATGTTGCCATGTATCTTATTTGTAACATACATCACTTATCTTATGGTGTTAGCAATTGTATACACTCACAGTTCCCCACAAGTTTTCTGGTCTCCGGGACACTCATATCACACTCAAAGGTCTCGTTATCGTTGGTACTGTTCGGGTCTCCGGGACTCTCTTGTCACACTTTACCGTTATTATTATTCGGGTCTTCTTGACCACAGAGTATTGTGTATACTTTGTGAGTTGATTTCAACATGTTTTTCGTCTTACTGCGCTGTTTCAGATATGGCCTCAGCATTTCCTTTGTGCACTTTTTCTTCTGATCTTAAGATCGCTTTTTAGCATATTACACAATGAACAAGTTATAGTAGCATAAGACCTAATTGTAACAGTCCTCCTCCAATTTGTTTCAGGATCCTCCCGATCCCTTCCTCAGGGAGAAAAATGTATATATTACACACTTCCCTTCTCTACATCTTATATAAATGGATCAAAAAACACGTGTATAGAGTTTTCTCTAATTAAAGGTGAAATTAATATCCTTAAAGGAATAGTAATGTTTCATAATAAAAGCAGCTTTAATTAATTATCATAGTATTTGTACCTTGGAGAGTGTTATTTCAATTCTGTCAGAGATTGTCCCCTGCTGTTATCTGTCTGGTCTAGCAACCAGATTCCACATCTGAGAAGAGATGGCTTACACTAGGTAAAAGGGGAGGGAGGGGAATTAGACTCTGAACTACTCTTGAACTACAACTCTGACAGTATAAAAATAGCACTCTCTATGCCTCAAATACTATGAAGATTAATTGAAGCTGCTGTTTTTGTGAAGCATTACTATCCCTTTAAAGGCAAAGTTTTAAAGGTGACATTTCAATTCTTTAAAGGCATAGAAATTTACCTTCCTTGAATACAAAACAAAAAATATATTTACCACAAGATTATCTATTCACCTCTCCTCCATAGATAATTATCGATATATTTAAACATCACATTGCATAATTATCATTGCCTATATAAACTTTTATATATCTCAAAAAAATAATAATATATAAACCATATATATAATACCCCATTTAAACCTATTATATATTTCTAAATGTAGCTTTATCCATATAAATCATATGGTCAAATGGGACTTTGGTTTCATCCCAATTAACCCTATGATATCCATCTCTTTACTTTTTGATTTCAAACAGGAGTATACTATTTTCTGTCACATAAACACAAACTATTCTTTATCAGTATTTAACAGGTATTTTAGATTGTATATACAACATATCATAAACATCTGGAAGAGTATTTTATTTATAAAAAAAACAAAAATGCCCATTTCTGCATTTAAACCATACGGTTGTATAGCATGAACATCATATATCCATTGTGATTCTTTTCTTGACATTTGACTTATGTAGTCACCACCTCTCCAATTTTTTATCACCGAATCTATTTCGAAAAAGATCATATTTTCTAATTTACATTTGGGATTGTTAATAAAACGAGTGGATAGACTATGTTTACTGAACTTCCTTTTGATATTATAAATATCCTCTCTCACCTTCTCTTTTAATTTACGTTTGGTTCGTCCGATATATTGCGTTTTACACTCGCATTGAATTAGATATACAACTCCCTTTGTATTACAAGTAATCACATTTCTTATATCAAACTGTCTACCCTTGCTGTTTGACAGAAAAAAATGTTGCATTTCTATTCTTTTTATTATTCTTACACCCTACACATTCATTACATTTATAAAAAACCTCTATTGCTTTGTAACCAATTTAATTCTGCACATCATGTGTTCTTTATACTAGGTGCAATTTTCATTGAAAAATTTTGAGTTTTCGTGAAAATTATATTGAGTTTATTGGATATGATATCTTTCAATGTTTTATCTTCTATTAATATTACCTCTATATTTCTTCTGATCACATTTTCTGTTTTTTTCCACCGTCTGTTCTGATATAGAGTCCACGTCCTTTCGTTGTAAGTTTTCTGGTTCTAGTTGTAGTTTCTGAACTGTTCCTGTATTAGGTTTCCCCTTTGTCTTCTCTGTTGATTCCACTCTGCATCCCCATTGTTCCTCCATACACAATTCTGATTCCAATTGTATGGTTGATTCCATTTCCTGTTTCTTAGATACACTTGATAATTCCTGTTGTCCATGTATCTCACCTTTTTCTTCTGTCTTCCGTATAAAAAGGAAAAGTGGAGGGCACAGATTTTTGTCTTTCATTACTATTTAGTACTATCTCCCTTGTTTTTATTCAAACTGTGTAGTTGGAGATTTTTTTCATGTATATATACAGAGCCGGATTGTTTTTTGTTAAATTTATGTAAGTAGTTATTGTTGCAAGGTTACTTAGCTCAATAATTTGTGTTAAAATTCAGTTAGAACACATATGTAGCAGTTAATAGCTAACAGTGATACACTGAGCACATGGTTACATTTCTAAGGCCCTAATGGAATTATACACTGTAAACCTCACATTCACTTTTATCCACTATTTAAATGTATTATGCGCATTAGGTACATAAAAAAATCAAGTTGCAGGTAAAATTATGTCCCAGACATCGGGCCACTGTACAACCCAATACATGTCACTGCATCTGCGGTTTCATCAGGGGAATTATAGTCAAAATGATCAGCTATTTGGCAACTTTTATAGCTCTCTTTCTGGAGGCAAGGGAGCTTTAGAGTAGGGATCATTTGTTCTCTAACTGAATTTTAACACAAAAGATTATGATAAGTAAGCTTGTAATAATAACTGCTTATATAAATTGCTTATAAATAGGATGTTGCTTTTAATTGACAATTGTTCATGTGGGACACACTGGGTATTATGGATCACAGTATATTTGATTTTAATTTAAGCCTATCCAGTAAACTGGATTTGGCGCATTATTTTAAGTGAAAAGAACGCTTTAGTTTGATAAATGGGTAATCAAAGTTAAGTCTTATGATCCTATCAGCAAAAATTAACATGCTAAACTAATCCCCAGTAGCAAGGACATCAGGGTTGGGTTCGGCATATTACGGACAGGGCTAACAGATTATTGGGAGGGGCTGGAAGCGATCCAGCTGTCTTGGTACATATTGGTACCAATGACAAAGTAGGAGGAAGATGGAAGTCCCTAAAGAATGATTTCAGGGATTTAGGTTGCAAGCTCAAGGCAAGGACCAATAAGGTAGTGTTTTCTGAAATACTACCTGTGCCATGCACCAGTGCAGGTAGGCAGAGGGAGATCAGGGAGCTTAATGCATGGCTCAAGCAATGGTGTATGAAGGAGGGTTTTGTGCTTTTAGAGCACTGGGCTGACTTTGCTCTAGTGTACAATCTATATGGAGGGGATGGATTGCACCTAAATGGTAGAGGAGCCTCTGTGCTAGGGGAGGTAATGCTAAGAAGCTTGGAGGAGCTTTTAAACTTGGAAAGGGGAGGTATATATAGCAAAAATGGGGTAGATAGAGCAGATAGGAACTGGTCCAAGTAAATGATCATGGGGGTGGAGTAAGGGTGGGGATAAATGTAGTCAATAGGGAGGAACTCATAGTGAATGAAGATGTAGAAAAAAGGCATGTAGGGAGTAAAATATATAAAGACTTCAAAACTAATTGTATGCTAGCAAATGCAAGAAGTATGGTAGATAAAATAGGAGAACTAGAATTGCCAATTGGACATAATTGGTATAACAGAAACACGGTGGAATGATACACATGTCTGGGCTGTAAATATAGTGGGCTATTCCCTGTTTAGAAGAGACAGGGTTAATAGAAAAGGGGGAGGTGTGTGCTTATATTTGAAACCTGAGCTAAATCCAGTTTTGAGGGGTGATATTAGTGAGGAAACTGGCCAAACTGTGGACTCCTTGTGGGTAGAAATTGAGACTAAATGTGGTGTAAAAGGAAAAAAAAGGTGGCGGTGGGTATATGCTACAAACCACCAAATATTGATGACAATGTTGAGGCCCAACTGCTATTGCAAATGAGGAAAGCTGCCCAGCTTGGGCATACTATAATTATCAGAGATTTTAATTATCCAGATATCAACTGGAAAAATTAGACCTGTCAGAGTGCTAAGGGTAGCAGGTTTATGAGCATACTTCGTGAAAGCTACAAGTCACAAATGGTGGAAGTGCCGACAAGAAAGAACAATGTATTGGACCTAGTGATAACGAATAACGCAGAAATGGTACCCAATATTAAGGTAAGAGAACATTTGGGAAACAGTGATCACAACATGGTTACATTTGAGATTAGTCTGGCAAAGAAAAACTGTATAGGTTCAACCAAACCTCTGAATTAAAAAAAAGCTAAGTTCAAATTGTTAAGGGCTTCAATGCAACACATAAACAGGGATACTTTATTTAAAGGCAAAAATACTGAGGAAAAATGGTCAGAATTCATATTTAGGTTGCAGAAGTGTACCCAACAGTATATACAAAAGAAGTAAGTCACAGCCAATGTGGTTAACTGGTTATGAACAGAAGAAAATGGCAAGAAAAAATAAACATTCAAACTAATTAAGTCTGAAGGAACTGAACAATCTTTCTTAAAATACAGGGAGTGCAACAAAGATTGCAAAAAGGCAATTAGGGTAGCAAAAATAGATAATGAAACTTGAATTGCAAGGGAAAGCAAGACTAATCCAAAAAAGGTTTTCAAATCTATAAATAGTAAAAAACTTAGGAGGGAGTGCATTGGACCTTTCAAAAATGAAATGGGTGAGTTGATTAGTGAGGATTAGGGGTGGGCGAAAGTTGTAGCCGTGTTCCCGCGGGAAATTTCACGAAACCACGTTGTTATCCACTTTTTTGCGGGAAAATTCAATTTAAAACTAGCAGTTAAAATTTTCGCATCTTTCGCCCAATGGCCAAAATCCTTCGCCGTTCTTTTCAATGGCTAAAAGTTTTTGCCAATTGATTTACATTGTTTTCGCACTTCCGCTATAAAAAATGTGATGTTTTCGCTGACGGCAGACACAATAGAAGCAGCTACAGAGCGAGATAAACGTGCTGTGCTGTTCTCTTGTGATATTTAGCAAAAATTGAGGCAGGAGAGGCTCATAGTGACTCCTATCACTATGAGCAGCAAAGAGAGGAGCCGGAAGGACCCTTATTATGTGTCCACTGAGTCTGAGGAGAAGGAAGAAGTGACTAGCAGTACTCAACCAATGCTGTCCAGTCCCCCTAAATCACCCCAAGGGATATTGGGGAATTTAATAAGAAGGGAGGGAGAAAAGGGAATGGGAAGGAAGAGAGAAAAGGATAGTGAGAGCAGGACAGGTCAGCTGCCTATGCCTGCTGCAAGATGTGCTATCCCTGCTGCCAGTTCCACCATTGCTGTTCCTGCAGCCACTAGTGTTGAACCTGTTGCCAGACGTGCTGCCCCTGCTGCCAGTACCACCATTTCTGATCCTGCAGCCACTAGTGTTATACCTGTTGCTAGTACTGAACCTGCTGCTAGTACAGAAGCTGCTGCCAGTGCTGAACCTGCTGCCACAAATACTTTGCCTGCTGCTAGTGTTTCTTGTAGTACTTGGGGGTGGGGGTGGAGAAAATGATGACAAGTGTGACAGCAAGGGACCCTAAATCACACTTGCCATTCCCAAGCAGTCCTGCCACTGCTAGTACTACTGCTACTAAGGTCCAGCAGCTTGTTAGCCTTAGGAGTGAAGGAGGGGGTAATCAACAATATCTTGATATTACTAGTGACTGTGAGACTGAGGAGGAAGACTATGCGGCTGAACTTGATGTGGTTGGTGTTAGTAGTAGCAGTAATGGTGAAGCAGCCGGAGTGGTAGGGGAAACATTTTACAGCATCCAGACTAGCGGTCAAGGGAGCACACGCCATTCTCCTGACCCTGGGACTGGGAGCCCTCCCCTTCTCTTCACTACAGTGTCCAGGTGGAACATGAACCTGAAGAGGCCAGAACTGGTGCTGGGGGAGGAGAGCAGACTGAGAATTAATACCACCTCCACCAGCAAAAGCACAGATCAGCTGCCTGTGCCTGCTGCTATTTCTGCTAGTGCTAGCCTGCTTTCTTCTTCAGGTCAAAAGGCAATGACAAGTGTGACATTAGGGGACCCTCTGTCACATTGCTCATCACCTCCTCCAAGCAGCAGTGAGATGTCTGGAATATAGCAGCAGCAGCAACAACAGCATGTAGGGACTAGTGGTGGTGGTGGTGATGATGCTGGAGAAGCTGGAGTGGAAGACACATTGATAGCCTTTTTAGCAGAAACTTAGAAGGAATGGGAGACAGGAATGAGGATGGGCATCACCTCCACCACTAGCAAGGACATCTTGGAATTAGAGGAATTTGAAACTGCTCTAATTCCTTCTGATGCTGAGATGCAAGGACAGCAGGATGCTGAGGAGCAGGTTGTATTGCAGAATACAAAAATGTCAACAAAACCTGTAAAAAGGCTATTAAATTAGCTAGACTGGAGAATGAAAAAAATATTGCTAAGGAGAGCAAGAGCAACCCAAAAAAAATATTTAAATACATTAATGGCAAAAAATTTAAGTCTGAGAATGTTGGGTCCTTGTTATCTGAAATGGGTGAGATGGTCAAGGGGGACAGAGAGAAGGCAGATATTTTAAATAATTTCTTTTCTTCTGTTTTTACCAAGGAAGACCCAATGGACAAGAATCTGCAAACTACTTTTACAGAACAGTCACAGCAAGCATGGGACTAGCTAACACAAGAAAAAGTGTTAAAACAATTGAATGGTGTTAAGGTAGACAAAGCTCCGGGGCAAGATGGTATACACCCACGGGTACTTAAAGAGCTAAGCCAGACCCTGGCCAGACCGTTATATTTGATTTTCAGGGATTCTTTTATTTCAGGTATGGTGCCCATGGATTGGCATAAAGCAGATGTGGTGCCCACATTTAAAAAGGGATCAAAGTCACAGCCAGGAAATTACAGACCTGTAAGCTTGACATCTGTGGTAGGGAAGCTGTTTGAAAGGTTGCTAAGGGAATATATTCAAGAATTCTGCTGGAACAGGAATATCATTAGCAAAAGCCAACATGACTTTGTGAAAGACAGGTCTTGTCAAACTAACTTGATCGCATTTTATGAAAAAGTGATAATAATATAGATGTGGGAGCGGCGGTTGATGTGATCTGTTTTAGACTTTGCCAAGGCATTTGATACAGTTCCACACAAGAGGTTACTGTACAAATTGAATGAAATAGGCCTAGGGGAAAATGTTTGTGTGTGGATCGTAAATTGGCTGAAAGATAGAATGCAAAGAGTGGTAGTAAATGACAAGTTCTCCAGTTGGATAAAAGTGATAAGTGGAGTACCTCAGGGATCTGTCCTGGGTCCTCTTCTTTTTAATTTGTTTATTAATGACCTCCCAGAGGGCATAGGGAGCCATGTATCAGTGTTTAGCGATGACACAAAATTAAGTAAGGTAATAAAGTCTTAACTGGATGTGTCTTCATTACAAGAGGATTTGGACAAATTGAGTAACTGGGCAGGCAAATGGCAAATGAGATTCAATATAGACAAGTGTAAAGTTATGCATTTTGGGTATAATAATAAAAATGTAACATATTGTTTAAATGGTGTTTCTCTGGGGAAATCTACTAATGAAAAGGATTTGGGAGTAATGGTAGACAATAGACTTAGCAGTAGCATGCAGTGCCAGCTGGCAGCTGCAAAGGCCAATAAGATATTGGCATGTATTAAAAGGGGTATTGACTCAAGGGAGGAAGATATAATTAGGCCTCTTTACAGGTCCATGGTAAGACCCCACCTAGAATATGCTGTTCAATTCTAGGCGCCCTTTCTGATAAAGGACGTTATGGAACTAGAAAGAGTGCAGAGAAGGGCTACAAAACTAGTAAGGGGAATGGAAAGTTTTAGTTATGAAGAAAGGTAAGAAAAGTTAAACTTGTACACACTAGAGACACGGCGTCTTAGAGGGGATATGATAACACTATATAAATATGTTCAGGGCCCATACAAAGGGCTCTCCAAAGACCTGTTCATTAACAGAACAGTACACAGGACAAGGGGCCACCCGCTTAGACTTGAGGAAAGGAGATTTAATCTACAACAGCAGAAGGGTTTCTTTACAGTAAGGACAATAAAGGTATGGAATTCACTGCCTGAGGAGGTGGTGCTATCAAATACATTAGATGCCTTTAAAAGGGGCCTGGATACTTATTTAAAAGAGCATAACATAGAGGGCTATGTACGTTAGTATTGGGATTAATATTTAGTTAGGGCTTGTTGATCCAGGGAGAAATCTGATTGCCATTTGGAATCAAGAAGGAATTTTTTCCCCCCATTCAAGGCAGAATTTTAAATTGCTATATTGAGGGGTTTTTTTTGCCTTCTTTTGGATCAACGATGGTAAACAGGAATAGGAAAAGGGTTGAACTAGATGGACGCAAGTCTTTTTTCAACCTAAATTACTATGTTACTATGTATGTGTTTCCTTAAGGCTTGTGCCAAACAAGCTTAAAGGGATAGTAATACTTTAATATTACTATTCCCCATATTGTAGATATTTGGAAAAATAATTTAATAGCCCCCAGGTTCATCTCTCAAACCTTTATGGTTTGAGAGATAACTGAATGCAAAGTTCCCCCTCTCCCTCCCCCTTCCCTGAAGTCAGCGTTGTACTGACTGTAGGGATATCTGGTCTGACTTTCATCAGGTGACTCTGCAGCAGAGCCGCGATCGCGTTAGTGAAAAAAAAATATTCCACTGAAACGGTCATCTACGTGTGCTTGCAAACCAAGCACATGTAGAAGACCGTTTTAGTGAAATAATTATTTTTCACTAACGCAATCTCGGCTCAGCTGCAGAGCCGCAAGCCTGTCATACGACAGACTTCCCCTGCAGTCAGTACAACGCTGACTTCAGGGAAGGGGAAGGGATGGGGGAACTTTGCATTCGGTTATCTCTCAAACCATAAAGGTTTGAGAGATGAACCTGGGGGCTATTAAATTATTTTGCAAATATCTACAATATGGGAAATAGTAATAATAAAGTATTACTATCCCTTTAAGTCCTACAAATCAATGTTTCTTCAGGGCTTGGGCCTCTAATAAGTCTAAGTCCTACAAAGGCCTCTAACAACAAATCAAACAAATCATCCTTTACAAAATACTCTATAAAGTATCAGTCCACCCCAGTGCAAGCTTATGTCAGGAGGTTCCTGTCTGTCACTTTAAATACAAATGGCTTATTTTATTTTATTGATTTATTTTTTTATTAACTGTCCCCCCAAAAGCAGTCAAGAAACCCCCCAAAACAAATTCCCTGTTCAAATGATTCATTCATTCACCGACACGGGCACCGTCTTCAGACCCCTTTATACCATGTCTTAGGTTTTTACTTTATTTTATTTTATTTAGGATTTCTTTTTTATTAAGTGCCCCCAATCCCAGTAAACAACCCTCCAAAAATCATCCCCTGTTCAACTGATTCTTTCCCCACACCCCACCAACACAGGCACCCTCATGCCTCTTTTATACAATGCCTTTGGGAAATAATATATTTTTCAGCTTCTATGAGGAAGTAAGCATCAACCTTGATAATGGCAAGGCAGTTGATGTAGTATATCTAGACTTTGCAAAGGCATTTGATACATTGCCAGACAGAAGGCTGGGGTATAAAATAAGGAAACTGGGGCTAGGAGATAACCTTTGCAATTGGATACAAAACTGGTTGAAGGATAGGAACAGTGTGGTTGTAAATGGAAAATTCTCCAATAGAGTTAAAGTGGAGAGTGGAGTACCTCAGTGTTTAGTATTAGGTCTGCTGCTTTTTAACATGTCGATAAATGACCTGGAAATAGATATAGAAAGCAAAATATCAATTTTTGCAGATGACACTAAATTATGTGGGGTAATTAATTCAGAACAGGATATTTGCTCTCTACAGAGGGATTTACATAAAATCGCAGATTGGGTAAACAAATAGAATATGAAGTTTAATGTGGGAAAGTGTAAAGTCATGCATTAGGGAGGAAATAATCCCAAAGCTAATTATAAATGAAATCATTCTAGGGGACTCATTGCTAGAGAAAGACCTGGGTATCCTTGTCAATGACAAACTTGGAAACAGTGACCAGTGTCAAACATCAGTAGCAAAGGCAAACAAAATCCTGTCTTGCATAAAAAGAGGTATTGAAGCAAGAGTGGATAACATTATTTTGCCATTGTACAAATCATTGGTAAGACCTCACCTTGAGTATGCAGTGCAGTTTTGGTCACCAATTCTGAAAATGAATGAGGGAATGGAGGACTTGAAGTATGAGGAATGACTAGACAAACTTGGTTTATTTACTCTAGAGAAAAGACGACTAAGAGGAGACCTTATCACACTGCACAAGTATATGAGAGGCCAATACAAGGATCTCTGTGGTGAACTATTTATTCCAAGGCCTGATCGGGTGACCAGGGGACACCCCTTGAGATTAGAGGAAAGGAGGTTTAGACTTCAGCAGGGGAAGGGTTTTTTATAGTAAGGTCTGTTAAATTGTGGAATTCCTTGCCCAAGGAAGTGGTTATGGCAGATACAATGGATACATTTAAGAGAAGATTAGATACATTTCTTTCAAAACGGAACATACAGAGTTATACTGTTTTTTAGTAGGCAGATCAGGAAGGTTTGATAAAGACTAACTTACTTGGTAACAGGAAAGCTATAAAATTCTCAGTCACTGGGGTAAGAGGCAAAGGTTGAACTTGATGGATTTGTGTCTTTATTCAATCTAATTTACCATGTTACTATGTGTTACTGCGATCTCTTGATTCATTGTATATGGCAAACCTTTAGTTCTTCCATTTTGTTTTCTCTTACTAATTTAATGGAATGCAACACAGAAGTATGTGGCTCATAGCCACAAACTTTCTAGGTTGAACATGCAACCTCCATAGATCCAGCTTGAAAGACTTTCATTGGGGTATATGGGGATGTTTACACAATCTAATGAGACTAAATTGAGAGACTTCAGTTTCACAGTTCAGTGTCTTTAGCAGAGCAACAGAGGGAGCAAAGGTTGTCTCTTTTCAGCCCTCCATTCTACTACACTGCAGGTTCACCAGAGAAGCAGATCTGCAGATAAATTAATATCTACCCTTTATTATTTGATGGTTTGTATAAAGCAACATGTACTGTGCTCCGTATCACTGAATAATTTTAATATGCTTTTCCAAATTTAATTATTCATTGATAAATAGGGTGTTGTTTTACCTTGGTATTTCTTTGTATTATGTTTATACATATGCCCCATGAAGATTCAGTCCTATTAAACTCACAAATTTAAAATATGAAACTGAAAGCATGTGTAGCAACATAACAGCATATATTATATAAAAAGTAGTCAGAATTTCTAGAAATTCCTATTAGCTTTCCAGAGCTCTGTACTTGGAGTTATTGTATAATAGACAGAAAAACAAAATTTTAAGTGTTTTCTCCAAAGCCATTGGCTACTTTATTAGAATACATTTCACTCAAGTCCAATACTTTAATTGGCTTAATAGCAAGCCAGTGAAACTCCCCACAGTTACTTAAACATCTTCTATTGCCAACAACATGTTTACCATGATTTAGATGTCTATTATACGCATGAATGACTTGTCTACTTAATTTCATCAAAAAATGAACCCTAGTAAGTGGCACAGATGCTAGTATGATGGTAATCAAATTAGTTTTTGGACAGGTTTATGGCCACTAGCTGTCAAATAAGCTCTCTTTGGCTATCATCACTTCTAATATTGTTTTGATGGTGATTAATGGCTCCATTAATACATTGTTTGTTTTGTGACAGACACTGCATTCTGGAGTTTTTTCATCAGATTTGAAATTGTTTTGTTTTATAAAATGATGGATCCTTGTAGTTAAACATTTGTAATGTTCAGATATTTTACTTATGATGCATGTACTCCTGACAGAAACCCCTTAATTTCCAGAAAGGTCTCCAAAGCATGCATGAGGCTACTTATTTTATAAATAAATAATTAAATAAAATAATTACTAAGTGCTTTTTAAATGAATGCAGCATTAAGGATCTTATCACTGTGGCTTTACAAATTTTTTAAATATACTTTTAATTGTCTATGTTATTTCACCAATTTCTGAGCTTCTGTAGGTCCCATGGTATCCTCCACTCTCTGACCCTTGCTTCCTTTGCAGAGCATAAAATACATGACATGGGCATCTACCTCCTTGTGTGAACACTTATCAAGCTGTAAATTGGCTACATTCTGCAATAAATTTTTGGAAGGGCTGCTATTCATAGCAGCCTGTAAGGCCCACTTCACAGATCATGAACAAGAATGACATTAAAGGTTGTAATGCTCACTGCAACCTCCAATGTATGGCTGAATCACATGGGTATCAGACAATGTGTAACTCATAGGTAGGTTTGTGAAAAACGTTCTGCTGTGGAAGAAATTTGTGGAATGCCCCCTGGTTCCTTCTTTTGGGAGGAAAGGAATGAGAGTGAATACCAGTGCATGTGTGTGTGTGTGTGTGTGTGTGTGATGAGGTGTAGCTGCTTCTGTTGTGCTTGCTTCATGTTAGTGTTAGAATTTTACAAAATTCAGCAGAGGAAGATGTTCAATGAAAGTAATGCACTTTCCAGAGGTAAGTTTTCCTGAGTTTTCTTTCATAGGAATTTCCATGAAAAAACAACAAATATAGCTCCTTTTCTGTAGAAATTCCCTTTAGGAAGTTATGAAAACTTCCATGCATCATTACTGAAATGTGCCTTGCCATTACTCATACCCTCTAAATATAAGCTAAAATGTTTGCCTCAAAAGCAAAACATGCAAAGAACAACAGGGAGTGTAGGAATTATTGTCCTGCAAAAAAAGATAATTTCCTCTATTTTCCAGTTTTTTTCACTACATTGAAAAATCAGTGATAATAATGTATTACCCCCTTGTGTAGAAAGTCTCCTCCATGTATTATAACTTCAGTCTGTTATTGGGAGAAAGACAAAGCATCTGCATTTTTTATTCTAGGTAGTATAGGCAGACAGGCAAAGAGAGGGAGCTGGAGTTACTGGATGGCAATATTGGTGGTAGCCGCTACCAGTCCATCTCTAGGCATGTGTGCGATTGGAGAAAGCATTATTACCACACAAAGTAACTGACCATGGCAAGGGTGGTGCAAGATGTCTGTTACAAAGTAAAGACACCAACTCTACTCTAATCTTTCATCACCCAAACTAATTAAATTATTTTCTACAATATTTAAAACCTTTCATTGTATTTCAAAACCTAAACAGGTAGAAAACACATATCGATATACAGTCCTTATTGAACAATATATAGTTATCCCTAGTTGCACTCTAGCTCTGACAAAGTTGATGAACACTATGTAGATGTAATATATGAGAATGTAATAGGGTGATATGGGGTGCTATAACAAAAACCCCTCCCACTTGGCAGTAATACAAACAAGAATGTTAAAGGTATAAACCCTTCCATATATGAACATGACATTGAAAAAAGCAGTCCACAAAAATGACTTGGTATCTATGTGGTATATATATATATATATATATATATATATATATATATATATATATATCAGAACAACACTGGAAAAGGGCTCCTATATATTTCCATGTACACTTTAAAACTACCAAAATAAATGAAGTACCCTTACAATCCCTGTTTCTGGTGGTGTACAGAAACAACAATAGAAAGAAGGAAGAAAGAAAAAGGGCGGGAGAGCGCTAGTAAAATAAAGAATACATTTAATAAAGGGATATGTGGGATAAAAAAAATAAAACTAAAGGATACGAATATAATACTGATAATGAATAGTCCCTTTGCGTCCAGAGGGGCTATAAAAACACTATGAGAAACAGTGAGTTCACTGAAGACATATATAAAAAATGTATATAAAAAAAGAGTTAATATAGTTTACCCCAAATGTGTTAAATGATTATCAAACACGTTTGTGTGGAAATAAATTACAGGAGAAAGTTTCCAGAGAATCCAAGCAGGCAGGTGTCATAAGGCAGACTTCCCAAGATCTCAATCTCAGCAGCAGATCTTTAATTGTTTGTAGCAGTGGGCAGAGATAAAGGCTCTCAAGTAAGAGTAGTTCATAACACCTCCCGTCAATCGGTAAAATTTACCGAGCAGTTGCAGACCTGTAGTGTGTTGGAATCCCGTATGCAGCAGCAGGCAGGGGTAGTTAAGATTTATAAAGAAGCTTTTAGTCCACAACCCCTCCCGTCAATGTCCCTGAGGAAGTATACCTGTTATACAAAACGCATTAGATGCTATTCTCCCCTTTGTGTTAATTAACCCTACTAGTTGAACAGCCCGTTACACGGGCCACAGTGCCTCTGGCAGCCGGTCGCGGTGCAGTCACGCGCAGCAGAGACTGCCCGTGCCACTGCTGATACAGAGCTGGACGCTCCTTTGGAGCGCCCAGCTCTGTATCAGCCGCGGCGCGGGCAGTCTGTACTGCGCATGACTGCCGCACGCGCAGCAGTGTCTACTGCGCATGTCGGGCATTACACGCAACTTAGCAAATTATTATATAAGATATTGCCTGATTTTACATTGCTGTGCTGTATATTGCTCCATTGACAGGAGGGGTTGTGGACTACAAGCTTCATGACAGTACAATTAGAAAACTACTGAACAAGTATGGTTTGTTTGGAAGGGTTGCCTGGAGAAAGCCTCTTCTCTCTACAAAGAACATAGCAGCATGGCTTAGGCTTCCAAAGTTGCATCTGAACAAACCACAAGACTTCTGAAACAATGTCCTTTGGACAGACGAGATTTAAATGGAGATGTTTGGCCATAATGCACAGCACCACTTTTGGTGAAAACCAAACACAGCATATCAGCACAAATAACTCATACCAACTATCAAGCACGGTGGTAGAGCGGTGATGATTTAGGCTTGTTTTTCAGCCACATGATCTGGGAACCTTGCAGTCATTGAGTTGACCATGAACTCCTCTGTATACCAAAGTACTCTAGAGTCAAATGTGAGGCCATCTGTCCGACAGCTAAAGCTTGGCCGAAATTGAGTCATGCAACAGGACAATGATCCCAAGCACACCAGCAACTCTACAACAAAATGGCTGAAAAAGAAAAGAATCAAGGTGTTGCAATGGGCCAGTTAAAGTCCAGACCTCAACCCAATTGAAATGCTGTGGAGGGGCCTTAAGAGAGCTGTGCATAAACAAATGCCCTAAAAACCTCAATGAACTGAAGAAACGTTGTAAAGAGGAATGGGCCAAAATTCCTCCACAAGGATATGAGAGACTGATAAAGTCATACAGAAAATGATTACTTCAAGATATTGCTGCTAAAGGTGGTTCTATGAGCTATTGAATCATAAGGTGTACTTAGTTTTTCACACACACATCTATTTTGGCTTTATTTTTGTTAAATAAATAATGACACGGTGTAATATGTCATGAGTAGTGTTGAGCGAGCATGCTCGGCCGATGCTCGGATCGGCTCGAGCATCGCTCTGCTCGGCACATGGCGGTACTCGTACGAGTACCGCATGTGCTCGCCCGCCATGTTCGGGTCTCCTCCCCGCACGTTTTGCGGCTGCTGCGCAGCCAATAAACGTGCAGGGAGGCTCTGACATCGGTGTAATGCCAGCAGCCATGTTGGCTGCTGGCATTACACTGATTGGCTGGCCAGAACCCGTGGTCGGGTGCTGTATAGCACCTGACCATCGAGTTCGGCTCAGTCTGAGCCAGGGAGAGCTGAGGATAGGAAGGGAAAGGCAGTGTAGGGAGGAAAAAAAAAAAATTGTGAAAAAAAAGAACCAAAAGTCCTTTTTAGGAATACTGTGTGTGGGGGCAGCAGGTTATTTTGTGTGGGGGGAAAAAAAAAAAAAAAAAAAAAAAAAAATATTCTGTTTAGTGTGAAAAGTTGCAGATTAGAGCACATTCTGTTTAGTGTGCACAGTTGCAGATTAGAGCACATTCTGTTTAGTGTGCAAAGTTGCAGATTAGAGCACATTCTGTTTAGTGTGCAAAGTTGCAGATTAGAGCACATTCTGTTTAGTGTGCAAAGTTGCAGATTAGAGCACATTCTGTTAAGTCTTCAAACTAAAATATCAAAGTCACATATTCCATTCAGTGTGCGTCGCCGCAGTTTAGCAGCACATTCTGTGTACTGTGCAGAGTTGCAGAATAGGAAGAAATACTGTTAAGTCTTCAAACTAAAATATCAAAGTCACATATTCCATTCAGTGTGCTTCGCCGCAGTTTAGCAGCACATTCTGTGTACTGTGCAGAGTTGCAGAATAGGAAGAAATACTGTTAAGTTTTCAAACTCAAATATTAAAGTCACATATTCCATTCAGTGTGCTTCGCCGCAGTTTAGCAGCACATTCTGTGTACTGTGCAGAGTTGCAGAATAGGAAGAAATACTGTTAAGTTTTCAAACTCAAATATTAAAGTCACATATTCCATTCAGTGTGCTTCGCCGCAGTTTAGCAGCACATTCTGTGTACTCTGCAGAGTTGCAGAATAGTAAGAAATAGTGTTAAGTTTTCAAACTCAAATATCAAAGTCACATATTCCATTCAGTGTGTATCACCGCCGTTTAGCAGCCTATTCTGTGTACTCTGCACAGTTGCAGAATAGTAAGAAATACTGTTAAGTTTTCAAACTCAAATATTAAAGTCACATATTCCATTCAGTGTGTTTCACCGCCGTTTAGCAGCCTATTCTGTGTACTCTGCACAGTTGCAGAATAGTAAGAAATACTGTTAAGTTTTCAAACTCAAATATTAAAGTCACATATTCCATTCAGTGTGTTTCACCGCCGTTTAGCAGCCTATTCTGTGTACTCTGCACAGTTGCAGAATAATAAGAAATACTGTTAAGTTTTCAAACTCAAATATTAAAGTCACATATTCCATTCAGTGTGTATCACCGCCGTTTAGCAGCCTATTCTGTGTACTCTGAACAGTTGCAGAATAGTAAGAAATACTGTTAAGTTTTCAAACTCAAATATTAAAGTCACATATTCCATTCAGTGTGTTTCACCGCCGTTTAGCAGCCTATTCTGTGTACTCTGCACAGTTGCAGAATAATAAGAAATACTGTTAAGTTTTCAAACTCAAATATTAAAGTCACATATTCCATTCAGTGTGTATCACCGCCGTTTAGCAGCCTATTCTGTGTACTCTGCACAGTTGCAGAATAATAAGAAATACTGTTAAGTTTTCAAACTCAAATATTAAAGTCACATATTCCATTCAGTGTGTATCACCGCCGTTTAGCAGCCTATTCTGTGTACTCTGCAGAGTTGCAGAATAGTAAGAAATAGTGTTAAGTTTTCAAACTCAAATATCAAAGTCACATATTCCATTCAGTGTGTATCACCGCCGTTTAGCAGCCTATTCTGTGTACTCTGCAGAGTTGCAGAATAGTAAGAAATACTGTTAAGTTTTCAAACTCAAATATTAAAGTCACATATTCCATTCAGTGTGTATCACCGCCGTTTAGCAGCCTATTCTGTGTACTCTGCAGAGTTGCAGAATAGTAAGAAATACTGTTAAGTTTTCAAACTCAAATATTAAAGTCACATATTCCATTCAGTGTGTTTCACCGCCGTTTAGCAGCCTATTCTGTGTACTCTGCACAGTTGCAGAATAATAAGAAATACTGTTAAGTTTTCAAACTCAAATATTAAAGTCACATATTCCATTCAGTGTGTATCACCGCCGTTTAGCAGCCTATTCTGTGTACTCTGCAGAGTTGCAGAATAGTAAGAAATACTGTTAAGTTTTCAAACTCAAATATTAAAGTCACATATTCCATTCAGTGTGTTTCACCGCCGTTTAGCAGCCTATTCTGTGTACTCTGCACAGTTGCAGAATAATAAGAAATACTGTTAAGTTTTCAAACTCAAATATTAAAGTCACATATTCCATTCAGTGTGTATCACCGCCGTTTAGCAGCCTATTCTGTGTACTCTGCAGAGTTGCAGAATAGTAAGAAATAGTGTTAAGTTTTCAAACTCAAATATCAAAGTCACATATTCCATTCAGTGTGTATCACCGCCGTTTAGCAGCCTATTCTGTGTACTCTGAACAGTTGCAGAATAATAAGAAATACTGTTAAGTTTTCAAACTCAAATATTAAAGTCACATATTCCATTCAGTGTGTATCACCGCCGTTTAGCAGCCTATTCTGTGTACTCTGCACAGTTGCAGAATAATAAGAAATACTGTTAAGTTTTCAAACTCAAATATTAAAGTCACATATTCCATTCAGTGTGTATCACCGCCGTTTAGCAGCCTATTCTGTGTACTCTGCAGAGTTGCAGAATAGTAAGAAATAGTGTTAAGTTTTCAAACTCAAATATCAAAGTCACATATTCCATTCAGTGTGTATCACCGCCGTTTAGCAGCCTATTCTGTGTACTCTGCAGAGTTGCAGAATAGTAAGAAATACTGTTAAGTTTTCAAACTCAAATATTAAAGTCACATATTCCATTCAGTGTGTATCACCGCCGTTTAGCAGCCTATTCTGTGTACTCTGAACAGTTGCAGAATAGTAAGAAATACTGTTAAGTTTTCAAACTCAAATATTAAAGTCACATATTCCATTCAGTGTGTTTCACCGCCGTTTAGCAGCCTATTCTGTGTACTCTGCACAGTTGCAGAATAATAAGAAATACTGTTAAGTTTTCAAACTCAAATATTAAAGTCACATATTCCATTCAGTGTGTATCACCGCCGTTTAGCAGCCTATTCTGTGTACTCTGCACAGTTGCAGAATAATAAGAAATACTGTTAAGTTTTCAAACTCAAATATTAAAGTCACATATTCCATTCAGTGTGTATCACCGCCGTTTAGCAGCCTATTCTGTGTACTCTGCAGAGTTGCAGAATAGTAAGAAATAGTGTTAAGTTTTCAAACTCAAATATCAAAGTCACATATTCCATTCAGTGTGTATCACCGCCGTTTAGCAGCCTATTCTGTGTACTCTGCAGAGTTGCAGAATAGTAAGAAATACTGTTAAGTTTTCAAACTCAAATATTAAAGTCACATATTCCATTCAGTGTGTATCACCGCCGTTTAGCAGCCTATTCTGTGTACTCTGCAGAGTTGCAGAATAGTAAGAAATACTGTTAAGTTTTCAAACTCAAATATTAAAGTCACATATTCCATTCAGTGTGTTTCACCGCCGTTTAGCAGCCTATTCTGTGTACTCTGCACAGTTGCAGAATAATAAGAAATACTGTTAAGTTTTCAAACTCAAATATTAAAGTCACATATTCCATTCAGTGTGTATCACCGCCGTTTAGCAGCCTATTCTGTGTACTCTGCAGAGTTGCAGAATAGTAAGAAATAGTGTTAAGTTTTCAAACTCAAATATCAAAGTCACATATTCCATTCAGTGTGTATCACCGCCGTTTAGCAGCCTATTCTGTGTACTCTGAACAGTTGCAGAATAATAAGAAATACTGTTAAGTTTTCAAACTCAAATATTAAAGTCACATATTCCATTCAGTGTGTATCACCGCCGTTTAGCAGCCTATTCTGTGTACTCTGCACAGTTGCAGAATAGTAAGAAATAGTGTTAAGTTTTCAAACTCAAATATTAAAGTCACATATTCTGTGTAAGATGAAGAAGGCGGGTAAAAAGGGACGGGGAAGTGGACGTGATCCTGAAAGTTCAGGGCGCGGGTCAGGACGCGGAGAAACTGTGCCTGGTGCCAGAGCACAAGAAAGAAAGACATCCACCATACCTAGCTTCATGTCTAATTTTACAGGGCGTCGCAGGACATCACTCTCGAGGTCCGACCACTGCGAACAGGTGGTCGGTTGGATGACAGCTGATACTGCTTCCAGTCGGTTAAGCACCACCCTGTCTTCCACCAAGTCCACTCTCAGTAGCCAAGAGTCTGGTCAAAATAATCCTCACTCTGATCATCCTTCCTCCCACCATACACGGTCTGGTCAAAGAAGTGATCCCACACTGGGATATAGTGAGGAGCTCGTCTCATCACCAATCCTTCATTTGACCCTCTCTCCAAGCACGCTTGCAGAGGAACATGACATCTTGTGCCCTGATTCACAACCTCTAGAGGCTACCCAATCACAAGAAGATGACAGATGTGAACGGCATTTAAGGTCAAAGGAAGTAGTGGATGATGATGATGATGATGAGACACAGTTGCCATTAAATCAACCACTATTTCCGTCTCAAGACCTTGTTGAGGAGAATGTTATACAGTTGTCAATGACTGAGTATGTGGTGGGATCAAGACTTGAGGAGGATGATCAGAGTGAGGAAGTGGAGGAGGACTTGGTGGACGATGAGGTGACTGACCCCACCTGGGAAGGTGTAGAGCCGAGCGATGTCAGCAGTCCTGAGGGTGAGCCATCTGCAGCACCGCAACAGGCTGGAAGAGGCAGTGGTGTGGCTACAGAAAGAAGGCGGACCGCACCAAACCGGCCCGCAAATGTTCCACGGTATGGCGTTTTTTTAAGGAAAGTGCGGACGACAAAAGAATTGTAGTTTGCAACCTGTGCCACACCAGAATGAGCCGAGGCATGAACACTAGAAACCTCACCACCACCAGCATGATCCGACACATGGCATCCAAGCACCGTAGTAAGTGGGAGGAACGCCTGGATCGCCCATCTGTGTCTGCAGGCCACACCACTGCCTCCTCTTCCCCTGTTTTCAGTGCCGGCCAATCGCCTGTCGAAGGCGCAGGCCCGCATACCTCCCGCCCTGCACCTGTACCATCTGAAGCACCATCAGCGACCACATCCACTTCCCTGTCCCAGCACAGCGTCCAAATGTCGTTACCCCAGGCATTTGAGCGCAAGAGAAAGTACCCAGCCACCCACCCACAGGCCATAGCACTAACCTCACACCTTTCCAAATTACTGGCCATCGAAATGCTGCCATTTAGGCTTGTGGACACTGAGTCCTTCCGCAGCCTGATGGCAGCAGCTGTCCCTCGGTACGCGGTCCCCAGCCGCCACTACTTTTCCCGGTGTGCCATCCCCGCATTACACCACCATGTGTCCCGTAACATCACCCGTGCCCTGACCAACGCAGTTACTGGGAAGGTCCATTTAACGACTGACACATGGACAAGTGCTTGTGGCCAGGGACGCTACATTTCCCTGACGGCACACTGGGTGAATGTTGTGGAGGCTGGGAGCGACTCGGACCCTGGGATGGCACGGGTGCTACCCACGCCGAGGATTGCGGGCCCTACCTCCATCAGGGTTTCCACCAGCACCTACGTTATTGGCTCCTCCTCCTCTGTTTCCACCTCCGAATTCTCTACACGCAGCGCCACTCCCCCATCAGCCAGTAGCTGGAAGCAGTGTAGCACTGCAGTGGGGAAGTGTCAACAGGCCGTGCTGAAGCTGATCTGCCTTGGGGACAAACAGCACACGGCCTCTGAGCTGTTGCAGGGTATTAGTCACCAGACCGAGCAGTGGCTCTCGCCACTCAACCTGCAACCAGGCATGGTTGTGTGTGATAATGGGCGTAACTTGGTGGCGGCTTTGGAGCTCGGCAAGCTCACACACGTACCATGCCTAGCGCATGTATTTAATTTAGTGGTGCAGCGATTTCTAAAAACCTACCCCAATGTGCATGATCTCTTGACCAAGGTGCGCCGCGTGTGTGCACATTTCCGTAAGTCATCTACAGCTTCGGCCGGCCTGTTGAAGCTGCAGCAGCGCTTACAATTGCCAGCTCACCGGCTGCTGTGTGACGTGAGCACGCGCTGGAACTCCACCTTCCACATGTTGGCCCGGCTTTGTGAGCAGCAGAGGGCAGTAGTGGAGTACCAGCTGTTACACGGTCGTCGCCTCTCCGTTCAACTTCCTGTAATCAGAAGTGAGGAGTGGGAATGGATGTCAGACCTCTGCGAGGTTTTACGCAATTTTGAGGAATCGACACAGATGGTGAGCGGCGATAACGCTATTATCAGTGTAACCATCCCACTTCTGTGTCTACTGAAACGCTCGCTGCTCACAATTAAAACCGACGCTTTGCATGTGGAAGAGGTGGAAATGGGGGAGGAAGAGCTTTCACAAGGTGATAGCCAGAGCACCCTCACTTCGTCTTCTCAGCGACAATTGGAGGAGGCGGAGGAGGAGGAGGAGGAGGAGGAGGAAGACACGGTTGCCTCCGCTACAGAGGGTAGCCATGGAACTTTAGTTCCATCTCTTCAGCGTGGGTGGGCAGAAGAGGAGGAAGAGGATGAGGAGATTGAGAGTCATCCTCCTGGTGAGGACAGCGAAATCTTGACTGTTGGTACTCTGGCACACATGGCTGACTTTATGTTAGGCTGCCTTTCCCGTGACCCACGCGTTATACGCATTTTAAACAACACGGATTACTGGGTGTTCACCCTTCTGGACCCCCGCTACAAAGAGAATTTCTCATCTCTCATTCCTCCGGTGGAGAGGACAAGCAAAATGGTGCAATACCAGAAGGTTCTTGTCGAAAAATTGCTCCAAAATTTTCCATCTGACAACGCTGGCGGCAGAGTACGTGCTACCTTGGCCAACCGAGAAGGGGAGAAAAGGGGAGCACACAGCAGTTCCGAGAAAGGCAGGGCAACACTCTCCAAGGCGTGGGACACCTTCATGACACCCCGCCAGCACCCTCACCCTGATGCGCAGCCTAGTGTCACAAGGAGGGAAAAGTTTTGGAAGATGGTGAAGGAGTACGTAGCAGACCGTGTCAGCGTCCTCAATGATCCCTCTGTGCCTTACAACTACTGGGTGTCCAAGCTGGACACGTGGTATGAACTGGCACTCTACGCCTTGGAGGTGCTGGCCTGCCCTGCCGCCAGCGTTCTGTCTGAGCGGGTATTTAGTGCTGCTGGTGGCATCATAACAGATAAGCGTATCCGCCTTTCCACCGACAATGCTGATAGGTTGACACTTATAAAAATGAACAAGGCCTGGATTTCCCCTGACTTCTCCACTCCACTGGAGGAAAGCCCCGGGGGAACATAAACTCACTTTATATATGTTATTTACAATGATGGGAATACTCTGTATTCCCATTCACCCCTTCCACCCAAAAAACGGGTATATGGTTGACTCTTAATCTTCTCATCCTCCTCCTCCTCTTCCATATGCCCTGTACTATAATTTTTATATAGGGCCAGCTCACCAGCGGGCCCTGTGATATAATTTTTATATAGGGCCAGCTCACCAGCGGGCCCTGTGATATAATTTTTATATAGGGTCAGCTCACCAGCGGGCCCTGTTTGCCAATTTTTATATAGGTCAGCTCACCAGCGGGCCTTCTCATATAATGTTTTATTGGGTCAGCTCTCTAGCGGGCCCTCTCATATAATGTTTTATAGCGTCAGCTCACTAGCGGGCCTTCGCATATAATGTTTAGGATGGTCAGCTCTGCAGCAGACCCTCACCCATAATGTTTTAGATGGTCAGCTCAGCGCACGTTTCCCTCTTAATCATGGCCTCAGTTCAATAAAATCAAGGAAATTTTTGGGAGAATTTGCCTCTGTGCACGTTTCCCTCTTAATCATGGCCTCAGTTCTGAAAATCAAGGAAATTTTTGGGAGAATTTGCCTCTGCGCACGTTTCCCTCTTAATCATGGCCTCAGTTCTGAAAATCAAGGAAATTTTTGGGAGAATTTGCCTCTGCGCACGTTTCCCTCTTAATCATGGCCTCACTTCCGAAAATCAAGGAAATTTTTGGGAGAATTTGCAGATGATATACAAGTAAATATACAGCAAATATTGTTTGGTAACAATTTTTCGCCTAAAGTCGTTTTTATTTTCCTTTTTGTGTGTTTTACGGTCAGTCTGTAAAAATGGCGTACTACGGGCGAAAGATCGTTCCCAGCAGCGATGTTGGAGTCCAAGATGCATCCAGACATCCTCCCTATGCTGTCCCTGAACCATTTCTGTAGTGTTTCCATCTTTTTCTGCCCTTTTCCTATGGACCAGGCACCCTCCCCTCATCAGAGCAGGGGGTGCCTGGTGTAATGCTCGAGTCCTCCCATTGACTTCAATGGGGCTCGGGTGCTCGGCCGAGCACTCGAGCCTCAGGGGGTGCTCGGTCAGAGCACCCGAACACCCGAGCATTGGGGTGCTCGCTCATCACTAGTCATGAGGTGTTGTTCATCTGAGGTTGTATTTATCTAATTTTTAGACCTGCTAAGGAACAGATGATTGTTATTATGTCCTGATATGTAAAACCATAGAATTCAAAGAGGGTGTTCTTTCTTTTTCACACAACTGTATATTTAGTGATATTTGAACTAGAACATTGTATCCATCTTCACAGTATTGCTTACTTAGATTTTTATCAATTATCGGCTCATATTTTTTATACATTGTGCATCAGCTATTGTCTTACTATTTTATTTTTTTTCATTAAAGTTATATGTATCACATAGATACTAAGTCAACTGCCTTTTTTTTTTTTTTGCTGTAAACAATAAAGGTTGTGCTAACTAATGATACTATACTAATAAGTGTGCTGAAGTATATTTTAATTCAGTTGGAATTAAATCACTTTTCTAAAGATGTATATTATGTGCAATGTGCTAGTTACTGTAATAGTGCTACTATAATTAATAAAATGAATAAAACTTGAATCAACATATAAATGTTGTGTAAGTGTCAGCTCTCGCTTACATTTTTTGTTTTGGTCATTGAGGCTTTCCTTACTTGGACTTTTCTCTTCCCCTCATTCCTGATTGGGCCCCTGAGGTTTATAGCTTCTTCCCACTTACCTCTCCTTGCCTGATTATTGAGCTTGTCTCAGTTCTGTGGTTTTTTATTTTTGTTACTGACCTTGGTTTTGTTCTAGTTTTGCTTTCTTGTTTGTATGATCCCTGTCTCATGCCTGACTTCGGCTCTTGACTATCTGTGTTGTGACCCATTATTCCCAGTATCTGACCCTTGGCTTACGTCTGACTTTGGCTTCTGGCTCCCTACATTGTGTCCTGTCTCTCCTGGTTACCTTGGCCTGTTTCACTCATCAGTTTGCCTTGCCCTCGTTCAGTAATTACCTCTGGGTTCAGTGGCTGAGTAGTGCCCTGGAGTTGTTTCTGCAGCCCTTGCTTGGTTCTCTCCCCAGGCTCCCATGTTCACTCTCCTGTACTGTGTTTGAGTGTGGCTGTCCCTCAAGCCTTTAAGCTTTTAGCCACCTTCTATTGCCGTCTTACAACCTAAGGGTGTTTGGCCACCACTATTGATGTAGTCCTGCCACTACCGTTGGTGTCAGTCGTATGAGTTGCTTAGAGTTTTTATCCGCTTTCTAGGAGCCTCCTCCTTTACTGTAGAGGTCTTGTCCCAGTCTCCTCTGTTCTCCAGACTCCTTTATTTGGGATTGGCACACCCAAGTATAAGACCTTCCTGCTGCATTTGTAAAAAACCTTAGCCTGCTCACTCCTATAGTCTACGTGTCCACCTTTTTAGACTATGGCTCTTACCTCTGCTGGGTTCTCTCCCCAGGCTCCCGTGTTCACTCTCCTCTACTGTGTTTGAGTGTGGCTGTCCCGCAAGCCTGTAAGCTTTTAGCCACCTTCTATTGCCATCTTACAACCTATGGGTGTTTGGCCACCACGATTGATGTAGTCCTGCCACTACCGTTGGTGTCAGTCGTATGAGTTGCTTGCAGTTTTTATCCACTTTCTAGGAGCCTCCTCCTTTACCTTGGGGTTTGGCCTTCTCTCTTCCTGTAAGTGGACTCAGCCCACTGCTTTTCACAGCCCTGCTGCTATTACAGACATGGTCTTGTTGGGAGTCTAGTCTGTCGTCCTACAAGAGGTCTAAGCCAGCCCCTTAGTGCAGTCCTGCTGCCCAAGCTGATGCCATTACCACTGGGGATTTCACTGCAGAAGTTTGGTGATATCTCAGCCCACTCTCAATAGTAGTCTCTAGAAGATCTGTTCCATCCTTGGTAATTCATCAGTCAGCAGTCCTGGAGAAGTCCTAGTCCACTCTGTAGCTTCTTAGCTTTTACTAGCCTGGAGGTCCAGTACTTATTATGTTTTCATTTTTTTGGACCCCGCTATTATTTTCAACTATTAATTAACGGTCTCAGCCTGCTATCCATAACTGGTCCTGCCTACTATCCTAAAGTGGCCCCAGCCCACTATCCTTAGGCAGTCTCAGCCCGCTATTCTTGAGCATTCCCAGTTGGCTGTATTTAAGAGTATCCTAGGGTCCTTCTGTGTTACCTATTTATTGTCTTACGGAGTTGTCCTTTTATTTTGGGGAATTTTGCTTCTTGTACTTAACAATTTTAGCCTGCTCTTGTGGTAAAAATTGGTAGATTCCTGCATCTGGGGTTCTATCCTCTCATTTGTTCTGGAGATTTCCCCCAGTACACATTTTTTCCATCCAGGTCTGAGCCTGGGCACAATTGGGGTCAGACATCTGGGTTCGTGCCAGAATCTTTAACACGGCTGTGGCCACAGCAAGAAAATCTTGTGGGCAGCACTGATCCAGTAGCAACGTGACAGTAAGATAACTGTTCAGTGAAACTGAGAACCTCAAAAAGTTCACCACAATTATTTATAATAAAAATAAAAGCAATTTGAAAATACTCACATCATTTGAAGATTGACATGGCGATGAAGTAGACATTGTGATGAATAAAGATGAAATGGTAATTTGTTCACATAGTACATATGAATCAAGATAGATGTAAAGACACAATGGAATCTGTTATAGAAAACAAAATATTTTATCTATATTCATACATTAATATGTATCAAGTGGTACAGATCTTTTTTATGAAAGATTGGCAACAGATATATACAAATCAAGATCTAAAAAAAGAATTAGTCATACATCGGGGCAATCAGTAACTTGTTATGGCTCAAGACATAACTGCAGGGGTGTCAGTGAGCTGGCATGAGCAGGTATTCGCAGGTATATGTCTAAATTTTTGTTTTACGTAGATGAAAAATTCACTTAAATATCTTGGGGTTTACATTCCTAGGCATTTCTCATCCCGCTATACTTCTATCCATGTATAGAAAGCAGTACCATATTTGCCAGCATTTCAAACAAATTTTCTGGGTCACTTTTCAACTGAGCAGTTACAAAACATAGCATCACTATGTGATGCTGCGGCATGTGCAATAAATAATGGTGATCTGTCTCTTCCTAACTCTGAGGAGGCTGTTTGTCAGTCCCATAAAAACATCCACAACCACCAGTAGTAAGAACACTGTAGACTACGAGTCACAATCTTGTGTTGATGGCATAATGGAAGAAGGTGTAGTAGTTTAACCAAATGCTGCATCTGAAACAAAACAAGTACAACACCTCTCCTGAAAGTAGTTGAGGACAGTGTGAAAAAATCTGCAGTGCTGAGAGTGACCTAATTTCGGATGATGATCTTACTCCAGAATATAATCCCTCCAGCATTTGACTCTTTTTCAGATACAGATGAAGCTGAGAGTGAGAGAGATGATGACATGACCAGAAAATTAGCTGAAGGCAAAGGCTCACTCCTCCACCACTGAAAATGAGCACTATGCCTGTTTATAAATGGAGAAAACAATTGGAATGTCTGACCATGGACAAGTAAAGATGCCAAAAAGTACACAATCATCCTATCAGTCATCACCAGCATAGGCACCCCTTCCAAATCCAACCCCCTCCTAGCCACACACACACAGTAGTGTTGAGTACCCATCAGCAACGGAGGTCACCCACACCTGATCCAACCCTAGCTATGATGAGTGCGTCTGATGCAGTTGGTGCAGCACCACTGATACCTACTATTAGTACAAACAGCAGCAACACCTAGCCACAGTAGTAGTAGTAGTAGTCTCCCAGGTACCATCTCAGTCTATGATGTCCACAGTATGGAGATACTTCACTCACAATCCAAACACTGAACATGCTTCTATCTGTTATCACTGCAAGAAGCAGATGAGCAGAGGGAAAGCAGGGTCAAACCTAGGCACCTCCTCATTGGGATCCCAAATTAAGCACAACCACAGGTCTGCTTGAGAGACACACCATCAGCCTGTAAGATTTCACTTGAAATAAACCTACTCCTACTGCAGAGTATTATGACTCTCGGTTGTTGTACAAGATGACTGGAGCTGTAGAATGCCCACACATGGCACAGCCAAAACCCTCACCACCTTCACAAGTCATGTTGTTAAAGCAATAAAGTTACCCAGTTTTTCTGCCATGTACTGCCATCCAACACTTAGTGAGTTCTTGGGTAGGAGTCAAAAACTTCACAAAGATAATCCCAAAGTATGCCTTTGGAATGCAAAGTTGCCAATATGTTGCAAATTGACATGCTGTCTTTTTCTTTTGTAGGAAACAGAGGATTTAGAAAATAGATGTCATGTATTGCACTCTGCTGGCATATACCAAGTAAGATTTCTTTCAAGGATGGCTGTGCTAGAATTGTACAACAGGTGGCTTGTGTGGTGGACAAAGGGTTGGAAACCTCATATGGAAAGAAAATCCATCTGACAACTGATATGTGAAGAAGTGGGCAGTGTACAAACAATATGACTGTCATTGCTCACTGGGTTTCCCTCCTACCAGTGGGTAACACTAGCTTGCAGAATCAGGTTACAGACAGTAATCTTGCGTCTGGTTCTGGCAGTGTTATTAAAGAATAGCAGTAGGGTAGCCTAAACTAGAGCAGGTGATATAGGAATTTGTGACCACTTTAGATGTTCCTACAGTGCTTGCAATGTATTATATTCCATACAAGAGAGTAACAATCTGCCCCATCACCACCTGAAAATGGAGGTCCTTACCATGTGGAACTATATATTGTACATGCTAGAGCATTTGTATGAGCAGAATAAGGCCACAAGTGAGCATACAATGCAAAACTGGAAGGCTTTGGAGACCTATGTGCGCTGCTGAAACCTTTTGAGGAGGCCACTTTGCTGGTTAGTCATGTAGGGGCAGGAATTTGCAAGATTCTCAGACTGATATATTTACTGCAGCATGGCTGAGAATCTCACAATATTCAAACAAACTGGTCAGGGACACTCAACTAGGAACAAGACTGCCTAGTATTGAGCAGACTCTATAGAAATGGTGACCTACCCAGGGTGCAGTCTCTTTTAGCTCACTAGTGCCTTACTCATAGAGGAAATATCCTAAAGCACATCATACTGGTCCTACCAGAATGGCAGTCCAGCCAAAAAGTGCCAAGCAATTCCCCTCTGAACAAGAGACGCAGCCAATGCCAGACGTATGTTTCAGCCCTCTGACAACACAGATATGCATGAAATAGTGAAAGACATCTTAGAGGGCTTTGTGCAGGATCCTTACTTTGTGTACACTAAAAGCAAAGATGAATACATTTTTGCTGCTTTGTTGGACCCCAGCTTTAAACATACATTTTTTAAATTTCTGTCAAAGCGTCATCAATTTGTGGAATCAGATTCTTTCAAAGAATATAAAGATATGCTTATAGATTGAGTGGAGGGTTGCATTGTGGAGGATGAGAGAAGGAAAACTGTTGAAAGCATAGTAAAAAAAACAGCAAAGGGTTTATATTAGCAGTATCAGCAGCAACATCCCAACATATTTCTAAACACATAATTGTTATCACACAAAATAATGTACGTGTTTCAGGGGCAGCAATTTAAAATGTGCAGTGGTAAAGCTGGTGGTGGTATATCTCTATGGGTCTTGCTCACAGAGTATGGATTGGTAACTTAACATGTGGAACCTAGGAGTGGTCCCACTGCATGTGAAATGGTTATAGCATACTTGCAGGATATCTACATTCTAGGCAGAAACTATGACTCCCGTTGACTACAGGCAAACAAAAGAGAGTGTAGGCAGCACTGACACATACGTCTGTGGAAACCCTTAGTTGTCAACCAGCAAGTGTGCAGTCTGAGTGTTTTTCAGTGCTGCTGGTTATATTGCTAATGTTCATAGGACACATAGATCAAGCAACAGTGTTGAGAGACTTATGTTTCTAAAAATGAACCGGCATTTAATACGTATGATATTAGGAGTGTACAGATCCATTAAAGAATGTGGTATTGTCTGAAATGTTGATGTGTTAAGCTGTAGTAGTGTATCTTGCAAATGTATGTAAAGTGGTTGTATGATTTAGTTTTTGCTGCACATGGCAATATCCAAAAAATGATCACACAGTGGATGTAATGGCAGGGTAAATGTTGTGTGGTGTTGTTATGAGTCTCACGAGAGAGCATATCCTGCCTTGCAGGGAAGGGTGGTGAGGTTGAAGCAGATGTAGTTTAAATCTGACATTGTTCTTCAAATTATAAACAGTAAAGCAATGACTAAAAACAGTGGAAAAGGTCAACGTGCTATCATATAGTCATGTACAGGAGGAGGATAGTGTTATATGAATATATGTAAAATAGTGAATATTTGTAGCATATGTGCAGTGTTGTGGTAGCAAGTTTAAGAGTTGAGTGCTGTGATTTTGTGCACGAGTGTAGATTTAGAGATTGTATGCTAACCTTGTACATTGAGATGAGTCCTGTTAAAAGCCATATCCTGTACTGCAGTCCGGTATATTGATGCTCAGATGCTCATTGGCAAGAGAGCGCTCCAGCTCACATGGCGCAATACTCCGTCATTGGAGGAGGTGGGAACAAGGCACTACTGGGGAGGGGAAGTGGCGAACATTGACAGGCTGCGGTATAAAGCAGTACCACAGCCTGTCCTTAACTGACGTCACCGACTTCTTTTTAAAAGGTAAAATCTTGGGCTATACTGCATTACATAAAAAAAAATAAATGGATGAAAAATTAACTGGGATAGCACTTAAAGATAATAAGTACTTTAACAGAGGTGAGAGTTCCATTTTAAAAACTTAATATAAAACAAGAATTTGTGCAAAAGCCATGGCAGAGAGAATTGCTGAAAAAATGTAAGAATTTTCATTTCATTCATCCCCTTTCCAGCTAATCTATATATCTATACCACACTAACAAATGCCATAAACCCAAAAATACTGTAATAAGTACAATATATTACTTTCAGAAGAAATATTTGAAAAGAAAATATTATTTTTGGATAGAACAATAATTATATTTGAGAAAGAAAATGGCATTTTCTCATACCACTGTTCAAAACAACTTTCCACTTTATAAGTGCATTTTACCTTTCTCAAGGTTTTCGGCTAATTACTACTGTTATGACACCAACATTATTGTATTTGCAATCTGCTTTATGTTTCTGATTCTCCTGGTGTCTCTCTGTACTTTGTTCTCTTGATTTCCCTCTGTTCTTCCATCTCCCTCTCTGACCATAAACAAACTGTATCTGTGTTTACCACTTCTATGTGGGCAGAGTTTGATTATTAAAAATAAACAGAGCCTCAGTTGCTGCTCTCCCAAAGTAGACACATAAAATAACTGCTGTACACAATGTACTCTGGGAATTTGCACAGCTTTTTAATGTTTAAACAAGCAGGTTATTATAGTTAAATATGGTTTTCCCAGGCTCATATTTGAGTTTTATGTTCATCTGTGCTGCTTGTGATGCCACTCCTCTCTGTTGGAAAAGTGTCAAACATAAGACAAATTATTTTGCAGTCATAAACAAAGCACTAGGCAAGTTCAGATTTCCAGGATAGTACCACTTATAATTGCTGCACCATATATTTTTAATACTTTTAGCCAACAAATCTTAAAGGGATAGTAATACTTCGTTTTAACTTTATTTTATTTTGTAGGCATTAAAAAAACATGAAGAATGATATAAGTCTTATCTCTCAAACCTTTATGGTTTAAGAGATATTCACAAACAAAGTATCCCCCCCCCGTTCAGCCACATCAGAAGGGAGGTGCCCAGGTAGACTGCAGAGAGGAACAATCTTCAATTAAGATAAGGGAAAAAGCTGAAAAACTTGTCAAGGGGGGAAGGGCTTTCATTGTTTTCATACAAAGAAAATTGTCCCCTTCTGTTATCTGTCTGGTCATACAACCTGATCCACATCTGAGAAGAGATGGCTTACACTAGGTAAAAGGGGCGGGGAGGGGAACTTTGCTTGTGAATATCTCATAAACCATAAAGGATTGAGAGATAAGACTTATATCATTCTTCATGTTTTTTTAATGCCTACAAAATAAAATAAAGTTAAAACGAAGTGTTACTATCCCTTTAAATATTTAAGTAGCTAGCAAAACCCAAAAATATTCATAATGTTGCTTATATTTTAATAGGTCAAATACAAGTTTTATAATTTTACAAATATTTAACAATGGAAGCATGGTTTGGCCTGTGTGAGAAGGGGCAGGGTGAACAAAGAATGACACCCCAGCTTTGTTCCTTAAGTAGTCACAGATCCACACATACCCATTCTGACACACCAAACTTTTTTCTGTTGTCTGCTACCTCAGCCTTGTTTCACTGTCCCACTGGTAGTCACAGAATCATACATACACTGTTGATCACGTCAGTCTTGTTCCACTGTCTTGCGCTAAATCCTTGCTCCACTGCCCAACTGGCAGTTATGGGTGGAAATTGTTGAATCAAATATGCAAAAATCAGCATTGAATCATTGATAATTTAACCCCCCCATGTATAGAGTTTCAACATGTATTTACACATTACTGGTATAAAAGTGTTGTTAGTTTCCTGCTTTTTGTTAGTCTGTGCTTGGGAGGGAGAAAACAGCTATTTTTTTTATACTAGCCAGTAGTAATGTGGGGGAGAAGACAAAAATAGGGAGTTGGCTGAAGTTGCTTGATCGGAATATTGGTGGTTGCCACTGCCAGTTTTTCTTAGTTGTGGGAGTTGAAGGAAAAGAGAGGGTTTAAAAAAATACCTCTCCCCCCTCCAAAAAAAAAAAAGGTTTTAACTTTTTGACTAATAAGTGACAGTCAGGCAGTGATCCTTTTTACCTGCCTCTGCTGAGCCTGAGACTCTAATGAGACTGAGTAACAGATAATATGCAGACAGACATAACACATCATAAAGGTTCAACAGCCTGGTAAATCTTGACATACTGTGTTACTGCTGACACACACTTACCCTTACATCTGCAAGAAAAATAGGGACGAGGATATACAGAGGTGTGGTGGCACTGCAACAGCTTCACATTCTGCAGATAACAAATCTATCCTGTACTGTATTGTAAGTTACTAACAATTCAGTCCTTGAAAGAGAAGCAAATGTTGACATTAGCTATTAATGTAACATCAGCAGAAAGAAAAATAGGGGAGCTAGTTTTACTCTTGGTTGCAAGGATTGTATGTGTGCTGTGTAGGCAGTGACACTGACAGACAGAAACAGTGTTTAAAAAACTAAATAACTCTAATTTAAAAAAGTTTTGACTGAAAGATAACACTGACTGAAGCAGGCAGAAGATTCTTCACCTAAGCTGTGACTGACAGTGGCAAGTGCAACAATATTTGGTGCTGCCTGGGGGCGCTTAGTCACAGGGTATGCAATGGTGATGGCAGCAGCACACACGCACAGTGTAGCAGGAAACAGAAGCAACAGGTGCACTGGTGTTAAATCTGGCTACACAACTACTCTAAACTATTTTCTATCTCTCTAGGAGGAGGAAAAAAATACTTTTCGACAATCCCTACCCAGAACCACACATACATTGTCTGACACTACAGCCTTGTTCCACTGATATTCACAGACCTACACATAAACTGTGTGACACCCAAGCTTTGTTCCACTGTCCCACTGATTGTTACAGACCTACATATACACTATCTGATACAATAGCCGTGTTACACTGTCCAATCTTTGCCACCCAGCCTTTTTTGGCAGCCTTTCATTACCTCTACTTATCCCAGCCTTGTGCCAATGTCTGTCTAGTGGTTACAGACATATAACGGACGGTGGAGAGAGTTGAGGTGTAGATGGAGGGGATATTAGGCAGCACTAGTAGCTGTGGCGGAAGTTCTGGTGATAGACAAATGATGGAGAGTGGTGGGAGCTGAGGTGCCAATGGAGGGGGAAGGGAAGCAGGAAAAACAAACAGTTGTGTGAGAGGTGATCACAGTTTGGGAGCTAAGGTGCTAATGAAAGAGGGAGAAAAGAAGGCAGCATCAGTAGCTGTGGCAGAAGAGATCAAATTGCAGGTGTTTAGGTGGAAATGGGGAAGGGGAGAATGAGCAGCACCAATAGCTGTGGCAAAGATTCCTGCTGTGAGTTGAATATTAGTAGCTTCACCTGCCCTGTTCACCCCTGACCAAATCACCACCTGTACTCTACAGTCAGTGGCTAAGTCCCTGCAATGATTTGGAAAGGCGCAGCCAGGGATCAAAGCCACATTGGTCTCTCCTGTCCAAATCATAGTCCCAGCTATATGTTCAGTGAGATATGTTAGGGGAAATATGCTGGTGTCAGGAGGCAACATCGGAGAGGATTTTGCAAAATTCTTCCCTACTTCATCCCCTGGTTCTGTGTGGCAGTGACACAGCATCATCTAGCTGTTTATAGATGTAGATTACATTTTATTCATATCTGTAGTGATGAACATTTTAGTGTAGGCAGGTAATTGTAAAAATGAAAAGTGGCAGTGATCCTTTCTAGGGATGAGTGATTTTTTTTTACTCAAAATGAAACAGGTGAAAAATGACTGAGCTGGAAATTTTTCATGAAAATGCAGATTTTCTGCTTTTTCACACCTAACTCATTGCATTGAAATCAATGGCAAGACTGAATTTCCCCCCTACTTGGCAAGTTTCCCTTCTTTTCCCACATGCACAGTATAAAAAGGGTGTCACATTCCTGCAGCATGTCATTCTGTGTTTGTGAGGCGCAGAGAAAGCAGTGCAATTTTTCAGCTAGTTAGGATAACTAAATAAAGTTGTAGTGTAGTTTAGGGAGTCTTGTAGGCAGGAAAGTTGGTCTCTGTGTTTGGGGAGTTTTGGTGCATCCTGGAGGAGAGTGAGGGGAGAAAGGAGATTTGGTCTAAGAATCATATCTCTGAATTAACTACTAGTATGGATGTTTGACTGTTAACATGTGTGTTTGATGGGCTTATCTATACATTACAATATTTTGTAAATATTGAAATCTGGGTCAGAATGGAGGAAAACTGGTTACAACTGTCATTTCATAAAATCGTTAAAAAAATGTATTTCCGTTTCTTATAATTGTAGTATTAGTATTATTGTTCTGAACATCTTTTGAGAATGATAAATTCATGATGCAGTTTGTTTCTGTTATCTATTTAGTCAAATGCATTTAGAATGTTGCCTGTTTTAGAGAGTTTGAGACCTCATTGAATGTTGATTCATGAGTTCATAAACACATTAATATACCTCATTACCTTATTGTCTTGAAATTATGTGATATGATACAAATAAAATCAAAGTATATTGAACGCACAATAAAACATACCAAATATTTGACATTGAAATGCCCCTTACAAAATAGAAAACTAAATTTCTAGTGCTTTTGGAAACCATACAACAGATTGTTTATAACATATTAATATTTAATGATAACTTATAGTCCAGAAGTCAAGTCAAAGCAAAACATTTTCATATTAGTCGTTCAATTTTTTCACTAAAAATCAGGTCATGCTTCAACTAGATGCCATAAAGGAAGCTATTGTGCTGTCCTTGACCTTTTTCAGCACTGGCTTTCTACCAAGCAGAGAATGCTGGATGTGCCAAACAGCATAAAACAGTATGGTGATTTTGTTCACTGGACAGATGTCATGATATGGTCTAAATTAAGACAGCCAAACCTATTCCCTCAAACCTAACCTGGACTTGATACAATAGCATTTCGGATTAAAAGTTTGTGCATGCTCTTTGTACATTTAATTGTAATAACAGGGTAGATAGAAGCCAGTTTTAAGATGCAGTAATAAAAATATGAATGCACCAACCATTTTAATACTTTAACACCTCAATTAACAACTTTTTCTAAAAAAAAAACAAAAAAACAAATACATGAAAAAAAATCATATTTTGTTCATTCTAAAATTATAACATAAAGAATGTTTGCTACAAATATGTAATTATTTATTAACAGCTTGTATGTAGTGTGTTGAAGACCAACACCCAATTGGTTAAACTAACACCATTTGCAAAACTGGAGCAAATTTAGGACATCGATCACAGAACTATATTTTTCAAAGATAAAAATGAAATAGAAACTTATAAAGTCTTGCTTTAGTATATATGTTGCAGTATTTTGAAGTGTCTATTTTGTCTAGTTGTGTACTCAATATTGTTAACAATCCAAAATGTATAGTCTCATAACTACTGTGAAAAAAATTAGGGAAGATTTTCAAATTCTATAACTAGTTTAATCATTTTTAGTAATCTCGACTAAGGATGAGCAAAAAATTCCCCTTTTCCTGGGAACTTCCAGGGGGAAAAAACATAATTTTTTTCCTTATCACAAAAATTGCTGCAGAAAAACAAACCAATAACATTTTCACCATTTTGCTACCTTCAATGAAATTCTTGTGATAACTTTTCCAATTTCTGCCTACTTTATACCTATACTTTCTAAGGTAGTGAGAATTTGATAATTCAACTGCTTAGTGCAAAATTGAGAAATCTGAAGTCGAAGGTAAAAGCTGTTAGGAGAGTCTTATGGTTAACATAGACCTTGAAAAAATTTTAGCAGGCAGAGGTTTTCAGCAATATTAGCCTTGAAAAAACTATTAGTCGGCTGAAGCTTATGGCAATATACTCCTTGAAAAAAGTGTTTGCAGTTTATGACTCTGATGGTAACACTCTTGCAAGGATTGTAATACATTGTTAGCAGGCTGAGGTCTATGAAAATATAAGCACTGAAAGAAACTGTTATATCTTAGAGTAGGCACTAATCATCTCATTATACAATTCTGGCAAGCCGTTCTTGAAAAAATAATTACTGTTTGTGATACACCAATGGGGTATAACAGACATAATTTATTTAAAGCCCCTGTTTTGAACAAAATAATAGGTCAGCATGTCAACAGCCAACATTGTGGTAAGTTTGCCATTCCGCAGGGGCACCTTTGGATTATTTTTGTGCATTTTTTACTTCTTTCTAAGATCTTAGAATGTATGGGTTGGAAGCACATAACAGAACAACTATGTAACTTATTTGTTTTAACAACATTGTGGTAAAGGTGGTGGTTGTGACTTCATCACCTCTGATATCTCCAACTAACTCAGAGTCTTCCTCCTCCTTCCTTTGCTTTTGTACAACAGCAGCGGCAAGAGACATCGGTGTTATTAAGAAAATGTTGGTCCATTTCCTGAGATATCTACACTACTATTATGTGCCCCTTGGCCCTGTTCTCTTGAAGAAGTGCATCTACTGCTGCCTCGTGATGTACCTCTGACTTGCTGGTGGTGTGTCTCCCAATCAAACCTTTTGTTGTGCTTCAGATGTGATCTCATTTAGGATATGCCTAGATGTGATCCTGTTTTCTCCCTGCTCACATGTTTTTTTACAGAGACAAAAGAAAGCAACATATTTAGCTTTTGCATTACCGTACTGTAGAATTCAGGAGGGGTTCCTGAGGGTTTACTGCTACTACTACTACTGCTACTACTACTACTACTACTACTACTACTACTACTACAGGGGCTAGATATAGTAATGCTACCAGTAGGTATCAGCAGCACTGCACTTCAAACAGCAGAAGAAGCACTCATAACTATGGTTGTATATGTTGACCTCTGTTACTGCTTAATAAATAATAGTGAGTTTGACTGGGTTGGGGTTGGACCTGGAAGCAGTGACACAGATGATGGTGACTGACAATATGTATATTTCCGCTAGTATTTACTTTTCCCTTTAGGGAATTTATAAACATTGACCACTACTTTGCAATATGTCATTGTCTCATGCAGCAGCAGTTGGTCTTGCTGCTAAACTGTCCGCCACTATGGCAGTAAAAGTAGAATTTTACTCTTCATTGTCTTCATGGTTTAAAGGCTTAGTATTGCTAACTTTTCATATCATCATAATTTGTTACATAAGCTGCAGCAACTGTGGCTACAATCAGTTTTTGTCTGGGTAGGACACCATTCCTATAAAGCCTGCTCAACTGTGCAGCACGTTTGCTCCTAGTTGAGCACCTCTGACGAGGGGCTCAATTCAATTATCACTTTAAAAAAAAAAGCCAACAATAGTTTTGCAAGCATAGTAAGCCATCTAATAATCCATGCTTTCAAGCACTAATGGGAGATAAAAAATGACAATGGACAGTAATATTTCGCTCATTGAGAACAATGAAAGGTCTACCCATGAGCAATTCATTTCTGTTTGCGTTGAATGCCAGTGCATTATAAACAGATACATTTACAGTCAGAAATTCTGTGCCTACTTTTCTTGGCGTACAGTAAACAACAAAGGTAAGCCCCCCTCCCTGTCGAACAAGCCCAAGCAGGAAACCAACATCTCAGACAACACTTAGCATATAGCACAATGACAGCAATGTCAAAATTAACCCTAGGAATGCCAAGGAAGCACCCTGCAAATGTTCATGCCCAACAAATAATTCCTGGAAAACCAACATTAAAGGGTTAGGGTAAAGATAACTTTATGTTTTATTGTAGATAAAAAAAAAATAAATTATGTGCAGCAAATCCCATCTCTCAAACCTTTAAGGTGTGAGAGATATTCCCCACTAAAGTTCCCTCTCTCCTGATGTCATCTCTCTGATGAACAAATTGGGTTGGCTATTTCTTTAGCTTATGGAGGAGTTGCATGGAATTTTTAGACTGGACTGCTGCTTTAGAACATTTTCTCTCTGTGAAAGGCACTAGAGAGCTATATGGGCCTGCACTCTGGGTGAGGCACCATTCTTATAGAGCCTGCTCAATCTTAGGGCAGATTTGGTCCTAGTTGAGCATCACTGACTAGTTATTTTGCATATGCAAATAACTCTTGGTATTGGACCCCTTCCTCACAGTGATTAGATAGATCAGCTATACCTAGCTATTTGCCCATTATAAGGGAAATAGGGGTAACCAGTCATGTACCCTGGGTAATTGCCCACCCTAAAGGTAATAGGGGAATCCAGTCTTGCTCCCCTTGCTCACAGCGCTTACAATGATCACCTAATTCACTGAAAAGAGTCAACAAGGCTGAAGTGAACTAGTGGGGTTGGCTGCATTTCACACCTGGACTGCCATTTTGGCAGGACCAGAATGATATGCTTTAGGCTATTTCCTCTCTGTGAAAGGCACTAGTCAGCTAAAAGAGACTTCACCCTGGGGAGGACACCATTCTTACAGAGACTGCTCAATTCTAGGGCGGGCTCATTCCTAGTTTACGGTTGCTGACTAGTTATTTTGCATATGCAGATTCGCTTTGGGATTGGTCACCCTAAAGGTAATAGGGAATCCAGATGTGGAGCCCTTCCTCACAGTGCTATAGAGATTAGTAATACCTTGCTGGCAAAGCCCTACAATAACGATGCATACAATAGAGACCTCATCATAGAGAGAAAAATATTGCTGCTGCAGATTGAAATTCTTCCAGTTCTGCAGTATATGGCCCAAGCTTGGCCACCCTTGGCAACAATTTGCAGAGCCATCACAAGGGCAGTGTTTCACTTCATCTAGGGCTCCAAAATGGACAGAGTGAAGTGTGCAGTTATGTACAAGGAGCCCAACAAAGGAGGAAAGGGGGTGTCAGACATCCCCACCATGCTGTGGGCCTTCTTTGTGTGTAACAGTGTGTGGAGGACTTTAAGAGACAGCGACTAGGGATCTGCTGGTAATGCCATGTCCCGTTTCTTTCTGCTTCTTCTTTGGAGGGGGCTTGGTTGGGACAGGTGGGACAGCTCCATCCCTTACAACTGGACTACCCCCTGGTTCTACCAGGATGTTTGGTAGATTTGTGAGGAAGAACCAACTGGAGGGTGTTAAACCAGAACTGTGGACCCCAGAGGTCATACATAAGCTCATCAGAGCAAAATACATTATAGAGACAATTTCAGGACTCCTAGATGTCACTTCCAAGATGGTATGGTAGCATGTGTCATCAAGGAGACTCACCAACAGAAACAAAGACACTGCATGGATGGTCATTCAGGGGGGTCTGCCTCTCAGGTCATTCATGCATGCAAGGAACCTATGCAGGTATAGACAGTGCCCTAGAGGATGCATGGCAGAAGAAACTGCCCTACATGTTTTTTGGCAGTGCCCCTTTGCCCAAGCTCTGTTGGATGACCTGGAAAATGAACTCAAAGACTCTGTTCCAAAGAGACACTTGTCGTACCACTCTGTACTGTATAGACTATTTCCAGGGACATACTCGTGTGGTGCTATCCAGGAAGCCTGGTGCATCATGTGCTGTGTCAGAGATGCTCTGTGGTTTGCAAGAAATTGTCTGGTGCTGAGGAGAGAACAGGTGACAACACAGGACTGTCGCAGACTGGTCCACAGCCTGCTAAGAGACTATACCATCTTGGACAGCCCTGAAGAGGAGGACGACTAGCATCCCCTCCAATGGCCCAATACCACTGTCACCTCCCTTCGGACCCCTTCCCCACCCTGCCCCATGCCCCATATCCCCACACACATCCAATCCCCGAGGCGAAAGACCACAGAGACTTTAATACAGTGAAATAAAGTACAAGTGTTGAGTTCAATAAAGTAATGTTACAATAAAGTTCAAATGTACCTGTGTGCTGCCAAACTGCACTGCATCGCAGGTATTAAGAATGTTATTGTATTAAATATATGAATGCACTTTGTATTGAAAAGCATTACTGTACAAAGAAATGTTGTACTGTATTTTCCATGTCAAAATAAAGATTATTTAAAAAAAGAAATCAATGTTACTGGCAGCCAAAAAGGCTGAAACAAACATATGGGTTTGGTGCTTCTGTTGTTCAGAGAGCAATTGCCTTATGTTCTGAGGCTGGATTGCCATTTTGACAGTATCAGTATGATGTGCTTTAGGATAATTCCTCTCTGTGAAAGGCACTAGAGAGCTAAAGGAGATTGCACCCTGGGTATTCATACAGCACCTGCTCAGTTCTAGGGCAGGCTCATTCCTAGCTGATTGTCTCTAATGAGTTCATTTCCATGTGAAAATTACCCTTGGGATTTGTCATCCTAAGGGCAATAGGCGAATCCAGATGTGGACCCCTTGCTCACAGTGGCAAAAGAGATCTTATGGTTCAAAATGTGCAAGGCTGAATCATATGTCTGTGATTGACTGCTATTCTTGTTCAGTGAGGAATTGCCTTGTACTTTGAGACTGGATTGCCTTTTTAGATAGGATCATAATGATGTGCTTTAGGATATTTTTCTTTTTCTCTGTGAAACGCCCTAGTGAGCTACCAGAGACTGCACCCTGGGTAGGACACCAACTGCTCAATTTTAGCTAGGTTCTTTTACTCAGTTGAGTGTCACTTGCTAGTTGTTTTGCATATGTAAATTACCCTTGGGACTGGTAACCCTAAGGGTAATAGAGAATCCATATGTGGACCTCTCGCTCACTGTGCTTAGAAAGATCAGCTACACCTCACTGATGAGAACCTACAAGGCTGAAGCATACGATTGGGTTTGATCATTTCCAAGTTTGTGAGGGAGCACCAGCTGAAAGGAGTCAAGCCCAAATTGTGGACCATCCACAAGCTAATCAAAGCCAAGGACATGAGGGAGCAAATTTCAGGGCTCCAAGATGTCACAGCAGAGACAGTCTGGAAAGATGTGGCATCAAGCAGGCTGACCAATAGACACAAGGACATGACATGGATGACCATGCAGAGAGGCCTCCCCATCAGGATATTTATGCATGCTAGGGGGCTGTGCAGATACAGACATTGCCCCATGTGCATTGTAGCAGAAGAAACAGCCCTGCGTGTGTTTTGGCAGTGCCCATGTGCACAGGCTTTGTTGGATGCCTTGATACTTGAATTCAGAGACAATGTTCCCAGGTAGCACCTGTCCTACCATTCGGTGCTTTACGGACTATTTCCAGGCACACACACATTGGACGCTATTCAAGATGCCTGGCGCATCATGTGTTGTGTAAAAGACGCTTTGTGGTTTGCCAGAAATCGCCTGGTACTGAGGAGAGAGCGGGTGTCAATCCAGGACTGCAGAAGGCTGGCTCACAGCCTCCTCAGAGACTATTGCATCATTGACAGTTTGGAAGTAAAGGAAGATTAAATCTCCCTCCCATGACCCACTCTCGCCCCAGCCCCTACACTACCCCCACCCAACTGCCCCAAGCCCCTACACTGCTACCCCTACCCCCGCCCAACTGCCCCAAGCCTCTGGCCCACCACCACCATGCTCCCAGGCTTTTTCTTGATGTACCAATAATGTTATAAACCATGTAAAAGTGCTTTACTGGAAAATGTAAAATGAATGTTTGCATTGTTGATGTATATGTTAAACGATGTATGTACTGTGATTTGTACCTGTCAGAATGTATGTAACATGATTTCAGTATGCAAATAAAGATTATTTTCAACCGCACACAATTGGGTTTGGTTGCTTCTCTTGTTCAGAGAGGATTTTCCTGGCACTTGGTGGCTAGGATGCCATTTTGGCAGGCTTGGTATGACATGCACAAATGTGAAATTGAGCAACAATGTACGTATATGACTGGGACAAGCAAAGGAAAGCTGTACCTCCTGATAAGTCACCACCTATACTTGCTTTTTGTAATGAGAATTACAAATCTAGGAATCATTCTAATGAACTTAAAAACAAGACATCCATTAATCCACACAATTAATATATTATTGGATATCGGAAGTATGAGACTATACCAGGTTCCTTGTAATCCTACAGTGCCTAAAATTACAACAACTCACAATTTTTTCTTAATTATGAGATACTTTTCTAATTAAATAAATATTAACAAGAACAAAGAAATGTTGCTAATAGTGCAACTATTAACCCTTTTAGTGCCCCGTGGTGTGCAATGCAGAGACATCAAACTGTCTTCTGGCTCCTTAGCGAGCTATGGGGAGATCCTAACATCAACAACCTCAGGTAGGTGTTGTTGGGACTGTGTACTCTTACAACAGAGAAGGCTATCAGAGTTTAATCCCTTAAGGACCAGTGGTCCCAGGGTGTGTGGTCCTTTAAGGACCAGATAGGGAAATTTGACGTGGTGCCCCACGTGACTAATCACGTGCGCCGGCACGCTGAACGAGGGACTGAAAGAGATTGCTCCGGTCTTGGAGAGATCAACTTCAGTCCCCAGTATTACTCACCGGGTTAATGTATGTGGTGAACAGCCACATCAACATAGGAACACACCCACGTGAATATGAAAATGACTCATTTACCTGCATTTCCATATGGAAATGAGCCAGTATGTTTAGTGCTAAATCGTAAAACTGTCGAAGGCATGGTGGATTGATGGCAATAACAGTGGATTGGTGCTGGATACATGGAGACTTGATGGAAAAGACATAGTGCATATTGGCGATGAGCCTTTGACACAGATCCAACACAACATGGCCACCCTGAGCCCTTATCAAACCTTAATGCACCTCGGCCTATGTTTGTTACTACTATATTTTGACAACACTCTTATTATTTACAGACTGTGCTGAGCTTGGGATCAAGGGTAGTATACTTTCTATTTAATGATTGTAGTGTTTTCTTAATGTTTAATAAATATATATTAGTTAATAAATGTAGAATGTTGGCCAAATTAGTTTAGACATCAGAAAATAGAATCCAGATTCAAATTTAAAAGGGCAACAACTTTGAATATTTTGAAAGAGCTTTCAAACCACCTATATGTTATAAATATATATATATAAAAATAAATATTTATATATATATATTTTTTTTTTTAATTTTTTTTTTAGTTATTTAGCTGTGTAGATTCTACTAACCAAGGCATAGTGCGCAGACACTTCAATTATTTCCAACATTAGCACCCCCACTAACTGACACTGTTCAGCAATGCATTACCCACCTCTGCTATCAATGACAGGGTTAAGTGTCAGTGACCGGAGGAGCTAATATAGAGCTAAGACAGAAAGGGCATGTTTTGCATTCATTAATTAGAATATTCTATAAATATGAATAACTCAAACACTGGTTTTCTAAAAATAAATGGCTAATACAACATATAGGAGATTTTTAAATGTCTTTTAAAATCACCAAATTAGTTTCAAGATGAGAGGGTCCATTTTACGGCATGAAAAATATATTAAATGCAAATTATATTTTTAAAAGATAACAGCACTGTCAATGGTATGTTATAAGCAATTGTATGTTTCAGAAAAGGGTTTTCAAAGTTCAAAACAAGCACTACTACTGTAGATAGAGAATTTTGAAGACTATAGCAATACTTAATTTTTCACAATAATATATTTCTCCTTGCACTGTTCCTCAGTAGGATATCATTACTGATAAAACCTGATTGTTGGCACATTTGTATCAAAGAGATGGGGTAGGATACAAAGGAAAAAGATTGCAGTCAAAACTTCAAAGGCTTTTACCACTCCATGGAGACAGGTTCCAGCAGTCAGTAGAGATAGCAGGAAAACAAAAGACCTACCATCCCACTGAGGTGTCTACTTACTATAGACCTTGTTTTCCCCACACTTTCTGAAGATGGAACTTTTGTAGTGGGAAGGATACATTCTGGCCACTGTTGTGTCACCAGGACTGCTTGTGAAGCGGATATGGGCAGTTACAGCACCATAAATCAAGAAAAGCTATACATGAGCAGCTGGTGCATGTGCTAATAACTATAATTATTAATCATGTCAATTTCACACCCTTCAAGTTTAGGCTCAGTGTTTTCTGCAGGATCCTCATCTCTGGCGCCTTGAGCTATTTATGGTATGAAAATATGAAATGCTGAAGGACCTGGGTAATTGTCTTATGACAGTATTGATCTGCCTACAATTGGGTTTGTGGAGCATTACAGCCTGACACAAGTTGTGTCCTTAATCTTCAAGTATATATCATTGTCACACATGTTCTATTGTTACTGAATGGTCTGAATCACTTTCAGCATATTGCTAAGCATCTAGCTGCTAGGACACCATTTTTTCAGTCTAGTGTCAACGTGGGGACATCTCCTTTGATGTTTCCTTTGTACATCTACCAAAGCATAATCATTTTAGCTATAATGATTACTTACTTAGCTGAGATCAAAGTTAAACAACTTATAAAATGAGCCAGATAGATGAAGCATTATAAATAATTTGACTTAAGATCTTGGGAATCTTAAAGCAATATTCCATGAATGTATAACTAATTAGGGTGACAATATCAAATACCACACAGGAATGTTTATACTTTATTCATTCCAGCGGACACAGTGAATATGACATTATACATTGTAGCATATAGGGTTACAGATATAGAAAATAATAGTATTTTTTTACTTGCAGCCCTGGTACTTGTCTTTTGTGCCACACGTGGGTGTATCCTGACTTGATTATACATTATTAATGAGCACAGTTCATTATCCTAAACCAGCTCTGGTTCTTCCCCATAGACAAATGTCCTTAAAGCAGACCTGTTTATATAAAAAGGTCTGCCTGTTAAATAGCATTAAAATGTTAGCTATGTATAGTGCTTTTTTGTTGTTGTTCTTTTAGTAAAAGTTTCCATGATTCGTCTGACATGTCACCCTCTTAAGGCACTCTGCCGATGGAGCACTGGCTATAGCAATTTTATTTATGTAACAACATACAAGCATTTTTTTACGTTACATTTATTATGAAACACTACAGCCAGGGTTCCACGACCAGTGTTTTCTAAGCTTCTGTCATGTCTGCTTAAGTAGAGAGGTCATACAAAGTTCAGTTTTTAACCCTTTGAGTGCCAGAGAGGTATCCAACACATTGCCACATCGCATTGAATAACACTTTAGCACTCAAAGGGTTAAAAGTTACAAAAAAATAAATAAAATAAAAAAATTCTGCATCATAGCAAAAAACCCCAAACAAACAACAAAATATGCATTTTTCTTTAGTTTTTGATAGGCAACTTTTTTTTTATAGGAGTTAACCATGTGGATGCTGGAGATGTTTCCAATGTGATGCAAAGAAAGGGATAGTAATGTTTCATAATAAAAGCAGCTCTAATTAATCATCATATTATTTGGACTTTGGAGAGTGTTATTTTAATTCTGTCAGAGTTGTAGTTCAAGAGTAATTCAGTGACAAAGTATCGCCCTCCCACCCCTTTTACTGATGTTACACTGCAGAAGGGAGGTGCCCAGGTAGATTGCAGAGAGGGACAATCTTCAATTAAGATAAGGGAAAAAGCTGAAAAACTTGTCAAGGGGGGCAGGGATTTCATTGTTTTCATAGGAAGAAGATGTCCCCTTCTGTTATCTGTCTGGTCTATGGACTGGATTCCACATCTGAGAAGAGATGTCTTACACTAGGTAAAAGGGGCGGGAGAGGAAACTTTGCTTGTGAATCTCTCTCAAACCATAAAGGTTTGAGAGATAAGACATTTCATTCTTCATGTTTTTTTAATGCCTACAAAATAAAATAAAGATAAAACCAAGTATTACTACCCCTTCAAGCATCCAACATGGTTAACATTAGGCTCTAGATCAAATCATACTGGTAAAGTGGATCATTAAACCTAAAGTGATTCTGGCTTTGATTTCCTCCGAGCCCATTTTTTCAACACCGATGCAAGGGTATTTTTTTTACCTATAACTAATTTAATGCTACCACTAATACACCACACAGTGTGTGCTAGTGGGATTTATAACTTTTGCTACAGCTGTCACTTCTGGCTAAATATTATATCACTCACACTAGTAAACTGCAAAAGGAAACCAGTGACAGGAATGGAGAGCTTGAGCAGAAGAATGATGTCTGAGTATATATAATTGTTAAATAAGGTGTTTTAATAGATATATTGTACATTTTATTATTATCAAAAAACAACCATTTCAGCATCACTTGTCAGTAAAGTACCAGTTTAAATTCAATTGGTCCACTTTGTTGCAAGAGAAACAAATTACATATTATGAGTCCTTGAGGTGGGACCCATATGGCAACAAGGGGAGCAATGACATTCTAAATAATGTAATTGTTAGTAGAGGAACAACTTGTACTTATTACAAGTATTTGACAAATGCCTTATATATTACATTGGGGCAAATTCAGTAGATGGCATAAGTGTAAGTTTGTGGCAAACATGAAGACCATAGGGGACAAATAACAATTCCCCAAATTTCTATTGATTTAAATAGGTGCTTTTAAAGGATAGTCATGTTTCACAATTAATCTTCATAGTATTTGGGCCATGGAGAGTGTTATTTCAATACTGTCAGAGCTGTAGTTCAAGAGTAATTGAATGATAAAGTATCCCCCTCCCGCTCCTTTTACTGATGTAACACTGCGCACCTCAGGGCAGCAAGACTGTCAAGATGGATCACAGAGATGGACAATCTTTAGTTAACATGAGGAAAAACCTGAAAAACCTGTAAAGACGGGGCAGGGTTTTCATTGTTCTCACAGTAAGAAGATTGTACCTTGCTGTGAGCTGTCTGGTCCCAGGACCAGACTCCCCATCTGAGGGGAGGTGGCTTACACTAGGTAAAAGGGGCAGGAGGGGGCTACTTTATCATTCAAATACTCGTGAACTACAACTCTGAGATTACTGAAATAACATTCCCCATGGCCCAAATACTATGAAGATTAAATGGAGCTGCTGTTTTGTGAAACATTACTATCCCTTTAACTCACTGAATGCTAGAGAGGTCTTCAAAGCTTTGCAGAGTATGAAAAATCTTGGTCACTGTATTGACGAGAAACATTCAGTGAAAAATTATCTGGGAGTATAATCTTATGACCAAGTTTAACAATCTGATCTTTGGCCTGAATGTAGTGTGAAAAATGCTCTATATCACATTTTTCCACTCAATAAACATATTTTATCACCAAATTCCATATACTTTACCATTTTTGCTTGCAAATTATGAAAAACCCATTGCCCAATATTGAAGCAATAAACACTTCAAAGGGAAAAATTTCTTGTATTATCTGGCTACATTTCATACTGGTAGATGGATTTTATTTCAGGCTATACATAATGCCCCTAGTGAAGAACAAGGAATAATGTATAGAGAGACTGGTGATAAGATTGTCACCTGCAACGGAATCAAAGTACTCAAGAACTTTTATTTCTCACTATCAAGAATGTTTAATGATTATCTGCTGTACGATTTCCACAATGCTTTGTATGTATGTATATATACATTACAGGTGCAAATTTTATCTTTTTTTATCTACAGTCTTCCCCATAGACTTCAATAGGAAAATGCTTGATAAAACGGGTGTTAACATTTAGCACCTGCAATAGAATCTAGCTCCTAGTCTCATTTTCTGCACTACAAACACGGTACCACACATCAACTGGATAAAAGATGAAAGTTTTAAAAACAAGCCTGGCTGACCAATTCCTGCTTTGATGGATTGTGTCTATAGCATGCTTCCTTCCTTCCTTTGTTCATAGGAAAAGTAGAATAATTCTGGGGAAAACCCAACTGCATAAGAAAGGACAAATAAAATGTCCAATTGATTTAAAAGGAGCATTTAACCCTTTGAGTGTCCGAGTGGTATGCAAAGTATTGCAAAGCAATTCACTGCATATCCCTCTGGCACTCAAAATATAGACGTGTGCTTTAGTTTCATAAGAAATGCAAAATGTTACTAAAATTGCATGTTTCTTTATGTTCAGATTAAAATGACAAATGAATGGCATGGAACACAAAGTTTCCGAAAATGAATGGCACTTTCAATTCCTTCGTTCACATCCATTCATTCATTCATTCATTCACATGATAACCCCATATTTACCTTGATGTCGGAGGTGCAGTATTGTCCGCAATGCCCTGGTCCTCCAGCATCTTCCATACAACTAAAATCAGAATTTAAAAAAATACCCTAATTTCCCACTGCCTCCATCGCCGCAGCCACCTTATAGTCCTGCTTGGGCCACTTCGAGAGCCAGTATGAGCAAAAAATGAATGGGGATTGGCTTGGACATGGCCAATTCCTGTGTAAATTAGTTCCCATGCTTCCATTGGCTTGAATGTGGGGTTTCTCAGGAAAGTGCCTTTACGTAACCTCACCTCCTAGTCAATCAACAACTAGCTGGAGGGGACGCTCAGAAACATAACGTGACCTCTCCATGTAGCCAATGATTGGGATTTTTTATTTTATTTATTAGAAGTGGTGGGTTATTCATTTTGTTTTGTTTTTAAACAAAATAAGATAGTAAATTAGGTTGAAAAAAGACATAAGTTCATCAAGTTCTACCTTTGCCTCACTATAGCCCAGAAAAATGAGTATATAAGCCTTCCTGCGACCAAAATTGGCATGTCTGTTTATCAGAACTTCCTGTTTTACGTAATAATACATAGTATAACTATATATGTTCCCTCTTGCTAGAAATGCATCTAGTTTTCTCTTAAATGTATCCATTGTAGCGGCCATTACAACATCCTAGGGCAAAGAATTCCACAATTTAACAGACTTTACTGTAAAAAGAACCTTCCTTTGCTGAACTCAAAACCTCCTTTCCTCTAAGGTGTGGCTCTTAGTTATTTGATGTGGACTTGAAATGAAAACCTTACTATAGAGAGTCTTGTTTTGACCTTGCATATACTAATACAATGTAATAAGATCCACTCTTACCTGTCTTTTATCTAGAATAAATACACCAATTTTAGCTAGAAATTATTCATAGGTCAAATCCTCCTCTTTCTACTTCTAAAATATCCTCTTTCAGATCTGGTGTCCAAAGCTGCACTGCATATTTGAGGTGAGGTCTTACCAACTATTTGTACAGTGACAAAATGATGTTATACACTCTTGCTTCAGTACCCTTTTATGTAAGACAGTACTTTGTTTGCTTTTGCTGCTGCTGTTTGACAACATTGCTTGCAAGTTTACAGTTTACAAGGACTTCCAGATCTTTCTCTAGCAATGAATTTCCTAGAATGAGTCCCTATGATTTATAAGTAGCATTAGAGAAAAAGAGGAGGAGAAAGGGCACCCAATAGTGTAGTACAGTTACACGAATATTAAAATAAATTGAAGGGTACTCACATATATAGTTGTCAGCTGGCCAGTGTGCATTTGGAAAGATTAACCCATCTCCATTCAGGTAACTTTAATAATATGACCTACAAATTTTTTTTTACATCATATTATTAAAGTTACCCGAACGGAAACAAGGTTAATCTCTCCAAATGTGCATTGGTCAGCTGGCCTCTCTGCTGACAACTATAGAGTACCAATTGTTTTATTTTATTATTTATGCTTATCTAACTGTACTACACTATCGGGCGCCCTTTCTCCGCCTCTTTTTCTCTATATGGTTTGTCATTTTTGGGAGAATGATATACAAAGGTGTGGCCCATTGTGAAACTGCATTACAGAAAGGCTGATTTGGGGCAGTGTTAATATTTGCCTTAAGCATGAGGGCTATTTACTCAACCACTATGTGTGTTTTTACTGTAAAGTAGACAACAGAACTGATGGAGTGTGATGTCTTGCTTTGGCCCTCAACAAAATACTCAATCTTGTCTGTTATCTATCAAGTCTGCCTCAGTCACACAGCTCACGCCAGGGTCCAAATTAGCTGTCTGTCACCTAATATTCTCATTTTATTTATTATTTTTTTTTAAATTGTGTTGTCCACCCTATCTTTTCACTGTCCAAAAAAAAAGAACTAAAAACAAAATCACCTTCTTTCCCCTTCTCACACCCCAGACACATCTAATACAAAGATAATAACTGCATGATCAACAAGGGTCTTAGAGAGCAGCTGCCTATGTCTTTCAAATCAAATCAGCCAGACAGAATGTTGGCTGTTTGGGGTCAACTTACTTTGCTGCCTTCTCTCGTCCCTCAGACACGTATAGCGCATAGATAATAACTGTAAGATCAGCAAGGAACTTGGACCACGGCTGCTTGTGTCTTTTAAATCAAATCAGTGCGACAGAATGTTGGAGTATTTGGCGTCAACCTCCTTTGTTTCTTTCTCATACCCCCAGACACTTCCAACAAAGAGATAGTAATAGCTAGATCAGGAAGGAGTTTGGATTATGGCTGCTTGTGTCTTGCCAGTCAGTCACACCTAATTTTGGGGTATTTGGTGTCAACCTACTTTCATCCTTTTTCAACCCCAGGCTTGTGCCTAACAAGTCTAAGTCCTACAAATCAATTGTTCCTCAGGGCTTGGGCCTTTAACAAAAATTCTAAGTCCTACAAATCAATATTTCCGCAGGGCTTGTGCCTAACAAGTCTAAAACCTACAAATCAAGTATTCCTCAAGGTTTTGGCCTCTAACAAGTCCAACAAATCAATGTTTCTTCAGGGTTTGTGTCTGACAAGTGTAAGTCCTACAAATCTGTGTTGATTGGGAGTCAGAAGCACTCAACTAGGAACAAGACTGCAATACAAATTTGCAGGCTTTGTAGGAATGGTGTCCTACCCAGGGTGCAGTCTCTTTTAGCCCACTAGTGCCTTTCACAGAGAGGAAATATGCTAAAGCATATCACATTGGTCCTACCATTACAGCAGCCCAACCACAAAATGCCAGGCAATTCCTCTCTGAGCAGGTGCCTAGAGGGAGCAGCTGCACTTCACCGACAAAGCCCAATAAGGCTGAAACGTACAACTGTGGTTAGCTGTTTCCCTTGTTCAGAAAAAAATTGTCTGGCATTTTGTGGCTGGACTGTCATTTTGGCAGGACTTGTATGATGTGCTTTAGAATACTTCTTCTCTGTGTATGGCATTTGTAAGCTAAAGGAGATTGCACTCTGGGCATGATATCACAGTGCCTGTGATCTAGCTGTCACTCTCTTCTATGGTTGAGGGTGATTTGTTCACTTGGTTTGGCCCGCCCCTTGGTTTCCTTTTTATACTTGACTATTCCATCTGTCAGGGGCCCTTTCGTGGTGTTTCTGAGCCAGTTGTTCTGTTGCTGCGTTTCTGATTCCTGTGTACCGATTTGGCTTGCCCTGACCATTCTCCAGTGTTCCTGCTTGTGTATGACCCAGCTCGTCTGACTACCTCCTCCGGACCTCGACTCTGCTTGGCTGACGTTCCTGCTTGTGTATGATCCGGCTTGTACGACTACCTCCTACGTGCTCCGATCCGGCCCGGCTGACTTCCTCCTGCAAGATCAACCTACAGCGTGTTCCTGAAGACCTACGTTCCGGTTGTCGCCGTCGCAACATTATCATCCACTGTTCCAGTACTTGTGTGGCTGTCTTGCCTGGTGTTACTTCGTGCAGTGCAGTGTTACAATCGTGCAGAGCTGTGTACGCCTCCTTCAGACAGTAGTGCTGTGCTAGTGCAGAAAAGCCTTGTGTAAACATGCCTTTTAACCCTACCAGTGCTGCCTTGGTCCCACTCTCCTTACTCCAGTGTGAGCCTCGTTCCTAGTGATACTCCTGCTGAGTTGGCCGCTCTCCGTCGGCAACTCGGTACCATCCCAGTAGAGTATTCACTTCCGATTAGGCCGGTTGGGCGCTTTGGCTCTCTCTCTCTCTCTCGTTGTATACACTGGGCGATTCCGTTATACCGAGTGGTGACGGGCACAGGCTTCAGCACTAGCTTTCCGGTACTACTTCAGTTGGGTTATTGGCCCTGTCTCGTTATACTCAGTCCGGTAGAGTCTGAGGAGGCTTGGGAGCTCTTGCATTGCAGGCCGGTTCGATACACGCCCGTGGGGCTAATATCACTTGCACTAGCAGTAGCCATTCCAGTAGGAACGCCCGTGGGGGCTATTGGGCTCTGCTTTACTACACACCGTGGCGAGACAGTCCTTATCCACTTGATGGTGAACATTTCTTCAGCACAGCTTATCTACACCTTGGGCGTGCCAAACATCCACTCAAGAGACTGATCATAATCAAGGACTTAACCCTCTGTGGTTACCTTAAGCTCAGCTTACTTACACCCAGGGCGTGCCAAACAGTTCCTTGTGAAACTGTTATTTATCAAGGACTTAACCCTACGGGGTTATACCCCTTCCTCTGCAGTACAGTTGTGCTTGTATTCCGTTTGTGCATCTACATTTGTATTTTCCAGTCACTATCGTTGATGTACACCCAACCGCCACTAGAGGGCGACCTTATGTGTTATTATTGCTAATAAAACTGTGTTTTATTTTACATACTGGTCTGAGCGTCTTTAAAAACCGTGACACATGAGGACACAGTCCCAGTGAGCTTTTTGCATACCCTTGCAAGCTCATGAGCTGAGTTGAGCATTTATGGCTTCTTCTCTACAAATCAATGTTTCCTCAGGGCTTGTGCCTAACAAGTCTAAGTCCTACAAATAAATGTTTTCTCAGGGCTTGGGCCTCTAACAACAAGTCTATGTCCTACAAATCAGTGTTTCCTCAGGGCTTGTGCCTCTAACATGTCCTAAGTCCTACAAATTAATATTTCCCCTTGGGCCTCTAACAACAAGGGTAATTAATTAATTAATTAATTAATGTTTCCTAAGCTCTTAGACCTATAAAAACAAGTATTAGTCCGACAAATCATCCAAAAAATACTCTTTCCTGTCAAGTATCAGTCTGCCCCAGTCACAGCTTACGTCTTTTTTTTTTAATTAACTGTCCCCTCAATACCAGTCAACAAAACCCCACAAAAACATTTCTCCAGTTTCCACCAACACAGGCACCCTACTCAGACACATTATCAGCAGGCCAAAGGTGCCGCAATTAGCAGCAACAGAAGCACTTAAAAAGTTCCCAGGGCTCTAAGGCAGAAAAAAGAAGTAGTGAAGTTATTTATGTGTTCCCTAATTTGCAAGGTTTTGTTCAAGTGGTGAGAAATAAAGACACTGACAAGTACAGATAAAATAAAATAGATTTTATTGAAAATATAATAGTAGCAGCAATGTACCTCTCCACTTTCACGAGACCAGGTAAGGTCAGTGCACTACACTTCCTTCACCCTTCACTAGGCGGGTGTGAGATGGTACCACATCTGTACCCTAACGCTAGGGTAAACCCAAAGGCAACAGGAGCGAGAAACTCCAGAACGCTGGAGCCGGCAACAGGAGTGAGAAACTCCAGAATGCTGGAGCACCACCAAGTAGCAACTGTACCTCCACCACGAGTCCAGGTGTGAGGACAGAGCATAACACTTCCTCAACCTTTCACTAGGCAGGTGTAAACTTGTATATGTATGGGCCCTTCGCAACCTTCACAAGACCGGGTGTGAGGACAGTGCACGGCACTTCCTCAACCCGTCACTAGGCAGATTAACAATAGCGCAACTATACCCTACTGCTAGGGTATACTGAGAGACAAAGGTAAACTGCACCTAGAAAGCTAGGTGAGGCAACAAGCCACCCAGACCATAGGCCACAGAAGGTCAGTGACACGGACTGACCGAACAAGCACTGCTACAGGGGTAGCAAGCGCGGCAGTAACAGTAGGCCCAGGAAGCCGAGGGTGAATGATAGTCGGGGCTGGGTAGCCGAGGCTGGCAGTAAACCAAAGCCAGAATCTCAACAGAGGAGGAGGTAGTCAGACGAAGCCAGGAGTCAGAGCAGGATCGGGTAGTCAGAAGAAACCAGGGTTCAGAGCCGGATCTGGTAGTCAAACGAAGCCAGGAGTCAGAGCCGGATCGGGTAGTCAAATGAAGCCAGGAGTCAGAGCCGGATCGGGTAGTCAGATGAAGCCAGCAGTAATACACAGGAATCAGTAAATGGACCAACACAACACAAGGCTCAGGTACACCACAAAAGGGCACTGGATACTGGAAATGCTGTGGCCTTTAAGGCCTAGTAGGTGGGCGGAGACATGACAGCAATTACCAGGGACCTATAAGAACAGCGACTTGCACTGAGAGACAGCCAGGAAGTAGCAAGGTCGCTGTTACAGTAAAGTAACACTGGAGGCAATCACAGGCACCGTGATAGGGACTCATGCCTACCCTGTCTTTCGGGATCCCACTCTTCCATGGGATTTGAGCACAGTGTTGAGAGTGTTTCAGAAGACTCCTTTTGAAACTGTTTCTTTGGGTTCTCTGCATTTCTTGATGTTCAAAACAGCTTTTCTTCTGGCTATTTTGTTTGTTCTGTGGGTAGCCCAACTAAAGATTTTCCCATTGAGAAGGAAATTGTTCTTCCTTCTTTCTGTCCTGCTTCTGCTAAAAGACAGGAGCAAGAAATTCATCTTTTGGATGTGGTTGCACACAGCCTTTTCAGAAATCTTGTTCACTTTCTGTCATTCCTGAAGGCCTGAATGTGGGCCAAGCTGTGTCTAAGGTTACTATATCTGCCTGTATTAAGATGGCAATTCATCAGGAAGAAAACTGTATCCTTTGGGTTATAGCTCATTCCACTATGTCAGTGGTGCATCTTGGGCCTACAGGAATCAGGCCACTGCTGCGCAGTTGTGTAAGGTAGCAACATTGCTGTCTCTGTACATTTATGTCAAACACAGCCTTGTTATGTGCTAGCTTTGGCTGATGCCAGTTTGGGCTGGAAGGTCTTACAGGATGAGGTGCCTGTTTACGTGGCCTTCTTGGTTTTAGAACCCTGTTGGTTTCCTTTTCTTTGGTTTTCAAGTTTGGTGTCCATTGACACCTGAGGTTCATGTTGAACAAGCTAATCCTGTGGATACTGGTGTGTGTGTATGTTGGAGGTTTTATTTTCTTTTTCGCCTTCCCTAGGATTTTGGTGGATAGCTTTGTAATGTCCTCATGGTTCCTATGAACCATATTGGATGAGAGATAAAAATAGATTTTATGTGTACTTACAATAAATGCTTTTTCTTTTAGTCCATGTGGAACACATGACTCCGTCCTAGAGAAAAAAACACTGGTTTGAGTCCCTGAGTAGGGGTCCTCTTGGGTTTTCTGTTCAGGAGATTACCTTTTCTTCTTTCACTTCTATTTCACTTTCTCTTGGCTTTGCTGCACATTAAATCTGAGCTTCGCAGGAGGGGTAAGGTGGAAGGGAGGAGGAAGCCTCTTTTTCAGATACCTTTGTTGCAGTGACCCACGCTTTTGGAGAAGGAAACTCTACCCTCCATTGCTTCTGTGTTCCACCTACATGAAAAGAATTTATCAGTAAATACACAAAAATCCTCTTTAAAAAAAACCCCAAAACAAACTCCTCTTGAATCCTTTTGTAACCATGAAAAGAGCTCCAAATGACTAGGATGGGTGAAAGGTCCCAAGTTGTTCTGGTTAAAAAATATACTAAAACCACATGGTTGTCCACTTTAAATATAGCAATTAAAATCTTCATAGTTTACGCCCATTTGCAAAAATTATTTGCTATTTTTTCATTCCTTTATTAACATATTTTTTGCCTTTTCGCTATAAAACCATGCCGTTTTTCCAGGAAGTGAAACACAAGTAGCTACAGAGCGAGAGAGAGTGCTAAGCTGTTGTGTTGTGAAATGTATAGCAATACTGAACAGGAGAGGTTCATAGTGACTGTTATCACTATGAGCAGGTTTTATAACAATAAAAGTAGGAGCTAGAAGGACCGTTATGCGTCCAGTGAGTCTGAGGTCTACCACCAACATGAAAAGGTCTGGATGCCCTGGTTCCCCAGACCCAATGCTGGTTAGTCCCCCTACAGCACAACTAGGGATCCTGGGGAAATTTATCTCAAAGTAGGAAGAAGAGGGTAGAAGTGTGGTCATGACAGGTAAGCTGCCTGGTCCTGCTGCCAGTGCTGTGCCTGCTGCCAGTGCTGCCCCTGATGCCACCAGTGCTGTGCCTGCTGCCAGTGCTGAACCTGCTGCCAGTGTGTATTGTAATTCTTAGGAGGGGGAGGAGGAGATGGTACCTAGTATGATAGCAGGGGATCCTAAGTCACACTTGCTATCTCCAAGCAGTTCCGCCACTAGTACTACTACTGATAAGGTGCAGCAACTTGTACAGAGTGTTAGGAGTGAAGGAGGGGGTGACCATCATATTACTAGTGACTATGAGGAGAAAAAATATGGACTGAAATTTTTGTGGTTGGTGTTAGTAGAAGTAGCATTGATGGCGAAGCAGCAGGTGGGACTGTCGTTAGGGAAGTGGTAGGGGAAGTAATGCAGAGTGTCCAGACTAGTGGTTAAGGGAGCCCACACCACTCCCCTTACCCTTGGAGTCCCCTTTCCCCAACTGCATTGTCCAGGTGGAACATGATCCTGAAGAAGGCAGAATTGTTGCCTAGCAGTAATAATACCAACACCCCCAGGAGCACAGATCATCTGCCTGTGCCTGCTGCCAGTCTGCCTTCTTCATGTCAACAAGAAATGGCAAGTGTGAGATTAGGGGACCCTCTGTCACATTTCTCATTACTTCCTCCAACTAGTAGGTGTCTGTAATAGAGCAGCAGAAGCAGGAGAAACTGGTGATGGTGGTGATGATGGTGAAGAAGTTGGGTTGGAAGAGACATTAATGGCCTTTTTTTAGCCCAAACTGAGAAGGAATGGGAGGCAGGGATGGGGATGAGCATCACCACCACCACCAACAGTGAGTTTTTGGAATCTGCAGAGTTTGCAACTGCTCTGATTCCTGCTTCTGCTGAGTTGCAAGGGCAGCAGGATGCTGAGGAGCAGGCTAGTGTGCCGCAGACCACCATGGACGCAGTGGAAATGGGGTAAACAAGTGATGCTGGACTAGGACAGGTCCCACTTGCCAGCAGCAGCAATACTCCTGGTCCTAGTTGCAGTTCTGATTCTGAGCCACTTGCAGCATCATCATCTGCCCCAGCCAGTGAAGGGAAATGTGGAGAAGAAGAGAAAAAAGGCCATTCTTCTCCATCTTTCTCCTCCTCCCTGAAATCATGGGTGTGGGACTATTTTTCTCTTGGGGGAGGTACAGTGCAGTCAACAACAATGGCGCTGTGTACAGTTGGTGAAAGGTCAGTGAAAAGGGGAAAGGAGGGAACGTGCCTTGTCACAACTGCCCTGATAACACACGTGAAACACAGACACCATGGCATTTATGTGAAACATGTTAAAGCCAAACACATACCACAGAAATCATGCACCATTGTTGCTGTTCCTCCTGACTGTCCCCAAAAGCAACAAGAGGTGAGGCGGAGATCAAAGACGAGTAAGAATAGAGAAACTCAAATAGAGGTTGAAAGTTTGATGTAGTGCACTGATCACACATGGCAGTATGGTGGAGGATAATTGCACCCAGGGCATAAAGTGGTACCTGAGGAGGTTCCATCTGGCAGAATATGCTAAGTTGGTGGCAGGGAGGGTTTATCATTACTATTAAACTTTCTGCAAGTTGTCATGTGTCCTTAGGGGAGTGGACAAGGGTCATAGTGACAGCAGCAGTACTTGGTTTCTGCTGAGGGGATTTCACATTGGAGACCCTAAATGTAATGGTGTTTGGATACAGCTGTGCCAGGTGTTTGATGTGAGTGCAGATATACCCATTGTTTCCAGTCCTTCCTTTATGTTACACACAACATTGCAGTTGCTGATGTGAGAGACACAGTTCCTGCTCTCAAGGGAAAAAATTCTGATCTCAACACACCCATGATTTTGGAAGAGAGTACTAGTGTGAGCAGGACAGGTCAGATGCCTGTGCCTGCTGCCATTTCTGCCCCTGCTGCCACCAGTGATGTGCCTGCTTCCAGTGCTAAACCTGCTGCCAGTGCTGAACCTACTGCTAGTGTGTCTTGTATTTCTCAGGAGGGAAGGGGGGGTGAAGTAGATGATGCCAGCAGGGGACCCTAAGTCACACTCGCCATCCCCAAGCAATCTGGCCACTAGTACTACTACCAATAAGGTGCAGCAGCTTGTACAGAGTGTTAGGAGTGAGGGACGGGGTGATCATGATATTGCTAGTGAGGAGGAAGCCGGGTCTGGGACTGAAACTGATGTGGTTGGTGTTAGTAGCAGTAACAGTGATAGTGAAGCAGCTGGGGGGACTACTGTTAGGGGAGTGGTAGGAGCAATGCAGAGTATCCAGACTAGCGGTCAAGGTTTCCCACTCCATTCCCCTGATCCTGGGAGACCCTTTCCCCTCTCGGCATTGTTCATTTGGAACATGATCCTGAAGAAGGCAGAATTGTTACCTAGCACATGATCCTGAAAAAGGCAGAATTGTTGACTAGCAGCAATAATATCACCACCACCACCAGGAGCACAGATCAGCTGCCTGTGCCTGCTGCTAGTGCTGTCAGTCTGCCTTCCTTAGGTCACCATGAAATGGCAAGTGTGACATAAGGGGACCCTCTGTCACATTTCTCATCACCTCATCCAACTAGTGAGATATCTGTAATAGACCAGTATCAGCAGGGAGGGACTGGTTGTGGTGGTGATGATGATGGTGGATAAACTGTGGTGGAACAGACGCTAATGGCCTTTTTAGCCAAACTGGGAAAGAATGGGAGACATTGATGGGCATCACCACAACCAGCAGTGACCTTTTGGAATTTGAGGAGTTTGGTAGTGTGTCACAGACCACCATGGACACAGAGGGAATGGGGGCAACAAGTGAAGCGGGACTAGGACAGTTTCCGCTTGCCAGCAGCAGTAATACTCCTGGTCGTAGTTGCAGTGCTGATTCTGAGGCAGTTGCAGCAACAGCAGCAACATCATCTTCTGCCCCAGCCAGTGAAGGGGAATGTGGAGAGGAAGAAGAAAGAGGTCATTCTTCTCCACCTTTCCTCTTTCCCTGAAGTCATGGGGTGGGACTATTTTTCTCTTGGAGCAGGCACAGTGCAGTCATCAACAACAGCACTGTGCACAATTTGTTACAAGTCAATGAAAAGGGGAATGAAGGAAACACACCTTGGCAGGACCGCCCTGGTAACACACATGAAGCACAGACACCATGACATTTATGAGAAACATGTTAAAGCCAAACAACCACCAAAGAAATTGGGCACTGCTGTTAATGTACCCCCTGACTCTCCCCAAAGGCAACAAGAGGCAAGGTGGAGATCAAATAGGAGGAAGAATAGAGAAACCCAGCCAGAGGATGAAAGTTTGATAACGAGCAGAACACCTGGTCGGCATCACCTTCTTGCTCTAGGGTAACTACATCTTCTGCCAATCCACCTCGTTCATCGTTACCTCCCCCACCAAGTGATAGACATTCTGTAGATGTCAAGATGTGGCAGTTCATGTCCATGGCAGTGCGGTGGAGGAGAATTGCAAGCAGGGCATCAAGCGACATCTGAGGAGATTTCATCCTGTAGAATATGCTAAGCTGATGGCAGGGAGGGTTCATCATTACTGTTAAACTGTCTGCAAGTTGTCATGTCTATGTCCTTAGTGGGGTGTGGACAAGGGGCATAGTGAAACCAGCAGTACTTGGTTTCTGGTGGGGGGATTTCACATTGGGGCCTCTCAGTGTCATGGTTTTATTGGTAGAGTTGTGTCAGGTGTTTCATTTGAGTGCAGATACACACATTATTCTCAGTCCTTCCCCTGTTTACACTGTGCACATTGCAGTTGCTGATGTGAGAGGCACAGTTCCTTCTCTCAAGGGAAACATTTCTATTCTCAACACATCCATGATTTTGGAGGAGGGACAGGTGGAGAAGCATTATTGTCTAACTTCTTTTCTCCACAAATACCTGAAATGTGGGGGGAGGGCTAGTTATGGTGCTGCTACTGCCTCATCACTGGAGCTAGTTGTGGCAAGTTGAACCTTCATCATCCATCACCCATATTACTGCTGTTGTTGATCCCATTCCCTTTGAGCTGCCTAATCATCCTGCATATAAAAGCCAGTCTCGGTTCATATTCTAGCACTCTGACTTGGGCAATGGCCCGAGAGGTCAGCAGGCTCCTTCTGTGCCGGTCCAAATGCCTTCCGCTGCTAGCGGTGCCAGTGATGGAGGCAAGGGATAGATTTACATTTTACACACATATGGACACAGTAAAAGGATTATTAATATTTCTGTTTCATATAAACAGTAAGGTGCCACCAATATTAACCCTTTGTGTGCCGGAGGACTACCCCTCCAGAGCTCAAAGGGTTAAAGGTAGTATCTATGGGGGAGTATCGTTTTTTAAGAAGACAAAACACTAATGAATATTTAATTTGAAGCAAGAATGAAGTAAAGAAGAATGAAGATCAGAGGAAGAAGAGAAACAGAAGAAAAGAAGAAGCTGGCAGTAACCCCACTGGACATCAGGATTACTGGTAAGTTTTTAATTGTCGGGAAATGTGTGAAACTGCTTGTAGATTAACCCTATGAGTGCCATTAAGGTATGCAAAGCTGTATAATGCGCAATGAAAAGTGCGTCCTAAACAGGCTGTGAAGCATGGACTAGGATAGCTACGGCAACTATTTTTAGTTAATGTTCAATGGTTGAAATCTGCGCACCTGTTGAACATTTTTGCACTTTGTTTGGTATTGACAGCACAGTTTAAAGAATTGTAAAATGTGCTGCCAAAACCATGACCGCCTGTTTTGAAAATAGCGGGGCTAATAGTATTAAGCCCCTTCCTGCCAAAGTTGGATTTGGCCAAAGCTAGAACATCAACACAATAGTGTTTGGCAAAGGTGTGCAAAGAGGACCAAGTAGCAGCCTTGCACAACTGTTCAGCAGAGGCCTGATTTTTGTAGGCCAAGGAGGCTCCAACAGACCTGGTGGAATGTGGTGTAACACGAAAGGGAACAGGTTTCTTCCTGAGTTTGTATGCCCTGTGAATGGTAGACTTAATTCATAATGCAATGGTGACCTTGGAAGCAGCCTGACCTGCCCTAGGAGCCTCAGGAATGAAAACAAAGAATCAGTCATACGCAAAGACTCAATACAGTGCACGTAAAACTTGAGACAGTGCACCACATCCAACAAGTGGAGATCCCTCTCCTTGTCAGATTTGGGGTCAGGACAAAATGAAGGCACAACAATCTCCTGATTAATGTGGAATTCAGAGACCACTTTATAAAGGAATTCCTGAGAAGTTTGAAGAACAGCCTTGTCCTTGTGAAACACCAGGAAAGGCGACCTGCAGGACAAGGCCTTCAGCTCACCAACTCTGCGGACAGACACCACAGCCAAAAGAAAGGCCATCTTCCATGTAAAGACGTAAAGGGATGGTACCAAGGCACTCAAAGGGAGATCACTGTAAAACACCCAAAACCAAGTTAACGTCCCACAATGGTGTGGGAGCCTTGTTGGAAGGGAAAGCATGGGCACCCCCCAGAAAGAACACCTTGACATTTGGCAAGATAATAATGCATATCTGTAAAAATACAGAGAGAGGGTCCTTTGTTTACCCCATCCTGCAGAAAGGACATGACCACCGGAAGGTCAAACTTCTGTGAAGACAGATCCCTGTCTACGCACCAAGACTGAAAAATAGACCAGACCCTATGGTAGGTCTTAGAGGAGACAGGCTTCCTAGCCTGTATCATAGTGGAGACAACCACAGGGGAAAAATTCTTTATCTTCAGGATGGAGGCTTCAACAGACATGTTGTCAAAGGCAACCTCTCCACATCCTCCTTCCATAGGTACCCCTGAAGTAGGAGGTCCAGTCTGAGTGGCAGTGGAAATGTATCCCAAATGGAGAGACATACCACCTCCAGGAACCATGCCCTCCTGGTCTAGTATGGAGCTGCTGGACCATCCATCTGTATTTTCCTAAACACTCTGGGAGTGAGAGGGATTGAAGAGAAGATGTAAGCCAGGTGAAAGCACCACAGAATCGCCATTGTGTCAGTGGCAAAGTCTAGTGTGTGTTGTGAAAATGGAGGTGATGTCTACCAACGGAAGCTTGCGAACTAGGACTCCGCAAGTCATGCAGAGGCAGGCTTGCCAGATTTGGGCTTGACAGCAGTTCACTTAGATTGCCACTGCTGCTTGGGCTTGGCTGTGGGACACTGGGTGAAGGCCTTTGCACCTCTGTTTGGTGGGGATGAAAAAGAAGCAATTTTCTCACCATGGTAGTGCGTTTGGATATCTGAGGTAACAGGTGCTCTTGTCCCCAGTAGCATCACTTATGATCTGCTTTAGCTCAGGAACAAAAAGAGATCTGCCCTGAAAGGGGAGGGAAACTAGTGACTTCTTGGAAGAGAGATCCACAGACCAGATCTTGAGCCACAGGGTGCATCGTGCAGTTATGGAAAAGGCAGAAGTCTTAGCTGACAGCCTCAAAAAAGCATCAGTAACATATGTCTGAGCCTCTGACATGTTGGCTAAGATGGCCAAAAGGTCCTCCTTAGATGCACCATCTCTGATGGAGTCTGTAAGTTGTTATCCCCAGTCAGCAATAGCTCTGGTAACCCAGGACGAGACAAACATATATATATTTTTTTAAACAAATAACTAATTTTGAGCTGCAAGAGTATAGAAAAAAATTAACTAACTGGGCAGCTTAAACATAATACCAACACTACCACTCTGTGTGTTATTAAAGACAACTAGTATACGTGAAAAAATAGATCCAAGCGCCCTACTACCAATCTACCAACTGTATCCTCATGAATATAATTTATCAAATAAATCAAAATAAACAGTAGAGGAGGATTAGGTTAAACACAGCTTCAATACAAGCTGGTTATTCCAAAATATGTGTCATCCAGTGAAAACAGATATATGTGAGAACATCAGATCATCCCAGTCCTCCCAAAATTTAAATATAATAGTGAATAAGCAATATTTACTTCAAATCTTATCCACCAAAAACATATTATTTCTAAAGACGCATGGCAAGGTAAAATCCCACCATAAAAACAGGAAAAAACATCCCCAAAATAAATGGCGGAGATACTTGTCCTACGGTGCTCCAAAGACACAAATGTCAGTACCAAATTAACTAAAAAATCACCTACTGCTAGGGAACTAAACAGTGACACCCCAACAATGGGAGAGAGACATCCCACTATCAAAAAACGTTAAATGCTTCTCGATTAAAAAGAATACTGATGTCTCCCATCCACAAGCAATGGGACACTGCGCAAAAGCACACTGGCAATTGAAGTTTTACCGTAAAATCTCGGGTATAATATGCACAATTTTACCCCTCTTCACCTTATGTGAAGTGGGGGGTGCGTATTATACCCGAGAGTTTTTTTGATGACTTAAAATTTATTTTTTACTGCCGGCTATCTTCCCTCCCCCCCCCCCCCCAGCACTACCCGATGTCAAAAGAAGCCTTACTTTCTTTTGCTGCACTTGAATACAGTGATCTGTGTTAAGCTCTGTGTCCCATCTTCCCTGCGGGAGGGTCGGCAGGCTTACATTTGCTGCCTGATTCCTTCAATGGACTTTCAGGACCTTCCACCTCTAGCCAATGATAATGCACCTGCATTACCATTGCAAGCAAAGGGAAGATTGGAAAAAAACAAGCGAGTGCTGCATTTGGCATAAGAATACTTTTTACATTTATATCAGTTCCAAACTGTTTTTCTTTATAGTTTAGTTGCATTGACTACAAAACATCCTTGCTCTTCTGAGTAAAATTGCTGAAATTCCCACCACTAGACCGGGGATTCTCAGCTCCACTCATCAGGACATACCAACAGTCAGGTTTTAAGGATAACATTCACAATATCTGAGCCAGAGCTCACCCACCTATGATCAAGTAAGTGCATCCTGAAAATGTGACCTGTTGGTATTTCTCAAAGACTAATATTGACTAATATTGATTAACTTAGTATATCTACAATCTCCCCAATTTGAAAAAAAGTTTCTGCAGAATGACAATAGTGCTGTAGAAATACCTTAAATGTTTTTAGGACCAAATGTAGAATAAAGATGAGGAATTTTAGCCAACTGCATCATAGGGAGGGAATAAATATAAATATATATATATATATATATATATATATATATATAGGGCTTATAATTTTAAGTCCTTTGCTACTAGCCAGACCTGAAAAGTTACTCGCCACTGCAAGCCAAAACATACCCACCAGGGCTGAATTTCTACTTGCCAGGGCTAAATTTTCACTCGCCATTGGCTTGTGGCGAGTGGAAATATTGAGCCCTGTATATATATATATATATATATATATATATATATATATATATATTCCAATTTTTTTTAATGGCAATTTTATCCCCTTGTACTATAGAGAGGTCCCCAACACAGTACAAAGACACATAGAATTTGATGGCAGATAAGAACCATTTGACCCATCTAATCTGCCCATTTTCCTACTGTAAAAACCTCAGACCTTATTTGGTCCATGGTCTTGTCTTATGTTCAGGATAGCCTTATGCCTATCCTTTGAATGCTTAAATGTAATCACTGTATTAACTTCTACCACTTCTGCTGGCATGCTATTCCACTTATCTACTACCCTCTCAGTGAAGTAAACAATCCCCATAGAAATCAGCTGGTTTGCTCCAGAATTGTGTTTTTTTTTTGTTTTTTTTTTTGCCTGTCTGGCTCTCAAATGTCAATTTCTTTTTGCATTCTACATTTTGTCCTGTAGATGGCGCAAAGGTATGCTTCCAATAAAAATTAATTGTATCTAAAAGTGTATTTATATGAGATGTAAGATTATTAACAACTTGGAAGCTAGAGAAATCTTCAAATCATCCCAGGGTAAAATGTACAACTAACACACTAGCAAAACTGTTGTCCAACTGTTCTTCATATGGAAATGCAGAATAATGTTGTGAAAGAATATAGAGTTAGAATGAAGAGGAGAAAGCAGCATATATGCAAGAGACACATTTTATCTGTTGTGAGATGGAATCTAAAGAGGTACCATTTGGAGACATGTGATAGGTGCACAAACTTCAGACATTAATCATGAGTCTATGTTTAACCCTTTCACTGTTAGAAAAGCTTGCAAAGCACTGTACGCTTCTTTAGCAATCAAAGTAATACATTAGCCAGGGGCTTCAATTTTGTAACTCTATGTAATTGTTGTTCCAAGTAAACTTTGTCTGGAATTTGTTAAAGTGGCAGAAGGGCATCTTATCAGACACACTGATCTTCACTTTGATCACAAGTGCCGGATAGGGATCCAAGGCATTGCAACACAGTCTGCTGGATACCTCTCTTGCACTCAAAGGATCAATTAATGACCAATCATATTTCCCAGCCTGTGTATGTGAGGTATGGAAATATGCCAAACATGTGGAGCAAGTACGGCCAGTACCGAGATACACACTCATAATGGTGCATTTGATTTGCCCAGTATTGCGGCTTATTTCCTTTGTACATAATGCTCATAGTGTATATGTGTGCTCATGTGTGCTTCATAGATTTCTGTGGGATTTGCTGGTAGGAACCTGGTAGATGAGAAAAATTAATTAGTCCTCATATAAAAGCAAACTGGAGCAATTCTGTGGTAAGCCAACTGCACAATAGGGGACACAGAAAAATTCCCATTCATCCAAATGGGTCTTTGCAATGCATGCATACATCTCTAGGATTCAGGGGTTAAGATAGCCATTTAGTTCAATGAGCATTTTGGGAATGTTTATTCCTCCCTTATGATGCATTTGGTTTACTTTTCTGCAACACCCATACATAACACCCATTGTTCTTGTATTATCCATTTAGACACTAGAGAGGTATCAGATTCAATTCTTCACAATGAGAAAGAAAGGGAGAAATCTCAGTAGAAAGTGGAGGCACACAAAAGGGAAAAAAATCAGTAAATTTATAATTTTGGAAATATTTATAGTTTCATAAGGTGGACAGTACAAGTTAAAAAACAAACACACCCATACACTTTCCCACTGCCCTACCCCCCTGGCATAAGTGATATTACCCTTTTGAGTGACAGAGAGTTATCCAAAGCATTGCATTGCAATGTTTTGGATAACTCTTTGCAACTAGCACATAATTTAAGTGCAAATAAAATTCCATTCCATAGCCTATATTGAATGAATGAATGAATGAATCTGTTTTTATGCACCACAAGTGCGCACAACACTTTACAGTTTTAGCATGGAATTATATGTCCATCCCTCTCCTATATTCTTAACCCATTGAGAACCAGCGGTTCAGGGAAGTTGCCTTCCCTTAAGGACCGCTTTGATCCTTGCTTACGCACCGGTACACATGACCTGTTACGCATACCGGCGTGCCGCTTTGGGCCTATGAGAGACCTCTTCAGTCTTGGAGCGGTCAATTTTAGGCCCCATTTTTACTTACAGCTGTCCCAGTAGAGTGCTGTAAGTAAAAAGTACGTGAGGTGCTCTAACCGTCACCGGTGCTTAAGGGTATAAGGACCGTGACAGTCATAGCACATCATCTGGTCCTTAAGGGATTAATACAAAGACGCAAAGATAGATTCAAGGCTATTAATGACTCATACCTAGCAGCAACAGTCCTTCACCCTGTCTATGGTACCAAATTAGACAGAAATACACATCTGTTTCACTTTTATTCTGTATGGTTGTGGCACTGGATGGGGATAACCCTTTCAGTGACAGATTAGTGTACAACACATTGAAAAGCAATGTATTGCACATCTCTCCAGCATTCAGAGAGTCAATGTACCTCAACCCCTCCATGTGTATGGAGAACTCCCTCAAACCCTCTCCCCAACACACACAAACACACACATACACGTGCACACATATTCCACCACCTGCAAGCATAAATCAAAGAACCTCACACACACATGCACACATACATACATGCACATACACACAACAAGACACCTCATGTACACACAAATCAGATCTCATACAGACACAGACGCACACTCACACATGCACATATGCACACAAGCAGTACATATAAATGCGGACACACACATATACACACACATACTAAGGCACCTTACCCATACACCAATCAGAGGACCCCATAAATACACACACTCACATACACATAAACACGCACCCCAGTTCTGATAAGATGCAAACCCCTGATGCCACAATGGGGTTATTTCAAAGCAACATCTTATATGTCTTATAGCAGCAGATGGATAGAAAAATAAATAATGGAACATTATTCCCTTTTTACCCATATTGCTTAACAAATCACGAAGGTCCCACAGGCAGCAATAAGGTTAAAACATTTTTAAAAAGCAATCTCCTGCTCTACCTTTCCAACTCCACAGTAGTTTAAATTAAAGAGGACCTATTAACTTCAAATAACTTAGTTGATCTTGAAAAAGTTTCCAAAATCACCTATATGTTGTTAGCCATTTTTTTATTTAAAATAGTTTTAGTTATTGTTATTGTGCTGTGCATTTATATCACAGAGTGACAATACGGTGCTTAATATTATTTTACTCATTCGCTTCTTTGCACTATGCATTTTTGTAATGTAAAGTAACTTAGGGATGTAGCTAATTACACTAGAGCTTTTCTAAATAAGCACTTTAGTGTCTCACTCTATCTCTGTTCTTAAAAATCTCTCTCTTTACAGCATTGGCTGTTTTCTTAAGACAATAGACATTACAATATGGATTTAGTCCTGGGCTATTTATAATTACATATATTGGATAACTAATCCAATTAGCTAAACGATTTGATTCTGTGGATATAAACTTGCATTGTGGATTCTGCCTTAGTATTAAGCAACCTAAATGAAACTTAATTTGTTAAATAATTTGGGCTGAATGTTCAATGATGTTTCCAAACTAAATCAGGCGGTGGAATTAATTTTCAGTCCCTACACCTTTTTAGAAGTACCAGCAAATTTCAGCCACCTATAGTTTTTAATGTTCTTTTCAAAAGCTAAAGAATATCCCTTAAAAGGGCAATACACATTCAACTTTAAGGAATCTAAATACAAGATAAGTATAATTATAGATGGACCTGGTGTGGAATACAAAAATGTATTTTTTGACACTAAACTTCTTCTTTCAGGAACCTTTGCACCATTTACTATAGGTGTACTGGGGTTCCCAGCAGAAACCTATTTGCTTCCAATAGCTGTGCATTTATGCTATATGAGGCATGCTGTGCTGGAACTACCTCCCATAGAGCCATAATCAGGAATCTAAAGAAGAACAATTTTGGAAATAATCAATCGCACCATGGAGAACAAATACAAAAATCCCCCAATTACCCTTGATTTAAATAGTGCTTTTAACCTTTTGAATGCTACAACACATAGGTTTACAATGCTTTGGAGACCGCTCCTCTTAACTGGGAACCTTCTGTCACAAATCTCTGAGTATACAAATGTTGTAATTTGAGACATAAAGTGGCAAGAACTTAATAGGAGTGGGCAACATGAAATTAAAATGGTGATGAGTATAATTATTGAGGAATTTAGTAAGGACCTACAACATTATGGTCACAGTCAGTTCCTGAAAATTCAGTCCATCTGCACCATCTAGAGCAAATCCTGGATATCCAGAAGGACAAAACTGACCTATTTATGTATTGGTAGATGAGCTCAACAATAGAGGCAGTCTTAATTATTTTCAGCTATGGAATGCCCCAGAAAGCACACCAGTCAAACACCTAGATGTAGCTAGTTATCCATATCCTCAATATCTCTGCTGTGGATAAAATATCAAGCATTCACGCTTGTCAAGTGCTGTGTCCAAGAAGAGTTCATGAAGACAGATCTAGAGACATTAGATGTTTTGTACAGTATTTCAAGGGGAGACCATGTGATTGGTATATCAAACTACTCACAAGCAGAAATACTGGTCTTAAAAGACTTGTCTCAGCATACCCTACAGTGTGAAGAGGTTTAAAATAGCTGACAGGCCATTTGTGGTTCCTTGGAGATAAATACTAGCAGGGTTTTCCATTCCATTTGTTCATAAACCAGACACCATCCACCAGCAGGATGAGAATTACATGTTTTCAATTGCTGGTTCTGAAGCTACCATGTCTATCTTATTTCTCATTCTTTACTGCAGTCACACTGGAAGAGGAAGCTTCTGCTGGACTTTTGATACTAGGTACATGTAGAGACAGAAAGAGGCAAAGAGGGGAGCTGGAGTTGCTTCTGGTTGCAAGAGTGTGGATGTGATTTCTTTGCAGACAGTGACAAACAAGGTACTTTAACCTTCTCTTCCCCCACAAACAAATGAACAAAAACTTTTTTTTGACGGATAATTACAGGGACTGAAAAGCATCCTTGATCTGTTAGAGATAGAGACATTCCTCAAACATTATTTTCAGATGGGCCAAAGGGCCAAACATCATTCCGCATGCTATCAGCTCTGCTGTGCACTGTACTACAACACTAGAATCATTATGTGCACCAAATGTGCTACGGGCAGGGGTAAGGGGAAAGGAGTAGAATGAGTGCATGGACATGCTAATGTCAGTAAAGTCATACTAAAAAACTGTCTGCACCCATGGTTGCCTTAGCTTGTGCAAAATTTGATGATGATCCTCATTCTTATGAGGAAACTGTAAATATGATATGACATGGTACACTAGTAGCAGCACTAAACCTCTCATCAACACTAAAAATTAGTCACATTCTGGTTTTGTTGACAAAGTGGAGGAGGATTTAACAGTGAGACCATCTGCTCTGTTAGACAGTGACAGTAACACTCAGCCACAAACTAGTGGTCAATTTGCTATAAATCCTCCTAAGTGGAAAAGTGAAAAGAAAATGTTTTATGGCTTCAAAATAGAAGATTATGTGTAGTGGGGAAGAGGAAGATGCTGCTGCTAATGATGACCCAATTATTGATGATGGACAGCTGTGCTAGAGTTGAGAAAGCAGGTGGTTGCAGTCTTGAGAAAACTGCTGGGAACATCATATGGCAAGAAAGTTCACCTGGGCACAGTTATGTGGACAAGTGGCCACAGTAAACCCTCTAGGACTGTTACTGTCACTGGCTATATTATCCAACAGTATGCAGCAGCAGCAGGTCACTGCCAATGTTCCCATTGGCATTGGCTCAAATAGTAAAGGCCAGCTTCAAGGCCACCAACACACCACATTGTACATGCAGAGCTTTGAGAGACAATCTCTCAAAGATGCTGATGTGTTAAATAAAGTGAAGCAGGGATTGAAGAATGGTTTGCACAGAACTCCTTGAAAGTTTGCACTGTGTCTGCTGGCAATGGCTGAAAGTTAATAGCTGCCCTGAGAATAGCAGGTAGGGTGCATGTACTCTGCTTCATACATGTCCAAAATCTAACTGTAACTCAATTTCTCTCAGACTGAAACCCTCAAAGAAATTTGAAATACCACTCACAAAATATGTACACATTGTGCATACAATGCATTACTTTCCTTACAAGAAGGTAACTATCTGCCCTATCATAAGCTTAAAATGAAAGTCCCTAATAGGTGGAATTCCACATTGTATAGGCTGGAGAAAGATCAAGGCCATTAGTAAATATACCGTGCTTAACTAATACTTTGGAGGTGGGATTCTTTGTCACCTGATTAATGGCAGTTCATTTATGACTTATGTAAGCTACTGAAACCTTTGTTGATGAATTGTGTCAGTGCAGGAATTAGTGAGTATCACGGTTCCTGTGATCTTGGCTGTCATTCTTTGCTGTGGTGCGCTCCCATTGGCTGAGCTTGTTTGTCCCACCCAGTATGGCCTTTTTATACCGGGCCTTTGGCACCTGTCAGGTGCCCTTTCGTGGTGTTACTGTACCAGTGTTGCTGTGTAGCTGTGTTCCTGTGTACCAACTTGGCCCGTCTGACTACTCTCCTTGGTTCCTGCTCGGTGATTCAACCCAGCCTGGCTGACGTTCCTGTTCCGTGATCTGACCCGACTAGTCTGACGATCCTGCTCCATGATTTGACCCGGCCTGGCTAACGTTCCTGCTCTGTGACCTGACCCGGCTACGTTGACAACCCTGTCTGTGTTCCTGCTGAGATCCTGATCCTGTGTCGCTTGGGCGACATTCTGACTTCCGCTGTGCTGATTGCAGGACTGACAGAGTTGTTGCCTCCGATTCACTGGGCCTTCCCATTTACTCTTGCTGAACACTGTTGCCTCCGTTACACTGAGCCTCCATTAACACTTGCAGAGCACAGTAGTCCCAGTTTCAGTGAGCCTTCCGTTTGCACTTGTAGAGCACTGCTGCCTCCGTTCACTGAGCCTCCGTTAACACTTGCAGAGCATTGTTGCCTCAGTTACAGTGAGCCTTCTGTTCACACATGCAGAGCACCGTTGCCTCCGTTAACCCTGAGCCCTCCGCTTACACTTGCAGAGCATTGTTGTCTCCATTACAAAGAGCCTTCCGTTAACACTTGCACAGCATGGTGGCCTTCGATTAACATTGCGCATCCGGTAACACTTGCTGTGCGCAGTGGTCTCGTTACCGCACAGGTTGAGTGCTATTAGCTCCATACACCTCAGCTCTTGCAGTGTAGTTGGTTACCGTTACAGCACTGGGTGGGTGCTATTGGCTCTATACCCTTCAGCTCTTGCAGTGTAGTTGGTCTCCGTTACAGCACCGGTTGGGTGCTATTGGCTCTATACTCCTCAGCTCTCACAGTGTATTTGGTCTCCGTTAACACACCGGTTGGGTGCTATTGGCTCTTAACATCTCAGCTCTTGCAGTGCACTTGGTCTCCGTTTACGCACCGGTTGGGTGCTAGTGGCTCCAAGCTCCCAAGCTCTTGCAGTACTAATATTTATGCTTACAGCACCAGGCGGGTGCTCACGGCTCAACGTGTGCTAGCTCTTGCAGAGTATTTTGGCCTCAGTTCCCTGCTCAGCATAAGCAGTAGTCTCAGACCTGCTCAATTTACTGGTGCTCTCACATCTAGCACCACAATATCATTCCTTTACCATCTTACGGGCGTTGTCAAACACACCACAACAGAGACTGATTGCTTTCTATGAACTTTAACCCTTTTGTACCCTGTATGCAAACTTATGCCTGTCCTGTGACAGTATATATTATTTTCCCTGTATACTGGCCTGAGAGGGCATCTGTACTTCCTTGTCTATTTCCAGTCATTCTGTACTGCCTCTAGAGGGCAGCCTTTCTTGTCTTTTAATAAAACTGTGTTTTATTCTACCTACTGGTCTGAGTGTCTTACAAAACCGTTACAGTGAGTTATTTCCAATGATATATTTACTACCGAAAAAATAAATGAAGAGCATATCAGATGATTCTAACAATGCTGACACACAAACCAGCTGGTGAATGACATATCAGCATGCTTTAAGCAGGATCCTCTCTATTGAAACAAATAAGGAATGCATTATATCTACATTGCTGGATCACCACTTTAAAAACAACATTCAAGCATTTGTGCCAAGGTATGATCATCATCAGCAGCACTCTGGGGAATCAAATTTTATGAAAGCATGTAAAGAAATTCTTATAGGTGAAGTGGAAGATTGTATTGTGGAGGATGACAGTGTCAAAGGTATCCAAGATTAACCTCTAACAAGAGAACCAATTAGGTTGGATAGCTTCACATAAGTAGATAAAATTAAATTTGAGAACTTTGCACTATACTAGATATTGACCCGCTACTTCACAGTAAAGAATTGATTAAAATAATCAATCCAACGTATTTGTGCAAAAATATAAATAATTTATTAAATGCAATATACTATATATAAAGTGTAAACAACAATGATATAAATGAGTGACCAGCAATAGATATACAGTAACTCAAACCACAATTATCATCATTAGGATTACCAGCAATTCAAGGGTTAACCACACATAGGTATGTTCAAAGGTATTAAATTACAATAATTGAACCCAGCAGCATAGAAAAGGATAACTGATCCTTACAATTAATTAAAATACAGTTGGCAGCAGCATATGTGAATACCTCTGCCTCAGAAACTGTATAAACTGTGCTAATTGAGGTTATGTTGTCAGGTGAGTCAGCTTTAATTTTAAGCTAGGTCATTTGAAAATTTCCTTATACCATATATAATAACCAAATTTAGAGAAACTAACTGGAATAAAATATCAGACTTAAATCACTATAATTTAATTATCTCATGATTTCAAATATTGCATACCTACTGAATAAAACATATAAATTGCATTTAATATAGTCAATAGTAGATTATACCAAGAAAATCCTCAGAATCAATCTAATAATATATCTGGACAGTATACCAAACTTCATGCAACATATATCATAAACATGACCATAGCAATCCTATGTAAAACCTGTAGGGTACTCCAAGGGTTAATCCACTTAGTAATATAAGAGGCCACACCCAAGATGGCGACTTTTGTCTAATGTGAGGTTTAACTTCTCACTGTACAAAAATTTATACCTAAAACACACACAAAGAAATCCAAAGAAACACCTCAATTAAACAGACAAATAGCAGTTGAATGGTTAATAACCAAATTTAAAGAATTCCCCCAGACCTATGATTAAGTGACTTTGTCATGAAACGCATTAGGTGATATGGGTTCATGCTAATCAGAATTGTTTCTGTATGGAATCTTTGCTTTTAAAAGTGTTTCAATAAATTTTTTGATTTAAACTGGTTGTGGTTTGTGGAGTGGATGTGTGCGCGGCCCTGTCCTGTGTCTTCAAATAGTAGCAATAACAACCTTTCTAGAAACACAATATATTCTAGAAATATCAACGATTATATTAACTAATTTATAAACAAGGATAATTAGATCTCACTGCTATCCTATTTTACATTTATCTGGCAAAATATAACAATTTACCAATTAATTATTGAATTCTGCTTAATTCAGAATTACTAGAGCCAATATAGCTTATTATAATTGGTCACAACTGGGTGGCCAGTCCGATTAAGACAAATTATAAGAAAAATGTTGTTTCTTCAAATATAGAAGAAATATATATTTGATTCTGAATTTTGCAGAATTAAAATAAGGAAAAATATAATTACCAATCCAATAAGTGTTTCTTAGTATCTCTTTACCAGCCAGCCAGGTACACTTCAGGAAACAGAACAGGAATTCAAGTCAGGAAACCAAGAGGAAAAGCCCCTTCTCTCTCAAAACTTATATATTTATAATGTAAAATTACCCTTATCAGAATCTTCTCTGATTGGATAGAGATCCATCTCATTATGCAGTGACATCATCAGTATTATCTAGGCCCAGATTTTCAGCCAGCAGCTAACATCTGAGCTCAACTGGACACATATGTGTTTCTTGCAGTACAGCAACTGTGCTTCTATGTTTTTTTAGAGCTTAGATGAGGGTGTAAATATATTTAGTTATCATTTGTATTCTTCTCTTTCTGTGTGACATGTCTTGAATCTCTGGTTCCATGTCTTAAGTTCAAAAGCCTACAGGCTTCTACCAATGTCATACTCTCCAGAGGCCATTGAATGCAAAAGGCAGCCCAAAACCTGGTTCTTTGTGCATAGTTTTTAAATTTCCAACCAGTCTAGTAGTATTGTTGAAATAGTCTCCAACAGGATTCCAGTTTAGATCACTGGGTGGACACTGGCTCTGAGACTAGGGTACTCTGCAAAGCAATTTCTTTACCATTCACAACACCAGTAGGCACAAAGTAGTAAGCCACCATGGAAGGTGTGTGTGTGTGTGTGGGGGGGGGGTGGACTTGGCCTGTCTAATAGCAGATCACTCACCCAGTTAGCTGCTCTGGATAGGTATGCAAGTGGGCAGCCCCATGTCAGGACACAATGTCCTAAGGAGCACCACATTAGGTGGGAGGATTTCAGTGGGTAACTAGTTAAACAAGCTCAATTTTTCCACCTTAAAAATTGTGTTGTGTCACAATTTCAAGGTTTCTTGAGTGTAAAGGTTAAAAGTACACCTGCTACTGCATGAGGTGGTGGGAATCTACTAGAGGCCACATAAGGTGAAGGGCCATTCTACCTTCTTCACCCTGCTTGTGGAGAGCAGACCCTGGAGAAAAATAAAGGTGTCTAGACTTCTAGGTGTGTGTGGGGGGGGGGGTGGAGGCAGCATTAGCTCTCCCTATTGATGGGAAAAAAGGAAGGGGTTTAGAGATTAAAGCTTAATCCGCCTGTTTGTTGCACCATAACAAAGCTTTGTCTTCTTCCTCCCACCCAGACTGTCAGCTGGTGGTGCTCTTGGGCACTGTGCTAGTGTAGCAAACCAGAAAGTTCCCGTTTAGATCACAGAGTGGACACTCGTTCTGTGGCTTGGGAGCTCTGCAAGGCATGTTTTTTTCCATCCACAGTACCATTAGTCATGATGTGATGACTTTCTGCATAATTGTATATGAGGAGAAGCTGGACAAGGCCTGTCTAGTTGCAGACCCCTCAACCAGGTAGCTGGCCTGCTGAGTTTGTGGGTTGTGCCATCCAGTGCAGGATATCAGAGCCTAAAGAGCACCACATTACGCTGGAGGGTTTCATGTATTAAATAGTTGAATAGGTTATTAAAACAAGACCTCTATTTTTCCACCTTGAAAACTTGTGTTGTGTCATTATTAAGTTTTTTTTAGTATAAAGGTTAAAGCTTCCCCCGCTACTGCAAGAGGTGTGATTGTGTATGTGCGCATATATCTGTGTGCATGTGTGTGGGGGGAGGGGCTGGAGGAAAATGAAGTGATGAAGTGCAGGATAAGGTGTGTGTACGTGTGTGTGTGTGTGAGGGGGGAGGTTAGACAGGCCTATCTCTTAGCAGTCCCTTCACACTAGTAGCTGCCCTAGAGTTAAATAGTTAAATAGGTTAATAAACTGTGACCTAAAATTTCCACCTCAAAAAATAGGTCCTAGTCAGGCACATTTGGGAAGTCACAAAATCTCCCACTTGGAAAAGCAAGAAAATTATGGCTCAATGTATAGTTGTAACTACATTAAATCTTTTGAGAACCAATCTGTAAACATATACTTAATTTCTTACTACCAACACAAGAGCGCAGTGCAGTACATTATGATTTCAGACAACACAATCTTTTGTAACTTTAGTATTGTATTAGTAGAATTTACTATTTATACAAGCTCACATATTAGTTTATAACTAATTAGCAGTATAGAGCAAGATTGTTTATTTAGACAAACGTGCTTATTTTCCAATAATTGGTGCCATTTATCTCAATTAGTAATCGACACAGATGTTCCAGTTTTCACAGCTTGAATTTTAAATCTTGCCTCGCTTCCAGCAACAGGTTTTGAGCTACACTCTTTTAATTTCCGCACAGTGGGCTGATGTACAAAGAGGAACTGGTAAATTCTGGGGCAAACCAATTGCACTATATGGGGCGAACCAAAAATGACTAAAATTTCAACTGATTTAAAGGGGGATTTTAACCCCTTGAATGCTAAGCATTCAAGGGGTTAAAATCCCCATTTAAATCAATGGGATTTTTTGGTTCTCCCCTATAGTACAAATGGTTTGCCCCAGAACTCTTCTGCTTTTTCTTTTGAACATTCAGCCCCAACAGTCGGACATAATAAATTATCCAAATGCTCAATGGTTTAAATGGAATTTTTATTTATTTAACTGTTAGAAATACATTGATGACCTTTATAGATTTCATGGGATTAAAAGCCAATTTAAATCAATGGATATTTTTAGTGCTCCCATATGGTGCTGTTGGTTTGACCCAGAATTGCTTCAGGTCTTTTTAGTATATTAACCTAATAGTGTTTTAGGGTTTTAATACCCATGTTTAATTTTTGTACTTCTGGATATTAATATTGGTGTACTATAACTCAATTTGCCTCTATACTTAGATTTCCCTGAGGAGTATATGCAAAATGCTACAGTAAGGTTGACCTCTCAGCTTCCTGTAGCTCCAGGGTCTTTGAACAAGAGCATTTTAAGACCCTTTATGGCCTCTGATGACATTGTGAATGGAGCCCCCAATATATAAATACATCAAGAATTCCGTTAAGTTTTGTGTTTGCATTCCTTAGGCCCATTAATATTTAGAGGAACATCATTCCATTGCTGAAGGTGAAGACCCCTGAAACTAGAGGCCCAAGTGAATGACAGGCATTCAATTGCCCCTGTCTTTGAGCTCTATTCTGGTGACAACCATCTTGCTGGGAGATTCACTGTGGTTGCAACAAAGGAACAATAATTTATTAAATGGAGAAATTTGTTCACAGGGATGTATGAAAAACATAAAACGATAAGCTCAGGTGTTCTCTAAGCATCATAAATGCAGGACATGGGCAATGCATTGCGTACTGGTCTGGCACTCAAAGGGTTAAAAGGGTTCTTGAGGGGAGACTCTGACAGTAATTTGAACATGTAGAAGACAGTCCACTGCAGGGGTAGTCTTTCTTTGAACCTCCAGCTGTTGGAGAATGCATTCCCAGCTGGCTAGGGATGATGGGAATTGTAATCATCCTAGAGCTGAAGGTCCAGAATTTGACTGGCCCTGGAATATTAATTGTCACTGTAGCATATATTCCACTATTGTTATAATTTATCAGTATAGTCCATTAACCACTTGTGTGCTGGAGACCTCTCTCGCATGATTTTGAAGTGCATTGGAGACCTCTCTAGAATCCAAGTAGTTAAGCAAACTCTCTTCGTAATTGTGATCCTAATTGTGCTGTCTTATGAGATCTTCAGTATGATGAAACTTTGCTTTTGGACCTAAACCCACTATCCTATACTCTCAGATGTTCAGCTATGGTCACACCTTCTGATATCTTGATCCTTACTATATTGCATTGATTACCAAGAGAGGGGGCCAAAGTTGTATGTAGTGGTGTATATAGTGCGACTCTTTAGGACTTCTTGGTTCTGGAGTAGTATCCAGTTCCCTGCTTAACCCTTTGAGTGCCAGAGGGGTACAGAATGTATTGCTTTGCAATGCATGCCGTACCCCTCTGGCACTCAAAGGATTAAGTTCTAACAAATGTTTAATGTTTACATCTCCTCTTTCTCTTTTACTGAATCCTGTCCATCCTAGGCCAAGATTATAATGCAGTTGATAAACTATCACCACTGTTTTTATCTAATACGAAATGTAAGGAGAAATTAAAAAATAAAACACTTAATATAGTTATTAATCTATAAAAATATATTATATGTGCGCAGGGATGTGCACCTAGATGACCCCACAATATGGAGAGACTCAAAACCACCAAAGTGTAATCACCTCCTAACAACTGAAAACCACAATACAAATAAAACAACCAAAACAATATTTATTCAGTCACTTATCTCAGTCACCATATCTTGTGATGAAAATGGAATATCGATGAAATGACATATAATGGCATATGATGGATGATATGGAATGAATGATGGTAATGAGACTGTCAATCACAACTCTTTATAAGAAGACAACAGGCATCCGCATCTCAGATTTGAATGCTCCTTCTGCAGCCCATCAGCGGAGAATTCCCATCCTCATGCAATCTACAGCAAGTAAAGAGCGCAAGTGTCACGGTTTTTATAGACACTCAGACCAGTATGTAAAATAAAACACAGTTTTATTTAGCAATAATAACACATAAGGTCGCCCTCTAGTGGCGGTTGGGTGTACATGAATGATAGTGACTGGAAAATACAAAGTTAGATGCACAAACGGAAAGCAAGTACAAATTTACCACAGAGGAAGGGGTATAACCCCAGAGGGTTAAGTCTTTGATAAATATCAGTTTCACAAGGAACTGTTTGGCACGCCCTGGGTATAAGTAAGCTGAGCTTAAGGTAACCACAGAGGGTTAAGTCCTTGATTAATATCAGTTTCACAAGGAACTGTTTGGCACGCCCTGGGTATAAGTAAGCTGAGCTTAAGGTAACGACAGAGGGTTAAGTCCTTGATTATGATCAGTCTCTTGAGTGGATGCTTGGCACGCCCAAGGTGTAGATAAGCTGTGCTGAAGAAATGTTCACCATCAAGTGGATAAGGACTGTCTCGCCACGGTGTGTAGTAAAGCAGAGCCCAATAGCCCCCCACGGGCGTACCTACTGGAATGGCTACTGCTAGTGCAAGTGATCTTAGCCCCACGGGCGTGATATCAAACCGGCCTGCAGTGCAAGAGCTCTCAAGCCTCTTCAGACTCTACCGGACTGAGTATAATGAGACAGGGCCCAAAGCCCAACAGAGGTAGTACCGGAATGCTAGTGCTGAAGCCCGTGCCCGTCACCACTCCTTATAACGGAATCGCCCAGTGTATACAACGAGAGAGATAGAGAGCCAAAGCGCCCAACCGGCCTAATTGGAAGTGAACACTCTACTGGGATGGTATCGAGTTGCCGACGGAGAGCGGCCAACTCAGCAGGAGTTTCACTATGAACGAGGCTCACACTGGAGTAGGGAGAATGGGACCGAGACAGCACTGGTAGGGTTAAAAGGCACGTTTACACAAGGCTTTTCTGCGGTAGCACAGCACTGCTGTCTGAGTGAGGCGCACACAGCTCTGCACGGTTGTAACACTGCACTGCACGAAGTAACACCAGACAAGACAGCCACACAAGTACTGGAACAGTGGATGATAATGTCGCGACGGCGACAACCGGAACGTAGGTCTTCTGGAACACGCTGTAGGTTGATCTTGCGGGAGGAAGTCAGCAAGGCCGGATCGGAGCACGTAGGAGGTAGTCGTACCAGCCGGGTCATACACAAGCAGGAACGTCAGCCAAGCAGAGTCGAGATCCGGAGGAGATAGTCAGACGAGCCGGGTCATACACAAGCAGGAACGTCAGCCAAGCAGAGTCGAGATCCGGAGGAGATAGTCAGACGAGCCGGGTCATACACAAGCAGGAACACTGGAGAATGGTCAGGGCCAGCCAAATCGGTACACAGGAATCAGAAACGTAGCAACAGAACAACTGGCTCAGAAACACCACGAAAGGGCACCTGACAGATGGAATCACCAGGTATAAAAAGGAAACCAAGGGGCGGGTCAAACTAAGTGAACAAATCACCCTTGGACATAGAAGAGAGTGACAGCTAGATCACAGGCACTGTGATAGCAAGACAGGAGAGAAAAATCTAAAAGCGGTGTTTATTCTCTCAAAACAGACACACAAACATCTAAAAACTCACTAAATATATGTTATCATATAGCCTTTCTCCCTCCCTGTTCACCGTGCCTCCAGACCATCCAGCCTCAGCGTCCTCGTAATTGGTGTAGAACAACTTGCCAGGGCAGCCCAAAAAGATAGTGTTGCCTTGAGAAACTGCTTCTCTGTTCACTGAGGGTTTTGAATTGCGGAGAAGTTTTGTTGTGTCATCGAACGATATTGCAAACCACGTGGAGTGGCTGGAGTCATCGGGCTGCCCTGGCAAGTTGTTCTACACCAATTACGAGGACGCTGAGGCTGGATGGTCTGGAGGCACGGTGAACCGGGAGGGAGAAAGGCTATATGATAACATATATTTTGTGAGTTTTTAGATGTTTGTGTGTCTGTTTTGAGAGAATAAACACCGCTTTTAGATTTGTCTCTCCTGTCTTGCCCTCTTTACTTGCTGTAATATAGTTATTAACTGGAACAGAATCCAGCCTATAACTGGACAGGAAAAAACAGTTGGAATTTGGCAGCTGGCACTCCACAGGTCTTGTCCAAGACTAGGCCCTTAAAGGGGATCTCTCACCTATATATTAGTAATGTTCATTAGTTAGAGCATGTATCCAAAACGTTTAAAACGTTGTTCATTTAAAAAAAAAACAAAAAAAAAACCATCAGCGCAAAAATTTATATTTAAATAGTGCCCAGCAGCCTATTTCTGTTTTGCCGAAGCTTGCCGAACAGATGCTGCTCCCGTCCCACTACCCATCATCCTTTGATGACAGAGGCTGTCTGTCACTAAGCTGGAGCGATCTCATTGGCTAGATATCGATCTCTGCAAATGAGATTGCTCCAGCTTAGATAAAGAAAGCTTCCGTTATCGGAGGATGCTGGGTAGTGGGACGGGAGCAGAGGCAGTGCTGCAAGCAGGAAGTAGGCTGCCGGACACTTTTTAAACATTAAGTTTTGGGCTGATATTTTTTTTTTTAGTAATGATCATTAGTTAGAGCATGTATCCAAAACGTTTAAAACGTTGTTCATTTAAAAAAAAAAAAAAAAAAAAAAACCATCAGAGCAAAAATTTATATTTAAATAGTGCCCAGCAGCCTATTTCTGTTTTGCCGAAGCTTGCCGAACAGATGCTGCTCCCGTCCCACTACCCATAATCCTTTGATGACAGAGGCTGTCTGTCACTAAGCTGGAGCGATCTCATTGGCTAGATATCGATCTCTGCAAATGAGATTGCTCCAGCTTAGATAAAGAAAGCTTCCGTTATCGGAGGATGCTGGGTAGTGGGACGGGAGCAGAGGCAGTGCTGCAAGCAGGAAGTAGGCTGACGGACACTTTTTAGACATTAAGTTTTGGGCTGATATATATTTTTTTTTTTAAATGAACAACGTTTTAAATGTTTTGGCTAAATGCTCTAACTAATGAGCATTACTTATATAGGTGAGAGATCCCCTTTAAGCTCTTGATAACACTGCAGTTGGAAAGCTTTTATCTATGCATGAATTATGACAGTTGGCTTCAAAGTGGATAGGATGTTGATCCAGGGAAATATCTTACTGCCATTTGGAGTCAGGAAGGAATTTTTTTACCCAGTTGGGGCTTTATTGGAAATGGCTTCAGTGTTTTTTTTTTTTTTTGGCATTCCTCTGGATCAACTAAGATTATTTGGCATGGGCTCTTTTTTCAACCTCATCAACTATGTTACTGTGTTACTATTTTTTGCATATACTTCATTGTAAATTTATTGAATATCCTCATCAAATGCAATGGAATCTAAGCCTAATGAGTCTGCTCTGCAAAAAGTGCCATTTTTCTCCTGCTTTTTTTCACCCTTCCCTATTCCTAACATTATACTACACTACCACTAACCTCATACCAACCAATTGTAACAATTACAGAAGCCTTTGATCTAGCAGCCAACTTACAGTAGCTCTCTACCATACCCACTAGCTTTAAAGAAGGTTGTCTGCACTGCATGTTGTTCTTTCACCCTTTACTTTAACCTGCATTTATAGGCAGTGTCTCTTGGCTCAGCCAAACTATTTTATCCTGGGAGAAAATAAAATATAAGTCACCTATATACCTCATATTTGATTCCAAGCATTTCCACAGGGGGGAAAGAAATACTACACAACTGCATCATAGAGGACAAATAACACTTCCCAAATCCCCAATGATTTAAATGAGGCTTTAAAACCATTACATTCTAAAGAAGTCTCCACTACATTAGTCTGCAATGCTTTGGTTGCCTCCCTAGCATTCTGTGGTTGAAAAGACTAATTTAAATCAATTTATTTGTTACTAGAGGTGCATTTGGTTTACCCCAGAACTACTCGTTCTTTCTAGTACATCAGCCTCATTATGTACATTTTACCAAGCAAAAGTTATTTTGGTGTATTAGGAATTATATTTCAATATAAATCTTATTAAAAATGTATAATTTAAAGATATATACATATAGTAAACATTATGGAGAACATGATATGATTAATTTTACACCTTCCATGCTCATAAATCTACTGTCTTTAAGGTGGTAAATGACCCTCGTCTTACCTTAATATGGGCAAAACATCCTAATAGCTCCTCTGAATTTTTCCTTGCTCCTTGAATCAATAGTTAACATTGTCAATCAGTTCTGAATATCATGTTCCTGGAAGCAGAGATGACAGTTGCTGGCAGCACAACAGGATACAAATTCTACCCACTGCACATTGTAATTTTTACCATTTAATCCCTTAAAGACCAGTGATGATCCAGACAAGTCACAGTATCTGTGCCTTAAAGGAACAGTAAACTTTTTTTTATTAAAAAAATCTATTGTAGGGCATTTCCTGTTGAGTAACATAAGGGTGCTGCCACTGCTGAGATATGCATATTTCCAGTGTTATTACAGTTTAAACCCAGGTTAATTTACATTAGCAGTGCCCTCTAGTGGTCAAATTCCAATTAGTTCTCCTGTTCATTTCTAATGGGGAGGAACGTCAGTGACTTACAGTTATCCATAGAATGTGATAGAAACTGCTGTGTCACTTCCTGTCAGTTAGAACTATCAGGAAGTAAATGCACAGCAAATTCCCTTCCTGATTATTTGAACTTTTATAACTTCTGTATAAAACAACTGACAGCAGTGGGAATGATCTTGTTTTACTCAGCATGAAAAGCTCTATAATATATACATTTTCATAAGAAAATGTTTACTGCTCCTTTAAGTGTCATCACTGTCTGTGCCTGCAGGAGCACTGTGAAGACTAGGGAAATCTGAAAATGACTGTTCCTAGATTGGAGAGGTCAGTTTCAGAGTCTTGTTTGGCGAGCCAGTACATGTGATCAGTCATGTGTGCTGGCTTGCCGAATTACGTCTCTTTGGTTCTTAGTGGGTTCCAGCCCCAGGTTTACTGAATGTTAGGGTGATAAGGACCAGAAAGGTGTGAAACAGATTGCTTCTAAATGCTTTGCTCACCCCTCTGGTGTTTAAAGGGACAGTAATATCCCCCCCAAAAAATGTCCCATTTTGTAGAGTTTAAAATATTAATCAATATGCTCCAAACCCTATCTCTCAAACTGCTATGCTTTGAGTGATATAGGGATTCAAAGTTCCCCCCTTCTCCTGATGTCAGCTGTAAAGCTGACAGCAGGAGAATCGAGTCGTACGACTCGAGGAGGCTCTGCAGCAGAGCTGAAATCACGTTATGCTAAAGAATTCATTAATTGGAAAGCTCTACAAAGTGTGCCTGGTAACGCGATTCCGACTCTGCTGCAGAGCTGCCTGCTGGTCCCCGGACCGGAATCTCCTGCTGTCAGCTCGATGTTGACATCAGAAGAAGGGGAGGGAGGGGGGAACTTTTAATCCCTATATCTCTCAGACCATAGCGGTCTGAGAGATAGGGTTTGGAGCATATTCATTAATATTTTAAACTCTACAAAACAGGACTTTTTTTTGGACATTACTGTCCCTTTAAAAGATTCACGCACTTGGCTGCTTCAGTTTGGACAAACTTCAAGCATCTGTCATATCCTCCATCATGAACATAAAATCCAGGACTGACTGAAGAGGTTTTCTTTGAACAAAGGAACAAGGAAAAAATGTATGGGGGTCAGTAGGATATTCTGGGCAGAGTAAGAAATGGCGATATATTATTATGATACAACTAACTGCAAAAGCTAAAACATAAACACTTTGTAGAGTACAATAGCTTTTGTACTACACTTTGCATTGAAATCAATGGAAAGACAGAATTTCTCACCAGCACATGGTAAGTTTCTCTTCATTTCCCACAAGAATATAAAAGGGTCTCAGGTTCTCACAGCGTGCCATTCTGTGTTTGTGAGAGGAAGAGAAAACAACACATTTTGAGCTAGAGAAGACAGGCACATATAGTGGAGTTGAAGCTTTAGTTTAGGGAGTCTTGTAAGCAGAAAATCTGTTCTGTCTATTAGGTGAGTCTGGAGACACTCTAAGGGAGAAGAAGGGAGGAAGGAGGTTGACTTAAAATACCCCAAAATTTGGTGGGACTGACTGGGAAGACACAGGCAGCCATGTTCTATATTTCTTCCTGAATGAATCTACATGAATCTAAGGGTGGGAGAATGGAGCAAATGAGGATTACCCCAAATACCCCCAAATTTTGTGTTACCAAGTAGACACAGGCAGCTGTGATCCAAATTCCTTCCTGATTTGGCTGTTATCTCTGAGTCAGGAGGTCTGGCAGTGTGAAAAGGGAGCAAAGAAGAATTACCCCAAATAACCCATAATTCTGTGATACTTACTGGGAAGACACAGTTAGTGCTGACCCATGTTTTTCCTGATCTGGCTGTTATCTCTGTGCTAGGGGAGCCTTGGGGTGTGGGAAGGGGCAAAGGTGTTTTGCACCCCAAAAATTGTGTGACCAAGTAGACTCAGCCTGCTGTGATCCATGTTCTTTCCTGATCTTGCTGTTATCTCTGTGTCATGGGAGTATGTGGGTGTGAGAAGGGAACAAAGAAGAATTACTCCAAAGACCTCAAACTTCTGTATGACCGACTGGGAACACACATGCAGAGGTGATCCAAGTTTCATCCTGCTTTGGGTGTTATATATTTCCTGGGAGAGTCTGTGGGTGTGAGAATGGAGTAAAGGATGTTTACCCCAAATAACACAAATTTTGTGTGACCTAGTAAACACAGGCAGCTGTAATGCAAGTTCCTTCCTGTCTAGGGGTGTGATAAGGGAGCAAAGTAGAATTACCCCAAATACCCCAAAATTCTGAGCAACTGACTGGAAAGACACAGGCAACCATGATCCAAGTTTCTTCCTGATCTGGTCGCTATCTTTGTCATAGGGGAGTCTGGGGAAAGAAGCAGTTAAACAAGGAGTGTTTTTTATTATTTTGTTGACAGTGATAGGGATAGGGGGCAGTTAATTAAAATAAATAAATAAATTACATAAAAAAATTGATAGGTGACAGAGAAGGAGACCCTGATGTGTGCTGTGACTGAGGCAGGCTGATCCTAGACAAGATAGAGTATTTTGTTGAGATCCAAGGCAAGACATCACACACAAATCAATTCTATTGTTTACTTTACATTAAAAACACACACAGTCATAGAGTAATGTCCAGCAAACACACACAAGAGGTAGGGGAAGATGTGAAAGAATTAAGAGCAGTGCAGGGACGTGTAAGTAAAGTGGTAGTCCAAAAACTGACTGCAGCTATGGTTTCTGCAACTTGCGTAATAAATAATGGTGATTCATGTCCTACCGAGGAAGATGTAGTTTGTCAAAGTCCCACCAAAAGTTCGATCAGCACCAGTACTATTAAAAAATCATCTAAAAGCAATGAAGATGACAACGAGTCACATAGTGCAAGAAGGTGTAGCGGTTCAACCAACTGCTACATCTGAATGTGAGAAAAACAAGCATATAACACCTGGCCTGAAAGTAATAGCGAACATTGTGAAAATTCCTCAAATAAGAAAATTAAAAACAAATTTCTTGAGACCCCTAAAAGCCCAGAGGAAAATAAAAGTAGTTGGGAAGAAGCGGCGGGAGGTGCTGAGGATGACCTTATACTGATGATGATGATGTAGATCTAGAATATATGCCTCCAGCACCCTTCTTCATATTCTGATGAAGTTGAGAGTGAGAGAGATGATAACATTGTCAGAAAGTTAGCTGAAAGGCAACAGCTCAGTCGTCTACCCCTGGAAAGGAGGACTGTGCTTGTCTATGAACTGAGAAAATAATTGGAAAGTGTGACCCTGGACAAGCAGAGATGACAAAAAATAGTCACCCTTTCAGTCATCAGTAGCATTGTCACAACTTCCAAGTCCAAGTCCTACTCAGTCACACACACACTAATAGTGTTGAGTAACCAGCAACAACACAAGTTATCAGCATCTACAGCCTTAGCTTTGATGAGTGCCTCTGCTGCTCTTGGAAACACAGCACCTTGATACCTAGTAGTAGTACAATTTCAGCAACATCTAGCCCCAGTAGCAGTAGTAGCCGCCTCCCAAGAAACCCAGAGTCTACGAAGTCCACAGTATGAAGATACTTTACTCAGGATCCAAAAGATAATCATGTTACTATCATTTGTCTGTATAAGAAGCATGTGAGCAGGGGGGAAAACAGGCTTGCACCTAGGTACCTTCTCCATGGGAGATACACCATCAACAGGTCAGAGGTGCCACAACTAGCAGCAGCAGAAGTACTCCTAAATGTTCCACTAGGCTTAGGAGTACATAATAGAAGTACTGTTGATTTGTCAGAGAATGTACCAAGACTTTCTGCTCCTGCTGCAGAGGAGTATGACTCTGAGTTTGTTTATGGAGATGACATGAGTTATAGAGACCCTACACATACCACCACCCCCACCCCCATCACCTCCACAAGTTCTGTCATTACAGCAATACAGTTACACAGTTCTTCTACTAAGTACTGCCATCCCACACTCATAAAGTTCTTAGAAAGAAGTCAAAACATGCACACAAATAATGTAAAAGTATGGCTATGGAATAGTAAACTTGCCAAAATGTTGGTGATTGACATGCTGCCCTTTTCTTTTAATGAAAACAGAGGCTTGTATTGCACCCTGCTGGAAAATCCCAAGCCACAGTTATTTTTAAAGGATGGTTGTGCCAATGTTACTTAAGCAGAAAGTTAGTGTTGTGGGCAAATGACAAAGGCATCCAGCCTGCAAACAATTTTTAAGGCATATTTATTTTTTATTTATTTAGAAAAATGTTTTACCAGTAAGAATACATTGAGCTTGCTCTCATTTCCAAGTACGTTCTGGAGAGTCTACAGCGAGTAATTGTATAGATACACAAATAGAGAACATTATGTATACACACAAACATAAATACATACAAACTAAAAATGTATATACAGTTAGATACTATTTTTAGATATACAGAAGCAGTTATTTTAGACTGGTAGCAGGTCTAATTTTTTTTCTGGCAGGTTATTCCAGACTTTAAGAGCTCTGAAGGAGAATGCAGATCTGCCAGCTTCTTTCTTGTAGTGTGGTATACTCAGTGAGTTGTTAGCAGTGGAGAGGAGGTTATAGTTATTATAGAGAGCTGCAGTGATTATACTGCTCAAGTAGTCTAGTAGCTTTCCAGAGAAGTGGTTGAATACTAAGCATGAAAGATGAAGGGCACGTCTAAATTCCAGTGTTAGCCAATTTAGTTCTGTAAACATAACACACTGATGGGTAGTGTAATTACATTGGTGGATAAAGCGACATAATGAGGTTTATAGTGTATCAAGTTTACCAAGATGAATTTGTGGTGAGAGAGCATATACTACATCCCCATAGTCTATGACTGGCATTAATATCTGCTGTTGTAGGACTCACAACTTTTACTTTCAGCTGTATATGTCTTCATTTCAGCCCTCAGAAGTAATTTGTGAAGGGAAATCTTGCAGACAGAAAACAGAGGTGAAATATTTCAAAGCTCTCATGGGAAATGTATTGGCATTGGTGAAAATGAGAACATATGGGTGGGAAGTTTCACAAAAAATTGGTACATCTTTGTTTTTGCGCAAAAAGTAAGGCATAAGATATCTCTGACTATTCGCCCATCCCTAGATAGGAAGTACCCTCTCCTTATAGGGATTCAATTCCTTATAAGATGAAGATATGTCTCAGCTGGTTAATTAATTGACTTTGAAGCCAAGACACTGGCTGTGAAGCTGTGAAGACCTGGTTCAGTTTCCATTGTTAACATCTCGTTGTGACATTTGGCAAGCTCTATGGGGCAGGGGCTAACTGTGCTTGGAACATTCTCTGTACAGGGCTGCATACACATTTGTACTACTATGAAAGACTAAATATTATTATCACATTTTATTATTATTAGTGCTGCAAGGTATCCTGGTTATATTAAGACTTGTACCGCAGCTGCAGTACTGTGCAAGTTAGGCTGGTAGTTCCTGCTAAGGTGTATACAGATAGAACCTCTGTACTCAATCTACGTTGTACTTGAAGTGGTAGAATAACTTTAAGAATTTCCAGCACTTCAACATGTGAAGCACTTGGTGAAAGGGGATCCCTAATGTATATGTATATAATAACCTGCAGTATAAGCCGTAGCAGTCCAGTTCATCACCCTATAAGCTGATGTAATTCAGTTCATCACTGTATAAACTGTACTAATCCAAATTAGAGCTATATATTGTGTAATAACCTTTGATCAAAGTATAAACTGTAACACATTTCATAAAAGTATATTGTAGTAAATCAGGTAAGTAAAGTATAAGCTCGAGTAACCCTTCATCACAATATAAATTGTAGTAACTAGCTTTTGTGAGGCTGATGTATTAAGAAGAACAGTTCTAAGAAGAACTGGGTGGGGATGCACTAAGGCATGATAAATAGGTGAGACATAGAAAATAACTTCTCCAGTGATATTTCTTCTCCAGTTCCAATGTTATTCTATGGAGCCAAATTGAAGAGAATAACAGATGAGAGTTGGTACCATGTTAGCCGTAGCCTTAAACAATACTACAATACTTAAACAATACTAGAATTTGCAACTCCCAATCAACAGCTTGGACCAGACACTGAGAACAGACAATAGGCCCTTAAACAATACTACAATTTACGTCTAACATGGTACCAACTCTCATCTGTTATCAACATGGAAGATACTCCAATGTACCGCACACAAATGAATATGAAAAACCTCCTAAAGAAACTTTCACAGCTGGATAGTGACATCTTCTTCCTGACTACATGCAAAAAGGAAAATGTAATACCTAAAGGCCTCATGCTGAAAAACCCTACCTTGGACACATACAACAGCAGGTTTGCACAGCAACTATGTACCATGACTTCCCAGAGGCTACGCAACAACCTTATTGGGATTTTCTACAACAGAAAATCAAAGATACAAGCAGAAATATCAACTCTCAATGAACAGCTTGGACCAGACACTGAGGACATTCAACAGGCCCTTAAACAATACTACAATTACTTAGTTAGCCAATAAAGATGTCAACGACTATATCGGCCTCCAGTATCTTAGTAAATAGGCTCCATAGAATACCAAAAAAATTGGAGACATTGTATCACTGGAGAAGTCGCATCAGCTTTATCACCTCTTTGTCGTCCCCCCCCTTAGTGCATCTCTGCCCTAGAATAATTCTGGAGCAATCCAACTGCACCACAGGATAAATAATATTTCTAAAATTCTCATTGATTTAAATTAGATTTTCAACCACTTGAATGTTCAGAGAGGTCTCCAACACATTGTTTCACATTGAAAGGTATATATTTATTTAGAAAGCATTTTACCAGGAACACTATGGGGGAGATGGACTAATGTGTGATAAAGAGGTGATAATGCGTAGATATCTTCTTCAGTGATATCAATTCTCCTGTTCCAATGTTATTCTATGGAGCCAATGCACTAAGGTTTCTCCAGCTTTGGATAAGTGCATAAGCGTTATAGAAAACATAGGAACTGGAAAAGTGATATCACTAGAGAAGTTATCTGCACGTTATCCCTTCTTTATCATGCCTTAGTGCAGAACCCACATTGAGATTTCTCTTTTATGTCTTGGAGAGCATCTACAATACAAAGTTACGTATTTATACAAAAATAGTAAAAACAAAATAATCATTACACATTAGTATTTATATACAGTTACTGTTGTTTTTAAATACAACAAAGCATTTATTTATAAAATGGGAGAAGATCTGATTTTTTAGGGAAGATTATTCCAGGCCTTTAAATCTCTGTAGGTGAGGGCAGATTGACCGTCTTCTTTCTTGTAATGTGGAATAGGCAGTGAGTTGCTGGCTATGCAGCAGAGGCAATGGAAAGTCTAGGGAGCTAGAGTGCGATACTGCTCAGGTAGTTTGATTTCTTTCCAGATAAGTGGTTATAAACTAGACAAGAAAGTTAAAGGGTACATCTAGATTTGAGCATTAGTCAATATACATTAATTTAACATATCTCAAGAATGTAGACTCTAATGTTATTGCATACCAAAGTGGCATAAGGAATTATACAGAATGTTGAGTTTACAAAGATGCATTTGTAGCACAAAAGGATATACTACGTATCTGTTGTCAATGACTGGCATTAACATCCGTTGCACATTAAGTTTTATTGTCAAGGAGTTTAGACAGGATTTTATTTCTAAGCACCGTACCTCCTCAAGCATAAAATGTGGATGTTAATTTACCAGAGTGAAGCCCAAAATGTGAGCTTGGGATCTGACCATATAAAGATATTTTTAGGAGTCCACTGGGACCAAATTATGATTTGACTTTGTTACAATGCTTAAATGGATATTTCACCCTGAAACAAATGTTTGTAGTACAGCCTTAAGTTGCTATGTGTTGTGTATTTTATTATGATTATGACGCTGTCTGTATACATGTGCACAGAAGGCTCTTTGCAAACTGTGGGAAGATTGATTATAAATAGTGAAAATAGGAGGAAGCTGAGAAGGGATTCTCATAGGTAACTTGGAGTGGGAGAGAAACAACGTGATCAGTGCACTATAAAAATATTGCATTCTGATAAGTACAAAACAGTTTAGCAAATTATTATAAAAGCCTGCGTTTTTGTGCTTATTTATCAGAATATTATGGTCTACTGTAGCAAAGGCTTTGCAAAATCTAGGAAAATGGATTCAGTATGTTTACCATGTTCCATGCTACTGTAGATATCATTGTCTACAATTAGTAGGACAGTGACTGTTGAGTAGGGATGGGCAAACATTTTTGTCATAAAAGCAAAACTTGCAAAAAACATCTCTTTCTACCATCTGCGTGATTTCCAGTGAAAAGTGCAGTACCTCTGCTATTTTCCACTCTTTTGCTGCTTTGTTAGTTATTTAATTTCCTTTCGCATAAAGAGTTTCCCCATATATGCCCATTGAGATAATCCATTAGTATAAAAATGGGTGTCAGTTTACCTCATGTTGTCATTCAATGCTTGGGAGAGAGAGAGCAAGAGAGAGAGAGAGAGAGAGAGAGAGAGAGAGAGAGAGATAGAGAAAGTCAGTGATTTTGATGCTAGCTAGTGTAGACAGACAATCAAAGCGGCAGTTGGAGTAGCTTGATTTAAGGAGTATTAGTGGTAGAGAGTTGTCTAGAAATATTTTTCCTTGGGGTTATTGTAACGGACCCTAGGCCGTTACTATGGAGGTTCACTTGGTTCACAAAAAAGACCTGACTTTCACCAAAGCGGCCAAAATGCAGAGGCTCCACTGAGTCTGAGTTCCCATTGTTTCCATGTTTACCCCTGTCCCTTATCCATGAAGTTCAGCCCTTTGTGACATTGTGTGCCCATTGTTGCTAAATTTAATCATGTTAATTTAATTATAGAATGTTTTGTGCCCTTTTGTTAACTGTTTGACTTGATGTAATTAACTCTGCTTAAAAGAGCTGAATTCAGCCAAAATAAAGTGTGTTCAGTTTTGGAACCTGACTGGCGTGCTGTGTCGTTCGTTTGGGGTGGTATCAAGGGTCTTCTTTTGACCCCCATCCTGGGATAGCTGGAGCGGAGCACCGGAGACATCACCCTTCCCTGGCGGCCCCTGCAAGAGAGGGACCCGGCATAGCAGGCTAAGTCAATCTGAGGACTTAGGATCCTGTTACACTGGTGGCAAGCGACGGGATCTTACTGTTTCACAGAGAACTGCAACTGGGACCAGCATCCAGGGGGAGATACAGCCACAGGCTTGACCCCGGTCCCAGCAACATAACGGAGGCCAGCCCAGCAGGGGGACCATCTTGCTCGCCATTCTGAGGGATACGGAACACTGTTGGAAGTCAAGGGGGTGCGATGGCCGATGTTTACAGGCAGCGCTCGGTGGCTGAGCTCCAAATTATGGCAGAGGAACGCGGACGAGACGCCAGGGGACTGAAAAAAGGTGAATTAATAAATCTCCTCCAAGCTATGGATGAGGAGATCGTGGATCGGGCCAGGGTTACAGATTTGCCCCAGGATGATTCCTACAGTAATCCATCCAATGCGGTAGGATCTCCGCCACCGATTCAACCCGTGCCAGCTACCTCAAATATTGTGAATCAGCGGGTGGCCGACAGATTGGCGCTGGCCGGCCCAGACCCATCGCCTGACTTTAGGATAAGGACAATTCTTGCTGTGGAAAAGGAGTACCTGGAGGAGTTATCCCAAAATCGTTCAGGGCCCCCCAGTCACAGCAATGACTCCAGAATGGACTCATCGGATCACCACCGTCGCCTCCCCCATCAACTATTTAAAACTTTTGACGATGCAGGAGGGGACATTGATGGGTTTTTAAGGGACTTTGAGCGACAATGCCAAGTGATCCAGGTTAATCGCCAGGACTGGGTCCCAATCCTAGCAGGCAAGCTCACGGGGAGGGCTGCGGATGCATACCGTGCCATACCAGATGCTTGGATTACCGATTACCCCGAGGTAAAGCGAAGACTGCTACAAAGGTATGCAGTGACCCCTGATGCATACCGGAGGCAATTCAGGGAAGGAAGCCGCCAACCTAAAGAAACCCACACGGAGTGGGTATACAAAATGGAACGGGCATGCCGTAGCTGGTTGCAAGGGGCAGGGGCCAGGACCTGGGAAGACTGTTGTCAGCAAATTCTGTTGGAACAATTTTTCTATCAAGTTACCCCAGAGGTGCGGGATTGGGTCCATGATCAAGCACCCCGCACGGTTACCACGGCCGCAGAATTGGCCGACAAATTTGAAGAATCTAGACGGCGAAGCCCTCGAGGAAACACCCTTCTGGGGACCCCGGGATCAAGTAGTACCCGCTCGGCCGGAACCCCAGCTCCTGCCACTCGGACGGCTATCTCGGTTCCCACACGGGACACAAGTTACTTCCAGCCTCGGTCCAACTCCAATCCTCGGTGCTATCAATGCCAGCAGTATGGTCACCTGTGTCCCAACTGCCTCCAGAACCGGACTGTGCAAAGACCCCCGGGTGGTTCTTCCAGGTGGAACTCTCAGCCCTCCCAAATGAGAGGGGCTCCCAGACCAATTCACTGTGTCAGTGAAGCAGTGGACACCGAGTCAGTTTGGCCTTCTCCCCAGGAAGTTGTGCGGGGCCCCACAGATCGGTCACCATGGGGCTATTACCATGAAGTTGCCCTCGCTCGGGAGGGGCCCTCCGACAATAGAAGCCATCATATGCAGCCCATTAAAGTGGATGGCTATCCCACGGAAGGACTAAGGGATTCCGGGGCCACACTCACCTTGGTGCAACCCGGATGCTTATTACCCCACCACCGCACGGACCAGGTTGTGGAAGTCCGCGTAGCGGGTGGGAAAATATATCGCTTACCTATGGCCCGAGTACACCTGGACTGGGGTAGTGGACAAGGATACAAAAATGTTGGGGTGATGCCTGGATTGCCGGAGGATTGCCAGGCTGTCACCCGCTCACAAACCAGACAAGCAGTGGTAAGCCCCCCGACTACTCCACCTAGCCCCAGACCCGATGACCGGCCCTTCCAGTGGGTTCCCCCAGACGAGTTCCGGACGGCCCTACAGACAGATCCCACACTACAGGGGTACAGGGAACAGGCCGACACGGGGAGGACTGGCCCTAATGGGGAAGTTTTTAGCTGGGACAATGGACTGTTATATAGGCAGACTAGGTCCATGGGACAGGGACAGACAGAGGTTCTCAAAAAACAATTACTTGTCCCTGCGGCTCACCGAGCCGCCTTGCTGTCACTGGCTCATGAGGTGCCGCTGGCCGGTCACCTCGGAGCCAAGCGTACAGAACAGCGGCTCACCAGAGCTTTTTACTGGCCCCAACTGTCTAAAAATGTTAGCACGTTCTGCCGGACCTGTGACCTTTGTCAGCGGGTCGGCAAGCGTGGAGACCGCCCCCGGGCACCTTTACAGTCTCTTCCCATCATCGGGGTTCCTTTCCAACGCGTGGCTGTGGATATTGTGGGACCCTTGGCCAGGTGCAGCCGCTCTGGGAAAAAATTCATACTAACAGTAGTGGACTTCACCACTCGGTACCCTGAGGCAGTTGCCCTGGCCAACATCACCGCAGAATCTGTAGCAGACGCACTGATTAAAATCTTCACCCGGGTTGGGTTCCCCCAGGAGATATTATCAGATCAGGGCACTCAGTTCACGTCTGAATTACTGCAGCAGGTATGGAAGTTGTGCGGAGTTAAAGCACTCCACACCACAGCATACCATCCCCAGACTAATGGGCTTTGCGAACGGTTCAATGGAACCCTGAAGCAAATGCTCAGAGCCTTTACGGACTCCCACCGAGATTGGGAGCAGTATCTGCCTCATCTCCTCTTTGCCTACCGAGAGGTGCCACAGGAGTCCACGGGCTTTTCTCCCTTTGAACTACTCTTTGGGAGACGAGTTCGAGGACCCCTGAATATCCTCCGGGAATACTGGGAAGGGAAGTGTGAGGCAGAGGAAACTCCCGCAGTAACATATGTGTTGGAGCTCCGGGAGCGCTTGGAGACACTGATGGGCATGGCCCGACAGAACCTCCAAACCGCCCAGACCCGCCAGCAACAGTACTACAATAGGCAAACCCAGGACAGGGAATTTATCGTAGGGCAGAAGGTACTGGCCCTGCGGCCGGTCCGCCAAAATAAACTTCAGACAGCCTGGGAAGGTCCCTACCAGATAGTAGATCGTCAAGGGGAAACCACCTACCTAATAGCCAAGGGACCCCAGTTGAAGGACAGGCGGGTCTGTCACATTAATGCTCTGAAAGCATATGAGGAGCGGCCTGAGGAGATTCTGGCCATATGCACCTTGGCCAGTCAGGAAACTGAAGATAGGGAATTGCCGGACTTATTAGCGGACACCCACAGTACGGTTCCACTCAGCCCGGTGCCCCTAGGGGCCCATCTTACCCCGGAGCAGCGGGTACAACTGCACAGTATTGTCACCCGGTGGCCCAATCTCTTCTCGGCTTTACCGGGTCGCACGACCCTAACAGAGCATAAGGTGGAAACCTTAACACAGACACCGCTCCGGCAACCCGCTTACCGGGTACCCGAGGCTGTCAAAGCCTCTATTCAGAAGGAACTTAGGGAAATGCAGGACCTAGGAGTCATTGAGGAGTCAGACAGTCCTTGGGCTTCTCCGGTAGTCCTGGTCCCCAAAAAGGATGGCACCACACGTTTCTGTGTGGACTACCGGCGACTCAATGACAAGACAGTAACCGACGCTTATCCCATGCCCCGGGTAGACGACCTCCTCGATAAACTTGCTGGAGAAATCTGCCTTCATCACCCCATTTGGCCTGTACCAATTCACGGTGATGCCATTCGGGATGAGGAATGCGCCCGCCACCTTCCAAAGGCTGGTGGATCACTTGCTGACGGGGCACAGGAATTTGCTTGCGCTTATCTAGATGATATAGCGATCTTTAGTGAGTCCTGGGAGGAGCACTTGTTGCATGTGGAGGCAATCTTGGGGCGCATACAGCAGGCAGGGTTGACCATACGGCCCGACAAATGTCAGTTTGGGATGGGGGAGGTTCAATATCTTGGCCACAGGGTAGGTAGCGGGTGTCAGAGACCTGAACCGGCCAAAATCGAGGCCATTGTAAACTGGCCTCAGCCCCAGACCAAAAAACAGGTCCTCGCGTTCCTGGGAACCTCGGGCTACTACCGTACTACCCAAGCATTCGAAGCCCTCAAGACTGCGCTAGGCAAAGGTCCTGTCCTCACTGCTCCCAACTTTAACCAACCCTTTCTGGTCCATACAGATGCCTCAAATGTCGGGTTGGGAGCAGTGCTAAGTCAAATGGACGCCACAGGGGCTGAGCATCCTATCGCATTTCAAAGTCGCAAGCTCCTGGACCGAGAAGTGGGATACTCCGCCATTGAAAAAGAATGTTTGGCACTAGTTTGGGCTATAAAGCGGTTTCAGCCCTACCTATATGGCCGAGAATTCACAGTACTCACGGACCATAACCCCCTTGTATGGCTGAATAGAACATCTGGGGATAATGGGCGCTTGCTGCGATGGAGTTTAGCTTTACAGCCCTACACTTTCACGGTTCAATACCGGTCTGGCAAACAGAACAGCAACGCTGACGGATTATCACGCCAGGAGGACATCTAAACAGCTAGGAGTACTACGGGGTTTTTCCAGATTGGAAATCCCAAGCCCTTCTCTGAAAACGGAGTGAAGGACTTGGATGCCCGAAAGGGGGGGTGATGTAACGGACCCTAGGCCGTTACTATGGAGGTTCACTTGGTTCACAAAAAAGACCTGACTTTCACCAAAGCGGCCAAAATGCAGAGGCTCCACTGAGTCTGAGTTCCCATTGTTTCCATGTTTACCCCTGTCCCTTATCCATGAAGTTCAGCCCTTTGTGACATTGTGTGCCCATTGTTGCTAAATTTAATCATGTTAATTTAATTATAGAATGTTTTGTGCCCTTTTGTTAACTGTTTGACTTGATGTAATTAACTCTGCTTAAAAGAGCCGAATTCAGCCAAAATAAAGTGTGTTCAGTTTTGGAACCTGACTGGCGTGCTGTGTCGTTCGTTTGGGGTGGTATCAAGGGTCTTCTTTTGACCCCCATCCTGGGATAGCTGGAGCGGAGCACCGGAGACATCACCCTTCCCTGGCGGCCCCTGCAAGAGAGGGACCCGGCATAGCATATGGACTGTCCAGTCATCAACAACTGCCATGTGCACAGTGTGTGAAAAGGTTGTGATGAAGAGGAAGGAGTGATCACACCTTGGCATGTCTGCTCTAATTAAACACATGCAACATAACCACCTGGACTTTATGTTACCAATGCTAAAAGATCCCCCAAGAAATCAGGTGCTGTTACAGTTCCCAATGGCCATCTCCACAAAAAGGACATCCTCTCATTATCATCAGCTCCACCACCAGACTCTTCCTCCTCTCTTGGTGGAGGTATAGGTAGTGAACCTAGTATCATACAGGATGTGCACCTCTGTGCTGCCACTACTCACAGCCACCTAAGGAAAATCAATCCCATTTTTAGGAACACACTCATCCAGATGTCCTTGAGGATATTGTGGCAACTGTACTTTCTCTTGGGGCTGGGCTAAAGCTCAATCTCCTACGACTACTGCATGATGTTAATTTCAGCTGTTGATTTCTCCACTTTAGCAGCAGCCCACCAACTATTCTTCCTCATTTTGAAAAGAGGATGGAAAACAACAACAGCAATTAGTATTGCAGTTTGAACTGTCACTGCCATAGAAAGCATAGAAGGAAATTGTGAAACTCTCAAAGGAATTTTGCTGGTAGTAGCAAAAAAGCAAAGTTAATGTATATTCTATCTGCAGGAATCTCCACAAAAAAAGAATAATTTTGTTTTTTGTGCAAAATTTCCCGTGAAGAGAAAGCTGGAATTTTCACCCATCCCTACCTCTGAGTGATATGAAGAAAAACTGGATTGATGAGGGGTGAGAAAGGTTGACAGTTGGTAATACTTACATAGTTGTGTATGCACACATTTTTCCAGGCATTTAGTTAATATGAGGAGTAAGAATATTGGTCTATAATTTGAAAGCAGGTTTTTATCACACTTTATTAGATAGGTGCAGCTCTAGCCACTTTCTGGGCTTTGGATATACATCCACTTCACAATTAAGTATTAAAGGGATAGTAATAGCTAAATACAAATACAGCTCAGAATTATATAACGAGGGTCATGTAGCACTATATTTCAATAGTTTACATTTCATAGTTAAAGTGTAATTCAATTCTAAAGGATCCCCTTCCCACCTCTTTTTCCTACCATTAGCCACTTCCCCTCAGATGTGGAATCAGGTCCTGGGTCTGGACAGCGCACAGCGAGGGACAATCTTCATACACTGAGTATATGGAAAACCCTGAACCCCCTTGACGAATGAGGGCAGGATTTTCCCGAATCTCAATGAAGACTACCCCTCATTGCGTTACATCTGGCTTGTTCAGATAGGCAGCATAATGTAAGTGAAAGGAGTTATGATATGAGAATGGTTTGGGGGTTGCAGATATTTTAATAACATTCCAGAAGTTAGCAGTTTTTGTTTGCTTTCTGCATGTATTCAACAATTGTCTTTACAGCCAGGCATCACTAAAATGGAAAGGAAGACATTTGAAACCCAGCATAGTTGGTCCCCCTGACCTTCATTGATGGGGCATGGTTATTAGAGAACTATGAGAACGTTGAGTGAAAAAAGTCAGATGCAGAGTTTAGGTCAGGTATTTAGTTTATTCTATACTATGGCAATTCCTTAGATCAGTTAGGAAATGGAAATTAAAGTTTCCAAGAACCATCTGTTTGCTTTTGTTTTTTGAGTTGTAGTTTCACTGAGGGTGTGGGCTGTGTAACGAACATAATAGGTGGTCAGCATATTTCAGCAATTTTGGATGATTTTGAAATGATACATTTAAGTTTACCAACCATGTATTCATATATATTAGAGGGAAGTACAAGAGTAATTTAATAAAAAATTATAGAATCTTTTATGTATATCATTGTGCCTCCTCCTCCATAAGCATCCTTGAATATCAGTAGAGGTTGCTGATATTTCAGGACCAGGATTCTGTAAGTGCCAGGTTGTTTGGTTTGTGTGCAAAACACCCTAACACAGTAACATAGTTGACGCTGAAAAAAAGAATTGTCAGTCAAGTTCAGCTAATGTAATTTCACCCCTGCTTTTCCAGAGGAAAGTAGAAAAAAAAGACATTGAAGCTATTTCTAATTAAAGGGACAGTAATGTTCTATAAAAATGTGTTATAGTTTTGTAGAGGAGAAGAAAATAAGGTGAATGGCACAAACCCTATCTCTCAAACCTCTATGGTTTGAGAGATATAGGTGTTGAAAGTCCCCCCTCCGTCCCCTTCACCTGAGGCTCTGCAGCAGAGCCGAAATCACGTGACTGCAAAATAATTACTTCATTGGAAAGGTCTACAAATTGTGCTTGCACTTTGTAGCCCTTTCCAATTAAGTAATTCTTTTGCAATAACGCAATTTCGGCTCTGCTGCAGAGCAGCAGGCTGGTCCCCGGACCGGGATCTCCTGCTGTCAGCTTGGCGCTGATGTCAGGAGAAGGGGAGGGAGGGGGGAACTTTCAATGCATATATCTCTCAAACCATAGTGGTTTGAGAGATAGGGTTTGTGCCATTCAGCTTATTTTCTTCTCCTCTACAAAACTATAAAAAGTTTTTATGGGACATTACTGTCCCTTCAAGCCTGAAGCAGGTAAAAACATTTTTTCCTGATTTAAAATGGCAGTTGGATATTTTCCTGAATCTGCTTTGAATCCAACTGTCATAATTCTCAATATTGTTCTGTACTAGATAAGTATCCATTATTTTTTTAAAACAATTACAGTGTGCGCAAGCACAACATCCTAAGACAAATAATTCCATAACTTTACTGCCCTTACTGTAAAAAAAACTGGCTTTGTTAATTGTCACGTTAATGTCACGTCTTATTGAATGACCTCTTGTTCTTTGCTCAGCTCTTTGAGTAAATAGTTTCTTGGAGAGTTCTTTGTATTAACCTCAAATAAATTTGTAAATCACTAGACTCTTCTCTAATGAAACAAGCCCAGTTTGGGTAGTCTCTATTCATAACTAAGATCATTCACTCCCTTTATCAATTTTGTTGTACTTCTCTGTACTTTTTCCAGTTCAATAATGTGTTTTTAAGGACTGGTGCCCAAAACTGTCCTCCATATTCTAGATGAGGCCTGCTTTGAATTCATCCAGTATGGACAGTGTACTACATATGTTGCAATGGGCATAGAAAGTCATTTTTAAAGAGCAATGTACATTTTATTGAAGTTTGCACTAAAAGCCTTTTTTAAAAGAAATTTTGAATTTGTCCTTTATGGTGATTTGGTTGGCTCCAGAATTGCTCCAATTTTTATCAGTTTTTATCTGCAGTAATCTAACTGATCCAAAGAGGAAGAATAACAATTTCCATTGCAGTTCATTGGCGATCTCTGTAGCATGCAAGAAATTACAATGCCCCATTTAAAACAATATTGGTAATTTGAGGAATTTTTATTTGTCCCCTATGGTGCAGATAATTTCCTCTAGAATTGTTCCCGTTCATCTTAGTACATCAGCTTCAGTGTGTTCAGTTTAGACTCTTCCATGGATCTTGTGAAGTAAAAATTTTATAGAAAAGCACAGCTTCTTTCAGCTGTCCTCCTTTTGTGTGCTTTCCCATACCCACCAAAACCACTGCTGCTCCTTCTTCTATTATGATAAAGAAGAAAATTCATTTTTAATGTATTCACCAGCTGCAAGCACCTTGCAGTGCTTCTGTGGTTTAATATTCTCACAACTACACTAGTCCCTTCACATAATAAAGTAATTTCTGTCTATGAGCCCTCATTTATCACTGTTACTTACTTGAAAATATATTAATATTTACACCCCGTTAACTACCGTTAAAAATACAACTAATGGCAACTAACTGGCTTAAGTACCTAGCAAAAATGTTGTTAAATGTTTATACATATCCTTATGTTTGAGCACAAGGCCTTAAAATCCTAATCTTATTGTGTGGTAAAATAATATCTCTGAGTCCTGCTTCGGTTATGAGGAGAGGTTTTTATTTTGTTGTTGTTTTGTTTGATAGTTAACTGATAGCTAGGCTATGTGTGTATGTAAACATGGACAATAAAGAACTTTTAATAAATGGGAGTTTCTGGAACTTACATGCATCAATTGGGGCTTCTATTAAAAAGTCCACAGTTCAAAGGTAAACTCAAATTCTGAGACAAAGGTAATCTTCATTAAGGCTGTACTAGGAAGACCTGAGGTGATTCTGGGGAACCAATTGGACCATAGGAAACAAATAAAAATAACCATTGATTTAAATGTGGCTTTTAACATCTTGAATGAGATGTTTCCATTTTTTCCAACACGTGTCACTGGGAATTTTTACTTGACCCCTGCAATGCAGTTGATTTGCCCCAGAATCATCCAACTTCACTTTTATACCTAAGGCTCTTTGGTCCCTATTGAATAAGCTGAACAGAAACAATTCCGTGGAAAACCAACTACACCATAGGTAAGAGTTTAACATTCCCAATGATTTAAATTGGACTTTACCCATTGAATACTAGAGTGGTCTCCCACTCAGTATTTTGCAATATATTAGAGAGGTCTTTAGCATTCATGGGGCTAAAAGTCCCAATTAAATTAATAGGAATTTTGTGAATTTTTGTGTACATTATGGTGGAGTTGGTTTGCTCCAAAAATTCACATCTTTAAAAATATAAATTCCCAGTGTGCTGAAGAGCATTGAAAGGATTAAAAGATGGTTTAAAATCAATTGAAGTTTTATTAACGTCTTTGGTGAAGTTGGTGGCATCTGTTCTCAGACCTTCAGGATGTGTTCAGACAGAGGGATATGTGGTTATGCATAGACATGAGTGAATATAATCAGCATGTACAGATAAACATGGAGCATAGAGAATGTTAATGAGAGCTAATTCTTATATACAATGCAGGTTTCATTATGTCCATTTGTACAGTACATTGTGTGGGATTCAATAAAGGAGTGTAATAATCTGATTGGTATTGTGAGAAAAAAAATAGTACACTGCAGTTGCTCATGATTCTAATTCATACAGCTTGTTTTTATTAAAATGCGCCAAACCTGAAAATGTTCCTCCTCAATTAACATCTCTATAGACTATACAATATTTTACTTATGCAATTCAATAACATATTTCAAGTGCAGATGGTAAAATAGTAATGTAAAGTGTAAATATAGTGATTTCATTGCTAATCTTAAGGATTGTAGAGAGAGCTCCAATGCATTGCTTTACAATGTGGTGGAGACCTCTCTAGCAACCAAGGGGTTAAAACTTTTTCGAGCTATACTTTCTGCTTTGTATCTCCCCACAGAGTATCTACCACGTCTCAAAACCATGTGTCAGATAGGGTTTGAAAAACAATGGTGCTAAACACAATCATACTTCAACAATTACATGTAACAGATTTATCACACTTGACTTAAGCTGCTAACAAAAGACTGAATGTAATACACAGGTATAATTTAAGTCTTAGTTTGCAAACATGAATGCAGTCATGAGGAGTGGGTTAACTGACAGATGGTGGGGTTTGGAAATGTTGTTCCTTAGACACTTGTGCAGACTGAAAGGATTCAAGAGTATATTTGTGCAAACGTGCACATTAAGTGGTAACTTTAAACTTCCACAAGGCTTTTTCTTGGTACTCAGCCTGCTTCCTGACACAGCTTGTACACCTTAAGCCGAAGAAAGGAAATGCAAATCTTATTCAACAATCCAATGCACCCAGCTGTTTCCTCATTAGCAACACAGGAAAAATTTTATTTTTACATTACAGTGTCCATTGTTTTTATCTCTGATTATTGGTTTTTACACCATTAACCCTTTCAGTGTCAGAGGGGTACATAGCGCATTGCTCTGCAATACATTGCGTACCTTCCTGGCATTAAAAAGGCTAACAGATATTTAGAGGCAAATCTAATATGAACTGAAACAATTTTGGAGCAAACCAATGACACTGCATAGAACAAATGCAAATGCACACAATTCCCATTGATTTAAATGAGGCTTTTTAACCCTCTGAATGCCAGAGTTTTTCAGTGCAGCAAAAGCAATGCATCAGATACCTCACAAGCACTGGAGGGGGTTGAAATTCCTAATTAATACAAATTAAATGTTTTTTGTCCCCTTTGGTGCAGTAGGGTTGATCTAAATGAACTTTTTCTTTCTGAATACAGCCCTCAGTATCCAAACAGATTCTGATTTCTACAGTCTCGAAACACCCTGGGGATAATGCACAAATACAGCAGTGAAGCTCACGTAAGACATAGACCTAAAAATTAAGCAAATGCACTTCATGAGAGAATATGATCACTTTAGTGCAGGGCAGGGCAACCTCAGGTCCTCCAGCTGTTGAGGACTACAATTCCCATGATCCCCAGACTGCCAGGGGATGACGGGAGTTTTAGTCCTCAGCATCTGGGGGGCTCAGGTTGCTCAGCAGTTCTTTAGGGCATACCTGTGCATACACTGTATCATCTTTAAAACGTTAATGTATATAGGCTCTGTATGAAAAGGAAAATGGAGTAAGGTTAAGTCATATCCGCTATGCATTGTTTAATCCATAAAGAAAACACTGGTCAGGGAAAAGGAATTTGGGGTGTAAATTGCTGATAAAACACGTTAGGTATCTGTAGCACAAAACAATCAATTCCAGTGCCTATTTCGGTAAGGTGTATTAGAAACATAGAATTTGACGGTAGATAAGAACCATTCAGGCCATCTAGTCTGCCTATGAACCTACTGTAAAAACCTCAAACATTATTTGGTCCTTGGTCTTGTCCAGGACAGCCTATCCCATGCATGCTCATGTTCTGTCACTGTATTAACTTCTATCACTTCTGCTGTTAGGCTATTCCACTTGTTATTATTATTATTATTATTATTCTTTATTTATATATAGCGCCAACTTATCCGCAGCGCTGTACAATTGGGAATAGACATACAGAGGTATTAAATAGTACAATCAGATGTGGAGAACAGAAGGATCAGAGGACCCTGTTCGTGATCTACTACCCTCTCAGTTATAGACACATAGATAGTATTATTAGTATTATTGGTACGTACCCATCATGTGTTTATCTAGCATATTTGTTTGGTGTACAAAGCGTATATTTCAGTACCTAATTTAGCAAGCTAAAGTGGTGCAATTCTGGAGCAAACTAATTTCACCATGGGTGTGTGTGTGTGTGTGTAAATGCTCTTTGATTGAAATTGAGTTTTTAACTAACGACCCTTGACAGTCATAGTATATCATGGGTCGATCTGAGTTAACAACCCATGACGTACTATGACCGTCATGGAATTCCGGGCTTCCCCCGCGGCTGCACGCCATTCAGGGAGTCTGGAACCGGAATTTAAAAAAAAAAAAATGCTCCGTGGTCCTTAAGTGACCACGCCTCGCAGATCGCCCGGTCATTAAGGGGTTAAACACTTCAATGCTAGAGAGGTCTTCTTTGCATTGCAAGGGGTTAACAACGCCATTTGAATGATTGGGAATTTCCAATTATCTCCTATGGAGCAATTATTTTGCACCAGAACTGCACCATTTAAATGTTTAGTAATGTCTTTTTTTTCAATAAAATGTAATGTTGTAGATAAAATAAACTAACTGATGCAAGTCCCATCTCTCAAGCCTTTATAGTTTGAGAGATATACAATTATAAAGTTCCCCTCTCCCTCCCCTTTCACTGACATCAGCTGTAAAGCTGACAGAAGGAGATTCGAGTTGTGCGACTCGACAGCGGCTCTTCAGCAGAGCTGAAATACCACTATCTAAAAATAAATACTTCACTGGACTGGTCTACAAAGTGTGCCTGGTTTGCAACCACGATTTGTAGACCGTTCCAATGAAGTATTGCTTTTGGATATTGCTATTTCAGTTCAGCTGAAGAGCAGCCAGGCGGTCCCGGGACCAGGATCTCCTTCTGTCAGCTAGAGGCTGACGTCTGTGAAAGGGGAGTTAGGGGGGAACTTTATCACTGTATATAAAGGTTTGAGAGACGGGACTTGCATCAGTTAGTTTATTTCTGTCATATCTACATTATTACATTTTATTGAAAAAAGACTTTACAAACCCTTTAAACTTGCAGAAATAAATTGGGAAATGTAAATGTATTTTGTCATATTTGGATGGCAGTTCCACTGTCTTTGTGATCACAAATTTTCTTGATATAAATATGAAACTCTTCTAATGGCACGATGCAAGAAACTTTCGTATCAGATAAAGGCATTTTTGTGCGCAGATAGATTTTGCGCATGTTCTAATCCAGGAAGCTAAATACTGAACGTTTCTTGAATTGCGCATAAAAAATTCCATTTTACAACAACAGTACACAGACATATAAATTCATTTGCAATAGCATTTGCTGCATTAGGCGCATTCACTATTCCACCCAAACAGATTTGTTAATCTTAGCCACGCCCACAAAAAATATAAATATATGCAGCTGTTCGCTAATCTTGAATTTTCATGCTCAATTCAACAAAATCAGGTGCAAACCTATTCCTTAGCGGTTTTCACACAGGAAATAATGATTGCGCACATTTCCTGCATCGCACCATATGTGACCAGAGCATGGCTTCACAATTCATTTATGGTGACTCTAGTCTGGGGTAATGCATGCACTAAGCAAACTAGGCAGAAGACAAACATAGTAACAGCAAGGCCATTTCTTGTACCGTTTTCCAATATTTTCATTGTTTTCAAATAAAACATAATACTTATTGTAAAATGTGTATTCATACTAAATCGCCATTTAAGGCATTGGTCAGCCCATTGTTCCTCAAATGGTTACAAGGGTGTGTATTATAAAATATATATATATATATTTTTATTGGGGGAGCTCCCCAGCCTGAAGATTTACTTAAGTTTCCAGGCTCTTTGCACTGACCCTACTGTTAGAATCCATGATGTTAAGATTGAACAATCAGTCTTTTAAATTGCATTTTATTCCATAGATATAAGTGCATCGTGCCTCCATAGTATAGCATGCTCTCACATTATTTGCTTTTTTTTGTAGGAAATACATATTGACAACAAATTAAAAATATTCCACTGATATCATTCTATTATTTTTACAGTATATGTAATATTACCAATACGTAACTAAAGAAGAAGTCAAGTCTTTTGATATGAAAACAACAATTGCATATTTTATTAACCCATTGAGTACCCTTCTGATAGTTAAAGGGTTAAAAAAGATGACTTGCTCTGGAATGTATTTTTTCTTACTGTGTCCTTTTCCACCTATGTTCTTAGCTACAAAGTGTGGCTACAAAAAAGCCACTGAGTGGGAAAAAAAGTTCAACACATGTAATCTCTGGATTGTCTTTTCGTGGAACTTGTTAAATTGCAGGAAATCTATGTTTCCAAGGCTTACATTTTTAGCAGACATTGCTATGTACAGTAGAGAGAAGACTGTAGACTTAAGTACTGGTGTCAAGCTGTCAAATGTTGTGAGTGACAGACTAACTGCTGGTGGCTTCTCAGCAGGACAAGCTAATGACATTGATGGAGGATGATAAATGACTGTGACACATCTCCACCTCACCCACTTAGCCATGTGCATGACAGAAGGACTTGTGAGTCAGGGCTGGCCTTTCTGACAATACCTTCAAGTTAGTGATAATACAATGCATTTGGCTCCAGCAGAGTTTCAGGTAGAAAATTTGTGCCTATTAATGAGTTGCTAATGTGAAAATAATTTTCTTTACTGACTATGAATTACAGGAATAAAGACAGATGGAGACAAGCTATAGATGTGATAATAGCTTCAACTAAGATTGAAAGGCTGCTCCTCAGGAAATGTAAAAATGGAGACCTGGTGCTGACAGAAGTTGATAGGAGCCCACTGACATTTTTCCTTCTGCCCCATTCTCTCTCCCTCATTAAAGTCATTCTCCTTAATATCAGTCTTTACTTTTCAGGTAATTTGTGTTGCAAAACCAAGTGACCTATTCTTAGTGTAAATGCAAGCATGTAATGGGAGGTGAAGGGATTAGTGAAATACCTCAATGAAAATAGCCCTCACACTGGGGAGATAACAGCTTGTCAGTGACAGATCACCTTGTCAAACCACATGTCAAAATGTTGTGATTTCCCCTAGGTTAGAGAAAAAGTATGAATCCTTCATATAATAGAATTATACACTAGATTGCAAGCCTTTTAATTTCATTATATAGGTATACATGAAGGCAAAGAATATATATTTTGGTTGGGAGGTTAACAAACCATAAAACCCGCTGACTTAGTTTTTACCACACATTGTTTAATTTAACTTTACACTATATTTTGACTGTTTCTTACATACATTGTATTGTAATTCTTATATTATGATAGATCAGGAAGGGCTACGCACAGGATTTCAGCTGTGGTTTCACTACAAGTCCCGTTATCCTCAGTCATCCAACAGTTGGCTAAGGATGAGGAAAGATGCGATGCAACAACAGCTGCAGTAGCTCACAAGTGATCTAAGCTTTTCGCTGGCTGAGGATGATGGGGACTGTAGTGCAAAACAGCTGGAGACTGCAGGTTGTAACCCTTTGAGTGCCAGAGGGGTATCAAAGGCATTGCTCCTAAATCCACTAAACATGTCTGCGGCATTCAAAAGATTAAATCTATGATCTGAGCTTTTGGGCACCTGAGGATGATGGGTATTGTAGTGCAACAACAGCAGAGGCTCGGCCGGTAGCTCACACTAGATCTAAGCTTTTGACCTGCTGAGGATGATAAGTTTGTAGTGCATCAATAGCTCAAAACCATAGGTTGCTCATCCATGATTTAAGCTTTTGGCCTGCTCAGTTTGATTACAATTTAGTCCAACAACAGCATGTGTCCAAACAGTAGTCTACTCTGGATTTTAAACTAGATTCCTACAGGTAATCCAAACTTAATTTAAGCTTTTTCCCAGCTCAGGATGATGGGAAGAGTAGTGCAACAACAGCTGCCACAGGTTGCTCAGACCAAATCTGAGCTTTTGCCCTGCTGGCGATGATGAAACTGTAGTGCAACAATAGCTATAGATTGAAGGCTGCCCATCCCTTATCTAAGTTTATTCACTGGATGAGGATGATAGGAACTGCGGTTTAAGATTTAAAGGAAATTATAATAAAACTAGTTGAAGAGCCCATTACACGGGCCACAGTGCCATGGGCAGCCGGTCATGGGGCAGTCAGCTGCAGTAGCTCCTTCAGAGCGACCCGCTCTGTATCAGCGGCGGCATGGGCAGTCTCTACTGTGCATGACTGCAGCACGCAAAGCATATTTGTAATCAACATAGTTAGCATTAGATACTAAGTACAGATATCTTGTTCTTGCGGGATTATGAATGAGTTAGTATAAAGATAGGCCACTGTACTATTCAAATTTTAATAAGTAATTTTGAGCATGATTGTATGCATACAGTGTATGCAAATGAGTAAGCACATGTTTAAACAGGACCTTCCACGTTGAAAGTCTTATTTCATTTAATGACCTAAGATATTTCCCTGTCTAGCTTATGCAAGACATGCAGGCATACATCTCAAGGCATTCTCTAAATGGATGTTTGTGGAGAACCAAGTGACATGCGACCCTGGTCGAGAAACACTGGCCAAATGATAGTAACACCAAAAAAATTGTCCTCTGCACACCAGTTATACAGAGGGAGGTAGTGGAGACGTATATGGGATACAGAGGAAATATGTGTGACTACTGTTATGTTCTTCATTTTGTAGGGAGGCAGCCTAGGCTTACAGTGTTAATGCTGTCAGATAGTGTGTACCTGTATGTACTATATCATTCATACATCCTCCCTCTCCAGAGTGATATTCCATGAGTAATAAACAAATATCTGACATAAATCTTAAAAAATATTGGAAAGTATGACAGATCATTATGGGAAACTATACCTATACTTGTGCCTACAAATAATTGTGCAAGCAGTATGATTTTCATGAATTACTTACAAACACGTGTTCTGTTGTCTGATTTTGTACAGCATTGTTTGTAGTACTGTAATATCCATCCTGTAATATGTGTGACTACTGTTATGTTCTTCATTTTGTAGGGAGGCAGCCTAGGCTTACAGTGTTAATGCTGTCAGATAGTGTGTACCTGTATGTACTATATCATTCATACATCCTCCCTCTCCAGAGTGATATTCCATGAGTAATAAACAAATATCTGACATAAATCTTAAAAAATATTGGAAAGTATGACAGATCATTATGGGAAACTATACCTATACTTGTGCCTACAAATAATTGTGCAAGCAGTATGATTTTCATGAATTACTTACAAACACGTGTTCTGTTGTCTGATTTTGTACAGCATTGTTTGTAGTACTGTAATATCCATCCTGTAATATCTTTGATGGACATCTTGGGGGTTATGATCTGCAGTGTGTTAAAGAGGTGATAATGTAGAGATAACTTCTCCAGTGATATCACTTCTCCAGTTCCTATGTTACTCTATAGAGGCTATGTACAAAGATCTCCAAAGTTGGAAAAATCGTAGTGCATTGGCTCTATATAATAATATAGGAATTAGAGAAGTGATAAACTGGAGAAGTCATCTCCACATTATTACCTCCCTATCACACCTTAGTGCATCTCCCCAATTACCTGGTTCTGTTGATCATCTTTTAGTCTAGCATTCATCTAGATGGATGGTAGAGAGGTCTCCTATGCTTCACAATCATATACTTTTACAGGTCAGGGGGATTGCAGCTCCTCCCCATTAACACTTTGAGTGCCAGATGTCTATGGAACTTGTGGGGAAGCAATGCTATCTTTAATAGGAATCACAGGGTTAAGATTGTTCCTCAATATTGACAGCTGTCCTCCACACTAAATGTCTGCTTACTCCTGGAGCAAGAAATTTAGAAAAGCCCTCCCTGAGGCTGTATGCACTGAAGGCTGGGTTAACTGGGAGATTTGGTAAAAATTTCACTTGAGGCCACAGAAACTCAGCAGGGCTCCAAGTCTACACAGTTGGGGTAGATGAGCTCTTCATATTGTGTATGTACAGTATGTAAATTTCTAACTGAACTGAGGCAATAATTATTAAAATAGAGGTTTGCTGTGTTTTCCAAACTATCTAATAAACATATTCAGTGTTAATGCATCAGATAGATTCATTTAGTTCTAGTGATCTGTTCACTACTATATGCTCAAACTGAAAATAGCGTCCCAACTTTATACACAATTAGGAAAAATAATACCAACTGGTAAAGCACTTTACTGAGGAGCACAAAAGTGATCCCATTTACCTAAATTTCTTTGAAAGGATTCCTAATTGTAAAATAGGTGTTGAGCCTGGTAACATCTTATTACAGAGAGCAGCTATTTGGATATCCTAACTGGAATTGTAAGGGCTATGAGATTTAAGTGCAGAAATAATTTTATCCCCATGAGAACCAGAGCAATGTGTTGCAGAAGGGGTTAATGTGGTCATATAATTTTAAAATCAGGAGGGTATTCCCCACTCCACTGGGCCAGTACAATTAACTGTCCTATATTGTCTTGCATTGTTGGATTATATGTGAATTTATTCCCAGTTTGGGTTGTTTATATAGAACTTGGGGTGTCTGTTTAAAAGCATAGCTAGCAACAGCGCAATGATTGACTGTAGAAGGGCAAGGAGAGCAACTACTACCGGAACCTGTGTCTTTACCTTTATGCATTTCCAATGCATAAATAGATTACGATTTTTACTTATTATTTCTGGAGCTAATGCTAATAAATTAAGTGCAATGCATTGTTCATGCTGTTCGTGCAATGCATTGTTCGTGCTATGCAATTAAAGAGACCCCTTAGGGCCATATTCAATAAGCTAAAGAAGTGCAAATTTGGAGCAAACCAACTATACCACAGAATATTAAAATTCCCAGTGATGTCAGTAGAACTTTTAACCCCTTGAGTGCTAGAGAGTTGCAATGTGTTGTAGACCCTTCTAGCATTCAAGGGGTAGAAGCCCCATTTAAATCATTGGACATTTATTGAAATGTTATTTCAACCCTATGATGCAGTTGGTTTTCTCCCGAATTGCTCCTTTTTAGCTTGATAAATAAGGCAATTGAGTGCATTTCTGGGGTAATCCAACTGCATCATAGATTGATATTGAAATTCCATAAACTCACATCGGATTAAATGGAACTTTTAATCCTGTCTATTACTCAAATGGTTTAAACCCCTATTTAAATGAGTGAGGATGCTCATTCCCACCTATAGTGTATTTGGTTTGCTCCAGAATCTCATCCCTTGATAAATATGAACTTCAAGAAGAATTCAAGAAGCTAAAGAGAAGCAATTTTGGGATAAATTCAAAGCAACATAAGGGGCATATGAAAATATTTTTTTAATGGCACTTTTAAAGGGATAGTAATACTTTATTTTATCTTTATTTTATTTTGTAGGCATAAAAAAAACATGAAGAACGATATAAGTCTTATCTCTCAAACCTTTATGGTTTAGGAAATATTCACAAGCAAAGTTTCCCCTCCCGTCCCTTTTACCTAGTGTAAGCCATCTCTTCTCAGATGTGGAATGCAGTCCATAGACCAGACAGATAACAGAAGGGGACACTCTTTTTCCTATGAGAACAATGAAAGCCCTGCCCCCCTTGACAAGTTTTTTAGGTTTTTCCCTTATCTTAATTGAAGATTGTCCCTCTCTGCAGTCTACCTGGGCACCTCCCTTCTGCTCTGGCTGAGCAGTGTTACATTAGTAAAAGGGGTGGGAGGGGGATACTTTGTCATTGAATTACTCCTAAACTACAACTCTGACAGAATTGAAATAACACTCTCCATGGCCCAAAATCTATGATGCTTTTATTATGAAATCGCCCATTTGGTTCAGGCGATATTTTTAACAGGTCCTTTTGCTGGTCACCCAATACATTTATTTATTAAGAAAATGTTTTACCAGGAAGAATACATTGAGATTTCTCTCGTTTTCAAGTATGTCCTGGATAGTTTTCAGTAATTGGTTACATATTTACACAAATTGAGAAACATTAGATATTACATATTATTATATATACATTCACATATAAATATACATACATATAAAATATTTAAATTATATACCGTTACACACTGTTTTTAGATATAAAGAAGCATTTACTTTTAAGAATTTTAGACAGGGAGCAGATTTGATTATTTCAGGCAGATTGTTCCAGAATTTTGGAGCTCTGAAGGAGAAGGCAGATCGTCCGGCTTGTTTCTTGTATTGTGGTATATACGCAGTGAGTTGTTAGCAGTGGAGCAGAGGTTATAGTTAGTATGGAGAGCAGGAGTGAGCATACTGCTCAGGTAGTCCGGTAGTTTTCCAGATAAGCGGTTGTATAAGTTCTTGCTTAGTTTAGTTTAAGAACAGTTTGTTCTTTGCTATTCATCTTTCAACCTCGCAGAAATCATGTAGTAATATGGCTTCAAATTGTGATATGTTAGAGTTTTTAGCATAGATTATGGTGTCATCTGCATACATGTGTACTGAAGCTGATTTTTAGACCTTGGGCAGATCATTTATAATATAGAAGGGGGCCAATAATGGAGCCTTGAGGAACTCCACTTGTTACTTTGAGCGGAAGGGACATTTCATTAGTGAACAGTAACAGTAGATATAGTTTATCTAGATTTCAGTAAGGCATTTGACACTGTCTCATAGAAGATTCAGTAATAAATTGTTGTGTTTAGGTCTGGATGTAAAAATAGTTGAATGTCGAAATCAGTGACCGAGTGAAAGGAGACAGAGGGTAATTGTTAATGGTGAATATTCAGAGAAAGGCCATGTTACTTATGAGATACCTCAGAGATCCCTGAGGTATCTCATAAGTAACATGGCCTTTCTCTGGGGACCATTATTTTTAATATTTTAATTAGTGATATTGCAAATGGTCTTCAAGGTAAGATATGCCTTCCTGCCGTTGCTGTGAAGATCTGCAACAGGATAGACATTCAAGGTGGAATAAGCCAAATGGCAAATGCTTTAGGTAAATTAGAATAGTGGACAAGAGTGTGGCAGCTGCTGTTTAATGTACATAATTGTAAAATACTGCACTTGGGATGGAAAAATCCAAAGGCAGAATATAGTATTAATGGTTCTGTGCTATCGTGACAACAGAGGAAAGGGACTTGGGAGTAATTATTTCCGATGAGGGGACCCCAACTCAAGCAGGGTATAGCTTTTCTGGAGAGAATTCAGAGAAGGGCTACAAAAATGATAAATGGTTTACTGGATAAAAATGATCAGGATAAACTAAAGGATCTGAACACATATAGCTTGGAGGAGAGAGGATAGAGAGTGAATATGATGGCGGCATTCAAATAAATAAAATGATTCAACAAAGTACAGGAGGGAAGTATAAAGGAGTTGTTAAGACAAGAGATCATAGTCAAACACTAGATGGACAGAGACTTAGATGTAACGTAACAAAGTTTTACATCACTGAGGGGGTGGTAGAAAAGCAGAATAGCCTACCAGCAGAATCGGTAGAGGTTTATACAGTGAAGGAACTTCAGCATGCTTGAAATATGTTTAAGGCTGTCCTGGACATAAGACAAGACCAAGAACCAAATAAGGTTTGAGGTCTTTACAGCAGGAAAAATGGGCAGACTAGATGGGTCAAATGGTTCTTATCTGACGTCAAATTCTATGTTTCTATGATACATACTAAATGCCCTTTTTATTTAACACAGGCACATTAGCTTCTTAGCGTAAGAATATATAATTGCAGCTCTTGCTGTGCATCAGCATTTTATACCTTCCCCTTAGTAAATCTGGGGATTTTTCAAAAGCTTTGTTGGAAAAAAATAAGAGGCTTACAACAAATAGGTGAATAAAGCATAACATACATAATGTTACAAGATGTAGAAATTCAGGATAAACATTTGATTGAGATCATAGAAGAACAAGGTAGTGTTGCATTAAACTTGTAGATATTATTGTTTGATGTGTATAGTGCAGGAGTTATAGTGATATCTGAACTAGCATTCGACAAATCAAGATATATCACAGGGAGTTAAGAGAGAGTTAGGAGAACTTGATGTACATTTTTTGAGGTAAAAATTGCCTGCTTAAACTTATAAGCAGATAAATTATATAATGAGGCTGATGTACTAAGCAGAACTGCAGTGATTCTAACAAACCAACTGCATCATAGAGGAAACATAAAAATAACCCAAACATCCTTGATTTGCAATGCATTGGAGACCTCTCGTACATTCAAGGGGTTAAAATCCCCATTTAAAGTAATGGAAATGTTTATTTGTTACTTATGGTGAGGTTGGTTTGCTCCAGCATCCTGCTACCTCATCTTAGTACATCAGCTTCGGTAAGTTTGATGTTAGAAAAAGAGTTATTAACTCTTCAAGGACCTGAGTGAAATGCAACATAATGTGACACTAAAGATCACAGTGAGGTATAATTTGTCATCATAATCCTTAGAGTGCCATAGGGGTTTGTAATGTATTGCAAAGCAGTGAGTTACATACCCCTCTGGCACTCAAAGGATTAAATAGAACTGTTTCCTTTCCACTTGTCACCTCGTATTATTACAATATTATGTCCATGTTCTTTAACAGCTTCCATTCAGGTCTGGCTCTCAGGGGAGAAGGCATCAACAAAGCCATAACATCTGGTGGATATTATTTCCCCAGTTCTGTTGTGATTAGCCCATATGATAAGTCTGGCCAATTGCTATTGATATTAGATTGTTACAGTGTTTACATCAGAAGGCTTGAACTGTCACTTCTGGTTTGCGGCCACTGCTAATTTGCCATTGCAGTTTCCAATAACTGCCAGAATCCCACATGGGGATCTGATTGCCCTGTAAGGGCAAGTGTCTTGGATGGTCCTAGCTGGAAGGCAGGGACTAGCAATAAATGAGGACATATATAAATTACCCCCAACAGTGCTTTCTGACACACTACTGGGATATAGCTTACATTTCTATTAGACTGTTTAGTGTGTGCTAAACTTATTGCTGTATGGTGTCTATTAGTGATGAGCGAGCATGCTCGGCCGAAGCTCGGTTCGGCTCGAGCATCGCTCTGCTCGGCACATGGCGGTACTCGTACGAGTACCGCATGTGCTCGCCCGCCATGTTCGAGTCTCCTCCCCGCACGTTTCGCGGCTGCTGCGCAGCCAATAAACGTGCGGGGAGGCTCTGACATCAGTGTAATGCCAGCAGCCATGTTGGCTGCTGGCATTACACTGATTGGCTGGCCAGAACCCGTGATCGGGTGCTGTATAGCACCTGACCAGCGAGTTCGGCTCAGTCTTAGCCAGGGAGAGATGAGGATAGGAAGGGAAAGTCAGTGTAGGGAGAAGAAAAGTGTGTTTGAACAACATATAAAGAAAGACCCAAAAGTCCTTTTTAGGACTATTGTGTGTGGGGGCAGCAGTTATATTTTGTTTTGGGGGGCAGAGTTTAAAAAAAAAACGTCACATATTCCGTTCACTGTGCCTAGCCGCAGATTAGCAGCACATTCTGTTTAGTGTGCAAAGTTGCAGATTAGCAGCACATTCTGTTTAGTGTGCAAAGTTGCAGATTAGCAGCACATTCTTTTTAGTGTGCAAAGTTGCAGATTAGCAGCACATTCTGTTTAGTGTGCAAAGTTGCAGATTAGCAGCACATTCTGTTTAGTGTGCAAAGTTGCAGATTAGCAGCACATTCTTTTTAGTGTGCAAAGTTGCAGATTAGCAGCACATTCTTTTTAGTGTGCAAAGTTGCAGATTAGCAGCACATTCTGTTTAGTGTGCAAAGTGTAAAAAATAAAAGTCACTTATTCCGTTCACTGTGCCTAGCCGCAGATAAGCAGCACATTCTGTTCAGTGTGCAAAGTTGCAGATTAGCAGCACATTCTGTTTAGTGTGCAAAGTGTAAAAAATAAAAGTCACTTATTCCGTTCACTGATCCTAGCCGCAGATAAGCAGCACATTCTGTTTAGTGTGCAAAGTTGCAGATTAGCAGCACATTCTGTTTAGTGTGGAAAGTTGCAGATTAGCAGCACATTCTGTTTAGTGTGCAAAGTGTAAAAAATAAAAGTCACATATTCCATTCACTGTGCCTAGCCGCAGATAAGCAGCACATTCTGTTTAGTGTGCAAAGTTGCAGATAAGCAGCACATTCTGTTTAGTGTGCAAAGTGTAAAAAATAAAAGTCACTTATTCCGTTCACTGTGCCTAGCCGCAGATAAGCAGCACATTCTGTTTAGTGTGCAAAGTTGCAGATTAGCAGCACATTCTGTTTAGTGTGCAAAGTGTAAAAAATAAAAGTCACATATTCCATTCACTGTGCCTAGCCGCAGATAAGCAGCACATTCTGTTTAGTGTGCAAAGTTGCAGATTAGCAGCACATATTCCGTGTAATATGAAGAAGGCGGGTAAAAAGGGACGGGGAAGTGGACGTGATCCTGATAGTTCAGGGCGCGGGTCAGGACGCGTAGAAACTGTGCCTGGTGCCAGAGCACAAGAAAGAAAGACATCCACCATACCTAGCTTCATGGCTCAGTTTACAGGGCGTCGCAGGACATCACTCTCGAGGTCAGACCACTGCGAACAGGTGGTCGGTTGGATTTCAGGTGATACTGCTTCCAGTCGGTTAAGCACCACCCTGTCTTCCACCAAGTCCACTCTCAGTAGCCAAGAGTCTGGTCAACATAATCCTCACCCTGATCATCCTTCCTCCCACCATAGAGGGTCTGGCCAAAGAAGTGATCCCACACTGGGATATAGTGAGGAGCTCGTCTCATCACCAATCCTTCATTTGAACCTCTCTCCAAGCACGCTTGCAGAGGAACATGACATCTTGTGCCCTGATTCACAACCTCTAGAGGGTACCCAATCACAAGAAGATGACAGAGATGAACGGCATTTAAGGTCAAAAGAAGTGGATGATGATGATGAGACACAGTTGCCATCAAATCAACCACTATTACTGTCTCAAGACCTTGATGAGGAGGATGATACACAGTTGTCAATGACTGAGTATGTGGTGGGATCAAGAAATGAGGAGGCTGATCAGAGTGAGGAAGTGGAGGAGGACTTGGTGGACGATGAGGTGACTGACCCCACCTGGGAAGGTGGAGAGCCGAGCGATGACAGCAGTCCTGAGGGTGAGCCATCTGCAGCACCGCAACAGGCTGGAAGAGGCAGTGGTGTGGCTAAAGAAAGAAGGCGGACCGCACCAAACCGGCCCGCAAATGTTCCACGGAGCACCCCCTTGCGTAAATCTCCCTTGCCAAGGGCTAGGTGTTCCGCGGTATGGCGTTTTTTTAAGGAAAGTGCGGACGACAAAAAAATTGTAGTTTGCAACCTGTGCCACACCAGAATGAGCCGAGGCATGAACACTAGAAACCTCACCACCACCAGCATGATCCGACACATGGCATCCAAGCACCGTAATAAGTGGGAGGAACGCCCGGATCGCCAATCTGTGTCTGCAGGCCACACCACTGCCTCCTCTTCCCCTGTTTTCGGTGCCGGCCAATCGCCTGTCGAAGGCGCAGGCCCGCATACCTCCCGCCCTGCACCTGTACCATCTGAAGCACCATCAGCGACCACATCCACTTCCCTGTCCCAGCGCAGCGTCCAAATGTCGTTACCCCAGGCATTTGAGCGCAAGCGAAAATACCCAGCCACCCACCCACAGGCCATAGCACTAACCTCACACCTTTCCAAATTACTGGCCATCGAAATGCTGCCATTTAGGCTTGTGGAGACTGAGTCCTTCCGCAGCCTGATGGCAGCAGCTGTCCCTCGGTACGCGGTCCCCAGCCGCCACTACTTTTACCGGTATGCCGTCCCCGCCTTACACCACCATGTGTCCCGTAACATCACCCGTGCCCTGACCAACGCAGTTACTGGGAAGGTCCACTTAACGACTGACACATGGACAAGTGCTTGTGGCCAGGGACGCTACATTTCCCTGACGGCACACTGGGTGAATGTCGTGGAGGCTGGGAGCGACTCGGACCCTGGGATGGCACAGGTGCTACCCACGCCGAGGATTGCGGGCCCTACCTCCATCAGGGTTTCCACCAGCACCTACGTTATTGGCTCCTCCTCCTCCGTTTCCACCTCCGAATTCTCTGCGCGCAGCGCCACTCACCCATCAGCCGGTAGCTGGAAGCAGTGTAGCACTGCAGTGGGGAAGCGTCAACAGGCCGTGCTGAAGCTGATCTGCCTTGGGGACAAACAGCACACGGCCTCAGAGCTGTTGCAGGGGATTAGTCACCAGACCGAGCAGTGGCTCTCGCCACTCAACCTGCAACCAGGCATGGTTGTGTGTGATAATGGGCGTAACTTGGTGGCGGCTTTGGAGCTCGGCAAGCTCACACACGTACCATGCCTAGCGCATGTATTTAATTTAGTGGTTCAGCGATTTCTAAAAACCTACCCCAATTTGCATGATCTCTTGACCAAGGTGCGCCGCGTGTGTGCACATTTCCGTAAGTCATCAACAGCTTCAGCCGGCCTGTTGAAGCTGCAGCAGCGCTTACAATTGCCAGCTCACCGGCTGCTGTGTGACGTGAGCACGCGCTGGAACTCCACCTTCCACATGTTGGCCCGGCTTTGTGAGCAGCAGAGGGCAGTAGTGGAGTACCAGCTGTTACACGGTCGTCGCCTCTCCGTTCAACTTCCTCTAATCAGAAGTGAGGAGTGGGAATGGATGTCAGACCTCTGTGAGGTTTTACGCAATTTTGAGGAATCGACACAGATGGTGAGCGGCGATAATGCTATTATCAGTGTAACCATCCCACTTCTGTGTCTACTGAAACGCTCGCTGCTCACAATTAAAACCGACGCTTTGCATGTGGAAGAGGTGGAAATGCGGGAGGAAGAGCTTACACAAGGTGATAGCCAGAGCACCCTCACTTCGTCTTCTCAGCGACAATTGGAGGAGGCGGAGGAGGAGGAGGAGGAAGACACGGTTGCCTCCGCTACAGAGGGTAGCCATGGAACTTTAGTTCCATCTCTTCAGCGTGGGTGGGCAGAAGAGGAGGAAGAGGATGAGGAGATTGAGAGTCATCCTCCTGGTGAGGACAGCGAAATCTTGCCTGTTTGTACTCTGGCACACATGGCTGACTTTATGTTAGGCTGCCTTTCCCGTGACCCACGCGTTATACGCATTTTAGACAACACGGATTACTGGGTGTTCACCCTTCTGGACCCCCGCTACAAAGAGAATTTCTCATCTCTCATTCCTCCGGTGGAGAGGACAAGCAAAATGGTGCAATACCAGAAGGTTCTTGTCGAAAAATTGCTCCAAAATTTTCCATCTGACAACGCTGGCGGCAGAGTACGTGCTACCTTGGCCAACCGAGAAGGGGAGAAAAGGGGAGCACACAGCAGTTCCGACAAAGGCAGGGCAACACTCTCCAAGGCGTGGGACACCTTCATGACACCCCGCCAGCACCCTCACCCTGATGCGCAGCCTAGTGTCACAAGGAGGGAAAAGTTTTGGAAGATGGTGAATGAGTACGTAGCAGACCGTGTCAGCGTCCTCAATGATCCCTCTGTGCCTTACAACTACTGGGTGTCCAAGCTGGACACGTGGTATGAACTGGCACTCTACGCCTTGGAGGTGCTGGCCTGCCCTGCCGCCAGCGTTCTGTCTGAGCAGGTATTTAGTGCTGCTGGTGGCATCATAACAGATAAGCGTATCCGCCTTTCCACCGAAAATGCTGATAGGTTGACACTTATAAAAATGAACAAGGCCTGGATTTCCCCTGACTTCTCCACTCCACTGGAGGAAAGCCCCGGGGGAACATAAACTCACTTTATATATGTTATTTACAATGATGGGAATACTCTGTATTCCCATTCACCCCTTCCACCCAAAAAACGGGTATATGGTTGACTCTTAATCTTCTCATCCTCCTCCTCCTCTTCCATATGCCCTGTGCTATAATTTTTATATAGGGCCAGCTCACCAGCGGGCCCTGTGATATAATTTTTATATAGGGCCAGCTCACCAGCGGGCCCTGTTTGACAACTTTTTGTATAGGTCAGCTCACCAGCGGGCCTTCTTATATAATGTTTTATTGGGTCAGCTCTCTAGCGGGCCCTCTCATATAATGTTTTATAGCGTCAGCTCACTAGCGGGCCTTCGCATATAATGTTTAGGATGGTCAGCTCCGCAGCAGACCCTCACCCATAATGTTTTAGATGGTCGGCTCAGCGCACGTTTCCCTCTTAATCATGGCCCCAGTTCAGAAAAATCGAGGAAATTTTTTGCAGAATTTGCCTCTGCGCACGTTTCCCTCTTAATCATGGCCCCAGTTCAGAAAAATCGAGGAAATTTTTTGCAGAATTTGCCTCTGCGCACGTTTCCCTCTTAATCATGGCCCCAGTTCAGAAAAATCGAGGAAATTTTTTACAGAATTTGCCTCTGCGCACGTTTCCCTCTTAATCATGGCCCCAGTTCAGAAAAATCGAGGAAATTTTTTGCAGAATTTGCCTCTGCGCACGTTTCCCTCTTAATCATGGCCCCAGTTCCAAAAAATCGAGGAAATTTTTTGCAGAATTTGCAGATGATATACAAGTAAATATACAGCAAATACTGTTTGGTAACAATTTTTCGCCTAAAGTCGTTTTTATCTTCCTTTTTGTGTGTTTTACGGTCAGTCTGTAAAAATGGCGTACTACGGGCGAAACATCGTTCCCAGCAGCGACGTTGGAGTCCAAGATGCATCCAGACATCCTCCCTATGCTGTCCCTGAACCATATCTGTGGTGTTTCCATCATTTTCTGCCCTTTTCCTATGGACCAGGCACCCTCCCCTCATCAGAGCAGGGGGTGCCTGGTGTAATGCTCGAGTCCTCCCATTGACTTCAATGGGGCTCGGGTGCTCGGCCGAGCACTCGAGCCTCCGGGGGTGCTCAGCCAGAGCACCCGAACACCCGAGCATTGGGGTGCTCGATCATCACTAGTGTCTATGTAATGGATTTGCACTATCACAGCTTCACAAACTTTTTCATGTAATCAAATAAATTAGTGCCAGCACTTATTGTCTCCCAATTCATACAGTTTGCCGAAAATTGATCTGAAGATTCATCTTTTTGCCATGAGACCTCCATAGTGGTTCTTTTCTTCAAGAATCCTTGTTGGAGAATGATTTAGGTGTGCTGATAGACAATAAAGGTCACAACAGTGTCACTTGGAAGCTGAAAGAGTGTATAGGGTACTATCTTGTATAAAAACTAGGGGTTTAGATACATGAGATTGGGAAAGAATTTTCCCTCTTTAGAAAGCCTTCATTTTGAATATGTACTATTGTTTCGGGGCCAAGTACTTAAGCCCTTAACGACCCATGACATGCCAAGACCAGGACCCATGACTGTCCTGATATGTCATGGGTTAAATGATAGCAATGTTCCTCAGTTCACCCTGCTATCATGCTGAATAGGGTGAAACTGAGTGGTCCAGGACCGGAGAGCTCCGTTTCAGTCATTTGCTGTTCTGCCGGTACATGTGATAGCTTCTACAGCAGTCACATGTACCGGCTTTTTTATTCACAAAGACAATGTGTTTTACACATTGCCTTTGTGACTGTTCTCTGCCTCTCTCTTCCTTACTATGAAAGTAAGGGAGAGAGATGCAGATACACAAAGGAAGAATTAGAGGCTAGAGATGAGGGTATTAACCCCTTCAGTGCTGGATCTGTGAATAGGATGATAGCAGGTCCTTTTATGACCTGCTAACAGCAACTTGTTGGGTTTTTTTAAATAAATGTGAGCAAAACAAATTTTTTTACATTTTACACCAACTAATTAAAAACATATCTACTGTAGTTTAAACACAAATTAAGTTATGTATATAAGAGTGGGATCAAAACAAAGCCCCAATTAGTGTGTGAAAAAATGTTATATAATTAAGTGGCTGAAATAAAAGCCTTAGAGGGAAAACACTGTTGAACAAAGACATAGTCAAAAAGGTCTCTGGTCTTTAAGTGCAATCAACCTCAGATTTTCCCGGTCCTTAAGGGGTTAAAGTGCAAGTAAATTTAGATTTGATTTAGCATTTTCTGTAAATGCTTAGTATGTGAAGTAATTCTTCCTGTACCTTTGATTACTATTGTTATTATTATTATTATTATTATTATTATTATCTTAATCTATTTTTACAGCTTGTATATTTTTGACAATGAAGTTACTGTTTCCACTTAGCAGTTTATCAGGAACAGTGGAAACAGGGATATTGATACAATTCAACACTATTCCCGCATCAGAAAAGGCTGGAGGGAGCTATGATCCTTTTCTCGTTCAGAAAATATTGAGAATTATAGAAGATGGTTTAAACTGACATAGGATGTTGATCCAGCGAAATATCAAACTGCCTTTTTGATTCAAGTAAACATTTTATGACTGACTAGGGGCTTAATGTTAAAATTCTAAATCAACAAGGGGACTAGGATACAGACTGATAGAACTTTTGGGATTCTGTTTACCACTACCAGTGCAGTCCTGCTGCTACTGGTGGTGTCGATCAGCCCCTTGGCTTATCCATCGCTTGCAGTTCTCTACGCCTTTATAGGCTCCCCACTTGGTAGCAGTCTTACCACACTCTGCTCAGTCCTCGGGGCATTTGAATTGGAAGTTGGCCTTAGAGGTAGACTTGGCAGCACTGTGGACATATTGGTCTTACTCCACTCCTTCCTTGAGGTTTACAGGTCCATTTGGATAGGCCTAGATGCTGAATGGGGTTCGACCTTCTGGTTCTTAGCATTCTTAGCCGCTCCCTTAGGGTCCCTGGTTGCATGCAGGACACCATTTGCCCTTTGTGGTTCTCAGTTATTCCTTGCTATTTCTCCTGTGCCCTTGGGTATACCATAGTAGCATACAGTGGGTTGTTGTATCTGCCCTATCTTTGAAACCTTGAGGCCTAGCAGCAAACTTTGTGGACCGCTGGATTTTCATCAGCCTACTCCTATTAGCAGTCCCAACCCGCTACCCTGTTGTGGTCCCAGTCTGCTACTGATATGTGATCTCAGTCCGCTCTTATAGTGCCTCCTCAGTTGACCATTATGAGAGAAGCTTTTGGGCATATTGGTCATCCAACTCAGTGGTCTGTATGCCAGCCTTTTTCCGCACTTGGTGGTTTAAGTCCACATTCCGGTTTTCTTAGATAGTCTCCTGCCTTTGGGGTCCTAGCCTGTGGTTTGGTCTGGAATACTTCCCAGTGCACATTATTCCTATCCAGATCATGGCCCCGGCTCATCTGGGTCAGCAACTTTAATACAGCTTTGGCAGCAGAACCGATCCTGAGCATTGCTCCCCAGTGACGCTCACTAGTTGGTCTACCTCCAGACCTCCAAGGCAGTTTGTGACCATTATAAAAATTTAAATAGGTTAAGAACTTCCTCACATTTTAATTATGCATTGTTATGTGATTTCATCTATAATTTAGTTTTGTGAAAGGTTTGTTCTGCTTAAGAAGTGCAGTTTTAAGTCAGTCATATGAGATTTTCTGTTAGAGTTGAGTTACATGGTATTTGGACCACTTAGTATATGACTGCCCTGGAACTTGTTGTTTTTTGTTTTGTTTTTTATATTTGTATTGCTTCAGAATTGTTCTACTTTGCTTTTATATAAATGCCCCAATATTATTATTTTGAAGGGTATCATTATTAAAAGCTGCTGGTGTAGGTGTCCATTTTGGAAAGACTAAGCGTTCATTATGCTCCTCATATTCTATAAACCTATTTTGTCATATGGCAATCCGAGAGGAATTATGGAAACATGAGTTTCACTGAGTGCTACATAATGAATCTACTGAAATGAATCCCTTAAGGAACAGAGGGGTGTGCAAGAAATGACTGAACAGTGTGTTGCACACCTCTCTCGTCTTTAAATGGTTAAGCAAGGCATTGTCCACCTCTTTTATCATTCAGAGTTTTGACAATCCCTACAACTACCATGTTTTTAACTCTTCAGTTGAAACTTTACTTTTTGTGCATTGCCTGCATTACAGCAATTTAAAAAGCAAAAGCTAGTTTAAAAACACTCTAAACACCACTTGTGCCAAGAGAAGGGGGGTGGAGAATTGTATGGCCAATTCAGGCTGTTTCTTTCCTCTGAAATTGGTTTAATGTCATGTACTAGAAGAAGTGGAAATTAGTATAATACTATATTGGAAATGTTAAGGGCTTGCTTGCATTAAAGTGTTAGCTTTGGTGAAGTGTGAATGCCCATGCCTTGGAACTCTCCATTTTTCAGACCTAAATACTGATTCTCTGGGAGAAGAGAATAATTCTTCTGTTTGCAGGGTTCCCTGCTAACCCTACCTACTCCCAGCCTGGTCCTATTCACCACACCCACTTCCCTGCCATTTCAAAGCAAACTCTAGCTTTCTGCCTTCCAATACCACCCTCCCTCAATGAAGATCTGCCCACATTATAGAAAAGAATTGTGTCATCAGGTCACTTTCATCTTCATCTCTTACTCTGGCAGAGCCTGAGCTTGAAGGCTCTCAAACATGGTGCATGCCTGTATGCACTACAGCATTTATATGCACTAGTACACAACTGGAAGTTCAGATAAATGAGAGAGGTATGCCAATGTACAATCACAGAAACTGAGCTGTGCTGGCCGATCATACTCCCCCCACCCCCACCACCTAGTATCAGTTCTTTGAAACAACCTTCTGTCAATATTTTTGGTGACAAACAAAAATGGCTCAAATGTGTCAAACAATTTGCATTCATTCAGCAGCTGTGGCACTTAACTTGTCATTGTCATTGATTAATATGTCCCTGCACATTATAGACTAATGCATCATTATGAGCAGAATATTAGCGGAATAATTACTGTATTTCAGTATGAATGCAAACAATAGTTTTTTTTCCGTTATTCATTTTAACTGAGGATTAAAGCTGAGCAAATTTCTCATCCCCTTGGATTCTAGATTTGTACCCTAATGTATTGCAAATCATTGCTTAGGAGAAGCCTCTAGCTTCTAACAAATTTGATCACCTCTGTAATGCTTTCAAATACTTTCATTGAATGCATTGTACTGTATCAAATTGTAGAGTATTTGATACGAATGTACAAATACCCTGGTGCAGCTTCATTGGTGTTATCCTCCAATGACAGTGACAGTGCTTTAGTGTATTCACTACAGCAGTGGTGGGCACTACAGCTGCTAGCAGACTACAATCCCGTCAGTTTACTTCAGCCTTTAGCTGTCAGGGAATTATGTGATTTGCAGTATGGCACCAGCTGAAGGGCCTCACATTGCCCAGCACTGCACTAGGGTATGCTTGTGCATCTTGGGCAACCCAACTGCATTAGGGACAAATAAAAATTACCAATCCCCTATCATTTGTTTATTTGTACCCACTAGTGCAGTTAGTTTGCTCCAAAATTGCTCCACTTTTCCCACTGGATCTTTTATAAAAAGGCAAAGCACAGCAATTATATGGCAAACCACTGCATACTAGTTGACAAATACAACATCTTTATGATTTAAGTGGGACTTTGCAATGAGTTGGAGACCTTTCATAATTCAAGAGGTTAAAAGCACCATGGAAATCAATGATTATTTGGGGAATTTGTATTTGTCCATATGATGAAGTTGGTTTGTTTGAGAATTGCTCCACTTTGTCTTTATACATACAGCCCAGCAAGATTAGACCAGAGTAGCTCCACTGATGGTAACCTGTAATGCCAGTAGCTGTACTTCAGTGCATGCACTACAGTATATGAGCATACCTGAGAGCTTTCTTCTTTGGCTGGTTCATGGGCTGGGAATGGGCATGTTTAAATGATGCAAATCTCGTCATAAAGTGGATATGGCATAATCGTGTGGGATTTAATCAGGACTCAGATGAGGAGGAAAGATGGAGTTTAATATTAGAATGTGTGAAAAAGTAGGCGGAACAGGGTGAAAACAGATGAGAAGTGGGTGAAGTTACCCAGGAAACTCACCAAAGATGGAGAATCAGCCTCTGCCCCAGAGACCCGGTAATTAACTCTAAAAAAACTGAATCACCAGGGCAGATCCAGAGAGTTCCCAGGTATTCCTGTGAGCATTGTAGTGCATACTGGTGGACACACTCTGCAAAGATTAGGGCTTTGAAGTCAAGAAGCCCTTAAAGTGGCTCTATCACCACTTTACAAGTTATGGTCATTATGTAGAATACTTAGCGATTAATTATAAAACGTTATTATTATTTTTTTTAAAAAACATTATTTGCGAGAAAATTACAGTTTAAAATGTGCCCAGCAGCCTACTTCTGGGTAAACTGCTCTTGCTGCTCTGTCTCTGCTCCTGTCACTCTACCCAGCATCCTCTGATGACGGAGTCATTCTGTTAGTAAGCTGGAGAGATCTCATTGGCAGAGATCAATATCTAGCCAATGAGATCGCTCCAGCATATTAACAGAACGCCTCCGTCATCAGAGGATGCTGGGTAGAGTGACGGGAGCAGAGACAGATTGGCAAACTGCTGCAAGAGCAGTTTACCGGGAAGTAGGCTGCAGGGCACACTTTAAACCGTCATTTTCACGCAAATAACATTTATAAAAAAATAACAATAACATTTTAAAATTATTCGCTACGTATTCTACATAATGACCATAACTTGTAAAGTGGTGATAGATCCATTTTAATGACTGCCACACTCCACATTCTTGAAAATCACACCATTTTCTGTGCTTTTCTCTTATCTGTTTAGTACATAGCGCTAAATAAAGAGTACAGAAAAGGCAGTGAGTGGAGTTTGGTCCGGCCTTCCTGCTAGCAGCTGTCATGTCTGCCTCTGTGGACATGACATCCAGGAACAAGAGCAAAATTCATAGGGGCCATTAGGATTTTTCTGGCCATAGTAAGGAAAGTCGGAAGCTAGTATTAGGAGGTTTTACTGCTTCTTTAATGAAACCATACATTTGTTCTGGATAATCTTTAGATTTGTTGTTGGCTTCTGCCCATCACATAACATGCATGGTATGGAGGTTCCCCTGTGCCCATGCATGTGGGTCGCTCATCCTACCTTGAGCTCAGCTGTGCCAGCCTCATTTCCATAAGCATCATGTGGTGTTACAGAAACCACATTTTGCCAAGCTGTCAACTGTACAGCTTTCTCTTTGCTAAACAGACTCCCATTAAAACTGTCTGCACAATTTGTCAGTTAAATGAGGTACAAGAGGGACACTCTATTTGCCCCTAATTAGCTGTGCAGACTACCTTTGTCTGTTTGATTAAGTATTCACTGTATCAATTTTGTTTAATCTGATTCATTTCACATACCTCCCCTGAGGCTCAGCCCATACGGTTAACTAATCTGTGATATCATCTTTCATATCAAGCTGCAATGATCTCCCAAGGCATATATGCTACCCACACGTATAAGCTATGATCACCTCAATCTTAAGGGATTCCCTTTTTGATGAAGTTTGATTAAGGGGGGGAATTGGGAGGAATGGTGAGCTGTACAATTCAAAAGAAATGGTGGGATAAAAATCCTGTCTGAACTTAAAACAAGGTGTGCAAATTGAAGTCTTCCAGCTGTTTTGGACTAAAATTCATATCATCCCTGGCCAAAACTGAGGTCCAAAACAGAAGTAAGGCCTCAGAGTGGCCACTCCTGACTTAACTCCAGCAGGAAGATACACTAAACAGTGATAAAGAGGTGATAAAGTGGAGATGATTTCTCCAATTATATCACTTCTCCAGTTCCTATGTTATTATCTTGATCCTATGCACTAAGATCTCCAAAGTTGAATAAATATTGAATAAATATTAGTGCATAGCCTCCATGGAATAACATAGGAATTGGAGAAGTGATAAACTGAAGAAGTAATCTCACTTTATCACCTCTTCATCACTGCTTGGTGAATCTATCCCCTTGAGGACCAGAGGGTTGTACCATGCGTTGCACACTCTTCTGGTCATGAGGGGTTAAACACATACATAGGCTTGTGTAATAAGAGGAAATGAAGCAATTCTGGGTAAAACCCACTGAAGCACAGGTGACAAATATAAATCTCCACAGGTCTGAATGGGACTTTTAAACCCTTGAATAATATAAACCAATGCATTGGAGTCCTCTTTAGTATTCTAAAAGTTAAGTCTGTGTTCTTTATGGCACAGGTGGTTTGCTCCAAAATGGCTCCAATTCTTCTTAGTACATGAGCCTCATAGTGTCTATTTTTATTAAACCCTTACAATGCTTTCAACCACATCACAATGCATCGCTCCTCCATCTGGTCCTCAAGGGGTTAATCATGCAGCTATATTTCTTGCTTTATACACTAGAGTGTACAACATCCAATGATATAGTTTCTGTTTTAAGAATGGAATATCGGCATTTTCACAAAGCCATTGATACTGATGTACTAAGCTAGTGTTTCTCAACATTAGTTCTTGGGGCACATCAACAGGACACCCCTGCTTAAAGAAGCAGTAAACTTTTTTATGAAAACTTATATGTTATAGAACTTTTCCTGCTGAATAAAACAAGGTCACTCCCACTGCTGTCAGTTGTTTTATTCAAATTATATAACAGTTCAAATAATCAGGAAGTGAATTTACTTTGTTTACTTCCTGACTATTCTGACAGGATGTGACTCAGCAGTTTCTATGACATTCTGTTGAGAACTGTAAGTCACTGACTTTCCTCTCCATAAGAATGTAACAGAAAAACAAACTGGAATCTGACCACTAGAGGGATCTGCTAATGTAAAAAAAGCACAGGTTTAAATAGTAATAACTCTGGAAATATGCATATCTCTGCAGTGGGAGTACACTTATTTTACTCAGCAGGAAACACCCTATAATATATATTTTTTTCAGTCATTGTTATTGAGCTACCTGTGCCTAATTATTAGGTATATCCTGAAAATCTTGCCTGTTGGTGAGTGGCACCCTGAGGACTGGAGCTTAGAATAACTGCATTAAGTAAAAGTAAAGTGATTCTGATGCAAACATTGAACACCCCTCTAGTTCTTAAAGAGTTAAAGCATTAGTGCATTCTCTTAAATTAGGCTGACCATATCTCGCCTTTAACCGAGGACACATAGGAAATAGGCATATTTCAGTACTTCACTGAAATCAAAGCAGCCCTGCAGTATGCATTTTTCCTCAGCGTCCCCGGTTAAAGGTGAGATCTGGTCACCCTATCTTAAATGAAAAAAAAAGTTGTAGGGCTTTTCCCCTGCTGGGAAATTTGTTGTTTCAGAGTTGTTGTAGTTTAAACTGATGGGGGTGTTTACATAAACAGTGTCCAGAGAGCTTACCTACAGTTCACCTGTTTTTTTCCAACATTCTATTGCATTGTGTGGAAGAGATGAGTTGCTTACTGCAGTTCCCCATAGAATGTTATAGTAATGGTTTCATCTATTTGTGACAATTTGAATGGTTATAACTTTTGAATAAAACAGCTGCCAGAATTGGGACTACCCTGGTTATATTCAGCAGGAAAAGTCATATATAAAATAGGTTTTCAGAAAAAAAGCTTACTTCTCCATTAAGTGTTTTTTATGGATTTTACATATATTATATATCTTTTTTTTGCCTAAAGAGCTCCTGAGAAAGAAACTGCGTGCTTTGAAATGCGTTGAGCGTTAGGCAGTTGGGAGCTCTTGTACTATTTATTTTATATTATTTTTTAATAAATCAAGACCTATTTTTGCCAGTCCAGCAGATGCAGATTTTTTATCTCTGTAGCAGGGTGGATCTTAAAGGGATAGTAATGTTTCATAATAAAAGCAGCTCTAATTAATCACCATAGTATTTGGACTTTGGAGAGTGTTATTTCAATTTTGTCAGCGTTGTAGTTCCAGAGTAATTCAATGACAAAGTGTCCCTCTCCCGCCCCTTTTACTGATGTCACACTGTTCAGCTAGATCAGAAGGGAGGTGCCCAGATAGACTGCAGAGAGGGACAATCTTCAATTAAGAGAAGGGAAAAACCTGAAAAGCTTGTCCAGGGGGGCAGGGATTTCATTGTTTTCATAGGAATAAGTGTCCCTCCTTCTGTTATCTGTCTGGTCTATGGACTGCATTCCACATCTGAGAAGAGATGGCTTACACTAGGTAAAAGGGGCGGGAGGGGGAAACTTTGCTTGTGAATATCTCATAAACCATAAAGGTTTGAGAGATAAGACTTATATCATTCTTCATGTTTTTTAATGCCTACAAAATAAAATAAAGTTAAAACGAAGTATTACTATCCCTTTAATACCCTGCTTGCTTTACCAGTTGTCCATAACCAGCCAGTTAGCCACCATAATTGTGAGTACAAACATATATGTAAATACACTCTCATATATCATCTCAATTTGGTGGCTTGCCCCCCTTCTGGTTGTTTGCTTCATTAGCCCTTTGCAAAGCGTTGTGTACCCTTCTGGCACTCAAAGAGTTCAATGTCAGTTTTCAAATGCTTCTAACCCTTAAACTGTTTGACAAAATTTAGTATTTGAAGGGTCTGTCATTTCCCACTAATCCTGCAGATTTTGTCCAAATCTGATTGGTTAAAAAAATTACAAAGATTTACAAAAAATGATTCCTTTTCTTTTCCATTATAACTTTTCCTGCAGTCCAAAAAATGTTAATCAATGGTATAAGCAAATCTAACGAACAGACATCCACCAAACTTCACACAGAGATAGACCTTATGGACAGGGCCGGATTTACATCTCAGGAGCCTGTAGGCACAGAAATCTGAAGCGCCCCCCCCCCCGCCCCCCGTGGACCATCTGCACTGGACACCTCCACAATGCTCCTAATCTCCACGTTGCCCCCATCATCTCCATATTGCCCTCACATTGCCCCCATCATCTCCATATACCATATTGCCCTCACATTGCCCCCATCAGCTCCATACTGCCCCCATCATCTCCATATACCATATTGCCTTCACATTGCCCCGCATCAGCTCCACATTGCCCCCCATCAGCTCCACATTGCCCTCACATTGCCCCCATCTGCTCCATATTTCCCTCATCAGCTCCACATTGCCCCATCAGCTCCATATTGTCCTCACATTGCCCCCCATCAGCTCCACATTGCCCCCATCAGCTCCATATTGCCCTCACATTGCCCCCATTAGCTCCACATTGCCCTCCATCAGCTCCATATTGCCCCCCTTCAGCTCAATATTGCCCTCGCATTGCCTCCCATCATCTCCATATTACCCTCACATTGCCCCAGTGTCTGTTTCCTACCTCTTCCCTGGTGGTCCAGCAGCAAGAGAGCTCTGTGCCTCCTCCTTCTGCACCGAGCTGTAGCTGCTGGAGCTCCCACGCGGTCTTCAGTAATGCAGAGTGCTGGGAAATTATGTCATCTCCCGGCATTCTGTATTGCTAAAAACTCGCCAAGGAAGCGCAGCAGCTACAGGTCTGTGCCGAAGGAGGAGGCACAGACCTGTCTTCATGGCACCGGGCGGGGAGGCGAATTTAATAATAAAAAAAATCCCACCACACACACATGATCGGATGATCCCAGTGACAGGCGCCCCTCTGTTGGGTGCGCCTGTAGGCAGATGCCTACTCTGCCTAATTATAAATCCAGCCTTGCTTATGGAGTGCTATTCACTTTCATTTACCTCTTAAAAACTGTAATCCCACAATGCACTGGAGACCTCTCTAGCATTTAAGGGGTTAAACATCTCCTTTAGGTCAATAGGAATTTGTTGAATTTTTATTTTTCCCTATGGAGCAGTTGGTTTGCTCCAGAATTGCACCAATTGCTTAGTACATTAGCCTCATACTAGTGACAATTATGCAGTGTGCATCCTGCAATTTGAATGTTGTTAAATTACTGACATGCAAGCCTTTTCTGATTTTACTTCATTGTAAGATCTAGGGAGCCAGGAAATTGAGAACAAAAAAATACCAACATGGCTATATTTTGCCACATCCCCCCTTGTCAATAGTTTGGAAGTGAGACAGCTAATTTTGTTCCTGACAAGAGAAGACAGAGCATTTTCTCAGATGCAGTTATCAGCAGTCAGAGCTTGTACACTCTCTAAGGGAGTCCCCAAACTATAGGTTACTGGCATGGAGACAAACACTCACTGACAGCCATTTGTGACCAACTATGAAACACCATCTGCTGTTGTTTGGGACGAAAATGAGCATCACTTACAAATAAGACTACAGCATGGAATGATTGTCTGAATGGCTCAGCTATAGTTCTAAAATACAACCAGGACCATCACAGAAAGTCTCAGAGAATATTTTTCCAAGTGAGTAACTGTAAAGTGCTCCCACATCCACATATCCAAGCCACTTTTTTTGCATGAATAAAAGAATCTAGATAGGGCATATCATTTGTGTTAATGTACTGTTAATATTAAAGAGACAAGTATACCTTTCACCATTACATGAGATAAGCAGAGCATTACATCTGATTAACTGAGCATTACTTAACCCTTTGAGTGCCAGAGGGGTACGTAACACATTGCTTTGCAATGCGTTGTGTACCCCTCTGGCACTCAAAGGGTTAATTTCATGACACCATCAGACCATTAAACCAAGGCATACAGGATTACATAAGGATAGCATAAGTAGGAAGAGTACATCAGGGAAAATCATGACTACTTTCAAACTGACACACAAAATCAAACTAACATGTACACGCTTACATTAACAGATAAGTACATATGAATGAACAAAGTATAGAGAAAATAACCCACAGAGCTAACAGTTCTCACCAGCACACGCATATACTACATCAGGTAAAGCAACATACACAACATTCACATACTAATACACAGAGCTTCGTGCACACAATGCTCATAGCACTAACACAGAAAAATATATACAGGATGCAATGGATGCACACAAATACATACAACATAAAACCCAAAAAAGACACAAAAATAGGTTTACTGAGACACAACACCATAAAATAATGCACAAGGCACTACAGCACTCACACAGCACCAACCTACACTGTACAAGGCACACGTACATACAGAAAACAGACGCTCACACTGACCCAACACCCACCAAATTTCTAGGGACACACTCCAGTGCACACACAGCACCAGGTCCACCAGCACACACACACTATGAAGCACACTCAGAATCAACACACTCTAACATATATAGCCCTAGGTGCACCAACACACACTGCACCAGCTACACCAAAAAACACTGCATCAGCATATCACTAAGCACAACAATAGACATAGCTATTGGATATACCACCAGAAAACACTTCACAGGGCACACAAAGCACCAAATTACAGTGTATAAGGCACATCAATATACAAAACAAAAGCACTCACAAAACTCAGCGATTACTAAAAAACTTACATAGCACCAACACATTATGACTACTCCAGAAACATCAATACAAATAGCGACAGGCTCACTGACACACAGCACCAATACAAACTACACCAACACACCACAACACACATACAGCACAGGATAATCATCACACAAAATCAACACACACTAACACACAGTGCTAGGCACACCAAAACAGCACCAACAAACATTAACATCCACAGTCCTAGTCACGCTAACACACTGTGCACTAGCTTTAACAACACACACACCACCAACATATCACCAATAGCTACTTGCACTTTAAAATGCACAGCACCAGTCATGGTGATACTAACACAAACACACACCAACAGACAACAGAAAAAAAACAGCACCTGACTGGTTAGCTGGTAATGAAGTCTGATGCTAGGAACAGAAGACAGGCCTAGTGTCAGGTAATTTGTCTCCAGATTTGAGCATTCACAGTACTAAACACACACAGCAGATGACACTGGACCAGAGGCAGAAAAATAGTTAGGCATTGAGGTTGGCAGGACAGGTAAGTACATGGTAGCTCCAGCAAAGCTCAGAGATATGCACCACTGATTAATAAACTATTGGATCAAACAGAGATTGGGGCAGGCTGCAGAGGTTCTTTAAAAAGGTCCAGATAGTCAAGCCAAAGGCCAAAACTGTGCCCAGTGGCCTTAAATACCCCTAAAGGTGCCAGTAGCGACATGACATGTACTTACCTTGACAACTTTACCAAATATCCACTAATATTAATGGTTCTAATACTAATAGCATTGGGAAGCAATAAGTTGAATAACTCTCTAGAATTCAAGGGGCTAGAAGTCCCAAATTAATTCAATGGAATTTGTGTTTGTTGTCTACGGTGCAGTTGTTTTCACCTAGAATTGCACCACTTTCCTAGTATATCAGCTTCAGTAAGTTATCACAAGTAACAGATGAACTGGATACCTTAAAGATAAGATTTTATTCAGATTGCTAATATCTACTTCTGCTTGCAATTCATATGTGCAGTATATATAAATATATATATATTCCTATTTTCTTTATGTGCCCTTACACGTTTTACCTGATACAAGTTAAGTGTGTGTGTCTGGCGGATTGTATGTATCTGTGTGTGTGGGTTGTGTGTATCTGTGCGTGTGTGTGTGTGTGGGGGGGGGTTGTGTGTGTATATGTATGTATGCGTGTGTGGTTTGTGTGTATCTGTGTGTGGGTTTTGTGTGTGGGGCTCTGTGTATCTGTGTGTGGGTTGTGTGTATACGTGTGTGGGTTGTATGGGGGGGCTCTGTGTGTCTGTGTGTGGGTTGTGTGTATCGGTGTAGGTTGTAAGTATATGTGTGTATCTGTGTGTGGGCTGTGTGTGTATGGGGCTTGTGTGTGTCTGTGAGGGTTGTGTGTGTGTGGTTTGGTGTATCTGTGTGTGGGGGGTGTATCTGTGTGTGGGTTGGGTGTGTGTGGGGGGTTGTGTATGCATGTGGGTTTTGTGTGTGTTTGTGTGTAGGTTGTGTGTATATATGTAAGGGTTGTGTGTGTGTAGAGGTTGCGTGTGGGGGGGCTGTGTGTGGAGAGGGGTTTGTGTGTTTGTGTATAAAAAAATATTTTTTTCCCTCACATATCACTTACTTTTTTAGGAATCTGAATTATTGGTATAAAGTTGCAGCAAAAATAACCTCCAATCTGTTCTAGGGAAGAAAATGCTCCTCATTAACTTAGCTAAGGCATTTAGCCAAAGTCTGGTGCCAATATATCCTCCCTAGCAGAAACCAGGCTTTTATATTAAAAAGCCTTGATGGCACAGTGTCTTATAATTAAGTGATGAGAACTGTCATCAGTGTGTGTGACTATCAGCTGATTTTGCAGTTATCCTTGTCAGTCTTTGTAGAACATTAAACAAATTGTTTTCAAGCAAATCCTGCATCCAGAATAATAGCCTGCAATTCAGCATATGTACACATATATGGGGCCTAATTATGAACTCAAATAAGAAGCTAAAATACGCTAAAGAAGTGCAACTCTGGAGCAAACCAGCTGCACCACAGGGAAGAAATGAACATTCTGAGTGATTTAAATGGGGGTTTTAAACCAGTTGATTGCTAGAGAGTCTGTCGGCCCATTGTGAAGCAACGTGTTGGAAACTTTTCTTGCATTGAAGAGGTTAACCCTTTGAGTGCCAGAGAGAAATCCAGCGAGTTGCATTCCAATGCTTTGGACACCTCTCTGGCAATCAAAGGGTTAAATGCCCCATTTAAATTGATGAACATTTTAGCAATGTTTCTTTGTCCCCTATAGTGGAGTAGGTTTTCTCCAGAATGATACCTCTTTAGCATATTGAATATTGCCCCAAAAACCACAGTTAATGTTCAAAAAATATGGGTTATTTCATGTTTACATGCTATTTTGATTATCTGTATCACATTTTAGATGTCAAAGGTAAAAAAACTGACAGATTGAAAATGAATGCACTTCCATGCTTAACCATACTTAACCCTTTGAGTGCCAGAGGGTACACAAAAAATTGCTTTGCAATGCATTGCATACCCCTCTGGCATTCAAAGTAGGGTGACCAGACCTCACCTTTAACTGGGGAGAAATAGGAACTGCACTGAAATCAACAGCAGCCCTGCAGTATGTATTTATCATATGTGTCCCCAGTTAAAGGTGAGGTCTGGTCAGCCTAACTCAAAGGATTAAGCCACTGCTGGGCTGTGGGCCATGTATGTAGATTCTAGACCCAGAAAGATTTCCAAAGAATTGCCTTGAGATGTATTGGAGACATCTTTTACATCAAAAGTCAAACATAAGATCATATCTAGGTTCACAAAATGCTGAGCTCATATACATCTTGTAGCTTGAGAAAAATAATGAGATTTCACATCCATTTGCATTTAATGATGAATTTTCCCACCTGGTTTTTCATACTGAGCAGACTGTACTGTGTACTCCACATCACAGGGGAGTGGGAGGTACAGAGAGTTCCAAACTGTGATTAGGAATTTATATGTGTCCCATGTCCGGGCAGCCCCCTTCAGGGACAATACACTAGAAATAGAACTGCCCATTGCCTACTGTGACAGCCTCTGCTGGGCTACATGAAAATGGCTTCCAGACAGAGCTCTAAACAGTAGACACAGAACTGAGCCTTGATCCTCACATCAAACAGGAGCTGCAGTGCAATTTTATTGAAGTGTAATACTAGTCTTGTTGCCCACCACAGGCATCACTTTCTATCACAGCTGTCAATGGACAGTTTTCCCTATATTGTTTAGAACTCTGTGGTGTGCCAGATAAAGAGCAATTTGCACAATGATATCCAATGATATATACTAATCCCTCCCGCATAGCTGCCCTAGAGCTGGAGAGAAGTAGTCTCATCACCACAGTGACCCTGAATGGCAGAATGGAAATGTGGTCACTCTAACTGTGATACATGAGAATCTGAGTTTCTGATAGTGAGGCCTCTTGCTTCTTTGGGGCCTGGGCTGCTGAAAACTTTGCCTTATTGATGGTTTGGCCGTGCCAAACTGTGCACTACATTTACTTGCGCTACAGCTACGAGTATATGCTATTTTGAAATAAATTGACATGAACAAGATACATCAACAGTATACAGGTATTAGTACTTTTTTGCATTTGATACATATGATGGAGGCATGATTTACCTAATACTTAATCATGGTCTGCACATTGGAAGTAATTTGACATATAATAAGAGCGTTGTGTAATTACATAAATGTATAGGAATGAAAAATAAGATTTTTAAAAATTTGATTCTATAGAATTAAGGAGTGTGACTGATGCCAGTTATACTCCTCAATGCTTTGTAGTTTTAAACATATAAGCATTTTTATTGCCCCACTCCTACTCATTTCCCTGATGTCAGCCCCTTCTGCTGTGCCACAACAAGCCTATAGGTACTCATATAAATGTACATATTTGTATCCATGTGAGCTGTACAAATGTGTTGTGAAAACGAGGGGGGAATTCACCAAGCGATGATAAAGAGGTGATAAAGTGGAGATGACTTCTCCAGTTTATTGCTTCTCCAGTTCCAATGTTATTCTATGGAGCCTATGCACTAAGATGTCTTCAACACTGTAGATTTTAGTGAATAGGTTCCATAGAATAACATTGGAACTGGAGATGTGATATCACTGGAGAAGTCATTTCCACTTTACTACCTCTTTATCACCACTTAGTGAAACTTCCCCTGAGTTGTAGTCAGTGTTCAGAAAGATTTATAGTACAGCTCTGTTACAGTTGGCGACAGCTCGCTCGAGCGTTGCAGGCCATACCTCTTTCCTAGCAGCCTCATTCGCTGGCAGCAGGCCGGCCGCATCCTTCCTCTTGGCGGCTCAGCCTCATTCTGTCTCGTGGCTCCAGCCTCTTTCCTATAGATGGCCTGGCCATTGCCAGGTAGCGTCATATGGGTGCACGTCCAGGGAGATGGATGTGCACTCCATTTAAAGGGGCAGTCATCCACTCCTGGCTCCTCCTCTTCCTGGGGGCAGGCATTTATATACTGCCTGCACACAGGGCTCAGTTGCCCTTTCGTTGGTGTCCATTACAGTTCCTAGCATTTGTTCCTGTGTATTACCTGGCTTGTCTGACTACCCACTCAATGTATGACCCTTGGCCTGTCTCACTACCCATTCTGGTGCTGACCTGTGGCTCTGTCTAACTATCCACTCCGTGTATGATCTTGGCATAGTCTGATAACCATTCTGGTGTGGACCTGCAGCTCTGGCTGACTACCCATTGCGTATTGACCCTTGACTTGTCTGACTATCCATTCTGGTGCCAACCTGTGGCTCTATCTGACTATTGTCAGTATTTCCTCCATTAGTCTGATATCCATTCTGGTGTGGGCCAGTGGCTCTGGCAGACTCGTTCCTGGTTGCCTTCCGAGCGTTTGGGGTACCTTTAGGTGAGGACCTGAGGCTCAGATATCTCGCTCCGTGTTTCATTAGTTTGTGCAGGTGCGGACCTGAGGTGGTCTACCATTCCCTATCTGGGGTCTACGTACAGCATCACACTGAAGCATTCTCCTATCCGCAAGTGTTGCTTGCACTGTTGTGTGTTGCTCATACTGTATGTATATTGTCGTTACCATTTCGTCGTCTGTTTTCAATACAATTGTGTTACCTAACAGTACCTGTCCAGATCTCATTTGTACGAACCATGACAAGCTCCCACAGAAACAGATCTCTTTGTGTATGTGCACACCATGGGATGACTCATAGGAAGTATAGGGAGTGATTGTTGTACTTTTGAAAAGAATGTGGTTAAACTGAATATTGCTTAAAATATTTGGATGGGTACTGTAACATATGAACCAGTGAAAATATGTATTTAGGTATCAGCAGGTAAACTGGACTCCTACCATTATTCCTCCATTATTTTGGATAGGGGGATTTCAAAGGCTTTCATTGACAGGCAGGATTTCTTATCCGATGGATCATCCAAGTGCAGTGAGCATATGTCTACTGCCATGGTATGATTGATTGTGATGTTTATTAAGTATAGGAAAGTTCAGATTCCAAAAAGAGGTCATGTGTTAGGAACAGCACAATAGTATGCGAAAAAGGAAAATTAACCCTGGTTTTATTGATTGTTGACGTACTAATTTTAAAAAGGGGATCTTTTTGCTGTTATCTGGCATTAACCATGTAAATCCTGACCACATCTGAAGTATATCATGTAGTGCAACAATGTATATTATGTAATTTCATTATATTTTATACGTTATCGAGACTAGCAGTGATGTGGGTTATATCTTGCTGTGCAAGAATGCAAGTACTTGGATGTTCTCTTTCTTACTCCTCTGTTTGAGATCAGGCAGACAATGCCTTGTTTCTAAGAAAGAGTTATGATATTTACCATTAATCCAGAGGGGAAACATAGTTGATAAGAAATGTATGTGAAAATTATGTTAAACTAATGGTATATTAAAGAAATGGTAGACAGATTATAGGCAGAGTCAGATAGATAAATATATAGACAGAGAGTCAGATAGATAGACAGGCAGGTAGATCGAGAGATAGATAGATAGATAGATAGATAGATAGATAGATAGATAGATAGATAGATAGAAAGATAGATAGATAGATAGATAGATAGATAGATAGATAGATAGATAGATAGACAGATATGTGTATGTGAGTGTGTATATGTGTGTGTGTGTGTGTGTGTGTGTGTGTGTGTGTATACCATCCATTCAGGTTTCCTAGGGTGTCAAAAGATCACAGGAGGCCATAATTGTATGCCTATTAGCAAATATAAAAAGAAAAGTGGAAAAAGAGATAGGTCAGATAAAGCAAATAAATTAGTAACCTGAAATTAATTGAAATAGCTGTATATTCTCTCATATCCTAGGAGATCAGTTCAGTACATTAGTATACGTGCAAAAAATGTTTCGTTCATAAGACTTAGCTTTCATGTATTCTCAATTAAATGATAACACAAGTTCATCTAACATGAATGATTCCAGTTAATTTCAGGTTGCAAATTTATACAATTTACTTGGCCTGTCTTTTCGACTTTTCTCTTTTCTTTGTTAAATTTACATTCCTGGGACCTGCAGTGTGATTACTGATAGCTAAGCATTTTTCATTCATAAGGACTCTTAGTTTTACATTTTTGGTAATATTATATCTAGTTAGTATAATCAACTATATTGCAGCAAGTTTGTTGGGATAACAGTTTTCACAGAATAGATATCATGATTTTGTATGGGGTAATTCACATACGTAACTTTTATAGCCACAATAACTTTCAGTAGAAATCTCTTGTTGCTGCAACATCGTACATCAAAGTTGCCCTAGGTGTTACTTTCAGATGGAAAAGGACAATTCCACACAGTGAAACGTGGCAGATTATTAAATGTCTGCTGAGATAAAGCAAGCTGGAGACAACTGCACATTTTCGTACAGGTAGGCTGACCATAACTCACCTTTAAAAAGGGACACACATGAAAAATGCATACTACAGGGTTGCTTTGATTTTGGTGCACTCCTGAAATATGCCTATTTCCTATGTGTCCCTTTTTAAAGGTGAAGTATGGTCAGCCTACGTATAGGAATAGAAGAGATGAGTGGAGTAAGCAGGTGTGCAAACGAGGACTGTAAGAGTTATTTGGTTTGGACAGGATTCCACTTTCATTTCTTAAAGGGATAGTAGTACTTCATTGTAACTTTATTTTATTTTTTAGGCATGAAAAATGATATAAGTCTTATCTCTCAAACCTTTATGGTTTATGAGATATTCACAAGCAAAGTTTCCCCCTCCCGCCCCTTTTACCTAGTGTAAGCCATCTGCCATAGACCAGACAGATAACAGAAGGGGACATTCTTATTCCTATGAAAACAATGAAATCCCTGTCCCCCTTGACAAGCTTTTCAGGTTTTTCCCTTATCTTAACTGAAGACTGTCCCTCTCTGCAGTCTACCAGGGCACCTCCCTTCTGATCTGGCTGAACAGTGTGACATCAGTAAAAGGGCTGGCAGGGGGCCACTTTGTCATTGAATTACTCTGGAACTTCAACTCTGACAGAATTGAAATAACACTCTCCAAAGTCCAAATACTATGATGATTAATTAGAGCTGTTTTTATTATGAAACATTACTATCCCTTTAACATTCCAAAAGTTGATGGCTGGCTAGCCATTGTTACTCATTCTCCCTTGTGTATAATAAATGAGAGTCAGCAAGTGCACACTCATAGAAACCTGCTGGAGTGATGTGTTTCTAAGAAGTACACACAACAGTGGCAACAAGTTTATAGGTAAAAGGAGGAGTGGAACCCTTGCTCACAACTGCCTGCACTAATGAAGCCCAAGAAGACCAAAATATATGACTGGGGTTGGCAGTGTCCCTGATTTAGGGAGGAATTACATGGAACTTTGTGGTTACACTGTATTTAGGAATAAGAATTTGCAGTGGCACACAAAATCCAAATATGCTACTAAGCCAGCGCACATCCCTTATAATATTTACAAATATAACCAGCCTGGGCCTCCAGATCGAGACAGAAATCATTGGCACATGATGTATCTGAAGTTTATTGTATTATTTCTTCAAAAACTCAAATTAGTTTTTTTTCTCCAAGTTTGGACCTTCCTTAGGAGCCCTGTTTGATACCTTGTATGCCAATGAGCGTGACCTCTGTCTGGAGACAAAAGGAAGAACAACAGGGTCAGGGATGAAACTACATCTTATCCCATTGTGTTTAGCAAACAGTATGCAGATGTCAGTGCATTTAGGCTACAAGAAATTTCCAGTAGCTCAAAATGTATGGGATAAAAAATAGTACAATACTAGAAACTGCTTCTAGCCTAAATGTACTGATTTTAGCTCCATACATAGGCTTTTCATTAATGTATTATTCTTTATGTTATTTTTTTTATTTCCTTTTTTCTTTATTTGTATTTATTTTTTACACGTGAGCATCTACTTTTTCCTTTTTGTTGTTACTAGGTTATATTTGACTTATGTGGTATTTTTGGGCACTATTTGATTACTTTATTGAACATATAGATTTGGCATCCTCAATGACAACACTTTGATCCAGTTGCTAAGCGATGGGCAGCCCCTTACAATGATGTTGCTGGTAGGTTCACATATCCTCACTGGGAATGCCGACATCTGCACACTGTTTGTTAAACACAGTGATGCAAGATGTAATTCGTTCTTCTTTTTTTAATAAATACCTTATGTAAGATGGTGTAATTTAGCCCTGAGGAAGTTCTTTGGATGTACTGAAAACATTTGGCTAATAAACTTGATTCTTCTAAGGTTGGTTTTCTGAATGCTGACCCTGTTCTTCTTCCCTGGATCTCCAGGTAGAGGCTATTTATTTATCCAGTGTTGTGTGGGACATGCATCCACAGCAAATTGCTCATGCTTGTATGATTATAACTATTTATTACTTAGTGGGTATATATATCAATAGATGGATAGATATAGAGATATGCAAAATTAGACAATAAGACATGAAAAGACTGAATCGGAGTGAAACAGGAAGAGCAGTGTGTTTTCTGGTATATGCATTAAAAATAGATACTATCAATACAAAGTGAGATCTGCCGTATGAGTAAAATATATTTTCCTTGTTGCAATGAATTATAAAAACAACAAATGTAAACATTTGTGTTTAGAATCAGGTGACAATTTGAGTTACTTGCCTCAAGGGGGTCAATATAACAGCTAATGCACCTGCCAGCTAATTCAATCTAAAACCTAACAGTGTCCAAGAGTGGGGAGGCATAATGAAGTTCATTCAGGCTGTCAGTGGAGTCAATAACTTATCTCCAACTGCTTTTGTCTCAGCTAAGCTGTGCCGCTGATGGGACAGAGATTCCTATTCAAGAGAAATTTATTTTCAATTGCAACCCCTAATACCACTGGCACATGCCTGGCTTTGACTAGGGATTTTGCTCAAGGCTAAACTATTGTGAAAGTTTTTGTCCATTGTCCAGGGTCTTTGATCTGTCAAAGCTGCTTAACAAGCTGGTTAAAACTGTTTCAGATAACAGGTGTGTCCTTTGAAGGCACACTGTCATTTTTCACCTACTCTAATGGACTGAGTCAAGAAGTGGCCCGATTCGAATGTGTATATAAAACCATGCCCCACCACAATAAGACTGCACAAAATATCAGGATATCATCATATTTCAATATGTATAATATATAAAGAGATTATTTTAAAGAAAATAATTTAATTAACAATTTAATGACCAGGTGGGTGCGCAATGCATTGCAGTGCTGTGAGTGCTTCTACATTTACTATACTGGTGTCACCTACATCCACACATACCCCTGCTGGTCATATTAAGAGTGAGGGCTTACCAACTAAATATCTGTATAAATAAATAAATAAATATGTGTGTGTGCATGTGTGATTGTGTATGTTTATCATCATCAACAGCCACTGACGATCCACTGCAGGATGAAGTCTAGTTAACAAGTTTCCAACAACTTCGGTCTTGTGCCTTTTGTTGCCACTGTATACCAAGAAATTTGGGAATTTCATCTACCAATGTTGTCTTTAGTCTTCTTCTTGGGCATTTAGTATAGAAGGGAATCCATTCCAAAATTAATTTGGGCCATCCACCTTCAGGACAGGTCTTCTTGCTATGTGGGCTCTTTAATCTTTCAATGATGTCATAGATATTTGTTTTCTGACGAATCTATGCACATATTTTTTGGTCTCCTTTTATGTTAGAATTCAACACTGCATACTCCTCTGTGTACCCTTAAGGTTTTGTATGGATTTGGCATTCAGCATCCATGTTTTACAGCCATATGTAAGAACTAGGACGACATATTTGTCAAAAACCTTTCACTTGAGGCAGGTTGGTAAATTTGTCTTAAAGACAGTACTACTAAGTTTTCCAGATGTTTGCCATCACAGTTTTATTTGTAGCTCAATTTCTATCATGGTGTTGCCATATGTTGATCTTTCCTGTCCAAGATAAACATACGTATCCACTTCTAGTCCTTATCCATCTACTGTGATTTTCATTAGTATGGTAAATTTGGTAAACATGACTTGCGTTTTGTTGATATGCATCTTCAGACCCCAATTTTTTCTTTCTTGTTGTAACTGTTTCAATTCTTCAGGAGTACTTGCAAAGAGTGTGATATAGTTTGCAAAACATAAGTGAAGTAAGTAGTCTCCATTGATTGTGTCTCCTTGTCAGATGCCTTTTTCTATATTGATCTGGACTTTATCATTGTTGACCTGTATTGAGGAAGTTTCAGTTATTACTTCTATAGTGGAAGATTATATTCATTTTGCTGCTCCATAATTTGCTGCACTATTTGGTTATGGTCCATTGAACTGAAACCACTCCTGAAGCCTGCTTGTTCTTTCAGTTGTGCCACATTAAGTATTATGTCCATTCTTCTTGATAGTACCTTTGTGAAAGCCTTGCAGAAGAGTGGCAATAGGCTTATTGATCGGTAGTTATTTAGAACCACCTTATCACCTCTTTTTGCGCAGAAGCATGATTTCTACATTTTTCCATGTTTCAGGCACTTTGCCGAGTAGTATAGGAAATTTAGTATAACTGAAGAAATGGGTTTTGAGAAGGGACATGGGGTGGAGAGGGGGGGATGGGCTAGTTCATCTAATAGGGAGGTGAAATTGTTGCATCCTGATAAAAAGCAAATACAGTTTATGAAGAATGAAATATTTCAGAATGGCAAAAAGATCAAATCTATGCATATAAATGCTCGTAGTCTGGCTGGTAAGATGGATGAACTAGAAATGATTGCAATGTATGAGCAGTATGATCTAATTGGTGTGTCTGAAACATGGATATATGATACATATTACTTAGTAGTCAATCTATAGGGCTATTCACTTTTTAGGAGGGATAGGGTTAATAAAAGTGGAGGGGAGTATGCCTATATGTAAAGCATGCCATAAAACCTAGTAGAAGGGAAGATATAAATGAAGGGTCCAATGAAAATGTAGAGGCCTTGTGGGTTGAAATACACACTGGGGATACACATAATAAAAAAATGTTAATGGGGATTTACTACAAGCCACCTAAAATTGAGGAGTTTGAGGAAGCCCAACTTTTACTGCAAATGTAAAAGGCTTCTAGGTCAGGAAATGTAATTATAATGAGAAATGTCAACTTTCCTGAAATTGACTGGAACAATATGACTTCCAGCACAACAAAAGGGAAATTATTTTTTAAGTATGAATAATGACAATTTTATGTCCCAACTAGTAGAGGAGCCCACTAGAAAAGAGACCTCTCTTGACCTAGTGCTGTCAACCAATTCTGACATGATAAACAGTATACAAATAAAGGAATTAGGCAGCAGTGACCACAATACGGTATCCTTTGAAATTTGTTATGAGAAACCCAGTAGTAAGGCTTTAACCAAAACAATACATTTTAAAAAAGCTAATTTTACAAAGCTAAAAGCAGTATTAAAAGATATTCAGTGAGATATAAACTTCAAAGATACAAATGCACAAGAATTGTGGAATTTGTTTAAAATGCTCTTAGACAAATATATACGCATCAATATATACACCACTGGGGAATAAGCACAAGAGGAGTAAAGTGAAACAAGTGTGACTTAATAATGAGGTTTGCAGGGAAATGAGAAATAAGAAACTGGCTTTTAAAGTGTTTAAGTCAGAAGGGTCAGATGCATAATTTAAAAAATATAAAGAATGTAATAAAAATCTGCAAAAAAGCAACTAAGCTAGGTAAAATTGAAAATGAGAGAAATATTGCAAATGAGAGGAAGAAAAATCCTAAACAATTATACAATTCTATTAATAGCAAAAAGGTTAATCTGATATTGGTCCTCTTAAGGCTGGGGCAGCTGAATTGATTATTGAGGATAAGGCTATGGTTGACACACTAAATACACTCTTTGCTTTAGTATATACAAATGAAGTAACAATGACAGACTATGGGCAAAGATTACAAAACCACATAATTTCTTCCATCATGTACATGGCTTACTGAAGGCAAAGTCCAAAAGAGAATGAAAAAGGTTATGGTGAAAAAAGCACCTGGACCTGATGGTATACACCCAGTGGTACTTAAGGAACTTAGTACTATAATAGCAAGACAATTATACTTACAATTTATTGATCAACTATTTTTCAGGCATAGTGCCCAGAGAATGGAGGAAAGCTGATGTAGTTCCATTTTTCAAAAAGGGGGCAAGATCCAAACCAGGAAATTATAGACATATGAGCTTGCCTTCCATAGTGGGTAAGATATTATAAGGGTTACTAACAGTATGCAGAACTATGTGAAGGCAAACAATATTATTAGTAGGAGTCAGCATAGTTTTATGTAGAATAAATCATGTCAGACTAACTTACTTGCATTTTACGAAAGAGTAAATAGTAATTTGGACAAGAGAATTGCTGTTCATGTAGTATACTTGGATTTTGCAAAATCCTTTGATACAATGTCTCATAACAGGTTACTGCAAAAATTAAAAGGCTTTGGTTTCTGTGGTGATATCTATACATGGATCTAGAACTGGTTAAATGATAGATGTTAGAGAGTTGTTGTAAATGGAACCTTTTCACGTATAGTAATCAACCTTCAATTGTCTACAGTACTTTGGTATAGATTCTTAAAATTCTTACCAAGTATCTAGTAATCAACCTTCAATTGTCTACAGTACTTTGGTATAGATTCTTAAAATTCTTACCTATGAAAGAGAAGAATAGATATCATCAAAATGGATACAATAGATCTCCAGAATATCTCCTTCTACACTTTCTATATTCATTATATTTAAAGAAACAGTGGTATACTGAGAAATATAACGGCAGGGTACCTAACAATGGATCTAAACCTTGACGTTTTCTAAGAAAAAATTAAATAAAAATGTATAGGTAATGAATGAATATATGTGCTGCAAAGGACACCTAGTCCTAATATGATGAAGTGAAGGTGTGATGATAACTTGCAATACCTCAAGAACCAAATATATTACCACTTCTGAAATATCTATTCATGAACTGATTCTAGTGTCTCATTTAAACCATAAGGGGTTAGAGTGGATAATCAATAAATCCAATAGGATTTGTGACTAATTAGTCTGTGCTGTCTGTCATAATTATTGGACACCAAAATAAACTCAATGGACAACAATATGAGGCCATTCAGATCTCGATTATGTGTCTCCGAGAAATGTCTTGTTTTTATATTTTGGATTATTGGAGCTGAGTCTGAGTATCCTGTGTATGAGTGGTTCCTGAACGGAGACAGGTATTTCTCCGAATGTGCGTTAGTCAGCTAATTTCGTGATGACCATTACATATTGTGAGTACCCATTTTTTCCTGTTTTACATTTACTGCTTTTGAAGACTTTATTGTACTATTGGGCACCCTTCCCGTTTGTTCCTTTATCTTTTTCCAGCCGAACGTATCATGGATCAAACAAATACCAATACAAATATGATAAGGACCCCTCAACCTCTGCCAGAGGAACAACAAACCAAAAGTACAGATTGGTTAACCCATTTTCCCTCAGAGAGGAAAAAATGTGTAGAGGTCATTCTGGTCCCGTGCTTACACAGGTAAGTTTGATTCTTTATTCCCATTCTTTCCCCTGAAATATGAGTGGCAGACTCGCCCAATATTTCTATTAGTGGTCAAAATCTCACTTCAGATGAATGGGTTTTATAAAAATTAGAGGATATACAATAACATTTTATAGCTTCCCAGTGCAAACTCATATTCCCCATTTTTCCTCTTTGCAGAAGCAGACAGGACTTTGGTGAATAAAGAAATATCCAGACTATTTCAGAAATGTGCTAACAAACAGTTTCCAATCAACTTTCCAGGTTTTATAAGTAGTCTTTCTGGTACCAAAATGGGATCAGGTGTTCTTCTGGTAATCAATCTGAGTAAGCACAGTCCCTGGGTTCTTAAGGAGATATTTCAAAATGTAAGGGATTCACTACCTTAAGAATGCTGGACCTCGTGTCTTCCATTACAGGACTTGTCACAACATCTTCAGCAGAGATCTCAAGAATACAGATCTAGATCACTTATCCATTTATGCAATGAAGGAACTAATATGATGGTTAAAACACACGGGGGGGGGGGAGAGATTCGCTAAGCAGTGATAAAGAGGTGATAAAGTAGTGATGACTTCTACAGTCATATCACTACTCCAATTCCTGTTTTATTCTATGGAGCCTATGCACTAAGATTTCTTCAGCTTTGGAGATCTAAGTGCATAGGCTCTGTAGAATAACATAGGAATTGGTGAAGTTATATCACTGGAGAAGTCAACACCACTTTATCACCTCTTTATCATGCTTTAGTGCATAACCCCCCTGGATTCTTGGAACGGCAAAGATATTTTCAGAATGACCCCTGAAATTGTGATATAATCTGACATCAGTCTCCTAGGTTAAGGGAGAAAGAATTGGGGATCTAATTACAGGGGGAAGATTGTCTTAAGCTACATATCAATTGCCTAGAACTTCTAGTAGGTTCTTCCAGTCTGAAAAGTTTGGCAAACAACAAGACAAACTGTTGCATTTTTCTAAAGATGGACGACATTCCAGCTGTCCAATTTATAAATCAACTAAATGCCACTAAATCAAAAGCCTTGGTAGGACTGGCAAAAGATTTTTGGTATTTCTGTCTGCACAGACATAAACAGTTCAAGCAGTGTATTTACCAGGTCTTTCCAATGCCATAACTGATTGGAACTCCAGGAACCTTGTGGCTCTCAGTGGCTGAATGCTATACAAGGACATTTTTGCAAGGATTCTACAGATTGGGTCTGTTAGAAAAGACCTTTTCTGCATCTTGTTTAAATCGCTAACTTCTAAAATTTTTAATTTTGTCACTGGATCCAGAAGCACTAGTGACAGATCCCTTTTCCAATATTGGGGGAGGGCAGAAATTACACTTTCCCCAATGATTCCATAATTAATTCTTCTGATCTGAGAACACAGAGTGACAGTGATTTCTGTGACACCATGTTGGCCAACACAACTATAGTTTCCTCTTCTTCTGGAATTGGTCACAGATCACCCTCATCTGATTCCTTCCTTTCTGAAACTTCTTAGAGACCAGTTAGGGAAACCTCATGATCTGTTACTACCACACAACCTGCAACTCTTACTGTGGTTGATTTCAGGGATTCTGCACTTAATGGCTCAATTTCACAATCAACTTCACAATCTGCATTTTGTTGCTCAATTTCACAATAAGCTTCACAATCAGTGGGAACTAGGTACCCAATATATCTACAGGTCCTCTTGGAATGGCTGGACTAGTTGGCATATGGAAAGGGATCTGGATCCTGTATTTGCTGATCCAGTTGGAATAATGAATTTAATTAATTAATTAATTAATTAATTCCTGTTTGGTTAAGGGAAGGCTAATAGAATGATTAATATTTAACATTCAGTTTTCTCAGTGGGATATGGCCTTAACAAAGACATACCTATAGGTAGATATCCCATTATTTATCCAGACCATCTAAATCCAGATACACAGACACAAGTCTTTTATGTTAACGATGTCTTAGAACTGATCGAGTCTTGGTCTTTGAAACAGTTATTGCCTAAATTAACTATGCTTCTATGTCTAATCTCCTTAAAAAGGGTTTCAGATGTTAGGGCTTTAGATCTACAGAGCTGGTCCTTTACTCCTACTGGAGTGAATTTTACTATTTCTAGAAGGAAAAAATCATCTAGAGCTGTATTTTTCCTGTCATCCCAAAAAATACCCAACTATGGGCTTGATTCTATTACCAGCGCTAAAACCGGCGTTACAAGAAAAACAAGCAGCGTGAATTTTGCAAATATTTATTATGGCAGTATTCTATCGCAGAACCACAGTAAAACAAAACTGGTGGTAGACAGCACATTTCAGAGTACTACCAAAACTGGCGCTGCCTGCTTTTATTCGACTACTGCCTACAAAAAATGCGCAAAATGTCAAAGTCCAAGGAAATAGGCGTACATTTGAAGACAGAAAGATCAAGTTCAGTGTTAGATGTGTTCCCCACATAACAAAATCCGACATAGATTGCCCCCTTTTGACATATTAACCCCCCCTTTTAAAAGTCGACTACAGTGATTTTCTTTTACCACATTAATTCAACAAATATTGTAGTCGACACTTTAACCCACCCTTTAAAATTCAACTTACAATGCTCCCATGACTTTCTTTCACCATTTACATCCGACATTTTTCTTTTTTTTGACATGCCCTCATATTTTGTATTGCAAGATTAATCCTATGAGTACCAGAGAGGTAGCAACACATTGCAATTTTTTTTTTTTGTTATAGTCCTCTAAGAAGTTTATTGTAACGTTAAATAGCTGTTATGTAGTGATATAGTAATAAAGCAAATATACATAATATATATATAATCAATATCTGCACAGGTGTTGTTAGAACCTTTAAGTCCTCATATAAAATGATGTATTGAGCCCACCGACATTATATTGGAGATACTGGTCATGTTGAGGAGATTCATGTCTCCTGTGAGACAGGATATGTTTAAACTTCAAGTCATTATCAACAAAACTCTATTTTATTAGATCAGCTTTTCTAACTTCCATTATCTGTATGAGCCACCCTTACACTGCTGGTCCCTTGTGAGCCCTAGGCTGTAGAAGCCTCAGCTTTCTCACAGCCAGCATGTATGTATGGCTTGCTGCCAAAAGCCGCCAGTAAGTTCCAATCAGCTCTTGCAACAAAGTATTCTTGAGCACACTGACGGAATACTTTGTTGCAAGAGCTGATTTGAACTTATTGTCGGCTTTTGGCAGCAATACATGCTGGCTGTGAGAACTCTGAAGTGCAGTCACTTGCCTTAGAGGTTGTTGTCACTGAAGCTGAGCTGGCAACTTCATACATTTAGCCCATTTGCTTTTTCTCTTGTCATCATTAAAACTTGAGTTGTTTAAGTTACAGTGTATCTAATAACCCTCATTTACTAACTATATGTCTATCTCTCTCAGTACACAGCTATCAATACACAATATTGTTAATTTTTATTAATCTCCTTGGATGCTAAATATGTCTTCAAAGCATTATTTTGCATCCAACTGGTTAAAATATTACATGTTCGTAAATCAGCACTGTGCAGAAAATGACTGTGTGACCTGATGGTTAAAGAGTGTTGATTTTCATCTCTATACTATATTCTATTTTAGGTGGAAATCTCTATACAATATTCTGTTTTAGGTGAAATAGACCCACCTTATCACTCTCAAAAAAAAATTTGGGAACAAGAGCTAAATAGACAAATAAACTCTGACGAATGGCTACAAATACTGTGTAATTCTTTGCATTCCTATGTTAACACTTTAATAGTTGAAACTAATTACAAACTCACTACCCGATGGTATAGAACTCCTGACATTTTAAATGTTATGTATCCTTCAGTAGAAGCAACGTGCTGGTGATGCGGAACTGAAACAGGAACCTTGACACATATTTGGTGGTCATGTTCTATGATCCAAATTTTTTGGGAAAATAAATTGGCTATTATACACAAAATTATGACTGTACATCTGAGTAAGCATCCAATTAATTTACTTCTTAATTTACCTCAGGAATGGGAACATAGGGTATGTCATACTATGGTAAAGGAGATGCTAATGCATAGATCTTCACCACTAACACATGACCTTCTTAGTATCTGGCGCCCTTGGCTTTATTTTCTATTACTACATTAATTGTCTGGAGTAAGATTACAAATTATTTAACTCTCAAAATAAAGGTGGTTGAGAACACAGTCTCTAGAGAAACTTTTCCAAATTACTTTGCTTATTCTTTTCATTCTTTTCTTATCCATTTCTTGCACTCTTCTTTTATCTCTCTCTCTCTCTCATTCTTTCTTCTTTCGGTTTGTTGTATTCTTCTGTTTCCTTTTATATCCAAACATTATTGAAAGACACGTTCACACGTCTCTTAAAAAATTTTTAATTGTAAATCATGAAATAACTTTTTGGATGCTCTGTTAAATTTATGATTTACGTATAATTTATTCTCTGTGACAAAATTGTTTAGTGAGAACTGATTGGAAGTTAGTTAGCTCTTAAATGTCACATCTAAAGCTTCCTTTATTATATTTATTCCTAATGTTTTGTATGTTGTTTGTATGTTGTTTGGATGAAAAACCCAATAAAAATCTATAATTTTCATATATATCCAGTTTACAAGATGTAATAAATATACATTCAAATGGTTTAGTGTGCACATTGTATTTTTCCATCTCTGTAGATTGTAAAATCTGAAATGTATACAATTCCATCTATGTGTTGCTATGTGGTATGGCTCTGCAGCCTGCATGTAGTTGATATTTATTTCAATAATGTGCAAATCCACTAACAGTTCCATTAGAGTTAGCCTGCTACACCGATGGCTGCACTTGGGGTATGCACTAGACCAGGAGTAACCTGAGACCCTCCATATGTGGAGGACTACAATTCCAATTATCTCTAGTAGCTGGCTGGAGATAATCAAAGTTGTAGTTGACTACAGCTGGAGGAAAAACAGGATGCACAACCCTGCACTACAGAGTGTGCTCACTTTAGTGCATTCTGACTCACACACACTCTGTCATAGGTAAGAATTTAATATCCACATGCCCTGAACGTAAAGTTGCCATATTTAAAAAAGGCACAGAAGAAAAGAATTCCTGAAACACCATATACTTCTCCACTGACCTCCCCTTATAATAACTTAAGTTAACCCTTTGAATACCAGAAGGCTATATGAATGTGATAGAAAATGCTGAGTCATGCAGGAAGTTTGAGCTTTCAGGAAGTAATCACACAGTAACTCACTTCCTGACAATTGAATTTGCGTTATAGCATGTAAGTAAAACAACTGACAGGTGGGAGTTCTCTTGTTTTACTCCACAAGAAAAAAATGGCACAGTGAGTGAAGACCAGAAATAAAGAATAAAATACAAATGCACTGGATAACAATAACATAATAGTTTATGCAAATCTAAAGTAAAAACCCACAGTGGAAACAAAATCATTCTATAAATATCACAGTGTTAACATGCCTGTGGAAGAGATCTGATATGTCTTGAAAGCTTGCATTCTAGCTCTGTTTAGTTAGCCAATAAAGGTATCAACAACTATATTTGCCTCCTGTATTTCTACAGCTAACACATTACCAACTCTCACCTGTTACCAAGTATTTTCAACGCATATCAGCCTTCATTCTGTGTGGACCCTCATAGATGCTCCTTTATTACCATCCTTTGACACACATGGCACTTTGGATAAGTACAGATGCTTTTTCTGTTTACTCTATAGCACTTATACCATTTAATATTTTTGGTGCCCATTATTTTAGATGTAAACAATAATGGTATTGTACTTGATGCACCTTGTGATTTCAGTTGTGATAATTTATATATTTATAGAATGACTTTGTTTATGTATTTGATTGTATTGTTTTTATAGAGTTTTCCTCAAGCTTTTGTTATTGTTATCAAATAAATTAGTATTTGATTTTTTTTTTTATATTGATCTTCACTCTGAGTGTCTCATTGCTTGGGATTTCTTCTTAAGGGTGTTCCCCACTTTTATGGATGGTTCACGCTTTATTTGTCTATGAATGTTATTAGTTTATTCCCTAGAGATCACCTTACTATTGCAATAAAACTAGTGTAGGTCTTATATTGTCAGTGACAGTCTTTGTTCTAATAAAAGTGGGGAGAATTTTCAGAGTGCATAGTTTGGTAAATTTATGTTAGGCAGATGTTGGGCTAGGAAATCAATTGCAGCATCTGCGGTTGCACAGAATCTTATTGTGTGCATCCCCCCAATGACATATCAATCCCTTTATTTTAAGGCATTGCTTCCCAAACCTGTCCTCAATCCTCCCCAAAAATGCATGTTTTCACAATCTCTCTTCATGATCAGAGGTGGATCAGTCAGTAGCACAGTCATTCTGACTAATCCTCCTGTGTTAGTAATAAAACCACCAGGAATCAGCTGAGATCCTGGAAACCTGCATTATAGGGGTGGGGGGGGGGGCAAAAGGACATGTTTAGGGATCACCAAAGTTTAACAATTAACCCTTTTTGTATAAAAGGGGTATGAAAATTGAAGCAAAGCACTAAAGTAGTATTTGGGTGCTACTGATGTCTCCAGTGTACCAATGTTTTCAATGAATTAATTGTGTTACTGTCATATTAGGGGTGTTAATCTCTCCCTATTTTTAAAGGGACTTTCTTTTTCTTTCACTCTTGCTGACATGTCTAATGCAATGCTCTGTTGTGTTTAGTAAAACACATTTCAGATAATCCCATTTCTCCTGGACTCCATCTAAAGATCTCCAAGCTTTTAAAGACTGGACATAAAAATGTTTCCATTTTAGAAAAATATCCCTTTCTAAAACCTAGATCCTTTGTTTTAGTGTGGCACAACTCCGCCTCTGTCTTTATATTAAACCACACAGATTGGAGATCACTGGAGCCCAAACACTCTCGTATATCTACATCTGATACCAAGTCTCCATCCTATATTATAATTCGCTAAGGATGTTTGTCAGAAGCCGTCATGAGCAGTAGAGACAGCATACTCTTTTCTTCAATGTCTTATTGTACATGATGTATTAACAAGGCACAGAGAAAACTGAATACAAGTTAAGAATACACCCAACAAACTATTGAAATACTGGTAAGATTGACAAAACTCTTCTGAAAAAGATTGTGTTTATATATATATATATACAAAAACTTTCTAAATGACAAAATGAAATAGAAAATGTGTTGAATTTGATTCCTTAAATCAGCATATCAGCTGATTCTATTCACCGGAATATGAAAACATGAAAAAATATTTTTTGCAGACTGTGTGCAGCCAGATCAAGGGAAAAAAAACACTACACAAAGCACCTGATCCTGTATGAATAGGTATACCTTGAAATACTATACAGTGTCATACTTGTATTACTATGAATCCTTTTCATATCAAACTAATGTAAAAGCCCGTGTACACGAGCCAAGGTTCGGGTGATTTGCAATGCGTTGCGTACCCCTCTGGCACTCAAAGAGTTAAGAGGCCAGTCCTGCTCTGTGTCCTGCCGCCGCCGCAGTCATTCACTGTAGAGACTGCCAGAAAGCACAGAATGCTCCCAGCACAGAACTCCCAGCATTCTGTGCATTTTGGCAGTCTCTGCTGCTCATGACGGCTTCTGACAAACATCCTAGCGAATTATTATATAGGATAAACAGACCCAAGTAAAAAATTGTATCTCTTATACTGTATGTATTAGCAAAAGCTATTAGTAAAAAGTATGGTCACTCATAGTAAAATACATTTTCTCTTTAGATATCCTTAGATAAAACATGTCAAACATGAGCCTGGCAATGTGAGGCCCTCCAAAGGGAGAAACTTTTTAAGTGACCTGTAACTCAGCATCAAGGGGATTTTGACGACAGTTCACAGACCTTTCTGATAAGTAGAAGCCTATGGGATTGATTTTGTCAGTGACAAATTGATATGAAAGTCAATATATAAACAGACACACATTTATACAGTACAAGAGATGGTTCAGCCGAAAATCATTGTGTATTGTCTGCCAATTCATACAGTGCGACACAGTGTTATAAGGAATCAAATTCAACAAGTTTTATGTCTTTTTGGCATTTAGAAAAGTTTTTTTATATAAATAAATACAATAATATTTAGAAGCTGTGTTCTGTTCAATTTTAACTGTATATCAGTAGGAGCTTGGTATATTTTTAAATTGTATTTTATTTTGTAGAATTACGTGATAATTAATTTTACGTTATGCAAGCTGCTTTACTTATAATTAGGCTGACCAGACCTCACCTTTAACTGGGAACACATAAGAAATAGGCATATTTCAGGAGTGCACCAAAATCAAAGCAGCCCTGCAGTATGTATTTTTCACATATGTCCCCGGTTAAAGGTGAGGTCTGGTCACCCTACTTATAATCAGAAGCACATGACAGTCCACACTTTTAAAGTTTTTACACACTACATTTTTTTTTTTTCATAAGAAATTGTCCTAACTTTATTTTCCTGTTCATGCTATGGAGCAGTCATACAGAGCCTGTAGGCATTGGAGTCTTAATGACAATAGTGTGAGCACCACTGTGCAATTCAGTGGGCATTTATTGTACTGCATACACTGAACTGAAGTCATTAGCATTAAAGGCCAACACCATTGAAGATGGTCTAGTTGATTTGTACATTCATCCCAAAGCAGAGTTATTCTGGTGCCGTATTATCAACAACAAAGTGAAGAAATTCTGGGGCAAACCTACTACACTACATGGGAAATGTAAAATTGCAAGGGATTTAAATAGTCATTGAGTGCTAGAGTTGTTGCAATTACTGGCTTGTTCTTTTTTATTTTAAATCTGCAAAAGCAAGGATATCCCTAAAACCAAACTCTGTTTTGGCCTTTAGGAATATAGTTTAACACCACCACCACCAGTTATTATAGTATGGTGAATGTGTGTACCCTTTAAGATTTTTAAATACTTTATTATCTGCAGGCAATCTTGATTGTACTATATATTGGGGAGAATCACTAAAGGTCAAAGAGGGCTCATAATGTCAATGTCCTGTCAGAGCAGGACACATTGACAGTATGCAGTAAAGTGTCTTCGATATCATAGCCTCATCAATCCGACAAAAATCTCCCACATCAAGATCAATCCGACATGCTTTCGAAAGGTTTAAGGATTTTCACTCATCACTCGACAATAGCTGGAAATACTTCATATGACTCATTTCCATATGGAAATGCAGGATAATGACCCATTATCGTATTCATGGGGGTGTTATATGTTAATGTGGTACTTCACCACAAACACTAAACTCCGATAGCAGCCTCTGCTGTTGGAGTTCACATACTCAGAGTAGTTTCCTATGAAGTAACATCCCTCAATGAATCATAAACATGGAGGATTTTTGAACTGCTAGCAAAGTGGAAGGGATGCTCTCCTGCACACATCACCAGTAGTAGACAACCCTGAAGTTTGAGAGCATTCGCTCTGCTTCCCCACTTGCTCAGTAGGGGTGCGGAGAGTATCCTTTCAGTACTAAGAACAGCATTACTCTTTTAGCCCGTTGAGTGCCATGGGGATGTACACTGTGCACCTCTGTGGCACTCAGGAATTAAAAAAGGACACCAAGCAGTACACTGCCTGAACCCCTCCCCAGCCTTGTTCTCTTGCCTACTGGTAGCCACAAATCCCAATGAACACTGCCTCAGCTAGGGAAAAAAGGCTGGGAGCGTCAATCAGTGCATGTGGTGCTAGCACACAATGTTTATGTTCCCCATGCTGCCCTAAAATACTTATGTTCTCCATGCTGTCCCACAATTTTTATGTTCTCCATGTTCAACATACTGCCACACATACTTAGAATTCGACATGCTGCCCCACACACTTAGAATTTGCCGTGCTGCCCCACACTGTTTGAATTTGACATGCTGCACCACAATCTTTATATCTGACATTTTTCCACACAATCTTTATATCCAACATGCTGCCCCACACTCTTCATATTCAACATGTTGCCCCACAATCTTCATATTTGACACATTATCATATACCCGATCGTGTGTATATATTAAAAAAATGCACATAGTGTAGGATCGCATGTTGAACATAAGCATTGTGGGGCAGCATGGGGGATATAAGCATTGTGGGGCAGCATGGGGAATGTCACCATTGTGTGTTGGCCATACATACACTGACTAACACCCCAGCCTTGTTCCCTTGCTCAGGCAGTGTCCATGGGGATTTGTGGCTACCTGTAGACAAGAGAACAAGGCTGGGGGTGGTCAGACATTGTATAAGAGGACCTGCGGCTACCAGCAGGCAATGGCATAAGTCTGGGGGCCAGGCAGTGTACATGGAGTTCTATGCCTACCAATGGGAAAGGGAACAAGGCTGGGGGCAACTGATAGCCACAAATCTCCATGGATGCTGCGTAACACCCAGCTTTGTTCTCTTGGGAGTGCACTACTTATATGAATATGAAATATGATATAGAGCTGAGGGGATGATTGTGTACTAGTGATGATCGAGCACCCCGATGCTCGGGTGTTCGGGTGCTCTGGCCGAGCGCCCCCGGAGGCTCGAGTGCTCGGCCGAGCACCCGAGCCCCATTGAAGTCAATGGGAGGACTCGAGCATTACACCAGGCACCCCCTGCTCTGATGAGGGGAGGGTGCCTGGTTCATAGGAAAAGGTCAGAAAATGATGGAAACACCACAGAAATGGTTCAGGGACAGCATAGGGAGGATGTCTGGATGCATCTTGGACTCCAACGTCGCTGCTGGGAACGATGTTTCGCCCGTAGTACGCCATTTTTACAGACTGACCGTAAAACACACAAAAAGGAAGATATAAACGATTGTAGGCGAAAAATTGTTACCAAACAGTATTTGCGGTATACTTACTTGTATATCATCTGCAAATTCTGCAAAAAATTTCATCGATTTTTCGGAACTGGGGCCATGATTAAGAGGGAAACGTGCGCAGCGTAAAGCAGGTGTTCAACGTGGTTATGGCCCGGGTAAGGTACAGCATTCAGGAACGGAGGCCGCAGCTACCACAGGTTTTACAACATGTCCGTTTGCCCTTGTTAAGTCCAAAATTTATAGTCGGAACAGTGGGGTCTGATCCATTGAGTAAAAGTGACGAAGTGACTTAGTGGATGAAGCCAAGAACTACCTTCTGCTCTGTCGAACACCCCAGCCCTATTTAATTCAATGGGAGGACCTGAGGCACTCCGATACAACCTGTATATCACAAAATGGAGGGCCTCATTCACATTGTGGTACAATAGTTCAGGTAGTGGTCCAACACTCATAAAGCCTATGCACTAAGTGAAAGGGCTGCCAAAAATTAGACTGAAATGTCACTCCAATACACCCTTTATTACACATAAAGGAGGGCATCATACACAGCCTTGAAAAATTAGGATTAATGGCCTGCTGGTGACCCTCTAAAACATTAGGGGCGAGGGCATGCCGCTAAGCTGACCATCTAAAACATTAGGAATGAGGGTCTGCTGCTGAGCCGACCATCTAAAACATTATGGGTGAGGGTCTGCTGCGGAGCTGACCATCCTAAACATTATATGCGAAGGCCCGCTAGTGAGCTGACGCTATAAAACATTATATGAGAGGGCCCGCTAGAGAGCTGACCCAATAAAACATTATATGAGAAGGCCCGCTGGTGAGCTGACCTATACAAAAATTGTCAAACAGGGCCCGCTGGTGAGCTGGCCCTATATAAAAATTATATCACAGGGCCCGCTGGTGAGCTGGCCCTATATAAAAATTATATCACAGGGTATATGGAAGAGGAGGAGGAGGATGAGAAGATTAAGAGTCAACCATATACCTGTTTTTTGGGTGGAAGGGGTGAATGGGAATACAGAGTATTCCCATCATTGTAAATAACATATCTAAAGTGACTTTATGTTCACCCGGGGCTTTCCTCCAGTGGAGTGGAGAAGTCAGGGGAAATCCAGGCCTTGTTCATTTTTATAAGTGTCAACCTATCAGCATTTTCGGTGGAAAGGCGGATACGCTTATCTGTTATGATGCCACCAGCAGCACTAAATACCTGCTCAGACAGAACGCTGGCGGCAGGGCAGGCCAGCACCTCCAAGGCGTAGAGTGCCAGTTCATACCACGTGTCCAGCTTGGACACCCAGTAGTTGTAAGGCACAGAGGGATCATTGAGGACGCTGACACGGTCTGCTACGTACTCATTCACCATCTTCCAAAACTTTTCCCTCCTTGTGACACTAGGCTGCGCATCAGGGTGAGGGTGCTGGCGGGGTGTCATGAAGGTGTCCCACGCCTTGGAGAGTGTTGCCCTGCCTTTGTCGGAACTGCTGTGTGCTCCCCTTTTCTCCGCTTCTCGGTTGGCCAAGGTAGCACGTACTCTGCCGCCAGCGTTGTCAGATGGAAAATTTTGGAGCAATTTTTCGACAAGAACCTTCTGGTATTGCACCATTTTGCTTGTCCTCTTCACCGGAGGAATGAGAGATGAGAAATTCTCTTTGTAGCGGGGGTACAGAAGGGTGAACACCCAGTAATCCGTGTTGTCTAAAATGCGTATAACGCGTGGGTCACGGGAAAGGCAGCCTAACATAAAGTCAGCCATGTGTGCCAGAGTACCAACAGGCAAGATTTCGCTGTCCTCACCAGGAGGATGACTCTCAATCTCCTCATCCTCTTCCTCCTCTTCTGCCCACCCACGCTGAAGAGATGGAAATAAAGTTCCATGGCTACCCTCTGTAGCGGAGGCAACCGTGTCTTCCTCCTCCTCCTCCTCCTCTGCCTCCTCCAATTGTCGCTGAGAAGACGAAGTGAGGGTGCTCTGGCTATCACCTTGTGTAAGCTCTTCCTCCCCCATTTCCACCTCTTCCACATGCAAAGCGTCGGTTTTAATTGTGAGCAGCGAGTGTTTCAGTAGACACAGAAGTGGGATGGTTACACTGATAATAGCGTTATTGCCGCTCACCATCTGTGTCGATTCCTCAAAATTGCGTAAAACCTCACAGAGGTCTGACATCCATTCCCACTCCTCACTTCTGATTAGAGGAAGTTGAACGGAGAGGCGACGACCGTGTAACAGCTGGTACTCCACTACTGCCCTCTGCTGCTCACAAAGCCGGGCCAACATGTGGAAGGTGGAGTTCCAGCGCGTGCTCACGTCACACAGCAGCCGGTGAGCTGGCAATTGTAAGCGCTGCTGCAGCGTCAACAGGCCGGCTGAAGCTGTAGATGACTTACGGAAATGTGCACACACGCGGCGCACCTTCGTCAAGAGATCATGCAAATTGGGGTAGGTTTTTAGAAATCGCTGAACCACTAAATTAAATACATGCGCTAGGCATGGTACGTGTGTGAGCTTGCCGAGCTCCAAAGCCGCCACCAAGTTACGCCCATTATCACACACAACCATGCCTGGTTGCAGGTTGAGTGGCGAGAGCCACTGCTCGGTCTGGTGACTAATCCCCTGCAACAGCTCTGAGGCCGTGTGCTGTTTGTCCCCAAGGCAGATCAGCTTCAGCACGGCCTGTTGACGCTTCCCCACTGCAGTGCTACACTGCTTCCAGCTACCGGCTGATGGGTGAGTGGCGCTGCGCGCAGAGAATTCGGAGGTGGAAACGGAGGAGGAGGAGCCAATAACGTAGGTGCTGGCGGAAACCCTGATGGAGGTAGGGCCCGCAATCCTCGGCGTGGGTAGCACCTGTGCCATCCCAGGGTCCGAGTCGCTCCCAGCCTCCACGACATTCACCCAGTGTGCCGTCAGGGAAATGTAGCGTCCCTGGCCACAAGCACTTGTCCATGTGTCAGTCGTTAAGTGGACCTTCCCAGTAACTGCGTTGGTCAGGGCACGGGTGATGTTAAGGGACACATGGTGGTGTAAGGCGGGGACGGCACACCGGGAAAAGTAGTGGCGGCTGGAGACTGCTTACCGAGGGACAGCTGCTGCCATCAGGCTGCGGAAGGACTCAGTGTCCACAAGCCTAAATGGCAGCATTTCGATGGCCAGTAATTTGGAAAGGTGTGAGGTTAGTGCTATGGCCTGTGGGTGGGTGGCTGGGTATTTTCGCTTGCGCTCAAATGCCTGGGGTAACGACATTTGGACGCTGCGCTGGGACAGGGAAGTGGATGTGGTCGCTGATGGTGCTTCAGATGGTACAGGTGCAGGGCGGGAGGTATGCGGGCCTGCGCCTTCGACAGGCGATTGGCCGGCACCGAAAACAGGGGAAGAGGAGGCAGTGGTGTGGCCTGCAGACACAGATTGGCGATCCGGGCGTTCCTCCCACTTATTACGGTGCTTGGATGCCATGTGTCGGATCATGCTGGTGGTGGTGAGGTTTCTAGTGTTCATGCCTCGGCTCATTCTGGTGTGGCACAGGTTGCAAACTACAATTTTTTTGTCGTCCGCACTTTCCTTAAAAAACGCCATACCGCGGAACACCTAGCCCTTGGCAAGGGAGATTTACGCAAGGGGGTGCTCCGTGGAACATTTGCGGGCCGGTTTGGTGCGGTCCGCCTTCTTTCTTTAGCCACACCACTGCCTCTTCCAGCCTGTTGCGGTGCTGCAGATGGCTCACCCTCAGGACTGCTGTCATCGCTCGGCTCTCCACCTTCCCAGGTGGGGTCAGTGACCTCATCGTCCACCAAGTCCTCCTCCACTTCCTCACTCTGATCATCCTCCTCATTTCTTGATCCCACCACATCCTCAGTCATTGACAACTGTGTATCATCCTCCTCATCAAGGTCTTGAGACAGTAATTGTGGTTGATTTGATGGCAACTGTGTCTCATCATCATCATCCACTTCCTTTGACCTTAAATGCCGTTCCCCTCTGTCATCTTCTTGTGATTGGGTACCCTCTAGAGGTTGTGAATCAGGGCACAAGATCTCATGTTCCTCTGCAAGCGTGCTTGGAGAGAGGTTCAAATGAAGGATTGGTGATGAGACGAGCTCCTCACTATATCCCAGTGTGGGATCACTTCTTTGGCCAGACCCTCTATGGTGGGAGGAAGGATGATCAGGGTGAGGATTATGTTGACCAGACTCTTGGCTAGTGAGAGTGGACTTGGTGGAAGACAGGGTGGTGCTTAACCGACTGGAAGCAGTATCAGCTGAAATCCAACCGACCACCTGTTCGCAGTGGTCTGACCTCGAGAGTGATGTCCTGCGACGCCCTGTAAACTGAGACATGAAGCTAGGTATGGTGGATGTCTTTCTGTCTTGTGCTCTGGCACCAGGCACAGTTTCTACGCGTCCTGACCCGCGCCCTGAACTATCAGGATCACGTCCACTTCCCCCTCCCTTTTTACCCTCCTTCTTCATATTAAACGGAATATATGCCGGTAATCTGCGGCTAGGCACACGAAACAGAATGTGACGCTAATCTGCGGCTAGGCACAGTGAACGGAATATGTGACGTTAATTTGTGAATTTGCACACTAAACAATATGTGACGTTAATTTGTGAATTTGCACACTAAACAATATGTGACGCTAATCTGCGGCTAGGCACACTAAACAATATGTGACGCTAATCTGCGGCTAGGCACACTAAACAATATGTGACGTTAATCTGCGGCTAGGCACACTAAACAATATGTGACGCTAATCTGCGGCTAGGCACACGAAACAGAATGTGACGCTAATCTGCGGCTAGGCACAGTGAACGGAATATGTGACGTTAATTTGTGAATTTGCACACTAAACAATATGTGACGTTAATTTGTGAATTTGCACACTAAATAATATGTGACGCTAATCTGCGGCTAGGCACACGAAACAGAATGTGACGCTAATCTGCGGCTAGGCACAGTGAACGGAATATGTGACGTTAATTTGTGAATTTGCACACTAAACAATATATGACGCTAATCTGCGGCTAGGCACACTAAACAATATGTGACGTTAATCTGCGGCTAGGCACACTAAACAATATGTGACGCTAATCTGCGGCTAGGCACACGAAACAGAATGTGACGCTAATCTGCGGCTAGGCACAGTGAACGGAATATGTGACGTTAATTTGTGAATTTGCACACTAAACAATATGTGACGTTAATTTGTGAATTTGCACACTAAACAATATGTGACGCTAATCTGCGGCTAGGCACACGAAACAGAATGTGACGCTAATCTGCGGCTAGGCACAGTGAACGGAATATGTGACGTTAATTTGTGAATTTGCACACTAAACAATATGTGACGCTAATCTGCGGCTAGGCACACTAAACAATATGTGACGCTAATCTGCGGCTAGGCACACTAAACAATATGTGACGTTAATCTGCGGCTTGGCACACTAAACAATATGTGACGCTAATCTGCGGCTAGGCACACGAAACAGAATGTGACGCTAATCTGCGGCTAGGCACAGTGAACGGAATATGTGACGTTAATTTGTGAATTTGCACACTAAACAATATGTGACGTTAATTTGTGAATTTGCACACTAAACAATATGTGACGCTAATCTGCGGCTAGGCACACGAAACAGAATGTGACGCTAATCTGCGGCTAGGCACAGTGAACGGAATATGTGACGTTAATTTGTGAATTTGCACACTAAACAGAATGTGACAATAATCTATGGCTAGGCACACGTTTAAAATGGCCCTTTTTGTCGCTGCGTTGTAAAATATTTGTCCCTGTGCACCTAGTACAATGTCACCTTACTAATATCCCCCCCACAAAAAAAAAGGAAATTGTGCCCCCCCAAACAAAATATAAATGCTGCCCCCACACACAACAGTCCTAAAAAGGACTTTTGGGTCTTGATAGAGTACCAACACTTTTATTCTCCCTACACTGACTTTCCCTGCCTGACCGCATCTCTCCCTGGCTGAGAATGAGCTGAACTCGCGAGTCGGGTGCTATACAGCACCCGATCACGGGTTCTGGCCAGCCAATCAGTGTAATGCCAGCAGCCAACATGGCTGCTGGCATTACACTGATGTCAGAGCCTCCCCGCACGTTTATTGGCTGCGCAGCAGCCGCGAAACGTGCGGGGAGGAGACCCGAACATGGCGGGCGAGCACATGCGGTACTCGTACGAGTACCGCCATGTGCCGAGCAGAGCGATGCTCGAGCCGAACCGAGCTTCGGCCGAGCATGCTCGCTCATCACTATTGTGTACTGCTTGGTGTACTTTTTTAACTCTTTTTTGCCACAGTGGTGTGCAATGCACATCCCTATGGCACTCAGATGGTTAAAGGAGAGATGCTGTTCGTGGTACTGATAGCATCCTCTTCACTCCCCTACTGAGCAAGTGGGGAAGCAGAGAGCATGCTCTCAGACTTCAGGATTGTCATATTGCTGGTGAGGTGTAAGGGAAGGCATCCCTTCCACACTGACAGCAGTTCAACAGTCTTGAATGCTAATGGAGGTCTTCTTCTCCCCTTCCCTTGCATCCCTAAATTTTAGTGAATATGGTGATGTGTGTCTACATAGAAAAGTCGAAGTGTATTGAACACATTGATAAAATCATATCACCACAGCATCGACCTTTAGTACATTTCCTCCATTGTCTTTTTTCCTTCCAAAGTAAAAAAACAAATGTACAGCTAAACCTTAAAGGGACTAATGTCCCATAAATAATAATTATAGTTTTGTAGAGGTTAAAAAAATTAAACTATACGCCACAAACCCTATCTCTCAAACCACTATGGTTTGAGAGATTATTCACATTCAAAGTTCCCCCCTCCCTCCCCTTCTTCTGATGTCAGGGCTGTGCTGACAGCAGGAGATACCAGTCCAGGGCTCTACAGCAGAGCCAAAATCTCATTATTGGAAAAGAATTACTTAATTGGAATGGTCTAGCACACTTTGTTGACCGCTCCAATGAAGTAATTATTTTTAAATAACGAGATTTCGGTTCTGCTGAAGAGCCTCCTCGTGTCCGTTACCCTCTGGCACTAAAAGGGTTAAAAGCTGTGTTGTAGAATCTAAAGAAGTGTAATTCTTAGGAAAACCAGCTGTACCATAGGAGACAATCAGAAAATCTCCAATTTCCCATTAAGTTAAATAGGACTATCAACCCCATGAATCTTACAGAGGTATCCAATGTATTTGAAATCATGCTGAGGGTTAACCCTTTGAGTGTCAGAGATGTACGCAATGCATTGCACAGCAATGCATTGTGTATCCCACTGGCACTCAAAGGGTTAAAACCCCATTTAAATCAACTGGGGATTTTCAGTTCTTCCCTATGACGTAGTTGGTTTGCCCCAGAATTGCATCTCCTGCGGAACATTCACATAAGAAAAACTTTCGTGTAGTGGCTTCAATCACTACAACAAGATTAGCTTTGTTTAGATTAGCGTTCCCAACTCCCTCCCAGCTGCCCCAGTGAGCACGTTCACGACTCCCTTCGAGGTGGAATTTATGTGGACTATCGATACAGCAGGCTCCGTTTGCCATGCTATTGAGCTTGCAACCTCAGGTGGGGGTGCAGCATTGTGCCGCACATACAGGTTGCTGCAGAACACGGAAGTGCCCGATTTTAACTCTTCAGATCTTCCATAGTAGGTAAGTAAAATAATAAAAAAAAAAAACAAAGCTAATCTTGTTGTAGTGATTGAAACCACTACACGAATGTTTTTCTTAAGTGACTGTTCCCCTTTAACTTCCTGAATAAGGCTCTATGTGAGTTTTCTGTTTTCATTTAAAAAATTCTGTATTAGAATTGATTTTCAGCCATATTCATGAAACTAAAAAAATTTAAAATCTGCAGCCATCCAACTGTACCACAAGGAACAAATAAAAATTCTCAAAATCTCAATTGATTTAAATGCTTCTTCAGCCCCTTCAATGATAGAGAGGTCTTTATTGCATTGCTTTACTATGTGTTTGAGGCCTCTCCAACATTCTACAGGTGAAAAGCCCCTTTTAAATCAATGGGAAATTTTATTTTTCCCTTAAGTTGTGTTTTTTTTTCCATATTTTTTTTATTATTATCAAATGAAATGGTGGGTTATGCATATACATGTGATATAAAAAGTAAATTCCTAATTATGCCAAAAAAGGTGTATAGCGTTGGCTTTGATTTGCTGTCAGTGCTATATAGTAAGGAAATAGACACTTCTTTCTAACAACGAACTGGCTTTGATAACTATAAGGATATAGACATACACCAAATCAAAGTAAGAGTTGGTTCTGATTTGCCCTAATAACATAATTGTAAGGGTATAGATAAGTCTTCCCTTTAGGGATATTGTTTTGATACTGTATCTATTATTCTCTTTATGGAAAGAGGTACATTGTCACAGTGACCTATTCTGTCAGTGAGAACATATACTCTCTGGCTATTTAGATCAAGGAATTGACTTTATAATATTTTTGTAAATTCACCATTTGTATTATGTTTATGTAAAACAGAATATGTTTAATTTATTCTTCCCATTTTTCCCACATTAATTGAGATTGATGGACAGTCAATTTTCTAAGTCACCTTCACTAAAATTCTCCCCTTAGTGCTGCTTGCACCAAGGGCATAGTAGTGTACAATGGATGCTTCTGTTTGTTCCTTTCCTCTACTTCTTACTTTAAAGGGATAGTAATGTTTCACAAAAAAAATCAGCTCTGATTAATCTTCATAGTATTTGGGCCATGGAGAGTGTTATTTCAGTACTGTCAGAGTTGTAGTTCCAGAGTAATTGAATGATAAAATATCCCCCTTCCGCCCCTTTTACCTAGTGTGAGCTGCCTTCCCTCAGATGTGAAATCTGGACTCTTGACTGGACAGATCACAGCAAGGGACAATCTTCTTACTGTGAGCATAAGGAAAACTTTGCCCCCCTTGACAGGTTCTTCAGGTTTTTCCTTATGATCACTAAAGACTGTCCCTCTCTGCAGTCCATCCAGACAGTTTTGCTGCTCTGAGGTGAGCGGTGTTACATCAGTAAATGGGGCGGGAGGGGAATACTTTATCATTCAATTACTCTTGAACTACAACTGACAGTATTGAAATAACACTCCCCATGGCCCAAATACTGTGAAGATTAATCTGAGCTGCTTTTTTGTGAAACATTACTATCACTTTATGTGATGTTTGAAGTACAAGGAACAGCAGAAATTGTACAACCTCACAACATTTCCCTGTGCATATGCATAGAGAGGTGCTCAAGGCTTGCTGGCAGGTAAGTCTGAATGGCGGCGGACCCCCCTGTACACCTCCATTCAGACTTTTAAGAAGAATGTTGCCAGATCACCTTATTGTTGATGGGCATAGTGCTAAAAAATATACAGTCACTGATAAAAGAGACTGGGTTGCTGACAAAAAGTACCAGTTCACCAATAAAAGGTACAAGGACATTGACCTGACGTGACCTAGCTGAAAATCAGTTGAGGTGGCAGAGAGTGCAAGTCAGAATGTCCTAAGGAGATCATACAGTACTAATTGAACAGCTCGTGTACACAGGCCACAGTGCAGCAGTGGCCGCGGTGCAGTCATGCACAGTACAGACTGCCAGCGCCGTGGCTGCTGTATGCAGAGAGGACTACGGTCTGAATTATGAGTGCCCCGCTCCGTTATCAGCTGTGTTGCGGGCAGTCTGTACTGCTCATGTCTGCAGCACGCGCGGCCGTCTCTACTGAGCATGATGGCTTCTGACAAACATACATTAGCAAATTATTATATAGGATGATGTATACGCCAAAGTAAACCCATTGGTGTTGGAAGCTGGCGCCAGCTGAGCTTCTTTGGCAGATTCTTACATCCCCACAATAGTGCACATACTACACCAGTATTAAGAAATTAACCCTTTGAGTGCCAGAGAGGTATCCGACACATTGTAACACTCTCTTGCACTGAAAGAGTTAAGGTGAGATATATGAATATGATTCAGCACTATAGAGGTGTGCAAAGGGCAGTTTATTGATGTTTTGAGTATCTATTTCTGTGCTTCTTGTTAACTCTATGTATTAACTCCAGGACACACTTGAAAACTAAAGAAACCTCATTGTATTATTCATGATAAAAAATAAATAGATAGATAGATAGATAGATAGATAGATAGATAGATAGACAAATAGATAGATAATACAAAGTATAGGACAAATGCTGTAACTTTGTTCTGCTATCCTGTACAAGCTGTTGGGAAGGCTAAAGGGCTTGTGAAAATGAATGTCTTAACAATGGCAAAATGTGTATGTCATATTGCAATAAAGGGCTCATATGCTGTAATGCAGGGCGGGCAGTGTGAGGTCCTCCAGTTGCTGCTAGACTACACCTCCATTGGGGATGATGAGAGGTGTAGTCTGGCAGCAGCTGGGAGGCCTCACATTGCCCACCCCTGCTAGCATTTTAGGATAATACCAGTAGCGCTGTGCTGCTGAATTAGTACATTCTACCCTAATTCCAAATTGATCTATATTTATATATGGCATTCTTTATTTAAAGAGATAGTAATGTTTCACAAAAAACAGCAGCTCCAATTAATCTTCATAGTATTTGAGCCATAGAGATTGTTATTTCAATACTGTCAGAGTTGTAGTTCAAGAGTAACTGAATGATAAAGTATTCCTCTCCCGCAATGTTAGTAGCCAAGGTGCAAATACTGCCTAATTTTCATAAACTGACAAACAAATAAAGATAAATATCTCCTAAACTATCATTTAAAATAAAAAATAACATATCTGTAGGTGATTTTGAAAGCTCTTCAAAAATAACCCATCAGTGTTAGTACCACTTTAAGGGATGGACCATAAGAGGAAGTAATGTAGTAAATTGGTAGCAGGCAAGTATAGGACTAGAAGGTCCTTTGTAACAACTTATTTAGTGCAGAATCATATTGTTATATCATCCTGTTGAATTAATATGTTTATTTATATAGCGTCAAAAAGTGTGCACAGCGCTTTATAATTTGATGGTTCCAGGGCTGGATTCAAATGTAGGAGGAGATAAATGTTACCTCCAGTTGTATCAAAACTTTTCCTATTGAAGTCTATGGGGAAACCTGGAGATAAAAGCAGAGATAAAATTAGCACCTGCATTTGAATCCAGCCCCAGATCTGTTACATGCCATATGTTTTTTACCCTTTGAGTGCCAGAGGGGTGCCCAATGCATAGCTTTGCAATGTGTTACTTGAAAACATCTGACACTCAAAGGGTTACCTCATTGAGTGCCAGAAGGTTGTTGAATGCCACCTCTCTCTCTGCATTTATTTTTCCCCTCTCTCCTCTTCTATTTTTCCTCTCTACACTCCCCTCTCTTGCTTCTGCCCCTGCTGTCACTCTCTCCCTCCCTTTCTTGCTTCTCTCCCCAGCAATGTGCTATCTTCAGCAGTATGATGTACTAAATAAACAACTTCATCAATATGTCACCAACATAAGCAAATTCATAAAAGCTATTTTTTTACAAGTTTAGGGTTTTAGCACAAACCCAGCTTTTCACATAAAGATGCCAATATTTCAATTTTAAACGTGCCCTAATTACTCTATTTGTTGGCACGCTTCCCAACACAGAATAAATCACTTTAGCTATGGGATAAGCAGAGCACAATGAAAGAAAATGCTTTGCAGTGGCTTGCAGGTCATTCTGGCAATGGAGAGGTTAAGGACACACAGATCTAGCAACATAATAATTAAGATATATTATACAAAAAGGAACCCAATACACTTCATAAAGAAAAAGTGTTGAAATGTTGGAACAGCAGTGTGGGTTTATTAACCAAAATACTTTGAGGGTGATTATCTATTAACCCTTTCCAATGTGTTGGGGAGCCCTTTGGCATTCAAATGGTCATGAACTGGTTTAATTCTGGAGCAAACCATAGCAGATAACTAAAGTTTTCAAAAATCCCCATTTATTTAAATGGAACTTTTGGTCTTTGTTGAATATTTATCTGGAGACTGTTGGATGAATCTAGCGGATATGGCGGCACAAAATGGCTGCCTTGTTGGTGGTACACAAGTTTACCTGATCTCTGTATTTATATAATCTAAAACTTGGAAAAAATGTGATATTTAACAGCTTGCAATAGGTTGGAAACCTATCTAACCTTCCATGAGATAAATGTCCGATTGAAGCAAAGAGATTTTTTAGTTGTCGCCTATAATGTAGATGGTTTGTCTCAGAATTACTACAGTTCTTAACAGTGCATCGGCCATACTAAAATATATTTCATTACTGACTCGTTCAGAATTAACCCATTTAGGGCTGGATTCTATTGCAGGTGCTAATTTTATCTCTGCTTTTATCTCCAGGTTTCCCATATACTTCAGTAGGAACATTTTTGATAAAACTGGAGGTAACATTGATCTCCTGCAATAGAATCCAGCCCATAGTGCTTGAAGTGTGTGAAATGCATTGCACAACTCTGGCACTCAAAATGTTAACCCCTAAAAGACCAACGACATGTGCAACGCATTGCAGAGTTGCGCTTCCATCTTGCCCTTAACCGGTTAAACCTGTATTGAAGCGTATGCACCATAAGGGACCATAGCCATTGCTGCTAATTGTCATATTAACCACACTAACTTCCATTTTTAAATATATGTGTGCACTTAATAGATTATCGTTTTGATTGGTCACAATAACCATCCCCTTTAAAACTGTAATTTAAATACTAACTTTGGGCAAAGAAAAATGGAATAATTGTGAAGCACATCAACTGTACCATGAAGGAAGAATACAAATGACCAGTGCAATGGAGATCTTTCAAACTTTTAACGGATTAAAAGTCTCCTTTAAATCAGTGGAAATGTGTATTTTCCCCAGGTGGTGCAGTTGGCTGCTCCATGATGAATCTATTTTTCTTTCGAACATCGGGTCCTGTTAGTGCCATATGGGCTGCTGTACAGCCCTCTCCCTCTGGCACTTAAGCAGTTAAAAAAATAACTCTGGAGGGGGTGGAGCTTCTTCACAAAAAGTACTAGATGGGAATCTGAAAGAGAAACCTTGGGGGGCTATTCACTAATCGACGATAAAGAAGTAATGAAGTGCAGATGACTTCTCCTGTGATATCCCTTCTCCAATTCCTATGTTATTCTGTGGAACCTATGTACTAAGATTTCTTCAGCTTTGGAGATTTTAGTAAATAGACTCCATAGAATAACATAGGAATTGGAGAAGTGATAAACTGGAGAAGTCATCTCCACTATTTCACCTCTTTATCACCACTTAGTGAATCTCCCCCCTTAACCCGTTAAGGACCAGTGGGGCTGCGTTGCACACCAGCCTGGTTCTTAATGCTTTAATGCAGGTATAATTCCTGTTGCATACACAACATATGCATTTATCAGCACTGTAATGGTCTCACTATTTTGAAGAGAATTTCCACTGTGCTTTGTAAGATACTACTACTACTAAAAATAATAAGAATAAATGCAAATAAAACACAATAATAATATTAATGTGTATGTGAAATGTATGTAACTAAACTATTATTGGCAAATTGTAATCAATGTATTAATCAGAGTGCTGTATCGCTGTCTGTGCAGAGTGATTTTATCACAAACATTCAGCAATGTTTTCTTTGGTTACATATTACAAGGTATCAGCTTTTAAAATCGCAACTCATGATCTTACAAACCGCATTCATAAGTATTGCATTATGTTATATTATCAACGACATTTAACCTCAGTTCAGATCGTGATACTTTAGCAATATATTTTTTTGCTTTTTGTTTTTTATTGTTATTATTATTTAAAAAAGAGAAATTCCTCACTCTTAGTTTTTGCCCATAAAGTAATGTGTAAAACCTGTTTAGGAAGATATGTCGGTCTTACATCTGTATCTGTTTCTAGTGAGACCGAAACGTTTACATTGTGCAAAATGTCTGTTACTTGAAAAGTGATGATTACACAGACAGATTACATAGATATAGATGGGTAGAGACAGATAGATAGATAGATAGATAGATAGATAGATAGATAGATGATGGATAGATAGATAGATAGATAGATAGATAGATAGATAGATAGATAGATAATGGATAGATAGATAGATAGATAGATAGATAGATAGATAGATAGATGATGGATATATAGATAGATAGATAGATAGATAGATAGATAGATAGATAGATGATAGATGGATAGATAGATAGATAGATAGATAATAGATAGATGATAGATGGATAGATAGATAGATAGATAGATAGATAGATAGATAGATAGATGATAGATGGATAGATAGATAGATAGATAGATAGATAGATAGATGATAGACAGATGGATGGATAGATAGATAGATAGATAGATAGATAGATAGATAGATAGACAGACAGATAGATGCTTCAGTTGTCTCAGTAAAACCTTGTATTTAATGTTGTATTTACTTACATAATACCTTTCTATAATGTATAGATTAGAAGGTACACAAAACGAATTTACATTCTGAGAAACATAAATGAAACAACAGCAAAAAATGAATGATGATGATTTAAAGGAAAATAACACAGTTGTAGATTTTTTGAAACACTCTAAGCTTTCTTAGATTTTTTTTTTGACCAATCAAAAAGCTTCACAATTCATTGCACACCCATCTGGCAACGAAAGGGTTAAAACACACAGCACACTGAAGTAAACCCACTGGATGCTAGAGGGGTTCCCCACGTATTGCTTCTGCAGTGCGCTAGATACCACGCTAGCACCAAAGGGGTTAATAAACTTTGTACAATGATTCCCGGATGTTGTTATAGTTACTGTCTGTTGGTAGGATGAGACCGATGTGCTATGAAGAACTAGGGAAATTCTCGATCAAACCAGCAGCATCATAAGGGACCAATAATAAGCTCCAAATCTACATTAATGTAAATGGGGTTTTTAACCCGTTGCATGCTAGAGAGTTCTCCAACACATTGCTTCGCCTTACTTAAATCAATGTGGAATTTGTCCCACACTGAGCTTTTCGTTTACCTCAGAGTTGTCTCAGCCATTCATAGTATGTTCTAAGGGAGGATGAAGATGAGGCAGTGACAAAACTGGCGCGATTTTGAGCCAAACCAACTGAACCACAGAGGACAAATAAAATTCAACACGGGCATTTAACCCCTTGAATGCTAGAGCGATATATCAATCATCCCTTCACATCCATGGAATTAAAAGCCCCATTCAATGAAATGGTTATATAAAAAGTATACTTGACGTGACTTGTGTGAGAGACTGTGTAAAGTAAGTGGCAGTAAAAAGAAATCTGCCTCACGTCATTAGCCTAATGTGTTGAAATCATATTGGATGCAAAGGGATATGTGTAAAAGTAAAGCGGAGCGATTCTAGAGCAAACCAATTGCTCTATAGACAAATAAAAATCGCCAAATTTAAAATGATTTTAATTGGCCTTTAATTCCCATGAATATTGGAGAGGTCTCCAACATAGTGTTAAAATCGCCATTTAAATCAATGGGAACGTGCGTTTCTCTCTAATGCATTGCTCTAGTTTTTCTAAGCGCCTCATTCTAAGCATGTGTACTTGTTCAATGAAATTGAAACGGTGAAACTGGCACTTTATAATTATGTATGATTTTGAAAGATCTTTCAAAATCACATACATACATTTATTTTAGCAATTCTTTACTTAAAGTGGCAACCAACCCCTTTTTGAATTAACATATTCTGCAAGTGCATGATATTTTACATAGTTTAAATATAAATTGCCTATACTTTAAATTTTTTGAATTTCACTATTTTTTTTTTACATTTTTATGTCTCTGACAGGGAGCTATCTGAAATTGTTTCCAGGGGATTTATGTCTGCGACTGTGAAAGCAGAGAAAGTACAACAATGTAAAAACGCAGTGAAACAATGTAGAAAAGACGGCCACTACAGCATACATATACCTCACTCACCACTATAGAAAAACTGCAACATTGTATAACTATATCTGCTCCCATAGCCCACATCCAAAAAGCTCTCTGGAAACAGAAATCCATGGAGCCAGATGTTAAAGTCATAAAAGTGTAAAACACAGAGGAGGATGAACAAAAATAATAAAAAGTATAGACATTCTGGCTTTAGTTTAGGTGCTATTTATCTTTATTTGTTTTTCAGTTAAAGTATTTAGACAGGCAGCTCTGGCTGAAACGGCCTGGTATGTCAAATGCCAACATTCATCTCTATCTTCTCTCTCTCTCTCTCTCTCTCTCTCTGTACCTCCCAACTGCCATTTCCTACCAGGAAATACAAGATATCGTTTTCATAAACTGATAAATAAATCTAAATATCAAATCAACTATAGTTAAATGAAAAATTGATAAAATAAATATAGACGGTTTTCAAAATCCTTTACATACCTCCCAAGTCATTATAATGTATTAATTCCATTTGAAGTTTTCCTGTTATTATAGTTGCACCAATTTTCTCATCATCGGTCTATTGTATTTAACATTGACCTGAAGAACTCGACCCTCCATTTACAGTAGCACTGTAAAGTAATTTCGCACAAATCTAGCCTTTTCTCTCTAACTGTGGGAACGAACAATCTTAGTTGCCTATGTCTTTGTCCCTCCTAGGCTTTTTTAGGTGAAATACAGCAGCTGAATCTTCATTTCAATTGACCATTACACAAGCAGATAGAGATGGAAATGCAGGATGTGTTCTTTTACTCTCAAACACATCATAAAATGCTGATTGCTCTATCATCAATGAATCAGCAGCATTATACATTGTGTAATAGGGTCTTATTGAAAAGAAAGGGGCGTTTAAGTGTATAGGTATATTACTGCTGTGTACAGAAATATATAACAATGTCAGATAACTAACGATCAATCTAGTCTTCCCATTACCTTATCTAGTTAACCCAAACTTATTCTGTTGTTTTGATAATCAAATATTGATCCCATGAGATCTTAAATCAATTTGCTATTTTAGCCTCAAACACTTCTGCTGGAAGTCTATCATACTTTCCATATAATGTTTTTTTCTTACATTTCCCCTTATATTTACAAGTTTCAACGTTAGAGCATGTATTTTTCTTCTAGTATTCATTTTATTCTGAAAAAGGATCCATCCTGAAAATTATAAAAAATATCTATCATTGCTTCGCAATGCGTTGCGTACCCCTCTGGCACTCAAGGCGTTAATAGCTGGACTAATTGTGATTTGTTTACAGGGATATTGAGTGTGTACTTTTGTGCATACTTCCTCCCCTTATAAAACAGATGCTCTTACTATCAGCAGAAAACAGATAAGTATGTTGTAAAGCTTAATTAACTCTTTGAGTGCCAAAAGGGTACCCGACACATTGCTTCGTAATTTATTGGATATCCGCCTGACACTCACGTGACCAGTTGTGGTTCACTCCGGCTGAATTTCAGGTAAGTTTCCCATGTGCTTGTTATTTATAAAATTAATTAGTATAATTATTAATATAATTAAGCCCTTGGATGCTAACGATACGACAATGCATCGAGGGCTAGATTCTATTACAGGTGCTAATTTTATCTCTGCTTTTATCTCCAGTTTTCCCCATAGACTTCAATAGGAAAATGTTTGATAAAACGGGTGTTAACATTTAGCACCTGCAATAGAATCTAGCCCATAATTGGTTTATAATTTAATACATTGATCTTGTGTATGACTTTAGAAGTAGAATAAATCAAAAGTCTCTTTTCCTTCAGTATAACTATTGTTTAACCCTTTGAGTGCCAGAGGGGTACGGCGTGCCCCTCTGGCACTCAAAGGGTTAAAAAAGTGTATGTGTAACACGTCGTGGACCATAAGGCCTGCATACTTAGTAAGCAATCCAATAAATATCTTGCATTAATCCACTGGATACTGATGTCTACCGCAAATCGTCTCATGTGGTAAGAACAGCTGGCGCAACACTGGGACGACTGAACCATATGGGTCTTTTAACCCCTTGGATGTTAGAGAGGTTCTCTCTAGAATAAAATGGGTAACATGCTCCATATAAACCATAGTGATGTTTTTATTTGTATCCGATGTCATAGTTGGTTTCCCCTGTATTGATCCGTGCATCAGTCATAAGATGTATTAGACAAGTAAGAAGTTTCTATAGTCAGCCATTGACTGTCGGGTATACGTGTAGTCTAAACACCCAGAAAACACCGCTTCATTTAGCAGGGAAGTGTGAGTACAACAAACACACAGTCACTTTGAAGCTGACTTACTAAAAACTATTTGAGTCATTGTGGTGCAAACCATCTACACTGTAAGGGACAAATAAAACAACATGTACAATAACTAATGGGACTTTTAACCCATTGTATTCAGAGGGTTGAAATCCACAAGTCGAATAAATGGCAATTGCTATGTGTTCCATGGGGTGCAGTTGGATGGCTCCAGTCATAGCAAGGCAGTACATGACCCTGTGCAGGTAAACGTTGTTATTGATAGGTTTAGCACCTCTTCTCCAGAATGGCTGAGTGAATTAGATTACTATGTAGTCTGTAAGACTAGTGCATGTGTGCACTTCGAATACATGTAAAGTGATTATCTATTCTGGATTCTGGAGCAAACCAACTGCACCATGGGGGCGGGGAAAATCAAATTTTGCAAAGTCCCATATATTATATTGGGCTTTTAAAGCCTTATACCCTTTGGGGGTCAGAGGGGTACGCCACTCATTGCTCTTCAATGCGTTGCTTACCCCTCTGACACTCAAATGGTTCGTGAAAGAGAGGTCTCCAAGGTACTGTCGACCTATCTAGCGTTCAAGGTGTTAAAAGTCCCATTTAAATCGAAGGGGATGTTTATTTCTCCTCTATGGTGCAGCTGATTTGAAACAGAATTGACCCTCTTGTGTTTCATTAATAAGCTCTTGAAGATCATCTCTGTAGTATGTGATTTTGAAGAGAAATCCCTGAATCCGTTTAATTTTACAATTATAGGATATATGCAGAATAAAAATGTAAATCCGGAGTAAAACAAATCTGTAGAATAACAGACTACAATTGTTTTTCTCCAAGTTTACCAAAGCCTTGCCCCCATGTATGTACTGAACTGAAGTAATCTAAAATGTGTATTGGGTATGTTGTGATCGTGTGTATTTGTGTGCATTAGTGTGTGTATATTGTGTGTCTATCGTGTGTGTATATTGTGTGTGTGTTTGTGTATATTGTGTATATGGTGTGTTTATTGTGTGAGTGTATATTGTGTATGTGTATTTTGTGTGTGTATTGTGTGTGTATATTGTGAGCATTGTGTTTTTATTGTGTGTTTGTGTGTATTGTGTGTGTGTTTGAGAGCATTCGTGTGTGTATATTGTGTATGAGTATATTGTGTGTTTATTGTGTGAGTGTATACTGTGTATGTGTATAGCGTGTGCGTTTGTGTGTAATGTGTGTGTTCGTGTGCATTGTGTGTGTATATTGTGTACATGGTGTGTTTGGAAAATACAGCATCTGTTTAACTAATTTTGATTGTGTGAATGTTTATATTATCTGCATTCTCGTGTGTGTGTGTGTGTGTGTGTGTGCGTGAGAGAGTTTGTGTGTATGTGTGTATTTGTACTTGTGATGAATGCCAACATTCATAAAATATTGTAGCAGCCAATGTATTATTTAGTACATGATCACACAGTTCAGGAAACAAAAAAATAATCTGCAAACTCATTTAGTTTCCAAAGTTTTGTATTTATTTGAAAGTCCGCCCTAGAACGCTGGTCCATAATAAATATACCGATAGTTATCAAGAATATATAAAAAATAAAGACACGCGATGTCTTTAAGGCCTAACAAAATAGTTTCAAGCAAATACCCAGTGACTAAATAAAAATATAAAAAAGCAAAATATACAACAAGAAAACGAAAACCAAAGCTCTTGCTCACTTTAGTGCTCTAGAGATTAACCCTTTGAGTATCAGAGGGGTATGCAACACATTGCGTACCCCTCTGGCACTCAAAGGGTTAAGCCTTTGGGGACCAAACAGTGTGTACTACGCATAGCTTTGCAAAGTGTTACGCTTGCGCAGTCTCTGGTCCTCAAAGGGTTAATAACCCTTACGCTGAACTGCTACATTCAGAGTCCCAAGGGTGGAATTTCCTTGAAAGAGTTAACATCTTTTTAAGTACGCTAACTTTAATATATATATATATATATATATATATATATATATATATATATATATATATATCATAAAGGCAAGTTTATGTACTTGCCTTTATTACACCCTTAAAAAAACAAATTTTTAAAAGAGTAGGTTAATCCTTTCAATGCACTTCACCCAATGTCAGTATCATATGACGAGAAGGATGCTGGTCACACAGGGAATTAAATCCACACTGGACACCAGTATAGAATTTACAATATTTCCAGCTAGATTACCTTCTCCTCCTAAAATGTACAAAGTCACATAGGGTTTAATGTTAATTAAAGTGTTAAGATCTTATTAAGTTTATATAGTCGCAAGTCCATTAGGCACCAGATAAGTCTTCAACAAATTACGTTGGAGACCTATCTAGTGGGACAGTAAAGAGTTGCCAGGAGTCTATTATTCATAATAAAGATCATGTTGCAGCTCTGTATTGCCCATTTAAAACACTTTCCCTAAATGATTTAATAAGATATTAACAGTTTAAACACAATTCGGTCCATACACACAAAAAATATCAGATTTCAAAGAATTCACTAATAAAATCCTTGGTACAAGGAAAATTGCATGGTAGACAGGCAAATGTGTTCAACAAGACCCGCTTCATAGCATGCATGCATTCTTCTTAGTCCTCTAGTGGGACTTACAAAGTTATGGCAAGAGTCTCTAATTGATTTGGGTTGTATATTGATGTAACAAAGTTCTGCATTCACCCACCAGATAGTATTTACATAATAACAACAGACAAACCTAACAAAAAATGCATTGTCACAACAAGTGGCCATATATCCAGCTTAACATTGAAGGTTTTGTACTAAGACCTGGAGAACTCGTGAGGAAAATCAACTGCATCATAAGGGACAAACGAAATTGGCCGTATATTTAATTGTTCGAAACCCACTTAAATCAATGGAAATTCTGGGCATTATTATTTGTCCACTATGGTGCAGTTATTTTGACTCAGAATTGCTCCACGTAATCTTCATACATAAGCCTCAATAACTGTTAAAATGCACCGATGCAAGGATAGTCAGTTGTTGCACTTCCAGCGGAGTTGTAGTCACCAACAAGTTTAGTTTCGTGAACTGACTAACCCTGCATTAGTGTATTACTCACTCTAGAACATTACTGGTGAAATGTTCGTCAGAACAAGTGGTAGTGAAATTAAAAGAAGCATGCATGCAAACAGGATTACTTGGCTGAGTCCTCCTGCATCACCACGAATATATATTTATATATTTATATATGTCATTACTCTGAATAGGTAAAAAGGGAACTTATGTTGTCAAGTCTTTGCATGGATGAGTTACTTCAGCAAGTCTTTGGCTTCTGAAGAGATTCTGGCCATGCTAGTTGTCAGTGTGGAGAGCTGAGGTGGTGGAGGCATCTGACAGATTGTGCATGGGCATGGGAGCCCTGCCCAGTGTTGGAAGCCGCTGCCAATTGCAAGTGGAGGAGTAGATGGGGTTTTGAGTAGGGAGTGTGCCGGTCTAATACTGCCAATTCCGGGCAAGCCTGCAGACAAGCCGGAGGGGGTGTTAGAAGACAAAGCGCTGCCCAAGATGGGGTGGACCTGATGGACAGCGCTTGATGGGTGAACTGGATGGGCTGCAGAATGTCCAACTGTTCCACAGTGAAATGCGGAGTGATGGCCTCCATATATCTCACCCACCAGCCGCTTCATTTCTTCCAGGGAACTGGTGAGCATCAAGATGTAGTTTCTGGCCAACAGGAGAGTGGCAATTTTGGACAGCTTTCTCACTGATGGTCCATGAGCATAGGGCATGACTTCCCTCAGTCCATCCATGGCTAGGTTCAGGTCATGCATCCTTTTGCGTTCCCTGCCATTGATTTTCAGTCTCAAACTTTGCAGGTCCTGCTCAGATAGCTGCTTCTTAATCTTGTACTTGCTGCTCTCGCCATCGCCTTTAGAGCCGTGTCTGGAAAGTACTTCTTCCGACATCTTCTGCAGCATGTCATTCTGAGTTGAAGACACCGAGTTAAGTCTGTTGTCCTGGTGGTGATGGTGGTGATGATGATGCCCTCTGAGGTACATCTCATCCATGTCTGGTGATGAGGCTCTGCTGGACATTGAGCTGGAGTCAGAATTCATTTTCCCTAGAGTTCTGCGTAAGAAATCGCTTGCCTGCTCCTCTTATGAAGTTCACCGGAGCGAGGCAATAATAACACTTTCTTTAGCTTGTTCTCTTCTTGTTCTGCAATGGGATAATTGTCTTTCAGCTCCCTCTTGCCTCCAGGTACCAAAAGAGAGCTTTGAATGAACTACACACAGAGTGGAAAGTGGGGCTTTTATAGAGCTACTTTAGAGGAGAGACAAAAGAAGCCCTCCTATCTATAATGGTCTTGTTAGGATGACGTGCCATTATTCAGGGCGGTGCGCTTTGACTGTCTCATTAAGCAAGAGCCCCTATTCATATTCATTGTGATGCCACCCTGGGACATCTCGGTCATGGACCATCCGGAGCCAGGGAAACACAAATCCCCCCTGATTCACAGCGCACTGGCCACTGCAGGGGTAGGGGTAGCCCCCTCCCCACACACACACTCACATACGTCGCTTATTATGCCTATGTGGAACTGTATACATGTGCAAGCCTCACACAATAACTTATGTCTAGTAAATTCATTACTGATATTAGTGACTGGGTAGTTTTCACATGTTTGAATCACAAAGGTTCAGTCTATGATATGTTTGCATTACTGACGTAATATACATACTCAGGCATTCTGAATCAAACAATTGTTACGTTGGAAAGAAACATGCATTTCCAAAATCCCCCATTGATCCCAAAATATATTTTAAACCTCTTCATACCAGAGGGGTGTCCAGCGCATTGCGAAACAATACGTTGGAGACCTCTGTAGCATTCATGTGGTTAAAAGTCAGATTTAAGCCAATGAGATTTTTTTGCCTCTATGGTTCAATTGGTCTACCAGAATTGCCCCAGTCCATTTTAGTGCATCAGCCTCGCTATCACTATGAATAATTATAATTGGCACGTCGTACATTCGCAAATGTTAAACCGTTAAAAAACCTTATTATAATAACCCTTTGAGTACCAGAGCGATGCATTGCGTACCCCTTTGGCACTCAAAGGGTTAATTCACTTTTTTAAAACTTAATAAATCTTTGACTTGGTCATTGAACCAGTTTATAAGTGCATAATTGAATGTGGCACCCAAAGGGTTAAAGGACAAGAAATATACACGTGCAATCTTTTTAGTTTACTATATGAATTCTTCAACCCTTTCAGGGCCAGATGAGTGTCCATATGGCGCTCAGAATGTTACAACTTTATTTGTATTCAATAAAAATATACACTTGTACACTGAATGGCTTTTTCTTCTGATTCCAGTAACTAAGGCGCTATCCCAATACTTTAATCACAATAAAAATAAACTATAGATTACATTTCCCCCTGTAAAAAGTATTGGAAAATTGTTAGTAATCAGCGTTTAATACAACTACAGGAATTAGTGCATCCAAGAAAGGATTGAAAAAAATGGTTAAACACCAACCTAATGGGATAATTATTATCTGACAATTACTGTCCTGTTCTTTAACATATTAAAACGAGTACTTCGCTGTATTAGAGAAAGAAATTATGAAATAAGTGAATATATACATATATATATATATATATATATATATATATATATATATATATATATATATATAATTATTTTAGTCTTTTAATTAATCTTTAAAACATTTCTATTAAATATATGTTACATACAGTCGCTTTCTCGTCCAGTAAAGGCCATATTTACATCCATTAACACTAGGAGGCCTTGATTGGTGCGCAACGCATTGCTTTGCGATGTGTTGCACACGCTTCTGATCCTCAAAGGGTTAATATGTTTCTTAATTTTTATTTTTATATTACTATTCTTAATTATATGCGCCAGGGCATTTCATCAAGATTTCTAAATAATCAACATCATCATCATAATCCCCACTTCCATCTCATGATTCTCAAAATAAACCAAATAATATTTTTTGCACATTAATATAATATTGTTGATCCTACTAGCCCAGGACAAATCATGGTCTGGATTCAAATGCATGAGATAAATATTACCTCCCGTTTTATCGAATATTTTCCTATTGAAGTCTATGGGGAAACCTGGAGATAAAAACGGAGATAACATTAGCACCTGCATTTGAATCCAGTCCCACGTTCAATCACACATTTATGAAACAGTTCGTTAAAGAACTGTTTAGCATCCAAGGTGTTAAATGGTTATTACCCCGAAACGAGTTGGTATACCTTGAGGCTCAAATGTTGTGATCACCTGTTTTAGATCATTAACTTATTCGTGACTAGACAGGCTGGTTTTAATGTCAGTCCGAGGGAGAAATAATGATCTCTTAACGCTTTGAATCGAAGAGTCGTGTTTAGCATTCCTTAGCAATGCTTTGCACACTCCAAGGGGTTAACTGCACTATTAAATTCCAGTTCTTAAACCGTAACATAATTTCATATATTACAGTATTACAAGTGATGGGGTACAATATAAACAAACTGAGATTGTTTAACCCCTTAACTCTTCGAGTGCCATAAAGGTGCTGCAATGCATTAGATACCTCTCTGGCACGAAAAGGGTTAATTACCAGAGTGGTGCGCACACTGATCTGATCTTTAAGGAGGCTAAATCGAATGTTTAATAATTACACAGTGATTAAATTAACATTACCCAGAATTGCTACTTTTGAAGTATATTTTAGTTATTATTAGGTAAATAATAAACATCATACTTAAGAATTGGAGCGTAGTTACAACTCGCACAGAATAATGTAGAAAATGTTCTACAAAAATGTAAATATATGAATCAAAGTGAAGCACGCTTTAGGTTTGATTGCCTACCTGGGTGCATGTGCTAGGAATAGGGTGAAACCCATGCACACTCAGGACTTTACATATCATAATAATAATAATAATAATTTTGGTCAACCTTTCGGTTATATAGTCAGATGAAGGCTGACTATGTAACCGAAATCTTGACAAATACAACTACGTTTTTATTATCTCTGAATTCCTGCTTGTCCTTGGGTTTCATATATACCAGGGCTGCCAGCCCACGGACAGGATTTTTGATATCTTACATTTGAATACTAGGCATCGGTTTTGTTATACAAATGTTGTACATTACATTATTGTTAATATAGTCTTTTTCTGCCCAAGTAATTAATCTGTATAGCGAAAAGAGAATTATAGAGCGATAAAACGGTAGATAGATAGATAGATAGATAGATGGATAGATGGATAGATAGATGATAGATAGATAGATAGATAGATAGATAGATAGATAGATAGATAGATAGATAGATATTCAATGTATTAACAATATCCGGGCACTTAAAAATCGTGGTTTAAATGGACACTTCTCTGGCACTAAAGGGATTAAAGTAATCTCAAATAAACTAGGGACTACATTTGCGTGGCGTTTCTGTGATTTTATGGTGGGATTTGATGAATATGAGGGTAAATGTAAATTAATACCTACATTTGTGTCTAATTTTCACTGCAGTAAGAAGGGGAAAAGAAGGGAAAAATGTGCACAAATCGATCAGAGGTGCATCGATATGCCAGATAGGTCTTTAGTGCTTCCAGTGGGTTAATATTTACTTCTATATTAGTTTGCCAAGTCAGCAATCACTTTGTTTACCGAATCCCAATTTTTCACTGGCTTCAAACCCGACGGAAATGGCAATGGACACACAGTTTAAGCCTTTCCCTCCCCATTGTTTGCTAATTAACATTTGAATGTCGGAGGAGTGCGCAACGCATTACGAAGCAATGCGTTGCTTACCACTCTGGCACTCAAAGGGTTCAACAAACACTTGTGTATGTATCTCTTTCTCTGTGTTTATGTATAGATCACTGTTAGTTCTGTATAATTACACACTTCAGTATATTCTTTATACAAACAAGTGCTCTTACTTACGGCTTATTCACTGGCTCATTCTTATACAAAGCTTCCTTCCATAAATCACGCTTTTCTCTTTTCACATGACTACATTTACTTCTCTGTTCGCCTCTGTGTCATCTGTATATTAAAAAGACATTTTGCTCTATGAATGAGGGGACTGTAATTTGTGTAATCTATTAATTCACTTAGGTGTAATTCATGCAATAGTCGGGTCTGTCTATCTATCTATCTATCTATCTATCTATCTATCTATCTATCTCTATCTAGCTGTCTGTCTGTCTGTCTGTCTGTCTATCTATCTATCTATCTATCTATCTATCTATCTATCTATCTCTCTCTCTATCTCTATCTAGCTGTCTGTCTCTGTCTATCTATCTATCTATCTATCTATCTATCTATCTATCTATCTATCTATCTATCTATCTATCTTTATCTGTCTGTCTGCCTGCCTCTCTGTCTGTCTATCTATCTATCTATCTACAGCCTGCCACAAGAAAACTAGAACCTTCAATACGTTTGAGTGGATCGTAAGGGGTGCAAAATGTTATTCCATTTTAGCAGTACACTGAGCTACTATATATAAATAATTAACTATTCCTTCAAATGACATCTACCTAGTTAAATCCTTCTGTTACACAAAAATGAAGCATTTATTCATAGAGCGAATTACTCCTTAACCATTTCAATGCCATGATCTCCCTGCATGCTCTAGACAACCCTCACACCTATAGAGGTTTAACACCTTGAGGACCAGAAGGCTGCTCAACGCATACTCTTCTAGTCTTCAAGGGGTTAATGATTCCCACCCAGTAGAATTCGCTTGTCCCAAGTGCATAGGGTGTGTGCCTCTGACTGGCTGTATCCATGGTTAGACGATCTGCACTGTCAGCGAGGACTGGCTATTAGAGATCAGTGAACTTCACCTCTGCATTATAGTGGGGAGGGGGTGGGGTGTGGGACATAGGATAGGGGCAAGACCCCTAACTGTATTGCTGCTTTCATAGACTTGACCTTGTTACTTTAAAGCTGATCCAAAACCAGTATATGCTAGAGGAAGGAACAGATTTCTTCTAGATCAGGGTCTCTCACCAGGTCTTCAACCATCATTAACCTGTTTAACAGAGCAGTAAACTTTTTTCTGCAAAAATATATATTGTAGGGTGTTTCCAGCTGAGTAAAATAAGAGGATTCCCATTGCAGAGAGATGCATATCTCCAGAGTTATTACAGTTTAAACCCCTATTTTTAAAGAAGCAGTGCCCTGGAGTGGTCATGTTCCAATTAGTTATTCTGTTACATTCTAACAGAGAGGAAAGTCAGTGAAATACAGTTTTCCATAAATTGTGATAGAAAGTGCCAAGTCATTTCCTGTCAGTTAGAACTTTCAGGAAGTAAATGCACAGTAAATTCACTTCCTGATTATTTGAACTGTTATACATCCTATATAATAATTAGCTACAGTATCTCATATAAGTGAGTAACCCCATCACATTTTTGTAAATATTTTTATTTTATCTTTCATGTGACAACACTGAAGAAATGACACTCTGCTACAATGTAAAGTAGTGAGTGTACAGCCTGTATAACAGTGTAAATTTGCTGTTCCCCTCAAAACAACTAAACACACAGTCATTAATGTCTAAACCTTGGCAACAAAAGTGAGTACACCTCTAAGTAGAAATGTCCAAATTGGGCCCAATTAGACATTTTCCCTCCCAGGTGTCATGTGACTCGTTAGTGGTACAAGGTCTCAGGTGTGAATGGGTAGCAGGTGTGTTAAATTTGGTGTTATCGGTGTCATACTGGTCACTGGAAGTTCAATATGGCACCTCATGGCAAAGAACTCTCTGAGGATCTGAAAAAAAGAATTGTTGCTCTACATAAAGATGGCCTAGGCTATAAGAAGATTGCCAAGACCCTGAAAACTGAGCTGCAGCACGGTGGGCAAGAACATACAGCGGTTTCACAGGACAGGTTCCCCTCAGAAGAAGCCTTGCCATGGTCGACCAAAGAAGTTGAGTGCACATGCTCAGCGTCATATCCAGAGGTTGTCTTTGGGAAATAGGCGTATGAGTGCTGCCAGCACTGCTGCAGAGGTTGAAGGGGTGGGGGGTCAGCCTAGCAGTGCTCAGACCATACTCTGCACACTGCATCAAATTGGTCTGCATGGCTGTCCTCCCAGATGGAAGCCTCTTCTAAAGATGATGCACAAGAAAGCCCGCAAACAGTTTGCTGAAGACAAGCAGACTAAGGACATGGATTACTGGAACCATGTCCTGTGGTCCGATGAGACCAAGATAAACTCTTTTGGTTCAGATGGTGTCAAGCGTGTGTGTCAGCAGCCAGGTGAGGAGTACAAAGACAAGTGTGTCTTGCCTACAGTCAAGCATGGTGGTGGGAGTGTCATGGTTTGGGCCTGCATGAGTGCTGCCGGCACTGTGGAGCTACAGTTCATTGAGGGAACCATGAATGCCAACATGTACTGTGACATACTGTAGCAGAGCAGGATCCCCTCCCTTCGGAGGAGTATTCCAAAATGATAACGACCCCAAACACACCACCATGACGACCACTGCCTTGCTAAAGAAGCTGAGGGTAAAGGTGATGAACTGGCCAAGCATGTCTCCAGACCTAAACCCTATTGAGCATCTGAGGGGCATCATCAAACAGAAGGTGGGGGAGTGCAAGGTCTCTAACATCCACCAGCTCCATGATGTCATCATGGAGGAGTGGAAGAGGAAGTGGCAACCTGTGAATCTCTGGTGAACGCCATGCCCAAGAGGGTTAAGGCAGTGCTGGAAAATAATGGTGGCCACACAAAATATTGACACTTTGGGCCCAATTTGGACATTTCCACTTAGGGGTGTACTCACTTTTGTTGCCAAGGTTTAGACATTAATGGCTGTGTGTTGAGTATTTTGAGGGGGGCAGTAAATTTACACTGTTATACAGGCTGTACACTCACTACTTTACATTGTAGCAGAGTGTCATTTCTTCAGTGTTGTCACATGAAAGATAAAATAAAAATATTTACAAAAATGTGAGGGTTGTACTCACTTATGTGAGATACTGTATCTGCTCTTGCCCCTTTTTCTCCAACAGGCTACAAAAAAAGCTGCTTGCAATTTAAATTAGTTATTGCCACCATTACTCATAATCTTTTCAAACTGAGAGGCACTCAGTGTGAATGACCAACACACAACCTTCAGTGTAAGTTCAAATCTAGAGCATCACTGGCAGAATGGAACCCACAACCTATAATGCACTGCACCTTCTTGACAGCTTCACAGCAGATTATAGCACAAAGGCAGACATATACTTTTAAGTAGAGGAAATGTGAGGGAAGCACATTAATTTGTTAGCCTTAGAGCAGTTTAAAAGCTCATGCTGAAAAAAGCACCAGGGCTACATCATGGGGCACCCTGGCTACAGCGTACCACTACACAGTGATTCTTATTCATGTAGCTAAAGAGGTGTATCTCTGGAGCAAACCAACTGCACAGTAGGGTGAACTGAAAATTCTCGTTAATTTAAACAGGTTTTTTAACTCATCAAATGTAGGAGAGGCCTCCAGTGCATTGCAGTAGTAATCAGTCATGTCTGTCCTGATGGAGCTGTTGGAAGGGACAGTGGGCCTGATGTGCTAAGTAAAACTGATGCTATTCTAGAGTGATTTTGGAGCAAACAAACTGCACCACAGGACACAAATAAATCCCACCATTCACATTGATCTGAATGGAGCTTTTAACCCCTTGAATGTGATAAAAATCTTGAACACATTGCTCAAAAGTTATTTTTACTTGTCTCTTACAGTGCAGTTGGTTTCTCCAATTTATTGGTACATCAGCTTTAGTGAGGTTGATGTACTTTGAAACTGGAGTAAACCAACTGCACCATGATGTAAATGTATGTATGCATGTATCTTTATTTATATAGCGCCATACATGTACATAGCGCTTAACAAAATTTGAAATAATATAAAACAAATCTACAGAATTGGGTTAAGAGCATTAAGCTTAAGTGCCATCATTGCATTATTTGTGGGGGAACGTGAATCATAGACTGGGAAAGGGACCCTGCCCCTAGGAGCTTATAATCTAATTAGAATTCATGATGTCAAACAGAGACAGTGGGATGATTATAAGTACAGGTACAAGGTGTGGTGAAAGCAGTGCAGAAGGATTCTGCTGTGACTGTCAGTGGCAAGAGGAGGACATTGCTATTGAGATGCCTCCCTGAGCAGGTGAGTTTTGAGGAGATACTTGAAAATGAAGAGTGAGGATGACTGGCGAATGGTGATGGGGAGGGCATTCCAGAGTCGAGGGGCAGCCAGTGAGAAAGCTTATAGTCGAGAGATGGCTCGAGTTGTGTAGGGAGAGGACAGGAAAAACCCTTGAGAAAACCTTAGGGGACGGGAAGGGGTGCAACGGGAGATAAGAGCAGAAATGTAAGAAGGTGTTTAAGAACAGAGAGACTTACAGGAGTGGAGGAGAATCTTGTAAGAAATACGATACTTCATAGGTAGCCAATTGAGGGATTTCAGGAGGAGATAAGAGGGAAGGTATCTGGTATCATTGTAAATCAATGGAAATGTGTTATAATGTTATTTACCCCCCCCCCCCCGTAGTGTAGTTGGTTTACTTCAGAATTGCACCTATTTAGCCTGATGTATAAGGCCCTGTGTTGGTTCCACTGGGCAATTCAATTAGCTTTAGCTCAAGCATCAGTAGAGCATCCTTACTTACACTGTATAAAAGCCGATAAGATATCACAATTTGCTACAGTGGGGGTTACTACAACTACAACTGCACATTAACACTTTAAGGACAAGATGAGTGTGCAACCCATTGTGACGCATTGCATTGCACACCCTGCTGGTCTTTAAAGGGTTAATATTTTCCAGTCGCCAATACATTGTGAAACCTCTCTAGCATCCAAGGTGTAAAACTAATAAAAACATACCTGTGTGTTTATTTCTATTTAATTTTTCTCAGAATTGTAAATCTGATTTAATTTTCTACATTATTATACCAATATAATCACCTCTATGTGATTTGAAGCAGTTGCCACTTAGACCTGTATTTAAGCTGAAATATTAGTGCTGGGTCGGTTGTGTGTAACAAAATGAATAATATAATTGTTCTGTGCAGGGTGCTTCAGTGAAGGCAGCTTGTTAAAGGAGCAGTTAACTTTTTTAATAAAAACCTATATATTCTAGAGCTTTTCTTGCTGAGTAAAATAAGGTCACTCCCACTGCTGTTAGTTATTTTATTAAAATATTATAAAAGTAAAAAATAATCAAGAAGTGAGTTTACTGTGTTTTTTACCTGTTGTTCTAAATGACAGGAAGTGACTTAGCAGTTTCTATCACATTCTATGGAGAACTGTAAGTCACTGACTTTCCTCTCCATTAGAAAGTAAGAGGATAACTAATTAGAATTTGACCACCAGATGGCACTGCTAATGTAAAAAAACACAGCGTTAAACAGTAAAAATTCTGGATATATGCATCTCTCAGCAGTAAGAGTACCATTTTACTCAACAGGAAACACCCTACAAAATATATTTTTTCATAAAAAAAGTTTACTGCTCCTTTAAGAAATAACATGACAGCTTTAACCATATGAATGCTGGGGGGGGGGGGGGGGGTGAGCAACGCATTGCGTTGCTTGCCCCTCTGGAACTCAAAGGGTTCATTTTAATTCCTTTAATTCTATACATGTCTTTCTCTAATATCCAAGTGGTTAAAATAATAACAAAATATATTAAAATATGCAGAATAATATAAATAACACATTGCAGAATACAAAGAATCTTGACTTAATGCTTAAAGCGATAGTAATCTTTTTGACATTTCATATTTTGCTCTGTAACTGTAGACACTTACATGATAGCTATGCCAATTGAGATCCCATAGTTTAAATCTCTGATATTTTCTCCATTTGTCCTACAGATCTCTGTGATTAGTAGGGCTGAGTGATATTAGCACTTCACTTGGTGCTTCTGGGAAAGGAAGCAACATCACTTTCCTCTCCATCCGCAAATTCACAGGTAATAAGCTTCAGTGGAGTAGACAGAAATCTCCCAGATGCACAGTGTGAAGCACTGATGTCATCCAGCCCTGCTGATCACTGAGTTTTGCAGAGCAAAAAAAAAAAGAGAGGGAAAGACAAATTTGTAAACTATGGGAACTCCATTCCCATAGCTGTCTGGTACCTGCCTGCATTTAAAAACCCTTTACTGCCTCTTTAACGAAAGATGTATAAGATACTTACATTTTACAAGTCATGAAATTGAATCAATAAATTGTACAGCAATTGTTATTCCCATCTGACAAATATCAAAACACAGGGCTGAATTCTATTATCTGTTAAAAATTTTGTATCATTGGTTTTAGTTCTGATTTCCATATGCACTATAAACACACTATTTGAAATTAAATCCAATGATAACCTTTTTCCTCGATAAAATAATCCAGTCCACACTATTTTAGACACATGCACATCATCTTTATTCTTTACTCATACACGCTAATGTACGAAGTATTGCACAGGGCAAAGACACAGGGCTAACACTGAGGTTTAAAGGGATAGTAATACTTCGTTTTAACTTTATTTTATTTTGTAGGCATTGAAAAAACATGAAGAATGATATAAGTCTTATCTCTCAAACCTTTCTGGTGTAAGAGATATTCACAAACAAAGTATCCCCCCCCTGTTCAACCAGATTAGAAGGGAGGTGCCCAGGTAGACTGCAGAGAGGGACAATCTTCAATTAAGATAAGGGAAAAAGCTGAAAAACTTGTCAAGGGGGGAAGGGCTTTCATTGTTTTCATACAAAGAAAATTGTCCCCTTCTGTTATCTGTCCTGTCATACAACCTGATCCACATCTGAGAAGAGATGGCTTACACTAGGTAAAAGGGGCGGGGAGGGGAACTTTGCTTGTGAATATCTCATAAACCATAAAGGATTGAGAGATAAGACTTATATCATTCTTCATGTTTTTTTAATGCCTACAAAATAAAATAAAGTTAAAACGAAGTATTACTATCCCTTTAACATAACAATCATACTGCATTTTATTAGAATTAGCTGCAGGAATGTTGATATACTAAAGCTGCCTTAAAAGGATAGTAATGTCTAAAATAAAGTAGATCTCCGAGTCTTCACTATGGTAAGCATTATAATTTGCGCTATGTTTTACAACTTACTTTGCTGTCGTTTTAAAGATATTCAATATAAAATGATCCCCCTCCCAACCCTTCTGGCCGCCTCCCTTTGGAGCTGCAATCTGGTCGTTGGACTGAACGGACGCAGCGAGGGACACACTTAAGTTAGAAAGTATAAGGAAAACCCTCCCCCCCCCTTGATGAAGGAGGGCAGGAGTTTCCTTTGCTTACTGAAATTTGTCCCTTTGCTGATCTCCATCAGGACCATGCTTACATGAGCGTGATGTGGCCAGAAGGGTTGGGAGAAGAATCTTCTTTTTACATTGTATATATTTAAAACTACAGCATATTAAGTAATTAAACATAGAGCAACTTTTTATGCTTACCATAGTGGAGAGTCAGAGATCTACTTTATTTTAGACATTACTATCCCTTTAAAATAGAAGTAATATCTTTTCATAATCCCCAACATATTATGCAATTTTTTTAAAAATCAATAAATAAAGATATATTTATTTTTCTTTTGTTATTTTAGACAAATTGGCTAGTATTGGCCAACATGCCATCCCGATACTAAAATTCTACTCTGGATCCTACCTGTCACTCCCTTCTCCTGTCTCATACATATTTTAGCATCTGAGGAGAGGGGTCCATAAGATTCCTGTCTCCAGTTTCCAGACAATCCAGATGTTTTTATTTTAAACCATTTATCTTTACCATTAATACTCAAAAAGTTTAAAATATGCATAGTAATATCATTTTAATTGGACTAAGTGTAGGATTTACATCCCAGACTACCCTAGGCAAGGCACACTAGGTGAAATCAGCTCCACCCATGGCCACACCTCCAAAAATTTTAATGGCCCTGCCCCCAGTTCCATCCACTGTTTCTGGGCACAGAAAATACTCCTGGTCCATAAAAAGCAAGGACAACATTGTTTTTTTACCCCTTGCTTGCTAGCATCCAAGTGGTTAAATAATAGCCTGTAAAGGGGTACAAAACTAGTGCAAGGACATTGCCACTGCACTGGCCACACCCACAATTCAGAATGTGACTGTCTTCAGCACAGCTGAGGAGCCCCTCAAAATGAGGAGCTATAAGTAGTTGACTACTCTGCCTATTGGGAAATAAGGCCCTGACTGGATTGAACCCCCTCTACCCAGTTATTAAAATACGTATGATGGAGAATGAGGGAGCGGTAGGTGGCAGGGAGAATGGTATGAAATATTAGTGTCTGGAACTCAGGTGTGCTCTGACAGGACTTCATAAAATATATGGACATTTCTAAAAGCTCTTTGAAAGTAACTGAGTTGTCATGTCAGTTCCCCTTTGTAATAGAAAAATCATTGTTTCATTTGAACTGATGTACTAAAATAATTGGATTAATTATGGAGCAAGTCAGCTGCATCAAAGAGGACAAATACAAAATCCCACTGATATAGATGATGTTTTTAAGCACTTAAAGCGCAACTTTCACCTTGTATAAAGTCACCCTCCGATAACTCCAATAACTAGCTTCATAATAGTTCTATTAGCTCTCAGAAGTGCCCGATTCTGAAGTAATCCTTAATCTTCGGAGACCGGAAGCCAGACATCAGTGCAGACATCTTGTCTTAGAGACGTCTATATGCCTGCGCTGTCAGTCCCAGTCTCCTCTAGGAGGCATTGCACTGTGCCGAAAGGCACCAGAAGGGACTGATGGCGCAGGAGCGCAGATGGCACTAACCTGGCCGTCAGTCTCCGAAGATTAAGGATTACTTTAGAATCGGGTACTTCTGAGATCTAATAGAGCTATTATGAAGCTAGTCTCCATATGCCTAATTATTGAAGGAGGACTTTATACAACGTGAAAGTTCCGCTTTAAATGCTAGAGTGGGCTCTAACAGACTATGAAGGAATGTGTTAGAACTCTCTCTACCATTCAAGGTGTTAAAAGCCCCTTTAAATGAATGGGAGCTTTGGGAATATTTATTTGTTCCCTCTAGTGCAGGTGCTTTACCACATGATTACTTCAGTTTGCTTAATACATCAGCCTCACTGGGACAAATGTACCACACTGATTCCATGCAAAAACAGGCACAGTAATTGGGGTTCTTTCATAACCCCTGCCTATCGTCAGTTTAGGAAGATATGAGCTCCCAGAATCCTCCCCTTATGACCAGTGTGGAAAGCACAGGATTATAAGGCACTCATTTGGTGTTTTGGGGTATTCTTTTCCTCTACATCTTGTTTCGGTCACTCTTCTAAGCCAGGCCTGCACAGGGAAATACCATACACATATACTGTTTCCTCTACACATTGCTTAGGTTAATCCACTAATCAAGGCATTGAGGAAATGGCGTACATGTACATCATTTCTCTGTGCATGCTAAGGGGCTGACAGGCAGGGCTTGCCGGAATTAAATTTCTACAGTTGTGGAGTCTACCAGTATGCACCACAGCAATCATGCTCTGTGCATACCCTTAATCTAGCCACTGTTGTCTGAGACAAGGGATGGGATTCACTTCAAAAGCAAAACATGTAAAAATGGGCACTTCCTGCCTTACACTGGAATTCCTGTGAAAAGTGCAGTTTTTTTTTTATTTGCATCAAATAACTGATAATACTGTAATTTTCCCACACATGAAGAGTTTATACTCGTAAGTATAAAAGGGGAATTAATTAAAAGCGCCCATTGGACATTCTTACACGGCAGTGGTTTTTGACAGTGCAGTTAAAGGGACAGTAATATCTTTAAAAAAATGCAGCTCCGATTGATCCTCCTATAAAGTGGGCCATGTAACACTCTCTTTCAATAATTTCTGTTTAGTAGTTCAACAGTAATGCAATGCTAAAAGATCCCCCACCCTCCCCTTTCACTGATGTCACACTATCTCTTTCAGCCGGCCGGATGGAGTGCAGTGAGGGACAATCTTCACTCAGCATAAGGAAAATCCTGCCCTTCATCATCAAGGGGGTAGGGTTTTGCTTATATTCAGTGGATAAAGTTTGTCCCTCGCTGCCCACTGTCCGGTCCTAGGACCAGATTCCAAATCTGAAGGGAGGCATCATACAGGCGGTAAAGGGGGTGGGAGGGGGATACTTTAGCATGGTTGCATAGCATAGATGTGCATCCATTATATGTGTGCAACATAGTGAAGATGTGAGTGACATTTTGACTCAGGTGACATATATAAGGCGACATGTTGTGCAAGGCGATATATAGAATGCATGATTGTTTGGCAAGTGACATTGTTTATGTGTGATTTGTAAGCTGGCGACCAAAGAAATTTTGACATGCGCGATAAACGTGCAACATTTTAAAAGGATACCCTTTAGCATTGAATTACTGTTGAACTACTAAACGAAAAATATTGAAACACAGCGTTACATGGCCAGCTTTATAGGAGGATCAAATGGAATATTACTATCCTTTTAATAGAATACCAAACTGTGCTGTCAAAACCATCATAAGTTTTTAAAAATAATGTTGGCAATAGAATCGAGCTCATAGTCATCGCTTTTGTCTCTGACATGTGCTTAACCTTACGGCTTGTTTACAGCAGATCTTATAGTCTTTCTCTTTTTAAATGTATATTAAAAGTTATGTTTTAAGGATCATTTTCCCTGGTTGATATCCTAAGAGAGTGGAAATCAATAAGAACATATGGTCAGTGCTTCAGGGATATCTATCCTCTTTTAGCTTTACAAAATTAATAAATCTGTGCAAGATTCTGTAAACTCAGATGAAGATCTGACACATCCAAGCAGGGGAGGGCTGGTCTGGGGGGCAGGGGGGCAATTGCCCCCTGGGCCAGTCATATGTCTGGGCTGGTGGGCCACTCCCGCTTGTTGCTGCAAATGTAGCTACACTAGTGATACCACAGAGCTTACAATTGAAATGGAGCTACAATTCAAGTGAAGCTACACTAGTAACATAACCAGTTTCTCTTGTAAGTTCTATGGCATCACTTGTGTAGCTTTACTTAAATTGTAAGCTCTGTAGTTGCACCAGTGTAACCCCATTTCAATTGTAAGCTTCATGGTATTGCCTTACTTCACAACACTAACCCTTTGAGTGCCAGAAGGGTATACCCCTCTGTCACTCAAAGGGTTAATGGCAATTTTAAAATTTAATAAAAGGGGGTGGGCTGGGACAGTGGGCTGGAATGATAGTAGAATTGGGCATCTTGATTGTAGTTGCCCTCCAGGCCACAAGTTGCCAGCCCTCCCCTGCATCCAAGCCAACTGTCACAATCTCTACTCACTGATAGTTTTGTCTTTGCTTTTTCCCAATTCACCGAGCTTTGTTTGCTATATTGATTTGTTTGATGTATAATGTTTTGATAATTTAAGTGTGCTAAGCATACTTGATTGATGCTTTGTGCACTTGATTAGTTCATTCAGCTGTGGATCAATCAAGTTTTTTGCATGCTTGATTGATCCAAATAAAATAACCTAAAAAGTGGCCCTTGTCCTATGCTCTTTTGAGGATCATTATCACTGTTTATTTCTTTAATTATTTTTTTTAGACTGATCAAGTAAGCAGCACATGCAGGTTACACAAATATGACGTACACAGACCAAAGTTGGCTTTGTGCATGCTCATATTATTTTGTGTGAAAAATCCATACTGTGCAATGCCATAACTTTTAAACAAAATATTTTATGGACAGGGCCACAAAAGTGGGCAGTATCACATTATAGTTAATATATACAAGGCTACTTATAAACTTAATGGAATCATGCTGGAGAGAGACCTCGGTATCCTTCTCAACTACAAACTTGGAAACTGTGACCAGTGTCAAACAGCAGTAGCAAAGGCAAACAAAATCCTGTCTTGCATAAAAAGAGGTATTGATGCAAGAGTGGATAACATTATTTTGCCATTATACAAATCATTGGTAAGACCTCACCTTGAGTATGCAGTGCAGTTTTGGGCACCAATTCGGAAAAAGGATATACTAGAACTAGAGAGGGTACAGCAAAGAGCAACAAAATTAATTAAGGGAATGGAGGACTTGACGTATGAGGAACAACTAGACAAACTTGGTTTATTTACTCTAGAGAAAAGATGACTAAGAGGAGACCTTATAACATTGTACAAATATATGAGAGGTCCATACAAGGATCTCTACAGTGAACTATTTATTCCAAGGCCTGATCAGGTGACCAGGGGATACCCCTTGAGATTAGAGGAAAGGAGGTTTAGACTTCAGCAGAGGAAGGTTTTTTTTACAGTGAGGTCTGTTAAATTGTGGAATTCCTTGCCCAAGGAGGTGGTTATGGCAGATACAATGGATACATTCAAGAGAAGATTAGATACATTTATTTCCAAAGGGAACATACAGAGTTATACTGTTTATTAGCAGGCAGATCAAGAAGGTCTGATAAAGACTAACTTATTTGGTAGCAGGAAAGCTATAACATTACTGGGGTATGAGGAGAAGGTTGCAATTGATAACTTATCATTGATTTTATCTAGAAATTTCCCGATAGATGTTAATGGTAATCTGTTCTTTTCTATCTCCTTTTATTCTTCAATTAGTTTATAGTAAATCTATAGACTTGCAATGTTCCTATTATCTCGTAACACTGACTTGACATTTTATGATGGCACAAAAACTTATAGTGGGAAACTGTTCATTTCAATATAGAACGCATAGGCATAAGCTAACAAAGTTCTCATGGAATTTTCATTGGGGCAGTGAAAAGGTGAAAATTCAATGCATTTTATACACATGGGAATTTCAGCTGAAAAAAAAGAAATTGTGTTTCCTCCATGAAAATTTTAGCAAAAAGATAAAAAAAGGACTTTTCATCCATTCCTGAGAAGAATAGGTCTCTGCTCACTAACGCTTACTACCTATACAATATTTAAGTGTCAGAGAGGTATTAAACACATTCCATTGCAACACTCAAAGGGTTAATTCATTCAAAATCTTCATACACAAAAATGTATATGTAACAGTGATACCAAGTTCAAATCTGTGCTGAACAATCTATTATTGACTGAATTCAGTTCATAGATGACAACTGAAAGGCTTCCCTGCCAGTCTATCTGTGATCTCTATCTGTGTACTGTCTCAGCTCCTGTGTCATTTAAATAAATGTTTTGTTTTAGTTTTTATTTGAAGTGCTAGAGACTTGCCGCTGAGCAGAGCCTCTGAGTCATCTGGGATTAAACAGATAGAAGACTTTGTTTATCCCAGTTACTACAGCTTTAAAGTCCAATAAAAATAAAGCACACATCCCTCCTCATGAGGGTGCAGAAATGCAAAGTGAGCGCTCAGCCCCTTTTCTCTCTCTTGGTGGCATTAGAAAGTGTAAAAGCTTTGAATACCAATTGCTTGAACTGGACATATGTGAATCTCTTCTAATCCTACTAATCCTGTCCCCAAGTACTTCTTTGTATATGGAAGCAGCACACATAGATCTAAGTAAAAGTGGCCATAATCCTGGAAATGTGGAAAAATGTCTCAGTGTGAGAGTTGGGAGAGGGTAAAGCTCTCTGACAGAGGGACCTGCTGGATAATCCATTGTATTTAGGGGGATTCAAGGGGGAGACCTGACGGAGCCCTCTCACCTCCCCTGAGCGGCTAGAAGGAAAGGAAACCCACCCAGCAGGAAAACTCCCCCTCAAACAGCTATAGCACACATGAGCAAACCCACATAACCCATGTAACATCTCCTAATGCTGGGAAATTCAACCACTGGCAGATTTCAGTGGGGAGAGCTCAGCAGGTCTGCTGCTAATGGGCTCATTTCATTATTAATTCCTGTCCAGACTTCAGTCAATGGCATGGAGAGATGTCAGACATAACATCCCCTCCTGGCAAATTGTGCATTGCATGAACACTAAATCATCCAGAAATCCCAGTTTTATTATTATATCAAATATTTTAACATACGTCACTCATCATAATGGCTATCAGTTAGTAATATAGGTCAGTGTCTGCAGTTTGCTGTGTTGGGCCTATATTCCTAGTAGCCTTATTTCTGACAAAATTAATCAGTTATAAAAAAAGACAATCAATGTCAGGTTTGACAGGGTTTTACCCTTTGGAGACATCAGTTCTCAAGGCACTGGTGACCTCACCAGCAGTCAAGAAGGTAGAAAGCTCAGTTGAAATCAGTGGTCATTTTTATTTGTTCCCCATGGTGCAGTTGGTTTGCTCCAGAATTGCTCCACCCTTCTTTGTGCATATGTCCCTTAAACCCTCTCTCACTGATATAACGGAAATATATGAAACTCTGTAGTCAGAGGACTGGACTTAAATCCTGACAACTTAGCCTTTTTAATTCCCCTCTTGTTATATACATGTTAAAGTCACACTAAGATACCCTTAGGCTGTTTTACACAGAATTAAAATGTACCATTAAATCAATGGTTTTCATCAAATTAAACTTTATGTTTTGGTGGCACAAGCTGGAACTAATTTTTTGCAGGTTCTAGTCAAGGCCAAAATGATTGCTCGCTGTACCTAATAGAAATGCCCCGCAATGTGTAAGCTCTGCTTAGATTCAGTTACAGCAAAGCGTGTAATATTGGCATAGCATGTACAGGGTCGGATTTGCCATTAGGCAAAGTAGGCACCTGCCTACAGGCGCACGCCAAAGAGGGGCGCCTGCCATTTGTATTTTTTTTGTTTTGTTTCTAAACAGCTCCCCTCTCCCTATCAGCCGTGGCGTGGGCAGTCTCTACTGTGCATGACTGCACCGCGGCTGTTGCTGGATGGCACTGTGACCTTTGTACACAGGCTCTTCAACTAGTAACTATATATTTAGGGATATGTACCTTTCATTAAACCCTTGACATGATCTATTAAATTTTATGGGTACCCTGAGAATCTCAGACTATTAGGGTTGCCTTGAGCAAAAACTATTGAGAACCATTGTTTTACTGTCAAGTTCTTCTAACCTGGTGATGTCAGCTACTAAGTTCCCACCTATCCCTTCAGCTCATTCAGATCTTGCAATTTCCAGTTATAGGGTTTGCTTTTGATCATCCCTAGGAGATTTATAAGAAAAGCAAACACTGAATTTAGAGGTCCAAGAGAATTTCAGATAATGGTGAGAATATAAAAACAAACTGCACATTTTTAAGGTTTGCAAGGCCACTTAGGAGTCTAAGGGATAAGCTACCAAATCTTATATTTATTAATAAAAGCTTTTTTTCTTCAGTTAGGGAAAACTACACTTTAAAAGTTACATTTAAATCACTAGAAATAAGGCGAGTTGTTATTTTCCCAAAAGAACTGGCTTGGCCCAGCGTGACACACTACCAGTGCACTGCATAGTCTGACTGCAGAAAGCGTACAAGATGGAGCATTAAGCATGAGATCTGGGACTTTAGTCTACTTAGCAAGTACATAGCAATTTCCCTGATTATAATATTTGTCATGTATGGTGCAGTTGCTGTGTTCCAAAAGTACTTCATTTCTCCTTGGTGCTACTTAGTCTCATTGCAGTGAATGTACTACTGCGAATCCCCTGTAACTGCCTAACATCAATTTACTAAGCTACCAATGCCAACAAATACTCCCCTTAAAGGAATAGTAATGTTTCATAATAAAAGCAGCTCCAATAAATCTTCATAGTATTTGGGCTATGGAGAGTGTTATTTCAGTACTGTCAGAGTTGTAGTTCAAGAGTGATTGATTGATAAAGTATCCCCCTCCCTCCCCTTTTACTGATGTAACACTGCTCAGCTCAGAGCAGCAGGGTGGTATCCAAGTGGATTGCAGAGAAGGACAATCTTCAATTAACAATATGGAAAAACCTGAAAAACCTGTCAATGGGGGCAGGGCTTTCATTGTTCTCACAGTAAGAAGATTGTCCCTTGCTGTGATCTGTCTGGTCAAGAGACCAGATTCCACATCTGAGATGAGCAGTGTTACACTAGGTAAAAGGGGCGGGAGGGGGATATTTTATCACTTAATTAGTCTTGAACTACAACACTGACAGAATTGAAATAACACTCTCTATGGCTCAAATACTATGAAGATTAATTTGAGCTGCTGTATTTGTGAAGCATCACTAAAGCTGCTAGCACCAAAGGGAGGGTACAATGGGACAGTCTATGGGTAAACTGGGGTAATTCTTTCCTCTATGCCTTGTTTAACCATTACAGTGCCTTGCAATATGCTGCATAGCACTCTGGCATTCAAAGAGCTAGCTCTACGTATGAAACAAGAACTAAAGGCATAAATTCTGTTAGATTTAAATTGAGGATTTAACCCCTTGAATGCTAGCTTCATTGTTTTGCAGTTCATTCGAAACTCCTCTAAATTTGGAAGATATGAAAATCTCATCACCCATTTTTTCCTATAGCTCCACATTCTGGAAATAGTTGTGCACAGTAACTTAGGCATATAAAGACAAGCAACTCCTCATTTGATGTGGTTAGTTGTCTACTTTCAAAATGTTATGCTTTATCTACCTTTACTTCATTTCTCTTGTTGTAAAAACCATTTTAGTGCAGGCAAGTTATAGTTGAAAAATGTATGAAAAATGATAGATTGTAGTTGATCTAGTTTTGTGCTTCTGGTACCCCCTACAGTATATCAAGTAATACTAACGATGTAGAATATTTCTTGGATGAGTAGTAGCTAAAGGTTACAGTCATAAATTTCATTAATATTAACATTACACATTTTTCACAGGTTGGTAGCAGGTACTTAATACAGTAGTAGTATCTTTGAAGTAGTAGAAATGTAGAAAAAAAGGTATTTTTCCTATAGCACTAACTTATGGAAATGTGTGCGCACTCCAGCTTAAGATTGGAAAAGCAGGCGACCTCTCATTTAATGTGAGTGAATGTCTACTTTCCAGATTGGTATACCTTGCATGCCTTTCCGTCCTATCTCTAATGATTATGACCATTCTAGTACAGGAAGCCATTTTAAAAAAAGAAAATAGGTAGGTGTAGTTTTGTACTTTTGATACCCCCTACAGTATGTGAACTCATACTGAATGAGGTGCCATTTTTCTCATAAGAGCAATGGCTAATAAGTACATTTGGAAATTCCATAGTTTTTCAAAGATTTCAGTACATTTGAAGGGGTGGAAATGTAAAAAAATCAATTCGTTTCCTTTAGTGCCACCTTCTGGAAACATTTGTGTGCCCCAGGCTAAGGATAGAAAGGCAAGTGGACCCTCATTTGATGTGGCAGGTTATCTTCTGCTTTGTCTACCTTTTCTGCACTTTTGTAGCTGTTATAAGAGTTTTAATACATGCAAGTCATGCTTGAAAAAATTCAAGAAAAATCATGCATGAAAAATCAAGCATGTAGTGCTTCTGTATCCCCCTAGGATATGTCAACTCATACCAATGAGGTGCCATTTATCTCCTAAGATCAGTAACTAATTAATACAGTTAGAAATACCATCGTTTTCAAAGAGTTCAGTACATTTGAAGGGGTGGAAATGTAAAAAATTCAATTTATTTCCTTTAGCGCACATTCTGAAAACATTTGTGCACATCAGACTTGGGGTAGGAAGGCAAGTGGCCCCTCATGTGATGCGGCAGGTTATCTTCTTTCCAAAATGGTATGCTTTGCCTATATTTTCTTCACTTCTGTAGCTGTTATAACAGTTTAAATACAGGCAATTCATGTTTGAAAAAATTCAAGAAAAATCAGAGGTTGTAGTTCTAGCATCCCCTACAGTAAGTCAGCTCATACCAATGATGTGCCATTTTTTTCTTAAGAGCAGTAACTAATGAATACATTTGGAAATGCCATAGTTTTGAAAGATTTCCGTACAGTTGAAGGGATGGAGAGATAAAAATATGCATTTTTTTTCCTTTAGAGCCAACTTCTGAAAAAATGTGTGCAAACCAGACTAGTCGTAGAAAGGCAAATGGCACCTCATTTAATGCGACAGGTTATCTTTCCAAAATGGAATGCTTTGTCTGCCTTTTCTTCACTTCTGTAGCTGTTATAACAATTTTGGTACAGGCAAGTCATGTTTGAAAAACATAGAACATAGAAACATATAATCTGTTGGCAGATAAGAACCATTCAGCCCATCTAATCTGCCCATTTTCCTACTGTAAAAACCGCAAACCTTTTTTGGTCCTTGGTCTTTTCTTATGTTAAGGACATGTAATAACTTCTACCACTTCTGCTGGTAGTCTATTCCACTTATCTACTACCCTCTTGATGAAGTAAAACTTTCTTACATTATGTCTAAACTTGTGTCCCTCTAGTTTTAGACTATGGTCTCTTGTCCTAACATTTTTACTCCTTTGAAATGTACTTCCATCCTGCACCTCGTTGAATCCCTTCATGTATTTGAATGTTTCTATCATATCCCATCTCTCTCTTCTCTCCTCCAAGCCATATATGTTCAGATCCTTTAGTCTATCCTGATATGTCTTTTACAGTAAACCAGTCACCATTTTAGTAGCCCTTCCCTGAATTTTCTCTAGAGTATCTATATCCTTCTGGAGATGGGGTCTCCAGTACTTTACACAATACTCTAGGTGAGGTCTAACTAGAGATCTGTAGAGTGGCATGACCACTACCCTTTTTCTGCTACTAATGCCCCTAGCTATAGAAACATAGAAGAAAACTCAGAAGTTGTAGTGTTGTGCTTCTGGCACTCCCTATAGTATGTCAACTCATTCCAATGAAGTGCCATTTATCTTGTAAGATCAGTAACTAATAAATATATTTGGAAATTCCATAGTTTTCAAAGATTTCAGTACATTTGAAGGGGTGGAAATGTAAAAAAAATGCACTGAAAGGGTTAAAGAAGGCTGACAGGAAAAGAACTCCCTGAAAGATCCACAGATCTCTCCAGTGTCTTCCCTTGGCCCAAGTGATGTTAAGTGGAAGGATTTTGCTGTATGAAGTCCATTAAATTGACGTCAGGCAGGAATAGGAGCTTAAGCTAGATTCCAGGACATTATTTAGCATGGAATCACCATTGTACCTCCCCCCCACTGAGACTCAAGTACTACCAAGAAGTGAAGTAACTCTAGAGCAAACCAACTGCACCATAGGTAACAAATAAAATTTGCCTAAATTCCTAGCAAAATGGAGATTTTAACCCTATGAGTGCTGGGGGGGGGGGGTTGCACAATACATGGCAAAGCATTGCACAGCCCCCCGACAGTCAAAGGACTAGCGCCTTGAATACTAGAGAAGTCTCCAAATGTATTGCTTTGTAGCATATTTCATAAGCCGAAAATTATTTATGTTAAGACCTGTTAACTATCTAAGTACCAGAGGGTTGTCCAACTATGGGTAGTTATGCACTAAGGAGTGATAAAGTGGAGATAATGTGGAGATGCCTTCTACAGTGATATCACTTATCCAATTCCTATGTTATTCTATGAAGCCAATGCACTAAGATGGAGAAATCTGAGTGCATTGACTCCATGCAATAAACATAGGACTTGGATTGTTTAGCTCACTTTAGAAGTAATCTACAATTTATTATATCACCTCTTTATCATAACTGTGTGCATATCCCCATGGTGTTGTACACCTCTCTTGAACTTTAATGGTTAATATTGAGCCATTTTGGAATTCATATGTTTTCTTAAGATATTTATTTTTGTATGCAAGGAATTTGGACATTTCCATACCAAATGATGATTACTGGGTATCTTTCAAGTCAGTTATTAGATTACATTTAACGGTGAAAAATATTAATTATGACACATTTTCTTCAGTAGACTTTATTCTTTGATTTTGTATTCTGCTTGTATAACATCATTCAGAAAAAACAAGCTTAAAACTAATGTTTTAGCCACAACTTGTGATCTTACTCCTTTTATACATTTCTTTGAAACTTAAAAATTACTGAGTTAAATATTTATATGAACTTGTCCTCATTAACTTACTAATTAGCAAGTTCTTGTTTGATCATGAAGTTCATTAGAAATAGCAGCTGGAACATTGCTTTAGTTTTATACATCAAAATCTACGATAAAAGTTATCTTTACAGTAATTTCAATATATATTTTACTATATTTTTACTGCATGCTTAGTTAACCAGTTGTGTATACAGTATATGACCATACATTTGAAATAGCCAAACATATTTTTGGTCCAGCTCATATTTTGTGAAAGATATTAAAAAATAGTGATAAATATATATGATCTAGATTGGAATAAGAGGGACAATCTTCAATTAAGATAAGGGAAAAACCTGCAAAACTTGTCACGGGGAGCAGGGCTTTCATTGTTCTCATAGGAAGAAGATTGTCCCCTACTGTTATCTGTCTGGTCTATGGACTGCATTCCACATCTGAGAAGAGATAGCTTACACTAGGTAAAAGGGGCAGGAGGGGAAACTTTGCTTGTGAATATCTCTTAAACCATAAAGGTTTGAGAGATAAGACTTATATCATGCTTCATCTTTTTTTAATGCCTACAAAATAAAATAAAGTTAAAACGAAGTATTACTATCCCTTTAAGCTGTACTATAAATTTGTTTTTTGTTTTTATTGTGACAGTACTCAAGGGGGTTTGGTACCAGCAAAAATAATTAAAAAACATATAGTACTTTTCTCCCCTCAAAAAAAAAAACCACACACACACACACACACACACACATATATATATATATATATATATATATATATATATATATATATATATATATAAAATGCATGACAAATTTTTTTCACAAGAAAAATTATTTTTAAGTACACAAACAAACAAACAAACAAAATACTACCCTGCATCTCAGCACAAGTGTAGCATATCTTGCCCTTGTACACATTGCTGGTAACCAGGACTGGATTTCCCAATAGGCAGAAAAGGCAACTGCTTAGAGATCCAAATTATGAGGGTTGCCTCAGCAGTTCTAGCCACACCCACATTCAGACTTGCGGGTGTGGTCAGAGCAATCTCAATGTCTCTGCACCAGTTTTATATGCCTTTGCAGGCTATTATTTAACCAACTGGGTGCTGGAAATATCTCCAAAACATTGCTCTGCAGCAGCCTAGGGGTTAAAGTTTTTTTGTTTTGGCTTGTTATAGGCCAAGGGTATTTTCTGTGACACGAACAGTGGATGGGACTGTGGGCGGGTTCATGTGAAAAGTAAGGGCTTGGTCATGGGAGGAGCTAAGGACACCTCAATTGTTTTACATAGGGGTTCCTGGGATATAATTCCAGACTTGTTGGTAACACTTCATCTGGAAAATGCAGTGTAGTTTTGGGCACCTTAAAAAAGGTATTCATATATTAGAGAGAGAGCAATGAAGATCAACAAAATTAATTAAGGCAATGGAAGAACTGAAGTATGAAGATGGTTTTGTCAAACTTGGTTTATTTACTGCAGGAGAAAGGTGCCTAAAATCTTGTTACATTGTAGAGGTATATATGAGGTCAATATATGGGTTTCTCAAATGAAGTTTCATTCCAAGGCTTGAGCAAACAACTAGGTGCCATACCTTATGATAGAAGAAAAGGTTTCAACTTCAGCAAAGGAAGGAGTTCTTTACAGTAAAGTCTGTTAAATTTTGGAATTCTTTGCCCAGGGATTTGGTGGTGATAGATAAAATAGATACATTTAAGAGAAGATTAGATACATTTCTAGCAGAAAGGGTCATACATAGAGTGTTAATAGCTCAAACAGGAAGTTAAGGTAAATGGACTAACACTCATCTTAGAGTCAGGATTCATTATGTAGTTATCTTTTTCTGGATATACCATGGCAAAGTATGAACTTCATGGATATGTTTTTTTCAGCCTAACTGCCTATGTTAATAGTGTATGACAAGGAATCATGTGACAACTATTTGACAAAGAATTGATGTGACATTATCCCACACAATAAACATTCTTGGCCCTTTGGATGCCAGGGGGCTGCACAGCTCATTGCAAGTGATGGGTTGTGCACCCCTGTGGCGCCTGGAGGGTTAACCCATACATTATATAGACTTAGCCACCTCTTGCTAAAGACTAACATTCACTGGAGCTCTAAAAGGTAATAAATTGTGTATGTGTTTTCTAGTGCACTACAAAGAGACTCTATTGGAGCGTAGGGAATGAATTACAGACAATACTGATAGGGGTGGGCCGATAAGTGTGAAAAATTTATCACGAAAAATTTCCAAAAACATGCAGATTTCTCGCTTTTCCCACAAAAAATTTGTCTTTCTGCCTATGCAAAAATGTCGTCCTTTTCACCTATTTTAACAAATTATCTGTCTATGTTAACACATTTTTCACCTATATTTTCTATAGGTACTACATTTCCAACTGTAATATTACTTCTTCTGAGGGCTGACGTTTAGAAATAAGTGGCTGAAAGTCAAAGTTGTGAGTCCTACTGCAAAATTTGGCTTGAAAAATGTGTTAACATGCAGAATGCATTTGTCCTTTGCCCACAACACTTTCTTGCTTAAGTGACACTGGCACATATTCATGATGATATCAAGTAATAAAAAAATAAAGTACAACCTACAATGTGGTAGATATGTATTTTAGTGGTGGTGCTGGGAGACTGACATGGTGTGATTTGTGTATGTATTTTTACCATTGTCATACTCTAGCCTCCTTCTCAGATTATTGTCACACATTACTTATCGGTCATTGCAGTGGTCCCATCTGTCCTCCACCTCCTCATCTATGTTGCTGTTAATATATTTGCCCTGGCTTTGTCTGTCATGTGTGGTTTCTGCTACTACTATTACTTGAGCTATATGTTGATGTAATTCTACTGCCACTACTACTAGGTGTCAAAGGTGCAGCAATTACAGCAGCAGCACCAGAGGTACGCTTCATTTCTAACACTGTGGATGTTAACCTGTGTTGCTGTTGCTGGGTACTCAAAACAGGTGTGTGTGGCTGAGTGGGACTTGGGCTTTGAAGAGGCAATGATGCTGAGGATGACTGATAGGGTGACTGTGTGCTTTTTGACATCTGTACTTGTCCAGGGTCTGACTTTCCAATGGCTTTCTCAAACAGTTTATAGACAGGCACAGTGCTCCTTAAAAGTGATGGAAGATAGAGACTTTGACTTTCTGCTAACCTTATAGCCCTGTCATCATCCTCATTCTCAACTTCATCTGTATCTGAACAAGAGAAGGATGCTTGCAGGATATATTCTAGATCAGCATCATCATCAGTCATCATTAGGTCATCCTCAGCAGCATCAGCATAACTGACAGTTCTTGCCCTCTACTACCCATATATTCCTCTAAGCTTTTGGAGGTCTCAAACAATTTCTTTTTACTTTTACTATAACAAAATTCACTACTACTTTGAGGACAGGTGTTTTGGTGTCTCACTGTGCAGCAGGCGGTTCAGCTTCTACACCTTCCTCTATTATGCTGTTGCCAGCATCAACACCTGAATGTGACTTGTTGTCGTCTTCAGTGTTCTTCTTATATGGTTCTATATTTCTACTGGCACTGGTGGTGCTGAACCTAGTTTTGCTGGGACTTTAACAAACTGCATCCTCCCTTGGAGTAAAGGGATCATCCTCATTGATTGCACACGCTGCAACAACCATTGCTGCAGTAGGTTTTTGGACTACTACTTTACTCTCATGTCCCTACACTGCTCCACCCCTCCTCCTTCCCCTTGTGCGTTTGCTGGACATTCTTCAACTACACTGTGTTTTTTTACTGTACAGTGCACAACACAACTGATGGAGCTGTATGATGCCTTGCCTAAGCCCAGTCAGCGGTATGTCACTGTCACCTAAGATATTTCGTTTTTTATTCTTTTTTATTTATTTTTTATTTTATTTATTTAATTTTTTAAGTTGTCCACCCTGTTGTCTTATCACAGTCTGTCCAAAAAAATTGTAACTGAACAAGAAAATCAACAATGCATTCCCCAGACTTCCCCACCCAGCAAAGAGACAATAACAGCAAGATCAGCAAGCAAATAGGTTGCTTGTGTCTCACCTGTCAGTCACATGGAATGTTGGAGTATTTGGGAGACAACTTCCTCCCTCCCTTCTTATCCCCTAGAGTGCCCCCAGACTCCTCTAATACAAAGAACAAATGTCCTACCTAAATGACTTCCTAAACTAAGCTTCAATTCCCCTTTATTTGCCTATCTCCTCTAGCTAAAAAACATGCTGCTCTCTCCTCTCTCAAACACAGAATGGCTGCTGTGAGATCCTGACAGCCTTTTATATGGCTGTATAAAACTTTTCTTCCCATTGATTTCAATGGGCGGAAAAGGAGGGAAAAAGTGGAAAAATGTCACTTTTCGCAGGAAATTTTTCGCCATACGGAAAGTGCCATTATTCGCCGATTTCAGTTTGAGGCGAAAATTTCCGCCCATCCCTAAATACTGATAAGAATATTAATTGCCAGTGGAACTTAAATGTTAAGATGATTTGCATGAGTATTTAACCTGTCATGTATTGTGTATTCAGCCTTCATTCTTATAATACCAGAAGAAGAGACCTAAGTTGTCTTGAAAGCTTGCATCATAGAGCCACTCAGCCAATAAAGGTATAATTTTTAATCTTCTAGTCTCCTACTATAAGAAAGCATCCTGGTGCATGGGTTTAGTTACTTATACCCATGCAATTTTGTCAACTGAAAAATGATTTGTTACAAAGTGAAGCTTAAATAACAGGAAACATTTTATTGAAAGGTATAGTAATGTTTCACAAAAAAGTAGCTTCAGTTAATCTTCATAGTATTTGGGCCATGAAGAGTGTTATTTCAATACTGTCATATTTGTAGTTCAAGAGTAATTGAATGATAAAGTATCCCCTCCCACCCCTTATACTGATGTAACACTGCTCACCTCAAAGCAGCAAGACTGTCCGGATGGATCACAGAGAGGGACAATCTTTAGTGAGCATAAGGGAAAACCTGAAAAACATGTCAATGATGGCAGGGTTTTCCTTATGCTCCCCATAAGAGGATGTCTCTTGTTGTGAGCTGTCAGGTCAAGTGACCAGATTCCACATCTGAGGGGAGGCGGCTTACATTAGGTAAAAGGGACGGGAGGGGGATACTTTATCATTCAATTACTTTTGAACTACAACTCTGACAGTACTGAAATAACACTCTCCATGGCCCAAATACTATGAAGATTAATTGGAGCTTCTGTTTTTGTGAAACATTGCTATCCCTTTAAGAAACACTTTAGTCAAGGGTATTATCAAAGCTGGAAGATTTTTCATTACAAAGTTTTTAGAACTCAGATTTTCTTGTTTTTTTTTACATTAAACTGCAATTTTCTTTTGTGGTCACCACTACTGAGAGCCAATGTCAGTGACTCAATCTTTCCCATAGAGTATATTACAAATAATAAATGCCCTTTGGACACTGGTTGGCACTGCTGCAAACAGTCTGAGCTGTAATAACCTGTTCCACATGGAAGGCCAAGCCTATGATTGTAAATGTAAGAAAGTTATACTTAACTGATAGGGTGGTAGATAAGTAGACTAGCCTACCAGCAGAAGTAGTAGGTGTTAATACAGTGAGAGAATTTAACATTGAATGGGATAGGCATAAGGCTATCCTGAACATAAGAGAATACTAAGAACCAAATAAAGTCTGAGGTTTTTACAGTAGGAGAAATTGTCAGACTAGATGAGCCAAATGGTTCTTATCTGCCACCAAATTCTGTTATTCTATGTTTCTATGGAAAGGAGCTTGAGGCAGTTGTTGTAAACTCTGTTCAAGCCCAGAATAGTTAGTAACCTACATGGTTATGTCTGAGTAAGTTGTTGACTCCCAGAGGTTTGTGCCCTTTGCTTTATTTTTCCTCTTCTCAAGGGTGTCCCTCATGTAGTAACAGTAGAGTGGAGTGTTGTTGACCGTGGAATGAGTGCCTTTCAGAGGCATTTGTGACAAGGCATCACCATTACTTTGTTTATCATGGGGGATGTGATAATCAAAAGGCCCCCAGTATTAGGCATATGTTTGTAATTGTGCTTTCATAGTTGCTGAGATCCCCTTAATGGGGCTGAATATAGCAAGCAGGAGCTTGTGATATGTGATTAGCATAAACTTGTAGCCATTCAAATACAAAAGTAAATGTTTGCAGTGCCCAGATGATGGCCAAAGCCTTCTATTTTTATTTTGGTCATAGTTCCATTCGCCCAGAGTAAAGAAATGGGAAAAAAGCTATAAGTTGTTGTGAGCCATCTGACATCAAGTGAGAGAGATCAACTCCCAACCGAGAGATCAGCTCCCAACCCTTGAGATAAGGTATCACCGGCTACAGTCACATGGTTACGCAAATCGTAGTGTACTTGTAGTCAGGATTTTAAATCACCGCTTTTGTAGCTTGGAAAGCCTTGTTACATTCTTCCTTCCACACCTGAGAATTACAGCCTCGTTTGCCTGCTGTGCCCTCTGTGCTGTTTCCTATAAGTGACTGTGGTCCCCTGAACACTTTCCTCAAGTGTTCTTTCCTAAATCAATTAAACCAGGTCTTATCATTAAAAACAGCAGTTTGGTGCACCATGGGGTGTTTGCTTGCATCACTGGGACTAGTTTTTTTTGTAGGTTATACTCTGGAAACGTTCATGTTGTCTCCCATTCTGTTGGCCCCAGACTTGAGTTGTGCTTACAGTTGTGTTGCATCCTTATCTGCCATTTTGATTATGGGAGCAATGTTTAAAGCAGATTACTTAACAACATCTTACTCTGTAAGTAGACATTTTTGGATAGTCGAAATAGTCCACATGAAACTGATCCCTTAAAGCCTGTGTTCCAAAATTAATGTGGGAATCAAACCAAAACATTTAAGGTATTTTCAGTGGCTTGGTTGATGGTAGGCTGTGCCTGTGAACACTATGGCTAGTTGATTGGAAATGTTTTTTGCTGGATGTAGTGGTGCTAGGGGGTGTTTCAGAATCAACTAGGGCAGTTAAAATACGCAAAACTGCTTTCTTTCCGAAATATTGCTGACATGTATGAATGTCTCCAGCTATTCTTGGTACAATGACCATGATTCTTTGCCTTGGTCAAATTGTTTGAGTTTTCTAATTAGTGCCACCTCTATTAAGCGCTCTAACTGTAAATATCTCTTATCTCTAGTTTTTTCATCTTATAAGAATAAGGCACTGCACGGCTTAAAGAGGTTGTAGCTTTTGTATTCTCATTGTCATTGTGATATTTTGACAGTTGTTTAATGATGTGGGGTTGCTATAATCACATACAGATGTAGCCATACTAATTGTATCTATAACATTTTTGTTAAATAATATCAGAGAAAAGTAAGAACTGGAGCACCACTAACTAATTGCATTTAAGCTGCTTATTACTATTTAAAGAATAAAAACAATAATTACAAATAACTTATATTTAACAGGGCACAAACTGACCAATGGTATATCCCAAACGGAAAGTGTATATAACAGTAGGTGAAACTAATTAAAATATACCCTTATTTACAAGCAATTAAAAGAAACATGTTCTTCAGTGATGAGTTGTTCAAAGACTGGATCACATCGGTTTGTATTTAGTCCACTTGATTCTATAATGGTGTGATAATATATGTAATTAAAAATAAATGGAGTGAACCTACATTACATTCCTAAGAAGAATATAAATGTGAAAAAGATTATGTCCAAATAACTATCAAAAGGGGAGTATATGAGAAAAGAAATTAATACTTTTAGATACTCCTCAAGGGTCATAACTCTCATTAAAAGTTATAGACCCTCCATTCTATGAACATGTAGTATTCTCCACTGACCCTGAGGGCACCGGGGGCACGACATGAATATTACCCACCTTGAACCCTAGCACCAGGCAATGACAACACATATGTTATTGTCATCAGTCATGGCAGGAGAGGAGTTGCTTCGCAAACAGCACATTATTGTCATTGTTGGTGACTAACAAAGGTCACAGTGACAGAAGCACTTGATTTTTTTTTCTTGAGGGATGGTTCCACATTTTTAGCATGAACCTCAGGGTGATTATACTGCATGTGCTTTATTCGGGCAGGTGTGCCAAGATGTGACCCCTCCTTCCCCCTCTTGTCACAGAGTATACACATTTCAGTGGACAGAAATTGCACACTCCCTACCCCATCTCCTATATAATAATTCGCTAATTCATGTGTAACGCCACGACATGCGCAGTAGAGACTGCCCGCGACGCAGCTCTATATCAGCCGCGGCGCGGGCAGTCTCCACTGCGCATGACTGCCCCGCCACCGGGTGGCAGTGGCACTGTGGCCCGTATAACGGGCTGTTCAACTAGTAGGAAAATAATCCCACACTCATGTTTCAGGGTGGGAAGAGGTGAAGAAGGACGCTGTTAAATACGCACCTCACTGGAAGCATCTGCAGTGGCTTGTGTGGCTGCTGATGCCTTAAAGCTAGTACTAGGAGTAGGAACCATGTCCAACACCTCCTGTATCATATCACCATCACCACTACTACAACCACTACTAACACTCATGGTCAGGGTGAACATACCAGCCTGCTGATCCTTCTGTGACATTATGTTCAGACTTTGATAACTCAACAGCAGGAAGTAAATCAGCAAACACCATAATGTCACAGCTGGTATTGGTGATACCCATGCCCATCTGCATATGTCTCCCCCAGTCTTCAAGAAAGTTCTTTATTCTTTTTCACTCCCTTACAGTCATCACCACCAACAGTCTCTCCCTCTTCTCCTGGTCGTGAGTGACAAGTGTGACATAGGGCCACCTGATGTTGTGGGGGTGACAACACTATCTGCTGGGCAGAATGGGCTCCTACTACTTTTACTATTACTACAACAACTAACATTGCTGTGGCTTGTGGATTTCTCCACATCAGTACACATCCAACTCCTGTTACTTATATTGTCCAGCAAGTAACAGTACTCAAACTTTATTTTTTTTTATTCTCTTTCTCTCTCAGTCACCTTTGGCTCTGTCTACTACTGGTCTATAACCACGCAGCATGGTGGGAACTTCTGGGATTTATAGTATTGCTGCAGAAATTCTGGTGGCCATAAAAAGAATAGGTGGCAAATGGCAACATTCTCTTCGAAAATCATTGGTGTTTACAAAAAGGCAGATCTTCTATATATTTTGTATATGCAGGAATCCCAGCAGACAAAGCAAAAAAACAGTAAATTGTGAGGTTTTTTTTATGTGGGAATTCCCGCAAAAAAAGAAATGGGATTTTTATCCAGCATTATTCACTAGCAATCAATAGGTTAAAAAGCCCATTCAAATCAACTGGAAGTTTAATGTAATTGTTCCCTGTAGCGCAGTTGGTTTGCTCTACATTTAGTATGTCAATCTCAGTGTATGGGCAGTTCTGTGACTACCAGTGGACATGGGGAAGTTTATGGCAATGGCTACTTAGAATTTAAGCCCAGGGGTAGGAAACCTTTGGACTTGAGCTGTTAGGAACTAGAACTCCCTCATCCCTGACCAGCCAACATCTGGATGATGATAATGGGACTTGTAGTCTCCAACAACTAGAGAGCCAATGGTTGTCTAATACTGCTATAGCATAATAATTTAATCTTAAAGGGTTAGTAATGTCTGCTTATAATGTGATGCTATATGGTAGATAGTAAAAAAATAAATTATCTGGAGCAAGTCCAGTCTCTCAAACTTTTATGGTTTGAGAGATATAACATAATAAAGTTCTCCCCTCCCTCCCATTGCACTGACGTCAACTGTATAGCTGACAGAAGGATATCCTGGTCCTGGGACCAGCCGGCGGCTCTTCAGCAGAGCTGAAATATCACAATCTAAAAACAAATACTTCATTGGAACGGTCTGCAAAGTGTGCTTGCAAACAGGCACACTTTGTAGACGGTTCCAATTAAGTATTTCTGTTTAGATTGCACTATTTTGGCTCTGCTGAAGAGCCGTCTCAAGTTTCACAACTCAAATCTCCTTCTGTCAGCTTTACAGCTGACATCAGTGCAAGGGGAGGAAGTTGGGAACTTTAAAACATTATAGCTCTCAAACCATAAAGGTTTGAGAGACGGAACTTGCTCTAGATAATTTATATTTTAATATTATATTTTAATATCTACAATATAGAATCACATTATAAGTGGACATTACTAACCCTTTAACGCTATCTTTATTATAATCTAACATTGTCTTTAGGATTTCCCTGCTAAGACACAGTTGAGTCAAATTGATTGAGATTCAGACTGACTCCCCTTGCACAAGCAAGAAAATAATTAAGACATGGTCTATTAGGAGTCCAGGAGGAGAGGGTTTGGAACCAGTCTAGAATAAACATTTAATCGATCATGATAAAAGTCTGAATTTACAATGTAATGTCAATTATATATTATTTTTTTAAATAATTTTCATTTTGAGGTCGTAGAAATAATTTATCATTTAACCAGTTTGCTACAAGTAGAGACTAACATTGATGCATTTTATGAAAACACCCTGCATATATTAACCTTTTAAGGACCAGAGGGGTGTACCACAAATTGTTTTTCAATGTGTTGAAAATGGTTAAAGCAGTCATAATGATTCATTAAAAAAAAAGTATATACATTAGTCATATCCCTGCTGAGTAAAACAGGGTCACTCTTACTGTTGAATGATGCTTCATTCTAAAGTTGTCATAGCTCATATTAACCATTTGAGTATCAGAGGGGGTATGCAGAGCATTGTTTCCGAATGATTTGCATACACCTCTGGCACTCAGATTGTTAAACCATATATTGCCACACAGTGCATCTCTTCAGCTGTCATTCATATAAATGAGAGTTAAGAAAAACATTCTGAATTTTTTAGGTGCAATATCACAGTGGCCTGAAATTGTACAGTGGCGCTGTTGCTACACCATCCTATGGAGATTTATGGTCCCAGGACCAGAGCTGTCCATAGGATGGTATAACAACAGCGCCACTGTACAATTTCAGGCCACTGTGATATTGCACCTAAAAAATTCAACTTTGAGCTGTAATAACGTTTGAATAAAACACCTTTCAGCAGTAGGAGTATCCTTTTTTTACTCAGGGGGAATAAACCATACAACATATTTTTTTTTTACATTTTAAGTATTACTATTACTATTAGATAGGAATTTTCCTAAAGTATAACATCACTCTTTAAAATATACTTTTTAGCAATGCCCTCTCAAAAAATGATGGAAAGAAACATTGTGTGAAAATATATTATATGTACATGTATAATTTTAACCCATTGAATGATAGAGAGTAGTGATGAGCGAGCATGCTCGGCCGAAGCTCGGTTCGGCTCGAGCATCGCTCTGCTCGGCACATGGCGGTACTCGTACGAGTACCGCATGTGCTCGCCCGCCATGTTCGGGTCTCCTCCCCGCACGTTTCGCGGCTGCTGCGCAGCCAATAAACGTGCGGGGAGGCTCTGACATCAGTGTAATGCCAGCAGCCATGTTGGCTGCTGGCATTACACTGATTGGCTGGCCAGAACCCGTGATTGGGTGCTGTATAGCACCAGACCAGCGAGTTCGGCTCAGTCTTAGCCAGGGAGAGATGAGGATAGGAAGGGAAAGTCAGTGTAGGGAGAAGAAAAGCGAGTTTGAAAAAAAAAAAGACCCAAAAGTCCTTTTTAGGACTACTGTGTGTGGGGGCAGCAGATATATTTTGTTTTGGGGGGCAGAGTTTTAAAAAAAAAGTCACATATTCCGTTTACTGTGCCTAGCCGCAGATTAGCAGCACATTCTGTTTAGTGTGCAAAGTCTCAGATTAGGAGAACATTCTGTTTAGTGTGCAAAGTTGGAGATTAGCAGCACATTCTGTTTAGTGTGCAAAGTTGCAGATTAGCAGCACATTCTGTTTAGTGTGCAAAGTTTCAGATTAGGAGAACATTCTGTTTAGTGTGCAAAGTGTAAAATATCAAAGTCACATATTCCATTCACTGTGCCTAGCCGCAGATAAGCAGCACATTCTGTTTAGTGTGCAAAGTTTCAGATTAGGAGAACATTCTGTTTAGTGTGCAAAGTGTAAAATATAAAAGTCACATATTCCATTCACTGTGCCGAGCCGCAGATAAGCAGCACATTCTGTTTAGTGTGCAAAGTTTCAGATTAGGAGAACATTCTGTTTAGTGTGCAAAGTGTAAAATATCAAAGTCACATATTCCATTCACCGTGCCGAGCCGCAGATAAGCAGCACATTCTGTTTAGTGTGCAAAGTTGCAGATTAGGAGAACATTCTGTTTAGTGTGCAAAGTGTAAAATATAAAAGTCACATATTCCATTCACTGTGCCGAGCCGCAGATAAGCAGCACATTCTGTTTAGTGTGCAAAGTTGCAGATTAGGAGAACATTCTGTTTAGTGTGCAAAGTGTAAAATATCAAAGTCACATATTCCATTCACTGTGCGTAGCCGCAGATAAGCAGCACATTCTGTTTAGTGTGCAAAGTTGCAGATTAGGAGAACATTCTGTTTAGTGTGCAAAGTGTAAAATATAAAAGTCACATATTCCATTCACTGTGTCTAGCCGCAGATAAGCAGCACATTCTGTTTAGTGTGCAAAGTTTCAGATTAGGAGAACATTCTGTTTAGTGTGCAAAGTGTAAAATATCAAAGTCACATATTCCATTCACTGTGCCGAGCCGCAGATAAGCAGCACATTCTGTTTAGTGTGCAAAGTTGCAGATTAGGAGAACATTCTGTTTAGTGTGCAAAGTGTAAAATATCAAAGTCACATATTCCATTCACTGTGCCGAGCCGCAGATAAGCAGCACATTCTGTTTAGTGTGCAAAGTTTCAGATTAGGAGAACATTCTGTTTAGTGTGCAAAGTGTAAAATATCAAAGTCACATATTCCATTCACTGTGCCTAGCCGCAGATAAGCAGCACATTCTGTTTAGTGTGCAAAGTTGCAGATTAGGAGAACATTCTGTTTAGTGTGCAAAGTGTAAAATATAAAAGTCACATATTCCATTCACTGTGCCGAGCCGCAGATAAGCAGCACATTCTGTTTAGTGTGCAAAGTTTCAGATTAGGAGAACATTCTGTTTAGTGTGCAAAGTGTAAAATATCAAAGTCACATATTCCATTCACTGTGCGTAGCCGCAGATAAGCAGCACATTCTGTTTAGTGTGCAAAGTTTCAGATTAGGAGAACATTCTGTTTAGTGTGCAAAGTGTAAAATATCAAAGTCACATATTCCATTCACTGTGTCTAGCCGCAGATAAGCAGCACATTCTGTTTAGTGTGCAAAGTTTCAGATTAGGAGAACATTCTGTTTAGTGTGCAAAGTGTAAAATATCAAAGTCACATATTCCATTCACTGTGCCGAGCCGCAGATAAGCAGCACATTCTGTTTAGTGTGCAAAGTTGCAGATTAGGAGAACATTCTGTTTAGTGTGCAAAGTGTAAAATATCAAAGTCACATATTCCATTCACTGTGCCTAGCCGCAGATAAGCAGCACATTCTGTTTAGTGTGCAAAGTTGCAGATTAGGAGAACATTCTGTTTAGTGTGCAAAGTGTAAAATATAAAAGTCACATATTCCATTCACTGTGCCGAGCCGCAGATAAGCAGCACATTCTGTTTAGTGTGCAAAGTTTCAGATTAGGAGAACATTCTGTTTAGTGTGCAAAGTGTAAAATATCAAAGTCACATATTCCATTCACTGTGCCTAGCCGCAGATAAGCAGCACATTCTGTTTAGTGTGCAAAGTTTCAGATTAGGAGAACATTCTGTTTAGTGTGCAAAGTGTAAAATATAAAAGTCACATATTCCATTCACTGTGCCGAGCCGCAGATAAGCAGCACATTCTGTTTAGTGTGCAAAGTTTCAGATTAGGAGAACATTCTGTTTAGTGTGCAAAGTGTAAAATATCAAAGTCACATATTCCATTCACCGTGCCGAGCCGCAGATAAGCAGCACATTCTGTTTAGTGTGCAAAGTTGCAGATTAGGAGAACATTCTGTTTAGTGTGCAAAGTGTAAAATATCAAAGTCACATATTCCATTCACTGTGCCGAGCCGCAGATAAGCAGCACATTCTGTTTAGTGTGCAAAGTTTCAGATTAGGAGAACATTCTGTTTAGTGTGCAAAGTGTAAAATATAAAAGTCACATATTCCATTCACTGTGCCGAGCCGCAGATAAGCAGCACATTCTGTTTAGTGTGCAAAGTTTCAGATTAGGAGAACATTCTGTTTAGTGTGCAAAGTGTAAAATATCAAAGTCACATATTCCATTCACCGTGCCGAGCCGCAGATAAGCAGCACATTCTGTTTAGTGTGCAAAGTTGCAGATTAGGAGAACATTCTGTTTAGTGTGCAAAGTGTAAAATATAAAAGTCACATATTCCATTCACTGTGCCGAGCCGCAGATAAGCAGCACATTCTGTTTAGTGTGCAAAGTTGCAGATTAGGAGAACATTCTGTTTAGTGTGCAAAGTGTAAAATATCAAAGTCACATATTCCATTCACTGTGCGTAGCCGCAGATAAGCAGCACATTCTGTTTAGTGTGCAAAGTTGCAGATTAGGAGAACATTCTGTTTAGTGTGCAAAGTGTAAAATATAAAAGTCACATATTCCATTCACTGTGTCTAGCCGCAGATAAGCAGCACATTCTGTTTAGTGTGCAAAGTTTCAGATTAGGAGAACATTCTGTTTAGTGTGCAAAGTGTAAAATATCAAAGTCACATATTCCATTCACTGTGCCGAGCCGCAGATAAGCAGCACATTCTGTTTAGTGTGCAAAGTTGCAGATTAGGAGAACATTCTGTTTAGTGTGCAAAGTGTAAAATATCAAAGTCACATATTCCATTCACTGTGCCGAGCCGCAGATAAGCAGCACATTCTGTTTAGTGTGCAAAGTTTCAGATTAGGAGAACATTCTGTTTAGTGTGCAAAGTGTAAAATATCAAAGTCACATATTCCATTCACTGTGCCTAGCCGCAGATAAGCAGCACATTCTGTTTAGTGTGCAAAGTTGCAGATTAGGAGAACATTCTGTTTAGTGTGCAAAGTGTAAAATATAAAAGTCACATATTCCATTCACTGTGCCGAGCCGCAGATAAGCAGCACATTCTGTTTAGTGTGCAAAGTTTCAGATTAGGAGAACATTCTGTTTAGTGTGCAAAGTGTAAAATATCAAAGTCACATATTCCATTCACTGTGCGTAGCCGCAGATAAGCAGCACATTCTGTTTAGTGTGCAAAGTTTCAGATTAGGAGAACATTCTGTTTAGTGTGCAAAGTGTAAAATATCAAAGTCACATATTCCATTCACTGTGTCTAGCCGCAGATAAGCAGCACATTCTGTTTAGTGTGCAAAGTTTCAGATTAGGAGAACATTCTGTTTAGTGTGCAAAGTGTAAAATATCAAAGTCACATATTCCATTCACTGTGCCGAGCCGCAGATAAGCAGCACATTCTGTTTAGTGTGCAAAGTTGCAGATTAGGAGAACATTCTGTTTAGTGTGCAAAGTGTAAAATATCAAAGTCACATATTCCATTCACTGTGCCTAGCCGCAGATAAGCAGCACATTCTGTTTAGTGTGCAAAGTTGCAGATTAGGAGAACATTCTGTTTAGTGTGCAAAGTGTAAAATATAAAAGTCACATATTCCATTCACTGTGCCGAGCCGCAGATAAGCAGCACATTCTGTTTAGTGTGCAAAGTTTCAGATTAGGAGAACATTCTGTTTAGTGTGCAAAGTGTAAAATATCAAAGTCACATATTCCATTCACTGTGCCTAGCCGCAGATAAGCAGCACATTCTGTTTAGTGTGCAAAGTTTCAGATTAGGAGAACATTCTGTTTAGTGTGCAAAGTGTAAAATATAAAAGTCACATATTCCATTCACTGTGCCGAGCCGCAGATAAGCAGCACATTCTGTTTAGTGTGCAAAGTTTCAGATTAGGAGAACATTCTGTTTAGTGTGCAAAGTGTAAAATATCAAAGTCACATATTCCATTCACCGTGCCGAGCCGCAGATAAGCAGCACATTCTGTTTAGTGTGCAAAGTTGCAGATTAGGAGAACATTCTGTTTAGTGTGCAAAGTGTAAAATATCAAAGTCACATATTCCATTCACTGTGCCGAGCCGCAGATAAGCAGCACATTCTGTTTAGTGTGCAAAGTTTCAGATTAGGAGAACATTCTGTTTAGTGTGCAAAGTGTAAAATATCAAAGTCACATATTCCATTCACTGTGTCTAGCGGCAGATAAGCAGCACATTCTGTTTAGTGTGCAAAGTTTCAGATTAGGAGAACATTCTGTTTAGTGTGCAAAGTGTAAAATATCAAAGTCACATATTCCATTCACTGTGCCGAGCCGCAGATAAGCAGCACATTCTGTTTAGTGTGCAAAGTTTCAGATTAGGAGAACATTCTGTTTAGTGTGCAAAGTGTAAAATATCAAAGTCACATATTCCATTCACTGTGTCTAGCCGCAGATAAGCAGCACATTCTGTTTAGTGTGCAAAGTTGCAGATTAGGAGAACATTCTGTTTAGTGTGCAAAGTGTAAAATATAAAAGTCACATATTCCATTCACTGTGCCGAGCCGCAGATAAGCAGCACATTCTGTTTAGTGTGCAAAGTTGCAGATTAGGAGAACATTCTGTTTAGTGTGCAAAGTGTAAAATATCAAAGTCACATATTCCATTCACTGTGCCTAGCCGCAGATAAGCAGCACATTCTGTTTAGTGTGCAAAGTTGCAGATTAGGAGAACATTCTGTTTAGTGTGCAAAGTGTAAAATATAAAAATCACATATTCCATTCACTGTGCCGAGCCGCAGATAAGCAGCACATTCTGTTTAGTGTGCAAAGTTGCAGATTAGGAGAACATTCTGTTTAGTGTGCAAAGTGTAAAATATCAAAGTCACATATTCCATTCACTGTGCCGAGCCGCAGATAAGCAGCACATTCTGTTTAGTGTGCAAAGTTTCAGATTAGGAGAACATTCTGTTTAGTGTGCAAAGTGTAAAATATCAAAGTCACATATTCCATTCACTGTGTCTAGCCGCAGATAAGCAGCACATTCTGTTTAGTGTGCAAAGTTTCAGATTAGGAGAACATTCTGTTTAGTGTGCAAAGTGTAAAATATCAAAGTCACATATTCCATTCACTGTGCCGAGCCGCAGATAAGCAGCACATTCTGTTTAGTGTGCAAAGTTGCAGATTAGGAGAACATTCTGTTTAGTGTGCAAAGTGTAAAATATCAAAGTCACATATTCCATTCACTGTGCCTAGCCGCAGATAAGCAGCACATTCTGTTTAGTGTGCAAAGTTGCAGATTTGCAGCACATATTCCGTGTAATATGAAGAAGGCGGGTAAAAAGGGACGGGGAAGTGGACGTGATCCTGATAGTTCAGGGCGCGGGTCAGGACGCGGAGAAACTGTGCCTGGTGCCAGAGCACAAGAAAGAAAGACATCCACCATACCTAGCTTCATGTCTCAGTTTACAGGGCGTCGCAGGACATCACTCTCGAGGTCAGACCACTGCGAACAGGTGGTCGGTTGGATTTCAGGTGATACTGCTTCCAGTCGGTTAAGCACCACCCTGTCTTCCACCAAGTCCACTCTCAGTAGCCAAGAGTCTGGTCAACATAATCCTCACCCTGATCATCCTTCCTCCCACCATAGAGGGTCTGGTCAAAGAAGTGATCCCACACTGGGATATAGTGAGGAGCTCGTCTCATCACCAATCCTTCATTTGACCCTCTCTCCAAGCACGCTTGCAGAGGAACATGACATCTTGTGCCCTGATTCACAACCTCTAGAGGGTACCCAATCACAAGAAGATGACAGAGGGGAACGGCATTTAAGGTCAAAGGAAGTGGATGATGATGATGATGAGACACAGTTGCCATCAAATCAACCACTTTTGACCTTGATGAGGAGGATGATATACAGTTGTCAATGACTGAGTATGTGGTGGGATCAAGACATGAGGAGGATGATCAGAGTGAGGAAGTGGAGGAGGACTTGGTGGACGATGAGGTGACTGACCCCACCTGGGAAGGTGGAGAGCCGAGCGATGACAGCAGTCCTGAGGGTGAGCCATCTGCAGCACCGCAACAGGCTGGAAGAGGCAGTGGTGTGGCTACAGAAAGAAGGCGGACCGCACCAAACCGGCCCGCAAATGTTCCACGGAGCACCCCCTTGCGTAAATCTCCCTTGCCAAGGGGTAGGTGTTCCGCGGTATGGCGTTTTTTTAAGGAAAGTGCGGACGACAAAAGAATTGTAGTTTGCAACCTGTGCCACACCAGAATGAGCCGAGGCATGAACACTAGAAACCTCACCACCACCAGCATGATCCGACACATGGCATGCAAGCACCGTAATAAGTGGGAGGAACGCCCGGATCGCCAATCTGTGTCTGCAGGCCACACCACTGCCTCCTCTTCCCCTGTTTTCGGTGCCGGCCAATCGCCTGTCGCCCTGCACCTGTACCATCTGAAGCACCATCAGCGACCACATCCACTTCCCTGTCCCAGCGCAGCGTCCAAATGTCGTTACCCCAGGCATTTGAGCGCAAGAGAAAATACCCAGCCACCCACCCACAGGCCATAGCACTAACCTCACACCTTTCCAAATTACTGGCCATCGAAATGCTGCCATTTAGGCTTGTGGAGACTGAGTCCTTCCGCAGCCTGATGGCAGCAGCTGTCCCTCGGTACGCAGTCCCTAGCCGCCACTACTTTTCCCGGAGTGCCGTCCCCGCCTTACACCACCATGTGTCCCGTAACATCACCCGTGCCCTGACCAACGCAGTTACTGGGAAGGTCCACTTAACGACTGACACATGGACAAGTGCTTGTGGCCAGGGACGCTACATTTCCCTGACGGCACACTGGGTGAATGTCGTGGAGGCTGGGAGCGACTCGGACCCTGGGATGGCACAGGTGCTACCCACGCCGAGGATTGCGGGCCCTACCTCCATCAGGGTTTCCGCCAGCACCTACGTTATTGGCTCCTCCTCCTCCGTTTCCACCTCCGAATTCTCTGCGCGCAGCGCCACTCACCCATCAGCCGGTAGCTGGAAGCAGTGTAGCACTGCAGTGGGGAAGCGTCAACAGGCCGTGCTGAAGCTGATCTGCCTTGGGGACAAACAGCACACGGCCTCAGAGCTGTTGCAGGGGATTAGTCACCAGACCGAGCAGTGGCTCTCGCCACTCAACCTGCAACCAGGCATGGTTGTGTGTGATAATGGGCGTAACTTGGTGGCGGCTTTGGAGCTCGGCAAGCTCACACATGTACCATGCCTAACGCATGTATTTAATTTAGTGGTTCAGCGATTTCTAAAAACCTACCCCAATTTGCATGATCTCTTGACCAAGGTGCGCCGCGTGTGTGCACATTTCCGTAAGTCATCAACAGCTTCAGCCGGCCTGTTGAAGCTGCAGCAGCGCTTACAATTGCCAGCTCACCGGCTGCTGTGTGACGTGAGCACGCGCTGGAACTCCACCTTCCACATGTTGGCCCGGCTTTGTGAGCAGCAGAGGGCAGTAGTGGAGTACCAGCTGTTACACGGTCGTCGCCTCTCCGTTCAACTTCCTGTAATCAGAAGTGTGGAGTGGGAATGGATGTCAGACCTCTGTGAGGTTTTACGCAATTTTGAGGAATCGACACAGATGGTGAGCGGCGATAACGCTATTATCAGTGTAACCATCCCACTTCTGTGTCTACTGAAACGCTCGCTGCTCACAATTAAAACCGACGCTTTGCATGTGGAAGAGGTGGAAATGGGGGAGGAAGAGCTTACACAAGGTGATAGCCAGAGCACCCTCACTTCGTCTTCTCAGCGACAATTGGAGGAGGCGGAGGAGGAGGAGGAGGAGGAGGAGGAGGAAGACACGGTTGCCTCCGCTACAGAGGGTAGCCATGGAACTTTAGTTTCATCTCTTCAGTGTGGGTGGGCAGAAGAGGAGGAAGAGGATGAGGAGATTGAGAGTCATCCTCCTGGTGAGGACAGCGAAATCTTGCCTGTTGGTACTCTGGCACACATGGCTGACTTTATGTTAGGCTGCCTTTCCCGTGACCCACACGTTATACGCATTTTAGACAACACGGATTACTGGGTGTTCACCCTTCTGGACCCCCGCTACAAAGAGAATTTCTCATCTCTCATTCCTCCGGTGGAGAGGACAAGCAAAATGGTGCAATACCAGAAGGTTCTTGTTGAAAAATTGCTCCAAAATTTTCCATCTGACAACGCTGGCGGCAGAGTACGTGCTACCTTGGCCAACCGAGAAGGGGAGAAAAGGGGAGCACACAGCAGTTCCGACAAAGGCAGGGCAACACTCTCCAAGGCGTGGGACACCTTCATGACACCCCGCCAGCACCCTCACCCTGATGCGCAGCCTAGTGTCACAAGGAGGGAAAAGTTTTGGAAGATGGTGAAGGAGTACGTAGCAGACCGTGTCAGCGTCCTCAGTGATCCCTCTGTGCCTTACAACTACTGGGTGTCCAAGCTGGACACGTGGTATGAACTGGCACTCTATGCCTTGGAGGTGCTGGCCTGCCCTGCCGCCAGCGTTCTGTCTGAGCGGGTATTTAGTGCTGCTGGTGGCATCATAACAGATAAGCGTATCCGCCTTTCCACCGACAATGCTGATAGGTTGACACTTATAAAAATGAACAAGGCCTGGATTTCCCCTGACTTCTCCACTCCACTGGAGGAAAGCCCCGGGGGAACATAAAGTCACTTTATATATGTTATTTACAATGATGGGAATACTCTGTATTCCCATTCACCCCTTCCACCCAAAAAATGGGTATATGGTTGACTCTCTTCCATATACCCTGGGATATAATTTTTATATAGGGCCAGCTCACCAGCGGGCCCTGTGATATAATTTTTATATAGGGCCAGCTCACCAGCGGGCGCTGTTTGACAATTTTTGTATAGGTCAGCTCACCAGCGGGCCTTCTCATATAATGTTTTATTGGGTCAGCTCTCTAGCGGGCCCTCTCATATAATGTTTTATAGCGTCAGCTCACTAGCGGGCCTTCGCATATAATGTTTAGGATGGTCAGCTCCGCAGCAGACCCTCACCCATAATGTTTTAGATGGTCGGCTCAGCGCACGTTTCCCTTTTAATCATGGCCCCAGTTCATAAAAATCGAGGAAATTTTTGGGAGAATTTGCCTCTGCGCACGTTTCCCTCTTAATCATGGCCCCAGTTCAGAAAAATCGAGGACATTTTTGGGAGAATTTGCCTCTGCGCACGTTTCCCTCTTAATCATGGCCCCAGTTCCGAAAAATCGATGACATTTTTTGCAGAATTTGCAGATGATATACAAGTAAATATACAGCAAATACTGTTTGGTAACAATTTTTCGCCTAAAGTCGTTTTTATCTTCCTTTTTGTGTGTTTTACGGTCAGTCTGTAAAAATGGCGTACTACGGGCAAAACATCGTTCCCAGCAGCGATGTTGGAGTCCAAGATGCATTCAGACATCCTCCCTATGCTGTCCCTGAACAATTTCTGTGGTGTTTCCATCATTTTCTGCCCTTTTCCTATGGACCAGGCACCCTCCCCTCATCAGAGCAGGGGGTGCCTGGTGTAATGCTCGAGTCCTCCCATTGACTTCAATGGGGCTCGGGTGCTCGGCCGAGCACTCGAGCCTCCGGGGGCGCTCGGTCAGAGCACCCGAACACCCGAGCATTGGGGTGCTCGATCATCACTAATAGAGAGGTGTCCAGTGCATTGCAATGCATTGTTCACCTTTCTAAGATTCATAGTAACACAGAAATATAGTTGATGAGGCTGTAATAAGACATGCATCCATCAAGTTCAGGCCATGCCATATTACCCCTGTTGATCCAGAGGAAGGAAAAAACCCTATTGAAGCTTTTTCCAATTAAGACTGTCTAAATGACAGTTGGATATATCACTGGAACAACATCCTATTTGCTTTGAAACCAGGTCTCATAATTCCCAATATTTTTCTAATCTAGAAAGTTATCCATTATTTTAAAACAACTACAGCATCTGCAAGCACAGCATCCCAAAGAAAGAATTCAATAGCTTACTGCCCTTACTGTAAAATTCCCTGCTTTTGTTTTAGTCAAAAGTGCCTTTCCTCCTAGTCTTGATGGATGACCTCTTGTTTTTTGCTTAGCTCTTTGACTAAAAAAGTTCTTTAGACAGTTCTTTGTAATGCCATCTTTATATCAATGTCATTTTTATTGGTTCCCTAAGGTGAACCTGGGTGCACCATAATTGCACCAGTTTCTTGGTACATCAGTCCTGTCACAGACACACAAACTCACTGACATATTCACACACTGTCCCACACATAGTCACATATTACACACACCCTCTGTCATACTTTTTTAACCCTTTGAGTGCCAGAGGGGTACACAATGCATTGCTCTGCAATGCGTTTCGTACCTCTCTGGCACTCAAAGGGTTAACAATATATTTTTATTTAACACATTTAAAGATGTAAATTAAACAAATTTGAAGTGGCAGTAAGACATAAATACAGTGGAGAGAAATAATAAGACTAATACTTGCAAGGACTCCATATACAATATCAAGGCTTGTTTGAGCCTATCAAGTTTTTTACCAAAGTTGCTTTTCAGCCAAGGAGACCATGCTAAAACAAACTTCTCATATACATGCTTAGGTTTTGGATCTTGAGTGAAGTATCTCCATACTGATGACTTCATAGACTGTGGGGTTACAGAGAGGCTACTACTACTACTACTATTACTACTAATGGTTCTAGATTTTGCTGATATTGTATTACTGCTAGGTGTTATAGGTATTGCACTTCCAAGAGCAACAGAGGCACTCATCAAAACGAAGTTGTGTTATGGAGGAGTGGGACCTGGACTTGGATGCTGATGATGACTGACAGGATGACTGTGTATTTTTGGCATCTTTGCTTGTCCAGGGTCAAACTTTCAATTTGTTTGTTCAAACAGCTTATAGACAGGCACAGTGCTCCTTTTCAGTGGATTGAGTCTTTGCCTTTCAGCTTTCTGGCTGTCATCATCTCTCTCACTCTCAAGTTCATCTATATCTGAAGAAGAGGGGTATATTCTAGATCTACATCATCATCATCAGTCATTAGGTAATCCTCAGCATTGCCCTCTGCTTCTTTCCCACAACTTCTATATTCCTCTAGGCTTTTAGAAGTCTGAAACAATTTATTTTCGCTTTTCCCCTTTGAGGGATTTTCACAATGTTCACTACCAGTTTCAGGGCAGGTGTTTTTGTGCTTGCTTGTCTCATTGTTAGATGCAGCAGTCTGTTGAGCCACTACACTTTCTTTCACTAAGCCATCAACACTGGGATGCGACTCATTGTCATCTCCAGTGCTTCTAGATGGTTTATTAATAGTACTGGTATTGGTAGTTGTGCAACTTTTGATGGGACTTTAAAAAACTACATCTTCCTTGAGAAGAGAGGGATCACTATCATTTATTGCACACTAGTTGAACAGCCCGTTACACGGGCCACAGTGCCTCTGGCAGCCGGTCGCGGGGCAGTCACACGCAGTGGAGACTGCCCGCGCCTCGGCTGATACAGAGCTGGACACTCCTTCGGAGCGCCCAGCTCTGTATCAGCCGCGGCGCGGGCAGTCTCTACTGAGCATGACTGCAGCATGTGCAGCAGTGTCTACTGCGCATGTCGTGGCGTTACACACGATTTAGCAAATTATTATATAGGATAGTACAGCAACTATGGCTACAGTCAGTGTTTGGACTGCCACTTTACTCATACGTTCGTGCACTGCTCCTATCCTTTCACCCTACCCCTTGTGTGTTTGCTGGACATTACTCAAATACTGTGTGTGATTTTACTGTAAAGTACACAATAGAACTGATTGAGTGTGATGTGATCACTTGAATCTCTACAACATACTTTATCTCATCTAGTACATCTGCCTCAGTTACAGCTCACATCAGAGTCCCTGTCTCTGTCCCCTGTCAATTTTATATTATTTATTTATTTAAGTTAACTGTCCCCCTTATGGCTATCACTGTCAACAAAAAACAAAAAAACACACTCCCAGCTCAACTGCTTCTTTGCCCAGACTCCCCTAGGACAGAGATAACAGCCAGGTCAGGAAGAAATGTGGAACACAGTTGACTGTGTCTTCCTATCTAGTCACACAGAACTTTGAGGTATTTGGGGTAACTCTCTTAGACTCACCTAGCACAGAGATAACAGCTAAATCAGGAAGGAACTTGGATCAGAGCTGTCTATACTTGAGCACACAAAGTTTGGGGTATGAAGGGTAAACCTCCTTTGCTCCCTTCTCACACCTTTGGATCACCTCTACCTGTGTGTTCTCAGTCAGTCACACAGAATTTTGGGGTATTTGAGGTAATTTGTCTTTGCTCCCACCAGATCAGGAAGGAACTTGGATCACAGCTGCCTGTATCTACTCAGTCACGCAAAATGTTGGGATATTTGGGGTACATCTCATTTTCTCCCTTCTCACACCCCCAGTATCACGGTCCCCGTGCTTTGCTGTCAATCTTGGCTGTATACCTAGGCATTGGAGGAAGCTGATTGGCCCGCCCAGGATCCTCCTTTATATGCTGGAATTTGGGCACTTGTCAGTTGCCCTTTCGTGGTGTTTCTGCTCCTACGCTTCGTTGCTAGTTTCAGTGTCTCCTGTGTACCGACCCGGCTTGCCTGACTACTCTGTTGATCCTGCTCCGTGATCTGACCCGGTCCTGGCTGACGACCCTGCTCCGTGATCCGACCCGATTCTGGCTGACGACCCTGCTCCGTGATCTGACTCGATTTCTGGCTGACGACCCTGCTCCGTGATCTGACCCGATTCTGGCTGATGACCCGACTTCGTGATCTGACCCGTTGCTGGCTGCCGACCCTGCTCCGTGATTGACCTGCTTCTACGTTCGTGGAGTCCATTGCCGTCCAGTTCCTGTTCCGGTGTTCCAATACTCTGCAGTCGCCCCGGCGACATTCTGAACTGTTATAGAGACTCACTGTTCCTCTCACTAGCTGTAAGCTGTAGACCAAGGTTGCTCTGCCTTATGCTGGTTGTTGTTACTCCTTCTCATACCGAACCAATTAACCCGTGCAGTGCCATTAGTCTCCGTGGTGTGCCTTCCGTAATAATCCAAGCATATGGTTAACTGCTGAGCCACTTATCCGTGTACCTCTCTGTATCTTACGAGCTCCCTCTGTGCACTGTCTTCCCGGTGCTCGGTGTCTGTCTATCTGCTCTCTATATCCGTAGCTGCACCGGAGGGGTGTTCTGGCTCCGGCCTACTCACGATAGAGGGTACGCTTTCCTCCGCACTTCCAGTGCGCCGGCTCGTTACAGCTTGTGCAGTAACCATCAGTGTGGCATCCAAGGGGTGTCCGGGCACTATCCGTTTGGCACTCGCAGGGTTATTACGAATTCTAGTTAAGGGCGCTTATGGTTCTGGTCTCCAGCACTGGCAGTAGCATTCCCAGTCAGCCCACGGAGGTGGTATTGGTTCAGCTTTGGTCATAAGGGCGCATTCCTATTTCATTGTGAGAGTGTATTCAGTACAGACACTTTTCAACCATCACTTGCTTGAGACTGTGTTCCTGAGACTGTTATATATATCCTGGGCATTGGCCAATCCAGAGTCTATCCCTCAGTTTTGCACCTATTAACCCTTAGGGGTTATTCCCCATTCATTCTTTGTGTGCATTCACTTGTCAGTATTGCTATTACTGCTATTCCTGTGCTGGCCCCTAGGGGCACTATTTTACAATCCTGTTCAATAAAACTGTGTTTTTACTTCATAACTTGCTCTGTGTGTCAGAAAACCATAACACCCAGACTGCCATAGGGCAGAGATAACAGCCAGATCAGGAAGAGACTTTGAACACGGCTGCCTGTGTCTTCCCAGTCAGTCACACAAAATTTTGGGGTATTTGGCATTAAGCGTCTTTCTCTCTTCCTGTTCCTCAGAGTCCACCAGACTCCCCTAATACAGAGAACAAATTTCCTGCCTACAAGGCTCCTTAAACTAAGCTTCATCTCTACTTTATCAGCCTGTCTTCTCTAGCTCAAAAACGTACTGCTTTCTCTTCTTCTCATATACACAGAAGGGCATGCTGTGAGAACCAGACACCTTTTTCTGTGCCTGTGGGAAAAGAAGCAAAATTTGTCATGTGGTGGGGAGAAGTACTGTTTTTCCATTGATTTCAATGCAATGAACTAGGGAAAAAAAAGGAAAAATTGTGAAATATTTCCCACTTGACGAAAAAATTGCATTTTCTCCTGTTTCTCTTTTGAGGCAGAACTTTCGCCCATCCCTAGCACCAAGGTCCTTATGCAGAAAGCAAAATTCCAGAGCATATTAACTGCACGATAGGGGACAAATAAAAATACCCCAAATTCCAATTGATTTAAATGAGTTTTAACTCCTTGAATACTAGAGAGATATTTTTTTCTTAATGCATTGGAGAGCTCTCAAGCATTCAAGGGCTTAAATCAGTGGTAATGTTAATTTCCCCATCTGTTACTCTTGTACTGTTCTTATTTTGCATAGGACCAGAAAAGTATAGAGGTTGACCTTCTGTTGGACCAATGTATACTTGATTGAGGGCAGAACTTATATCTCAGGTACCTCCAGCCAAAAGATTCACTTTTGAATGGTCGCATGTAGAAAAGTGTGCGACCATTCAACTGTTTGAGCAGATCACCTGGCTAAAAAACACCACGTGACAATCTCGCAGTGCATGACAGTGTCTGTCATGTTGCCTAGTCAATGGGCGCATTCAGCACACAGAGGCAGCTAGAGCGCCTCCGTGTGCTGCATATAATACTATCTGAGACAGAGGAGCCAATAAAAGTTTGGCGCACCAGATTCCTTAAAAAAGATGAAGGACTGAAGAAAAAAAGGGACTTTTTTTAGAGTTAAGCACAAGGATGCAGCTGGAGTGCCTCCGTGTGCTGAAATGTTTCTTGCAGAATGTCTGATCTTTACAGCAGTCTACGGGACAGACACACTCCCGTCACCCCCCCATGCAAGAGGATTGCTAATGGAGTACAGGAGAATAGCAATCACCAAATGTATGGCCTGAATATCTTTGCTTCTCCGCGTTGTATAAGTCATCTAGAATGTGATATATAAAATGACCAGCCAAGTGTGACCTTGTATTCTATGACATGAGAATCTCATGGTGTCATGCAGCGCGATATTCTCACACCGCCATTTTTATGCAGGCGACCTGGTAAGCAGCTCGTTTGGTTGCATGCTCTTGTCCGTGCGACCTCTGAAAATTATACCCAGCCAAAACATTTTAGGTGAACTTAGCGTCGCTTCTGGTCTATCCTCCATTCTTTCTCTTCCAGTAACCCCACCTCCAGTCACACACACTGTAACCTGGCACAGAAAACACATTTAGGTTTAAGATTCAATCAAAATAAACTAACCCCAAGAGGTCTCCAGTGAATTGGTGAGCAAAGTGTTTGAAACTTCTCTAACATCTCTATACGCTAAGGGGTTAAATAATCCTATATAATAAAAGGCCAGATGTATGTTTGCCCGAATGTAGTCATGCTCAGTAGAGACTGCCTGAACACATAGGTGTAACTACACCTCCTAGCATTCTGTGCATCAGGGCAGTCTCTACTGTGCATGTCTCTGCATCGGACAAACATATCGATGCAGTCATGCTCAGTACAGACTGCAATTTTGGCCCATGTACACGGGCTTTTACACTAGTAGCTAATAAAGGGGTATAAGAACTTGCATATAAAGCAGCCACCATAAACAAATAATGGCTGTTCATACTCACAGCTCAGAATGCAGGCATGACAGGCACAGCCGAGGCACTGCTCAAAATTTTGGGCTCTAGGTAGTTGTCTACACTGATCAATGGTTATTTCACACAGCCTCATGCTAGAGTTCTGTCCCCAGTTTTTTTTCACTCACCTTTTTCTGCATTCTACCACTGATCCAGATACAGGAAGCCCATATATGATGGCCGACCTGTGTGAGTACAAGCTTGTTCTCACATGGATGGACAATTCATTGATGATTGCCATGAGCATTGCAACCTCTATCAAAACTCATGTGAAAGCCTGCCAGCAGACCCAAAAGCTATCATATAGATCTTTTTTTACTGCATCTTTACTGTGTTCCTATATGAATACAGTAAAGATAAAGTATGCTAGACTTTGGTGCATTAACAAATGGTAATAATAATAGCAATGTAAAAGGCATCATAGCCCAGCATAGGACCTTTAACAATGGGCAACATAACCAAATGTAGCATTGCTGTGAAAGAGAAGAAACAGGAAATCCAGGTCTGAGTAGAAGTACAAGGTTTATTATGTCACAGGGTTTTGTAGACGAAACATATGAGGTTGAAAAACATAAATTCCAACAATATGTAGGTCTAATAAAAGGTATCACTACCTACTCTATTCCTGCTTTTCACATTACTTCAAAGAAAGAACAATCGCAGCTTCACACTCTCCTCTCTTTACCAGCAGAGTGCTTTGAGTTTATTTATAATCCAAAATGGATTTCTGCAAATAAACACCAGAGTGTCTCTTAGTACCATGACCAAGAACTACAATTGAACAACTGAGATCTGTGATAATCAGGCGTGTGACCATAAAAAGGACTTTCAATTAATTACATATTAACTATATGCTTGGTGGGAGGTATGGGTGAAAAATTCAAATGTTTATTCTGCCTACTCTTGATGGAGACAAAAGAACATTTTGAATCAAGACTGCTTCATGGCTGTGGAGGAATGTTTTTTGTGTGTGTGTGTCCGAGAGCTATGGTCTGCCCTCTTAATCATTAAACTGCTTTATAAAAGCAAAACGACTGCCTATTGTCATGACTATTGCTGTAGGGCAGTCACATTCAGTGAAAGGGGAGTGTTTATGAGGGCACTAAAACATTACACAACAAGTGTTACAAAGGGTCAACAGAAAGTTCTGGTTTGTTTACTTAAATTACTTTCTTCCCCAACCACTTGTACAAGTCTTACAAGCACTATTACAATGGTGATCACTAGTAATATGAAAGCAGTTTCCCACCTTTGTGTTCTCATAGGCACGTATTGTTTTTGCTTAATTTTACTGTTCCATCTTGCAGACTTTATGGAGCAACTAGTTAAAATATTCTTCTATTCTTAATGAGTTTCCTATGGCTGCCATTAAACCATTTATAAAGTGAGGTAGAAAAGCATGTATTTTTATCATGGGTCCACTGTATCTGTCCATTCCTTAAAAGTAGTGCTGGTGAACTCAGGATAGGGCTAACATATGGTGTTCAGTGGCTTCTTGTCTTCTCATATTCTGGTTCACGGCAAGCATGTTCCTCTCCCACGCTACACAAAGGGAGATTATAATAATTTAATTTATGAAGCACCAACATTTTGCTTTGTGCTGTACAAAAGGGTGGGGTATACAACTATATAGTTCAGATTAGACCTTATGAACTAGAGGGAGTACGGTGCAATAAAAACATGAGGTGAAGCTAGGTGCAGCATTATAGAGCAGAATAAATAATAGGGTTGGAGAGAAGGCCTGAATATATGCCAAACACAAGGCTGGCAATAGGGTAGATATGGGTGCATAGAAAATATACTTTGTTGTTGTAACATTGAGAGAGAGATAGCTAGACAGACCCCACCACAGAAAAATGTCAAAGTATTAACCCTTTGAGTGCCAGAGAGGTATCCAATGCATTGCAACACAAAAGGTGTTATGAAATGTTATTTAATGCTATGTATCGTATATCCTAACTCCATAAAGCTTTTACATTTTGAAATTACCTTCCCTTTAGTTGGTGGGTTCGGATGCATCAGCAGCCACTGGTGAGGACATGCTGAACTGTGAGAGGGCTCAGGAAACATGGAGAAGCCACCAAGGAGCTCTGTGTCTGGCTACACTCTTAAAGTGATGTCACACATTACCCTCATCCCGAGCAATGGTGCAGAAGAAATCAGAAATTCTAATGCATTTTGGCACTAGTGTGAGGCAGTGAAAAGCTACCCCAGACTCACACTACTTTCAAGAGATGTTAGAATGGATGATCTCTTCTGCACTATTTCTTGGTTACAAGAGCGGTGCCTGATGTTATCAGGGTTGGGCCTCCTTCAGAGCAGACATCACTGAAGGCGCAGGGGGCTGTATCATCACTAATGGTGGAGTAAGAGGTGGGTAAGCTTTCCCATCTCCAGGAAGTAGAACAATAAAAATGCAATAAAGACTACAAGACAGCACTGGTGGCTGTCAGGTAGGGTGTTAAAGCACACAGTGTTCGGTGGACATGTGAGTGTCCCTTTATGTAGTTTGGGGGATAGGCTTCTCTAAATAAATGAAAACTTTAGAAAGCAAATGAAGTGATCTACAAATCTCAGTGCAGAACTCTTTCTGCACCAGGATGCTGGAGGCATAAGAAATGTATGTGTTAAAGAAAATCATATGATTTAATGCATTCACTGAAGTACAGCCACTGGCATTAGAGGCTAACGGGAGTGCAAGTGTGCTGGTATAGTCATGCGTACAACCCATTGGGTTTTTATGTATACAAACCAATTTCACCATGGGGAACAAATAAACATTCCCCAAGTAACCAGTGATTTCAGTTTGGCTTTTAACCTTTTGAGTGCCAGAGGGGTACGGCATGCATTGCAAAGCAATGTGGTCCTTACCCCTCTGACACTCAAAGGGTTAACCACTTGAATTATAAAGAGGTTTCCAGCTCATTTCAAAGATCTATTTAAATTAATAGGATTTTGTATTTGTCACCTAGAATGCAATGGTTTACCATATAATTGCTCCAATTTGACTTTACACATAAGGCTCAATGGACAAAGTGGAACAATTCTGGAGCAAACAAACTGCACTGAAGGGACAAATACTAAGTACAAATTGATTTAAATGGGGATTTTAGCCCCTTAAATTCCACAGAGGTTGCTAAAACATTGCTTTACACTGTAACATAGTTAAGATGCTGAAAAAAGACATGAATGCATCAAGTGAAGCCTATGCCACATCACCCCTATTGATAGAGAGGAAGGCAAAAAATAACCAGTTGAAGCCATTTCCAATTAAGCGCCAAGTGGGTAAAAATATTCCTTCCTGACTCCAAATAGCAGTCAGATATTTAATCAATATCCTATCTGTTTTGTCATAGTTCTCAATATTGTTCTGCGCTTGAAAGAAATTCATTAATTTTTTTAAAGAAACTACTGTATCTGTAAGCAAAACATCCAGAGGCAATGAATTCTAGAACGTTACGGCCCTTACAAAAAAAATCCATACCTTGTTTTTTGCTCTGCTCTTTGAGTAAATAGTTAATTACAGAGTTACTTGTATTTTCTTCAAATATAATTCTAAATGGTAAACATATCCCATAGATATCTCTTCTCTAATGTAAACAAACCCAGAGAGACTGGTTGGTCTCGCCTTGTACTCAGATCCTCCAATTTCTTTTTTGTTAGTGTTTTTTTACACGTCTGCACTTATTCCAGTTCAATAATGTCATTCTTAAGAACTGGTGACCACAACTATACTCTGTATTCCAGATGAGGTTTTACTGAGGATTTACAGTGAGGTAGTATTATATCCCATTCTATACATCTATACAGATGCTAGTACCCAGCCATCACAAATTTTGGTGCCCCGTACAAACCTAAAGTCACAGTCCTTTGACTATGCTCAGCCTCACACCCCACCACTGCCCCACCCCTCCTCCTGCCCTGCCCTCTGTTCCACTTCCCACATACACCATTCCCCTCGACACCACAGAGTTCTCATCCTAGCCACCCCCAGTACAGTCCTTCCTTCCCCTCCTGCCCAGCAGAGCTCTTAACATCAGTACTGGTCCAACTCCTGCAAGCCTGCCCATTGTCTTCCTCCACATTTTCCATGCTTGGCTGGGCCCCATTCTCAAGTACTACCAGTACCCCCTAATGGCAGCCCTGCTCCTAATTCTTTTTCTAATGAAGTTTCCCCAAGTCAGTTCTTATTTAATGTACATGTAGCATATATGTTTCTGTAGCAAAATTGCATAACTGCAGCATAAATGCTTTCTGAGCTGCAATTACTTTAAATTAAACATCTCCCAGGAGTGGGAGCAGCCATATTTTACTCAGCAAGGTAAACAGCACAATATTTATTTCTCCATATTAAACATTACTATCTCTTTACAGGGGAATGTATGTAAAATAGAGGAATAATCTGCCATTTTCTTTGAAATAAAACAGAAGCTTTTATTTCAAGTTTGAAGTTAGAGCGCAGGTTCAACATCTAAATTATATTATAGGTGTCTTGCTTCTAGAAAGAGAATGTTTCAATCTTGTAGACCTATGGTACAGATCTAGAGGATAAATAAGAGCAGTTCTAGAGCAAACCATCAACCCCATATAGGACAAGTAAACTGTGCTAAAATTCCCTTTGATTTAAATGGGGATTTTAACCCATTAAGAAAAAGAGACAGTACACAAGCAATCTAAGTGTAGATTTTAATGTACATAAAAATATCAATATAAAGTACACATTATAGTTCATAGAAATGACCAAGTTGCTGTGGTGGCTATATATAAAATAAACAGATGAAGGTCAAAACCAGCTGTATATAAAAAATAAATATAAATAAATATAGTATCGTTCTCTGGACTAGGTGAATATAAAAGTATGTAAGTGGGGGCCATAACTCAATCAGGTTGGTGAAGAGGGATAAAGGAACTCCTCCACTCCCCAATGTCCAAATGCTTACAAGATAAATTCTTGCCAGTTTTTTTCTCAGTATCATTCATACATTCTGTTCACCAGATGAATGCTTGTATAACAGCCCATCAGTACAACAAACATTAGCTAGGTCATTGGTCCTTGTCCTGAATCCATCTGCTTGGAACACCTTTCTTGATTCCCTTCCTTGTGATCCTATTAGTTCTCAGAATATTTTCTGTACTGTAATCAATTATTTTTGGGGTAAATTCTGCCCCTTCATCAGGATATTTGAAAATAGAGGATGCCAAGAATGGCGGGTCCTCCATTTAAAAAGTCATTGACCAATCAGAAAGTAGCACATATCAATCAATATAGAAGTAGTCTACATGAATAAATGAAGAAAAAACACACAATGGTAAAGACCCAATAACTTACTGTATGTAGCTAAGATTATAACAAATATGGATCTATTCACATAAAGTATCCTTGATGGAAATTGCCAATGTGGGGCCCCACCACCCACCAGCGCCCACCTAGATTACTCGTACCATTGATGCTGCGGCTCCACATGAATCAAACATCCCTCAGAATACGCATAGCACACAGAAAATGTACACAAAAAATATATTTGTACCTAACTCCAAAAAACGAGTACATTGCTAGATTTTAACCCATTGCATTTTATCTTGCATTCTAGGGGTCATATGAACAAAAAATGGTTGTCTGAAAATGAAAAACTTAATTCTAAAGAAAGCTGAAAAGCAGGAAGTACTTTTTGAAAATTTTACAGTGTTAGCACAATTTTGAATATGACCATAAGAAAAAATCTTAGAAAATATGGAGGATTTACAAATAGAACTATCATATTTAGGCCTTGATTCAATTGAGGCCGACGCCATGATGGCATTTTTTCAAGCTAGGTAAGCAATTCAATTACCTATGCTATGAAGAAATACCACTGGAAAAAAAGCACTGGCACTCACAACATTAATCCTGATGTTCAGTGGAGTCTTCAGCACCCTGGACAGCTACTGTCTGTCTTCTTCTTCAGTCTTCTATCTTCCTTCTTCATCAATCGCTCAATCTTCTGTCTTCTTTCCTTTAATCTTCTCTTCCTTGTTTCAAATGGTTTCCTGTAAAAGAAAAAAAAAATGAATCATTACATTTTGGCCCAAAACATAATCTGGAAAAGTGTGCATTGTTTAAAGTAATGCACATATTCATCGACACACTATATTCCCCCAATCAAAAAAATTGTTCCAATACATTTCGCTAAAAAAATTAATCTTTGCTCTCAATATAATGAAGGCTAATGTGAAAATATTGTTTGTTTTGAAAAAAAAAAGTTGTTGGCTCCGCTGCTATCGTCGGCAGTGGCTGCAAGAAGTGAGATCAATAAAATTCCCCCCTTGGTACCATTTGGGCTGATGCCCGAGCCATTGTGTAGGATTATATGACCAGCCTCTGTTCAAAATGTTTCCCAGACATCCATTGGCTTGGATGTGTACTTAAGCACCTCCCAGTCAATTAGGGTGATGATGAATCCTGCTAGGAGCTGATATTTCAGTACTTTTGAGGGGGGCAGGACATTTGAAAAATTGATTTTGGTAAGGAAAGTTTTATCCTAATGAGACCCATTTTTCCAGTGCTCCAGTGCTTTAATTAATTAACCAGTAATTTTTGTAAATAGGCTATAAGATAACAGCCTTTTTGAAATCAAGAACAGTGGGCACTAATCACATTCAGTTGATACAAGCAGCCCAATCAACAAACAAGTTTAGGATCATATTTAAAGAATGTAACACATGAATAATTTATTTTTACATATGCTAGGTATAAGAATGTGATGTTTCAGTTATATCAACCTATTGCATTTTTGTGTTTGTATTCCACAAACCAAAATCAAATAGGACATTCTTCTCACAAATAAAGTGCATGAACACTTTAACCCTTTAACAGACCAGTAAGGTATGCAAAGCCTTTATAATAAATTGCATACCCCTCTGGTGCTTTAAATATTAACTATAACTATTGCAAATGAACATGTTACATATGTACCAAAAAGTAGATCAATTAGAAATGCTCTGCTGACTTTTCTAATTAATAATCTTTCCTATTTGAGCCTGATGTACTAAGAAGAACTGGAGAAATTCTGGGGCAAACCAACTGCACCACAGGTGACACATACAAAATCCAATTGATTTAAATGGTGCTATTAATTCTGTCAGTGCTAGAGAGGTCTCCAATGTAGTCTGCTCATAGTCTGGCTGGTAAGATTTGGGAACTAGAAACGATTGCAGTACATGAGCAGTACGATCTAATTGGTGTGTCTGAAACCTGGTTAGATGATACATATGATTTAGTAGTCAATCTAGAGGGTTATTCACTTTTTAGAAGGGATAGGGCTAATAAAAGGGGAGGAGGGGTATGCCTATATGTAAAGCAGGCCTTAAAACCTAGTTTAAGGGAAGCTATAAATGAAGGGTCCAATGAAAACGTAGAGGCCTTGTGAGTTGAAATACACACTGGGGGCACACATAATAAAAATATGCTAGTGGGGATTTGCTACAAGCCACCTAATATTGGGGAGTTGGAGGAAGCCCAGCTTTTACTGCAAATGGAATAGGCTTCTAGGCCAGCAAAGGTAATTATAATGGGAGATTTGAAGTATCCTTAAACTGACTGCAGCAATACGACTTCCGGCACATCAAAGGGAAATCATTTTTTTATGTAGGATAAATGATAATTTTGTGTCCCAACTAGTAGAGAAGCCAACTAGAAAAGATGCCTTGCTTGACCTAGTACTCTCAAACAATTCTGACATGATAAACAATGTACAAGTAAGGGAACATTTGGGCCGCAGTGACCACAATATGGTATCTTTTGAATTTTGTTATGAGAAACCCAATAGCAAGGGTTTAACCAAAACATTCAATTTTAAAAAGGCTAATTTTACAAAGCTAAAAGAAGTATTAAAGGATATTCAGTGGGATGTCATTTTCAAAGATAAAAATGCACAAGAATCATGGAATCTGTTTAAAATGCTCTTAGACAAATATACACGTCAATATATACCATTGGTGAATAAGCACAAGAGGAGTAAAGTGAAACCAATTTGGCTTAATAATGAGGTTTGCAGGGAAATGAGAAATAAGAAACAGGCTTTTAAGGTGTTTAAGTCAAGTGGGTCAGATGCATCATTTAAAAAAAATACAAAGAATGTAATCAAATCTGCAAACAAGCAATTAAGCTAGCTAATATTGAAAATGAGAGAAATATTGCAAATGAGAGCAAGAAAAATCCTAAACAATTCTACAAGTATATTAATAACAAAAAAGATAAGGTTGATATTGGTCCTCTTAGGACTAAGACAGGTGAATTGATTAGTGATGATAAGGCTATGGCTGACACCCTAAATACGTTCTTTGCTTCAGTATATACAAAGGCAACAGCAATGATGATCTATGGCCAGACAGACAAAACCACAGAGTTTCCTTCATCATGTACATGGCTTACTGAGGACAAGGTCCAAAAAAGGCACAACTGCACCAACACAGCACCCTGAGGGTTAAAACAGGACGCAAGACTAGGACAAATGTCAAGGTTCAAAAAGGCCTAAACCTGTACAACTTCCTGGTTAACCCTCATGTTGCTGTGCTGATCACACACAATCCACACAAACCATGCTCATAAAAGTGTTGTATGTTAAACATCAGAAATGCTCCAACACAATGTCACCCATGTACCCACAGGGAAACCAGCACATAACCCCTTGAGTGCTAGAGGAATTATCAATGCATCGCTCAACAATGCTTTGGCAACCCCTCCGGTACTCAAAGGATTAACCAGACAACAAACACAAGTCGATAGGCTAACAATTACATGCTACACAGGGGACATTCAGTAAGAGGTGAAAAAGAGATGATGGAGATAAATTAACCCTTACATACTCTTACTTCAATAATCCCAGTTTTAGTCTATGGAGAAAACATTGCAAATGGGGAAATTAGATCACTGGAGAAGTCATCATTATGTTCATTTCATCAGGTCTACTTCACCACTTACTGAATCACAAAAAGGATGGATCAGGTCACACATCAAAGTGCCACTGAGAATAACTGGTTGTATGTGCAACACACAGGCCTAAAACAATTCCACAGAATTAAAGGTGAAAAAGTAGGCCTTGGTGTTGTGTATGCTATCATTTACTCTAACTTGAAATTACATATCTCACATTTGATTCACACATGGATCCTCAGGAGTGCTGATGCCATGGATGGATGGTACACTAGCCACTATTTGCAGGATACACATGGGATCCAAATATGAACCATTGTAGTTTGGCCAACAACAGGCCATGAATGATGGATATGTCTGATTGAGTACGGCTGCTTCACTCACAAGGATGGATGGGTTCATCCAGAAAAAAACACAGGCCTCAATCAAAGATATCCTTCAATACTGGCTTGATTGTTGCCCTTCGGGATTCAACTGGAACACACCTCATGGACAGGATCCTATCAAGTACATCAATCTCTGATTGCCAAGGTGGTATCCCATGCATCACAATGCAATGCATAGGATACTATCATGACAACCAGAGAATGACATGTAAAATAATACAAAACCTTGCATTGTACAGGATAAAATGATAACATAGGGATGAATAACACTTGAATCCCACTGCAGATCTTTTCCAAAAAGATATGTACACAAAGAAAAACGGTCAGATATGTATGTGGATATGTACCTTCCAAATGGGTACAAGTATGTCCCAACAAGATGTGAACCCAGAGATCAGTTCAGTACGTGTGATTGCCTTACTGCCTATATATGTGCACACATCACATATATAGGCAGTAAGGCAATCACATGTACTGTACGGATCTCTGGGTTCATATTTTGTAAGGATATGTTTGTACCCATCTGAAAGATACATATCCACATACATATCAGACCATTTTTCTTTCTGTGTTCCTTGCACAGGATGGCAATGGTTAATTTCACCTTGATGTAATATTGTAGGCATTGTTAAAAGATATGGATTGATGTTAGTCCTATCCCTCCTACCCTCATGGTTAGATAGATATTACTCTATGTGACAGCTGGGGATATCAGTCATTTGACCACACGGAGGCTCTTCAGCAAAGCCAACATTTCCCCATTTGGAGATGAATACTTCATTGGAATGGTCCAGAGAGTTTGCTTGCAAACCAGGCACACTTTGTAGACCATTCCAAAGACGTATTTATCTTGAAATGGGGCAATTTGGGCTCTGCTGAAGAGCCTCTGTGTGGTCAAATGACTGATATCTGCAGCTGTCACATACAGCAATATCTGTCTAACTATGAGGGTATAAGGGATAGGACTAACATCAATCCACATCTTTTAACAATGTCTACAATATTACATCAAGGTGAAATTAACCACTGACATCCCGTTAAAGGGATAATAATACTCAAAATGTGAAAGGAAAAATATATGTTGTAGGGTTTATCCTCCAAGTAAAACAACGGTATTCTCACTGCTGGAAGGTGTTGTATTCAAAAATTCTCACAGCTCAGACGTAAATATTTCAGAGGCAATATCCCAGTGGCCTGAAATTGTATAGTGGCGCTGTTGCTAAACCATCCTATGGACAGCTCTGGTCCCAGGACCATGAATCTCCATAGGATGATGTAGCAACAGCGCAAATGTACAATTTCAGGCCACTGGGATATTGAACCAAAGGAATTCAACTTTGAGCTGTGATACGTTTTGAATGACACACCCTTCAGCAGTGGGAGTACCCTTGTTTTACTTAGGGGGATAAATCCTACAACATATATTTTTCTTTTCACATTTTAAATATCAATATCCCTTTAATCCTATCATGGCTATGTTTTCTAATCATACAATCTCATTTATCCACACAATGCAGTGAACACAACTTCTGCCTAGGTAACATGTTTCTGGGATGTTACAACATGGGTACACACACACCATTGTATAAATTCAACTGGCAATCCGTCCCTGGAGCCATACAACATGGCAGTGTTATATGGCGATGTTGTGGGTTGAATTTGAACAAAACATACCCCTTAGCACAACAACTGGTGCAACACTGAACATTCGTCTGCATCAATTGTTGTGTTTAAGGGGTTAACCAAACAAACAGCTATTTGACTTAGCAGAGAACTAGCAAGCAGGACAGATGGAACATGCAGAAAAATAGTCTTTGATTCACACTGTTATTGTGAAACTGACTTACTGGGGAACTCAATGTTCACCATAGTATTTCAATGTGTAGCACACCCATTGAAATCCAGATGTGAGCATTGGGTTCTCCAGTAAGTTGAGTTGTTGTTTTACTAAGGTTGTAACAGTCTTCACCAGTGATAACACTTGTCCACTTAGTCTGGTTGTTTGTTGATGTAGGCCATGTACTGAGATATGTCAAACTACAGCAATCTCAGAACATTGATTATATTGAGAAACACAGAAACCATGGACGTGAAATCACTGTGGAAGTATGTCCCCTGTATCACCTCTTTATCACTCCCAATACACATTAGTGTATCTCTGCCATCATCTGTTTGCATGAATACATCACAGAGTCCACTAACTGGCAAACATGCCTTCCCATGTATGGGGGATACTCTAGCTTTGAGTGTGGTCCCACATTGACACATATGTTATCCAACATTACTTCATACAGACACAGATTGTATAGTGATGGTTCTTCTTTATTGTGTCTCAAAGTACATTAAAACATACATGTGTTTTCTGGGTATATTGCCTATATGCATTAAACACTTGTATGAGAACACTAAATGTACTTTACAACTAAATATTAGTATTTTAGAAACACTACTGTACTGCTCATGTGTTGTCCACAAGGTTTGACAGCTCTGTAGATGAGTATTCTAACTGTACAAGGTTTGATACCTGGATGTTAGTACACACATGAATTTGTGTTTTCTGTGTCTATGTGAGAATAATCCAGAAGAGGTTGCTGTGAACATCAGGTCAAACATTGCATCACCAACACAATCACTTGAAACACCGAGGGGTGAGCTTCATAAAAGTGTTGTCAAGACATCAGTGCAGTCACCTGGAAACTCTTCTGTTCAAGGATGGATCATGCTATGGATGCCTGTGGGACAAGAGGACAGGATTTGGAGCAGAACCCTCGAACTGATCATCGTGCAACAACTTCAACTTCCTAATCCCCTCAGTCTTTTTTCATTACAGGTGCGTACACAAACCATTGCTTTGTAATGTGTTGTGTACTCTTCTATAACCCATTATGTAGAGAACTAAGGAAATGTGAACCAGCCCTTGGGATATGTGCCCCTGACATGAATACACACATCAACAAGTCTGTTCTGAGAGCTCCATGAAACTAATGAATTTGGGCTACCACTGTCAGAGTGGGAGTAGCAGCCCAATTTTATTTGTTTCATGGAACTATTATGACATATTTGTTGATGTGTGTATTCATGTCAAGGGCACATATCACTGCACACTCATAGATCAGCATGGTGTCCCTGGAGATCGGATCCACGTTTCATGACCTCTTTGTTGTGTGAAAATAGCACTGAAGATCCATCCCTCTGCTGCTCTTCTCAGCTCTAGCAAACTACAGGTCCCATTTTGACTCTAATGTGTTATCCAATGCATTGCGTTGGATAACACTCTTTCACAACAAAGCTACCATGGTCGCTCTGGCTATGATCATGGCAAATCACGTTAGTTGCTGTCAATCAAGCTGTGTAAGATGCTGAACATGGGTTATGTGTTGTACCTTGGTTCTCATGGGTATGTTTGTGATATCCTTGAGGTTTCTATGTCAATGTGGAGAAGAGAATGGTAGATGGTTTTGGAACCCCACACAATATGCCACGTCCATGGTATGGATGATGTTTGGGGCCATACTGCTGCCAGTGCAGTGCTGCGTCAATGATCCTGTGGGGTGAAACAGAACATCATGTGCTGTGTGGTTAGTGTGTTGGCACCAATTCACAGGACTGATGGAGGACTTGCATGGATTGTGTGAATGCCTGTGTTATACTCACAGCTAAAGTGGTCCGTGATGAGCCTGTCTCTGATCTGCACCCCGCTCAGGGTCTCCTCAACATGGTCGATGTCCATGGGCACTTCAGGTCTGGGGAGGGCCTGGATATCATCCACCAGCCTGGTGTCCACTGCGATGTGCTGTATTGCACACGCCATTATGATGTCACACACTTTTCCTGGGAAATACTGCAGTGTCCCCCCCGAGTGGTCCAGATATCAGAATCGAGACTTAAGAAGGCCAGAGGTCCGCTCAATGGCATTCCTCATTCTGCCATGAGCCTGGCTGTATCTTTCCTGGGCATCTGTTTGGGGATTGGCGACTGGGGTCAGTAGCCAGGATTTGCATCCATAGCCAGCATCACCTGGGGAAAGTGAGTGACATGGTGAGACAGGGAGCACTTGTTGTGTGAATGATGTTTTGTGTGGTGGATGTACTACCTGTGAGTCAGGAGAATGGTGAGCAGTGTTGTGTGTACACGTGTGGATGTGGTGTGATTTAGTATTGTGAACTCACCCAGAAGCCATCCCCCTGTATAAGTTCTATTCTCAAAGTCTCTGTGGACTGAGGAGCTTTAGAGAATGTATGAATCATGAGAGCTGCCAGGATATTTTGCACAGACATTCATAATCCTCATGTTGCTGTCACACACGATCTGCACATTCGTGCAGTAGAAGTTCTTCCTGTTGATGAATAGCTGTGCGTCACGTGCTGGGGCTTTGATACGGACATGGGTGCAATCTATAGAGCCCATGACCCTGAGCATGCCTCCCTTGCGTAAAAGCCCTGCTTGAGATGTATCCACTCCATGTTAGTGGTGGGGAAATGTATGTAGGTACTGGCCTTGCTTTTGAGGGCTCGCAAGACCTGGGCCAGCACTCTGGAGAATGTGGCGTATGACATGTCAGATGCGTAACCCTCAGTGGACTGGAAGGTGTCACTTGCCATGAAGTGTTTGGCACACAGCAGTTTTTGCAGGCCAGTGAGGGCATGGTTGTGCATGTAGATGGGATCCACCTGATCCTTGATGACCTCATACAAGGCAATGATGCTGTGTGGCCTCAACCTGTAGCGATCAATCACCTTGTCATCAGTCATTCCAAAGATGGTGACCCTTGTGTGGTATAACCTTGTCCTTGGTGGTTGTCTATACATCCTCCGCTGCTGCAGGTGTCCCTGTGGCAGCTGAGGAGCATCCAGTTGCTGTGGAGCATCCTGTTGCTGCAGCTGTGCATCTGCAGGCAGGTGCTGTCCTCCAGGTGGGGATGGGCTCCTGTGTGGCTGTTGAGCCAGAGCCTCCTCACTTGCAACAGGTGAAGACTGTTGATCAGGTGTGCCTGGGGCATGCTGGTGTTCCCTAGCTCTCGCCTTTGCAAGCCTGCTCCGCAGTCTTCTCATCAATTAATATCCCAACATACTTATTGTTCTCTCTCTTTCTCTCTCCCTGAGTGGAAAACGAGCCACAAGTGAGTTGTCCCTTTAAGTACGTGGTAGGGCGTTGTGTAGGTGTGGTGATGAGGTGAGCGCTGACCAATGAGAAGTTGTTTGTTGTCCAGGTAAGTGTTTGCAGGTGTGTGTGTGTTTTAAGATGTGGTGTGTTGTGACTGGTATGTCTCTGCCAGTTGCGGGTGTGAAGTTGTGGGGTGCAGGTTGCATCTGGATCATGTGGTGATGTTGCACAGGTGAGCTTGTTTTGTATTTGCAGGTGTCCATGTTGTGTGATAACCCCCATTGTTCTGTGCCATATTGTGTTGGTATTTTGTGGAGGTCCATGTCCCTGTGGTGTTGCTTGTTGTTGTGTGTGACAGTGATTTGTGATGTCTGTCCATGTTTTTATGTTATTTTGGTATTGCACAGGTTCATTTTTCCATTTACATGCTTGTGCGCTAAGCATTTTGTCTGTTTTCCTAAGTAACTGGTGTTTTTTTGACCGTTAAGTGTCTAACGGCTAAGAAAACTGGGTCTTAACTTTTGTCCATTAAGCGTATCTTTTTTTCAGCCGTTAACAGTACTGCAAGCCTTTAAATGGCTCTGTGGAATCTTGTTCCATGCGTCTCAATGCAAGTCAGTCTATCGGCAGTAAGGATTTGTGAATTGCCGTTAGCTGTTCTTAAGACAGACTTTTAAATGGCTTACAGCACATTAACGCACCCGTTAGTGCTTTTTTTTTTTTACTAATGTCTGCCTTTAAATCTACCCCTATGAGGGTTACTAACTGACAGTATTCAGAACTATATATAGACAAACAATATTATTATTAGGAATCAGCATGGTTTCATGTCAGACTAATTTACTTGCATTTTATGAAAGAGTAAGTAGTAATTTGGACAAGGGAATTGCTGTTGATGTAGTATATTTGGATTTTGCAAAAGCCTTTGATACAGTGCCTCACAACAGATTACTGCATAAATTAAAAGGCTTCAGTTTGGGAGGTGATATCTGCACATGGATTGAGAACTGGTTAAATGATAGATGCCAGAGAATTGTTGTAAATGAAACCTTTTCAAGTTGGTCTAAAGTTATAAGAGGGATGCCACAGTGTTCAGTCCTGGGCCCAATGCTTTTTCATTTGTTTATTAATGATCTAGAAGTGGGAATTGAAAGTAGTGTCTTAATCTTTGCTGATGACACTAACCTATGTAAGGAAATACATAGAGAGCTGGATGTTTTTTCTCTGCAGAAGGGTTTAGATAAACTGAGTGAATGGGCAGAAAAGTGGCAGATAACATTTAATGCAGATAAATGTAAGGTTATGCATTTGAGCTGTAGAAACAAACTTGCTACATATACTCTAAATGGGAAACAAATTGGGGAGTACTGATAGATGATAAATTTCATAGCAGTCTGCAGAGTCACTCAGCTGCTGCAAGAGCAAATAGAGTACTAGCCTGCAGATGCAAAGGATGTTAATGTTATCCTACTATCCTACCTCTGTATAAATCCTTGTTTAGGCCTTATCTAGAATATGGAGTACAATTTTGGGCGTCAGTTCTTAAAAAATACTTTGTTGATCTGGAAAAGGTGCAGATATGTTCAACAACACTGATAAAGGGATTGGAGGATCTGAGTTATAAAGAGAGACTAGCCAAACTGGGTTTGTTTACATTAGAGAAGAGATAAGGGGTGATATGATTACCATTTACAAATACATTCAAGGTCAATACAAAGAACTATCCAACTAATTATTTACGCAAAGAGCTGAGCTAAGAACAAGAGGTCATCCATTAAGATTAGAGGAAAAATGCCTTTGACTAAAACAAACGCAGGGATTCTTTACAGTAAGGGCGATAAAGCTATGGAATTCTTTGCCTGAGGATGTTGTACTTGCAGATAATGCAACTGCTTTCAAAACAGCAAAGTATGTATATCTAGCACAAAACAATATTGTAAATTATGACAGATTGCTTCAATACAGATAGGATGTTGATCCAGGGAACTATCTGACTGCCATTTGGAGTAAGGAAGTAATTTTTTTAGCCACTTGGGGCTAAATTGGAAATGGCTTCCGAGGGCTTTTTTTTGCCTTCCTCTGGATCAAAAGGGGTGTTTTGGCATGGGCTGGACTTGATGGATGCATGTCTTTTTTCAGCCGCATCAACTAAGTTGCTATGTTACTATATTATGAAACAATATACTGGAACCTTTTCTAGCCTTTTAGAGAGGTGGAGGAACTACTTCAATGAATGGGAATTTTAAGAATTGTTTGTTTTTCTCCTATAGTGCAGTTGGTTCGCTCAGAATTGCTCCAGATCATCTTACTCCATCAGCCTCAAAGTTTTATTTTAAAACTGTTCTTACGATATATTAATTGGGTGCCAGAGGGGTATACAATGCATTGTTTTGATATGCGTTACGTACCCCTCTGGCACTCAAAGGGTTAATCTTTTGGGTGTTAGAGAGATGTCTCCAGTGCATTGTCTATTGCTAGTGCCATAAATAGTCATCAGAGGGCCCAGAACAAATATTGTTTTGTGCCCTGAGTAAGCCCACATCCCAGTCAATGGGAGCATGGGAACACTTTTGAACAGAGACTGGCCATATAAAAGCCAGTCTCTTTTCAAATTTCCCTTAGCTGGAATCAGGCAATGGCCTAAAAGGTACAATAATGGGGATATTTATTTTTCTTCTGGCAATGGCGTCAGCCAGACTTTACAGTGGCATTGGACTTACTTGTTATTCTTCTTTTATAGGGACACAAACAAACTTTAAGGAAGGAGAAAGAAGAAGATGAAAGAAGAAGAAAGAAGGTCACAGAAGACCAGTGTGCAGAAGACCCTGCTTAACCTTAGACATCCATGTAAGTGTTTAATGTTAATTTTGTGTGGGATGGTGTTAGCTCTAGGGGGATTAATTCTTTGAGTGCCTGAGGGGTATGTAACACTCTGCAATGCATTGCATACCCCACTGGTACTCCAAGGGTTATTATTTTTTTTTTTTTCATTTCACTCATGTTTTTGGTACCTTGGATGTATTGATATGGGGTTTAGGGTCCCATGTCAATACATCCACGGATCACTAGTATAGGGATGTCTAGTTGTGCATTCATTGTTTTTGTAACACTGTTTAATTACACGTCTGTGGTTATTAACATGCATTAGAGACTCAACTCCTAGGATTGCTAGGGGTTAGGCTAAGGCATGTAATTGAATAGCAAATTCATCTGCTTTTTCATTGTTCCCAATGGTTGCTAATTTAGAGCCCACATTTTTCCCAGGTAATAGAATACTTAACTGTGACTTAAACCTACAGACAGCTGTTTGGTTTTCATAACGGAAGTAAATTAATTGAGCCCAAAGTGTCTGCAAAACTGCCGTAAAGCAGCATAAGGATATATCTGTGTGTGTGTATGGAAGTCATATAAATAAGAATTATGCTGCAATTTATTTACTAATTATGAAAAAAATGAAATATTAATTATTAACTTATTCTTAATAGACATATACATGATTTTAATTGATTGATATGTGCAAGAAAAATAATATTATTAGCAAATTCTCTGAGATGTCTTTACTCCTTTATAAATATAACCCATTGCTTTGCTATTGCCACTTAAAATGTTAGCAACAACTCTTTAACATACCTCTAAGAATGGTTTTCATACATCCCTCCCTCCCATTGATACAAATGTGCATATTACATTTACTAGTAAGAACCTTTTAAAGAACAATTAGCTAACATTTAACAACACTTGATATGTATGCCCTTAAGCCTATGTTTGCTCTTATTTCTAGAATCAGGTTTGCTCAGGAAAATGATTAGTGAACTGCTGTTCTGCCTTATTTTAGTGTCTTTCACTAGGCACCAATTAATTAGGTTTATAAAAGTAACAAACTGGATCCCCACCTCCAGATCATTTGTAATGAACTCTTGTGCTAACATGCCTCCAACCTGTCAGTCTGCTGCATTCCCTGAAGGCTTCTCAACACATCTCTGCAGAGGCAGGATACGTAATTAACAGCTACTTGTTTTAGGCCATTAGCACATCAGGTAGAACTGAGTTCTCATTTAGTGGGTGAGAAGTCTTAATCAAATAACACAGCCAATAAGTTCAATTAGAGCATGAACAAAACCAAACACCACTGTACAGTATAATGTACAAGGAAATATCCATAAGCTGTGTTTTTACGTAATGTATTAATGCTAAATGTAAAATATATTCTCTAAATGGCAAGAATGAAGAAAGTACATAATGCTTATATTTTTTAACCACTTGGTTACAAGAGCTGTAGCCAACAAATTAGGAAGTAATGAGCTGGGGACATCTCCAATACACAAGAGGTAAAATGTAATCATGGAATGATGGGCAGGGCTGGATTTACATCTCAGGAGCCTGTAGGCACAGAAATCTGAAGCGCCCCCCCCCCCATGGACCATCTGCACTGGACATCTCCACAATGCTCCTAATCTCCACGTTGCCCCCCATCATCTACACATTGCCCCCCATTAGCTCCAACTTTCCACCATCATCCCCATTAGCTCCAACTTTCCACCATCATCTCCATATTGCACTCACATTGCCCCCATCATCTCCAAATCATATTGCCCTTACATTGCCCCCATCAGCTCCATACTGCCCCCATCATCTCCATATACCGTACTGCCTTCACATTGCCCCCATCAGCTCCACATTGCCTCCATTAGCTCCACATTGCCCTCACATTGCCCCCCATTAGCTCCATATTGCTCCCATCAGCTCCATATTGCCCCATCATCTCCACATTGCCCCCATCAGCTCCATATTGCCCTCACAATGCCCCCCATCATCTCCACATTGCCCTCACAATGCCCCCATCAGCTCCATATTGCCCCCATCATCTCCACATTGCCCCCATCAGCTCCATATTGCCCCATCAGCTCTATATTGCCCTCACAATGCCCCCCATCATCTCCACATTGCCCCCATCAGCTCCATATTTCCCCCATCAGCTCAATATTGCCCCAATCAGCTCAATATTACCCTCACATTGCCCCAGTGTCTGTTTCCTAACTCTTCCCTAGTGGTCCAGCGGCAAGAGAGGTCTGTGCTTCCTTCTTCGGCACAGACCTGTAGCTGCTGGAGCTCCCGCGTTGTCTTCAGTAATGAAGAGTGCTGGGAGATGACTCTGTATTACTAAAACCCCGACGAGGAAGCGCAGCAGCTAAGGTCTGTGCCGAAGAAGGAAGCACAGACCTGTCTTCATGGCACCGGGCGGGGAGGTGACTCAGGAGGATTTAATAAAAAAACACACATGATCCCAGTGACAGGCGCCCCTCTGTTGGGTGCGCCTGTAAGCAGATGCCTACTCTGCCTAATTCTAAATCCGGCCCTGATGATGGGGTGAAATAAAGAGAAATCATCTACATTGTGTATTCATTTGGATGGTATTCATTTAGTCTCTTAACCTTACATTCAAAATGAAAGTGGAGGAATTCTAAAGCAATCCAATAACACTAGGGGAGAAATTTTTAAAAAATCGTCAATTATATTGGACTTTTAAAGCTGAACTATCACTCAAATTAAAGTGCCCCCCCCCAATCTTTATGAACATAATAATATGCTTATCAATACTAGTATTATCCTGAATAAGTCCGGTGTTGTTGAGAAATCCAACTTGTTCAGAGGTGCACAGGCAGGCATCAGCGCAGACATCTTGCCAAAGAGACATCTGTCCCAGCCTCCTCTAGGATTGGTGAGGGGGAGTTCCATTGTACCTTAAGGTGCAGGAAGGGACTGACAGCGGAGGAGCACAGATGCCGCTACAGCAAGAAGCCTGCCTGTGAGTTTCCCAATAAGTTGGATTTTTCAGTAATACTGGACTTGGATAATACTAATATTGATAAGTGTATCTCTATGTGCATAATTGTTGTGGAGGCACTTTAATTTGAGTTAAAGTTCTGCTTTAAAGGGACAGTAATACTTAAGTATTACTAATCCCTATAGTAAAGTCCTATTAAAAATAAATGTATTGCCCCCAGTGTCATCTCTCAAACCTTTATGGTTTGAGAGATGATCGCTCCTAAAGTTGCCTTCTCCCTCCCCCTTCCCCGAAGTCAGCGTTGTAGCTGACTGAAGGGAAATGCGGTCATAGATCATCAGGCGGCTCTGCAGCAGAGTCGCAATCACGTTAATTAAAGAAAAATCTTTCACTAAAACGGTCTTCTACGTGTGCTTGCAAACCAGGCGCACGTAGAAGACCATTTCAGTGAAAGTTTTTATTTTTAATAACGCGATCGCGGCTGTGTGCTGGAGAGCCGCCTGAAAGTCATACAACTTGCTTCCCTGCAATCATCTAGAACGCTGACTACGGGGAAGGGGGAGGGAGAGGGCAACTTTAGGAGCGATCTTCTCTCAAACCATAAAGGTCTGAGAGATGACACTGGGGGCAATACATTTATTTTTAATAGTACTTTAATATAGGGATTAGTAATACTTAAGTATTACTATCCCTTTAACGCCATGAATGGAGGATAGCACGTATAGCAATACAGTGCAGGATTTATTCTCTAGCATTCAAGGAGTTAAAAAGTCTATTTAATTCATTAGCAATTTGGGCAATTTTCATTTGTCCCCTATTATGCAGTTGGTTTGCACCAGATTGCCTCCACTTATAAACATACCCAAGGCTCACAATGTGTTTGCTCTGAGTAATACGAATTCTCAACAATAAATGAAAACAAACTGTACTGCACATGTATAGCGACTGAACAATTTTACCACTGAAAATGAATAAATATTTTTTAGGGCATAAATTCACAAACACGCCACAATGGATTTTTATGACATTTTCCAATTAGAGAACACTGCCACAACTAAGCACCAAGATCAGACAGGAGCATCCTGTAACTGGAAACAAATGAAAAATGTGCAAGGAGAATGCACCTCAACTCTGTTCATTCAGTCAATTAGCACCAAGCAAAAATATTAATAGATTCAAGTTACAAGAAAATAGTATACAGTACATAGTGATATATCTCCAAAGAGAAGTTATAAACATAACATTGCGTCAACATTATGGAACCTGTTTAGAGTAAATTCAAATATTAAACTGGAATCAATCAACTTGAGAAGGTTGCTAAGTGTTCTCTGATACTAATAACAAAATCAGTGTAAGGTGGTGATTTCCAAACCTGGGTCTGAAGTTATTTAGCAAATAAAGGACTAAAATTACACTAATGTATAAATTGGATAATCTATAAAAATAAGTAGGGCATACTGGGGTTGGAAGAGGTAAAGTGAAGGAAATAAAATGTTTAGGAGGCGGTACAAGAGTAGGCTGTACAAAGGTGGGGATCAAAATGAAGTCATAAAAAGCAGTGGGGTGCTGCTGAACCACATCACTATGAGGGATAGAGCAGCCAAAAAACCTGGGAAATTTGGATAGGGAGCACAACAACAAATATACAACAAATAAGATAAATTAGATTAGATAAAAGTAAAGTAAGGGCCTTTTGGGAGACCTCTGGGTGTTGGGGAGACGTCTAAGAGAGGGGAGGCTAGATGTCAAGATCAGTAGGAAAAGATGGAAGAGCCTTTCTGAATGACATTCAGGGTGCCCATGAATCCATCACTGACTCCAACGAAGATGTGAAGAAAAAGTGACATTCTTCCATTTCAAAAGTATTGTCTATTGCTGAAATCCAAATTTGGAATGCTGGGGGCTCCCTTGACAGCCAGTGAAGTGGTATCATAGATTTGATCACTGTAAGTGATTTAAAGAGAAATATATGTATGGGACATGGGATGGGCACAAAGAGATCTTGTAAGTAGAAAAGTATACAAAAGAGAGGATGCACTGGTAATATGATTTGTAAGAGGTGCGAAAGGTGTGAAAGTATTTTCTCCCAGAATTGTGTATGATTGGACGGGACCAGAAAATGTGGAATAAGGTTCCTGGAGATGTGGAACATCTCCAGCAGAGGTTAGATGAGGATGAGGAAAATTTAGCAATCTGGGCTCTAGTCATATACCAGCTAGATAATACTTTGTAACTAAGCTCCTGGCAACAGTGAAATAAAGTCTGAAAATGCATTTCCATTGATCATATTGTAGGGTTAGCTGTAGGTCAGTTTCCCATTCCCTGATAAAATAAGGTTTACTTGGAGTGATGTCCTCTAGACAAAGCTTGTAACAGAAGGCAAGGGGTCTAATTGTGTTTAAAGGACCCATTACAGCTTTTTCGAATTTTGCAAGTCTATCGGTATAACCACTCAATGTTTAACCTGAGCGTACAGCCACCAGTCCACAAGATCAACCACCACCAAATTCTCAACTGCAGCACTTGGTAGTAAATCACCAGAGTTAAGCAGAGAGTTCAGAGTGTCAAGGCCACAATCCTTCCAGCATCTCAGAACTGGGTTTAACAGACCAGGTGGGAAGGTGAAGGAAAGGGGGAGAGGGGCCTAAAGCAACTTACTATTTCCCATGTCTGGAGAAGATGTTCAAAAATGATATGCAAATGAGCAGCTCAATGTCCATGATACATCTTAGTTAGCATAATTTGCAAGGGGTCCACCGAACTTGCTGGCTGTGACTCTCTACTTGTTCCTGCTATTTACCTCTGTGTGCTACCTTATTTGTTATTTTAATAAATTGCATTTTAACTATACCGTACTGACTCCTGAGTTATTCTGGGGAACCGTGACACACATGCAATGCATTGCGTACCCCTCTGGCACTCAAAGGGTTAACATAACTTAACATTACATGAACACATGCATCAGAATACAATTACTTACCAGAAAACACGCCATTATGCCCTGACTCCTCAGTTGAGGGGATGTCTGGCGCTGGAATAACCAACTCTGAGGTGTGCAGGGAGGGAACGCCACTGCCACTGCTCCTGGTGGAACTGGTGCAAATCCCCAGACCAGTAGAAGAGTCGCTCCCTCCTACTGATGGAGAATGGGGGTGTACATCAGCAGGAACAGGAGCAGGCATGTGGGCAGGGAAGACAGGTGCTGTAGGGGCAGGGGAAGATGCAGGAGCATGGTCATCTTCAGCATCTGAGGATTCCACTTGTCCTGCTACAGGGGTGATGGAAGCTGGTCCAGCATGTGATGGACCAGCAACATCCTCATCACCACCTAAAGCAGGAGCAGATTCTGCCTCAGATACTGCAATGAGGCTATCCAGGACATGTTCATAATGATGGAATAGAACAGGTCTACTGGAGGCCCCAGATGACCGTGCTACCTCCATCTTCGCACTTTTCTGCAGCACCTGCCTTCTCATGTCCTAAACCCGCTTCCTGCACCTGTCTGATGTGTGTGGGGACACTGCCACCTCTATCCACTACTGAGGTGGAAGCTGCCAATGGGCAAAGAGCTGGGAAAAACAGCCCTGCAGTGCCACCACTAGTGCCTCATTCTCCTCCATGCTGAAGGGTAGATCTCTCCTTCTGGCCATTGCTGCTGTTGGTCTGCACTCAGTCCTCTTCTTCAAGATGGTGTCTGTTGGGGGCTGGTTCTTGTTTGGGGGTACTCCCCACTTTTTTCCAGGTCATAGAGTCATCTTTAACTTTTTTGCATTGCTAGTAAGGCACCTGGCCAACCAGCAATGGGAAGAGTTCGAAACTTGGGCCAATAGTATTCGAAAGCGGGAGCTGGAATGGGCGATGCCATCTCAATATATCCAATACGACTCGAGTAAGATATGACGTGATGCTGCAAACTAAGCAGGGGAAGGAAGTGACAGATATGGGTTGTTCGACAAGCTGTGCAGGGTAGGCAGGGACATGCATGGGTTGGTGATGTTCGCTTCATTTGTATTCGACTAACTGTGTAGGGTGGGTTATGTTCGAAAAACTATGCAGGTTAGATTGTGACAGACATATGTTCGTGATGTTCGATAAACTATGCATGGCAATCTGTGATCATGCCGGGGAGGCAACTAAGTGCTCAAGGCCCGGTGCATTCAGTTTCTTTCAAACTTTACTACTACGCGACAACTCTACCGGGTGAACCAATTACAACTCCAATGTATACTATACATAACATTACTGCTTACAGTGATAGCTAGGAAGACACAAGCAGAGCATGGAGCTAACTGGAAAATAAATGGCCAAAGATGGGGGAATTTTATTGTGAGTTAGTGGTGCATGGGGCATGGTTGTCAACCTACTGGTTGAACTCTTGCCAGCCCTTGGTGTATGTAAACAAATTACTTAAATCTTTGAGTGTCAGAAAGTTATCCAACGCATTGAAAAGCAATGTGTTGGATACCGCTCTAGCACTCAAAGGGTGAAAGTGGCTAAGGGTTTGGACAATACAGTATGAAGATTGCTTAGGAGAAAGATTACAGCCTAAAGTGGTGAAGGGAGATGGACATACAGAGATCATATATACGTGTTGCTGGTGGTGTGACTGGTGGGACATTCCGGTCACTTTGTAGTTAACTTCATAACCTTCTGACAACTCTTTGGGTAAGTGAATTGATGATTTAACAGAAGATTAATGTATGAAACACTAATGTATACACATAGACTGATCTGATATGAGGGGAAATCAGAGGAATTTGGGTACCAAGGATGGACGATAGGGTAGGAGGCTGGTACGAGAAAATGAAACCTTTAACCATGTACTAACATAGAATGTGACATGTATAGTTTGTCGATGTTCGACCACTTATGTTGAGTAGGATGTGACAGGCATGGATTGTCGATGTTCGACCATATGCCAACTTGAATGTGACAGGCATGGGTTGTCGATGTTTGACCATGTGCTACATTGAATGTGACAGGCATGGGTTTTCGATGTTCAACCAACCATATGCTACGTTGAATGTGACAGGCATGGGTTGTAGATGTTTGAACACGTGAAATTTGGATTGTGACCAGCAACTCATGCTGGAGAAGAGGTGACATGCACAGACTGGCAATGTACGACAATGTCCGTTTTTGGGATGGATCTTTTTCTATATGCACATTCTGTCTGGAAAGAATGATAGCAGCATGCACGGAGGCGCACTGCTATCATTTAACCCATGTTAAATTCGGCCAAATCATTCGGAATAGATCAGAATGTCGTCCGAATCGAATAGGGCTGGTCCGAATATAGGATCATCCGAATTTAAAAAAAATAATTTTGGCTGAATTCGAATTAAATCGAAAATTTTGGCCGTGCACAAGTCTAATAAATAAGGATGGTTTAAAATTTTCACCTCTAACCAAAATCAGCAACTTCCCACTTGGTGGATAATTTACCGTGAAAAGTGTAGTTTTTCCACTTTTTTCACCTAGCACATTCCATTGAAATCAATGGGAACATTGAATTTACATAAAATGCATAGGAAATGTTATTTTATTTCCCAAAGGCATAGTATAAAAGGGGCATGAGGTTGCCTACATTGGTGGAATGTGGGGAAACTGAATGTTTTTCGTGGGGTGCTTGTTCAGTAGGATTTGGGGGACAGTTAATAAAACAATAAAAAAATATAAGAAATTGGTATGTAACGTGACAGAGACAGTGACCCCCTGACGTAAGCTGCAACTGGGGCAGACTGATACTTGATAGGATAAAGTATTTTGTAGAGGATGATTTATAGGATTTAGACTTGTTGTTAGAGGCCTAGGCTCGGAGGAAACATTGATTTGTAGGACTTAGACTTAATTGAGGCACAAGCCCTGAGGAAACATTGATTAGTTTTTAGAAATTAGACTTGTGTTAAGCCAAAGCCTTGAGGAAACATTGATTTGTAGGACATTGATTAGCTGTAGGAATTTAGACTTGGTGCTTGGTAAAAGTCCTAAGGAAACATTGATTTGTAGGACTTAAGCTTGTTAGAAATTGTTTATTTTTTTTTGGAGGCCTCTGCTTTTTTTTTTTTTTTTTTTTTTTTAAGAATAAGCCCTGAGAAAAAAATGCCTGCTGGCCTAGTGCCAGCCGTTCATGTTGTTTTGGCCAGTTGCCACCGGCCATTGTCAAATGCCCCTGTGTAATTGTGGAATTTGCGACTGCTGTTCTTGTTGCTGCTGCTGAGTTGATTGAACAGCGGGATTACTAAGCAGCTCAAAGGGAATGGGATCAAAAACAGCGGTAACATGGGTTATGGATGATGAAGGTTCCACTGGCCACAACTAGCTCCAGTGATGCGCTTGAGGCAGTAGCAGCACCATAACTAGCCCCCACCACTTCAGGCATATGTGGAGAAAAGAAGAAGCTGATCAATAATGCTTCTCTACCTGCCCCTCCACCAAAATCATGGGTGTGGTATTAGAATATACATTTTTCCCTTGAGAGCAGGAACTGTGTGTCTCAGAATGTGCACAGTGTGTGTGACATATAAGGGAAGGGCTGGGAGCAATGGGCACATCTGGGCTCACATCAAACACCTGGCATAACTGTAACCAAACACCATAACGCTTTGGGTCCCCAATGTGAAATCCTCCCACCAGAAACCAAGTACTGCTGCTGTCACTATGCCCTTTCTCCACTCCCCCCTAAGGACATGTGACAACTTGTAGACAGTTTAATAATAATGATGAACCCTCCCTGCCACTAGCTTAGCATATTCTGTGGGATGGAATCTCCTCACATACTGCTTTATGTCCTGCTTACGATTATCCTTTATCACACTGCCATGTGTGGTCAGTGCACCACAGAGTGTGCAGTGGGTGGATACAAACTGCCACATCCTGACATCTAATGAATGGGAGTGGGAGAGGTAAAGATGAACAATGAGGATTGACAGAAGATGTGGTTACCCTAGAGCATGAAGGTGATGGTGAGCCAAGTATTTTGATCACCATCAAACCTTCCTCCTCTTTGATCGCAACCTCACCTCTTGTCGCCTTTGGGAAGTGTCAGGCGATACATCAACAGAGATTCCTGATTTCTTTAGTGGGTGTTTGGCTTTAAAATGTTTCACTTAAGAAATACTCCGAAGCATATCATACAGGTCCTGCCAAAATGACAGCCCAGCCATGAAATACCAGACAATTTTCTCTGAACAAGGGAAGCAGCTAACCCCAGCCATACATTTTGGCCTTGTTGGGCCTTGCCGGTGAGGTGCAACTGACCCCTCTAGGCACTTGTGAGCAAGGGGTCAACATCTGGATTTCCAGATTACCCTTAGGGTGACTAACCCTAAGAGCAATTTGCATAGAAATAGAAGATGTCATAGATGCTCAACTAGTCACATGAGCTTGCTAGGGTATGCAAAATCTCACTGGGACTGTGTCCTCACACCCAGACTGCAATCTGCTTTAGCTCACAAATACCATACACAGAGAAGAAATACTCCAAAGCATATCATACAGGTCCTGCCAAAATAACAGCACAGCCATGAAATACCAGACAGTTCTTCTCTGAACGAGGAAAGCAGCTAACCCCCAACAACACATTTTTGGCCTTGTTGGGTCTCATTAGTGAGATGCAGTTGATCCCTCTAGGCACTTGCGAGCAAGTGGTCCATGTCTGGATGCCCCCTTTACACTTAAGGTGACTAACACTAAGGGCAATTTGCATAGAAGTAGAAGAAGTCAGAGATGCTCAGCTTGCAAGGGTATGGCATTTCTTGGCTGGACTATCATTTTGGCAGGACCCGTATGATATGCTTCAGAATACTTCTTCTCTGTGTATGGCATTTGTGAGCTAAAAGAGATTGCACCCTGGGCGCAAGGACAAAGTCAAGTGAGCTTTTGTATATCCTTGCTAGCTCATGAGCCTAGCTGAGCATCTCTGACTTCTTCTATTTATATGCAAATTACTCTTAGGGTTAGTTACCTTAAAGGTAATAGGGGAATCTAGACGTGGACCCCTTGAGTGGGAGTGGGAGAGGTAAAGAGGAACAATGATGATTGATAGAAGGGGTGGTTACTATAGAGCAAGAAGATGATGGTGAGCCAGGTGTTTTGATCACCATCAAACCTTCAGTCTCTAGCTGGGTTTCTCTTTTCTTCTTCTTCTTCTTCTTTAATTGCAACCTCATCTCTTGTCGCCTTTGGGAAGTGTCAGGGGATACATCAACAGAGATTCCTGATTTCTTTGGTGGGTGTTTGGCTTTAAAATGTTTCTCTTAAATGTCATGGTGTCTGCATTTCATGTGTGTTATCAGGGCAGTTGTGCCAACGTGCGTTCCCTCCTTTCCCATTTTCACTAACTGGTAACAAATTGTGCACAGTGCCATCATTGATGACTGCACTGTGCCTGCCCCAAGAGAAAAATAGTCCATCACCCAGGACCACAGGGGAGAGGGGAAAGGTGGAGAAGAATGGCCTCTTTCTTCTTCCCCTCCACATTCTCCTTTACTGGCTGGGACAGAGGATGATGTTGCTGCTTTTGCTGCTACTGTTGCAGAATCAGCAATGCAACTAGAACCTGTCCTAGTCCCGCATCACTTGACCCCATTCCCACTGTGTCCATGGTGGCCTGTGGCACACTAGCCTGCAACTCAGCATCCTGCTGCCCTTGCAACTCAGAAGCAGCAGGAATTAGAGCAGTAGCAAACTCTGCAAATTCCAAAAGTTCACTGCTGGTGATGCCCATCAACCTTCCCTTCTCATGTTCCTTCTCAGTTTGGAATAAAAGGCCATTAATGTCCCCTACACCCAAGCTTCTCCATCATCATCATCATCATCACGACCACCACCACCAGTCCCTCCATACTGCTGCTGCTGCTCTATTACAGACGTCTCACAGGTTGGAGGAGTTGATGAGAAATGTGACAGAGGGTCCCCTAATGTCACACTTGCCATTCCTTGTTGTCCTGAAGTAGGCAGACTGGTAGCATAAGCAGCAGGTACAGGCAGCTGACCTGTGCTCCTGGTGGTGATGGCATTATTGCTGCTAACCACCAGTTCTAGCTTCTTCAGAATCATGTTCCATCTGGACACTGCCGTGGGGACTGGGAAAAGGGAACTCCCAGGTTCAGTGGAATGTGGGCTCCCTTGACCACTAGTCTGGCCTCTCTGTATTACGTCCCCTACCACTCCTGTAATGCTAGTCCCAGCAGCTGATTCACCATCTCTGTTACTACTACAAACACCAACCACATTAAGTTCAGTCCCTGAGTCTTCCTCCTCACTAGTAATATAATCACCCTTCCTTCACTCTTAACACTTTATACAAGCTGCTGGACCTTCTTAGCAGTAGTACTAGTGGCAGGACTGCTTGGGGATGGCAAGTGTGACTTAGAGTCCCCTGCTATCACACTTGGCATCATCTCCTTATCCCCCTTTCCTGAGAATTACAAGACACACTGGCAGCAGGCTCAGCACTTTCAGCAGGCACAGCACTGGCAACAGGGGTAGCACTGGCAGCAGAGGCAGCACTAGCAGCAGGTGCAGAACTGGCAGCAGGAACAGGTAGCTGACCTGTCCTGCTCCCTCTACTACCCTCTTCTTCCTCTACCCTTGACAAAAATTTCTCCAAGATGCCGAGGGGTGATATAGGAGGACTGGCCATCATTGGGTCTGGGGAACCAGGGCATCCAGAAACATTCATGTTGGTGGTAGTGGTCACTTCCTCCTCCTCAGACTCACTGGACGCATTCAGCCTTCCAGCACATCCTTTTATTGTTATTAAACATGCTCATAGTGATAGCATTCACTATTAGCCTCTTCTACCTCAATTTCCAGAGAAAAAGTGGAAAATCATGTGGTTTCCACAGATTTTTTTGTGGGAACACGACAAGACGTTTTGTCCACCCCTACCTATTAAGTCCAGTGAGTGCATTCCTTCTTAGATTAAATAAGTTAGTGATAGAGAGTGAGAGTAAACATGAGAGATTTAACTGTAGTCTTTCCCAAAGATTGTAGGGGTGATCAAGAATGTCAGTTAAAATGGATCTGAATATTCTAAAATATATATGAACAGGTTATTTAGACAAAGTTATCTTCAAAGGAAATAGACAAGGTCACCACAATATTAGGCAGATAATTAATAACATTTGCTATGCAATAGAGGGAATTGATTGATGTTGTTAGAATAAGAGATTGAAAAAATTGTTTAGTTTGGTTAGGTGGAATAATTTGATGTTGGTCCTGAAACAGTTTGGTATACGGGACAGAGTGTTGAGATTAAAAAAAATATATAAATAGAAGAAGTCAGAGATGCTTAACTAGGCTCATGAGCTTGCAAGGGTATGCAAAAGATCCTGGGACGGTGTCCTCGTGCCCAGGGTGCAATCTCTTTTAGTCACAAATACCATACACAGAGAAGAAATACTCCGAAGCATATCATACAGGTCCTGCCAAAATGACAGCCCAGCCATGAAATACCAGACAATTCTTCTCTGAACAAGGGAAGCAGCTAAGCCCAGACATATGCCTTGTTGCGCCTTGTTGGTGAGTTGCAGCTGACCCCTCTAGGCACTTGTGAGCAAGGGGTCCACATCTGGATTTCCAGATTACCCTTAGGTTGACTAACCCTAAGAGCAATTTGCATAGAAATAGAAGATGTCAGAGATGCTCAACTAGGCTCATGAGCTTGCAAGGATATGCAAAATCTCACTGGGACTGTGTCCTTGCACCCAGACTGCAATCTGTTTTAGCTTACAAATACCATATACATAGAAAAAATACACCAAAGCATATCACACAGGTCCTGGCAAAATAACAGCACAGCCATGAACTACCAGACAATTCTTCTCTGAACAAGGAAACCAGCTAGGCCCAGCCATACATTTTTGGCCTTGTTGGGCAGCTTATCCCTCTATGCACTTGCGAGCAAGGGGTCCATGTCTGGATTCCCCCTTTACACTTAGGGTGACTAACCCTAAGGGCAATTTGCATAGAAGTAGAAGAAGTCAGAGATGCTCAGCTTGCAAGAGTATGGCATTTTGTGGCTGGACTGTCATTTTGGCAGGACCCGTATGATATGCTTCAGAATATTTCTTCTCTGTGTATGGCATTTGTGAGCTAAAATAGATTGCACCCTGGGCGCAAGGACAAAGTCCTGGTGAGCTTTTCCATGTCCTTGCTAGCTCATGAGCCTAGCTGAGCATCTCTGACTTCTTCTATTTATATGCAAATAACTCTTAGGGTTAGTCACCCTAATGGTAATAGGGGATTCTAGACATGGACCCCTTGCTCACAAGTGCTTAAAGGGATCAGTTGATACTCATTGATGAGTCTAAACTAGATCTCTTGGGCTAGCTGCAGCTCTTGTTCAGAGAAGATTTGTCTGGCATTTCATGGCTGTGTTGTCATTTTGGTACTGTCTGTATGATATGTGTCAGAATGTAGGGTGTTTGTGAGCTAAAAGAGATTGCATCCTGTGTGTGAAAATACAGATCTAGTGAGCTTTTGCATATCTGTGCAAGCTCATGAGCCTAACTGAGCATCTCTGGTTTCTTCTATCTATATGCAAGTTGCTCTTAGGGTTAGTCACCCTAAGGGTAATGGGGGAATCCAGATGTGGACCCCTTGCTCACAAGTGCCTACAGGGATCAGCTGCACCTCACTGATGAAGCCCAACAAGGTCAAAACATATGTCAGGGTTAAGCTGCTCCCTTGCTCAGAGAAAAGTTGTCTGGCATTTTGTGGCTAGACTGTCATTTTGGCAGGACCTGTATGATATGCTTCATAATATTTCTTCTCTGTATATGGCATTTGCAAGCTAAAAGAGATTGCGCCCTGGGTGTGAGGACACAGTCCCAGTAAGCTTTTGCATATCCTTGCAAGCTCATGAGCCTAGCTGAGCATCTCAGGTTTCTTCTATCTATATGCAAATTGCTCTTAGGTTTAGTCACCCTAAGGGTAATGGAGGAATCCAAATGTGGACTCCTTGTTCACAAGTACCTAGAGGGATCAGCTGCACCTCACTGACGAGGCACAACAAAGTTGAAATGTTTGTCTGGGGTTAGCCTTTTCCCTTGTTCAGAGAAGAATTGTCATTTTGGTAGAACCTGTATGATATGCATCAGAATACTTCTTCTCTGTGTATGGCATTTGTGAGCTAAAAGAGTTTGCACTCTGGGTGTAAGGACACAGTCCCAGTGAGCTTTTTGCATATCCTTGCAAGCTCATGAGCCTAGTTGAGCATCTCTGACTTCTATCTGATAAAAAATATATGTATAATAAAGCAGTCTCAGAAAAGAAATTGATGTAAATGCATTTAAAGGGATAGTAATACTTCGTTTTAACTTTATTTTATTTTGTAGGCATTAAAAAAACATGAATAATGATATAAGTCTTATCTCCCAAACCTTTATGGTTTAAGAGATATTCACAAGCAAAGTGTCCCCCTCCCGCCCCTTTTACTGATGTAACACTTTTCAGCCAGGGCAGAAGGGAGCTGCCCAGGTAGACTGCAGAGAGGGACAATCTTCAATTAAGATAACGGAAAAACCTGAAAAGCTTGTCAAGGGGGGCAGGGATTTCATTGTTTTCAAAGGAATAAGAGTGTCCCCTTCTGTTATCTGTCCAGTCTATGGACTGCATTCCACATCTGAGAAGAGATTGTTTACAGTAGGTAAAAGGGGCGGGAGGGGGAAACTTTGCTTGTGAATATCTCATAAACCATAAAGGTTTGAGAGATAAGACTTATATCATTCTTCATGTTTTTTTAATGCCTACAAAATAAAATAAAGTTAAAACGAAGTATTACTATCCCTTTAAGGGAAGTTTGGTTGTCTAAGAGGATGCTCCTTTTAGCCTTTATTTTTTACTTTTGCTATTTAACAACTGGCCCATGCAATTGAATAATAACATCCATGTGATAAGAAGTACTGGAGGGGAGCATGTATGCATATTTCAGTTTTGGAACTGAACAGAGCCACTGAGTATTAGTTTAGATGGCCACTCTGTGGAACTTCTGAAAGAGGAACTTAAATTATGTACAGAAAAGACTGCCTAATATATTAGGGGTTAATGTTACTAGAGGGCATAGGGAAGTTAGATCAATTTGTGGAAAGATATGAATCTGAAATGTGTAGACTAGTTGGAAAAGAGGTTGTAATGGCTGGAAGGATTAACTCCAAATATGATGTATCTCATCTATTATGTTTTTAAAGATTTTGAAAGGGGACTCCTACATTTCATCTGGATCTGTAAAAGCCACATGTTCCACAAGAACGTAATGTAGAGGAGACAGAAAGCAGTGAACCTTTCTTTTCTACATATAAAGTGGTACTATCACGAATGTCTGCTTACGCAGTTACTTGAGTTAATACTGGGAGAATGGGAATGCACAGTGGGCAGGATTAACATGTTAGACTTCAGTATATTATATTGGAAAAATGGGAAAAAGTGGTCAAAGGGAATCTATTTGCACCCAATGACAAAATTTACTTTAAAGGTTTGGAGGCAAGTGAAAGGTACAGTGGGTTACCATTCTACTAGAGATGCAAGAAAGTCCCATCCTTTTTTTTATAGGAAGTTGCTGCTTTTTCTGTGAAATTTTGAACGTAAAGAAAATACATACAATGTCTGCCTTTTTAATGCAAATAAAATCCTGACAAGAACTTTGACAATTTCCATCTATGCTTTCTATGGAAGTGAGAATTATTTATGCAAGACCACTGCTGCTGAGTGCTGAAATTAAATCCACAGTTGAAAGTATACATTGTTGTTCCTAAAGCAACATAATCCTTGGAAGAAATGTTAGCAGGCTGAGGCCTACAGCAACATAAGCCTTGAGAAAATTGTTAGCAGCCTGAGTAGTCCTATGGCAACATAATCTTAGAAAATATTTTAACAGGTGGGTATGGACTTCCATTTGAAGTTGTTAAAGGTGATGGGGCAAAACTCTTGCAAGAAATGTATTGCATTGTTAGCAGGCCGAATCCTACAGCAACATATGTCCTGAAATATTGTTAGCTGGCTGAGGTTGGGGACATCATAACTAATGGTGATGGAGGCAGGTATGGAGATCTTGTCACCTCCAGCTTACTCAGAGTTGTCTCCCTATATGATTTGCATAATCACAACAGCAGCAGGAGACATGGGTGTTATTGTTCTCATGTACTACTATTTGAGACATCTACAACCCTACTATTATGTGCCCCACTTTTAGGAATTCTTCTAAAGCTGCTAGTCTTTGCCCCTCTGACATGCTGCTGGTCTGTTTCCCAATCAGACCTGTGACTATACTTCAGGTGGGATCTCAATGAGGATGTGCCTAAATGGGATCCTGGTCTCTACCTGCTCATATGTTTTTAACAGAGACAACATATAGCAACCAGCTTTTGGATCCTAAGGGAATCATTTCCATACTTTAGATTTCATAGACTGAGGGGTTAATGACACTACTACTATAGGGGTAGTTGTTGTAATAGTACTAGAAAAAGGTGTTAAACAGAAACAAAATGACTCATAGCTAGGGTTTGTTGACCTGTATTGCTTCATCGTCAAAAATAGTGATTGTGACTGGGTAGTGGCTGGACTTTGAAGCAGTGGTCCTGCTGATTATGTTAAAAAAAATGCTTGTGTATTTTTGCATTGCTTACTTGTCTCATGTCAAACTTTCTAGGTGATCTCAAAGGGTTTAAAACACAATGCTCCTTTCTAATGGTAGAAGATTGAGTATTTTACATTCAGGTAATTTTTTGGCCATCTCATCATCATTCACCCCCTCATATCTGTCTGAAGAAGGGGAGAACAGTGGAGAGGAATATTCTAAGTCAACAACATCACCCTCGTCATTATCATTAATTTGGCCATCAGCAGCAGCAGCAGCAGTATCCTTCACATCATCAGCTTCCTCTCCAATACTTTCATATTATTGTAGTTTTTTTAAAGTCTGAAAAAAAGTTTCCTTTTACCTTTCCCCTTAGTGGGCTTTATAGAACATTGACCACTAGTTTGTGGCATGATGATACTGTCAATGTCTGTCACAACAGGTGATCTCACAAATCTTCCTCAGCTGGAACAACAATATTAGAATGTGAGTTGTCATTGTCTTTAGTGTTATGGTGTTGGAATTTTCATGACACTTTTACAAATAGTCTCCTAAAGAGGAGGAAGACCATCACCATTTATTGAAAAAGCTGTAGCAACCATCAGGGATGGACCTACTGTAGGTGGAGCCAGTGCAAGGAAGTGGGATGCAGAGACAGAAGGGGCTCATTACATTGTTCTCATTTAAACCTTTTAATTGGAGACAACACTGACACACAAGAGGTTAATGAAGCATCCCTCTACACACAGTTACATGCATAGTAGTTTAGGTTGAAAAAAGGCATGCGTCCATCAAGTTCAACCATTTTCCTATTCTTGTTTACCACTGTTGATTCAAAAGAAGGCAACAAAAAACCCTTATTTTAGCAATTTCAAATTATGCCTTGAATGTGGGAAAAATTCCTTCTTGACTCCAAATGGCAATCATATTTCTCCTTGGATCAACAAGCCCAAAATAAATATTAATCCCAATACTAACATACATAGCCCTCTATATTCTGCTCCTTTACAAAAGTATCCAGGCCCTTTTTAAAGGCATCTTTACACAAAAGAAGCCTTCTTGGAGAGAGAAACTATGCTAGTTTGAAAAGGGAAAATGTTTAGTTTTTTGGGTGCCCACAATGAGACTGAGTCATGTGAAGCCTACTAATGTGTGGAGCCTACTACTCAGTACAGGTTCTATAAGGCACCAGAATGCAGGTGATTACAGTATTAGACATATAATATTTACCATATGAATTACTTTAGTATTGTTTTATTTGATGGAGCTAGATTGGGTGGATAAATATAAAATAAAACCCAAGGTTTCTTAATAGTTTCTCCATTAATCCAACCAGTTAACCAAGGCTGCCCTGTTTTACTTTCTGGAAACTCTATGTGAATATGTTGGCATTCTCCTCAAAGGCAACTAATAAGCTTGGATTTTAAGGATTTCCCTGGTAAAGCACACAGGGGGTAATAAGTCATTCATTCATTTTGACTGGTCAACCTGTGATCAAGCAAGAAAAGCCTTTAATCCCTTGAGGACCAAACTTGGACAATCCTGCTATAAAACCAAAATGCAAGCCATTCTTTACATGACTGACATTATTACAGCATCACTAATGCCACACAAAGCACCCACACATAGAACATCTTTCTGCCTATGGGGTGATTATCACTTTGCATTTTGGAGCGGAATCTCTATTGTATTAGTTGTAGGAAGATGCAGCAGAGTTTATCTGCATAAGATCCTATGAAGCCATAGTGCAGATGGTTCACACAGGCAATTGTATCATTGTGGTGCTCACGGCAACTTTCTAATCAGTGATGTCCCACATGGACATCAGCCAATCATGTTTGGCTGATGCTAATATGGCCCTTCTATCAGCCATCCCTCTGGCATGTTCCCCACCAATGACCATATCACCTGGGGAATACAGGTACATCGAGAGTACGTTGCATATGCAGCTTGACTGGAGCTTAAATGCATCTACAATGCAGGACTGTCTTGTTTCTATGTGAAGAGTATCTACAACTGGGCCACATTATCCTATCATATTGTCAGTAAAATCTTCACATATAGTAAAGCCCACAAAGAATATTTTTTTTAAAGCAGATAAGCATTTTATGTATCACTTCCCCTTGTAGACCATTTTCTTGGTTCTTATAGATACAAAGTGTTAAAATCACAAATGGAGCTTTATTCTCTTGGATGATAAAATGCATTTTTTAGGGTTTTACAAATATTAAAAATGATTTAAAAAAACATTGTTAACCCTTTGAGTGCAATTCAGTGCAGATCAATGCATTGTGTACCCCTCTGGTACACAAAAGGGTTAACAGTTTTTCATGAATTTTAGCTTTATCTGATAGAAGCAAAATAAAAACACAAGATAAAAAAAGAAAAACAGACAAAAGCATCATACAACACTTTAAAACTACTTATAAAACAGACACAAAAAACAACTAAAATAGGAAATATATTCACATGCATGAAGTCATGTTTGGCCTCTCATGTAGACAACAAAAAGTAAAAATTCATAAGGCAAAATATAATCAAGTTACAAACAAGTGACTGCACTGCATTCACTCAATGTATTCCTGCATTTAGCTCCAGCTACATCATTGTCAATATACTCATAAAGTCACATTGCTCCTAAAATGCATTTCATCCAAATAGTTTCACTCATGAATACATGCTTCAGACATTTTATTAGACTCGCCATTTATTTATTTTTAAGCAATATTCATAGGTCGTGGAAATATTTTTATAAATAATGTAAATTATCTTAGGGGCAAAATGACATTGTATCATAATTAAACATGATAGACGAAATCAAAGCCACAATTTATTTTGCACTATGCTTTTACATTTTTTTTTCCTAAATGTTAATACATTTTCCCCATATGCTTTAAATGTATATATTGCACTAGCACTGCTACAGTTATATGTGTATTTACATTAAAAAATAAGAGTGGTAAAATGTACCCGTTTTCTATCAAATAAGAACTCATTACAATAAAGTAAGAATTATTGATACATTGTAGCACAAACATCCAATACACAGATTGAACAAGTCTAATTTAATATCATTCAACAGATTGCTAATCTAATATGTGGTATATTATATGTGTTATATTAACCCACAAAGCACTCAAACTAACAATACTTTGCATTATTATTTCATCCTTTCAGCATGCCCTTCTCCATATCGACACAAATCACATTTGCATTGTTTTTCACGCCAAACAAAATCAAGCTCAATAATAATATTGTCACTAGCATTGCACTTTATTTACCCCAGTGTTGTATGCATAATTAACATTCAGTCATTAATCTCTGCGTTCACATTCCCAAAAACTACATCTTGGGAAAAAAAGGAACTTAACACATTTAATTGTGGGATTTATGCTTCTCCTCCTTAGAAAATAATAGGGGTGTGCAACTTGTCATTCTTATTCAGTGTTTGTGGATTTTTTGCTTATTGATGCTGCATCTGTTTTGTCAGCTCGCCTGCTAATGGAGAAAGTTAATTGTGTTGGTTGTAAGGCCACCTGTCACACACAGGCTTCATTTCCATACTAATAGTCCAACAGTGGCAAGCAGTATAGTTCCACTGCTCTCTCTCCCTCACTATATTTTCAGCAGTAACAGCTCTTGCCTCTTTGGAAAATATGAGCTAAATGTGTATATGTCACTTTCCTCTTCCTCCAAAGGGAACGTCTGTATATATATATATATATATATATATATATATATATATATATATATATATATATATATATAGATATATATAGATATATATAGATATACATGTTGTTATTAAAATACTATGAATAATAATTCATACACATAGTAATCACAACATTTCAAGGATACCTAAAATCTGGTATTTTGCAATAATTTTCTTTTTTGATGAAAAATGCAAAAAAAAAAAAAACTGTATTAAAAAAAACACTACCAGTATTTACAGTATATAATTATTATAGACAGTCACTTTGGAGTGAAGAGGCAAAGCGCTATTACTGTTGAATACACACTTACACATACACTCTATTCTCAGTTATTCCATTTAATTGATCTGATGTTCTTTATTTTGGCTTTAATGTATTCATTTACTTCTAAAGTTTCATGAAAATTCAGTTTTATTTTTTTCTATACATACAAAACATTTGAATTTAAGAATTTTTGGCTTCAAAGCAATAAATCAAAGGAAAATGTCAGTTAAAAGAACAGAGATAAATTGTACATGAAGCACAATACTTCAAGACACCAAGGAAGCAATTTTATAGGAAAAAAGACATGATACGGCTCTTCATCATAAAAATGTGGGCATTTAAAGTGCACAGAAGAAACAGTTATAGACTTACAGAGGAAAAGACCTTTGAGCTGTAGAGAGAAATTCTTCATTGTCAAAACAACACACTGACCCTCAAAAATAATGCTGTTTTGTGTGTTGAAATCAACAAATTATCTGGTGGCAATAAACATCCTGTTTTATATCCCTAAATATATCTGGTCAATGTAATGTTTACCTAAAGGGATAGTAATACTTCGTTTTATCTTTATTTTATTTTGTAGGCATTAAAAAAACATGAAGAACGATATAAGTCTTATCTCTCAAACCTTTATGGTTTAAGAGATATTCACAAGCAAAGTATCCCCCCCACTGTTCAGCCACATCAGAAGGGAGGTGCCCAGGTAGACTGCAGAGAGGGACAATCTTCAATTAAGATAAGGGAAAAACCTGAAAAACTTGTCAAGGGGGGAAGGGCTTTCATTCTTTTCATACAAAGAAGATTGTCCCCTTCTGTTATCTGTCTGGTCTTACAACCAGATTCACATCTGAGAAGAGATGGCTTACACTAGGAAAAAGGGGCGGGAGGAGGAAACTTTGCTTTGAATATCTCTTAAACCATAAAGGTTTGAGAGATAAGACTTATATCATTCTTCATGTTTTTTTAATGCCTACAAAATAAAGTTAAAACGAAGTATCACTATCCCTTTAAAATGATGTGACGATTAACAGATTTTGCTATTATTTGTTCCCTGTGCATTTCAGTGGATTGTAATTTGATGAATTGTGGTGAAAAACCTTCTTGTTATTTTTCAGATCATGGACAGACTGTGCATTAAATTTTTAATCTACATATTGTTGAATATAAAAAAAAAATCTTTTGTTTAGAAATAACAAGCATATTGCAATAAAGCAATTGGCAACATGTTTGGATCATATGATCAAAAAGAACCAACAGGTGCCAACAAAGTGTGTCTGATTGATTAATACAAATTGCAGGAAATAGACAGACATGGCTTTATCTACTTCATCCCCCACAATATGATCAAAATTTCTTGCCAGCTATTACCATGCTGTATGTTTACATTGCTGAAATGATTGTCAAAACATACCATATTCCATGCATATATAATTCCTTTCCACTGTCAAGAATCAATAGAACTACAAATTAAAGTGGGTTGGGATAAATTCGCATACCATTCTGCTTTCCTAGCAAGACAATCCTCTTCATGTCAGTTATGTACTAAAATTACAGTGCACAAAAAACCTTGAAGGATCACATGATCTTGTAATCTAGTACTTTTCAAAACAGATATGTAGACACAGCAAAAGTTACATTTCTCATTTATGTCATCTGTAGATTAGTGCATGAACGTCATCATTTTTAATTAAAGAGTTTGGATAGGAACCTAGTATGGAATGCTAATAAACTTAAACTACTTTTATCCTGAGTTACACTGTGACATTCTACATTTATAATTACAGTGGATTTTATAGTGCCATTTATAATGTTTAAGAAGTACATTTGGCTTGTGCATTTAATTGATGGTCTGATCATGTTGGACATGATATGTTTTATATAGAATTATATATAAATGTTTAATATGTGACTCAAGTTGTTGCTGATTTTGTTAGGTCTTCAACATATTGCTGTGCAAGGCACTGGAGACATATTTTGCATCCAAGAAAACAAAGCCACATTTTTAGGGTCTTTGAGCAAAACAAATTAATAAGACTCCAATGTATAACATTTAGCAAAAAATACAAGCTTCTTCCTTCTTCCTTGCTTTTACAGTTTACCTAAAACAAATATTGTACAAATGGCAGCTCTCCAGCTAGAAAGAAAAAACAGTTGGTCTGTCCTTGACCTTACTGTATTAATCATTATTCCTACCTTCAGCATATTTTAAACAATATAAAACATGTTAGCTGATGTCACTAAAGGAACTTTACCACTTCTTAAATGGACGCAGATGGGATATATTTAGGCCATTTACAGTACCTACAAAATAGTCCTGGTTTCCCCATTCAAATGGTTAACTGCTGGTTTTACACGTTTTATGACCTGTCATCTACAAGTACAGTAGAAAACACTAACTTATTCCATTCAAAAATATTGCCATTACAGTAGACTGTAAGATTTATGAGCTATCAAACTCATAACAATGATTGCATTCTTAATTTTCATCTACTAAATAATATATAACAACTAAATATACATGGATCCTAATTCTTTCACTGTAAAAATAATCACACACTCATTGGGGCTCTCATCTCAATGTATTTCATGTTCTTTCAGCAGTGAAGCAGTTAAATTATGCTGCAGCTGGAACTTTCATTAATGTGCATTATGAGGAGCCAAAGAGTCAACGTGTTTGTTAAATATTTAGATAGTGCATCTAGATGTCTAATTTTCTGAATTATGTTCCCATTCTTGAAAATAGGACTAGTTTCCAAAAGCAAAAGATCTCCTGCAGGCTCGCATGGATCATTTTTGGACACCCCCTGAAGGCAAGATGACATCTGCATTCGCAACACTATAGAAACAAAACACAATGCTTTAAAGCCTCTTGGAAAACCTACAGGACAGTTAATATGATTTAAGCCTATATTTAAATTTTATGAGACTCATTTTCAAGGCTAATAACCCAGTTTACTGTGCACAATATCAAATGCAAATTTTATTACTGACTTGCTAAAAACCAAGATGATATTCATTAGCATATTTCAGAGCATCAACCTTTTTTTAGCCAAAGGTGTATGATAAGTAACAGTGGGAATTTTTATGTGCACTGTAAATTATTGTTACTATCTCATTAGATAAACACATTTAAAATCAGGTTATCATTCACTTATATATCAGAAAGTTGTTTGCTCAATTGAAGCTAATCTTGTATTCCAACATATGGTACATGAAATTTTTAGGCCAATAAAATTTCAAGGTAAAGGAACTGGTGTCTTGGAAAGAACTGTTTCTGCACAATGAATGGCTCAATATAATTTGTAATTGGTTTGAAACAATTAGGCAGCAGGCTGTTTTCTACTTAATAGTATTTACATCCTTGTTTTTATTATCAACAAAATGTGAGTGGAACTTGTGAAAAAGAAATTAATTTGTCTATTGAAAGAGGTAAACTTTTAGCTAAAGATCGAACAGATTGTATTGATATGACATACAGTGCTGTGAAAAGGTATTTGTCCCCTCTTTAATTTTCTATACCGTTGCATGTTTTTCACATTAAGTTTTGTCATATCATGTTGCCAGTTGTAGTAATATATAGAGGAACTCTGTGAGAAAAAAAACACCACCAAAGTTTGGTTCTTGTTTTATTTGTTTGTTGTGCTAGGTAATTAAATATTCAATCTTCAGGTGTGAAAAATGTATTGCCCCCCATAGTTAACGCAAGCCAATGAAAAAGATTATTAATGTAAGGAGTTTGAATGCCTTGGTTAACAATCAGGCCTTATTTAGACCAGCCTTGTTCAATATATATCTGACTAACTTTGTACCTTGCCATCATATAAAAGTTGTCGGTACCCAGGTTCCAAAGTCATATAGTGACATAATCAAAATAAAATCCTAAACACCTCTAGAAAACAGTTGTTGTTGATGCATATTAGTCTTGAATGGGTTACACAGCCATTTCAAAGGTTCTGGGGCTTCGCAGAACCACAGTCAGAACCATGTTGTCCAAATGAAGAAGGTGAGACAGTAATTAATAATCCCATGAGTGGCCATCCTTTCCAAGAGCACACCATAAAATCATCCAGGGAGTCACAAAGGACCCTAAGGAAATATGCAGGGATCTGTAGACCCCTCTCACCTCAGCTAAGTGCAAAGTTCATTACTCTCCTACAGAAAGACACTGTGCAAACATGGGATTCATGGAATCCACTGATCATTAAGGTAACATGAATTCTCATCTTGAGTTTTCCAAAAAGCACCTGGATGATCCTCAAGAGATATGAAACAATGTTCTATGGTCAGATGGTTCTATGGTCAAAAGTGAAACTTTGCTGCTCACATGGACTCCATTATGTTTGGTGAAAACCAAAAAACTGCATTCCACATGAAGAATATCATACCAACTGTCATGGTAGTGGCAGAGTCATGGCTTTGGGATGTTTTGCTGCATTAGGACCTGGGCAACTTGCCATCATTGAAGGAATCATGAATTCTGCTTTGTATATTATTATTTTACAGGAGAATGTCAGGCTATCCATTAGTGAGTTGAAGCTAAAGCACAGCTGGGTCATATAACAAGAAAATCTTAAACACACAAGAAATTTTACATCAGGATTACTGAAGAACAAGAAATTGTACAGTTTGGAATGGCCTAGTCAAAGTCCAGATATGAGATATGGCAGGACCTGAAAAGAGCATTTCATGCTCTAAAACCCACAAATGTCACTGAGGTAAAGCAGTTCTGCATGGAGGATTGGGCTGAAGTTCCACCATGGTTTTGTCAGAGACTGGTCAATAATGAAAGGAATACTTTGGTTGCAGTCATTGCTGTTAAGGCTTTTGAATCTAAAGGTTTGATTACTTTTTCACACCGGGGCATTTGGTGTTGCATAACTTTCTTTAAACAAATAAGTTAAATAAGTATCAAGATGTTGTGTTGGTGGTTTACACAGGTTCCCTTGAAGCTAATATTAAGTTTCAGTTGAAGACCTGATAACATTCAGTTCCAAAAATATTCAACAATGCAGAAAATCAGACAAGGGAATAAACACTTTTTCACAGCACTGTAGATTCATCTGAATGCTAAATAAACAAATCTATTTAAGTTTATAGCTAACTCTTTTGCTGTATAGTGGTGGGGATGAGTTAGGGACTCATCTGACACCTCCTGGGCATTTACTTTTTTAAATGATGACATTTAACCTCATACCATTGTATACCATAGTCATCTATTAACTTTAAGCTACCACTTTACTGTGATATCTTAGGGGCTATTGGAGTTCATTGAACATATTCTTTAAATTTGACATTCTCCTCCAAAAAGCCTAGTGATCTATAAAATCCTTGGAGTTTAGGAACTCCACTTGTGTATCGATGCTTATTGTTTTTAACAGGAATATGCAGGAGGAATAGGGGCAAAAAGCCTTGCATTTGGTGAATATTGTTTACTACATTGCATTACACAGCAAAAAAGGGGAGAAAGCCACTGCTACATCAACACAGATGGGGAACATCAGAAGGTCAGGTGGTCACCTACTCAGCTTATTAGTAGACCCATGAGGTTAGGGGAGGGCTAAAGTGATTGGCATTACTTTATTCATAATAGGTGGACATGAGTTTTTGGGTTTATTTACTATTTCCATTAAATCTACAGTAGTAGAGGTAATGCAAATGGTGAACATGTATTTGCAAAACTGCAATGCAATAGGTCTTTCAGACAAAGGTCTTCAGATCCAATATGGACAAAACTGAGCATGTCAAAAATATTTTAAACAGTTAAAATATTTGGAACAGTACACAAAGTCTTCATAAGAATATGTGATGTATTAATATATGTCTTTGCTTTTCCATATATACACATACTCTGCGAGGTAAAATTAGGACACTTTAGGTCTCTTCTTCAGGTGTATTCATTTTAAATATGTCTGAAGAAAATACCAAGCCAAAATGTGTGAGTCTCACTGAGGACAAACCATATACCATATTGATTGTTCTATTGCTAGTTCTGCTCAGAAGCTTCACATTTTAGTTGTCTAGTACAATTAGAGAGGAGAAATTTCCAAGTAAAAATTATTCTCTTTCCATTGAAAATGGTGGTCCAGCTCTGAAAGTCATCTTTATGTGGTAATGCCAGCAAAACCTAGAAGTATGTTTTGGCCTATTTTGTGCCTCGTTGGTGAGGCACAGCTGGTTTCCCAAGCACTGAAAGCAAAGGCTCCACAACTGAATTACCAATAGCAAGCCAAAACCTGTGAGAGGCTCACCTGAGGACTAACAGAAGCAATATATACATGGAAATGTCTCCTCAGTGACGGCAATACGGAGGTGAAATATGACGATTCTGGCAGTGACTAGTCAGAGAACAAGCAATATCTGAATTTGTTCATTCTATTGAGCCTCTTGCTTAATTTGGCTTTGTTTTAAGTCAGAAAGGTCAGATGCATAATTTAAAAACTATAAAGAATATAACAGCCTCTGTAAACAAGCAATTAGACTAGCTGTAACTAAAAGCTAAGAACTGCAAAAGACAGCAACATAAAAACTAAACATCTTCTCAAGTGTAGAAATTGCAAAAAGATAAAGGTTAATATTGGGCCCCATAAAACTGATACAGATGAATTGATTAGTGAGTATAACACAGTGGCTGAGACCTTAAATAAGTATTTTTCTTTTGTATATAAGAAGGAAACAACAAAGGCAATATTTGAACAAACAGAGAGAATCAGATAATTTCTTCCATCATGACTATAGTTTATTGAAGACATTATCCAAAAGAAACTGTAAAAGGTAAAGGTGAATAAATCACCTGGATGAGCCTTTTGCAGACCACACTAAAGATAACAATAGAAACTGGAGAGCGAACACACCTGTGGTCAGGCTGCTCTTCAGGCTCTAATGGATTTTATTAGTAGATACCACAGAATATTAATACAGAAGTTAAAATTCATTAAAAGGATGCCTGCTGCAAGAGTGCCTTATATGTTTTGTGCTATAAACAAGTGGTTTGAAGGGTTACTTCATGATGACCAACAGTATTATTAGTTAGAGTCATATGAAGGATAGATCATGTCAAACTAATTTTACTACATGACAGGAGGCTTCGTATTTTGCATTTATCCTTCTTTACTCCTCTCACAGCAGCAAATATTCCATAACCAATCAGAAAACAGAAAACTTCCCCATAAAACCATGTTTCCCTTAAGTCCCTCCCTCTTTCTTTGCTGCTCTCACCAGGAGTTCAGGTCAGAGTTTTTGTCCCTTTAGTCTGTGTTCTGTTCCATGGGGTTATATATATGTGATTTACCCCTTATTACAATGTATGTATGCTAGATTGAAGTTGTAAACTGTGTGCTTGTTACCTTTTTTCCTAAGTTTTCCTTCACACGTTTTTTCCATTGGGGGTTCTGGGGCTGCATAGGTTCCCGCGGGGGTGGTTTGTTGTTCTGTCCCTGCTGGTACCGCCGTTGGGTGGTTTGTCTGGCGGGGTTCTGAGTCTGCCTCCGTGGTGATCCGGGTGTGCTCCAGGTTGCCCCTTCTCTCCCTTTTTTTGTTCTACTACTTGCTTTATCTCGGCTTTTGGAGCGGGGAGGCAATCTCCCTGGGCTTCCATTCTGTAATTTTCCTCGCGGTGCAGGAGGCCGTAGTGATAGCGGGCCTGCGCTGCGTCTTTTATTTCCTCTGTTGTCTCTTTCTGCTAGTCTCCTAATCATTCTACCTATGTCGGTACCATTTACAGTTGGCTTCGGCCCGCGTGATCGCGTGGCCTGCTAGGGGTGTTCCTCCGGTGCGGTTTGTAGGCCGGTTGTGTCTACGTCCCGTGGAGGTACACCCTTCCCACCTCCCTGTTCTATATGCATAGTCTGATTCACACTACGAGTATGTCCCGGTTCCGGCGGTGATCCGTTGGTCTGGGACTTTCCCTCGTATGTCTGAACGGTTGCCTCCCGTTACACTATTTGTTTCGATCATTACTAGGTTTTGGTACAGCCCTGATGGCTCGGGGGTTAAGGCAGCTGTCTGTGGAGCAGCAACTGTGGGTTCGATCCCAGGGTCTGTCTGCTCTCTGATTCATGGTGCTGGCCTTTGTATTTTGTGTATTACATGTGTTCTTAGGGAATAAGTCCTTGCTGCTTAGGGGTGAGCCCCCTTTTTTCATTGGCACAGGGTTCTTGGTTCTATTTTAAGGGTGCTGAGTCTCCCTGAACCCTGTAGCTGGCTGTGCCCCCTGGCAATGGTTGGGCATCTAGGTTATTTGCTCATTGAGTGGAGTATATTAAAAAAAAAAAAAAAAAAAAAACACGCACATTTTGGGTATATATATTTATATTTGTTCCCAGCACCGCATATATTGTGGCCACTTATTTATTGTGGTTGGTGTGTCCTTGTGGGGCTCCTCTGCGCAGCACGGTCTTCCGTGACCACTGCGCTTTGTTTTGACTGAGTCTTCTCTCCATAGGTCGTTTCAATGGAGTCTTCCAGGGATCAGGCTACGGAGATGCAGGCGATGATCAACGTGGCAGTTTCAGCGTCAGTGGAGAAAGTCCTGACTAAGATGATGGCTCAACGGCCTACGGAAATGCTTGCCAGACCTGACGCGGCTGATGATATCGGCTCTGAAGATGAGATCTTGCCTCCACCCAAAAAGGCTAGACATGCTTTGGCTGGGTCTGGGTCCTCTACTAAAGGGAAGCATCCCAGGCGTTCCAAGGGCGATTCAATTGCTGTAGATCCACATTCCATGGGGGTTCGTTCTTCGGACGAGGAGGATGTTCCTGCACCTCTGTCCATGGTGGATGCTTGGCAGGCTGAGGAGGAGTCTGGATCGGATAAAGATCTCCGTTGGGAAGACAACGACGAAGTGTCTCCTTATGTTAAGGAGTCGGTGATTGTGGATCGGTCTTCAACATCACCTCCTTCTACGTCTCAGAATATGGAGGGCGTCTTCTTGGATTCCTTGGGTGCCCCTCTATTCGATCCTCGCACCATACGTCACCCACGCTCGTCTGAGTGGCAGTTGCCGGATCATCTTGCCAACTACATTCACTTCTGGCTCCGCAGACCATTGGATCGGGAGGTTCGCAACCGACTTCGTTCTGAGTGTCCGAGGCCCATGTTGCAGGATAAGGTGGCACTTACCCCGATCTTCGATAATACCATGGTGGTATTTATGTCGCGCACGGGGCGTGACCCACACAAGGGGATGGAAAAAGGATTGCGTACGGCTCAGGACAAGCTGTTGGACGTCTCGGGACCACTGGCTCAGATTCTCCACATGGCTGATGAGGCGGTGGCGCATAACATTACTCTTGATCCTGTTTGTGTTAGGGAATGGGCGCTGCGCTCCTTCTGTCTTCTTGGCAACGCAAACACTGCCCTCTCATCTGAACGAAGGAAGACGGCTCTTCTTAGGATTGACAGCAAGCTTTCGGATCTGGCAACCAGAGAGTTGGGTCCGGCAGCGGATGGTCTTCTGTTTGAGGAATCTTTTCTGAAGGAATTGCAGAAACATGTCTCCATGTTCACAACGCTTAACAAGGCGCGACTGTCAATGAAGAAGGTTTTCCACCCTGTAGTTTCTCGTGGGGTTTTTGGACGGGCTGGCTGGCAGAGGGGTTGTGCTGCCAGCCGCTTCTGGCCTTCAGGCCCCCGCTCCGGAGTGCTACCATTCTTCCCATCCACTTCTGCTAGAGCCCCCTTCCAACCAAGAGGTCAAGGACGAGGACCATCGTTCCGTGGCAGAGGGAGAGCTGCTCAATCTAAAGGTGAGTGGTTCTCACGATCCGCTTTCTCTCATGTTAACTGCAGGCCGATTGGCTCTCTCGTTACAGGCTTGGTCGCTCCTGACGTCAGACGCTTGGGTCTTGCAGACTGTACAGGGGTATGTAATAGAGTTTTTTGCAGATCCTGTTCAACTACAGCCTCCACGGCCCATTCAATTCGACGACGATCAGAAGGCGTTGGTCGATGGAGAAATTCAATCCTTGTTTCGGAAAGGTGCGGTGGAAGAGGTGTTCGAAGCCGGCGGTTTCTTCAGCAATATATTTTTGGTTCCCAAGAAGACAGGGGGATTTCGTCCCGTCATCAACCTTCGGCATTTGAACGCTTTTGTTCTCTATCGACACTTCAAGATGGAGGGCATCCATCTTCTCAGAGATCTTCTGCGTCCCGACGACTGGTTTACCAGACTGGATCTGATGGACGCATACCTTTCGGTTCCGATGGCTCTGGACAGTTGACGGTTCCTGCGTTTTCTTTGGGGGAACCGGGTGTGCCAATTCACGTGTCTTCCATTCGGCCTCAGCTCCGCTCCATGGTGCTTCACCAAGGTGATGAAGCCGGTCATGGCACATCTCAGAGCTCGGGGTTTTCGTTGTTTGATCTATTTGGACGATCTTCTGCTGTTTTGCAACAATTGTTCTCGTCTGCTCTCGCAAATGAGATTTACCATTCAATTGCTGGAATCTCTGGGGTTCTTCGTCAATGTGGAAAAGTCGGAGTTGACTCCATCCAAGACGGTTCAATTTCTCAGCTTCGAGATCAACTCCGAGTCTTGCTCTCTTCATCTCCCTGCAAAGAAGGTCAAGGCAATTCGAAAGGAACTCCGGAGGGTCGTTCAGCTGGAGTCTGTGCCACTTCGTCAACTGGCAAGAATAGTAGGACTGTTATCTTCCTCGATCCAGGCGATCTTTCCGGGTCCTCTGCATTACAGAGCGATGCAAAGATTGAAGGCCTCGTTCCTCAAAGTCCAACCTTCCTACGATCAGATAATTCCTTTAACCGAGGAGGTCAAAGGGGAGCTGAGATGGTGGATTCGGCACATGAGTGCTTGGAACGGCAGGGCCATATTTGGTCAGGTTCCGGATTTTATCCTAGAGTCAGATGCCAGCCTATGGGGCTGGGGGGCGGCCTGTGCAGACGCGGCAACAGGGGGGCCTTGGTCGGTAGGCGAAACTGGGTTACACATCAATTGTTTGGAACTGATAGCAGGCTCGTTTGCCATTCGCAGTTTTGCGAAAAATCTGTTGGATTGTTGTATCCTACTGCGGATGGACAACGTGTCTGCTGTTCAATACATAAATCGTCTTGGAGGCACAAAATCTCGCATTTTGGCGAACACGACGAAGGAGATTTACCAGTTTTGCTTCCGCAGGAACATCACTCTGTTGGCGGAATACTTACCAGGAGAGGTCAATCTGACGGCGGACTGGTTCTCCCGACACTGGAGGGACGTCAGCGATTGGATGCTGGACAAGGTAGTATTTCATCGCCTCCTACAACTGAGGGGTCCGCTCATTCTAGATCTGTTTGCTTCTCGGACGAATCATCAGTTACAGAGGTTCTACAGTTGGCTACCGGATCCGGAATGCGAAGCCGTGGATGCCTTTCTTCAAGTTTGGCCGCTTCAGGGAGCGTATGCTTTCCCTCCATTTGCCATGATAGCGCGGGTCCTTCATCAGATCAGACGTCAGGGAGCTTCAATTCTTCTGATCACTCCCTTTTGGCAGGGCCAAGCTTGGTTCCCGGACCTCCTGGAACTTTCATTTCAGTATCCTCTGCTTCTTCCGACCAAGCGATTTCTGCTTCGGGATCCTCTGGGTCACCCTCACCCTCTGGTGGAACAAGGGCAACTTCTCTTGGTGGCTTGGATGGTTTCAGGGGCCGTTGGGATGTCAGCGGACTATCGCAGGAATCTAAGACGCTCCTATGGGATTCATGGGCTCCAGGTACCAGAAGATGCTATATCTCGGCTTGGGGTCAGTGGACTAGCTGGTGTATGGAACGGGGTTTTGATCCCTTTACGGCAGCTTTACCAGACATTTTAAATTTTCTCTCTTTTATGTTTCATTTGGGTAAATCTTTTCGATCTATAAACGTTATGCGATCTGCTATTTCGGCGGCGCATGTTCCAATTGGTGGTGTTCCGGTGGGTCAGGATCAGTTAGTGTGTCGTCTGTTACGAGGGATGAAGTTGTCACGTCCTCCGGTCCCCAAGTATTCACGGTTATGGGACGTTCACCGGGGTCTGCAGTTTATACAGGATTGGCCGGGGGATGAGGGTCTGTCCTTACGTCAATTATCAGCGAAGTTGGCTTTGTTGCTTTGTTTGGTGTCATTTCGGCGAGTGTCGGACATCCGAGCGTTCGATGTTAATGGATTTACTGTCTCCCCGACTGGAGTTACTTTTTCTATCTCCAGACGAACGAAGACTGATCCTAAACTTTGTGTTTGTTCGGTCCTTCGGTCTTATGTTCAACGGACGGAGTCCCTGAGGTTTACTGCTTCGGGACAGCTATTGGTGTCTTACGTGAAACCCTATAAAGCGGTTTCTACCACGACGGTGGCCAGGTGGATCCGTTGGATTCTGTCTTTGGCTGGAATTGCGGAATCTTTTGGTGCTCATTCTGTTAGAGGAGCGGCGGCTTCATCTGCTTTTTTGGCGGGGGCCTCCTTGTCCGATATATTGCGCGCTTCTGATTGGTCAAGAGAGTCTACATTCCGTACTTTCTATTTTCGCCAGGTAGACCATGCAGCATCAGCGTTATTTTCGGAGCGTTAAAACTGCAAAATACGAAGCCTCCTGTCATTTAGTGTACTTATAATCTTAATTTTAATAATGACAGGAGGCGAGTATTTTCCCTCCCTTCCCTCTCGCAGATTGTTTTCTTCATGGGGGTGTATTGAGCGTAAGGGTTCAGGAATTATTATTATGTCTATATTGTATTATCTTTTACGTGTTTGTATATTTGTTTGATGTGTTCCCATATTTGTTTACTGTTGAAACATAGTTGAGAGCATATAGTTGGTGATCATTGTCCTTCACTTTGTTTCTTTTTTTTTCTTTCAGTGTAATTGGATCCTGAGCGGTAGTCGAGAGTTTTTGGTCCGGGGACGAAGATGTATTGGTTCCTGAGAGATGGTTCCTGTTGGCGTGCTATCAAAGAAAGAGGGAGGGACTTAAGGGAAACATGGTTTTATGGGGAAGTTTTCTGTTTTCTGATTGGTTATGGAATATTTGCTGCTGTGAGAGGAGTAAAGAAGGATAAATGCAAAATACTCGCCTCCTATCATTATTAAAATTAAGATTATAAGTACACTAAAGCTAGCATAATCTTCAATTTACTTGCATTCTGTGAAATGATGTGGTATCTTGGACAAGGGTATTGCTTTGGATTTCCTATACTTGGATTTTGCAAAATCCTTTAGTACTGTGCCTCAAAACATGTTACTGCAAAAATTAAACGGGATTGGCTTGGTAAACTATAACCTTGTATGGATAGAAATCTGCTTAAAGTATAGAATGTGAGAGTTGTAAACTGAACCTTTTCAATTTGGTCCAGTCCTGGTCCCAGTGTTATTTTAATTTTGTGCAAAAATATAACCGGAAAGTCAAGAATAAGCTTTGTGGGACCTCAAAACGGAAAGAAGAAAGGCTAGTTGAATAAATGTTATAGAAATCAGTAGACTGCTGTAACACATATGCACATAATTAAATAAATATATGTATTTTCCTTCGTATGCCGTTTAGTTTATTTGTTCACACATATCTATGTCCTTTTTTAATATATCTTTGGTTAAAACTCTACAAAATTTCCATTTTAACCCCATGAATGGTTTAAATCAATGGGGATTTTAATGTGCCCCTTATGGTACAGTTAGTTTGCTCCGGAATTTCTCCAGTTCCTCTTAGCAGATCAACCTCCTTGTTTTGTTAATCTGTTCAAACACTTGCTGATGTGTTTATGATAATTATTAATAAACCTATTAAATGCAAAATAAGTGGGGAACAGCTTTCTTTGCATTTTTAGCACACTACACTGGTATTCTAGTGTTTACAAAACTGACAAAATCACAGAACAGGTGCTTTAGTGGGCCTCAATTTAAAGTGGAACTTTCACCTTAATTCAAGTCTGCATATTTGAAAACTGCATTAAAAACTGCCTATATGTCATGTTGTCCAGAAGACCAGCAAATGTACAGTTAAGGAGATATTCACACTTGTTACCATATGCTAATATATGCTAATTGTGGTACCAGTGCTTTTTCAGCTGTGCTTCATATGCCAAGTTTTTCAGTGTTGTTTCGCTTGCTAATTGTTTTCAGTGACATGTCATATGCTAATGTAAATTTCAATTACATTTCATATAGGGGTGGACAAAAGGCCTATTGTGTTCACATGAAAAATCCACAAAAACCACATAGTTGTCTGCTTTTTCGTGGGAAAATCCACCATAAAAAAGCCAATTTTTTCAATGGCTATAAACTTCCCTCTATTTTACTTACGTGTACTTTTTTCACTCCAAAAGCATAATGTTTACAGGAAGTAAAACACAACACAAGAAGCTAGAGAGATACAGAGGCTGTTAGGCTATTTTGCAGTGATTTATTTAGCTAAATTAAGGCAGCAGGGGCTCAGACTGTTGGCTAACAGTATGAGAAGCCATCTGAAAAAAAAGGAGGAGCGGCAAGCACCGTGATGCGTCCAATGAGTATAAGGAGGAGAAGGAAGTGACCACCACAAGCACAGAAGGGTCTGGAACCCCTGATTCCCCACACCCAATGATGCCCATTCCCCCAACATTGTCCCTTGGGATCTGGGGAAAATGTATGAGCTAATTAGCAAAGGCACATGAAGAACTGGGTAGCAGTGTGAGCAGCACAGGTCATATACCTGTTCCTACTGCTACTACTGCCAGTTTGCTTTCTGATGCTCAGGAGGAGGAGATAATAGGAAGTGTGATAGCAGGGGACTGTAAGTAACACTTGCCATCCCCAAGTAGTGACCCTGCTACTACCACGCAGCAGCTAGAAATTGTTGGGGGTGAGGGAGGGGGTGATGGTATTGAAGCAGATGGTGGTGTGACTAGCATGACCACAGTAGATCCTCCTTCTGAGGCGGAAGGGGTGATGCCAAGCAGCCAGACTAGCGGTCAAGGGAAACCCACAACATCCCTCTGACCCTGTGATTCCCGTTCCCCCAGTATTGTGCCTCTGGAACCTGATGCTGAGGAAGGCAGAACTGGCTAGCAGCAGTAATAGCATCAGCACGGATCTGCTGCCTGTGCATGCTGTCAGTGCTACCAGTCTGCCTTCTTCCCCTGTAGAAATGGCAAGTGTGACAGTAGGGGACCCTCTGTAACATTTGTCATTATCATCATCACCAACCAGTGAGACTCTCATAGAGCAGCAGCAGCAGCAGCAGCAGCAAGGAGGGAATGGGGATAGTGTTGATGAGGGTGATGGTGGAAAAGATGGGGTGGAAGAGACATTGATGGCCTTTTTATTCCAAAGTAAGAAGGAATGGGAGACAGAAATGGTGATGGGCATCACAATGACTACCAACAGTGACATTGTGGAATTTGTGGAGTTTGCTGCTGCTGTAATTCCTGCTGGTGCTTCTGGTGAATAGCAATAGCAGAAGGCTGATGAGAAACAGGTTAGTATTCCACAGACCACTGTGGACACTGTGGGAATGGGGTCCAACACTAGTGATGCGGGGCTAGGACAGGTTCCACGTACCAGCAATACTCCTGGTCCTAGTCCTAGTGCTGATTCTGAGGCAGCAGCAGAAGCAGCATCCCCCACCCTAGCCAGAGAAGGGGATTGTGGAGAAGAAGAAGAAAGAGGCCATTCATCTCCACCCCCCCCCCCCCCGAGGAAATGGATGTGGGATTATTTTTCCCATGGGACAGGTACAGTTCAGTCATGACATTTATGTGAAGCATGTTAAAGCCAAACCACCATAAAGGAAATTGGCATCCGCTGTTGCTGTACCCTCTCTCTTTCTCCAAGGGCTTCTAGAGTCAAGACAGAAATTGAACAGGAGAAATAATAGAGAAACCCTGCCTGAGCCTGAAAGATCTAAGACGAGTGAAACATCTGGCTCGTAATCACCATCTGATGCTAGGGTCCGGCCATGGGAAGATGTAGCAACATGTTCTCGTGATCCACCTCTGTCATCGTTACCTCCCCCACAAGCTGGTAGCCATTGTGTGAATGTCAGGATGTGGCAATTCACTAACCTCAATTTTGGAGGAGGTGCAGGAGGAGAAGGATTATTGACCAACTTCTTTTCTCCACATATACCTGATGTGGTGGAGCCTAGTTGTGGTGCTGCTACTGCCTCAGGAACCTCACTGAAACTAGTGGCCAGTGGAACTGTGATCATCATCACGCATATGACTGCTGTATTTGATCCCATTCCCTTGGGGCTGAATAATCATCCTTAAACAACTCATCAGCAGCAGCAAGAACAGCAGTTGCAAATGTCAGAATGACTCCATGGCATTTGCCAATGGCCAGTGGCCATTTGCCACCTAACATGACCTGCTGGCCTTAGGCCAGTGTCATGATCCAATAAGACTAGCCAGAGGAATGGTGAGCGGGAGAGATCCCTAGGAGGAGATCTGAAGAAGGTCAGACTCCTCCAACAAGGGATTAGGGAGCAAGGTGCTAGGGTTCAACGCTGGGGCACGCGGCTTGGGTACGGTGGTTGCTTGCATGGAGTTGTACTGCAGCAAAGCCGGGTAAAGGTGCTGGCCACAAAGCCAGATTAGTCCCCTTCAGTTGAGCCAAAGGGGGCCCGTGATAACACCGTCTAAACAAACTCTACAACCCTAATCCCCAGGGAGGAACAATCTCCAAATGGAACAAGATAGGGTACTCACTCAGGTCTTGCTGGGGTCTTGGAAGGACAGAAGAAGGGAAGTCACCGAGCCGGGTCATACACAGGAGGTCTTAAACTGGAACCAGAATAGAAGGCTGAAGACTAGTCAAAATACCAGGCCAAGGTCATACACAGAGAGGACACAGAGGTACAGAATCAGGAGTCTGAAGAGACGTCAGGAATACCAGGCCAAGGTCATACACAGAGAAGTCATGGACGTACAGAATCAGGAGGCTGAAGAGACGTCAGGAATACCAGGCCAAGGTCATACACAGAGAAGTTAACTGGAACAAGGGCTGAGGCAGGACAAGGGCTGGGCTGTGTATGACAACACGGAGGAACAACACTGGAGGCAACTAAATAGGACGCTATATTAACGTGCCCGACAACGGACTACCGGGTCTGTAAATAGCTGCAACCAGGAAGTAGAGGCAGTGTCCCTGGCAATGGGGAGCAGCTGACTCTCTGCCAAGGTAGGACACGCCCACCAACGGCCACAGAGATGAGCCGCAACGAGCGTCTGGACGGAGCTCAGAGTGGGGATGTAAGCTCCCAAGAGACGGCTGCAATAAAGCGGAACAGAAGGCAACGGAGGGGTGAACGCCAGTAAAAGTACGTGACAGTACCCCCTACCCAAAAGCCACCTCCGGAGGCCACTAAGATGGACAGCAAGGGTGGCGGAGCCGAAAGCGGCAAAGCAACACAAGAGCATGCACATCATGCGAAGGAACCCATGAACGTTCCTCCAGGCCATACCCTTTCCAGTTCACCAAGAACTGGAGCCCACCCCAGGACTGCCGGGAGTCCAATGTGTCATCAATGACATATTCCACAAGACCTCGAAGAGAAACCGGAGCGGGAATCGTGTTGCGCGGATGCGGGAACTGAGAAGGGACCCACGGCTTCGAGCAGGAAACATGAAACATCGGATGGATCCGCAAGGTGTGTGGGAGATCCAGACAGTAAAACACAGGGGAGATGCAGTGAGTAACCAGGTATGGACCAAGAAAGCGAGGACCCAATTTTACAAAAGATTGACGTTGACGTATGTTCTGAGCAGAGAGCCATACTCTGTCACCAGGGTTAAAAGGAGGGGCCATGGAATGCTTCTGATCAGCAGCTACCTTCTGGCATACCTGGGCAGAGAGAAGGATAGTACGAAGGACCCAACAATGAGCAACCAAGGAGCCCACCCGGGCCTCAGCGGAGAGCACCAAGGAGGAACCTGGAGCTAGGAAGAGATCACATGGATTGTACCCTAGACCAGCGAAAAAGGGCAAACAACCCAAGGACGACTGCAACAGAGAGTTGTATGAGAACTCAGCCAGAGATAGAAGAACTGCCCAGTCGTTCTGCCAGTGGTTACAATGGGTGTGGGGGTATGACTCCAAGGACTGGTTCAAACGCTCCATCTGCCCTTTAGTCTGTGGATGATAACCAGACTGGAACTGGAGGTTGATACCCAGACGGGCACACACTGATCTCCAAAATCGGGAGATAAACTGAGGATCCCTGTCAGAGACTATGTGGTGGAGCAATCCGTGAAGGCGAAAAATGTGGTTAATAAACAAGTTGACCAGATCCGACGAGGAAGGTATCTTAGGATGAGGTATAAAGTGTCCCTGCTTGCTGAAGCGGTCTATGACTACCCAGATAACTGACATAACGGTGGATACCGAAAGATCCACCACGAAGTCCATGGCTATCTGGGTCCATGGTAGGGAAGGCACTGGCAAGGGCTGTAAAAGTCTAAGTGGACGATTCCGAGGGCTTTTCATTCTGGCACAAACCGAGCAGGAAGACACATATGACTACGACAGCCAGGCCAGCGGAAGTGACGAGTAAGAAGGTCATGAGTGTGGGTTATACCTGGATGAAGAGGATGGGAGTTGGGCAGCCTTAATAGCCCTAAGGGTGCTAGTAGATAAGGAAGCCAAAAAGCAGGAGGCCGGAAGAATAGACTCCACTGCAGGGGGAGATACGGAGTCGGAGTCCATGAGTCGAGACAAGGCATCGGCCTTGGTCTTCTTGCTGCCTGGTATGTAACAGATCTTTAGGTGGAAAAGGGCAAAGAACAAGGAGCAACGGGCCTGTCGAGCATTCAAAGTTTTGCTGAGGCAAGATAAGCCAAGTTCTGATGGTTAATCAACACAGTGACAACGTGTCGAGAACCTTCTAACAGATACCTCCACTCAGCCAATGCCATTTTCATTGCTAGTAACTCCCGATTACTGGTGTCGTAGTTCCGTTCTGCAGCAGAAAAACAATGCGAAAAGAAAGAACACTGATGGGACCTGCCAGTCTTGGGCCATAATTGGGTCAATAGTGCTCTGGCAGCCTCCTCCAATGCATCCACCTTGACAGTAAAAGCTTGGTAGGGGTCCAGATAGGAGAGGATAGGGGCTGAGGTAAAAGTGGTCTTAAGGGTCTCGAAGGCGTCAATGGCCTCTGACGGCCAGCAAGCCGGATCCGCTCCTTTGCATGTTAAGGAAACTATCGGCTGAATAATTCTGGAGAAGCCATGAATGAACTTCCTATAATAGTTAGAAAAACCTACGACCGTTGCACAGCACGTAGGGTAGTAGGACAAGGCCATTCCTTAATTGAGGCTAGTTTGGCCGGGTCCATATAGAGGCCAGTGGAGGAGACCACATACCCTAAAAAAGGTAGGCTAGGTCTTTCAAAGGTGCATTTCTCGAACTTAGCATATAACGTATGGTTATGCAGGCATTCCAGGTCCATCTTGACATGTAGACGGTATTCAGACAGATCTTTAGAGAACACCAAAATGTTCTCCAAGTACACAAGACAAAAGACATGAGAAGGTCTCTGAACACGTTGTTAATGAATGCCTGAAATATGGCTGGGCATTAAGGAGCCCAAAAGGCATTACCAGGCACTCATAATGCCCAAAATGAGTGTTGAACGCCGTCTTCCACTCTTCGCCTTGTCACATTTGGACAAAGTTATACGCCCCTTGAAGATCAAGCTTAGTGAAGATGGTAGCGCCTCTAAGGTGATCAAGGAGTTCAGGAATGAGAGGCATGGGGTAACAATTGCGACTGGTGATGGTGTTCATCCCTCTGTAGTCGATGCAGGGGCAAAGCGACTCATCCTTCTTAGCCACAAAGAACAAGCCTGCACCTGCAGGTGATGTACAAGGGCGGATTAAGCCTCTTGGTAAGCTGTCCCTAATGTATAACTCTAGGGTGGTGGTCTGAGGAAGAGATAACGGGTAAACACGACCCATAGGAGGAAGAGAACCGGGGAATAAATCGATACCACAATCATAGTCACGATGAGGAGGCAGGTAATCCACTTTCTGCTTACTAAAGACTTCATCATACTGGAGATAGGGTGTGAGCAAGATGTCAGCAGGAAGCTCCTCCATGCCACCACTGCAGGAGGACAGCAAACGGTGGCAGGAAGGGTAACAGCACCCGTAACCCAGTTGATAGTGGGATTGTGGTGCCGTAGCCATGGCTATCCTACAATGACAGGGGTCTGTGGGGAGGTGATGATGTCGAACGACACCTGGTCCAAGAAGGTAAGACCCACCCGTAAGGTCAATGAAGCGGTAGCAAAGGAAATATAGCCCGAACCCATAGGATTACCGTCAACGGCCACAACACGCAAAGGAGGATGGCGTTCATTCAACCAGGGGTATGTTATGCTGTTGGGCAAAACCTGCATCCAAAAATAATCCAACTACTCTGGAATCTACGAAGGCCAACATGGGAACCGAAGAGGAAGGCTAGGACAGAAGCATCGAAATGGTCAGGCGGTTTTCTTCGGTAGGGGGAATGAAATGACGACTTAGCAAGGGTCCTCTACCGCCTAAGTCCTGAAGTTTCCCGCCTTACTGGGACATGTAGGGGCCAGATGGCCTTGCAGCCCATAATATAAGCACAGACCAAGGTTACAGCATCTTGTCTTCTCTGTGTCAGACAGCTTGTATACCTGTCCGATCTCTATGGGTTCCAGAGAAACAGTAGCCTGGCTAACAGGTGGTTGAAAACGAGGCACTAGATGCACAGGTGGACGGGAAGTAGGAAGACGTGAACAGTCCTGGTCTTTCTCAAGTCTCCTCTCCTGGAAACGGTGCTCCAGAGTGGAGTATAGGTGGATAAAGTCCTCCAAAGTCTGGGGTATGGTACGGGTGGTGAGGTCGACTTTGAGACGATCAGAAAGTCCCCTGCAGAAGGGGCAGAAAAAGTAAGCGAAGAATGACGGCAACCAGATTTCTGAGGAGGCAAGTTGAGAAAAACCCTTGAGTGACTGCAAAATACCTGCAGCAAGACTTGGTGGCGACAGGCACTGAGGTTTCAGTGAGTACAGTAAGGCGCGTACTAAATGCAGAAGGTTTCCATGCAAGAACTCCAAGACGTACACCATTACTGATCCAAAAGCAGTAGAAAAGTCAGCTCCAATGTGCTCAAAATCATGTAAATAAACCACAGAAGTTTTGGGATTCTGTTCTGTGGAGCAATGAAACAAAACTGGAACTTTTCAGCCCAATGGATCAGTGGTATGTCTGGAGGAAGAAGAATGAAGCATATGCCGAAAAGATCACTCTGCCTACAGTTATGCATGGAGGATGCTTGGTGAGGCCATTGTTCATGAGGAATGGGCTAAGATTCCTCATAAACGCTGCCAGAAACTGGTGTCTGGCTATGCATCTCATTTGCAGCAGTTCATAACAGCAAAAGGGTGCCCTATTAAGCACTAAAGATGCTTGCTATGACGGAGTTGAATAATTTTGAGCCTGTAGAAGTAATTATAAGTTGCATTTTCAGTTGAATTTGGGGAAAACACTTGAAGCATTCGTTGTGTTGAGCTATTTCAATTGCTTTTGTTTGATTTGTTCATTGCAAACAGCTGAATGTCTGTACATTTTTACAATAAACCTGATTTGCAATGGGGGTTGAAGAATTTTGATTACATCTGTATCTATCACACCATATAGGGACCAATAAGAGCACTTAGAGTGAAACTGGCACCATCCACGTGCCACCCACATAAACATGATAGAGGGTACATTCATACATTATTGGACTTTTATTTAAAATGCTTGTTAAGTTTTATGATAGATAGATGTATTTATATAGATAGATATATCATCATCTTCATCAGCCATTGTCAATTCACTGCAGGATGAATGTCTCCTAAACAATACATAGTAACATAGTAACATAGTTGATGAGGCTGAAAAAAGAAATGCATCCATCAAGTTCATCCCATGTCAAAACACCCCTGTTGATCCAGAGGTAGGCAAACAAAAATAACAAATTCTGAAGCCATTTCCAATTTAGTGGGTAAAAAAATTCCTTCCTGATTCTAAAAGGCAGTCAGATAGTTCCCTGGATTAACAACCTATCTGCGTTGGAGCCATCTGTCATAATTCTCAATACTCTTCTGTGCTAGATAGTCATTCATTGCTTTTTAAAAATCAGTTACAGTATCTGCAAGTACAACATATCCTGAAGCAAAGAAATCCCTTGCTTTACCGCCCTTACGGTGAAAAAAATCCTGCCTTTGTTTTAGTCGAAAGCTCCTTTCTTTTAGTCTTAATGTATGACCTCTCGTTCTTAATTCAGCTATTTGTGTAAATAATTAATTGGAAAGTTCTTTGTAGTTTGACCTTGCATATATTTGTAAATGATAATCATATTACCAATTAGACGTCTCTTCTCTAATGTAAACAAACCCAGTTTAGTTAGTCTCTCTTTATAACTCAGATCCCCCAATCCCATTATCAGTTTTGTTGCACATCTCTGCACTTTTTCCAGTTCAACAATGTCTTTTTTAAGAACTGGTGCCCAATTTGTACTCCATATTCCAGATGAGGCCTAACCAAGGATTTACATAGAGGAGGAATAATATTAGCATCACGTGCATCTATACATATATATATATATATATATATATATATATATATATTCAAGACGAGTTTAGACAGCACTCACAGGAATCTTTTTGTAGGTCAAGAAGTGTTTTATTGATTCAACATTTCGGCTAAAGATTATGGCCTTCTTCAAAAATAACAAAATTGGACCAATACATGAAGCTTATATACCTTAATGTAAAACAAACTCAAAAAAGCAGCGCCAAAACTAGCGACCACCGTAACCAATCACCAGTCAATGATTAGTGTGATGGACACAAATATACACCAGTGTAATTAGACCCCTAGAAGTTGAAATAACATCCGGTGAATAAATAACATTGGTCCGATACAGTATCAGTTAAAATCACTAGAATGAATAAAGATCTTAATACTCCACAGTATACCTGAAGAATAGAACTTAACTTCAGGGATACTAATCATATACAGCAACCACAGTGGAAACAAAAAAATAATAGATGTGTCACTAATAAATGGTACAATGTATAGAAGTAAGTGGATGAAGCCGACAGAATACAGGCACCATTGCTTTAATACCAAATATGGTAATATATATATGTAACAACAAAAGGGATAATTCTAATAAAAAACCCTAAGTAAGCACCATAGTTTATTTCAATATCATAAGACCTGGAGTCAAAGCAACAGTAACAGTGAGTGCAATCCTCTCTCTCTCTCTCCTTATATATATATATATATATATATATATAGAGAGAGAGAGAGAGAGAGAGAGAGAGAGAGAGAAGCACTCTCCTATTGTTTGTATTCTTTATACATATTTTTTCTGTGACATTATTCTATGAGCAGTCTTGAATAAATATAAGAAAACAGTCAGTTCATGCTAAGAATTCAACAGTTTCAAATTAGACTTGCATCTTTCAGATTTTCCCATTTATTCTCTTCAGATGTTGACAGTGGAGTACTGCTTAAAAAATGTTCTTCAGAATGAAACAATGCTACTCAGGCACAGACCTGTGTTACCTAGTAAGGCATGGGACCTGTCAAGTATGGATGCATAAACTATGCAAAGAAGGGCTATGAAAATGGTGTATGGGCTAAATTTCAAAACATGTCAGGAAATATTCCAGGAACTTATTATGTATAGTGTGGAACAGGGCTTAAAATATGAAGTCCTTTGCTACTAGCCAGACCTGAAAAGTTACTTGCCACTGCAAGCCATAACATACCCACCAGGGCTGAATTTCTACTCGCCAGGGCTAAATTTTCACTCGCCATTGGCTAGTGGCAGATGGAAATTTTGAGCCCTGGCGTGGAGGATGAAAGGGATTGGGGTGATATGATTTAAACCATCAAATATATAAAGGGATTTAATAAAGCTCAGGAAAAATCAATTTTTTCCAAAGAAAACGAACGCTAGAACAAGAGAATATGCTCTAAATTGGACACAGGAAAAATAGGAGGAAATGTGAGAAAACCTGTTTTATGGAAAGTATGATAAGTAATGGCATAGCCTCCCATTAAAAGTGATAGGGGCTAAAACGCTAAATTTAAATTAGCACTCTTGGAATAAATATAGGGCTATTCTAATGATTAAAGTGTCTGAGATTTTTTAACCATTTGTGTGCCAGAGAGGTATTGATACCTCTCTGGCACTCAAAGGATTAAATAGATAGCACAATGGACCGGACTAGACGGGCAAATGGTATGCACTAGGTTATTTTTAAGGTCAATAAAATCATTTTTATTTAGAATCACATTTTATTTGGATTGTGCTCACAAGTCATAACTGCATAAGAATATGTAAAAACTCATTGCAATCTGCTCAGCTATGCCTTGCACACCCCTCTGGTTCTTAAGGGGTTAAAATGCATATAGCAATAGCTAAGGCAGTAGAGAACAAAGGTAGTAGATAACATTCCAATAGAGTATTTGATAAAAAAACATTAGAGCAGTGCTTCTCAACCAGGGACCCGTGGCACTTTGTTGTATAGCAGCCATCAGCTGCCACACTTTTCATTGAAGATTTTAGCAAAAATAAAATATTAAAGTTGAGTTTCTAATGTATATTCATGGACAATATTATGCATGATATGCTTCATGTTATCATTCTGACTATGAGACCTAAGTATAATTATTTATTTATGGAGGAGATGCACTAAGGGGTAATAAAGAGATGATAAAGTGGAGATGATGTCTCCAGTGATATCGCTTCTCCAGTTCCTATGTTATTTTATACAGCCTATACACAAGATCTCCAAAACTTAAGAAATCTTAGTGTATAGGTTCCATAGAATAACATAGGAATTGGAGAAGTGATAAACTGTAGAAATGATCTTTTCTTTATCTCCCCTCTGGAGTTATTCAGGAGCAAGCCAACTGCACCAGTGAGTACAAATCTAATTAAAATGTATTTAAATGGGACCGTTAACCCATTGAATGCCAGCGAGGTCTAAAATACATTACTTTCACTATGCGTTTCAGACCTCTCTGCTGTTCAAGGGGTTTAATGTTCTATGTAAATTAATAGGTATTTTTACTTGTTTCCTACTGTGCAGATTGTTTACCCTAGAATGACTCCAGTTTTATTTTGGTCACAGGACTCAATATATTATTCTGTAAAGCTTGTTTGTATATTTATTGCTACACAGAAAAAAATAGGTTAACCCTTTGAGTGCCAAACGAGTACGCAAAGCATTGTAACCCCTCTGGCAATCAAAGGGTTAAATGCTCACAGATAAATTCTATCTTCTCTTTGATTTAACAGAATCCCTGAGGTAATATTTCATTTGCAAGGAAATGGTGCCACATTAGCAGAGAGAACAGGTGGATTTAACTCCTTGAGTGCCAAAGGTGGCATCCAAAACATTGCCTTGTAATACGTTGAATTTCTCTTTGTAAAATTCATATTTCTTTTTTTTTTTTTTCCCTTTCCTCTAAAATCATAGAGTGAAGCACTGAAATAGTGTATGATTGCTATTACTGAAAAAGAAAATAGTAGAAAGAGCAAATGGCTGCAAAGAAAATATGACTAAGGTGTCTTATCTAGAGGTTTCCACAGAAAGACTGTTTCTAGGTAAACAAAACTGTTTAAAACATGTTCCTCACTGAAGTGTCTCCTGACAAAAGGATGAGGCAGCAGACTTGTGACAGAAGGGAGAAGAACAGAGGCATATGGCCTCCAGTTCTGTCCCCTGCTGACAAGCTGCCTACTTGCAAGCCCCTTTTCACAGTCTTCTTGCATGTAGCAGATTGCAGTGGCTCTATGTGCCCATCTGCATCCAAGACTTGTGTCCCAACAATGTGGCCGCCATGTAGTTTTCATCTGACTACCAGAGACAGGGGGGGCGGGGGGAGAGCAAGAACGGGAGGGAGATGATTACCCACCAATAATCACAAAGCTGTCCATAATGTATTGTCTTCATAAGATTACATGGTATATTTCCACTGGGAATCAGCCCATCCATCACAACCTTTTTATTGGGTCCCTTTTTTTGTGGTTGCTGTTGTTAGAAGGCCCAGAACGTGGTCGTAAAATTCTAAATTGCATTATTGGTGTGTTGTAAACATTTGCATGTCAGAAATGTGTCCTGCCCTAGTTTAATGGTACTAGGTATTTGTAACAAGTCCCTAACAATCGAGCTAGTGCACCTCAAACGAAAGGTCATCTATTGGCATTATGCTAAATCCCCTGCTGAATAAATCAGCTAAGTAATGAGAAACTATGTGCTTTGTGACTGTCTAAACCTCTGAACTCCCCAAGTTCTATATGCATTAGTGGGAGAGAAGCCAGCACATTGACACTGCAGAAATAGGCTCCAACAGTGTAGATGCTAACAAGCTCAGGGGATAAATCTGTTAACTCACTTACACATTTCACATTATGTACTCAGCACTTCTGAGCTGGGACTGGGACAGCATTGTAAGTGAGCTGTCTGTTCTGCAGACTGGTAGTTTGCTTGCATAATTCTTTAGAGTAGCAATTATTTAAGGGTGTGTCATACAGTACATATTTTGGATTATCAAAGTAATATTAACAAATTCAAGTTTATATTTATTTAACCCTTTGAGCACCACAATCTGTGTGTGCATCGGTGTGAGTGCACATCTATATGTGTGTATTTGTGTGCATGTGTATGCATGGGTGTGTGTGTATGTGTATGCATGTGTGTGTGTATGTGTAGGCATGGGTGTGTGTGTATGTGTATGCATGTGTGTGTGTATGTGTACACATGGGTGTGTGTGTGTGTGGGTGTATGTGTATGTATGGGTGTATGTGTGTGTGTGTGGGTGGGTGTATGTGTATGTGTACATGTGCGTGTGGTCAGCAGTTTGTACCAGTGGGTAGGAGCCTGTCTACTTCATTCCTCAATCTGTAGTAAGAAATGATTCTTGCTTCCCTAGCCCTTTAATAAGCCTAAAACTAAAGGATCAGGTCCAGGGCTCTTTTTTCAGGGAAAAAAGGGTACCAACATGCTATTTTTCTTAAAGAAATTAACTAGATTTGATAAATTACTTTTTAGTTAAAAAAATTGCAGGTATCTATGCATACTCCAAGCCATTGCCATGTCAATTTGTGGGCTTGAGAAAGGCCAGGGAGCAAAGCACATTGGGTCTTATGTATAAAGGCAAGCTGGAGCTATTCTGGGGAACAAACTGCACCACAGGGGAAAAAAAAAACATTCCAAAGTGTCCCATTGGTTTAAATTGGGTTATTAACTGCTTGAATGCTAGCTTTGTCTTCAACATATTGCTTAAGAATGTACTGGAAACCTCTACAACATTCAAGGGGTTAATAGCCCTATTAAAATGAATGGGTATGTTTATTTGTCCCCTATGGTGCAGTTGGGTTGCACCAGAATACCTGCTCCAGTTTGCCATTATAAATAGATCATACGGCCCTTTAACCTGGCAACTGTCTGCAGATCTGCACATTTCAATATATTGCTGTGGGATTTACAGATACTATGAGCTGTGGTAGTTTTTCCTTTCTAACACATACGAACAAAGCATTGTACTTAAAAAATGGGCCATTTTGTGCACTTGTGCCATGAAATAGACAGTGCTGGAATGTTATGAGAGCATCAAGCCATACCATTCCTCTACACCTTCTTTTATGCCATGTGCTAACAGAGAGCAGAGGACATCAGGGTAGAATTCTTCCTTTTTCTTCTGCCTGCTATAGGGGTGGCCATGCTCACATTACAGTCTTGCTCATGTCAGTTGCGTTCACCGTTATATCCTAAAGCAGAAGAGCTCGAACATGTCCTCAGTCACCCCCCTCACACACACACACACCACCACCACCACCACCAGAGAAGGCTTTCAGAATCTCCTCACATGAACACAGGTGCATCAAAAATTGGTTCAGCCATTCTGAAGGATCTACTTGAGTTAACAACATTTGTTTGTGTTTAATTGAGGAGATCTTAAATGAATACACAGTTGGGGGGTGGGGTTGACTATGGGATTGAGCACCACTGTTCTAAATCATCTGTACAATACAAGAGCTGGGTTTGCAGTTATTTATATTAGCACAGCAAATTAGCTATGCTGGTGCATTTTTATATTCCCCTCAATATGTTTATTGCAGAGGCAGGCAAATGACCGCAGTCCGGCTTCTGGAGACTAGGACACCAATAATTGGTTGGGGATGATATGACTTGTACGCGAAAACAGCTGGTGTGTCAAAGCTTGCCTACCCATGTTATATTGAGCTGATTATTTATAGCCTATCTGCTTTGAAACATTATGAAACATTTTTACTTGCAGTATACAGAGACACCCATTACACCAGTGGTACTCAGTCTTTGGACCTTCACCTGTTGGAAAATTCGACTCCAATAATTTCCAAACAGCCATTGGCTGGTTGGAGATGGTGGGAGTTGTATTCCCTCCATGATGGAGGTCCAGAGATTGACTTGCACTGATTTTCATATTAGTGATATGATGTGACTGATGTGGCACTAATGCTGATTTCTCCTCTGCTTAATAGTTACATGGTAAATTAGGTTAAAAAATACATCCATCCATCAAGTTAAACATTTGACTCAGCATATCCCAAAAAATGAGAGGTACATAATAATTCTCGACTCCAGTATAGGAGTCTATGTACCAGAACAAATCCCTGTGTAACACACATTATAGTTCTAAATGTCCCCTTCTTCAAGAAATGTAGCTAATATTCTGTTAAGTGTATCCATCATATCTGCCATGACCACAATTCTAGCTTAATCTTCATGAATACCCCACATTATTTGAAATGGTATTGTTGCAAACAAACTACTGGTTCCATGTTAAAAAGTAAGCATACTACTTGTAAATTACAGTTCTTCCAATTAAAAGCAAACATTAGTTCTACCCTTTAATGTACAAATCCTAGTGTGACCTATAGTTAAATATTACCATTTGTGCTAAGACCTCTGGGAAATTCATCAAATGTATGTCAGCCTTTGGTTGAACTGTAAACTGTAGTGTTCTCGTTGCTAAAAATACATAATCTACCTCTTTAGGATGGTTCCCCCCCGTATAAATGAAAGAAGAAAGAAAGGAGAAATAGCTCTACCTATCATCATCTAAACAGAAAGAACCCTACAATCCATTCTGCAGAAACATATTTACAACACTTGTTTAACATTTCAACAGTCTTAGCACAAAAGGAATTTCCTGTAAAGGAATTTAGGCAGCAAAAGTGAGAAGCTGCATGTGCTGATTTACAGTTCAATGCCCAGAGCACATGGTGTATAGCAAGCATTGTTACCTCTGTAATGGGAATCTGCAGGAGATCTTAAAGTAACACACTACAACCAAAGTGATACAACTCTTTACTGGACTCTAGAAAAAAACCACAGTTCACTATTAGATACTCAAATACTTTGATTCATTCCATAAGAAGGGCTAAGAGAACTGCAAAAGTTGTACACGAAGGCTGATTTTCTAAGGAGAATTGCACTATAGGGAACAAATAAAAATTCCCTGCATTGCTGTTTATTTAAGTGGAGCTTTTAACCCCTAGGGGGTTATTCACTAAGGTGTGATAAAGAGATGATAAAGTGAAGATACCTTCTCCATTGATAACACTTCTCCAGTTCCTATGTTATTCTATGGAGCCTATGCACTAAGATATCCAAAACTCAAAGAAATGTTAGTGAATTGGTTCCACAGAATAACATAGGAATTGGTGATATAACCGGGGAAGTCATCTCCACTATCACCTCTTTAACACACCTTAGTAAACAACACATTGCAGACTTCTCAGGCATTTCATGGTGTCAGTTAAATCAATGGGAACTTTTATTTGTCCTCTATGGTACTTGTACTTTCAAATAATATAACTTCTTTAAAAAAAACAATGGATGCCTATCTAGCAAGAACAATACTGAAAATTATGACTGTTGGCTTCAATGCAGATAGGTTGTTGATCTAAATTGGAAATGTATTAAGGCTTTTTTTTTTTTTTGCCTACCTCTGGATCAACAAGGGCATTTTTGGAATGGGCTGGACTTGATGGATGTATGTCTTTTTTCAGCCTCGTCAACTATGTCGCTACAGTTGGTATTCTCCAGAAACACTCCAGTACAGTTGGTACAGTTGGTATGTTCGAGAAATACTCCATATTTGTCCTCTGTGGTACAGTTGGTATGCTATAGAAATACTCCAGTAAGAATTAAAGGGATAGTAATGTTTCACAATAAAAACAGCTCCAATTAATATCCATAGTATTTGGGCCATGGTGAGTGTTGTTTCAATACCGTCAGAGCTGTAGTTCTAGAATAATTGAATGATAAAGTATCCCCCTCCCACCCCTATTACTGATGTAACACTGCTCACCAGAGAACAGCAAGACTGTCCGGATGGATCGTAGAGAGGGACAATCTTCAGTGAGCATAAAGAAAAACCTGTCAAGGGGGCAGGGTTTTCCATATGTTCACAGTAAGAAGATTGTCCTTTGCTGTGATCTGTCTGGTCTCAGGACCAGATTCCATATCTGGGGGGAGGTGGCTTACACTAGGTAAAAGGGGCAGGAGGTGATACTTTATAATTCAACTACTCTAGAACTACAACTCTGACAGTATTGGATTAACACACTCCATGGCACAAATACCCATTGGAACACAAAGGGTTAATAAAAATTTAAAACTGGGGGTTTTAAGGGAACCTATTGCCTAAAAAAACAACATTGTCGATTTTGAATGTGTTCTCCAAACAACCTCTATGTTGCTTTTACCTCTTCCTTTATAGAACTCTTTCAAAATCACCAAAGTCGTTTTAAGGGATAAGATCCCTTTACAATTTTAATTTGTCTCCAAATCAAAACAAGTACAATGATCTGATATAAAAAAAAATTCCTGTGAGTGCTGCATCATCCTTGGCCTGTTTTCTTTCTGCCCCCACAACTGTCATTGGAAGAGTAAGGGCATACTGTTGAATCCAGTTGCAGGTATAAAGAATACAAGCCAGGGATATCACACTCACAGGTAAGTTTGATCAAAACTTTTTTACTGACCAACATTTCAATTACATTTCAGTGACATCCAGGACTGATTGAAGATGTTATGTCTGGAACGAAGGCAAAAAGACAAAATGTATAGGGGGCCATTAGGATTTTTTGGTCATAGACAAATAAGTTGGCAGTTATCTGGAGGTGTTACGTCTCATTTAACTAAAAGCCTTTTGCACTTTTATTTACAGAAGACATATTTTATTGATTTAAAGTGGAACTACCACCCTTAAAAAACATTGTACCAAATAATTCCCCATCTGGCGACTAGTTGCTCAGTAGCGCCAGTCGCCAGAATTCTTACCGCTTTCATGAAAATGAGCCTCTACTCCATGACTGACAGGCAGGATGGAGCGCGGACATCTTTCCATAGTGACATCCACGCGCCTGCGCTGTCAGTCCCAGCCTGCTCTAGGAGGCATTGCTTGGAGCAGTTCGGCTCCAAAAGGGACTGTCAGCGAAGGCGCGTGGACGTCACTGTGGAAAGATATCCGCGCACAGTCCTGTCTGCCAGTCCAGGAGCAGTGTCTCATTCTCATGAACGGGTAAGAATTCTGGTGACTAGCGCTACTGAGCAGCTAGTCGCCAGATGGGAGATTATTTGGTACACCGTTTTTTTAACGGTGGTAGTTCCGCTTTAACCCTTTGAGTGCCAGAGGGGGACACAATGCATTGCAAAGCAATGCATTCCGTTCCCCTCTGGCACTCAAAGGGTTAATTCCACTCCAGCCAATAAGACATGCAGTTAACATTAACTGTCCTAAATAATTTCATAGGAAATTTCTTTACCTGCTTGATAAAACATTAATTATTTAATCGTATTAATTTAAATATGTCGCAGAGATTTTTTAGCATGTTAAACACATAAAAAATGATTAAAACAAGATTTAGTTTAACCAAAATGTTTCTTCCAATGCATGATATTCAGCTTGATATAAGGGTACCAGATCTCTATTGTAAATCAAGATGCTTAAAGGGATAGTAATGTTTCAAAATAAAAGCAGCTCCAATTAATCTTCATAGTATTTGGGCCATAGAGAATATTATTTCAATACTGTCAGTTGTTGTTCAAGAGAAATTGAATGATAAAGTATCCCCTTCCTGCTACTTTTACCTAGTGTAAGCCACCTCCCCTCAGATGTGGTATCTGGTCTTAAGACCAGACAGCTCACAGCAAGGGACAATCTTCTTCCTGTGAGAACAATTAAAACACTGCCCCCTTTCACAGCTTTTTCAGGTTTTTCCCTTATGCTCACTGAAGATTGTCCCTCTCTGCAAGCCATCTGGATACCACCTTTCTGTTCTGAGGTGAGCAGTGTTACATCAGTAAAAGGAGCAGGAGGGGGATACTTTTACATTCAATTACTCTTGAACTAGAATTCTGACAGTATTGAAATAACACTCTCCATGGCCAAAATACTATGAAGATTAATTGGAGCTGCTTGCTTTTATTTTAAACATTATTATCTCTTTAAACCTTAAAGTGACAGTGCTGCACAATGCATTGGATACCTGTCTGAAATTCAAATAGTTAAGAAAATGCCATTCTACAGGACTGCATATGAAAAATTGTACCCTGCAGTATCTGTTTTTCATATGCATCCTGCATTAACATTGAGCTGTTGTCACATTACATTAAAAAGTGTAATTGCTTAATTTTGCATAAAGGTTTTAAATAGCGAACAGTAGGATTGTTAATTAGCAAACTAATTTGTGCTAAGCAATATATATAAATAATAAATATCCGGTCTTGTCACTTATTTTGGGTGCCTATTGAACACACAAAGGCCGTATTCAAGGGCGGAATGTAACAAACAAGCCCAGTCATTAAATACCGTGTACTTCTGATGGCAAAATGATTAGCACCAAAATGTTACTGAGTTAGCGAACATTTGTGCTTTTTTTTCAATGCTCTTCAAAACATGGGCATGGTTAAAATGTCTGCTGTTTTGTGAGGGGATTAGCAATTGTGCCTAATTCAGCAAAGCAATTAGCACACATTTTCATACCTCTGGCTAACTTCGCTGTTAATTTAAGCGCATTTGCTAACTTTGCCAATAATTTAAGTACATTCGTTGCTGTTAATTTCATAGCATGTACTATTCAGTATCAAACCATTTGTATGTTTCTTGCATCAAAACCTGAACAATCACAAATATTGCATACATTTATGGCTTTCAAAAATAAGCAAATGCTGCACTTTAACTCATCATAGGGGATTAAGGAAAATTACCAGTGATTTAAATGGAATTTTTAGCCCCTGTGAATGCGAGAAAGGACCTCTCTATAACGTTACTGGGTTAAAGTTCCTATTTAAATCAAATGGGATTTGAGCAATACTTTTTTTTGCCCACTATAGTGCAGCTGATTTGCTCCATGTTTGCATGGTTAGCTTACTGAACACTGCCTTTGGGAACTTATGTACAGAGAAAGTGGAGACATTCTGGGTCAAACCAACTGCACCATAAGAAAAAAATAAAATGTCCCATGTGCTTTTAAGTACATGAATGCTAAACTGGTCTCCAACTCATTGCCTTGAGATTCAAGGTTTCAAAGTTCCATTTAACTCAATGGGAATATTGAGAATTTGTGTTTATTCCTTGTGGTAGATTTGGTTTCCTACAAAACTGCACCACTTTACTTAGTACATCAGCCACACTCACTCCTTTTGCTGATCTGTATTCTCTATATATTACCTCCTCTCACTGATCTCTATCCTCCATACACTCACTCCTCTCACTAATCTGTATCCTCCTTACACTCCTCTCACTGATCTGTATCTTCCATATTCTCACTCGTCTCAACTGATCTGTATCCTCCATGCACTCACTCCTCTCACTGATCTGTATCTTCCAGACACTCAGTTCACTCACTGATCTGTATCCTCCATACATTCACTCCTCTCACTGATCTGTATATTCCGTACACTCACTCCTCTCACTGATCTGTATCCTCCGTACACTCAATCCTCTCACTGATCTGTATCTTCCATATACTCTCTCCTCTCACTGATCTGTATATTCCATACACTCACTCCTCTCAATGATCTGTATCCTCCGTACACTCACTTCTCTCACTGATCTGTATCTTCCATATACTCGCTCCTCTCACTCATCTGTATCCTCCATATACTCACTCCTCTCACTCATCTGTATCCTCCATATACTCATTTCTCTTATTGGTCTGTAACCTCCATACACTCACTCCTCTTACTGATCTGTATCCTCCATACACACACTCCTGTCACTGACCTGTATCCTCCATACACACTCCTGTCACTGATCTGTATTCTGTATACACTCACTTCTCTTACTGATTTTTATCTTCTCTACACGTGTTCCCCTCACCGATCTGTATCCTCCATACACTCACTCCTCTCATTAATCTGTATCCTCCATACACTCAGTTCTCTCACTGATTTGTGTCCTCCATTCACTCACTCCTCAAACTGATTTTTATTAGTGATGAGCGAGCACCCCAATGCTCGGGTGTTCGGGTGCTCTGACCGAGCACCCCCTGAGGCTCGAGTGCTCGGCCGAGCACCCGAGCCCCATTGAAGTCAATGGGAGGACTCGAGCATTACACCAGGCACCCCCTGCTCTGATGAGGGGAGGGTGCCTGGTCCATAGGAAAAGGGCAGAAAAGGATGGAAACACCACAGAAATGGTTCAGGGACAGCATAGGGAGGATGTCTGGATGCATCTTGGACTCCAACATCGCTGCTGGGAACGATCTTTCGCCCGTAGTACGCCATTTTTACAGACTGACCATAAAACACACAAAAAGGAAAATAAAAACGACTTTAGGCGAAAAATTGTTACCAAACAATATTTGCTGTATATTTACTTGTATATCATCTGCAAATTCTCCCAAAAATTTCCTTGGTTTTCGGAAGTGAGGCCATGATTAAGAGGGAAACGTGCGCAGAGGCAAATTCTCCCAAAAATTTCCTTGATTTTCAGAACTGAGGCCATGATTAAGAGGGAAACGTGCACAGAGGCAAATTCTCCCAAAAATTTCCTTGATTTTATTGAACTGAGGCCATGATTAAGAGGGAAACGTGCGCTGAGCCGACCATCTAAAACATTATGGGTGAGGGTCTGCTGCAGAGCTGACCATCCTAAACATTATATGCGAAGGCCCGCTAGTGAGCTGACGCTATAAAACATTATATGAGAGGGCCCGCTAGAGAGCTGACCCAATAAAACATTATATGAGAAGGCCCGCTGGTGAGCTGACCTATATAAAAATTGTCAAACAGGGCCCGCTGGTGAGCTGGCCCTATATAAAAATTATATCACAGGGCCCGCTGGTGAGCTGGCCCTATATAAAAATTATATCCCAGGGCATATGGAAGAGGAGGAGGAGGATGAGAAGATTAAGAGTCAACCATATACCCGTTTTTTGGGTGGAAGGGGTGAATGGGAATACAGAGTATTCCCATCATTGTAAATAACATATATAAAGTGAGTTTATGTTCCCCCGGGGCTTTCCTCCAGTGGAGTGGAGAAGTCAGGGGAAATCCAGGCCTTGTTCATTTTTATAAGTGTCAACCTATCAGCATTGTCGGTGGAAAGGCGGATACGCTTATCTGTTATGATGCCACCAGCAGCACTAAATACCCGCTCAGACAGAACGCTGGCGGCAGGGCAGGCCAGCACCTCCAAGGCGTAGAGTGCCAGTTCATACCACGTGTCCAGCTTGGACACCCAGTAGTTGTAAGGCACAGAGGGATCATTGAGGACGCTGACACGGTCTGCTACGTACTCCTTCACCATCTTCCAAAACTTTTCCCTCCTTGTGACACTAGGCTGCGCATCAGGGTGAGGGTGCTGGCGGGGTGTCATGAAGGTGTCCCACGCCTTGGAGAGTGTTGCCCTGCCTTTCTCGGAACTGCTGTGTGCTCCCCTTTTCTCCCCTTCTCGGTTGGCCAAGGTAGCACGTACTCTGCCGCCAGCGTTGTCAGATGGAAAATTTTGGAGCAATTTTTCAACAAGAACCTTCTGGTATTGCACCATTTTGCTTGTCCTCTCCACCGGAGGAATGAGAGATGAGAAATTCTCTTTGTAGCGGGGGTCCAGAAGGGTGAACACCCAGTAATCCGTGTTGTCTAAAATGCGTGTAACGCGTGGGTCACGGGAAAGGCAGCCTAACATAAAGTCAGCCATGTGTGCCAGAGTACCAACAGGCAAGATTTCGCTGTCCTCACCAGGAGGATGACTCTCAATCTCCTCATCCTCTTCCTCCTCTTCTGCCCACCCACGCTGAAGAGATGGAACTAAAGTTCCATGGCTACCCTCTGTAGCGGAGACAACCGTGTCTTCCTCCTCCTCCTCCTCCTCCTCCTCCTCCTCCGCCTCCTCCAATTGTCGCTGAGAAGACGAAGTGAGGGTGCTCTGGCTATCACCTTGTGTAAGCTCTTCCTCCCCCATTTCCACCTCTTCCACATGCAAAGCGTCGGTTTTAATTGTGAGCAGCGAGCGTTTCAGTAGACACAGAAGTGGGATGGTTACACTGATAATAGCGTTATCGCCGCTCACCATCTGTGTCGATTCCTCAAAATTGTGTAAAACCTCACAGAGGTCTGACATCCATTCCCACTCCTCACTTCTGATTACAGGAAGTTGAACGGAGAGGCGACGACCGTGTAACAGCTGGTACTCCACTACTGCCCTCTGCTGCTCACAAAGCCGGGCCAACATGTGGAAGGTGGAGTTCCAGCGCGTGCTCACGTCACACAGCAGCCGGTGAGCTGGCAATTGTAAGCGCTGCTGCAGCTTCAACAGGCCGGCTGAAGCTGTTGATGACTTACGGAAATGTGCACACACGCGGCGCACCTTGGTCAAGAGATCATGCACATTGGGGTAGGTTTTTAGAAATCGCTGCACCACTAAATTAAATACATGCGCTAGGCATGGTACGTGTGTGAGCTTGCCGAGCTCCAAAGCCGCCACCAAGTTACGCCCATTATCACACACAACCATGCCTGGTTGCAGGTTGAGTGGCGAGAGCCACTGCTCGGTCTGGTGACTAATCCCCTGCAACAGCTCTGAGGCCGTGTGCTGTTTGTCCCCAAGGCAGATCAGCTTCAGCACGGCCTGTTGACGCTTCCCCACTGCAGTGCTACACTGCTTCCAGCTACTGGCTGATGGGGGAGTGGCGGTGTGTGTAGAGAATTCGGAGGTGGAAACGGAGGAGGAGGAGCCAATAACGTAGGTGCTGGTGGAAACCCTGATGGAGGTAGGGCCCGCAATCCTCGGCGTGGGTAGCACCCGTGCCATCCCAGGGTCCGAGTCGCTCCCAGCCTCCACGACATTCACCCAGTGTGCCGTCAGGGAAATGTAGCGTCCCTGGCCACAAGCACTTGTCCATGTGTCAGTCGTTAAGTGGACCTTCCCAGTAACTGCGTTGGTCAGGGCACGGGTGATGTTACGGGACACATGGTGGTGTAATGCGGGGATGGCACACCGGGAAAAGTAGTGGCGGCTGGGGACCGCGTACCGAGGGACAGCTGCTGCCATCAGGCTGCGGAAGGACTCAGTGTCCACAAGCCTAAATGGCAGCATTTCGATGGCCAGTAATTTTGAAAGGTGTGAGGTTAGTGCTATGGCCTGTGGGTGGGTGGCTGGGTACTTTCTCTTGCGCTCAAATGCCTGGGGTAACGACATTTGGACGCTGTGCTGGGACAGGGAAGTGGATGTGGTCGCTGATGGTGCTTCAGATGCTACAGGTGCAGGGCGGGAGGTATGCGGGCCTGCGCCTTCGACAGGCGATTGGCCGGCACCGAAAACAGGGGAAGAGGAGGCAGTGGTGTGGCCTGCAGACACAGATGGGCGATCCAGGCGTTCCTCCCACTTACTACGGTGCTTGGATGCCATGTGTCGGATCATGCTGGTGGTGGTGAGGTTTCTAGTGTTCATGCCTCGGCTCATTCTGGTGTGGCACAGGTTGCAAACTACAATTCTTTTGTCGTCCGCACTTTCCTTAAAAAAACGCCATACCGCGGAACACCTACCCCTTGGCAAGGTAGATTTACGCAAGGGGGTGCTCCGTGGAACATTTGCGGGCCGGTTTGGTGCGGTCCGCCTTCTTTCTGTAGCCACACCACTGCCTCTTCCAGCCTGTTGCGGTGCTGCAGATGGCTCACCCTCAGGACTGCTGTCATCGCTCGGCTCTACACCTTCCCAGGTGGGGTCAGTCACCTCATCGTCCACCAAGTCCTCCTCCACTTCCTCACTCTGATCATCCTCCTCAAGTCTTGATCCCACCACATACTCAGTCATTGACAACTGTATAACATTCTCCTCAACAAGGTCTTGAGACGGAAATAGTGGTTGATTTAATGGCAACTGTGTCTCATCATCATCATCATCATCCACTACTTCCTTTGACCTTAAATGCCGTTCACATCTGTCATCTTCTTGAGATTGGGTAGCCTCTAGAGGTTGTGAATCAGGGCACAAGATGTCATGTTCCTCTGCAAGCGTGCTTGGAGAGAGGGTCAAATGAAGGATTGGTGATGAGACGAGCTCCTCACTATATCCCAGTGTGGGATCACTTCTTTGACCAGACCGTGTATGGTGGGAGGAAGGATGATCAGAGTGAGGATTATGTTGACCAGACTCTTGGCTACTGAGAGTGGACTTGGTGGAAGACAGGGTGGTGCTTAACCGACTGGAAGCAGTATCAGCTGTCATCCAACCGACCACCTGTTCGCAGTGGTCGGACCTCGAGAGTGATGTCCTGCGACGCCCTGTAAAATTACACATGAAGCTAGGTATGGTGGATGTCTTTCTTTCTTGTGCTCTGGCACCAGGCACAGTTTCTCCGCGTCCTGACCCGCGCCCTGAACTTTCAGGATCACGTCCACTTCCCCGTCCCTTTTTACCCGCCTTCTTCATCTTACACAGAATATGTGACTTTAATATTTGAGTTTGAAAACTTAACAGTATTTCTTATTATTCTGCAACTCTGCAGAGTACACAGAATAGGCTGCTAAACTGCGGTGAAACACACTGAATGGAATATGTGAGTTTAATATTTGAGTTTGAAAACTTAACAGTATTTCTTATTATTCTGCAACTGTACAGAGTACACAGAATAGGCTGTTAAACGGCGGTGAAACACACTGAATGGAATATGTGACTTTAATATTTGAGTTTGAAAACTTAACAGTATTTCTTATTATTCTGCAACTGTACAGAGTACACAGAATAGGCTGCTAAACTGCGGTGAAACACACTGAATGGAATATGTGAGTTTAATATTTGAGTTTGAAAACTTAACAGTATTTCTTATTATTCTGCAACTGTACAGAGTACACAGAATAGGCTGTTAAACGGCGGTGAAACACACTGAATGGAATATGTGAGTTTAATATTTGAGTTTGAAAACTTAACAGTATTTCTTATTATTCTGCAACTGTACAGAGTACACAGAATAGGCTGCTAAACTGCGGTGAAACACACTGAATGGAATATGTGACTTTAATATTTGAGTTTGAAAACTTAACAGTATTTCTTATTATTCTGCAACTGTACAGAGTACACAGAATAGGCTGTTAAACGGCGGTGAAACACACTGAATGGAATATGTGACTTTAATATTTGAGTTTGAAAACTTAACAGTATTTCTTATTATTCTGCAACTGTACAGAGTACACAGAATAGGCTGCTAAACTGCGGTGAAACACACTGAATGGAATATGTGAGTTTAATATTTGAGTTTGAAAACTTAACAGTATTTCTTATTATTCTGCAACTGTACAGAGTACACAGAATAGGCTGTTAAACGGCGGTGAAACACACTGAATGGAATATGTGAGTTTAATATTTGAGTTTGAAAACTTAACAGTATTTCTTATTATTCTGCAACTGTACAGAGTACACAGAATAGGCTGTTAAACGGCGGTGAAACACACTGAATGGAATATGTGAGTTTAATATTTGAGTTTGAAAACTTAACAGTATTTCTTATTATTCTGCAACTGTACAGAGTACACAGAATAGGCTGCTAAACTGCGGTGAAACACACTGAATGGAATATGTGACTTTAATATTTGAGTTTGAAAACTTAACAGTATTTCTTATTATTCTGCAACTCTGCAGAGTACACAGAATAGGCTGCTAAACTGCGGTGAAACACACTGAATGGAATATGTGAGTTTAATATTAGAGTTTGAAAACTTAACAGTATTTCTTATTATTCTGCAACTGTACAGAGTACACAGAATAGGCTGTTAAACGGCGGTGAAACACACTGAATGGAATATGTGACTTTAATATTTGAGTTTGAAAACTTAACAGTATTTCTTATTATTCTGCAACTGTACAGAGTACACAGAATAGGCTGTTAAACGGCGGTGAAACACACTGAATGGAATATGTGACTTTAATATTTGAGTTTGAAAACTTAACAGTATTTCTTATTATTCTGCAACTGTACAGAGTACACAGAATAGGCTGTTAAACGGCGGTGAAACACACTGAATGGAATATGTGACTTTAATATTTGAGTTTGAAAACTTAACAGTATTTCTTATTATTCTGCAACTGTACAGAGTACACAGAATAGGCTGTTAAACGGCGGTGAAACACACTGAATGGAATATGTGAGTTTAATATTTGAGTTTGAAAACTTAACAGTATTTCTTATTATTCTGCAACTGTACAGAGTACACAGAATAGGCTGCTAAACTGCGGTGAAACACACTGAATGGAATATGTGAGTTTAATATTTGAGTTTGAAAACTTAACAGTATTTCTTATTATTCTGCAACTGTACAGAGTACACAGAATAGGCTGCTAAACTGCGGTGAAACACACTGAATGGAATATGTGACTTTAATATTTGAGTTTGAAAACTTAACAGTATTTCTTATTATTCTGCAACTCTGCAGAGTACACAGAATAGGCTGCTAAACGGCGGTGAAACACACTGAATGGAATATGTGACTTTGATATTTTAGTTTGAAGACTTAACAGTATTTCTTCCTATTCTGCAACTCTGCACAGTACACAGAATAGGCTGCTAAACTGCGGCGAAGCACACTGAATGGAATATGTGACTTTGATATTTTAGTTTGAAGACTTAACAGTATTTCTTCCTATTCTGCAACTCTGCACAGTACACAGAATGTGCTGCTAAACTGCGGCGAAGCACACTGAATGGAATATGTGACTTTGATATTTTAGTTTGAAGACTTAACAGTATTTCTTCCTATTCTGCAACTCTGCACAGTACTCAGAATGTGCTGCTAAACTGCGGCGACGCACACTGAATGGAATACGTGACTTTGATATTTTAGTTTGAAGACTTAACAGAATGTGCTCTAATCTGCAACTTTGCACACTAAACAGAATGTGCTCTAATCTGCAACTTTGCACACTAAACAGAATGTGCTCTAATCTGCAACTTTGCACACTAAACAGAATGTGCTCTAATCTGCAACTGTGCACACTAAACAGAATGTGCTCTAATCTGCAACTTTTCACACTAAACAGAATATTTTTTTTTTTTGTTTTTTTGTTTTTTTCCCCCCACACACAATATAACCTGCTGCCCCCACACACAGTAGTCCTAAAAAGGACTTTTGGTTCTTTTTTGTCACAATTTTTTTTTTTCCTCCCTACACTGCCTTTCCCTTCCTATCCTCAGCTCTCCCTGGCTCAGACTGAGCCGAACTCGATGGTCAGGTGCTATACAGCACCTGACCACGGGTTCTGGCCAGCCAATCAGTGTAATGCCAGCAGCCAACATGGCTGCTGGCATTACACCGATGTCAGAGCCTCCCTGCACGTTTATTGGCTGCGCAGCAGCCGCAAAACGTGCGGGGAGGAGACCCGAACATGGCGGGCGAGCACATGCGGTACTCGTACGAGTACCGCCATGTGCCGAGCAGAGCGATGCTCGAGCCGATCCGAGCATCGGCCGAGCATGCTCGCTCAACACTAATTTTTATCCTTTATACACTCAATGCTCTAACTGATCTGTATCCTTCATACACTCACTCCTCTCACTGATCTGTATCCTCCATACACTCGTTCCTCTCACTGATCTGTATCCTCCACACACTCACTCCTCTCACTGATCTGTATCCTCCATACATTCACTTCTCTCACTGATCTGTATCCTCCATAAGCTTACTCCTCTCACTGACCTGTATCCTCCATACACTCACTCCTCTCACTGATCTGTATCCTCCATATAATCACTTCTCTCACTGATCTGTATCCTTCATACACTCACTTCTATCACTTATATGTATCATCCATACACTCACTCCTCTCACTGATCTGTATCCTCCATATACTTGTTTCTGTCACTGATCTGTATCCTCCATACACTCAAGTTTTCTCACTGATCAGTATATTCCATACACTCACTTGTCTCACTAATCTGTATCCTCAACACTTTCTCTCCTCTCACTCATCTGCACCTAGGCACAGCACCATTTGGTGCCCTTACACCTGCCTTGGCCCCAACTATAACCACATACCCTCATTTAACCACGCCTTCTTTTGATTTTGGCCACACCCATTTTCAGATTTATTTTTCACAGTAATGTGGGAATTTTCCAAAGGTTGCAGAGCAATACTTTGGAAATCCCTCTGGCACTCAAAGGGTTAACAGTATGGTCAATGAGGGCTGATGCTGTTCTGTGTGCACAACATATACATGTGGCTGTTTTTCCTCACAAACAGGAAGTGAAAAAAGGAAAATCACAATTAAACTTAAGAGGATCCTAAATGATAACCTACATTTAGAAACCTCCTTTAGTAATTCTGCTGAGGGCCTTAGGGGTTCTGAAACCTTTGAGTGCCAGAGGAGTGTGCAATGCTTTGCTTTGCAATTGTTGTGTACCTCTCTGTCGTTCAAAGGGTTAATCCACCCAGGGAAAGACCACTAGACTTACACTTCACCCTGGACTGGGATGTGCAAAGCGAAGAGGTTCTCTGACTGCAATTATAAATAATATGTTACAATCAGTGGCGCTATAATGGTGGAAACTGGAGATCATGATAACCTAGCCACCACCACGGATCCAAAAAAGTAAATAAAAATATATAACATTTCTTGGCACTTAGGAAAACAATAGAGGACATAAATCCAAAAAGAAAAGTGTGAAATATTAGACAACATTGCTATTTTTAAAAAAAAAACATGTAATATGCAAAAATATGTATAGAATGAATATATATATATATATATATATATATATATATATATATATATATATATATATATATATATCAAACCACTTTCTTAGTACATCAGTCTCAGTGTATGTGAGGTTCTATAACTACCAGTGGACAGGAGAAATATTATGGTAATTGCTACCTGAAACTGTAGCTTAAAACTTTAGTCTCAATGTTATTTTTAGTACAAACTAGCATTCCATTCCATTTCTACTGATACAAATGAACCCCTTGGATGCTAGAGAGGGTCTAATACATTGCCAAAGCAATTTGTTGGTGACCCCTCTAGCATCCATGGGGTTAAAAGATTTGCTTGTTGGGGTTCCACTAAGAATTCAAGAGAGACAATAGGGCACTATCACTGGAAAAAGTCTGAGAACCAGTAGGATCATGGGTTCCTAGGGCACATGCACCACTAGTGTCACTCATGCCACAGAATGGTGTATGCCCCTGAATGCTACAGATGTATTCAACACATTGCTACACAATTCACTGGAAATATTTCTAGAATCCAAGTGGGTACATGAGTTATAAATGGAGCCAGAAAAGTATTTCAGCAGTTGTCATGGGCCTCGATATATGGGGCCCCCCTTATATGTACACAGGTCTCTCTGATTTCAGTATCAGTTGAAGGCCCAGCACAAATCCCTTGTTGCAATGCCAGCTAATCTTATGTCATGGAGCTGATAGAGTAGATGGTGGATTTATGTAGATAAAATGGTAGTAGAAAATACATCTTATTACATATGCCTTGTAAGTATTTCAGCAAACTATTTATCTCTTGGTATTATGGCAGTCAGTAAAGTGTAAAAAAGTTCTGACAAATGTCTGATTAGCATATGAGATTTGATTTGTCGCCTTTATATTTCATCGTACAGTTTAAAGGAACCTAACATAAAGCACCATCATAACTGTAATCATATATCTGACAATTTAACGCGCACACCATAATGAACCATTAGTTACACAAATAACTAATAATTTGCTAATGACAACATTATGTTAAGTCAGTTTAGAGGTAATTAAAGTGAGTGATATTTACATATGCCTAATGAATCATGGTCGATGGCAGATTAAGAGATTCTAATGAATATTCATCTAGACACTCGCAACCAGCTTCTCAGTTTATAAACTGAATTATGGTTGATTTGCCCTTTTAAAATGTATATGCTAGTATCATCTTCATGGTTAGAATGAACAATCGTATCTGATTGTAACTTTTTTTAACGTAATGCCATGATCAGGACACAAAACATTTTTATGTACTTATATGTCCGCTCACCTACTGCTTCATATATTTTTTTTATGACTGATCAACAGTCATGAGCTACTGCCTTCGCCATAACATGCAGCATAAAACAGCAAACACGAGTTTTGTTCAGAATAAAATGCAGCAGAGCTGTTCTGCAGCCTGGAAGAATGTGCTGTTAGTCATTTTCTGTGCCAATGAAATGAAGTAAGGTAGTATAAATCATTTGCATTATAGCATATTTACAACATTAGTTTAGTAAACAAAATATCAGTGTTTATAAAGTAGCATAACGTTAGTTAACATAGCTATATTTATTGAACATCAAGTAAAAATGTATTCATAATGGCAAATAGTAGGCTAAGTTTCTCAGCTAGAGTTCTCAAGTACCCCACCCTGAAAGTGTGGGTTTTAAGGTTTTATTTAATGTGAGAAATAGGACCTGATGGGTGTGATTAGCATTTAACAAATGTTTCTACACTTACAGACTGTCCTGGCCTACGTTTTTTCTAATTGGCTTCTCATGCCTGATAATGAACTATTTATTTTATATAACAACACAAGGCAAGGCGTATTAAGTGCTCTTAGCCACAACTATGGTTGCACCCTCAATGCTAAAATGATTCAGCAGTCACCCCATAGACTGTTGACCGTAAGAAAAATGAAAATAGGAAACTCTGTTCTTAAAAAGAAAAAGCAGTGCAACTAATCAGATATGGTGTGTCCTTAAAAAAACACAAATAAAACAAAGAAAATTAAAACCGAAAGGTGTTCTGGGAAAACTATATACAAAACATTACAAAAAATATACAACAAATCTCACCATATAGGGACTGAAATTGTGTAATTTGGATTGACTGCTGTCACGGACTCAAAAATGAGAACTGGACCAGTACTGTAGGTAACACAATCTTTATTAAGAATACAACGTACAGAATGATACGACAACAGCAAGAACACAATACAATAAGATGACATCAGGAAGGATAGTGCTGCTGTAGTGGTACTGAACCGAGCCCCAGAAGGCAAACAGGAGATAAGCCACCTCAGGTCCGCACCTGAGTATCTACTACTGGTCCACACCTGTGCAGACAGTGGTCCTAAGTAAGGCTACTGCTCTACAGGACCGCACCTGTATAGACAACGTTCCCGAGTAGGCTAACTGCGCTACAAGTCCGCACCTGAATGCCGCAGTAAATGGACAGAAGCAAGGAGAAGTCTGCCAGAGCCACCAAGAGCACCCAACAGGTTATCCACTGAAGCATTTGCATGCTGGGTGTGCAGTGGACAACCCCAGGTAACACCAAAGTGGGTAGTCAGACAAGCCGGAACATAGAGCAATTCGTAAGCCAGAGCCGCAGGTCTGCACCAGATTGGTTATCGGATTAGCCAGGGTCATTCACAGAGCGGGTAGTGGGACAGAGTCACAGGTCAGCACCAGGACGGATAGTTAGCAAGGCCAAAGGTCATACACAGAGGAGGTAGTCTACCAGAGCAGCAGGTCCACACCAGAAGGAATGTCAGCCTAAGCCGGGGTCATACATAAAGCAGGTAGTCAGACAAACCAAACGTTGGCACCAGCACGGGTAGTCAGACGAACCAGGTAATGCACAAATACAAGCCAACTGCACTGGACACCACGAAAGGCCGCCTGAGCATAGTGTCCAGGCAGTATTTAAGGTTTAGGAACCAGGAAGAGGAGGAGTCAGAAAATGTGTACTGTCCCTTTAAATGGAGTGTGCGTCCATGCCTTTGGACGTGCACCCATTCTCTGTACAGACCCGCTCCGGAACCCAGCCCCAGACCGAGCCGCCAGTTCCATGCGGCTGGAGCCGCCAAACAACAGTGCGGCTGAAGCCGCCGTGTCATACTGTAGCTGGCGCCGCCGGAGGAATCCGCAGTCGGCTCGAGCAGCCGCCGCAGGGTACGGTAACAATTGAAAAGCATGTAAATACTATGCTCCCTAGTGAGCTTGCTCATTGGGTTAGAGAGATGGGGCTTAAGTTAAGTGGAGTTGTAAATAATCAGATGAGAGTTGGTATAACATGCCTGAGGAAGAGACCAAGGGCTCGATTTAAAGCCAACCGTTAAACCAGCCGCTAAGTGAAAAAGGCACATCGCTCGCAAATAATACAGGAGTTACGGCAGATTCAATAGCTACTCTACGAGAATAGCTATCGAGCGTAGGCACACAAAAAACACGTAACACAAAACCCGTTGTCGCTCATGTTAATGCACAACGGGCGGACAAATCACACGATAACTGAGCTCCAAACAACATGTAACATAACGGTTGCCGTTGTCAAGCAACCCTGATTGATGCCAAAACAAATTCAAACACACATCCAATCCCAAAGGCCCAATGTATCAAATAACTTCAAATACACCTATATATACCCAAAAATAACCGCCACACACTGTCTGTTATCGAGTTCTTCAGAGCCAGATATCAGGACCCAGGAGCGGAGGATAGTCATTAGAGAGAGGGAGAGAGGCGCGTTCATTGGAGGTAGAGGAGTTTTGCAGTTTGGAGAGAGGAGAGAGGTGCACTATATATACACATATCACACTTTTGCACATATTACATACACACATACAAACACAAACACATACACATACATACACATAGTCCTTTTATTTCATAACACCTTACACATATTACTTTTTATTTTGACAGTGTGAATCTGGGAGTGAAAGTGTGTGACAGAGAGTGACTGGATCGAGTGTGTCTGTGAGGGCCTGTGGGAGTGCCTGGGTGTGACTGGGTGAGTGATGTCAAGGAGAGGAGGACAGGAGAGAGGGATGGGGAGAGTAGTGGAGGAGGAGGAAGGTCAGGAGGGGATCCCTCAGCAGAGCAGGGGTGGGAGAGGGAGATCCGCAGGGCGGAGGGGGACCAGGCCCACCAGAGCAGGAACACGCAGGACAGGGACAGAACCTGCAGTGGGACGAGGGGTAGTTCCTGGGGAGCACCCCACACAGGCAGGGTCAGACCAGGCAGGGCACTCCGGCTCTGAATCCTCCCATGCCGGAGCTGATGAGGGCAGGATCAGGGATCCCAGATATAGTGAGGAGGAGAACACGGCTCTTGTGGAAGCTGTCCTGGAGAGGCAGAGTGTTCTCCACCCGACGGCAAAGGTCCCTGGCCTGGCAGCGCGGAGGAAGGCAGCCTGGAACCAGATCTGCAGCCGGGTGAACGCGGTGGCAACATGCAGGCGGGACGTGGAGTCTGTGAAGAAGAGATGGGGCGACTGCCGGAGGGTGGTCAAGAACAAGATGTCTGACATGGCCAAGCAAGCCCGAGGCACCGGAGGTGGCCCATCTGTGCCCATCACATTCTGCGGCTGGGAGGAGATGGTGCGGCAGAACATGTCCCCGACCATGATCGAGGGGGTCGTGGGAGGAACTGACACTGGGGATGAGAGGAGCCTCCACACTACCGGTAAGTGCAACACTACAGAACAACACACTACAGCAACCAACACCAGCTGCACACACACTCACACCTCAACACATGGCCATCACTCAGCCATACAACTGCACCAACACAGCACCATGAGGGTTAAAAAAAGGACACAACACCTGGACAAATGGCAACGTCCAACTTGGGACAAACCTGTCAAAGTCCTACTTCAACCCTCCTGTCGCTGTGCTCATTACACACAATACACAAACCTTCATTTTCAAATTGTCGACTGTAATAGATCATCACTGTTCACACACAACGTCACCCATGTCCCCACCCCCACCCTAACCCCGTGAGTGCTAGAGGGATCATCAATGCATCGATCAACAATGCATTGGCAACCCCTCTGGGACTCAAGGGGTTAACCTGACAACAAACAAGTCAATAGGCCAACGATCACATGCTACACAGGGGACATTCACTAAGCGGTGACAAACACATGGTGGACACAAAGTAACCCTCACACACCCTCACTTCACCAGTACCAGTGTTAGTCCATGGAGAATATGCCAAAACAAGAATCAAGTTCATAGGGTCCCATTGTACAGACTCCATGGAAAACACTGGAAATGGGGAAAGGAGATCACTGGAGAAGTCACCATCATGTTCATGTCATCGGTTCAACATCACCGCTTACTGAATCACAAAAGGGGGCATCAGATCACACATCACAGTGTCACACAGAATAAATGCTTGTAGGTGCAACACACAGGCCAAAAACTATTTTACAGAATTCAAGCAGGAAAAAGTAGGCATTGGTGTTGTGGCTGCAATCATTTCTCTGACTTGAAATGACATATCCCATATCTGATTCCCACATGGATCCACAGGGGTGCTGATGCCATGGATCGATGGTACACCAGCATCTCTATGCAGGATACATATGGGAAACAAATAGCAAACATTGTACCTTGGTCACCAACAGGCCATGACTGATGGATATCTAGGACTGAGTACGGTTGCCTCACACAGAAGGATGGATGGGCTCATACACAGACAAAAAAACAGGCCTCAATCAAAGATATCCCTCACTACTGGCTGGATTGTTGCCCTTAGGATTCAAATGTTACTAAATATGTTCCAACATGATGTGAACACAGAGATCACTTCACTGGATGTGATTGCCTTACTGGCCAGATATGTGCACCCATCACATATCAACCTACATTGCTACCATCCAAATACACATACATAGTATATCACACCCTACGTAGATGGGATATACGAGGTATGTTCATATCCATCATATCAATACAATGTCTTGTTGGATGGGTGCACATATATAGCCAGTAAGGCAATCACACCTAATGAAATGCTCTCTGGCATCACATCTTGGAAGGATATTACTCCATCCATATGAAGGGTACATATCCACATACATATATGACCATTTCTACTTGTGTGTCACTGTAATGGGATAGCAATGGGTAATGTCATCATGATGTCATATCATTGCCATCGTTAACAGATGTGTCTTGATCTAAGTCCCATCCCTCCAACACTCATGGTTATACAGATATTGCTCCATGTGACAGGTGAAGATATCCATCATTTGACCACACGGAGGCTCTTCAGCAGAGCCAAAGTCACAACATATAGAGAGAAATACCTCTTTGGAATGGTCCACAGAGTGTGCTTGTAAATCATGCACACCCTGTACACCATTCCAATTAAGTATTGTTCTCTAAATGGGTTGATTTTGTCTCTGCTGAAAATCCCTCGTGTAGACAAATGACTGAAATCTACATCCGTCACATAGAGCATTATCTGAACAACCATGAGGGTAGGAAGGATAGGACTAACAGAGAACAACATCTGTTCCCACAATGTCTACAATCTGACATCAAGGTGGACTTAACCTTTGCCACCCCCCTGGAGGGATAGCCATCCCTACAAGTTGTGAAGACAAATATATGTTGTTGGATCTCCCCCCCCCCCCCCGAGTTAAACAATGGTATTCGTACTGCTGAAAGGTGTGTTGATGCAAAAGGTATCACAGCTCAGACATGGATATGTCAGGGGCAATATCCTAGTGGCCTGATATTGTACAGTGGTGCTGTTACTACACAATCATATGGACAGCTCTGGTACAGGGACCAGATATCTACATGGGAGGGTGTAGCAACAGCCCCACTGTACTATTTCTGGCCACTGTGATATTGCACCTCAAAATGAAACCTTCACCCATAATAACTCAAACACCTTTCAGCAGTGGGAGTACCCTTGTTTACCCAGGGGGATTAACACAAACACATATATTTTTCTTCAACACATATCAAAGTAGAATTGTCTCCACAAACATATGGCAAAGGTCACTAATCACAACATCTTCTTCCTCCACACAGCTTACGGCCGTCAAGCCCAGCAGGAGACAGTGGAGGAGGCTATGTCACCCCCCAGTGAGGAGGACACAGAGGAGGGGACCAGCCGGTGGTCACCTTACCCACCATCACCATCCCCTCCAACACAGGCTGCACCACCCCTTCCAGCTGCACCACCACAGGCTGCACCACCCCTTCCAGCTGCACCACCACAGGCTGCACCACCCCTTCCAGCTGCACCACCACAGGCTGCACCACCCTTTCCAGCTGCACCTCCCCAGTACAGTGGCTGGATGCCACAGGAGGAGAGGTGGACACATCCATCCACCTCCACCAGCTACTACCCTCCATCAGCAGCACCACCACCGCCAGGGAGGCAATGGCTGCCAGGGACAGTGGCCAACACCCAATATGGGCCATATGCCTCCCAGATCAACCCACCCTCCTGGATGGCTCCACAGCATGCCCCAAGGTATGATCCAAGGTGGGGTCCCACCACCTATCAGTGGCCACCATATGACCCTTGGCCACTGGACTACACACACCTGGGCCTGATTGGTGAGCCCCAGCGCCCCCTACCCAGGGACATATTCACACCTCCACCAGCACACACATCTCTGGGCAGCTCTGCATCACTTGATGTGGTGGGCATATGCCCATCATCTGCACCAGCCACTCCAACAGCAGCCACAGCACCCTCAGCAGCAGCAGAGGATACAGCACCTCCAGCAGCAGAGGAAACAGCACCTCCAGCAGAGGAGGAAACAGCACCTCCAGCAGAGGAGGAAACAGCACCTCCAGCAGAGGAGGAAACAGCACCCTCAGCAGCAGAGGAAGAAACAGCACCCTCAGCAGCAGAGGAAGAAACAGCACCCTCAGCAGCAGAGGAAGAAACAGCACCCTCAGCAGCAGAGGAAGAAACAGCAGCACCAGGGACACCGGGCACATCCACCTCCAGCACCGCACGCCTCACAGGGATGGAGGCGGAGTGTATGGCCCTTCAGAGGAGACTACTCCGGTCGAGCAGGAGTACTGACAGCAATATCACCAGGAGCAGGAGGCAATCCAGGAGGAACATTGTCCAATTGGAGAGCAGGATCCAAGGTTTGGAGTCGGAGGTGTCCAGGGGGAATACACTACTCCAGCAGCTCAGGACTGGTGTGATGGACATGTTAACACAGGTCCTTGTGGAGCTGAGGGAGATAAACCGCAGGGAGAACCTGAGGATGGAGAGGGAGAACTTGCGTTCCACTGAGGGGTCTACTGCAACCACCACCCCCTCTAGTGTTACCCCTGAAGCAACACCTAGGGGGCAGAGGGTTACCAGGAGATCCACAAGGGCATCCACCTCTGGCACCCAGGCTAAGGCCCCCCACCCAAAGAAGAAAAAATGAAAGGCCCAACCTGTTAAGTTTCCCCTCAATAAAGAAAACATTTTTTTTTTAATTCCAGTCTGATCTGTTGTGTCTTCAGTTATGGATTGGGTGGCAGGGTTGTCTCCAATGCATTGCCATACAATGCAGTGAACACAACCTCTGCCTATGTGAAATGTTAGTGGGATGCTACAACATGGGTTCACACACACACCGTTGTACAAATTCAACTTGTAATACATCCCTGGAGCCATATTACACCACTGTGTTATATGGCGGTGTTGTGTGTTGAATTTGAACAACAAAACATACCCCTTAGCACAACAAATTGTACAACACTGAACATTTGTCTACATCATGTGCTGTGTTTAACCCTTTGAGTGCCAGAGTGGTAGACAACGCATTGTCAAGAAATGCGTTGGGGACCACTCTTGCACTCAGTGGGTTAATGGGATAACCAGACAAACAGCTCTGTGATTTAGCAGGGACATTATAAGCAGGATAGATAAATGGGACATGTATCCATGTTGTCTTGGATTCACACACTCATTGTGCAACTGACTTACTGAAGAAGCCAATGTTTTTAACCTAGGATTTCAACGTGTAGCACACACATTGATATCCTGGGCTGAGCATTGGGGTCTCCTGTAAGTTGAGTTGCTGTTTCCCTAAGGGTGTAACAGACTTCACCAGTGATAACACATGTCCACTTAGTCTGGTTGTTCGTTAGCCCATGTACTGAGATATGTCAAAGTGGAGCAAAATCTCCGAACATGGATTATACTGAGCAATACAGATACTGTGGACAGGTATTCACTGTGGAAGTATGTCCCCTGTATCACCTCTTCATCACTCCCACAACACATTGGTGCATCACTGCCACCATCATCTGTTTGCATTGATACATCACAGAGTCCAGTCACTGGCAAACAAGTGGTGGACTCCTGTGATGTGGGTGTTGCCTTTCCATGTATGGGGCATACTCTACCCTGGGTGTGGTAACACATTGACATATGTGTTCTCAAATATATCCTCCTACAGACACAGATAGAATGGTGATGGTTCATCTTTATTGTGTCTCAAAGTACATTAGAATGTACATGTGTTTTGTGTGTGTATTGCCTATATGCATTGAACACCTGTATGAGAACACTAAATGTACTTTGAAACTAAATTGTAATACTTCAGTAACACTGCTGCCCTGCTCATGTGTTGTCCATGAGGTTTGACAACTCTGTAGCTGAGCATCCTGACTGTACAGGTTACAACACTCAAGAATTAGTGTTTTCTGTGTCTCTATGAGAATGTTCCAGTAGAGGTTTGTGTGAACCTCAGGTCAAACTTTGCATCACCAACAACATCACCATAAACAGCAAGGGGTGATCTTCATGAAGGTGTTGTCAAGACATCAATCCAGTCACATGGAAGATCTTCAGTTCAAGGATGGATCATGTTACGGATGCCTGCGGGACAAGAGGACAGGATTTGGAGCAGTAGACCTGAACTGATCATCAAGCAACAACAATTTAGTCTTTTTCATCCCCTCAGTTTTCACAGTTACAGGTGAGTGCACAAACCATTGCTTGACAATGTGTTGTGTACTCATCTGTAACCAATTCTGTGGGGAACTAAGGACATGTGCATCAGTCCTAGGGATATGTGCCCCTGACATGTATACACACATTAACAAGTGTTCTGAGAGCTCCATGGAAGTAATGACATTGTGCTGCCACTGTGAAAGTGACAGTGGCAGCCCAATGTCATTTGTTCCATGGAACTGTTAGGACACATTTGTTGATGTGTGTATTCATGTCAGGGGCACATACGTCTGCACACTCACAGGTCTGCATGGAGTCCGTGGTAATCTGATCTACGTCTCATGACCTCTACATTGTGTGCCCATACCACTGTACATCCACCCCTGTGCTGCTCTTCTCAGCTGTAGCACAGTACAGGTCCCATATTGAGTCTGATGTCCCTTCTCATGCAAATCATTAGATAATACTCTTTCACTACTGGGCTAGCATGGTTGTTCAGGCTCTAATCATGGCATATCCAGTTAGTTGCTGTCAATCAAGCCGTGTAAGGTGATGAACATGGGTAATATGTTGTACCTTGTTTCTCCTGAGGGTGTGCGTGATATCCTTGGGGTCTGTATGTCAACGTGGAGAGTGGAATGGAGGATGGTTGCTGAGTCCACACACACAATTTTCCACGTCCACTGCCAGTGCAGTGCTGTGTCACTGTTCCTGTGGGGTGAGACAGAACAAAATGTGCAGTGTGGTTAGTGTCACAGGACTGCTGGGGGACTTGCATGGATTGTTTGCATGCCTGTGTTATACTCACAGGTGAAGTATTCCGTGATGAGCCTGTCTCTGATCTGTGCCCCTCTCATGGTCTCCTCCACATGCCCGATGTCCATGGGCACTTCCTGTATGGGGGGGTCCGGGATGTGCTCCAGCAGCCTGGTGTCCACTGCGATATTGTGCAGTATTGCGCACGCCACAATGATGTCACACACCTTAGCCGGTGCATACTGCAGTGCTCCCCCAGAGTGGTCCAGACATCGGAATCTTGACTTGAGGAGCCCAAATGTCCGCTCAATAGCATTCCTGGTTCTGGCATGAGCCTGGTTGTAGCTTTCCTGGGCATGTGTTTGGGGATTGGCCAGAGGGGTCAGTAGCCAGGACTTGCATCCATAGCCAGCATCACCTGTGTAATGTGAGTGACATGGTGAAACAGGGAGCACATGTTGTGTGAATGATGTTTTGTGTGGTGGACGTAGTAGGTGTGGGTCAGGTGCATGCTGAGCTGAGTGGTGTGTACGCCTGTGTATGTGGTGTGATTTTGTTTTGTGAACTCACCCAGTAGCCATCCCCCTGTAAAGGTTCCATTCTCAAAATCTCTGTGGACTGAGGAGTTTTGTAGAATGTATGCATCATGTGTGCTGCCAGGATATTTTGCACAGACATTCATGATCCTCATGTTGCTGTCACACACCATCTGCACGTTGATGGAGTGGAAGTTCTTCCTGTTGATGAATATCTGTGCGTCACGTGCTGGGGCCTTAATCCGGACATGGGTGCAATCTATAGCACCCATGACCCTGGGCATGCCTCCCTTTGCGTAAAAGGCCTGCTTGACGTGTATCCAGTCCATGTCGGTGGTGGGAAAATGTATATGGGTACTGGCCTTGATTTTGAGGGCTGGCAGGACCTGGGCCAGCACTCTGGAGAATGTGGCCTGGGACATGCCAGATGCGTAACCCTCAGTGGACTGGAAGGCCCCGCTTGCCATGAAGTGTATGGCACAGAGTAGTTTCTGCAGGCCAGTTAGGGCATGGTTGTGGATGTAGATGGGATCCACCTGCTCCTTGATGACCTCATACAAGGCAATGATGCTGTCAGGCCTCAACCTGTAGCGATCAATGACCTCGTCATCAGCCATTCCAAAGAGTGTGACCCTTGGGCGGTATACCCTGGGCCTTGGTGGTCGTCTATACATCCTGTGCCCTCCAGGTGGGGATGGACTCCTGTGTGGCTGCTGAGCCAGAGCCTCCTCACTTGCAACAGGTGGAGGCTGTTGATGAGGCGTGCTTGGGGTTTGCTGATGTTCCCTAGCTCTCTCCCTTGCACGCCTTCTCCGCAGTCTTCGCAACAATATGTAACCCAACATACTGTTTGCTCTATCTGTCTCTCTCTCTCTCTCTACCTCTCTCTCTCTAGCTCTCTCTCTCTAGCGCGCTCTCTCTCTCTCTCTCCCTCCCTGAGTGGAAAACAAGCCACAAGTGAGTGTGTTGAGTTGTCCCTTTAAGTACTTGCTAGGGCGTTGTGTAGGTGTGGTGATGAGGTGAGTGCTGACCAATGGAGAGTTGTTTGTGTCCAGGTAAGTGTTTGCAGGTGTGTGTGTGTGTGTTATAAGATGTGGTGTGTTGTGCTTGTTCTGTGTGTGCCATTTGCGGGCGTGCAGTTGTGGGGTGCAGGTCGCGTGTTGATGTTGCCCAGGTGAGCTTGTATTTGCAGGGTCCGCTTTGTGTGATGACCCCCATTGTTCCGTGCCATGTTGTGTTGTTGTTTTTTTGTGTGTCATTGTTCCTGTGGTGTTGGTTGTTGTTTTGTGTGTAGTGATTTGTGTTGTGTGTGCATGTTTTTGTGTTGTTTTGGCATTGCACGGGTTAATTTTCCCATTTACATGGTTGTGCGGTAAGCCTTTTGTGTGTTTTCCTCTGTAACGGGTGTTTAGTTTTGGCCGTTAAGTGTCTAACGTGTGTGAGAAGTGGGTCTTAACTTTTAGCCGTTAGGTGTGTCTTTTTTTCAGCCGTTATCAGTACCGCAAGCCTTTGAATAGCTCTGGGGTATGTTGTTCCATGTTGTTCCATGCGTCTGAATGCACGTAAGTGTAGCGGCCGTAGGAATTGTGCAACTGCCGTTAGCTGTTGTTTAGACGGATCTTTGAATTGCAACATGACACTTAACGCACCCGTTAGTGTTTTTTTTGGTTAACGGCTGCCTTTAAATCGAGCCCCTAAGGTCTTGAAAGCTTGCATTCTAAATCTGCTTAGTTATCCAATAAAGGTATCAAAAACTATATTTGCCTCCTGTAAATAATCAGGAATCACAACTGAAACAGGAGTTGGAAATCTTTTATAGCTGTCTCTGCTGCAGGTAATTTCAAGAAGAGTGGTTTGGTGAAATGGTTAAGGCTTAAATTGCAGACAGGAAGCTCATTTCTGACTATTTTAAGCAACTTCAAAAGTTCAAACTAAACAAATTGAACCTTCTCACATGAGGTATCAGGAATTTCCTTCACGGAATAAATGGGAACTGGATTTGGGTCCATTGGAGGATTGGGAGTGGAACATGGCTAAGGATGTCCCGGCTCTGGTGGCGACATCGACTAGGTATCAAATGATACAGCTGAATATTCTACATAGAATTTATTATACACCAATCAGACTGTTTAAAATGGGGAATTCTGGTACTGACCATTGTCATCGATGTGACAATGTTCAAGGCACATACTTGCATATGATTTGGGAGTGTCCTGAGGTTGGGAGGTTTTGGTCGGAGATAATGCGTATTGTGACCCTGGTGTTGGGAAGACCTGTTCCTGCGACTCCAAAGATTTGTTTACTGTCTATCTTCCCCGATGAGATTGAGGATGCAAATGACAAATCTCTTCTGCGTGAGCTCTTGGTGATGGCGAGAAAGGTGGTGGCCTTGAACTGGATGTCAAACAGGGCTCCCAATTGTAGGGCGTGGATAAACCTGGTTTCACAGTGTTTTCCACATTATAAATTGGTTTACTTACACCGAGGTACTCCGGCTAAGTTTGATAAGATCTGGGGACGGTGGCAGACCTGGTGGACAGTTAGAGCAAGTACTACTGTAACTCCTGGTGATGTGTAACTTTTTTGGAGCTGGTTGACTGAGATCATGTCTGCTTGCCATGTGGATGCTTGTGACGTATACTTGTTGTACACCTTTGTGTATGACTCCTGTACATGACGGGATTTTGTGGAGTCACTGGCTGGTGGGTGGGGTTGGGGGGGTGCTGCGGGCTCGGGGGAGAGAGGAACTGGGATCGAGGGATATAGTTTTAGCTCAGTTTGGTTAGATGTTTGGAGTTTGGGTTGAATTATTATAAAAACCTCAGGTCGACTCTGTACGCCCTATTATTATGCATCTGTTCTTTTTATTGTTATAAATGTTTGCATAGTCTTGCTGTACTTGAAAGATTTTACATGTACCCTTTTTCTTTGTATGTGTATGGAGTGATCTGATAATAAATTATATTTAAAAAAAACAAAAAAACAAATTGAACCTATTATATTTGACAGAAGAGTGTGAAAAATCGGACATTGAAATACTGGTGGAATTATAGTATTATAAGCATGAGTGTTTGCAGGTTGGACAACCTCATACATCACACATAAGGGGCCTACCACTGTGGCAAGTATGAGCATATTATCCTTTTGGAATCAAAGATAAATTTATCTGGAACAATGCTACATGACACCAGGAACCCTGAAATTAGATTGGAGCTCACTATCTGGGTAGTATGAGTGATTAATGGTGAGAAGCAGCAAGTGTGCAGATTAGCAACAGTAAGCTGGGGATGTATATTGGGCAGTGGAAGAAGGCCATCTCAGAGCTGACTCAAACCAATAGTTTTGTAAGATTGTTTGAAGATTTTGTAGAGGATGGTTTAGAATTTGTATTACTGATTCCTCTATCAGCCAGGGGAGCAGTTTTTCCAGTTTAGATGGGAGACAGAGTAGGCAGAAACTAAGGCAGGTGAGGTGATGTGGGACTCTATTATTAGGAGAGTAGACAGGATAATCCGTCTCCAGGACCATTATTATTATTCTTTATTTACATAGCGCCAACTAATTCCACAGTGATGTACAATAGGGTATAATCATACAGATATATTAAATAGTACAAATTGAATATGGAAAACAAAAAGACCAGAGGGCCCTGCTCATGAGATCTTACAGTCTACAGGAAGGTAGGCTGGACACAGAAGGAGTAAGTGCTATGGGGTGTAAGTGCCTCCTGCCACATGAACTGACAGTCAGTGGGTGGGAGAAAGTAGTGCTATTGAGTGCAGTGGTCTAGGGAACCAGTGGTTCTGTTCTAGGAAAAGACTGAACAATGAGGTTGTGATGGAGAAGTAGGTGGAAGAGTGACTTTTAGAAGGGATGAGAGCGAGCAATAGTTGGACAGGCTATTGGTCTGATCTTGCTCATAAAGGTTATGAAGGTAGTTGGTAGGCTTCCCTGAAGAGGTGAATTTTCAGGGAGCGTCTAAGGAGCTGAAGGCTGGGAGAGAGTCTGATTGGGTGGGGGAGGGAATTCCAGAGCTCAGGTGCAGCATGGGAGAAGTTAGTTAGGCGGGACTCGGAGTGGAAGGATGTAATAAGAGCATGAATGATCGACAATATGCTGTCTCCCAGTTGCATATGTTTGGCATGTTGCGGACAGGGAAGAGAGATTATAGGGAGAGGCTATAAAAGGATCTACATACTGTTACAAATGACTGAATTGGAGGAAGATACAGCCCCTAAACTATACTAGATATCTAGACTGCAAGCTCAAGGCAAAGACTTCCAGGATTGTATTTTCTGAAACACTACCAGTGCCATGAGCCAGTAGAAGAAGGTAGAGGGAGTTCAGAGGGCCTAATGCATGGCTTAAGTATTGGTTTAGGAAGGCTGATTTATCCTTAAGCGAAATCTTTATGGCAATGATGGATTGCACCAAAATGGAAAGGGAGCTGCTGTGTTACAGACATAATGCTTAGAGGACTGGAAAAGATTTAAAACTAGAAAATGAGTGGGAATGGTTCAGTTAAAAAAATGGGATGGATAGTATAGCTAAGAACTGGACACATATAAGAAGTCATGGGGTTGAAGAAGAGAGAGTGGATGATAAATGTAGTTAAAAGGAAGGAACCAATATTACAGTGAGATATATAAAAAGGAATGTAGCTGGTAAAGTAGAAAGTGACCAAGAAAATAATTGTATGTTGTTGAATGCAAGAAGGATGGTAGGCAAAATAGGAGAGCTAGAAATGTTAGCAGTTTGACATAATTCATATTGCATATTACATGGTGGAATGCAACACATGCCTGGGCAGTAAATATTGAGAGTTATTCCATGTGTATGAGAGGCAGGGTGATCAGAAGAGGAGGATGTTCATGTCTCTACACAAGACCAGATCTAAAGCCAAGTTTAATACAAGGTATTTTTGAGGAAACTGGTGATAATGTGAAGTAACTGTAGGTAGGATCTTAAGCTAACAAAATGCACAATAAGGGGGAAAAATTGTTGTTGGATATATGACACAAATCCCCAAATATTGCTGAGACTGACAAGTCCCAATAATTATTTGAAATTAAGGCCTATTTTTTATTATAGTCAATTAGGTCTTTATGATTCCTAAAGCTGTATTGGCCACATTTTTGGCAAAAGCTATCATATTGTGACCTTTGATGATCTATTTCCAATCTATGGCTACATTTTGGAATGTTAAAAACACCACAGGTTTGAAAGCAAACCCTTAGGACTTTGAGAAAAAGCAACGTGACCACCACATTGGCCCAGTTTTTAGTCCAGACTTTGCACCTGAATCACCTTTCTTACATTCGGCACTTTTAGCTTTATGAAGACCAACACATCTCTGTGGGAAACAATGCAAGCACAGAGCACTGATCTCAACATTATCAAGTCTGTCTGGGATTACATGGAGACAGAGAAGAAACTGAGGCTGCTTAAATCCACAGAAGAACTTGGTTAGTTCTCCAAGATGTTTGAAACACCCTACCTGCCGAGTTCCCTAAAAACTATGTGTAATTGTACCTACACCAAATATTGATTTGATTTAGATTTTTCTTACATTCACTCACTTTGCATTTTGTTAATTGATAAGAATAAACTATTAACATGTCTATTTTTGAAAGCATTCTTACTTGACAGCATTTTTCACACCTGCCTAAAACTTTTGCACAGTGCTGTAGATATATATATCTACAGTATCTACAGTAGATATATATATGTATGTATATGGACAGATGGACAGACAGACAGATAGATATGAAATCTAAGAAAATGGAATCACTGGTATATAGGCACCCTGTAGTATGCCCAAAGCTAGTGACATAGAGAGATGTGTATAGAAAGCTATGATCCACATGTTATAATATATATAACATAATATACAAGGAGACAGTGAAAAAGACTTGCCTTCGATATCAGAAATCTAGTGTTTAACCATCCAAATGAGGTCTGCATCCCTGCAAAGGGTGGGGGGAGACATCACCGGTGGCCACTCACGGAAGCAGAGGAGGAACAAATGGAACCTGCCGCAGTAGAGAGGGAAAGTTAACATAAGATGCCATGGAGAACAACAGGTTAGGTATGAACAGAGAGTGGGAAAAGGAGTGGAGCAGCTGGAAAGGAATAAGATGAGAAGCAAAGAAAACTGGAGGAATAAAACAAAGGGGAGAAAAGGGAGTGATGGAAGACAAGGCCTGAGCTGGATACTCAAGGCTAGGAGTTGGCACGATAGCAGGGAGAAAAAAAGGTTGGAGTTGGTAGGAACCTGCTAAACCAATGGTACTAGAACACTAAGGCTGGTGGAGGAAAGAGCTGGTCTTAGAGTAGCCATTCTGGTTTGACTATCTGGAGGTACCCCTCCTACAAATATGGGTGATTAATACTTCGGATTGTGATACTTCTCACAAATACAATGAATTTACACTATAACATTAACTTTTGCAAATGAACATCTTCTATATGAACCACAACATATACAAATGAGAAGCCTCAAATACAAAACAGTCAATGAAGAAAATTACTCATTAGTATAAATTTTGCTTGTGACTCCTCAAAGTAAAGTGAGAGAGAGAGAGTACATTTTGAAGCAATGCATTGTGGACCTCTGTAATTTTCAAGCTGTTCAAAAACACATTTGTAGTAAAAAAAACTCACATTCTGTAACTGTGATGCTGTGGTTTGTACAAAAATTGTACTTTTGACTAGTGTTGAGCGAGCATGCTCGGCCGATGCTCGGATCGGCTCGAGCATCGCTCTGCTCGGCACATGGCGGTACTCGTACGAGTACCGCATGTGCTCGCCCGCCATGTTCGGGTCTCCTCCCCGCACGTTTTGCGGCTGCTGCGCAGCCAATAAACGTGCAGGGAGGCTCTGACATCGGTGTAATGCCAGCAGCCATGTTGGCTGCTGGCATTACACTGATTGGCTGGCCAGAACCCGTGGTCAGGTGCTGTATAGCACCTGACCATCGAGTTCGGCTCAGTCTTAGCCAGGGAGAGCTGAGGATAGGAAGGGAAAGGCAGTGTAGGGAGGAAAAAAACCAAACTTGTGAAAAAAAAGAACCAAAAGTCCTTTTTAGGACTACTGTGAGTGGGGGCAGCAGGTTATTTTGTGTGGGGGGGAAAAAAAAAAAAAAAAAAAAAAAAAATATTCTGTTTAGTGTGCAAAGTTGCAGATTAGAGCATATTCTGTTTAGTGTGCACAGTTGCAGATTAGAGCACATTCTGTTTAGTGTGCAAAGTTGCAGATTAGAGCACATTCTGTTTAGTGTGCAAAGTTGCAGATTAGAGCACATTCTGTTTAGTGTGCAAAGTTGCAGATTAGAGCACATTCTGTTAAGTCTTCAAACTAAAATATCAAAGTCACATATTTCATTCAGTGTGCGTCGCCGCAGTTTAGCAGCACATTCTGTGTACTGTGCAGAGTTGCAGAATAGGAAGAAATACTGTTAAGTCTTCAAACTAAAATATCAAAGTCACATATTCCATTCAGTGTGCTTCGCCGCAGTTTAGCAGCCTATTCTGTGTACTGTGCAGAGTTGCAGAATAGGAAGAAATACTGTTAAGTCTTCAAACTAAAATATCAAAGTCACATATTCCATTCAGTGTGCTTCGCCGCAGTTTAGCAGCACATTCTGTGTACTGTGCAGAGTTGCAGAATAGGAAGAAATACTGTTAAGTCTTCAAACTAAAATATCAAAGTCACATATTCCATTCAGTGTGCTTCGCCGCAGTTTAGCAGCACATTCTGTGTAGTGTGCAGAGTTGCAGAATAGTAAGAAATACTGTTAAGTTTTCAAACTCAAATATTAAAGTCACATATTCCATTCAGTGTGTGTCACCGCCGTTTAGCAGCCTATTCTGTGTACTCTGCAGAGTTGCAGAATAGTAAGAAATACTGTTAAGTTTTCAAACTCAAATATTAAAGTCACATATTCCATTCAGTGTGTGTCACCGCCGTTTAGCAGCCTATTCTGTGTACTCTGCACAGTTGCAGAATAGTAAGAAATACTGTTAAGTTTTCAAACTCAAATATTAAAGTCACATATTCCATTCAGTGTGTGTCACCGCCGTTTAGCAGCCTATTCTGTGTACTCTGCACAGTTGCAGAATAGTAAAAAATACTGTTAAGTTTTCAAACTCAAATATTAAAGTCACATATTCCATTCAGTGTGTGTCACCGCCGTTTAGCAGCCTATTCTGTGTACTCTGCAGAGTTGCAGAATAGTAAGAAATACTGTTAAGTTTTCAAACTCAAATATTAAAGTCACATATTCCATTCAGTGTGTTTCACCGCCGTTTAGCAGCCTATTCTGTGTACTCTGCACAGTTGCAGAATAGGAAGAAATACTGTTAAGTTTTCAAACTCAAATATTAAAGTCACATATTCCATTCAGTGTGTGTCACCGCAGTTTAGCAGCCTATTCTGTGTACTCTGCACAGTTGCAGAATAGGAAGAAATACTGTTAAGTTTTCAAACTCAAATATTAAAGTCACATATTCCATTCAGTGTGTTTCACCGCCGTTTAGCAGCCTATTCTGTGTACTCTGCACAGTTGCAGAATAGTAAGAAATACTGTTAAGTTTTCAAACTCAAATATTAAAGTCACATATTCCATTCAGTGTGTGTCACCGCCGTTTAGCAGCCTATTCTGTGTACTCTGCACAGTTGCAGAATAGTAAGAAATACTGTTAAGTTTTCAAACTCAAATATTAAAGTCACATATTCCATTCAGTGTGTATCACCGCCGTTTAGCAGCCTATTCTGTGTACTCTGCACAGTTGCAGAATAGTAAGAAATACTGTTAAGTTTTCAAACTCAAATATTAAAGTCACATATTCCATTCAGTGTGTGTCACCGCCGTTTAGCAGCCTATTCTGTGTACTCTGCACAGTTGCAGAATAGTAAGAAATACTGTTAAGTTTTCAAACTCAAATATTAAAGTCACATATTCCATTCAGTGTGTATCACCGCCGTTTAGCAGCCTATTCTGTGTACTCTGCACAGTTGCAGAATAGTAAGAAATACTGTTAAGTTTTCAAACTCAAATATTAAACTCACATATTCCATTCAGTGTGTTTCACCGCCGTTTAGCAGCCTATTCTGTGTACTCTGCACAGTTGCAGAATAGTAAGAAATACTGTTAAGTTTTCAAACTCAAATATTAAAGTCACATATTCCATTCAGTGTGTATCACCGCCGTTTAGCAGCCTATTCTGTGTACTCTGCACAGTTGCAGAATAGTAAGAAATACTGTTAAGTTTTCAAACTCAAATATTAAAGTCACATATTCCATTCAGTGTGTGTCACCGCCGTTTAGCAGCCTATTCTGTGTACTCTGCACAGTTGCAGAATAGTAAGAAATACTGTTAAGTTTTCAAACTCAAATATTAAAGTCACATATTCCGTGTAAGATGAAGAAGGCGGGTAAAAAGGGACGGGGAAGTGGACGTGATCCTGATAGTTCAGGGCGCGGGTCAGGACGCGGAGAAACTGTGCCTGGTGCCAGAGCACAAGAAAGAAAGACATCCACCATACCTAGCTTCATGTGTAATTTTACAGGGCGTCGCAGGACATCACTCTCGAGGTCCGACCACTGCGAACAGGTGGTCGGTTGGATGACAGCTGATACTGCTTCCAGTCGGTTAAGCACCACCCTGTCTTCCACCAAGTCCACTCTCAGTAGCCAAGAGTCTGGTCAAAATAATCCTCACTCTGATCATCCTTCCTCCCACCATACACGGTCTGGTCAAAGAAGTGATCCCACACTGGGATATAGTGAGGAGCTCGTCTCATCACCAATCCTTCATTTGACCCTCTCTCCAAGCACGCTTGCAGAGGAACATGACATCTTGTGCCCTGATTCACAACCTCTAGAGGCTACCCAATCACAAGAAGATGACAGATGTGAACGGCATTTAAGGTCAAAGGAAGTAGTGGATGATGATGATGATGATGAGACACAGTTGCCATTAAATCAACCACTATTTCCGTCTCAAGACCTTGTTGAGGAGAATGTTATACAGTTGTCAATGACTGAGTATGTGGTGGGATCAAGACTTGAGGAGGATGATCAGAGTGAGGAAGTGGAGGAGGACTTGGTGGACGATGAGGTGACTGACCCCACCTGGGAAGGTGTAGAGCCGAGCGATGACAGCAGTCCTGAGGGTGAGCCATCTGCAGCACCGCAACAGGCTGGAAGAGGCAGTGGTGTGGCTACAGAAAGAAGGCGGACCGCACCAAACCGGCCCGCAAATGTTCCACGGAGCACCCCCTTGCGTAAATCTCCCTTGCCAAAGGGTAGGTGTTCCGCGGTATGGCGTTTTTTTAAGGAAAGTGCGGACGACAAAAGAATTGTAGTTTGCAACCTGTGCCACACCAGAATGAGCCGAGGCATGAACACTAGAAACCTCACCACCACCAGCATGATCCGACACATGGCATCCAAGCACCGTAGTAAGTGGGAGGAACGCCTGGATCGCCCATCTGTGTCTGCAGGCCACACCACTGCCTCCTCTTCCCCTGTTTTCGGTGCCGGCCAATCGCCTGTCGAAGGCACAGGCCCGCATACCTCCCGCCCTGCACCTGTAGCATCTGAAGCACCATCAGCGACCACATCCACTTCCCTGTCCCAGCACAGCGTCCAAATGTCGTTACCCCAGGCATTTGAGCGCAAGAGAAAGTACCCAGCCACCCACCCACAGGCCATAGCACTAACCTCACACCTTTCAAAATTACTGGCCATCGAAATGCTGCCATTTAGGCTTGTGGACACTGAGTCCTTCCGCAGCCTGATGGCAGCAGCTGTCCCTCGGTACGCGGTCCCCAGCCGCCACTACTTTTCCCGGTGTGCCATCCCCGCATTACACCACCATGTGTCCCGTAACATCACCCGTGCCCTGACCAACGCAGTTACTGGGAAGGTCCACTTAACGACTGACACATGGACAAGTGCTTGTGGCCAGGGACGCTACATTTCCCTGACGGCACACTGGGTGAATGTCGTGGAGGCTGGGAGCGACTCGGACCCTGGGATGGCACGGGTGCTACCCACGCCGAGGATTGCGGGCCCTACCTCCATCAGGGTTTCCGCCAGCACCTACGTTATTGGCTCCTCCTCCTCCGTTTCCACCTCCGAATTCTCTACACGCAGCGCCACTCCCCCATCAGCCAGTAGCTGGAAGCAGTGTAGCACTGCAGTGGGGAAGCGTCAACAGGCCGTGCTGAAGCTGATCTGCCTTGGGGACAAACAGCACACGGCCTCAGAGCTGTTGCAGGGGATTAGTCACCAGACCGAGCAGTGGCTCTCGCCACTCAACCTGCAACCAGGCATGGTTGTGTGTGATAATGGGCGTAACTTGGTGGCGGCTTTGGAGCTCGGCAAGCTCACACACGTACCATGCCTAGCGCATGTATTTAATTTAGTGGTTCAGCGATTTCTAAAAACCTACCCCAATGTGCATGATCTCTTGACCAAGGTGCGCCGCGTGTGTGCACATTTCCGTAAGTCATCTACAGCTTCGGCCGGCCTGTTGAAGCTGCAGCAGCGCTTACAATTGCCAGCTCACCGGCTGCTGTGTGACGTGAGCACGCGCTGGAACTCCACCTTCCACATGTTGGCCCGGCTTTGTGAGCAGCAGAGGGCAGTAGTGGAGTACCAGCTGTTACACGGTCGTCGCCTCTCCGTTCAACTTCCTGTAATCAGAAGTGAGGAGTGGGAATGGATGTCAGACCTCTGCGAGGTTTTACGCAATTTTGAGGAATCGACACAGATGGTGAGCGGCGATAACGCTATTATCAGTGTAACCATCCCACTTCTGTGTCTACTGAAACGCTCGCTGCTCACAATTAAAACCGACGCTTTGCATGTGGAAGAGGTGGAAATGGGGGAGGAAGAGCTTACACAAGGTGATAGCCAGAGCACCCTCACTTCGTCTTCTCAGCGACAATTGGAGGAGGCGGAGGAGGAGGAGGAGGAGGAGGAGGAGGAAGACACGGTTGCCTCCGCTACAGAGGGTAGCCATGGAACTTTAGTTCCATCTCTTCAGCGTGGGTGGGCAGAAGAGGAGGAAGAGGATGAGGATATTGAGAGTCATCCTCCTGGTGAGGACAGCGAAATCTTGACTGTTGGTACTCTGGCACACATGGCTGACTTTATGTTAGGCTGCCTTTCCCGTGACCCACGCGTTATACGCATTTTAAACAACACGGATTACTGGGTGTTCACCCTTCTGGACCCCCGCTACAAAGAGAATTTCTCATCTCTCATTCCTCCGGTGGAGAGGACAAGCAAAATGGTGCAATACCAGAAGGTTCTTGTTGAAAAATTGCTCCAAAATTTTCCATCTGACAACGCTGGCGGCAGAGTACGTGCTACCTTGGCCAACAGAGAAGGGGGGAAAAGGGGAGCACACAGCAGTTCCGAGAAAGGCAGGGCAACACTCTCCAAGGCGTGGGACACCTTCATGACACCCCGCCAGCACCCTCACCCTGATGCGCAGCTTAGTGTCACAAGGAGGGAAAAGTTTTGGAAGATGGTGAAGGAGTACGTAGCAGACCGTGTCAGCGTCCTCAATGATCCCTCTGTGCCTTACAACTACTGGGTGTCCAAGCTGGACACGTGGTATGAACTGGCACTCTACGCCTTGGAGGTGCTGGCCTGCCCTGCCGCCAGCGTTCTGTCTGAGCGGGTATTTAGTGCTGCTGGTGGCATCATAACAGATAAGCGTATCCGCCTTTCCACCGACAATGCTGATAGGTTGACACTTATAAAAATGAACAAGGCCTGGATTTCCCCTGACTTCTCCACTCCACTGGAGGAAAGCCCCGGGGGAACATAAACTCACTTTATATATGTTATTTACAATGATGGGAATACTCTGTATTCCCATTCACCCCTTCCACCCAAAAAACGGGTATATGGTTGACTCTTAATCTTCTCATCCTCCTCCTCCTCTTCCATATGCCCTGGGATATAATTTTTATATAGGGCCAGCTCACCAGCGGGCCCTGTGATATAATTTTTATATAGGGCCAGCTCACCAGCGGGCCCTGTGATATAATTTTTATATAGGGCCAGCTCACCAGCGGGCCCTGTTTGACAATTTTTATATAGGTCAGCTCACCAGCGGGCCTTCTCATATAATGTTTTATTGGGTCAGCTCTCTAGCGGGCCCTCTCATATAATGTTTTATAGCGTCAGCTCACTAGCGGGCCTTCGCATATAATGTTTAGGATGGTCAGCTCTGCAGCAGACCCTCACCCATAATGTTTTAGATGGTCAGCTCAGCGCACGTTTCCCTCTTAATCATGGCCTCAGTTCAATAAAATCAAGGAAATTTTTGGGAGAATTTGCCTCTGCGCACGTTTCCCTCTTAATCATGGCCTCAATTCTGAAAATCAAGGAAATTTTTGGGAGAATTTGCCTCTGCGCACGTTTCCCTCTTAATCATGGCCTCAATTCTGAAATTCAAGGACATTTTTGGGAGAATTTGCCTCTGCGCACGTTTCCCTCTTAATCATGGCCTCAGTTCTGAAAATCAAGGAAATTTTTGGGAGAATTTGCCTCTGCGCACGTTTCCCTCTTAATCATGGCCTCAGTTCTGAAAATCAAGGAAATTTTTGGGAGAATTTGCCTCTGTGCACGTTTCCCTCTTAATCATGGCCTCAGTTCTGAAAATCAAGGAAATTTTTGGGAGAATTTGCCTCTGCGCACGTTTCCCTCTTAATCATGGCCTCAGTTCAGAAAAATCAAGGAAATTTTTGGGATAATTTGCAGATGATATACAAGTAAATATACAGCAAATACTGTTTGGTAACAATTTTTCGCCTAAAGTCGTTTTTATTTTCCTTTTTGTGTGTTTTATGGTCAGTCTGTAAAAATGGCGTACTACGGGCGAAAGATCGTTCCCAGCAGCGATGTTGGAGTCCAAGATGCATCCAGACATCCTCCCTATGCTGTCCCTGAACCATTTCTGTGGTGTTTCCATCCTTTTCTGCCATTTTCCTATGGACCAGGCACCCTCCCCTCATCAGAGCAGGGGGTGCCTGGTGTAATGCTCGAGTCCTCCCATTGACTTCAATGGGGCTCGGGTGCTCGGCCGAGCACTCGAGCCTCAGGGGGTGCTCGGTCAGAGCACCCGAACACCCGAGCATTGGGGTGCTCGCTCATCACTACTTTTGACACATAGTACAAATGGCCTATTCCTAAATCAGGGTGAAGGCATTCATGGGCTTTCCAGTTGTTATGCCATGTAACTCTCATCATCCCCTAATGGCAAATGGCTAGTACTGGGAAGCAAGAACTGCGGAACCCAAGATTAAATTCATCCAGACTAAGGAGTTGGCTATATGTACGTAAGGTGCAATACAGCATGGTTAGCTGTGGAAATTCCATCTGTTGTGGCAAACAACTTTCAGCTACTCATTGGCTATTAGGTGCACTGTGTTCTTAATACATCTAGCCAATTGCTTATTCGTGATGTATCCAACTTTGTGTTCCACAGCTGTTGGTCCTGATGACTCCCAAATAAGAAACAGCTACTAAAGGATAATGGAATTTGTAGGCTACAACAGTTGTAAAGACCACTGTTGACTACACTCTGTACTGGGCTCCTAGTCTATATGACAAATTCTTAAGTCAGTATGTATACAACCATGAGCTCTCCATCGACTGCTGCCAAGACTTCCAGCTAGCCATGATTATAAGGGAATGCTGGGAATTGCAGCCCAACACAGCTGAACAGTCTACATTTGGAATCTAATTCATATGGCCAATTCTAAAGGGCTAGCATGTCAGCCTAAGGCTTCCCATCTGTTGCTATCTATGACTCCCAGTATCCTCTACATTGTGTAACTGGAAGTCATAATACCTATCCGCTGGAGACCTCATGTTTAAATACACCGTGACTTGGGCACTTGGTACATATGGCCGATTCCTGAGTCCTCAGTGACTTTAGGTTTAATAATACTACTGGTAGGGACATTTTTTATATAACCTTTACAATTAGCCTCCTCACAAGGGGGAGGAGAATTATTATCATTACTTAAAACGGAAGCTGCAACAGTCTTGCCACAGTCACTTTATGTAGTATGACTTTACAAACACCAACCCATCCATGCATTTCTCTAACTCCATTCCCCATCCTCCTGCCACTAGCATGTTTGGTGGACATAAATATGGCAGTGTCAATTTTTAAGTACACCACAAAGCTTTTTTTTTTTTTATATATAGTCTTTATTGAGAAGATAATGAATATACAACATAAGGAAGGTAAGTGTTCATTAACTACAAGAAGTGCAATAATAATGGTACATAATACAAAGTGCGTAAAATTAAGTTCCGTATGAATTTGTAATTGAAAGGGCAAATCTCGCAGCAAGATATAGCATATATAAAAAGTAGAAGATAAGAAAGGGTCCAGGATCCCAAGCGTCCTGAAAAGAGGTGAGTCAGACCTATAAAAACTAGGGGGACAGGCTAGGGCACTTTGGAACCCAAAGAGGGAGGAAAATCATGAGGGGCCAGGGAGGAAAATCATGAGGGGCCATGTCTTAAAAAATAGGTGAGAAAAAAAAGGGGGGGGGTTTCAACATGCTGCATGCCATCAAACACTGGGTCAATCAGGGCCAGGCAGGAGGGGAACCTGGGCACCCCCTGATGAGAACAGAAAGACCACCACCCTGGGTCAAAGTTCCAAGGGAGCGGGTGAGATAATGAAAAGAAGCTGTGATGGCCCAGGGGGAAGAAGAGATGGCTCAACTTAAGGGCATGAAGAAGTAGAGAAGTTGGGGTGATGGCAGTAAGGGGGTCTTGGTGAAGCATGTAGGAGGGTAGGGGTGTGCAGGCTTTCCATGTCGCGGAGTAATTTGGCTCTCAGAAGCCATTCACTAATCGAGGGAGGCGTGTTACTACCCCAGTGGAGAGGAATGGTAGATTTTGTAGCATTCAGAAGAGTGTAGATGAAAGATCTTATGGGCACAGGAACACACGCCCGACTGGCAGGGAGGTCGAAAGAAAATGCAAAAGAGAGGATCTAGAAGGAGCAAGACCGAGTAAGCGCTATTAATGTGATAGATAACAGTCTCCCAAAATGGAGAAATGATAGGGCAATACCACCAGATGTGTAACATGGTGCCTGAGCCGCCTGAGCATCTCCAACAGTATGACAGGATCTGAGACGAGAAGGAGGCTAGGTGTTGGGGGTGAAATACCAATGAGTTAAAAGTTTATAATTAAGCTCACAAGTAGCTACATCCATGGCTGACCTATGCAGAGTGTGAGAAATTGAGTGCCAAGCTAGAGTGCTCAAAGAGATCCCCAGATCCCTCTCCCAAAGACGGAGGAAATAGCGCTTGGAAGGTTGACGTGAGAAGAGGAGCAGGGAATGGCAAAAGGAGAGCGGGTGTAGAGTCTGGGGATTTTTAATGATTACTTTTTTTGAATGAAGTGAGGGGCCTCAAGGCTGGTGAGGGGCAGTCAAAAGAGGTCACCCAATGTTTTATTTGACAAATGGTTAGCCAGTGTCGGGAGTCTAAGATAGGAACTTTTGACAATTGGGCCTGGGCGGGAGATGTAAAATAAGGGAGAAGAAATTCCAGAGTGTCGTGCAAGTCAACTTTAAAGGGATAGTAATACTTCAGTATTACAAATCCCTATATTAAAGCCCTTGTAAAAAGAAACATTTTGCCCCCAGTGTCATCTCTCAAACCTTTATGGTTTGAGAGATCAACGCTTCTAAAGTTGCCCTCTCCCTCCCCCTTACCGGTAGTCAGCATTTTAGCTGACTGCAGGGAAGAGAGACGTACAACTTTCAGGCGGCTCTGCAGCACAGCCGGATCACGTTAACTAAAAAAAAAACTTTCACTGAAATGGTCTTCTACATGTGCTTGGCTTGCAAGCACACATAGAAGACCGTTTTAGTGAAAGTTTTCTTTTTAGTTAACGAGATTGCGGCTCTGCTGCAGAGCCGCCTGACGATCTGTGACCGGATTTCCCTGAGTCAGCTAAAATGCTGACTACGGGGAAGGGGGAGGGCAACTTTAGAAGCGTTCATCTCTCAAACCATAAAGGTTTGAGAGATGACACTGGGGGCAAAACATTTCTTTTTACAAGGGTTTTAATATAGGGATTTGTAATACTGAAATATTACTATCCCTTTTAGGTGGAGGAGCACCACACACCTTTTAATGTGTGCAGTGATGTTTTGTTTGTTTGAAAATAATGCATGATCTATGTCTCTGTCTGTCACCATTACACTCTGCTGCAGCTCAGATGAAAAATCTCCTGCTTGTATATGCCTGAGTCATTAGTCAGTCAAAATTTTTATTTATTTAATTATTTTTTTTATTTTTTGTCCCTGTCTGTCAGTGTCAATGTTGATGTCACTATCTAGGTCTCTTTTTTTGCCCAATTGCCTCTAGTTAGCTATTGTGAAAATTATCTCTCTCCCAAGGACTGCAGTATTAGTTTTTACAGTATATTATTGTATAGAGCTATGTTAGCTCCAGAATCACCACCAACTTGCAATAAAAAATAAAAAACACAGCTACTGGTACAGCACCCACTACAGGTCAGTTTTTGTGGATGTTCGAGTGAGTGTATGTAAGTAACACAGTATGACAAGTTGTTCCCCTTGTCTTTATCTTGCCTTGAATGTATTTTGTATTTTTCTGCTTAGCATCTGTCATTCAGTAGAGTCTCAGCCAGGCACAGATAACTCAGGTGCTAGGAATTAGCTGTCTGGCTGTCTGTCACTCAGTCAATCATGTTGTGTTTTCATTGCCTCTTCTCCCTTCACACCCACACCCACAGAGCAACTTGCAGTAGCTGAGACCAAAACTCTTATCAAACAACTCCAGCTCACTCTTTGCCTTTCTGCCCAAACCAGACAGAATGTAAAATTCAGCAGTTTTCACTTTCTCACAGGCACAGACTGACAACATGTGGCACACTAAAACCTCTTTTATTCTAGCATGGTGAGAATACACAGGGAAAAATCTCTACATTGGGAAAATACATTTTAATAACTGATTTCCATTCAATGAAACTGGCACTTTGCATTTTTATGAGAATTTTCGAGTACAAGGGGAAGTGCAATTTTTTTGCATCTTTTTCTTTTGAGGCAAAAAGTTTCACCCATCCTAACTGGTGCGGAGCGAGGGTTATAATTCAGCAGCAAAGGAGTTAAACAGCTGAAAACAAACATGCATCCATCAAATTCAGCCCATGCCATATCAATCTTGTTGATCCAGAAGAAGATAAAAAAAACCCTATTGAAGCCATTCCCAATTAACCCTCTGAGTGCCAGCCATCTGTGAGGCATGTGCTTGGCCACATGTGGCTGAAGTTACTCCCCCTTCTCCCCCCTGACTCTTTTCTTTTTTAATTTATTATTATTCAGACCTTGTTGGAGGGGGCATCAAGGGGACTCCTCCTGATGCCGCCTCAGCTATCGATCTCCCAGTGTCTCCCCACTGCCCGCACTGATGATGGCTGGGACCGTGTCACATGCGGAGATGCCATGTGGAGCATGCTGGGGATTTCTTCCTCTGTTCAGAGGCCAGTGCAAGTTTAAAATTGGCGCCCAGACTGACGAAGAAAATCCCAGCATGCACCACTCTGCATCTCCTCATGTGACACGGTCCCAGCCATCATCAGTGTGGGCAGTGGCAAGACTGAGTAAAAAAGCAAGAAAAGAGCCAGACAAGCAGAGAAGAGAGGGAGCGAGCCAGAAGGAGAAGAGAAACAGGCAAGGGGGGAGAAAGGCACAAGGGGTGAAAAGAGAGGCACAAGGGTTGAAAAGAGGGGAAAAGAGAGGCACAGGGGGTGAAAAGAGAGGTGCAAGGGGTGAAAAGAGGGGAAGAGAGAGGCACAAGGGATGAAAAGAGGTGAAAAGAGAGGCACAAGGGGTGAAACGAGAGGCACAAGGGGTGAAAAGAGGGGAAAAAAGAGGCACAAGGGGTGTAAAAAGGCAAGGGGGGAGAAAGAGGTACAAGGGGTATAAAAAGGCAAGAGGGGAGAAAGGTACAAGGGGTGTAAAAAAAACACTACAGTTCTATGTGCTTTTAGGGGCAGGAGAGGGGTTAATATAATTAAGGATGTGGTGTGTTTTGGTGGGCGTGGTTTTGGTGTGCAAAGGGGGGGGCAGCATTTCATCCTTGGACCTAGGCAGCGCAATGTCTTGGGCCGGCCCTGCAGTCACAGGTCCCCCAAACAAGCTTTTTGAACCCCCCCTTGCCTGGTGTCACTTCCAGCTGCTATTCAAAGATACTCCACATTTGTTGCCTGACCTCCCTGCCTGGTTCCACTGGTAATCACGTATCCCCAAATATAGTCAGGCCAACAAACCTAGTTCTACTGGTATTCACGTATCCCCAAATATAGTCAGGCCAACAAACCTAGTTCCACTGGAGATCATGTATCCCCAAATATAGTCAGGTCAACAAACCTAGTTCCACTGGTAATCATGTATCCCCAAATATAGTCAGGCTAACAAACCTGGTTCCACTGCCCACCTGAAATTACAGATCCCCACCTACACTGTCTGACCTCCCCAGCCTGGCCCTACTGAACGCTATTAGTCACAGACCCCTGCATGCACACTCTGACCCTCTCAGCCTTATTTCACTGGTAATCATGGCATCTCACATATACTGCTTGCTCCCCCAGCCTTGATGACTTATAGCTATACTCCAGACAATAATAATAATATAATATGTCAACTAATTCCAATGGGGTACCTTTTCTCAGGCTGGCATTAGGTAATGTGAACACTAATAAATTCCATGGTGTTGAAAGATTTTACTATCTTTGAAGTGACTAAGTATAAAAAAAGTATGTGTTTTTTACTATAGCACTGTTTCTGGAATTAGTTGTCCACATTGACCTAGGAGTAAAAAAGCAAGTGAGCTCTCATTTGATGTAGGTAAATGTAATGGTTAAACACATTTTAGTGCAGGTCATTGAAAAAACAAAATGCCAGGTTCCATAGTTTTGAAAGATTTTAGTATATTTGAATTGTTTGGCTAGTCTCTTTTTATAACTCAGATCCTCCAATCCCTTTATCAGTTTTGTTGCACGTCTCTGCATTTTTTCCAGTTTAAAGGGATAGTAATGTCAGAAAAAAGTATTAACTATATGGAGGATACAATTAAAAGAGAGTACTTGCACTTATTTGAATCTCTCAAACCATTTTGGTTTGAGAGATATAGGAAAATAAAGTTCTCTGGTCCCTCCCCTTTCTGCTTGACGAGCTGTAAAGCTGTCAGAAGCAGATTCTAGTTCCTGGTTCAGACGGTGGCTCTTCAGCAGCGTCGACATAGCGATACCTAAAAATAAATACTTCATCGGAACGGTCTACAACGTGTGACTGGTATTCAAGCACACATTGTAGACCATTCTGATGAAGTATTTATCTTTAGATATCGTTATATTGGAGCTGATGAAGAGCCTTGTCTGGTCAAGCGACCAGAATCTGCTTCTGACAGCATTACAGCTCATCAAGCAGAAAGGGGAGGGACCAGAGAACTTTATTTTCCTATAGCTCTCAAACCATAACTGTTTGAGATATACGAATAAGTGCAAGTGCTCTCTTTTAATTGTATCTACCATATAGGTAATGCTTTTTCTCTGACATTACTATCCCTTTAATAATGTATTTTTTAAGAAATGGTGCCCAAAACCGTAGTCCACTTTCTAGATGAGGCCTTACCAAGGTTTTATAGAGAGGTAGAATGATATTAGCATCCTGTGCATCTATATACATTTTTATGCAGGATAATACCCTATTTGCTATCGCAGCAGCTGAATGACTCTGTACACTACTGTGAAATCTATCATCTATCGGTACTCCTAAATCTTTCTTTAATGAGGATGTTCCAAGTTGTTTCCAATTTAGCATGTTTGTTTCTACACCCCAAATGTATAACCTAACACTTATGTACATTAAATGTCATCTGCCACTGTTCTGCCCATTCACTCAGTTTATCTAAATCTTTCTGCAGAGAAAAAACATCCATCTCTCTATGTATTTCCTTCAACAGCTTGTAGTCCTCAGTAAAGATTGAGATACTACTTTCAATTCCCACCTCTAGATCATTAATAAGTATATTAAAAAGCATTGGGCCCAGTACTGAACCCTGTGGCACCCCAGTTACAACTTTAGACCAACTTGAAAAGGTTCCATTTGCAACAACTCTCTGCCATCTATCATTTAACAAGTTCTCTCCCCATGTACAGATACGATCTCCCAGACTGAAGCTTTTTCATTTATGCAGAAGCCTGTTATGAGGGACAGTATCAAAGGCTTTTACAGAATCCAATTATACTACATCAACAGCAGTTCCCTTGTCTAAAGTTACTACTTAACCTTTCGTAAAACGCAAGTAAATTAGTCTAACATGATCTATTCTTCATAAAGCCATGCTGGCTCATACCAATAATATTGTTTGTCTTCACATTGTTCTAAATACTGTCAGTTAGTAACCCTTCTAAAATCTTACCCACTATGGAAGTCAAGCTCACAATTCTATAATTTCCTGGTTTGAATCTAGCCCCATTTTTGAACAATGGTACTATATCAGCTTTCCTCCAATCACAGAACACTATGCCTGATGCAAGTGAATCAATAAATATTGGTATAATGGTCTTGCTATCAGTGGCGTCACCAGGGGGGGGCCAGAGGGGGCCATGGCCCCCCTACATTCTACTGTGCCCCCCCATGTGCCCCCCCTATTTTATTCACCTAGCAGTGGCTCCTGAATTAAATTTGCATTCAATGTGCCCTGCTGCAGGAGAAGAGAGAGCCTTAGTGTTCACACTACTCCAGGGGCATCACTAGAGGTGAGGCTGAAGCCTCGAGTGTTTCTGGAGGCAGCCCCGAAACTGCTGATTCTGCCCGTTTATGACTCCAAGGGCTGTGACCCCCTATACTTCCGGGTTGCACTAAGTCAATGTCAATGCAACCTGGAACTACCACTGGGGGCAGTGTGGTGCCCGTGAGTCACCTCCATGCTGTGTTACTAAGCAGGGGACAGCTTAGAGCACAGACGTCACCACTAGCTACAGTCTGAAATGCTGAATAAAAAGGTAAGGAGACAGGAGGGCAGTGGCAGGAGTAGTGGCATAAGTATAACTGGCATAAGCTGCAGGTTTGAGTGCTCAGAGAAGAGTGTAAGGAATTGGTCTACAATGCCTTGCACACCACTGTGGCACTCAGACTGTTAACTTACTGTGGCTTTGGTACAATAAATGCTTAACCATTAAACCATTTCAGTCAGAAAGCAAATCTAATAAATATTGTGCTGCTGTCAGTGAATTGCTCAGTATCTGGAAATCTTCATAAACTTATCTGCACCCTTTGCGTGCCAGAGTAGAGAGAGAGGGTCAGTGTGTGTGTGTTAGAGTATAAGTTCATTTGTGTAAGAGGGAGTATGAGTGGATGTGTTAGTCTTGTGTATATAAAAGTGTATTATGAGTGTATGACATAAAACAGTTCTACATTTGGTGCCCTGGGAATGTAGATATAAACCCACAAGTGCACAGGAATACATGCACATTTAAAGGGATAGTAATACTTGTATTAAACTTGAGGTCCAAGTCATCTTTATGTTTTTTTTAACACATATAGCGCTATATTAGAATTCTTACAGTTTTGTAGTTCAAGAGCTATTCAATCCAAAAGGATCCCCCTCCCGCCCCTTTCTCTGCGTCACATTGTCTCTCAGTCTGGTCTGGATCGAGGGCGGTGAGGGACAATCTTCAGTAAGCAAAAGGAAAATCATGCTTTCCTTTGTCAAGGGGACAGGGTTTTCCTTGTACTTACTGAGTGAAGATTGTCTCTCACTGCATCCGCCCGATCCCACGACCGGATTAAACATCTGATGGGAGGCGGCCAGAAGGGGCTGGAGGAGGATCCTTTCTGATTGAATAGCGCTAGAACTACAAAACTGTAAGTATTCAAATATAGCGCTATGTGTTACAAAAAAACATAAAGAAGGCTCAGACCTCAAGTTTAATACAAGTATTACTATCCCTTTAAGTACAGAGTGCAGTAGGAATCATAATTTGTGCCCTCCTTTCCTACCTTCCTCACCCACGTGGCCCTAGTACAGTGTGATACGTTGTGCCACACAGCCCTTTTTTTCTGTTCTGCGTATTCACTAATAGCATGCCCTACTGCTGCAGTCCAGATCCCCTTTTCCCACATCCCTCCCTTCACAACTTACTGTTCCAACATATTGTTCTGCTGTTTCCTCTATGCCTCACTCATCAATTCATTGTCATGTCTCCCTTTTATCATCTCTAAATCTTCTTCCTTCCCTCCCTTCAGCTTTTTCTACCCACCATCTCCAGCTTCTTCCACCCCTCCATTATTGTTATTATAAATTATTTATAGTAAACCAACAGATTCCATAACAACTCTTTATCCTCCACTCACCATCTTCTTCATTCCTCCCTCCTTCCATAGGTAAGTGCTTCTGTTACACACAGTAATTATATAGATACACCTGACTGCTGTGTGATGGACTCCTACCTAGGTAAGTGCTTCTGTTACACACAGTAATTATATAGATACACCTGACTGCTGTATGATGGACTCCTACCTAGGTAAGTGCTTTTCTTACACACATTAATTATATAGATACACCTGACTGCTGTGTGATGGACCCCTACCTAGGTAAGTGCTTCTGTTACACACAGTAATTATATAGATACACCTGACTGCTGTGTGATGGACTCCTACCTAGGTAAGTGCTTCTGTTACACACAGTAATTATATAGATACACCTGACTGCTGTATGATGGACTCCTACCTAGGTAAGTGCTTTTCTTACACACATTAATTATATAGATACACCTGACTGCTGTGTGATGGACCCCTACCTAGGTAAGTGCTTCTGTTACACGCAGTAATTATATAGATACACCTGACTGCTGTATGATGGACTCCTACTTAGGTAAGTGCTTCTGTTACACACAGTAATTATATAGATACGCCTGACCGCTGTGTGATGGACTCCTACCTAGGTAAGTGCTTCTGTTACACACAGTAATTATATATATACACCTGACTGCTGTATGATGGACCCCTACCTAGGTAAGTGCTTCTGTTACACACAGTAATTATAGATACACCTGACTGCTATATGATGGACTCCTACCTAGGTAAGTACTTCTGTTACACACAGTAATTATAGATACACTTGACTGCTATATGATGGACTCCTACCTAGGTAAGTGCTTCTGTTACACACAGTAATTATATAGATACACCTGACTGCTGTATGATGGACCCCTACCTAGGTAAGTGCTTCTGTTACACACAGTAATTATAGATACACCTGACTGCTATATGATGGACTCCTACCTAGGTAAGTACTTCTGTTACACACAGTAATTATAGATACACCTGACTGCTATATGATGGACTCCTACCTAGGTAAGTGCTTCTGTTACACACAGTAATTATAGATACACCTGACTGCTATATGATGGACTCCTACCTAGGTAAGTACTTCTGTTACACACAGTAATTATAGATACACCTGACTGCTATATGATGGACTCCTACCTAGGTAAGTGCTTCTGTTACACACAGTAATTATAGATACACCTGACTGCTATATGATGGACTCCTACCTAGGTAAGTGCTTCTGTTACACACAGTAATTATAGATACACCTGACTGCTGTGTGATGGACTCCTACCTAGGTAAGTGCTTCTGTTACACACAGTAATTATATAGCTACAGATGACTGATGTATGATGTACTCCTACCTAGATAAGTCCTCCTGTTAAACTCAGTAATTACATTGATATACCTGACTGCTGTATAACACAAAACTCTTTAAAAATTCAATAAACACCAGAATTATCTAGGGCCCCTATGCTTCTGACTAAAAGTGGAATAAGGCTGGGTGTACTTCTGTAACTGCCAGTGAACAGTGGAAAAGGCTGGGGTGCCAGACCATGTATGTGTGGTTCTGTAACTACCAGGAAACAGTGAACAAGTCTGAGGTGTCAGATAGAGTATGTGTACTTATGTACCTACCAGTGGATGGGGAATAAGACTGGGGTGTCAGACAGTGTATGTATAGTTCTGTAAATACCAGTAGATAGGCCAACAAGGATGGGGTGGCAGACAGCGTATGTGTGGTTTTGTGAATACCAGTAGAAAAAGGCTGGGGTGTCACACAGTGTATTTGTGGTTTTGTGACTACCAGTAGAACAAGGCTGGGATGTCAGACAGTGTATGTGTGGTTTTTTGACTACCAGTAGAACAAGGATGGAGTGGCAGTCTGTGTGTGTGCAGTACTGTGACTACCAGTAGAACAAGGATGGAGTGGCAGTCTGTGTGTGTGCAGTACTGTGACTACCAGTAGAACAAGGATGGAGTGGCAGTCTGTGTGTGTGCAGTACTGTGACTACCAGTAGAACAAGGCTGGGGTGTCAGACAGTGTATGTGTGGGTCTGTGACTACCAGTCGAATAAGGCTGGGGTGTCAGACAGTGTATGTGTGGGTCTGTGACTACCAGTGGAACAAGGCTGGGGTGTCACACAGCTTATGTGTAGATCTGTGACTACCAGTGGAACAAGGATGGAGTGGCAGATTGTGTATGTGTGGTTTTGTGACTACCAGTGGAACAAGGCTGGGGTGTCAGACAGTGTATGTGTGAGTCTGTGACTACCAGTCGAATAAGGCTGGGGTGTCAGACAGTGTATGTGTGGGTCTGTGACTACCAGTGGAACAAGGCTGGGGTGTCACACAGCTTATGTGTAGATCTGTGACTACCAGTGGAACAAGGATGGAGTGGCAGATTGTGTATGTGTGGTTTTGTGTCTACCAGTAGAGCAAGGCTGGAGTGGCAGACTGCGTGTGCAGTACTGTAACTACTAGTGGGCCCTTTATGTTCCAGCAGCATGGGGCCCTCTCAGAGTCTGCAGTGGGCCCCAGCATGTGTTATACCACTACCACTCACTTAGTGTTGCAGTTTGCTGCTCTGTGTGAAGATGGTACCATGCCATATGGTAAGGTCTGTCAAATTGTGGAATTCATTGCCGAGGGAGGTAGTTATGGCAGATACAATGGATACATTTAAGAGAAGATTATATACATTTCTTTCAAAAGGGAACATACAGAGTTATACTGTTTATCAGCAGGCTGATCAGGAAGGTCTGATAAAGACTAATTTAATTGGTAGCAGGAAAGCTATAAAATTCTCAGTTACTGAGGTATGAGGCGAAGGTTGAACTTGATGGACTTGTGTCTTTTTTCAACCTAATTTACTATGTTACTATATGTGACATCATATCCCCAGTTAAACATATTTATAATGTATGTACATATACGTACAATATAAATGTAAGTGTGTATGTATGCTCATGTGGTTGTCATCAGTGCTGTGGGCGGTGGGCGCACTGTTGAATTTTGCCATGGGCTCTAGCCTCAGTTGTTTTTGGAACCTAGGAATGCCCCTGCACTGCTCAGTGCCCGATTTGTGTGGCATGGCCTGCTGGTGGCCGGGCTGGCTTCATTGGCCTTAGCTGGTGACGTCAGACACAGCGTAACTTCAGAACACTGAGTCTGCACCCCAGCCACTAGAGGAGCCACAGCCACACCAGGAGGAGGACGTCGTGGATGGAGTGCAGGCCAGCGGCGGGGCACTGGGACAGCAGCCGCAGCAAGTTTTGAGCTTGAGCAAGCAAGCAGTGAGCAGTCACGGTGATGGGTGAGACCACCACAATCCGATGTCTCAGTTGTCTATTAAAAAAGTTACTTTGTGTTGCAATATGACATGGTTCAAATCACTTTTAAACACTGAGGACATGAGTATTAAGAATTTCATCAAACCTTTTATTTTTACACTAGCAGTATTGGCACAGCTGTGTGAATTTGTGCTGATGTGTGCAGGAGATCCTTTAGCAAACTGCTAAAGTGGTATCTTATGTTTTTTTAACCCTCTAAAAAAGAAACACACCAGCTGGAAAATAATATTGAGTAGCTCTGCATAGAATGCTTTGTGTGATGTGAATAAAGCAAAGCAACATTCTGCTTCTGGTCTATAATGCGCAGTGATCTGACTGCAGCATGACAATCTGCCCACAGGAACATTTACAGAGTAGAGAGTACTGTATAATCTACCTGCAGTTGAGGTGAGTGGAATACAGGTAGATAATACAGTACTCTCTACTCTGTAAATGTTCCTGTGGGCAGATTGTCATGCTGCAGTCAGATCACTGCGCATTATAGACCAGAAGCAGGATGTTGATTTGCTTTATTCACATAACACAAAGCATTCTATGCAGAGCTACTCAATATTATTTTCCAGCTAATGTGTTTCTTTTTTAGAGGGTTAAAAAACATAAGATACCACTTTAGCAGCTGGGATAGACTTGGTTGCATATTTCACAGAAGTTGCTGGAAATAGAGAAATCTGAATTCTGTAAATTTATGTTTTCCAAGTGTGTGTGTATGTGTGAGTGTGTGTATATATATATATATATATCTATATATATAAAAGAAGACTTTGTGCCTGCCAAAACACACCCAGGGGTGGTATTAAGGAGGAGTTACTGTTCCCATTGGGTGATTCAATCATGCAGGGAGTTGGCCCGCCCCCACTATGCAGCCCGCCCACCACTATCAAAGTCAGAAAAAAACAATATGGCCGCCACTTGCTCCTACACCACAGACAAACACACATGCCCCACTCACACACACAGACCACCACACACACATGCCCCACTCACACAGCACCACACACACATGCCCCACTTACACAGCACCAAACAGACATGCCCCCACACCAAACAGACATGCCCCCACTCACACACACACACAGCACCACATACACACACAAAGCCAGAAATACATATGGCTGATACACACACACAGTCACTCACCCTGACTCCCAGAGGCCTCAGCAGGACCTGTACTGCAGCACCAGAGGAACAAAATTGCACTCAAAGGGTTAAGGTAGGTCCTCATTGCTCAATTATTTCTTCACTGTCATCATTTGCCATGCAAGACACAGGACAGACAGCCATCAGATTCACACTTAACCCACTGACTGCCACAGGGTTGTGTATCAAGTTTTACCCCTCAGGGAGTGTGTTCAAACCCCTCACACTGTAAACTTGCATTTCTCTCCCACTTCTCCTCCTTCCCCAGCCTATTACTAACACTTTTCCATATTTATGTTAAGCCCCGCCCCCTACTCGCGATTAAGCCCCGCCCCCTTTTAACCCAGATTGCCCCATTGCTCTCTCCACATCAGCACCACATGAGGGACTCCACAAGTAAAAGTTCACAGGTATTACACACTCATGCCCCACTCACACAACACCAAACACCCATACACACACACAAAGCCAGAAAGAAAGATGGCTGACACACAGTCACTCACCTTGACCCCCAGTGGCCTCAGCAGGACCTGTAGTAAAGCCACTGAACGGTGCTGCATCACCAGGGGAACAAAATGGCACTCAAAGGGTTAAGGTAGGCCCTCTTTGCTGAATTACTTCTTCACTGTCACCATTTGCCATGCAAGACACAGGACAGACAGCCATCAGATTCACACTTAACCCACTGACTGCCACAGGGTTCTGTATCAAGTTTTACCCCTCATGGAGTGTGTTAAAACACCTCACACTGTAAACTTGCATTCTCCTCCCACTTCTCCTCCTTCCCCAGCCTATTACTAACACTTTTTCACATTTATGTTAAGCCCCGCCCCCTACTCGCGATTAAGCCCCACCCACTTTTAACCCAGCTTGCCCCATTTGTCTCTCCACATCAGCACCACATCAGTCCCCTCTACGGACTTCACAAGTCAGTGTTCCCAGGTATGAACACACTTCCCACTGCTATTTAACTCTGACATGCCTCTCTGTACCTTAACCCTTTGAGTGCCAGAGGGGTACACAACTCATGAGCACATGTGTTTCTGCTCATATATGTTGCGTGTCTGTGTGTGTACATCTCTGTTACATATGTGTGTCCATGTGTGCATCTCCAGTGTGTTTGTGTGTACATGTGTTTTGCATGTCTCTGCCGCTCACTGTGTGTATGTGCATACCTCCCAACATTTCACAGGGCCAAAGAGGGACACGTTAGTTTTAGGTGATATTATTGGGGGTGTGGCTGGTGGGCGGGGCATTAGTAAGAATTTTTCGGTTATTTCATGACCTATTACTGGCTATTTATATAACTGAATAAATGATTTAGTTCAAGACCAAAGTATTTAATTTGCACAGACTAATGTATAAACACATATACTGAAGTTTATTGCTTTATTGCTGTACAGCAAAGTAATACACACCACACAGTCAGGGCTGGTGCAAGGATTTTTGCCACCCTAGGCAAAACCTAATTTTGCCGCCCATTTCGCTCCGCCCCTTGTGTCCCACCCCTTTATACCCTGCCTACTTATACCCAACCTCTTTTCATGATTGTCCTCTCTCTGCCCCCTGAGCCACTCTGCCCCTGTTCTGGAGATGCCTGTAAGAGATGCCCCCCACCAGCTCCAACTTGCCCCTTATCAGCTTCACTTTGGCCCACCAGTTCCACTTTGCCCCTATCAACTCCAACTTGCCCCCATCAGCTCCAACGTGCCCCCACCAGCTCCATTTTGCCCCCTCAGCTTCACTTTGCCCCCTCAGCTCCAACTTACCCCCATCAGCTCCACTTTGCCCCCCATCCTCTCCAACTTACCCCCATCAGCTCCACTTTGCCCCCCATCCGCTCCAACTTGCCCCCACCAGCTCCACTATGCCCTCTCAGTTCCAACTTTCCACTATCAGCTCCACTATGCCCCCAGCAGCTCCAACTTGCCCCCATCCGCTCCAACTTGCCCCCCATCCGCTCCAACTTGCCCCACCAGCTCCACTTTGCCCCCCTCAGCTCCACTTGCCCCCCCTCAGCTCCAGCTTGCCCCCCCTCAGCTCCACTTTGACCCTCATCAGCTCCAACTTGCCCCCATCATCTCCAACTTGCCCCCACCAGCTCCACTATGCCCCCTCAGCTCCAGCTTTCCCCTAACAGCTCCAACTTGCCCCCATCATCTCCACTTTGCCCCACATCTGCTCCAACTTGCCCCCTCAGCTCCACTATGCCCCCTCAGCTCCAACTTGCCCCCCATCACATACCTGTATCTCCCGCGCAGTCTTCTCTTCAGTAATGGAGAGCGCGGCGGGAGATCATGACTCCCAGCGCGCTCTGCATTACTAAAGATCCGACCAGATGAGGGAGCGCTGTAGCAACACAGACCTGACTGTGTTGTGGTTCCTGGCATGGTGTGTGTGGGCGCACCTCTTCTCCGCTGCATGCCCGCGCCCCCAGTACGTGTGCGCCCTAGGCCGGCGCCTACCTCGCCTATAGGTGGAGCCGGCCCTGCACACAGTCTGACCTCCTAAAAAGAGGGACAACAGGGTGGGAAAGAGGGACAGAGGGATTTGGCCCTCAAAGAGGGACTGTCCCTCCTAAAGAGGGACACTTGGGATGTATGGTATGTGTCTGCCTGTATGCTGCATATGTCTGTGTTTATCAGTGTGTCTGCATTTCAAACACGTGCGCCCAATGGTCATAACATGACGGGCAACGCCGTCCCATGTTGCTAGTATATATATATATATATATATATACAGGGCTCAAAATTTACACTTGCCACTAGCCATTGGTGAGTGAAAATTTAGCCCTGGCGAGTAGAAATTTAGTCCTGGTGGGTACGTTATGGCTTGCAGTGGCGAGTAACTTTTCAGGTCTGGCTAGTAGCAAAGGACTTAAACTTATAAGCTATATATATATATATATATATATATATAAATAATGTTTTATAATTGCCCCCCTACTTTTGTCCCTGGCCCCCCATGTGCCCCCCCCTAAATATGAATGCTGGAGACGCCACTGCTTGCTATTACTGAACTAAGTTCCTTAAGTGCCTTTGGGTGTATACCATCATGTTCAGGTGCTTTATTCACCATAACATTTTCCAGTCTCTTTTGGACTTTGTCCTCAGTAAGCCATGTACATGATGGAGGAAATTCTGCAGTTTTGTCTGTTTGGCCATAGCCTGTCATAGTTGCTTCTTTTGTATATACAGAAGCAAAGAATGTGTTTACGTATCAGCCATAGCCTTTTCCTCACTTATCAATTCACCTGTCTCTGCCTTAAGAGAACCAATACCAACTTTGATCTTTTTGGTATTAATAAACTTGTAGAATTGTTTAGGAATTTTCACTCATTCAATGTATCCAAATCTTTCTACAGAGAAAAAAAATACCTTTACTGTACTCATTTCCTTGACTATTCTGGGGATTTGTCTGGTAGCCGTGAAGGTGTATGGAATGCATGCTGCAGGTAACCTCACTGAGAGGACATATAACAACACTGAGACATATGTAAGCAGCACTGGAGATGATATAATGGATGAAATATCCAAATACAGAGGGGAAAAGAGAAGACCAGAGGAAAGAGGCAATGACTAGTCCAGTAGACCCAGAAAGCATGGTCAGTAGTCCAAACCAGAGGTTCAGGGCAAGCAGCCAAGATGCAGGGTCAATATCCACAGTCAGAGAGTCAAGGCAGGCAGCTAAGATGCGGGGTCAATATCCAGATCCAGGTCAGGACAGGCAGATAACATGCATGGTCAATATGCAGAGTCAGAGGGTCAGAGAAGGCAGATAATATGCAGTGTCGATAACCAGAGCCAGAGGGTTGAAATCCAGGATAGACTGGTAGGAGGGAGCATGTGACAGATGTTTATCGGCTTGTCTTTTATAGGATTGCTATGCTGACTTTAGGAGACCCCAAAGTCTAGTATGACAGGCCTGAAGGGATTGGAGCCTGTGGGTTACAGCGGGTACAGTTGAATCCGGTGTCATATCAGGCAGGAGTTGCAAGTGATATCCGTAGGTCGCATAAAAGGGAGACACCCGGATGGAACAATGCACATGATTATTGTAGGCCAAGGGCAGCAATGTTAACCAATCATCTTGGAGATGGGTGATGTAGAAATTATTGCTCCAAGGTCTTACTGGTTTGCTCGGTCTGACGGTTGGATTGTGGATAATGGCCAGAGGATAAGTTGCGCTCAATTCATAGGGTCTTGCAAAAGAACCTAGAGGTAAACTGTGGTCCTCTATTAGTGGTTATCGAGATGGGTATGCCATGTAATCTAACTATCTTGTGGATAAAAAGAGCAGTGGTTTTGGCCGCCGAAGGAATCTTAGGTACTGGTATAAAGTGTGCCATCTTGGTGAGTCTGTCCACTGCAACCAGGATGGTGTTATGGTGATCAGAGACTGGTAAGTCTGAGATGAAGTCCAGAATCAAATCCCTCCAGGGAATGGAAGGTACAGGGAGCGTATCACGGTGCCCGTGATCCCCTGTCAGTCACACTGATGGTACCTGTGCATTGGTGCAGGTTGTTTGGCCCGCCCAGGATGTTCCTTTTTATACTGGACCTATGTCATCTATCTGGTGCCCTTTCGTGGTGTTCCTGAAGTTGAGCCCTCTTGCTGAGATACTGTGTTCCTGTGTACCGATTCGGCTCGTCTAACTATTCTCCGTTCCTGCTCTCTGATTGGATCCTGCGCTGGCTGACGTTCCTGCTCCGTTACCGACCTGGCTGTGGTTGACGTTCCTGCTCCGTTACCGACCTGGCTGTGGCTGACGTTCCTGCTCCGTTACCGACCTGGCTGTGGCTGACTTTCCGGCTCCGTGATTTACCTGGCTTGTTTGACGTTCCTGATCGAGAAGGTACTGGTTCCGGTTATCGCTCCCTGTTCCTCATCAGTTTCCTGAGTTCCAGTGTTTCCAGGTCGCCTGACGGCGACATTCTGAACTGTAGTAGTGGGGCTCCGTTCACTCACTTTGCTGTGGCCTTCGTTTACCGAGCTGTTGTAACCTTGCTGAGCTGCCTCTCCGTGGCCGTACCTGCCCGATTCCCTTACTGTGTGTGTGTTGCCTCCGTTATTGAGCCTAATACACTTGCCAAGATATATCATACTATCCGAGCCGTTTACACAGTCTGAGCTGCGCTTCGTACCTAGTCTGTCCATTACTCGAGCAGAGCAGTTTAGTCCCGGTACGTGGTGTACCGTGCTTGCACCTCCTGGTGTTGTGGCCTCCGTTTGCTCTCGCTGTATGGTACTGATACGGCACCGGATGGGTGGCTGGGCGCTAGTTATTGCTCGTGTGTAGTATCATTCATCGCACTCCGGTACAAGGCTCGTTGTTGCTGGTACAGTGTTACTCCTGTTGGCACCATGTGGGTGGCCTGGCTCTAATCTCCTTTGGCACACAACAGCATTCCAGTACGTATCAAGGGCTTGACAGGTTCCGTTTACCCGCTCTGATAGCGGCTCTTTCTATCACTCCTCCTGGAGTTTATCTCAGCTCTGGTTGCATTGTGCAGTCTCCTTGGGCGTCCTTTTGTAACAGCTATATGAGAGTGATTTGAGCAAGCCTACTACTGATCGAATATACTTTCAGAGACTTATTAGTTTAGCTGGGCGTTGTCAGCCTACCATCATTGTGATTGATCAGTGGGTTATTCCTTAACCCTTGTCCATCCTGTCATACAGTGCTATTCAGCATACATTGTACTAGCTACTGCTTGCTACCTGTCTGTCTATGCCATACCTGACCCCCAGGGGCGCTATTCCTGATTTTCATTTCAAATAAAACTGTGTTTTTACTTAAAACCTTGTCTGAGTGTCAGAAAACCGTAACAGTACGAAAGGGCCATGACCTCTGACGGTCATGGATGTGCACTGGAGGATGGATGCGCACGAGCAGCGCTTGGACCAGTTGGCACTGGCCATGCAAACCTTGCTAGAACGTACGGTACACCTTGATAAACCTAACCAAAATCCGGTGGTCCCCCCAGTTGTGACACCGGATCACGTTGCTGGGCAAATGGTTGCCGTTCCCAGAAGTTTAACCAACTAGAGATATTTCTAGAACTAACACCTCATGCTTTTCCGAACGACCGTAGCAAGGTGGGGTTCATGATATCTCTATTAACGGGTAAAACCCTGGCATGGGCTAGCCCACTATGGGAGAAGGCCAAACCATGTACATTAGACTTTGACAAATTTGTCAAGCAGTTTCGGAGAGTATTCGAGCTGCCTGGGAGAACCTCCTCTGCTGCCAAAAGATTAATGGAGATTCAGATGGGCGAACACACCGCAGGCGATTACGCCATAGAATTTCGGATACTGGCAGCAGAGGTAGGGTGGAATAATGAGGCTCTTGTGGCAGCTTTTTCCCAGGGATTATCAGACGCTATTAAAGATGAAATTGTGGCCAGAGAGGTACCTACCGATTTGGATGATTACATAGATTTTGTATTGCTCATTGATACACGCATACAAGAAAGGCGCTTGGCTAAAAGGGCAAGATCCAGAGTCCATGGGCACGATGGCCCTTTAAACCCACCCTCGCCTCCCAATCCTCCTGATCGATTTAACGAACTGGGGGAACCCATGCAACTCGGGTTCACCAGGCTGTCTAAGGAGGAGCGGGCACACCGCAGAAGGCAGGGCTTATGCTTATATTGTGGCAAAAATGGGCAAATACTACGTAATTGTCCGGTACGGCCGGGAAACGCACGCACCTAGGGTACCTTGGGGGACAGGCCCTAGGTGGTGTACAATCGTCCCCAGATCCCTGTTCCAACAAACCCATCATTCCGGTGTGCTTCCCTGTAGGCGATCAAGCGGTTGAGGCACTAGCATTAATAGATTCTGGCGCTGCAGGCTATTTTATGGACATTTGCTGAGACGCACAGTATTCCGCTGTCCAAAAAAGATACACCTTTAGCCATTGAAGCCATTGATGGCAGACCGCTAGAACCCGCATTCATCACCATGGAAACTACACCTATCTCTATGACTATTGGGGCTCTCCACGAGGAGAGGGTCTGTTTTCAGATTATACATTCACCCCATCACGCGGTCATATTGGGGTTCCCTTGGTTATTTTTACACAACCCCCAGTTTGACTGGCAAAGATGCGAGGTCAAGTCGTGGTCTGAATGCTGTTCTGGGCATTGTTTGTCTCATCCAGTTAAGATTTTATGTACCTCTCCCTCCGTGCCAGCTGAATACAGCAGATTCAGTGACGTATTCAGTAAGGGAGAGGCTAGCGCATTGCCACAGCATAGGCCGTATGATTGCGCTATTGATTTGCCCCCGGGAGTGGTGCCACCGAGGGGCAGGACATACCCATTGTCCTGTGAGGAGAATCAGGCCATGGAGGAATACATTGAGGATGCCCTCACTCGAGGGATAATTCGTAAATCTTCATCTCCGGCAGGTGCAGGATTTTTTTTTGTAAAAAAGAAAAGTGGCGAGTTACGACCCTGTATTGATTATCGAGGACTTAATAAGTTGATGCCTAAAAACGCATATCCAATTCCACTCATTACAGAGCTGTTTGACAGGTTGAAAGGCTCATCTATATTTACTAAACTCGATTTACGTGCCGCGTACAACCTGATACGGATAAGGGCGGGGATGAGTGGAAAACGGCATTCAATACTAGGTCGGGTCACTATGAATATTTAGTCATGCCATTCGGCTTATGTAATGCACCTGCCGTGTTTCAAGAGTTTATCAATGATATCCTCCGTGACTTATTACAGTCCTGTGTTGTCGTTTACCTCGATGATATATTGATTCACTCTGCCAACTTAACCCAACACATTCTGGATGTGTCTGAAGTCCTGCTACGGTTACGCAAGAACAAATTGTTCTGCAAATTGGAGAAATGCGAATTTCATTGTTCCAAAGTACCCTTTCTGGGATTCGTCATTTCTATTGATGGCATTGCCATGGATGAGGGTAAATTGGCAGCAGTCCTACAATGGCCACGACCTAAAGGGTTGAAAGCAATACAAAGGTTTTTGGGTTTTGCCAATTATTATAGAAAATTCATTCAGAATTTTTCCACCATTGTTAAACCCCTCTCTGACCTCACGCATAAGGGAGCTAATCCCTCTCAATGGTCTGATGCAGCTGAAAGGGCCTTCGATACTCTCAAATCTGCATTCGCCTCCGCTCCTATACTTTCCCACCCTAACCCCTCCCTGCCATTTACGTTGGAGGTCGATGCCTCTGAGGTTGGGGTAGGGGCAGTTCTCTCTCAACGTCCCAAAGAAGGGTGCAACCTGAGACCATGCGGGTTCTTTTCTAAGAAATTATCCAGTGCCCAAAGCCATTACGAAATTGGTGACAGGGAATTGTTGGCTATAATTTTGGCACTGAAAGAATGGCAACATTTATTAGAGGGCACAAGAACCCCAGTACTAATTCTTACGGACCACAAAAACTTGATTTACCTTTCAAAGGCTAAAAGGTTGTCATCTTGCCAGGCTAGGTGGGCACTGTTTTTGTCAAGGTTTAACTTTATAGTGTCCTACTTGCCTGGATCTAAAAACGTGAGAGCTGATGCCCTTTCCAGGCAATTTTGCACAGACATTGAGAGGGATGAAACCCCGGTTCCTATTATTCAGCCTGACAGAATTCTGGCCACGATACGTACCAGTATCACTTCGCCATTGGGGGAACAAATATTGGCTTCCCAGACTAGGGCACCTCCGGAAACCCCAGTTGGCAAGTGTTTTGTGGATGAGCCTTTCCGTGTCCAATTACTTGAGACCTATCACTCCTCGAAGGCAGCTGGGCATATTGGCAGAGATCAGCTGGTATGGTCTCTGTCAAAAATGTTTTGGTGGCCTTCTCTAAGAGCTGACTGAGCGGCATTTACGTCTGCTTGTGCCACATGTGCCCGTACTAAGTCTCCCAGACATCTCCCAGTGGGCTTGCTCCAACCAGTACCTAATGGCGAACGCCCATCGTCTCACATCTCCATTGACTTTCTGGGAGAACTGCCATCATCCAAGGGCTATACCTTTATTCTAATGGTGGTGGATAGGTTCTCTAAGATGGCCCATTTCGTGCCCCTCTCTGGTCTTCCTTCGGCCCAGGAATTGGCAACAGTTTTTGCCAAAGAGGTATTTCGCTTGCACGGGGTTCCCAGAGTAATAGTATCAGACCGAGGGAGTCAATTCGTGTCGAGATTCTGGAGGGCATTCTGTAGCCAAATGGGCATACAATTGTCCTTTTCCTCCGCCTACCATCCCCAGACCAACGGGGCCGCTGAGCGTGCCAATCAGGGACTGGAGCAGTTTGTGCGTTGCTTTGTGACTGATCATCATGACAATTGGGCCGACCTGTTGCCGTGGGCAGAGTTCGCCAGGAACTGTGCGGTCAATTCATCGTCTGGGAGCTCCCCATTTCTAGTCAACTATGGGTTCCAGCCTTGTCTGCTCCCAGACTCATTTCAGTCACAACAGATTCCGGCTCTGGATGAGCACATTGAGCAACTCCACTCCACATGGGCACAGGTGCAAAGGTCCCTCAGCCAGTCCTTCCAGCGACAACAGCGGCATGCTAATCGCAGACGGTTGCCAGCGGTCTCATTTCAGGTTGGGGACAGAGTATGGCTCTCCTCCAGGAATCTTAATTTGCAAGTACCATCCAATAAATTGGCTCCCCGGTTCATTGGTCCGTTTAAAATTATCACTAAGGTTAACCCCGTGGCATACGCACTGGAACTTCCTGCTTCTATGCGCATTCACAATGTGTTCCATGTGTCACTACTGAAACCCTTGGTTTGCAACCGCTATACTACCACTCCGGTGGTTCCTGGGCCGGTGGATGTTCAAGGCCAAGAGGAATACGAAGTACAGAGTATTATTGACTCCAGGAGATTTAGAGGCAAATTGCAATATTTGGTCCACTGGAGAGGCTACGGGCCTGAGGAACATTCATGGGTGGACCAAAAGGACCTACATGCTCCACGTTTATTGCACAATTTTCACTCTAAATATCCGCACAAACCCAAACCAGCAGGCAGGAGAGGGGGTCTTTGAGAGGGGGGTACTATCACGGTGCCCGTGATCCCCTGTCAGTCACACTGATGGTACCTGTGCATTGGTGCAGGTTGTTTGGCCCGCCCAGGATGTTCCTTTTTATACTGGGCCTATGTCATCTATCTGGTGACCTTTCGTGGTGTTCCTGAAGTTGAGCCCCCTTGCTGAGATACTGTGTTCCTGTGTACCGATTCGGCTCATCTGACTATTCTCCGTTCCTGCTCTCTGATTGGATCCTGCGCTGGCTGACATTCCTGCTCCGTTACCGACCTGGCTGTGGCTGACGTTCCTGCTCCGTTACCGACCTGGCTGTGGCTGACGTTCCTGCTCCGTTACCGACCTGGCTGTGGCTGACGTTCCTGCTCCGTTACCGACCTGGCTGTGGCTGACTTTCCGGCTCCATGATTTACCCGGCTTGTTTGACGTTCCTGATCGAGAGGGTCCTGGTTCCGGTTATCGCTCCCTGTTCCTCATCAGTTTCCTGAGTTCCAGTGTTTCCAGGTCACCTGACGGCGACATTCTGAACTGTAGTAGTGGAGCTCCGTTCATTCACTCTCATTGGCGCTTTGCTGTGGCCTTCGTTTACCGAGCTGTTGTAACCTTGCTGAGCTGCCTCTCCGTGGCCGTACCTGCCCGATTCCCTTACTGTGTGTGTGTGTTGCCTCCGTTATTGAGACTAATACACTTGCCAAGATATATCATACTATCCGAGCCGTTTACACAGTCTGAGCTGCGCTTCGTACCTAGTCTGTCCATTACTCGAGCAGAGCAGTTTAGTCCCGGTACGTGGTGTACCGTGCTTGCACCTCCTGGTGTTGTGGCCTTCGTTTGCTCTCACTGTATGGTACTGATACGGCACCGGACGGGTGTCTGGGCGCTAGTCATTGCTCGTGTGTAGTATCATTCATCGCACTCCGGTGCGAGGCTCGTTGTTGCTGGTACAGTGTTACTCCTGTAGGCACCATGTGGGTGGCCTGGCTCTAATCTCCTTTGGCACACAACAGTATTCCAGTACGTATCAAGGGCTTGACAGGTTCCGTTTACCCGCTCTGATAGCGGCTCTTTCTATCACTCCTCCTGGAGTTTATCTCAGCTCTGGTTGCATTGTGCAGTCTCCTTGGGCGTCCTTTTGTAACAGCTATATGAGAGTGATTTGAGCAAGCCTACTACTGATCAAATATACTTTCAGAGACTTATTAGTTTAGCTGGGCATTGTCAGCCTACCATCATTGTGACTGATCAGTGGGTTATTCCTTAACCCTTGTCCATCCTGTCATACAGTGCTATTCAGCATACATTGTACTAGCTACTGCTTGCTACCTGTCTGTCTATGCCATACCTGGCCCCCAGGGGCGCTATTCCTGATTTTCATTTCAAATAAAACTGTGTTTTTACTTAAAACCTTGTCTGAGTGTCAGAAAACCGTAACAGAGCGGTTGTCAAGCTTTGTAAGAACACTCAGACAAGTTAGTAAGGTAAAATCAGCTTTATTAAGAATAATAAAGTGCACAAGGTCACCCTTCACAGGTCCAGATCCAGACAGTACCGTGGCACTTCCCAAATCTGACACAGGTCAAGGTGCAGGAGAATAGCAAAACAAAACAGTAATACAGCAGGCTGGATCAGACGTCAGGAACCAGGAACAGAACCTCAGCGGTACCAAACCTAGGAAGCTACCCAACTAGCGAGACGGTAGGTGACTGCAGGGCAGAATCCCTAGAAGGCTAGGGATAGAATGGCAGCAAGCCGGGACACTGGAGAGTGACCTGCCCTAGAAAACTAGGGGTAACGGAGGAATGGAAATGATCACCAGAATTGCCCAAATCTCAGAGGACTAGATAGAAGGAGGCTACAATACTGGACACAGAAAGTGACCAGATCCCTAGCAAGCTAGGGTAACCGAGGCAACACTGACGGGCACTGGCAAGGCACTTGTCCCAGGAGACTAGGGTAACCGGAGGCAACACTGACAGGCACTGGCAAGGCACTAGTCAGCAACAGATCGGGTAGTAGCCACAGCCAGGATCGGTACACAGAGTGATAGTCAGCCAGTTCTAGTCAGCAACGGATCGGGTAGTCAGCCACAGCCAGGATCGGTACACAGAGCGGTAGTCAGCCAGTCCTAGTCAGCAATGAATCGGGTAGTCAACCACAGCCAGGATCGGAACACAGAGTGATAGCCAGTCCTAGTCAGCAACGGATCGGGTAGTCAGACACAGCCAGGATCAGTACACAGAGCAGTAGTCAGCCAGTCCTAGTCAGCAACGAATCGGGTAGTCAGTCACAGCCAGGATCGGTACACAGAGTGGTAGTCAGCCAGTCCTAGTCAGCAAATGAATCACAGAGCAGAAGACACAGAAGCAAGGTCAGGCAAAACCGGGTCATACATGGAGCAGGAACCAACAGCAGTATAAACGCCAGGTACAGGAACACCACGAAAGGGCACCAAAGTAATGACAGGACTGAGGTTAAAAAGGCTAATGCTGGGTGGGGCAGAACCCAGCGGCCAATAAGAGCCCAGCAGGAATAGAACAGGAAGTAGCAGTGTCGCTGGCAAAGAAGATCACGGGCACAGTGATAGCGGTTGTAGTAAGCCTGCAATTCTGCTGTGACAGTCTTTTGCCCGGGCTCAGGTGTCACAAATCGTGACATAATCCCGAACATCTCTAGACAGAGTAGGCCACCAGAACTGATGTTGAACTAGATCTGTGGTTTTATGGATGCCTCCATGACCTGCCAAAGGCAGATCATGAAACATATGAATTACCCTGTTTTGTAGGGTTGGAGGAACAAAGGTACGCTGGTGGAATAGCAAGTAACCATCCTTGGAGCTTAAGGAGTAGCATTGCATTAAGACAGGTTCATGGCTGGTATGTTGTGGGATGCCCTCTTTGATCAGTCCTACCATGAGCAGAAACTGGGTTGTAGAATGGTATCGGTAGAAGAAGAAGGTATGGTCAACGATGGGTTCTTCCTGGATAATGCATCTGCTTTGCCGTTCTTTGGTCCTGGGTGATGTGTAATATACAGTAGGAAGCGTGTAAAGAATAGGCCCAATGTGCTTGGCGAGGACACAGCTTCCGTGAAGCTCAGAGATACTGTAGATTGAGATGATCCGTGAATATAACCGTGGGCTGAAGGGTTCCTTCCAGCAACTGGTACCATTCTTCTAGAGCACATTTAATTGCCAGAAGTTCATAATCCCCCACATTATAGTTGGCCTCAGCAGGTGTCAGGCGTTGAGAAAAGAAGGCTATAGGTTGAAGAAGATCTTCAGGTCCTGTTCGCTGGTTCGTTCGTCCAGGTTATTTTAATCTCACAATAATTTCACCAACAATGTTGTAGTAAAAAAATCTGAGTTTTCCTTAATAGTGAAAGAATGGTGAATGTTGGGAAGTGAGGATGCTGGAATGTTAATCAAAAACAATGATGGATGAAGTAAGCATACCTCCCATTTCAAATGGACAGAGAGGGACACTTTTGGTTTAGGTGGTGCAGCTGGGGTGTGGCTGGTGGGCAGTGCATTACCAAGAATTTTTAGGTTACTTTATGACCTATTTTCACCTCTTTGTGTAAATGAATAAATTATTTAGAGCAAGATCAAGTATTGTATTTGTACAGTTTGAGTTATAAACACATGTGCTGGAGTTTAACCCCTTAATGATGTATGATGTGCCAGGACCAGCACACTGGTCTGGACATTAAGGAGCAGTGAAAGTCCTGGAATATCACGGAATTCTGTGATGGCTTTAAAAAAAAGTGCTGTGGTCCTCAATGGCCGTCCAACCCATGATCAAGCAGTCATTAAGGGGTTAAACAAACATTAATGTGAGTTTTATTGCTGTGGAGCAATGTGATATATTTATAAACATACCACAATGTCTGATCTACTTAAAAGAAGGAGACCAGGGTTTAAAAGAGGGAAATAGTGTCAGAATTTAGGTCTCAAAGAGAGACTGATCCTCCTAAAGAGTGATGCTTAGGAGGTATGAGTAAGTGAAACTGCAAAGGTAAGTATATCCTCTGCAAGGCTCTGGCAAAGTAATATGCTAGCCAAGTGAAAGAATGCATGGAAAGACTCATGTGAAATCATCTAGCCTGTCATGTACTACTTTACGGAGCCATGCTTATGTTATAGAACAGTTCATCATCAATGGCAGTGATTGACACTAAAGTGACGGTCACCTTCTAACACCAAAACAAATCACAGGCCAATGAAGCAGCACAAATCAAGCTCATACACAAGGTTTTAATAGGAAAGCAGCTGAAGAAAACCAGTACCTGTCTAGATTATGAGAAACATTTTGCTCTATTAGACAGAAGTACTAAGAAGCCTGAAGGGTTCAAATACATGTTAGATAAAGCTGTGGACCACATGACCAGGTAAAAATTAAATCTACTCCCAAAATTAATAAAATCAAAGCATTTAGAAAACAAATAGTAAAAGCATGATTGAGCTCTCCATACCAAGCACAATATAACTTTGTCAATAAACAATTGCATAAATGCAAATATCAGTCAATAGTAAAAAAACAAGATTTTAATAGGAAGCTATGTGGAAAAATGACCCAAAATGATAAAAGACAGTATATTAAGATTTTGCACCATTATGAATGTTAATGTTTGCATTCCATGTGTTTAGAAGCCATCTAGTGGTTATTTAAATAATTACATCCCAAGATGACAATCATATTGTGCTGGTCTAAATTGTAGATATTTTGGTTCAAACTCAGAATATAAATTTAAAGTGATATAAAACAGAACTCTCAGGATTGGAAAAAAGTTATATTGAATATTGAGTCTTAAAATACATAAATAAACAGACAAACCCATGTTTATCAGTTGACAAATTCCTGTTCTATTTCTATTGCCACCTTTTACTAAAGGGCAAAAATATTCCTGTGAAAATTGCAGAAACTATTCATGCCGTATCAGGAGAAAATAATTAAAAAATAGTTTTAGTTTTCATATTTTTATGCATGAAAATTCTATATTTTATATCTGAAAATGGAGCAAAAAAGAAAATGTCTCCGGGGCTAACGCTGATTTCTAATTTATCTTAGGTGCAAGTGGAAACACGTGTATTTATCTGCAAGAATGTATCACATTTTTAGTAAATTCTGAGAAAAATTAGAGACAAAAAATGGCACAAGACACATATACATAGAGTAAAAATGGAGCAATTATTGGGCAAACCATTTTCACCCTAAGGTTAAAATAAAAATCCCCAAGGATCCAGCTGACTTTAATGTAACTTTTAACCACTTGAATGCTAGAGAGGACTCCAATACATTACACTCAAGCTATAATTGTACTATGATTATCATTATCCTTAGCCAGAAAACCCAACAACAGCTGGAGAGCATCAAGTTGGCTCTCTATCACTCTTGCCTGTCTCACATGAACTGTGGGGAGATTCACTAAGCAGTGATAAACAAGTGATAAAGAACTGATAAAGCAGAGATGACTTCTCCAGTTTATCACTTCTCCAGTTCCTATGTTAGTCTAATGGGCTTATTCACTAAGATCTCCAAAGCTGAAGAAATCTTAGTGCATACACTCAATAGAATAACATAGGAATTGGAGAAGTGATAAACTAAAGAAGTCATTTCCACTTTATCACCTCTTTATCACCTCTTTATCACTGCTTAGTGAATGCCCCCCTCCCCCGGTTTATCGGACCGGATGCCTCACTAGCAGGTTACACATAGTGGTTTTCCCTTACAGCACCTACCTTTTCCTTTCTTTAACCCCATCCCGACAATTGACTTACCAGGTATGTCCCGCAAAAACTGTCACTTAGTGACAGAGGACGTACCTGGTAAGTCCCAGAAATCCGGGTCTCTGTGCGGCTGCACCCCATTCGGGGACTCTGGAATCATTTCATCAAAAAAAAAAAAAAATGTTAGCCAGGCATTAAGGTGACAGCCGCTTACGCATGCGGCTGTCACTAAGGGGTTAATAAAGGATAGGAACCATACTTTGATTCCTGCAATGAATGGGGCAATTAATGGGTGAATTGTGTAACCTGGGAATACTGTATTGAACTTCAGATGGGTGTGTTATAATCCAGGCTTTGATGCTCTGTTTTCACTCTCAGATTAATTGTATAGGTGTATTTCCAAGTAATTCCTGTGGAATTACCCATAACACTGCAGTCATTTACCCATTCATTCTGCAGATACTTTGGGCACCTGTAAGTTTTGCAATGTCACACAAACAATATATTAACTCAATCTTAGAGAACAGGCAGTTCTTAGGAATGTTTCACAGAGTGGTGACATTGGTACTGCATTGCTGTATTGGCAATGTCAGCAATACAGAAAGGTAACATGATGGAATACGGTGCCTTTCACATGGCTAGCTATTGCCTTGTTTGAAGGCACCAAACTCCAGCATTCTGCAGCTTACTGTGATCATGCAGGTATTAGAATTATTCATAGTAACACAATTTGTTTCATCCAAATTATTTGTGTAACATTTTTTAAACATTCAATGAAAATTAACTTTATTTACACTGGGTTAACAAGAATTTCGTTGAAGTATTTGTTTCCGGATTAAATTAGTTTAGTACTATTTTCAATGGGGAAAGCCATTGGTGCCTTCTCTGGACTGACATTTGAACAAGATTCATTCAAATAAATAACATAAAACTTAGCCATCCATTCCATCGGGGTTTCCATCAGGATACATGAACAAATAATAAAAATATATATAAAGGCTTGCATTTTTATTTGAATTAATTTATTATAGAAAAGTATATTTAGTGAAGATGTACTGACGGCTATCTACCAAAGGAAACCCCCCCCCACCCCCCCCAATAAAAAGCATCTGTGACTGTGTTAGAAAGGCAATATGGGCTTCAGGAGGAGATTGAGGAGACGAGAGTTGGAATTGCAGTACCACTATCAGCAGGATGTGTGACTGTGTTATAAGCACAGTATGTGCTTCAGGAGGTGATAGAGGAAACGGGGGTTAGCATCGCAGTAACACCAGCAGCAGTAGCACCAGCATTAGACCAATCTGGATAGACACATACAGCAGTATGGCCAACAGAGGTCTATTTACTGAAGAAGTAATGGTTGTGTCAGTCTAACAACAAAAATCCCACCCTCAAAACAAATGTGAACTGATCTTGGAGCATATGGAAGAAGCAGCAACATCTCTGATTGCGTTACAAGTTACAAATAAGATAAAGATATAGGCGATCCTACCTCAGTCCATCAAATATAATGTAAATGTAAAAAGTCTTAATAAATGAATCTTTAAATAATTAAAACGGAACTCCCAGGATGCTGCTTTTGATCGTGGCGTCCTCAGCGTCACATCAGCGTTCAAATATGCATGTAGAAAAAAAGAACAAAGCACAAATGCTAAGAGTAATCTGCATTAATATCCTATGTGATAATTCGCTAGGATGTTTGTCAAAAGCCGAAATGCACAGTAGAAACTGTGCACGATGCAGTCATGCACAGTAGAGACTGCCCGCGCTGCAGTCATGTGCAGTACAGGCTGTTCAAATGCGCCGCTGCTGACACGGAGCGGGGAGCTCTGAATTTGGACAGGAGTCCTCTCTGCGCACCTTCCTGGGACCAAGTGGTTCCAAGAAGATGTGCAGAGAGGACTACGGTCCAAATTCGGAGAACTCTGGTCCATATTAGATGCCGTGTGTTTGGGCACTATGTACTGCGCATGACTGCAACGTGGGCAGTGAGCAGAGAGGCTCCGGGCACCACCTGAGGCTGCTGGGTGGCATTGTGGCCTGTGTACCCAGGCTTTTAAACTAGTATAAACATAAATGAATTCCCCCCGCTGCACCTAGTGCACTCACAAGATGAATTCTTGTAACACTGCCCAAAACAGATATGATCTCAGGATGTTCCCCTGTATCACTCTTCTCCTATCCGTGTCAGAACAGTGTTGCACATTTGTGGCTTACCAGAGATCGGATTACCTCTTCTCAATGGACCAGGGACTGCTGCACTTGCCGGTCTTTTCCTTCAGGTCAAATGAGGACGCGTCAATTTCATATACGTCCTCCGCTACACTGAGCCTACACTGAGCGTGCAGAAGATCTGAATATGCTCACTCAACGATGGCAGTAGTGGAAAGGGAATGGAAAGAGGCATGTTAGAGTCGAGCCAATTAGCGGATTCACATAGACCGGGAAAAAGTCAGGCAACATCTCTGACTGCGTTACAAGTTATGGGCTTCAGGAGGTAATGAGCAGGCAAGAGATATCACTTCAGGACCATCAGCAGCAGCAGCTGTAATTGTGTTACAAGCACAGTGTGGGCTTCGGGAGATAATAGTGGAGAGAGACTACGTTGACATGCAGCACCACAAGCAGCCACAGCAGCATTAGACCAATCTGGATAAATACAGTAGTATGTCTTAAAAAAGTATTTTTACTGAGGAAGTGTCATCTCTGACTTTGTTACAAGCAAACTATAGGCTTCAGGTGGTGATGGAGTAGACAAGAGTTGGCACTGCAGCAGCTGCAGCATTAGACCATTATGGACAGACACACACACACAACAGCAGCATGGTATATGGCCTAGCAATATCTGTCACAATCTGTCACACTAATACAGTGGGGCAAAAAAAGTATTTAGTCAGCCACCAATTGTGCAAGTTCTCCCACTTAAAAAGATGAGAGAGGCCTGTAATTTTCATCATAGGTACACTTCAACTATGAGAGACAGAATGGGGGGAAAGAATACAGGAAATCACATTGTAGGATTTCTAATGAATTCATTGGTAAATTCTGCGGTAAAATAAGTATTTGGTCACCTACAAACATGCAAGATTTCTGGCTCTCCCAGACCTGTAACTTCTTCTTTAAGAGTCACCTCTGTCCTCCACTCATTACCTGTATTAATGGCACCTGTTTGAACTTGTTATCAGTATAAAAGACACCTGTCCACAACCTCAAACAGTCACACTCCAAACTCCACTATGGCCAAGACCAAAGAGCTGTTGAAGGACACCAGAAACAAAATTGTAGACCTGCACCAGGCTGGGAAGACTGAATCTGCAATAGGCAAGCAGCTTGGTGTGAAGAAATCAATTGTGGGAGCAATTATTCGAAAATGGAAGACATACAAGACCACTGATAATCTCACTCGATCTGGGGCTCCATGCAAGATCTCACCCCGTGGTGTCAAAATGATCACAAGAACGGTGAGCAGAAATCCCAGAACCACACGGGGGGACCTAGTGAATGACCTGCAGAGAGCTGGGACCAAAGTAACAAAGGCTACCATCAGTAACACACTACGCCACCAGAGACTCAAATCATGCAGTGCCAGACGTAAGCCAGTACATGTCCGGGCCTGTCTGAAGTTTGCTAGAGAGCATTTGGATGATCCAGAAGAGGACTGGGCGAATGTCATATGGTCAGATGAAACCAAAGTAGAACTTTTTGGTAAAAACTCAACTCGTCGTGTTTGGAGGAGAAGGAATGCTGAGTTGCATCCAAAGAACACCATACCTACGTTGAAGCATGGGGGTGGAAACATCATGCTTTGGGGCAGTTTTTCTGCAAAGGGACCAGGACGACTGATCAATGTAAAGGAAAGAATGAATGGGGCCATGTATTGTGAGATTTTGAGTGAAAACCTCCTTCCATCAGCAAGGGCATTGAAGATGAAACGTGGCTGGGTCTTCCAGCATGACAATGATCCCAAACACTCCGCCCGGGCAACGAAGGAGTGGCTTCGTAAGAAGCATTTCAAGATCCTGGAGTGGCCTAGCCAGTCTCCAGATCTCAACCCCATAGAAAACCTTTGGAGGTAGTAGAAAGTCCGTGCTGCCCAGCGACAGCCCCAAAACATCACTGCTCTAGAGGAGATCTGCATGGAGGAATGGTCCAAAATACCAGCAACAGTGTGTGAAAACCTTGTGAAGACTTACAGAAAACGTTTGACCTCTGTCATTGCCAACAAAGGGCATATAGCAAAGTATTGATATGAACTTTTGTTATTGACCAAATACTTATTTTCCACCATAATTTGCAAATAAATTCTTTAAAAATCAGACAATGTGATTTCCTATATTCTTTCCCCCCATTCTGTCTCTCATAGTTGAAGTGTACCTATGATGAAAATTACAGGCCTCTCTCATCTTTTTAAGTGGGAGAACTTGCACAATTGGTGGCTGACTAAATACTTTTTTGCCCCACTGTATCTTGATGAATGATGATTAGGTGAAAGGGAGAATCACCTCACTCAGCCTGAAAACATAGAACTGAGTGTCCATGCTTGGGAAGATTGACCTTTAAGAAGGTTACCTTCTCTACCAGGTGTAGGAAGAACTGTGAGCTCTAAGGGTTGAGTATGTTGCCCATCACTGAGAAAACCCTGTTGCTTTGGCTACTGGTGGGTGGGTTTGAAATCAGCTTATGGGACACAAAGGAGAGGGCTAAACAGATAACAGCTTTAGGGTCCCATCCCAGTAGCTTCGGGTGTCAGCAGTAGAAGGTGGTGGAACTTTGTTGAGTTAGGCATTAACCATGTCAGAGGAGCTACTCTCACTTTGGGGTGCTTCGTTTGCACCCACCAATGAATCAAGGTCCTCAGCCCAAAAGATGCTGATCAGGTCGATCTACTGTTCCTGCCACTGCTATGGTGCTTGGGTGTGAGGTTGAGGAGTAGGAATGTTAGGTGGAGCTTCTGCTGCTGCCCAGAGTTTCCTTGTCCAGCATCTTCATCTCTCCTTCCCTCATGTCCTTATTGCGCTGCATCTCACACACTATGTGAACAAGATTGTCCCTCCAAGTAACCAGGCTGTTATTTTTGTGAGCTATATTTCCATTTATTCTTTGGTCATAGAGGCTGGCCAGCAAGTACTGTGTGATGTCCATTTTGGCATGGGAATCCTTTAAAAATGTCACACTCAAAAGAGCATGCAACATAAAGGAGCATTAACCATGTCGCAGTGAAGAAAAGAGCGACATAAGAATCTTGCCCTGCATCAAAAGCACGAGATTCTCATGTTATAGCTTTGAACTACACTTCAACCCTTCAATATGAGCTCCATCTCAAGAGGATTTTAATTCAATGCAATTTCAGTGTTGTTCTATCTGTCAATAGCTTGTCAATAGTTTTGAAGTACCAAAATATAATTGCAGACTTCTTTTGTTTGCATCTAGAAAAGTTTCACTCCCAGGTGCATCAGGCAGAAGAAGCCAGGATCCAGTGTCTGGAGTATTTTTGGCAATTGATTTGAATTGTAATATTTTACAAAAGAAGAAGTCTGCAATTATATCTTGGTACCAAAAAACTGCTGCAGCTGAATCCAAATGCTAAATGACAGACACTTCAAAACTATTGACAAACTATTGACAGATAGAAAAACACTGAAATTGCATTGAATAACAATCCTCTTGAGATGGAGCTTCCATTGAAGGGTTGAAACGGTGTTTAATGCGCAACAAGAGAATCTCATGCTTTTGATGCAAGGCGAGATTCTCATGTTGCCTTTTTCTTCACAGTGCCATGGTTATTGCACCTTTAAGTCGCATGCTCTTTTGTGTGCAACATTTTCAAAGTGAACCGTTGGCATACGTCAGTTCCTCTACTGACCTCCTCTTCAGAGTAGCAAACTCTGGATATAATGTATTGCCGGGTAATGCATCACTGTTTTTCAGAAAGCCCTTCATTTTCTGGACCAGGTGTGTGAATAAGGGTATTACCTGGCCCAGTATGGCAGTGGCTTTGCTTAAATGTTCATTGATGTCCCTGAATGGCTTGAGGACCACCCCCTATGGGTTAAATGAAAATCCAACTCCCTGAATGCTGGAGAGATTAGAGAGGCATTACAAAGTGGTTAATGGTGCCCATTACTTATACTTTCCCCTAGGCCCAGCAATGACATAGATATAGAATCTAGAACTTAGATCCATGGATGTATGTGTTTGAATAATGTAACAAGGCCTTATAGTGTACCCAGAGCTCATCATGCATACAATAAAGCACAAGTTGTCATGGTGAAACATTATTCCCTCGTGATAGTTCTAGTGTCATTAGTGTCTCTTAGTGTATTAACAGCTTGTATTTTGCCTCTGGTCTTTACTGTTTACACTGTGTCATGTGAACCACAGCAATTACATATGTTTTCAAAACATCAGTTTCATAATATCTCTAAAAATGACCATAACTTCCTTTTTTTGCAGGAAGCCTATGAAAATGTAATTCCGCAGAGCTGAGCCATAGTCTACATATTTCATACACAGGCAAGATAAAGCCATAATATTATCTAACAAAGATAAAATATTGACGTATTATATTGCATGTCACAATTTCCGATTACGCTTACTGTAGACAGTGTCTACAAATAGGAGGGTCAGTGATCATGTAACAAATGCATGATGTCTGACCACATGACAAGCACTGCAGCCTATTAGTAATCACTGTAGCCCTGGAGCATGCATGTTTACAAGTTTGCAATTAACCCCTTATATTGTGGATGTCCAACGTGTGGCCCTTGGGCCAAATGCGGCCCACCTAAACCAGGGAGTGGCCTGCCTGAATTTTTTTTTAAATATATTTTTACCTAATCAACTAGTACACATGAACTAGTAGGCCAACAAGACCCTGCCTGCCAGTACCGTACAGTTACAAAATAGGTGTCTTTTAAATATCAATATTGTCATTGACTTGATCGATAAATAAATCAATCCATATTTTTGCATAGCTGACAGGCTATAGTTCACCATCCATATCAATAAAATAAAATATTCAGCCCTCAGACTTAAAGCTTTCTGATCATGTCACCCATGACTGAAAAAACACTTGGACCCCCCTGCCTTATATGGTAGTGACTTCTCAACCTCAATGCACTGGATATGTCTGTAGCACCCAAGAGGTTAACAAAATGATCTGGCAACCCTATCTACAAACAGTGAAAAATGTATTATATGTGTAAAGGAAAAGGTGGAGCAGTTCTGGAGAAAACCAACTGTACCGGAGGGAACAAATAAAATGTACTATTGATTTAAGGGGATTTTACCAACCTTTAGCTTTCACGAGGATAAAAAACCCAGTTAAAACAATTGTAATTTTTAATTGTTGCCTATTGTGCAGTTGGTTTGCTCCAGAATCCAAACCATCATGGATCCACTGGTACTTCATGATTTAGGGGTATGTTCCCACTCTCACTGGCTGTTTGCTGAGTGTCCCACTTTAGCAGGCTGAAATAGGGTTCCCTCTGTCTACCAGAACCACCCCCCTCATACTATTCACACTGATCTACCAGTTGAGTCACATATCCACCTCTTCCTGTGCACTCAAATCATTTCCTCAGTCTCATGCCTGTGATTGCCTAAGCAGCAGGAGCAGGTGGGTGGTTCTACTTTACATCACCTCAGCAGCAATTAATGAAATCGAAACACCTACTAACGAATTGTGGTTATATATACTAAAATATCCTGTTTTATTGCTAGCATCTGTAATAATGCCCTATTTGTTTTCTGAGGCCTAAAATCTAGTCTTAAATATGCTCTGAGGGAGCAGACATTCCTGCCTTCTCCAAGACTCACATTGATTATCCAGGAAAATAACAGCTGTCTGAATACAAGAGTATTGTACACTAATCACCAGAAAAAATCACAATAAAACCAATAAAGGTATTGGAAGATTTTAGTTATAAAGATAAACTAGCCAAACTGGGTTTGTTAACAATTGGGAAGAGATATCTAAGGGGTGGGGGTATGATTAATATTTACAAATATTGGGACTATTTAGTCAAAGAGCTGAGCAAAATCTAAGGGGGTTATTCACTAAAACTAGAGGAAAGGCATTTTCTACTAAAACAAAGCCAGATATTTTTTATAGCAAGGGCAGCAAGGTTGTGGAATTCTATGACTTGGGGGATGTGTTTGCAGATAATGTAAACTCTTCCAAAAACATATTGGAAATGGATAGCTCAGAACAATATTGAGAATTATTGCAACCTCAGAAGCATTGTAAACGGAGTTTGCTGTAACGCTACATCACAGAAATCCAGCTTCGAAGGGCAGCGTGAATGCACTCCATGGGGCAGCTGGGAAGTCCTGAGACATCATAGAGTCCCGCAGAATGCGGTAGTGCCCGATTTTGCAGGGCAAATATCTCCACTACCAGGCAACTTGAAGAACACACGCACACAGCACTAATGTCGGGTTAAGCATTGAAACTCATGGTAAAACTTTGGTTTTAGGTGATAGTTCCGCTTTAAGTCACAGGTTATTTATTTGTAAAGGTGAGGATTTGATGTACAGACTTCCCATTTGTTTACTATGTATATGTGGCCAAGACATAGTTATTGTTGACTGCACACATATGCAACTATTAGAACACTATTAACAAATGCTATTTTGAACTCACATGGGAGAAGATTCACTAAACAGTGATAAAGAGGTGATAAAGTGAAGATGACTTCTTTAGTTTATCACTTCTCTAATTCCTATGTTATTCTATGGAGCCTATGCTCTAAGATTTCTTCAACCTCCCAGAGGGCATAGGGAGCCATTATTAATGACCTCCCAGAGGGCATAGGGAGCCATGTATCAGTGTTTGCCGATGACACAAAATTAAGTAAAGTAATAAAGTCTGAATTGGATGTGTCTTCATTACAAGAGGATTTGGACAAATTGCAACTGGCCAGGCAAAAGGCAAATGAGATTCAATATAGATAACTGTAAAGTTATGCATTTTGGGTATAATAATAAAAATGCAACATATAGTTTAAATGGTGTTTCTCTGTGGAAATCTACTTATGAAAAGGATTTGGGAGTAATGGTAGACGATAGACTTAGCAGTAGCATGCAGTGCCAGCTGGCAGCTGCAAAGGCCAATAAGATAATGGCATGTATTAAAAGGGGTATTGACTCAAGGGAGGAAAATATTATTATGCTTCTTTACAGGTCCATGGTAAGACCCCACCTAGAATACGCTGTTCAATTCTGGGCGCCCTTTCTGAAAAAGAACATTATGGAACTAGAGAGAGTGCAAAGGAGGGCTACAAAACTAGTAAGGGGAATGGAAAGTTTTAGTTATGAAGAAAGGCTAGAAAAGTTAAACTTGTACACACTAGAAAAACGGCGTCTTAGAGGGGATATGATAACACTGTATAAATATGTTCAGGGCCCATACAAAGGGCTCTCCAAAGACCTGTTTATTAACAGAACAGTACACAGGACAAGGGGCCACCCGCTTAGACTTCAGGAAAGGAGATTTAATCTACAACGGCGGAAGGGTTTCTTTACAGTAAGGACAATAAAGGTATGGAATTCACTGCCTGAGGAGGTGGGGCTATCAAATACATTAGATGCCTTTAAAAAGGGCCTGGATACTTATTTAAAAGAGCATAACATAGAGGGCTATGTACATTAGTATTGGGATTAATATTTAGTTAGGGCTTGTTGATCCAAGGAAAAATCTGATTGCCATTTGGAATCAAGAAGGAATTTTTTACCCCCATTCAAGGCAGAATTTGAAATTGCTATATTGATGGGGGATTTTTTTTGCCTTCTTTTGGATCAACGATGGTAAACAGGAATAGGAAAAGGGTTGAACTAGATGGGCGCAAGTCTTTTTTCAACCTAAATTGCTATGTTACTATGTGCATAAGCTCCATAGAATAACATAGGAATTGGAGAAGTGATAAACTGGAGAAGTCATCACCACCTTATCACCTCTTTATCACCTTTTTATCATCACTTAGTGAATCTCCCCCCAGGAATCTATATTATACTGTCAGTCATAGTCATGCTTACTGCTTCCTAAACTCACACTCCACTACAAGGTCATTCTTTTTTATGCAAATGGTGATTTTAGTGGGGTTTTTAGTTTGTAAGTCCTTGAGAACTAGAGGATTAAGACACAAGTTGAATACCCCTCTGGTCCTTGAAAGGACAGTTATGTCCCATAAAAATTTTTCTAGTTTTGTAGAGGTTAAAATAATAAAATATGTGCCACAAATCCTATCTTTCAAACCGCTATGGTTTGAGAGATATTTGCATTGAAAGTTCCCCCCTCCCTCCCCTTTTCCTGATGTTATCTGTAAAGCTGACAGCAGGAGATCCATGTCGGCCGACTCGAGGAGGCTCTTCAGCAGAGCCGAAATCATGTTATTTAAAAATAATTACTTCATTGGAAAGGTCTACAAAGTGTGCTTGCAAACCATAAAGATTCCAGTTTGAAATTTAGGTGTTCCTTGAGCAAGAAAAGATTAAGAACACTGGCTCTAATATATTTTTCCATAATGCGTTAGATATTTCTCTAACATCCAAAGGGTTAAACCTCATCTTAGAAATAAGTGATTAACACTCTGGATACAAAATCCCCCATTGTCATGTTTGTGTTAGCAGGAACACAAATATGTATAGCTACATTCATAACAAACATTCTCATTTGAAAATGTTTTTTTTTAAATATTGCCTCTATTTTCACTGGCTCCCAAAAACTCAATTATAGTTAACCCTATGATTCACAGTGGATTGCTGCAGTGAGTTGGGTACTCCTCTGTCACTCAAATGGTTCATTATCCAGTATGGGAAGATTTCATTGGAATTCTAACATAAAATCAACTGCAACAGTCACTTATATTGGGTTCTGCTGCCCTCTTCTGGCTGGTTAAAGTATTGGCTGCTTTTTTTTTACTATAATTTCAAGGACCAACACTTTGGTTTATGTAAATTACAGCTTCACTTTTTTAATGAGTTTATTTTCAATTAACTGTAACACCCTGTTGACCAGGGGGGTACAGAAAAGCATAAAACTGACTATTATTGGCCCCATTTCCCCTAGGTGTATGTCACATATTCCTTTCGCTCTTTCTCTAGGGTAGGTTACATAAAGATGTCTTCATGTCCCCTGACAGTGCATATTTTCAGGCTATCTTTAATTATACACAAGTGAATAGCAACTCAAATAGATCCTTTAAATAAGTTCAATTAATAATATCATGTAAACAAAAAAATCAGACATAAGCGTTACTTGAGCTGAAAAGAAAGGTTCTAATCAAAAATAACTGATCACTACTTCTAATAGCTCAACAAGCTATGAGTTGGACCTCAAACAAAGCTAATTATCATATTAACAGATTAGGGCTGGCAACTTCTGACTTGGGGTCAAGAGAATCAGGTGGCCAGCTTCCACTATTGCTCTAACTTACTATTCACCTATTTTGATTGGCATTAATATTGGAAAGTAAGTCATGTTTCAATCAGTAATTTAATGCTGGTTAACATAATTTAAATATATGTACATTTTGAGTCGTATTGCATTGCAGTGTGTTTTTTCTCATGTATCATGAACTACTAAAGTGATCCAGTGACAAACTCTGAATTCATTTTAAAATTCAACTTAATTATTTTTTAGATAAAGCAGAGCTTACGTATAAAATTGAGCTACACTAGTGACACCATAGGGCTTACAATTGAAATGGAGTTACTTTAATGATATCACTGTGCTTACAATTAAAATTAATCTACACAAGTGATTTCCATTGTACCTTGACCAGAAAGATATCTTGAACTATTCTGTTCTCATTAAATTCAATAAATGTGCTCTTGAAATTTGGTCTAAATAGACTATCTTCTGGGTCAGCCTCATACATTAAAATGAACATCCTGCCATTTCTCCTCTATTGTTTTCTAAACCCTCCCCCCAACTCAATGATATTTAATACACTATTGATACATTTTTCTGACTCAATATGAAACCAAGAGTAGTGAGGCATGTTGTTCTTATCCCAATTCTCGCCAGTTTCCAAGGACTTCCCAACCTTCAGTTTTACTATCTTTCCACCCATTTATCCCAAAGAGGCACTGATCTCAGACTATTCGCCAAACAATTAAGGATCTGTTCCACTGGGGTGACATTATCTTGTTTCAGGACATCACAGGTCCCCACCATACGACCCCTAGGCAACTTTTTTGATTCCTTCAACTCTGCCCTAACCCTCTCAATTCGAACAGGCACACCTTTGATGAGCTTTAAGTAGGCCTGTAATTGTAAGGCTGGTTTTGTGGCACAAAATCTGGGAGGCCCCCTTAAAGTTATCACTCTGTGTCACGCTGAAAAAACAGAGGTGTGAAACTCTCTTTTGTTGTTACTTGACTCCCTCCAAACCTCATATGATGGGCAGGGTGTCCACTGATCTTTGCTGGAAGCAATTATGTCAGTCAGGCACAAACATGCTTTGTCATGGACCTGCCTGCTGATTGCCTTCCTGAGCACTTGATTGGGGAATTCAGTCTAATGAGCTTGGGTTACCCCTTTGAGATGCCCACTCCTGTCCAATCCATTGCCTTCACTATCTTCTATTCAGAACAGGTTTGTAAGCTTGTGTGCACTGACCACTAGGAGGGTGACTGCCAAAGTGTGGAACTATGTTCCCCACTTTAAGAATTATAAACACCTCCTCTTGTAGTGGGAACCCTGGTTAATTTTTTTACCTCAGATTCTAAGCCTGGTACTCAACTGTAGCATTAGTTTCCTCATCTTTCGTCTAGTCTACTGATCTTCTGAACTGTAGTATGCCTGCACATCCACCCTATCCATTTTCTTACCTCTGTTCCCTCCCCTTTTTAAATTATTTAATAAACTGAAAGCTGAAAAAAGCCCCATTTTAATTAGTAGGATGTTTTTTCTCCAGTGGTGCAGTTGGTTTGTCTCAAAATCGCTCCAGTTCTTCTAAATATACAAGGCTCTGTGTATAATAGCACATATTCTTACCAGCCTGTTTTAGGTTGCAGAATAGTGGTGTAAAGTGATTCTGTAGCTAGGTGCCTAAATGTGTATGGGCCATATACAAAAACAAATGTTGAGTAATTCTGGGGGCCATCCAGCTGCTAGGTAGATTATGGTGTTGTCATAGAGAGTTCATTTGAGAGCATACAGTGAACTAAGCCTGGTTACTTTGCTTGAGAAAAGGAGCAAAGTATTGCAACTCTACATTCTAACCTTTCTGTCCATATAAAGTGACCACTGACCTAATATTTAAAGGACCAGAGGTATGTGCAATACATTGCAGAGAACCCCTCTGTACCTTAAAGGGTTAAAGAGGAACTGTCACTTTCCAAATCATCTCCTCAGTCTGTGCCCCCATTTGAAAGGATCTACATGAATATTCCTCCCCATTAACTTATTTCACCCCACTGGTGGAACCTAGCAGCCTAAGAAGTTGGAGGGAGGGAATGTTCTGGATATATACATAGTGCATTCTGAATGCATTATCAGACAGGTCAGAGAACAAAGCTCTGATTCCCTAACTACTAAACAAAATTTCTCCCTTCATATTAAAAACTTTAAAAACTAAAAGCAAAAGGTAATTGCAATTTAATTAGATATATTTACCCACTCTGCAATGCATTGTGCATCTCTCTGGTCCTCAAGAGGTTAATAAGACTAAAAGCTGGTAGGAGACAAGTTCACTTTAAGACACCTTTATGTTAGTCTGAGCTCTTATCTTTCAATCCCTAAACTCACCAATGACTGGGGCCATTTTAATCAATGTTCTTCATTTGCTTTCTGAAGGGACAGTTTTTGCAGAACTTTTTATTTCTAGGACCCTTATACTGGCATTCTGGTGAAAGCTCTTCCCCTATTGACTATCATTGTTCTCACCAGTGCCCAGAGACTAAGCATTATGGAGCGAAATCATCTCAGACCTCTGTGAAAACACTCTTAGTAAATCCCTCATGAGAGAATGTGAGCAAGAATTATGTTGTTCATGTTCCTCATTGCAGGATGTATAAGTCCCATTAGATATCAGTAAAGGAACAAATAAATGCAAAGGTACAAATATAAAATCGACAAAACATATAAATCCTAGGCTGCAACATATAAAAGTGAAGAAATCGTCTAAATCCTGGGATACTACATGGAGGACTGAGGTAGTTGAAGGGAACTCCCCCATTTCATTCAGCTGTTTCATCAGGGCAATAACTCTCTAAAAAAATTAAAGAGGCACTTAGAAGATCTGAGTATAAAGGATCTAAATTCCCCATTTATTTGCAGGTACAGATTTGCATAACCTCAATGTTTCTTTGGTGGGTGAGGGTTGGCATCCCTTCATCAGGTGGTTATATAAGCATGTGATCAGATAGTATACTGTATATAGTAATCAAAGAGATCCCAAAATAAGACCAAAAAGTGATAATCTTCTAGTGGTAAGAAGAACAGTGATTAAATGTCACTGAGTGACTAAGAAATAACAACACTGACAAGTACAGATGAACTTAAAATAAAACTTTATTTTAAATGCAATAGTGGCAGCAAGGATGACACAGTAGTGGCAGCAATTAATAACACACAGTGGCAGCAATGAGTGACACAATAGTTGGCAGCAAGGGGTAACACAACAGTGGCAGCAATGAGTGACATGATAGTTGGAAACAATGAGTAACACACTTTCACAAGGCCAGGGAGGAACAGTGAACTCACTTTCCTCACCCTTCACTAGGCTAGTGCGATAGGCCCATGTCTGTACCAAGACGATAGAGTAACTCAGGCAACGGCAGAGGAGCTCCAGACACTGGAGCACAAAGTAGTGACTCTAACTCCACCACCTACACGAGGCCAGGTGAGGACAGTGCAAGACACTTCCTCAACCCTTCACTAGGCAGATGTGGCTAGGCTCTGAATGGCCCTAGGAACCTTCACAGACAGATGGAAGGACAGTGCAGAGCACTGCCGCAATCTGAGTCGGCAGGAAAATGAAGCGCAACTATACCTTAATGCTAGGGTATACCAAATGCAATGTAAACGGCACTGAGGGCTAGGTAAGGCAACACACAAACCGTAACAACCACGGAAGGTCAGTACACGGACTGGCCGACAAACGCTGCTAGACGTAGCGAGCGTAGAAATAGGTAGGCACAGGCAGCAAGGATCCCAATAGCCGAGGCTAGGTAGCCCAGGCTGGTAATCACAACCGGAGAGCAACAGAGGGAGAGTAACCGAAGGCAGCCAGGGATCAGAACCGGAACGGGTAGTCAGCCAAAGCCAGAGGCCAGAGCCAGATCGGGTAGTCAGACGTCACCAGTGGTTGGAGCCGGATCAGGTAGTCAGACATAGCCAGAAGTCAGAGCCGGAACGGGTAGTCAGACGTAGCCAGAAGTCAGAGCCGGAACGGGTAGTCAGACGGAGCAAGAGTAATACACAGGAACAGCAATGGACCAACACAGCACTAGGCTCAGGTACACCACGAAAGGGCAAAGGTAATAGGACATGTTAAGGTTTAAAAGGCCTGGCAGGTGGGCAGAGAGATGAGATCACAAGCACAGTGACCTATAAGAACAGCGACTCTCATAGAGCGACAGCCAGGAAGTAACAATTTCGCTGTTACAGCAATTACCCACTGGAGGCAATCATGGGCACTGTGATATTAAACATATGGAAATGATAGCTTCTAGTTTGCACCTCCTTAAATAATCAATGAAAGGAAACCACAGAGGGTTCACTGAGTTAAAGGTCTATGAACGGTAACTTTTGCTTGTTTGAGTAGGAGCTATAAACTGGCCTTTAACATAATACTGTTGCCTTATATTCACCATCATTTTTTATAGTCAGTTTTGTTTAGACAAGCTTCACTCACACAGCTGACCTTTTTTTTATCGTACAACACCTAAATGATCACGTAACATTACATCACTTGTCTGGCCATTATCAGTATAGGTCAATTATGAACTTTGGCTGCAACAAACTACAATGTCTCAAAAAATGTATGCACACTTTAATAAATAAAAAATATCCCTTTACATGATTTAATAGAGTTTGACATACATGATGAGCTATCACAGATGTTCAAAATAACCACTGTTAATTTCTAGGCACAACTGATTAAACTAGAAGCACAATGGTGTTTTCAACTCCCAAATGAACCTTCATGATTACTAAACTATAAATCATGGATAAAGTATTGCAGTTTTGCAGTATTGCAGTGACTAATAAAAACTGTTACATACCTGCCACGCTACTTAGAATATGAAATTAATATGTAAGAACCAGAGGGGTGTCCAATGCACAATCTGTTATACACCCTGTTTTTCCTTAAAGAATACTTTGCACTAAGGTATAATAGAGGTATAACAAAGAGGGAACTTCTCCAGTGTGATAAACGTTCTAATTCCCATTTATTTTAAGGGGCCTAACATAGCTCCAAATTGATTGATCTTAGTGCATAAGCCCTGTAGAAAAACATAGGAATTGGATACATTATCACACAGGATATGTTATTTCCTCTTTATCACAACTTAGTGCATCTCCCTCTGTATCTACCAATTTATTGTCATCTATGATTCGTCCATCCTTCAACTTCAGTTTACCTGCTTGTTTTAAAATTAGTCTTCCTCTGAAGAGGGCCAGAAAAGTCTTATTATTTATTGTATTATAAAACGGATACAAATAAAAGTGTGCTTAACATATATTTATAGTATACTCTATTATTATTGCTCATTATTATTATTGCTCATTCTGGGTGAAGAGACATTTTTTACTCTTACCTATGTTTCTCCCAATAAAACATGGCAGTTGATGTTGGTATAGTTTCATTTACTGTAGGTTACATTAGCCTGTTTGACTGTCAGAACATCTAAAAAAATTCTGGGGATCTTGACAAAATTGGGATACTTTAAAGATCTCTTTAAATTTAATGAATTTGCTAAATCTGTCACCTTGCATTGTACACCCAGGGCAGCCTTATTCCTCCCTTTCCATCAGACCAAAAATATATTTGGGTTATGTCCACATGCAAACTCCAGGTATACTCAGGCATTAAAATAGCTTGTTGGTTTGCAACTAATTTAAAATCAATTAAAATGTTAATTGTGTGCTCGTGTAGTATAAAAACGCACAATAAAGTTCATTCTGCCAGTGTAGTTTTGTTGTGTAGATTAGGAGATCAAACAAAATGGTGAACATGCTTTAAAGACCAAGCTGGGGAAACGTCTTCTGTATTTATCCACTGAAAAAGTTTTAAAACGTTAGCAATTTCATGCACAAATGAATGTATTAATACACTTTATTCATTATCATTTGAGTTTCTGAGGAATAGAACAAAAAACTGTATTGCTAAATATAATTTCATGAATGAGTAGAAAATTTGGCTGAATGCCCTTGGGAATTTTTGTTTCATACATAGAGCACATCTTTTTTTGTCAAGAATTACAAAACACTTCTTAGGAACAATGAATGTCCCCAAACCATGTATTTGTTTGGGTGGAATATAGTTAGTGTGTATTTAATATTTAATTTCTCCAGGAAAATTCTATTCCACATTCTCACACCTTCAGCTAAGAAATCACATGGTCATATAGCCTGACCTTGATGAATTTATACAATGACAATATGGGCAGATTTCTAAGAAAGATATGTAAAGATATGTGCTCATTTGTGTTTCCACTTGTGAGCATCTTTACATAGTGTTTTAGTCCTTCTATGCTCTCTGTGTTTGTGCGCATTTCTGTGCATGTGTATGTGTGTGAATTTTCTGTAATGGGCTGTCAGGCATTTTTGGATTGCTGGATTCTGATTGTTCTGGGCTATCTATTTATACCAGGGACTTCCTGTGATTCATCACCCATTTATTGAGTCTAATCTTGAGCTTAGATTTACTTCTTGGTTCCTGTTCTCCTGGTTGCTCACCTCAGCTTCAGACTTTGTACTTGTTTGCCTTCCTCCAGCTTCAACCTCTGACTGTGTTACCAACCTTGCTTGACCTCAGACAGCATTGGCCACTTACCTGATTATGAACTCTGAACAAACTCCTCCAGCTTCGACCTAGGATCATCTCACCTTGACTCTCTTCTCCTCGTTTCAGTACCTTGCCTGTGAACTCTGACCTCTGTTGGTCATACAACCCTTGGGACTCAACTCAAAATGGCGATTACCCCTATGTAGAGAGATCACTATACAGCTTACAATCAACAGTTGATGTGAAAAATGGCAGGATGGAATTTGTTAAAGATATTAATAAATGAGGTCCAGGAAAATTCTAAGCTCATTGGGAATGTTTGGCTGATTATGCTCTCTATCTTTAGAAACCTAATCCTGAGTCTGGCAAGTGAATCTGTTTGGGGCGATGAGCAGCAGGCTTCATCTGCAACACTGTGTTGCTATCACAAGGCCTTCCACATCTCACTCGGCTGCTACTGCGTGCTGCAATTCCTCTTCATCAGTGAGGCACCTATACTCATATATATTTGGGCCATGTGTTCTACTTGTCCAGAAGGGTATCCTTTTAAAATTTTGCACGCTTAAGAGTGTGCAGTGTGAGGCTGTATTCTCGCACTCTAAAAACCCCAAGATCAAAAATACCATGATGACATAAATAACACAGACACAGAGAGAATGGTGGTAAGGTCCCAGCTTTTATTAATGTAAACCAACCCCCCTGCTGCAACAAACTCCAGAAGAAAGCTCAAACAGAAGGGGTGTGGAGGGGGGAGCTGACAGAGCTCAGGAACTATTTGAGGCTGAGGGAACTCAGGTACAGCGCTTCTATTTATACCCATTTTTCCTGCCCTTAACGCTACCCTAGCGTGAGGCAGATCCCTAAACATCAATTGCAGCTCCAGACGGGAAAAGAAGTTTTCTACAAATAAACTGTTGTTACTATACCAGCATCCTTAAAGGGGACACTACTGAAACTGACTAAAACCTATTCCCTATTATACCTTATCCTAATAACTAGCTACCACCCACCCTATCGATCTCCGGCCCCATGGGTTGCAATCCAATATTAAGTTGCTCCCATTATGAAGGCACAATAACCAGCACCACATCAGAATCTCGCCCAAATCAAAAGGGCGAGGTTCTTATGCCACAGCCTAAAACGTCGCCTTCATCTACTGCCCACACACCTTAAGCTTTAATCCTTTGTGTGCCTCCGTCCTCCGTGCACTGATAAACCATGTAAAGGCAATTTCAATAGATACATTTACTGTAACTGCTGTCTATGTACTGGACCACTATAAATGAATAAAGGAAATGCTTCACACAGTGTTATATTTCTCTAGATATACTGCAATGCATTTCATACCTCTCTGGCACTTAGATGGTTAATAATAACAGTAATAAGTGAACAGTGACAATTCTGCAAGTAAGAATTTAACATGTTTCCCTGTGCAGGATAAATAGCATGCAAATTATTCTACTCAGATCATTTTGCTTAGGTATTCCACTGGCTTGTTTTAATGAGAACAATGGCTGGTGTTTCCTTTAAATCAATTTTGCTGCTGGTGATAGCAGCAAAATAATGATATTTGCTCTGAAAGAGGAATTGGGGCATCCAAAGGATTAAACCGGACACTGAGGGTCTCAAGCTGCAATCCATAAAATTGCTTGCATTTTCAATGAGACACCCATTTCAAGACAGGATTGGTCTTCCTGATGGTCTGTTTTTGCATTTGTGTACTTTCAGAAGTAAATATAACATAGGGATTCTTGGAAAGGTTACCTTCAAGTTATCCAGTTCTGATATGCAGATACTGCCTTTCATATGACCTCTTGTTAAAGGGGAACATTTCGGAATTCGGAACATTCCAGAATTCGGAATTAAGAACATTCTGGAGTTTGGAACATTCCGGAACACGGAATTCAGAACATTCCAGAATTTCGGAACTTGGAACATTCCATAATTCGGAATTCGGAACATTCCGGAATTCGGAACATTCCAGAAAACGGAATTCGGAACATTCAGGAATTCGGAACTTGGAACATTCCGGAAATAGGAACATTCCGGAATTTGGAACTCTGAACATTCCGAAATTCAGAACTCGAAACTCGGAATACTCCGGAATTCGGAACATTCCGGAACATGGAATTTGGAACATTCCGGAATTTGGAATTCGGAACATTCCGGAATTCGGAACATTATGGAACACGGAATTCGGAACATTCCAGAATTCGGAACTCGGAATTTTGAACATTCTGGAATTCGGAACATGGAACATTTCGGAATTCGCAACATTCCGGAATTTGGAACATTCCGGAACTTGGAATTCGGAACTCGGAATTTGGTACATTCCGGAATTCGGAATTCGGAACATTCCAGAAATCGGAACATTCCGGAACTTGAAATTCAGAACATTCCGGAATTCAGAACTCGGAACTCAGAACATTCCGGAATTCGGAATTAGTAATATTCCGTAAATCTGAACATTCTGGAATACGGAATTCGGAACATGCCGGAACTCAGAACTCGGAACATTCCGGAACTTGGAACATTCCGGAACCCTGAACTTGGAAGATTCCGGGATTCGGAACATTCCGGAATTCGGAACTTGGAACATTCTGGAATTCGGATTTGCAACATTCTGGAATTCGGAACATTCCAGAACACGGAATTCGGAATATTCCGGAATTGGAACTTTGAAAATTCCGGAACTCGGATCTCAGAATTTGGAAAATTCCGGATTTCAGAACTCGTAATTTGGACCATTCCGGAATTCGGAACTTGGAACACTCCGGAATTTGGAACATTCAGGATTTCATTACTCGGAATTCGGAATTTTCAGGAATTCGGGACATTCTGGAACATTCCGGAACTCAGAACTCGGAATTCAGAACATTCCAGAATTTGGAACTTGGAACATTCCGGAATTCGGAACATTCCGGAACATGGAATTAAGAACATTCCGGAATTCGTAACATTACGGAATTTGGAACTCTGAACATTCCAGAATTCAGAACTCGGAATATTCCGGAATTCGGAACATTCCGGAACACGAAATTCGGAACACTCCGTAATTTGGAATTCGGAACATTCCGGAACATGGAATTTGGAACATTCCGGTATTTGGAATTCGGAACATTCCGGAATTTGGAACATTCCGGAACACGGAATTTGGAACATTCCGGAACACGGAACTCGGAATTCGGAACATTCTGGAATTCGGAACATTCCGGAATTCGGAACTCGGAATTCTTAACATTCCAGAATTTGGAACATGGAACATTTCAGAATTCGGAAAATTCCGGAATTCAGAAAATTTCGGAACTTGGAATTCGGAATATTTCGTAATTCGGAATTCGGTATATTCTGGAATTCGGAATTCGGAACATTCCGGAATTCGGAACACGGAATTCGGTACATTCCGGAATTCGGGACTCTGAACATTCCAGAATTCGGAACATTCTGGGACTTGGAATTCGGAACATTCTGGAATTAAGAACTCGGAACATTCCGGAATTTGGATCATTCCGGAACTTAGAACTCTGAACATTCCGGAATTCAGAACTCGGAACTTGGAATATTCCGGAATTCGGAACATTCTGGAACACGGAATTCGGAACATTCCGGAATTCGGAACTCGTACATTCCGGAATTCGGAACATTCCGGAATTCGGAACATGGAACATTTCGGAATTCGGAACATTCAGGAATTCGGAACATTCCGGAACTTGGAATTCGGAACATTTCGTAATTCGGTACATTCCGGAATTCAGAATTCGGAACATTCCAGAAATCGTAACATTCCGGAACTTGGAATTCGGAACATTCCGGAACATGGAATTCGGAACATTCTGGAATTCGGAACTCGGAACATTCCGGAACTCGGAACATTCTGGAACACAGAATTCGGAATATTCAAGAATTTGGAACGCGGAACATTCTGGAACTCGGAATTCAGAACATTCCAGACTTCGGAACATTCCGGAACTCGGAACTCTGAAAATGCCTAAATTCAGAACTCAGAACTCGGAACATTCCGGAACTCGCAACTCTGAAAATTCCTGAATTCAGAACTCGGAATTCTGAACATTCCGGAACATGGAATTAAGAACATTCCGGAATTCGGAACATTCCGGAACATTCTGGAATTCGGAACTCGGAATTCGGAACGTTCCGGAATTCGGAACTTGTAACACTCCGGAATTTGGAACATTCCGGAACACGAAATTCGGAACACTCCGTAATTTGGAATTCGGAACATTCCGGAACATGGAATTTGGAACATTCCGGTATTTGGAATTCGGAACATTCCGGAATTTGGAACATTCCGGAACACGGAATTTGGAACATTCCGGAACACGGAACTCGGAATTCGGAACATTCTGGAATTCGGAACATTCCGGAATTCGGAACTCGGAATTCTTAACATTCCAGAATTTGGAACATGGAACATTTCAGAATTCGGAAAATTCCGGAATTCAGAAAATTTCGGAACTTGGAATTCGGAATATTTCGTAATTCGGAATTCGGTATATTCTGGAATTCGGAATTCGGAACATTCCGGAATTCGGAACACGGAATTCGGTACATTCCGGAATTCGGGACTCTGAACATTCCAGAATTCGGAACATTCTGGGACTTGGAATTCGGAACATTCTGGAATTAAGAACTCGGAACATTCCGGAATTTGGATCATTCCGGAACTTAGAACTCTGAACATTCCGGAATTCAGAACTCGGAACTTGGAATATTCCGGAATTCGGAACATTCTGGAACACGGAATTCGGAACATTCCGGAATTCGGAACTCGTACATTCCGGAATTCGGAACATTCCGGAATTCGGAACATGGAACATTTCGGAATTCGGAACATTCAGGAATTCGGAACATTCCGGAACTTGGAATTCGGAACATTTCGTAATTCGGTACATTCCGGAATTCAGAATTCGGAACATTCCAGAAATCGTAACATTCCGGAACTTGGAATTCGGAACATTCCGGAACATGGAATTCGGAACATTCTGGAATTCGGAACTCGGAACATTCCGGAACTCGGAACATTCTGGAACACAGAATTCGGAATATTCAAGAATTTGGAACGCGGAACATTCTGGAACTCGGAATTCAGAACATTCCAGACTTCGGAACATTCCGGAACTCGGAACTCTGAAAATGCCTAAATTCAGAACTCAGAACTCGGAACATTCCGGAACTCGCAACTCTGAAAATTCCTGAATTCAGAACTCGGAATTCTGAACATTCCGGAACATGGAATTAAGAACATTCCGGAATTCGGAACATTCCGGAACATTCTGGAATTCGGAACTCGGAATTCGGAACGTTCCGGAATTCGGAACTTGTAACACTCCGGAATTTGGAACATTCCGTAACACGGAATTCGGAACATTCCAGAACTCAGAACTCCGAGCATTCCGGAATTCAGAACTCGGAACATTCCGGAATTCGGAACACTCCGGAATTCAGAATTTGGAACATTCCGGAATTCGGAACATTACGGAATTTGGAACTCTGAACATTCCATAATTCAGAACTCGGAATATTCCGGAATTTGTAACATTCCGGAACACGAAATTCGGAACACTCCGTAATTTGGAATTCGGAACATTCCGGAACATGGAATTTGGAACATTCCGGTATTTGGAATTCGGAACATTCCGGAATTTGGAACATTCCGGAACACGGAATTTGGAACATTCCGAAACACGGAACTCGGAATTCGGAACATTCCGGAATTCGGAACATTCTGGAAGTCGGAACTCGGAATTCTTAAAATTCCAGAATTTGGAACATGGAACATTTCAGAATTCGGAAAATTCCGGAATTCAGTACATTTCGGAACTTGGAATTCGGAATATTTCGTAATTCGGAATTCGGTATATTCTGGAATTCGGAATTCGGAACATTACGGAATTCGGAACACGGAATTCGGTACATTCTGGAATTCAGAACTCGGAACATTGCAGAATTCGGAACATTCTGGGACTTGGAATTCGGAACATTCTGGGACTTGGAATTCGGAACATTCTGGAATTAAGAACTCGGAACATTCCGGAATTTGGATCATTCCGGAACTTGGAACTCTGAACATTCCGGAATTCAGAACTCGGAACTTGGAATATTCCGGAATTCGGAACATTCTGGAATTCAGAATTTGGAACATTCCAGAATTCGGAACATTCCGGAACTCATAACTCGGAACACTCCGGAATTCGGAACATTCCGGAACACGAAATTCAGAACACTCCGGAATTCGGAATTCAGAACATTCCGGAACATGGAATTTGGAACATTCCGGTATTTGGAATTCGGAACATTCCGGAATTCGGAACACGGAATTCTGAACATTCCGGAATTCGGAACATGGAACATTTCGGAATTCGCAACATTCCGGAATTTGGAACATTCCGGAACTTGGAATTCGGAACTCGGAATTCGGTGCAATCCGGAATTCGGAATTCGGAACATTCCAGAAATCGGAACATTCAGGAATTCGGAACATTCCGGAACTTGGAATTCGGAACATTCCGGAATTCGGAACTTGGAACATTCCAGAATTCAGAACATTCCGGAACTTGGAATTCAGAACATTCTGGAATTTGGAACTCGGAACATTCCGGAATTCGGAACATACCAGAACTTGAAATTCGGAACATTCCGGAATTCAGAACTCGGAACATTCCGGAATTCGGAATTAGTAATATTCCGTAAATCTGAACATTCTGGAACACGGAATTCGGAACATGCCGGAACTCAGAACTCAGAACTCGTAACATTCCGGAACTTGGAACATTCCGGAACCCTGAACTTGGAAGATTCCGGGATTCAGAACATTCCGGAATTTGGAACTTGGAACATTCTGGAATTCAGATTTGCAACATTCTGGAATTCGGAGCATTCCAGAACAAGGAATTCGGAATATTCCGGAATTGGAACATTGAAAATTCCGGAACTCGGATCTCAGAATTTGGAAAATTCCGGAATTCAGAACTCGTAACTTGGACCATTCCGGAATTCAGAACATGGAACACTCCGGAATTTGGAACATTCAGGAATTCGGTACTCGGAATTCGGAATTTTCAGGAATTCGGGACATTCTTGAACATTCCGGAATTCAGAACTAGGAATTTAGAACATTCCAGAATTTGGAACTTGGAACATTCCGGAATTCGGAACATTCCGGAATTTGGAACTCTGAACATTCCAGAATTCAGAACTCGGAATATTCTGGAAATCGGAACATTCCGGAACACGAAATTCGGAACACTCCGGAATTTGGAATTCGGAACATTCCGGAACATGGAATTTGGAGCATTCCGGTATTTGGAATTCGGAACATTCCGGAATTTGGAACATTCCGGAACACGGAATTTGGAACATTCTGAAATTCGGAACTCGGAATTCGGAACATTCCGGAATTTGGAACATTCCGGAATTCGGAACTCGGAATTCTTAACATTCCGGAACTTGGAACATGGAACATTTCAGAATTCGGAACATTCCGGAATTCGGAACATTTCGGGACTTGGAATTCGGAACATTTTGGAATTCGGAACTCAGAATTCGGTACATTCTGGAATTCGGAATTAGGAACATTCCAGAATTCGGAACATTCCGGAACTTGGAATTCGGAACATTCCGGAATTCGGAACTCGGAATTCGGTACATTCCGGAATTCGGAACTCTGAACATTCCAGAATTCGGAACATTCTGGAACTTGGAATTCGGAACATTCTGGAATTCGGAACTCGGAACATTCCAGAATTTGGAACATTCCGGAACACAGAATTCGGAACACTCCGGAATTCAGAATTCTCAACATTCCGGAACATGGAATTTGGAACATTCTGGTATTTGGAATTCGGAACATTCCAGAATTTGGAACATTCCGGAACACGGAATTCGGAACATTCCGGAATTCAACACTCGTAACGTTTTGGAATTCGGGACTCGGAATTCGTAACATTCCGGAATTCGGAACATGGAACATTCCGGAATTCGGAACATTCCAGAATTTGGAAAATTCCGTAACACGGAATTCGGAACATTCCGGAATTCGGAACTCGTACATTCCGGAATTCGGGATTCGGAATTCGGAACATTCCGGAATTCAGAACATGGAACATTTCGGAATTCGGAACATTCAGGAATTCGGAACATTCCGGAACTTGGAATTCGGAACATTTCTGAATTCGGAACATTTCGGAATTCGGTACATTCCGGAAATTCAGAATTCGGAACATTCGAAAAATCGTAACATTCCGGAACTTGGAATTCGGAACATTCTGGAACATGGAATTCGGAACATTACGAAATTCGGAACTCTGAACATTCCGGAATTCGGAACTTGGAATTCGGAACATTCCAGAATTCGGAACTCTGAACAGTCCGGAATTCAAAACTCGGAACATTCCGGAACTCGGAACATTCCGGAACACAGAATTCGGAACATTCAAGAATTTGAAACATTCTATAACACGGAATTCAGAACATTCCGGAACTCGGATCTCAGAATTTCGAAAATTCAGGATTTCAGAACTCGTAATTTGGACCATTCCGGAATTCGGAATTTGGAACACTCCGGAATTTGGAACATTCAGGAATTCGGTACTCGGAATTCGGAATTTTCAGGAATTCGGGACATTCTTGAACATTCCGGAATTCAGAACTAGGAATTCAGAACATTCCAGAATTTGGAACTTGGAACATTCCGGAATTCGGAACATTCCGGAACATGGAATTAAGAACATTCCGGAATTCGGAACATTCCGGAATTTGGAACTCTGAACATTCCAGAATTCAGAACTCGGAATATTCCGGAAATCGGAACATTCCGGAACACGAAATTCGGAACACTCCGGAATTTGGAACATTCAGGAATTCGGTACTCGGAATTCAGAATTTTCAGGAATTCGGGACATTCTTGAACATTCCGGAATTCAGAACTAGGAATTCAGAACATTCCAGAATTTGGAACTTGGAACATTCCGGAATTCGGAACATTCCGGAACATGGAATTAAGAACATTCCGGAATTCAGGACATTCCAGAATTTGGAACTCTGAACATTCCAGAATTCAGATCTCGGAATATTCCGGAAATCGGAACATTCCGGAACACGAAATTCGGAACACTCCGGAATTTGGAACATTCAGTAATTCGGTACTCGGAATTCGGAATTTTCAGGAATTCGGGACATTCTTGAACATTCCGGAATTCAGAATTAGTAATTCAGAACATTCCAGAATTTGGAACTTGGAACATTCCGGAATTCGGAACATTCCGTAACATGGAATTAAGAACATTCCGGAATTCAGGACATTCCGGAATTTGGAACTCTGAACATTCCAGAATTCAGAACTCGGAATATTCCGGAAATCGGAACATTCCGGAACACGAAATTCGGAACACTCCGGAATTTGGAATTCGGAACATTCTGGAACATGGAATTTGGAACATTCCGGAACATGGAATTTGGAACATTCCGGTATTTGGAATTCAGAACATTCCGGAATTTGGAACATTCCGGAACACGGAATTTGGAACATTCTGGAATTCGGAACTCGGAATTCGGAACATTCCGGAATTTGGAACATTCCGGAATTCGGAACTTGGAATTCTTAACATTCCGATATTTGGAATATGGAACATTTCAGAATTCGGAACATTTCGGAATTCGGAACATTTCGGAACTTGGAATTCGGAACATTTCGGAATTCGGAACTCGGAATTCTGTACATTCTGGAATTCGGAATTCGGAACATTCCGGAATTCGGAACATTCTGGAACTTGGAATTCAGAACATTCCGGAATTCGGAACTCGGAATTCGGAACATTCCGGAATTCGGAACTCTGAACATTCCAGAATTCGGAAAATTCTGGAACTTGGAATTCGGAACATTCCGGAATTCGGAACATGGAACATTTCGGAATTCGGAACATTCAGGAATTCGGAACATTCCGGAACTTGGAATTCGGAACATTTCGGAATTCGGAACATTCCAGAATTTAGAATACGGAACATTCCAGAAATCGTAACATTCCGAAACTTGGAATTCGGAACATTCCGGAACATGGAATTCGGAACATTCCGGAATTCGGAACTCGGAACATTCCGGAATGCGGAACATTCCAGAACACAGAATTCGGAATATTCCGGAATTCGGAACTCTGAACATTTCGGAATTCGGAACTTGGAATTCGGAACATTCCGGAATTCGGAACTCTGAACAGTCCGGAATTCAAAACTCGGAACATTCCAGAACTCGGAACATTCTGGAACACAGAATTCGGAACATTCAAGAATTTGGAACGAGGAACATTCTGGAACTCGGAATTCAGAACATTTCAGAATTCGGAACATTCTATAACACGGAATTCGGAACATTCCGGAACTCGGAACTCTGAAAATTCCTGAATTCAGAACTCAGAAGTCGGAACATTCCGGAACTCGCAACTCTGAAAATTCCTGAATTCAGAACTCGGAATTCTGAAAATTCCGGAACATGGAAATAAGAACATTCCGGAATTCGGAACATTCCGGAACATTCTGGAATTCGGAATTCGGAACGTTCCGGAATTCGGTACTTGTAACACTCCGGAATTTGGAACATTCCGTAACACGGAATTCGGAATATTCCAGAACTCAGAACTCCGAGCATTCCGGAATTCAGAACTCGGAACATTCCGGAATTCGGAACATTTCAGAATTCAGAATTTGGAAAATTCCGAAATTCGGAACATTCCGGAATTCAGAACTCGGAATTTGGAAGATTCCAGAATTTGAAACTTGGAACATTCCGGAATTCAGAACATTCCGGAACACGAAATTCAGAACACTCCGGAATTTGGAATTCAGAACATTCCGGAACATGGAATTTGGAACATTCCGGAACATAGAATTTGGAACATTCCGGAACACGGAACTCGGAATTCGGAACATTCCGGAATTCGGAACATTCCGGAATTCGGAACTCGTAATTCTTAACATTCCAGAATTTGGAACATGGGACATTTCAGAATTCGGAAAATTCCGGAATTCGGAACATTTCGGAACTTGGAATTCGGAATATTTCGTAATTCGGAACTCGAAATTCTTAACATTCCGGAATTCGGAACATGGAACATTTCGGAATTCGGAACATTCCGGAACTTGGAATTCGGAACATTTCGGAATTCGGAACATTTCGGAATTCGATACATTCCGGAACATGGAATTTGGAACATTCCGGTATTTGGAATTCGGAACATTCCGGAATTTGGAACATGGAACATTTCAGAATTCGGAACATTCCGGAATTCGGAACTCGGAATTCGGTACATTCTGGAATTCAGAATTCGGAACATTCCGGAATTCGGAACATTCCGGAACTTGGAATTCGGAACATTCCGGAATTCGGAACTCGGAATTCGGTACATTCCGCAATTCGGAACTCTGAACATTCTCGAATTCGGAACATTCCGGAACACGGAATTCGGAACATTCCGGAATGTACGAGTTCCGAATTCCGGAATGTTCCGAATTCCGTGTTCCAGAATTCAGAACATGGAACATTTCGGAATTCGGAAAATTCAGGAATTCGGAACATTCCGGAACTTGGAATTCGGAACATTTCGGAATTCGGAACATTTCGGAATTCGGTACATTCCGGAAATTCAGAATTCGGAACATTCGAGAAACATTCCGGAACTTGGAATTCGGAACATTCTGGAACATGGAATTCGGAACATTCCAGAATTCGGAACTCTGAACATTCCGGAATTCGGAACTTGGAATTCGGAACATTCCAGAATTCGGAACTCTGAACAGTCCGGAATTCAAAACTCGGAACATTCCGGAACTCGGAACATTCCGGAACACAGAATTCGGAACATTCAAGAATTTGGAACATTCTATAACACGGAATTCAGAACATTCCGGAACTCGGATCTCAGAATTTCGAAAATTCAGGATTTCAGAACTCGTAATTTGGACCATTCCGGAATTCGGAATTTGGAACACTTCGGAATTTGGAACATTCAGGAATTCGGTACTCGGAATTCGGAATTTTCAGGAATTCGGGACATTCTTGAACATTCCGGAATTCAGAACTAGGAATTCAGAACATTCCAGAATTTGGAACTTGGAACATTCCGGAATTCGGAACATTCCGGAACATGGAATTAAGAACATTCCGGAATTCGGAACATTCCGGAATTTGGAACTCTGAACATTCCAGAATTCAGAACTCGGAATATTCCGGAAATCGGAACATTCCGGAACACGAAGTTCGGAACACTCCGGAATTTGGAACATTCAGGAATTCGGTACTCGGAATTCAGAATTTTCAGGAATTCGGGACATTCTTGAACATTCCGGAATTCAGAACTAGGAATTCAGAACATTCCAGAATTTGGAACTTGGAACATTCCGGAATTCGGAACATTCCGGAACATGGAATTAAGAACATTCTGGAATTCAGGACATTCCAGAATTTGGAACTCTGAACATTCCAGAATTCAGATCTCGGAATATTCCGGAAATCGGAACATTCCGGAACACGAAATTCGGAACACTACGGAATTTGGAACATTAAGGAATTCGGTACTCGGAATTCGGAATTTTCAGGAATTCGGGACATTCTTGAACATTCCGGAATTCAGAACTAGTAATTCAGAACATTCCAGAATTTGGAACTTGGAACATTCCGGAATTCATAACATTCCGTAACATGGAATTAAGAACATTCCGGAATTCAGGACATTCCGGAATTTGGAACTCTGAACATTCCAGAATTCAGAACTCGGAATATTCTGGAAATCGGAACATTCCGGAACACGAAATTTGGAACACTCCAGAATTTGGAATTCGGAACATTCCGGAACATGGAATTTGGAACATTCCGGTATTTGGAATTCAGAACATGCCGGAATTTGGAACATTCCGGAACACGGAATTTGGAACATTCTGGAATTCGGAACTCGGAATTCGGAACATTCTGGAATTTGGAACATTCCGGAATTCGGAACTCGGAATTCTTAACATTCCGATATTTGGAATATGGAACATTTCAGAATTCGGAACATTTCGGAATTCGGAACATTTCGGAACTTGGAATTCGGAACATTTCGGAATTCGGAACTCGGAATTCTGTACATTCTGGAATTCGGAATTCGGAACATTCCGGAATTCGGAACATTCTGGAACTTGGAATTCAGAACATTCCGGAATTCGGAACTCGGAATTCGGAACATTCCGGAATTCGGAACTCTGAACATTCCAGAATTCGGAAAATTCTGGAACTTGGAATGCGGAACATTCCGGAATTCGGAACATGGAACATTTCGGAATTCGGAACATTCAGGAATTCGGAACATTCCGGAACTTGGAATTCGGAACATTTCGGAATTCGGAACATTCCAGAATTTAGAATACGGAACATTCCAGAAATCGTAACATTCCGGAACTTGGAATTCGGAACATTCCGGAACATGGAATTCGGAACATTCCGGAATTCGGAACTCGGAACATTCCGGAATGCGGAACATTCCAGAACCCAGAATTCGGAATATTCCGGAAAATCGGAACTCTGAACATTTCGGAATTCGGAACTTGGAATTCGGAACATTCCGGAATTCGGAACTCTGAACAGTCCGGAATTCAAAACTCGGAACATTCCAGAACTCGGAACATTCTGGAACACAGAATTCGGAACATTCAAGAATTTGGAACGAGGAACATTCTGGAACTCGGAATTCAGAACATTTCAGAATTCGGAACATTCTATAACACGGAATTCGGAACATTCCGGAACTCGGAACTCTGAAAATTCCTGAATTCAGAACTCAGAAGTCGGAACATTCCGGAACTCGCAACTCTGAAAATTCCTGAATTCAGAACTCGGAATTCTGAAAATTCCGGAACATGGAAATAAGAACATTCCGGAATTCGGAACATTCCGGAACATTCTGGAATTCGGAATTCGGAACGTTCCGGAATTCGGTACTTGTAACACTCCGGAATTTGGAACATTCCGTAACACGGAATTCGGAATATTCCAGAACTCAGAACTCCGAGCATTCCGGAATTCAGAACTCGGAACATTCCGGAATTCGGAACATTCCAGAATTCAGAATTTGGAAAATTCCGGAATTCGGAACATTCCGGAATTCAGAACTCGGAATTTGGAAGATTCCAGAATTTGAAACTTGGAACATTCCGGAATTCAGAACATTCCGGAACACGAAATTCAGAACACTCCGGAATTTGGAATTCAGAACATTCCGGAACATGGAATTTGGAACATTCCGGAACATAGAATTTGGAACATTCCGGAACACGGAACTCGGAATTCGGAACATTCCGGAATTCGGAACATTCCGGAATTCGGAACTCGGAATTCTTAACATTCCAGAATTTGGAATATGGGACATTTCAAAATTCGGAAAATTCCGGAATTCGGAACATTTCGGAACTTGGAATTCGGAATATTTCGTAATTCGGAACTCGGAATTCGGTATATTCTGGAATTCGGAATTCGGAACATTACTGAATTCGGAACACAGAATTCGGTACATTCCGGAATTCGGGACTCTGAACATTCCAGAATTCGGAACATTCTGGAACTTGGAATTCGGAACATTCTGGAATTTAGAACATTCCGTAACACGGAATTCGGAATATTTCAGAACTCAGAACTCCGAGCATTCCGGAATTCAGAACTCGGAACATTCCGGAATAAGGAACATTCCAGAATTCAGAATTTGGAACATTCCGGAATTCGGAACATTCCGGAATTCAGAACTCGGAATTTGGAAGATTCCAGAATTTGAAACTTGGAACATTCCGGAATTCAGAACATTCCGGAACACGAAATTCAGAACACTCCGGAATTTGGAATTCAGAAAATTCCGGAACATGGAATTTGGAACATTCCGGTATTTGGAATTCGGAACCTTCCGGAATTTGGAGCATTCCGGAACACGGAATTCGGAACATTCCGGAATTCGGAACACGGAATTCGGAACATTCCGGAATTCGGAACTCAGAACATTCCGGAATTCGGAACTCGAAATTCTTAACATTCCGGAATTCGGAACATGGAACATTTCGGAATTCGGAACATTCCGGAACTTGGAATTCGGAACATTTCGGAATTCGGAACATTTTGGAATTCGATACATTCCGGAACATGGAATTTGGAACATTCCGGTATTTGGAATTCGGAACATTCCGGAATTTGGAACATGGAACATTTCAGAATTCGGAACATTCCGGAATTCGGAACTCGGAATTCGGTACATTCTGGAATTCAGAATTCGGAACATTCCGGAATTCGGAACATTCCGGAACTTGGAATTCGGAACATTCCGGAATTCGGAACTCGGAATTCGGTACATTCCGCAATTCGGAACTCTGAACATTCTGGAATTCGGAACTCGGAACATTCTGGAATTTGGAACATTCCGGAACTTGGAACTCTGAACATTCCGGAATTCGGAATTTGGAATTCAGAACATTCCGGAATTCGGAACTCGGAACATTCCAGAATTCGGAACTTGGAATTCAGAACATTCTGGAATTCGGAATTCGTAACATTCCAGAATTCGGTACTTGGAATTCAGAACATTGCAGAATTCGGAGTTCGGAACATTCCATAACACGGAATTCAGAACATTCCAGAACACGGAACTCGGAACATTCCGGAATTCAGTACTCGGAACTCGGGACATTCCGGAATTCGGAACATTCTGGAACATTCTGGAATTCGGAACTCGGAATTCAGAACGTTCCGGAATTCGGAACTTGGAACCTTCCGGAATTCGGAACATTCTGGAACACGGAATTCAGAACATTCCGGAAATTGGAACTTGGAACATTCCAGAATTCGTAACATTCCAGAATTCGGAACTCGGAATTCAGAACATTCCGGAATTCGGAACTCGTACATTCCGGAATTCGGGACTCGGAATTCGGAACATGGAACATTCCGAAATTCGGAACACTCTGGAATTTGGAATTCGGAACATTCCGGAACATGGAATTTGGAACATTCCGGTATTTGGAATTCGGAACCTTCCGGAATTCGGAACATTCTGGAACACGGAATTCAGAACATTCCGGAAATTGGAACTTGGAACATTCCAGAATTCGTAACATTCCAGAATTCGGAACTCGGAATTCAGAACATTCCGGAATTCGGAACGCGTACATTCCGGAATTCGGGACTCGGAATTCGGAACATTCCGGAATTCGGAACATGGAACATTCCGAAATTCGGAACACTCCGGAATTTGGAATTCGGAACATTCCGGAACATGGAATTTGGAACATTCCGGTATTTGGAATTCGGAACATTCCGGAATTCGGAACATTCCGGAAACACGGAATTCGGAACATTCTGGATTTCGGAACTCGAAATTCGGAACATTCCGGAATTCGGAACAATCCGGAACATGGAATTAAGAACATTCCAGAATTCGGAACATTCTGGAACAATCCGGAATTCGGAATATTCTGGAACACGGAGCTCGGAACATTCCGGAAATTGGAACTTGGAACATTCCAGAATTCGTAACATTTCAGAATTCGGAACTCGGAACAATCCGGAATTCGGAACATTCCGGAATTTGGAACCGGGAATTCAGAACATTCCGGAATTCGGAACTCGGAACATTCCAGAATTCGGAACTTGGAATTCAGAACATTACGGAATTCGGAACTCGTAACATTCCAGAATTCGGAACTTGGAATTCAGAACATTGCAGAATTCGGAGTTCGGAACATTCCGGAATTCGGAACATTCCATAACACGGAATTCAGAACATTCCAGAACACGGAACTCGGAACATTCCGGAATTCAGTACTCGGAACTCGGGACATTCCGGAATTCGGAACATTCTGGAACATTCTGGAATTCGGAACTCGGAATTCAGAACGTTCCAGAATTCGGAACTTGGAACCTTCCGGAATTCGGAACATTCTGGAACACGGAATTCAGAACATTCCGGAAATTGGAACTTGGAACATTCCAGAATTCGTAACATTCCAGAATTCGGAACTCGGAATTCAGAACATTCCGGAATTTGGAACTCGTACATTCCGGAATTCGGGACTCGGAATTCGGAACATTCCGGAATTCGGAACATGGAACATTCCGAAATTCGGAACACTCTGGAATTTGGAATTCGGAACATTCCGGAACATGGAATTTGGAACATTCCGGTATTTGGAATTCGGAACCTTCCGGAATTCGGAACATTCTGGAACACGGAATTCAGAACATTCCGGAAATTGGAACTTGGAACATTCCAGAATTCGTAACATTCCAGAATTCGGAACTCGGAATTCAGAACATTCCGGAATTCGGAACGCGTACATTCCGGAATTCGGGACTCGGAATTCGGAACATTCCGGAATTCGGAACATGGAACATTCCGAAATTCGGAACACTCCGGAATTTGGAATTCGGAACATTCCGGAACATGGAATTTGGAACATTCCGGTATTTGGAATTCGGAACATTCCGGAATTCGGAACATTCCGGAACACGGAATTCGGAACATTCTGGATTTCGGAACTCGAAATTCGGAACATTCCGGAATTCGGAACAATCCGGAACATGGAATTAAGAACATTCCAGAATTCGGAACATTCTGGAACAATCCGGAATTCGGAATATTCTGGAACACGGAGCTCGGAACATTCCGGAAATTGGAACTTGGAACATTCCAGAATTCGTAACATTTCAGAATTCGGAACTCGGAACAATCCGGAATTCGGAACATTCCGGAATTTGGAACCGGGAATTCAGAACATTCCGGAATTCGGAACTCGGAACATTCCAGAATTCGGAACTTGGAATTCAGAACATTCCGGAATTCGGAACTCGTAACATTCCAGAATTCGGAACTTGGAATTCAGAACATTGCAGAATTCGGAGTTCGGAACATTCCGGAATTCGGAACATTCCATAACACGGAATTCAGAACATTCCAGAACACGGAACTCGGAACATTCCGGAATTCAGTACTCGGAACTCGGGACATTCCGGAATTCGGAACATTCTGGAACATTCTGGAATTCGGAACTCGGAATTCAGAACGTTACGGAATTCGGAACTTGGAACCTTCCGGAATTCAGAACATTCTGGAACACGGAATTCAGAACATTCCGGAAATTGGAACTTGGAACATTCCAGAATTCGTAACATTCCAGAATTCGGAACTCGGAATTCAGAACATTCCGGAATTCGGAACTTGGAACAATCCGGAATTCGGAACTTTCTGGAACTCGGAACCCGGAATTCAGAACATTCCGGAATTCGGAACTCGTAACATTCCAGAATCCAGAACTTGGAATTCGGAACATTCTGGAATTCTGTACATTCCGGAATTCGGAACTCGGAATTCGGTACATTCCGGAATTCGGAACTCGGAACATTCCAGAATCCAGAACTTGGAATTCGGAACATTCCGGAATTCTGTACATTCCGGAATTCGGAACTCGGAATTCGATACATTCTGGAATTCGGAACTCGGAACATTCCAGAATTCGGAACATTCTGGAACTTGGAATTCGGAACATTCTGGAATTCGGAACTCGGAACATTCCGGAATTTAGAACATTCCGGAACTTGGAACTCTGAACATTCTGGAATTCGGAACTCGGAATATTCCCGAATTCGGAACATTCCGGAACACGGAATTCGGAACATTCCGGAATTCGGAAATCTGAATTCAGAACATTCCGGAATTCGGAACTTGGAACATTCCGGAATTCTGAACATACCAGAACTCGGAACTCTGAACTTTCCGGAATTCAGAACTTGGAACTCGGGACATTCCGGAATTCTGAACATTCCGGAATTCAGAATTTGGAACATTCCGGAATTCAGAAATCGGAATTTGGAAGATCCCGGAATTTGGAACCCGGAACATTCCGGAATTTTGAACATTCCAGAACATGGAATTCGGAACATTCCGGAATGCGGAACATTCCAGAACACGGAATTCGGAATATTCCGGAATTTGGAACGCTGAACATTCCGGAATTCGGAACTTGGAACATCCGGAACTCGGAACATTCCGGAACACAGAATTCGGAACATTCAAGAATTTGGAACTCGGAACATTCTGGAACTCGGAATTCAGAACGTTCCAGAATTCAGAACATTCTATAACACGGAATTCGGAACATTCCGGAACATGGAATTTGGAACATTACGGTATTTGGAATTCGGAACATTCCGGAATTTGGAACATGGAACATTTCAGAATTCGGAACATTCCGGAATTCAGAACTCGGAATTCGGTACATTCTGGAATTCAGAATTCGGAACATTCCGGAATTCAGAACATTCCGGAACTTGGAATTCGGAACATTCCGGAATTCGGAACTCGGAATTCGGTACATTCTGCAATTCGGAACTCTGAACATTCTGGAACTTGGAATTTGGAACATTCTGGAATTCGGAACTCAGAACATTCCGGAATTTCGAACATTCCGGAACTTGGAACTCTGAACATTCCGGAATTCAGAACTCGGAACTTGGAATATTCTCGAATTCGGAACATTCCGGAACACGGAATTCGGAACATTCTGGAATTTGGAACTCGTACATTCCGGAATTCGGGACTCGGAATTCGGAACATTCCGGAATTCGGAACATGGAACATTCCGGAATTTGGAACATTCCGGAATTTGGAATTCGGAACATTCCGGAACATGGAATTTGGAACATTCCGGTATTTGGAATTCGGAACATTCCGGAATTCGGAACATTCCGGAACACGGAATTCGGAACATTCCGGAATTCGGAACATTCCGGAACATGGAATTAAGAACATTCCAGAATTCGGAACATTCTGGAACAATCCGGAATTTGGAATATTCTGGAACACGAAGTTCGGAACTTTCCGGAAATTGGAACTTGGAACATTCCAGAATTCATAACATTTCAGAATTCGGAACTCGGAACAATCCGGAATTCGGAACATTCCGGATTTCGGAACCGGGAATTCAGAACATTCCGGAATTCGGAACTCGGAACATTCCAGAATTCGGAACTTGTAATTCAGAACATTCCGGAATTCGGAACTCGTAACATTCCAGAATTCGGAACTTGGAATTCAGAACATTGCAGAATTCGGAGTTCGGAACATTCCGGAATTCGGAACATTTCGGAACTTGGAATTCGGAATATTTCGTAATTCGGAACTCGGAATTCGGTATATTCTGGAATTCGGAATTCGGAACATTACTGAATTCGGAACACAGAATTCGGTACATTCCGGAATTCGGGACTCTGAACATTCCAGAATTCGGAACATTCTGGAACTTGGAATTCGGAACATTCTGGAATTTGGAACATTCCGTAACATGGAATTCGGAATATTTCAGAACTCAGAACTCCGAGCATTCCGGAATTCAGAACTCGGAACATTCCGGAATAAGGAACATTCCAGAATTCAGAATTTGGAACATTCCGGAATTCGGAACATTCTGGAATTCAGAACTCGGAATTTGGAAGATTCCAGAATTTGAAACTTGGAACATTCCGGAATTCAGAACATTCCGGAACACGAAATTCAGAACACTCCGGAATTTGGAATTCAGAAAATTCCGGAACATGGAATTTGGAACATTCCGGTATTTGGAATTCGGAACCTTCCGGAATTTGGAGCATTCCGGAACACGGAATTCGGAACATTCCGGAATTCGGAACACGGAATTCGGAACATTCCGGAATTCGGAACTCAGAACATTCCGGAATTCGGAACTCGAAATTCTTAACATTCCGGAATTCGGAACATGGAACATTTCGTAATTCGGAACATTCCGGAACTTGGGATTCGGAACATTTCGGAATTCGGAACATTTCGGAATTCGATACATTCCAGAACGTGGAATTTGGAACATTCCGGTATTTGGAATTCGGAACATTCCGGAATTTGGAACATGGAACATTTCAGAATTCGGAACATTCCGGATTTCGGAACTCGGAATTCGGTACATTCTGGAATTCAGAATTCGGAACATTCCGGAATTCGGAACATTCCGGAACTTGGAATTCGGAACATTCCGGAATTCGGAACTCGGAATTCGGTACATTCCGCAATTCGGAACTCTGAACATTCTGGAATTCGGAACTCGGAACATTCTGGAATTTGGAACATTCCGGAATTCGGAACTTGGAATTCAGAACATTCCGGAATTCGGAACTCGGAACATTCCAGAATTCGGAACTTGGAATTCAGAACATTCCGGAATTCGGAATTCGTAACATTCCAGAATTCGGTACTTGGAATTCAGAACATTGCAGAATTCGGAGTTCGGAACATTCCATAACACGGAATTCAGAACATTCCAGAACACGGAACTCGGAACATTCCGGAATTCAGTACTCGGAACTCGGGACATTCCGGAATTCGGAACATTCTGGAACATTCTGGAATTCGGAACTCGGAATTCAGAACGTTCCGGAATTCGGAACTTGGAACCTTCCGGAATTCGGAACATTCTGGAACACGGAATTCAGAACATTCCGGAAATTGGAACTTGGAACATTCCAGAATTCGTAACATTCCAGAATTCGGAACTCGGAATTCAGAACATTCCAGAATTTGGAACTCGTACATTCCGGAATTCGGGACTCGGAATTCGGAACATTCCGGAATTCGGAACATGGAACATTCCGAAATTCGGAACACTCTGGAATTTAGAATTCGGAACATTCCGGAACATGGAATTTGGAACATTCCGGTATTTGGAATTCGGAACCTTCCGGAATTCGGAACATTCTGGAACACGGAATTCAGAACATTCCGGAAATTGGAACTTGGAACATTCCAGAATTCGTAACATTCCAGAATTCGGAACTCGGAATTCAGAACATTCCGGAATTCGGAACGCGTACATTCCGGAATTCGGGACTCGGAATTCGGAACATTCCGGAATTCGGAACATGGAACATTCCGAAATTCGGAACACTCCGGAATTTGGAATTCGGAACATTCCGGAACATGGAATTTGGAACATTCCGGTATTTGGAATTCGGAACATTCCGGAATTCGGAACATTCCGGAACACGGAATTCGGAACATTCTGGATTTCGGAACTCGAAATTCGGAACATTCCGGAATTCGGAACAATCCGGAACATGGAATTAAGAACATTCCAGAATTCGGAACATTCTGGAACAATCCGGAATTCGGAATATTCTGGAACACGGAGCTCGGAACATTCCGGAAATTGGAACTTGGAACATTCCAGAATTCGTAACATTTCAGAATTCGGAACTCGGAACAATCCGGAATTCGGAACATTCCGGAATTTGGAACCGGGAATTCAGAACATTCCGGAATTCGGAACTCGGAACATTCCAGAATTCGGAACTTGGAATTCAGAACATTCCGGAATTCGGAACTCGTAACATTCCAGAATTCGGAACTTGGAATTCAGAACATTGCAGAATTCGGAGTTCGGAACATTCCGGAATTCGGAACATTCCATAACACGGAATTCAGAACATTCCAGAACACGGAACTCGAAACATTCCGGAATTCAGTACTCGGAACTCGGGACATTCCGGAATTCGGAACATTCTGGAACATTCTGGAATTCGGAACTCGGAATTCAGAACGTTACGGAATTCGGAACTTGGAACCTTCCGGAATTCAGAACATTCTGGAACACGGAATTCAGAACATTCCGGAAATTGGAACTTGGAACATTCCAGAATTCGTAACATTCCAGAATTCGGAACTCGGAATTCAGAACATTCCGGAATTCGGAACTTGGAACAATCCGGAATTCGGAACTTTCTGGAACTCGGAACCCGGAATTCAGAACATTCCGGAATTCGGAACTCGTAACATTCCAGAATCCAGAACTTGGAATTCGGAACATTCTGGAATTCTGTACATTCCGGAATTCGGAACTCGGAATTCGGTACATTCCGGAATTCGGAACTCGGAACATTCCAGAATCCAGAACTTGGAATTCGGAACATTCCGGAATTCTGTACATTCCGGAATTCGGAACTCGGAATTCGATACATTCTGGAATTCGGAACTCGGAACATTCCAGAATTCGGAACATTCTGGAACTTGGAATTCGGAACATTCTGGAATTCGGAACTCGGAACATTCCGGAATTTAGAACATTCCGGAACTTGGAACTCTGAACATTCTGGAATTCGGAATATTCCCGAATTCGGAACATTCCGGAACACGGAATTCGGAACATTCCGGAATTCGGAAATCTGAATTCAGAACATTCCGGAATTCGGAACTTGGAACATTCCGGAATTCTGAACATACCAGAACTCGGAACTCTGAACTTTCCGGAATTCAGAACTTGGAACATTCCGGAATTCAGAAATCGGAATTTGGAAGATTCTGGAATTTGGAACCCGGAACATTCCGGAATTTTGAACATTCCAGAACATGGAATTCGGAACATTCCGGAATGCGGAACATTCCAGAACACGGAATTCGGAATATTCCGGAATTTGGAACTCTGAACATTCCGGAATTCGGAACTTGGAACATCCGGAACTCGGAACATTCCGGAACACAGAATTCGGAACATTCAAGAATTTGGAACTCGGAACATTCTGGAACTCGGAATTCAGAACATTCCAGAATTCAGAACATTCTATAACACGGAATTCGGAACATTCCGGAACATGGAATTTGGAACATTACGGTATTTGGAATTCGGAACATTCCGGAATTTGGAACATGGAACATTTCAGAATTCGGAACATTCCGGAATTCAGAACTCGGAATTCGGTACATTCTGGAATTCAGAATTCGGAACATTCCGGAATTCAGAACATTCCGGAACTTGGAATTCGGAACATTCCGGAATTCGGAACTCGGAATTCGGTACATTCCGCAATTCGGAACTCTGAACATTCTGGAACTTGGAATTTGGAACATTCTGGAATTCGGAACTCGGAACATTCCGGAATTTCGAACATTCCGGAACTTGGAACTCTGAACATTCCGGAATTCAGAACTCGGAACTTGGAATATTCTCGAATTCGGAACATTCCGGAACACGGAATTCGGAACATTCCGGAATTTGGAACTCGTACATTCCGGAATTCGGGACTCGGAATTCGGAACATTCCGGAATTCGGAACATGGAACATTCCGGAATTTGGAACATTCCGGAATTTGGAATTCGGAACATTCCGGAACATGGAATTTGGAACATTCCGGTATTTGGAATTCGGAACATTCCGGAATTCGGAACATTCCGGAACACGGAATTCGGAACATTCCGGAATTCGGAACATTCCGGAACATGGAATTAAGAACATTCCAGAATTCGGAACATTCTGGAACAATCCGGAATTTGGAATATTCTGGAACACGAAGTTCGGAACTTTCCGGAAATTGGAACTTGGAACATTCCAGAATTCATAACATTTCAGAATTCGGAACTCGGAACAATCCGGAATTCGGAACATTCCGGATTTCGGAACCGGGAATTCAGAACATTCCGGAATTCGGAACTCGGAACATTCCAGAATTCGGAACTTGTAATTCAGAACATTCCGGAATTCGGAACTCGTAACATTCCAGAATTCGGAACTTGGAATTCAGAACATTGCAGAATTCGGAGTTCGGAACATTCCGGAATTCGGAACATTCCATAACACGGAATTCGGAACATTCCAGAACTCGGAACTCGGAACATTCAGGAATTCAGTACTCGGAACTCGGGACATTCCGGAATTCGGAACACTCTGGAACATTCTGGAATTCGGAACTCGGAATTCAGAACGTTACGGAATTCGGAACTTGGAACCATCCGGAATTCGGAACATTCTGGAACACGGAATTCAGAACATTCCGGAAATTGGAACTTGGAACACTCCAGAATTCGTAACATTCCAGAATTCGGAACTCGGAATTCAGAACATTCCGGAATTCGGAACTTGGAACATTCCAGAATCCGGAACTTGGAATTCAGAACATTCCGGAAATTGGAACTTGGAACATTCCAGAATTCGTAACATTCCAGAATTCGGAACCCGGAATTCAGAACATTCCGGAATTCGGAACTCGTAACATTCCAGAATCCGGAACTTGGAATTCGGAACATTCCGGAATTCGGTACATTCCGGAATTCGGAACTCGGAATTCGGTACATTCCGGAATTCGGAACTCGGAACATTCCAGAATTCAGAACATTCTTGATCTTGGAATTCGGAACATTCTGGAATTTGGAACATTCCGGAACTTGGAACTCTGAACATTCCGGAATTCAGAACTCGGAATTCGGAATATTCCCGAATTCGGAACATTCCGGAACACGGAATTTGGAACATTCCGGAATTCGGAACTCTGAATTCAGAACATTCCGGAATTCAGAACTTGGAACATTCCGGAATTCTGAGCATACCAGAACTCGGAACTCTGAACTTTCTGGAATTCAGAACTTGGAACTCGGGACATTCCGGAATTCGGAACATTCCGGAATTCGGAATTTGGAACATTCCGGAATTCAGAACTCGGAATTCGGTACATTCCGGAATTCGGAACTCGGAACATTCCAGAATTCAGAACATTCTTGATCTTGGAATTCGGAACATTCTGGAATTCGGAACTCGGAACATTCCGGAATTTGGAACATTCCGGAACTTGGAACTCTGAACGTTCCGGAATTCAGAACTCGGAATTCGGAATATTCCCGAATTCGGAACATTCCGGAACACGGAATTCGGAACATTCCGGAATTCGGAACTCTGAATTCAGAACATTCCGGAATTCAGAACTTGGAACATTCCGGAATTCTGAGCATACCAGAACTCGGAACTCTGAACTTTCTGGAATTCAGAACTTGGAACTCGGGACATTCCGGAATTCGGAACATTCCGGAATTCGGAATTTGGAACATTCCGGAATTCAGAACTCGGAATTAGGAATTTTCCGGAATTTGGAACTCGGAACATTCCGGAATTCTGAACATTCCGGAACATGGAATTCGGAATATTCCGGAATGCGGAACATTCCAGAACACGGAATTCGGAATATTCCGGAATTCGGAACTCTGAACATTCAAGAATTTGGAACTCGGAACATTCTGGAACTCAGAATTCAGAACATTCCAGAATTCGGAACATTCTATAACACGGAATTCGGAACATTCCGGAACTCGGTTCTCAGATATTCGAAAATTCCAGATTTCAGAACTCGTAATTTGGACCATTCCGGAATTCAGAACTTGGAACTCGGGACATTCCGGAATTCGGAACATTCCGGAATTCGGAATTTGGAACATTCCGGAATTCAGAACTCGGAATTTGGAACATTCCGGAATTTGGAACTTGGAACATTCCGGAATTCGGAACTCGTACATTCCGGAATTCGGGACTCGGAATTCGGAACATTCCAGAATTCAGAACATGGAACATTCCGGAATTTGGAACATTCCGGAATTTGGAACACTGAACATTCCAGAATTCAGAACTCAGAACTCGGAATATTCCGAAATTCGGAACACTCCGGAATTTGGAATTCGGAACATTCCGGAACATGGAATTAAGAACATTCCAGAATTCGGAACATTCTGGAACAATCCGGAATTCGGAACTCGTAACATTCCAGAATCCGGAACTTGGAATTCGGAACATTCCGGAATTCGGTACATTCCGGAATTCGGAACTCGGAATTCGGTACATTCCGGAATTCGGAACTCGGAACATTCCAGAATTCGGAACATTCTGGGACTTGGAATTCGGAACATTCTGGAATTCGGAACTCGGAACATTCTGGAATTTGGAACATTCCGGAACTTGGAACTCGGGACATTCCGGAATTCGGAACATTCCGGAATTCGGAATTTGGAACACTCCGGAATTCAGAACTCGGAATTTGGAAAATTCCGGAATTTGGAACTCGGAACATTCCGCAATTCTGAACATTCCGGAACATGGAATTCGGAACATTCCGGAATGCGGAACATTCCAGAACACGGAATTCGGAATATTCCGGAATTCGGAACTCTGAATATTCCGGAATTCGGAACTTGGAATTTGGAACATTCCAGAATTCGGAACTCTGAACAGTCCGGAATTCAAAACTCGGAACATTCCGGAACTCGGAACATTCCGGAACACAGAATTCGGAACATTCAAGAATTTGGAACTCGGAACATTCTGGAACTCGGAATTCAGAACATTCCAGAATTCGGAACATTCTATAACACGGAATTCGGAACATTCCGGAACTCGGATCTCAGAATTTAGAAAATTCCGGATTTCAGAACTCGTAATTTGGACCATTCCGGAATTCAGAACTTGGAACTCGGGACATTCCGGAATTCGGAACATTCCGGAATTCGGAATTTGGAACATTCCGGAATTCAGAACTCGGAATTTGGAAGATTCCGAAATTTGGAACTCGGAACATTCCGGAATTCTGAACATTCCGGAACATGGAATTCGGAACATTCCGGAATGCGGAACATTCCAGAACACGGAATTCGGAATATTCCGGAATTCGGAACTCTGAATATTCCGGAATTCGGAACTTGGAATTTGGAACATTCCAGAATTCGGAACTCTGAACAGTCCGGAATTCAAAACTCGGAACATTCCGGAACTCGGAACATTCCGGAACACAGGATTCGGAACATTCAAGAATTTGGAACTCGGAACATTCTGGAACTCGGAATTCAGAACATTCCAGAATTCGGAACATTCTATAACACGGAATTCGGATCATTCCGGAACTCGGAACTCAGAATTTAGAAAATTCCGGATTTCAGAACTCGTAATTTGGACCATTCCGGAATTCAGAACTTGGAACTCGGGACATTCCGGAATTCGGAACATTCCGGAATTCGGAATTTGGAACATTCCGGAATTCAGAACTCGGAATTTGGAAGATTCCGAAATTTGGAACTCGGAACATTCCGGAATTCTGAACATTCCGGAACATGGAATTCGGAACATTCTGGAATGTGGAACATTACAGAACACGGAATTCGGAACTTGGAATTTGGAACATTCCAGAATTCGGAACTCTGAACAGTCCGGAATTCATAACTCGGAACATTCCGGAACTCGGAACATTCCGAAACACAGAATTCGGAACATTCAAGAATTTGGAACTCGGATCATTCTGGAACTCGGAATTCAGAACATTCCAGAATTCGAAACATTCTATAACACGGAATTCGGAACATTCCGGAACTCAGAACTCTGAAAATTCCTGAATTCAAAACTCGGAACTCGGAACATTCCGGAATTCGGAACTTTCCGGAACACGGAATTCGGAACATTACGGAATTCGGAACGCTGAACATTCCGGAATTCTGAACTCGGAATTCGGAACATTCCGGAACTTGGAATTCGGATCATTACGGTATTGTCATGCTTCTCCTGACTGCTCCTCCTACCAATAATCCTATTGGCGGCTGTAGGCTTTATGTACCTGGATCTTCCATCAACCCTTGCTCGATTTTAGCGCCAAAAGTCTGAGAGAAACCTTTGTCGTTGAGTTCCTGTGTTTGCTGATTCCGTGTACCGAACCCTGCTGGAATACCGACCTAGTCTTGTCTTCTGCCCGTGGATCTTGACCCAGCTTTGCCTGACCACGTCTCTGTCTGCCCCTTTGGTTCCTGATTCGATTCCGGCCTGACCCAGTATTCTCGGACTACGCTTCCCATTCGGAACTTTCTGCCTCGCAACGAGAGTCCCTCCAGCTGCTCTCAAGGTTTGGTTCCAGTCTACCGTTCCTTCACCTCGGGGGTTCCGACTGGTTTGGGTTGCCATCACCGGCCGCTCCGGTGACTGCCCCGGCCAGTCGAGGGTGTAGGAACTCGTATTCCCCTTACCTGCTTCCAGTTTCCTGGGCCTCGAGTCCAAAACTTGATTCAGCAGAGAATAGAGGATTCGTAGTCCATAAACCTCGAACCTGCCTCGAACCCAAGACCTCGAACCTGCCTCGAACCTTATCGATACCTCAAGACCTCGAACCTGCCTCGAACCTCATCGATACCCCAAGACCTCGAACCTGCCTCGAACCTTATCTTAACCTCGAGACCTTCGATTAAAGGGAACTCTGTCCTGCAGTCTGACTACGGTCTTGAACCTTCCTGAGCCTCCTAGTACCTGCTGATCCAGTCTCGAACTCAGAAGAACTGTGAACTGGTTAACCTGAGTCCTTTACCTTGCTAATCTCACTTGACCCTACTCAGAGACTGACAGGTATTCGGAACTCAGAACATTCCGGGAACTCGGAACTCAGAATTCTGAACATTCCGGAATTCGGAACATGGAACATTCCGGAATTCGGAACATTCCGGAACTTGGAATTCGGAACATTTCGGAATTCGGTACATTCCGGAATTCAGAATTAGGAACATTCCAGAAATCGGAACATTCCGGAATTCGGAACATTCCGGAACTTGGAATTCTGAACATTCTGTAATTCGGATCTCGGAACATTCCGGAATTCAGAACATTCCGGAACTTGAAATTCGGAACATTCCGGAATTCAGAACTCGGAACTTGGAACATTCTGGAATTCGGAACATTCCAGAACACGGTATTCGGAACATTCCCAAACTCGGAACTTGGAAGATTCCGGGATTCGGAACATTCCGGAATTCGGAACTTGGAACATTCTGGAATTCGGAATTTGCAACATTCCGGAATTCGGAACATTCCAGAGCACGGAATTCGGAATATTCCGGAATTGGAACTTGGAAAATTCCGGAACTCGGATATTGGAATTCGGAACATTCCGGATTTCAGAACTCGTAATTTGGACCATTCCGGAATTCGGAACTTTGAACACTCAGGAATTCTGAACATTCTGGAATTTGGAACTCGGAACATTCCGGAACTATTCGGAATTCGGTACTCGTAATTCGGAATTTTCAGGAATTCGGGACATTCCGGAACATTCTGGAATTCGGAACTCGGAATTCAGAACATTCCGGAATTCGGAACTTGGAACATTCCGGAATTCTGAACATTCCAGAACATGGAATTAAGAACATTCCGGAATTCGGAACATTCTGGAACATTCCAAAATTCGGAACTCGGAATTCGGAACGTTCCGGAATTCGGAACTTGGAACACTCCGAAATTTGGAACATTCTGGAACACGGAATTCGGAACATTCCGGAAATCGGAACTAGGAACATTCCAGAATTCGTAACATTCCAGAATTTGGAACTCGGAATTCAGAACATTCCGGAATTCGGAACTTGGAACAATCTTGAATTCGGAACATTCCGGAACACGGAATTCGGAACATTCCTTAATTCGGAACTTGGAACATTCCAGAATTCGGAACATTCCGGAATTCGGAACTCGGAATTCAGAACATTCCGGAACACGGAATTCGGAACATTCCTTAATTCGGAACTTGGAACATTCCAGAATTCAGAACATTCCGGAATTCGGAACTCGGAATTCAGAACATTCCGGAATTCGGAACTCTTAACATTCCAGAATTCGGAACTCGGAATTCAGAACATTCCAGAACTAGGAACTCTGAACATTCCAGAATTCAGAACTCGGAACTCTGAACATTCCGGAATTCGGAACATTCCGGAATTCGGAATTTGGAACATTCCGGTATTCGGAACATTCCGGAATTCAGAACTCGGAATTTGGAACTCGGAACATTCCGGAATTCGGAACATTCTGGAACATGGAATTCGGAACATTCCGGAATTCGGAACTCGGAACATTCCAGAATGCGGAACATTCCGGAATGCGGAACATTACAGAACACGGAATTTGGAATATTCCGGAATTCGGAACTTGGAATCCGGAACATTCCAGAATTCGGAACTTTGAACAGTCCGGAATTCAAAACTCGGAACATTCCGGAACTCGGAACATTCCGGAACACAGAATTCGGAATATTCAAGAATTTGGAACTTGGAACATTCCGGAACTCGGAATTCAGAACATTCCAGAATTCGGAACATTCTATAACACGGAATTCGTAACATTCCGGAACTCGGAACTCTGAAAATTCCTGAATTCAGAACTCGGAACATTCTGGATTTTGGAACTTTCCGAAACACAGAATTCGGAACATTCCGGAATTCGGAACTCTGAACATTCCGGAATTCTGAACTTGGAATTCGGAGCATTCCGGAATTCGGAACTCTGAACGTTCCGGAATTCAAAACTCGGAACTCTGAACATTCCGGAACTCTGAACATTCTGGAACACGGAATTCGGAACATTTCGGAATTCTGAGCTTGGAACATTCTGTTATTCGGAACATTCCGGAACACGGAATTCAGAACATTCCGGAATTCGGAACTCGTAACATTCCGGAATTCCGAACTCAGAATTCAGAACATTCAGGAATTCGGAGTTCGGAACATTCCAGAATTCGGAACATTCTGTAACACGGAATTCGAAACATTCTGGAACTCGGAACTCTGAATATTCCAGAATTCAGAACTCGGAACTCGGAACATTCTGGAATTTGGAACACTCCGTAATTCGGAACTTGGAACATTCCACAATTCAGAATTCAGAACATTCTGGAATTCAGAACTCGGAATTCGCAAGATTCCGGAATTTGGAACTCGGAAGATTCCGGAATTCAGAACATTTCGGAATTCGGAACTTGGAACATTCCTTAATTCGGGAACATTCTGGAATTCGGAACATTCCAGAAAACAGAATTTGGAACATTCAGGAATTCGGAACTTGGAACATTCCGGAATTTGGAACATTCCGGAATTTGGAACTCTGTACATTCTGGAATTCGGAACATTCCGGAACATGGAATTCGTAACACTCCGGAATTCTGAATTCTGAACATTCCGGAACATGGAATTTGGAACACTCCGGTATTCGGAATTCGGAACATTCTGGAATTTGGAACATTCCGGAACACAGATTTCGGAATACTATATGGCTAAGAAATGATCTTACATGATTCTATACATGTGGAGATTGCCAGGCATGCCAATATGCAACCAAAGGGAAAACTTTTAAGAGCAATACTACCCAGAAAATATTTGCCATTAAACAATTTATTAATTGCAAATCCATAGGAGTAATCTATCTGCTTACATGTATATGTGGCATGCAATATGTGGGCAAGACTAAACGTGAACTTAGAAGGAGGATCCTTGAACATATGGGTGATATTAGGCATGGACGTCGACAAACCAGTGGCACGCCATGTGAATGAATTACATAAAAGTAATTCCAAGGTGCTCAGTTTTCAAGGCATTGAAAAAATCATTTTAAACCAAAGAAAGGGAGACATTGACCAGAAGCTTCTACAAGTTGAGGCAAAATGGATTATTTGGTTACGAACCAAAACCCCCTTATGGGTTAAATGAAGGATTTACATTCCATCCCTTCATCTCTGAGTAATCTGTACCTCTGATATTATAGATATTATTGAAGTATGTGGGATCAATAGGCATAATTAAATTACTTTATAACATTTGTAAGATCTGGTAGAAATTGGAAACGTATTTCATTTTATTTATTAAAGGTCATCCTAATTTATCATTCTATGAAGACCTTAAATTTAAATCTAAATTTACTTTGTGCCAGTGAAAGATAATACTAATATTTCTTTGAGAGATTATTTATGAATACTATTAAGATAGTACTACCTTAAAATACAGTTCAAAATTAAGAGACATTGAGCTCAGAATTTATTAATGAAGATAGTTAAATATGTGCCTATGTTTTTACTAACAAAATTCATGGATCTCACTAATTTTAAACAAATATACATGAAGGTGTTTTGTCTGGCGTGTTACTAGACAAAGTAATAAGTATTGAAATGACATAGACTGTTTTTACGTCTGTATCAAATACTATAGATCCTGCACTGAAACTGAGATAATTAGCTGACAATTTAGCTGTCAATCAAATACAATTAGAGCCCCATGATTAGATGAGCAACTAGAAACCCGGTGATTGAAGGGTTTAAATAGCCGGTGGTGAAACATGTTCGGTAACACTGTTTATCCCCTGATGAAGTCGTGATCTGCACGGCGATACGCGTAGGGCGGCATTGGAGGGGTTAACTGGGGTGTGAATATGTATACTTTAGGCTAGTGATCGAAATTATGAATTGAAAGCTTAAATAATAACAAGAATTGAAAGGAAAACTGATTAGATAGCTAGTTATTTACAATAGTGAAGCCTCTTCTCTATCGATCCACTTTCTAGTAACAATCTAGGGCTGGATCCGGTTTAATGTAGTGTTCTCAACTTTTGAGAGCTCTAGTACTGATAGTTTTTCATTTCTCTATCTTGATATAGATTTATTGGTATATAAATACAAATAGGAAGGGACAGCATAGCTTCCTTAAGAATTACTGATTATATCTACTCCGACAATTAAAATATTACTTTAGGAGATACACTAATGAAAATGTGGATGGGAAGTTACAAGAGCGATACTTTAATAAGTATTAATAACAATTATTTCATTGATCTACAGTGGTAGGAATAGTAAAGTACAAGTATCACGCCAAAGATACGTGTTCGCACCACCCCTTATGTGCTGTTTTTAGTGAGCCAGCAGAGTGAGCACTCGATCATACCGCAGGGCTAGCGGCTGATCGGCTGTGTCATCTAGCTGGTGGATTTTATGTTACACTGTTGTAAATTAATCCAGCGAAATACTGTGTGTTTTAAAGTATATTACAATAAAAGTTAAGTACTAATTTCACGATTGCTATTCTACATTTGGGTTCGAATTTGAGACTGAACTGGTCTACTTTGTGTTTAGTGGGTGGCGATAGACTGTAAATCGCTACTGCTCTGAGACACATTTGCTCTTGTATTGTTGTACACATATTTTATATAGACCTGCAGTCTCAGTTACTAATTAAACACCAAATTTAGTATTTTAAATGTAATCACGTCTGGTTCATTGTATTGGTTAGGCCATCTGCTGTTGGCCTTTTGACTCCTGTAACATGATTGGTTTAAGCCCTATTGTATCTGGTTTCCCCATACAGTTCAATGTAAGAGTTGTGTATAAATATCTGTGGTCTTTGTCAATAAAGAGAGTTATGTTTGGAGTGAACCAGAGTCCTGGAGTCTTGTGTGTTCTTATGGTATTAAAGCAGCCACTCTGACGCCCATCTGAGCCCAGATTCTTTCATCATTAGTCTGTCTGCTACCAGTATCCTGCTATCCCACTTCGGATGCTGTCAGGCGGCAACATGGACTCTGCCTTGCTTCTTCCAGTTCCTGTAGAACCTTCGATTCGAGCACTTGAACGGCTTGGCAACTGCTACCCTTTATTCCTGTGACACTTTTTCTGTTCCTCGTAGCCCGGGAGTAGAGGCTTCACTCTCTACTGCCCAGTGTTCCGGTTCTATGACTCTCGACTGTTTGAGAGCCCGTCAACCCCTCCTCGATCCGCATTGTTCGACGTAGAGTTGGCTACTCCGGGGTTCAACGCCGCTTTGAGTCGACCACCGAACCGGTTATCTGCTCGACCGGTGCATCCGACGGCACCAGTCCGGCGTCGAGAAGGAGAGACCCGGGAACGACGGTGGAAGGCAACGCGGTCCCTTCTTAGCTTCTGTTACAACCCACATGGACCATTTTATGTTTATTCCCAGCCCCATATCTCTTCTGATTGTACTATAGAGGCTTGGACTGTTTGCCAACATCTTGCAAGCCGTCTTTACCCATATATTTTTAACAATTCATTTGCAATGCTTGTATATACAACATTTTAAAGGATTTTTTTGTGAATATCAATAGACACTGGGCCAGTGTCATCTGCATGTTCTCTGAAAGCAGCATTTTTTCCTTAATGCAAACATCTCACCCAGATGGGCATGGGCCCCCCATTCTGTCCCAGGCCCAGGACAAGTGAGCACCCTGCCCCTTCCCCCATCAATTAGTGGCCCGGCCCCTTTCCTTCTATTTTCTTTAGTTAGGGAATAGAGCAGAGCATTTACTTTGCCCTCCGTTAGGAACAACACAGTGAAGTGGTTTCACAGGTGCCTTCCTTACAAAGTACTTCTGTGTTTTAACCAGGATGTACCTGTAATAAGTAAGTGTGAAGAAACCACTCCACTGTGCTGCTTCAAATGAAGTGCAGTATGAGAGCACTGCTCTTCTTCCTACCAACAGAAAAAATTATATATAGCATCTCACTGTCCCATCACATAAACAGACACACATAATTATGTAAATAATCTATAAATATATATGAGGTGCTGCAGCTTGCTAGTGTTCACTTCTCTGCCCCATGTCTCATTTTATTTCCCCCAATGTCCCCTCATCTTTTTTCCATGTCTCTCTCCTCTCCCCATGCCCCCTTCTCCCCATTCCTCTCTCTATATCCCATATGCAGTGAGAAAAAACAGTTTAATCCAGAGGCAGACACCATAGGAAGAAAGACATTTGGGTCATTGAGAACAATTTATTTTGGCCAGTTGTGGCCTGGGAGTTTTGGTTACCAGCCTGAAGTTGGGTGGGCTTGGCAGCAAACTTTAAACAAACGCTCAGCTCTCCACCCATCCAAAGACACCACAGCACTGCACAAGTAATTCATTTATCCAATGAAACAACACGCTGCCTCCCCCTAGTGGCTGGGGTTGTTTCATTTGCTGAATGAGTCAGTGCTGGCATGTCTTTTGTTGAGCAAGGACTTTTAAACCCTTGTGCATCAGACGTGCAGGCAAGGCATTGTGCTGCAATATGCAAATCACAGGTCCTAAGAGGTTAAAGAAGGATGGGAGCCAGTTCTGTAGTGTACTGTATACTTGCACTAGCAAAAGTTGCATGCAAAAACAGAAGTTACAGCACACAGACACAGGCCAAAAACTGCAGTGTGCAGTAGGACACTGGCCCATAACTGTTATTATCCTCATGGCCCAGGGCTCTGCCCCCCAGGCCATCCCATCCCTATCAGTGATGCAATCCGTGGTGCAACACATGTTACAGGATCCGGTCAGGTGAGCAATGAATGAGCAGCAGATAGCAGTGAGTCACACAGGGGGGCACAGGAAACAGCAGAGTCAGAAACCAAGCACCCCTGCAGGCGCATACCTTACATGCACAATTTAAATTCTGGGGCATTTCATTCAAAAGTGGGCAGGCCAATGGGCATGGCAAAGCCATTGCCAGGCGCTCCTCAGAGTTGAGCGCCCTAGGCAAGTGCCTCATGTGCCTATTTAGAAATCCGGGCCTATATGTCAGAGAGGTGTCCAGTGTAGCACTTGGTGTTGGAGAACTGCAGAGAGACAGCAGTTGACCCCTTCGCCCCCACTGAAAGATCAGAGTTGAGCGTGGAGGGCACGCAGAGGGAGCTGATAAGGATTCCCTGCCCCCAACAATGTCTGGACTAAAAAAAGCAGAAACCTTGTTTTGTACAGGTCACGTCCATTGACAGATGTAGCAGTGGTTCTTGTATTCATTCCTATACTCCTGTGTGTTGTGACTACAGAGGTGCAGTGTGATCAGAACTGGAACCAGACTCCTCCTCTGTAGTTGTAACACAGAGGTACAGGAATGAGTAGTAGAAGCAGTGCAGGATCTGTTAGTACAGGAATGAGTAGTAGAAGCAGTGCAGGATCTGTTAGTACAGGAATGAGTAGTAGAAGCAGTGCCGGATCTGTTAGTACAGGAATGAGTAGTAGAAGCAGTGCAGGATCTGTTAGTACAGGAATGAGTAGTAGAAGCAGTGCCGGATCTGTTAGTACAGGAATGAGTAGTAGAAGCAGTGCAGGATCTGTTAGTACAGGAATGAGTAGTAGAAGCAGTGCAGGATCTGTTAGTACAGGAATGAGTAGTAGAAGCAGTGCAGGATCTGGCTTTAGAGGTGACTTGTATAAAATAAGTATTGTGTTTTTCTTGTAACGGAGACTGTTAAGTGTGGGGGAGAGAATCCTTATCAGCCTTCTCTGCTCTGTCTCAAATGTGCAATGTTACTGGAAAGGAAAAAAAACATACTTTTGTGTGGAGTCGTGAAGAGCGGAAGTGGCAGATCTCTACATTGTAACCCTTTTCGTGCATGATCAGATCACACAACATTTAAGAAAGCATTGTGTCTTAAGACCTTCCCCGTACATCTGAGCCTTTAGAGATATCCCTGTAGCAAAGCCATGTTCCTCTGCTGTGCTCCCCTGCTCACTTGTAGCCAGTGACAGGAGCAGGGGAGCAGAACGTGATGTACATGGTGTGTGAGGGCCAGTTTCACTTAGTGTGGGCCAGTTTGAATGTGGAGGTGTGACAGATGGAAGGAAGCAGAGGTTCATTGACTGCAGAACCATCTGGCAGTGAAAGGGTTAATGTGCATGAACTTATCTGAAGAGTGGATGTCAGTCCCCCATTCTGGCTCAAACATGATGGCAGTGCAGTTACCAGGTACTACGTTAATCCTTTGAGTGTCAGAGGATTACACCACATATTGCTGAGCAATGCGTAGTTTAGATCTGTGGCATTCAAGGGGTTAATGAAGGGGGTAATCTGTGTAATATTGTGTGTGTCTATGTTTGAGCCACAGTACAGTAGCACCACTGGCGGGAGAGGCCTCCAAGTGCTCACTGCACAGACTTCCATATCCTGGGCACACAACACACTGCAGCACTGGGAGACTTCCTGCAAGCGGTCCCAGCATAGGCTTTCATACAGTGTGTCTTGCACACAAAGATACAAGACTATGGCAGTAGCACTTGTAGGATGGTTCCCATGGTGACGTTTTATGTGCCTAGGATATGGAAGTGTATGCTGTGGACCCTTGGAGTCCCTTCACCCGATGGTACTGCTGTCCTGCAAGCCAAACATAGAAACACACACAATATTGCAGATATTAAGCCTTTCCTTAACCCCTTGAGTGCCAAAGGGATACACAAGTATGGTTGTTGATTACTTGCTAGTCAGCAGGTAGATCGGCACATAGACAGCAATGTCTGCTGTAGCTGTGAGTTGAGGTGGTGGCAGGCACTGCGATATGATATAGTAGCACTGCTGCCTGTGTAGTGATGTGGTCACAGAAAAGTCCAACACAGCTTTACCTGCTGATCATGGTGGGATGGGTGCAAAGTGTTAATCGTTGAGTTAACTTGTTCAGTGGCAGAGGGGTACGCAACACATTGCAAAGCATTGTGTACCCCTCTGGCACTAGAAGGGTGAAAATGTAAATGCTCATTTCATAGTGATGCATCATCTGTGGTGCACAGTGCCATATAGGTGCCTTTCGTTTCAGAAGATATAATGATGGGGATAGAGTCAGGCCAGATGCGGACTCACTGTGCTGGGGGAGGAAGGTGAGTGGTACATGAGGCATTCGTAGTGCTAGAGCAGCCAGGTAGCAGACAAGGCATTTTGTGGAGGGACAATACTCCATGATGCATGTATATATTGTGGCATGAGGTATGTAGCAGAGGGGTGTATTTTCGGGAATGTGTGCAGTTAGATTTAGCGGATTTAATCGGCCATGTTTTTTATTTTTTGAAGTGGAAAGTCGAAGGCGGGCTTGTGTTGCATGAGGTGTAGGAGTGGATGGAAGGCATTTTTTTTTCTCATGAGTTGGATAGTGTGTGTGTGTTTGGTGCTGCGTGAGTGGAGTGTGTGTGTGTGTTTGGTGCTGTGTGTTGGGTATGTGTATGTGCCTGTGGTATAGGAGAAAGTGGTAGCCATTTTGTTTTTTCTCTCAGTTGGATAGTGGTGGGCGGGCTGGATAGTGCGGGTGGGCCAACTCCCTGCATGATTTTCACAATCACGCCCCTATTGAATCACCCAATGGGAGAAGTAATTCCTCCTTACTGCCTCCCCTGGTTGTGTTTTGCCAGGCACACAGTCTTTTATATATATATAGATAATATACACAAAGGTAACTTATTACTAAATGTAATGTATATAAAAGAACTCTTATTTCTATATCTAGACTATGTGTAATAACTAATGTGATTTGTACGGTACGTTCTAAAGACCCCAAGTGTGAGCAGCGCACAGGACAGGAAAAAAACCACCTGTGGAAGAAAACCTGCGAGGAACTGTGGCTGCTACATTTCCTTTCCTCTGGGCACACTACACAGGGGAATTGTATAAACAATATATATACAAATGTAAATTATTACTACATATAAAGTATATAAATATATTAAGAAAATATATACAAAGATAACTTACTGCTAAATGTAATGTATATAAAATAACTCTTATGTCTATATCTATGTGTAATAACTAATGTGATTTGTACAGTTTGTTCTAAGGACCCCAAATGTGAGCAGTGCACAGGACAGGAAACCTGCAAGGAATCATGGCTGCCACATTGCCCTTCCTCTGGACACACTACACGGGGGAACTGTATAAACAATATATATACAAATGTAAATTATTACTAAATATAAAGTATAAAATATATTAAGATATAATATATATATATATATATAAAAAGATAACTTATTGCTAAATGTAATTTATATAAAAGAACTCTTATGTCTATATCTGTTACGGTTGGCAAGCAAGACAAGGAGTCAGAACAGTATAGTTAAGATCACCTTTATTAGAACAACAATAACAGCAATGCACATCAGATAAATCACAAGCAGAGGGTGACCGAAGAGGCTAAGACTCTATTAGGTATAGGAGTCTGCCAATAGATCCACCACTACTACTAGAGACTAGGCCTCAGCCCACTGTAGTCTCTGAATACGGATTAACACCCAGCGATAGCACTGACTCAGCCTGCAGTCAGTCTAGGAGAGAATGTCTCCAATAATGAATGCAACCAAGGAGACTACTGACTCACGCCTGCAGTCAGTAAGATAGGAGTCTGATAGAGCCCCAGGTCTGCACTAGGATGGATGTCTGTGGAACTAGGGTGACCACGGGTCCCGGAACGTCCGGGACTGTCCCTTATTTCAGGGACATGTCCCGCGTCCCGGGTCCCCTTCAACCGGGACAATGAAGTGTCCCGGAATGAAGCCAAGCCGCCCTGAATGTCAGCCTGCAAGCGGTGTGTCACATCATGGACGCCGCTTGCAGGCTGACATCCAGGGCGGCAATGCAACTTACCTGATCTGGAGGCAAGCGCTCTAGTAATACAGAGCGCTGGGAGATGACATCATCTCCCAGCGCTCTGCATTACTGAGCACAGCGCGTGGGAGCTTCAGCTCTGTGCCGGAGGAGGCACAGAGCACTTTGCACTCCGCACTCCGCTAGACCACCAGGGACTCAAGGTAAGGCAATAGGGTGACCACGTCCCGGAATGGCAGAAGGGAAATGTGGTCACCCTATGTGGAACGGGAGCCACCACACGGAGTAAACAGACAGAAACCCTAGTCAGCACCAGCTAGGATAGTCAAACAAACCAGGTCATACACGAAGCGGGTAGTCAGCCGGAGCTACAGGTTTGCACCAGATAGGATATCCACTGAAGCATTGGTATGTTGAATGAGCAGTGGACAGAGCCCCAAGCCAACACCAGGATGGGTGGTCAGACAAGCCAGGTCGTACACGGAGTGGGTAGTCAGCAAGAGCCACAGGTTTGCACCAGAAAGGATGTCTAAGCCAAATCGGAACGCTTAGAGAGAATGATTAGACAGAGCCACAGATCAACACCAGAATGGATGGACAGACAAGCCGGGTCATACACAGGAATCAGAAACACAAAATAAATGAACTGCTCAGAACAAAAACGTAAGGGTAACTGATACACAGGTCCATAGAGGTTATAAAGGAGTAGAAGAAGGCGGGACCAGTTAGGTCCCCCAGGGTGGGCCTATAACAGGCATCAAGGCAAGTGCCTGATTCAGTGCTGCCACTAACAAGGAACCAGACTAGGCAGCAGGCAGAGAGGGACGTGGCTAGTGATGCTGGAACGTCAGTCCAGAACCCTGCTCCCGGCCGAATGGCACAGGCCGAGGTAAGGCACTGTGACAATATCTAGACTATGTGTAATAACCAATGTGATTTGTGCAGTTCGTTCAAAGGACCCCAAGTGTGAGCAGCGCAAAGTAAACAGGAGAAAATGCCTGTGGAGGAAACATGCGAGGAACAGTGGCTGCCACCCTGCCCTTCCTCTGGGCATACTACACCGGGGAATGTACAATGTTGAGTGTAAGATACTCAAAATGGATCAAATTTGACTTATAACAGGGGTTTGTCTGTGGAGAGATATATGTGTGTTTATGTATACATACATGTCTATATCTATATAGACATGTGTATGTGTGTTTATATGTTTATTTATTTATTTATTTACAGCTATAAAATGCATGGGTATAGATCTGTATTACAGCGTGGAACAGTGGGAAATCTGTTTGCTTAATTAAGAACTGAAGACAATTTCAGCTGTCCCAAACTGCAGGGGGTCAGGGGGTTGCTTCAAAGGGTTTGACAGGATGTCCTTCCTTGGTTAGGTGTTTGAGAAATCAAATGAAGGTCTCTCCTAGTTAAATAAGAAAGGAGTGAGGACAAACAGTATTTTTGTGTTTTTTGTTTGTCAACTAAACAAAGAGTTCAGATGGTGGGTATGGTGAGAAAGGGTCAGTTTAGGTGTGGAGTTGACCAGTTCTTACCAGACCTAACTGATATGAAAAATGGTATAAAGGAGGAATATTTTTTGGGGTTGAATCAGAGCTTGAGGAGAGCAGAGGAGAATAGAATGAGATCAGCATGAGAAGAGCAGTCCTGATTCCTGTCCTGATGTGAGTGCCGCAGAGGAACAGACCAGAAACTAAGATTTGTGCTGGAGGGTGTGAGAAGACTGTCATCATATAATTTACTTGTATCACTATCATTCCATTTTTCTCATTTCTGTGACTCCTAATATTGTTTAATTCATGTATATACCATCCAAACTGTAGCAGTATTTTGATTTTGTGCATAATACAATCATCTTGTTTATTATCCCTTATCCGTGTGTTTCTTAGTTACAACCAACCCCCAAAGAACCATTGTACCCTGGGTAAGAGGGGCTATACAGAATTTCTTTCAGATTGGTGAGCCATATAGGAGAGATTTGGTGTGACACAGAAATACATTTATAAGTGCATAATATTTAATATTTTGTGCTGATTCAAAATACTGTTTAGTACCTTTTGTCTTTGTATTAATTTTGGGAAAATAACTATAGTATTCTGCTGTATAATGGAAGGTTTAATGAAGAAGATTGCCAAGGTTTCAAACCCTGAGCTTACTGTAAAATGCATGGAGGGCGCGTCAGACCCTTGGGTCCAAGCTTAAGATTATGTGGCCATTGCAATCAGTGAGAAGAAATTATCAAAGTCAAAGGGTAAAACTGCACTGATTTTTTCTGCCTACTGGATAACAAAGCGGTACAGATCTCTGCAGCTGCAGAAAGCGAATTTGGAGGTTAACATCATAACATCATAGAGTTACTCAAAATATCTGCTGAGAATGCTAATGTGCTGAGTGTAGGAAACCAGCAGACAATGGCAGAAAACAAAGTACTCTGTACTGTGAATGAGCATCCTCTAGCACTAAAGAGGCTGATCGCTCTCATTGTTTGTCAGAAATTAACAGGTTAAAAGAGCAGTTAGGCAAGAGGAATGCTGTTGTCGCTGCATTTAATGTGCCAAACTGTGGTGAAAGTGTGATCTATGGAATTGATCCGGAAATGTTTGGAAATGATAAAAGAGTGAATGAATGGGGTATGCCTACTGTGAAAATGGCGCCAGTATCCATTGAGAAAAAGATAGATTCACAGGGATCACTGGTGTCTGAAACCAATGTTTCCAGATCTCTTTCCTGTACTGAACTTGCTGCATTGAGTAAAGATCTAGGATGCGTAGCATTTACTGATGATCCTATAGAGGTAACTATAAAAATTGATCAGTTTGAAAAAATTCATAGAAATTTAAGTGAGGCAGACAATTTGATGTGATTATATAAATCTTTAAGATCAAGTCTGTCCTCTGAGGTGTTTGAACACCCTAGGACAAAGCAGCAACTTCTGGGAGAGATATGGAAATCACTGGGTTCAGAGGAATACGATTATCATTCTGCATTTGGTAACTGTGCACAGAGGATGGGAGAATCTGTACAGGACTTTAGTAACAGATTAATTGTATTATGTAAACTAACACTCCCAACTGGTGTACAGGCAAATAAGGATGATAAAATATATAAGAAGGCATTGCTGAAGAATATATCCCCAGAAATTTGTGAAGTAGTGGGTGTAACTGTTTCTGCTCAAAATAGTATTACTTTGGTATTCAATTGTTTAATAAGGGCTGAGGCAATTGTAAGGAGAGATAAATCTGGCCATACAAGAGTGTCTAAAGTAGAAGTCCCTTCACAAGGAAGGGAGAGATGTGCAAATGTTCCTAGGAATTGTAAAAATGTTAATGTTTTTAGATGTATTGCATGTAACAAGATTGAACACCTAGCAAAGAACTGTAAAAGCTTTCCAGCAGATAAAATAGGACAGAAAAGAAATAATGGATGTGCAGATAACAAAATTCCTCCTTCTACCCCTAGAATCCCATATAGTGTTTTAAAGTCAGAGGAAGAGAGGCTTGAAAGAGAAAACCTCCAACTTAAAGGAGCAGTAAACTTTTTTATGAAAAAAATAAATATTGTAGGGATTTTCCTATTGAGTAAAAAAAAGGGTACTCCCACTGCTGAGAGATTTATATTTCCAGAGTTATTACGGTTTAAACCCATGTTCTTTTTACATTAGCAGTGCCCTCTAGTGGTCAAGTTCTAATTAGATTTCCTGTTAGATTCTAATGGAGAGGAAAGTCAGAAAAGTCAGAGACATACAGTTCTCCATAGAATGTGATAGAAACTGCCTGTCACTTCCTGTCAGTTAGAACTATCAGGAAGTAAACACAGTAAATTCACTTCCTGATTATTTGAACTGTTATACATTTTGAATAAAACATCTGACAGCGATGGGAGTGACCTTGTTTTACTCAGCAGGAAAAGCTCTATAAAATATGTGTTTTAATAAATAAAAGTTTACTTCTTCTTTAAAGATGAAAGAAAACTGTTCATGGAGGAATTAGCCACATTAAAATCAGAACTTTACAAAATGTTGAGTAATACAACTTGTGAAGATGAACAGGTAAAGGGAGAAAATGAATATCTGACTGTAAGTCTTCATTAAAATATTTGTATGTATCTAATGCTTCTTCTAAAATACTGTTTTTCAGGAAAAACAATACAACTGACTATTAAAGAACTGTGACCAGAAATGGTTGTTGCAATTACCATTTTGTTTATTTCAGCCACAATAGAGGACCTTACATTTTTCTGATTTTTATTTTTCATTTTTAAGGAAAAGCCTCTAAAATCTATGAAGTATAGTCATGTGGTCCAAATTCTATTTGGTCCATTAAAATTAGATGATTATGATTGGCTAGTGTGCATGCAGCTTTCAGTTAACTTGTGAGTGCCCTGGAGCCAGTGACTGGTTTTAGGCAGATGCTCTTTGGATTCCCATTGAGAGGAAGATTGTCTGTTCTGTAGCTGTCTGCCAGCTTCCCTTAAGTCCCCTTATATTGTACAGGTCAGAGCAGACAAGTCCTTTATGAAGCTGGTGTCTGACCTGAAGCAGTTCCTGATTCTAAAAGACTGTCCCTCCGTGAACAAGCCGATCAACCAGCGCAACCAACAGCTGCGCGCCCTCCAGGATAAATGTGACAAGAAGCTAATAGCCTTGCGTGATGAGATCGCTATAGACCTTTATGAGCTTGAAGAGGAATATTATTCTTCCAGGTATAAATAGGGGCTCAGGACAGAGGCTGGTGCCATAAACTCTGAGACAGGGCAACCAGAGGCCCTCTAGCAGTTGTAAGGGATGATGGGATTTGTAGTCTTCAGTAGCTGGGGGGTTAATCTTTTGCGTGCCAGAGAGGTATTAAATACAATGCACTGGGTACCTTTCTGGCACTCAAAAGGTTAATATCCCTGTTTATCTTGACTGCTATAGAAGAGTCCAGTGTGTGGCTTCGCAGTGCTCTGGAGACCTCTCTAGCACTCAAGTGGTTACAAACTTAGTTTACGCAGTAGGAGTTTTGAGAATTTAAATTTTTCCCCTATGATGCAATTGGGTTTCTCCAGAATTACATAAAGAACTGCTAACACTTAAAATGAAATTGGTTATTATACATATAAATATCACGTACCTACTACTGGTATATGTCAAGATTAATTATTCATCCTTACAATATAATCCTAAACTTGTCTGGTCAGAGATACAAACACTATCACAGCTGAGTGCTCTCTGTGTTGTATGTTATTGTTTGGACTTTGTATCTCTTTTACATTGCATCACTTATACCTGCTGTCACCATCCCTAACAGAAAGCTTCCTGGAAACAGGTCTAGGAAGCTCACTGAAAGTATAGGCAACTTAACTTTACACCGTATGTGATTGCAGAACATATAAAGTCAAAATAAAGTGTTACTATCCCTTAAACGGAAAGAAAACCCCTATAATAATGTTTTTATAAAATGTTTTCTTCTCCTTTGAAGGAATAGTAATACTTAAAATGTAATATAAAAATATATGTCGTAGTTATTATAGGGATTTTCTTTCCGTTTAAGGGATAGTAACACTTTATTTTGACTTTATATGTTCTGCAATCATATACGGTGTAAAGTTAAGTTGCCTATACTTGCAGTGAACGTCCTAGATCTGTTTCCAGGAAGCTTTTTGTTAGGGATGGTGATAGCAGGTATAAGTGATGCAATGTAAAACAGATACAAAGTACAAATAATAACATACAGCACAGTGAGCACTCAGCTGGGACAGTGTTACATTGTATCACTGACCAGACAAGTTTAGGATTATAGTTTAGGATTTATATTTATTGCAAAACACAATACGCACAATGCTATACACAAAACGCTATATGAAAAACTCTATGCACAATACACAAAGTGCAATATGCATACTAAAATGCAAAAATGTTATATGCAAAACGCTATAATCAATACACAAAATGGTATATGCAAAATGCAATACACAAAATGCAATGCACAAAACGCTATATGCTAATAATATATGCAAAATGCTGTATGCAATACTCAAAAAGAAAAACACTATACGTAAACCTCTACACACAGAAATGCAATATGCAGGATGCTGTACGCAAAACCAAAATACACAAAACACTATATGCAAAACAACTAAATACCTAAAACTCTATCAGCAAAACACACACCCTCGCTCAAGCTCTCATGCACTCTCTCACATGCTCTCTCTCACACACACACACACACATACTCTTTCACATGCACAATCATGTTCACTCACACATGCTCACTCATGCTCACATACATGCTCACTCATGCTCACTTGCACACACATACAAACACGCTTACTCATGTTCACCCACACACACATGCTTACTCATGCTCACTCACACACATACACTTACTTATGGAGAGTTGTGTAACGCAATGTTGTGTACCTTTTTGGATCTGAAAGGGCAAAGCACTGAAAATTCTACAAGCCAGTCATTAAAATCACTGCATCCTTTCTGGATTTGCCTGCATGTTAGGGGATAATAGCCCTACACATAAATCCACTTTTAATATTTTAATCCAATTAATGAGGGTCAAGTATCCAATGCATTGGGTTGCAATGCAGAGGATAACACACATAATATGTACTCCTGTTTAAGATGTCTTCTTTTGTTGTCTGTCTTCATAACACACTTTCTTTATAAAATATTCTATATTTATTTAGTCAACTGCATAGGACTTTTGTTTTTTGTTTTTTATTTCCTTTATTATCCACGCCAGCAAAGCTGTGTCAATATTGCTATTAAATATATATATTTTTCTACAAAATATCTCCTTCATAATGTTTACCCAGATCCCTGGAGAAGATATCAGGGTATCTTTCCTTCACTTTTGCTGTTGCTGGATTTCTCGAGAATCAGCCCTCCAGCTTCTCCTGCTAATACTTTCACTGCAAGCACACCAAAACAACTTTATTATTTTTGTATTCTCTATCAATCTGACTCTCTTATTGCTTCTTCTGTCATTCATGACTAATCTACAACATAATGTATGGCAGGAAGTTCCATGCTTTTATATGATGTGGGCTGCAATTCTTACCACCATAAAAAACATAGGCAGAAAACAGAACCATTCTCCTGGGGAAATCTGTATTGTTAGAGAAAAGGTGGACAATCTATGGCTGCTGCAGTGGGAGGGAATTCCTGTGGAAAAGCAGCAAACTGTGCATTTTTCATGAAAACTCTGGACTTTACATGCTTTCCAATCCCAGGACTCTACTCCTCATGAAGGGAGACTAATATCTCACATACGTTTGTGTGTGTGTGTGTGTGTGTGTGTGTGTGTGTGTGTGTGTCCTTCCTGGGCTGATGCCTAGGACAGTGAAAAAAATTAAACAAGGATTGGTTTACATATACCAAATCCCTGTTTAAAGTAGGTGGTGTTACACATGACATCCTATGTGGCCTAGAGCAACCTTCACCATCCAGCCAATCAAAAACTACCACGCTGGCACTCAACTGGTAATTCTAGTCCTTTATTTAATCTCTTGAATGTCAAATACATATCCATTGCACTGAAAGAGGCACACTTATGGGTTGTTTAAGATTGGTATACCTCAAACATCTATAAAACAATTTAACTATAAGATCTCGTATGCACCCTATCAAGACAAATCTAGACTCTAATATCTAACCAAACCTTCAAACCCTACTTACAGTGAGTGAATGGATTCCAATGCAGGTGGTACCTTTAGCATTGGATTTATCTACAAATACCCTAATAGATCGCAGTAGGAATCCATACCTCCCAAGTGTCCCTCTTTGAGACCCAAATCCTTGTGTCCCTCTTTCCCACCCTGGTGTCCCTCTTTTTCAGAGATCAGACTGTGTGGTGTGTATATAAGTGTATCACATTGTCCACAGCAATCAAACTCACATTGATGTTTGTTTAAACTTCAGTGCGTGTTTATAAATAAGTTTGTGTAAATAAAATACTTTGGTCTTGCTGTAAATCATTTATTCAGTTACACAAAGGCATGTCAATAGGTCATGAAATAACCTAAAATTTCTCAGTAATGCCCCTCCCACCAGCCACACCCCCAGCAACACCACCTAAAACAAAGTAGTCCCTGTTTGCCCATTTGAAGTGTTGGGAGTATGGGGAATCTTTGAGAAAGAAAACAGTGATACCATTTATCCCCTGCAGTGTAACCTAGGCTAAAATTAAAGTACTATCTCTTTTGTATTTCCTTATTCAACGACGCAGAAGATAAGTTGAGAAAGACGTTTTCATGAGTCAGTTATGTGGAAATGAACACAGAATGATGTTCCCTGTGGTTTCTGTGATTGACGATATGTGCTGTTTTGGCAAGACCAAAATAACAACTTTTTTGATTACATAACAATAGTCAAAGCTGTCTCATGAAAGGATTACACCTTCAAAGGGTCTCCCTCTGAGTGTCCTTTGTTAACCCTTTGAGTGCCAGAGAGGTGTCCAAAGCATTGCAGCGCAATGTGTTGGATACATCTTTGGCAATTAAAGGATTAAAAGACAGTGGACTATTTTCATCAACTAATATGTACCACAGGGGTACAAATGCAAATTATTAAAGATGAGCGAGCACCCCGATGCTCGGGTGCTCGGGTGCTCTGACCGAGCACCCCCTGATGCTCGAGTGCTCGGCCGAGCACCCGAGCCCCATTCAAATGAATGGGAGCACTCGAGCATTAAACCAGGCACCCCCTGCTCTGATGAGCGGAGGGTGCCTGGTCAATGTCCCCCTTCATCTCCGCTATGCCCCTCTTCCACAATGTCCCCCTTCATCTCCTATGCCATAGCAGAGATGAAGGGGGACATTGTGGAAGAGGGGCATAGCGGAGATGAAGGGGGACATTGTGGAAGAGGGGCATAGACTCTATGCCCCTCTTCCACAATGTCCCCCTTCATCTCCGCTATGCCCCTCTTCCACAATGTCCCCCTTCATCTCCTCTATGGCATAGGAGATGAAGGGGGACATTGTGGAAGAGGGGCATAGCGGAGATGAAGGGGCACATTGTGGAAGACGGGCATAGCGGAGATGAAGGGGGACATTGTGGAAGAGGGGCATAGAGTCTATGCCCCTCTTCCATAATGTCCCCCTTCATCTCCGCAATGCCCCCTTCATCTCCGCAATGCCCCCGTACCTCCATTCCCTGGTGGTCCAGCGGAGCGTCTTCGGATCTGTGCCTCTTCCGGCACAGATCCTCTTCACCCGAGCATGTCGGGCGAGCACATGGCGGTACTCGTACGAGTACCGCCATGTGCAGAGCAGAGCGATGCTCGAGCCGATCCGAGCATCGGCCGAGCACGCTCGCTCAACACTACAAATTATCCAAATTACAGTTGATTTGTGTTGCTTCAGGAAGTTTGGTCACTATATATATATCCCACTGAGTGGCACTGCTGCTATACCATCCCATAGACAACTCTGGTCAATAGAACATAGAGCTCCATAGGATGGTGTAGAAATAGCGCCACTGTACAATTTCAGGCCACTGTGATACTTCACCTAGAAAAATCAAGTTTTAACACAATAACTTTTGACTTAAACACCTCTCAGGAGTGAGAGATTATCACTGATTTATTTAGGATAAAGTCTGCAATATATAAATATATGAGACTGCATTTCTTGTGACTGCAGACAAGGGAAGAGGAGTTAGAAAAAATCTGGTTAAGTATCTGAGAGTGTGTTTGGTGTTTTATTAAGGTTTAAAAAAAAAAGTTTTTTTTCATTTTGTGTGGGTATTGTGAGGGTTAAAGAAACCATCTGTTAATTGGGATTTTCTCTGGACTGTGTGATTAACGGTGATTAGCTAAGGGAAGTCACCTGGCGGCAGTGTTACTATAAATACAGTCCCCAGGCTCTTTGAGCCTGCATTTCTTGTGACTGCAGACAAGGGAAGAGGAGTTAGAAAAAATCTGGAGTTGGAATAGAATCAGCAGTTGGAAATCAGCAGAGCTCTGAAGTGACAACAATAATTTCAAGGGAGTTACTGCATTCACATTGAAAGTTGGTTACTTACTTTAGAGTGAGCATTAGAGGACAGTATAAATCTTATTGAATTGTAAAACCAAGCATAAGTGACAGCAGGTTAGACAATCTAACGCAATGCACTTCTTGTCCCATATTTGAACACTTGGGGCAATCGTTCCAGGGGTCATACCGCTGTGCCAAGTGTGAGCATATTTTCTTTTTAGAGTCTAAGTTATTGAATTTGGAAAGAAATTTTGCAACATTGCGAGACATTGGAAACCTAGAAAGGAGTTTAGAACTCACAGAGTAGGTAGTATGTGGGGTTAGTGGTGAAGAGGGTGGAGTTGTAGATGAGGAGCAACAGGTAGGCAGCTGGGTAACAGTAAGGAGGGGAGGTAGTGGGCAGAGGAAGAGGAAGGCCAGTTCTGAATTGACTCAGTCCAACAGAGTTGCCAGATTATGTGAAGATGTGGATGAGGATAGCTCAGAACTGGCAACACTGGAGAGGGCTAATTCCTCTAGCAGCCAGGGGAACAGTCCTCCTTCCAGGCTAGATGGGATGCAGAGCTGGCAGAAACCAAGGCAGCTGGTGGTAATAGGGGACTCTATTATTAGGAGGGTAGATAGGGTAATCTGCCACCAGGAACGTGAATGCCAAACAGTATGCTGTCTCCCTGCTGCTTGGGTTTGATATGTTGTGGACAGGGCTGACAGATTTTGGGAGGGGCTGGATGTGATCCAGCTGTCTTTGTACATATTGGTACCAATGACAAAGTAGGAGGAAGATGGAGGTCCCTAAAGAGTGATTTCAGGGACTTAGGGTGCAAGCTCAAGGCAAGGACCTCTAAGGTAGTATATAAGGTAGTATATACTACGATTTGTGTAGCGTCCATTGTCTATGTTTTCAATAAAGAAGGATTTGGTTTTATATTTTATGCTGGAGTGCTGTTCATTTCTTCATGTTCTTGAGCCAAATAAAGGGGTTGGAAGCCCTAAGAACCTGCACCGCAATCAAGAAACCAAGTAGTGGTGAGCAACATATTACGTGCAACTTTGTTACTATATATTATTTCTCCAGTAGTGCCATTGTGTCTTTTTTGTTGTGCTGAAATACTACCTGTGCCATGCACCAGTGGAGGTAGACAGAGGGAGCTTAGGGAGCTTAATGCATGTCTCAAGCAATGGTGTAGGAAGGAGGGTTCTGTGTTCTTAGAGCACTGGGCTGACTTTGCTCTTGGGTACAATCTATATGGAAGTGATGGATTGCACCTAAATGGTAAAGGAGCCTCTGTGCTAGGGGAGCGAATGCTAAGAAGCTTGGAGGAGCTTTTAAACGAGGAAGGGGGGAGGGGGTACAGATAGCAAAAATTGGTTAGATGCAGAAAATAGGGAGGAATTCCTAGTAAATGAAGATGCAGATAAAAGGCATGTAGGGAGTGATATATGTAGAGACTTCAAAATTAATTGTATGCTAGAAAATGCAAGGAGTATGGTAGATAAAATAGGAGAACTAGAATTACTGGCGGTTAATGACAAATTGGACATAAATGGTATAACAGAAACATGGTGGAATGATGCACATGACTGGGCTGTAAATATAGAGGGCTATTCCCTGTTTTGGAGAGACAGGATTAATAGAAAAGGAGGAGGTGTGTGCTTATATTTGAAACCAGAGTTAAATCCAATTTTGAGAGGTGATATTAGTGAGGACACTGGCCAAAATGTGGAGTCCTCGTGGGTAGAAATTGAGACTAAATGCAACATGTAGACTGGCATACATTATTTAAAGACAAAAATACTAAGGATAAATGGTCAGAATTCAAATTTAGGTTGCGGAAATGTACCCAACAGTATATACCAATGGGGAACAAATGCAAAAGAAGTAAGTCACAGCTAATGTGGTTAAGTGCACATGTAAAGGAGGAAATGGCAAAGAAAAAAAAAGCATTCAAACTATTTGAGTCTGCAGGAACTGAACATTCTTACTTAAAATACAGGGAGTGCAACAAAGTTTGCAAAAAGGCAATTAGGGTAGCAAAAATAGAAAATGAAACTCGAATTGCAATGCAAAGTAAGTCGAAAACAAGTTTTTCAAATATATATATAGCAAAAAACTTTAGGGAGTGCATTGGACCATTCAAAAATGAGATGGGCAAGTTGATTAGTGAGGATAACAAAAGGCCGATATTCTAAACACTTTCTTTGCATCAGTATATACAAGGAAGCAAGGAAGAGTAGAAGAGCCTCAACAAGTAGCTAATAAAAAAATACAATTATCAGATATTGGGTTAACTCAAGAAGATATCATGGGTAGACTGAGCAAAATTAAGACTGACAAAGCACCCCGTCCTGATGGTATACATCCAAGGGTTCTTCAGGAACTCGGTTCAGTGTTGGCAAAACCCCTATATTTAATCTTTAAAGATTCTCTCACCACAGGCTCAGTGCCACAAGATTGGTGAAGAGTCAATGTAGTGCCTCTATTTAAGAAGGGAACTAAAACAGAACCTGGAAACTATAGACCTGTGAGTTCGACCTCTGTAGTGGGAAAACTGCTAGAAGGGATAATAAGGGACTATATTCAGGATTACAACACAAGAAATAAGATCATTAGCAGGAATCAACATGGTTTTAGGAAGAATAGCCAAACTAATCTTTTCAGCTTCTATGAGGAAGTAAGCAGCAACCTTAATAATGGCAAGGCAGTTGATGTAGTATATCTAGACTTTGCCAAGGCATTTGATACAGTGCCACACAGAAGGCTGGGGTATAAAATAAGGAAACCGGGGCTAGGAGATAACCTTTGCAATTGGATACAAAACTGGTTGAAGGATATGGAACAGTGTGTGGTTGTAAATGGGAAAATTCTCCAATACAGTTAAAGTGGAGAGTAGAATACCTCAGGGTTCAGTATTAGGTCCGCTGCTTTTTAACATGTTTCTAAATGACCTAGGATTAGATATAGAAAGCAGGAGGTGGTTATGGCAGATAGAATGGATACATTCAAGAGAATATTAGATACATTTCTTTCCAAAGGGAACACACAGAGTTAAACTGTTTATTAGTAGGCAGATCAAGAAGGTCTGATAAAGACTAACTTATTTGGTAGCAGGAAAGCTATAAAATTACTGGGGTATGAGGAGAAGGTTGAATTTGATGGACTTGTGTCTTTATTCAACCTAATTTACTATTACTTTACTATGCTACTATATATGTATATATTACATATTAGGTGTTACTATACCTTTATACATAAATTACAGAGTCTGTGGCACTCACTTTTAACCCTTTATGTGCCACAGGCGTGTGCAATGCATTGCTTTGCAATGTGTTGCATACACCTCGGGCAATCAAAGCATTACATAGAATGTTCCTTTAATAATCCCAAACCAAATAAAAAAGTAATGACACTAATCTAGTAAAATGGTCTAGGGGAACACGCACTAAGGGTCGATGTTATGGCGAAGTGTGTCTGGCGATGTGTATCGATCAGTTTGCCATGCAGAATTCAACTCACTTCACCATATTCACAAAGTATCATGTATGCAAGGTGGGGGTTTAATCGTTAGCATGCAGGGTTGTCATAACACTGATGACATGTAAGGGATGCCCTGAGGTCTGAGCGCATCCTCTTTGCTCCCTCATTTACACTATGAAATTTTTTTTGTGATACATTTTTTTACACTGTTCCAGTATCATGTTTTTCTCTAATTATCTCAACCATTGTTTACCAGTTTATACCTTCACATTAATTAGAATAACTGACTATATTCAGCTTACTTTTACACCACACTGCTCTTCAATAGAAACAGTAAGCTTTTCTCTGGCCTGATAAAGAGCTATAGGAAGATGCCAAGTTCGCCAGCCTTAGATTGGTGATGTTGAGATTGTGAACTCTGACAGCATAGGCCATTAAAGGGATAGTAATGTTTCACAAAAACAGCAACTCCAATTAATTTTCATAGTATTTGAGCCATAGAGAGTGTTATTTCAATACTGTCAGAGCTGTAGTTCAAGAGTAATTGAATGATAAAGTATCCCCCTCCTGCCCCTTTTACCTAGTGTAAGCCACCTCCCCTCAGATGTGGAATCTGGACAATCTTCTTATTGTGAGAACAATGAAAACCCTGCCCCTATTGACAGGTTTTTCCCTTATGTTAATTGAAGATTTTCCCTCCCTGCAATCCCTTTGGACACCACCTTGCTGCTCTGAGCTGAACAGTGTTACATCAGTAAAAGGGGCTGGAGGGGGATACTTTATCATTCAATTACGCTTGAACTACAACTTGGACAGTACTGAAATAACACTCTCCATGGCCCAAATACTATGAAGATTAATTGGAGCTGCTTTTATTATGAAACATTACTATCCCTTTAACGGAGCTTAGAATAAGTGTCGATGTGCTACATTAAGGCAAAAAGAAACAATATGCACTAATAGCGCTCCTCCTACTGGAACTATATATACTGAAGTAATAAGAAACAATCAGAAGCAATCAGAGGAAAATAGTAACAATAGATGATAAAAACATATATAAACATATAGATACAATGTATACGGAAGATCTCTATGTTGCTGCTTCAGTCCCTGGTGTCCTCAGCGGCACCTTTCGCTCTGCGCAAAACTGTAGAAAAAATGGGAAAAGCGCATACCATCTGAGAGTAAACCGAAGAAATAAGGGAACGATAGCAATAGATAAGTGAATCTACTTACAAGACCAATTCTTGTAAGTATGCTTTAACAGACAATGTTGGGGTCATTCTTTCATCTCAAAAAAGCTTCTCCGTTTCCTGGGGCTCCAGCAGTGAGACTCTCAGCGTGCTTGTGCGCTGTATTGCACTATATATAGAGCATACACAAAAAATATCCTCTAAGAGTACACCTGTATAGTGTTGTGCCCACAAATAGACCCTTGCATGAAAAGCACTCACCGGATCAATGCTGATAATAGGTATATTCTAAGCCCGACCCGGCTTGCTGTGTTTCAGTGAATTTGAAAGCTCAAAGTAGATTGAAATCCAAGATAAATCCAAAAGGACCAAATAATCAATACTTTATTAGTAATTACCCTACGCGTTTCGTGACACAATACTTCACTTCATCAGGGGTTCAAACATATAATAAGCGCAGCATGTATTTATACTTATCAATGTACGTATACAAATAAAAGAAAACGTACCGTATTGGATGAGAGTGGTGTTCCCGCCAGTCGAGCGCTAGTGGCTATGAGGCTAAAACTGCACGTAGCGGCAGCTCAATTCACGCCTCGCTCCAATTTTCCGCCTCGTTATGAATGTCACCATGGTGATCCCGGTGACTCGGATAGCACTGCATAGCATTTCGGGTATCACCATGGTGACGCGGGATACCCCTTCCCACTCAACCATCGGTCATTCTATCAAAAAAAGATGGGGTGGAAGGCGATGTGGGTAGAGGATGGACATCACTTCACTCCACCCATCTTAGAGATAGTACATAACAGTTCTTTATTTTTTAATATAAATGGAGGACAAACGTAAAATGAAATTAAAATGAAAATAAAAATAAAAATTCTTATATGAAGATATAAAACAGCTTGTACAATGTTAAAAGTGAGCCTACCTATTAAAAAAAAAAAAATATATATATATATATATATACATATCCTATATAATAATTCGCCAAGTTGTGTGTAACGCCCGACATGCGCAGTAGACACTGCTGCGCGTGCGGCAGTCATACGCAGTAGAGACTGCCCGCGCCGCGACTGATACAGAGCTGGGCGCTCCGAAGGAGCGTCCAGCTCTGTATCAGCCGAGGAGCGGGCAGTCTCCACTGCGTGTGACTGCCCCGCGACCGGCTGCCAGAGGCTCTGTATCAGCCGAGGCGCGGGAGACCCGCGACCGGCTGCCAGAGGTACTGTGGCCCGTGTAATGGGCTGTTCAACTAGTATCTTATATTCTAATATTCTAATAATACAATGACGGTGTCCTAATTTATATCAATTACTTGTGTCCATTGGATTGATTCCTATGTGACTGAGATAATGCACTACTTCCATTAAATCTCCTATCTAAAGTCAAAAGACTAATCCTACTTATCAACTGTATGAGGTCTAGCATAATGAATATATTCCTAAGGTATATTTGTAGTTCTTAATCTAAAAAGTGGAATTTAAACCTGAAGGAAATTAATCACTTCTAGTTCTTCATTGAGACCTTTGGGAGACAAGGTATCCAAAGTATAGATCCAATATGCTTCCCTTCTACATAGTGTTGAAAATCTACTAGAATTGGAAATAGGGATGTGCTCTATCCCAATGATCTTAAAGTTCTTAAGGCCTCCTTCTTTACATGTATTGAAGTGTCTTGATACTGAATGATCTTTGGAATTTTTGCTGATCAGATACCTATGTTCTCGACCTCTGTCCCTCAATGCTCTAGTTGTTCTTCCGACATATTGGATCCCACATCCGCACACGACCACATAGACAACAAAATTGGTTTCACATGTTATAAGGTGTTTAATTCTGTGAATATTTTGATTAGTGTAACTCACAACTGTAGTTGTTTTGTTGTTAATGTATCTACAGTTGGTACACCTGCTATGTAGACATTTATATGTGCCTGTGAGAATTTCACTACCAAATATGCCTTTGTTTTTTTCTAGGGCTTCTTTTTTAAGGGTCTTTGGTCGACTTTTGGCCACATATCCACGTATGTTTTTTGCTCTTCTGTAGGTCACTTTAGCCTTGTTTGGTAATATATCTTGTAGCAGGGGGTCTTGCTGTAAGATACCCCAATACTTGCTTATGATATTATATGTCATGGTGGAGGCTCCATTGTATTGAGTAATTAAAGTGGGGCCTCTTTTTCCTTTGATTTCCTTATTCTTTTTCTCTAGAATTTTGGATCTATCCAAACTTAAGGCTCTTCTTACTGCAGATTCCACTACAGTCTTTTTGTGGCCTCTATCTAACAGCTGTTGCTTCAAGTCTTCACCTTTGTTGATGAAATCCTGTTCACTACTACAATTTCGTCTTAATCGGTGAAACTGTCCGAATGGAATATTATTAATCCAGTTGGGATGGTGACAGCTGTCTGCCCTAAGGTATTGATTTCTGGATACATCTTTTTTATATATAGAGCTGAAGATCTTTTGGTTGGGATATCCTGTCAGTTGCAGATCCAGAAAATTAACTTGATGTTGGTCGATGGTGGAGGTAAATTGTAGTCCCATCCCGTTGGTATTGATTTCTTGGAACAGTTGCTGTAGATCTTCTATCGACCCTCCCCAAATAATTAGGATATTATCTATATATCTCCCATAGTACACCAGGTTGCCCCCCCCCCCCCATCGCTCCATGGGCCAAATGGTCAAATCTTCCCACGGGCCCATGAAAAGATTGGCGTATGAGGGGGCAAACCTGGTGCCCATTGTTGTCCCTTTAATTTGGAGATAAAACTCCTCCTGGAAGGTGAAGTAGTTGTGATTTAAAATGAAGCTCACACATTTCACCAAAAAATCAATTTGTAAAGGGGACAATGTGGAATTCAGCTCCAAAAAATATCTGACCGCCTGTAGACCTAAGATGTGGTCTATGCAAGTGTATAGAGCCGTAACATCCAAGGTGGCCCAAATGTAGTTGTCTTGCCAAACAAAATTTGATAGCGCATTCAGTACATGTTGCGAGTCCCTGATGTATGAGGGTAGGGAAATAACCAATTCTTGCAAGAAATAATCTATATATGCTGACAGACGGGCAGTGAAGCTATTCATTCCTGAGATAATTGGTCTGCCAGGAGGATTATTATGGTTCTTATGTAACTTTGGGATATGATAGAAAAAAGGTGAGTCAGCATGTGGCAAATATAAAAATTCAAATTCTTGTTTACTCAGTATTCCTTTTTCTACTCCCTCTTCCAATAAATGTCTCAGCAACTCATTGTACACCACTAGTGGATTATATGTGAGCTTCTCATATGAATCTTTATCTGATAGGAGCCTATATGCCTCTTCCAAATAGGTCATTGTGTCTTGTATAACTATTGCCCCTCCTTTGTCTGCTTCACGTATAGTAATTGTTTTGTCTGCAGAAAGATCTTTAAGGGCCTTGCGTTCTTCATAGGTCAGATTACACTTTTTATGCTTGATATTGCATTCTTGTTCTCTTTTTATATTATTTTTGAATTCCTGCATGACCATATTAAAGAAGGTGTCGACCTGAGGACCCTTATATTGAGAGGGAAAAAAATTGGAACGTTTTTTAAAAGGAGTTTGAATGATACGCTTCTCCTCCGGATCCCTAGCTGTACATGGTCCTATTTCATTTTCCATTAAGAGGGATTCTAGAGTTAATAGGTGTTCTGTGTCATCTTCTCCCAATATTTGTTTGGCCTCTAATGATAATTCTTGCTCTAATTTTTTAGCTTTTTTGATGGTGAAATATCTATGTAGGGCAAGCTCCCTAGTAAATCGTTTGAGGTCCAAGAAGAAAGAAAATTCGTTCGGTTTGCTAGTGGGCGCAAATTTAAGGCCCTTCTCTAATAAGGATTTCTCCCCTTCTGTTAAATTCCTACTTGAGAGATTGAACACTGAATTTTCTAATTCTTTTGATGGTTTATTGGATTCTGATTCTTTGCTCTTTTTTCCTCTTTTCTTTCCTCCTCGTTTCCCTCTATGGATTTTCTTTTTCCCCGAGGATTTTTCCCTTTCTTTTCTTTCTCCTTCTCCCTGGTGTATGAGTCCAGGATTAAAAAAGAGCCCTGGTGGTTGACAATTTCTTTATTGTTCAAATCTCCTTCTGCAATATTTGTTTGTAAAACCTCAAAGGAGTTTTTCAAGGGCAATATATTTCTAGAGGTAGATGCCATTGCTTCTTGGGTTATAGATTGTATGCTGATGTTGCTGGAAGATTCTGAACTAGAGGGACCAGAGTTGTACTTAGGTCCAGTATGAATTTTATTGTCTATGTTAACTGTTTGAATTTTTTCAGCTGAATTTTCATTCCTCTTTATAATGTCTACACTTCCTTGTGGTCTATTTTGGAATCTTTTAGACCGATATTTACCATTAGGATTCTTCATTCTAGACCAAGATTTAATTTTATTTTGTGCATAATCCTGCCTGTCTCTATTCAACTTACTGGCCTTACGTTCCTTTAATTCTTTTTCTAAATTTTCTACTTTTTTATGTGTTCTGTTATCTAATGCTGCGCTTATTATATGTTTGAACCCTTGATGAAGTGAAGTATTGTGTCACGAAACACGTAGGGTAATTACTAATAAAGTATTGATTATTTGGTCCTTTTGGATTTATCTTGGATTTCAATCTACTTTGAGCTTTCAAATTCATTGAAACAAAGCAAGCCGGGTCGGGCTTAGAATATACCTATTATCAGCATTGATCCGGTGAGTGCTTTTCATGCAAGGGGCTATTTGTGGGCACAACACTATACAGGTGCACTCTTAGAGGATATTTTTTGTGTATGCTCTATATATAGTGCAATACAGCGCACAAGCACGCTGAGAGTCTCACTGCTGGAGCCCCAGAAAACGGAGAAGCTTCTTTGAGATGAAAGAATGACCCCAACATTGTCTGTTAAAGCATACTTACAAGAATTGGTCTTGTAAGTAGATTCACTTATCTATTGCTATCGTTCCCTTATTTCTACGGTTTACTCTCAGATGGTATACACGATGTGCTACATTAACATATTTACACATCTACTTGAATACAACAGTGGCTGAGTATGGAAATGATCCATTGTTGAAGCAGTCAGTGTAAAATTGTAAGTCTGTCGAAGGCATGGTGAACTAATGGAGATGTCAGCATATTTGTAAAATATTCACCGGGATATGATGGTGAAGACATCTTAGTGCATATTGCTGATATGTCATTGACACAATCATACCAATATATCGTGATTGTGGACTTTTATCGATTTATAATACATCGTCACCTGTAGCAATTCTGGAGTAAACCAACTGAAGAACAAAAAAAACCCCAATTTTTTTAAGTGGGGCATTTAAAGGGATAGTAATACCTGAAAATAAGTTTATTTTATATTGTAGCCCTTAAAAAAACATGAAAAATGATATAAGTCTTATCTCCCAAACCTTTATGGTTTGGGAGATATTCAGAAGTAAAGTTTCCCCTGGAGTGATGTCTTTGCTCCACCCTTCAGATTTTGAATCCGGTCGCCCGACCAGCAGTGCCTCACCAGAAGTGCTGAGATCATGATCTTTAAAAAGAATTTCTTAATTGGAATGGTCTACAAAGTGTGCTTTCAAGCCAAGCACACTTTGTACACAGTTCCAATGAAGTAGTTCTATTCAAAGATCATGATCTAGGCACTGCTAAAGAGCTGCTGGTTGCTATGTGGATATAATTCCAAATCTGTCCACTAGATGGCAGACTTGGCTGAAACAGCAAGAAAAAGTGAACTATACTATATTTTACATATGAATATCTCCCAAACCATTAAGGTTTGGGAGATAAGACTTATATCATCTTTCATGGTTTTTTAAGGGCTATAATATAAAATAAACTTATTTTCAGGTATTACTATCCCTTTAACTGTTACTTTGTTTTTGTAACTAACTGAAGTAATTCTAGGGAACAACAGCTACACAGGTGAGAACAAATGAAAATACCCTGTGCAGGATTTGTACATGTAAATTGATTATTTCAATTGAGGTGCATATGCTTAGGGTGGTATAACAGAGTGGCACTAAAAGAAGAGAATGATTTAATGGGGAGAGAAAATATTTGAAGAGGACTGAATCATCATTAGAGTGAAAAGGAGCACTTTGGAGGCAACTGATATGATTTAAAGGAGAATAAATACCTCCTAATAATAACAACCCCCCCCCACACACACACATACACACACACACACACATACACAAATTTACCTTACAATGGCCAGAAATTCTTAATGACCCTGTTGAATTGCGTGTGCATGTGCAAGCGGCTGTGTCCTCAAGTGTTACTCCGTTTTGCTCCCGTGTACCATTACAAAGAAGACATTTTCATATTTATTTCAGCCTTTAAAGGGTTAGTAATTGTAACGGGCCTTAGGCCATTACTAGAGCCTTGTCTGGGCATGGCATTTATTCATCCTTTGTGCCCGGGCCTACGATCTCTCAAGCCCTTATCCTGGACTAGGAGACTTTGGCTAGCCTTATGTGGATAGGCAGCTGTGCCAGAGGAAAGAACAATTCAAGTCTTGGGTGCTGCAAACTCTTCTGACCTGCAAAGGGTTAATCATTTGAGTTTGAGCATATTTACTTTCAATATGTATTGTAGTCCCCCAAGCCTTTTGCTTAATTACTCAACCCCTGGCCATTGTTAAGGGATTGTATATTCTGGCCACTCAAGTCATTGTATTGAGCACTGTCCTGTGACCCCCTGCTGTGTGATTAATCCAATCATGTCTGCCCTATTATGTTTCCCTGAATCATTTGTTGTTGGTTCTTGGACCCTTTGTGGTGACTGAATTATCCCTGTGACTACCCCATTGTGTTCTGCTCTACCAGGAGGAATTGTGATTGTATTAAGTCTCATGTACTGTGCTCCAAGTTAGTGTGGTTTGAAACTGTATAAATATGCTGTGGGTTGTTGTAATAAAGAGTTAGTCTTCTTGAAGAACTAAGAAGGAGTCCTGGTTTTCTTTATGCTCTTGTGGTTTAAAGTATCCTCTCTGATGCCCACCTGAGCTGTGTATCCTGCATTGCCGACCGTCTGCTGCCAGCTATCTGCGGATCTAATTTGGTATGCTGTCAGGCGGCGGCGTGGACTCCAGGCTCCCTTGCTTCCAGCAATCCGGCGACTGTTTCCAGTGACTGTCCATACTTTGACTGGGGCATCTGACGGAGCTTATCTGGCGTCAAGAAAGAAAGACCTGGGAACAAACGCAACAAAGATTGCAAAAAGGCAATTAGGGTAGCAAAAATAGATAATGAAACTTGAATTGCAAGGGAAAGCAAGACTAATCCAGAAAAGTTTTTCAAATAAATAAATAGCAAAAAACTTAAGATGGAGTGCACTGGACCATTCAAAAATGAGATGGATGGGTTGATTACTGAGGATAACAAAAAGGCTGATGTTTTAAACATGTTCTTTGCATCAGTATGTACAAGGGAGCAAGGAATGATAGAAGAGCCTCAACAAGTTACAAATAAAACAATACAATTATCAGATATTGGGTTATCTCAAGAAAATGTCATGGGAAGACTGAACAAAATTAAAACTGACAAAGTACCGGGTACTGATGGTATACATCCAAGGGATCTTCAGGAACTTAGTGCAGTGTTATCAAAACCCCTTTATTTACTCTTTAAAGATTCTATCACCACAGGCTCAGTGTCACAGGATTGGCAAAGAGCTAACATAGTGCCTCTATTTAAGAAGGGAACTAAAACAGAACCTGGGAATTATAGACCTGTGAGTTTGACATCTGTAGTGGGAAAACTGCTAGAAGGGATTTTGATCCTGATATTCAGGATTACAACACAAAAAATAAGATCATTAGCATGAATCAACATGGTTTTATGGAGAATAGATCATGCCAAACTAATCTTTTCAGCTTCTATGAGGAAGTAAGCAGCAACCTTGATAATGGCAAGGCAGCTGATATACTATGTCTAGACTTGAATGAATGCTTGAATATGTTTATTTATACAGCGCCACAAGTGTATGCAGCATTTTACAATTTAAGGGTTTAAACAATACAGGGTTACAGGTGCTTTGCAGAGTGAAACATTGGGTGTGAGGTCCCTGCCCAAAAGCTTACAATCTAAAGTGGTAATGGGAGACATACAGAGTACATAGGGGTCAAGTGCTGAATACAGTGCTAGTTCTGATGATGATAGAGGACATCAGTAAAGTAAATATTTATAAGATCGTTCATTGTACAACATCAGTGCCTTCTAGCATGTTGTGATTTTATCCATGAGGTGTGTTTTTAAGTGAGATTTGAAGGTTATCAGAGAGGTACAGTGGTGCAGGTTGATGGTAGAGCATTCCATAGATACGACACAATGAGAGAAAAAGGTTTGATACGTGACAGGGCTGTAGACATAAAAGGAGCTGAGAGAAGACAATCAGTGGCCGAACGTAAGTGGCAGGATGGGGTATAACAGGAGATCAGAGTGGAAATGTAAGAAGAAGTAGAGGAGAATAGTGTCTTGAAAGAGAGATGTAAGATTTTGTAAGGTATCCGGAGACTGATAGGTAGCCATTGGAGAGTTTTGAGGAGGAGCGGGGCAGGGACAAACCTAGGTGACAGAAGAGTAATTTGTGCTGCAGCATTCTGTATAGATTGAAGTGGATGGAGATGGGAAGCAGGAGTGTCAGACAGAAGAATGTTGCAGACTTTGCAAAGGCATTTGATACAGTGCCACACAGAAGGCTGGGGTATAAAATAAGGAAATTGGGGCTAGGAGATAACCTTTGCAATTGGATACAAAACTGGTTGAAGAATAGGGAACAGTGTGTGGTTGTAAATGGAAAATTCTTCAATAGACTTGTGCACGGGAAAAAAATTCGGTAAAATTCGATTTCGGACTAATGTTTTGTTTTTTTTCAGGTGATCTGAAAATTGGACCGGACCTGTTCGACTCGGGACGAAATTCAGATTGGATCCAAATTATTCTGCCAAATTCACTATGCTTTTAAAAATAGAATAAATCAAAATTAGATAAATAAAAATAAGTGGAATCTTTTCCAGGGTCTAAATGAAGATGGTGGAACAGGGTAAGGTGGAGCTTTAGCCTTATCGTACTGTAGATGAAGCATGGATGTAGCTATTTGAAGGAAGAAGGAAGATTGAGGATGACTGGAGCAGGCAGGACCCAGTAGACATTAGACATCTGACTCTTCTTAGATTAGAGTTAGACTACAAAACTGTGGAATCCTGGAGCAGGCAGGACTCATAGACATACAACTTTTCTTAGATTAGACTTAGACTACAAAACTGAGGAAGCCTGGAGCAGGCAGGACTCACAGATATACAACTTTTCTTAGATTACAGTTAGACGACCAAACTGAGGATGACTGGAGCAGGCAGGACTCAGACATATGACTTTTCTTAGAATAGAGTTAGACTACAAAAATGAGGAAGCCTGGAGCAGGCAGGACTCATTGACATACGATGTTTCTTAGATTAGAGTTAGACTACAAAATTGAGAATGACAGCAACACTGGAGATGTGATGAGCAGAGCATACCCACAAATCTGACATCACGGAAGCCCTTCGTCATGTTAGCAACACTGGAGATATAGCCAGCAGCAAACTACAGAACACTGGAGCAGGCAGGACTCAGTAGAAAAATATATGCGACTTTACTTAATTTGGAGTTAGACTACAAAACTGAAGAAGCCTAGAGCAGGCAGGACTCAGTAGATAAATATATACGACTATACTTAGATTAGAGTTAGACTTCAAAAATGAGAAAGTCTGAAGCAGGCAGGACTCATATACATACAACATTTGTTAGATTAGAGTTAGCCTACAAAATTGAGGAAGCCTGGAGCAGGCAGGAGTTTACTGACACCACCACTTGTTTGCTAGAGTGTGAGTTTAGTAGTTACCATGTGGCAAATGTCTTTGGTATCCAGTGTTGGGACGATATAGTCTTTCATCCCGTTTCCACAGAAAAGAGGTACTGTCAGATAACAACACGAAAATCATACAGGAAGCCTGGAGTAGGCAGGACTCATAGACGTATGACTTTTCTTAGAATTGAGTTAGATTACAAAACTGAGGATGACAGCAACACTGGAGATGTAGCCAGAACTGCAGAACAATGGAGCAGGCAGGACTCAGTCATTAGATGGATACAGCAGCAACTGAGGATGGCTGTTGCTAGGCAGACTCAGGTTGACAGCAACACTGGAGATGTAGCCAGTACTGCAGAACACTGGAGCAGGCAGGACTCAGTAAATACATGGATACAGCAGCAGCTGAGGATGACGGTGCGAGGTAGACTCAGGATGACAGCAACACTGGAGATGTAGCCAGGATTGCAGAACACTGGAGCAGGCAGGACTCAGCAAATACATGGATACAGCAGCAACTGAGGATGACTGGTGTGAGGCAGACTCAGGATGACAGCAACACTGGAGATGTAGCCAGGACTGCAGAACACTGGAGCAGGCAGGACTCAGTAAATACATGGATACAGCAGCAACTGAGGATGACTGGTGAGAGGCAGACTCAGGATGACAGCAACACTGGAGTTGTAGCCAGCAGAAAACCGCAGAACACTGGAGCAGGCAGGACTGAGTAAATAGATACTGCAGAGCCAGACTGAACAACCTGTATAGTGGGATAACAATGTAGACTTTAAATTCCCCCCCTGAGTCCCACAAGTCAGGGGGGTGTCCTCTGCCCAACCAACCACTGTCCTAGAGCTGGGTAAGCTGGAGCACGCAGCATATTTTGGTACTATGGTACTTTTTTTTTTCTTCTAATCTGCATCGAACCTGAGAGCAGGGTAACCCAGCTTTGGCAGGTTGACTTTTAAAAAAGTTGTTTGCTCCATGAGCTGGGGGGCCAGTTGAAAGAGCTGGGGGCTAAGTATATTTCCAGTAACAGAAAATACCCACTCACTCTGGACAGTGGATAGGGGGAAAGAAAGCAACTCCTGGGTAATCAGGGACAAAGAAGGCCACACAGCCCTCTTGTTATCCCAGAAAGTCAAGGGATCTGTACTTGGAGGCAAAGAAGGTTCCTCAAGGTAAGCCTTAACCTCAAACTCAGCACTTTTTCTACTGATTGGGAGCTGTTTGTTTTGCCCGAAGCATAATCTGTCCATTACCTCAACATAAAAAGCAGCAGCTGTTCCACTGGAAGAAGATGACGTGCTACTGGCGCTGCTACTGATAGGTCTTGAAAGACCACCACACTCCTTCACCTCATCTGCGGAATCTTCTCCTGCCTCGTGTGACAGCATCCTGTATTTGCTTTGCCTCTCATGCACGCTCGCTATCAATTGTTTCCTCCAGGCAGTGAGTGAATTGGAAGTAACTGCCATCTTGTCTTTGACTCGAGGATCGCACATTGTGGCCAGCATTAAGTCAGGACAATTGTCCATGCCCTCTTCCATACTCTGAGTCAGTTCCTTCTTCAGCCTCATTAGAAGGACAGCACCATCAGGAAGTATATTACCATCAAGCGTTCCCTATGGGCAAGGAAATTGTCCAATTTTAAGGAGAAGTGCGTGAAGAGGGGAATAACTTCTGCCAGGCTAGCGTTTTCTTTGCTCAAAATTTCCATCAAAGCACGGAAAGGCGTAAGGACTGTCACTACCTGTTCCATTAGGGCCCAGTCAGCCCTGCCCAGTGTTCTGTTAGTGCCAATGAAATGGTGACATGACATTGCATGAATTGCCTTTTTCTGCTCCAGGATACACTCTAGCATATCTAAGGTGGAGTTCCACCTGATCCCAACATCTTGTTTTAGGTGGTGCTCTGGGATGTCTGCCTTTTCCTGTTCCTTCCTGAAGAGTTGGCTATCTTTGACGCTCTGATGGAAGTGGCCAGCAATTTGTCGGCACGACTCCAGAGGTGCTGGCAACCTTCCAGTGTTATTGCCATCCTCGAGAGCAGCCTTCACTACTAGATGTAGGACATACTCTGAGCAGCACACACCGGCAAATCTGCCATCATGGAGAGCCTTGATCATGTTAGCTGCACCATCAGTAACCACAAACCCCATTTGAGCCCAGTGTTATTGCCATCCTCGAGAGCAGCCTTCACTACTAGATGTAGGACATACTCTGAGCAGCACACACCGGAAAATCTGCCATCATGGAGAGCCTTGATCATGTTAGCTGCACCATCAGTAACCACAAACCCCATTTGAGCCTGTGGGCCTGCCTGCCCCCCCTAGACACTGCGCCATCATGTTCTGCAGTGCTTTGCGAATGTTATCTGAGGTGTGCTGCTGATCCATTGCCTTAGCATGGAGGAGGAAAGAGCGGTGCCCTGCCTTCTTGACTACTGCACCCAAACCTGTTGTTGCTGTCGGTGTGTCTTGCAACACATTAAGCTGCCACCAATGCGCCATCAGGAAGCCATTCTGGCCACTCGGAGCACTCCATAAGTCAGTGGTAAAGTGCACTGACTGGCCAGCAGCCTTTCCTAGCAGGCCCTTCAAAAGCCCAATGCATGACCGGGAGAGTGAGGGCACTATATTTCTACTAAATGTGGTGCGGGATGGAATTTTATATCGAGGTGTGACCGCCTCCATAGGTTGATGGAAGGGCTCCCCGTCCACCAAATTAAAACTAGCATCCCCAATGCTATGATCTGTGCAATGAGGCGTGTGATTTTCCCGGCCTGCTGTCTGCACATCCCCTTGGAATGAAACCCACCAAAATCTTCAAGGGTGGCCTGTATTGTTTTTGGGACGGGCTGTGACTGTCTGCTGCTCTTACTGGGACCAGATGTGACATGATTCCCCTGCCCTTTCTTCTCCTGCCTACTGGTGGTGGGTGTGACACTGCTATATGCCGTACTAGTACTGCCACCTTCTGCACTTATCAGCACAGACTTGTGGTAGATATCCAGGTGTTGGTTCATCCCGGAGGTGGTCAGATGACCCAACACACGCCCACGGCTGACTTCCCTGCCACACAACTTACATTTTGCTATCCGGCCATCGCCAACTGCTACAAAATGGTCCCACACTTTGGAGCGACTGATGACTCTGGAAGGTGGTGGAGAAGAAGAAACTAAGGTGACACTTTCTTCATCATCACATGCTGGATCAACCTCACTTTGCTTTTTCATTCTACGTACAGTTACAGGGATACCAGTAGACCTAAAGATGGCAGCAGGGATGTTGGGACTGCGAATGGAGGAGGATTGTGGAATAACAGTAGTACTGGTGGCGGAGACACTAGCAGCTACTATCTGACTGGGACACTCAAATGGAACTGGGGAGGTAGGTGTTGAGTTGTCAATTGAAGACACAAGTGTAACAGGAGGAGTACTATGGGAAGCAGACGAAAAATGAAGCTCAGGGGAATAATCAAGGTCACTGTAAAAATCAAGCTCAGTGGACAAATCAAGCTTAGGAGACTTTAATCCCTCAGATTCATCTTCTACCTCTTGTAGATTTTGCAAGGAAGAAACATCATCAGCAGCAGCAGATTTTGTGGAAACCTGCTCAGTTCCCTCTTCTGCCTGGTGACTACCGGGAAATGGTAAACTATCTCCCTCAATAACATTTTCTGGAGTGGATATGCTCTCAGTGGCAGTGACAGTGGTGACAGGAAAAATGTTATCCAAACACTGCAATAATTTCCGTTTGGGCTGCTTACACGGACGTTTGCTATAAAAATCCCACGTAGATACTGATCGCAGTGTCTGACCAGTACTGTTACCAATGCTAGGTGTCCCCAGGTTTATACAACTGGCTGTAGTGGAGGTGGTGACTAAACTGCCAGTGGCACTAGTCTTTGTGCAGGTGGTTCTGGGGGGATCATCATGAAACAGCTGACGAGACACATGTGACGGCTGCTTTGTGGTCTTGGAGGAGGAGCTGGACCTCTCTACCCTGCTAGTAGAGGTAGAATGACCTGCAGTTCTTTTTTTTTTTTTTTTTTTTTTTTAAATTCTGCTGGTGAGTCTGACTAGTACTAGTACTCTTCTTTGCCCGCCTGCTGCTGCTAGTTCTGCTTGAACGCAACATCACTGTGGTGGGGTTGGTGGTTGCTGGGTCACTGCAGCTGGTACCAGGATGAGAAACATCAGGTTGTTCACCAGGACTCAAATCCATTACAGATAGGTAGGTAGTGTACTATAATAAATTGACAATTTTACAACCTGGCCACATGACAACTGTCAGACTGGCTGTATCACTCTTAAAATTTTTCACATACACTCGTAAGTTGAATTTTAAAAATTTAACACTGGAATGATGATGATTCCCCCTTGCGTTGGCAGTGAGCTGTTAGGCCTCCCAGTCCGTAAGATAGTAAGATAGTGTAAGATAGTGTCACTCTACAAATTTTTCATATACACTCGTAAGCTGAATTTTAAAATTTAACACTGGAACGATGATGATTCCCCCTTGCGTTGGCAGTGAGCTGCTAGGCCTCCCAGTCCGTACACAACTGTAAAATTTTGTCACTCTACAAATTTTTCAAATATACTCCTAAGTTGGATTTTTAAATTTGTAAACACTGATGAGTCTCCCTTGTGGTGGCAGTTAGACAGCAGGCCCCCCAGTCCCTACACAGCTCTGAGATGCTATCACTCTGCAAATGATTCAAATACACTCCTAAGTTGGATTCTGAATTTTTTAAACAATGATGAGTCTCCCTTGCGGTGGCAGTGAGACAGCAGGCCCCCTAGTCCCTACACAGCTCTGAGATGATATCACTCTGCAAATTATTCAAATACACTCCTAAGTTGAATTTTGAATTTTTTAAACACTGGAACACTGATGAGTCTCACTTGCGGTGGCAGTGAGACAGCGGGCCCCCCAGTCTTTACAAAGCTTTGAGACGGTATCACTCTGCAAATTATTCAAATACAGTCCTAAGTTGGATTTTTAATTTTTTAAACACTGGAACACTGATGAGTCTCCCTTGCGGTGGCAGTTAGACAGCAGGCCCCCCAGTTCCTACACAGCTCTGAGATGGTATTACTCTGCAAATTATTCAAATACACTCTTAAGTTGGATTTTTAATTTTTTAAACACTGCTGAGTCTCCCTTGCGGTAGCAGTTAGACAGCAGGCCCCCCAGTCCCTACACAGCTCTGAGATGGTATCAGTCTGCAAATTATTCAAATACACTCCTAAACTGGATTTTTAATTTTTTAAACACTGGAACACTGATGAATCTCCCTTACAGTGACAGTGAAACAGCAGGCTCCCCAGTTCCTACACAGCTCTGAGATGGTATGACTCTGCAAATTTTTCAAATACACTCCTAAGCTGGATTTTGACTTTTTTAAACAATGATGATTCCCCCTTACATTGGCAGTGAGCTGCTAGGCCTCCTAGTACCTGCACAAGTGTGAGATTGTGTCACTGCAAATTATTCAAACAAACTCCTAAGTTGAATTTTCAGCTTTTACTCAGAAACGAAGGTGACTCTCTTGCAGGGGCAATAACTGGCACTAATGCTGGCTGCCTGCCTATGCCTATCTGCCTGCCTACACAACAACTGGACAGTCACTCTCTCTATCTCTCTATCTGCTTCTTCTGTCTCCAAGCTCCAACAACGCAATTCACACTAACAGGAAATGCAGGAGCTGTCTGGGTGTCTGTGATGTCATTAGTCCAACCCCCATCATGAAACGAAAAAGCTAATTGGACTAGAGAGGGAGAGAAAGTACAAAGAAACTAATTTGATTAGATTGGGAGGGGAAGTAGCATGCGCGGGGAGAACGTCATCCGAATATCCGAATCTTCTACCAAAATTCTGCCCAGAAATGTTTCGGATTCGGGTTCTTAAAACAAATGGCTTTAAGATTTTCGACATGTCCGAATGGCTCCGAATTAGCCATATTCTTCTGAAATCCAAATGTGGACGAACCGAATCGCACAAGTCTATTCTCCAATACAGTTAAAGTGGAGAGTGGAGTACATCAGGTTTTAATATTAGGTCCACTGCTTTTCAACATGTTTATAAATGACCTGGAAATAGAAACAGAAAGCAAAATATCAATATTTGCAAATGACACTAAATTATGCAGGGTAATTAATTCAGAACAGGATATTTTCTCTCTACAGAGGGATTTACATACAATGACAGATTGAGTAAACAAATGGAAGATGAAGTTTAAAGAGGGGAAGTGTAAAGTCATGCATTTGGGAGGAAATAATCCAAAGGCTACTTAGGAACTTAATCGATTCATTTTAGGGGACTCATTGCTAGAGAAAGACCTTGGTATCCTTGTCAACTACAAACTTGGAAACAGTGACCAGTGTCAAACAGCAGTAGCAAAGGCAAATCCTGTCTTGCATAAAAAGAGGTATTGAAGCAAGAGTGGATAACATTATTTTGCCATTATACAAATCATTGGTAAGACCTCCCCTTGAGTATGCAGCGCAGTTTTGGGCACCAGTTCTGAAAAAGGATATATTAGAACTAGAGAGGGTGCAGCGAAGAGCAACAAAATTAATTAAGGGAATGGAGGACTTGACGTATGAGGAACAGCTAGATAAACTTGGTTTATTTACTCTAGAGAAAAGATGACTAAGAGGAGACCTTATCACATTGTACAAGTATATGAGAGGTCAATACAAGAATCTCTGCGGTGAGCTATTTATTCCAAGGCCTGATCAGATGACCAGGGGACACCCCTTGAGATTAGAAGAAAGGAGGTTTAGACTTCAGCAGAGGAAGGGTTTTTTTTACAGTAACGTCTGTTAAATTGTGGAATTCCTTGCCCAAGGAGGTGGTTATGGCAGATACAATGGATATATTTAAGACAAGATTAGATACATTTCTTTCAAAAGGGAACATACAGACTTATACTGTTTTTTAGTTGGCCGATCAGGAAGGTCTGAAAAAGACTAACTTATTTGGTAGCAGGAAAGCTATAAAATTGTCAATCACTGGGGTATAAGGCGAAGGTTGAACTTGATGGACTTGAGCCTTTATTCAACCTAATTTACTATGTTAGCTTTACAGTTGACATCATTGAGGGGGGAACTTTAAAACGTTATATCTCTCAAACCATAAAGGGTTGCGAGATCAGACTGGCATCGATGGATTTCTTTTTGGATTATGTACAATATTATTTTTTATTTCTATAAGACATTACTAACCCTTTAATGTGCCCATCCACAGAAGTACATCTGATTCCTCTAGGAATAAGGAGAGTAAGGGCCCATGCCTTGAAAAAACACCTGAGAGGGCACCATCCCCAAGAATGCTTTTCTAAGTTTTATTTCATCTCACCTTCTTTTGTTTTGTAGTCTCCCTAAGTCGAAGGGTATACAAGAGATGGAACCTTGTTTTTCCTGTGCCTAGAGGGAATCAGCTGCATCTCACTTGGACCTCTAAAGGACAAAACATACTCCTGGGGTTTCACCTGACTCTTTGCTGCTGTACCATATGTGAGCGGGATATCAATACGAAAATTTATTTTCTGCAGTAGCACATGAGAAGGAAATAAAAATACTAAGCTGTACCTCAGAAGGCACCATCCCCATGAAAAAAGTCTAAGTTTTATTTTTCTCAATGTGTGCTTGTCACACATACACTACATGGCCACATTATGTGAGCATCCTTTCTAATTAGTGGATTTGGCTATTCCAGCCATTCCCATCGCACACAGCTGTATAAACTCAAGCATACATCCATGCATCCTCCACAGACCAACATTGGAAGTAGAATGGCCCGTACCTCAAAGCTCAGGGACTTTGAGCAAGTCAGTTTGCCAAATGTCTGCCTTTCTAGAGCTGCTCTGACCAACTGTGAGTGCTATTATTGTGAAATAGAAATGTCTAGGAACAGTAACAGATTACTTACAAGGTGGTAGGCCATTCAAGCTCACATGCAGAGCGCTGAAGCATGCAGCACATAAAAATCATCTGTCCTCGGTTGTGGCACTCACTATCTAGCTCCAGACTGCCTCTGGAAGCAGTGTCTACAGAAGAACTGTTTGTTGGGAGCTTCATGAAATGGGTTTTCATACTCTAGCAGGTGCACACCAGCCTAAGTTTACCATGTACAATGACAAGTAGCATAAAGCTTTCCTCCATTAAACTCTGAAGCAGTGGAAAGTGTTCTCTAGAGTGATGAATCACATTTCACCAGCTGGAAATCTGACAGACAACTTTGATTTTGGTGCATACCAGGAGAATGCTACCTGCCCAGCTGTATAGTGCCAACTGTAAAGTCTGTCTGGAGTAGAAATAATGATCTGGAACTGTTTTTCATGGCTAAAGCTAGGCCTCTTAGTTCCAGTGAAAGGACATCTTAATGCTACAGCATTCAATTTCATTCTAGATAACTCTGTGCTTCCAAATTTGTGGCCACTGTTTGAGGAAGCTCCTTTCCTGTTTTAGCATGACAATGCCCCCATGTACAAATTGAGATCCATACAGAAATAGTTTGTTGAAATTGGTGTGGGAAAACTTGTCTGACCTGCACAAAGCCTTGACCTCAACTCCACTGAACTCCTTTGGAATGAACTAAAACTCAGACTGTGAGCTATGCTCTGCTAATTGCACATGGCAATCCCAACCCTTTATAGGACAGAAGAGTGAGCAATTTGTTTATTTGCAATGTGTTGAGCACCCCTTTGGTGCTTAAAAAGTACAAGTGGAACTGTCACTCTAAAACAACTTAGGCAGTTTTAAAACATCTTGCAAAAAAGTCCATGTCTACCATTACACCATTAAATCTTTATACACAGGCAAAAATAAACTGTTTATACAGTATGTTAACAAGAAAGCTCCCATAGTGCTGTTTAGCATAGTAGATACCTGTCCTCTTTGTTACAGAGACACCCTGGGGGAGATAAACTAAGAGGAGTGATAAAGAGGTGATAAACAGGAGATGACTTCTCCAGTGATATTACTTCTCCAATTCCGGTGTTATTCTATGAAGCCTATGCACTAAGATCTCGCCCACTAGAGAAATCTTAGTATGTTAGCTCCATAAAATAAAATGGGAACTGGAGACATGGAAGATTATGCAGCAAAGTGTTATAAAGTTAAGATGACTTCTCTAGTGATATCACTTGACCAGTTTCTGTGTTATTGTACGGAGCCTATGCACTAAGATCTCTTCCATTTGAGAACACTTAATGCATTGGCTCCATAGAACATAGGAATTGGAGAAGTCATATTACTGGAAAATTCATCTCTACTTTATTACCTCTTTATCACACCTTAGGCCATATCCTTCCCACTCATTATCAAACTGTCTCTGCAGGTAACCCCAGTGTCAACAGCAATTCACCCCAGTCTTTCTTGTACATTATACGATTAAGTGGTAAGAGTTTTTATTATGAATGAATATGGTTTTTAATATAGCACAAGTGTATGCAGCACTTTACAAATGAAGGGCTTGGACAATGCAGGATTGCAATTGCTTTGCAAAGTGAAACACTAGTAGTGGGTCCCTCATCGAAAGCTTACAATCTAAAGTGATTAAGGGAAATTTACAGAATACATACAGATTAAGTGCACAATACAGTGCTAATGTATTACAAATAAGCATGTTAGTTTCCACGTATAAAATACAGTGTTACAAGCAGGCAGCACAGTTGCTCAGTGGTTAGCACTGTTGCCTTGCAGCGCTGGGGTCCTGGGTTCAAATCCCACCAAGGACAACATCTGCAATGAGTTTGTATGTTCTCACTGTGTTTGCGTGGGTTTCCTCTGGGTACTCCGGTTTCCTCCCACAGTCCAAAAAACATACTGATAGGTGAATTTAGATTGTGAGCCCCAATGGGGACAGGAACCAATATGAGTGTAAAGCTCTGCGGAATCTGTGTGCGCTATATATAAATAAAGGATTATTATTTCTATGTAAAATAGGGAAATTAGTAACATGGCAGGTGTGATAGTCACTGCTGTAAAAAATATATCCACCTTCAGATTCTCTTTAACCCTTTGATCAGAAGCATGTGGACATAGGCAGAGGAGGTTAAGAGGAATCCCCTTCTTCCTTGTGTAAACTTCTAAATGCATTTAACTCTCTGGGTGCCGAAGAGATGTGAAATGTGTTGCTCTGTAATGCTCACATACATAGAATGCAATGAGTTAACCTCTTCATGACCACTGACATGCCAGGACCGTCAAGGTGGTCCAGCACTTAAGGACCTGGCACGGCATGGAGTTCAGGGCTCGCGGCACTCTGGAACCCCTGAACCGGAACTTTAAAAAAAAAAAAAAAAAAAAAGTGCCATGGTCCACAAGTGCCGGCCGCGCATGCACGCACTGGTCCTTAAGGGGTTAAACTTGCACTTGAGTTGGAGGTAGGAGGGAAAGGACCACACAGGTCAGGTGATTTAGGTGAAGTCACCTGCTGTGCCAGAAGAGGATTGCAAAGCACAAAAAAGAAAAACCCTAATAGCTTTAAAACAACTTATTAAACAAATACATTTAATGCAGGATATAGGTATTTTGCAAGATGTTTTAAAATTGCCTGTATTATTTTAAGACAGTTCCCCTTTAAGTAGACTCCTGCTCTCTGCTTGCTGTAGTTTGATAGACTGCCATCAGGTTCATTTGCCTCCAGACTTACTGTGTGGACCTCAAAGAAAGAGAGGAGCAGTGAAGGCATTAGTGGGAGATACACTAAGGAGTGATAATGAGATGATAAAGTGTAGATAACTTCTCCAGTGATATCACTTCTCCAGTTCCAATGTTATTCTATGGATCCAATGCACTAAGATTTCTCAGGCTTGGGAGATCTTAGTGCATAGGCTCTATAGAAAAACATAGGAACTGGAGAAGTTATCTCCACGTTATCACCTCTTTATCACACCTTACTGCATAATTCTCCAGGTTTCTTTTCATGTGATGGCTACTGAAGATTTATATTGAATTTTCTAAGGCAAAAACAAGGAAAACAAAACCAAGCCCATCACTAGCCTTTTCATGGCTTCTGACTCCCGTTTCCAACTTCCTATTGCTGTTTACTGCAGCCTCACTTTAATACTACAACATTCTGACAACTGGAGGACAAAATGGCAGACTCCTGTGCAGCAAATCTTTGTCCAAGCTTGACCCATAGACTTACATACATTGAAGTAACGCAAATACCAAACTTCAAGTGGGAAGCTCACTTTATAACAGCAAATTATGACAAAATGAGACGGGTTAAACTAAAGTACAGATAATTGACTATGTTTATTAACATTAAAGCAATACTGATTAAATATATTCAGATTTGACTTTTGGTATCTTATGACAATACAAAATTTTAATAAATCTGCTCTACTCATAATTTCTTTACCCTATGAGTACAACAAGGTGTGGAAAGCAATGCATTGTTTGCCACTTGGATGCTCAAGGGATTAACCCTTCTCATTTCAGGGGCTGGATATGTTATTTATTTTTATTTCCTGAGAACAGGATCCCTCATCCTAGATTTGCACATAACTTTTATTTGTGAGTCTGCATCTTCAGTGTAATCACATTTTATAGACAGGAGCTAAGATGTTGCTTTTTTGTGGAGATGTTACATTTGGAAATAAACAAATACAAGATGACATGGGAGATAAAGTGGGTAATCTACATGAATTTCTTAGGGTATAAAATAATATTGGCATTTATACACAGTTTTTCCGGTGCACATTTTCTTCCTTCCTGGAGAAATCACACAGTGAATTCCATATTTGCAACACTGCAGATGAAATCCTTCCAAGGAACAATACAAAGCAAAGTAACATATGTGAAATATACTCACTATAAACTATGAACTCTTTGGCTACTAGAGACATCACAAAGCCATTTCGTCATGTTGGTGCACATCCAACTAGTGTTATTTGCCAAAGTCAGGATCCACAGCAGACAGGATTGTACGTGGCCAATTGCTTTGTGACCTTAGTGTGGTCAAATCAGAGTAAAACAGCAAAAAAACATATGAACACAGAGGAACTTATCTTTACTCATGCACAGTACATTATAAGGTTATTAACCCTTTTTAACAAGTTGCATGAGGCACTGCATGTGCTGTGAAGGGCAGTAACAGACAAATCAGAGTTTTACAATAAAAAAAAATACTTCAGTATACAGAGGTACTTATCTTTACACAGCCAAAATTAGAGTAACATAGTGAAAAGTACATAGAGGTACTTCCATTCAGTCATACACAGTACTAGTTAAGGTTATTAATCTTTTTTTTTTGGTTGTATGAGACTACATGTACTGAGAGGGGTACTAACAGTGTTCTACATGTGCTGAGAGGGGCATTAATGGCCAAATCAGAGAAACACAGTAAAAAATATAGATGAACTTCTCTTCTTCCATCCACAGCCACCCATAGCTTCCTTCAATCCAGTCTGCCACTCCTCAATGGCACATGGAGACTGTGCTCTCCAGGTGGCTGCTCCAGATGTACAATGGCTCTCCCTTGTGCACCATGCATCTTGCCTCCTGTGAGTCTCTCCTTCTCCCAAGAAATAGGCCATTAAATGGTGATATATTTTTTAAAAAAGTGTGCAATTCTACAATACTTTTGAAGAACACATACTTTTAACCACTTGAGTGAGAGCTGTAAAGTATACGATCAAAGGGAAGGCAGAGCCATAGGAACGGAGAATTATGTTGTGGTATGCAAAGCCTGCTTAGGAGCACAGTTCCTTTCAGCAATGTTTAAGAACTTTTGGAGGTATTGCATTTATGTTGTGTGCCAAGGTTGCAATGGGGTTCTGCAGGGGTGGCATAGAGTTGCAGGTGCAGCTTTGTCAAGGGCTGTTGTGAAACTGCTGTTATAGAGAGCAGCAGCTTGTTCAGGACAAATAAGCACAAAAACAGGGTTAAGCAGAGGAGAACTGATGCAGGTCTAGGGTATGCAGATGTGTCTGCTATCTCTTGATCATGGAAATGTAGCTGGATTGGCACATTTAGGAAATGGTGGTCAGAGACAGAAAAAGGAATGTTAGATAAGATAGAGAAGGAGCAGAGATTTGTAAAGATTAGATCAAGGGAGTGTGATTCACTGTGTGGGAGAGCCTACTGTGAGAGACCAAACAAGGTTGTTAAGGAGAGGAGTATGAGGGCAGAGGGTGTGTTGGGTTATCCATAGGGATGTTTAAGATGATTAAGGATATCACAGGACACAAAGTGAAAAATCCAGGATTAAGGAACTGGTTAATCAAGTGAGTAAGGAACTGAGTCGTAGGACTAGGCAGTTTGTAGATGACAGGGGCACGCAAGTGAAGGGAAAGAAGAGATGAAGTGTATGAGCTTCAAAGGAGGGAAAGGAAAGAGAGGAAACAGAGGGTATTAGTTGAAATGTGTAGTTGGTGGACAATAAGTTGTCTAATGTCCCCACAAAATATATTGCCAGATTTAGAGGTATTGGTGTGGGCCACCATTTGAAAGTGCAGCATTTGAGGTAATGTCTGATGAGGTAAGCCAAGTTTCAGTGATGGCAAGAAGATTTAGAGAGTGTGAGATGAACATATCTAGAGAAACACTTTTTTTATTGCACAGAGTGTAGACAATCCAGAAACCATAACAGAAGGGATAGAAGAAGGTTAGGTGGTATATATACACATATACATATATCCAATATGAATATGTCATTCATCTATATTTAATCACTGGCATTTCTAAACTATTGTCCTTGCAGGGGCTGCCCCTGTAAAAAGCAGGAGGTTAAACAAAGTTCAAGTAACATTGTGTCTCCGTCCTGCTGGTAATTATCACTACACTATGTAAAAGTAAGTTTGCCACATAGCAGGTTCCCATTCTATCATTTCCTCCCACGTATTCTATAGCCCACCCATAAACATTGCTGCTCTGAAATTTCAGTCAGTCATCTGAGGAATGAATAGCAGAAACCATAGGAAGGGGATTTCCTGATTATCTTTGTTTCTGCTTTGATGACTGAGATTTAATATTATTGTGGACATGTGCTAATATGATCCTGAGTTAAAATAGGTGCAGAAAAAGATTTTTAAAATTTTTTTTAGTAATCTTTTTATAATAAACATTATTCTCTCTACATTGCTTATGCCAAGGGGAGGACAGTGTGAGAGTCCTTCTGCGCCTTATATCTTAAAATTTACTAATAAGGCTTAGAAGAAATTGGTAAAAGAGTATTTCTTGAACACTGGTCAGTGTTCAGGGCTTGCTTGCACTAAAGTCTTAATGATGGAAGAGTGTATGTACAGGTATAAAGTAAAGCAATCCTACATACCCAGAGGTGCAGACACAGAAAATCATCTGTACTGGCAGATTTGTACGTTTTCTCCTTTGGTGTAAGAGGGGGTTGGCCCCAAATGTGGAGCAGTGCATTGCTCACACTCCCTGGACATCAAAAGGTTAACGTGGGACTTTCATTCAAATGAAAGTGCCCCCAAATCATTATTCACATAGTGATAAGCATTTCAACACGTATTATCCTGAATAAGTCCAGCATTATTGAGAAATCCAACCTGTTTGGAGACTCCCCGGAAGGCATCAGGGCAGGCACCTTGCCTAAGAGACATCTGTGAGTCTGCGGTGTCCATCCCGGTCTCCTCTTGGATTGATGAGGGGGAGATGCATTGTAAGAAATTCTTAGGAGTCAGCACTAACCCAAGGATAACTGGACGAACCCTACAAAAACACATACAAATAACGAACACACAATATAAAGTTGGACCAATATTTTGTAATAAGAGATGAGATCAAAAACCTGTCCCACCAATAAGCACAGAATAACACAAAAATGCTTTACAACAAATATCTTACAAAAAGTATAATTTTAAAAAATTATATCTGCACATACATCTCAAACAATACAGCACAAAGTGTTACAATCTTAAAGTGACATATAAAAATATATACAAAAAAATTCTAATTAATTCATAAACAATGCATATAGTGAATTACTCAACAAATAGCACCATAATACATATTATAGCTCCAAGATCCTATAATAAATAGAAACTTCGTACATAATATTTAATAGTCCGATGGTTTTGACTAAAAGATCTTAAGTACAAAAGCAACACGAATGGTTACTAGCAGAAAACGGAAGGCTAACACATTTGGAGTTATATATTCAAACATTAAAATAGAACACTTACATAAGCACGTAATAGCGAATCCACTATGCGTGTTGTCCCCGGCCAGGAAAAAAACTACCTCTGCAACGCATTTCGCACCATAATGTGTTTATAATGCCAAAATGTAGATATTTTGCAGGGCTCCTCCGTTTATCATTGGGTTAGCGCCGACTCCTAAGAATTTCCTATATCGTTATCTTGAGAGTGGTTGGACTCTGCAGGGAGTGACAGCAGCAGAACCGACTATGTGGAGGCCTGATAATCCGTTTTAAGAGTTGCCCTTAAAGGGATAGTAATACTTTATTATTACTATCCCTCATATTGTAGATCTTTGCAAAATAATTTAATAGCCCCCATAAATTTTTGAGAGATAACCGAAGGCAAAGTTCCCCCCTCCCTCCCCCTTACCTGAAGTCAGCATTGTACTGACTGCAGGGATATTCTGTCTGACTTTCATCAGGCGGCTCTGCAGCTGAGCCGAGATTGCGTTAGTAAAAAAGAATTATTTCACTGAAATGGTCTTCTACATGTGCTTACAAACCAAACACATGTAGAAGACCGTTTCAGTGAAATAATTATTTTTCACTAACGTGATCTCGGCTCAGCTGCAGAGCCGCAAATCTGTCATATGACAGACTTCCCCTGCAGTCAGTACAACGCTGACTTCAGGGAAGGGGGAGGCAGAGGGAACTTTGCCCTCGGTTATCTCTCAAACCATAAAGATTTGAGAGATGAACCTGGGGGCTATTAAATTATTTTACAAATATCTACAATATGGGGGACAGTAATAATAAAGTATTACTATCCCTTTAAGAAGTGCCTCTAACTACTAGTGCCCCCTCCATATCTATTGTGACATTGTTTCTGTATTGTGGAGTTGCAATGTACCTTTAGGTATAGGAAGGGACTGAGGACACCTCTACAGCAAGATGCTTACCGACGAGTCTCCGAACAAGCTGGATTTCTCTATAATGCTGGACTTATTCAGGATAATTGATGTGTATAGCTATGTGAATAATGATTTGGGGGGCACTTTAATTTGAATGCAAGCTCAACTTTAAAGGGATAGTAATGGATGCTAATAAATGTTCCTCAGATTAATGCTCAAATGTTTTGTTTCCTCTTGAGCTGTATATTAATCATGCTGGACTTGTTCAAAAGTAATTCCATTTTAAAGTATCTCCCTTCCATCCCTTTTATCAAAGCAATGGCTCCCCAAGCCAGTCCGGACATCGCGCAGCGAGGGACAATCTTCAGTGGGCGTAATGGAAATCCTGCCCTCCTTCATCAAGGAGGGCAGGGATTTCATTATGCTCACAGAGAGAAGATTGTCCCTAGCTGTGAGCTGTCCTATAAAGTGACCGGATTCCACATCTGCAGGAAGGTGCATGCAAGAGGTAAAAGGGGGGGATACTTTAAAACTTAATTCCTTTAGAACTACAAGTCGGACATGATTAATATACAGTGCGACATTAAAGGGATAGTAATACTTCATTTTATCTTTATTTTATTTTGTAGGCATTAAACAAACATGAAGAAAGATATAATTCTTATCTCGCAAACCTTTATGGTTTGAGAGATATTCACAAGCAAAGTTTACCCTCCCGCCCCTTTTACCTAGTGTAAGCCATCTCTTCTCAGATGTGGAATGCAGTCCATAGACCAGACAGATAACAGCAGGGAACAATCTTCTTCCTATGAGAACAATGAAAGCCCTGCCCCCCTTGACAAGTTTTGCAGGTATTTCTCTTATCTTAATTGAAGATTGTCCCTCTCTGCAATCTACCTGGGCACCTCCGTTTTGCTCTGGCTGAGCAGTGTTACATCAGTAAAAGGGGCGGGAGGGGGATACTTTGTCATTGAATTACTCTTGAACTACAACTCTGACAGAATTGAAATAACACTTTCCAAAGTCCAAATCCTATGATGATTAATTTGAGCTGCTTTTATTATGAAACATTACTATCCCTTTAAATATAACATACTAGTAGAAGAGCCGTTGTACAGGGGCACAGTGCCGGACGGTCGCAGTGCAGTCATGCCCAGTAGAGACTGCCCGAGCTGCGTCTGATACAGAGCTGGACACTCCGAAGTCAGACCTCTGCATCGTTACAAACTATTTAGCGAATTATTATATAGGACGAGTATTAATCAGAGCTACATTTATTGGCATACATTACTATCCCTTTAAGTCAGTCTTATAGATCTCCCCTAAAATATGTTTTTCTCTGTCATCCAATACAGGTTACTGGTAACTTTGGGTAGATAATCAGCCCCTTTAAGTAGGCAGGAACAATTCTGAGAAGTGACTGCTGGGTGGAGACTACCTCCTCTCCTTAGCTTGCACCTAGCCAATCCCCAACCAGTAAGATTTGTTCCTTGGTCAAGACACAAGTTCTGCTATAGTTTTCGCTTTTTTTATTATTTTTCTGTTATATATGGAATACCACCATTAGGCGGATTACCATCACTGACAATTCCCATCACCCAAATGTGTATAGCTCAGTCTACCAGGTGCTTTTGTGGACCTAAGCCCTGGGGGGAAAATCTTGGCTGCAAGTTCTTTCCCCAGGAGTTGCCCACTGAGGCTTTTTCTTGATTTATGGTAATCTGAAGACAGAAGACCAGCTAAAAAAGGTGAGCATCCCTTGAGTGCTGAGGTCCACATGTTCCATGCTTCCCCTCCGCACAGGGGTCTCATTTGGAGTTACTTTTACATACTCATGCACTCATTGGGTTTATCTGTAAGTCTGTGGGGAGTATGGAGCACGTTTATGTGGTAACATAACCCTTTTGTTGCCAGTTTGGCATCTTTTGAGACATTGTGGGCACTTTCCCTACTGGGATCAGTGTTTATTGGGTCTACTGACTTGTTCTAGTGGATTTTTTAGTGGTTTTTACATTTTGGTATTCACTTTGTGTTCTGCGCCAATTAAGGCGCGGGTTTACCACATAGACGCCATTGCTCCATTCACTTCTATGGGACTTTACAGTTTGGGACATATCTCTGCAACCGCTCCACGTAGCAAGGTCAGAGATGGCTCATTTTGTTGGTCTTCCCTTGCTCTGTTATCCGGTCAGCGTTTTGGGCATGTTGGGGGGCTTTGGACATTATTGGGGTACTCCTTTAGCGAAACTACATTTCCCATGAGCGCTTGCTTCATGCGTTCGTTTCTGACTGGCTCCTGCCGCGGCAGCCATTTTGTGCCTTCGCTGATCGAGTATCCTACGCAGGGCTTGGACTCTCCTTCTCTCCTCAGCAGTTTAACCCTTCACTTGCCAGAAAAGTCTGTTTGACCCCTCCAATGTATTCCAGGAGCCTGTTAGGCCCCATACTTGTTTTCCACCTAACGCCACCCTTGACCGCTTGGTGTCTGAGGAGTGGAAGTTTCCAGACAGGAAACTGTCTATCTCTAGGAAATTTGCTAAGCATTATCCTTTCTCTGAAGTGGCCCTAGCTCAGTGGGTTCATCCTCCAAGGTGGATGCCCCTGTTTCCAGGCTTTCTAAGTCTACTGCCTTGCCTATGGCTGATGCATCTACTCTGAAAGACTGGACTGACAAGAAGCTTGAGACTGCTCTCAAGGCTATTTTGCAAAGGCTGGTTCTGCCCTTCGCCCCGCATTTTTTTAGGTGTGGGTGAATAGAGCTGTGGCTGTTTGGACTGAACAGCTCACTTCAGCTGTCCGTCAAGGAGCTCCTACTGCTGACATGTTGCATCTTCTCGCCAACATCTCTGAGGTTCAGCTTTGTTTCTGCTGCCCTTTTTGACACTGTGCGTATGGTGGCCAGGGCATCCACCATGTCTGTGGTAGCCAGACATGGTCTTTGGCTCAAGATCTGGTCTGCTGACATGGCATCCAAGAGGACTGTCCTGTCCTTGCCCATTTGTGGCACCTCACATTTCGGACCAAGGATATGATCAGTGAAGCCACTGGAGGGAAGAGTACTCACCTGCCAGTGGTCCAGAGGAAGAAGACGCCTGTCAAACTGAATCGGCTTTTTTGTCCCTTTCAGGCTGATTCGCGCCAGGCGACCTAGGCGGTGCCTCAGGCTCCTCGCTCCTTATCCAAGCCTAAGCAGCAGTGGAGTCCTAAGTCCTCCACTAAGTCCAAGACTTACAATCCTTGTCCCCACCCCAAGGTAGGTGGCTGCTTACGCCACTACCTCTCGGCTTGGAAGGCTTCTGCGGTGGACCCGTGGGTTTTGCAGGTGGTGGCTGTGGAGTACAGGATTCCCTTCACCTCCTTTCCTCCCTCCAAGACCTTCTCTTCTCGCTCTCCTCTAGGTGCAGAAAAGGGCCGCCTTTTTGAGGAAGCCATTCAGGCCCTTCTGGACAAGGCGATCCAGTTACTCCTCAGGAAAGGGGGTTCGGACTCTACTCTAACCTCTTTGTGGTTTCAAAGAAGGAAGGCGGCTGTCATCCCATTTTGAATATGAAGGATCTTAACTCCTTTGTGGTCAGGTCCCAGTATTGCCAGGAGTCACTACACACGGTGATCACTGCCATGTCCCCTGGGGAATTTCTGGCTTCTCTGGATCTTCAGGATGCATACTTACACATTACCAATATCTCCGCTTTGCCTGTGACTGAGGGCATTTCCAGTTTTCTGCCCTCCTCTTTGGCCTGACCAGTGCTCCTCAAGTCTTCAACAGAGTCCTGGAAGCCTTGATTTCCATCCTCCATCGCGACAGCATCAGAGTTACCCTATACATGGACAACCTCCTTCTGAAGCCATCTTCTCCAGAACTCCTTCATCAGCAGGTGCAGGACTGCATTCATGCTCTGTCCCGTCACGGGTGGATCATCAATCTGGACAAGTCGGATCTTGTTCCTTCGCAGAGGATGGTGTTTCTAGGCCTCCTCTTCGACACTTAGAGAAGGATGGTGTTTCTCAAGGACAAAGTGGCTCATCAGATAGCACTGAAGCTCCAGGCTATCCTGTCTCAGGATCCGGTTCCAGCCCTGGTGGGGAAGTTCATTTCCACCACAGAAGCGGTTCCGTTTGCCATGGCTCATACCAGGGAACTTCAGAGGTTTCTAATCCTGGCATGCAGCGATAGCCTACATCAACAAGCAAAGCGGTACAAGAAGTCTAGCAGCTTGGCTAGAGGTCAAGGCTATTTTGTCATGGATAGAGGAGCATGTCCCTGCCATTTCCGCAGTTCATATTCCTGGTGTAGACACCATTCTGGCAGACTTCCTCAGTCGACACACTGTGGACAGAGGAGAGTGGGAACTGCATCAAGAGGTGTTCAACCTCATTGTCCAGCGGCGGGGTCTTCTGTGCATCGACCTGATGGCGACAAGACACAACAGGAAGGTTCCAACTTTCTGCTTTCGCGGGGCAGACCCCCTGACTCTAGCAGTGGATGCCTTGTCGATCCCATGGATTTTTCCTCTGTCATACCTCTTTCCTCCATTCCCCTGTTGCACAGGGTGATAAGGAAACTGAGACTGGAGCGCTGCCCAGTCATTCTGATTGCTCTGCATTGGCCTCAACGGGATTGGTTTCCAGAGCTTCTGGATCTCTCAGTGGAGGAATCTCTTTGGCTTCCCTCCCGTCTGGATCTTCTTCTACAGGGTTACCTGTAGAAGGAGGATGTTCATCGTCTGGCTTTGACGGCATGGAGGTTGAATCCTCAATTTTGAAGAAGAAGGGTTTTTCTTCTAGTTTGGTGGCTACTATGCTTAGTGCCCATAAGCTGGTTTCCTCTAAGGCCTACCATAGTATTTGTTCTACCTTTCTATCTTCGTGTGCTGATCGGGGACTGTCTCAGAATTTTTATCTTCCTACGTTCCTTTCCTTCCTCCAGGATGGTGTGGATAAGGGTCTCAGTCTGAGTTCTCTTAAGGTTCAGACTTCTGCTCTCTCTGTTTTCTTTCAGAGGCGCCTTGCTATCATTCCTGATGTCAAGGTTTTCTTCCCCTGATGTCAAGGTTGCTCATACCCGTCCTGTGTTTAAGTCTCTCACTCCTCAGTGGGACCTTAACTTGGATTTGGGAGTCCTTCAGCGCCCTCCCTTTGAGTCTTTAGCCATTATTCCTCTACGACTGCTGACGTGGAAGATGGCTTTTCTCCTGGCGATCGTGTCTGTTTGCCGTGTTGCGGAGCTGCATGTCTTGTCTTGAAGGCCACCCTTTTTGGCGTTTCACAAGGACAAGGCAGAGCTTCGCACTTCGCAAGAGTTTCTCCTGAAGGTGGTGTCTGTGTTCCACATTAATCAGGAGATTGTAGTTCCTTCCTTCTTCCCTAACCCTACTTATGACAAGGAGAAGGATTTTCACCTGTTGTATGTTGTGCATTGTCTCAAGTTCTATGTGCATCTCACTGAGCCCTTGGGGCAGTCTGACACTCTTTTTGTCATTCCTGAGGGTCCCAGGGCAGGGAAGCCTGCTTCCAAGGTAACCATTGCTTCTTGGATCACATCTACTATTCGTAAGGCTTACGAACTTAGGAAGAAGCCTGTTTCCTTCAGGGTCACAGCTCATTCTGCGAGGTCTATAGGGGCATCTTGGGCATACAAAAATCAGGCCTCAGCTGATCAGTTGTGCAAGGCGGCCACTTGGTCTTCTGTGCACACCTTTTCAAAACACTATTGTGTGGATGTGCTGGCATCGGCTGATGCCAGTTTTGGGAGGAAGATCCTGGAGGCAGCCTTGCCTGTCTAGGATCTCCTTCATCTCTTCAGTACTCTTTCACTTTTGAGCCCTGTTGGCTCTAGTTCAGTGTGCTGTGTAACAGTTCCTGGGGTGTCACGGTTGAGCAAGGAGTGTACTCACTTTCAGATGCAGGAACCCAGATGCAAGTTGTCACTCTTGCTAGAGCAGTACACAGGGAGAGGGCTATGTTAGACTACAGACCCATTCCTGACGTAGGCTGCAAGCATGGCCATCTGGAAGGCAGGCAAGGATCAGTTGGACCAAGCTGGGGTCAGGGTACCAGAGACCAGGAGAGTCAAGGGAGCCAAGCCGAGATAAGGATACCAGAGAGTCACAGAGTCCAGAGGGCCAAGCCGAGGTCAGGATACCAGAGGATCACAGAGTCAAGAGGGTCAAGCCGAGGTCAGGATACCAGAGGGTCACAGAGTCCAGAAGGGCAAGCCGAGGTCAGGATACCAGAGATCAGGAGGGTAGATGAGGATAGCCAAGGGTCAAACCAGAGATCAAACTGAGAGAGCAGGAATAAGCAGGAAATGTCTGGAGACTAAGGAAGCCACAGTATAACTGAGCAACGTCTCTTGAGAGCTCTGGGCTTTTATGGGGTTGGCTGTGAGCATATAGAGGGGCGGAGAAAAGTGCTGTGCTGTCATGGCAACACCCGGAAACCACTTAATCTGTGAACATGATGCACACACGGGGAAAGGCGGAAGTGTGCGCGTCGATCAGCTTGGGCATCGGCCCTCGTGGAGCTGCAGTGGGATTCAGGAGGTGATTGCCGTGACAGGTGGCTAGGAAGAAAGAGCTGTCTGCCCGTGATGGTCTGGCGGGCGGCCCAACGTTGAGCGTTGGTCTTTGGGGAGCCAAGGTGGACTTGGGAAGGTGTAACGGTTTGTTTGACACACAGACACAGTGGGTTTGGATAAAACACAATTTTATTGAACAACAAAAAAAACAATAACCCTCACGGGTCCTGTAATATATACTTAATATAGTACAGACACAAGACAGTTTATACAGAGGTAGGCCCACACAGGTCCAGTATATGCAGATAGTCCAGAGATAAATATACTGACACAGGTCAGGCAGATCTTGTGTGAGTCTCAGTTTAACAGTACTGAATGGGTTACTATTAGACAGAGAGTTTTGACAGGTCCTAATAGTGCAAATCCCTTTAAGAAGCTCAAACAAAGGTGAGAGCTGTAACTCGAGTAACTCCCAAGATAATGGAGACCAGACAATTGTGGACTGCCATAGCAGTAACGGAGACTGAGCAACTTGAGCACTGTCGTAGCAGTAACGGAGACTAAGCAACTTGAACACTGCCGTAGCAGTAACGGAAACTGAGCAACTTGAGCACTGCCGTAGCAGTAATGGAGACTGAGCGACTTGAGCACTGCCGTAACAGTAATGGAGTATCACGGTGCCCGTGATTGCTGCAGTTCCCTGTCTGTCACCAGTAGGGGGCTTCTATTGGCTGTCTGCAGTTAGCCCGCCTCTTGTTGCCTATTTAAACCTGGATTGGGCACCCTTTGAGTGCCCTTTCGTGTTGTTTCTGACCTTCTTGCTATCACTATGCTAGTGATAGCTGGGCCTCTGTTCCAGTGTTCCTGAGTTCCTGATCTCCTGTGTTCCTGGGTTCCTGATCTCTACTGTTCCAGTGTTTCATGGATGCTGAGTTACTCCAGTCCTGGTTCCGGCCTAGTCTCTGGTGTTGCAGTTACTGCTGAACTTCTTCTATGCTGTTTCCTGACATGACTGATGGTTGCTGGTTCCTGTCATCTCATCACCTGTCTTCAGTATCCTGGCGACCGTCTGCCTGGTCGCGTTGGTGACATTGCTACAATTCTGTGTCGGTCCCAGCGTGCGGACGCTGGTTTGCTCCTTAGCCTTGCGGTTATACAAACTCACTTGTTACACCAGTGTGCGGTCACTGGTTTGCTCCAAAGCCTATCAGCTATACAAATCTGTGTTGGTCCCAGCGTGCGGACGCTGGTTTGCTCCTAAGCCTTGCGGCCATACAAACTCACTTGTTACACCAGTGTGCGGTCACTGGTTTGCTCCAAAGCCTATCAGCTATACAAATCTGTGTTGGTCCCAGCGTGCGGACGCTGGTTTGCTCCTAAGCCTTGCGGCCATACAAACTCACTTGTTACACCAGTGTGCGGTCACTGGTTTGCTCCAAAGCCTATCAGCTATACAAATCTGTGTTGGTCCCAGCATGCGGATGCTGGTTTGCTCCTAAGCCTTGCGGCTATACTACTCACTTGTTACTCCAGTGTGCGGTCACTGGTTTGCTCGCAAAGCCTTACGGCTATACTATTCAGTGTTGTTCCCAGCGTGCGGACGCTGGTTTGCTCCAAAGCCTTGCTGCTTAACGATTCTGCTAATTTGCCAGTTTCATCTGACTGCTGCTACTATCTCTGGGCTGCCCTGCCCGGTATTGGTAAGGCCGGTAGAACCTTTTGCCACATTCCATCTGAGGTTGCCTTACCCGGTATTGGCAGGGCCGGTAGAGCCGACATTGTGTATCTATTGAGGCTGCCTTGCCCGGTAATTTGGTAAGGCCGGTAGAACCGTTATGCTATTCCATCTGCAGGTTGCCTTACCCGGTATTGGCAAGGCCGGTAGAGCCTATAGACTGTCCTGTCCGGTATATTGACAGGACCGGTAGAGTCTGCCTTCTGTCTGTGCTATATTCTGTATATATATATATGTATATTATTGCCATCCTAAGTTATCAATTTATTATTTCAATAAAATTGATTTTTTTTACCTAAAACTTGTGTCTGAGAGTCATAATAAACCGTGACAGTACGAAAGGGCCATGACCTCAGACAGCAAGGGTGAAGGTAACGCACAGAATATCCATTGGAGGATGGATGTGCTCGAGCAACGTTTGGATCAGTTGGCAGTTGCAATCCAAACGATCCTTGAACGCACGGTACTCGCTGACAAATCGAGTTCTAGCCCGGTGGTCTCGCCAAGTCAGACACCGGAAAGTGATACCAGGCCCCTAGAGGGTACTGTTAAAGGTTTAACTGCTTCTGCACCCTTGCCGCTAAGATATGATGGTGACCCTAGTCTCTGCAGAGGGTTTATCAACCAACTTGAAATCTTTATGGAATTGACGGCACACGCATTTCCCAATGATCGTAGTAAAGTGGGGTTCACGATATCACTGCTCACTGGCAGAGCATTGGCCTGGGCTAACCCCTTGTGGGAGAATGCTAAACCTTGTACTAAGAACTTCAGAGAATTTGTGCAATCCTTTCGAAGAGTGTTTGAGCCTCCTGGTAGAACCAACTCTGCTGCCAAACGCCTTATGGAGATACAACAGGGCAGGCGTACAGTGGGCGACTATGCCATCGAATTCCGCACATTGGCAGCAGAGGTAGGTTGGAATAACGAGGCATTATTGGCAGCTTTTTCTCAAGGCCTGAATGACCACATTAAAGACGAAATTGCTGCTAAAGATCTACCTGTTGATCTAGATGATTACATTGAGTATGTTATGATAATTGACTCCAGAATACGTGAGAGATCAATTGCCAGAGATCGTAAAATACGATCAAAAGATAATGAGCCTAGTAGCATATTTTGCCCACCCATCCCTCCCTTGGCATTGAAGTCTAGTGAACCTGTACGGGAAACAAGTGAACCTATGCAAATAGGCTTCACTAGACTAACCAAGGCAGAGAGACTTTATCGCAAGAAGCAAGGGTTGTGTTTATACTGCGGTAAAAAAGGGCACTTGCTAAATTCCTGTCCGGTACGTCCGGGAAACGCACACACCTAGGGTACCTTGGGGGACAGGCCTTAGGTGGTGTACAATCGTCCCCAGTGTCGGGCATAATGAAACCCACCATTCAGGTGGTATTGTCTTGGGCACAACGATCTGTGGAGGTTTTGGCCTTGGTTGACTCTGGTGCAGCAGGGTATTTTATGGATAATACCTTTGCTGACTTGCACGGAGTTCCACGCATTGAAAGAGAAAACCCCTTGACTATTGAAGCGATTGATGGTAGACCTTTAGAACCGCCTCAGGTTTTATTTGAAACTATGCCACTGTCTATGACTATTGGGGCACTTCACAGAGAAGAGCAGCAGTTTCAACTGATTAATTCTCCGCACCACGCGGTAATATTGGGATTTCCGTGGTTACAGTTACATAACCCACAATTTGATTGGAAAAAGTGTGAAATTGCTGCTTGGTCCCAGTTTTGTATGGACAAGTGCGTCATCCAGCCTATTAAGGTCCTATGCACCTCCTCTGCTATACCGGATGTGTACCAACAGTTTGGCGATGTTTTTAGCAAAGGAGAGGCTAGTATGCTACCCCAGCATAGACCTTATGATTGTTGCATTGAATTGCAGCCTGGAGTAGTACCTCCTAAAGGACGCACTTATCCATTATCTTGTGAAGAAAATAAGGCTATGGAGGACTACATTTCTGATGCCCTTGCTAGAGGGATCATACGAAAATCTACCTCTCCAGCTGGGGCTGGGTTCTTTTTCGTAAAAAAGAAAAATGGCGAATTAAGACCATGCATTGACTACCGGGGCCTGAATAAACTAATGGCAAAAAACGCATACCCAATACCACTCATCACCGAGCTTTTTGACAGGCTTAAGGGCGCTTCGATTTTTACCAAATTGGACCTACGGGCCGCTTACAATCTGGTTCGCATTCGAGCAGGTGATGAGTGGAAAACTGCCTTTAATACTCGAGCTGGGCACTACGAGTATCTAGTAATGCCATTTGGGCTGTGTAATGCACCCGCAGTTTTCCAGGAACTGATAAACGATGTTCTGAGAGATATGTTACAGACATGTGTTGTGGTTTACCTTGATGATATACTGATTTACTCCCAAGACATGGCACAGCACATCAAGGATGTATCTGCAGTATTGCTACGACTCAGTGAGAACAAATTATTTTGTAAATTGGAAAAATGTGAGTTTCATAGAACCAGTGTGCCATTCTTGGGGTTCATAATTGGCAATGATGGCATTGCCATGGACAAAGATAAGTTGTCAGCTGTCCTACAATGGCCAAAACCCAAGGGCCTTAAAGCCATACAGCGTTTCCTGGGTTTCGCTAACTATTATAGGAGGTTTATTAAGAACTTTTCTTCCATTGTCAAACCTCTGTCCGATCTTACGCACAAGGGTGCTAATCCTTCTTGTTGGCCGGTATCTGCTGAGAAAGCCTTTGAAAATTTGAAGCTGGCATTTGCTGCGGCTCCTGTGTTATCCCACCCCAATCCTCTACTTCCATTTACGTTAGAGGTTGATGCCTCAGATATTGGGGTCGGGGCAGTACTTTCGCAACGACACGATAAAGGTGGAACTCTCAGACCTTGTGGATTTTTCTCTAAAAAGTTGACTGTCACTCAAAGCCACTATGAGATAGGTGACAGAGAATTATTGGCCATTATCCTCGCTCTTAAGGAATGGCGTCATTTGCTTGAAGGTACTAAGAATCCTGTCTTAATCCTAACGGATCATAAAAATCTGACGTATCTCTCGGAGGCCAAGAGATTGTCCTCCCGTCAGGCCAGGTGGGCACTGTTCCTGTCTCGATTTAATTTCATTGTATCATATTTACCGGGGTCAAAGAATATCAGGGCTGATGCACTGTCAAGACAATTTGAGGCCGACAGTGACAGAGTGGAAACACCAACACCTATCATCCAACCTGATAGAATACTGGCTACTATACGCACGAGTATCACTTCTCCCTTAGGGGAGGAGATCCTGGCCTCTCAGGGGTCCGCTCCCCATGAAACCCCAGTGGGCAAATGTTTTGTCGCTGAACCATTTCGTACTAGGCTGCTCGAAACCTACCATTCCTCTAAGGCTGCGGGACATATTGGTAGAGACCAATTGTTATGGTCCCTTTCTCAGTTATTTTGGTGGCCTTCCATGAGAAACGATTGTGCCGAATTTACGAATGCCTGTGCCACCTGCGCCCGCGCTAAGACCCCGAGACATCTCCCAGTGGGCTTGCTTCAACCGGTGCCTAATGGCGAACGCCCCTGGTCTCATGTTTCCATTGATTTTATGGGAGAATTGCCTATGTCTAAGGGGTACTCTTTTATATTCATGGTGGTGGACAGGTTTTCTAAAATGGCTCATTTCGTGCCCCTCCGTGGCCTTCCTTCAGCTAAGGAATTGGCAATGGTATTCGCCAGAGAAGTATTCCGGTTGCATGGAGTGCCTAGGGTACTGGTGTCTGACAGGGGGAGCCAGTTTGTGTCTAGATTTTGGAGGGCATTTTGCCAACAGATGGGCATACAGCTGTCCTTCTCTTCTGCCTACCATCCCCAGACCAATGGAGCCGCTGAACGAGCTAATCAGGGATTGGAACAATTTCTCCGTTGTTTCGTGACTGACCATCATGATAATTGGTCCGACTTGTTGCCTTGGGCAGAGTTCGCCAGGAACTGTGCGGTCAATTCTTCATCTGGGAGCTCTCCGTTTCTGATTAATTATGGGTTCCAGCCCTGTTTGCTTCCAGATTCTTTTCAGACGCAACAGATTCCAGCTCTGGATGAGCATATCGAGCAACTCCGTTCCACATGGGCACAAGTTCAGAGGGCACTTGGTCAGTCATTTCAGCGTCATCAGCGCCATGCTAATCGCAGAAGGCTTCCAGCGGTTTCCTTTCAGGTTGGGGATAGAGTATGGCTTTCCTCCAGAAATCTCAAGCTGCAGGTTCCGTCTAATAAGTTGGCTCCCCGGTTTATTGGTCCATACAGAGTTATTCGCAAAATTAACCCTGTTTCCTATGCACTAGACCTACCTGCATCCATGCGTATCCATAATGTGTTCCATGTGTCTCTTCTTAAGCCTCTGGTTTGCAATCGCTATACTACCACACCTGTAGGCTAACTAGGATCTTTCATGCCAAGTACCCACAGAAACCTAGACCCTATTCTAGGAGAGGGGGTCTTTGAGAGGGGGGTACTATCACGGTGCCCGTGATTGCTGCAGTTCCCTGTCTGTCACCAGTAGGGGGCTTCTATTGGCTGTCTGCAGTTAGCCCGCCTCTTGTTGCCTATTTAAACCTGGATTGGGCACCCTTTGAGTGCCCTTTCGTGTTGTTTCTGACCTTCTTGCTATCACTATGCTAGTGATAGCTGGGCCTCTGTTCCAGTGTTCCTGAGTTCCTGATCTCCTGTGTTCCTGGGTTCCTGATCTCTACTGTTCCAGTGTTTCATGGATGCTGAGTTACTCCAGTCCTGGTTCCGGCCTAGTCTCTGGTGTTGCAGTTACTGCTGAACTTCTTCTATGCTGTTTCCTGACATGACTGATGGTTGCTGGTTCCTGTCATCTCATCACCTGTCTTCAGTATCCTGGCGACCGTCTGCCTGGTCGCGTTGGTGACATTGCTACAATTCTGTGTCGGTCCCAGCGTGCGGACGCTGGTTTGCTCCTTAGCCTTGCGGTTATACAAACTCACTTGTTACACCAGTGTGCGGTCACTGGTTTGCTCCAAAGCCTATCAGCTATACAAATCTGTGTTGGTCCCAGCGTGCGGACGCTGGTTTGCTCCTAAGCCTTGCGGCCATACAAACTCACTTGTTACACCAGTGTGCGGTCACTGGTTTGCTCCAAAGCCTATCAGCTATACAAATCTGTGTTGGTCCCAGCGTGCGGACGCTGGTTTGCTCCTAAGCCTTGCGGCCATACAAACTCACTTGTTACACCAGTGTGCGGTCACTGGTTTGCTCCAAAGCCTATCAGCTATACAAATCTGTGTTGGTCCCAGCGTGCGGACGCTGGTTTGCTCCTAAGCCTTGCGGCCATACAAACTCACTTGTTACACCAGTGTGCGGTCACTGGTTTGCTCCAAAGCCTATCAGCTATACAAATCTGTGTTGGTCCCAGCGTGCGGACGCTGGTTTGCTCCTAAGCCTTGCGGCTATACAAGCTCGCTTGTTACACCAGTGTGCGGTCACTGGTTTGCTCCAAAGCCTATCAGCTATACAAATCTGTGTTGGTCCCAGCATGCGGATGCTGGTTTGCTCCTAAGCCTTGCGGCTATACTACTCACTTGTTACTCCAGTGTGCGGTCACTGGTTTGCTCGCAAAGCCTTACGGCTATACTATTCAGTGTTGTTCCCAGCGTGCGGACGCTGGTTTGCTCCAAAGCCTTGCTGCTTAACGATTCTGCTAATTTGCCAGTTTCATCTGACTGCTGCTACTATCTCTGGGCTGCCCTGCCCGGTATTGGTAAGGCCGGTAGAACCTTTTGCCACATTCCATCTGAGGTTGCCTTACCCGGTATTGGCAGGGCCGGTAGAGCCGACATTGTGTATCTATTGAGGCTGCCTTGCCCGGTAATTTGGTAAGGCCGGTAGAACCGTTATGCTATTCCATCTGCAGGTTGCCTTACCCGGTATTGGCAAGGCCGGTAGAGCCTATAGACTGTCCTGTCCGGTATATTGACAGGACCGGTAGAGTCTGCCTTCTGTCTGTGCTATATTCTGTATATATATATGTATATTATTGCCATCCTAAGTTATCAATTTATTATTTCAATAAAATTGATTTTTTTTACCTAAAACTTGTGTCTGAGAGTCATAATAAACCGTGACATGGAGACTGAGCAACGTGGGTACTGCCTTAGCAGTAACGGAACCTGGACGACTTGAGCACTGCCGTAGCAGTAACGGAGACTGAGCAACTGGGCACTGCCGTAGCAGTAACGGGGACTAAGCAACTTGAACACTGCCGTAGCAGTAACGGAAACTGAGCAACTTGAGCACTGCCGTAGCAGTAATGGAGACTGAGCGACTTGAGCACTGCCGTAAAAGTAACGGAGACTGAGCAACGTGGGTACTGCCTTAGCAGTAACGGAACCTGGACGACTTGAGCACTGCCATAGCAGTAATGGAGACCGAGCAACTGGGCACTGCCGTAGCAGTAACGGATACTGAGCACTTAAACACTGCTGTAGCAGTAACGGAGACTGAGCCACTTGAGCACTGCCGTAGCAGTAATGGAGACTGAGCAACTCGCCCTGAAAGGCACCCAACCGGGAACTGCACAGGAGGCAGTTGAATAGGAATGTCGCCTGGGCGACACTGAGGCAACCAAGACCAATCTGCAGCGAGCTGTCCGGAGACAGCGAAGGACTTGACACTACCCTAATCGGAGACCGGCCAGGGTGTGCAGAGGAGGCACGTCACAACAGCAGCCCAGCCGGGCAGGATCCACTCACACAGAGCAGGAACGTAGGCCAATCCGAGTCGGTACACCATGCAGGAACGTCAGCCAGGCCGGGTCGGTGCACAGAGCAGGAATGTCAGACAATCCAAGTCGGTAAACAGAGCAGAAACGTCAGACGGGCCGGGTCGGTACACTGAGCAGGAACGTCAGCCAATCCAGGTCTGTACATGGGCAGAGACGAGAAGCAGAATGGTCAGGCAGTCCAGGTCGGTGCACAGGCAGGAAACAAGATGCAGAGTCGTCAGGCAGGCTGGGTCGATACACTGAGATCTCACAAATAACAGGCGCTGGTACAGAAACACCACGAAAGGGCACTGGAGAAGTGCCAGAACCTAGCAGTTAAGGACAAATGCTGGGCGGGACAATAACAGAGTAGCCAATAGCGTAAGCAGGAGTGGAAACTGACAGAATGTTGCCAAATAGCACAGGTACCGTGATAGAAGGCGACTGCAGCAACGGGCAGCAGGAAGGTAGGAGCCACCTGCCCTTGATAATGCGGGTCCAGCAGGTGGCCTGACAGTGGGTCTGTTTTACCCCTGTTCAGTGTCCGTTGACACTTTGCGGTTATTGTTGAGCTATTCATGATCTGTAGGTTCATTGCTCTGGTGACTTTGGGGGGTTGCGTCTGGTTCTTGCCTTTCTTCCAGCCCTGGGGAACTTAATGGTTGGACATCCCAAAGTTACCAGTAACCTGTATTGGACGACAGAGAAAATAGGATTTTAGTCTTACCTGCTAAATCCTTTTCTCTTAGCCCATACAGGTTACTGGATGAATTTAATTGCCAATGAAAATCAAAACTTTTTTTATTAAAAAAATATGCTGTAGAGCTTTTTCTATTGATTAATTCAAGGTATTCACGCTGCTGGGAGATTTTTTTCACTAAGAATTTATTACTGCTCAGGCTCATTTTCTTAATCAAAGTGCTAGCAAAAGCACCAAAAAGCTATTTTTTTTAAATAATGTATTCTATGATGGAGCTTGAGTTATTCACTACTGTTATGCACAGTAAGTGATAAAAATCCCAAAACAGAAAATTGTTATTTAATATAAAAAAATTATTTGTAGTAACTTTTTAATGATAAATCTTTCAGCAGCTATTGTAGGTAACTACATGGCAGGAATTTCAGTATACCATTGTTTTCATAAAAAAAATGTACTGTTTCTTGAATTTCTAAGATTAAAACACAAAGCTAAATGAACTATGGGTATGAAATGATTATGGTCACAGGAGAAGAACATTGTATTATATTCACTAAAGTACTGCTAATGGATACAAATTTCTGAAACTCTCTCTTTATTAAAAGGTATAATAACACTGGAATTGAAACAATTTTACTCACTAGAGACTTCTGTCAAAGCCAAATGCATCTCCACCAATGTGGATAATTTGCTGAGCTACTTAAAGTACCATGTAACTAATTGTGTAACTCTACATGAGCAAGCAGCCCTGTAAAATTACTTTATTGAATACAATGCGATCAAGAAATTTTCTGTGTGTTGCAAAAATGAATGGTCCACCAGAGATGACTTCGTAGCCTAGCTAGACTTCAAAAAAAAGAATTGGCTTCCATTGTTTGATTCAATTTTTATATTATAGAATAAAAATACTTTTATTTTTATTTCTTACCACCTGCTGGCATCATATATTTTTTAATCATTGTTGCTATTGTGGTGCTATACCATTGGATCTTTTACGGGGAGGATAGGCACTGAGATTTCCCTGCACACTGACCAGCAGTGTGGCTGCTAGCTGGTCAGACTACTTATTGTGAGTAATACAACCCTCTTTTTTCTATGTGGATGTTGTTTTGTTGCTGTGTATAATTTTGTGGGTTTTTTTCTGGATTTTTGCTACCTGACTTTATCATTACTGAGCAACTAGCTCTTTAGTACCATAAAATCTGTGTATAATATGCAGGTGTAAATTATACCCATGATTTTAGGGAAAAACTAAAGTTAATGTGTATCTTACACACTCATACTTTTTCCTCCCTCTACTCACAAAAAAGTTGACCTGCAGGTATATGATTCCCCTCCCCTTGCTCTGCTAATTCTGTATCTGTGTATTGAAATCTGTGCCTACCTCCATCCCGATGATTCCCGCAACGTAAATGTAGCATATATCTGTTCAGCGGGCAGCAAATGCAAGAATGCTTGAGATCCATCACCCATTACCTCTGCACTGCCCTGTCAAGACCTAAAAAGATCCCCTTAGCAGAAATGCTTGGAATCAGTCTGCCACCCGCTGTCTATGCATTGCCCTGTCAGGACCAAAAAAAGGTCCCCTTAGCAGAAATGCTTGGAATCAGTCTGCCACCCACTGTCTCTGCATTGCCCTGTCAAGACCTAATAAAGTCCCCCTCAGCAGAAATGCTTGCGATCCATCTGCCTCCTGCTGACTCTGCACTGGGCAACACAGAAGCAGTAAGCTGCAGACGGATCTCAAGCATTTCTGCTGAGGTGGACATTTTTAGGTCCTGAAAGGGCAACGCAGAGCAGCAGGTAGCAAATGCAAGTGTGCTGCCGGCTGGATGCATATACCCTGTATCTCTGCTGCAGGGGTCACCAGGATGGAGGTGGTCACAGATAACGATACACAGATATAGAGTTAGCAGATCAGGGGAGGGAAATCAGATACTTTTTTTACTTGTGTATAATATGCACCCCCCCACACACATTTCACATAAGGTGAAAAGGGGTAAAAATGTGTGTATTAAAACCAAGATTTTACTGTAAATCTTGTTGTATATGAAAAAAAAGTGTTTGAAAGCCTGGGAATTTTTATGTATATATTTATTTAGAAAGTGTTTTACTAAGCAAAATATAGTGGGGTTTCACTCATTTTCAAATAAGTTCTTGAGATCATTTACGATACAAAGTTACACAATTATACGCAAAAAGAAATGAGAAAATAAAAATAGCACATTAACTTTTATATACATTTACATGTTTTTAAATACAAATAAGAAATTATTTATAGGGATTTTAGCTTAGAAAAGATTTCATTTTTTCATGTTGGTTAGTCCAGGCTTTCAGAGCTCTTCAGAGCTACCAAATCCAATCTCCACCAAGACACACACTATTGTTGAGTGATCAGGAACACAGGTCATCAACAGCCACATACCTAACTATGATTCTGCTGCTGTTGGAAGAGCAGCTGCACTGACACCTACTCCTAGTACAATTGCAACTGCTACCTCCAGTAGTAGTAGTAGTATCTCCTCAATAACCCATCAGTCCATGAAATCTACAGTATAGACATACCTTGCTCACAATCCAAAAGCTAATCATGATGCTATCTGTTGTCTGTGTAAAAAACATATGAGAATGGGGAAAGCAGGATCACACCTAGACACATGTGCATTGAGATCCCACCTGAAGCACAACCACAAATCTGATTGGGAGACACACCATCAATATGTCATAGGAACCATGACTGGCAACAGTAGAAATACTCCTAAAAGTTCACAGCTCACAGCACTCTGGAGCAGATAGTAGTGCTGCATCTGTGTCAGAGAGTGTCAAGATCATGTTCATTTGCAGTAATGCCCATGGCTCCAGCTGCTGTCCTTGAAATGCAAGACAAAGAGGAATATGGCTTTGAGTTTGTTGTAGGAGAGGACAAGAGTCAAAGAGTGTCCACACTTGCAGCTGCCGCTACTGCCACCTCCATCACAAGTCACGTTGTTAAAAGAATAAAGTTACATAGTTCTTCCTCTGTGCACTGCCAACCAACAATTAGATTCGTAGGAACGAGTCAAAAACTTCACAAATATAATTCAAAAGGATGTATATGGAATGCCAAAGTTGCCAAAATTTTATTTTCTTGTGCAAAGTTCTGGAAAGAAAATTTACATGACAACATTTATGTTGACAAGTGGGCAGAATACAAACTATACGCCTGTCACTGCTGACTGAGTTACCCTCCCACCAGTGGGCAACAACAGTATGAAATATCAGATCACAGATAATATTGCCTCTGGCTCTATTATTGAAGGATAGCAACAGGGGGTCCCATATCATCCATATGCGTTAAATAATCTACAGGTGATAGATGAATAGCTTGTACATTGCTCCTTGAAAGCTTGTTTTGTGTCTGCTAATAATATGTCTGCTAACAGCTGCCTTGAGAAACAGCGACATGATGCATGTACCCTGCTTCAACCATGTCCCAGATTTAGTTATCTGAGGTGTTAGCCAAACAGCAGAAAATCTCTGGATTCTGCAATGGGGTGAGAATTCCTGCTGAAAATGCTGAAAATGATTTAAGAAATTCCTGCGGGAACAAAATAGGTCTTTTCATCCATACCTACTGCTCCATTAGTTTGGAATAGCCAGTGAGTTGCTGCCAGTGGTTATAGGAAGTATCGAGAGGAGGAGTAAACATACTGCTCAGGTAGTATGCAATAATCATTGAGTTGCTGGCAATGGGAAGGAGGTTATAGGAAGTATGGAGAGGTGGAGTAAACATACTGCTCAGGTAGTACATTGAGTTGCTGGCAATGGGAAGGAGGTTATAGGAAGCATGGAGAGCTGGAGTAAGCATATTGTTCAGGTATTTGTGGAATAAAATGTTAATTGCTGGCAGTGGAGCGGTGGTAATAGGAAGTATGGAGAGCTGGAGTGAACATACTGCTTAGGTAGTCTGGTAGCTTTTCAGAGAAGTGATTATAAACTTGGCAATAAAGGTGAAGGGGACATCTGCATTCGAGTGTTAGGCAATTTAGTTCTCCCATGTACTAAACTATCCATGCTGTGAATTCTCTCTTTATTGTCTCTTGCTCCAAGGGGAAGACAGTGGAGCAGTGTATGGACATTTCAAGGAGTTATATTCCTCTGCACCTTGTTAACCACCATGTACTTACAAGACACAGTGCAAATTTGGTTTAAGTTACTGAATTCCATGCACATACTATAGGTGAGGTCATCAGGGCTTGCTTGTATTAAAGTATTAACCTCTTAATTACCGGGGGGTGCAACTCATTGCTACCCAATGTATTGTATCACCTCATTCTGGTCCTTGAAGGGTTAATGATGGCAGAATGTGCAAAAAAGGGACCACACACTCTAGTAAATGCCATGAATGTGGAGGAGTAAGATTTCTACGCCTGCTTTCAAGTGCAGAAAATTAGCTGTTCTCCTGATGTGGATCGTAGAATCTAAAATTTTTTTTTTTTTTTTAAATCATAAATTATCATAAGAAATTCCCACAGGGAAATTCCCAAAGATGAACCACAATTTATTTCAGACAGACATCATATCATTGTCTTCCTGGTTATTTTATAGTTTCCTAATTCTATATCCAGAAGTAATTCACTTACATAGAAATAAATGTGGGTTGTTCAGTATTTTCTACTAAGAATGTCACGCCAAAGTGAATTACGACGTGCTTTTTTCTTGAACTTTGTGACACAAAGGGGATTGGCTTCCAGCTCTAAAATTGAAAGAAAAAAGTACACAGTGTACTTCCCCTGCTACCATTTCAGAATATCCTCAAGTCAGCTGACAATTAATCATTTAACACCCTGGCTAAGAAAAGTTTAACAGAATTATCTCAGACATTATACTGATTAAGAAAAAAATAGGCAGATTAATTTTCATACAGGTTTGCAGTTGCCCATCTCTCATTGAATGAGTTAACCTTAGAAATACATATAAGCAGACCATGCACACAAGGGCATAAATAAGGGCATAAATAAAATAAAAGAGGTGTAATTCTGGAGTAAACCAACTGCACTATAAGAATTACATAACACTTTTCATTTTGTAAATGTGTTTTTTAACCCAGAGAATAATAGAGGTTTAAGTCTCTAATGCATTGTGAAGCAAATTTGCTACAACAAAGTCCCCCATGCATATCTCCCAAGTATCCCTCTTTAAAGGGATAGTAATACTTCGTTGTATCTTTATTTTATTTTGTACACATTAAATAAACATGAAGAACGATATAAGTCTTATCTCTCAAACCTTTATGGTTTGAGAGATATTCATAAGCAAAGTTTCCCCTCCCTCCCCTTTTACCTAGTGTAAGCCATCTCTTCTCAGATGTGGAATCTGGTTGTAAGACCAGACAGATAACAGAAGGAGACAGTCTTCTTCCTATGAGAACAATGAAGGCACTGGCCCCCTTGACAAGTTTTTCAGGTTTTTCCCTTATCTTAATTGAAGATTGTCCCTCTCTGCAGTCTACCTGGGCACCTCCCTTCTGCTCTGGCTGAGCAGTGTTACATCAGTAAAAGGGGCGGGAGGGGGATACTTTGTCATTAAATTACTCTTGAACTAAAACTGTGACAGAATTGAAATAACACTCTCCAAAGTCCAAATACTATGATGATTAATTAGAACTGCTTTTATTATGAAACATTACTATCCTTTTAAGATGGATAGTCTCTCTTTGAGACCCAAATCCCTTTTTCCCACCCTGGTGTCCCTGTTTTTAGGAGATAGACTGTGTGATGTGTATATACATATATTAAAATTGCTCCAAAGTAATAAAACTCAAATAAATATTAAATTAATATTTAAAATAATGTATTCAGTTACATAAAGATGTGTCAATAGGTCATGAAATAATCTAAAAATGATCTATATTACCTCATCCCACAGAAACAACACCTAAAGCAAAAGTGATCCTCTTTGTCCATTTGAAATGTTGGGAGGTATGCCCACGTAAACTAGGCCTTACAGAGACAGTAATAATGAAGTATAAATAATCAGGGGTGGAGATAATGATTGCCCTGGTACAAAAATCCCCCCTCTCCCCAACAACAATAAAAAGAAGCAAAGAAAAACCCATTGTGGCTGCAGTACTAAGAACTGGAGTGACTCTGGTATACAGCTGAACTGTAGGGTACAAATGAAAACTCCCACTGAAGCAATGCATTGGAGACTTTTTTAGCATTCAAGCCTCTCAACTATCCAAAGTTTTACAGAAGACGTGCTAATGTAATGTGGGACTGTCACATGTGCACAGTCTCACCTCAGTGCAAGCATTTTTATTGAAAATCTATGTAACACTGAGAGCCTAAATCAAAGTAACTGTGTATTATACATTTACTTAACCCCTCTGGCACTCAAAGGGTTAAAGTGGACATTTTATCTACACAGCTTTTCATCTCATTAAATGTATCAATTCAAACTGTCAATACCTTGTGATTTTTGTGTTGAAAACAGATTGAGGCCTCTATTCAATCACCCACCCCCAACACAAAAAAAGCAATAGTCAACAGTATTTTTTTCAAGTACGGTAAGCTAATGAACTGCCTGTGCTGTGAAAAAATATCAGTAAAAAAATCCCACATTGGGCGATAAATGTTGCGACGTTTTCTCCTTTAAACAGCCAACACAAGAATTGAAAATGAAAAAAAAAACACAAACCTAAGTCACCAGTGGATATATTGATGGGGCCCTAAGCCACATACCAATACATCCACAGCACTCTCAAAATGCATCAAATGTTAGTAGAATTAATCCTATGAGTGCCAGAGTGGTATGCTTACAAAAAGCCCTAGGAAATATTCATATTTTATTTCTAGGAAAAACTGAAAGCGAAAATGTGATGGTACAGCACAGAACTTTATTAGCATATGAAACATCACCAAAACCTTCATTAGCATATGCCAAGTCACTGAAAGGGCTTCATTAGCATATCAAACATCACTGAAATGTGTAACTATCATATGGAACCTCACAGGTACAGAAATTAGCGTTCATTGTCATATAGTAACAACCCTATATAATAATTCGCTAAAACGTGTGACACTGCTGTGCGTGCTGCTGTCATGCGCAATAGAGACTGCCAATGCTGCGACTGTTAAAGAGCTGGACGCTCTCTACTGCACATGACTGCCCCGCGACCGGGTGGCAGTGGCACTGTGGCCCATGTAACGGGCTCTTTAACTAGTTATGAATATCTAATTAACTGTACATGCTGGTCTTTTGGCTAACATGACATATAGGCATTTTTTAAGGCCGTTTCCAAATATGCAAACTTGAATTAAGGTGAAAGTTCCACTTTAACCCATTGTATGATAGAGAGCTCTTCAACACATTGTGAAGTTATGCATTGAAATCCTCAAGGACTTGAAGAAACGGTAATGAAAGCTGGTGATAACCCTGTTGAGAGTTCCTTTCATAATACAAATTTTCCTTCTCATATTCCTCCACTGTCCTCAGGGGAGGGCTGGCCTGGGGGGCAGGGGAGCAATTGCCCCCTGGGATGTCTGGGCTGGTGGGCCACTCCCGCTTGTTGCTGCAAATACTAGTGATACCACATAGCTTACAATTGAAATGGAGCTACAATCCAAGTAGAGCTACACTAGTAGCATAACCCATTTCTCTTGTAAGCTCTATAGTATCACTAGTGTAGTTTAGTTTAATTGTAAGCTCTGTAGTTGCACCAGTGTAACCCCATTTTAGTTGTAAGCTTCGTGGTATTTCTTGCCTTACTTCACAACCCTAACCCTTTGAGTGACTGAGGGGTATGCCACGTATTGTGAAACAATGCTTGCCATACCTCTCTGGCACTCAAAGGGTTAATGGAAATTTTAAAATTAACAAAAGGGGTTGGGCTGGGACAGTGGGCTGGAACAACAGTAAAATCGGGCGACTTAATTGTAGTTGCCCTCCAGGCCACAAGTAGCCAGTCCTCCCTCACTGTCCTTCAGAATAAACACTGCTATGTGGCATGTTAAAGTTTAATGTATTAGCATAACAAAACAGAAGCTTCACCCTTTAATAGACGGAGGTGTGCAAAATCCATTGCAAAGCACTGCATACCCCCTCTGGTCTTGGATATCTTTTTAAAATGTTGCACTGAAAAGTGCATGATACGAAACGGCACATTCATCAGGTTTTGTGGGTTCACAGAGAATTAATAATTCAATATTTAACAGTGAGGCTAAGCTTGAAAAAAAATTGATTGAGGGCTTCAAACAAGGCTAGCCCAGAGAAAAAAATTGTTTTCAGGCCTCAAGCTTGCCTAAAGCAAGCCCTGAGAAAAAATTGTTTGCAGGACTCAGGCTTGCCAAAATGAGTCCTGAGAAGATTTTGTTTGCAGGTCCCAGGCTTGGCTAATATATGACCTAAGAAAAATTTGCTTGCAGGCCTCAGCCTGAAAAAAAGTATGTGCTCTACTACCCTAGTACCAGCAATGCTAGATAGTGGTGGCAAGTGCCACTTGTGATATTCTAGCTTTTGCTGCTGTTCTAATTGTTGCCACTGAGTCGTCTAAGCAGCAGGAGGATTAGGCTGCTGCATGGGATGGAGATCATTAGCAGCACTGGTTTGATAGGCGGTGGTATGATGATGCTTCTATTTGGCAATAGCCCTATTGTTGCTGAGGCAGCAGCAACAACACAAGAAGCCCCCATACCATTTCAGCTGCATCTAGAGAAAATAAGTTGACCAATAATGCTTCTACTCCTGCACCTCCTCTAAGATCACGGGTGTGGTAGAATAATGTGTTTCTTTTAAGAGCAGAAGGGAACTGTGCCTTTCATCAGCAACAGCAAAGGACACAGTGTGTGCAAGGAAACATAGTGAATAAGGAGAATGGATAGGAAGTATCACAACACTTGACCCTCTGAGTGCTGACGCCACCTCACTGCTCCATGCGATGCAGTCATGTGCAGGTGCATGTGCAGTTTTTTTTTTAGGATAATTTAACCCACTGATTGCCAGAGTGGTGTCCAATGCATTGTAAAGCAATGTAATGGACATTGCTCTGGCATTTAAAGGGTTAAGCACTGATATATATTAAAAATAGGCAAGCTCTTTCCTTTTTTTGTTGAGATCAAAATATAAACCAAGAACAAAGAGAAAAAATATACAATTGCTTAAAAAGGAAATGATAGTATTTTTAGACAGTTGTCAGACATTCGCCTGTTCTTTTTTTTCGATAAATGAAGTGGGTCATTGAGGAAATGAGTGGGTGGAAAATTAGAGTAGTGTCAATCAAACGGTGGTTGAAGAACCAAAAGTTAGAAAACTAATATAGGAAGAGGAAGAGTGTGGTAAAAATTACATTGAGGGTATTAGTCAAAAATGTCCAAAATTGAAAAAGAGGCAGGAGATAGTAAGAAAAGGACAGAAATTATGTGAATGACTGCTCTGAGGCTAGTGTACTCAGGAGAACTGGGGGATTATGCTCTAAGGGTAAAAAGGGTTGCTAAAGAGAAATATAACTTTACCAATTTCACAGATTGGTATATAGGCTCCGTGTAATAACCAGGGGAGGGCTGGCCTGGGGGCAGGGGGGCAATTGCCCCCTGGGCTGGCCATGTGTCTGGGCTGGTGGACCAGTGCCTCACTCAGTCTCCCACTTGCTGCTGTAAATGGAGCTACACTAGTGATAGCACAGAACTTATGAAATGAATCTATAAGCAAGTGATTCCGCAGAGCTACAATCCAAACATAGCTGCACTAGTAGCATAATCCATTTCCCTTGCAAGCTCTATGGCATCACTATTCTATCTTTACTTAACCCTTTGAGCGCCAGAGGGGTACACAACGCATTGAAAAAGCAATGTGTTGTGTGTCCCTCTGGCACTCGCAGGGTTAAATTTTAAGCACTGTAGTATCGCTAATGTAGCCCTATTTCAACAGTAAGCTCTGTGGTATCACTTGCTTTAATTCACAGCATTAAGGACAATTTTAAAATTAAAGAAACAGGGGTGGGCTGGGACAATGCACTTGGACAACAGTAGATATGGGCCACTTAATTGTATTTGCCCCCTGGGCTGTATGTTGCCAGCCCTCCCCTGGTAATAACAGAAACTGGAGAATTTATCACACTGGGGAAGTTATCTCCCTTTATCACACCTTAGTGCATAACTCCCAGGAGTTATTCTGAGCAAACAAATTGTACCCAAAATCCCCAAATGGCCATTAATCCACTGAATGCTAGAGAAGTCCCCAGTGCATTTTAAAGGGATAGTAATACTTAGTTTTATCTTTATTTTATTTTGTAGACATTAAAAAAAAAACATGAAGAACGATATAAGTCTTATCTCTCAAAACTTTATGGTTTAAGAGATATTCACAAGCAAAGTTTCCCCTCCCTCCCCTTTTACCTAGTGTAAGCCATCTCTTCTCAGATGTGAATCTGGTTGTAAGACCAGACAAATAACAGCAGGGGACAATCTTATTCCTATGAGAACAATGAAAGCCCTGCCCCCCTTGACAAGTTTTTCAGGTTTTTCCCTTATCTTAATTGAAGATTGTCCCTCTCTGCAGTCTACCTGGGCACCTCCCTTCTGATCTGGCTGAGCAGTGTTACATCAGTAAAAGGGGTGGGAGGGGGATACTTTGTCATTGAATTACTCTTGAACTACAACTCTGACAGAATTGAAATAACACTCTCCAAAGTTCAAATACTATGATGATTAATTAGAACTGCTTTTATTATAAAACGTTACTATCCCTTTAACTCCTTGAATGCAATAGATTTAAATGTAAATAATTAAAATCAGTGAGAATGTGTATTTGTCCCCATTACACAGTTGTTTTGCTTCAGAAAGAATTAACATAGTAGCATAGTAACAAAGTTGATGAGGCTCAAAAAAAGACATGTATCCATTAAGATCAGACCTTGACGTATCAACTTTGTGTAATCCAGAGTAAAGCATAACAAAAAAACTCTATTGAAACCATTTCCAGCTAAGCCTCAAATGGGTAAAAAAACATTCTGGGCCCAGGACTGAACCATGTGGCACTCCATTTGTAACTTTAGACTAGCATTGAACAATTTATATTACAACAACTTCCCTTGCACAAATATCACCTCCCAAGCAGAAGCTTTTTAATAGTAACCTGTTGCTAGGCATAGGATCAAAGGCTTTTGCAAATCCAAATATACTAAATTAATAGCAACACCTGACTTATAACTTAATAGTCCGTCTCTTCATTTTCCAACTCTTGCAGGACTATTAAGTTATAAGTCAACGCTCAATAAGCTATCATTGGGATTATTTTTGATTTTTTACTTTTTATTTTTTGTGATCGATCATATTTCATATATTTTTTCTGGTATTTTTTATCTTTAGAATTTTATTTCATTTAGGGTGTTCAGGTGGCCAATTATTGTGTGTGTGTCCCTCCTTGAGGAGATTGAGGATTCTCTTTTCTTAAGGGTGGATACGAATACAGTATTAAGGTAATGTTGCATTTGTATTATAGTGTATTCATAGTCTGTGTGTCTGTCCGGGAGGTGTGGGTAGTGGTTTAGAAGTACTGCACTGCGTTGTATTGCCCTTGTCCAATAGTGTGGGTGTTGGGTAGTGGCTGACTCTGACTGCTGGTTTAATTGAACCCAGGGACCTGGATGGTATAATATGGAGTGTTCATTGCTTGGGATCTAGTTGGCCTCTGCCAGTTAACCCTCTGAGGAGTGGGACATACTTTGCACGTACTGGCACAGATTGGTATATCCAATTATCCTTGAGAGTATAGATTAAAAAAGGAACTTCGCCATCGTTATACGATTGTGATGCAGTTACTGCATTTCCCAAAATTTTAAGTATGGATATTTGCCATATAGGTATGTTATATGTTATTTGTCACTATATATGATTACAAAATTATTGAATTAAATACATATTTTATTGAGATAAATAATTGGTGATTACTTGTCTTTATCTGCAAACTCACTATTAAGAAGCAACGGAATAGATTTATAAATTGTTTTTTAGTTGTAGATCCAGTAGCAGTGATCTTGTTCCTGGAAGCAATTGTATGGTGAGGAGTAGAGATATATCCATATAGTGCCACCATTGTGTATATTATATTGTTACTCCTGCTTACAACATGTCTTCAGCCATGTATTTATCTCCCTAATCTCCTGCTACCTTTCTGGTGTAGCATGTGGCACAAGTAGAATTTCAGAAAATGCCACCTTAAAGGTCTTCACTCTTCAGCTTAATCTTATGAATTAAATCCCTGAAATCATACTTAACAAACCGCCATCTCCCTCTGACTTTACCATTGATGCAAATATATACCATGACAGCTAAGTCATGCCCAGCACCTCCATCAAACTCTCAACCCAATCTGCTATATGTCAAACCTAAGCACTCAGAAGACAGCAAACTGTTCAATTGTAGTCATCCAAGCAAAATATTACCTAATTTGTCTTCCTAATTATGAATCCCCTATCATTACCACCTGTCTACCTCTGCCTGCATTCTGGATCCCATCAGAGTTAGAGGGCCAGTCCACTCCAGCAAGAACATTTCTGTGCCAACACTGCCAACATCATCACTCAGTATATCACATCTGTTAAAGGGATAGTAATACTTCGTTTTAACTTTATTTTGTAGGCATTAAAAAAAACATGAAGAATGATATAAGTCTTATCTCTCAAACCTTTATGGTTTATGAGATATTCACAAGCAAAGTTTCCCCCTCCCGCCCCTTTTACCTAGTGTAAGCAATCTCTTCTCAGATGTGGAATGCAGTCCATAGACCAGACAGATAACAGAAGGGGACACTCTTATTCCTATGAGAACAATGAAATCCCTGCCCCACTTGACAAGCTTTTCAGGTGTTTCCCTTATCTTAATTGAAGATTGTCCCTCTTTGCAGTCTACCTGGGCACCTCCCTTCTGCTCTAGCTGAACAGTGTGACATTGCCTCAACTGAAGAGTCACCTTGTGTTATATTGCTATGTTACCTCAGCTTAAGTAAGGAGGAGTTAATGCTCCCATTGGGTGATTCAATGGGGGAGTGATTTAAATCATGCAGAGAGTTGGCCTGCCCCCCTATCCAGCCTGCCCACCACTATCCAAATGACTTAAAGAACAAAATGGCTGCCACTCGCTCCTACACCACAGACACAAACACATCAGATGCAAACACACACTCACACACACTCACACACTCACACTCAATCACACACATACACTCACTCACACTCTCACACACACACAATCATACACACTCACACTGAATCACACACACACTCACTCTCTCTCACTCTCTCACTCACACTTTCACTCACACTCACACACTCTCACTCACTCACACACTCTCACTCACACTCTCAAACACACTCACACTCAATCACACACACACTCACACTCTCTCACTCACACTCTTTCACTCACACTCTCACACTCAGTCACACACACTCTTACTCAATCACACACACTCACACACTCTCACTCACAGTCTTTCACTCACACTCTCTCACTCACACTCTCACTCACATTCACACACACTCTCACTCACACTCTCACTCACACACATTCACACTCAATCACACACATTCACACTCAATTACACACACTCTCACTCACTCACACACTCTCACTCACACACACACTCAATCACACTCACACTCAATCACACACACTCACTCTCAGTCACTCGCACTCTCTCACTCCCACTCATACACCCTCTCACTCACACACTCTCACTCACACTCTCACTCACTCACACACTCACACTCTCACTCACACTCATTCACACACACTCACTCAATCACACACACTCACACTCTCTCATTCACACTCTCTCACTTACACTCTCACTCACACACACTCACACTCAATCACACACACACTCACACTGTCACTCACACTCTCATTGACACACTCTCACTCACACACTCACACTCTCACTCTCACACACTCACTCACACACTCACACTCAATCACACACACTATCAGTCACTCACACTCTCTCACTCACACTCTCACTCACACTCATACACCCTCTCACTCACACTCTCTCACAGTCACACTCACACACTCTCATTCAATCACACTCACTCACACTCACTCACACACGCTCACTCACACTCACACACACTCATGCATTCACTCAAACGCAATCACACACATGCAATCACTCACTCTCGCACTCACACTCACTCACTCACACTCACACCCCAGAAGCCAGCACGATCCACCTTCCACCATAGTCTCACACTCACTCACACCCCGGGAACCAGCACGATCCACCTTCCACCATAATATGTGCAATTACCACATGCATTTCAACTACATGAATGAATGCCACTCACTCACACACACTCACTCACACTCATTCACACCCCGGGGGCCAGCATGATCCACCTTCCACCATAGTATGTGCAATTACCACATGCATTTCAACTATGTGAAAGAATGCTACTCACTCACTCACACTCACACACACTCACTCACACCCTGGAAGCCAGCACGATCCACCTTCCACCATAGTATGTGCAATTACAACATGCATTTCAACTATGTGAATGAATGCCACAGTGGAGGCATAAGTACAAACACAAACTCATTACAATGATACATAAGTCACCCCCTTATGACTCACTTCTGTATGTGTGCCTCTGTGTGTGCCTGTGTGTTCCTCACTGTGTGTGTGTTGCGTGTCTGTATCACACTCTATGTGTCTGCATGTTGTGCATTCCATGTATGTGTGTATGACTGTGTTGCTCTTTATGCATCTCAGTGCATGCGTGTGCATTTGCTTGTGTGTCTGTGTGTGTGTGTGTCTTGCATCCGTGTGTGTGCATTAATTCCCTATATAGCCTGACGGACAGCGCTGTCCCACATTGCTAGTATAAATATATTTGTATATATGGTTTGGGGTTTTTTTTTGCAGGGTTTATCCTACTGAGCAAAGGAAGAGTACACCTACTGCTGATATATGCTCGTGTATAATACTTATAATACTCAGTTTTTTAACCCTGTTTCACCTTGGCCTCAATTCAATATTCCCTGTTAAAACTGAGGCAGGGCAAAAAGCATACTGACCAGTACACACACTGTGTCACCGTCAGTATTTAAAATCCGTACCAAATGAAACTGAAACAAATGTTAAACCACAAAACCTGACTTTTGGCCCAACGTCCAACATGTGTTTTTTGTTCCCAGAACTCACGCTAAACAACATGAGAAATGGGAACATCAAGGGAAAATGGCTAACACTGGCTAACACCGGTTAACATCAGTGCTTGACAAACTCAAAGTTACCCTCCCAAACACTAACCCTATATTACCCCTAACATTAACAATAAAGTGAAACAATACTAGCCCTAATACTATCCTAACACCCATTACCCAGAACTGTACAACACTCACCTGTCATCCACTGTCAGTCTTCTTCTTGAATCTTCAATCTTCCTTCTCACCTTCTTTCTCTTCATCTTCATTCTTCTTTTCTTCAGTCTTCTTCAAAACAAAAAGGTCCAAATTAAAGATGCCCCCAAAATTTATGCAACAAAAATATGCTAGCCTGAACCCATTGAGTACTGCATTTGCAGAGCAAAATTGAACAGAGACTGTCTTTTATATGTCCAGTCTCTGTTCAAAATTATTCCCACGCTATAGTTGGCATGGATGTGTGTTTACACATCTCCCAGTCAATCAATTTCTATCAAGGGATGATGAAACCTGCTAGAAACTGATTGGCTAGGTGTGTAAGCACACATTCCAGCCAATTGTAGCGTGGGAACCATTTTGAACAGACTGACTGGCCATATAAAAGCCAATCTCTGTTAAATGTTTCCACAGAATGGCTTGGGTAACGACCCGAGAGATAATTTGGGGGATGCCAGCAACTATTTAAAATTTGTACTGCCAGCATAATTTTATATCTTTGACTGCCAGCATCATTTTATATATTTGACCACCAGCAACAAATTAACCCTTGGAATGCCAGAGGGGTACGCAATGCATTGCGTATCCCTGTGGCACTAAAATGGTTTAGGCCAGCATAGCTTTGTTACATAATATTTTGGGGCATCTTTAATTTGGACCTTTTTGTTTTCTTTTCAGTGACATTATATTTGGAACAAAGAAGAGGATGAGAAGACAGAAGATAAGAAGAATGAAGATGAGGCATTAAATAGAAGATTCAAGAAGAAGACTGACAGTGGATGACCAGGGTGCTCCGCAATGCATTGTGTACCTCTCTGGCACTCAGAGGGTTAAAACACATCTTTACCTTTAAATTGTAAAACATAGGAATGTGTATGTGCAATATTCTAAGGGCGAGATGTTCAAAAAGTCATCATAATGAAAAACTTGTGGGATCATGATTTGGTGGTAAAAGAAGGACAATATTTTCAGAAGTAAATACTTCACGTTTGAAAATTCATCTATAGAATTTAAAATGACGGTAAGAAGATCTCATTGAACATTGCGGTTAAAAATTCTGATCTTAAAAATTGTCTTTGATTTTGTCTTTGAAACTAAAATTTTCAAAGAAACAAAAAATTGCTTCTCGGTACTTTAATTTCTCTTCTCCAAGTTTAGACTTTTTTTATTATGTCAGGAAAAAATGACATTAATCAGACAAAAAAAATTACATTCAAACGAATATTTTTTTCTGAAAATACCTTACATTATGACGGAAGATTAAACAACACCCACTTTTAAGATTGCTTTTTTCCTTTGACGGAGATGGCGGAATTGGATGAAAAAAATTACTGAAACGTCTGAGAATTGATGGATCATGGAGTAAGAACTTTTTTATTCTGATCACAGACGATTTCAGTTACCACCACTTTCTGAACTTGTCACCCTAACAGTTAGTATTTACATTATGGAAATCCAATGCCATTCCCAAAAAGGAACAGAAAGAAGGAGTAAGGAATGGCTATAGCTTATAGAAAGATCATATGCATTTAGTCTGAGGGAAGCACCTGAAGAAAAAAGGAAGCATAACCCAAAGTTCATCAGCAGGAAATGTCTTCACTTGTTAGATTTGTGATATGTAAAATCCCCCACACCGTCTAATGTGTGCTTCTTTTTTCCATCATGTGACAGAACAAAGGTTCAGTGCTTTCATAGTAAAAGTTGTTCTATTAACTACCCTGCTCATGTGATAGCATGGTTCTTGGTTTCCATGATCTTACACACCTTATAGTTTGCACACATAGTTTTCACATGATGATTGCACAACTGGGGTTGTAGTATTAAAAGTCATGATACATAATGGAAATTTTGTGTTCATTTTTCATTCATCCAGTCATGTGACAGTCAAGGAGACATTAACGTATTCCTGTTAATATATTTTTCTTGCGCATATGGCATATGGAACAATATGTAATATCTAAATTATGCTGATAATAAATGTCATAGTGCACAGATCTGCTTACAAGAAGAGTAGACAAAAAAACTCAGTAACAACAGGACATAGGAATCAAAGGGTCGTATGTTCAAAAGAAAAGTGGAGGAGTTTTAGGACAAACCATTTGCACTACAGGGGAGAACTAAACATTCCAACTGTTTTAAAGGGATAGTAATGTTTCACAATAAAAGCAGCTCCAATTAATCTTCATAGTATTTGGGCAATGGAGAGTGTTATTTCAGTACTGTCAGAGTTGTATTTTAAGAGTAATTGAATGATAAAGTATCCCACTTCCTCCCCTTTTACAGATGTAACACTGCTCACCTCAGAGGAGCAAGACTGTCCAGATGCATCACAGAGAGGGACAATCTTCATTGAGCATAAGGGAAAACCTGAAAAACCTGTCAAGGGGGGCAGATTTTTCCTTATACTCGCAGTAAGAAGATTGTCCCTTGCTGTGATCTGTCCAGTCAAGGGACCAGATTCCATATCTGAGGGGAGGGGGCTTACACCAGGTAAAAGGAGGGGGACACTTTATCATGCAATTACTCTTGAACTACGACTCTGACAGTACTGAAATAACACTCTCCATAGCTCAAATACTATGAAGATTAATTGGAGCTGCTGTTTTTGTGAAACATTACTATCTCTTTAAAACAGTTGAAATTTTTAGTTCTCTTTTGTAGTGCAAATGGATTGTCCTAAAACTCCTCCACTCTTTTTTGAACATATGACCTTCGCAATATGTTGGAGACCTCTCTAGCATTCAAGGGGTTAAAATTCCCATTTAAATCAATGGAAATGTTTGGAATTTTTAGTTCTTTCCTATAGAGCAAATGACTTGCCCCAGAACGCCACTTATCTTTTGAACAAATGGCCCAAAGTGTAATTAAGCAATTTTAGCTTTAAAAAACTTTATTAAAGGTTGTAACTAGTTATTTATCCTTTGAGTTCCATAGGGCAGAGCAATGCATTGTGTTCCCCTCTGGCACTCAAAGGGTTAAAGGTGATAGTGCTGGAAGTTTCGTAGTAAAGATCCATTTTCAGAATGTTTTTTTCCAAAAACTGGATTGGCAACCCTTTGAGAATTATTTTTTCATTATTTACTGAAAATGTTGGGACAATTTGAGATTTTTTTTCAGGACAAAAAAAATCAGTGACACATAAAGCTGTCTCAGACCATGGCAGCTGTAATGATTTTTAATATATATAACATATATTATAAAATATTTTGTAGTAGATGCCAGTACATGCATGCTAATCTGAATGAGGACACAAGAAAGAGACTTATACTAGTATATAATTAGGACACGATATATTAAAGCGGAACTATCACCGCTAAACAACTTGAGCTCAAATAACTCTCCATCTGGTGACTAGCTGCTTAGTAGCTCTAGTCGCCAGAATTATTACCTTGTTATATAGAATTAACCATTGTTCCCGGGCTGACAGGCAGGACTGAGCGCGGACATCTTGCCATAGTGACGTCCGCATGCCTGCTCTGTCAGTCCCTTTTGGAGCCGAACGGCTCCTAGCAACGCCTCCTAGAGCCGTCTGAGACTGACAGCGCAGGCGTGCAGACGTCACTATGGGAAGATGTCTGTGCTCCGTCCTGCTTGTCAGCCTGAGAAGAGTGCATAATCCTATTTAACAAGGTAATAATTCTGACGACTAGCGCTACTAAGCAGCTAGTCACCTGATGGGGAATTATTTGAGCTCAAGTTGTTTAGCGGTGGTAGTACCGCTTTAACACTGAGATTGTGTGGTGCACTCAAAGGCTTAGTAAACATATCAAACAAGAAGTTCAAAATGAAACACTCTAAAAGAAGCGTGCCAAAAAGACCAAAAGAAACCCATTAAATAGAGGCACTCAAAAGGAAGAAATTTTAATACCCGAATATCCTTTATTGGTGACAAAAGTACAAAAGTGTGATTCTGTATAGTAATTAAAAACAATTAAAGACAATCACATAGAAAAAACACAGGATATTGAAAATACAAGTCACAGAATACTACATAATCACCCCAACCAGAAGAAATAATTTCAATATCTAATATCAGACTGTTCAAGGCAACCAAGCTTATAATAATGTTCCCCTACAGAAATAAAATAAAGATAAATTGACATGTTTTATGAGAATGCTACAATTGTTAAAAAGTGCAAGTGTTACAAAACAATACAATGCAATAGATGTATCTTGTAATTCGAATTATCAGAACTTAACAAACATCTGTTTTATGGAGATCTTATGCTTAAAGGGATAGTAATGTTTCACATTAAAGGCAGCTCTGTTTAATCTTCCTAGTATTTGAGCAGTGGACAGCGTTATTTCGGACATGACATGGGCGAGATTCTCATGCAGGTTACTGAAAGGTTGCTTCAAATAGCACATTGTTTCAGAAGGAGAGCAAACTCCCCGGCAGTACCGTTTTAATCCTTTGCGGGCAATGACTATCCCATCATGCTGCCCTGGCTCTAACTGTGAACATGCCTCTTGTCCTCAGATGTGCTCTCTCCCATCCTGCTGGCCCGGCACTTTAACGATTGATGGGATAGAGCACATCTTTAAGCTCAAGCAGTGTTTCTGAATTTGACAGCTTTGCTGACGACAAAATGAAGACAAGAGGCATGTTCATAGTTATAGCCAGGGCAGCATGTTGGGATAGTCATAGCCTGTATAGGGTTAAAATGGTACTGGCGGGGAGTTCGCTCTCCTTTTGTAACACTGTGCTATTTAATGCGACCTTTCAGTAACCGCATGAGAATCTCACGCTGTCATGCAGTGTGAGATTCTCATGTCAACATTTTTATTATGGTGACATGGTAACCTTGTCATTTGGTTGCACAGTCTTTGTGTGCGACCTTTAAAAAGTAAACTGTTATTTCAAAACTGTTCGAGTTGTAGTTCAAGAGTAATTGAATGATAAAGTATCCCCCTCCCTCCCCTTTTACTGGTGTAACACTGCTCATCTCAGAGCAGTAAGACTGTCCAGATGGTTCTTCAGAAAGTGTAAGGAAAAATCTGTCAAGGGGGGGAGTGTTTTCCTTATGCTCACAGTAAGAAGATTGTCCCTTGCTGCGGCCTTTCCGGCCAAAAGACCAGATTCAACATCTGAGGGGAGGCGGCTTACACTGGGTAAAAGGGACAGGAGGCAGATGCTTTACCATTCAATTACTCTTGAACTACAACTCTGACAGTATTAACATAACACTCTCCATGGACCAAATACTATGAAGATTAATTGGAGCTGCTTTTTTTGTGAAACATTACTGTCACTTTAACCTTATTTAACCTTCTAGTATGAATGGATACTGCCATGTTTTCTGATTCCTCATCACATGGGATATGGAGCAGCTCCTTATTGGTGCAGCCCATCTGTAAATTAGAACCGACATACACTTGCACTTTACCCCTGACGAAACTTTATGTAGGCAATACATGTTGGGTTCAATAGAGAAGCATTGTCCCTTGTTCTCCTGTTTCCTCTACTTATCATGGGATTACACATGGATTGCCTTGGATGAGTATTTCATACCTTTGTGTTACTAATGTTTTGACATGTTGTATATACTTATCACTGGTCTCAATTGTAACACCTGCACTTTATTAACATATTTGTAGCATTCTCATATCATGTCCATACCATACCATTATTTTATTTCTATGGGGGAACATTATTAAAAGTTTGGTTGCCTTGACCAGTGAGTTTATTTGTTCTGGTTGGGGTGACTATGAGTTATTCCAACCCATGTATTGTCTCTCCCCTGTATTTTTTGTATGTGACTGTTTCTAAGTGTTTTTAATTATGAAACAGAATCACACTTTTGTACCTTTGTCACCAATAAAGGATATTTCGGTATTACAATTTCTTCTTTTTTGAGTGCTTCTATTTAATGGGTTCCTTTTGGTCTTTTTGACACTCTTCCTTTCATTCTAACCTTTTTTTAGTATGGTAATCTGTATTAAGCAATGGAACTACTTACCAGAACAATTAAATGGATTGTAATGCCCCATAAAAATATTTTTTTTGTTTTGTAGATTAAAGAAAAATAAATTATGTACAGAAAATCCCATCTCTCAAACCTTTATGGTTTAAGAGATATTAGCTGCTAACGTTCTCTCTCTCCTGATGTTAGCCGACACAAGGAGGCCCTTCAGCAGAGATGCAGTAGCGAGATTTAAAAAGAAATACTTCTTTGGAACAGTCTAAAAAGTGTGCTTGCAAACCAGGCACACTTTGTAGATAATTCAAAAGAAGTATTTCTTTTTAAATTGTGCTATGCGGCTCTGCTGAAGGGCCTCCTGTTGGTCCCCAGACCGGGAACTCCTGCTGTCAGCTTACAGCTGACGTCAGGAGAAGGGGAGGGAGGGGAGGACTTTAGGACCGAATATCTCTCAAATGGGATTTGCAGCACAGAATTTATTTATTTTTAATCTAAAAAAACAAAAAAAAACATTTTTATGGGACATTAGTGTCCCTTTAACTATAGCAGTACAATACTAAACTAAGTAATTTGTACCTATATTACTTTTTGCCTCTACATTTCATGTACTGATGCCATGCTATGTAGTTCTGCTGTATGTGTATATGGTACATATATGCACTGTATTTCCTGTATTTATAAATAAATATGTACTGTCTAAGATTTTTTTATAAATATCACTATCACAGGTGAGTCCTATGATAGTGAAATGTATGGTATTTATACTAAGTATTTATTATGAATACTTTAACAATACAGACACAGTGCACTCCTCTATCAAACAGCTGGCCTGGGATAAAAATGATGTCCAAGGGATCAGTTAGTTTCATCCCTTTAGGAAGATCTTTTAGCATATAGTTATGTTGCTGCAAAGTGGGGATGGACCCCACTATACCTCAGTTAATAACCACCCCTTGGGTGATAAAGTGGAGATAAAACAGAGATAACTTCTCTTGTGATGTCACTTCTCTAGTTCCTATGTTATTCTGGAGTCAGTGCGCTAAGGTTTCTCCAACTCTGGAAATCTTAGTGCATAGACACTATAGACTAGCATAGGAGCTGGAGAAGTGATATTACTGGAGACGTTATCTCTGCTTTATCACCTCTTTATCACCCCTTAGCCCATAACCCCCTTGTCTAAGATATAGATTCCAAACAATGTCATATCAAGTTTCACTAAATAGGAAATAATTATTATTAGTCTTTGCCACATATGGACATTTTGCACCCACTAATAAAGGCTTTTGATGGAATAAATTAAAGAACGTTTAATGACATTTTGATACACAAGGAAAAAAGTCACAGATATCCCACATAAAGGAAATGGAACCTTACCTACGGAACTCCTTACCACTCTCCCTATGTCTAGAACATCCCCCCTATGTCTTTAAGTCTAGCCTGAAATCCTATCTTCTGGAGCACCAGCACCATGCACTGCCTTTTGGCAAATTCACCACTTTAACTCACAGCATCTGACATCCTGATACCCTGTTGTCTGTCTCCTTTTACCCATTTAGACTGTAAGCTCCTTGGGGCAGGTACCTCTCTCTTATTGTTTCTATGACTGCAACACTTATTTTAACCACATTTATTTAGTGTAACAAAATAAAGATTAAAACCCAATAATGTATATATTTTATTTTTACATATTAAGTGCTACTATCCCTTTTTAGTACAATATAAACTTGGATCTGGGGTTAGCTGTTATTACAGTGCATAGGGGACTTTCCCATCATTATGGAACCGGACAGCCCTTTTGCGTGGGACTAGTCTAATGTGTATGTGGATATGTCATCTGTGTAATGGCACTAGAGAGGTAAAACATGATACTTTTGAGTGGTGACTAGCAGTAACACAAGCCTCTTGTGCTTTTGTTTGTCCTCAGAGCCTCTGATATTTTGGTATTTTTTTAAATACTCTTAGGGGGTCTACCTAAGAGTGACGGTTAATACAGATGTGTACCTAGAGAAACCATGCTAAAACATATGTATGCGGTTGTTTGGTGTTCTTGTGCAGAGCTGGTTTGTTCCTCATTTTGTAACTATACTGTCTGTTTGGGTGGGGCTAGACTGATATGTATGTGGAAAAATCCTCTGCAGTAATGTAGCTTGTGAAATAAAACATGATGCTTTTGGAGCAGTGACCAGCTGTGTAGCACAAGCCACTTGTGCTTTTGCTCATCCTTAGAGACTCTCATGTTTGGGTATGTTTTTTTAATACTTCCTAAGAGTGAAAGGTAATCCAGACAAGGACTACTTGCTCTCAGTGACAAGTGAAACCAACTGCACCTCACTAATAAGGCTGAAATGTAGGTCTGTGATTAGCTGGTGTTCTCACACTGAGTGGGGACTTGCCCATTGTTTTGGAACCGGACTGCCCATTTGCGCAGGACTAGTCTAATGTGTACATGGGAATTTTTCCTCTGTAATGATAATAAAGAGGTAAAAGTAATTCTTCTGATGAATGACTAACCATAGAACAAGCCACTGATGCTTTTGCTCATCCTCAGAGCCTCACACATTTTGCTATGGGTTTTTTTTAATACTCTTAGTGGGTCTCTATAAGAGAGAAGGGTAATCCAGACTTGGTCCCCTTGATTTCAGTGCCTAGAGAAACCAGCTGCCCCTCAGTAATAAGGCTAACATTTACATCTTGGGTTAGCTGGTTTTCCTGTGCAAAAGGGAATTGCCAGTCATTTTGAAACTGGACTTACCATTTGGGTAGGGCTAGTCTAATGTGTACATGGCATTTTCTCCTTCATAATGGCTTTAGTGAGCTAAAGCGTGATATTTCTGAGAGGTGTCTAGCTGTAGCTCAACTTCTTGTACTTGTGTTTGTCCTCAGAGCCTCTCACATTTTTGTATGTTTTCTGAATACTCTTAAGGGGTCTCCCTATGAGTAAAGGGTAATCCAAACATTGACCACTTGCTCTCAATGCCTAGGAAAACCATTTGTACCTCTCTGATTAGGCCCAACAAGGCTGAAATGTATATGTCGGGGGATAGCTGCTGTTCCTGCAGAGGGGACTTACCCATCATTTTGGAACTGGACTGCCCATTTATGCAGGAATAGTCTAATGTGTATGTTGAGAATTCTTCTCCATAATGACAATCGAGAGCTAAACATGATGCTTCTGAGCTGAGACTAGCTGTAGTACAAGCATCTTGTGCTTCTGTTCATCCTCAGAGCCTCTCACATTTTGATTTGTTTTTTGAACACTCTTAGGAGGGTCTCCCTAAGATTGAGGGGTAATCCAGACATATACTCATTGATTCCTATGCTTTTTTAAATACTCTTAGATGGTCTCCTTAAGAGTGAAGGGTGATCCAGACTTGTACTCTTTGCTATCAGTGCCTATGGAGAGCAGACCAAAACATATGCCTGGAGTAATCTACTGTTCCTGCATGGAAGTGGTTTTCCCCTTCTTTTTGGACCTGGACTGCCCATTTGGGGGGACTAGAGAAATTACGTCTCCATTATATCACAAGAGAGAGAAGATGTGATGCTCCTGAGCAGTGACAAACTGTAGCACAAGCCTCTTGTGGTTTTGTTTGTCCTCAGAGCTTCTCACAATTTGGTATGTTTTTTGAATACTCTTCTAGGGGTCTCCCTGAGGGTGAAGGGTAATCTATATATGGGCCACTTGCACTCAGTACCTAGGGAAACCAGCTGCACCTCACTGATAAGGCCAAAACATATGTCTGGGGTTAACTGGTGTTCTCTGTTATTTTTTAACTGGATTATCCATTTGGGTGGGACTAGTCTAATGTGTACATGGAAATGTCTCCTCTGTAACTGAACTAGAGAGATAAAACATGAATGTGATTTGCTGTAAAACAAACCTCTTGTGGTTTTCTTCTTCTTCAGAGCCTCTCACATTTTGGTATGTTGTTTTGAATACACTTATGGGGTCTCCCAAAGACTGAAGAGTGATCCAGGAGTGAAAAAAAGGAAAAGCATTCCTGTTCTAATCCATACAAATTACCCAGAAATTATAAGCCCTGTGTAATGTACATTACATATCTATGTATATATTCATTTCAAACAAATGAGGGTTTCGCTGCATAGTATGTATAAGCTCTCTAACCATGCCAAGGTATCTCAATTTCAAGAGAGTCCTAACCAATACATAATAAATCTTAATTCAACTTAATTTCACTTAATCTTGTAGCTGCTGGGGTATCCATTTAATGAAATATACAGGTACCATGTGTTTTGCAGTGGTGGGTGGACCAGACCCATATAAGGGGGTTGGTGTGGTGTTCATTCCTCTTTAGGTCTTCACGAACCTGGTGCAAACCTTTCCCATTTAAAAGCAACCCAATCTTATCAAAAAAGTATTAGATTTTTGTGAGGGGTGGGAAGGGTGATTTTAATTAGTGTTTCATTAGATTTTAAATTAAGAACATCAATATATACATAATTTCCACAAATGCTGCTTTATCAAGTCTAATTTTATTTTATTATGTATTGTTTTTGGTTAGGACTCTTGAAATGTAGGTACATTGGCGTGGTAAGAGAGCTTATACATACTTTGGCCAAACTATGCAACGAAACCCTCATTTTTTTTTTTTAATGATTATACACATGGGTATGCAATATACACTATACAGGTCTTAGAATTACTGTATAATCTGTATGGATTAGCGCAGGAATGTTTTTCCTTTTGTTTTTTCTGAGTTTTTTCCCTGTACGAAGATCTGAAGAATCCCTTCTTTCCTGATTTTCATACTCCTTCACAAACAAATGACATTTTATTTATAGCATATATGTATATCTATGGTGTCTTAGTGCTGTGAGTTTTTCTTTTCTTCCAAATCCAGGAGTGAACCCTTTGCTCACTGGGACTAGATAAACTAGCTGCACCTTGCTGATGAGGCTCAAAAAGGCTGAACATATATTTGGGACTAGCTGGTGTTCCTGCATAGAGGAGACTTGCCTGTCATTTTGGAACTGAACTGCCATTTTGGGCAGGAGTAGTCAATGTGCATGTGGAAATTACTTCTCTGTGATGGCACTATAGAGTTAAAAGGTTTACTTCTGAGCACTGACTAACATAGTAAGATAGTAAATTAGGTTGAAAAAAGACACAAGTCTATCAGGCTCAACCCTTGCCTCATAACCCAGAGAAATTATATAGCTTTCCTACTACCAAATAAGTTAGTCTTTATCAGACCTTCCTGAGTTACCTACTAATCCACAGTATAACCCTTCTCTTAAATTATCCATTGTATCTGCCATAACCACATAATTGGGCAAGGAATTCTGTAATTTAACAGACCTTACTGTAAAAAACCCTTCCTCTGCTGAAGTCTAAACCTCCTTTCCTCTAATCTCAAGAGGTGTCCCCTGGTCATTTGATCAGGCCTTGGAGTGAATAGCTCACCACATAGATCCTTGTATTGACCTCTCATATACTTATTCATTGTGATAAGATCTCATCTTAGTCTTCTTTTCTCTAGAGTAAATAAACCAGGTTTGTCTAGTTGTTCCTCATACATCAAGTTCTGCATTCCCTTGATTAATTTTGACTTGACTAGCTGAAGAACAAGTCAGTTGTGTTTTTGATTGTTCTTAGGGCCTTTCACATTGTGGTATGTTTTTTGCATATTCTTTGGGGGTCTCCCTAAGAGTGAAGGTTAAACCAGATGTGGACCCTTTGCTCTCAGCGACTAAGGAAACCAGCTGCACCTTAGTGACAAAGCCAACAAGGCAGAAAAGTACTTCTGGGATGGAAACTTAGCCTTCATTTTGGAACTGGATTGTCATTTTGGATGGGATTAGTCAAATATGTATGTGGAAATTTCTCCTTTGTAATAGCACTAGAGTGCTAATATGTGGTGCTACTAAGAGGTGACTAGCCTAAAACAAGCTGCTTGTGCTCAATGATGAGGCCCAAAAAGGCTATAATGAATAATGTATGTACGTATAGCTGGTGTTCCTTCACAGTGGAGACATGCCTGTCTTTTTGGATCTGGATTGCTCTTTTGGCAGGACTAGACAAATGTATACGTGGAAACTTCTTCTTTGTCTTGGCATTAGAGAGGTAAAGCATGATGCTTCTGAGGGGTGTCTAGCCACAGAACAAGCCGCTTGTGCTTTTGCTTATCCTCAAAGCATCACATTTTGGTATGTGTTTTAGTCTTAGGGTGTCTCCCTAAAAGTGAAGGGTAAACCAGATGTGAACTCTTTGCTGTCAGTGCCTAGGGAAACCAGTGGCACGTTTTGGGTGGGAATAGTCTAATATGTATGTTGAAATGTATCCTCTGTAATGACAATAAAGAGGAAAAAGGGTGAAATTTACTTACCGATATTTCCTTTTCTTCTGCGTATCTCCACTGTACTAAGTAACAATTGGCTTTATCTCCCGCCTCCAACTGGTAGGACCCATTAATTTTTGAATATATGGTTGCTCCACCCCTTCCACCTCAGCATGTTCTTGATGATGTTTTGAATTCTTTCTTCTGACAGAGTCACGATACCAGTTGTTGTGTTTATTCTTATTCCCAGGAAGATCAGATTATGTGTTGGTTGAAGATGGCTCTTCTCTGTGTTTATTAACCAACCCAGATCTGTCAGATGCTCTACCACTCTTAGTGTATGCTCTATTGCCCTCTGTTCTGACTCTGTGATAAATAGCAGATCATCTAGGTATGGGATTATCAGAATACCTTCTCTTCTTAGAGGCTCTAGAGCTGTGGCTAGGATCTTTGTGAAGACCCTTGGGGCTGTTGTTAGCCCGAATGGGAGACATCTGAATTAGAAGTGCCTTTCCTTTATGGCAACTCTTAGGTATTTTCGATCTTCTATCTTCACAGGTATGTGATAATAGGCATTTTGTAGGTCTACTTTTGTCAGGAAGTTGTTGGGGCAAATTGATCTTAATACAGAATGTACCGATTCCATCTTGAAGTGTCTTTGTGTCATATGGCTGTTGAGCCACTTCAGGTCTAGAATTATTCTGTATGTTCCAGAAGGCTTTGGAAATGCAAATAGCACTGAATAAATTCCAGAATGAGTCTGTACCGTAGGAACTTGTTTCAGTACTGCTTTCTTGAGTAGGTTCTGTACTCTCTAAATAGCTTGGCTTTCTGTGTATTTTTTGGTATCTTGGATGTCTTGAATATTTGTTTTCTGGGGTTTCTCTGAATTCCAGCGGGTATCCTGTCTCCAGAATAATGTTGACCCAACTGTCTTCTGTCTCCCACTGATTCTTGAAAATTTGCAGGCGCCCCCGACCTGTATTGGAGACAGGACCCGCTGCTCTTCAGAATTCTTTTTTAAATTGTGCTTTTTCTGGGAAAATACTTTATGAATGATCCCCTGAAGCTCTGTGTTGATTGCTGTCTTCTGTTGTCGCCTTGTTTCCTTTTTTCCCTTGATATTTTCCTGGACTACGAAATGAATAGTTCTTCACTCTATAATGTGTCGACCTTACTGGAGATTATCTTGCTCTCTTAGCCTGTGGTAAAAAGGCACTACATCCTCCAGTTAGCTTCTTTATAATTTCCTCCAGTTGGTCACCAAACAACATTTCTCCTTTAAATGGCAGGGAAATTAACTTATTTTTTGATGGAACATCTGCTCCCCATGACTTCAGCCAGAGAGCTCTTGCTGATACTGATAATGCTGATGCCTTTGATGATAGTCTAACCGAATCCAGGGATGCGTCACATAGGAAACTATTTGCCTCTTTTATAATGGCGACCTCTTTTGGTAGCTTCGATCTGGACACTGAGGAATCAATCTTTTCTTCTAAAAATTAAGCCAGATTCTCTTGGTTCTTGATATGAATGCGACTGCAGTACCCATTTTGATATTATTGCCTATCAGAGAGTATTGTTTCTTTAATACAGATTCCATTCTTTTTTCCATTGGATCCTTCAATGCTGACCCATCTTTCAAGGGAATGGTTGCATGTTTCGCCAAACAAGATACTGCAGCATCTACTTTTGGTGGACTGGACCATAACTTTACGTCCTCTTCTTGAAAGGGGTACATTTTAGCAAATCTTTTTGTTACTAGGGTTCTTTTATCTATCTTCTTCCATTCATCTTGGACTATATTAAATATGGAATGGTGTACTGGGAAAGAAGGGGCAGTTTTCTGGTTTCCCAGGAAGGCGGTACCCATAAAGTTCAATTCTTTTTGTTCTTCTGTAATGCCTAATGACTTCCTAATATATTTAATGAAGTTATCTATCTTTCCAGGGAAAAGGCCCCTGTACCTTCAATTTTACTACATGACAGGAGGCTTCATATTTTGCAATACTTTCTTTACTTAAAACTCCATAGCAGCCCAGATTAACATAAAACAAACTGACCAATTAGAAGGAGGCTAAGGTAATATAAGGTCTCCCTAAACCAAACCCCGCCTCTTTCGTTGCTGCTCCACTGGCAGACCAGGTCAGATTTGCTTTCTCTTGATTGTTATTTATTAAAGGTTTGGATTTTAAGTCCCTTTTAGTGGGTTTACTGCTCATTTTGGGGGTCTGTTTGTCTATCCTTGGAAGGGTTGCCGGACAGACAACACTGTGGGTAGTTTTCCCTGGGGTGTTTATCTTGGGGGGTTATTCTGGGGTTTATTCCTTTTCCCTCAACGTGTGCTCATGTTCCCTTACCACCCACACTGTGTGCTTGATTTTTCTGTCTTACTGTGCCCCAAGTAGCTTACTTGCTAAGAGGTGGCTGCACGGCAGTTGCTCAGCTGGTTGTCCGGTTGGGCGGCTCGGTGCGGTGTTTTCCCTTTGGGTGACTGCGGCGGGTGGAGCGGTGCAAGTCGCGGGTTGATCCGCGGCTGCTCCGTTCGGCCGGAGGCAGTCGCTCACTGGGGCAGGGGTTCTCTCTGCAGGGTTGTTTTGCTGTTTGTGGGCCGCGGGAGTTTGTCCTGCGGGTACCGCTTGTCGGCAGGCCCTTAGCTCTACTTGTGTGCCCGAGTTCTAGGGCGGCCATCTTGGGGTTGGTGTGGAGCCTTCTGTTCACGCCCGCGGTTGCGGGTTTGGGGGACCGGCTTCACACTGGGTACAGTATCACTACACTCACTCAGTGACGGGTCCTCCGGTTTGCCGACCGAGTTCGGGTCGGGTACTTGCAGGGTGAGCCCCTGCGGCATTTACACATTAGGGTGAGACCCTGGGAGTGTCTCCGGCGGGGTGAGCCCCTGCGCATTTATCTTTTCAATATCCCTACTGCTAGTGCTATGCACTCGCCCATTGAGCCAGCACTGGGTTGCTGCTGTATTTCTGGGGGTGAGCCCTCCAGTTGAAGTGAGGGTGAGCCCCTCTTGATGTTGGCCTTTGTATCAGGCCTGTCTCTATTGTCCAGTTTCATTGAATAAAAAAAAAAAAAAAAAAAAAATTTATAACGACAATTTGCACACGCATATTCTGTGTTTGATTACGGGTGAGCCCCGTTACATTGGTGGTTCTTTTAGTCCACTGATCTGTGCTAATTGCCAGTTTTACTTTGTAGGTGGTTTTCGTCTGAACTGCATCCATCATGAGTGATTCTCCTCACCGTACCCCGGATTTTCAGGCGATTATTGATGCTGCTGTTGCCGCTTCGGTGGAAAAAGTGTTGTCGCGGGTCCTGCATCATGGCCCAGCGGCTCCATCTTGCGCGGTGGCTGCTTCTGGAGGGGACGGCGAGGTGGAGTCTCCTGGCGGTTCCTCTCTGCTGGATTCTGGGACCAAGCGCCACTGGAAAGGCGCATCCAGAGGCGGCGCAGGGAAAGTGCCTGTGAAGCGTCCTTGCTTGGGGGTTGACTTGGAAGCCTCCCTTCCTGTGGATTTTCCTTCAGAGGATGAGGATATTCGTTCTCCTATCCCCTTGGATGTGCTGGATGAATGGCGGGCGGAGCACTCTGCATCGGAAGAGGAAGATTGGAAGGATTCTCCGTGCCTGGATTCTAAATATGTGAAGGAATCTGTGGTTGATGCTTCGGCTGTCCAGGGTTCTTCAGCTTTTTCTTCCAAAGAGGACGATGACTGTTTGTATGATTCCAGGGGTAATCTTATGTTTGATCCCAGGTCCATTCGTCACCCTCGTTCTTCTGAATGGAGTCTTCCGGATCATTTGGCCAAGTTTGTGCACTTGTGGATTAGGAAACCACTGGATAAGGAGGTCCGGAGCCGACTGAGAGCTGAATGTCCCAGGCCGCTCCTTCCGGATAAGGTGGCGCTTACACCGGAATTTGATCCAAATGTTTTGATGTTCATGTCCCGTACAGGCAGGGACCCACGAAGGGGCATTGAAAAAGGCCTTTGCGCCACTCAAGATAAGCTACTGGATGTTTTAGGTCCTCTGGCACGAATGTTGTACTTCGCTGATGACGCCTTGTCTCAGGGTTCCAGTTTGGATGCTCATGCTGTACGTGAATGGGCGTTGAGAGCGGTGTGTCTGCTGGGCAACGCTAATTCTGCTCTCAGCTCTGAAAGGAGGAAGGCTGCCCTGCTGAGGATTGACTCCAAGTTGGCTGATTTGGGCGAGAAGGAGCTGGGTCCTGCTGCTTCGGGTCTACTGTTCGGTGAGCCTTTCATCCCGGAGCTTAAGCGTCATGTCGGTATGTTCACGACTTTGAATAAGGCTCAAGTGTCGTTGAAGCAAGTCTTCCGCCCTGCCTCTTCCAGAGGTGTTTTTGGACGGGCTGGTCGCCAGAGAGGCAGGGCAACCAGCCGGTTTTGGGCCTCCAACAACAGGGCTGCCCCGCCAGCGGCAGCGTTCTTCCCTTCTACTCCATACAGACCGACCATCTCGAGGGGTGCTGACAGGTCCCGAGGCTATCGAGGGAGAGGACGTGCAAGATCCAACACAGGTAATTGTTCCCTCTTCTGTTGTTCCTCTAACTGTAACTGCAGGCAGGTTGTGTTTTTTCCTCCAGCATTGGGAAGCCATTTCCACGGACGCCTGGATCCTCCAGACGGTGCGGGGTTACATCATAGAGTTCGCTGCTCCTCCGATTCAGGTGGTTCCACCTCACACTCCAGTCATGTCTCGAGACGCCTCCAGGTTGATCGACACAGAGATTCAGGCGCTGTTTTCGAAAGGCGCGGTCGAATTTGCACCGGACGACGGAGGATTCGTCAGCAATATCTTTCTGGTCCGCAAGAAAACTGGCGACTTTCGTCCGGTCATCAATTTGCGCCATCTCAATCGGTTTGTCGTCTATCGGCACTTCAAGATGGAAGGCATCCATATGTTGAGAGATCTGTTAGTTCAGGGAGATTGGTTTACTCGCCTAGACCTCAAGGACGCTTATCTGTCGGTTCCGGTGGCAGAGCGGAGTCGACCCTTTCTTCGATTCCGCTGGAAAGGTCGCATGTGCCAGTTCACGTGTCTTCCTTTCGGCCTCAGTTCCGCTCCGTGGTGTTTCACGAAGCTTCTGAAACCGGTAGTGGCTCACTTCCGCTGTCATGGGGTGAGGTGCCTCATTTATCTGGACGATCTTTTGATTTTTTCCACCGATGCATCTCTTCTTCTATCTCAAACGTCCTTTGTGATTCACTTCCTCGAATCTTTGGGATTTGTAGTAAACAGGGACAAGTCGGCTTTGAAGCCGGCTCAGGTGGTGCAATTTCTGGGCTTCGACATAGATTCGATTCTGTGTCAGCTTCGACTACCGAAGTCCAAGATCACCTCGATCCGGAAGGAGTTACGCCGAGTTCTTCGTCTCGATCGTGTGCCACTTCGTTTGCTGGCTCGCATTGTAGGTCTGCTCGCCTCTTCTATTCAGGCAATCTTTCCAGGGCCTCTTCACTATCGGGCCCTTCAAAGGTTGAAGGTTCTTCATCTCCGGAAGGGTTTTTCGTACGACCATCTGGTGGCTCTCACTCCAGAGGTGCGGACGGAACTGCGTTGGTGGCTCCATCATATGCAGGCCTGGAACGGCAAGGCCATTTTTGGTCAGTCCCCGGACTTTGTGGTGGAGTCGGATGCCAGCCTGTGGGGCTGGGGAGCTCATTCCGAGCAATGGTCCACAGGAGGTCCTTGGATTGGCGCAGAGCGCGATCTCCATATCAACTGCCTGGAACTCATCGCTGGGTCGTTCGCCTTACGCAGTTTTGCCAAAGACAGATCGGATTGTTGTATCCTGTTAAGGATGGACAACATTTCAGCTGTCCGGTACATCAATCGGCTGGGCGGAGTGAGATCCAGGGATTTGACGGAAGCCACGAAGGACATTTATCGCTTTTGTTTCAGTCGCAACATCACACTCCAGGCGGAATATCTTCCAGGAATTTCAAACCTGACGGCGGACTGGTTTTCTCGTCATTGGAGGGACGTCAGCGACTGGAAGTTGCACGAGGAAATATTTCGTCAATTGGCATATCTCAGGGGTCCGCTGGTGTTAGATCTCTTCGCGTCTCGGACCAACCATCAGCTTCCGGACTATTTCAGTTGGCTTCCGGACCCTTCCTGCGTAGCTGTGGACGCTTTTCTTCAGAAGTGGCCGGTTTCAGGAGCATATGCGTTCCCACCATTTGCGATGTTGCCCAGGGTGATTCATCAGGTCCGTGTACAGGAAGTGGATCTTCTTCTGATTGCGCCTTGGTGGCCCAGCCAACCCTGGTATCCGGATGTTCTGGAACTGTCTTTCAAGGATCCTCTTCTTCTACCGTCCTTCCCTCTTCTTTTGACGGATCCCCGAGGCAATCCTCATCCTTTGGTTCTTCAGGACCATCTTCGGCTGGGGGCCTGGGCAATTTCAGGGCTGCCTGGTCGTTCGACGGATTATCACAGACGACAAAAGACCTTCTGTGGGACTCGTGGGCGCCTGGCACGAGAAGATCTTATATGTCAGCCTGGCAATCCTGGGCTGGCTGGTGTGTGGAGAGGGGCGAAGAACCCTTTACGGCACCTGTTCCTTTGATCCTAAATTTTTTGTCGCATATATATTCTTTGGGCCGCTCTTACCGGTCTATTAATGTGGTATGTTCGGCGATCTCGGCAGCGCATGTGCCCTTGGATGGGGTATCGGTGGGTAGGAACCCATTAATCTGTCGTCTTTTGAGGGGTATTCGCTTGGCGCGTCCTCCTGGTCCAAAGTATTCTCGTTTATGGGATGTGGAGTTAGTGCTTAAATTTCTGCGGAATTGGCCAGTTAATGAGTTGTTGACGCTACGTCAGCTTTCGGCAAAGCTCACTCTGTTACTTTGCTTAGTGTCTTTTCGGAGGGTTTCAGACGTGCGTGCGTTTGATGTTGATGGGTTTACGGTGGGTCCTGACGGGGTCCGATTTGTCATAACTCGCCGTACGAAATGTGATTCGTGTGAGGTTAATTACCCTTTTTTCCGACAGGATCCTCAACTTTGTGTAGTCTCGGCTTTGGTTCGGTATGTGGAAGTTACTAAATTCCTTAGGGCCTCCCGTTCTGGTCAGTTGCTAGTTTCTTATGTCAAACCGCATAAGGCGGTGTCTTCAGCTTCTCTAGCTCGTTGGATTAGATGGTTGCTGGCGTTAGCAGGCATTGAGGCTTCCTTTGGTGCCCACTCGGTCAGAGGGGCGGCGGCCTCTTCGGCTTTTTCAGCCGGGGCGGCTTTATCTGATATTTTACAGGCGGCGGATTGGTCTCGCGAGTCCACTTTTCGAATATTTTATTTTCGCCAGCCGGCGCATGCGGCTTTTTCTTTGATTTCGCAGCGTTAAAATTGCAAAATATGAAGCCTCCTGTCATGTAGTAAAATTGTAGATTATGTTAGCGTAGTGTACTTATAATCTTAATTTTAGTAATGACAGGAGGCGAATATTTTCCCGTTCCCTCCCTCCCGGTTTGTGTCTAGGAGTCAGGGCGACACCGTCATCTACGTTTTGGAGGTAACAGAGGGATGGGTCATTGACTTAGAATGTTTAATGTACCTGTGCATGTGATGCTTCATGGTCTTGCAGTTCGGTGGTATCTTTCACTTGTTTCCTTTTCTTCCAGCATAACCGACACATCGTCAGGGACGGTGGAGGCTGTTTGTTCCAGTGGCTGACAAGGGATTGCCGGAGTCCGGTGTTTTCGTTGACGCGGCTCATTCTTCTATGTCCTAGTTGACTCTGTTTTGTTGTTTCAAACGTGTCGAAGCAAAGAAAGAGGTGGGGTTTGGTTTAGGGAGACCTTATATTACCTTAGCCTCCTTCTAATTGGTCAGTTTGTTTTATGTTAATCTGGGCTGCTATGGAGTTTTAAGTAAAGAAAGTATTGCAAAATATTAGCCTCCTGTCATTACTAAAATTAAGATTATAAGTACACTACGCTAACATAATCTACAATTATCTCTCCTTCCTCCTCTTCTGAAGAAGATTCTGAAGGATTTTGGGTGTTTGTTTCTTCAATCTCCATTTCCCTGGTAGATGTAGTGTCTTACCCTGGGTCTTCTGTTCTTATTCTTTTCCTTGGGTTTGCAGCCTCCTGCATTGCAGAGAATGTTTCTTTCATGGAGGTTTGCATCCATGATAAGAAACTCTGGAACTGGAGTGACAATTCGTGACCTGCTGCTGTTTTTAGGCATTCAACACAGAGCTTAGAACCTTCAGATACTGTAGCTTTCTTATCACAAATCTGACAATATTTAGGTTTAGATATTTTCATTTCAGAACTAGATCCTTCTTTGCTTGATCTAGTGTCTGACTTTTCTTTAGAGCTAACTTTAGCTGAAGAAGACATACTGGCTAGGAGCAAAACTACTAAAAACAGAACCTTTATTTAGTATATATAAAATTAAATATTTAACTAATCCTTACCTGAGCACCATGATACTTCCTCTTTATACTGCTTGTGTGCCACCCGTGGAACGCACATCATTTGGTGCTTTCTTGCTATATGAAGGGGTAAAGCTTCACTCTGTTGTTCCCCTTCTCCTGCAGGCCCAGCGTGCGCCTGCAGATGTGGTAAGCGCGAGATAACGTCATCTGTCTGCGCTCCTTTGCCGGACTGTCTGCATCTAACAGGCCTTCCTCCTGGCTGAAGAAAACCTCCCAGTAAGCTGCCTCAATTGTTGGTGCCTTTAATGCAGATGAACCCGTCTGCCACAACACCTTCTATCTGCCTGGCAAGAGGAGGAAGGGGTGCTGAATTTCTTTGTATCACTCTTTTCTTGTCACTTCATCTACTGGCATATTTTTCTTTTGGAAATGCGGAGGCTACTTGCCTCCTGCCCTCCAGCTGGTAGGACTGAAATAACTGAGGTGGAAGGGGTGGAGCAACCTTATATTCAAAATTAATCAGTCCTACCAGCTGGAGGCGGGAGATAAAGCCCATTGTTACTTAGTGCTGTGGAGTACACAGAAGAAATGTTAGTGATCTCTTTTTTAAGAAGGGGTGCCCAAAACTGTGCTAAATATTCTGGAATAGATGTGGCCTTATCAAGGATTGAATATTGTGTGATACTGTACACTGCTGTGCAGTCTTTTGTCTATCAATACTTTCTCTAATAAGAATTCCTCAAGTAGTTTCCAATGTAGTGTATATATAGTATGTTTGTTTCTGCAGCCCAGATACTTTTATCTACATTATCTTAAACTTCAGCGTATCTGTCTTCCACATCCTCCTTCCTTTCTGTCCTTACAGCTACATATATATCAAGATCAAAGAAGTCGCTAAGCTTCCAAAAGATATGGGTCTTGTGCCAATATAATGCATTATTAATACACCATGTAGCCCAAATGATCCCCTTCATGTAGGGAGATTATCACCATTTCATGTTCAAAGCTGGCAACAAGACTTGGAGTTTAAGCATCACATCAGGGGATTTGGGGTGAGATGTTCAAAAAGTTGTGGTAACTGAAATTGTCTGTAATTTGAATGAAAAAGTTCTTACCCTATGGTCTATAAATTCTCAGACATATTACTATCATTTTTTGCATCTGATTACACATCTCCATCAAAGGGAAAAGGAAGTATTAAAGGGTCAGTAATGTCCCCTAAAAATGTTTAGAGTTTGGTAGAGGTTCAAAAAAGAAACTAATTGCCACAAATTCTATCTCTCAAACTGCTATGGTTTGAGAGATATAGTTCCCCCCTCCCTCCCTTTCTCCTGACGTCAGCTCTGCGCTAACAGCAGGAGATCCGAGTCCGGGGACCAGCCGGCGGCTCTGCAGCAGAGCCGAAATTGCGTTATTTCAAAAGAATTACTTAATTGGAAAGGTCTACAAAGTGTGCTTGGATTGAGGGAGAGTTCCTCTTTGAGACTCAAATCCTTCCATCCCCCTTTCCCACCCTGATGTCTCTCATTTAGCAGATCAGACTATGTCATGTGTATATAAGTGTTTACTATGTGTGGCGTCTGTGTTTGTAGAAATGTAGAAACTTTAGTGTTATGTTATTGTGTTCAGTGTGGTCTTCTTCTCTGTTGCTGGTTTTCAAGGACTGGAACTCTTGTGGCCTGCACCGCAATCATTTAGCAGCTTTGGCGGTGAGTGAGTATTTGCGCGACACATTGTTTCTACCTGAAGTAGTGCCATTGATCTTTCTATTTGCAACAGTGTATATAAGTGTATATAAATGTATCACATTGCTCCACAGCAATAAAATCACAATAATGTTTGTGTAAACTTCAGTATATGTGTTTAAAAATTAGATTAAATGAAATATTTTGGTCTTTTGCTAAATCATTTATTCATTTAAACAAAGAACTGTCATAGGTCATTAAAAAAACAAATTCTCAGTAATTCCCTGCCCATCACCCACACCCCCAGCAACATCACCTAAAATATGTTTCTCTCTTTGGCCATTTGAAATTATGCTATATGTTCCATTATCCATGTTTCTGCACAATAAATTATATATGCATGGGGTGGGAGAGACACTCTAATCATTAGCATATTTGGGTTGGTGTGCACTGAGACCTCAGCACCAAGAACACCATCAGCCTTTCCTTAACCTTCTGATTGCCTTAGGGAGGTACAACTCATTACTGAACAATGTGTTGTATACCTTTGTGACTTTCACAAGGTTAAAACATACACAGTCCCCTGCACTACATAACAGATGATTCAAATACACATGGCTGGCAGATCAGTTGTTACATGTAATGGCCGATCTGCCTGTTCTCTGTGTATTTGAAATATCAGCTGAGACAGGGGGATTGTGTATATTATAAGCGTTTGAGTGCCACAAGACTGTGTGATGTTTTGCACATACCTATGGCACCCTTGTTGGTGGTAAAGAGTGGTACTTTATTCTAATTTCCTGTATAGTATTCTAAGCAGGTGACAAGTCCACTTTAAATCATCTAAAATGTGTGCTTGTTTCCTGTAGTTATCAAGTTATCACTAAGGCTTTCACTTTCATATTATCAGATTTACATATTAGATAATAAAAGCACAGCCTTTACAGTAAGAAGAATTCATGTTGTATGTGTGTGAACTGCCCTTACCATAAATATTTTGCATGTTTCTGTTATACTGAAAGTTTGTCGTATTGAAGTGAAATTGGAAGGGTGTAAAATCAAAGTGCTTTAGTTCTTCAGTATGACCTAGTATGGTCAGATATGTACTTCAGAGAACATAATAGAAATGAATCCACTCACTAGAGAAATTAGTAATGAATATATAAACTTGTATATAATGATTGTATTGCATTGATCTTCAAAGTGTGTTTTCAGGATAACTTAAAGGGATAGTTATGTTTCACAAAAACAGCAGCTTCAATTAATCTTTATAGTATTTGAGCCATAGAGAGTGTTATTTCAGTACTGTCAGAGTTGTGATTCAAGAGTAATTGAATGATAAAGTATCCCCCTCCCGCCCCTTTTACCACCTCCTTTCAGATGTAGAATCTGGTATTGAGACCAGACAGCTCACAGCAAGAGGCAATCTTCTTACTGTGAGAACAATGAAAGTCCTGTCACCCTTGACAGGTTTTTCGCTTATGCTAATTGAAGATTGTCCCTCTCTGAGATCCATCCGGACTGTCTTGCTGCTCTGAGGTGAACAGTGTTATATCAGTAAAAGGGGCGAGAGGGGGGATATTTTATCACTCAATTACTCTTGAACTACAACTCTGACAGTATTGAAATAACACTCTCCATAGCCCAAATACTATGAAGATTAATTGGAGCTGCTTTTATTGTGAAACATTACTATCCCTTTAACATTGCGGATTGAACCCTTTGAGTGCCAGAGAGGTATACATCTCATTGAATGGCAAAGCATTGGATACCTCTCAAGAACTCAGAAGGTTAAAAGACAACTATACCAATAGCAATAAGTTTTTATTAGCCCCTTAAGAACCAGGGCTAATTCACAACTTAAAGGTGGCTTCACGTTTCACATTTCTTGCTATGAGGTTTCACTGGTTTAGTTAATGCACATATGCAAACTATTGTTTTGGGTTTTTTCAGGATAGAATAACCTTTAATTGTATTTAGAGGTCAGCTCCATTCACAGTAATGGCTTTCTATAGCATGAAGGATCCCCGGCTGTCTTAGACAGCCAGGGATTGTGAATGTTCATATGCACAGGAGCGGGCTGTCACTATTGACATCACACCCCTTTCCCTTGCTCATTAAAACAAAAGTGAGGAGAGGTAATTGCTTGGATCATTTCTCTTTACTTGAATGGCATGTATAAAAAGTCAGAACCCACACTATCAATTAAATCAAAACTGAATTTAGGAGTAGATGTGATGTTAGCAAAATGCAAGCTACTCACATTATTATTAGTGTTGAGCGAGCATGCTCGGCCGATGCTCGGATCGGCTCGAGCATCGCTCTGCTCGGCACATGGCGGTACTCGTACGAGTACCGCATGTGCTCGCCCGCCATGTTCGGGTCTCCTCCCCGCACGTTTTGCGGCTGCTGCGCAGCCAATAAACGTGCAGGGAGGCTCTGACATCGGTGTAATGCCAGCAGCCATGTTGGCTGCTGGCATTACACTGATTGGCTGGCCAGAACCCGTGGTCGGGTGCTGTATAGCACCTGACCATCGAGTTCGGCTCAGTCTGAGCCAGGGAGAGCTGAGGATAGGAAGGGAAAGGCAGTGTAGGGAGGAAAAAAAAAAAATTGTGAAAAAAAAGAACCAAAAGTCCTTTTTAGGACTACTGTGTGTGGGGGCAGCAGGTTATTTTGTGTGGGGGGAAAAAAAAAAAAAAAAAAAAAAAAAAATATTCTGTTTAGTGTGAAAAGTTGCAGATTAGAGCACATTCTGTTTAGTGTGCACAGTTGCAGATTAGAGCACATTCTGTTTAGTGTGCAAAGTTGCAGATTAGAGCACATTCTGTTTAGTGTGCAAAGTTGCAGATTAGAGCACATTCTGTTTAGTGTGCAAAGTTGCAGATTAGAGCACATTCTGTTAAGTCTTCAAACTAAAATATCAAAGTCACATATTCCATTCAGTGTGCGTCGCCGCAGTTTAGCAGCACATTCTGTGTACTGTGCAGAGTTGCAGAATAGGAAGAAATACTGTTAAGTCTTCAAACTAAAATATCAAAGTCACATATTCCATTCAGTGTGCTTCGCCGCAGTTTAGCAGCACATTCTGTGTACTGTGCAGAGTTGCAGAATAGGAAGAAATACTGTTAAGTCTTCAAATTAAAATATCAAAGTCACATATTCCATTCAGTGTGCTTCGCCGCAGTTTAGCAGCACATTCTGTGTACTGTGCAGAGTTGCAGAATAGGAAGAAACACTGTTAAGTTTTCAAACTCAAATATTAAAGTCACATATTCCATTCAGTGTGCTTCGCCGCAGTTTAGCAGCACATTCTGTGTACTCTGCAGAGTTGCAGAATAGGAAGAAATACTGTTAAGTTTTCAAACTCAAATATCAAAGTCACATATTCCATTCAGTGTGTATCACCGCCGTTTAGCAGCCTATTCTGTGTACTCTGCACAGTTGCAGAATAGTAAGAAATACTGTTAAGTTTTCAAACTCAAATATTAAAGTCACATATTCCATTCAGTGTGTATCACCGCCGTTTAGCAGCCTATTCTGTGTACTCTGCAGAGTTGCAGAATAGTAAGAAATACTGTTAAGTTTTCAAACTCAAATATTAAAGTCACATATTCCATTCAGTGTGTATCACCGCCGTTTAGCAGCCTATTCTGTGTACTCTGCACAGTTGCAGAATAGTAAGAAATACTGTTAAGTTTTCAAACTCAAATATTAAAGTCACATATTCCATTCAGTGTGTATCACCGCCGTTTAGCAGCCTATTCTGTGTACTCTGCACAGTTGCAGAATAGTAAGAAATACTGTTAAGTTTTCAAACTCAAATATTAAAGTCACATATTCCATTCAGTGTGTATCACCGCCGTTTAGCAGCCTATTCTGTGTACTCTGCACAGTTGCAGAATAGTAAGAAATACTGTTAAGTTTTCAAACTCAAATATTAAAGTCACATATTCCATTCAGTGTGTATCACCGCCGTTTAGCAGCCTATTCTGTGTACTCTGCAGAGTTGCAGAATAGTAAGAAATACTGTTAAGTTTTCAAACTCAAATATTAAAGTCACATATTCCATTCAGTGTGTATCACCGCCGTTTAGCAGCTTATTCTGTGTACTCTGCAGAGTTGCAGAATAGTAAGAAATACTGTTAAGTTTTCAAACTCAAATATTAAATTCACATATTCCATTCAGTGTGTATCACCGCCGTTTAGCAGCCTATTCTGTGTACTCTGCAGAGTTGCAGAATAGTAAGAAATACTGTTAAGTTTTCAAACTCAAATATTAAAGTCACATATTCCATTCAGTGTGTTTCACCGCCGTTTAGCAGCCTATTCTGTGTACTCTGCAGAGTTGCAGAATAGTAAGAAATACTGTTAAGTTTTCAAACTCAAATATTAAAGTCACATATTCCATTCAGTGTGTTTCACCGCCGTTTAGCAGCCTATTCTGTGTACTCTGCACAGTTGCAGAATAGTAAGAAATAGTGTTAAGTTTTCAAACTCAAATATCAAAGTCACATATTCCATTCAGTGTGTTTCACCGCCGTTTAGCAGCCTATTCTGTGTACTCTGCACAGTTGCAGAATAGTAAGAAATACTGTTAAGTTTTCAAACTCAAATATTAAAGTCACATATTCTGTGTAAGATGAAGAAGGCGGGTAAAAAGGGACGGGGAAGTGGACGTGATCCTGAAAGTTCAGGGCGCGGGTCAGGACGCGGAGAAACTGTGCCTGGTGCCAGAGCACAAGAAAGAAAGACATCCACCATACCTAGCTTCATGTGTAATTTTACAGGGCGTCGCAGGACATCACTCTCGAGGTCCGACCACTGCGAACAGGTGGTCGGTTGGATGACAGCTGATACTGCTTCCAGTCGGTTAAGCACCACCCTGTCTTCCACCAAGTCCACTCTCAGTAGCCAAGAGTCTGGTCAAAATAATCCTCACTCTGATCATCCTTCCTCCCACCATACACGGTCTGGTCAAAGAAGTGATCCCACACTGGGATATAGTGAGGAGCTCGTCTCATCACCAATCCTTCATTTGACCCTCTCTCCAAGCACGCTTGCAGAGGAACATGACATCTTGTGCCCTGATTCACAACCTCTAGAGGCTACCCAATCACAAGAAGATGACAGATGTGAACGGCATTTAAGGTCAAAGGAAGTAGTGGATGATGATGATGATGATGAGACACAGTTGCCATTAAATCAACCACTATTTCCTTCTCAAGACCTTGTTGAGGAGAATGTTATACAGTTGTCAATGACTGAGTATGTGGTGGGATCAAGACTTGAGGAGGATGATCAGAGTGAGGAAGTGGAGGAGGACTTGGTGGACGATGAGGTGACTGACCCCACCTGGGAAGGTGTAGAGCCGAGCGATGTCAGCAGTCCTGAGGGTGAGCCATCTGCAGCACCGCAACAGGCTGGAAGAGGCAGTGGTGTGGCTACAGAAAGAAGGCGGACCGCACCAAACCGGCCCGCAAATGTTCCACGGAGAACCCCCTTGCGTAAATCTACCTTGCCAAGGGGTAGGTGTTCCGCGGTATGGCGTTTTTTTAAGGAAAGTGCGGACGACAAAAGAATTGTAGTTTGCAACCTGTGCCACACCAGAATGAGCCGAGGCATGAACACTAGAAACCTCACCACCACCAGCATGATCCGACACATGGCATCCAAGCACCGTAGTAAGTGGGAGGAACGCCTGGATCGCCCATCTGTGTCTGCAGGCCACACCACTGCCTCCTCTTCCCCTGTTTTCGGTGCCGGCCAATCGCCTGTCGAAGGCGCAGGCCCGCATACCTCCCGCCCTGCACCTGTACCATCTGAAGCACCATCAGCGACCACATCCACTTCCCTGTCCCAGCACAGCATCCAAATGTCGTTACCCCAGGCATTTGAGCGCAAGAGAAAGTACCCAGCCACCCATCCACAGGCCATAGCACTAACCTCACACCTTTCAAAATTACTGGCCATCGAAATGCTGCCATTTAGGCTTGTGGACACTGAGTCCTTCCGCAGCCTGATGGCAGCAGCTGTCCCTCGGTACGCGGTCCACAGCCGCCACTACTTTTCCCGGTGTGCCATCCCCGCATTACACCACCATGTGTCCCGTAACATCACCCGTGCCCTGACCAACGCAGTTACTGGGAAGGTCCACTTAACGACTGACACATGGACAAGTGCTTGTGGCCAGGGACGCTACATTTCCCTGACGGCACACTGGGTGAATGTCGTGGAGGCTGGGAGCGACTCGGACCCTGGGATGGCACGGGTGCTACCCACGCCGAGGATTGCGGGCCCTACCTCCATCAGGGTTTCCACCAGCACCTACGTTATTGGCTCCTCCTCCTCCGTTTCCACCTCCGAATTCTCTACACGCAGCGCCACTCCCCCATCAGCCAGTAGCTGGAAGCAGTGTAGCACTGCAGTGGGGAAGCGTCAACAGGCCGTGCTGAAGCTGATCTGCCTTGGGGACAAACAGCACACGGCCTCAGAGCTGTTGCAGGGGATTGGTCACCAGACCGAGCAGTGGCTCTCTCCACTCAACCTGCAACCAGGCATGGTTGTGTGTGATAATGGGCGTAACTTGGTGGCGGCTTTGGAGCTCGGCAAGCTCACACACGTACCATGCCTAGCGCATGTATTTAATTTAGTGGTGCAGCGATTTCTAAAAACCTACCCCAATGTGCATGATCTCTTGACCAAGGTGCGCCGCGTGTGTGCACATTTCCGTAAGTCATCAACAGCTTCGGCCGGCCTGTTGAAGCTGCAGCAGCGCTTACAATTGCCAGCTCACCGGCTGCTGTGTGACGTGAGCACGCGCTGGAACTCCACCTTCCACATGTTGGCCCGGCTTTGTGAGCAGCAGAGGGCAGTAGTGGAGTACCAGCTGTTACACGGTCGTCGCCTCTCCGTTCAACTTCCTGTAATCAGAAGTGAGGAGTGGGAATGGATGTCAGACCTCTGCGAGGTTTTACGCAATTTTGAGGAATCGACACAGATGGTGAGCGGCGATAACGCTATTATCAGTGTAACCATCCCACTTCTGTGTCTACTGAAACGCTCGCTGCTCACAATTAAAACCGACGCTTTGCATGTGGAAGAGGTGGAAATGGGGGAGGAAGAGCTTACACAAGGTGATAGCCAGAGCACCCTCACTTCGTCTTCTCAGCGACAATTGGAGGAGGCGGAGGAGGAGGAGGAGGAGGAAGACACGGTTGCCTCCGCTACAGAGGGTAGCCATGGAACTTTAGTTCCATCTCTTCAGCGTGGGTGGGCAGAAGAGGAGGAAGAGGATGAGGATATTGAGAGTCATCCTCCTGGTGAGGACAGCGAAATCTTGACTGTTGGTACTCTGGCACACATGGCTGACTTTATGTTAGGCTGCCTTTCCCGTGACCCACGCGTTGTACGCATTTTAGACAACACGGATTACTGGGTGTTCACCCTTCTGGACCCCCGCTACAAAGAGAATTTCTCATCTCTCATTCCTCCGGTGGAGAGGACAAGCAAAATGTTGCAATACCAGAAGGTTCTTGTCGAAAAATTGCTCCAAAATTTTCCATCTGACAACGCTGGCGGCAGAGTACGTGCTACCTTGGCCAACCGAGAAGGGGAGAAAAGGGGAGCACACAGCAGTTCCGAGAAAGGCAGGGCAACACTCTCCAAGGCGTGGGACACCTTCATGACACCCCGCCAGCACCCTCACCCTGATGCGCAGCCTAGTGTCACAAGGAGGGAAAAGTTTTGGAAGATGGTGAAGGAGTACGTAGCAGACCGTGTCAGCGTCCTGAATGATCCCTCTGTGCCTTACAACTACTGGGTGTCCAAGCTGGACACGTGGTATGAACTGGCACTCTACGCCTTGGAGGTGCTGGCCTGCCCTGCCGCCAGCGTTCTGTCTGAGCGGGTATTTAGTGCTGCTGGTGGCATCATAACAGATAAGCGTATCCGCCTTTCCACCGACAATGCTGATAGGTTGACACTTATAAAAATGAACAAGGCCTGGATTTCCCCTGACTTCTCCACTCCACTGGAGGAAAGCCCCGGGGGAACATAAACTCACTTTATATATGTTATTTACAATGATGGGAATACTCTGTATTCCCATTCACCCCTTCCACCCAAAAAACGGGTATATGGTTGACTCTTAATCTTCTCATCCTCCTCCTCCTCTTCCATATGCCCTGTGCTATAATTTTTATACAGGGCCAGCTCACCAGCGGGCCCTGTGATATAATTTTTATATAGGGCCAGCTCACCAGCGGGCCCTGTGATATAATTTTTATATAGGGTCAGCTCACCAGCGGGCCCTGTTTGACAATTTTTATATAGGTCAGCTCACCAGCGGGCCTTCTCATATAATGTTTTATTTGGTCAGCTCTCTAGCGGGCCCTCTCATATAATGTTTTATAGCGTCAGCTCACTAGCGGGCCTTCGCATATAATGTTTTATAGCGTCAGCTCACTAGCGGGCCTTCGCATATAATGTTTAGGATGGTCAGCTCTGCAGCAGACCCTCACCCATAATGTTTTAGATGGTCAGCTCAGCGCACGTTTCCCTCTTAATCATGGCCTCAGTTCTGAAAATCAAGGACATTTTTGGGAGAATTTGCCTCTGTGCACGTTTCCCTCTTAATCATGGCCTCAGTTCTGAAAATCAAGGAAATTTTTGGGAGAATTTGCCTCTGCACACGTTTCCCTCTTAATCATGGCCTCAGTTCTGAAAATCAAGGAAATTTTTGGGATAATTTGCCTCTGCGCACGTTTCCCTCTTAATCATGGCCTCACTTCCGAAAATCAAGGAAATTTTTGGGAGAATTTGCAGATGATATACAAGTAAATATACAGCAAATATTGTTTGGTAACAATTTTTCGCCTAAAGTCGTTTTTATTTTCCTTTTTGTGTGTTTTATGGTCAGTCTGTAAAAATGGCGTACTACGGGCGAAAGATCGTTCCCAGCAGCGATGTTGGAGTCCAAGATGCATCCAGACATCCTCCCTATGCTGTCCCTGAACCATTTCTGTAGTGTTTCCATCTTTTTCTGCCCTTTTCCTATGGACCAGACACCCTCCCCTCATCAGAGCAGGGGGTGTCTGGTGTAATGCTCGAGTCCTCCCATTGACTTCAATGGGGCTCGGGTGCTCGGCCGAGCACTCGAGCCTCAGGGGGTGCTCGGTCAGAGCACCCGAACACCCGAGCATTGGGGTGCTCGCTCATCACTAATTATTATATAATGCAGGAGCCACCACAACACTAAGATTATAATTAATCAGAGAAAAGAAATACAGAGAAATTATGTTTATCAGTGCATAGTAAAATATAATCTTCATTGAAGTCCGTCATTAAAAAAAATATGAAAAACACTTTAATTGACTGAGATTAAAATCATTCAAACTCCCTGTGGGGATATATTATTTAAATCACAATAATTATCACTTCTCCTTATCAACATGAAACTGTCTGTTTCACAGCAGATTTCAGGTTCCTGGAATCAGATTGGGAATGTCATTATACTTTATGACCCTGACATTGAGCTCCCTGTATCTGTGCTAACAGAGAGCTCTCAGTCTGGGATGGTGAAAGCAGAGTTATGTATACAATGCAGTCTTTCTACAGCACTGGGAGCTCTGTATGCTGTAAAGGAAGGCTTTTCACTGCTTCCTTCCATTGTTTCTTTTTTACATTGTTGAATATGATCACACAGACAGCTTTCTGAAAATTCATGTTGTTCCCTGTCAGAGTTGTAAAAGTGTAAAAAAAAAACCTGTGAATATGAATAAAATAAAAAGTATTGGCAATGTGTTTTAACAGATTTTGCACTTGCAGAATATGTAAGTGAAAGAGAAGGTTAATTGTCACTTTAAAGGGCTATCACCACTTATAAATGGTGCTCAGGGCTAATGTGCCCAAAATGGTATCTTTTAAAAATGGCACAATGTTACTAAAGTGATTAAAGGAACAATGCCAATGAAAAATGAAACAGCATTCTGTGTATTTAATTGTTATGTATGCAGAGGTAGAGTTTTTAACCTTTTAAGTGTCAGGGGATTTTGAGTATTTTTCTATCCATCTGTTTACCTATACCCCGTAAAATCTTGGCCATAATATGCACATAGAAAATACACAAAAATTAAGAATAAACACACGTAAAAATAACTATCTTGGTGTCTGAATCCCCTCCCTCCACAATCTCAATATGCACCTACCTTCCCATCTCTCTACTCACCTCAGTCACAGTGACCCTCTCCAGAGGCAGCCCAGAAATCTGTGCAGTAGGCGGCATGCTTGCATTTGACTCCTGTTTCCTGTATCTCCCTGTGAAACCCTTATTCAAGGTAACAGTAGTGCCCTGTGAGGAACATCTGGTCCTCACAGGGCACTACTATAAATCCAGTGCTCAGACCTCTGTGCTTTGAAACTATGGTAGTGCCCTGTGAAGACCTGATTAGGGATGGACGAAGAGTCAGAGAATTTTCTCTCAGGACTTTTCATGAAAAAACGGTTTCCTGATTTTTTCGTGAAACTTTCTGCCCTTAGACAATACTTAAGATGTTCTTTTCGCCACTGCCAATAAATTTCCTGCAAGAACTTTGACATATTTTTCCGGTGCCGCACTTCCAAGAGCAGTAAAGGCACTCATCAAAGCTAAGGCTGTAGATGCTGATAACCTGTATTGCTGCTGGTTACTCAGTATTATTAGTGTGGATGGTTGAGTGGGACTTGGAAGTGGTGATGATGCTGATTGAAAGGATGACTGTGTATATTTTGTCATCTTTGCTTGTCCAGGGTCAGACTTTCCAATTGTTTTCTCAAACAGTTTATACATAGACACAGTCTCCTTTTAACTGGTGAAAGATTGAGCATTTGCCTTTCAGCTAACTTTCTGGTCATGTCATCATCTCTCTCACTCCCAACTTCATCTGTATCTGAAAAATAGGAGGATGCTGGAGGGATACATTCTAGATCTACATTATCATCATCATAATCAGTCATTAAGTCATCCTCAACAGTGCCCACCTCTTCTCCCCCACTACTTTTATATTCTTCTTTTAGCGGTCTCAAACAATTTCTTTTACTTTTCCTGTTTGAGGGATTTTCATAAGGTTTGCTACTACTTTTAGGACAGGTGTTTTTGTGTTTGTTTGTCTGACTGTCAGATGCAGCAGTTGGCTGAGCTGCTACACCTTCTTGCACTATGGAAATAATATCAAAATAACCACATAAAAGCATACATTTTCTGAAAGTAAATATCAAATGAGGGGTCACTTGCCTTTCTATCCCTAGCCTGGTGTGCACACATATTTCCAAAATTTGGAGCTAAAGGAAACATATGATTTTCTAAATTTATACCCCTTAAAATGTACTAATGTCTCCGAAAGCTATGTAAGTTCTTACTTTATTAAGTAGTTACTCCTATTGTGAGAAAACAGTATGCCATTGGTATGAGCTGACATACATTTTCAAATGAAAATGTAGATAAAGCATAACATTTTGTAAAGTAGACAACTAGCTTCATCAATTGAGGTGACACTTGAATTTGTACCCCTAGGCTAGTGTGCACAACAAAACCACCCACTTCTTACACTTCAATCATTCAAACATACTAAAACCATGGTGTTTCATACTGTATTTAGTACTTATCTCCAGCACAAGAAAAATGGTACCCCATTGGATCAGGTTGACATATGTAGTGGGTACCAGGAAAGTACTAAACTACACCTGCCTGTTATCTTTTTTAAAATTGGTTTTCTGCACTAAAATGGTCATACCCATTAGAGAGATAAGTGTGAAAGGTATGCAAGGAATGCCATTTTGCAACGTAGACATTCATGTATATCAAATGAGGGGTTGTATCCCTTTCTACCTAGGCTGGTGATTACAAAAATTTCCATAAGGTGTCGCTGTCGTAAATATATATTCTAACATTCGGAAACACTGTTCTAGAATGTTGGCTACTTTGCCTATAAGGAATTCCAGCCCTGCTTTAAATAACTCTAGACCATGTGAAGTCAATTGTTGAACTTTCAGCTGTTAGATGCCAGTTATTGCCTGGTTGGATGACAGAAGTTGTAGTCCCCAACAGCTGGAGTCCATTAGCTGAATATGCCTGCACTTTCATTGAAGCTCTAGTTATCAGTCTCTTTGCCAGGTGTTGGGCCGCTCAACACCTGCACCACACACCTAGAGCTTTGTATTAATAAGTAATGTTTTTCATGTCTAGAGCAAATGCCTTGCAATGAATGATAGTATCCTTAGTTGCCTTCTCATTCAGAATTCAGTGTTCATTCTGTATACTTTTTGAATTATAGCTATTTTCTCTAATAACCTCCTTACAATTTATGCAGTGCTGTATTTTCTAATAGGCAGAGTAGGCCAATGCCTATACTGCCACATTTTGAAGGGATCCTCAGCTATGTTGGTCGTACCCACATTCTGAAATGTGATTGTGGCCAGAACAATAGCATAGCCCCTGCAGCAGACACCCACTCCTTTTTATGGTGGCTGTTTAAATTACTATTTACATATACCTTTCATTGCAATTATTTAACCCCTTGAATGTTAGAGAGATCGCCAAGGCATTGTGAAGTAATGTGTGGAGGCTTCGTTCAAATCCAAGTGGTTAAGAGCTTTGTTGACTTGCATGTTACATTCTGTAAAATTTTTGTGCCAGTCAACAGTGAATAGGGTCAGGGTTATGTGGAAATTGTGTGTGGTGCCATGGATGGGTGCATTGCATAGGTGCACTTGAGGTGTAAATCTGGCCCTGAATTTATCAGCTATGTAAATAACAATTATTAATTTTAGAGCCCAATGGTTTGTCCTTTTTGCTGTCATAATTTAACCCCATTCCTTCAAATTCCTCTCCCCAGCTCAACCTGTTCCTTCCCCTTCTCCTTGGTTCCCTCCCCACAAAAAGTGAAAAACAATACTTATGCATTTGTTCTTAAATATTCTTTCTTGGCATATACTGGCTATATGCTTCTATATGCTTACAATGGGTCATCTCCTTATTTGCAAATAAAGAAACATTAAAGGGATAGTAACACTTCGTTTTAACTTTATTTTATTTTGTAGGCATTAAAAAAACATGAAGAATGATATAAGTCTTATCTCTGAAACCTTTATGGTTTATGAGATATTCACAAGCAAAGTTCCCCTCCCGCCCCTTTTACCTAGTGTAAGCCATCTCTTCTCAGATGTGAGTCTGGTTGTATGACAGGACAGATAACAGAAGGGGACAATTTTCTTTGTATGAAAACAATGAAAGCCCTTCCCCCCTTGACAAGTTTTTCAGCTTTTTCCATTATCTTAATTGAAGATTGTCCTTCTCTGCAGTCTACCTGGGCATCTCCCTTCTGATCTGGTTGAACAGGGGGGGGATACTTTGTTTGTGAATATCTCTTAAACCATAAAGGTTTCAGAGATAAGACTTATATCATTCTTCATGTTTTTTTAATGCCTACAAAATAAAATAAAGTTAAAATGAAGTATTACTATCCCTTTAAAACAAGATCTTTAAATCAATTGTATATATTGGACAAGATGATATATAAAGGTTTGTTTATATGTTAATTATTTTCTTATCAAGTACCTTAATGCTTATCATTAACATTAAATGTAGCTTGGGTTTTCATATCAACTATTATTGGTTTAAAGTTTAGTACTAAATAAGAGAGACATGAAACTTCAGAGATGTTCATGAGTTCCTTCTCCTATCTCCAGCTGTACTAATTTCTGGTGAGTGAATTCCTCTGATCATATCTGTATGTGGAGCACAATAATGGAAGCCAGGGGTTTTCCAATGTTTTACTTGAAAACAGCCAATAATTTGTGGCCTGTGCCACATTCTCTCTGCCAGGGTAGGGGATATCACTTGATCCAGAGACGTTTTTACCCTATTCCTGATTCTTGCTTGCTAATGAAGTCTACTACTTCCCTTCATATGAGGGTCTCTGCAGTAGCTGCCCACCTAGGCTCATTGATAGGATCACAGTCATTCACCTGGATGTAGGTCCAGACCTAGAGTCCCTAGGGAATCATGAGTTGCCTCTCATGAAGTGTCTTCTTAGGAGAATTTGCTGTTTATCGTCCCACGGATCCAGAATACAGTGGGCCAGCCACCTATATGCTTGTCAGTGCCAGGACAGTACACTATGAAAAAAACCCAAAGGAGGGCGCCCGATTGTGCTCGTTATCTTTTATAATAATTGGAGTATTAAGATTGAAATTATACTCACAAATATGGTGGCTATAGAGAGGTGTATACCTAACTACAGCAAACCCAGCAAGCAGATATATTGTTCCTGTCTCTGCTTAGGTGAATTTGCACTGAGATATGAATGATCCACAAAGTGCTGCTTACTTTTCTTCAATGTTATTTAATACAAATCCAATAAAAAAAAAATTCTTATAAAATTATAATAAGAACAATAACTGGCTATAATGTTTCGTGGTACCCTGACCACTTCCTCAGATCAAGCTTACGCCAGTAGGGATGTTTTTTCTCTACTGGCGTAAGCTTGATCTGATCACATATCCAATCACAACACGTGATCAATGCTAGCAACATAAGAAGGCAGTCACTGCTTTCCACCCCCTGCATCCTCAGCACGGAATTCCTTGGACTTCCTGGTTGAGGGGAGGAGAAGGGATATTCACCCATGCCATCTCTGATATTAGTGATATGATAATGGTGTGGATTCTCTGGTCTTCCCACTGAAGCTGGGAGTCGGGAAATACCAGGAGATGGAAGGAAGGAAAGCAGCAAGTGCCTTCCTGTCACAATTATTGATTGTTTAAACAACAATTTAAGCAATCAGTTCCAAGGGGGGGCATCACAAGGACAATGCAAAACATGATACACTCCTGCCAGGCAACACAAGTTCAACTTCCAAGTTTCCTTTATAATGAATACTAATATGGAAAGTCCCCAATGTATGGTAGTCTTTGGCAGCTAGTGCTTTCCACTGGAATCCACAGTCACAACCACACCGTACTGGGGATAAAACCAATCCCCTCTCTACAATTAATATATATCTGGCCTACCCAATAGGTTTCTTAAAGGACCATATCTTATCTAAAACAAAGGGGCCCTAACATTAAAAACTGATAATCCCTACAAAACATTGCTCACCTTCAACTCTTCATTATTACCATTTGGGGACAAAGTGTCTAGTCTATGGATCCTAAAGGATTCTCTTTTGCATAATCTACTGAAGCAATTGAATTATCCAAATGATATATTATCTGTAACTGTGATGTTAAAGCCCTGGGAAAAGTATTCAGGGAAATCTAATTAGGTGTCTGTTCCCTAGCCCTTTTCATAGCCAATATATTCTGTGCTCTAACCCCAATAGATTAAATATATTGTTTATGATGTCTCACAACCAACTAGGGTCTGTATTCTACTGCAGGTGCTAATCACTGCATTTATCTCCAGGTTTCCCCATAGAAAATGTTTAATAAAACAGGAGGTAACATTTACCACCTGCAATAGAATCCAGCCCTAGATGTCCAATCTTAGGTGATTTTTGGTTTTCTGCATACAATCACAGTTAGTACATTTGGAGCACAGTCATTTAAAATGTCTCACTGGTAAAGGAACCACCTTACAGGCATTAAACATAGTTTCAATGACTGGCACAGAGAAACCCTTTATTCTCAGGATATAAGTTGCAAGAGTCTTGTCATCAAAGTCAGTCTTACTACATCTGGATGGCAAACAGGATTCTGAGACAGAAGGTCCAGAAGAAGAGGGAGATACCACAGCTCATCTACTAACAGGGAGATCGGGTCTGAGAAGGAAGCCCAGTGAGGCCAATTAGGAGGCATTGCCTTGAAGACCTCTCTAGTAGCCAAGTTGTTATACATCTTTTATACTTGTATGTTATTGGAGTATTGTCTGTGTCACAAATGGGGATGGCGATGAACTCATATGATAAGGTTGTAATCTTGGGTGTGGCTAAGAATGCTATGATGCTCTTACTTAGGATCTGGTAGATGGCCCCCAGCACCCATGTACAAAGCAGATTACCCATAGATAATAGAAAAATACAATTTTGAGGTATATTGATCACAAAAGAAAATATGGATTATATAACAAACAAGTCACTGAGAAAAAATAGATGTCATTATAGAATATGGAAACATGAAAAGCTGGGGAATCAGTCATAGTATTAATTAGAGATGAAATATAGCACTGATCTATATTGGAGTCTGAGAGATAGTCTATAAGGTCAATACAAGGAGATCAGTCAAGGAGGAGGGAGACATTCATCAAAGTCAGAGAACGTTTGCACTGATTCAGGTCAGAATAAAGCAATCAATCTGAGGCAGAAGAAAAGGGTATACATTTATTAGTTTAGCTTTGACAATCATAGCAGGTCCCTGCTGTCACATCCATGCCTTTGCTTCTCTTTTGTGCCTCCACCTCTGAACCGTCTGATTGGCTGGTTCACGTTTATCTACCTGGCTTCTGTGCAGGTAGATGCACGTTCTTCGAGCCATTTCCAGTTTGCTGTTTGTTCTTGAAATTGTTCCAGTGTCTTGACCTTGGCCTGTCTCCAGCTTTGCCTCTCTAACCTGTCTGATCTGATTCTACAGCTCTCCCATACCTGATCTCGGCCTGTTATGACTAATCTGCTTCTACAAATTCCCAGTTCTTGACCTCTGCTTGTCCATGATTATCCTGCTGCTACAACCTTCTGGTAGTCGATCTTGGCCTTGTCTATGACTATCATGCTCCTACAATTCTACGTTATCTGACCTCAGCTTGTCTACAATTAATCCTTTCAATCCATCTACAAGGATTTGTGATCTCCACCTTTAATTCTGGCTCAATCCTAAACCATGCACTCAAACTCAAGTTTTACTCTAGCTGCTATCTAGCCAAGTGTTACACATGCATGTCGGTTCTGGATCCAGAAGATTGATAAAAAAGCCTCACATAGTTCACATAGTTTGGGGGGGGCCTGCACAACAATTTCTTGTGCCAGAGGGATGCCAAACACAGGCAGGCTGCCACATTTTGCTTAATTCTCTGATCACTGAGATACCTTACAGCCAGAATAGAGACTCAGTCTTTTTCGGGAATTCAGTTTGGGAGGGAGCATCTTGAAGGTATGCTTTCGGTTTCCAAGACTAGCTCAAAGGCCAAAATATTTTACTTGTACCAATGCCCTGTTATGGAGTGTGAATCTTCTGGAAATATATATGTGCTTGATTTCAAAATGGGAGGTTTGATATCCCCATCATCAAATGGGGCTTTTGACAGTAGGTCTTGTCATAAATAAAGAATACATATGTGAGCTTTTGTGCCATGTCAGATATGATATTTCTTGGGAGTAATTCTGCTATGCATATGAGAACAGATTCATGTCACAAATCTGAAGTTGCTCCAGAGTGTATCAGTGGAGATCTGGATGATGAGCCTGCTTTGATGAACTGATCCTGCCGATCACAGGAGTTTTGAATATAGATTTTGACTCTCTAATGAAATAGGGACATTTGGGGTGGGGAGGAAGGAGGAGATAGCTTCCCCTGTAGTCAAGATCCGTTGTACCCCATCAGGGTGAAAATGGATACAGATAGTATATTTCTATAGTCAGTTCAGATCAGAGTGGAGATTTTGGATTACATTAAAGAAATGTAATTTACTATCTCCCATGTTGTAGCCCTTAAAATTCTGAATTCAACTATACCAGCAGCATCTCTCAAATCTTTATGGTTTGAGAGATATCTGCTTTCAAAGTTCCCTCTCCCCTGACGTCAGCATTCTATCTGACAGTAGGGGAATCCAGTCCCGGGGCCAGCGGGGCTCTGCAGCAGTGCTGAGATCTCATTATAGAAACAGAAATCCTTCACTAAAATGGTCTTCAACGTGTGCTTGCAAACCAAGCACACGTAAAAGACCATTTTAATGAAGGATTTCTGTTTCTATAACCGATCTCTGGACTCCTGCAGAGCCGCTGCTTGCTCATTGACCGAATTCCCCTGCTCTCAGCTAGAACGCTGACGTCAGGGTAAAAGTCAAAAAGAGGGAATTTGAAAGCGGATATCTCTCAAACTATAAAGGTTTCAGAGGTGCCGCTGGCATAGTTGAGTTCAGAATTTTAAGGGCTACAACATGGGGGATAGTAATAATGAAGTATTACTATCCCTTTAAGCAATACAGAGATCTATCAAATAAGCCATATTTGATATTTTTACACTGAATTTCTATTGAGTTGATCAAGCTAGACAATAACTATCTTACTCAATATACCTTACCACAAAGGAATTTCTTGAGGCTTATTCTAGTTATATAGTATAGAAAAATGTTGAGCATAATCATAAGTTTTTACTCGTGAATAGATTTTGTATAAAAATAAGGCTTTGTTTTATACAATGCTGAGAATTCTCCATTTAGAAGGAATCCTCTATTTTCTGTTACTCTGTATATCATTTGATCTATTTAGGGCCTTCTTTTCCAGCTGCACTGGGTGTGTGTAGGCAGCAGTGACATATAAAACTTCTTGATTTAATTGGAGCTTTAATTTATGGAATAGTAGAGAGGCCTACTATGCATTGTTTTATGATGCATTTCAGACCTCTCTTGCCTCATTTAAATCAATGGGAAGGTTGAGATTTTTTATTTGTCACATCCCAAGCGACTGTGCTTTAAACTGATTGGCTGGGAATTATGTGAGCACATCTCAGCCAATGCCTGTGAGGGAATTGGATCAGACATTGCCCATATATAAGGGCAGTCTCTGCTCAAATTCCCTCATTGTCGAACAGGCATCGGCCCGTGAGGCAGAAAATGGGGGATCTGTGGCACAAAGCAATGTCTCCATCGATGACAACTCTGCGGCTGCCCACAGTGACGGAGACATCATTATCATTATTAAGCTAAGTATATTATTATTATGGTTTTTGGACATTTGATATTAGCCCAACTTTATTATAATGGCTTATTTCTTCAAATAATAATGGCAGCATATTTCAATAAACCTGGGCACTAATACATTGCTTATCTCTCTGAGCCCCAGAGAGGTCCACATCGCATTGCTTTGCAATGTGTTGGTACCCCTCTGGCACTCAATACTATTGTATTATTCTGCATTGTATTCATACTTTTTTTTGTTCTACAGATACAAGAAGACTGAAGAGAAGAAAGACGAGAAGACTGAAGAGACCAATGAAGATACAAAACAGAAGAATGAAGAGAAGGCGGAATGAAGACAGAAGGAGACAGACAGTGGATGACAGGTAAGTGTAACACAAATAAGTTAATGATCAGTGCTTGACAGTTTGTCAGGCACCGATCGTTAGCTTTTTTACTGCTAAGTTCCCAGTACTGCTGTTATTTAGCTGCGTTTTGGGAACTTAATGAACAAAATGGACGTTTGGCCACAATACCTTTTCTGTGTCCTAACGTCCGTTGTGCTTTTAGCCATTAGGACATTTGAATACATACTTAGACATTTTCTTTTTTCTGTCGGTATCCATTTGGCCCTACCGGGTTTTAACGAAAACATTTGGCTTGAGCCCTATATGCCTACAAAAAAGTGTACCTAGAAGAATTGATGTTGTTTTGAAGGCAAAAGTTGGTCACACCATATTGACTTGATTCAGATTTTTCTTCTGTATCACTAAAAATCATTTTGTTAATTAACTAAAAAATAAACTATTATCTTGTCTATTTTCAAAAGCATTCTTACTTTACAGCATTTTTTCACACCTTCCTAAGACTTTTTCACATTATTGTATGTATACAGTAACAAAGTAACATACAAAGTAGAGAGATAATCTCATTGAAGAGTTTATCTCCCCTTTATTTCAGCTTAATGCATAAGCTCCATTGTATATTATGGCATTAGTTTTTTCAAACTTTAGCTCCAAAATACCTATACACCGTAATGGATCTTTCTAACAAGCAACAGAACTGTAGCAGAATGCAGATTGTGCATGTCTGAGGGCCGACATACATGAGTTCTACTCAAATATTATTGGTTGTGTCCACACGGGACGGCCGTTCATTACAGGTTGCGATAAGCATCATAACCTCCAGCATCATTTATGTGAAAAGTCTGCAGGAAGTTCCATAGGCCTCTATGCAGACTTTCCTACTGCATCTTTACTTCATTCCTGTGTGAACATGATAAAGATGTAGTATGCGCATTGACGTAAGGAGATAATCACTTACGTGAAAGGCACCATAGTCCAGCATGATACCGTTTACAATGGTTTACATACCACCGCAACATCTCTGCATTGGTGTCACCCATTGAAGGGGCCTAAGAAGAATTTTTTAGATAAAATCATGTGACTTTTCCATTCATAATAGACTCCAGGCATTTTTGTTTATTACATTGTTTTTGTAAGAATTTTATCATGTGTCCATTAGACAGACATAGCAAAATTAAAATAGTAATGACTTGTTTATTCCAGATCTTTTAGAAAGTTTCTTTATGCACTACATCAATTTTATAATATGTGAGCTTCAACAAATCATTTGTTTATGTACATAACACTTAAAATCCACAACTGCTGTTTAATTGTACACTTATTTACATTTTGCATTTTCACTTACTGTTTGGTTAGTTGAGTTCCTCTTTTGTGAAAGCTTAATACTGCTTAACAGGGCATCAAGAAGTTTATGGTAAATACCACACATCAGTTTGCTGTATATTATAATCAACCAGTTACTTTTATATATCTTTTGTAAAGGATTAATTTATTTTAGTTTTGACTAATTTAGACTTTATTTATAAACTATTTACAACTTACAAATCTTCTTAAATCCAATGTATATCTTTTCATACTGTTTCATGCAATATATAATGTATTGGTAGAAAATAATCATTTTGCTAAAGTAAACTGGTTATTTTTTTCTAACAATATATAACTTTATGTATAGCCCAAGAATGTTTAATTGATTTACTGGATTATCCCCTATTGATTATGTTATAGGCTGTTCCTTGTACTCACTATCCATTCTGAAAATAAAAATAATCTTAATAATAATTAAAAATAATAATTAAAAATGACCCCCCAACCCACTCCAGGTTCTAGAGAATGACTACAGGCCCAGTATTCAAAAGCTAACTGGGACAAATCTGAAGCAAACCAAATGCAACATGCTTTTAACCCCTTTGCATTGCATTGGAGACCTCTGTCACATTTAATGGATTGAAGCCCAATTTAAATATATGGGGCTTAGGGGAGTGTTCATTTGTGCCCTGTGGTGCAGGTGGTTTGCACCTGAATTACTTCAGTTTTCTTTTGAGTGCAGGGTCTGATAATATTCTAGCATTCATTTCAGAAACTTGCTTATAGTCCTGAACTTTTCGGGATCCCTTAATATATTTGAAATTTCTGTCATACAACCAATCTTTCTTCTCTCCTCCACTCTTTGAATATCAAATTATATGTTTTTATAATCCCGTTTATTATAACGTTTGCTTTCTTTCTTCCCTTGCAGCACAAGTACTTATTTTGCACAGAAGTAACCAAGCTGCACCCAACTTTATTCTACCATTTATGTACTTTCTTAACAGTATTTTATGAAAGTCATGAAGTAGAAAATCACAATAGCATTCATTATCAGATTTTATTGCATTATGAGAATGTGCATGATTCATGTACACATGCATATAACTAATATTGCACTAAGGTACAACAGGATATCATTACCATAAAGAAAAGAAAAATAACATAAAACAATGAGTGCACACCTTATAACCTCATAATTTTAACAAAGACCAAAATAAAGAACAAATACATAAAAAGAATTAACCATATGAGTGCCAGAGGGGTATGTAAAGCATTGCAAAGGGAACTCAAAGGGTTAAAAAAACAATAAGTATCACACTCATGTATAAGAGGAAATTGACCTTCCTCATACTGCAGTCGCTTGTGGTGACAGTCATATAGATGGCTTAATTTGCTGATTGAAACAAACGTTCTGGAGTTAGGGTGGTGCTGTCAACTTTGTTTCTGGTGACATTCAGTGCTAGTAGCTCTTGCATAGCCACCATAACCAACACTTGAATAGTACAGAAAGTATAGAAAAAGCTCACTTCCTATACATTTCATGATGTAAATGTTATAAAAGTTACATTGCACACCGTATATATGATCAATCCAGTATTAAAGAGAGTTGTAAGAGTTCCTTTTCAGTTAGGGTGACCAGACCTCACTTTTAACCGGGGACACATAGGAAATAGCTATATATCAGGGCTGCCCTGAAATCAACTCAGCCCTGCAGCATGTATTTTTCATATTTGTCCCCGGTTAAAGGTAAGGTATGGTCACCCTACTTTCAGTGTATATCACATTTTCCACGGGGTAGGGGTTGCTTTTGGTATTACTATTTATTCCGGTCTGCTGTCCTTCAATTAAAAATTAAAACCATACAAAAAAGGAACCTGATTCCATTATATATATGTGTGTGTGTGTGTGTGTGTTTCTTCATGTGTCTGTTTCAGTTTGGTATGTTTTGTATGTGGTGTGTATGTGTGTTGTACTGTGTGTGTTTTGAGTACGTGTGTGGAGGGGTAAGCAGTGATTTGGACAGACTGGGAATTCACGCAGTTTAGTGCTGGTGTCAGGCTAGTGCAGGCTGCAGAGGACAGAAATTTACATACATCCTCCTTATTGATGCCACTGGGTGTGTTTGGTAGGGATGCAAGATCACATCATGTGACTTTCGCATTTATACATAGAGAGATTTGTTATAATAAGATATTACAAGATGCTTGTGCAACCTATATGTATATGGAACATCCAGTCATGTAAAAAAGAAAGTACACCCTTTTTGAATTCTATGATTTTACATATCAGGACATAATAACAATCATCTGTTCCTTAGCAGGTCTAAAAATTAGGTCAATATATTCTCAGGTGAACAATAACATTACACCGTGTCATGATTTATTTAACAAAAATAAAGCCAAAATGGAGAAGCCATGTGTGAAAAACTAAGTACCCCCTTACTACTTCCTTAGGAATTAAGATGCTAAGTAGAAGACAGATGCTGCTAATCAAATGCCCTTGATTAATTGATCATCAGCAAGCGTGACCACCTCTATAAAAGCTGAAGTTTTAGCAGTTTGCTGGTCTGGAGTATTCAGGTGTGTGTTAACACAACGCCAAGGAGGAAAGACATCAGCAATGATCTTAGAGAAGCAATTGTTGCTGCCCATCAATCTGGGAAGGCTTATGAGGACATTTCCACACAATTTAAAGCCCATCATTCTACAGTGACTAAGATTATTAAAAATTGGAAAATATTAAAGACAGTTGCCAATCTTCCCAGGAGTGGACGTCCCAGCAAAATCACCCCAAGGTCAGACGGTGCAATGCTCAGAGATGTTGCAAAAAACGCAAGTTACATCTCAGAGTCTACTGGCCTCAGTTAGAATGTTAAATGTTAACGTACAGTACAATTAGAAAAAGACTGAACAAGTATGGTTTGTTTGGAAGGGTTGCCAGGAGAAAGCCTCTTCTCTCTAAAAAGAACATGGCAGCCCGCCTTAGGTTTGCAAAGTTGCATCTGAACAAACCACAAGACTTCTGGAACAATGTTCTTTGCACAGATGAGACCAAAGTGGAGATGTTTGGCCATATTGTACAGTGCCACATTTGGCAAAAACCAAACACAGCATATCAGCACAAACACCTCATACCAACTGTCAAGCACGGTAGTGGAGGGGTGATGATTTGGGCATGTTTGGTAGCCAGAGGACTTGGGAACCTTGCAGTCATTGAGTCGACCATGAACTCCTCTGTATACCAATGTATTCTAGAGTGAAATGTGAGGCCATCTGTCCAACAACTAAAGCTTGGCAGAAATTGGGTCATGCAACAGGACAATGATCCCAAGCACACCAGCAAATCTACAGCAGAATGGCTGAAATAAAAAAGAATCAAGGTGTTGCAATGGTCCAGTCAAAGTTCAGACCTCAACCCGATTGAAATGCTGTGGCAGGCCCTTAAGAGAGCTGTGCATAAATAAATGCCCGCAAACCTCAATGAACTGAAGCAATGTTGTAAAGAAGAGTGACCAACATTCCTCTACAACGATGTGAGAGTGATAAACTCATACATAAAATGATTACTTCAAGTTATTGCTGCAAAAGGTGGTTCTACAAGCTATTGAATCATAAGGTTTACTTAGTTTTTCACACATGGCTTCTGCATTTTGGCTTTATTTTTTTTAAATAAATCATAAAACTGTGTAATATTCCATGTGTTGTCATTCATCTGAGGTTGTATTTACCTAAATTGTAGACCTGCTAAGGAACAGATGATTGTTATTATGTCCTGATATGTAAAAATATAGAGTTCAAAGAGGGTGTACTTTCTTTTTGTATGTATTTAGTCTTTCCTAGTATCTCTGAGCCTCCAGGGCAATTATTTTGCTTTTCTTTGGTCCTTTGGTCAGCTTTCAGTTCTGTAAAGATTTTGTCAAGAAAGACCTTAAAGGGACAGTAATGTTTGAAGTAAAGTTCAGCTATGAGTCTTCGTTATACTTTTTCTAACTCATAGCGCTATACTTTCACTTACAGTTTTACAGTTGAATAGCATCTCAAGCAGAAAGGATCCCCCTCCCGCCCCTTTCCCTCAGTATCATGCTTCCTCTCTGCCTGGTCTGGATGGAGAGTGGTGAGAGACAATCTTCAGTAAGCAAAAGGAAAATCCTGCCCTCCTTTATCAAGGGAAGCAGGGTTTTCCATATACTTACTGAATGAAAATTGTCCCTCACAGCATCCATCTGGTGCCATGACCGGATTCCAAATTCAGTGGGAGGCGGCCAGAAGGGGCAGGAGGGAGATGCTTTCTGCTTGAATTGCTATTGAACTACATAAAGATGCTTATAGGATTAAAATGTTGACCAGATAAAACAGCAATAAATTGCCTATTTAAGACCCATGACTACTAACCTATACATATCTATACTTGCTATTGCTATATCTAGTGATAGATCTACTATGTACTAAAATGAATATGCTTATATACAATTTATATACATGTGCACCTAATATTAAAGAATAAAATAGTAAGGAATACCAGAGGGAATAGAAGACATTTTATCAGGAATTTGTATTGTATGACAATTCATTTTGTGCACTTATACCTGAGCTTAAATCTCATATTTCTGCACTTCAGGGTATGAATGAGTGCAAATGACCATAGGGTGCATTCTGGAACTCACATTTTGCCATCATTAAAGTGGAACTATCATGCTAATAACATTGCCCCCCAATATATTTCTAACCTAGCGATATGCAAAGCCTTATTGTTCTTAAGCTCAGTAAGTCAGTGGTATTGCTGAAAAAAACACTTCTTCGGCAGGAACCAGAGGACAGACAGAGCAGACATCTTAGAGGAAATGTACCTCTGAGTCTGCGCTGCCTGTCCCTTTCACTGCCAGCATTGGTGGTGACATAAGTTGGTTATCTTATGGTAACGGAAGCTCCTGACCTCGCAGGCACACAGAGTTTCTCTTATAAGCTCTGTGCAGCCCGATGCCTACAAATGAAGTGTTTTTTCAGCAATACCACTGACTTATTGAGCTTAAGGACAATAAGACTTTACATTTTGCTAGGTTAGAAATATATTGGGGGCCAATGTTATTAGCATGATAGTTCCGCTTTAAGACTATTGACATCAAGGTCTACACAACACCCATATAGCATGCAATGGAACATGGATGGAGTTTACATCAATTTACACTGAACCTTATTAGTAACTAGTAAGAAACATGCATCGATACATAATGCCCCCAAGATGCTTATACATTCTGTCACTACCCTCCCCTTGTTGCAAGTGATGTAAACAGGGGAATTTTTGTGTATGTGAAGGCAATAACCGCAGAAAACAAAATCTGTTCCACTGCCCATTTTAGAATGGAAATCAGTATGTGCCCTTGTTTGTCTTGTTCATACTAGAGCACGTCATGGAATTACAAATGATGCTGTTTACCATAGTCTATTAAAGTAGACCTGCCACCTTCATTTCAAGTCTGTACATTTGAAAACTTTATTAAAAATATGATTAGTTTAGGAGATATACATATTTTTATTTCTGTATTGAGAGCTCTCTCAGTGAGGCACCATATGCTAATTCATGCTAATAAAGGTCTCAGAATAGTATAGAGATTATTACAAAACTGCACTGAAGCTTTCACTTTTACTTTTCAGAAACTGAACTGTCAGTATTTCCTATCTACTGGTCTTTTGGCTAATATAACACATAGGAAGGTTTGAATAAAGTTTTTGTATATGCAAAGTTAAATTCAAAGTGACAGGTCCACTTCAGTTTATAGGGATTAGAAGAGTATAGCTCCAAGGTCATTTAACCATATGTTTTAACTTTGCACACATATATTTTGAGAACAACTTCCAAACCATCACACAAAGCATTCAGGGGGCTGTATGACCATTGCCAGTAACCTAGAAGATGTACAATTTTTTCCTGGATTCTCTTCCTTACTCTTCTCTACTCTCTTCTGTCTTTCACTTTAGCAGACTGAGATGACAAATTTGATGACTGTCCTTATTAAATAGCAGTAATTCAGCCTACTAACTAACTAATAACTAATAAAATAATGTTAAGAAATATATAAATTGTTCTCTGAAGGAAATGTGCAAGTAAAATATATAAAACTACACAAAAGTTATTTTAAAATATTGACAGAATTGCAAACTATTGTATGTTGTCTTTATACATATATACTTAAAAATGGTTTTGTATGTTTTTGCCTCTGATTATTTGTAAATAATTCATTTGTTATAAAATATCCCATAATAGATTCAGCTACTTCTCCTGTTTACAGACATACTCTCTGAATGTAGCTTTTACGTGTATTTTGGCAGTTATGAGGTTAAATTCTATGATTCACATAGCATGTCTAAATGGCGAAAGTACATTTATATTTAGTTAGCTAGTTAGTTGTAAGCTACATTACATACTGTTTAACTGAGATGGTATAGAGCATGCCTCTAGCCTCTTAATATGTGACCTGTGAGACTGCTATTCATTAGTTGTTAGTGCATGAAACCTGTAAATATGTTTAGAATCTGATGGATCACAGACTGATTTATTCCATTCAATGAATAAAGCTGTAAATTACATCTGTCTGGCAGTGTATTTATGGCTATGTTTTGTTAGAGTTGTTAAAGTTACAGACTCTGAAGAAGAGCCTTTATTGAGTGAAAATCATGAGGAGATGTGCACTACTATTAATAGTAACATAGTTGATGAGGTAAAAAAAAGACATGCGTCCATCAAGTCCATCCCACGCCAAATCACCCTTGTTGATCCAGAAGTAGGCAAAAAAAACAAAAAAAAACACTGAAGCCATATCCAATTAAGCCCCAAATGGGTAAAAAAAATTCTTTCCTGACTCCAAATGGCAGTTAGATAGTTCCCTGGATCAAAAACCTATATGCATTGAAGACATCTGTCATAATTTTCAATATTGTTCTGTGCTAGGTAAGTATCCATTTTTTTTTAAAGCAGTTACACTATCTGCAGGCACAGCATCCCGAGGCAAAGAATTCCATGACTTTATTGCCATTGCTGTAAAAAAAATCCCTGCCTTTGTTTTAGTCAGAAGTGCTTTTCCTCTAGTCTTAAACATAGAAACATGGCATCTGATAGCATATAAGAATCATTCGGCCCATCTAGTCTGCCCATTTTCCTACTGTAAAAACCTCAAACCTTTTTTGGTCCTTGGTCTTTTCTTCTGTTAAGAACAGTTTTATGCCTATCCTATGCATGCTTAAATTCTGTCACTGTATTGACTTCTACCACTTCTGCTGGTAGACTATTCCACTTATCTACTACCCTCTCAGTGAAGTAAACCTTTCTTACATTACGTCTAAACCTATGTCCCTCTAGTTTTAGACTATGGCCTCTTGTCCTAACATTTTTACTCCTTTGAAATGTACTTCCATCCTGCACTTGGTTGAATCCCTTCATGTATTTAAATGTTTCTATCATATCCCCTCTCTTGATTCACTCTTCCAAGCTATGAATGTTCAGATCCTTTAGTCTATCCTGATATTTCTTTTCCTGTAAACCAGTCACCATTTTAGTAGCCCTTCTCCGAATGTTCTCTGGAGTATCTATATTCTTCTGGAGATAGGGTCTCCAGTACTGTACACAATACTCTATGTGAGGTCTAACTAGAGATCTGTAGCGTGGCATGACCACTTCCCTTTTTCTGCTACTATAGCTAATACAACCCAGCAACCTGCTTGAATTCCCTGCTGCTTTATTACATTGTCTGCCTACCTTTAAGTCATTAGAAATAATTACTTCCAAATCCCTTTCCTCTGTTGTCTCTGATAGCACAGTACCCTTAATAGTATATTTTCCTCTGGATTTTTATGTCCCAAGTGCATTATTTTACATTTATCAACATTAAACTGCAGCTGCCACACTCTTGTCCAATCTTCTAATTTACCTAAATCATTTGTCATTTGGCTTATTCCCCTGGAATGTCTACCCTATTGCAGAACTTTGCATCATCTGCAAAAAGGCATACATTACCTTGAAGACCTTTTGCAATATGACTAATAAAAATATTAAAAAGAATGGGCCCCAGTACAGATCCCTGAGGTACCCCACTAGTAACACACCTTTTGTCCAAATATTCTCCATTGACTACCACCCTCTGTCTCCTGTCACTCATCCAGTGCCTTATCCATTTAACTATTTTTGCATCCAGACCCAAACACTGCAATTTATTAATGAGTCTTCTATGAGGGACAGTGTCAAATGCTTTACCGAAATCTAGATAAGCTCTATCTACCGCTCCCCCTTGGTATATTATTTTAATGGATCACCTCTTGTTCCTTGCCCAGCTCTTTGAGTAAATAGTTCCTTGGAGAGATATTTGTATTGACCTCGAATATATTTGTGAATAGCAATCATATCACCCCTTAGACATATCTTCTCTAATGTAAACAAACCCAGTTTGGCTAGGTTCTCTTTATAACTCAGATCCTCCAATCCCATTATCAGTTTTGTTGCACATCTCTGCACTTTTTCCAGTTCAATAGTGTCTTTTTTTAAGAACTGGTGCCCAAAACTACTCCATATTCTAGATGAGGTGTTACCAAGGATTTATACAGAGGTATTAATCCTGTTTGTGCATTTTATAGCTTATAAATAAAGATTTCTCTTACATGGCCAAAAAACTCATAGTTATGCCCTTTTTATGCAGTTGAAGTTAATCTATCAGGTATGTTTGGGTTAAAAGCAGTTGCATTTTCTTTTTATTATTTTTTCTCTTTTTTACTTTCATTTTACCTTTTTTCGAGCTGTGTAGGAGATTGAAACAGCTCTAAATGTCCATCGTATTTTGGCAGCATTTACCCACCCTAATGTGTAAAAAGGTGGAGCGTTTTCTTGGTAGAGTGATTTATGTCTTTGTAATTATTTCCAAAATCTTCATAAACTTCTGCAGGATTAACCAGCTACTTCTCTACATCAGACTCTGGCAAAATCATAATCTGCTGTTTTATTCTTTTTTAATATTTATGCAATCTTATACAAAATACAGAATAATAATACACAGTTGTCATGAAGTATATTCTGAAGTTTGTTTAACCCTTTTAGGGCCAGAGTGGTATACAATACATCGTGAAGAAATGCATTGCACACACCTGGGATCCTTTCAGTGCCAGACGGTTATGAAATATATTGCCTTCCGACACTGAAAGGGTTAAGAAACAAAAGTAAACTCATGGTTGTAACCGTTAATCCTATATAATAATTCGCTAAATCGTGTGTAACGCGCGACATGCGCAGTACACACTGCTGCGCGTGCTGTGGTCATGCGCAGTGGAGACTGCCCGCGGCGCGGCTGATACAGAGCTGGGCGCTCCGAAGGAGCGTCCAGCTCTGTATCAGCCGCGGCGCGGGCAGTCTCCTCTGCGCGTGACTGCCCCACGACTGGGTGGCAGTGACACTGTGGCCCGTATAACGGGCTGTTCAACTAGTAAAATAATAAAAGGGGAGCTGGTTGAATGACTTATGTTATCATTCAAGAAAAAATCATCAGATGACCTGACTAGATTTCCCTCCAATTTAAGAAATGCTATTATGAGAGCAAATAAGAGGAACATCACTTTGTCATGCTGTGTTATAATCATTTTTTTTTTTTGCTGTTCTGAAACCTGGGGCTTTTGGAAATAAAACTGGTTCAGACCTGTTTCAATAGGAACCATGGCCATAACATGGCATTGGGATCTAGTAAACATAGAACAAGTTAACTATAGACAAGCTGACATGATCCTTCAGGAAGCCAGACCTCTGAATATATATATACTAGTTGAACAGCCCGTTACACGGGCCACAGTGCCACTGCCACCCGGTCACGGGGCAGTCACGCGCAGTAGAGACTGCCCGCATCACGGCTGATACAGAGCTGGACGCTCCTTTGGAGAGTCCAGCTCTGTATCAGCCGCGGCGCGGGCAGTCTCTACTGCGCATGACTGCAGCACATGCAGCAGTGTCTACTGCGCATGTCGCGGCGTTACATACGTTTTAGTGAATTATTATATAGGATATGCTGCAATTCGATAATAGTTGCAATTCTGGAACAAATCAACTGCATTCTAGGTGACCTAAAAATTCTACAAATTCCCATAGATTTAAATGGGGCTTTTAATCCTTTGAATGCTGGAGATGTATCCAATGTATTGCTTCACAATTAGTTCAAGATCTCTTTAGTATGCAAGGTATAGGAATTTTCACCTCTCCCCTATATTGCTGTTGGTTTCTTCCACAATGAAACCTCTTTGCTTACTGAAATATATCTACAATGGCTAAATCCTTTACCATAAGGAGACTAGACCACTACCACAATGTTGATAGCTTATGAATAAATTATTCTGCAGGTTTTCCATTAAATAATTCAGCTCAGCAGTTTGTAATTGGTAAATCGTCCTGAGGGAGATGTATGAAACATTTTTGTTGCATAAATAAGAACAACAAACTTGTTTGTGCTCTGAGTGGCCTGAACCTACCTAATTCATGAAAAACACCTAATGCTTTTTGTGCATGAAAAAATGGCTGCATTGAACCACCTGCTCAACGAGGTGGGTAGTGTGTGGACATTACTGGGAATACCATGGAAAAAGAACATATCTGAATTTATTTCCTGTGTGTCTAGGCCCGAGATAGCCAACCCTGGTCCTCAAAAGCTACCAACAGTGCATGTTTTCAGGACACCCCAGAAGGAGCACAGGTGGCTCTATTAAAGTGACTAAGTCATTAATTAGTCCACCTGTGCTGCAGCTGGGATATCACAAAAACATGCTGGTAGCTCTTTAGGACCAGGGTTCTAGATTGTACATAGCCTACACCTGGACACATAGGAAATAAGCATAGAATAGGTGCTTGATAAGGAAGTAGATGGATAAGAGGGGAATAAAAGTAATTTATTGTAATGTATTTTATATTTTTTTAAATTTTATAACATGTTTTACAATGAAGAATACACTAAGATTTCTCTTGTTTTTTAAGGATATCCTGGAGTGGAGAACATTTACAAAGCAAAGTTATACAATTATACAAAAATAGAAAAAAAAAATACACATTAGCATTTATATACCATTACAGGTTGTTTTAAAATACAGCAATATGTTTATTTTTAGATATTAAACATTGGCATAATATTGTTTTTCAAGTAGGTTATACCAGGTCTGTAGAGCTATGTAGGAGACAGCAGATTGACCCACTTCTTTATGTTAGTTTGGAATAGTCTGTGAATTGCTGGAAGTGGAGTACAACTTATAGGAAGTGTGGAGTGCTGGAGTGAGCATACAGTTTCAGTGGTATGGCAGTTTTCTAGAGAAGTGGTTATAAATTGGGCAAGAACTATGAAGGGCAAGTCTACATCTGAGTGTTAGCTTAGTTATTTATTTTAACACTAGTTTTAAAGCCCGTTTACACAGGCCAACACTGGCGGCGCTACAGTCATGCGCAGTACTGACTGGCCGAACGCGCCGTGGCTGATATGGAGCAGGGTGCTCCAATTTCAGACCATAGTCCTCTCTGCGCACCTTGCTGGGACAACCCAGGAAGGTGCGCGGAGAGGATTCCGGTCTGAATTCGGAGCACCCCGCTCCGTATCAGCCGTGGCGCAGCCAGTCTGTACTACACATGACTGCAGCGCACACAGCCATCTCTACTGCACATGATGGCTTCTGACAAACATACTTAGCGAATTATAATATCGGATATCACAATGTGGGGTAGTATAATAACACTGGAGGATAAAACTGAGTAATGAATTTTACAGTGCAGTACTTACAAAGATGGGTTTGTGGCACAGAGGCATATACCCTATAATCTCGTAGTTGATTACTGGCAGTAACATCTGTACTTTAGGATAAAGTTTAGATGTTAATTCACCAATATGAAGACAAAATGAGAGGTTGGAAGTCAAGCGACATAACAAGATATTTGCAGGAGTTGACTGGGGCCAAGTTAAGATTTGACTTTGTCACAATGATTAAATGGGTATTGTGGATTTTAAGTGATTTTCACTTTGTACCAAATAACATTATGACTGTTTTGTCAGTGTTAAAGAACAATCTGAGTTTTGTGCACAGAAGATCCTTTGCAAACCATGGGCAGATCATTTATAAATAGCAAAAACAGAAGGGGCACCAGAATGGAATCTTGTGGAACTCCACATGTAACATGAGAGAGAAAACTGTGAGCAATAAAACCATACTGCATTCTGCCCAAAAGTAAGATTGAAACCAGTTTAGCAAACTATTAACTAAGCCTGAGCTTATCTAGCAGAATATTATGGTCTGCTGTATCAAAGGCTTTTGCAAAATGTAGAGATGTTGCTCCAGTATGTTCACCATGTTCCATGCCAGTCTGGATAATATTTACTATTAGGAGGGCAGTGCGGCTGTTGATATGAAGGAAGCAAGACTGAAGAGGGGTGAGAAAGTTGGACACATGGCAATGCTTGGTACTTTGTACTTGGTAATACATGTATAGTTGCATGTGGACACATATTTCCAGGACTTTAGATAATGTGGGGAGAAAGGATATTGATTTATCATTTTATATCAAGTTTTTATTGCCATTTTCTGGGTAGGAATCACTTTTGCAGGCTTTGGGCAAACGGGCAGAGTAGTGACTCTGCTTGTTTTTCTCTTCCCCGTCATTAAGTATTTATGATTTTATTTTTTATCTGTGTTTGTTAATATTATTGGTAAAGAGACAGGGTAGTGATTATTCAGCTCTTCACCTTGTTATCCTACTTGCCTCCTAAAAGAATAAAGCTCTTGAGGCCATATAAGCTTGAATAAAGGTACTGCACTGCACCACAATATACCTACACCAATCGAAAACACTCTAATCACTAGAGCAAATCCCAAGATCTGAAACACCTGCAGGCAGTAGATTCTTTGTTCCTGATAGATGTGACTTGTTGCCTATAAGGTTACTCTATTTTGTTAAGGTATTTCCTGTGCTACCCTTTATCTTCTGTTGCTTAGTTTTTGTGTGTGATCATTCTACTAGGGAGAACCACCCACACTTACATACTGGGAACCATCTTAAACCCTTAGTGACGAGGGCTTTTGACACTTAAGAACAAGAGCAGTTTGGGCCTTTTTAGTATGCTTTTGTTCAACCATATTTTTACTCTAATTCATTTAGTTCACAGATACAGATTATAGACCATGTTTTTAAGCATAAGCAGAGCTTTCTTTTAATACCAAATTTATATAGATAACCCACCACTTAATTTGATAATAATAAAAATTTGGAAAAAAATTAAAAACAGAATTTTTATAGGTTTTTCTATGATAATGTATGCTCAACTGGTTCATTTTGAATAGGTTCTGGATAAAAGGTACGTTAATTCATACCTCCCAAATATCCCTTTATAGGGTCTTTCTTTTTGGAGATCATACTTTGTATCACACTCATCCACAGGAATAAAACTCACATAATGTTTGTTTAAACTTCACTATATGTTTAATCTGTCTAAATAAAACAATTTGTTCTTGCGCTAAATCATTTATTCAGTAACACAAAGATGTAGAGGTATACCATCAAGTGACAAAACCTGATCTACCTCTAGTCCTGCCCTCACAACCGTCAATCAAAATAAAAGTGCCCCTCTCTTTGGTCATTTTATTTTGATGTGTGTTCTCTGCTTCACTCTTCCTCGGGATAACAGTGACGAAGACAGAGAACATTGACAAAGGCAAGGTTTACATACATTGCCTTTGATATATATGGCTCCCACTTCAAATGTGACCGATGTAGCAGAGATCACGTGTCAAGCCACTGGGAAAGGCTGAAACTGTCTGCTCCAGTCCTGGAGCCGTCAGTTACAGCCTCCCCTTCATGATGACATTGTGCCCAGAGGCACACTATGATCATGAAGTCTTGATGTGTGACGAACATCATCCATCCTTAAAGGTCAAATTCCTGTAAAGGACCTGGTGCATCACCCATCATTAAAGGGGTTAATTTTAGCTTTGGCCTGCATTCTGAATCTTCTGTCCACTTTTTCTCCATGAAATTGAAGCTAACTACCCTATGTTCTCAACTTTACCTCATTCCTATCACAAAACATTCGTATTCTTGCACTTCATTTAACTTAATGAAGATAGCAACCACTTGAAATCTTATTTTGCAGTGAGCCTGTGAACAGTGATAATTTCAGGCAAATTATCATGTGTAAGACTTTGATCCAGAAATCTATTATCATCTGACCAGAATATTGAAAATTGATCTCTCCTGGTTAGTGTTGTTCAGAAAACGGATTCTTGGCTTACTGTAATAACAATTATTTGTTTCTGCTCCCATCTGTGGCAGTTTTCAACTGTCCATAAACAGTACGTCTGCAATTCTCCTGTTACCATCAGTTCCCCTGGCATCACAAAGGCTGTTCCTGTATTTTAGTTTGGCTACACCACTTTCAAGCTTCAGTTTTTGCCTGATTACCATCTTAGGGCTGAAAATGGTGGGAGCTACCATGCTAGCACAGTTTCTCTGCAAAGCCAATGTTAATGTGGTTCACAACTACTGAAAAATCACCAGGGCCAGATTTCCAATTAGGCAGAGTAGACAACTATTTAGAGCATCAGGTTTTGAAAGACACCTCAGCTTCTCTAGACATGATCATATTATGAATTGTGGGTGTGGACAAAACTACCTCATTACTCGAGCACCAGACACTTTCTCCTAGTTCGCAATTGTTGATGTATTTGCCATTTAAATTACTGGAGATAATTTAACCCCTTAGTCTCAACTACATTGCATTTCTAAAGGCATTTTCTGTGTTAAGCAACAATGGATAAGTGTGCAGTCATTTGAGGAATTAATCAGATCCTGAACAGATCTAAGGGGGCCTTGTCTAAGGGTGACTGAGTTGTATAACATGTCCTAGCATTGATCCAGATTGCCTTTTTGGCTATACATTAGTATTGCCTGTTGATTGAAGTATATGGTCTCTTCTATAGTTGCCATAAGAACATATATTATATACAAACAACACCATCCACTGCCTATCTTAGTTTGTTTAACTATTATCTTATCGGGAAAGAGGCAGGCCTTTTGCAGCTGCTTTTGAAACTGAAGCTCCTCTGATAGAATGACCTTTAAATATAGACACGTCAATACCCGCCGCCGACACAACGGACAGTATCCAACCCCTGATGGTGTTAGCCTTAACTGGCTGAAATGGTTTTCTAGAAGTAATAAATAATTGTGTAAAGTCTTGTCTGACAGGAGCAGACAGATTCAAGTAGGAATTTAAGTAAATCAACTGAACATAAACCAGACTCGGCAGAGTCCTGAACCAAATCCAGCTCTACAGGATTTGGAAGGATATGGGAAGTCTTCTGTCTCCCTTTAAGAATGATATGAAACCCACCTGGTGTCCTAGACAACCATGGTTCAGATATATGTATCTGTACTGTTTTGGCAACTCTAGCTGCCAGTGCTAATGCTAGAAGAGATGCCAATTTAATTGCTGTACATCTAAGGCCAATTTTATTGTTATCTAAGGAATTAAGAAAGTTTAATAAACAATCCACATCCCAAGTGGAAGTATATCTTGGGGTAAAACTGACAACCCTTTTAGCAATCTAAGGTAAAGGGCATCTTGGGTTAGATTAGGGATTAAAAAATGTAATACAGAACCATATGCTTTAATCGTACTGACAGCTAATCCAGCATGATATTTGAAGGTGAGGAATTCCAGAGCTAAAGGTATAGTATCAGACTCCTGGGAAAGGGAAGTGAAGGAATCTTAAATTCCTCAATCATACATTTGTAGCTTACCCTAGTACTGGGCCATAATGAAGCGTTCATGATATCCAACACCTGGTCAGACAATAGTGGGTGAGTTAACAGCCTACCAGGGCTGCAATCCACATGAGATGGGGAAGCTGGGATAAGAGATCCCTGATGCCCAGGAGGCAATCCTCTGTCCATCCCAATCGTACCTTGGCTCCCCTGATTAGTGGCTGGATCAAGGGGTACCATGGTCTGGAGGTCCAGATTGGATAGACTAGAACTAGGTTGGGCACCCTGTCCCTGCAAATCTTCTCCAACACCTTCATCAGAATAGATGGAGGGGGAAAGGTGTAAAGGCAGAGGAACATGTGTCCATGGAAAGGACATCGCATCCATCTTCCAAGCTCCTTTGTCCAAGTCCTGGTTACAAATCTGGGAGTCTGAGCTGAAGTCTGGGATGCAAATAGATCTATCTCTTGCCCAACTTGTTTTCAATTAATTGGAATAATGCCGTCTTCAATTGGACTGTTGCCAGAGAAAGGCGTTGACGAGATAGAGAATCCAATAACTCGTTCGCCTCTCCTGGGACATAAACTGTGGTTCACATAAGCTACAGCTGTTCTGTTGTCCGATTGGACCTTTATCGACACCCTTAGGGGATTGAAATAAACTAAGCCAATTCCCTCAGGGACAAACTGGGTTTTGAGAAAATCGAAACTAAATAAGAAAGACTTTTCCCCTATTTGTCTTGAGGAACCTCAAGGGACATATCTGAGGTGTTCAGCATAAACCCCAGAAAAAGGATATTCTGGGTGGGAACCAGAACAGACTTTTGAAAGTTCACTATGAAACCCAGGTCTTGCAGAAGGGAAATTAGATAATCTCTTTGCTGAACAATAGTATCTACGTCTGGGTTTAGCAATAGAATGACATCTAAATAGTAAAGGCATAAAAACCCTTTTTCTCTGACATGAGCAATAATAGCCTTCATTATTCTGGAGACGGTGTAAGGAGCGTTGGATAGGCCAAACACCATAACAGTCCAGTGATAAACTTAACCCTTCCAGCGGCACCTGAGGAAATGCCGGTGTTTTCTGGCGATAGGAACTGAATGTAAGATGTCTTTGAGGTCTAATTTTATGCAGAAAAAGTTTTTCTGTACAAGACCTGGAAGGTCTGTTAAACCTTCCATCCTGAATCTTTTCTTTTTCAGGAAAGCATTCAAAGCATTGACATTCATTACCAGTCTCCAGGTGCCGTCCGATTTTGGCATGGGAAACAGGGGACTGATCCACCCTGTACTGGATCAGGGTGGATACTTCATTACTATAACAGTCTAATGCCCATTGGAGCAGTCCAGAGTTCCATCTCTGTAAAGAAATTCTAATAATGGACGTACAATATCTCTCACTGGGTCCCAGTGGAGAGCTACTTGCAAAACATCCATAGGTGATCCTTCCAGGATCCCAAACATGGTGCAATTTTTTGGGGAGAAAAGCCAGGGACAATTTCTAAATCACAATACCCAGGGTTGCTAGGCTCCCTAGTTTGTTGCCCCCAACACACATAACCTCTAGGGAAGGCCACAATCCACAATCCAAATGAAAAAGCATTAATTAGGCCCTGACTCTGGTTCTGGCTTTGGCTCCCCACAACAAGAGAAGGGCTCTACTGGCTTCACCTGATCCAAGTGGTCATGAGGAGTGGCCAGAGCTAGTATGTTACATAATATACATTCAAGTTCACATTCCCAAAACTTGGGGAATACCATGAATTCTAATACTGACACCCATGCAGTTCCAATCTGTGAATCAAACACACCACACGTAGGCTGCCCTGGTGGTACTGTACATAAATAACAGACAATCCAAGAAATTAGGTCCTATGGTCAAAAATATTAATGCCCATCCAAAGCCCAAGAGACATGTCCTGTATCCTGGGCTCCTGTTAGAGCACCCAGCAACATATTAACATAGTAAATTAGGTAAAAAAAAGACACAAGACCATCAAGTTCAACCTTTGCCTCATAACCCAGGGACATGAGAATTATATAGCTTTCCTGCCGCCAAATAAGTCTTTATCGACCTTCCTGTTTTGCCTACTATTACACAGTATAACCCTGTATGTTCCCTTTTGAAAGAAATGTATCTAATCTTCTCTTAAATGTATCCATTGCATCTGCCATAACCACAACCTTGGGCAAGGAATTCCATAATTTAACAGACTTTATTGTAAAAAACTCCTTCCTTGCTGAAGTTGAAACCTCCTTTCCTCTAATCTCAAGGGGTGTCCCCTGGTTATTTGATCAGGCCTTGGGATATATAGCTCACTAGAGAGATCCTTGTATTGACCTCTCATATACTTGTACATTCTGATCAGATCTCCTCTTAGTCGTTTGTCTAGTTGTTCCTCATACGTCAAGTCCTACATTCCCCTAATTAATTTTATTGCTCATTGCTGTACTCTCTCCAGTTCTACAATATCCTTCTTCAGAACTGGTGCCCAAAACTGCACTGCATATTCAAGGTATGTAGTATTTGTGTTAATTCATATTTACTTCCAAATGGTGAAAAGGCAGGGCACCCCGCAGCTCCTACATGTGGGAAATTGATGTGATTACTATAGCATACCTGTTCCACAGTTCTCTCTACTGCAACACATGATCTGCAGGGTTGGGTTTCTTCTCCACCAGAATTTCTAATTTCTGATGATCCATTGTCCAACTGGAGCACACCGTAATTACCTCTTGCTCCAGCTTCTCTCCATGGTGTGGGCCCTGCAGGACAGGTGTATGAGAGCTGTTTAGTAACACGAGCAACAAGATTTTTTTTTGTAATAACAATAACTTTATTAACAAAGTTCAACAAACAAACAGCGACAAGAAGATTTATCCTAGAATGCAGGTTGCCACACCAGCTAGTTAGCTATGTTAGGCCAGGTTCTATATCTTTCCATCTCTCCATAGAAGATGGCACATAATTTCTACTCATTCAGTTACGTCAAGTAAGCATGACCCAATACTGCATTGTCTCCTTCCCACTCTATGAAGAAGTAGATGAGCTTGCCCTGAGAATGCACCAAGGCCCATTGAGAAGAATCTCACAATTTGCCTCCATTGCCCAAAGACTGAGGAATCCTCCTGTCCCTGATATGCCAGATATAACAACATCTGGATCCTCCTTCATGGGGTACATGCTCCTTTACCCAACTGCCGTGCTTTTGCATACTGCCTATTTAAATACTTCCCTAATCAGTCCTCCTAGTACCAGTACCTGTAAATGATTAAAAATGCATTGTAATTGTTGTAGACACAGTTCCTGCTGTCCTCAATGTAATTTTCTTAGACGGTTAAAGGTCTAAGGTTAGTCAAGCTGTAAAGCTTACTAGGCCCACTTGGGAGGTGATGGAGTTTCCCCAAGTTGTTGCAGCAGCAGAACACTGTACAAGGGTACAGGAGGGAAAGAAGGAAAAAGAGATAGTAGCCCTCATGGTAGCCCAGCAGGTTAGAGAAAATAGATGAAATGAAAGCAAGGAAAGGTATAGAGGTGGTGCACACAGACACTACAGGGGACCACATCCGTCTAATGTCAGGGAAAGGGAGGGAAGAAAAGACAGAAGGAAAGACAGCAAGATATTTGTGAAGTTATTCATGCAGGAGATGCTGCCCTGAATTACCTCCACCTCCTTTTGAGTTAGATCACACAATGAGTCGTTACGATAGCCTGGAAACACACTGTCTTAAAGGGATAGTAATGTTTCATAATAAAATCAGCTCTAATTAATCATCATAGTATTTGGACTTTGGAGAGTGTTATTTCAGTTCTGACAGAGTTATAGCTCAGGAGTAATTCAATGACAAAGTGTCCCCCTCCCGCCCCTTTTACTGATGTAACACTCCTCAGCCAAAGCAGAAGGGAGGTGCCCAGGTAGATTGCACAGAGGGACAATCTTCAATTAAGATAAGGGAAAAAACTGAAAAGCTTGTCAAGGGGGGCAGGGCTTTCATTGTTCTCATAGGAATAAGAGTGTCCCCTGCTGTTATCTGTCTGGTCTATGGACTGCATTCCACATCTGAGAAGAGATGGCTTACACTAGGCAAAAGGGGCGGGGAGGGGAACTTTGCTTGTGAATATCTCTTAAACCATAAAGGTTTGAGAGATAAGACTTATATCATTCTTCATGTTTTTTAATGCCTACAAAATAAAATAAAGTTAAAACGAAGTATTACTATCCCTTTAATACTGCCTTGCTGCTAGTCAATCAGTCAATGTCACATGATGATTTGGAAGTAGATGGGAAATGGGTGAAATGCTTAATTAATACAGGGGCTAGTAAGTCGGCCCTCAAAGCGAAAAAAATGTCTTAAATGTGCCAGAGTTAACCCAAAAGAGATGGGCTGTGGGGATTTCAGGAGTACCTTTCCTTCCTCTGTTACACAACCTCTCTCTGTCACTTTTGGTCCCTTTCTTTTGACCACTCTTTTATGTTAACCCTTAGAGTACCAGCCACATGTGGGACTTACTTTTTTTTTTTTTAAATAAAAACATTTTCAGACCTCATGGGGGGTACCAGGAGCAGTCCTGTTGACCCCCCCACCCCCCGCCAGCTATTTCTTTCCAGGCCAATTGTCCTGGGAGGCCAATATTTGTGACCTAGGAGAGTAATCTTGTCTCCTCCTTCACTTTTACCCAGGATTTCAGGGTAAAAGTGGCGCGATAAATGCCACAAAAACCATGTGGTTGTCTGCTTTTTCTGACCTCAGTAAAATCCTTAAAAATGTCTCCTTTTCAACAACACAAAAAAATACTTCTCTATGTTTTTCAAATGCTACAAACTTCCTGCCCCAGTTACTAACTGTACTTTGCATTTTTGCACCAAAAACGTGATGTTACCAGGAAGCAGAACTGAAAAATAACCAGATAGTGAGACAGAGGTTGAAAGGTGATTTTCTAGCATTGTATTTAGCGAAATATTTCTAGCAGAGGCTTATAGTGTTAGCTAACACTATGATCACCTGGATTAAAAAAAGTAGGAGCTAGAAAAACCGTGTTGTGCCCAGTGGGTCAGAGGAGGAGGAAGTGACCAATACCAACATGGAAGGGTTTTGAAGCCCTGATTCCCAAGTCTCAATGATGCCCAGTGCCCCTCCATAATCACTTGGGATCTGGGGGAAAAGTGTCATAATAAGCAAAGCAAATGTAAAGTGGAAGTCAGAGACACTCAACTAGGAACAAGGAGTAGGAGTGGTGTCCTACCTAGGGTGCAGTTTCTTTTAGCTCAGTACTGCCTTGTACAGAGAGGAAATATCATAAAACATACCATACTGGTCCTGCCTAGATAGCAGTCCAGCCACAAAATGCCAGGCAATTCTTCTCCTAACAACCCCAGATGAATGTTTTACCCTTGTTGGGCCTCATCAGTGAGGTGTAGCTGATCTCTCTAAGAACTATGAGCAAGGGGTCCACTACTGCATTCCGCTATTAATCCCAAGGGTAATTTGCATATGTAAGGTGGAAGTCAGAGACACTCAACTAGGAACGAGCCTGCGATACAAATTGCAGGCTCTATAGGAGTGGTGTGCTATCCAAGGTGCAGTCTCTTTTAGCCCACTAGTACTTTACACAGAGAGGAAATATCCAAAAGCATATCATGCTGGTCCTGCCAAGAAAGCAGTCCAGCAATGAAATCCTTAGGATTAGTAACCCCAAGGGTAAGAGGGGAATCCAGCATTGGACCCCTTGCTCACAGTGCCTAGAGAGATCAGCTGCACCTCACTGACAAGGTTGAAATGTATGTCTGGGCTTGGCTGCTTCTCTTGCTCACAGAGGAATTGCCTGGCATTTTGTGACTGCTGTTTTGGCAGGACCAGTATGATATGCTTTAGGGTATTTTCTCTCTGTAAAAGGCACTAGTGAGCGAAAAGAGACCGTACCCTTGGTAGGACACCACTCTTAGAGGGCCTGCAGATTTGTATTGCAGGCATGTTCCTAGTTTAGTGTCTCTGACTCTTAATTATCAGCAGCAAAACAGGCACAGGAAGAAATGGGTGGCTGTGTGAGAAGGAGAGGTCTGTGCCTACTACTACTGCTGCCACCGTGCCGTCTGAGATACTAAGAAACACTTATTGGACTGGTAACTATACCTTTCCTTATTTTAATTCTGCAAAATTCAGAATCAAATATATATTTCTTCTATATTTGAAGAAACATAATTTTCTCTTATAATTTGTCTTAATCGGACTGGCCACCCAATTGTGCCCAATTATAATAAGCTATATTGGCTATAGTATTCCTGAATTAAGCAGAATTCATTAATTAATTGTTAAATTGTCATATTTTGCCAGATAAATGTAAAATAGTTGATAGCAGTGAGATATCCTTGTTTATAAATTAGTCAATATAATTGTTGATATTTCTAGAATATATTGTGTTTCTAGAAAGGTTATTATAGCTACCATTTGATCTGGGGGAATTCTTTGAATTCATTTATTAACCCTTCAACTGCTATTTGTCTATTTATTTTGAGGTGTTTCTTTGGATTTCTTTGTGTATGTTTTTGGGTTTAAACTTTTGTACAGTGGGAAGTTTATTTAAAACTCTCACTAGACAAAAGAAGACACCATCTTGGGTGTGGCATTCTATCATAGGATTGCTATGGTCATTTTTATGATATATGTTGCATGAAGTTAGTATACTGTCTAGACATATATTATTGGATTGATTCTAAGTATATTCTTGGTATTATCCATTATTGACTATATTAATTGTAATTTATATGTTTTATTAAGAAGGTATGAAATATTTGAAATCGGTAGATAATTAAATTATAGTGATCTAAATATGGGATTTTATTCTAGTTAGTTTCTCTAAATTTTGCTATTGCATATGGTACAAGGAGAATTGTCAGAGGACCTGGCTTGATATTAAAGCTTACTCACCTGACAACCTACCTTAAACCTCTATTAGCATAGTTTATACAGTTTCTGGGGCAGAGGTATTTATATACTGATGCCAACTGTTTTTTAATTAATTATAGGATCAATTATCCTTTTCTATGCTGCTGAGTTCAATTATTGTTCTTCAGTACCTCTGAATATGCCTATGTGTAGTTAACCCTTTAATTGCTGGTAATGCTAATTGTGACAATTGTGGTTTGAGTTACTGTATATGTATTGCAATTGCTGATCACTCATTTATGTCGTTGTTTACACTTTATATATAGTATATTGTACTTAAATAAATTATATATATTTTTGCACAAATATGCGGGATTGATTATTTTAATCAATTTGTTACTGTGAAGTAGCGTGTCAATACCTAGTATAGTGTAAGGTTCTCAAATTTAACTTTATCTATTAATGTGAAGATATCCAATCTAGTAGGTTCTCCTATTAACCCTTTCATATCTGAATATCTTCGACAACTCTGGGTGCAGTACGCAGTCCTAGTGAGCTTTCTGCATATCCTTGTAGGCTCATGAGCCAGGTTGAGCATCTCTGACCTCTAGTTTTGCATATCTTCTCTGTAAATGCATAGACTCTGCCATCCTTGCAATTTCCCTGAGTGTCAGAACAGAAACGTATAAACCACAGCTTCCCCATGAACTTTCTTCCTATCCGCCATTGCCAGGGGACTTTGTAGCTTTATGTAAACTTAAGGGATAGTAATACTTCATTTTAACTTTATTTTATTTTGTAGGCATTAAAAAAACATGAAGAATGATATAAGTCTTATCTCTGAAACCTTTATGGTTTAAGAGATATTCACAAACAAAGTATCCCCCCCTGTTCAACCAGATCAGAAGGGAGATGCCCAGGTAGACTGCAGAGAGGGACAATCTTCAATTAAGATAATGGAAAAAGCTGAAGAACTTGTCAAGGGGGGAAGGGCTTTCATTGTTTTCATACAAAGAAAATTGTCCCCTTCTGTTATCTGTCCTGTCATACAACCAGACTCACATCTGAGAAGAGATGGCTTACACTAGGTAAAAGGGGCGGGGAGGGGAACTTTGCTTGTGAATATCTCATAAACCATAAAGGTTTGAGCGATAAGACTTATATCATTCTTCATGTTTTTTTAATGTCTACAAAATAAAATAAAGTTAAAACGAAGTGTTACTATCCCTTTATGCTGCCTGCTGAAAAGGGGAGTGACCATTCAATCCAGCAGGCATTTCAGGAATTGAGTAATATGGAATTGTAATCTTGCCAGTAATCTCCCATCTTTATGTTTATTATATTGATCTTTCCTTGAACTTTGCATGGATGAACATGGATTACACTCATTGGTTGTTATAAGAGGTTGTTAAAAGAGGACTGTGGTTATTAGAGGATAGGGATAATCTGTGTGAATTGTGCAGGGAGGATATTGTTTAGGCACTCAAGGGGCGAAGACCAGACATGTGAGTTGCAGATTAATATGCTTTCTGTATAAGTAGTAATATGGTTGGATGGAAAGTGTAAGTGATTAACGGAACATAATTGAAAGGGAAAGTAGTCTTAGGTCAGGTAAAGGAGTATTCTGTATGAGTGAAATTTAATTAACTGGGCTAATGTAATGTCCTTGCCATAGCCATACATTTTTTGTTTGAAACTTTATATGATTTTGGTTAGAATTGTATAGAAATAGAAGAAGTCAGAGATGCTCGACTAGGCTCATGAACAAGGGAAGCAGCTAATCCCATACGTACATTTCGGCCTTGTTGGGCCTCATTGGTGAGGTGCAGCTGATCCCTCTAGGCACCTGTGAGCAAGGGGTCCACGTCTGGATTCCCCCATTACCCTTAGGGTGACTAACCACAAGAGCAATTTGTAGAGAAATAGAAGAAGTCAGAGATGCTCAACTAGGCTCATGAGCTTGCACCGGTATGCAAAAGCTCACTGGGACTCTGTCCTCACACCCAGGATGCAATCTCTTTTAGCTCACAAATGCTATACACAGAGAAGAAATATTCTGAAGCATATCATACAGGTCCTACCAAAATGACAGTCCAGCCAAGATATGCCAGACAATTCTTCTCTGAACCAGGGAAGCAGCTAACCCCAGTCGTACGTTTCGGCCTTGTTGGGCCTCGCCGATGAGGTGCAGTTGATCCCTCTAGGCACCTATGAGCAAGGGGTCCACGTCTGGATTCCCCCATTACCATTAGAGTGACTAACCCCAAGAGCATATTGTATAGAAATAGAAGAAGTCAGAGATGATCAGCTGGGCTCATGAGCTTGCAAGGATATGCAAAAGCTCACTGGGACTCTGTCCTTGAGCTCAGGGTGCAATCTCTTTTAGCTCACAAATGCCATTTACAGAGAAAAAATATTCTGAAGCATATCATACAGGTCCTTACAAAATGACAGTCCAGCCACAAAATGCCAGAAAATGCTTTTCTGAACAAGGGAAGCAGCTAACCCCAGATGTACATTTCAGCTTTGCTGGGCCTGATCAGTGAGGTGCAGCTGATCCCTTTAGGCTCCTGTGAGCAAGGGGTCCACATCTGGATTCCCCCATTACCCTTAGGGTGACTAACCCCAAGAGCAATTAGAATTGTATAAAATCTCTGAGTGCCATATCAGTCTTAGGCCTCGATTCAATTCTGTTCGATAAAGAGCCGGTAGAGCTAAATTGTCTACCGACTGACAGAAAAAAATGTCTCAGTCAATATTCAATTGACCTATCAGCTGAACACAATGAGCACAATGTATGTTAATCCACAGAAAAGGTCTTGTGGACAAACTTCCGTTTTGTAAGATAAGTTCCCAAAACTCATGCTAAGTAGCTTGAATAATGGGGACATCAAAGAAAAAAGCTAATGATCGGTGCTCCAATTCAAGCTCCAATTGTTAGCTCAAATTCAGTAACCCTCCCAAACACTAACCCTACACTATCCCTAAAAGTAAAGTGCCACAATAGTAGCCCTAACTCTAGCCTAAACCCCACATCTGTGTTACACTTACCTGTCATCCACTGTCTGTCTTCTTCTTCTTCTTCTATCTTTCTTCTTCTGTTTTCTGTACTACTCTTCTTCTTCTTCTTCTTCTTCTTCTTCTATCAACTCTCTATCCTCTTCTTTCTCTCCATCATCTTCTGACCGTTCCGTCGTTCTTGTAAAATGAATAAAAAAATACATATGAAATGTGTGCCCCAAACATAACTCTGACATCTGTTCATAGTTTAACTGCTTGAGTGCCAGAGGGGTACACAACGCATTGCAGAGCAATGCTTTTCGTACCTCTCTGTCATTCAATGGGCTAAGCATTGCACCGATGTCAGAGTCAGAAATGAAGAGAATGCCAAAAGAATAAAATCATTGCCCAAACCTCCACTGATAAGTAAAATATTTGCTCAAAAACAAAAGTGAACTTTAGTGCCAGAAAATTATGGAAATCTAAACTACACATGATTGCAGCCAAACACAACCCTCTCTGTTGAGGATGTGGGAATGGAAACTGGAACATTATCGCACATGGTACTGTCCTCTAATCACACCATTATGGACTAAATGTTTATCAATTATAGATCATTTATTGAACTTTCAATTGTCTAGAGACCCTTGGCAAATTCTCTTATACAGAGACATACCACACACATCCCAAATTAAAAAAATATTTCTATATACCATTCTGAATGCGGCTAAAGCTTTAATTCCTCTTCATTGGTCCTCTTCAGAAACTCCTTCTATCAGGGCATGGGTGTCCAAAGAGGAGGAACAGGTTCTTTTTTATGAGAGTATCATGGATACAAAAAGGCAAAGATCTAACAGAAATTCTCCTTCTACTAGACAGCTGACATGCTTTATGCCATCCATACTTGCAATCTACACCTCACTCCAGCCTATCTAGAGAGAAATAATGGACTTTGTCAGCTCTACAACTGATACTCCATCATTCACCCTTTACTCATCCCTCGCCTACTCCACCCCCCCTTTTCTACACACTTTCTCTACTCTATCCTTTCTGTCTATACTGTTTCTTAGACTGATACAAGCAATGGTGAATAGGATTGATACGCCTGATAATATGGACACTATACACAAATTTGCACGAATGTACTCATTCGTAACTGGCTATACTACTATTACATTTCTCTGTTCTGTATTATCTCCTCAAACTGTATAATGGATAATATATTGTATTGTATTATACTGTACGATATTGGGTCATCTGACTACTAAAAATGCAATAAAAATTTTATACATAGAAAAATTATGGAAATCAACATGCCCTCTTTGTCTATCAGTGGTGGCAGCAGAGAAAGGAAAAGTAAGCAGACCCCCCAAGTAGTACCTCACGGGCCGATGCCCGTTCCAGTGTGAGGGAATTTTGAACAGAGACTTTTTATATGGACAGCCTCTTCAAAATGACTCACAGCTATTGGCTAGGATGTGTGCTTACGCACCTCCCAGCCAATCAGCTTTGAGCGGGGGATTGAAAGAACATGCTTGAAGTTGATTGGCTGGGAGGTGCATAAGCACTCATCCAGGCCAATAGCTGTGAGCCATTTTGAACAGATATAAAAAGACAATATCTGTTCAAAATCCCCTTACACTGGAACAGGCATTGGCCTGTAAGGTACTAAGGGGGGGGGGGGGCTTATTTCTCCTTTCTCTGCCACCACGACCACTTCTGCTATCAGTGGCTGAAAAGACAAAGAGGGCATGTTGATTTCCATAATTTTTTGCCACTAAAGTTCACTTTTGTTTTGGAGAAAATATTTTACTTATCAGCAGAGACCTGGGCAATAATTTTATTCTTTTGCCATTCTCTACATTTCTAACTCTGACATCTGTGCAATGCTTAACCCTCTGAGTGCCAGAGAGGTACGCATTTCATTGTTCTGCAATGAATTGTGAACCCCTCTGGCACTCAAGGTATAGGGTTTAACTATGCACAGATGTCAGAGTCATGTTTGTGGCACACATTTAATATGTATTTTTTTTTATTTATTCTACAGAAATAACAGAACGAACAGAAGACGACGGAACAGAAGAAGATGGAGAGAAAGAAGAGAGGCGAAGAAAGAGAGAAGATAGAAGAAGAAGACAGACAGTAGCTGATCAGGGTGCTGAAATCTCTGCTGGACATCAATATTACTGGTAAGTGTTTCTTGTCAATGGCTGTTTTGTACATTAGTCTGATTAACTTTCTGAGTGCCAGTGTGGTTATTATAGCCAACTGGCACTCATAGGGTTAATTCTACTAACAGCGGACACATTTTGTGTATGCTTTGGATGTATTGATATGGGGATTAGGGTCCCATATCAATACATCCACTGGGGATTTAGTTTTTTTTTTACTATTTTTTTTACTTTCAATTGATGCGTCAGCTGGTTTTAGATCCGTTAAGGGACTCTGTGACAAAAAAAACTGGGTGCAGATTTTCCCACGATAAAGTGGGTCCTTTAACGGATCTTAGGGCTAAAGCATTCAATTGAATTGCATCTTTCTGGGCGAAAACGCTGCTACATTTATCGCCCAACATGTTTTTTTTATGGTAGTTTTTCATAGCACAGGTAATTGAATAGCTTACTGTATTTGAAAAAATGCCATCAACTGTTGTTTTAGCCTTGGAACCAATTGAATCGAGGCCCTAGTCTTGTGCTTGTAACACTAGTCTCCTGCAGCCTGCAAATAATAAACCTTTGCATCTTTAACCAGTACAGACCTGAGAGGACATTTAGCTCATTAATATTTCCACAACAGACTGTTATTGATAGTATGTACCCCTCCCCTAAAAATTATTAAATATTAATGAATAAATACCTATATAAAATAAAATAATTGAACATTAAGAAAATGTAATGTGCATGTTTTACTTCTTAACCCTTTAATTGCCAAAATAAATGGAAAACCTACACATAAAGCAGGCATATCAAACATAAATACAGTTGAGGGCTAAAACTCAACGTTCCCCATTATGGAGGACCACAACATTGGATTCTAGAGTCTGCATATTTGTGTGTTTATATATAAACTAGTGTAAAAGCCCATGTACACGGGGTAAGGTCTGGGTGATGTTAACCCTTTGAGTGCCAGAGGGGTTTGCAATGCGTTGCGTACCCCTCTGGCACTCAAAGGGTTAAGAGGCTGGTCCTGCTCCGCGTCCTGCCGCAGATGCAGTCATGCACTGTAGAGACTGCCCGAAAGCACAGAATGCTCCCAGCACAGAACTCCCAGCATTCTGTGCATTTGGGCAGTCTCTACTGTGCATGACGGCTTCTGACAAACATCCTAGTGAATTACTATATAAGATATATATATATATATATATATATATATACACACACAGAAAGAGAGAGAGAGTGAGATTGAAGAATCAGCACTGTCTGGACTTTGTAACCACTTATGGACCCATAACGTGCCAGGACCGTCATGGGTAAACTTGCCACAAGGACCCATGATGGCCCTGGCATATCATGGCAAAAAGACTTACATGCTGTGTTTTATTTAACCCTTTGAGTGCCAGAGGGGTACGCAAAGCATTGCTTTGCAATGTGTTGCGTACCCCTCTGGCACTCAAAGGGTTAACAACTACACTATTAAAGCTTGTGTAACAAGTATTACTATCCCTTTAAAGGAACATTTTGGCTTATAATTAATATGCTTTACATCGCATTTACATGCTTTAAATTTGAGGTTCTTGGGCACATAAACTCTAAAAATATATTATAAATGTTTTTCCTATTCATCTGGACAACCTGTGTATGACTATTTGAAACATCTTTGTTTGCAGAAGTAATAAGGACAATGTATTGCGCGACTAAGGTAAACAAATTAATAAGAGTTAATCCTTTCAATAAAATGTAGTGGGTTGGTTCTTATCTCAAAACAATTATCACAGTTTATGATTTCATCATTTTAACAGCCCTAATAGAAATTGAAAATCTTCACCTTTTACTTTGAAAGATATTACATTTTTATCACCCAGAAAAAAAAAATTATAAAATGATGTCTATGAGTACATAATATTTTATTGGATTTGAGCCAGGAATATCTCAATGGCACTGAAACAGTTAAGGCATTTTGTATCCCATTGTAAACTGATAGGTCTTCCCCTTGTGGCCAGTAGTGGAATTCATCTTTTTTACTTCCTTAGTTGACTGGAAGTCCCCGTTGGAAATTCCCTGTTATGTTTAATTGTAGACGCGGGGAGGAACCAATTGCATTTCATGACACTTCCCCCAAATCGAAAAAAAACAAAAGAGCTTTGTAAGCTTCATGTGAATTCGGGTATCACCAATCATCCTCTCCAGCGATATTATTATTATGGCTAATGGATCCCGTTGCACAGACTGCTGTTAAACAACACATTGCAGAGAAATAAAGCAACCACAGCTTTGCCGTTAAGTAACCTAGAAATAAACACGCAGCTTCATATTTTCCTAAAGGTAAGAGAAAACTTAATTTTCTGTGTGCATAACTGTCATATCATCACCTTGAATCTGTGCGACTGGGGCGCCGCAGCACATTTCATACAGTCGCGAGACAATCCAGATGATTGTTGAGCGCTACAAGATAATTAGTGCAAATCGAATTTGAATTTTAATTCCTGGAAAATATGCGTATTTTCAGTGCCAGAGGGATATCCAACCCATAGCAAAGCAGTGGCACTCGTAATATTATCCTCCTATATCATAAAGCCCTAGAATGCGTCGCTCACCGTGTTCGTAACCACGCATGCGCAGCTGGAAGGAACTGTCACCCAGCGCCTCCGCTTTTGCCCCAGAGACGGTAATTCAGACAGGCTGTCAGCCTTTTGGAGCTTCCCGCTCCGGATCATTCCGTGTATACTGGCTTTGTAACTAGTATATAGTCTGCACTATATGTCTAACAAGGTTTTTTCTGTGCAGCTTACTGTGTGTTAGTGAGATCTTTTACTTTAACTCTCCCTAAAGGGCTGTTTTTTTTGCTGGTATGTCCTGTACATCTGTGCTCTGTTCGTCCATATGCTAGGGCTCAGAAACTCGAGGTCACCCAGCTGCTGAATGACTATAACTCACAGCATATGTTGTCTGCAATAGGATGATGGGAAATACAGTCCATCAACTGCTGGAGGGCCTCAGCTCTGTGTATATTTTAATCACATGATGTACCCACTACTAACTAAAGAGAATTGTCAGCATTGCATTGCCAGCAGTAAAACATACACACACATATTCAAGCAATTTCTCCCATTATTATTTATTTGTAAACAACTACAGTTATTGTTAACCCTTTGAGATATCAGAAAGGTACTTGGGATCCCTCTGTGGGGTCGAATATCTGCCATATCTTTGTAATTATGAGGCCGGTATTTTTTGTGTCTCAAGTCATTATTACAAATTCATAGTATGAAAGGAGTGCAATTATGCTTCGTAGTGAAGTCATATATGAAGTAGCTGTGGATTTTCCCCACGTTCACCTCCACTTTCCTGCCATTACTCATTTAATTTCCTTTTATGTAGGAAAATTAAAAAAAAAACATTTCTTAGCATCTTGGATGCTAGAGAGGCCTAGAACGCATTGTTAATGCATTGGAGGGCTCTGTCATTCAATGGGTAAACCATAAGCTTCCCCTTGTATATGTTGTTAGGCTGTTATTTACATTGCCTCCCAGCCTATGGTGCATGTATAGTTGTAGCTCCTGTCATAGTTCTGCAGATGTATGAACCTCATTCCCTCTTGGTTTGTCTGTTACAGTAATTGTTACTTGTCTTCCTTTGGATGCAATGCATTGAATACCTCTTTGGCACTTAGATGGTTAACAGAACTATTAACCATCTTATGTTATTGCAACATCTTCCAACAAAGTTTGTAGACTGTCATCCATGTAAAGTAGACCTTATTGATTAAAACTATATCATGAATAGATGTTTAACACTTATTGTCATATTCTGACAGGGCTTGCAATGCAGCCTTGACTTCATTGGTAGGTCTATTCCCAGGGTTGATGCTTGCCCCTTAATTATTTGAGCTAAACAATATGTGCTTATAGAGGAGCTGAATAGTTTCCAAAGTAGTTCAGTGGTTGAATCACGCGTTTACTGTCTGGTATCTACTCTCATATCCTGATATGATAGTACAGAACAGGTGGAGGCAGGAAACCATCAAGTGGGTTAAAAACCCCATTTAAATCAATGGTAATTTTTTATTTGTTTGCTTGAAGTTCTTTACCTCAGAATTGATCTAATTATTATTTGTACATACAGCCCAAAAACATTCTAGTTCCACCAAAAGCCAGATGTAGCAATGGATTGCACCAGATCTCATCTCTAATGATAATATCTGTATATCTTTGCATATTGACACTTACTTTAGCTGCACAATGCAAACAGAGAGTTACCACCTGCCATTATTTTAACTGGTTTACTTACTGGTTAAGAACAAAATTGTCTGCAGTTATTATGTCTTATCAGGCACCGTGCCCTGTGATTGGAGGAAAGCAGATGTAGTATCATTGTTAAAAAAGGGGGGAAAAGATCTGAAATAGGAAATTATACATGTGTGAGTTTGACTTGAATAATGGGTAAGATACTAGACGGATTACTAATTGATAGTATTCAGGACAGTGTGACAACCAACAACTAAATTAGTAGGAATCAGCATGTTTTATGAGGAACAGATTATGTTGCACTAATTTACTTGAATTCTACGAAAGGATAAGTATTAACCCTGGCAAGATTATTACTGTTAATATGGTAAACTTTGATTTTACAAAAACTTTTTTATACTGTCTCTCACAACAGGTTACTGCATACATTAAAAGGTGATATCTGTGCATGGTTGGAGAACTGGTTAAATGATAGATGGCAAAGAGTTGTTGTACTTTTCCACTTTGGTCTCAAGTTGTAAGTGGAGTGCCTCAAAGTTCAGTCCTGGGCCCAATGCATTTTAATTTGTTTATTAATGATCTCAAAGTGGGCACTGAAAGTTTCATCTAAATTTTTGCCGATGATACAAAACTACAAGGAAATACATACAGAGAAGGATATTTTTCACTACAGAAAGGTTTATATAAACTGAATGAACAGGCAGAAAAGTGGCAGATGACATTTAATGTACATAAATGTAAGGTTATACATTTTGGTTATAGAAACAAGAATGCTACCTATACATTAAATGGGAAACTACTTGGGGAATCCTTGTTAATAAAAGATTTAGGAGTATTGATAGACAATAGACTTTGCAGGGGTGTGTAGCGTCATTCAGATACTGCAAGAGCAAATAAGGAACTATCCTGTTATATAAAAGGCCAGATGTATGTTTGTCAGATGCAGTCATGCTCAGTAGAGACTGCACAAACAGACAATATGCGCCATAGTCCCAACCACTCTCCCAGCCCTGCAAGCCCGGTGTCCGCCCCGATGTGTGAGGGAACCCTGGCCCCAGTTGAGCGGTGTCTAGCTGAGCCCGGAGGTGTGAGGTGCGTTCATGAACCCCCTGCTCTGGGTCAAGGAGCACTCCCACACGCACACCCTCTCCTGGTACCTCACGCAATGCTGTTACTGATGTCACAGGGACTGGCGGGTACACGGCTATCTTAACACTTTAAGCACCAGAGGGGTACGCACCGCATTGCTCTGCAATGCATTGCGTACCCCTCTGGAGCTCAAAGGATTAACCCATTCAGTGCCATTCACTTTGGCCCGTGTACACGGGCTTTTGCACTAGTCATGTATAAAAAGATATATATATATATGTGCATGGGATGGAAGTATTCTCCTATCTCCTTACAAATCTTTAATAGGTCTCATCTAGAATATGGAGTATGCTTTTTGGGCACTGCATCTTAAAAAAAGACATTATTGAACTTGAAAAAGTGTAGAGACTTGCAACAAACCGGGATGTAATGCCCACAGAGGTGACCGTGACATCTGTTAGCAGAACATCGAACTGCTCACCGAATGTGGCAGTCTTATGCACTCTGCCTGCTTCATATTGTAAAAAGAAAATTGTAAGCAACTGTCATGTCCACTTCCATAAATATGACCTCAAAGACAGATCCAAGATGTTCTCTTTTGAACCAGTTAGCAAAAGCAAAATTCATTGAGACCATTATGATATTCAGGTCACACGCAATATGGAATGTATGGTTATCATTAGGTGTTTGTTTTTCTTAACAATACCATTTATCCTATTGCTGTCTATATTTTGCTATTAATTTTGAGTACACTCTTTCTGGTCTGTTAGGAAAATACCAGCTAGTTCATATATGTTGTTGCATCTTATTTTAGGAAAAAAATGTTTTTGACATATATGGGATAAAATACTATTTTTCAGGGTGGACTTACTCTGATGATTTAACTTGCCACCTCTGTCCTGCATTCCTTCTCTGAACCCATCTTTGATAGAAATGTGAATGCATGCCAGCTCACATCTGCACCAGCCGTATATCATTGGCTGGTATCCTTTTAAAAGGTTGCATTTTTAATATCGTGCGGCTGCACAATGTAATCATCATGTAGCTTGGATGAAAAGAGCAACATGAGATTCTCGCCCTGCGTTTAAGAGTGAGATTCTCATGTCGCCTCCTTAAATGCCACCGCATACCTGAATCTGGATCCAGTCTGGTGAGGTAATATGCTTCTTTGGATGCTGGTTCTCCATCTGTGCCAGACATGTTTTATGACAACTCATAGAAGCATTACAAGGGACTTTTAGATATAACGGACTGCCTGTGATCTCCTGATGCGCAATTTAATTTTTTTGTGTGGCACTCAAAGGGTTAAGCAACATATGGAACAAAGGACTAAAATCCTAGGTATGTTTGTTCCATATGTAGCTTAATCCTTTGAGTGCCAGAGAGGTATGCAACACATTGCAAAGCAATGTGTCGCGTACCCCTCTGGCACTCAAAGGATTAACCTTTTGAGTGCTGCACAAAAAAATAAATTGACCATCGGGAGATCACAGGCAGTCCATTAGCCATCTTAAAGTCCCATGTAATTCTTCTATGAGTTGTCATAAAACACATCTGGCACAGATGGAGAACCAGCATCCAAAGAAGCATATTACCTCACCAGACTGGATCCAGATTCAGGTACGGGGCAAGATTTATGGAGGCAACATAAGAATCTCGTGCTTATATGCATGGCCAGATTTTCATGTTTCCCTTTTCATCCAGGAGACATGATGACTGCGGTGTGCAGCAGCACAATATTTCAAATGCAACCTTTTGAAACTGAACCTCACTGACTGAAGCCCACATTGGTTGACCAGTCATTGGAGACTGAGATGAATATCACAACCTCTAGTGTAGACAGTGTGAACAGTCTTCACTGTGGCTCACTGTCCACTGAGCAGATTGGCTGTGGTGAACTTCCTTGTACTTAGAGTATAAAAGCATGGAAGCTGCAACAAGTGGTGTTGACAAATAGTAAAAATTACCATTACAAACAGACTGATCATGAACACCTTGTTCTAACAACTGACTTATATTGCCAATGTGAACAGATCCTTAAAGGGATAGTAATACTTCATTTTAACTTTATTTTATTTTGTAGGCATTAAAAAAACATGAAGAATGATATAAGTCTTATCTCTGAAACCTTTATGGTTTAAGAGATATTCACAAACAAAGTATCCCCCCCCCTGTTCAACCAGATCAGAAGGGAGATGCCCAGGTAGACTGCAGAGAGGGACAATCTTCAATTAAGATAATGGAAAAAGCTGAAAAACTTGTCAAGGGGGGAAGGGCTTTCATTGTTTTCATACAAAGAAAATTGTCCCCTTCTGTTATCTGTCTGGTCTTACAACCAGACTCACATCTGAGAAGAGATGGCTTACACTAGGAAAAAGGGGCGGGGAGGGGAACTTGTGCTTGTGAATATCTCATAAACCATAAAGGTTTGAGAGATAAGACTTATATCATTCTTCATGTTTTTTTAATGCCTACAAAATAAAATAAAGTTAAAACGAAGTATTACTATTCCTTTAACCTTTAGAATGAAAGAGGGGTGAGGACAGCATTGCAGCATTGTTGCATTTTCCCTTTTCGGTTATATTATGTTTTCTGTGCCCAAACTATGGAAAGGTGCAATGCCTTTACACTGGTAACCAAATATTTAATATAAATTCCAGAATGGGCTACTGACTCATCAGACATTTCCATGGAAATATGTACATGTATGTAACGTGCAAATTCACCTATGCTGTCTTTCATCTGGTTTCAGTTTTCGTTTGCTCTGGATTATTTTGTCAGAAAAGATAATTCCACTACAGAGTGCAGACAAAACTGTTCTTCCCTCCCACAGCTAACTGCCACAACAGAAGAATAAAAGTGTAGAACTAATGCTATTTTCCATCATATGGGAAGTGAAAGCAATCAGTTCTTTAACCCCTTGGTTGCTAGATATTTTTCCAAAGCACTACTTTGCAGCCTGTTGTGGTCACATAATTCAGCCTTGTGTCCATTTCACAAAACACTTCTCCATATGAGAGAAATCTAATGTTATTAATTCACAAACTTGCTTATGCACTGCTGCTGCTCATTAATCTTTTATTAACAAAACTGAGACTAGGAAAAGTTACGTGGATATCAGCAAGCAGAATTGTCATTTGGGATTTCGTATGGATGTATGTGTACATTACACAAAAAATGCTTTCTGTGAACTGGTTGAATGGTTAGCTTAAAGGGATAGTAATACTTAAAATGCAAAAAAATATATGTTGTAGGGTTTATCCCCCTGAGTAAAACAAGAGTACTCCCACTGCTGAAAGGTGTTTCATTCAAAAGTGATTAATTTTCAAAGTTGAATTTTTTAGGTGCAATATCACAGTGGCCTGAAATTGTACAGTGGCGCTGTTGCTACACGATCCTATGGACAACTCTGGTCAGTTGACCATAAATCTCCATAGGATGGTGTAGCAACAGCGCCACTGTACAGTTTCAGGCCACTGTGATATTGCACCTAAAAAATTCAACTTTGAAAATTAATAACTTTTGAATGAAACACCTCTCAGCAGTGGGGGTACTCTTGTTTTACTCAGGGGGATAAACCCTACAACATATTTTTTTTTACATTTTAAGTATTACTATCCCTTTAAGCAGTCTGCCCAGAGTATCACTCTGACAGAGACATTTGTCTCTGTGGTAGTTATTTTAATGGGATAGTAATATTTCACAAAAACAGCAGCTCCAATTAATCTTCATAGTATTTGGGCCATGGAGAGTGTTATTTCAATACTGTCAGAGTTGTAGTTCAAGAGTAATTGAACGATAAAGTTTCTCCCTCCCGTCCCTTTTATCTAGTGTAAGCCACCTCCCCTCAGATGTGGAATCTGGTCCACAGACCAGACAGCTCACAGCAAGGGACAATTTTCTTACTGTGAGAACAATGAAAACCCTGCTCCCTTTGACAGGTTTTTCCCTTATGCTAATTGAACATTGTCCCTCTCTGCAAGCTATCTGGACACCACCTTGCTGCTGTGAGGTGAGCAGTGTTACATCAGTAAAAAGGGCGGGAGGGGGATACTTTATCATTAAATTACTCTTGAACTACAACTTTGACAATACTGAAATAACACTCTCCATGGTCCAAATACTATGAAGATTAATTGGAGCTGCTTTTTTTGTGAAACATTACTATCCCTTTAATGAATCATGAGCACTAACCTATCAATGCACAGGTCAAAACCACTCACATAACTATACATATATGTCTGATAGAAAGTGGGGTATCTTGCCATGGCAATAGCTCAATCACATCAGCCAGCCCCCTTGCTGGGATAAAAAGCCATTGTTAAGAAGAAGAGAGGAAATACTCTGGGTGGGTATTAGAGTGTGACTGGTAGTCACACTCTGTAATTATTCACAGTGCATTGCAGTAAAAAACATTACTCTTTACTATCTCTTTAAGACGTTGGCCTTATTTTTTTGTATGGCTCAAAATATGTTGACATTAAATTATAGAGCTCTGAGGGCTTTTCCACTTGTGTGATGGAAATGTAGCAGAAGACCACTACATTTCTATCACCTATGTTGTCATTGGAGATTGTAATAAGAGTTGTAACCTCCAATGTTTCATCCGTGAAATATCTGCCACAGCCACATAGGTCACTATTTGGATCAGCCATACTACAACTTTAATGTGTTTCTGCATGAATGCCATACACTTGCAGCATACTGGACTTTGGCGTGCGAATTAGGCTATATTCTCCATTGTCAAAGATCCATAGCTTCCACACAGGCTGGCTGTGTTGGTATCACCCATGTAAAGGGCCTTACTGAATATTTATTTATTATTTTTTTACATCAAAAAAATATTGTTCTAAATTTAACAATTTAAAAATGTTTCTTGTCTGATTTTTTTTTCCCTCTCCTTCATGGGTGTGAAAACAATCCCTTCAAGATTATAGTGTACAGCTCACCCAAAAATTACTTGACAGTGGTTTACAGAGTAAAAACATTTTCTGAATATTGTGTAGGCTAAATTGTAAGCAAATGTGTGCTTGTTCAAACTCTTGATATCGCAAACCAGAGCCATGTACAATATAAATTAAAAAAAAAAAAAACCCCTACACAATGGTGGAAGTTGCCCAGGCAACCTCACAAGTGTCTGTTCTACCCATATTTGTCAGGCACGTTACATTATGTGCATACTGTGCTAGTCTAAGGCAGTGGCATTGAGCTTCTTACATGTACTATTGCATCAAATATGGCTAGCAATCATGCATGTGTAAAACTTTTTCACGTTAGTTTTTGGCACCTGGTTTTGTAAAAGGTGAGGTAACTCCGCTTCATAATAAACCCAACTTACACTTTCCAATAGGCAGAAACTCCTAATGACATCTACAAATTTTTCCATGTGCCTTTGTTGGAGAGATAACTTTCAGTCAGGCCTGTATGTTATATCATTGTAGGCAGACATGAATGTTGCTGGCAGTTTTCTAAAGTGACGCAGGCAGAGAGCATGAGCGTACTCAAGTCTATAAAGAATAGAGGGGGAGAGCAGCACACGGTGAAGCAATGCTTACACGCCTCTCTGGCCCTTAAAGGTCTACGATGACCATGTGCAGGGGGAGGGGTTTGTGTCCTGTGGTCCTGTTAGCAACTGTCGTGCCCCCTTCCATGGACATCCAGGACTGATTGAAGGGCCATTGGGATTTTCTAGCAGTAGTAATGTAAGTGTGGAAGGTGTTATTATTAGGATTTGTTACTTCTCATTTGAAGCTGTCAAATTTGTTAAATGTGTCAGTTGTATAAAAACTGTACAATTAATGTATATAGAAAACAAATGGAGTAATTTTTGTTAACTTTTGATGAAGGGGATATAGAAAATAAACTTTGTCCTCATTTTTAGGCTTTACAATGACCATAGTACATCCTTCATAGTACATCAGCCTCAGTAATTGTCCCACAGGAAAATGCGGAATTCACCCTTTTAAGTTCTTTGCCAGTAAAGCATGAAAGAGAAAGTACAGTGTACATTCCCACAACTAGAATTATCTTGGTTTGGTGTAATGTATGACTTGGCACCATAACAAATTACTCTCTATACACACCCAACCCCCACTTTATATCTATAATATTGTCTGGGTTTTTTGGTTGTGTGCAATGCGTTTTGTACCCCTCTGGCACTCAAAAGGTTAACACAAAAAAACCCAGACAATATTATTTTTTTATGTATATATATATATATATATATATATAATATAATATAGTGGCCAGTATAGAGAGTCATTTGTTATGGTGCCAAGATAATTCTAGTTGTGGGAATGTACACTGTACTTTCTCTTTCATGCTTTACTGGCAAAGAACTTAAAGCAGAACTACCATGTCACAAAATGTTTAGCTTAACTAAGTCCCCTTCTGGCGACAAGGTGCTTAGTAGCGCTAGTCGCCAGAATTATTACCTGATTTAATAGATATATGCTTTATTCCCCAGCTGTCAGTAGCATGGAGCACGGACATCTTGCCAGAATGATGTCCGCGTGCCTGCGCTGTCAGTCCTAGCCAGAGCCGAATGGCTCCTATCAACGCCTCCTAGACCCGCCTGGGATTGACAGCGCAGGTGCGTGGGCGTCATTCTGGCAAGGTGTCCGTGCTCCGTGCTACTGACAGCTGGGGAATAAAGCATATATCTATTAAATCAGTTAATAATTATGGCAACTAGCGCTACTAAGCATCTAGTCGCCAGAAGGGGACATAGTTAAGCTAAACATTTTGTGACATGGTAGTTCTGCCTTAAAAGGGTAAATTCTGCATTTTCCTGTGGGACAATTACTGAGGCTGATGTACTATGAAGGACTGGATTCATTCTGGGGCAAACCAGCTGTACCGTAGGGGGCAAATAAAACTACACACTCATTTTTAATTGGGGCTTTAACCCCTTAATTGCTAGAGAGGACTCCAAAGAATTGCATCAAAAGCATTGGAGACCTTTCTACCATTCCTGGGTTTTTAAGTAGTGGGAAATTTGGGACTGTTTGTTTGTCCCCTATATGGAAGTTGGTTCGCTTCACGATTAATTCAATTTCTTAGTATACCAGACTCACTCTAGACTGTATGAGGAAGATTTGTAAAAGACATTCTTAGTACTTTTTAACCCTTTGGCATCTGTGGTCCTGGGAAGTAACCTTCCCTTAAGGACCACTTTGAAGATTCCTACGTGCCGGCACATGTGACCTGTGATGGGTACCGGCACGCAGCACTGGGGACTGAGAGAGACCGCTCCAGTCTTGGAGTGGTCAATCTCACTCCCCGTTTTTACTTACACATGCTCCCGGAGGAGCCCTGTAAGTAAAATGTACGTGACATGCTATGACCGTCACCAGTCCTTAAAGCAAAAACCGCGTGACGGTCATAGCACGGCACGCGGTCGTTAAGGGGTTAAGGAACAGTCCATAAGTCCTCAGAACTGGAGATAACGTGAGGGTCGTTTTATAAATTATTTAAGGCTTTTTTATAAATATGGTCTGATATTAATGCCTGAATGCTTAAGGACCGCATATACATGGCGTTAAGAATCTGGTGACAATTTCATTGCAAAATTGTCACAAATAGCAACATTTCTTTATAAATTCACTGCACAACTTTTTACAAACTGGTTACTCCGTTTTTTAAAAAATGTACTACATGGCGTACAGCCCTCCAAAACTGGCATTCTTAGTTTTATAACTATAGAAGATGCTGTTACAGCCATTTTAAAGCTTCTTAACTCCATGTTTATAAACCTCCCTCTATGTTAGGGCTAAGACAGGAAGTTTGTACATGGCATGCCTTAATTAGCATAATCTATAACTCTAAATAACTCACTACTTTTCTAAATAAAAAAAAAAAAAGCTAGTGCAAAATATAGGTGGTTTTGAAAGCTCTTTCAAAATTGCCAGTTGTTTTTAGGTGATGGGGTGTCTTGAAAGTTTTAGTAAAGTCTTAAACACTAAATAGTTAACTTGGGGAAACTGTGTAACTGCCAGTGTGTAATCTATTAAAATGGTAGTTGTAAAATGAAATATATGAGAAGCTAGTTGGCTTCTTTTTGAATGGAACGTGCAAATTGTACAGTACTTCCCCATATATGTACTTCTTATCTTAAATACTTAAATTACATCAGAACCAATGACTAATTCTTGTCTTTTTTTTTTTTAATTTGTGAAATGTTGGAAACTTGAACTAGCTGTTTTGTAATTGTAGGGGATTTCTTAGCATTGTTTTGTGTAAGTAGCAAAATATTTTACAACCTCCGGGTACAAGATCAATGTACAAATGACAGCTGACTTTTCATTCTTATGCTCTTTCACAGCATGATGGCAAGCCAACAAGTTCTTCCGCAGGATCTCTATATGATCAACATGCTGAAGGCTGTGAAAATCAGGGAGAGGACCCCACGGGATATTGTCAGACCCAGCAACGGAATCATCCACCATTTTAAAACCATGCACCGGCACACTATTGAAATGTTCATGATCTGCCAATTTTGCGTACAATTCCGGGAGATATTGCAGAAGTCTCTAATTGATAGAGCCATGCAAGTTGCATTGGAATGTCAAAAGAAACTAAATTTTTGCAGAGAAGTAAAGAAATTGGTTCCCCTAAAGACAAACGGTTAGTGGAATTATATGTATGAATCCCTTTTAGTCCCTGTAATAAAAGTAATCACATTCTTTTGTTTCTGGCAATATCTGTGCCAGCAACATACAGACTGTGGCCCTCCAGCTGCTTTTGAACTTCAAATCCTTTCATCGTCAGTTAGCCATTAGCTGAAGGGACTTTTAGTCCAACATCTGAAGAGCCCCAGGTTACACTTTATTGGTCTATATGCAATATAACCACACGTGACTTGTGCATCTGTAATTATCAGTTTCTTATTAACCCTTTAGGTTCTGGGATGTAATCCGTTGGATACCTCTGGTACTCAGTGTGTTGATGTTTCCTCCCAAACTGATATATTAGACTAATTTCTGTTCTGTGTAATTTGTTTTCATTTAACACACTGAGGGCCAGCGGTATGAGCTGTGCATTTCAAAGAAATTTGTTGCTCACCAACAGGCATTCAAATGTGAAGTATTTAGGAATCTAAATTCTGGAGCATACCAGCTGCCCCATAGGGGACAAGTTGCATTCCTGATGAATTAAATGGTACTTTTAACTCTTTGAGTGCCAGAGGCGTAAGGAACACATTGCAAAGCAATGCGTTCCGTTCCTCTCTGGCACTCAAAGGGTTAACTCCTTGATCATTAGAGACATTTCATTTGTTTTGCTTCATTAAACTGGGTAATAATAACATATATACCACATAACATACTTGAAAACGAGTTAACCTCAATTTATCCTTCCTGGTAAAATGCTTTGATGATGTTATTTTAAAGACCTCTCAGATATTGATGTGGTTAACCCCTTAACGACCGGCCACGCGGACAGCAGTTAAGGACCACGGAACTTTTTTTTTTTTTTTGTTCCTAAATCGATTTGGGGTCCCCACGTCCTTAACGCACGTTTTACCCATGACAGTCTTGGCATGTCATTGGTCCTTAACCCCTTAACGACCACTGACGTGCCAGGACCGTCACGGCGGTCCGGTACTTAAGGACCAGTGATGGTCCTGGCACGTCATTGAGTTCAGGGCTCCCGGCGTGACTGCATGCTGCTCCGGAAGCCCTGAACCGGGGAAAAAAAAATCCCTGTGGTCCTCAAGTGGCGGCCGCGCATGTGCTCGCCGGTCCTTAAGGGGTTAAATGCTGACAATCAAAACATTGGGAATATGGATCGTGTTTATTAGTCCCCTATGAGGCAGGTGGTTTGCTCCAGAATTGCTACTCAGTAGCTGCCTGAATTTGACCCAAACTGTAGCTGACAATGAGCAAACTTTAAAACAGAATATTTCACTGTTCGGAAACAAACTTTCATTATTAAACTATCAGAATATTTAGAAGCTGAAGTCTAAAAATACAGTTTATTGAAATACTTGATAATTATTTTTTATGGTTTAATTGTCAGTGGTAGATGATGAAGATCTAGACTAGATGGATAGTCTACGGTGCTTCAGCTCTTGTTAGACTAAAACTCCAATCGTCTTTGGAGGATGGCTGGAGTTGTAGACCAACAGCAGCTTTAGCACCACAGGTTGCCCACATTGATGAGAAGAGCCTGACTTGGCTTATGTGAATGTAGTTTGCTGGGCCCTGAATTAACAGTCAGTGAGTTATTAGGGCAAAACGTTGTTGTTTTGGTAGAGGAGCTGTCAGTTTGTAACAAAAGTGATTTTGAAAGCACTTTTAAAGTCATATGTGTAATATATATGCTATCCAAATGTAACATAAGCATGTCAGGAATCCTGACGAAGGCTGCTAAACAGGCACCAATACTGTTGATTTAATAAAAGATACTTTATTTATTTTGAAAGATTTGTGAAGTCCTTTGTGTGCTTAAGTTACATTTGGATGTTACATTTTGCCTTTGCACTGGCACCCTCAAGTACGGATGTGAGTGCTTCCATTTGAAACATATATAGTCTTTTTTATTTCAAATAATAGAAGTATTTATTTGAGACATTTATCTTTGTGTATGCAAATTGGCAACAACTGCCCGTCAGGGAGAAGCAGTTGTAATGGGGAGCAGTATGAATGTTGGCATCTGGCTTAAATGTCGGCCAGTTCTGTCTAATGTGCATAAGCAAACATATTAATAAAGCAAAATATTTCATACTATTGTTTCCAATAAATAATGGCAAATTTGAGTATAGGTGATTGTTCCACTTTTAACTCCTTAACCCTTTGAGTGCTGGAGGGGTGCGCGGCATGTGTTGCGTACCCCACTGGCATTCAGTGGGTTGAGGACAAGAGAAGTGCACTAGACATTGTGAACCTATTTTGGTGCACAAGCCTCTAGTCCTTAACTCTTTGTGTGCCAGAGCAGTATCCAGCCCCTCTCACACTCAAAGGGTTAAGAGACTAAAATCTAACATGTTCTATGTAATTGGAAACTTAGATATAATTCCATGTGTTTTCATTTACAACTAGTGTAAAAGCCGATGTACACGGGCCAAGGTCCGGGTAATGTTAACCCTTTGAGTGTCAGAGGGGTATGCAACGCATTGCTTTGCAGTGTGTTGCATACCCCTCTGGCACTCAAAGTGTTAAGCGTCCACTACCTCACTGCTACAAGCAATGCAGTCTTGCGATGCCTCACTCACACAATGCAATCATGTGTAGTAGAGACTGCATAAACGCGAGCAGTCTCTACTGCACATGATGGCTTCTGACAAACATCCTAGCGAATTATTATATAGGATGATGACATTTTTGTGCACAGATTCTCCTTACAAATGCTGGAAAACAGACAGGGTAGGTGCATAAGTAAGGCCAAGAAAATGGTTAATTCTGACAGAAGTCTAATTTTCCAGCTCCTTGTTAACCCATGGGTTCATTGGATACCTCTCTAGAACTCAATGGGGTTAACAATGCATTTTTGTGTGTGATAATAAGAGGATGTATAAGCCATCAGAGCAGTGTGAGTATGTGTGTACAAGTTTGTGAATCCTTTTTACCCCTTTTAAATGCCAGAGGGTTGTCACTGCATTGCTTCACAATGCATTGGAGATCAACAGGTCAACCCTTTGACTGGCGGAGGGGTATGCAATGCATTGCAGAACAATGAGTTGAGTACCTCTCTGGCACTCAGGGTTAAAAGGAGACAGTATCACTTCTGGATGATCAGACTCAATATGGATTTGTCTGTTGATAAAGTTGTAAGCCACATCTACTATACCGTCAATAATAATACCTTAAAGGGTTAGTAATGTCTAAAATTAACTAACCCTAATATTGAAGGTATTAAAAAGATAATATTAATGTGCCAAGTCGTATCTCTCTAACCTTTACGGTTTGAGAGACATAAGCGCTGAAAGTTCCCCCTCCTGCTGACGAGCTGTAAAGCTGTAAGTAGTGGATCTGTGTCGGCTGACTCTGCAGCTTTTCAGCAGAGCTGAAGGAGCGCTATTGAAAAACAGATACTTCACTAGAACGATCTTGGTTAGCAAGAACACTTTGCAGACCATTCCACTGAAGTATTTGTTCTCCGATATCGATCATTCACCTCCATTGAAACGCCGCCGGCTGGTGTGAGACCAGGATTTCCTGACGTCAGCTACATGTCTTCCACATCTGGAAAAGGGGAGGGAGGGGGAGATTTTCAGCGCTTATATCTCTCAAACCGTAAAAGTTTGAGAGATACAACTTTGCATATTAATATTATCTTTTTAATACCTTCAATATTAGGGTTAGTTAATGTTAGACATTACTAACGCTTTGAATGCCAGAGGGGTACGTTTCCGTTGGCACTGTAAGGGTTAAATGCTGTAGAAAATTCCCAGGCTTGTAAATTAAGAGTTAACAGCAGACTGACTACCTTTGCACAATGCTTTTTTTTTCCTTCTATTCCCTATTTTTCCCTCACTGTGATTCAGTACGTTTGTCATAGAGGATTTGAGATTGAAGGAAATTAAGAATATAATTGGTAATATAAAAACTGAAACTTTTTATGAGAAACACAATCACACTGAGAAAAAAAGTCTATCTTCCACTGGCTGAAGGGCTCTTATTTGCCTAATGAATATATATTCCGGCTAGGCCTAGCCCCTCCCAGTTGGAAAGTCCAGTCAGATTCAGTGTTGAAAGAGCAGAGAAAAAACTACAGTAGATCTTACCCAATTGCTAGTCATATAAGACGAACTGGGAAATTCCAAATGACAGGGAATTTATGCTGATCATTCTCTGCAAGAACGAAAAGCAGAGGCAAACAAATCTCATCTTTGTTCTAGATTTTACAATGGGAGTAAACTTTACCTGTCAGCTTTCTGAATAGACTGTCTCATTGGATGTATTCACTGACCTCCATTGAGTTAAAAAGAGCAAATGTCGTTAGACGGGTTGCAAGATCAACCAGACTAACAAGCACATTCTTAGTTGAGGAGTGTTAAATTTAAAGGGATAGTATTGTTTCACAATGAAAGCAGCTCCAATTAATCTTCATAGTATTTGGGCCATGGAGTGTTATTTCAATACAGTCAGAGCTGTAGTTCAAGAGCAATTGAATGATAAAGTATCCCCCTCCTGCCCCTTTTACCTAGTGTAAACCGCCTCCCCTCAGATGTGGAATCTGGTGTTAAGACCAGACAGCTCACAGCAAGGGACAATCTTCTTACTGTGAGAACAATGATAACTCTACCCCCAGTGACAGGTTTTTCCCTTATGTTAATTGAAGATTGTCCCTCTCTGCAGGCCATCTGGACACCACCTTTCTGTTCTGAGGTGAGCAGTATTGCATCAGTAAAAGGGGCGGGAGGGGGATACTTTATCATTCAATTACTCTTGAACTCCAACTCTGACAGTATTGAAATAACACTCTCCATAGCCCAAATACTATGAAGACTAATTGTAGCTGCTTTTATTTTGAAACATTACTATCCCTTTAACACTGTTTCTTAATCGTGCATTAGCTGTGGCTCTCCAGTATTGACTTGACTATAAAACCCATCACCCTGAGCTGGCAGATGATGATGGAAGATGCAGTCTAAAAGTGGGAAGGCTACATGTTGCTTGCCCTGGTACGCTGGCATAAATCACTAGTAAAATCTATCCCGTGAATACCTTATTTGCTGATTATAATCCTGTGCAATACAGGATCATAATGCCTTGCACTTCTTTCATGCAGCACACCTGCTGGAATTTATTAATGGGTGAATTGTCCCTTTACATGCAACACTGGGTGATCAAAATAGGTTGTTTTTTGTTTTGTTTTTGGGTGTTTTTTTCTCATATCTTATTTACTAAGAAATAGACATTTGTATGGCTGTACGTGGATGAGCAATTCTGGAGCAAACCAATTACACCATAAGCATACCTGGGAATTTTCACTTCTGGACTCCCCGGAGGGTATGGTGCCACTGGGGTGATAAAAGTGGCAATGGACGGGGCTTAATTTTGAGTGGGGCGGGGCTTCATAGACATTAAAAAATAGAGACGCACCGATACCACTTTTTTTAAAACAGAGTACGAGTACCGATACTTTTTTCAAGTACTCACCGATACCAATTACCAATACTTTTTTTTTGTGGTCATTTGCCAGTTTTCCAGGTACTTAAAGCGCATATATATATATATATATATATATATATATATATATGCGCTTTAAGTACCTGGAAAACTGGCAAATGACCGCAAAAAAAAGTATTGGTGAGTACTTGAAATGTATACACACACACACACCCACCACCTCTTGATTGTCCCCTTTTGCCTCTTTCTCCCCCTCTTGATTCCCACCTTTTACTTCATTCTCCGCCTCTTGAGCCCCCTCCATTTGCCTTGGCTTTTTCTCTCCCTTTTGATCCCCCTTTCTCCCCCTCCTTGACTCTTGATCCCACTCTTTTGCCTCTCTCGCTCTCTCCTGATCCCCCCTCCTTTTGCCTCTTCTTGGTCCCCCTCCTTTTGTCTCCTGATCTTTACTCCTTTTGCCTTTTTTTTTTTTCTTTTTCTTAGTCCCTTTTTCCTCTTTCTCACTCTTGGCCCCCCTCTCTGCCTCTTTCACCACCCGCTGCCCCATCTTGCCTCCCTTAACCTCCTCTGCCGGATGCTCGCTGGCAGAAGTCAGCGTCGGAGCGTTGTCATGGTAACCCGCGGCAAAGCTCCGACGCTACAGGAGGGAGAGAGGCAACCGGGGAGCATTGTGAGCAGCTCCCCGGGCTCCCTCACTGCAGCACCAACCCTGACACAGGGTATCGGTGCTGGCATCGGCCGCATTTGTGCGAGTACAAGTACTCGCGCAAATGCTGGTATCGGCACCGATACCAGTATCGGTATTGGTGCAACCCTATTAAAAAAGTGCTCAGAATAGGCTGGGGAAGAAGGATAAGTGGAAGGGGAGTGGAAGGAACAGACAGGGAAGGAGGAGAAGTGAGAGGGGAGTGGGAGGAACAGACAGGGAAGGAGGAGAAGTGGGCAGGGTTTTATTAAAAACTCCCCACCTCTGAAGAATCAGCCTCTGCCTCATAGACCCAGTAATCAACAGTAAAAACCCCGGAGTCTTCAGGGCAAATCTGGAGAGTTCCCAGCTATGACCATAAGATACAAATAAATATTCGCCAAATCCCCATTCATTTAAATGAGGATTGTCAGTCCATGAATAAAAGCGAGGTCTCCAAGTTATTGTGAAAGAATGTGTTGGACACCTCTAGCAATCATAGGATTAACACCCCCATGTCCTTTTATTTATCCCTATGGTGCAGTTGGTTTGAGCCACAATTGCTACTTTTTCTTTCCGCAAATGGACCATAGGCTGTTATATTTTTAAAGGCTGAATTGGCCGTTTACATGCATAACAAGTGGCAGGCAAAATATTTCTTCCCTGTTTGCTAATTAACAAATTGTCGCTCATAGGGTTTTTTTTTTTTCTTGTAGATTTCCCTCTTGCATTTTCACTAGACGCATAAACTAATGTTTCTCTATGGGAGACCAGCAAAGTAAAGGCTGAATAATGAATGGGGTTAATAACCATAATAAGCTATTTTTTTCATACATACTGACCCATTGATGCAAAGTCTCCAGTTCATTGTTTTACATGCTTATATATACACACACACTGCTTAGCAAATTAAGGATTCTGGCATGCTTCCTTGTGGGAATTTCTGTAGAAAGGAAGCTATAGTTCTCCCTTCAGTGGAAATTCCCTTATGGAGGAAACGCAAGCAAAACTTATCTCTGGAAAGCGCAAAACTTTTTGTTACATGTCACCAAGCCTCATGTTCCCTCACCAGTTCTGACATGCCCACAACATGTTTTCAAGGGTTTTTTTTAGGCATGCATTTATTCCCTTTCGCACAGTGTAGAGGCATAAGGCCCTGTTTTTCAGTACTTTCTTCACATGGCAGAAATATTGCATATCCTTAACCATAAATATCCCCTATATAACTGCAGTAAAGTGAAGTGTTTCATTTTATCCATCTTAGGGCTTTTTTCACAGCGAATTTGTAGAGGGACTTTTTGTTGTAACTGAAAATGTGTGCTTTTAGTGCTAAACTAAAGTAGCAGCAGACAGTTTTATCTGTTAGTGTTGCCTGTGAGAAAGGGGCCTTATGGTCTCATTTCTGCTTGCTTGGGTGACCTTATTTTAGGTAATCATGTGACTTTTATCATCTCCCTCCTAATTTTATCTCTCTGCATTTCAGTTTGGTATTATTAAGCTTCTTAAAGGGATAGAAATGTCCATAATAAAGTTGAGCTCTGAGTCTTCTATATTGGTTTTATAACATGACGCACACAGTTTAATAACTTACTGTTGTGTAGTTCAAAAGATATTGAAGTTTAAATGATCTCCCTGCCTCCCCTTCTGGCCGCGTCACTCTGCCTGTAAGTGTGGTCCGGATGGAGAGCATTGAGGGACAATCTTCAGTATGCGAAAGGGATATCCTTCCCTCCTTTATTAAGGGGGGCAGGGGTTTCCTTATACTTTCTGACCGAAGATTGTCCCTCGCTGCAATCAGTGGGGTCCCAGGACCGGATCACAGATTCAGTGGGAGGCGGCCAGAAGGGACAGGAGGGGGGATCATTTAAGCTTTATTAGTAAGTTATTAAACTTAGTTCAGCGTGTTATACAACCAATATAGAAGACTTGGAGCTCAATTGTATTATAGACATTTCTATCCCTTTAAGAAATATTTGCAAGCATCTATTATTGTTAATATGCACACTTTAAAGGACAGCTATCATGTTTTACTAACTTTGCTACTATGGGAGCAGACCTATTAAAAAGCCAGCCAAACATGTTTCCCATCAGTCATTTTAAGGGGCAAGCTACTGACAACTACAGATGCTGGAGGGAATTAGATTAAACTTGATTACTCATTAAGCCACAGTCTTCACTTTCTACACTGTTGGCCAAAGTGTTGCGTATTGATAACACAACACATATCTATGTTGGTTGACCTTGCAGTCCAGGGAGACTTCAAAGTCTCTAAGTTCAAGTCCTATTTAATGATCAGTGAGAGAGTGCTGGAGTCACTTTTGTGACTTCCAACGAATATATTCCCATAGGAATAGGCCTGTCAGGAAGGAAATATTGCAACAAAAATTGTCCTTTACATGAACAATAACACCTTAAAATTAAATTGTGCTATATAATTTTAACCCCTTAGGGTCCGACGATCCCGCTGTGTCTGGTCCTTTAAGGACCAGATAGACGCGTTTGACGTGCCGTCCCACGTGACTGATCACGTGGGGCAGCACGTTGAACGAGGGACTGAAAGAGATTGCTCCGGTCTTGGAGCGATCAATTTCAGTCCACGGTATTACTCACCGCGCTCCTGCAGGAGCGCGGCGAGTAAAAGTACGTGACGTACCAGGACCGTCACTGGTCCTTAAGTGCCGGACCAGCGTGACGGTCCTGGTACGTCACAGGACGCGAAGGGGTTAAATAGCATGTACTTCCATCTAGCCTCTGTAAAATGCATTTTATACCCCTAAAATGCAATTCTAAACTTGGATATTAATGCATATGTAGACTGATCCAAATAGACCCAATATGGCTTGCAACATTAGCGGTGCACAAATAATTAATGTATTGAGATTACAGCACCCACTGCTCTTCTGTTCAGAAAGGCTGGTATCTTATCTTAGGCCCATTAACAAGCAATAAAACACAAACACTTTTTAGACACTGTGGTAAGCTGTCACGAGCAGAGCCCCCTGATCCTTCTGCTCCCCACATCTGATTGTACTATTTAATACCTCTGTATGTCTATTCCCAATTATACAGAGCTGCGGAATTAGTTATATCAGTTAAAGAGGTGGGAGGGGGATACTTTATCATTCAACTGAACTACAACTCTGACAGTATTCAAATAACTCTCTCCATGGCCCAAATACCATGAATATTAATTCAAGCTGTTTTCTTGTGAAACATTACTATCCCTTTAAGTATGTATAACCCAAGGTCAAAGGTGTTCCTTTAATATAACATTAACTTGTTTGTAAGCCAGACATTGAGTGGCTTGAATAACAAGAAGTGATCTTTATGATTAATTCAAATATTCTGTATCGTACATTGCTTCTTTTCTGTGAGAAATAAATGAGGCCTATAGAGTAAACTCTTTCACACTGAGTTAAGAACTTGTCACATGAACATTTCATTTCCACCAGTTTTTTACTATATTGCTATTGTAAAGTTAAATGAAATTGTGATAATGAGTCATCTGTATATCTGAGTCACTGGACTGGTCCTGTGACTGTGACTCCTAAAGCTATGCTTATTAGGGTTAGGAATGTTATACACTCATCAGACAGTTATTTTCTTACATGTGGATTGTGTATGCCTCCTGACATATTTTTAAAATGATTCTATGGTTTCATTATCTTTAACCCCTTAAGGACTAGGTGGACCAGGGGTTGTGTGCACCTGAGGATCAAGGCCATTTTGTTTTGTTTTTGTCTGTAGAGTGGTATGTTTGATCACATGTACCGGCTCACCATGGGAGGGGCTGAATCTGACTGCTCCAGCCTTAAATTGATGGTCACTGCGTGCCCGCAGGAGCGTTTATTAAAAAAATTTTAAAAAAAATAATGAATTTCCAGGACCATCACTGGTCCTTAAAGTGTTAGTAATGTCTAAAAAAACTTTTTTTGCATTTAGAAGAGCTTAAAAAGCTGATCTAAATGCAAAAAAACGTATCTCTTAAACCGCTATGGTTTAAGAGATACGGGTGTTTAAAGTTTGATTTCTCCTACTGACAGCTGTAAAGCTGTCAGCAGGAGATCCGTGTCGGTCGACACGCTGGCGCTTGAGAAGTGCCGGGATCTCGTTATTTACACAGAATCCCTTCATTGGAATGAACACTAGGCACACGTTTTAGACCATTCCAATGAAGGGATTCCGTGTAAGTAACGAGATCCCGGCACTTCTCAAGCGCCAGCGTGTCGACCGACACGGATCTCCTGCTGACAGCTTTACAGCTGTCAGTAAGAGAAATCAAACTTTAAACGCCCGTATCTCTTAAACCATAGCGGTTTAAGAGATACGGTTTTTTGCATTTAGATCAGCTTTTTAAGCTCTTCTAAATGCAAAAAAGTTTTTTTAGACATTACTAACACTTTAACCCCCTTCAGTGCCAGAAAAGTACACAACGCATTGCAGAGCAATGTGTTACGTACCCCTCTGGCACTGAAGGGGTTAATGCATGGACAGTCGGGATGGTCCTGGCACATCACTGGTCCTTAAGGGCTTAACCCTTTGAGTGCCAGAGGGGTACGCAACGTATTTCTTTGCAATGTGTTGCGTGCCCTTCTGGCAAAGTGTTCAAGGAATACTAACCCTAATATGTAAAGTCAAATTGCCTATACCTATTTTTTTTTCCCACTTGTGAGCTCCCCGCTCCTGTTTCCAAAGAGACATTGCTGATGAGAACAATGATACCTGTAACGCTATCCATGCAGCTCTGAGTGCTCTGCATGTTACTTTTTTTTTCTTTACTTTGTATCAATTCACCTTCTTAAAAAAATAGATTAAACAGAAAGCATTCTACAATAAAACTGACCTTGTCCAGCAAAGTAAACTTTACCAATACATAAATACTACATTAAATCATATAGACATGCACATTGACTATGGAATTGAGACCCAATGCACATTGACTATGGAATTGAGACCCAATTTTAAAACCAGGTACAAAAACAGGATTCAGGGACAGGAAGCCAGTACTAGTGCCTGTCTCTGCAAATCAGAGACATTTGGCAGAGATGCAATATGGGATATTGCATAGCAGTGTACCTGGGCGGTGCTGAAACTAAGCATAGTGGCCCCTCTGAAAGAGTCTTTGCAATGCGTTGCATAGATCTCTGGCACTCAAAGGGTTAAATCATGGACCATATATTTATAGTTTTATTTGACTGCATAGAATCCTAACAATAAGGTATAGATTAATTGGCCCATATCAATACAAGGAAAATGGAGCAATTCTGGGTGAGACCAACTGCACAATAGGGCACAAATAAAACTTTCAATTGAGTTAAATTAAGATTTAACCCCTTGAGAAGTGCAGATCAATGTGTTGGAGACCCCTCTAACATTGAAGGGGTTACAATCTCCATTTAAAGAGAAACTAACACCTAGAAATGAAACTAGGTTATATTATTTTAAATATAATATACTTCCAGGTAGCACTGATAACATTTTATTTTATGAAAATATAACCCTAAACCGACATTTTTATGCTTATGTAGACTGATCTATATAGACAATTTTTTTTTTTGTGCAGATATAATAATGTTAATGTATTGATGTTAGTACCCGCTGCTCTATTCGGAAAAGTTTTTACATTTTCTCGGTCCATTTAAAAGCAATGCAGAGCGATCACTTCTTACACACCTTTATGAAGGTTGTTATGGTAATGGGAGCCCTGGAAAAGGCAGGGATGGGAGCCTCAGACAGCATATGTAAGCATTTAGGCCTCAGAAGACAAATGGAGAATTTTACAGAGGCTAGCATAGAATCATACAGGGTATTTAAGTGTTCATAACACTAGATCACTTTCAGGTGTTGGTTTTCCTTTAAGTCGGTAGGAATTTGGCGAATTATATTTGTCTGCAATGCTGTAGTTAGTTTGGCCCAGAAGAGTCCCATTTTTCGTTTATGCATATAGCCCATTACATTAACTGAACAGTGTTTCTTGCAACAATAGGCAAAGCTTTGATATAGAGGGGTTAGGCCCCTATGTATAAAAGCAAAGCAATTCTGGGGAAAACCAGCTGAATTGTAGGGGACAAATAAAAATTCTCATTGGTTTAAAGATGGCTTTTAATCCATTGAATGCAAGAGAGGTCTCCAGCATATTGCAAGGGGTTAAAATTCCCATTTAAAGGCATACTAATACTTGTTTTATTCAAGATTTAATATTGTAGTGCTTAAATAAATAAAGCAAAGCATTTATGTCTTTTTGCTGTAACTGTTATAGTTTTAGTGTAATCTGGATTGAAAGTTTCCCCCTCCTGCCCCTTTTAGCTATGTCAGCGCTCTAGCTGAAAAACTTGGATTCCGGACAGCTCATCTGGAGACCTGAAATAACATTGCATGCAAAGCAAATCTTCATGACAATGGTCTACAGAGTGTGCCTGTTTTGAGGCAGTAGACCGTTGCCATGAAGATTTTCTTTGTATACAATTCTATTTTGGCTGTCCAGAGATAGAGCGCTGACGTAGCTAAAAGGGGCGGGAGGGCTAAACTTTAAATTGATATTACAATAAAACTATAACAATTATAGCAGAAAGACTTGGATGCTTTGGTTTATTTAATAACTTCAATATTAAAGCTTGTATAAAACAAGTATTACTATCCCTTTAAATTGAGTGGAGGTTTGGGAATGTTTGTTTCTGTCTGGGCAAACCAGTTGTACCAGAGACCAATAAAAACCCACACTAACTTTAAAAGGGGCTTTAATCCCTTAAATGCTATAGAAAGAGTATTAACCTTTTGGGCATCAGAGGGGTTCGCAACGCATTGCAAAGGAATGCATTGAATACCCCTCTGGCATTCAAAACGTTAAAAGCCCCACTTAAATCAGTGGGGCATTTGAGAATATTTCTTTGTCCCCCATGGTACATTTGGTTTACACCACAGATTCTCCAGTTTGCTTTCATAGATAGGGCCATTCGAACTACTAAATACACAGCAATTAAATGGCTTTGATTAGTAGGACACACTATTCCTAAGTGTTTTTATGAAGTTTATTGTTCCTTCTACATAGGTGATGGAAATTGTCTAATGCATGCCGCATCCATGTATATGTGGGGTGTCCAAGACACAGACTTGGTTCTGAGAAAGACCTTGTATAATGTTCTGAGGACAACAGATACCCGAAATTTCAAGTTCCGCTGGCAACTGGAATGTGTGAAGTCCACAGAATTCCTACAAACAGGGCTTCGTTATGATACTAAGGTAAGAAACCAAACTAAATATGATAATTTGGTAAGATTTCTGATAATTTGGTAATATTTCTGTGGCATCTAAAATGGCTTGCAGAAGCCCTCCTGGAACTATAAACTTGATCAGTGCAGTGATGGCATTCCATCCAATCCACTGGTGCGCCCTTCAATTGATAGTTATGCATTCTAATCTTTTAGAAGGCAACTAGGCTTCCAGACTCACATTTTGGTTGTTTGTACAGATAAAATACTGTAAATGAATTGATGTTAGTACCCTCGGCTCTGTTCAGAAAGGTTATTACCTTATCTAGGTCCCCTTTGAGGAATGTTATGGTAATGGGAGCCCTGGAAAAGGCAGGCACGGGTGCCCTCAGAGAGTGTAGATTTTAGGCCTCAGAAGACAAATGGGGGATTTTACAGAGGTTAGCAAAGGACTGTGCAGGGTATTTTGAACAGAGGTGGAAAAACTTTGAAGGCAGGCAGAATTTTTAGAAGACAACTAGGCTTCCAGGCTCCTATGATTTTTCCACTTCTGATTTAAAGGGCAACTATGTTTTATTTCCATAACATTCTATGGGGACTGCTGGTTCTCACCCCACATGACCAGACTGAGAGATTTGGTTGCATAGTTTAGAGTTTATTACAAGGTCAAAAGGTCAGCACTGGGAGTCACTGTTTATACCCTTGTTTGGCTCTCCCGTTGATCTTCCAGGTCTCACAATACAGTCCTGTCTTCGTCAGCAGGTCTCCTCCCAGAGGGCATAATGATAGGGCACCTTGAGTGTGATAGTTGTTTTTTGCACTTGAAACTTGCTATAGTTTGTAATGGAACAGAGTCATTTTAAAAATTTGAGAATATTTACATTACCCTTTTTAATCGTGGGCAGATGTCTCTCTGTGTCTATTACGCTCTCTAGCAAATAAATAGCCCCACACATGATTCTGAGGGGCCACTTAAACATCTCAAGGGAAGAAAATGTCCTTGTTTAGTTAAGACTACATCAAAAACAGTAAACAGATGTACCTGACTTCATGTCAGACTCATTAAGTCTTTCTGTTCAGCAAACTAGAGCAAGTTATTCAAAGGCTATATTTCCCCTTTTAAAGCTAATTGACAATACTTTTGCTCCAATAAATTGCAGTAAGATTATTACTGCAATCTATTTTACCCCTGTAGATGATAAATCTGGCTACATCTGTTTGAATTCTTGAGGCATCCAAGAGATTAGGATTAATGTAATCTTTATTCAGTGTTAACTGGCTATTTTGACACAAACCTGTTCTGTATTGTAATCAGGATCTCAGAGCCTAACTAGATAGGAGCAAAAGATTTATCATGGGCCCCTTGCCATTCTACAGCCTGGTTGGGTTCTGCACATACCTGGACCCTGTTCACATAAGTGGCATTAGTGTAGAGTTTCTAACACTGCTTACCAGGAATAGAAAAGATGGCTACTCACATGCATGATTATATTCTTGCATGTTACATCATTACTGTTTTCAATGCAAAATGCAGTGGACTTGCAGCAGAGCAGATCTGCATTGATGCCCATGCAGGTCATTCACATGGCCAGCTGAATTATTGTATTGCTCGTTGCACCAATCCAATGAATGGCAGCCCAAATTGGCCTTAACCAGTTAAGTCTGGCTGATTCTGAAGTGGGCCTGCACTCATTTAATCTACCCCCAACCACGGATTACTGGTGAAAATGCAAGGACAGCAGTGGTTAGTAACGTGAACAATTAGAAATGCCAAAATCATTGCTACATTCCAAAATCCTGTATGAACTAAGCCTTAAATAGGCTTTATGTTTCTTGTAAGTTAATACAAACATTGGAGCTTTGGAGTAACTACAGCGAAAGCGATAATCAATGGCTCAATATGAGAATGCAGTGGAAACTTGTAAACTGACTTTGGTTTTATCCATAGAATTGGGATGAAGAATGGGAGCACCTTGTCAAAATGGCATCCACAGAGACATCAGTGGGCCAGAGTGGGCTAAAGTATAATTGCCTTGAGGAAATACACATATTTGTCCTAGTTAACATCCTTCGGAGGCCAGTTATCATTCTTGCAGGTGAATATATTAGATGCAGAAGAGACTGTGTATGTCCTGTCCAATATTGTGTTAAAGGAATACCAATAATAAACTTCCATTTATCTTAATTTGGACAGAAAACACCGATATTCATTATGAATCAGTTCTGTGTGGATTTATTTTCCTGAATTGTGTTAATATGTACTGTATATCATGTCCAAGGGGGTGAACATGGTTCTGTTTGCCAGACTTCATCAGGGCCCCAAACTACTCCAACTGAATCTTCTTTGGAAGCCATCAGTCAGAGAGATTTGGAGTTCCCGGAGTTCTGCAGCAAAGGGTAATTTTCGAAAATCTAGTCCACTCAGAATTCATTCATAGTGGCCATTAGGAATTTTTGCCCAGATTAAGCTAAGTGGGGGCTCATTATTTGGAAGATACAGTGTTGCTTTAAGACGTATGTTCAGTAAAATACATTTTTTTTGTTAATATTGTGCCTGCTGCAAGTTAGTTTATATAATTAGGATGCACTTATTCCTGAATAACTTAGCATTGTGATTGTTAATGCTTACTTGATGATTTCTTGCAAGGTGGACATAAAAAAAGTTAAAATGTTATTCTTTATTGATATGTCCCCAATTAATGTAAAAGCCATGCACTGTGGAGGTCTCTATTAGAACACAAACAAAAGTAACTGCTCCATTCTCATGTAATTGAGAGGCACATTAGATATACAATATGTCTTGCAGTTTATAACGTTATTTTTCAGATAGCACTCACCGTGCCTTCACTTCCGAGGTGCTTCTTCCTCCAGTGCAAAAATTCCAAGGCATGTTAGCATCACTAACCTAGAGGGAAGGCGAAATATCAACTACAGTTGTAGGAAATATAAAAACACGTACTTTATTGTCTGTCCTTTAAAAACAAAACAAAAAAAAGTAGCACAATAGAAGCTCACAGGCACTGATTAAACAAACAGGTTACATTGGATCAACATATTTCATTGCATGTGTTGATCCAATGTATCCTCTTGTTTCATCTGGATTTGTGTGCCTATATAAGTACTGCTTTGTTTATAAAGGATTGGCTGTGAAGTGAGTGCTTTTGTACCGTTTACTGCACCTGTGGTTGATCTTTTTCATTCTAAAAAGATAGTAATGTTTTAAAATAAAAGCCCAGCAGATTATTCAGCTTAGTTTTTTGGTCCATGCATAGTGTTATTACAATACTCTCTGATTTGTAGTTCAAGAGTAAATATGTTATAAAGAGTCCGCCTCCTGCCCCTTTTAACTACGGTACGTCACCTTCCCTCAGATGCTTGCTTCAAGGGACAACCTTCTTGCTGTTAGCGTAAGAAAACTGTGCCCCCCCTTGACAAAAGAGAGCTGGTTTTTCCTTTTGCTCATAGAAGATTGTCCCTTGCTGAGCTCCATCCAGCCGGTCTTGCTGCTCTGAGGCGAGCAGCGTTACGTAGGTGAAAGGAGCAGTACGGGGACACTTTATAACTTGCTTACTCCTGAACTACAAATAGGAGAGTATTGTAATAAAACTGTGCATGGACAAAACACTATAACAGATAATGGACGGGGCATTTATTTTAAAACAATACTATCCCTGTAGCCTTCACAGTGAACTGGGCACCCCTCTGGCGCTTAGCACTAAAAGTGGACCTGTAAATGTAACTACCTAAATTAAAAGAGGTTTAAAAACTGCCTATATGTTGTGCTAGCTATTTGTTTTTAATGTAAATTGATTTTGGTAAATTAACCCTTAATTATTGGTGACACAACATGGCACTTAAAGTGTTAGTAATGTCCAACAAAAAGTTTTTTGCATTTAGAAGAGCTTAAAAAGCTGAGCTAAATGCAAAAAAAATGTATCTCTCAAACCACTATGGTTTAAGAGATACAGGCGTTTAAAGTTCGCTGTCTCCTACTGACAGCTGTAAAGCTGTCAGCAGGAGATTCGTGTCGGTCGACACGGAGGCGCTTTAGAAGTGCCGAGATCTTGTTACTTACAAGGAATCCCTTCATTGGAATGGTCTAAAACGTGCCCTTGGTGCCGCGATCTCGTTACTTACAAGGAATCCCTTCATTGGAACGGTCTAAAACGTGTGCCTGGATTGCAAGCACATGTTTTAGACCATTCCAATGAAGGGATTCCTTGTAAGTAACGAGATCGCGGCACCAAGGGCACGTTTTAGACCATTCCAATGAAGGGATTCCTTGTAAGTAACAAGATCGCGGCACTTCTCAAGCGCCACAGTGTCGACCGACACGAATCTCCTGCTGACAGCTTTACAGCTGAATCTATAGAGCCCACAGGCTGGAGGTATATCTATTAGCACAGGGAGCAATAGGCTCAAACATAGCTAATTAGAATACGGTAAAGGAAATTATCCATCAAGACATATATCAAGATAGTTTTGCGTTCTCAAAACTATCTATTTTACATAAAGATGGATAGTACAGTATATAGGCAGATTTAATTATTTGTTCTTAAAGGGCAGTTATCACATTTTACAAAGTCTGCTACAGTGGGAGCAAAAAAAAAAAAACCCGGTGCAGCACTGTGCAGTCCTAAATCTGCTCCTGTCAGCCATTTAGAGTCTCAGAACACACTCCTGAAGTATATGGCTCAGTTTAAATAGATCCCCTGTCTTTTGATTTCAAGCCCAATACAGAGGGTCTATGGAGACCTGCATTGAGCAGGACAGGATGTTTTTCTGCACAGTGGATCATCAATGTACTAGGGGAGCATGGGGAGGTCTCTTTACAGACATCTGTTTTACTCCTACAGAGGTATCCAATGCATTGCAATGCACTGGATATCTCTCTGGCGCTCAAAGTGTTAATCAGCATAAAAATAATGGTTTCCCTTTCAGGTTGCAGATCCACTTTATGATCTTGCTGTAAAAATATGTATATACGGTATTCTACAACTTGTTGCCTCTTAAAGTATAGTGTTGGTAATATTATATTCTAAACAAGTTGTCCTTTATTCCCAAACAGATAAGGTTATGAGAAGCTTGGAATCTGGCTCCAGTTTTTCCCCTCTCAGTGTGGCTGGAGTTTACCTACCTCTTCACTGGCCAGCACAAGAATGCTACAAATACCCAATCGTTATTGGATATGACAGTCAGCATTTTGCACCTCTCATCACTATGAAAGATAGTGGGCCAGGTATAAATGACCATTTTACTTTAACTTGGCAGAACATGAAGTTACCTTCAATATTGCCGAACATATTGCAGGCACTTTGGGCCTCATGTTCAAAGTGGATTTCAGTTGGACTTTTTACCCCTTGAATACTAACGTATGAATGCTTTGGCGACCTCTCTAGCATGTGTGGGTTAAAATCCCAGTTTAAATCAATGGGAATTGTTATTTTTTCCATATGGTAGGGTTGGTTTGCTTCAGAATCGTGCCATTTGTGTTTGCATAAGGCCTTTTGAGCGGTAAAGGGTTAAATTCACTTTAGGTTTTATTCAGCCAGGCTAAGAGATTCAAATCCGGGGGATAATATCTGCACTGCAGGGGACAAGGAAAAAGGAATAGGAAAAGGATAACACAGGAGGGCGTGCAATAGTGCCTTATCACTTAAGAAACAAATAAATAATATGAGGGCACTCATACATAGAAGTGATTGATAGAGGCTTATGCCAACTAACAAGAAAACCACAAGCAGAAAGATGAACACCTGCTGCAGGAAGAAGGATGCTGTTTCTCCATTCCAAATATTCTGTATAATAATTAGCTAAATGTGTGTTTGTCAGAAGCCGTCACGCGCAGTAGAGACTGCTGAGCACTCTGCAGTCATATGCACTACAGACTGCCCGAGCCACGGCTGATAGCGGAGCGGGGCGCTCTGAATTCAGAGAGGGCTACTGTCTGAATTCGGAGCAACCCGCTCCATGTCAGCCACGGGGAGACCAGTCTCTACTGTGTATGACTGCACCGCGGCCGTTGCTGGGTGGCACTGTGGCCCGTATATACAGGCTTTTCAACTAGTATAGAATAAGAACTTTATTAAAACAATTGAATATCAATAAATCAATATAAAGGCTATTTCATAACATTTTGCAGTGAACTGCTTTATCAAAACTGTGTGGCCAAAAATAAAGCAAACCAGTATTTACCTTTTTGGACACAAAGTCTTGATAAAGTGTTGTGCAACCTTGCAGTTTTTAAGACGTCAACTTCCCAGAGCCATGTAATATAATAATTTATGTTAAAGGGATAGTAATAGTTTACTATGAAATAATATTTTTGTTTGTGTTTCACTGCTGAGTAAGAATTTAAAGTTATTACAGCAAAGACATGATTCTGTTAGAGGATGTGTAAATGATTTACATGGCCCTTCCATTTTATGGTAGCGCTTTTTCTGTTGTTGTCTATGAAGAGATCTGGTCTACGACTCAAGCTCTCCGTAGACTTTTTTTTTTCTTTTTCAATAAGGCATTGTGAGTACCCTTATTTTACTCTGCAGGTAGAGCTTTATTTTTCATAGTAAGCTGTACTTTCACTTTAAGGTAGCAGTGCTGAGTGAATATGGAGCGTTATCCATAGCTGGTTCATATGATATGCAGTGTTGGATAAAACTGGTAAAAGGCTCTTCCTAAAACTGATATTGTAGTAAAAGTGATAAGTATTACATTGTAGATGCAAAAACATTCTAACTTGAAGAATATTGAAACTGGAAAATTAGATCTCAACAAATATTTTCTGCTATTTTTTTTATTTGGTTTATTTGTTTTTAAACAGGAGGCCTTTTGTTTAAGCCTTTAATGACCGATGACGGTCCAGGAATTCTGGGATGGCAGTGCGTCTGCACTCCCCAGTCCTCTAAGGCCGCCCACCCGCAGACCGTGCTGTCCTTAAGGGGCACATTGTCTTATTGAAGTAAAAATGGCCTGTAACCCTGCTGAATGCTAGAGAAGTTGTCAGCATGTTGTGAATCAATGTATTGGATTCCTCTCTATCATTCAAGGGATTAAAATCACATTTTATTCAATGGGAGTTTTGTGCATCTTTAATTGCAGTTGGTTTGTCTTAGAATTGGTCCACTTTGTCTTACATAAGGCTCAGTATTCAGTATATTTTGGTCCTGGATGACTTTAAGAGTAACCTGTTGTTTTTTACTTTACATAGTATGCACTTTCAGAATATTTAATCATTGCTTTGCAATGCAATGTGTACCCCTCTGGCACTCCAAGGGTTAAAGTCAAATTGCCTATACTTTATTATAATTTTTTTTTTTGTTTTCACTTATTTTTTTACCATTTTTATGTCAGTGATTGTGATCTTCCAGGATTTCTGTTTCCAGAGAGGTTTCTTGTCAGTCAGTCATCAGGGCAAGATGGTGATACAACGTAATACTGTCCCTGCTGCACCAAGTGCTTTGTATGCTGTCATTTTTACATTGTATCTTTTTCACACCTAATTACGCAGGTCTCTGGAAACAGATTCAGAGAGCTCAATGTTATGGACGTGAAAGGATAAAAACAAAATTAGTGAAGATGGAATAAAAACAACAATAATAATAACATCGATTTATAGACAATTTTAACTTAACATATTCTGCAACTGCCTAATATGTAAAGTCAAAGTAAACTGTTTCTATGCCTTTAAAATTACACAGAATGTCCCTGGTACCATATTTGATGGCTTACCATTCACCTTCTAATAAGTGAGATCAAAACTCTTAACCTTATATTGTATGTTGTATTCACATTATTGATGGATATAATTATAAAGAGCTCTAGAACATTTTTAGGAATGGGCTGTAAGTTTCAGGAGCCAAAGGAATCTCTTCTTTTGCTCCTGAAACATCCCACAGTGCCCAGGTGTAAGTAAACTAATACATATAATTTAGGAGACAGCTGTGTCATTTTAGAAGCTCTGACTCTGAGACTTTCTGCCCTTAATTCATGTGTGTGCCAAAGTGCTGGTGTTAATTTGCATATTATTTATGTATTCTTCCCAAACAGAAATTAGGGCTGTTCCACTAGTCTTTAGTGAGAGAGGGAAGTTTGAAGATATGAAAGTCCATTTCCTAACAGATCGTGAAGAGAAATCAAAAGGGAAGCTGCTAAAAGAGTATTTATTAATCCTGGAAATACCCGTTCAGTGCTGGGAACGTGGCACAACCCATTTAATAAACACAGCTAGGTGAGTAAGGTTACCAATGTGAAAATGTGTAGTGTGCATTCCAAGGCGTTGGTAAGCTTAGAAATCTAATATACATATTATTCCTAGATAAATGTATTTCTGCAGTTTGCAAAAACAATTACAAACAGAGATCATCATCATAAGCATTTGATGGAGGAGATTCACTAAGTGGTGATAAAGTGGAGATGACTTCTCCAATTCGTATGTTATTCTATGGAGCCTATGCAATAAGATTTCTTCAACTTTAGAGTTCTTAGTTCATAGGCTGTATAGAATAACATAGGAACTGGAGAAGTGATAAACTGGAGAAGTCATCTTTACTTTATCACCTCTTTGTCACAGCTTAGTAAATCTCCCCCAGTATCTGAAGATGACAAGATCAGAGAGTAGTTGCCCAAGGTCTGGAGTCATTCAGGAGATATAAATAGGAAATTCTGTTTACTTGTAGCAGTTTCCATATATAAAAGAAGGCATTGTAATATAAAGATTTCTTTCAGCCGGGCATTAGAACATTAGTTATTTCTGAATGTGTCATGGTAGCTATCACCTAAATGGGGCTTTTAACCCCTAGAATGCTAGCAAGGTATCCTTTACAATGCTTTGAAGACCCTGCTAGCATCCAAGAGATTCACTTTCTGAATATTGTGCAGATGGTTTCCCCTTTTGACCAATATATATATATATATATATATATATATATATATATATATATATATATATATGGCAGAATATGCCTTGTGAGTAATAAGTGGCATGGTCCTTTATGTTCTTATACATCCATAGTAACTCAATGTATTCTTCCTGGTAAAACATTTTCTAAATAAAAAAACTGTTCTTTACCTGTGTTGTGCTGGGGCTGATGTACTATGAAGACCTGGAGCAATTCTAGAGCAAACCAACAGCAGCCTAGGAGACTAACACATATTCCCCAAATCCCCGTTGATTGAAAGACAGTTTTCCAGTGCATTGCAGAGCAACATGTTGGATACCTCTCTAGCATTCAAAGGGTTAAATCAATGGGAATGTTTCAGTGTCCCCTGTAGTGCGCTTGGTTTACCTTATTACATCAGCCTCCCTGCATAGAACATGGGAAAACTGGATTACGTTACAAATGGAGGTTGTTTCATTGTCAAACTTAACCCTTTATGGACTAGACAGGTTCAAAAATGCTTTGAAAAGCAATAAGTTTCACACTCCACTGATTCCTAAAGAGTTAAACGAAATGGATGCATGAAGTATGTATATCAGAGGTGGATAATTTGCAGCTCTCTAGCTACTGTTGGACTACAAATCCTACCATTCTGTGGTAGCCTTTGATTACCTGAGGATAATGGAATTTGTAGTATAGTAGGAGTAGGTGAGCCAAATGTTTCCAACCCAGATGTAATGGAACAGTTCTATAAATATTGTGCTGTTTGATTGTTTGCAGGCTAGATGAAGACAATTTACCAAAAGAAATGAATTTAGTAGAAGATTATTTGCAGCTAGTCCAACATGAGTACAAGAGGTGGCAAGAGAACTTTGAGACAGTCAATAGGGGCAATGGAGTAAGAAGCAAGTTTGAGATTTCTTTGCCTCAGTTGTCTCTAGTAGAGGTGAAATGTGAAACTCCAAATTGTCCTTTTTACATGTCTGTGAGCACCCAGCCCTACTGCCATGAGTGTTTCGAGCAAAAGCAAAAAGCGGACAAGTCTAATAAACAGAATAATGAATCTGCTGCACACAGACCTGGATATTTGGATCCCTCTGAACAGAAGACCAGCAAGTCCATTACAGAACCTCTATCTGCTCTTGCAACTGCTCCAAGTCTATTCCTCTATAGTGAAACTACAGCAATGAAATGTAAGACACCAGACTGCCCATTTACATTAAATGTGGAACTCAATGGCTTGTGTGAACGCTGCCACAATGCCAAACAGCTTCCTTCTGGTAATGTTATAAAACGGACAACAAATACAGACATTATACAGTGCAATGTATGTTTCCAGAACACCACAAGGACTTTTAATGGTATCTGCAGTTCTTGCTTCAAAAGGACTACAGAGAGTTCCACCAGCTCAAGTTTCCCACCTATGATCCACCAGAGATCCATCTCAGATCCTGTTAATTTATCAAGGAGTCTTGTGCAACTATCAGGTCTTGATGCAGCCAATAGTGAGACCCAGGAGTCACGTGCTATTACACCATCTCTGGTTGCTTACAGTACAGGGGATAGAACAGCTAATCAAAAATGTAGAAAACCTGGTTGCTCATTTTATGGGACATCACAGAATGAAGGATTTTGCACACTGTGCTTTTTTGAGTTTCGGGAGAACAATGGTAAGTCCTTGTTTCATATTAATATATGAGTTTAAAGGAACATGAATATCTATTAGTAAAACCTCTCTTACCTTGATCTGGGCACAACATCCTAATGACCGCTATGAAATAATTTTGTGTGGATTGGTTGTCAAAAATGAATCTTTTGTTGTTACAGGATATGATGTCCATGGTGGCAGACATTTTCTTTGTTGTAGGACTCCTGGACTCAGCTCTTCCAACTGTAGCCTTCTTAGGAAGCATGGGGGGAGATGCACTAAGGTATGATAAAGTGGAGATAACTTCTCCAGTGATATCACTTCTTCAAGTCCTATGATAATTTATGGAGCCAGTGCACTATGATTTCTCCAGCTTTGGATATCTTAGTGCATAGACTATAGAAATCACAGGAACTGAAGAAGTGATATCACTGGAGAAGTATTCTTCACTTTATCACCTCTTTATCTTGCCTTAGTGCATAACCCTCTTGATTGGGAGGCTTTTGGCTTCTAGGAGTCCTGCAACAAAGAATTGTGTCTGCCTCCTTGAACACAAAAACAATTACTAATTAAAGGTTAATTTAAAGACTCAGTCTTCTCAGAATTTATTCATAGTGGCCTTTACCGTATGTCTTTTTTTCCCAGATTAAGTAAGGGATTATTATTAGGAGATGTCATGGTTACTTTAAATGGAATGTAATATCTAGTAAAGAAACTAGGTCAGAAATCTTTGACTTTCTTGTACATTGAACAGTATCTATAAACTTTTTTTTTTTTTTTTTTTTTTTTAAATATGGCTCCTTGTTCAGATTCTTTATTTGCTATTCTTCTTATTTTGAAGGTTGCCATGGTCAAAGGTTCATTGTCAACTTGCATCTTTATACAAGCCTATAGTCAGCGCCTCTTCTTTAACCTTTTAAGTACCATAGGCTGAGCAATATATTGCTTACCCCCTCACACTCAAAGAAATGCTACTTCCTTAAAATAAACATTTACATTCCTTTTAAATACCCTATACTCCATTCTTGCATCTGTGAAAAAAAAAATCTGTTTGTTGCTAGTCTTGCATAAGCCCTGTGCAGGCATCCATTATTGTTTGGTGCAGGACTATAGGAGGCTCATGTACTAAGAGGCAAAATAAGAAACAAGCGCATTACAGGAGACAAACCTGAAAGACCTATTGATTTGCATTGGTAGCTTATTGGTAGCTTAACACCTTGAACGCTAGACAGGTCTCATATGCATTGTGTAGCTCGCATTCAAGAGGTTAAGAAACCCAATGAAATTAAAATGAATATGGGGCATATATAATTGGACTTATGGGACAGTTTGTTTGCTGGAGATGGACTAAGGTGTGATAAACAGGTGATAAAGTAGAGATGACTTCTCCAGTAACATCAGTTTTCCAAGTCCTATGTTATTCTATGGAGACAATGCTCTAACATTTCTCCAACTTTGTAGCTCTGAGTGCATAGGCTCCATAGAATAACATAGAAACAGGAGAAGTGATATCACTGGAGAAGTCATTTCCACTTTATCACCTGCCTTAGTGCACAACCCTTGATACAACAAACCTTACGGTGTATTCAGCGACTCCATACAAGCTACAAATGGTCTCTCATCACAAATCAGGAAATCAACTCTTTCTTCTCTGAAAAAACAGAATGCAATAAGTGTGCAGATAGGGAAAGCTTCCCGAAACTTCCATCACAATAAATCATGTAAACAGACTCTTTTTATCACACCACTATCGATGTTCATTCCTATTACAAACTCAAGTAATCTTCATTGTAAACTAACTTTATACTTTATTAACAAAATTCAAAGTTTAAAAACATATTTGCTTTTTGGTGATTCTGAGAAGTTGAGAATAAGATGGAGGGTGAGACTTAAGAGTGGGTTACAGCAATTCTACAGGTGACCAAGAAGATCAACGCGTTTCGCGTGACAACCGCCGCTTAGTTAGAATCACCAAAAAGCAAGTATGTTTTTAAATTTGGAAATTTGTTAATAAAGTATAAAGTTGCTTTACAGTGAAGATTACTTGAGATTGTAACAGGAATGAACATCGATAGTGGTGTGATAAAGAGTCTGTTTACATGATTTAGTGCACAACCCTCCAGTTATTCTTAGTAGCTCAGTCTCTTGGTGTCTCAGAAAGTAAGTAAAGAGTGATACCGTGTTAACCATAGAAAATACAGGATGCTAGTAGAGTAAAAATTCTACTTGTATTGGCTAATTCAGTGGCTCTAGAATGCAAGCTTTCAAGACAACTAGGTTTGTTCTTCAGACATTATAATATTATTGTGATTGAAGAAGAGACCTAGGTTTCTTGAAAGCTTACATCCTAGAGCCACTCAGTTATTTTTACTGTACTAGTCTCAGATGTGAGTGTCCAGTGTTGTCTGTAATCTTCCAGAGTTAAGAGAAAATACTTTCCGAAAAGAAGTGTGACTTGTTACTAATCTCAATTAATTAGCTGCATTGGCTCTTCTGCTCAAAATAAAGTAGCACAAGCAAAACTTAATAGTACCCGCATAGGACAGTTTAAATATTCATGTTTCTGCGCTGCTTGTGGACAGAAATGAAGCCCTTTAGGACTAGAGGAGGGGGCAATGCATTTCTGTACAGTGTGTTTTGCACTCCTGTGGTCTTCAGATGGTTAAGAATTCAAGAAGATATGATGCTGAGTAAAGATTTGCATGTTGGAGTATTTGTAAAAGAGTAATATACAGTATTTTTTCTGATTGTGTTTAACCTCTTAAGGATGGATGACTTGCCAGGACCATCACAGAAATCTGTCCTTAGAGGATGGACAACGTGCCTAGCACATTTATGGGTTAATGACTGTAGTGCTCCTCAGGACGCGCTGTGATCATGGTGGGGAGGTTATAACTGACTGCTTCAGGATTGGAGCAGTCCGTTCCAGCCGTTTCCAGGTGGATCAGCATGTGATCACTGCTATGGCAAAGAACAAAGTATTTTATTTACACAGAATAATTTATAAACCTATATACTGAAGTTTAAACAAACATTAATGTGAGTTTTATTGCTGTGGAACAATGTGATACACTTATATACACCACACACAGTCTGATCTACTAAAAAAGGGACACCAGGATGGGAAAGAAGGACATATTTATTTTCGTCTCAGAGGAACAGTACCCTCTAATAAGGGACACTTAGGAGGTATGGATGAACATTCATACCTTTTATCCAGTTCCTGTTAAAAAATACACTAATTGAGCACAAATCATCACAGGAATACCTATAAAATGTTTTAATTTCTTTCAAATTTTTTTTTACATTATTATCAAGTTAAATAATAGGTTATACTTTTTGTGGGTGTACTAATGAAACAGAGGGGAAATATGGTTGGACAAAGGCATACTAAAAAGACCAAAATTGCTCATCCTCTAGTGTGAAAAAGACCTCATCACCAAAGTGTTAAAGGGATAGTAATATTTCACAATAAAAATAAAATCTTCATAGTATTTGGGGCTTAGAGAGTGTTATTTCAATACTGTCTGAGTTGTACTTCAAGAGTAATTGAATGATAAAATTTCCAGACTATCCAGATGGATCGCAGAGAGGGACAATCTTCAGTGAGCATAAGGAAAAACCTGTCAAGGGGGCAGGGTGTTCCTTATGTTCACAGTAAGAAGATTGTCTCTTGCTGTGAGCTGTCTGGTCCCAGGATCAGATGCCACATCTGAGGGGAGGCGCCTTACACTAGGTAAAAGGGGAGGGAGGGGGATACTTTATCATTCAATTACTCTTGAACTACAACTCTGACAGTATTGATATAACACTATCCATGGCCCAAATACTATTAAAATTACGTTAGGCAATGATGTTTTTATCATTCTATGTACAGAAGAGACTGTTGGTGCTATATATATTTTAAAGCACATGCTGCATATAAGTCTATGCAGTGAAGAGTGGCTATATAATCCAACATGTAGAACTTTATGAAGATTCTGGGGCAAATCAACTGACCCATGGGGGGTAAATTAAAAGTTCCATAATTCCCACTATTTAAATGAGTCATTTAATTCCTTGAATGCTAGAGAGGTCTCCAAAACATTGCTGCACTATGTATTAGATGACTCTAGCATTCAGACAGGTTAAATGTAAGATTTAAAACACTGAGATTTTTAATTTCCACCTGTGGTGCATTTGGTTTGCTCCAGAATTGCTCATCTTTTGCTTTCTGTCTAAGGCCCAAATTTTCAATGTGAAGATGCAGGGAATATGTTTTTCAAGTCTGTTCTTTTAGATAGTCTGGATACAAAACTTTCCATTAACATGCACACATTTTTATGTTTATAGCAATTGCTTCAGGAATTATCTCAAGAAGATCTCAGAAAATATCCCAAACCAATGTCAGTGCTGCCACCTTTAAGAATATGACTCGATGCCTAGGACTGGAGTGCAGCACTCTGGGGAGTACACTGTTTGAGGGATACTGTCAGAAGTGTTTTATTGAAACACAGAACCATAGATACCAAGCAGCAAGAAGTACAGAGGACCCAATACTCAGACCAACAGAGGTGAGCAAAATCTGGTTTGTTTTCCACGTAAATCTTCTAAACCTGGAATCTCCTAACTTGTCATCAAGTACCAACAAGAGGCCAGGTGTTCTCTTAGAGCAATTATGTGCTAGTCATTTTTATTCTCTCACCTGTGCTGTGCTCAGGGGTAGAACTCGAATCTACTGGCCCTGGGGTGACAACCCACACTCATAAACACACGTCAGGAGCAAGTTTGACTAATGTGTGTTGATGCAGACCTCTGCAATGTGTTGAACACTTCTTTGGATTAACAAAAGTAAGGGCTCTGTCTCTATTCCTGTTTTTCTGACCAGCAGCTGCTATGTGTTATGGTGTCAGTGGGTGCCACTTAAGTTGAGAAACTGTTCTGATTTAAGGGATGGCAGGATAGCTCAGAGCCCCTCACAGGCACCCCTGTAGTTATGCACCTCCCTGTGCTCAAGCAGGTAAATCCTTAAGGGATGCAGCTTAAGTGATGTATTCTGTAAGTTAAACAGGTGCATTTCTGGAGAAAACCAACTGCACCAAAAGGGGGAAATACAAATGTATTCAAATTTCCATTGATTTAAAGCGGAACTGCCACCCAATTATAACATTGCATCACATAATTGCCCATCTGGCGACTAGCTGCTCAGTAGCGCTAGTCGGCAGAATTATTACCTGATTAAAGATAAATCGCTATTCTTCCAAGACTGACAGCAGGATGGAGCGTGGACATCTTGCCATAGTGATGTCCATGTGCCTGCGCTGTCAGTTCCAGCCGGGTCTAGGAGGCGTTGCTAGGAGCCAGCTGGCTCCAAAAGGGACTGACAGAGCAGGCACGTAGATATCACTATGGCAAGATGTCCGCTTACCAGTAATCCTGATGTCCAGCGGGGTCTTCAGCACACTGGTCAGCTACTGTCCCTCGTCTTCTTCCATCTTCTTTCTCTCCATCTTCTTTCTTCTTCTGTTCTGTCTTCATCTGTTCCTTCTCACATTCACATTCCTGTAAAAGAAAGAAAAAGAGAAATTTCAAATGTGTGCCCCAAACATAACTCAGACATATGTGCATAGTTTAACCCCTTGAGTGTCAGAGAGGTACTCAACGCATTGCAGAGCAATGTATTGCGTATCTCTGTCAATCAAAGAGTTAAGCATTGCAAATATGTCTGAGTTAAAATGCCAATAAAAAAGTATTCCCCCATTTTCCTGCTAATATCTGTTTTCCAATAGAAAATGAAAGTTTTGTGAGAAAAATTGATTCTTATGAATAAGCCTCCTTTTTGTTCTTCACCACTGTCAGTGGCGGCAGGAATAGAAGACAAACCCCCCCCTCCAAGTACCTAATGGGCCGATGCCTGTTCCAGTGTGAGGGAATGTTAAACAGAGGCTGCCTTTTTATATGCGGAGTCTCTGTTCAAAATGATTCACAGCTATTGGCTGGGATGTGTGCATGTGCTCCTTCCAGCCAATCCACTTTGAGCGGGTGATTGAAGGAATCTGCTCAAAGATAACTGGCGGGGAGGCGCATAAGCCCACATCCCAGCCAATGGCTGTGAGTCATTTTGAACAGAAAAAATGCAGTCTCTGTTCAATATTCCCTCCCACTGGAATGGTCATTGGACATTGGGTCTGTCTTCTATTCCTACTGCCTTCAACAGCGGTGGAGTTTCCAGAAACCTTTCTACCAGGGATTGTTAAAGCAGGGATCGTGAAACAGTATAACACAATACCTGCAGCAGACAGTGTTATGTATGCTGTATTTAGGCTTTTCTGCTGCAGGCTCCTTGTTACATTGTATCACTATCCCTTCTTTCACAGTCCCTGGCAGGGGGGGGGGCCTCCAAAAACATAAAAACATATACTCACAGAACCCATTGTCAGGGACATAAAAGTAAATTAACCCTATGAGTGACAGAGAGGTAACCAACAACAATGCACGGGATACCTCTCTGGAGCTCATAGGGTTTAGGAAAAACAAAAACACAAAGAAGCGTAGATATAAATAAATGAGCACTATTGGCACGGTTTTGCCCGTGTGGTTAATAAGATAAATAACACCTCCCCCCCAAAAAAAACAAAAGTCCCATGCAGTTGTATGCATGACTAAATAAACATAGAATGTGATACGTGTTTGGTAGTAATAGAGTTAAAAAATTAAGTGGATTTACTTGTAGGACTATTTTCCATTGACATCCAGGTAAATCCAGAAAGGAGACAATGTTCTTAATGACTGGATTGTTGAATTTGCGTGTTTGTGTATGGCGTGAAACTGGGTTAAACTGCCTGTGTATCTTGTGCTTTTTGTTTTTTAAACGATTTAATAGTTTGAGATTTTTTTTTAATATAGTAGTTGAGGAATCGAATCTTAGCCAAGCTATGTTCTATGATTTAGTCCGATAAAGCCTGCATAATTGATTGCTCGTATGTTCCAAAAATCATCTCCACCTTCTTGGTCTGCCAAAACCTACAGTTTCCACCAGAATATGGGAATAATTAAGGAGGAATAAACAGACGAATCATTTAAAAATGGAAGGCCCCATTGAGGGGTAGACTTGGAAAGGTGATATGTTCTCTTTAACCCCTTAAGGACCATTGCCATGCCAGGACCGTCACGGCGGCCCGGCACTTAAGGACCAATGACGGTACTGGCACGACATGGAGTTCAGGGCTCCCGGCATGGTTGCATGCCGCTCCGGAAGCCCTGAACCGGAAGCAATAATAAAAAAAAATGCCCTGTGGTCCGCAAGTGCCGGTCCTTAAGGGGTTAACAAAATAAAGAAAAGGGTCCAGTAAGAAAAATGTAATGTAAAGTAAACTTTTAGTTTTAAAAAAACAGAACTGTTTTTAAAGTGATGGGTCCACGTTAATAAGATGCATGTCATCAGCTTCCTAAGCTTTTGAGAAACTATCAACTTCTATTAAAGAGATGAAATATTGGTGTGGGAGGTGGAGTCATATGCTTTCTATATGGATTCTCACAATGATAGGAGGATTTGGATTGGTGACAGTACTACTTTAGTTTCTATCAAGGTATAAAAATCAGATGTGTGTTTGTGTGTGTTCCTTTTTTTATTTACACTTCATGGAGCAATGGTTCCAAAATGATTTCTGGCTGATTGACCACTGAAGTAGGATATTGAAGCAATATGACATTACTAGTTGAACAGCCCGGCAGCCGGTCGCGGGGCAGTCACGCGCAGCAGAGACTGCCCGCGCCACTGCTGATACAGAGCTGGACGCTCCTTCGGAGCGCCCAGCTCTGTATCAGCCGTGGCACGGGCAGTCTGTACTGCGCATGACTGCCGCACACGCAGCAGTGTCTACTGCGCATGTCGCGGCGTTACACACAATTTAACGAATTATTATATAGGATAACGGAGTTCTCTTTATGTTATATGCTATAGTTTTTAGATTGTATCATTATCCTTGTTTTCACAGTCCTCCACAGAAAGTTGGGTCGAAACAGAAGAGACATAAAAGTGACAAAAAAAATAATAGCATAGGCAATTCGACTTTATAAAGTATGCACTTGCAAAACATGTCAAGTCAACATAAAGGTTTACTTTACATGTAAATTATATTAAGGTAGATATTGGTATCCTGTTAAACATTCTGAATTTTTTTTTTTCATTCCAGAGAGCAGAACACAGCAGGACTACAAAATATACCAATTCTGGATCTCAGATAAAGCTCTGCGCCAGGAGTCTGTGCAACAACACTGTAACTTGCAGAAATGATGAACTTTGTGAGCAGTGCAAGCACCAAGGTGGCCATCACAAGCCATCTGCAGAAGACACTCCAAAGCAGCGATGCCGCGCACCCGGCTGTGATCACTATGGCAACAACAAGTGCAATGGGTTTTGTAACGAATGCTACCAGTTCAAACAAATGTATGGATAGAAAAGAAGAAGATTGGTAAAAAAGACTGAATACTAATGGAAAGTTCCCACAAAATGGTGCTACCCTCAAAACACTAAGGACCTTATGCAGAAAGCAAAAGATAAGCAGTTCTGGAGTGAACCAATTGCACGATAGGTGGATATAAAAAGCCCCAAATCCCTTGTGATATCAATGGGATTGTTACACACTGAATGCTGGAGGGGTCTCCCAATACATGTAATGCAATGGAGACCTCTCTAACCTTCAAGGAGTTAAAAGCTCCATTTAAACCAGTGGGAATGTTTATCCCCACCCCCATGGTGGAGTTGGTTTGCTCCAGAATTGCTCATCTTTTGCTTTCTGTATAAGAACCTTAATATTAATTTGTATATCCCTGAGTGCCATTGGTTGAGCTGCAGCATATTGCTGACCCATCTAACACTATTAGGGGGAGGGTCGGGGTTAAATATTATAATGTAACCACTTTTCAAATTAATAGTTGGGTTAATTATTTATTTATGTAATTGTATTTATATATATACAATTGTATATGTTTAAATAAAAAAGTGTAGACATATTGAAATGAATTGCAGTTTGCTTAAGATTTGATTACCATAATATGCTGCAAAAAAATATTGTAAAATATTTTTTTCAGTGTCTTTGTATTTTGAATACAGCAAGTCAGAATGGATGCCTAGGGTGTTTGTGAAAACAAGGAAAAAAACATTTTGACTTGTAGATTTCCAGATTAGGTGTGAAAGGGGAAATTGGTGAATCCACTTAGCCTGTGCTCTCCACCTGCTGCGGGCTAAAATTGCCATCATTCACAACCCGAAGTTGAATGGGTGGGGATGATGGAAGCTGTTGTTTGCAACTGCTACAGAGCCACAGATTACCTACCCCTGTGTTAGCCAAATTCTTACTATGCTGAAGAGGAATTGTTGCTACCATTTATTTGACATTATACCATTGGTAATATAAATGTACCATGGTAGTGGATAATCTATATTCAGTAGTGTATAATGAATGAAAATTACATCTGAGTGACTCAATTTTCTACCAGAAACTAACGTTTGGTTGCTATGTGTTTGAATTATTTTCCTGAGATGTTTCATTGTATCATTCTGTTCAGTGGCAGTAATTCTTCCTGTAGTTGAGATCTGTTTTAATGGACCAACAAAGACTTTTCATGGTTTTAGGTTAAACTGTAACTTAGAGAGAGCTCTTGAACATACGTTCTATGGCAGTAAATAACGCTAGGGTTCAAGGCTGCTATTACTTTATATGTTACTAAGATTAACACAAAAACCCAACCAACAAAAGTGTAACAAATAAAATGCATTGTTTCCTGTAGCAAATCATGGCATAGATTCCATTGCAGTTTTTCACTGGTTTTATTTCATAGATTCCTATTGGAGTTCATGGGGAAATTTTAAATAAAACCAATGACGTTACCACCTGCAATGGATTTCTGACCCATGTATTTAAAAAAACAAAACTGAAACTGTTGCTCTTGGCCAGGCAGTTGTCAGTTACATAAGCATGATTTAGGAGTATGTGTGTGTGTGTGTGTGTTTGCGTGAGAGAGGCGGGGACATTACAGCAGGAGGTGCCCTTGATAGGAAGGTAGTACAAAAGAGACAGAGAAGAATAAGATGTTTTGCATTTACATGTGTACATTGTTTGGTTGTGAATTTATCCTAAATCATGGCTATGTTTGTTGGTTTTGTGCTTCATTGTTATATCAAATTTATTCTAATGACAAAAAAGACATGGATTTTACTGTGTTGTTGCTAATTTTCTGCACACATTTTATCTAATGTGAAAAATAATTTTCTTTGTTAAATTATCTGTTCTGACACATTGTAGTTTTATATTTGCACTTTTTATTGTATTCTAAACATACTCAATAGGAAAGTATAATTAAATAATAAATTATTTTAGTACAATTACTTTTTTTCTTTCTTTTATTCACTTTGAAGTGAGGAATCTCCACAGATCTCTGTACAGGTGATGGTAAAAAATTTTCTGAAAGCAAGCACTCCCTTTTTTTGGGGGGTGGGGGATATAGGTTTTTCAATAATGAATAAGTTTGTGTGCTTTTTTTATAGTCTGCTTCTGAATTTATATTTCAGCCTGTGTTACATTCTAGAAGGAAAGTTCAGGTCCAGAAGCCAGCGAGCAATGCTGGTGGGCGGAGTTTGGGACCGGAGGCAGTCACACTTGCCCCCTTGGTACTTCCAAAACAGATTTAAAGATGCTGGCTATGAAGCCAGATGTCCAATCGCAGTTCAGCCTGGACCCTGACCAGGATAGCGGAAAGTACATACTGACAGAACACCTGAACCTTCAAAGGGTGACTGAATCCTTATGCAGGGAAAGATAGGATGTATGAGGTATGAGTAGTGCTATCCCTTCAGAGGAGCCAGATGGAGAAAGGACCTCCAATGTCCAAGGTAACTACTCTATGAAGAGGTTGCTGACCCGGGGAAAAGGACCTGCCTCTGCCACCCCAAAAGTGTCAAGGGAGAAAAAAATGGGGAACAGAGGACTAAGACCGCTACTAGAGAAAACCCACTCACAAGCGACCCCTAGACCAAATGCAGAAGTGGGATAAGACCGCCAATAGACCAACAGACTGCAAATCCTCTTGCAGGAATTCCAACAGTTAAGAAAGTAAGTGGGATATGACCGCTTCCTTGACCAGCTGGCTAAGACCACTAACAATCTATCAAATGAAAGCACCCCAAGGACCAATAATACAAGCAGGTATTGATCTCTATAAGTTCTTGCAGGATAGGACCACAGAAATACAGGGCAGTACACTCATTACCTGACTACCTGACCTCTCTCAGTTAGATCAGGGTATAAACACAAACCTAGTCTTCCGACTATGTGGGTTAGGACCGCAGCATGGGCCCAAAGAGTGTAGGCTTCAGCCCACCAGGGATTGCTCACCACCGGAGGCAGAAACAGGGAATCCAAGCCCATTGGCAACTCCTATGGTTGACTAGCAAGCATAAACCAGGAGTGGGCCATTGAACCTGACAGTCCACCCCTGTACAAACACAATTGGGCTGCTGCCCTAGGAAGGCCTGACACCTGATGCATTGAATAGTCTGCCGCCCAAGCGGTGACCTAGGCCACAGAGGCGGGACCAAAAAACCAGAGGCAATTGGGGAGTATGCGGAAGGCAAAGTAAACCGGAGAGCATTCCCTGAGGACAAAATGAGGATGGAACACTGGCAGCAGTAAAACAGGTACTGCCCCATCAAGTGCTGACACGAAGCACTCAGAGAAGGTATCAGAGTTAAGAGGGTAATACAATTGGCTATGGCGGGAGAGAGGTAAGGCTAGGATATAAAGCTGCCAGGAGACACAGAGAGTGGCATAGGGGAACAATAATACAAAGAGAGTGGTCAAACAAACCGAGGCACTGGGAGCAACTAGAACAACATAGGTTGCACAGAGAATAGTCAGGAACAAGCCAAGGTAATGGGGACATCAGGAGTAAAAAAGTCAGATGGCAGAAACAAAGTAAAAAAATAAGCCACGTCAGAACCGTAGAAAAATAGCAAAACAATCAGGAACCATGAAAAGACCACTAGTGCAAAGCACAAATCATCAAGCACGTGGCTAAGGGCTAACTAGGTGATAAACTGCAAAACTCCAATCAGCGAAGAGGGGGAGAAGGAAATGGGTCAGGAGAGAGAGGCAGTCAAAAAGGAAAAAAGGCAAAGCCTGATAGTAGTAGACAGGTTGGCACATAAGTCATAAGGTGATGGCATGGTCAGGTATTGTATGTACATGCTTTTTAGCTGAATGTGAGATAGTTAATTGTGTTCTGGCTGCATGTGTGGGGAAGGTGCATAAGTAGGGGTCAGCAAGAAGAAGGAACAGAGCAGAGGTGGAAGCTACAAGAGAACAGCTACTGGGAGGAAGAAAGATACAGAAGTGGAATGGAATGGGAGGTAGGGTGAAAAAAGACAGACACATAGCAGTGAATGGAAGGGGAAGGAGAAAGTTAGACAGTTGGAACTGTACAGTTTGGGGTTATAAAGGGGACTGTTGGAGTGAGCGGTATGTGCAGAGGTTTTGACAGGAGGGGCCAGGGAAGTGAAGCCGCTCTGGCCAGTGCTGTAAAAATCACAAGCCAACATATCAACCACCCCCTTGAACTCCTTGCAGAGATTTTGACAGGAGTGGTCATGGCTCCCTTTCAGAATCAGACCCTAGCAGTCTACCTATTGGAAAGCCAATATTATGAAGATTACCATATATCCTCCTTACTGCCAACTAAGGGTGTGTTTTGTAGGACAGTGAATCGTAGTCATGTGATACTCTTTTATAGATATACATCATATAATGGAATTTTGTGTACTTGCTGATTAAATCATTTTATCTTAGTCCATGTGGAACATCAGGAACCATGGGGTGAAGTTTGGTGAAGTTCCATCCTCAAGCGTTCAGGGCATTTACAAAAAGAGCTCTTTGAGGTGGAGACTCCCATCCTGCACAACTTTGGTTTTTCTCCTTGATGGAAGACTTCTGTTCCACAAGGACTCAAACAAAAGGATTTATCACTAAGTACACTAAAATCCCCTCTTCTCTATGTCCTGGAACCATGGGGATATACCAAAGCATCCACCAAGAAAAAGAGAAAAACCCCTCAAAATACAGTCCAGGTACAATGGGAGTGAACTATTAGAACATAAACCTCAGGAAACGACACGGTACCATACCAAAAGGAATCAAGAAGAATAAGCACAACAACCTGTAGGATCTTCTGTCCAAAGCTGGGTTCAGCCATAATGTTTGACAAGTATGTGTAGGGTTTACCATGTTGCCACCTTACACATCAACGACTTAATTCTTATAGGCCCAAGATGGCCCCAGTAAGGTAGTGGAATTCACTGTAACCTGAGACGGTACTGGCTTTTCAAAGGAACATGTGTCTGGAGAATGGTCACCTTGATCCAAGGAGCCACTGTCAGTTTAGGTGCAGCCAAGCCCGCATAAGGGCCCTCAGGGATGACAAACACAGAATCAGATTTCTGAAAAGGCTGCATGTGATGAACATAATATTTCAAACACCTAACCACATCCAAGAGATGAAACGCCTAGTCCTGTCTATTAGATGGAGGTGGACAGGTAGAAGAAAGAACAATTTTCTGATTGACGTGAAACTCAGAAACAGCCCTAGGGAGAACGTAGAAACACCTAGTCAGCGTGGAAGACCAAAAAGGGAGGTTTACAAGATAAAGAATGTACTTTGGCCACTCTGCCAATTCAAGACTAGTAGAAAGGTAGTTTTGATTATCAAAAGACATAGTGAAACTGAAGTCAAAGGCTCAAAAGGACCAAATCCCACTGAGGAGAAGGATCCCGGAAGACCTGGTAGACACTGACCACCCCTTGAACAACAGTTTGCGCATCAAGCAGTGAGGCAATGCACCTCTAGAAAAGAACAGAAAGAGCCAAATATGACCTTTAATGGAGCTAAGACCAAGACCCTTCTGAAGGCCATCTTGAAGAAAAGCCAAGACAACCGGAAGATGAAAAAGTTACAGCTGTGACCCCTGCCTTGGAGGAGACTGGCTTCCAGTCCTGTAGCATGGTAGCAATGACAGAGTGAGAAAAACCGTCTTTCTCAAGATGCTGCCCTCAAAAGCCAAGCTGTCAAAGACAACTTCTCCACATGTAGATAGTAAAGCGAACCCTGAAACAGGCAGTCTGGATGCAGAAGGAGCTGAAATGACTCCACCAAAGATAGATTGAGAAGATCCATACAATAGGACCAGAATGGAGCAATCAGAATGGCATCGGTTTCCTCCTTTCCCTGGGGAAAAGCAGAAGAAAGCACCATGGAATGACCATCACATGGGGCCTGGTACAGAACTGAAGAACCTTGCGGTTCAGTCAAGAGGTCATTATGTCCACCTCAGGGAGATAACTATGGAGTCATAACTCTCCGAGTTCCCAGTTGTCAGCCAAAGCTCCAGAACATCCATGGAGTGAGCGCTCTCTGCCCAAAGACCTTCACTGTCAGGGGACCCAGAGTCGCACCCCAGCCTGGCAGACTAATGTCTGTCGTGACTATGACCTAAGTCAAGATAACCAGGCACCAGCCCATGGTTGGATGAGCCACCAGTGAAGGTCTGCTTGAAAGTGTTGTCTGAACCAATTCCTGAGTATATCCAGCTTCAACACCAAATGTTTCCCTAAGAAGCCTAATCTGGCATGAGGAGCAATGGGTTAAAGGAGTTAAAGGAATCCCCGAATCCTTATTAGCCTGAGATTTGCTAATGTCTTTCTTGGGTTGTAACACAATCAGAAAACCCTTAAGGAGTAAATTAAAAGTAGAAAAATACACATAAAATAGAATAAAAGTACCCAAAAGAACCTAAAATATATTTACCAACTGCAAGGGGTTAATGTGGCAAGCAGAAGGGAGTAAATGGCCTCAATGTAGCCAGCGGTGTCCCAAGACAAAGAGAGCTCATCAAAAACCACCTGTTCCCCTGCTCAAAAAAATGGTGTGGCAGCAACCCAGCCACTACTAAAAAAAGGGAGGTCCTCAGTAGTGTTGAGCGAGCATGCTCGGCCGATGCTCGGATCGGCTCGAGCATCGCTCTGCTCGGCACATGGCGGTACTCGTACGAGTACCGCATGTGCTCGCCCGCCATGTTCGGGTCTCCTCCCCGCACGTTTTGCGGCTGCTGCGCAGCCAATAAACGTGCAGGGAGGCTCTGACATCGGTGTAATGCCAGCAGCCATGTTGGCTGCTGGCATTACACTGATTGGCTGGCCAGAACCCGTGGTCGGGTGCTGTATAGCACCTGACCATCGAGTTCGGCTCAGTCTGAGCCAGGGAGAGCTGAGGATAGGAAGGGAAAGGCAGTGTAGGGAGGAAAAAAAAAAATTGTGAAAAAAAAGAACCAAAAGTCCTTTTTAGGACTACTGTGTGTGGGGGCAGCAGGTTATTTTGTGTGGGGGGAAAAAAACAAAAAAAAAAAAAAAAAAATCTGTTTAGTGTGAAAAGTTGCAGATTAGAGCACATTCTGTTTAGTGTGCACAGTTGCAGATTAGAGCACATTCTGTTTAGTGTGCAAAGTTGCAGATTAGAGCACATTCTGTTTAGTGTGCAAAGTTGCAGATTAGAGCACATTCTGTTTAGTGTGCAAAGTTGCAGATTAGAGCACATTCTGTTAAGTCTTCAAACTAAAATATCAAAGTCACGTATTCCATTCAGTGTGCGTCGCCGCAGTTTAGCAGCACATTCTGAGTACTGTGCAGAGTTGCAGAATAGGAAGAAATACTGTTAAGTCTTCAAACTAAAATATCAAAGTCACATATTCCATTCAGTGTGCTTCGCCGCAGTTTAGCAGCACATTCTGTGTACTGTGCAGAGTTGCAGAATAGGAAGAAATACTGTTAAGTCTTCAAACTAAAATATCAAAGTCACATATTCCATTCAGTGTGCTTCGCCGCAGTTTAGCAGCACATTCTGTGTACTGTGCAGAGTTGCAGAATAGGAAGAAATACTGTTAAGTCTTCAAACTAAAATATCAAAGTCACATATTCCATTCAGTGTGCTTCGCCGCAGTTTAGCAGCCTATTCTGTGTACTGTGCAGAGTTGCAGAATAGGAAGAAATACTGTTAAGTCTTCAAACTAAAATATCAAAGTCACATATTCCATTCAGTGTGCTTCGCCGCAGTTTAGCAGCCTATTCTGTGTACTGTGCAGAGTTGCAGAATAGGAAGAAATACTGTTAAGTCTTCAAACTAAAATATCAAAGTCACATATTCCATTCAGTGTGTTTCACCGCCGTTTAGCAGCCTATTCTGTGTACTGTGCAGAGTTGCAGAATAATAAGAAATACTGTTAAGTTTTCAAACTCAAATATTAAAGTCACATATTCCATTCAGTGTGTTTCACCGCAGTTTAGCAGCCTATTCTGTGTACTCTGTACAGTTGCAGAATAATAAGAAATACTGTTAAGTTTTCAAACTCAAATATTAAAGTCACATATTCCATTCAGTGTGTTTCACCGCAGTTTAGCAGCCTATTCTGTGTACTCTGCAGAGTTGCAGAATAGGAAGAAATAGTGTTAAGTTTTCAAACTCAAATATCAAAGTCACATATTCCATTCAGTGTGTATCACCGCCGTTTAGCAGCCTATTCTGTGTACTCTGTACAGTTGCAGAATAATAAGAAATACTGTTAAGTTTTCAAACTCAAATATTAAAGTCACATATTCCATTCAGTGTGTTTCACCGCCGTTTAGCAGCCTATTCTGTGTACTCTGCAGAGTTGCAGAATAATAAGAAATACTGTTAAGTTTTCAAACTCAAATATTAAAGTCACATATTCCATTCAGTGTGTTTCACCGCAGTTTAGCAGCCTATTCTGTGTACTCTGTACAGTTGCAGAATAATAAGAAATACTGTTAAGTTTTCAAACTCAAATATTAAAGTCACATATTCCATTCAGTGTGTTTCACCGCCGTTTAGCAGCCTATTCTGTGTACTCTGCAGAGTTGCAGAATAATAAGAAATACTGTTAAGTTTTCAAACTCAAATATTAAAGTCACATATTCCATTCAGTGTGTTTCACCGCAGTTTAGCAGCCTATTCTGTGTACTCTGTACAGTTGCAGAATAATAAGAAATACTGTTAAGTTTTCAAACTCAAATATTAAAGTCACATATTCTGTGTAAGATGAAGAAGGCGGGTAAAAAGGGACGGGGAAGTGGACGTGATCCTGAAAGTTCAGGGCGCGGGTCAGGACGCGGAGAAACTGTGCCTGGTGCCAGAGCACAAGAAAGAAAGACATCCACCATACCTAGCTTCATGTGTAATTTTACAGGGCGTCGCAGGACATCACTCTCGAGGTCCGACCACTGCGAACAGGTGGTCGGTTGGATGACAGCTGATACTGCTTCCAGTCGGTTAAGCACCACCCTGTCTTCCACCAAGTCCACTCTCAGTAGCCAAGAGTCTGGTCAACATAATCCTCACTCTGATCATCCTTCCTCCCACCATACACGGTCTGGTCAAAGAAGTGATCCCACACTGGGATATAGTGAGGAGCTCGTCTCATCACCAATCCTTCATTTGACCCTCTCTCCAAGCACGCTTGCAGAGGAACATGACATCTTGTGCCCTGATTCACAACCTCTAGAGGCTACCCAATCACAAGAAGATGACAGATGTGAACGGCATTTAAGGTCAAAGGAAGTAGTGGATGATGATGATGATGATGATGAGACACAGTTGCCATTAAATCAACCACTATTTCCGTCTCAAGACCTTGTTGAGGAGAATGTTATACAGTTGTCAATGACTGAGTATGTGGTGGGATCAAGACTTGAGGAGGATGATCAGAGTGAGGAAGTGGAGGAGGACTTGGTGGACGATGAGGTGACTGACCCCACCTGGGAAGGTGTAGAGCCGAGCGATGACAGCAGTCCTGAGGGTGAGCCATCTGCAGCACCGCAACAGGCTGGAAGAGGCAGTGGTGTGGCTACAGAAAGAAGGCGGACCGCACCAAACCGGCCCGCAAATGTTCCACGGAGCACCCCCTTGCGTAAATCTACCTTGCCAAGGGGTAGGTGTTCCGCGGTATGGCGTTTTTTTAAGGAAAGTGCGGACGACAAAAGAATTGTAGTTTGCAACCTGTGCCACACCAGAATGAGCCGAGGCATGAACACTAGAAACCTCACCACCACCAGCATGATCCGACACATGGCATCCAAGCACCGTAGTAAGTGGGAGGAACACCTGGATCGCCCATCTGTGTCTGCAGGCCACACCACTGCCTCCTCTTCCCCTGTTTTCGGTGCCGGCCAATCGCCTGTCGAAGGCGCAGGCCCGCATACCTCCCGCCCTGCACCTGTAGCATCTGAAGCACCATCAGCGACCACATCCACTTCCCTGTCCCAGCACAGCGTCCAAATGTCGTTACCCCAGGCATTTGAGCGCAAGAGAAAGTACCCAGCCACCCACCCACAGGCCATAGCACTAACCTCACACCTTTCCAAATTACTGGCCATCGAAATGCTGCCATTTAGGCTTGTGGACACTGAGTCCTTCCGCAGCCTGATGGCAGCAGCTGTCTCTCGGTACGCGGTCCCCAGCCGCCACTACTTTTCCCGGTGTGCCATCCCCGCATTACACCACCATGTGTCCCGTAACATCACCCGTGCCCTGACCAACGCAGTTACTGGGAAGGTCCACTTAACGACTGACACATGGACAAGTGCTTGTGGCCAGGGACGCTACATTTCCCTGACGGCACACTGGGTGAATGTCGTGGAGGCTGGGAGCGACTCGGACCCTGGGATGGCACGGGTGCTACCCACGCCGAGGATTGCGGGCCCTACCTCCATCAGGGTTTCCACCAGCACCTACGTTATTGGCTCCTCCTCCTCCGTTTCCACCTCCGAATTCTCTACACACACCGCCACTCCCCCATCAGCCAGTAGCTGGAAGCAGTGTAGCACTGCAGTGGGGAAGCGTCAACAGGCCGTGCTGAAGCTGATCTGCCTTGGGGACAAACAGCACACGGCCTCAGAGCTGTTGCAGGGGATTAGTCACCAGACCGAGCAGTGGCTCTCGCCACTCAACCTGCAACCAGGCATGGTTGTGTGTGATAATGGGCGTAACTTGGTGGCGGCTTTGGAGCTCGGCAAGCTCACACACGTACCATGCCTAGCGCATGTATTTAATTTAGTGGTGCAGCGATTTCTAAAAACCTACCCCAATGTGCATGATCTCTTGACCAAGGTGCGCCGCGTGTGTGCACATTTCCGTAAGTCATCAACAGCTTCAGCCGGCCTGTTGAAGCTGCAGCAGCGCTTACAATTGCCAGCTCACCGGCTGCTGTGTGACGTGAGCACGCGCTGGAACTCCACCTTCCACATGTTGGCCCGGCTTTGTGAGCAGCAGAGGGCAGTAGTGGAGTACCAGCTGTTACACGGTCGTCGCCTCTCTGTTCAACTTCCTGTAATCAGAAGTGAGGAGTGGGAATGGATGTCAGACCTCTGCAAGGTTTTACGCAATTTTGAGGAATCGACACAGATGGTGAGCGGCGATAACGCTATTATCAGTGTAACCATCCCACTTCTGTGTCTACTGAAACGCTCGCTGCTCACAATTAAAACCGACGCTTTGCATGTGGAAGAGGTGGAAATGGGGGAGGAAGAGCTTACACAAGGTGATAGCCAGAGCACCCTCACTTCGTCTTCTCAGCGACAATTGGAGGAGGCGGAGGAGGAGGAGGAGGAGGAGGAGGAAGACACGGTTGCCTCCGCTACAGAGGGTAGCCATGGAACTTTAGTTCCATCTCTTCAGCGTGGGTGGGCAGAAGAGGAGGAAGAGGATGAGGATATTGAGAGTCATCCTCCTGGTGAGGACAGCGAAATCTTGCCTGTTGGTACTCTGGCACACATGGCTGACTTTATGTTAGGCTGCCTTTCCCGTGACCCACGCGTTGTACGCATTTTAGACAACACGGATTACTGGGTGTTCACCCTTCTGGACCCCCGCTACAAAGAGAATTTCTCATCTCTCATTCCTCCGGTGGAGAGGACAAGCAAAATGTTGCAATACCAGAAGGTTCTTGTCGAAAAATTGCTCCAAAATTTTCCATCTGACAACGCTGGCGGCAGAGTACGTGCTACCTTGGCCAACCGAGAAGGGGAGAAAAGGGGAGCACACAGCAGTTCCGAGAAAGGCAGGGCAACACTCTCCAAGGCGTGGGACACCTTCATGACACCCCGCCAGCACCCTCACCCTGATGCGCAGCCTAGTGTCACAAGGAGGGAAAAGTTTTGGAAGATGGTGAAGGAGTACGTAGCAGACCGTGTCAGCGTCCTCAATGATCCCTCTGTGCCTTACAACTACTGGGTGTACAAGCTGGACACGTGGTATGAACTGGCACTCTACGCCTTGGAGGTGCTGGCCTGCCCTGCCGCCAGCGTTCTGTCTGAGCGGGTATTTAGTGCTGCTGGTGGCATCATAACAGATAAGCGTATCCGCCTTTCCACCGACAATGCTGATAGGTTGACACTTATAAAAATGAACAAGGCCTGGATTTCCCCTGACTTCTCCACTCCACTGGAGGAAAGCCCCGGGGGAACATAAACTCACTTTATATATGTTATTTACAATGATGTGAATACTCTGTATTCCCATTCACCCCTTCCACCCAAAAAACGGGTATATGGTTGACTCTTAATCTTCTCATCCTCCTCCTCCTCTTCCATATGCCCTGTGCTATAATTTTTATATAGGGCCAGCTCACCAGCGGGCCCTGTGATATAATTTTTATATAGGGCCAGCTCACCAGCGGGCCCTGTTTGCCAATTTTTATATAGGTCATCTCACCAGCGGGCCTTCTCATATAATGTTTTATTGGGTCAGCTCTCTAGCGGGCCCTCTCATATAATGTTTTATAGCGTCAGCTCACTAGCGGGCCTTCGCATATAATGTTTAGGATGGTCAGCTCTGCAGCAGACCCTCACCCATAATGTTTTAGATGGTCGGCTCAGCGCACGTTTCCCTCTTAATCATGGCCTCAGTTCAATAAAATCAAGGAAATTTTTGGGAGAATTTGCCTCTGTGCACGTTTCCCTCTTAATCATGGCCTCAGTTCTGAAAATCAAGGAAATTTTTGGGAGAATTTGCCTCTGTGCACGTTTCCCTCTTAATCATGGCCTCAGTTCTGAAAATCAAGGAAATTTTTGGGAGAATTTGCCTCTGCGCACGTTTCCCTCTTAATCATGGCCTCACTTCCGAAAATCAAGGAAATTTTTGGGATAATTTGCAGATGATATACAAGTAAATATACAGCAAATATTGTTTGGTAACAATTTTTCGCCTAAAGTCGTTTTTATTTTCCTTTTTGTGTGTTTTATGGTCAGTCTGTAAAAATGGCGTACTACGGGCGAAAGATCGTTCCCAGCAGCGATGTTGGAGTCCAAGATGCATCCAGACATCCTCCCTATGCTGTCCCTGAACCATTTCTGTGGTGTTTCCATCATTTTCTGCCCTTTTCCTATGGACCAGGCACCCTCCCCTCATCAGAGCAGGGGGTTCCTGGTGTAATGCTCGAGTCCTCCCATTGACTTCAATGGGGCTCGGGTGCTCGGCCGAGCACTCGAGCCTCAGGGGGTGCTCGGTCAGAGCACCCGAACACCCGAGCATTGGGGTGCTCGCTCATCACTAGTCCTCAGATCACCAATAATGAGCGGAAAAGGCTGCTAGACCCACAAATTACTTTACTGACACTAACAGAGAGGCAAGAGAAGTTCTACCCTAGCGTTCTTGGTCTTCAGTTGTATGGCTGCCACGTGTGCCCATTCTTAAAGGTACCATGACCCAAGAAAGTTAAGACTTAGAAAATAAAATCAAAAAGCAATAAATATTATTTGAAAAAAACATTAAAGAAGTGTAAACATCACTTCCATCAAGCTACTGGTACCCTAGAAAGGAGAGGAGTTTCCCAGAGAGATAAAGCCCATAGATAGGCAGTGCAAGAGTTAACAAACCTACAAAAACCAGATGGAGCATAGAAGAAATAATAAAAATGCTCCTTGAAACCAAGGCAATGAAGGCCATTGCGAAGTGGCTGCCAAGCAGGGAACTAAAGACATACTTACAGGACTTGAGCACTCCATAAAATCCTTTCTTCAGTCTTCAGACTCCTATTTAGAGATAGATAAGCTTCATGGAAGCTAGAAGGGAAGCTGGCTACGAACATAAGCCATCCTCCACATACCAGGTCCTTAAAGTTCTGTGGGCTGGTTAGTAGTTAAAAAGTAAGCCAAGAATAGGAATCCACATAATGTGGAATTATACAGCCCCAAATCATAAGAAAATCTAACTGAGAGAGCTTTGTCCTACTTCTTCTCCTTGGAAGATCACTTTTTAAACTGAGCATGTCTTGGCAGGGTGAAATGGTGCAGGATGGGAGCTCTTTCTGCAAGTGCCCTGCCCTCCTGAGGAGAGAACTTCACTACATGGCTTCTGTGTTCCACATAGGACATAAGATGGCAGTGTTTGTGTGTGTGTGTGTGTGTGTGTGTTATATGCATGTGTATATATGTATTATATACATACATACATATATATAGTATGGAGGAGAAGAGGAGAGGGTAGAATAGACAGTGTTACATTTTCCCTCCAAGTCTTGCCCTCTGCTTTTCATCTTCTCCCTCTGAATTCTGCCTTCTCCCCTCAAAAAACAAAATGTATTAAAGAAAAAAATGGAGCGAGGGGCAGAGAGAACCTTCTATTCCTTGGTCTGGGCTAATATTGTGTCTGTCATGTTCCTTCTTTTCTGGGTTTTTCTGGAGTATTTTGCCAGTTATATTGTTATATATCGACTACCGCTGGAGTTCGACATCTTCGACTTCCATTTTTGTCTGACCTTACGACTGCTACTACTAGGAGTGCTACACCTGCGACTTCCAATCTGAGTTTGACTGTTGTTCCTTGTTGGTCAGTCTTCCTAGTACATTTGAGTATTTTCCCTCAACTCTTATAGTTTCGACCTGCTGTTTCCTGAGATCTATTCCTTTAAGTTTGTTCAACAGAGACCAATCGTATTGCAGGTAGCTTCTCCCTCTCTGTTTCCAGTCTCAGTGAATAGCTGCTGTGTCTAGAGGTGTGATCCTGATGTCTGGTTTTGCGGCCAGCACCTTTAATCCATGCTGCTCCCCTGCATCAGCTTTATTGACCTCCCTGCCAATTCATCTGGGAGATCATTAACTGGAGAGGAGTCCTGATGTGCCCCCCCCTTCAAGGACTGGCTTAAAGGGATAGTAACACAATATGTAAAAATTTATATATTGTAGGGTTTATACTCCTGAGTAAATCAAGGATACTCCCACTGCTGAGAGGACTTTTAGTCCAGATGTGTTGCAGCTCAGACTTGAATTTTGTAAGGCACAGTATCTTTGCAGTATCTCAATGGCCTGAAATTTTACAGTGGCAATGTTGCTACTCCATCCTATGGAGTTTTATGGTCAAATGACCAGAGCTGTCCATAGGATGGTGTAGCAACAGTGCCACTGTACAATTTCAGGAGACTGAGATACTGCTCCTAAATATATATCTTATTTGAGCTGCAATAAATCTTCAACAAAAAAAACTTTTCAGCAGCGAGAGTAAAATAAACCCTACAATATATATTTATTGATAATTATTACTATCCCTTTAACCCTTTGAGTACCAGAGGGGTATTCAATACATTTACAAAATATAAAAAAAATTAAAAACATACTGTGCCAGAGGGGTGTCCAATACATTGCTTTGCAAAGCGTTGGATATCGCTATGCAAACCCCCAGCCACTGATCCACTTTATACTTCCCCATCACAACTATCTGACTCCTACTTCCTGGTCTCACTACAGACCCAAAATACACCATCAGAGCCCCAAGCCTGGTTCTATTACTCACTGGAAGTCACAGATCCCCTCATACACTGTCTGACTCCACTGTCCACTATTTGTCCCTTGCATATACACTTTCATGCACACACACACACGCACACACACAGCCTTTTTCAGCTAGTTGTCACTAAATCATACATATATTGCCTTCTCTTCTAGTAGCCATGCTACTGGAACCCACTACAATATGATGTCAACCTATTCCAATGGGGTACCATTTTTCTTGGGCTAGCCCTAGGTACTGGACAGACGAGGATATCACATGGCGTTGAAAGAAATTTAATATCTATGAAGTGACTGAAGTGTAAATAAGTATGTGTTTTTTTCCTATAGCACCACATTCTGATAAATAGTTGTGCACACTAGGGGTAAAAACCCAAGTGGTCCCTCATTTGATGTGGGTGAATATCTGCTTTACTAAATGGTATGCTTTTTGATGTTTTATTCACATATATAATAGTTATTACCATGTTAGTGCTAGCTGGTCATTTCATAAAAGCGGCAGGGGTAGGTTAGTGTTCCTGGCACCCCCTTATGGTAGTTTTCAAACATTTTAGTATCTTTTGAAATGGTAGAAATGTTAAAAAAAAGAGAGAGAAAACATGTTTCCCTATAACGCCACTTTATGGAAATAATTCTGCACACAAGCCTCTGGTAAAAAAGCAAACAAACACTCATGTGATGGTATGACCTTCAAACTTTTTACTTCATATCTCTAATAGTTAGGACCATTTTAGTGCAGGCAAATTACATTTTTAAATATTTTTAAAAAATGCTTGTAGGACCCCCACAGAAGGTAGAGTAGTAGTAGCCAGTGAATGCAATAAGAAATTACATAGTTTTCAAAGATTTTAGTACATTTGGTAGAATGTAAAAAAAAAAAAAACTTTTTTCCTGTAGCACCGCCTTCTGGAAACATTTGTGCACACCAGGTTAGAGATAGAAAGGCGTTGGGTTGTCTTTTTCCAAAATGGTGTATTTTGTATACCGTTTCTTGATTTTTAGGTTTGACAACCATTTTAGTACAGCAAGTCATTTTAAAAAAAAAAAAATTAATAAAATGAGAGCTTGTAGTTGGTGTAGTTTTGCTTGTGGTACCCCACAGTAAGTCAACTCATATAAATGGGGTAGCTTATTATTACAGTAGGAAATCCCATATATTTCAAAGATTTCAGTACATTTGATGTGGTGGAAATGTAAAAATAAAAAAAGCCTTTCCTTTAGTGTCACATTCTGGAAACATTTGTGCACACCAGGCTAGGGGTAGAAAGGCAAATGTCCCCTCATCTGATGCAGCGGAATGTAACAGTGTCACGCTCTGCTACAATAGGAGGGCCTAGAGTACTGGAAGAGAAGAAGGTTAGGTTCCTCCAACAAGGGATAGCAGAGCAAGTTGCTAGGGAGCGAGGCTGAGGTACGGAGCTCGGGGGCGAGGGTTGTCTAGGAGAGGGTTGTGCTACAGCTTTCGCCAACTAAAGGTGTTAGCCGCAAAGCTAGATGTAATGGCCCCCAACAGAAGAGCTGAAGGGAGGCCCAGGATAACCCCCACCCAGGCAAACTATACAAAACTAGCCCCAGGGAGAAAAACAAACACTCCAATCAGGAAAACAGGAAGTCCTCACAGTGGCCAAGGACAGGGAGTCCCGCAGATAGAATGGCCAAGCAGGAACAAAAAGAGGCAGGAGATCCAGAAGACAGCACCAGAGTTGGCGGAAAGAGTGGTCAGTAGGTCCAGGTCAACAAAGATCACTGTACTTGATACAGCAGGCAAGAGAGTGGTCAGGAGGTCCTGGTCATACACAGGATCACAGTACTTGATTCAGCAGGCTAGAGAGTGGTCAGGAGATCTGGGTCATTCACAGGTCATAGTACTTGAAAACGGCAGGCAAAGGGTGGTCAGCAGGTCCAGGTCATACACAGGATCACAGCACTTGGAAATGGTAGGCAAGGGGTAGTCAGGCAGTCCGGGTCATACACAAGATCAAGAAGCAAGCTGGCTACAAGACTAGACTACGAGACAAGCTCAGGAGATGCTATAATAACGCGTCACACTGAGCGTAGAGAGGAACTTAAGTAGCACCAACCCGGAAGCAGTGCTCAGAATGAGGCGTGGATGCCGGCCTGAAGCGTACCACTCAAAGGAACGTGGTAAGCGCTGGCCAGAAACAGAAAAATGGAACCACGGCAAGACACCGGAGGGGCGGATGGAGCAGCAGCATGACAAACGGGAACCCAAGACGCCGGGTTGTCTTGGGCGTCATTCTGGGTTTCTCCCTCCTGGATGTGGCTACAAGTGGGTAGCCAGGCCAGTCTTCGTAAATCAAAGTTCTTATGAATGGGGGTCAACAGAAGACCCTTTAGACCATACAGGAATAAATCAACAGGACCCACTTCTTGTTCCAAAAGGAATACACTTTACTGTGGAACGGGACCCCTTTATACATAAACTTGGTACAATTAAACAATGAGAGGGCACACAGACTCCACAAAGGGACAATGGTGAGGTGCGATAGGGGATAAACATAAGACAAAGAACTGTTCACGATAAAAGCATCTTTACACAATTCATCTTGCCGCTCCAGTGGCAAGCAGCAACCAACCAATCAGGACCCGAGTCATTGTCCTCCATAGAAGACTGAATCACCCGGGTCTAATGTATAATGTAATTATGTCACTCCGGCTTCCCAACCAATGGGAACCGGAGTGACAACTAGAGGGAATGGCGGTGACCAATAGGAAACATAATGTGCTGACCTTCAACACTATGCTCTAGGCAGGGTGACACCTACTGGTCAAACACTGTATTGCTTATTGACATTCCCTCTAACAGTATTCACCTAATTTCCCTTATAGAGGATAGGCAACCAATCAGATGATCGCCTACTTGTCCAATGCAGCTGAGAAATACAGTCCAGGCTGCTGGTGACGTCACAGTTTGTGGCGGGCAATCCGGGGTGCGCCTACTATTTAAACGAATGGTGGCCACGTCCTTTGTGTCCCGCTGCCCAGGGAATGCCACATTGTAGGGAATTTAGTCCTTTTTTCCCTGGTAACTGTTTCAGGCCTGAGAAGAAGACTTTCAGTAATGACCCATGGTCCGTTACATGGAATATCTACTATCAGGAAATATATAGTTTTATTTAATTATTCAGCTGCTTTATGGCAGTTTTACCATGTAACCACTAGAATGTGCATTTTAGTTTATAAAGTTAAAAATACCATTTTGCACTCCTGGTAATTATGGGTCTGAGCAGCCATGAACTTAGATAAAACTACACACAAAAAGAAAAAAAATGGCACCACCAACAAAGATTTATGGGTATTAAAACACTAAATTGTGTAAGAGTAGTAACAAATTAATTGAAAAGCAAAAGCAGAAGGGAAAAGCAAAGAACAAAACTACTTTAAGAAGCACTCTTATTTCCCCACAATATATGTTTTTATAAAATATTCTCAGTGTATTTATCATTATCCTCACAGAACACATACTCGTGTTCCCACCACCCCAGATATAAATTTGCGTAGGTTGGAGTGCATTCACTGCCCATGGCATTTCCTCTCAACTGCAGGAAAAAGTTGCCATTAAAGATGAAATAATTATGCAAGAGATCAAATAGCTTCAAAACAAAGCAATTTTCCTCCCTGGATGTAGTAGCTTGTGAGTACAAAAAATATTATATTGCATGAAAACCCTTAGTGTTTTTAATACAGTGACTCGATGACACAAGCCACCAAGAGGGTATGTTCAGTAATATGTAACTCCTGGTGTGGAGATTCAATAAGCAGTGATAAAGAGGTGATAAATTGGAGAAGACTTCTCCAGTTTATCACTTCTCCTATTCTTATGTTATTATATGGAGTCTATGCACTAAGATTTCTTCAGCTTTGGAGATCTTAGTGCATAGGGTACATAGAATAACATAGAAACTGGAGAAGTGATAAAGTGGAGAAGTCATCTCCACTTTATCACCTCTTTATCACCACTTAGTGAATCTCCACCCTGAAGTCCAGATAACACATCCATTGTATCTTTTACATAGGAAGACATATGTAATACAAATTCTCTAAGTCTGAAGTCCAAGTATTGGCTGGCCTTCTCAGTCAAATTACCTATACCGGCAACACTAGACCTACCACAGGTGTTTTGATGAATCTTGGGTAGTAAATAAAAGTGGCTACCTTGGGACTGGAGATGTTAAGGAATCTAAATTCCTTCAAGGAGATGATGTTATTCACTCTTGCTTCTTATATCAGCTCCATATATTGTTGATTAAACATTTCAGTAGGATTACCAAATAACTTTTTGTAGCAGTTAAAGGGTTAGTAATGTCTTTATATAATAAAATGTAATATTGCAGCGATTACAATAATAAACTTAACAATCCCAGTCCCATCTCTCAAACCTTTATGGTTTTAGAGATATACAATGCTAAAATCCTCCCCTCCCTTCCCTTTTACTGCCGTCAGTTATAAACCGAAGGCAGGAGATCCTGGTCCCGGGAAAAGCAGGTGGCTCTTCAGCAGAGCAGAAATAGCTCAAAGTAAAAATAAATACTTCATTGGACTGGTCTACAAAGTGTGCTTGCAAACCAGGATCAGCCTTTTTTCTCATATACAGATTGCTTAAGTCCTCTGTTCTGATAGGAAGACACAGCGCTGATCTTTTGTAAGATTTTTGTATGTTTGTTTAACCATTGGGAGTGGGGTTGCTTAGACCTGGCTGCTTGTCTTCTGCCAGACTTGGATTGTAACTACCATTGTACACATACAGAATTTCTTTTTCTTCGTACTTGATAAGTGTTCTAAAGAACTAATGAACTTATTGATTGAATATGATCAGAATACGATAGCTACCTTACAAAAGGAAATAGATGAGACTGACACAAAATTAAAGGCTTTTGGGGATTTGAGTTTGATTGAGGAATCCTACAAACCAATAACTAGTACAGCTGATAAAATAGAGGAGGATTTCATTAAAAAGAAAACGTTCACAAGGGACTTGAATGATTATGCTACCAAACAAATATATAGGTGGGGTTCAATAAGATTATGATGATTGACTCTGATGACTCTAGTTCGGACATCAAGGGGCTTCATCTATGCCTTTTTTAAGGGTCCATCATTTCAAACACAAAAGGGGAAGAAACATAAGACGAGGAGGGAGGTAAGAAATACAGAGCCAGGCTCGCTGCATCAATATTACATGATACAATGGGTCAGATGTAATGAAGGAAGCCAAACCAAACTGAGAGTGGTTAATTTATCTGATTGGCAACTTACACCTATACAGATTTCTGTCTTGGAGCTGGGGTTATCTTTTCACCAGTAGGGGTGGGCGAAAAGTGTAAAAATTTCCTGTGAAAAATTTTGCGAAAACGTGCTAATTTTTCGCTTTTCCTGAGAAAAATTTTGCCTTTCCACCTATGCAAAAATGCCCTCCTTTTCGCCTATTTTAACAAATTTTCCGCCTATGTTAACACATTTTCCGCCTATTTTAACACATTTTTTGCCTATATTTCCTATAGGTACTACATTTCCCACTGTAATATTACTTCTTCTGAGGGCTGAAGTTTAGAAATAAGTGGCTGAAAGTCAAGGTTGTGAGTCCTACAGCAAAATTTGGCTTGAAAATAGTGTTAGCATGCAGAATGCATTTGTCCTTTGCTCACAACACTTTCTTGCTTAAGTGACACTGGCACATATTCAGGATGATATCAAGTAATAAAAAATAAAGTACAACCTACAATGTGGCAGATATGTATTGTAGTGGTGGTGGTAGGGGACTGGCATGGTGTGATTTGTGTATGTATTTTTACCACTGTCATATCCTCCTTCTCATCTGTGCTGCTGTTAATATATTTGTCCTGGCTTTGTCTGTCCTGTGTGGTTTCTGCTACTACTACAACTACTGGAGCTGGATGTTGATGTAATTCTACTGCCACTACTACCAGATGCCACAGGTGCATTACTTATAGCAGCAGCACCAGAGGTACTCGTCATATCTAACACAACCTGTGTTGCTGGGTACTCAAAACAGGTGTGTGTGGCTGAGTGGGACTTGGACTTTAAAGAGGCAATGATGCTGAGGATGACTGATAGGGTGACTGTGTGCTTTTTGACATCTGTACTTGTCCAGGGTCAGACTTTCCAATGGCTTTCTCAAACAGTTTATAGACAGGCACAGTTCTCCTTAAAAGTGGCGGAAGATACAGCCTTTTACTTTCTGCTAACCTTATAGCCCTGTCATCATCCTCACTCTCAACTTCATCTGTATCTAAACAAGAGAAGGATGCTTGAGGGATATATTCTAGATCTGCATCATCAGGTCATCCTCAGTAGCATCAGCATCACCTGACATTTCTTGCCCACTACTACCGTTATATTTCTCTAAGCTTTTGGAGGTCTCAAACAATTTCTTTATACTTTTACTATAACAAAAGTCACTACTACTTTGAGGACAGATGTTTTGGTGTCTCACTGTCTGAAGCAGCAGGCGGTTCAGCTACTACACCTTCCTCTATTATGCTGTTGCCAGCATCATCAATACTTGAATGTGACTTGTCATCTTCTTATATTGTTCTATATTTCTACTGGCACTGGTGTTGCTGGACCTAGTTTTGCTGGGACCTTGACAAACTGCATCCTCCCTTGGAGTAAAGGGATCATCATCATTGATTGCACACACTGCAACAACCATTGCTGCAGTAGGTTTTTGGACTGCTACACTGCTCCACCCCACCTCCTTCCCCTTGTGCGTTTGCTGGACATTCTGCAACTAAATTGTGTTTTTTTACTGTACAGTGCACAACACAAATGGAGCTGTATGATGCCTTGCCTAAGCACAGTCAGCTGTCTCACTGTCACCTACGATATTTCGTTTTTTATTCTATTTTTATTTATTTTCTTTTTTTTTTAAGTTGTCCACCCTATTGTCTTATCCCAGTCTGTCCAAAAAAAATTATAACCGAAAAAGAAAATGAACAATGTCTTTCCCCAGACTTCCCCACCCAGCAAAGGGACAATAACAGCAAGATCAGCAAGCAAATAGGTTGCCTGTGTCTTGCCTGTCAGTCACATGGAATTTTGGAGTATTTGGGGGACAACCTCCTTCCTCCCTTCTTATCCCCTAGAGGCCCCCAGACTCCCCTAATACAGAGAACAAATGTCCTACCCAGGCCCGGACTGGGACAAAAAAATAGGCCTGGGCATTTAAGGCTGAGTGGTCCATTTTTATTTTTTGAGTAGCCCATGGGGGTGGGGGGGCGGCGGCGGGCATTTGTTATTATTTTTTAAAGCTCAGACCAGCCCACCCGATGGCCAGTCCGGCCCTGATCCTACCTAAATGACTTCCTAAACTATGCTTCAATTCCCTTTATTTGCCTATCTCCTCTAGCTAAAAAACATGCTGCTCTCTCCTCTCACAAACACAGAATCGCTGCTGTGAGAGCCTGACAGCCTTTTATATGGCTGTAGAAAACTTTTGCGTGGTGTAGAAATATTTTTCTTCCCATTGATTTCACTGGGCGGAAAAGGAGGAAAAAAGCGAAAAAGCGGTACTTTTCACGGGAAATTTTTCGCCAAGTGGAAGGTGCCATTATTCGCTGATTTCAGTTTGAGGCGAAAATTTTCACCCATCCCTATTCACCAGGAGCTAAAATGACTAAATTTTCACTGATCAAGGATCTGCATTTGTTTACCCTGAGTGCCAGAGGCGTTCAAAGGGTTAAAATTCCATCATGTCTTAGACTGTTTTATCAAAAGTTTCTGAAGGTCTTTAAATAATTTACTATGAGGATTCATTGCTCTCCACGTCAGATTTTTAATTGTATAAATATTGTCCAAATATTTTTTTCTTTCTATGGCTCTGCTAGCCAACTGTTCAGACATGTGAAAGATGGTCATTGTAGCTTTAAATTATATGAGAGATGGTGTGCTTAAAAGAAATCTTGGAAAAACCAAGACATTTGTCAGAACACTCAAAAAGAACAAAAAAGTGCACCACCAAAAAAAGATTTATGTGTAGTAAAACACTAAATAGTGTAGGTTCTCAATAGTAACAAATTAACTGAAAAGCAAAAAGAGAACGGAAAAGGAAGAAAAGAACTACTTTAACAAACATGAAGAATTTTGGATACTTTAATCTATGCATATACTATAGTATTCCCTTGTAGTTAATGCGAGATTCTCACAGGGAGTTGGGGAATAATAATGTATTGTTTGATCTTTTCCATTTCTTTGTAATAATGCAAGCTTTCTCTCTTAGATGTAAACGTAATATAGTATCATTTCTTGTATGACTACGATATTATTGTGGTGGGTAATCTCCCCTTTATCCTTGTGTATCTGGAGTGTGAAATCGAAGATTCTTAATTGTTTTTTTTCCACTACTTTGATTGACATCAGTTTAGCCAATTGTATTTTGTTACTTGTGCTTGACGTATGATTTACCAACCTACCATTAAAGGGATAGTAATACTTAAAATGTAAAAAAAATATGTTGTAGGGTTTATCCTCCTGAGTAAAACAAGGGTACTCCCACTGCTGAAAGGTGTTTCATTCACAAGTTATTCATTTTCAAATTTAAATTTTTTAGGTGCAATATCACAGTGGCCTGAAATTGTACAGTTGCGCTGTTGCTACACCATCCTATGGAGATTTATGGTCCCAGGACCAGAGCTGTCCATAGGATCATGTAGCAACAGCGCCACTGTACAATTTCAGGCCACTGTGATATTGCACCTAAAAAAATTCAACTTTGAACTGTAATAACTTTTGAATGAAACACCTTTCAGCAGTGGGAGTAGTCTTGTTTTACTCAGGGGGATAAACCCTACAACATATTTTTTTACATTTTAAGTATTACTATCCCTTTAAGTGTATATAAAGCGGAAGTCTGTTGTATTCCATTTGTTACCTCTGATGAAGCCTGACAGTACTGGTGAAACGCATTAGGGCATATGTATTTTGTGACAAATAAGGGTATTGATACAGACTCTTGAATCTATTTTAGACAAGACTATTAAATATATCTGTATGGGTGTACAGTAGGATCTGCCCTTGTCTTTGACTTACAGCATAAACGGTCATGTAATAGAGCCGTACAACCTCTTTATTTTAATAGATGAAATGTAGCACCCCCTTTTTTATCCTGTTTCAGAAAATGATACAGATCTCTACTTGGCCAGCAGATAAAGGGACGCCTGTCAGTGTGTAGGGTTGCGTATGTGGTGTCTGCAGTTCCTTATACTGCCAAAGTTTACCAGTTGGCCAAGATTAACATTATGATTAGTGCTACTGATGCAATAACAGGGATCGGATCCCTATAATAACTAATAGCCTCAGTTCTAAACAGAACTACCTGAAACACTATACTTTAATAGATCTATTTACATCCTTTACATTGAATTTAATCCTGTCTAGAGTCTCACTTCTCTTTGTTTACACATATTAGATAGGGTTACAATATTCTTTTCTCTTATTATTTGTCACAATAATGCATATATGAAACAATTTTTAATATGTTTTTTAATGGATATTTATCTCATTCCCCTGAATGAGAACTATAAACATAGATACATCAGTTATGGTGATATTTGTATCTTTATAAAAACACTAGGTTAAAGCCCGTCATTCGACGCGGTCTAAGCATGATGCGGGGGAGTGGGTCAAGTGTGTTGTCTGTGTGTTTGTGCTAGTGCTGTCTGAGTAAGTGGTCTGTGTTCCTCCTCACGTGCATCCCTAGTTACCTCAGAGGGCTGGCGGCCGGGTGCAAAGACACACACATGAAGGGAATGGGTGTGACTTTGCAAACAAAGCAGTACCACTGTCAGTGTGAAGCCTTGACTGTACTGGCCCACTCATTACCTGCAAGGATCCTTTTACATGGGTGTCTGCAGGAAAGGGCAAGTGGGGGCATTTGCCCCCCCTCTCAATGGCCATATTAACATAGGTGTTGTAAGGGCTGATGCGGGGCTGTATTTGGACTCCCCCCCAAGAAACCTTTTTTAGGGCATCCATGCATGTTCATAACAGCCCCTATCTGTCCAGTCCTTCATCTCCCCATCTGTGTTCAGGCCCTAGCAGTAGTGCATTCAGCCTTACCTCCTCTACAATAATTGGTGACCTTAGACATAACTAATAACCCTTCTGCCACTCAAAGGGTTAAGTGTTTTTCACATTTCTAGAAGTAATGAGGATTCCCTCAGTGTCAGTGCAAACTTCAGAGCTCAGTCTATCTCCATTTGGTGCTTCATTACCAGCAGACAGATCCTTACTGTATTTGTTTCACCGATAAAATCACATCTAGTTGGACACACACACAATGAGGAGCCATCTCATGTCTGTGGATAATGGAGTTGCGGGACATAGATTGAGCTCCAGAGCCTACACAAACAATGGTGATTTCTCATTACTTCAGCAAATATCTAAAACACTTAACCCTTTGAATGGTAGAGAGGTGAGCGTTGCTCATAGTGATGAGCGAGCATGCTCGGCCGAAGCTCGGTTCGGCTCGAGCATCGCTCTGCTCGGCACATGGCGGTACTCGTACGAGTACCGCATGTTCTCGCCCGCCATGTTCGGGTCTCCTCCCCGCACGTTTCGCGGCTGCTGCGCAGCCAATAAACGTGCGGGGAGGCTGTGACATCAGTGTAATGCCAGCAGCCATGTTGGCTGCTGGCATTACACTGATTGGCTGGCCAGAACCCGTGATCGGGTGCTGTATAGCACCCGACGTGCGAGTTCGGCTCATTCTTAGCCAGGGAGAGATGCGCTTAGGCAGGGAAAGTCAGTGTAGGGAGAATAAAATTGTTGGAACTCTTTCAAGACCCAAAAGTCCTTTTTAGGACTGTTGTGTGTGGGGGCAGCATTTATATTTTGTTTGGGGGGGCACAATTTCCTTTTTTTTTGTGGGGGGGATATTTCTAAGGTGACATATAATACTAGATGCACAGGAAGTCAGTGTAGGGAGAATAAAATTGTTGAAACTCTTTCAAGACCCAAAAGTCCTTTTTAGGACTGTTGTGTGTGGGGGCAGCATTTAATTTTTTTTGGGGGTGGCAGAATTTAATTTTTTTTTTGGGGGGGACATGTTCTAAGGTGACATTGTACTAGGTGCACAGGGACAAATATTTCACAGTGCAGTGACAAGCTGACATATTCTGTTAGGTGCACAGGGCCAATTATTTTACAACGCAGCGACAAAAAGGGCCATTTTAAACGTGTGCCTAGCCATAGATTATTGTCACATTCTGTTTAGTGTGCAAATTCACAAATTAACGTCACATATTCCGTTCACTGTGCCTAGCCGCAGATTAGCGTCACATTCTGTTTCATGTGCCTAGCCGCAGATTAGCGTCACATTCTGTTTCGTGTGCCTAGCCGCAGATTAGCGTCACATATTGTTTAGTGTGCCTAGCCGCAGATTAACGTCACATATTGTTTAGTGTGCCTAGCCGCAGATTAGCGTCACATATTGTTTAGTGTGCCTAGCCGCAGATTAGTGTCACATATTGTTTAGTGTGCCTAGCCGCAGATTAACGTCACATATTGTTTAGTGTGCAAATTCACAAATTAACGTCACATATTCCGTTCACTGTGCCTAGTCGCAGATTAGCGTCACATTCTGTTTCGTGTGCCTAGCCGCAGATTAGCGTCACATATTGTTTAGTGTGCCTAGCCGCAGATTAGTTTTTATCTTCCTTTTTGTGTGTTTTACGGTCAGTCTGTAAAAATGGCGTACTACGGGCGAAACATCGTTCCCAGCAGCGACGTTGGAGTCCAAGATGCATCCAGACATCCTCCCTATGCTGTCCCTGAACCATTTCTGTGGTGTTTCCATCATTTTCTGACCTTTTCCTATGAACCAGGCACCCTCCCCTCATCAGAGCAGGGGGTGCCTGGTGTAATGCTCGAGTCCTCCCATTGACTTCAATGGGGCTCGGGTGCTCGGCCGAGCACTCGAGCCTCCGGGGGCGCTCGGCCAGAGCACCCGAACACCCGAGCATCGGGGTGCTCGATCATCACTAGTTGCTCACCCATCTGGCACTCAGAGGATTATTAGAAGCAGTTTGGAACTAGAGTAACCAGAGGTGGGTAAGGCTTCCCTCTGTACCCCATTCTGTGCTCTCATGCATGTTTCCCCATGTCTGTCTCTCTTCCCTCATTCTCCTCCATAGCTCTAAGCTTCTTCCTTCTCTCTAAGTCTCCTTCACCCAGAGCCAGGAGCAGAGGCTGTGGGCCAATCGGAGCGCCCCACTCCTTGTTTCTTGTCTCTGGAGTCATTCTCATTCTCAGATACGCGTCTTTACATACCTTAGAGGGCGTGGGGGGAGCGGGTCATGGGGGGGGTGAGTCACGCAGGTGGCTGCCAGCCCTCTGAGCTCACCATGCATGTGGACGCGCATAACTGACAGGCAGCCGCGAGTGTGAGCGGGTGCCTGTCAGATACGCGTCCATAGAGGATATTTTTGTTCTTGGGGGACTCGGGGCTTTTTCAAATAATTGAAATGTTCACAATCAACATAACAGTTATAGATATATAGTGCGTGACTAGCAAAATAGGTGAATTTGTACTTTTATAGTATTTATGACATCATAACTTGTCACATGATGCAAAATTTAGTTTTTATGCGGTGCCACAAAAAATCTGAATTAGTTCTGAAAAAAAACTATAAATAGTTTTCCCTATGTAACTAGAAAGTTACCAGCAAAAATCATGCATAAACAGAAGGATAGCAAAAATGCTGAAAACCTGTCTGGCCTGCAGGGTACAGAAAATTCCCTGAGCCCCTGGCCCTGAAGGGGTTGATTCTTTTATTGCCAAAGAAGTGAGCACTACCTAAAAGGTTTAGACGTTAGAACGCTGCCCCAGTAGAATATTAGGAACTAGTGGCCAGTGATAATAAATCCTCTTTCTACTCCCCCCTCCCAGAGCCGGATTAACACTCCACAGGGCCCTAGGCAAGGTACCAATTTGGGGCCCCCCTCCACCAAGATAGTAGCCCCCCCCCATACCATGAACTCTATTCACCCCTGCCGGACTTTACTCCATCCCAGCCTTCTACCTTCTTCTCTTGTAATTCAAAAACAAATTATATTACACATTTTATAAAATGCCCAACATTATTTTATTCAAGCAATAAATAACACAACAATTACAAGTTAACTCAGTCAATATCAGTGCAATGGTCCTGGTAACCCTACAAGTGCACTAGGGGTGAGCTACACATTGCATATGAACTGAACTGCAACATGTAGCCCAACCGTTTTGTAGTCAAAGGATTAATAGGATATGGTAACTATAAAGTGAACAAAAGTCATAAAACATTTTTATTCCAAGAATAAATAACAGGAAATACAAGTTAACTCCGTCAACAGTGCAAATATATAACACATCTCTTTTCCTGGTAAGCGAACAATGCAAAAGGGATTTATTGTTTAAGGTTAGCTTTACGAGATTTTTTCTCAGCAAAGGTATTAATTAAGTCATCAAAGTCCAACTGTCTGACAAGTTCTGTTTCCACAGCAAGCACAGATAATGCGCTCAGACGTTCCTGGCCCATGGTCATTCGTCGTTCGTTTTTTATTCTTTTTAAACAAGAAAATGACCTTTCCCCAGTGGCATTGGAAACTGGCATGGACAAAAAGATTCGCAGTAATGTTTCAACATTAGGGAAAGTATCCTGGAGTTTGTGCTCCACAATATACTCTCTCATTCGAATGGGATTCCCTTCTATTGTTTGAGGTACTAAAGAGGTAAACTGAATGAACTCTTCAGTGAAATTTTCTTCAAGATCATCTTGATAGAACTTTTGCAGATTGTTTGCCAAACTGCGCAACTCAGTTGGAGCTATTTTTGATGCATCCTGAAGAAATCCAAAACGCTGACTAAGAGTTTCGTAAGAATGGTTTCTCCTTTTCAGCTCCACAACAAGAGAATCCATAATTACATAGAATGTCTCAAAGATAAATGTGTCTCTTGCTGAAAAAGCTGTATCTTCACTGGGACCTTCATCAAAGAATTTTTTAAATTTTTTTTCACGCTTTCCTTCCCTGGGGTACATATGATCAATAGTCATTTCTTTTGCTTCATTCTCAAATGCTGAGAATGAATCTCTCTTATTCAGTATATAGCTGACCAATGAGTTGTAGAGAGTGACTACTTCATTAAGAGAAATGGTCATTTTCTGAAACTTTTTGCGTGTTGCATTTAGCCTTTCCAGTATGTTTCCCCACACAACAAGTATAACAGCAGTGTTGAAATTATACAGCTTATCTGCCAGAATTTCAGCTTCATGCCGAACACTAGGTTGTTCTTCAGGGGTTATCAACTCTTCAAGTGCTTCATGTACCTGTTGGTAGCCTTTTCTTAATGCTCTGGTGGCATCAGCACGTGCAGCCCACCTTGTAGTACTTAGGCGTTTAATTGTAAGAGTTCCTGAACTTTTGTCAAGTTGTTTTGTCAGGATTTCCCACCAGTGAGTTGAGGATGAGAAAAAGGTGTAAAGACTCTGCAGAAACTGGAAGAAGGAAACTGCTTCTATGCAGGATTCAGCAGCACATGTTCCAACTAGATTCAAAGAATGAGCAGCACAAGGCACATAATCTGCCAAAGGGTTAATGGAGCGAATTCTTGCTTGTAGACCATTGTATCTTCCAGACATGTTGCTAGCATTATCATAGCTCTGGCCTCGGCAGTTCAAAATATCCATTTTTTTATTGCGTAGCACTGACAATACAGTTTTTTCTAGACTTTCTCCAGTATGTGAGTGGATTGGTACAAAGCCTAAGAACTGCTCCACTGGTCCATTCTGGTTGACATACCGCACAACAATTGCTAGCTGGTCAGTGTGACTCATGTCAGGTGTAGAATCTACAATGACTGAGAAGTATTTTGCGTCATTGAGCTGTTTCACTATTGTGGCTACAACTTTATCTCCCATAAGCTCAATAAATTCATTTACAGTTGTTGATGACATGTAGCTTGTTTTTCCCCTTCCAGCAGCACCAAACTTTTTAATATGCTCCTCCAGAAAGGGATCAAACTGGCTTAGAAGTTCAAGACATCCAAGGAAGCAACCATTTTGGACGAAACCAAATAATTCGTAATTTCCACGGAAAGGTAAACCACGCTCCCCTAAGAACTTTATCACAGCTACAACTCGTCTTAATACTTCTCTCCAATATCTTTGTTCATTGCCAACTTGATGTACAAGGCCCTGGTCTACTCTGCAGTGAAGATTTGCTCGCAGTGAAAATTTGAAAACCCTCATACGATGGTCAGCTGAAGTTTCATGTTCCTTTAAGCGTGCTCCTGCATTCTTCCAGTCACTGAATCCCTTTGAATTAAGGGCATGGTGTAAGTTACTGTAAAGTTTGCATGGTACACAATACACACTGCCTGTTGATACAGAATATAGCAGCCAGTCTCGATGAACAGTTTCACCATTTCTTTTTTTCCGCCACAATAGATCTGGACTAAGAAATCGGATACCATCAGAATATGTCCTTCTTGATTCAGAAAAGTCAGAGGTTATGTTTTTTAGTTGATGGCTACAAAAGTATTCTCTCATATCTTCTGAAATCTCATCACTCCACTCTGCAGGATCATGTGAATACTTTTTAATGATATCATCTACAGATTTATTCAAAGTCATAGTAACTGTGGACATTTCAGAGGAAAATGTTTGCTGGGTGTTAACTACATCTGTATGTAGAGAAGACTGCATGCCCAGTATGCCGCTGTTTGGCTCACTGCTCAGTGAAGAAAGTTTGTCGTGCTTTCTCATAGATTCCACAACTTCTGCACAGCTGACAAGGGAAGGATCCTGCTGCATGTTACAAGATTCTGTACTTTCTTCAAGGCAAACAGCAGAAAGACCTTTATGTGTGCCACTGCCAACCAGCTGACTTTCACTGACAGAATCTTTTTCTGGTGCATCATCTGTAGGCATACTATCAGCCAATTCAGAGGAAGAAGACATGTCTGCTGACTGTTTCAGCACCATATAAGATTGCAGAAATGTCCTTTGCTTTTTCATTTCTTTCTCAGTGTCTCTCTTCCTCTTGCGCTTAGCAGCTCCAGATGCATGCTTATACATTGTGAAATCTGAAAGACAGTATACAATATGAAGGAAGCAGGTCCATAAAGACAGAAAAATAAAATATGTAAAAACAATAAATAAAGATGTCCCTGTGCTCCCACATACACACACATATCTATAAATGTAGATATAATCACAGAGCTCAAGCAATAGGTAAACTGAACCATCGGAGCATGTGATCAATAGAGAATAAAACCATCAGTGCCTGTAATTACTGGCACAGACAGTTACATTTTAATGATACTTTAATCCTCTGAGTAACAACAGGGTATGCAACCCATTGTTTTGCAATGCTATGTATATCCCTCTGACATTTAAAGGGTTGATCCTTTGAGTGCCAGAGTGCAGTGACCTTGTTAGGCAAGGATGGGATTCCCTGCCCTGGCTAACCGCTTCCTTGCACTCTGGCACTCAAAGTGTTAAAATATTCACATGTAAGTGTTAACCTAAGCTGATGTCTGTAAATTACCACAGAAAACAGATTGAAAGCCAATGGAATAGGCCAATATGGTCCTTATCTTTTTAGCATTCCCCATCTGGCGACTAGCTGCTCAGTGGTGCTAGTCGCCAGAATAATTACCTGGTTAAATGGAATGATACCCTGCTCCAGGCCTGACTTGCCATAGAGAGCGCAGACATCCGAATGGCTCCTAGCAGCGGCTCCTAGAGCAGGCTGGGACTGACAGCACAGGTGCGCAGACGTGAGTCACTGTCACAAATGCCAGCGCCGGCCCAAGACATTATGATGCCTGGGTCCAACGATGAAATGCTGCCCCCCAACCACACCCACCAAAACACACCCACATCCATTATTTTATATCATGATAATTAAAACTAAAATTAAACATTTTGTGACATGGTAGTTCCACGTAAAGCTCTGTCTATGGACACAAGACCCCAACATAAAATTTCCTGACTTAAGTCAACAGGGCTGTAAATATGCACTCTGATTTACAATATTTCAGCCAGTAAGTATCAGCAGGAGGCTGATGACAGGAGCAGATGGGAGTCAAAACACTAAACCATTCAGTGATATTCCATTGAAGACTTGAATGCAACTGGCTTAGCATATCCAATTTAATCAAGAACAAGGAAACTTAATTCACTCCTACCTGCCAAACACCAATCGATAGAGGAAAATAATGCTGTCAAGCACCTTTGAGACTCAAAACCCTCTGTCCCTCTTTCCTACTCTTGTGTCCCTGTGTTTAGGAGATCAGACTGTGTGGTGTGTATATAAGCGTATCACCCAGGTGTCCCTGTGTTTAGGAGATCAGGCTGTATGGTGTGTATATAAGTGTATTACATTGCTCCACAACAAGAAAACATACTGATGTTCATATAAATGTTAATATGTGTTGATAAATTATTCTGTGTAAATAAAATACTTTGGTCTTCCTCTAAATCATTATTTCAGTTACACAAAGAAAATCAAGAAATAAACTAAAATTTCTTGGTACTTCCACACCCACCAGTCACGCTCCCAGCAACAGCACCTAAAACACAAGTGTCCCTCTATGACCATTTCAAATAAAACACTTTAATTATTTACAGAGCAATTTCAAAGTAATGAAACAGACATTAAAGGGATAGTAATACTTTGTTTTAACTTTATTTTATTTTGTAGGCATTAAAAAAACATGAAGAATGATATAAGTCTTATCTCTCAAACCTTTATGGTTTAAGAGATATTCACAAACAAAGTATCCCCCCCCCCGTTCAACCAGATCAGAAGGGAGGTGCCCAGGTAGACTGCAGAGAGGGACAATCTTCAATTAAGATAATGGAAAAAGCTGAAAAACTTGTCAAGGGGGGAAGGGCTTTCATTGTTTTCATACAAAGAAAATTGTCCCCTTCTGTTATCTGTCCTGTCATACAACCTGATCCACATCTGAGAAGAGATGTCTTACACTAGGTAAAAGGGGCGGGGAGGGGAACTTTGCTTGTGAATATCTCCTAAGCCATAAAGGATTGAGAGATAAGACTTATATCATTCTTAATGTTTTTTTAATGCCTACAAAATAAAGTAAAGTTAAAACGAAATATTACTATCCCTTTAAACTTTTGAGTGCCAGGGGGGTACGCAACACATTGCAGAGCAATGTGTTGCTTACCCCTTTTGCACTTAAAGGGTTAATATTCCACAGAGTAATTACAATCATCTGAGAAATTTGAAATATAGGCAACTGGTTAATCTCCTGGCAAAAGTAGCTATAATAAGTCACGCAATGTTTCAAGTTTATTCCTCACAAAAGTGACGAAGATATATGATGATGTTCTTTAAAGGGATAGTAATACTTAAAAATTACTTATCCCTATGGTGTAGCCCTTACATCAAGAAGAAAAATGCCACCACCAGCATCTCTCAGACCCTTATGGTTTGAGAGATAACCTTACAAAGTTCTCCCCTGCCTGACGTCAGCGTTCTAGCTGACAGCAGGGAAATCCTCTCCTGGGATCAGCCGGCGGCTCTGCAGCAGAGCTGAGATCGCATTAATAAAAAAGAAATCCTTCACTAAAAAGATGTTGTATGTGTGCTTGGTTTGCAAGCACACATGGAAGACCTTTTAAGTGAAAGATTTATTTTTCATTAACACAATCTCGGCTCTGCTGAACAGCCGCCGGCCGGTCTGTGGACCAGATTCCTAATCTGTCAGCTAGAACACTAACATCAGAAGGGAAAACTTTGTAAGGTTATCTCTCAAACCATAAGGGTCTGAGAGATGCTGGTGGTGGCATTTTTCTTCTTGATGTAAGGGCTACACAATAGGGATAAGTAATTTTTAAGTATTACTATCCCTTTGATAATAGTAGGAAAAACACAGAAATCAGTCAAGTCACAGCCAATACTTGCTTAGGCTGCTAGTCTCAAATATTTGGGCTTCCTCGGATGGATATAGAACAATAAAAAGAAAATGCCAAAAAACTTCCCTTAAGTGTAATATAAGTGATGAAATTAACTTATTGTTGGCATAATAAAAATTACATAATACATAAAAATAGTGGCAAAGTCAAAAAATATACCAATTTGTTTGATAACAGTGGACAAGAACCTTGTGGGAACATTATGAAGAGGACAAATAAACATTTAGTTTTAACACTACAAAACTGTTCTGTATATAAAGGAACAGCTTAAGGAACTTAACCTATTGAGTGCAAGAGGGGTACGCAACACATTGCTTTGCAATGCGCCGCATACCCCTCTGGCACTCAAAGGGTTAAGTAACCTCAAGTAAGTGCTACTGACAAAAGGGGTAGGGAATAGGCATAAACAGGGGTGGAGGAATTAAAGGGATAGTAATACCTAAAATGTAAAAAAAAATATGTTGTAGGGTTTATCCCCCTGAGTAAAACAAGAGTACTCCCACTGCTGAAAGATGTTTCATTCAAAAGTTATTAATTTTCAAAGTTGAATTTTTTAGGTGCAATATCACAGTGGCCTGAAATTGTACAGTGGCGCTGTTGCTACACGATCCTATGGACAGCTCTGGTCTCAGGACCATAAATCTCCATAGGATGGTGTAGCAACAGCGCCACTGTAAAATTTCAGGCCACTGTGATATTGCACCTAAAAAATTCAACTTTGAAAATTAATAACTTTTGAATGAAACATCTTTCAGCAGTGGGAGTACTCTTGTTTTACTCAGGGGGATAAACCCTACAACATATTTTTTTTTACATTTTAGGTATTACTATCCCTTTAAAGAAAATACAGGAACATGAGGGAAACAACTCCTAGGCTAATCATACTCACAGTTTGAGGCTTCAGCTCAGTCACAAGAAGTTCCAGTCCTTGCCTCCTCAGAGTCAGTCACACAGCCAGGACCAGGACAGCCACAGATGCACAGATGCACTAGGCATCCACTGGTCCAGCACACATATATACAGTGCAGTGTGACTCCCCCCCGTTGTCTCACACACCTGAGCACCCCAACCAACCAGCAATGAGGATGCCAAACAGTGACTGAGGGATGCCAGTGGATTGGCTGTAACTGAAGCTCGGGTAACACACTCAGATGCCTGAGTGATGTGTCATACTGTCAATCAATGTCATCAGATCTCATCTCCTGACAGTGTGATATGAATATATGAGATACACTTGTCACTGAGCCGGCAGCCCAGCCCTGACAGCAGGCGCGCTTGGCACTGCAGGGTGTCAATAGTACTCTTTGTCTCCAGTCGGCCAACTCAGCAGTCAATTGTCACTTGACTCACTGAGCCGGCAGCCCAGCCCTGACAGCAGGCGCGCTTGGCACTGCAGGGTGTCACTACTCTTTGTCTCCAGTCGGCCGACTCCGCAGTCAATTGTCACTCACTGAGCCGGCAGCCCAGCCCTGACTGACACTTTCAGTGCTGGGCTGCCGGCTAGGTGACAAGTGACTGCAGGCTGGCTGGAGACAAAGAGTAGTGACACCCTGCCAAGTGCGCCTGCTGTGACAGTGATTAGTGTGGCTCAGCCCCAGTCAGGCTGCCTGACTGAGGCTGAGCCACACTAATTACTGTCACAGCAGGTTCTCCGAGTCCGCTCGCAGCCGCAGGAAAGACTCAGAGTCAAAAGTTTGTCCCGTGGACTGGAGTTAATATAATCCGGCTCTGGCCCGCACACACGTCTGAGCACTTGGATCTTCATCTACACAGCACAGGCAGCGGCCGGTAATAATGTAAGAGCTGCCACTATATCGTCTTGCAAAGAAATGCCACACTTACACTGCCACCACGCTTTGCCTCCTCACTACCTTCTATTGCCCCAAGCTTGCCCTCCTCACTACCTTCTATTGCCCCAAACTTGCCCTCCTCACTATCTTCTCTTGTACAATATGCCACAATTACACCTAAATAACCCATGGCCTGCACTATGTCATGCTGGGTACATAAAGCAACATAGCCAAATTACATCACCACCAAACTATGCCTCTTCAGTATCTCTTCTTTCATATATAAAACATGGATGCTACGTCCTCTTGAAAAAACAGAAAGCCATACGCCACTTACACTGCCAGCACCCTTGCCATATACTCCATTATTCACACTTTCCCCTCTATCTTAACCACATAATATATGTCACATTTAACCGTTTCACTGCTGCCACAGCCACACGGATAACCAACGCTTTCCATTGCTGTAGCCTACCCTATGGCACTCAAATGGTTAGTGGCCGCTCATTCATCCTGCTCTCCACTCATGCACACCTCCTGACACTCAAACGGTTAAGCTGATGTATTCCTCAGGCTGTCAGTGTTAGTGGAGTCACAGCGCAGACCTTGTTTGCTGACTTTTCCTTCTGCTACTGTGAACATGTGGCCCCGCAGTGCTCTAGCCTCTTTCCATTTCACTCGGCTTTGGACAGCCTCATACCTTTTTCTAACTGCTAACAGATCTGTCTGCAATGCATTCGTAACCCTCTGCCACTGAAAGGGTTAAGTGTGAAATCTCTGTCCACTACTATAAAAGGCATTGGTTCGTGTTCATAAAGCACGGCCAGGTCTTTCGCTGTCTGTGTCCTCAGACCAACCACTGCTGATTTACCACTGACAGGCCGGCGACATCATTATTTATTTATGGCAGTTGGCACTTGGCAGTGTGGTGTGTGTGGCACTGGCACGTACTGAGACTGAGCAGGCTGCCTGTGACAGTGATTAGTGTGGCTCAGCCCCAGTCAGGCTGCCTGACTGAGGCTGAGCCACACTAATTACTGTCACAGCAGGTGCTCCAAGTCCGCTCGCAGGAAAGAGTCAAAAGTTTGTCCCGTGGACTGGAGTGTTAATATAATCCGGCTCTGCGGCCGGCGACATCATTGTTTATTTATGTTGGCAATGTGGTGTGTGTGGCACTGGCACGGCCGCACGTACTGAGGCTGAGCTGAGGTTTCCGGGCCCCCTCAGTTGGCCGGGCCCTAGGCAGGCGCCTCATGTGCCTTGCCTGTGATCCGGCTCTGCCCCCTTCCCCACCGCTGTTGCCTAATGAACTGGCTGATGTTTCTCTGTGTGTCTGATCAAAAGCAGCTGATTTACCACTGACACTCAGACCAATTCTGTGAATTTACATTCATCAGCAGCAGGGGAAGGTAGAATGGGGATTTATTTTGACTGTCCACCAATGCCTCATATACTGAGACAGCATTATATTACGAATTAAAGTCGTATGTTGTGCTTTTCTGGATCCATACCAGCCGTACCCCTGGGTTGGCAGTAGGGAGTAGTTTTATATAAATTCCTCTCTAATACAGCCAGCAGGGTCCAGACCCAGCACCAGCAGTGGGGCAGTGATTTGAGACGAAAACAACAGTTGGGTGAAGCCCCACTGTCTTTTTCTGCCCAAGTCATTGCATGTCCATTCACCCCCATACCAAATGTTAGTCCCCCATCACTAGGGCAGTGATGTGGGCAGAAATTGGTAGATGGGGCAAAACGACACTGTTCAAATCATTGCAGGTGTTTCAACCACCACACAAATAAAAATACCTCCCAAATACATCCAGCAATAGTAGAACACATAAAAGACAAACAGAAAAGAGCGCCCAATTGTGTAATATGATACACAAAAATTACAAAAATATATAAAACGGTGTGAAAATGCACTCATGTACAGTTGGTCAGAAGGCTGATACCAGTCGATCTGACAACAGTGCTTGTGGACACATGGGTCCTGTACCAGGCTGAGGATCTTTATCCCTGATACAAGACAAGCAAGTCTATTTTATTAAAGTTTTGCTACTTGGAAATAATCTGTCAGTCTGGAGCCATTTTGTTGCTGATCACCAGCCTTCCGAGTGGAGACGAAAGCAATATCTCTACAAGCATTGTTGTGAGATCGACTGGTATCAGCCTTCTGACCAACTGTACATGTGAGTGCATTTTCACACCGTTTTATATATTATTGTCATTTTTGTGTATCATATTACACTGTTGGGTGGTCTTATCTGTTTGTCTTTTATGTCTTCTACTATTGCTGGGAGTTTCAAGTTGCTCAGTGGGAGTGAGTCACTTAAGAGCAGCCTAACACTTATCGACAGCCATTGATTATACTGTATCTGAGGGCAGTGATTTATCCTCAGTTACCTGATTGCTGGGCTTGGTGTATACTGACACCTGGGTAATAATTTTGTGAGTACCCACTTCTGGGTGATGGTGGAGGAGATTGTCTGATCCATTGATCCCGCACAGGGGAGCTTGTTGTCTTTTCCCCCTTCCCTTTTAGATTACTATACTCCCAAATACTTGCACCCATTGCCCAAACATGACCCTTCAAACCCCCAAAACACTTATCTGCCCCAGGCTCCACTGCTTTCCATGTGAAGCAGGGTCCTGGAGTCCTAACCAATGATTATCACTATTCTCCACTTCCATGTGGAGATATTTGCCTTTTGCTGAGGAAGAAATTTAGCATTTTGAGTCTGCACAAGAGGGAGGAGCTGTTTCAAGGCTTCTGTTGGTAAAGTGACTCAGAGATACTGGAGAAACAGGATGTGAGTCCTCATCACCGGACACCTAAACTCAGCTCCCACTCTGATGCAGGCTTGGACCACCAGATCAGGAGCCGGACTCATTGTTTCTTCCTCAAAGGAGGGCAGATATAATGACATCACTGTGTTTCCCTGGCCTTGTCAGTATCCCCACAGGGAAACAAATAGGCATGTGGGAAAACCCACCAGCTTCAGTTCTAAAGAATATTTTTTTTGGTTTCCAAAAGACCTGTGGGTCAGATCTAGTTGGGTAGTAGGCAGAATCCCACCCACTGGGTATATTTTTCTTCCTTCGGCTCTAAGCCATCCACCAAGGAAATTTAAAGGGATAGTAATACTTCATTTTAACTTTATTTTATTTTGTAGGCATTAAAAAAACATGAAGAATGATATAAGTCTTATCTCTGAAACCTTTATGGTTTAAGAGATATTCACAAACAAAGTATCCCCCCCTGTTCAACCAGATCAGAAGGGAGGTGCCCAGGTAGACTGCAGAGAGGGACAATCTTCAATTAAGATAATGGAAAAACCTGAAAAACTTGTCAAGGGGGGCAGGGCTTTCATTGTTTTCATACAAAGAAAATTGTCCCCTTCTGTTATCTGTCTGGTCTTACAACCAGATTCACTTCTGAGAAGAGATGGCTTACACTAGGTAAAAGGGGCGGGGAGGGGAACTTTGCTTGTGAATATCTCATAAACCATAAAGGTTTGAGAGATAAGACTTATATCGTTCTTCATGTTTTTTTAATGCCTACAAAATAAAATAAAGTTAAAATGAAGTGTTACTATCCCTTTAAAGGAGCAGAATGAGGTTAAAGGGTTTACTGTGAATAAAATAATTCAGGATAAAATAAAATTATAACTCTTTCATTTACATGCTACAAACATCCCAGTTTTTTCCTAGGAGGCACCACCCTGAAATCATGAAATATAATTACTCCCAAGTCCCTTTCATCTGCTGCTATTGTCCGAAAATTACCACTTATCTACATTCACACATTTTTGTTAAAATGGAAATAAAGGGAAACTTTTATTTTAAAATCTGTAGGCACTTGATGGCTGTAATTATAACCTTGAAACACTATAGTGATGTGTCAGTCCACTGGAAAACTCCAAAGCTCTAATACTGAAAGCCAACCTACATTGTCACACCAAAAAAGTTTTATAGACTACCCCCTCCTTCAATGCTCCCATAAGACAACTGAATCAGGGGGTGAAGGAAAGTATGTTTAACAGTAGAATAAGATTGTGCGATTCTTTCTAAACATGAGGGCGGGGATATTTATCGTGGGTGAACAGGAACTGTGACACTTAACCAGTTCATTAGTGTGAACAGACGCATACAGTGCTACATTACTTTATAAATTATGTTCTCAGTTCAGATATGCAGCTGTCTTTGGTGAATTTGTATCATTAGAAATAAACAGAAATAAAGGATTCATCTTTCACAAGAATAGGCTTCAGGATTATCTGGTCTGCTCCTAGATTTCTCTCTTGTTCAGTATTTAAATATCACTACAATGAGGCAAATGTATTAAGACAAAAGTGGTGCTATTCTGGAGCAAGCTAATTACACCATATAGGGGAACAAGAAATGCTCTAGAGACCCTGTAGCACTCGTCACTACAAGCCTTATTTGAATTAAAGTAACACATCCTTATAAAATCCCTCCACTTACCTTACTATGACCAGAAAATCCTAATGGCCCTTAATGATTTTACCCTTGTGTCTTTGTTCAAGAGAGAATACCTTCAATTAGTCCCAGATTGCAAGTTCGTGAAGGCAGACATGACAGTAGTTGTCAGTTCTTTCAAACTACTTTACCATTTAATTATAGAAGAGGTGTGTAACGCATTGCAATGCAATGAGTTGCACACCCCACTGGTTCTTATCACCTTGAAGACTGGAGGAATAATCAGCATAGAGATTGTGTCCTGTAGTCCTGCTAGCAACTGTCATGTCCTCATCAATGGACAAAACATCCTAGAAAGATTGGTCAAGTTATATCTTGAATCAAGGTAAAAGGAAAACATTCAGATGGGTCATTAGGATTTTGGGCCCTTAGTAAGGTAAGTGAGGGGTCAAATGTAGGGGGTGTTATTTCCCTTTTATGTTAATATAGACTAGTATACATCAATATTCCTTTATCTTTTCCCCACAGAAAAATAAGTTTAAAATTTGTTGTTTTTTTTTCCTTTGTTTTTTTTTTTAATAGATTAAGTAAGTAGTACAAGTGCTGTTGGAAACAAAACCTCCACATTATTACATTGCATACTCAAATAAACTAGTTTTGGGCTCTAGCAAACTGCTGCATAGAAGGAACAGAGGATTTGTATGTGTTTCCAGGGAAAGCTTCAACCTACCGAGTGTGTCCCTAAAATGACATTTTCCATGCCATCTGTGCCCAGGCCTGATATATTGGTACCAAGAACTCTAGGTTTAGGATAGACCTGACAGCTGCAGGAAAGAATGTAGTAAGACCTGGGCGTAAAAAGAATAAAACTTTTTATGGCCTGATGAATGGTTTAACTATTGTCTGGATTGTAAAAGATGACTGTGTAGACTACACTGTAGGTGTGATGTATGAAGAAGAGATGGAATAACTATGGCGTAAACCAAATGTACCAAAATGAATTTAATAGGCCATTCACCCCTTGAAAGTTTGAGAAGTCTCCAACACACTGAGACCACCAGAGCAAAAAGAAACTGTGGGGGCTTTGATGGAGTCAGAAAGAAGGGGACAGTGCAAGTGGGTAATGTTGTTATAGGTGTGTGGGCAGGATTTGCTGTATGAAAGAAAGTGGTTGATCCAGAGGTTACAAGCTGCAGGGAATTGTGGGACTCACAACCATACTGGAGTGCATCATGTTGTGGTGATAAAGGTTCATGACCTGTGGGTTTAATGTTTGCTGGTTGTCTCTTTCAGACCTGCTCTATTTGTTTTAGTCTCCTTTAGCATTGGATTTTTTTCAGTTTGTCAGGGAAGGATTCCAATATTGAAGTGATTCTGGCAGTCATGAGGGACGAAGTACAGAAGCGGGGTGCTGGGTGGTTCAAGAAAAAGCTTAAAGGAGCAGAAAACTTTTTTTTATGAAAACCTATGTTATAGAGCTTTTCCTGCTGAGTAAAACAAGGATACCCCAACTGCTGTCAGTTGTTTTATTCGAAATTTTATAGCATTTCAAATAATCAGAAAGTTAATTTACTATGCGTTTACTTCCTCATAGTTCTAATTGAAATGAAGCGGCTCTGCAGTTTTCATCACATTCAATGGAGAATGTATGTCACTCATTTTACTCTCAATTAGAATGTAACAGAAAAATGGGTTTAAACTGTAATAACTCTGGAAATATGCATCTGTCGGCAGTGGGAGTACCCTTATTTTACTCAACAGGAAAGCCCTACAATATATACTTTTCAAAAAAAGTTGACTACTTCTTCATAAAGTCACATCTATCCCATCTGTACTGGCTGCCTTGGCAGCTCAGCTCTTTAACTGATGGGATCCATGGCTCCAAGAAAAATAGGAAGCACAGAACTGCTAGCCTGCCTCCAGAGGTCACCATGTGAGGAGGGGTTGTTTCGAAGCAGGGCATACAGCTAAGACACTACCCCCTTGCCTAAACATGGTGGAACTGGCCCTAATTCTGGCAGTGATCTTTACCAAATCCATAGCTTTGACAGGACCCCACCCAGCAAGGGGGTTCTATAGTTGTTGAGCCCACCCCTGGAGACAAGAGTTCCAGGGTCCAGTACTGGAGGCACAAACTTGGCTCCAATGTAATCATCTAGACCAGTGCAGTAGTTTAAGATGCCTTTGATGGTGATGAAGGGGGGCTGGAAGCTGATTCTTACCTTGATGAGGAGTAGTCTGGGATCTTAGGTATGTTTGGAAGTATTTTCTCTGGATATGACTTCATGCCCAAAACTTCCAGAGAGGCTTACAAGACCCCCCACACATACACACACCAGAGGAAATCCAGTGCTGGGTGGAGTTTACATCAAGTAGATGATGGCAAAGGAGTTTGAAACCCCTAGTATGATACTTCAGTGAATCCTATCAACCTGACATTGGTGGAGGCTTGTGAGGCAGTGGTTTCCAGAGTTATAGTCTGAGGGTGTCCCTGAGTGTGAAAGCATTCTCTGTTAGGAGCAGCATCTGCAGTGTTATTATTATTATTATTATTATTCTTTATTTATATAGCGCCAACTAATTCCGCAGCGCTGTACAATTGGGGAATAGACATACAGTGGTATTAAATAGTACAATCAGATGTGTAGAACAGGAGGATCAGAGTTCTGGTTGTATCAGCATCTTCTGGCCCATCCAGCATTTCTATTGAGTGATCTCCACTTCAGCAACCCTCTGCTGGAGTTGCTAGTGAGTCTGACCTTTCTGGTTAATTAAGGGGAGTTCAGAGTAGGGTTGGAGTCACAAATGTGATGGGCAATTTTCTTGAGGGCTTAAGGAATTAATTTGTCAGTGGAAGTCTGTGAGGTTGGGAGCTGAGATTAGTCCAGTGTGGGATGCATCTAGAGCTCCTGTGGTGGCAGGAATGTGTTTGTGTCTTCTGTGTTTATCTTTTCTCAGGTAGGTTTGATGGAAGGCATATGTGGCATCAATCTCTCATGCTTATTCATCAACACTGAATAGATTGCCAGTTTCATCAGTCAGTGCTCTTGGGGATGTCAAGTCAATGTAGTAGACATTACAGTGACTGTGAGAATAGACAGAAAGGTGGTGAAGGGCACGTGTGTGCAGCTGTCTGATATTACAAGGACCAGTTCATACCTCCATTTCACTGGTCCTTTAGGGGATCATCTCAGGCTTGAGTTGAATGAGAAGATTTGGAAAGGAAAGTTCATTTAATTATATCAGTTGCTGCCACTGCAGGGCTTCACTGATGTTGATATAGAGAAGGATTCAAAGGGATAGAAGGAAGAGGAAACTGCTTTATCACCATATACCTAAGACCTTCTTGAACTGGCTGCAAACCTTTAGCATTTAACATTAATGTTTTCTGTGAGAATGTGCTAAGCAAAGCTAGGCTATTTTCTGCTACATAGCTGAGATATGGAGCTGGTGTAAAAGTATGTATTTATTACTGCTCTATACATCAATAGTGTTTCAATTTATTTAACAAATGAAGTAAACATGCTGGGGTCTCAACATGTAAATGGACAAGATGTATCGGCAAATAGGAAAACCTAGATGTCTGGAATAAAAGTACTGATCCTTATTATATGGCTTATAGCCCCCTTTTTTGTTATTATATCCAGGTGGGCGGCAGGAAGCTTAAGGAGCAGAGGTGTATGCAATGCTTATAGGGTTAAAGTGACAATCAACTTCCATTTTGAAATTGCATATTCATAATTATAACTCCTGCCTTACCATAATCTGGCCAGAAAATCCTAATGGCCTCTATAAATCAATTCAGTGTGGATTGTTTCTCCAGGGATGTCATCCCCATGGAGGCAAACCTGATTCTTTGTTACCAGAGTTGAAACTGCTTCCACTGACACCCTCCTTCTTAAAGGGATAGTAATGTTTCATAATAAAAACAGCTCTAATTAATCATCATAGTATTTGGACTTTGGAGAGTGTTATTTCAATTCTGTCAGAGTTGTAGTTTAGGAGTAATTAAATGACAAAGTGTCCCCCTCCCGCCTCTTTTACTGATGTCACACTGTTCAGCCTGAGCAGAAGGGAGGTGCCCAGGTAGACTGCAGAGAGGGACAATCTTCAATTAAGATAAGGGAAACACCTGAAAAGCTTGTCAAGGGGGGCAGGGCTTTCATTGTTTTCATAGGAATAAGAGTGTCCCCTTCTGTTATCTGTCCAGTCTATGGACTGCATTCCACATCTGAGAAGAGATTGTTTACAGTAGGTAAAAGGGGCAGGAGGGGGAAACTTTGCTTGTGAATATCTCATAAACCACAAAGGTTTGAGAGATAAGACTTATATCATTCTTCATGTTTTTTTAATGCCTACAAAATAAAATAAAGTTAAAACGAAGTATTACTATCCCTTTAAGATGAATTCACTGGGAGGAGTTTGTGGTGCTGGAGTTCTGAGACAAAGAAGCCTATCCAACTCAATGGACATAATATCCAGTACGAATTGCAGGCTAGTTTTGGGTAACCTACCTACAAAGAATTGATTCATAGTGGACATTAGGATTTTCTGGCCAGATTAAGGTAACTGAGGGGAAATAATTATAAGGTGTTGGTGCCCCTTTAATTCTCTACATCCAGTAACTATACTGATAATAAAAGTGATAGCTGGAGGAATCTTACATAATAAAGCAATGAATACAAGGTGTGTCCTAAAATACAATTTGTTTGTCCAGCATAAAATTACATTTATCACTCATTTGTTTTCAAATGAAAAATCCTGATTTAATTTAAAAAAACAGCAATAGTTATTATGAAAATAAAATATAATGTAGGAATTATCCTGATCATCTCTAATCCAGCTTATCCTTCATATTTTGGAGATGGATCTGGATAAGGACATGGGACTTTACAAGGTATGAAATGTAGACTGTCATTTTCATTATTCCTCCTTACTGATGGATTTTTTTATTGCATCTTATACATTTTGTTTCTCCATATGTAGATTTTTCTTACAGAACAACTATATATGAATATATAAACTGGTGAGACTGTGCATGACTATACAACCAGTAAACTAAAGTACTGTAGGTGTTTGAGGGTTAATTATCAGTCTCATATCAACTGGGAGAGCTGGATTAGTAAGCTCTGAATACATTTTGGTGTTTTCATATCAGTTTGTGCTAAAAGCCCACACATTTAGATTTTGGACCAATTGGCCCTCAGGAGATGTATTTGAATCTAAACAGTCACTCTGTCTAACTGAGGCTGAAGCTGCTCCCCTACAGCATTGTGCTGTGAGCAGGAAAATGATAGATAGGCACAAGATATTGCTGCCTGTCATACAGTTATTATAAGGAACAAGAGGCATGTATACTGTTCAGTATCTTCATTACCGAAACTGCTTTAATGAAATGGGAATGTACCTTAAAAAGGCTCAAAGTTTCACTTCAGGTCTTCAGACTTTTCAGATAAACTTGTTGTGTGGGGTACTTTTTAATTTAGAAATGGATACAACCATAACACTCAGTGTTTCAGTTTAAAAAAATATTTCCCTGACAACACTGTTTACCTGACTACACTCTAAATGTAAAACACAATGAGGTGGATTAATTAAACAGAAATAGAGTAACTCTGGGACAAACCAATTTCACCATAGGAATAAATAAAAATTCCCCAAATTACCATTGTATTAATTGGGGCTTTTTAAAGGGATATTATCACCAAAAATGAGAAGTGCTAATATTTATTAAAATATTATACATTCCTGGACAGCATTTTTTTCTATGGTGAGAAAGTTCTAAAATCATTCAAAGTAAAAAGTAAAAGTGACCATTTTTGGCCAATATTTATTGAACCTGTTAGAAAAAAAAGTTATAAAACAACTGTAACGGACCCTAGGCCAGTTACTATGGAAGTTCACTTGTTCCACCAAAAAGACTGAATTCATGGGTAGAACGGAGCCGTAGGCTGGCTGCTATGCGGGGCAACCTGTACAGAAATACCCCATAGACTTTACATGGGAAAGTAGACGGCTTCCTGATTGGCCAGTCCGAGATAAAGGGCCTTCATTGACTTTGCATGGGAAAAGTAGGCGCCCCTCGGATTGGTCGATTGGTTGCCCGCCTACCGGTTCTGATTGGCTGACTGACTAAGAACCAAGTTAAAGGGACTCCATTGCCATAACATGGAGAAATGTCGGCGGCCATGGGATTGGGCAATTGAACTGGTAGCTCACTCGCTCATTGGCTGGCTGTAAGAAGCGGCCAAAGTGCAGTGGCTCCACAGAGTCTGAGCTTCCATTGTTCTCATGTTTACCCCTGCCCCTTATCCATGAAGTTCAGCCCTTTGTGCCATTGTGTGCCCCATTGTTCCAATTGTGACTAAATTTAATTATGTTGATTTAGTTATAGAATGTTTTGTACCCTGTTTGACTTGATGCAATTAACTCTGCTTAAAAGAGCTGAATTCAGCCAAAATAAAGTGTGTTCAGTTTTGGAAGCTGACTGGCGTTCTGTGTCGTTCGTTTGGGGTGGTATCAAGGGTCTTCTTTTGACCCCCATCCTGGGATAGCTGGAGCGGAGCACCGGAGCCATCACCCTTCCCTGGCGGCCCCTGCAAGAGAGAGACCCGGCATAACAGGCTAAGTCAATCCGAGGACTTAGGATCCTGTTACAACAACAAACAGCAATTTTTTATTAAGTAAGAATCTACCTGGTTCAGTTCACCTCTTCTTTACCTAAGTCATGCCTAACATTGCCCTTATAGCTTGTATAAACAAAGATGTATCAAATAGTCCTACACAACTGCATCCAGATGAATATAAAGGTACATTTATTACATATTTTATTCACCTAAGAAATAATTTTTACAAATGGGAGCTAGGAGTATATGATATTTAAAAGGTGTATGAACCACTTTTATTTTTAGATTATGATGGCCTATATTTATGAAATCAAACTGGAGCTATTCTGGACTAAACCAAATGCACCACAGGGGACAAATAAAAATGCCTCTTAAATTAAATTGGACTTTTAACCCCTTGAATGCTAGAGAGGTTTCCAATGCATTGCAAAGGAATACACTGGAGACCTATCTGGCATTCAGGGGGTTAAAACTCTAGCCAGTTGCATGTGAATGTAGGAATGTTTATGTGTCCTTTATGGTGTAGTTGGTTTACTCCAGAATAACTCCAAATCTGCTTTGCAATACAATGGAGACCTCTCTAGCATTCAAGTTCCCAAGATAAATATAAATGGTTATTTGCCCCTATGGGGGGATTGTTTGCCCTAGAATTACTTATGGGGGGGGATTCACTAATTGGTGATAAAGTGGAGATAATGTGTCCATTTTATCACTTCTCCAATTTCTATGTTATTTTATGGAGTCTATGCACTAAGATTTCTTCAGCTTTTGAAATCTTAGCGAATAGGCTCCATAAAATAACATAGGAACACTAGAGAAGTGATAACTGGAGAAGTCATCTCTGCTTTATCACCTCTTTATCACTGCTTAGTGAATCCCCCTCCCCCATTTCTCCTTAATATAGATATATCTTATAGTAAAATTATTGTGTGTTTTATATTAATTTCATTAACACATAACACAATCAGGGAAATGTGTATGTAAATTGTGTATAACTATTACAACTAAGAGTACTAATAAATAGCTCTTAATTTCATATATATATATATATATATCCTTTGAACATGTTTCACAAAGCACCTGCACTAGTAGTTATTTACTGTATTTACTGAGCTCCATTTTAGTTTGATTTTAGTTCACACTTACAACAAAATGGTTGACGGACAACTGTATAAGCACACAGACCTTCTGTGTTTCATTGATGGACCTCTAGTAATGGTAGCTCAAATATTGGATACACAACAAGGCCGAAATATACATCTGGGGTTGGCTGTTTCTCTTGTTCAGAGAGGAATTGCCTGGCATTTCATGGCTGGATTGCTATAATGGCAGGACCAGTATGATATGCTTTAGGATATTTCTTCATAATTTGACAGACTGTGTAATTAGCTGTCAGGTGTTCCTTCCCCTTGACCCTGGAAAAGAAATACACTATCGCCAGTGTCGAAGCTACTCTAACCCAGGATGACTATTGCGAATGCATGTGTTTTATGAAGAATAACATATGACCTACCATCAACCACTTGCCCTGACAACCTGACTGGGATATGAAATGGCCCCACATGTTAAATCCTTGATTGTATGTGTCAGATGTCCTGGGTGCAAACAAAGTCCCTAACAGATCATATAAATCATGTACCCCAATTGCCGTAGGGTAGAGGGATAAACATGACTGGTACAGTTAGCATGAGGTGCTAATGTGTAAAGCACATCCTACTTCTTCCTTGACAGTGTGTCTGCTACTCAGTTACTACACATGCTTAGCCTTTAATGCAGTGTACACTAGGAAGGGCAAGTTCTGGTATGGATGAGGAGGACACATTATTCATGACTTATACCACTGGCATGTTGTCCATCCAAAAGGTAACTGATTTGTAGATTAATCTCTACTGCCATAATTTCAGAGTGACTGGAATGGGAAAAAGCTCCAGGAAAGTTAAGTTCCTGTTTAGAACTACCCCATGTCAGTGGTCTGACCATCTGCCTGCATACCATTTCCCTTTCACTTATACACCAAAACCCACACACCTAGCTGTGTCTATGTACAGCTGCAACTGAAGAATAGCTGTAGCCTGCTTTCCACAATATGACCCCAATAAAGTGTCTAAAAAATGTATCCCACACCCGCAAGTCCTTTCTTAATTGCTTAGATGCTCAAATATTATGGGCGGCTGTCTAAATTCCTATTATGGGCTTCTCTGGCCTCCTGGTAAGCACATGCACTATGGGAATGACATGTGCCACAAAACTGAACAAACTCAGCAATGACTGCACCTCCCTATGGGCCCCCATAAACCTTACCAGCTCCTGTTTGGCATTTTTAACCTTTTTCCAAGGGAGCCTAACTTACCTGTTTTGTGAGTCAACCTCAATCTCTAGTGAAAAGATTATGATGGGCCAGCTGTCTTATCATGAGCTATTTGTACACCTAATTCCTCAATTAATATGTTTATTCATCCATCTGTAATGTTTGTGCAAACTGATTAGAACAAGCAGGGCTTACCAATAGAAAATCATTCATGTACTGTGCTACCATCTGCAACTTAGCCCTTTTGTGCAATTCCCTTTGGAGGAAGGTACTGAACTTCTCAATATACACATCATAGATAAAGCAACCCATCAGCAAGCATCTGTTTATGTAATAATGGCCCTGAAAGTAGCAGCTCATGAACTTAAAGCTGGACGGATGAAAGGGCAATTGCATGTATATTTTTGTCGTGAGGGCACCTGAACCTGCCTGGATTACTATGCCTAGTACGTGTTCAAAGATTTGTTATTGAACCAAGCACTGCTCCTCACTAAATGCATCATTAACTAATGAACCTTGGTGATGGATGAGATAGGTATTGACTCAAGCAGAATTTCCCTGCTTTTATCTTAGGAACATTGCCTAAAAGGATATCATCAACTAACAAAGTGGTGTATGTACAAATGGACCAGTGAAATATCCCTGATTCAACTCTTTTTTCAACTTATCTATTAATACCAGACAATGCTCGTATGCCGATTTTAGATTTCTGAAACTTGGACGCTGTGCTGTTCTGCTCTGTACAGAAATGACAAACCCATCAACTACACCACTTAACAACAACTGTGCAACTTCCCTATCAGGATACCCCTTCAAGGCCTTACTTGGGAGGGAGGTTTTAGCTGCAGCTCCACGAAATAAACTTTTGGCACCCACTACTCCCATTTGTGGTGCAACACACTGCAGTATGCCTGCTTCCACATGCCGCACAGGCATGCTTATACTTGCACACAAAGCCCCGTCTACATGCATTATTAATGTAAACAAACATAATTGCTTCCTTTTGCACCTTAGCTTGGCATACTGCACCTCTCATGCGTGACCAGCTTGAACCATGTATCCATGTCTTTGTAACCCAAACTACAGTGTTTCCACCATATGGGGAATTAGATCTAGGGCTCGATTCTATTACCCGTGCTAATACCGGCGTTACAGTAAAAATTATTTTGCAAACATGTTTTACCAATATTCTAATACAGAACCACAGTAAGACAAAAGTGGCATAGACAGCACATTTCTACGAATTAGGTGTTCAGTCCATAACGTGTGCTAAAATCCACCGACGTATGATCAGTGGTTTAAAACAAATGCACGTGAGCGCAAGTAGTGATCTCCACTCTAACAACCCATGGTTGTATTGTTATGATGGCCTAAGCCACATATCAAAACATCCAAGGAACTAAAAACATGAGTGAAAAGAACATAAATTAACCCTTTGAGTACCAGTGGGGTATGCAAAGCATCGCACAGCGTTGCAAACCCCACTGGCACTCAAAGAGTTAATCAGTCCTAAACTAACATCATATAATTAATATTAACACTTACCTGTAATCCTGATGGCCAGCTGGTCTTCTGCACCTTGGTCTTCCTCTTTCCTTCTTCTGTAAGCTTCTATCTTCTTTTCTTCATCTGTCATCTTCTTCTCTATTCTTAATCTGTGCTCTTCTGTCTTCTTATTCAACAAAATCGTTACAAAAATCCATACATCCAAGCAGGTTCTGCTGCCCCTGGCAGCGGTGGTGGTGGTGGAACAGAAGAAAAAGCCTCCTGCTAATACCTTTTGGGCATCAAAGCCAATCAGCTTCTATCTTGTTTCATTAGTCCTCAAGCTAGAAGCTGATTGGCTTGGAGGTGAGGTTACTGCAGGGCATGTTCCATGCCCTGTGTAACCCCACATCCCAGCCAATGGGAGTGTGGAAAGGAAATTTGAGTAAAGAAGGGCATATAAAAAGCAGTCCCTTTTCAAATTTCCCTTAGTTGGCATCAGGCAACAGCCCGAAAGGTATAAGGGGGACTATTTTCTTCTGTTATTCTGCCACTGCCAATGACAGCAGAACCTGCTTGAATTTATGGATTTTTCTAAGTTTTGTTTTTTTTTTGGTTTTTTTTTTAAGGCTGTAAAATGTTTAATGAACAAGAAGACAGAAGAACACAGATAAAGAAGAAGATGAGAGATGAAGACAAAAGACGATGACAGATGAAGAAAAGAAGATAGAAGCTTACAGAAGAAGGAATGAGGAAGACCAGGGTGCAGAAGACACTGCTGGACATCAGACTTACAGATAAGTGTTACAGCTATGAGGTATGGGTGATAGGATAGTGTTAGGGCTAGTATTGTTTAACTTTATTGTTAATGTTAGGGGTAGTGTAGGGTCATGGGTAGGGTTAGTGTTTGGGAGGATTACAGTGTTTTTAGCTCACGCTTGGTGTTTGACACAGTGTCAAACATCGAGCGTTAGCTGGTTTCCTTTGATGTTCCCATCACTCATGCTACTTAGCATGAGTTATGGGAATAAAAAAAAACCACAATAAATGCTGGGCCACAAATTAGGTTCCATGTGCCACCTCTCATTGTGGTTCATGTTGGTAGGGAAAATTAATTCCGAAGGTACCACTGTGTGTGTGCCATTCAGTGTTCATTTTTAACCTAATGTCGGTTTTACCGGTGATAATAGTATCGAGCCCAAAAAGTCTTGCAGACAAGAATTGGAGGAGATTATGAGAGTAGAAGACAGTTTTAGATTATACGCAGAACATAAGGAAAGTGAGGTCTGAGATGTATATGGGATGTGGTAGTGTTTATAATAATTTATTTTGTTGGGTGAATAATGTTTTGACTATTTTCCTGTCTGAAATGATATACCAGGACTTGCAACATTAACAAGAGGAGGCATTTTACTGCATCTGCATATCAGACATTCGCAGAATTCATTCTGTCTCAGAGAACCACACCTTGGGTTCACACTAGTCCCAGTTTTACATGAAGGAAGCAATTTAATCCGACTAATCCATACTAATGTACCCCCTTTTCCTACAAACAAAAAAGTAAAAAAATTAAGGCTACCACTAAATTCAAAGGAGCAGTAAGCTTTTGCTATGAAAACATTGATATTGTAGGGTTTTTCCTGTTTAATAAAATAAGGGTACTTTCACTGCTGAAATATATATTTCCAGAATTATTACAATTTAAACTATTGCGTTTAACATTAACAGTGCCACTAGTGGTCAGATTCCAATTAGTTATTATTTTTTTATACTACTAGTTAAAAAAGCCTGTGTACTCTGGCCACAGTGCCTCCCAGCAGCCTCGGCTGGTGCCCGGAGCCTCTTTGCTCACTGCAGTCATGCGCAGTACAGAGTGCCTGAACACGCCGCGGCTGATACGGAGCTGATACCGATTGGTCCCAAGAAGTTGCGCAGAGAGGACTCTGGTCCGAGTTCAGAGTGCCCCACTCCGTATCAGCAGCAGTGTGTTCAGGCACCCTGTACTGCTCATGACTGCAGCTCGCGCAGTCTCTACTGCACATGACTGCAATGCGCGCAGTCTCTACTGTGCATGACGGCTTCTGACAAACATCCTAGCAAATTATTATATAGGATTTGAGAGGAAATGTGAGAGAAACTGCTGAGTCATGCTGTCATTTAGAACTTTCAGAAATTGAATTCATTGTAATTCACTTTCTGATTATTTGAACTGTTCTAACATTTAAATAAAATAACTGACAGCGGTGCGAGTACCATTGTTTTACCCAGCAGGAAAAGCTGTATAACATACAGATTTCATTAAAAAAAGTTCACGTCTCCTTTAAAGAGACCCTATCTCCTAAAAACATCTTTGTTGATTTAAAAAAAAAACAAAAAAAAAACTTTCAAAATCACTTATAAATTGTATAGATAATGATGATTAAAGAGACATTTTAATCAATAAACATGATTTTTTTATCTAAAGAAGAATGCTGAAAATAACTATATTAGTGTTGGTATTTTTTGTTCTGTGTTTTGTAGTTTTTATGTAAGAGCCTATGATCTGCTGGACTTAGGCTCTTACGAAAATGCATTTTTGTCGTACCCCCACAAACACACACCTAACCATTGTCTAAGCAACTCTGTGCAGCTGCTGTAATAGAAGTTCAGGTAAGAGTGAGACTGTTTGCTTATTTTTATCAGTGCTGTGGTGTGGTGGTAGTGGTGGTGGGGCATTGTGTAGTTTACCAGAAAATGACTCCTTCTACATTAGGCTTTGTAGCACCAGGAAGGGGGTGGATTGCGGGAAACTTAATAAAAATATAAGAATTAGTAGGAATATCATTAACATTTTCCCAGTGTGTATGTGTATACATATATAGTATCCTAGAATACAAATAATGCATTCTTCTCAGAAATAACTACATCATTGTACAGTAAATGTTGTGCTAGCTTTGTTCCAAATGTCATCTAGAACAACATAAGGAATTGTGACTGCTGCAGTTCATTTCATAAAGACAACAGCAATAGAAAAAGGAATTTTAGTTCTGCTGTTTTTAATTTATACTAACAATGCTTGGCTTGCAGCCACAAGTGGGGAAAATCCAGCACACAAGAAAAAAGCGCCACAGTACATATTTTGGTAAAATACTGTATACTCTATGTGTGCTTCAGATAATAATGAAACAATATTCAAAATATGTCAGCTAATGAAACACCACACATCACCCTATGCAAAAAAATATATATATATGTAAAGTAGAAGTCCACCCAGGGTCATTTAACAAGGGGGAAAATGTGGCACATGCCCAGTGCCTACAAAATGGTAGAGGCACCCTACAGTCAGAAACTCTGATTCCCACACATCATAGTTTTGAATACTTTGTACCTCATTCTGTTCTGTGATCTGGGGCTGCAATATAGTCGGCTCAATGTGTGAAGCCGGGTGTGAGAATTCAGCATTAAATGTGAAAACTCATTATTTAGTCAAGCTACAAGAAGCGTAAGCGCTTAGCATTGTGTGAACCTAGTTGTGATACTAAGTTATTGGAAGCTTTAATGTAATGGTATATTTAATGTAAGTTATTATATGATGGAAAACTATTCTAGAAGGAGAAAATGGAAAATTATACCATACTTACATAATTCTCTTGGACATAACCATGGCAGAATTCACCAGATGGGTTAGTTCCTCCCCTTTCAGCTGATAGGACAGAGAAAAACAGTATAAGAGATCCCCTCCCGCTTCACCATTTGTCTTAGTCCCAAAGCTATAAGCTAAACAAGGAATGGGATAATAGAGGTGAATGCTGCCATGGTTATGTCCAGGAAAAGAGAATTTCGGCAAGTATGATATAATGCTCCATTTTAATGGACTTCCATGGCAGCATTCACTAGATGAATGAGTACCCAAGCAAGGGACCCAAGGGAGGGACCAAAACATGTATCAAGAAGTTATTTCTCAAAGGATAGTAAATAAAACAGAGGAACAATGATCATCCACCAATTAAAGGCTTAGCACTGCACTGAGATCCAATTATTCATAGAAAGTGATCTCTAGAAGAGGTGATCCCTCTCTGATCATAAGAAAAGCTTCCACCACCATCACCCCTCTGTAGATGTATAGCATGGCTTTCAGCCTGGCTTCTCCAGATAAAGGACTGATCAGAATAAGGCATCATTCAGCAACATGAGGAGCTATAATCAGATAACATCACATTCTTCAAGTGAAGATTGTATTTCTCGGGATGGTAATGTTAGTCAGTCTAGGAGTGTTTCTTTCAACTGCTGACCATATCTGGAGATTAGAATATCTTCCTATATTTGGAGGACAGATGTTCTACAACACATAAGTCAGAGAATCCCAATAAGGGAGCAACATCTTTGGCTTGGTTCTAGAATGTGACCATACTCTATAGGCAATACTCTCATCATCCGAGAAGCACAGGTACTGACCACTGTCATCTACTGTATCTAGTCACTCTTTTAAAATAAAAAATTAACTTGTCTGGAGGCTTACCTACTGCTAACTAGCTACCCATGGTTCTTTCATTATAGAGCATGCATGTGTGTAAGAACAAGATTTTATTTCTGCCTCCATATTTAAATCCCTCCAGCTCTCCTGGTTCTTTGTCCTCTGATCAGAAAATCACAACAGAGAATGGGGAGAAATCCCTACATATTTATGAGGCACATTGTATAGCCAATAAAGAAAAGGGTACACTTTATTTCATTGATAATAAAAACATGCACAAACATGGTGCAGAAATTGTCATGGGTCCGCCCCCCCCCGACCACATTCCCCCCAAAAAAAATCTTCGCATTGCCCCGTGTCCATCTCCTACATGTGCCAGCTCGATTCTTAGTAATGCAGAGTACTGAGAGATGATGCCATCTCCCATCGCTCTGCATTACTAGAGCGCTGGGAGATCAGCTGTTACATAGACTGAGTTGCTGCGGGTTACGCCACTGAATCCCACCCAAAAAGACCTGTTCAGTTCCAAAATGACAAGCATGTTTCCCCTGCATGGAAACACCAGCTAACCTCAGATGTAAGTTTTGTCCTTGTTGGGCCTCATCAGTGAGGTGTAACTGAATTCCCTAGGCTTCAGGGAATCCAGCTGCACCTCATTGATGAGGCCCAACAAGGCAAAACATTTGTCTTGGGTTAGCTGGTGCTCTCATGCCGGGGAGACTTGCCAGTCAATTTGGAATTGGACCACTCTTTTGGGGGGGATTAGTTTAATATGTATGTGGAAATTTCTCCTTTGTAATGGCACTAGTGACTAGCCATAGAACAGGCCATTGTGCTGTTTGTTCTTCCTCAAAAGCCTCTCACATTTTGAATGTGTATTTTGATAACTCTTTGGGGCTCTCCCTAAGAGTGAAGGGTAATCCAGATGTGGACCCCTTGATCTGAGTGCCTAGGGAATCTAGCTTAACCTCACTGATGAGGCTGAACAAGGATGAAATGTACATCTGGGGTTAACTGGTGTTCCTGTGCAGAGGGGAATTGCCCACCATTTTGGAACTGGACTGCCCTTTTGGATGGGATTAGTCTAAAATGTATGTGGCAGTTTCTCTTCTGTAACAGCACTAGAGAGCTAAAATGTGATGCTTCTGTGCGGTGGCTAGCCGTAAAACAGGCCATTGTGCTGTTTGTTCATTCTCAGAAGCTTCTCACAATTTGTATGTTTATTTTGAAATCTCTTAGTGGGGTCTCCCTAAAAGTGAAGGGTATTCCAGACGTTGACCCGTTGCTCTCAGTGCCTAGGAAATCCAGCTGCACTGATGATGCCCAACATGGCCGAAACCTATGGTTGTGATTAGCCGGTGTTCCAGTGCAGAGGGAACTTGCCCATCATTTTGGAACTGGACCGCCCTTTTGGAAGGGATTAGTCTAATATGTTTGTGAAAAGTTCTCCTCTGTAATGGCACTAGAGAGCTAAAATGTGATACTTCTGATGGCTGGAAAGCTGGAGAAAAGGTCATTGTGCTGTTTGTTCATTCTCAGAAGCCTCTCACATTTTATATGTTTATTTTCAAATCTCCAAGGGGGGTCTCCCTAAAAGTGGATGGTAATCCAGACATGGATCTGTTGCTCTCAGTGCCTAGGGAATCCAGCTGCACTTCACTGATGATGCCCAACATGGCCAAAACGCAAGGTTGTGGTTAGCTGGTGGTCCCATGCAGAGGAGACTTGCCCATCATTTTAGAACTGGACCATCCTTTTGGATGAGATTAGTCTAACATGTATGTGAAAATGTATCCTCTGTAATGGCACTAGAGAGCTAAAATGTGAACTTCTGATGGGTGACTAGCTGGAGAAAAGGCCATTGTGCTGTTTGTTCATCCTCAGAAGCCTCTCACATTTTGTATGTATATTTTTAAAACTCTTAGGGAGCTCTCCCTAAGACTGAAGGGTAATTCAGACATGGAAACTTTGCTCTCAGTGCCTAGAGAATCCAGCTGCACCTCACGGACAAGGCCCAACAAAACCAAAGCATACATCTGGGGCTAGCTGGTGTTCCCGTGCAGACGGACTTGTCCATTATTTTGGAACTGCACAGCTCTTTTGGGTGGCATTAGTATAATATGTATGTGGAAATTTCTTTTCTGCAATGGCACTAGAGAGCTAAAATGTGATGCTTCTGAGTGACGACTAGCTGAAAAACAGGCCATTGTGCTTTTTGTTTGTCCTCAGAAGTCTCTCACTTTTTGTATGTATATTACATTTTTGTAGACAGATAATTAAACCCATTGCTTTGTACTAGCATGGGTAGATATGAATCAAATGAACTGGCAGTCAACAGAGTGGATTGTTATTTTCTGCATTTTGTTCATCTAAGTGTCCAGATAGTAGTGAATTAAATTCCCATGCATGTGATTTATACAGCTGCAAATCTTAAGCCTTTTAGTAATATTATGCCATGGATTTCACACAATATTATTTACTACTGGAAGTTGGAATTCACAAGCATCCCATCTGCTTTTATGTCTATTTTCATAGAGTGATCTGTGTTGGTCACAATGATTCATTGGGGTGCAGTGTTATTGACACATTTCAACTGAATGGAGGTAGTATGAATCTTCCATCTGTGACTTAAGCTGTTTACTTCTAAAGTGCAGGGTATTATACTGTGAGTATCCTGGTGTCTGGTGGAGGTGTTTACATGTTATCATACATGATATAATATGGGCTATCTCCATTTTTCTGTTTTCTGGCACACATGGAGGCCACATTGGTCCACATGAAGACTTTCACTGCTGTAACTCTCCAGCAAGGATTGTTAATCACCATGGAGTTGCAGCAAGTTCCAGTTGTCCATTGCCATTGGATTGCTGCATTCCCAGCACTTTGCAAACAGTTAGACAGGGTGTAATAAAACATATTGTGGGCAAATGTTCACATTAATGGTGACAACATTGTAGTTAATTTTGTATGTGTGGTTTCAATTGAGAGAGCAAAGCTAATGCATTCAAATTATTAAGACAGGCTGATACATTACAGATATAATGCCCAAAAATAAATTATAGATGTATATACCTAACATCAGTTATACAAGTTATGAGACACTTATTCCTAGGTCATAGATCCCAGTGAAAAAGGGTGAGTGAGATCAGAACAGTGAGGCTTATATACTAGATGGAAACAGAAACACTCTGGAGCAAAGGACCTGTTCCAAGGGGACAACTACATTTGCCAAAATTCCCTTTGATTTAACCCTTTGAGTGCTTGGGAACATATCCATTTAATTGAGTTGCAATGAGTTGGATACCTCTCTGGCACTCAAAGGATGAAATTGGATTCAAAACCTTTGAACTGTATACAGTTTTCAAACACATTGCTTTACAATATACTGGTTATAAGTCCCATTTAAGTCTACATTGTCCCCTGTGTTGCAGTTATTTATCCCCAGACTTACTCCAGTTCTTTTAGTACATCAGCCTCAGAGAAAGCAATGGAAAGTGGGCCTTGATTCCTAGAATAAAGAAGTCCTAAGCATAATGTCAAATTTCATTTGGAAAAAAGCAATGCAAATCAAATTACAAATACAGTACAATCTCAGGTATAATACACACCTGTGTATAATACACAGGTGTAAATTTAACCCAAGATTTTAGGGGAAAACACCCAAAAAAACGAGTTTCTTGTTTGCTTCTCTCCATCCACCCACCTCAGTATGCTGCCACCTTCCCATCCCTTTACTCATCCCCTCCAGAGGTATCTGGGATATCTGTGCAGTGGGCTGCATGCTTGTATTTGCATCCCCATTCCCGCATCCCCCCTATGAGGACCTCTGTTAATTCAAGATAATGCTAGTGTCCTCCTGCACTGAAACTACAGCAGTGTCTTCCGAGGACCTTCAGGTCCTCAGAGGACATTACCTTTATCTTGAATTAACACGGGTGCTCTTAGGGGGATACAGATATAGGGTAGCACTACACCAAATAATCAAGAAGTGTGGGGTATATAGAGGCACAGGTCGTAACCAATAAGATAACAAATATAGAAAATGAAAAGAATATGGATAATTGCATAGAGAATTATAAAAAGATATCAAAAATGGACATAAAAATTAAATAAAATTGAAATACAGTTAAAAAGCTAGATAACCAACTTAGCAAAGTCACTAGTGATAAATATATCTATATATATATATTGAGTCCAACCTGAGTGTAGAGTAACTACACAGCCCTTATTGGTCCAATGATGATGAAAATGAAGATGAAGTAGATAGATAATGACAAGATGAGATGGATCAATGATGATGATAATACATCAGTCAAAGACAATGGATACTTTTCTACTTAGCAAATAATTTCCTGCGAAAAGTGCAGATTTTCCACTTTTTTTCGCCTGAGGGTGCCTGTGTTGGTGGGTGTGGGAAAATAATCAGTTGAACAGGGAATGTTTTTTGGGGGGGTTGTTTACTCAGATTGTGGGGTAGTTAATACAAAATAAATTCTAAATACAATTCAAAAAATCCCATAAGACATGGTATAAAAGGGGTCTGAGGAGGGTGCGTGTGTTGGTGAATGAATGAATCAGTTGAACAGGGAATTTGTTTTGGGAGGGTTTCTTGACTGGTACTGGGCAGGGGGGGGCAGTTAATAAAATAAATCAATAAAATAAAATAAGAAATTTGTATTTAAAATGATAGAGACAGGAACCCCCTGACATAAGCTGCCACTGGGGTGGACTGATGCTTGACTTGATAGAGTATTTTGTAGGGGATGATTTTAGATGTGTTGTTAGAGACAAGGGATGGGCAAAACTTTTCTCCTCAAACTGAAATTGGTGAAAAATGGCAAAAAAATGTCCTGCAAAAAGTGCAGATTTTCTTCTTTTTCCCACTTTTTTCACCTAGCTCATTCCATTGAAATCAATGGGAACACTGAAGTTACACACAACACATAGCAAATATTATTTTATTTCCCAAAGACATAGTATAAAAGGGGCATGAGGGTGCCTGTGTTGGTGGGGTGTGGGGATGATTTTTCGGGGGCTTGTTTACTGGGATTGGAGGGCAGTTAATAAAAAATAAATCCTAAATAAAATTAAAAAAAAACATAAAACAATGGTACAGTATAAAAGGGGTATGAGGAGGGTGCTTGTGTTGGTGAATGAATGAATCAGTTGAACAGGGAGTTTGTTTTGGGGTGGGGGGTTCTTGATTGTATTGGGGGGAGTGTAAATAAAAGAAAAATAAAATAAGATAGATTATTTTGTAGAGGATGATTTGTTAGATTTGTTGTTAGATGCCCAAGCCCTGAGGAAATATTGATTTGTAGGATTTAGGCTTGTTAGAAACAAACCCCCAAAAATACTTTGTTTGTTTTTTTTGTAGGACTATGAGAAAAAAAGGGCCCTACTGGCCTAGTGCCAGCAGGTCATGTTGGCCAGTGGCCACTGGCCATTGTAAAATGTCCTCCGTCCTGAGTCTGAGTCCATAATTGCGGAATTCGCAACTGTTGTTCTTGCTGCTGCTTCTGCTGCTGCTGCTGAGATATTTAAGCAGCAGGATTAGGCAGCTGAAAGGGAATGGGATCAACAATAGCAGTAACATGGGTGATGGATGATGAAGGTTCCTCTAGCCATGACTATTTCCAATGATGCGCCTGAGGCAGCAGCAGCAAAATAAGTAGACTCCAGTCCATGTGGAGAAAAGAAGAAGTTGGCCAATAATTCTCCACTTACCCATCCACCTGTTTGATTTCTGTAAATATGTCACATTTTTATAGCGATAAGGCGAAAACAACGTAAATCAATGGGCGGAAACTTTCTAGCCATTGGAGAAATGGTGAAAAATGCTGGCCAATGGACGAAAAATGTAAAAATTGTAATCAGTAGTTTTAAAGCAGATTTTCCCAAGAAAAAGCAGGCAACAACATGGTTTTCATGGAATTTCTCACGGGAACACGGTGTGACCTTTCACTCACGCCGAATACCCTCTTCCTCTGTTACCCGTGCTGCTATTCCAGTAGTGATTCTGCCGATCACCGACAAAGAAGACTACCAAACAGGAAAGGAGAAAAGCGCACAAGGCAGACAAATAGGGATATATATATCTCAGTGTAGTATTTATTGAACACCATGACAAGTAAAAACATATAAAAATGCCCTCACATTTTCCCCAACTTGAGGTGATGCATATCAGGGTCCCTGTCCCCTGTTATCCAAGAACTGCATCTTTTTTCCAGATGTTATCCGGTTGTCCAAAAAATTTTTAGGATCCAGCTATCGCTATCCACTCTCAGCAATAAGATATGAATATAGGGACCAATATGGACGTATCATCGTTCCAGCTAGACACGCGGTCCAGGCAGTGATCCAGTATGTCCGCTCAGTCTGATCAGGATTGGGGAAACCCACAGGGGGCATGGGGCAGGACTCAACTGAGTGCAAAGAACACTCAACGCGTCTTTACAAGCCCAACTGCCTTCATCAGAATGATGCCTTGTGCGCTTTTCTCCTTTCCTGTTTGCTAGTCCTCACAGGGGGATGCAGGAAGTGGGCTGCAAATGCAAGCACACTGCCTGCTGCACAGATATCCTAGATGCCTTTATTTGTCCCTTATTGTGTAGGAACTTTTCAATAGAATTGCACTGTTTCTTCATGTATATGGCCCCTAGTATCTTATGAGACCATTCACATGGGTGATTTTCTCAATGCATGTAATAAGATAACACAGCTTGTTGCAACTTTGGTTCTACAGTTAGTATTAGTTCTATCAAATTAGTTGCAATGAGCATACATGGGAAATTTTCCATATAGACTCCTCGAAGACGCGAAGATAAATGACACAATGTGTGCCAAAAGGGGTCGGGGCTTAATCGTGAGTGGGGGCGGGCTTAAAATCATAAAAATCTTGTAGGAATAGTCTGGGGAAGGAGGTGAAAAGGGCGGGAGTGAGAGGAGCACAATGAGAATGAGAAGTGGGCAGAGTTTTAGTAAAAACTCCCTCCAGCCAGAGAATCAGCTACTGCCCTGGAGGCCTGGTAATTAACAGCTAAATCTGGAGTCTGCGGGGCAAAACCGGAGAGTTCCCAGCTATGGCAATTAGATTACAATGGAAGTACACTAAAAGCTTAGGTAGCTAGGGTTTTCAGTGCTATTTGATCTAATGTTTTCAGAGACGTACAGGGATCCTGGGAGGAAAATAAAAATAAACTTGTTACAAATTGCATCTAAATCTCAACTAAAACACAATAAAATTGCATGACAAATGATGAGACAATCTCTCAAAATATATATTATTTAAAAACCAGTCACCTCTGTGCACATACCCTTCATCACATATTCAAGCTAGTGGTCTCAAACTGCATTCCTAATGTGCAAAGGCAGAGAAGGTTATTGAGAAACTACTGATGAATGCAGGACCACATTTACATTTCAGGCACCCCTAAGCAAAAGAAAAAAAAATACTTGGAGCCCATAGCACCACCATTGGCCACACCCCTACTCCTCCCATGACCTCACTCTCAGCTCAATTTACTATTGTCTGTCACAGAAGATACATTTAACCCATTACATACAATGACAATAAGAAATCAGTTTCATTAACTGATTAGCAGAGGGACACAAAAACAGGCCAAGTTACTATATACCCTGAAAATGTATAGCTATTTGAAATTAACCCTTTGAGTGCCAAAGTGGAGCACAACGCATTGTTTTGCAATGAGTTGCTTGCACCTGCGGCACTCAAAGTGTTACATTTCAGTGCAGCACTAACTACCACAAATACACATTCATAAACCAGGAGTGGATATCTGATTCAGAAGCATTACAATAGTGTTGGTCATGCACACAATTCAACATAGCTGGTGGAACCAGGGTATCTTAAGCACCCCTTAGAATTTGGTGCCCCTAGACAGTTGCATAGTTTGCAAAAGGGTAAACCCAGCTTTGGGTGGATGAATCAAAATAATTGAGTCAATGCATGCAAAGCCTGTTAAAAGAAGGTATATCCCAAAAACGTGTACTGTCTCAGCCCCTTATAAATGTGGTAATCTGTAGAAATGCAATCAGTAAAGATGGAGAGTGGAAACACATAGAATTATAAAATGTAGGTCAAGGTTTTCCTTGGGTAAAAGCATGATGTGACCTCTGTGTATACTAACTGAAATGCCTGACTCAATGAGTCAAAGGATTGTACAATGAAAAGAGAAGAATAAAGGTCAATTCTTTATATAACAGCAGTATGTCAACAGATTTGTAATGAGTTTCATTTATTTTTATACTGCTAATCTATTTTACTGCTATCAAAGGGGATCTTCCATTTATGTCAACTGGAATTTCCATGTGGTGGGACCTCACTTTACAGGGACTACATAATACCTATTTTTAACTTTTTATGTACTATTGATTTACACTATATGACACATCATATGGACATCAGCCAATTATATATGACTGATGCTGTCAAAGGACAGCCATCAGTCATCATGACTCTGCTCCCCCTCACCAGTGATGAGATCGGGGGGCATAGGACATGACAAATAAGTAAACTGGAATATGGCTAGATCACATCTCTACCCACATCACCAGTATGAATACATCACAACCTGTCCTTGGCTCAGAAGGTTCTCTAGACATTTATTGTGAAAGTCTCACAGCCATCTGGACAGGAAATGGTATTCCAGATGGTTGAGTAGGCAGTGTGCTGCTCCCAGACATGAACTTCTTTTTTTTTTCTTTTATCTAGAGGTTTGTGGGTTTATTTTTTTCTTTCATGCAGCAATCGCATCACAAGCATCAGGTAGCTGCCTGTAATGTAATGCGATTTCTGCAACCAGTGACAGTACTATGAGAAATGTACACAGCTCTAGTATCTATCCTGCTGGTCTGGGGAGGTGGGCCCAAGCTCAGTAAGCAACGGAATGAAGACAGACATACCCTACCTGGGAATATTATTTTCGCTGTTCTCCTAAAATTCCCTGTGGCTGATATAAAAAGAAGAAATAGAGCAATTTGGGGGCAAACCAGCTGCAGCATAGGAGATAAATTAAAGTTCACACAATTCCCATTTATATAAATGGGGCTTGTAACATCCTGAACATGTTGGAGACCTCTGTAGCCCAATTTAAATCAATGTGTCCCAGAATTTCTCCAGATCTTCTTAATACTACTAGAGTCTTATGCAGAAGAAAAGGTTCTGCATAGGGAACACATCTCACAAATTTCTGCTGCACTGGAGACATCTCCACAATTTAAGGGGTTAAAATCCCCATTTAAGTCAATATGAATATTTATTTATCCCCTGTGATGCAGTGGAATTGTTCCAGAATTGCTCCATTTCTCCTTAGTACCTATGCCTCAATGGGACAAATTTACAAATCAACAAGTACAGCCTCATGCTAGCTTCTAATGTCACTGTTGCACCCAAGGGTTTGCATTACAGCATATGATCACTGTGGTGTATACCGGTAGACATCATCCTCCAGTGTTAGTCTTTAGTGCCAGCAAGTTTCAGCCCTATCACATGTGTGGGGAAACTGACAGTGATGGTGACTAAGTTGTCTACACCATGTTAATACATAAAATATATATTGGTGCTGCTTAAATGACTGCCCGGAAGCACCCACAGACTGCCTCATTGTCCTACTTTTGGAGCACTCACTATTAAGGGGAAGATTTTTGGCATACCCAGCTCAGTAAATTATCATCAGTCAGGCATAGGGACTTAACTACACTGTTGTTTGGTGCAGGCTAATTTTGCAGCTTATTAAATGTCCCCATAATGTAAGGAGAGATATGGATTAAAACTGGTGCAGTTTAGAAGAAAATAAGGACTTTTTCAAATGGGTGACAAAACTGTAGCAGTCCCCTGCTTCTGTTGCCTATGATGTAAACTCCCCTTACTCATGTCTGGCAGCTGTGAGCACCAAGTAAATATTACTGGCTGGTATCAAAGTGGCTGAAACATTTACTGGAGGTTGAGATGAGCACTGCAACCTCTAACATCATTCGTATGAAATCTGGCTACCCTTTAGGCCACAGTACAGACCTTCCTTGCTGCATCTTCATTATGTTCCTGAGTGAAACCAGGACAGCTGCAGCTTGCTGGATTTAAGTGTGTTCATGCAAGGTGATAATCACCCGTGTGAAGGCACCATAGGCCAGCATTATATCTTGTACAACAGGCAACATAATCACCAAAGCAGCATTGCTGTGTTAGTATGAAAATATCTAATAACAGATGGAGGAGTAGGGAAATAACAAAATGAAATAAAAAATAGAGAGGCAAAGAGCAGGAAATAGAGCTACTTAAAAAATATATTGAAAATATATGAATTTATAAATTAGGTAATAACCATCTCCAAAGCTGGTCTGACCTACTCTTCAGTCCTTTCCATACTTAATAACAAAGTGCTGCGTGGAAAACAAGTGACCTTCTTATCCAGGGGATCAAATTCTGTTACAAGACACATAGGGCTCGATTTAAAGGCAGCCGACACAAAAAAAAAAGGTGACAGCATTTTTTCAAGCACAGTAGGCGATTTAATGACCTGTGCTATGAAAAAATGCTGGTATATAAAACCCTGCCGGCCGCTACATTTAGATGAGTTTTGGGCCATTGGAAAAAAAAAGATACAAGTTGCAATTTAATAGACTGTGTTAGCCTTAAAGATCCGATAAGGGACTCGCTTTAGCGCATAACATTTAAGACCTATTTTTTTTTTCTTTTTAACTAAAGTCCCTTATCGGACGTTTAGTCAGCCGACTCAGCTAGTGAAATGTAAAACAATACCTAAGTCCCAGTGGATGTATTGATATGGGGCCCTAAGTCCTATATCAATACATCCAAAGTACATAAAATGCGTCCAAAGTTAGTAGAGTTAACCTCACTGGCATTCATAGGGTTAACCATACTACGTTACAAAGCAACATCCCATTAAAAGTAACACTTACCATTAATCCTGATGTCCAACAGAGTCCTTAGCATCCTGGTCATCTTCTGTCCTTCTTCTTTCTTCTGTCTTCTTGATTCTAGCTGTAAAAAAACATAAGAGTATGAATTCATTTGCTCAAATATCCTGGACATTATACATAGTTTAACTCCTTGTATGCTAATTCTGGACAGAACATGGTGTAACCCCCACAGGAATGAATTAACCTGGAGAGGGTGCAGTTAACCTTTCGTCTGGATTTTTCTAGCACATGAGCTCATTAGGCCCCCTCTATATTCAACTAGGTATTATATTAGACCAGACCCCCCATTCCTGTCGGCATAAAGAAAAAAATGTTTTGGTGGCCCGTATATCCTTTATTAAGCAGATGGATTTCAATTCAAGATCCCCCATGTGCCTTGCTTCTTGATGAACAAAGGATACAGATCCTTCCACCTTAATCCTCATTTTAACTACCCAACTGATGTTCATGCATTCATGTGGGACCTCTAGCTGCCTACCTTACAGGTCTGGCTTTCGCATAGTCCTCAACTCAGAGCATGAAGAAGTGCCCCATGACCCATGTTTGTAGTGGAGCATTCCTTCCACCTGCAATGGAGCCAACAGAAGCAGTGGAGACAACAGAAGCAGTTAGCTAGTAATTGTCTTGATATAACGCTTGCCATCTGTCCAGAAGCCCAATGGCTGCTGCTGACTGGCCTTGCCGCATCTGATGCTGCACCCATTCTTAAGGAGTGAGTACCATAGTTAACCAGATCCACACCAATGCTACTCAAAACCCTCTTAAGGGTTTACTTGAACTGGAAAACTGACAGAGCAGAACAATTCTGATCCCTTAGAAATACCCCTGCTCCAGCAGGTCTGACCTGCATAAACACCTCCACCGCCTATAAGGAGCAAATAGGTGGCAATCCAACTCACATAGACACCCACTGCCCCCTTGTACCTTTATCCATCTTAAACTTAGCCACATAGCAATGGACTCATCCCTTATGCCACTCCACATGTGCAGTCTGAAAACCCTACTCTATAGCTGATTTTGCCGGCACTACCGGCTCGCCTGTGCCGAATGCCCCCCAAAATGTCATCCCCAAGGCAGTCATAAAAAACATAACTTTATCACTTGAAAATTAGAGTTTGGCACTCGTGGACTACACACAGCCCTGAGTGAGGTTATGTATTGTTAGATAGAATTAAGCTTATTGATTCCACTGTACCACTGAGTGCTACAGTGGAATCAATAAGCTTAATTCTATCTAACAATACATCACCTAACCCAGGGCTGTGTGGAGTCCACGAGCGCCAAACTCTAATTTTCAAGTGACAAGATTTTTCCTCTGGTGGTGGGGTGTATCTTTACTGGTTACAACACCCTGGGAGTTAAAGGCAACAGTGAATTTCCGTGGGAATATCCGTACTTGGACTCTCAAACTCTCGTTAGAAGAGATATTTGAACGTTTATTTTGCTGATCAGCGCCTTCTCCAAAGAAAATTTATAACTTTATCACTGTTTTCACACTAGTGACTTCAGATGTGCCTAATCTATAGGCCTCCACACATCCTCCCTTCCAGCTTCCCACCGGGCCTACTCTTTCAAGATGCTCCTACCAGAAAACCTGGCTGTCATGTCCTCCTCCTCCCTAAGTTTGAAGAAAAATGACAAGGCAGCCAGCTTTGCATTTACGCTCTAGACAGCACTGCAGACTTTAAGCCCTTAAGAAAATTGCAACAGCTGATGCCTAAGAGCAATATGGGAAATCTCTGGCTCCTTCTGAAACCCCCTACAACATTTGCATGCGCCAACATATGGTGCTCAGGTTTTTGGAGCCAGGGATTTCCTGATAAGACCATCTAGATCTGGGAGCTCAACTGCCAGAGTTGAAATGGACCTCCAACCCCTGTAGGCTGAACCTGCGGGGCTAAGCTAAAAACACCTTCCACTTTTTCCTAGATAGGGCATCAGCTCATTCATTGACTGCCCCTGGAACATGTCTATACAGGAAATGTATATTATGGTGAAAACATAACAACACTAAATATCTCTGCAGCCTAACAACTGGTGGGGAGGCTGAAGAGAGCTAATTAATAATGGATACCACTGCCATGTTATGTGTCCAAATGTACACTGCTTTGTTTGTGAATTTATCCCGCCACAGCTCTAGTGCTACTATGACAGGGAATAGCTCGAGAAATGTGAGGTTATGCATCAAGCCTGAATCATGCCATTGGGGCAATCATCTTGCTACACACCATCTTTCTTGCATGTATGCCGCAAAGCTAAACCTACCCCCCCCCCCCCCGCTGCATCTGTGTATCACTGCTTTTCCAGGCTATGAGACAACCTTAAACACTCACCATTAAAATTCTTTAGAAAAGTATCCCATACTGCTAAGTCCTCTTTCAAGGAACTGGTGAGCTTTTTCTTAACCCCAGTTGTGTGCATATACAATCTGCGGCTAAACGCCCCATGAGTATAACCCTACATGCAAAGTTCAAGAGACCTAGTAATGACTGCAACTCCCCCAACATAACATTCAGTGTTCCAAATGCCCACGTTACCTTTCTCCTGGCTTTGTGAAGCTTTTCCTGAGGGATTCTATCTTCTAGGGCTACTGTGTCAATTTCAATACCCAAGAATGTTAGGCATGTTGTTGGGTGAACAGTTTTATCCCCAACTGCCAGGGTTTAATGGGACAATCAGCACTTTTAGGCTTGGGGAGCTAGCATGAAAAACCTCTGACTCTTTTATTTGTAAAAGTATCTGCTGAAGCACTGTGTACATCTAGGATGTGTGGCTTTAAAATGGATTTTGAGGTGCAAGCCAAGCAAGCTAAGTACTAAGTATCACAGTAACATAAGAACAGGTGGAAAAGATGAAGACAGTTGATTAACAGCAAATGCCATGCTCATGTGCTCTATCCAACAATATAACTCCTTCTCTGCCAATTCATCATCCTAAAGTTCCAAGAAAACTACAATAAGAAACAGCTCTAAGAAAGTGAGATTACGTGTAAACCCTACTGTATACCATTCCTTTGGCCATTTGGCTGCATACCACATACCCCTCAAGTAACCTCATCCCTCTGATTGCATTTGTATACCACTGGACCTCAGCACTAGTCTCGGTAAGGGAAATCCATTCTTGTATTTCACTAACTTCTGGAGGGAAGTATCTCACACTCTCAGGCTATCCTTTAACCCTTTGAGTGCTGGAAGGGTATGCAACACATTGCTTTGCAATGCGTTGCCTACCCTTCTGGCACTGACAGCCTGATCCTAAAATGGCCCTTACCTATCCTTGCTGTGGTCATATGAAATCAATGGCTACTTACCCACAATCCACCTGATTTCCTGTAGTAGCCTGTCTTTCACCACCAGGGAATAAAATTTAAGAGACTGTATTCTTGTAAAAGGGGGATTGATATATGGATTAGCCTCCCATTGGGAGTGGCAGATACTATAAATGGAAATTAAGTGCTCTTTGATAGATATATGCTTATCTATGCTTGTATGGGTCCTCTGGAAACTGGGCTTGGGAACACTAACCCCTTCCCCTATTCCCTGTCCCCCAAGGGCGGGGGGTCAGGGAGTCCCCCCTGGTTTTCCCTTCAATTATGATGGCCAGGTCCCTTCCCTTTGTTTCAGGACCTGGCCTCACAATCAAGGGAAGAAGGCAGGAGGGCCCTCCATCTTATGTGTCTTCAGGTTGACTAGCCACTCTCTGCCAATCCAACTGCATGTTTCCTGTGGGGAATGCCCAAAAGAAAATACTTCACAGTTCATGCCTTTTACATGCATTGCAGTCACTGTGACAACATTGCTGGTGTGAAAAGGACCTAAATGGCTTTTTTTATTGCTCTGTTAACTTGACAACCTGCGTAGCAATTTACTGACTAAATATACCCTAGATAAAGAAAGTTCTATTGCTAAGTTTACTCAAACAGATACAAGCACAGAGACTCTGAAAAGGGAAATTCCTTGCCTAGCTGGTTATTAACCACTTCCCTGACAAAACATGTTCTATATTGCAAGGAAATGGTTTGCTTTTTAGTCTATATTTGCATAGTCAAGTAGTGCTAAATCACACTAAAGCTGAAAAGTGGAGCAGTTCTGGGGCAAACCAGTTACACCATAAGAAACATGTCAAACTGTCAATGTTTTAACCCTTGAGTGCCAGAGGGGAAAGCAATGCACAGCTTCGCAGTGCATTGCATACCCCTCTGGCATTCTAACGGTTAAGATGCATTGTCAACCCTCTGGCACTCAAGGTATTTTTATTTTAAAGCAATGTGTTAGAGACCCTTCTAGCATTCAAGGGGTTAAAACTCAATTTAAATCAATAACATATTTATTTATTCCATATGGGGCAGTTTGTTTTCCTCAGAATTGACCCCCTTTCCGGGAGATTGTTTGAGTCCTCCAGAGCAGTTTATTTTCAGTGCTTGGACACTGGTATACAAATAAATCACATATCTTTTTGTTGGTATACGTAAAAGGCCTTGCTGGAATTTGTGGGAGGGGCTGCAAGCCTTTAAATCTGGGCAGCAGCCCCTCCCACTGGAGCTCAATTTGAGTTGAGCTTCTCGTCCATCCAAGTTCCCAGCAAACCTATCCACTTCTGTTTCCGGTCGTTTTGTCTAGATTACAGTAAGTACCTACACACTATTTTCATTCCCTCACATCCATCAACTCATGCTCCATAACCTGCTCTCACTCCCTCCTCAACTTGCAGCTGCAGATGTTTATTCAAACCTTCAGCCTCCACAGCAAGCTGTATGGCAATTCTGGCTGCTAAGCTGAGTCATCTGCTGCTAGGCCAATTCACCTGGTTACATTACAATCAATAGGCTCTTTATAACTATGCAGGTCCACCTCCCTCACATTCAGCTCTGCGTTTCCCTCACTCTACTTCCTCGGGAATGCTCCTTTCAATACTTCTGACCACCCATAGACTTTAGACAACCCACCTCTTCCTAGATCCCTGTGAGGGCCTTTCCAGGCATATCGCCACTAACAGCACCTCTCCCACAATTTTAATTATAAACCTTGCATCAGTTTAAAGGCTACATTTACTTATTCAGTTCTATATAACAATTGTACAAATTATTTCACAATGTTGTAGCACCTACTTCAGCTCAAATATCACAAAGTCTTTATTTAGCCTACTAACCACTGAACTGTGTGGTGCCATAAAATCTTAGTCCACAGTTCATCAAATCAAGAATATTAATATCAAAGCATTAAATGGCTTGTTCTTCACAAGTATTCACTCAGAAAGTAAACTTTAGCTCTCTACCGGCTCCCCGCTATGTCTGCGGAAAGGACAACACTTTCCCTTATCACTAAAAAAAAAATGTAAAAAAATAAAAATAAAAAAATCAGCCTGCCTGACCTATTGTACTTAGACCCGGCCATCAACCAGCCAGATTCCATCATCATATCTAGGTATCTGCTGACTCACACCACCCTCTAACATATCACCCTATAATCTGTCACTGCTATCCGCCAATTCTCCTTCTCTTGCCAAACTGCTCAAACGCTTTCATTAAGTAGCATCTCTCCTCATTCCTTCCCCCTCCTTTACATTCGTGATATTCTTTAGGGCCTTTTCTTTCACGCCACCATGCTTGTCCTACTCCCAGGTCCCCATAATGAATGGTGGGCGGGTTCCCCTAGTCGCTTACTATTCCCCACTACCTGGATCGGAACCAGAAAGTGACCCCTCATCAATACTACCATTTGATTAATAAATGCATCCATGAGGCTCCCACAACTGAGGAGTTTCCTTACATGGAGGGACCCACCATTCTCCAGGGACACTGTCACTGTTAAGCAATGCCATAACTAGCAGAGCACTCCACCATAACAAGAGAGGATATTCCTTCCCTCATACACTTTCTCCAGTGTATTTCTTTTTCACATAGCAGCTCAGGATGGCATTTCCCAAGCACGGATTCTCATTCGTCAAGCGCTAGTTTATAAAAAAAAAATTCTCTATACTGAAGCTGTAGGACCTTGTAGAGGCCTCATGATCCCATCACTATTTTCCTCTTTGCAGCGAAGGAGGATTTCATAAGTCCCTACCTCCTCGCAGAGACCGAAGGTTCCAAGACAGTCCTTCACAGAGGCCAAAGGACCCTCTCGACTTTGTTACCTCTACATAGATTCTTACCTTTTAACACCACTAAATTCCTCTTCCCACAGGTTGAAGGATCCCGGGACGCTGCTTCCTCCACCCACAATAATCTAGAGGACCTCTCATTGCCTAGCTGGGCCCAAAGAATCCCAGACTCGCCTTCACGTAACCTTAGGTAAAGAAGGCTACCCAACTCTCCTTTCTTCCAGTCCCTTAACAATCCTTACCTTCATAGAGGCTGAAGGCCTGCTGCCTCACAGTCATTCAGTTCTCAGCCATACTTGCCCCTCCACTGAGGATACCCAGACATCGAAATCCTTCCCCCTTCACCACTTTTCTTTAAGAAAAAACAACAGGGGGGCAACCATTACATCTTCATAGAGGCCAAATGACCCCTCCCTACCTCCCTACCCAGAGGCCTAAGGACCCCTTCCTTACTTCTTTACAAATGCTGAAGGACCCCCTCCTTACCTCTTTGCAGAAGCAGAAGGACCCCCTCCTTACCTCTTTGCAGCGGCAGAAGGACCTCCTCCTTACCACTTCGCAGTGGACAAAGCACCCCCTCCTTACTGCTTCACAGAGGCAGAAGACCCCCCCCTCCTTAACTCAGCACAGAGTCTGAAGGACCCCATCCTTACCTCCCCTCTCACAGAGGCCGAAGGACCCTTACCATGCCTTACCTCTTGGAAGAGGCTGGAGGACCCCTGCCACTCCATACCTGTTCACAGGCTAAAAGACCCCTGCTGAGCCTTACCTCTTAGTAGGGGCCGAAGGACTGCTCCATACCAATAAAATAAAAAAATGTAAAAAATGCAATGTCATACATCAGACTCTAAAAGCATGCTATTAGTAGTATCCCAAATGCTATACCCAAACATTATATGCAAATTCTATTCGCAAACGCTATTTGCCAAACTTTATATACAGCAATGCACAACGCCATACGCATACACCATGCTCTATGCAAATGAAGTTCAAGCAATACTATACTCAAAAATACATGCTCTTGCTCATACACGCTGTTGCTCTCACCCACACATATGATCGCACTCGATGATGGGAAGTAGTGAGGCGCAGCACTTTACAGTGCATCGCACCCCTTTTTCAGAGATGGAAGAGTTAAGCACTGATAAATTTAAAAAAATGATATGTATGAATAGGACCAAAAATTCTGCACATCCTTCGTTGTCTGCTTTCATCATACCCAGATCTGCACATGACCCAATTCCTTTATCCCGTTTCAGAGGGTTTCCATACAGGAGTCATCACCTGCCAGCCATGTCACTCGCATGCCCCTATCTCAAGTCAACCTTAGATGAGTCAGTCATGGTTCCAGACCTTGTGACTAAGAGTATGATAAAGGCCCCTTCCCCAACTTTCCCATATAGTGTATCAACTTGCTTGGACTGGTCACCAGGAAGCTCACCAGGGATGCCACCACCATTAACAAACAGTCAGGGACTAATTACTGGCATTTCAAATTGTTCATATGCCTTCCACTCATACCGTTTCACCCGTCACTATGGCTACTTCAGGGCTTCCAATGGAAGACCGGTATCACATACTGATATGTCTCACTTTCGGAGCAAAGCAGGATAATAATCACACCTTCACAGTCTATGCTGGCTCCTATCAAAATGTTGTTTATGTCCAGCTGTATTACACTACCAGGATGATAGCCTGTTTGTAGATGCCCCATACTCTCTTCCAGCATATCTCAATAAGCTTGTTAAACTCTTCCAGACCTAGGAATCCCAGTCACTCTTGACTAGTCATAGACCCCACAACAGCCATAGAATTTTTAGGGTATCATCATTGACTCAGAAACCTGATTACCTTCTGATAATTATTTGGCATTCACTCCTTAACCCTTTGCGTGTCAGAAAGGAGTCCAATGAATTGCATTGCAATGCATTGGCTACCTCTCTGGCACTCAAAGGGTTAATCAATAAATACTCACCATGTCCTCTCTCTCTCTCTCTCTCTCTCTCTCTCTGGTCAGCTACAGTCCCTATTAGTGCATTCAAGCTTGCTACTAGAATTATCCCAGTAAAAAGGTCCTTTACATTCCATCTCCATCCCTCTTATCCAACTCAGCCACTCTGATTACCCCATTTTTCTTGATCTATCAGCCAATTGGATCTAGCTATGTGGTAGAAATATTTTACAGGATGGCCACATGATGGGTGGTCCACATTCCCTCCCTCTCCTTCATCTACCTCCTCAGCAGATTTTTCAGACGCCACTGTCATTCCCCCCTAAAAATGAGCATGTCCGGAATAAAGGCAAAAGATAGGAGGAAACCATAGCTGTTTAGCAGTTCAGATATTTTTGAACTGCAGACATATTGGCCTATAGCCTTTCATTGAGTGAAAGTCCAGAAAAAGGCAGAGAGGTAGGATGAAACCATAGCTCTTTGGTTCATAAATTTTGAACATCCAAGATATTGGCCTACAGCCTTTTAAACTGTGGATATGGGGAGGGCGAAAGGTAGGAGATGACCCCATTAGTCCCTGAGAAGGGTAGTAGCTATAGCCTTTAACCCCATGATGATGACACATAACTACTTCATTGGCATGGTCTACAAAGTGTGCCTGGTTTGCAAGATCATTCCAATGAACTAGTTATTTTTATATCTTGAGATCTCGGCTCTGCTGAAGAGAGACCGGCTGGTCTGCAGACTGGGTTCCAAGTTTGTCAGCTAGATGGCAGACTTGACCAATACAGCCAAGGAGGGGGAAACTTTACTTGTGACTATCTCTCAAACCATAAATGTTTGAGAGATAAGACTTATATCGTTCTTAATGATTTTTTATGGCTACAATATTAAATAAAGTGAAAATGAAGTAATACTATTACTTTAAAGAGTGGCACCATTACATGCACAACTTTATTGTTCACAGAGTTGTGGAAGAGAATGCCCCCCTTCTTATACAGGTAAATGTACCTATCAAAAAAGCCACCACTTGTCTCTGTGATCACTTAATGAAGCTTGAGAAAGATGTACATGGTGACAACTTCAACTTGCTTGAATGTTCAAGTTACAAGTTCAGGAATGTAGATAGCTTTTTCTTAGAAAGATTTAATACAATGCTATAGGTCAAGGGCAGTCAACATTTTACCTCCTGATTACTAGGAATGATGGGAGTTGTCATCCTCAACAGGTGGGGGGCTAAATATTGACTACCTTTGCTTTAGGTCGTTTCAATTTTTGATTTTTATAATTTTTTTCTGTCATTAACTACTGTGACTTTATATTTGTGTAATGTGGAAACCAATATAATAAATGTATTTATAGACCTAAGTTAAAGATTATTCAATATCTGTAAATTGTAATGGTTATTTTGCACTGTTAAATATGAGCCATCACAATATCAGTCACTGAGCACATAGATTTTTCTGCCAGCTAAAGAGGAAATTCCATGTGTGTACTGAGGTAAAATAAATAATTTGGCTGATAGCAGGTGCCTGAGAGTAGTGCAATGGGTCATACCATACAGACACAGCACTATACTGAAGTGCAAAAGTAGAGTTAGGCTTTTGGACATTCAAGTCTAAGAAATAAGAGTGAAACTAAATCTTACTGAGATTTAGACCACGGTTTCCAAAAAGCCTTTTTAAACTTTGGCCCTTATTAAGACAGTGAAATTAACTCTAAAGGTGATAACTGGGAAAGTACACCTTAGATGTAAGTAAGCCTAAAGCAGGGGTATTTTGATTGGATGTTCTGTCTTAATAGATGAGGGGCACATCTTTGTAAATAGGAACACCTTTCAAGATTCAATTATCCTATATAATAATGTGCTAAAATATGTTTGTCAGAAGCTGTCATAAGCAGTACAGACAGCTGCATGTGCTGCAGTCATGTGCGGTACAGATTGCCCATGCCACAACTGAAAATGGAGTGGTGCACTGCGAATTTAGACCATAATCCTGAGGAGTCCAGAGAGGACTATGGTCTGAATTCGGAGTGCCCCACTCTGTTATCGGCCACGGAGCAGGCAGTCTGTACTGCACATGACTGCACCACGGTCGTTGCTGCCTGGCACTGTGGCCTGTGTACACGGGCTGTTCAACTAGTCATGTATAAAAGATACATTGACAATGCACTGGTGATATGGTGTTCTGATGAAGACAAGATATGTGAGTTAATCTCTTCAACTTGAAGTTTACCTCAGAACACCACATGACCAGCATATCCTTTTTAGATATATATCTTACAGCAGAACTTGAGACTGGCAGAGCTGTGAGTTGCCATTCTCCACATATAATGAAGGGAATTACAATGGCTATTTCATCTGTTTGAGATCAAACTATTCCACTAAACAGTTGTTTGATGTACAATTTTTAGATTTGTATAACATATTTATAAAAATATGTTATCCAAGATATGTTGGATAGAGCCTTAGGTAAGTCAAGGATGAGAAACAGGAGAGAGCTCTTGAGAGACAAAGAATATGGTCAGTTTTAGTACAATTAAGCTTGGAATATTGAAATATTTTACAAAATCCAATTCTAAGACTCAAAATAGAAATAAACTTTCTTTTAGAGAAACATATGTTACAGATTGTTCCTGTTGAGTAAAACAAGGTACTCCCACTGTTTTAGTTGTCTTATACAAAAGTTATACTACTTCAAATTATCAGGAAGTGATTCACAGCATGATTACTTCCTAAAAGTTCAAACTGACAGCATTACTCACCAGTGACTCAACTCTCCAGAAAATGCAATAAGTAGTTGGAATCTGCCCACTAGAGGGCACTGTTTATGTAAAACACTAGAGTTTAAACTTTAATTATTCTGGACATATGCATTTCTGAAGTACCCTTGCTTTACTCAACAAGAAAAGCCATACAATATATTGACTGATCCTTAAATGTTGATAAACATCTACAGAGTTGCAGTAGAAAAATGCAGATTTATCTAGTAGAAACTACTCTATATTGCATCCAGGATGTCAGCAAGTCTAAATGTGAATGACTGAAAAACAGGGGTTGGCTCCTGGCAGTCCACTTTTGGTATGTACAAATGCGGCAGAACACATGGCATTTGTGCACAGGTGAAGATATTGTGTGACCGGTAAAACCTATGACATGAAGACATAGGTGAATTGTGACAAAATAGTCATTTATTTGCTCACCTTGCTCACTTCTTCTGAAATTTGCAATATTCAGTATTTTTGAAAGACAATTTCCTATATTCTATGTCTAAAAGAGCGGTTCAGTGAGCATTTGATTTACATTTGATTTGAAATTAAGAGTAGCTTTTCATTTTAACCCCTTAAGGACCAGGAAAATCTGTGGTCTTTTTCCCTTAAGGACCGGAGCAATTCTGACCTTTTTGACTATGTCTTTGTTCAACAGTGTTTTGCCTCTTAGGCTTTTATTCCACCCCCAAAATTATATGCTGTTTTTAAGCACAAATAGGGCTTTCTTTTGATACCCCACTTATATAGATAACCCACCATTTACTTTATGAAAATTTAAAAAAAAAAGTAAAAAAGAGTAAAAAAAACACCATTTTTGATTTTTCTCTTGGGATCAATTAGCCACAAAGGGTTAAATTTTTATGGAGACTGCATGAAAAGTATGACCGGTCAGTCATACCTACAAAATGCGCAGTTTAAAGTGGCCACTGTCCCCCTGTGTGAAAATCCCCATGTCCCTTTTTCCCACCCTATTTTTACACTTTTTTATCCCTGCATTTTGTGGTGTATATAAGTGTATTACATGGCTCCACAACAATCACACTTGCAATATTGTTTAATTATATATATTTTTTTAAATAAAAAAAAATTTTTGTAAAAAAAAAAGTGTGTTGTGTTGTTTTTTTTTTAAAGTGTATAATTGCAGGTCAAAAATTTACCTGCATTTAGCCAGCCTCCTGCACCAGCAGTGAAGGGGTTAATACCCCCAGCTGTTGTATATTTTTTTACCACTAGGTGTCTCCAGTGTACTTCTGTCTCCCTTACTTTGATAGCAAGGGAGACAGAGGCAGACGAGACAGGCACAGACAGCATGCTTTGCATGCTGCCTCTGTCTGTCGCTATGCCGGTACATGTGATTGCTGCTATGGCGATCACATGAACTGGTACAAGCAGGAAGGGCTGAGACTGAATGCCCCTGTCTCGGAGCTCTCAGTCTAAGCCTGGAATTAATGACAGCAGCATGCACGGAGGCACGCTGCTATCATTTAAGCCATGACGGTCCTGGACCGTCATGGGTCGTTAAGGGTATAACAACCCATGACAGTGCAGGACCGTCATGGGTCCTTAAGGGGTTAATATATGCATCCATAAACTGTGAACCATGAGAAATGACAGCCCTTTTTTATAATCCCTGAATTTTAGGGGGCCAAAACTAGTGATGATCGAGCACCCCAATGCTCGGGTGTTCGGGTGCTCTGACCGAGCGCCCCCGGAGGCTCGAGTGCTCGGCCGAGCACCCGAGCCCCATTGAAGTCAATGGGAGGACTCGAGCATTACACCAGGCACCCCCTGCTCTGATGAGGGGAGGGTGCCTGGTCCATAGGAAAAGGGCAGAAAATGATGGAAACACCACAGAAATGGTTCAGGGACAGCATAGGGAGGATGTCTGGATGCATCTTGGACTCCAACGTCGCTGCTGGGAACGATGTTTCGCCCGTAGTACGCCATTTTTACAGACTGACCGTAAAACACACAAAAAGGAAGATAAAAACGACTTTAGGCGAAAAATTGTTACCAAACAGTATTTGCTGTATATTTACTTGTATATCATCTGCAAATTCTGCAAAAAATGTCATTGATTTTTCGGAACTGGGGCCATGATTAAGAGGGAAACGTGCGCAGCGTAAAGCAGGTGTTCAACGTGGTTATGGCCCGGGTAAGGTACAGCATTCAGGAACGGAGGCCGCAGCTACCACAGGTTTTACAACATGTCCGTTTGCCCTTGTTAAGTCCAAAATTTATAGTCGGAACAGTGGGGTCTGATCCATTCAGTAAAAGTGACGAAGTGACTTAGTGGATGAAGCCAAGAACTACCTTCTGCTCTGTCGAACACCCCAGCCCTATTTAATTCAATGGGAGGACCTGAGGCACTCCGATACAACCTGTATATCACAAAATGGAGGGCCTCATTCACATTGTGGTACAATAGTTCAGGTAGTGGTCCAACACTCATAAAGCCTATGCACTAAGTGAAAGGGCTGCCAAAAATTAGACTGAAATGTCACTCCAATACACCCTTTATTACACATAAAGGAGGGCATCATACACACCCTTGAAAAATTAGGATTAATGGCCTGCTGGTGACCCTCTAAAACATTATGGGTGAGGGTCTGCTGCGGAGCTGACCATCCTAAACATTATATGCGAAGGCCCGCTAGTGAGCTGACGCTATAAAACATTATATGAGAGGGCCCGCTAGAGAGCTGACCCAATAAAACATTATATAAGAAGGCCCGCTGGTGAGCTGGCCCTATATAAAAATTATATCACAGGGCCCGCTGGTGAGCTGGCCCTATATAAAAATTATATCACAGGGCCCGCTGGTGACCTGGCCCTATATAAAAATTATATCACCGGGTATATGGAAGAGGAGGAGGAGGATGAGAAGATTAAGAGTCAACCATATACCCGTTTTTTGGGTGGAAGGGGTGAATGGGAATACAGAGTATTCCCATCATTGTAAATAACATATCTAAAGTGACTTTATGTTCCCCCGGGGCTTTCCTCCAGTGGAGTGGAGAAGTCAGGGGAAATCCAGGCCTTGTTCATTTTTATAAGTGTCAACCTATCAGCATTTTCGGTGGAAAGGCGGATACGCTTATCTGTTATGATGCCACCAGCAGCACTAAATACCCGCTCAGACAGAACGCTGGCAGGGCAGGCCAGCACCTCCAAGGCGTAGAGTGCCAGTTCATACCACGTGTCCAGCTTGGACACCCAGTAGTTGTAAGGCACAGAGGGATCATTGAGGACGCTGACACGGTCTGCTACGTACTCCTTCACCATCTTCCAAAACTTTTCCCTCCTTGTGACACTAGGCTGCGCATCAGGGTGAGGGTGCTGGCGGGGTGTCATGAAGGTGTCCCACGCCTTGGAGAGAGTTGCCCTGCCTTTGTCGGAACTGCTGTGTGCTCCCCTTTTCTCCCCTTCTCGGTTGGCCAAGGTAGCACGTACTCTGCCGCCAGCGTTGTCAGATGGAAAATTTTGGAGCAATTTTTCGACAAGAACCTTCTGGTATTGCACCATTTTGCTTGTCCTCTCCACCGGAGGAATGAGAGATGAGAAATTCTCTTTGTAGCGGGGGTCCAGAAGGGTGAACACCCAGTAATCCGTGTTGTCTAAAATGCGTATAACGCGTGGGTCATGGGAAAGGCAACCTAACATAAAGTCAGCCATGTGTGCCAGAGTACCAACAGGCAAGATTTCGCTGTCCTCACCAGGAGGATGACTCTCAATCTCCTCATCCTCTTCCTCCTCTTCTGCCCACCCACGCTGAAGAGATGGAACTAAAGTTCCATGGCTACCCTCTGTAGCGGAGGCAACCGTGTCTTCCTCCTCCTCCTCCTCCTCCTCCGCCTCCTCCAATTGTCGCTGAGAAGACGAAGTGAGGGTGCTCTGGCTATCACCTTGTGTAAGCTCTTCCTCCCGCATTTCCACCTCTTCCACATGCAAAGCGTCGGTTTTAATTGTGAGCAGCGAGCGTTTCAGTAGACACAGAAGTGGGATGGTTACACTGATAATAGCGTTATCGCCGCTCACCATCTGTGTCGATTCCTCAAATTTGTGTAAAACCTCACAGAGGTCTGACATCCATTCCCACTCCTCACTTCTGATTAGAGGAAGTTGAACGGAGAGGCGACGACCGTGTAACAGCTGGTACTCCACTACTGCCCTCTGCTGCTCACAAAGCCGGGCCAACATGTGGAAGGTGGAGTTCCAGCGCGTGCTCACGTCACACAGCAGCCGGTGAGCTGGCAATTGTAAGCGCTGCTGCAGCTTCAACAGGCCGGCTGAAGCTGTTGATGACTTACGGAAATGTGCACACACGCGGCGCACCTTGGTCAAGAGATCATGCAAATTGGGGTAGGTTTTTAGAAATCGCTGAACCACTAAATTAAATACATGCGCTAGGCATGGTACGTGTGTGAGCTTGCCGAGCTCCAAAGCCGCCACCAAGTTACGCCCATTATCACACACAACCATGCCTGGTTGCAGGTTGAGTGGCGAGAGCCACTGCTCGGTCTGGTGACTAATCCCCTGCAACAGCTCTGAGGCCGTGTGCTGTTTGTCCCCAAGGCAGATCAGCTTCAGCACGGCCTGTTGACGCTTCCCCACTGCAGTGCTACACTGCTTCCAGCTACCGGCTGATGGGTGGGTGGCGCTGCGCGCAGAGAATTCGGAGTTGGAAACGGAGGAGGAGGAGCCAATAACGTAGGTGCTGGCGGAAACCCTGATGGAGGTAGGGCCCGCAATCCTCGGCGTGGGTAGCACCTGTGCCATCCCAGGGTCTGAGTCGCTCCCAGCCTCCACGACATTCACCCAGTGTGCCATCAGGGAAATGTAGCGTCCCTGGCCACAAGCACTTGTCCATGTGTCAGTCGTTAAGTGGACCTTCCCAGTAACTGCGTTGGTCAGGGCACGGGTGATGTTACGGGACACATGGTGGTGTAAGGCGGGGACGGCACACCGGGAAAAGTAGTGGCGGCTGGGGACTGCGTACCGAGGGACAGCTGCTGCCATCAGGCTGCGGAAGGACTCAGTGTCCACAAGCCTAAATGGCAGCATTTCGATGGCCAGTAATTTGGAAAGGTGTGAGGTTAGTGCTATGGCCTGTGGGTGGGTGGCTGGGTATTTTCGCTTGCGCTCAAATGCCTGGGGTAACGACATTTGGACGCTGCGCTGGGACAGGGAAGTGGATGTGGTCGCTGATGGTGCTTCAGATGGTACAGGTGCAGGGCGGGAGGTATGCGGGCCTGCGCCTTCGACAGGCGATTGGCCGGCACCGAAAACAGGGGAAGAGGAGGCAGTGGTGTGGCCTGCAGACACAGATTGGCGATCCGGGCGTTCCTCCCACTTATTACGGTGCTTGGATGCCATGTGTCGGATCATGCTGGTGGTGGTGAGGTTGCTAGTGTTCATGCCTCGGCTCATTCTGGTGTGGCACAGGTTGCAAACTACAATTCTTTTGTCGTCCGCACTTTCCTTAAAAAAACGCCATACCGCGGAACACCTAGCCCTTGGCAAGGGAGATTTACGCAAGGGGGTGCTCCGTGGAACATTTGCGGGCCGGTTTGGTGCGGTCCACCTTCTTTCTTTAGCCACACCACTGCCTCTTCCAGCCTGTTGCGGTGCTGCAGATGGCTCACCCTCAGGACTGCTGTCATCGCTCGGCTCTCCACCTTCCCAGGTGGGGTCAGTGACCTCATCGTCCACCAAGTCCTCCTCCACTTCCTCACTCTGATCATCCTCCTCATTTCTTGATCCCACCACATACTCAGTCATTGACAACTGTGTATCATCCTCCTCATCAAGGTCTTGAGACAGTAATAGTGGTTGATTTGATGGCAACTGTGTCTCATCATCATCATCATCCACTTCCTTTGACCTTAAATGCCGTTTCCCTCTGTCTTCTTCTTGTGATTGGGTACCCTCTAGAGGTTGTGAATCAGGGCACAAGATCTCATGTTCCTCTGCAAGCGTGCTTGGAGAGAGGTTCAAATGAAGGACTGGTGATGAGACGAGCTCCTCACTATATCCCAGTGTGGGATCACTTCTTTGGCCAGACCCTCTATGGTGGGAGGAAGGATGATCAGGGTGAGGATTGTGTTGACCAGACTCTTGGCTACTGAGAGTGGACTTGGTGGAAGACAGGGTGGTGCTTAACCGACTGGAAGCAGTATCAGCTGAAATCCAACCGACCACCTGTTCGCAGTGGTCTGACCTCGAGAGTGATGTCCTGCGACGCCCTGTAAACTGAGACATGAAGCTAGGTATGGTGGATGTCTTTCTTTCTTGTGCTCTGGCACCAGGCACAGTTTCTACGCGTCCTGACCCGCGCCCTGAACAATCAGTATCACGTCCACTTCCCCGTCCCTTTTTACCAGCCTTCTTCATATTACACGGAATATGTGCTGCTAATCTGCAACTTTGCACACTAAACAGAATGTGCTGCTAATCTGCAACTTTGCACACTAAACAGAATGTGCTGCTAATCTGCGGCTAGGCACAGTGAACGGAATATGTGGCGTTTATTTTTTAAACTTTGCACACTAAACAGAATGTGCTGCTAATCTGCGGCTAGGCACAGTGAACGGAATATGTGGCGTTTATTTTTTAAACTTTGCACACTAAACAGAATGTGCTGCTAATCTGCGGCTAGGCACAGTGAACGGAATATGTGGCGTTTATTTTTTAAACTTTGCACACTAAACAGAATGTGCTGCTAATCTGCGGCTAGGCACAGTGAACGGAATATGTGGCGTTTATTTTTTAAACTTTGCACACTAAACAGAATGTGCTGCTAATCTGCGGCTAGGCACAGTGAACGGAATATGTGGCGTTTATTTTTTAAACTTTGCACACTAAACAGAATGTGCTGCTAATCTGCGGCTAGGCACAGTGAACGGAATATGTGACGTTTATTTTTTAAACTTTGCACACTAAACAGAATGTGCTGCTAATCTGCGGCTAGGCACAGTGAACGGAATATGTGGCGTTTATTTTTTAAACTTTGCACACTAAACAGAATGTGCTGCTAATCTGCGGCTAGGCACAGTGAACGGAATATGTGGCGTTTATTTTTTAAACTTTGCACACTAAACAGAATGTGCTGCTAATCTGCGGCTAGGCACAGTGAACGGAATATGTGACGTTTATTTTTTAAACTTTGCACACTAAACAGAATGTGCTGCTAATCTGCGGCTAGGCACAGTGAACGGAATATGTGGCGTTTATTTTTTAAACTTTGCACACTAAACAGAATGTGCTGCTAATCTGCGGCTAGGCACAGTGAACGGAATATGTGGCGTTTATTTTTTAAACTTTGCACACTAAACAGAATGTGCTGCTAATCTGCGGCTTGGCACAGTGAACGGAATATGTGACGTTTATTTTTTAAACTTTGCACACTAAACAGAATGTGCTGCTAATCTGCAACTTTGCACACTAAACAGAATGTGCTGCTAATCTGCGGCTAGGCACAGTGAACGGAATATGTGACGTTTATTTTTTAAACTTTGCACACTAAACAGAATGTGCTGCTAATCTGCAACTTTGCACACTAAACAGAATGTGCTGCTAATCTGCGGCTAGGCACAGTGAACGGAATATGTGACGTTTATTTTTTAAACTTTGCACACTAAACAGAATGTGCTGCTAATCTGCAACTTTGCACACTAAACAGAATGTGCTGCTAATCTGCAACTTTGCACACTAAACAGAATGTGCTGCTAATCTGCAACTTTGCACACTAAACAGAATGTGCTGCTAATCTGCGGCTAGGCACAGTGAACGGAATATGTGACGTTTTTTTTTTTAATTTGTGCCCCCCCAAACAAAATATAACTGCTGCCCCCACACACAACAGTCCTAAAAAGGACTTTTGGGTCTTTATATGGTGTTCCAACACTTTTCTTCTCCCTACACTGACTTTCCCTTCCTATCCTCATCTCTCCCTGGCTAAGACTGAGCCGAACTCGCTGGTCAGGTGCTATACAGCACCCGATCACGGGTTCTGGCCAGCCAATCAGTGTAATGCCAGCAGCCAACATGGCTGCTGGCATTACACTGATGTCAGAGCCTCCCAGCACGTTTATTGGCTGCGCAGCAGCCGCGAAACGTGCGGGGAGGAGACCCAAACATGGCGGGCGAGCACATGCGGTACTCGTACGAGTACCGCCATGTGCCGAGCAGAGCGATGCTCGAGCCGAACCGAGCTTCGGCCGAGCATGCTCGCTCATCACTAGCCAAAACTAATGGGATAACTGGCTGCTCAGCTGTTTATTGGTTAGGTAATGTGTTGTTGCATCCTTAGTTTATGCCAGAGGCGTAACTAGAAGCCACCAGGCCCTGGTGCAAAAATTGCCATGGGCCCCCCGACCACATTGGCCCCCTCAACCACATTGGCCACCTCCACGTTGCACCCCAATCTCCAAATTGCCCCTTCATCTCCAAATTGCCCCCATCTCCACAATGCCCTCCAATCTCCACAATGCCCCAATGCCCCCCAATCTCCACAATTCCCCCCCAATCTCCAAATTGCCCCTTCCACAATGCCCCTTCATCTCCACAATGCCCCCATCTCCACAATGCCCCCCAAAATCCAAACTGCCCCTTCCACAATGCCCCCTTTCATCTCCACATTGCCCCTTCCACAATGCCCCTTCATCTCCACAATGCCCCCTTCATCTCCACATTGCCCTTTTCACAATGCCCCCTTAATCTCCACATTGCCCCTTCCACAATGCGCCCTCTATATCCACAATGCCCCTTCCACAATGCCCCCATCTCCACATTACCCCTTCATCTCCATATTGCCCCTTCCACAATGCCCCCATCTCCACATTGCCCCTTCATCTCCACATTTCCCCTTCCACAATGCCCCTTCATCTCCACATTGCCCCGTCCACAATACCCCCTTCATCTCTACAATGCCCCTTCCTCAATGCCCCCATCTCCACATCGCCCCTTCATCTCCACATTTCCCCTTCCACAATGCCCCCATCTCCACATTGCCCCATCCACAATGCCCCCTTCATCTCCACAATGACCCCTTCATCTCCACAATGCCCCCTTCATCTCCACAATGACCCCTTCATCTCCACATTGCCCCTTCCACAATGCCCCTACCTCCAGTCCTTGGTGGTCTAGCAGCGTGGCTTGACAGATCTGTGCCTCCTTCGGCACAGATCTCTAGAGCTGAAGCTCCCGTGCACTGCTCTAGTAATGCAGAGATGACATCATCTCCCAGCGCTCTGTATTACTAGAACTGCGCGCCGGTGGCTGTAGTGTGAGATCAGCTAAGCCACAGATGGAGTTGCTGCAGGCGAGGGGGTCGCAGGGGGCAACTGGGCCATCACTCTAGGGGCGACCCCTATTGTTACGCCACTGGTTTATGCAAAAGCAGTAAAAAAGTCTTGAGGTGATTCTAGGTGTGAGAATTGCATTTGGAATCTGTTGTCTCGCAACATGAGGAGCAACAATGTGTCATTGCCAGTAAAGCAGGACATCATGGTGCTAAGAAATCACAATAAAGCAATTAGACATAGCCAAAACATGTGCAGCTTTACATAGGTAAAAGTGGAGAAAGGGGGGCACTTCATGATTCAATTACTTTGGGACTACACATTGTAGAGAATGATAATAATGCTCTACATGGCCCAAAAGCTATAAAGAATAATAGGAGCTGCATTTATTTTGAACATTACTATCCCTTTAAGAAGCATGAAAGCACTCAATAGAAATGATCAGGTAGACCAAGGAAGACTACTGAAGTGTATGTTAGAAGAAAGCTTGCAAGTATAGAGAAAATCCCCTTTTCAACTGTCGAACAGATCAAGAACACTCTCCAGGATGTAAACACAGAAGTGTCAAAGAGTGCCATAAAATGATTACATCAGCATAACCACAGGAGGTTTACCACAAGATGCAAAGCACCAGTAAGGCTCAACAACAGAAAGACCAGGTAACTTTTTGCTTAAAACTACATAAAAACCCATTGAGTTCTGGAACAAAGTCTTATATACAGATGAAGTGAAGATTAACCTGTATCAGAGTGATGGAAAGAGGAATATGTGGAGATAGAAAGGAATTGCACACACATGATCCAAAACATATCCCCTAATCTGTAGAACATGATGAAGGTAGTCTTATTGATTGGGCATGTGTGGCTACCACATGAACTGACTCTTTTGTCTTTATTGATGACTAGTTACAAAGCCCGTATACACGGGCTGATCCGGAGCGAGGCACTCCGGATGGCTCACAGCCTGTCTGTGCTCCCGGCTCCGGGGCAGCAGTGGTGGCCCTGGGTGACATTTTGTCACCCAGCCACCTCCACTGCTGCCCCTGAGCACAGACAGGGTGTCAGCCTTCCAGAGCTCTCCGCTCCGGGTCAGCCCGTTCTGTGGGTCCCCACTGCACATGTGCGGTTATGTACACAGTGAGCGACGCATTCTAGGACTTTGTGTTACAGGATGTGACTGCTTATTGCAGCAGCAGAATTAGTTCAGAAGTGTACAGAAGCATCTTGTCTGCTCAGATCCATCCAAATGCTGCAAGAGTCAATGGAAGGCACCTTGCAAAACAAACATACTACACTTCACTTTGCAACAAAATATACTGACCACAAACATACTGCTAAAGCAACAAAGGACTTTTTTATGGCCAAAAAGTGGAATGTTTTTGACTGCCAAATCAATTACCCAACCTGAATCAAACTGAACATGTATTTCACTTGCTGATGACAGTACTGGAGGAATAAAATGGCCACACAAAAACAGGAACTGAAGATGCCTGAAGTACAGGCCTGGCAGAGCAACACAAGAGAAGATACCCAGTGTTTGACAATGCCTATGGGTTGCATACTTCAATCAGTCATGTAATGCAAATGATTTGTAACAAAGCACTAATTAAGAGTACTTTGTTTAACCCATTAACGTGCCAGGATCATAATGGGTAAACTTCCCATAAGGACCAACGACGGTCCTGGTACATTATGGGTTAAATTATAGCAGTGCACCTCAGTGCAGCCTGCTATCAGGCTGAACAGGCTAAAACTCAGCTCTAAGTTTCAGTCCTTCTCTGTTCTGCCGGTATATGTGATCACTTCTACAGTGGTCACATGTACCTGGTTTTTCATTCACAAAGGCAATGTGTTTTACACCTTGCCTTTGTGACTGTTCTCTGCCTCTCTCTTCCTTACTATCAGAGTAAGGAAGAGAGAAGCAGAGAAAAGACAAAATGGGAAGAAGAGAGAGGCCAGAGGTAGGAGTATTAACACCTTCAGCACTGGAGCACTGGGCAGGATAAATGCAGGTTCTTTTTTGACCTGCTAATCTCAGCTTATTTTGTTTTAAAAGAAATGAAGCAGAGCAATGCATTTTTATTTACGCACACTTATTTATAAAATATCTATTGACAGTTAAACAAACATTAATGTAAATTTTACTGTTGTGGAGCAATAGGATACACTTACATACACAAAAAAATGGAAACTGGGGGGGAAGAGGGACATGGGGATTTTAACCCCAGAGGTAGAGTGCTCACTTAAAACTGCCCATTTAGTAGGTATGACTGACCAGTCATACTTTTCATGCAGTCTTCATAAAAATCGAACCCACTGCGCCCAGGGCCGAATTTACATCTCAGGTGCCTGCAGGCACAGAAATCTGAAGCACCCCCCACCAATGGCCATCTCCACAATGCTCCAAATCTCCACATTACCCCCCATCTCCATAATGCCGTCACATTGCCCCCATCATCTCCACATTACAACCATCAGCTTCACATTACCCCCATCACCTCCACATTACCCACATCACATCCACATTGCCCTCACATTGCCCCATCATCTCCACATTGCCCCCATCAGCTCCACATTGCCCCCATGATCTCACTATTACCCCCATCAGCTCCATATTGCCCCCATCACCTCCACATTACCCCCATCAGCTCCAAATTGCCCTCACATTTCCCCCATCATCTCTACATTGCCCCCATCAGCTCCATAGTGCCCCCAACAAATCCACATTGCCCCCATCAGCTCCACATTACCCCCATCAGCTCCACATTGCCCCATCAGCTCCATATTGTGCCCTCACATTGCCCCCATCAGCTCCACATTGCCCTGACATTGCCCCTCATCAGCTCCAACTTGCCCCAATCATCCCTATATTGCCCTCACATTGCCCCCATTATCTCAACATCAAGACTCACATTCCCCCATCCGTTTCCTACCTCCCTGGTGGTCCAGCGGCAGGAGAGGTCTGTGCTTCTGCACAGTTCTGTAGCTGCTGCAGCACCTGCACGGTCTTCTCTTTAGTAATGCAGAGCGCTGGGAGATGATGTCATCTCCCAGCGCTCTGTATTACTAAAGAGCTGGGGGGGGCTCAGCAGCTAGAGGTCTGTGCTGAAGAAGGCACAGACCTTACTATGCGGCGGATGGCGCAGCACGCCACTTTAAAAAAAATATATATATTGATTCCAATGGCAGGCGCCCCTCTGTGGGGTGCGCCTGTAGGCAGATGCCTACTCTGCCTTATGGCAAAACAGGCCTTGACAAGAGAAAAAAAAATAAAAATGGTGGTTTTTTTACATTTATTTAACCTTTTTCTTTAATTTTAATAAAATAAATTGTGGGTTATCCATATGTGTGCTATCGAAAGAAAGCCATAATTGTGTGCAAAAAAATTATATATAATTTATGTGGTTGAAATAAAAACTTATAGGGAAAACACTGTTGAACAAAGACATAGTAAAAAGGCCAGAATTGCTCCGGTCCTTAAGTGCAATCCACCTCAAATTTTCCCAGTCCTTAAGGGGTTAAGATTGTGTTATTTGTTCAGTTACTTTTGGTCCCTTAAAATGGAGGGACTCTGTGTAAAAAAGTGCTGTAATTCCTGCATAGTTCATGATTTATGGACATAAATACCCTCAAATTAATACTGACATTTTGGACGTTATCCTCTTAGTCATTGTTTCATTTCAAAACTTGTGGCTCTATCCAGACACCTGTGGACTGCACTGTAGAGATCACAGTTCTAAATGGACACTCCAAATCCAGCCGTATATTGCTGAGGTGTTGTTGCATAAATCCAAGCATTTAATTGTCCTTTAAGTGAAGTGTTGGGCTTATTGTCTATTAAGAATCATACCAAAAATCTGAATTAAATATAGAAGAGTGTCATGAGTGCTGTTGCAGCAGGGTTATATTTTCTATTTACTTACCTTACGTCTTCCCTGTAGCAACTTGAAAGCTCACTACTCAGTCTGTTCTGGAAAGGTGTGTGGGTCTCTCGGTTATTTTCATATAGTGGGTATATATTGACAAATTCTTTCTCTAGAAAGGTATGTCTTAGGGAATAGCAGGGCACAATGCAACACTACTTATCTGCACAAACCTGGAAATATATTAAGTAGTCAGAGTTTCTTTATTTGGTATATAATTAAGTATACCACATCCTATATAATAATTCGCTAGGATGTTTGTCACGATGCAGTCATGTGCAGTAGAGACTGCCCGCGTTCAGGCAGTCTCTACTGCGCATGATTGCATCGTGTGAGTGAGGTGATACAAGACTGCATCTCGTGAAGCAGTGAGGTAGCGGCCGCTTAACCCTTTGAGTGCCAGAGTGGTACCCAACACATTGCAAAGCAATTAATGGGTTTAATTTTTATGAGCCCACTAGTCTTTTTGAAATAACCCTAATAAAACGCATATAAAGTATGATTTAAATATACTATTAAAGGCTAAATAAATATATTAATAAAGTTGGGCCATTGTGTTGACTTTTTTATTTCCCGTGATGCTATGTTTGGGATTTAGGAGACATCTGAAAAGGCAACCAGGCCACAACTGGAGCCCAGTGCATGAATTTAGCAGTTGCCATTATGATACAGTTGTGATACTGATACTTACCTAGAGAGCAATTTTGTTCTGTTCTTCTGCAAGTTACATATTAGATGACTGTCACAGTTTAGTAAGAACACTCAGGCAATTAGGTAAGGTTAACAGGGCCGGATTTATAATAAGGCAGAGTAGGCATCTGCCTACAGGCGCACCCCACAGAGGGGCGCCTGTCATTGGGATAGTTTTGGGTTTTTTTTACACTTTTTTTTTTTGGACTGTTTTTTTTTTTTACATTATTTTTTGTGCTTAACTTTTTTTTTATTATTTCATTTTACAATTAACCAGCCTTTTCCTGGGGGGGGGGGGGATCGGGATGCTGCACCAGCCGACTCTGTGACACGGAACTCGAAAAGACAGGATTAGTTGTGCCGCCCAGCAGCCCCACAGCCGCCGGATACTGCTGTCTTCCTGCACTGATGACATCCGGAGCGCAACCACTCCAAACGCGGAGACGCCGCGTGGAGTGTGCAGGTATTTTCTTCCTCTGTTCTGAGGCCAGTTTAAAACTGGCGCCCAGACAGAGGAAGAAAACCCCTTCACGCTCCATGCGGCGTCTCCGCGTTTGGAGTGGTTGCGCTCCGGATGTCATCAGTGCAGGAAAGTGAAAAAGAGGTACGGGGGAGAGATAGAGGCACAAGGGGGAGAGAAAGAGAGAAGTACATGGGGGAGAGAGGCACAAGGGGGAGCGAAAGAGAGAAGTACATGGGGGAGAGAGGCACAAGGGGGGGAGAGAGAGAGAAGTACATGGGGGAGAGAGGCACAAGGGGGAGAGAAAGAGAGAAGTACATGGGGGAGAGAGGCACAAGGGGGAGCGAAAGAGAGAAGTACATGGGGGAGAGAGGCACAAGGGGGGGAGAGAGAGAGAAGTACATGGGGGAGAGAGGCACAAGGGGGGGAGAGAGAGAGAAGTACATGGGGGAGAGAGGCACAAGGGGGGGAGAGAGAGAGAAGTACATGGGGGAGAGAGGCACAAGGGGGAGAGAGAGAGAGAAGTACATGGGGGAGAGAGGCACAAGGGGGAGAGAGAGAGAAGTACATGGGGGAGAGAGGCACAAGGGGGAGAGAGAGAGAGAAGTACATGGGGGAGAGAGGCACAAGGGGGAGAGAGAGAGAAGTACATGGGGGAGAGAGGCACAAGGGGGAGAGAAAGAGAGAAGTACATGGGGGAGAGAGGCACAAGGGGGAGCGAAAGAGAGAAGTACATGGGGGAGAGAGGCACAAGGGGGGGAGAGAGAGAGAAGTACATGGGGGAGAGAGGCACAAGGGGGAGAGAGAGAGAGAAGTACATGGGGGAGAGAGGCACAAGGGGGAGAGAGAGAGAAGTACATGGGGGAGAGAGGCACAAGGGGGAGAGAGAGAGAAGTACATGGGGGAGAGAGGCACAAGGTGGAGAGAGAGAGAAGTACATGGGGGAGAGAGGCACAAGGGGGAGAGAAAGAGAGAAGTACATGGGGGAGAGAGGCACAAGGGGGAGAGAGAGAAGTATATGGGGTGAAAGAGGCACAAGGGGGAGAGAGAGAAGTATATGGGGGTGAAAGAGGCACAAGGGGGAGAGAGAGAAGTATATGGGGGTGAAAGAGGCACAAGGGGGAGAGAGAGAGAGAAGTACATGGGGGTGAAAGAGGCACAAGGGGGAGAGAGAAGTACATGGGGTGAAAGAGGCACAAGGGGGAGAGAGAAGTACATGGGGTGAAAGAGGCACAAGGGGGAGAGAGAAGTACATGGGGGAGAAAGAGGTACATGGGGGAGAGAGGCACAAGGGGGGTAGAGAAGTACAAGGGGGGAGAAATAGAGGCACAAGGGGGGGAGAGAAGTACAAGGGGGGAGAAGTAGAGGCACAAGGGGGAGAGAGAGAAGTACAAGGGGGGAGAAAGAGGTGCATAGACCCCATAGTAAAATAATAACAATGACACATGTTAATGTGTTAAGTTTTTTATTCTGCTGTTTGTTTTTAACACTGTTCATTAAATCAGTTTAAATAATGAAAAATTAGCATTTTTTTTATCCGATTAATCGATTAATCGAAAAAATAATCGGCCAACTAATCGATTATCAAAATAATCGTTAGTTGCAGCCCTACATTAGTCATTGTCCTCACTTCACTTGCTGGAAGTTCAGAACTGCCCCGCTTCCTACCACGCTCAGTGCAGCCTGCAGGGAGCGAGCCCACGACGAACACCAACTTCAACACAGCCGCTTCACACACAGACGGAGGAGCTACTCAGCTGCCTCCTCTGGCTCTGCCTGTACAGTCAGACTCTGTCTAGAAGCTGCACCTCCACCGAAGCCTGCACGGACCGTTTATTTAACCCCTGGCCAGGCCTTGAGGTAAGCCTGCGCCGGGTATGAGACACCCACTCTGGCTTCCTGCTGTTTTCAAGAGGTATAAGAGGCAGAGCGGGTATCCTTTTGAAACCTAACCTTATTCTTCAAGTTTCCAATTGACATTACCCTTTTCTGCTTCAGAATCCCTGGGTCTGGCGTATAGATGCATGTTGGCTGGTGCATTTCTGGGGCAAACCAACTTCACAATGGGGGAAATAAAAAGTCCAAAAATTCCACTTGATTTAAATGGAGAGAGCTATACAACACATGCTGTGCCTCTATCATTCTAGGGTTAAATCACTGGGGTGTATTTCCTCCTATAATGCAGTTGGTTTGTCCTAGAATTACAGCAATTGTCTTTTACAGATCCTATGGCCCATATTTATAAAAGCAAATTGCAGTCATTCTAGAGTAATCCAAATGCACCACAGGGAACAAATAAACATTCCTGATAAGTTAAATTGGTCTTTTAACCAATTGGATGTTAGAGAGGTTCCAAAATGCTTTGTAATGCATTGGAGACCAATCTTGTATTCTAGGGGTTAAAAAGCTCTATTCAAGTGCATGAAAATTTAGGGCATGTTATTATATCCCCCATGGTATTATATCCCCAATGGTATAGTTGGTTTACTCTGGGAATAACTCCAATTTGATTTTATAAATATGGGCCTTTATTCTTGGTGTTAACGCTTTGAGTGCCAGAAAGGTATCCAATGTATTACTTTGAAATGTATACTTCTCTGGCTCTCAAAGGGTTAAACTTAATCTCAGTGTTTCAAGTTGTGGTCAAAGTAGGTGTATACAGAAAGGGTGGAATAATGCCTTTCTATGGTCTTTTTTGTGACTGAATAAAAATATTTCAGTCAAAACTTTTTGAACTTTTTTTTTTTTTTTTGGCGGGGGGGGGGGGGTGCTTCAGCTTTCTGTGCCTACAGGCTCCTGAGATGTAAATCCGGCCCTGAAGGTTAAGATAAGCTTTACTGAGAATAATAAATCAGCAAGTAAGAATCACCCTACTCAGGTCCAGATAAGGACAGTACTGTGGTACTTCCCACTGACACAGGTCAGGATGAACAGAAATGAAAGGCAAGCAAAATATACAGTAAGATCTAAGTAGGCTTGATCCGTCAACTGGTCACTGGAACAGAGTAAACCACAACAGTACCAAACAGTGGAAAGACCCTCCTACACTGGCGGTAGGTAACTGCAGGGCAATTCCCTAGAAGACTAGGGGTAGCAGAGGCAACACAGAATGGTCACTGGAAAGTGACAGAGTCCCTAGCATGCTAGGGATAGCGGAGGCAACACAGATAGGACACTGGCAAGTGACCGAGTCCCTAGAACGCTAGGAATAGTGGAGGCAACCCATATAGGACACTGGCAAGTGACCGAGTCCCTAGAATGCTAGGAATAGTGGAGGCAACCCAGATAGGAGACTGGCAAGTGACAGAGTCCCTAGAACACTAGGTGTAGCAGAGGCAGCACAGATAAGACACAGGCAAGTGACCGAGTCCCTAGAACACTAGGGATAGCAGAGGCAGCACAGATAGGATACTGGCAAGTGACCGAGTCCCTTGAACGCTAAGGATAGCGGAGGCAACACAGATAGGACACTGGCAAGTGACTGGAGCTACTCGCAACACAGTCTCCCAGGTGACCTAGGGAGTGACAGACCAAGCAGGTGCTGTAGCGGAAATCACTGAGTAGTGAGAGCAAGAGTAACGGAATCAGATACTCAGCCAAAGCCAGGTCGGTACACACGGAGGTAGTCAGCCAGTCCTAGTCAGCAACGGAGCAGCATTCGACAAATTTCCAAAAGTTTTGACTACTTTCGACCAGGACTTTTTTGTACTTCCTGTGTGCGCTCAATTACTTTCCCTCCATAATTTTACCTCCATGTCTCTAGTCCAATTCCATTTTCCGTTTCATGCACTACTTCCCTCTTTTGTCTGTATTCCAATAGCCTTCTTCGTTTCATGATGGGGGTTGGACTAATGACACAGTCACACAGACAGACAGCCTGCATTTCCTCATTGCGTTGTTGGAGCTCAGAGAGAGAAGAGATTAGAGAGTGTCCAGTTGTTGTGTAGGCAGGCAGGTAGCATTAGGCTAGGCATAGGTAGTCAGCCAGCATTAGTTCCAGTTATTTCCACTGCAAGAGCGAGTAATATTTGTTCCTGTGCAAAATATAAAAAAATATTAGGTATTTGTTTGAATAATTTTCAATGTCACATCCACCAGTCTGACAGTCCTATAGGCAGGCAGGGTGCCTTTTTGCCACCGCAAGGGGGTCATCTGTGTTTCTTAAAAAAAAAATATAAAAAGTACAAGTCGTTTGTTTGAATACTCTTCAGTCACACTGCCAGTGTCACAGTTGTATAGGCAGGCAGCGTGCCTTTTCGCCACCGCAAGGGAGACCCACATGTGTTGGTTTTATTAAAATTATTCCTAATACAAGTTATTTGTTTGAATAATCTTCAGTGTCACACTGCCAGTGTCACAGTTGTATAGGCAGGCACGGTGCCTTTTCGCCACCGCAAGGGAGACCCACATGTGTTGGTTTTAGTAAAAATATAAAAAATACAAGTGATTTGTTTGAATAATCTTCAGCGTCACACTGCCAGTGTCAAAGTTGTATAGGCAGGCAGGGTGCCTTTTAGCCACCGCAAGGGAGAGTCACACATGTTGATTTTATTAAAAATATAAAAAATACAAGTTATTTGTTTGAATAATCTTCAGCGTCACACTGCCAGTGTCAAAGTTGTATAGGCAGGCAGGATGCCTTTTTGCCACCGCAAAGGAGAGTCACCTGTCTTGGTTTTATTAAAAATATAAAAAATACAAGTTATTTGTTTGAATAATCTTCAGCGTCACACTGCCAGTGTCACAGTTGTATAGGCAGGCAGTGTGCCTTTTCGCCACCGCAAGGGAGAGTCACCTGTGTTTGTTTTATTAAAATTATTCATAATACAAGTTATTTGTTTGAATAATCTTTAGAGTCACACTGCCAGTGTCACAGCTGTATAGGCAGGCAGGGTGCCTCTCTTTCCTCCTCCATGCTGAGGTAATGGATCAGCAGCACACCTCAGATAACATTCGCAAAGCACTGCAGAACATGGTGGCACAATGGCTAGGGGAGCAGGCAGGCACACAGGCGCAAATGGGGTTTGTGGTTACTGATGGTGCAGCTAACATGATCAAGGCTCTCCGGGATGGCAGATTTGTGGGTGTGCGCTGCTCAGCGCATGTTCTGCATCTAGTAGTGAAGGCTGCTCTTGACGATGACAGTAACACTGGAAGGTTGTCAGCACTTCTGGAGTCGTGCCGACAAATTTCTGGCCACTTCCATTGGAGCGTCAAAGATAGCCAGTTACTCAGGGAGGAACAGAAAAAGGCAGACCTCCCAGAGCACCGCCTAAAACAAGATGTTGGGACCAGGTGGAACTCCACCTTAGGTATGCTAGAGCGTATCCTGGAGCAGAAAAAGGCAATTCATGCAATGTCATGTCACCATTTCATTGGCAGTAACAGAACACTGAGCAGGCCTGACTGGGCCCTGATGTAACAGGTAGTGACAGTCCTTACGCCTTTCCGTGCTTTGACGGAACTTTTGAGCAAAGAGAACGCTAGTCTGGCAGCAGTTATTCCCCTCTTCACGCACCTCTCCTTAAAATTGGATGATTTCCTTTCCCATAGGGAACGCTTGCCTGGTGCTGAGGGTAATATACTTCCAGATGTTGCTGCCCTTCTAACGAGGTTGAAGAAGGAACTTACTCGGCGCATGTAAGAGCGCATGGACAATTGTCCCGAGTTAATGCTTGCCACAATTTGCGATCCTCGAATCAAAGGCAAGTTGGCACTTCGTTCCAATTCTGTCAGTCTCTGAGGAGGGTTAAGTGAGGTGATGATTTAGCACAAAATTAACCCCTTAATGACCGTCCGTGCGTGCATGCTCCCGGCACTTAACGACGGATTTTTCTTCTTCTTCATTCTAGCGAATGATTTCCGGGACTTACCAGGTACGTCCTCTGTCACTAAGTGACACTTTTTGCGGGACGTACCTGGTAAGTCACTTGTCGCGATGGGGTTAATGTATTTTCAATACACAAATTAGTTTAGACACACATACTGCAGTTTAAACAATCATTGATGTTTATTCTTGATGTAGTATGAAACACTACAAAGTATATACACATAGACTTATCTGATATGAGGGGAAATCAGGATAGTAAAACGAGAGAGGAATTTGGGTACTAAAGAGGGACAGTAGGGTAGGAGGCTGGTACCAGAAAATGAAACCTTAACCTTTACCCATGTACTAACATAGAATGTGACATGTAGTTTGTCCATATTCGAGTCAACCACTTATGTTGAGTAGGATGTGACAGGCATGGGTTTTCTATGTTCGAGCATATGCTATATTGAATGACAGGCATGGGGTTTCGATGTTCGAGCATATGCTAAATTGAATGACAGGCGTGGGTTCTCAATGTTCGACGTTTGCATTGTGACTGGCATCCCATGCTTGAGTAGAGGTGACATGCACAGACTGGCAATGTACGACAATGTCCGTTTTTGGGATGGATCTTTTTCTAAATTCACACCCTGTCTGCAAAGAATGATAGCAGTGTGCACGGAGGCGCACTGCTATAATTTAACCCATGTTAAATTCGGCCAAATAATTCGGAGTGGATCAGAATTTTGTTCGAATCGAATAGGCCCGGTCCGAAATTAGGATCATCCGAATTAGAAAAAAAAAATTAGTCCGAATTCGAATTTAATCGAAAATTTTGCCTGTGCACAAGTCTAGTAATGAGTAATTTTCATGGTATCCTATTGTGCATTTGAGGTTTCTAATTGGTCCACCTTTTTGTTTCATATGTAACGTGTTCATTTGCAGTAGTTACGGTTAAAGAGTTGATTTATTATATTTGTGAGAAGGATGTCATTATTGTACTTATTTGTGCATAACCCCTAAATATGAAAGTGTAAAAGGTTGTTCACAGTATGTTTCTGCTAGTGAATTTTCTTTTTAATTCCCCTTGGTTTCAAGGTGTCTATTCAACCCATGAATGCTGGAGAGGTGGGATTCAACGGCTAGAGCCGATGAATGAAAAAAAATGCAATTTGAGTGCAGAATTCAGGTTAAAAGTTGTCTTTTGGTGTGATGTGATGGTGGTGGCCATATAGTGTTTTACCTGAACTCCCAGGCATTTGGTTTGAAGTCTATGGCATTTTATCTGGTACCAGTATATAGCCAGTTTGGTAAAAGAGAAGTGCATGAACCATAATATGACTGCAGAATTGGTTATGGCAGAAACAACTCCTGAAGCTCTATCTAATTGATTCCAGTTTAATACAGACCTTTGTGAAATCAAACCTGAAGGAATAATCATTGCTTTAGCAGAAGCAACTGCAGGTGATAATTTTACCGTTATCTCTTGGTTTGCTAAAAAGAGAGAACACAGAAGGGGTTGCCTGCTAATTTCCTTAAAAATGAGTAAAGCACAGTTGTCTTTTACTATTTCTTGTAAATGTCGCCTTCCATTTAACCAACCATATTCTCTTAGTTTATACAGAGCAAACTAATCATCAGAATCAGTTAACCATCAAAAAGCAATTTGGCCAGTGTATCCTCCATTGATCTTTATGGGCCTGATGACAATCTATGAATGACAAAGTGAAGTATGTAACAGCACAGATCCATAAAAACAAAAATAATCTGTAATTTCTTGCACTTCTCTGCATTACATTTGCACGCCTTTAAGAAGTCATTTTTGATGGAACATTTCTTTACAGGCATGCACATGAAATAATTGATGTGTTTCTTTTGCTATTATAGGAGGCTCCTGCAATTCATTCTTTCTGGAGCAGGCTGGGGAGGGATGGGTTCAGTCATTTATAAAAACTTTAGTGAAGAATGATACATTTGTTGCAAATGTAAGTTCAGAATTCCTATCAAATATGCCATTTTATAAGACACGAAGCATGTCTTGTGAAACGGGTATTTCATTTCTCATTGCAGGAAAAGAAAATATTAGATTTTATGAGAATAAGACTTCAAATTGAATCGAACAGGCTCCTGTCTGGTCACTTATCTGAACAAGGCGGCAAAGCTACTTCAGTGGGTTGGTAGACAGGATGGACTGCTGAACAACCCTTCCTATGTCTCTCATGATCTCTCATGGATGTGGAGCATGGGCATGGATGTGGAGGAAAGTGTTATAGATGGTGCAGGACCCATGCTGGTTCCAAGAGGTCCTACAACTGATGTGACTGAAGTAACTGAGTGAACTGCACCACTGCCTCAAAATATTCTTGGATGAACTGTTGTGCCAGCTGCTGCACATAGTCCAGGCTCCCTTGTGCCCTTTCAAAGGTGTGGATGCCGGGAGTCATGGGCAACAGCAGCTGGAGAGCCCAAGGTTGAATAAACCCTGTATTGGACTCTTATTACATATGGCCAATTACCAGATCACAGTGGGATGGATCAGTCTTAGGCTCCACGACTGTTGAGGTCTATGATTATTAACATCTACTAATAGCCAATGACTAGCTGGAAGATATAGTCCCCAACAACTGGAAAGTGGATGGTTGACTTAGTATATATGGTCAACTACCAAGTCGGGTAGGGATCAGCCACAGACTCCACATCGGTGGGGGTCTATGACTCGTCACAGTCCTAAATAGCCAATGGCTAGATGGAAGTTGGAGTCCCCAACAGCAGGAGAGCCTAAGGATGACTCCACCCTGACTTTGGCCTTAGTATATGTTGCCAACTATCAAGTGTGAGGGGGGTCAGCCTTGGGCTCCAAAGCTGTTGGGGTCGATGACTCTAAACATCCCCTAATAGCCAATGGTTAACTGGAAGTTGGTGAGTCCATGGTTGGATACACCCTAGCTCAGGAATATGCCATGTGTACCAAGGGCCCAAGTCAGGGTGTATTCAACAGTGTGCTCTCCACCTGTATGAAGCAGCAACTCCCAGCTAACCAGTGCCTAGCATGGCATGATGATAGTTGTGAGTCTCGACAGTGGTGGAGTCCAACACTGATTCCCCCTACTACCGATTTAACAATAGGTTAAGTCAGGACCTACAAATCCCAGCAGTTGTTGCTATGCTCAAGCTGGGGATGCGGGGAGTTGTGGGTTCCGACAGCTGGAGATCTCACTGCTAACTACACTCTGACTTGTCCTTTAGTACATATGGCCTACTGCTAGTTCAGGGACAGATACAATTCATCATTGCCATGAATGGACCTTTTAACCCCTTGAAAGATAGAAAGGTCTTGCCATCCAGGGGCATAACTACAGGGGGTGCAACTGTACCAGAGCCCAACATTCAGTGGGGTTCCATCTGCCCCAGGGTCTAATAAGTTCTTGTTATGCTTCTGTGAAAATATTTTTGGGATAGGGGGCCCAAAAAATGTTTGCACCAGAAGCAATCCAATGAATGATTATGACACTGTCTCCAATGCACTGAAAAGCAATTATCTGCGGCTCACTCCATCCCTGAATTTAAAAGACACATTTACAGCAATGACAAGTACATATAGATGGACATAAATTAACATTTAACACTGTGAAAAAAGACAGACAAATGTGTACTTTTAAAGATAGATTTATTTTTCAATTGCAGATTTTTAACATTAATTTTAGCCTTGGCCTGAACACATTAGGATTGGGCAAAAAGTCAATTTTTCCCCCACAGGATTTTTGCAGAAAAAGCACAATTTTCCTCTTTTTTGTGGTGATTCCTACCCATAAACTCATAGATCTTCCACCTTTTTACTGCTACCACAGATTTTCCTGGAAGAACGGTTTCCACTTATGCTTTACAATAGCAGTGAAACTTCCTACCCCCATACTATAAATACCCAGAATTTCCCATCATTCAGCATGGTATAGAATAGCCAGGAAAATGGAAGGAGACATAAAGAATGAGAGAAAAGGCTTAAAGGGATAGTAATACTTAAATATTACTAATCCCTATAGCAAAGTACTACTTAAAAAAAACATATTGCTCCCAGTGTCATCTCTCAAACCTTTATGGTTTGAGAGATGAACGCTTCTAAAGTTGCCCTCTCCCTCCCCCTTCCCCATAGTCAGCATGCTAGCTGACTGCAGTGAAGAAAGTCGTACAATTTTCAGCCGGCTCTCCAGCACAGCCGGATCGCGTTACTAAAAAAGAAAACTTTCACTGAAATGGTCTTCTATGTGTGCTTGGTTTGCAAGCACACGTAGAAGACCGTTTTAGTGAAAGTTTTTTTTTAGTTAACGTGAATGCGGCTCTGCTGCAGAGCCGCCTGATGATCTCTGACTGGATTTCCCTGAGTCAGCTAGAATGCTGACTATGGGGAAGGGGGAGGAGGGAGAGGGCAACTTTAGAAGCGTTCATCTCTCAAACCATAAATGTTTGAGAGGTGACACTGGGAGCAATATGTTTTTTTTAAGTAGTACTTTGCTATAGGGATTAGTAATATTTAAGTATTACTATCCCTTTAAAATAACAAGAGACGCTGGATGGATCCTGAGGCTGCTGATACAAAGGTACAGAATGAAGTCAGCAGCACCAGTGGTAAAGGGAGCCCACATACTCCCCAATGATGCTGAGTCCTCTGACATCGTCCCTTCGAAAACGAGGAACTATATTGAAGAAGGAGGCAGAAATAGTTATCAGTATGAGCAGCAAATGCCAGATGCCCGTCCTGCTACTACTGCTGCCAGTGTGCCTACTTCTGAGGAGATGGCAAGTGTGACAGCAAAGGATCCCCTGTCACACTTGTCATCCCCAACTAGTCACATAGAGAAGCAAGAGTCTGGAGGTGGTTGTGGTGATGATAGTGAGGGTGATGTTGGAGCAGCTGGCATGGAGGAGAGTATGAGAGTGTTTTTGGCAAAATGCGATAGGGGATGGGTATCACAACAACCACCAGCAATGACATCCTGGAGTTCCTGCAGCTGAGTCATCAGAGGCAGACATTAATTTGTCACAGCAGCAGGATAATGATGTGCAGGCTAGTGTGCCACAGACCTCTATGGTCATTATTAGACTGAGCTCAGAAAGCAGTGATATGGGACTAAGACAGGTTCCACTTGTCACCAATGTTCGTGGCTCTTCTGCTGATGTTAAGGCCAGGGCTGGATTTATATCTCAGGAGCCTGTAGGCACAGAAATCTGAAGCGCCCCCCCTTTGAGACCCAAATCCCTCTTTATCGGTTCATTTTCTCAGTATACTAATTCCATTGGTGTAATGGGGATATTAGTGCTATGTGGTGAATCAGCTGGACACAGGTACGGAGATTTAAACAAGCATTTACGCCCTATTTCTAGTAAATGGCTTTATATCAGTGGTGGTTAACATGCGACCACACAACGACACTAGCAGCCATCTACCCGGACAGTGGGAGCACATAGAGAAAGAACCTTTTCGTTCCTCAAATTCAATCTTCATTCACCTGGGCTGGCTTCTGGTGCACACACTCACCGATATCTTTCCCAGGAATCCCCAAGTGCTACTGAAGTCTGACTTTTTCCTGTTTGTCACGCACTGGGTGAGCAATGCAGTCACGCAGATAGACTGGAGTGAGGGCGAAAGATGCAAAATCTGTGCTAGCCATGCATCATAAGGCTGGCTAATTTAAAAAAAAACAAAAAACTATCCCAATGACAGGCTGTCTGTGGGGTGCGTCTGTAGGCAGATGCCTACTCTGTAATGTTCTCTTTGCAGTTCTTTAACACTGTAAGTGTCAAAATGGTGTCCAGCACACGGGCTGTCCTCTGTCACTCAAAGGGTTAAAATAAATATTATCCTTTCATAAAGTTGCCCCCTCTCTCCAGTCTTTCTTCCACTTCACTCCTTTCCTTTGCCACATCTGCCAATGGTGCATCAGTCTTGTTCCTCTGGTAATCACAGAACCATCCATATAATGTATGACACCCCAGAATCGTTGCATTGTCCTTTGGTAATCACAGAGCCACACATACACAATATGATTCCCCATCCTTGTTCCACTTTCACAGAAGCACATGCACATTGTGTCACTCCAGCCTTGTTCCACTGTCCAATGGAAGCCATAGAACCACACATACAGTGATAGCATTCCAGCCTTGTTCCACTGTCTACTGGTGGCCATAGAACCATATTTTCTGACACCTTATCTTTGTTCCACTGTCTATTGGTAGTCACCAAACTGCACATACATTGACAACCCAGACTTCTCCCACTGTCTGCAGTTACTTATTTTTATTTTTTTCCTTTCCTTTGATTTTTCTATGCACTGACATAAAGCCCTGGTCTGGTGTGATGCTCTGCTGTCTTATAATTGTGTAATTCTCTCTGTGTTAGTCTCATATAATGTGCTCAGGCTTGTAGATCCTGGCCTGTTAGTGGCCCCTGAGGGTACAGTGTTAGAGGTTGAACCAGTACCGTTGAGTCAAACCCAAGGATGACTTAAAGGGGAACTACCACCTCTTAAACACTTTATTATTCAAAAGAAATATGCATTCTTACCGGGCTGACAGCAGCACAGAGCACGGACATCTTACCATAGCGACGTCCACACGCCTGCACTGTCAGTCCCAGACGGGTCTATTAGGCGTTGCTAGGAGCCGGCTGGCTCCAAAAGGAACTGACAGTGCAGGTGCGCAGACGTCACTATGGCAAGATGGTGGTAGTTCCGCTTTAAGCTTTACTTGAATCTTTGGATACTTGAGAGGTCTGCAACTTAGAGTGGAACAATGAATTGCAGATGACTCAAGCATTCAAGGGGAGGAAAACAATAGTTTGGGAACATTCGAATTTGAGCCATGTGGTGCAGTTGGTTTGCCTGAAAAACAGTTGGGCAATCTGAGACTCTGCAGCTGTTGTGGACCACCACTCCCATCATCCCTGCCCAGCTGTTGACTGGCCAGGAATGATGGGTGTGGGAAGTCCACAACATCTGGAGAGTCTAAGGTTCCCCAAACCTGGCCTAAAACAACATAATATTCTTGTGAACATAAGGACCTTGTAGAGCCCAAGAAGTTTCCAAAACATTACTTTGACAATCCATTTGGCATCCCTAAGGTTCTCAAAGGGTTATGGGGATATATGAACTGACATTTGAGTATGCTTGCTTAGGATACAGTCAGGGATACAAATTTTAAACTTTACAGTCCAGAGAAGGTATGCAACAGATTGCTTTTCAGGGTCCTCTACCAATGACATGCTTGGATCTTTCATCCTGCGACATCTACTTCTTCACTTCATCCATACAGTTTTAGAATCAATGCTTGAGTATGACAGTGGTGCACTTGTGTCCACTAACTGCATTCATTTAATCTCTTTCTGCCTCTGAGCTGATTTACTCCTGGTTGCTATGGCTGTGCTACTCAGGTTAAAGAGCACTCTGGCTTGTCTAGAACACCATTGACTGCAATATGTGTGAAGTTTAATGGTGGACTCAGCTGTGAGCTAATCCACCCCTTTTTTTTATTTATTTTTTGAATGACGCTTTAAAAAGCCTTTCATTAAAGTTTTCATTACTAAACCTCACTCGAAATGGGATTTAGGCCATACTTGGTTAATATTATTTGATTTTCCTGCACATGCTATATGAGAGGTGTTTGGGGCTTATTCCGATTAATTCTTTATGATGATGGAGTATGTGAACCAAGTATATACAAAAGTGATCATATAGACTCATACATGCACCAGTGTTCAGCAATGTGATTTTATGGCCAATTTAAGCAACAGATAGACCCTAGGCAATAGGATGACTACATGTCCCAGATTGCCAAGGACAGCCCTGGATTTTAAATGTTTGTCCCCTGTCCTGGCAGCCCCCTTCTGGGACAGTACTATGTCCTGGAATAAAGATTACTGAACTCAGAGTTCAAAGCACTAGAAGAAGAAAGGCCCATAGACTACTGTCACAAAGTGATGTCTCTGCTGAGCTACAGAAAAATGGCTTCCGTACAGAGCTCTAAACACTAGAGAGAGAACTGAGCCTTGATACTGATATCAATCAGGACCTGCAGGGCAATGTTGTTGTAGCTTAATGCTAAACTAAGGCTTTGGGCTTGACTCAACACCTGCCTTTTGATTCTGTTGCTTGTACCCTGAGCTGTTCAGGATATATTTCAGATGAAATGCCCATGACACTTAAAAGAGTGCCTACTTTTTGGATCATATATCTTTAAAATAAAAAAATAATGTTTTTTATATATATATATATATATATATATATATATATATATATATATATATATATATATATGTGTGTGTGTGTGTGTGTGTTTTCTTAACAAAAGATTACTCAAAGAGAGAGGTCCCCTGTATTGGGAGCAATGTTGAGCAAAGCTTCATTAGTAGAAAATGTGGAGACCTCTTCAGAACAGTTTTTTGTGTTTGTATGTTAAAGGCTTATGGTATTGCTTGTTCCTGGCAACTGTGGGTGGGGCTGGGGGGGGCTGATCCTGTGGGGGGTGGGGGTCTGATTATATATGAGGCTAAGGGGATACATGCTGGGGCTGGCACCTGAAAGTTAAGTCAGACCATGAACATTTGTAAAGATAAAATGTAAGACTACTCCTTGGATTAATGCTGGCTGGAAAATGTGAAGAGTCAATGGCAGTGCTATGATGCCCATAATTCAACAGTGTTCCATTGTATCCTAAAGAGGATCCTTCTCAGTTTAGGCTAAAAAGGTCATTAATGTATCTTCTACCTCAGCTTATCCACCAGCATCATCACCACCACCAACAGTCCCTCCGTGCTGCTGCTGCTCTGTTATCGAAATCTCACCGGTTGGAGGAGGTGATGAGAAAATGTGACAGAAGGTCCCCTAATGTCACACTTGCCATTTATTGTTGACCTGAAGAAGTCAGACTGGTAGCACTAGCAGCAGGCACAGGCAGCTGATCTGTGCTCCTGGTGGTGGTGGTATTATTGCTGCTAGGCAACAATTCTGCCTTCTTCAGGATCATGTTCTATCTGGACAATGCTGTGGGGGGAAGGGGACTCCCTTGACTGCTAGTCTGTATGCCTTGGATTACTTCTCCTACCACACCCCTAACAGTAATAAGCATTGGCTCCATAGAATTGGAGGACCATTTTTGCAACATTTTCATGATACATATTTTTGCTACATTTACCTGCTCCAAAACAAGGTGTATATCTGGATTTACCCCAAGCTGGTCAGGGAATAGAACAGTCAATGTATACAGTGTCATTGTCTGAAGCACAGACATATATATTTCTACATGCATAGAAATTAGGAGCCATTCCTATCATTTCTAAAGTGAACCTGATACTTGCACATCTATTTAAACTGCCTATAACTTGTTCTTTTTTGTTTTGCCAACAGATTAACATTTTTAGAAACTGAATTCCTCAACTACTCAATCTCAGCAGATCTTTCATTTCCAACTTGGTCAGATAAAACTGCTCCATTTTCCTGCTCTGTTTTTTGCTCTATTTCTTGCACTGAAAGCTCTAAGGTTGGAGAAATCTTAATACATTGGCTCCAGAGACTAATATTGAACTTGGAGATCTTCTCTTTACTCTGTTGAGCCAATGCACTAAGACCTCTAAAGCTGGAGAAATCTATAGGCATTGGCTCCATAGAATAACACAGGACTTGAGAACCACTTTTTTTTGTACCATATTGTAGCTCAATTTTCTTGTTCCATTTTTTACACCTTTCTTTCTCCGTTTTGGAGCCAATACACCAAGACCTCTAATTTTGGAGAAATCTGTAGAAAATGGCTTAGTAGAACAACATAGGACTTGGAGTACTGCTTTTTTTTTTTTTTTTTCATTCGTTCACCATTTTCTTGCTCTGTTCTTTTGCTCTGTTTCCTTGTTCTTTTTTTGCTCTATTTTCATGCACTACAATCTCTAAAGTTGGAGAAATATTAATACATTGGCTCTGTAGAATAACCCTTTTTTCACCATATTCTTGCTTCATTTTTTGCTCCATTTTATTGCTCTGTTTTCTTCCTCCCTTTTTCACCGTTTTGTTGCTCCATTGTTTTGCTCTGTTTTGTTGCTCCATTTTCGAGAAATCTTAACATATTAGCTCCATAGAATAAGATAGATATTTTCTTTACTCTATGGAGGCAGTTCACTAAGTCCTATGTTATTCATTGGAGATCTCTCTAATACCCAAAGAGTTGAATAGTAGACTGTATAGGGGTATATAACTGGTTCAGAGACAATAAGATTGCTCTGACCGTGCCCACAATTCAGAAGGTGGGTGTGGTCAGCACAGCTGAGGAGCCCCTCATAATTTAGAGCTCTAGGCAGGTGCTTACTCTGCCTATTGGGAATTCCTGTCCTGAGTCAGGCATCTAAGCAAGAAGACAGTCAGATGACAGCTGGGCTAAAACCAGAGTAGAACTAAGGCATAGGTATAATCATAAGACAGGCTGGAGGTCAAAAACTGAGGTCGGTATTAAGGTCAAATGAATGACAAATCAAAATCAGCAGCCAGTGTTAACTGAAAGCAGGGCCAGGGTCTATACCAGGAACACAGATGACAGAACAATACTGGATTACATGGAAAGCACAAGTCTACAACTCAATAACAATATCCTGAGGAAGAAAAGCACCAAGAATTTAAATGTTCAAACTCCAATCAAGAGCAAGGGGATGTCCCACCCCTTAGGCTGGGTAAGAATGTGACACATAGTCATTCTGACAGATCTACTGCCTATGCTAATGATAAACTCATCTTTGCTTATTTGAGGATATTCTGATAACCTATACTAAAATATTTTAACCATAACACAGCAGACAATTTATTGTCAATTAACATCAAACAACCAACCTATACCAAGTTCAATTACTTTAAGTTTACATGAGTTTAGATCAGTATAATTCACAGTCCATTATATGCTTCTTATGTACTCACAAGTGGTTTCCTCAACTAAATAAAGATTCATATTTATAACATGAATAGAATTCCCCTCGAGCTCTTAAAATATACGTGTTCAAAAGTGTGGTTATCTTTGTAGAAGCATGTAATTTTGTGCTGATGTGGCTTGTGGTCACCCAAAATATTTCCTATTTTCTAAAATGACCAATGGTAATTTCCTGCCAATATCACTAGACAGGGGAACAGAATAATATAATCTGATGTGTGAATTACCCTCCAGTGATTGGCAAAAGAGTTGTATTTGTGGAAAGTTCAACAGAGTCTTAGGGCTGGATTACATATGAACCATAATGGTTACATTGAAGAATATTCAACAAACTAACTTCTACAGAAGTCTTTTTTCAATTCGAGTCATTAAGTTACTGCAGTTCATAATCATCTGGAGTTCACTTCAGAGCTGATTGAAACCAGACAAGATGACCTTAGAACATTGGCCTGGATAGCACTGCAGACTATAACTTTATCACTTGTTTTATGTATAAAGTTCCCCTTAAACTTCATTAGGAATCTGTGAGATAATACCAGTAATAACAAAAATAACTAGTATTTATATAGCGCCTTTCGCCCAGTGGGACTCAAAATGCTTTCAGCACACGCTCTTGGAATAGATGTTATCATTACCCAATCAATGGTACTCATTTATCAACCTCAGAAGGATGAAGGACTGAGTTGGCCCTGCCAGGAATTGAACCTGCAACATTGAGGTTTGAGCAGGAGTTGCAGACAGGGCATATACCACTGAGCTAATCTAGACAATCATTGGAAATGGACAGTCATTACATTACAACATACTGCTATTTCTGATATTGCTTCAACTTCTGATCAGATCATTCCTGCTTCAACAAGATGAGATTGCTGAATTTCCTTGATTTAGCTGAACTTGGATAATTTTTGGCAGTTTTTTTACTCAAATGAGTAGCATAAACATACATGTACAGATGTCTCAATTACAAATGTAAACAATGCCTGAATTTATTCCATTAAAATGTTTAACATTTCCTGACCTTTCCACTGTCCATTCAGCTCTCCAGATCATACAAAGTTAAAATCAGAAATGTGCATTATTTACACGCATTCATTTGATTCATTATATGTTGACACCCATTTCACTAATTCACCTATTTAATCTTTTGCATCCACACACTTGAACAAATGTACAATAAGTGCATGTACTCATGAACACCCAGGCATAGAAAGGGTTAAAGCACACAGCACATTACTAATTCCCCTTAGCAGACTTGGGGTTTCCATTGGAACTGCTGCATTTCAAAGTTCAGGAAATTCAGGGAGTTCCTACTGGGAGATGTTTGGGAAAGTTCTCAACTCTCAAAAAGCTTGATACAGATTTTTGAACGATATGGTTTCATCATGGAAAGTAGCATTATTCAAGAGTGCAACTTCCAATATGCGTGGCAATGTAATAGCTTGATGTCGCATTCAGAAAAATCTCCCAAATCAATATTTTGCTGCTAATCGGGAGCAAAATACATGGTTGTAATGTAAGCCCTCTAGATGTCCTGTCACTAAAGACAATTTCATTTTTTTACAGGAGATTAATATCTCCCTATGTCTTGTTCAATCCACTTTTCTCTAAAATGAAATAGTAGTGTGTGGGCTCTGTCTGGATTAATTCATAGCACAGTGTGTGATAACATTGGCCTATCACAAAAACAAATTAACAAAGTCATGCACTGTGTCACTAACAAATACATGTTAATTTCTCAAAAACTATTTATATTACAAACAAATTGCCATCCGAACATATAGAGTGTTTAGTACTTTTTAAACTTAACCAAACTTATTATAAGGTCATAGGTCCACTTTAATTTAAGATGGTAGTCTGGATTCCATCAACTGTAAAAAAAAAAGCTATGATTTAATCGTATTAAAAAAATCTCTTTGGTATTACACGCAAACATTTGGAGATTAAACCAATGATGCCTTATCAGGGCAATAGAATCTAGAATCTAGGGTGTGGCCTGCCTGTGATTTTTACCAAATAGCTAGCATACATGAACTCATAGGCTAGTAAAGTTTAATCCCCTGTCTGCAACTGTAAAGTCTGAGAATAGTTGTCTGTTTAATATTCTCATTGACTTGATTAATGACTAGCAATAAGCCTTTAACTGTGCATTTTACACAAATAAAGTTAATTGCACTTTTTTGTATTATATTTGTATTACTGCTAAAAAAAAATATTTCTGAATAGAAACTATAGGCTCGATTTAAAGCAGGGCGCAAAAATATGCGGCATGGCCAAAGTGAGTACCGACTGACATAATCAAATGTCTAAGTCCGTATTTAAAGACGTGCCAGCTAAAAGTACGACGGTCATTGGTCACAGAAATGGTCTTGTGGCCGAACGTCCGTTTTGTGCTTTAAGTTCCCAAAACTCTGCTAAATAGCAGCAATATTGGGAACTACACAGTAAAAAAGATAACTATCGGTGCCTGACATACTGCCAAGCACCGATCATTAACTTATGTGTTAAGCTTACCTGTCATCCACTGTTCTTCTCCTTTCTTCTCGTCTTCTGTCTTGTGTCTTTATCCTTCTTTCTTCTAGCTGTAAAAAAATTATTAGGTATGAATACGTTTGCTAAAATATCCCGGACAATAATACATAGTTTAACCTCTTGAATGCCAGAGGGGCACTCAATGCATTAAAAAGCAATGTGTTGCATAACTCTCTGGGGCTCAAAGGGTTAAACAATGTATTAGTGCCCGGTTCTATATGCCTCCATTATACTATGTCCGACTTTGTCAATATGGACATCCCAAAGTTCAATAATAAAAGACATAGCTTTCAAATTTCTGTCTCCACTGCTGTGTGTGGCCAATAGGCGGCGACAGTGGATACAGTACTGCGTGGCACAACCCCCTCATCCTATCCCTCACAGGCCGAGCACCGCTCTACATTGAGGGAATTTGAACAGAGACTGCCTTTATACATGGGCAGTCTCTTTTCAAATTCCATCACAGCCATTGGCTAGGATGTGCGCAATTTTATACAAAATCTACTATCAGGGTTTCAAAAAGGATTCCACGCAGGTATCATCGCTACTCCCTCATCCTCTTATGATTGCCCCAACCTCCATTTCACGCTGACTGAACCTGACCTAGTTGATGCCCTACTGACAAGGGATCTAGAGAAAGGCTTCCTCATAGGCTCCTCCACGTCTCCTCCCCTTTCCAACATGGTGAGTCAATCCCCTAGAATAGCAACTAGTAAACTTTCTCTCAGGAAAAGACTCATAATCAATTTTTCTATCCCTCATTCTTCCCTCACTCTCAACATTATTGCCCTTATTCCTTTAGAGGAATTTGCTTTGCAATACTCACACATAGACAATACAATATCTCACATTCGACAAACAAAACACGGCTGTTGGCTCTCAAAGACAGACATTTCAGATTAATTCAAACTCCTTCCCATCCACCCCTCACTATGGCACCTTCAGGGTATCAAATTGTGACAATCATACCATTTTTTAGTACGCCTTTCCTTTGGTTAAAAAAATAACATTGGTTGAGTTCCTACAAATCATCTTAGATTCCTCCAAATTAGAAGTCAGCCTTCCTCCAGAGAGATTCCACCATGTCTCTAAATCTAAATGTTCCAAGGCTGAACTCCAAACCATACTAAGCCATTTAAACTTTGCTATGAGGATAATTCCCCATGGCCACGGACTCTCTTTCTCCACCATTTCACTAGACCAAATGGCCAAGTCAAATTAGTTCATGTGGTCCAAATTCCTGTCACTGGAATGGCCTCTAGCCAACCCTCACCCTTCATTTCCTCCCTGGTTCCAGGATCTGACCATGCACTGAACAACTTCCTCTCAAAAGCCAACACCATCATCCTCAAAGCACTGGCCCCCAAACAATCAGAAGAAGTATGCCAAAGCTTGGTCTTCCTTCTAAAACGTCCACACCAAACCTTCATGTCCTTATTCCATTTTGGTAATTCTAACATTTGCATCCTTGTATCCTTCTGTCACTCATCATTCAAACTTTCCCAGTACACAATCAAACTATTTCTCAGGCATCCAACATTTTATCGCCCTATCAATTCCACATCAACCCTCCATTCTTTCATCTTATCACATCAAACTTTTCTTAAAAGGGTTATCCAAAATATCACATATGTCTCCACATACTCTCCTCCCTATAGATGGCCCGATCTTCCACAAACTCTCCGACTTATTTCACACCTACCCCTTTTAACAGCACATAAACTACATTCATTTGAATGCTATTAGCCTTGCATTCTTTGGATTCTAAGACCCAACAATTTTACCTTCTGAAATCTCCCTATTCCTCAGGAAATATGACCTTACACAACATCAGGATCACTTCTCGCTATTTATTCCTAACTCCAAAACTGATCAGTCAGGCCTAGGAACTCACAATCCTTATCATCCTACTCACGATAATTGGTGCCCTTTCTCCTGCCTAAAGCTCCTTACTACTATACTTGCAGATAAACCAAAGGATAGCCCACTATTACCTAAGACAGCCTCCCCACTCAAAACCATGAGTTTTATGAAATGCATCAGAATGCTACTCTCCTGTCGAGGCTACAGCTCCGCATCTTAATCTGGATACTCATTCCCTCTCACTCAACACACAGCTCTCAAGTAATAAACTAAGTATTCACTCCATTCTTGACTCTTTTTTGGACTCTAATCAGGCTGACTGCCTCAGTGTCATTACTAGGGTCCGAATGAACACAATGCATCATACCTGTTATTTCACACTATATGCATACCACTATCGCTGTAAGCCCTGACTAAAAAAAAATATATATATATATATATATATATATATATATATATATATATATATATGTGCTATATAATAAAAGGCCAGAAAGTTTGTCACGATGCAGTCATCCGCAGTAGAGACTGCCCGCGTTCTGCCAGTCTCTACTGTGCATGATTGCATCACGAGTGAGGCGGTGCAATCGCATGGAGCAGTGAGATAACGGTAGTACACAGAGAAGGTCCTGGCAATGTTAACCCTTTGAGTGCTTTGCAATGCGTTGCATACCCCTCTGGCACTCAAAGGGTTAAGAGGCCGGTCCTGCTCTCCATACTGCCATTACCTCACTGCTCCACGGCCTATGCACATGATAATGATATATATATATATATATATATATATATATATATATATATATATATATATATATATATATAAAACTGCACTTTTCTATTGGGGTCACAAGGTGGTGCTGTCCCTATCACTCATTATGGAAAGGCTTAATCTATGTCTGAAGATCTCCCACAAAGTGCATTACATTAAAACGTAAGGGATTTTGGTCACCAATTGGTGCTGTTGCTAACATTTTGAACTAAAAGCAACAAATCTGAACTCTAATAACCTTTTTAATTAAATATTTCACAGCAGTGAAAGTACCATTGTTTTACTTACTTAATTATATACTTTATTACTTCTACCATAAAAGGCAAAGAATAAAATGCATGATTTTTTAAATGACTACTAACATGAAAAAAATCCTGTTAACGTACAGTCTATGTCTTCTCATTCATTCCTATTATTATCAATCCAGGGAGCAGCAACTAGGAAAGGCAAAAATGTGTGCATGTGAAAAACAGCACTCTTCACCTTCCCTTTCTGCTGCACATATACCGAACCCCAAGTCTTGTCCCGCTGTAGCCACAGAACTACACATACAGCCCCCACCCCCAGCCTTGTCCCCCTTCACTGGTAACCAGACTGGCAATGTGAGGTCCTCCATCTGCAGCCAAGCTACAACTCCCATCATTCCTCACCAGCTAACAGCTGGCACGAAATGATGGGAGTTGTATATTGGCAGCAGCCAGGCAGCATCATGTTGCACATAACTGCCACAGAATCACACATGCTGAACCCCCAGCCTTGCCCCACTTCAGTGGTAGCCAGAGAATCAAACATACTGACCCACAGCATTGTCCCACAGTAACCACTGAAACACACATACTCCCAGCCTTATCTCACTGCACTGACAGCCATAGAACTCCAGATATTGACCACACCCCAGCCCAATATCCTGCTGGGGAAGTATGCATAGTACTATGGCTACCAGAGCACTGAGACAAGAGACAAGTGCACTGAGACAAGGGGAGTTACGCACTAAGACATGATAAATAGACGATGAAGCGGAGATAACTTCTCCAGTGATATAAATTCTCCAGTTCCTGTATTACTCTTTAGAGCCCATGCATCATAGAATAACATAGGAATTGGAGAAGTGATATCACTGGAGAAGCCATGTCCTCTTTCTCACACCTTAGTGCATTTCCTCCCTTGTCTCAGTGCAATTGTCTCTTGTCTCAGTGCACTGGTAGCAAATAGTACCACACATACCCAGCAGGATGTCTTGCGTATGGGCAGAAACTGTAAATGTTCTCAGGGGCAAGTTTTGGGGGTTTCTATACAATGCATTGCATACCCCTCTGGCACTCAAAGAGTTAAGAGGCCGGTCTTGCTCTGCTTACTGCCACCGCCTCACTGCTCCACGGCCCGTGCACACAGGCTTTTACTCCTCCAAGTGGAATGCTGTACTCTTGAGACATCCATATACTGAGACTAAAGTTCTAAGTTTAAATGGAGAAATTCAGTTGAAAACAAGTTGCATAAGAGGAGACAAGTTAAACCGTTCCAGTGAAGTATTTATTTCTAAATATCGCAATTTCGGCTCTGCTGAAGAGCATCCGTCCGGTCAAATGACCGGAATCTGCTGCAATCAGCTGGAGCGCTGACTTCTCTGAAACAGCCTGGAGGGGGGGAACTTTAGCCAGTTATATCTCTCAGACCATGTAATTCTTTGTTTAATGCCTAAAATATTAAAGAAATTTAAAATTAAACATTACTATTTCTTTAATCGGAGCTGCTGTTTTGTGAAACATTACTATACCTTTAAATCTGAGCTCTTAATTAAAGTGGATCTATCACATATAGAAAAGTAAAGCTCATTAGTTAGAGCATTTAGCGAAAAAGTTAAACGTTAGTCATTTATGAAAAAAATCTGTTATCTGTGCAAAAATTCAAGTTTAACCCCTTAATGACCGACCGCACAGGCACGTGGCGATCACTAAAGGACCACGGAGCATTTTTTATTTTTTTGCTAATCCGACTCAGGGCTCCCCGAACGGTGTGCAGTCGCACGGGGAGCCCTGAAATCCATGATGGTCCTGGTACTTCATGGGTCGTTTAGTCACTTTTACCCATGACGTACCAGGACCGTCAAGGGTCGTTAAGGGGTTAAAAGGTGCCCAGCAGCCTACTTCTGCATGCCGCTGCGGCAGGCTGCTTGCTGCACAGAGGCTGCTCCTGTCCCACTACCCAGCATCCTCCAATGATGGAGGATGTCTGTCTCTAAGCTGGAGCGATCTCATTGGCTAGATATCGATCTCTGCCAATGAGATCGCTCCAGCTTCGAGAAAGAAAGCTTCCATCATCGGAGGATACTGGGTAGTGGGACGGGAGCAGAGGCAGTGCTACAAGCAGGAAGTAGGCTGCTGGGCACCTTTTAAACTTGAAGTTTTGCTCAGATAACGGGTTTTTTTCAAAAATGACTAACATGTTTAACTTTTTTGCTAAATGCTCTAACTAATGAGCATTACTTTTCTAAATGTGGTACATCTACTTTAATACACATCCACAAGTTCAGTAATCTGTACAGATCTTTTTATTTATTCTATATACATTTGTCTAACAATGACTGGTGTTGCCTTACTTTTATAGTGTTGCCATCTAGTGGAGAAATTACATCATGAATTTCCTTCTAAATGGTAATTTGTATTACATATGCATTTCATTTTTGTCTACAAATATTGTAAACAGAAATAGTTTTTTTACACAAAACTGATTCTGAGCATAAAACAATTAACCCTACAAATTCTGCCCAAAAATTAACCCCTTAGTGACAGGCCGCGCTCGCTCGTGGCCTGCACTTAACAACGGGGTTTTTTTTTTTTTTGTCATTCTAGCGAGTGACTTCCGGGACCTACCAGGTATGTCCTCTAAGTGGGATGTGCCTGGTAAGTCAGATGTCGCGATGGGGTTAATCAAGAGGTCACAAAAAAATGTTCTCCACGGAAATATAAAATGACTCATAAAATCTAAAAATTATTTTGAGTTGGAAAATGAATACAATAAATTGAGTCATATAATGCAATTTTTAATACACATATTAATGTAATTAGTTGCACAGCTATTTTGTGCATTGCAAAATAAATTATCATTTTAATTTTGACTTACCACAAATCTACTTCCATATTTTCAAGTACACCCCTGTGGCACTGAAAGGTAGGGTGACCACACCTCCCCTTTAACTGGGGACATATATGAAAAATGCACACTGCAGGGCTGCTTTGATTCAGTGCAGTCCTAAATTATATATATTCCCTATGTGTCCCCGGTTAAAGCTGAGGTATGATCGCCTTACTGAAAAGTTTCCAGCAATAAAAACCATTGCACTATGCCTCTTATGTTATTTCTGTTAGTTAACCTACTTGCTGCCAGAGACCCAGCACTGCACCTTTTGCAGCTCTCCCCATTGGCATCAATTCATGGAGGTATTGGAGACCTCTCTGCCATTCACAGGGATAAAAACCTATTTAAATCAAAAGGGATTTGTGTGTGTGTTTTGGGTTTTTTTCCCCACCGTAAAACCGAATTGCTTGAAGCATTACTCCAGTTCCCATTACAAGCATGTCAAACTCAAACTGAGTCAAATGCCGCAAACTCAACAATTCCCACTTGAGAGGGTTGCAGCATTGGGCTGCCAGTGACTGACAAACTTAAATTCAGTAGAAAGGTGGAATAATTGTGGGACAAAGTAAAATTAAAATTGACTTAAATGGGGCTTTTAACCACATGTATGTTAAAAAGTGAGAAAAATTTTCCTCATGACCTCTTGCAAAAAACTGACGATATTCCAACACATTTTTTGCCAAAGTTTCCTATGGTGCAACATTTCCAAGCACAATATTATACTTCTGAGGGCTGTAGTGGAGAAATAAGTTGCTGAAAGTCAAAGTTGTGAGTCCTAACAGCAAAAATATCTTGAAAAATGTGTTAGCAAGCAGAGTACATTTGTCCTTTTCCCACAACACTAACTTCCTGCTTATATTCATGGCACATATTCATGATGATGTCAAGTGATAAAAAAGTACAACCTACAATGTGGCAGATGTGTATGGTAGTGGTGGTGGGGGACTGGTGTGGTGTGATTGGTGCGTGTATATACACACACACACACAATATATATATATATATATATATATATATATATATATATATATTATATATATATATATATATATATATATATATATATATACTACAGCAGTTTTTACCACTATCATGTTTGTGTCAAAAGTCAGCTATCCTTCTTCTCAGATTACTGATATACATTACTTATTGATCCTAACAGTGGTTCCACTCCAAAATTTGGTAGATGATAGCAACTCTTCTTCTCATCCCTTCCTGAAAAATGACTGCAGCTTGGAACATGCCAGTATGGAGCTACACATGAAATCAATTCTCTGAAACCTCGGTTTTCTACAAAAGAATACTGAAGCATGTCCACTGCCAACATCTTGGCAACCTTGCCATTCCGCAGATGTACTTTTGACTCCTTCCCAGGAACTCAGTCAGTGTGGGTTGGCAGGACATGGCAGAAGAACCCTGTAACTTTATTTTTTTAAGAACATGACTAGAGGTGGGGGTGGTGGTAGAGGCAGCATGTGTGGCCAGTCTATGACTCTTAATGGTTACAATGTGATTCAGCTGCTCTTACTTCCAAATAGTGTGTGGAATAACATGTAGAAAAAAAGCAAATTCCTCCCAAACTTGTGCTTCATACGTCACAATTAATATGAACTCAGGATAGATAGAAGGACTTCATCCAAACAACGTGTTTTGCTCTAGACACGCTTTCTCATGATCATGAGAAAAAACACATTGATCCATATGTTATAGCATCAAACTACATCTGATGTTTTGCCATACGATCACCAGTTTTTGGCCAGGAGATATTGAAGGTATTTTTATTGTTGATAATACAGATTTATTGATGCTTTTATCCATGGACTTGTTTGGATCTATTGTGGTAGTGCGTGACTGTACATACACTACAGTCTATGACTCTTGCCATCTCCTATAGCAAACCCAGAGTCATCATACTCCTCTGCAGCAGGAATCATAGTTGTTATTTGGAATGAACTAACTATTGTCAGTGGCACACCACTACTTCTGTTATCTGCCACAGAGCCCTAGGAAATTATTGGTGTGCTTCTGCTGCTGCTACTGCTAGTTGTGGCCCCTCTGACCTGTGTGTCCCAGCAAGACCTGTGGTTGTGCTTCAGGTGGAATCTAATAGAGAAGGTGCTTAGGTGTGAGCCTGCTTTCCCCTTAATCACATGCTTTTTGCACAGACAGCAGAGAGAAACATACTTAGCTTTTGGATCCTGAGTGAAGTATCTCCATACTGTGGACTTCATGGCCTGAGGGGTTCCTGAAGGGCTGCCTCTACTATTGGAGCTAGATGTTGAGCCTTTGCCTTTCTGCTAACTTTCTGGCCATGTCATCATTTCTCTCACTCTCAACTTTATCTGTATCTGAACTAGAGGAGGATGCTGGATGATTATATTCTACATCTGCATCACCATCATCAGGTCATCCTCAACTACCACTTTACTCCAACATCCCTACACAGCTCCGCCTTTCCCCCTCCCCCTGCCCCTTGTGTGTTTGCTGGATATTATTCATCTACTGTGTGTGTTTTTACTCTACAAAACAAAGCACAACTAATGGAGTATGATGTGTTGCCTTATAGAGTTAGTGCTTTCACCTACAACTATTTTATATATATGTATTTATATATATATATATATATATATATATATATATATATATATATATATATAAAATACAAAATGTACTCAGCCTAGGACTCCCAGGATATAACTATAGATGTCCACCCTATCTTATCACTTTCCAAAAAATAATTTATAACTAAATAAACAAAATCAACGACTTCGTTCCCCAGGCTTCCCCAGCAGAGACAAAAACAGCAATATCAGTAATGAAACTCTTTGGACCGCAACTGCCTGTATCAAATCAGACAGAATGTTGGGGTATTTAGGGTCAACCTCCTTTGCTCCCTTCTAACATCCCCAGACATGTCCAATACAGAGATAACAATAGCAACAAGATCAGCAAGCAAATTGGGCCCCAGCTGCCTGTCTCTCTAACCGTCTCCTTCCAGCAATGTCTATCACCCACTCTTCCTCAATCGATGTCTCTCTCACTCCTTCTCCCTACACCCATTTCTACCCCCCACAACCTCTTCTCCTGCCAAGGCTTGCCCTCCCTCCACAACCTGCATTGTCTGGTCACTGCTGCTTCACCTAGAGATGAGCTGAACTCCAGTACTGTAGGGCACATGCTGGAGTCAGGACTCTGGTTGTAGGATAGGGAATAGTGTGTGGTTATTAATTCTACAATTCAGTTAAAGTTGAGAGTGGAGTACCTCAGGGTACAATACTAAGTCCACTGCTTTTTAACATGATAATAAATGACTTGGAAATAGATATAGAAAGCAAAATATCAATGTTTGCAGATGACAGTAAATTATGCACGGTAATTACTTTAGAACAGGATATTTGCTCTCTACATAGGGATTTACATAAAATGGCAGATTGGGCAAATATGAAGTTAAATGTAGGAAAGTGTACAGTCATGCATTTGGGAGGAAAAAATGCTAATGCTACTTATGAACTTAATGGAATCATTTTAGGGGACTTGTTGCTAGAGAAAGACCTGGGAATTCTTGTAAATTACAAACTTGGAAACAGTGGCCAGTGTCAAAAAGCAGTAGCAAAAGCAAACAAAGTCCTATCTTGCATAAAAGGGGTATTGAAGCAAGAGTGGATAACATCATTTTGCCATTGAATAACTCATTGGTAAGACCTCACCTTGAATATGCAGTGCAGTTTTGGGTACCAGTTCTGAAAAAGGATATTCTAGAACTGGAGAGGGTACAGCGAGGAGCAACATTCAGAGAGGAAGTCAGAGATGCTCAGCTGGGCTCATGAGATTGCAAGGGTATGCACAGAGCTCACCAGGACTATGTCCTGCTCCCACAGTGCAATATCTTTTAGCTCACAAGTGCCATACACAGAAAAGAAATATTCTGAAGCATAGCACACAGGTCTTACCAAAATGACAGTCCAGCCACAAAATGCCAGACAATTCTTCTCTGAACAAAGGAAACAGCTAACCTCAGATGTAAGTTTCAGTCTTATTGAGCCTCGTCCATGAAGTGCAGCTGATCCCTCTAGACACTTGTGAGCAAGAGTTCATGCCTGGATTCTCACATTACTCTTAGGGTGATCAACCCTAAGATCAATTTGCATATACAGAGAAGAATTCAGAAATGCTCAACTGGGCTCATGATCTTGCAAGGGGATGCAAAGAGCTCACTAGAACTATCTTCTGCACCCAGGGTGCAATCTATTTTAGCTCACAAGTGCCATATGAAGATAAGAAATATTCTGAAGCATATCAAACAGGTCCTGCCAAAATGACAGTCCAGTTACAAAATGCCAGACAATTTTTCTTTGAAGAAGGGAAGCAAACTAACCCCACACGTACATTTTGACCTTATTGGGCCTTGGGCCTTGTCAGCGAAGTGCAGCCAAACCCTCTAGACACTTGTAAGCAAGGATCCACGTCTGGATTCCCCCATTACTCTTAGAGTGACTAACCCTAAGAGCAATTTCCATATACAGAGAAGAAGTCAGAGATGTTCAACTGGGATCATGAGCTTGCAAATGTATGCAAAGAGCTCACTGGGACTATGTCCCGCACCCAGGCTGCAATCACTTTTAGCTCACAAGTGCCATACACAGAGAAGAAATATTCTGAAGCATATCATACAGGTCTTGACAAAATAACAGTCCAGCCATGAAATGCCAGACAATTCTTGTCTGAACAAGGGAAACAGCTAACCCCAGATGTTCATTTCAGCCTTATTGTGTCTGGTAGGTGAGGTGCAGCTGAACCCTTTAGACACTTTTGACCAAGGGGTCCACTTCTGGATTCCCCCATTACTCTTAGGGTGACCAACCCTCACCGACTAGGCCCAACAAGTTCGAAACATACTTCTGGGGTTAGCTGTTACTCTTGTTCAGAGAAGAATTGTCTGGCATTTCATGGCGGGATTGTCATTTTGGCAGGACAAATATGATATGCTTCGAAATATTTCTTCTCTGAGTATGGCACTTGTGAGTAGAGGTGGGCGAAAAGTGTGAAAAATTTCCCTCATGACTGCGTGAAAGCTTGCCGATTTTTTGATTTTTCTGTGAAAGTTTTCGCCTTTCCGCCAATGCAAAAATGTCCTCCTTTTTGCCTGTTCTTAAAAAAAAGTTCACCTATTTAACACATTTTTCACCTATAGTTTCTATAGGCACTACCCACTGTAATATTACTTCTTCTGAGGGCTGAAGTTTAGAAATAAGTGGCTGAAAGTCAAAGTTGTGAGTCCTATAGCAACATATGGCTTGAAAAATGTATTAGCATGCAGAATGCATTTGTCCTTTGCCCACAACACTGACTTCCTGCTTAAGTGACACTGGCACATATTCATGATGATGTCAAGTAATAAAAAAAAAAAAAGTACAACCTACAATGTGTCAGATGTGTATTGCAGTGGTGATGGTGGGAGATTGGCACGGTGTGATTTTTACCATTGTCATACGCTAGCCTCCTTCTCAGATTATTGACACATATTACTTATCAGTCATAGCAGTGGTCCCAAGTGTGGTAGATAGTGGCAACCCTTCTTCACATCCCTCCTCCACCTCCTCATCTGTGCTGCTGTTAATATATTTGTCCTGGCTTTGTCTGTCATGTGTGGTTTCTGCTACCTGATACTCAGATGGTATGAGATGTTGCTTCATTTTTAAGAGTGTTAGTCTCCCAATATTGCTGCTTCATGACTGATAGGGTGACTGTGTGCTTTTTGACATATGTACCTGTCCAGGGTCAGACTTTCCAATGGTTTTCTCAAACAATTTATAGACAGGCACAGTGCTCCTTAAAAGTGGTGAAAGATTCAGCTTTTGACTTTCTGCTAACCTTGTAGCCATGTCATCATCCTCACTCTCAACTTCATCTGTATCTGAACAAGAGAAGGATGCTTATTCTAGATCTGCATCAACATCAGTCATCATTAAATCATCCTCAGCAGCATCAGCATCACCTGACAATTATTATTATTATATTATTATTATTATATTCCTCTAAACTTTTGGAGGTCACAAACAATTTATTTATACTTTTACTGTAACAAAGTTCTCTACTACTTTGAGGACGGGTGTTTTGGTGCTTATTTGTCTCGCTATCTGATGCAGCAGGCGGTTCAGCTGCTACACCTTCCTCTATTATGCTATTGCCAGCATCATCAACACTTGAATACGACTTGTTGTCATCTTCAGTGTTCTTTTTTTTTTTTTTTTTTTTTTTTTATTAAAGGCAACAATCAGATTACAAAAATCTAAGTATACAGAGAACAATATGAACAGTCAAATAGTACAGGTATTACAATTATATTTATCAGTATAGACTATGAACTCACTGTATTGCATAACTATAGTAGACTAAAACTTTATCTAAAATGTTCTGCTATGTTGTGTTTTCAGTGTTCTTTTATGGTTCTTTATTTCTACTGGCACTGGTGGTGCTGGAACTAGTTTTGCTGGGACCTTGACAAACTGCATCTTCCCTTGGAGTAGAGGGATCATTATCATTGATTGCACATGCTGCAGCAACCATTGCTGCAGTCAGTTTTTGAACTACTTCTTTACTCTCACATTCCTGCACTGCTCCACCCCATCCCCTTCCCCTTGTGCGTTTGCTGGACATTACACAACTACACTGTGTTTTTTTTACTGTACGGTACACAACACAACTGATGGAACTGTATGATGCCTTGCCTAAGCCCAGTCACCTAATATATTTAGTTCTTTATTCTTTTTTATTTATTTCTTTATTTATTTTTTAAGTTGTTTACTCTGTTGTCTTATCACAGTCTGTCCAAAAAAATATAACTGAAAAATAAAATCAACAATGTCTTTCCCCAGACTTCCCCATCCAGCACTGGGACAATAACAGCAAGATCAGCAAGCAAATAGGTCACTAGCTGTCTGTGTCTTGTCAGTCAGTCACATGGAATTTTGGAGTATTTGGGGTCAACCTCCTTCCTCCCTTCTTCTCCCCAGAGTGCCCCACTAACTCTCCTAATACAGACTTACACAGAACAAATGTCCTACTAAAAGATTCTCTAAACTAAACTTAAATTTCCCTCTGTGTCTTCTCTAGCTCAAACAAGGAGCTGCTCAAACACAGAATGGCTGCTGTGAGAGCCTAACAGCTTTTTATATGGCTGTAGAAAACTTTCATGTGGTGGAGAAAAAAATTTCTTCCCATTGATTTCAATGGGTGAAAAAGGTGGAAAAAAAGCAGAAAAACAGCACTTTTCATGGGAAATTATTTGCCAAGAGGAGAGTGCCATTATTCACCTATTTCAGTTTGAGGCAAAAATTTTTGTCCATCCCTACTTATGAATTAAAAGAGATTGCACTCTGGCACAGGACACAGTCCTAGTGAGCTTTTTGCATGCCTTGCAAGCTCATGAGCATCTCTGACTTCTTTTTCTACACCTTTGCTCATTCCTCTTGCACACCACCCCTACAGTTTGGAAACAGCAGTGACTATGGAGTGAGGTCAGTCATGTAAACTAAATTATGGGACGTGGCTTGACTGGATATGAAGTAGGATGCACACCACTTCAGCGCCGTGCCTGGATTCCTGGGGCCTTTGTACACCGCCTGAAATTTTCCTACCAATTACTGCCCTACTGCTCCCTTCATTCTGGAAACAAATGAGAGTTAGGAAGAGGAAGGCAGCAGCCACACGCGCCTCTCAAAATGCTATAACGCAATACATCCCAGTGCTGCCTGTGCTACCATCATACACAGCAACCTCCTCCCCTGCCCCTTCAAGACCTAGACAGAAGAGGGAAACTACTATTTCGCTCAGTCAACACATCACAAAACTGGATCTCGTGGAGATCACCAAGTCAATGGTCTCCAAGGAGGACTATCACACCTTAGTTGACAAGATTAAACAAACCATCAAATCCGAAATACCGGCCATAAGACACAATAGCTAATTTGGAAGAGGATAGAAAAATTACCTCTGAAGATCATACCACCTTGGAGCAAATGGTGGTGGAACGTGACACATTTCATCACTTAAATTTGAAGCTAGATGGTTTAGACAACCGCGGACGAAGGTGTAATGTTAGAGTCAAGAATCTGCCTTAAATATTCCAGCCACAGGACCTACGACAGGTTTTAACAAGATTCTTCACCTCCCTGCTTAATGAGGACTCTTTGGGCCCAGTACAACTTGAGCATGTACACTATACCCTGAAGCCTCGTAAGAATGCTCTGCCAAGTAATGTGGTTATCTGCTTTAACTGATTTGAGGTTAAAGACCTTATTATGCTGAAGACCATAGCTGGGGGCCCACTACAATGTACAGGCGCTGAGCTCCAACTTTTTAACGATATGTTACCATACACCCTGCAGCTCCGCAGAGACATTAGATTTTTAACGGATCACCTCTCAATCTACAGGTCAAATATCACTGGGGCTTCCCCTTTACACTAATACCTACTCACAATGGTCGATCAGCAACCCTGTGCTCACCAAAGGAGGTCCCCTCTTTCTGTTTGGCCATCAGCATTTCTCCACTGTCCATGCCTTCGAACCCTGCTACTCCCCAACACAATGCAGCCAGAAAAGAATGGAATGGTCTCCAGAATCACCAGCGATAAAAAAAAAAAAACAACGCGAGCTTGAAATGAGTCAGGAGAACTCCCAACTACAACACCAGGCAGTGGAATGGACCTGATATGGAGCTGAATTTTCCACTGTTATCATATTTAACCCCATAATATGGGTTACATTGGGACTTCTGGTCCTGCATACAGGTATGATTGTTCCGTTGTTCTGATGCATGCTGTTAACATTGAACTATTGTGTAATTATTTGTAAACTCATGTTTTATCAGGTTGTTTACTTTTACGTTCCTTTATTTGCAAATTCATGACTGTTATTTTTTGTATTGTCATGTATTATGATTACAGTCATTGGACTGAGAGGGGCGTTCTCTGCTTTTGTACCTCAGATCGTCTCATGGGGGTGTGAGAACGAACATGGGTGTTGGCAAATTATGCCTCACCCAGTGCCTGGACTCCCGCCTCCTGGGACAAAGACACCATTTTGTTACCTAAGGTCTCCCTCCATGCCAACACATTTAGTTACTCTCACACTTGGGACTCTCTCCCTTTGGTTACCTGGCGATACCCTACAATAGTCTGCTGAAACTTGTGATGTTTTAAATGTAACTGACTGACGAACCCCCTAAACACCCACTTTATGGTCTTCTATAGTGGTCTTCTCCACCTATTTCTTTTAACCTTTTATCATACGCTAAAACCCCAATAGGTTACAAGTGCCCGGACGTTGCATGCTCATCTGGCAACTATCCACCCTTTATCTCCTTCTCTTAGGACAATTTCACACTCTATGTGGTAAGTGTGAACCGCTGACCATGCAGTTGACAGTACTGACCCTCCAGACCCTACAGGACACAAGTAACAGTCTACCCCCCTTATTTCCCTCTCATACCAAGTTACTGGTATTCTCATCCATATCTGTCTGAGTTAATTATGCACTTGTGCTGAAGTATTTCCCATAAGCTACCCCACATTCTGATCGCCATTTCTTTCCCTTCACTGCTTACAGTCCTGTTTCTGTTATCACCCTCCATCTATGGGACATACTGAGCAATACTGCCAACACTTAATCTTGCCATTACATAGCTCCCCTGTACCTGCTAGCACGGAGTCTTATGTCAAGGACCAATAACTCACTTACCTTGACAGTCACACAATAGGGTGCCCATAAACATGGTGATCTACACAACTGATTATAAGCATAGCTGCTGACCACAACTTGGCTTCTACTATAGGGAGAAAAACATGTGAAAAACAATACCCAATATGTAGCTCTATCATCTGAATCCTGATTAACATGTTCCACATATATATGACCCTTCACTCCACAGGACCTCCCCCTCCCCATCTTCTATCTCTATACAACCTCTCTGAGACTCTGGGGAATATGACTAGGGGTGGGTGAAAAATGTGAAATATTTCCTGCGTGACTTTTTGCAAAAACGTGGCTATTTATCGCTTTTCCCATGAAAATTTTTGCCTTTCCGCCTATGAAAAAATGTCCTCCTTTTTGCCTATTTTAACAAATTTTCCGTCTATGTTAATACATTTTTTGCCTATTTTAACACATTTTTCACCTACATTTCCTATAGGTACTACATTTCCCATTGAAATATTACTTCTTCTGAGGGCTGAAGTTTAGAAATAAGTGTCTGAAAGTCAAACTTGTGAATCCTACAGAAACATTTGGCTTGAAAAATATGTTAGCATGCAGAATGCATTTGTCCTTTCCCCATAACAGTAACTTCCTGCTTAAAGGGATAGTATTAGTTCAAAATTACTATCCCTCATATTGTAGCCCTTAATAAACTGAGTTAAATGACACCAGCGGCATCTCTCAAACCTTTAGAGATAGCCGCTTTCAAAGTTTCCTCTCCCCTGCTGTCAGCGTTCTGCTGCCAGCAGGAGAATCCGGTCCCGGGACAGGTGGAGGCACTTAAACAGAGCCGATATCTGGTTATGGAAGGAAAAATTATTAATTGAAACAGTCTTCTACGTGTGCTTGGTTACCAAGCACACGTAGAAGACTGTTTCAATTAATAATTTTTCCTTCCATAACGAGATATCGGCTCTGCTGAAGAGCCTCCGCTTGATTCAGAGACCGGATTCTCCTGCTGGCAGCAGAACGCTGACAGCAGGGGAGAGGAAACTTTGAAAGCGGCTATCTCTAAAGGTCTGAGAGATGCCACCGGTGTCATTTAACTCAGGGGATGTCAGGGGAGAGGAAATTTTGAAAGCTGCTATCTCTTAAACCATAAAGGTTTGAGAGATGCCGCTGGTGTCATTTAACTCAGTTTATTAAGGGCTACACTATGAGGGATAGTAATTTTGAAGTAATACTATCCCTTTAAGTGAAGCTATCACAAATTCGCTCTGACAAAGTATTTCTTTTTACATTTTGCTATTTCAGCTCTGCTGAAGAGCCGCCTCGAGTTGGCCGATTTGAATCTCCTGATGTCAGCTTTACAGCTGACAGCAGGGAAAGTGGAGGGAGCAGGGAACTTTAGCCTTCTATATCTCTCAAACCATAAAGCTTTGAGAGATGGGGCTGGGGTTGTTTATTTCATTTTATAATAGCTGCAATATTAGCATTTATAAAATATAGACATTACTAACACTTTAAGTCCAAAATGAATACTGGTTTATTGGAAGCAAAATCAGCTTTTTCATACATGGGTAAACACGTTATCCAGAGACTGGATACAAAGGAATACAATATACAATGGCCAGGTACATAGTGACACAATGGGGGCAATGGATACGTAAACATAACACAACGGGGCCAGACTTGAGTGGATTAGGTCATACAATGGGGATGGGTGAAGGGCAGACAATGGGACAGAGGAATAGGGCGGGGTACATTTTGGAATACATATACAACCACAATGCACTTTACACAAAAGCATCTTTTGCCTAATTTAATCTTGCTCCGAAAACAGACCAATTGGAGCGACAAGATACAGTGACCAATCCTGATCTAGAACGTCAGGCAGGCCTCTCAGCCTATGAGGTTACAGAAGCTTGGATGGGTGACCAATCCGAATAGGGCCTACCTGCCCTGCAACACAATGCACTGAAAACTTTTCAACACTATGTTATTGTGCAGTGAGACACCTACTGGTCAAATATGGTATTACTCATCTACACAGCCTCGAACTGTGTCAATGCAATTCCCCATAGAGGATAGGTGACCAATCAGATGGCCGCCTACTTTTCCCCATGCAAAGTCAACGGAGGCCCTTTAACTCCGAATGGTCAATCAGTGTCCGAACGACTTTTAAAAAGCAAGGTGGCTTTCTGTGTGCAATAACAGTTTCTTTTTAGGGCTGAAATTCCGTAGGTCTAACAAGGCCTCAAAGTAACGGCCTACGGCCTGTTTTTCTCACTAAGATACAGACACTAGGTACCAACTATATATGGAATAACAAAAGGCCAAGACTCCATTACTCTATACTCGCCAGTCCAATCACTGATGGTGGTGTTGGTCTACCTGACTTTCACCTATATTGCAAAGCTATCTGTCACGGTTTGTTAAGACTCTCAGACGCAAAGTTAGGTAAAAACAGAACTTTATTGAAAAGTTTAAGACAACCCCATAGGGTATCATACACATTCAAACATATATATTTATTGACAGGAAAAGCAATAATAATAGCGATACAGGCTCTACCGGCCTTGCCAATATACCGGGCAAGGCAGCCAGGAAGTTGGTGCAAAGAATAGATAGGCTCTACCGGCCCTGCCAATATACCGGGCAAGGCAGCCTGGAGACTAATACACGGAGGAATAGTTGGCTCTACCGGCCTTGCCAATATACTGGGCAAGGCAGCCAGGACTGGTACTCTAAGAATAGAGGCTCTACCGGCCCTGCCATTATACCGGGCAGGGCAGCCAATAGACAGACAAAGAGTATACAGGCTCTACCGGCCTTGCCAATACCGGGTAAGGCAACCCAAGATGGACAATAGAATGAGGTTCTACCGGCCTAATAAGGAGTGGATGGCAACCACTGAAGCCTCAGTGACTGTATAAGTGTCAACAGCAGTCACAAGGATGACATAAGAGGCTAAGTCAGCAAAAGTGGCAAGCCAAGGAATGCCAGGGGACCACCTGTACCCGCGTACTGGGGAACACAACAGAGCTGCCTAGGACTTGACAGCTATAACCAGCTAGAGCGAACCAGTACCCGCGTACTGGGAACACAGGAATGCACAAATCGTAAATAGACTCAAAGGTGGTGGAGTGAACCAGTACCTAGTACTGGGAGCAAGTCTACAAGGTGCAACAGCAACCGGGTGGCTAAGGAGCGAACCAGTACCCGCGTACTGGGAAACCTGAACACAGGAGTTACAATAGCAGCCGGGAGTCTGTGGAGCGAACCAGTATCTTGTACTGAGAGTGCTATTCGTATCTTGCAATAACAGCCGGATGGCTAAGGAGTGAACCAGTGTCCACACACTGGGAATGCGAATTGTATCTTGCAATAACAGCCGGGTGGCTGTGGAGCGAACCAGTACCCACACACTGGGAACGCTATTCGTATCGTGCAACAATAGCCGGGTGGCTATGGAGCGAACCAGTACCCTGTACTGGGAATGCAATTGTATCTTGCAATAACAGCCGGGTGGCTGTGGAGCAAACCAGTACCCGCGTACTGGATAAACCGGCAAAGAGTAGAAATGTCGCCAAGGCGACCCGGGAACAACAGCTGACTACAGGCGAACTGGATAGGAACCAGCAGGTGGAAACAGGAACCAGCACTCAGACGATCAACCGGATCAGGAACGGCAGCGGGGACTGGTAGCAGGAAGCGGTGACCCAGCGGCAACTCCAACCGGATCAGGAAAGGAAGCAGGAACCACTGGAAAGGTAATCACAGGAACTAGGCGATCTCTGGTAGCAGGAACACGGTAAAGGACCCAGGAAGCTAAGGAACATATGGAGATACGAGCAGCATAGAGACAACACGAAAGGGCAACCAAAGGGTGCCCAGGCTCAGTCTAAATAGGCAATGCAGGGCGGGCTGAAAGCAGACAGCCAATGGAGAGCCCCCTATAGGTAACTGACACAAAAAGGCAGCAATCATGGGCACTGCGATACTATCACTATCTCCAAAATGTGCGATTTCTTCTCAAAGTCCCCAAGACATTGGGTAGGAATGCTCTGTGAGGTTCTAGGTCTGTGTGACCCTTTACAATTGTTTTGGACACAATTGTCTGAATCTCCAAAAGTGTGCAAGGATCATATCGTCATAGGACATATCCTCCATATCTGGTACACCCTCAGAGATGAATTCCATCTATCTCCATGCCCTTCCCCACTTCTATCATTATTAGGGAATCCGAATTTCCTATCTCGCCTCCAAAGTCTGTCATACACCCCTTGGAAAGGGGGAGGAGTTGATACGTTAGGTGCTCTGTGGCCCCTGTCACAACCCCTAACTCTCTCCCGCATTAAGGAAACTTAACCTGGACATGAGGTTTCTTGGTGGCAAATATTCCAAGTACAATACTGGCTCACCACTACATGAGGTTTCCAAGGCAGACGTTTGAGAAACGTCTCATCAGACCTATTCCCAGCTTTTGCTCCATAACCTGCTACTACTCTCATCTTTTATCGACTTGTGGGAAAAGGAGCTTTCTATATCACTAGATATAGACCAACCTGCTTTTGAATATGTCTATTTATCTGATATGTTATTCTGCCATATTTACCAATGATGTCTGATTCCCTCACATGTATGGTACAACTATGTGTACACTGTATTGATTGTATCTATTGAAGATTTAAAAAAAAAAAAAAACAAGACTTATTTAAAATGTGTTTGCCGATCTCCTACGATCCAGCAGGGCTTTTCGATGAGATGGAAACCCACTTATGATCTCTCCACAAACAGCTTCTAGCCTGTTTGAAAGAATGTAGTTATTATAATAGGTATAAAAGGTGTTCATCCAGTCTCTTCACATTTTTTATTCATATACAACTGGGACCACATTATATATAAGATTTTATCTGGTTGTTACTGGCTTTGCATGTGAGTGACATCGTCATGTCTGTTTGGCGTCCAATGTGGAGTCCACATGCTTTAAATAGGTATGACTCCATTTTGTTCATTGTCTTGATAAAGGTCCAAGGTGGACTGAAATGTTGACCTTCAATAAAGCATTATTATTTTGCCAACTAAAAAACTATGGAACCACATTGGTATGGTTTGACATATCGTAGGGGTGCCAGGGGCACTAAATTACAGCTATCACTTTATTTTCTATGATTATCGACCTACACTAAAATGGTCATAACAATTATAGACATTGGGAAAAGGTAGACATGTCATATTATTTTGAGAAGTCGACAAACGGTTGCATCAAATACACTTGGGTTTCCACCCGTAACTGGTGCACACAAATGTTTCCCTCTTTTAGATGTAGGTACGCCAGACCCCTAGTTTGTGTGTATATGCATGTGTGTGCATTTAATTGTTTATGTATTTGTGTGCATGATTGTGCGTATATGAGTATGGAGTGTGCCTGGGCATGAGTGCTTGGTTGGCAGGTTATAATACCCTGTTAGCTCTACACCAGTTCTGCTTTGTCAAAAAACCTTAAATGTTTCTTCTAAATAAACGTGCATGACAGATTTCATTCAGATTGTTGAATCCTCATTTCTACTGTAAGGAAGTGTGAACTAAAGACAAATGAAAATGGAGCTAAGTAAATCCATGAAAATACAGGTACATCACTAAACATTAAATAGATATACCTGATTTCTATATTATATATTCCAATTAAAAAAGTCCTTATTACTTGATAATTCCTAAAACAATTCCTTATAATATTTTTCAGGTAAAATGCTAGCAATTACTGCAAAAAGTTGCCACTTGAGGGCACTGTCTGCTGCATTTAAGAATGTGTTTGACTTTACTAAGTAGCTGAGGGTTTGAAAAATATTTCACCTCTGAATGTCATTACATGAAAAAAATGCATTTTGATGGATAGTTTCAAATTATGTCTATTAATGATTTTATCAGATATGTCTTGAGCAAAAATATGCTGTTTCAAAGGGTTTTGCATGAACTGCTGTAATCGCTGAGCTAAATCGCAGGTAGCCTCCTTCTGAGACTATACAACATCCTGAATGAAGACTCCAGAGCAAAGAGCTCTAAATACAAGGAGAACTACCCATTGCCTACTGTGACAGGAAGTGATGCCTCTGCTGGGCTACAAAAATGCATTCAAAACAAACAATAGAGAGAGAACCACAGGCAGAGAACCACTGCAGTCAAAGGGTGGATCCCCCTCTAGTGTTAAGAACTCTGTGTGCAGGAGAAAGAGCAGGTTGTGATGTCCAGAGAACTACAGTGACCCCTCTCGCATAGCTATCCTAGAACCAAAGACAAGTACTCTGACACTCTTGTCTCCGCAGTGTCCCTGAATGGCAGAATGAAAATGAGGTCACCTAAGGACTAATACACAGGCCATATCAACTGAACAAAATGGAGCAATTTTAGGGCAAACCAAATTTACTGTAGTGAATACATAAAAATTCCATTCCATTTGATTTAAATGGGTATTTTAACCCCTTAAATGCTAGAGAGGTTTTCAGTCCATTGATTTGGAGACACCTCTAGCATTCAAGGGATTAATAATCCCCATTGAAAATGTTGGCAATGTTTGTTTAGTATAATTGGTTTGCTCCAGAATTTTTCCACTTTTCTTTGTGCACAGCGCCCAAAGTGTTTTGTGGGCTCTGTTTACTATTGCTTATTACTTGGCTGTTTTAGTACGTATTAGACAAGCACAATTACAAGTATAAACAAACTAACCCTCTTCTTATACAACACTTTACAATCACTGGCTAAGGGGCAGGGTTATGATGAATTGTCCTGGTTTATGCACTTAAAAAGCAGTAAACGTTTTTATGAAAGAGAAACATATGTTATAAGGCTTTCTCTGTTGTGTAAAACAAGGGTATTGTCATTGGTAGGAGATCTGTTATTCAAACATTATTACAGATCAAACGTATTCTTTTAGCTCAAACTGTTAGCAGCAGTGCCAAGTAAAGTTCAAAAGACATTTGTTTATAATGCATTCTATAGGAGAGCTTTAATCATTGGCCAGTGGTTCTTTGCACCAACTAGTAAGGCTTTTGGGATATTCCAAATTAAGCACAAGTATTTCAATCACAGTGACTGAGCCTCTATCTACTCACATGTGATTAATCATGGATATCTTGAAACATGGACCTTTTGGTGTGCCTTGAAACGCTGTCATAGCCTAAGGCTCTCCATATTAAGTGACAGGAACAGTGCCATCTGGTGGTGACAGGTGGGTACATTGAATAATAAACTGGGGAAACCATTTAACATTCAAAGCCAAAATGAATAGCTGATAACATCTTCAGTCGGTCCTGCATTATGTCTATCGAGATAGATATGACAATTGCTAGAAAGACCACAGGACACAAACTCCACCCAGTGAACATGGTGTTCTTAACCATTTATGGACCAGAGTGCTGTGCAACACAATTCTTTGCACACCCTTCTGGTCCTAAAAGGGTTAAAGGGGATGTATCACCACTATACAAGTTAGCATTAATCGTTACCTTATAGAGTAAATGTGTATACATTTTTTGTAAAAAAAAAAAAAAAAAAAGCTCCTGTTCATCTAAATTGAAGTTATAACATATGCACTGAAGCTACTTCCGGACAGACTGATGTTACCTGCTCTGTAACTGCAGTCTGTCACTCTGCCTCTACTCCCCCCAATATCCAGCCTCCTCCAATGATGGTCCTTAAGTGGTTAATGTACCTCTTCACAAAAGTTTTGTATTCCTATTTCTGTCTGCTAATATGAGTATATTTTCCTACGCCTACATTTTTTGTTAATAGACTATTAGTCTGCCACTGCGCCAGATCCATCAGGCTGATTTTGTAGCTTAACCCCTTGAATGCTAGAGATTCTCCAAAGTAGTGCATCTCTAGCAACCAAAGATTGCATTGCTGGACTGTATGTTGAAAAGAAAAGTGGAGGAATTCTGGTGCAAACAAATTGCACTATAGTATCAGTCTCCTTAAAGCTGAGGGGGTTTACATTAATCCAGGCGAATCAGCATACAGCCTAGGGGCTGTTTCTTCCTTCGTAATATTGCTAACAGCCACCCATTCCCTTCCCAGGAAACTGCTAAAACTCTTGTGTATACTCTCATTCAATCTTGCTTAGACTACTGCAACCTACTACAAAGATGTTTCCCATCTCACCCCTATGTAATCTATTCTAAACTCAGCTGAATTAATTATCACATTCTCCCCCAAAACTGAACCTCCTTAGTTGTATAATATAAAACAATTCACCTACAAAGTTCTTCTTCTTGCCTTTAAAGCCCTATGCTAACCTGCCCCCTTTTTTCCCCTTATCTCTACTTATATTCCTGGTTATTTCCTCTGCCATACCTCCCAACATTTCAAATGTCCAAAGAGGGACACTTTTGTTTTAGGAGGTGTTACTGGGGTTGTGTCTGGTGGGTGGGGCATTACCAAGAATTTACAGGGGATTTCATGACCTTCTGACACCTCTACTTAATAAAATATCTAGAGCAGCACCAAAGTATTTTATATACATAGACTAATTTATAAACACAGAATGATGTTTAACACCTTAACGACAAAGGATGTACATGAACATCATGGGTGGATGTCCCTAAAGGACTCATGACGTACATGTACGTCATCAATTTCAGGGCTCACTGTGTGGATGCAGATTTTTTAAAAAATGATCCGTGTTCCTGAAGTGCCAGCCACTTGTGTGAGTGACGGTCCTTAAGGGGTTAAACAAACATTAATGTGAGTTTTATGGCTGTGGATCAATGTGATACACTTATATACACACCACACAGTCTGATCTCCTAAAAAGAGGGACAGGGTAAGGAAGAGGGACAGAGGGATTTGGGTCTCAAAGAGGGACACTTGGGAGGTATGCTCTGCTCACCACACAACTCCCTTCTTATTACAATATCTGCACCACTGCCCTCTTCCATCTCAACTCTTTCTTAGTTACTGCTCCTTACCTCTGGAATTCCATACCTTTCACCCTACATCTAGAACTGTCCCCCTTCATCCATAAAACTACCCTAAAATCCTATCTTTTGGAGCACAACCCTCAGACACATCCTGTTATCAAAATCAGCACAGTAATTCATAACATTTGACACCCTCACATCTGTCTGTTCATCTCCAACTACCCAATAAGACTGTAGGCTCTGTGACTCTTTCCTATTGTTTCAATAACCCTGATTATTGTATCTATTATAACACTTGTTTTGGTTACTGTATTCTCTTTGTAAGGAGCTGCATACTTTGTGGGGCACCACATAAATAAAATTATACATACATACTATAGGAGAGTACTAAGAACTCCCAGTTATTTAAATGAGAATTTAACTAACTGAAAGCTAGCGAGGTCTCTAATGAGTCTGCTCTAGGATGCATGAGGTTAAACAATCCTCGTAATCACCCCTCCATTTGCATCAGTGATATATTGTTAGTAAGCAAGATGGGGGCCTCCAAAAGGTCACTTGACCAATAAAACTCAATGCAGCAAAGTAAATAAGTATGATCAAAAAAGTCATTACATATTGTTGTAAAGGCTTTATTAACAATATTAGAATATGGTTGTAAAGGCATTATTAACAATATTAGAATATGGTTGTAAAGGCATTATTAACAATATTAGAATATAGGTGAAAATGTAAAATGTTACTGAACACTTGTTTTTATATATCTTAGTATAATTTTTTGTGTCCAGTTTTTGTACAAAAGGAGTTTAGACATTCAAGTTGATGCAATAAAGAAACTGAGCAATTGTTATGCCAACCAACTGTATCGCATAGTGAAACATTCCCATTAATTTAAATGGAGCTTTTAACCCTTTGAGTGCCAGAGGGGTACACAAGACTCTGGCACTCAAAGGGTTAACAGTCAATGTTAATGAGTTCTTAACGCACTGCCGCACAATGCATTAGAGAACTCTTCTGGATTCAAGGGGTTATTAACCCAATTTAAATTTTTGGTCATTTGGGGAATTTTTTTCTCCCCTTTGGTGCAGTTGGTATGCTCCAGAATTGATTCATGTCTTCTTAGTATACCAATTTGATTGTTTTATTTGAAAAAGCCTGCCCATTGACTCAACCACAGTATGCCCTGCCCTAATTACTTGTTTTGAGATAGTCAGCAATAACATGTGTCACCACACCCTTCTCTCACAGAGCAGTGAAACATTCTCTCTCCTAAAAACTGTTGTTCTTCAACTTTTGGAGACACACCTACAGCTTCATCACACAAGTTATTTTTACACTACCAGCTTGAACTAGAAGTGGAACAGTGAAACGTCCTTAAATTATTTGTTTTAAAGTGCAGTATAAGTATGATAATTAACCGATGTCCTTAGTTCCCATTGCTATGGATCTCTCACGCCTACCTCCTTCCTATCCTCAGTAGCAGAGAAGCTGCTGTCCATTCAAATCAAATCATTTCACATATGAACACTATCCCTGATCTGTTACAGGTCAATCTAATCCACTATCTAACACAAGTTCTCACAGTCATCACCCCAACTTCTCATTAAATAAAAGGAATGAACTGTTGGTCTTATTTAATACTTTAAGGGCCAGAGGGGGGTTCAAGGCATTCCTTTGCTGGTCCTAAAAGATTTAATGCAGTTTTTTCATGTGTTGCTGTAGGTGTGGCAGTGTCACCTGTGTGAAACTCACCCATATTTGGCTGACCAGACCTCACCTTTAACCGGGGACACATAGGAAATAGGCATATTTCAGGAGTGCACCAAAATCAAAGCAGCCCTGCAGTATGCATTTTTCATATGCACCCCCGGTTAAAGGTGAGGTCTGGTCACCCTACCATATATTCAGTTACTTCAAGAAGTCATGCTACACAGTTGCCTATGTGAAAGAACCCTTATGTCAGCATGCCTTATGGTAGGGTGACCAGACCTCACTTTTAACCGGGGGGACACATGAAAAATACATACTGCAGGGCTGCTTTGGTTTCAGTGCAGTCCTGAAATATGCCTATTTCCTATGTGTCCCCAGTTAAAGGTGAGGTCTGGTCAGCCTACCTTATGGGTCTGTTTTTATTATCACTGATATATATTTTGACAGCAGGTTAGAACCAAATGGCTCATTTAGTCTTCCCATGTTCCTATGTATAAAATAAAAATTGTAATCCTCCATTGGAGGCATCTCCAACAAATTGCGTTGTAATGCACTGGAGATGTCTTTAGCATGCAAGGGGTTAAAATGAATAGTTTATTTATTGCCCTAACACTTGACTTCCTTTATTTAATATATATAAACTGTGTTTAGGGAGATATTCATGGAAATAATTAAAGGAGCAGTAAACTTTTTTTATGAAAACATATATATTGTAGGGATTTTCCTATTGAGTAAAATAAGGGTACTCCCACTGCAGAGAGATTTATATTTCCAGAGTTATTACAGTTTAAACCCATGTTTTTTTTACATTAGCAGTGCCCTCTAGTGGTCAAATTCTAATTAGATTTCCTGTTAGATTCTAATGGAGAGGAAAGTCAGAAAAGTCAGAGACATACAGTTCTCCATAGAATGTGATAGAAACTGCCTGTCAGAACTATCAGGAAGTAAACACAGTAAACTGCTATAAATTTTGAATAAAACCTCTGACAGCGATGGGGGTGGCCTTGTTCTATTCAGCAGGAAATGCTCTGTAAAATATGTATTTTCATTAAAAAACGTTTACTGCTCCTTTAAGTCTTTCTGAAGGTTGACTGAACTGAATAATTCATTTTATGCATATGATGTGTTTTCTTTATGAATAATACTTTGTGGCCGCCTTCTTACTCACAGTATCAGCAGTACGCACATAAAAAACTTGTCATGTCAGTCCTAAGGGTAAAGTCCTCTAGAGACACACCTGTCTATAGCAGCTGCTGCTATTCACTGAATTAGTCTAATGCCCTAATGAGACCTGAGACTGAGCAGCATGAATATAACTTATAAAACATGTTAATATCCACCTTTCATTTACTAGGCATAATAATATAGTATGAACAGGTCAATATTATTTATAAATGAGTTAGTAATATCAGAAGAATGCTTGAAAAAAGTATGTCAGATTACAAGTATTGGGTATGATGATTTCTTAATAGTCTGTTGGAGAAGACTTAGTGAAACGTGCCAATTGCGCTTTAAAGAGTCTTCTCCAATAGAATATTAAAGAATCATCATAGATGTGAGATATGGGACCTCTCTTCATAGCAACATTTGATCTGTGAGGTGCCTGTATTACATCTATACACTGTAAGTGCATTTTCTATTGTAGGTTGGAGTCCATGTTTATACAATAATACAGTACGTATTTGTAGGCTGTCTTCCCCCATTTTGTCTTTGGTATAACTTCCAGTGACTGAGGAAATCATGATCTAAGCATGAAAATGATTACTCTGGATCTAATGAGTAAACAGTTGGTGACATATTTAGCCCACTTCATTATTTCATTCCGTTTTCCTGTCCAGGATGCCTGATTGTTGAGCAGCAGTATAGCAGCTGAATTATATGGCTTAAGACCATAGAACAAGTGAAAGGGTGCCAGCGCTGACCCAACTACTCACTATACAGAGACAGGACTAAATGCCTCTTCCTTGGGGACTCTGCAACAGTACACTCTCTACATTACCCAGGCAAATTAAAGCACACGAACAGAAAGAGCGCAAACCACTTCACAAATATCGGTTGGACAATCAATATTTGAAATGTATAAATACTCACACTTTCCAAATAAAGTAGCTGGTAAACGTCAAACCAGCTCAAGCAAACAGGGAAATGCAAACTGCCCCGATACAGTTATAACCAGGAAAATCCGGATCCGCAATCTCATATAAAAGAATTTATTAAAAGTTTTCCAGCCTCATAATAAGAAAGTTCTAGTAATTAATAAATTAATAGTAATTAGTAATTAATAAAAATATGACCCACTGCAAAAAATAATAATACTTTAATGCTGGATGTTATGTAGTAAAATGTAAGGTAACTTATTAGACTAGCTATGGATTACATATAAAAGTCAATATAAACTATAATTTTGCGCATTTTTGTCTTTAGTTCTATAACATAATTTACAAGTGTGTGGCCCTTGATTCATTGATATTTTCTCAGTCTGGCATTTCAGGAAAAACATTTGGACATCACTGGATTAAGTAGTAGCTTGGAAATGGAACCCCAATCTGAGTAAAAGTTATTCAATGGCTCTGGGCAGCAGAAATGTAGCAGCCTACGCTACATCTCCATTGTCAGTGTTCTGTACTCACCTTCCCCTGCTTTCCCATGGGAATCCAGTCACAAAGAGGGTATGGCTGATGGTAAAATGCTTGAGTTTTAGCTAAATATTATTGGCTGATGACCAGCTAGGTCTGTCATACACTGGTGGTTGGGATGGACATCACAACCTTTAATGTAGTTTGTGTGGAAGATTTATAGCCGGTGCTGCTTTGCAGTTCTACCCTGCTGTGTCCTTTGCTGGGGTGCTAGCTATGTGAGTTCAGTAAAATACAGATAGCTGGATTTTGGTGCACTCATTTGAGACATAGCCCAGCAGATTACTTTCAGCACAAGAAACTAAATAACCATTCACCATTGCTGTGTCGGTGTCACCCAAGTGAAAGGGGTCTAAATACCTTAGAGTGGACTGCAACTGTTGTCAAATGAACACCACAGAACTGCTGTGTTTCATTGAAGCCTTGAGCACGGGACTGATATTATGAGGGTGTACAATAATCCTGAGTGCAGGATACAATTAACATTTACTTGAATTGTGAAGTCCATAATCCTGTGACATTTAGCACCAGTGTCTACAAATCTGTTGTTGACGTATGAAAACTTGTGTAGCCAGCTATTTTCTAGATATGTAAAATTAATACATCTGAATTATATCTGAAGAACCCTGGAGCCCAGTCTTTTCTTTTTACAGATAAAACTGGACTTATCAGAGAAAAGTCGCTTGAGCAGTAAAGAAACTGAATGCTCATCTGCATACCTGGGAACTTTTGAAGCAGGGCTACCCGGAGGGTAACCCTGTCAGTGCTGACCTGGGAGGAAAAAGGGGCGGGGCTTAGTCATGGGGGCAGGGCAACCCCACCCCTGCAAAATAGACGGTAAGAGGGCGGGGACTGGGAGGAACCGGGCGGGATGGAGCACAATTGGGCAGAGTTTCTACTTAAACTCTGCCCACCCGGAGATTCACACACTGCCCCGGAGACCCGGTAATTCAGTTTGAAATCCTGAGTCTCTGGGGCAAAACCGGAGAGTTCCCAGGTATGCTCATCTGATTATGACAGTACCCAAAACCCACTCCTTACATCTAAGCTAAGCAGAGGATTAATATAATAACCCCTGTAGGTATAGATGTTATAGATAATTTACCAGATCTATGCGGACATTCAGACAAATTACCTCAGAGAAAGTTACAAGCCAGGAAAGTTGCCTGATAGCTTCAGATTAAAATGGTTTTAGAAGAAAGGCATCTGAGTTTACTTTGAAGTCCCTGATGTATAAGCTGACCCTGCTCTCCTTGCTGAGAATGTTTAATGAGAAATACAAATTTACAATACAGAGATTCCGGGCTGACATGAAGCTCTGTGATTATGTTTGTTCATATTATAATAAACTTAAATGGACATTTTACTATACAACTGTTAGGAAATATGTTCCGTTCTCTATATCTGTTTTATGCCCTGAGCACCTTCCAACCAAAATCATGGCGTTAGACAGAGTCTCAATTCCATTATAGCATTTTAACCCCTTGCATTTTAAATACATTTCTTACATTACACTTCTTTGTCAAAAATAACCTCCCCTGTTTCTTGTAGGCTGACTCTGTAAAAATATTGATGCTTTTCCCAAGTGGTGGCTCTTCCTATCTGCTGCATGGAAGCCTCTGTCTTTTCCGTCCATTATGCTGCCATAGCTCTGGTCAAGTAAGCCTTGGTCTTTGCTGGAAGTTGTATCATTTGAGATGAATAGCTTCTGAAATGGCTAATTTTAACTATCTGGCTATGGTAGGTTGTGAAACTTTCAACCCTTTGGGGCAGGGCTGTCCAAGTTCAGTCCTCAAGGGCCACCAACAGGCCAGGACATAAGGATTTCCCTGATTAAGCACAGGTGAGTTAATCAAAATGAATGAGCCAGTGATTAACTCACCTGTGCTTTATCAGGGAAATCCTTACATCCTGGCCTGTTGGTGGCCCTTGAAAACTTAACTTGGACAGGCCTGCTTCGGGAGATTCAAGGAAATTGATGAACAGACATGGATGTTTCCTGAAGGATCTTGTTCTGTCAAGATAACAGTTAAGGAATCTTTTTTTATATCTAGGCTGTACAACAAAATTAGTAGTAGGAGCCAGTATGTCAAACTAATTTTCTTGCATCCTACAAAAGGCTATATGTAACTTGGACAAGGGTATTGCTGTTGATGTAGCTAACTGGATTTTTCAAAAGCCTTTGGTGCTGTGCTTCCCATCAGGTTACTACATACACATTTAAAGGCTTCAGTTTGGTAGGTGATATCTGTTCACGGATAAAGAACTGGTTAAATGATATATTGCAGAGGTTTTGGTTTCATAAATGGGATAATTTCTAGTTGGTCTAAAGATGTACGTGATTGCCACAGGCTTCAGTTCTGGGACCAAAGGTTTTTTAATTTGTTTATTAATGATCTACAGGTGGGTATTGTCTCAAACTTTGCTGATGACACTAAGCTAGGTAAGGAAATACAGAGTAGGATATTTTCTATGAAGAAAGATTTGGATAAACTGAGTGAAAGGGGCAGAAAAGGGACAGATGAGGTTTAATATAGATAAATTTAAGGTAATGTATTTGGGCTGCAGCAGCAAACATGCTCCATATACACTAAATGGGGAATTACTTTGGGAAAACTCTTTACAGAAAGAGTACTGATACACAGAAAACTTCACACTCTACAAGAGCCAGTAAGGCACTATCCTATATAATAATTTGCTAATGTATGTTTGTCAGAAGCTGTCATGGGCAATACAGATGGCTTCACGCGCTGCAGTCATACGCAGTAGAGACTGCACACACCGCGGCTGATAATGGAGTGGGGCGCTCCGAATTCAGACCGTAGTCCTTTCTGAATTCAGAGCACCCTGCTCTGTTATCAGCTGCAGCGTGAGCAGTCTCTACTGCACATGACTGCACCGTGGCAGTTGCTGCCTGTCACTGTGTGTTCAACTAGTACTATATAAAACGGGATATAGATTTACTCGACTGGAATATAATTCTTCCTCTATATATATATATTCTTGGTAAGGTCTCATCTGGAATATGGAGTAGAGTTTTGGGCACCACTTCTTATCCCTTTGAGTGACTTAGAGGTATCCAAAGCATTGTAATACATTGGATACATCTCTGGCACTCAGAAGGTTAAAAAATACATTATTGAACTGGAAAACATGCAGAAACGTGAAACAAAACAGATAAAGTGACTGGAGAATCTGAATTATAAAGCGATATTATCCAAACTGGGTTTGTTTACATTAGAAGAGTCTAAGGGGTGATATGCTTACCATTTACAAATATATATACAAAGTCAATGAAAATAACTCTCTAAGGAACTATTTTCTAAAGAGCTGAGAAAAAACAGGCCATCCAGTAAGACTAGTGGAAAGGTACCTTTGAATAAAATAAAGGTATGGATTTTTTTACAGTAAGGGCAGTAAAGTTATGGAATGCTTTGCCCTGGGATGCTTCAGATACTGCAGGTACTTTCAAAGTTTTGTACCCTTCTGGCCAGACACATTTTTGACACTTCTGCTATCCATCTGTTTAGGCAGGATTTCCTCTGATAACTTTCTAGTTAAAAATGAAAAATTGTTTTTAAAAACCCTGAACACCCTGAGTACAAAAATACCAAATATGTATAATTTTACCTACATGCATGGCCTGCACTAAGCTCTAATTACCAGAAGATCAAGATTTTCAGCTTAATGAACTAAAATGCACATTCCATTAGTTCATGGTAAAATGACTCAGAACAGCCCAATAACTATATCAAATTAGATATTTACTGAAAGTAGATAACCCGTTGCATCAAATGAGGGGTCACTTGCCTTTCTACCCCTAGCCAGGTATGCACAAATGTTTCCAGACAGTGTCATTACAAGAAAAAACAATAGGCATTTTTTACATTTCCACCAATTCAAATGTGCTATAATTTTTGAAAACTATGGAATTTTTTACTGTAATCATTAGATTCTGCTCTTATAAGAAAAATGGCACCCCCCATGAGCTCTGATTAACCCTTTGAGTGCAAGACCTTTTCACACTCACATGGTTAAAAATAAGTGCATAGATTATAAATATAAAATAATAATAATAATTAAAATACATAAAATAAAAAGTTTGCCAAAGATGTGTCCAACAAATTGCTTTTTACTGCATTGGACACCTCTTTGGAACTTATCTCCCCAGCCCTCTAATACATTGTCTACTCCCCCTCACATACACTATCTAACCCCCCTGCCTTGTCCCACTACAGACCCCACATACACTGTCTGACCTACCCCCCAGCCTGTTTCCATTGCCCACTATTAGTCACAGACCCCTGCATATGCACTTTGACCCCCCACCCAAGCCATATTCTACTAGTAGTCATAGAATTACACATACGCTGCATGTTCCTGGCACCCACTATAATATGTCAACCAATACTAATGTGGTACAATTTTTAAAGACTGGTCTTAGGTACTAAATACTAGAAAATAATAATGGTGTGTTTTTGAATTAAATGTCTGAAGTGAAAAAAAAATGTGTGTTTTCCTGTAGCACCATTTTTGGAAAGAGTTGAGCACACTAGCTTAGGCGTAAAATCCAGGTGGCCCCTCACTTGATGCGGATGAATGTCTACTTTACAAATAATATGCCTTCTTGGCCTTTTTGTCACATCTTTTATAGTTATGGCCGTTTTGGTGCAGGCAGGTCATTTAACAAAAGAAAAGTGGCAGGAGTAGTTTTGTGCTTTTGGTACCCCCTACCTTATGTTAATCATAACAACGGGGTACCATTTTTCTTGGGCTGGTAAAAGTACTGAATAGAATAGGAAATTCAATAGATTCCAAAGATTTTAGTATTAGTAGTGGTGGAAATGTAAAACAAAAAAATTCATATAGCTCTAGAAAGCTAAACAACCCCTAATCTAATTTTAGTGCAGGCAGCCTATTAAAAAACAAAACAGATAGGTACGTATTCATTTGTGCTCCTGGTACTCAATACAGTATATCAAGCCATACCAATGTGATACCATTTTTCTCGGAGGAGCGGTAGCTAATGAACGCAGTAAGAAATTCCTTAGTTCTCAAAGATTTCAGTACATTTGGAGGGATGGAAATGTAAAATAATTCCTATTTTTCCTGTAGAGCCACCTTCTAGAAACATGTGCATACCAGGTTAGTGTTAGAAAGGCAAATTACTGATGTGGTGGGTTGTCTTCTTTCCAAAATGGTGTATTTTGTCTACCTTTTCCTCATTTATGAGCCTACCATTTTAGTACAGGAAAAAGGTTTGAAAAACTGTAAAAAGAGCTTGTAGTTTCGTTCTTCTGGTACCCACTACAGTAAGTCAAATCATATTACTAGTTTGGCATTTTTATCATAGAGCAGAAACTAATGATTACATCGTTTCAAAAAATGTCAGTACATTTTAAGTGGTGTAAATGTTAAACAATGCCATTGTTTTCCTTTAGCTCCACCTTCTAGAAATATTTGTGCATACCAGGTTAGGGGTAAAAGTGTATTCTTTTTGATGCAATGGGATATTTACTTTACAGAAATATATGTTTTTATATCGTTATTGAGCTGTTATAGGGTAGTTTTACCACGTAAACACTGGAATGTGCATTTTAGTTCATAATGTTGAAAATATAATTTTGAGCACCTGTTAATTAGGGGTCTGAGTAGGCCATGCATGTAGGTAAAACTATACATTTGGTATTTTTGAACTCATGCGGTTCAGGGCTTTTAAAAATAATTGACATTTTTACTACCAAAATAAATGTTTGACATATATAATTTAGATATTGGCAAGATACTTTTTTTTTACATTTTTTTGTATTTATGACATCACAGCTTGCAACACAGTACAAAATTTTGTTTTTGTGAGGTGCCATGAAAACGCTGAATTCAGTCTGGGAAAAAAAGTTATATATAGTTTTCCATAAGTAGAAAATTAGCAGCGGAAAGCATACCTAAACAGATGGATAGAAAAAATTCTGAAAATTTGTCTAGCAGGCAGGGTACAAAAATTCCAAATATCTGGCATTGAAGTGGTTAATACTAAACTTTCAACCATATGCATTTGCTAGTGGAATATAGAAAAAATCCACCCAGGACAGCTGATTGTCATTCAGTGAGTTGGGATTTCAATAAAAAAGTTTTGCATTCTGGGTAAAATTATTTGGTCATTTTAGGAGATGTCCACAAACCAATGGCATCTTTTGAAAGTGCAGGGTTTGTCATATGACTGTAAACTGCTACTGAGAGGGATAGTAATGTTTCACAAAAACAGCAGCTCCAATTAATCTTCGTAGTATTTTGGCCATGGAGAGCGTTATTTGAATTCTGTCGGAGTTGTAGTTCAAGAGTAATTGAATGATAAAGTATCCCCCTCTCGCCCATTTTACACTCTCCATGGCCCAAATACTATGAAGATTAATTGGAGCTTCTGTTTTTATGAAGCATTAGTAACCTTGAAGGGTGAAAACTTGCTTAGCAACAAAGCTGACATACTAAGAAAGAGGCACAATTCTGTGGAAAACCAACTGCACCACAGGGGACAAATCCAATTTCACTAACTTCCCATTGATTTAAATGGGGTTTTTAATCCCTTGAATTCTAGGGAGCTCTCCAGTGCATTGCTTATGGCCTTTCTAGAACTCAGGGGGTTAATTATCCATTTGAATCACTGGAAAATGTTTATTAGTCCCCTATGGTGCAGTTGGTTTGCTCCAGAATTGCTTATCCTTCCTAGGTTTTCATGAACATAGCCACAAATATATGTTCTTTATTCTGGGTTGAATAATTTGTCTAGAAACTCACAAATTCAATCAATGTTTTCTCCTTTGTAAAACGAGGAACAAGCTGTGACATTCCATATGAATTTCAAGAATTTAGCATGTCCCTTCCCCCCTTAGTCTAAGCCTAGCTGGCTCTGATTAGTGCCTCACCAATTATCTCTGCTTATTTCAATTGAACAGATTACAAAAAGCAACAGCCAATCAATCAAGCAATTGTGTATTAAATCTATAAAAAGTAAAGTAAACACGTGGAGTTTAGTATTTTAGTAATAAACAACTTTTTTTGCTGTGGAGGAACCCACTCTAGTATCCATTATGTTAACATAGTTTCAAAATTAAATGCATTTACAAACTAAGTGGTTCCAAAAAATGAAGATCAGAAGATTATATTATTAGGCTAAAATCAGGCGACAGTTACCAGGTGATCATATCGGATGTATATATTATTATTTTTTTATTTTTAACTAGTTGAAGAGCCCGTTACACAGGCCACAATGCCACTGCCAACTGGTCGCGGGGCAGTCATGTACAGTAGAGACTGCCCGCGCTGCGGCAGATACAGAGCTGGACGCTCCTTCGGCTCTGTATCAGCCGAGGCGCGGGCAGTCTCTACTGCGCATGACTGCAGCACGTGCAGCAGTGTCTGAGCGCATGGCACGGCGTTACACACGTTTTAGCGAATTATTATATAGGATAGGGGTGCTAGGATATTGTGCTTATACTAGTGATATCTAACAGGAAACACAATTAGACTGCTTGACATTTATGGATGTGCTGAAATTATAATTTTCTCCTTTTTGGAACTGGGAAATATAAGCCCATATTTATGAAAGCATACTGGAGTTATTCTAGAGTAAACCAACTTCACCATAGGGGACAAATAAAAATTCCTGTTCAATTAAGTTTAGCTTTTTAACCCCTTCAGTGCTAGAGACAAATAAAATGCACTGCACAGCAATGCATGGGAGACCTCTCTAGCAAAGGGTTAAAAACAAAAGGAAAAACCAGAGAGGCACTGATAGGGTTAATAAGTAGCTAGATCCTCACAATCCTTTCATCAGGGTCTCTCAGTCAAAATGATCGGACCATAGCAATGAATGGAAGGAACCAATCAATAATTATCTAATGAATGAATCAAAAGAGCAGACAATACGAAGCGGCGGAAGGGTCATATGATAATTGCCAAAAAAGAATAAGCAATTATCCTAAACGCATTGGAAAATTAAAATGAAACAATGAATAAATCTATTTAAAAAAGCTGACATTGCGGAGGCCGGTTCATTATGACTGAGAGACCCTGATGAAAGGATCATGAGGATCCATTATTATTATTATTACTATTATTCTTTATTTATATAGCGCCAACTAATTCCGCAGCTCTGTATAATTGGGAATAGACATACAGAGGTATTAAATAATACAATCAGATGTGGAGAACAGAAGAATCAGAGGGCCCTGCCTGTGAAATCTTACAGTCTAGAGGAAGGTAGGTTTGACACAGAGGGAGTAAGTGCTATTGGCTGCAAGTGCCTCCTGCCACATGAACTGCCAGTGGGAGTGAGAAGTGCTTTTGAGTGCAGTGATCCAGGCAAGGGGTGAATCTTGGTGATAATGTTTATGGTAGGCTGACCATATCTCACCTTTAACCGGTGACACATAGGAAATAGGCATATTTCAGTACTTTACTGAAATGAAAGCAGTCCTGCAGTATGCATTTTTCCTAAGCGTCCCCGGTTAAAGGTGAGGCCTGGTCACAGTGGTGTCCGTAGACATTTTTCCAGGGGGGGGCAAAGCCATAATATGACCCCCAGGCCAGCCCATTTTGCCCCTTTATTTATATGGAGGAGGGTAATTGTAGGGGGGGGCAAGTGCCCCTCTTGCCCCCCACTCCGGACGCCCATGCCTGGTCACCCTAGTTTATGGAGGCAGTTGATAGGCTTCCCTGAAGAGGTGAGTGTTCAGGGAGCGTCTGAAGATTTGAAGGCTGAGGACGAGTCTGATTGGGCAGGGGAGGGAGTTCTATAGTTGAGGTGCAGCATGGGAGAAGTCCTGTAGGCAGGAGTGGGAGGATGTGATAAGAGCTGTGGAGAGCAGAAGGTCATGTGCAGAGCGAAGATGGCAAGAGGTAGTGTATTTGGAAATGAGAGATGAAATATAGGGGGGTGCGGTATTAGTGAGAGCTCTATAAGTTAGCACCAGATTTTTGAATGTAATTCTGTATGCTAATAGGAGCCAGTGTAGGGACTGACAGAGGGGTTTGGTGTCCGAGAAGCGATGAGTGAGGTAGAATAGTCTTGCAGCAGAGTTCATTATTGACTGTAGTGCAGTTAGTCGGGTGAGAGGAAGACCAATTAGTAAAGCGTTACAGTAGTCAAGACGAGACATGAGGAGTGTTTGGATTAGAATGTTGGTAGTGTCTTGCGTGAGAAAGGGTCAGATTCTAGAGATGTTGTAGAGGTGGAGGAGTCATGAGTTGGAGATTGCCCTATCCTTCATTCCTCACATCCAGTCAGAGTCAAATGTGACCCCCAGGCAGCATGCAGTAGGGGTTGGTGTGATAGTAGTGTTGTTAATGGTGAGGGTAATATCTGGGGTAAGGCTAGTTGTAGATGGAGGGAAGATAATTAGTTCAGTTTTGCCAAGGTTAAGTTTGAGTTGACGGGAGGACATCCAGGAAGACACAGCAGACAGACAGTCAGATACTCGGGACAGGAGAGAAGGGGAGAGGTCAGGGGAGGAAAGATATATTTGAGTGTCATCAGCATAGAGATGATAGTGAAACCCAAAGGAGTTTATTGGTTTTCCAACGGACACAGTGTAGACTGAGAAGAGCAAGGGTCCCAGTACGGATCCTTGAGGCACTCCGACAAACATTGGGAGGGGTGGGGAAGTGGAGCCAGAGGAGCGGTTGTAGAGAAAAGATGAAAACCAGGAGAGTGCAGTGTCACAGAGACCTAGGGAGTGGAGGGCTTGGAGTAGAAGTGGGTGATCTACTGAGTACGTATACAGGGTCCGGTTAAATACTAATCATGAGTACAGATTCTTTTTAATAAGTGGATATTTGTTGCACTTTACAAAGAGCCCCCATAGTTTTTCCTTCTCTTTCCAAAGGGTGAAACAGCTCTATTCAAGTGCATGGAAATTTAGGAATTTGTACTCAAGAATACCTCCAGTTTCCTTTTATAAATATGGGCCATAGTCCCTTTTCCTCTGAATTTCAAGAGGGAGAAAATAGTAGCAAAAGGTAACTCTGGAAGGTGTTGCCACTCATTCTTCATTCCCTTTCCCAGTTGCTATGATCTGGTACTGCTTCTCCAAAGTTCACGTGATGAAGTCACAGCAGACTCGCACATTTCTTCCTGCTTCAGAAAACTCTGCACATCCCTAGTGGTAATCACAGGACCATGCATGATTTTGAGCCAGAATTTAACAGGACCCCTGGTATTTCCTCAGGGAGTAGGCTTTAAAGGGATAGTAATACTTCGTTTTAACTTTATTTTATTTTGTAGGCATTAAAAAAACATGAAGAACGATATAAGTCTTATGTCTCAAACCTTTATGGTTTAAGAGATATTCACAAGCAAAGTTTCCCCTCTCCGCCCCTTTTTCCTAGTGTAAGACATCTCTTCTCAGATGTGAATCTAGTTGTAAGACTAGACAGATAACAGAAGGGGACAATCTTCTTTGTATGAAAACAATGAAAGCCCTTCCCCCCTTGACAAGTTTTTCAGCTTTTTCCCTTATCTTAATTGAAGATTGTCCCTCTCTGCAGTCTACCTGGGCACTTTCCTTCTGATCTGGCTGTACAGGGGGGGGGATACTTTGCTTGTGAATATCTCTTAAACCATAAAGGTTTGAAAGATAAGACTTATATCATTCTTCATGTTTTTTTAATGCCTATAAAATAAAATAAAGATAAAACGAAGTATTACTATCCCTTTAATAACCACTGAACTACTATTATCTCAATTCCAAGGATCTGATACATATATTCAATTCATTCTTTCAATAAATATAAAGGAAGTTATATGTACTGTTAACGAGGTGGTTAGTTTTCATGTCTTGTTATGAATGAATATACCAATTTCAGAGCTGAAAAGCACCAGGCCTTACAGAAACACTCAAACTTAAAAAAAAAAAAAATGGATTTATATACAGAAGTATATTGTACTCCAAAGTATCTAATGAATCTCTATCTGGTAAATTGTAACTGGGACCTAAAACTTAGAACCTGCAAACTTTGCTCCTCGACGCCATCACTGACAGACAATTCCAGACATTCAAACAGCAGTCTGTAATTTCTGTTTACTGGTTTTTGTTTGCATTTGATTTGGACTTAGGCCCCCTGCTAGATGTTTTGGTTTCAAATAAGAAAACAACTAGGGTCCCTTATGATGTATCCATGTCTATATATGCTTATTATTTGTTGTAAGGTGGTGTGGACTTCAGTAGATATCACTATATATATAGAAATTTGTAGATATAGTACAAAATTAGATACACTTGACTGCTGAATGAAAGACGGCTACCTAGGTAAGTATGTGTTAAATTAAGAGTGACTTATTTCTAGGGTGTACATGCCTTTTAAATCTAGGTGCAAGAAAGGCAACATGTGGCTCTCTAGCACCAGTTAAACTCCAATTCAACCAGTGCTTGGCAAAGGACAATGGGACTTCAGATCCAACAATTGCTAGACAACCACGGGCTGTCTTCCATTTTCTAATCTCACCTGACAAGTTTCTTTATCATGGGAAACGTAGGCATCAATGTTTAATATGCCCTTTTTACTGTTCAATTCCCTTCAGGCAACAGAAGACAATAGTGCAGTGAGGGAGCCTAACCTATTCAAGGAAAAACTGGTTTCTCCTGTATCAGCAAATATGTTTTAGTGTTATTATTCAGTGAGGATTTTAAATCTACAGTAACTTTTAAAGTCATTACAACATGTTATGTATAAAACAAAGCAAACGAAGAAGATCCTAGAACCAAGCACGGCAAGGCCAGAACTGGGAGATCACAATAACATGAGCCTGCTCTATCCCGCAACACACTGGGAATCGGAGGGAATAGAGGAAACACATATGCCAAGGGAAACTGCCATGGAATGACCATCAAATCCACAGCAAGAGCTAAAGGGTCCCAAGAGCAAAACAAAGGAGCCTTGCAGTTCAACTGAGCTGTCAGATCCACAGTCAGGAAACCCCAGAGACAGACCATGGAGTCAAACCGCATCAGGTTAATTTCTCAATTTCTGGGATCCAGATATTGACAGCTGAGAAAGTCTACCAAGACACTGCCTACCCCTGGAATAAGAAAAGTACAGAGAGCTTCTGACCACGAGGCTATGCTCTTGGTCCATCCTAGGTGGTTGACATAGGCCACCACTGTTACAGTGTCAGTCCAAATACACACTGGTAGCTTGAAGGGGCTGAGTTCAATGCAGCAGAGGGAAAATTAATCGCAAGGAGCTTGAACACTTTGATGGACTTAAAATTCTCTGGCTAAATGTCTAGAGCCATCTGAGATCCTAAGAGGCTTTCCAATCCATTAGGCTGGCATCCGTTGTGACTATGTTCCATTTTATAATGGATGTCCATCTCAGAGACAGATGGGACACCTGATGCTACCAACAAATATTTGACTTTGGTTGAAGAGAGAAGTGACATGGAAAATATGGCACTGCTGTTTGGACCAGTTGCTAAGAATCTCCCATCTGAAGTTCCAGAGCATGCAACTGGGCAACAGAGACAGCTTCCAAGGTAAAGACCAAATACCCCAGTACCTTCATGTACTCCCACATAATCGTTGACGGGTAAAGCAAAACCGGTGACATCTGCATAGACAATGGTTGAATCCTGTCCTCTGGCAGAAAGACCCATTCCTGAAGAGCACTGGGTTGCATGTCGAAAAGATGGACCTGTGATGTAAAGGATTGCTTGAAATACCCAAATGTGTTGTTCAAGGATGGACATACAAGTCTGCCAAAGAGCCTTGGACTAAAGATCGTCCAGGCACGGAGTAAGAGAAATCCCTAGAGAATGAATGTGAAGCCAAGGCTGCCAAAAATGTGGTAAAAAACAAAAAAAAAAAAAAACACAACTCTGAGCAGACATCAGGAAGGGAGGTGAATTGAAAAAGACAGTGTTGAAAAGCAAATCAAAGGAAGCAGTGATGATCTGCATGGATGTAAATATGCAGATAGGAGTCCTTTATGTCTAAGGAAGCTAAACAAGAGACCCCATCTTTAACCTGGGAGAATGAATAAAATGGTTGAAATGCTTCAAATCCAAAATAGGATGACAGGCTCTGCCCTTATAGGGAACCAGGGAAAGACTGGAATAGCATCCAATTAATCTTTCCTGTGGAAGAAGCATGACCACCAGGGAAGGAATAGAATACAGAAATAAACAGCTCCACAGGATCACAAGGGACTCTAGACATAAGGAAGAGATGTGGAAGACGGGATTTGAAAGCTACGTGATACCCTTTTAAGATCACCTGTAACATCCACTGGTCCACATATTGTGAAAAAGATGCCGACTACCTCAGACCCCCTAAGGTGGGCCAAACGGTCTAAGGTGGACCAGACCCCTGCCTGTCCAGGCCTGACTGGGTGTCTGAGAAGGGTGAGCATGGGCTGAAGCAGATTCCCTGGCTGTATACCTTTCACCACAGCAGAAATGATTAATTCAACCACAACAGCTCAGGGGTATAAAAACATCAATCACTTTATTGTAGGAAAATCCAATAAAGGTACCCTGTGCAATATAAACCCGTGGTTCAAGCTAATTGAGAAACTTCACAATCAGGCACCAGTAAAGTGTAACAAAGCCATTGGCACCGATCAATTCTTTTCACGCTTATCGTGCTTACTCATGATTAAAGACTTTGAATTAACCATTTTGTTGCTGGTCATTCATGATTTCTGCTGATGTGATATAGGACCTTAAAGGGATAGTAATGGTTAATTTTAAGTTGATTTAATATTGTAGACATTAAAAAAAGATTAACAATGATGTAAGTCTTATCTCTCAAATCTTTACGGTTTGAGAGATATAACTTGCTAAAGTTACCTTTTCCTGGCTGTTTTACTCAAGTCTGCCATCTAGCTGACAGCTGCAGATTCCAGTCATTTGATCAAACAGAGTCTCTTCAGCAGAGCTGAAATCACACTATTTAGAAATAAATACTTCATTGGAACGGGCCACAAAGTGTGCTTGCAAGCCAGGCACACTTTGTAGACCATTCCAAATTAAGTATTTATCTTTAGATATCGTTATATATGGGCGCTGCTGAAGAGCCATATCTGGTCAATTGACCAGAATCTGCTTCTGACAGCCTTACAGCTAGTCAAGCATAAAGGGGAGGGACCAGAGAACTTTATTTTCCTATATCTCTCAGACCATAATGCTTTGACAGATACGAATAAGTGCAAGTACTCTCTTTTAATTTTATCTACCATATAGTTAATACTTTTTTTCTGACATTACTATCCCTTTAAAGAGAAGTTTCCTTAATGGGCACATATGGTTTCTACTTGGTCCAAGCAAGTTTTATTTAATTACCAAAAGAATATACTTCTATTGTGCATTACTGAATGAGGAATGTACATTTTGAGGTTCACATTGGAGTCAGAAGAGCTGCCGACTGTCTGTGTTAAATGTATACCTTCACCAGGCATCTTCTGGGAAAAGAAGGGTAATGAGGCAACTAGGCACTCATTTTCCCAGCATTATGACTAAGAACTGCCCCATGTCTGGGTCAAACAACTGCTTGCCCACAAACATAAGAGAGACCTGGAACTGCTTGGAAGAATGGTAAGCTGATTTTTTAGCCAAAGGATACAATGTGCACCAACAGAAAATGCCAAGTCATTCCTAGTGATCCTAGCAGAGTATTAAGGCTGCTTCAGAAAGCTATGCATTAGCCTCAAGGATCTCAAGCAGCAAGAACATCCTCTCAAGACGTCTGCATATATGAATAGGTTTCTAAATAGTCTGTGTAAATAAAATGCTTTGGTCTTGCTCTAAGTAAATTATTTAGTGGGGTAGCAATAGGTCATCAAGTGGTTTTGCAGATTCCCTTGTGCAGAGAGGATTTGCCTGACATTTCGGAGCTGGACTATCTGCAATGGCACATGGGAGTGAAAAACATGACTTGTAGGGGGCCACAATGCCTAAGGACAAGACACTTTGTCTTGTTCATTCTCGATGGGTGCTCGTCACAATATTAGGTTCTTAGTCTCCTTAAGTGGAAGGGGATCCAAGGCATGGGCCCTTGCTCTCCCTGTGCCTAGAGGGAATCAGCTGCACCACACTGGCGAGACCCACATAGGCAGAAATGTACGTCTGTGGTTTTGCTGATTCTCTTGTGCAGAGAGGATTTGCCTGATATTTCGGAGGTGGACTGTCTGAGGGTTGGACCAGTCTGATGTGAAAATGGAAATTTCCTCTTTGCAATGGCACATGGGAGTGAAAAATGTGACTTGTAAACCCAATGAGGGGCCACTTGTTCGTTCTCGATGGGTACACATCACAATATTTGTTTCTATGTCAAGTGACCTATGCCATGTCTTTCCCCCAGCACCATGAATTTCAATAAAATTACCATCATCTTTTGGTTATATTTACATTACTGAAGCTGTGTTTTCTGCTTCTTTCTTCCTCACTGTTACAGTGAGGAAAAGCGAGGCAGAGAACAGCAACAGTGGCAATGTATAGAATACATTGATTACCTTTGTCATTGACTCAACCTGCACATGCAATCGCTGTAGCAGCAATCACATGCACTGGCTCAACGGGGTGCTGGAGCAGTCAGTATCAGATTCCCTGCATGATCATTTAAAACATTTAGGGGTTACATTTTCTGTATTTTGAGGTTTTGGCTCCTTCTCCATGGTATATCCCTTCAACAGTTAATACCTGTAATTAGGGAAGGTATAAATACCTTCCTTATATCCCTCACAAGGGTTTTGTTCACAGTAGATATAGGGTGGTATCATTGAGTTTGAATTGAATTATACTAAATACATGTTCACTTTGATGTAAGGCATATAGGAGCTTGCCTAAAACTGGGGTGCCTTGACGGGGCAGGCAAGGTTATCATAGTTTTGGTCAGAAACCTGTAGCTAAACCTCACTGTTCATTATCTATACACGTCTCAAGTTATTTATTTGTAAAAGGGCAATTTTTTTATACTTTCCATATATAGCCAAGATATAGTTTTTGCTGCTCTCCTGACAACACGCATATGTAACTGTTTGGACACTACTGATAAATGCTATTTTGAGCCAGAACCTGTATATTTTCTGTATGTATTTTGGGAGGTTTGAGCTCCTCCCTCTTGGTTGGTAGTTCCCTGCAACGGGTCATAGCTTTAAATAGGGAAGGTATAACTTCCTTATTTCCCTCACAAGGGTCTTGTTCACGGTAGAGATAATGGGGTATCCCTTTGAAAAATCGGATAACCTACTGTTGGAGTATAGCCCATTGCTGTAGTGCAACATGAGAGAAGGGATAAAGAGAAGAAAAATGTTTGGGAATAAAAAGTTTATCAGAAGCATTTCACTCCTTCAAAACCACCTGTTCTATGAAATAATGAGGTGAAGGACAGATTTCCCTACCACACATGGGTGAGGCACAATTCTCAAACCTTTAGTGTCTCCAAAACCGCCCTGATAAGACACTCTACAAGGGACCCATGGTCCTCCTCAGATGAATCCCAGGAGTAAGGGACAAAACCTCAGCAGAGTCCTCCTTCACAGAAGGATCCCTCTCTAACATGGGAGACCCTCTTCCACCCAATGACTAAAAATTATAAAAGGGAAGGGGATGGCCCTCGCTCCAGGAGGGAAAGGCCCCGTATTATATATATATATATATATATATATATATATATATATATATATATATATATATATATATATAAAAAATGTGGACATTATAACCCTTTAAAGGTGAAATCTCTGAAGCCTTGGTGGGATTAGACTTGTCTATGGTTCCCTTGCACTCAGACATAGCTGGGAGACCCTCAAATAAGGAATTCAGAACAAAAACATAAATACTTACCTGCCTGAACAAGATCAATACAAAATGCAAGGTGGGATGCTCCAGCCTCATGAGTCACACACAGCAGGAGAAATGGAAGTGAAGAGGCAACATGCCTCCCCTCCCTCTACCCTGAAGCTCAGAAAGAAAGTTTGGGCCTCATGGGAAAAATGGTTTTCCTACCAAAACGCTAAATGTTGTGATGGCTCTTCAACCATTGCTGTTACGCTCCCTGGTGATGTTCCCCTACATGATAGTAAAAGGGCAGAGGTATAAGCATGTGTGGTTAGCAAGGCTGGGAGGGGTAGCGTGAGTGAGTCTATGGTTACAATGAGACAAGGCTACATACTCAGTATATGTGGTTCTATTGCTACTGTAGATCAAGGCTTAGAGGTCAGTATGTGTGGGTTTATGGATACTGTGTGAAAAGACTGGGCAGTTAGTATATGTGGTTCTATAACTATCATGGGAGAAAGTTAGTGGTGGGGGGGGATTGATTGTGTGAGTATACTTACCATGGGACAAGACTGGGGAGGGGGGGCTGTTTTATGTGTGGTTCTACTGTTACCGGGAAGGAGGTAGTATGTGGGGTTTTATGGTTACCTTGGACAAGGCTGGGGGGATACTGTGTATGGTTCTGTGGCTACATGGGACACACATCAGTGGTGGGTAACATGAAGCCCTCCAGCTAGTGCAAGATAACTTCTGTCATTCCCCACTATCCTTTGGCTGGTAGTGACCGATAGGAACTGTAGTTTGGCAGCAGCTGGAGGGCTTTGCGACGCCCTCCATGGTGGCTACCAGATAGCAGGAAAAAACTGGGTGGGGAGTATATGTGGTTCTATGGCTACCATGGGACAGGTGGGAGGGATTCAGTTTGTGGGACAAGGCTGGGGATAAGAATGCAGTTGAGAAAAGCACAAAAACTGAACATTTAATGGGAATTACTCACAAGGTTTGCCCATCCCTAGTCTCCAATACATTGTGAGGCAATGCATTGGAGACCTCTAGCATTCATCAAGTTAAAAGCCCCATTTTTATTTCTGAAGTTGACAGATCAAGATCAAAGAGCAGACAAACTCCATGGTTATTTTATTTATTTTTTTATTTATTTATTTACCAGTTTAATACAAAGATGTCAGGATAGGACACAACAAAAAAGCAAACACACTGAGAAATTTTTTTCTGCATCAAAGTAGGTTAATATATAGAATTTGCAAGAACCATTACAATCACAGTGGAACACCTTTGGTTGGATTTTAATAAAAAAATTCTGTCTGACTTCAGTGCAAGCTAGTGTGTCATTGGTTAGTCCAATGACCTTGTTTTGTAGTTACTTCATGTTCTTCCAGATTTGTGTGTGTGTGTGTGTGTGTGTGTGGTAAAAAGATGTTATTTGGGGGTACAAAAAAAAACCAGGATATTTGTGTGTGTGTGTGTGTGTGTGAGAGATATGGGAGAGTGAAACTGCCATGTTTAATTCCTGTATTAGAGAAAAGACTGCGAATTGCAGGGGAAGCCACTGAGAGCTGCACGGAGCCCCCAGGGTCTCATTCTACACCACGAAATAACTGCATTGACAGCACCACAAAGTTATTCTCAGGTGGTAATATCATATAGCTTGTAGTTAGAACTGAATTTGGCTTTATGAGTACTATGTGTACACACAGCAAGGAAACACGTATATTGCTAGTATTTGAAAGCATTTAGTAAACCGTTTAAATGGAAACTTTACCCTAGGAATAAGTGGTTTTCATTCTGGTTAACAGAATGCTTTACCTAGGCAAGGGTCTCTTACATAGCAGTTTATAGCTATATAGTTTATTTTTGAGCGTACATAATGAAACTTACACCTCAGAAGTTGACCAATGGCGCTATGCAGGAAACGTGCGCAGTCGCTATTTCCCATGTGAAAACCACTAGGGAATAGGTTTGCGCACGATTTTGTTGAATTGCGCATGAAAATTCAAGATTAGCGAACGGCTGTGCATATTTTTTGTGGGCGTGGCCAGATTTAACAAATCTGTGCGAGTGGAATAGCGAATGCTCCTAATGCAGGAACTGCTATTGCGAATGAATGTATACGTCTGTGTACTGTTGTCGTAAAATGTAATTTTTTTATGCGCAATTCAAGAAGTGTTCGGTATATAGCTTCCTGGATTAGAACATGCACAAAATCTATCTGTGCACAAAAATTCCTTTATCCAGTGCAAAAGTTTCTTGCATTGCAAGTGTGTTTTTATAAGCCGATACATACCTGGGTAAGTCAAGGTATTAAACAAGTTTGATCCACTTATTTCTGAGACATATTTGACCTTTAAGGAATCAAACATTTTAGCTCCACAATTCCTTAATTTCCACAGATATTAACTGTAACTGAAGGGCATGTAAACAACAGTGCACTAGCAAACTAACAAAAAGGCATAACTTCCTATTGGGTCCCACTCTTTCCCAACTGTTTGTCTCTTTCCACAGCACAGACACTGGCAAGGATTTGAGAGAACAAAGATGCTCCAGTGATAAACGGACATAAAAACACAGTGATCTTTACATACAAAGTTAAGGAGTTGTTTTTATTTTTATTAGAGAAATTACAGAGTCAGACAGATTAGAGGTCCTCTATGGCGGAGTAAGGCAGCTCTGGAGAATGCACATTCCCAGCTCCAATCTTGTGTAAAACAAAACCCTGTATCAAGTAACAATACAGACTACAGCTTAATCTCATTGTTCTAGACCAGTGATAGGCAGACATATTCCCTAGAATAGTCACATAGATGTCCCATGAGTCCTTCAAAAAAACCACACATTATAATTCACCTTGTTTCACCAACAAGCAGCAAATGGACTGAAGCAGTCAGTGGGGATTAACAAATCAGATTAAGCACTTGGATGCTGGAGAAGTCTAAAACCAGTGCAAACATGGAGATGTCACTGAGGCAAGAAGACAGAATGATGGCTGTTGGGGATAAATGAAGCCATATTTGCTGATGGAAAGGAGCCTTAATCATAAAGTTAAAAGAGGTGCAATTCTAGAGCAATCCAACTACACTATAGGGGAGGTTGGAATATGAAGATTCACACTGATTTACAACCATTTAAACAATTATAACAATTTAAATGTCAGGGAGGTTCCCAATGCACTGAAGATCTTTATAGCTTTCAAGGAGTTATTAAACCCATTTTAACTAATAGGAACTTGTGCAATTTCCCTCCCTTTTGGTGCAGTTGGTTTTGTTCCAGAATAGAACCTCAAATTAATGAATAAAGCCCTCAGGCCTTTCATGAAGTTGAAAAGGTGCAATTCCAGAGCAAACCAACTGCACCATAGGAGGAAATTAAAAACATGATTTAAATGGAGCTTTTAACCAGTTGAATGACAGAGATTTCAAACACATTGCATACAAATCTGCTGGAGACCTCCCCAGCATTTAAAATGTTAAAGGCCACACTTAAATCAATGAGAATTTATGAACATTTCATTTCAATCCTGTGGTGCAGTTGGTTTGCTAAAAAAAAAAAAAAAAAAAAAAAGTAACCTCTTTAGCTTCCAGCATAAGGCCATTATTTAAAGCAGAACTACCACCCAATAAAAATATTGCCCCACATAATTGCTCATCTGGCGACTAGGAGCTCCATAGCGCTAGTCTCCAGAATTATTACCAGATTAGAGAGAAATCTATATTCTTCCCGGACTGACAGCAGGACGGAGCGCGGACATCTTGCCATAGTGACTTCTGCGCGCCTGCGCTGTCAGTCCCAGCCGGGTGTAGGAGGCGTTGCTAGGAGCCGGCTGGCTACAAAAGGGACTGACAGCGCAGGTGCGCAGACGTCACTATGGCAAAATGTCCACGCTCCGTCCTGCTCTCAGTCCGGCAAGAATAGCGATTTCTCTTTAATCTGGTAATAATTCTGGCGACTAGCGCTACTAAGCAGCTAGTCGCCAGATGGGATATTATGCAGGGCAATATTTTTATTGGGTGGTAGTTTCGCTTTAACTCTTTGATTGCCAAAGAGGTATCCAAGTTACAACACATCCCCTCTGGCACACAAAGGGTTAATGTTGCCACCAGAGAACAGACACGGAGCAGAAAGTGACTAAAAGGACTACAATATCTGGTATGGGTGCCCACCACTGGCCTAGACAGACAACTATTTTAAAGTTTTTAACCATTTTACTATAACCCTTTGTATGCCAGATGGGTACGGAAAGCACTGCAATGCGTTCCGTACCCCTCTGGCACTCAAAGGGTTAAAGGATCAGTAAACGTTTGTTATAGAGAGAAAAAACAAACAAAACAAAAAAAAACATTTTGTAGGGCTTTTCCTACTGAGTAAAAACAAGGGTAGCCCCACTGCTAAGAGATGCATATTTTCATAGGTTTTTACAGTTTAAACACTTGTTTTTTTCTATTAACATTTCCCTCTGTTGCTTAGATTCCAATAAGTTTATTCTGTTTCATTCTATAGGAGAGGTGAGTCACAGACAAACAGTTGTCCACAGAATGTTATAGAAACTGCTGAGTCACGCGGTCATAACTTTCAGGAAGTAATCACACTGTAATTCACTTCCTGTTAATTTGAATTGCTATCACATAAAACAACTGACAGTGGTGATAATACCCTTGTTTACCCAGCAGGAAAAGCTCTAACACAGAGGGTTTCATAAAAAAAAAAAAAGTTTACTGCTCCATTAACTATACAGTAAATTTTATAAACTTCCCAACATCATTAACAATATATTTTACAAACGAAAAAGTGTAAAAAAAAAAAAAAAAAAAAAAAAAAAAAATTGCAATATCATCTTTATGACTACTATTAATAATGTGGTTTAGAAGATCAAATTAGTTGTAATTTTCTTTCGCTTAATACCAATCTAAATAATACTATACAGAAAAGACACTGTAATATTCAGATGATAAGTCTTAGGCTCTTCCTAACAAGAGACACCAATGCAGTAATGCAGGACTGGCTCTGATGATTGTGGTGAAAGGTAACATATGCAAGACTATGGTGCCTTTCACACAGGTGACTATCACCTCGTGTCATCAAATCAAAGTCCAGCATGTTGCAACTTTACGCTGTTTCTGTGGGATTGCAGTTACGATGCAGTAAGCAAGGTCTGTATGACAGCTTATGAGCCCCGGGCAGACTTTTTCCACCAAGAGCATTAGAGGTTGCACAGCTCCTCGCAAACTCTAATGAATGGGCAATCCATATGTGGGCCAGCCATCAGTCAATCCTCTCCTGCATCACAACAAGTTGTGCTCCCAAGTGAAAGAGGCCTAAACCACGTGGTCCAATTATTTTAACCAATTAAATCATATTAATACAGACATGACATTAGTCAAGGAAGAAGTAAGTGTCAGGAGTCTTAACTAGTTTTCAGTATATAACTAATTACACAGTATTTAAAGGGATGGTAATGTTTCGCAAAAACAGCAGCTCCAATTAATCTTCATAGTATATGAGCCATAGAGAGTGTTATTTCAATACTGTCAGAGTTGTAGTTCAAGAGTAATTGAATGATAAAGTCTCCCCCTCCTGCCCCATTTACCTAGTGTAAGCCACCTCCCCTCAGATGTGGAATCTGGTATACAGACCAGACAGCTCACAGCATGGGACAATCTTCTTACTGTGAGAACAATGCAAGCCTTGCCCCCACTGACAGGTTTTTCCCTTATCTTAATTGAAGATTGTCCCTCTCTTCAATCCACTTTGACACCTCCCTGCTGTTCTGAGCTGAGCAGTGACATCAGTAAAAAGGACAGGAGGGGGATACTTTATCATTCAATTACTCTTGAACTACAAATCTGACAGTATTGAAATAACACTCTCCATGGCCCAAATACTATGAAGTTTTATTGGAGCTGCTTTTATTATGAAACATTACTATCCCTTTAAGATTCATTACTCCAATAAAATAAAGCTAACATCCATAATACTAGGTTACAGCCACATATTTGTCAATAGAAATGCTATAAAAATATCAGTTCTAGAAAATAAGGATTTGTTTAAAAATGATTTTGTTACAATGAGTGTATTATCCTCATACCATGACAAGCCAAAAACAACTACTAAGAAGGCACAACTAAAAGATAAAATATGCTCAGAAAATTGAGAACCTTGTAGACATTTGTACAAGTAGAATCATAAGCGTAGAGTCTCTGCCTAGAACAAGAAGCCATAGTCTTGTAAAATTTAAGAAGAAGTGTAGAAATATTTGGTCTTGACATTGCCCAGCAGTTCATCTTCATAGTTGGGAAGACAGCAGAAGCAGACTGCACAACCAAACATGACAATTGTACTGCCCCAGCCAAAGCCGTAGGTCCAGCTGTACAGGTAATTCTCGTTACCGATTGCCAACTCATTGGTGAATCTTACTGGATAAATGATAAGTGCACACACCTGTACCATAACTGAACAGACATAAAATGTTAGAAAATACCAGTTGCAGGAAAAAAACAAGTTAAAACAACTGTAGATTGTGAACTCTTAAAGCAGAACTATCACCCCAAATAAAGACCCCCCCCCAATAATTATTCATATAGCGATAAGCTTAGAAATAGTAGTACTATCCAGCATAAGTACTGCATCATTAAGAAATTCTATTTCATCTGAGAAGGACGGCCAGGCTTCTTGCTTTAGAGGCATCTGTGCCGGCAGTCCCTTCTGTGAACTTAACGACCGGCCGCACGGCGCGTTGTGGTCACTAAAGGACCACGGAGCATTTTTTGGGGGGGATTCGGATTCCGGACTCCACGAACGGCATGCAGCCACGGGGGGAGCCCGGAATTCCATGACGATCATAGTACATCATGGGTTGTTAACTCAGATCTACCCATGACGTACTATGACCGTTAAGGGGTTAAGGTACCATGAAATGCCTCCTAAAGAGCACCTGGACTGACAGCACAGGCACGCTGATGTCCGCGCGCTGGTGCCTGGCTGTCAGTCTCAGATGAAATAAGATTTCATAATACTGTATTTAAGATGGATAATACTACTATTTCTCCTCCGGCACTCAGAGAGTTAGAATTTAACCGTTTGAGTCCCAGAGGGCTATGCAATGCCTCTGGCACTTAAAGGGTTAAAAGGCTTAAGTTATGCATATATGCCATTCTTGAGTTGACATGTTAAAGGGATAGTAACACTTAATTTGTTAAAAAAAAAATATATATTGTATGGTTTATGCTTCTGAGTAAAACAAAGGTACTCCCACTGCTGAGCGGTGTTTTATTCAAGATTTATCGCAGCTCAGACTTGAATTGTTTTAGGTGCAGTATCACAGTGGCCTGAAATCGTACAGTGGCGCTGTTGCTACACCATCCTATGGAGATGTATGGTCGACTGACCAGAGCTATCCATAGGATGGTGTAACAACAGCGCCACTGTACAATTTCAGGAGATTAAGATACTGCACCTAATAATATCACATTTGAGCTGCAATAAATCTTCAATTAAAACTTCTCAGCAGTGGGAGAACCTTTGTTTTACAAAGGAGCATTAACCCTTTAAAGGGATAGTAAACTCCCAAAAAAATTGTTAGCGAAATCATAGGAATAATAAAAAAAAAATATGTAATGCCCTTATTCCCATCTGGTTTGAGACACGTAAGAAAATAAAGACCTCCGCTCCATCCCCCTTCTCATGCGTCCGCTGTATAGCAGACGTCATGAGATCCTGCTTACGGGACCAGACGGCGGCTCTTCAGGAGCACTGTCATCGACATATCTAACTAGAATTACTTCATCGGAATGGTCTACAACGTGTGCTTGCAAGCCAGGCACACGTTGTAGACCATACCGATGAAGTAATTATAGTTAGATATCCCGATGTCAGCAATCTTGAAGAGCCGCCTAAAGTCGGGCGACCGGATTCTGCCTCTGACAGCTTTACAGCTCGTCAGGCAGAAAGGGGAGGGAGCGGAGGTCTTTATTTTCTTACATCTCTCAAACCATAACGTTTTGAGAGATGGGAATGAGGGCAGTAAGTATTTTTTTATTATTTCTATCATTACGCTAACAGTTTTTTTTTGGAGTTTACTATCCCTTTAATAGACCTTCAATTTGAATATTTTTTTGTGTGAAGCAATGTGTATGTAAATTGCATTTTAATTTAATATAAATATATATTATACATACATGCACACAATTTTGTTCCAACTCCATGTAAAGCAAAAAATGCTGCTCCAATCATTAAAAGAATAAACTAAAACATTTGTTTTCAAAATTGGACCTGTCCCCTTGTATTCAAGTTTGCATATTTGCCTACATTATTCAAACTGGTTTATACATTGGTAGCTAAAAAGGCCAGAAGATACATAGTTTAGGGTATAAATAAATAATGTTATTTCTGGATGGTCATCACTCTCTCTCAATGCAGCAACATATGCCAGTTAAGCTCTTTACTGCTGAGTGAGCTCATCAACCAGAAACTAAACAAAAAGTGGTAGTAATAATCATAATAAATAATAATGCATCTGTTGGTCTTTATATATGTTTTAACTATATCCTGTCTAGCTGCTTGTTTTGGTGCACCCCTGTTTTAGGGGTCTTGGTGTGGGAGGGGTTGTTTCCTTCTACTTCTCCTCACAGTCATGATATGTGGAGTTCAGAGGCTCATTTACTTTGCCCTCAGCTCATTCCTTGTCTTGAAGTGTTGGCCCAGCTCCTAATGCTACAGGATGTGCTGCCTTCAGGCGAAGTCCAGTCACACTGTTATGTTTGATTAACCCCTTAACGACCCTTGACGGTCATAGTATGTCAAGGGTCGATCTGACTGAACGATCCATGACGTACTATGACTGTCATGGAATTCCGGGCTCCCCCTGTGGCTGCACGCCGTTTGGGGAGTCCGGAAGCGGGGGGGGGGGGGGGGGAAATTCCATGGTCCTTAACTGACCGCGCCGAACGGCCGGTCGTTAAGGGGTTAAAGATCTATCATCCCTTTAACCTCAGCACCTTAAAGGTGATTGACAATTCTATTGCACAGCAGCACTGCTTTGTACATCACTGTTTACAGAGCAGTGCACTTTAACCTCCTGATTGCCAGAAGGGGTGTGCAACAAATTACTTTACATACTCAAAGGGTTGATGGGCATATTGTTGAATATGTAAATATTGACACAAGTAGTGAATTCAGGTGGAAAAATGAGCAAGGGTAATGGCAGGGCACTGAAAATCTAGTTAGTGCAGGCCGAAGCAAAGGTAAATTTACAGTATTTACAGTATGCACTGGAGGTATGGAGGTTAAATGGACATGACTGTAAAATTGTGTGTTTATAACAAGTTATGTTAACCTTTTGAGTGCCAGAGGGGGTACACAACGCATTGCTCTGCAATGTGTTGGGTACCCCTCCGGTACTCTGAGGGTTAAACTTCAAAAGGTTGAATCTTATTATAATAGTCTGCATTTTCAAAAGAACGTTTTTTTTTTATTAATTCTGGGACAAAAAAAGTGACCCATAGGGAAGACCTTAAAATCTCCACTGATTTATACAGGGATTTTAACCCCCTGAATGCTAGAGAGGTCTCCAACGTATTGTTTCACAATATATGAGAGAGCTCCACAGCATTCAAGAGGTTAAAAACCTCATTTAAATCAGTAGGGTTATGGGAATTGTTGCCCCCATGGTGCAAACTGCCTCCAATTATCTTTTGAAAATATGGCCCTAAGTGTTCTTTGTACATATCCTATTACATAAAGTGGTAGAATGCGTCGCTCACTGTGAGCCGTAAACTGCACATGCGCAGTAGAGAGTCTCTACTGAGCATTTGTGGTTTCGCACACAGGGCGCTTCGCTGTGAGCCGTCTGGAGCTCCCCGCTAAGGATTAGCACGTTCGGCGAGTCCCTACTGAGCATGACTGCAGACATGCACAGTAGAGACTCACCGAATGCGCTGCCCCGCTCCGGATGGCTCACGTCCGGTCTCTGCTCCCGGCTCCGGGGCAGCTGGGTGCACTTTAGCCCGTGTATACGGGCTTTCATACTAGTTTCTGAATAAAATACTATGTTTCTGTTAGAGTCTTACCTGCCAAAATGAGAAGAGCTCCAATCACTCTCATTAAAGACATAACTGGTACACAAAGGCCAACAAAGGACAGGATGAATGCAATGACCAGGAGGATTAGGCCAATGATCATTAGTGCAGCCGTCGCCCTTCCCCATGCTGTAAGAAAACCGAAAAATTAACTTTATATTAAAGAGAACAAAAACACAACAGAAAAAACAAAAAGTAGGCAAATGTTAAATTAACCCTTAAGGAGCAGAAGAGAGTTAAAAGCATTGCAAAACAATGCACTGCACACCCCTCTGGTCCTTAACCCTTAAGAATCAGCAGTCCAGGGAAGTTACCTCCCCTTAAAGGGATAGTAATGTTTCACAATAAAAGCAGTTCCAATTAAAGGGCTAGTAATGCCCAAAATAACGTTAATTTTATTTGGTAGATTTTACAAAAATACGGAGACAGTCCTCACTCTCTCAGACCATAAGGTTTGAGAGATATACTCCACTAAAGTTCCTCTTCTCCTGATGTCAACTGTAAAGCTGACAGCAGGAGATTCGAGTCGTGCGACTCAAGGCAGCTCTTCAGCAGAGCCACAATAGCGATACTGAAAAAGAATTACTTCACTGGAACGGTCTACAAAGTGTGCTTGCAGTAATTCTTTTCCAGTAATGTGATTTCGGCTCTGCTGCAGAGCCGCCGGCTGGTCCCTGGACCGGGATCTCCTACTATCAGCAGAGCGCGGACGTTAGGAGAAGGGGAGGGAGGGAGGAACTTTAGCAGAGGATATCTCTCAAGCCGTAAAGGTTTGAGAGAGAGAGAGGACTTTCTCCAAATACTTTTGTAAAATCTACCATCCTATGTAATAATTTGCTAGGATATTTGTCACGATGCCGTCATGCTCAGCAAAGACTGCCTGCATTCGGGCAATCTCTACTGCGCATGACTGCATCACGTGAGTGAGGTGACACAAGACTGCATCGCATGGAGCAGTGAGGTTGTGCTGCGGCCTCTTAACCCTTTGAGTGCCAGAGCATTGCGTACCCCTCTGGCACTCAAAGGGTTAACATTACCTGGACACACACCTATAAAAGAGAAAGCCACCTTTATATCAAAGCATGGCTTTACATGCATACCAAGCAGACTGAGCTTGTGTGTATATCATATTTTTTTTCTAATAACTTTGAGTGCTAGAGGGGCAAAGGGCACTCAAAGGGTAAAGTATTATTCCTTTTCACACCGAAACAGAACAATTAAAAAAAACAAAAAGAGAAAAAAAAATGGTAATTTATCCTTATACACAAATCCTGCCCTCCTAGCTGTCACTTATACATTTATTTTCCCTGGGAAAATACATTATATCTGATCTTACCCTTGCATTTTAGACAACACTGTACACAGCCATGTTCCCAATGATGACAATTCACCCCTCAGGCACTCAAAGGGTTAACTCTGAATACCAGAGGGGTATGCATTGCATGGGAATGCATGGAACAGCCCCTTGGCACTCTAAGGGTTAATTGTGCACTTGAATACAGTTACAACAGAAAATATATTGAGAATAAACCATTCACCTTTTCTTTTTATTAACAATGATGTTGCCTGTAAACAGTACCTAACTTTGTACCAGTAGTTACAGATATTGTACTTCTTCTATTGACAATGTCCCAGAACCACTGACTAAACAAGCTAAAAGTAGGACCAGCTTTTATTGGCTAAATTCAAACAGCTACATATGTGTAATTCTGTGGCACTGCATCACAGGGGACAAATGAAAACTCTCCTTGATATAAGTGGAGCTTTTAACCCCTTGTCTGCTAGATTGGTCACCAGTGTATTGCAAAGCATTCGTGGGGGTTAAAATAACCATTTAAATCAATGTGATCTATGTAATGTTCATTTGTCTCCTATGATACAGTTGAATATGCCCAAAATTTAATCTCTTTAGATTGCTGTATATGGACCTTTCTTGCCTTTTGTTGGGATATTTGTAAGATTGTTTATTTGTCTGCCTGTGGGGTGTGCACATACCTCTGGCACATAAAGGGCTAAGGTAGTAAAGTGGAGAGGAAAACAAAAGAAAAAAAAATCCCTTGCATACTAATAACAATCAGTTGTGCTGACACAGGCTTTATTTTGTCACTTATACAGCTACTTTCAGGGCTCCACACCCACATTCATTTGAGGAAACCTCACACTAATAAAATCTCTGGGTGGAGAGGTTTGCAGGCACTAGTTTACCTAGGAAGCTAGGTGTGGTTTATCTGTCATATATGTCTGACTTCGCCCAGGGCATGCAGAAACCTGTGCTGGACTGTAAACCCAATAAGAGGCCTGGTGAAACAAATGATCAGCTTGCACCTTTTTTCTGATTTAATGAGGGTTTCAATCCAGACACTAAAATTACTCAAAGTGGAACTATCACGTAGATATAATTGACCCTCAATTAGTTGTTAGTGTACTGGGAATCATGAAAATAGTGTTATAATGTTTATAAGTGCCAATATTATTTGGAATCAGAAGTTCCTATGAGACTCACCTCAAAAAGACAGCGCAGATATCTTGGCAAAGATCTGAGCACCAGTACTGTCTGCCTCTGTCTCCTCACAGATAGGTAATTGGCCAAAGGGGGGGGGGGTTGTACTGTACGGTACAGGCAGGGATGGACAGCACAATGCGTTCCGTACCCCTCTGGCACTCAAAGGGTTAAATATTTGTCAAAACTTCTGTTGCTAAATTGTGACAAATAGCGATATTTCTTTATAAATTCTCTGTGCCACTTTTAACAAAGGTCTTTATAACATTTCACAAAAAAACCTAATACATGGCATTAAGAGGTCTTAAACGGTCATTAAGACTATTATTAATACCGATGACAAACTTAAACGGATAGTAATACTTAAGAGCCACGATCGTGTTAATAAAAAAAAAAAATATTTCACTAAAACGGTCTTCTACATGTGCTTGCAAACCAAGCACACGTAGAAGACATTTCAGTGAAAGTTTTCTTTTTTATTAACGAGATCGCGGCTGTGCTGCAGAGCCGCCTGAAAGTCGTACGACTGGCTTACCTGCAGTCAGCTAGAACACTAACTATGGGGAAGGGGGAGGGAGAGGGCAACTTTAGGAGCGATCATCTCTCAAACCTTTAGACACTGGGGGCAATTAATTTATTTTTAATAGGACTTTAATATAGGGATTAGTAATACCCAAGTATTACTATCCCTTTAAAGCCATTTTAACACTTCTTTTCTCTTACCTCCCCAGCAGTCTCTCACAAGTAGCTCAACTCCCAAAAAGAAACTCTAGGTTAAATTCTATAAGAAACGTATTTAGAGCTAGTATCAGAAAGCAAGGAGTGTAACAATTCTGGAGCAAACCAACCGCACCATACAGGGGGTCAAATAAAATGTACTTTTGATTTAAGTAGGACTTTTAAAGGGATAGTAATGTTTCATAATAAAAGCAGCTCTAATTAATCATCATAGTATTTGGTCTTGGGAGTGTGTTGTTTCAATACTGTCAGAGTTGTAGTACAAGAGTAATTCAATGACAAAGTGTCCCCCTCCCGCCCCTTTTACTGATGTAACACTGCTCAGCCAGAGCAGAAGGGAGGTGCCCAGGTAGACTGCAGAGAGGGACAATCTTCAATTAAGATAAGGGAAACACCTGAAAAACTTGTCAAGGGGGCCAGGGCTTTCATTGTTCTCATAGGAAGAAGATTGTCCCCTGCTGTTATCTGTCTGGTCTATGGACTGCATTCCACATCTGAGAAGAGATGGCTTACACTAGGTAAAAGGGGCGGGAGGGGGAAACTTTGCTTGTGAATATCTCATAAATCATAACGGTTTGAGAGATAAGACTTATATCGTTCTTCATGTTTTTTTAATGCCTACAAAATAAAATAAAGTTAAAACAAAGTATTACTATCCCTTTAACCAGAGGAATGGGAAAGAGGTCTCAAACACATTTGCGAAGCACTGCACTGGAGTCCTCCCCACCATTCAAAGGGTTAAATGCCTCCATTTTAGTCAATGGTAATTTTGGGAATTTTCATTTCTCCCCTATGTTGCTGTTGGCTTGCTCCAGAATTCTGCCTTTGTAACTCAGGCCAACCAGCCCTCACCTTTAACCCTTTGAGTACCAGAGGGTTAATCCTTTCAGTGCCAAAACATGCATACTTCAGGGCTGCAGTGGAATCAAAACAACCCTGCAGTATGCCCCCCCCCCCCCAATTTAAGGCGAGTCTGCTCAGCCTGCTCAAACTTCCAGACTACTATGGCCCTTACAGTCAGGCGATATGTAACACTGTTTGTAGGAGGAAGGGGCATTAGTGTCCCTTTAAAACTGTTCCTTAGCAGGTTATACTTTTTTTCCATAGTCACAGGTAAAAGTTTATACAGTGGCCATTAGTGTAGACAGGGTGTACAATGCACCACAATGTTTATAAAAAAAAATGTACAAAGTACTATTTTAAGAAATTTCTATTATAAAGCTTCAGGCAACATTTTCCAACTTGGTTTTACACTGGAAACAAAAATGTCCCCAACCAAAACTATTTTGGCTTTGAATTTGGAATACTGAAAACCATGAAATCGATATTACCAGACCTGGGCCTCAAACTTCCTGTCTGAATCCAGTACACACAGTAAATTCCCCATTATAAATTAACAGATAAGAAAGTTAATAAAGGACAGGCTGCCCAGACATCACCTTTAACCAGGGACACATGAAAAATACTTTCTGCATGTCTGTTCTGAGTTCATTGCAGCTCTTTGCATAGCTCACATAAGTCCCTGGTTAAAAGGGAGATCTGGGGAGGTATGCACTAAGGTGTGATAAAGTGAAGATAACTTCTCCAGTGATATCACTTCTCCAGTTCCTATGTTATCATATAGAGCCTATGCACTAAGATTTCCAAAGTTAGAGAAATCTTAGAGCATTGGCTCTACAGAATAACATAGGACTAGAAGCCACTTCATCACACCTTAGTGCATCTCCCCCCATGTCATCTTAACCCTTTGAGTGCCAGAAGGGTGTGCAACAGTACCCTTCTGGCACTTAAAGTGTTAACCAAGGACCTTATGCACAGAGATGTATAGTTATGGTGAACAGCAACTGCATCATAGGGAACAAATATATATTTCCCACCAATTTAAATGGACCTTTTAACCCCTTTAAACACCAGAGAGTCCTCCATTTCATTGTGAAGCAATATGCTGCAGACTTCTCTTGTATTCAAGGGATTAAAAGACTCACTGAAAGCAATGACAATATTTCATCCCGTGTGTGTGTGTGTGTGTGTGTGTGTGTGTGTGTGTGTGTGTGTGTGTGTGTGTGTTAATCTACTACATATTGTTTTGTGAGATATTAAACTACTACAAGATGCAATTATTTTACAACACAATTAATAGGGACGCATTGCTAAGAATTCATTACTAAACATTTATAGCTAAAGCTGTTGTACCCAGGTTGCCCAGAATGATCTTCTCAGCTTTCTGGAATGTTAAAAATGTAACAGTCAACCATGTTCCTCCTAGCAAGCCAGTGATTATGTGGGGGAGAAGGGGGGGGGGGGCAGAGGCTAAAGAACAAAAGGGAAAAAAACAAAAAAAGATTTTGACAGAAAGGAACTCCTCTAATACTCTAATCTCAATAGCTAAGGAGATGACCTGGAAAAGCAATAACTGGTTGCCTAAACAGCAACGGATTCACTAAAGTATCAAAATCCTTGTATCCAGTAACTGTTTAGGAACCAGCTAGGAATTTTAGAAGCCAACTGCAGAACAGAATTTAGGAGCCAAAAGTAGGATTTTAGGAGCCCAGGCTTATATGTATTTTTATATGTGCAATATAGTAAACTACTGTATTCAGGAAGCAAGTGGAGCAAACCAACTGCACACCACAGGGGGCAAACGAAAATCCCCAGCTTACTGTATTCAGACATATCAAAGACAGCATGGACACCATAACATCCTATAGCTGTTGCAACAAAGGAAAAAAATGAATGGAGCAATGTTTACCAAACTTAGTAATTAAAGGGCAATAACCCTATTTTACTGAATCTGCTGTTATGGGTGAAAATTTAGCAAATAGATCCAGGTTGCACTACACAGGTCCAAAAGGCTCCTATCAGCCACTTGTGGGGTTCAAAAATTGATCGCCTAGGCTGAAAAGTAAACTGGAGGTAGATGGCTCTCAGCCACAAACTTTACTGGTTAAGTGCACAGCCTCCTTAGACCATCTGTGCAAGGATTTCAGTCCCATGATTTGAGGACTGCAATGCACAGGCCAAGAGACTGAACTGCGAGACTTCAGTCTACGAGTTCAGTTTCTTATCACAGGACCAATGAGGGAGCACAGGAGTCATTTCCAACCCAAGTGCTACTCCCCTGATGATCAACGTGACTATAAACCCAACCACAACTTCATAGATCTGTCTATGCATAATAAAATAAAAGTATGTTCTGAATTAAGTCAAGTCTATGGCAACAAAATGAATAAATGTAATTTAATACAGTTAATTGTTTTAAATATTCAGATATATCTGACTGTTATATGAAGAACTCCTACATAGGATATGATTTCTGTTTAACACACTAATGGCCACATATTCTTAAGGTAAAGTTTATTTTATAAAAGATTGTTGTTACAGGTGTATATACACAAAATATTTAAAACTAATAGATTCCCAACATTTTGCAGCAGCATGTACAACAGCAATATTGCACACAGATTTTCAGTAGACTGGAGGGGGAAATCATTTGTATTGCATTCCTCACACCCAGTAGTATCTTTGCAGGCACTGGTTTTCAGCATGCTCGAGGAAGCCATTTTGCATTGAACTATGAGGCTTTAATCTAACTATGCAATTTCAAATAATATTAGCTCTATCAAGAAATGGAAGCACTTTTTGAAAACAACTTACTCTTGTAAATTTAACTTGTATTCTAGAGTTGACTGCTTTAAAGCGGAACAACCACCATAGTTAAAGTCACCCTGCAATAATTAGGTAGATGGAGACTAGCTTAATAATAGTTACCTTACCTCTCTGAATGAGCTGATCCTAAAGAAATAATTAATCTTCCGAGATTGATGGGCAGGTTATTATTATTCTTTATTTATATAGCGCCAACTAATTCCACAGCATTGTACAATTGGGACTAGATATACAGAGCTATTAAACAGTACAATCAAATGTGGAGAACAGAAGGATCAGAGGGCCCTGCTCGTGAGAGCTTACAGTGTAGAGGAAGGTGGGTTTTTACACAGAGGGAGTAAGTGCTATTGGGTTTAAGTGCCTCCTGCCACATGAACTGCCGGACAGTGGGTGGAAGTGAGAAGTGCTGTTGACTGCAATGGTCCAGGCAAGGGGTGATTCTTGGTGATAGTGTTTATGGAGGCAGCTGATAGGCTTCTCTGAAGAAGTGAGTCTTCAGGGAGCGTCTGAAGATTTGAAGGCTGGGGGAGAGTCTGATGGGGCGGGAGAGGGAATTCCAGAGCTGAGGTGCAGCACGGGAGAAGTCCTATAGGCGGGGGTGGGAGGATGTGCTGAGAGCAGAAGGTCGTAACATAGTAACACAGTAGAGAAGGCTGAAAAAAAGACATGCGTCCATCAAGTCCAGCCCATGCCAAAAACACCCCTGTTGATCCAGAGGAAGGCAAAAAAAGACATCTGGAGCCATTTCCAATCAAGTCCCAAGTGTGTGTGTGGGTGGGGGGGATTATGCCTTCCTTACTCCAATTGGTAGTCAGATAGTTCCCCCGGATCAATATCCTATTTGCTTTGAAGCCATCTGTCATAATTGTCAATATTGTTCTGTGCTAGACAGGCATGCATAGCTTTTTTGAATGCAGTTGCATTATCTGCAAGCACAACATCCCGAGGCAAAGAATTCCATAGCCTTACCGCCCTTACTGTAAAGAATCCCTGCCTTTGTTTTAGTCGAAAGCGCCTTTCCTCTAGTCTGAATGGATGACCTCTTGTTCTTAGCTCAGCTCTTTGCATAAATAATTCATTGGATAGTTCTTTGTATTGACCTTGAATGTATTTGTAAATGGTAATCATATCACCCCTTAGACGTCTCTTCTCTAATGTAAACAAACCCAGTTTGGCTAGTCTCTCTTTGTAACTCAGATCCTCCAATCCCTTTATCAGTTTTGTTGCACGTCTCTGCACCTTTTCCAGTTCAGTAATGTCTTTTTTTAGAACAGGCGCCCAAAATTGTACTCCATATTCTAGATGAGGCCTAACCAAGGATTTATACAGAGGCAGGATAATATTAGCATCCCTTGCTTCTACACCTCTTTTTATGCAGGCCAGTACTCTATTTGTTCTTGAAGCAGCTGAGTGACTCTGCACACTGCTGTGAAGTCTATTGTCTATCAGTACTCCTAAATCTCTCTCTAATGAGGATTTCCCAAGTTGTTTCCCATTTAGAGTATATGTAGCAAGTTTGTTTCTACAGCCCAAATGCATAACCTTACATTTATCTACATTAAAATGTCATCTGCCACTTTTCTGCCCATTCACGTAGTTTATCTAAATCCTTCTGTAGGGAAAAAACATCGAGCTCTGTATGTATTTCCTTACTTAGCTTAGTGTCATCAGCAAAGATTGAGATGCTACTTTCAATTCCCACTTCTAGATCATTAATAAACAAATTAAAAAGCATTGGGCCCAGGACTGAACCCTGCGGTACCCCACTTATAACCCTAGACCAATTTGAAAAAGTTCCATTTACAACAACTCTCTGCCATCTATCATTTAACCAGTTCTCAATCCATTTACAGATAATATCGCCCAAACCGAAGCCTTTTAATTTATGCAGTAACCTGTTGTGAGGCACTGTATCAAAGGCTTTTGCAAAATCCAATTATACTACATCAACAGCAATTCCCCTGTCCAAATTACTACTCACTCTTTCATAAAATGCAAATAAATTAGTCTGACATGATCTGTTCTTCATGAAACTATGCTGATTCCTACTAATGATATTGTCATGTGCAGAGCGAAGATGGCGGATGGGAGTGTTTTTGGAAATGAGAGATGAAATATAGGGGGGTGCAGTGTTAGTGAGGGCTCTATAAGTTAGCACCAGAATTTTGAATTTAATTCTGTATGCTAATGGGAGCCAGTGTAGGGATTGATTCAGGTCTCGGAAGATTAATGATTTCTTTAGAATCGGCTCATTCAGAAAAGTAAGCCAACTATTATTAAAGGGACAGTAATACTTACAAATTACTAATCCCCATATTGTAGGCATGCTAAAAAGAAACTTATTGCCCCCAGTGTCATCTCTCAAACCCTTATACTTTGAGAGATAACAGCTCGCAAAGTTTCCCCCTCCCTCCTCTTTCCCTGAAGTCAGCAATGTAGCTGACTGCAGGGGAAGCCTGTCGTATGGCAGTCAGGAGGCTCTGCAGCAGAAGCTAGATTGCGTTAATAAAAAAAGAATTCTTTCACTGAAATGGTCTTGTGTGTGTGCTTGGTTTGCAAGCACGTGTAGAAGGTATCCGGATATCCCTGCAATCAGCTAGAACGCTGACTTCAGGAAAGGGGAAGGAAGAGGGGAACTTTGTGCGCTATTATCTCTCAAACCATAAGGGTTTGAGAGATGACACTGGGGGCAATACATTTCTTTTTAGCATGCCTACAATATGGGGATTAGTAATTTGTAAGTAAGTATTACTATCCCTTTAAGCTAGTCGCCATCTACATAATTATTGCAGGGTGACTAACTATGGTGGTAGTTCCACTTTAAAGGGCAGCTCTCATATTTTAACCCCTTAAGGACCATTGACGTGCCAGGACCGTCAAGGCGGTCCGGCACTTAAGGACCAGTGACGGTCCTGGCACGGCATGGAGTTCAGGGCTCCTGGCGCGGCTGCACGCCTCTCTGGAAGCCCTGAACCGGAATTAAAAAAAAAAATAATAATAAAAAAGCCCCGTGGTCCTCAAGTGCCATCCACACGTGCCGGTCCTTAAGGGGTTAAAGAGTTAGTTACTCTGGGCCTAGACTTGTAAACAGCCAGGGGCTGTGCGGTCTAGTTTCCAAACAATTCTTATCAGCTGTTTTCAGGGGTCAGAAATCTGACCCAGCAGCTGGTTTTCACAAGGCACGTGCAAGACTTAACGATACATGAACACCTCCTAATAAACTTCCACTTATCTTAACTGGGGCAGAAAATCCTAAGAGCCACTATGAATCAATTCCGCAAAGTATCATTATTAGGAAGCCTTCAGTGAAAGGTGTTTGGATCCTAGCATCCCGCATGAGAGAATTATGTCTATATCCATATACATGATATCTAGCATTAATTGAATATTCACATAAAAGTGGACCCATCACTTCCCCCACTGAACTGGAAAGTCATTAGCGCGATCCTAAATACACAATCATGCTGTTGTCACTAATGTACCATAAAAACATTAGACCCTTTTTGTGTCACCTTTCTCTTGCTGGAAGGGAGCTGCCATTCTGCAGTTTATTCTGTAAATCTGTACATGCGCTGCCTCCTGTATAATCACAAGTTTATATAGCAGGAAGAGCTGGGAGGCTCACACCACATTCTACCCACCAAGTCAGTCTTTAAAGTGGACGTGTCACCTATTTATAACATAGGCCAAATAGTTAGGCTACATATCGAATACTTCTAAAACATTATTCATTTTTTAAGTTTTATCTGTTGTAAATTTAACTTAGAAAGTCTGTCCCCCAGCTACTTCTCTTTACATATTTCACACTTCCATGTCGTGGTTGATTCTGGTGAAGTGGAGCAGCCTGATTATATTTTTGGAGGGGAGCAGTTCTAAATATACCCCAAAAGCCTAAACAGCTGAGCAACACATAAGTGTTAATGTCAGCCACCCGTCGTGTAAGTGCTACTATTGGTGAAGGCTGGTGTTCATTCTGGTTACGTTAATGCACTAAGAGCGCCACTTGCTTTTTATCTCTTTTTGTCTACAATTTCTGCATTGACTGCTCTGCCTCTGCTCTCCTCCATCCTCCGATGACGGAGGCTTCTGCCTGGAAGCTGGAGCACTCTCATTGGCTAGATATCGATCTCTGCCAATGAGACCACTCCAGCTTACAGACAGAAGCCTCCATCATCGGAGAAGGCTGGATAGAGGAAGGGAGCAGAGGCAGAGCAACGGACTGCAGTTACAGAGCAGGTAACCGCAGTCTATGTGGAAGTAGCTGGGGGACAGACTTTCCAAGTTAAATTTACAACAAATAAAACTTAAAAAAGTAATAACGTTTTAGAAGTATTCGATATGTAGCCTAACTATTTAGGCTATGTTGTAAATAGGTGACATCCACTTTAATGCAAAATTTTGGATGCCGTGGGAAAGTAAGAGCTAAACACACATTTTTATAACTAAAGAATGTAATACATGAGAATTAAAATCAAAATATATAAACATTTCCTCAATATCTATAAGATTAAATGGAGTTTAATGGATGTGACAGTTTCACTTTAAAAGGAGATTATTATTAATAACCTAAAAAGTGTTCCTATAAGTCACTTGACTGCACTATTGGCTATTCTGGTTCAGTCGGCAACAACATTTTCAAATGTCAGGTCACCACTGCTGCTTATGGGAGACTGTAGGTTCAATCTCTGCATCTGAGGTCCAAGAGAGCATGAAGGCATTGCAGCACAATACAACCTCAGCTAGACTGGCAGGTCCTCATCTGAGGAGACACAGATATTCTAATAGGATAATTCTCATGATAAGTGCCCTTAAAACAGTGGTATACTCTACATAGCATTAACATAAGGCTAGGATAAAATGGGTGTTTTAAGGCACGGTTTCACTTAACAGTGCTGATCCTGCCACTGTGTGGTCATGTAGAGGCATTTCAAATGGCCTTCTAATGTGGCCATCAGCCAAACATGATTAGCTGATGGCCTGGACTGGATCACTGCAGCAATCCAATTATCCATGTGAATGATGTACATAGCGGCACCATACAATGACACGCTGAAACTTTCCTGTGTTTTGTATGAATGCAGGAAAGTATCAGCAGGCTGCTTTTGTGTTGCATAATGTATGTGGCAAAATGCCCATGTGACCAGCTCAATATATAGCATTGTGTCACAATTTGGGGCATTTAGCACAGAGTAAGAACGCTGCATTAAAAAGTCAGCATGAACAGAACCATACACTGCTTCTCCTAAAATAAAACAAGAGCCATAAAATTCCTACTTGAGGACAGGTGGCATTGCATTTGTTACATCTGTCATTTGAATTAAGCAGCCGCTTTTCAAGTGGATATCTATAGCCATAGGACAACAAACTTTACATTTATTTTTTCCTTAAAGACTGCACACCATTGTGTATATATACACTTTAACCCTTTGGAGTGCCAGAGGGTAACATGGTATAGCAATGCTTTCGACACCTCATGCCACTCAAAGAGTTACTTTAAAAGCAGGGCTCAATACAAACTGGCTATGGAATGTGTTGCCACACTTTACAAATAAGGGTAGCAATAATTAAGGTAAAAATATATTCCAATCATGTTCAGTGCAAACAGATGGAAACTGGTATTTAAAGAGACAGTACAGCTTAAAATATACAAGTTCCTCTATGTTCTAGCACAGTGGTTCTTTGGTCAGGATTTTAAATGAATCAGTATAACAGCCTGTGATTAACTCGCCTGTTCACAAGCTGGGATATCTTCAAGTCCTGGACTGTTAGTGGGCCCTGAGGACACTGTGCCAGCACACATGCCAACAGTGAGGGAGATGTAGTAAAAAGAACTGGAGAAATTATTATAAATCAACTGTCCCACAGGGGGACAGAAACATTCACATAATTCAAACTTTAATGGAACATTTAACCCCTTGAATACTAGACAGGTCTCCAACACATTGAAAAGAACATTTATATCAAAGGGAATGTCTGTCCCCTAAGGTATAGATGGTTTGGGCCAATTTATATTAACCCTTTGAATGCCAGAGGTATCCAATGCATTGCAACGCAATTTATTGGATACCTCTCTGTACTCAAAGGGTTAATACATCAGCCTCAGCCTGTGCAGACTGAGCCACCCTTATCTGGCTCTGAACGGATTTCTATATCTCTATTACTGGAATCTACAATGCCTCTATAGATAGATAGATAGTGATCTGGCCATGAAGACCTAACACTGCTAAGTGAATTGTTCATAGGGAAATGCCTTCTTATGAAAGCTGGGGCCTAGTTTAGTAAATGAAGATGTGTCAATTTGGAACAAACCAACTATACCCTAGATAAACTCACCGAACTCTCTTTTAAAGGGATAGTAATACTTTATTATTACTATATCCCTCATATTGTAGGTATTGGCAAAATAAGTTAATAGCCCCCAGGTTCATCTCTCAAACCTTTATGGTTTGCGAGATAACCGAAGGCAAAGTTCCCCCCTCCCTCCCTCGTTGTACTGACTGCAGGGGAAGTCTGTCGTACGACAGGCTTGCGGCTCTGCAGCTGAGCCAAGATCCCGTTAGTGGTTTGCAAGCACATGTAGAAGACCGTTTCAGTGAAATAATTCTTTGTCACTAACGCGATCACGGCTCTGCTGCAGAGCCGCATGATGAAAGACAGACCGGATATCCCAGCAGTCAGCACAAAGCTGACTTCAGGGAAGGGGGAGGGAGAAGGGATCTTTGCATTTGGTTATCTCTCAAACCATGAAGGTTTGAGAGATTAACCTGGGGGCTATTAACTTATTTTACAAATATCTACAATATGAGGGATAGTAATAATAAAGTATTACTATCCCTTTAACCTAGGACACATAGGAAATGTGTGTATTGCAGGGCTGCAGATTTTTTTGTGTGCGCGTCCACCGTTAAAAGGGATAGTAATACTTAAAATGTAAAAAAAAAAAAAAAAAATGTTGTAGGGTTTATCGCCCTGCGTAAAACAAGAGTACTCCCACTGCTGAGAGGTGTTTCATTCAAAAAGGTATTAATTTTCAAAGGTGAATTTTTTAGGTGCAATATCACAGTGGCCTGAAATTGTACAGTGGCGCTGTTGCTACACCATCCTATGGAGATTTATGGTCCCGGGACCAGAGCTGTCCATAGGATCGTGTAGCAACAGCGCCACTGTACAATTTCAGACCACTGTGATATTGCACTTAAAAAATGCAACTTTGAAAATTAATAACTTTTGAATGAAACACCTTTCAGTAGTGGGAGTACTCTTGTTTTACGCAGGGGGATAAACCCTACAACATATGTTTTTTTTACATTTTAAGTATTACTATCCCTTTAAAGGTGAGGTCTGGTCAGCCTACCCTTGGAAGGAATTGAAAATTGCCATTGATTTAAGTGGAACTGTGAACCCCATGAATACTAATCTATAGGGGTCTCCAACACAATGCCCAGGCTGAGTCTGATGTGCAAAAAGGAACTGAAAATTCTGGAGCATATCCACTGAACTGTTGGGAACAAATTAATATTTTGTCCCCTTTGATGCAGTTGGTGTTCTGCAGAATTCATCATCTCTAGCTTTTCCAAATACAGTCCTTGTTGTTTAACCCTTTGAGTGTCAGAGGAAGTATCCAAATTAAAATAAATAGAATTCATCCTGAACGTGTTGATAAAATTGCAATACAGGCATCTTTTGAAAGATTCCTAATGCCTCTAGCCCATTTAGGGAATTAAAAATGACAGAAAACCATTTGTTTAATTAACCCCATAGATGTTATACTGACAGACAGAATGTTGTCCTTTGTTGCAATCTGACAGCTGTCTTACCTGGCCCTGCGGCTCTCTGGGTAGACTCCTTGTTGCTTTTCTTCAGTTAGGAGGGGGGCACAACCATGGGGAGCTGCCTGTCTAGAGCCAGGCAAATTTACTTTAACCCTTTGAGTGCCAGAGGGGTACTCAACGCATTGCAAAGCAATGCGTTGGACCCCTCTGGCACTCAAAAGGTTAAGATCCTAATGGGGAGCATGTACAACTACGTATATAAAACACTCCAAAACATTACGAGCCCTGTTTCCCACGCTATTGAGATTTTTCCACCCCTGTAATGTATATGATAATTGAAACAAACAGAGATGTGCATTGAAAGAGAAAAACTGTAATCTCAAAACACTGATACAACCTAGTACATCTAATTGATGTAACAAGTTTCAAAACAATGTAGCAATGCCACAGCCTCCACAGCTGCAAAAGGCACAGATTCAACCCAAGAGCTGCATATCTGGCCCTCAGGTCCATCTAATACATGTTGGTTAAAATAAAAATCTAAATTGGGGGGGGGGGAAGAAGATTAACCCTTGGCTACAAGAGAGTTCTTAATGCATTTCAGCCCTTTATAATCACCCAAAGAGTTGCAGGAATACTAGCACATAAACATGTACTGTGGTTATATGCACTTGTTTTCTGTGGCCTACAATCTAGTTTTGGATATGCTCGGAGGGAGCAGACACTCCTGCTTTTTCCAGGGCTCCTACTGATTGTCCAAGATCGTCTGTTAATGGGCACTGATAACATAAGAGCAGTGGGCACAAATTATTGATTTTAGTTCACTCAATACAAGCAGCACAAAAATATTAGTGGATATAAAATACTCCAAACATTTTAGGAGCTAGTAATGAAACTTTAGGAGCTCTGGCTCCTGGGATATTTCCACATCAATGTAAAATGGTTGTAAGCCTTTTTATTTTTTAGTTGCTATCCTTCTATTAGTCTGATCTGTTGCAGGGCCACAAGAAGTCAATTAAAAAGTACAAGTGATAGGAAACATCTAAACTGTTGTACAATATAGCTGTTGCAGACTACAACTCCCATCATCCCCACCAGCTTTCAAAATCACCTGTATGTGTTGTATTAGTCTTCAAAGACGTATGACGTGTCCGGGTGATAGCAATACTTTGTTATAAAAATCTCTAAAACTGTAGATATTAATAATAGAATTAGAATACGCTACTTCCCATGTCTCAAAACTTCATAGTTTCTGTGTTTGTAGCATTTAAACTTCCCCCTCCCTCCTTTTCTCACACGTCAGCGCTCTAGCTGACAGAGGCAGAATACAGTCATTTGACCAAATGGAGGCTCTTCAGCAGAGTTTATGAAGTAATACTTCATTAGAATGGTCTACAAAGTGTGCCTGGTTTGCAAGCACACTTTGGAACGTTCTACAATGAAGTAGTTCTTCATAAACATCTCTATTTCGGCTCTGCTGAAGAGCCTTCATCTGATCAAATGACCAGATTCTGCCTCTGTCAGTTCGAGTGCTGACGTATGAGAAGGGGGGGTTTAAATGCTATGAACACAAAAACTATGAAGTTTTGAGACATGGAAAAAGTGTCCATTCACTGCCGGATCACCCAATCATTAAGGGGTTAATCATTTGAGTGCCAGGTGGGTATCTAGTTACTGTGCAATGCGTAGCATACCTCTCTAGCAATCAAAGTTTTTTGGTGAGAGTTATTTTTAACAGATGTCTTCATGGAATACAGGGCATTTAAAAGAATATAAGTCCAGATAATGTTTAATTGCAAGGGTTTCCTTTAAAAGGGACCTCATCACTTAAAACAGCTTTCAAAATCCCCTGTATATGTTGTACTAGCCTTTAAAGACATATGACATGTCTGGATGTTAAGGACTTGCGATGGTCCTGGCATGTCATGGAATTCTGGGATGGCTGCATGCCGCTCTGTCATCCCAGATTTAATTGCAAAGAAAAACAAAAGTGCCTTTGTTCTTAAAGGAATAGTAATGTTTCATAATAAAAGCAGCTCTAATTAATCATCATAGTATTTGGACTTTGGAGAGTGTTATTTCAATTCTGTCAGAGTTGTAGTTTAGGAGTAATTCAATGACAAAGTGTCCCCCTCCCGCCCCTTTTACTGATGTCACACTGTTCAGTTAGAGCAGAAGGGAGGTGCCCAGGTAGATAGCAGAGTGGGACAATCTTAAATTAAGGTGAGGGAAAAACCTGAAAAGCTTGTCAAGGGGGGCAGGGATTTCATTGTTTTCATAGGAATAAGAGTGTCCCCTTCTGTTATCTGTCTGGTCTATAGACTGCATTCCACATCTGAGAAGAGATAGCTTACACTAGGTAAAAGGGGCGGGAGGAGAAACTTTGCTTGTGAATATCTCTTAAACCATAAAGGTTTGAGAGATAAGACTTATATCATTCTTCATGTTTTTTTTAATGCCTACAAAATAAAATAAAGATAAAACGAAGTATTACTATCCCTTTAATGGGCATCCACCGCCACATCACCCTGTCATTAAGGGGTTAATCCTTGAGTGCCAGAAGGGTAACCAATTTCTCTGCAATGCGTAGAATACCCCTCTGGCAATCAAAGATTTTTGTGTGAGTTATTTAGATATAGGAGGCAAATATATTTACAGATCACACCAATGAAGGCATGCTGTGTAGGTACATCCTGTCATAGCTCTACATTATCTCCCCCCACTCACTGCCATGTAACCCTTTTTTGTGCTGGGGGGCAATGCATTACAAAGCAGTACCAGTAAATTGGGGAGGCAGTATAGGGATAAGACAGGAAATACCTGGAAGGCATGCCTTAATTAGCATAATAACTCAAACAAAAGTGAATGAAAAAAAAATAGCAAACATTCAGCATACAGGTGATTCTGAAACTTTCAAAATCATCAAATTTTGTTTTTATATGTTAAAGAGATAGTAATGGTCAGATACTACTTCAAGCCTTATTCTTCAACATGCATTTTTATAATGAAACATACCTTTCTAAATGCTCATAACATTCTTGCTTTATTTCAATTAAAAGTGTCCCCCTCCCGCCCCTCTTCCATACATCACAATGCCTCCACTCACAGCAGACGGTCCAGATGGATCATGACAGGGGACAATCTTCTTTCAATATAAGGAGAAAACCTGCCCTCTTTCATCAATAGACAATAGACTTAGCAGTAGCATGCAGTGCCAACTGGCAGCTGCAAAGGCCAATAAGATTTGGCATGTATTAAAAGGGGTATTGACTCAAGGGAGGAAGATATAATTATGCCTCTTACACAGGTCCATGGTAAGACCCCACTTAGAATATGCTGTTCAATTCTGGGTGCCCTTTCTGAAAAAGGACATTATGGAACTAGAGAGAGTGCAGAGGAGGGTTAAAAAACTAGTAAGGGGAATGGAAAGCTTTAGTTATGAAGAAAGGCTAGAAAAGTTAAACTTGTACACACTAGAGAAACTGCATCTTAGAGGGGATATGATAACACTATATAAATATGTTCAGGGCACATACAGAGGGCTCTCCAAAGACCTGTTCATTAACAGAACAGTACACAGGACAAGAGGCCACCAGCTTAGACTTGAGGAAAGGAGATTTAATCTACAACAGCGGAAGGGTTTCTTTACAGTAAGGACAATAAAGGTATGGAATTCACTGCCTGAGGAGGTGGTGCTATCGAAAACATTAGATGCCTTTAAAAGGGGCCTGGATACTTATTTAAAAGAGCATAACATAGAGGGCTATGTACGTTAGTATTGGGATGAATATTTAGTTGGGGCTTGTTGCCATTTGGAATCAAGAAGGAATTTTTTTCCTCCCATTCAAGGCAGAATTTTAAATTACTAATTGAGGGGTTTTTTGCCTTCTTTTGGATCAACGATGGTAAACAGGAATAGGAAGAGGTTGAACTAGATGGACGCAAGTCTTTTTTCAACCTAAATTACTATGTTACTATCAAGGGGGGCAGGGATTTCCTTATACTGATAGAAAGAAGATTGTCTCTTGTTGAGATCTGTCCGGTCAAGTGACCTAATTTCAGATCTGAGGGGAGGTAGCATTAGGTAAGGAAAAGGGATGGGAGGGGGACATTTAATTAAGATAAAATGTAAATGTTATAAGCATTTAGAAAGGTATGTTCCATTAGAACAATGTATATTGAAGAATAAGGCTTTCAGCAATATCTAACCATTGCTATCCCTTGAATGTCCTTTGAGTTTCACAGTTCAGTCACGTGGGGTGCAATAACATCTCCACACAGACATGGCAGGTCAGGTTTCCTATTAAACCAAGTACTCTACGATAGCCAGTTATAACATTTTTCTGACCTACTAAACAGGTGACCGTGATTTTGGGCTGCACAGTGCATGCCAGAATTGGATAGCTTCCTTTAACCCCTTAAGGACCAGTGGTCCTGGGGTGTGTGGTCCTTTAAGGACCAGATAGGGAAGTTCGATGTGCCGCCCCACGTGACTGATCACGTGTGCCGGCACGCCGAACGAGGGACTGAAAGAGTAAAAGTACGTGACATACCAGGACCATCACTGGTCCTTAAAATGATAGTATTACTTCAAAATTACTATCCCTCATATTGTAGCCCTTAATAAACTGAGTTAAATGACACCAGCGGCATGTCTCAGACCAATTTTTTCAGGGAACCTTTGAATTTTTATATTTGTCAAGTGCATTATGAAGGATACAAGTAATGTTAAGTTATTATTAGGTTTCAGAAAAATAAACATACACATTGGGCATAAAAAGTCCATAAATATACACATGAAACTCAGATCTGTGATCTGCATCGTCTGTGGTTTTACGGCAGGGGAATATCTGACCTCTCATCTACCTAATGGGACCTATGGTTGGAATATAAATCACCAGGGATAGTGATGCCCAACTCCTCTAGCCTGTACTAGATCTCCTGCAACCTGAGCTGGATGTCACGGGTCCTGCTCATCCCCCCACCCCATAAAATCATTTTTTTTTATTTATTTTTTTTTTTCCTTTTTGGTTGCTTTCATTTAATAAATTATAGGTCATTTTTTCTACTCATGGGTCCAAAAGACTATTCTGTACCAGTATTTCCCATGCCACTTCACTACTCGCTGTATGACCATTGCTGGCATGTACGAACCCATTTTGTCATTCCTATACTGAATGAATATGTTTATTTATATAGTGCCACAAGTGTACGAAGCAATTTACAATATAAGGGTTACAAGTGCTTTGCAATTACTGTTGAAACTGTATTGCTACTTACAAGTTTTTGTCTGTACACACATATATACATATAAACACATATACACACACAAGAGAAAAGAGAAAGCACTCATAGGATACTTCAAACCCTTAACGATCAGCCAATCAGCGCAGAGCGGTCGGTCAGTTAAGGACCACGGAGCATTTTTTTTTATGTTTCCGGTTTTGGACTCCCCAAACGGCGTGCAGCCACGGGGGGGGGGGGGGCCCGGAATTCCATTACAGTCATAGTATGTCATGGGTCGTTAACTCAGATCGACCCATGACGTATTATGACTGTCAAGGGTCATTAAGGGGTTAAATGTTGATCAAATAGATGGTTTACCTAAACCGACATTTCGGCCAATGCTGTGTCCTTTATCAAGATCTTGATAAAGGCCACAGCGTTGGATCTATTTGATCAACATTTAAAATATCCTGCGAGTGCTCTCTCTTTTCTCTCGTGAATATGGTTCTCTAAATCGGATGTGCACCCAGGTGTTTGCATACATCTTGAACAGTGAGTGCATTCCTTACAACAAATATACATATATTTTTTATATAATTGAAACTCAACAATCACATTTTTTTTCAATCTTGATAGAAAAAAAAAAAAAAAAAGAGGGCATCCTAAGTAGATATCCATGGCACAGTGGTTGCGAATCACTGGTGTAATGCCTCACATTAATATCCAAGTAAAAAAGCAAATTGTAACATTCACTGAAACAGAAGTATACTTTCCATATCTTGATACAAGTTAAAATGTTTGATAATGTACTGTTGCAGCAGGCAGGGAAGCAGCTTTCCCTTCACATTCTTAACTTGCTATGCAGGATTCTGTACTCTACTGTGCAAGAGACAGCAGAAAGCAAGACGGCAAAGGAAAATCCCCCCATTACCAAGGGAAAATCAGGACATATATCATCCTATATCCTATATAATAATTCACTAAAACGTGTGTAACGCCGCAGTCATGCGCAGTAGAGATTGCCAGTGCCACGGCTGTTAACAGAGCTGGATGCTCCGGGCAGTCTCTACTTCGCATGACTGCCCCGTGACCAGCTGGCAGTGGCACTGTGGCCCATGTAACGGGCTCTTCAACTAGTATCATATAACCTAATGTGACCACATCTCCCCATTAATGCAGGACACTTATGAAGATGTAATTCTGCAGGTTGGTCTGCAGTGTATGCTTTTCTTAAAGGGATAGTAATGTTTCATAATAAAAGCAGCTCTAATTAATCATCATAGTATTTGGACATTGGAGAGTGTTATTTCAATACTGTCAGAGTTGTAGTTCTAGAGTAATTCAATGACAAAGTATCCCCCTCCCGCCCCTTTTACTGATGTAACACTGCTCAGCCATATCAGAATGGAGGTGCCCAGGTAGACTGCAGAGAGGGACAATCTTCAATTAAGATAAGGGAAAAACCTGAAAAACTTGTCAAGGGGGGCAGGGCTTTCATTGTTTTCATACAAAGAAGACTGTCCCCTTCTGTTATCTGTCTGGTCTTACAACCAGATTCACTTCTGAGAAGAGATGGCTTACACTAGGTAAAAGGGGCGGGAGGGGGAAACTTTGCTTGTGAATATCTCTTAAACCATAAAGGTTTGAGAGATAAGACTTATATCGTTCTTCATGTTTTTTTAATGCCTACAAAATAAAATAAAGATAAAATGAAGTATTACTATCCCTTTAAGCATCCTACATTAACAACCTTTTGAATGTCAGAATGGTGTGTAATGCACTGCATTATCCGAGCACCTTGGACTAGTAAAACATCTTCAAGGAAATAAAAAAAAAAATACATTTGGCAAAATGTTTACAACATAAATGTTTACCCATACCTCTGGAAATTTTATTAATTTCTCTTTCACTAACAAACTTGTATTTCAGAATTAGTACGGCATAGATCATATCTCCTGGAACAGTACCTTCATTAGATCTGGATATTCACCCCTCCACCCTTACCACAGATGCAAACTGAAGGCATTCCATTTGTCATGACTCCCACTTCAACTCTTTTGCCCCATCATATTGGAGACAAAGCAAAAATGACAAACTGTTTCCATACCTCCCAACTGTCCCACGACCAACGCAATTCTTTTTTTTTTTTTTTTTTTTGGGGGGGGGGGAAGTTACCAGCCTACCCAGTGAAGGCGCACTGTAATCACGAAATCCCATCATGAGGCAGGACTATCACTGGTCCTTAACCCCTTAAGGACCGGGCCGCGGACACAGCCGTCACTTAAGGCCCAAGGAGCAGGGGGTTTTTTTGGAGGATCCGATTCAGGGATCCCCGAATGGCGTGCAGCTGCGCGGGGAGCCCTGAAATTCATGATGTACATGTACGTCATGGTACTAGGGTGACCAGACCTCACCTTTAACCAGGGACACATGAAAAATGCATACTGCAGGGCTGCTTTGATTTCAGTGCAGTCTTGAAATATGCCTATTTCCTGTGTGTCCCCGGTTAAAGGTGAGGTCTCGTCACCCTATCATGGCTCCTTTAGGGAGGTTCACCCCAGGACGTACATGTACATACTTGGTCGTTGAGGGGTTAAGGCACAGACACAGATGATAGTCCTGGTACGTCATCAGTCGTTAAGGGGTTAATGTTTCTTTAAACTTCACTATGTGTGTTTGCTCATAAATTAGTATGTGTAAACAAAATACTTTGGAAAATCATTTACTGAATTATATAAAATAGGTGTCATTAGATCATGAAATAACTTAAAAATTCTTGCTAATGTTTTCCCACAAGCCAAGGCCCCTGCAACACCACCTAAAACAAAAGTGTTCATCTTTGGACATTTGAAATGTCGGAAGGTGTGTGTTTCGGTTATGTATGTCTGTTCCTGGGGTAGGCAACCTGTATCCCTGCAGCTGTTGCTGGAAAACAAACACCCATCACTCTCAGTCAGCAGTTGACAATGATAGGAACTGTAGTCCAGTAACAGTCGGAAAGCCACATATTGACCCATTTCTTACCTATATACATGCAGCTACTATGTTTTTGGATACAGATATTTAAAAAAACAAGTTCTATGGTTATTATACGTAAACCCCATTCTGGAAATCGTGGATTTGCTCCACCTCTACAATGTTTTTTTGGATACAATTTTTTAAAAGACAAGTTCTAGATATGGTTATTATATGTAAACCCCACCTCACCTGTTCGTACCAGCCCAAACCCTTCCCCCAGTTACAGTCACGGTACCATAGAGCTTTTACCTGTCTACTAATCTAACCTATTCATGTTTACACTTCCCCTCCCCCAGCATAGAGGTAAGAGTACGAGAGCCTCAGTCCTTACCGTAAGCCATTATGGGTTCACAGTTATCATCATTGCCTATGCACTTGTACCACAGAGAGGCATGTTCCCGGCCACTCTCCGTTTCCACCCAGCCCCTGCCAGACAGGGCGATGATATCGAAGACGATTGCGAAGAGCAACAGCAGAGGCAGAATCCATTTGCACCTGGGGTAGGCTATGCCACACTTAAACATGCTGCTGAGCTGTGTTACAAAGCAGAGAAGTGCAGAAATGTGTTCACTCTCCTGTTGTCCTTACAATTAAGAGCAGTAGAGAAGTAGAACTGGCTACAAGAGCCCTACGCAGAGCCGCACCTTGTTGCCGTGCTCTGAGTCACTAGGATTGTACGGACCTGTTGTGCTAGGGGTGGAGCCGAGGTACTGGGAAGGGCTCAGTCAGTACTTTGGCTGCGCATTTCTTACTCCCATGCCTGTAGCCTGTAAACAAAACCGGTCTCACGTTACACAGTGCACTCCCTGTTCCACCCAAAAGCTCTTTCGCTTCTCAGGAAAAAAAAAAAAAAAAAAAAGCTGAGCAAAACTTTAGATCCTTAGCTACACAAGACGAGAGGGTCAATTCTCTATCAAAACTACTGAGCGTGAGCCCTAGGTGCCAAAAATTATTGGCTCAAATGGTATTTTAATTAATTGAATGCTGGAGCGGTCTGGCGTTGGGCACTGCTAGCATTGCTGAAGGGATTAAAACCCTTTGAGTGTCAGAGAGGTATGCAATCTGGCTCTCAAAGGGCTCACATTCCCGTTTAACCATACCTGGGAACTTTCAAGATGAGCTGACCCTGAGATCTTTGAAAAAGTAACCCTTAAAGCTTCCCATAATGTAGATTTTATGCGATATGTGCCTGCTTGTTCTAACACAGAGGTGCTCCGGTCCGTGTGCGAGGGACCTTTAACATGCTACAGTTTGGATAACTCACTGCCTGAACACAAACAAGACAAGCAGGACATCTCCCACTGTCTTTCTGGTACTAATGGCACCAGTTTAGAGGCTAAGGAAACATTTAACTGGGGAAATTCATATAGTAGGTGACACAGAGCTCTCTCACCCTGAGAATTTGGCCCTTCACCCTGAGACCCTGAGATTTGGGTCAAAACCCTGAGTCTCAGGGTCAAACCCTGAGAGTTCCCAGGTATGCGTTTAACCCTTTGAGTGCCAGTGAAGTAGGCTCTCTCTCTAGCACCCAAAGGGTTAAATTAATAAGGATTTTTAGTTCTTCCTTATGATGTAGCATACCTCCCAACATTTCAGATGGCCCAAGAGGAACAATCTTGTTTTAGTTACTGTTGCTGAGAGCAGCAGTAGTGGGTGGGGCATTGCCTAGAATATTTAGGTTATTTCATGACCTATTGACATACCTGGGAACTCTCCGGTTTTGCCCCGGAGACTCCGGATTTCAAAGTGAATTACTGGGTCTCCGGGGCAATGTGTGAATCACCGGGTGGACAGAGTTTAAGTAGAAACTCTGACCACTTGTGCTCCATCCCGCCCGATTCCTCCCACTCCCTGCCCTCTTACATCCATTTTGCAGGGGGGTTTTGTGGGGGGTTTTGTCCCGCCCCCCGTGACTAAGCCCCACCCCTTTTATGATGCAATTTGTGTAATTTTCCTCCCCCTGGGCACTGACAGGATTACCCTCCGGGTAGCCCTGTTGCAAAAGTTCCCAGGTATGCCTATTGACACCTCTTTGTGTAACTTAATAAAATATTTAGAACAAGAGTAAAGTGTTTTATTTACACAAACTGATTTATAAATACATATATTGAAGTTTAAATACGCATTTTTGAGTTATATTGCTGTGGATCAACATGATACACTTAAAGGGATAGTAATACTTCAGTATTACAAATCCCTATATTAAAGCCCTTGTAAAAAGAAACGTTTTGCCCCCAGTGTCATCTCTCAAACCTTTATGGTTTGAGAGATGAACGCTTCTAAAGTTGCCCTCCCCCTTCCCCAGTAGTCAGCATTTTAGCTGACTCAGGGAAATCCGGTCAGAGATCATCAGGCGGCTCTGCAGCAGAGCCGCGATCTCGTTAACTAAAAAAAAAAACCTTTCACTAAAACGGTCTTCTACGTGTGCTTGCAAGCCAAGCACACGTAGAAGACCATTTCAGTGAAAGTTTTTTTTTTTAGTTAACGCGATCAGGCTGTGCTGGAGAGCCACCTGAAAGTCGTACGACTCTCTTCCCTGCAGTCAGCTAAAATGCTGACTGCGGGGAAGGGGGAGGGAGAGGGCAACTTTAGAAACGTTAATCTCTCAAACCATAAAGGTTTGAGAGATGACACTGGGGGCAAAATGTTTCTTTTTACAAGGGCTTTAATATAGGGATTTGTAATACTGAAGTATTACTATCCCTTTAAATACACACACCATACAATCTGATCTCCTACAAAGAGGGACACCAGGGTGGAAAAGAGGGAATTGGGTCTTAACCCCTTAAGGACCGGCCGCGCACGCACACGGCCATCACTTAAGGACCGCGGGGCATTTTATTTATTTTTTTCTCATTCGATTACGGATTCCCCAAACGGCGTGCAGCCGCGCGGGGAACTCGGAATTCCATGATGTACATGTATGTCCTTGGTCCTTTAGGGACATCCACCTTGTGACATACATGTACGTCATGGGTCATTAAGGGGTTAAAAGAGGTACTGTTCCTCCTAAAGAGGGAAACTTGGGAGGTGGGTGGCCGTTAAGGACCTTAATTCATCCCAGATCATCCCTAAATCCATCCCAGAATTCCTTGACGTGTCAGGACCGTCACTGTTCCTTAAGTGCTGTGACCGGCGTGATGGTCCTAGTCCTTAAAGGGATAGTAATACTTAAGTATTACAAATCCCTATATTAAAGCCCTAGTAAAAAAAAAACATATTGCCCCCAGTGTCATCTCTCAAACCTTTATGGTTTGAGAGATGAACGCTTCTAAAGTTGCCCTCTCCCTCCCCCTTCCCTGTAGTCAGCATTTTAGCTGACTGCAGGGAACAGAGTCGTACGACTTTCAGGCGGCTCTCCAGCACAGCCTGATCGCGTTAACTAAAAAAAAAAACTTTCACTGAAATGGTCTTCTACGTGTGCTTGGTTTGCAAGCACACATAGAAGACCGTTTTAGTGAAAGTTTTTTTTTTTAGTTAACGAGATCGCGGCTCTGCTGCAGAGCCGCCTGATGATCTCTGACCGGATTTCCCTGAGTCAGCTAGAATGCTGACTACGGGGAAGGGGGAGGGAGAGGGCAACTTTAGAAGCGTTCATCTCTCAAACCATAAAGGTTTGAGAGATGACACTGGGGGCAATACGTTTTTTTGTTTTACTAGGGTTTTAATATAGGGATTTGTAATACTTAAGTATTACTATCCCTTTAAGGGGTTAAAGCACATGACTGTGGCTGCTTCATGGAAATCCTCCCATTTCTTTTTTTTGCTCTACAACTAAAACTCTCATGCACACTCTTATCCTTTCCCATCTGGGCTACTGCATCTTCTTACTTATTGGTCTGACTCCTACCCATATCTCTCCTCTTTAATCAATTCTTAACTTGGTCACCAGAATACGGTTCCTCTCCTCCAGAACATATTTACCCCTACACAACTAAACTCATTGTCATGGCTTCCCATAAAACAATGTATAACATTCAAAAACCTCATTAACTTCAAAGCTGTCCAACACTCGTCCGCATTCTATATTTCATTATTGATATCCCACCATATACCTGCACATCCTCTGCTTATCTAACCTATATTGCTGTATCACAACTGAAGGCGTTTTCCCTTGCTGCTTCATAGTATCATAGTAAATTAGGTGGAAAAAGACTCGTCCATCAAGTTCAACCTTTGCCACATAACCCAGAGACATGAGGATTATATAGCTTTCCTGCTGCCAAATAAATTAGTCTTTATCAGACCTTCCTGTGTTGCCTATTAATACACTCTGTATGTTTCCTTTTGAAAGAAATGTATCTAATGCTCTCTTAAAATTATCTGTTGTATCTGCTGTAACCAGCTCCTTGAGCAAGGAATTCCACAATTTAACAGACCTTACTGTAAAAAAAACAATTTCCTCTGCGGAAGTTGAAACCTCCTTTCCTCTAATCTCAAGGGGTGAACCCTAGTTATTTGATCAGGCCTCGGAATGAATAGCTCACCAAAGAGATCCTTATATTGGCCTCTCAGATACTGTTCATTGTGATAAGATCTCCTCTTAGTTGTCTTTTCTCTAGAGTAAATAAATCAAGTTTGTCTAGTCGTTCCTCATACATTAAGTCCTCCAATCCCTTAATTATTTTTGTTGCTCTTCACTGTACTCTCTCCAGTTCTAGAATATCCTTTTTCAGAATCAGTGCCCAAAACTGCACTGCATATTCAACATGGGGTCTTACCAAATATTTGTACAATGGCAAAATGATGCTATACACTCTTGCTTCAATACCACTTTTTATGCAAGACAGGACTTTGTTTGCTTTTGCTGCTGCTATTTGACACTGGTCACTGTTTCCAAGTTTGTAGTTTAAGGATTCCTAAGTCTTTCTTTAGAAACAAAAAAATTATTCCATTAAGTTCATAAGTAGCACTGGGATTTTTCCTTCCCAAATTGATGACTTTACATTTTCCCACATTAAACTTCATATTCCATTTGTTTGCCCAATCTGCCATTTTATGTAAATCCCTCTGTAGAGAACAAATATCCTGTTCTGAATTAATTAACCTGCATAATTTAGTGTCATCTGCAAATATTTGATATTTTCTGTATCGATTTCCAGGTAATTTATAAACATGTTAAAAAGTAGTGAACCAAGTACTAATCCTTGAGGTACTCCATTCTCAACTTTAACTGTATTGAAGAATTGTCCATTTACAACCACACACTGTTCCCTATCTTTTAACCATTTTTCTATCCAGTTACAAAGATTATCCCCTAGCCCCAGTTTCTTATTTTATACCCCAGCCCCCTGTGTGGCTATCACGGTGCCCGTGATCCGGGCCTTGACTCTGCCTGTCTGTCCTTGTATGCCCGGTGGCAGCATTGCCAATCACTAACTTCCTGGTTGCTACGCGCGTCTGTCGGCACTCTCGCTATTTTTATTGGCTAGGCTGATTTGGCCGAGTGTGGCTTTATCACGGTTCCCGTGCTATGCTCTCAGTCTTGACTGTACTACCTGTGCATTGGAGGATGCTGATTGGCCTGCCCAGGATGTGCCTTTATACACTGGGGCTTGGGCACTTGTGATTTGCCCTTTCGTGGTGTTCCAGTATCTGCGCCTTGTTGCTGTGTTCCAGTTCTCCTGTGTACCGACCCGGCTTGTCTGACTCTTCTGTTGATCCTGCTCCGTGTATGACCCGGCTCTGGCTGACGACCCTGCTTCGTGATTGATCCGGTTCTGGCTGATGATCCTGCTCCGTGTATGACCCGGCTCTGGCTGACGACCCTGCTTCGTGTTTGATCCGGTTCTGGCTTATGATCCTGCTCCGTGTATGACCCGGCTCTGGTAGACGACCCTGCTCCGTGATTGATCCTGTTCTTCGGCTGCTGTTCCTGCTGTGCTCCAGTTCCGGTTATCGCCCAGTTCCAGCCTGCTGTTCCGGTGTACCTGCACGGTCTCAGTCGCGTCCGCGACATTCTGATCTCTGGGTGACTCGCTATCCCTCTCACCTCGCTAGCTGAGATAGAGGTTGCTTTGCCATACATTGTCTGTCGCTATCTCTCCGTACAGAACCCGTTAACTCCTGCTGTGCTTCGTAGTCTCCAGTCTTGTGCCTCAGTTATCTTGCCAAGCATACATATATCCGTTAAGGGCCGCTCCTTTAGTACCTCTGATACGCTTCACTACCTTCTGCAGAGCATTGCCGGTCCGGTGTTCGGTGTACATCGGAACCGCGCCTGTTGGCACTGTTATCCGTTTGCTCTTGCTGGGAAAGTTCCGTACGGCACCGGAGGGGTGTCCTGGCTCCGGCCTACCTACGTACAGAGGTTACGCTATCCATCTGCACTATCCAGTGCTTGGCTCTCAGTGCTTGTGCAGTCGCTATCACTATTGACATCCAAGGGGTGTCAGGGCACTTTCCATTGGCACACGCAGAGTTAACTTCCATTCTCAGTTAAGGGCGATTCAGGTTCTTGTACTACAGTTTGGCAATAGCACTTCTCCCTAACCCACGGCGGTGGTATTACTCAGCTCTGGCACTTGTGCCTTTCTATTCTATTTGAGAGTGAATTCAGTGCAGACACTTTGCTCCAGCTTTGTTACTCAAGAACTGTGTTCCAGAGACTGCTACTTTGCTCCAGCTTTGTTACTCAAGAACTGTGTTCCTGAGACTGCTATATATCCTGGGCGTTGGCCAAACTAGGACTGAGCTCTCCTCTTGCACTTGTTAACCCTTTGGGGTTATTTCATATCTATCCATTGTCTATCATATTTGCTGTATTGCATTCACTCTGTTCGTGTTTGCTATTACTGCTATTCCTGTACTGGCCCCTAGGGGCATTGTATTACTCCTTGATTCAATAAACTGTGTTTTTACTTTATACCCTGGTCTGAGTGTCAGAAAACCGTTACAGTACGAAAGGGCCATGACCTCAGACGGGAAGAGTGACAGTAATACACAGAACCTCCACTGGAGGATGGATGTTCACGAGCAACGTCTAGATCAATTGGCTTTGGCCATGCAAACATTGCTTGAACGTACGGTACATCTTGAGAAACCGAATCAAAATCCGGTGGTCCCCCCAGTCATGACACCGGACAATGCTACTGGGCAATTGCTGGCTCCCTCCAGAAGTCTCACGGCGGCGGTGCCGTTACCGCTCAGATATGGTGGCGAACCCACACTGTGCAGAGGTTTCCTTAACCAACTAGAGATATTCTTAGAACTCACACCCTATGCTTTTCCGAATGACCGTAGCAAAGTGGGTTTCATGATATCTCTGTTAACTGGTAAAGCGCTGGCACGGGCTAATCCTTTATGGGAGCAGGCCAAACCCTGTACTCTGAATTTTAACGAATTTGTCAGACAGTTTCGCAGAGTGTTCGAGACACCAGGGCGAGCCACCTCGGCAGCTAAGAAATTGATGGTAATTCAGATGGGCGATCGCACTGTGGCCGACTATGGTATAGAATTTCGCATTCTAGCTGCAGAAGTGGCCTGGAATAATGAGGCACTCCTGGCAGCCTTTTCACAAGGTCTATCCGATTCCATCAAGGATGAGATTGCTGCCAGGGAGGTACCTACTGACCTAGATGAGTACATAGATTATGTGATACTCATTGACACCCGCATGCGCGAAAGGCGCTTGGCAAAAATGGCTAGCTCCAAGACCCAAGGGCACCAAAGGTCTTTTAACCCATCCTCGCCTCCCATTCCTCCTGATGGGGCACCTGAAAAAAGGGAGCCTATGCAGATTGGATATACTAGGTTATCTAAGGAGGAGAGGTCTTATCGCAAAAGACAAGGGTTATGTTTATATTGTGGTAAGAATGGGCACTTACTACACACATGCCCGGTACGTCCGGGAAACGCACGCACCTAGGGTACCTTGGGGGGCAGGCCCTAGGTGGTGTACAGTCGTCCTCAGATCCTTGTTCCACGAAACCCACCATACCGGTGAGTTTTCTTCTGGGTGATCAAGCTGTGGAGGTACTAGCCCTGGTAGATTGTGGCGCAGCAGGCTATTTCATGGGCCGGGCATTTGCTGAAAGACACAATATTCCGCTGTCTAAAAGAGATACTCCGCTAGCCATTGAGGCTATTGATGGCAGATCCCTAGAACCAGCACTTATCACCATGGAGACTACTCTCATCACTATGGCTATTGGGGTTCTCCACAAAGAGGGGGTACGTTTCCAAATTATACATTCACTTCACCATGCGGTCATTCTGGGGTACCCTTGGTTGTTGCTGCACAATCCCCAGTTTGACTGGCAAAGATGTGAAATTAAGTCTTTTTCGGAGTACTGCACTAGTCACTGTTTATCTCACCCAGTCAAGATTATGTGTACCTCTCCTTCTGTGCCAGCTGAATACAGCAAGTTCAGTGACGTATTCAGTAAGGGTGAGGCTAGCGCATTGCCACAGCATCGGCCATATGACTGCGCTATTGATTTGCCCCCGGGAGTCGTGCCACCAAGGGGTAGGACCTACCCATTGTCCGGGGAGGAGACTAGGGCCATGGAGGAATACATCGAGGATGCCCTCAGACGAGGGATCATTCATAAATCATCCTCTCCGGCAGGTGCAGGGTTCTTTTTTGTGAAAAAGAAAAGTGGCGAATTACGACCGTGTATTGACTACCGTGGACTCAATAAGTTGATTGCCAAGAATGCTTACCCCATTCCGCTCATCACAGAATTATTTGACAGGTTGAAAGGCTCCTCTATCTTCACGAAACTCGATCTTCGTGCTCCCTACAACCTAATAAGGATTAGGGCTGGTGATGAGTGGAAGACGGCATTCAATACTAGGTCAGGCCACTACGAATATCTGGTTATGCCATTTGGGTTATGTAATGCACCTGCCGTATTTCAGGAGTTCATAAATGATATCCTCCGTGACATGCTACAGTCTTGTGTGGTGGTGTACTTGGACGATATATTGATCCATTCTGCTAATTGAACCCAGCACATCCAGGATGTTTCGGAGGTATTAATGCGATTACGCAAGAACAAATTGTTCTGCAAACTAGAAAAATGTGAATTTCATCGCTCCCAAGTACCATTCTTGGGTTTTGTTATATCCAATGATGGCATAGCGATGGACCAAGAGAAGTTGGCAGCAGTTCTACAATGGCCACGACCCAAGGGGTTAAAAGCAATCCAAAGGTTCTTGGGCTTTGCCAACTATTATAGAAAGTTTATCCAGAACTTTTCTACCTTCACAAAACCTCTCTCTGACCTTACGCATAAGGGCGCAAATCCCTCTCAAAGGTCCGAGGCAGCTGAAATAGCCTTTGAAACCCTCAAAAAGGCATTTGCATCCGCTCCTATACTATCCCACCCTAATCCCACCCTGCCGTTTACGCTAGAGGTTGATGCCTCCGATGTTGGGGTAGGGGCAGTTCTCTCCCAACGCCCCAAGGAGGGGGGTAACCTGAGGCCGTGTGGGTTCTTCTCAAAAAAACTGTCTAGTGCCCAAAGCCACTACGAAATTGGTGATAGGGAACTGCTGGTTATCATCTTGGCATTAAAAGAATGGCGTCATCTTCTGGAGGGCACTAGAGCACCAGTGTTGATCCTCACAGACCATAAGAACTTGATTTACCTATCCGAGGCAAAAAGGTTGTCATCTCGCCAGGCTCGATGGGCTCTATTTCTGTCCAGATTTAATTTCATAGTCTCGTACTTGCCTGGGTCCAAAAATATTAGGGCGGATGCTCTTTCTAGACAATTCTGCACGGACATTGAGAGGGATGAGGCCCCGGTCCCCATAATTCAGCCAAACAGGATTCTGGCTACCATTCGTACCAGCATCACCTCGCCACTGGGAGAGCAAATATTGGTGTCACAAGCTCGGGCACCCCCTGAAACCCCAGTTGGCAGGTGTTTTGTGGATGAACCTTTTCGTACCCAATTACTTGAGACCTACCACTCATCTAAGGCAGCTGGGCACATTGGCAGAGATCAGTTGGCATGGTCACTATCACGAACATTCTGGTGGCCCTCCCTGAAAGCCGACTGCTCTGCATTCACTGCTGCTTGCACCATCTGTGCCCGTGCCAAAACTCCCAGACATCTCCCAGTGGGCCTGCTCCAACCAGTGCCAAATGGTGATCGTCCATGGTCCCATATTTCTATTGATTTTTTGGGAGAGCTGCCGAGTTCCAAGGGCTATACGTTTATCTTGATGGTGGTAGATAGATTCTCAAAGATGGCTCATTTCGTGCCCCTCTCTGGCCTTCCCTCGGCCCAGGAATTGGCATCAATTTTTGCCAGAGAAGTATTCCGCTTGCACGGGGTGCCCAGAGTAATTGTGTCAGACCGGGGGAGTCAATTCGTGTCGAGATTCTGGAGGGCATTCTGTGGCCAGATGGGCATTCAATTATCCTTCTCCTCCGCCTACCATCCCTAGACCAACGGGGCCGCTGAGCGTGCCAATCAGGGACTGGAGCAGTTTTTACGCTGCTTTGTGACTGATCATCATGATAACTGGGCTGACCTGTTGCCGTGGGCAGAGTTCGCCAGGAACTGCGCGGTTAATTCATCATCTGGGAGCTCTCCATTCCTTGTTAATTATGGGTTCCAGCCCTGTCTACTCCCAGACTCATTTCAGTCCCAGCAGATTCCGGCTCTGGATGAGCACATGGAGCAGCTCCATTCCACTTGGGCACAGGTACAAAGGTCCCTCAGTCAGTCCTTCCACAGACATCAGCGGCATGCCAATCGCAGACGGCTGCCAGCGGTCTCCTTCCAGGTTGGGAATAGGGTATGGCTTTCCTCCTTCCGTTGGCCAAACTAGGACTGAGCTCTCCTCTTGCACTTGTCAACCCTTTGGGGTTATTTCATATCTATCCATTGTCTATCATATTTGCTGTATTGCATTCACTCTGTTCGTGTTTGCTATTACTGCTATTCCTGTACTGGCCCCTAGGGGCATTGTATTACTCCTTGATTCAATAAACTGTGTTTTTACTTTACACCCTGGTCTGAGTGTCAGAAAACCGTTACAGGCTCCCCCTCTCCGATAGGTCTTATATGCTGCAGTCTATCATAGCCTCAGTGCCCTTTCGTGGTGTATCTGAGTGCTCCTTAGTCTTCCGTTGTGATTAATTTTTGTATGCCAATTACGAGTTGTGTATGACCCTTGGCTCCGTCTGACTACCCGATTAGTGCTTTATACCTCTGGCCTCGTCTGACTACCTGCTCCGCGCTTTACTGCCAGCTCTGTCTGACTGCCAGATCCGTGTATGACCTTTGGCCTGGCTGACTACCTACTCCATGCATTTACTGTGGCTCTGTCTGACTACTCGAATAGTGTATGACTTTGGCTTAGTCTGACCCTATCTGTGCTTCCTGGGGTCTGCCTCACTCTGTGCAGGCTCAGGGGCCTAGTCGCTTCCAGGTGAGTTCACTCTGTAGTCCAGCAGCGCTTGGTCCTATCGGTCGATTGTAGTCCTAGCGTCCTAGGACGTGTGGCAGTTCCTGTGTCCCCTAACGTTGTAGGGCATTGTGTCAGTGGACCCTAGCGTTCTAGGTTTCAGGGCCTCCAGTCTCTGCACGCTGTCAGTGCTAGTACAATTTCCACTCAGCGATATTCCTGTGGTTCAGCTGTCCATCCTGGTTCACTTCCTATACTCTGGACGCATTGCCTGGCTACGTTCAGTGCTAATCCTGGTAGTGGACTGTGCACTGTCCTCACGCCTTACCGGAGGAGGTTGAGGAAGTGCTTATAGCCATCTTGTTTGCATTTATTCTTAATAAAATGTATTGATTGTACCTGTACCTGTCAGAATCTTTATTTGTCTAGTCACTCCGTGACAGTGGCATTGTATCACATGCCTTTTCAGAATCTAGGTATACAACAGCAACTGCCTTACCATTATCTAGGTTACTCTTATTTCTTCATAGAACCTGAAAAGATTAGTTTGGCACGATCTGTTCCTCATAAAACCATGTTGACTCCTGCTAATAGTCTTATATTTTGTGGTGTAATTCTGAATATAATTCCTTATTATTCCTTCTAGCAGTTTTCCCACTGCAGAGGTCAAACTCACTGGTTTATAATTCCCAGGGTCTGTTTTAGTTCCCTTCTTAAATAAAGGCACTATGTTGGCTTTATGCCAATCTTGTGGCACTGAGCCTGTGGTGAGAGAATCTTTAAAGAGTGAAAAGAGGGGTCATGCTAACACCACACTGAGTTCACGATGAACCCTTGGTTCTATACCATCAGGACCAGGTGCTTTGTCAGTCTTAATTTCATTCAGTCTTCCCATGACCTCTTCTTGTGTTAACCCAATATCTGATAATGGTGTGGTTTTATTTGTTCCCTTGTATATACTGATGTAAAGAAAGTGTTTAGAACATCAGCCTTTTCTTATTCTCTCTAATCAACTCACCCATCTCATTTTTGTATGGTCCAATGCACTCCCTTTTAAGTTTTTTGCTGTTTATGCATTTGAAAAACTTTTTTAGATTAGTCTTACTCTTCTTTGCAATTCGATTTTCATTATCTATTTTTGCTAACCTAATTGCTTTTTGGCAATGTTTGTTGCACTCCCTGTATTTCATGAAATAATGTTCTGTTCCTTGAAACTTAAAGGGATAGTAATACTTCGTTTTATCTTTATTTTATTTTGTAGGCATTACAAAACATGAAGAACGATACAAGTCTTATCTCTGAAAACATTATGGTTTGAGAGATATTCTCAGATGTGGAATGCAGTCCATAGATCAAACAGATAACAGCAGGGGACAATCTTCTTCCTATGAAAACAATGGAATCCCTGCCCTCCTTGACAAGTTTTTCAGGTTTTTCCCTTATCTTAATTGAAGATTGTCCCTCTCTGCAATCTACCTGGGCACCTCCCTTCTGATCTGGCTGAACAGTGTGACATCAGTAAAAGGGGCGGAAGGGGGACACTTTGTCATTGAATTACTCTTGTACTACAACTCTGACAGAATTGAAATAACACTCTCCAAAATCCAAATACTTTGATGATTAATTAGAGCTGCTTTTATTATGAAACATTACTATCCCTTTAAGTTCCAACCAAATTGAAAAGGAAAAAAACACATTGTAAATCATTATCAGTACATACGGATCTGTGTAAAAATGAACATATGCTTTATTTTGCATTTAGAAATTGCCTCACTTTCACTCAGGGGGCCTGTATTTGCTGCCAGATAAGTGGGATGAGTAAATACAAAATAATCAGAGGTAGGTATGAAGTGGTCATATCAAGCTTGCTAAATGCATTCAAATTTATCTTTGCACTTTTCCATAAGTTTTATCTTTTTAAGTTGCTTTATAAATTGCTCAGAATATTTAGTAGCAGTGCCACTGATTTTTGGTATACTTATTTGGTTTTAAATAGTGCAACAAATATTGATTCATTTCATAAATGTAGTAAAAATGAAGAAAAAAGTAATCTGTGCCATGTTTCATATAAAGATTTCAGCAGAGCAAATGCAATTTGTAACTAGTTAATAATACATGGTGCTAGGTCACACTTTAGCATCACTTGATAAATGCCCTGGAGAATGTACATTTTTCACAATGTACAGAGATGTGGAAGATTAATTTGAATGAGAATGGGTCATTGCTATAATTTGACTGCTGCTATATTTATTTTTAAAAGAGGTCTGTAACTCTCCCTCAACATGACCCTACAAAACTTACTTTAAAGGTATAGTAATACTTCGTTTTAACTTTATTTTATTTTGTAGGCATTAAAAAAAACATGAAGAACGATATAAGTCTTATCTCTCTAACCTTTATGGTTTAAGAGATATTCACAAACAAAGTATCCCCCCCCCTGTTCAACCAGAGCAGAAGGGAGGTGCCCAGGTAGACTGCAGAGAGGGACAATCTTCAATTAAGATAAGGGAAAAAGCTGAAAAACTTGTCAAGGGGGGGAGGGCTTTCATTGTTTTCATACAAAGAAAATTGTCCCCTTCTGTTATCTGTCTGGTCTGTAGACTGCATTCCACATCTGAGAAGAGATGACTTACACTAGGTAAAAGGGGCGGGGAGGGGAACTTTGCTTGTGAATATCTCATAAACCATAAAGGATTGAGAGATAAGACTTATATCATTCTTCATGTTTTTTTAATGCCTACAAAATAAAATAAAGTTAAAACAAAGTATTACTATCCCTTTAACTTCTTTATAGCTATAAGCTTGTATTTATCGAGTATTGGGAGCATACATGCATGTTTGCAAGCTCCCGGTCCTGTGTGTGCCACCCAATAAAGCTAGGCTATTGGGGTAGTCTGATTATACTTCTTACTTATGGGATCTCAGTCTCAGTAGTAAGAAGTGACCTTTTGCTGGGTTCACCATTTAAAGAAGTTGTTCTCTGTCAGGATGCTGTGGCATGTTTGTGGACAGTGGACACCCACTTAGGGTGCCGCTTTTTTCAGTTAAGATTTTTACAAACATATGAATATTGCATTTCAGATTTCTAATTATGGATATTGTAATGTACAATATGTTTATATTTGTCATTATGATTGTGAGACTTAAGGCTAACTCTATAATTATTAGACTTGTGCGAATTGGTTCTTCCGATTTCAGAATTCGGATGAATAGGGGTCATTCGTTGTCATTCTGTCCGGCCGAAATGCAAGGATTGTTCGTAAAAAAACAACAAATCTGAACAGCACTGTTCCGAAATGTCGTTGTACATTTCGGAAATTCGGATGACGACTACCCCCACACATGCTATTTTCCCGCCCTCTCTAGTCCAATTAGCTTCTTCGTTTCATGAAGGGGGTTGGACTAATGACACTTCAGACACCCAGACAGCCTGCATTTCCTGTTAGTCCATTGTTGGACCTCAGAGAGAGAAGATGGAGATAGAGAGTGTCCAGTTGTTGTGTAGGCAGGCAGGTAGCATTAGGCACAGGCAGGCAGCCAGCATTTGTGCCTTATTGCCACTGCAAGGGAGAGTCATTTTTGTTCCTGTGCAAAATAAAAATATTAGGAATTAGTGTTAATAATTTTCAGAGTTACACAGCCAGTCTGACAGTTGTGTAGGCAGGCAGGTAGCGCTAGTTCCTTATTGCCACTGCAAGAGAGAGTCATTTTTGTTCCTGTGCAAAATAAAAATATTAGGAATTTGTGTTAGTAATTTTCAGAGTGATACAGCCAGTCTGAAAGTTGTGTAGGCAGGCAGGCAGCCCTAGTGCCTTATTGCCACTGCAAGGGAGTGTCTTTTTTTTCCTTTGCAAAATAAAAATATTAGCAATTTGTCTTTTTTAGTTTTATTTATTTATTTTAATTTTTTATTGTATATTTTAAAGTATTTCCAAATTCGGCCGTATAATTCGAACTATTGCCAAATTTTGTCTGAGTCAAACAGGTCTGGTCCAAAATGCGGATCCTCCAAATGTGAAAAAAAAATTAGTCCGAAATCGAATTTTGCCAAATTTTTTTGACGTGCACAAGTCTAATAATTATGCATTTGTAGACTTTATTATACCCTTTATAAATTATCTATAAAATGTTAGGCGGGCTTTGGACATTTCTGACTGTGCTAGGAGTGTTTTGAGGAGAGCCAAAAAAAAAATAGAAACAGTGAGCCACAGGAGCCTTTGTACTATCAGAAAAAAGGAAACAATTTGTGACTTCTAGTATAAAACTGTAAGATGCTCGTCCAGTTTGTGTGTACATGTATGCATGTGTGTATGTAGGTTTGTGGGTATCTATGATCTGCAAAAAAGATGAGCAGAGATTGTCTGTATTAATCTCATGCAGCACGTTGCTTTGCAATGCATTGTGTAGTAACTACTCTGGCGTCCAAGGAGTGTAACTGAGAACTGTTCTTGTAAATGGAAATATTGACAAAATGTATTCGTTGTAGAGCCCCTATCAGTTACATTGATAGACTCCAGACCTTAACGATATATATATATATATATAATTCACTCACTCCTCAATTTAAAATCACAGGAAATATAAAGATCGAGTATGTAATGATAATAATACACCTGTCTGTTAACACCACAGTATGTTCCATATAAATAAGAATACAATTATATTTTTGCCAAACAACTGAATATCCACTAGGTACCTTCATTTGGTCTGATATTGTGGACTGGAGCAGCTCCAGTTCTCTAGTATAGAAGTCGTGTATCTTTCTGCTTTATATACACTTATATCGTTTTGTGTGTAAAGAGGATCAACATAATTACCTCTTCAGCAACATACAAGAGGTCTGCGGACACAGCTCCTGAATGGACAGAGTGACCAGGTCCACAAACCAAGCCTCCTGGGCCAGAATGGAGTGATCAGAATTACCAGTGCCCCGTCCATTGTGATCTTCCATATCACCCTGGGGATGAGAAAAATCGTGGGGAAACACATAGAAGTGATGTAATCTCCATGAAGGGTCCGTGTTATGATGACCAGAAGGCCCCCCTGCAAGAACAGTACATCAGAACCTTCCTGTTCTCTCTGGTTGTCATCAGGTCTATCACTGGGACCTCCTGTTGACTTATCAGGTAAAACGCTTACAGATTGAGTTCCCAGTTTCCTGGATCTACGTCTTGGCAACTTAGAAAGTCTGACAGTATGTTTTACACTCTTGGACTGTGAATGGCTGAAATGGCTGGAAACTGTGCTTCCACCCAGCTGAGGCAATCCTTCACTTATCACCATGCCACCTCACTGACAGTTCCCCCTTGGTGAATGATGTAAGCCACCGCAGTGGCATTGTCCAACTGCCCTCACTGGAATCCCTGTGAGAACCTGGGACCAAAGGAGAGCAAGACAAATCGCTGTGAGCTCCAGAATGCTGATGGACAGCAAAATCTCCTCCCCTGTTCACCTGCCCTGGACATCCAGGTGTCCTGGAACCACACCCCAGCCTCTTAGGCTGGCATCCATCATTACCAGAGCCCATCAGGAATCACAAATGGTCTCCCTCTCTCCAGGCGTGGCCGATTGTTGAAAGAGATACTCCGGATTACTGGACCAATACCTGAGGATGTCCCTTTGAAGATCCCTTGTGTGGGACTGAGAGTAAGGAACCACTTCCAGAACAGAGACCGAGCGACCCATGACACTCATGTAGTTCTTGATTGTGGCCAACGGCCACTCCAGTGCCTGAGACACATCCTGGAAAAGAATCTGAATGTTCTCCTTTGTGAGAAAGACTCTCCCCTGAAGGGTGTTGAACGTCATGCCCAGGAACACCAGAACCTGGGATTGGAGAAGACGTCTTGAGAGCGAGAGTCCAGCCATGATGCACAAGAATATGGGCCCACTCTTGGATATGGTGAGCCAGTAGCTCTCTGGAAGGAGCCTTGATGAGGAAGTCTTCCAAATATGGAGTCAGAGAAATGCCCTGGGTATGAATGAACATGGCCAAGGCAGCCAGGCAAAATGGCACAGCCGTGAATTGGGAATGATTGGAGTGAAAGCAAAACTCATGTAGCATTGCCTGTCTGGGTAGATTGGGACATGCAGATAGGCATCCTGTAGATCCAGAAAGGCCAGGTTCTTCCCTCTGTAGATCTCTGTGATGTCAGAATGCAAAGATTCCATCTTGAAGCACGTAGCAAACGTGCTGTTTAAGGCATTTGAGGTCCAGAATAGGGTGACAGCAGCCATCCTTATTGGTGACCACAAAAAGGTTGGAATAGAAACCTGAAAAGCACTCTGGGACTGGGACTGGCACCAGTACCTGCTTTTCCAGTAGATTGGCTATGGCCTTGTGGTACAACTTTGCTTTGTCTGGGTTCCTTGGAACCTTTGAGGCCAAGAAGTGATATGGAGGAAGGGATTTGAAATCTATGTGGTAGAGGCTAAAACATAGCAGTCATCTGTACTCCAAAGCCCTCTAGAAAAAAGAAAGAGACCCAAAAAAGTGCCTGAGCTTAGCCATACTCACATCAAAGGTCCCACATAAGGTGGCATTTACATAAGAAGTCTATTAGTTTTGCAGCTATTTGCTCATAGGTTGAATATGGAATATTTAATTAAATAAAACACTGTCAGACTAATGTTCTAAGTAAAATCAGAACAAATCTGGAGCAAACTAGATGTACCAGAGGGGACAAATTAAACTCCCCACTAATTCAAATGGACTTTTAACACACTGAATGCAAGAAAGGTTGCCATTGTTTACCAATGCTTTGGACATCTTTGTGGCATTCAAGGGGGAGATGAACTACAGGTGGACGAGGACTCATAATGTCGATGTTATGTTGGAGCGGTGCCGAAGGCACATCGACAGTGTGCACTAAAGTGTCTTTGACATCATATCCCCATCAGTCTGACAAAAATATGCCCATATAAACATCCATCCGACATGCCTTCAACAGGTTTACAAGTTTTCACTCATCACATCAACAATGGCTTATTTCCATATGGAAGTGCAGCATAATGAGTCATTTATATATGGAAATGCAGTATAATGAGCCAATATAGTATTCAAGGGTGTGTGTTTATGTGTTAATGTGGCACTTCACCACATGCACCAAACTCCGATAGCAGCCTCTGCTGTCGGAATTCAAAGTCTCAACTTGGGATGGGATCTCCCTGTAGTTTCCTATGCAGGAATATCTCTCAATCAGTCATAAGCATGGAGGGTTGTGAACTGCCGTTGATGTGGAAGAAATGCTCTCCCTCACAAATCACCAGCGGTAGACAACCCTGAAGTCTGAGAGCATTCTCTCTGCTTCCCCACTTGCTCAGTAGGGGAGTAGAGAGGATACTTTCAGCACCACGAAAAGTATCACTCTTTGAGTGCCATATGGATGTGTTAAACAAAAGTACATAAAGCAGTACACAATCATCCCTTTAGCTCTCTATTATATTTCATACATGTTGTGCACTCCCAAGGGAACAAAGCTGGGGGTCAGGAAGCATCCATGGGGATTTATGGCTACCAGCTGCCCTCCAGCCTTGTTCCCTTGCCCATTGGTAGCTATAGAATCCCATGTACACTGCCTGGCCCCCAAACTTGTTCCTGTGCCCACTGGTAGCCACAGATCCCCATGTACACTATATGACCCCCTCCCCAGCCTTGTTCCCTTGCAAATTTATGGGGCAGCATATGTCAAATTTTATTGGGGGGGCAGCATATTTTGAATTTTACTGGGGGTGCAGCTTGTTGAACATAAGTATTGTGGGGCAACATGGGGAACATCACCATTGTGTGTTAACCCCATATAAACTGCCTGACACACCCCAGCCTTGTTCTCTTGCCCAGGCCGTGGCCATGAGGATTTGTGGCTGCCAGTAGGCAAGTGAACAAGGATGGGTGGTGGTGGTGGGGGGGGGTCAGACAGTGTACATGGGGATCTGTGGCTACAAGTGGGCAAGGGAACAAGTCTGGGGACCAGGCAGTGTACATGGAGTTCTGTGGGCAATGGAACAAGACTGGAGCGCAGCTGGTAGCCAGAAATACCCATGGATGCTGCCTGACCCCAGCCTTATTCCCTTGGGAGTGCACAACATGTATGAAATATGATACAGAGCTGAGGGGATGATTGTGTACTGCTTGGTGTACCTTTTAATCATTTGAGTGCCACAAGGGTGTGCAATACACATCCCTATGACACTCAAAGGGTTAAGGGAGTGATGCTGTTCTTGGTGTCGAAAGTATCCTGTCCACTCCCTTACTGACCAAGTGGGGCAGCAGAGAGAATACTCTCCAACTTCAGGATTGTCATAATGCTGATGATATATAAGGGAGGGCATCCCTTTCACATTGATAGAAGTTCAACAATCCTGTTTAACAGTGGGGACCTATTCCTCCACTCCCCTTGCATCCCTAACTTTTAGTGCATATGGCGATGTGTGTCTACATCGAAATGTCAAAATGCTTTGAACACAACAACAAAATCATATAGCCACCAAATCGACCTTTAGTGCATCTCGGCCAAGGAGTTAAAACACCATTTATATCAATGTGAATATTTTTGTCCTCTATGGTACAGCTGTTTTCTGCAGAATTGTTCCAGTTCTGCTTAATATACCATTCTCATGGTTTTTGAGGGTATTATTTTATTTAGCCCTTTGTATGATAGGGAGGCCCAATTTACTGGAGACCTTTCAAGCATCTAAGGGGTTAACTTGATTGTCCTTGTTTTATTTGTTATCTAATATCCTTGTTCTCATTAGACAGTGCTTCTATATTTAGGAGTGGATGGTTAGGCATCTGCAATCTGGATTTAGAGTAGAGCATATTGCTTTTAGTATTGCAAGTAGTGTTGAGCGAGCGTGCTCGGCCGATGCTCGGATCGGCTCGAGCATCGCTCTGCTCTGCACATGGCGGTACTCGTACGAGTACCGCCATGTGCTCGCCCGACATGCTCGGGTGAAGAGGATCTGTGCCGGAAGAGGCACAGATCCGAAGACGCTCCGCTGGACCACCAGGGAATGGAGGTACGGGGGCATTGCGGAGATGAAGGGGGCATTGCGGAGATGAAGGGGGACATTATGGAAGAGGGGCATAGAGTCTATGCCCCTCTTCCACAATGTCCCCCTTCATCTCCGCTATGCCCGTCTTCCACAATGTGCCCCTTCATCTCCGCTATGCCCCTCTTCCACAATGTCCCCCTTCATCTCCTATGCCATAGCGGAGATGAAGGGGGACATTGTGGAAGAGGGGCATAGCGGAGATGAAGGGGGACATTGTGGAAGAGGGGCATAGACTCTATGCCCCTCTTCCACAATGTCCCCCTTCATCTCCGCTATGCCCCTCTTCCACAATGTCCCCCTTCATCTCCGCTATGGCATAGGAGATGAAGGGGGACATTGTGGAAGAGGGGCATAGCGGAGATGAAGGGGGACATTGACCAGGCACCCTCCGCTCATCAGAGCAGGGGGTGCCTGGTTTAATGCTCGAGTGCTCCCATTCATTTGAATGGGGCTCGGGTGCTCGGCCGAGCACTCGAGCATCAGGGGGTGCTCGGTCAGAGCACCCGAGCACCCGAGCATCGGGGTGCTCGCTCAACATTAATTGCAAGTATGCACACAGGGACATTAGAGTTCAGCAGTTTCAGGTGTTTTATTTCTGTGACACAGAAGTGTGCTGGGTAACAATATTGTATACTGTGTCTAATATATTTTACTAGCATAAAGTCCTGCTTATTCTCTTTAAAAAAAAGTACAATATGTATACATGTTTATGGATTTGCATACACACATATTAGTTACTTAATACCTCCCAGCATTTCAAATGGCCAAAATGGGACATTTTCATTTTCGGTGGTGTTGGTGGGGGCATTGCTGGTGGCGGGGCATTACTGAGAATTTATTTCACAACCTATTAAAATCTCTTCATGTAACCAAATAAATGACTTATAACAAAACCAAAGTATTTTATTTACACAGACAGATTTCTAAACACATATACTGACATTTAAAAAACCATTAATTTGAGTTTTATTGTTGTTGAGCAATGTGATATACTTATATACATACAACACAGTCTGATCTCCTAAAAAGAAGGACACCAGGGTAGGGAAGAGGGACACAGGGATTTGTGTCTCAAAGAAGAACTGTCCCCCTAAAGAGGGACACTTGGGAAGTATGGTTACATGACTTACCAATTTATTTTTATACTATTTAATGTTAATGTTAAACCATTAGATGCATGTACATGGGATCTGTCCTGCCTTTTTACAGTGAATTAACGATCTCTGGGGATAGAGGCTGATTATCCGGTGGTGGCGAGTTTCTTATGAAACTCTACACACTTCTTCTTCCCACTCTGTTACTCTCACTATCCCACCCACTTCTCCTCATTCCCATCCCATTCCTCCCACTTGCCACCTACATATATTGTTAAGCCCTGCCTCCACTGTGATTAAGCCCCATCCCTTTTGTGCCGCTAACTGCATCATTTATATCCCCGAAGAGCACCAGCTGAGCCCTCTCCGGGGACAAATGAAGCAAAAGTTCCCACGTATATAGATGCGACATCTACAACTCAATGCTTCTCATTGCATTGGAGGTGTTTCTAACAATCGTGTTGTTTTTCGTTTCCACATAAATCTTTGAGGATCCGGGGGGATGTGCAACACATTGCTCCACAATACACTGCAAACACCCTCTGATCCTCAGGGTTAAAAATGTATCTGGTGTCTGGAGTATTCATGCTTGATTTGCCTATCTCTACAACTGATGTAAACATCAGAATGCCTGTATCTTCTCCATGGAGATCCACTGACAAAGGTCAGAGGCAGAAGAAATCTAAGCCATAAATCACCAGAATGCTGGTTTCAGATCAGGATGAGAAAGCAGATATATATCACAGAATTGCCACAGAATTGTTGGGAGGTATGATATCTGGGATTCTTATTGTCCAAATCCCCAGACAAACACATAGGCCTGGGGATGAGAGTGTACAGATTATGCAATTCTTGGCATAATGTGAGCTGGGCTAAATCAGAGTGGGCAGGGTTGGGAGGCTGAAAGACAGAGTGTGCCCTGAAATTGGCAGGGAAGTGGGCAGAGCAGGAGGGAAATGGACAGGTTCACCACAGAACTCAACAAATTGTCCCCAAAAACCAAAGTCTTTGTTGCAGATCCTGAGAGTTCCCACGTATGTCTATAATTAAGAAAAATATTCAAACACTTTTTTACATTGCTACATTAATTTACTCATGGCTTGACAAGGTTTAAACTATTCACTCAGCAACTTCAGACCTGTGATGTTGCTCTGTTTCAGCCTCCACACATTTTTCCTGGGCAGTCACATTTCAGAGTCTCACTATAGTACCATGTATCATGACACTAGCAGAAAGCCTAGTACAGCAAGTTTACATCTGTACAACACAACAGACATTTCAAGTACCTAAATACTACCTGTGGAGCATTGCGTTGCACACTCCTGTGACACTCATTTCTAGGGCAGTGCAAAATGTACTAGACAGCAGGGGGCACCATCTCAGGAACAGTAATATTTTATAATTGCAATGGTGTGGCAGTTATGGTGCAGATATCTTGGTTTCCCTTGCATTAATCTGCTCTAGGGGGCTATTATTGGGAAGGGGAGAGTCTCAGACAAGTGGTATTTTTTATTCAGTAGTTACCCGATCACCCAGCATGATTTTTTGGGTCACCCACATTACACCACACATTTCACAATAAGTTATCCACGACTCCCATGGCACCACAGAGATTTAACTTCACAGGATGTGACCCACAATATGCATTTCCTTTTAAATTGTTAGCACTGTGGTACCATACGTGTCATAGCATCACAGATTCTAGTCCCAGCAAGGTAAACTCATCCTTTCGCCCTTAAAAGGCAGATAAAATAAGTACCCAGGACATACTTGAAAATGAGAAACATTCTCAATGTATCCTTCCTGGTAAAATACTTTCATAAAATAAGATAAAAAATACTGTAAGCTCTTTGTTGTCATGTGAATGTAACAGTTTTGTATGACACTCAGATCAGTAGGTTAGAATAAAACACAGTTTTATTAAAAGATACGAAAGACTGCCCACTACAGGCAATATAGTATGACAGGAAAATGACAATCATGTACAGATGCCCTCTCAGGCCCAGTATACAGGGAAATTAATATATACAGTCACAGGACAGGCATAATCAGGCATTACAGGTACAACATGGGTTAAAGTTCATGGAAAGCAATCAGTCTCTGTTGTGGTGTGTTTGACAATGCCCAGTAGATGGTAAAGGAGCGAGACTGTGGTACAAGATGTAAGAGCACCAGTCAATAAGGCAGAACTGAGACTACTACTTGTGCTGAGCAGGGAACAGAGGCCGCAATACTCTGCAAGAGCTAGCACACGTTGAGCTGTGAGCACCCGACCGGTGCGGTAAACGGAGACAATGTACACTGCAAGAGCTGAGTGATAAGAGCCAGTAGCACCCAACCGGTGCAGTAACGGAGACACTGACACTGCAAGAGCTGAGGTGTTTAGAGCCAGTAGCACCCAACCGGTGCGGTAACGGAGACACTGACATTGCAAGAGCTGAGGTGTTTAGAGCCAGTAGCACCCAACTGGTGCAGTAACGGAGACACTGACACTGCAAGAGCTGAGGTGTTTAGAGCCAATGGCACCCAACTGGTGCGGTAATGGAGACACTGACACTGCAAGAGCTGAGGTGTTTAGAGCCAATGGCACCCGACCAGTACTGTAACGGAAAAGGCTGTACACTGCAAGAGCTGATGGAATCGCCCAATAGCACCTGATTGTGCGGTAACTAAACCACTGCGAATAGCAAAGGTTAACGGAAACGCAGTGTTAACGGAGGCCACAATGCTCTGCAAGTGTTAACAAAAGGCTCTGTGTAACGGAGGCTACAATGCTCTGCAAGTGTAAACGGAAGGCTCAGGGTTAACGGAGGCAACAGTGCTCTGCAAGTGTTAATGGAAGGCTCAGTGTAACGGAGGCAACAGTGCTCTACCAGTGTTAACGGAAGGCTCAGTGTAACGGAGGCAACAGTGCTCTGCAAGTGTTAACGGAGGGCTCAGTGTAACGGAGGCAACAGTGCTCTGCAAGTGTTAAAGGAGGGCTCAGTGTAACGGAGACAACAACTCAGTCTGCCCTATATCAGCACAGTGGAAGTCAGAATGTCGCCCAAGCGACACAGGATCAGGATCACGGCCGAAACACAGCAGGGACGTCAGGATAGCCGGGTCAGGTCACGGAGCAGGAACGTCAGCCAGGCTGGGTCAAATCACAGACCAGGAATGTCAGACAAGCTGGGTCAGATCACGGAGCAGGAACATCAGCCAGGCCGGGTCGAATCACGGAGCAGGAACCAATGAGAGTGGTCAGACGGGCCAAGTCGGTACACAGGAACGCAGGAACACAGCAACACAGTAGCACTGGTACAAGAACACCACGAAAGGGCACCTGACAGGTGCCAGAGGCCCGGAATAAGAAGGCCACACTGGGTGGGCCAATGGGAGCGCACCACAACAAAGAGTGATAGAGCAGATCACGGGAACCGTGATAGTGAATCATAGATTGTAAGCTCTGTAGTGCCATGTTGGAAATGCTCATAGCACCATAGAACTTGTATTTCACAGATCATGATCCACAATGGGTAATTCCTTTAAAATTGTGTTATATTTGATTCATAACGTGAAGATTTTGAGCTCTGATGTGCGATGTATGTGATATATTGTAAGTTCATGTTACCACAGAGCTTGTACTACACAGGAACTGACTCACAATGGGCAATTCCTTTTAGACTGTATGCTCTGTTATGTCATCTGGGTCAAACATTGCAGACTGTAATCTCTGTAGTGTGATGTAGGACATCCTATATAATAAAACACCACTATGTTTGTCAGAAGCCGTCATGCGCAGTAGAGACTGCGTGCTCTGCAGTCATGCGCAGTACAGACTTCCCAAACATGCCGCTGTTGATATGGAGCAGGGCGCTCCGAATTTGGACTAGAGTCCTCTCTGCGCACCTTCCTGGGACCGCTTGGTGAGCAGAGAGGCTCCGGGCACCAGCCGAGGCTGCTGGGTGGCACTGTGGCCCGTGTACACGGGCTTTTAAACTATGATAAACTGTAGATTGTAAATTCTGGTGTCAGGTGAATCATACATTGTACATTGTATGTTTTGTGGTGTAATGTGGGCAAATAGAGTTGTGCACAGAGGAAATTAATTTAGTCAGAATCATTAATTGACCTTAACATTCGGTTAATCAGAATTTAATTAAAGGTTTTCATTGCGAGATGAAATTCTTTCAATACTATTTTCAAAGGGAAAGGCCTTGTTGCCTTCACTGGACTGACATTTGAACATGATTTTTTAAAATAAATTACATTAAACTTGTACCACTCTTAGGGCAGGATGTTCAAAAAGTCGTCCTAATGGAAAAATTGTCGGATCATGAGTTGGTGGTAAAAGTAGGACAATATTTTCAGAAGTCAATCTGTCACGTTTGAAAATGTGTCTAAAGAATTAAAAATGATGGTAAGAAGATGTTGATGAACGTTGCCTTTAAAAATTCTGATGCTAAAAATTGTCTTTGATTTTGTCTTTGAAATGAAAATTTTCAAAGAATCAAAGACTTTTTTTGTCTTTGAAACGACATGTTGCTTCTCACTCTGCTAACAGTACTTTAATTTGTCTTCTCCAAGTTTAGACCATTTTTATTTTGTCGGGAAAACATGAAGTTAATCAGACAAAAAAGTGACGTTGAAACGAATATTTTTAAAAAAAATACCTTACAATATGACGGTAATTAAACCACACCCACTTTTAAGACGGCTTTTTCCCTTTGACAGAGATGGCGGAATTGGATGCAAAAAATTATGGAAACGTCTGAGAATTGACGGACCATGGTATAAGAACTTTTTTTATTCTGATTACAGACAATTTCAGTTACCACCACTTTTTGAACATCTCCTTAGATCTCCCCCAAGATATTCCCCCACACAAATTCATAGTCATTCTAATGAGGTGAGCTTCATTTTATAGGCACAGATATGCAATGCATTTATGTTTTTGTACCTTTTTGAGTGGTATGAAAACAAAGACTTGGTGGGCGATGCACTAAGGTTCAATGCTCTGGTGAAGTGTGTCTGTCAATGTCTGGAGATCAGATCACCTTAGATAATAAGACACACAGCCATATGCACTAAGAATTAGGTATGCAAGGGAAGAGGGAGAGACACTGATCATTAGCATATGATGTTAGAGTAAAACTGGCGATGTGTTGTAATGGTATGTCTGCAGTTAAGCTAATAACCAGTCTAATGTGGACTATATGGCAAACTGTTCTCCACTTTGAAGCATGGAAAACTGTCCTCCACTGTGAAACATGGCAAACTGTTCTCCACTGCGGAGTATGGCGAACTGTTCTCCACTGTGGAGTATGGCGAAATTGTCTCTAATGTGGTGTATGGCAAAATATTCTTCACTGTGGAATTTGGCAAACTGTTCTCACTGTGGAGTAGGACAAACTGTCCTCCACAGTGTAGTATGGCAAAATGTCCTCCATTGTGAAACATGGCAAACTGTTCTTCACTGTGAAACATGCAAACTATTCTCCATTGTTGAGTATGGAAAACTGTTCTCCATGGTGTAGTAAGGCAAACTGTCCCCCGCTATGAAACACTGTGTAGCGTGGCAAATTTTTCTCCATTGTGAAGTGTGGCAAACTGTATCCATTGTGGAATGTGGCAAACCGTTCTCCACTGTGGTGTGTAGCAAACCGTTCTCCATTGTGGTGTGTGGCAAACTGTTATTCACTGTGAAACATGCAAACTGTTCTCCATTGTTGAGTATGGCAAACTGTTCTCCACAGTGTAGTAAGGCAAACTGTCCTCCATTGTGAAACATGGCAAACTGTTCTTCACTGTGAAACACTGTGGAGTGTGGCAAACCGTTCTCCACTGTAGGGTGTGGCAAACCGTTCTCCATTGTGCAGTATGGCAAACTGTTCTCCACTGTGGAGTATGCGAACTGTTCTCCATTGTACAGTATGGCAAACTGTTCTCCACTGTGGAGTAGGACAATCTGTTCTCTACTGTGGAGTAGGAAAAACTGTTCACCACGGTGTAGTATGACAAGATGTCCTCCAGTGTGAAACATGGCAAACTGTCCTTCACTTTGAAACATGCAGAGTGTTCTCCATTGTGGAATATGGAAAACTGTTTTCCACAGTATAGTATGGAGAGCTGTCCTCCATTGTGAAAGATGGCATACTGTCCTTCACTGTGAAACTGGCAAACTGTTCTCCATTGTGGAGTATGGCAAACTGTCCTCCATTGTGAAATATGGTAAACTGTCCTTCACTGTGAAACACTGTGGAGTGTGGCAAACCATTCTCCACTGTGGAGTGTGGCAAACTGTTCTCCACTGTGCAGCTGGGCACACTGTTCTCCATTGTCCCTCATTTCAGGAAATCAGATTGAGTGGTGTGTATATAAGTGTATTACATTGCTCCACAGCAATAAAACTCACATCAATGTCTGGTTAAACTACACTATATGTAGTCTATACTTTGCTCTTGCTCTAAATCATGTATTAAGGTACAGAAAGAGGTGTTAATAGTTCATGAAATGACCGAAAAATTTGCAGTAATGCTCCGCCCAAAAGCCACGCCCCCAGCAACACCAGCTAAAACACAAGTGTCCCTCTTTGGCCATTTAAAATGTTGGGAGGTATGTATTTAACCTCTTAAGGATCAGATTGTATGCTGTGCATCACCTCTGGTTCTTGAATGGCAATTATCACATTTTAATAGGTCTACTCCAATGCGAGCAGAACTAGTAAAGAATGCCAGCACTAAAAAAAGAATATGTTGATTTCTTAAAAACAGTTTGATTTAAAGAAAAATGGCTAGTACAACCTATAGAGAGATTTTAATTCTTTGTAAAATAAACTTGCCTTAGAGTAATAGATCCACTTTAACCCCTTGAGTGCCAGAGAGGTATCCAACGCACTGAAAGTGTTAACCATAGGCAAGTAATCCACACAGAATTGTTTCATAGTGGCCATTAAGGTTTTCACTCAAATTAAGGTAAATTGGGGTTTATTTAGGGAGGTGTAAAGGAACTTTAAACAATAATGGAACAGGCAGAGTAGGGGCTGGATTCCATTGCAGTTGACAACTTACCACTAGTTAATCTAGCAGATTTCTATTTAAAGGGGAAATGACACCTCCACCTAATAACCCCCCACTTTCTTAACTATGGCCAGAAAAATGTAATGGCCACAATTTGGCCATGCATCTTTGTTCAAGAGATTATCTCTTCGATCAGTCATGGATATCATATCCACAGAGGCAGACAAGACAGTCGCTGGCAGTTTTTTCAGTCTGAATACCCTCCTGTAATCAAGCAGGGAGATCTTGAAAACAATCACTGTTGGTGTGCCCCAGAGGCCTAATGTTGGAAAAAAAGTTCAAAATAAAAGAGTGGAGAAGGACAATGAATTTATATATGGCACTATGAGAATTTATTGGGAAAGTAAGTTCATATGTAAAGTATATTTACATACATAATTTTCAAATGTAGAAGTAACCGGAATCTGAAGACAGAAGAGTATGTGGTTTTTTCTGTCTCCCCTACTTCCTCCAGCCTGTCCTTGCTAATATGTAATGAGTCCATCAAATAAGATTTAGGATCCTAACAATGAAGCCTGGACAAAGGACAATTACATCCTTGTGCCATATTTAAATCCATGTGGCTGTAGCACCTGTTAGAACAGGTGGATGTTTGTAACCAAAATACTGATGCAATGGTTTTGTCAGTAAATACCACACATACTTCTGGCCTTGGTAGATGCTGTATACATTCTATGAACACAAGTTTGCTTGTGCCTAAAGGCAATTTCCTAATCTGCAAAATTATCTCTTATTATATATAATCTTAGCATAAATACCCTGGCACTCCCTGGGCTGAGAAACATACCCACAATTATAGACAACTCACAGTGACAGTCTGTCTCAATCTGTGGGTTTCATTCTCTCTTACTCTCAGTCTGGCTCTCTCACTCTCTTTCATCTGCAATGTATTGCTAAGCAATTGATTGATATGTAACTATCACTCAGGGGGTCAGTGGATTCACATTTGCTGCTGAGTTCATGTTGGGTAGATAGCACAGCTATCTGCCTAAACTGCATTGTAGAACATTTATACATTAGTGGAAGCTGCTACTTTTGTATCGGCCTTAACTGTGCTGTTACAATGCCTATGCACTCAGTTTCTGCCTGTGCCATGCATCTGGCTAGGTAGGTTGACAAACCCTCAATGAAGAGCAATGAGAACTGTAGAGCCACTTGCTGGTTTCACGCTTTGAGCTATACCCACTTCTACCGCTAGGTGGCGCTGAATCTTTAGCAAGTGCCCCAGGTTGAAATTTTGACACCCTGATGGAGCCAATAGCATAGCAGGAACAAGATCTGTAGGTCAAGCAAGTAAAGGAAAAATAAATAATGGTGAGATCTTGAGAGAGTGGTACTTTAATGAATAAACGGAGTAAGCACTGCATAACTCACAAGTATTGTGTTTTAAGCTTGAATGCCACAATTCTGATTGCTCCTGGTATTCACACAGCCCTGTTTCAGTTGTACTTACACCAAACTCAAACCAGGCACATTAGCTGGAGTAAATACCCAAGTTTGACATTGCTTCAACACTGACCTAAGCCCCCCAGCCCTGCATGATAACACAGATTGTAAAACAAGCCAATCAGAGAGGAGGCTGTGTCAGAAGGGAGTGCACAATCTGCTAGAACTGGAGGAGGAAACAACAGGAAGCAGAGACCAGAGATGATGAAAACCACTTGAAGCTGATTGGCTGGGAGGTGCATAACCCCATATCCCAGCCAATGGAAACATGGGAACCATTTTGAGCAGGGACTCGTCTCTGTTCAAATTTCCCTCAGTATGGCTTGGGCTATGGCCCAAGAGGTATTTTGGGGGGGGGATTTTTGATCTGCTTTCCTGCCACGACCAACAGTGTTTTTTAAGGGCCAGCACATCTTTAGGGGCATACAGAATTTGAGCAGGTAATTTTTTTTCTTTATAGGGACATTGTTTTCCAGAAGAAGAAAGATGGTGAAGATAAGAAAGAAGAAGATGAAGATAAGAAGATCAAAAGAAATAAGAAGACGGAAGATAGACGATTATAGAAGAAGACTTACAGTGGATGACCAAGGTGCAGAAGACCCTGCTGGACATCAGACTTACAGGTGTTTATTTTCATGGTGTTGGGTTTAGGGAGATTAATCCTGTGAGTGTCAGTGGTGTGTGCAATGCTCTGCATTGCATTGCGTACCACACTGACACTCATAGGATTCATTTTCTTTACTTTTAACTCATGTTTTTAGATCCTTGGGGCACCATATCAGTACATCTAAGGGTCACTAATGTAGGGATCACTAGCTGCATCTGCGTGTATGTGTTAGAAACCACTGTTCAAGTACACATTGGTGGCTTTTAATACACATTAGAGACTCAATGCATAGATTTGCTAGGCACTACTTTAATGCAAAAATAGATAGTCCCTTAAAGTGTGTTACAAGCCACCACATGTAATTGAATACCAAATTCATGTGCTTTTTCACTGTGTACAATGGTTGCTAATTTTGTTTATCACAGCACAGGTAATAGAATACCTGACTGTGACTTAAAATTACCATTGCCACTTTTTTTTTTAACGGTGCTAATGGTATCAAGCCCCTGGTCTGCTAGATGATGGCTTTTAAACTTTCATTTAGCCACTTTCCACTTCCTATCGTTTCATAAACAAGAGTGAAGAATGAAGAGAATGCCAGTTCACAGAGTGCACATGTCATGTGAGAATGTCTGTCTGTCTAGCAGCCACATTCTGAGAGCTGTGTTTGTTTTATGTTCGTGGCTTTGGGTGAATTAATTTGGCGCAAAAGGTTGCACAATAGCAGCTGTGTTAAAATCAATGTAGTTGTGAAGAAACTGCAAACTCACACCATGTGCTTTACAAAATGGCGTCCTCAACCATGTGGAGACAGGCTGGGGCCTAGCAAGATGGAGTCAGACCATGTGTTTGCTCTGAGATAAAATCTATGAACAAAGGCAAGGCCTACAACTTGCTCACACCACACAAACCCCAACACAGCTATTAGAAGCAATATGAATTTGCCCACACCCAAAAAGCCAACCCTTTAATTAAAGGATATATCCAGAGAAATTTGTCCTAATGACCAATACCACAATTAACACAATAACACCCCAGTACTAGCAATAAGCAATAATATTTAATAACAAACAATAATATTAACAATACACTGTATATTATCAAATATATTCTAGCTAAAACATCTAATAATATTAACTAGACAATTACTTACTGCAGTGCAAATAAAACACATAATACAAAAATTATAGTAGAAAACACTATACGTTGGTTACTAAGGTATTTTTCCTAGAAATATTATAGATAGTATGAAAAAAATAGAGAGATACTTAGTTTCTATACTCATCTATCTGGAACAATGATGATGGTGCTGCAGGGAAAAAACAGGCCAGGATCCTGGAACAGTTCTTGGGGCCCAAACAAGGCATGGCCCCCTTGCTATGGTCACATCTCCCTCTCCATGGCTCTCCTGCTCCAAGACCCTTCTTCCCCAAAAGACCTGCCAAGACCCCCCTTTGACTCTCTGCACACCTCTCTTATTGTTGGCAAGCCCCGCCCATCACCAGCCCACTTTACCTGATTGACACACCCCTCCTCCCCTCTCCTAGAACAAAGGAAACAAAGAGTATCTGGTCTTTGTCATTTTCCCGCCCAAACAGACCAGGGAAAACAAAGGAAAATGGTGGGGAGCCAAATGTGGGATGACATGAGAACATAACCATGCAATGGATACAGTTTTGCTGCAAATTGCTGCAATTTATCTGTGTCCATAACATTCCACCTCTTGGTCCCATGTCATAAACCACACTAAAGTCGCTTCACTGGATAGGTAGGTCACTGACTTCCCAAATTGCTCATATAGTCCAACGTCTGGTGTTTCCTGGAGTTTGTCTATTATAGCTGTCAGTTTCGATGGATCATAATTAAATTCGCCTTCATAGTTCACAGTATAACTGCAGCATTATTTTCCTACCAGCCAGCAAACTCCTACTTTGGCAGTAAGAAAAGTCCAGGGCTAGGCGATTTTGTAGAGCTACCGCCCTGATTTGTAGCTGCTCATAAGACAGTTTGGTAGTAGAGTCCAGTGTTGTGTCCAGAGAGTTGTCTCATTTCTCGCTGTGCCCACGGGACTCCAAGGAACGGGTACCCTCCTTCCTCACTGACGGGGATGGTGCCGCAACAGTTAGAGGAGTTGTCCACTCTTGCATAGCTGGCCAAGGGGTTCATGAATGTGTTGGACGATCAAGGGTCCAGAGGAGCTAGCCGGACACCAATCTATTTGAGGGAAAGAAGACAGGTACAGAATCACCATTTCATAATACAACTTTAGTATTACCAGGACCATCTGAAATAACCTCTCCTTTCTGCCTGTGCTGATCAGTGGATCGCGGTAACACCCACACTTTGGACCCCATGAGCACTTGTTTATCCTCATCCCAGGATAACAAGATTTCATGGGGTACCCAGGCTGCTACCTCTCCTAGGATTGTACCAGCAATTAACCTACTTGGGTCATTCCTAGACAGAGATGCATTCATCCATCCACACTCACACTCCCTGTTGTGCTCCAACCCTCTTTGGTCAGTTATTAGTGAGCACTAAGGTTACCTCTTGTTCCTGGAGGCATATTGCCTCCTATGGGAAAGACTAACTTCTGTTAACCTCTCCCACTACCAAGAGAAAAAATAAAATAAAATGTTAGTTTAAATTGAAATATGGGGTGGCTACCAGTACATGTCAACCCGCAAACTAACAAATGGATTGTCATTACATGTAAGCCGGGCATATAGAGATAGGTTCTGTTGGTCAGTCATATAAAATCCTAAAAGCCTGTGTAAAAGTTCTATCCCACCCCCTTCTATGACATACTTGGGGATAGTGTATGAATCTGTCCTTTCAAAAGCCCATTGCACCTTTTAATCAACCCCGAGACTTGGGGTGATATGGGATAGCCTGCGCCCATTGTTGGACTGACCAGCAAAGCGAGTACCGGTGTCAGTTTTGAAAACTATACGGGAAGTCTTCATTTTGGTCTTCAGGTTCCTTATTTGAGTCAGTTCTTCCGTAGTTTTATTGAGGTTCATTTCCCCCACAACTCTTGGCATTAGTCTTGTTCAGGCGGCTGCCCAAATCTTCTCCCAGAGTTCTGTACCTCCCCACACTAATGTTCCATGTAATAAGCCAAAGGTAGTCTCTTTATATCGGCATACTTCTGGTAATTTGAATCACCTGTATCTTGCTCTTATATCACCACCTCTCCATACGGATTGCATGTTACAACAGTCCAGTGTCTTTTGTTCTTTGCAGGGTATAATTCCTCATATGGCAAAGTTGACTTGATTGGAGAAAGCTGTAACGCAGGTATCTTCCAAGTATTTGGATGTGGCAAGAATTCATATGTCGCGAGACCATTGAAGCTTTGTTAATCCACCTTGCTCTTGTGCGTACCATTTTCCACTTCATGAGAGTTGGACTCCTGGCCCACCTCTGCACGGATAGGTAGGCCTCTTCACCCTAAGTGGCTGGGGCCTTGAATGTCACAGTCTCTAAAAGGTATTGGAAGTTGGCTTGATTCTCTGGCAACCGGATCATGGCATGTGGCGGGGGAGTGTTGATAGTGTTGGGGCATCAAAGGTATATTAGCTTCCTTCCCAAGTGAATGCAAATGGAATTTTGTGACTCAGGTGCAATGAGAATTGGAAAAGAAAGTATCCACTATATCAATCGCTGCATGCCACCCCTGTGTCTGTTTGGCTGTCATAAATGACAGGGACGATACTGGGGACTGCAGCGCTCAATGGCGGTGCCACTCTATTGAGTCCCCAATAATCTATCCCACACCAAGAAACCGTCTGACTTCTTAACAGGTATCACAGGAGCGTTTAAAGAGCAAAATTGCAGGATGAACTAAAACTGACTAATCTGATTTCTTTCAACCCTCCTGGTAGCCCTTGTTGGACTACAGGGAGAGAGAATGACAACAGGTGTCCAGTTTGTATTTCCTCTCACCACCTCCCATGCTGCATGAACATAAGAGGGTTTGTGAGGAAAGCCAAAATCCGAACACCTCTCAACTGCATCTCTATTATGCGTCCTAACAATATATCTACCCCCAAGATATTGTCAGGAAATTGGAAACTCAAAATATTATCCATAAACCCAGGGGCCCTTTGTTTATGGAATATGTGACTGTGGTTTGTATAGCCTTAGTTACTCTTTCCCCTAGACCCTCTCTGTGAAATGATGGGGCCTACAAGTTTGGAAGGGTTACCTGTAACACTGTTACCTCGGCCCCAGTGTATACTAAGGCTAAAACCTAGGTGTGGTTGGTTTCCTTTCCCCACCCTACAGTCAAAGGAACATGGGGCTGTCGATCCCCAGCCTTGATGGGTAACTTTGTGCTGGGGATTGGCCGTCCCATGGGTCCATTCCGTCATGTCCGCTATGGCACATAATGGGTACAGGGATTTTGTTTTCCTAGGATGGGGAACAGGAGGACAGGAATTAGCAACAGGAATATTAAATTCAGATGGTGTGTATATCAGATTTGCTTCATTAGTGAGAGTTTTAGAAATAGGTACATTAATATGTACCTTTCTCTTAAAAGCTTTCCACCTTTTGAACAAGACATGATTTGACCTTTTTTTTAGCTCATCTACATTGACACCAGCTTTAACAAGATCTACCATCATTTCTTTCCTTGACACCTTTGTGTGTGTGGAAGCATCCTGTTTATTATTCCTCTTAGGTTTATCAATAGGTGGTATCCCTTCATCCTTCCTTTCTGGCTTGCTAGCCATGGAGACACCCCTTTTCTGATTAACCTTTTCCTCTGTTTTGTATTTCCCCAATTCTGCTAACCTTTTTGTACTCACAAAAATCTGACAATTTTCTGCTGTACCATTTATCATTGACAAAGGGGACCCTCTTTTAGCATTTACAGGCTCATGTCTATCACAGTCCATGTGTACCCTTTGTTTTCTCTGCTGGGTGATGAGTGGGCGAGCTTTGAAGCTGTCCACCTTTTCGTCATCATCAGAGGAGGAAACATATGAGTATTTTGAGTACTCCTTTTCTTCAGAGGAGGATGAGAAGAGTGACTCTGGGTCCCTGCAGGGCCCTGTAGTCAGTGTTCTCACCTTTCTGGTGGTGTATGGCACTTCACTCCTGTGAGAGCGACAACGGTCAAGTTTATTGATTAGTCGAGTATTAGTCTCCTGTAATTCAGTCTTACGGGCATTGTTATTTTCCAAACATTCATTTGATATTAACAATTTTTGTTTTACATCAGCTAAATCTCTTTCTAGGGCTTGTCTCTTTACTACCTCATTTTTTAAGGCATGTAAAATAATCCACCCCACTTCTGCCGCAGCTCTGCTCTCATGTTTAGAATAGACCCCTAAATTAAGCTTAAGTGCCATACCTCCTATCTCTTCCCCAACCTCTAGGTACACTGGAGCACTGTGACATACTAGCTCATCTGCTATGGCATTCCATCTACCCATAGCAGTAGCCCAATGTGGTACAGCCCCAAATTTGGGTCTTTTGCCCCCAATCAATGCACTCAACTTCTTCTTAAAGAATCCCATTCTCTCAGTCAGAATCTCAAGCGCAATCAGACGGTAGGACAATCACGTGTTTGTAGTGAGCCTTACTAGTATGTGTATACCACTAACACACACACACACACACAGGCCGCACTTATGTGTTTTTATTTTCACTCTTGGGAAAACACTCAAACTAACAGTGAAAGTCACAGAACACACAAACTGTTGAATGTTTTTTCCTGCCCTTCTAGAAAACAAACAAATACATAACACATACATCAGTCTTGTGAATTTTAGTACAAGTATTTGAAGTCACCTGTCTAGGTACAAGTGCTAGTGACTAGTCAATTGTCCACTGCAATGGTACAATGCTAGTTAGTCACCTGCCTAGGGAACAAGCGCTCAAAGTCACCTGATACAGTACAATGTTATGTAGGTAATAATCCAGTTTATCCAGACATATTACTTTGGGCAGTGTAGAATTAATCCCCCATCAAAGCACTCAGTAATTCATGCTCTCAGGAAATTCATGCTCTCCGTTAAATATACTTTAAAGTTAGTATTGTAAGCAATACACAAGTGTTTCTAATTAAAGCACTTTAACAGCAGAACAGATATGCGTGTTTAACCAAGTACCTGAACACAAGTTAGCAGGCACACGTATGTTTTTACTTTCACACAGGGAGAAAACACGCAAACCACTATGAAAGTTACAGAACACACAAACTGTTGAATGTTTTTATGCCTTTGAAGAAAACAAACAAACTCATATACACACACCTGCACGTCAGGTGACTTCCTATTAGGCTTCAAAGTTAGTTCTCCCAATGAAAGGGCACACAAGTTTTATAATTGAAGCACTACTTCAAAGTTAGTGACATCTCCACAAAGGCAAATGGTACAAATGCTAGTTAGTCACCTGCCTCAGGCGCTCAAGCCACCTGTCTAGGTACAAGTGCTAGTGACTAGTCAATTGTCCAATGTAGTTACCCTTTATGGAAAGCACACAAGTCTATAATTGAAGCGTGACTTTAAAGTTAGCAACTTCTCTGCAGAGGCACACAAGGATTTAACTGAAGTAGGACTTCAGAGTTAGTTACACTCTACAGAGAGCGCACAAGAGTTAATTAAAGTCCCTTTAATAGGAAATCTTGACAATACAGAGATATGCATATGCGCAATAAATCTAGCCACACTAGAAATATCACGTCCGGCAATTGCAGAACCTTGACCTAAACGGTTACAATTAAAATGCCTCAAAGTTAGCACTCCTCTAATGAGAGCACACAAGGGTTAATTGAAGCAGTGTAACTGTAAACGTTCCCTCTTGCCTCTGTATATATCTATACCCATACACATACACAATACCCAGGCATGTATACACACACGTATGCATATATGTAATACAGACAATACAGGTAACTGTAATATGAGCACTTATCTATACACTTCGAAGTTTGAAACTCCTCTATGAGGGCCCCACAAGGCTATAATCAAAGCATGAAAAGTACACTTATTACAATTCAAGAGTATTCCAGCACACAAATCCTCTTTTAGTGAATAAGCCCCTTGCAATGTGACAATACTAAAACCCACCACTCTTGTCGCAGTGTGGTACTGGCACACAAAAATAACTTAGGAGGCTTACTGACTAAATTGCCCAGGAAAAAATATTAATTAAAAAATTATTAAAAAATGTATTTTTTAACAAAATATTAATTTCTAGGAAATATGTCAATAATGGTTATTAATCATTAATATTAATAATTTCTGCGAATATCCTGCCGACTACGCCATTTGTTTTATGTTCGTGGCTTTGGGTGAATTAATTTGGCGCAAAAGGTTGCACAATAGCAGCTGTGTTAAAATCAATGTAGTTGTGAAGAAACTGCAAACTCACACCATGTGCTTTACAAAATGGCGTCCTCAACCATGTGGAGACAGGCTGGGGCCTAGCAAGATGGAGTCAGACCATGTGTTTGCTCTGAGATAAAATCTATGAACAAAGGCAAGGCCTACAACTTGCTCACACCACACAAACCCCAACACAGCTATTAGAAGCAATATGAATTTGCCCACACCCAAAAAGCCAACCCTTTAATTAAAGGATATATCCAGAGAAATTTGTCCTAATGACCAATACCACAATTAACACAATAACACCCCAGTACTAGCAATAAGCAATAATATTTAATAACAAACAATAATATTAACAATACACTGTATATTATCAAATATATTCTAGCTAAAACATCTAATAATATTAACTAGACAATTACTTACTGCAGTGCAAATAAAACACATAATACAAAAATTATAGTAGAAAACACTATACGTTGGTTACTAAGGTATTTTTCCTAGAAATATTATAGATAGTATGAAAAAAATAGAGAGATACTTAGTTTCTATACTCATCTATCTGGAACAATGATGATGGTGCTGCAGGGAAAAAACAGGCCAGGATCCTGGAACAGTTCTTGGGGCCCAAACAAGGCATGGCCCCCTTGCTATGGTCACATCTCCCTCTCCATGGCTCTCCTGCTCCAAGACCCTTCTTCCCCAAAAGACCTGCCAAGACCCCCCTTTGACTCTCTGCACACCTCTCTTATTGTTGGCAAGCCCCGCCCATCACCAGCCCACTTTACCTGATTGACACACCCCTCCTCCCCTCTCCTAGAACAAAGGAAACAAAGAGTATCTGGTCTTTGTCATTTTCCCGCCCAAACAGACCAGGGAAAACAAAGGAAAATGGTGGGGAGCCAAATGTGGGATGACATGAGAACATAACCATGCAATGGATACAGTTTTGCTGCAAATTGCTGCAATTTATCTGTGTCCATAACAGTGTTCTTTTGGCTAGTTTCTCTAGCACCCTCTTTATTCTTAAACTTTGGGAGTGGGTTGTCACAGTCTTCTCCTGCAAACAGGGATCTATGAAAATAGCAGTAGATGCAAGACATATACACATCTAGGGAAGAGAAAGTGTGTGAGTATGTGAGTGAGGGTGTTAGGTTGTCAGGGCTTGGAGTGTGGGAAGTGGTCAGCATGGGAGGGGAGAAGGAAGTGTGGAAGGGGATCACAGTGTGAGGGGAGGAAGCAGTGTGAAAAGGGTTCAGTGTGAGAAGGGAGGAGGAAGTGTAAAAGGGTGCCAGATTGTGAAGTGAGAAGGGGGTCAGTGTGTGAAGATACAGTTTGTAAGGGGAGAAGGATGTGTGAAAGGGCTTCAGTGTGTGATGGAAGGAGGGAATATAGAAGAAGTTCAGTGTCTGTGAAGAGGAGGAAGTATGTCTGGGGATTAGTGGTAGAGGGGAATAGGGAGTGTAAAAAGGGGGTGAGCACAATGGGAAGGAGGAAAATTGGAAAGGTGTAAGTGTTTGATAAGAGGAGGCAGCATGGAAGGGGATCAGTGTGGGTGAGAGGAGGGAGTGTCGTGACTGACTTAGAGACAGAAAACATGGCAACATAGTAAATTAGACTGAAAAAAGTCCATCAAGTTCAACCATAGCCACATAGCCCAGAAAAATTAGAATTATGTAAGCCTTCCTGCTACCAAATCAATATTAGTCTATTTACCAGAACTTCCTGTTTTACCTACTACTAACCATGTATGTTCCCTCTTGAAACCTTCTTGCTGTCAGAAGGGAACTAACACATATTAAAACACTGATGACATTAAAGAGCTTGTAATCAACAAGGAAACTGTCCCTCGGAGTTTGCATTCAGTATTATAGCTGTAAACAAGAAATCACAAGGTTTGCTTTCAACAATGAAACGGACCCTCAGAACTTGTAATCTACTGGAGGACTGGCACACAGTTTTCAGTAAAACACAGACTGGATCACAGAACATGAACTCTACAATGAATGTGACCCTCAGTCTTTAGGAAAACTAACTCACAGCTGATGATTTCACAGCTGATGATGTACAAATGGGGTAGAAATAAATTTCTTTATGCATACATTAGTTCAGTGGTCCTAAACTCATGTCCTCAGGGCCCACTAGCAGGCCAGAACTTGAGGAAAAGGTGAGTTAAAGCACTGACTGAAATGTTGTTATTCACTCACCTGTGCTCAAACAGGGAAATCATAAAGTACTGACCTATTAGGGGGTTCTGAGGGCATGTGAGAAGCACTGCATTAATGCATACAGAATATAAAGGTGCATAACAACCCCAACACAGACTAGCTCAGCACTTAAACTGTTTATGTCACCCCTGGAGGTAGTGTAAAGACTCTGCACCTTGCTCCTTTGCACCCAGTTTATAAACAGTCTGAGCCTAGTCTCAATGGAGACTTTTCTTGCATTCATTGGTTTAAAGTCCCCATTTATTTCAGTGGAGTTTTTTTATTTCTCTCCTGTACAACCCAGAACTACTGTACTTTTCTTTGTACATGTGAAACCAGAGTTTGAAATGCATGTACAAACTAGACCACAGTAATTGCAACCTATAGTTCAAGTGATGGCAGTTTACAGTAGATATATGCATACTGTACTACATAGCTTGCAATCAGTAGAGAAACTGGACCTTAGAGCTTGTACTCTTTAGGAGAACTGACCAACAATGCACAATAATGATATATTCTGAATAACCCTCATAGCCTGCAATCTTTTAAAAGGTGGCCCATATAATTTACAGTGTAATCTCTCTGGATGAATTCTCATATTGCTTGTGAGTTCTGTTCCATAGCTGATCATAAGTGCTTGCAATCAAAGCTGTAATTTTCCTCTGACACTCAGAGCCCTTCTATGTAAGGATCAGCTGGCAAACATGTTGATTGGCTGCCATGTACAATGATATGCTTGTTTGTTGGGGGGAAACCTGTAAGTAACTGGAGGCTACATCTCATTATCTCACTGACCTGATAACTCAGGCGCTGACTAACTTTTGGCTAATGATCAGTATACAGGCCGTGGTCATTAACAAATCAGACAAAAATAGGACAGGGAAGCCAGAAAACCAAAGTATGTACACAAATATTGGCAGCACGTATTCAGGGGTCTGTTTTGTGACTTTCTTGTTAGAACACATCTCCTTTCATTCTCAGCTGGTCAGTGGTTGTCATGGTGCCTTCTTAAATGGAAATCATCAAGAAAAGATGTAAAGATATTGGAGCATCAAATAAAGTAGTACTGAAAAACAGGGACCTTATTTTTAGGTAATAATGTTACTAGTCAAACAAACAGCATTCTGATGATATTTTATAGCTGAATTTTACCCATACAGTCTTATTGACTCTCATACCCCCGAACATTTCAAATGGCCAAAGAGTGACATTTTTGTTTTAGGAGGTGTTGCTGGGACGTGGCTGGTAGGTGGAGCATTACTGATCATTTTTAGGTTATTTCATTACCTTTTGAAACATTATTTCAAGCAAATTATTTACACAGCCTAATTTATAACATATATACTGAAGTTTATACAAACATAATGTGAGTTTTATTGCTGTGTAGCTATGTGATACACATCGCTCCATCTGATTCCTTAAAAAGAGGGACAGCAGGGTAGGAAAGAGGGACAGAGGGATTTGAGTGTCAAAGAGGGACTGTCCCTCCTAAAGAAAGACACTTGGGAGGTATGGACTCTTACTGTGAAATGATTTATACGTGGAAGACTCAATCATCCTATTATTTAAAACATTCTAGTAATATAAAACTTTTAACCCATTGGATGCCAGAGACGTCTCCAGTGCATTTCTATGTAATGCATCGGATACATCTCTAACATCTAAGAAGTTAAATATTTAGTTAGTAGTATGGCAGGCATGGAGCAGCAAGAATCTACAATAGGGCAACTTGAGGTCCCCCAGTTGTGGACTTCAGCTACTGTCACCCTAGGCCAGATGATAGGAATTGTAGTCCACAACAGCTGGAGTGCCTCAGTGACATACTTAGCCATTTATCTGTATTGTTTCCTAGATTTACACTGCCCTCTACTGCTTTAGTAAGGACACCACTCATATTAGCATATTTAATAGAAATGACTGCCCATTATAGATCTTGCTTTAAATTCAATGTATAGAATTCTTCATGTGGCCATTCTGCAAGGGGAGTCCTAGGTTGAAATTATTTTATTGGTAGCAGTCACAGGCTTCATATTTTATCTGCAGTTTATGTACAGTTTCATAGAAATTGAACTGTGAGACAACACTTGTTTGGGTTTTCTGTATATATTTAAACGCAATTATCTTTGTTTCACGTTTTTTCTTCTTGAGGAAAAAAAAATTCCATAGCGAAATCATAGTGCAGTTTACTGTGTTGAATGAAAAATGGCAAAACGCACAAAAGTAACAGTGTATTACAGTCACTGCACATTTGGTTTGTTTTTGTTGTTTGTTTTTTTGTTTGTTTTTTGGGATTTTCACAGTGATGTGGGTTGCACAACTCATTTGCATACTTTAACAATTAATTTTGTGTGTGCTTCTGAGATAGGATACTGCTGCCCAATAAAATAGATAGCGAAAAAGATCTCAACACAGCCCAGCTTCCTTAACCCCTTGCGGAACAGAGGAATGTATGATGCTTAGCTTTGCAAGGCATTGTTTACCCCCTCTGATCCTTAGATGAGAAGACAAATTACATTTCTTAATAAAGCTGATTATCCTATATCTGACAGTCCTATGTGTCCTTAAAAACTGATCTCCCCCCACTGGCCCATGATCTAGCGGCCCACCGGGAGATGCTCGATCCCCCGATAGGACAATCCGCCCATGGGCATCACCATAGAAGAAGACACTGAGAGAAAATTCTTCTCTTGCTGCAACAGCAACTATTAAATTGATTTTAGTATTATATGTGAAAAAGAGGTGTCATGACAAAAGTAAACACAAGTTTCATTTCACCAAAATGGTACAGTTCTTACCCCTTTAATGTGAAATTTTTATTGCTATAGTTAACTTTTATTTGTCATGAGCAATGCTTTCATAAGGACTGTATTAAGTATAATACAAAATGGTAGTGAAAGAATAGTCTGTTTACATTAATCCTCAGTTTTGAGGGGAATTAATGAACCAATAAAAAATGTGTTAAAGAAATTCCTAATCCAATAATAACACCTCTAATATATTAAGCTCCCTAAAAATTAAAGTTGTGATGTTGTGACAATATAAATATCTGAGTAAAAATAGAAAATAAACTGTATACACATATGAAAATCTATATGCTCTATAGACAAAATGTAAACAAACTGGCTCTGCTCTTGCCCAGTCTACAGCCAATCATGGAATACCTGCAAAAGCAAACAAAACAAGCCAAATCTCAATATTTTAGTGACAACTTGAATAGTAATATATCAAAACTGGTCACGTTTTGGAAGATTATTAAAAATATGTACAACCCCCCTTCCCGACCATTTTCACCCCTTAAAAATAAAAATAGCAAAGAAATGCTACAATACCAAATATCAATAGCTAATGCATTCAATAACTAATTTGTTGGATGTGCCACCTCCATGATTATACAAAACATAAGTAATTAGGTAGAATTACAAACATGCATTGAATAGTCTCTGGCACCTTCTCCTGGGTCCTACTGTATTGCTGAATTCAATTCCATACGAATATACGATAGTGGATTTTGACCACCTCCTCATCCAAAAAATGAAATCACAGTCTGGGCCTGACCAGCTGCCAGCAATGTTGCGAAAGCTCAGTGCCTTAGTCACCACCAATCTTATTGCATCCCTAATGAATGCCTCCTTGTCAGCTTGTCATATACATACCTAAAGCCTGGAAAGTGGCTAGATTTGTGCCTGTTGTCCTTTCTAATCAGCAAAAAGTTTATTGAGGCAAAGATTCACAGCATATAATTATATTCAAATAGGATAATGCATCTGATGTATTTAGTTCATGACAAAGTTCTTAAAGGGATAGTAATGTTTCATAATAAAAGCAGCTCTAATTAATCATCATAGTATTTGGACTTTGGAGAGTGTTATTTCAATTCTGTCAGAGTTGTAGTTCAAGAGTAATTGAATGACAAAGCATCCCCCTCCCGCCCCTTTTACTGATGTAACACTGCTCAGCCACAGCAGAAGGGAGGTGCCCAGGTAGACTGCAGAGAGGGACAATCTTCAATTAAGATAAGGGAAAAACCTGAAAAACTTGTCAAGGGGGCAGGGTTTTCATTGTTCTCATAGAAAGAAGATTGTCCCCTTCTGTTATCTGTGTGGTCTATGGACTGCATTCCACATCTGAGAAGAGATGGCTTACACTAGGTAAAAGGGGTGGGAGGGGAAACTTTGCTTGTGAATATCTCTCAAACCATAAAGGTTTGAGAGATAAGACTTATATCATTCTTCATGTTTTTTTAATGCCTACAAAATAAAATAAAGATAAAACAAAGTATTACTATCACTTTAAGTTTTTACTTTCTATGTCTAGCTCTTATTATTCAGAAGTTGTATTGTTCTTTTATAACATACCATACCCCTACACAATACCACATGAACATTAGCACAGCCCAGCCCTCTAAGTTACATATAAAGGCGATGAAATGTGCTCAATACATGGCGATCATATTTCATACTTTGTTTCTTACACTAAGATGGTGCGAGATTCTGTTTTAGATATTGCGCATATCACTACGCAGTGCATCCCCTTAGTAATGCAAACAAAATGAAATAAAAAAAATCAGAAAAAAATTACAATAAATAAAAAGTTTTACCAGCCTATTTTCACTTATAAAGACTGAGCCTGGATTTTGTTTCTTTTATTGTTTTGTATATTGTATTGTATATTTTTATTTATATAGCGCCAACCGGTGTACTTGGCACTTTACAGATTACATTTAATATAGCAGGGGTACAATAAGTGTGGTGATTAAGTGCTTACATAGGCAGTCATAAGGGGAACAACAGGTGAGTATACATTAGGATAAGAGGTCCCTGCCCCGTAGAGCTTACAATCTAAGCTTTTACATTGTTTTTGACCTCACTAGGCTAGAATCATACATTATACAATTGTTGCCCTCCTTCCCTCTGTTTATATTTGTAACAATTATTATATGACCGCTCTGTTTCTTAGTATATGACCTCTGTGTTTCTTAGCAATGATAATGCCTGCCACCCTCTTCCCTCCTATTTATGATAAGCCCATCAGTCCGGATGAGTGGTTCACATCACTGTTAGAATACTGAAGTGCTTCCAGATGTTATAACAGATAACAGTTGTCAAAAGGGTACTTAAAAGGATAGTAAAGCTTACCATTGAAAAAAAATATATATTTTTGGATTCATCCTTAGAGTCAAGCAAGGTATTCCCACTGCTGAGAGATGTATTTGTTCAAACATTGTTGCAGCTCCAACTTACATTTTATTGGGTGCAGTACCTCAATGGCCTGATATTTTGCAGTGATATTGTTGCAAAAATCAATTGACCATGGCTGTTCACAGACTGGGATAGCAACAATGACACAAAAGATATCAGATCATGTAAGTACTGCACCCAAAAAAATGCAAGTTTTATGGTTTGAGAGATATCCACTTTCAAAGTTCCCTCTTTTTGCCTTTCCCCTGACGTCAACATTCTAGCTGAGAGCAGGGGAATCCTCTCCTGGGATCAGCCAGTGGCTTTGCAGCAGAGCCGAGATTGCGGTAATAAAAAAGAAATCCTTCACTAAAAAGGTCTTCTACGTGTGCTTGGTTTGCAAGCACACATACAAGACCTTTTAAGTTAAGGATTTCTTCTTTACTACCGCGATCTCGGCTCTGCTGCAGAGCCTCTGCCGGTCCCGGGACCAGATTCCCCTGCTGTCAGCTAGAACGCTGACGTCAGGGGAAAGGCAAAAAGAGGGAACTTTGAAAGTGGATATCTCTCAAACCATAAAGGTTTGAGAGATGCCGCTGGGCTCATTTTACTCAGTTTTTGAAGGGCTAAAAGATGGGGGATAATAATTTGTAAGTATTATTATTATACCTTGAAGAAGGGAAATCTTTGTATCCTGACCTCTTCGCAGCCCATGAGGACGTAACGTCAACCTTTCTCTATATTCTAATGGACGGTGGTTTGTTAAGCCATATGTTGTGTGGATAAAAGGTATCTATAATCCATTATCCTATATATATAACTTGAAATGTTGTGTTTACAGTTCACTAGAGGAAACTGTTCAGAGTGCTAACCATAACATATTTTAAGAAGTGGTTTAAATAGAGTTTTCATAAAGGGCAATACATTTTTCTAACAGGCATGTTGTAATCATTTATTATCTCTTTAAGGTCTACTTAAAACTTTTTTAAAAATTAAAGTTAGCATTGGGAACTACTGTTATTTTCTGTTTTTATTTTTTGACACATAAAACCATAGGTATAAAAAATACTAACAGTGGCCACAAGATGGCACCATTGAATAATCAGTACATAGAATTCCACCTGTTACAACATGCAACAGGATAGAAGAAATGCATTTGCTTCAGTACATTTGACTCCGCCTGACCCATCTGTGTCCATTCAGGAATATCTCTAAAGCTTGGCCCACTGCTGTCCCTTAGTGGGGGTTATGTACTAAGGTGTGATAAAGAATTGATAAAGCAGAAATAACTTCTCGAGTGATACCATTTCTCCAGTTTCTACGTTATTCCGTGGATCTAAGCACAAAGATATCTCCCACTTGAGAGAGGCTCCACAGAATAACATATGAACCAGAGAAGTGATATCAATGGAGAAGTTATCTCTGCTTTATCACCTCTTTATTACCCCTTAGTGCATAAACCCCCACAATGTTGTGAACTCATTGCCTATAGCCTCTATGCTGAGCTCCAGTTTAGCAGCAGCATCTATGATACTGAAAACATTTAGGCCTGGATTTATCAAGGTGCGAATGGATCAATACGCAGGAAAATCAAAGGATTTATCTGCATATTAACCATTCTCACATTCAACAACTTTCGGATTGTATCTGGTCATCGCTTATTCTTCAGTAAGAGATGGCCAGATAGATCCGCAAATGTGATCCGATAGCTTCAAGCTGGCGTATCCCACCTGAATAAATGGGGCAAACACACGCATACACATTTTCACGTATAGTGTGTTTTTCCCCATGACTGACCAATTTATGCAAGTTTTTCTGCTTCGCATACGCAAAGAAGGGAAACACGCAAAATCAATGATGAATACCCGAAGGCATCCATCAATTATCACCGCGAAGAGCAGAGTATTTGATACTCTGCTTTTCCCGCAGTTTGATGAATCAGGGCCTTAATCTGTACATCTTCCTTATTTTAACAATTCACGCTCATCCCCCCTTTATGTCCTATTTCAATTACATTTTGTTTGAATGCATTCACGTTTCTAATATATTAATATTAGAAATAACCCCTTGGGGACTTCTCCAATGAAAAGGATTACAAGCTCAGAACAAATGAAGACAAACTATGGTTGCCACCTCACCCACTTAAAACCAATTGCATATGAAAAATGCATGCTGCATAGCACTGATAAAATCTAGAGGGCTAAAACGGTACCATTTTAAAGGGACAAGATGGCAACCCTAAGCCAACTGTAGTCATTTTGTTTGGCTCTTCTTTTTTGCAGCGTTCACCAGCTGGGATATGGCTTGGAGCTAGCATTCACACTGCCTGCTTCCATCAGCCAGCTTTGACAGTCACAGCCTGCCACATCACAGCCATAATACAAAACCCTACAGGGTGTTGCTTCTGGCTTCCACTGAAAGACATACAGTGAGTCAAACACTGGCACGGCAACATGCACATACAGAGTGGGTGTATCTGGAGGAGGGAGAACTGAGCACAAACATGGAAGCAGGATTGCAACTAAATATAGTGATTTCTTATTAATATTAAATCATCAGGTCAGGTGTTCTGACTATATCTGCTGAATAACAGGTGAGTAACCAGTGGTTTAGCCATCAGGTCTACCTGTGCTTAAGTATGGCTATCCTGAAAACTTGACCTGACAATTGGAGCTGAGAATCACTAAATTTAGCATTGATCTTTAGCTTCTGTGAGGTCAGGGAGGCAAGTAGATCCACAGGGATTGTAATAGGCCAGGTAATCAGAGTTTACCTGAATAAGCACAGGTGAATCAGCAAAAAAAAAAAAACTGACTTACTGAGATATCCTTAAAGGGGCGCTACACCCTAGCAATACTTTTATTTTATTTAACAGAATGATTTATGTAGGTGTGAAGAACACCCTGTAATAGGGACCGTACTGGAAAGGGAACAACACAGAACCCCCCTAACCAGACCGAGGAGTAGGAGAAGGTCAGACTCCTCCATAAAGGGATAGGGGACAAGGGGCTAGAGGGCGACGCTGGGGTATGATGCCAGAGGGTGGTGGTTGCCTAAAGGGGGTCGTGCTGCAGCCCTGAGCTGTGTAAAGGTGCTAGCCATGAAGCCAAATAGGCCCACTTCAATTGAGCCAAAGGGGTCCTGCGATAACCCCCTCTAGACAATCTATACAACCACTATCCCCAGGGAGAAAACACACTCCAACTGGAACAGTACTCACTCAGAAGATCAGGTGGGTAGTGAAGAAGCCCTCCTTCAGAACAGACGAATGGTCAGCCAGGCCAGGTCATACACAGTGGAGTCAGGAACAGGTGCACTAGCAGCAGGCATAAGAGTAGTCAGATTCCAGGCTGGCTCAAACACAGATGATCTAGAACAGGAACAAGAACAGCAGACAGAAGAGGAGTCAGATACCAAGCCGGGTCATATACGGTGCAGATCTACAGGGCACAAGGAGTAGAGAGATAAGCAGGATCTAGAAGTAGCCAAGGTCATACACAGGACAGGAGATCGAGAGAGGTCAGGCAGGCAAGGTCAGGAGGACAGAATAACAAGACAACTATACAGCAACACTGGGAATGCTATACTAATGCATCCCATTGCATAACTTACCCCCTTAAGAGGAGGAGAAGACAGGAAGAGGCAGGGCTGGAGGACCAGAACCGGTAGAGCCGGTCACGCATGTGCCCAGCCGAGCTGGAGGGCAGAGGGGGCACTTCGGATGCGCCAAGACACACTAGTAGCCTCTGTGCAGGTGTCATAAACAGGACGGCCAGAAGACACAGGGAGCCATAGTGACGCGCCACCTCAATAGAGAAGAGGACAGAAGGCGGAGTTGGGGAAAAGAGAAGCGACGGGCAAGGAATTGGACGCCTGAGGGAAGCATGACAGTTGGTAGGTATCCTTCTCAGAAGTCAGGTGCATCTATACAAATATATATATATATATATATATATATATATATAGCATCAAGCTAAAGTGAGATCATTGAATTATTAGCAGGGGGAAAAAGTGTAGAAAAGAGAATCATACATTGGGCAGGAGACCCTGCCCCAAAGAGTTTAAAATCGAATTAGTAACAATGACATACAGAGACAGTAGGAGTAAGATCATAAGTGCAATTAAAAGGCTTCAGTAAGGGAAGTGCATAATGATTTTGCTGTGACTGTCAGTATGTGCAAGGAGAATATTGTTACTGAGATGTCTCCTTTAGCAGATGGATATTTAGGAGATGATTGAAAGTGAGGAGTGTGGATAATTGGTGACTTCTGATGGGGGGGGGGGTATTCCAAAGTTGAGGGGCAGCCAGTGAAATTGATTGCAGGCGAGAGATGGCACAAGTTGTGTAAGGAAAGGACAGAAAGGACCATTGACAAGAAAGCAGATTACAGGAAAGGGTGTTTCAGGAAATAATAACTGAAATGTAAAAGGATGCCAAAGAAAAAAGCAACTTAAAAGAGAAGCGGAGAATTCTGTAAGAAACATAGGATCTTTTGGATAGCCAACAGAAGGATTTCAGTTGTAGAGGAAAGGGAAGGTATTTGAGAGCAAAGGTTGTTATTTTTTCAGCTGAACTGAGAATAGACTGAAGCAGAGAAAGATGAGAGGTAGAAAGACCAGAGAGTAGAATGTTGCAATAATCTAGTCTAGAGAGAATGAGGGCCTGATTGTAAGTTTTTGTGGTTGACATACAGAGGTAGGGTCATATTTTGGCAATATTTTACAGAACAATGCAACAGGTTTTGGTGACAGCTTGGATATGGGGGGAGAATCTCAAGGTAGAGTCAAGTATAACACTAAGACAGAGTGCTTTGGTTACCGAGTGGATGGCAGAATTGTCACCTGTGATGCAGAAAGGGTTGGGGGTGAGGTTGAGAGGGAATACCACCAGTTCTGTCTTAGTTTATTTTTTGGTCATTTGATCTCACTTGTAGTGGATTGTTAGTTGTTACTGTTTACAACATGAACAAGTAATAAAAAACTCATGTACTTTACAGTCCATTCAGGTCTACAGAAGCCTGTTGTTTGCTATGAGTGGGTATGATCTAAAGGTAGGCTTGAACAGAGATCACTGTAAACCTATCTATCTGTCTATCTTTGCAGATATAATGCAAAGATAGATAGATAGATAGATAGATAGATAGATAGATAGATAGAGTTATGGTCAACATTATTGGCAACTTTGAATATTTTGTACATCATGTACAAACACATGCAAATGCACACACATGCACTGAGATGCATAAAGAGCGACACAGTCATACACACATACATGCAATGCACAACATGCAGACACAGAGTGTGATACAGACATGCAACACACATAATGAGAAACACACACACAGAAGTGAGTCATAATGGGGTGACTTATGTGTCATTGTAATGAGTCTGTGTTTGTACTTATGCCTCCACTGTGGCATTCATTCATATAGTTGAAATGCATGTGGTAATTGCACATACTATGGTGAAAGGTGGATCGTGCTGGCTCCCAGGGTGTGAGTGAGTGTGAGTGAGTACGTGTGAGTGCAAGAGTGAGTGATTGCATGTGAGTGATTGCGTGAGTGTGTTAGAGAGTGTGTGTGAGTGTGTGTGATTAAGTGAGAGTATGTGAGTATGAGTGAGTGTGAGAGTGTGAATGAGAGGGCGTATGACAATGAGTGAGAGAGTGTGAGTGAGAGTGTATGAGTGAGAGTGTGAGTGAGAACATAAGTGTGTGTGATTGCGCGAGAGTGTGTGTGATTGCATGAGAGTGTGTGTGATTGAGTGTGTGAGAGTGTGAATGAGAGCGTGTGAGTGTGTGTGATTGAGTGTGTGTGAGAGTGTGTGTGTGTGACTGAGTGTGTGTGATTGAGTGTGAGAATTATTGAGTGTGTATGATTGAGTGTGTATGAGTGAGAGTGAGAATGTAAGTGAGAGTGTGTGATTGAGTGTGCGTGAGTGTGTGTGTGTTTTTTGGCTGATGTGTTTGTGTCTGTGGTGTAGGAGCGAGTGGCAGCCATTTTGTTTTTTCAGTTACTTGGATAGTGGTGGGCAGGCTAGATAGTGGGGGCAGGCCAACTCTTTGCATGATTTAAATCACACCCCCATTGAATCACCCAATGGGAGCAGTAACTCCTCGTTACTTAACCCTTTGAGTGCCAGAGGTACGCAACGCATTGCTTTGCAATGCGTTGCGTACCCCTCTGGCACTCAAAGGGTTAAGTTATGGTAGCATAGCAATATAACACACGGTGGCTCTTCAGTTGAGGAAGCATAACAATATGCTGAGGGAACAAATAGAAAGTGGTGTTTGAGGCTTGCCCTCTGTAACATACAGCAAAGCATCTCTCTCCCTTTAAGGAGAAAGGGCGGGAATCAGGAAGCATGAAGTGGAGGAGTGACAGTTGAAAACAGACAGTAAGGGCTCGATTCAAATGTTGGAGTTAAAACTAGCGTGAAGAAAAAAACTGGCTTCGCGAGTTAAACCAAACTGGGTAACGTGAGATTCAAATGTTCCATACCCAAAAGAGTTAACGCGCGACGGCCTACAAAACACACGAAGACTACAAAACTGGAGTCGCCAAATATTTGACCTCATCGTCGACGCCAAACACGCGAGAAACGCGAGAAACGTCTCCAAAAGCAAAAAACAAGCGAAACGTCCAACGTTACCAAGCGCTCCAGCCAATCACAGCCCCCCAAAGTATCAAGTTCAGTCGAAAAAACTATAAATAGACCCAAAATCACCTACGCACCTTTGTCTGTTATCGAGTTCACAGAGCTAGATCTCAGGACCCAAGGAGTGGAGGTTAGTTTTACAGAGTGAGAGGTAGAGAGGCGCACAGCACACAGATAGGAGTTGGAGAGCATTGTGACACCATAATAATACACATAAAACACTTTTGCACATGTCCATCACACACATACAAACACACATACACACACATAGGTCATTTTTATTTTGATAACACATCACACCTTTATTTTTTTTTGACAGTGTGAGTCTGTGAGTGCAAGTGAGTGACAGAGAGTGAGTGAGTGAGTGTGTGAGGGCCTGAGTGATTGCCTGGGTGTGAGTGTGTGAGAGCAATGGAGAGGAGAGGAGAGGAGAGAGGGGTGGGGAGTGTAGGAGGAGAGGAGGAGGAGATGCAGGGGGGCATCCCTGGTCAGGGTAGGGGAGGGAGAAGGAGATCACTGGGGCGGAGGGGCAGCCACCTGAGGGCAGGCACATCCAGTGCAGGGGCAGAGACAGTGGGACGAGGGGTAGACCCCCTGCACCACACACAGCCAGGGCCAGTGCAGGCAGGGCTGGAGAGCCACAGCCAAGGCTCACAACAAACTGTTGGTGGTGAGGAGGAGGAAAGGGCGAGAGAGCCCAGGTTCTCTGAGGAGGAGAACCTTGTCCTCTGTGAGGTTGTAGTTGCAAGGGAGAGGGTCCTGTTCTCCAAAGGGCCCCTTGCTGGATTGAGCTCCAGGAGGAAGGCAGCCTGGAAGGAGGTCGTGGCTGCGGTCAACGCTGTATCCAGCCGCAGCCGGTCAGTGGAGTCCGTTAAAAAAAGGTGGACAGACTGCAAGGCCAAGGTAAGATAGTAACATAGTAACACAGTAATTCATGTTGACAATAGACTTGTGTACATCTAGTTCAACCCTTTTCCCATTTCTGTCTCCCATTGTGAAGGTGAAGAGGAAGATGGGTGAGCAGGCCTTGCATGCTGCTGGTACAGGAGGTGGTCCGCCCCTGCGTGTGGAATATACCCAGTGGGAGGAGGCTGTACGCAGGACAATCTCCGCCATCACGGTCCATGGTGTTCCTGGATGGAGCGTCACTGGGGATGAAAGGAGCCTCCAGTCCACTGGTACGTGCATCAAGGCCCACACACATCACACATAACTGACACCTAACAGACAGAGACAAACACAGTGACACCTGAACACATGGACAGCATTCCACACCACAATCCAGCCACACAGCTTGGAGGGATGTCAAACAAGGACAGAATACCTGACGAACCCAGCCAGAATGGTAATGCTAAAGTCCCTATTGAACCCTCTTCATGCTGTCTACAACAACATCATACACAGCACAAATCCAATGCACACTGTCATGTGTCAGTCACAGATCTAAATGTTCTGTGTATCACAATGTCATACAAAGAGTGACAAAGAGGTCAGCACACAACCCCTTGAGTGCCACAGGGATAAGCAATGCATTGTTCAACAAAACACTGTCTATTCCCCTGGCACCCAAAGGGTTATCAGAGAATAGCAAGGAGGGGAATTGGTGTGTTTCATATTGTATTGTTACTGCATGTCAGAGCTAGGTGTTGAACATGTAGGTAGTTAGTACAAGTGGAAGTTTCAGCATTCTGCATCATATGTAGACTGCAGGGTGTTGCTGGCCAGGGGACATTCCCCACCATCACCACTCTGCAGGACATATGTGATTCACAAGGCTAAATCCTGATGGGGGGGGCATTCACTAGGGTGTCAGAAAGAGGTGGCAATGTTTACATGACGACAACAACAGTGTCATCACACCTGCAATCCCTCTGTTATCCTTGGGAGCCAATGCACTGAGATCTAAACAACATGTGATACACCAGTGCTTAGGCTCAACATCATGACATAGGAAAACAAAGAGGTAACCCCTAACAGTACAGCATAACCATGCACATGTTTGCTGTGTGTTATGATCATGTCTGTCCTGGGTTGTGTGTGTGTGTCCTCCAGCTGATTAGGTTGTTGGGTACCACAGATCATGTTGCTTGGTGTGCTTGGTCTGTTCCTGTTGCTGACACCATCGGTTGGACTCTGTGGTCATTGTTCACCACTGGTGCATTGTTGTGTTAAGAGGTCACAGTGTTTCTGTTGTTGAAGCTAAGTGTATGACATGCAATAGGTTTGTGTCACTCAAGGTGTCATGTTTTATTTTTGGTCACCACATGTATTATGATGAATGGGGATAGCAAGGAGGTATATGCCTTGCCATCCCCACTGCTCAGGATACACATGATGACCAAATCTACAACACTGTAGGTTAGAACAATCAATGTATGGGATCACATCAAGCTAAGCAATGTGTGTCAGGATGGTAACCAATGCATTGCCAAGCTATGCAATGGATACTATCCTGCCACTCAACGGTTCACATGTCATTGTAACAGTAGTGCAGCACTCCTGTCACAGCTCAAATCACTAATTCCATCATGTCATTTGCCCCCACAGCTTACCAAACATCCCGAGCAGAGGAGTCCGGGGAAACCTCCTGTGAGGAGGCCACCACCTCAGGAGTGCTGCCACCACCACCACCACCACCACAGCAGCAACCACAGCAGCAGCGGCCCCAGCAAGGCCCCCAGCAGCAGCAGCAGCGGCCCCAGCAAGGCCCCCAGCAGCAGCAGCAGCGGCCCCAGCAAGGCCCCCAGCAGCAGTGGCCCCAGCAGCAGTGGCCCCAGCAGCAGTGGCCCCAGCAGCAGCAGCAGTGGCCCCAGCAGCAGCAGCAGTGGCCCCAGCAGCAGTGGCCCCAGCAGCAGTGGCCCCAGCAGCAGCAGCAGTGGCCCCAGCAGCAGTGGCCCCAGCAGCAGCAGCAGTGGCCCCAGCAAGGCCCCCAGCAGTGGCCCCAGCAAGATCCTGGCGTCCACGTGTCTCCACCACTGCAGCCTATGGCGAGGCACAGAATGCCACAGGCTGTCCAGATGCTAGGACATGCAAAGTCCAGCATGTGGGCTAGGCCTCAGCCCCCCCTAAGGAGATCCGGAAGCCAGGAGGCATCCCTGATGTGGCCCCTGGACTACCAACATATTGGCCTGATCGGGGAGCCACAGCAGCCACAGGAGCGCACAGTTTTCACCCCACCACCACCACCAACGCCATCCCCCCCAACCACACCAACAGATGTGCCCCATCCTGAGCTGCGGTAACAGAGGGTAGTGAGGGGTCCGGGGATCGGTTCTCCACATCCCCCCACAGCCTCCATGTTGCAGTCTCTCCTGAGGCACCCCATGGTCGTTCGCTCACACCACCACCTCTGCCAGCCTCCATGCCCACCACGCCTGTGTCACCTGCGCCCACAGCAGCCCTCGATGCGGCATGTGTGGCTGTCCAGGGTGAGCAGGTGACAGTGTTACGGAGGTGTGCCCGATCCCTGCGTAGGATTGAGGTGGATATAGGGAGGATCATGGGGTGCCTCCGGGCCATGGAGGCACAACAGGTTGTCGCCAACACCCAGCAGGCGCAATTTAACACCGGCATGATGGAGGTGCTGGGACACATGCTGGTGGAGATGCGTGAAACAAACAGGCGGGAAAACCAGCGCCACAACATGGGCCAGCTATCACAACAGGGGTCCAGTAATGCATCTCCAGCCAGCAGTGATCCACCACCACCACCACCACCATCCACCAGACACCCACGGGTAACCCGCCGCAGTCAGAGGCAATCCACCTCTGCAGCCCCCCCCCTTACCCTCCCAAGAAAAAGAAGTAGGGCCAACCTTCTTCAGGCCCGTTTAATAAATGTTTGCACTTTTTCACTACATCTGTGTCCATGCATGTTTCTCATCCAATATGTGGTTTGTTTGTCCGAGTTGTCTCCAATGCATTGCAAAGCTATGCAGTGAACACAACTCATTCACATCTAACATGGGTGTCAGGGAATGAGTTGTCTCCAATGCATTGCAAAGCTATGCAGTGAACACAACTCATTCACATCTAACATGGGTGTCAGGGAATGAGTTGTCTCCAATGCATTGCAAAGCTATGCAGTGAACACAACTCATTCACGATGAATGGAGTCACAAGCTTTTACAGCAGGGGTGAACACACACATCACATACACACGTTTGTCCAAGTTCAAATCACAGACATTTGGAAGTCAAACAACATCAGGATGTTGTTCCATGATGTGACTTGAACTTGAACAACATGAACACATTACATACATCAACAACATGATCGCAATTAAGGGGATAGTAATGCTTGGAATGTGTCATGATATATGTAGTTGGGTTCACCACCCTGATTGGAACAAGGGAACTCCCACTGCTGAAAGGTGTCTCTTTCCAAGGTTATCCGAGCTCAGAGCTTGAAGTCATGGGTCAAATATTACATTGTCCTGAAGGTGTTAAATGGCGCTGTTGCAACTTCATCCTATGGGGATTCATGGTGCAGGGACCGGAGCTGTCCATAAGATGTTGTATCAACAGCGCCACATGACACATTCATGCCACTGTGATATTGGATCTATGGATGTAAACTTTGAGCTGTAACCACTTTGGAATAAAACACCTGTCAGCAAGGAAGTTCACTTGTTTTACTCAGGGTGATAAACCCAACTACATGGATTTCCAAACATTACAAGTATCACTATCATCTATCTCTTTGAAACCCTGATGGGAAAGGTAATCAGTGACACAAGATATATAGTCATATCACATGTTTTATTGACATCAACACAAACAGATTATCCTCATGGACGTCGAGTCAACATGTCACCGGAACAAACTGCTGGACCATGAGGAGTCATGCCATAGATGCCTGCAGAGAGTGAAAACGAGATTTGTAGATGCACTATCAACACAACAGTCATGCTATTGCTTTACCACCATCATGCCCTTGAGGTACACAACACATTGATCAACAATGCTTTGGAGACCTTACTGGCACTCCACGGTGACAGCTTTGTTATGTGACAGAGTGAACAATCTATTTGTTGTCAACGTGTTGTGTAGCCATCATGACCTTATTTTGTTTGGATAAAGGTGTTGGCTAGCAGACATATGTATATGTGTGTGGACACACACATCATATCGTAAACCAAGCCCCCTGGAACAGGTGAACTATTTCATGGATCTCGATCTACATACTGATAAGGTGTGTGTGCTCAGGGTCCGTGTCACATACATACATATGTCTGCTTGCCATCCCCTTGATGAACACCTCATATGGTCATAACACATGGACAACACACATTGTCAAACAATGGAGTGGAATATTCCTTGTGCTATGTACACACACACAAACAAGTCAGCATGGCAGGCCTTGCAACCTGACTAACGGATCATTACTGCCATACCTTAGACAACACCACACACAACCACCATCCCCATTCAGCTACATTGGGCATTGCTCACATTCTAGCTAAGTCTGATCCATTATCCCCTGAACCATTCGAGTGACAGAGGGGTACACAACTGAGTGCCTTGTAATGTTTTGTGTGCACCTATGGCCCTCAAGGGGTTAAAACATGGTATTGCTATGTGGCATCCATTACATGTCATTGCATTGGGTATTCCTCTGTGACTCACAGGGTTCCACATGTGTCATGGCTTTGCTCAACTTGGTAGATGTAGTTTCACATCAGTACAACTCAGTATGTGATAGACATGGACCATATGGTTTACCTTTGATGCGAGGATGAAGGATGATGTCCTTGACATGGTAGGACTATGCTGTTGGGTCATCCTGTGGAGTGGAACAGATAATCATTGTTGGTTTACATGTTTGCATGCATTCCACAAGCACATCCACAATCACACATGCATGGTACTCACAGGTGAAGTAGTCCCTGATGAGCCTGTTTCGCATCTGTGTCCCTGTCAACAGATCCTCCCCTCCATCAGTGGGAACAGGGACCTCCACAGGCTGGTGTGGCTGCACATCCTCCACGAGACGTGTGTCCACAGCTATGTTATGCAACAAGGCACATGCCTGGACAATGTCACATACCTTAGCAGGTGTATACTGCAGAGCGCCCCCAGACTGATCCAGGCAACGGAACCTGGATTTGAGCTGGCCAAATGTGCGCTCAATGACATTCCTGGTCCGGACATGTGCCTCATTGTAGCGCTCCTCAGCAGGTGTCTGTGGATTTGCGATTGGTGTGAGCAGCCAACACTTGCACCCATAGCCAGCATCACCTGTAGATGATTATAACATGGTGTCATGTTACATGGATGATGTATTCATGGGGTGGGGAGTCACAAAGCAGTGATGTAGAGGTGAAGTGATGGAGATGACTTCTCTGGTCCATCACTTCTCCAAATTCCATGTTATTCTATGGAGCCTATGCACAGAGATGTCCACAGTTGAAGGGACGTGGGCACATGACCAACATGTCATTACATGGAAGGTGCAGACGTGATGACATGGTAGAGTCATCTGATCTTCATCACCTCTTCATCAACACTTGGTGTTCCCCCCCCCCTTTGTGTCATGCACATACTGAAATGGGTATGTACATGCGTCATGTGCATGCACCTGTGGATGTGGGGGTGTGTGTTCTCTGTTGACTCACCCAACAGCCATCCTCCTGTATGTGTACCGTTCTCAAAATCCCTGTGTACAGAGGAGTTGGTGAGGATGTGTGAGTCGTGACAACTCCCAGGGAATTTTGCACACACATTGGTAATCCTCATCCCAGCATCACACACCATCTGTACATTGATTGAGTGGTAACTCTTCCTGTTGACATAGAGATGTGGATGATGTGCAGGGGCTCTTAATCAGATGTGTGTGCAATCAATGGCCCCCATGACCCTGGGCATTCCTCCCCTGGCGTAGAAGGCCTGCTTCACCCGTGCCCACTCCATGTTTGTTGTAGGGAAGTGGACGTAGGCACTTGCCTTCCTCTTCAGTGCTGTCAACACCTGTGTCAGTGCCCTGGAGCAGGTGGACTGGGACATTCCAGACACATATCCCTCTGTGGATTGGAATGATCCACTTGCCATGAAGTGGATGGAACACATAAGCTTCTGCAGTCCTGTCAGGGCACGGTTTGCAGAGTAAACAGGGTCTATATCATCTTTGATCACCTGATACAGGTTTAGCAGGCTCTCGGATGTCAGCCTGTATCTGTCCCTGACTTCTTCCTCAGTCATTCCCAGCAGCGTTACCCTGGTGTGATATATCCGGGGCCTGCCCATTTGTCTGCCAGCCCTCTGCTGCTCCACAGGTCCCTGTGGCAGCTGGGGGGCATCCTGTCGTTGCAGCTGAGGTGCTGCTGGTAGGTGCTGTCCTCCAGGTGGGGATGGCTCTTCAGCTGGAGCATGAACAGCTGCAGGAGGTGACGGCTGTTGCACAGGGGTGCTTGGAGGGGGATGGGGAGCCATAGCCCTCTCACGCCTACGCCTCCGCTGTCGCCTCAGGTAAAGGTATGTGTACATACTGTTGTTCTGTTCTCTTCTGTTGTGTTTTTTTGTTTTTTTTTCTCTCTCCATCTGAGAAGGGTGGGCTGTAACTTTTAAACAGCAGTAGGGTGTTGTCAATGAGCAGTCATGTGGTCATAATGGACTAATGATAAGGTGTGTGTGTTATCCAGGTAATTGTTTTCTGGTGTGTCTGTGGTTAGTGGTGTGATTATTTGTAATTGGTATGTAGCTGTCAGGTGTGTGTTTTGTCTCCATGTACTGCTAAGGTTACATTGGTGAGTTGATTTGATGTTGGAGTGACAGGTGTGCATGTGGTGTTGTGTGTTAACCTCTGTTGGTCCAAGGTGTTTTGGGATGTCTTATGTTGTGCTGCTTTGTGTTCCCCTTGTCCCTGTGGAGTTGCTCGATTGTTATTGTTTGTCTGTGACTTGTTTGTATGGTGTAGGCCAGTGGTTCACAAGCAGGGTGTCATGTGATGTTGGTGTGCCATGTGTACCAGCTCAGGGTGCGTCACTTTTCCCATGTTGTTATGTTCTGCATTGGTGTTTGATGATATTGATTTTACACATTTTTGGGTAGATGTGCATATGTGACATTTGAGGCACCATTTCTCCACATTGTCATTGACACAGTTGGACCTGATGTTGGGCATATGTTATTTTATTTTGGGTATTCCCTTGTGCCCTCAGGGGATGCCCTGGAATATCCAGATTGCATGTTAGGTGTGTTTTGGGTGGAGGGGTTGTGTAGCACTGTTGTGGGCCTTGTTGTTGTATTTGCTAGGCATTGCAGGGGTTAATATTGACTTCTGTATGCTTGGCTTCTGTCCTTGAATGACCTGCTTCTCTCTTTTATTTTCAGCGAAGGTGATTTTCGAGTCTGAGTTGTGTGTTTTTCTCCAAAAAAAATAGGCGTTAGATTTCTGGAGAGAAATGTTGCAATTTAACGCGCGTTAGCCCTAACTCCAACATTTGAATCGCTTTTGGCGTCGCTTGTACATTATCCTCTATGGGTGAGATCTTGCTGTTTTGGCGACGGGCGACGTGTGTTTCAGAACTGGCGTCACTTGTTTCTAGTGGAACATTTGCATTGCTCAATTGATGTTAAAACCAGCGTCGCCAGTTTTTTCTGGCGACGCCAACATTTGAATCGAGCCCTTAGTGAGGTTGACTGAAGAGATGAAAAGAGTTAAATAAAAGAGTTGATATTAAGTTTATCCCTGAGTTTGTATTTTATAGAAACATTACACCCTCGTACTGAAACAGAGTGTATGGAGGGTTACGATTATCTGTGGGAGGTGAAACAGTGTGTTTGTGGGGTCATGATCCTGAGTGAGAGTGTGTGTGGACCAGGAGAAGTTATTGATATCCCCTACTTCAGGAGCGAGTGGCAGCTATTAGTGATGATCGAGCACCCCAATGCTCGGGTGTTCGGGTGCTCTGGCCGAGCACCCCCGGAGGCTCGAGTGCTCGGCCGAGCACCCGAGCCCCATTGAAGTCAATGGGAGGACTCGAGCATTACACCAGGCACCCCCTGCTCTGATGAGGGGAGGGTGCCTGGTCCATAGGAAAAGGGCAGAAAATGATGGAAACACCACAGAAATGGTTCAGGGACAGCATAGGGAGGATGTCTGGATGCATCTTGGACTCCAACGTCGCTGCTGGGAACGATGTTTCGTCCGTAGTACGCCATTTTTACAGACTGACCGTAAAACACACAAAAAGGAAGATAAAAACGACTTTAGGTGAAAAATTGTTACCAAACAGTATTTGCTGTATATTTACTTGTATATAATCTGCAAATTCTGCAAAAAATTTCCTCGATTTTTCGGAACTGGGGCCATGATTAAGAGGGAAACGTGCGCAGAGGCAAATTCTGCAAAAAATTTCATCGATTTTTCGGAACTGGGGCCATGATTAAGAGGGAAACGTGCGCAGAGGCAAATTCTGCAAAAAATTTCATCGATTTTTCGGAACTGGGGCCATGATTAAGAGGGAAACGTGCGCAGAGGCAAATTCTGCAAAAAATTTCCTCGATTTTTCTGAACTGGGGCCATGATTAAGAGGGAAACGTGCGCTGAGCCGACCATCTAAAACATTATGGGTGAGGGTCTGCTGCGGAGCTGACCATCCTAAACATTATATGCGAAGGCCCGCTAGTGAGCTGACGCTATAAAACATTATATGAGAGGGCCCGCTAGAGAGCTGACCCAATAAAACATTATATAAGAAGGCCCGCTGGTGAGCTGACCTATACAAAAAGTTGTCAAACAGGGCCCGCTGGTGAGCTGGCCCTATATAAAAATTATATCACAGGGCCCGCTGGTGAGCTGGCCCTATATAAAAATTATATCACAGGGTATATGGAAGAGAGTCAACCATATACCCGTTTTTTGGGTGGAAGGGGTGAATGGGAATACAGAGTATTCCCATCATTGTAAATAACATATATAAAGTCACTTTATGTTCACCCGGGGCTTTCCTCCAGTGGAGTGGAGAAGTCAGGGGAAATCCAGGCCTTGTTCATTTTTATAAGTGTCAACCTATCAGCATTTTCGGTGGAAAGGCGGATACGCTTATCTGTTATGATGCCACCAGCAGCACTAAATACCCGCTCAGACAGAACGCTGGCGGCAGGGCAGGCCAGCACCTCCAAGGCGTAGAGTGCCAGTTCATACCACGTGTCCAGCTTGGACACCCAGTAGTTGTAAGGCACAGAGGGATCATTGAGGACGCTGACACGGTCTGCTATGTACTCCTTCACCATCTTCCAAAACTTTTCCCTCCTTGTGACACTAGGCTGCGCATCAGGGTGAGGGTGCTGGCGGGGTGCCATGAAGGTGTCCCACGCCTTGGAGAGTGTTGCCCTGCCTTTGTCGGAACTGCTGTGTGCTCCCCTTTTCTCCCCTTCTCGGTTGGCCAAGGTAGCACTTACTCTGCCGCCAGCGTTGTCAGATGGAAAATTTTGGAGCAATTTTTCGACAAGAACCTTCTGGTATTGCACCATTTTGCTTGTCCTCTCCACCGGAGGAATGAGAGATGAGAAATTCTCTTTGTAGCGGGGGTCCAGAAGGGTGAACACCCAGTAATCCGTGTTGTCTAAAATGCGTATAACGCGTGGGTCACGGGAAAGGCAGCCTAACATAAAGTCAGCCATGTGTGCCAGAGTACCAACAGGCAAGATTTCGCTGTCCTCACCAGGAGGATGACTCTCAATCTCCTCATCCTCTTCCTCCTCTTCTGCCCACCCACGCTGAAGAGATGGAACTAAAGTTCCATGGCTACCCTCTGTAGCGGAGGCAACCATGTCTTCCTCCTCCTCCTCCTCCTCCGCCTCCTCCAATTGTCGCTGAGAAGACGAAGTGAGGGTGCTCTGGCTATCACCTTGTGTAAGCTCTTCCTCCCGCATTTCCACCTCTTCCACATGCAAAGCGTCGGTTTTAATTGTGAGCAGCGAGCGTTTCAGTAGACACAGAAGTGGGATGGTTACACTGATAATAGCGTTATCGCCGCTCACCATCTGTGTCGATTCCTCAAAATTGCGTAAAACCTCACAGAGGTCTGACATCCATTCCCACTCCTCACTTCTGATTAGAGGAAGTTGAACGGAGAGGCGACGACCGTGTAACAGCTGGTACTCCACTACTGCCCTCTGCTGCTCACAAAGCCGGGCCAACATGTGGAAGGTGGAGTTCCAGCGCGTGCTCACGTCACACAGCAGCCGGTGAGCTGGCAATTGTAAGCGCTGCTGCAGCTTCAACAGTCCGGCTGAAGCTGTTGATGACTTTCGGAAATGTGCACACACGCGGCGCACCTTGGTCAAGAGATCATGCAAATTGGGGTAGGTTTTTAGAAATCGCTGAACCACTAAATTAAATACATGCGCTAGGCATGGTACGTGTGTGAGCTTGCCGAGCTCCAAAGCCGCCACCAAGTTACGCCCATTATCACACACAACCATGCCTGGTTGCAGGTTGAGTGGCGAGAGCCACTGCTCGGTCTGGTGACTAATCCCCTGCAACAGCTCTGAGGCCGTGTGCTGTTTGTCCCCAAGGCAGATCAGCTTCAGCACAGCCTGTTGACGCTTCCCCACTGCAGTGCTACACTGCTTCCAGCTACCGGCTGATGGGTGAGTGGCGCTGCGCGCAGAGAATTCGGAGGTGGAAACGGAGGAGGAGGAGCCAATAACGTAGGTGCTGGCAGAAACCCTGATGGAGGTAGGGCCCGCAATCCTCGGCGTGGGTAGCACCTGTGCCATCCCAGGGTCCGAGTCGCTCCCAGCCTCCACGACATTCACCCAGTGTGCCGTCAGGGAAATGTAGCGTCCCTGGCCACAAGCACTTGTCCATGTGTCAGTCGTTAAGTGGACCTTCCCAGTAACTGCGTTGGTCAGGGCACGGGTGATGTTACGGGACACATGGTGGTGTAAGGCGGGGACGGCACACCGGGAAAAGTAGTGGCGGCTGGGGACTGCGTACCGAGGGACAGCTGCTGCCATCAGGCTGCGGAAGGACTCAGTCTCCACAAGCCTAAATGGCAGCATTTCGATGGCCAGTAATTTGGAAAGGTGTGAGGTTAGTGCTATGGCCTGTGGGTGGTTGGCTGGGTATTTTCGCTTGCGCTCAAATGCCTGGGGTAACGACATTTGGACGCTGCGCTGGGACAGGGAAGTGGATGTGGTCGCTGATGGTGCTTCAGATGGTACAGGTGCAGGGCGGGAGGTATGCGGGCCTGCGCCTTCGACAGGCGATTGGCCGGCACCGAAAACAGGGGAAGAGGAGGCAGTGGTGTGGCCTGCAGACACAGATTGGCGATCCGGGCGTTCCTCCCACTTATTACGGTGCTTGGATGCCATGTGTCGGATCATGCTGGTGGTGGTGAGGTTGCTAGTGTTCATGCCTCGGCTCATTCTGGTGTGGCACAGGTTGCAAACTACAATTTTTTTGTCGTCCGCACTTTCCTTAAAAAAACGCCATACCGCGGAACACCTAGCCCTTGGCAAGGGAGATTTACGCAAGGGGGTGCTCCGTGGAACATTTGCGGGCCGGTTTGGTGCGGTCCGCCTTCTTTCTTTAGCCACACCACTGCCTCTTCCAGCCTGTTGCGGTGCTGCAGATGGCTCACCCTCAGGACTGCTGTCATCGCTCGGCTCTCCACCTTCCCAGGTGGGGTCAGTCACCTCATCGTCCACCAAGTCCTCCTCCACTTCCTCACTCTGATCATCCTCATCATTTCTTGATCCCACCACATACTCAGTCATTGACAACTGTGTATCATCCTCCTCATCAAGGTCTTGAGACAGTAATAGTGGTTGATTTGATGGCAACTGTGTCTCATCATCATCATCCACTTCATTTGACCTTAAATGCCATTCCCCTCTGTCATCTTCTTGTGATTGGGTACCCTCTAGAGGTTGTGAATCAGGGCACAAGATGTCATGTTCCTCTGCAAGCGTGCTTGGAGAGAGGTTCAAATGAAGGATTGGTGATGAGACGAGCTCCTCACTATATCCCAGTGTGGGATCACTTCTTTGGCCAGACCCTCTATGGTGGGAGGAAGGATGATCAGGGTGAGGATTATGTTGACCAGACTCTTGGCTAGTGAGAGTGGACTTGGTGGAAGACAGGGTGGTGCTTAACCGACTGGAAGCAGTATCAGCTGAAATCCAACCGACCACCTGTTCGCAGTGGTCTGACCTCGAGAGTGATGTCCTGCGACGCCCTGTAAACTGAGACATGAAGCTAGGTATGGTGGATGTCTTTCTTTCTTGTGCTCTGGCACCAGGCACAGTTTCTACGCGTCCTGACCCGCGCCCTGAACTATCAGGATCACGTCCACTTCTCCGTCCCTTTTTACCCGCCTTCTTCATATTACACGGAATATGTGCTGCTAATCTGCAACTTTGCACACTAAACAGAATGTGCTGCTAATCTGCGGCTAGGCACAGTGAATGGAATATGTGACTTTTATTTTTTACACTTTGCACACTAAACAGAATGTGCTGCTAATCTGCAACTTTCCACACTAAACAGAATGTGCTGCTAATCTGCAACTTTGCACACTAAACAGAATGTGCTGCTAATCTGCGGCTAGGCACAGTGAATGGAATATGTGACTTTTATTTTTTACACTTTGCACACTAAACAGAATGTGCTGCTAATCTGCAACTTTCCACACTAAACAGAATGTGCTGCTAATCTGCAACTTTGCACACTAAACAGAATGTGCTGCTAATCTGCGGCTAGGCACAGTGAATGGAATATGTGACTTTTATTTTTTACACTTTGCACACTAAACAGAATGTGCTGCTAATCTGCAACTTTGCACACTAAACAGAATGTGCTGCTTATCTGCGGCTAGGCACAGTGAATGGAATATGTGACTTTTATTTTTTACACTTTGCACACTAAACAGAATGTGCTGCTAATCTGCAACTTTGCACACTAAACAGAATGTGCTGCTTATCTGCGGCTAGGCACAGTGAACGGAATAAGTGACTTTTATTTTTTACACTTTGCACACTAAACAGAATGTGCTGCTAATCTGCAACTTTGCACACTAAACAGAATGTGCTGCTTATCTGCGGCTAGGCACAGTGAACGGAATAAGTGACTTTTATTTTTTACACTTTGCACACTAAACAGAATGTGCTGCTAATCTGCAACTTTGCACACTAAACAGAATGTGCTGCTTATCTGCGGCTAGGCACAGTGAACGGAATAAGTGACTTTTATTTTTTACACTTTGCACACTAAACAGAATGTGCTGCTAATCTGCAACTTTGCACACTAAACAGAATGTGCTGCTAATCTGCAACTTTGCACACTAAACAGAATGTGCTGCTAATCTGCGGCTAGGCACAGTGAACGGAATATGTGACTTTTTTTTTTTAAATCTCTGCCCCTCCAAACAAAATAAACTGCTGCCCCCACACACAATAGTCCTAAAAAGGACTTTTGGGTCTTTATGTTGTTCAAACACACTTTTCTTCTCCCTACACTGACTTTCCCTTCCTATCCTCATCTCTCCCTGGCTAAGACTGAGCCGAACTCGCTGGTCAGGTGCTATACAGCACCCGATCACGGGTTCTGGCCAGCCAATCAGTGTAATGCCAGCAGCCAACATGGCTGCTGGCATTACACTGATGTCAGAGCCTCCCCGCACGTTTATTGGCTGTGCAGCAGCCGCGAAACGTGCGGGGAGGAGACCCGAACATGGCGGGCGAGCACATGCGGTACTCGTACGAGTACCGCCATGTGCCGAGCAGAGCGATGCTCGAGCCAAACCGAGCTTCGGCCGAGCATGCTCGCTCATCACTAGCAGCTATATTTGTTTTTGTTAGTTGGATAGTGGTGGGCGGGCTAGAGGGGGCGGGCCAACTCCCTGTATGATAAACACGCCCCCATTGAATCTCCCAATGGGAGCAGTAAAGTCCCCATTGAATCATCCAATAGGAGTTGTGTCTCCTAATCAGACATAAATTATGTAATGAGGCATTCTGTTCAATGTGTGTTTGTTTTCTGAGGAGACATAAATTATGTTCTGTGTGTGAGGTACCATAAATTATGCAATGAGGCTTATTTTTTTACATATATAGATTGTCGCAGAGCAGGTTAACTCTGTGAATATAAGCTTACTGGAACTTACTCTGAGAAGCAATGGCTTCACAGAGTGATAGCAGAAGGTTTCTTTATTCTGCAAATTTATAAACTTCTTGCACCTGTCTTCTGGTAATTTCTTCATCTCTTCCATTGCAGTTTGTTCAAGCTCTTCTCTTCAATTGCAGTTTGTTGTCATTCTCCTTCTGGTTACTCCTCCTACATCTATCTTCTATTGGTCACTGTTGCCTTTATCTACCTGGTTCAGCCTCCAGCACTTGCTCGATTTTCATGTCAAGCTCCTGAGAGTCCTTGCTTTAGCGTTCCCGAGTTCCTGAATTATCTGTGTACCGACTTTTGGCTTGTTTCCTGACCTTGTCTTCAGTCTTCTGTATCCTGCGACTATTTACTATCAAATCTCGACCTGACTTCTCTCTTACTACAGTTCCGTCTCATCCCCAGGTTAGGTACCTTCGTCTCCTGTCTGACTCCAACCTTGGCTTTTCTTTGACCGCTCTTCTTCAAATCTGCGACTCCTTTCCTATTGCTCTGCTATGCAATGAGTTTCCCTCCAGCTGTCGTCTTCACAATGCTCCTGTTGATTTTGGGACATTCGAAGTCGACTTGTATCTTGCCTTCTGCTGTGCAATGAGTATCCTTCCAGCCGACGTCTTTCTGAACCTCCTGCTGTTTCTGGACACACATACTATTGTTTGTTTGACTTCCACACCTCAGGCTTCCCAACCGTGTCAAGGATGTCATTGTCAGTGCTACCGGCGACCTCCCTGGCTACTCAAGGGTGTGGACGATCGACGGCCTACAACTCCCTGCCTCCTGCCTGTCCAACTAGTCAAGGGTGTCATAGTCGAAGCCTTACAGCTGACGCCTCTGGGATACCAACTAGTTGAGGGCAGTTGTAGTCGAAGATTCAGTGACTAGCCTGTTCGAGGTCGATGGTTCCTTCCCTGATCCAGTTTGTTCGACTTTGTTAGACTCTCTTCGAATCCGGGTTCATCTCCTGAGTTCTCTGTATTCAAACTCGAACTATGCTCCTCCTGTGTTATCCCTTCACACAAAGATCTTCTCAGACAGTCTGACAAATGTTTGCAGGATTCCTTTTCCCAATGGCAGATTTCAGCTCTTTCCAAAGGTTTTCAATTGTATTGAGATCAAGACTCATTGATTGTCAGTTTAAAACAGTCCATATTTTCCTTTTCACTCATTCTTTTGTGCTTTTGGATGTGTGCTTTGGATCTTTGTTCTGCTGGAGGACTAATGAGCTTCGACCCATACACGGTGGCTCAGTGGTTAGCACTGTTGCCTTGCAGCGCTGGGGTCCTGGGTTCACACCCCACCAAGGACAACATCTGCAATGAGTTTGTATGTTCTCACCGTGTTTGCGTGAGTTTCCTCCGGGTACTCCGGTTTCCTCCCACACTCAAAAAAACATACTGATAGGTGAATTTAGATTGTGAGCCCCAATGGGGACAGTGACCAATATGAGTGTAAAGCGCTGTGTAATCTGTGTGCGCTATATAAATAATAATAATACTTATTTTTCTGACAATGGATATCACGTTTTACTGTAAAATGCCTTGGTAATCTTCTGATTTCTTAATACGTTCAAGACCTCCAATACCAGAGGCAGCAAAACAGCCCCACAACATTATGGATCCTCCACCATGTTTTACTGTAGGAAGGGTGTTCTTTTCCTTATAAGCTTCAGTTCGTCGCTTATAGACCTATCACTAGTCTGCATTGCCAAAGAGCTCTAGTTTGGTTTCAGCTATCCATAGAGCATTTTCCCAGAATGATTCTGGTTTCACTAGGTAGGATCAGTCGTGCCTTTTTATTTTTTGCTTTGAGCAGTGGGGTCCTCCTTGGCCTGTGTCCAGAAAGCCCTTCTTGATTTATAGTGCATCATATGGTACTGGTTGAAACCATCACTCCAGATTGCTCCAGCTCTGCCTTAAAGGGATAGTAATACTTCATTTTAACTTTATTTTATTTTGTAGGCATTAAAAAAACATGAAGAATGATATAAGTATTATCTCTGAAACCTTTATGGTTTAAGAGATATTCACAAACAAAGTATCCCCCCCCCTGTTCAACCAGATCAGAAGGGAGATGCCCAGGTAGACTGCAGAGAGGGACAATCTTCAATTAAGATAATGGAAAAAGCTGAAAAACTTGTCAAGGGGGGAAGGGCTTTCATTGTTTTCATACAAAGAAAATTGTCCCCTTCTGTTATCTGTACTGTCATACAACCAGACTCACATCTGAGAAGAGATGGCTTACACTAGGTAAAATGGGCGGGGAGGGGAACTTTGCTTGTGAATATCTCATAAACCATAAAGGTTTGAGAGATAAGACTTATATCATTCTTCATGTTTTTTTAATGCCTACAAAATAAAATAAAGTTAAAACGAAGTATTACTATCCCTTTAAGCTGTGTGCATGTTTTATATGGAATATATAACAAATAAAAGTTGGAGGCACACATAATAATATCAAATAACGTGATATCTAATATGACTAATGTATACCACACGATAAAGTTGATACATATACATAAAAATATACAAAAATAAATAATTGAAATCTATATAACATTGCATATACTATACACAATGTACAACCTTACAGATTATGAAATATAAATATATCATACATTTTCAGAGTCTATATAATATATGAAGTCAAGTAAACATTTAATGATTTCACTGTATATTTACCTTTAAGGATAACCTGTTACGAGAACAGGTCAACCAAATAAGCGGATGAGTGAAACTGACAAATCCATCTGTCTTTATGTGAAAAAAAATTTTTAAAGCGGAACTTTAACCCTACCATGACCTTATCTGTGTGTGTAGCATTAATTCAGTTATAAAGCGCTGTGTAATTTTAAAAATCAGAAGACTGATCAATAAGGCACAAAATAAGATTAAAGTTTAACTTTGTGATGTGTAGAGCATTGTGAGCGCTACTGCACATGTCAGTCTGGTTACAGTGCGGTTACTTAGTCACTCCCATCTTTCTCTGTTATCCCACCCACGTCCTTCTTGTCCTGCCCTTATGTGACATGTCATCTGGCGCGCACGAGCCTGTACTAGACTAGAATTAACTTTCAGCCACATTTTGCCCATAACTGAGCCAGTGGTGCAAACGGTATGCTTTGTGCCTTATCGATCTGTTCTCTGATTTTTAAAATTACACAGCGCTTTATAACTACATTAATGCTACGCACACAGATAAGGTCATGGTGGGGTGACAGTTCCACTTTAAATCCTGCAGTGTCGGGAGGACTTGAAGCCTGGAGTTCTACTGATCTAGACAAAAAAATTAATAAATAAAAGGTGATCACAGGAGATGTTCTGATACCGTTCAACTCTGCTCTGAACAGTCACTGCGTTACCAAGTTTGAGGAATCATGTAACACCAGTTATCTATTTTGCATTTATAACTAGGCAATGAACGTCACCTCTTCACTACAGATAATGCGTGCAAATAATTCTTTCTCTTCTGTGTGCAGACAATTCTTGCCCCAATTTCTTACAAATCAGTAAGAGCAGTATACCAGACAACACTGCTCCTCACTACAATCATTGACAGATAACTCTAGGTGTTTAGCAATCATAAATCATAAACACATATATACATATACTCAAAAAGCTAATGTGTATTTGTGTGTCTGACCCCATAGCTTTCTTTAGGATCCCCCAGTTTGAAAATGGGAATGGAGTTATTTGCAAAAGTCTGAAGACCCCTGTACAAATAACATATTACAAATGATTTTTTGATTTAACACGACGTCTGCAGCAAGCAAACTAAAACTGACATATTTCGGCAAATTGTAATACACAGTTACTATTTGCAGAATTTAACAGATTGAAAAAATAAAACAAAAAAGTGGCAAAAGTTTGGGCACCCATGCAGATGATCCACTAGTTTTATGTTTTGTAAGGTTTCAGAACGTACTTGACTTGATAGGCCTTAATCTAAGTTACATGATGACAATTCCAGATATTAAGAAATTCCCTGACTCTTCAAACCTCTCAGGGTGTTGTGCTTACGCACAGGCAGTATAGGCACCTCTAAGCAGCAGCCTGAGGATGATAAAGTAAAGATAATTGACTCTTACAAAAGCAGGGGAAGGCTATAAAAATATTTGTAAATGCGTCCTGCTTGCAATGTCCACTGTGCAAAATGTCATTAATACAAGGACGTTAAGGGGAATTGTTGAAGTCAAGACAAGATCTGAAATGCCAAGAAAACTTCAGATAGAACTGCTTGTAGATGGTCAGGAATGTAAAGCAAATCCCCCCATATTACTGCAGGAATGTTTTGCTGGCACAGGAGTAGTGGTGCACCAGTTCACTGTGCAGCGTTGGTTGCACAAACATGATCTGCATGTAAGAATCAACAGAAGGAAACCAGCAATCTCATCACAAAAGTCAGTGTATGCAACACAGCACTTAGATAAGCCAGAAGTGTTTTGGAACCAAGTGTTGTAGTCTGAGGAAATGAATCACCAAAGGTATATTTGGAGAAAAAAAGGATAAACATTTGAAGTAAAGAACACCTTGCCAACTGTTAAGCATGTGGGTGGATTTATTATGCTTTAGGTTGTATGTCAGCCAGTGGCACAGGAAATGGTATGCAGGTAAAGTCAAGGATGGATTCTACTATGTATCAACAAATTCTGGAAGCTAATGTCCCACTCTAAGTGAAGAAACTGAAGCTTGAATAGAGGTTGGATATTACAAGACCATGATCCAAAACATACCCCAAAATCAACCATGAACTACTTCAAGAAATAGAAGTTTAAAGTTTTGGAATGGCCTTCAGAGTCCCCAGACTTGAATATTATTGAAAATCTGTGAGTAATTCTCAAACATGCAATGCATGCAAGATGACCTAAGAGTATTTCTGAAATAGAAGCATTCTGCAAGGAAAAGTAAGAAAAAAATCCCAAAGAAAGAATAGAAAGACTGTTAGCTGGCTACAAGAAACGTTTGAAGGCTATGATTCTAGCCAAAGGAAGTGTTACTAAGTAGTGAAAGATAAGGTACCCGAATTTTTGCACACGCCAAGGTTTCTGTTTTATTTTTTTCAATCTGTTAAATTCAACAAATAATAACCGTGCATTATAATTTGCTGAAATATGTCAAGTTTGTTCTCTGCAGAGGTTTTGTTAACTTCTTTTCACTTAGCAAATCAACAAAACATGTAATTTGGCCAGGGGTGCCACAACTTCTCCATACAACTGCAGGACAGGTCATTGGTAGATGAGGGAATATCAGATATGTACCTATTTGTTTCAGGTCTTCTATTGATTCTTTATATACCAATATGAGTGTATACTGTTGTGTTCATAATTTAGCAAATAATATCATTTGATGAAGCTTTTTCCTTTATCAGAGCCATGAAATTAGTTAACTATAGAATCATAGTAAAACAAGTGGTAACCAAGAATACTTCAACCTAAAGTACTATGTAACTATATAACTATAGTAAATTGCCATTTACAACTGAGTTCAGTAACCCGAGGCAATATTCCCATAATGCATTTTAACAAACATTATTACTATAATGCATTTTAATCCCTTGAATTCTACAGACATCTCCAACCAATTTTGAAGCTGGAGATATTTCTGTCACCCAAGGATTTAAGCATTTTTCTAAAGGTTTTTATTTGGGGGTTTTTTAATTATACTGCTGGAATACAAGAAAGACATAGAAGAGAAAAAAGGGAGAAGATAAAGAAAGAAAAAAGAAAAAGGAGATAAAAGAGGAAAATCAAAGAGGTGAGTGACTCCCTAGAGAGGCCCCCGAACAATACTACTGACCAAAGCATCTAAGGAGGCATCCCATAGGATCCAACAAGGAGTTAAAAGCTTTGCATGGATTTTTGTCCAACTGTTCTAAATATATTGTCTTGCTGAATCATTCCTTTATCATTTTCTGCAATTATGCTTCATTAACAAGAATTCATGTTGCCACTGTACATAAAACCACTTGGCACAACATTTCCATATGTGCCCATGCTCACAGAGGATTTAAAGTCACCTCTAATTACTTGTTAGCAATTTTCACTTGTATTGGTTTACTGAAGTAATGCATTCACTGGAAAGAAAAATCTAACCTCCGATTGGACTGATGTCGACATTATTCAGGGGTCAGGTGGTAAGCAGGAACATGGACCCCATGCTTTCTTCAAAAATATTTCTCTGCAATTACAACCATAAACAATATTAGTACTGTCATTTAAACTGAGAAAATATTTTCATGTCAGTTGAACTATAAGTATGGCATACTGCAGAGATAAACATCCCCATTATTTATACTTACAGACTGAGAATCACAAAAGATGAATTGTAATAAATGAAACATCTAACTAAACTGCATGCAAACTGCACACTTATCAAGCAGCATTCATATCAAAATACAAAGGGCCCTATTTTTAAAAGAAAACTGTAGCAATTTAGGAACAAACTAAATGCACCATAGGAGACAAATACACATTCCCCAAATCCCCATTAATTTAAGTGGGGCTTTTAACCACATTGCATTCTACAGATGTCCTCAACTTTTTACAATGTGTTGGAGGCGTCTAGCATGTTTAGAACTCTTACAGTGCAAGTGGATTAGCCCAGAATTAGTCCAGTTTTCATTTGAAAATACAGCCGTGCGCTAAATCATATATGCCAATGCCTGACTCCATGTAGTAATGTATTTACATAGAAAATCTTTCACTTAATGCTGCTTGTACTAAGGGTAGGGTAGTATGGGAATGTATGGAAGTTTTGGGGCTTGATCCATTTACCACCGGTAAAAAAAAATAGGCAAAGTTAGTGTTGCAAGCACAATTAGCCATCTAATAATCTGTGCTGAGAACTGCTAATGTGCACTAAAAAAAAGACAGCATCCAGTAAGATTTTGGCCTTTGAGATCAATGGAAAAGCTCTACCCATTTGTGATTCATTTGTATGCGGTGAGTGCCAACGACCGGTAAACAGACAGAGCCTACTTTTCTTGGAGTATAACACACAACGAAGCTTCAAAACCCTCATTGAAGAACACCACGCAGGGAACAAACAGCTCACACAACATTTGAGACATAGCACAACAGCAAAGGCAAAACTATCTCCTGTAATGCCAAGGATGCATCGGTCAAATGTGCATGTTGTACACATACATACTGGACAACCAACATTATCTCATCAATACCCAGAGGAACAAGGGGTTTGCCAATCAATCTCAAACAATCCGTGGCACTATATAACGGCACAACCAAATAAACACCTCTGCAAGGAGCATCCAATCGCTGAGATCTGAAAGATACCTGGAATTCCAATCTGCCACCACTGTAACATTGCGGTCAAGGCAAAAATGGCAAGTCCTTCGCCAAATCTGCCAATGGTTTGGACCTCATGCCGCCCAGATGGTTGATGTTTGATGTACTGCAACGCCGAGACGTTGTCTTCAGCAGAATGCAGCAATGCACTCAATCCTTCGCCAAACACTTCAGAGCAAAAGTCCCCGCCAGAAGTTCTAGGCAATTGATGTGGAACATCGCCTCCTTAGGAGAACATTTTCCTCCAGTAGAAAGATTTCCTAATCGAGCGCCCCAGCCGAGCAGACTGACGTTGGACTCGATAACTAGATCCAGCACCATGCCAAAAATGGCTTTGCCATTCCAGGCGTCGAGATATTTGAGCCACCAAACAAGTTCTTCTCTGGTGTCGGAAGAGATGGAGATAACGTTGGAGTATCCTAGACCTCTGCACAGATGAAGTGCTTTTAGGCGTTGTAATGCCCGATAGTGGAATGAACCAGGGAAAATGGCCTGGATCGAGGCCGACAAGAGGCCCACCAGTTGAACCAGCAGCCGCAGCTAAATCCGCTCCTTCCGGAGAATGGAGAAAATCTCCTTGCGAATCACTCTGACTTTTGCCCCGGGAAGGCTCAGGGAAGCCTGCAGAGAGTCCACTACAAAACCCAGAAATTGCATACTTTGGGACGGGATCAACTCAGTTGATCAGGAATCCTAAGTCTGTCAGAAGATGAATTGTCCATTCAGTGTGGGTGTGAAGATCCTGTGAAATTATGAGCATGTCGTCTAGGTAAATGATAAGTTGCACTCCGAGACTTCTCAAAGAAGCGACCACCAGTTTCAGGAGCTTCGTGAAACACCAGGGTGCTGAGGACAAGCCACAAGGCAGGCAAGTGAATTGCCAAGTCTGACCGTGCAAAGGAAACGCAGAAAAACTTGGGAAGCAGGCGCCATGGGGGCAGTCAGATACATGTCCTTGAGATCGATCTTGACCATCCAGTCCGATGGAAGGAGTAAATCTCGAAGAAGATGGATGCCCTCCATCTTGAAGTGCCGATAAAGGACACACTTGTTCAGAGCCCGTAAGTTGATGACTGGGCGAAGAGCTGAGTCCTTCTTCTGGACGAGAAAGATGTTGCTCACAAACCCTGCAGTTTCTGTGGAATCTCGTCAGATTGCTTCTTTACGCAGCAAGTTGCTGACTTCAGAATCCACCAGGGCAGCATCGGCTGCCGAGAAGTGGAATGGAGGAGTAGGGGCTGTCTGGAATAGGGGAACACAGAAATCTATTTGATAGCCCCTGACAGTCTGTAACACCCATTGATCTGTGGTCAACTTGCACCATTGATGGAAAAAATGGGAGAGTCTGCCTCCCACTTTTTCCAGGGAAGAAGGGGTTAGAGGAAGTACACTTACCAGGAAAGGAGTGGGAGCGGAAATGACCCTTGCCAGACCACGCTCTCCAAGGTCTGCCTCGTAGAGGGAAGAAAGGTCCCTGTTCTCTGGCTCCCAATGGGGGTTGATCCCAGTAGTTAGGGTATGTTGGATAGGTGGGGCCCTGAAATTGCTGTTGGGATTGGCGACTACGGCTGGAAGAGCGACCCCTGCCTCTCCCGGCTCTGGCAAAAATGTTGCGGTGAAAGACCTTCCTCAAAGAGGATTGAGCCTTATCAAGTGCCGTGAAAGATGAAACAAACTGGCCCAGCTCCTAGATAAAAGAATCGCCAAACAACTGTCCTTTGGCAGAAGGACCAGGCTTAGAGGTAGCCATGTCTGCTAGTTTGGGGTCTATCCTCAATAATGGTGCCCGTCACCATTCAGAGGCTAAAGCTGAGTTGGTGTTGCCGATTAAGCAGATGGTTCTCTGCACCCAGCCCCAGAGGACATGGACATCAATAGGGGTTTTGGATTTTTGCGTAGGCCCACAGAAACCCCTGTGGTCCTTTACCCCAGAAACCTCCTTGTGCTCTGCAGGCCGATTCTGAGCCTCCGCTACCTGGGAGTTGGGGTACATGACTGTGGCAATGCCTCCACCCAGCTGGGCATCCAGGGTATGGATGTGGGGCCCAGTTGGGAACATATTTAAGTGAGCAATAAAACTGACACAGAACTATCTTAAATAAAACTTTGTATTGCACAGAAAGAAAACCCTATGCAGTAATATAACAGATATGCAGGAATATAACATGAATATAATACAGTAAAACAGTTCAGGAATGCAATGGTCAATATGGTATTCACTCACCCACAACAAATACTACGACTCACCCTAGGCTTCACCCTAGTGGCAGTTGCGTACCATTAGTTGGTGTAAACTCGTAGAACCCCAAAGGACAGATGAAAGCTGTTTTTTCCTGATCCTCCTTCTTCATGGGTACCTGATAATACCCAGACCTCAAGTCAAGGATGCTAAACCACTGGCTTCCCGAGAGGGCATTCAACAGATCTTCTATCCGTGGCAGTGTGTATTGATCTGGCACAGTCCTCTTGTTCAGAGTGAGATAGTCTAGGCAGAGCCGGGTTGTACCATTCTTTTTCCCTAACCACCAGTATGGGTGAAGCGTATGGACTTTTGGACTCTTTAATAATGCCAGATTCTTCCATCTGTTGAAGTATATCACGGACATCTTCCACGTCTCGAGGGGTTATTCTCCTTGATCTCTCTCTGAAAGGAGCCGAGTCAGAAAGTCTGATAGCATGTGTGGCACTCTTTGCACATCCCACATCCATTTCTTTCTTGGAGAAGACTTTCTCTCGGGTAGCTAGTTTGGATCTGAGGCTATCTTTCCACTTTTGTGGTAGAGGGGAATTTTCCAGTTCAAAAGCTATGGGTCCTTCAAGGTCACCCCCCTGTACTGCCTTCACAGACATTACTGAAGAGACTTGGTCTAAGAAGTGAATCACACCAATCTTCTGGTGATGAGTTATTCTGACCTCTGTGGGTGTTAGATTCTGTATCATTATGGGAAAATCTTTACACCAGTGATTCTGCCAGTCTTTCACCTCAGGTATGCGGGTCCACCCTTGTTTTTCATCCTCCTCAGGCAAAGACTCAACAAGGTGCTGCCTGGTTCCTCCTGATATTTCATGGTGCATAGAAGCTATGGCTCATATAGTCTTGGTCTCCCCAGGCTTCACAAATACAGGCTCTTTCCCTGAATATGACCCTGTAGGGCTAGTTGATGACACTCCTCCCCTAGAGCAGGGCTGACCGCCATCAGTTGAGCTATAGATACATCTCCCACTACTGTGAGGTAGACCCTGAACACATCCTGCACCATTCTGGAGTTGGTACCCAAAATTATTGGGGCGCAAGTTTTTTTGGCCACAGGGCATACAAAGCTTCCAATTCCATAGAGCAGATCATTCCAGTGTTTAACTGTGGGATGGTTATGGTCACTAATATGCATCCCTCTACAGGCTGGGCCTGAGATCCCACTCCCCACAACTGCAATTCTCCTGCAGGCTCCAGGGGAATATGTTTTAGGTGATGGTCATAGAAGTCTCTATAAATGATGGTGATCTGGAACCCAGTATCTAGCAAGGCTGAGGCGTGAATACCCTTTACTAGCAAGTGTATCAGAGATTTGGGCCCAGTCTTGGCTCCCACAGATAAACTGGATGCGTGTTTTTTCTTCCTTTTCTTGGAAGGACTGGTAACTTGGGCCTCCTGCAGCTCGGTAGCTAGCACTTCCACATCTGTCTCTGATGAATTGATGGGACACTTCTGCTTTAAATGCCCTGATTTCCCACACTTAAAGCAGTTCCCTCGGGGGGACGAATCCTCAAGGAATAACCTTCCCAGGGTATCCCTGCAGTGTTTCCTCCTGATAGGAGAAGAATCTGTCCTTCTTGGCGATGGCTTGGACAACTACTCTAATTCAGCTACTTTCTTTTTAAGGACTGACAGATCCATATCCTTTTTCTCTGTGTAACGTTTTGTTCGACACACAGACACAGTAGGTTTGGATAAAACACAATTTTATTAAACAATAATGATCCCAATAACCCTCACAGGTCCTGTAATATATGCATAATATAATACAGCCACTAGACAGGTTATATAGAGGTAAGCCCACACAGGTCCAGTATAAGAAGAGAGTCCATATAACAATATACTGACACAGGTCAGGCAGATCTTGTGTGAGTCCCAGTTTATCAGTACTGCATGGGTTAATAGTAGGCAAAGAACGTTGACAGGCCCTAGTGTAGCAAGGCCTTTTAAGAAGCTCAAACACAGGTGAGAGCTTTAATTCGAGTAACGCCGAAGATAATGGATACCAGACAATTGTGGACTTCTGTAGCAGTAACGGAGACTGAGCAACTTGAGCACTGCCGTAGCAGTAACGGAGACTAAGCAACTTGAACACTGCCGTAGCTGTAATGGAGACTGAGTGACTTAAACACTGCCGTAGCAGTAACGGAGACTGAGCCACGTGAGCTCTGCCGTAGCTGTAACAAAGACTAGACATTGGGACACTGCCGTAGTATTAATGGAGACTGAGCAACTGAAGCTCTGCCGTAGCAGTAACGGAGACTGAGCAATAGGAGCACTGCCGTAGCAGGGGCGGAGACTGAGCCACTTGAGCACTGCAATAGCAGTCATGGAGACTAGGCAACTGGATACTGCTGTAGCAGTAACAGAAAACAGAGCTACTCGCCCTGAGAGACACCCAACCTGGAATGGTTCGTAAGGCAGACCAATAGGAATGTCGCCGGGATGACACGGAGGCAACCGTGTCTGCAAAGCTGTCCAGAGACAGTTAGAGACAAGCACTACCCTTAACCGGAGACCAGTCAGGGTGTGAAGAGGAGGCAGCAGCCCAACCGGGCGGAATCCACACAGCAAAGGAACGGAGAACAGTCCAAGTCGGTACACGGAGCAGGAATGTCAGCCAATCCAAGTCGGTACACTGAGCAGGAACATCAGCCAATCCAAGATGGTACATGGAGCAGGAATGTCAGCCAAGCTGGGTCGGTACATGGAGCAGGAACGTCAGCCAAGCCGGATCGGTACACAGGAGAGGAGAAGCAGAATGGTCAGGCAATCCGGGTCGGTGCACAGGCAGGAAACAAGATGCAGAGTAGTCAGTCAGTCCGGGTCGATACATTGAGAGCACACAAGAATCAGGAACAAGCGCTGGTACTGGAACACCACGAAAGGGCACCGGACAATAAGGACAATACTGGGCGGGACAATCACAGTGCAGCCAATAGGTGTTAGGCAGGAGTGGAAACTTACAGAATGTCGCCGAATAGCACGGGCACCATGATACTCTGCTACTTTAGAAGTATTCCCTTTGCGTGGAGGAGGTGGGGACATCTGGTCCTCCAGTCTTTTTACTTTGATCAGGGTGGAATAGGACAAGACTTGATCATCCAGCTTAACTCTTAACATGATCATGACTGGGTCACTGCTAAGGCCTCCCTTCTGAATTTGCTTGGATAGCCGAGTATCCAACTCAGATGCGGGGACTGCTCCTTGATGAAATAGTTTTCCTGGTAACAATTGTAATCGACGATATAATTAGAAGCTTTCTCATGTTCCTTCTGCTTGGTGGCTAGGAACTTTACTAATAGATCATCAGAGTCCTCTGATTTTTCATAAGTATCCTGCAAGACTTGCAGGTAATCCTGTGAGGTAGCTTGTCCATTCAATCACCTGAACAGCCTTATTTTGTCCATAGCTGGGAAATGAAGACTCTCCACTAGCCGGTGTTTCTTTATGTTATCTGTACAAGACCATTCTTCCAACAATTGTACAGCATTATCCTTCCAGGCCTCAAACGTTTCCTATCCCGCAGAAACAGGCTGATTCCCAGGAAACACCTTCAGCTTACGGTAGCTGTGGGTGTGGGTAGCTGTCACTATAGCCTCTGAGAGTTTTTGCAGTATTTCAGGTATGTTACTTTCCCCTGAACTTCTGTTCCTCAGTGAGGGGTTGCCTGGCTTTGGTGAAGTTCGAGATGAGGGACATACGAGACCTGGGGTCTTAGGGGTAGTTGTCACTTGCTCTCTGGGAAAACAGACAGTTTGTTTGGGAATAGCCCCAGTCTCTAAAGATGTAACCGGAAATCTCCAGGTGGGTTTCTCTGGCACAGGGTTCAGAAACTGGGAATAACTTGCTACATCAGAGTCTCTAAGGCCTATACTGGAGGTTCGCTGTGGTGTAACCCCTGCCTCTTTGTCAGGGAGAGCATACACTAAGGGGCATCCTTCAGGTGCTGCTCCAAGAAGGTGTAGGCCTGTAGGCCTCCCCAGGCCTCTCAAATCTTCATGGGAGTATATTAACATGTATGTTTGACTGTCTTAATCCTGCAGGATATCCCTGACAGTAGCCACCTCTATTCCCAGTATAATCTCTACAAACTTGGTGACATGATTCATCTCACTACAGGGAGGTACTTGGCATATCATCACAACATGATGTAATGGTACCTTCTGTTGCTGGGCCCACACTGTTGCAAAGGGGTGTATGGGCCTGGGAAGTAGCATATCTTCACTGGTTGTACCCCAATTGATCTCAGCAGTGCCTCCATTTGTAAAGTGGTTTTGCGTAGGCCCACAGACACCCATGTGGTCCTTTACCACAGAAACCTCCTTGTGCTCTGCAGGCCGATCCTGAGCCTCCACTACCTGGGAGTTGGGGTATATGATTGCGGCAGTGGCTCCACCCAGCTCCACATCCAGGGTATGGATGTGGGGCCCAGATGGGAACATATTTAAGTGAGCAATAAAACTGACACAGAACTATCTTAAATAGAACTTTCTATTGCACAGAAAGAAAACCCTATGCAGGAATATAACAGATACATGGATATAATACAGTAAAACGGTTCAAGAATGCAATGGTCAATATTAGTGATGAGCGAGCACCCCAATGCTCGGGTGTTCGGGTGCTCTGACCGAGCACCCCCTGAGGCTCGAGTGCTCGGCCGAGCACCCGAGCCCCATTGAAGTCAATGGGAGGACTCGAGCATTACACCAGGCACCCCCTGCTCTGATGAGGGGAGGGTGCCTGGTCCATAGGAAAAGGGCAGAAAAAGATGGAAACACTACAGAAATGGTTCAGGGACAGCATAGGGAGGATGTCTGGATGCACCTTGGACTCCAACATCGCTGCTGGGAACGATCTTTCGCCCGTAGTACGCCATTTTTACAGACTGACCGTAAAACACACAAAAAGGAAAATAAAAACGACTTTAGGCGAAAAATTGTTACCAAACAATATTTGCTGTATATTTACTTGTATATCATCTGCAAATTCTCCCAAAAATGTCCTTGATTTTCAGAACTGAGGCCATGATTAAGAGGGAAACGTGCGCAGAGGCAAATTATCCCAAAAATGTCCTTGATTTTCAGAACTGAGGCCATGATTAAGAGGGAAACGTGCGCAGAGGCAAATTCTCCCAAAAATTTCCTTGATTTTCAGAACTGAGGCCATGATTAAGAGGGAAACGTGCGCAGAGGCAAATTCTCCCAAAAATTTCCTTGATTTTCAGAACTGAGGCCATGATTAAGATGGAAACGTGCGCTGAGCTGACCATCTAAAACATTATGGGTGAGGGTCTGCTGCAGAGCTGACCATCCTAAACATTATATGCGAAGGCCCGCTAGTGAGCTGACGCTATAAAACATTATATGAGAGGGCCCGCTAGAGAGCTGACCCAATAAAACATTATATGAGAAGGCCCGCTGGTGAGCTGACCTATATAAAAATTGGCAAACAGGGCCCGCTGGTGAGCTGGCCCTATATAAAAATTATATCACAGGGCCCGCTGGTGAGCTGGCCCTATATAAAAATTATAGCACAGGGCATATGGAAGAGGAGGAGGAGGATGAGAAGATTAAGAGTCAACCATATACCCGTTTTTTGGGTGGAAGGGGTGAATGGGAATACAGAGTATTCCCATCATTGTAAATAACATATCTAAAGTGAGTTTATGTTCCCCCGGGGCTTTCCTCCAGTGGAGTGGAGAAGTCAGGGGAAATCCAGGCCTTGTTCATTTTTATAAGTGTCAACCTATCAGCATTGTCGGTGGAAAGGCGGATACGCTTATCTGTTATGATGCCACCAGCAGCACTAAATACCCGCTCAGACAGAACGCTGGCGGCAGGGCAGGCCAGCACCTCCAAGGCGTAGAGTGCCAGTTCATACCACGTGTCCAGCTTGGACACCCAGTAGTTGTAAGGCACAGAGGGATCATTCAGGACGCTGACACGGTCTGCTACGTACTCCTTCACCATCTTCCAAAACTTTTCCCTCCTTGTGACACTAGGCTGCGCATCAGGGTGAGGGTGCTGGCGGGGTGTCATGAAGGTGTCCCACGCCTTGGAGAGTGTTGCCCTGCCTTTCTCGGAACTGCTGTGTGCTCCCCTTTTCTCCCCTTCTCGGTTGGCCAAGGTAGCACGTACTCTGCCGCCAGCGTTGTCAGATGGAAAATTTTGGAGCAATTTTTCGACAAGAACCTTCTGGTATTGCAACATTTTGCTTGTCCTCTCCACCGGAGGAATGAGAGATGAGAAATTCTCTTTGTAGCGGGGGTCCAGAAGGGTGAACACCCAGTAATCCGTGTTGTCTAAAATGCGTACAACGCGTGGGTCACGGGAAAGGCAGCCTAACATAAAGTCAGCCATGTGTGCCAGAGTACCAACAGTCAAGATTTCGCTGTCCTCACCAGGAGGATGACTCTCAATATCCTCATCCTCTTCCTCCTCTTCTGCCCACCCACGCTGAAGAGATGGAACTAAAGTTCCATGGCTACCCTCTGTAGCGGAGGCAACCGTGTCTTCCTCCTCCTCCTCCTCCTCCTCCTCCGCCTCCTCCAATTGTCGCTGAGAAGACGAAGTGAGGGTGCTCTGGCTATCACCTTGTGTAAGCTCTTCCTCCCCCATTTCCACCTCTTCCACATGCAAAGCGTCGGTTTTAATTGTGAGCAGCGAGCGTTTCAGTAGACACAGAAGTGGGATGGTTACACTGATAATAGCGTTATCGCCGCTCACCATCTGTGTCGATTCCTCAAAATTGCGTAAAACCTCACAGAGGTCTGACATCCATTCCCACTCCTCACTTCTGATTACAGGAAGTTGAACGGAGAGGCGACGACCGTGTAACAGCTGGTACTCCACTACTGCCCTCTGCTGCTCACAAAGCCGGGCCAACATGTGGAAGGTGGAGTTCCAGCGCGTGCTCACGTCACACAGCAGCCGGTGAGCTGGCAATTGTAAGCGCTGCTGCAGCTTCAACAGGCCGGCTGAAGCTGTTGATGACTTACGGAAATGTGCACACACGCGGCGCACCTTGGTCAAGAGATCATGCACATTGGGGTAGGTTTTTAGAAATCGCTGCACCACTAAATTAAATACATGCGCTAGGCATGGTACGTGTGTGAGCTTGCCGAGCTCCAAAGCCGCCACCAAGTTACGCCCATTATCACACACAACCATGCCTGCTTGCAGGTTGAGTGGCGAGAGCCACTGCTCGGTCTGGTGACTAATCCCCTGCAACAGCTCTGAGGCCGTGTGCTGTTTGTCCCCAAGGCAGATCAGCTTCAGCACGGCCTGTTGACGCTTCCCCACTGCAGTGCTACACTGCTTCCAGCTACTGGCTGATGGGGGAGTGGCGGTGTGTGTAGAGAATTCGGAGGTGGAAACGGAGGAGGAGGAGCCAATAACGTAGGTGCTGGTGGAAACCCTGATGGAGGTAGGGCCCGCAATCCTCGGCGTGGGTAGCACCCGTGCCATCCCAGGGTCCGAGTCGCTCCCAGCCTCCACGACATTCACCCAGTGTGCCGTCAGGGAAATGTAGCGTCCCTGGCCACAAGCACTTGTCCATGTGTCAGTCGTTAAGTGGACCTTCCCAGTAACTGCGTTGGTCAGGGCACGGGTGATGTTACGGGACACATGGTGGTGTAATGCGGGGATGGCACACCGGGAAAAGTAGTGGCGGCTGGGGACCGCGTACCGAGGGACAGCTGCTGCCATCAGGCTGCGGAAGGACTCAGTGTCCACAAGCCTAAATGGCAGCATTTCGATGGCCAGTAATTTGGAAAGGTGTGAGGTTAGTGCTATGGCCTGTGGGTGGGTGGCTGGGTACTTTCTCTTGCGCTCAAATGCCTGGGGTAACGACATTTGGACGCTGTGCTGGGACAGGGAAGTGGATGTGGTCGCTGATTGTGCTTCAGATGCTACAGGTGCAGGGCGGGAGGTATGCGGGCCTGCGCCTTCGACAGGCGATTGGCCGGCACCGAAAACAGGGGAAGAGGAGGCAGTGGTGTGGCCTGCAGACACAGATGGGCGATCCAGGCGTTCCTCCCACTTACTACGGTGCTTGGATGCCATGTGTCGGATCATGCTGGTGGTGGTGAGGTTTCTAGTGTTCATGCCTCGGCTCATTCTGGTGTGGCACAGGTTGCAAACTACAATTCTTTTGTCGTCCGCACTTTCCTTAAAAAAACGCCATACCGCGGAACACCTACCCCTTGGCAAGGGAGATTTACGCAAGGGGGTGCTCCGTGGAACATTTGCGGGCCGGTTTGGTGCGGTCCGCCTTCTTTCTGTAGCCACACCACTGCCTCTTCCAGCCTGTTGCGGTGCTGCAGATGGCTCACCCTCAGGACTGCTGTCATCGCTCGGCTCTACACCTTCCCAGGTGGGGTCAGTCACCTCATCGTCCACCAAGTCCTCCTCCACTTCCTCACTCTGATCATCCTCCTCAAGTCTTGATCCCACCACATACTCAGTCATTGACAACTGTATAACATTCTCCTCAACAAGGTCTTGAGACGGAAATAGTGGTTGATTTAATGGCAACTGTGTCTCATCATCATCATCATCATCCACTACTTCCTTTGACCTTAAATGCCGTTCACATCTGTCATCTTCTTGAGATTGGGTAGCCTCTAGAGGTTGTGAATCAGGACACAAGATGTCATGTTCCTCTGCAAGCGTGCTTGGAGAGAGGGTCAAATGAAGGATTGGTGATGAGACGAGCTCCTCACTATATCCCAGTGTGGGATCACTTCTTTGACCAGACCGTGTATGGTGGGAGGAAGGATGATCAGAGTGAGGATTATGTTGACCAGACTCTTGGCTACTGAGAGTGGACTTGGTGGAAGACAGGGTGGTGCTTAACCGACTGGAAGCAGTATCAGCTGTCATCCAACCGACCACCTGTTCGCAGTGGTCGGACCTCGAGAGTGATGTCCTGCGACGCCCTGTAAAATTACACATGAAGCTAGGTATGGTGGATGTCTTTCTTTCTTGTGCTCTGGCACCAGGCACAGTTTCTCCGCGTCCTGACCCGCGCCCTGAACTTTCAGGATCACGTCCACTTCCCCGTCCCTTTTTACCCGCCTTCTTCATCTTACACAGAATATGTGACTTTAATATTTGAGTTTGAAAACTTAACAGTATTTCTTCCTATTCTGCAACTCTGCACAGTACACAGAATAGGCTGTTAAACGGCGGTGAAACACACTGAATGGAATATGTGACTTTAATATTTGAGTTTGAAAACTTAACAGTATTTCTTATTATTCTGCAACTGTACAGAGTACACAGAATAGGCTGTTAAACGGCGGTGAAACACACTGAATGGAATATGTGACTTTAATATTTGAGTTTGAAAACTTAACAGTATTTCTTCCTATTCTGCAACTCTGCAGAGTACACAGAAAAGGCTGCTAAACTGCGGTGAAACACACTGAATGGAATATGTGACTTTAATATTTGAGTTTGAAAACTTAACAGTATTTCTTATTATTCTGCAACTGTACAGAGTACACAGAATAGGCTGTTAAACGGCGGTGACACACACTGAATGGAATATGTGACTTTAATATTTGAGTTTGAAAACTTAACAGTATTTCTTATTATTCTGCAACTGTACAGAGTACACAGAATAGGCTGTTAAACGGCGGTGAAACACACTGAATGGAATATGTGACTTTAATATTTGAGTTTGAAAACTTAACAGTATTTCTTCCTATTCTGCAACTCTGCAGAGTACACAGAAAAGGCTGCTAAACTGCGGTGAAACACACTGAATGGAATATGTGACTTTAATATTTGAGTTTGAAAACTTAACAGTATTTCTTATTATTCTGCAACTGTACAGAGTACACAGAATAGGCTGTTAAACGGCGGTGACACACACTGAATGGAATATGTGACTTTAATATTTGAGTTTGAAAACTTAACAGTATTTCTTATTATTCTGCAACTGTACAGAGTACACAGAATAGGCTGTTAAACGGCGGTGAAACACACTGAATGGAATATGTGACTTTAATATTTGAGTTTGAAAACTTAACAGTATTTCTTCCTATTCTGCAACTCTGCACAGTACACAGAATAGGCTGTTAAACGGCGGTGAAACACACTGAATGGAATATGTGACTTTAATATTTGAGTTTGAAAACTTAACAGTATTTCTTATTATTCTGCAACTGTACAGAGTACACAGAATAGGCTGTTAAACGGCGGTGAAACACACTGAATGGAATATGTGACTTTAATATTTGAGTTTGAAAACTTAACAGTATTTCTTATTATTCTGCAACTCTGCAGAGTACACAGAAAAGGCTGCTAAACTGCGGTGAAACACACTGAATGGAATATGTGACTTTAATATTTGAGTTTGAAAACTTAACAGTATTTCTTATTATTCTGCAACTGTACAGAGTACACAGAATAGGCTGTTAAACGGCGGTGACACACACTGAATGGAATATGTGACTTTAATATTTGAGTTTGAAAACTTAACAGTATTTCTTATTATTCTGCAACTGTACAGAGTACACAGAATAGGCTGTTAAACGGCGGTGAAACACACTGAATGGAATATGTGACTTTAATATTTGAGTTTGAAAACTTAACAGTATTTCTTCCTATTCTGCAACTCTGCACAGTACACAGAATAGGCTGTTAAACGGCGGTGAAACACACTGAATGGAATATGTGACTTTAATATTTGAGTTTGAAAACTTAACAGTATTTCTTATTATTCTGCAACTGTACAGAGTACACAGAATAGGCTGTTAAACGGCGGTGAAACACACTGAATGGAATATGTGACTTTAATATTTGAGTTTGAAAACTTAACAGTATTTCTTCCTATTCTGCAACTCTGCAGAGTACACAGAAAAGGCTGCTAAACTGCGGTGAAACACACTGAATGGAATATGTGACTTTAATATTTGAGTTTGAAAACTTAACAGTATTTCTTATTATTCTGCAACTGTACAGAGTACACAGAATAGGCTGTTAAACGGCGGTGACACACACTGAATGGAATATGTGACTTTAATATTTGAGTTTGAAAACTTAACAGTATTTCTTATTATTCTGCAACTGTACAGAGTACACAGAATAGGCTGTTAAACGGCGGTGAAACACACTGAATGGAATATGTGACTTTAATATTTGAGTTTGAAAACTTAACAGTATTTCTTCCTATTCTGCAACTCTGCAGAGTACACAGAAAAGGCTGCTAAACTGCGGTGAAACACACTGAATGGAATATGTGACTTTAATATTTGAGTTTGAAAACTTAACAGTATTTCTTATTATTCTGCAACTGTACAGAGTACACAGAATAGGCTGTTAAACGGCGGTGACACACACTGAATGGAATATGTGACTTTAATATTTGAGTTTGAAAACTTAACAGTATTTCTTATTATTCTGCAACTGTACAGAGTACACAGAATAGGCTGTTAAACGGCGGTGAAACACACTGAATGGAATATGTGACTTTAATATTTGAGTTTGAAAACTTAACAGTATTTCTTCCTATTCTGCAACTCTGCAGAGTACACAGAAAAGGCTGCTAAACTGCGGTGAAACACACTGAATGGAATATGTGACTTTAATATTTGAGTTTGAAAACTTAACAGTATTTCTTATTATTCTGCAACTGTACAGAGTACACAGAATAGGCTGTTAAACGGCGGTGAAACACACTGAATGGAATATGTGACTTTAATATTTGAGTTTGAAAACTTAACAGTATTTCTTCCTATTCTGCAACTCTGCACAGTACACAGAATAGGCTGTTAAACGGCGGTGAAACACACTGAATGGAATATGTGACTTTAATATTTGAGTTTGAAAACTTAACAGTATTTCTTATTATTCTGCAACTGTACAGAGTACACAGAATAGGCTGTTAAACGGCGGTGAAACACACTGAATGGAATATGTGACTTTAATATTTGAGTTTGAAAACTTAACAGTATTTCTTATTATTCTGCAACTCTGCAGAGTACACAGAAAAGGCTGCTAAACTGCGGTGAAACACACTGAATGGAATATGTGACTTTAATATTTGAGTTTGAAAACTTAACAGTATTTCTTATTATTCTGCAACTGTACAGAGTACACAGAATAGGCTGTTAAACTGCGGCGAAGCACACTGAATGGAATATGTGACTTTAATATTTGAGTTTGAAAACTTAACAGTATTTCTTATTATTCTGCAACTGTACAGAGTACACAGAATAGGCTGCTAAACGGCGGTGAAACACACTGAATGGAATATGTGACTTTGATATTTTAGTTTGAAGACTTAACAGTATTTCTTCCTATTCTGCAACTCTGCACAGTACACAGAATAGGCTGCTAAACTGCGGCGAAGCACACTGAATGGAATATGTGACTTTGATATTTTAGTTTGAAGACTTAACAGTATTTCTTCCTATTCTGCAACTCTGCACAGTACACAGAATGTGCTGCTAAACTGCGGCGAAGCACACTGAATGGAATATGTGACTTTGATATTTTAGTTTGAAGACTTAACAGTATTTCTTCCTATTCTGCAACTCTGCACAGTACACAGAATGTGCTGCTAAACTGCGGCGAAGCACACTGAATGGAATATGTGACTTTGATATTTTAGTTTGAAGACTTAACAGTATTTCTTCCTATTCTGCAACTCTGCACAGTACACAGAATAGGCTGCTAAACTGCGGCGAAGCACACTGAATGGAATATGTGACTTTGATATTTTAGTTTGAAGACTTAACAGTATTTCTTCCTATTCTGCAACTCTGCACAGTACACAGAATAGGCTGCTAAACTGCGGCGAAGCACACTGAATGGAATATGTGACTTTGATATTTTAGTTTGAAGACTTAACAGTATTTCTTCCTATTCTGCAACTCTGCACAGTACTCAGAATGTGCTGCTAAACTGCGGCGACGCACACTGAATGGAATACGTGACTTTGATATTTTAGTTTGAAGACTTAACAGAATGTGCTCTAATCTGCAACTTTGCACACTAAACAGAATGTGCTCTAATCTGCAACTTTGCACACTAAACAGAATGTGCTCTAATCTGCAACTTTGCACACTAAACAGAATGTGCTCTAATCTGCAACTGTGCACACTGAACAGAATGTGCTCTAATCTGCAACTTTTCACACTAAACAGAATATTTTTTTTTTTTTTTTTTTTGTTTTTTTCCCCCCACACAAAATAACCTGCTGCCCCCACACACAGTAGTCCTAAAAAGGACTTTTGGTTCTTTTTTGTCACAATTTTTTTTTTTCCTCCCTACACTGCCTTTCCCTTCCTATCCTCAGCTCTCCCTGGCTCAGACTGAGCCGAACTCGATGGTCAGGTGCTATACAGCACCTGACCACGGGTTCTGGCCAGCCAATCAGTGTAATGCCAGCAGCCAACATGGCTGCTGGCATTACACCGATGTCAGAGCCTCCCTGCACGTTTATTGGCTGCGCAGCAGCCGCAAAACGTGCGGGGAGGAGACCCGAACATGGCGGGCGAGCACATGCGGTACTCGTACGAGTACCGCCATGTGCCGAGCAGAGCGATGCTCGAGCCGATCCGAGCATCGGCCGAGCATGCTCGCTCAACACTAGTCAATATGGTATTCACCCACCCACAACAAATACTACAGCCCACCCTAGGCTTCACCCTAGTGGCAGTTGGGTACCATTAGTTGGTGCACATAGTTGGGGCCAAGAGTAATTGTGATCCACATTATGGTTTGTGTTATGCTGTAATCTTCCAATGATTAGAGAATCTATAGAGCAAAGTATCTTTAATTGTGTAACCAGACTCAGGGTGCCCTGTGGTGAAACATGGGGAGAGGATTCAAGCTTACTACTCCACAGTCTGCAGTCTGGTCAGTTCAGGAAGGGGAGCGCCTGCTCTTTTATCTGCTGCTGGAATCTTCAATTTTCACAGCATTCCCTGGCAGGATCAGTAATATGCCTTGGTCTGGTTACAGCTGTCTGCTGGAATGCTTCTTCCAGGATCCTCCAGAACTGGATCAGCCAGGTCAGCATTCCCTGCTTAGAAGAGGCTCCTTCACTCACTTCAACCCAGCTCTAAAAGCAACTCCAAACTAAAATGGAGTCCTGAATATCCATCCATGTGCATAGGAGCTCACCATCTGCTGACCACTCCACAGGAACTGCAGGATAGTCAGTGGCAGCAGAAATCACCATGATCCCAGAGGGGTTACACACTTTTGCACTGTGAGAGAGCATTCTGTGAGAAAGCATTAATAGCAACATTAATTTTTATTTGATCTCTGTGGTGCAGTTGGCTTGCTCCAGAACTGCACCACTTTAAGAAACATGGTACAATTCATTTTGAAAATTACCACATTACTTTGAAGAATAGATCTAAGATAGGTGTGGCCACAAATGTTGGTGTTTTAAAATATGAGAGGGTGTGGTTAGGGGTGGGGACAATGCGGGACCAAAGGGTGCTGTGCCTAGGGGCTCCTGAGATGTAAATCCAGACCTGATTGCTCGCATTAAATTGGTCGCTGAGTGTATGCACGTATATGCACCAAAGTGATCATATTTCCTTACACTTTCCCTGATTTGAAGAAAGGCTTTGATTCAAAGAAGTAGGGTAAAACAGTCGGTAGGGCAAAAATAGTTAATGGTCCATTGACAAAATGTGCTAACGGTGCCATTCAATTACCCTACCAACTGAAACCACAAAGAATGTTGGGCCACAGAAACAGACTTGTGTGTCCAAATGTCCATCATGTGTAAATATCGTGAGTATGGGAACATCAAAGGAAAATGGCTAACGTTCGGTGCTTGATACACTGTCAAGCACTGAGCATGAGCTCAACACACAGTCACCCTCCCAAACAGTAATTCTACTTTACCCCTAACAGTAAAGTGCAACAATACTAGCCCTAACACTTGCCTAACACTCACAGCTGTATAAAACTCACAAAAAAATGAATAAGAAATAGTGTGGCGCTAATGCTGCGTACTATGTAACTATTGTTAAACAGAGACAGGTCTATAGGGCAAAAAGAGCTCAACAAAGACAAAACAACTATACAAATAAAGGAGAATACCTTTATGTCTTAAATACAAAAATATATTTAATAAGAATAGACACTGACAATCCAGGTATAGTACTGAATAAAATAGTGATAATTTTACAACATACTACAGTGTAACAGTATATCAATTATGGTACCATAATAAAAATATTTTATGTGATCACAATGATAAAAAATGTATATAGGGAACTCAGTAGAAATAAAAATAAAATAAATGTAGCTCACTAAAACAATGTTCATCAGCAGGCGGTGGTGCAGAAATTATTCAATGTCTCTTGATATGAGTTCATTTAAATGCCATATAACCTCGTGAGAATTAAGGGTGCTGGTGCCTAGCCCTTTGCTCTGCTGGCTCTGGTGTGTATTGTGGGCAGATAATGGAAAGATTCTTTGATGCTCTCACTGAGGATACATTGCAGACAGGGATTTGAAGTGGCTACTTTTCCAGCTGACTCCAAGCCATTTTCCTCTCCCAGCTTCAGATTTGTTGTTGGCAGACAGGGCCGGATTTATCAAGAGGCCGACTAGGCACTGGCTTAGGACGCCCAATTTTCTGGGGCACCCGGCAGTGGCACAGTCATGCCCCCTTTTGAAAAATACATTTTTATTTTTATTTTTTTGTGCTGCGCTGGTAGGGTACAAAGGGTGCTGCCGTTCCACCCTTTGTAAACTCTGCCATGATGGCAGTGACTAAGTCACTTAACCTGGTGGCGCCCCTGACTCTTGAGCTGCCCAGCCCGCCCTCCTTTGCACTGAGTACCGGCGCTCCTGCTCCCCAGCCCGATTAGAATCATTGGGAATTTTGGGAATGTGTATTTATCCGCTACGGTACAGTTGGTTTGCACCATAATTACTCCAGTTCTTCTTAACCATTTGATGTACAATGCAATGCATTGCGTACCCCTCTAGCACTCATAGGGTTAATACATCATGATTAAAATTTTATTGAATATGTATCTTGGAAAAAGCAAGTCTAGTATTTTAACCCCTTCCCATTCAAGATTTATAGTTCTCATTGCATCAGTGGGGATTTTATGTGTTCCCTTTGGTGTAGTTGGTTTTATTGAATTACTCCAGTTCTAGTTACTACATCAACCTCCTGATGTCTTTTTTTCCAGATTCATTTTGTATTTTACAACTCAAAATATCAAGATCTAACAGAAGCCAAAGCAAAAGGGATGGGCCGGCTGTAATAGTTGTACTTTTTGAAGTAAGCCTTAAAGGGATAGTAATGCTTTGTGTATTGTAAGCATAAACTGGTAGGTTAATATGAAGTATGGTTACCTTTGGAGTCCATAAAAAAAGTGTTGTAGAATAAATATTATACCTGTTTCTCACCTTCGTGTTGAAAAAAATTCAAGCCATCTTTTTTTCTCCAAGGAAATGCTCGCTTCCGCCACTGTGTCCTAATGGTGCACGCTCCTGATACATTTCAGGATGAGAGGGGGTGCCTTCATCACTCTCAAGGAGTGGAGAAGTCCCTCGAGAGAAGAGAGCCTATACCTCTCTTAACTCACCAAGAGGTATCACTGTGCATAATATATTATATCATTCTATATGCGCTGTTATTATGTCCAGGGAATATGGGATTTTTCAGTCATTTCTTGTGGAAAGGTACTACATGGATGACTACAAATGATAGTTACTGGTTAAAGATTTCTTCTACAATGCTATTATTTTTTTTATATATATATAATATATATATATATACTTGGTCGATAAATATAAATAATATAAAATTCATACGAATGCCAAAATAAGGAAATATTTGTTCATATCCACTATGCTCCGCTTGCTTGTCCTCCGCTCACGTGACTGAGTCAAGTTCCGTCACTGTTTGGATAGAGCTGTGGACGAAATTTGCAGAGAGGACATCCTCTCCAGTGGGCTAGGTTCCAGTACATAAACCACTGCTTTTTGTCTCTCTCTGCTATCCATCTGGTCAAGCGACCAGATTTCAGATCTATGAGCTCCATGTATGACATTATGAAAAGGGGTGGTAAGGGGAAACGTTAAAGTATTTTTCATGACAAACCAGACATTTTCAGAAAGTTATAAAGGATGCATTGCACAGATTTTTAATACAAACTTTATTAAATGTAGTAAAAATTAAGTATTACTGTCCCTTTAATAACGCTATTCCTTCACTGACCAGTGAAGCGTCAATCAGAGAGTGAGTGGTATGGGAGTGAGCTTCAATCAGAGAGTGCTTGGTATGGGAGTGAGCTTCAGTCAGAGAGTGCTTGGTATGGGAGTGAGCTTCAGTCAGAGAGTGCGTGGTATGGGAGTGATCGTCAATCACAGAGTGCTTGGTATAGGAGTGAGCTTCAGTCAGAGAGTGCTTGGTATGGCAGTGATCTTAAGTCTGAGAGTGCTTGATATGGGAGTGAGCTTCAGTCAGAGAGTGCTCGATATGTGTTGGGTTTTTATACACCTTTTGAGTACTTGGGGGTTTGAGATACGTTGTCTCTCTGCTTGAAAAATGGGTGTGACCACAAGAGGGTGTGGTTAATGGAGGGGTGTGGTTAGAGGCTGGGCTATGGACGCCAGAGGGTGTTGTGTCTAGGGGTGCGTGAGATGTAAATCCGGGCCTGCGGGCAGAGTATATAAATCTTTGCTTTCACCTGGATATTAAATGTACTTTGGAGTGAAGAGGTTGGTGTTTTCTGTAAGACTTCCAACTCCTTTCCAGGTGACTGACTGTATATTAAGTCCAAACTCTCCCATCTGTTACCTTGAGTTGCGGGAAGAGTATACAGAACTTCAAGCTGGTAAAGTACATACACTGCAAAATCTCGGGTATAATATGTACATTTTTACTACATTTCACCTTAGTATTATTATACATGAGTAAAACAAAACACCAAAAAAATGTTGTAACTACCCCCCTCAATCGCCCTTCCCAGTCTCCCCCACCTCAATATTAGTACTTACCTGCCCCCCTTTCTGCAATCAGACCCCCATGATGTCCAGGACCCCCCATTTGGAGGCAGTGGGCTGTATTCCTGCACTCACCACCCACTTCATCTATGCTGCATTACTAAAAACAAATGTAAAGCCCGCTTTAATAATCAAGATCCCCCCTCTGGAGGCAGCTGTGAAATAGGGGCAAAGCGGGGCATACTTGCATTCATCACCCCTTTCTTCTGCTCCTGGAACTCCTCTGAGTATCTGGGTTGCCCTGTCAGGACCTACCATAGATTTAATGCATGCTCCTGACTTTGTTACTATGGATATCACTTATCTCAATTTAAATTAATATTAAAGGGATATGTTACAGCTCCCTCCGGACCATTGCACCCGGCAGCGTTGGAGGAGACAGCCGCATCATTCTCCTCTTCCAAGTTCTGGCCTCGTGGTCCCGCAAGAGCGCGCGTCACATGCCTGAGCTTTATCTACTGCTCCGATTCCTCATCCAGTCGCCATTACGTGGTGCTCCTGAGCGGACCTAGTCCTTGTGCTCTGCCTGTATTTCATTGATTGACTGTATATTCCTCCTGGGTTTGACCCTTGGCTTGGCTGACTACCTCCTTGGGCTTGACCACTGGCATGGCTGACTACCTCCTTGGGCTTGACCAATAGCTTGGCTGACTACCTCCTTGGGCTATTGACTGGTGGCTTGGCTGACTACCTCCTTGGGCTATTGATCAGTGGCTTGGCTGACTACCTCCTTGGGCTATTAACCATTGGCTTGGCTGAGTATGTCCTTGGGTTATTAACCATTGGCTTGGCTGACTACCCCTTGGGCTATTGACCACTGGCTTGGCTGACTACCTCCTGGGGTTATTGACCAGTGGTTTGGGTGACTGACTCTATAGTCTTCTGACCATTGGCTGGCTTAAGTAGTCTGCTGGTATCCTGTTCTTGGTTGTATCCTGCATTTCTGTATTTTGCTATATTATTTTAATAAAGCTAAGTTTGTTGTATTCCTTTGTCTGACCCTTTTTTCCTAGACTATCCTAAAAACATCAGCTCCAATTAATCTTCATAGTATTTGAGACATAGAGTGTTATTTCAATACTGTCAGAGCTGTAGTTCAAGAGTAATTGAATGATAAAGTTTACCCCTCCCGCCCCTTTTTCCTACTGTAAACCACCTCCCCTCAGATGTGGAATCTGGTCTTGAGACCAGGCAGCTCACAGCAAGGTACAATCCTTTTACTGTGAGCATAAGTAAAACCACTGCCCCCCTTGACAGATTTTTCAGGTTTTTCCCTTATGCTAATTGAAGATTGTCCCTCTCTTCGATGCACCTGGACACCGCCTTGCTGCTCTGAGGTTAGCAGTGTTACATCAGTAAAAGGAGCGGGAGGTGGATACTTTATCATTCAATTACTCTTGAACTACAACTCTGACAGTAATGAAATAACACTCTCCATGGCCCAAATACTATGAAGATTAATTGGAGCTGCTTTTATTGTAAAACATTACTATCCATTTAAGATCCATTCGTAATATAATTTCTTTTGAGTTTGTTTTCAATTCACATTGGATTTCACAATATATATTAGTCTGGGTTGTTAATGCTAATTGATTAATTAAATTAATTAAATGTGAATGTGAAGTGTGGTATAATAGATTGTATTTTAACTTTTACTTATTGTTATATATATATATATATATATATCCAGGCAGCATCAGATTTGAAGTGGTATGTGTTTCCTTGGTAATAATGAACAAGGGAAATGCTGAAAAGTGACAATGAAATGACAGTAGCTGCACAAATGCAGAGTATCATACTAGTCAGATAAAAAGAATACATGGAACCAATCACTTACTGCAAGTTAAGGTAAAGATTATTGAGAATGTTATGGTAAACACAGATTAGACATGGATAATGAAGCACTAGGTGAAGTGTATCTGAGGTTTGTAAAGGATGCATGCAAACAAGCACCCCAGCCATCTACAGCATACATACATACAACCCAAAAAGCAAAAGCAGTGCTAGATACTGAGCAAATGGTGAGCACCTAATGTATTAAAACCAGATACCTATTTAGGCACATACAAATCTAATGCTAAAAACCAGAATGATGGTGACCCCCCATAAAATGGTAAAGGTCTAATGAGTTCTAAATGGCTGCATAACATGATACCCCACCTTTATCCCCGCATCTCCCACTAAAGCATAGCTACGCAAATTTAAAATAATAAACATTTCAGCTATAACAGCTCCATGGAAAGAACACCATCTTGAAGGAGAGAACATCATCTTGAACAGGTGAATCCATTTGGATTCCAAATACAATAATTCTTTGCTATGATCATCTCCTTGGCAGTGGGAGGATATGCTCAATGTTCATGCAGCAAAGAGACTGGGCAGTATCACCCCTGCACGTCTAGTGGGGGTAACTAGAGAGTCTTTTAAGGCAAGTACCCTGCCCTGTTGGACAGAGGATAATTTCCGCTTGGTCCTTCCTGGGAGCTCTTGTTGTTTGTATGAAGACCCACATAAGACTACCACTGCTGAGTCTGCCCTCCAGACCCATAAACAAGGCAAACATACTGCAGAAGAGTACAAGGCTACATTTCACATGTGACACTGGCTGGAATGAGCCAGCTTTGAAGGACAAACTTGATTGGACTGGTGTACCCCGCACTCTGGAAGAATTGGATTCCCTGTCCATCCAAGTGGATTTCTCCTTGCGTGAGTGCCGCCAAGAAGTGGCTTGTAAAGACACAGAGTTTCAGACCCATTCACCACCTTTGCCTGTGAGGTCTGTGACTCATCTGCCCCAACCTGAACCTATGAAAATAGGTCTCATAAGGGCATTCTTATCTGTGTATGAAAAGGCCCATAGGAGAAGCCAGCATTGTTTTTACTGTAGGGCCCCAAGACATTAAATCAGTTTTGCCCTACTCAACCTCCACGACAGTACAGGGGTTTCTTGGAGTTACCAATAGTTACACTCCAGTCCATTCCCCATGCTATAACCAATACTGCTGCACTGCTGTTAACTGTGTTCTTCCAGATCCAGCTAACACTGCTAAAGAAGAATCAGTCTCCAGAGTTCAGACACCAGACATTGCCACTCTGACCCCAGTCATGGTTGCCTAGATGCCAGTGAGCTCTGCCTCTAGCCTTGCTACTGTCACACAGGTCCCAGTGACTGTGATTTCCAGTGCTCCTCACAGCTTCCTAGGACCCAGTTATCTACCTAGTTGTCCTACTACAGTCTTTATGCAAAAGCCCGTGACTCCCTTTTCCAGTGGTGGTACTACTCAGCTGCCAGTAGCCCAGCCACCCACCCCCAAACTTGTGATGCCGAGTCCCCTTCTGATTCTCTGGCTGCGCCCTCTTGAGAGGTTGATGCCCAGCAGAGCAATAAACTGTTGCTCAAAGACCTCTGTCTTGTCTCTGTGGCAAAATACTGGGATTTGAACTCTGATGATTTGCTTGAACCTGAGGAGCAACAGGCTAATTCTGATGTCTGTTGATAACTTCTCAGAGCCTGATGAGCACCCAGAGGCAATATCAGGGTTGCTTCTCTAAACAGCAGACTAACACACATAGACATCCTTTTGGGACACATCATTTAGTCTAGCATACCACTGAACTTGTCTCTCCTTGGGCTGAATCAATAACCTTTAGGTTAGGAGCTCTGCAACTATTTTCACTGCCACCAGAGTCTGTTGTCAAGTGGCTGTTCTGTAGCTGTTATCTTTTTGTTCTTCTTAGTTTTCCTGGATCCTGGGTCTGCTTCCAAGCTCCTATTGGTTAATGGCCTCCAGCAGCACCTGAATAGGGAAACTATTTAATCAAGCCTGTCTGAGTTCACAGTGCTTAGTTGCTTGGCCGTCTAGAAACTCAGCCTTGCTTCCTGTTTAGTCTCTACTGGTTTCTTGACTACTGGCTTGTTTGATTGCTGTTTTGCTACTTTGCTGCCAGCCCCTGACCTCTGCTTTCCTCCTCGCTTAAGAACCTTTGCCGCCTGCCTTTACCTGGACCTGCCTATGACTACGCCTCTGTCTGCTGATTCCTGTACTGCATTTTCTTTATCTGCCCCCTGTGCATACTCCCTCTATGGGGGGTTCTGTTTTCACTTTCAGGACCCTCATTAGTACAGTTCTGCATGGGTGTGCCCCTCCCCGCCATCAGGATCCAGCTCCTGAGAGTGAACTACCCACATATACATGGTAATTCCTCACATCTTCTTTTTGATGTTACTTCCAGGATAACTAGGTTCAGTGTATCCCTTTGCTAAAATGTACCTATAATAATCATATAAAATGCTCCTCTGGCATGTCTCCTGTCCTAGCAAACTATGGCTTTCACCCAACTTTGTTACCTGAAACTTCCTTTGAGTTCCAGTCCTGTGGACTCTGAAAGTCTGTCATTACTTCCCACAGGTTTCTCTTTTCTTCAAAATAACATTCTCAAGTTGCAACAATCCTACAAGCAGTATTCTGATCATTTACAAAGACCAGCTCATTCCTATCAATAAATAAAGTGTGTCTCTCCACTGTGAACTTTCAACTCTTGTCTCCTTCCAAGAAGCTGAGTTCCAAGTACATCTGTTTATTTTGTTTTCTATTGAGGATATCATTAATGCAGCCACTGTCAAGCTCATCTTCCTGATATGTTAGACCTTCATCCAATCTTCCTTGCATTGCTCCTTAAACCCTGCACTGCAAACTGTTTCCCTGGTGGGATTGCTTGTTTCCCTGATCCTATACTCATCAATGGGAAGAATTTGAGGTCAGGAAGTACTGAACTCCTGTCTTCAGATGACAGCTTGACTATCATATATATTGCAATGCTTTTGATCCTGAGGATCAATCAGGGGAGCCAGTGTCTCTTGCTTAGTACAAGATTTCCATAAGGCTCACCCCAACAGGCTGGAGGTTGGTTGCATCCTTAGGTAGTACCTTAGGATAGGATTGTCAGGTCCTCTCACAGCCCTTGGTCCAGTCCATGTGGCAAGTCCTCAATCTTTACTTTTTTGCATAGTCTACCCACTTGCTTTGCTTGGTCTTATTCTGTCTACATTTTGTGAGCATGGGAGGGGAAACTCACTCTTGGTTGGTTGTCATGCAGTTGTTTGACATTGTGTGCATGCATGAGTAAAATCTAAATCGTGTCTTGGCAGCCTATAAAAATGCCATAGTTCCTGACTCCTCTGGGATAGTAGGTAGCTGCAGATCCTGCAGTCTTCTCTTCCTCACTTTTAATTGGCTTCCCTTGATTGACCTTAATTACTGTGTTTCTGAACCTTCATACCTGTCTTGACCCTGACTTGTGTATTGGACTTCTGAACCCGTGCTGCCTGATTCAGGTTGTCGTCTGAGTTCTTTCTCCAGCTTGCACTCTGTCACCTTTACCTATCTGTACCTACCTGAACATTGATGTTTCTTGAGGCACTACATTCTTCACATTAAAGTTTCAGTTCCCCTAAGGTAGTTAACACAGATGATGAGGCTGAAAAAAAGAAATACATCCATTCAGTTCAGCCCATGCCATATCACCCCTGTTGATTCAGCGGAAGGCAAATAAAAAAATATAATCCATTTCTAACTAAGCCCAAAGTGGGTAAAAAAATCCCTTCCTGACTCAATATGGCAGTCAAATATTTTATTGGATTAACATCCTATCTGCTTTGAAACCAACTGCATAATTCTCAATATTGGTCTGAGCTAGAAAGGTATCCATTACTTTTTTAAAAGGCTCTGGGTATCTGGCATGATGGACAACACCTTTAATTTGGCTGGTAGCCACAGCAAGGCAAAACTTTCTACTCAACTCTGTCAGCTAGGGAGTGTCAGTGGTAATCCCATTGGTTGTTTCAGCAGATGGCAACTGTTCATGGTCTTCTGACTGGAAGAATCATAACTCCAGGGTGGTTTTCTTTTTGCAGAATGGTTGACTGACCCTCCAGAGCCTGGCATGGAAAACTGCAAGGCTGAGGTCTCTCTAGACTTCCAGGGTTGCATATAAGAACAAGTGTTCATGCCACAAATGTGTTTTTTTGTCATTTGTGATGTATTTCTGCAGGGAGAAATATTTTAATCGTTTGGTGCCAAGTCCATAAAATGTACAAGGTTGGCAAAGTGAGCCTGCATGACCAGCCCATGAATTTTACAAGGTTGCCTGTTTTGGCTTCTAACTGCACCTCTTGTACAGGGAGAAGCCTAAACCTGACTCTACATGTAGGGAATACTTTCCCTAACATTGTAGAATCAGTTGTATAGTTTAATGAGCCACAATATTGCTTTTTAGAGCCACAATCCTATGACAGCAAAATCTTTAAAGGGATAGTAATGTTTCATAATAAAAACAGCTCTAATTAATCATCATAGTATTTGGACTTTGGAGAGTGTTATTTCAATTCTGTCAGAGTTGTAGTTCAAGAGTAATTCAATGACAAAGTATCCCCCTCCCGCCCCTTTTACTGATGTAACACTGCTCAGCCAGAGCAGAAGGGAGGTGCCCAGGTAGACTGCAGAGAGGGACAATCTTCAATTAAGATAAGGGAAAAACCTGAAAAGCTTGTCAAGGGGGGTAAGGGCTTTCATTGTTCTAATCGGAAGAAGATTGTCCCCTGCTGTTATCTGTCTGGTCTATGGACTGCATTCCACATCTGAGAAGAGATGGCTTACACTAGATAAAAGGGGCGGGGGGGGGGGAAACTTTGCATGTGAATATCTGTCAAAACATAAAGGTTTGAGAGATAAGACTTATATTGTTCTTCATGTTTTTTTAATGCCTACAAAATAAAATAAAGATAAAACGAAGTATTACTATCCCTTTAACACAGCATTCTAAGTACATACTGGAAACTGGAAACTCAACAAAAGTGAGGACAATACATGAGGAAAGCAGCTTTTCATGCATCATGAGTTTTATTCCATTAGAGTGAAAGACATTTAGCATTTAACATTTTGGTGATTTTCTAAAAGAAACCTTTCAAATAACAATTTTGTTTGGAATTATTTTCTGGCAATTTTATTTTCCCATAGCTCCAGAAGTACATTGAATTCAAGGGTCATTCCATTACTGTGGCTCATAACCATGGAAATCCCCACAGTATTCAAAATACCAAGTAGGCAAATTGGAAAAGGTAACTATGCCATAAGGATAATCGATTCCTTGACCTTTACACACATTCCCCCTAATATTCATATTCTCAGAACGCACTGACCCCTTTTGGTAGGAAGTGCTGTGCAATGCAACTGACTGCACAGTGTTCCAGTGGTGTAAGTAAAAATAACAAATAATCATGGAGATTTTGAGACCCCTATTCAATAAATGACTTTATAAAATTGGCATTGGGGAAAAAAGTGTGCAAAAGTGGCAAAGATAGCTACATACTTCTTTCCTGTCCTGTTCGTCCTCAGAACAGTATGTGGAGGGCTCATCATCAGGCCATTACTCATTCGACTGGCAGTCCTAGTATTCTGAATTCTTGCTGCTTCATTTCTTAGTCCTTGCAGTTGGGGTCAAAGGCTGTCCTGCTTAGAGTCCATATTGACTCAGGAGCTCCTTACATCCTTGATTTACATCTGGCATTCTCTGTCTAAACACAGTCGGTGCCAAAGACTCATTCTCTACAGATACAAGTATTTGATGGGACTCCTATGCACTCAGGCTTGGAAGCTACTTCCCTACAGCTCACTATCAATGAAAACTGGTTGATATTTGATGTGGTTCAGTCTCCCTTATTCTCTATAGTGTTGGGTCTTCCATGGCAAAGCCTTAACAACCCTATATTGATTGGCCTTCTAGTCAAGCTACTTTCCACACTCTCTACTGTCAGAGGTGTGTGTCATCACCTAGGACCTCTGGATCTGAGCCCTTTATTGCATCAGTAACTATACAATCCACCTCTACACCTGAGACGTACAGAAACATTGCTGACATCTTCAGAAAAAAAAGCAACAGAGAAACTATCCCAACTTTTGATCATAACTTCCCTTTGTCTGAATCTGAATTGGGGTGTCTTAAAGACTAACTACAAGAAAATATGGCTAAGGGATTCATTCAGCCTTCCACTTCTCCAGCTGAGACTGTAAGTTTCTTTGTGGAGAATATAATTGCTCATTCAAATCCTGTGTTGACTACAGATACTTCAATGAGATCAACATTCATAATCAGTACCCTCTTCCTATAATTTCGGAGTTATTAGATTACCTGAGATCTGCCACCATTTTCACTAAATTATATCTATGTAGGACTTATAATCTAGTACAAATCTAGATAGGAGACGACGGAAGACAGCATTCCAAACTCACTATGGGTATTCTGAATGCCTGGTGATGGCTTTTGGCCCGTGCAACACTCCAAGGACTTTCCAAAACTTTGTCAACTACATATTTCATGATTTACTGGACCAGTTTGTAGTTGTTTATTTTGCTAGCATCTTAATTTTCTCCTCATCCCTAGAGTAACACCGTATTCCTATCCCATCTTCACCTGCATCATCTGTTTGCAAAACTGGAGAAAGACACCTCTAAAACCTCCCCAGTAGATTATCGATGCTTCATCTTCTCCCCCTGCATTTTACAATTGAGTTTTACAAAGTGTCTGCCATTCTTGATTAGCCAATTCCCAAAGATTGTAAGACTCTGAAACAGTTCTTGGGCTCAATTAACTTTTACCTGGAATTTATCCAAAACTACTCAAACGTAGCTTATCTGCTTACCAATGTATCCTGTTTCAAGTCTTGCTATCTCTGGTCCGATATTTCCCAGGCAACATTTGAGCTCCTCAAGAACTGCTTCACCCAAGCTCCAGCATACTGATATGTATCTACCTTATATTCTTGAAGTGGACACCTCTGAAACTGCTGTTGGAGTTGTATTGTCTCAATGGAGTGGTCCTAAAGATTTACTGTACCCAGTGGCTCTCTATTCTTCTAAACTGTCCTCTTCAGAAATTACAATGTCAGAGATAGAGTAAATATTCCTTTACCATATTCGCTGACTATCAGAAGTTGGAATACCTCCAACCAGCTAAGAGATTATGCCCATGTCAGGCCAAATATGCTATACATGTGGCCTTGCGGCTATCACCTGTACCCCAGCATTGGCTACAGCAAGAACCCTCTAGTTACAGCCACCACTCTCCAGCACCAAGCTGAACTCCATGCACACAAGCTTATGGTTGCACATCTCTCCATCTTTGCTAGCAGTGACTTGACAAGTATTTATTTCCCAGACTCCTGAAGCTCATATTCCTGGAAAGAACCAAACCAGCCACTCAGAAGACTGCCAAGAAGTTCCAGGCCCACTAAGAAGCCCACTAGAAATCTCCAGAGCAAACAATGAGCTGATTCAGTATCCCCAGACTCCCTGTGGTATCCTCAACAGTTACTGCCTTCCTAAACATATTCAATGATATCCATGCTTCCACTCCTATTTATCAGACAGAACACAGTATATGTCAGATGCTGACAAGAACTACTTCCCACTCAAAGTACCAAGTAGGATTCCCTAAGGCTTTATTCTTGGCCCTCTTCTATTTTCTCTTTTTATAAACGATCTGCCCACGTTTTGCAAAGCATCTTCTGTGCACATGTATGCAGATGACACCGTAATCTATGTTAAAACTCCAATGTATCACAACTTGATGCCATATTACAACATGATTTCTCTGCAGTTGAAAGATGGATAGCAAAGAACAAACTGTTCTTAACCCCTTAAGGACTACGTGACGTGCTATGACCATCACGGTCCTTATACTCTTAAGGACCAGTGACGGTCATATCACGTCACGTACTTTTTACTTACAGCGCTCTACCGGGTGCCTAAAATTGATTGCTCCAAGACAAGAGTGATCTCTCTTAGGCCTCAAAGCGGTGCGCCGGTACGCGTAACAGGTCACGTGTACCGGCGCATCGGCATGGATCAATGCAGTCCTTAAGGGAAGATAACTTCCCTGGACCACTGGTCCTTAAGGGGTTAAACACCAATAAAACTGTCACAATGATACAAAGTACAAAGCACAAACTGCATAATCTCTGCAATACCCACCTATCCATTGTAACTTGGCCTCAGTGGACTCCTACAAATATCTTGGTGTTTGGCTTGATGACAAGATTACTTTTACTCTCTCTATAGATAAATTAACATGCATGCATTATACTAAAACAAGTACTCTGTTTAGAAACAAATCCTGTTTAAGTCCCCACCCCTGGTAAGAAACATATTGTACATCAAATGTTACTGCCAGTCATATTTTATGGGTGAGTAGTATATGTTCTTATGCCACAAATCCATTTTAGTAAACCTGACACTCTGTATAATCCATTATGCCACGTTACCCTGCAATGTAATTACACTACCCATCGCTGTGATATGCTTAAAGATCTAAATTGGTTAACACTCAAATCTAGATGTGCCCTTCACTTTTCTTGCTTAGAATATAACCTCTTCTCTGGAAAACTACTGGACTACCTGAGCAGTAAACTTACTACAGCTCTCCATACTAACTATAATCTCAGCTTCACAGCTAACACCTCACTGCTTATACCACACTACAAGAAAGAAACCAGTCGATCTGCCATCTCCTTCTGACCTCCAAAAGCCTGGAATAACCTGCCTGAAAAAATCTGATCTTCTCCCAGTCTAAAATACGTAAAAATAACTGCTTCTTTATATCTATTATTTTATCCTTGATGTGGTCATAAAGATGGTAGGGCTTTATTCATGACCACACAGTAAAAGGGACATATGACAATGCAATCCTGTAAACATTCACTTGCAGGACTTCCTTGGGAACAAACAGGTAAATGACCACATAGTAAAACAGACACATCCTCACACAAGGTTTTAAAACATTAGACAACCCTCCACCCAAATTATATACAAGTTATGCACTGCTGGTGATTCTGGAAAATCAGCAGCTCCAATATCCAGAAGATCCAGCCCTATATGTGTGAGAATTGCCTGTAAAACCCCCAGGTAGATTCTGTGTACCAGGAATATCCCTGGGTGTAATCTGAATCTTATACTATGCCCAGTCCCTAGGAAGAGGCTGAGAACAGGAATAACTAGTTGGGATACTTGGAGGTGCTTTTTCCCAACACTAAAGCAGCTTTTACCTTGTGTGGTTGAAGCTATACCAGGCACAGTATGTTGACAGAGTCTGTATACCAGGACTATCTCTAGGGTTTCTGTCATTGCAAAGAGACTAGAGGTAAAGCTGTCGTTTCTATAATGTTCCCATAAATGATCACATAGGATGCCATAAAGAAATTAAAAGAAAAAATCTGAAACTAAATAGGTCTCCAAGAAGACCTTACACCCTGTACACCTCTATTAAGTTCAAGGACACATAAATAACTAGCCTTTAGGTGAGAGGGAGGGGTTACATAGGAAGAGGAAATGTAGGAGCTTCTTTTACATTTTATTATAAACTATTAAGTGTCCTGCCTCCTGGATGGGGATTCTTAAACCCATGGTCCCTTTGTCCACCAGTGGAGGCAAGAAGAAACATTTTTTTTGGTGGCAGAGCATGGCAAGATCCCCCCTCTGGAGGCAGCTGTGAAATAGGGGCAAAGCGGGGCATACTTGCATTCATCACCCGCTTCTTCTGCTCCTGGAACTCCTCTGAGTATCTGGGTTGCCCTGTCAGGACCTACCATAGATTTAGTGCATGCTCCTGACTTTGTTACTATGGATATCACTTATCTCAATTTAAATTAATATTAAAGGGATATGTTACAGCTCCCTCCGGGCCATTGCACCCGGCAGCGTTGGAGGAGACAGCCGCATCATTCTCCTCTTCCAAGTTCTGGCCTCGTGGTCCCGCAAGAGCGCGCGTCACATGCCTGGGCTTTATCTACTGCTCCGATTCCTCATCCAGTCGCCATTACGTGGTGCTCCTGAGCGGACCTAGTCCTTGTGCTCTGCCTGTATTCCATTGATTGCCTGTATATTCCTCCTGGGTTTGACCATTGGCTTGGCTGGCTACCTCCTTGGGCTTGACCACTGGCATGGCTGACTACCTCCTTGGGCTTGACCAATAGCTTGGCTGACTACCTCCTTGGGCTATTGACTGGTGGCTTGGCTGACTACCTCCTTGGGATATTGATCAGTGGCTTGGCTGACTACCTCCTTGGGCTATTAACCATTGGCTTGTCTGAGTATGTCCTTGGGTTATTAACCATTGGCTTGGCTGACTACCCCTTGGGCTATTGACCACTGGCTTGGCTGACTACCTCCTGGGGTTATTGACCAGTGGTTTGGGTGACTGACTCTATAGTCTTCTGACCATTGGCTGGCTTAAGTAGTCTGCTGGTATCCTGTTCTTGGTTGTATCCTGCATTTCTGTATTTTGCTATATTATTTTAATAAAGCTAAGTTTGTTGTATTCCTTTGTCTGACCCTTTTTTCCTAGACTATCCTAAAAACATCCGCTCCAATTAATCTTCATAGTATTTGAGACATAGAGTGTTATTTCAATACTGTCAGAGCTGTAGTTCAAGAGTAATTGAATAATAAAGTTTACCCCTCCCGCCCCTTTTACCTATTGTAAACCACCTCCCCTCAGTTGTGGAATCTGGTCTTGAGACCAGGCAGCTCACAGCAAGGGACAATCCTCTTACTGTGAGCATAAGTAAAACCACTGCCCCCCTTGACAGATTTTTCAGGTTTTTCCCTTATGCTAATTGAAGATTGTCCCTCTCTTCGATCCACCTGGACACCGCCTTGCTGCTCTGAGGTTAGCAGTGTTACATCAGTAAAAGGAGCGGGAGGTGGATACTTTATCATTCAATTACTCTTGAACTACAACTCTGACAGTAATGAAATAACGCTATCCATGGCCCAAATACTATGAAGATTAATTGGAGCTGCTTTTATTGTAAAACATTACTATCCATTCGTAATATAATTTCTTTTGCGTTTGTTTTCAATTCACATTGGTTTTCACAATAGATATTAGTCTGGGTTGTTAATGCTAATTGAAAATTAATTAAATTAATTAAATGTGAATGTGAAGTGTGGTATAATAGATTGTATTTTAACTTTTACTTATTGTTATATGTATATATCCAGGCAGCATCAGATTTGAAGTGGTATGTGTTTCCTTGGTAATAATGAACAAGGGAAATGCTGAAAAGTGACAATGAAATGACAGTAGCTGCACAAATGCAGAGTATCATACTAGTCAGATAAAAAGAATACATGGAACCAATCACTTACTGCAAGTTAAGGTAAAGATTATTGAGAATGTTATGTTAAACACAGATTAGACATGGATAATGAAGCACTAGGTGAAGTGTATCTGAGGTTTGTAAAGGATGAATGCAAACAAGCACCCCAGCCATCTACAGCATACATACATACAACCCAAAAAGCAAAAACAGTGCTAGATACTGAGCAAATGGTGAGCACCTAATGTATTAAAACCAGATACCTATTTAGACACATACAAATCTAATGCTAAAAACCAGAATGATGGTGACCCCCCATAAAATGGTAAAGGTCTAATGAGTTCTAAATGGCTGCATAACATGATACCCCACCTTTATCTCCGCATCTCCCACTAAAGCATAGCTACGCAAATTTAACATAATAAACATTTCAGCTATAACAGCTCCATGGAAAGAACACCATCTTGAACAGGTGAATCCATTTGGATTCCAAATACAATAATTCTTTGCTATGATCATCTCCTTGGCAGTGGGAGGACATGCTCAATGTTCATGCAGCAAGGAGACTGGGCAGGATCACCCCTGCACATCTAGTGGGGGTAACTAGAGAGTCTTTTAAGGAAAGTACCCTGCCCTGTTGGCCAGAGGATAATTTCCGCTTGGTCCTTCCTGGGAGCTTTTGTTGTTTGTATGAAGACCCACATAAGACTACCACTGCTGAGTCTGCCCTCCAGACCCATAAACAAGGCAAGCATACTGCAGAAGAGTACAAGGCTACATTTCACATGTTACACTGGCTGGAATGAGCCAGCTTTGAAGGACAAACTTGATTGGACTGGTGTACCCCGCACTCTGGAAGAATTGGATCCCCTGTCCATCCAAGTGGATTTCTCCTTGCCTGAGTGCCGCCAGGAAGTGGCTTGTAAAGACACAGAGTTTCAGACCCATTCACCACCTTTGCCTGTGAGGTCTGTGACTCATCTGCCCCAACCTGAACCTATGAAAATAGGTCTCATAAGGGCATTCTTATCTGTGTATGAAAAGGCCCATAGGAGAAGCCAGCATTGTTTTTACTGTAGGGCCCCAAGACATTAAATCAGTTTTGCCCTACTCAACCTCCACGACAGTACAGGGGTTTCTTGGAGTTACCAATAGTTACACTCCAGTCCATTCCCCATGCTATAAACAATACTGCTGCACTGCTGTTAACTGTGTTCTTCCAGATCCGGCTAACACTGATAAAGAACAATCAGTCTCCAGAGTTCAGACACCAGACATTGCCACTCTGACCCCAGTCATGGTTGCCTAGATGCCAGTGACCTCTGCCTCTAGCCTTGCTACTGTCACACAGGTCCCAGTGACTGTGATTTCCAGTGCTCCTCACAGCTTCCTAGGACCCAGTTATCTACCTAGTTGTCCTACTAGAGTCTTTATACAAAAGCCCGTGACTCCCTTTTCCAGTGGTGGTACTACTCAGCTGACAGTAGCCCAGCCACCCGCCCCCAAACTTGTGATGCCGAGTCCCCTTCTGATTCTCTGGCTGTGCCCTCTTGAGAGGTTGATGCCCAGCAGAGCAATAAACTGTTGCTCAAAGACCTCTGTCTTGTCTCTGTGGCAAAATACTGGGATTTGCACTCTGATGATTTGCTTGAACCTGAGGAGTAACAGGTTAATTCTGATGTCTGTTGATAACTTCTCAGAGCCTGATGAGCACCCAGAGGCAATATCAGGGTTGCTTCTCTAAACAGCAGACTAACACACATAGACATCCTTTTGGGACACATCATTTAGTCTAGCATACCACTGAACTTGCCTCTCCTTGGGCTGAACCAACAACCTTTAGGTTAGGAGCTCTGCAACTATTTTCGCTGCCACCAGAGTCTGTTGTCAAGTGTTGTCTGTTCTGTAGCTGTTATCTTTTTGTTCTTCTTAGGTTTCCTGGATCCTGGGTCTGCCTCCAAGCTCCTATTGGTTAATGGCCTCCAGCAGCACCTGAATAGGCAAACTATTTAAACAAGCCTGTCTGAGTTCACAGTGCTTAGTTGCTTGGCCTGTCTAGAAACTCAGCCTTGCTTCCTGTTTAGTCTCTACTGGTTTCTTGACTACTGGCTTGTTTGATTGCTATTTTGCTACTTTGCTGCCAGCCCCTGACCTCTGCTTTCCTCCTCGCTTAAGAACCTTTGCCGCCTGCCTTTACCTGGACCTGCCTATGACTACGCCTCTGTCTGCTGATTCCTGTACTGCATTTTCTTTATCTGCCCCCTGTGCATACTCCCTCTATGGGGGGTTCTGTTTTCACTTTCAGGACCCTCATTAGTACAGTTCTGCATGGGTGTGCCCCTCCCCGCCAAAGGGATCCAGCTCCTGAGAGTGAACTACCCACATATACATGGTAATTCCTCACATCTTCTTTTTGATGTTACTTCCAGGATAACTAGGTTCAGTGTATCCCTTTGCTAAAATGTACCTATAATAATCATATAAAATGCTCCTCTGGCATGTCTCCTGTCCTAGCAAACTATGGCTTTCACCCAACTTTGTTACCTGAAACTTCCTTTGAGTTCCAGTCCTGTGGACTCTGAAAGTCTGTCATTACTTCCCACAGGTTTCTCTTTTCTTCAAAATAACATTCTCAAGTTGCAACAATCCTACAAGCAGTATTCTGATCATTTACAAAGACCAGCTCATTCCTATCAATAAATAAAGTGTGTCTCTCCACTGTGAACTTTCAACTCTTGTCTCCTTCCAAGAAGCTGAGTTCCAAGTACATCTGTTTATTTTGTTTTCTATTGAGGATATCATTAATGCAGCCACTGTCAAGCTCATCTTCCTGATATGTTAGACCTTCATCCAATCTTCCTTGCATTGCTCCTTAAACCCTGCACTGCAAACTGTTTCCCTGGTGGGATTGCTTGTTTCCCTGATCCTATACTCATCAATGGGAAGAATTTGAGGTCAGGAAGTACTGAACTCCTGTCTTCAGATGACAGCTTGACTATCATATATATTGCAATGCTTTTGATCCTGAGGATCAATCAGGGGAGCCAGTGTCTCTTGCTTAGTACAAGATTTCCATAAGGCTCACCCCAACAGGCTGGAGGTTGGTTGCATCCTTAGGTAGTACCTTAGGATAGGATTGTCAGGTCCTCTCACAGCCCTTGGTCCAGTCCATGTGGCAAGTCCTCAATCTTTACTTTTTTGCATAGTCTACCCACTTGCTTTGCTTGGTCTTATTCTGTCTACATTTTGTGAGCATGGGAGGGGAAACTCACTCTTGGTTGGTTGTCATGCAGTTGTTTGACATTGTGTGCATGCATGAGTAAAATCTAAATCGTGTCTTAGCAGCCTATAAAAATGCCATAGTTCCTGACTCCTCTGGGATAGTAGGTAGCTGCAGATCCTGCAGTCTTCTCTTCCTTGCTTTTAATTGGCTTCCCTTGATTGACCTTAATTACTGTGTTTCTGAACCTTCATACCTGTCTTGACGCTGACTTGTGTATTGGACTTCTGAACCCATGCTGCCTGATTCAGGTTGTCGTCTGAGTTCTTTCTCCAGCTTGCACTCTGTCACCTTTACCTATTTGTACCTACCTGAACATTGATGTTTCTTGAGGCACTACATTCTTCACATTAAAGTTTCAGTTCCCCTAAGGTAGTTAACACAGATGATGAGGCCGAAAAAAAGAAATACATCCATTCAGTTCAGCCCATGCCATATCACCCCTGTTGATTCAGCAGAAGGCAAATAAAAAAAATATAATCCATTTCTAACTAAGCCCAAAGTGGGTAAAAAAATCCCTTCCTGACTCAATATGGCAGTCAAATATTTTACTGGATTAACATCCTATCTGCTTTGAAACCAACTGCATAATTCTCAATATTGGTCTGAGCTAGAAAGGTATCCATTACTTTTTTAAAAGGCTCTGGGTATCTGGCATGATGGACAACACCTTTAATTTGGCTGGTAGCCAAAGCAAGGCAAAACTTTCTACTCAACTCTGTCAGCTAGGGATTGTCAGTGGTAATCCCATTGGTTGTTTCAGCAGATGGCAACTGTTCATGGTCTTCTGACTGGAAGAATCATAACTCCAGGGTGGTTTTCTTTTTACAGAATGGTTGACTGACCCTCCAGAGCCTGGCATGGAAAACCGCAAGGCTGTGGTCACTCTAGACTTCCAGGGTTGCATATAAGAACAAGTGTTCATGCCACAAATGTGTTTTTTTGTAATTTGTGATGTATTTCTGCAGGTAGAAATATTTTAATCGTTTGGTGCCAAGTCTATAAAATGTACAAGGTTGGCAAAGTGAGCCTGCATGACCAGCCCATGAATTTTACAAGGTTGCCTGTTTTGGCTTCTAACTGCAACTCTTGTACAGGGAGAAGCCTAAACCTGACTCTATATGAAGGGAATACTTTCCCTAACATTGTAGGGTCAGTTGTATAGTTTAATGAGCCAAAATCTTTAAAGGGATAGTAATACTTGATTTTAACTTTATTTTATTTTGTAGGCATTAAAAAATATGAAGAATGATATAAGTTTTATCTCTCAAACCTTTATGGTTTAAGAGATATTCACAAGCAAAGTTTCCCCTCCCGCCCCTTTTTCCTAGTGTAAGCCATCTCTTCTCAGATGTGGAATGCAGTCCATAGACCAGACAGATAACAGCAGGGGACAATCTTCTTCCTATGAAAACAATGTAAGCCCTGCCCCCCTTGACAAGTTTTTCAGGTTTTTCCCTTATCTTAATTGAAGATTGTCCCTCTATGCAGTCTACCTGGGCACCTCCCTTCTGCTCTGGCTGAACAGTGTGACATCAGTAAAAGGGGCGGGAGGGGGACACTTTGTCATTAAATTACTCTTGAACTACAACTCTGACAGAATTGAAATAACGCTCTCCAAAGTCCAAATACTATGATGATTAATTAGAGCTGCTTTTATTATGAAACATTACTATCCCTTTAATACAATCTTACAGTTTTGTGAATTTCAGCCTTATTCCAAAAAAAAGTCTGCTTTTCTTATAAGCGAACCCACAGTGGAGTATTTCGAACAAGACCCTGCCATTATTAGATCTGCTGTATGTGAACCTACAAAAAATAAAATAAAAAAAGCGTCTAATCCTATCAAATAGCTCAGCTCTGCTTCACCCCTCCAACTTAATGGGAACTTCAAAAATGTCATTCCAACCTGTGATGAAGTTGGTTTGATCCAGAACTGCACTTCTCTAGCTTGATGACTATAGGCCTGAGTTCTATAGTATTCCTGAGTATCACTACAACGATCACTCTGAGACAATAGCCATTATATATTATGTAAATAAATGTGTTTCTGTGCCTCTTCACAGAAAAACAGCAAAACATGTAGAATTCACTTACCTATGAAGTTGTTAAAGGGATAGTAATGTTTCATAATAAAGGCAGCTCTAATTAATCATCATAGTATTTGGACTTTGGAGAGTGTTATTTCAATTCTGTCAGAGTTGTAGTTCAAGAGTAATTCAATGACAAAGTATCCCCCTCCCGACCCTTTTACTGATGTAACACTGCTCAGCCAGAGCAGAAGGGAGGTGCCCAGGTAGACTGCAGAGAGGGACAATCTTCAATTAAGATAAGGGAAAACCCTGAAAAACTTGTCAAGGGGGGCAGGGCTTTCATTTTTCTCATAGGAAGAAGATTGTCCCCTGCTGTTATCTGTCTCGTCTATGGACTGCATTCCACATCTGAGAAGAGATGGCTTACACTAGGTAAAAGGAGCGGGAGGGGAAACTTTGCTTGTGAATATCTGTCAAAATATAAAGGTTTGAGAGATGCCTACAAAATAAAATAAAGATAAAACAAAGTATTACTATCCCTTTAACACAGCATTCTAAGTACATACTGGAAACTGGAAACTCAACAAAAGTGAGGACAATGCATGAGGAAAGCAGCTTTTCATGCATCATGACTTTTATTCCATTAGAGTGAAAGACATTTAGCATTTAACATTTTGGTGATTTTCTAAAAGAAACCTTTCAATTAACAATTCTGTTTGGAATTATCTAAAAGAAACCTTTCAATTAACAATTTTGTTTGGAATTATTTTCTGGCAATTTTATTTTCCCATAGCTCCAGAAGTACATTGAATTTAAAGGGATAGTAATACTTCATTTTAACTTTATTTTATTTTGTAGGCATTAAAAAAACATGAAGAATGATATAAGTCTTATCTCTGAAACCTTTATGGTTTAAGAGATATTCACAAAGTACCCCCCCCTGTTCAACCAGATCAGAAGGGAGGTGTCCAGGTAGACTGCAGAGAGGGACAATCTTCAATTAAGATAATGGAAAAAGCTGAAAAACTTGTCAAGGGGGGAAGGGTTTTCATTGTTTTCATACAAAGAAAATTGTCCCCTTCTGTTATCTGTCCTGTCATACAACCAGATTCACATCTGAGAAGAGATGGCTTACACTAGGAAAAAGGGGCGGGGAGGGGAACTTTGCTTGTGAATATCTCATAAACCATAAAGGTTTGAGAGATAAGACTTATATCATTCTTCATGTTTTTTTAATGCCTACAAAATAAAATAAAGTTAAAACGAAGTATTATTATCCTTTTAAGGGTTTATTCCATTACTGTGGCTCATCACCATGGAAATCCCCACAGTATTCAAAATACCAAGTAGACAAATTGGAAAAGGTAACTATGCCATAAGGATAATCGATTCCTTGACCTTTACACACATTCCCCCTAATATTCATATGCTCAGAACGCACTGACCCCTTTTGGTAGGAAGTGCTGTGCAATGCAACTGACTGCACAGTGTTCCAGTGGTGTAAGTAAAAATAACAAAGAATCATGGAGATTTTGAGACCCCTATTCAATAAATGACTTTATAAAATTTACATTGTGGAAAAAAGTGTGCAAAAGTGGCAAAGATAGCTACATACTTCTTTCCTGTCCTGTTCGTCCTCAGAACAGTATGTGGAGGGCTCATCATCAGGCCATTACTCATTCGACTGGCAGTCCTAGTATTCTGAATTCTTGCTGCTTCATTTCTTAGTCCTTGCAGTTGGGGTCAAAGGCTGTCCTGCTTAGAGCCCATATTGACTCAGGAGCTCCTTACATCCTTGACTTACATCTGGCATTCTCTGTCTAAACACAGTCGGTGCCAAAGACTCATTCTCTACAGATACAAGTATTTGATGGGACTCCTATGCACTCAGGCTTGGAAGCTACTTCCCTACAGCTCACTATCAATGAAAACTGGTTGATATTTGATGTGGTTCATTCTCCCTTATTCTCTATAGTGTTGGGTCTTCCATGGCAAAGCCTTAACAACCCTGTATTGATTGGCCTTCTAGTCAAGCTGCTTTCCGCACTCTCTACTGTCAGAGGTGTGTGTCATCACCTAGGACCTCTGGATCTGAGCCCTTTATTGCATCAGTAACTATACAATCCACCTCTACACCTGAGGCATACAGAAACATTGCTGACATCTTCAGAAAAAAAAGCAACAGAGAAACTATCCCAACTTTTGGTCATAACTTCCCTTTGTCTGAATCTGAATTGGGGTGTCTTAAAGACTAACTACAAGAAAATATGGCTAAGGGATTCATTCAGCCTTCCACTTCTCCAGCTGAGACTGTAAGTTTCTTTGTGGAGAATATGATTGCTCATTCAAATCCTGTGTTGACTACAGAGACTTCAACGAGATCAACATTCATAATCAGTACCCTCTTCCTATAATTTCGGAGTTATTAGATTACCTGAGATCTGCCACCATTTTCACTAAATTATATCTATGTAGGACTTATAATCTAGTACAAATCCAGATAGGAGACTACGGAAGACAGCATTACAAACTCACTATGGGTATTCTGAATGCCTGGTGATGGCTTTTGGCCCGTGCAACACTCCAGGGACTTTCCAAAACTTTGTCAGCTACATATTTCATGATTTACTGGACCAGTTTGTAGTTGTTTATTTAGATAGCATCTTAATTTTCTCCTCATCCCTAGAGTAACACCGTATTCCTATCCCATCTTCACCTGCATCATCTGTTTGCAAAACTGGAGAAGGACACCTCTAAAACCTCCCCAGTAGATTATCGATGCTTCATCTTCTCCCCCTGCATTTTACAATGGAGTTTTACAAAGTGTCTGCCATTCTTGATTAGCCAATTCCCAAATATTGTAAGACTCTGAAACAGTTCTTGGGCTTCATTAACTTTTACCTGGAATTTATCCAAAACTGCTTGAACTTAGCTTATCTGCTTACCAATGTATTCTGTTTCAAGTCTTGCTATCTCTGGTCTGATATTTCCCAGGCAACATTTGAGCTCCTCAAGAACCGCTTTACCCAAGCTCCAGCATACTGATATGTATCTACCTTATATTCTTGAAGTGGACACCTCTGAAACTGCTGTTGGAGTTGTATTGTCTCAATGGAGTGGTCCTAAAGATTTACTGTACCCAGTGGCTCTCTATTCTTCTAAACTGTCCTCTTCAGAAATTACAATGTCAGAGATAGAGTAAATATTCCTTTACCATATTCGCTGACTATCAGAAGTTGGAATACCTCCAAACAGCTAAGAGATTATGCCCATGTCAGGCCAAATTGGCTATACATGTGGCCTTGCGGCTAGCACCTGTACCCCAGCATTGGCCACAGCAAGAACCCTCTAGTTACAGCCACCACTCTCCAGCACCACACTGAACTCCATGCACACAAGCTTGTGGTTGCACATCTCTCCATCTTTGCTAGCAGTGACTTGACAAATATTTATTTCCCAGACTCTTGAAGCTCATATTCCTGGAAAGAACCAAACCAGCCACTCAGAAGACTGCCAAGAAGTTCCAGGCTTGAATTCTACCAATAAGAAGCCCACTAAAAATCTCCAGAGCAAACAATGAGCTGATTCAGTATCCCCAGACTCCCTGTGGTATCCTCAACAGTTACTGCCTTTCTAAACGTATTCAATGATATCCAGACTGGCATGGAAAATGATGAACTCACTGGAGAAACTTTCTTAGTTTTTGCAAAGGCCTTTTAAACGGTAGACCATAATATTCTAATAAGGAAACTCCAAAGCTCAGGATTGGTTAATAGTTCTCCAAATTGCTTCCACTCCTATTTATCAGACAGAACACAGTATATGTCAGATGCTGACAAGAACTACTTCCCACTCAAAGTACCAAGTAGGATTCCCTAAGGCTTTATTCTTGGCCCTCTTCTATTTTCTCTTTTTATAAACGATCTGCCCACGTTTTGCAAAGCATCTTCTGTGCACATGTATGCAGATGACACCGTAATCTATGTTAAAACTCCAATGTATCACAACTTGATGCCATATTACAACATGATTTCTCTGCAGTTGAAAGATGGATAGCAAAGAACAAACTGTTCTTAACCCCTTAAGGACTACGTGACGTGCTATGACCATCACGGTCCTTATACCCTTAAGGACCAGTGACGGTCATATCACGTCACGTACTTTTTACTTACAGCGCTCTACCGGGTGCCTAAAATTGATTGCTCCAAGACAAGAGTGATCTCTCTTAGGCCTCAAAGAGGTGCGCCGGTACGCGTAACAGGTCACGTGTACCGGCGCATCGGCATGGATCAAAGCAGTCCTTAAGGGAAGATAACTTCCCTGAACTACTGGTCCTTAAGGGGTTAAACACCGATAAAACTGTCACATTGATATTGGTACAAAGCACAAAGTGCGTAATCTCTGCAATACCCACCTATCCATTGTAACTTGGCCTCAGTGGACTCCTACAAATAAACTGGTGTTTGGCTTGATGCCAAGATTACTTTTAGTCTCTATATTGATAAATTAACATGCATACATTATACTAAAACAAGTACTCTGTTTAGAAACAAATCCTGTTTAAGTCCTCACCCCTGGTAAGAAATATATTGTACATCAAATGTTACTGCCAGTCATATTTTATGGGTGAGTAGTATATGTTCCTATGCCACAAATCCATTTTAGTAAACCTGACACTCTGTATAATCCATTATGCCACGTTACCCTCCATTGTAATTACACTACCCATCACTGTGATATGCTTAAAGATCTAAATTGGTTAACACTCAAATCCTTCACTTTTCTTGCTTAGAATATAACCTCTTCTCTGGAAAACTACCGGACTACCTGAGCAGTAAACTTACTACAGCTCTCCATACTAACTATAATCTCAGCTTCACTGCTAACACCTCACTGCTTATACCACACTACAAGAAAGAAGCCAGTTGATCTGCCATCTCCTTCTGACCTCCAAAAGCCTGGAATAACCTGCCTGAAAAAATCTGATCTTCTCCCAGTCTAAAATCCGTAAAAATAACTGCTTCTTTATATCTATTATATTATCCTTGATGTGGTCATAAAGATGGTAGGGCTTTGTTCATGACCACACAGTAAAAGGGACATATGCCAGTGCAATCCTGTAAACATTCACTTGCAGGACTTCCTTGGGAACAAACAGGTAAATGACCACATAGTAAAACAGACACATCCTCACACAAGGTTTTAAAACATTAGACAACCCTCCACCCAAATTATATACAAGTTATGCACTGCTGGTGATTCTGGAAAATCAGCAGCTCCAATATCCAGAAGATCCAGCCCTATATGTGTGAGAATTGCCTGTAAAACCCCCAGGTAGATTCTGTGTACCAGGAATATCCCTGGGTGTAATCTGAATCTTATACTATGCCCAGTCCCTAGGAAGAGGCTGAGAACAGGAATAACTAGTTGGGATACTTGGAGGTGCTTTTTCCCAACACTATAGCAGCTTTTACCTTGTGTGGTTGAAGCTATACCAGGCACAGTATGTTGACAGAGTCTGTATACCAGGACTATCCCTAGGGTTTCTGTCATTGCAAAGAGACTAGAGGTAAAGCTGTCGTTTCTATAATGTTCCCATAAATGATCACATAGGATGCCATAAAGAAATTAAAAGAAAAAATCTGAAACTAAATAGGTCTCCAAGAAGACCTTACACCCTGTACACCTCTATTAAGTTCAAGGACACATAAATAACTAGCCTTTAGGTGAGAGGGAGGGGTTACATAGGAAGAGGAAATGTAGGAGCTTCTTTTACATTTTATTATAAACTATTAAGTGTCCTGCCTCCTGGATGGGGATACTTAAACCCATGGTCCCTTTGTCCACCAGTGGAGGCAAGAAGAAACATTTTTTTTGGTGGCAGAGCATGGCAAGATCCCCCCTCTGGAGGCAGCTGTGAAATAGGGGCAAAGCGGGGCATACTTGCATTCATCACCCGCTTCTTCTGCTCCTGGAACTCCTCTGAGTATCTGGGTTGCCCTGTCAGGACCTACCATAGATTTAGTGCATGCTCCTGACTTTGTTACTATGGATATCACTTATCTCAATTTAAATTAATATTAAAGGGATATGTTACAGCTCCCTCCGGGCCATTGCACCCGGCAGCGTTGGAGGAGACAGCCGCATCATTCTCCTCTTCCAAGTTCTGGCCTCGTGGTCCCGCAAGAGCGCGCGTCACATGCCTGGGCTTTATCTACTGCTCCGATTCCTCATCCAGTCGCCATTACGTGGTGCTCCTGAGCGGACCTAGTCCTTGTGCTCTGCCTGTATTCCATTGATTGCCTGTATATTCCTCCTGGGTTTGACCATTGGCTTGGCTGGCTACCTCCTTGGGCTTGACCACTGGCATGGCTGATTACCTCCTTGGGCTTGACCAATAGCTTGGCTGACTACCTCCTTGGGCTATTGACTGGTGGCTTGGCTGACTACCTCCTTGGGATATTGATCAGTGGCTTGGCTGACTACCTCCTTGGGCTATTAACCATTGGCTTGTCTGAGTATGTCCTTGGGTTATTAACCATTGGCTTGGCTGACTACCCCTTGGGCTATTGACCACTGGCTTGGCTGACTACCTCCTGGGGTTATTGACCAGTGGTTTGGGTGACTGACTCTATAGTCTTCTGACCATTGGCTGGCTTAAGTAGTCTGCTGGTATCCTGTTCTTGGTTGTATCCTGCATTTCTGTATTTTGCTATATTATTTTAATAAAGCTAAGTTTGTTGTATTCCTTTGTCTGACCCTTTTTTCCTAGACTATCCTAAAAACATCAGCTCCAATTAATCTTCATAGTATTTGAGACATAGAGTGTTATTTCAATACTGTCAGAGCTGTAGTTCAAGAGTAATTGAATAATAAAGTTTACCCCTCCCGCCCCTTTTACCTATTGTAAACCACCTCCCCTCAGTTGTGGAATCTGGTCTTGAGACCAGGCAGCTCACAGCAAGGGACAATCCTCTTACTGTGAGCATAAGTAAAACCACTGCCCCCCTTGACAGATTTTTCAGGTTTTTCCCTTATGCTAATTGAAGATTGTCCCTCTCTTCGATCCACCTGGACACCGCCTTGCTGCTCTGAGGTTAGCAGTGTTACATCAGTAAAAGGAGCGGGAGGTGGATACTTTATCATTCAGTTACTCTTGAACTACAACTCTGACAGTAATGAAATAACGCTATCCATGGCCCAAATACTATGAAGATTAATTGGAGCTGCTTTTATTGTAAAACATTACTATCCATTCGTAATATAATTTCTTTTGCGTTTGTTTTCAATTCACATTGGTTTTCACAATAGATATTAGTCTGGGTTGTTAATGCTAATTGAAAATTAATTAAATTAATTAAATGTGAATGTGAAGTGTGGTATAATAGATTGTATTTTAACTTTTACTTATTGTTATATGTATATATCCAGGCAGCATCAGATTTGAAGTGGTATGTGTTTCCTTGGTAATAATGAACAAGGGAAATGCTGAAAAGTGACAATGAAATGACAGTAGCTGCACAAATGCAGAGTATCATACTAGTCAGATAAAAAGAATACATGGAACCAATCACTTACTGCAAGTTAAGGTAAAGATTATTGAGAATGTTATGGTAAACACAGATTAGACATGGATAATGAAGCACTAGGTGAAGTGTATCTGAGGTTTGTAAAGGATGAATGCAAACAAGCACCCCAGCCATCTACAGCATACATACATACAACCCAAAAAGCAAAAACAGTGCTAGATACTGAGCAAATGGTGAGCACCTAATGTATTAAAACCAGATACCTATTTAGACACATACAAATCTAATGCTAAAAACCAGAATGATGGTGACCCCCCATAAAATGGTAAAGGTCTAATGAGTTCTAAATGGCTGCATAACATGATACCCCACCTTTATCTCCGCATCTCCCACTAAAGCATAGCTACGCAAATTTAACATAATAAACATTTCAGCTATAACAGCTCCATGGAAAGAACACCATCTTGAACAGGTGAATCCATTTGGATTCCAAATACAATAATTCTTTGCTATGATCATCTCCTTGGCAGTGGGAGGACATGCTCAATGTTCATGCAGCAAGGAGACTGGGCAGGATCACCCCTGCACATCTAGTGGGGGTAACTAGAGAGTCTTTTAAGGAAAGTACCCTGCCCTGTTGGCCAAAGGATAATTTCCGCTTGGTCCTTCCTGGGAGCTTTTGTTGTTTGTATGAAGACCCACATAAGACTACCACTGCTGAGTCTGCCCTCCAGACCCATAAACAAGGCAAGCATACTGCAGAAGAGTACAAGGCTACATTTCACATGTTACACTGGCTGGAATGAGCCAGCTTTGAAGGACAAACTTGATTGGACTGGTGTACCCCGCACTCTGGAAGAATTGGATCCCCTGTCCATCCAAGTGGATTTCTCCTTGCGTGAGTGCCGCCAGGAAGTGGCTTGTAAAGACACAGAGTTTCAGACCCATTCACCACCTTTGCCTGTGAGGTCTGTGACTCATCTGCCCCAACCTGAACCTATGAAAATAGGTCTCATAAGGGCATTCTTATCTGTGTATGAAAAGGCCCATAGGAGAAGCCAGCATTGTTTTTACTGTAGGGCCCCAAGACATTAAATCAGTTTTGCCCTACTCAACCTCCACGACAGTACAGGGGTTTCTTGGAGTTACCAATAGTTACACTCCAGTCCATTCCCCATGCTATAAACAATACTGCTGCACTGCTGTTAACTGTGTTCTTCCAGATCCGGCTAACACTGCTAAAGAACAATCAGTCTCCAGAGTTCAGACACCAGACATTGCCACTCTGACCCCAGTCATGGTTGCCTAGATGCCAGTGACCTCTGCCTCTAGCCTTGCTACTGTCACACAGGTCCCAGTGACTGTGATTTCCAGTGCTCCTCACAGCTTCCTAGGACCCAGTTATCTACCTAGTTGTCCTACTAGAGTCTTTATACAAAAGCCCGTGACTCCCTTTTCCAGTGGTGGTACTACTCAGCTGACAGTAGCCCAGCCACCCGCCCCCAAACTTGTGATGCCGAGTCCCCTTCTGATTCTCTGGCTGTGCCCTCTTGAGAGGTTGATGCCCAGCAGAGCAATAAACTGTTGCTCAAAGACCTCTGTCTTGTCTCTGTGGCAAAATACTGGGATTTGCACTCTGATGATTTGCTTGAACCTGAGGAGTAACAGGTTAATTCTGATGTCTGTTGATAACTTCTCAGAGCCTGATGAGCACCCAGAGGCAATATCAGGGTTGCTTCTCTAAACAGCAGACTAACACACATAGACATCCTTTTGGGACACATCATTTAGTCTAGCATACCACTGAACTTGCCTCTCCTTGGGCTGAACCAACAACCTTTAGGTTAGGAGCTCTGCAACTATTTTCGCTGCCACCAGAGTCTGTTGTCAAGTGTTGTCTGTTCTGTAGCTGTTATCTTTTTGTTCTTCTTAGGTTTCCTGGATCCTGGGTCTGCCTCCAAGCTCCTATTGGTTAATGGCCTCCAGCAGCACCTGAATAGGCAAACTATTTAAACAAGCCTGTCTGAGTTCACAGTGCTTAGTTGCTTGGCCTGTCTAGAAACTCAGCCTTGCTTCCTGTTTAGTCTCTACTGGTTTCTTGACTACTGGCTTGTTTGATTGCTATTTTGCTACTTTGCTGCCAGCCCCTGACCTCTGCTTTCCTCCTCGCTTAAGAACCTTTGCCGCCTGCCTTTACCTGGACCTGCCTATGACTACGCCTCTGTCTGCTGATTCCTGTACTGCATTTTCTTTATCTGCCCCCTGTGCATACTCCCTCTATGGGGGGTTCTGTTTTCACTTTCAGGACCCTCATTAGTACAGTTCTGCATGGGTGTGCCCCTCCCCGCCAAAGGGATCCAGCTCCTGAGAGTGAACTACCCACATATACATGGTAATTCCTCACATCTTCTTTTTGATGTTACTTCCAGGATAACTAGGTTCAGTGTATCCCTTTGCTAAAATGTACCTATAATAATCATATAAAATGCTCCTCTGGCATGTCTCCTGTCCTAGCAAACTATGGCTTTCACCCAACTTTGTTACCTGAAACTTCCTTTGAGTTCCAGTCCTGTGGACTCTGAAAGTCTGTCATTACTTCCCACAGGTTTCTCTTTTCTTCAAAATAACATTCTCAAGTTGCAACAATCCTACAAGCAGTATTCTGATCATTTACAAAGACCAGCTCATTCCTATCAATAAATAAAGTGTGTCTCTCCACTGTGAACTTTCAACTCTTGTCTCCTTCCAAGAAGCTGAGTTCCAAGTACATCTGTTTATTTTGTTTTCTATTGAGGATATCATTAATGCAGCCACTGTCAAGCTCATCTTCCTGATATGTTAGACCTTCATCCAATCTTCCTTGCATTGCTCCTTAAACCCTGCACTGCAAACTGTTTCCCTGGTGGGATTGCTTGTTTCCCTGATCCTATACTCATCAATGGGAAGAATTTGAGGTCAGGAAGTACTGAACTCCTGTCTTCAGATGACAGCTTGACTATCATATATATTGCAATGCTTTTGATCCTGAGGATCAATCAGGGGAGCCAGTGTCTCTTGCTTAGTACAAGATTTCCATAAGGCTCACCCCAACAGGCTGGAGGTTGGTTGCATCCTTAGGTAGTACCTTAGGATAGGATTGTCAGGTCCTCTCACAGCCCTTGGTCCAGTCCATGTGGCAAGTCCTCAATCTTTACTTTTTTGCATAGTCTACCCACTTGCTTTGCTTGGTCTTATTCTGTCTACATTTTGTGAGCATGGGAGGGGAAACTCACTCTTGGTTGGTTGTCATGCAGTTGTTTGACATTGTGTGCATGCATGAGTAAAATCTAAATCGTGTCTTAGCAGCCTATAAAAATGCCATAGTTCCTGACTCCTCTGGGATAGTAGGTAGCTGCAGATCCTGCAGTCTTCTCTTCCTTGCTTTTAATTGGCTTCCCTTGATTGACCTTAATTACTGTGTTTCTGAACCTTCATACCTGTCTTGACGCTGACTTGTGTATTGGACTTCTGAACCCATGCTGCCTGATTCAGGTTGTCGTCTGAGTTCTTTCTCCAGCTTGCACTCTGTCACCTTTACCTATTTGTACCTACCTGAACATTGATGTTTCTTGAGGCACTACATTCTTCACATTAAAGGGATAGTAACACTTCGTTTTAACTTTATTTTATTTTGTAGGCATTAAAAAAACATGAAGAATGATATAAGTCTTATCTCTCAAACCTTTATGGTTTATGAGATATTCACAAGCAAAGTTCCCCTCCCCGCCCCTTTTTCCTAGTGTAAGCCATCTCTTCTCAGATGTGAGTCTGGTTGTATGACAGTACAGATAACAGAAGGGGACAATTTTCTTTGTATGAAAACAATGAAAGCCCTTCCCCCCTTGAAAAGTTTTTCAGCTTTTTCCATTATCTTAATTGAAGATTGTCCCTCTCTGCAGTCTACCTGGGCATCTCCCTTCTTATCTGGTTGAACAGGGGGGGGATACTTTGTTTGTGAATATCTCTTAAACCATAAAGGTTTCAGAGATAAGACTTATATCATTCTTCATGTTTTTTTAATGCCTACAAAATAAAATAAAGTTAAAATGAAGTATTACTATCCCTTTAAAGTTTCAGTTCCCCTAAGGTAGTTAACACAGATGATGAGGCCGAAAAAAAGAAATACATCCATTCAGTTCAGCCCATGCCATATCACCCCTGTTGATTCAGCAGAAGGCAAATAAAAAAAATATAATCCATTTCTAACTAAGCCCAAAGTGGGTAAAAAAATCCCTTCCTGACTCAATATGGCAGTCAAATATTTTACTGGATTAACATCCTATCTGCTTTGAAACCAACTGCATAATTCTCAATATTGGTCTGAGCTAGAAAGGTATCCATTACTTTTTTAAAAGGCTCTGGGTATCTGGCATGATGGACAACACCTTTAATTTGGCTGGTAGCCAAAGCAAGGCAAAACTTTCTACTCAACTCTGTCAGCTAGGGAGTGTCAGTGGTAATCCCATTGGTTGTTTCAGCAGATGGCAACTGTTCATGGTCTTCTGACTGGAAGAATCATAACTCCAGGGTGGTTTTCTTTTTACAGAATGGTTGACTGACCCTCCAGAGCCTGGCATGGAAAACCGCAAGGCTGAGGTCACTCTAGACTTCCAGGGTTGCATATAAGAACAAGTGTTCATGCCACAAATGTGTTTTTTTGTAATTTGTGATGTATTTCTGCAGGTAGAAATATTTTAATTGTTTGGTGCCAAGTCTATAAAATGTACAAGGTTGGCAAAGTGAGCCTGCATGACCAGCCCATGAATTTTACAAGGTTGCCTGTTTTGGCTTCTAACTGCAACTCTTGTACAGGGAGAAGCCTAAACCTTACTCTATATGAAGGGAATACTTTCCCTAACATTGTAGGGTCAGTTGTATAGTTTAATGAGCCAAAATCTTTAAAGGGATAGTAATACTTGATTTTAACTTTATTTTATTTTGTAGGCATTAAAAAATATGAAGAATGATATAAGTTTTATCTCTCAAACCTTTATGGTTTAAGAGATATTCACAAGCAAAGTTTCCCCTCCCGCCCCTTTTTCCTAGTGTAAGCCATCTCTTCTCAGATGTGGAATGCAGTCCATAGACCAGACAGATAACAGCAGGGGACAATCTTCTTCCTATGAAAACAATGTAAGCCCTGCCCCCCTTGACAAGTTTTTCAGGTTTTTCCCTTATCTTAATTGAAGATTGTCCCTCTATGCAGTCTACCTGGGCACCTCCCTTCTGCTCTGGCTGAACAGTGTGACATCAGTAAAAGGGGCGGGAGGGGGACACTTTGTCATTGAATTACTCTTGAACTACAACTCTGACAGAATTGAAATAACGCTCTCCAAAGTCCAAATACTATGATGATTAATTAGAGCTGCTTTTATTATGAAACATTACTATCCCTTTAATACAATCTTACAGTTTTGTGAATTTCAGCCTTATTCCAAAAAAAAGTCTGCTTTTCTTATAAGCGAACCCACAGTGGAGTATTTCGAACAAGACCCTGCCATTATTAGATCTGCTGTATGTGAACCTACAAAAAATAAAATAAAAAAAGCGTCTAATCCTATCAAATAGCTCAGCTCTGCTTCACCCCTCCAACTTAATGGGAACTTCAAAAATGTCATTCCAACCTGTGATGAAGTTGGTTTGATCCAGAACTGCACTTCTCTAGCTTGATGACTATAGGCCTGAGTTCTATAGTATTCCTGAGTATCACTACAACGATCACTCTGAGACAATAGCCATTATATATTATGTAAATAAATGTGTTTCTGTGCCTCTTCACAGAAAAACAGCAAAACATTTAGAATTCACTTACCTATGAAGTTGTTAAAGGGATAGTAATGTTTCATAATAAAGGCAGCTCTAATTAATCATCATAGTATTTGGACTTTGGAGAGTGTTATTTCAATTCTGTCAGAGTTGTAGTTCAAGAGTAATTCAATGACAAAGTATCCCCCTCCCGACCCTTTTACTGATGTAACACTGCTCAGCCAGAGCAGAAGGGAGGTGCCCAGGTAGACTGCAGAGAGGGACAATCTTCAATTAAGATAAGGGAAAACCCTGAAAAACTTGTCAAGGGGGGCAGGGCTTTCATTTTTCTCATAGGAAGAAGATTGTCCCCTGCTGTTATCTGTCTCGTCTATGGACTGCATTCCACATCTGAGAAGAGATGGCTTACACTAGGTAAAAGGAGCGGGAGGGGAAACTTTGCTTGTGAATATCTGTCAAAATATAAAGGTTTGAGAGATGCCTACAAAATAAAATAAAGATAAAACAAAGTATTACTATCCCTTTAACACAGCATTCTAAGTACATACTGGAAACTGGAAACTCAACAAAAGTGAGGACAATGCATGAGGAAAGCAGCTTTTCATGCATCATGACTTTTATTCCATTAGAGTGAAAGACATTTAGCATTTAACATTTTGGTGATTTTCTAAAAGAAACCTTTCAATTAACAATTCTGTTTGGAATTATCTAAAAGAAACCTTTCAATTAACAATTTTGTTTGGAATTATTTTCTGGCAATTTTATTTTCCCATAGCTCCAGAAGTACATTGAATTTAAAGGGATAGTAATACTTCATTTTAACTTTATTTTATTTTGTAGGCATTAAAAAAACATGAAGAATGATATAAGTCTTATCTCTGAAACCTTTATGGTTTAAGAGATATTCACAAAGTACCCCCCCCTGTTCAACCAGATCAGAAGGGAGGTGTCCAGGTAGACTGCAGAGAGGGACAATCTTCAATTAAGATAATGGAAAAAGCTGAAAAACTTGTCAAGGGGGGAAGGGCTTTCATTGTTTTCATACAAAGAAAATTGTCCCCTTCTGTTATCTGTCCTGTCATACAACCAGATTCACATCTGAGAAGAGATGGCTTACACTAGGAAAAAGGGGCGGGGAGGGGAACTTTGCTTGTGAATATCTCATAAACCATATAGGTTTGAGAGATAAGACTTATATCATTCTTCATGTTTTTTTAATGCCTACAAAATAAAATAAAGTTAAAACGAAGTATTATTATCCTTTTAAGGGTTTATTCCATTACTGTGGCTCATCACCATGGAAATCCCCACAGTATTCAAAATACCAAGTAGACAAATTGGAAAAGGTAACTATGCCATAAGGATAATCGATTCCTTGACCTTTACACACATTCCCCCTAATATTCATATGCTCAGAACGCACTGACCCCTTTTGGTAGGAAGTGCTGTGCAATGCAACTGACTGCACAGTGTTCCAGTGGTGTAAGTAAAAATAACAAAGAATCATGGAGATTTTGAGACCCCTATTCAATAAATGACTTTATAAAATTTACATTGTGGAAAAAAGTGTGCAAAAGTGGCAAAGATAGCTACATACTTCTTTCCTGTCCTGTTCGTCCTCAGAACAGTATGTGGAGGGCTCATCATCAGGCCATTACTCATTCGACTGGCAGTCCTAGTATTCTGAATTCTTGCTGCTTCATTTCTTAGTCCTTGCAGTTGGGGTCAAAGGCTGTCCTGCTTAGAGCCCATATTGACTCAGGAGCTCCTTACATCCTTGACTTACATCTGGCATTCTCTGTCTAAACACAGTCGGTGCCAAAGACTCATTCTCTACAGATACAAGTATTTGATGGGACTCCTATGCACTCAGGCTTGGAAGCTACTTCCCTACAGCTCACTATCAATGAAAACTGGTTGATATTTGATGTGGTTCATTCTCCCTTATTCTCTATAGTGTTGGGTCTTCCATGGCAAAGCCTTAACAACCCTGTATTGATTGGCCTTCTAGTCAAGCTGCTTTCCGCACTCTCTACTGTCAGAGGTGTGTGTCATCACCTAGGACCTCTGGATCTGAGCCCTTTATTGCATCAGTAACTATACAATCCACCTCTACACCTGAGGCATACAGAAACATTGCTGACATCTTCAGAAAAAAAAAGCAACAGAGAAACTATCCCAACTTTTGGTCATAACTTCCCTTTGTCTGAATCTGAATTGGGGTGTCTTAAAGACTAACTACAAGAAAATATGGCTAAGGGATTCATTCAGCCTTCCACTTCTCCAGCTGAGACTGTAAGTTTCTTTGTGGAGAATATGATTGCTCATTCAAATCCTGTGTTGACTACAGAGACTTCAACGAGATCAACATTCATAATCAGTACCCTCTTCCTATAATTTCGGAGTTATTAGATTACCTGAGATCTGCCACCATTTTCACTAAATTATATCTATGTAGGACTTATAATCTAGTACAAATCCAGATAGGAGACTACGGAAGACAGCATTACAAACTCACTATGGGTATTCTGAATGCCTGGTGATGGCTTTTGGCCCGTGCAACACTCCAGGGACTTTCCAAAACTTTGTCAGCTACATATTTCATGATTTACTGGACCAGTTTGTAGTTGTTTATTTAGATAGCATCTTAATTTTCTCCTCATCCCTAGAGTAACACCGTATTCCTATCCCATCTTCACCTGCATCATCTGTTTGCAAAACTGGAGAAGGACACCTCTAAAACCTCCCCAGTAGATTATCGATGCTTCATCTTCTCCCCCTGCATTTTACAATGGAGTTTTACAAAGTGTCTGCCATTCTTGATTAGCCAATTCCCAAATATTGTAAGACTCTGAAACAGTTCTTGGGCTTCATTAACTTTTACCTGGAATTTATCCAAAACTGCTTGAACTTAGCTTATCTGCTTACCAATGTATTCTGTTTCAAGTCTTGCTATCTCTGGTCTGATATTTCCCAGGCAACATTTGAGCTCCTCAAGAACCGCTTTACCCAAGCTCCAGCATACTGATATGTATCTACCTTATATTCTTGAAGTGGACACCTCTGAAACTGCTGTTGGAGTTGTATTGTCTCAATGGAGTGGTCCTAAAGATTTACTGTACCCAGTGGCTCTCTATTCTTCTAAACTGTCCTCTTCAGAAATTACAATGTCAGAGATAGAGTAAATATTCCTTTACCATATTCGCTGACTATCAGAAGTTGGAATACCTCCAAACAGCTAAGAGATTATGCCCATGTCAGGCCAAATTGGCTATACATGTGGCCTTGCGGCTAGCACCTGTACCCCAGCATTGGCCACAGCAAGAACCCTCTAGTTACAGCCACCACTCTCCAGCACCACACTGAACTCCATGCACACAAGCTTGTGGTTGCACATCTCTCCATCTTTGCTAGCAGTGACTTGACAAATATTTATTTCCCAGACTCTTGAAGCTCATATTCCTGGAAAGAACCAAACCAGCCACTCAGAAGACTGCCAAGAAGTTCCAGGCTTGAATTCTACCAATAAGAAGCCCACTAAAAATCTCCAGAGCAAACAATGAGCTGATTCAGTATCCCCAGACTCCCTGTGGTATCCTCAACAGTTACTGCCTTTCTAAACGTATTCAATGATATCCAGACTGGCATGGAAAATGATGAACTCACTGGAGAAACTTTCTTAGTTTTTGCAAAGGCCTTTTAAACGGTAGACCATAATATTCTAATAAGGAAACTCCAAAGATCAGGATTGGTTAATAGTTCTCCAAATTGCTTCCACTCCTATTTATCAGACAGAACACAGTATATGTCAGATGCTGACAAGAACTACTTCCCACTCAGAGTACCAAGTAGGATTCCCTAAGGCTTTATTCTTGGCCCTCTTCTATTTTCTCTTTTTATAAACGATCTGCCCACGTTTTGCAAAGCATCTTCTGTGCACATGTATGCAGATGACACCGTAATCTATGTTAAAACTCCAATGTATCACAACTTGATGCCATATTACAACATGATTTCTCTGCAGTTGAAAGATGGATAGCAAAGAACAAACTGTTCTTAACCCCTTAAGGACTACGTGACATGCTATGACCATCACGGTCCTTATACCCTTAAGGACCAGTGACGGTCATATCACGTCACGTACTTTTTACTTACAGCGCTCTACCGGGTGCCTAAAATTGATCACTCCAAGACAGGAGTGATCTCTCTTAGGCCTCAAAGAGGTGCGCCGGTACGCGTAACAGGTCACGTGTACCGGCGCATCGGCATGGATCAAAGCAGTCCTTAAGGGAAGATAACTTTCCTGAACTACTGGTCCTTAAGGGGTTAAACACAGATAAAACTGTCACAATGATATTAGTACAAAGCACAAACTGCGTAATCTCTGCAATACCCACCTATCCATTGTAACTTGGCCTCAGTGGACTCCTACAAATATCTTGGCGTTTGTCTTGATGCCAAGATTACTTTTAGTCTCTATATTGATAAATTAACATGCATACATTATACTAAAACAAGTACTCTGTTTAGAAACAAATCCTGTTTAAGTCCCCACCCCTGGTAAGAAATATATTGTACATCAAATGTTACTGCCAGTCATATTTTATGGGTGAGTAGTATATGTTCCTATGCCACAAATCCATTTTAGTAAACCTGACACTCTGTAAAATCCATTATGCCACATTACCCTCCAATGTAATTACACTACCCATCGCTGTGATATGCTTAAAGATCTAAATTGGTTAACACTCAAATCCTTCACTTTTCTTGCTTAGAATATAACCTCTTCTCTGGAAAACTACCGGACTACCTGAGCAGTAAGCTTACTACAGCTCTCCATACTAACTATAATCTCAGCTTCACTGCTAACACCTTACTGCTTATACCACACTACAAGAAAGAAGCCAATTGATCTGCCATCTCCTTCTGACCTCCAAAAGCCTGAAAAAAATCTGATCTTCACTCAGTCTAAAATCCGTAAAAATAACTGCTTCTTTATATCTATTATATTATCCTTGATGTGGTCATAAAGATGGTAGGGCTTTGTTCATGGCCACACAGTAAAAGGGACATATGACAATGCAATCCTGTAAACATTCACTTGCAGGACTTCCTTGGGAACAAACAGGTAAATGACCACATAGTAAAACAGACACATCCTCACACAAGGTTTTAAAACATTAGACAACCCTCCACCCAAATTATATACAAGTTACGCACTGCTGGTGATTCTGGAAAATCAGCAGCTCCAATATCCAGAAGATCCAGCCCTATATGTGTGAGAATTGCCTGTAAAACCCCCAGGTAGATTCTGTGTACCAGGAATATCCCTGGGTGTAATCTGAATCTTATACTATGCCCAGTCCCTAGGAAGAGGCTGAGAACAGGAATAACTAGTTGGGATACTTGGAGGTGCTTTTTCCCAACACTATAGCAGCTTTTACCTTGTGTGGTTGAAGCTATACCAGGCACAGTATGTTGACAGGGTCTGTATACCAGGACTATCCCTAGGGTTTCTGTCATTGCAAAGAGACTAGAGGTAAAGCTGTCGTTTCTATAATGTTCCCATAAATGATCACATAGGATGCCATAAAGAAAGGAAAAGAAAAAATCTGAAACTAAATAGGTCTCCAAGAAGACCTTACACCCTGTACACCTCTATTAAGTTCAAGGACACATAAATAACTAGCCTTTAGGTGAGAGAGAGGGGTTACGTAGGCAGAGGAAATGTAGGAGCTTCTTTTACATTTTATTATAAACTATTAAGTGTCCTGCCTCCTGGATGGGGATACTTAAACCCATGGTCCCTTTGTCCACCAGTGGAGGCAAGAGGAAACATTTTTTTTGGTGGCAGAGCATGGCATTTTGTGATAATTACCAGCACTATATGCTAATTAGTTATGTATGAAGCCAAATGTACTCCTCGCTGCAATATTAGGAATACCCCCGGTGTGTTTGTGCTGTCTAGATTCAGTCATAGCACAGAGTGTGGTAATACTGGCCCAACACCAGTGGTGAACCTTTTCAATGGAAGGCCCTGGTACAACATTTTTTGGGACCCCATCACAAAAATATATTCACAGACGCATAAGTAGAACCTATTGAGCCATAGGTCAAATGGGCACGCTTTAGATGATGGGCCCTTTCACAACTGCATCCTCTGTAGTTACACCCTTTACCAACACATTAACTCCTTAAGGACTGGTGACAGTCCTGGCACATCATGAATTTTGTGATCACATCTCTCCTGTGGGCACACTGTGATCACTATGGGAGTCTGAAACTGACAGCTACAAGAACGGAGCGGTCAGTTTCAGCATCTCGTTCAGTGAGGCAGTATTTGTGATCAGTCGTGTGCCGGCTCACCAAATGACGTCTATGTGGTCCTTAAGGGTGTACCAACCGTAGGACAGCCAGACTTTAAGGTATTAACTACAGACGTTAAGGGGTTTAACTGGCATAAAGTACCCCCTAAAGTATTCTGTATATTTATAGTAACATATTGCGCTTATTGTAAATCCTCAAAAGTTATGCACAGATAAAGATCCTCAGCCTGCCTCTTTCTGGCCGCCTTCCTCTGAATCTGAATCAAATTGTGTGACTTGAGGGCTGCAGCAAGGGACAAACTTCAGTAAGTATAAGGGAAATCCTGCTCCCCTTGATGAAGGGAGGCAGATTTCCCTTTGCTTACTGAAGTTTGTCCCTCGCTGCAGCCATCTGGACTAACTGCAGGTTCTTGTGATGTGGCCAGAAGGGGCGGGCAGGGGATCTTTATCTCTGCATAACTTCTAAACTACAATAAAGTAAGGCCTTAAATACAGAGCAATATGTTACTATTAATATACAGAAGGGTTGGTGAAATAATTACTTTCAAGAAAAACCTATTTATATTACAAACAAATGAATTGCACAATATATGAGCAGTTTTTAATAATCTTTAAAATTACAAAACTTATCTTAGGGAGACAGGAGCAGGACAACTTAAAATAGTGTATATATATAATATATAATATATATACACAACTGTGAATGATAACAATATCACCACAAATGTAATAGGCTATATAATCTGCAATCACTGTTTATGAGTTGAGTTTCTAATAAACTGATTGATACAAGTGTTTCTTTCTGGAGTAGAATCTAAATTGTACCATTTCAATCTTCACTACATAACACACACATAAATTGTAGGTCAGGGGATGTGCAACCTGTGGCTCTCCTAATGACCTACTGAGGATGGTGGGAGTTGCAGTCCTGCAACAGCTGAAGAGGACAATGTTGTTTAGACATGTACCAGGTAGACCTAGCAGAACAGGTTTCATTCTGCCGAGCATGCTAGCACACACCTACACCACACAGGCAGCCAATAGTTTAGTACACTGCCATCTCATTCCACCCACAGGAAATCCCTTTCCACATCTTCTCTCCCTCCCTTCCTATGCATTTGCTGTCACAATTGTTTCGTTTTTGCTCAAGTTGGAAGCCAGGATTTTCTAATAGGATAATTAGCAGTGGGGAAGCCTCTCTCCTCCCTCCCTCCTCCTCCAGAACTATCTGCATGAAAACGACCTGCCCCCTTGCCACTCAGCCGCGGCTGAACACGGGCAGGCAGCAATTCCTATCACATGCCCATATGGAGCTATGAGATGATTCATCAGCAGCCAGAGCCCTGAGATGCTGCGCACTGTGTGAGAGGGGGGCTGGGAGCTCATTAAACCCTTGGCTTCAGCAGCATCAGTGTCTGGAGAGAATCTCCCTTCGATATAAACATGGAAGATATACTGAAAAAACTGCAGAAAGAGGCGACTGGGAATAAACACAAAGCGACAAGGGATAACTGTGCGTTGGCAATTGGTGAGTGCAGCTGCACCTGTTCCCTGTGTAATGTAGCTGTCCCTAAGAACGCCACATTTAATAAGGGACCCTATGACAGATCACCCTGTCACCCTATATATGCCATCTTCCTTTTTAAGACTGTTTATTAAATGTGGCAGATAATTGTGTTATCATTTGGTGCTGAAAACCATGTGCCAGTAATATGGGATGTTGCTGTATAAGAATATTTTTATTTATGCAATAATGTGTTTGCATCCTATTATGCATTCATTGTTATTGATCCTGTGTAAGGGTCAGTAGTGCACCAGAGCTACTGTCCATGGTCCTTCAGCAGAGATAGAGAGTCAGTGTGTTACCCATGTTATAAGATGAACTTTTCTAGATAAGGGATGTGGGTTATTTTCGTATACAGAAAGCTAATACAGTGTTCTAGTGTGCCACTTTGGTGTGCACTGGGCACCAGTTTAGGGTCTCACACTTTTTCTGTGAAGACTGACAGAATGGATCAGTGGATATAAATGAAAATGACTAGGCACAAGCTTGTTTTTATCTTTCTGATTGTGGAACCTAATAATAAATACATATTTCTGTATTTGTCCTCTTCACTACTCCTTTGATGTTGACCTATACAATGATAGGGGTGCCCTGAAAATTCCACAGTGTGTGTTGGGTGTACTTTGAGAAAAATTGATTGAGAATCACTGAGCTAATAGTACATTAAGGCTCTTTGATTGCCAAAGAGGTATCCAACCTCTCTGGAGCTCAATGGGTTAGGGCTGTACATGTCATCCATTAACACTTGGAGTGCAAGAGTGGCATGCAGTGCACTGCGTACCATTCTGCACTCAAAGGGTTAAACCTATTTTATTCTGCATGAGATCAATAAAACACAAAACTGTCAATCTCTTATTTTGGATTTTGTGTTTTGACTTATTCAGGTAGTGTATTGGACAGTCTACTCCTATGTACAGTAAATGGTTGCTTTGATAAAGACTAGACAAGGGTTAGTAGATTGATGTACCTCTGGTTGGAACTACAACTCTCAACGTCCCAACCAACCATTGGTTGGATGATGGAAGTTATAGTCCCCAACAGCTGGAGGTCCTACAGTTGAGTACCCCATGACCAGACATTACCTACTGTAACTTTGACTTATTCTTAAGCCCTCTGATGCTAGACATGTGCAATATAGATAGCCCTAGCTAACAAGGGAATTGAACCCATTTACACATTAAAATGTGTATATCATATATATATATATATATATATATATTTATTATTATTATTTTTTTTACTTTAAACAGAGTACCTACTATATTTTTTATTGTAAGCACTGGTATGCAGCCCTTACTTACTGTGAAGTGATAATTGATTATAGTAAAATGAACATTATAAACTCGTACAGGGCAGCTGGTTCAGTAGTTCAAGGGACTATACCATTTTGCCAACCAGGAAACAAAGGGCATGGCTCCAATAGCCCAAAGCTAAATTATTTGATAGGTTCACCTTTTCTTCAACTTCAACCTGTGTAAAATGCATCCCACTCTGTTTATGCTGCCATTTAGTTGTGGAAATGAATTACACTGGCCATACTGATTCCCTTGTGCTCCACTGATGATACATGGCTTGCATCCATATGCCTCAAGCCTTTGATTGTCAGAGGGGGTATCCAAAAGGATTGTGGAGAAATGTTTTGGATACCCCTCTGGATCTCAAAAGGTTAAATAAAGACTACCGTGTTATATTTCCCCTCTTCTCTTTTGACTGGTTTTGATGAAAAATTACAGAATGGTAACCTGAGTCTTTTGTAAGCTTTCTCTCACCATGTTCATGAACAGTATTAAGATATTTTACTGTCAGGAATTGGTAAGTGAATGTCAAAGAGATTAATCTTCTTGTAAAATCATTTAGGGCAGAGTTGATAAAAGAAGGCCCTCTGGCCACATACAGCCCTTGAACATAGTCTGTTTCTGCCTTCCATGCATTGAATTATATCATGGTTGTCCAATCAAGTGCTCTGCTTGCCAAATGTTGTTGCTCTGAGCCCAGGGTGCAGCCCAACTGTTTAAAGAAAAAACCCTTTCAGTGCATGGCAATCAGTTGGATACATCTATGGCACTCGAAGGATTAATCCAATTAACTAGCACACATGAACTAGTAGGTTGGTAGGGCCTAACCACCTACCTGCCATTCTAAAAATGTTTGGAATAATTGATGTGATCAATGACTAGTACACAGGTTTTGTTTATATGGTTCTTCTATAGCTTCCATTGACACAATGTATCAGTCTTTGTTAATCTGCTACATCTCCTAATGATGCAATGTATCAAACTACAGATCCAGCTTGAGCATTATAACCTCCCATATGAATATAGTGGGAAGATCAGTGGATCACCCCCTGATGTATTAATGGACCTAAGTGGTCCTTCTTTTCTTCAGTTTAGGGGCATCAACAATTTCTGGACTCTTGGAAAATGGGGGCGAGGGGAATTACTAATGAACTTGTTTCTGCCATAGGGAAACATAACACTTTTATTAATATATATAATTACTCCGCTGCCAGTAGAGGTGCTTCTCTTTGCTTTGCAGTGCAAGGTTGTCCTCACTGTCAGTAGAGATGTTTAAAGGTGGATAATGTTTGTGAGGGGAGAGAATAGAGCGTAAATAATGTTTGTTAAACCCTCCTTTGCCACTGGAGCCTGTATGCATTGCTGTGTATGTTTTCCTGCTTACGTGACTGTATATAGAACAGTATAACGGTTCTGTTTGAAAGCAAAAAAAAGTTTACCATTGCAGCAAGGATTTGTTGTACCCAAACAAAATACATTTAATTGGTGATGTTATGAATGGGGTTAAGGGTACTTTTGGAAGGGGCTGGGGGGCTGGAGAGGTAATTTATATTAGGTTAATTCCTTAAAGGGATAGTAATACTTCTTTTTATCTTTATTTTATTTTGTAGACATTAAAAAAACATGAAGAACGATATAAGTCTTATCTCTCAAACATCTATGGTATGAGAGATATTCACAAGCAAAGTTTCCCCTCCCGCCCCTTTTACCTAGTGTAAGCCATCTCTTCTCAGATGTGGAATGCAGTCCATAGACCAGACAGAAAACAGAAAGGGACACTCTTTTTCCTATTAGAACAATGAAAGCCCTGCCCCCCTTGACAAGATTTTCAGGTTTTTCCCTTATCTTAATTGAAGATTGTCCCTCTCTGCAGTCTACCTGGGCACCTCCCTTCTGCTCTGGCTGAGGAGTGTTACATTAGTAAAAGGGACAGGAGGGGGATACTTTATCATTCAATTACTCCTAAACTACAACTCTGACAGAATTGAAATAACCCTCTCCATGGCCCAAATACTATGAAGATTAATTAGAACTGCTTTTATTATGAAACATTACTATCACTTTAACATTATTGACTCAGTACTCATTGTGAGGATGAAAGAGAAAATGTCTGTATCATTCTTAATTAGAGGCTGCTTATTTAGTGATTTTTGGATAGATAAGTTCTTGATTGCATTTTGATTTGCGCAGTCCCCTAATGAATCAGGCTTTTAAATTGGATCTAGTCCATTGGAGTAAGTGTGATAAGTCTAAAACCGAACAGTGACATTTCTTTATCTTGAGAATGATCATATTACCCTTTAGAATCAAGGACAGGATATCCTATGGCTACAGCCATATACATTTGTCATCAAGGAATTATAAAAAAAAAAAAATAAATCTGAGTATTTGCTTAACAGGACACATTATCAGAATAGTTCTTAGGAACTAGAAGTTAGCGCAAATTTATGTTAAAGGGATAGTAATGTTTCATAATAAAAGCAGCTCTAATTAATCATCATAGTATTTGGACTTTGGAGAGTGTTATTTCAGTTCTATCAGAGTTGTAGTTCTAGAATAATTCAATGATGAAGTATCCTCCTCCCGCCCCTTTTACTGATGTAACACTGCACAGCCAGAGCAGAAGGGAGATGCCCAGGTAGACTGCAGAGTGGGACAATCTTCAATTAAGATAAGGGAAAAACCTGAAAAACTTGTCAAGGGGGCAGGGCTTTCATTGTTCTCATAGGAAGAAGATTGACCCCTGCTGTTATCTGTCTGGTCTTACAACCAGATTCCACATCTGAGAAGAGATGGCTTACACTAGGTAAAAGGGGCGGGAGGGGGAAACTTTGCTTGTGAATATCTCTTAAACCATAAAGGTTTGAGAGATAAGACTTATATCGTTCTTCATGTTTTTTTATGCCTACAAAATAAAATAAAGATAAAACGAAATATTACTATCCCTTTAAGGCAAAAGGTAATCATTTTTTTGTTCTGCTCCTTTTTGTTCAAGTGAAGTTATGAGCAGGATGTTTTGCAACTGAATAAATTACCCCAAAATGTATTTGGACACTTCTGCTGATAATGGAAATACAAAATATGGATTTTATGGAGAAAGAAAAAGATGAGGAATTGTGGACCAAATAAAGTGCACCAAGGGGGGAGGGGGAATAAAAACTCCAGTCAATGTAACCGTTTGAGCGCCAGATATCTCAGCTACTCAAAGGGTTAATTGAAAATGTTTACCCTTTTAATGCTGGAGAGGTCTCCAGAGCACATCAAAGCACTGTGTTGGTCATCTCTCTAGAGTTCAAGGAGTTAAATGTCCAGTAGAAAACTATGGGAATTTCACCAGGGTTAGTTGGTCCAAAACAGTTGACTCGTTTGTTTTTTTACATAAGACCCTATCTATCAGTTGTTCTGGGTAATTGTATACCAATATGAAGCTGCAATATTATATCTATGTTATGGGGGCCTCCCCTAATAAACCAGCAAACATAGTAAATATCATTTTGAAACATGGCCGAGAAGAAAATATATAGGTTAGAGTTTTCTCAGATGTCCTTACCTGAATGCTTGCTCCTTTGTCAATGCTATGCAAATCTTCCTGGTATTTAAGTGCCAATTGACTATGATATTGGCACAGCCTGTGTGAAAATCTGGGAAAGCTGCAGTGAGATTGTTTGGAAAGGTAAGAAGTCAGTCAGTCAGTCAACCAAGGAGGCACTGATGGCTTCCAGAACATAGTGCCATTAGTTGTTGTCTTTTTGTGTGTTATCACCGGGAGCTTGCGAGTTCCCTTTGCATACCAGATCAGTTCCCTGCAGCCTGAGGAGACCTAAAAATGTTATTATTAGTCTGGTCCCAGCAGGACTGGCACACACACAGATACTTTTAAAGGGATAGTAATACTGTTTTAAAAATCTCTAAAATTGTAGATATTAATATTAGAATTAGAATAAGCAACTTCCAAAGTCTCAAAACTTCACAGTTTTTGTGTTCGTAGCATTTAAACCTCCCCCTCCCTCCCCTTTCTCATACGTCAGCGATCTAGCTGACAGATGCGGAATCCGGTCATTTGACCACATGGAGTCTCTTCAGCAGAGCCGAAATTGCGAGGTTTATGATGAAATACTTAAAGGGATAGTAATACTTAAAAATTACTATCCCTCATCTTGTAGGCAATAAAAAACTGAGTAAATTGACACCAGCGGCATCTCTCAAACCTTTATGGTTTGAGAGATATCTGCTTTCAAAGTTCCCTGTCCTCTGATGTCAGCATTCTAGTTGACAGCAAGGGAATCCGGTCCAGGGACCAGCGGTGGCTCTGCAGCAGTGCGGAGATCGCATTAATAAAAAAGAAATCCTTAACTTAAAAGGTCTTCTACGTGTGCTTGCAAACCAAGCACACGTAGAAGACCATTTTAGTAAAGGATTTATTTTTTATTAACGAGATCTCTGCACTGCTGCAGAGCCGCCTGCTGATCCTAGGAGAGGATTCTCCTGCTCTCAGCTAGAATGCTGACGTCAGGGGAAAAGGCAAACTGCTGAACTTTAAAAGCTGATATCTCTCAAACCATAAAGGTTTGACAGATGCCTCTGGTGTCATTTTACTCCGTTTTTTATTGCCTACAAGGTGAGGGACAGTAATTTTTAAGTATCACTATCCCTTTAATTAGAAAGGTCTACAAAGTGTGCCTGGTTTGCAAGCGCACTTAGTAGACCGTTCCAATGAAGTCAATCAGTTGTGAGAAAAGGAGTCTTGGAAGCAGGAACGGGTTAACCGAAAAACATATGTGAACAATGTTCTGCACTGGGGAAGACCAGGGACCGGGAAAAGGCAGCAAGACGTTGTGGGGAGAAGTCAACAGTGAGACAGTTGAATAACTGGCACTCAGAGGAAGAAATATACTTCGGTAGACTGTTGTGGTGTCATTTAAACAGGCAGAGGTCAATGCAGGCAGCAGGTAGTAGCAGTGATCCTGTACTAGGCAAGGTCAGGTCTGTAGTCTAACAAAAGAGGTGGCCTTTCAAGGCAAGGATCATACACAGATAACTGAATGTAAATAATTTGCACTCTTGCTGAGGTGCATCCATGGCAGATTTGTGTCTAGGTGAGCAGAGAAAGAACTGGAGGTTAGTGTAGCAGATATTTTATTTGTGAATGGAGATTATATCTCTGTGCACTTTATATGATTGCTTCACAGTAAAAGAAGTTGTAAATAATTGTACATAGTGAGTTCTATTTTGTTCATTAATACTTTCATTTCACAAAATATTTAGTTTAATTTAGCAAGTTACACATTTTATTGTAGGCATCATTGTCTCTATGACAACAGAAATTATCACGGTGCCCGTGATTCTCTATGCGGCATTCCTACTTCCGGGTTTGTCTTGGCTGTCTCTTATTGGTGCCAACTGGTCAGCCCCTCCCAGGGCTAGCCTTTATATACGCCCTCCTGTCACTAGGCCGGTGCCCTTTTGTGGTGTTCCTGACCTTACGTTATTCTGTGCTCCTGTTCCGTGTTGATCTGGTTTTCGTCTGACCTTGTTCCTCTTCTGCTTTCTGTGTACCGATCCAGGCTTTGGCTGACTACCGCTCTCTGTGTGCCGATCCAGGCTTTGGCTGACTACCGCTCTCTGTCTACCGATCCAGGCTTTGGCTGACTACCGCTCTTTGTGCTGCCCTCGATATTGTTGTCAGTCCTTTCATTATTGTTGCCTCCGGTTACGCTACTCTCAGCCTGTGATTCAGTGTGGCCTCCATTACGTGATACCCAGTCTGTGCTCTCCGGTCACTAGCGGTTACAGTTGTCAGTCATTCACTACTGTTGCCTTCCGTTACGCTACTCTCAGCCTTTGAGTCAGTGGGGTCTCCGTTACATGCTACCCAGCCTGTGTTCTCTGGTCGCTAGTGGTTACACTTGTCAGCTTATTACACTATGCTCAGCCTGTGATTCAGTGTGGCCTCTGTTACGTGATACCCAGTCTGTGCTCTCCGGTCACTAGCGGTTACAGTCGTCAGCTCATTACACTACGCTGCCTGTGATTCAGTGTGGCCTCCGTTACGTGATACCCAGTCTGTGCTCTCCGGTCACTAGCGGTTACAGTCGTCAGCTCATTACACTACGCTCAGCCTGTGATTCAGTGTGGCCTCCGTTACGTGATACCCAGTCTGTGCTCTCCGGTCACTAGCGGTTACAGTCCTCAGCTCATTACACTACGCTGCCTGTGATTCAGTAGAGCCTCCTTTATTCCTTGTTGCACCAGTCCAGGCTGCCTTACCCGGTATTTGGTAAGGCCGGTAAAGCTTCCTTTATTCCTTGTCACACCAGTTACCAGGTTGCCTTACCCGGTATTCGGTAAGGCCGGTAGAGCCTCCTCTGTTCCTTGTTGCACCAGTCACCAGGCTGCCTTACCCGGTATTTGGTAAGGCCGGTAGAGCTTCTTCTATTCCTTGTTGCACCAGTTACCTGGCTGCCTTACCCGGTATTTGGTAAGGCCGGTAAAGCCTCTTTTATTCCTTGTCGCACCATTTACCAGGCTGCCTTACCCGGTATTCGGTAAGGCCAGTAGAGCCTTACTATTATTATTATTGTTATCTGTATAGCCCTGACCTGTGTCAAACTATCTTACTGTTGCTTGTAGAGTTTGGACCCGTGTAGGTCCTTGTTGCGCTTTATCTTGTCTAAAAAAGCTTTTCTATTTTATCCTACCAAATTGTCTGAGTGTTCATTAAAACCGAGACAGAAATAAAGGCAGTATTGCCTCTTGAGACAAGGATCACTGAAATGTGGTTGGTCCTATTTGTCATATGACCGGAATTTTATAGGGTATAGGAAAGATAACGTACTTAAAATCTCTGTGGTAAAGGGATGAATGAAGAAATATTAGTGTTTCCAGTAATTCAGTTCAAAAAGTTTAAATACACTGTGTTGCAGCATTACTTGTCGACTTAATGACTGACTATGAAGGTCCAAAACTTTGCCTTGAAATATTTGGTGCCTGAATAAATCATTATTTTTCAAAACGTGGTGCAATGGATTTGTCTTCTATGTAATACTAACCCTGAAGTTGACGGGTGTTTTCCAAGTGCTTATGGCTGAGCCTTTAATCATGATAAAATACTTTGTTTACTACCTCTGGGGTTAGTGGAAAGGATATAGATGTGCTCCCAATACTGAATTTTGGTTGCAATTTTTATATATATAAATATATTTTTTAATTTCAGTTATGACATTTTTGTTATATATATCCCCTTTTTCAGTTGCAAACATTAATGGATTCTGCAAAAAGGGCAAATATAATTTCTTCAGGTACAGTTCATTTTATATTTCAGTTTTTCAAATATTTGGCTAGTAATGTAAATACACCTGATAACATTTACGCTTCCCTCTTTTGTCAGTAAAATGATTTACAGGTCTACATAAAGTAGGAAGTGGGCTTAGAGTGGTGTTACTAGGTGAGTCTAATTATCCTGAAACAAGTGGTTAGTTTACAAATTGCAGCAGGCACACAGAATGCAAACTAGTTATAGACCATTATATATTTATTATGTGGTTTCTAATAATAAAGTAAAATGTGGGTTTTAAATAAAATAAAAATGTTGATGGCATTATGTTAATTAGTTGTGAGGGACAATAATCATAAAGATAAATGTTGTGAGATAAAAGTATGCATGTATTATGTATAACACAATGCCTTGCAAAAAGGAGAATGATACAATAAATAAAAAACTAGGTGTTGCAATAAAAAAAGCAATGGGTGTTTAATTGTTAGACATAATAACTGTAAATAAAAATTCCCTGTCTCAAGGAACATGCATTCTAAATATTTATAACATTTTTAAAGTACTAATGCAATTTACCTTTTATACTGTCTATTTACAACCTAATAATATTTATTTAGAAAGTGATGGGGAAGCACTGATCTCAAAAATTTAAATAATGCTCAGTTTTATAGGATAAAAGAAATGTATGCATAGCCTCAATATTCTGAATTGTAGACCAATATCCTGTAGTGCAAGACCTTGTAGAATTGTATATGTAGGCCTTGGCCAACCAAAGGCCTCATTGAAGGCTGGCTCAAGACAGCACTTTGGAGTAGATGGTGATGAGCCATCAGTTTTGTGGTTAAAATAACCTGTCCCCAGATCTAGGTTCTTCGGGGCATTCCTAACATTTTATGTGTCTTTTGTCAAGGGTGTTTATGAAGAGTTTCAAATAAGTAATATACAGTTATTTGTATGTCTCCCAATCAGAATAGCAAAAACAAACCTGGTGTGTATAAATATTTCTAAAAAATATTCATTTGAAATCCAATATTCTCTTTTTTTGTTTTTATAGAAAACAAGGGGTTCCCTAAGTGGATATCGACTGTGCACAAAAGTGCCACAGCATCCTGGTTAATAGACCAGTGATTATCTCGTCATGTGATAGCCCTTCTTTATGTGACTCTGACTGCAATATTGTTGGTTTTTTATATATATACCTTTTAAAACTTTAACCTTAACAATTTTGGATGCATTAAGAATATCTCAGCTAAAGCATATGAACAAATTGTTCTACCTCTTGTAATTTTATTTTTATCCAAGGTAGTATCCTTGATACACGAGAATTAGCTGAAGCAATATCAAACTTAATAGTTAAGAAACAATCTGTGATGTTTAATATTTATCTCCATTTATGCATTGCTTATATGCAGTTCCAGAAGAGGAATTTCTATAACACACAAACACACCTCTAATTGTTGTGATTATAATGTAATTGTGGCAGTCTGAAGTCCTGTCATAGTGGGCTACCTACTCAATTTTCTGTCTCCTCCTAACTATCCTTTCCCTGTCATCTGAATGATCAGTGGCTACCAGCCAATAACAGGCCATAATTACTATTCAGTTGGAGAACAGGATTCAACTATCAACCAGTTAGTGGTTGTGATTGTTGACCAGTCAGATCAGGGGCAGCATCCTGTGAATTCCCTGTTTCAATATTTATGGCTAGGACAGTATGGCTGATAAAGGGTCATTCTGACTTGTGAAGGCTTCCTGGTGGAAAATTTAACTGTGGACTGCAAGCTTTGTGATTTCCTGTACTGTAAACCCTGTCTGTCAGTTCACCTATAGATTCAGGCTCCAAGGTTCAGAGTCACTATTATTTTCAAACATGATGGTACATTCCTAACTATGCTTTAAAGTAACTTGGTGCAGCAGTTCTCCAATAGATTGTATGCCTTAAAGGTAATAATCGCTGTTTATTGGAAACTCTGTTTACCAGACTGTATATCTTTTCTTTAAAGCAGAACTATCACTAAAATAAAAATTATTCCATGGGTTTTAACCTTTAAAGCAACATTAATGCTGTGTGTCTTTCTTTTAGAAATCTCCTAGTAGCCGAGATATTCACCCTTCAACATCGGGCACTACCACGTTCTACGGGACCCTGTATGTCCCGTATGACGTCTGAGGACTACCCAGTTGCAATCTCAGTAGCATGGTAAACGTAGTTTGCTGTAACGCTAGCCCACAAAAAAACAGCTACGAAGGGGAGCATGAACGCGCTCCCTGGGGCAGCTGGAAAGTCCTCAGACGGGACATACAGGTTCCCATAGAACATGGAAGTGTCCGATGTTGAAGGGTGAATATCTCCACTACTAGGGGATTTGTAAAAGAAAGACATACAGCATTAATGTTGTTTTAAAAGTTAAAACCCATGGGACAATTTTTATTTGTGGTGATAGTTCTTCTTTAAACTCTGTAGAGCAGTTGGTTAGATTGAAAGCTCTTAGAATCAGTTTTCTTGTTGCTATTGGCCATGAAAAGCATCCATGCACTAAGAACACATTTTCTTTTTTAGTAGTTCTGACTGTGTGGTGTGTATATATGTATATCACATTGCTCCACAGCAATAAAACTCACATTAATGTTTGTGTAAACTTCAGTATACGTGTTTATACATTAGTCTGTGTAAGTAAAATACTTTGATCTTGCTTTACATCATTTATTGTTACACAAAGAGGTGACAATAGGTCACGTAATAACCTAACATTTCTCTGTAATGCCCCACTCACCAGCCACGCCCCCAAAAACACCTCCTAAAACAAAAGTGTCCCTCTTTGGTCATTTGAAATGTTGGGAGGTATGATATAGTGTCAGTATTTGGGATATGCAGTATTACCTACAATCATGGGAAATGTGCTTTGTTTGCATACTGGTCACTAGCGCTTCCATTGAATTGTTCACACAAAACATTAAATTGCTCTGATGCATGTCACAACAACCAGACTCCATGGTCTACAAAGGATGTCAGCCAGTTATATCGGCATTGGTGGTGTTACAGTCTGCCCTGTACCTCAAACCACCTATCTAGCATCACTGAGACTAATGTGGAGTGAAGATGTTTCCATGGGATGAAATCTGCAGATAATTGAACCTTTAGCCTACTGTGGGAATCTCCATAAGAAAGTTCCACAGACCTCTTCCGCCCTGCAAATTAAAGTCTGTGTGTGTGATGTTTAGGTTCATACATAATGATGGGTGCATGGTGATTTTGTTTTTCGCGGGATCGGCTGAAACATGGGCACAGAGAGGTTAAAGGGATAATAATGTTTCACAAAAACAGCAGCTCCAATTAATCTTCATAGTATTTGAGCCATAGAGAGTGTTATTTCAGTACTGTCAGAGTTGTAGTTCTAGAGTAATTGAATGATAAAGTATCCCCCTCCAGCCCCTTTTACCTAGCATAACACTGCTCACCTCAGATGTGGAATCTGGTTGCTTGACCAGACAGATAACATCAAGGGACAATTTTATTACTGTGAGAACAATGAAAACCCTGCCCCCCTTGACAGGTTTTTCAGCTTTATCCTTTTTCTTAATTGAAGATTGTCCCTCTCTGCAATCTACATGGGCACATCCCTGCTGCTCTGAGCTGAGCAGTGTTATATCAGTAAAAGGGGCAAGAGGGGGATGCTTTATCATTCAATTACTCTTGAACTACAGCTGTGACAGAATTGAAATAACACTCTCCAAGGCCCAAATACTATGATGATTAATTAGAGCTCCTTTATTATGAAACATTACTATCCCTTTAAGTGAATAGAGAAAAAGTAAATTAAGCTTAATAAGATTAAAGTTAGAAAACAGTAGCTATATGGAGGGTGATAAGGAAATAGTTGAAAGTCTAATTATTTCTGCTCAGTCTTTACAGAAGGTTGTGAATATGGGGACCCCCCCATTAAGAACTGTTAATGTTAAACTAGTAGGCACTGATCTGCTTACAGAAGATGGAATGGTACTGATTTTATCAAAATTTAAAGTGTATAAATCATTTGGTTCAGATGAGATTCATCCAATAGTATTAAAAGAGCTAAAGTCTATGCTTGCAGCACCTCTAGCTGGACTTTTTAACCAATGACTGGAGTTGTTCTGGATCACTGGCCAGTGAATTGCCACTACATAAAAAGGACAGTAGGGAGGACTTTGGCAATTACAGACCAGAAGCTGGGAAATTAATTGAAAGTCTATGGAAAGGAAGTATTTATGCAAGATACATGGCAGTGTGGCTTTATAACAGCAAGACCTTTACATACAAGTGTAATTGAATTTTTCAGTGATGTTACTCAAGTCCTAGACTGGGATAGATCAGTAAACTAAGCATATTTGGATCTTAGGAAAGGTTAATGACATGGTACCTCATAGGAAGCTGATTCATTAGATGTCTAGTTTGGGATTGGATACAAATGTAGTTGATTTGTTTCCTGTATGTCAGACAATTATTTCTCCAGAATGACATAATTAATGTTATTTATACAAAGGAAGGATGGATTACTAGTGGATTTCCACTGAGCTCAGTCTTAGGTCCTGTTCTGTTAAATGTCTTCATTGGTGATATTGCTGGTGGTATTAAATTAAGATGTGCCTTTTTGCATATGGTTTAACTCTCCAGAAGGGATAAAGCAAATGCACAATGTTTTAGGAATGCTCAAGTGTATAGGATCTAAATTGTAATGATGAAAAGTACAAGTTAATCCACCTAGGACACAGAAAACCAGAAGTGTAATACAGGCTTAATGGTCCATTGCTGACATAAAACATCAGCAGAAATAGACTTGAGAGTTATTATTTCAAGTTGACCTAAAATTAGACAGGAAATGCAGTGAAGGAATGGGGAAAATAAACTTGGTTGTATAGCAGGAAGAGAGCAGTTCTAATGCTACTGTAGAGATCACTGGTAAGACCTCATCTGAGTACTGTGTACAGTTCTGGAGACCACATCTCCAGCCAGACATTAATAAATTAGTAGTTCAATGAAGAGACACCAAAATGGTGCAGGCTCTCCATGACATAGGGTAGCAGAAAGGACTCAAAAAATGTAACATTTACATCTTGGCAGAGGTGGTAGGGGCAAATACTATCAGGGAATTCAGAGGTTTCTGGACTATAAATAAGTCTGTTCTGAGAAGTATGTAGATTGTAGCTTAATTAGATAGGGAAATTGGCAGACTGGCTGGGCCAGGTGGTTCTTTTCTGCAATTAAAATCAATGTTTCTGTGTCAGTGGGTTTAATTTCCTGCTTGTAGGTTTCACCTGAATTTTCCTTCCTGCTGGACCATCAGTGGAAGGGAGAAATACATTTCCCATTCAATAGAAGCTCCCGCAGGAAGGAAAATGTACTGTTGGTCCTGGAACTGCTTGGAAGCCAAACAGAGCTCCTCTAATATGCTACTATAGGAAAACAATGTTGCAAATCAACATAACTTTAGCAAGCAAAATGACTGCATATTGCAGAGCAAAAAATATAATATTTTTTAATCTGATTTAGTATGTGTCATAACAACTTGGAGATGATCACTTGGCCTCATACAACTGCTTATTAGTGAAATGACTTAAACTTACTGGTTTTCATTGCTCGAAGCAAACATAATATGGACCTCCACTCTGGGTCCAAGGTTTGGTTCTGTTCTGGCTAGCAGTCTAAGTATAAAATGCAGCAAAAAAGCTACTCTCTATGGCTGTGGGTCTTGATGATGGCTCACGAGCTTACCCTAGTTTTAGTGTTTAATGGGATAGTAATATTTCACAATAAAAGCAGCTCCAATTAATTTTCATAGTGTTTGGGCCATGGAGAGTTATTTCAATACTGTCAGAGTTGTAGTTCAAAAGTAATTGAATGATAAAATATCCCAGTCCTTCCCCTTTTACCTAGTGTAAACCACCCCCCACCAGATGTGCAATCCGGTCAAGCTCGCAGCGAGGACAATCTACTTGCTGTCAGATTAAGGAAAACCCTGCATCCCTTGACGAACGAAGGCAGGTTTTTCCTTATGCTCACAGTAGATTGTCCCTTACTGCAATCCATCCGGACAGTATTGCTGTGCAGCTTTATGTCAGTAAAAGGGGCAGGAATTTATCATTCATTTACCCTTGAACTACAACTCAGACATTACTGAAATAACTCTCTCCATGGCCCAAATACTATGAAGATGCTGGTAAGATGGCTCAGTTGGTTAAGGAATCTGTTCAGACCGAAAGGTCTCAGGTTCTAGTCCCAGCAGGGTCGACTTGGCCTTTCATCCTTCCTAGGTAGATAAAATGATTACCGTTAAATAGGGTAATAATATCTATACCCCCAGGACATACTTGAAAATGAGAGACAATCTCAATGTATCCTTCCTGGTAAAATACTTTACTTTATTATTATTATTAACCCCTTAACGACCGTCCGCGCAGGCATTCGGCAGTCACTAAAGGACCATGGAGCATTTTTTTTAAAATTTGGATTCCGGACACCCCAAACGGCGTGCAGCCGCGGGTGAAGGCCGGAATTCCATGACGGTCATAGTATGTCATGGGTCGTTAACTCAGATTTACCCATGACGTACTATGACCATCAAAGGGTCGTTAAGGGGTTAACAAAGCTGCTTTTTTGTGAAACATTACTATTGCTTTAACATTTTGGTTGTAAGGGTAATAGTCTAGTATTTCCAGTTTGGGAAGGAAAGTAGAAGACTAGACCTCTAGCTACAATTATACAGTACTATCTTTTGATCAATTGATTTAATATATCTGTATTTTTCTAAACATTGCAGAAATCCTGGAAGCTTCAGAAGGTGTCAATAAGATCGCTCCCTATCAGCTAAGGTATGCATTTCTAAGACCTTAAATCTTCAATTCCAGCAATCCAATAATGGGCTGCATTCTATTATCTGTAAAGAAAAAAAAATCCCAGGTATTCTAGTCTGTGTGGAAAGGTGGATATAAAATCACTGCTAACCATTTCACAGTTAATAAAATCAGACCCAATGTGTTCATGTAATTAAATGAGGTAGAAAGCATCCTTCGTTTGTAGCAATAACTATAACTGCTGTGTTTTATGTACTTGCATTAACATCTTACGTTTGACTTTTAACTTTTTTCCCTCTTGTATTTTGGCAAATTATTTTTATAAAATGGTCTATAATGATGATTCTCAATGCCAGTCTTCAGTAACACCAGAAGATCAGGTTTTCAGGATATTTCTGGTTAAGTACAAATAGATCAATCACAATGACTGGTATCTTGATCTCACCTGGGAATAGGCAGGCATAGGGAGCACCCTGAGGAATAATGTTGAGAAAAACAGAAGACAGAGCAAAAAAAAGTCCTTTACTTATAGTATTTAAAATGATATATGCATTTCTTTATTGTAAATTAGAAATAGAATGGAAGAAAAATCACTGCTAAAATGACAAAAGCACAGCAAATGAAAACATAAATTGTATAGTAAGAAAGTTAATGAAACAGCAGCGATAGCTGGAAACTGTAAGTTCACACCTTCTTATGAAAGTGTCTGTGACATCATCATAGCATGCTACAGGGTTTCTATAAACCCCCCAAGAGACCAGTTGAAATGTCCTCTGGGGGGTAATTCCGCAAAACAGATCAAAAGGTATCAGTCACAAGGCACAGAATCAAAACTGCCTCTCTCTCTGCTTACATCAAGTACACTTGACTAATTGTCTTGAAATACCACCAACAGAGCAAGCTGTACCCTTATTTGAATAAAGTCTTGTAGTTGCCATTGAGTCCTAAAGTTCATGGTGGCTGACTGTGTCTTGCATTGCAGATGACTTCCTTGGCATCCTCCAAATCCAGCCTCACTGTTCCACCCTACACTGGTTGCGACTTTCTCTGGAGGACCTCCAGAAGAAGATGTGGGTTTCATCGAAACGCATTGGGGAGAGAGTCGCATCCACTGTGAGCCAAAGACCGGGTGTGGTGGAACAGTGAGGCTTGATGAAGAGGACACCAAGGAAGTATCCTGAGGATACTTTAATAAGAAAATGTATAGGGACGGCACTAAAAAATAAAGTGATATCTAAGTGCAGTAAATTGGATACAAGCGCAAATATTTATTAAATCCACAAAACATAACAGATGTGACAATAGTATAAGATAAGATATGTAGTAAATAAATACACCTTCAAGGCACTGAGCGGATGTGTTTCTTGTTTTTTGTTTTTTTATTATTTCTGTTTATGTACTCACACCATTTACTTTCAAGCAGCTGTAATTGGCGATTTTTATATAATATGACATGTTTAACACATTTCATTTTTGCAATCATCTCCTTTATATATAGTTTTATACAATAATTTCTTTTGTACATTTGTCCTTTATTAAGTAGGCATCTGTAGTCAATATCTCAGGATGGGATGTATGTTGTAACCATGCTGGTTTGAAGAGTTTTTATTTTACTACATATCTTAATTTATACTATTGTCAAATTTTTATATTTTTAGATTTTTTTATACATCTATTTTAGGTATTGATTGAATTAATAAATAGTTGCACTAGTATCCAATTTACTGCACTTAGATATAACTTTTTGGCACTGTTCTGTCTATATACATTTTACAAGTTGGATTGCGATACACCTGAGCACTAGGAACTAGGAACAGCCTATAAATATTATGTGTGGTGATTTGCCATATCATCCCATTCCAACTCATCGCCCATTTCCATTTAATATCATTCATATCATCACACATTCATCTTCATCCTGAAACATTGAACTGTCTGGGGAAATTTTGATTCTTGAAGTCCCTAGGCTCAAGTTAAATCATTGTTTAGGGCTGGTTATCCTCTACTTACTGAACACACTATACATTGGGTTGAAGATTACATTTAATATACATGGACTAGTAGGATTCTCATATATTTTTTATTCTTTTTGTATTGCCTTGTATCAATGTAATTTTATTTATTTAATCTATACCAGATTTGTGACTACAGTGAGGAACAGCTTTTTTGGGCTTCCAACTTTATTGTGATTATTACCCCCTTGTATTCCCTGTGTTTTTAGAATAAAGAGCGCTAAGTGGTATAGATATAACCTTTCTTTTGCATATTACTTCAACAAGAACTTTAACAATTCTGGAGCAAACCAGCTGTTTCAAATGGGACATCCATTGATTCAACTGGGAATTTTTTTCCCTCGAATGCTAGAGATGTCTCCATTGCATGGCTGAGCAAAATTTTCGAGGCCTTCCTAGCATTCTCTTGGTTAAAATTCCCATTAGTACTGCTGGGTTTCCTCACAACGTCTCCAGTTCTTATTAAATTTGTCTCATACATTTCTCAGACAAGCAGATGCCCCTTGTTTGACATAAAAGGGATAGTAATGTTTCACCCAAAAAGCAGCTCCTATTAATCTTCATAGTATTTGGGCAATGGAGAGTGTTATTTCAATACTATCCAAGTTGTAATTCAACAGTGATTGAATGAAAAAGTATCCCCCTCCCACCCCTTTTACCTACTGTAAGCCGCCTCCCCTCACATGTGAATGTCGCTTGACCAGACAGCTTGCAGCAAAAGAACATCTTGACAAAGAAGGGCAGGTTTTCCTTATGCTCACTGAAGATTGTCCCACACTTCGATCCATCCAGAAAAGCTTGGAGAACAGTGTTACGTAGGTGAAAGTGATGGGAGGGGGATACTTTATCAATTACTGTTGAACTTCAACTCTGATAGTATTGAAATAGTGCTCTCCATGGCTCAGATACTATGAAGATTAATTGGAGCTGCTCTTTGGGTGAAACATTACTAGCCCTTTAAAGTTAGTCAATACTGGTACTAACTATTAGTCTAATTTAGTAAATTGTGCTAACCAGATCTGGTTTTCCCACTTCCCTCCAAAATGCTACAGCAAAATCTACAACAGTTCCCTGCCATCCAAGGGAGAGAAATATCTCCAGTGCCTGTTAATATATGGGGCATCTTTTCAGGTTGGAGACATACACACACTAGTGCACAGATTAGCTGACCAGACCTCCCCTTTAAATGGACAGTAATGTCCCATAACATTTTTTTAGAGTTTTGTAGAGATTAAAAAAATAAGCTAAAAGCCACAAATCCTCTCTCTCAAACCGCTATGGTTTGAGAGATATCTTCCGTTAAAGTCCCCTCTCCCTCCTCTTCTCCTGACATCAGCTGTAAGCTGACAGCAGGAGTTCCTGGTCCGGGGACTGACAAGCGACTCTTCAGTAGAGCCGCAATAGTGCGATTTAAAAAGAAATACTTCTTTGGAACGGTCTACAAAGTGTGCCTGGTTTGTAGACTGTTCCAAATAAATATTTCTTTTTAAATCGTGCTATTGCAGCTCTGCAGAAGAGCCTCCTCGTGTCGGCCGGCACAGATCTCCTTCTGTCAGCTTGACAGCTGACATCAGGAGAAGAGGAACTTTAGTGGAGGATATCTCTCAAACCATAGCAGTTTGAGAGATAGGATTTGTGGCATTTAGCTTATTTTTTTAATCTGTACAAAACTCTAAACATTTTTTATGGAACATTATTGTCCCTTTAACTGGGAACAAATAGGAAATATACATGTTTCAGGGCCACACTGAATTCCAGGCAGCCATGCAGTATACATGTTCATGTGTCCCCAGTTAAAGGTAATGTCTGGTCAGCTAAGCATAGATTCCATAGAATAAGAGAGGTCTCTTTTGTTGGTGTGAGTTCTCTCACCTTAGTTCATCTCACCCCAGGACTTCCTATTAACCCTGTGAGTGTCAAAGGGGTATCCAGCTGGCTTTCCCTTGCTGGGGACAGTCTTTAGCCAATGCTTTGTATGGACTACTATAATCTATTGGGCCAAATGATTTGGGGAATAAGAAGCTAGTGAGTAATGGAGTAATTGGCTTTTATTTTACTGAGTCATTGGGCCCAATAGATTTTAGCTAGAATATATATATTTATCCCTTTAGTGGTACAGCCTTTTTAACATTTTTAACAGGTTTTTGTTTTTGGTTGCATATTTACCAACTGCCAGCAGTCCCTGATTTTAACATTTCTTCCCCATATTTTATGTCCTTGACATTAAAAGGTAATTAGACTATGAACTTCCCACGTGAAAAAATAGTATATACGTATATATAATAAATATAGGGTTTGGATATTGTCTGTTACTCTATAAAAGTACAGGTTTAGCCCTGTAAGCACCAGAGAGGTGTGCAATGCATTGCTTTGCCATGTGTTGCACAACATTCTGGTCCTTAAGGAGTTAAGAGTGTTGTACAGTGTTCTCTGTCGGCATCACTCTACACAGTACTATGGAGAGCTAGTTCCACTCTGTCATGTGACTGCTCAGGGGGGAAGTGAACCTGGAAATGTTTTTGAAATGTTGACAGGTATGCACTTAGTAGGTTTATTTTGGAGGATGGGATCTTTGGGGTGATGGGGAAGGGATTGGATCTGGGTGAATTTCCTGTAAGAAATATTTTTTTATATTATTTCCAACATTATAGTTGATTGGATATGTGTGTTAAGTTTGTTATTGTTTTCTCTTTTTGTTAATGTGATTTATCCCCTTAAGGACCAATGCCGGCTGTCCTGCACTTAAGGATCAGTGAAGGTCCTGGCACATCATTGCATTCAGGGGTCCTCGTGGGGCTGCATGCCGCTTTGGGATCCCTGAATCGAATGGCAAGAAAAAGAAAATGCCCCGTGGTCCTTAACTGCCAGCCCTTAAGGGGTTAAATGGGCATTTAACTCCTGAATACTAGTGAATTGCTTTGCAATGTGCTGGAGACCTCTTTTGCATTCAAGGGGTTGAAAGCCACATTTTTATTTTATTTGTTACCTGTGGAACAGATGACTTGCCCCAGATTTGCAAATATTTCCCAATACACAGAGTTTTCAAAACATTATATTTTCCTCTCTTTAAAGCGGAACTTTCATCCGCTATAAAGTCACCTTGCTATAATTAAGCAGGTAGTGACTAGCTTCAGAATATATATTTTACCTTTGAAATACAGGCCATTGTAGGTGACTGACGGCCAGGTTAGCGCAGTCTGCACGCCTGCGCCGTCAGTCCTTCTGGTTACCATGTGGTACACTGCAATGCTTCTTACAGGAGACCGGGACTGACAGCTCAGGCATGCAGACAAGATATCTGCGCCGTAGCCTGGGTTTCAGTCTCCTACAATGATTGATCTCTTTAGAATGGCCTACATTTCAAAGGTAAAATATACATTCTAAAGCTAGTCGCTACCTGCTTAATTATAGGAGGGAGACTTTATAGCGGATGAAAGTTCTGCTTTAATATTGATGAAAACAGCTGTGTCTGATTGATAAATATTCCCCATTTCACTCTGGTGGCATCAGGGTTACTTATTTCTTAGAGCTGTCAGTAACTACGCCACATATTGCTGAGGTGCAACTTTCATCTTAGTGATAAATGAGTCTGTGAGTAAACTTTGTCACAACTGAAGAGTGGCTCTTTATGACTCCTTTTTCACATATGCAACAGAATTGTTGCGGTCCCCCTGACAAATTTTGTCACCTGCATATCCCCCCCCCTTCTTCTGTGTTCCCCCACAGAAAGGAACACAGGAGATGTGTGTCTGATGACCTTCTCTCATGAGCTCCAACCAGTGTTACTGGATGGAGCCATTGTGGGTTGGCCATTCATTGGCTGTTATGATGATCATCACTACCTTCAACTCGGCTCGTGTTTTAAATCTGCTAGCAGCCCCCTTTTTCCTCAGTGCAGAGCTTGCTTACTGCAACTTCACTGCGTTTCCATAGGTAAACAATGTTGCAGCATGCTGAACTTTGGTGCAATCCCATAAAGAGACAATTGTCTGTGTGAAAGGCATCATAGACCAGCTTTGTAGCTTTCACCACAAGCAGCAGAACCAGAGCGCATTACTCTATTGGTGTTGTCTATGTGAAATGAGCCTAAATGAGCTGCTGGTGGTCACAATCTCATAAAGGTATAATGCTTAATGTTCCCTAGAGTTAATTATACTAAATGGATAAGTAAAGTATTTTGAGCAGCTAAAGGCTTTATTATTGTTCTTCTGTAAATCTTTTGTCAGTGCCTTAAATCTGTATATTTGTTTCTAGGGAAAAATGCCTTCTTCCTCTCCAACTTGCACTGGAGTCAAAGAGTGTCAAGCTGGCCCAACATGCCTTGGCTGGAATGCAGGTAAAGAGCAAAGCCTCGTAATACTTTATTGACACAGCGTGGTGTTGACGTATCTAACATTTTACATTCAATATTCAGTTTTTTTGATTGCCAGAAATTGTTTATTAGAATATTTCCAGTTTTGGGAGTTTTATCTAGTATTATTTCAGACTGTTGAAAGCTGCATTATGGTAAGTTACTTTGGGCCTGATAGAGACCTCAATTTGATAAGATTGCTGCATCTCCTTGATACTTGTGGATATGTCTGGGAACCATCTTCTGATTTAACAGGCAACCAATATGATAAAATATATATAAACTAGTTGAACAGCCCGTTACACGGGCCACAGTGCCTCAGGCAGCCGGTCGCGGGGCAGTCACACAGTGGAGACTGCCCGCGCCTCGGCTGATACAGAGCCTCTGGCAGCCGGTCGCGGGGCAGTCACACGCGGTGGAGACTGCCCGCGCCTCGGCTGATACAGAGCTGGACGCTCCTTCCGAGCGCCCAGCTCTGTATCAGCCGCGGCGCAAGCAGTCTCCACTGCGTGTGACTGCCGCACGCGCAGCAGTATCTACTGCGCATGTCGGGCGTTACACACAACTTGGCGAATTATTATATAGGATATGTTAAAGCTCAGTTTTTACTAGTTACTACCTTACGGACCAGTAGGGTATGCAGCTCCTTGCAAAGCAAAACATTGTATATCCATTTGGTCCTTTAAAGGCAAAGTTTGAAGGCATAGTTATTGCTGTCCCCCCCTCAAAAGTAGCAGCTTTCTAAAATTACAGCCCTAAGTGTAAAGTCCCCCCGTACATTTGTTGCTATACCCTGTACAGAGTCTGATAGTAACATAGTTGACGAGGGTGAAAAAAAGGCATGCGTCCATCAAGTCCAGCCAATGTTAAATCACCCCTTTTGATCCAGAGGAAGGCAAAAAAAAAAAACTCGCTGAAGCCATTTCTAATTTAGCCCCAAGTGGGTAAAAAAATTCCTTCCTGTCTCCAAATGGCAGTCAGATAGTTATCTGGGTCAACAACCTATCTGCATTGAAGCCATATGTCAGAATTTCCAATATTGTTCTGTGCTAGATAGGTATCCAATGCTTCTTCTGAAATCAGTTAAATGAGGATGATTCCTGTTGGCTACTGTGATGTCACCCCTCCGAGAGGAATGAGGCTGCTGTTACAGGAGGAGGGCAAGGAATGAAGACCTATATACTAAGGGTTGTAAATATGTAATAATGATGCTCTCAAAGGTGGTAGCAGCAATGATCAACTTTTTTGTGTGTTCATGTTGGTTGTTCTTTAGACCCGTTGTTAGAGAGGCCTCCATCTTATTGCCTCACAATGCTTTGGAGACCTCTCTGGCATTCTAGGGTTACAGAGAACATTTTGACAAAATTATTTAACATTGTTAATTTGTTTTTACAGCTTCTAATTTTGAGAAAACAGTATTTATGTAAGAATAACATGACTTAATGCTCTAAATCAAGGATGTTCAACCTGGAGCCTTCTAGAAGTTGAAGGCTACAAATACCTTCATCCCTAGGTAGCAAAAGGCTTTCAGGGGATGATGGAAGTTATAGTCCTGGGGGGTCTCAAGTTACTCACCATGCTGCTATTAACATCATGAAATTATAAAAAAAACAATTTAAACTTTTGAATTTTGGGCGGCTACTCAACTCATTGTGAAGCAATGCTTTAGATACCCCTCTAGCACTAAGTTTTAAGATATACATTTCTTTATAAGGATGTATTATGATTATTTAATACTGTATATGTGCTACATGCAGTAGGCAATGATGCTTATTGACCAATGTCTATATAAACTGTTTAGTCAAGGAACAAGGTTATTTTGATTGCTGTATGTGCAAAAACAGGAATATTCCTAAAAGCTGCAATATCTCAGCCCTTTACAAATCCAGTTTAATTTGCCTTACTTAGTCTTTCTTTGAAGGTGCTGTCAAAGACCAGTTGTGCATTTACCTGTGTCTTTGCTCATTGCCTGTTCTCATTATGGGCTGGCCAGGGCTCTTAATTTGGTGAGCAAATAACAATTCAGAAGCCAGTGTCCTTCTGGGTGAACATAGGTGATAAGCAAAGATGATTTTCAGTTAGGTCATGGCAGGTCCCTTTTTTACTTGGTATTACATGAGACTAGCAGAACAGCACACATTTTCATGCCACCAGCAGGGTAATGTACATTAAAGAATAAGGTGTTCTGCTTAGGAAATCAGTACTGGAGAAGAGATTGATTAGAAAGAAGCCAGGAGCATTCACAGGCTTGGTGGCCTGAAAACTATACCTTATCACTGCAAAACCTGCACCCTCTTATAGAACTGACAAACCATAGCTATGCTATACAACAGGGCTGTCCAAATTCAGTCCTCAAGGACCACCAACAGACCAGGACGTAAGGATTTTCCTGATCAAGCACAGGTGAGTCAGGCAAAATGAATGCGTCACTGATTAACTCACCTGTGCTTAATCAGGGAAATCCCTAAATTCTGACCTGTTGGTGGCCCTTGAGGACTGAACTTGGACAACCCTGCTATACAATATTGCATTTGATAAAGCTGTTATCTTATGGAAATCCACAATAATGTATTGATCTTTGCTCATAAACCTCTTAGTAAATACCGCAAAATATGCAAGTCAAGACATTTCTAAACACCCAGAGAGATATTTCTCACTTAAGCAATACCTATTTGTGATTCAGATTAAAAAAAAAAAAAATTCAGTAAATACCATTTTGGTAAGTGAATTTTTCATTGGTTAAACAATAAAATCACTTGTTACAAAGATGCTGTATCAATTGTTATGTATAGCTGGAGTATAAGGCTTAGTTCATGCTTTTCTATGAGGTGCAAATTCACCAAATTGAACTTCATTACTATGTTTTGTGCTGTTCACACGGGTAATTTTGACTTGCACTTCTCAGTCCAAAAGCATCTTTCTAAGACCTTCCTTTAATGCAGATGTCAAGAGGGCCCATAGTCTACACAGACATTTGAGTTGGTACATTTTTCATGCAGAGATCCAATCAATGGTTAGTTCATACAGGTGTCAGCCAGTAATGTTTATCTGACACCCATGTTGGCCGGTCATAAGCTTCACCTCTGTAACACCCCCCCCCCCCCCCCCCCAGTGATGACATTGCTAGTGAAATGCTGGAACAATGCAGATAAGTACAACTTGGACAGCTTGAGCAACACTGCAATGCAGCTCAGTCAGATAACACATGTAAACCTTCTCTTAGTTACAAAGGTTTCTCTAAGTGAATATAACAGTCTGTATTGTAGTTGAATTGCACAAATTGCTCATTTACTTGGCTTAACATTATAAATATTTGAAACAAAATAGATGAGTGTCAATAAAAAAAATTAAAAAAACTATAATTTGGTGCAATGAAATTTAACTGAGTAGACAATGAACACCTAATAATAACATTCCCACACCCTCACTTATCTTACTATGGTTAAATTATCCTTATGGCCCCCACTGTTGTTCAGTTGATAACCTATTTTATCCTGGATGTCATGTCCATGGAAGCAGACATGACAGATACTGGCAGTTTTTTTCAAACAAAGGCAAGCAGAGTACATGAGATTTCTTAACCTCTTAAGTACGGTGGGGTTAACATTACCATGTGCAGTGAGCAGAATTTGAGGTTCAGTGGTCCTGCTAGCAACCGTCATGTCTGCCTCCATGGACACCACATCCTGGTTGGACTGAAGATGGTACCTCTTGAACAACGGCAAAAGGACAAAATTCAAAGAGGTCATTAGGATTTTCTGTCTATAGTAAGGTAAGTAGGGTTATTATTAGGAGGTGTTAATTGGAAAATGGTTCAAAGACTACATTGGCAGGAAGGCAAAGCTTTGTTGACTTGACATTATAACAACTTAGGCGATTTTGAAAGAGCTTTCAAAATTACTTCTGTTTATTTTAGCTAATTTTATGAGACATTTAGGTTATTTATTTGTTAGTTTTTTTCTATTACACAGTATTTGCTGGCACAGCTATGTGCCTGACCAGTGAAGAAAGTTATTATCTGGCACACAGGTATGCCAGCAAGTGCTATCTAATTTAGATACACTGACCAAAAAAATAAAGCTTACTCTTTTGAGAGCCAGAGGGGTACACAACTCAATGCATTGTGTACCCCTCTGGCGCGCAAAGAGTTAATATGTCATAAACTATGAGTTTAAATGTAACATGGCTGACAAACATAGTTGCATACCTGGGAACTTTTTCTTGTGGACTTCCCGGAGAGGGGAGTCCTGTGGTGCTGATGGGGGAGAAAAATGAAATGATTTGTGACAAAAGGGGCAGGGCTTAATCATGGGTGGGGGCGGAGCTTATAAAATGAACAAAAAGTAGGATCAATAGACTGGGTAAAGCAGAGAAGTAGGGGGGGGGAGTTGGAGGAACAGCCTGGAAAGGAGCACAAGTGGGCAGAGTTTCATTAGAAACTCCCCACATCCAGAGAATCAGCCTCTGCCCTGGATACCCGGTAATTAACAGCACAAATCAGCATTTACAGGGCAAATTCTTAAAGTTCCCAGCTATGCATAGTTGATTTTGAATGCTCTTTCTAACTCATCTACGATGTTATGTTATTTACACATTAAGGGGGTTACTCCAGATATTCTGTTTTGAAAACCAGGCAATTTCTTAAGGTGAGCAAATTCAGATCACAAATGTAATTTGTTTGTGTCCTCTACATTCCAGAAGTGCCACCTACTCTCTAATTGTAATCAGAGGTACTCCAATAAGGAAAAATGGGATGTTGTCAGTTCAGTATGAAATATCAAAATATTGGAATGTACTCAACAGGACCATGGGGCCATATTCGTACAGAAAAGCAGTTAAATCATGTGGCAAACAAATGGCTCTATGGGAGCAAAGAACTTTTCTTTGATATAAATGCAACTTTGAACCTCTTGAATGCTAGAGAGATCTCCAATACATTGTGCAGTGCACTCGAGATCTCTATAATATTAATGGCCCCATTGAAATAATTAGGGATTTCTGTCATTGTTTTTATTCCCTATAGTGTGGTGGGTTTGTCACAGCATCACTTCATTAGAATAGATAGATAGACAGATAGATAGATGAGCAAACCAACTCCCATATAGGGGACAAATAAAAAAATTCCCAGATTCCCATTAATTAAAGAGGGCTTTTAACCCCTTGCAGTTGTACGTATGTCTCTAATTTCCTAGCATGCAAGGGATTAAAAGCCCCATTTCAATCCAAATTTTGCCCCCCATGGTGCAGTTGGTTTGCCCTGGTATTTCTTATCTTTCTTCATAAGACCCACAATACCTGTCTGATGTGAGATTTTATTTTTAAATAGATATAGAACCATGTTTCAATGCAGTGAAATATATGTTGTTGCCAAAATGCTTCTTATTTTTGTCAGTAGAGAATGCAGGGTAATATTAATTCCATTTTCCATGCTCTCAAGATATCCGAGGTCTGAATTGAGTCACACATCAGCAGCACTGACCTCAAAGCTGACGTATTGCTTTTCTCTTGTTTTACTGTAGAAGCTTCTGGCTGACGATAGATTTGTATCCGTGGAAACAGACTCCGATGAACGGCAGCTACTTAACCAAATGCTGAATGCAGTTAAAGTCACTCCGTCCCTCAATGAGGATCTGCAGGTTGAGGTTATGAAGGTTTGTTGTGCACCAGTCCACATATCAGATAGTAATAAAACACCTTTTGACCACAATGGCAATTAACTTGTACTTAGGGCCTTAACCCTTTGAGTGCCAGAGGGGTACGCAGTGCATTGCTTTGCAATGCGTTGCGTACCCCTCTGACACTCAAAGGGTTATGTCCAGTTGTGTCATTCTGGGGAAAACCAACTATACCATAAGGGAGAAATAAATACACCTCAAATTCTCATTAAATGGGGCTTTTAACCCAGTGAATGCTAGAGAGGTCTACAGCTCTTTGCTTCACAATGCTTTGAAGGTATCTCAAGTATTCAGTGAAGCACCATTTAAATCAATGGTAAAACAGTTGGTTTGCCCCATAATTACTCCCTGAATTACGTTTCTTTTAAATGTGAGGCCCTAATTAGAGGCTGATTTAATGCCTGGATTCCATTGCAGTTGATAACATTATCAATGATTTTATCTACAAATTTCCCCATAGAACCTCAATGGGAAGCTGTTTGATCAAACCAGTGGAAACCATGCTTACCACTGGTTTTATAATAGAACCATCTTGTCCCTGGATTCTGGATTAAAAACATGGAGTGGGGATGGGAGTGTCCAAATGAAGTCATCTGTGTCATGATAGGCGTGGTAAGGGTAGGCGGGGTCTGACAGAAAGATGTGTGATAGCAATTGGCTAGGAAGTAGGGCTTCAGTACCCTAAAGCTGTCCATATATAGATACATTAAAGGTTCTATTTTAATTATATAATAATCTACAAGATATCTAGTGATGAATCTCATAATGTCTGTAATAATTCTTTTGACTTTGTGGATACTAGGGATATTATTAGACGTTTCCTCTTAAACCAATGTTGGAAATGCACTAGAGGCAGTTGAAATTTCATCAGATTGTTATGTTAAATATTTGGTTACCAATGACTCCTGTTATAGCTAAACTGACTTTAAATTATATGCAAAATACATTATAATTTTCCAAGAAATCTGTTATTTGTATTTTGTCTCAGGAGTCTGGAAAAGAATCGTTAAATTCGGGAACAAAAATCTTTTCAATCATCTAGATTATTTTAATCATCTAAATTATCCTCTTTTAATAATCCGTCTTTTAATATTGCTGTGTAGCCTTCTAAGGCTCTTCAATAAATGTACTGATAAAACATCTTTAAGTCCATGCGAGACATTTTATTTACCAAAAATTTTGAAGGATTTTCTGCCAGAAGAAGAACCTTATTCATCTCACCTCCACATATTCCCTAATTGACTCATTACAGAGCCCATGCTTTTAAGTCCTTAGCAAGATAAACCTTGACAACATTATCACGTGCATCTAATCTATCAGCTGGCAAGGAGTCATGGGTGCCTGGAGGCCCCCCCTACACTTTCCCGCTTCATGGGCTATGCAGGCAGGCCTGAAGGTCATATTATGGCTTTGCTTCCAACTTAGAAAAATATCTGCGGACATCCATATATAGAGTATTTTCAGAAGACAACAGGTTGACAGTCCTGTGGTTCTCATGTACATGAAATCCTTACGGAGGCTTTCAGCATATCACAAAAATAAAGGAAACACTAGACACTTGATCAAAGAATTTATGACTTGCCAAACAGGAGTCATCTACTATCTTGGGTACTCCTGCAATCTTGGGTGGGGTCGACCAGTAAAAACATGGAAACTCATATTATAGCATGTTGGTAACATATAGGTTAGTCCAGTGTAAGAATAATCTAATGATTAATGTGGTACTTAATTTCTTCATCTGTCACGATTAAACAAGGGTACTCTCACTTGCTGAGAGATGTTTTATTTAGAATATATTGCAGTTCAGACTTGCATTTTTGGGTGGATTTCTTCCATAGCCTGATATTTAATTGGTGACACTATGACAGTAACCCTTCATAGGCTGTTGTAGATAAAGTGCCACTATACAGTTTCAGACTTTGGAAGTTTGGGCTGCAATAACTTGTGAATAAAACATCTCTCAGCAATGTGAGTACCCTTGTTTACTCAGCAGGATAATGTTTACAGCATATTTTCCATGTTATGAGATATTATGCCCATCACTTTAAAAATGCTATCATTATCCATGTTCCCTCACCTACTTTCCAGGGGTGATATCTGACTTCTCTCTTAAAAGGACACTTGCACCTCTTTATACTAACCATGCCCCTATTTTACTATGGCCACTATGAATTTTGCCCTTGTGCCTTGGTTCAAATAATTGCTCCTGTATTTAAGCTGCTACCTCAAAGTGGCCACTTGTTTGTTCCAAATTCCTTCCATTTCTTATGCTGTTCATCTATTTACCAAAGCAACTGTGACTGCTGAGGATATACATCAGGCTGTGCTGTCAAGCAAACACAGCTTGAGGGAGGTGTCTCATATATCTGCACAAAGGTGATTTTTTTAACAATTGCCATGCCATTGCAGCCTTAGTAAATGCAAATACAGACATTTCTCCTCTCTCAACAAGATGTTAAATGCATATTCTATTTTGACTAGTTTTAAAGTTGTATACACGGCCAAACTCTGGCGGCGCTGCAGTCATGTGCATGACTGCCCGAATGCGCCGTGGCTGATACGGAGCGGGGCGCACCAAATTCAGACCGTAGTCCTCTCTGGACACCAGACTCCGGTCTGAATTCGGAGCGCCCCGCTCCATATCAGCCGCGGCACTGGCAATCTGTACTGTGCATGAGTGCAGCGCATGCAGCCGTCTCTACTGCGCATGACGTCTTCTGACAAACATACTTAGCGAATTATAACATAGGATGTCTGTTGTACAGTGATTCATTTTATAGGTTTTACCCTTGGAAGGGTCAATTAAAAAGAAAGCATCATGCAGGGCTTACACCTGATTTTCTCAGACTATAACTCCTGTCATCTTCAGCTGACAAATGGGAGTTGTAATCAAACTTGGAAATATGTAAAGGAGCAAGCGCAAAATAATATGCAGTTCAAGGGCACGTAACCCAGATTTATTTTAGTATACTTCGGCAGTGCACATACAATACAACATTTTGAGGAATTGCTGTCTTCATCAGGAAGGCTTCTTAGGAGCCTTCAACAGGAGGAATTTGGTCCGTTAACAAAGAATAATGTCTTCCCATGGACATGATGGCCAGTACAATTAGAGAGGAACTATCGCTCATATAAAAGTGCCCCCAATTAATTTTTACTACAGCGTTAAGCTTAAAAATCAGTTTATAATTGAAATCTATGTTCTTCGGAGAATTACTGCAATGCATCTTGCCATAGAGGCATCTGTGCTCCTGCACTGTCTGTACCTTAAGGTACAATGCAACTCTCCCTTGCCAATCATAGAGGAGACCAGGACGGGCAGTGCAGGTGCACATATGCCTTTTTGGCAAGATGTCTGCACTGTAGTCTGCTGGTGAGTTTCCAAAGAACTCAGATTTCTAAAAAGTGCCGATTTAAGGATTATAAAAGGAATTAAATGCTTTATGCTATAGTAAAATAAAAATTCATTGGGGGGCTCTTTTATATGAGTGATAGTTCCACTTTAAAGATTGGTTTTGGAGAACCAGTCCACCCAGCATTGATTCATAATGGCCATTATGATTTACTACACAGATTATTGTATGTGTGTGGGGGGGGGGGGGTAGTTATTGATAGATAATAATGTGTCCATACAGAAGACAATGTAATCACTGAAACCGGCTAACCTGGTTGAAAATTATCAGATTGGCCAGTGATCTCACTGTGTATGAGCCAGCTAAATTAGATTGGGCAGACCACATTGGTAAATTTGGTTGGTCAGTCTGGTTTGAAAATGTTGATCAACTGAAGATTAGGGGCTCAATTCTACTGGGCCTGGTAAAACTTGCATTGGTGCCGAAAAGTTCTGGCTAGCACAAACAGCTTTGTATGATTGAAATTCTATTTCCTGGTTTGCATCCCACGCAAAGAGCATTGGTTGAATGGATTCACTTTGTGGCCAAACCACCTTGTGGCTTTACGTTTGCACTAATGTCATGTTGTCTCAGCGTCATCTACAGGCGCAAGGCTTCAAGCATTCAGTAGGCCTCTGTTTTATGTGTTTGCTTCCTGTAGTCTCCTCCTACCTACTTCCTCCCTCTGAGCTGCTCCTCCTACCTACTTCCTGTGGAGGGGTTTAAAAGGCAGACTGAGTCCTGACTCAGTTGCCCTTGTGTTGTTGTGCTTAGCAGTTCTCTCTTACCTTGGGCTCTGTGTATGACCTGGCTAGTCTTCCATCCAACCTGGTGTTGACCTGTAGCTCTGTCTGACTATTCTTTTGCGTATTCCTATTAGTGGACATCTAACCTGGTGCAGACCTGTGGCTCTGGCTGACTACCTGAACTGTGCATGACCTTGCTTGTCTGACTACCCCCTCTGGTGCTGACTTGTGACTATGTCTGAATACTCTTACGTTTGCTCCTTTACCTAGCAGACATCCAACCTAGTGTGAACCTGGGGCTCTGGTAGACCAGCTCTGATACTGATTGCAGACTTGAGTCAGCTATCTACTTCCTCTCTGACTGCAGGCTGAGTCAGAGTCATCTCTTTACTGACGGCAGGCGTTCATCGGTACATCTTCCACTTCGGATCAAGATCCTGTTTTCCTGTTCCTGATCCAGTTCCTGCTCCTGTTCTGTTCCGGTAGAGACTACCAGTGGCTGAGGCCTAGTCTCTAGCATTGTGATCAAGCCTGTCAGCCTATTATTTCTTATAACTGTGCTCGCTAGCTTGTAACCCTCTGCTTGTTAATACTGTATATAGTTGCCTACCTACCACTATCAATAAATTGCATTTAACTATACTGTACTGACTCCTGAACTTTTCTGGGAACCGTGACACATATTTATGTTATGTTTGCACTTTTTGTTTGTTACCTTGCACTAAATAGTGTGAGAAGCTGGAACTTCAAAGGAATCAAGCTAATGCTCAGTGTTGGACATAGTGGCAAACACTGACCATGAGCTAGTTTTCAAAGTCATCCTCCCAAACGCAACACCTAAAAGCATCCACCCTCCCCCAATACACCTAACACTATCAATACAATACCCCTTCCCCTAATCTAAACACTAACATCTGTGCCCAGTCCTCACACCTGTGACAAGTATCATACTTAGTTTGATTTCTGAGGTCCAGCAGTGTCCTCGACACCCTGGTTCTCCTGTATCTTTACACAAAATAAAACAACCATTCAAAAAAACCCTAACACACTGTTGCTGCTGTTTCTAAAACAAAACCACCTCCCTTTTTTCTGCCGGCGTGAACAAAAATAGGGATTTGCTTTTATATGTCAGGGTGTTAAAGGACATTTTTTTTTGGGGGGGGGGGGTGCTTGACTGAACTGATATGTGGTTTTGGCCCTCATATCAATTACGATTTATGTTGCTAGTGTAGGAATGCACATAAGTGTGTTTGTACTGTATTTTCTGTTGCTTGTCAGTGGTTTTTAACACGTGTTAGAGACTCAGAGCCTATGTTTGGTAGGCTCTGAGTTTCCCTTAAAGGGATAGTAATATTTCACAAAAATAGCAGTTACAAAGAATCTTCATAGTATTTGGGCCATTGAGAGTGTTATTTCAATAATGTCAAAGTTTTAAAGTAAAATACAATAAAAGCAGAGTAATTGAATGATAAAGTATCCCCCTCCCTCCCCTTTTACCTAGTGTAAGCCGCCTCCCCACAGATGTGGAATTTCACTCAACTGGACAGATCACAGCAAGTGACAATCTTCTTACTGTGAGCATATGGAAAACCCTGACCACCTTGACATGTTTTTCAGGTTTTTCCTTATGCTCACTGAAGATTGTCCTTCTCTGCTATCTATCTAGGTAGTCATGCTGATCTGAGGTGAGCAGTGTTACAGCAGTAAAAGGGGTGGGAGGGAGTACTTTATCATTCAATTACACTTTCCATGGTCCAAATACTATGAAGATTAATTGTAGCTGCTTTTATTGTGAAACATTACTATCCCTTTAATGTGTTAATAGCCACTGTGTACATTAGAATGGCAAACAGATGTGCTTTTTCCATTGATTTTAATAGGTGTTAATCTTGCACCTGTCTTGCATTATTTACTGGAGGTAAGACACACGCACATGGAGAGATCTAGTTGCCTGTCTTTGGTCTGTCTTTGTGGGGGAGTTATTACAGCGATCTGATTTTTCAGCACTGTGATTGCTGGTTGACTACAATAAAAATCACCCTATCTATGGGCACCTTAAGTGTTTCTTTAATGAATGTGTGGTGCACTAACACAGGAAAACACCATAGTACCAATTAATCTGATTGTCCATTATCAGCGTGAGTGAAGTGTGGCTGAATTCTATGGTGAGATCAGTCTTGTGGTGCTTAGACAAGTATAGTAGCTCACAAATACAGTAACCCAGTTAAATTTATATATGGTTTTCCAGTTATTTATATTACCTGTGATCAAATATATGCTGGTTAAGTAGCACTGTATTTATACAACTTGTTGATTGAATGTAAAAGATTTCATTATTTTTTACTTACAAATGTGTTTTTTCTTGTAATAGCGTAAGCGCATGCTATAATGTACTTCTAGCTGATGAATAAACCATTACAACCTAATGTATACTGCTCACTAAGTATTATAACCCAAAGCAAGTATTTCATTAATAATTTAGTTATTACACAGCAGCTGGGAGAAAAGCTACCATAAAGGGATAGTAATACTTAAAATGTAAAAAAAATAAATGCTGTAGGGTTTATCCCCCTGAGTAAAACAAGGGTACTCCCACTGCTGAAAGTTGTTTTATTCAAAAGCTATTACAGCTGAAATGTACTTTTTTAGGTGCAGTTTCACAGTGGCCTGAAATTGTACAGTGGCGCTGTTGCTTCACCATCTCCAGTGTATTAGAGACCTTACTAGCATTCAAGGGGTTAAAATTCACAATTAAATCAATGGGAATTTTTAGATCTCTCCCATAGTGTCTCAGAGCTCCTCCACATTTCGCTTGAAAATATGAACCTTTAAATGTGTCATTCAATAAACTAAGTGCAGAATTACAGGATTCATGCAGGTCGGATGCCATAATTATGTCCCAGCTACCAGAATTCTGTGTGGGATGCTTCCTGGAAGTCATGTGACCAGAGTGTATTTTAACAGATGTGTTCTATATGAATTAGTTCAGCCTGACAGGATTACAGTTTTAGACGTAGACAGTCAGAACACCTGCAGAGATTAATTAACAAAATAGTCTGCTACGTGATGGAAAATCCTACGCAAATACTGTTTTAACTTTTTGAGTGCCAAAAAGGTGACCAACACACTGCAGAACATGATGCTGTGCAAAGTTTCTACTTTCACCATATCTGAAGGATATATAGATTATTATGTAGTCTATATTCTTGTTTTGTGGATGTAGCTGTGTTTATGACCCACACTGCTAATGTTTCATACAACATGTTCATATCTGGGAACTCTTTGGATGTGCCCCAGAGACTCCAGGTTTTATAGTAAATTATCGGGTCTCCGGATAAAGAGGCTATTCTCCGATGGTGTGAAATTTCTTGAAAGTCTGCCCACTTTTGCACCTTCCCAGTCTGTTCCTCCCACTTCTTATCCTTCCCCTTCCTGTTCTGCCTACTTTCCGCTCACTTTATTAGACTGCCAATTAAGCCCCACCCCCACCTGTTATTAAGACCCACACATTTTTTATGCGAAACGTCATTTATATCCTCCCACCAGCACCACATGAGTCCCCTCTGGGACTAATTTCTCTGGGTTATGACCCAAAGGCTGAACCTGATGGACTTTGCTATGTTACATCTGAAGTTACTTATGGCCATTCCATTTTTATATGAGGGTACTAATTCTGTTGCAGTCTATGGGGAACTCTGTGGCAAAAACATATCGGTTAAAGGGGTAAGTGGGGAGCATGGCAATAAGGGAAAGATGTATATAATTCTGGATGCAGAACTTCACATGGCCAATGCATTACCTCACCCCTTCCCATCTACCTATTGTGTTGTGGATGAATACAGAATAATCCATGTGATTTGCACGTAACTTTTTCTGCAAGTGTACTTCTCTTGCCAGCTCAGACAATGATTTCATAGTTTTACAGTATATTATTAAATATTTCAGACAGATACTTACGTTCACAGGTGGCTAATTAATTCACATTAAACTTTCCTGTTGCATTTGATTAAATGCAGATACAAATGTATTGTAACATATTTCACTGCCTACCTGAGTAGAATATTTTATGTACAATTCTTAATTCTTTCTTAGATTTAAAAAGAAACTGTCATTACCAAACAGCTTAGGTATTTCTGAAAGCACCCTCAAAATGGCAAATGCGCTGTGTTACCCATTTGTTAGTAAATAGTTTTAGACATTTTTAGCTTTGTTTTAACTATGTGAGTCGTGTTTATGATACTATCTGGCGTGTGCCCTACATAAAAACACTCCCCAGATTTCACCGTATTGCCTTCTGTATGATTCCTTCCCATACAGAGAGGCTGCTCTCCACTTGGTTCATTTCAGATCATATCCCCACCATATTCTCCCTGATCTGTAACCGGTGGGAGATCCTTCACAGTTAGTCATTGGGCCTTGGGATACCCCTCACTGCCTTCAGTGGCAGCAAACAACCACCAGAGGTAAACTAGGGGAAAAAAGGGGCCTTGGGATTCTCCAGTCTCCCATGGTTTTATAATGCCAGAGAGGTGTCTGAGGTAAACTACTGGTACAGGGGCCTTGGGATCATCATATCGCCCACATTTCATTCCAGAAGTATGTAAACTAGAGAGAGAGTAAGCTTAGAAATCCAATATTTACCTTTGGTTCTGCCAGAATGGAGCCAGAGGTAAACTAGGGAGGGGGTGCTTGAAATCACCATATCTCACACTGAACATTCCAGAGAGGTGCCAGAGGAGAGAGGGCCATCGGGATAACCATATATCAAATGATCTTGCTAGAGAGATGCTACAGATAAACTAGATAGAAGGGACATTGGATTATTCCATAGAAGGGGCCAGAGGTAAACTAGGTAGAAAGGGAACCTTGGGATCCCCATAATTCACACACTGATCAAGGTAGAGAGGTGATACTGGTAAACTAAGTAGAGAGGGTGCCTTGGGATCCCCATATGTCACACTGATCATGGCAGAGAGGTGCCAGAGGTAAACTAGGAGGGAGGAGGCCTTGGATGTAGCTTATGTTTGTGCATTTGTATTACATTTTTCTTTTAACATTACAGATGTGGGTTGTTCTGGCTGCTTTGGCCCTCAAAGGGTTAAGAGGCCGCTACCTCACTGCTTCACGCGATGCAGTCTTGCGTCGCCTCACTGACGCAATGCAATCATGCGCAGTAGAGACTGCCCAAATGCGCCCAGTCTCTACTGCATATGACTGCATCGTGACAAACATCCTAGCAAATTATTATATAGGATGTTAGTCGATGCAAATTTTAAGAGAATAACTATACAATACATAAAATGTGCCTTACATAGAAAAGAAAATTGGGGTAATTCTGAATAAAACCAACTGCACGATAGGGAGAAAATCAAACTGCACTAATAGCTCTGGATTAGCCCTCGATGGGTGTTAGTAGATAATGATAACTGTGAGATTATTTCTTCACATCAAAACATTTTTATTATAATTACTTTAAAATCTGGGTAGGAGATCCCAAGTTAGTGTGTGGTCCTTTAAGGACCAGATAGGAAACTTTGATGTGCTGTCCTACGTGACTGATCACGTGGGGCGGCACCCCGAACGGAGGACTGAAAGAGATCGCTCGGGTCTTGGAGCGATCAACTTCAGCCCCCGGTATTACTCACCGCGCTCCTACAGGAGAGCAATGAGTAAAAGTACGTGACATACCCGGACTGTCACTGGTCCTTAAGTGCAGGACCAGCGTGACGGTCCGGTACCTCAATGGTCCTTAAGGGGTTAATGCTCTAATATGTTGCACTTACAGAATACTTTCTTGTTACAAAGCAGTGTATCGATTTTCCCCGTTCCAATTAAATGAGTAACCTCCAAAAAAGAAAAACACTAAGGGTAATCTGTATACAATTAATACCCAAGGAGGACCAGTATAGGTATTAATCACCAGATAAAATTCACAACAACCCAAATAGAGATTCAATGGAACGTTTCTGTTCCTCCAGGAGTGAGTGACAGGAGAATGGAGGAATAGAAGCATTCCAATGAATCAGTGTTATCTTCCATTGCCGGTGAATCTGATATTAGTGTCCAATTTACAAAGACTGTGGTCTGACTTGTATTTTCTCTATTTGGCTACTACTGAATTTGATCCGGTGAGTAATAGCTATACGGGACCTCCTTGGCTATTAATTGTATACAGATTACCCTTAGATACTGTTTCCTTTTTTGGAGGTTACTTGTTTAATTGGAATGGGACATACAGACCATCTGAGGACACAGTACCGGCTTCTGTGCAGATGAATACGTTGTTCCGACTGGAAAATCGATACACAAGAAAGTATCCTATAAGTGCAACATATTAGAGCATTAAGCGGTTTAAGATTGATGGTCTCTCTCTAATGTTTGCGCTCTTCTTTTCCATTGTTTTGTTAATGTTCCAAGTCATCCATATCACCTTTAGCAAATTGAGCTGCTCAAACATTCTCATTGGAGCTGTTTAACCCCTTGCAATGACTTGGCGGCCTTTCTCTAGCATTCAAAGGGTTAAAATCTTGATTAGAATCAATCGGAAGACTTTTGGCCTCTATGACGAAATTGGTTTGCGTTAGAAATGCTGCACTTTGCTTTTTACATAAGACTTTAATGGACTTACGTATCAACTTTTCACTGATTTGATTATAAATGCAGTGGTGATTGATTTGAACCTGATTATTAACCCTTTGAGTGCCAGAGGGGAACGACTGTTGCGTACCCCTCTGGCACTCAGAGAATTAAACTCAATAGTGGCATGAATGTAACCTTAGTGATTCGTGAGATAAATCCATAGTAAGCTCCTAGAAAATGCATTAATGACCCTTAGTCATATTTACCAAGAAATATAGACAATATAGAAAACATTTGAAATGGATAGGCAACACATTATTTTATCTATCTATCTATCTATCTATCTATCTATCTATCTATCTATCTATCTATCCACCTTGTAGCAGTTCACTTCACAAGGCAGCACTGATTATCATTTTAACACTGTTGGCTGTTGAAGAAATCTATATTTGAAAACCGTTTTAGGCCTTCAGAAAAATATAGAAATCCCTCAGATATCCAAACACTTTCAGGACTGGTTTGTGCACTACAATAACTGCTAATGCTCTGCATTGCTGTCGTAAGTCCTGTCCTTTCTCTGGCATGGAGTAGTATGGAAGGGAATTATTTTATTTAGAAAATGTTTTACCAGGAAGAATACATTGTGATTTCTCTCGTTTTCAAGTATGTCCTGGATAGTTTTCAGTAAAAGGTAACATATTTACACAAATAGAGAATCATTAGATATACATACAAACATAAATATACATACATACATATTAAAATATAATATACAGTTACGTACAGTTTTTAACTATGAAGACACATTTACTTTTAAAGAGGAACTACCACCTTGAAAACACTTTATCTTCAATAACTCCCCATCTGGCGACTAGCTGCTTAGTAGCGCCAGTCGCCAGAATTATGACCTTATTCAAAGAAATATGCTTTCTTACCAGGCTGACAGCAGCACGGAGCTCGGACATCTTGCCATAGTGACGTCTGTGCTCCTGCGATGTCAGTCCCTTTTGGAGCCATCTGGCTTCTAGCAACGCCTCCTAGACCCGGCTGGGACTGACAGCGCAGGCGCGAGGACGTCTCTATGGCAAGATGCCTGCTCTCCGTGCTGCTGTCAGCCCAGTAAGAATGCATATTTCTTTTGAATAAGGTCATAAATTTGGTGACTAGCACCACTAAGCAGCTAGTCGCCAGATGGGGAGTTATTGAAGATAAAGTGTTTTCAAGGTGGTAGTTCCACTTTAAAGGAATAGTAATACTTCGTTTTAACTTTATTTTATTTTGTAGGCATTAAAAAAATATGAAGAACGATATAAGTCTTACCTCTCAAACCTTTATGGTTTAAGAGATATTCACAAGCAAAGTTTCCCCTCCCGCCCCTTTTACCTAGTGTTAGCCATCTATTCTCAGATGTGAATCTGGTTGTAAGACCAGACAGATAACAGTAGGGGACAATCTTCTTTATATGAAAACAATGAAAGCCCTGGCCCCCTTGACAAGCTTTTCAGGTTTTTTCCTTATCTTAATTGAAGATTGTCCCTCTCTGCAGTCTACCTGGGCACCTCCCTTCTGATCTGGCTGAACAGTGTTACATCAGTAAAAGGGGTGGGAGGGGGATACTTTGTCATTGAATTACTCCTGAACTACAACTCTGACAGAACTGAAATACCACTCTCCAAAGTCCAAATACTATGATGATTAATTAGAGCTGTTTTTATTATGAAACATTACTATCCCTTTAAGGATTTTAGACTGGGGGCAGATCTGATTATTTCAGACAGATTATTCCAGGCTTTTGGAGCTCTGAAGGAGAAAGCAGATCGTCCGTCTTCTTTCCTGTATTGTGGTATACGCAGTGAGTTGTTTGCAGTGGTTATAGTTAGTATGGAGAGCTGGAGTGAGCATACTGTTCATGGCAGCAAGGCCTACAGGGTTTTGAAAGCAACAAAACCTGTTGGGAAACTGGTAGCTTCACAACAGTAGAATCTGCACTGCACAAGGCTATGCTGTAAAGCCTTCACTCATTAGCAGAGATTGCATAATAGTCTTTATTTCTCAGAAAAGAAAAATGGTGGATACTATTATCAGCCACTTAACTTTATAGTGTTTATCAGTTATCCTGGAAGAAGGTGATGCAAATGTATGTAAAACAATTTATTTTGCAACAAACAGCCGTGACAATCCTATTACCTATGAGACAGTAGCAATTATTATATATTTCTAAGACTTCTGGGAGTAGATTCACTAAGCAGTGATAAAGACATGATGAAGTGGGGATGACTTCTCCAGTTTATCACTTCTCCAGTTCCTTATGTTATTCTATGCACTAAGATCTCCAAATCTGAATAAATCTTAGTGCATAGGCTCCATAGAATAACATAGGAATTGGAGACATGAAATCTCTGGAGAAGTCATCTCCACTTTATCACCTCTTTATCACAGCTTAGTGAATCTCCCCCCTGGTGACGCACATAAGCGAGGTTTCTGGCCACACATATTATCATCATGGTTGTTTGAGGTAATAAAATCTTTTTACCTGCATCTTTACCATCTCCTTGAGGGAGATGCATTAAGGGATGATCAAGTGGAGATGACATCTTCAGTGAAATCACTTCTCCAATTCCTATGTTATTATATGGGTTATTCTATGGAGCCAATCTACTTAAATTTCTCAAGAGGAAGAGACCATAGTGCATAGACTCCATAGAATAAAATAGGAACTGGAGAAGTGATATCACTGGAGGAATTTCCACTTTATCACCTGTTGATCACACCTTAGGGCATAAACCACTCTTATATGCTGATTGATACATGTAAGTTTTTTTTTCCTTTGTTTTTTTGGTCATAAATTGTGAGCAGAGAACTTGATTGCGTGGTTTGTTTGACCCCACCTCAGTATTATTACCTGTGCTTTTTTTCTAGTTACATGTTAAAATACACAAAGGTAAGTAAACAGTGGCAGTGGAGCACAGCTACAGGAATATGTACACATTCATTGAAAAGGCAAATGTAACCCCATGGATTCTACTTTTTAACCCCTTAAGGACCGGCCACGCACGCGGACGTCACTTAAGGACCAGGGACCATTTTTTTTTTTTCAGAATCCGATCCAATTCTGGGCTCCCCGCGCGGCTGCACGCCGTTCGGGGAGTCCGGAATCGGTTTCGCTAAAAAAAAAGGTCCTTGGTCCTGAAGTGACATGCACGCGGCCGGTCCTTAAGCGGTTAAGTGAAAACAAGGGTCCTTAAGGGGTTAAGGTTATTGCCCCAAACAAGAACTTTTACTCGCTGGTACTACATGACATATAATGATTTAGCACTCTGTTTTCACTTTAGTGGTTATGTTTCCTATAAGGCAACATACAGCTTTCACTGTAAAATTGCTAGGTATATCTACAAATACAAACATATTCCTCCTTCCACCAATAATTATTCTTCACTAATGATCTCAATTAAGATCCCTTGGTTAGATTACTAGGTCTAAATAACCAAAAAGTGTGGCTTGGTGCTAATCATAAACAGGGCCGGATTTATGATAAGGCAGAGTAGGCATCTGCCTACAGGCGCACCCCACAGAGGGGCGCCTGTCATTTGGATTTTTTTTTTTTTTTTAATTTAGCCAGCCTTGCCTTATGTCTCGTGTCTAGTGTACGGGCCGGGGGGGGTGGGAGGCTGAAGTGCCGCGGAGGAACACATATCGAGTCTAGGCTAGCTGGCTTGCCTACTGCACCTGCGCGCCGCTGGCCCGCTGCCGGATGTGACTGTGATGAGTGACAGAACTAAGGAAGACCTGGAGTCACAGAGGCGCGCATCATTTCTTACTTGCCGGAACTGCCCCGCCTCCTCCCAGACGCTGCAACCTGCAGGGAGCCTGTGACAAACACAGCCACAGAGGAGCTGCTCAGCTGCCTATTGCACAGTGAGAGTACGTCTAGAAGAAGCTGCACGGACCATTAAGTGTAAACATTTGGGTCAGAATGTTACCGAATGAGAGCTTTGGGTTCCACATTTTGTGGAGTGTGAGTTTGGAGTTTAAAGTCATGTGGAGGGTTCAAAGGGATGATGAGTGTGAGGTTCAGGATGAAGTTAAGGGTGAGCTTGGAGTTCAGAGAGATGTAAAATGTGAGCTCCCTGTTCAGAGCAATCAAGGTGATAGCAAAGGGGAGCTTGGAGGTCAGCAACAGTTGGAGCGTGAGCTCTGTGTTTAGGTTAAATTATGGATTTGAGATTAGTTTGAGAGTGTGCTATGGGTTTAGAACTTGACCAGAGAGCTTCCAGTTGAAATGGAGCTCCATTTGAATTGTATCACTCTTTAATACCAATTATAAAATTTGGAAGTGGGCTCTGATGGTGAGCTGGAGCAATAACTGGGAGGCAGGACATGTATCTGAGTGGGGCATAACTGGGGTGGGTTAAAGGGGGCCCATGACCTATATTTTCCTGGGGGCCCTGGGTGCTCTCAGTCCGCTCCTGATGCTGTCTATATATTAACCTGAAACCAGCTACGCACTTGGAATCAAGATCAGGCTTCAACAGTACTTGCGAGGGCAGTGGCCAAACAGGAGCTGAGTAGCCCCTCTCAAGCATGTATAATGAATTAATGCTATATGTTTTAGTAGTAGCCCCTCTCACCTCTCAGACGTGTGTAAATTATTAATGTTTTATGTGTTGCTTGTCATTTATGTTGAAACTGGAACTGAATGAAGCTAAGACTCAGATTTAAAATTATACCAATTGTAAAATAGAGAAACAAAGTACCCTCACTGCCTATACCATTACCAAGCAGCACCCAGCTATGCTTCAATTTTATCTCCCTTATCAGTGGGTGGAATGTGCATAGGAGTGCGTATTCTCAGTGGGTTTCTCCAGTTGTTCTTAATGTCAGAACACTTTTAAAGTCAGAATAAAGTCAATATTTTAAATTTTTACTGTGAAGAATAAATCTAAAAATGGATTTGCAAAGATGGTATGGTTAAATTAGGGGGTGTGGTTAGGGGTGGGGCCAAGGCGGGGCTAAGGGCGCCAGAGGGTACTGTGCCTAGGGGTGCTTCAGATGTAAATCCGGCCCTGATCATAAATGGGGGAGATTCACTAAGGTTCGATGTTATGGCGATGTGCGTCTTGATGATAGAATCCTACTTTGCCATATGCACTAAGAAATAGGTGCGCAGAAGAAGAATTATCACGGAGGGTTGTTGAACTGCTGTCGATGTGTAAGTGATGCCCTCCATTACACTTCACCAGTTTGACAACCCTGAAGTCTGACAGTCTGGCAGCATCCAAGTATCCGCTCAAACTTCAGCAATACAAACAGCATCAGTGTCATAGGGATGCTATACAATACAGATATGGTACTAGATAAATAGGAAAAGGAGAGTGCACCTATAGGTATCATCAAATTTATAGCTCAGCGGTAAATTCCCTGACTATGGAGCCTATTCAACCTCAGGGTTGCAGGTTCGAATCCCGGCAGGGCCAACTCAGCCCTTCATCCTTCCGAGGTCGATAAATGAGTACCATTGATTGGGTAATAATAACACCTATTATTTCAGCTGCCGATTTGGTTAATTCCGAGAGCGTGCGCTGACAATGCTTTGAGTCCCACTGGGAGAAAGGTGCTATATAAATACTAGTTATTATTATTATTAATAGCAATATGGAAGCATAAAACAATAAGAACAGTAAAATAAAGATAATGAACTCACATAAGTCTAAATATGGATAAAGTCTCTCCCATTCTAAGTATGAAGTCTTCCTGAATTCAAGAAATAGTGATCCACAAAATAATGAATCCATAGTTCTATGATGAAGATTACTGTATGTGAATAACCAAGTCATCCATGTATGTGATATTCAAGAGAGTAGCAAATAGCCAATGACAATAATATGTGATAACTAGAAACAAGTCTCCATACATGGTCAGGAGCATGTAATCATGCATGGCAATTGCCATTAGAAACTGGATTATGTGAGTTAATTATCTTTATTTTAGTGTTCTTATCGTTTTATGTGTCTATATTGATATTAAATTGTAGTATACCTTTAGGTGCACCATCCATTTTCCTGTGCTTACTACAATTCTCCATCCATCCAGGAAAAACATGCTGTCTGCATTTCACCACCTAAACTTCACTTTACCACCCTCACTCACTTTTCATATCTTCTTTCCCTTTCCTCCATAATGCCGCATCCTATTTGTGCACCCTCCATATCGCTGCATCCTCTTGGCCATTCCTACCTCCCACTGTATAAAAAGGCCTTCTTTGCATTTCCCTGCCTAAACTTTGCTTTTTGTAGCACTGTCACTTTTGCTTCCACTTCACCTTCACTCATGTTTGCTGTTCCTTCCTCTCTCAGTTTACCTATCTCCCGTTTACCAATCTGCCCTCACTTTTTATCCCCCTCTCTCTTTTTAAAGCATCTTCTCTCAATTTGCCTGCATACAATTTTTGGTGCCTGCTTGAAGAAGTCACATCTGCTCCCATCCTTTTCTGGCGATGTGTGGATGGGTGCAGATGCCATACCTGCTGCTTGAGTAAGACACATCTGCTTACATTGCCAGACACACTGTACAAGGCCAGCAGTGTGTCTGACGATGTGAGTTGAAGTGAATTTGCCAAATATCACTGCTGACGCTTTCTAGCTAGGTGAGCAGATTCCCATGATGCACCTTGGCAAACTCTCACATCTGGCGATGTGAGGAGATATATTTCTGGCAAGGTGAAAATTTCTGCTGTAACCACACATCCACTTTATGGCACCCAGAAATGCTATTGTAATTCATACACACACTTCCTGGCATCTGGAATTGCTTTGTACTACATACATGTCTTCTGGCATCCAGAATTTGTACTGTTATACATCCATGCTATACCAATTACTAATGCACACAAATGTAGCCAAGCCTTGCCATTCTAATACTGATTGATACATGTTCACAGATAAAGACCATTTGGGTGTCAGAGCTTCAATGTGTTGGATACCTCTCTGGCACCCAGAAAGGTTAAAACACATTCTCTGCATCAGCTCCTGAAATGTGACTCATTCTCTAATGTCTATTCTGATAGTCTGATAAGATGTGGCTCCATGGAGAGCTACAAGGAGATCCCAACATCTCCAACCTCAGACAGACTATGTTGGGACTGTGAACTCCAGCAGCAAAGGCTGCTTATCAGAGCTTAGCGCATGTGGAGATGTGCCATATTAGCACATAAACACACCCACATAAATACGACCGGCTCAATAACATGCATTTTCACATGCAAATAAGTCATTGTCGAACAAAAACGTAAACCTGTTGAAGGCATGGTGCATTCATGGCGATGTCAGAGGATTGTGTTGGATTGGTGGCAGATTCATAGGGATATGATGGTGAAGACACCCTTAATGCATGCTGTCGATATGTCATCTACACCATTTGCCACCATATCAGCACCCTGGCCCATTATTGCTTCTTATTTCATCTCCCCCTTGTTAACACAAATGCTGATATTGGTGTATATTATTTGGTGCCCAAAGACTGTGCTGTGGCGGGAATATATTTAAAAAAATAATAATATAATATAGACAGAAAAGGTTACAATATAATAAATATTGTGAAAATGGTAGTAGTGATCATAGTTGCAAAAGTCTTCATTGTTCTTAGATTTGGTACAACATTAAAGAAGTCTAAGTTGAAAAATGTCCTTTCCACTTTTTTCTTCCTTCTTTTGTAAGCTTCCTAGGAGGCTAAAACAATCTTCAAACACTGTTCAACAGATAATTAATAGAAGTCGCTGCTCTTTGATACACCCGTGGAGAGTGTAAACATCAACTAGAAAAGAAAAAGAGAAGAAAGGGTACAGATCATCTAATAGAACATTTGAATAGATGTATAAGTAATGAGCCCCCCTATACTTAAAAGCTCACCAGATAGAAGGTAAATAACAGCATGTAAGGAGTCTAATGATCGTCCATTGGGATCGCCTCCAAAAGGGACAACTCTGCAGCTCCAAGCAACAAGAATCAAAGATTGATTACAAATTATATTTTATGTAAAATAAAATCATGAAGCTTGTGCTCCACAAAGTGTGCCTGGTTTGAGGCAGTAGACCATTCTCATGAAGATTTTCTTTGTGTACAATACTATTTCGGCTCTCGAGACGAGCCATCCGGTCCTGGGACGGGAATCCAAGTTTGTCAGGTAGAGAGCTGACGTGGCTAAAAGGGGTGGGAGGTGGAACTTTACAACGATATTACAATAATACTATACAAGTTATAGCAACAGGACTTAGATCCTTTGCTTTATTTATTTAATAAGTACAATATTAAGCCTTGTATAAACAAAGTATTTCTATCCCTTTAATCCCTTAAAGACCCTTGACGGTCATAGCACGTCATGGGTAGATCTGACTTAATGATCCATGACGTGCTATGACCATCATGGAGTTCCTGGCACCCCCCATGCTGCACGCCGTTCGGGGAGTCCGGAAACAAAAAAAAGGTCTGTGGTCCTTAAGTGCCGGCCGCGTGTGCTCGCGGTCAGTCCTTAAGGGGTTAAAAACTCCTTAGTTGCTTATTTTTTGGGGGTCATTGTCCAGGTGCAAATTGAAGTACCCTCCAATGAGTTTTGAGGCATTAGGTTGGATCTGAGCAGGTAAGGTGTTTCTGTACATGTCAGAATTCATCTTGCTGCCACCGTCAGCAGTCCCATCATCAATAAAGACAAGTGAGTCCGTTCCAGTGACAACCAACCATAACACTACGTCCATCATGTTTCGCAGATGAGGTGGTATGCTTTGGATCATGTGAACTTACTTTCTTTCTCCACACTTTCCTTTTTCCATCACTCTGGTACATGTTAAACTTCATCTAATCTGTCCAGAAGCCTTTATTCCAGAATGCTAAAGGTTTTTATGTGGGTTTATTAAATGTAAACTTTCCTTTCTATTCTTGAGGTTTATCAGTATTTTGCATTTTATGGTAAACCCTCTGTGGTTATGGTGGTATAGTCTCCTGTTAATAGTACACTTACACTTCTGTGACTACATCCTGGAGAGTGTTCTTGATCTGTTCAACAGTTATATAATACACACATGCACCTGTGAGCACACGTGCCCTCCGAACACATTTTAAACATATGGTACTCAGACCAAAATAATTATCCTCCCCGTTTTAGATCCTAAGGCTATTGTCTGTCTGTACTGTGCATGCACTGTATTTCACTAATAAAGAGCACAAATATATATAAGGTAATAGAAAAAAACAATTGATTGTTTGGACTGAAGATGCAGGGGAACATTAGGAGACATTTCTCAAGAGAAAATAAATAACCTTGTACTAAAAATATAATTGCTGTAAGTTCCTTTTTAATTTTGTACTGAGCTGTGTATACATTTAGAGCTATACAAATCTAACTATATGGACAAATGCATTAAATGACTATATTTTTTAATAATGCAATGTCTCATTTATTTGAAGGTTTTGCTCTGCATTACATATACATCCACGTTTGAGCTAAATGGAAGCTCGGTGCTCAAAATTTCAGAGGTAAGTCTGAGCCTTACTATACGTTACTGCAACTTCAACTAACAGTGGACATTTAGGCTTTATGCATAAAAGCAAAATAAGAAAACTTCTGGGTTAACTAAATGATTAGTAGGGGCAAAAAATGTCCTTTGGACCCATGACGGTCTTGGCCTTGCATCAGGTCTCCCCCCCCCCCCCCAAAAAAAAAGGTGCCAGCTGCGAGCGCACGCGGCCGATCCTTAAAGGGATAGTAATACTTAAAATGTAAAAAAAATATGTTGTAGGGTTTATCCCCCTGAGTAAAACAAGAGTACTCCCACTGCTGAGAGATATTTTATTAAAATATTATAACAGCTCAAACTTGATTTTTTTTTTTTAGGTGCAATATCACAGTGGTCTGAAAATTTACAGTGGCGCTGTTGCTACACCATCCTATGGACAGCTCTGGTCCGTAGACTATAAATCTCAATAGTATTGTGTAGCAACAGCACCACTGTAAATTTTCAGGCCACAGTGATATTGCACCTAAAGGATTCAACTTTGAACTGTTATAATGTTTTAATAAAATATCTCTCAGCAGTGTACCCTTGTTTTATTTGGGGACATAAACCCTGCAACATATTTTTTTTTACATTTTAAGTATTACTATCCCTTTAAGGGGGTAATCACTTAAAAATGTAATTTAAATCAATGAGGACTTATATTTCTCCCCTATGGTGTCATTGGTTTGCCCCAGAATTGCTGCTCTATTTCTTAATGCATAACATCTTAAGATGATTAATTTAAAAGAGCTGCTTCTGCAAGGAGTGCTTTGTCAAAGGCAACCTTTTGCATCAACTGTAAATCAATATTTTCATGATGCTCCGAAACAATCCATTGCGTGATATTTACTAATCTTGCTTATACTAGGCCTTATGTTGCTGTTGTGTGGTTTTATGTTTGCTTCAAAAGTTTAATTTTACATATTGCGAAGTCCTTCATAAGTGGCCATACAGTTTACTTCTGAACCAATATTTGTTAGTAACACGTCAAGCACAAATTTTCCAGGTTGAAATAAATGGAAAAATAATCAAATGTTCTGGTATATCCCTTTGAGTGCCAGAGGGGTACGCAATGTATTGCTAAGCAATGCTTTACATACCCCTCTGCCACTCAAGGGGTTAATATGCGGTATCTTGCAGCCATTACTTTGTGTTTCAGAATGATCACTGTGATCGCTATTCTATGCATATTACCTATCCAGAGAGAAACTGTGCTATAATACTTTTCTTTACTGCCTCACTTACAAAAACATATAATTAAATAATGTATTATTAATTTAAATTATCTAAATTTTAACAGAAATTAGACTCTTTACAATAGTTGAATATTTAGAAGAAAAATGCTTGATTCAAGATATGAGAGCCACGTATGAAGGAATCCGATATGTTGGCTGAAAGCAGGTCTGTCTGTTATGCAGAACATTTTAACTTTTTACATTCCAGAGGAATGTAAAAAAAATAATGTGATGCATACCCACTGGCATGCAAAGATTTAATGTTGCACTCCTGTGTACAATTTTTATCCCTTCCTTTTTTCCATTTTGGTGTTACTCTGTGTTTTTGCTCTTTCGTCTGTAGCTGTGTTTGGCATGCAATAAATCCGGATCCCCCCGTATACATGACATGATCAAAGAGTCCATTACGCAAGTCCTAATTTCCCTGTGTCATCGTGTTTACCCTGGTGTGATGCAGCCCCTTGCTTTTCTTGAGGTATCATGCTTGACAACCATTGTTCATTTTGGCTGAAAAAAAACATTTACTAACATTTATGGTAAAATCTCACGTATAATAAACACAGTTTTTCACCTTATGTGAAGTGGGGTGTGTGTGTATTAAACACAAGAAAAGAAAAATAAATAAATAATTTAATAATAATAATTTAAAAAAATATATATCCTCATGTCTGCTTCCCTTCCTCCACCCACCTCAATATGCTGTCACCATTCCCTCCCTCTTCTTACTCCCGCCAGAGGCACCTGGGATGTCTGTGCAGCAGGCGGCTTGCTTACATTTGCAGCCCTCTTCCTGTTTCCTTCTTTGAGGACCTGTGTTAATTCAAGATAATGGTAGTGCTCTTTGAGGACCTGACGGTCCTCTCAGGGCACTACTGTAGGTACAGTACACAGAGGTCTGTGCATTGGATTTACTCCTTTTTTTGGCGGGAAAAGGAAGGGAAAACAAGCGTGCATATTATACATAGTCACTTTTTTGTTTTACCCTTAAATCTTGGGTTAAATTTACACCTGTGTCTTATACCTGAGATTTTACTGTATACTTAATCCATTTACAATTGTTTAATGTTGTAGAACTCAAACCTGCTTTTCTTTTATTTGCAGTAAAACCAGAGAATATGACTTTGTAAACTGGTAGCAAAAACTATTTTATATCGGTTCTCAATGTTTTAATTTCAATCAATAATATCATGATATAGAGATGTTACATGCTTGTTGGAAAACGTTAGAAATCTTTTATTGGAGATGCATAATTTAAATGCTTTTTTTTTAATAACTTTTAGAAATATCATGTTTTTGTAATACATTGAAATTGTTATTTTTCATATTTATAATCTGACTTCTATGTAAAATATGCAGAAAATCAGTTCCATGATACAGAGAACTTGAGGGCAGAATGGTGTAATTTCTGTCAAGTGTCCAAATATCACTCAACCCTTGTTACTGTATGCGAGTAATGTATCAGAGTGCCTAATGAAATCATTTTCCTGCTTGGGAGAAAATTACATATTTGACTATTTTAGAATTCATCAAGTGTTTCAGTCTTTATACAGTATTGTGGGGGAGATGCTATTCTATGGAGCCAATGCAGTAAGATACGTACAGTCTGAGAGATCTTAGTGAATAGGCTTCATAGAATAATATAGGAACTGGAGAAGTGATATCACTGGGGAAATTATCTCCATTTTATCACTCCTTAGTGCATCTCCCCCTATGAGTTAGAATCTCCTGCTGTACAACAGAATCTAGATCAGAATTTCTAACCCTGGTCCTCCAGTACCCATAATAGTGCAGGTTTTAAAGCTTTTCCTACCTGAGAACAAGTGTGTAATTACAGTCTCTGTGATTAGATAGTCTAGCAATAGTATAGGGGTCACTGGCTAAAAATTAGGAAAGAGATATACATTCTAATGTATGTACACACTATTGCTGAGAATGTGTAAGACAGTAAAAAAAAAAAAATATATATATATAGGATGTTTGTCATGATGCAGTCATGAGCGGTTTGGGCAGTCTCTACTGCGCATAATTGCATTGCGTGAGTGAGGTAACTCAAGACTGCATCTCGTGGAGCAGTGAGGTAGCAGCCGCTTAACCCTTTGAGTGCTAGAGGGGTACCCCTCTGGCACTCAAATGGTTAACATTACCCTGACTTTGGCCTGTGTACACAGGCTTTTACACTAGTACATATATAATACATATATATAAACAGACAAAGCAGACTGTCCACTAAGACAGATGTCATATATAGGAATAAATAAATGTACTTAGCCCAGGTATGTCCTTAGACCAATGAGACAGCACACATTTTTCTTGAAGAAAAAAATGTAGTTTAATCCATTTTGAACAATGCAATCACAGCCAAACGTTTTCGGTCAACCTAGTGACCTTCCTCAGGGCTAACAGGGAAACGGGACACCCAATACGTGTTATTTATAAAAGAATGTACTGACTTCACGGATAGCGTCGGTTCACGCCGCAAGAGCTCCAAAATTAGCGTCTCCGTAGTGACCCCCATTCTCCGCGACGTCAGGAGAGATGCCTAATTTGCATATTGCCCACCTCGCTTAAAAACAATGCTGGCTGATCTGGAAAAGCACACCAAACCAGCACTACAATGGTTAATTCCGGATGCTGCAAGATACTCGCGAGGAATAGACATATGTATAAAACACACATTCATTCATCCCGGTCAGATCGCGATGCGGTGGGAAAATATATGGGACACCACCGCATCGCAACCTAACTCAAGGGAGCAAAATGCCTCTTACATGCTTGGCAAGCGAGTAACAACACAAGACACATTTAATAATGAAGAGTGATTATAAAGGAAAATAAAGGGTAAACGGAATTAGTGACACAATTAAAAGGCACACTGACCCATTATCGGCCGCAAAGCAAAAATAAACCATTACCGCATCACAACCAGACCATACACTAAACTACAAATGAAAGTACATAAGATTGGTGTTGTTACGGATCAAGAGTCAATGGATAATGTTGTGGGCTAAAAACAACACATCCACCGCTACTGTATCAACCACAAATGTAAAAGCAACAATGTAATTCTTTAAATACTAGATCTTTAGTTAGAATATACAGGGACATATATCCATAGTCAATATGTCTTGTCTCAAAAGTAGTCCGATTAATGTAATGTTGGATAGTTTTTTCAATATTGGATGGTTTTTTCAATGTTATACATGTTTGTAAGGTGCATTCAGGCCCCATTCCTGTGGACATTCCACAAGGCTTGGCCAATATATTAACACCCAACATGAGAGTTTGTATCATAAATCCATCCATTGATCCATCTTAGATTATTGATAACACTTGATGTTTCAAAGTGTGATTCTTTCAAATACAGGGAATTAATCCACTCAGACAAATTAGATGAGGTACATTCAGGCCCCATTCCTGTGGACTTTCCACAAGGATTGACCAAATTTTTCCTCAATTACTGCAATAAACACAGCAATACCAAGATGATAGTCAATACACATTCTGAATCAAGTTCCTGCTTGATTACAAAAAACAAGATAATTGTAATTCATGATTAAGCCCCTTTGGAGACAATGTTTCATATTCAAAGATAAAACGTGCCTCCTTTTGGAGTAGCAATTTGTGTTTATCTCCTCCTCTCCGTGGTGTATGTACCATCCATATTGGTAAAAAGCGAAAGTCAGATAGTTTGTGCTTAAATAGCTCAAAATGGCATGCAACTGGCTGTTTCAAATTTTCTTTCGCATCTAGAGATCCCTCTAGTGCTCTTTTGATAGCTGATTTGTGATTATTTATGCGATCTTTCAACATAGTTATAGTCTTTCCAATATAATGTAATCCACATGGACACGTGATCATATAGACCACATATCTCGATTCGCAATTCATAAAGTCCTTTATTTGTACCATTTTCCCAGTTTTGGGATGTTTATATTCTTTGCATGTGTGGATATATTCGCAAATAGAACAACCTTTACATTTATATACCCCATTTGGGCGCATTAACCAACTGCCACTCAGAGCATATTTATCACTTGGGTCCGTCTGGACCAACCAATCCCTAATGTTTTTACCTCTTTTGTAGCAAAAAAGTGGTTTGTTGGCGAACAGATGTCCCATTCTCTGATCGCCAGCCAAAACATGCCAATTTTTTAAAAAAGCTTGCCTAATAGCAGGTGAAGAGGTTGTGTACTGGGTCTGTACACAAAATCTTTGTTCTTTGTCATCAACAATTGGCTTTGGAGACAGAAGAGCAGATCTATCTAATGTTAACGCTTTGTTCATAGCTGCTTCAACATCAACTTTAGAATACCCCCTTTCTAGAAATCTATTTTTCATCACACATAAGGATTTGTAACATTCACTAGTGTCAGAGGTGTTTCGGACCACTCTGATCATCTGTGAAAAAGGTAACCCTCTTTTGAGAGATATAGGATGGTGACTATGAGCATGTAGTAAAGTATTTCTGTCCGTTGATATGCGATAAATCTTTGTTTTGAGAGATCCTGCCTCCCTGTATATTTCCATATCAAGGAAGCTGATTCTATTAGAATCATATGTAAGAGTGAATCTGATAGTCGACTCTATACTATTTAAATGATCCACAAATTCTCTTAAAAGGTCCTGTCCGCCAGTCCATAACAGAAAAATATCATCGATGAAACGTTTGAAAAAAGTGATATGACAAGAAAATTTACTATTTGAAAAAATATGTAATTTCTCATAATAGTCCATGAACAGTGAGGCATATGATGGGGCCATGTTGGACCCCATTGCTGTCCCTTGCAACTGCAAATAAAAATTATTTTCAAATGTAAAATAGTTCTTTTTTAAGATGATATCTATAAGTAATAGAACAAATTCAACTGGTGGTCCAGAGTATGTCTCATCACTTGTAATTATTGCCTGTACAGAATTTTTACCTTGTTCATGAGGTATGCTAGTATACAAACTGGAGACATCCAGAGTGACAAGCAAAACATTCTCAGATATATTAGTTGGTAAAAGGCGGATGAAATCTGCCGAATCACGTATGAAAGTATTGAGTTTACTTAAATATGTTTGAAGGAAAAAATCTACATATTGTGATATTGGCTGACACAATGAGCCCCTTGCTGAAATTATTGGGCGTCCAGGAAGATTATCAAGAGATTTGTGGATCTTTGGAATGCAGTACAAAACAGGAATTCTAGGATGACTCTGAACAAGAAATTGTTTAGTTTCCTCGGTGATCCATCTATTGTGGAATCCTAAATTAATAGCTGCATCAATTTCCAGTTTATATCTCAGAGTTGGATCTCTATCCAATTTTTTATAACAAGATGCATCGTTCAGCTGCCTCTGAACTTCGGTCTTATAATCTTTATAGTTCATAACAACAATGCCACCACCTTTATCTGCCTGTCTTATAATGATGTTTTTATCTGAAGCTAGATCTTTTAATGCAGAATATTCTTGTTTATTAAAATTATTATAACTTGTACGTTGTTTGTTAATGATTTGTCTAGTTTCATTACTGATAAGGTTCATAAAAGTGGCAACATGTGGATTTTGGCACATAGGATCGAATGTGCTTTTTTTCTTAAATTTAGAAAAAGACACTTGAGGATCCAAAGTGTCTTTGCAAAAGAAATCTTTGAGTTTAAGCTGGCGGTGCAACTTGTATAAATCAATTTCCCAATTGAATGAGTCTTGTTTGTACGTTGGAATAAAATTAAGTCCTTTACTAAGAACACACATTTCACAATCTGAAAGGATTCTGTCAGATAAATGATACACTACTATTTGTTCCTGTTTCTTAGAGTCATGGGGGCTGTTATGGTGTTTTCTTCCTCCCCTCCTGATTTTTTTGACTCTTTTGAAATATTGGACTGTTTGTTTTTCCTTCGGGATCCAATTTTTCCCAAAAAAGATTCAGACACACACACACACACAAAATAGTGTTGGATTAACTGATGATAATCCACTAAGACAGATGAAATGTCATATATATATATATATATTGGCACAAGCAAATATTAACTGGAATGGATGATCTGGTAATAATCCATAAAACAGATACAGTATCATATATAAATATTGTAACAAGTGAATATAAACTAGAATGGAGAATAATCATTAAGTGCAGTTGTATTAAGTAAAAATGGTCATATAAATGCTTGCATTGACTTATTACTCTCAAACAGTTGAATTATATAATTTCTAGTAGCAGACCAAGCAATATATATCAATAGTAAACCCTCTTATATGGAATAGAATGAAAGTCCCAGATAGTTAGCCTAGTTGTCCATTCAAAATAGTCAATAGGTAAGTGGAATCAATGACTGATGAAACGATGGTAACAGAGTTAGTAGGATGAGTAGCTGGAGCGAAACAAATGCTGGATTTGATGGGATTCGATGGAAAAAGCATCAGACTAGTTCACTGTGCTGCTGTAGGGGGCCCGGAATCCACTAGGACACCGTAAATTGACCAGAAAAAAGAGGGAAAACAGAGCACAAGAGATCTAAGTGTAGTTTGCATACACAAGAATATAGCAATATATATTAAAATATAGTCCTACAGGCAAATAGAAAATATCAAACAAGGTTGATATATAAGTAAAATAAATGTATTGGTACGTAATAAAAAGGCACGGCCATTTTTAACATTCACATAGGTCGTGTCTTTTTATTATGTACCAATACATTTATTTTACTCGGATATCAACCGATATAACTTTATATTTGCCCTGTGTGACTATATTTAATAAATATTGTTATATTCTTATGTATGCATACTACGCTTAGATATCTTGTGCCCTGTTTTTGTCTTTTTACATTTATTAAATAACCTGTACGCAGACAGGAAGGTTCTTAAACCTACACGGTTAGGAGCTCTAGAGGACCATGGTTGAAATTCTCTGCTCTAGATCTATGTGTTTGTTAGAAATGATCTAGAACTGTTTTTTTTTTCTTTACTTGATACTTTTTACATTTTTGACGATTGAGGAGGTGCATTGGAAACACCTCTGAAAGTCTAAGGGTTAATTTTGGGTGTGACGCACGCAAAACATTTTACAAACATACAGTTTTTGTCTTGGAACTATGTACACAGTTCACATTTGTCAGCAGTTTGATTCTTAGAGTATTTTATTTTATGTTTGCACTGAACATCACCCCCTTTCCATTGTATAAGTTTTAAGAATACATATTGATTCCCGGATGAAACAAATTATTTACTTAAGACCACAAGTATCACTGACAGTCAATGTAATTTCCCTTTTGTGACCTGAATGACTGAGCTACTAATTAGTACACCAGTGCTCAGGTGAGGTTATCCTGATACCTGCAGTCTTAGTGGTACCTGCGTGCTAGAGCTGATAAACTCTTCTTTAGGTCCAGGTCAGGCTGGGTGTCTGCATTCAGTGATTCTTTGCTGTTCAATGATTAATCATTATTGTACTTCTGTTCTCATTTCTCGATAAGGTATGCATTGAAACGTATGTTTCAAGTTGTCACCAGAGGAGCATAAACACTGCAGTAAGGGCAACGCTCAGTCAGATGTTGAGTGACCTGACCCTGCAATTACGACAGAAGCAGGAAAGCACGGTGAGACATCAACTTAAGCTTTTAGCAATCTGTGTGCTCTTTGTGCTATCATGCAGCTTAAATATAGGTTTAAAACCATGTCAAAGCTCAACCTGCATTATTAGCCCTCTTGTAGAGCACACTTTTTAGTGAAGCTGCAAATTGTGTCCTTCAATGGTTTTTGCTTCTATTTAAGACGTTTGTTGGTTGAAACACTATAATTCAGGCCTAGCACAACATTATACAGGGTAAATGATAACGATAGTGACACTATACAAAATATATCAACAAGACTCCAGAGATGAGAGTTGATTAATGTAATCTAAGTTAAGTACAAATAATTAAAAACTGCCTATATGTTTGTATTATAGCTAGTTTTTGAGAAAATAACATTTATTTGGTGGAGGCATTTTGTTAATTAGTTTCAATGCTGATCCAATATTTCCATACACTGTACTAGATCAGTGGTTCTCAATCTTGTTTTGGTAAATGCACTACTAACATGCCATCTGGAAGCTTCGAGCCACACCTTTCCTTTTATAGGTCATTTGTCAAGAATGTAATTAAAGGGATAGTAATACTTAAAATGTAAAAAAAAATATGTTGTAGGGTTTATCCCCCTGAGTAAAACAAGAGTACTCCCACTGCTGAAAGGTGTTTCATTCAAAAGTTATTAATTTTCAAAGTTGAATTTTTTAGGTGCAATATCACAGTGGCCTGAAATTGTACAGTGGCGCTGTTGCTACACGATCCTATGGACAGCTCTGGTCAATTGACCATAAATCTCCATAGGATGGTGTAGCAACAGCGCCACTGTACAATTTCAGGCCACTGTGATATTGCACCTAAAAAATTCAACTTTGAAAATTAATAACTTTTGAATGAAACACCTTTCAGCAGTGGGAGTACTCTTGTTTTACTCAGGGGGATAAACCCTACAACATATTTTTTTTACATTTTAAGTATTACTATCCCTTTAAGGATACAAATGCATTAATATAGACTTATGTTTAGGGCTTACAGTCAGAATAACAAACAATCATACTGTGCATAACAATCTGATTACAATACATTTGAAACTTGGCATTTACATTTTTGTCAAAGAAAAGAAGGGGCACCCTCAGTGAATGTCTGTGACACACCAAAATTCCACAGCACCCTGCCATAGCACCCTGGTTGAGAACCAATGATCTAGACAGAGCCTGCACACTGGGGCATTTCTTTAAAGTTTTATTTCTTTAAAGGAGCAGTAAACTTTTTTATGAAAAACCATATATTGTAGGGCATTTCCTGTTGAGTAACATAATGGTGCTCCCACTGCTGACAGATGAATATTTCCAGAGTTATTACAGTTCAAACCCATGTTTATTTACATTATCAGTGCCCTCTACTGGTCAAATTCCAATTAGTTCTCCTGTTACATTCTAATGGAGAGGAAAGTCAGTGACTTACATTTCTCCATAGAATGTGATAGAAACTGCCCTGTCAGAACTACCAGGAAGTATTTGCACAGTAAATTCACTTCTAATTATTTGAACATTTGTAACTTCTGAATAAAACAACTGACAGCAGTGGGAGTGACATTGTTTTACTCAGCAGGAAAAGTTCTATAATATTTTGATTAGAAAAGGTTTATTGCTCCTTTAAGGAGTGACACATTTAGCTGAAAATCCAAATTTCTGTGATGTATGCATTTAGAACAATGGGGGTGGATACATAAAATCTGCTTAACGAAGGAGTGTCTGTAAAATTGTTGCAAAGTGATATAAGGATATATGTATATAGTATATATTCTAATGCCAATAGATTGATTTATTTGAAAGTGGAGTAGAAATGGTCACGGTGCAAGTAAGAATTGTGTGTCAAGGTACTGGTAAATAAGGCCTCGATCCAAATGTTGGGGGCGGCTGTTTTTTTCTGCCGACGGCATTTTTTCCAGCACAATAAGCTATTCAAATGTCTGTGCTGTGAAAAAATACTGGCAAAAATAGAGCTGTTGTGTGTTAAAGTTAAGAGGCGTTTTCATCCATTAAAAATGATGAAAACACCGTAAATAGCAATTCAAGTGTCTGAGTTAGCCAAGAAAAGGCTGGTGGGCCAAGAAAAGGCTGGTGGGCCACTGCCTGACTCAATCTCCCTCTTTCCGCTGTAAAAGGAGCTGCACAAATGATACCACAGAGCTACAATACATATTGAGCTACACTAGTAGCATAACCCATTTCCCTTGTAAGCTCTATGGAATCACTAGTGCACTAGTGTAAACCCATTTTTAATTGTAAGCTACATGGTATCAGTTGCCATACTTCACAACATTAATGCCAATTTTATAACATAAAGGGGCTGGCTGAGACAGTGGGCTGGATTAGTAGTAGAAATGGGCCAGAAGATTGTGGTTGCACCCTAGGCCACAAGATGTCAGCCCTCCCTTGGGAAAGTGTGACACATTAAATTTCCTGCTGCAGCACAAAATAGTGTTGTGACATATCTGGGAACCACTGTCATAAAGAGCAGTAAAGTTTTTTTTTAATGAAGAAAATAAAAACTGTAGAACGTTTTCCTACTGAGTATGCATGTTACAGCTCCATGACCCTTCACTGAAGCTACTAAAATGTTTTAATTCTGATTTCAGAACACTGACATCAATGAAGCTCTCCAGGAATTCAAGAGTCAAGGTATGCTTTTGGAGACTTATCTAGCATTCAAGGTGTTAAAACTAATGTGAATCATTAGAATTTGTATGACTCCTCTGTGGTGCTGTTGGTTTACCCCAGAATTATTCTGCTTCTGGATCTAGGCATCTGCTGCCATTGGTTTGTTCTTTGGCATTCCAGGTTAAAATGTGGACCCAGTAGACTATCTAGACTATGCACAATCCTATAACATAAAGTGATAGAATGCGTCGCACCCTGTGGGCGTAACCGCACATGCGCAGTAGAGACTGTTGTTCCAGCAGTCTACTGTGCCATGTGTGGTCTCACACACAGGGAGCTTCTCTGTGAGCCGTTTGGAGCTCCCCGTTAAGGATCAGCGCGTTCGGCGAGTCACTACTGCGCATGAACGTGCTGATCCGGAGCGGGGAGCTCCGGACGGCTCACCACCTGTCTCTGCTCTGGGGCCGCTGGGTGCACTTTAGCCCGTGTATACAGGCTTTCAAGCTAGTCCTTTATATGTACATAGATACTGGGGGGAAACATTTTATCCAAAGTGTTAACCCCTTCTTTTAAAGATGAGATTTAGTAGAGCTTTTTTAAAGCACAATAAACAATTACAAGTAGACACTACCCTTTAAAAAATGCTTGGCAATGTATTGGAGACGTCTCCAGCATTTGAGGAGTTAAAAGCCCCACTGAAACCAATAAAACATTTCATGTGTCCCCTGTATTCAGTTTGACGACTGTTGGCTTTATATGTTCCAGTGTTAATTTGCATGTTATTCACAGAATGGTATCAGTTAAGATACTTAAAAGGGCTCTTAAACTATTTTTTTAATTATGTTATTGGGTTATTAAGTTATTCAGTTTCAATCTTCAAATTTCTGTTGTGGCCACCAGGTGGTGGTGTTCGTATTATGTACTCTAGAATACCATCTACAGTGACTCAAGTGCTCAGTGCCTCTTGGACTAAAGTTGGTGCAGTAGATAACAGTTTAAAAAATTGAGCTGTAATGAGTTTTGAATTCATACTCTAACAGCAGTGAGAGTACCCTTGTTTTGCTCAGCACAGACACAAATGCTCACATTTTTGTTAAAGAAGTTACTTTTCCTTTAAAAACACATTCATAGATGCCTAAATTAATCAACATCCCAAAAAAAACTAATTACAGATTGTTTGAAGCAGTAGTAGCTGTATATACATAATTGTTTTCATTCAGCTAGAAAATTAGAAAGACGAGTTCTACTGCTTCATTTTTCAGAAGAGAAGAAATTACAAATAACTGCTTGTAAACACATTCCAATGAGAGATTCTTATAATCTCCATAATCCAACTCCTAGGGAGGCTGAGATGAGTACATCGCAAAAGATTAGTACAATTAAAGAGCACAGTCAAGTCATGCATCTTTTCAGGCCATTAAACTGGCAGCCTGTGCTCTCCATGTTCATGCAGCTATTTTTGTACTACAACTACTACCATACTCTGCCCAAGGGCAAAGCAAGAAGGGGTAGGTAGTTACTCAAAAACCCTCCTGGATTATTCTTTCCCATCAGAATAGTAAAATAAAGATATAGCCCCCAATAATTAGAATGTTTGCTGTTGTTGGGCTACAGCTGCAGTCATCCTCAGACAGCCATTGACTGTCTGATGATGATGACAGTTGATCCTTCCTGTGGGACAGCCATTGACTGTCTGATGATGATGACAGTTGTAGCCCAACAACAGCTGGAGAAATGCAGTTTGCATGTTGTTGGTCTGTGCTCAGGGATTTGCAAAGGACTTTGTATGCAGAATTGCACAATCTAAATCTTGGTAGTGTTATTGTATGCCTTTTTACAAACTCCCCTTTGGAAATTCTTTGTGTGTCTATTGGTTAACTGAGGTTGATGTAATTTGTAGTCCAACAGCAGCTGAAAGGCTGTGGATTGCCATCCCTGACTAAAAGCCTTGGGCATATTGTAAACAAAACGGTGCTTTGTTTCAAAAAGACATGGACAACAATGACTTCAGTAATGATTTATTCAGGTTGGGATATTGATCATGTTCTGAATGAATCCATTAATATTTATAGGACTATGAATATAATTTACAGTACAGAGCTTCCCTGCATTAAATTGTTCTTAGAGCCATGGATCTTGGGATCCTTCCTGTGGGACTGAATGCCGCCATTGTTTATTGTGGACTTCATTAAAAGAAGCTGATGTGTGCAGTAGCATAAGGATAAGACTGTAATAAACAAAAACTCTGTGAAAGGACAGATAAGTCTGGCTTTACAACTTCTACTTGAAGATATTTTGCATAGCATCTTAGAAAGTGTTGTAATGATTGTATTGTTTCGTTGCCATTTTTACATCATGCATACTTATATAGTTCATATTAATATTAAAGCAGCGCTCTCACAAAAATAGCTAAAATTTATGAAATGCAATATGGGGCAACTTGGCTTTAGGTTGTCATTTATATTGGTTTGAGCTGAATTTTACGTAAATGGTACTAAAACCAATCACTGGCTATGTTAGCTTGAGTACACTCTCTTCAACATCAATAAAACAGCTAGACTTGCTTTTAAGCATCTCCTATTTTGAGATGGGGAGCCAGACAACTATACTGAAGTTGTTTTGGAATTCTCGTAAAAAGCCCTACCATCCACATATCTATCACAGAATTCTCAAAGAGGCAGATCTTATCACAACTATCCTGTCTCCTTCAGCTTGTGTATTCCTTGGTAAAGGCTGATTTTGTCTTATTAAAGGGATAGTAATGTTTCATAATAAAAGCAGCTCTAATTAATCATCATAGTATTTGGACTTTGGAGAGTGTAATTTCAATTCTGTCGCAGTTGTAGTTCAAGAGTAATTCAATGACAAAGTATCCCCAACCCGCCCCTTTTACTGATGTAACACTGCTCAGCCAGAGCAGAAGGGAGGTGCCCAGGTAGAGTTCAGAGAGGGACAATCTTCAGTTAAGATGAGGGAAAAACCTGAAAAGCTTATCAAGGGGGGCAGGGCTTTCATTGTTCTGATAGGAAGAAGATTGTTCCTTGCTATTATCTGTCTGGTCTATGGACTGCATTCCACATCTGAGAAGAGATTGCTTACACTAGGTAAAAGGGGCGGGAGGGGGAAACTTTGTTTGTGAATATCTCTCAAACCATAAAGGTTTGAGAGATAAGACTGATATCGTTCTTCATGTTTTTTTAATGCCTACAAAAGAAATGAAAGATAAAACGAAGTATTACTATCCCTTTAAGCCCTTGATTGTGCCTTCAGAGCTATGGGGACAGAACTCCCATAGCTCACAACTCACAGATTGTCTCTCAGTTTGCAGTGCACATCACAGAGATCTGCACAGCCAGGTGACATCAGCACTTTTTTTTTAATGATGTCAAGGTCATCTCCTTTTGAAAGTTCCCAGGCATGCTGATTGCTACCCCTGAAGTACAGCAGTGCCCCCACCACCACCTCCCATTTTCAGTATCTCCTTAATTAAACACTAGTGAATCTCATTAACTAACTCAGGCAGATATTTCAGAATGTTTGATTCCCTTCATTTCATGTGAGGAGATCTTGAAATCCTGCACCATTGGAAGCGCCTAAGGAGAGGTTTGAGCAACCCTAGCCTAAAGCATCAGTTTTGGGTTGTGACATCTGTTCTGGCCACTGCACATTGAGTGGTGGGTATGTCCAGGAATTTCCATTGTCCCTGCACCAGACACTTACTCCTGGTTTATGGAAGCCAGTTTGCATGCCTCTGTAGGCATTTTTAACTACTTGGATGATAGAAAGGTCTACAACACATTCCAAAGAAATATGTTGTAGACTCATCTAGCAGGCAATGGGTTAAAAATGTTTTTTGTTTTAAAGGCCATGTATTTTTTGTGCCGGGGAAAATTATAATGACCGGAGGAGGCGTCAGGTGCAGAGTGGGGGAGTTGTTATGGGTGGGGCTAAGGGTTTTTTATCGATGAGCTCCTAAGATGTAAGTCCGGCCCTGGATATATGTTAGTAGTGTTATCTCTCTTTGTATTCTCTCTATTCCTGCAATGCTTTCTAATTGTATGTGATGTCTCTCGCTCATTCCACAGACCCAGGTCCCTCAGTGGAGTCCCTTTCTGATGACGTTGTGTCGGTGTTAACTGTCCTGTGTGACAAGCTGCAGTCTGTCATAAAGTAAGTAAAAAGGCTTGTAATTTTGTATATACCTAGTGATGCTAATGTACTAAGAAGAACTATAGCAATTCTTAAGCAGAACAACTGCACCACAGGGAACAACGAACATGCCATTGCTTTAAATGGGTCTGTTAACCCTTTAAATGCTATAGAGGTCTCCAACACATTACTTTGTAATGCGTTGGAGACCTCTCTAGCATTCAAAGGTTTAAAATCCCCATTAAAAATCAAGGGGAATTAGGGGAATTTGTATTTGTCCCGTGTGGTGCATTTAGAAAGTTCCAGAATTGGACTTCCTGCATAAGGTCCAGTCTCGATGCCCTACTTTTGTTAGTCAGTGCGATGTTTATTTGTATATATTTTTCCCCCACTGTGATTTCATTTCACTGTACATCAAATAAGAATTAATGCCAACAAATCCATATGAATGGCTTCATACCCTCCACTGAGGAGAACGGTCATTAATGTTCACAGTGAAGACCACACTGATAAAGCATGCTGCCTTATTGATTCTGAACATCGTACTGAACACTTTAAAACTACATAACATTTTATGTAAGGCATTCTAGTACTTAAAGTGCTTTGGCTACATCTGCATTATTATATGTGGTGATAAATTAAGATGTATGTGCTGCTTGACCCCTTGAATGTTGGAGATGTGTCAAAAGCATCTAAGGCTGGGTCCTCCAGGTTTTGGACCTCCAGCTGTTAGAGACTACAGTTCCTATGACCCCCAGCCAGCCAATGGCAATTGACTACCCCTGATCTGATGCGTTTCATACTCTTCTGGCACTCAAAGTGTTAACCTCCTAAAGCCCGTGCAGTCCAGGGAAGTGGTGTTCTAGATGACAACAGCACTTTTTTTTATGACCTGTGTTCTGTGATCACAGCGCAGCGTGCTACCTCACTGCGATCATAAACTTCCATAACATTTCAGGATCGTCACTGACCCTGGTATATCACGCGTCCTTAAACATTGACTTTTTCACATTGTAATTTTATGTTCCTTACAGGGTATTCCCACTCGTGATATGCTTTGTTCCAGAGTTATTACAGCTCAACCTAAGGGTTTTTATTGTATAATAAACTATAAGCAAAAATGCCCTCTGGTGTCCAGACAATTGTGATATTGGGTTCCATGGAATAGGCGAGCCACTGACTACACACTGTGGCTCGCCTCTCCATAGAAAGTAATGGGAATAGTTCCACCATTTTGTGACAGTTTAAACTATAACAGTTGAATAAATCCTCTCCAAGAAGTGGTAGTAACTTTGTTAAATTCAACATTAAAAACCATACAATTTTTTTTTATTGTTTATTTTTTTTCCATTGTAAAAAATTAATTAAATAAATACATTTCTTGTTACTAGTCAAAACCATCAGTTGCAGCTGCTGTATCTGGAGTGCATACTGTCAATGCTAAACAGCTCCTCTCCCATTATGAATCAGCACAAAGGCTTTACTGACCTTATATGGTAAGTGGAAATGTAAACACTATTGACCATTGTAATAAACATATTAGAAACTTTCACCAAAAAACTTATTTGGGACAGGTTCACAGGTACTTGACAGCTCTAATCCTTTATGTTCTGTTTTTTACTGTTTCTTTTCTCGTTTATTAAAGGGATAGTAATGTTTCAAAATAAATGCAGCTCCAATTATTCTTTATAGTTTTTGGCCATGGTATTATGATTCTCTAAGATGTGTAGTTCCAAAGTAATTGAATAAGTGTCCCCCTCCCACTCCTTTTACATATTGTAACCTGCCTCCCTCAGATGTGGAATCTGGTCACGTGACTGGACAGCTCGCAGCGAGGTAGGGGTAGTGATACTACTGCGAGTAGAGGGGACAGGAGAACTGCCTCTGGTAAGGGGTAACAGACAGGAGAGGAAGAGGATAGCTAAGAACCCTTAACCCTTTGAGTGCCAGAGGGGTATGCAACGCATTGCTTTGCAATGCGTTGCGTACCCCTCTGGCACTCAAAGGATTAAACAGAAAGGGATGGCTGCACCTCCAAAACTTCATATTCTTCCTTTGATATTAGAGCACTGCCATTTGCCAACTCCTATGTGTTAGCAGAAAAATACACATACCCCCAGGCCCCAAACTAAATAACACAATATAGTGCATGAGTTATACTGTTAACCATCAAGTGTCTGGAATGATTCCACTGTAAAAGCGAATCAAATATTCATTGGGTTAGGTATTCAAACAAGGACATCCAAGTTGGAAGTCCTTGTTTAAATACCCAGCGAGTATTTGATTCGCTTTTACAGTGGAATCATTCCAGACACTTGATGGTTAACAGTATATATCCTGCACTATATTGTGTTATATAATGTGGGGTATACATATTTTTGTGCTAACAGATGGGAGTTGGCAAATGGGTGTGCTCTAATATTGAAGGATATTAATTTCTGGAGGTGCAGCCATCCCTTTCTGTTGATCATAATTTTTTTTTTAATTAATATCTATTTTACATTTAACGCTCATCTAGATTGAAGCATGTATTGCCCTGTCTTTGCTTCAGTGTTAGATGACGTGCGAGACATATCTGGTTCAGAAATGCTTGAGATGGTTGGAGGTTAAAGGTGGGGATATGGGTGGGGCTAAACGTGAAAACTGGTGGCGAGTAACTTTTCAGGCCTGGCTAGTAGCTCAGGACTTGAAATTTTGAGCCCTGCTCTACATGATCCAAAAACTATAAAGAATAATTGGAGCTGCATTTATTTTGAAACATTACTGTCCCTTTAAGCTTCTCTTTTGAATTTATTTCTCCTTTTTCCACAATTTATTTCAGTGTATACAGCCATCACATATACCACTGATGGGTAAAATAAGGTCACCCAGCTGCTGCCAGACTGCAACTTCCATTATTCCCTGCCGGCCAAGGATTTGTAGCCTGGAAGGCCTCACATATACTATGCTCTTGTGACTGGTTACTTTCTAAAATGGATGATTAGGGTTTCATTTCATAACTGTTAACCCCTTGAGGACCAGAGGAGTGAGCAATGTAATGCAAAGCATTACACTCCCCACCCAACTGGTCTACAAGGGGTGAAACAAATAAGCAATATATTCATTGTGCAAGCCAAATTGGTAGCAAATATGTACATAAGAGAATGTTTACTTTTCCATTTTCAAATAAAACTTTGTGAAATGGTGCAGTAAGCAAAAGTACTGTTCAAGCCACGTAGAGGTGGAAAATGTTACTAAACCATCAACAGTTACCATTCCTTGCAGTTTAAAACTCATTGAGGGGTATACACTAAGGTGAGAGAAGTCACTCTAGAGAGAGGGCAAGGAGACAAGAGTGGCATCTCATAGAGTAGTATTGTAATGTACCAATAAATCACACATCCAGTCCCTCTATAAGGGTACTCACATTTAACATTAGTCTATCAAACACTTATATACAAGATAGACAAGACTCGCAAATGGGAGGTATTAATAACCCACTCCTATTTCAGTACACTCCTTCAGGACTAAACAGCTGCTCCCAATAGACCAACATGATTCACACAAAGTGCTCTCCCCGGTGGACCCAAAATAGAAAGAAATAAGGTGCTAGTAGAAGTAATAAAACTTTGAGTGCTATTTTCATATATATCCACAACATCAAATGATGGTACTCATGGAGCAGGCTTTGCCGGTGTCCTCAGTACACTGGTGTAGGTAATTGCATGCAGGGAGTATTTGCTTGTCCTTGCTCAAGTGCAAACTAAGACTTCCTCCAATTGTGGATCAGACTGGTTGCCCCAGAAGTTATAAAATAAACAAAACGAGGGATAATATCTTCGGCGTGCTCTCCATATATCAAAATTAATTTAAAAAATATATTTTAAAATAAAATCATATTGTTAGATGTAAAAAACAAACCTCCAAAATATATATAATATATAAATGAGCAAGATTTTATAATATATTTTGACTGTTTGTTTTTACATCTAAGAATATGTTTTTAGTTAAAAAATTCCTGATTTACTACCCACGTGGGTGTCAGGAACATATCATAGGTTGACATGAACATGATGTGTTGTTATGAGCATTGCGGTGTTTACACTGCTAGCGTGCAAACGATCTGCACTGCGCTCATTAACCACAGTGCAGATCAGCTCTGCTGAACCTCATTGTGTTCAGAGCATAAACACAGGAAAATTGCAGCAAGCCCTTTTCAGCTGTGTCATGCATTGGGGCCAATATGTTCTATTCATGGATAATTACTGCAGCATTAAAAAAAGCACTCATATGTAGCCAAAATATTAGTATCGCACCTACTTAAAAATGTAATACTAATACAATAATTTTCTCTTTGCTCTTGTCTTGTGCCTATGTAAGACTGTTGTTGCTCATGTATAAATTAGCAACGTTGCACATATTAGCGCAAGGCATGTTTACCCATGTATACTAGCATTCATGTGTCTCTAGTAATATGCTCTATTAATGCCATATTATGTTGTGCTCCGTTGATACATAGCTCACATCATACACTTTGTTTAATGACTCCAATATTTCACACTCCTTTGTGTTGCATGCCTTCAGGTATATAGTGCAAATGCTCTATACCAGGGGTGGGCAAACTTTGTCTCTCCAGGAACCAGGGTCTACAACTCCCATCACCCCCACGCAGCCTTTGGCTGTGTATGGAATGTGGAGTTACAGGCATTACATTTTCCACAGGCGTTTCCAGTAAAACAAAAAACTAAATTAATGAGGCTAAAGTTTCCTTATCCAAAGTTACTGCTGCCAGATGATATGTCAGCCAGAAACAAAGCCACAAAATATAAAGGTTGTTCTGTTCTACCCACCTTAATACAACTTTCGGCTGTATTTATGGAGGGAATTTACCTGGGGATTCTCATCCCAGCCACTGCAAGAGTGAATTCCTGGGAAACCACCCTGGGTTCTGAGGCAAAATTCACTAGCTCTACATGTGTACTGGCGAATGGCAGCTAGTTGTTCCTGCCTGATACAGAGTGTCTAGGAAAAGAACCCATGGAGAGCCTCCACAGACCTGATGAGCCTACCTCCACAATGGTTCTCTTTGATGCTTCTATGCCTATATCCTGAAGAGTGTTCTTGATCTGTTCAGCAGCAGAAAACCGTTTTTTTTTCTTCACAATTGCAAGCATTCTTCTTTCATCCACTACAGTGGTCTTCCAAGGCCTACCAAGTCATTTGCTATTGCTGAGCTCACCTGTGTGTTCTTGCTTTGTAACAATGTACCACGCAGTTGATTTTGACACACATTTTGGCTATGTCTCTGATGGATTTGTTCTAATTTTTCAGCCTAATGATGGCCTATTTTACTGACATTGATACAGAATCCAAATGCAAACACCACACCTAGAAGCACCTCTAAACGCTTTGTTCTCTTCTGCATTAACTAATGATGCAACAACACACATCTGGACAAGAAACAGCTGAGCAACCAATTGTCCAATTACTTTTTGTCCTCTAAAGTGGAGGGATTACGTTTAAAAAGGGCTACAATTCCCACATGGGACTCTGTTTATGGATGTAAATACACTCAGATTTAAGGGCACAGTTTTACCTTTATCATCATCAGTTATTGTTTTATTTCGTATCCAGTGTGCTGGAGTACAGTTCCAAAACAACAAAACTTACGTCACTGTCCAAATACTTAAGGACTGCACTATAACTGCTTCCTATTTTGAGAGTTTGGCTTTATTTGTTAATTTCCTTTCTGCACATAGATCATACATATTTTGTTTTAAGCATTCTGTATGAAAGGATAGTTATGTTTTTTTTAATTATTTTTTTTATTTATTTTATTTTATTTTTTCGGTAGTGGGGTTACAACTATTTTATGTTGTTGATTTCTGCTTTGGTCTGTAGTATGCAAATTTGTAGACAGAATAAGGAAAAGAAAGGGGAGGATACAGAAGGTTATCATTGACAAATGAGGATGAAGGACATTTTCACAGCTTTGTAAGGAGTTTCATGCTGTACATTTTTTCCTGATGCTTGTATTCACGAGTATTGACAGTTCAGGCAATGTTAAACCTGCTAAGAATGGCACGGTATCCACATTTTTTCAGATCTGCCCTGTTTATTCATTATGGTATAGGTTAGCTTTTAACATAAATGTAATCAGTTTTATTGAGAACATGAATAAAGTTTAGTGATGTTGAAGAAGATTTGGGAAATGTTTAGTTGAATCGCCTAGACCTGGGGATACCACATATGAGATATTGTGCCTGGTGAATCACATCACTGAAAACAGGGTGATAAATGTAGAGCTAAATTTAGATATCCAGGTATGGACCAAATACCGCCATTTCAAGGTTTTATAAGAAGAATCAGTTGCAGTGTATTAAATGATAAATAATACCTCCTAATAAGAACCCTTCAGTCACTTTCCTAAGGTCAGAAAATCCTAATGGCTCATCTGAACATTGCCGTTGTGCTTTAATAAAAGAGATAACATTTCAGTCCGTCCTGGATGTCCTTAAGGACCATTGATGTGCCAGGACCATCACGGCGGTCCGGCACTTAAGGACGAGTGACAGTCCTGTCACGTCAAGGAGTTCATGGCTCCTAGCTTGGCTGCCCGCCACACTGGAAGTCCTGAACCGGAAGTTTAAAAAAAAGAAAAAAAAAAAGTGGTCCTCAAGTGCCGGCTGCCCGTGCGCATGCCGGTCCTTAAGGGGTTAAGGTGGCCTACATGATACTTTTTGGAGGTTGTTTGTTTGTTTTTTTTTCTTTCACTGGGTGATATTTGTGTCCTGTGGTCCTGCTGGCAACTGTCATGTCTGCTTCCATGGACATGACATTCAGGACTAATACAAGATTTTCTACCTTAAATGGATAGTAATGTTTCACAAAAACAGCAGCTCCAATTAATCTTCATAGTATTTTGGCCATGGGGAGTGTTTTTTAAATACTGTCAGATTTGTAACTGAATTATAAAATATGCCCTCCTGCACCTTTTACCTAGTGTAAGCCACCTTCCTTCAGATGTGGAATCTGGTTTTAAGACCAGACAGCTCACAGCAAGGGGCAATCTTTTACTGTGACCATAAGGAAAAACCTGCCCTCCTTGACAGGGTTTTCAGGTTTTACCTTATGCTCACTGAAGATTCTCCCTCTCTGAGATCCATCCGGACACTCCCTGCTGCTCTAAGCTGAGCAGTGTTGAAACTGATTTTATTGTGAAACATTACTATCCCTTTAAACAAAGGCACAAGGGCAAAATTCGTAGGGCAAGTAGGATGTGTTAAACACTATAAGTTAAGTGGGAGTTATTTTCAGGAGGTGTTTCTTCTTTAATAAACATTTAATTGTAGCAGGCCAGATATTCTGCCAGTCCTCTATGCCTAATTCTTTATTAAAATCCTTCTCCCTTTCTAGAATGTAAAGGGAATTTTGGCTGTATCTTGAGGAGATGATAATTATGTGTATTACTCCGAAAGAATATCCTTAGAAGGGGTCCTGGATAGGTATCCAATTCAGAACAGTATAGACACTGGCTTTCAGCCATTTTTGTTCAAGATACCACTAACACGTAGTCTCTGATTTCTGAGGCACACTTAACATTTTATTGGTCACGTATCAAGGAGTAAGACAGGGTATAAATAATAAATATATCGGTTTTCTTTAGATCTCCCAATCAGAATAACAAAATAAAACATATTGTGCATAAGTCTTTCAATAAATATATATTTAAAACTCAACATTCACATTTTTTTCAAAGGCTGTATAGAACTGAATGGGCAACCTAACTGAATGTCCATGGAACAGCAAAGTGCCTGGTTGAGAACCACTGGTTTAGAGACTGTTTCATTGAGGTAGTACTTTCTGGAAACTTGTTCTAAGGTGATGATATCTAAAACCCCTTAAAGTTTTAAATCATAAAATGAAGCAAAGTATTTTCTGCATCAATGTAGAAAGACACTTGTATGAAACTATGACACTTTTTCAGCTGTTATTGCAGCTGTAGTGCTATATATTATACCCTTTCTCTAATTCTTGTGACCTTCATAGCACAGAATCAAGAGTAATCACAAAAGAAGTGAATATCGTTAGTGAGAGTCTGATTCCATGTACACTCACTTTCTCCCATTATACTCAGTGCACCTGAGCATCAGGATAATGTGTCGATAATCAGGAAGCCATCATATTGATTAGTAGAACACTATGGTGTTATTGTGGAGGCCATTGTTTACATCAATGTCACCCAACCTGTGTGCAAAATTAGGAACAAAGAATATTCTGCATCACATGCAAAAACAAGAGAGTAGCAATTTTAGAGCAAAGCATCTGCGCTATCGGAGTAATTAAAAAATCCTAACATTTCTACAGGGTGCGGTGGCACTTTGGGGTGCCGCTGGCACTCATTAGGGTGCAACATTTGTCTTATGAAAACATTGGGAGAAAGCAAAATTTGAGTTTCAAATATATTTAAGGAAACTAATATGCACTTTATAATATTTATTCTTAAGAATGACATATATGTTTCAACTTCAGTATGTCCTTGACAACAGACCTATAGAATGTTAAACCATTAAGGACTATGGGTGTGTGCATGCTTTGTGAATCATTGTATTACCACCTCTCTTGTCCTTAAGGGGTTTAAGGGCGCCTTGTAAATAACAGATTGTTTGTGGGGGGTACTCTGAGCAAAATAGAGATTCAGTTCCACTGCTTTCTATGCTATATAGGTCTCCAACGTATTGCAAAACATTCAAGGGCTGGGATTATCAGATTAATTTTCCTAGGTAGTTGTCATTCATACAGCAGTCTGTCTATCTAGCTATTTGACTAGCTGTCTAGCTATCTACAGCTGCAGTTTTCTGTATAAATATTCTGTTATGTCTGCCTCTGGTTCACACTGTCTCACAACAATAGGCCTTAATAGTCCTAAATGACTCTCAAGGGCCACTTCTGTTTATCAGATTGTAAACTAAGAATTAACAGTGGACTATAAGACAAATCAAATGCAAATTAAGAAAAGTATACAGCTGTAACTAACTGTTTTTGGAAGAACACTTAATCCTTTGATTTAAAATAAGGGACACTTTTTCCTAGACTAAGCTACCTCTTCTGCAATGTTAAATTATGATTTCCCTGATTCTGTATTTCACTTTATTGAATTGAATAACAATTAACATTAAAGAATATGAGCAGATTAGAATAAACATGCAAGTCATATTTTGTAAAGATAACAAAACCTTGGAATAATTATTACATTTTTGTATCTCCTTTAACCTCTGCAGGAAGCAGCTCTGTCCAGCTCTTGTGGTGATCCTTGGAAACCCAGTCCATGACAAGACCATCACCTCAGCTCACAGTAACACCAGCTTTGATTTGGACTGTCACGCTACTAGTGTGGCAGATCAAGGACGAGGATCAGCATGTTCCTCTGCAGCTCCTGCTCTCAGTGGCCCGGTGGCCCGAACAATCTATTACACTGCGGCTGAGTTAGTGCGATTGATGGGCTCCGTTGAATCAATGAGACCAGTATTGCAGTCCCTATACCACCGTATACTACTTTATGCACCACCACAGAATCGGGTAGAAGCCATCAAAATCATGAAAGAGGTTTGTGATGTATAGGCCAAGTGGCTTTTATATTTGTGCTTTGTATACATGTGTTGTTTGTCTAACTCTAAAGCAGTGGTTTCCATGAGTGTTTTGTGGACATCACCCTTACTATATTTCAGAATGGGGAAAAATAAGACCTGGGGACTGTTATTTGTTTGTGTTTTTAATCGATGCCATGAGTCTGACAGGCTTTACACATACAGCAGAGCTGCCATATCACTTCTGGCTTTTGTTCCCTTTAACATGAACCATAACCTAAATCTTGTCTTTTGTTGTAAACTGTATCATTTTAACAGTGCAGAGAGACATATTTGCTGCATTGTCTGCAGGTAAACAGCTGGTAATGTATAATCAGCAGCACAAGCAACAGCCTCAAATCCCCATCCGGAAAGGGGGTTACTAATGTGGCAGAGGTCTTGGTGGTGTGTGTGTATGTTCATATGGCCCTCTAGACGCATTCTGAATAGAGATGGAGACCTCAGGTCAAAATATTTGCTCACCCTTACATACAGTAGGAAAGAGGAGTGATTCTGGGGAAAACAAAGTCCTGCATGGGGACAAATTCCAATTTCAAAATCCCCTGTTGATCTAAATCAAGGGTCTCAAACCTTTTCTGTAATGGGAGCTACTTTTAACCAATGAAACACTTACAAAGATACTTGAAGACCTATATTGCACCGAAAGCAAATAACTTTCTTACAGTTCAGGATGATATCATTCTGCTGTAAGTCATATCAATTTTAGCCAAAAAAAAAATCCATATTGACTGCAGAAGGTAAAGTGAGCTACAGATATTCTGACTGATAGTGCCTCCCATTCTTAACAACACTGCTCCATATTTTTATGCATGTTTAACGTTATTAAAGTGGTTTATTAAAACAAGTAATGAAGTCTGACGTGTAAAGAAGGAGGAGTTAACACAGGTATATAGTTAAATCTAATACCTGTGTAGCATGTAATCAATCCCTGATGAAGAAATTGGTAGATTTTGAAACATGTTGGAGGAGGACACAGTAAGACTTTGACACTGCTGGACATGTATTGTGCGTTTAAATATCGTGTGTGACACTGCTGGACATGTATTGTGCGTTTAAATATCGTGAGAAGACATCAAGATTACTGAAAATCGACTGATGTATATATGAGCTGATCGAATCAGAGTGGCGTGGAATTTGAACAAAGAAAGACACCAGAGTATAACTGCGGACTGTTGGAGCAGAATAGATCTAAGATGGGCAGTGTATGAAGTCTGGTTAAATATATATCTAACGGAACTACAGAAAGGACTGTGAGATTGTTCCAGATTGTACACTTTGTATTAACTTGTGTACTAGACTGAGACTGCTAATAACAATATAGCAATACTCCGGTCCAATCAGAAAATGTTCTGGGACCCTCAATAATTGAAGGTTCCGTATTGTATGATTCACAAACATTATATACCAGTGAAGAGACACATGCCGATAGATCCTCTTATGTAAAATAAAAATAAAACATCAAATGCAAATACAAGCAATATAGAACATAGAATGGATATATAAATGATACATTCATGTAAAAAACAAAATATAAAATCTATTGTGAGAATCTGGTGTGAAAAACGTACCGGATGTCTACAGGTTACTAATAAGTTACTCTTGATAATAACCCGGAGCTAAAATCAAACCGGAGGTCTTCAGTGTCATTAACAAATTATTTTTTTCTATGTTGGAGACAGTGTTCGACAGATATATTTTTTTACTTTTTATTATATTTTTTCGATCAATCGATAATTTTTAGTGTGAATCTTAGATGATTTAAAGGTAAGGAGAGAGTAGTATATGCAGTTTTTTTCACTGTGTCACGGTGCAATAGCTCTTGGGACATCGTGAGTCCCAGTGTTATCCCTTTTCATGGGGAGGTCTCTGTAGCAATACAGATTATCCTGTGATTTATTCATTGGATGCTGGTTGCTGCGAGTTACCCCGAGTATTTGGGATTGTTTTACTCGGAAGACTGAGAGTCCGGAGAACATTATAGCAGTGAACCACTGACAAAACTGGATTTACGGGTGTAGCAACATTGTGATATATATTGGCATTGGATTTTAAATATATCGATATAGATGTGTTTTGTTGATATTTGTATATTACTTAGTGTGGTAAAGTATTGTTCCTTTATAACATGGTATGTTAAGGAACAATATAAGTGATATATTTGTAATGGATGATATATCTAGAATATTGATTGGGACTTAATGGTGGTCTTATGCCTGGAGTGGTAAGCAGAGGAGCACCAACGCATTAGTTCCCATCATTTAGTTTAAATATAACTAATCTTTTGGCCAATAGTGTTTTTATATTTTTGTGGCCATACGGTAGGTCCAGGATTTTTTAATAAATTGTATTTGTATTAAGAATGGGAGCTACTCTATATATTTAATCCCTAAATGTCAACACAATTATCTGTCTGAAGCGCCGATTAACAGAACATATTGGTATATTAAAGGGCAGTGTAAGACATAGCTTCTAAATCTTAGGCAGCTGGATATGTTTTTGTCCTGACCTTACATACTAGTGCTGTTCTTGACTGTATAGGAAAGAGGAATGATTCTGGGGCAAACAAAGTCCTGCATGGGGACAAATTACAATTTCCAAATTCCCTGTTGATCTAAATCAAGGGTCTCCAAACTTTTCTGTAATGGGAGTTACTTTTAATCAATGAAATGCGTACAGAGATACTCTAAGACCTATATTGCACCGAAAGCAAGTGACTTTCTTACAGTTCAGGGTAATCTCATTCTGCTATAAGGCATATCATTTTTAGCAGAAAAAAAATCCATATTCACTATAGAAGGTAAAGTGAGCCACAGATATTCTGATTGATAGTGCCTCCCATTCTTAACAACAATGCTCCTTATTTCTCTGCGTGTTTAACATTATTAAAGTGGTTTATTAAAATATATGTAATGAATATAACAGAAAATTGGCAACTTTTGTTACAATGGTTGAGTGGATATGGAGTAACACTGTGCCTCTTGCCCACTTTGACCCCACATATTTTACACAACATTTACTATAGATGTCTCTTTACAAAGATGTGGAATAATCTATAAGCAGCTATTATGTCAGTGGGGCAGGAAAACCATGAAAATGTTGTGAGGCACTCTATCTGCAATGCTGTCAGCTCTCTAGTTGACCACTTCTGGGTACCGCAAATGAAAGCTCTGCCCAAATTGGCTGCAACTAATTGGGGAACAGATTTATAACATTGTATCTGTCTCTGGCTGGTCAGATAGCTTATTACCTGATTGTAGTGAAGGGAGCTATTCAGTGGTAGTTGAAGAGCTACCAGTAAGTCACAAGCTATTTGCTTATGATCCCTGATCTAAATGATGTGTTTAACCTCTTGAACATTGCCTCTCAGTGCATTGGAAATAGTTCTAGCATTCAGGGGGTTAAAAGTCCCATTTAAATTGGTTAAAAAAAATTCCCTTAAGATGCAGTTGCTTTGCTCCAGAATTGATCCTCTCTTTCTTTTTTTGTATATGGCCCTTGGGGCCTTATTCATCAGTCTAGATGCAATTCTTGAGCAAATCAACTGCACCATAGGGGATGAATAACATCCAGACTTATTAAATAGGTCTTTAACCCTTTGGGTGCCCCTATGGTGTAGTTGGTTTGGTCCACAATTCCACCTCTATAGCCTGACGTTATGACCAAGACCTTAGGAGGGATGTAAATAGCAGGTGTAATAAAGAAATATCTATCTAACTGTCAAAAAGTGACGTGAGAATATACATAAATGATGATCAATGTTCTTGCTATATACTAGTGGCACTCAGTTGACTTTTTGACAAGTAGAACAGAAACGGCCTTGTCCAAGTAAGAATTGTTGCAACATATGTATAAAGAAAGACATTTGCTAATTGTGACAAAAATAAAGGATGTCTTAGCTGTTTTAACTCCATGTATGACCTGCTATTAATGTAAGTATCTATGACATAAAATGATAGATGTGTATGTGAAAAATAAATTATTTGCAGGTTTTCTAAAGTATCAGCATATTTATAAACACGGCTTTACTTCTATATAAATTCGTCTCATAGCTATTGCCATTTGCAGCTTTTACAGACCATTCTAAAACATTGCACTAAGAATAAGGGGAACTAGTCTGGGAAATCCAGAAAACCATCATTGTTAGTTGTACTTCAGGAAAGTACTTGAGAAACTGTTTTTAAATATAGGATTTAGCATTTTTATAAATATTGGCAAAGATATTTCCAAACCGACATGTGCTAGATTAGTGATTCTCATACGGTTTCCCATGGAACTCCAGAAGTACAATGGATTCTACAGAACAAATTTTTGTGATGGTGGACAATGAGCACGATGTGTGACAGACATTGATGCTGATGTAGGAAAAGTGGAACAATTCTGGATCAAACCACACAGGGCCGGACTGGCCTACCGGGATACCGAGAAAATTCCTGATATGCCGCCTGCAATGGGCTTCCCTGGGGTTGCTTAAAATCCAGAACAGCAAATCTCGCCTTGCAACCGCGAGATTTGAAGGACCGCCGGCCTAGTCTCATGTCAGCGGAGGCAGGCCTGGTCTAGACCTGTGATGTCAGACGCAGCGTGAAAAAGAACACTGTGTATGTGCACTGCTTAGGACTCCTGCACCTTAATCACTGCAGAGAGAGCTGAGTCTGAGTGGGAGCAGAGTCAGCAGACTCAGAGTCAAGCAATGCTATGGGGCTGGTAAGCAATTTTTTCCAGGGATGGTTTTTATTCCCAGTCTGGCCCTGCCACAGCATGATAGAGGACAAGTAAAAATGGCTTTGGTGTAAATGGGGCCTTTAACTCATTGAATGCCTGTGGTGCAGTTGAGTTGCTCCACATCTGAGTTCATCAGTCTTGGTGTATGTGTGGTTCTGTGACTACCAGTAGACATGTGGAAGATTACAGCAAGTTGTAGTACAATTCATTTAACCCTTTGAGTGCCAGAGGGGCACGGAATGCATTGCTTTGAGTGCCAGAGGGGTATCAAACACATTGCTTTGCAATGTACTGGATACCCCTCTGGCATTCAAAGGGTTATTATTGAAACCAACTTAACCCCATGGATAACAAGGACATACATCGAGCTTCTGTTGCTGTAACACTGTATTTCCTTGTCTTAAAGGGATAGTAATACTTCATTTTAACTTTATTTTATTTTGTAGGCATTAAAAAAACATGAAGAATGATATGTCTTATCTCTGAAACCTTTATGGTTTAAGAGATATTCACAAACAAAGTATCCCCCCCTGTTCAACCAGATCAGAAGGGATATACCCAGATAGACTGCAGAGAGGGACAATCTTCAATTAAGATAAGGGAAAAAGCTGAAAAACTTGTCAAGGGGGGAAGGGCTTTCATTGTTTTCATACAAAGAATATTGTCCCCTTCTGTTATCTGTCCTGTCATACAACCAGACTCACATCTGAGAAGAGATGGCTTACACTAGGAAAAAGGGGCGGGAGGGGAACTTTGCTTGTGAATATCTCATAAACCATAAAAGTTTGAGAGATAAGACTTATATCATTCTTCATGTTTTTTTAATGCATACAAAATAAAATAAAGTTAAAACAAAGTATTACTATCCCTTTAACAAAAACTTTTAGGATGTTCTTTAAAATGTATTCATATATAGCAAGATTTCATGGTGGTCATATTTGCCACATATTAGTTGATTTAATAACATTCCACATAATTTTAAATCAGAGGAGTACACACACGATAAGGTAGGTAGGGAAGTTGCTAGATTCTTAAAAGACTGGGGCTTGGGCCCACCTAATGCATTATTAGTGCATCATGCAGCCCAATTACATAATTACTAGGATGATTAGCACCATTACAGGCCCCAAATTGACCTGAAGACCTGCAGCCTTCTTCTTGAGACATGGGACTTTAGCGGGACTTTAGCAGTAGTAAAAGCAAGTTGCTTTTCAGCATTTCTGGTCTATGAACACTCCAAAGCCATTTTATTCCCATTCAGGTGAACTCACTGCCATTGTGCTTCATCTGATCAAATGATCAAATATTCACATTTTTTTTCCATTCTTCAGGTTACTAAGGCAACTGTGAAGCTATTAGGGTTGATTCTTTTTAAAACATATTTTAGCAGACGGTGAATGAGAAAAAAAGGCATTAAAGGGATAGTAATACTTCGTTTTAACTTTATTTTATTTTGTAGGCATTAAAAAAACATGAAGAATGATATAATTCTTAGCTCTCAAACCTTTATGGTTTAAGAGATATTCACAAACAAAGTATCCCCCCCTGTTCAACCAGATCAGAAGGGAGGTGCCCAGGTAGACTGCAGAGAGGGACAATCTTCAATTAAGATAAGGGAAAAAGCTGAAAAACTTGTCAAGGGGGGGAAGGGCTTTCATTGTTTTCATACAAAGAAAATTGTCCCCTTCTGTTATCTGTCTGGTCATACAACCAGATTCACATCTGAGAAGAGATGGCTTACACTAGGTAAAAGGGGCGGGGAGGCGAAACTTTGCTTGGGAATATCTCATAAACCATAAAGGTTTGAGAGATAAGACTTATATCATTCTTCATGTTTTTTTAATGCCTACAAAATAAAATAAAGTTAAAACGAAGTATTACTATCCCTTTAAGATCCCCCAACCTTATACAGCTCTTTCAATTGCATGAGCAGAGTAATCTGCACATTAACCCACTCTCCACACTCCAATGTGTTCTGCAGATCACTGCTACCGTACTTATAAGGTGTTTTGCAGCAGATAGGCTAATTAATTGCATGATATATATTAACACACTCATTTAACTTCCAACATTGTTTAGAGAATAAGTAATAGCTTGTATACTTCTTACATCGTAATGTGTTGGAAGCCTCTCTAGCATCCAAGTGGTTAAATATTACCGACTAGTGTAAAAGCCCGTGTACACGGGCCAAGCTCCGGGTGATGTGAAAGGGATAGTAATACTTGAAAATAATTGTATTTTATATTGTAGCCTTTAAAAAAACATGAAAAATGATATAAGTCTTATCTCCCAAACCTTTATGGTTTAGGAGATATTCACATGTAAAATATTGTAAAATGCTCTTTTCCTGGCTGTTTCAGCCAAGTCTGCCATCTAGTGGACAGATTTGGAATTCAGTCCACAGAGCAACCGGCAGCTCTTTAGCAGTGCCGAGATCAACATCTTTGAAAATAACTACTTAATTGGAACTATCTACAAAGTGTGCCTGGCTTGAAAGCACACTTTGTAGACCATTCCAATTAAGAAATTCTTTTTAAAGATGGTGATCTCAGCACTTCTGGAGAGGCACAGCCGGTCCCGGGACCGGATTCCAAATCTGAAGGGTAGAGCAATGACGTCACTCCAGTGGAAACTTTACTTCTGAATATCTCCCAAACCATAAAGGTTTGGGAGATAAGACTTATATCATTTTTCAAGTTTTTTTAAGGGCTACAATTATAAACTTATTTTCAAGTATTACTATCCCTTTAAGAGACCGGTCCTGCTCTGCGTCCTGCCGCCGACGCAGTCATGCACTGTAGAGACTGCCCGAAAGCACAGAATGTTCCCAGCACAGAACTCCCAGCATTCCGTGCTCCCAGCACAGAACTCCCAGCATTCTGTGCTCCCAGCATTCTGTCTGTTCTGGCAGTCTCTGTTGTGCATGGTGGCTTCTGGCAAACATCCTAGCGAATTATTATATAGGATTTGCAGGTGGCATTTTAAACAGACAGCAATGGAAAGATGGCAGCCATAAACAAGAAACTAAAATAGTTCCCCTCCACTTCCTGCATAGGGTGCCATTTACAATATCTGGAGAAAAATATGGTGTAACGTGGCAGTATAAGATAGGTCAACTGTAGAGCTCAAATAAAGATTTCCAAAATCACAGCTGAATTAAGTGGGGCTTTTAACCTCTTAAATGCTAAGATGTCTCCAGTGTATTGCTTTGCAGACCTCTCTAGCATTTAAGTGGTTAAATGGGAATTTTATTTTCTTTCCCCTGTGGTGAAGTTGGTTTGTCTCAGAATTGCCCCAATTCCCTAGTAGCATAGTCTTAGAGTATAAATTAATCAAGAAACACTTGACTGTTTTGGCTGCCACAGAAGTTACATTTTTTTTTTTTTTACTTATTGACTATATGCATTTTTTTAATATACAAATGAGTTTTCATCTTAAGATACATTCAGTCTTACCAATGTTTGGCTCTACAGCTTATAAAGGCTTGCAAGATATGGACATCTAATTTTGTTAAGTTTAAAATTTAGAGCTAGTGTAAAGAGTTCACATGGTCCAACTGTAAATGGGCAACTTTTTTATATATATAAATATACTAGCTGAAGAGCCCGTTACACGGGCCACAGTGCCACTGCCACCCGGTCGTGGGGCAGTCATGCGCAAAGACTGCCCGCAGCTGTGCATAACTGCAGCACGCGCAGCAGTGTCTACTGCGCATGACGCGGCGTTACACACGTTTTAGCGAATTATTATATAGGATAATACACAGAGCTGCATGTCATAAGCAAGCCTCTCAACATGAGGTGAACATTGCTTGATAAAGTTATACATCCAGTGTTACAGTTGTTAAAAGGAAACTACCATCCTAATAGTTTCCTCTAGGCTGGTTTGCTTCTTCTGGATCTCACCCGTTGAGCTTTCCAGCTGTTCTACGGACAACCAATGATGTACTGGAAGATGGATGAAAACATAGTTTTCATAAATCTGCACCATTTTATATAGATATATATACTAGTGTAAAAGCCCGTGTACAAGGTCCGGAACCCTTTGAGTGCCAGAGGGGTATGCAATGCATTGCTTTGCAATGCGTTGCGTACCCCTCTGGCACTTAAAGGGTTAAGCGGCCGCTACCTTACTGATCCGCGCGATGCAGTCTTGCATTGCCTCACTCACGTGATGCAATCATGCTCAGTAGAGACTGCCAAACGTGCGTAGTCTCTACTGCGCATGACGGCTTCTGACAAACATTCTAACTAAATATTTGATAGGATATGTGTGCGTGTGTCTCAAATGGATGAGTATAGCATTATGAAATACTTTTTTTATTGGACTAATATTAAATGATATTGAGACAGCTCAATATATAAAATACATATAATGAGATATAGATATGCATCTATATATATATATATATATATATATATATATATATATATATATATATTTTTTTTTTTTTTTTTTTAACATACACACACACATATTTAACCTGGTAAGGAGAAAATATACACCATATGACTGAAATAATCTATCTTCATTATCGAGTGTCTGTATAGCCAGTGTCCCACATGATGTACAGTCCCTTTGATACTGTAATGTGCTGGGTTTCAAGCCAAATAGGTGCAATTCAGGAGAAAACCAATAGTGCCATAGGGTTGAAATGAAAATACTCAAAGGGCGTTATTTATCAAGTAGGTGCAATTCAGAGCAAACCAACTGCAACACAGGGGAAAATTAAAAATTCCTTTTTATTTTAAATGGGGCTTTTATCCCTTTTAAAGTATCCAACGCACTGCAAAATCTTCTAGTATAACACTTTCAAAAAGTGTGATAAAATAAGTAAAAACACAGGAAACTGTGCATTAACAGAAACATAGTAGTGACCAAGTTTGTATAGCATTGTGCTCTGTGTCCCAACTCTGTGAAGCAGCACTCCACACTACTTTTGATACTTTGACATATTTAGTGCCTTCAAGTTCCAGTCTTCACCAATTCATGACACTGGTAAAGCTTTGAATGCACTGTTCATTGTGTAGGGTTCTCCCTATCCTTTACAGATACGTACCTTTTGTAACTAAGCCTCCATGCCAAGTCCATGTAGACACCCCCAGTAGGATATAGCATTTCCTAGACTGGAATACCTTATGATGTTTAGCCTTTCAAGGACCAGATGGCTGTTCAATACATTGCTTCTCAATGCTTTGTCTATCCCTCTGGAGCTTAAAGGTTAAGTTACACAGTGTCTCAATATTCCCTTGTTTGTTTAGAAATTCAGCACATAACTCATCCATTTGTTTATTGGCAAATTACAAGGTAAATTGTAAAGCGCTGTATACACTTGTGGCACAATATGAGTAAACATTCATTCGTTCAGGTAAACTGACCCATAATATGTGTGACTGTATAAAATTGCGTATAGTTAGGTAGAGATCCTGCCAACTATTTTGATGCAAGGTAATACAATTTCTGCTTACATTTCTTGGTTAAAACAGCAGGGAGAACTTCAAGGGATAGTAATGTTTCATAATAAAAGCAGCTCTAATTAATCATCATAGTATTTGGACTTTGGAGAGTGTTATTTCAATTCTGTCAGAGTTGTAGTTCCAGAGTAATTCAATGACAAAGTGTCCCCCTCCCGCCCCTTTTACTGATGTAACACTGTTCAGCCAGATCAGAAGGGAGGTGCCCAGGTAGACTGCAGAGAGGGACAATCTTCAATTAAGATAAGGGAAAAACCTGAAAAGCTTGTCAAGGGGGGCAGGGCTTTCATTGTTCTCATAGAAAGAAAATTGTCCCCTGCTGTTATCTGTCTGGTCTTACAACCAGATTCACATCTGAGAAGAGATGGTTTACACTAGGTAAAAGGGGCAACTTTGCTTGTGAATATCTCTTAAACCATAAAGGTTTGAGAGATAAGACTTATATCATTCTTCATATTTTTTTAATGCCTACAAAATAAAATAAAGTTAAAACGAAGTATTACTATCCTTTTCAAGATTGTCTACTATACTGGAGTAAAATAAGGAGCAAATCTGAACTTTTGAAAAGGTCAGGAATAATAATTGCTCACTGAGCAGGCCCTCTGGACCTGTGTTGACTTTGACACTAAGTAGCACTGTAAAAGCTGTTGACATCAGCCATATATATATATTACTGTATTTAGTCACTGTTTCCTGGTTATCACAAGTCAACAGCTTTGCCTAGCATGTTAGATGCTGGAGTAGAGGGGGCAAATGTGAGGCCCTCCAACTGTAGCTGGACTACAATTCCCATCAACAACCTGCAGCCAAAGCTTTTTCAGTAGTGCTGACCATTTAAAAGATTTAGGAGTGGGTATTATTGCCATTTATTACATCACACTTTGAGGAGAGAAAACATTTAAAACAAACATCCGTGATCCATGGCATTTTCCAGTTACATTATTGACCCTGCATTTAGATTCTTTCAGGCGTAAGATTGTAAAGCCTGGAGTGGAAATGTTTACAATTTACACTTCTAGGGCCATATTATGAAATGAAAACTTGGAGTATTTCAGGTGCAAACCAGCTGCAGTGTGGAGGAGTAATAAATATGCTCATTTATTTAAATGTATTTTTTAACCACTTGCGTGATGGAGAGGTTTCAGTTGGAGACCTCTGTAGATTAAAGGTCCCATTTAAATCAATGGGACATTTTAGTTACCACAGATGCGCAGTTGGTTTGTTCCAGAATTGTGTACAGTTCTTTTGAAAATACAGCAGATATTCTATGCACAGTCTAAACTTTCTTAGAGTTCACATTTAAAGAATAGGTCTTTGTTTTCTTACTAGTTGAAAAGCCTGTGTACACGGGCCACAGTGCCACCCATCAACCTCGGCTGGTGGCCGAATCCTGTTGGCCACGCTGTAGTCATGTGCAGTACTGACTGCCTGAATGTGTGGCGGCTGATAATGGAGCGGGGAGCTCCGAATTCAGACCATAGTCCTCTCTGCGCACCTCCCTGGGACCATTGTCCCAGGGAGGTGCGCAGAGAGGACTATGGTCTGAATTTGGAGCGTCCCGCCCCGTTATCAGACGCGGAGCGGGCAGGCTCTACTGCGCATGACTGCAGTGCACGCAGCCATCTCTACTGAGCATGATGGCTTCTGACAAACATACTTAGCAAATTATTCTATACTAGTTGAAGAGCCCGTGTACACGGGCCACAGTGCCACCCAGCAACGGCCGTGGTGCAATCATGCACAGTAGAGACTGCCCACGTTGCGGCTGATATGGAGCGGGGTGCTCCGAATTCAGACCGTAGTCGAGAACTACGGTCTTAATTCAGAGCCCCGCTCCATTATCAGCCGCGGTGCATGCAGTTTGTAGTGCAAATGAGTGAAGCTCGCGCAGCCGTCTCTTCTGATCATGACCGCTTCTGACAAACAATTTAGCAAATTATTATATAGGATAGGATTTTGAAAACCTAGTGATTGCAGTGTGCTTTACCGTTATGTGTGCTTATATTTGCTCATTAGTCTGTTTGCCTTCTAACTTTTAGATACTAAGCAGTCCTCAGCGGCTTTTTGATTTGGCCGGACCATGCAATTCGGAACCAGAAGCAAGGAAGAGATCAATTTCAAAGAGGAAGTCACATCTGGACCTTCTAAAGCTGTAAGTAACATTAATAACCATTTTTTCCTTTATTTTTCAGATCTAAAGCAAGCATTTATTTTCATGTAGTCTATGTATTGCATTTAAAATCACAAACCTTTATTTTCTTAATGGTAATACTCATAAGCTATTTTGGACCTGGGCTACATTGCAGTTGATCACTTTATCAAGCGTTTTAGCTAAAAAAATGTTTCCATAGACTTCAATAGAATCTGTCAGATTACCAGTTTATAACACTTATATCAACTATAATGTAATCTAGGCCTTTGTTTGATAAATTTAAAGTTACAGCAGCCATCTTAGTCCTGAAGAAGTATAAGATTAAGAAATTATTAAATGGCTCAAAATTTAACCCCCTCTGAAAATTACAGAATAACATACAGTCACAGGATTTAAATTAATTGGTGATGTAGAGCTGAAATGATTGAATATTTGACAAATAAATATCTACTTACTTTAAGTCCTATGAGTGCTTGTATTTTGTGGAAGTCTTTCTCAGCTGCCAGCATCTGTATCCCAGCAATTGTGAGCTCAGTCAGAGCGTACTTGAATCAATAGTTCATCTTTGGGGTCTTCCATTGGTGGACCTGATGGCCTCTGGCTGAACTGCAAGGTTCCTCAGTTCTCAGGTCTCTGGATCCACTAGCTCTTGAGGTAGACATGAGGGTAATTCCATGGCATTTTACTTTGGTATACGTGTTTTCAGCAGTTCTTCTGCTCATTAAATTTTCATTTCCCTATTCTGGCCCCATCGTGCCTGGTTTTCAGATTGTCTGTCTGTTCATGGCAGAGCCATTTAGGCTCCCTCTGTGTCTGTACCTCTTAACTGTGGGTCCGCTGTGTCATCCTCAGGTGGAAACATTAGCCTTGATGGCTTGGCTTTTGAGACCAGCATCTTGAAGAAGGGTTTTTCTGACTCTGTCATTGCTACTGTGCTAGAGGCTTGACAGACCGTTTCTTCCCTGGCACAAGCGATGGTACCTCTATAAGTGGTATGAAGGCTGGGGTTTGCGGACGTGTCTTTTTTGGATTCCGGTCACCTTGGCTTTTCTTCAGGATGGCCTTCAGAAAGGGCTTGGACCAAGTTCCATTGCAGTCCATAATTCTGGCACTTCCTGTCCTTTTCCAGCTGCATATTGCTTTATTACCTAATATGCAAACTTCTGTCCAAGGAGTGGCTCATGCCTACCCAGTTTGTTGGGATCTCCATCCTCCAAGGGACCTTAATCTGATACTGGGAGTGCTTCAGAAGGCTTATTTTGAGCCGTTGTCTTAGTTTCTTTGCATTTCCTGTTGCTCATCACAAGCAACCTTTTAGGAAATCTCATTTGCTTTTTGTCATTCCTGAGGGCCCTCATGTGGGCCAGGCTGCATCTAAAGTTACAGTGACATCTTGAATTAAGGTGATCATTCACAAGGCATATCTTCTCTTTTGGATTACAGTGCTTTCCACCAGGTTGGTGGGCACATCTGGGGCATTCAAGAATCAGGGTTCTGCTGAGTAGCTCTGTTAGACAGTGACATTGTCAGCTCTTCATATTTTAGTTACACATTACCGTGTTAATTTGCTGGCTTCAGCTGAAGCCTGTTGTGGCCGGAAGATCCTATAGGCCAGTGTAGGTGTCCTTTCAGCCATTAACCTGTTTCTTCCTGTTCTTCGGTCTGAAACGCTGGCGTTCATTGACACCTGGGGTTTGTGTTGTACCAGTTCATTTCTGTTGGAACTGGTCTGTGTTTGGATGATTTTTTTCCCTTGTTAGAATCTTGGTGATGCTTTGTTATATCCCCATGCTTCCTGTGTTCCACATAGGTTGTAAAAGAAAAGGGAATTTTTCAGTACTTACTGATAAATCCTTTTCTCTTAGTCCCATGTGGAACACAGGAATTCCTCAGGGAGGGGAAAAACCCAGTGGTTTGATTCTTGGGCAGTGGGGTTCTCTTGGGATCTCTGGTTCAGAGGATTATCCTTGTTCCATTTCCTTTTCTTTTATTTCAGCTTTGCTATACTTTAAAACTAAGTATACCTGGTTGGATAAAGTGGATCATGGAGGGAGTCTCTGCTTCAGAGACCTTTTTTGTTTAAGTACCCTTCACTCCTGGAGAAGGGGACTTTATCCCATGGCTTCTGTGGACCTAGAGAAAAGGATTTACCTGTAAGTACTCAAAAATCCATATATATCAAAGCAAAGATGGATGCACTCATGATACTCTTATTAGATGCCAGGGTACACACTGAAGAGGAAACTACAGTCAAGTAAAAACAGGACTCACTGTAGAAAATGTGAAAACAGAAAGAAAAAATCAGCTTTTTGGTTACCGCTGTCTCCTTCCTCAAGACAAACAGATGGACAGTGCAATACTATCCCCTGATATACCCTAATTCATTAAAAAGGCACCAAACACATGCGTGAGGAGCCTAGGGGGCTTCGTGATGACATCACAAGAGAATCACCTGACAGTGTAAACTCCAATGGAACAACGTCAGTCCAAAGTAAAACAAAATCTAAATAACAATCCCATATAGCACTTCAAGATGTGAACATGCATAAAGAAATCAAAGATTATTGATGTATACAGTAGAACAAGCGCATGGTATTAAACTGAGATCGCATAATAGTACAGATAAGTGTGACTAGATCAGATGGGAGTCTGATTAATAAATAAAATGAAAATTAAGTAAATGATAAAGAGTAGAGCAGAAATCAGAAAGGGTATAGTGGTTCTACAAGCAATAAAATATTCACCCAAACCTACACCCTGCAAGGCAGTGCTCAGGGTGGTTATTAGGGTTGCAGTAATGCTGTGCCAATCACCATCTAAACAGACAAAATGTATCCAAGGTAACCTCAAAACAAAACAGTAAATATACAGAGAGCAAAATGAAGCATACCGACCGAAAAGGTAATTGGTGTAACATTCCAGTGAGTGCTGTTTTTACTTGACTATATATGTTTATATATAATTGATAAATCCTAGCACTCACACTGTAGTATTTACTATTCAGGTGCACCCTGTGTTGAAGTGAACAAAAAGAAGTACTGTGTGTGTATATATATATATATAATATTATTAAAAAATATGTATGCACACACACACGTATACAGTGCTGTGAAAAAGTATTTCTGATTTTCTGCATTGTTGAATATTTTTGGCACTGAATGGTTTTTCTTCATCCAAATCTAATATTAGAAAAAAAGGCAAACCATGGCACTGCCACCACCATGCATGATCATTGGTTTGCGGTTCTTCACATGGAATGCAGTGTTTGGTTTTCATCAAGCATAACCAGGCCCATGTCGACAGCCATCTCTCTTATGAACATTGTTCCAAAACTCTTAAGGATCATTCAGATGCTTTTTGACAAACTCTAAACAACATTCATGTTCTCACTGGTGACCAGTGGTTTCTGCCTTGCTACTCTGCCATGAATCCCATGTTTGCACAGTGTCTTTCTGATGGTGAAGTCATGAACACTGACCATAAATGAGACAAGAGATTCTCGTAGATACCTAGATGTTGTTCTAGGTTCCTTTGTGAATTCTTATATGATTTTACATCTTGCTCTTGAAGAGATTTTGGCAGGATGGCTACTTCTGTGCCAGAATGGTTCTGTGGAGCCCTGGAACTGTAGAAATGGCTTTGAAACCCTTTCCATTAAGATATAGGGACCAGTCCTGCACCAGCTATATCAAATTCCAGACAAACACTAAAGTAGTGTGATGTTCTCTGGGTATTAGAACATACATCAACACTTAATGTGAGAGAGACCCATCACAAAAAATGATGGATAACTCACATAAAAGGAATACCCATGAATTGAGGTACTCAGTTGGATAAATAATATACAAAAATATTAATACTATATTCAATGGTACTGAAAAATATATCTCCTAAATATCAGAAATATACTCCAAAGATTAAAAACACTTAAAAAACAAACACACAAAAAAAAAACAACAAAGGAAGAGACATCAGGGTATCCAAAACTATCAAAGTGTTGGAAAGTAAACCATATATGAATAAAGTAAACACACCAGTAGGGCATATGAAATATATGTAGCAATACAAAGAAAAAAATCAGATGGTAAAATAATGTGAATAACGTGACCTATATATATACACACCATCCAAAAAAAAAAAAATAATAAAAAAAAAAAATATATATATAGATATATATATATACTAATACAAAAAATACAAAGCAAAACCTGAGTGCAAAACTCCATGTGAAGAAAAGTTTTCCATGGGAAAACATTCAGGTTCCTGTTTGTAGCAAAGGACTTATCTGTATGACTTGGTATATTTAATTTATATGTTGAGATTTCAACTTAAAAACACAAAAAAAAACTGCATCTGATACATTACATTACTGGCATAAATGTTTAATGTAGCAGTAAATGTTTTCTTGTAAAGAAAAAAAAACTTTGTTATAGAGTAAAACAAGGGTATTCCCACCACTGTAAATGGTTTTAGTCAAAGGTTTTAACAGTTAAAATTGTCAGGAAATGAATTACAGTGCAAATGTTCAAACTGCCAGCATGAATCGGCAGTTTTTATAACATTCTATGTGGAAATGTTTGTTAGTGACTCAACTCTCTAAATGTAACAGAATAACTAATTGAAATTTGACCACTAGAGGTCATTGCTAATTTTGTACCAATTGTTCTAAAACAATGGACTTTTCTAGAAAATGTACATTGTGAAGATGATGACTGACATTCATAGACAAATAATGGAGAGAAAAGGAGAAAAATAAGCACATCACTGGGAACAAACAATGCACATGTATTTGCTTATTCTATGACACAGTTACACAGTTGATGAGGCTGAAAAGACATGCCACATCATCCCTGTTGATACAGAGGAAGGCAAAAAAAACCCTACTAAAGCCATTTCCAATTAAGCCCCAAGTGGGTACAAAAAATTGCTTCCTGACTCCAAAAGTCAATTGGTTATTTCCTTGGATCAGCATTGGATCAACATTGCTAGGTACTGTTTGAGGGGCCAAAGCCCTGGATTTAGTTGCCAGCAGGGATGGGTGAAAAGTGAAAAACATTCCCGCTAGAATTTTCACAGGAAAAATAACAATTTCCCACAAAAATTTTGTCCCATAGAAAATACTTAAAAAATTCTTCCTTTTCGTCACTGCCAATTGATTTCCCATGAGAACTTTTGCCATTTTAGCCTATGTTTACTATGCAAGATTTCTCACCACAATACTACTGCTTCAGAGAGCTGAAGTGGAGAAATCAACAGCTTGATTTAATAATTTTGAATCATACAGCAACAAATGCCTTGAAAAAATTGCTAGCAGCCTGAGTGCCTTTGTGCTCACAGCACTATCCACCTGCTTGTATAACACTGGCACAACCATGCTTGAAAAGTAATTGTGGCTTGGGATATGCCATCAAGATTCAATATCCGTTCTTAAAAGACTCTGTTTTCAGCAAAAGAAAAGGGCAGCATCTCAACCACCAACATTTTGGCAAGTTTATTATTCCACATGCCTACTTTTGGATTCTTTTTGTTCAGGTTTTGACTCCTTTCTAAGAACTCAGTAAGTGTGCATCCCACAGTACATAGTGGAAGAACTGTGTAACTTTATTGCTTTAACAACATGACTTGTGGGGGTGACAGAAGTATTTGTGGCACTTTATGACTCTTGTCATCTCCAACAATTAACTCAGTCATACTACTCTGCAGCAGGAGCCATATCTGTTGTTTTAAATTAAGGAAATCTCGGCACACTCTCTGACACATCAATAGCACTTTTTTATGTGCCCCAGAAACTTTTAGGAGTGCTTCTGCTGCTGATAGTTGTGGCACTTCTGACATATTGATGATGTGTTTCCCATTCAGACCTGTGCTTGTGCTTCAGGTGGGATCTCAATGTAGATGTGTCTAGGCGTGATGCTTCATTCCCCCTGCACACATGCTTCTTACACAGACAGATAGTAACATGTTTAAGACTTGGATCATGAGTGGAGTATAACGATACTGTAGAATTCATAGACTGAGGGGTTCCGGAGGGGCTACTACTACTACTGGGGCTCGATGTAGCTGCAGTTGTACTACTAGCTGTCAAAGGTGCTGCACTTCTAACTGCAGCAGGGGTACTCGTCATAGCAAGGGTTGTGGAAGTTGATGACTTATGTTACCGGTTACACAACACTTGTGTGTGGCTGGGTGGGGGGATTTGCACTTGAAAGCGGTGATGATGATGATGATGATGATGACTGACAAGATTATTGTGTATTTTTTGGCATCCTGTCCAGTTTATAAACAGACACTGTGCTCCTTTTCAGTGGTGGGAGATTAAGCCTTTGCCTTTACAGCTAGTTTTCTGGCCATGTCATAATCTCTCTTTCTCACTCAATGTCATTTGTATCTGAAAAAGAGGAGGCTACTGGAGGAATATATTCTAATTCAACATCATCAATAATTAGGTCATCCACCGCATCACTCGCCACTTCTTTCCCACTACTTTTATATTCCTTTAGGCTTTTTGAAGTGTCAAACAATTTCTTTTTACTTTGTCCCTTAAAGGGGTTTTCAGAATGTTCGCTTCTACTTTCAGGACAAGTGTTGTACTTGTATGTCTCACTGTCAGATGGAGCAGTTGGTTAAACTGCTACACCTTTCTCCATTATGCCATCAACACTAGAATGTGACTTATTGTTTTCAGTGTTCTTAGATGGTTTATCAATATTACTGGTGGTGGTGGTGGAAATGTTTAAGTGTCTTTAAAAAGCGGTGTCCTCAGCAGAAGACACATCACCATCATCATCTATTTTGCACATTGCAGCAACTATGGCTACAGTCAGTTTTTGGACTGCTGCTTTACTAACACATACCTGCACTGCCCCTACTTCTTTCTCCCTACCCCCCTGCCCTTAGTATGTTTTCTAGTCATTATTAAACTGTGTATTTTAACAGTTACATACATAATAGATCTGAGTGTGTGCGTGTGATGTCTTTACCTTTTACAAAATACTCTAGTATCTGTCTGCCTCAGCTACAGCTCACATCTGGATCTCTGCCTCTGTCACCTATCAGTCAAACTATTTTTAAAACTTGTTATCTTTTTTTTTTTTTTTAAATATATATGTCCCTTCACACACACCCAGAGAACAGCCAGCTCAGGATGGAACATGTATCCATTGCCTGTCTCATTCAAAAAAAGAATTTGGGGTGTTTTGGATAACTCTCCTTACTCCCTTCACATTGCCCCCCACCCAAAAGACTCCCTAAACTACACCCCAACTTTGCTTTATTTGCCTGTCCTAACTTGCTCAGAAAATATGGTGCTTTCAGCATGGGCAAAGCAGGCAATCCCAGATGTACCCTTTTCCTTTTTATAGGCAAATTACTAGCAAATAGATTTGGCTGATCAACATCTATATCAGCATTTCTCAATCTTTATTTTGCTCAAGGAACACCGAACATGCAATGCTGGGTTTTCAGGGCACCCCTAACATATTGGAGATCATTGGTCAAGGGTGCAATGAGGGGAAATACATAAATGTATAGTTATCATTAGGTCTCACAATCCGAATAACAGAAATAAACAATTTGTGCATATTTTTCCATAAATTTTAAAGGCAACTTTTACATTTTTGTCAAAGGTTTTGTAGAAAAAAGGGGTGCCCAAGTGAAAGTCCATGGCACACCAAAGTGCCATAGCACCATGGTTGAGAACCACAGATCTTAAAAGAATGAATAAATAAATATATATATATATAGACCACTGTGGATTAAGTGCACCAACGTATATAAAGCTCCGGAGCTATAGACTGTTTTTCAGACTATTTATTGGCATTTAGTAGTGGGTTTTTTTTTCAGTAACAGTGGTATTACATATATGATACATTATGTGTTTTATTGTATATTATTTTAATAAATTAGTACAGTCTACTTGAGCGCTCTCCTATAGTATTGGATTTGATATATATATATATATATATATATATATATATATATAATATATATATATATATATATATCTATATATATATATATATATATATATATATATATATATATATATATATATATATATAAAATGTATAATTGGAATGGTGGTTCTCATACAGAGTGCTGTAGCACCTTGGTGAGTCATGGACCTCCACTTAGGGTGCCCCTGGGTGCCCCTTTTTTTACAGTGAAGAGGCTGACACAAATTAGAATGTTGAGTTTGATATATACTTATGGAAATAGCTATGCACAATATGTTAATTTTTCATTATTCTGAGACCTATGAATAACTGTATATTTATGGGTTGTACCTTTCATTAAGTCCTTGATAAATTACATAGGTTATGTTGCGGTGCCCATAAACTTCTATAATGCGTGCTAGGGGTGCATCGAGCATAAAAAGACCGATAACTGCTGAGCTAGATTGTCCTGCTTCCCTTTCGCACACAGCTAGGGGCAGCAGTAGGAAGGAATTCAAGTAAATGCATTCTGGGATTTGTATCCTTGATTTCCAGGGAACTGCTCTATTTCCTGAAGTGAAAAAAACTACACATCCCTATTCCAAACTCCTAAACTTGTCTGTGTACCCCAAATATAAAGATACCATGGGCCTTATATATCACTGCAACCTTGAGCAATTCTAGGACAAACCAACAGCACTATAGGGAAAGAAATAAAAGTACAATTGATTGGAATGGAGCTTTTAACCCCTTGATAAGGATTACAAACACTTTACTTCACAGTGTTTAGGAGACCTTTCTAGCATTGAAGGGGTTAAGAACCCCAATTTATGTAAGTGTGAATTTTAAGAATTATTATTTCTCTCCTGCAGTGCAGTTGGTTTATCCAGTAATTGATCTAGTTTGCACTTATAAATAAGACTCCATGCTTCAGTGTCACAGATATTCTACTCTCCAGCTGTAATTACGCAGACATAAACAAGAGTTTGCAACATGTGACTATAGCCATTGAATTTTGGTCACCATCATCCTCAGAATAAGAAAGATACAGAAAGGAACAGACAGAGACAGAAACATCTGGAAACAGACAGTTCTACACAAGATGAGCAGAACATGAAATACAGAGAGCACATACATGAGAGAAGACCCGCAAGAAAAAGTTAGTGCAAGGGATAGCAATATAGAATAGAAGAGAAGTAGCACATGAGAGAGTGCCAGAAAGCCTATACTTGTGAATCAACACAGGACTGACACAATAGGCAGTGGAGGTATAGTACTGTGTAGCAATGCTGGGTAATTTATGCTAGCAATGTATAAAGCGATAAAAATCAATGTTTATTATTGTCTGACTGCCATTCGTAGTAAATAACTGTGCTAACATCAGCCCAAGAAACTTAACACAATGTACTTAGTTTTCCTATTTTGTTTTTAGAATCATGGATGGAATGACAGACGCTTGTATGAAAGGAGGCATTGAAGCCTGTTTTGCATCAGTATCTTGTGTCTGTGCCTTGCTTGGAGCTTTAGATGAATTGAGTCAAGGCAAGGGTCTCAAAGAAGATCAAGTTCAACATCTACTTCGACGTCTTGAAGATCTGAGGGATGGCGTGGAGTCTAGCAGAGAGTCTATGGAGATTAATGAGGCAGACTTCAGGTGGCAGAGGCGTGTTCTTTCCTCAGAACATACACCTTGGGAACTTGGAACAGAAAAGAGTCCTGATATTAGTATAAGTGTAACCACAGATACCGGCCAGACCACATTAGAAGGCGACTTAGGGCAGACTACTCCAGAGGATAACATTGAAGTCCAAAGGAACAATTTACAGTACCCGGTTAACAAAGATGTTCAAAATAAAGAATCAGATTTAGAAGTAGTGGATCAGCCAGATGTAGTCCAGAGGAGCCATGTAACAGTTTACCCTGACATAACCAATTTCTTGTCAGTTGATAGTAGGGCAAGATCTTATGGATCACGGTACAGTGAAAGTAATTTTAGTGTTGATGAACAGGATCTTTCTAGGACTGAGTTTGACTCCTGTGATCAATATTCTATGGCTGCAGAAAAGGATTCTGGTAGATCGGATGTGTCTGACATTGGTTCTGATAACTGTTCTCTAGCTGATGAGGATCAGACTCCCCGAGACTGTCCAGGTCACAGGTCATTACGGACCGCTGCATTGTCTTTAAACTTGCTGAAAGTCCAGGAGGCCGATCAGCACAGTGCACGGCTTTTTGTGCAATCACTTGAGAGTATCATACCACGACTTCTGACTCTTCAAAGAATGGAAGAAGTTGATTCTACTTTGCAGAATTTTGTTTCAACCTTTTATTCAAGTTTACAAGCAGGTATAACACACTTTCATGTCTACTTCTTCTAACATTACCCAAACATATTACATTTTTCAAAATATGAGTAGTATATAATTAGGATAATAGATCAGAAAATGGTTGACTTTAAAAAGATTCAAAAGTCACAGCACTAGTTCTAAAGTATCTTAAGATGGAGGTCTGTGCATTGTTAGCCAACGTTAGAGAATTTGGGCTATATGCAATAAGTAATAGAATAACACTTTTGGAACATACTAACTGCACCATATGGGGGAAAATAAAATATTGCCCAAATCCCCATTGATTTAAACAAGACTTTTATCCCCATGAATGCTAGTAAGGTCTTCTGTGCATTACATGACAATGAGCTGGGGACCTTTCTAGCATTCAAGGGGTTTAAAGTTTAATTTAAATCAATCTGTTTTATTTCTGCACTGTATTTGCTCTAGATTTGCTAATTTTCTACTTTCTGCATAAAGAACTTGGGGCTCAATTCTGTTACACTTGCTAAAACCGGTGTTACAGGAAAAACAAGCAACGTGTATTTTGCAAATATGTGTTCTACCGGTATTCTGTTATAGAACCACGGTAAAACAAAACTAGCATAGACAGCACATTTCAACGTACTAACAAAAAAGGATCTGCTTCTGTTCAATTAACGACTAAAAAAAGTGCAAAATGTCAAAGACCAAGGAAATAGGCGTACATTTGACGACAGAAAGATCAAGTTTAGCGTTAGATGTGTTCCCCACATTATCCAATCCAACATAGAGTGCCCACTTCGACATATTTAACCCCCACTTTGAAAATCGCCTTATAGTGCTCCCATGACCTTATTTCACCATTTTAATTTGAATAATATTGCTCCCATTCGACTTTGTTTATTCTCCAATTTTACTGCAAAATACAGACTCTTGGTTTATGATGTATATCACATATATATATATCCCAAATTGTTCTATGTTATTCAGTATGAATCTCCATAAGATAATGCAGCTATACAAAGTGACCTTAACATAAGTGATAATCATGAAAATGAAAGAGGGTGATTTTGCTACAAAAAGAACAGTGGCGTAACAGTAGGGGTCGCACCTGCGACCGGGCCCGCCTCCCACAACCCCCTCTCCCGCAGCAACTCCCACTATGGCCGCCGGTTCTAGGAATACAGAGCGCTGGGAGATGACACCATCTCCCAGCCTCTGCATTACTAGAGCAGCGCGCGGGAGCTTCAGTTGTAGAGATCTGTGCCGAAGGAGGCACAGATCTGTCAAGCCACGCCGCTAGACCACCAGGGACTGTAGGTAGGGGCATTGTGGAGATGAAGGGGGCATTGTGAAAGAGGTAATGTGGAGATGAAGGGGCATTGTGGAAGGGGAAATGCGGAGATGAAGGGGGCATTGTGGAGATGAAGGGGCATTGTGGAAGGGGAAATGTGGAGATGAAGGGGGCATTGTGGAAGGGGCAATTTGGAGATTGGGGGGCATTGTGGAGATGAATGGGGCATTGTGGAAGGGGCAATGTGGAGATGAAGGGGCATTGTGGAAGGGGCACTGTGGAAATGAAGGGGACATTGTGGAGTTGAAGGGGGCATTGTGGAAGGGGCAATTTGGAGATATGGGGACATTGTGGAGATGAAGGGGCAATTTGGAGATTGGGGAGCAATGTGGAGGTGGCCAATGTGGTTGAGGGGGTCTGGGGCCAATGTTGTCGGGGGGGGGGGCCCATGGCAATTCTTGCACCAGGGCCCGTTGGCTTCTAGTTACGCCTCTGAAAAAGAAGTAGCACATATTTAAAGATCCATAATCATGTGTCACAGTGATTTCTATGCAACAGTTTCTAACTTGCTGTCCTCATAGTGGTGAAGGCTGGAGTTTTTCCCTGCTCTTTTTTGAGGGAAGTCTCCAGTTTGAGTGTTCGGTATGTGGGGAGCCTCTGACCGCATGAATTTTAGGTTAGAGGAATGAACCAAATTTTTCCCCCACGGGAAAAATAAGAATGTTCAAATTTTAAAATTCAGAATTTTGGGTTTGTTGACAATAGGGTATAAGGGGAATCAAGTGTTTATTTCATTTTTTGAATGTGACTTTTTCAGGGCATTCTAATGCCAAAACTATGAGGCAGTATCTATAATTTAGTGTGTTTTCTTGCTTATGAGCCTTCATTTACAATACCACAATTAACCTTGTAACTGTATGCAATAGCGCTTAAAAACAAGCGCAGCTCTATAACTTCACTCTTTTAAAGAGCATGGGTTAAATAAGGTTAGAAACAAAGACAGATTTATGCTAGCTGGCTGAGATTGAGGATATTTAGAAGGGCACTAAGACACCCACAACAATACACTACATTGTGGGGCATTTATACTATCATTTATATACTTGTGCTTAACTTAATTCCTGGTGTAACACTCTTACAAGAAAACGTTGCAATGCTGTGGTGTAACGCAACGCTTCCCTATGGCAGCTTGCTTTGAGTCTCTGACACCTAGAGGATGAATGAGGTGCGATATACAGTGTAGCACCAACAATAGGATACAATTAATCTCAGAGTAATTTGCTACAGTTCACACGTCAGGTCAGGTTAGGACACAAGCTTTGCCTAGACTATAAAGGCTCTGAATCATGTTTCACCTATTCTCTTCCCCTATCTATTTTATGAGCAAGTTAGCAGGTTATATTTGCAAGTGGCTGACAAGATGGTGTACAGACATGTTTTGCCTTATCGGTGCATATACCCTGTCAAGTCTAAGACATGATTATTAGCCCTAGAAGCTTGCTCTCGAATTAGAAACTGATAATTTAATGACCCAGAACCTGAGTGATTTTAATTTTGTCATCACGATAGCAACTTTGGATTTTAGAGAATTACAAATAAAAATTCATGTTTTAAAATTCAGTGTGCACAAATACTTACCCCGTGATGTTTCGTCACAGGAAAATAGATTCAAGATCATCTCTCGCTGGTATGTTACACCCATACAACTATCTAGATTTATGCTGCAGCGTGCCTCATCTTGCTGGAAGTGTAGTTCCAGTAGAGGTTCTATGGGAGATATGTGGTGGACATGTGATTCTAACAAGGGATACTGGTCATGTATTCATTTAGCCATGGAGAATGTGCAGGGATTCCCAATTCCTCTTGATCCCCCCCTATATCTCTTCTCACACCATCCCATACTCACTCCTTCCTCTTCCTCCTTCCCACTCCTGCACTTTATGCTAACAGCTGCTTGTCTGTGCATCTCCTCCTCTTGGAGACTTCCAGGTCCCCCTGCCTTGATCAGTTGGGCTAGTCAGATGAATACATACAGGGATATGGAACGGTTGCATGCCTTTCGCATGCACAAGATGGTTCTTCACTGGGAGACTTGGAAGCATTGCGAGTGGGCCCCATATTCTATCTTGCCTGTGAGCTGAGGAGGTGGTGGGAGGGGGTTGGGTAGCCGGGGTGGAGGTGCTTGTTGGTTATGCTCTGGTGGTTGGGGCTGATCGGGTTGCGTTGTGGACTGGCGGGCCTTGGGCGGTTCTTCTGCTGTGTCTTTCTCCTTTATTCCTCCTCCTCTTTTTTCCTCTCTTTCCCTTCATATCTATCTCTTCTCTTTCTTATTTCTCTCCTGAGATTCCCATGCTTATACAGATGTAATTACAATGATTGCTAGAATTGTCCATGATGCTACGTAATTGTTTATCTTGCTTAGAAAGCGTTCCCAATATTTCCATTTGCTGTGCCTTCTTCTATTACTGATGCTGTTTAGATCTCTATGTTTTTGTCATTGGCACTTTGTATCTGAGCTTTCCTTCAATAAAGTTTTTCTTTTTGAAAAAAAAAATAAAAAATAAAATTCAGTGTGCACCAAACACATTTTCTCTTTGATGTTAATCAGTGGACAAGGCCACTACACATTTATTTATGCAGAACTGACCAGAGGATCATCAATTCCATCAGATAATTCCATTGCATTATTCATCGAACTCATACATCCATTAATGGTTCATGCCATCCATTTTTCATTTCATCCTCATTTCCATTTCATTTTGGGTAACCTGACTATCGTACTCAATTTGGATATTGACATTTATTTACGTATTTTTTTATATTTATTCTTTGCTATCCAGTTTTATGTCTATTTTTCATTGTACATAATATTTAACCCTTCTTTGGCACTACTGCTACAGACAGAACAGCATTTCTACCACCATTATATTCCTGCATCTGTAGTTTATGCTAATATTGTACCATTAGCTATTGGTATTTTTTTAAATTTGGTAAATTATTTGGTGAATCCTTGTTTATTGTGTTGTGTTAGGAGCGCTCCACCATTGGGCTATTTCATCTTTTCGGATGTGACTAGAACATCATAGCTAGGAGTACTCTGCCGTGTGGAACTTTTCTCTTCCTCCAAGTGTATTGTGTTTGATGTTTGTCTCCTTTTTCTAATAGTTTCACTTATTATTATTCTTTTTTCTTGGTGTTTTTGTTTCACTTGTGTTATGTAAATTGTGTCACACTTATTCAGTAACCTGCCTCACAACAGTAAAGGAGGGGTTAATATCACTTCTTATTGTAGTATTAACACATCAAGCTGGTTTACCAACAAACAGTAGAAGTGAGAGGCCTTTCACACTTAGGACGCAAGTTATACATTGTTGCACAGGAATCACTGTGACACATAAAAAGTCTGTATTTTGCAGTAAAATTGGAGAATAAACAATGTTGAATGGGAGCAATATTATTCAAATTAAAATGGAGAAAGAAGGTCATGGGAACACTGTCGAATTTCTAAGGGGGGGTTAATATGTCTAAGGGGCGATATTATTCGTATTAAAATGGAGAAAGAAGGTCATGGGGACACTATAAGTTGAATTTCAAAAGGGGCGGCTGTTAAAATGTCGAGAGTGAACAATACTTGTCGAATTAAAATGGTCAAACTAAGCACTATAAGTCGAATTTCAAAGGGTGGGGTTAATATGTCGAAGGGGGGCAATCTGTCGGATTTCTATGATGTATACTGTTTTCTACATTGCTTTTGTTCGAATAATGATGGTATTGAAACAGTCGTTGTGGCTTCTGTGGCACAGGATTACCAACAGAAAATATAACCACAAAACAGATGATAATAATGAGCATGGTTAACAGAATGCTACTTGCACTTTTTTATTTAGTTGTTTCCTATGGGCTTTTTTTTACTGGTGGTGCATATAATTACCAATGAATTTGTTTTCACAAGTCGGTTAATAAGATACTAAAACCTGACTTAAAAAACACAACACCTGTTTTTTTTAGCTCTGGTAATAGAATCGAGCCCTTGATGTATAGTTGATACTTTTGTTGGGTAACTGAATTGGATGATAGAGTATATGAGAGGAGATGCCTAAATCATTTTGGGTCCTATACATAACACAAGCAAACTAAACCATAGGAGGGAAATAATATTTCCCAAATTTATTTAAATGGGGCTTGTAATCCCTTGAATGCTTAAAGTATCCAGTGCAATGTTAAGCAAAGCATTGGATATCTAGATAGCAAACAAGAGGTTAAAAGCCCGATTTAAATAGTTGCAAGTTACATAGTTGACAAGCTTGGAAAAAAAAAGACTTGTGTCCATCAAGTTAATCCTTTGCCCTATTACCCTTCTTTTTGTTGATCCAGAGGAAGGCAAAAAACCCCATTGAAGCAATTTCCAGTTAAAGGGGAAAATTCACTTAAAAAAACTTTAGAGCATGTGTTTCAATCAATAAAACTAGATTAGAGCTGTTTTTATTTTTTTTATTTTACTCACCTACTAGTGGAGATCTGAAGACTTCAAATTGGGCACTTCCACATTCTGCAGCACCCTGTATGTGCCGCAGGACTTACCACCTCCCTCCCAACTGCCCCAGGAGCGCATTCACGCTTCCCTTCATAGCTGTATTTCTGTGGGATACTGTTACAGCAAGCTCCGTTAACCATGCTATTAAGGTAACGCGTTCCCTGGGGCAGTTGGGAGGGAGGTGGGAAGTCCTGCAGCGTTCTGTGGTCCATACAGGGTGCCACAGAACGTGGAAGTGCTCATTTTAAGTCTTCAGATCTCCACTAGTTAGTGAGTAAAATAAAAATTAAAAAAAACACAGCTCTAATCTAGTTTTATTGATTGAAACACGTGCTCAAAAGGTTTTTTTAAGTGAATGTTCTAACTGCCTAAAAAAAAATAATTCCTAATGCCAAAAGGCAGATGGATCTTTTCCTTTATCATCATCCTATCTGCTTTATAACCAGCTGTCATAGTTCTCTATATTGTTTGGAGCTTAGAAAAGTATCTACAGTTTCTGCCAACATAGCCTCCCAAGTCGCACGATTCCACATCTTTACTGCCCTTACTATTTAAATCCATTCCTTTTGTTGCGTTTTGTTTTTTAAAGCACCTTTACTCATACTCTAATGTTAAAGCATGCCATCTTATTTATTTCTTCTTTTGCTCTGCTCCTTGAGTAAATATTTGCCAGAGAGTTCTTTAAATATAAATAGTAATCATATCCCACCCTAGACATATTTTGTCTAATGTAAACTAACCCAGTCTGGCTACTCTCCCTTTATATCTAAAATCTCCCAATCACTTGTTAGTTTTGTTGCAGTCACTGTACTTTTTCCAATGAAGTAATGTGTTTTTAATAATGGTACGAAAAACTGTATTCCATATTCTAGGTCAGGCCTTACCAAGGATTTATAAAGAGGATATAATTATACTCCCATCCTGTGTATCTGTTTCCTGTTTTATACATGGCTCTTGCAGCATTTGTGTCACACGGTTCACTGTTGTTTAGCCTATTGTCTATCAGTACTCCTCCTAAGTCCTTCTCCACTCCCCAAGTACATTCCTATTTGGTGTATATGTAGCATGTTTGTTTCCTCAATCCAAATGCATAATCTTATCTGCTTTAAACCTCATCTGCCATTTACTGTCCATTCAGTCATTGTATCCAAATCTTTCTGCAGTGAAAAACATCCTTTTTAGAGTGTATCTTCTTGCACAATTTAGTGTCATCAATGTGATACTTTATTTGTCCCCTATGGTACAGTTGGTTTGCTGCAGGATGGCTTAGATTTTTCTCTGTGCATAAACTGCAGCAGTTGTATTCTGATCTTGACATGCATATTTTCATTCTTGTCATGAAAAACCTTCCTTAACTCACAAAAAAACAGTAGCGCGTTAGTGGTCTAGCAAGTTAATTTAGGGGCAAATGTGGGATTTCCAGATAAGGTTTTTAAAAATTTAAATGAGTAGTATAATTCTACGTACAAAAGCAATTTTTGTTATCTACGCATAGACCAGGATGCACTTTAGCTGTAATTGGACTATAATTCCCCATCATCATGAGATAACTTGTTGACCTGCTAGCAGTTGTCATGTTGGCCTCCATGGACAAGACAACCAGGTCTTACTTTTATTTCTTGACCCGAGGAGCAAGAGAAACATTCATGGGGTCATTAGGATTATTTGGCCATAGTAAGGTTAGTGGACTGGCCTATTATTAGGGGGTGTTAGTTCTTCCTTAATGTTCTGATCATGTGATTTGATGGGTTGTATTCCTGTAACATTTTTCACTCTTTCTTCATAGGTGTTCTGCGTTCGCCAGGCTTTGAAAGCCACACCAACATAGGGTTCCAAACACTGCTAAATGCAGACAGTCTATATACGGTATCTTATTATGCTCTTCTGCTAAACCTGAAGTTGTCCAATAGTGATTACTACAGGAAGAAAACTGCTCTGGCCCCGCCTGTTTCACTGGTAAGTGTGGTACTGATATCAGCTTTGTCTTTGTATATCATTTTGCATTCGGTAATAATATGTCACACTCAAATATCAGATTATTACTGTTTTACCCCATGCTTTACATTGTCCTTGAAATAGGCCCTCACGAATACTGTATAATTGTTTTTTAAAAAAACTTCTCAAAAGCTAACAATTTCATACATGTTGTGCTTTTCTATTAAAGAGAAATAATTACCTTGTCCCAAGGTGCCCTTAAACAATAATATAAATGAAATATATGCTGGACATATGCATCTGCACAGAGGCTGTCAGCAGGTGGAGCTGTAGATTAATAATATGGTACAGTGGAACAGGAGAAACAGTAACTACAGCTGTGATGAAGAGACAGTACATTGGTAATCCAGCTGTGCACTGAAACAAACAGCCTGCAAAAAGACTTTGGTATCTGAAGTAGAATGGGGGAGAGCAATTGGACACCAGCAAAAATGACTTGGTTAAAAATATGTTAAAATAAAATGATAGTTTGACAACAGGTGGTCATTATTAACCAACAGGTGATCAATATTAAAGGCTGAGGAACATGGTCAGAAGGCATTGGAGGTTGGGAAGTCAAAGCAAAACATATTCTGAAAAGGAAAAACTGGATAATGTGGAAAATGACTTAAACTTCTGAGTCTCAGAGGGGTGCTCAACATATTGCAGAGCACTCAGAGGTTTAATGACATAAGGGATAGGAAGAATGAATAGGCCAAGGCACAGAGCAAAAGTAGGAAGAGAGGAGGAGATTTGAGGGAGGAAGAAAACAGAGCATGCTCATTGCTAACCCACACTGCATCAGTAATTTGAAGTGTATGTTTCCTTTTGCGTTGCTCCTAGTGCAGCATGTCCAGTTGGCTAAATAGCTGTCTAGACAAAAGCACTTACTGTGGCAAGCTGTATTTTTGTTTCAGGGCCCTTGTGATATATAACAATATATATATTTTTTTTTTTATCCCTTAAAGGGGAACTACCACCCTAACATGAATTAGTTTGTACAAGTTGAACAGCCCGTTACACGGGCCACAGCACCACTGCCACTCGGTCCTTCAGAGCGCCCAGCTCTGTATCAGCCGAGGCGCGGGCAGTCTCTACTGAGCATTACTGCAGCACGCTCAGCAGTGTCTACTGCGCATGTCGCAGCGTTACACACGATTTAGCGAATTATTATATAGAATTAATGTCTCTTCCCTTGTTTAAATGCGCTGTGTAGTTATTTAAAAAAAAAAAAAAAAAAAAGCATTGTAAAGGCATACGCATTACAATACTTTTCTACTTGATGACGTCCATCCCAGTGGAAGCCTTACTGCGTATGTTTGCTATGGAGCTGAATGGCTCCCTTGTTCCTCCCAGCGTGAGGTCATTGCATCTGATTAGCATTCGCTCTGCGCGTGCACGGAAAAAAAAAAAAAGACGTCTGTGGGCAGGCACATCCTTGGTGAGTGACAGGCCCAGGGACACCTCACACATGCGCAGAAGAACAAAATCGCCAAGATGGCCACGGTCTGATCAGTCTTGGCTGCTAGGAAAACGGGTCAGATTGTACAATAAGAAAATACTTTTGGGTTGTTTGGCATACATTTTCTTGTTGGTTGGGGGGATATTTAGCTTCCTAGCTTTGGTTATCTGACCATAGTAGTTCCGCTTTAAGGACTAGAATTGGGTGTACAACATATTACTTTGTAATGTATAATACACCACTATGGTACCAAAGGGGTTAAGTGTCAACTCCTATGTAAACATATCTTCTAATAGCTTGGATGTCGGTGATGTCTCTAAAACATTGCTTGATAAGTGTGCTGGAGATGTCTCTAGCATACAATATCAGTATTCAATAAGCTCAAATGTAGTAATTTTGGAGCAATCCAACTGCACCATAGGGGAGAAATCAAAATCTGCAGTCTACTAATATAACTTGCTTTATCTTTAAAAATCACCCCCTTTCCAGTATTATATTTGTTTAAGCCACTACTTCAGTTACTAAGGTGGGGATACCCTCTCTGTATATTTGTTATAGAATTAAAGATTGAAAGGGGGTGGGGGTGACCACACTATCCTATCTCATTTTCTTCCCTGCAGGTTTTGCTGCATTGTAGGGAGTGAAGGAGATCATGAATCCTTGTTTTTCTGCTCTGAATATGTATTCAAGTTACTGTCATGTGACTGCCATGTTAAAGGGATAATAACAATAATAGAGGTGCTCCCACAGCTGAGCTATGACTTATTCAAAAGTTATGTCTGCATACTTGAATTTTTTTGGGTGCAGCACTTGCATGGCCAGATATTTTACAGTAGCGCTGTTGCTACATCAGCCTATAGAGGTTTATGGTCAGCTGACCAGAGCTGTCCATAGACTGTTGTAGCAACAGCACCACCATAACATTTCAGTCTTTGGAGGTACTACACCCAAAAATGCAAATGTAAGGTGCAATATTTTTTGAATAAAACATTTTTCAGCAATGGAAGTATACTTGTGTTACACAGCAGGTTAAACCTTGCAATATGTATTTTTAATATTAAATGTTTATCGCTTTAAAGTACATCAACTATATATGGGGAATACACTGCCCTATGAGTTCTGGTTTTAGAACCAAGTGGCATAAAGCAAAAATAAATAGAACTAACGCAAAATATTTTAAAAATTAAAATAATGGCTAAAACAACATAGTGATTTTGAAGTCTCATACAAAATCTCTTATGCTGTTATATGGGAGGTGGGGGTAGTCAGTTGTTGGACCTCCATCTTTTGGGGTACTATAACTCCCAAAGGCTGGTTGGGGATGATGGGAGTTGTAGTCCCTTAACAACTAATGGACCAACAGTTGTTTATCTCTGGTATAAGATGACAGGACTAATTTAAACCCTTGTAATTTGTTGGAGCCCTCTCTAACATCCAAAAGGTTAAGACATCTAAAATAGTAAAGGTATTAACTTCATGTACCTATTGTGGTGTATACTTAGCTTCCATTCAGTATGATGTAAGGCTTTTTCTCTGTCATCCAATAAAGGTTATTGGTAACTTTGGAGGTAGGCGATTAACCACTTTAAGTAGGCAGGAACAATTCTGAGAAGTGACTGCTGGGTGGAGCCTACCTCCTCTCCTTAGCTTGCAGCTAGCCAATCCCCATCCAGTAAGATTTGTTCCTTGGTCAAGACACAAGGCAAGCGTTCTGCTATAGTTTTAGATTCTTTATTATTTTTCTGTTAGATATGAGATACCACCATTAGGCGGATTACCATCACTGACAATTCCCATCACCCAAATGTGGATAGCTCAGTTTACCAGGTGCTTTTGTGGACCTAATGCCTGGAGGGAAAATCTTGGCTGCAAGTTCTTTCCCCAGGAGTTGCCCACTGAGGCTTCTTCTTGATATATGGTAATCTGAAAACAGAAGACCAGCTAAAAAGGTTAGCAACCCTTTGAGTGCTGTGGTCCACATGTACCATGCTTCCCCTCCACACAGGGGTCTCCTTGGAGTTCCTATTACAAATTCATGCACTCATTGGGTTTATCTGTATGTCTGTTGGGTGTTTGGAGCAAGTTTCTGTGGTAACTTAACCCTTTGGATGCTGGTTGGCATACTTTGCAGGGTGTGAGCACTTTCCCTACTGGGATCAGTGTTTATTGGGTCTTCTGACTCGTTCTAGTGGGCTTTTGAGTGTTTTTTTACATTTTGTAATAACTTTGCTAAATTTATGTTCAAGGCACGCTTTTACCGCATAGACGCTATTGCTCCATTCACTGCTATGGGACTTTACAGTTTGGGACATATCTCTGCAGCTGCTTCACGTAGCAAGGTCAGAGATGGCTCAGGTTGTTGGTCTGCCCTTGCTCTGTCATTCGGTCAATATTCTGGGCATGTTGGGGGACTCAGGGTGCTTTGGCACTGTTGAGGTACTTTTTTTTGAGAAACTATGATTCCCATGAGCGGTTGCTTCGTGGGCTCGTTTCTGTTTGGCTTCCGCAGCGGCAGCCATTTTGTACCTTCTCTGAACGAGTATCCTATGCAGGGCTTGGACTCTCCTTCTCTCCTCAGCAGTTTAACCCTTCGCCTGCCAGATAAGTCTATTTTAGCATTTCTGGGGTGAATAATTTATCAAATACACTGTTTTTTTGGGTGTTTCTGATACTTTGACAGTTTGACTCTATGAGCATGTCTATTCAATTAGACCTTGGGGCTAGACCTAAGACTAAGGACACTGGGGCGTCTCTGTCTCCTTTTGCTCATCGCTCCTCATGTCACTTAAGGTTACCTAGAGAATACTCAGGTCGTGTTTGCCCAGCATGCGCTGCTGTCCCTGCAGGGACCTCCAGCCACGCACTAGAGCCATTTTGGATGCAAGAGTTTAAGGCTACTACCAGGGACCTCCGGTCTACCTTACAACTCCTCCCATCCACTTTGCAGGGGGTCTTCCACTCGTGGCAGGCCCCCACCCCTATCAGGTCTTCCCTGCCTAAACCGCCGGGTGTACCTGATGTGTCTGATTCCTCTGAGGAGGAATTATTGGTGGATTCTGATGATGAAGACTGTTCTGCTGTCCCTTCCTGTCAGTTTTTGGGGACCCCTTTGAGGCTGATCCTGTTCCCTCAGCCGAGGGCCTGATCAGGGCTGTGTTGAACACCCTGAACATTCCCTTGGTACAGGAGGTTTCCTCTGATCCCTCTGATGTGTTTCAGGAGCCTGTCCGGCCCATACTTGTTTTCCACCTAACCCCACTCTTGACCGCTTGGTGTCTGAGGAGTGGAAGTTTCCAGACAGGAAACAGTTTGTCTCTAGGAAATTTGCTAAGCTTTATCTGTTCTCTGAAGCAGCCCTAGCTCAGTGGGTTCATCCTCCAAAGGTGGACGCCCCTGTTTCCAGGCTTTCTAAGTCCACTGCCTTGCCTGTAGCTGATGCATCTGCTCTGAAAGACTAGACTGACAAAAAGCTTGAGATCTCCCTCAAGACCATTTTTGCGACGGCTGGTTCTGCCCTGCTCCCCGCATTTCCTGTGGCGTGGGTGAAAAGGGCTGTGGCTGTTTGGACTGAACAGCTCACCTTAGCTGTTCTTCAGGGAGCTCCTACTGCTGACATGTTGCAGCTTCTCGCCAACATCTCTGAGGCCCAACATTATGTTTCTGCTGCACTGTTTGATTCCGTTCATATGGTGGCCAGGGCATCCACCATGTCTGTGGTAGCCAGACGTGCACTTTGGTTCAAGATCTGGTCTGCTGACACGGCCACCAAGAGGGCTCTCCTGTCTTTGCCCTTTCAGGGCACCTCACTGTTTGAGCCTGATCTCAAGGATCTGATCAGTGAAGCCACTGGGGGGGATGAGCACTCGCCTGCCAGTGGTCCATAGGAAGAAGACGCATGTCAAGCGAAATCGTTTTTTTCATCCCTTCCAGGCTGAATCTCATTCGGCCACCCAGGCGTTGCCTCAGGCTCCGTGCACCTCATCCAAGCCTAACCAGCAATGGAGGCCCAAGTCCTCCGCTAAGCCCAAGGCTTCCAAATCTTCTTCTGCATGACTTGCTGAATCCGGGTCCCCATCTGCAGGTGGGTGGCCGCTTGCATCACTACCTCTCGGCTTGGGAAGCCTCTGTGGCCGAACCGTGGGTTTTGCAGGTGGTGGCTGTGGTGTACAGGATTCCCTTCACCTCCCTCCAAGACCTTCTCTTCTTGCTCTCCTCTGGGCGCAGGAAAGCGGCGCCTTTTCAAGGGAGCCATTCAGGCCCTTCTGGACAAGGCAGTCCAGTTCCTCCTCAGGAAAGAAGGTTTGGATTCTACTCCAACCTCTTCGTGGTTTCCAAGAAGGACGGCGGCTGTATTGCCAGAGTCACTATGTATGGTGATCTCTGCCATGTCCCCTGGGGAATTTCTGGCTTCTCTGGATCTTCAGGATGCATACTTGCGCATTACCATTCATCCAGAGAGCCAGCAATATCTCCACTTTGCCTGCGACTGAGGGCATTTCCAGTTTTTTTACTGCCCTCCCTTTTGGCCTGACCACGGCTCCTCAAGTCTTCAACAGAGTCCTGGGAGCCTTCATTTCTGTCCTCCATCGGGACGGCACCAGAGTTACCCCTACATGGATGACCTCCTTCTGAAGGCATCTTCTCCAGAACTCCTTCATCAGCAGGTGCAGGACTGCATTCATGCTCTGTCCCTTCACGGGTGGATCATCAATGTGGACAAGTCGGACCTTGTTCCTTCCCAGATAATGGTTTTTCTGGGCATCCTCTTCGGCACTCAGAGAAGGATGGTGTTTCTCATGGATGAAAAGGGCTCATCAGATAGCACTGAAGGTCCAGGCTGTCCTGAACCATCCCTGGTGTGGACGTTCATTTCCACCATAGAAGCGGTTCCGTTTGCCATGGCTCATACCAGGGAACTCCAGAGGTTTCGGTTCGGATAACACTACAGCGGTAGCCTACATCAACAAGCAAGGAGGCACAAGAAGTCTCACAGCTTGGTTAGAGGTCAAGGCTATTTTGTCCTGGACAGAGGAGCATGTCCCTGCCATTTCCACAGTTCTTATTCCTGGCGTAGACAACGTTCTGGCAGACTTCTTCAGTTGACACACAGCTGACAGCGGCGAGTGGGAACTGCATCAAGAGGTGTTTGACCACATTGTCCAGCAGTGAGGTCTTCCATGCAATGACCTGATGGTGACAAGACACAACAGAAAGGTCCCAACGTTTTGCTCTCGCTGGGCGGACCCCCTGGCTCTAACAGTGAATGCCTTGTCGATCCTGTCTATTTTTCTTCTCTCATACCTCTTTCCTTCCATTCCCCTGTTGAGTGATAAGGAAACTGAGACTGGAGCGCTGCCCAGTCATTCTGATTGCTCCATACTGGCCGTGACAGGCTTGGTTTCCAGAGCTTCTGGATTGCTCAGTGGCGGAACCTCTTTGGCTCCCCTCCTGTCCGGATCTTCTTCTACCTGTGGAAGGAGAATGTTCATTGTCTGGCTTTGATGACATGGAGGTTGAATACTCAGTTTTGAAGAAGGGTTTTTCTTCTGGTGTGGTGGCTACTATGCTTAGTGCACGTAAGCCTGTTTCCTCTAAGGCCTACCATCTTGTTTGGTCTACCTTTCTCTCTTGGTGTGCTGTTAGGGACCTGTCTCAGGATTTTGATCTTCCTACGGACCTTTCCTTCCTCCAGGATCGTGTGGATAAGGGTCTCAGTTTGAGTTCTCTTAAGGCTCAGACTTCTGCTCTGTTTTCTTTCAGAGGCGCCTTGCTATTCTTCCTGATGTCAAGGCTTTCTTTCAGGGTGTTGCTCATACCTGTCCTGTGTTTAAGACTCCCGCTTCTCAGTGGGACCTTAACTTAGTTTTGGGCGTCCTTCAGCTCCCTCCCTTTGAGTTCTTGGCCAATATTCCTCTACATTTGCTGACGTGGAAGATGGCTTGTCTCCTTGCGATCGTGTCTGTTCGCCATGTTGCGGAGCTGCATGCCCTGTCTTGTAGGCCACCCTTTTTGGTGTTTCACAAGGACAAGGCAGTGCTTTGCACTTTGCAAGAGTTTCTCCCGAAGGTGATGTTTGAGTTCCACATTAATCAGGAGATTGTGGTTCCTTCCTTCTGCCCTAACCCTACTTCTGACAAGGAGAAGGATCTTGACCTGTTGGATGTTGTGCATTGTCTCAAGTTCTATGTGCATCGCACTGAGCCCTTGCAGCAGTCTGACTCTCTTTTTGTCATTCCTGAGGGTCCCAGGGCAGGGAAGCCTGCTTCCAATGTAACCAATGCTTCTTGGATCAAGTCCACTATTCGTAAAGCTTAAGAACTTAGGAAGAAGCCTGCTCTCTCTCATGTCACGGCTCATTCTAGGAGGTCTATTGGGGCATCTTGGGCCTACAAAAATCAGGCCTCATCTGATCAGTTGTGCAAGGCGGCCACTTGGTCGTCTGTGCATACCTTTTCAAAACACTATCGTGTGGATGTGCTGGCATCAGCTGATGCCAGTTTTGGGAGGAAGATCCTGGAGGCAGCAGCCTTGCCTGTCTAGGATCTTCTTCGTCTCTTCGGTACTCTTGCACTTTTGAGCCTTGTTGGCTCTAGTTCAGTGTGCGGTGTAACAGTTCCTGGGGTCTGTTTTACCCCTGTTTGGTGTCCGTTGACACTTTGCAGTTATTGTTGAGCTATTCATGATCTGTTGGTTCATTGGTGCTCTGTTGAATTTGGGGGCCTGCACCTTGTCCTTGCCTTTCTTCCCACCCTGGGAAACTTAATGGTTGGACATCCCAAATTTACCAGTAACCTGTATTGGATGACAGAGAAAAGAGGATTTTAGTCTTACCTGTTAAATCCTTTTCTCTTAGTCCATACAGGTTACTGGTCTCCCACCCTGACAAGGGACCATGCTTGGCTCTCCTGTGGCAGAACGTGGGGGTCCTTTTGAGTTCATGATCAGAGGAGTCTTCCTTTACCTTCTTACTACCTAGTCAATAGTTAGTTTTCAAATCTTACTGGATGGGGATTGGCTAGCTGCAAGCTAAGGAGAGGAGGTAGGCTCCACCCAGCAGTCACTTCTCAGAATTGTTCCTGTCTACTTAAAGGGGCTGATCGCCTACCCTCAAAGTTACCAGAAACCTGTATGGACTAAGAGAAAAGGATTTAAAAGGTAAGACTAAAATCCTCTTTTCTCTTCCTGTGCATTTTTTGTCCTGAACAGAAGGCGTTCATGAAGCAAGTGCAGTCCAGTGGTACTCTTGTGTTCCCTCAAGCCTGGGTTGAGGAACTCTATCACCAGGTCTTGGAGAGGAACATGCTTGGAGAATCGGGATACTGGGGAAGCCCTGAAGGACATTGTGTTCCCCTCATTACCATGCTGCTTAGTGAGTAATACAAAAGTATTTGTATATTAATTCAATGTAATGAACAAATAGGAAGAAAAATACCATGGCTGCCTTAATTAAGGTAAAAATGTGCAATCCTGGAACAAACCAACTGCACCATATGGTTGAAATGAAACTTCCCATTGATTTAAATGGGGATTGTACCCCCTGGAGTGCTAGATAGGTCTAAAATGCATTGGAAACCTTTCTAACATTCAGAGGATTAGAAACCCCATTTAAATTGATGATCATTTTCATCCACCCCACACTGGTTCAGTTGGTATGCTCCATAATTGCCTCTATTTAATTTGGTGAATGTAGCTCTGTATATCTAATAAATACTACTTTATTTTCATATTAGCCATTATGTCACTTGCTTTGGAGCAGTAGTTATGAAGTTTAGTCTTTCAAAATTCCTCAACAATAAAGATTTCCGGGGCATCCAGACTTGGACACACATATTTCTATTAGTGATTGGATCTCTCCCAGCAGTTCAGCAGAGGATCTTGTCAGATATATAACTGCAGGGGTTGCAGAGGGTGCAGCTGAGTCAGGGTCCAGCATCCAAGGGGAATCCTTTTGCCCCAGGGTCAATTAGGTTGTAGTTATGCTTCTGTGAAAGTATTTTTGTGTTATTGGTAGTGGTACCAAGGCCCTCCAATGACTAGTTACACCACTGGATTTTTTTATCATATTCTGAAAACTAGAGCTAGGAATAAATACTCCAGGGAAGCACTAGGGATCTCCTGTTAGATTTGGTCCTTCTCCCATGTTGGTGCACCAGGGACGTACAGTGCAACCCCATCTTAATTGATAGGTCTGCTACCAGGAGAGTGGATTACACTTGTGCATGGTGCAAAAATTTGTTCATCTGAATTAGTTGTGAAAAAAAATTAAACAAGTTTGGTAAAACTGAACTTCATTTGCAGTATCATTCTGTAAGTCATAATTTCTTTGAAATTTCTGTTACTGAATAAAATTAATTCACCACTATTTTCAATGGAGGAGGCACCTGCATCCTTCTCTGGATTGACATTTGAACAAGATTCAGATGAACAACATAAAACCTGGCCATTCGTTCCATTTGGGCTTTCATCGTTACATGAACAAATAATAATAAAAAGAAATATAAAATAAATAAACTTAAAAGTCAGCCCTTAATCATCTATATTTCTTAATGCTTGTAGTGAATATCTGGATCATGAGTAAGGAGCATGCCCAAGAGCAAAGCCCCACCAAAAAAAAAAACATGTATTCACTCAACTCTGAGAGTGAGGAAGCAGCATCTTTTGACTTTGTTAGAAATATGATGCGGGAGTTAGAAGGTGATAGAGTAGTTGAGAGTTGGCATTGACAAACATTAAAAGCATGGACTAGAAAAGTCTGTAAGCATAATCTTTGACTCTGTTACAAACACAATATTGGGCTTTTGGTGGTGATAGAGGACATGAGTTGGCATTGCAGTACCACCCCCACCAGCATTAGATCAATCTGGATAGACACATACAGCAACAGCATGTGCTAGAAAAGTTTATAGAATGAGGAAGTACAGGTGACTGTGTCTAACAGCACAAAACCTCTCAAAATAACATACACCGTGATCTCTGATTATAAGGAAGGAATCAGCAGCATCTTTGACTCTGTTACAAATACAGTATAGTCTGCAGGAAGTGATGGAGGAGAAAAGCATTGGTATTGCAGTACCACTAGCAACAGAGGCATTTATGACGGTGCTACATACATGGTAAGGGTATCACGAGGCAATGGAGGAGGTGAGCATAGCATGGGCTTCAGAACATGATAGAGGAGGCCATTGTTGGCAATGCAGTACCACTAGCACCAACACCAACATTAGACTAATCCGGATAGCCACACACACAGCAGCAGGGCCTACAGAAGTCTCTTGGTGAGGAACTACTGGTGGTAGCATTGGCTCTGTAGTACTACCAGCAGCTTAGGCATTTATAACAGTGCTACATGCATTGTATGGGTATCAGGCAATGGAGGAAGTGAGCTGGGCATGGCATAGCAATTCCACCATCAGCAACATCTTTGACTTGGTTTCAAGCACAGCCTAGGCTTCCAGAGGTGATAGAAGAGCCCATTGTTAGCAGTGGAGTACCACCAGCAGCAAGGCCTACGGAAGTCTCTTTTTATGAGGAAGAACTGGTGGTTCTTTCTAACAACAAAAAGTACCCCCCCCCCCAAACAAACAACAAACAGAACTGATCTAGGACAGAATATGAAAGCAGCAGTATCTCTGACAGTGTTACAAACATGAAATATGCTTCAGGAGATGTTGAAGGAGGCAAGGGTTGTCACTGCAGTACCTGCAACAGCAACATTAGAACAATATGGACAGATACAACAGCAGCATGGACTTAAAAAGTCTGTCACACTAATACATTGATGAATGATTCAGTGGGTGTAAAAATCACCTCAAACAGCCTGAAAATGTAGTTGGCTATTCAAGCTAGGGCAGATTGACTTTTAAGAAGGCCATCTGCTCCACTAAGTGTGGTGAGAGCTGTGAGGGTCGAGGATGTTTCCATCACTGAGAAAACCTTCTCACTTTGGATGCTGGTGGTTTGGCATGAAAGCTGCTTCAGAGTCGTCAATGAGAGGGCTAGACAGACAACAGCTTTTTGTCCCCAGTAGCTTGGGGGTTCAGCAGTGGAAGGCAGTGGAAGTTCATTGAGGTAGGTTTTAACCATGTTGGATGTGCTACTCTAAGCTTCGGGTGCTTCGGTTATACCGCCAAAGAATCAAGTGCCTCTGCCCAGAAAGCTGCTACTGCTCTAGTCAATATGGTATCATCATCGCTGCTTAAGTGCAAAGATGTGAGGTCTGGGGTGTAAGACTGCTGGGTGGTGGTACTGCTGCTGCTCCAGGGAGTTTCTATGTCCAACTCCTGCATATCTCCTTATATGAGTATGCCCCTATTGCACTGCATCTCAGAAATTCTTTGGTCAAGCTTCTCTCTCCCAAGTTCCCAGGGGTTATTCTTATGAGCTATCGTTCCCTTTATCCTTGGGTCACAGAGGATAGCCAGCATGTACTCTGAGGTGTCCATGATGGAATGCATGCAACCTTACAGCTCCTCTGTCAGCCTCCTGATCAGTGTAGCAACCTTTGGTTATAATAACATGTTGCCGGGAAAAGCATCACTGTTTTCAAGGCAGCCCTTCATTTTCTGGATCAGGTGGGTGAAAAAGGGAATGACCCAGGCTGACAATGGCTTGGGTTAAAATTCCCATGACATTCCTAAGGGCTTGAGCACCTCTACTACCTGCCTCATTAGTTCTTATTACTCTCTGGCCAGTGAGCAGGACATCCCCATTTTTCTGCACATAGGACATGGAGTGATGCTGCTACAGGATCCTCTCAATCATCTGCAAGGTGGAGTTCCACCAGGTGACATCATGGCATAGCCAGTGCTGTGGTAGACCTGCCTTCTCCTGTTCCTCTCTCAGCTGCAGGCTTGACTAGACACTGCAGTGTAAGTGCCTGGCCTTCTACACCCACAACACCAGATGCAGTATGTGGGCTGCGCAGAGCAAACCCACATATCTGACTGCTTTCACCATCTTTGCTGCTCCATTGGTTGTCAGTAATTCCATCTCCACCGGTGTGCCCATCTGCCTTTCAATGCACTGTGCCACCATCTTCCTAAGCACTACCAATATTTGAGCTCATGTGTGCTGCTTATGAAGGAGAAAAGATCAATACTCAAGCTGCCCTTTCTGACCTCTTTCCACCCCTGCTTTGCTTGCAGAAGTAGCACCATCTTCCAACATTTTGGGTTGCCGTGGGCTGTCAGCAAAAGAAAGGCATACTGTGCTCTAGGGACACTCCATATGTTTGAAGTGAAGTACTAAATCCTCTAGACTGTAAGCTCTCACAAGCAGGGCCCGCTGATCCTTCTGTTCTCCACATCTGATTGTACTATTTAATACCTCTGTATGTCTATTCCCAATTGTACAACGCTGCAGAATTAGTTGGCGCTATATAAATAAAGAATAATAATAATAAATTCCCACTGAAGGTGGTGCATGATGGGAAGTTGTATCTTATTTTGTGTTTTAACTTTAATATTTTAAAATGAACATAGCAAGAAGCAACAGGCTTTTTGGCAGGAGATAGCAGTGGAGCCTGGATGCTAAAGTTTGAACAGTAATTACATTCTTGGACTTTTTTTTACAGTAAATTAACACAACAGGCTTTAGTGATTTGCCTAGAGATACCCAATGCACTATTCTGAAATGTGTTGGATACCTCTGGCACTCAAAGAGTTAACCCTTTGAGTGCCACAGGGGTACGCAACACATTGCAAAACAATGCATTGCGTACCCCTCTGGCACTCAAAAGGTTAAGCATGTAATGCTCACTGCTTTGAAAGCAGGATTGTCATGTCATTTGTGTCATTTTGCTGCAGAAGCTTATATTAAAAGCTTAATTATAGAATTAATAAATTGTAGATTTGCAAGTTACTTTATGTATGCTTTTCAGATATTGATGGCTTAGGGAGCAGTGCCATTGGTGGTCAGCTTCTAGCATCTTCATCAACACAATCTCCTCTTCCTCCTGAAAAGAATATGGATCCTGCAGTGATCGCAGGTATGTGCAAAATATGAAGGGTGTCATGCAGAATGTAAAAATGGAGCAATTCTGGTGCAAATCAACTGTTCCAGGGGGGGATTTGCCAGTGATTAAGTGAGACTTTTAACCCCTTGAATGCTAGCGAGATCTTCAGTGTATTGCTTTGGAATGCATTGGAAAGCTGTCTATCATTCAAGGGGATAAAGGCCCTATTAAAAGCAATGAGTATATTGGGTAATTTTAATTTTAATTTAGTTCTTTATGATGTAGTTGGCTTGTCCCAGAATTGTTCCTCTTTTGCTTTTTGCATAAGGCTCTGTGGCTGTTTATTATAGGGTCACACACAAGTTTAATTTTCTCTTATTGTGAAAGCCTTGCGTGATTTTAAAAATGTTTGTATTTATCCACCATGGAGATAGAACTGCTGTAGATAGTGTATTAATCACACTAATTTTGCATTAAATCATCAGTTGCTATTGGCCAGACATTTATAAACCACTTAACTGTGCACTATTAAATCCTCAATAGCTGCAAACAGATTTTATTTAGTCTAGATTTATAAAGTAGCTTGGTCCAATAGCCTAAAAGGAATGCCTCTGCACTAAATCTCTTTTGTTAAAGGAATAGTAATGTTTCACAAAAACAGCATCTCCAATTAATCTTCATAGTATTTGGGCCATGGAGAGTGTTATTTCAATACTGTCAGAGTTGTGGTTCAAGTGTAATTGAATGATAACGTTTACCCCTTTTTTAGTTAGCCACCTTTTTGTCTGAAGGATGGGGCTGTGTAATCCCCTATTAGATGGGATCCTGTCTCTTGTTGTTTTAAACCAGAGCACAAACCTAAGGGACCTGGGTCTGTTAGAGGATGTATTGCATTATTTGGCCTTTTCTCTTAGTTTCTGCTTAGTTGGTCCGAGCAGACATTTGTATGGTACATGGGAGCCTACAGACTGAAGAGGACAAGCTTTCCTGCATTCTGAGTGCATAGGTCCTGTGAGTATGTCCCTGTCTGGCCACATTTCCATTATCTTTGCTTTGGCTGTACTGGGACTATGTGCATTTTTGTATATCTCTGTCTCACTATATCATTCTATACAAGAGGGGGATTTGAATTAATGTTAATTCACTTGGATTAATCTTAATTTGTATTCCATTTTAATACAATTTAATTATTTTTCTTTCGTGTCATACAGTTTTATTTCATCTTGTTTCATATTTTCTTATTCTTTATTTATTTTATATGTTTAATGCACCATTGTTTGCGCCATTCGTTTTTGGGGCCATGGTGCCTTTAAGAATTGGCACGCGTGGGAGCCATATTTGACTGGGACACAGACAGTGTTAGGGAATCCCTGATCTTTCTGTTTCTAAGATCCTTGAGGCTAACTCACAACTTCCATCCTTTGATACCTCCATATTTACTGGGAATGCTTGATCTTTTTTTTATGGCCACACATCATACACTGGGTAAAGATCTGGGTGGTTGACCAGTCCTTAGTGTTCCTTCCATTTATGTGCAATCAGTTGTTTGACCCAGAGCTGGAAAAGGTTAAATGTCATGCCACTGGAATGGAGTGCATTATTTTCTCAGGTTACACCTAAATTATTTTTTTTACCCCCGCCACTATGGGTGGGTGCTGAGGGCTTTTATTCCAGCAGCCTGCCCCAAATCCCAAACAGGCCTGGACAGGCAAGAAACCTACTCAGAAGCCCACAACTAAAAAGCCTACCTCCGAATGACTCACAGGTGTCTGGTCTGCCTCAGGCAATAAGAGGTAGTTTGCTTGATTTTTATATTGCATGGGCTCTTGCCATGGAGTAGCAGTGTGTTTTGCAGGTAATTCCAGAAGGGTAACGCATAGATTTCAAGTCCCTTCCTCCCTGTAGTTTCTTCATATCCAGAGTTCCTCACGATCCCATGTGGACCTGTCTATTTGGAGACACAGTCTCTTCGCTGGTTTTGATATGCAGGTTTTAGTAAGAGTTCCTTCTCTGGAAAAGTTCACGGGACTCTATTCCATCCTCTTCTTAGTTCCAAAAATAGACAGAAAATGCCGTCCTATTCGGGACTTGATTTTTCTGTACAGTTTTGTTCTTGCACCCTGTTTAAGCTGCAGTGCTTTCGCTCCATCATCACTGCCATGTGTCTGGGGGGGGGGGGGGGCGGCATTGGCCTCTCGAGATATAAAGGTTGCTTACCTGCATATCCCCATCAATGCATATCCTCAGCATTACTTGCCATTTGCTTTTCTAAACTGTCTTTTTCAGTTTATCTGTTTATTGGCCTCCACTCCTTGGGTCTTTACAACGGTCATTACTGCACTGGAAGCTCAGATCCATTCTCAAGAGATCTCCTTGTTGATCTCTCTTGATGACTTTTTGCTAAAGGATGCTTTAGAGGAGGCTTTGTGCCTTCAGTATTAGACTAGCATATTGTTCAACAGAGCATCTAGGTTTTCAATTTCAAGAAATCTTCTCTGGTTCTGTCCAAAGTACTTCTATTTCTCGGCATGAACTTTAAAACTCTTCTGGGGAGGGTCTTCCTTCCAGAAGACAAGATTCTGTCATGTCTTTCCAGTTTCCTCAGGCCCTACTTCTCCCATCCATAATGGTTTAAGTGTGCTGGGTAAACTGGTCTCTTCCCAGAAGGCAACCCCATATATCCAATTCCATACACAAGAGCTGCAACTGGAGAATTGACCTGGCAGTACCTGAATGGACAGAGATGGACCTAAGTTGGTACAGAGGTCCAGCCATTTGTCATTCCTAACTGGGTGATAGTCATGAGGGATGCCAGCCCTGGGTTCTATCTTGGGCAGTCAGACAGCTCAAGATCTTTGGACCAGAACTGAGCATCTTTGGTCCATCAATCTTCTGGAGCTTTGAGCGATTCTCCTAACTTTGTAGTATTGGTCTCGGTCCCTCCAGGGATACACATTAAGAATCCAGTCTGACAATGAGACAACGGCATCTTACATCAAACGCCAGGGATGGGCTAGAAGTGCAAGGTTCAGCGGATCATTATGTGTGCGGTGACTTACGTTACAGGTCTCACTGATATATTGTGCAAATACCATATATACTTGAAAAAGCAGTCTACCTGCAAAACTTTGTTGTCTTGGCAGAAGATATTTATTGTTTGCACATTGTCTTAATTATTTTTACTATGTATTTTTTATTTTATTAAAAATATTTTCTACAATTCAAAGACTTTGAACAGCACCTTTTATCATCATTTCAAATTGATTGTCCTGAACAGAAACAGGTTACTTTCTCTGTGAGCCTTGTTTTTGTCAGGTGATATATGCCCCTCACAACTATTACAGCTGTGAGTATTGTTATCATCATTTATGGAGTATATTATAGTCTTTTACAGGCACTATTGGACACCCTGTTGTGTTCTTTTTCCTTTGTGGATTGAGGAGCAGCCCTGTTTGTTGATAAAGAACCAAAAATACAGTATAAAATCCCTTTACGAGTTTTACAGAAAGCACATATGTGCAATTCTGGACACATCTTTTGTGAGTATATATCCTAACAGAGATTCGGTACTAACAGAATTTTATTGAACTCAAGGATAATACACTAGGAGCACCTCCTGTTATTGCTTTTTTTTAATGCAAATCCTAGGAGTAGACCACATTGTAGCAGACTTTCTCATTCACGAGTGTCTTATTACTGTGAGTTCAACCCGATGGTTTTCGATTCCACAGCTTCTCTCTGATCACCTCCAATGGTGGAGATAATGGCCTCTCAGTTGAAACGTAAGTTTCCTTAATTGTTTTCCAGATATCAGGATCAGCTCTTGTGGTGGATGCGGTGGTCATACCATGGAGTTTTCTCCTGACAAATATGTTCGCTCCTTTTTCCCCTGGTTCCCAGAGTGCTGAGGAATATCAGGATGGAGCAGGCTCTTTTATCATTTTGATCATCTCATTCTGGTCCAGCCTAGCCAATTTTTTTCAGAACTGCGCACTCTGTCAATAGAAGAGCCATTTTGGCTCTCTCCGCATCCACACCTATTGACAGTGTCTACTAAGCCACCCAGAGATAAACAGGCTGGCTCTGACAGCTAGGTTCTTGAAGCCAGCATCCTAAAGAAGGGGATTTCTGTCTCTGTCATTGCTACTATGTTGAAGGTTTGTAAGCAGATTTGATCCCAGGTGTACCATAGGCTAGACTGCATCTAAGTTAACAATCTCTTCTTTGTTTAAGGTAACTATTCACCAAGCATATGGTCTCAGGAGGAAGCCCATGCCCATTTGGGTCACAGCTTATTCCACCAGGTTGATGGGTTCATTTTGGTTTTACAATAACAGGCCTCTGCTGAACATCTGTGTAAGGCAGTAATATTGTTATATCTTTACACGTTTGTCAAAAGAGGATTTTAGTCTTACCTGTTAAATCCTTTTCTCTTAGTCCGTATAGGTTACTGGTAAATTTTGGTAGGCGATCCACCCCTTTAAAGTAGGCAGGAACAATCTAGAAGTGAATGCTGGGGTGGAGCCTACCTTCCCTCCTTGGCTGCAGCTAGCCAATCACCTCCAGTAAGATTTGAGACACTAACTATTGACTAGATAGTAAGAAAGGGAAAAAAGACTCCTTTGAGCATAAACCCGAAAGGACCCCCATGTTCTGCCACAGGAGAGTCAAGCATGGTCCCTTGACAGGGTGGGAGACCAGTAACCTGTATGGACTAAGAGAAAAGGATTTAACAGGTAAGACTAAAATCCTCTTTTCTCTGTCGTCCAATATAGGTTACTGGTAACTTTGTGATGTCCAACCATTGAGTTTCCCAGAGGCGGGAAGTAGGAAAAGGACCAGACGCAGGGCCCCCAAAGTCACCAGAGCATATCTGAACCATCAGATCCGAGATAGCCCAACAATAACAGCAAAGTGTCAACAGACACTGAACAGGGGTAACAACACCCCGGGAACTGTGACACAGCACACTGAACTACAGACAACAGGGCTCAAAAGTGAGGGAGAATTGAAGAACCGAAGAAGATCCTAGACAGGTAAGACTGCCACCAGGATCTTTTCTCCCAAAGCCGCATCAGCCGATGCCAGCACATCAACACGATAGTGCTTCAAAAAGGTATGCACAGATGACCAAGTGTCAGCCTTGCACAACTGATCAGCTGAGGTCTGATTCTTGTAAGCCCAAAATGCCCCAAAAGATCTAGTAGAATGAGCCGTGACCCGAAAGGGAACAGGCTTCTTCCGTAGTTCGGAACCTTACGAATAGTGGACTTAATCCAGAACGCAATGGTCACTTTGGATGCGGATCTCCCTGCCCTGGGGCCCTCAGGAATGAACTGTCGAATGAACTCAGTGCGATGCATGTAAATCTTGAGACAGCGCACCACATCCAACAAGAGATCCCTTTCCTTGTCACAGGTAGGTTCAGGGCAGAAAGAAGGCACCACAATCTCCTGAGTAATGTGGAACTCAGAAACCACTTTCGGGAGAAACTCCTGAGAAGTGCGAAGCATCGCCTTGTCTTTGTGAAACACCAAAAAGGGTGGTTTACAAGACAGAGCATGCAACTCCGCGACACAGAGAACAGACACGATCGCCAGGAGAAAAGACATTTTCCACGTCAGCAGGCGTAGAGGAATAATAGCCAAGGACTCAAAGGGAGTGCACTGAAGGACTCCCAAAGCCAAATTAAGATCCCACTGAGGAGCGGGAGTCTTAAAAACAGGACAAGTCAGAGGAACACCCTAGAAGAAACCCTTGAAATCAGGAAGAATAGCAATGTGCCTCTGAAAGAAAACAGAGAGAGCAGATGTCTGAACCTTAAGGGAACTCAAACTGAGGCCCTTATCCACACCTTCGTGTAGGAACGCCAGGACCGTAGGAAGATCAGAATCCTGAGATAGGTCCTTATCAGCACTCCAAGAGAGAATGCTAGACCAGACTTGATGGTAGGCCTAGAGGAAACAAGTTTGCGTGCACTAAGCATAGTAGCATAGTAACCTGCCGATGAAGGAGTTCCAGAGAGGGTGTTTTCAGAAGCAGGTCATCCATGTATGGAGTGACTCTGATGCCGTTCCAATGGAGGACGGACACTAAGGCTCCCAGACCACAATTGAAGACTGGAGGAGCTGTATTCAGACCAAAGGGAAGAGCAGAAAACTGAAAACGCCCTTGGTCACAGGCAAATCTGAGATACTGCCAGCTCTTTGGATGAGTGTCAATGTGCATATATGCATCCTGAAGATCCAGAGAAGCAAGGAATTCCCCAGAGGACACGGCAGCAATCACCTCCTGGGGATAATGAGCCTTGAACAAACAGGTTTGAATAAAAACCCAAACCCCTGTCCTGAATGGGAAACAGTTACAGAACCTCCTTATCCAGGAGGCCTGGATGGCACCGTTGAACAGACAACGTTTCTCTAGACCCTGAGGTGTGCGTGAGAAGGGAAAAACCGGAAGGGAGGAAGAGAGGCGAAAGGAATGATGTACCCCTCTGCCACCACCTGCAAAACCCATGGGTCCACCACAGAGCCCTCCCAGGCACTGAGGTAGTGGCATAGACGGCCACCCACAGCAGCGTGGGGACCTGGGTTTGGCGAGTCATGCCGAAGAAGGTTTGGAAGCCTTGGGCTAGGTGTAGCACTTAGGCTTCCATTGTCATTTGGGCTTGGAGGAGGAACGCGGAGCCTGGTGAACTACCTGGTTCACCGGGCGTGTCTCAGTCTGAAAGGAACGAAAAAGCCGATTATGTTTGGTAGGCGTCTTCTTCCTGAAGACCATAGGTAGGAGGGTACTTTTGCCCCTGTGGCCTCACTAATCAGATCCTTAAGTTCTGGCCCAAACAGAGAAGTGCCCTGAAAGAGCAATCCTATTTACCCAGGCCACAGCAAACGCTGGGCGTAGGGAAGTACCAGCTGTGGCAAAAATAGATTTGACGGAGGCCTCAAGCTTCTTGTCAGTCCAGACTTTAAGAGCAGAAGCGTCAGCAACTGACAAAGCTAGCCCCGCATCAGAAAAGGGGTAAAGCTTAGCAAATTTCTTAGAAACAGAAGCTTTCTTGTCCGGAGACTTCCACTCATCAGACACTAAACGGTCAAGAGTGGGGTTAGGTGGAAAACAAGTATGGGGCCTCTTAGGCTCCTGAAACACATCAGAGGAGTCCAAAGAACCAAATGAATGTTTAGTGTGTTTAAAACAGCTCTGATTAGGCCTTCAGCAGATGGATCAGGATCAGCCTCAAAGGGGTCCCCAAAGAACTGTGAGGAGACCACCGCAGAACATTCCTCATCGTCAGAATTCACCAATAGTTCCTCATCAGAGGAGTCTAAGACAACAGGTACTCCCGGCGGTTTAGGTAGGGAAGACCTGATAGAAGTAGGGGTCTGCCAGGAGTGGAAGGCCCCCTGTAACTGGGATGGAAGGAGTTTTAATGTAGACCAGAGGTCTCTGGTAGCAGCCTTAAACTCTTGCACCCAAACTGGCTCTAGTGCATGGCTGGAGGTCCCTGGGGGAGACTCAGGGACAGCAGAACATGCTGGGCATAAATGACCTGAGAATTCTCTTGGTAACCCTGATTGACATGAGGAGCAGTGTGCAATGGAGGACACAGGCACTCCAGTACCCTTAGTCTTAGGTCACGCTCTAAGCTCCAACAGAATATATATTCCCACAGTGTCAAAACATTCAAAGTATAAAGAAACTCCAAAAACAGTGTGTATGATTAAAATTTCACCCCAGAAATCACTAAAATACACTTATCTGGCAGGCAAAGGGTTAATCTGCTGGGGAGAAAAGGATAGTCCAAGCCCTGAGTAGGATACTCGTCCACGGAAAGCCCAAAATGACTGCCGCGACGGGAGCCCATCAGGAATGAGTGAGTGATGCAAGCGCTCATGGGAAATGTAGTTTTCCCAGAAAAAGTACCCCAACAGTGCCTGAAGCCCCCCTGAGCCCCCCAACACACACCAAACATTGACCTGATAGTAGAGCAAGGGCAGACAAACAAAATGAGCCATCTCTGAAATCACTACGATGAGCGGTTGCAGAGATATGTCCCAAACTGTAAAGTCCCATAGAAGTGAATGGAGCAATGGTGTCTATGCTGTAAAAGCACTCCGTAAAGGCGCGGAACACAAATTTTGCAAGGTTGTAACTATGAATTAACTTTGCATCAAACATCACTAGAACATGACACCAGACCCAATAAACACTGAACCCAGTAGGAAAAGTGCCATCAACCCCCCAAAAGATGCTAAACCAGCAACCAAAGGGTTAAGTTACCACAGAATCCTGCTCCAAAACACCCAGCAGACATATAGATAAACCCAATGAGTGCAGGAGTATGCAATAAGAACTCCAAAGGAGATCCCTGTGAGGAGGGGAAGCGTGGGACATGTGGACCTCAACATTCAAAGGGTTGCTCACCTTTTTAGCAGATCTTCTGTCTTCAGATTACCATGTATCAAGAAGAATCCTCAGTGGGCAACTCCTGAGGAAAGAACTTGTAACCAAGATTTTCCCCCCAGGGCTTAAGGTCCACCAAAGCACCTGGAAACTGAGCTATCCACATCTAAGGGAATTGTCAGTGATGGTAATCCGCCTAATGGTGGCATTCCATATGTAACAGAAAAATAAAAAATAGCTAAAACAATAGCAGAACTGTTCTCTTGCCTGTATCTTCATCCTAGGAACAAATCTTACTGGAGGTGATTGGCTAGCTGCAGCCAAGGAGGGAAGGTAGGCTCCATCCCAGCATTCACTTCTAGAATTGTTCCTGCCTACTTAAAAGGACAGATTGCCTACCCAAAGTTACCAGTAACCTATATTGGACGACAGAGAAAAACTACTGTTTTAATGTGCTGCATTTGACTGAATCCATTTTTGATCAGAAGGTCCCTCAGGCAGTTGTGCCTGTATAACTGTTCTCCTTGTTTTTCTGTTGATTTCCTTTACTTTGGTTTGCTGTGCTGGTGTCTGTTGACACCTGAAGTTCTTGTTGTGAAGTTCTGGTCTGTATTTTGACAGGTTTTTATCTTTCCTTCTGTGAAATTTTGGTACATATCACCAAGAGAAAGAGGGATTTTTGTGTACTTACAGATAAATTATTTTTTCTTAGTTCATGTGGAACACTGGACTTCTCTCCTAGAGAAATAACAGCTGTTTGAGTACTGGGTGGGGGGGGATCCTCTTATATTGTCTAGTTTTGGGAATTCCCTTTCCTGCTTCACTTCTGTTGTCTTAGATCTTTGCTATATGTTAAGACTGGATTAGATTTGTGAGGGTAAAGTGAAGCAGGGAAGGAGAGCCCTTTATGGCAATTGTCCTGCCCTCCAGCAGCAGGATACTTTACTCCACGGTTCCTGTGTTCCCCATGAACTAAGAGAAAATGATTTTCTATAAGTGCACAAAAATCCCCTTATATATCATGTAGTAGACCTCATAGTTTTGTTCTCTATGGTGCATAGTTTGTTTGAGGACACAGTGAGAACATGCACGTTTTGGGGTCCTTGCTTGAAGCTAGCTCGAGGGTGGTAAGTACAGGGGGACAGGGGCAGAGGTTGCAGTTGTGATGGAGCCCAAGGGCTAGCAGGTTCTATGTACAACCCTGGGGAAAAAAATTTGTGTTAGTGGACCGAAAATTGTCTTTTTGCTCCAGTGCCTGTCAATGACTATTTAAGCCACCACTAGCATTATTCATGTGGTGTTACCCTATGAGACTCAATTTGTAGTGCTAATAACACTTTCCTTGTCTTCTCTGTTCTAGGGGTTGCTTTTGCACGGTACATTCTTATTGGATGCTGGAAGAACTTGATTGACACTTTGTCTGCCCCACTTACTGGACGCACAGCTGGAAGCTCTAAAGGACTGGCATTTATTTTGGGAGCAGAAGGAGTAAAAGAGCAGAATCAGAAAGAGAGAGACTCTATCTGCATGTGTCTGGATGGCCTTCGGAAGGCTGCCCGTCTCAGCTGTGCCCTAGGTACCCATAACTGCTCTATCCTTTAAAGTCTTTCTCCTGTCTTAAGATCTGAAATTATATCCAGGTTCATAAGGACTTGGTGTGATCCTTTATTCATCATGCTAAACAGGTACAATTCTGAAGCAAACCAGCTGGACGACAGGGTTCAATAATTTAAAAAGAAATTTTAACCTCTTGAGTGCTAGGGCAATGTGTTTAAGACCTCTCTAGCAAGCAAGTGTTTAACCCCTTAAGGACGGCCACACGCCTTATGGGTCCCTAGGGGGTTAAAAGCCCCATTTAACTCCTTGATAGTTTGCAGAAAAAAAATTGCTTTGGTGACCTCTGTCACATATGGACTGTGGACTTAACCCAGTTTTTGACATCCCCGCTCACGCATTGTAGGTGTTTACCTTCTAAAAGCTGGTCCGTTAACCATGGGGACATTAGACATAGCTTTTAATATAATTAATTTGTGTAAGCCATATGATGTGATGAGATGTATGGTAATAGATAGGACTTGCCTAAAATGGAGTGCCTTGGTGTGTCAAGCAAGCTTAACCATGCAATATTACCTCATCTTGAAAGAAGTGAGTTAATGTGTGTAATGATATATGCTATGCACAGGGTTCACATGTAAGTAATTTACACTGAGAAGTGCAGGATTGTCTTCTATTTTAATATATAATTTGTCTGTTTAACCAGTTAATATTAAAGTTCCTAAAATAAAGCAAAACTCCCCAACATATTGTGAAGAAGTGCACTGGAGTAATCTCTACCATTCAAAGTATTAAATTAGAGAACCTAAAATCACTGTTTGGGGCCTCTTTCCACAATTTCTCCAGAGCCCTCAAAAATTCTTTAAAATGCCCTGAAATCAAACATACAGTATACCACTCCAGTAGCACGTGCAGCACACCGAAATGCATATAAATAAATAACATACGCATGATCATAACATTTGAACCTATGTACCAAAGTGGTAATAGTTCCCAAAATCAAGGAGCATAAAATTCCCTATAATATAACAGCCAGATGTATGTTTGTTCGATGCAGTCATGCACAGTAGAGACTGTCCGAATGCACTGAATGCTGGCCCGTGTACACGGGCTTTTACACTAGTAATTCTATAAACAAACAATAAAAAGGCACCATAATGGTATTTTCCCCTCTACAACTTGCAGATTTAACTTTGATTTAAACACTTGTAAAATAACAATTCTCATAGATTTCTATACAGTTTCATTGTGAATAATTTATAGACTTGGAAGTATTTGATTTTAAAATTTCAAATGAGATGTTTTAGTATGGATGGATAACTTTACCCTTTGCGTGCCAGAGAGTTGTCCATCCTATTGCGAAGCAAAGCTTTGGATACCCCTTTGGTACTCAGAGGGTTGAATAATCATATAATTACACTTTGTGCTTTACAATTAAAGGAGTGGCTGCCAACTGTGCATCTGCACTTGCTCAAATGGCAGCAGCATCCTGTGTCCAAGAGGAGAAAGAAGATAAGGAAAACCTTGAACATAGCGACACAATAGCGCAAGGTAAGTTACTGCTCAGTGGAACAGACTGTCATGTCTATTGTATTAATGTCTCTAATGTAATGCAGCAGTGCACTCACTTTTGTGCAAACATGCAGAATAAAATGTTCACAAAGATAAAAGTGCAGGTCTGATTCATTTTCTTTACTTACAGGGATGGAAACCCTATGCATATTCTGCAAGTTCATACTGTGTGAAGTCAAGCATCCTATCATTTTTATTTTTTTTAATCTTTACCAATTTTTTTTTGTTTTGTTGTGCACTTTTATATCTCTGACACTGAGCTCCTTGGATCTGTTTCCAAAGAGCGTTTTGTCTGGTACAGTGAAAGGAGGTCTAGTTCAGGGGTATCCAGCCCTGTTCCTGAGCTACCAACAGTACATGTTTTTAAAATTATCTGAATCTGGATGTGCCTCAGTCACTTTAATTGATCCCCTTTTACTAAAGCAGGATGACATTCACATTGATCAACTCACCTGTGCTCTAACAAGGAAATCATCATATCCTGGCCTGTTAGTGGGTCCCGAGGACAGGAGTTTATAGAAATAAAATATTGTACTTTAAATCTGCTTTTATTAGTGATCATTGCCGTGCACTTTGTATTAACATAAAGCAAACATAACATAATATAAAGCAAAGGTTTCTGAATAATAATTTCTACTACATTTTCATAGTGAAGCAGAAAGTGGAACAAAAACTGGAACAGATGGGTAAGCAAGGGGGCTATCGTCTACATACTGCACATGTCCTTTGCATGGATGCGATCCTTAATGTTGGCTTGGAAATGGGAAGTCACAATCAAGACTGCTGGCCCCACATGTTCAGGTTTGTGCTTTGAATTATAGACTTGCCTTTTCTCCTATACAGCATGTCTGTGTGAGCACGAGCAGACTAAAGGGGCCCACACGCAGTGAGATTCAGTTGGACAATTCCAACCAAGCTGGTCGAAAATTACCGTATTTGCTGGTTATCTCACTTTGTATTGGCTACCTCAATCAAATTGGACCAATTAAATTGGTGGTTTTGGTCAACCAGCCCAGTTTGAAAATTTTGATCGCCTGGCAATAAAATAACTGTGTGTGAATTCAACAGACCAGACCACATCAATCTTGAATGGGGCTGTGACGTTGGGTCGTTCAGATGTGATCAGACAGCTCTCCACACGTGTACACACACACACACACAGATAAACAGGCAATCTGACTGCAGATTGCATGGATTTGGTTTGTATGTGTGTGTGTGATCAGAACAGATCAGCAATTGCTGGTTGGCTGATTCCTTAAGGACACGCACTCAGTACACCTACATGAAGTTGATATTTCATTGGTGTTGTGCCTATTGTCGAGCCTTTGTTTGCCAGTGAGATATCCAATGCATTGCACTGTAATATGTTGGATACCTCTCTCACCCTGAGTTTATCGTGAGGAGACCCTGTGCTACAATATCTCTCCAAAGCAGTGCATTGAAAACCAATGTGTTGGGTCCCATTAGAAAAACAACACAAGGGAAGAGTCTCATAGCACAGTATATTATACTTAAATAATTGAGAGGGGGTTAAATACATTTTTAAAGGATTTATTAGAACTCTTTCGCCCATACCCTCACTATTATCTTGTAATCCTGGAGCAGGCAATTATTTTTGCAATTACTAGGCATACCTGGGAGCTCTCCCAGATGCATTACCGGGTCCCCGGGGCAGAGACAGATTCTCTGGCTGTGGGGCTTTTTCTTTAAAACTCTGCCCACTTCTGCTCCTTCACCACCCAGTTCCGCCCACTTCCCTCCCACTTGCGTGTTGCCCTGGAAAGCCTTGCCCTCAATTGTGGGTAAACCCCACCTCCTTTTCTCCAGGATTTGCGGCAATTAAACTCCCCAGCAGCATCCAGACACTCCATAAATGACAGCTCCCAGGTATGGTACTAGAGGGCCTTCAAAAATTATCATAAATCCGTGCTGGTCTCACATTGCAACTTTTTAAAATAAATTAGTATTACTGCTCAGTGACTGGTTGATTAGATAGTGCTATCTGAATAAGAGTTTCAGGGTAAATCTGAATTAAAGCTGCAGCGCTCGGGATTTTATTTTATAGTAAAGATAGTTACCATAATAAAGATGATTAAGAAGAAATGGAACAATTCTGGAGAAAACCAATGGCCCCAAAGGGGATAAATTACCCCCCCCCCCCCATTTGTTTAAATTGATCTTTTTGGATGATAGTGAGGCCTCTAACATTGTGCAAAGCAATGCTTTGGAAACCTATCTCCAAATCAACAGGTTTAGAGCCCAATTTAAGTCAACTGGAATGTTTTTGTCCCCAGAAATAGTACATTTCTACAAAGAATCAGATCTGCTGCCTCAGTATCACTAAAATAATAATTTTAAGTGGTACCAGCAATTAAATTGTATTGGTTTAATGGGAGGGAGATCCATAAAACTGTTTAATGGTGTGCCTGAATTTTTTTTAGATAGGCTGCATCCAAACCCCTGAGGTAAATTACCCCTATTTTTAATAAAAACTAAACTAAATGGCCCATTGGAGTTGGACTATTGATCAGTTCAAAACTGGATTCAACAACCCACTAACCCTTCACACTTTTGCTGTGAGAAAAGGGGTACTTTTTAAAGGAGAACTAAAAAACAACTAATAATAACCCTCATTTATTATGACCACAAAACCTTACTGGACCCATAAATATTGCTCTTGCACTCTGCCTGCTTCAGTTTGGGAGACAAAAAAACCCTGCCATTTCCTTCCTTCATCTGTCTAACATCCAGATTAGGCACCTGCCAGTGCATCTCATTTGTGATGTCCATGCCCACGTATTGAGTTGTGGGTGTGGCCAGAACAATTCCACTGTCCCTGCACCAGACATGTGCCCATTGTTAATTACCAGTTTAAGTACCCCATTTTCTTGCTATTATTTAATATATTAGATGCTAGACAGGTCTCCCAACGCAGTTCAAAGCAATGCAGTGGAGACCTATCTATGAATCAGACAAAGGGTTAAGAGCTCTTTTTCCGCTTGTACGTTAGGGGCATTTTCAGTGTCAGTGAACAGTGGGTGAGGGTGGAGTCCTGTGAGCAGTGGGAGTATGGCGGTGTGTGGGACTAGGGATGGTTAAGGTATAATTCTGACCCTGAGCTTGGGTAATCCTGGACTAAATGCTAATCCTTGCACTGTGCACCATGATCATTGTCTTGCCTAAACTGTTATTAGACCAGCCTGCAGAAGCATGAAGTGCTCTTTTAAATTATCATTATTATTTTTAACTTGCAATAAGAGCTCTTAATGGCTGTTTCTTTTGCTGTTCCCACCTCAGGGTCTGTGAATATATCAGCACCTTGGAACACACACATTTCAGTGATGGTATCTCCCAGCCTTCTCTGACTATCACTCAGTCTCAGCAGCACTCTTCAAACTGTCAGGACCCTGCTGCAGATTCTTCCCAGGAACACTCTTCAGAACAAGAAGGTTCACTCAGCAAGAGTCCCATCATCCAGGCGGTACCAATCCAGGAGCTCATCAAGGAAGGCATTAAAGGCCGCGCTTTTGACTTCCGTGGGACCAGCTTGATGACCGGTAGCAGTGCTGCTAAAGCTGTATGCACACTGTCCACACAAGCAGACAAGTGAGTAACCTGTCAGCTGTCATAAACATCCAGTCATTGTCTGTCTGCAGATGAAAGTTGTAGTCTAACAGCTCATTTTAGAGGCAAGTTTTCCTCTCCTGGTTAACAGGTTTGAGGAAAGGTCATATATATTCTTTTCTATATTTATTTACAGAGAAAGTATCACAAAATATGGAAGAAATAAATTGCAGGGTTTTTCTGGTGGAGTAAAACAGGGTACTTCTGCTATGAGAGGTATTTTATTCAAAATATATTGCAGCTCCAGTTTGCATTTTTGGGGCATAGTAGTTGTATGGTGGCACACAATAATCTGTCAGCTCTACACTAATCTAATAACAACTGTTTCCAGTGATTCCATAGGCTGCTATAGCCACAGTGAAATTTCAGGCTATAGAGATGCTGCACCCACGTCTGAACTACATTTTTGAATAAAACTTATCTTAGCAGTTGGAGTACCCTTGTTTTACTTAGAAGGCTAAACCTGCCATTATATAATTTTCAATATTTTGTGATACTTTCCCTTTAAAGGGATAGTAATACTTCGTTTTAACTTTATTTTATTTTGTAGGCATTAAAAAAACATGAAGAATGATATAAGTCTTATCTCTCAGACCTTTATGGTTTATGAGATATTCACAAGCAAAGTTTCCCCCTCCCGCCCCTTTTACCTACTGTAAACAATCTCTTCTCAGATGTGGAATGCAGTCCATAGACTGGACAGAAGGGGACACTCTTATTCCTATGAAAACAATGAAATCCCTGCCCCCCTTGACAAGTTTTTCAGGTTTTTCTCTTATCTTAATTGAAGATTGTACCTCTCTGCAGTGTACCTGGCCACCTTCCTTCTGCTCAGGCTGAAGAGTGTGATAGCAGTAAAAGGGGAGGGAGGGGGAAACTTTCCTTGTGAATATCTCATAAACCATAAAGGTTTGAGAGATAAGACTTATATCATTCTTCATGTTTTTTTAATGCCTACAAAATAAAATAAAGTTAAAACGAAGTATTACTATCCTTTTAACCGCTTGAATGTTGGTATCTAACGTATAATGAAGAAATTCATTAAAGATATGTCTAGCATCCAAGGGATTAAATAATTTGGCTTCAATGAATGTTTACTTGTATTGGTAAAATAAAGTTCTTCTTATTTTCTCATAGGCTGTTTGAAGGTGCTGCTGATAGGCTTAATTTGGTGGCACTGAGTGGGTTCCTTTATCAGTTGAAGAAAGCCTCCCAGGCTCAGCTCTTTCATTCAGTCACAAACACAGTGGATTATTCCCTTACAATGCCAGGTACTCCTTTCACCCAAACGGGATTGCCTTGTAGGCTTTACCATAATTGCTACTTCTCTGATTTGTCTGTGGGATTTTGTGAAGATTGTCTGCGTATTTTTTGGACTGAATTTAAGTTCTTAAACTGTTCAAGCTAAACTACAAATGCCTACCACTTTGACTGGCAGAACTGCCTACAACAAATACAGAACCAGATTTACATTTCAGGTACCCTTAGACACCCTTAGCACCACCCATTACCACACCTCTTTACATACATTACCACATCCACAGATTCATCCACTGCTTTTTTATAATGTACAAATAAAAACGTTCTTAACCCATTCAATGCTAGAGAAGTCTCCAAAGCATTGCTTCACAATGTATTGGAAACCTCACTAGCATCCAGTGGGTTAAATACTGGCCAGTAAAGGTACAGATCTGTGATTCAGTGCCATTGGGACTGTTCTGGCCACACAACCCAACTATATCACAAAACAACAGAGGGTGCCTCGAAGGGCAGTAACATCAGTATGATAATATAGAAAAAAACCGTAATCTACTGACAAATGCAGTGACCTCTAAACCACTTGTGGCAAGTGGCAATCAGGTGTGTGGAGGGTCTTCACTCTGTATCCATGAATATACAAAGGTTACCCAATCAGCTGTTCCCTTCAATGATATAGGTTTCCTCTGAAAGAAAAAAAAACACCAGCCAGCAGCTAGTATACAAAAACAGAAATTGAGGGTGCTTATATTTCCGTTCATATTGCTCAAATAAGTATGAATGTTGTACTTACATGTAAAGTAGGCGCTGAATACCTATCTACAACCTGACTTGAAGCAAAAAGGGATTCGCCGCCCCTGTTTGGGTACCTCCTTTTATGGAGCTGTATAGAGCTGTATTTATTTAAATAAAAACACAGAATTTGATGGCAGATAAGAACCATTCGGCCCATCTAGCCTGCCCATTTTCCTACTGTAAAAAACCTCAAACCTTTTTTTGGTCTTTGGTCTTTTCTTATGTTAAGGACAGCTTAATGCCTAACCCATGCATGCTTAAATTCTGTCACTGTATTAACTTCTACCCCTTCTGCTGGTGGGCTGTTCCACTTATCTACTACCCTCCCAGTGAAGTAAAACTTTCTTACATTACATCTAAACCTATGTCCCTCTAGTTTTTGACTATGGCCTCTTATCCTAACACTTTTAGTCCTTTGAAAAGTACTTCCATCCTGAACTTTGTTGAATCCTTTCATGTATGTGAATGTTTCTATCATATCCCCTCTCTCTCTTCTCTCCTCCAAGCTATACATGTTCAGATCCTTTAGTCTATCCTGATATGTCTTTTCCTGTAAACCAGTCACCATTTTAGTGGCCCTTCTCTGAATTTTCTCTAGAATATATATATCTTTCTGGAGATGGGGTCACCAGTACTGTACACAATACTCTAGGAGAGGTCTAACTAGAGATCTGTAGAGTGGCATGACCACTTCCCTTTTTCTGCTACTAATGCCCCTAGTTATACAACCCAGCACCCTGCTTGCATTCCCTGCTCCTTTATTACATCGTCTGTCTACCTTTTAAGTCATTAGGAATAATTACTCCCAAATCCCCTTCCTCTGTTGTCTCTGACAGCACAGTACCCATAACAGTATATTTTTCCTTTGTGTTTTTGTGTCCTAGGTGCATTATTTTACATTTATCAACATTAAATTGCAGCTGCCACACTATTGTCCATTCTTCTAATTTACCTAAATCATTTGGCTTATTCCCCCTGGAATGTCTACCCTATTGCAGATGTTTGTATCATCTGCAAGAAGGCATACATTACCTTGAAGACCTTTTGCAATATCAAACATTGAGATTCTTCTCAAGTAAGCCCTAGATTCATTTTGTATGTGTGGGAAAGGTGAAAGGTTGAGTTGACATTGCTGGGGTTTGAACCTGTGACACTACTACCTGTACAAGTGTTAAACCAGGGAATTAACCAAACGAGCCACCTTAGTCATTTCAGGGCCATTTCTTTAATCCCTTAAGGACCCATGACCAGACCTGGACCGTCATGGGTTGCTATCCATTTAAGGACCCATGACGGACCAGGTCTGTCATGGCTTAAATGATAGCAGCGTGCCTCCGTGCACGCTGCTATCATTAATTCCAGGCTGAGACTGAGCACTCCGAGACTGGGGCGTTCAGTCTCAGCCCTTCTTGCCTTTGCTGGTTCATGCGATCGCCGTACCAGCGATCACATGTACCGGCATTCTGACAAACTCTACTTCTGTCTTCCTTACTATCAAAGTAAGGGAGAGAGAAGTAGAGAGGAGACACCTAGTGGCAAAATAAAATACAGCAGCTAGGGGTATTAACCCCTTCACTGCTGGTGCAGGAGGCTGGCTAAATGCAGGTCAATTTTTGATCTGCATTTATTTACTTTTTTTTTTTTTTTTTTTTTTTTTTAAACACAACACACTTTTTTTTTTTTTTGTTGTGGAGCCATGTAATACACTTATATACACCACCAAATGTCAGGGATAAAAAAGTGTCAAAACAGGGTGGGAAAAAGGGACATGGGGATTTTCACCCAGGGGGGACAGTGGCCACTTTAAACTGCGCATTTTGTAGGTATGACTGATTGGACATACTTTTAATGCAGTCTCCATAAAAATTTAACTCCTTGTGACCAATTGATCCCAAGAGAAAAATCAAAAATGGTGTTTATTTTACTTTTTTTTTAAATTTTTTTTCAGTTTTCATAAAGTAAATGGTGGGTTATCCATATATGTGGGGTATCAAAAGAAAGCCCTATTTGTGCTTAAAAAAACAGTATATAATTTATGGGGGTGGAATAAAAGCCTAAGAGGGAAAACACTGATGAACAAAGACATAGTCAAAAAGGTCAGAATTGCTCCGGTCCTTAAGGAAAACAACCTCAGATTTTCCCGGTCCTTAAGGGGTTAAGAATTTTAGCACCTTAAAATGGCATTAATAGGGAAGGTAACACAAAACATTGCACCTTTCTATATTTATCTTCTCTCAACAATTAGGCTAATCATCAAGTGCAATATAAAACCTAGCCAGTCATTGAAGTGGATCTTAAGATAGGCCTGTCCAAACAGAAATGTAATACTTTGTTTGGTAGGAAAACTCTACAAACCTTTCAATTCGCCAACGCAATGCGTTTTGTACCCCTCTGGCACTCAAAGGGTTAATACTTAATAATCGTGAAATACACAGGAGCTGTTGTGTGGTACTTATTAGCTGAAACAAGTTAAATATACTATGTTTTTAGCTATGAGATTTTATGTCTATAGTCCCATTTCTGGTGCCAAGATTTTGAGGGTATTTTATATACATTTTTGTGCAGTATATGGATATACCAATGTACCAATGAAAATGACTGGTAAATACATTACACTAATATATAAGTTCAAACTCTTAAAAAGAAGACAGCTGCTACAGATCTCTGCACCTTACTAATTAGATATTAAAGGCAACTTTCAAGTGTGTAGTGCAGACTGAAGTAACTTTTGTTGAATCCTTGTATGAATTGCGCGTATTTGCAATGAGTTTTTCAGAGAAACCATGGGAGTGGATACTGCCCACTGCAAATCACTGACACATGAAATTAAATGACCAATGTAAATAGAGAACAGAGCAAAGAAAAACAGAGAAAATGTCAGGGACATCATGGGATTTGACAACAACAATGATGGAGCATAAAAGGTGTATTATTTCAACAGCTTGGAGCAAAGCCAGTATAATAAATGAGTAATTTTAGTGGGCAACACTTACGAAGAGAGGTCAGGAGAGCTGAGGATAGTACACATGTAAAGCCAAGATTTTCATCTGGAATGCCATAGGCAGGGAGCTTTCTCCACCCACCTCTCATTACATGACCACACCCATATTCATGGCACAGAAAATGGCCTTTATAACACAGAAACTCAAAAATATCTTAAATAAATTGGGCAGTACTAGAATAAATAAATTGGTACTTAAATGGGACAGATCAGTATATTAACTGTACATTTCCGCAATAGCTAAACTGCTAAATGGACTATTAAAATAGAAACTTAGTTGAGGAGGCTAAATAAAGACATCCATCAAGTCCAGCCCATGCCAAAACAGCCCTCTTGAGCCAAAGGAAGGCAAAAAAAAAACACTGAAGCAATTTCCAATTAAGCCCCAAGTGGGTAAAAAAATCGTTCCTGAATCCAAATGGCAGTCAGATAGTTCCCTGGATCAACAACCTATGTGCGTTGAAGCCTGTCATAATTCTCAGTATTGTCTGTGCTAGATAGGTATAAATTTATTTTTTAAAACAGTTACCGCAAGCACAACATCCCGAGGCAAATAATTCCACATCTTTACCTCCCTTTCTGTAAAAAAACCCTGCCTTTGTTTTAGTTGAAAGCTCCTTTCCTCTAGTCTTAATGGATAACATCTGGTTCTTAGCTCAGCTCTTTGCATAAATGATTAACCGGATAGTTCTTTGTATTGACCTTGAGTATATTTGTAAATGTTAATCATATCACCCCTTAGATGTCTCTTCTCTAATGTAAATAAACCCAGTTTGGCTAGTCTCTCTTTATAACTAAGATCCTCCAATCCCTTTCTCAGTTTTGTTGCACCTCTCTACACTATTTCCAGTTGAATAATATCTTTTTTTGAGAACTGGTGCCCAAAACTGTACTCTTATCAAGAAATTATATAGTGGTAGAATTATATTGGCATCCTGTGCATCTATGCTTCTTTTTATGCAGGATAGTGCTCTATTTGCTCTTGCAGCACCTGAGTAACTGCACACTGCTGTGATGTCTATTGTTTATCAGTGCTCCTAAGTCTTTCTCTAAAGAGGATTCCCCAAGTTGTTGCTCCTACATTAAATATAATCTGCCACTTTTCTGACCATTCACTCCGTTTATCTAAATCCTTCTGCAGAATCCGGTCATTTGACCGTATCGAGGCTCTTCAGCAGAGCTGAAATTGCGCAATGTTTCCATTAATATTTGATTGGAATGGTCTATAAAGTGTGCCTGGCAGTATTAATGGAAGCATTGCGCGATTTCAGCTCTGCTGAAGAGCCTCCATCCGGTCAAATGACTGGATTCTGCAGCTGTCAGCTACAGCGCTGACTCCTCTCACGAGGAAACTTTGGGAAGGTATATCTCAAACCATAAAGGTTTGAGAGATAAGCCTTACATCTTTGTGCATATTTTTTTTATGCCTACGAAATTCAACAAACTTAAAACTAAGTATTACTATCCCTTTAAAGAGTATCTTTAAGACCCTTGAGGCTAATGGGTATGTTGCAGAAGTGGCCTTTGATGCCACCAGACTTACTGGGAAGGTCTCAGCATTTTCTTTTGCCATGCCATGCGTCATACTTTGTAGCTAAAAACCTGGTAAGCTGACCAGTCTTCCAATGTCAGGAAAAAAGGGGGCAGGGTTTTCCTTATACTGAATGAAGGAAGATTGTCCCTCGTTGTGATCTGTCCGGTCCGATGACCGGTTTTCAGATATGACGGGAGATGGCCTGACATAGTGAAAAGAGACGGGAGGGGGACAATTAATAATATAATTTCTGAGGAAATAGATCGATTTCAGCATTACCAGTGTAACAGCCCAATAATACACACTTTAAAGAAGAATTGTGGCACATTACTATCACTTTAATATAGCTTTACTGTTGGTGATTGTGCCTCTTTGGTGGGTTGCCAAACTTTAAAAGGATAGAAATACTTAAATATTACCAATCCCCATAATGTAGCCATATTAAAAAAAAATTAATTGTCCCCAGTGTCATCTCTCAAAACTTTATGGTTTGAGAGATAACCGTAAGCAAAGTTCCCCCTTCACTGAAGTCATAGTTGTACTGACTGCAGGGATATCCATTTTTATTTTCATCAGGCGGCTCTGATAAGGTGGTTTTGAGGACCCCTCTTTCCATGCTGCTTCACCTAACAGACAGGGGCAGGAACTTCAGCTTTTGTATTCAGGTGCTTGAATTACTGCTTTCTTCACACATAGCCTTTCTAAAAGTCTGATTAATATTTTGTTATTCCTGAGGGCCCTATTTCAGTCCCAGCTATGTCTACAGTGACAGAGGCTTCTTGGATTAAGGCAACTATTCACCTGGCATATGTTATGAAAAAGAATCCTGTTCCCTTTTGGGTCACGACTCATACTACCAGGTCAGTGGGTCACCCTTGGGCCCACAAGAACCAGGGCTCTGAGGAGCAGCTGTGTAAGTTGGTGAGATGAGAACTGGCATTGCATTGCAGTACCAGCACCAGTATTAGAACAAACTGGACAGACCAATGCAAGTCTATGGAGTGAGGAAGTACAGGTGTTGAGACTAACAGAAAGCCCCAACAAAATAACATACACTGCAGTATTACTGGTATAATGCAGAATCAATGTACATACATAAGCAGCATTGCATTCTACTAATTTATAGTAAAGAAGACAATAAAATAGTAAATGCCAAACGCATTCACATCTTTGCTTTTTGTTTAATCAGTATTTTTACTGACATACATTTTCTTACTGACATTCAAATTCAAGGTTTTTTTTTTTGTTTTTTGGGGGGGTACAGTTACAAACTGTCAGTACCTTGTTTTGTTTTGTATGGATACCTTACAGAGAGGAAAAGGACTATGCAAAGAAGTTGCAAAGGAACTAAGATAGTTCTCTGTATGCCAGGCCCAGACTGGCCATCGGGCATACCGGGAATTTGCCCGGTGGGCCGGTCCGGATGTTTAAAAAAAAAATAATAATCATTAAACGAGTTTGGGCCATCTCACTTTCTGAAAGACGGCCACCTTGTTACAAGTTTCCTGGTGGGTGGGCAATCAACGTGCGGCTGTGCGGAGCACCGCATATGATTATAAGCTCCGCCCATGATCACCATCAGCTGACAGCCCAACCCTGCGACAGTCAGGGCTGCTCAGCCTTAAATGCCCGGGCCTATTTTTTGTCCCAGTCTGGGCCTGCTGTATGCAGAAAAAGAAAAAATATGCAATAAATGAAGCTAAATGTCTCAAAACCAAAATTAAAATCGACATCTAACAACAAATTTTTTTTTTTTTTATTTTTTTTTTTTTTAAAGCTGTTTGAAAATCACACAATTCAACTGGTTCATTTCAGCTTAATAGAATAAAAGTATGCACATTTCCAAGTGTAGAGTTGCCAATTTAGCACCCTGATTTTGGTCATTTAAAAAGTGACTGTGTTGTAATGTTTTGCAGGGGAGATTAAATCCACTCAGGACAGAAGAAGTGCTCTCCATCTTTTCCGCCTTGGTGATGTCATGCTGCGTATCGTCCGCAGTAAATCTCGCCCACTGCTTCATATCATGCGCTGCTGGAGCTTAGTGGCACCACATTTTGTAGAGGTAACAACATAGTCAAATGGATGAGTGCACATGGGGTCATGGTTTCTGGGCCTGATGTATTAATGAAAAAGGATATGTTTTTGAAGCAAACCACCTTCTCCACAGGATGCAATAAAAAAAAAAAATCAAATTGATTTAACCTTTTGAGTGCCAGAGAGGCTGCCATGCCTTTGCTGTCTCTCTGGAACTCATAGGGATATATGTGGTTTTTTAAAACCCAGAATGCACAGAGGTATCTAATGCTATATATTTGGAAACCATTCTAACATTTGTGAGGATAAAAGTCCCAGTTAAATCAATAGTAATAGTAATATTTTTGTTTCCTAAAGTGCAGTCAGTTCGCTACAGAATTGTACACCGTTTCTTGGTACATAAGGTCCTTGGTGTTCACATTCATTCACACTCTGTGGTCTAATTAATTTTACTGGTCTCCAGTAAAGAAAAACAAGGCAAACCATTGAATGCTGTAGTCCTCTAGAATGCATTGCTTTGTGTTGGAGATGTCGCTAGCATCCATGGGGTTAATAGACTATTTAAGAAGATACTAATACAGTATGAGAATTTAGTCATAAGGAAAACCAATTATAGGATCAAATCAGGTCTTAGCAATAAAGCAGGAAGGAAAAGGTCCTCACAGTAGTTCCTGTCTACAGTATTGATCTCTCCTCCCTCTTAGCAGCCCTTCTTTGCCCAGTATCTGATTGTCATTTCTGTTTTAACCCTTTGAGTGCCAGATGGGAACACTCTGCTCTGCAATCTTTTGTGTACCCCTCTGGCACTTAAAGGGTTAAGACAATCCAGATCATGGAGGCTTGAATGATATACCAATTTCCAATCATGATTATGGCCCTCAATGTCTGGATTTTGCCCAGCCCTAACTTGTAACCACATTTAAGTTAAATGTTTCATTATGTTTTTATGTAAAATTATGTATTTTGTTGTTAATGTAAATCTGATGCTTTAAATCTGTGAAAGAGTGAGGGTTTTACAAAGCAATGCATTATTTATCTGTCTGTCATTCAAAGAGTTATGATTTTTATATATCTTTTTTTTCTTCAAAATATAAACAAAAATACAGCAGTTTGCATTGATCCTGTTTTTTTTTGCCCTTTTGCTTGCAGGCAGCTTGTCACAAAGAGAGGCATGTTTCCCAGAAGGCTGTCTCCTTCTTACATGATATCATGACTGAGGTCCTGAGTGACTGGAATGAGCCCCCACATTTCCATTTTAATGAAGCCCTTTTTCGACCTTTTGAGAGGATCATGCAGTTAGAGCTGTGTGATGACGATGTTCAGGACCAGGTAAGAAAAATGCTAAGGATGAAATCAAGCTCAACAATTTTATTGTTTTAACTGAATTTGCCATTGCATGTCCTTGAACTACAGCAACAGAATCTCAGTGGTTCTTTTCCTGGCCAATATACAGTCAGTGGGCCTTAAATATTTGCATGATTTGAAGCAATCTTACTTTGGTTTTACTTAAGGGCCACAATAGTACAGAAATCATATTTTTTTAGTAGTTAAAGGGATAGTAGTGTTTCACAAAAACAGCAACTCCAATTAATCTTCATAGTATTTGAGCCATTGAGAGTGTTATTTCAATACTGTCAGAGTTGTAGTTCAAGAGTAATTGAATGATAAAATATCCCCCCTCCCGCCCCTTTTGCCTAGTGTAAGCCACCTCCCCTCAGATGTGGAATCTGGTCTTAAGACCAGACAGCTCACAGCAAGGGACAATCTTCTTACTGTGAGAACAATGAAAACCCTTCCCCCATTGACAGGTTTTTCCCTTATGTTAATTGAAGATTGTCTCTCTCTACAATCCGCCCGGACACCACCCTGCTGCTCTGAGCTGAGCAGTGTTATATCAGTAAAAGGGGCAGGAGAGGGATACTTTATCATTTAATTACTCTTGAATTACAACTCTGACAGTACTGAAATAACACTCTCCATGGCCCAAATGCTATGAAGGTTAATTGGAGCTGCTTTTATTATAAAACATTATTATCCCTTTAATCTTAGCTATTCTCATCACTTGTAGTAGCATTAAAAAACATATAGCTCTAATTGCACCCCAGTCTTAATGTTCCTCGTCTTCTCTATGAGTTGGAGCAGACAGTGACAGTATAATTCTTATTGGCTATACAGGGGGTATGATATCACAGCAGTGAACAGGAATTATCAGCTACCTCTCTGGAGCACAAATTACCAGTTCTGGAATATAAACCTTTTACTCTGAAACCTGTAAGATTAAAAAGATTGCTCCTGAACAGTGGGTTTAGTCATAACAACTAATGAACAGGACACTGATTTTTTTTTTTATGTCATCTTTTTAATTGTACTTTAAACTCAATGTCCACTTTCTAAAACAGCTGCTATCAAGTTTTATTAATAAAACATGGATTTTAGTAAATCCATTTTGACAAGTACTGAAAGGTATAAGGGAAATTTTAAGAATGAGTGCACAGAATCCTACATATAAAAAAAAAAATTTTTAAATTACTGTAACGGAAGGTGGTATGAAGACCGGGTCGCCTTCCGTCTTAGTTCCCGGGTCTCTCCTTCTCGACGCCGGACTGGCGCCGTCGAGTGCACCGGTCGAGCAAATCAGCGTTCCGGAGGTCGACTCAAAGCGGCGTCGAACCTTGGGAAGACCGATTCTGCTCGAAGGATGCGGCTACCGGAGGGGTCACACTGTAACGGTTTGTTTTGACACTCAGACCAGTAGGTAAAATAAATCAATCGTTTATTGAAAGAAATAAAATGCAAAGGATCGCCCTCTACAGTTGACAGCAACAATTGCTAGCTATTACACAGTACACATAGCTTTAATACAATATACAGAAGGCACCCAACATAGGTACCGAGAATAGGGAATAGGACCCTAAAGGGTGTATGAGAACAATTTGTCAGTCTCAGCTGTGGGGTTTGGCACGCCCGTGTGGTGTAGAGATAAACTGAGCAAATGTGCACAGCACAGAGTTCATATGAAGATGAGTAGTAGATGTTCAGTGACCAATATAAGTTATAGCAGCACAGTAACCCACGATAGCCCCCACGGGCGTTCGTCAATAGACCAGTGAGCCTGCGAGTGCGAGAGTATGTAGCCCCCACTGGCGTGATCGAGACTAGCCTGAGATGCGAAGCTGGTGTTTTAGCCCCCACGGGCGTATAATTGGAGACCACTGTAAGCACAACACAAGCCAAGAGCCCCCGCGGGCGTTTACCTACGGATTGAGCAAGAGCTTGGAGCCTAACCTTGCCACCAGTAGCCGCACCGGACACCTCCGTCATTAACCGTGAGACCAAGAACGCCCAACCGGCCTACCAGGATTGACTACTCTGCAAACGTAACCGGGAGTCGCCGTCCAAGTAGCGGCCAACTCAGCAGCAGTAGACTTACAAGGTAACGGTTCTATATTAAGCAAGGAGGTCCGGTCAGAGAGGAGCGACAGTGCAAGGGTTAATAGGTACGTTTGAATCTCCCAGGCTCGGTATGGTAGCTTAGCTCTGCAACATGTAAAGGCTCGGTACGAGAGGCACAGCTTCTGCAAGTCGGCAAGGAACTCTGCACAGATGGATGGGTTACCCAGGAGGGTAATGGTCACACTAGTTCGGCACAGCAATGCAGGATTTAGAATGTCGTGGCGGCGACAACAAGCCAGGCAGCCGCGAAGAACTTGAAGCAGGAAGTCAGCCAGCCGGGTCGTAGCACGTAGAGGATTCTCACATAAGCCAGGTCGGAGCACGTAGAGGATTCTCAGACAAGCCGGGTCGTAGCACGTAGAAGATTCTTAGACAGGCCGGGTCGTAGCACGTAGAGGATTCTCAGACAAGCCGGGTCATACACGATCAGGAACACAGGAGAGTAGTCAGAACAGGCCAAGGTCGGTACACAGGAATCCGGATTCAGGAACACAGCAACAGCAAGTCTGGCTCAGAAACACCACGAAAGGGCATCTGACAGATGTAAGCGTCAGGTATAAAAAGGTCACCAAGGGGCGGGCCAAACCAACCGAGCAAATCACAATCTGCCACAGATGAGAGTGACAGAAAGATCACAGGCACTGTGATACACGGCACTCGAACCCCGTTGAACAAGCACAGGACCGAATCAGGAAAAGTGTAGCAGGAACCACAGACTGTATCTCCAGCCGTTCGAGCACTCCGGTGCTCGACTCGAAGGTTGCAGCTTTAGGCAGAAGAACCACAGGGCAGAGTCCACGTTGCCGCCTGACAGGATGCAAAGTTCGGTAGCGGGATCCTGGCAGCAGACGGACGAACGTACAGGAACCTGGTTCGAATGGGCGGCAGAGTGGCCACTTTTACCATGGGAACAAACAGACTCCAGGACTCTGGTTCACTCCAAAAGTAACACACTTTATTGATCAACCAACACATCTTTTATACAGTTACACATGGTATCACAATAGGGATGGGAAGGGCCAGGCATTCTAATGCAGGCTTGGCCCAGGGACCAATCTGGCACAATGGGATATGACACGGAGCACAACAGACCAATGGTGACGGGGAACAATGGACCAATGGCAGAGGGTACAAAGGGACCAATAGTAACTAAGGGAAACAGACCAATGACAGATGAGCAACTGAACACAATAATGACAATGTTAGGATTAACATGATTAATTACTGTCTGGACAAAGACAATGGGATGATCAGAGGGAATACACATCTGAGAACTGGGCCAGGGGTTGAAGCACGTACACACTAGTTTGATATGCGGCTTCAACCCTGGCCAATCAGTGTGCACAGTGAGTCGTACGTCGGCCAATCCGGCGTCGGCTCACTGCCTCCGGTTTCCCGCGTTCGAGACGGCATTGATACCTCGAACAAAGGAACTGGGAAACCACCGGCTTTGGTGTCCGTGTATCCCTCGTACATTATACCATACAATACATTAAACTTTCGATATTCTACAATATACAAAATGTACAACATTCGACATAAATCCTTTTAACATAATGATAGGGAAACCCCTATCACAGTTCAAATAAGGCCACAGGGCCATAGTCTTTGACAAAACTGTTCGCGGTCCAGACAAGGGCCCAAGTAACGGATAGCATCCGTTACAGTTACCATAGAAAATAACATTTTAGCCACAATGTAATCATCTTATGATATCATTGTATCAGTGTTATAAATGTGTATTTATTAAAAAAAAAAAAATAACACAGATACAACATACATTCAAAAGCGTGGATACAATGTTACATCACGTGTATTATAAAAAACAAAAAAACAAAGATGATCTAGATCAAAAGAGAAGAGAACTACAAAGGCTGTAATTAATGGTGAACAATAAAGTAGGAATGCGTAGTTCTTAATCTCTTTGAGTGCCAGAGGGGTACACAATACATTGCAATCTTCTAATTTATAGTAAAGTATCACAATCCCCCTAAGGAGGCCTTGGCGATCCTTTGCTTTCTTCCTCTGTTGGGAGGTTGGCCAGCATGTTTGCAGTTACTTCCGCATTTCTGACATCATGGAATGGGCGCTGTGTTGTGCTCCTGTTTATGAGCCTATTCTCTTTTGCCTAATTGGTTCCCACCTTTATCGGCGCCTTTATTAACCTCCTTGGGCCTAGGAGTCATGGCCCTTATGTGGTGTTTCTGCTAGTGTCTTTTGTGCTCCGTTGTGACCCGTGCCTTATCTGATAATCTGCTCTTTGTATGATCCAGCTTGTCTGACTACCCACATCGGTTCTGACATGTGGCGCTGGCTGACTAACTCGCTCCATGTAGTCCTCAGTTTGTCTGACCTTTGGCTCTTGCTGACTAACTCGCTCCGTGTAGTCCCTGGCTTGTCTGACTTGTGGCTTTGGCTGACTACTTGCTCCTTACACTCCTAGTGTGCTTAACCATTAGTCTCGGTGTTCCGTGGCTCAGGCCTGCTCTTGCTCCCTGTTGCCTACGGTCGCATGACCCAGGGTGGAGACTTGTGCATCATCTACTGTTCCCGCTGGTGTTCCACCCGTACCTCTGTCCTAGTCTCCGGTATCTTGCAGTAGTGCAGTGCACAGCACAGTGTGCAGCTCCGGGTAGGAGCCTGGGTCCTATCATCCTGTGGTCTGGGGTTGTGTGAGCTAATACTATTATTGCTGTACATAATAAATAAAGGTGGCTATATATTTGAATATTGTGTCTGTCCTTCTTTGTCTGAAAACCGTGACATAAAGAACACAATAAAATAGTAGATGGTGTCGAGGATATACAGTAAAGTGTTAACAGAAGATCCAATTATGTTATATATCTCAGCATAAATAGATAAAATAATAAAGGGTAATGAAATTAATTTGAGAACTTTACACAAAGCAGGTACTGACACGCTACTTCACAGTAAAGAATTGATTAAAATAATCAATTATGCATATTTGTGCAAAAATATATATAATTTAAGTAAAAATATACTGTATATAAAATGTCATCAGAATGATATGAATAATTGAACACTAAATGACTCAAAGGTGATGTATCTTATAATGGGACTTAGTCATATATTAAGATAGATCTTCTGAAACAGACACACAATAAATAAATAACCAATATCAGAAAATAGTATTACCCAGCATAACAAGATTAAACATTACAGAGGTATTTGGTAGCAATATTTGAACACATCAACATACGAAGGGTTAATTGATCCTTACAATTAATTGTAATACAGTTGGCTGCAGTGTATATGAATACCTGCCCCAAAACCTGTATAAACTATGCTAATTATGGTCTAAAGGATTTTGTTATCTGAATTGGTTTTAGGTTTAAACACCAGTCTCATACTAATTTCTTTATACCTATAAAATATATACAAATTTAGAAACCTCTCTGTAATATGAAAAATCCCAGATTTATATAAATATAATTTAGCTATCTGCTGTTTTCAATATTGCATACCTTCTGGATAAAATATATACATTTCATATATCTTATTGTCAATAATAGATTATACCAAGAATATACTCAGAAATAAATCTAATACTAAATACTTATACTAAAACGAATACATTTCATGCAGCATAGCCTATAAAAATGACAATAGCAATACTATTTGTTACACCTTACAGCACTCCAAGGGTTAAGCAGAGTAGCCCTTCTCTGAATTTTCTCTAGAGTATGTATATCCTTCTGGAGATGGGGTCTCCAATACTGTACACAATACACTAGGTGAGGTCTAACTAGAGATCTGTAGAGTGGAATGACCACTTCCCTTGTATGCTACTAAAGCCCCTAGCTATATAACCCAGCACCCTGCTTGCATTCCCTGCTGCTTTATTACATTGCATGCCTACCTTTAAAGGGATAGTATTACTTCAAAATTACTATCCCTCATATTGTAGCCCTTAATAAAATAAAATAAAATAAAGTTAAATGACACCAGCGACATCTCTCAAACCTTTATGGTTTAAGAGATAGCCGCTTTCAAAGTTTCCTCTCCCCTGCTGTCAGCGTTCTGCTGCCATCAGGGGAATCCGGTCCCGGGACAGGCGGAGGCTCTTAAACAGAGCCGATATCTCGTTATGGAAGGAAAAATGATTCATTGAAACAGTCTTCTACGTGTGCTTGGTTGCCAATTTCAATTAATCATTTTTCCTTCCATAACGAGATATCGGCTCTGCCGAAGAGCCTCCACTTGGTTCAGAGACCGGATTCCCCTGCTGGCAGCAGAACGCTGACAGCAGGGGAGAGGAAACTTTGAAAGCGACTATCTCTTAAACCATAAAGGTTTGAGGGATGCCGCTGGTGTCATTTAACTCAGTTTATTAAGGGCTACAATATGAGGGATAGTAATTTTGAAGTAATACTATCCCTTTAAGTCATTAGAAATAATTACTCCCAAATCCCTTTCTTCTGTTGTCTCTGACAGCACAATACCCTTAACAGTATATTTTTCATTTGGATTTTTATGTCCCAAGTGCATTATTTTACATTTATCAACTTTTTTATATTATATTATTATATTATTATATTGTAATAATAATAATATTACATCTCTTAGGTCTTGATTCAACTAGGTCCAATGGCTAAAATAATACAGCCAATAGCATTTTTTCAAGCACGGTAAGCTATTCAATTACCGGTGTTATGAAAAAAAATGCCCCATTAGATGTATTGATATTGGTCCCTAAACCTCATATCAGTACATCCAAAGCAGTCCAAAACTGTGTGCAATTTTAGTAGAATTAACCCTTTGAGTGCCAGTAGGGTATTCTTACCCCATTAGCACTCATAGGGTTAATCCGACTAAGGAACAAAGCAACAGCTCCTGAAAACAAACACCATTAATCCTTCTTTCTTCTCTCTTCTATGTGTCCGTTCCATGAAATGTTGTGTGCCCAAACATAACCCTGTCATCTATGCATAGTTTAACCCCTTGAGTGCCAGAGGGGTACGCAGTGCAGTTAGATCGATAATGCCAAGAGAATGCATTAATAGCCCATAAATCCTGTGATAATTCCAAATGTGCTCCGAAAAGAAAAAGTTAAAGTGCGCAAATATCCGTTAAAATTCATATGGCCCCTTTGTCGTCTTCTCAGAGAAAGTACCTTACTGGCCGATGCCCGTTCCACTGTGTGGGAATTTTGAATAGAGATTTTGAATAGAGACTGCCTTTATGTATTGGTAGTCTCTGATCAAAAGGACTCCCAGCCATTGGCTGGGATTTGTGCTTACTCACCTCCCAGCCAATCAGCTTCTAGCGGGGGATTGACAGTCCCCTCAGATAACTTTATCTGCTCCTTTCTTCTCTTTATGGTTCTGGTCATCCTACCATGTTTCAGGAGTATATATTCTTTAAAATCAGTCCAATATATTTCTGTTTTATGTTTGGCTACATGCAGAAAATCAGTTGTCAGAAGATGGCACAGTTAGAACAGATAGACATGAAAATCATAGTTTTCTTGATAGTCTGACAGATTACCCATTGAAATCTGCAAAATTAAACATAGTTGTATAATTAATTTAAAGACTGGATTCTTGATTAAAGAATGTATCCGTTAAATGACGTGGCTTGTACAGTACATAATGTGATAAGCAGATGCAGAGTTATAAGACTTGCTGAAAGACAACTCTTTAAGTCTCTTGATGAGCAAATATCCAAAAATTTGTGACTAAACTGGTTACAAATATTAAATGTATTATTGTCAAAAACACCACCCACTTTTTTATTTTACTGTAACTGCTTTCCTGTTATACCATATAACTTTCATGACTCTACCAGCTTAATGACCATCTCATACAGATCCCTGTAACACCTGCCACTTTTCTTTCCTCATTGGTCCAGACTCTGTGGCTGGACCATGCAGGATGACCACCACGTACCTTTTGTGTCAGTCCCCCCTACTTCCTACAGACTTTAAGCACTATTAAGCAGGTCCCTCTTATGATTTTATTTAATTTTTTTCAATTTTGATTATAACCATCTTTGTAACCCTTGTCCCTAACGGTACAGTGCTTCATGTCTCATCACCTTATTGTACAGTCACATTTAACTTTTTTGAGGTATTTTGATGACAATGAAATAATATGTATTTCAGGTGATTACATCCATTGGAGAGCTGGTGGAGATGTGCTCTGCTCAAATCCAGTCAGGATGGAGACCACTGTTCAGTGCTTTAGAAACCGTACATTGCAACAAGTCTGACATTAAAGACTACCTTGTTGGAGATTACAGCATGGGTATGTTAAAATCTGCAGGACTTTTCCCTGCACACAATAATTATATTTCCATTTTTTTATATATACTGACCTATAATACAGCATATTTAAAGGGATAGTAATGTCAGAAAAAAAGTATTAACTATACAGTAGATACAATTAAAAGAGAGTACTTGCACTTGTTCATATCTCTCAAACTGTTATGGTTTGAGAGATATAGGAAAATAAAGTTCTCCACTCCCTCCCTTTTCTGCTTGATGAGCTCTAAAGCTGTCAGAAGCAGATTCTGGTCACTTGACCAGACGCGGCTCTTCAGCAGCACCGATATAATGATATCTAAAGATAAATACTTCATTGGAATGGTCTACAACGTGTGCTTGCAAACCAGGCACACATTATAGACCGTTCCGATGAAGTATTTATTTTTAGCTATCGCTATGTCAGCTCTGCTAAAGAGCCGCTGTCTGATCCAGGAACCAGAATCTGCTTCTGACAGCTTTAGAGCTCATCAAGCAGAAAAGGGAGGGAGTGGAGAACTTTATTTTCCTATATCTCTCAAACCATAACAGTTTGAGAGATATTAATAAGTGCAAGTACTCTCTTTTAATTGTATCTACCGTATAGTTAATACTTTTTTTCTGACATTACTATCCCTTTATCTTTATGTAGCCCCTTTTAATTTTTAGGTACATATACATGTAACAATTCTTCCACCTATATTTCTGCTCTTATCCCCAAAACACCAGCTATGTTCTGTATATGGGCTTCTCCTTTCTTCCTCGCAGTTTCACATACACTCCCACTTACAAGAGTTTTCAACTGATACATCTACTTAGCCTCTTGAGGACCAGATGGCTGTACAAAGCATTGCTTCATAATGCATTGTGCACCAATCCCAATTCTCAAGGGGTTAATTAAATTCCCTTTCCTCCGTAACGGAAAGCTGTAGACAATTAAAATTCCATGGAACCTCATTCAGTCAAAAAATCTTTCAATTTTTGCTTCCTGTCTTCTGTGTGGAGCACCTACATTATTGAGTCTTTATTTAGCGCAAGACATTATCATCTCTTGTTTTCCCAGAGGCCATCTATGAGAGTACACTGAGAGGTGGAATCCAGTAGCGTGCAGACCCTCTTCTGGATTATTGTACCCATCAGAATAGAAAAAGGCAAAGCTTTAGCATCCCAGTAGTGAAGAATGTTTGCTATTGTTATTCTTATCGACAACCTGCAACGACGCTCCATTTGTTTCTGGACTACAACTCCCATCATCTTGGTCATTATCCATCTAAGGTTGATGAGAATTGTAGTCCAACAACAACTGAAGTACTATCATTTGCCCACTGCTTGGAGGTTATGCACATAGATAAAAAAAAACAATTCTCCAACTAGAGAAACTCTCCAATTTCAGTGTTATTATGTGGAGTCTTTACATTATTATCAGAATGGGAAGATCTTAATTTCAGAATTGTATCTCACTGGAGAGCAGAATTGAGTGAATAGTCGTGTTTTCTTTGAGTACTTATATTTGAGAAAAATACAAGATTTTTGTCATTTGTATTAATTCCAGTGGACAGAAAATCCATAAAATGTCTACCTTTTCACTAGTGCCAGTGAAACTCCTTTGATAATTCCTGCTGCAATACTATGAAAACCTGGAAAGTCCCTATATGTAGGATGTTTTTATCAGTAGTTGGAGAGAGTGGTGAAAGTGAGAGAGAGAGAATATTCTGGAATAGTAGAAGCGGATTTTCAACATTATTTGCTGCTTTTGCTTGCTTTACTGTTTATAAAATGATTAAGAGGTGTTTCAGGGTTGCTGCTTAGGTGGAGATGGAGAAAACCACAAGCACATTGAGTCATACAACTCTGAGCCTCTAATGTCAGTGAATGAGGCTGGTGTGTTCACATGTCCATGGATAGTAGTAAAGGGGGGTGAGAGTGTGACTGGGATAATCATCCCCTCAGTCTGTGGTGGTGGAACCAGCACCAGCTGTGATATGAGACAGTTGGTGGTAGTTTCTACTAGGCCTAGTGCTGAGGCAGTATCAACACCACTACAAGCTGCCATCACTTCTGGTACAACTGGGGAGAATGTGTACAATCCTTCTCTTCCACCTCCCATAAAATGCTGGGTGTGGGAATATTTTTTAACTTGGGGCAGGGACTGTGTAGTTATCTACAACTGCAGTATCCACAATATGTGAAAAGGCTGTGAAGAAAGGGAAGGGAAAGAACACATCTTGGCACATCTACTCTAATTAAGCTCATCGAACATAACCATTTTGAGGTTTATGCTGATAAGGTAACCCTCCCCCACAAAATCAGGTGCCCCTGGTTCTTCCACAGTGATGACCCCCAGGGAAAAATATGTTTCCTTTTTACTCTTCTCCTTAGGAGTATTTATATAACATTGTCCACTAGTTTGTAGTGGGATGTCATTGTCCAAGCAGCTGTTTGCATCAGTACTGCTAAATCTTCCTCCAGAATGGACATACCAGAATATGACTTTTTATCTTTAGCATTAAAAGGCTTAGTACTACTAAGGATGTGGAAATGACAGATACAATGGATACATTTAAGAGAATATTAGATACATTTCTTTCAAGAGGGAACATACAGGGTTATACTGTATATTAGTAGGTAAAAAATGAAGTTCAGATAAAGACTAACCTATTTGGCAGCAGGAAAGCTTATATATTTATTGTTTCTCTGGGTTGTGAGGCAAAGATTGAACTGTATTAGTTCTTGCCCTTTTGTACAGTGTTGCAGGATTTATGAAAGCTTTATAAATAAACAAGGCCTATTTTACAGAAAAATTGTCACTGCATATGAGTCTGTTTTTTTTCCACGCAAAAGCACCACACGAACTATGGGGGTTCCTCTCTAACAACTTTATCATACAGTGGGAAATGATAACATAGACAAACCTGGTAGTTTTTGGAGTTACCTGACGTGTCACCAAACCCTTGCATTTTGATTCATCTGAGCAACATATTCAATGTTGTGGTACGCTGTGACATAATTTCAACTACTACTACTGGGAGGGTCAACAAAATAAATATTCTGCATTGTCATTAGTCATATTGTGTTATTCAGAATTATTGAGAAGCCCAAACCTAGCATTTGGAATTGTCCTGAGCATCACCCATTATCTATTCCATAGACCTTTTATGAAATCACTATATATTTTTGTTGCTAAAGATAGAGAAGCAATATTGATATGTGCCACTGACCAATTCTCTGATACTGGCTTCCTTGGTGAGAGTGGTATATATTAACTTTTAAAGGGCATGTGGAAGAGATGCAGATGGATTACAGCTACATTAAGTACAGTACGATTCTTGAGACAATAAACATATTGGTGACACATGAATATCTCAGAATAATTCCCTTTTCATTTTACTTTATACCACCCTCAGTATGGTGGTATGTATTAGGTGAATGGTCAATGGTACACCGAATGAGTCATTGTATGGAGTGATATTAATGACTTCTGTTCCTCTCACCGCTCTGGCATCATGATCTCTAAGACTTAGGTGGGAAGGATATATTGGTTTCAACTCTTTGGATGCAAGAGATGTCTCTAATGCATTACTTTGCAATGAGTTGGATATATATTTAGCATCCAAACGGTTAAATCAGTGATGTCCAACTTCATAGTGGGATGACTTCTTTAGTGTTCGGGTCATTTATACCAATTCTGGAGAGTAATGCCACGGAAAAAAATAGATAACTAAGTCAAATTGCCTGTACTTTTTAATATTATTATTATTATTATTTTATTTTAATCTTTACCTCTTTTTGCACTGTATGTCCCTGACCTTGAGCTGCCGTTACCAGATATTATTCTCTGGGACCTTGAAAGCAGGGATAATGATACAGAGCCAATATACATAAGGGGGTATACACTAAGGGGCGATAAACAGGTGATAAATTGGAGTTGTCTTCTCCAGTGATATCACTTCTCCAGTTCCTATGTTATTCTATGGAGCCAATGCACTAGAATCTCTCCACCTTTGGAAATCTTAGTGCATAGGCTCCATAGAGTAACACAGGAACTAGAGAAGTGATATCACTGGAGGAATCATCTGCTCTTTATCATTCATTAACCCATCATATGCACTGTAGAATATGTGAAGTCACAATAGAGGGTTACTGTGCCTTTAACATCTGTAAGATAGTTACTGTAGTAATAAAACATAGTAGATAACTGAACAATCCTTACATGTCTTTGTCCACCTTTTTATCTCACTGCCATGTCCCAACCTTTCTCTCTTTAACAGGGAAACGTCAGGCTCCAGTGTTTGATGTCTTTGAGGCTTTCCTGAACACAGACAACATTCAAGTCTTTGCCAATGCATCCACTGATTACATCATGTGCCTTATGAAGTTTGTCAAGGGATTAGGTACATCAGGTTGATTTTTAAAAGAGCATTAAACTTTTATTTATGAAAACACATATTTTATAGAGATTTTCCTGCTGAATAAAACAAGGTCACTCCCATTGCTTTCAGATGCTTTATTCAAAATTTATAGCAGTTCAAATAATCAGTAAGTGAATTTACTGTGTTTACTTCCTGATATTTCTAACTGACAGGAAGTGACTGCAGTTTCTATCACATTCTATGGAGAACTGTATGTCTCTGACTTTTCTGACTTTCCTCTCCATTAGAATCTAACAGGAAAACTAATTAGAATTTGACCAATAGAGGGCACTGCTAATGAAAAAAAACATGGGTTTAAACTGTAATAACTCTGGAAATATAAATCTCTCAGCAGTGGGAGTACCTTATTTTACTCAATAGGAAAATCCCTATAATATATATTTTTTCATAAAAAAGTTTACTGCTCCTTTAAAGGCAGTATAAACAAGCTATTCATTTGTATGATAGCAAATGCCACATTTGTTCAAAGTTTTACATATATGGGAAGTTTTGGTAATTACTGTAAAATATTATTTAAATGGGAAAGTAAGTGGTCGGTTTAACCCCTTTAAATGCATTCAAGGGCTTAAAAGTCCCAGTAAATCAAGGGGATATTTTTGTGCCTCCTATTGCATGGTTGTATTGCTTCCCGATTATAACATTACATATGTCCTGGGTGCCAACTCATAGTAAAATCGATTGATAAAGTCTACAAAATCCTCTGACAGGTCTTTCCCCACAGTGAAGATATATATATATATATATATATATATATATATATATATATATATATATATATATAATATTATTATTTTTTTTTTTTTTTTTTTTAATTAAACCATGTACTTTAATATGTGCATTTATATTTTTCAGGGGAAGTAGAATGCAAGGAGATTGGGGAATGTGCTGCAGGATCCGTTTCCACATCTACTGATTTGTGCCTTCCAGCACTGGATTACTTGAGACGGTGCTCCCAGGTACAGAGCAACATACCTTGTTCCACAAGGTCTTCGATATCCACTTTTGCCATTGATAGCTGACTCATAGCAAACAACTCTACTTCAGTTCAGCTGGTGCTCATCCACCTCACTGCACTTGCTCATTCCTTTCAATTTGTCTTACTCAGAGGAAATGGGACAGTTTACACCAGTGGACCTTATGCACAATAGAAAATGGGAGCAAACCTGGACCAAACCAACTGAACTGTAGGAGACAAGTGAAACTTCCAAGTGATTTCAATGAAACGTTTAACCTCTTGAAAGCTAGGAAGGTGTCTAGTGCATTGAAAAGCAATGTATTAGAGGGGGTGGGCTTTGATGCAGAGGGCCGCATTCACATTGCTCACTTTTGTACTCATGGATACCTCTCTGACACTCAAGGTGTTAACCAAGTCTACCACACCACATAGTGAAGCTGATGTTCTAAGAAGAACAGAAGTAATTTCGGAGTAGACCAACTTCACCAAAGGTGAAAACATTCCCAGAACTTTCATTCACTTAACCCCTTGAGTGTCAGAGGGGTACACAACGCATTGCAAAGCACTTAGAGTTAAATGGGACTTTTCATCTTATATTCTAGAGAGGCCTCCAGTGCATTTCTGTGCAATGTGTTGGAGACCATTATTGCATTCAAGGGGTTAAAAGACAGATTTAAATCTATCTGCATTTTTATTTCTCCCTTATGGTGCAGTTTATTTGCTCCACAATAATACCACTTTTCCTAGTACAATTGCCTTGGTTTTGTTAGTGCTAAACATCTCTTTTTCTATCGATCTCTGCAGTTACTAGCTAAAATCTACAAAATGCCAATGAAGCCAATATTCCTGAGTGGGCGTCAAGCAAATTTGCACCGTCGGGTACAAGAAAGATCAGCCAGCAGCGAAGATGGCATTGAGGCTGTTCTTTCAGAGTTTGATGATGATACTGGTACGTGTGCTGCAATACATTAAACCTTTTATTATCAGAAAAGTAAGCAACATACACTCTACATTGAGGGTGACATACGAACAACTGAAATCTTACTGGAGTGAACTATCTGCCCAGTGGAGGACAAATAAATATTTCCTAAAGTCACATTGTTTTAAATTGAACTTTTAATTCCTTGAATGCTAGTGAGATTGCCAATGCAATGCAAAGCACCCAATGGGTGTAATGTCTCCTTTAAATTAATGTAAATTTGTATTTGTCCTCTATGATGCAATTTGTATACCTCAGAATTGATCTAGTTCTTTTTAGTAGATGAGCTTCATTGATCTCTGCCCATTGAGTTTTCTTTTGTGCTTTTTTTTCCCTTTTATTGACATTATGTACCTTGTAATTAAAGGGATAGTAATGTTTCTTAAAAATAGCAACTTCGATTAATCACCATAGTATTTGGGCCATGTAGAGTGTTATTTCAATGCTGTCTGAGCTGTAGTTCAAGAGTAATTGAATGATAAAGTATCCCCATCCTGCCCCTTTTACTGATGTAACACTGTTCACCTCAGAGCAGCAAGACTGCCCGGATGGATCATAGAGAGGGACAATCTTCAGTGAGTATAAGGAAAAACTTGCCCTCCTTTGTTAAGGGGGGCAGGGTTTTCCATATGCTCACAACAAGAAGATTGTCTCTCACTGCAAGCTGTCTGGTCAAGCGGCCAGATTCCTCATCTGACGGGCGGTGGCTTACATTAGGTAAAAGGGGCAGGAGGGGGATACTTTATCATTCAATTACTCTTGAACTACAACTCTGACAGTATTGAAATAACTCTCCATAGCCCAAATACTATGAAAATTAATCAGAGCTGCTTTCTGTGTGAAACATTATTATCCCTTTAAAGTAGTCATTAAACCAAATTCTTACTCTGTGCAGACCTAGGCACAGCAATAACAAGTGCATTCTCTTTTTGGGCATGTTTCATTTCGTAAAATAAAATTTAAGCAAATCATGAAAGAAATTGTTGCTTTACCACATTTCTACAATTTTGCTCTTTAATAAATGTCACCCAATTCACATTTTTACCTATTTTGTAATATATATGATATCTACCCACCCTGTTTTGCAAGCCATGCCTCTACCAATCACTCCAAGTAACAAGTTATTTCAAGGTCATCCATTGTGTGTACAATATTTTACTGTTGGATATCATCACCATGTGTAAATGTGTAGTGTATTGAATGGTTCATAATTATGTGTTTTGGCTCTTTTAGGTCTTATAGAAGTATGGATCATTCTGTTAGAACAACTAACCGCTGCTGTATCCAACTGCCCTCGCCAGCACCAGCCTCCTACTCTGGATCTACTCTTTGAGTTGCTAAGAGACGTTGCTAAAGTGCCTGGTAAATCATAATTTGGTTGTATTGTCTGAGAAAAATGGCTACCTAGAATGCTTTATTATATGATGACTCTTCCCATAATGAAATTTGGTTAATGGAACATGGATTCAATCTTTCAATTAATGCAATGTAACTCCTTGAATGTTAGTGACATTACAGTGCATTGAAGATACTACTAACCCTTTGAGCGCCAGTGGGCTGCTCAGTGCATTGCTCCACAATGCATTGCGTACCCCTCTGGCACTTAGAGGGTTATGGGGTTTTATGTTCTTTTTACAACGCGTTTACAAAAAAAATCAGTTTACATGGTATTTTCTGAAAATGGCAGTTTTGCTACTAGAATGCAGGTATGCTCATTGTATCACTTTACATTTATGAAATATATGTTTCTTTGGCTGTGGAACAGATAATAGCTAAAATTATAGGGGGACAAATAAAAATGCCCATTAATTTAAATGGGTCTTTCTACCCCTTTAATGACTTGAGAGATCTCCAAGACATTGTGGAGTTGCTTAGGTACATAGTATCACTTCTTTTCTTTCCCAATTCCTTTTATTCTGCACCATGCTGAATGTGAGGGATTAAGAAAAGTGTACAATAATGCTTACTACTCTTCTGGTAATTACTAATGTATTGAGTATATATGATATGCTATGAACTACAATAGGGCACAAGATATAAACATATAGTGGTTTGTACAGTCTACTCATCTGTGAGGAAATATAACTTTGATTCACTAAACATTAATACCAACTTTATTAAATCACATGCAATTTTCAAAAGAATAATCTTTATAGCAAAAGTAGTCAATTGCTAGGCCCCCAGCTTTTTGAACTACAACTCCCTTTGTCCCAAACAAGTCAATGACAATCTGTGTAGGGCTAAATTCATCAAGCTGTGAGAACTCTCCAGTCAGAGAACCAAAATTCAAAATATTTCCTATTACTTAATACTATACATTCATGGCTGTATTTTATTTCAAACCCTTTTTATTCTACTTAGTTTAAAGACATAGTAATGTTTCAAAATGAAAGCAGCTCCAAATAATCTTCATAGTATTTGCCCATGGAGAGTGTTATTTCAATACTGTGAGAGTTGTAGTTCAAGAGTAATTGAATGATAAAGTATCCCCTCCCGTCCCTTTTACTGATGTAACACTGCTCACCTCAGAACAGAAAGGTGGTGTCCAGATGGCTTGCAGAGAGGGACAATCTTCAATTATCATAAGGGAAAATCCTGAAAAACCTGTCAAGGGGGGGCAGGATTTTCATTGTTCTCACAGTAGAAGATTGTCCCTTGCTCTGAGCTGTCTGGTCTTACGACCAGATTCCACATCTGAGGGGAGGTGGCTTACATTAGGTAAAAGGGGAGGGATGGGGATACTTTATCATTCAATTACTCCTGAACTACAACTCTGACAGTACTGAAATAAACACTCTCCATGGCCCAAATACTATGAAGATTAATTGGAGCTGCTTTTATTTTGAAACATTACTATTCCTTTAAGATAGCTGTGTTAGACCTGTGGTGTAAATTCCAAATGAATGAGTATTGCAATACGTAGTAATACCTTTTTTATTGGACTAACATTCAATTTTCAGGACTCGTTTTTGAGAGCATCATCAAAGAGCTACAGCTTCTACTAACAGGGGATGTGGTGTTAAGAAATATTCCCCCAACGTCCTATTCTTGCATTCAGGCAAACATAGAATCTGAAACACAAATTGGGTAATAGAAAACTGATCAATGTATGGACAAACACTAATAATGGGACCAAAACATTGCAACAAATCTAACTGCAAACTGTGCCAACACATTTTGTGAAAACAGTACTACACAAAAAAATAAGATATACAACACTAAATGATTATGTTCATGTACATAATCAAATGTTGTATATATGATACAATGCACTGAATGTGAAACTGAAGGTTACGTTGGTGAAACCGGCCTACAACTTAATCTAAGAATAAATACACAAAGATAATCTATTGACAAATAGGATAAAAAGTAACCATACCCCTGTTGGTCATCATTTCAACCTGGAAAACCACCATAACCTTAAAATCAAAATACTCAGATGGAATTTCAAAAGTGCCCATGAGAGAAAGACATTTGAAATAAAGATGATCATTTTCTCAGCACCAAATGCACTGGACTAAATAAAGACCTTGGGGTCCCTCTCACTGGTGTGAGTTTGTAAGGCAATCATTTAACTTACATGTTTCATTGTGATGCCCAGTATGCTTTTGACTTAATAAACTGTTGCTTTTGAAAGCTAGTTCCAAAAACTGAATGTTAGTCCAATAAAAAAGGTATTATTACACAGAGATACTCATTCATTTAGCACTTTTAACTTCAGGTACAGGAATGTGTAGAATAAATACTTAACTGCTCAAGACATCTCTATTGAATTACAAGATATCTATAGCATCCTCCTGGTTAAAATATACATTTATGCAAATGTGTCCATTAAACTTGGCTTCATTTTTAAAATCTAGGTTAATCCACTAAGTGCCAGAAGGGTGTGTTAAAGGGATAGTAATACTTTGTTTTATCTTTATTTTATGTTGTAGGCATTACAAAAACATGAAGGATAATAAAAGTCTTATCTCTCAAACCTTTATGGTTTGAGAGATATTCACAAGCAAAGTTTCCCCTCCCACCCATTTTTTTCAGGTTTTTCCCTTATCTTAATTGAAGATTGTCCCTCTCTGCAGTCTACCTGGGCACCTCCCTTCTGCTCTGGCTGAGCAGTGTTACATCAGTAAAAGGGGTGGGAGGGGGATACTTTGTCATTGAATTACTCTTGAACTACAACTCTGACAGAATTGAAATAACAGTCCAAATACTATGATGATTAATCAGAGCTGCTTTTATTATGAAACATTACTATCCCTTTAACTCATTTTCTTCTGGTACTCAAAGGGTTAAAACTTGTAGCAAAGTTCATTCAAAATCGCACAGGATTCTGTGGAAAATCTTCACTGGTTTTTAGCTCCAATTTCCTAACATGAAACACATTTATACATTGTCCACAGATAAAAGAATAAGGCCCAAGCACTCTGTTGGAAATACAGAGGAAAGTATGAGATTGCTGATGGAGTGCTTTGTCTTCCAGGTCCAGGCTTTGCTATCTATGCAGTGGTGCATCTTCTATTACCTGTCATGTCTGTGTGGCTGAGTCGGAGCCATGGCGATCACTCTTACTGGGATTTTGCATCTGCCAACTTCAAACATGCTATTGGCTTGTCTTGTGAACTAGTGGTTGAACATATTCAAAGCTTTATTAATTCAGGTAAAGTGTATATAGATATATATAAAATTTTTGAGCTCCACTAATAATAATGCAAGGTCATTTGTTTTTAGCAGTGTTATGTAGTAGCAGTTTTAGGTAACTTTATGATGTTTGTAGCAAAGTTAGTGTGAAAAGTCCAATTTTTTAACTCATTGAATGTGTGAGATGTCTCTAATACAGAGACATCTAACATTGCCGGGGTTAAATCTTCTATCCTTCCCAAAAGAAAGGAGCATGTTTTGATTTTTCAGAATTCTGATACTTTCAGGACATACAAATGAGACAAATCTCATTTTGGAATATGCACTGTGGAGTGATAAAGAGGTAATAAAGTGGCAATGACTTCCTCAGTTCCTATGTTATTCTTTAGAGCCTATGCACGAAGATCTCCAAAGCTGGAAAATTCGTAGTGCATTAGCTCTATAGAATAACATAGGAATTGGAAAAGTGATATCACCAGAGAAGTCATCTCCCCTTTATCACCGCTTATTGCATCTCCCCCCTTCTATTATTTCTGGAAAAACACTTTCTAAATCAAATAATTTATCTACATGAATTGACTTGGAACCTTGCGTGCCAAAAACACTTACAGGGAGTACCCGTTCATGCTTCCCATCATATTCATATTGCAAGCTCCGTATAATGATAAACATAACTTGCCGTAATGATAGACATGATGCACATCAGTACGAAGGGAAGCGTGAATGTGCTCCATGGGAGAGCTGGGAGGGAGGCGGAGGAGAATTGGAGGTCTAGGAAGTCCTGTGCTGCCGTTACTCCTATACCACAGAATGCGGAAGTGACCGCATGAAGTATATATTTTATACCAAATATTTCTTAAAGTATGTAAGTGTAAAAAAAAAAAAAATCCACGTAATATTTTAACTGATGAATCACCTGAGACTAAGGGCCATATGCTCAAAGGGATAATGACATAAAAATGTTGTATGAACGACTAAAATAAGTAATTGTATGCATGAATGACATATTTTCTATATAGTATATGACAAAAAACTAGTAATGTCCATTGTGTATGACACAACTCCAGAATTGCAGGTTATAGGGGGTGGAGAAAAGGCGTGGCTAAACTATTCTCCAGTGTCGTATAGAGTAAAACAAATTTGCCGTAACTAATGACAAAAATTGTCTTGCAAAAGACAAATTTGTACATTAAGAAAAAAGTGGAGGGAATGTGAAGTTCTGAACGTGCGAATTTTTGTCGTTAGTTAAAAAATGGCAATACTATCCCTTTAACAAACATTAATCTTGTAGGAATTGAAAAATAAAGCTACATACCCTCAGTCCCTACTCTCAAACCTTTATGGTTTCAGAGATATTCGGGACCAAAGTTCCCCCCCTCCCCTTTCCCTGACGTCAGCACTCTAGCTGACTGCAGGGGAATCCGGTCCTTAGGCAAGCGGAAGCTTTTCAGCAGAGCCGAGATTGTGTTATTGAAAAAGAAATCATTTACTGGAAAGGTCTACAAAGTGTTCTTGCAAACCAAGGACACTTTGTAGACCGTTCCAGTGAAGGATTTCTTTTTCATTACCGCGATCTTGGCTCTGCTGAAGAACCTCTGACAGTCCCGGGACCAAATTCCCCTGCAGTCAGCTAAAGTTCTGACATCAGGGAACATTTAGCTTTATTTTTTAATGCCTACAAGATTAATGTTAGTTAAAAAAAAATGGCATCACTATCCCTTTAAAACATTTTTTGTCATTAGTGAAGACTTTTTTGTCTTTACATACAACAGTTTCAGTCAGGAGAAACAACATATTTCTAATCATAACTGACACTGTCTGAAAATATTAATGAGCCCAACGACACTGTACTTTGAAAAGTTGTTACAAACGACAAAAGCTATTTCGCTACTTCTTTGAACATATGGCCCTAAGTGTGTTCAGTATGTGAGTTCCACTTTAAATACGTGTACTCAGCTTGAATAAACCATTTGTTATCCTTCTTTTTTTTGTTTGTTTGTTTTTTTTCTCCTTCACTTGCTGTGATATAAGCACCCTCTACCTATGTCTATTCTCTGCTCTGTCTGCAAAGTATCGTAGGGCCTTATCCATTAAGCTAAAAAAAAGTACAATTCTGGATAAAATCAACTTCACCACAGAGGAAACATTTTTAATTCACATTGAATAAAATTTAAAATGTAACCCCTTAAAAGTTAAGAAGGTCACCAATACATTATGTTGCAATGCTTAGGAGACTTTAGGTGTTAAAAGCCCCAATGAAATCAATAATATTTTTGGGAATGTTAATTTGTCACCTGTTCAGTTGTCACCCGTTAGTGTACGCCAGCACTTCACTGATTTAGCTTGATGAATGAAGCCTATACTATCAGTTGTGTGCAGAAGTTTGGCCACAACCTCTGCAGCAAACAAACAAAATTTTAGCATATTTCTGCAACTTGTAATGTACGTTTAGTATTTATTTATTGAATGTAACAGTTTGAAAAAAATATCAGATAATGTGGAATGTGCAAAAGTTTGGGAACCCTTCCAGTTAATCCAGTGTTATTTTGTGAAAGTCTCAGAATGTAATTGACTAGTTAGGCCTTAATCTAAGTTAGGTGATGACAATTCCATGGTTTAATGCATTCCCTGACTCTTTGAACCTCTCTCAGTCTTGTGCTTACACTAAACAACAATGGGCTTCTCTAAGTAACTAAGCAGATAATTGACTCTTACAATGCAGGGGAAGCTATAAAAATATATCTAAATGCACACTGAGATGTATGTACACATTCGCCAACACAGCCTCAGTGGTGTTAGGCCCCAACTTTATACCATTGGTTGCACTCCAGGATATGCTCTACAACTTATTATTTCTCTTATGCATACCAACGTCCACACTTATCTGTCATTAGGACTTTATTGTCAGAAAGTCCCTTACACTGTCCCATAGCATGTACATGAAAATGATATAAAGTTATACCATTTCCGCTGCATCTTGTCGAATATGTTGTATTAAGCAAGATGCAGAGGAAATGAATGGCCCCCAATGCTCATAGACTATTCTGCTGCCCTCCCATTTGTGCAAGCAGCTTTAACCCTTTGAGTGCCTGAGAGATAGCTAAAGCATTGCGTCTGCTACCTCTCTGGCATTCAAAGGGTTAAGGGGAGAATTTTCAGCATAAGTAGCGTAGTCATTTTGCGTCACGCAGGCGTAAGGCTTGAGAATTGATTCCAGCTCTTGTTTTTTTTTCAGAACCATATTCATACATTAACCCCGCTGTTCTGTGAATTATTAACCCCACTGTGCTGTGAATGATACATTAACCCACTGTACTGTGAACAAATCTTGGCAGAAGACGCACAATGGGGGGGCATATCTCATAGCACAGCGAGTACTAAGCTTATCCTGGAACTGAACTAATTTGCATATGGTGCATAAAATTAGCATAACGTGCCAACCTGTACCACCAAAATATAAACCTTAATTTCTTAAAAGTTATTTATTTTACAGAAACATGGCAAATACAACATAAAGATTTAACTTGTCTTAAAGTTTCAGGTCTATTTTAGGTACACTGAGTGAAAATCAAAGTAGCAGTTTAGAAATATATGAAAATTGTTAAAATAAAACATTACTATTACTTTAAGTCATTTGAGTGACAGTGAGGTGATCGGCACATTTCTCTGCATTGTGTTGAGCACTTGTCTGGCACTCCAAAGGGTAAGTTGTGGAATCAGCATAAACGCGTATTGAACATGTATATTTATGCTCAAAGGAAACTTCTTGTAAATACAATGAATACTGACATTACAATCATTTTATTCCCTCTAGACATTGGCTATGAGAGCATGATTAACACAATGCTAAAGGAGCTCTTTAAGTTACTGGTAGCCTGCGTGGCAGAACCCACAGAGACCATCTCAAGAGTTGGCTGTTCTTGTATCAGGTAAAACAGTGGCATATATTAAAAAAGGGTTCATATCGGATGCATTGCGCTCCACTGCTACTTTACTCTGTCTTCGCTAAAACCCTTCCAGCATTTTTCAGTATCAGAGTTTACTTCCTGGCATTATGCAAGTTTGCATACGCTAGGACATTCAGTTGTTAGAAGACCCATTTAAATCATTGTTGGGATTTCATATGTAGTTTTTGCTTCAGTCTCTCGTCTATAACTTATTGAATATGAGTTCTGTTTAAAACTTTCACATCCATAAACTTCTGTTTAGAACAGTGAATATACAAAGTTATTAACGGTAAGATACTGGAAGAAAATACTTTTATGCATTCATTGTGCATTATTGTAAAGGAGGTGCTGATAGTCACGTTTGGTTGTTCTTTTCAGATATGTATTGGTAACAGCAGGGCCAGTTTTTACAGAAGAGATGTGGCGACTTGCTTGCTGTGCTCTGCAAGATGCATTTTCTGCTACACTTGAACCAATGAAGGTAAGAGAACTTGTATGGAAGCCACAATTGGCCATTATTAGCCACAGCAACCTTCCAGGCTTTAACCATTCTCTTATACAGGGAAAGTCAATTGTTCAACTTCCAGCCATTGAGGACTACAACTCTTATCACCTCATCCAGCCAGTGGAAGTTGTAGCCCCCATGACTGAAGATCCAGTAATTGACCACCCCTGCTCTAAAACTGGAACCAAACAGCTATACTTTAATAAAATATTTAAATCATAATGGCCTTTATCCTAAACGGCAATCTCCATTCTTCCTAGTTACTTTCTGAAATTTGTGTTGTTTATACATGCACACTTAAATAAAATACAGCCTTCTAACTGGTCAAATCCCTTGCATAACATTACCTACTGTTGACAGGACTGGGGGAATATCCATTTGCCACTCTGTATTGTGGCCAATACCACCTTCCATAAATCCCCTTTTACATAAACCTGTGTGTGAAATGGGTACATAATGATAGTAACAATTTTTATATAAACTAAGACAGTGATAGATGGCCAAATTCCCCTCAAGACTGGGTCCCTCAAGTCTCCCAAAGGGAAATAATTATGGTTCAAAATTCTAAATAGGGATTGAAAAAAGAAGATTAACTCCTTGGAAAAGGAAATTATTTCCCTTTCCTACAGCACAAGGGAGCAGACTGAGGGGTGCAGTGGAAACTTCTAAGGGGAACATGTGACCACATGGGCATCCTGATGCTCACTGCTAAGCTAAGAGAACCTTGCCAGCACCATATATAGTGATGAGAGCATTCAATTTCCAGCATTTTATGAGCATGCACTATTACACTCTGCCTTTCTTCCTTGGACATTTGCTCTAAGTCTGTCTTGTGTCTACAAATGATTATTATGATTGCCTCCATGAGAGGACAGCCTTAAACTCTGTTTCAATCACAAGTTGTATAACCATTTCTACTGAACTTCATACTTTATTAATTTTCATTGAGATAATGAAGTGTACATTTACAGTTTACAGATTGAGATCTCATATTTCATGAACATGCCCAGATGGGGTGTGTGAGGCATGCTGGGAATTGTAGTTTACATAGCACATTCATGATCTTGGCCCTCTGCTGTTCCTGGCTGAACCAGCTGACTGCTAGAATAATAATATTTTAGGACCAAAGAAGTATGCATTTGATTGATTTGCAATACATGTTGCACCCTTCTGATTATCAGTTACTAAGTTACAAAGAGGAAGGGGCAGTAGAGGAGACAGTGGGACTGGGAGAGGATAGATGCAGGGTGGACTGGAGGAGAAGTTACTTTTGGTAGGTACTAGGGAGAACAAGGAGGAGAGAAATGTAGCAGCAGCCAGGATGTGTGAACAGCAGAGAGGAAAGTTCTTCATCCAAAGCCATGCTTTGTTCACCCTGCTGGCTCTCAAAAGGTTAAAAGCAAACACACACACATCATGGGATTTTGGACCTGCAGGACTGCATCGCACAGAGATCATTGTTCAAGCAAAGAGTCCTTGGAAGCATTCCTTTTAGGGATAATTCATTATTCAGCAATATGCATCCAGAACATAATTCATCTTGAAAGAGCAGTCAGCAGAATTCGATCTTTCTCAAGTATTTGAAAGTACATGGTTGGGTTTCATATTGTTATTATAGATCTGAGATGTGGAAAGATTACATGGTTACCCACTGAGCACCAGAGAGAGTCCAAAATATTGCAAAATAATTCTTTGGATAATCCTTTTAGGCAGATGTTTGTGAATTAAATGTTAAACCTAAAATGCTTCTAACTTTTAAATGGAAAATTTGGCTGAAATGTAGAAATCCCGAGACATTGCCAGCCCCCGCAAACCTAGCGTTATGAAATTTGAAGGTATGGAAAAAAATTGTAATTTCTCATTAAAACATAAAAATCAGTCAACTGAAAATATAGTTAAAAAAACAAATTATCAAGTCCACAAAGTGCTCTTGATTGATGAAAAGAAAATGAAACTAATAAATTGATCCCACATTGTGTACTTGAGTAATCAACCAAACACAACTCTGTCAATCAAGTGGGTGAAGTACGCTTGATCAAACCAATAAAGTGACAATAATGAAGAAAGGTAATTTACAAAAGGTGGAAATGAAAAGGTAAAAAAAAGTCTGTATAAGCTAACATTAACGTTCCGAGTCACATGAACAAATGCATGGAAAGCATTCAAGGGCTGAAATCCCCGTTGTTTGCCCCATGGTGCTTCTGATTTCCCCTGAATTGCTCTGATTTGCTTTTATACACAAGGCCAAACATTACTTTACTTTATACAGGGCTTCCTTTCTATCCTGCTTTGTACACCTGGGGAAGGGGCCTTACCCCTAAATATTATATGCACTGATACTACAATAAATGGTTTTTGTTTAGATCTACACCATGTATGCTGCCCCATAATTTCCCGATTGCTATTGCATATCCCTTTTCCTCCAGGACCTTTTGAGTATTTCATCATAAAACATTATTCAAATATCAGTGTGCAGTGGTCTTCCCCAATAGTGCTTCCGTTCTGCCAGGAGAGATTCCTTTCTCCTACATTAGTTTCATTTATGGCGCTGCTTTAGCAGCAGTTGATTGCTGCAGCTCTATGGGTTCCTTGGCTTACTTCCAGTCCCAACTGCTTTATTTCCAGAGACTCCTGTTCACCTTCTATAGTGGTAAGACTGTACAACTTATCACAAATTTATTTTTTTTATGTGAAAGAGACCTATAGCTATTGGGATTTAAAACATATTTTTTTTTTCATTTAACATCTTACTTTTGATACTTTAATCACAGTGAACTGTTTTCATGCTCCTTTCTCTCTAGAACCTATTAGGCTATTTCCGTAGTGGCTCAGAAAGCTTTTCTGGAGATGCCTGTGAGGTGAAAGTGGCTGCACCATCTCTCTCCCCCAATGCAGAAGCAGAATACTGGAGAATCCGAGCCATGACTCAACAGGTATATACTCAGGGATATTAAAACAATTCAGTCTCCTCAGATGGGACCTGGACAGGACTTTGTGTATAAAGTCAAAAGGAGGGTTGTGTTAATATGGTTCTAATCTAACACAAGCACTGGAGTATATTTACTGGTGTTGAACCTTTATATTGTCTGTTTGCTTACCTGTTCATGTAAAAAGTCTCCTCAGTGCCACTTGAACCAATGGGAAGGCAGGGAAGAAGTATACCAGAGTGTATATGTGTTTCAGGGTGTGCCATTCCTCTCATCTTGTGTAGTCTCTTGCTAATGACAGAGCAGAGGAAATTGTTATAACTCCATCTCCCTGTGTATGCTATAGGAGAGTAGTTTGAGTCTGCTCACAATGCTTTGCAATGCATTGGAGACCTCTAGCATTCAAGGGGTTAAAAAAGTTCAATTCGAGTGCATTGTAATTTAGGAATTTTTATTTGTCCCCCATGGTGAAGGTGGTTACTCCAGAATTGTTTTATAAATATGGGTCACTGAGGGAGATTGATAAAAGAGGAGTTCAGTGAAAAGAAGTGTTAAAATGGCTGTAAGATGGTTGTTGGTAGTTATAAAAGCATTAAAGGGATAGTAATGTTTAATTTTAAGTTGCTTTAATATCGTAGGCATTAAAAAAAGGTTAACACCGATGTAAGTGTTATCTATCAAACCTTTATGGTTTGAGAGATATAACTTGCTTAAGTTACCCTTTCCTGACTGTTTCAGACAAGTCTGCCATCTATATTACAACAGGAGATTCTGGTCCCGGGACAGGCCGGTGGCTCTTGAGCAGAGCCGAAATCACGCTATTTAGAAATAAATACTTAAATGGAATGATCTACAAAGTGTGCCTGATTTGCAAGCACACTTTGCAGACCGTTCCAATTAAGTATTTATTTCTAAAGAGCCGGATTTCAGCTCTGCTGAAGAGCCACCGGCCTGTCCCGGGACCAGAATCCTCTGCTGTAAGCTAGATGGCAGACTTGTCTGAAACAGCCAGAAAGGGGTAATTTTAGCAAGTTGTATCTCTCAAACCATAACGGTTTCAGAGATAAAACTTACAGCGATGTTAATCTTTTTTTAATTCTTACAGTGCTAAAGCAACTTAAAATTAAACATTACTATCCCTTTAAGGAGAGTTTAGGAGGCCATAACGCTGTGTAGTACGTTTTTTTATAAAATGGAGTAAGGAAATTTGTAAAATATAAAAGAGATGTCACTATTTGTGACAATCTAGAGACAGAATTTTTGCCAGATATTTAAGGCCACGTCTAACTTGTTCTTATTCTTTACTATAAGCACATTTATAAATGTAGCTGTAATACTTTATAAATACCAACACTCAATTAGTGCAGATCTCAAAAATGCATGAGATTGTATAAATAAGAGTGTTAACATTGTATCATTTATGAATGGTGAATGAGATTGTGGGAACGAGATTGGACATATTGGGGAGATTTATAAAAGTGTTCTTGTCAGTCTTTGTGAATGGATCCTTAAAATGTCCTTTCTTATGAGTTTGATGTTTATAACGTATTCGAGTTACCTTTATAAATGTTGTGACTGTAAAAAATAACAACTGGTCAGACATGTCTTAAATATTTGGTGAAAATTATGTTGCTAAATTGTCGCATATAGCAACATTGCTTTATAAATTCACTGCACCACTTTTTTACAAGCTTCCACACTCAATTAAAGCGGAACCACCACATCAACTAAAGTCACCCTGCAATACTTAGGTAGGTGGAGACTAGCTTAATAATGGTTATTTTTACCTCTTAAAAGTGCCCCCGAGTAAAGTTATCAATAATATTCCGAGACTGATGGCCAGGTTAGTGCAGCCTGCATGCCTGCGCCGTCAGTCTCTTCTGGAGCCGTTCGGGCCAGTGCAGTACCTCTGAAGGGTGACGGGGACTGACAGCACAGACGTGCAGACAAGATATCTGCTCTGATGCCTGGCTTCCAGTATCAGAAGCATAAGGATTACTTTACTCAGGGGCACTTTTGAGAGGTAAAATAACGATTATTAGCAGTAAACTTTTTTATGAAAAATATATATATTGTAGGGATTTTCCTATTGAGTAAAATAAGGGTACTCCCACTGCCGAGAGATTTATATTTCCAGAGTTATTACATTTTAAAACCATGTTTTTTTACATTAGCAGTGCCCTCTAGTGGTCAAATTCTAATTAGATTTCCTGTTAGATTCTAATGGAGAAGAAAGTCAGAAAAGTCAGAGATACACATTTCTCCATAGAATGTGATAGAAACTTCCTGTCAGAACTATCAGGAAGTAAACACAGTAAATTCACTTCATGATTATTTAAACTGCTATGATTTTTGAATAAAACATCTGACAGCAGTAGGAGTGACCTTGTTTTATTCAGCAGGAAATGCTCTGTAAAATATGTGTTTTCATAAAAAAAAAGTTTACTGCTCCTTTAAGCTAGTCGCCACCTGCCTAAGTATTGCAGGGCGGCTTTACTTGATGTGTCGCTTTAAAAAAAAAAAAAAAAAATGTGCTACATGGTGTTATGTCCTCCTAAACTGACCTTAATACTTTTATTACTACCAGTGACAATCTTACAGCCATTTTAATGCTTCTTTTTTATTAACTTTTATAAATCTCCCCCCATTGTTTCATTTATGTGTCACCACTTCATCTGTATCTGCTGTATCATTAACCACATAGGATTCATCCCATTACAATAGTACCACTATCATTCATTCTATCCATCATTCATTTTTGATCACTGAGATGTGATTGAATACAACTTTTTGATTGAACTATTTGTGTTATCTACCAGATTGAATATATTACATCATCCCCTACTACTTATTAATTGTTTTAATTATTTCCTGATCTACTAAGGGGGATGTTATACATTACTGCTTTTGACGAATTTTTTTCTTTTGTTCCTTTTAGGGAATCCTTTATAAGATTATAAGATTTTTTACTGGGGGGTAATTCAATTTAGGTTTTGTGGATAGATTAGTTTTAAATACTATTGTATTTTGTATTTTGATGGAATGGTTAATTTCCACGTTTCATGTCTTATATTCATTTTTATATATCCTGTGTATAGATATGGAGAGATGGCTCAGTTGGTTAAGGCAACAGCTGTAGAATCTGTTCAAACCGCAAGGTCAAAGGTTCTAGTCCCTGCAGGGTCGACTCAGCCTTTCATCATTCCGTGGTAGATAAAATGAGTACCATTAAATTGGGTAATAATATCTATATCCCCAGGACATATTTGAAAATGAGAGACAATCTCGATGTATCCTTCCTTGTAAAATACTTGGTTATTATTATAGGGGGTGCTAGACCTGTGTGTTGGGTTGTCCCATAGGTGGTCCAGCAGAGAGGATCCTTTAACACCGTGTGTTGTCTTATGTGGTATAGATTCAATACACTATGCCAGATTTCTTTTTATCGTGCATTAGCATGGCAAATCTTGTGCCGCATATGCGTGACATATTGAGAATTACAAGGAGGATTATAGACCTGCTCTTCATCCACATTATAAAGTCAGTATATTTTTTATATGTGAGCTGTATTTAGTACCCAACTTGTTTATAATAATACTAATTTGACTTACCTTGTGGTATGTTTATATATTAATTATTCTTTATTCAGTATCAATATCTAAGGTGCTGTGGTGCTTTAGCGGTTTTTCATTTATAAAATTCATCTTTGTCATCTCCAGAAATATCTGACATGCATTCTAGATTTAAAAATACACACAATATGTGCTTTAATGCTAATTTGGATTTTGTGGGAGTGCTCCATTATCATTTTTTCACCATAGTCTATATATTACATTGAGTGATTTGCATTATCTAGTGCATAGCTTTTTTCTGTTGTTAAATCTTGATCTTGTGCACAAAGAATCTGCATAAGTTCGTTATAACCATTAATAGCAAGGGTATTACTTGTAGATGATATATAAGGTAATCTCAATTCTACAAACTAGTATCAAGGATATACTCATAGAAAATTTTCAACTCTTGATTTGTTTGTGTCATGCAGGTGTTCATGCTGGATGCACAGTGCTCACCAAAGACTCCAAATAATAAGGAAGGCTTTGAGCATGCCCAGTCCTGTGTGCTCATTATTGAGTTGCCACCTGATGAAAAACCTAATGGACACACACAAAAAAGGTAACTAGTAGGCACTGATTTCATTATGAAGTAATTCTGAATACTAAGGATCAGAATAGCAATACCATTTCTAACAAACACTGAACTGAGATAAAGACAGAATGTAGTATGAAGGCCTACCGTCAAATAGTATTCTAAAACCTTACTCAAAAAAAAACAACAGCTGATATAGCCATTTGTAAGCACTGAAATGCTATGTAGCCAAAAGTGGCTTACCCAATTCTGTTGAATAGAACTGAGTAGTTGCTAAATATACCTGCACAAGACTGACTTTATACTCAGGGCACATATTCCTAAATATAAGTGACTCTTAACATTATGAACCCCTATAATAAAAGAGAGAAGAAAGAACCCTAAATTAATAAACAGTGAAATAGACAAGTTCCAAAAATGCTTTCATACATATCAGAGCTACTGAGTGTTGGATTCCATGCAAGAATCATTTATGTTTAATTATTAGGGTGGCTATATATACATTTCAGAATATTGCAGATTCATTCTGTGTGCTTTGTGCAGCTATTTTGCTGAAAAGCTTATGTCTCCTATCACAAGCACATATTCAAGCTCCCCACTATTGCTGTTCATCACTCCTCCATCGGTTTCTTTGGGATTATAGTACTGGTCAGTATTTTCATAGAATAGACAAATAAATAAAAAGAAAACTGCTTCGTCAATGTAACCTTGGCAGCTAGCAAGATCTCTGAACTCTGATTAAGGGAACCAATTGTCAGATATTGGAATGGTCCTTTGGACAGCAGATTCAGTGGTACATGTTTATGTTTAATCATGAGGTCAGCTGTTTTGAGTTGGAATATATTTTGTCAATAAAATCTAAATTTAAGAAAACCTAATATTATCGAAAACTCTGCAAGATGTGTAGAAAGAGACGGATGGGCTGCTGACAATTCTTAACTGCAACTAAAGTACAAGTGATTCTGGAAGTTTAAGAAAAAACATCCTGGTTGTACTGCTTGATGTCTACTTACCTGTTAAATTTTGTGGACACCCAGCAGCAAAATGTGATCAATATAGAACTCTTCTTGCTAATTCTTGTGGCTACTCTGTCTGTCTCTCTCTCTCTCTCTCACACACAGACACACAAATGCAGTCTCATATATATATATATATATATATATATATATATATATATATATATATATATATATATATATATATATATATACACACACACACGGTTAATGGTGCACAGTTAATGTTTAAACACTCCCCCCCCCCGTTCTGGCACTCACATAGTTAATTGAGCGTGAGTCTGTTCTTCACTGATCTTAGTTCTGATTGAACTACAGAAATTGGGATAACTGCAGAAAAGTCTAACACCATCAACCCATGAACCATCTGAGTGCCATAAAAGGGGTAAGGGAGGTGGATATGCACCATTAACCACTTCCGTGCCATAATGTAGGAGGGGGGTTGCAACATTTACTTTTTGCATGCCATAAGTGTGCGTGTGTGTGCGCCAGAAATGGAGGGAAGCAGACTGACAAAAACCTTATTGACATTTGAGTGCCACAATAAGGGGGTGGTTACTTCATTAACCATTTCAGTGCCAGGAAAAAATGACTATGTGAGAGAGCGAGAGAGACTGTGCATGGCAGTGTGACAGAGAAAGTGTGTGAGAGAGTGTGTGTGTATTTGTTAGCGACTGTGTGTGTATGTTTGTTAGTGACTGTGCATGTGTGGCAGAGACGGAGTGTGGAGTGAGACAGACTATGTGCTTGTGGGAGAGACTGTGCGTATGTGTATTTGTGAGAGACACGTGTGTGTGCGTGAGACTTCATGTGTGTTTGTACGAGAGAGATTGTGTGTTTATGTGTGACTGTGAGAGCGTGTGTGCATGATTGCATGCATGTTCTTATGAGACTGTGTCAGAGAAGCTTTGTGTGTATGACAGAGAGTGTGTGTTTGTGAGACAGTGAGTGTGTGTGTGGCAGACTGTGCGTGTGTCTGAGAGAGGTTTTTTGGCAGATAGAGAGAATGTATGAAAAAAGACTGTGGTGTGATAGAGAACGAGACTGCATGTGTGTGTTTGAAAGAGAGAAAGCCTGCAAGTGTGTGACTGTGCGAGAGAGAGAGAGGGTGTTTGTGTATGTGTATGATTGTGTGTTTAATATATATATCTCAGTTCTTGTGTAGCCTTGCAGTTTTTACTCTGATAATTTTTGCATGTTTGCGTATGTTTTTGTAGTGTCTTTTAAATTGGGTGTGTAATTTTACTGCTGTTTTCATCTGTGTACTATCTTCATTCTTGCATGTGTAGTCACATTCGTAACTCTTTGCTTCTTTTCTTTCCTGCCTATAACTTACGCTGTGTTAATAAACAGGAAGCTGGGGTAAGATGCTTCTTTGTAATGCTAACCTATATCATGAAGCATGAAATAAAGACGTGTTTGTTTGCTGGAATACTGTGCAGGATGTTTCATGTTATACTAAGAGTGAGATATTTGTTGGAAGTAGGCTGTTGCATGTCTAGATGTTTAAAATACTAAACACAGGCATGAAATATGGAATGTTTTAAACCAGTTTTAGGCAGACTTCTTTTTTAGTTGTGTTGTTTTCAGCTGTGTTTATTTGGTTGACTTTTACTGCCCAAATAAATAATTTGCCATAACAAATTGTCCACAAATGTGAAAAAAGTTGTAACAGCAAATCGCAAAGAGTAAGATTTAACCCCGTAAGGACTGGGAGAATCGAGGTGGTTTGCACTTAAGGACCGGAGCAGTTTTGACCTTTTTTAGTATGTTTTTGTTCAGCAGTATTTTCCCTCTAAGTCTTTTATTCCACCAACACAAATTATACACGGTTTTTGTTTTTTTAACCCTTTGATTGCCAGAGGGGTACGAAACACATTGCTTTGCAATGTGTTCCGTACCCCTCTGGCACTCAAAGGTTTAAACACAGATAGAGCTTTTTTTTGATACCACATTTACATGGCTAACCCACCATTTCTTTTATTAATAATAAAGAAAACAATTAAATAATAAAAATGAAGAAAAAAACACAATTTTATAAGTTCACCTGTGATAATTTGTGCCCAATTGGTTAACTTTTTTTTATAAACACTGGATAAAAAGTATGAACAGTTGTTCATACCTCCACTATGTACAGAATACATTGCCTTCATCATTAACTCAGCCGTGTGGCTGTGGCAGCGATCACATGCACTGGCAAAATGGGGAAAGTCTGAACCCGAATGCTCCAGATCTGGAGCAGTCCATTTCAGCCTCCCCAGCATGATCACAGTCCAAGCTGAGGCGAGTTGTGATTATATATTCCATGACCGATTGTTAAGGGGTTAAACGCTGTGAAAACATTGTGTTGTATATGCTATTGTAAGCAATGATGAAATAGAATGTATGCAATTAATGTCTGTAATGGTATAGTATGAATTTTTAATAAAGTTTTTCTATTACAAAGAACAGCCCCCTAGGAATAAGTTGCTCTTAAATCGGGCTTATGTATTTGCACAAATTTCAAACATGCATTTTTTTTACATTGATCTCTGTTATGATCTGCTAGTTAGTTTCTCTTTATATCCTGATAAATTACATGTTAAATTATGTGTTTGTTATGAGGTGATATGTGCTAGAAGCAGAGGTCAAGATATCATTATATAAAGACAAATGCATAATAATATGTAAACAGATCTGCCTTCATGCTCTTTAAATCTAGTCTTCTGTTGCTCAAATTAAGAACCACTTATTCCCAGGGCATAACACACATGGGCCTAGATGCACGAAGGGTCGATGTGGTGTCGGTACGATATTGTCAATGTGTTTGAATCACTCCGACAATTCGATCTGCACACACATCGACATATTCACAAAAACTGTTGGATGGAAGAGGAAGGTTGGAGGAGGTCCCTATTAGCATACAGGATTTTTGAAGTGCTGTCGGTGTAGAAGGGATCTCCTCCCCTCACACATCACCAACATTACAACAATTCTGAATAGCATTCTCTGTGCTTCCCTACCCAGCCAGTAGGGGATCACACAGAGAAGGCTGTCAGCACCATGGACAGCAGTGAATGCCATAGGGATGTGCATTGCTCAGCCCTGTGGCATTCAAAGGGTTACAATAAACAGAAATAGTACTCTAAGAACTACAAAATGTCCCCCCCGCTTCGACATCCCCCCCCTTTAGTATGTCAACATATATTGCATATATTTGACATACTAATTCCATCTGACATTCACCTTATTGACTCACATGTAGTAGTCAAACGTCTTTTATTCAACAATTAACCATTTGAGTACCAGAGTGGTAGGAAAGCATTGCTTAGCATGTGTTTTCCTACCCCTCTGGGACCTAAAGGGTTAACAGGCAAGGTATGGACTGCATACCTTGCCTATATTTGTGTGTGTGTGTGTGTGTGTTTGTGTGTCTTAAACGTTTATTTTTATTAAACAACTGTTTTCACATTAATAATATTTAAAGTAGACCTCAAGGGGGGTGTCATGACCCCTTATGACACCCCCTAACACGGGCAATTGCACTGTAATAAGATTAAGCTCATATGAGCTATGTGACACATTGCTCATATGTGCTTTAAAGACAATATTTTGCAATCAGACCACAATGGAGGGCACCAGGACCCCTCCTGATAGCCCCCCTACCATGTATCAGCTATCCAAAAGGATAGCTGATCCATGGGGCGACCCCCAAAGTCATTTACAGCATTCTTGTTGCGGTCGGCTATATAGCCGCCGGCAGCAACAAGAGTGAATGAATGAATGAAAGCGCTGTGGTCCCATAACTTAATCAGTCACCCCGGTCAAAACGGGTGACTAATTAAGTGATCAGAGAGCAGGGCTGCTTCAGAAATGGAATTGTAAGTTACATTTCATTGATGTCTACTTCCCTATCTCCCTTGTCCCTTTGTGATTACTACTTTTGCTCCACTCATTTGTGGCGCAAAAGTAGTAATCACAACGGGACAAATCAATGAAATGTTACAATTCCATTCCTGAAGCAGCCTTGCTCTCTGATCACTTAATCAGTCACCCGGTTTGAACCAGGTGACTGATTAAATGATGGGACAGCAGCGCATTCATTCATTCTTGTTGCTGCCGACGGCTGTACAGCCGACAGCAACAATTATGCTGTAAATGCCTTTGGGGGTCACCCCATGGATCAGCTATCCTTTTGAATAGCTGATGCATGGTAGGGGGGCTATCAGGAGGGGTCCTGGTGCCCCCCATTGAGGTCTGATTGTAAAATATCAGCTTTAAAGCACATATGAGCGATGTTTCACATAGCTCATGTGCGCTTAATCTTATTGCAGTGCAGTTGCCCACCTCATGTTAGGGGGGGTGTCATGAGGGGTCATGACACCCCCCTTGAGGTCTACTGTATATATTATTAATGTGAAAATAATTGTTTAATAAAAATAAACGTTTACCACACACACACATACAGACAAGGTATGCAGTCTGTGCCTTGCCTGTTAACCCTTTGGGTACCAGAAGGGTAGGAAACACATGCTAAGCAATGCTTTCCTACCACTCTGGTACGCAAAGGGTTAATTGTTGAATAAAAGAGATGTTCGACTACTATATGTGAGTCAATAATGTGAATGTCAGATGTAAATAGTATGTCGGATGTATGCAATATATGTTGACATACTAAAGGGTGGGGGATGTCGAAGCGGGGGGGGGACATTGTGTAGTGCTTGGTGTACTATTTCTGTTTATTGTAACCCTTTGAATGCCACAGGGGTGAGCAATGCACATCCCTATGGCATTCACTGCTGTCCATGGTGCTGAAAGCCTTCTCTGTATTCCCCTACTGGCTAGGTAGAGAAGCACAGAGAATGCTGTTCAGACTGTCGTAGCTGTCTCTGCTGGTACTCCATAGGAAAGTTCAGGGGAGCTCCCAGCTACGAAGTGGAGACTGTGAACTCCAACAGCAGAGGCTGCTATCGGAGTTTACTCAATGAGTCGAAGTGTCACATTATAATATCAACACAACCCCTTGCATACGAATGTATCTGATTATGCTTCATTTCCATATGGAAATGAGCAATTGTCTTATAAGAATACGAATTTGTTGACATGGTGAAGGCATGTCAGATTGATGTCGATGTGGGTCTTTTTTTCGGAGTTCTGGTGTTGTAATGTCGTAGACACTTTGTGAATAATGAGGAAGTGCCTACGACACTGCTCCAACAGAACATAGACATTCATAGACCTCTTTGACCTTTAGTGCATCTAGGCCATCGTATTAAAAATGTTAATTTAACTTACATATTTTACTCTTTTGTTCTTTATCTCTCTCAAAGCATTCCATTTAGGACAATTGTAGTCAGTTTGCTTTCACACCAAGTGCTTCTGCAAAACCTGTATGACATTTTATTGGAAGAGTTTGTAAAAGGTCCTGCAAATACAGAAGATAAAAGTGTTCCAGTGTCAGAATCAAAAAGTGTTGGATTTCTAAGATATATCTCAATGCAAAATCTAGCAGTTATTTTTGACCTTCTATTAGACTCTTATAGAACTGCTAGGGAGTTTGATGCCAGACCCGGCTTAAAGTGTCTCCTTATGAAGGTTTCTGGGATTGGTGGAGCAGCAAACCTATATCGCCAGTCAGCAATGAGCTTCAACATTTACTTCCAGGCCCTGGTATGTGCCCTGCTCACCAACCAGGAACATATTACTGCAGAACTGGTGAAAAAGATCCTTTTTGAAGATGATGAGCATAGCACAGATTCCTCACAGCAGTGCTCTTCTGAAGATGAAGACATTTTTGAGGAAACTGCTCAAGTCAGCCCTCCTCGAGGAAAGGAGAAAAGACAATGGAGGGCTAGGATCCCTTCTTTGAGCGTCCAGCCAGTCAGTAATGCTGACTGGGCTTGGCTAGTGAAAAGACTTCATAAACTGTGCATGGAACTTTGTAATAACTACATTCAGATGCACCTGGACCTGGAGAATGATGATGCACCCAATATTAAGGGAGACCCTTTTTTCATATTACCATCATTTCAGTCAGAAACTTCAACTCCGTCAACAGGGGGGCTTTCTGGAAAAGACACACCTTCAGAGGATGACAGGATCCAGATTAAGGACCATCAAACAGAGAATGTAACACCCAAAAGTTTCAGTACAGGAGCACTTCCACCAAGTCCGAAGCTGGAAAAGAGGGACCAGGGTAGGAAGAAAGAATGGTGGGAAAGTGCTGGTAACAAAATCTATACCATAGCTACTGACAAAACCATAGCAAAACTCATGACAGAGTACAAGAAGAGAAAGCAGCAACACAATCTGACTACATTTGTTAAAGACACCAAAGGAGACAAGAAGGGAGAGATATTGTGTTCAAGAGGACAGGACTCCCCTGTGCCTCAAAGGCCACAGCAATTGGTGGATCAAACTCAAATGAGACATTCTTTCAGTGCTGGACCAGAAATCCTTCGGCAGGAGAAGAGATCTCGTTCAGGTTCGACAGCTAGTAGTTTCAACATTTCTACAAGAGATGCAGAGGCACAAATACAGGTAAAGTACTGTTTACGGTTTTTATTTTAATTTTTCAGTAGTTTATCAAAACATTTCCATAATATTAAAGTTGCACTTGTATATTGTTAATACCAGACAATATAGATTTTGCCAGTGTGAATATAGTTGTCTAATAATTTTGCTCTTAGGCTTATGAAAGGTAACAATTTGTCAAGAATGTATTTCCATCTGTGTGAAGTGAGTAGCTTATTTTTCATTCTTGTATACAGTTTTCCTTTGTTTCATATCTTTCTAGGCATGGACCAATATGGTGTTGACCATCCTCAATCAAATTCAGACACTGCCGGACCAGATGTTCACAGCTCTGCAGCCTGCTGTGTTCCCCTGCATTAGTCAGCTGACATGTCATGTGACTGATATATATGTGCGTCAGGCAGTCAGGGAATGGCTTGGAAGAGTGGGCAGAATTTATGACATTATTTTATAAGAATATTGTTTGCTACTAAGCGATAAAGGAGAAGGTGGTTCCATTAGTTCTACATTTCAAAACACTATTTCTGTATAATTTACAGATACTAAAGGTTTATTACAATTTTGTAAGCAGAAAAAGTCATATATGTTTACAGAATTATTATATTCAAGTTAACACTGCAAGTTTAAATTTAATTGAACTAGTTGTTGTTTCAGTGAATTCTGACATTGATATTTGTGAAAAAAATAAGAAATCAGAAGTTATTCTGAAAGCTCTTATTTCTTATATATGTGGATCCAGAATGTCTTTTTTTTGCTCAGTTAAGGGAAAGTGAACATGACCCAGTAGTATGAAAAACGATCTCTATAGATACACCAAAATAAGAATATAAACCTTTTAGAGCCAGAGGGTGCCCAGCGCATTACTTTGCAATGCATTCATAGGATTTAAATTGATCAACTCCTTATTTTAGTTTATTTTAATCTTTAAGGCCTCGATTCAATTTCCCCGTCTCACAAAAAAAAAAAAAAACACCGGTAAGCAATTCAGTTACCTGTGCTATGAAGAAATGCCGGCAAAAAAAACACACTGGGAGCTAAATTTGCACCCACTGGAACCCATTAAAACTACAACTAAAATTACAATTCAATTCCATGCGTTAGGCATTAAGATGTGTTAAAGGGGAACTTTCACCCCTTAATAACTAAATCTCCCCTTACTGCTGACCTGGCGACTAGCTGCTTAGTAGCGCTAGTCGCCAGAAATCTTACCCCGTTCTCAAGATTTCGCCGTTTGAAAGGATCAGGAAGCACGGACGTCTCTTCACAGTGACGTCCGTGCGCCTGCGCTGTCAGTCCCTTGTCAGTCCCTTGTGCACCGTACGGTGCACAAGGGACTGGCAAGGGACTGACAGCGCAGGCGCACGGACGTCACTGTGAAGAGACGTCCGTGCTTCCTGATCCTTTCAAACGGCGAAATCTTGAGAACGGGGTAAGATTTCTGGCTACTAGCGCTACTAAGCAGCTAGTCGCCAGGTCAGCAGTAAGGGGAGATTTAGTTATTAAGGGGTGAAAGTTCCCCTTTAAGGGACCCACTCTAACAGTGAAAATCGCACCCAGTTTTTTGTGGGAGCAGAGTCCCTTAACGCATCTGAAAACTGCTAATGCAGGAACTGAAAGTTAAAAAAAAAAAGCATACAAAACATGAACAGTGGATGTATTTATATGGGGCCCTAAGCCCCATATCAATACATCCAGAGCTCTCCCAAAATGTGTGTAGTGTTAGTAGAATTAACTCTGAGTGCCAGAGGGGTATACTTACCCCACTGTCACTCATACTGTTAATTGACTAAGTTAAAAAAGAAAACAGCCCTTGACAATCAACACTTTCCTGTAATCCTGATGTCCAGAGGAATCTTCAGCACCCTAGTCAGCTACTGTCCATATTCTTCTTCTGTCTTCCTTCTTCTTCAGTCTCTCCATCTTCTGTGTTCTTCTCTTCTGTCTTCTTCTTTTTCATTCTTCTCTCCTGTCTTCTTATCTTCATCATTGTATCAAATAGTTAGCGGTAATGAAAAAAATAAACATGAAATATGATCGACAAACATAATTTGGAAATATGTGCATTGTTTAATCCTTTGACTGCAGAGCAATGCTTTGCATATCTTTCTGTCACTCAAATGTTAAAGCAACGCATCCATTCCAACTCACAACACAATATTCCACCCAATAGAAAAGTCAGTGTTCAAATTAATTTCATTAAAAAAGATATTTATACCAAATATATATATGGAGGTAAATGCGAAAATATTGGTGCATTGGAATAAATAACGAGTTATGGGCTCCGCCACTGTCACCAGTGGTGGGGCAGGAAGTCAACCTGACAGAATCCCCCCCTGTACCTTTTTGGACCAATGCCTGAGCCAGTGTGAGATAACAAATCCCAACAGGAGATGATTGGCTGGGAATTGCGTAAGCATACGTCCCAGCCATTGGACATCTGGGAGACATTTTGAACAGAGACTGGCCATATAAAAGCCAGTCTGTTCAAATTTCCCACACACTGGCTTGGGCATTGGCTCTAAGGGTACTAAATGGGTATTATGTCAGCCCCTAACTTATTCCAATGCACTAATATTTTCTCTTATCCTTTATATTTCTGTTTGGAACGAAAATATATTTTTTTAGTGAAATGGACTGGGACACAGATTTTTTGACTGGGGGAATATTTTGTTGCAACTTGAATTGGATGCATTCCTTTAACCCTTTGAGTGCCTGAGAGGTACATAACGCATTGCTCTGCAATGCACTGCATACCCCTCTGGCAGTCAAATGGTTAAACTATGTACATATTTCCAAGTTATGTTTGTCGACCATTTCATGTTTACTTTTTTCTTTACAAGTATCTATTTGATACAAGGATAAAGAAAAGAAGACAGAAGATGAAGAGAAAAAAGACAGAAGATAGAGGATGACAGAAGAAGACGGAGAGTGGATGACAGGTAAGTGTTATAGAACCATGGTTGTTAGAATAATGTTAGGGCTAGTATTGTTGTGCTTCACAGTTATTGATAGTGTAGGGTTAGTGTTTTGGAGGGTGACTATGTGTTGAGCTCACACTCAGTGCTTGTCAGTATGTTAAGCATTGATTATTAGCTGTTTTCCTTTCATGTTCCCATTACTCAAGCTATTTAGTGTCGGTTTTGGGAACAAAACACTCAAGACGGATGTTTGGCCACAAGTCAGGTTCTGGTGCCCAACGTTCGTTGTGGTATCAGTTGGCTGGACATTTGACTAGCTCTGTTAACACATTTTGCTAACAGGCCATTAGCCAATTTGGCCCTACTAGCTGTTTTATCAGCCACATTTGAATCGAGGCCTTAGTCTCTCTTTGCCACTTATCTACTGTGCACCTTACATTTGCAGACATCGCACTTTTGCATGTGAAGGGCACAGCAAGAGTCTAGAAACCACCAAAAATATTCATATTTAAAGAAAGTTGAAGAATGTATTTATTTTTATAGTATATGTTTGTGTGACACTCTTCCAATTGCAGTCTATGTGGATCAGGTCAGTGATGAAATACAAAATCTTGAGTTCTATCATATAATGGAATAGTGACAAAAAATGTTGAACTCAGACTCTCACAGAACTGTTAAATTGCTCTGTGATAACTTTTTAATACAATATTTTGTAGAAATTGGAGTATTCATGTTTTGCTCAGCTGAAAAAAAAAGAATGTTTTATTTATATATATATATATATATATATATATATATATATATATATATATATATATATATATATATATTGCTATCCCTTTAAAACCACAGTTCGTAGTGAAGGTTGTGAATGGAGTTTCATCTGCGGTTAAACAAACATTTTTATGTTTGCGTCCGTTTAAATCTAGATCACATATACATTTTATGGCATACAAATTATTAATTACATTTGTGAAATTGGATTCAATTAAAAAAAGGGTGTTTAAATCCATCTCCATAATGCTTCATTTCAAATTATTTGTAGCTGTTTCTGGAAAAAGCAAATACAATTTCAAACAATGAACTTCAATTACCTATACACTGGTTTTATAGTATATTCCTGCTGTGAAGTATTAAAAAAAAATGTTGCTACTTTAATTTTTTTTTCTATGGTTGATTGAAATGGGTTTTTGTGATAGAATAATTAAATGAGGGTAAAGTACAAATCTCCCAGCACATCTACCTTGGAGTTATCCTCCAATGCTAGCTGCAGTGGAGCAATATGTTATGTACCCCTCTTTCATTCAAAGGGTTAAGGGTATGTACTAGAGTAGACTAGAACATGTGATTGCTTTAGTACATATTTGTGCACACATACTCTACATCTAGTCAGACTTTAACCCTTTGAGTGCCTTAAGGGTATCCAATGCATTGATCTGCAAACTGTTAATGCCAGCAAGATCCACAGAGGCATAACTAGAAGCCATCGGGCCCTGGTGCAAAAATTGCCCCCAATAGCCACAATTGCCTCCTCATTTCCCCTGAATTGTCACAATTGCCTCCACATTGCCCCCAATTGTGCCACAATTGCTCCCACATTGCCACAATTGCCCCAATAGCCACAATTGCCTCCACATTGCCCCCAGTTGCCACCATATTGTCCCAACATTGCCACAATTGCCCCCAATGCCACCGTTGCCTCCACATTGCCCCCAATTGCCACCATATTGCCCCAGTATTGCCACAGTTGCCCCCAGTTGCCTCCAATTGCACATTGCCTCCACTGCTGATAACCCCTGTGCCCATCTCCTAGCTCTTTAGCCAGAGCTCCTGTGCGATCCTTCAGTAATGCAGAGCGCTGGGAGATGCTGTCATCTCCCAGCACACTGCATTACTACTACTACAGTGCCGACGGAGCCCACGCAGATCTCGTCCTCAGCTGCTTGCTGCTCAGTGGCGCTGGGCGGGGGAGGTCACAGGGGGCGACCGGGCCCCTGGAGTGGCGTGCCCGTTTGCAGGTGCGACCCCTGCAACCCCTATTGTTATACCACTGAAGATTCATATTCCTGCTCCACAGCATGCAAAGGAAGATAAAGAACAATTACACCATTTCCTCTTTTGCTCTGTTCAATATCAGGGCAGAGATGCACTAAAGGTCGAAGAGGGCTCATAATGTCGGTGTCCTGTCAGAGCAATGTCGAAAGCACATTGATGGTATGCACTAAAGTGTTTTCAACATCCTATCCCCATGAATCCGGCAAAAAAAAATCTGTCCATACCAACATCAGTACAACATACCTTCAACAGGTTTGCAAATTTTCACTCATCACATCGACATATGGAAATGCAGCCAAATGACTCCTTTCCACATGGAAATGCAGGATAATAAACCATTATCATATTCATATGTTATGTGGCACTCCACCACATGCACTAAATGCCGATAGACTCTGCTCTCGAAATTCACAGTCTCAGCTTCACCTTCCTGAGGCTGGCAAAGTTTGGATATCCCTGTACTTTCCTATGCAGCAACAGCCCTCAATCAATTAGAACAAGGGAAAGTTGTCAAGCTGCTGGCAATGTGAAAGGGAAGCTCTTCCTCACACATCACCAGCAGTAGGTCAATCCTGAAATCTGAGATCATTCTCTCTGCTTCCCCACTTTGTTAGTAGAGGAGTGGAGAGGATCCTATCAACACCACGAACAGCATAAATCCCTTAACCTTTGAGTGCCATAGGGATGTGCATTGCACACCCCTATGACCCTGTAAAGGTAGCCATAGAATTCCAAGTACATTGCCTGGCCCCCAGACTTGTTCCCTTGCCCACTGGTAGCCACAGATCCCCATGTACACTATCTGGACCCCCCCCCCCCCCAGCCTTGTTCCCTTGCCTATTGGTAGCCTCAGATCCCCATGTTCCTTTGCCCAGGCAGTACCCAAGGCTGGGGGGTGTCAGGCAGTGTATGTGGGGCTAACACACAATAGTGATGTTCCCCATGTTGCCTCTCAATATTTACGTTCAACATGCTGCTACACAGTTAATATTTGACATATGCTTCCCCCGACACACAGTTAGAATTCGACATATGCTGCCCCCAAAACAGTCCAATTAGACATATGCTGCTCCCCAGTCCCAATTCAACATATGCTGCCCCAAACAGTCAACCCTTTGAGTGCCAAAAGTAGAAGTGCTTTGAACACACTGACAAAATCATATCACTACAGCATCGACCTTTAGTGCATCTTCTTATCCCCCAGGAGTTACATACGGCACACTGCCCTCCCTTTAGTGCATGTGGTGTCCAGGGGAGAATTTTTGGAGTAAGTATGTTAGTAAATTGGAGTTCGTCAGGCTCTAAAATCAGTTTCGGCATCTGGCTTAGCATGAAATCATATTATTTCAGATAAGTTATTTCCTATGTCTTTTTTCTCTATTGTAATTCCTAGTAAATTTAAATAATTGGTTTGGGTATTAAAAATTACAAAATATTCAATAACCATGCCTTCCATCCCACTTATATGATAGTTCTACATTTGAACCATATTCTTAAATATGCGACATGAAAAGTTAGAGAGGAGCTAAAAGGATGTAAACAATGAAGATACAGTGGGTGGGATTTATTCAGAAAATAAAGTTTCTAATGTTTGGTTTGACAAGTGTTTGCACTGTTAATAGTGCAGTTTAGCTCTGCTACTAAATACTATCAGTGTTAATAAAAAGATGCTAATATGACACTGCTGATTTTAAAATAACAATTGGTGCAAAATAGGTGCAATGCTATGATTACTAGTATTGCCACTGCATAAAACAGACATTAGCATAATAACTTTATTGCTATATCATTCATATAAGGAAAAAATGCTAAAATTACAAGTGCAGTAAAATGTTCTTCAGGTGATGCATGTTTAGTAGCAATTTCTCTTCATCTACACTTTATGTATACACAATTTCTCAGCCACTAGAGAGTCTATCAATTTACTTTATCGAATGCAAAATGGTGTACAACATATTTTTTAGATTGAGGTTTCTTCTTATTCAGAAGTAAATATTTGTTTTTCTAATCTGGCCTCTGTTAATTGCTTAATCAGTTTAATTGCAGCAAGGCACAAGGGAATTCATCTCTTTCAAAAAGACAAGTTTATATGGTACTCTGGTAGTCATGTTGTGGACAGACCTTTAATTCTGGCACTCCACTAGGTTTACAGTGGTTATTATCTTTTTGAAGCTGGAAGAAACTCTGAAAAAAGGAGGGTTTTCTTTTAGGAAGGAAAATCTGGACAGAACACACACATTAAAACATAATTTGTTAGTGAACTGTAACACCTTTTTACTCATCAATCAACACAAACCAACAAAATTGCAAGGACTAGATATATGATACTTCATGTTGTTTTCATGTGGTAACATTTCTTTGATACTGTTTCCTTTTATGTAGCTTTGCCTAAGTGCATTCTACTTGCCACTAATAGGACAGTTCTGGTCTTGTCTACATCTGGCCTGTTTTGTATTAGATTACTGTATTTAGGTAGGCATTTATCAGATTTAAAAATCATTGCATTTTCAAAACTGATAGCTTCATCTTTCTCAGCACAGTTTTTGTACTATTCTAATAAATTATTGATGGCTTGGTAGCTTCCATTATTAATAAACTATACATTTAAAGGCTGAGTTAGTGCCAGTCAGAAAAGGGTATATTAGTGAATACTCAAAATTACGTTTCTGTAGTCTATCCTACAAAATAACCATGTTTAAATATATATATATATATATATATATACACACACACACATTTTTTTTTTTTTTTTTTGGAGAATGTGGATTTTGTAAACATCTACAGAATTTTCCCAAGATTTAACTTTTTTAGATTTGGGCAGAATATTTACATAAACCTGATCTATAAGTTGAAACCTAAAATACCCAAACTATACTGACAGAATGAGCATTGTCAGCCATAGTTTGTTTTTTTGTATTGGTCATATATTTCATACATAAATTAGGCGCATCCAGCAAAATGTATGGTTTTTTTTTTTTTTTTGGATACTTTTTGGAAAAGCTTCAAACACTTTCCAGGTTCTTTATTTATTGAACCTGAATTGGAGGGATTTGTAATGTACTCTCCCTGATTTTAAAAGAGAGTGAATTGTGTCTGTAATTTTTGTTAAACAAGTCCCTATAGCCGATTATACAAAACTAATTTGTATGTTTAACAACATAATAACTTTTCTACAGTACAAATAGTAAGTGAAATATAACTTAAGTATACATATTTGTAAATATATTGCATCATATTGCAGTATGCATTCAGTTATGTCTTTATTGCTTTCATTTGCTGGAAGCATATAAAGGGACACAAACACTTTCTAACAAAAATGTACCTACTACCTTAAAATAAGTAGAAGGGCATCCTGGAGGTGCCTTATTTTTCTGGAGTTGCTATATGTCAGATGGAGTCCTCACTGGAACACCATTGCTGCCCAAAGCAGCAGGCATCTTTCTTGTTTGATGGGCTCTTGGGATCCCACATATGCATATCTGGCTTCTGCAGTACCTATAATAAACAATGGACATGACACCAGAAAAAGCTCTATTTGTGGGTGCACGTTGTGTGTATGTGTGTATAAATGTATGCGTGTGTGTGTATATATATATCTAGATATATAAATATAGTTTAGTAGATGGTTAGTACTCCTATCCTCAAGGAGTAATCGCCCAGGTGCTCTAGCAAATAAATGTATAAGATCGTAGATAGGCAAGCACTCACAGGAATTGTGTAAAATCAAATTTGGTCAATCGATGTTTCTGTTCAGTAAGAACCTTTATCAAGGCATACTTGAAACAAACAAAATTAAGCCTGTATACATATGTACCGCCCAACACCGAAAGTGCAACATGATGTAAGTGACCAGTTGAAAAAGGAAAAACTTAATTGTATGAAAGAGATATCAGAGTCAGTAGATTTAAACATATTGTGATTCTGGCTGTTGATTTTCTATGTATTTGACATAGGAATCTTTATTAACAACACTATCACAAGACAAGAGGGTGACTGATGAGATAGACATTATTATACTTTGTTGCTCCATCCACACAATTAAGTTTTTTCTTTTTCAACTGGTCACTGACTCTTACGTTGCGTTGCATATCGGTGTTAGGCTGCAGGTATGTATACCGGCTTAATTTTGTTTATTTCAATTCTTTCTTTATAAAGGTTCTTACTGAACTGAAATGTTGATTGAATAAATTTGATTTTACAGAAGTCTGGGGAGTGATGGCCCTATATAGGGATTTTAGATTTTTGGCTACCTTAGAGGGCTGCAGGATACCTTTCTACTTATTTTAAGATAATATGGCCACCTTTGTTAGATATTATTGTGTCTTTAAGTATATTTTTGTCTGTGTAAGATGAACGTATGTATTACTCTGCTGTAATATCCTTACTATGCTTATTCTGTCCTCTCTGCACACACAGCTGTAGCATAAGATTCCTCATGAATAGATTTAACTGTCAGAAGAACCACCTTGATATGAGCTTGGTAAAAAAAAGATACACAATGAGCATAAGTCACTGATCACATTTTGTGTGGGCAAGACAAGGGTAATTACAGCCAAACGTATACTTGAGAGGTCTCCTGATCATTTTTACTAAAAACATGATACATGTATTCATTCATTTTAAATACATTTCCAAGTGCAATTAGTTGAGAAACATCTACAGTATACAGTATGTAGTGGCTAGCATAATATTTCTCAATATTAGTTTAGTGGACAGCAGCAAGATAAGTAATCACACACACAAAATGTACATCAGAGATCCTGTTTCCCAGTATAAGCAGTGGGAGTAGGTTCTTATATGACATGTTTAACAGAAACTGGATTTGATTTCCACTTTACCCCAGATTTCCTGTACTCCCCAATGACAAAACTGCTTGAGTGAGACATAATACTTAATTACCACTGGAATAGATGTTGTTAAAATATCTCTGGAATATTAACTCAATTTATAATGTTTATTGGAGGCTACTAGATATTTTTAATTCTATTACTAAACAAAACTGTTTTTTCTCTTTTTTATTAAATCAATATAATCTACAATGAAATATTCATACTGCTGTCAATGTGATTGTTTTCTTTCCTGAAGATAGATGGGTCACTTACATTTCCTTCAATGGGTCCTAAAAAGAAGGTACACTGAAAATATGTTAAAGGAGCAGTAAACTTTTTTTATGAAAAAATATATATTGTAGGGATTTTCCTACTAAGTAAAATAAGGGTACTCCCACTGCCGAGAGATTTATATTTCCAGAGTTATTACAGTTTAAACCCATGGTTTTTTACATTAGCAGTGCCCTCTAGTGGTCAAATTCTAATTAGATTTCCTGTTAGATTCTAATGGAGAGGAAAGTCAGAAAAGTCAGAGACATAACAGTTCTCCATAGAATGTGATAGAAACTGCCTGTCACTTCCTGTCAGTTAGAACTATCAGGAAGTAAACACAGTAAATTCACTTCCTGATTATTTAAACTGCTATAAATTTTGAATAAAACATCTGACAGCAGTGGGAGTGACCTTGCTTTACTCAGCAGGAAAAGCTCTGTAAATGATGTGTTTTCATAAAAAAAGTTTACTGCTCCTTTAAGCTTAAATAATCCATTATGGTTCTAACTAAATTAATGTTATTATTTCTTACTATGCGGATATTCAGGATCTATAATGCAAGTCAAATCAAATTTTAGTTTATACTTTCCTTTTAAAATTTTATTTAGAAGGAAGGGTATTTGATCTGGTTCTTCTGTGTCGCCAATTATTTCTGTTTTTGTCTTTTAGTATAATTATAAAAAGTTCGATGACAAATATCTGCTTATATCGATTCAGCAACAGTGACATCTACATAAGTATAATATTAAAGTTAAAACGTTGCTATAATCTTTAAGACCTTAGTTGATTCTAGAACCGAACTTAAGAGTTATCTGTTCTTAATTATTATTATTATGCATCTAATTGGCTTTGAGTACAAACTCATAGCTACCAAAAAACAGAGACCGCTATATTCCTCTGTACCTTGCCTCCTTTCCCTAGTGTCCATTAAGTGAATGTCCTTTCTTTTACAGCAGCCAGTCAGGTAGCTATATTACATCTGCAGTGTTGTTCGGCCGTCATGAATAAAGGCATACTATATTTACGTTGGCATTGGTTTTAGTGTACTGTGACTGCACTACACCACAGAATCTACTTCTGTAACCAAACATCCAAAATATAAGGTTCTTCTCTGACATTGCAATCTTAACAGAGAAAAATGTAAGGGAGGTCCTTGCTACACAGGCGCTAGTATTACTAGCTGTTTTACAAGAATAAAAGTTTATGTAATTACTGTTTCCTGCCCTGTTTCTTTTTGATATTTTTGGATGCTTGGCTGTATAGATAAGGTATTGATTCATTGTGGTGGCAGATACTTATTTGCTGGAGATACCATTTGCAGTGATAGATATACCTCACAAACAGGGTTTTTTCTAGCTGCAAAATGTCATCCACTAGTACATAAAAAATGTAAAACGTATTGCAACCATTCCCTCTATTGCCTTGGTATAGAGCATTACAATCAAGTAAACTACATTTCACATTCAATATAGAAAATGTGTTTTACACAAATTAAAGTTATCAATATGATTTCCACACAGAAACTGATAGGAACAAATCAGTCCTCTCAAGATGATTATTTAATTTGGTACAGTCTAATTTTATTCAGTATACCAAAGAAGAAATCTGTCCACAGACCATAAAGCGGAACCATACCCATCCCTTGACCCCTTCAACTAGACAGGTTGCTGGAGGTGTTCCTCCATCCTTCCTGACCCACAATCTGGTTCCTATCTTCAGCCCCAGTGGAATCAATATGTCCTTCCTGCTGGCATGGCTTACAGGGTCTCCAGTGAACTGAATGTAGTATGTGCCAAGAACTCAGTTGGGCCATTCAATTTATTTTTTCTCATCATAATTGTCAGGAGACTACAGATGAGCGATTTGTGGGCAAACCAATTTCTCCAGAGGGAATAAATAAAAATTTGCAGCATTCTCATGTGGAGACCCCTCTAGCATTAAAGAGGTTAAAATCCCCATTTAAATCAGTGGGCATGCTGGGAATTTTTATTTCTTTCTATGGTGCAGTTGGATTGCCCCAGAATTGCTTGTCTCTAGCTTCCCGAATAAGACCCTGATTATGCTGAACACCTTTTCACTGTGTTCCAAGTATATGTAATAAGTCTGTAGTCTGTGTTCACTTTCAGTTCTTTGATTGGTGATGGCTGGAAAATATATCATGCCACATTTTGCCAAGTCTAATATATGTTTTGTGTTTTTTCTTTTGTTTCAATCTTATTTAGTTTACTGTGAAACGGCTTGCCAGTTGTATCTTTGTGTATATTTGATTCAAAAAGATTTAAGAAAGAAATTATTTTAAAAGCAAGTTAACTTAAATTGTATACCTGTTGCTTGTGTTGTACAATAAAAACTAAGAAAATGTAAATTAATGGAGTTGTTTGTGCTTTCTTTGTAATAGTTTAAAGGGATAGTAATACTTCATTTTAACTTTATTTTATTTTGTAGGCATTAAAAAAACATGAAGAATGATATAAGTCTTATCTCTGAAACCTTTATGGTTTAAGAGATATTCACAAACAAAGTATCCCCCCCGTTCAGCCAGATCAGAAGGGAGGTGTCCAGGTAGACTGCAGAGAGGGACAATCTTCAATTAAGATAATGGAAAAAGCTGAAAAACTTGTCAAGGGGGGAAGGGCTTTCATTCTTTTCATACAAAGAAAATTGCCCCCTTCTGTTATCTGTCCTGTCATACAACCAGACTCACATCTGAGAAGAGATGGCTTACACTAGGTAAAAGGGGCGGGGAGGGGAACTTTGCTTGTGAATATCTCATAAACCATAAAGGTTTGAGAGATAAGACATATCATTCTTCATGTTTTTTAATGCCTACAAAATAAAATAAAGTTAAAACGAAGTATTACTATCCCTTTAAAGTGAATTAGCTATTACACACAGCAATGCTGAAAAAAAGTTAGAATGAAAATAAATCCATGTATTCATTATTCTTCTAATTCAGGGCTAAATTTCATTGCAATGGATAACAATATCACTGGTTTTATGCACATATTCCCATATACTTCATCTGCAGTGGAATATATAGCCCTCACTTAGATGCAGAATACCAGCATTGATGAGACACTGTTGAGGGAATGTACAAATCTGCCCTGATGCAGATCATTTAGCTTGGCTCCTGCTAGTGCTCACTTTACTGCATCCAGACCACACACACTTCACTGGCATTAACAACCCCACTCAATGCCTCCCCTACAGGATGAGCAGGAAAATTAGGTCAAGTTACACTAATCTCCTATGTACTTGCTAGAATGTAGTGTTAAACAAGGAACCAAGGAAAAGAGCTCATCAAAAGGTTCATACAGCTCCCCACTGTACTCCCTTTGGCTTAAACAGTGTATAGAGGACCATTGTCCATGTAAGTATCATAATAAATTAGATATGGGCAGATGCAGCATTTAGATTTGCTTGCATTTTTTATTATAGCATGGACACTTACTAGTATCACCCCCTGCCATCCCCATGTTATACTATGAGGAATGCACAAATAGAATTCTGTGTTAAAATGTGTGCAGCTCCTGCCTAGTTCCTTATGTATATAAATCAATAAAATTACATGCACCAAGATGTTCTAAGAAGATCTAGAGCAATTCCGGGGTGACTACCTGCACCAGAGGAACATGTAAAAATTGCTGAAATTCCCATTGATTAATAGAGAGGTTCCCAGCACATAACAAAGACCTACTTAACATTCAATGGGCTAAAGGCCTCAGTTAAATCCATAATAAATGTCATGTGTCCCCTATAATTCAGTTGGTTTGCTCCAGAATTGCTCCGGTCCTTCTTAATACGTCATCCTCGCTGAGGCAGATGTACTCAAGAAGAGTGGTGCAATGCTGGGTCAAGCCAGCTGCACCATATGGAACAAACAGAAATTCACATAGATTTCTATGTGACTTTTAAAGGGATAGTAATGTTTCATAATAAAAGCATCTCTAATTAATCATCATAGTATTTGGACTTTGGAGAGTGTTATTTCAATTCTGTCAGAGTTATAGTTCAAGAGTAATTCAATGACAAAGTATCCCCTCCCCCCTTTTACTAATGTAACACTGCTCAGCCACAGCAGAAGGGAGGTGCCCAGGTAGATTGCAGAGAGGGACAATCTTCAATTAAGATAATGGAAAAACCTGAAAAACTTGTCAAGGGGGGCAGGGCTTTCATTGTTCTCGTAGGAAGAAGATTGTCCCCTTCTGTTATCCGTCTGGTCTATGGACTGGATTCCACATCTGAGAAGAGATGGCTTACATTAGGTAAAAGGGGCAGGAGGAGAAACTTTGCTTGTGAATATCTCTTAAACCATAAAGGTTTGAGAGATAAGACGTATATGGCTCTTAATGTTTTTTTAATGCCTACATAATAAAATAAAGATAAAACGAAGTATTACTATCCCTTTAATGTCTTGAAAGATGTCTCCAAACCACTGTAAAGCATGCACTAGTGATATCAGTAGCATTCAAGGGGTTAAAAGCATCCTTTAAATTAATCCTAATTTAGTTTGCTTCAGAATTGCACCACATTTTCTTAATACATTAGCCTCTCTATTTGCAAACTGGGAGCATAGGAAATCAGAGAAAATGATTCCTTTCCTTGCACCTGCTATACGGGTGGTATTAAAGGTTTGTTCACATTGGAGTTCTGTACTGTTATGTACTAAGCATCACCATGGAAGATACACAGCATCTGGTGAGGTCTATGGGTTGCAGACTTCAGGTGTCGTAGAATGCAAAGGATTTGCATCAAAGTACTAAATATGACAACTGTTTCAGATTATTTGTCCAATTACTTTTGGTCCCCTAAAATGTTGGGACTGTGTATAAAAAGGGAGGTAACTCCAACACTTAAATGGGAATGTGGGGAAATGTCCCCTATTATGTAATTGGTATGCTCCAGAATAACTCCTATTTGACGTTGATGTATTAAAGGGACATCAATATATAAAAGTGTTCCTATTACCTATATTATCTAGAAGAAGCATCCTAGAGCCTCCTACAGTTTTCTGGGTGGCTCCATTCACCAGATAGAGACTGGTGCTGCAAGTCCAAAGTAGCAGCCACCTCCTTTGTATGGCAGGCTATGTGACTTCCTGTCCACATGTTGGGCTTGTTCATGACCTACTCCTCTCTATGCCCTTGCTCCTGGAAGTAGCAAGTAGCGATATTGCTGACAGAGCATACACTTCTTTTGTCAGAAAGGAGAGAGAGGCAATAACCCTTTTAGTGCCAGAGAGGTAGCCAGCGCATTGCAAAGCAACGCACTGCCTACCTCTCTGGCACTCAAAGGGGTAAACTAAGCACTATTTAAAGCAGAACTATCACTCCAATTAAAGTGCCCCAAATAATTATTCATACAGCCATAAGCATAGAAATACTAGTATTATCCAGAATAAGTCCAGCGTTATTAAATCTTTGAGTGCCAGAGGGGTACACAACACATTGCAAAGCAATGTGTTCTGTACCCCTCTGGCACTCGAAGGGTTAAGAAATCCTACTTGAGCCAAGACTAACGGACAGGGTTCTTGCTGTAGCAGCATGCCTTCACCATCAGTCACTTCCTGTACCTTAAGGTACAATGCAACTCCCCCTCACCAATCCTGGAAGAGACCAGGATGGACAGAGCAGACACACAGATATAATACGTGTATTTCTGTGCTTAGCATTATAGGAATTATTATTTGGGGGTGCTTTAATTGGTGCTTTAATCTCCATTGACAAAAAGCTTCAGAGGCATATTTACTAAAGCACTAATGGTACTGTTCTACACATTTTACATCATTAGTACCATTAGGCAGTCAGTAAAAAGGTTTCCTTTGCGCCCAGGAGGAGAAGTTCATTGCTTTGCACACCACTATGGCACAGACTTCACTGAAGGAAACACACCAAATTCACTACATTTTCATGTATTTAATGGGTATTTATAACCCATTGAATGGCAGAGGTCTCCAGATCATTGCATTCACCTCTGCCATTCAATGGGTGAAAAGCTCCATTTTAAATCAAATTGAATTTTCATTTTATTCCCTTATGGTGTAGTTTGGTTGCCCCAGAATTACTCTTAACCCTTTGATTGCCAGAGTGGTACGGAATGCTTTGCAAAGCAATGCATTCCATACCACTTCAGCACTCAAAGGGTTAAATGTACTAAATACAGTCCTATAGCTCTAAAGTATCGCAGGTAAATTCAATGAGATAATTTAAAACACATGAACAGTGCATACTGGATGTAAAGTAAAACACAATAATACAGTAAAATCTCAGGTATGTATAATACGCACCCTTGTTGTTCTTCCATCTACCCACCAAAATAAATTTAGTTTCTCATCTGCTCATATGTCCCAAGTGTCCCTCTTAAGGAGGGACAGACCCTCTATTAGACCAAAATCCCACTGTCCCTCTTTCCCACCCTGATGTCCCTCTTTTTAGGAGATCAGGCTGTGTGGTGTGTATATAAGTGTATTATATTGCTCTACAGCAATAATACTGACATTATTGTTTGTGTAAACGTCAGTATATATGTTTATAAATTAGTCTGTGTAAATAAAATACTTTGGTCTTGTTATAAGTCATTTATTAGGTTACACAAGGAGGTGTCAATAGGTCATGAATTAGCCTAAAAATTATCACTAATGCCCCACCCACCAGCCACACCCCCAGCCAACCCCCCTAAAACACAAGTGTCCCTCTTTGGCAATTTGAAATGTTGGGAGGTATGTCTGCTTCCCTCCTTCCACTCACCTCAGTATGCTCCCACCTTCTCCTCCCCCTCTACTCATCCCCTCCAGAGGCATCTGGGATATCCATGTTTGGACCTGTGTTAGTTCAAAATACTGTGCATGTCCGCTGAGCCTGCTGTACAAATATCCCAGATGCCTCTGGAGGGGGTGAGAAGAGAGAGGGGAAGGTGGGAGCATATTATAGTGAAAGGAGGTAGGAGGGGAGCAGACATGAGGATGTGTGTGTATGGATCTATATATATATTTCTCATGTGTATAATATGCACCCCCCAACTTCACATAAGGTGAAAAGGGGCTAAATTGTGAGTCTTATACAGTATATATTAACCCCTTGGAGGTTAGAGAAGCGTTCAGGACAAGCGAGTTAAAGAACATTATCATAATATTTCTTTACATTATAAATCGAACAATATGAATATACTAAGAATTAGTAAACCTGTCACTAGAGATGGAAAAAAAAATTAACAGAAAGACAATTTCTCACTTTTTTCTTGAAATTTCTTGCACATTGAAAATCCCCAAAAATGACTGTCTTTTCACTAACCACCCACAAATTTTCTGTGAGAACCATTTTATGCACATGCCTAAGATTGGGCTATTGGCTGGCGGGGGATGTTAGGAATCATAATCTGTAACAGCTGGTGGACCTCAGGTTGACCAGCGCTAAGCAAGACTGATGCCACACACTGGGTCAACGTTTATCAACTGTAGTCAAGATTTTCGGGATAACCAGACTTGATAATATGAATAGGTGTGTAATTAATGGCTCAGTCATAGTATTTAAACAACCTGTGCATAACTAGGAATATTCTTAACCCTTTGAGTGCCAGAGAGTTATCCAATGCTTTGTGTTGCATTCAAAGGGTTAAAAACATAAACTGTTGGAGTACCCTGAAGACTGGAGTTAAGAATCACTGCACTGGGTTTATTTCTAATAGCACAGCACACAATATGTTTGGCCTCTAACCCAACTAACTAGCATACTGTTCAGGGAATGAGGATGAAGTGCCAGACTATTTTCAGAAAAATGACTAATAAAACGTATAGGCAGATTTTAATGCTCTGTAAAGCAAGCTAAACTTATCTTAGGGTGATAGGTTCACTGTCATACAAGAAACTGATAAAATAATGTAACACAAAGTCAAAAAGGCTGTGTGCACAAAGAATTGAAGTCATTCTGGGAAAACCCAACTGTACCATTGGGGCACATAAAAATTCCCATTTATATAAACTGGGATTTTAACCCTTTGAAGGCAGAAGGGGTCTCTGTAAGACATTGCTTTGCAGTTCAAGAGCTTAAATGCCCCTATTTAAATCAGTATCCTTTTGAAATGTCGCCCATTATTGTGCGACCAACTAAATGGTGTGGTGGACTATAACCGGAACAGTTCTGTCTGTACTCCCGCTCTACTTCCCCTCAGTATCCCCGGCTCATAATAATAAAAAGTGATATCCTCATCTAAATTGTGCGCCTGTGTCTTTGATTTTCTTTTTTCTATTATTATAATGAGCTGCGGACACTGAGGGGAAGGAGAGCGGGAGTACACACAGCACTGTTCTGACTTGATGGTGACATTTCTATAGTCCACCTATGCAGACCCACATATCAGCAAGGTATGTTTATGTTCATGCGGGCGCTCAAATATCACCAAGGTATGTTTATGTTCATGCGGGCGCTCAAATATCACCAAGGTATGTTTATGTTCAGGCGGGCGCTCAAATGAGCGACTCTTAAGCCTGCAACATAAGAAACTCTCCCTTTTAATGCAGACAAGATTCTCATGTCTCCCTTTTCATCACAGTGACATGGTTAATGTGCCCTTTAGTTGGTCGCACAATAGTATGCAACATTTTGATAGTGAACCATTTAAATCAATGGGAATTGTGGGAATTTGTTCCCTATGGAGAAACTGGTTTTTCCTGGAATTGCTCCCCTTCATTCCTTGTATATATGAGCCCATTGCTGCATTGTAGTATGTGAGAGCACCTGCACTGCTTGATTTAGGCTACACATATAGCATTTGTTGTAGAATGTACTGTACAATGTCACAATTCTCTAGCTGCTTAGCCTTTCCGGCTAGAAGGATTCTCTTTTTAATTATGCTTGTAATCTGTAAAAGCAGGCCGACTGGGAACTGCAGTTTTCAAAGGGCAGTCAGTGTGATGTTTGGCTGGGTTTCTAGGTATTTAATCCGGAACTCTGCTTAATAATAAGATAATACAATCCTGTCTGAAGAGCGCCTGGCCTTGTTTTACTCATCTCTCTCAGTACATGTCAAGGGCTCCAAATGGAAATCTCCTAATTCTGGTGGAATTAAATGGGTCAAATGAAAAATCTAGGTCTGTAGTATACTGTGTAAATAGGTTATGGATAAATATGACCTTCCCAGGTCAGTGATATAAAGTAACCTGGAAGGTTAAACGTGGAGGGCAACAGAAAACAAGTGGAACATTCTGGAGCAAGCCAGCTGCATCAGAGAAATATACATTCTCACAATTTAACCCTTTGAATGCTAAAGAGACCTCCGAAACATTGTGAAACACTGAGTTGGAGACCTCTACCATTCAAAGAGTTAAAATGCCATTGAAATCAATACACGTTTATGGGAATGTTTGCTCTCATGGCACAGATAATTAGTTCCAGAATCATTCAACTTTAGCTCTCTTCATATGGCCTGAAGGGCTGTATTCAATAAACTAAAGAACTGCAACTCTAGAGCAAACCTACAATTCAGTGTTCACATAAAGATTTCCCAGAGCAATTATTCAAATGCTTCTCCATTTCACCCATGCAGTGTCAGGCCAGTATGTCTGACTTCATAACAATACAATCCGTGGTGCAACTAGTGGAGGATTAGGGTGAACACTCACTACTCTGCTGCCTGACCTGGACTTCCACTCTTAGGGATAGATTTAAAGGCAGCCGTTAAGTAAAAAATACACCAACGGGTGTTTTAATGTGTAGGAAGCCATACAAAGTGCCATGGAACGAACTGCTAACGGCAGTTCATCCAGTATGCTGGCCGCAACACTAACGTGTGTTTTGGCCCGTAAAAAAAAAAAAAAGCTCCATTTTGCCATCTAAAGGACTGCGTTAGCTGAAAAAAACCCGATAAGAGACTCACCGCACAAAACTTAAGACCCAGTTTTGTTAGCCGTAAAGTCCCTTATCGGATCTATTGCCAGCTAATGCAGCTGTTAACTGGCAAAAGAACCCAACGTCCACAGGGGATGTATTGATATGGGGCCCTAACCCTACATCAATACATCCGAAGTGCCTAAAACCTGTCCAAAGTTAGTAAGATTAACCCTATGAGTGCCAGGGGAGTATAATTACCCTGCCGGCATTCATAGGGTTAACCCGACTAAGTAAAGCAACATTGCATTAACACATACCATTAATCCTGATGTCCACCGGAGTCCTCAGCTTGCTGGTCCTTCTGTTCTGTCTTCTTTCTTCCTCATTCTCCCTGTAAAATAAAATAATAGTATAAAAATCAAGCATGAATGAATACATTCCAGAACCCTTTGAGTGGCAGAGGGGTACTCAACACATTGCAAAGCAATGCGTACCTCACTGTCACTCAGAGGGTTAAATATTAGTGCTCCATAAATATACCCATATATGCCTCCATGTAATGGCCCGAAGGATAAATGCCAATTAATTAAAAAGCTCCACATCTACATAAATCAATGCGATTCATTAATGCCCAAAAGTTAACTTAGCTTTAACTGTCTCGGCCGCTTGGAGCGGCCGCAAGGGCGCTGGAGACACAAATGTCCCACGACGCTCCTCTTCAGCTGTGTACGGGCCAATGCCCGTAACACGCTGAGGGCATTTGAAGTGAGCCTGCCTTTATATATGGGCAGGCTCACTTAATTGCTCTCACTGTCATTGGCTGGGATCTTCTTCACATCCCAGCCAATCATTTTCAAGAACAGCTGCTTGAATCTGATTGGCTGGGATGTGAAGAACATCCCAGCCAATGGCAGTGAGGGCAATTGAATTGAGTCTGCCCATATATAAAGGCAGACTCACTTCAAATGCCCTCAGTGTGTTACGGGCATTGGCCTGTACACAGCTGAAGAGGAGCGTCGTGGGACATTTGTGTGTCCAAGTGGCGGAGACAGTTAAAGCTAAGTTAAGTTTTGGGCATTAATGAATCACATTGATTTATGTATATGTGGATATTTTTAATTCCTTGGCATTTATCCTTCGGGCAATTACATGGAGGCATATATGGGTATATTTATGGATCACTAATATTTAACCCTTTAAGTGACAGTGAGGTACGCAATGCATGTACCCCTCTGCCACTCAAGGGTTCTGGAATGTATTCGTTCATGCTTGATTTTTATATTTTTATTTTATTTTACAGGGAGAAGACAAGACTAAAGAGAAGGCAGAAGTAAGAAGAGAAGACAGCAGGACAGTGGATGACAGGTAAGGGTAACAGGGATCAGTTAACGATCAGTGCTTGGCAGTATGTCAAGCACCAATAGTTAAAGGGATAGTAATGTTTCATAATAAAAGCAGCTCTAATTAATCATCATAGTATTTGGACTTTGGAGAGTGTTATTTCAATTCTGTCAGAGTTGTAGTTCAGGAGTAATTCAATGACAAAGTGTCCCCCTCCCGCCCCTTTTACTGATGTAACACTGTTCAGTCAGAGCAGAAGGGAGGTGCCCAGGTAGACTGCAGAGAGGGACAGTCTTCAATTAAGATAAGGGAAAAACCTGAGCAGCTTGTGAAGGGGGGCAGGGCTTTCATTGTTTTCATATAAAGAAGATTGTCCCCTGCTGTTATCTGTCTGGTCTATGGACTGCATTCCACATCTGAGAAGAGATGGCTTACACTAGGTAAAAGGGGCGGGAGGGGAAACTTTGCTTGTGAATATCTCTTAAACCATAAAGGTTTGAGAGATAAGACTTATATCATTCTTCATGTTTTTTTAATGCCTAGAAAATAAAATTAAGTTAAAACGAAGTATTACTATCCCTTTAATTGTTTTTCACTGTTCAGTTCCCAGTATCGCTTTTAGCAGCGTTTTGGGAACTAAACGCACAAAACGGACGTTCAGCTTAATGTCCTTTGGAGTTCTAGGTGGTAGGGCCTTTAAATACCACGTTAAACATGTTAGTATTCACTTTAGCCCTACCAGCTATGTTAACGGCTGGCTTTAAATCTACCCCTTAAAGTTCAAAAAAAGAAAGAAATTGGAATACACAACAAGGTCTTGCACATGAATGGTGATACTACTATCACTGTATGGAGTATAATAGGAGATGTTAAGGCATTCAGACTCCAAAAAACACACCAAATCACCATCAAATTTAAAAACATACTGTTTAATAGCTACACGTAATGAATTTGCTAGGACAAATCAATTGACATATGATTCCCCGAATTAATATTAGGAGATAAGGTGCTCTAGACTTCTTACAGTTCTTGTATGGGGTAATTTTAATCTGAAGTATCCCAATCTACCACTCAGACAAGGTGACTTCAGATATGTATCCCAAAAATTGCTGTGCTTTGCCTGCTCTGTGCATGATATCTCTCAATACACTTGAGCAGGCCTACGCAGAAGATAAGTAGCCTACAGTACACAGAAATATCAGTGTGATAAATTTTTAGAACCTCCACTTAGGGGGATCCACATATAATAATAATAATACTGTGACACGTTAGTCCAATATACTAAAAACAATAATACAGCAAATATAAGATCAAAATACACCAAGAACCTCCTCGGCCCTATAGCTACCTGAACGATCGATCATTTAAAAAAAAAAAAAAAAAAATCAAAAAGTCAAAAAATAAAAAAATACTTTCCTGTAGACAGAAAAATATAGATATAAAATGATATCTGTATCAATTGATCAAACTTGAAACAGTCACATATGTCCAACAATATATTTTATTCTTCCTTGTTGCACATGTAAAGTATCCTATGTGTTATCAGTAATTAGATGGATACACTACTTATGGCTCTTCTGCGCATCAACACTCAAATAACTCCTTTATGAGTTTGTTACGATGTATACAATGTATCGTATTGGCAATCCGTGTGACAATCGTATATAGAGTTGGATATCCGCTTTTTACCAAAGCGCAATATATGTGTTAATTTGACAACTACAGCATATAAACAGACTTTTCTTGATTTATAATGGCCGACACTTCATGGGTGTTTATGCTGAATTCTGACTGCCTATATACTGCCCATAAAAGATCCTTCTTAGTCTGTGTTATTTCTTCTAACACTACAAGAACTTTCACCACTTCCAGAGTGTTATACTTGGTGATGACAATAACAAATTACCCTTCTATTGCCAGTCTTATCTGCAGATCACATTATGAATAACATATATAATGCTCAGCATTAGACTCGGTTACCCCAACCAGCTCTCCAGCTGCTTCAGTGTTGGTACGGTGTCTTTAATATCTCTCTTCCTGCTGTCTTCCATGTGTAAGTATTTTAATCGTTATCGATTTTGAGTCCAAACTCGATGTCTCTCTGGTGTGCCAATTGTATCTGTCATATGGGGAATGGCCTCCAATGCGTTTCGAAATCCTCCGATCTCTTCCTCAGGGTGATTGAGTAAAACTGTTTTACACAACAAAATTAAGACATACCTAGATCTAAAAAACTATCATTAAAAAAAAGGTGAAATGTGACTTGAATTTCCTACCAGATTGCTATTGATAATTGTATGTAGAGGATAAAGAGAAGCATTCCTCACAATTGCATTACCAGACCAAGAGTGTTTTCTAAACCAACAGAGAGACAATAACTCAGAGCTTCAGAGTCAGGTTTATGCTTTACAGAATAGTAGTAGGAATTCTGACATTAAAGTAGGAGTTATATTAAAGTTAATCCCTCCTCAAGGGCTTAAAAACATCCTGCAGCTCAAATTCATAGTAGTGAGTGCTTAGCCTGCCGGTACCATTACATTTGATAGGGCTCTATCTGGCTTTCCATCCCAAAGGCCCCTCAGTAGAGCTGAGATGCCATTTGAAGATTGCAGGACTTGTCTATAAAAAGAAAATCAAATATGATCTTTCAACCTTGACCCCACAATGTAGAGTTGAAATTTCTAATGGAATGTTTGCAGAAACCCCAGGTTTGTCATTTTCTCTTCAGGTCATGAAGGATGACAGATCTCACCTTGCCAAATATTTTGATGATTATAATTCATTGTGGTCTTCCCTGTGGATACCTACCTTGGGGACAATACCAAGTGATTCAACTGATAACCAACTGCCAATATCTTGAACAAACACACACCAACCATCTTGGGGTCCACACAGTGTTCAAGTGCCCAAATGTAATAAAGCTTCTAACAACTAAGGCACACATGCCTCTGGGATTCCTTACATAGTCAGGGCATTATTTAACTTTCTGCAGTAGATTTCTGACAGGCTTTCTCATAGTGAGCCAGATTATGTGTAATATTTATAGATTATTGTTACAGTACATGTGTCTGAACTATCCATATACACAGTGGTGGTTAGTTGTTGTAATGCTGGGCTTTGCCTGCAAAGTTACTAGATATTGACTGAGGGGACTAAACCCCCAAATTTGGAGAGGGAATCAGTTGCATCACACCGACAAGGCCCACATAGGCCGAAACGTACGTCTGTGGTTATGCAGTTTCTCTCGTGCGGAGAGGATTTGCCTGACATTTCGGGGCTGGACTGCCTGTGGGTGGGACCAGTCTGATATGGATATTGAGATTTCTCTCTGCAATGGCACATGGGAGTGGAAAACGTTGTAGCACCATAGAGAGAGACTACCATGCCTAGAACAAGACACTTTATCTTGTTCATGCTTAATGGGTGCTCCTCACAATTCTTTGTCTCCCTAAGCATAAGGGAATCCCAGGCATGGGCCCTTGCTTCCATGTGCTTAGAGGGAATCAACTGCACCACACTGATGAGACCCACATAGACTGAGGCATACATCTGTGGTTATGCTGTTTCTCTTGTGTGGAGAGCCTTTGCCTGATATTTTGTGGCTGGTTTGCCTGTGGGTGGAGCCAGTTGGATACAGAGATTTTTCTCTCTGCAATCGCACATGGACGTGAAAAACTTGAGTTGTAACACCATTGTGAGGCTACCATACCTAGAACAAGACATTTTATCTTGTTTGTGCTTGATGGGTGCTCCTCACAGTTCTGTGTCTTCCTAAGCATAAGGGCATCCTAGGCATGGGCCCTTGCTTGCATGTGCCTACAAGGAATCAGCTGCACCACACCGACGAGGCCCACATAGGCCACAACGTACGTCTGTGGTTATGCTGTTTCTCTCGTGTGGAAAGGATTTGCCTGATATTTCGGGGCTGGACTGTCTGTGGGTGGGACCCGTCTGATATGGATATGGATATGGAGATGTCCTCTCTGCAATGGCACGTGGGAGTGAGAAATGTGAGTTGTAGCACCATTGAGAGGCTACCATGCCTAGAACAAAATACTTTATCTTGTTCGTGCTTGATGGGTGCTCCTCACAATTCTTTGTCTCCCTAAGCATAAAGGCATCCCAGGCATGGGCCCTTGCTTCCATGTGCCTAGAGGGAATCAGCTGCACCAAACTGATGAGGCCCACGTAGGCCGAAACATAAGTCTGGGGTTATGCTGTTTCTCTCGTGAGGAGAGCATTTCCCTGACAATTTGGGGTTGGACTGCCTGTGGGTGGGACAAGATGGATATGCGTATGGAGATTTTCTCTCTGCAATGGCACCTGGGAATGAAAAAATGTGAGTTGTGGCACCTTTGAAAGGCTACCATGCCAAGAACAAGAGACTTTATCTTGTTTGTTTTTGATGGGTGCTCCACACAATTCTTTGTCTCCCTAAGCATAAGGGCATCCCAGTCATGGGCCCTTGCTTCCATGTGCCTAGAGAGAATCAGCTGCACCACACTGACGAGACCCACATTGGCCAAAACGTCTGTGGTTATGTTGTTTTTTTCGTACGGAGAGGATTTACCTGACTTTATGGGGCTGGACTGTTTGTTGGCGGGGTCAGTCAGATATGCAGATTTCCTCTCTGTAATGGCACATGGGAGTGAAAAACGTGAGTTGTACCACCATTGAGAGGCGACTATGCCTAGAACAAGACACTTTATCTTGTTCATGGTTGATTGATGCTCCTCACAATTCTTTGTCTCCCTAAGCATAAGGGCATCCCAGGCATGGGCCCTTGCTTCCATGTGCCTAGAGGGAATCAGCTGCACTACACCGACAAGGCCCACATAGGCCGAAACATACGTCTGTGGTTATGCTGTTTCTCTCGTGCGGAGAGCATTTGCCTGACGCTTCTGGGCTGGTCTGCCTGTGGGTGGGACCAGTCTGATATGGATATGGAGATTTACTCTCTGCAATGGCACATGGGAGTGAAAAACCTGAGTTGTAGCACCATTGAGAGGCTACCATGCCTAGAACAAGACACTTTGTCTTGTTCGTGTTTTATGGGTGCTCCTCACAATTCTTTGTCTCCCTCACTCCCTACTGATAATGGTATAATTATTTTATGAGATATTCTAATTTTGATTTAGGTGAGTGCAAGCCTCAGGTCTTTTGGAACCTATCAACTTTTATGGTTGTGATGTTTACCTAGTAGCTAATATAAATACTACTGAGAAAGTAGCAGATAAAATCAATAATATAGGGTGAAGTAACAAATTGTCATTTCTCACCAAAATATGATCTGGAAAAAACTGCATCTCTCTCCATCTTGGTATCTCCTCACCAGCATATAGATAGAGGGAAAAGTTGGTATGGGATATATTAAAAATGTATATCACAGCTGTTTTCAAACCCATGTGTACTGAGTCAAATATCTATCAAACATATCACAAAGTCTGTAAAAAGCAGAGGTAAGCAAGGAGGCATGACTGTTTACTGGTAATCGGCATACATATGAATTTGCATTTTTTATGACCAGCTAGTGAGAATATGAAGAATCTTTATACTAAGGTTCAGTGCTGGGGGCACATCACCTTGGCGATGAAGACACACATAATCATATACAGTATGAATTAGGGATGCAAGGGGAGGGGGGATTTCCTCATTAGAATTATGGGCTGTCAAGCTGCTGGCGATGTGGAAGGATTCTCACCCCCTTACATGTCACCAGCAGTTTGGCAACCCTGAAGTCTGAGTGCATTCTCTATGCTCCCCTACTTGTCCACTGGGGGAGCAGAGAAGATGCTCTCAGACATCAGCACCACAAATAGCATCCCTCGTGTAACCCCTTTCAGTACCATAGGGATGTGTATTGCACAACCCTGTGATGCTTAAAAGGTTAAAAGCTGCACTATTAACAACAACTTGTTTTGTTGTTAATATTTATTTAACCCCTTAACGACCAGCGGTCCTGAGACGTTTCTGTCCCATAAGGACCGCTTTGATCCTTGCCGACGCGCTGGTGCACGTGACCTGTTGCGTGTATCAGCGCACTGCTTTGGGGCCTGAAAGAGATCGCTCCAGTCTTGGAGCGGTCAATTTTAGGCCTCATTTTTGCTTACAGCGCTCCTGGTGGAGCACTGTAAGTAAAAAGTATGTGACGTACTATAACCGTCATCGGTCCTTAAGTATTTTAAGGACCATGACGGTCATAGTACGTCATGTAGTCCTTAAGGTGATAATTTAAAATGTAACTTGTAATTAGGAAAAAAGCTTAAAGGGATAGTAATACTTAAAATGTAAAAAAAAATATGTTGTAGGGTTTATCCCCCTGAGTAAAACAAGAGTACTCCCACTGCTGAAAGGTGTTTTATTCAAAAGTTATTAATTTTCAAAGTTGAATTGTTTAGGTGCAATATCACAGTGAAAAGCACATACAAAAAAAGATAATCCTGCGCTCCTCTATATACTGTGAACATAAGTGCCCTGTATTTAGCATATGTAATAACTCTTAGTAAATCTAAGTGAAAATAATTGAGAATTTCGTTCCACAAATTGGCCAATCCGTGTGTAAGCTTACCACCAACGCCAAGGTATCTCTAATACACCTATAAAGACCCTATCTGAATAAAATTAAAATTAAAAACAGACATTCTCTGAAGAAAGATGTTATAATAAACGCGTCAGTGGGGACCCTTTAAATATCTTTTTGATGTTTTTTATTTCTTGTGGGTCCCAGTGTAGTGCAATTAAAAACAACTGACATACAACAAGACAAAAAAAACAAATTAGGTGTAGAGGGAGGACTTACCTGATACATGGCCCATAAGGGCCTGCATTGAAAACTATGCTCCATTTATATCCTTCCCCACAAGTAATGTGAGGAATGGATGATACCAAACAGGCCAAAAAGCCTTGTTCTTAAAGGCCAAGTGAGAAAGAAAAAAGAATGGTGAAATGAAATAAAGTAATCGTGTTTTTATATCTTTGTGAATAAATTGGATAAAATGAGAAGCTGCTTAGTTGAGCTAAAGGAGATATGTGTGAAACAAAAGCAGAAAAGAGAAGAAAGCTCACAGCGCTTACTCACCATAAAATATCCATATCATATTATAATTTAATATAAGAATAAAGTTTGAAATATAGATTGCTGCTATCTATATTTCAAACTTTATTCTTATATTAAATTATAATATGATATGGATATTTTATGGTGAGTAAGCGCTGTGAGCTTTCTTCTCTTTTCTGCAATATCACAGTGGCCTGAAATTGTACAGTGGCGCTGTTGCTACACCATCTTATGGAGATTTATGGTCAACTGACCAGAGCTGTCCATAGGATGGTGTAGCAACAGCACCACTGTACAATTTCAGGCCACTGTGATATTGCACCTAAAAATTCAACTTTGAAAATTAATAACTTTTGAATGAAACACCTTTCAGCAGTGGGAGTACTCTTGTTTTACTCAGGGGGATAAACCCTACAACATATTTTTTTTACATTTTAAGTATTACTATCCCTTTAAGAAAGCAGGCTTTGAACCCTGGTCTCAGGGTATGTGGAACCAGACTTTACCCACTAGACTACAGTCTGTACTTTTGCCAGACATTGCTAAACGGTCCCCTTTATCTTTTTTTCTATTAATATCTATTCAAGTATATCAAGTATTCAGCTCTGTTTTGCTTTTTCATGTAGCTATGATCTGTGATCCAGTATATGTTAGCACTATCCATCCATCTCATACCATAGTATGAGACTGATGTGTGGAGTACCTTAAAATCTCAGGTATAACACACACAATTTTGCCCCTCTTCACCGTATGTGAAGTGGGGGATGCTTATTATACACGAGAGAAAAAAATCCATACTCTTATTTCTGCTCCCCCATCCCTCCACCCACCTCAGTGCTTTCCCAGCTTCCCCTCCTGCTACTCCCCCTCCCCTCCACAGGCATCTGTTATATCTGCACAGTGGGTGGCATGCTTGCATTTTCCACCCACTTCCCGCAATTGCCGTGCGCGGACCTTTTAATTGAAGCTAATCGTAATGCCCTTTGAGGACCTGAAGGTCCTTGCAGGGCACTACTGTAGATCCAATGTGCAGAGGTCTATGCACTGGATCTACTGTAGTACCCTCATAGGGCATTACCAACAGCTTGAATTAAAAAGACAATGTGGAATGCAGAAGGCAAATGCAAGCATGCCTTCCACTGTGCAGATATAACAGATTACTCTGGAGTGGGTGAGTAGCAGGAGGGGAAGCTGGGAACGTAGTGAGGTGGGTGGAGGGAAGGAATCAGACCCAAAAAAGCAATTTTTTTGTGAGTAGAGGGGGATTTTTTTTGCCTAAAATCTTGGGTATAATTTAGACCTGCAAACTATACACAAGTACTTATTATACCTGACAGGTACATATTATACTTGACATTTTATGGTACTAGGATATCCTCAAGCTTTGGACCTCATCTTATGTCATCCAATTTTTCCTAGTATAGTATACGCTATGTTGCTATTAACTGTATGTGGTCTATTTATTAGACTAGCAATATGACATAATTGTGTAAAATGATTGTGCACTTTAGCTAATACTTCAGAAGTGCCAGCTCTTGTTACAATTTCCCCTTTATGTATGCTTTGCACAGATGCTTCACCAAGCAGGCACCCAAGGCTGGATTTCCCAATAGGCAGAGTAGGCAACTGCCTAGAACTCCAAATTTTGAGTGACGCCTCAGCTGTGCTGGCCACACCCACATTCTGAATTGTGGGTGTGGCCAGATTAATCTGTGTCCCTACAGTATCTTATATTCCCCTTTATAGACTATTATTTAAAAGGATAGTATTACTTAAAATGTAAAAAAAATATGCTGTAGGGTTTATCCCCCTGAGTAAAACAAGAGTACTCCCACTGCTGAAAGGTGTTTCATTCAAAAGTTATTAGTTTTCAAAGTTGAATTTTTTAGGTGCAATATCACAGTGGCCTGAAATTGTACAGTGGCGCTGTTGCTACACAATCCTATGGACAGCTCTGGTTCCGGGCCCATAAATCTCCATAGGATGGTGTAGCAACAGCTCTACTGTACAATTTCAGGCCACTGTGATATTGCACCTAAAAAATTCAACTTTGAAAATTAATAACTGTTGAATGAAACACCTTTCAGCAGTGGGAGTACTCTTGTTTTACTCAGGGGGATAAACCCTACAACATATTTTTTTTTACATTTTAAGTATTACTATCCCTTTAACCGCTTGGATGCTCGAGAGCTCCAATGCATTGCTCTGCAATGTGTTGGAGATCTTTCTAGCAACCAAAGGGTTAAAGCCTTTTTTTGTTCTTGCATGTTATAGACCAAAGGTATTTTCTGTGCCAGGAAACAGTGGGTGAGAATGGGGGTGGGGTCATGTGAGGAATGGGGGTGTGCCCTTTGGCGGAGCTAAGGGTGCCTAGAGTGAATTGCCTAGGTGCACCTGGAATGTAAATACGGCACTGCAGGCACCCAGCTTGGCAAAGAATCCGCTGCTTCACCAAGCTGGGTCTCCAATGGCAGCGGATACTTGTCAAGCTGGGTGCGTGGCTTGGCATCGCATCAATGCAAAACTTTCATATAGGGTACATTGTAATAACAGCTGGCACTTCAGAAGTATTAACTAAAGCACATAACCAGTTTACACAATGATGCCATAGCTACATGAAAAAGAAATATAGCCTAGAATACTACATATACTAGAATAGATATTAATAGAAAAAAAGAAAAAGGTGTCTGTCTAGCACCGTCTGGCCTAAGTTCACTCTGTAGCATAGTGGGTAAGATGCTGGCTTCATATACTCTGACACCACGGTTTGCAGCCTGCTGTCATATTTTTGTATTTATTTTTCATAATTAGTCCTTACATTTTGAATTAAAAAAAATTAACAAAAAGCAAATTGCTGTTAATAGTGCCACTATTAACCCTTTCAGTGCCACAGGGGTTATAATGCACATCTCTATGGCACTGAATAGTTAACAGAGGGCAGCTGCTGTCTCTGCTCTTTAACTTAGACAGTAAACTATACTCTGGCTCCATAGAGAGCTACAGCAGATTCCAAAATTGCCAACCTCAGGTAGGTGATGTTGGGAGTGTGAACTCCGACAGCAGAGCCTGCGATCTGAGTTTAGCGCATGTGGTGAACAGCCACAGTAACATATAAACACACCAGAATGAATATGACAATGGCTCATTAAGCTGGATTCCCATATGGAAATGTGCCTGTGTTGATATACTCATTACAAAACCTTAAACCTATCAAAGGCATGGCAGACTGATGGCGATGAGAGTGGATTTGTGGAGAATTGATGGGGATATGATGGCGAAGATATGTTCATGCATATTGGCAATGTGCCTTCAACACAGACCCAACACAACATTGCCATCTTGAGCCCTTATCGAACCTTAGTGCCTCACGACCCAGGATTTTTTTGAGAACTGAGTGGTAACCACATACTCATATTTACTTTTTTAGCTTCCCTCTGTGTGGCACTCTGTGTGCCCTAGCTTCCCCATGGCCTTACACCCACTCCTGCCTTACACAGAATACACTCTTTTTTCCTGTAAAATACACATGAACAGGTTTTATATAAACTGACAGTAAATGGTGTATAGGCAAATAAATAAACTGCCCAGATTAGCATAAAAACTGGACATCATGGAAGTGTATAAACTGGTAAAAAATGTTTTGCTATAAACCAGAAGCAGGTTTCTCATGCAATGTCATTGGGATTATACTTGTTGTACCCACAACTCTGTACAGAGGAAGTAGTATGCATAGCAGAAGTGTCCCTGAATGTTAGGCAGCCTAGGTGGTTGTCTACTCTGCCTAATGGAAAATCTGACCCTGTGTAAGTATAGTCTGATTGGCTGTTCTGTATTTGCCCAATAAGCCAACAATCTGATGTTTATCAATCTACTACATCTGATCTGTAAAACTCACCTTTTATCTACTCTTCACTGCATATAATTTGGATTGTGCTAGGTCTCTTCACATTCAAACATTGTCCCACAAGTGTTTAACCCTTTGAGTGCCAGAAGGCTACTCAACATGTTAAATATCACCCAATTGTATTTGTTTTGCAATTTTGTATCATCTGAGGTCAAAAGTTATGTTTTAGAGCTTTATGGACCATAGAGTTGTGCAACTCATTGCCTCACATGCATTGTACACCCCTCTTGGTCCTTAACGAGTTAACCCTTTCAGTGCCAAGCAATGCGTTGCGTTCCCCTCTGGCACTGAAAGGGTTAAATGTGCACATTGCTCTACTTTTGTTGCTAGGAGTACCAAGTGAAAACCATGTCATGTATAGTTTCCTTTGGGTTCAGAATGAGACTAGAAAATGTGTTCCAGAATACCGAATAAAATACAGAGATCAAATTTCGGGGTTTATCAGAGTGTAACCTCTCAACAGTTGACTACTTGCGCTTTCCTTTGTATCCATTATCGTTCCTCTTCCAAGAGCACTAAATAATTCATACCATGTGGACAGCTGTGATCAGATGAAAACTCAGGAGAGCTAAGATACGACAGACCATGACATCTGAAGTATAAAAATATACCACAATGAGAACTTGTAAGTCCCAGTACAAATACACTGAAGTTTATTTCAACCCTTCCATAAAAATATGGTCAGCATCAGTCTGATAGATGAATCATTTCCCTTTTCTGTCAACAGTATTAACAAATAAAAATCAATTTAACTTGGCTTGTATCCTAGTTCTGAAGGATTCCAGGATTTACTGTAAAATCTGACATTGACAATGTTATAAGTAATATTGAATGCTGTTTTCCACCTCGCTTTGCCAAATTCAACAATGCTTCAGGTTATGTTGCTAGACTATTTCATATGGAGACCCCATCTCCAGAAGGATATAGATACTCTAGAGAAAATTCAGAGAAGGGCTACTAAAATGGTGACTGGTTTACAGGAAAAGACATATCAGGATAGACTAAAGGATCTGAACATGTATAGCTTGGAGGAGAGAAGAGAGAGGGGATATGATAGAAACATTTAAATACATGAAGGGATTCAACAAAGTGCAGGAGGGAAGTACATTTTAAAGGAATATAAATGTTAGGACATGAGGCCTAGTCTAAAACTAGAGGGACACACATTTAGACATACCTCCCAAGTGTCCCTCTTTAGGAGGGACAGTCCCTCTTTTTAACCCAAATCCCTCTGTCCCTCTTTCCCACCTGATGTCCCTCTTTTTAGGAAACCAGATTGTGTGGTGTTTATATAAGAGTATCACATTGCTCCACAGCAATAAAACTCACATTATTGTTTGTTTAATCAGTATATGTGTTTACAACTTATTCTGTGTACATAAAATACTTTGGTCTTGATAGAAATCATTTATTAGGTTACATAAGGAGGTGTCAATAGGTCATGAAATAGCCTAAAAATTCTCGCTAATGCCCCACCCACCAGCCACACCTTCAGCCACTCCCCCTAAAACACAAGTGTCCCTCTTTGGCAATTTGAAATGTTGGAAGATATGCATTTAGATGTAATGCAAGAAAATGTTACTTCACTGAGAGGGTATTAGATAATTGGAACAGCCTACCAGCAGAAGTGGTAGAAGTTAATACAGTGACAGAATTTAAGCATGCACGGTATAGGCATAAGGCTGTCCTGAACATAGACAAGACCAAGGACCAAATAAGGTTTGAGGTTTTTACAGTAGGACAGACTAGATGGGCCGAATGGTTCTTATCTGCAGTCAAATTCTATGTTTCTTTGTTACCCAACTACAGTGAGGAGGATTACTCAAGAAGAAAATTATGAATTCTGGTGTAAACCAACTGCATCATATGGGAAAAATAAAACTTCCCAAAATTCTCTTTGATTTAAATGGAGCTGGTCACACCTTGGATACTGGTGAGGGGATCTATCTAGCATCCAAGGTGTTAAAATCCCCTTTATAAAATCCTGGGAGGGGTCTTTATTTGACCCCAGTGGTGCAGATGGTTTGCCCCAGAATATCTTCAGTTCTTTGTGCTTCGGACTCATGATGTGGTTATGCAGACTATTGGTGATTTTTGATCAATAGCTCACAATGTACATAAATCGTGCTGGGTACATTCATGGAGATAATGCAGTTCACTCCACCATTAGAAATAGCAACATATGTAATTTTGAACTATAGCTTTATCACCTTTTATCATCTATTGATCTTCCTGAAGCTACACATTTGGCCTATGTTGACCTTTGTTGCAACCCATTGCTAAATTTTCAGGTTTGCAGTCATGTCATCTGAAGTAGTTTGTTTGTTGTGAGGAGGCATTTGTTGTGAGTGGATGCATACTCCATTAGATATCACTACGTATGATATCCTGCAGATGTGATACAAACATAGATAGATAGATAGATAGATAGATAGATAGATAGATAGATAGATAGATAGATAAATGCTTGCTTTATGAAGGACCTAATTAAGAGCCATTTATTCCTAGGGTATTGTTCCACTTTAAATATATATGACAGAGGGAGGGGTGTCTCCACATCCCTCTACTGTTACATGCTTTATCTGCACTATATGAAGAGGTAGTTAACATGGATCCCCATCCTGCTGTGTCCCACTCTATATGCAATGCTCTTCACGCAGAAATGGAAAACATTCTCTATAGACTCTAATGACTGGGCCATGTGGCCATGTCTCAGATTCAGAAATTAGAGAGGTAAGGATCCACAATCCCTGCTTCTTTATCCAATGTAGATAAAGCCACAAAAGGCACACTGTATGAGAGAGGGGGGATCATGAGGACAGCCCACTCTCTCTCTGTTACATATATATATATATATATATATATATATATATATATAAAGAGAGAGAGAGAGAGAGAGAGAGAGTGTTAATTTCTAGCCATTGAATAAATAGCGAACATTTTTTGCCAAAGATTGCCAAGATTTTAATTGCTGGGCAACCACATGGATTTTGTGGCCTTTTTCACGGGAACACGATGGGACTTTTCACCCAGCACTATTGCTGAATATAGATTAATGTCAAAAGTCTGAGCACAGCAAATAGACAGAAGGTAGTTAAACTGCATCAGCAAGGTGTCTTCCAGGCAGAAATTTCAAGGAAGACTGGGGTTTCCAGACGTGCTGTCAAAGATCTTTTGAAGAAGCAAAAAGAAACGAACAACAATGAGTATCACAGAAGCAGTGGTCGGCCAGGTAAACTTTATGCAGCGAATGAAAGACACCTCATGATTACTTCCTTTCACAGTCAGAAGATGTCCAGCAGTGCCATCAGCTCAGAACTGGCAGAAAACAGTGGGACCCTGGTACACCCATCTACTGTCCGGAGAAGTCTGGTCAGAAGTGGTCGTCATGAAAGACTTGCGACCAAAAAGCCATACCTCTGATGTAGAAACAAGGCCAAGTGACTCAACTATGCACATAAACACAGGAACTGGACTGCAGAAAAATGGCAGTAGGTACTCTGGACTGATGAGTCAAAATTTGAAATATTTGGCTGTAGTAGAAGGCACCAAAGGCTGGAGAGCGGTACAAGAATGAGTGTCTGCAGGCAACAGTGAAGCATGGTGGAGGTTCCTTGCAAGATTGGGGTTGCATTTCTGCAAATGGAGTTGGGGGATTTGGTCAGAATTAATGATATCCTCAATGCTGAGAAGTACAGGCAGATATTTATCCATCATGCAGTACCATCGGGGAGATATCTGATTGGCCCCAAATTTATTCTGCAGCATGACAACGACCCCAAACATACAGCAAAGTTATTAAGAATTAACTTAATTGTAAAGAAGAACAAAGAATCCAGGAAATGATGGTATGGCCCCCACAGAGTCGTGATCTCAACATCATTAAGTCTGTCTGGGATTAAATGATGAGAGAGAAGCAACTGGGGCTGCCTAAATCCACAGAAGAACTGTGGTTAGTTCTCTAAGATGATGAGTTCCTTAACAAAACTGTGTGCAAGTGTACCTAGAAGAACTGATGCTGTTTTGAAGGCAAAGGGTGGTCACACCAAATATTGATTTGATTTAGATTGTTTTTCTGTTCACTCACTATGCATTTTGTTAATTGATGAACATAAACTAACATGTCTATGTTTGAAAGCATTCTTAATTTATAGCATTTTTTTCACATCTGCCTAAACTTTTGCATATTACGGTATATAGCATTGCTTTAAGTGGATCAATGTCACTTACCCCACTTGTCAGGCTGGTGCATCTGTGAAAAAACTGTCTTATTGTATGAATCCAGTCCAGAAACTCCTGCTCTGCTGTTTTCTGCAGTTCTGCCTGTTAAAGTGGACACACCCATTCACTCCAGCTCTGCTATTGTCTGTCTTCCTGTCTTCCACCCACTGAGGCCTATATCAAGCAGCCCCACAGACAGTGTTGTTCACAAGTATGGTGTCTTACTGATTAGCTTTCCAGTGCTGAAATGTCTTTTTCCTGTGTATGACCATGGCTTTGAATTCTGAGCATGCTTGTTTTCTGCCTGTCCTGACCTCTGTTTCAATCCAGACCTGATTCTGTTTTCTGTTTTGGATCCTGTGACACTGTTTGTTTGTGATCCCCTGTTCCTGTATTCACCTATGTGAGATTCTTGTAGTTGAAACCAACCTTTATCTTCACACCCTACCTTCTCTCTCAAGCAGCTGAGCAGGGGAGGGCTGGCCTGGGGGGCAGTTGCCTCCTGGGCTGGCCATGTGTCCGGGCTGGTGGACCAGTGCCTCACTCAATCTCCCACTTGCTGCTGTAAATAGAGCTACACTAGTGATAGCACAGAACTTATGAAATGAATCTATATGCAAGTGATTCCACAGAGCTACAATCCAAACATAGCTGCTCTAGTAGCATAATCCATTTCCCTTGCAAGCTCTATGGCATCACTATTCTATCTTTACTTAACCCTTTGAGTGCCAGAGGGGTACACAACACATTGAAAAAGCAATGTGTTGTGTACCCCTCTGGCAATCACAGGGTTAAATTGTAAGCACGGTAGTATCACTAATGTAGCCCCATTTCAACAGTAAGCTCTGTGGTATCACTTGCTTTAATTCACAGCATTAAGGACAATTTTAAAATTAAGGAAACAAGGGTGGTCTGGGACAATGGGCTTGGACAATTGTAGATATGGGCCACTTAATTGTAGTTGCCCCCTGGGCTGTATGTTGCCAGCCCTCCCCTGAGCAGCTCCCTGCATCAGCAGCCTTGAGAGTTAGTTTTGCCTGCCACCCATGGCCACCCAACATCCTGCTTTTATCTGTAAGTCCGTTGTACTTTTCATTCTCTGCTTCCAAGTACTAGTTGTTTCTGCATATTTTCTGCTTAGTAACCCCCTCTACTCCGTGGGTCCACCTCCTGTTCTGTTAACCAGCAGGACACTTATGACTTACAGAACCAATAATCTCACTCCCACTTGGGCTCTACCATAGCTTGTCCAGTGAACAAATTATTGGAAGGTAAAAATAAAAATATCTTCCTCCAGATTAAATGGCTTGGTGCATCAAAGAAACAAGGGCAGAAAGTTGTATTGATTTTAAGTGTCATTTTATTAAGATTATTTTATTTGAACACTTTGCACCTGATCACCAGATGAACAACAGTAGAACCCTAGAAGGAGAGGGAGGGATTATTTTAGTTTTTCAGAGACTCACCTGTCTGGGATGAGTTAAATGATTCACTTCAAACACACAGACACATACACACATACACAAAACACACATACACACACACATACACACACACATATATATACACATACACCCACACATACACACACATATACACACACATACATATACACAAACACACACACACACATATACACCCATACACATACAACCACACACATACACATACACCCACATGTACACCCACACATATATATATACACACACACATATACACACATACACCCACAAACACCCACACATACACACACACACACATACATATAGTCTTACCAACTGTTTGTAAAGTGGCATAATTATCCACTCTTGCTTCAGTACCTCTTTTTAGGCAATATTAGATGATACTTTTGCTACTGATGTTTGATACTGATCACAATTTCCAAGTTTACAATTTACAAGGACTCCTGGATTTATCTTTAGCAACAAGCGACCTAGAATGATTTTATTTAGTTCATAAGTATCATTGTGACTTGCTCATCCCAAACGCATAACTTTATACTTCTCTACATTCGTTTTTATATTCCGTTTGTTTGTCCAATCTTCTATTCCATGTAAATTTCTCTGTAGAAAGCAAACATCCTGCTCTAAATGTATTAACCTGCACAATATTGTGTTACCTGTAAATATTTAAATTTAGCTTTCTATGTCTATTTCCAGGTCATTTCTAAACATGTTAAAAACGCAGTGACCAAGTACTAAACCCCGTGGTACTCCACTCTCAGCTTTAGCTGTATTTGGGAATTTTCCATTTATAGCAGCATACTGTTCCCTATCCTTCAACCAATATTCTATCCAGCTGTAAAGGTTATTCCATAGATCCAGTTTCCTTATTTTATACACAGTCTCCTTTATGGCCCTGTATAAAGATATTCTGCACCTACTGATTTACCATTATCTTGGCTGCTAAATACCTTTTTATAGAAGCACAAAATCTTTATTTGGCAAGATCTATTCCTTATAAACCCAGTTGATTCCTGCTAATGTTATTTTTTGGCAGTGTAACCCTGAATATAATCCCTTATCATTCCTTTAAGAAGTTTTCCTACTTCCAAGGTCAAACTCACAAGCCTTCAATTCCCAGGTTCTGTTTTAGTTGTCTTCCTGAATAAAGGCACCACACTAGCTTTATGCCAAAATGGCACTAGACCTGTGGAGAGAGAGAGTTTTTAAAGATTAAAAAGAGTGGTCTTGCTACCACTTCACTGTGTTCCTGAAGAACCCTTGCATGTATACCATAGGACCAGGTTACAGTCTTAATTTTGTCCAGTCTGGCCTTGACCTCTCCATGTGCTAACCCTATATCTGATAATGGTATGGTTGTAATTGTTATTTCTTGAGCTTCTTCTTCTCTGGTATATACTGATCACAAGCATGCGTTCAGAATATTAACCTTTTCCTTAACCTACTTTCTTTTTTGCAATTGTTGTAATTTCAAAAACATGTAGCAGTTTCTTTAGAATTATATTGTTTAAATGCATTTTTTCCTAGCTCAGGGGCAGACTGACAGGACTCATGGCCCCTGGTCCAAAAAGAGGTCTGAGCTCCCTGCCTAATTACATAATTGGCCCTGCCCCATGACATCACTGGCCCCTCCCCATGACTACTCTGGCACTCAAAGGGTTAAAAATGTATAAATATTTTTATAAAAAATGAAATAAAAAAAAACTAACCTTACACTGCTGGCTATCTTCTTGCCGGGTGCTTGGCAACTAGTTAAATAGCTTGAGGGTGTGCTCACTGTGCTGGCTGGCCTGGTGGCTGTGCCTGTAGAGAGTGCAATGTTTCATATATAATCTGCAAAAGTGTGGTGGCCTGGGAGGTACTGAATGGCCTGGGGGTACTGACTGGCATGGGGGGTACTGGACTAGTACAGAGGCACATAGAGAGAAGCAGGCCCAAAGCACTTGCTGCCAGCAGCTACCTGCCAGATTAACAACTCCAGCACAGTGAGTCTCTGCTCTGGCAGACTAGCAGCAAGTGGTGCCGGTGGATAAGAAGATCATTCTTTCCTCCTTCATTCCACTCTTGTGGTGGGGCTGGGGACCCCGGGGCAATGTGACATGTGGAACTGCAGTGACTGCACAGGCCACGGCATAACTGTGTTATACTGTTACACTGCCTCAGCTTTAATGAAGGCAGGCAGCATGATGGCAGGGCAAGGACAGTATGTATAATACTCAGAGGCCTCAGTGTCTCACGTGGAGCACAGTGCGGCCAGCGGCTGCTTTACATAAGCGCGGGCTGGCCTCTACAGGCAGCAGTTTCAGAAGAGTCAGACATTATTAACATAATTGGCGGTAGCGGACCCTCTAGGTCACGGGCCCTCTGTCCATGACCGAGTGCCCAAATGATCAGTCCTCCCCTGTCCTAACTATTTCCTTCTTTACTTTTGATCTTCTCCCTTTGCTTTAGTCCCTCGAAGGTATATACTGTTGAATATATTACTGCAACCTAAATTTAAATTCTGCCCATTTTTCTTCAATATTTTCCTTTTAATAATTCATCCCACTCTATGTGTTGCATTGATTCTGTTAACACTTTGAAGTTAGCCTTTTTAAAGTTAAGAGTTTTGTTTGAATCTATACAGTTTGGCTTCTTCAAATTAATCTCAAATGAAACTATGTTGTGAACACTGTTTCCCAAATGTTCACCTACTTTAATATTGGACACCATATCTACGTTATTTGTTTCCAAGCCAAAACATTATTTATTTTCAGCACTGCCACCTTTTGTGACATGTAGCTATCCTTAAGCATAGTGACAAACCTGCTTCCCTTTAGTACTCTCTCAGGTCTCACTTCTCCATAGGGTGACCACGGGTCCCGGAACGTCCGGGACTGTCCCTTATTTCAGGGCTATGTCCCGCGTCCCGGGTCCCCTTCAACCGGGACAATGAAGTGTCCCGGAATGAAGCCAAGCCGCCCTAGATGTCAGCCTGCAAGTGGTGTGTCACATCATGGACGCCGCTCGCGGCGTCCATGATATGACACACCGCTTGCAGGCTGACATCCAGGGCGGCAATGCAGCTTACCTGGAAGCAAGCGCTCTAGTAATACAGAGCGCTGGGAGATGACATCATCTCCCAGCACTCTGCATTACTGAGCACAGCGCGCGGGAGCTTCAGCTCTGTGCCGGAGGAGGCACAGAGCACTGTCCACGACGCTAGACCACCAGGGACTTAAGGTATGACGGGGCAACTAGGGTGACCAAGTCCCGGAATGGCAGAAGGGAAATGTGGTCACCCTACTTCTCCAGTTTCTATCTGGATGGTTAAAATCTCCCATAATTATAATATGCTCATTGCCCAAGATCTGCATCTTTAGATTTGTTAATCTAATCTCTCCTAAACAGGGAATAGCCCAAAATATTTACAGCCCAGTCATGTGTAACCTAACAAAATTAATTAAGGGACTGGAATACTTGACATATGGGGAACATCCAGACAAACTTGGTGTATTTACTCTGGAGAAGAGATGACTAAAAGGAGATCAGAATCCAATGTACAAGTATATGAAAGGTCAATACATATGAAAGGTTACTACATGGATCTCTCTGTTGAAGTGAGTGGTTAGCTCACGAAACATGTCGGGCTTATTTTACTAATAAATATTTTATGTTTATTACCCACGGAACAATTTATTTTCGGAATCTTCCTATTTTACATGCAGTTTTCAACTTTTTTGACACCAGGAAAGCTTATATCATTCTAATTTCTCTGAGACAAAGGTTGAACTTGATGGACTTGTGTCTTTTTTCAACCTAGATGAGAGTTGGTACCGTGTTAGCCGTAGAAATACAGGATGCAAAATTGTTTTGTAAAGTTGATACCTTTATTGGCTAACTAAATAGATTTAAAATGCAAGCTTTCAAGACTTCTTAGGTCTCTTCCTCAGGCATGTTATACAGATAAATATGAAAACTTCTCTCTTAAATACAAGTACACATTACATTGTTTATAATAGAAATCAGATAAGAATGTTAGTCCAGATACCAATTCCTTGATCAGTCAATGGTAGAGGATGTGATTTAAATAGCATTCTTCCTCTGGGTCCAGGTATTTATGATTCCAGAGGGACTGTCGTAAAAGTTAATTCACCATTAAGTACTGTGACAGAAATTCCCTGTCCCTGTTCATGCCATAGGTCAAAGAGTCAAATTGTAACATTAATTTTACCTCCCATAATTTTCTGTCCCTCTGATTGCGAAATTGTCCCATTAGTACAGTCAATTTAATATCCCTGATACTGTGCCCACTTTGGCAAAAATGTTCTCCCACTGGTGTCTCTGTCTTTTCGTTGTTAATGCTGGATCTGTGGGAATTAAACCTCTTTTGTAATTTCTGTCCCGTTTCCCCCACATAAAGAGCTGTTGGGCATTTTGCACACATGATAAGGTATATTACATTGGATGATTTGCAGGTGAAATTACCATTGATCTTATGGTGTAACTGGGTGTTTGGTATGGGTATCTTGTCTGTGGTATAAATGTGTGCACAGGTTTTACACCTACTTTGTAGGCAGGGTAATGTGCCATTTTTTGTGTTTTTGTTCAGGGCACTCCTTACCATCAGTTGCTTTAAATTGGGAGGCTGTCTGAAGGAGAGTAAGGGAGGCTGTGGAAATATGTTCTTAAGTCTTTCATCTGTGTGTAAGGTCGCTTGAAGTTCTCTTGATATTTTGCGCAGAGCTTCAACCTGGGGGTGGTAAGTGACAACAAGTGGCACACGGTTTCCCTTATGCTGTTCTTTGTAGCTCAACAGATCTTTTCTTGGTATGTGAGTAGCTTTCTGTATCTGACTGTCAATAATCCTTGCACTGTAACCCTGTCTTATAAAGTCTCCTCTGAGTTTCTGGAGGTGCTTGTCACGGTCCGCCATGTCAGAACAGATGCGATTATATCTGATGGCCTGGCTGTATATGATGGAGTTCTTTGTGTGTTTTGGGTGAAAGCTATCATTCCTCAGGTAGGTTGGTCTGTCTGTTGGTTTACGGTACAAGGATGTGTGGATGGAGTTGTTCTGAATACTGATAGTCGTGTCTAGGAAGTTAATGTTTGTGCGTGAGTGACTGAGTGTTAGATTGATACTGGGGTGGAATGCATTGTAATTTTTGTGGAATTTCAGAAGTTCCTCTTCACTGGCTGTCCAGATGATAAGAACATCATCTATGTAGCAGAGATAGACTAGGGGTTTTGTCTGGCAGGTGGACAGGAAGTCCTCTTCTAACTTTGCCATGAACAAGTTGGCATATTGTGGTGCCATTCGGGTACCAATTGCAGTCCCCATTTTCTGGAGGTAGAGGTCCTGTCCAAATTTGAAGTAGTTGTGGGTGAGTATAAAGGGTATGAGTTTTGTTATTGGTTCTGTGGCTGTGTTATTTCTTTCTAGATATTCTTGGCATGCTGCTATGCCATCTGTGTGTGGAATGTTGGTATAAAGGGATTCTACATCCATAGTGGCAAGGATGGTGCTCTCTGGAATGGGGTCCAAGTCTGCTAGTTTGTTCAAGAGATCCGTGGTGTCTTGAAGGAAGCTGGGTGTACCAGGGGTTTCAGGGTATTTTCTACCCAGCCAGAGATATTTTCTGTGAGTGTGCCAATTCCTGAAATGATGGGTCTTCCCGGGTTTCCTTCTTTGTGTATTTTTGGTAACATGTAGAAAGAGTCCGCTTTTGGATCTGTTGGTATTAGGGGCCTAATCTGTTCTCCAATGTTGGAGGGCAGTTCTTTTATGATCATGTTGAGTTGTTTTGTATATTTTTTTGCGGGATCCTCTTGTAGTTTCATATAGTATCTTTCATCAGAGAGTTGCCTATTTGCTTCTTGAATGTAGTCTGCAGTATTCATAATAACAACAGCTCCCCCCTTGTCTGCAGGCTTAATAATAATGTCCTGGTTATTCTTTAGTGACTGTATGGCTTTCTGTTCCTTGTGGGTTAGGTTGGGTGTTGGTTCACACTGTTTCTCCAGTATGTCTGTAGTTACTCTGTTTCTGAAGATACCTATGTATCTGTCCAGTGTAGGGTTACTACCTGGTTTTGGAGTCCAGGTGGATCTTTTTGTGGGTGCATTGATATTGTGATGTTGCTCTGTGGTGTTGGCATCATCGTTATCCATTTTGTCATGGAAGAATTCCTTGAGTCTGAGTTTTCTGAAAAATTCCTCCATGTCCCTACAGAGTGTTACCTTGTCCACAGGTTTAGTCGGACAGAATGACAGGCCTTTTGAAAGCACAGATACTTCCTCTCTGCTTGGCTTGTGTGTGGAAAGGTTGACAATGCAGTTCTGTTCTGGTTGATTTACAGATTCTGCCGCGAAACCTGCTTTGTATCTCAGTCTCTGTAGTTTCTTGTTCTTGTTGTTGATGAGTAGTGTTTGTAGTTTTCTGTAGTATTGTTGAAGGGCCTGTTGTATGTGCTTTACACGGGGTAAACATTTGTATAGTCTGTATAGAGGAGCTCAAATTTGTTTTGCTTTGAAGTTTTTGTTTAGGCTTCTGCCTAATTTCAGGGAGCTTGGAGAACTCCCACATTTCTTTAATATTTATTCACTTGGCTTATCAAGTTATATCTGTAAATTAAATGTATAAGTTAATGTGAGTTAGCACTAATCACCAGTGAGCAGTGGAACATGACAGGGGAGATCTGTCAGTGTATGTGGGGATCTGTGATTTCCTGAGGGCAGTGGAACTAGGCTGGGATATGAGACAATGTATGTGGGGATCTGTGACTCTCAGTGGTCAGTGGAACCAGGCTTAGGTGTCAGACCGTGTATGTGGGATCTGAGACTACCACTGAACAGTGGAAACAGGCTGAGAAAGCAGACCGCATTTGTGTTTATGCTAAGCACACACACATTTTTTTTCACATTCAGAACTCATTGGGTGTGCTATCTATTACACACAATAACTTTCTTTATTACAATGGTCTTGCCGGTGTTCCCCATACTTCTGGGTCAAATGAAATGAACTAGAGGTACCAGCACATATCCCATCCACTAAAAAACAGGACACTATGTGGGTTGGATAGGTCTTTATGTTCTTTCAGCAGTGGGTACTGGATAGAAGTTTGAGATGGTCAGTAAATAGAAAGTCTGTTAGTCAATATTACTGGAGTTAAATGAAATCTGTAAGAGGTCATCATTTGAGACTTAAGATACCAAAGTGGGTCTCCACAAGTGCTTCATAAGCTACACCATTTGCATGAGCGTGACAGATTTTTTTGTTGTTGTTCGTTTTATGTTTTCATTTAAACATTTTAATCCATTGATTAAAGTTTTAATAAAAATGTGTATTTGTTGACCAAAGTTTCAATTGATTGAATAAATTGATTGAATAAATACATCAAATATGTGGTTCTCATCCTCTGTCCAACTGAAAGATATGTTTGTTTAATGTTTTGAAATATTCCTATCAATCTAAGGCCCAGTTTATTAGTTGATGAGCTGTTCAAGCCAAAAATGACTGACTGTCCATTCTTATGATTCATGTATAAAAACATATTGCATGTGCATAAAGCCATAACTTTAAAACTTTTTAAGTAAAGGGGCACCTTTTCAACTTTGGTGAACAAAAGTTAAGAGCACACCATAACATCTATATCTGTGTGTAATTTGGTGTATAACTGTTTGGTACGTTTGGCTGTAGCCCTGGCTAAGCTAAGTACTAATTTTCACTGGACCTTTTTTTGTTTCTTCCATACTGCCCAGCACAAAATTTGCAGGATTTGAGGAAACTAACAATGACACTTAAACTGTCAAATTTTAGCATTTAACAGAACTATAACTATGCGTGAGTTACCATGCAGCCATAATAAAAAGGTACAGTCCAAGATCAACTTGATACATTTAGGGTTAAAATGCAGAAAACTGCATATGCATTAGTGCACCTCTTCTTATATTTCAAGTAAGGAAGTAGATTGGAAGGTAAAATTAAGTGAGTATGCTCTGTAATTACCCATATTGGCCAAATATGGACTTTGGCTCCAACACATATACATGCTCATGGACAAACTGATAGACATTATTTAAAATGAACATAGCTACTGATGTCTTAGAAAGGCTGCAAGCCATTCCAAAGATCATTGGCATGGGTCATCACCACTATGTATTACAGTTCTTCCCAAACTTTCTGACATTACACCCCATGGTTCTCACTAAATCTTGATGCTCAGACTTCAAATTTCAACAGTACAGATACTGTTATATTGCAAAGCAATGTGAATGGCTGGTGCTGCAACAACTCCTAGCTTGCCATGTAGAAGATCCTCATATCTCCCATGGGGAGCATGTCATCCAGTTTGGGGACCAGTGATGGTATATGACAGACTTCTTAAAGTTACTGGACTTAGTGAAAAATGGGTATAATGCACTAAAGCGTGATAAAGTGGAGATGACTTCTCCAGTGATATCACTTCTCCAGTTCCTATGCTATTCTATAGTGTCAATGCAATAGGATCTCCAAAGCTGGATACATTTTAGTGCATAGGATCCATAGAATAACATAGAAACTGGAGAAGGGATATCACTGGAGAAGTCATGTCCACTTTATCACCTCTTTATCACCCCTTAGTGAATCTCCACCTTTGGAGTCAACATGTTTTCCATTCACACCTTTGTCCACCTACACATACAGTGCTCATCACTATACACTGTGAAGGAATGTGATGGAGACGTGTATAGTTTCCAGGGGTTTAAAAAATCTCTACCTGAAGGAATGCTAAAATGTCCTAATAATAGCCCCCATGCCTCCACATACCTTACTTTGACCATAAAATCCTAATGGTCACTATGTATTTTGACTCTGTGTCTTGTGCTAACATATAGAACATTTTCAATCGTTCCTTGTTGTTTTGTCTCCAGTGGTAAACACGACTCTTTCAGGCAGGACTTCTGGACCTCAAACTCTGCCGACTGCAGTATTAATATATAAGATCTCCAGTGGGAGGAGTTTTGGGTTCAAGATTCTTATCAGCAAAAGTTATGTTTGCCACCATAGAAAGGACAACCAGAGTTGATTGAACTAAGGCAAAAAGGCAAAATTCATAGTGGCCTTTAACCCTCTGAGTGCCAGAACAATGTGTTGCATACCCCTCTGGCACTCAAAGGGTTAATCATTTCTAGCCATAGCAGGTTACGTATGGGGGTTATCATTATGATGTGTTAGTGTTCCTTTAAAGCCCCCCAAAGTGGCCGTTTGCAGCCTTGGCATTTGTAAATAATTGATGCAATTCAAGTTGAAACATGAAGCGTTTATTCTGCCGTTTATATTATTTTGTATTATTAATACAGATCTATATCACAAACAAATAATTCATTAAATGGAAAAAAGGATTTTCCATTCTAACATGCATCTATTTTCTGCCCAACAGCCAAGTCATCCATCCATTTCATATCATTAAAGCACGAAACATAAACACAGATGAAATCCAAGACAATCCCTCTTTATGTTTCCAAGACAGGGATAGAAAGCCTGGATCTCTGGGTGGGAAGGGGTTACATCTTGCTCTTTAGGGATTCTATGGTTGCATTACTAGTGTGTGTGACTCGGGATTTTTTCAGTATGAGTGTAATTGTATCTTCCAAATAACAAGAACCTCTTATAGGCTAAAAGCTTTCCACAGATTTATCATTAACATCTCTATGCTAATGGTTCTAAATAATTCAGTATTGCACTTAGCTTTTGTCCTTGCTGCCTCTGACCTTTTTCTGTTCATCCCAGTAGTATACTATACTGTTTACAGGACCCTTTGAGTGCCAGAGAAGTGTCCAATGCATTGCAGCACTATGTGTTGGATACCTCTTTGGCACCCAAAGGGTTAATCTTCCTGCACAATAACTTCAGATAAAGTAAAATGTAATTTTTTTTCCAGATGGTAATTATAGGATTGCTTTGTACAATAATATCTAAATACAGAAGGTTATCTGCCCAGAATCAGACCATGTGCTGGCAAATTCTCCTTTAATAATCCTAATGCAGAGAACTATCCAATCAGAGCCCTGCCCTTTTCTGATACCTGATGCCAGCTTTTCTGGTAATGTAGGCCACCGTAACAAATCCAGAGAGATTGAGTCAGGCTGATGGAGTAGCCTAGCCACGCTTTTTTTTCACTGTTGTTAATAACACAAGAGAAGTTATACCAATGATCATTAGCTCCCAGGCCTCCAGCTGTGTCAGGGCAGGCGAAGGAGGGATTGTGGGAAACTCAGCACCTTGTTGTGTGTGATTTAGGTAACAGAAGCATCACTTGGAAACATGAGGTGGCTCCTGGGTAGCAGCTGGAGCAAATTTGGACATGCAGGCAGGGGCACCTATGACTGGATGACCAGCGAACCAGGATTACCACTTGTAGAGACAAAGCTGCAGGTAGGTACAGCTGCTAATATAATTGTTTTATTTTTTCTAGAGAGAGAGAGAGAGAGTTACAAAAAGTAATAATATAGCTTGCTTACAGGAGAACCTATTAATACCAGTGACATCTGTTTAAGGTCTAAACAGCTGAAACATAATCAGGGCAAATACCCATGTTTTACATGATGTAGAATAAAATGCTATTTATGCAAAGTTAATAAACAAAGTATCATAGTATAGTGTTTTTAGCAACAATTAACCATTGATATGCAACGCTCTGAACACCTTAATAATACATGCAAATATTTTTATTTTCTGCTGATTTTAGTTTTCCTGGTCCTTATTTAACCTGATTTCTAATTAACCCCTTAAGTGCCAGAGGGGTACGCAACTAATGTGTTGCGTACCCCTCTGACACTCAAATGGTTAATACACAGGGAGGCTGATGCACCAAGCAGTATTGGACTCAATTCTGGAGCAAATCAACCCTATAATAAGGAGAACTGCAAATTCCAATTTAATCAGTTGGGTTTTTAAGCCTTTCAATTTTAGAGCAGTCTCCAACACAATCCAAAACAATGCGTTAGGGACCTTTTTAGCATTAAAGGGGTTAAAAAACTAATTTAATCCAATGAGAGTTCAGGCCATTAGTTATATGCCTCCTTCTTGAACTTGGTTTACACCAGAAATACTCCAGTTCTTAGTACATAAGCCTTGTGTTCTAGAGTCGAGTGAGACTTTATGTATCTATCATTTCTACATTTGTCTATCAGGTATCAGTTAGTTATTGATTTCTTTCTGTAAATAACTTAGATAATAAATAACTACCATTATACTTAGGGTGACCGAACCTCACCTTTAACTGGGGACACATATGAAAAATGTATACAGCAAGGCTGCTTGATTTCAGTGCAGTCCTGAAATATGCCTACTTCCTATGTGTCCCCGGTTAAAGGTGAGGTATGGTCATCCTAATTATACTACCTATGTTTTATATGGATTGTAATATCTTTTGTCAAGAAACATATTTTAAGTTACATGAAACATACCACACGTATCCTATTAACTGATATTTTGAACAAATACCCTAATACTGAAACAACACAACTTAAACAGGTATACTGGCACAGGGCTGCCAATGAACCCTTTGAGTGCCAGAGGCACTCAGAAGGGTTAATGGACCTCTATCTGTCAAGCAATACAATTCCCATTATCCCCAAGAAGGCAATGGTTGGTTGTAGGCACCATCAGCTGCAGGAACAACTGACTAAAAAAAACAGGTGAAGATTGTTAATGTCCCAATTAAATTAATTTTAAGTACCAATGTGTTGCACGTCCCTTTGGTTCTTAAAGAGTTAACTGATATTTATTTATTTTTAGAAGAAAAAAGAGTGCTATTTGAAGATGTTAATCTTGTGGAAATAAGTTACATTTAGTCTGACAGTAGCTGTTTTTTTTTCACTACTTTCAACTTTTTTTTAAATCTTTGGAATAAAGTTATTTAACCCTTTGAGTGCCAGAGGGGCACGCAACGCATTGTTCTGCAATGCGTTACGTACCCCTCTGGCAATCAAAGGGTTAAAAAAAATCTGTTAAGTGCTTAGTTGGTGATGATGAAAATAGACAAAGGTCTTCATTTTATTTTTGTTGAAAATGATACAAATGCATATATTAAATATATAAACCAATATTTAACCATGTGATAGTCTAGTATTTCCTATTAGAGCAAATGAGTAATTATGTGTCATAAGGTCTAGCTTAGTATACGGCACGTTGTACAATGTGGTACAAAGAGTTTTTTAAAAACTTTATCTGTGTTAAAAATGTACTTTGTACAGCACTGGAGAAAGTATACAGAAAGGGTTACATACAACAGTGAGGATGATTAACTAAGTAAAAGTGGAGTAATTCTGAAGGGAACCAAATTCACTTTAGGTGACAAATTCCTATTGATGTAAATACTGATTTTAACAGCGTAAATATTACAGATGTCTCTAATACATTGCCAAACATTGTGTTGGAGACCTCTCTAGCAGGGATTATGTTGCTGTTCTGTACTTTTCTTCCACTGTCTGTAAGTTTTGTTACTGTTATAAAGTTTATATAAAAATATTGGAATGTTCATTTTTCTTATGTGGTTTAATTGGTGTTACTACCAGGGTTGAAACTGTGACAGGAACTGGCATCGGGGGTCCCAGTGTCTGGGCACTCTTCAACCTCCCTGTTAAAAGACATTACCCAGCCAACATGCAGAACTGAATATTACAAGGGAAGTGTATGGCAGTTCTTCTGGGCTAGGGACCAGCAGATAGTACCTTTTCAGCCCCCACTTTTCTAGATTATACCTGAAGAAGAGACCTATATTGTTTTAAAAGCTTGCATCCTAGAGTTACACAGTTAGCCAATAAATGTATAATTTTTACTCTACTAGTCTCCTACTTTTTCTATGACTAACACAATACCACCCTTTACCCAAGTTTCTATAGTCTCACTTCTCTTGACTTTCTTTGTTTGACTTCAGTGCAGTCCAAATAACAAGTATTAAGATTTTTATTTTTTTACTAATCATTTGGAAGGTATAAGAGAAAGAAAAAAAATATTCTAGGAAAGAACTGCAGTGGGAATATGTACACATAGATAAATACACCACCCATCCATGTTTATCAGAGGTTTGTGCTGTGTTAGCATCGGGTGTGTTCACTAAATATTTTATCTTGCAATTATAATAATATGGAGTCCCACACTGCTAAAGAATAGGCAGAGTTTAAATTATGTTCTGGAATTAAATCAAGTCATCGTATGGACTGAGGCAGAAAAAGAAAATATGATCTTTACCATGACCTGATATCATCTCCAGAACATAATTTATACTCACCTTTTCTATTTATTAGCAATTATGGTATTCTGTATTAATGGTATCATTGCATCTTATATATATATATATATATATATATATATATATATATATATATATATATATATATATATTCACACATGCAATTGTTGTGTGTGTTCTTATGTAAGTGAGAGACTGTGTGTGTGTTCTTATGTGTGTAAGAAAGAGAGAGTGTGTGTGTGTGGATTCTTATCTGTCTAAGAGACAGGGTGTGTGTGTGTTCTTATGTGTGTAAGACAGATAGTGTATGTGTGTGTTCTTATGTGTGTAAGAGAGAGAGCATGTGTGTGTGTGTGTTTTTATGTGTGTAAGAGAGAGAGAGAGAGAGAGAGTGTGTGTGTGTGTGTTATGTGTGTAAAAGTGAGAGCGCATGTATGTTCTTATGTGTGTAAGAGAGAGAGCGTGTGTGTGTGTGTGTGTGTTCTTATGTGTATAAGAGAGAGAGTGTGTGTTCTCATCTGTGTAAGATACAGAGTGTGTGTGTGTGTGTGTTCTTATCTGTGTAAGAGAGAGAGTGTGTGTGTGTGTGTGTGTGTTCTTATCTGTGTAAGAGAGTGTGTGTGTGTGTGTGTGTGTGTGTTCTTATGTGTGCAAGAGAGAGAGAGTGTGTGTTCTCATCTGTATAAGAGACAGAGTGTGTGTGTGTCCTTATCTGTGTAAGAGAGAGTGTGTGTGTCAGTAGGAGGAGCAGGTCAGAGGGAGGAAGTAGGTAGGAGGAGACTACAGGAAGCAAACACATAAAACAGAGGCCTGCCACATGCTTGAAGCCTCACGCCTGCAGATGCCGCTGAAACCAAGGTAAGCTGTAACAGAGTGTGTGTTCTTATGTGTGTACAAGAGAATGTGTGTGTGTGTTCTTATGTGTGTAAGAGATAGAGAGTGTGTGTGTTCTTATGTGTGTAAGAGAGAGTGAGTGTGTTCTTATGTGTATAAGAGTGAGAGAGTGTGTGTGTTCTTATGTGAGTGCAAGAGTGTGTTTGTGTGTTCTTATGTGTGTAAGAGAGAGAGAAAGAGTGTTCTTATGTGTATAAGAGAGCAAGAAAGAGAGTGTGTGTGTTAGAGAGCATAGGTGTGTGTGTATATATGTCTGTTAGAGAGAGAGAGAGTGTGTGTGTGTTAGAGTGACAGAACGAGTGTGTGTGTGTGTTAGAGAGAGTAGGTTTGTGTGTGTGTATATATGTTTGTTAGTGAGTGTATGTGTATGTGTGTGTATATGTATGTTAGAGAGAGTAGGTTTGTGAGTATATAAGAAAGAATGAGTATGTGTGTAAGTGAATGAGTATACATATATATGTGTAAGAAAGCAAGCGTGTGTAAGAGAAAAATCATCTGTGGGAGTGGCAGATTTAACTTTTCTACCAGGGCCCAGTAGTTTCTGGTTCCACCCCTGGTTGCTCCAGTTATTCTTAGAACATCAGCCTTAGTGTTACAAAGTACCATGCACAATATACAACTTTAATTGTCTTAGATATTTTATTAATAGGTATACAGATGATCGTTCCAGGCTGATGTATTGAATAAGGCTGTCTGTATTGAAAAGAACTAGCAGAGAAATTCCAGAGCAAACCAACTGCACTATTCTGTAGAATTAAATCTGCCACAATCCCTCACTGATGTAAACTGAGTTTATGGAAGCAATGCCTTGAAGACTTCTCTGGAATTCAGTGGGTTAAATCCCAATTTAAATGTGTCTACAAAGTGTGCCTGGTTTGAGGTAGACAGTTCTAATGAAGTATTTCTTTGTAGACGATGTTATTTCGGCTCTGCAGACGAGATGTCCGGTCCCGGGACCAGGATCTAAGTCTGTCAGCTAGAGCGCTGACATGGGTAAAAGGGGCGGGAGGGGGGAACTTTACAAGCTTATTATGTACAATATTAAACATTCTTAAAATCAAGTATTACTATCTCTTTGAATCTCCAAAGAACTTGACATGTTTACTAGCCTGATTTAAATGGCCTTTTGCCATTTTAAGACACTATATACCTAAACAATTAACACGATCCATGTTGTGCCTAATTAACATTAAAATATGTCACTATTATTTTTGCCAAGTACAGATGCACACTTTTGATTTTCATAAGTAAAATCAGCAAAATGAGGCAAACATAGAAACACATAATTTGACAGCAGATAAGATTCATTCGGCCCATCTAGTCTGCCCATTTTTCCTACTGTAAAAAGATTTAATCTTATTTTGTCCTGGGTCTTGTCGTATGTTCAGGACAGCTTTATGCCTATCCCATGCGTGCTTAAATTCCATCACTGTTTTAAATTCTACCACTCCTGCTGGTAGGCTATTCCACTTATCTACTACCCTCTCAATGAAGTAAAACTTTACAGTACATCTAAACATGTGTCCCTCTAGTTTTAGACTATGGCCTCTTGTCCTAACATTTTTACTCCTTTGAAATGTACTTCCCTCCTGTCGAATCCCTTCATGTATTTACATGGATATAAATTTTTTTTAACTGCTATATAGAACTCAGTTGTGCAGGAATCACTAGACAACAAAACTATGGTGAAAAAGAGAAATAAACTACTGTCCAAGTTATACAGCACTTTACATGTAATTATATAATAATATAAAATCTGATTTATTAAAGTGAAATGACCTTTGTAAATTCACACATTAATCAAATCAATCAATTCTGGAGCAAATCAACTGCATTATAAGGGAAAAATAAAATGCAGTGGGGAGATGCACTAAGGTACTAAGGCATGATAAAGAGGTGATACAGAGAAAATAGGGGTTAGGCACTAAAGGGTGATAAAGTGGAGGTAACTTCTCCATTGATATCACTTCTCCAGTTCCTGTGTTATTCTATGGAGCCTATGCAGTAAGATTTCACAAGTGTAAGAGATTATAGTGCATAATGAATAACATAGAATTTGGAGAAGTGATATCACTGGAGAAGTCATCTCCATGTTATCACCTCTTTATCACACTTTTGTGCATAACCCCCAATGACTTCTCCAGTGATATCACTTGTACAGTGCCTATGTTATTTTAAAGAGCCAGTGCACTAAGATTTTTCCAATTTTGGGGATCTTATTGCATAGATGCCATAGAATAACATAGGATTTAGAGAAGTGATATCACTGAAGTCATCTCTGCATTATCACCTCTTTATCACACTTTAGTACATCTTTCCTAATGTGTTGGAGACCTCCTTAGCATGCAAGGGGTTAAAGGCCCCATTGAAATCAATAGTAAGTACTTGACCTCTGAGGTGCGGTTGGCTCACTTAAAAATTGCACAGGATTTTCTTCGTAAATCACTCTCCCTGCTACAGACAATGAAAGCACCTATAAGGAAAAATACTTCACTTTCCAAAGGTAAAGATTACAACTCCATAGAACAGAAAAAACAGTCAATTAACCCTTTGAGTGCCAGAGGGGTACACAACACATTGCAAAGCAATGCGTTGCGTACCCCTCTGGCACTCAAAGGGTTAAGAAACTATAGTCTGGATTCTTACCTGTGAAAAAGTGTATTGTGATTCCCAAACCAATCCTGGCATAGTGTATGGGGACACTCAGTAATGTACTTAGTACATACAACTGAACCTAATGCAATGTACCTAATTAAGTGTATTAACCTATTAATTACCAGAGGGCTCATGAAACTATTAAGCTTGAACTTAGGTTTCCCTGGTTGTTTTCGAGTGAATTCCAAGCTATCTTTTATTTATAAAGCACCAATAGATTCTATAGCATTTTACAATAGGTCGACAAGATAATGTACAAGTGGCGTACAATGGACACAAGGGTATTATTAGAGATGGGTGAAAATTTTTGCATAAAAAGAGAAAATTGAAAAAAAAACAACAACAACAACAAAAAACAGTCCTTTTCCCTTCCATTGGAATACCTACAAAAAGTAAGTTATTTCTGCTGCATACATGCTGACCCCCACCCTTGTCCCACTGCAATGGTAGCCCTAGATATACATGTACTGACTCCTTGCCCAGCCTTGTCCCACTGGACTGGTAACTATAAAATTACACACAGTGACCCCTCAGCCTTGTCCCACTGCACTGGTAGCCCTAAGTATACATACACTGCCCCCCCCCCCAGCCTTGTCTCACTGGAATGGTAACTATAGCTCCACACCTAGTGACACCTCAGCCTTGTCCCACTGTATTTGTAGCCCAAAGTATACATACACTCAGGGCTGTTGCATGGATTTTTGCAACCCTAGGCAAAACCTCATTTTGCTGCCCCCTTGGCTCCGCCCATTTATGCTGAGGAGTGTGTGGCTCTTAGGGTGAACACATTTCCTGTCTGACATTCAGGGACACTGCCAAGGCAAGAGCTGCAGAATACTTCTCATTGGCTCCTGTACAGCTGTGAGGCCACAGTCACCTGGGATTACGTGAACCTGCTCTGGTGTCCCTGGAAGTCAGTGTGCAAAATATGCTTTCACCAAAGCACAGCAGAGTGTTTCATACACACACTTATGTATTTTTTTCCAGTGGGCAGTTTTGTGTTTTCAGAGGGATCCTTATATAACTTCATATCACTCTGGGCATATTGATTGACACAAAAAAACTGAAAAAAACATATACCAAATACATTTGGTTCTGCATCATTAGTGAACACAATGCTATATTTTAATACAAACATTCAAAGTTTCCTAACTTCTGAAAAAGCACAGCTGATTTGTTTTGGAACAGAACACAGTTACATTATTTTATTGGTCAGGGACTCACCTATAGCATATCCTATATAATAATTCGCCAAGTTGTGTGTAACGCCTGACATGCGCAGTAGATACTGCTGCGCGTGCGGCAGTCACACGCAGTGGAGACTGCTCGCGCCGCTGCTGATACAGAGCTGGGCGCGCCGAAGGAGTGTCCAGCTCTGTATCAGCCGAGGCGCAGGCAGTCTCCACCGCGTGTGACTGCCCCGCGACCGGCTGCCAGAGGCTCTGTATCAGCCGAGGCGCGGGCAGTCTCCACTGTGTGACTGCCCCGCGACTGGCTGCCTGAGGCACTGTGGCCCGTGTAACGGGCTGTTCAACTAGTACCTAAATAAAATATGTTGTCCTCTGTAAACAGCTATTTTCTAACTAGATAAAATGACTCATTTCTCCCAGCTAAGAAGCAGAAGTAATAGAAGGTGAAAAATAAGCAAAAAGAAAAGAAAATAAAAACTATTAGTTTCAGTTAATTTTTTTTCTTTGACACACATAGGCTAACCCTTTGTGTGCCAGAGAGGGTACACAACGCATTGTTTTGAAATGTGTTGCATACCCCTCTGGCATCCAAAGGGTTAACACTTGGAATGCCATGAATTGTATTACACGCACATATGTCACTTGTAGAGTTACATGATAGTTTTTAGAAGACCCATTTAATTTCTAATGTATGGCTAGTGGCTACACAAACATTAAAGGGATAGTAATACTTAAAATGTAAAAAAAATGTATGTTGTAGGGTTTATCCCCCTGAGTAAAACAAGGGATCTCCCACTGCTGAAAGGTGTTTTATTCAAAAGTTATTACAGCTCAAAGCTGAATTTTTTGGGTGCAATATCACAGTGGCCTGAAATTGTACAGTGTCGCTGTTGCTACACCATCCTATGGACAGCTCTGGTCCCGAGACCATAAATCTCCATAGGATGGTGTAGCAACAGCTCCACTGTACAATTTCAGGCCAATGTGATATTGCACCTAAATAATTCAGCTTTTAGCTGTAATGAATTTTGAATAAAACACCTTTCAGCAGTGGGAGTTCCCTTGTTTTACTCAGGCGGATAAACCCTACAACATATATTTTTTTACATATTAAGTATTACTATCCCTTTAATGTGAGTTTTATTGCTGTGGAACAATGTGATACATTTATATACTCCCCACACTGTTTGATCTCCTAAAAAGAGGGACACCAGGGTGGGAAAGAGGGACAGAGGGATTTGGCTCTTAAAGAGGGAGGTACTTGGGAGGTATGCAATGTATTAGATACCTCTTTGGCATGCAAATGGTTAAAAGGTTATTTCATTTGCCAAAACAATGTCTTGTACATATTGTATTACTTCCCTTGCCTAGTCCTTTCCTACCTTCTCCCACTGGGCCATGTGAAAAAACGTAAAGTTGTCAGTAGGTGGCACTTGTACCTTCGCATGGAGGCAATGCTTGCCAGCAGTCCTCCTAGCATGCACATTCCGAGACGAGCACATAGTGGAAATAGGGTTGCCACCCAGCCGGTATTTTACTGGCAGGCCGGTAAAAAATTGGCTTCTGTCCAATGTTAAGTCTGTGGAGGGAATGCCATGGCCGGTATTTTTTTGAAGAAAAGGTGGCAACCCTAAGTGGAAAACATGCTGCACTTTGGCACTCCCTGTGCCTGCAGCCCACAGTGCGGCTCATTGACTGCTCTACCCAGAAGCTGGCTGCCGTCGCTATGTGTTCACCGCATATCCAGGCATAACCCCCGCCCTACCCCCCCTCAGGTGCCGCCGCTCAGTGAGTGAGACAAGACATTCGCCAGGTACCTGTCAGAGGAGGATAGATCAGGACAAGAGACAGGTTGTTTGACCACAGTAGCTTGCCCAACATGCGGTCTGAGACACGTCGGTGTTTGCTGCTCCTGCACCCCCAGTAGATGTGCACCCTAGGCCGGCACCTAACTTGCCTATAGGTGGCTCCGGCCCTGCATACACTGACCCTGCCCCCCCCCAAGTTTTACTCAATGGACTGGTAGCCCTATATATACATATACTGGCTCCCCCAGCCTTGTCTCACTGGACTGGTAACCATAGAACTACACATAGTGACCCCTCAGACTTGTCCTACTGCACTGGTAGCCCTAAGTTTACATACACTGCCCCCCAACCTTGTCTCACTGGACTGGTAACCATAGAACTACACATAGTGACCCCTCAGCCTTGTCCCACTGCATTGTTAGCCGTAAGTATACATACACTGCCCCCCCAACCTTGTTTCACTGGACTGGTAACCATAGAACTACACATAGTGACCCCTCAGCCTTGTCCCACTGCATTGGTAGCCGTAAGTATACATACACTGCCCCCCCAACCTTGTCTCACTGGACTGGTAACTGTAGAACCACACCTAGCGACCCCTCAGCCTTGTCCCACTGCATTGGTAGCCCTGAGTATACATACACTGACCCCCCCAACCTTGTCTCACTGGACTAGCAGCAATAGAACTACATATACTACCTCCCTGACCCCCACCTTCTTTTACTGCACTGATAGCCATTGAATTAAGCATGTGGAGTCAGAACCCTCCTCATGGGAATTTTTGGGCATAGGTGGAAAATGGCAAATGTAGGAAGTTTCTATGCCATGGAAAAAAAAGACAAATTGCAGGTTTTCCTCGAAAATTCCCACTGGAAAAAAACTGGAATTTTCTCCCATCCCTAGATTTCAGGGAGGGGTTTCAAAAAAACAAGCAAGATACTAAGATACTTAGAATTGGTTTTCATGGGCCAGTAGTGGGAAACCTGTATTCCCCAGCTGTTGCTGAAATAAACTTATCCTGCGATGGAGGAAATCAAGTTTCCCTCTCCCTAGGAAATTGGCATATTTCTGATAGGGGCAAAGTAACACATGGGGTGTTTCTAAGCAACTGGGGACCCCTTCTCATTTTTTCTGTCCTTTGCCCTTGGAATGAGGGGGATTCATACAAATGCTCTAAGTACTTGGAGTTGCCAAGTGGTCCTGCCACAGAGATTGACACAATAGGGAGAGGAAACTGACAGGTACCATAAAATAAATGTGTTTGGTGTGCAAGGCATAGAGTAAAGGGTACATGACAGTGAAAGGTACTTAATGGAGTGCACTTTTTTATAAAAGAAATGTTACCAGTGAACCACCTCAGGGATCTTTTGATTTGTCCATCACATTGGTTGATCATGTCTATCTTGAGGTCCTATTGACATGTAAATAATATTTAACAAACTCTGGGCCTTGTCCATGAAAGGAAAGAGAAGCAGTTCTGGTACAAATCACTTGCACCACAGGGATTAAGTAACAGTTCCCATTTACTTAGGTTTGGCTTGTAACCCCTTGAATGCTACAGAGGTCTCAACGCATTGCAAAGCATCTCTGGCATTGCTTCTCTGACATTCAAGGGGTGAAACACTTCATTTAAATCAATATACATTTTGGGGAATTCTTAGCATTCCCTGGTGCAGTTGGTTCGCTCCAGAACTGATTCCCTTTCCTTTAGTGGAGAAGGGCCTTTTCCTCATTGGAATGCAATATTAACGCTTTGAGTGCCAGAGGGGCACACAACACATTGCAGAGCAGGGTGTTGTGTACACCTCTGGCACTCAAAGGGTTAAAACTGCTGATACGCAATACATGAAAGTGGAATGCCCGATAAGTACTTATATTTCCAACTGATATTGCACATTGCCTGGAGGAGAGTTACAGGGCGATATGTGCATCAAAGTGAAGCAAACCAACTGCAACTTAGGAAACAAAGGAAAATTCTTATTAATATAAATAGGGCTTTTGACTTAATTTTTGTTAGAAATGTCTCCAACACATTGCTTTGGCACTCAAGGAGTTAAAGAACTCTTTGGAATCAAGGGTTAAATTCCAAATGAAATAAATGTAAATTTGAGGAATCATTCATTTGTTTCCTATGAAGCAGTGGGTTTCACTAGGCCACATCTATATTTCCACATAATGGGAGAAATCAAACTTCGCATTGCTTTAAATAGGGCTTTAACCCACTGAATGCTAGAGAGGTCTCCAATGCATTGCATTGCAATGTGTTAGAAAACTCTTTTGCACTGAAATGGTTAAAAGCAGCAATTAAATGGGGAATTTGGGACTTTTTATTCTCTATGGTGTAGTTAGTATACCTTAGAAGTACACCAGGTTTCTTCTGTGCATACGGCCCTTAGTGCTGTTTGAAGTTAATTGTTTTTATTTTGCTACACACTGTATATGCTGGCCTATATTTAACCCCTCGCAGGCACATTCAGTCTGGGTCACTGCTGAGAGGCTTCCAGTGGCCTCTGTCCCTCACACACATAGACACACACACATTATAATAAACTGGTCCAATGATAACTGCTCAAAAATAAGACTTGTTGCACTTTATTTAATAAGGTATCAGTGCCAGTTCTTACAAACCTCCCTCTAAGCAATGTAAATATAAAGGTGCAAGGATACATTCTCCTTGTATAGCTTAAACAACAGACCGGAATAGGGGAGTCTTCTTGCACCAGCAGCCTACTATTCTGTTTCACTCGGGACTTGTTGTCTTTCTCTCTCTCTCTATCTCACTTTCGCACTGTTATCCACTCTTTCTCACTCTCACTTTCTCTCTCTCATTCTCTCTCACATTCATGTTCTCTCTCACTCTCACTTTATATCTCAATCTGTCTCTAACACTCACTTTCTCACTCTCATTCTCAGTCTCACTTTACCTCTCATTCTGTCTCTCACTCTCACTTTATCTCTTTCATTCTCTTTCTCTCTCTCACTTTCTTTCTCACGCTGTCTCTTTCTCACTCTCTCTCTCTCTTGCTATGTGTCTTTCTCACTCATTTTCTCTCACTCTCAGCCTCACTCTCACTTTCCTTCTGTCAGTTTCTGTCTCATTCTCTCTCTTTCTCTATCACTTTCTCAATCTTACTTTCTCTCTCTAATAGTCTCTGTCTCTGTCTGTCTCTGTCTCGCTATCTGTCTCTCACACTCTCTTATTCTTTCTCTCTCACATCATGCTCTCTCTTTTGTGGTCTCTTGCACTTTCTCCTGCGTTCTCTCTCTCTCTTGCTCTTTCACTCTGGTATTCACACTTTCTCTTATTCATATTCTCTTATTCCCACTCTCACTCTGAATGTCTCTGAAATTCTCTCTCTCAGTCTTATTTTTACTTTCTCTCCCTCTCTCTCTCTCTAGCGCTATCTCACCATAAAAATGTAAAAGCAGCTAGTCACAAAAGACGTACTGGACAACTTCAAAATCACAGTTGCCTTTTACATATAGCCCATAGTTTCAGTGATACCGTACTGACAGCAACAGTATCCGATAAGGAAAGTGACCTTGGGTTTATTATTTCAGGTGACTTGAAGCCTCACCTACAATGCTGTGTTCACTTCATTTCATATCACTTAAAAGGCATAAATTCTCAAGAGACTGGTGTTAGCTACTACAGAGCTGTATAGTCACGCAGTAATACTTATCAGCTTCAAGGAGAGATTGGGAGAGGGAAGATTTATTTTTAGAAAACTTCATATATAATGAGTTACATAGAATGAAATAACAGAACATAAAGCTAGTCTCTCGTAAACCTGTAAATTATTCTTACTACTACTACTACTACTACTACTACTACTACTACTACTACTACTATGATGTGAACAACAGAATCACTGGTTCTACCCAGAGTGATTAATTGACAGTGAAGGACATTACACCTGTATGGAGGAAAGCTCTGCTCTAAAACATCACTAGACTGCTTTTTAAAGAAGAATATATAGCAGTGGTTCTCAACTCCTGTCCTCAGGACCCACTAACAGGCCAGGATTTGAGGATTTCCTTGTTAGAGCACAGGTGAGTTAATCAATGTGAATGAGCCTCTGATTACCACACCTGTGTTCTAGCAGAGAAATCCCTAAGTCCTGTCCTGTTAGTGGGTCCTGAGGACAGGAGTTGAGAACCACTGATATATAACATAGTAACATAGTAAATAAGGTTGAAAAAAGACACAAGTCCATCAAGTTCGACCTTTGCCTCATAACCCAGAGACATGAGAATTATATAGCTTCCTGCTGACAAATAAGTTAGTCTTTATCAGAACTTCCAGATTTGCCTACTAATACACAGTATAAACCTGTATGTTCCCCTTTCAAAGAAATGTAACTAATCTACTCTTAAAGGGATAGTAATGTTTCATAATAAAAGCAGCTCCAATTAATCATCATAGTATTTGGACTTTGGAGAGTGTTATTTCAATTCTGTCAGAGTTGTAGTTCAAGAGTAATTCAATGACAAAGTATCCCCCTCCTGCCCCTTTTACTGATGTAACACTGCTCAGCCAGATCAGAAGGGAGGTGTCCAGGTAGATTGCAGAGAGGGACAATCTTCAATTAAAATAAGGGAAAAACCTGAAAAACTTGTCAAGGGGGGGCAGGGCTTTCATTGTTCTCATAGGAAGAAGATTGTCCCCTGCTGTTATCTGTCTGGTCTATGGACTGCATTCCACTTCTGAGAAGAGATGGCTTACACTAGGTAAAAGGGGTGGGAGGGGAAACTTTGCTTGTGAATTACTCTCAAACCATAAAGATTTGAGAGATAAGACATATCGTTCTTCATGTTTTTTTAATGCCTACAAAATAAAATAAAGATAAAACGAAGTATTACTACCCCTTTAAAAGTACCCAATAACATTTTGCTCAAACAAGAAGACATATATAGAGAGAAATAAAAGAATAATGCTACATAATAATAATTACAACACTGCATTATTCTAATGAATATACAAGATGTATATTTTTAAGGCTGTTGCTGTACTTTGCAATCTTCTGAAGATGTCTGTAGCATTCAGGAGTTATAATCACGTGGGATACACATACATAACACCATGAGTATTAGAGGGAATTTATACTTAAGGAATAAGTGTCTCTTATATTGTTTAACATTCACTTACCTAGGTTGGGGTCTATAATACAGAAATCAGATACCCCTATCTATATATTTATATTTTATCTGCAGTTTTCTATATATATAGTGATCTCTGCTGATGTCTGCAATCAAATCAATACTTTCATTACTCCATATCTCATAAGGGTCAACTGTTTTTATTAGAGTGTAAACAAAACTAATTTGTACCAGTCTACAAGAGTGTAACCCTTTGAGTGCCAGAGGAGTATGCTTTGCAATTCGCTGAATACTCCTCTGGCACTCAAAGGGTTAAATTCCAATATAGTATAGAGCTATATCTGACTTCAGTATGAAGGACACCTTCTTAAGTCCTTCGGTTAACCCTTTAAGGATCAGAGCAGTGTGAAACGCATAGAAAGGCAATGTATTGCAAACACAATTGGTCCTCAAAGGGTTAAGCAAATTAAGAGACAATTATTGCTAGGGCATGGTTCCTCATTACATAAAAGTGAAGCTGCGGTATTTTAAATGGGCACACAAGATGACTTAAGCCATTCTTATCTGCTTCTAATGCTAGGATTTTATGGGCAAAAGAGCTGTCTGCCAGGAATAAGACTCAATATTTCATGTGCAGGCTGAAAAATGAAAATAAGAAAGCAGAACAATTTGATTGTCTGAAATGCTCTCTGTAGAGGCGAGTCTATGTGCAACAATAAATATGGCTTGGCTGAAATGTCTCAGTGTGCTATTGACAGTATTAATGATGTTAAATAATATTCTGTTTTGTACATTAACCCTTTGAGTGACAGACAGACACACAATGTGCTGGATACTTCTTTGGCACTCAAAGGGTTAAAAAACCAAACATGTACCGCAGAAGAAAAACGGCCATGCTTCAGGTTAAATTAATTATAATCCCACTACTCGTTCAAATTGTTTGTGTTTAGAAACTAAAAAACAGGCAATATTATTATAGATTTTCAAGTATTAACTCCTTTGAGTGCAGGAGAAGTATCCAACATGCCTCTCTGGCACTCAAAGGGTTAAAGCCAATTAGAAAATAATTCTGTATCACGCTAACTAATCTACATAGGGGACAAATACAAATTCCCAGAATTCCTGTTGATTTAAAAGAATAGTTATGGTTAAAATTAAGTTTATTTAATATTGTAGCCCTTAAGAATATATTAACAATGATGTGAGTCTTATCTCTCAAACCTTTATGGTTTGAGAGATATACATCGCTAAAGTTACCTCTTGAGAGAAGTCAGCTCTCTACCTGACAGCTGCAGAATCCGGTCATTTGCCCAGATGGAGATCGTGCAATCTCAACATTAATACTTCATTGAAACAGTCTACAAAGTGTGCCTGGTTTGCAGGCACACATTGTAGACCATTCCAAAGAAATATTAATGTTGCGATCACGCAATTTCGGATCTGTTGAAGAGCCTCCATCCGGTCAAATGACCGGATTCTGCAGCTGTCAGCTAGAGAGCTGACTTCTCTCAGGAGGTAACGTTAACGATGTATATCTCTCAAACCATAAAGGTTTGAGAGATAAGACTTACATCATCCTATATAATAATTCGCTAGGATGTTTGTCAAAAGCCGTCATGCGCAGTAGAGACTGCCCGAGTGCACAGAATGCTGGGAGCACAGAATGCTGGGAGGTATGTGCTGAGAGCACAAAATGCTGGGAGCACAGAATGCTGGGAGTTCTGTGCTGGGAGCATTCTGTGCTTTTGGGCAGTCTCTACAGTACATGACTGCATTGGAGGCAGGACACAGAGCAGGACCGGCCTCTTAACCCTTTGAGTGCCAGAGGGATATGCAACATATTGCAAAGCGATGCGTTGTGTACCCCTCTGGCACTCAAATGGTTAACATCACCCAGACCTTGACCCGTGTACACGGGCTTTTACTCTAGTTGTTAATATTTTCTTAAGAGCTACAATATTAAATAAACTTAATTTTAACCATTGCTATCCCTGTAAATTGAGCTTTGACCCCTTGAATGATTTGCAATTTGAAGATACTTCGATTTCCCCTGTGGCGCAGTTTGTGTTCCCCAATTGCTGCAGTTGTTAGAACATCAGCCCCAGAGTGTGTTTTATGTACTCCAGAGCAGGGGTGATCAAACTTTAAAAACTAAGCCCCTCAATATTCTCAAAATCTTTTGCAGCAGGTGTAGGACTAGAATAATGATTCCAGCTCCCGTTTTGTATGGAATCATACTATACATGTACACACAAACACACATAAAATATATTATGAAAGTACACACACGCACACAAAATATATCATGAAAGTACACACACAGTCACTCAAAATATATTATGAAACTATAGACACAAAATATATTATGAAACTACACACACATGCAAGTATATTATAAAAATATATACACACGCATCAAGAATTATATTGCCAAGAGGCAGTCTGAGAATGATATCTGAGATTTTAGGATATACTGTATACAGATTTAGTATAATCAAAAATGAGTTAAAGGGATAGTAATACTTCGTTTTAACTTTATTTTATTTTGTAGGCATTAAAAAAACATGAAGAATGATATAAGTCTTATCTCTCAAACCTTTATGGTTTAAGAGATATTCACAAACAAAGTATCCCCCCCCGTTCAACAAGATCAGAAGGGAGATGCCCAGGTAGACTGCAGAGAGGGACAATCTTCAATTAAGATAAGGGAAAAAGCTGAAAAACTTGTCAAGGGGGGAAGGGTTTTCATTGTTTTCATACAAAGAAAATTGTCCCCTTCTGTTATCTGTCTGGTCATACAACCTGATCCACATCTGAGAAGAGATGGCTTACACTAGGTAAAAGGGGCGGGGAGGGGAACTTTGCTTGTGAATATCTCATAAACCATAAAGGATTGAGAGATAAGACTTATATCATTCTTCATGATTTTTTAATGCCTACAAAATAAAATAAAGTTAAAACAAAGTATTACTATCCCTTTAATTCTTGAAGCCAGTTGTATGTATGGGGCACCCCAGTGATTGTCTAGAGCAACAAGAGAGCTAAGAACATAGTATTAGGGTACCTCTAAATACCAGTGACAGAGTAGGAGAAATAGGTGTAAAAAGATGAAAATGAAGGATTTATATTGCGGAGCCAAAGTATTTTGGAAACAACAGTAAAGTGACATAGACAAAGTGGCCTTTGTATTGAAGATAATGTGTAAGAGAGGAAGAGTTGAGGTCATTCATTATGTTGGTAGCTGGTTCAGCATATTCCACTGCTTCTTGTATCAATCTTCACCCAGCTAGCTCACACCAATTTCCAATATCAAAGTGACAATGTGCAATCAACAAGCTCATCCAACAAGCCATATGAGCCTGATCACAACTAAACCCATTTGAACATGGAAGTAAAACACGGTACAGCCTGATAAGTACCTGGATGGGAGTCTGCCTGGTAATACGGCCCCATTGGCTGAAGGCCATATGAACCTGAATCTACCCAAACCCATTTGAACTTGGAAGTAAAACAGGTTATGACCTGGAAAGTACCTGGATGGGACACCACCTGGGAATACCAGGAGCCATAACCTGAATGGAGGTGGTTGTTCATTGCATGCCGTCACTTTGATGTTGGGAATTGGTCTGAGCTGGCTGGGTGAAGATTGATAAAAGAAGCCATGGAGAACACTAAATGAGGTATGTACTAGGTGTACCAGAGTGAAGCAAACTTTTCAAAACAGAGAAGGAAAAGACGGTTTATATATTTACAAAGTACTTTACCTAGCGGCAGCTCTAAATTCTCATAAGTTCTGTGCAGCCACACATACATACTATGTGAAAAAAAAATAAATAAATTAAAAAAAAAAAATATATATATATATATATATATATACAAACACAGCTGGTTAGTGAGTTAAAAAAACATACCAAGAACATGGGGGAGATGCACTAAGGCGTGTTATTCTATGGAGCCAATGCACTAAGAGTTCTTCAGACTTGGAGATCTTAGTGCATAGGCAGTATAGAATAACATAGGAACTGGAGAAGTGACATCACTGGAGAAGACATCTCCACTGTATCAACTCCTTACCATGTCTTAATCCACCCTATGTATATCTGTTGATCTAACAAGTAATTATTCATTATAAGTGGAAGTACTACAACAAATAGGAGTAAGATGTTTAAATTATTCATGTGTTTACCATTTGTTTCTGATGGTGTACAACACACACTGGAGTGACAGAGCACTTGTGAACTGCATAGCTTTATGTTAACCATTTATTGATTGGATTAATTCATTATTGTTTATCATTATTTGAGAGTCATTTTATTCCCAGTAGATTGTTTTGGGGGGGTTGTTTTTTTTGGGGGAGTTATTAATTTTATGAATTATTGCTATCCAATCACCAATCATCAGTTCATCTATTCTTATCATCTGTTACGTCTTCATTATTTTATATTCATCTCCATTTGGGAACATCACATTATTTATTGACATATTGTTTGAATATGGGGGATTATTATTGCTTAACTTCTCCACTGACTATTTGAGACACTACATAGCTTATATGAATGTATAGACGCTTATTTTTTCATGAATTCACTCAGAGTGTTTGGTATACATTTCTTGTATTATTATCTACTTTTAGTATGTTTTTTTTCCACTTTTTTATTTTCATTTGATTTTACCAATTCATTGCATTTTACATGAGATATGCATTGCTTTTATTAGTGTTGTAGGGATTCATGACATGCCCGGTGTATCTTGATTTTGTTATAGATTTATATAAGGTGTGTACCCTGCTTTGGTCAGATTCTGCTGCATAACAGGAGTGGCGCCATTAAGTTGTGTGGATCCTGCACAATGCACGGGGCTATACTATATGTATTTGTAGAACACAAGTGTGTATTGGGCTGTATCATGTACAGGAGTTAATGTGGATAAAGGAGTATACACTTTTTCCAATACAAACATTTAGAAGTGCTTTTACACTTTAGATTTTTTTATGATTGAAAAGACTAATTGTGCCACTTTTATTACAGTTTTTAATAAATCTTTGGTACATGCAGTTGTATGTAAATATGTTTCCATTAACATTTTCTGTTCCCTATAGTGGTGGTATTTTCTGATAGCAGCTCAATATATAGGTTATCTTATATATTTTTGGGGGTCACTAATCGGGACAGCCATAGATTATATAATATAAATATATATATATATATATATATATATAAATATATATATAAGAGAAAGGCTCATTACATAATTTATATCTGCTCAGGAGATACACAGACCCAAGGGCAGCAGTAAGGAGGAGTTACTGCTCCCATTGGGTGATTCAATGGGGGTGTGATTTTCACAGGAGTTGCAAGGACTGAAGGCCCCTGATACTCCTGTAAACATCATGCAGGGAGTTGACCCCCCCCCCACACACACACACACTATCCAGCCTGCCCACCACTATCCAAAATGGCTGCCACTGGCTCATACACCACTGACACACACACAAGTCCCCTCCACACACACTTGGTCCTACACCACATACATATACACACACACACATATATACACACACACACACACACACACATACACACATATAAAACAAGAAATATGTTCGGGACAAACTCTGAATTGCTTCCCCACACGGTGCTGTCCACACAGCACACATCCAACACTGGATCCATCGGACTATGCCACGAGACCGCTCACCCTGCTCTCACCTCCGAGCCTTACAGCTGAGGAAGAGGGGATAGGTCGCTGCCATCATCCTTATGTATAACACATTTATTAAATTGTTATATTTTATATTAGTATTAATGGTTTGATACTTTTTGCCATACAGTGTTATTGATTATATACAGGTTGTGATATACGACAGAGATACTAGTGCTCGCGTGCTAGTTACATATGAATCCTGGGTGCTAGTTACATGCAAATCCATGTAGAAGAACCATACTAACAAGACTTTCCGTACTGTCTACAGTTACACGTTTATTAAACGGATGTTTCAGCTTTTTCTTGGGCCTTTACCAAGATATTGTTAATGACTGAGAGGACTGATTCTTAGATGTTCTTTGAGTTGGCTTCATTTACATGGATTTCATTTGTATTTATGTATGTGTATTTTTATATATATATTATTTTTTAAGAAACTTATACTTCCATTTAAGAGAGATATTACAGAAGTCCCAGATGATCAGGGTCAGAATAACAACCAGAATTAGAGCTTTTGGTTTAACCTTTTAAGGACCAGAGGGTTGATCAACATGTTGTGAAGGGTTAAGGATATGACAGGGGATATGGGCAACGGAACACGTAGTAATATGAGATGAAGAGAGAAAGCATTATGGATATGACAGGGAATATTTGCAAGAGAACATGTAGTAAGATGAGTTGGAGGGTGAAACCGAGAAATGGAAGATTGAGTCTTGGTTGAAAGCAATTTATAGGTTGATGGAATAGTAGAAAGCTCTTTTTGAATGACATTTTGTCCTTGAAAGAGTCAGTAGACCTCACGGAAGGTGTAAGGAGGGGAGGGAAGTGAAGGAAAACTCCATGTTAGTCCCCTTCTACAAGGGAATTCAGTGGAGCATATGCAAGAGCACAGAAAGCTTGTATGAGACTTTAGCCAATGCATGGGTCTAGTGTGACATGCAGAAAGGCAGAAAAGTGGAATAACCATCAACTGTGAAGAGGATAAATGATATGAAGTGACAAGGTCAGGATAAGAGGAAAAATAAGAACAGAGAGGTAACAGCTTAAGGAAGATGTTCTAATAGGAAGATCAATAATGCAAAGAGTTGTGAAGAGAGAAGAAGGCAAAGGGTTATGAGATAAAGAGATGAGTATGAACTCATGAGCATAAATGGGAAATGAGCAAACAGAGAGTGCAGTTAGGGTAAAGTTTTTAGTAATTACTAAATCCAAAATGGATTTGATTTGTGTGTTTCAGATTAACCCCTCTGGCAGTCAAAGGGTTAATTAAAGTCAAAGTAGGATAACAGATCATCAAAATAAACCAATGAGTCACCTTGTCAAAGGATAGGAGAGTGTTTGGAGAGAGAAAAGGAGAAAAAGAACTCAAGTGAGTGAAGAGGAATAATGCAGACAAATGGGTTAAACTTCACCATTGTGCTGCCTTCATTAAATGTTCAGAGAGCCTGATGAATGTACTAATAACTGGAGTAATTTTGAGGTAAAAAGTTCAAGCTTTACACGTCACAAGACCGTGGTTAGTAACGCAAGGCCCTTCAGCTGCTGCCGGACCAGCTACAGCCATTCAGATGGGAATGATGGGAGTTGTAGTCTATCAGCAGTTCCAGGACCTCATGCTGCCCATTCCTGCTATAAAACATGCTAAATAATAAATGGTTTACCTTATTAGAGAAGTGGTCAGCTGACCACAGCAAGGCCAGACAGATGAATTCATTCATTGTGTGCTACTAAAATATACTTTTATGCATTTGTATTGAGTGTGACTGTGTCTTTATTAAATTTAATTTCAATTCTGAGGCAAACCAAAGGCACCATAGGGGACAATTAAGAATTCTCATTGACCTAAATGGTGTTTTTAACTCACGGAATGATAGTGAGGTATTCAGTCCATTGCTTCACAATCCATTGTAAACCTCCCTAACACTCATATGGATAAACGCCCCTTTTAAATCTGTGAAATTTTTGAGAATTTTTATTTTGTCCCCTATGGTGCATTTGGTTTGCTCCAGAATTGCTCCACTTTTTAGAACATCAGTCTCAAGTTGTTTAGGTCAATGTTTCTTAACCACGGTGCTGGGCACTTTGGTGTGTCACTAACATCCATTTAAAGTGCCTCTTTTTTCTGTGAAGACTTTGACATAAAATTCATATATATATATATATATATATATATATATATATATATATATATATATATATATGGAAATTGTTATTCACACTATATTTATTTTTGGTATTATGATTGTGAGACCGAAGAATAACTGTATATTTATGTATTAACCCTATGAGTGCCAGAAGTGTATTCTACGCATTTGCAAAATGAAGCCCTTCATTATGTCCTTGATAAATTACATAAAATGTTAGGGGTGTCCCAAATATTGCAGATTGATTGTTGGGGTGTCTTGAGCAAAAAAAAAAAAAAATTAAGAAACACTGGTTTAGGGGAATATTTTTGTGGTTTTGGCTGAATTTTTGCCAATCCAAAAAGGAGAATAGTACCATATTCAGGAGGAAAAATATATCTGGAAAAATGTACATTTCCATTGATAAAGATTAGGGTTTTAACCACTTTTATACTAGAGATGTCTCAGACACTTTGCTATGCAATGTGCTGGAGAACGCTCTAGCATTTGTGGGGTTAAAATACCAATTAAAAAAATGAGAATTTGTATGTGTCTCCTGTGTTGCAGATGCAGAATTCCATCATTTTTTCTTGGCCCTTAGTGCCAAGAATACATCTGTTAGAAGGCTTTAGAAGGAATATTTACCACTGCAGATGAATCTTATGACACCTTACAGGTGTAGGAGACACTGGAGTGAATGCATGAATCCAACAGCAGAGCTCCACTGATATTAAGGAGCAGTACATTTTTTGTGGAAAAAATATTTATTGTAGGGCTTTTCCCACTGAGTAAAACAAGGGTACCCTCACTGCTAGGACATACATAATTCAACTGTTGATTTCTTACATTGTCAGTGTCCTCTAGAGGTCAAATTTAAATTAGTAATTCTATTGGGTCCTGTGAGAGAGGTGAGACACTGACAAACTGTTCACCATAGAATGTGATTAAACTCCTCAGCCATCCGTCAGTTTGAACTTTCAGGAAGTAACAATGCTTTTACTCACTTCCTGATGGTTTGAACAGTTCTAACATTTGAATAATACAACTTTAATTTTACTTAGCAAAAAACACCCTATAACATAAAGGTGTTCTTAAAAAAACAAGTTCACTGCTCCTTTAAACTTCAATGGCAGTGGCTGCTCTCCAGGGTATGTATTACAGTGCATGATCACTTATGCATACGTGCAAACATACTCCATCATGATAAAGACTTTATTGCACAGGAAAATGGTATAATCATATACTTTTTCCATTTTACTGCATTTATTACATGGCATTAACAATGTTTGAAAGTAGCTGAAGCTTTCAGACATTATGGACTAGATTCAATAACCTCCGACGCCAAATAAAACAGGTGACAGCATTTTTTCAAGCACGGCATGCTATTCGATTACCTGTGCTATGAAAAATTCCCAAAAAAAAACCTGCTGGGCGCTAAAATTAACAGCATTTGAAATACTAAAAATGCCACAAGATGTCATTCAGTTGCATGTGTTAGCCCTTAAGATCTGATAAGAGACTAACTGTATTGCTGGAAATTTAAGACCCAGTTTGTTTGGCCATATACGTAGTCCCTTATCGGATCTCAAAACAGCCAACACAGCAATTGAAAGTATGGAGCTAGCCCCATATCAATACATCCAGAGCACTCCAAAAACGTGCCCAAAGTTAGTAGAATTAACCCTATGAGTGCCATTGGGTTAAAATTACCCCACTGGCACTCACAGGGTTAATCCAACTAAGGTACAAAGCAACAGCCCCTGCAAAGAAATACTTATCATTAATCCTGATGTCCAGCGAAGTCTTCAGCATCCTGGTTAGCTACTGTCCATCTTCTTCTTCTGTCTTCTTTTTTCTCCATCTTCTTTCTTCTATCTCCCTTTCATGTTGCTGTAAAAAAAAGAGATCCATAAAGAAATGTTCCATGTAAATAACCTGCACATCTGTGCATAGTTTAACCCCTTGAGTGCCAGAGAGGTATGCAACGCATTGCAGAGCAATGCGTTCCTTACCTCTCCGGGACTCAGAGGTTTAAAGAATGCTTAGAAGTGTGGGTTATTTTGTTCATAAAATGGCCCAAGTCAATATAACATTGCTCCTATGAATTCTTAAATTGAAAAACATTGTAAATAAAAATATTATTGTCTTTTTCCATTTCTCTGTGTGCAGCCACAGTGTGTGCAGCAGAGCCGAGATCGCATTAATAAAAAAAAAAAACGTTTCACTAAAACAGTCTTCTATGTGTGCTTGCAAACCAAGCACACTTAGAAGACCGTTTCAGTGAAAGATTTCTTTTTTATTAACGCAATTTTGGCTGTGCTGCAGAGCCGCCTGACGGTCGTATGACAGGCTTCCCTGTAGTCAGCTAGAACACTGACTTCAGGGAAAGGGGAAGGAGGGGAGAACTTTAGGAGCGATTCTCTCAAACCATAAAGATTTGAGAGATGACACTGGGGACAATTCATTTCTTTTTAACATTACTGCAATATAGGGATTAGTAATTTTTAAGTATTACTGTCCCTTTAAATTCTGTCACTGTATTGTCTACTAGCAGAAGTATTAGAAGTTAATACAGTGACAGAATTTAAGCATGCATGGGATAGGCATAAAGCTGTCCTTAACATAAGAAAAGACCAAGGACCAGAAAAGGTTTAAGGTTTGTACAGTAGGAAAATGGGCAGACTAGATGGGCCAAATGGTTCTTATCTGCCGTCAGATTCTAATAGCGCGATGCAAGAAATGTGCACATCTGTTAAAGGCATTTTTGTGCGCAGATAGATTTTGCGCATGTTCTAATCCAGGAAGCTGAATACCGAACGCTTTTTGAATTGTGCATAAAAAATTATTTTTTACGACAATACACAGACGTATAAATTAGTACGCAATAACACTTCCTGCACTAGGCGCATTCGCTATTCCACTCACACAGATTCATTAATCCTGGCCATGCCCACAAATAATTTGTGGGAACAATGTTATACTGACTTGGGCCATTGTATGAACAAAATAACCCACACATCTAAGCATTCTTTAACACTCTGAGCCCCAGAGAGGTATGTAACACAATACCCCTCTGGCTCTCAAGGGGTTAAACTATGCATAGATATGCAGTTTATTTTCATGGAACATTTTTTTATGTATCTCTTTTTCATATTTTTACAGCTACATGAAAAGAAGATGAAAGACAGAAGAAGGACCAGAGGAAGAAAGGATAGAGAAGAAAGAAGATAAGAGAAAGAAGGAAGATAGAAGGAGACGGACAGTGGATGAAAGGTAAGTGTAACACAGATAAGCTAAAGACTGGGGTTTGACAGTATTTCAGACACCGATCGTTAGCTCTTTTTTCTTTGATGTTCCCATTATTGCCACAATTTAGCAGCTTTTTGGGAACTTAGCGTACAAAACAGAAGTTTGGCCACAAGACCTTTTCTGTGGCCTAAAATCTGTTGTGCTATTAGGTGGTAGGGCAATTGAATACCGACTTAGACATTTGTTTTCATACTTAAAGGGATAGTAATACTTAATAATTACTAATCCCTATATTGTAGTCATGTTGAAAGAAACCTTTATGGTTTGAGAGATAATCACTCCTAAAGTTCCCCCTTCCCTCCCCCTTCCGTGCAAACCAAGCACAAGTAGAAGACCATTTAAGATTTCTTTTTTATTAACGCAATCTTTGCTGTGCTGCAGAACCGTCTGACGGTCGTACGACAGGCTTCCTTGCAGTCAGCTAGAACTCTGACTTCGGGGAAAGGGGAGGGAGGGGAGAACTTTAGGAGAGATTATCTCTCAAACCATAAAGGTTTGAGAGATGACACTGGGGGCGATTCATTTCTTTTTAACATGACTACAATATAGGGATTAGTAATTTTTAAGTATTATGATCCCTTTAAAGGGACAGTAATACTTGAAGATAATTTTTATTTTATATTGTAGCCCTTAAAAAAAACATTAAAAATGATATAAGTCTTATCTCCCAAACCTTTATGGTTTGGGAGATATTAGCAAGTAAAGTAAAATTCCCTTTTCCTGGCTGTTTTATCCAAGTCTGCCATCTAGTGGACAGATTTGGAATCCGGTCCACAGATCAGCCGGCAGCTCTTTAGCAGTGCCGAGATCACGATCTTTAAAGAGAACTACTTCTTTGGAACTGTCTACAAAGTGTGCCTGGCTTGCAAGCACACTTTGTAGACCATTCCAATGAAGAAATTCTTTTTAAAGCTCATGATCTCGTTACTTCGTTAGAGCCGTGGCTGGTCCAGGGACCAGATTCCAAATCTGAAGGCTTGAGCAGTGACGTCACTCCAGGGGAAACTTTACTTGCTAATATCTCCCAAACCATAAAGGTTTGGGAGATAAGACTTATATCATTTTTAATGTTTTTTTAAGGGCTACAATATAAAATAAAATTATTTTCAAGTATTACTATCCCTTTAAATTCTGTCACTGTATGAACTACCAGCAGAAGTATTAGAAGTTAATACAGTGACAGAATTTAAGCATGCATGGGATAGGCATAAAGAAAAGACCAAGGACCAGAAAAGGTTTGAGGTTTGTAGAGTAGGAAAATGGGCAGACTAGATGGGCCAAATGGTTCTTATCTGCCATCAGATTCTAATGGCATGATGCAAATGTGCGCATCTGCTGAAGGCATTTGTGCACAGATAGATTTTGCGCATGTTCTAATCCAGGAAGCTGAATACCGAACGCTTCTTGAATTGCGTGTAAAAAATTATTTTTTACTACAACACTACACAGAATGCAATAGCACTTCCTGCGTTAGGCGCATTCGCTATTCCACTCACACAGGTTCATTAAATAATCCTGGCCATGCCCATGAAAAATAAATATGCGCAGCTGTTCGCTAATCTTTCATACACAATTCAACAAAATCATGTGCAAACGTATTTCCTAGTGGTTTTCACATGGGAAATTGCGATTGCACGTTTCCTGAATTCCGCCATATGTTTCTATTTGTTTTGGTCGGCTGGTATCCATTTTTGCCCTACCTCATGTTTTAGGTCAGGCAAATGAATAGAGCTCTATGAAAGGTAGAACACTCTGGGGCATATTTATCAAGCCAACACTGGAGCAATTCTAGGGCAAAACAACTACATCATATTTTTTAAAGAAAAATTTCAGTGAAAGAGAGAGGATTTTTGTCATTGAAACAGCTTGTCCTTTTACACATGTGACAAATTTCTGAACAGAAATCTTGAGATGTGTTGCTAAAAAGGGTGACATTTAGGGATGTATTTCCCATCATTACCAGCCAGTCAACAGCAGAATTGATGCTGGGAATTATATTCCACAATGGCTAGAGGACTTCAAGATGCTGAACCCTAGACTAAGATCATGCAAAAAGTTTGCAGTTCACAGAAGATACTAACGTGAACGTGTTTCATAGGATTTTTAAGTTATGCTTACTAAATGAGAGTAAATAGCAAAAAGTAGCTTTTTTTGCAATTTGTGTTAAAATTTACTAAAAAGTGACTGTATAGCTCGTGAAAATACTGGTGCAGTGAATTTATAAAGAAATGTCGGCAACTGCACCAATTTTGCGACAGAATTTTCACCAGAATCTTAACGCTAGGTATAGTCTGTCCTTAACCGTTTCAGGTGTTAATATCAACTTACTAATGCCAAATTTATAAAGATGCCCTTACTCACTTATAAATCTGACCTTCCATTATCTCCAGTTACCATGACTGAATGACAATTCTTTAAAAAGTGCCAAGAATGTTATTTTATACATCTCCCCCATAGTCTCATAGGCCGGTATTTATAAAAGCTGGATATATTCTGGAGTAAAGCAACTGCACCACAGAGGAGAAATAAACATTACTGTGAAACTAAATTGGGTGTTTAACCCTTTGAGTGCTAGAGAGGTCTCAAGTGCATTGCTTTGCAATGCTTTGGAGACCAGTCTAGAATTCAGTCTAGAATATTTGCAGTCTATTTTGTTTATGTGCCTTATGCTGATTGATTTCTGTGCTCCTGTGGTGCCTTTTGATTGTGGGTGCTGTTTTGCCGTTTTCCCATCTCCTTTTAGTGCCCCAGGTGCCTGTTTTTATTCATTACAATGGCACCGTTATTTCTGTCTGTCTGCTTGTGGCCTGGTTTTTCCCCCTCGCGTCGGCAGCTTTGGCGCATCTGTGAGGCTCTATTGGGTCTGACTGCATTTTGCGCATGCATGGTCAGGCTCCTCCAGTCTCTTTTTCTTTTGTTGAGTCATTTGATTACACCCAATAGTCTATTTTCCCCCAGTCATCACACTAAATCTGTGTGCATCTTTGGAATTATACAACAGTATATATAAAAATAACAGTGCATCCGTGGAACTATGCAGCAATGTATGTAAATCGCTGCATCTGTGGAATTTATACAGGAGTGTATGTAAGTGTGTGTGTATGTTTATGTATATGTATATATATATATATATATATAGAGAGAGAGATGTATGTCTCACTCTGCATCAGTGGAATTATACAGCAGTATATATATAAATCTAACACTGCATCGGTGCAGCAGTGTATATATAATCACAACATCTGTGGAATTATACAGCACTGTATATATAATCACTGCATCTGTGGAATTATACAACAGTGTATATATAAATCTAGCACTGCACCTCTGGAATTATACAGCAGTGTATATATAAATCTAGCACTGCACCTCTGGAATTATACAGCAGTGTATATATAAATCTAGCACTGCACCTGTGGAATTATACAGCAGTGTATATATAAATCTAGCACTGCACCTGTGGAATTATACAACAGTGTATATATAAATCTAGCACTGGACCTGTGGAATTATACAGCACTGTATATATAATCACTGCATCTGTGGAATTATACAACAGTGTATATATAAATCTAGCACTGCACCTGTGGAATTATACAACAGTGTATATATAAATCTAGCACTGGACCTGTGGAATTATACAGCAGTGTATATATAAATCTAGCACTGCACCTGTGGAATTATACAACAGTGTATATATAAATCTAGCACTGGACCTGTGGAATTATACAGCAGTGTACATAAATCACTGCACCTGTGGAATTATACAACAGTGTATATTCCGGTATATTTGATTTGTTTTAGGCTTTTGATTGCCAGTCCACGCAGACCAAGTCTTTATCATTTTTATTTACTTTTGGCTGAGCGCCAGTATATTCATGGCATTTTATTCTGGACCTCTTTTACTCAGCCATTTGCTGTGCAGGGGGTTTGCTGTTATTTTTTGTGGCCCTTGGTCATCAGATTTTCCCTTCTAGCTCTGTAGGCCTGGTTTTCTCTTACTTTTATACATGTGCACCTGGCCTTGTGCACTTTTTACGGTAGATGTTTATAGTGGTCTTTCTACGCTTTTGAGTGCTTGGATTTTTCTGCTCTCTGTATAGTGGCCAGTTAGATTGTGGCCTTCTTGCCCATTTTTCCTCTAATGTACCTACTATTCCCACTCTTCTTCCGGTACTGGGTCGGTGACTACTTACTTGAAGGTCATCCAGGTGGGGTTTTATTTTCCCCTCTTTTCCTGACCCTGAGTTTTACTACCCATATCTTCCATCTCTGGCCATGGATCTACTTGCATATCTCTTTACCCTAGTTTTTCCTTTCTGGCCCTATGTTTCCCTATTGGAGTGTATATTTATATGTACATATGTTGAGCTGCCTGTACTCTTTTTTTGTTATTATTGGAAGACATCTATTTCCTATACTTTCCTCCAGCTATGTAGGGGTTAACCCCAATTTGCCTAGCATCCCTCTATTTGACTCTGGCACTCTGTCTGGCGGGGCTGAGGGGGTTTCTGGTCTGGGGGGAGAACGCTGGTTGACCCGGACTGGGACTTCCTTCTGCTTGCAGCGCACAGACTGCGCAGTTCCGCAGCATCATGGAACAGTCCATGCACTGTAATATCTGCATCCTTTTGAGTCCATGTCTACAGCTTTGACTCACAGACCCAGCAGTGGGAAGTACTGCACAAGATGCCCCCATCATGTCTGAATAGCTCATCCCTTGGACGGCTACTTAGTTCATTCCTGGAGGAGAACTCTTTACTCTATGCAGACTTTCTATCCCTGTTTTGATACCGCAAACTACAGGCGGTTATGAATGGTGCGGCTTCGTCCCACTACCCTGACCCTCAACTCAGGAGGAAGTACATCTGAGGAAACTGACCCTCACCTCAGGAGGGAATATATCTGAGGTAAATGAAGCTTTTAGGTGCTTAACTTGACTCCTACTGTGCTGCCAGTTTTTTCCTGCTGGGGATTGGGTCTTGTTATCCCATCTCAATTCTGATTTCATCTGGGAATGCCTTCCTTTAGCTCATACCTGGAATGACTTATGGCCAGCTTTGATTTTGTGCGGATTAGTTCCCACGAAATAGATCCTCTTCTCAAGAGGACGTTATGTACTGATGACATGAGATCTAGCGGGTTGAGCCCAATCTCTTGCCTATGCCAAGTGTGGACAGTTACTTTGTTTTGTGCGGCTCAGTCCCACAAGCGATCCCTCCTCATGAGGTTGATATTTTGTGGACTTGTGATCCAGCGGGCTGCCCCAAACGCTGGTTGTGCTTACTCTTGTTCCCCTCTACCCAAGTGTTGTTTTTGCTTTCTGTGATCCAGCCGGTTGCGTCCGTTGTTTGACTCTGCCACTTATGGCTGGCTTTGGTTGGGGCACTTTCTTTCCTCGCAGCATGTTTTTCTGTAGGGGACTATTTTTATAGGGTCTCATTTCTTTTCTTAGCTCGTGTGTCGTGGGGGGCAGACTCTCCCGCTTCTCCCACTGCTGTTTTTTCTTTCCTTGGCCAGTACTGACGGCCAGATCTTGTTTCTGATTGTCAGTTTCGACTGGGGGCACCACGCCCAGTTGACTGGCGACCTTGGCAGGGTGTCTTGGCGTCGCTACTGGTTTGGGGATTTTCCTCATTACAGTTGCTTGGTTTTCCAAGTCGATCCTGGCCTGGGGACCTCTTGCTTTTTTCAGATACCTCTTGGTTGACTCTGCATGTACTGCACTTTTGTTCGTGGAGGCTGCCCCATGCATATTTTCTGTGGGTTCAGTCTGGCCTCTTGGGTGCATGGTACGCTTTTTGATCCAGAGTCCATTTGATTCCGCTTCTGTCATGTTTTCTATTGTCTGTTTGGCTGAGGTTGGCCTCTACTACAAATCCTCGGGATCTTTCAGACTTTGCCTTGAGTCATGTTCGATGGATGGCCATCCTGTGGGTTGGTGTACTTCCCTCTGGCAGTTTTCCGTTGCATTTTTGTTTTCTGGTGTCTTTTCATCTTTTTTTTCCTGTACTCCCTTTTGGGGTAGGTCCGAATTGCGCTGGACTTTTCTTGATGCTTTGGATGTGTTCTTCGGTTTTCCCCTGGTAACATTTTTCATCTATTCTCTGTGCAGGTTGGTCTGTTTACCTTCTACAGTTCTAGGTCATTCAGTTCTGAACTGACATTCCTTTTCCCACCTTGGGGGTTGCGGTGTTGGTCCTCGTAGACCTTTCCCATGCGTTCCCTGGTGTGTTGCTTCGGCTTTTGCTGTTTGTGGCTTTCGCCTCGCCTGATGCCTTTGTGGTGCTCGGTGTGCTTTCGATTGGGACTTTCTTTTCTGCCCAGGTCTCCCCGTTTCTTCCGTAATGGTAGTCTGTCTTCGGTGGATTGTCTGCCTGGCAAGACCCTTGGCCCCTAGATGGGTCATCTTCTTCTGGTGTATGTTGATGTCTGGTCTTTGGATCAGTGACGACCTGCTTGCCAGCGGTTGTTGGCTTTCCTTTCTTGCTGTGATTTTTCTCGGGACGTGTTTTGCTTGGCTATGACAGTTGGGTTTTCTATCTTTCTGAGTGAGTTTGTGTCCATGGCTTTGCAACCTCGTGATTTTGAAGTTTGCTCTGTATTGCTCATATGTCTATAGAGTGTATGCATTTTAACTTGTTTATCTTATTTCTAGTTATCGAACTAGCATAATTTGAAGCCTCCGTGCTTGCCATAAAATTTGTGGATTTTCCTAATAATTGTGACGGAAAGTCAGAATTTTATTAAAGACACGGAGGCGAATATTATCCCTTCCAGTGTTCCCTCCCCTTTCACTATTTCTCCTCTCCTAGGTGAATATCTGCAGTCTGGTTCTGCTTGGTGTGAGGACAGCTGTCTGTTCCTGGTTGCTGTTTCTGAATGACGTTTCCAACGGATCATGTTCTTCGGTTGCTTCCATATGAAAGAGGAGGCGCTTAAGGCTGCATCCCAGTTTTATAGGGATTGTGGGAGTGGTTAACTAGGGGGAGGAGTATGATGTTTTCAGTTCTTTTTTGTCTGTTGTAACAATAAAGTTTGTCTTGCTGCTGAGTGGAGCAGTGAAGAAGGATTATAGCATAATATTCGCCTCCGTGTCTTTAATAAAATTCTGACTTTCCGTCAAAATTATTAGGAAAATCCACAAATTTTGCTTTAAACAGTGAAATTGATGGACTAAGAAGATGTGGGGTAATCTGGGGTGGACCCAGGGGAGGGCTGGCCTGGGGGGAAAGGGGGGCAATTGCCCCCTGGGCCGATCATATGTCTGGGCTGGTGGGCCACTGCTCCTCACTAAATCTCCCAATTGCTGCTGTAAATGAAACTACATTAGTGATAACACAGAACTTACAATTGAAATGGAGCTACACAAACAACACCACAGAGGAACTATCCAAATGGAGCTACACTAGTAGCATAAACATTCCCTTGTAAGCTCTATAGTATAACTAGTGTAGCATTACTTAAATTGTAAGCTTTGTAGTGTAGCCTCATTTAAGCTGTAAGCACTGTGGTATCACTTATCTTACATTACAACATTAATGCCAGTTTTAAAATTAACAAAAGGGGGTGGGCTGGGACAGTGGGCTTGAGCAATATAGAAATGGGCCACTTGACTGAATTTGCCCCCTGGGCCACAAGTTGCCAGCCCTCCCCTGGGTGGACCAACCATAGGGGCAAATACAAAGTCCTATTGATGCATGGAGACCTCTCTAGAGTACAAGTTTTTAAAAGCTTCATTTATATCAATTGGAATTTGAGGAATTTTTAGTTGGGCCCTCTTGTACAGTTTTATGTGTGCCTTATCTTACAGTCTCTCAGACATTAGTGCAATGTGTCTCAGACACAGGAAAAGTCATTAGTCAAGAAAGGTTTTTGAACTGGAATCACACATACCCCAAAAACAATCGGGGATATTGGTGTAATGGATGAAATCTCACCTTCTATTTACTGTAGTTGCAACCTTTTGCTTTACTTTTGCACCATAAGCTTTCTAGATTGTATGGATTATATGTATAAAGACAAAAGTGAAGCAGTTCTGGGGCAAAACAGCTACACCACAGGTGTGTACCTGAAAAAGTTCTTATCCATGGCCCCCTAAGAAACATAGAGGGCTGTGGATGGGAGTGCTAAAATGGTTCTAATGAAATTGTAATGTCAGCGAAGCTTAATCAGCATATCAGGGAGCTTCTTTTCCTTGAGCATCTGGAGAGGGTTCATGTGCTGCTGACCATGGAGATGTAAGTGATGTGATTTGCATCAAAAGGGGTGGGGCATTATATGTTGGGCAGGAAGTACTATCCTTGTGGCATAAGGTAGGTGGGAAATGGTTAAGAAGTGGGCAGAACAGGGTGGGAAGGAGGAGAAGTAGGTGGGAATTGGGAGAAACAGGATGCGAAGGAAAGTGGGCGGGAAGTGGGATGGACAGTGTAAGAAGGAGGAGAAGTAGGTAGGGATTCAGAAGAAGCTCACCACCATTAGAGAATCATCTTCTGTCCCCAGAGGCCTGGCAATTAACTTCAGTCTTTGTTGGGAGATCCAGAGAGTTCCCAGGTATTGGGGTGACACAGTTGAAGGGTTGCGAGGCAAGTTGATAAAGTAGACAAAGTTATCACCATACCTGGGAACTCTCTGGATTTGCCCTGGGGACTCTGGTTTTGACACTGCTTTACCGGGTCTCCGGGGCAGTGGCTGATTCCTCCGGATATGGGGAGTTTACATTGAAGCTCTGCCCACTTCTGCTCTCTCCTCCTGTGTTCCTCCTTCCTCAGTCTTCTTTTAATATCTGTGTCATATTTTTAAGCCCTGCCTCCCAACTCGAGTCAAGCCCCACCCCTTTTGACATGATTCACTTCGTTTTTCACACCACCTACCCCACCAGAGGACTCCCCTGGAGACAACAATTGAAATTTCCCAGGTATGGTTATCACTGAAATCACAAATCCAGGGAATCAACCTCTGTCCCCAGAGACCCTGTCATTCATTCTGAAAACCAGATTGTGGGGTAGATCCAAAGTTTCTAGGTATGCATAGGGGACAAACAAAGAATCCTATTGATTTAAAAGTGGTCTTTAAAGGGATAGTAATACTTCGTTTTAACTTTATTTTATTTTGTAGGCATTTAAAAAATATGAAGAATGATATAAGTCTTATCTCTCAAACCTTTATGGTTTATGAGATATTCACAAGCAAAGTTTCCCCCTCCCGTCCCTTTTACCTAGTGTAAGCAATCTCTTCTCAGATGTGGAATGTAGTCCATAGACTGGACAGATAACAGAAGGGAACAATCTTCTTTCTATGAGAACAATGAAAGCCCTGCCCCCCTTGACAAGTTTTTCAGGTTTTTCCCTTATCTTAATTGAAGATTGTCCCTCTCTGCAGTCTACCTGGGCACCTCCCTTCTGCTCTGGCTGAGCAGTGTTACATCAGTAAAAGGGGTGGGAGGGGGACACTTCGTCACTGAATTACTCTTGAACTACAACTCTGACAGAATTGAAATAACACTGTCCAAAGTCCAAATACTATGATGATTAATTAGAGCTGCTTGTATTATGAAACTTTACTATCCCTTTAAGACTTTCAGTACTACAGAGTCCTCCATCTCAATTGAAAAATCAGGAAATCAAGATTGATTCTATCTTCTAAATCTCTCACCAAGGGGTTCTATTTTATTAGCTTCTTTCCAACAGAGTAAATACATGCACCCTTTCATATAGCTTGAGGTAATGAGGCTGATGTACAGCAGAACTGGAGTAATTCTGGGGCAGGCCAACTGAACTATACAAGAGAGATGTAAACATTCAGAAATTCCCATAGACTACTGTATATTGAAAACAATGGAGACCACTAGCATTCTAGGCGATAACCCTTTAAGTGAAAGTATAGAACACAATGCATGTACTCTGTACCTCTCAGGCACTCAAAGGGTTAAACACCCTATTTAAATCAGAGGGAGTGTTTACTTGTCCCTGGTGATGCAAATGATTTGCCCCAGGATGGCTCCAGTACATCAGTCTTACACAACTTGATTCTTTAAAACACATTATGCAGGGTTTTGCTGGTCAGTTAGCATTATTAGTTGCAAGAGATGTCTCCAATCCAAGGAACTGATAAGTAGAAAAGAGGGGTGTGTTCACTTTTAAACTTGATGATTATATTATACATAAAAGACTGACGAGGATGAACAAAATAAAGTGTGTTTTGTTCTAAGGCATGGTGGCCTCTCAGAGGTGCTAGAAATCATGTTTTTCACTCCTATGTGTGATGTGCCATTGCAGAGACAAAATCTCCATGTCCATATCAGACTAGACCCACCCACAGGATGTCCAGTGATACTTATTTTGCATGATGTAGTTTTCTCCACCTGTATATCTCCCGATTCACCACAAACATAGCTGGGAACTTCCAAAATGAGCTGACCCTCAGATCTTTAACCCCATAAGGACCAGTGATGTGTCACTGCTGTCCTTACCTAAAGGACTGGTGATGGCCCTGGCCCTCCTGTAGGAGCCGCGTGAGTACTAGCGGTGTCTGAAATTGACCACTCCAAAACCGGACCAGTCACTGTTAGATCCAAGTACAGGGCGCTGGGCACACTTGATCAGTCATGTGTGCCGGCACCGAACTCCTCTCTCTGGTCCTTAACATGACTTCCCCTCCAGGAATGCTGATCCTTAACCCCTTTAGGACTGGCATGCACAAGCACGCTCGGCACTTGACGACAATGGGGCTCTTTTTTTTTTTTAGCACTTCCAGTTCAGGGCTCGCGCCGGGAACCCTGAACTCCATGACGTGCCAGGACCATCATTGGTCCTTAAGTGCCGTACCGCCGTGATGGTCCTGGCACGTCAATGGTCGTGAAGGGGTTAAAATATAAACACTTAGTGAGCCCCATATGGTAGGTTAGAAGTGGTATGTACCTGCTTACTGAAAGCCACAGGTTCTCCAGTCAATCATCTATCAGCCTGTAGCCTACCATAACTCAGAGATATCCTGTGTGGACACACACAAGACAAGCAGGACTTCTTCCTCTGCCTTTCTGGTAAAAATGTAACCAATTTAGAGAGTAAGAAGAAGTTAATGGTGCAGATTATGTAGCATGTACCACTGGACTGTCTCACCCTGAAACCCTGAGATGTGTGTCAAACCATGAGAGTTCCCTTGTATGCATATAAATGGATGGCACTGTCATACAATTTGTTGTAATACTTTAACCCCTTGAGTACATGAGATGTGTGCAGATGGATAGGTTAAGGAGATGGTGCATTTATAACTAAACAGGAATGCTTTTTGGGCAAATCAACTGCACCATAGTGGGCAAATACAAATTCCCACTAATTTAAATGGGGCGTTTAACCCTCTGCATGCTATGTCCGACTGATTTGCTCCAGTTCTACGTACATCAGCCACAATCTATCGTAAGAGAGTCATTAACCCTCTGCGTGCCAGAGGGGTGCTCAGTGCATTCCCTCGCAATGCTTTGTGCACCCCTCAAAGGATTAAATATTCATATTTAAGTAAATATGCCTAGTTGATGTGGCCCACATGTATTCCCAGCCCATATAAGTGTCTAGATAACGATAAATGAAATACAATCAGGGAAATAAACATTTATTTTGCTGAAGTACTTTAGATAACACAAAGGAATTGGCTGACTGAAGGATATATTGATCGATCTCCCTGACACTTTCATCACATTATGCTTTGATGGGGATTTTCACTGATGAGAAGATTTATCTGTGATTTTCCAATGAAATGCACTTACCTTATCCAGTGAAGAATTATCAGCTGTTATACAGAATATCTGGTTATATACTAATAGCAAATATCTTCAGGGCTGGATTACATCTCAGGCACATCTGGGCTAAGGCACCCAAGGCTCTCTTGGCTTCATCTATGCCACACTACAACTTCTTACAAGACCCCATGCCCTAGTCCCATTCACTTTTGCCTGGTATATAAAATACTCTTTAGGTGCCATTTGCGGACACTTCCAAAACAAAGCAGTCAGATTACTACTTCCTGGCAGGGCCAGATTTATAATTAGGCACAGTAGGTATCTGCCTACAGGCGCACCCCACAGAGGGGTGCCTGTCATTGGGATTGTGTTTTTTGTTTTTGTTTTGTTTTTTTTAAATACGCTTCCCCCGCCGCCCAGCGCCACAACATGGTGAAGACAGGTCTGTGCCTTCTTCAGTACAGACCTGTAGCTGCTGAGCTCCTTCGTTGGGTCTTTAGTAATACAGATGCTGGAGAGGACATCATCTCCCAGCGCTCTGCATTACTGAAGAATAGACCGCGCGGGAGCTCCAGCAGCTACAGGTCTGTGCAGAAGGAGGAGGCACAGACCCTTCCTGCCGCTGGACCACCAGGGAAGAGGTAGGAAATGGACACTGGGAGGGTAATGTTCAATATGGAGCTGATGGGGGGCAATGTGAGGGCAATATGGAGCTGATGGGGGCAATGTGGAGATGATGGGGCAATACTGGGTTGATGAGGGACAATGTGAGGGCAATATGGTATATGGAGATGATGGGGGCAATGTGGAGATGATGGGGGCAATGTAGGGCAATATGGTATATGGAGATGATGGGGGCAATATGGATATGATGGGGGGCAATGTGAGGGCAATATGGTATATGGAGATGATGGGGGCAATGTGGAGATTTCATGTAGAATAAGGCTATTTTACAGCCAGTCTCTTGCCTATAAAGAAAAAGGGTTAGGTCACCTCAAAACTTAACCCTTTGAGTGTCAGAGGGCTGTGCAATGCATTTGCTTTACAATGCATTGCATACCCCTCTGGCATTCAATGGGTTTGGGCTCACCATCTGTTTGTACAATCATTTATACCAGTGTTCTCCAAAATGCTGGACCCAATAGACCTCAGTACGCTGGACCCAGGCTCTCTTCCGTCGCTCTGTAGTCACATTTTATTAAATAGTAGTAAAGTCTAGAAACTAGACTCACGACAGTCATCAGATAAATACACAGTAGGTCTTTGGATATTTTGTGTGCATAATACTTACTCACAGACCTGCCAGACAGACTGAATAATGTTTCTCCTTCTCTTTTTGAAACTGCATGTACAAAATTTGTCCAATCAGTTTAGGAGATGTAAATCATCTGACCACTCACATTATCAATGTCAGCTTCAAAACAAGGGTTCTCTTCCTAAACATAAGCAGTGGATGCCATTGCAATCAGTATTGGAAAGTGATCATCTGCCAACCACTCATCATACCTATCTTCATCTCTGGGTGGTAGTTCGCCTCCAACTTTTGCATGATATTAAACCACTGAAAAATGGAAATACTATCCATTCAATCCAGTTACTAGGGTGAATCAAAAGTTAAACACCATGGTAAATTGAGATCTGAATGCTACCATTTCAACCATATAAGGCATATGATAAACAATTCCATAACACAACTGACAATTTATTGGGAACTGAGAACATTATATATGTCTCCAAGGCTTCTACATCTATTGCTAAAAACACTAAATGAAAACATAATTTTTGCCTTAAAGATGCAATAAGTTTTTTTATGATAACCTTTATGTTACTGAACTATTACTGCTGAGTAAAACAAGAGTAATCCCACCACTATCAGTTTTTTTATTCAAATGCTATAACAGATCAAATAATCAGAAAGTGAGTTACAGCGTGTTTACTTCCTGATGTTTCTAACTGACTCCACATGCTGACTCTGCAGTTTTATATTCTATAGAGAATGTTTGTCACTGACTTTCCTCCCAAATAGAATGCAACAGAATAAAGCAGTGGGAGTACCCTTGATTTACACAGCATTAAAAGCCCTACAATATATATATTGTTTCATAACAAATGTTTACTGCTGCTTTAACCCCTTCAGTGCCAGAGGCTTGTGCCATTTCCTGTACCCTGCAGGCCAGACACTTTTTCAGCATTTTTGCTATCCTTCTGTTTATGCTTGATTTCCTCTGGGGATTTTTAGTTAAATATGGAAAACTATATATTGTTTTTTTCAGAACGAATTGAGCTTTCTCGTGGTACCTTACATGAAGAGAATTTTACATCGTGCAAAAAGCTATGATGTCATAATGACAAAAAAAAGTCAAAATTTACTAATTTTCCTAAAATCACATACTATGTATCAAAAACATTTACCTTGATTGAAAAAGTTTCAATTATTTGAAAAAGCCCCAAGTCCCCCGAGTAAAAAAATACCAAATTTGTATAGTTTTACCTACATCCATGGCTAGCGTAGAGCCCTAATCACCAGCAGCGCAAAATGACATTTTCAACTTTATAAACTAATATGCGCATTCTAGGGTTTTTGTGGTAAAACTACCCTAAAACAGTGGAATAACTATATAAAAATATATATTTCTGAAAAGTAGACAACCTGCCGCATCTAATGAGGGGTAACTTGCCTTCTTATCCCAAGTCTGGTGTGCACAAATGCCTCCAGAAGATGGCGCTAATGAAAAAAAAGGCATTTTCTTACATTTCTGCCCCTTCAAATGTACTGAAATTTGTGAAAACCATGGCATTTCCAACTGTATTCATTAGCTAGTGCTCTTAGGAGAAAAATGACACCCCATTGGTATGAGTTTAACTACCTCAGGGGGCGTTAGAAGTGCAAAATGACACCTACTACAACCTCAAATTTTTCTAACATTTTCTCAAACATTACTTGTCTGTACACAAATGGTTATAACAACTACAGAAGTGAAGAAAGGGTACACAAACCATACCATTTTGAAAAGAAGACACCCTGCCGCATCTAATGATGGGTGACTTGCCTTGTTACCTCAAGCCTGGAGTGCACAAATGCCTCCAGAAGGTGGCGCTAATGGAAAAAAAAGGCATTTTCTTACATTTCTGCCCCTTTAAATGTACTGAAATTTGTGAAAACCATGGAATTTCCAACTGTATTCATTAGCTAGCGCTCTTAGGAGAAAAATGACACCCCATTGGTATGAGTTCAACTACCTCAGGGGGCGCTAGAAGTGCAAAATGACACCTACTACAACCTCAAATGTTTCTAACATTTTCTCAAACATTACTTGTCTGTCCCCAAATGGTTATAACAACTACAGAAGTGAAGAAAGGGTACACAAACCATACCATTTTGAAAAGAAGACACCCTGCCGCATCTAATGATGGGTGACTTGCCTTGTTACCCCAAGCCTGGAGTACACAAATGCCTCCAGAAGGTGGCGCTAATGGAAAAAAAAGGCATTTTCTTACATTTCTGCCCCTTCAAATGTACTGAAATTTGTGAAAACCATGGCATTTCCAACTGTATTCATTAGCTAGCGCTCTTAGGAGAAAAATGACACCCCATTGGTATGAGTTCAACTACCTCAGGGGGCGCTAGAAGTGCAAAACGACACCTACTACAACCTCACATTTTTCTAACATTTTCTCAAATATTACTTGTCTGTACACAAATGGTTATAATAACTACAGAAGTAAAGAAAGGGTACACAAACCATACCATTTTGAAAAGAAGACACCCTGACGCATCTATTGATGGGTGACTTGCTTTGTTACCCCAAGCCTGGAGTGCACAAATGCCTCCAGAAGGTGGCGCTAATGAAAAAAAAAGGCATTTTCTTACATTTCTGCCCCTTCAAATGTACTGAAATTTGTGCAAACAATGGCATTTCCAACTGTATTCATTAGCTAGCGCTCTTAGGAGAAAAATGACACCCCATTGGTATGAGTTCAACTACCTCAGGGGGCGCTAGAAGTGCAAAACGACACCTACTACAACCTGAAATGTTTCTAACATTTTCTCAAACATTACTTGTCTGTACCCAAATGGTTATAACAACTACAGAAGTGAAGAAAGGGTACACAAACCATACCATTTTGAAAAGAAGACACCCTGCCGCATCTAATGATGTGCACAAATATTTCCAAAAGGTGGCGCTATGGGAATAAATACATGTTTTTTTACATTTCCACCACTTCAAAGATACTAAAATCTTTGAAAACCATAACATTTCCTGCTGTATTCAGTACCTGCTACCAACATGAGAAAAATGGTAGCCTATTTGTGTGGGTTAACATACAATATGTGGGTGCTAGGAACACGTACGTAAACCTGACACTTTTGTTTTTGAAATTATCTGCTTGCACTAAAATGGTTATAACCATATTAGATATGCAGAAAAGGTAGAGAAACAATGCCATTTTGGAAAGAAAACATCCTTCCGTATCTAATGAGGGGTCACGTGCCTTCTTACCCAAAGGCTGGTATGCACAAATGCTTCCAGGAGGTGGCGCTAGTGAAAAAAAAGGCATTTTCTTACATTTCTGCCCCTTCAAATGTATGGAACTTTGTAAAAACCATGGAATTTTCAACTGCATTCATTAGCTAGTGCTCTTAGGAGTCAAACGACACCCCATTGATATGAGTTAACCTACCTTAGGGGGTGCTAGAAGTAGAAAACTACACCTACTACAACCTCTGATGTTTCTAACATTTTCTCAAATGTGACTTGCCTGTACAAAAATGGCTATAACACATTCAGAATTGAAGAAAAGGTAGATAAACCATACCATTTTGGAAAGAAGACAACCTGCCGCATCTAATGAGGGGTCACTTGCCTTCTTACCCCAATACTGGTGTGCATAAATGTTTCCAGAAGGAGGCGATATAGGAAAAAAATTGCATTTTTTTACATTTCTGCCCCTTCAAATGTATGGAGCGCTGTGAAAACCATGGAATTTTCAACTGCATTTGTTTGCTAGTGCTCTTAGGAGTCAAATGACACCCCATTGGTATGAGTTGAACTACCTTAGGGGGTGCTAGAAGTAGAAAACTACACCTACTACAACCTCTGATGTTTCTAACATTTTCTCAAACCTGACTTGCCTGTACGAAAATGACTATAACACCTTCAGAGTTGAAGAAAAGGTAGATAAACCATACCATTTTGGAAAGAAGACAACCTGCCGCATCTAATGAGGGGTCACTTGCCTTTTTACCCCTAAGTTAGTTGGCACAACTATTTCCAGAATGTGGTGCTACAGGAAAAAAAAAAATTTGTTTTACACATCAGTCACTTAAAAGATACTAAAATGGTTCAATGGCGTGGGATTTCCTAGGAGGACTTCTTGCCAGCCTAAGAAAAATGGTACCCCACTGCTGTGGGTTGACATACCAATTTACGCTACAGGAGCGTAGCTACCAGTGAAACAGAAATGGTAAAGCAAACAGTGTATGTGTGATTTTATGGCTAACAGATGAAAGAAGCTAGGGCGTCAGCCGGTGTACGTGCGAACCTGTGACTACAAGTGTAACAAAGTATGTGGGAGGGTGAGGGATTAGGCAGTGTGTGTGGGTATGAGCAGAGGAGCAAGGATGGTGGGGCAGTGTTTGATAGTGTGTATGGGAGATCTGTGACTACCAGTGTTGATAAAAGGTCCTGTGTGTGCCACAGGAAGGGGGTCGGCATTGAACTCCCCTCCTAGTGGCACACACACGGTTAATTTGTGTTTTAATTTTTTTTTTTTTATTATATACCTCATTGAGGGGCATAAGGACCCCCTGATCCCTCCCCAATGAGGTCTTAGTAAAAAAAAATATATATATGTCCACAAACAGAGGGACCCTGAGAGTGCCACAGGGGTCTCCAGCGCATTGCAAAGCAATGCATTGGATCCTTGTGGCACTCAGAGGGTTAATTTTTTTTTTATCATTACTTGGTAATCAGAGCTTGTTGGGGGGCCATCAGGACCAATCATGATGGCCCCCCAACAATCTCTGATAACGAAGTAATGATAAATGCCCTGTGTGTGCACCGCAGAAGGGGGGCTGCATTGGCCCCCCTTGTGGCACACACAGGGTTAATTTTTTTTTCTTTACTTTTTTTTATTATGGACCTCATTGGTGGGTATCAGGACCCCTTTGATTCCCCCCAATGAGGTCTTAAAAAAAAAAAAAAAAGGAATCAAAATAAATGTCCCTGTGAGTGCCAAAGGGGTCTCCAGCATTGGACCCTTCTGGCACTCAGAGGGTTAATTTTTTTTATTATTACTTTGTAATCAGAGCTTGTTGGGGGGCCATCAGGACCAATCCTGATGGCCCCCCAACAATCTCTAGTAACAAAGTAATGATAGAAGCCCTGTGTGTGCCACAGGGGGGGGGGGTGCATTGGACCCCCCCTGTGGCACACAGAGGGTTAAACATTTTTTTTTTTTTTTTTTTTTTTAATAATAGACATCATTGAGGGGCATCAGGATCCCCCCTGATCCCCCCAATGAGGTCTTTCAAAAAAAAAAAAAAACCCCAAAGAAATGACCCTGTGAGTGCTACAAGGGTCTCCAGCACATTGCAAAGCAATGTGCTGGGGACCACTGCGGCACTCACAGGGTTAGTTTTGGTTTTTGGGTTTTTTTTTTGGTTTTTTTTTATGTATTCAGACCTCGTGGGGGACATCAGGACCCCTCCTGGTGTCCCCCCAGTTATTGATCTCCCAGCCGATAGGCTGGGAGATCAATTTGGCGACTGCAGGAGAGCAAAAGCTCTCCTGCCTTTCACTCCTACCACCGGTAGGAGTGATCGCTATCGGGGAAAGTCACCTAAGGTCATCGGTGACTATGTCACCGATGACGTTAGGAGGCTTCCCCCGGTCCCGCCCACTCCTACCCGGAAGTTCGGGGTAGGAGGGCGGCGGAGGGAGAAGCTCTGTTTCTCAGAGCTTCTCCCTTGGCGATATTGATCTCCCAGCGCGATCGGCTGGGAGATCAATACCTGGGAGGACATGAGGAGTAATCCTCATGTCCTCCCAAGAGTGCCAGGCTGCATTTCAGCTGAAATGCGGCCACTGCCAGCCGGTTATACCGGCTTAAGCAGTGACCACATTTTAGCTGTCAAATGTACAAGCGTGGCACAGCAGGTACAGCTGTGCTCACTCGTACATTGTACCCACCTGGCACTTTAGGGGTTAATAAACCTTGTAAAATATATTAAAAAATACAGATCATATTGTTTCTGTTCATCATAGAGGAATGAAAAATAAAAGAAAAATAAAACAAAAACAGATGATAATAAAATAATAGTAACAAGAGATAATTATCAACAGTAAGAACAAAAGCATATATGTGTATGTAATAGCTTATTTCTGGTCCCTAAATAGATATCCAACATTTTGAGTAACACGATCATGAAACTGTAGAAATAACACTGCCATGCCAGAGCAGTTTTCCACACAGGATATATTGTTTGAATGCTCTCTAAACCTGTCTTTAAAAGGACTAGATGTACATCCTACATACTGTATAGGACAAGTAGTAAATTTAAGCAGGTATATGACATTCTTTGTGTTGCAATTAGCAAATGATTTCTTAGAATGTTCCTTGCCTGTTACCTGTGACTTAAACACTTCACTCATGTTCATGTAATAACATACTTTTTGTACAATGTCTAAGTTGTCTTATGCACAGAGGAGGCAGCCGAGAGATTAATCAATTGACAGAGGTTATGGAAAATGGTCCCTAGATATCTAAAAATCTACAAAGATGTGTACTAGTCCATGATAAATATTCATAAGATAGTTTAGACATTGCACAAAAAATAAAATAGCACTGAATACAGCATGGAGCATTTGTGAGAAAATTTGAAAAGGAACTTTCCTATATTGAAAGCGGATGTTCAGTTACAGAATATATTAGAAAATGGATATACCTTAAGGTCCCATCCTATTATGTGCGTAGGTGATAGGATGCCAAATGATAACCCTACTTGGCTTTTGATAGTTGTTACATACAGGTTTGGAGCCAATATGTGTATATGTTGTAGGTATATGAACATGAGAAAGGTGTTTAAGTCACAGGTACCAAACAAGGATACATTGTTCCAAGGTCCCAATATCGGTGGGATTAAATTCCTGATTTACCATGGTGTTTACCATTTGATTCTCCATGCTTAATTGAATGAATGAATATACTTTTGATAATTCAGTGCTTTAATATCATGCATTGATTGGAGGTGAACTACCAGGCAATCACAGATGGAAATGGATATGAAAAGTGGTTGGCTGTTTGGCTACTTTCCGATACTGATTGTGACATCATCAATTACTGAAGTGAAACTTCAGTTTGAAACTGATGTTGATAATGGGAGCCATCAGGTGACTGACAGCTTTTATGCTGACTGGACAAATTTCCATTACACATGTCATTTTAAAAGGGAAGAAGAAGCTTTGTTGAGTTTTTCTTTTGTCTTTGAGTAGGAGTTATCCATACAAAACACATTAGACCTAATTGCTTAATGTGTGTATTACTGCTAGTTTCTGGATTTCAGTACTATTTAATAAAATATTATTGCTTTTTTACTCTGGAGTTCTAGATCTATATAGTGCAGATTGATTTCCTTTCGTCAACCAGTGTCTTGTACCTAAGCTATTTTGCTGTGTTTTGTCACAGCAGGGAAGAAGATATACTATATAATAAAACACTAGAACGTTTGTCCTATGCAGTCATGCGCAGCAGAGACTGCCCGAATGCTGGGAGAATTCTGTGCGTTCGGGCAGTCTCTACAGAGCATGACTGCATCACGTGTGCCGCCAGTGAGGCAGCGGCAATACGCAGAGCAGGACCAGCCTCTTAACCCTTTGAGTGCCAGAGGGGTACCATTGATTATCATTCATCCTGCGGATAAGGGGGGTGGAATTGTTATACAGGACTACGAGAAATACAGGTTGGAGATAAGAAGACAACTGACTGATGAATCATGTTATCGGCAATTGAATCATGACCCGACGGGGTTATTTAAGGGTGAATTGAATGCATATATACAGAAGGGTATAAATGAAGGTATATTGGATACTAATGTAGCAGAGTTTATAAAATCAAAAAATCCTGTTATTCCAGTGCTGTATTGCTTACCCAAAGTACATAAAACTCTTGTGGATCCACCCGGTAGGCCAATAGTGTCTGCTCGCGGATCACTTACATATGCAGCGGCACAGTATGTTGATTTTGTATTGCAACCATACATACAACGATTACCTACATTTCTTAAAAATACAACAGACTTTTTGAACAAGTTGTCCAGTGTAAGGATGGAGGAGGGAAACCACAACATTTTGGTGACTATGGACATAACAAGTTTATATACTTGTATCCCACATAGTGGGGGTAAGGATGCAGTATGGAACTTACTATCTGAAAGTGGTGATTACTCCATGGAAGAAATAGATTATTTAGTAGGTCTGGTAGACTTCATACTCAATAGAAATTATTTCAAATTTGAGGATATTTTGTATATACAGCTGGCAGGGACGGCCATGGGGTCACCCATGGCTCCTGCATATGCCAATGCCTATATGTGGGCATATGAGCAAACTTATATCCTCAATTCGGAATATAGGCAAAACATCAGCTTTTACACTAGGTTCATAGATGACCTATTTTTAATATGGACAGGCGATAGAGAGTCCTTAGAAAAATTCTGTGGGACATTAAATACTTTAACAACGCCTATTAGGGTCACTATGAACTTTAGTGAAACTGAGATTAATTACTTGGATGTAGTAGTGAGAAAAGTTAATGGTGGTCTACAGACATTGTTATACATCTAGGAGACGGACAGGAATACGTTGTTGCACTCCCATAGTCAACATTCCTATTCATTGAAGAGGGGTCTCCCGGTTTCTCAGTTCATGAGAGTGAAGAGGATTGAATCGGATCCTAAGTTGGCAAGTGAATCCTTGAAAGAAATGGGGAGAAGATTCATAGAAAGGGGTTATAATGAACATGTGATTGTTAATGATATACAACGTGTATCGGAATTGAGGAGGGAGACCCTTCTTCAAGGAAGTGGTGACAGGGGAGAGTCGCTGTCAAATAAAATGGTAATAACCACCACTTTCTCTGATGTTTCTGCCTCATTTAAGAAATCTGTTAATGAAAATTGGCGGTTATTGACAAGTGATCCTGATATTGGTCATTTGTTTCGGGAGCCCCCTATGTTTGGTTACAGACGAGGCAGAAACATCAGAGACGAACTGGTTAAATTGGATCCAAAAAGTAAATATACTGCAGTCCAGCGCCCAGTTAGACAAGGGATAGTCAAATGTGGAGGATGTGTAACATGTAGCCACATGATAACTAGGGCTACTATAGTGGTACCCCCCAAGAATCATGTGATTTATATCAAGGAATGTTTAACTTGCACAACTGCGTTTGTTGTATATCTTTTATTTTATCCGTGTAATAAATGTTATGTCGGTAAAACGAGCAGGCCGTTTAAAGAGAGGATACGGGAGCATAGGTCATCCATCATTTGGGGACTTAATGGTACTTTAACGGATAAGGAATTAAAAGTTACTCCTGTGGCTAGACATTTCATACAATGTAAACATAAATTAAAGGATTTACATTGCTGCCCAACTGAGTGGGTTAAGATTGATCCTCGTGGTGGTGATAGACTAAATAGATTAGCTAGGAGGGAAATGTACTGGGTTTATACACTTGGCACTCTAGCACCAAGGGGGTTAAATGAACAGTTTAGCCTGATAAGTTATCTATGATGGAATAGACAAGGTTAGTTGTACACCGTACATTGTAGCCTTTGAAATTGGATCTCTTTGGAACTGTATTTCATTTTTTTGAAAGTGTATTTTATTGAATCTCTTTGAGATTAATGTCACTTATGATTGTTTTTAGACAAGTCACGATGTGATTTTATAGTAATTACATATATTGATTTTAGTTGCTATTTTATTAGGTGAACTAGTGTTAGATAGCTACCGTTGACACGGGAGGCGGATCCGATACTGCAGGTCACCATGGAGACCAGGTGTAGTTCTGATCTGAATCAGATGTGAACTGGTAGATTTAAAAAGGCATTTTGTTGAGCCAGGTACTTTTGTAGTAACCCTGATGAAAGTCTAAATTGCTGACTGAAACGTTGGATATTATGTCTTTTTGACAAGAATAAAAGTTAAGTTTTAACAAGTGAGTGTGACCGATCATATTTGGAGGACAATATTGTTTCAGGGTACCTTGGGAGCTAAGAAGTGTTTTAAATACACTTATCTCAAGGAGATACTGTTACTTTAATCCACTAGAGTGGTGTGCAATGCATTGCTTCCAGTCCTTATAGGTTAAATGGTAATTTATCACAATCTACCCTTAATTCCCACTCCACAATAAAGTACCTAAGAATAACATAATGCTTTGATGATACTCTAGCTGTAATAAATGACTGATTGACTACAAGAAAGGCAACATAAGCAATAAATATATTGCTATACAAAGCAGTCAGCATCCAAAATTAAACAGATTATTGGACCATAACATCCCTAAGAAATGCACATCTGTATAGTTTTCTGTACTTTAAATCAATGAATAAGTGCTGATTGAACATTTCATACAAAGAGATGTAAATAATATAATTCTAGATGCTCCCACTTGAGAGTAATTATTTTTAGGTATGGAAATATTTGTTTCTGCATCTTTACTTCCATTAGGGATAATAAACTCCTGAACAAAATTAAAGGAGTAGTACATTTTTTTAATGAAAACCTTTATCTTATAGAGCTTTTCCTGTTGAGATAAATAAGGTTAATTCCACTGCTGTTAGTTGTTTTATTCAAATATTACAAACTAGTTGAAGATTCCATGTACACGGGCCACAGTGCCAGCCAGTCGCAGGGCAGTCATGCACAGTAGAGACTGCCCTCACCGCGGCTGATACTTCGGTGCACCCCGCTACGCATCACGGGCAGTCTATACTGCGCATGACTGCGTTGTTACAAACTTTTTAGCAAATTGTTATATAGGATGTTCAGATTGTCTGAAAGTGAATTACAGTGTGATTACTTCCTGAAAGTTCAAACTGTCAGCATGAATGCAAAAGAATAACTAATTGAAAGCTGACCACTATAGGGCACTGATAATATATAAAAAAAAGGTTTCAACTGTAATAACTCTGGAAATATGATTCTCTCATCAGTGTAAGTGCCATTGTTTTACTCAGCAGGAAAAAATCATCAATATACATTTTAACATAAATAAAATGTACTGCTCTATTAAAGTTAGCCTGATATATAGAAAAGAACTAGAGCAATTCCAGGGCAAACCAATTGAAATGTAAGGGACAAAAAACTTCCCAAAATTCTCACTGGTTTAAATTCGTCTTTTAACCCCTTGAATACGAGATATGGGTCTATTTCATTGTGATACTATAAGATAGAGACTTCTGTAACATATAAAGGGTTAACAACCCTCCTTAGATAATGGGGAATTTTAATTTTGGCCCCAATGCTGAGTTGGTTTTCTCCAGAATTACACCTCAGTTTTGTAATTTATTGGAGACCTCTCTAACACTCATGGTATTAAAAATCTCATTTAAACCAAAGGGGTGTTTTATTTGTCCCCTATGGTATAGGTGGTTTGCCCCAGAATTACTCCAGGTCTCCACAGTGCAAGTGACAAAAAGCCTCTCACTTGGACCATGGAGGAAATGTCATGTTGTACCCAAGTGAGTGTCATGTTGAAGTTGCTGTAAAGTTGCTTTATATTTGTGTAGTTAAAGGGATAGTAATGCTTCACAATAAAAGCAGCTCCAATTAATCTTCATAGTATTTGAGCCATAGAGAGTGTTATTTCAGTACTGTCATAGTTGTAATTCAAGAGTAATTGAATGATAAAGTATCCACCTCCCGCCCCTTTTACCTTGTGTAAGCCACCTCCCTTCAGATGTGGAATCTGGCCTTGAGACCAGACAGCTCACAGCAAGGGACAGTCTTCTTACTGTGAGAACAATGATAACCCTGCCCCCCTTGACAGGTTTTCAGGTTTTTCCCTTATACGAATTGAAGATTGTCCCTCTCTGCAATCCACCTGGATACCACCTTTCTGTTCTGAGCTGAGCAGTGTTACATCAGTAAAAAAGGGCAGGAGGGGGATATTTTAACACTCTCCATGGCCCAAATACAATGAAGATTAATTGGACCTGCTTTTATTGTGAATAATTACTATCACTTTAAGAAGGAAAACATGGTGTTTGGGGAACTGGGTTTGTCTTTTACTTATAGGAGAGGTATACTTTTTTTAAAGAAAACTCATATATTATGGGTCATTCCTTCTGCATAAAGCAAGTGTGCTCCTACTGCTGGTAGTTGTTCTATTCAATAGTTGTAATGGTTCAATCACTAACTGATAAAGCTGTTCGTATTACATTCTATGGAGAACTGTAGTCAATGACCTCACCTCTCACATAGAATAATTTATAGTTTACATATCTGGCTACTAGAGGGCGCTAGTGATTTAAAAAAAAAAACAGTTTGAACTATAATTAAAATATGTGTCCCCAAATATTGGGAATACCTTTGTTTTTGTTTTCTCATTCTAAAATGTCTGCTTCATTAAAAAGTGTCTAAAAATAGTACCAATTCTCTTATATATCAAGGATTTAAATTATTGTGGGTTTCTGAGACCAAAGTATCATTTCACTAGAAATGGGGTAGGAAAATTTTGGTTTTAGGACACTACAATTCCCATCATCCCCAATCATTCATTGACTGGTTGAGGATGATGGAAGTTGTGATCTCGAACAGACAGAAAACCAAAGGTTTGCAATCCATGCACAATGCTAATAAGGATCAATCCTTTATAAAGATTTGTAAAGTTGGACCTATTTTTGTTCTGTTTCTAGACCAAGCATCAAAATGAAATCAACTCAACCAAAGAAGATTTACAGCCATTTCTGTGTATTATACTACCTACAACAGCTCTGCTCGTGATAGGATTCTTCGTGTTGTTTCTTTATCGGAGATGTAGGCGTAAGATACCACAGGGGCAAATCTTTGCTATAGGCCTCCAGGAGAATCAGCCAGACAGAGAAATGGACTTCTTCTCCACATTACCCTGGAGTACAGAGCCTTTCCAGTACTGTACACTAGTACCCGATGCCTCTTTTTTGACCATATGTTTGCCTCCTCCTTATGAAGAGGCAATCTTAAAGACATCAAGTGACTCCTGTATAAGCATCTGTCAGGACCCAGTGCCTCCATATGAAGAAAGACCACGCAGATCAAGCAAATAATGAGCTAACCTTGGAATGTAGCATTAGCACTGGGCTTCAGCTGGACCTGGAAGTCCAAGGACCTTTCTTTGTAAAATAACATCCACCTTTAAAGGGCTTTTTATAAGTTGTTTCAACTACATTTGTTTTCCTTCCCCTCAGTCTTGGCCTATATTATACAAGGTCAAAAAAGGTCAAATAGTTTTGATACCAAACAGGTATATCTATTGGGGGAAACCGACACACCTGCTAAAAGCAGCACCTTTAGCATTTGGTAATATGGGCAAAAAACAACTACAAATAGAGATAAATAACATTTCCCAGTGCTTCCTTTGATTAAAATGGGACTTTTAACCCCTTAAATTTAAGAGAGGTCAAGAACACATTACAATGTGTTGGAGACCTCTCTTGCATTTAACTAGTGAAAAAGCCTAGTTTAAATCAATAGGAAATTTTGTTTATCCCCATGGTGTAGTTGGCTTGTTGCAGAACTGCTCGTCTTTGTCTTTTATACATAGTTCTATATATCTGTATAACTAAGTATACACTACTTGAACTTCCTTGAATTCCTTCTCTGCCTTTCAATGCTAGCATGATGTCGTGCTACAGCAGGGTTTTATTTGGGCCTTTCCGGTTTATTCTAGTGTCTACACATCCTAACCCTTTATACATTAATTTCTATTATATTTGTTTTGCCTTGACGTAATAAAATAGTTCAGAAATGTGTTTAGGAGAACCCTAAATAAACAGCATTGAACCTGAGCACCCTTTTCAGTATACCTGAATTGTACAGTACTAATCATTACTCAAGCTTTAACCAAAATAAAAATACATCACTCCCACATAATATACCTGGTGCAGTGATTTTGCTTTTGTTGATAGTAGGTTATTAAAGGGATTATAACTTAAAAACATATATCCAGTGACTAAGGTGGGGGTGGGGGGAGATATTCCAATTCCTATGTTGTTTTATGGAGATTGTTTTATAATTTAGAGAGATAATGTCTATAATTACACCTCAGGGACCCCTAAGCGAAAGCATTCATGGCCCCTTAACCCCACCTACAGTACACCCTTGTGACTCTAACCCTAACTCCAGTCACAGAAACTACTTTTAGCCTATAACATAAAAGCACAAAAAGCTCTTACCCCCTTGACTGCTAAAGAGTCTCTAGTGCATTGATAAGCAATGTGTTGGAGACCTCTCTAGCATCCCAGGATGTTGGGTAACGGACAATAAAGGGATATTTATGTAAACTGATAAATTAGTAAGAAACCATAAATATAGATAGAGTGTTCTAAAGTTCCCCCCTCCCTGATGTCAGTTGTAAAGCTGATAGACGGAGATGCAAGTCAGCCAACTCGAGGAGGCTCTTTAGCAGAGCCGAAATAGCATGAATGAAAAAGAAATACTTATTTGGAATGGTCTACAAAGTGTGCCTGGTTTGCAAGCACACTCTGTAGACCTTTCCAGTGAAGTATTTACTTTTCATTCTCGCTATTTCGGCTCTGCTGAAGAGCTGCCTGTATGTCCCCGGACTGAGATCTCCTGCTGTCAACTTACAGCTAACGTCAGGAGAAGAAGAGGGAGGGAGGAGCTTTAGAACGTTCTATCTCTCAAACCATAAAGGTTTGAGAGATAGGGATAGAACCGATGGATTTCTTATTTTATGCTGTACAATATGACTTTTTATATAATTAAGACATTGCAATCCCTTAAAACCTTTGAATGTGTTCCATTTAAATCAAAACAGATTTTTATTTATTTATGCGGTGTAATTGGTTTGCACCAGAATTGCACCACTTTGTCCAAAGGAGCATATGTATCAATGTGTCACTAAAAGTTCACAAATTATCCGAATAAAAAGCTCTTTAGTAACGAATGTTAGAATTCCACAGTCATAATCTTCATGAAGAAACAATAATAACTAGTATCAATTTGTAAGTAAAAGCCCCTTTTTAGAGTAGGAAATGTATAAAGGCATATACATCAACAGGTAAAAAGTCTAAAAAGAGACCAACAGATCTTTACGCCATTATATGAGACCAGCAGAGAAAGAGAACTATACAGCTGGAGAACAGTAGAGCATTACACCAGGCTTACAGAGCTTTATATCTACATGTGAAACAAACAGAGCTTTGCAACAATATGTGAAACCTTTTGTATACTGAAGCATTACATGAGAGTCTAAGGAAAGGAAAAAAATATACAGAAAGGAAACAATGCTGGGGTGTCAGACAGTATATGTGGCTCTGTGACTAGCAGGAGGCACTTACCCCCCATCAGCACTTACTCCTTCTGTGTCCAGCCTTCCTTCCTCTAGACTGTAAGCTCTCATGATCAGGGCCCTTTGATCCTTCTGTTCTCCACATTTGATTTGTACTATTTAATATCTCTGTATGTCTATTCCCTATTGTACATCGCTACGGAATTAGTTGGAGCTATATAAATAAATAATAATAATAATACCGGTGGGACAGTGGAACAAGGCTGTGGAAGCAGACATTGTATGCATGTTTTTGTGACTACCAGTGGACAGTGGAACAAGACTGGCTTGTCAAACAACACATCTCCCAAGTGTCCCTCTTTAGGAGGAACCGTCCCTCTTTGAGACCCAAATCCCTCTGTCCCTCTTTCCCACCCTGATGTCCCTCTTTTTAGGAGAGCAAACTGTGTAGTGTGTATATAAGAGTATCACATTGCTCCACAGCAATAAAACTCACAATAATGTCTCTTTAAACTTCAATATATGCATTTATAAATGAGTCTGTGCAAATAAAACACTTTGGTCTTGCTCTAAATCATTTATTCAGTTATACAAAGAGGCGTCAGTAGGTCATAAAATGACCTAAAAATTCTCGGAAATGCCCCACGTACCAGCCATGTCCCTAACAACCCCACCTAAAACACAAGTGTCCCTCTTTGGCCATTGGAAATGTTGGAGGTATGAAACAGTGTATGAATGGTTATGTGACTACCAGGATGCTCTCACGAGTAGCCCCCTCTGATCTTTTTTTTTCCCATTTGTACTATTTAATATCTCAGTATGTCTATTCTCTGTTATACAGCACTGCAGAATAAGTTGGCACTATATAAAAAAAATAATAAGAATAATAATACCAGTGGACAGAGGAACAAAGCTTGATTGTCATTCCAGGTACGCATGGTTCAATGAATACCAGTGGATGGTGGAACAAGGCTGGGCTGTTGTGTGGTTTTATTACTGCTACTGGAATGTGGACATATGTCATACAGTGTTTGTGTGGTTTTGTGAATGCCAGTGGGACAGTGGAACAAGGCTGGGGTAGCAGACAGTGTATTATTGCTCTGTGACTATCAGCAAACAGGGGAACAAGTTTGGTGTGTCAGACAGGGTTTATGTACCTTAGTGACTACCAGTGAACAGTAACACAAGGCAGATGTGTCAGACAGTGTGTGTGTGTATGTGTGGTTTTGTGAATACCTGCACACACTGTAACAAGGTTGGGGTGCCAGGTAGTGTTTGTGGTGATCTGTGGCTACCAGCAGACGGTGGAACAAGGCTGGGGTGTAAGGCATTGTATGTGTGGTTTTGTGACCAACAGTGGGACAATGGGGCAAAGCTGGAGTGTCAGGCAGTGGATTTATGCATATTTCTGTTTCTACCAGTGAATAATGGAACAAGGCTGAGGTGTCAAATACTGTATAAATAGTGCTGTGAATACCGGTGGGAAAAAGCTGGAGTTTCTGCCCCTGAGACAAGGACTGCCACTGGAAGTCTGGGACAGTTGGCAAGTATAGCAAAGGGATGCACTGAAAGCTAGAGACTGGAGGGAGAGGAGCAAATGGGGAAGAATCCATCACTTATATGTTAACCCTTTGAGTGCTAGGAGAATGTCCAATCTGTTGGACACTATACTGACACCCGATTTTTAAAGAACTACAATGAAGCAGCTCCCTCTTCCACTCACACTGACCCTTTTTCTGCCATAGGGTTATGCAACACATTGTTCTGCAATGCATTGCACACTCTTATGGAAGTTCCAAGTAAAACTAATATCCATCTTTTAGCACTGCGAAGTGCCTCTCTTCAACAGCTGTCTGCCTGAGGTGGCTTCTCTGAGCGCCTGTCGTGATCTACTCTTCAATCACGTCTCATAGCTGGAACAGGAAAATGCCTGGAAGAGATCATTGTAAAGAAGCTCAGTACATACCTGTGTAGACTGGGGAAGTTGCACACTTGTTGAAAAGGTTACTGAAAGGTGGGCAAAGGAACTACCTCCTCATAGCAATTTTTTAACACTTTGAATGCCAGAACGGAGTGCATTGCTTTGGACACTCCTGGCACTCAAAAGGTTGGTGCCTCCATGAATCATGAAGACATTAAAAACAAGGCAGCCAAGAGTTAAAGGTTCAATTAGCTGAATCTAAATAGTTTTCTGATGTACTTCAGTGCTGCCATCTAACATTATATTATGTTAACCCGATGAGTGCCAGAGGAGTGGCTGGACTACCTTCTGATAAGCACATAATCTTTTGAAAAAAAATGGCACTGTCCTAGAAATTGCCACTATTTAGTAGATTACTGTGAATATTTTTATGTATCCTGCGTTGCTGTAAGAATCTACTATGTGGTGCTGGAGCTATAAAATTCTTCCCATGAACATTTAGACATCCGTTAACCCTTTGAGTGCCAGGGGGTATGCAACGCATTGCTCTGCAATGCGTTGCATACCCTTCTGGCACTCAAAGGGTTAAAAGCTGCAACTTTGGTTGATGCAAGCTTGTAATGCACTGAGCAACTCTTTAATGTACAAGGACCACAAATCACAGGTCTTCAGTCCTACACAAAAGAGAAAATGTCTACACTTGATGACTGTGAATAAACTTTATTTAAAGGGAGTTTATCTCAACTATATCTGGTCGTATTAGATACAGTGTAGTGTAGCATGTGTCTATTCTCGAAGTTGTAGGGTCTTATGTGGAAAAGAAAAATATAATTGTGGGCAAACCCATCTGCACCACAGGCGACAAATAAAACATTTTATTGGTTCAGATGGGGCTTTTAACTCTTTGAATGCTAGAGAGGTCTACAATGCAATGCACAGTGTTAATAACTCCTTTTAAATCAATGGCAATTCGAGGAATTCGTAGTTGTCACCTACTGTGCTATTGTTTTGCCCCAACCAGAAATGGATTAGGGCTCCATGGGGCCATAGGTTGGGTACCAGTTTGGGGTCCCACATCTCTTGATCCGGTGCTTTTGACACAGAGTGCTACTAGTGTGTACTGGTATTGTGGCGCTAATGGAAGTTGGAACAACTGGATGATGCTGGTCTATTCCAACAAAAAAAGCCATCTGACACAAGATATTAGCAGCAGTAACAATCAGGGCCTCTGTCTGTGACCCAACATGTACAGCCAGGGGCCCTCATATTGCCATGGGCCCTAGGCACTAGCCTAGATTGCCATAATAAATGATCCAGCTCTGACCCCACCCACCCTGTCTTACATGCACTAATTGACTTTATTTATTACTGTATGTGATAATGTGCATTATTTGCTATTTCCATTTTGCAAACCAATTTTGTCAAACCTCATTTTTGTTGTATGTATATATATATATATATATATATATATATATATATATATATATATATATATCATTGTATTTATACCTGTGATCATTTTCAGCTCAATGAGGTTTTTTGCAAATTAATTTTGTGTGTGCTGATGTTTCTTTTTGATGTTTGTTTGACTATTTTTGTCTCTGTAAAGAGTATAGCATTGAAAAAAAGTAGAAAATGTCAATTGAGCGAGGTCAAGTTGGTAAGGAATGGCATGTGAATGTGGCACAAGTTGTCCACAGACAACAACAGTAGCAGCGCCAGCACAAAAATGTTGAATACAAAGCTTAGAACAATGTTAGTTTGGCTACAATAACTTTTGAATGAAGCAGCTTCGATACATGTGAGTGCCATTGAGTTACTCAATGGGATAGGCATTCAATATAAATGTATTTTTTCATAAAAAGAATGTACTACTCCAAGTTAAAAATGATCTGTTACATTTCTAAGTCCTCCTCACAGGAGTGTGAAAAGCATCTTGAAAGGATATTCATGATTATTCTTTCATTATCATTTATTCCACCCTTTTGGTAGAAGTGTTCTATGAGCCTCAAAAGCAGGAGTGATAAGGATCAAGACAATTCCAATTCAGGTGAGTAGTTAATTATGCAGGATATGCCACACAAGTCAGGGAACTCTGTTCTACTGAGGATAAAAAGGTCTCTAACTATTCACCAACATCTCTAACCATTAAACCGATTAAAAAACACAAAATACATGAAGTTCATATACACATCTTTAGTAAAACAAAAATATGTGTAGTGACATATCCACTTTATCTTTTAATCACCTTCAGAGGGTTTGTCACACTATTTACACTATCAATGTATCTCCCTCCATCTCTTTAACATAACTTAAGAGTGTATCAGTGTATGCAAAATATATGTATATCACTAGGGACAATGCGATTAAAAATTCACAATCACAACTCTTCACTATAATATTTGTAGAAGAAGGAGCGCAAAGGACAACATCTAAACCATTAATTTATTCAAAATGCCAAGTTCAAGAAATACAGAAATACACTCACCAGAAACCCAGCATGTTAAAGCATATTAGCTCCTGGTCCTTACAACCAAGCACAGTCTGTCCCGTATTTGCCTGATACTCTTTATCCCTCCGTTCTTAGTTGTTACTATGTTAATTCTGCAGTCTAGAGAGAGAGGGAGAGAAAGAGTATTTTCCAGCACTAATTTAGATTATCTTGGGGTAGGTTTCTTATATTGAACATATATTTCCTGAAGTACACAAAGTTATAACTTCAAAAATGAAGATAGTGGAGGACAGAGAGCATAAGCCCATGTGTTGGGGATCTCTGTAGCATCCAAGGAGTTAAATAATAGCTTATAAAGAGATGTATACACTGGTACAGGGTTGTTGAGATTACTTTGGCCACACCCAGAATTCACTATGTGGGTGTGACTGGCACAGATGAGGTTCCTCACAAAATGTGAAGCTCTAGGCAATTGCTTACCCCAACTACTGAAAAACCCAGCCCGCCGGGCTCCCTTCTGGTACTCAAATGATTGTTTGATTTATTTGGGAGCTGGTATCTCCCTGTGGACAGCATACAGTGAAATCTCACTTGAGGCTCTGTCCTAGAAACAGCCCTGCTGTTATTTCCTGAGGACTAGAGCTGAGGATCAATCTATATCCCAAAGGTGGTCACACCTATGTTGCACCTTTGTAATGTGTTGAAAGCATTATGGCAAATAAATGGTTAGAAACATATACATCTGATAAATGATGAAGAGGATAGTAGCTTCCATGATACTCATAGGGAATGTTTATTGATTAATCCAATCTGACCATGACTTTCCTCCCAGTCACACCCTCCCACTTTGAAGTGTCATTTTATAAGGATGCCACAGGAAAGGCTACGCTCCAGTGAGGATGGAGCCTCCAACATTGGTGACCAAATACTGCTAAGATCATGAACAGAGGGGCAGTGTGTAATCCCCATATGGGTGGACTGATGTGCCAATAATATCGGTATACAGTTGGGGGCTACGTTGTGAAATTATACATCAAGAAGCATAATTTTTACCATTCTAGTGGCAGTCTAGAGAACAGATGGAGGAGGAGGCACTGAGATGGGGAGAGAGTAAAGCGATATCAGTATATAGGATCTTGTAAGTGTTTTTATCGCTTGCATGATAGAAATTACTCAGCTTTTAGATGGTTCTTTTTGCTTTTCTTTTTAGATTGTTGACATTTGTAAATTATATTTACTCTTTGCGTACTAGTAGGGTGTGCAAAACATTGCTCTGCCAAACATTTGTGCATGAGTTTGAAATGCAAAAGGGGTTTATTTAATAAAGAATTATAAAAGCTCAGCCAATGAATTGCACTGATGTTCTTAACATTAGCACCAGTAATAACATAAAAGACCTATACGTGTTCAATTTACTGAACTGGTGTGAAACAATGCGATTGTTGACTGAAGGGGTGGGATGAAGCCCAGATACAGGTACATGTTTAGATGGTGCAGGAATAGCAAAAAGTAGTGGTTCTCAACTCCACTCTTCAAGGAACAACAAGCGGTCATAATGTAACCCATTGAGTGCCAGGAAAGTATTCAAAGCATTGTGCTGCAATGTGTTAAAAACCTCTACGGTACTGAAAAAGTAAAACTATCCCTAACTAATCACAAATATTTCAATCACAAACAAGCCGCTGATTATCAACTTGTGATTAAACAGGGATATCCTGAAAAAAATTAACTGTTTGTGTTTCCTGCGGTCCAACATCAGCAGTCACTAACCTACATATATTTCCATTGCATAATTATAGGTCGTTTTTGTTTTATCACTCATGCTAATGTTGACCCTTTGAATGCACTGTGAACCCCTCTGGGATTCAACGGGTTAATAAATTAAGAGAAGCACATTGAGCTTTCATAGAGCTATGTTGTTAAATAGACCCCAAATAGTTAACAGCAAGTGTACGAAATAAAACAAAAATTCTGGCTTACCTCTATTGTTGGCGGTTTCTGTGCAAGTAAACATTTTTACAAGGAAATCCTTATCCTTCTTACTGATGTTTATTTGCTGCTGATTCCAGGTGAAGTAGGGGCAGTAAAATCATTAACACTCCCTCCTTGTGCTGTATTCTCATGGGAGACTTTTTTAGCAAATGTTATGGAAACACATAACTATGTTATTGAAATTCTATTCTTATTTTACTGAGATAGCGTGTGGATTGTTTTTTCTCCCAGCATCCTTTTCTCTCAATATAGACAGCAATGACATCAATCCATGAAAAACACAGCTAATGTGATATTTCTGAGGCTTCTTTTTTATTCTTTTGAAACCCAGCCTTATGCACAAAAAGTGAGACAATTATGGGGTAAACCAACTGCACTATTGGGGAAAAAGTCATATACCCAAATCCCAATGACTTAAATATTCTTTTTTATTTAAGGAGATTTAGAGAAGAACAGTTGGAAATGGAAAGTGAGGGTAGATTACAGAGCCAAAGTGGGAGTTAATGAAGGGATAGAGGAGAGAGGAGTTTAGGGGGTACATAGGCCACCCTCCTTGGTATGTAACATAAGGGAGATATTAAAGAGGAAATAAATACCAAGCCAAAATACAACATTATTATAGAACAACATATACTTGGTATTGCCACATGAAGGTTAAAGGATATACATTTTCATATTGTTCAAGAACATTAGGACCAAAGGTCAATAGCTACAGTTTGATCAAGAGATTCGATGACTCATCCCATCTATGCCGAGTATAATAAAATTGCTGATACTGAAACTGTTTGGAGAGGGTGAGTCCTCTATACTTAGGATTTTGTTCACCCTAGCAGTCGCCTATTGATGACAGGGAGGTTTTCCTCCAAAGCAGGGGGATCAGAGTCTTAGCTGTGTTCAGAGATGTAGTACTATAGATTTATAACACTCAGGAAAAGGTACAAGGGAGTAATGAAGGAGAAGAAAGCTGGGGAAGATGCAATCTCTGAGATTTAGGAAATGGAACCAATATAGCTTTATAAATGTATCATTACACCAAATGAGGGATAGGGTGCCTCTAGCTTGGCTGCATACGAACAACTACTGGGCTCCTATACCATCAGAAAAGAAGTATTATAGTTTGCGTCAATAGTTGGTCTTACATAGATGATCTATTGAGGAACAAAGACTTTCAAAAGGATTCTCCTGTCAGAATATCAGATTAGTTTAGGAGACAGAGTTGAATAATTGCTTGAGTTGAAATTACAGCCAATTATCTCTCCCATTCCAATGCACAGTACACTGAAGGGTCAAATTGGTAAGTAGGGAGTTTTAGTAATGTGTTTAATTAGGAGAAGATAATTATCTTTCCCATGATGCACAGAGAGTAGGTCTAGGCTTGAATAAAAGTCAGATTTGGGGGAGATAGGAATGGGAGCTCCTAGAAAAGGAAGACATTTTCAGTTCTTTAAAAGGAGGAGCATCTAAGGCAAGAGATAGTGACCAGAGAAGAAGGTAAGAAGGAAATGGGAGTCTAGTGTTGGTTTTCAATATCCAGGGAAGAGTGATGAGGGGTTAGCTAGAGAAATATTTCTCAAAGCGGACACCTCTCTAACACTGAAGAGGTTAAAAATGCCAATTAGCATGAAAGAGACTTTTTGGCCTCAATTCAATTGTGACTAGTAAAACAGTAGGTAGGGCAAAACTGGCTAATGGCCAGTTAGCAAAAAGTGCTAATGGCGCTTTTCAATTGCGCTACTAACTAAAACCACAACGGCTGAGCCAAAAGAATCTGACTTATGACCAAGCATTCATCTTGTGTTTTTAGTTCCCAAAACGCATACTAAATAGCGTGAGTAATGGGAACATCAAAGGAAAAGAGCTAACGATCTGTGCCTGACACACTGTCAAGCATCGAGCGTGATCTCAAACACACAGTTACCCTCCCAAACACTAACCCTACACTGCCCCTAAAAGTGAAGTGCAGCAATTCTAGCCCTAACATTATCCTAACACCCACAGCTGTATAACAGTTACCTTTCATCCACTGTTTTCTTTTGTTGTCTTCTGTCTTACATCATCTTTCTCTCCATCTTCTCTCTTCTTCTTGTCTGTCTTTTCCTCGTCTGTCTTTTCCTCTTCTGTCTTCTTATTTTCTTCATTGTTTCAAATAGTTACTTGTAAAAGAAAAAAATAAACAAGAAATATATTTGACAAATATAACTTGGAAAAATGTGCATTGTTTAACCCTTTGACTGCCAGAAGGTTACAAACACATTGCAGCACTCAAAGGGTTAAAGTAATGCATCCATTCCAAGTTGCAACACAATATTCCCCCAATCAAAAAATCAGTGTCCCAATTTCATTTCACTAAAAAAGATTTTTCAATCCAAACAGAAATATGAAATTTAATGTGCAAATATATGGTGCATTGGAATAAATAAAAGTTGTGGGCTCCGCTGCTGACTCTGGTGGTGGGGGCAGGAAGTGAGACTGACAAACCCCCCCCCTTGGTACGTTTCGGGCCAATGCGCAGGTAACTGAGTTGCTCACCGTGCTTGAAAAAATGCAGGTGAGTTTTCTTTGTTCCGCCTGACCTAATTGAATCGTGGCCTTTATTTGTTTCCAAAGATGCAGTTGGTTTGCCTCCGAGTAACTCCAGCTTCGTTTGTGCAGAGGCCTACTTTTAAAATAAACTATGCTTTAGGGGCCCTGAAGAAATATGTAAGTTCTCATTATATTCTTATTTTTTTATGCAATGCAATTGACTCTTTGATTCATTGAGAGTAGCAAAATTACTCTCCATATGAATGGGTATCAAGATGGAATGTCACATATCCATCCAATCTGTGGATGATGTGTAATTTAAAGGGACACTAATGTCCCATGAAAGAATCTTCTTGTTTTGAAGAGGTTAAAAAAATAAATTATGTAGCACAATTCCTATCTCTCAAACCTTTACAGTTTGAGAGGTATTCGCATCTAAAGTTCCTCCCCTTCTCCTAACAGCAGTGCTGTGCTGACAGTGTGAGATCCCGGTCCGGGGACTAGAGGTTCTGCAGCAGAACTGAAATCTCGTTATTTAAAAATAATTACTTCACTGGAAAGGTCTACAAAGTGTGCCTGGTTTGCAAGCACACTTTGTAGACTGTTCCTATGAATTAATTATTTTTAAATAACGTAATTTCAGCTCTGCTGAAGAGCATCCTCAAGTTGGCCGCCTCGAATCTCCTGCTGTCAAACTGTAAAGCTGACAGCAGGAAAAGGGAAACTTTAAATGTGAATATCTCTCAAACCATAAAGATTTGAGAGATAGGATTTATGCCACATAATTTATTTTTTTAACCTCTACAAAACAAGAAGAATTTTTATGTAACATTACTGTCCCTTTAATATTAGCGCACAGTGAGGATTCTAAACTAAGGCCCCTGGCCAAAATTTTGAGCCATTTAAGGCTGATTATATACGCAAATCTGTTTCTGCATCAACTTTGACCCCATGTATCAAAATTGTGTGGATCAAAATGGCCATCTTGCAACCCTTCATGCCAAGATAATTTAAATAAAGAGGCTTTAAAAATGGGGGGGTTTCCACCTAACAGCAGTCAAAGCTTATGGGTTAAAATGGACCGTCACATTAAAGGGAATGTATCACCTTCTAAAAAAAGTTCCCATATGCTTTATTAATACACGTTATACGATAAACTCTGTGTTTTTTTTTAATTTAACTATTTTAAGATATTTTATCTTCTGTGCTGTGCACTTCCGCATTATGTGCACAGCACAGCTCTTCAGTCCGTCCTGTTTCTCCTCCCACTTCCCTCCCAGCTGCCTCAGGGTGCGTGTTCATGCTTCCCTTCGGTGTGCTGTGAATGGCTCATAGCGTTACAATAAGCTGTGATTAGCATTATACTGAGGTTGCACACCGAAGTGAAGCATGAACGCGCTCCCTGGGGCAGCTGGGAGGGAGGTGTGAGGAGAAATAGGACGTGCAGAAGAACTGTGCCGGTCAGCATAATGGGACACAGTGATTCTTCGGCACAGCTCTTCTGCACTTGAAGATAAAATATCTTTTAAAGTAGTTAAAAAAAAAATCCAGCGTTCATAGTATAACTTGTATTAACAAAGCATATGGGAACTTATTTTTAGAAGGTGATACATCCCCTTTAAGATTAGGTTAGTTCACTTTAAGTAGAACTAATAACTTGCTAAATGTTTCAGCCATTTATTTGTAACTAGTTGAACAGCCCGTTACACGGGCCACAGTGCCTCTGGCAGCCGGTCGCGGGGCAGTCACACGCAGTGGAGACTGCCCACGCCACGGCTGATACAGAGCTGGACGCTCCTTCGGAGCGCCCAGCTCTGTATCAGCCGCGGCGCATGCAGTCTCTACTGCGCATGACTGCTGCACGCGCAGCAGTGTGTACTGCGCATGTCGGGCGTTACACACGATTTAGTGAATTATTATATAGGATAGAAATAGATTGTAATAAGTAACCTTTATTTGATGGTGGCCCAGTCTGGCACTGTATGCTAATTAGCAGCAAAGCAGGCCATAAGTTTATCCTCGAACATAACTAATTAGCATACTGTGCATCCCATTATAAAGGCAATGCATTGTGGCCGCAACAGCAATAGAGAGGTTAAAATTTTATTAACATAATCAATGAAAATAAATAAGGATACACTGTCAAAAAATAACCCTGGGAGGATCTAATGGTGCCCCTATCTCTCCACCAAAATAGTGTCCTGATGGAGATTGTTAAAAATGAGCATGGGGTCCATAGACTGTATATAGCCCTTGTTTTATTATTATTATTCTTTATTTATATAGCGCCAACTAATTCCGTAGTGCTTTACAACTGGGAATAGACATACAGAGGTATTAAATAGTACAGTCAAATGTGGAGAACAGAAGGATCAGAGGGCCCTGCTCGTGAGAGCTTACAGTCTAGAGGAAGGTAGGTTTGACACAGAGGGAGTAAGTGCTATTGGGTTTAAGTGCCTCCTGCCATATGAACTGCCGGACAGTGGATGGGAGTAAGAAGTACTGTTGAGTGCAGTGGTCCAGGCAAGGGGTGATTCTTAAAGATAGTGTTTATGGAGGTAGTTGATAGGCTTCCCTGAAGAGGTGAGTTTTCAGGGAGCGTCTGAAGATTTGAATGCTGGGGGAGAGTCTGATTGGGGGGGGGGGAGTTCCAGAGTTGAGGTGCAGCACAGGAGTAGTTCTGTAGTCGGGAATGGGAGGATGTGATGAGAGCTGTGGAGAGCAGAAGGTTGTGACGGGTGGGAGTGTATTTGGAAAATGAGAAATGAAATATAGGGGGGTGCGGTGTTAGTGAGAGCTCTGTAAGTTAGCACCAGAATTTTCAATTTAATTCTGTATGCTAGTGGGAGCCAGTGTAGGGATTGACAGAGGGGTTGGTGTCCGAGAAGTGATGAGTAAGGTAGATTAGTCTTGCAGCAGAGTTCATTATGGACTGTAGTGCGGTTAGTCGGGTGAGAGGAAGGCCAATTAGTAATGAGTTACAGTAGTCAAGATGGGACATGATGAGTGTTTGGATTAGAATTTTAGTAGTGTCTTGGGTGAGGAAGGGTCAGATTCTAGAGATGTTGTGGAAGTGGAGGCGGCATGAGTTGGAGATTGACTGGATGTGAGGAATGAAGGATAGGGCAGAGTCAAATGTGACCTCCAGGTAGCATGCTGTAGGGGTTGGTGTGATGGCAGTGTTGTTGACAGTGAGGGTAATATCTGGGGTAAGGTTGATAGGAGAGGGAAGGAAGATGGTGAAACCCAAAGGAGTTTATTAGTGTGCCAAGGGACGCGGTGTAAATTGAGAATAGCAAGGGCTCCAGGACTGAGCTCTGAGACACTCCGACAGACAGTGGGAGGGGTGGGGAAGTGGAGGCAGAGTAGGAAACACTGAAGGAGCTGTTGCAGAGATATGAGGAAAACCAAGATAGGGCAGTGTCACAGAGACCTAGAGAGTGGAGTGCTTGGAGGAGGAGTGAGTGATCTACTGTGTCAAAGGCAGCTGACAGGTGCAAGAGAATGAGTAGGGAGTAGTGGCCTTTTGACTTTGCAGAGTGCAAATCATTGGCCATTTTGGTGAGGGCAGTCTCAGTGGAGTGATGAGGGCGGAATCCAGATTTCAAGGGATCTAGCAGGGAATGGGAGCAGAGGAATTTAGTGAGCCTGTTGTATGCGAGACACTCAAGGAGCTTGGAGGCGAATGGGAGTAGAGAAATTGTCCGGTAATTTGACAGTGAGTTTGGGTCCAGGGAGGGTTTCATTAGGATGGGTGTTATTAGTGCATGTTTGAAAGAGGATGGGAAGGTGCTGGTTGACAGAGAGAGGTTGAATACGTGAGTAAGGACTGGAGTTAGTAGAGGGGAAAGTTCTTGAGTTCTTGCGTAACACGCAAGGAGAAGGGAGAGAAGAGGCGAAGCATGTGGGTTTCAAACGTAGGGAAGAAGAGAGAGGGAACAGTGGGGATTACCTGAAATGGTGTGGGGACAGCAGAATGCCTACTCCACCCCCTGTCTGTTGCCAGGCCTGGGCGTATGCATGAATTGAAGGCCTCCATGTGAGAGTGCAGCAGTGGAGGCAGTGTCTGATGATGTGAGCCAAGTTTCTGTGATGGCCAGGAGGTTTAAGGAGCGAGAAATAAACAGATCATGAATAGCTGTTAGTTTGTTACACACAGAGCGGGAGTTCCAGAGACCAAAACAAAAGGGGAAGGGGGAGGTTAGGTGACGTGGTACGGATATTAGGTTGTGGATGTTGCATGTGTGAGTGGGTTTTGGTAACCTCTCTGTTACTGGCTTGAAACACCAGCAACTATTACATAATTTACAGTGTGTTAGCTTTATACTGAACAACCCAACACTGAAAGAGTTAAAAGAGTAGGAGAAGGGACATCAAATAATTAACATTCTCTTCCTAACATTTTTAACATCTCAGTTCCTCTCCGCCTTCTTTAACAGCATCTTCTAAGAATCCACAAAGGAATTTGGCTCAGCATTACTTCATTGTTCTGCTTATTCTATATGGGATGGGGTTGGGACTTACTTGCAATAGTGGAGTGTGTATCCAATATGCACTAAAAATATCATACTCTGTAGTGCATATCTTGGTGTATAGGCCAACATCTTAGCAAAGAAAATGGGTTGCATTGATCAATTATTGCATGCCCCCGATGTTTTGTTTACTGACAGGAAATATAATTGTACAAGTAATCTTCAAGTAAGCCTCTGAAAAACGTGCTTTCGCACAATGTCACCAGTCTCCACTTATCTCTTTACTCAGTAGATTTAAATTCTCATCAGAGAAAAACAATGAATATACATTTTTCATGATCAAACTGTACTTAGAGTGCATTAGACAAGCTGTCTCTAAGTAAGGATAATGCACATTATTTCTTTCATGCTGAATATTTCATTTCTACAGAGCTTTGTGCAAGTAATAATCTCTATAATGTTTGTTTCTCTGTAACACAGGTATAAAGTAAATAAGGATTACTAAGGTTGTCATTTGAATCAAAATCTGAAAGGAAGTCCATGATTCAGAAATGTGGATAACAATGTAGGAATGATCAAATAATATATACTTAATCAAATGTATATGCATTTGATTTAGCATTTTTAATCCTGAAAAATGGTTAGGCCCTTGGATGCTAGATATAACTCTAATGCATTGAGAAAAACATTGAGATGGTTTAACCCTTTACGGAGTGGTGAGTGATGCATTGTTTCACAATGTGTTGCACATTGCATACGCCTCTGGCCCTTACAGGATTAAATATAACTAAGCAAAACAAGAAATTGTTGCTAGGATTTAAAAACCGCTTTAGATGTATTATCTTATGGGTGTTTTGTGGTTTAGTCAGTGAAGGACTTTGGGAAGGATTTATTCAGGATGATAGCCTCTTTTTAAGAAGAGATTTAACCCTCTGAGTGCCTGAGAGATGTGCAACTCATTGCTTTATTTTGACATTCAAAGAATAAAGTAAATGTTTTTTAATGGCAAATAAAGAGCTACATCATATCAATACATACTTCATACTTTTTTAAAATAATATTTTCAGTTTAGTATGCAAAAATAATAGGGGATGTACTAACATAATTCTGCTCTAAAATATAGGAATCAAGTTAATAGTGCGACTCTTACAACACTTATGTAGCAAGATATCTATGCCAAAAATGTTCATGCATGTTTAAAGGGATAGTAAACCCCCAAAAAACTGTAAGCCAAATGATAGGAATAATAAAAACATACTTAACGCCCTCATTCCCATCTCCCAAACCGTTAGGGTTTGAGAGACGTAAGAAAATAAAGACCTCCGCTCCCTCCCCCTTCTCATGCGTCCGCTGTATAGCGGACGTCATGAGATCCTGCTTCTGGGACCAGACGGCGGCTCTTCAGGAGTGCTAACATCGACATATCTAACTATAATTACTTCATCGGAATGGTCTACAACGTGTGCTTGCAAGCCAGGCACATGTTGTAGACCATACCGATGAAGTAATTATAGTTAGATATCCTGATGTCAGCACTCCTGAAGAGACGCCTACAGTCGGGCGACCGGATTCTGCCTCTGACAGCTTTACAGCTCGAAAGGGGAGGGAGCGGAGGTCTTTATTTTCTTATATCTCTCAAACCATAACAGTTTGAAAGATGGGAATGAGGGTGTTAAGTATGTTTTTATTATTCCTATCATTTGGCTTACAGTTTTTTGGGGGAGTTTACTATCCCTTTAACTTTGTATGTATATGTATGTATATCTTTATTTATATGGCGCCACGCAGTGTACGCAGTGCCTTACAACAGACATATGTTACAATAAATAAGAGGTGTTGAATAAGTGCGACATTCATAGAAACAATGGGAGAGAGGTCTCTGCCCCAAGGAGCTTACAGTCTAAATGGGTAAAAGGAGACAGACAATGGGGTAAGAGGGTGTTCAGTGCTGAGATTACCAGTGCTGAGTTTGGCCAAAGGCAGTGCATGGTCCTAGTGCTCCAGAAGATAAGACTTCAGGGTAGACTTAAAGACAGAGCGGGATTTTTCAAGATGTAGGGAGAGGGGTATGGAGTTCCATAGGTATGGAGCAGAAAGTGAGAAAGGTTTGAGACGGGAGAGGGTGCGGATGGTGCAACAAGAAGTGCGTTGTGTGCTGAGCGAAGGAAGCGGCCAGGAACATAATAGAAGATGAGGGAAGAGATGTAAGGAGGGGTAACAGTGTGGAGAGCATTAAAGGAAAGAATAAGGACTTTGTAATTGATGCGCTGCTGAATCGGGAGCCATGACAGATGTCTGAGAATTATGTGGGCAGGTTCAGTTTTTGGGGAGAGTGTGGTGATTCATGTAGCTGAGTTTAATGTAACTCCATTTTACTTATCATATGCACAAAGTGGCTGACATATATCCTGGAGTGCAGGTGTATGATTTGGATCAGTTCCCTTAATATTTCTCCGGTTCCGGTGGCGTACTGTTGGTAAATGATGTGGGTTTTTTTTTAAATAGAGAGAACCGTTTTGATAAATACGTGCTTACAATTCTTATCTTAATGACTGTGTACAATTGAGGTCAAAGGCCTTGATTTGTAACAAATGAGGAAAAAAATGGAAAACATAGTAAAGGATAATTAATATTAGCACAAATGCTACCCGTTAGAGTCACCAAATAACGTTTTACATTTCAGAATAGTTTTAAATACTGAAAATGGCATAATAATGCCTCACTTTTTAATAAATAATGTGAAAATGGTGACAAGAATGTGTGAAAATAATTAAAAAAAAGTATTTAAAAAAAAAGTAGAGATGTGTACTCAGAGCCGGATTATACATTATGGCAATCTATGCTACTGCCTAGGACCCATGGCAATATGGGAGCACTGGCTGCAAGTGATGGGTCACAGACAAAGGCCCTGCTGTTGATGCCATTAACATCTAGTATCAGATGCCCTTGACCAGCACTATACAGTTGCTCCCACGTCCATTAGAGCCACAATGCCAGTACCTGCTAGAAGCACTCTGTGTCCAAAACAATGGATTAAAGGACATGTGACCTCATACTGGTACCTTGCCTAGGGCTCTATGGAGCCTTAATCCATCTCTATGTGTACTAAACGTCTGAGGACCCCTACCCCAATAGGGGAGCATTTATCCTTAAATTACAAATAACCATGTTTTAGATGTATATCTTTCTGCTAGCGTTCAGGAGGTTGATCTGTGACCAATTAAAATAATTATTAAAAAGGGTTCATTTGGCATATACTATTAGACTTATGACTATATAAGATACAAATTCAAATTATCACCTGTATTCTGCAGATTGTGGTGTACAAATGAAAGCACAATATAGTTTATTCTACCCAAGAACACTAATATAGAGTATCCTAGGTGGTGATCTACAAGTAGCACCACCCAGTACAGTAATCGTCACTGCAGAAAGGAATACAGTGCAACCTTACAATACCTAGAGTCCAATATCATTCTTTTGTGAGGGTTCTTTGTACCTTGTTACAATTGGTATGGGCTTCCAATAACCCAAACTAGAATAGATAAAAGGCAACAGTGCAGAATACTCCTCTAAGTGTAGTATATTCACTGTGGACACACCTTCACGTTCATGTTCTATAAGAGATGTAACCACATGATTTAGAGGTTTACAATACCACCTCTAAGTATATATGGCACTCCTGGTATAAACCCCAAGATGGTCCCTGCTGGTCCTCCAACTAGGATTCCGAATTCACCAAATATTAGGGTCACCTGAGCTCACAGGGGGCACAGCATCCCCCTCTTAAGCTCCTGAATACCCACCTAGGTGAATAACTATTAGCAGGACAGTGGTCTATATTGTGACCCGACGAACTCAGATTGAATAAAGAGCAACACTTAGAGGCGGTATCGTGAGCCTCTAAACCATGTGGTTACATCTCTTACAGAGCTCAGGGTGAAGGTGTGTCCACAGTGAATATACTACACTTAGAGTAGTATTCTGCTCTGTTTGTCTTATCTATTCTAGCCTGGTGTACAAATAAACATACACAGGAACCTTTAAGACCAAGGGATGTGGAATGTTCAAATGAAATGTCTCATATTATCCTGTTCTGATAATTCCCCAGTTACAGTTTGCCTTAGGTTTTCAGACATCCAGGGTGTGTCTGGCAGCTCAACAAACCCTTTCTTAGCATTTCTACTGTAATTCAGTCAATTAAATCACAATTTAAGGAATACTTTAAGCTTAACTCTCCAAATCATATTTCAGCCCCAATTTGTGGGAAGCACACAAGTGTGTTATTAGAGGTTACTTCATTAAGTTTGGTGCTCGTACAAAGCCAGAAAAATGGTCCTCCATTAATAACTTGCTAGATAGGATTTGTTTGCTTGAGTCAAAGCATTAAAAAATTCTCTGTTGTTGGCAGATTTGGACTCCTTGCAAAATGATAGAGAAGAACAACCACCACATAAAGACAGGGGGCAATCAAATATTTCATGTGGATGAAATACAGACATTACTTATCAGGGAACGACCTTGTGGTAAAACCCTTACCTGCATGTTTAAGAGGCACCATAGGGCTCATTTAGTTACTCATAGTCATAATAAGCAGGATGAGGTGGTTATGAAGTTTCCAAATATAGCAAGAACATTTTGTTTGTGTTATACAATTTCCCTCATACTGACCAGGGTGCACATGACTATTTTTCCCACAGAAATATTTCAGATTTTTTAATCAAAGCCCAAGTTCCTTCTTTGTCTAAGGAGGCCAGAGATGCTATGGAAGTTCCCTTCAAAGTGAAGCTCTGTTTAGGGATTAAATATACACCCCTGGGAAATACCCTCACCCAGATGGTTTATGAATTCATTTAACTCAGTACTCCTTGGTCAATTTTCCCTCCAGTTCTTACCACATATCGGTCACTCCTAAGCCAAACAACGATAGTTCAGTTTGTAGCATGTAGTTATCATCCAATCTCTGTTCTAAATGTAGACTTACAAGTATTTGCTAAAATGCTAGCTAAAAGATTACTCCCTAATCTTCTGCTCTTACTCCACCTGGATCAGGCGAGTTTCGCTCCTGGTAGAAAAGATAGGCACAATACTGTAAAAGCGATATCTGTTATTTATTATGCTTCAAAGCAAAGTATTCCTATAATTCTGGAGTCCATTGATGCAGAGGAGGCTTTTGACAAATTTAGGTGGTCCTACCTAACTTTAGTAATATTGGCCTAGGCCTGCTTAAGCTGACATGTTTTGAGCTTACACCCTAAACATCTGCTAAGGTCAAAGTTAATGGTTTTTATCAGATTCCTTTCTCATCATGAATGACATGTCTCGGGCATCCTCTGTCCCCACTGATTTTTATATTGGTGTTAGGGACCAGGAACCAGACAGGACACAAAAAGGTAAAATGCAATACACCTTTATTAGTGCAACAAAAACAGAAGCATGATCCAAGAGCATAAACCAAAAAACATGCCAGGGTCAGGAACCAAGACAGGTATTCAGCCAAGACAGAGTCAGGAAACCAGAAGTCTGAGATGTCAGGAACAAGACGAAGGACAGAAGCACAGAAGTCAGTGAAGTCTGGAACAAGCCGATGGTCTGGAACACAGCAAACAGAAACACAGGAAAAGTCCACAGCAGCAATAGGCCAGCAAACAAACACAAGGACAATGAGGAAGTGAGCCAAGCTGCTATAAATACCCTGAGTGGGTAGGCTGATAACAGTCAGGTGAGTAATCAGAGAGATTAGCTGATACAGCCAGAGCCAGAAACTCAGAAGACAGTAGCAGTGGATAGCAGAACACTAGATTAGCTCAGACAGCAGAATCAATAGGCAGAATGGAAGCAGCTCGGCAAAACTTTGACAGTATACTGCATCAATGACCCCCCCACCCCCCACGGGACAGGACCAGGTTTATGGGGAAAGCATGCATGGAAAGCATGGAGGAGGGCGGAGGCATGCACTTCTGCAACTGGAAACTATGAGCACTCCTCTGGACCATAACCCTTCCAATGAACCAAATACTGAAGACTCCCTTGGAACATACGAGAGTCAACTATGGATCGGACCTCATACTCCTCATGGCTGTCAAGGGGCACCGAATGAGGTCCAGGAGTGACCGTAGTGAAACGATTACATTCCAGAGGTTTCAGCAGTGAGACATGGAACACATTGTGTATCCGCATATTGGGGGCAAGGTCTAGGTCATAGCCACAGGGTTCACACGTTGGAGGATATGGAAAGGCCCCACAAAACGGGAAGTCAGTTTCTGAGAGGGCACTTGGAGGTGAAGATTTCTGGAGGACAACCAGACCCTCTCCCTGACCTGGTAGGAAGGTCCGGGTAGGCGTTTACGATTAGCCTGGAGCTCCTGAGATTGTTGTGAGCGTTGCAACGACTCTTGGGCCTGCACCCATGTGGAATGGATTCCCTGGAGATAATCATCTAATGCCAGGATCCCCTGTGGAGTGAACGAATCTGGAATCATGGAGGGTTGATACCCATAATTCACCATGAGAGGGGAGAACGGGTAGAAGCCGAGACAGCACTGTTATGAGAAAACTCCGCCCAAGGTAGCAGGTCCAACCAATTGTTCTGATGGTCTGAGATGTAACACCGCAGGAATTGCTCCAAGTCTGATTAGCCCTTGCCGCTGCCCCATTCGATTGAGGGTGATAGGCCAAGGAGAAGGAAAGTTGGATACCTAGTTGCACACAGAAGGCCCTCCAGAATCTCGAGACAAACTGGCTATCCCGGTCAGAAACTATGACTTTGGGAACCCCATGTAGCCAATAGACCTCTTTGACTAATACCGTAGCCAACTCTTTAGCAAATGGAAGTTTTTTGAATGGTATGCAATGAATCATCTTAGAAAATTGGTCAAGGACCATGAGGATGACAGTATGACCATTAGACAAAGGGAGGTCGACTATAAAGTCCATGGCAAGGTGTGACCATGGCTTCTCCCCATTGGGTATGGGTTGGAGAAGGCCCACTGGAAGGTGACAGGGTGATTTTGTCTGCACACAGACTGGACAGGCAGTGACAAAGGCAGCAACATCTTTGCTGAGTTCTGGCCACCAGAAGAGATGGGAAACCGACCAGAGGAACTGGTTCTTTCCGGGATGACCTGCTGATTTAGTCTTATGGTAGGTTACAAGCACCTTGGTACGGAGGTCATTAGGTACAAAACAGCGCCCAGAGGGAGTCTCAGCAGATGCATCTACTTGAGCGGCCCGTATTTTCTCCCCAAGGGGAGATGTTATACTGGTACATATGGTGGCCAGTACTTTGTCCTGAGGAATAATAGGGCAAGGAGGACTCTCCTCTTTAGTAGTGATGAGCGAGCACCCCAATGCTCGGGTGTTCGGGTGCTCTGACCGAGCACCCCCGGAGGCTCGAGTGCTCGGCCGAGCACCCGAGCCCCATTGAAGTCAATGGGAGGACTCGAGCATTACACCAGGCACCCCCTGCTCTGATGAGGGGAGGGTGCCTGGTCCATAGGAAAAGGGAAGAAAATGATGGAAACACCACAGAAATGGTTCAGGGACAGCATAGGGAGGATGTCTGGATGCATCTTGGACTCCAACATCGCTGCTGGGAACGATCTTTCGCCCGTAGTACGCCATTTTTACAGACTGACCGTAAAACACACAAAAAGGAAAATAAAAACGACTTTAGGCGAAAAATTGTTACCAAACAGTATTTGCTGTATATTTACTTGTATATCATCTGCAAATTCTCCCAAAAATTTCCTCGATTTTTCTGAAGTGAGGCCATGATTAAGAGGGAAACGTGCGCAGAGGCAAATTCTCCCAAAAATTTCCTTGATTTTTCTGAACTGAGGCCATGATTAAGAGGGAAACGTGCGCAGAGGCAAATTCTCCCAAAAATTTCCTCGATTTTTCTGAACTGGGGCCATGATTAAGAGGGAAACGTGCGCTGAGCTGACCATCTAAAACATTATGGGTGAGGGTCTGCTGCGGAGCTGACCATCCTAAACATTATATGCGAAGGCCCGCTAGTGAGCTGACGCTATAAAACATTATATGAGAGGGCCCGCTAGAGAGCTGACCCAATAAAACATTATATGAGAAGGCCCGCTGGTGAGCTGACCTATACAAAAATTGTCAAACAGGGCCCGCTGGTGAGCTGGCCCTATATAAAAATTATATCACAGGGCCCGCTGGTGAGCTGGCCCTATATAAAAATTATATCACAGGGCATATGGAAGAGGAGGAGGAGGATGAGAAGATTAAGAGTCAACCATATACCCGTTTTTTGGGTGGAAGGGGTGAATGGGAATACAGAGTATTCCCATCATTGTAAATAACATATATAAAGTGAGTTTATGTTCCCCCAGGGCTTTCCTCCAGTGGAGTGGAGAAGTCAGGGGAAATCCAGGCCTTGTTCATTTTTATAAGTGTCAACCTATCAGCATTGTCGGTGGAAAGGCGGATACGCTTATCTGTTATGATGCCACCAGCAGCACTAAATACCCGCTCAGACAGAACGCTGGCGGCAGGGCAGGCCAGCACCTCCAAGGCGTAGAGTGCCAGTTCATACCACGTGTCCAGCTTGGACACCCAGTAGTTGTAAGGCACAGAGGGATCATTGAGGACGCTGACACGGTCTGCTACGTACTCCTTCACCATCTTCCAAAACTTTTCCCTCCTTGTGACACTAGGCTGCGCATCAGGGTGAGGGTGCTGGCGGGGTGTCATGAAGGTGTCCCACGCCTTGGAGAGTGTTGCCCTGCCTTTGTCGGAACTGCTGTGTGCTCCCCTTTTCTCCCCTTCTCTGTTGGCCAAGGTAGCACGTACTCTGCCGCCAGCGTTGTCAGATGGAAAATTTTGGAGCAATTTTTCAACAAGAACCTTCTGGTATTGCACCATTTTGCTTGTCCTCTCCACCGGAGGAATGAGAGATGAGAAATTCTCTTTGTAGCGGGGGTCCAGAAGGGTGAACACCCAGTAATCCGTGTTGTCTAAAATGCGTATAACGCGTGGGTCACGGGAAAGGCAGCCTAACATAAAGTCAGCCATGTGTGCCAGAGTACCAACAGTCAAGATTTCGCTGTCCTCACCAGGAGGATGACTCTCAATCTCCTCATCCTCTTCCTCCTCTTCTGCCCACCCACGCTGAAGAGATGGAACTAAAGTTCCATGGCTACCCTCTGTAGCGGAGGCAACCGTGTCTTCCTCCTCCTCCTCCTCCTCCTCCGCCTCCTCCAATTGTCGCTGAGAAGACGAAGTGAGGGTGCTCTGGCTATCACCTTGTGTAAGCTCTTCCTCCCGCATTTCCACCTCTTCCACATGCAAAGCGTCAGTTTTAATTGTGAGCAGCGAGCGTTTCAGTAGACACAGAAGTGGGATGGTTACACTGATAATAGCGTTATCGCCGCTCACCATCTGTGTCGATTCCTCAAAATTGCGTAAAACCTCTCAGAGGTCTGACATCCATTCCCACTCCTCACTTCTGATTACAGGAAGTTGAACGGAGAGGCGACGACCGTGTAACAGCTGGTACTCCACTACTGCCCTCTGCTGCTCACAAAGCCGGGCCAACATGTGGAAGGTGGAGTTCCAGCGCGTGCTCACGTCACACAGCAGCCGGTGAGCTGGCAATTGTAAGCGCTGCTGCAGCTTCAACAGGCCGGCTGAAGCTGTAGATGACTTACGGAAATGTGCACACATGCGGCGCACCTTGGTCAAGAGATCATGCACATTGGGGTAGGTTTTTAGAAATCGCTGAACCACTAAATTAAATACATGCGCTAGGCATGGTACGTGTATGAGCTTGCCGAGCTCCAAAGCCGCCACCAAGTTACGCCCATTATCACACACAACCATGCCTGGTTGCAGGTTGAGTGGCGAGAGCCACTGCTCGGTCTGGTGACTAATCCCCTGCAACAGCTCTGAGGCCGTGTGCTGTTTGTCCCCAAGGCAGATCAGCTTCAGCACGGCCTGTTGACGCTTCCCCACCGCAGTGCTACACTGCTTCCAGCTACCGGCTGATGGGGGAGTGGCGCTGCGTGCAGAGAATTCGGAGGTGGAAACGGAGGAGGAGGAGCCAATAACGTAGGTGCTGGCGGAAACCCTGATGGAGGTAGGGCCCGCAATCCTCGGCGTGGGTAGCACCCGTGCCATCCCAGGGTCCGAGTCGCTCCCAGCCTCCACGACATTCACCCAGTGTGCCGTCAGGGAAATGTAGCGTCCCTGGCCACAAGCACTTGTCCATGTGTCAGTCGTTAAGTGGACCTTCCCAGTAACTGCGTTGGTCAGGGCACGGGTGATGTTACAGGACACATGGTGGTGTAATGCGGGGATGGCACACCGGGAAAAGTAGTGGCGGCTGGGGACCGCGTACCGAGGGACAGCTGCTGCCATCAGGCTGCGGAAGGACTCAGTCTCCACAAGCCTAAATGGCAGCATTTCGATGGCCAGTAATTTGGAAAGGTGTGAGGTTAGTGCTATGGCCTGTGGGTGGGTGGCTGGGTATTTTCGCTTGCGCTCAAATGCCTGGGGTAATGACATTTGGACGCTGCGCTGGGACAGGGAAGTGGATGTGGTCGCTGATGGTGCTTCAGATGGTACAGGTGCAGGGCGGGAGGTATGCGGGCCTGCGCCTTCGACAGGCGATTGGCCGGCACCGAAAACAGGGGAAGAGGAGGCAGTGGTGTGGCCTGCAGACACAGATGGGCGATCCAGGCGTTCCTCCCACTTATTACGGTGCTTGGATGCCATGTGTCGGATCATGCTGGTGGTGGTGAGGTTTCTAGTGTTCATGCCTCGGCTCATTCTGGTGTGGCACAGGTTGCAAACTACAATTCTTTTGTCGTCCGCACTTTCCTTAAAAAAACGCCATACCGCAGAACACCTACCCCTTGGCAAGGTAGATTTACGCAAGGGGGTGCTCCGTGGAACATTTGCGGGCCGGTTTGGTGCGGTCCGCCTTCTTTCTGTAGCCACACCACTGCCTCTTCCAGCCTGTTGCGGTGCTGCAGATGGCTCACCCTCAGGACTGCTGTCATCGCTCGGCTCTACACCTTCCCAGGTGGGGTCAGTCACCTCATCGTCCACCAAGTCCTCCTCCACTTCCTCACTCTGATCATCCTCCTCATGTCTTGATCCCACCACATACTCAGTCATTGACAACTGTATATCATCCTCCTCAACAAGGTCTTGAGACAGTAATAGTGGTTGATTTAATGGCAACTGTGTCTCATCATCATCATCATCCACTACTTCCTTTGACCTTAAATGCCGTTCACATCTGTCATCTTCTTGTGATTGGGTACCCTCTAGAGGTTGTGAATCAGGGCATAAGATGTCATGTTCCTCTGCAAGCGTGCTTGGAGAGAGGGTCAAATGAAGGATTGGTGATGAGACGAGCTCCTCACTATATCCCAGTGTGGGATCACTTCTTTGACCAGACCGTCTATGGTGGGAGGAAGGATGATCAGAGTGAGGATTATGTTGACCAGACTCTTGGCTACTGAGAGTGGACTTGGTGGAAGACAGGGTGGTGCTTAACCGACTGGAAGCAGTATCAGCTGACATCCAACCGACCACCTGTTCGCAGTGGTCGGACCTCGAGAGTGATGTCCTGCGACGCCCTGTAAAATGAGACATGAAGCTAGGTATGGTGGATGTCTTTCTTTCTTGTGCTCTGGCACCAGGCACAGTTTCTACGCGTCCTGACCCGCGCCCTGAACTATCAGGATCACGTCCACTTCCCCGTCCCTTTTTACCCGCCTTCTTCATATTACACGGAATATGTGCTGCAAATCTGCAACTGTGCACAGTACACAGAATGTGCTGCTAAACTGCGGTGACGCACACTGAATGGAATATGTGACTTTGATATTTTACAGTTTGAAGACTTAACAGTATTTCTTCCTATTCTGCAACTGTGCACAGTACACAGAATGTGCTGCTAAACTGCGGTGACGCACACTGAATGGAATATGTGACTTTGATATTTTACAGTTTGAAGACTTAACAGTATTTCTTCCTATTCTGCAACTGTGCACAGTACACAGAATGTGCTGCTAAACTGCGGTGACGCACACTGAATGGAATATGTGACTTTGATATTTTACAGTTTGAAGACTTAACAGTATTTCTTCCTATTCTGCAACTGTGCACAGTACACAGAATGTGCTGCTAAACTGCGGTGACGCACACTGAATGGAATATGTGACTTTGATATTTTACAGTTTGAAGACTTAACAGTATTTCTTCCTATTCTGCAACTGTGCACAGTACACAGAATGTGCTGCTAAACTGCGGTGACGCACACTGAATGGAATATGTGACTTTGATATTTTACAGTTTGAAGACTTAACAGTATTTCTTCCTATTCTGCAACTGTGCACAGTACACAGAATGTGCTGCTAAACTGCGGTGACGCACACTGAATGGAATTTGTGACTTTGATATTTTACAGTTTGAAGACTTAACAGTATTTCTTCCTATTCTGCAACTGTGCACAGTACACAGAATGTGCTGCTAAACTGCGGCGACGCACACTGAATGGAATATGTGACTTTGATATTTTACAGTTTGAAGACTTAACAGTATTTCTTCCTATTCTGCAACTGTGCACAGTACACAGAATGTGCTGCTAAACTGCGGTGACGCACACTGAATGGAATATGTGACTTTGATATTTTACAGTTTGAAGACTTAACAGTATTTCTTCCTATTCTGCAACTGTGCACAGTACACAGAATGTGCTGCTAAACTGCGGTGACGCACACTGAATGGAATATGTGACTTTGATATTTTACAGTTTGAAGACTTAACAGTATTTCTTCCTATTCTGCAACTGTGCACAGTACACAGAATGTGCTGCTAAACTGCGGTGACGCACACTGAATGGAATATGTGACTTTGATATTTTACAGTTTGAAGACTTAACAGTATTTCTTCCTATTCTGCAACTGTGCACAGTACACAGAATGTGCTGCTAAACTGCGGTGACGCACACTGAATGGAATATGTGACTTTGATATTTTACAGTTTGAAGACTTAACAGTATTTCTTCCTATTCTGCAACTGTGCACAGTACACAGAATGTGCTGCTAAACTGCGGCGACGCACACTGAATGGAATATGTGACTTTGATATTTTAGTTTGAAGACTTAACAGTATTTCTTCCTATTCTGCAACTGTGCACAGTACACAGAATGTGCTGCTAAACTGCGGCGACGCACACTGAATGGAATATGTGACTTTGATATTTTACAGTTTGAAGACTTAACAGTATTTCTTCCTATTCTGCAACTGTGCACAGTACACAGAATGTGCTGCTAAACTGCGGTGATGCACACTGAATGGAATATGTGACTTTGATATTTTACAGTTTGAAGACTTAACAGTATTTCTTCCTATTCTGCAACTGTGCACAGTACACAGAATGTGCTGCTAAACTGCGGTGACGCACACTGAATGGAATATGTGACTTTGATATTTTACAGTTTGAAGACTTAACAGTATTTCTTCCTATTCTGCAACTGTGCACAGTACACAGAATGTGCTGCTAAACTGCGGTGACGCACACTGAATGGAATATGTGACTTTGATATTTTACAGTTTGAAGACTTAACAGTATTTCTTCCTATTCTGCAACTGTGCACAGTACACAGAATGTGTTGCTAAACTGCGGTGACGCACACTGAATGGAATATGTGAGTTTGATATTTTACAGTTTGAAGACTTAACAGTATTTCTTCCTATTCTGCAACTGTGCACAGTACACAGAATGTGCTGCTAAACTGCGGTGACGCACACTGAATGGAATATGTGACTTTGATATTTTACAGTTTGAAGACTTAACAGTATTTCTTCCTATTCTGCAACTGTGCACAGTACACAGAATGTGCTGCTAAACTGCGGTGACGCACACTGAATGGAATATGTGACTTTGATATTTTACAGTTTGAAGACTTAACAGTATTTCTTCCTATTTTGCAACTGTGCACAGTACACAGAATGTGCTGCTAAACTGCGGCGACGCACACTGAATGGAATATGTGACTTTGATATTTTAGTTTGAAGACTTAACAGTATTTCTTCCTATTCTGCAACTGTGCACAGTACACAGAATGTGCTGCTAAACTGCGGCGACGCACACTGAATGGAATATGTGACTTTGATATTTTAGTTTGAAGACTTAACAGTATTTCTTCCTATTCTGCAACTGTGCACAGTACACAGAATGTGCTGCTAAACTGCGGCGACGCACACTGAATGGAATATGTGACTTTGATATTTTACAGTTTGAACACTTAACAGAATGTGCTCTAATCTGCAACTTTGCACACTAAACAGAATGTGCTCTAATCTGCAACTTTGCACACTAAACAGAATGTGCTCTAATCTGCAACTTTGCACACTAAACAGAATGTGCTCTAATCTGCAACTTTGCACACTAAACAGAATATATGAATTTTTTTTTGTTGTTGTTTTTTTCCCCCCACACAAAATAAACTGCTGCCCCCACACACAGTAGTCCTAAAAAGGACTTTTGGGTCTTTTTTTTAACAAATTTGCTTGTCTTCTCCCTACACTGACTTTCCCTTCCTATCCTCATCTCTCCCTGGCTAAGACTGAGCCGAACTCGCTGGTCAGGTGCTATACAGCACCCGACCACGGGTTCTGGCCAGCCAATCAGTGTAATGCCAGCAGCCAACATGGCTGCTGGCATTACACTGATGTCAGAGCCTCCCTGCACGTTTATTGGCTGCGCAGCAGCCGCGAAACGTGCGGGGAGGAGACCCGAACATGGCGGGCGAGCACATGCGGTACTCGTACGAGTACCGCCATGTGCCGAGCAGAGAGATGCTCGAGCCGATCCGAGCATCGGCCGAGCATGCTCGCTCAACACTACTCTTTAGCTCCCAAAAACTGTCTGGATAGAGCATCAGCCCGGACATTTTTAGTACCTGGCAGGTACAAGACCACACAATTAAAAAGAAACAAAAATAAGGCCCATCTGGCCTGTCTTAGAGACAAGTGCTTAGCTTCAGACTAGTAGGTAAGGTTTTTATGATCTGTGAGGATTAGGACTGGCATGGAAGTTCCCTCGAGCAAATGCCTCTATTCTTTGAGACCCAGTATTATCACCAGACGCTCTCGATCGCCAGTCTGATAATTGCAATCCGCAGGACTTAGCTTCTTCGAGAAATACCCACACGGGTGCAACTGGCTCTCAGGAGTAGGACGTTGAAACAGGAGGGAGCCTACTCCTGTCTCAAACGCATAGACCTTAAGTATAAATGGAAGCTCGGGTTTCAGGTGTGCCAGAATATTCTCTGCAACAGGGTAGACTCAACCTCGAGGAGGTATGGCACCCAGTTATAGTTCAATGGCACAATCATATGGGCGGTGAGGAGGGAGCTCACCAGCCAGGCCCTTATCGAATACATTACGGAACTCTTGGAACTCGTCAGGCAGCAAAGGAGGATGTGGTTAGCACCCTCTTTTACTAGGCATGTCTTGGAACAGCTGGGTGACCATGTCATGACTTCAGCCCTTGCCCAATCGACCGTGAGATTATGTTTGCACAACCATGGATAACCCAGGATCACAGATTAGTAAGGAGAGTGGATCACCTGGAATTGTAAGGTTTCATGATGGAGAGCCCCTACAGCCATAGACAAAGGAACGGTTTCATGGGTGACCTGCGGCAGCTGTAGGGGTCTACCATCAATTGCTTCAAGTGCAAGTGGAGCGGTACAGAGTGCTTATTGATGAAGTCACTGTCAAAAAAGAGACCCGCTGCACCGGAGTCAATAAGTGCCTTTGAAGTAATGGAACTTTTGCCCCAAGAAAGCCCAATGGAGACTAGTGGTTTATCAGTATGAATATCTGGGGATGCTGAGATGCCACCTAAGGTCTGTCCGCAATAAGACCTTAATTGTGGTCGTCCCGGACATGTAGGACAATTTCTCAGTAGATGCCCTGCCTTACCGCGGTAAAGGCACAGGCCCTCCCTTCTCTTCAAGGCCTTTTCCACAACCGAAAGGAAAGTGAACCCAATCTGCATGGGCTCCACATCGCCTGAGGTTTCGAGACTAGGAGGTGTGGGAGAAGAGGGAGGTATGGGTGGGGTCGAAAGGCTCAGAGTTAAACGGATGGGATGCCTCCGCAGATTCTCCCTAAAGGAAGGTCTCGCATGGATTCGGGAGTCAATCAGAATACAATATGAGACCAGTTCCTCTAAATCGCTGGGAAGGTCCCGGGCTGCAATCTCATCTTTAACTGTATCCAAAAGCCCATTAGAGAAAGCAGCCATGAGAGCCTCATTATTCCAACCAACCTCGACTGCCAGGGTACAAAATTCTATGGCATAATCGGAAACCATCCTAGTATCCTGCTGGATGGACATTAGGTGCTTGGCAGCCGAGGTGGAGGGGCCCGGTATATCAAATACCCTTTTAAAGGATGCCACAAACTCAGGGCAATTGTACACAATGGGTTTCTGTGTCTCCCAAAGGGGAGTGGCCCAAGCCAAGGCCCTGTCAAAGAGAAAGGAAATCACGAGGCCCACCTTACTCCTATCATACTGGAAGGACTGTGGTACCATCCCCAGATAGATGCCAACCTGGTTTAGAAAACCTCTGCATTGGTTAGGGTCGTCCCCATAACGCTGGGGGAATCACCATTGGCAGCCAGAGCGGGAGCGGCAGCAGCTATAGGGTCAGTCTGCACAGAAGACCGATGAGGCTGTGTAACCAGATGCTCAGTATGGAGCTACAAAGCCTGGAGGGCTGCATGGATTGTCTGCATCTTCTGAGTTCATGGTCCTTGTGTACTGTTAGGGACCAGGAACCAGGCAGGACACAAAAAGGTAAAATGCAATACACCTTTATTAGTGCAACAAAAACAGAAGCATGATCCAAGAGCATAAACCAAAAAACACGCCAGGATCAGGAATCAAGACAGGTATTCAGCCGAGCCGGAGTCAGGAAACCAGAAGTCTGCGATGTCAGGAACAAGCCAAGGGCCAGAAGCACAGAAGTCAGCGAAGTCTGGAACAAGTCGGTGGTCTGGAACACAGCAAACAGGAATGCAGGAGAAGTCCACAGCAGCAACAGGCCAGCAAACAAACACAAAGACAATGAGGAAGTGAGCCAAGCTGCTATAAATACCCTGAGAGGGTTGACTGATAACAGTCAGGTGAGTAATCAAAGAGATCAGCTGATACAGCCAGAACCAGAAATTCAGAAGACAGCAGCAGTGGATAACAGAACACTAGATTAGCTCAGACAGCTGAATCAATAGTCAGAATGGGAGCAGCTCAGCAAAACTTTGAAAATTGGCTTTAGAACTTATTTTTAATACCATTCAAACCAACCTCAAATGCATGGTCTTTCTTTAAAAATAGTACTGCAAAGTTTGCAAGCTACATAGATGATGCCCTTCTCTTTTTTTTCCTCACATTTGACTTCGATTTTTCCTTTAATGCAGAAACTAGACTTGTAATGCTCTCTCCCTTGCAAAAAATAATTATACTATGTCTGAGATTCTAAATATTAACCTTTTCTCCAAACAATTCAGACCTCCTTCAAAGGAAATGCCCTTTCTGTTGGTCTCCACACTCCATAAAGTACTTAGGAGTGCATATCCCTGTGAATCTGAAGCAACTATAACTCTAAATTTCTCCCCTTTTCTTCTCAATGTTAATAACGTTATTAACAGTTTTGGCTTTTTGTTGGTGCATTCGGTAGGTAGGCTTAATCTTCTTAAAATGATTATCCTTCCCAAGTGGATCTTCCAGGCCACTTTCTTCATAAGCTTCACTGACTATTGTCTCCTTGTTTGGACACATAAGAAACCATGATTATGATTTTATATATTAACAAGAAATCAATATAGAGGGGGTTTTAGACTCCCTGGCTTCACAAAATATTATACTGCAGGTGCAGTTTTTAAATATTTAGATTTTCAAGTACCTGAGCTCAGACACTGGACACAATATATCTCAGTGTGGTTGGACTCAATTGACCCATTTCAACTGTTATGGATGAAATAATGTAACATTCCTAAAGTTCTCCCTATCATGTTGTTTTTCGACATATGTTGAGAGTCTGGCATAAAGCTAACAGTGACTTTTCCCTTACCTTCTCCCCTAACTTCTGTAGTGGGAAACCATGAGTTCTCACTGGGGTTGTATCAAGGTCCATTAGGCTCGTGGCTGAGAGGCACTGTGCATTTGCTGCATTACCTTGTGACCAACTTTATGTGATTTTCTAGGTGGACATATATGCACGTTCGCCATTGGGTTATATGTTTGATTTACCAAAGATACAAATCTAGAGAACTCTCAGAGTTGGAGATAATTTGCTCCAAAATTCCTCTTCATTTGAGAGCTCTCTCTATTTATGTAATTATTTTCTCCTCAAACTCTTGTCCAAGATAAGATCTTATTATTTTATGTAATTGGGAGTAGTGATGGGCGAAATTTTCCGCCTCAAACTGAAATCGATGAAAAATAGCACTTTCTGCTTGGCGAAAATTTTCCTGTGAAAAGTGCCAATTTTCTGCTTTTTTCGCCCACTGAAATCAATGGGAACATAGAAGTTACACACAACATATTACAAATAATATTTTATTTCCCAAAGGCATTGTATAATAGGTTCATGAGGGTGCCTGTGTTGGTGGGGTGTGGGGAAAGAATCAGTTGAACAGGGAATGTTTTTGGGGGGCTTGCTTACTGGATTGGGGGGCACTTAATAAAAAAGAAATCCTAAATAAAATAAAATAAAACCATAAGACATGGTATAAAGGGGTCTGAGTAGGGTGCCTGTGTTGGTGAATGAATGAATCATTTGAACAGGGAATTTGTTTTGGGGGCTTTCTTGACTGCTATTGGGGGGACAGTTAATAAAAAAATAAATTAATAAAATAAAATAAAATAAGACATTTGTATTTAAAGTGACAGAGACAGGAACCCCTTGACATAAGCTGCCACTGGGGTGGACTGATACTTGACTTGATAGAGTATTTTGTAGAGGATGATTTGCTTGATTTGTTGTTAGAGGCCTTTGTAGGACTTTGACTTATTAGAGGCCCAGGCCCTGAAGAAACATTGATTTGTAGGACTTAAGCTTGTTTGGCACAAGCCCTAAGGAAACATTGATTTGTAGGACTTAGGCTTGTTAGAAACAAACCCCCAAAAGTTGTTTATTTTTTTGTAGGACTAGTTTTTATTTTTATTTATTTATTATTTTTTTTAAACACTAGCCCTAATGCCATCAGGTCATGTTGGACAGTGGCCACCGTCAAATGTCCTCCTGAGTTGCAACTGCTGTTCGCACTGCTGCTGCTGAGTTGTTTAAGCAGCAGGATGATTAGGCAGCTGAAAGGGAATGGGATCAACAATAGCAGTAACATGGAAGATGGATGATGAAGGTTCCATTTGCCATGACTGGCTCCAGTGATGCACCTGAGGCAGTAGCAGCAGAATAAGTAGCCCCCAGTATTTGTGGAGAAAAGAACAAGTTGGCCATTAAAACTTCTCCACCTGCCCCTCTTCCAAAATCATCATGGGTGTGTTGTTATTAGAATATATTTTTTCCCTTGATAGCAGGATCAGTGGATACCCTCAGCAACTGCACCGTATGTGTGTAGTAAATAACATCTGGGGGCACAACTGTATCCAAACACCATGACAACTGACACCAAGTACTGCCGCTGTCACTGTACTCCTTTTCCACACCTGCTAAGGACACATGACAACTTGCTGACAGTTTTATAGTAGTGATGAACCCTCCCTGCCACCATCTTAGCATATTCTACAGGATGGAATCTCCTCAGATGCCGCTTGATGCGCTGATTGCGATTCTCCTCCACCACACTGGCATGTGTAGTCAGTGCACCACACAGTGTGCAATGCATAGAGACGAACTGTCACATCCTAACATCAACAGAGTGGCTATCATTTGGCGGGGGAGGTAATGAACGATGAGGATTGGCAGAAGATGTAGAAGGTGATGGCGAGCTAGTTGTTTCACTCATCCTGGAACTTCTAGTCTCTGACTGGGTTGTTCTATTCCTCCTCCTCTTTGATCTCTGCCTCACCTCTTGTTGCCTTTCTGGTAAGTCAGGGACAGCTAAAGCAGTGCTTGATTTCTGTGGTGGTTGTTTGGCTTTAATATGTTTGAAGTAAATGTCATGGTGTCTGTGTTTCATGTGTGATATGAGGGCGCTTGTGCCAAGGTGTGTTCTCTTGTTTCCTCTTTTCACTGACTTGTCACAAATTGTGCACAGTGCCGTTGCTGATGACTGTACTGTGCCTGCCCCAACATAAAAATAGTCCCACACCCATGATGACTTCAGAGGGAAGGGGAAAGGTGGAGCAGAATGGCCTCTTTCTTCTTGTCCTCCACATTCCCCTTCATTGTCTGTGGCAGCAGATAATGTTGCTGCTGCTGCTACTGCCTCAGAGTCAGCACTGCAACTAGGATCAGGAGTATTGCTACTGCTGGCAAGTGGAACCTGTCCTAGTCCCGCATCGCCTGTTGACCCCATTCCTACTGTGTCCACGGTGGTCTGTGGTGCACTAACCTGCTTCTCAGCATCCTGCTGCCCTTGCATCTCAGCATCAGAAGGAATTAGAGCAGTTGCAAATTCCTCTAATTCCAAGATGTCCTTGCTAGTGGTGGTGGTGATGCCCATCCTCATTCCTGTCTCCCATTCCTTCTCAGTTTCTGCTAAAAAGGCCATCAATGTCTCTTCTACCCCAGCTTCTCCAGCATCATCACCACCACCAGCACTAGTTCCTACATGCTGTTGTTGCTGCTGCTGCTCTATTCCAGACATCTCACTGCTGCTTGGAGGAGGTGACGAGCAACATGACAGAGGGTCCCCTAATGTCACACTTACCATTGCCTTTTGACCTGAAGAAGAAGGCAGACTAGCACTAGCAGAAATAACAGCAGGCACAGGCAGCTGATCTGTGCTCCTGCTAGTGATGGTGGTATTAATTCTCAGCCTGCCCTCCTCCCCTAACACCAGTTCTAGCCTCTTCACGTTCCTGTTCCACCTGGACACTGTAGTGAAGAGAAGGGAAGGACTCCCAGTCCCAGGGTCAGGAGAATAGTGTGTGCTCCCTTGACTGCTAGTCTTGATGCTTTAAAATGTTTCCCCTACCACTCCAGCTGCTTCACCATTACTGCTACTACTAACACCAACCACATCAAGTTCAGCCACAGAGTCATCCTCCACAGTCTCACAGTCACTAGTAATATCAGGAAATTGTTGATTACCCCCTCCTTCACTCCTAAGACTAACAAGCTGCTGAACCTTAGTAGCAGTAATACTAGCAGTGGTAGGACTGCTTGGGAATGGCAAGTGATTTATGGTCCCTTGCTGTCACACTTGGCATCATTTTCTCCCCCCCCCCCCGAGTACTACAAGAAACGCTAGCAGCAGGCAAAGTATTGGTGACACCAGGTTCAGCACTGGCAGCAGGTTCAGTACTAGCAGCAGGTTCAGCACTGGCAGCAAGTTGAGTACTAGCAACAGGTACAACACTAGTGGCTGCAGGATCAGAAATGGTGGCACTGGTAGCAGGGGCAGCACGTCTGGCAACAGATACAACACTAGTGGCTGCAGTTACAGAAATGTTGGCACTGGCAGCAGGGGCAGCACGTCTGGCAAGAGGTACAATACTAGTGGCTGCAGGATCAGAAATGGTGGTACTGGCAGCAGGGGCAGCACGTCTGGCAACAGGTAGAACACTAGTGGCTGCTGTTACAGAAACGGCAGCACTGGCATCAGGGGCAGCCCATCTGGCAACATGTACAACACTAGTGGCTGCAGTTACAGAAATGTTGGCTGACCTGTCCTGCTCTCACTATCCTTCCCATTCCCTTTTCTCCCTCCCTTCTTATTAAATTCCCCAAGATCCCTTGGGGTGATTTAGGGGGACTGGACAGCATTGTTTGAGTACTGCTTGTCACTTCCTCTTCCTCAGACTCAGTGGACACATAATAAGGGTCCCTCTTTCCTCTTTTTGCTGCTCATAGTGATAGGAGTCACTATGAGCCTCTCCTGCCTCAATTTTTATTAAATATCACAAGAGAACAGCACAGCACATCTATCTCGCTCTGTAGCAGCTTCTATTGTGTCTGCCTTCAGCTAAAACGTCACGTTTTTATAGCGGAAGTGCGAAAACAATGTAAATCAATGGGCGAAAACTTTTTAGCCATTGAAAAAATGGCAAAAGATTTTGGCCAATGGGCGAAAGATGCAAAAAATTTTACCGCTAGCTCTAAACCGGATTTTCCCGCGAAAAAAGCTGATAACAACATGGTTTTCGTAAAATTTCTCGTGGGAACATGGCGACAACTTTCGCCCATCCCTAACTGGGAGTCTGATTTGCAGTTACCTTCTACCTTGGACCAGTGGTGCACCTAAACTATAAATAAGACTCAGCTACACTGGAGATCAATTATAAGCTGTATACATGGTGGAACAGAGTCCTGCTATATCTAGTTCCCCTTGGCTTTAGAGTGGGTAGTATAGTATTAGGAGATCTCCCTCTTGGCCTTTTTGTATGGTGCCCATTGTTGAGTTCATGCTCTGCGCCTTTTCTGCTATTTCTATTTTCTTTTCTTTCTCTTCCTTTCTTAGAGTTGTTCTTTCGATCTTCTCTTCCCCTTTCTATGGTCTCTCTTTGTTTGTTGATTTATTCTATATTATTCTTTGCATTCACCCATAGAAATATCTATGATTGTATTAAACACCTGTGATCATATTTTTTTCATGTGCTTTGAGCCTGACTCTGTACAACACTTCTTTTTCCTTAATTGGATATTGCGGGCAGTTGTATTCTTGTTCCTTGTATCTTTTTGATGTCTGACTTCTTTTTTCAGTAAAGGTGTTATTATTGAAAAAAGAGAGAAGTTTTGGGCAATGTGAGTCCCACCAGCTGCTGACAGACTACAACTCCAATCATCTCCTGCCAGCTGTTGGACAATGGGAGCTGTAGCCTGGCTGCAGCCGGAGGGCCTCATATTGCCCAAGAGCTTGAGAGATTGATTGTTTTATTGACTGATTTACTTTGCTTTACTGAACATTCTAAGTATATTAGTAATATCAATCAAGAAACGGGATGTCCAGCTGCTACCTCTATAAAAAATGAGGCTGAAGCATACGATTTTCTTTTGTTTATGCCAAGTTAGTTCATCTAGCCAACAGTATACCTAAATAGCTTTTTCCTCTGGTTATTCATAGTAGTCACTTAAAGGTAACACACATGCACACGTACATAGATGCACATATGCATGCAAGTGAGCATGCACTCATTGAGCGTCCATTCAAACAGAGTGCTTCATGTTTTTTCTGTAGTGTATTTCCCTGGCTAGCATACTCTGGCATATGTTAGGCAGATAAACATGCTGATGAATCATAAATATTCATTCATATGCATACAGAAGTGTATTAGATGTGCTGCTCTTCACACAGAATAGAAATGTCAGTTGTAGGTTGCACAAATGGATTGAAGATAATGTCATGGGAATACTAACGGAACATATTTTGCTACATTTTAAATGGGGCATATGGTCAAGCAACACATGTAATAAATATATACAGTTGTATGCAAAAGTGTGGGCACCCCTGGCCAAATTACATGTCTTATTGATTATCTACGTGAAAACAAGTTAATGCAACAACTGCACCGAACAAACGCTTACAAAGCAGGGGGAATCTATAAAAACATCTAAATGCTTTCTGCTTGCAGTTTCCACTGTCTGAAATGTCATTAAGAAATGGAAGTTAAGGGGAACTATCAAGACAAAATCTGGAAGACAAAGAAGACTCTCAGATGGAACTGCTCATAGACTAGTCAGGGATGCAAAACAAGCCCCCCCTATCACTGCAAAGGACCTGCAGGGAAGACTAGCTGACTTGTGAGTAGTGACACACCAGTCCATTGTGGACTGCATGGAAGAGTCATCAGAAAGAAACTTTATCTGCAATCTTATAACAAAAGTCAGTGTCTGAAGTATGCAACACAACACATAGATAAGCCAGAGGCATTTGGGAAAGTGCTGTGGTCAGATGGAATCAAAATGTAACTCTCTGGCTACAATCCTCAAAGGAATGTTTGTAGGAAAAAAAGAGAAGCATTTGAAGAAAAGGTCACCTTCCCATCTGTTAAGCAGGGGAGTAGACCATTATGATTTGGGGTTGTGTGGCAGCCAGTGGCACAAGAAATATAGCACATAGAAAGAAGAGGGGATTCTACTAAGTATCAACAAATCCTGGAAGCTAATCTCCCACTGACAGTTAAGAAACTAAAGCTGAAAAGAAGTTGAATATTATAACAAGACAATGATCCAAAAGACATCTCAAAATCAAAAATGAACTATTTCAGGAAATTAAAGCATAAGGTTTTGGAAATTACTTCACAGTCCCTAGATTTCAATTTTATTGTAGAACTCAACCATGCAATGCACACAAGTGCACCCTGATGAAGAGGATCTGAGAATCCACAATACGCATTAGGTGCCAATTTCCCCTCCCTTTCTCATTGCTCACTGTGTATTCCGGGTCCCTCCCCGCCGACTGTGAGTTACTTCTTTTCCGGCCCAGTACAGCTGGTTGTTTTGCCCTTAGCGCTGTTCAGCAGCTTCCATCACTGACTCCATGTTGTGAAAATTGCTGCCTTGGATGGACTGTACATCTTAGGACTAAATCATTCCTTCAGACAGCCCAATACTGTTTGCACCAAATCATTTAATTGGAAGGTTTGTTATCACTATTACATCTGGATACATTGTTACCCTGTGTGACTTCATGATAGGTTCTTCAGTGTACCATCACATACAGCTTATATAGGACACAGAGAGAGGGCACAGCTTCGTGGCTTTCAAGGGGTTGGGACCCCTGAGATGTTTTAATCCCAAAATGGGTATCACGTGAGTACAATGCGAGAGGGGGGTGATATTATTATGTAATTTTATTGCTCTATTTCTATTAACATACTATAGTTAGTGTACTCTGTCACGCCCTCAAATACTATTGGACCATCAGCCTTTTTATACTTAATGCCACTATCAGTCGGGGCTTTACTGAGCTTGTTCTGATTAGTGGCATTTTATTGAGCTACAGTTCCTGTGCATGACCTGGTTAGCTTGGATATCCTCTTATCGTCTAATGATTTCCTACTCTGCTGATCTCCCAGTACCTAACTTGGCCTGATTGACCTCCCTTTTGCCTCAGCGATTTGGTTGGACTGACTCCCTGGCTTGACCTAACTATCCTGACGATCCTCCATTGTTGCCCCTTGGGCTTATCTCTCTCTCCTCCAGTAAACTCTCCATCCACACCAGACTCAAGAGTGATGGCATCCCGACTATCCACAGAGGGTTTATGACAGAGCATCCAATGTTGCTGGGGCTCTAGTGCTTTGCATCACTGTTCTGCAGTTTTTTGCCTTCCTCCCTTTTTTGCCTGTGCCACCCTAGAGCACTGGGTGAGATACATTCTCAGTCATCCCCTTTGGAGGATCCTTTCCTCTGTCTCTTTGATGTGTGTCTCCAGCACATCACAAAACTGTTTCTAGGGGACTTATTTTAACTTTCCCGATTTCTTCTCTTGGGCTCCCCAGTACCCTCTGATCTTCAGCCCATCTGAGTGTGCAGAGCTCAACAGATATCAGCCCTTTTGTGTACCACAGATACTCCCCAGCCAGGGGTGTAAGCAGAGCTCACAGTATCATCAGCCCAGCTGAGTGTGTAGAGCTCATCAGATCATCATCCCTGGTGTGTGCCACAGATACTTTCCAGCCCACTTTGTAAACAGAGTTCATCTGATCATCAGCTCAGCTGAGAGAATCACTATATTGATCGGATCTTTGGCTTCCAGCTGATATCACTGCAGATACTTCTGACTAGCATACCACCCAGCTGTTGGCATCCAAGTGTGATGTATCCTGGCAGGCTTCCTTGTCTACTGGTCAATTCATTCCATTGGATCCAAATTCCTGTCAAGGCCAGCTCTCCTCCTGGAGTGCTAAGGACCTATCTTCTATCCCCAGCTTCTGTAGCTGAGACAGGGGCGGTTCGGGTGTTACACACTCCTTCTGTTTTCCCTTTTTCCTGTTTTGGCACTCTATATTCTAGATTGGATTTTCAAATCCCAGCCACTCAACCCAATAGTAATGTTGCAATTTTAACTGGAACCACAGTATATTACTCCAAAAATAACTGACTTGCCTTGTTTGCTTTTGGAAGTACACAGACATACAGTGCAAGGCTGAGATGCAAGAGAGAGAGACAGAGAGAGAGAGGTACATTCATTGGAGAGGAGCATAGTGATATTGGGTAGAGGAGAGGAGATATTTTAAGTACACCAACACATATTACACTTGTGCACATACCACATACATTACATTCACCATCGCAAACACACCCACCCACACACACACTACATTTTTATTATACTATACTATACCTCATTTACATTTTATTTTATACAGTGTGACTGAAGGATTGACTGAAAGGTGAGTGAGACCAAGTGCCTGTGGGAGCTACAAAGTATGAGTGGGGTTGTGTGAGGATTCTGGGAGAGAGGTACATAGGAAGATGGAAGAGAAAGGAGTGGAGGCTGGGGGATGTAGATAGGTGCCGGTATTTACTGGATGCAGCAACTGCCAGACATGGGCAGTTGGATGCCGCTATTCCTTCTCAGCAATGGAGGACATCACTACTCCCTCTGCAATCATACAGTTTGATGTCGCAAACAAAGAGGTAAAGTGCAGTTTGCCCCTCACCCCCACCACCTGTTCCAAGCTGGATTCCACCACACACAGCACTACACCAGCATGCAGTCTAATCCAGTGATTACCATACTTTGGGAGGCACAAAATGTTGCAAGTAATGAGGAAATCATAGTCATGAGTGGCAGACATGCCACCTATACATATACGCCCTCCTGACTCTGCTTCCCAAGCAGCCTACAAAGAAGACTCCCAAGCAGTCCCAGCAGCATCACTAGCACAAACAGCAGTAGCAGAACAAACAGCATAACCAGTAGCATCAGCAGCATCAGCAGCACAAACAGCATGAGCAACAGCATCCCCAGAATCATCTGTTGCAGACACATTCCACCAGCACTGATCTGGACAGTTTGTGGACATACAAAGGAAGCTGTTGAGTGAGACACAAAGGTGAAAAATAAGATCTCTGCACACCTTCCAAGGCATGCACTGACTTTTTAATCATCAGGCCAGTGTGTCCCCCATAACTTGCACAGAAACCCAAGAAACCACAATAGCTACCAGAATGCAAACCATAGGGACCGTCCTAAGTGACATGTTGGGAGGCCAGCGAGCACAATTGCATCCAAAGTCACTTTGCAGAGAAGCAAAACCAGGTCAACACTCTCCTCCTTCACATGCACCTATACGAACAAGGGGAACCAGTGAGACTGGGAACTTTTTCAGTTCTGCACCCCTTCCAAAAAATAAAAATAAATAATAATGTCATCTCTGTAATGTACAGTATGTGATAAAATAAATCTGCACATCGGTCAACTATTGTATCTGTGTTATCAATAAATGTTTAACCAATCAAATCAATGCATTTGACCCACCCTCTGTCAGTAAGAGGATTAAGGTATATTTGATTATAAGTGTGCAATACAGGTGTGGACAAAAATAGCTTCTGTTGTCTCAGTCTCTGAAACATCCAGATACATGGGAGCTGGCGTTCAAAAACTGGTAAGCAAAAGTCTCAAGCATAATGAAGGTTATAAAACAGGGTAACTAGCAATATACCATCACAAAAGTCCAGTTTGACCTAAAGGTGTGTATGGCAACTTGACACATCGATTATACACCTAGAAAGTGATGTACCAAGTGAGTAAAGGGCCTCATTGCAATCATTTTTGGGACCCAAACACAAAACTATTTTCACAGCTGTAAAAGTAGAACCTACTGGACCTTAGATCAGATGGCACCTCTTTGGAAACTGGGCCTTAGCACAACTAAACTCTTATCCTCCATGTAGTTACTCCTCTGTTCTATGCATGTTCTATGCATTGTGCAAGACACAATTTAATAAGCTAAAGAGTGGTATTACTGGAGCAGGACTGTACCACTGGGCTAAATTCTAATTTCCAAAGATTTCAGTTGGTCTAGTATTCCCTTGATTGTTAGAAAGGTCAAAACACAGTGTCACGCAATTCTTTGGATAAATGTAGAGAACTAGCCGGCACTGGTATATAAATAATTCTCCTGAGTATACCCACTATAATAGTGTGGTGCACTCACAGACTCAAAAATCAGCTAATACACAAAAACATGGGCTGGTGAGAGACAAGCCCAACCTGAAAAAGTGAGTTTTTAAAATGAGGCAGTCGACTCAGGAATAATAACTCAATTCAAAATCATTTTATTAGTGAAAACAAATAAAAAAACAAGGTGAAAATAAGAACAATTAAAAACACTCTTAGGAGAGGGATATCAGAAGAAACCTTTAAATCCCATGATTATCAACCCAATAAATATAAAAAATATGGCAGTATCATAAATCAAGTATGTACAAAAGGCATAAACCTATGGGCTAATCAGATAATGACTGCCCAAAGTTCATACTCAAGATAAATGATAATATGATACACACTTATCAGCATATAATAAATAAGGTGATAAATAGGAACAAACAATATGATGACAGTAAAATAACAGTAAACAAAAAGAAATTGTGTACTTGTCATCAAGTGAATACAAAAAGGAATCCAACCTCAGAGCCCTCTCCAAATCCAGCCTGTTACCAGGCGATACACGTTGGGATTACTGTAGGACTCAATCAGAATTATCCAGACAACTGAAACCCCTCTGCGCCGCTTTTTGTTTTTTCTTTCTATATGGAAGAAATGAATACTTAAAGCCCAAGAAGAAGACCAAAGACAAAATGGGTAGATTAAATTACCAAATTTGTTGGTACATAGTGGCAACAAAAAGCACATTTTCAAAGTTGTTGGAGGCTTGCTTAGGAGGCCTTTATACTGCAGTGAACCGACAATAGCTAAAAATGATGATTATCTATCTCTATCCCTCTCATATATAGAGAGATAGATAGATAGATAGATAGATAGATAGATAGATAGATAGATAGATAGATAGACAGATAGATAAATGCTTGTAATGCTTATGTACATACATATATAGGGATAAATGCTTGTAATGCTTATGTACATCCATATATAGGGATAAATGCTTGTAATGCTTATGTACATCCATATATAGGGATAAATGCTTGTAATTCAGCTGGGGATTTGTCAAAAGCTCACACTGAAGCTGTTGATGTTGAAGTGACAAAAAAGGTCATTGTGGTCTTAAGCAGATGACTTATGTAGAAGAATTGTACAAATCATTGTTAATTAAGGCAGATTGTTTGCAGATGACACTAAATTATGCAGGGTAATTAATTCAGAATAGGATATTTGCTCTACAGAGGGATTTACATAAAATGGCAGATTGGGCAAACAAATGGAATATGAAGTTTAATGTGGGAAAGTGTAAAATCATGCATTAGGGAGGAAATAATCCCAAGGCTACTTATGAGCTTAATGGAGTCATTTTAGGGGACTTGTTGCTAGAGAAAGACCTGGGTATCCTTGTTAACTATAAACCTGGAAACAGTGACCAGTGTCAACCAGCAGTAGCAAAAGCAAACAAAGTCCTGTGTTGCATAAAAAGAGGTATTGAAGCAAGAGTGGATAACATTATTTTGCCATTGTACAAATCATTGGTAAGACCTCACCTTGAATATGCAGTACAGTTTTGGCACCAGTTCTAAAAAAAGGATGTACTAGAACTAGAGAGGGTACAGTGTAGAGCAACAAAATTAATTAAGGGAATGGAGGACTTGACGTATGAGGAACGACTGGACAAACTTGGTTTATTTACTCTAGAGAAAAGACAACTAAGAGGAGATCTTATCACACTGAACAAGTATATGAGAGGTCAATACAAGGATCTCTGTGATGAGCTATTCATTCCAAGACCTGATCAGGTGTCCAGGGGACACCCCTTGAGATTAGAGGAAAGGAGGTTTAGACTTCAGCAGACGATTGGGTTTTTTTACAGTAAGGTCTGTTAAATTATGGAATTCCTTGCCCAATGAGGTGGTTATGGCAGATACAATGGATACATTTAAGAGAAGATTAGATACATTTATTTCAAAAGGGAACATACAGGGTTATACTGTTTATCAGTATGCAGATCAGGAAGGTCTGATAAAGACTAACTTATTTGGTAGCAGGAAAGCTATACAGTTCTCGTGTCACTAGTGTATGAGGCAAAGGTTGAACTTGATGGACTTGTGTCTTTATTCAACCTAATTTACTATGTTACTATGTATGTTACTATGTTTCCTGACACAGACTATTATAAAAAGTACAAGAAAAAGAAATCAAGTGGGGGCATGGGGTTGTAGAAACTTAATATGAAAAATCTTACATTTCATTCTGTATAGGGCTATGTCCACAAAGACAAAAGACATGTAAAGATGGATGGAAACTAACTGCATTATAAAAAATATACATGGAGAGTAATAGTTCTTCAACTGAAGACAAGCTTGTCAAATACTCTATCAGACTATTTGGTAGAAAGACCAACCAAAAACATATAGGGGTTATGCACTAAGGTGTCATAATAAGGTGGTAAAGATAGGAATTGGATAATCTATATCACTGGAGAAGTTATCGCCTCTTTATCACCTCTTTATCATGCCTTAGCCACAGTGATTCTCCCCCATAGAATGCACACATAGTTACGTTGGTAGCCTATAAACCCACATAACTCATATACTATAGTATAAAAAGTAAACAGCACATATTAAATACCATAATGTTCACTGTTTTGCCCGTATCAGGTCTTCATCAGTGTGTAGTCATAAAAATTGGCAATTTACCTCCTCTCCCTGAAAAACACCCAGATGAAAGTTACATTATAAATGTGCTTTATATATCTACAATCATAGACTATGCATATATTTATTCACACCACATTTTTATAACACTTTCTAGCTTTGGACTCATAAGGCAAGAAATATGACTGATAAATATTGATAAATACCCGAAGGTGTCATTGAGGCATAGAACACCGAATCTAATACACTGCTCTTAAAGGGATAGTAATACTTGAAAATAATTGTATTTTATATTGTAGCCCTTAAAAAAATATGAAAAATTATATAAGTCTTATCTCCCAAACCTTTATGGTTTGGGAGATATTCACATGTAAAATATAGTAAAATGCTCTTTTCCTGGCTGTTTCAGCCAAGTCTGCCATCTAGTGGACAGATTTGGAATTCGGTCCACAGAGCAACCTGCAACTCTTCAGCAGTGCGGAGATCACAATCTTTGAAAAGAACTACTTAATTGGAACTATCTACAAAGTGTGCCTGGCTTGAAAGCACACTTTGTAGTCCATTCCAATTAAGAAATTCTTTTTAAAGATGGTGATCTCAGCACTTCTGGAGAGGCACAGCCGGTCCCGGGACGGATTCCAAATCTGAAGGGGAGAGCAATGACGTCACTCCAGGGGAAACTTTACTTCTGAATATCTCCCAAATGATAAAGGTTTGGGAGATAAGACTTATATCATTTTTCATGTTTTTTTAAAGGCTACAATATCAAATAAACTTATTTTCAAGTATTACTATCCCTTTAATGCTGCTTGATCAATTCCTTCCTTAAGACTATATGTTCAAAATGTTTGGGGCCAACCATTTGCACTGTAGGAGAGAAGTAAACATCCCCACTGATTTAACCCTTTGAGTGCCAGAGGGGTATGCAATGCATTGCTGAGCAGTGTGTTTGAGACCACTCTGGCATTCAAGTTGTTAAAATCCCCACTGAAAACAATGGGAATTTTTGGAAGTTTAGTTCTACCCTATAGTGCAAAATGGTTTTCTTCAGAACACCTCCTCTTTTCTTTTGAACATACGGCCTGTATATAGTATGCTCAATTCCATTATCTTGCCCAGTACTGCACAGCACTCTATGGGACATTTTCCCACCTAGGTTTCAATCTCTTTTTAGCTCACAGGTGCCATACACAGAGAAGACATATCCTTAAAGGGTTAGGATGAGAAGGATGTGCTGCTGGCTATTTCTTCTTACAGGATATATGGCAAGATCACCCTTAGCTGAGCATCTGACTTTTACGTAAACAAAAATCCCCTTTAATTTAAATAGAACTTTTAAAGCTTGAATGCTAGAAAAGACTGTGGGAAATACAAAGTCCCATTGATTTAAATAGGGCTTTTAACTCTTGAATGCCAGAAAAGTCTTGGGTAATACACATTCCCATTAACTTCTTTTGTGCTTTTAACCTCTTTAACCCCTTAACGACTGCCCTATCTGGCACATGGGTGTCCTTTAAGGACCACAGAGCTTTTTTTCCCTCAAATTCAATTCAGTGTGCAGCCGCACTGCTATCCCAGAATTCCATGACGTGCCAGGAATGTCATCGGTCCTTAAAGGGATAGCAATACTAAAGATACTTGTTAGGTGCAATATCACAGTGGCCTGAAAATTTACAGTGGAGCTGTTGCTACACCATTCTATGAGGGGGGATAAACCCTACAACATATATTTTTTTACATTTTAAGTATTACTTTCCCTTTAAGTGACGGAACCAGCCTGATGGTCCTGACACATCATGGGTCCTTAAGGGGTTAATGCTAGCAAGGTCTACAATACATTGCTTAGCAATTGTTGGAGATCACTCTGGTATTCAAAGGCTTAACCCTTTGAATCCCAGAAAGTTATGCAACTCATTGCATTGCAATGCATTGAATACCTCTCTGGCACTCAAACGGTTAAAACCCCCATTGGAGTCAAAGGGAGTTGTGGGAATATTTATTTGCCCTTCAGGATGCAGTTGATTCACTTTTGTGTGTATGTCCTATTATACATTCACCTTTCCTTTTATCACTCTGTACTCCGAAGGACCAAACAGATGTAAAGGAAGAATAGATTTTGACCTTTGCAAATGACTCTACAATATCTCTCCCCTTGCCAAAAATACAGTCAGGAAGCACTTTAAATACAACACCAGAGCTTTCTTTGCTGGAACAGAGTTTATAGTGTTTGTTTGTAGTGAGACGGCTCAGGTTTCACTTGATAACGTGTCCTGTATCCAAACCCAATGCTGAGATGGGCACATTGTAAAGCTGCCAACACAAGCATTTAGCTAGCACAGCTAGGTCTTTGTAAAGACAGCTCAAATGGAAAACAAATACCATGATCTTAGTATAATTTGAGCTCACTCTGTTGTTCAGTATTTAAAAGAACTATGCTGATATATATTTCATGATGAATTTAATTATATATGTTATTTCTCACTGATGCCAACTAATGTGACATTTACAGCATTTTATCAGAAATTTATTGTTTCACATATTTGTGCATAGATCTGGAAGGAAATATTCTCAAGTATTTTAGGAAACGTGCTATTGCCAGTTATCAAAGAAACCAATACAAAGGTTACACAGATACTTGGGGGAATGCACAAACTGGCCAGTGCAGCTTTTTTTCCCCCTTTGCTAACATGTTAGCCTAAAAACCAAGCACCTGCAATCCAGGTTATGTACTGGAGAGTATGCCCCTCTTAGGCACACGCGATCCACCATCAATAAGACTTTAACCTCTTAAGGACCAGGGGTCTGTGGAGCCAACTCCCCTTAAGGACCCCTTATGGTCAGCGAGCCAGCAAATGTGACTGATGACGTGTACCAGCATGCCAAATGGGGGTCTGATAAAGACTGCTCCGGTCTTGGATCTGTCAGTTTCCAACCCCACTAGTGCTTACATGCTCAAGCATGAGTAACATATATGAATATAGATGAGACAAAAAAAGACATACATACATCAAATTCAGACTATGCCATCACCCTCACTGATTTAGAGGATGACAAAAAAAAAAACATTGAAGCCATTTACAATTATGCTGCAAGTGAATAAAACATTCCTTCCTGACTCTTGGCAGTGAGATATCCCATTATCAACAACCTATCTGCTTTGAAACCATCTGTCATCATTCTCTATATTGATCTGAGGTAGAAAGCTATCCAATAGGTTTTTGAGAGCATCTACGGTATCCGCAAACACAGCCGTCCTGAGGCATTGAATTTCACAGTTTTACTGCCCTTACTGTAAAAAAAAACTCTGCCTTTGTTTTGTTCAAAATGAGCCCTTGTTTTTTGCTCAGCTTTTTTACATAGAGAGTTCTTTGTATTGGCCTCAAATATATATGTAAATAGTAATTATAACCACCTTAGGTCTGTGCTCTACTTTAAGCAAACCCAATTTAACTAATCGCTTGTTATAACAAAGATCTTCCAGCCGCCTTTGTCAATTTTGTTGAACATCTCTGTACTTTTTTCAGACCAATATATGTTTTTTATTTTAAGAAGTGGCACCCAAAACTGTGCTCCATTTTCTAGATGATGCTTTACCAAGGATTTATAAAGAGGTGTAATTGTATTCCCAACCCATGCACTACCTCTTTTTTATACATGACTAGTTGAACAGCCCGTTACACGGGCCACAGTGCCGCTGCCACCCGGTCGCGGGCCAGTCACACGCAGTATAGACTGCCCGCACCACGACTGATACAGAGCTGGACGCTCCTTCGGAGCGCCAGCTCTGTATCAGCCACGGCGCGGGCAGCCTCTACTGCGCATGACTGCAGCACGCGCAGCTGTGTCTACTGCGCATGTTGCGGCGTTACACACAATTTAGCGAATTATTATATAGGATGATATTGGATCTATTAGTGACACTGCACACTATTATGAAATGTATTGTCTTTTGGCATCCCTAAATCATTCCCCGGTAGTTTCCCATTCAGTGTATACAGTATGTAGCATGCTTGCTACTGCAACCCACCTCAAGTGCCACTTTCCTATCTATTGACTCAGTTCATCTAACTATTTCTGCAGAGCAAAAAACATCCTGCTCAGTATATATTTGCTTACACAGCTTAGTGTCATCAGGAACGATTAAGACTGCTACAGCTGCTACAGTACTAAAGATCAACTGAGCAATGTAAATAATAAATAGACAACATTCAGCAGATAAATGTTAACAGAGCAGAGTTATGCTAGCATCTCAGGTCTCTGAACAATTTATAGTGCAGCCTAATATTACACAAGAGCACTGTGAGTTGGTCAGAGCCCTTAGATGATGGCACAGCCCTAAACTGTTTACATCAATCAGCGCATGCTGATGCATGAATCTTTGAGGTATAATTGCATGAGCGAGATGGAGAAGACAACGTAGTACATTCCATGAGATGGATTTGGGTCCATTTTGCCATCATATTCCCATAATGGACTCTTATTGAACTTTATAACATCTCTCTCCTGGTGACCAGACACCTATTCTATTGCAATGTAAGGGAGGTGAGGCACTGACTACAGTTCTCTGTAGAATGTGATTGTAACTGCTCCAACACTTTACAACAGCTTGGCCTGTTGTAGCATTTGAATAAAGTTTCTCCCAGAAGTAGTAAAAACATGCTTTACTCAGTGGGAAAAGTCCCCAATTTATAACACTTGACTGATCTTTTAACAGGGGGCTAACTGATGCACAGATAAATCACAGAACTACTGTACTACAACTGAAAACATAAAAAAAATAATACTTTTTCATCTGCATTCTAACATTGTTTCACCTCCTTTTCCTAACATTTAAAAGAAAATCTACAAAAAAAAATAAGATGTTGGGTTTTTTTTAACCCTTTGAGTGCAAGAGGGGTATGCAATGCATTGCAAAGCAATGCGTTGCATACCTCTCTGGCACTCAAAGGGTTAATTCTTCATTCCCAAACCATTGTTTGATTTACAATCCACCCCTGTGAATGCCTGCTGTCCTCATTAGAAAAAACAGATGTAAAATGTATGCTCAGAATTACTATCCTCCATCCCTACCCTGCCTTTATCCTTCAGTTCGAGCTCAGTCTTAAGAAGGATGATCTCCCACAAACATTTGTTCAGTTTGGGCATACTTAAAAATAGGAGATTTTGACAGTCATTAAGATTTACTGTATCTGTTGAAAAGATGACCCACATCAACCGTGAGAAATCTAGGACAGTGTTTTATATCCGTTATTCTCTCATGTACTTCCACAATTGAAAATTATCCACTTTTCTGAAAGGGTAGACATGATTTAATGGGTCCAATCATTCTACTAGTGAAAATACACAACTATTTCCATTCCATTAAGGTGTGTTTCCATATTGAAATTAGCTACTTTATATAGATAAACCAGTCCTTACGTAATAGGAAATAAGAATGGATAATCCAAACACCCTAATAGGTTTTAATTAATTCCAACTATTGGAAAATTCACTGCTAGAGAGAATAATGAGGATGCTAATATAGGTAACTGTTTCTTGGATTAGGGATTTCCAACCTTCTCTCTGTTCTGTATTACCATAATAATAGATTATTACTGTGCACCCAATGTACACCTCCAGCTACTCATGTACTCTTACAGACTCTTTACTAATCAAGAGTACTTTGACAGACTCCACTCTACCATTCTAAATTCTTTAAATACTATATCCCCTTATTATAACCACTATATGTTCAAAAGAAAAGTTAAAAGGATAGTAATACTTTGTTTTAACTTTATTTTATTTTGTAGGCATTAAAAAAACATGAAGAATGATATAAGTCTTATCTCTCAAACCTTTATGGTTTAAGAGATATTCACAAACAAAGTATCCCCCCCTGTTCAGCCAGATCAGAAGGGAGGTGCCCAGGTAGACTGCAGAGAGGGACAATCTTCAATTAAAGGGATAGTAATACTTCATTTTAACTTTATTTTATTTTGTAGGCATTAAAAAAACATGAAGAATGATATAAGTCTTATCTCTGAAACCTTTATGGTTTAAGAGATATTCACAAACAAAGTATCCCCCCCCTGTTCAACCAGATAAGAAGGGAGATGCCCAGGTAGACTGCAGAGAGGGACAATCTTCAATTAAGATAATGGAAAAAGCTGAAAAACTTTTCAAGGGGGGAAGGGCTTTCATTGTTTTCATACAAAGAAAATTGTCCCCTTCTGTTATCTGTACTGTCATACAACCTGATCCACATCTGAGAAGAGATGGCTTACACTAGGAAAAAGGGGCGGGGAGGGGAACTTTGCTTGTGAATATCTCATAAACCATAAAGGTTTGAGAGATAAGACTTATATCATTCTTCATGTTTTTTTAATGCCTACAAAATAAAATAAAGTTAAAACGAAGTGTTACTATCCCTTTAAGATAAGGGAAAAAGCTGAAAAACTTGTCAAGGGGGGAAGGGCTTTCATTGTTTTCATACAAAGAAGATTGTCCCCTGCTGTTATCTGTCTGGTCATACAACCAGATTCACATCTGAGAAGAGATGGCTTACACTAGGAAAAAGGGGCGGGGAGGGGGAAACTTTGCTTGTGAATATCTCATAAACCATAAAGGTTTCAGAGATAAGACTTATATCATTCTTCGTGTTTTTTTAATGCCTACAAAATAAAATAAAGTTAAAACGAAGTGTTACTATCCCTTTAAGTAACTCTGGGGCAAAAAAAATCAAATTTATTCAAACAAGGCACTTAAAATCCCCATTTAAATGGAATTTGTTAATATTTATTTGTTCACTATGGTGTAGCTGGTTTGCCCCAGAATTACTCCCCTTTTCTTGTTAGGACACAGTGCTCAGGAGTTGGAGGTTTGTTCTAATGCTAGGAAAGGTGCGATTAGATTTGCATTCAGACATATATTCGTTTACTTATATATCAATTCATACTGTATATACAACACTACACTATCGTACCACATATAGTGTAATATATATATATATGTTGTTGGTGGATAGACGACACTCACAGGGTTTCTTTGAAAGTGTACAAAGATGTGTAACGTGGCCAAAACCTCGATTTAAAGCAGAACTACCACCATAAGTAAAGTCGCCCTGCAATAATTAGGCAGGTGGCGATTGATGGCCAAGTTATTGTGCGCCTGCACCGTCAGTCCTTTCTGGTGCCGTTCGGGCCAGTGCAATGCTTCTGAAGGTGCGCAGACAAGATGTCTGTGCTGATGCCTGGCTTCCGGTCTCGGAAGAATAAGGATTTCTGTAGAATGGTGTAGTGCTGAGAGGTAACATAACTATTCTTAAGCTAGTCGCCACCTGCCTAATTATTGCAGTGCGACTTTACTTCTGGTGTTAGTTCCACTTTAATTAAACATCTTTGCACACTTTGAAAGAAACCCTGTGAGTGCCATATATCCACCAACAACCTGCATTCATGATTTGAACCTTTGACGCAGCATCCAGGCATGTATATATTTTCACAGAGAGTGCTACCACCATGAACTTTTTCTATATACACATACACTTTCCCTTCTACCGCCACATCTCATTTTATTTCTCATAAATTTTTTTCTGATTTTTTTCACTTGCTATATATTTTGTTTATGAATTATCATTATATATTTAATTTGATGAATAATGATTTATACCTCTTTTCATTTTATTTTCTTTTTGGTTTAATTTTTGTGGGCATGAGAGAGATTTGTGAGTAGTGTGTGTGTGAGTAGGACAAAGAGAAAGAACATGAGAGGAAGATGTTCCAGGGGAAGAGGCCTAAGTCTGCTACTGATGGTGGACTACCAGTGCTGGTAACCTACAGCTCCTGTGAGAAGATGCTGAGGCAGACCATTGTGTCTGAAATTTTGACTAGATTGTCCTAAGGGTTCAACACGTTGCATGCCCAGGACTTGCAGGCTGTTTGTAAGAAAAACATCTCAAATGTCAAAGTTGTCCAATGTTGTTCAAACCATAATGGATCAAATGGGTGTGGCAATGGTTTTCACCCAGAGGGCCCAATAACATTCCAGGACTTAAAGGGATAGTAATACTTCGTTTTAACGTTATTTTATTTTGTAGGCATAAAAAAAATATGAAGAATGATATAAGTCTTATATCTCAAACCTTTATGGTTTAACAGATATTCACAAGTAAAGTTTCCCCCTCCCGCCCCTTTTACCTAGTGTAAGCCATCTCTTCTCAGATGGGGAATCTGGTTGTAAGACCAGACAGATAACAGCAGGGGACAATCTTCTTACAATGAAAACAATGAAAGCCCTGCCCCCCTTGACAAGCTTTTCAGGTTTTTCCCTTATTTTAATTGAAGATTGTCCCTCTCTGCAGTATACCTGGGCACCTCCCTTCTGCTCTGGCTGAAAAGTGTTACATCAGTAAAAGGGGCGGGAGGGGGACACTTTGTCATTGAATTACTCTTGAACTACAACTCTGACAGAATTGAAATAACATTCTCCAAAGTCCAAATACTATGATGATTAATTAGAGCTGCTTTTATTATGAAACATTACTATCCCTTTAAGAATCTCTAAATCTGGGCACAGCTGACTTGATAGGTGGCATGGTCATTGTTATTAAATCACGTGTGGTTCAGGAGGGGTATCATCAAGTTCTGGCCTATGATTGGGGCCAGGGGGCATGGATGCCCTATGATTCAGTAGTCTGGACACAAGTACCTGTATGACAGCTAATTTTTCCTCTCTTCTTTCACAGCCTTGACACCTCATTTGGCCTAGCAGCAGCAGTGCAGAAACCTGTGGGTCCTACTGCTGAACTGTTTGAGACCAGCAGATAGAGGAAGACTGAAGAGGAGGCCCAGGAAACAGATTACTTTTCAGTTGATAGATATTATCACTGGTTACATGTCAAAGAATCCAAATGATGTCCATAGAGGAATTTGTAGATGCAATCAATGATAAAGTTATAAACTGCAATTTAATCTAAGCTGCATATGTCTTTATTTACCAAGATGTTGCATTTGTAACAGTGCCAAAATTGATGTATGCAACATTCCACCATGTTGTTTTCACACCAGCATAGCAGCAGTCCACTTCGATGTTGCATTCATGCCAATGCTTCAACTGCCCCTTGCAACAGTCCACTAAGATATTACTTTCATGCTAGTGCCGCAATTTCCCCTGGCAACTGTCCATTAAGATGTTGCATTCAAGCCATAGCAGAACCACCCCTTGCAGTTGTTTAAAGAGATGTTGTGTTTATGCCAAGGTTAAGATGCCTATTAAAAAATACCAATTATCGGAATAAAAAGTTAACTTAAAAAAATGCAGCATCTTTGTTTGTCTTTTCTTATAATGTTAAGTGTTCAGTGAAGTCTTTATGTCTGTACTTGTCATTAACAGGGGCGTCCATAAAATAAATTCCGGGGTGGGTGGGGGTAAGCCATAATATGACCCCTTGGCTATCCTGCCCAGCACATATCGAGGGGGAAAGTGAACGCCTATGGTCTTACTGTAAATGTAAATGAACAATGAAAGGGGGGAAGGGAAAGCACAAAAGGTGTACCCTCTAAGTCAGTGTTTCTCAACTCCTGACCTCAGGACTGTTACGGTTCAGTACACTCAGAAATGGTAGATGTTGGTAAAAAATACAATTTTATTTAAAGTACACAAGGAATAACGTAACCCTCACGGGTCCAGCATATAGCAGTAAATAACTGACATAGGACAGGTTACATTAGCAAATTTAACCCACATAGGTCCAGTATGTACAACAGAATACAATTCTGACACAGGTCAGGTAAATTATGATTGATACAGTGTAAGAGAGTCCAGAGATACTAGTGGAGCCACTGACTCAGTTTGCCCAGATAAGAGGAGGTCCAGTGTCGCCTAGGCAGAGATAGCAACAGTGACAGGATGTCAGCAGAGAGCAGGCAAGGATCACCTGAGCGGGAGGTTGCAACAGTGGACGCCCACCGAAGACTACAACAGAGTGAGTCAGTGCTCGTGCCAGGAATGTATGCCCAACTGAGACTATCCACCACTGTGTGCCCGTGCCACCCCCGGAGGGGTTAATGAAAGCTATGGTCTGAATGGGAAGGCAACCGGAAGCGCCCAACTGAACCCAGGAGCGGAAGACCAAGCGATCAAGTATACCTGTAGTGAGGATGACAATGGTGGAACAAGTAGTGGCACAAGGCACCACCCCAGGAGGGGTTAATGAACGATACTGTCTGAATACGGAAGGTAACCGGATGCACCCAACGGAACCCAAGAGTAAAAGACCAAGCAATAAAGTAAACGGTGTGGAGGATAACTGGCACAATGAGACTCGAACCCACGGACTGAACTACAGGCGGTAACGGAGTACCGTAGCTCTGTGGTGCACGATAACGTGAGCGACAGTGCACAGAGCAAGGACAGCAACCGGAACAACAGGATCTTCACCCAGCCAGGCGTGGAAGGAGCAGGAACTTCAGCCAAACCGATTCGGTACACTGAGCAGGAACGTCAGCCAAGCCGGGTCAGTACACGGAGCAGGGTCGTCGGTCTCGCCGGGTCGGTACACGGAGCAGGAACGTCAGCCAGGCCGGGTCAGAACATGAAGCAGGAACGTCAGCCAATCCGAATCGGTACACAGAAGCAGGAACAGTAACGAATAGCGTAGTCAGTTATGTTGGCCAAACAAGCAGAATGCTTAAAATTAGATTAAATGAACATAAGTCTACTATTAGAAATTTCAATCCTGGGGGGAAATTGTTACCTGTAGCAAAACATTTTTTTGACATGAGACACAATGTATCACAACTTTGCTGGCAAATATTGGAAATAGTGAGATTACCAGCGAGAGGTGGGAATATGCAAAGATTACTGTTACAACGTGAATGCTTTTGGATTCATAAACTTGACACTAAACACGCTAAAGGGTTAAATGAGGACTTTAGCATGAAGTGTTTTTTATAATTCAGGTAACTCTGGAATCTGCACATAGAAATTGTACTACAAGATGTATTCTGATTCAGCGATCTGTGATGAACTACAGATGGCATCTTGGTACAATTTAGATTGTTTTTATAACAATATTACCTACTATGTACTAATTCTGATTTTGTTGTTATACATATGACTGTTTTGTCCTAGCAAAGCCTGCTGTGGACATATCCACTTTGATAGAGTGGTGTTAATTACTCAGTTATTATGTATGCAAAATTATACAATGTGATTGGTGGATAGGCTTACACTGTAGTGATTTAAACTGGGTTATGGGTGTTTGTTATGCCTGAAGAAGGATGGCATTGAGCCCCCCCGAAATGTTGCATGTGTTTCTCTCATCAATAAAGACTCAGCAATAGCTGTTACTATATTGCACTTTGCTGTGGGTGTGTTCTCCTTTATACATCTCTGCTTCTGATATCAAGGCCACCGTTCCCCAGCGGTGTGTTCTGCCTTGAGTGGTGTTCAATGGCAGATCAGTCAGGTCAGCGCTGTTCTCGTTGTTGGTTTAGATGTGCTTAGGACCAAAGGGAGTCGCCTTTTCTGGGGCTCTATTTCTCCTTCTGCAGATGTCAAGGTTGTTGGATACTGTATCGGTCCTTCAATCAAGTTGCAACGTAGCAGTTTGTTGCGAGTGTATATCTCTATGCGTTTCGTCACTCATTCTGTGCCTTCCTCTGGAGAAGAGGAATGGAAGAGCAAAAAAACAATGCACTGATATTCAGTGTGTTGATCCCTCGCTGTCATTCAAGGGGTTAAAGGGATAGTAATACTTAAAATGTAAAAAAAAATATGTTGTAGAGTTTATCCCCCTGAGTAAAACAAGGGCACTCCCACTGCTGAAAGGTGTTTCATTCAAAAGTTATTAATTTTCAAAGTTGAATTTTTTAGGTGCAATATCACAGTGGCCTGAAATTGTACAGTGGTGCTGTTGCTACACGATCCTATGGACAGCTCTGGTCAATTGACCATAAATCTCCATAGGATGGTGTAGCAACAGCGCCACTGTACAATTTCAGGCCACTGTGATATTGCACCTAAAAAATTCAACTTTGAAAATGAATAACTTTTGAATTAAACACCTTTCAGCAGTGGGAGTGCCCTTGTTTTACTCAGGGGGATAAACTCTACAACATATTTTTTTTTACATTTTAAGTATTACTATCCCTTTAAATGGTCAATTTACAGCATGCTGAACTGAGTCTACTCCTGACTTATGAATAAGCCTTGTTTAATATGGGCCCAAATTACTGTGTAGCCAGCTGTTGAGGCCTTGGACTCAACAGTTGTTGAGGCCTACAACTCCCAGCATCACTGAGTAGTCAAGGCTAGCTGGGAATGTTGTGATTTGTAGTTCATGGCTGACAATCCCCTGGTTATTGCCAAGAAATTGCTATTTTGGCCAAAACAACAGCACCACAGTGACCAGATATGATTTCTCATTACTGTAAATGTGTCTTTGGACCCCATGAAAATTATAGAAGTATACAATACTTTTCTTTGTAATGTATTTAGACCTCTTTCCACTAAGAGGTTACAAGCCACATGACACTGAGTCATTTTCTTGGTTCATAATTGTGAAGATGAGGTTTCTAATTGGTCTGCATTTTGGTGCATATGAAAGGTATTCATTTATACTCATTACAGTGAAAGGCTAAGTTTGTTTGTGACAAGGATGTCCCATTAGGATTTTTTTGGAGTATTTTGTTTTACAATGTTGGGTATAATTCTATGTATGAAAAACTCTAGTTGTTCTTTGTATCTTGTTGCTGGTGTATTTTTGTTAATTCCCCTTGATTTCAATTTTTCCTTTAACACCTTGGTTGCTGGATGACATTGCAGATCAATTAGTGCCTCTAGCATGAATGTCTTAAAAGGCCACATCCTATATAATAATTCACTAAAACGTGTGTAACGACAAAGTCATGCTCAGTAGAGACTGCCCGCGCCGCGGCTGATACAGAGCTTCGGAGTGTCCAGCTCTGTATCAGCTGTGACGCGGGCAGTCTCTACTGCGTATGACTGCCCTGCGACTTGCTGGCAGTGGCACTGTGGCCCGTGTAACGGGCTCTTCAACTAGTATGGAATGAAAGGGAAGCTGGAGTTTGCTTAGAGCTTGCATTGCTTGTATTGATCTTTCTGTACTCAAATTGCTTAAAAAAGCTGCTTCAACTGGCAGGGGCTGTCAAATGCCAAAAAAATCCCAGGCATTTGCTTTGACTTTTATGATGTTTTAATCAGGACCCATGATTTGGCAGGAGTTAAAATAGACACGCCCACAGCCATAAAGAGGAAGAAGAAATTGATATTAAATTGTGATGACAGTAATTATTGCCCTGTCTCAAATAATTGCGTTAGGTGCAGAATTGAAGATATGCAGAAAAGGCAGTATATGATGAAGAATGAAAATGCCTGATGATATCCAGATGGAAAGTGAAATGTATATAATGCACAATGATGAAATATCTAAGGAAATATAAAGCTGAAGCATGACATTAAAGAAAAAATTATGAAAATTGGCTCCAAAGGTAAAGTCTGTTTATTGTCTGTTAATACAGTGATTTACAAGACTGACAATTATCTTTCATCTACACATCATCAGGAATTTTTATGCACATCATCTATCATATTTTGGACTGTTCTGACCTTGTACTTTAATCCACTGATTCAAAATAAAATATTTGATAACATCTTAATGTGACCAAATATTTGAAAGTGTGTGTGCAAGCGTACCTAGAAGAATTGATGCTGTTTTGAAGGAAAAGGGTGGTCACACCAAATATTGATTTGATCTAGATTTTTCTTCTGTTTACTCACTTTATATTTTAATTGATACAAATAAACTATTAACTATTTTTGAAAGCATTCTTACTTTACAGCATTTTTTCACACCTGCCTAAAATGTTTGGACAGTACTCTATAAGCTGTGTTTCTATGTCTAGTGCAGCAGTATTACATAGTAACATAGTAATTTAGGTTGAAAAAAGACTTGCGTCCATCTAGTTCGACCTTTTCCTATTCCTGTTTACCATCGTTGATCCAAAAGAAGGCAAAAAAACCCCCTCAATTAGCAATTTAAAATTCTGCCTTGAATGGGGGGAAAAAAATTCCTTCTTGATTCCAAATGGCAATCAGATCTCTCCCTGGATCAACAAGCCCCAATGAAATATTCACCCCAATACTAACGTACATAGCCCTCTATGTTATGCTCTTTTAAATAAGTATCCAGGCCCCTTTTAAAGGCATCTAATGTTTTCAATAGCACCACCTCCTCAGGCAGTGAATTCCATACCTTTATTGTCCTTGCTGTAAAGAAACCCTTCCACTGTTGTAGATTAAATCTCCTTTCCTCAAGTCTAAGCGGGTGGCCCCTTGTCCTGTGTACTGTTCTGTTAATGAACAGGTCTTTGGAGAGCCCTTTGTATGGGCCCTGAACATATTTATATAGTGTTATCATATCCCCTCTAAGACGCCGTATTGTAGAGGTATCATTTGTACATCAGTATAATAGTTGATTATCATAGGTTATACATATAATAACATTTTTGGTATGCTTGCCTACATAATAAAATGTGCTTGTTAAATCACCACAAAAAAACTTGAGTGCTGTTTATAGACATAGTTGCTGAATCTCTGAATGGGCATCTAGACAACAATCTTTCTAGCTTTAATTAATGCAGCCAGTAGGTATGGGGGGAAAGTCCTGTTTTGCCCTTTGGAAATTATCACAAAAACTGTAAAATTTTCCACTTTTCCTGCAGGAATTCCTGCCCGTAGAGAAACTCATAGCTTTTCTAACATTTTACTAACACCACAGAATTTCGTACAAGAACAGTTCCATTTCCTGCCTATGTTTTCCAATGGTGGTGAAACTTCCTGTTTCATATATAAACCCAGAACTTCCCACCATGCAGCGTGTTGCAGTTTAAGAGACAAAGACAATGAAAGCAGGCAGAGTGATAGAGAAAAAATGAAAAATAAATTTATTTGGAGTGCTGGCTAGCACTATGACCAGCTGCAGGAGAAGCTGGATGGACCCTGATGCTGCTGATGCTTCTGATACAGAGGTGGAGTCGGAAGTCAGCAGCACAAGCAATAAAGGGAGCCCACACACACCCAGTATTGTCCCTCTGGGGAAATATATTGAAGAATGCAAAACTGGCTAGCAATATGAGCAGCATCACATGTCAGCTGCCTGTGTCTGCTGCTGCTTCCAGTATGGCTTCTTTTGAAGAGATGGCAAGTGTGAGAGCAGGGGACACTCTGTCACACTTGTCATCCACAACCAGTCCCAAAGAGCAGCAAGAGACTGGTGATGGTGGTGATGAGAGTAGGGTTGTAATGGAAACCCAAGACACCGGGAGGTCCTGAGCCGGCGTATCCGAATTCTCTCTACAGAGGTCGGCTGGGGAACCATCGAACGTCTCAGTCGACCTGTGGAACCGGAGAGTCGAGCTCGACAATCAAACTGATGACCGGCTACCGTAGCTTCCTTCTAGGCAGGAGCTCCTTCGAAGTTCGAGACCACGCCGAACCAGCTGAGTCGGTCCGATGGCTCAGAGCAGGAGCAGAGATGACCAAGGTGGTAAGAAGAGCGGGTCGGTGTCATAGGCTTCAGCAGATGAAGAGTGAACTAGTTCAGTTGCCCTGAAGGGATGGGAGTCAAAGAGGACTCTTTAAACCACCCCACCAAGAAGTAACCACGGAGACGGCTTACTCCAAACGAACACACTTTATTGACAACCAGCACACACTTTTACATACAAACACACAAAAGAACAATGAACTGGGGTTGGCCAGATATGCTAAGGGCTGGGCCTATGCTAGGAGCCAATGAACAACAGAGAAACCCTACCAGGCAGAATCCGACTGGTCACTTCTCGGGACTAACTTTGTGTAAGGCGGAACATGGGACACAAAGGGCCAGACTTGATGTCATTATTTCCCCGCGGGGGGTACAGTCCACAAAGAGTTCCAATACATATCTTGGCTAACAAGGGCCGATGCCCAGGAGCCGTTACTATCAGTTCGAGCTAGCCCGCCCTGGGATCTGCCGCCATATCTTTCGAACAACCGAGTTCCGAGGTTTCGAATAGGGCTCATACAACTCCAAACCGCCCTAAGTTCGACTTCTATTCCCCAGTCCATGCTGCAATAGTCCATAGTCCCAGTAACGGCCTAGGGTCCATTACAGGGGTGATGATGGACCAGCTGGTGTGAGCAATTACTCATCATTCTCCTACTACGTATTGTTGTCTAATGTTTGATATACATCATATTTCCTGTTGATTTACATTGAACATCCAAACCCCTTTAAAGGGATAGTATTGCCATTTTTTGAGAAACATTAATCTTGTAGGTATTAAAAAATAAAACTAAATGCCCCCAGTCCCATCTCTCAAACCTTTATGGTTTGAGAGATATTTGGGAACAATGTTCCTCCTCCCTCGCCTTTCCCATACGTCAGCGCTCTAGCTGACTGCAGGGGAATCCAGTCCCGGGACCGTCAGAGGATCTTGAGGCACAGCAGAGATTGTGTTATTGAAACAGAAATCCTTCACTGGAACGGTCTACAAAGTGTGCTTGGTTTGCAAGCACACTTAGAGGACTGTTCCAGTGAAGGATTTCTGTTTCAGTAACGCGATCTCGGCTCTGCTTAAGAGTCTCCACTTGTCCAGGGACTGGATTCCCCTACAGTCAGCTAGAGCACTGATGTCACGGAAAGGGGAGGGAGGGGGGAACTTTGGTCCCGAATATCTCTCAAACCAAAAAGGTTTGAGAGATGGGACTGGGGGCATTTATTTTTTAATGCCTACAAGATTAATGTTTCTCAAAAAATGGAAATACTATCCCTTTAAAGCAAACAACATGGGTACACATCTGGCTATAATAGGGATATTATAATTACGAATATCAATGGGCTCTTGGATAAACTGAGATTTATTATCTTTTTGGTATCTCTTTATAAAGATAGGAGAGTATATTCATCTGCTTAGTGTACATATCCCTTTATGAGCTAGGGTATATACTTGGTTTGCTTTATTAGTGTTGAAATATTGATGTATTTCTTATCATCATAATATGACCGTAGATTTACTAAGTCAATACTGGCTGTTGATTCTTGTATACAAGATACAATACCAGTGCCAACAGAATTAAAATTGGGCGTAATAGAGATTTTCTAGCTATAATAAGCTAGAAAATATGCTTAATATTTGCCTGCAAAAATATTTTCCATCATCTATTTGTCCATATATATCCAGGACGAAATTGGACTTAAAATAAAATAATATGTACTATTAAGGAATTTACCATCTGGGAGAGAATATCTATCACATATTTACAGATCTTTTGCAGATAAATTAAAGTCATATCGGATTTTAAATACATCAATAAATTGAACGGAGATGTGAGTTTATAACAAAGAAAATGGATTGTGATACTAAGTATTAATTTATCTTTGAATATTGTGTGCATCATTCAAACAGTTATACAAAGGGTTAAATCTGATAAAACATTTTTTATTTATTTAGAAAATGTTTTACCAGGAAGAATACGTTGAGATTTCTCTCGTTTTCAAGTATGTCCTGGATAAAATATCACCCATCCCAAGCAACCAGTCCTTTTTCTCTCGCGCTAATTATGGATATACTAGTTAAAGGGATAGTAATACTTAAAATGTAAAAAAAATATGTTGTAGGGGTTATCCCCCTGAATAAAACAAAAGTACACCCACTGCTGAAAATAGTTTCATTCAAAAGTTATTAATTTTCTAGGTGCAATATCGCAGTGGCCTGAAATTGTACAGTGGTGCTGTTGCTACACCATCCTATGGAGATTTATGGTCCTGGGACCAGAGCTGTGCATAGGATCGTGTAGCAACAGCGCCACTGTACAATTTCAGGCCACTGTGATATTGCACCTAAAAAATTCAACTTTGAAAATTAATAACTTTTGAATGAAATACCTTTCAGCAGTGGGAGTACTCTTGTTTTACTCAGGGGGATAAACCCTACAACATATTTTTTTTTTACGTTTTAAGTATTACTATCCCTTTAAAGAGCCCGTGTACACGGGCAACAGTGCTGGCCGGTCGCGGTGCAGTCATGTTCAGTACAGACTGCCTGTGAAGCGGCTGATAAGGAGCGGGGCACTCCGAATTCAGACCGTGGTCCTCTCTGTGCACCTGGATGCTCTCAGCTGGTATAACTGGCGAATGTACCCAGCTGAGAGCATCCAGAGCTGTCTATCACAGGAGCAAGTAGAGGATCAAGCCCTAATACAGTACATTTAACCTCTCCAGTTCCAGAGCACAGCACATTAAAAAATGTCAAAACCCAAATAAATGCTATCATCCAACTAACATACCTAGCTGGCCCACTGAATAATTCATATTTTGAATGCCAGAGGGGTCAGGATAATTTCACAGCCTTCTGGCACTCAAGTTGTTAACATTCTACTCTTTCTTGGTGTCTGGTGTTAAGATGAAGCCTGGTTTCCTCAGGGGGTGGGGATGGCTTAAGCTATATACCTATATACTTAAGCTATATACCATTATCTAAAGTCACACCAACTTTTGGTTATGGTATGTGTGTAAGAACATCAACCACTGCCAGCATAAAGGTATACATTACAGCTAATGGGCACCTTTCTTGGATTAGTTTTGTGGGTAATTAAGCCATTGGGTACCAGAGGGGTGAGCAATATATTGCACAGCCCTCTAGTCCTTAAGGGGCTAAGTAATGCCAGCTCCCAAATACTTTGGAGATATAATCCCCCCCCCCGGTCTATCCCCTGTAAGATAAAAGTTTTGTTATGTTGCTGTCGACATTGCGTGCCTAGATCAAATATACTCAGTGACTGCATCTGATGTCACAGAGTAATAACAATTTGCAAGTGTGAACTATGAGCGCCACTCAGAGCATATCTGAAGTAATACAATTCATTCAATGGAAATGAACATCATAAAGTCTTTACCTGACAAGGGGGAAACTGTATCTCCATAACACTTGAGAGATGGAACAGCTAAATAGGGTCAGAATGCAGCTCAATAATAGATATTACTTAAAGGGATAGTAATACTTCGTTTTAACTTTATTTTATTTTGTAGGCATTAAAAAAACATGAAGAATGATATAAGTCTTATCTCTCAAACCTTTATGGTTTAAGAGATATTCACAAACAAAGTATCCCCCCCCTGTTCAACCAGATTAGAAGGGAGGTCCCCAGGTAGACTGCAGAGAGGGACAATCTTCAATTAAGATAAGGGAAAAAGCTGAAAAACTTGTCAAGGGGGGAAGGGCTTTCATTGTTTTCATACAAAGAAAATTGTCCCCTTCTGTTATCTGTCCTGTCATAGAACCTGATCCACATCTGAGAAGAGATGGCTTACACTAGGTAAAAGGGGCGGGGAGGGGAACTTTGTGAATATCTCATAAACCATAAAGGTTTGAGGGATAAGACTTATATCATTCTTCATGTTTTTTTAATGCCTACAAAATAAAATAAAGTTAAAAGGAAGTATTACTATCCCTTTAAGGTAGTCCCATACTGCCTGGTTTACCCCCCACCCCATGCATTTCTCTCAGCCACTGCTAACCCTTTGAGTACCAAAGGGATGTCCAACACGTTGATTTGAACACACCTTTGGCACTAAAACTGTAAATGCTCTCCTAGTGTCATGTAGTGTATTGCTGCTGTGTGGTTTTCTATTAAAGGTTATAGCTCTGCTGATCTCATGTAATGGATGAAAATTCTTCACCAGTCTTTTGTAACACTGTGCTCATTTGAGTTAAAGGGATAGTAATACATCGGTTTTACAAATTTTAATCTTGTAGATATTTAAAAAACGAAATTAAATGCCCCCAGTCCCATTTCTCAAACCTTTATGGTTTGAGAGATATTCACTGTGAAAGTTCCCCCTCCCTGACGACAGCGATGTAGCTGACTGCAGGGGAATTCGGTCCTGGGACTGGCCGATTGTCTTCAGCAGAGCCGAGATCGTGTTATTGAAGAGGAAATCCTTCACTGGAATGGTCTACAAAGTAGCACACTTTGTAGACCGTTCCAGTGAATAATTTTTTCTTCAATAAAGCGATCTCGGCTCTGCTGAAGAGCCTCCATTTGTTCAGGGACAGGATTTATCTGCAGTCAGCTAGAGCGCTGACGTCAGGGAAAGGGGAGAATTTTCACAGTGAATATCTCTCGAACCATAAAGGTTTGAGAGATGGCACTGAGGGCATTTCATTTCTTTTTTAAATACCCACAAGATTAACATTTGTAAAACTGATGCATTACTATACCTTTATGGGGGAAAACTCTGTTAACCCTTTAAATGATAGTGATGTCTCACGTGCATTGTTTTATGTGCGTGATATCACAAAGTAAGTCTATTTATTTATATACACACTCCCATGGGTCAATGCATCATCGTGGCAGGAGTGTTTGTATGTGTCAACGAAGCTGAGAACGTTGCAGATCAAAGCTAATACACCAGAGTAAACTGATCCAAAATCTGTCAACCCGCACTGGACCAGCATGTCAGATTTGGTCCCTTCCCTCAGAATGGCTTCACAACACAAATAATGGCATGCAATCTACTTCCGTCTGCAGGGGGAGACCAGCTCAATTGCAGAGGGTGCTAAGAATTACCATTGGCTTTTTATATGGCCAGTCTCTGTTCAAAATGGATTCCAACACCTCCCAGACAATCAGTTTCTAGCAGGTTTCATCATCCCCCCATCCAGAAGCTGATTGGCTGGGAGGTGTGTAAGCACACATCCCAGCCAATTGGAGGCTAAAATACATTTTGAACAGAAGCTGGCCATGTAAAAACCCAGTCTCTGTTCAAAATTCCCTCACTGGGACTTGGGCAGTAGCCCGGAAGGTATGGAGGGGGAATGTGCCACTAGACACTTCTGCTGTCGTCAGCGGAGGTGGCAGCAGGAATTTTCTTTAAAGGGTTAGTAAAGTCTTTGATAAATAAAAAGTAATATTATATATAGATAATCAAAAAATAAATCCATTGATGCCAGGTCTGATCTCTCAAACCATTATGGCTTGAGAGATATAATGTTTTGAAGAACCCCCTCACTGATGTCAGCTGTAAAGCTGACAGCAGGAGATTCTTGTCTGCTGACTTGAGGCAGCTCTTCAACAGAGCCAAAATACCGCAATCTAAAAAGAAATACTTAACTGGAACAGTCTACAAAGTGTGCCTGATTGAAAAGTACACTTTGTAGACTGTTCCAATGAAGTATTTGTTTTAGATTGTGGTATTTCGGCTCTGCTGAAGAGCCACCTGACGGTCCCAGGGCCAGGATCTTCTTCTGTCAGCCAGAGGCTGATGTCAGGGAAAGGGGATGGAGGGGGGAACTTTAAAATGTTATATCTCTCAAACCATAAAGATGTGAGAGATTAGACTGCCACCGATAGATTTATTGTTTGACAATCTACAATAATACTTTTTATTAATCTAAGACATTACTAACCCTTTAAGCACTGGAAGCACATTTATTTACTGGAAAAAACAAATTACCTCTTCATTTGATAATGGAATGGATGAATATTATTTTTAAAAGATATGCCACACTGCAATTAACCCCCTTTTTTTACCCCTCTGGCACTCAAAGGGTTAACTCTGGCATATCTTGGGGGATTTTTTTTTTTTAATATTACTTGCAACGAAGTTTAATTTTATTTTACAGCAAAGAAGACAAACAAAATAAGAAGCAAGAAGATTAGACAGAACAGAAGAAGGAAGACTGAAGAAGAAGACGGTAAGTCGCTGAATTGGGTGTTGAAGACTCCGCTGGACATCAGGATTACTGGTGTTTATTGTGAATGGCTGTTTTTTAACTTAGTCTGAATAACCCTGTGAGTGCCAGTAGGGTAAGCTGCCACCACTATTCTTCACTGTAGAGTTGGTGTGTCTTGGGGCATAGGAAGGTTTAGGTTTGCACCACACATAGTGCCTTGACCTTTGGTCAAAACCTCTAACTTGGTCTCATCTGGCCACACAACCTTTATCACATTGCAGCTAGAGAGCTCTCATGCTTTCTGACAAACTCCAGACTCAGATGGTACTTGCTGAGTAATGGCTTCTTTCCTGACATCCTCCCTTACAGGTGAATGCTATGCAAAGCTCTTGATATAGTTGACTGGTGTCCAATTAATTCATTCCCAGCCACTGAACTCTGTAGCTCTTCAGAGTGATTGTTGACTCTCTGCTGCATATCTCACAAGTTACAAGTTAGTATGGGCAATTTTCTGGACAATTAAAGCTGTTTGCGAATTTCTTCCTCCCAAACAACTTTTTTTCATGATTAAGAACCAGGACAAATCCAGGAAAATAAAGATGGATGGTAATCCATATATTTTATATACACATTCAATTCAGTGCTGGCTGGGGATGATAGGAGTTGTAGTTCTGAACAGATGGAGGTCCTCAGGCTGCCCTTCCAATGCCTTATATGTTTAATAATAAAACAGCTGGCAATTCTGTAGCAAGCCATTTACATTGCAGGGCAGAATCAAAAACCTTCCTAAAAATTGAAAAGTTTCCTTTTTTCCCTGGAATACTAGAGAGAGAGAGATCTCCAATGCATTTCTTTTATAGAGTTGCCCAGCATTCACCCATGTAAATCAGTGTCAATGTTTCCCTCTATGGTGTAGTTGGAATGCCTCAGAATTGCTCCACTTTTGTTTTGAGACTAAAGACACTAGGGTGTAAGCATCTGTGAGATCCATATACATTCTATGAATGTTTTATAAAGTACAAACACAAAAGGGACCTGTTATCAAAGGTATTTCAGACTGTTAGCAACATTTAATAAGGTTCAGCTAAAAAAAAGCCACCTTTTGTGCAAGTAGCTAAATTGTGTCTGTATGCACCGAGATTTAGTAACATAGTAAATTAGGTTGAATAAAGACACAAGTCCATCAAGTTCAACCTTCTCCTCATACTCCAGTAACTGAAAATTTTATAGCTTTCCTGCTACCAATTAAATTAGTCTTTATCAGACCTTCCTGATCAGCCTACTGATAAACAGTATAATTCTGTATGTTCCCTTTTGAATGAAATGTATCTAATCTTCTCTTAAATGTATCCATTGTATCTGCCATAACCACCTCCCTGGGCAATGAATTCCACAATTTAACAGACCTTTACTATTAAACTATTATGTTTAAAGGGACAGTATATGGTCAACTCAAGATCTTTTAAAGCGGAACTTTCACGTAGTATAAAGTCGCCCTGCAATAATTAAACATACTGTATGGTGACTTGCATCATAATATCATAATACTTTTATTACCGCTCAGAAGTGCCAGATTCTAAAGTAATCCTTAATCTTCAGAGACTGGAAGCAAGGCATGAATGCAGACATCTTGTCTGCGTACCTGCTCTGTCAGTCCCGGTCTCCTCTAAGAAACACAAGGTAACCGGAAGGGACTGACGGCGCAGGTGCGCAGACTGCACTAACCTAGACGTCACTTTCAGAAGATAAAGGATTACTTTAGAATCTGCCACTTCTGAAAGGTAACAGAAGTATTATGAAGCTATTCGCCATATGCTTAATTATTGCAGGGTGAATTTATACAACGTGAAAATTCTGCTTTAACCCACTGCCAGTGTCTTAAGAGCTATGGAGACAGACTGAGTTTTCTGCAGTTTCCTGGAGACAGATAAAAAGCTCTTGTGCTGAGTAAAGCACTGATGTCACTACTGGTGATCTGCACAGCAAACCAGCGGACAACAGGTGTTATGACTTGTGGGAACTATTTGTCCCCTATGGTGCAGTTGGTTTACTCCAGAATAATTCCAGGTTGCTTTTATGCATATGGGCCTTTGAGTGCCAGAGGGGTACACAATACAATGCAAGGGTTAAAAGGGCCGTGTACCAATCTAGTGCTGCTACTTAAATAAATGAGTAGCAAAAAAAAAGTAGCAAAAAGTAGCAAATCCATGTTTCTCTTTTATTAGCTTTTCGAGTCTGCGTCGCTGCGATCGGCTTTTTCATTGTATAAATATAAAAGAATGCAAAGGTTTTTTATTCGGCAATTTGCTTTTTAATATGATATTTGGATGCACAAAGCACTTCATTTATAATGCGCGTTTTTATAAAAAAAAAAAAAAAAACTAAAAAAAAAAAACAGACAAATACTCTCTCATTTATTTTTGTGCAAAAAACACTAGACCTACTTTGTAGATTTGTCCCTATGGGCCTTATGCAGACAGCAAAAGATGAGCAGTGCTGGAGCATACCAACTGCACCCTATAAATTATTTGCAAAATTTGCACCAGTCTTTGACACTTGATTGCTATAGAGGTCTTCAATAATACACTGGTGATTTTAGCATTCAAGGGGTTAAAGACACCACTTAAGTCAATGAGAATTTTTTATTCCCCCCTCCCCCATGGTTTACTCATGAACTGCTACACTTTAGCTTTCTGCATAAGGTCATATATACAGTGTCTGAGATTCTCCCATTTGTTTGACAAAACAATGAAGAGGTAACATACATTCCCTTTGTGTGCTCGTGGGATTTCCAATGCATTGCTTACCCCTCTGGCACTCAAAGGGTTTAGACATAACATCTTGTATCCAAGCCATGTACAGATGAGGATCATAACAACTAGGCACATCGAGGACCAAACTTTTCCTTTACATAGTTTATATGTACAGAACCCCAATGTTTGTCAAATCAAGCATTTACATTTGGTTATTTCATTAGTCTGTATTAGACCCATTTCCTTGGATTATTATTAATATTAATTATTTGAAGGCCTCTAGAAATGTTTTGGCGTATTAAAATAAGTCTGTCTCATTGGAGTGAAAGTACAAATCTGCCAGATCAGCTCCACTGACATTCACAATCAACACCAGTGGTTGTGCTTCAAGGTGTGCACTACAGCGTACAGTGGCTTCAGTGCATGCCAGAGGACACTTTGCCAGTATAAAGACTGCCCAATATGAAGGAAAATTACAAAATAAATCACATCATTATCTCTACAACTTGTTTAATACATAGCATAAAACAAGGCGTAGATGAAAGCCGCTTGGAATATTTTTGGTGTAAGTAGCTTAGTAAAACTGGCGTTAGGCAGGTGTAGGGCTAGGACATCAATTCTAGAGCCTGATATAGTGTATTTGTACATCCACACCATTATAACCTTTCTAATGGTAAAAAGCTTGTAGTTTTAGATCCTGCATGAGATACTTTCCCTTTAGAACTTGGTCATTGTTTTGCTATCAACCACACTTCATTGTGTCTGTTAAGTAGCTTAAATGGACTGTCATAGCCCGCCGTGTAATAGACGTTTTCATCAAATGCTTTCCCATCTCGCTTCAAGCTGTCTGACAGCTGTAAGAGATGTTCTTGGTTCTTTGCTGCATTTGTAAACCCTCCAAAGCACCTTAAAAAAGACAGGAAAAACACATTACGATGATGAGTATTAGTTTACTTTGTAGAATGTTCATGACAATGGAGGGAATTGTTAACAATGTTAAATTGCTTAGAGGTTACTGGACAATCAATCAAAAAAGTTAACGTTTTTGTTTGTAGTTTTTGGATCCTATACCCACCTATGGGAGTAGCGGCATTATAAATTTACAGTGCCAAATGTACATGCCCACTCCAAGCTTCTTGTGCCATTTTCTGCAAGAGATAAAGCTGCCAGTAGCAGACTCATTTTAATTGGCTATCTAAAGAGATAGGTCATGACACTCCCTATAGTTAGAAAGCAATTTAGGGCTCTTTCACGCAAGTAAGTTTGTAGTACAACTTTTTTAGAGCAACTGAAAATACTGGGTGTGTTTTTATTGTTAGTATAGCAAGATTTTCACAGCATCTCATTCTCTTAAAGCAAACAGAAGTGTAAAAAAAATGTACAAAAAAAGTTAAAAATTACCTGTGATTTGAAATGCATACTACAAATTTGTAGCTGTGTTAACGCACTGTTGGAGGAAATTTACAGTAAGCTATATCTCTGCAATAATTGTAGAGCATGTTGCCCATGCGAAATGCCCCATAGGACTAATGATTCACAACTCAAATCATTGTTTCTGTCACTATGACAACATGGCCCACTTAAGATTTAGTACTCCAGGTCAGCAATTTTTTAAAACGTTTCTTTGGTGCAAAAGTTTTTAAATCTTCCAAAATAAGTGTGTAAGGTGATATATTTGTTATCCTGATAACTAACAAGTACAGCCAAAAACAGAAATAACAATTCTGACATTAGAACTTGCCTGTCCAGGTCAGCCAGATTTAGCCCAATTTACGTCAGTCATGCCTGATCACTTACTAGAAGCGTATATAAACAAACAGGTGTTAAATTGTTATGCACAGCAGCCCCGTATTTTGGGGCACCTAAAAAATCATTTTTGTAAATGCTAAGAAAATATGTCATTTAAAATAGTATAAATCCCAATTCACTTGAGCTGTTACCAGTTTGGGACGATAATAACATACTTGTATGTGCATGAATACATATTGGATAACAGTGTTTTCAGGAGACGTGACATTAACCATTTGAGTGTCAAAGGGGTACCCCTCTGGCACTCAAATGGTTAAACTAAACTTTTGTTAGACATTGTCTTATTAATGGTTTTGTGTACTTTTCTGAAAATTTTCTAAAATTCCCAATTTTGGAAAAAAAAAAAAAATGTTCTTGTAAAACATGTATGTTTATATAGTTATTGAGATGATTTAGGGTAGTTTTACTAAACCATCATCAATTGATAAAATGTAAAAACACCCTTTGGCTCTCATGTTAGTTAGGGGTCTGCAGGCCATGCAAGTATTTCAAACTATATTACGGTATATATATATATATATATATATATACTAGTGAACAGCCCGTTACGCGGGCGACAGTGTCACAGCCACCCGGTCGCGGGGCAGTCACACGCAGTGGAGACTGCCCGCGCCACGGCTGATACAGAGCTGGACTCTCCGAAGCACCCAGCTCTGTATCAGCCGCGGCGTGGGCAGTCTCTACTGCGCATGTCGCGGCGTTACACACGATTTAGCAAATTATTATATAGGATATATATTATATATACACATATACTGGTATCACTGTACTTGTAGGTCATTAAAAATGGATTGAAACTTTATCTAGAAACAAATGTATTTATGATATCATATTTTGTAGCATCACAGAATATTTACTTTAAGCAAGGCAACACTGGAAAAACTAGCAGTTCCAATAAAGTGTATGCAAAGCATTGTGAGCCAGAATTTTCACAGACAAAAAAACAAAAAAAACAAAACAATAAACGTAGAAATAAATGAAGTTCAAACTATCCTTTACTTATCAGTGATGTGAGTTAAACACAGACTGATGTACTACAGAAAACTGTTGCAGTTCTGAGATAAACCAACTGTACCATAGGGGACAAAACATTCCAGTTGATCTTTATGGGATTGTTTATCTGCAGCACTTAAATGTCTGTACCTGACATAAACAGTAGTCTGTGGTCTTTCTTCAATAAAGGTGTGGGCTTCACTTGGTTTGGGCGGATCATCCTGGTGTTCAGCAGGGACATAAAATGAAACGGTAATAGTGGATTCACATGCTGGCCCAGCTCCTGGTTCTTCATAGGTTGTCACTGGAGCGGTCATCTCTACCTTGACTTCTGTGTGTAAACAACAAAGGTTTAAAATGTGGAAATGTAATAGTATCAACTACTTGAATGCTAGAGAGGTATTCAATTCAATTCATTGCAAAGTATCCAAACAGTTAATTTATTCAGAACTATCTCATCTTTATTTATGAACTAGGAATGCCTCCATCTGCAGCCAGCTGGAGAGCCATATGTTACCTACACCTGCTTTAACCATTTTGCTGCTAAGTCTTTTTACCTCCAGTTCTAGGCATAGTCAAATGATAATTGTTGATGCTTCTTGGTGAATAACAATTGGGTTATGTTAACACAGACATGTCAAACTCAAATACAGCCGAGGACTCCACTCTAAACATTTCCTTCCAAAAAGGCCCGCAACATTGGCTACTAGGGTCCACATATTTGTGTAAATATATTTTATAAATATATATATATACACACCCACGTTATATATTACCAAATGTGTTGGTACATGCAGTGGCAAAAAAAAAGCACAAGACCGAAGTTGTTGGAAACTTGCTCAACTACACAAGCCTGGTATCCTACCAAGGTACCATACACAGAAAAGAAATATCCTTAATCATATCATATTGGTCCTGCCCAGATGACAGTCCAGCTATGAAATGACAGTTAATTCCCCTAAGAATGAGAGAAGCAGCCAACCACAGATGTATATTTTGTCCTTCTTGGGACTCATCAGTGAGGTGTAGGTAATCTCTCACTGGGCACTTGTGAGCAAGGAAGGTACAGTATATATATAATATACATGTCACCATCATCCTCCACTTCAGCTGGATGAAGGGCTCCTGAACAAGTTTCCAACAACTTCAGTCATCTGCTTTTTGTTGCCACTGTGTACCAACAAATTACACTGTCCTCTGTCTCTCTCTCTCTTATTGTGGCCCAATTAAAGGGTCTGTGAAAAAATCCCATTGATCTAAAAGGGACTTTTAACCCTATGATGCTGGTCTGCAGGGCACTTAAATAGTTTCTCTCTCAGGAGGAACTCACACTGCTGGCCCGCGGGTCACACGTTTTGACATGCCTGCCCTAGCATGACAAATTGTACCCAGAATGCAAATAGGGAAAAACAATTCTCATCGAAATTCCAATAAAGTGAATGACAGAATGACAGTAGCAAATGCTTATGGTTGTAAGTTTAGTATCAACTTGCCTTTCTAAACCACCAGCATTTGTGTTTTTTTATACATAGGTCTTCCTATGAAAATTAGCACCTGGGAGAAAAAAAAAGGGGAAAAAAGTGTATTTTCTCCATTTCGCATTTTGAGCACAATATAATGACATTTATTTATTTTTTTTAAACGACACAAAATTAAAATTTCAAGGCCATTTTATATGCATTTCAATCCCAAGCCTGGTTTGCTATTAAATTGCCAGAAGATGGAGCTGTAGCAACAAAAATGAAAAAGGGCTCAAAACCGATTAAATATTATGTACAACTAGACAGCATTTTTCTTTATTATGAATTTTTAAAAATCTTTCATTCATTGCTCTTATCACTTGTGGAACCAAAGAGGGGTCAAATGGTCATGCAAACCTGTCATAATAATTTTAGGAGATAATGTCACTTTAAACCCTTGAATGTCCGAGACATTCCAAACACACCGCAGAGCAATGCATTGGAGACATTTCTCTAGCAGTTAATAGATTTTGCACATTTCTTTCACTTGTGCATACTCACTGAATGTGGACAATTTTGGAGCAAACCTACTGCACCATAAAAGGACACACATTTAACACTGCTTCCCAATTTGTTGTGACTACTCTAGCGGTCAAGGCTTTAAAAGCCCCTTTTCTGTCAATGGAAAATTCTGTCTACTCCATTTGGTGTAGTTGGTTTGCACCAGAATAGCTCCACTTTTAGTACATTAGCCTCACTGATCTTGTATGTCTATTCAGTGGAAAACTGTGTAGTTACAGGAATAATCAACTGAGCCTCCTCAGGGGCATTCTGCCATGTATGTTACGACACTAATCGAACTTTACAGAATTGACTACTTGCCCAGACTCTCACCCACTATTTCTGCAGGGGTTGGATAATTTCAGCCCTTATCTGCTTGACCATCAAACAATAATACAGGGTCTGAGCAGGACAAACCTCTTCCCTGAGTAACCTTTGTATTACACCTGAGAACATGTAAATCACATTTCTCTTGCATCCAATGAGGACACAAGAACTGTAGGTAAACCAATCTCCTCCAGGGGGCAGGCACTAAAAGAGTTAGTGACTAAGAAATAATCTCTCTTTTACAGCCTCATCAATTATGTTGCTATGAAACTCAACTCCTCACATTATCTAGCCCTAGTTTACCCCTCTTGGCTAAGTCCACTAGTTTTCCCCCAAACCCTTTGAATGCCAGATGAGCATACAATGCATTGTGAAGTAATGTGTTGCATTCCCCTCTGACACTCAAAGGGTTAAAGGTATAGTAATGTTACCATAATAACAACGCTGCAATCCGTTCTTGTAGTGCATACAACTGATCAGTGACATTAGTAATGCTGAATTTGTTCTACATCCCTTGAAATAATATTATAAATTATCCCCCTCATGCCCCATATACTTACGTCATCCTTCGAGCCTCGGAGCTGGGAGTGGATGGTGATGTGGGACAATCTTCTTTCAGTATTCGGGAAAACCTGCCCTCCTTCATCAATGGAAGCAGGGTTTTCAGTATACTGAATGACTGCAGATTGTGCCTTGTAGCTCTTTGTCTGGTAAAGCAACTGGACTTCTGATCTATGGGGAGGTAGCCTGGAAGTCTGAAAAGGGCCGTGAAAGGGATCATTCATAATATTATTTCAAGGGATATAGAGCAAATTCAGCTTTACTAATGTCATTGATCAGTTGTATGCACTACAAGGACGGATTGCAGCATTGTGCTCATGGAAAAATTACTATCACTTTAAGAGCCATCAAGGAGGCAGAAAGCTGGTGAACATCGTGGAAACGTATTTTCTTTCTTTGGTTTATTATTTTCTTGTTTTGCCAGATAAGCAACTCTGTAGACTTAAAACACTATAAGGGTAATTATTGCTTATGCCTCCCTATTTCACACCATCTTAATTGGTGAGAATAGGGAGACTGATATTAGCTGATCTCCCTCAACAGGGAAGAGATGCTGTGGAGAAAAACAGACCCTCTCTTCTTCCTTCAGAAGTGGAATGGGACATACGAAGGAAAGAAAACATATCCTTTTGATAACAGGGGATGGTCAAATGGACTCTTTATGTGGTGGGATAGATCTGCTTCTAGATATAGGAACTGTACAGTTAGAACTACATATAATTTTAACTTCAGAGTAGAAAACTGGCTTATATCATTCCTGTGTGATTTAAGAGTTAATAGCTCAATCTCAGCAAGATACTTGGCTGTCATTACAATGTTGTTTGTCAGAACTATACATTCTCTCATTTTATTTGCCACAATGTTAAATATTTATTTTTAACTTTTGCTTTTTTTTAAAATACTCTTAGTACCCAGCTAAGGAATATTATTAAGATTCTATGGATCAGCTGCAAAATTATAGCACTGCATCAGAGACCCTGTTAATCCACATCATCTAAAAATTGGTGGAAGGGGTATGTTGGCTGAACACTTCACACTCTCATATGGCATGAACTACCAAGATGGTAACAGACATTATGGTGCCTCACTTGAGTAAATCCTTTGTGTGGAGAAGTTATGTATGAATGAGTTTTTGAAGCATGGCAGTGAAAGGGTTATGTATTTTTCAATGCTTGAGCCTATGACAATAAGATGTGACCCACTTATTTTTAAGAATGGTGAAACCAATTGACTTTCCCAAACTATGACACGGTTAAGGTCTGGACAAATCACAGAACAGAGGGGTGGAGTTTAAATCTGACTTAAACTTTTATTTTCCTAGCTATATTAACATCAATATAGTTTCTTTATATAGCTAATTATTTGCCAGTGGCATAACTAGTCATTTGAAGGCCCCGGTGCACAGTTTTTGGCATCCTATCACAGAAATATTTTCAGAGGCAAAACCCCGCTTATTACAGTAAGCAGACTTGTGGATCCGCCATTTGTTTATCTATATTTTTTTTTCAATTATGCAATGATTATATACGTAATAACTTTTGTAGATATTGCCATTACTGTGGACTTGTTATTTTTATAATCCGTTCAAATGGACGGAGATTGACAGAGACGTGTGTTCACATTGAAGGCTAATTCTCAGTTAGATTCCTGTTGTATACATTCAATTGCCACTACTGCTGATTTGTTATTTTTATACTCTGTTTAAATGGATGGATAGATAATGAAAGTTATCCACATTGAGGGTTAAATTTGTAGTTAGAATCTCTATTGGATAAATTAAATTACCATCACTGTGGATTCGTTACCTTTATACTCTGTTTAGGGGAATGGAGTTTGAAGCATGTCAACATTGAGGGTTAATCCTCAGATTCACCATTGGATAAATTCAATTAACAATTGGTTAACTGAATTATCAATTGAACAGTTTGAAATTCAAATGAGGGTATAAAACAAATGATGAATATGTGGATCAATTGATAGCCTCCCGATGAAATGGTCAGACCATTATGAATTGCGATGAGGGATTAAAATTATACAATATTTTATCTTGATTTTGTTTTTATTGGTAGATACACATTTCCATTGTTTATTTTTTAACAATAAAGTGGATTTTAGATTTTTTCTATCACTGTGGTCTGCTTTGCGATATATCTACTTCTATCAAGAGTACGAATTTATCTACTGGGTGGTCTTGGTGGGGAGGACCAGATTTATGTTACCCCACATGCTTATAGACAAGTTGACTTCAGGACTCACCGGTAAGCACTTTCACAAGTAAGTGTACATACTTTTATTACATGATCGATGTGAGATATTGCTGCCAACTACAGAACAGCGATCTCCAAGTTGTCTTCTCTACTTTTTCGAGTTTGCTGTGGCAAAGATTTTATGATTGAGGATTGAGCTGCCGATTTAGAAGAACCTGTGTGGGGGCTGAGTACTAACCTCCACAAGTGTTTGTTGCTACTTGGACTACAGGGTATCATGTACTAAATGTGAGTATAATACTCATAAAATTATGTTCCAAATACTTTGTCTCATCAAATATACAACACTATATATTGTTCCCACATCCTTCTTGTGTTGTGTGTTGTATCTGTTTCAGGACCACTGTGTTCTGTGGTCACGTTTTATACATGGGTATACACTTACATGAGTCATTTGTACTAATGGCTCTATTAAGTTATCTATGTGTTTATGCTATGCATGTGTCATATATGAACTGTCAGTCCATGTGTTGTGCTATGTTATACATTTGTCATATATGCATTGTCACCCATTATACATATGTTAGAAGTATACCAACCCATAACTATTACGTTATACAGTCATCATGCATGTGTCATATACACATTAGAACTGATCTAGTATTCATATTTTATATCTACTTATGTCATATAGCCACAAGGTTCCTGTATTTATGGACAGCACTGTGATGTTTTATATGTCCCCTAGACTCAAATAAAGCACCATATGTGTTTTTCATTATCATGGAGGGCACTATTGTCTTACACATGTATTATTACAGATTATATTTTCGTGTTATTTCACACAGCAATATTATGTATTATATGACTTTCTATCTGTACCTTATCCTCTCACACAGCAATGTCGGATCATTGATGAATACATCATTTGCCTTAGTATCTCAAACTGTACAAATGCTGTATCCAGACTCTTCCATATTGTTCATGTGCTGTAGGGTATCTATACAACAACATGACACTATGTACTTATATACATGTTGCAGAGGTGACCTATTCCCACAGAAGACTATATTATGCAATACACATTTCTTAGTGATGCCTTATTGCCTCAAATGATAATATTATAACTCACATGTATACTATTCTCAGGGATAGCAATACTGGGTTATAAATGTGGCTTATTCTCCTATGTTCTATTCTTTACACTGATATATTATTCAGGTATGTCTATTGTAACAGGTTTGCTTTGATTTAGAACTATGGACAAAGACATGAGTACTTACAATGTGGTACTATTCTCACAAGTGCAATTATTCTTACAAATTGCACTATTCAGTTATATGTGTTTTATTTTCACAGATTATTATATAGTCATACTGGTGTGCTACCTCTCATTGAAGATGCTATTCTCTAGTCTTGCATCAAATTCATTCTGTGGAGCTGTGCAAAAACTATCGTTCATGAAAGAATTGTTCATTTTCATCTCTTTACTGCAATCCGCATACAGTTACTGCAGTGGAGTTGTGATTTTAATACCGGTCATATAGGTGAAAGGTTTCAGCCAACTTTGTAGTTGCACACAGAACTTAGGGTTGCTGATTTGGGTGACATACTCATACTTTCAGACCACACTGCATTTTTCATACAAGCCTTCACTTCAGCTTGTGTTGTGAGTACTGAGGGAGACTCACTTACTTTAGTTTGCATGGGAGGTAATAGTTATTTCTGTCCACAGGCTAAGCTTCAATACTTAATTTCTTGAAGCAGAGTCCTGATTTTTAACGTATAACAGATACACTGCTATCAGTTCTCCTCCTTGCAATCTACAACTATCTGATATTTCACTGAAAGTCAGCCTACTTCATAACTAAGCAGGATGACTTGCCAATGCCCCATAAAGATGGAGTCCATCAGAACTGTCATAGATGCATTGAATCAGAAGAGCTCCTCTCTTCTCTGGACATAAAAACCGCTTACTTACACATCCCTATCTGTCCAGTTCACCACCAGTATCTCAGAGCTGCCTTTCAGAAATGGGATTACTAACTTATGGTACAACCATTTGGATTTGTTACAGCACCAAGGATCTTTACGAAGACTTTGGTAATATTACCAGCCTTTCTTCATATAAGGACCAATGTAACACCTCATCTGCATGATCTTTTGATAAAATCCAAGGCAGTTCACACTTCATTTACATTAAACAATGACCATGGTTGGATCATCAATATGGAGCAGCCCGACACTATGCCCAGTCTCAGTATAATTTCATTGGGACTGGGGTTTGACATTTCTCTTCAGAAAGTTTTCTTCTACCAGTCAAGGTCACCGACTGCAGGGATCGCGATCCTACATCTCATATGCTTAATGCTGAGCCACAGGATAATGGAAGCATCCCCTCCCTTTAGCGCATCTCCCTACGTAGTGACATTGATGCACATCTCCTTTATAATCTGAGTTCTCCCCTTACTGGTGCTTCCTTGTACTATCTAGTTGCATCTTTTTACCCCTTTTGATGTTTTCTTCTGGTTTTTGACCCTTGGATTGTTGTAACGCTTCTGAACCTATTCCACCTTCCTAAACCTCTGCTGCCTGAACTGATCACAGCCTGTCTGACTACCTTTCTGCCTGATCCACTCGGTACTGCATATTTGGGACTTCTGCTACCTGAACTGACCACGGCCTGTCTGACTACGCTTCTGCCATCTCCCTTCGGTACCTTATTTTGGATTTTCAGGATTCTATCATGTAGCCTGTTCTTAGGTTCCAGACCCTCCTCCTGTATCCACTGGTATCCTGAGTTCACTCAGCATCTGTATACAATCGAGCTTTCTGCTTTATACCTATGAAGGTTCTCCTTCACAGAGCTAGTTTCACACAGCTTATATTTCTCTATTATTTCTTTGTTTGTACTGACACAGACCTCATAGGTACCATGGTATCCACACTAGAATTGGAACCATTTGCCTGGTTTCACCAGGGACCTCTACAGCTTAGCATTCGACAGAGATGGATAAACTGAATCACTGTCTGAGTGGCCACATTCAATTATCTCCAGCAACTTGTCAGTCATTATGCTGGTAGTTAACTAGAAAATCACGCTACCAGTAAATCATCCACAATGTCAACAAGGTTGTAGTCATGACAGATCAATGTACTAGAACTGAGAGGAATTCACAGAATTGTTTCCAAATGAATGACCCTCTGGAAGGGCCATCCAATTTGAGCTCAGTCCGATAATGTGACCACAGTCGCTTCCATAAGCAACCAAGGAGAGATGTGTAAGATGGCTGGGCTAGAGGATGAAGAGAAAATCTTTAACTGGGCAGAAGAACACACCCCAGCCATGACAGTCATTTACATCCCAGGAGGGAGAAATTGGCTGGCAGTTTGTCTCAGGAAAAAAAAAAATCTAGCTGGGAATTGAACTAAAATATTCTAGATTATCTCAGATTGCTGAGGATGACCAGAAATGGACCTGATAACATCCTGGTTCAATACCAAACTTGTTCTTCTAAGCAGGCACAAGATAGGTAAGCAGGCCATGGCTGTGGAAGGCTCTGTAATCTGGAACTACACGCTAACAATCCTACTCCAACCACTGGTAGTCAATCTCATAGCACCTACCTGTCTGAGTAGTGAATGGCATATTCAATTGTGATCCTATTCATAGAAGAGCCTTGGCTTCTACCAATTTTGCCAGGCATTCTGACATAGAGTCCCCTATGTCATCCAGACCTGTATAGTCTAGTTTTGACAATGTGGAAACTGAAACTTTACACAATTGTAACCCTAAACTGTTCAAATTGACACACCTCAGTTTCCTATGAATATTTATTTTTCCACTCCCAAAGCAATCCTCACTCAAGATTTAAGTTTCTGCTCTTCAGTTCTCTTTCAAAGGCAGCTGACAGATATTCAGACATTCATTCAATGGTCATTACATGCAATATATGCAATGCTTCCTTACAGGTATCCATCTCTGCCATGGTCCTTAAAATTAGTACTAGAAGAGTTACAGTCTGAACCTCTCTTAAGCATCTACCAGGCATCTGGCTTGCAAAGCAGTATTTTTGGTAGCAATTGCCACCACCAGGAGAGTTTTGGAGCTCAGCACACTTAATTGTCATGCTACTTTCTGAATATACCAGTGGGATAATGTTGTATCATAAACAATAGAAAGTAAGGAAGTTGTGCACAGTGGCCTATAGTGCCCCTCGGCAGACCTTTCACAGTACGGCTAATAGAAGTTGCTATGCTCATAATAACCTCCAACGAATGGCCAACCTATCTGGGTACCAACCACTAATATTGTATGGCTCTCATGTAGGCCAGAGTCTATAAAGCACACCACTCCTGTGTCTGGATCGGCAGTGGAACACTGGAGAAGATGAGTGGAACTACATGGGCGATGAGCCATAGAAGGGAGCTGCAACAGTTCTGTAAACTGTGTGAAAGAGGCCTTCTAAACAGGGCAGAGTGTTTTTTAGAAAGCAGAGTTTGTTCCCCAGTGTTGACTGTTTCTTTGACCTTTGAGAGCACGTGCACTCACAATACTCTGGCATTTTAAAGCGTTAAAAATAAGATAAAAGGGTGCATTTACTAACTAATAATATGCCAGAAAATTGCTACTTTATCACCAAATGTTAGTATACTTAGGGCCTTATGTTCAAAAGAAAAACTGGAGCAATTTCCTGGAGTGTACACAAGCATAAGCTACTTCAGCCAAGAATCTCAGTCATTTATAAATGCTGCAGGTTTTATATCAACACCAAACCAAAGCATAGTGTACTCTGTTTAGTAAATGGAAACACTAACTGGACCTTATAGACAAAATAATAAGATGAGCAATGGGATTTTAACCCCTTGAATGTTAGGGAGGTTACCAAAGCATTGCTTTGGATTTTTAATTGCCCACCATGGTGCAGTTGACTGGCTCCAGAATTGCTCCTCTAATTTTATACATACGGCCCCACATTTATGTTTGGCTAGATATTGCTGTGTCAGATTTACATTATGACAAATTAGTGCACAAAAAACAAGAAGAAGAAGAAAAAGAAGATTTGTTGGCTGCACAACAAGAAATGTGCCCAGGTACAGAATACAGTAAGTACACGGGGGGGGGGGGGCAAACTGACAGACAGCAGATCTTATGCATTTTGCCCTATATTAATGATTACTCAGGGTGACTGAGTAAGACCTAGAACAGCATGAAAAGCATAAGCCTTGCTTTGACACAGTCTTCATCCCCCGTGAGCTTGTTTTCCTGTCCTGTCTGGAGATATATTTTAATGTACAGATTTTTATATTTTTTGGACATTGTAATATTGTTCTGTAGCCATGGGAGTGCAGGACTATCTTCTGTCATTTTGGATTCAGTGAGGTTTGTGGAACACTGCATATCTGTCATCTTGGATGAGGATCCCAGCTGGTGGTTATCGATACACAAGTCTCAACTGCTCTTTGTTTGGCTGTGTGTCAAGAGCTGTGTGCAGACTGGAGTTGCGCTACTTCTTTGTTTTGCCACAGATTTACAGTAAGAAGATAGAGATACAATACAGAGGAAAATATGCTAGAGGAAGCACCTCCCTCAGAGATGTCACTCATCAAACTTCAACAAAACATTCTAGGCCTGTGGTGGGTAACGTGAGCCCCACTAACTGCTAATGCACTACAACACAAATCATTCTACACCAGTCCTTGGTTGAAGGAGGCTGATGGAAGTTGTAGTCCAGGAGTAGAAGAGGACTTCACATTGTCCACCTCTACTGTAAATTATCATACACTTAGCTTGTGATGCCGTGCCCCTGCTATAAATTAATGAGATTAGTTGTATTATGTCACTGCTTCAATGACAGTCAGTCAGCTGTGGTGGATTACACTTTATGCTGCAGCGCTCATTAGGATTTATGAACTCAAATTATTAAAATAAACAGAATCTTACTTTTTCTATATTACGGACCATTTTCTGGAAGATACAAATAAGCAATTCTGGAGTAAATCGACTGTCTCATAGAGGACAAATGAAAATTCTTAATGTGTTGGACACTTTTCTAGGGTTAAGAGTCCCATTTATACCAATGGGAATTTTCAGAAATGTTTATCTTTGGTGCAAATACAGCCCTAGGTACGTATTTATCACTTCAGGAACAAATACAGGAACTTACTTCTTTCATTGTTTCCTTGGATGTAGTTGAAGAGACGCATGAACCCAGTACTGACAGCAGAGTCCCAGTCTTTCACCGAAGTTACCCCAGTGCTCACCCACTTTGCAGGTTCATATTGTCGAATTTCATAGTCTGAAGACTTTGTTATATTAAAACATAAAGAAAAAAAAAACTAATTGTGAGGACAATGTTTAAAGAAGAGAAATTCTGGGGCAAACCAACTGATCCATAGGGGACAAATAAAAATGCCCAATGATTTAACTAGGGCTTTTAATCTGCTGAATGCTAGAGAGGTCTCCAAAGCATTCCTTTGAAATGGTGAAGTTGGTTTGCTCTATAATTGATATATATTAACATAGTAATATAGCTGATGAGACTGAAAAAAGAATTACACAACCTTACTGCCCTTAATGTAAAAATCCCTGCCTTTGTTTTAGTGAAAAGCACATTTCTTCTAGTGTTACTTCATGATCCCTTAGATTTTTTTTGGGGGGGTTTGTGTAAGTAGTAGTCCAGATAGTTCTTTATATTGGCCATACATACATATATTTGTAAATTGTAATCATATCTCCTCTTAGACTTCTCTTCTCTAATGTAAAACCAGATTGACTGATCTCCATTTAGAACTTAAATCTTCCAATTCCTTTATCAGTTTTGTTGCACATCTGAACTTTTTCCAGTTCATTACTGTCTTTAACCCCTTAGTGACGGCCGCGTGCAGACGCGGCCGTCACTTAACGCCCGTCTAACATTTTTTTTTTTTTTTTTTTAAAAGAATCCGGAGTCCCCGAACGGCGTGCAGCCGCGCGTGGAGCCGGATTTCCGGGACGTACATGTACATCCTCTGTCACTAAGTGACAGCCACACGAAGGGGTTAAAGGGATAGTAATACTTAAATATTACTAATCCCCATATTGTAGCCATGTTAAAAAGAATTTAATTGTCCCCAGTGTCATCTCTCAAACCTTTGTGGTTTGAGAGATAACTGCCAGCAAAGTACCCTCCTCCCTCCCCCTTCACTGAAGTCAGCGTTGTAGCTGACTGCAGGGATATCCGGTCTTATTTGCATCAGGCGGCTCTGCAGCAGAGTCGAGATAGTGTTAGTAAAAAATAATTATTTCACTGAAACGGTCTTCTATGTGTGCTTGCAAACCAAGCACACGTAGAAGACCATTTCAGTGAAATAATTACTTTTTACTAACGCAATCTCGGCTCTGCTGCAGAGCCGCAAGCCTGCCGTACGACAGACTTCCCCTGCAGTCAGCTACAACTCTGAATTCAGGGAAGGGGGAGGGAGGGGGAACTTTGCATTCGGTTATCTCTCAAACCATAAAGGTTTGGGAGATGACACTGGGGACAATTAAATTCTTTTTAACATGGCTACAATATGGGGATTAGTAAAATTTATTATTACTATCCCTTTAACACCTTAGGGACCGGTGACATGCCAAGACCATAACCTTTGGATCTTCGTTAACGACCGGTAATAGTCCTGGCCTGTCATGGAATTCTGGGATGGCAGTGAGGCTGCATGCCGCTCTGCCATCCCTGAATTCACAGAGACAAAATAAAACCTCAAAAATTGAGCCATGGTCCTTAACAACCAACCCCTGCCGGATCAGGTGGTCATTTTGAAGTTAAGAACTGATATCCAAAACTGCACTCCGTATTCTAAATGAGGACTTACCAAGAATTTATATTTATTTATACAATGTTTTACCACGAAGAATACACTGAGATTTCTCTTGTTTTCAAGAATGTCCTGGAGAGCTTTTACAGTAAAAAGTTTCATGTTTACATAAAATAGAAAAACAATATAAACACAAGTGTGGGATACTCAGTGAGTTGTTAGCAGTGGAGCAGAGGTTATAGTTCATATGGAAAGCTGAACTGAGCATAGTGCTCAGGTAGTCTGGCAACATTCTTGAAAAGTGGTTTTAAACTAGGCAAGAAAGGTGAAGGGTATGTCTAGATTCGAGTGTTAGCCACTTTAATTCTTTAAATGGATAGTAATGGCTGAAAATAAATGCAGGTCCGATTAATCTTCATATGCCGTGGGCCATGTAGAGCTGTATTTCAATATTCTCAGATTTGTACTTCAACAGTAATTCAATTATAAAGTATCGCCCTCCACCCCCCTTTTACCTCATAATGCTGCCTCTCTAAACCGGTCAGATGGAGCGCAGCAAGGGACAATCTTCCGTAAGCATGAGGAAAAGCCTGCCCTCCTTCGTCAAGGGAGGAGCAGGGTTTTCCTTATACCCAGTGCATGAAGATTGTCCCTCACTGCAAGCTGTTTGGTTGCATGACCGGATTCCACATCGGAGGGGAGGAGGCATACATGAGGTAAAAGGGAGGGAGTGGGATACTTTATAATTGAATTACTGTTGAACTACAAATTGGAGAATATTGAGTGGAGCCTTTGGGAAAACCACTTGTTACTTTGAATGGCAGCAGAATATTGTCAGCAAAAAAATCCAGGTAGAATTACATTCCTATACCCTGCACCTATCAGTAGTGTAACAAAATTTTTTTCTGGGGGGCCCACACCTCCGGGACATAAAGAGGCCACTGTTAGTCACAGAATCATACATACATTGCCTGCACCCCAGTCTTGTTGCACTGTCCACTGGTAGACACAGAATCATACATTCATACATAGACTGACCTCCCTAGCCTGGTTGCACTACCTACTGGTAATCACAGATCCCTACATATATTTTCCAACTCCCCCCCAGCCTGATTCCACTGCATAAAGGTAGTCTCAGATCTCCACATACACTTTCTGACCAGCTAGCCTGGTTCCACTGCCCACTGTTCCTTACATATACTTTGACCTCCAGCCAGCTTCTCTGCCCACTGTGAGTCGCAGATCCCCACATATGATTTCTGACCCGCTAGCCTGGTTCCACTGAACACTGGTCCTCACAAATCCCCACATATACTGTCTGACTCCACCCTCGATCCTAGTCCCTCTGCCCACTATTAGTCACAGACTGCCACTTACACTGTCTCACCTGCCTTGTTCCAAAGGTAGTCACATATACACTGTATGAATCCCCCCCCAGACTGGTTGCATTGCCCATCGGTAATCACAGATCTCCACATACAATGTCTGACTCACCCCCAGCCTAATTCTACTGCCCACTGGGAGTCTCAGATCCCCACATACACTTTCTGACCCACCAACCTGGTTCCACTAATCATGACTAGGAGTCACAGCTCCTCCCATACACTATTTGACTCACATACACTGTCTGACCTGCCAGGCTGGTTATGTGCCCACTTGTAGTCATAGATCCCCATATATACTGGTTAACCTCCAGATCCCCACATATACTGCCTGACCCCCAGCCTTGTTCCCCTGTACACTGATAGCCATAGAGTCCCATATAAACTGTCTTCTCCACCACCCAGCCTGGTTACCCTGCCCACTGGTAGCCACAGATTCCCCAAATACACTTTCAAATAAAAATAAAGATCTAATTTGAATTGTTTGCTTTTTCAGACAATGAACAAATTAATTTACTTAATTCTTATGAGGAAAAAGTTGATCTGAACCTACTCAGTTTGAATCCAACAGTGTACAAACCATTATTTAAGAAAATCACCTAAAATATTATAAATATCCTGGTGCTTTTCTTTAACAGAAACAATCCAAAACATGTGAGAGGCTCTGAGCACGGACAAAAGCAAAGTTGCCTGTTCTCCGGCTAGTTACCGCTCAAGAGCATCACATTTTAGCTCTCTAGTGTCATTACAGAGGAGAAATTTCCACATACATATTAGACTAATCCCACCCATAAGGGCGGTCCAGTTCCAAAATGATGAGTAAGTCCCCTCTGCACGGAAAAACCAGTCTAATATGTATGTGGAAATGTCTCCTCTGTAACGGCACTGGAGAGCTAAAATGTGATGCTATTGAGCAGTGACTAGCTGGAGAACAGGCAACTTTGCTCTTGTTCATGCTCAGAGCCTGTCACAACTTTTGGCTTGTTTATGACAAAACACTTAGGGTCTCTCCCTAAGTGTAACGGGTAATCCAGGCGTGGACCCCTTGCTCTCAGTGGCTAGGGAAGCCAGCTGCACCTCACTGATGAGGCCCAAGCAAAGTCAAAACGTACGTCTGGGGTTAGCTGGTCTTTCCGTGCAGAGGGGACATGTCCATCATTTTGGAACTGGACCGCCCTTATGGGCAGGATTAATTTAATATGTATGTGGAAATTTCTTCTTTGTAATGGCACTAGAGAGCTACAATGTGATGCTCTTGAGCGATGACTAGCCGGAGAACAGGCAACGTTGCTTCTGTTCATGCTCAGAGCGTCTCACATCTTTTGGCTTGCTTTTCGTAAACACTCAAATTTTTAAGGGTTCTTATATAGTTTTCAATTTTACATATTGAAACTAGTACTTAAAATAGGGAAAGTCTGAATGTAATACCTCGTTTTCAACAGCTGTCCACTTTGGTAATTGAAGTCCAGATGAGAACAAAGCTTGTTTCACGGTCTTCAGCATTTTTTACTTAAAAGGGAGAAAAAAATGTTAAATATGGAGAAGTAACAATTATTATAGGGGCAATAAGGAGTTACAATAATTATTTATTCATTTTAGATCATTGTGCTGCTGCAAATTAAACAACAGAGAACACCTCTGGTTGTGCTGGGCAGTAGGTGGAGATTCTGGACAAACAAGTTAGGGTGTGTTTCACTGTTGAATTCAAGTTTTTTTTTTTGTTTTTACAATCAGCAGTCAAACTGGCCCTCAGATGTTACACTCTAAATGAGAACAGACTCATAGACTTTAAAGTATAAACTAATTATATCAGTTTTCTTACACAATGCAAGCACTGTAACTAATCATATCTACAATATTCATTTTTTGGGGCTAGTTATTTTAAAGATTGCAAGATTTGAAAGTTTTCCTTCAAAGTCTGTGATTCATATATATATATATCAGGGCTCAAAATTTCCACTCGCCACAAGCCAAAAGCGAGTGAAAATTTAGCCCTGGCGAGTAGAAAGTCAGACCTGGTGGGTATGTTATGTCTTGCAGTGGTGAGTAATTTTCAGGTCTGGCTAGTAGCAAAGGACTTCACATTTTAAGCCCTGTATATATATATATATATATATATATATATATATATAAATAAAACTAAAAATGCTCTAGGTTAGTTCTCTTATAACCTGTTAATGAAATATCGCTAATTAGCAGTTCTGGGAGGTGCATATATTATTTGTCATATACATGCACCATTTTTACAGTTACTTTAGCCCCTTAAGGACCGGGAAAATCTGAGGTAGATTGCACTTAAGGACCAGGGCAATTCTGACCTTTTTGACTATGTATTTGTTCAACAGTGTTTTCCCTCGAAGTCTTTTATTCCATCCACATAAATTATATACCAGTTTTTTATGCGCGAGTAGGGCCTTTTTTTTATACCAAATTTATATTGATACCCCACCATTTATTTTATTAAAATTAAAGAAAACGGTTAAAAAATGTAAAAAAAACCCACCATTTTTATTTTTTCTCTTGTGATCATTTGGGTGCAATGGGTAAAATTTTTATAGAGACTGCATGAAAGGTATGACCTGTCAGTCATACCTACAAAATGGGCAGTTTTAAAGGGATAGTAATACTTAAAATGTAAAAAATATATATATATATGTTTCACGGTTTATCTCCCTGAGTAAAACAAGGGTACTCCCACTGCTGAAAGGTGATTTATTCAAATGTTATTACAACTCAAAGTTTAATTTTTTAGGTGCAATATCACAGTGGCCTGAAATTGTACAGTGGCGCTATTGCTACACCATCCTATGGGGATTTATGGTCCCAGGACCAGAGCAATCCATAGGACAGTGTAGCAACAGCGCCTCTGTACAATTTCAGGCCACTGTGATATTGCATCTAAAAAATTCAACTTTGAGCTGTAATAACATTTGAATAAAACACCTTTCAGCAGTGGGAGTACCCTTGTTTTACTCAGAGGGATAAACCCTATAACATATTTTTTTTACATTTGAAGTGGGCACTATTCCCCTGGGGTGAAAATCCCCATGTCCCTCTTTCCCTCACAGAATTTCCATTTTTTTATCCATTATTGTTTGGTGTATATAAGTGTATTACTGTGCTCCACATAAATAAAACTCACATAAAACTTTAATTTTTCTTCATTATTTGTTTTTTTTTTAATAAAATGTTGTAAATTAAATCATTTGATCTTTCTCCACATAACTTTTAATTATTCAGAGTGGTGTCAGTAGGTCATAAAGAGACCTACATTTAGCCTGCCCCCAGCACCAGCATTGAAGGGGTTAATACCACCAAACTTTGACCTCTTTGTGTTTGATTTTATGTCTGCTCTCTGCTTCTCTCTTCCTTACTCTCAAGTAAGGAAGAGAGAGGCAGAGAGCAGTCACAAAGGCAATGTGGGAAACACATTGCCTTTGGGAATGAAAATGCCAGTACATGTGATCGCTCCTGGAGCGATCACGTGTACCGGCAGAAGAGAGAAGTACTGAAACTGAGCTCTCCGGTCCTGAAGCACTCAGTTTCAGTATCTATAGAATGACAGCAGCGTGAACCGAGGTGCTTTGCTATCGCTCAACCCATGACGTGCCAGGACCATCATGGGTCCTTATGGGAAGTTTACCCATGATGGTCCTGGCATGTCATGGGTCGTTAAGGGGTTAAGGACAAGTATTGTCACAACTGTTGCTGTGTGAGCAGACCTGCCAAACAAACCAAATTTTGCTCCCATGAAGGACAAAAAGGGAACTGATCATGGATTAGTAGGGTGGGGGGAGGTTTTCTGATTCAAAAACACCTAACAGCAGCCATTTTGGTGCAGCACACAGCAGCCTGGACTCTCTGCTAGGTCTACTCCTATGGGAGCAGGCTAAGTAAGCCATATTTACCTATTCAAAAATGGGGTAAATTGACAAAGTAGAACTTTCCCGATTCAGATACAATGGAGGTGATGTACTACAGAAAAAAACTTGCCGTTTTAGAGTAAGCCAGCTGCCTCACAGGGGCAAACTAAAATCCTACGGATTTAAATGGGGCTTTAACACCTTGAATGCTTAAGAGGTCTCTAAGGGATTGTGAATAAATGCTATCATTTAACCCTTTGAGTGCCAGAGGGGTATGCAAAGCAATGCATTGCGTACCCCTCTGGCACTCAAAGGGTTAAGGAGTTAAAAGCCCCATCAATGGGAATCTGTTGAACTTGTATTTGTTCCCTGTGGCACAGCTGTTTGCTCTAGAACTGCACAAACTCCTCCTACCAACGGTTTCCCTCCTTCCTAAGCCTTCTGTAGTATTTGAGTTCCTGGAGTTTGGAAAACAACAAATCATGTCCACCTCCATGTATGTGATATACGTATTTATATTCCTGGTGAGCCAATCACACATCTTGATTCATAGGCTCTTATATAGGCAAAATGTGACAAATCTGAGGAAAACCAACTGCATCACAGGGTAAGAAAACAATTACCAAATTGCCCATTAATGTCTCCAACACAAACATTCTATGGGGTTAAAAGCCCCATTTAAATCAATGATCATTTATAACTGTCTACTTTGGTGCATAGTGTTTGCTCCAGAATTGTTCCACTTTACATTTATACACAAGGCCTACTGGAGCTATTATGATCTATTACTATTAGAATAAAGCATTCCTTTAACCCTCTGAGTGGCAGAGAGGCATGTGATTCCATTTCTTAATGCGCAACTACCAACTTAGTTAAAGTCGCCCTGCAATAATTAGGCAGATGGCAATTAGCTTAATAATAGTTATCTTAACTCTAAACACTATACGATGCTAGAGAAATCCTTAATCTTCGGAGACTGAAGGCCAGGTTAGTGCAGTCTGCGTGCCTGCATGGTCAGTCCCTTCTGGTGCCATTCGGGCCAGTACAATGCTTTTGAAGGGAGCGCAGGACTGACAGCGCAGGCGCACAAACAAGATGTCTGCGCTGATGCCTGGCTTCCGGTCTCAGAAGATTATGGCTTTCTGTAGCGTAGTGTAGTTTTAAGAGGTAAGATAACTATTATTAAGCTAGTTGCCATCTGCCTAATTTTTACAGGGCAACTTTAACTAACTTGGTAGTTCTGCTTTAATGCGTTGTATAGCTCTGGTACTCAAAGGGTTAAAGGGATAGTAATGTTTGCATATGGATTTAAGGTTGAATATTAATTACTAGTTGAAGAGCTTGTTATACTGGCCACAGTGCCACTGCCAGCCGGTCGCTGGGCAGTCATACACAGTAGAGACTGCCCACGTCGCGGCTGATACAGTGCCAGCCGGTCGCGGTGCAGTCATGCTCGGTAGAGACTGCCCGCGCCGCGGCTGATACAGAGCTGGATGCTCCTTCAGAGTGCCCCTGTATCAGCCTCATCACGGGCAGTCCGAAATGCGCATGACTGCAGCATGCGCAGCAGTCTCTACTGCGCATGACTGTGTTGTTACAAACTTTCTAGCGAATTATTATATAGGATACTTTTTTCTATGAATTGTACCTTTCAAAGTGTCCATACCATTGTATTCTTCTTTTTATTTTATTTTAAAGTTTCCCCTTCCTGCCCCTTTTCCACATGTTACGCTGACTTCCCTCAGAACAGCAAGTCGGTCCAGAAGGATCACGACAAAGGACAAACTTGTGCCAGCATAAGGAAAAACCTGCCCTCATTTGTCAAGCGGTACAGGGGTTTTCCTTATACTGATAGACACAATATTATCCCCCGATACAATCTGTCCAAATCAAGTGACCGCCTTTCAGATCTAAGGGAAGTCAGCATGACGTAGGGAAAACAAGCAGGAGGGGGACACTAAAATAAAATGAAGAATACAAAGTTATAGACATTTGAAAGGTACAGTTTGTTAAAAAAAAGTATAATTAACAATCAACTTTAAATCCATGTGCACACATTACTATCTCTTTAACCCCTTAAGGACCGGGGAATCCGTGCCACGACCCGACTGAATTGCTCCATTATTATGAATTATTGCTCCATTGCGTTCCGGACTCCCCGAACGGTGTGCAGCCGCGGGGGGAGCCCGGAATTCGATGACGGCTATAGTACGTCATCGGTCGTTAGGTCAAATCGACCCTTGACGTACTATGACCATCAAGGGTCGTTAAGGGGTTAAATTGGAAACAATATTTTTTAAATTGGTACCGGGCAAGACCCCATCACTTACCTCCCAACATTTCAAAAGGCCAAAGAGGGACGCTTGTGTTTTATGGGGTGTTGCTGGGGGCGTGGCTGGTGGGCAGTGCATTAACGAGAATTTTTAGGCTATTTCATGACCTATTGACACCTCCTTGTGTAACCTAATAAATGATTTATAACAACACCAACGTATTTTATTTACACAGACTAATTTATAAACATATAGAATGACATTTAACCCCTTAAGGACCATTGACGTGACAGGACCGTCATGCTGGTCTGGCACTTAAGGACCAGTGACGGTCCACATACTTTTACTCACCGCGCTCCTGTAGGAGCGTGGTGAGTAATACTGGGGACTGAAGTTGATCGCTCCAAGACCGGAGCGATCTCTTTCAGTCCCCCGTTCGACGGGGGGATGGCACGTCAAAGTTTCCCATCTGGTCCTTAAAGGACCACACACCCCGGGACCGCTGGTCCTTAAGGGGTTAAACAAAAATTAATGTGAGCTGTATTGCTGTAGAGCAGTGTGATATACTTATATACACACCACATAGTCTGAACTCCTATAGAGGGACATCAGGGTGGGAAAGAGGGACGGGGGATTTGGGTCTAAAAGAGGGACACTTGGGAGGTATGCCATCATGTAGCACTTCGGAGTATTGATAGGAGGTTTTCAAATAAGGTAAAAACAAAACAAAAAAAACCTTTACCATTCAAAGGTGGGATTGCAGCACACTTTAGACAGCTCCTACATTTAAAAGTCAATAAAGGACTAAAATGGTAACATATGTTAATTATATATTGTACCAATTTTTAAATGTAAATTAAAAATATCTCCGTTTGCAAGCATATAAAAACACAAGTCATGAATGTGTAACAACGTCCCTTTAAACCTTTGAGTTCCTGAGGGGTTGCATCGCACTGCATTGCATACCCCCAGGGACTCAAAGGGTTAAATCCTAGAAAACAAAAGGCAGCTGCAAAGCACAAAGCCACATAAGAACCGTTCGACTGCATTATTATGTAAGATTTAGTTAAGCTGATACATCGGAATATACACCTACCTTTCGGAGGAGCTGTGTAGATTATGCCTGCTGTTAAACGCTAACGTTCCTTATATACTTCTGAGGTGGGTGCTGTGTATTTTGGGTGTTACATGTGGTCTCCATGCAAGGATGTTAGATAAGCACTGGTTTTGTAACTTGCATTACAACATGCTACTCCCATATGCACACACTGGAGGCGCGATGCTTTCATAACACGAGAGACTGGATGAATGGAGGGCAGGGCAGTGCTGTTAAAGTCACACTAACACCAACAATGATCTACGGTTATATAATTTTAAATATGTGTAACTGTTTGAGTGCCAGAGGGTATCCAACTCTTTGCAATGCGTTTGTTACCCCCCTGGCACTCAAAGGGCTAAAGCTAGCTTTCAAAGAAAAAAGGTATTTAATGCTTTATATCTAAAATCTATTTTTAAACTTGAACTGTAGATTATAACATATAAACACACTAATGTTAACTGTGCATAGCTAATGCAGTGAATGTACTGAAACTAACACTCACTGGTGTTCTGTACGGAAAGGCAAATATCTCAGTCCCATTAACAGACAATAAAACAAGCTCCCTACTGAGAAAGATTACTACTGTAAGGGAAGAAATGGTAAAGGATGAATGGAAACTTCAGCAGAGCATATGTAAGAGTACATTTTAGAGTCAACAGATTGTTTTTTCTTTACAGGGGAGTACAGCCCCAGATCATTTTAGGCGATTATGTTCCTTTACTCCACTGTTCACAATGGAACAAAAAAAAACATAGTGAAATACATTGCAGATCTGCGATTTATGGGGTTAAAGATCTATTATCTGTAAGGCAATTATTTTTTAATTCCACTTGCAGAGCATGTAAGAGCAGTAGCCTGATAAGTAATTTAATAAATGTGTACATGAACATCCTAACCCAGTGTGTCCCACAATTTTGATGTAGTGGACACTTTTGGTTTTAAATCAATAGTAACCTGTTATTTTGATTTTACATATTCTTCAAGCATGTTATATGCATAGTCAGGGCTGGATTTACTTCTCAGGAGCCTGTAGGCACAGAAATCTGAAGCGCCCCCCCCCCCCTCCATTGGCCATCTCCACTGGACACCTAGACAATGCTCCAAATCTCCACATTACCCCCCCCACATGACCATTTTGCTCTTACATTGGCCCCCCATCAGCTCCCTATTTCCCCCATCAGCTCCAACTTGCCCCCCATCACCTCCATATTGCCCTCACATTGCCCCCATCCAACTTGTCCCCATCAGCTCCAACATGCCCTCACATTGCCCCCATCATCTCCACATTGCCCCCATCAGCTCCAACTTGTCCCCATCAGCTCCAACTTGCCCTCACTTGCCCCATCATCTCCACATTGCCCCCATCAGCTCATACTTGCCCCATCAGCTCCAACGTGGCCTCACATTGCCCCCATCATCACCAACTTGCCCCCATCAGCTTCAACTTGCTCCAACTTTCCCCCATCAGCTCCAACTTGTCCTCACATTTCCCCCATCATCTCCAACTTGCCCCATCAGCTCCAATTTGGCCTCAAATTGCCCCCATCAGCTCCAACTTGCCCCATCAGCTCCAACTTGCCCCCATCAGCTCCAACTTGCCCTCACATTTCCCCCATCATCTCATCACTGCCCCATCATCTTCACATTGCCCCCCCCCATATCCATTTCCTACCTCCCCGGTGGTCCAGTGGCAGGAAAAGTCTGTGCCTGCTTCTGCACAGACCTGTATGCTGTTGCTCCCGAGCGGTCTTCTCTTTAGGATTGCAGAGCGCTGGGAGATGATGTAATCTCCCAGTGCTCTGCATTACTAAAGAGCCGACGAGGGAGCATCAGCATACAGGTCTATGCTGAAGAAGGCACAGACCTTACCATGCAGCTGGTTACTGCTGCGACTGTGCTCAGAGTAAGCGCTGTGAATAAAAATATAAAAAAAAAAATTGATTTCAGTGACAGGCTCCTCTCTGTGGGGTGCACCTGTAGGCAGATGCCTACTCTGCCTTATGGCAAATCCGGCCCTGTGCATAGTCATATTGCCTATACTTTAATTTTTTTTCATCTCCATGTAGTTTTTTACAATTTTATGTCCTTGACATAGTGCTATCTGTTTTGCAGAGAGCTTTCTGTCAGGGAACATGAAAGCAAATCTAAAGCTACAATGTGAAAAATATACAGTGTAAAAGAGAAAGCACACATAACATTCAGTGATGCAAGATCATTGTAACATTGTGTTACATCCTGCTTTGATGGTTTAATAACCTGAAAACTCTATAGAAACTGAAATTCAGGCAGCTCTCTGTAGAGACCTAAAAGTGTAAAACAATAGGTGATAAAGAATAAAAATAATAAAACAAGTGTAGGCAATTTGACTGTACATATTATGAATTTACAGATTATGTAAAGTAAAATTCTTTTAAGTTAAATCCCATTTTTACTGTAATTAAGGTACCCCTCAACTGAGGTATTAATATTATAGTTATAGCTTTGTGCATGTATTGCTTGTTTTTATCTAGAAAAGTCCTAATTTAATGAGCATGCACAGAGCCAACTTTGGAGCACAAAGCTCCTCCACCCCTAACACCCACTGTGGTATTTTCAGGACTCCCCTAAAATCTTATAGGTCTTTTTCAAGGACTTAATGAAGGTAAAAAAATATATAACTATAAAGTTATTATTTGGTTTCACAATCAGAATGACAAAAACTAGCATGCTATGGATGGCAAGTTCCATACATTTAAATTTGAAATACAGTATTAACATCTTTGGCATTCTGATTGAGAACACTGTCGTAAATTAGTAAAGTGTACCACAGACCAATGAAACGCATACAGTGTGCTTGATAGCGCAAATATATTAAATATCCACATATGTATGGTGTATTTTAAATCGATTGGACAATCCTTTAATTGATCAAATGATTTATTTTAAAAAAGGATTGAGTTTGATTCATGCCATAAAAATAATAAAAAGAAAAAACAATCAAGCATGCAAATAGCATGTGATCAATCACATAAAACATTTGAATAAAAAATGATAGAGCATTATGCGTTCATGATTGAACCAAAATAGTTTGGATCAATCAAGTGCTAAAAGCATTTTTGATCAAAACAAATGTAACTTAAACTGTAACATGAAAAGCCAAAATTGTATGTTAAAGACATTACAATTCTCATTTGCGTACAAAAGCATGGAAACACAGGTTATAGTCTGAAATCCACTTCCCCATGTATAATTATATTTATCCTCAAGTTGTGTTTCATGTCATCAATAAAGCACAAGGCGGGTTGCTGAGTAAAAGGTTGCGGAATTATAAAACTGAACTTCATACACATGAGTGAGAACCTGAATGCTGGCTTTAAAGGTAAAATTATGTATTTTAATATAGGTTATAGTATGTTTTTCGAGACAGTCTAACAGGTAACAAAATTGTACGATTTGTAATTTTTCCAACACTCTGTGTCTGCATTGGTAGTCGTAGAAGTGCATTTTGTTCCATTCCAGCCTTGTTCCTGTGTCTTTGACCAGTGGAGTAACTACAGGTGCTGCGGAGAGAGCAGTGCACCCAAGCTCAGGGTCCCAAGGGACCCAGTTACTCTGTATCTTTATGAGGGTTTGGAGCTACTGTAATGACAGCTAATGCTAATGCTGGAGCAAGGCACTGGTGCCTAGAGCAGAAGGGAAACCACTTATCTGATCTCATTACCTTCTGCCTTCTTTCTTCTCTTAAGAGGAGGGGAGTAGCATGTGCCTCTACAGTGATGCCCAGTGTGTGTGTGCTGAGGTTTTTGCTTCAACTATGGGGGCTCCATTTGAAATTGGCATCCTGATAGCTGAAAAACTCTAGTGTGCCCTGCAAATGCCCACATGCTGGTCCTCTTCACCTGTCACTGTGTTAACGGAGCAGGGGACAGGAACAAAATGATGCATGCTGAAGAATTGATTGAGGCATTTATTATGTCATTTTCTATCCATTCCCAAGACCCCAAAGCATATGCCACTTTTTTTTTTTTTTTTTTGAAGGGGGGGTAACATTTTTCTTGCACTTGGGCCTTTATGTTTGTACTGTGGAACCCTTTGGACATCTTCAGGATCCACAGAATACAGTTTGATACAATGAATAAGAAACAAAAACATCTGCAGTACAAACGGTTTGGTCCTACACACACCAGAGATGGAGAAATCTCTATACTAGATATACCATCTTGATATCTTACAGTCAGACCATTAAAAATTGGAAATGAAGCCAGTAATAACCATAATATAGGAAATCTGCCAACTGTCCCTGTTTTCCAAGGAGAGTCACTGGTTCTGGTTCTCTGTCCTTGGATCCTGTTAAAATTGAGCCTCAACCCCATATTCTATTATTAGTGTTTATTTATATAGCACCAACGTGTTCTGAAGCTCTGTATGGACATACAGAGACATTAGACTACAACTGGAACTTAGGAAACAAAACTATCAGAGGGCCTTGCTCATGACAGCTTACAGTCTAGAGGAATAGGTGAGACACAGATGGATTAAATGTACTTGTCATTGCAAGTTTAATAGGTTTTAAAGAGGAACTATCACCTTGTTAATATTGCCCCCCAATCCTTTCCTAAAGCAGCGATATGTAAAGCCATACTGTTATTATGATTAAAACGTCCATGTTATTAAGTAAACCCTCTTCTTCTGTAGGCATCCAGCGGACAACAGCACAGACATCTTAGAGCAGTGTTTCTCAACTCCTGTCCTCAGGACCCACTAACAGGCCAGGACTTAGGGATTTCTTTGCTAGAGCACAGGTGTGGTGATCAGAGGCTCATTCACACTGATTAACTCCCTTGTGCTCTAACAAGGAAATCCTCAAATCCTGGCCTGTTAGTGGGTCCTGAGGATAGGAGTTGAGAAACACTGTCTTAGATGTAAGTTACCTCTGAGTCTGCTGTGTGTGTTGGAGAGCAATATTAAAGGGATAGTAATACTTTGTTTTATCTTTATTTTATTTTGTAGGAATTAAAAAAACATGAAGAATGATATAAGTCTTATCTCTCAAACCTTTATGGTTAGAGAGATATTCACAAGCAAAGTTTCCCCTCACTGACCAAAATGGTCAAGTCTGCCATCTAGCTGTCAGATTTGGAATCCGGTCCACAGACTGGCCGTGGCTCTGCAGCAGAGCTCAGATCGTGAGATATAAGAAGAACTACGTCATTCGAATAGTGTACAAAGTGTGCCTGGTTTGCAAGAACACTTTTTAGACGCTTCCAATGAAATAGTTATTTTTATATCTTGCGATCTTGGCTCTGCTGAAGAGCCACCGGTTGATCTGCGGACCGGATTCCAAATCTGACAGCTAGATGGCAGACTTGATCGTTTTTGATCAGTGAGGGGAAACTTTGCTTGTGAATATATTTCAAACCATAAAGGTTTGAGAGATAAGACTTATATTCTTCTCCATGTTCTTTTAATGCCTACAAAATAAAATAAAGATAAAACGAAGTATTACTATCCCTTTAATTAACAAGGTGAAAATTCTGCTTTAAGCTTAATTACATGTGAATGTTGCTTATTTCTATAATTTAATCTAGTTATTAGGAATTGGTAATGTTTATTTTGCTGTACAAGTGCAGTTTTGTGTCTGCTGTGCAAGGTTTTCCGTTGACATTGCGCTACCCGGTACTATGGACCATTAGTGACACTGTCATGTGACTGCTCAGGGGAAAAGTGTCTCTGGAAATTGTTTTTGAAATGCTGACAAATATGATGTAGCAGTAATATTGTGTCTATTATTTTTCCAAGCAAAAATGGGAGCCATAATTGCAGATAAATTGAAACCAAAAATGTTAGCCAAAGAAAATAGTTATGTGCAAAACTTTCCTCATTTACTTTTCCTGAACAGTCAGATCTAAAAATAAAGTATGTTTTTGCCTATAGTAACGGCAACAATTAAACTATCTTGCTTCAAAGTTCTCTACAGGAATAACCAGCAGACCAGGTTTTTACAGAAGCCATTAAACTCCAGGCATATAGGTAAATAATGCAGTTCATTTGCATATGAAAACAGTCCTGGCGTTGCCTTAGAAACATGGGCTGGAATAGTCCCAGAAGGCAGGCTTGATAACCATGAGTAAGATGAAAGGTTCAGGCCTCTTTCACGTTGGAGGCAGAACTGTCTCAGACCCCAGCAACAATTGTATTGCCTGTCTTTAGTGCAATCACATGAGGCAATAGTCCCCAATGTGGAAGGCACAATTCAGAGTGTTACCCTTCACCACAGGTGACAGGTAAGGTTGCCACCCAGCTGGTATTTTACCGGCAGGCCGGTAAAAAATTGGCTTCTTTCCAGAGTTAAGTCTATGGAGGGAATGCCTTGGCTGGTAATTTTTTGAAGAAAAGGTGGCAACCCTAGTGACAGGGTGCATTGGTGTCATCCATGTGAAAGATTTCAAACCCAGCTGTCCTTGCCTGATGTATGGCTATTTAAATAATGCAAAAAGAAAGGATGTATTGGTAATTAAAATGTATAAAATAAATAAAATCTCATTGTATGAAAGTTTATCTCACTGTACAGTCACACTCATTGGGGTTCTACAAGTTTGAGGAAATTAATAATAAAACTTTATTAAACTATTTTTGAAGTTTCTGAAGTTAGTGCTATAAAGTGTTATGTTATTATTAGCACCAAATGCAGTTATTTACCAGCTGGCAGGTATAATTCCAGATAGGCAGCAACCCAACAGCCATGTTTTAGTTTGCTTCGTTTGGTTAACAGTGCTCTGTGGTAAGAATGTCCATCACTCATGTGCTCCTGACTGTCAGGTCAGTTTATCAGGTCAACACATAACTATATCCGTTGCCTAGTTACATATACAAAATTGTTAATGATTTGTTAATTAATAAAATCCCCAAACTCTGGAAGGTCAGTCACCCTGGAGTGTTGAGTTGGACAGCTCTGCTCAATGGAATTCAGCTATTTTCCCTCCATATCAAATTTTCGTGCTACAAGGAGAAATAGATAATTGTTGTAGAAAATATACTTTTGGTGCAGTAGGTGAGATAGCTCAGTGGTAAATTCCCTGACTATGGAGCCTATTCAACCTCAGGGTTGCAGGTTCGAATCCCGGCACGGCCAACTCAGCCCTTCATCCTAACGAGGTCGATAAATGAGTACCATTGATTGGGTAATAATAACACCTATTATTTCAGCTGCCGATTTGGTTAAATCCGAGAGCGTGCGCTGACAGCGCTTTGAGTCCCACTGGGAGAAAGGCGCTATATAAATACTAGTTATTATTATTATTATTAATTAACAGACAAAACACAAAGAAATGAAGATTACTATAGTAAATAATATGATATAATCAAATGTGTTGAAACCATATACTACTACAGCTACGAGGCCTGTTCTGCAACCTAAGGCCCACAAATCAATTACTTAACTGGAAGGATTTTGCCAGATTTTGTAATGTTGTAACTATATAGTGATAATATCCAGCCTGTCACTTTATGGCTGGAATGTCATTTCAGAGCAGGAGCAGTAAGATTTGCTGCAAAATATTTCTTCTCTGTGTAAGGCAGTTGTGAGCTGAAAGAAATTGCATTCTGAGTAGGATAAGGTCTTTTAGAGCCTGCTATTTTCTTTGCAGGGATTTTTCCTGGTTGAACATCTCCGAACCTTAGCTTTCATGAAGAACACCTATACCCCCGGATACAGACTTCACAAACGGGGCCCATATGTTGCAGAGAGCTCAATTTGAGATGCAGAATACTTCCTACATAGGCACAACGTGAGCACAAACTTGCTTCACAATAGACAAAACTATTTGTAATTGAAAAGCGAGCTGTGATGTGTATACACTCACTACAGTGTGCTGAATTATTACTTGAGACTATAACATTAATGGATATTTTTCACATGTAATACATATGTTGCTTTGAAATGAATGCGCTATGTGTAAGGCTGAAACACAAAAACATAGCAGAACTGTCCCACACTACATGACGAAATTTGATAAATGGAAGCATTTTAAAATAAATATAAGTGTAATACTGGGCAGAATAGGGTTTTTTTTGCCATTTTGTCAGATATGCAGAAAAGGACAAATGATTAATATACAATAATCTAAGTGCCGTATGCACAAAACAAAAAGTAATTATGGAGTGAATCATATGTACAGCCAACTAATTCCACAGCAATTACTATAGGGGATAAATACAAATTTCCATTGATTTTAATGAGAATTTTAAAGGGATAGTAATACTTCGTTTTAACTTTATTTTATTTTGTAGGCATTAAAAAACATGAAGAATGATATAAGTCTTATCTCTCAAACCATAAAGGTTTGAGAGATATTCACAAGCAAAGTTTCCCCTCCCGCCCCTTTTACCTACTGTAAGCTGTCTCTTCTCAGATGTGGAATCCAGTCCATAGACCAGACAGATAACAGCAGGGGACAATCTTCTTCCCATGAGAACAATGAAATCCCTGCCCCCCTTGACAAGTTTTTCAGGTTTTTCCCTTATCTTAATTGAAGATTGTCCCTCTCTGCAGTCTACCTGGGCACTTCCCTTCTGATCTGGCTGAGCAGTGTTACATCAGTAAAAGGGGCGGGAGGGGGACACTTTGTCATTGAATTACTCTAGAACTACAACTCTGACAGAACTGAAATAACACTCTCCAAAGTCCAAATACAATGATGATTAATTAGAGCTGTTTTTATTATGAAACATTACTATCCCTTTAACCCACTGAATGCCAGGGATATCTCAAATACATTCAGTAGCAAATGTTTGGTTCCGGTTGGTTTTACCTCTGTGGTTGTGCATGGTCAAACCGCATTTACACATGTAATCAATTCAGTTCATCGGATTGTACCACCTATGCAAAAAATAGGCTTTTTATTTGGTCCTGCAAAGTTTGTGTTTAACCCTCTGAGTGCCAGAGAGGTATCCAATGCATTGAAAAAGTAATGTGTTTAATGTGTCTCTGCCACTCAAAGAGTTAATATATTATTTAGTAGAATAATATACCCCTTGTTATTTTGTAGCCTCAGATTTCTTGTGCAATTAAACAGTTCTTCAGGCCTCACAATAGCTTCTGTGGGTTTGAAGTGGGAGTCCTGCAGCTTGTGCTGATTGGCTACTGTGTACATCCAATAGGAGGTGAATAATTTATCAGTAAGTTGATGTAAGAATATGTGCAGTACACAGAAAGTGGCAGGTCTGTGGGCAGAGCAGTTACACATAGAGGATCATTTAATAAGAAGAATTAAAGCAACTTTGGAGTAAATAAGATGCACTACAGGGAGCAAATAAAACTTTCCTATATTTGCACTGAGTTAAATGGGGCTTTTAACTCCTTGAATGCTAGGAAGTCTCCAGTGCACAGCGAAGAAATGTGTTTTAGACCTCTAGCATTTAATGAGTAAAAATCCTCTTTAACCCCTTGAGGACCTATGACGTGCCAAGACCATCATGGGGAAACTTCCCTTAAGGACCAATGATGGTCTTGGCACGTCAAGGGTTAAATGATAGTAGCACGCCTCAGTGCATGCTGCTATCATGTTGGGGAGGCTTAAACTGTGCATTGTGGGACCAGAGCTCTCAGTTTCAGGCATTCTCTGTTTTGCCAGCACATGTGATCAATCCTACAGAGCGAAAGTGTACCGGCTTTTTCATTCACAAAGGCAATGTGTTTTACACATTTCCTTTGTCACTGTTCTTTGCTCTCTCTTCCTTACTGTCAGAGTAAGGAAGAGAGAAGCAGAAAGCAGACTTAAAAGTAAACAGAAAGAGGCCAGATTTGGGGGTATTAACCCCTTCGGTGCTGTTGCTCAGGGCAGGATAAATGTAGGTCCCTTTGTGACCTACTGACAGCAACCTGTTTTGTTTTTTTAATATATTTCAGTAAGACCAAAGTATAATATAACACAGACTAATTTATAAACACATCTACTGAAGTTTTTACAAACATTAATGGTAGTTTTATTGTTGTGGAGCAATGTAATACACTTATACACACCACACAGTTATCTCCAAAAAGTGGGAAACTAGGGAGGGAAAATGGGACATGGGGATTTTCACTCCAGAGGCATAGTGCCCCCCTAAAATTGCAGGTATGAATGACCGGACACACCTTTCATGCAATCTACATAAAAAAATTAACCCATTGGGCACAAATTATCACAAGAGAACCAATAAAAATTGTTTGTTTTTTTTTAATTATTTTTTTAATAGTTTTCTTTATTTTTAGCAAAATAAATGATGGGTTATCCATATAAGTGTGGCATCAAAAGAAAGCCCTACTTGTGCTTTTAAAATCAACAAATATAAAGTCAAAAAGGTGCTTAAAGTTATAGCAATGTGTCACAAAAACAGCAGCTCCAATTAATCTTCATAGTATTTGAGCTATAGAGAGTGTTATTTTAATACTGTCAGAATTGTAGTTCAAGAGTAATTGAATGATAAATTATCCCCCTCACTCTCCTTTCACCTAGTGTAAACCACCTCCCCTCAGTTGTGTAATCTGGTCTTGAGACCAGACCACTCACAGCAAGGAACAATCTTCTTACTGTGAGCATAAGGAAAACCCTGCCCCCCTTGACAGGTTTATCAAGTTTTTCCCTTATGCTAATTGATGATTGTCCCACTCTGCGATCCACCTGGACACACCATGCTGCTCTATGGTGAGCAGTGTTACATCAGTAAAAGGGGCAGGAGGGGGAAAATTTATCATTCAATTACTATTGAAATACAACTCTGACAGTATTGAAATAACACTATCCATGGTCCAAATATCATGCTGTTATTGTGAAACATTACTACACCTTTAAGTGTACACCACCCCAGATTTTCCCAGAGCCGGATGACAGGCAAGGAACACAAGGCATCTGCCTAGGGCCCGGACAAACGAGGGGGGCCTGGAAAACCTGATTCTGGACTCTGCTTTCAGTGCTCCCTGAGTCCCTCCTGACTCCCCCCTAAGTTCTTTATGCCACACTCAGCACACTGACTCTCTTTGGGCCCGGCCACCCAGTCAAATGAGGCCAGGGGCCCGGCGGAAACCTCATCAGTGCTCAGCTGAGCTCAGTCTCAGTGACATGATGAAGATGTCGCCGGGCCTCACACCTGCGGCTCACTCTGGACGCACTGCATTGTCTTGTTAGTCGTGTGCATGTGTCAGGATTTGAGTCCTGCCACATGGCATATGGGGTAATGGTGGAGGGTAAGGGTTAAGTTACGCAGTGCACTGATGGTCACGTGGCAGCGGGGCTATATAGAAGAGCCCCCCTGGTCCTCTCAATCTTTTGTGAGGCGACGCTGCCGACACGACTTGTGGCAGCAGGTGCATACTGGCAGCATGGTTTGGAGGCAGGCGGCCACATGCACACTGTAAGCGCCCAGGCCTACTATGCCCACCAGATCATGATGTAATGAGCTGAGTGCTGACCCTGATCGCGAAATTCTGTACAGTAGTACTAGCAGGAAAAGAGTGGCAAACATACTAGGGGGAAGGAAAAGATTGGAGAACAGACTAGGGGCGGGAAAAGAGTGGGGAACAGACTAGTGGGCAGGAAAAGAGTGAAGAACAGACTAGGGGGTGGAAAAAGAGTGGAGAACAGACTAGAGGGCAGAAAAAGAGTGGAGTCTGAGGGGTTTTTTTTATTTTTCTTATTCACATTAGACCAACTGGATTTTAATTGCATACTAATAAAGTTAATACGTTTTATTAATAATAGGTAGGGTCAGAGTGCACCTAGTAAAAAAGACTAGGGGGCAGGAAAAGATTGGACAACAGACTAGGCGGTGGAAAAAGAGTGGAGAACAGACTAGGGGGCGGGAAAAGAGTAGAGAACAGACTAGGGGTCGGGAAAAGAGTGGAGAACAGACTAAGGGGCAGGAAAAGATTGGAGAACAGACTAGGGGGTGGAAAAAGAGTGGAGAACAGACTAGGGGGCAGGAAAAGAGTGGAGAACAGAGTAAGGGCAGAAAAAGAGTGGATAACAGACTAGGGGGCAGGAAAAGAGTGGAGAACAGACTAGGGGGCAGAAAAAGAGTGGAAAACAGACTAGGGGGCAGGAAAAGAGTGGAGAACAGACTAGGGGGCAGAAAAAGAGTGGAAAACAGACTAGGGGGCAGGAAAAGATTGGAGAACAGATAAGGGGGCAGGAAAAGAGTGGAGAACAGAGTAGAGGCAGGAAAAGAGTGGAGAACAGACTAGGGGGCGGGAAAAGAGTGGAGAGCAGACTAGGGGGCAGGAATAGATTGGAGAACAGACTAGGGGGCAGGAAAAGAGTAGAGAACAGAGTAGGGGCAGAAAAAGAGTGGAAAACAGACTAGGGGGCAGAGAAAGAGGGAGAAACAGACTGGGGGCTTACCCTCATTATGCCCTTCCTCTTTCCTTTCTTCCTACCTTTTGCCCTTGCCATCATTAACTGTGTGGTATCAGTGGTGTGGTCCCATTTTAACTGTAAGCTGTGTGGTATCACTGGCGTAGCCCCATTTCAATTGTAAGCTATAAGGTATCACTGGTGTAGCCCCATTTCATTTGTAAACTGTGTGGTATCACTGGTGTAGCCCCACTTCAATTGTAAGCTGTGTGGTATCACTTGTGTAATCTCATTTCAATTGTAAGCTATATGGTATCACTGGTGTAGCCCCATTTCAATTGTAAGCTGTATGGTATCACTGGTGTAGCCCCATTTCAATGTGTGAGAGAGAAGGAATAGGGTATGTGTGAAAGAAAAGGAATAGGGTAATGTGCGTGAGAGAAGCCATAGGGCAATGTTTGTGAGAGAAGGGTTAGGATAATGTGTTTGAGAGAGAAGGGATAGGGTAATGTCTGTGATAGAAGGCATAGGGCAATGTGTATGAGAGAAGGCATAGGGCAATGTGTGTGAGAGAAGGGATAGGATAATGTGTTTGAGAGAGCATGGATAGGGTAATGTGTTTGAGAAAGAAGGGATAGGGTAATGTGTGTGAGAGAGAGAAGGGATACGGTAATGTGTATGCGAGAAGTGATGGGGCAATTTGTTAGAAAGAAGGGATAGGGTAATGTTTGAGAGAGTGGGGATAAGGCAATGTGTGCAAGAGAATGGAGAGGGTAATGTGTGTGAGAGAAGGGATAGGGTAATGTGTGAGGAAAAAGAAGGGATAGGGCAATGTTTGAGAGAGAAGGGATAGGGTAATATGTGCGTGAGAATGGATAGGGCAATGTGTGAGAGAGAAGGGATAGGGTAATGTGGGAGAGGGAAGGGATAGGGTAATATGCATGAGAGAAGGGATAGGGCAATGTGTGTGAGAGAAGGGATATGGTAATGTGTGAGAGAGAAGGGATAGGGCAGTGTGTGAGAGAGAAGGGATAAGACATTGTGTGAGAGAGAAGGGATAAGACATTGTGTGAGAGAGAAGGGATAAGACATTATGTGAGAGAGAAGGGATAAGACATTGTGTGAGAGAGAAGGGATAGGGTAATGTGTGAGAGAGAAGGGATAGGGTAATGTGTGAGAGAGAAGGGATAGGGTAATGTATGTGAGAGAAGGCATAAGGTAATGTGCGTGAGAGAAGGGATGGGGTAATGTGTGAGAGAGAGGGGATAGAGCAATGTGAGAGAGAGAAGGGATAGGACAGTGTGTGTAAGAGAGAAGGTATAGGGTAATGTGTGTGAGAGAAGGGATAGGGCAAAGGAATAGGGTAATATGTGTGAGAGAATGGATAGGGTAGAAAGGATAGGGCAATGTGAGAGAGAGAGAAGGGATAGGGCAATGAGTGAGAGAGAAGGGATAGGGTATGTGTGAAAGAGAAGGGATAGGGTAATGTGCTTGAGAGAAGGTGTAGGGCAATGTTTGTGAGAGAAGGGTGAGGATAATTTGTTTGAGAGAGAAGGGATAGGGTAATGTGTGTGAGAGAAGAGTTAGGGTAATGTGTGTGAGAGAAGGCATAGGGAAATGTGTGTGAGAGAAGGGATAGGGTAGTGTGTCTGAGAGAGCAGGGATAGGCAGTGTGTCTGAGAGAGCTGGGATAGGGCAATGTGTGAGAGAGAAGGGGTAGGGTAATGTGTTTGAGAGAGAAGGGGTAGGGTAATGTGGGTGAGAGAAGGCATAGGGTAATGTGTGTGAGAGAAGGGATAGGGTAATGTATGTGAGAGAAGGGATAGGGTAATGTGTTTGAGAGAGCAGGGATAGGGTAATGTGTCTGAGAGAGAAGGGATAGGGCAATGTGTGTGAGAGAAGGGTTAGGATAATGTATTTGAGAGAGAAGGGATAGGGTAATGTGTTTGAGAGAGAACGGATAGGGTAATGTGTGGGAGAGATAAGGGATAGGGCAGTGCATGAGAGAAATAGGCCAGTGTACGAGAGGGAAGTGATAGGGTGAAGTGTGAGAGGGAAGGGATAGGGCAAAGTGTGAGAGAGTTAAGGAATGGGGCGACATGTAAGAGAGATAGGTGATAGAGTGACACGAGAGGTAAGGAATAGGGAGATGAATGAAAGATGGTAGAGATGGAATGATGAGTGAAAGAGGGAAGGGATAGGGCGATGAGTGAAAGAGGGAAGGAATGGGGTGAAGTGTGAAAGAGGCAAGGGGTGGGGTGATGAATGAGAAAGGCAAGGGATGGATGCATGAGAGGGAAGGGATTGGGTATTAAGTGAAAGAGGGAAGGGATGGAGAGACACATGAGAGGGAAGGGTTGGGGTTATGAGTGTAAGAGGGAAGAAATGGGTGATGAATGAAAAGAGGGAAGGGATTGTTTCATATAGGGAAATGAGAGGGAAGGGATAGGGTGATTTGGGGAAAATAAATGAAAAGGACTGGGTGATGTGAGGTAGATAGGCAGGTGACTAGGTGGTGATCTCTCTGACCACTAGTACCTCGTGTGCAGTCCCTTTGTATCCTGATGTGCTCACTGTGTATACTAATGCACTTACACCTTCTCACACACAGCTTTAAGTTCTAAAACAGAAGCCAACCCTATTGTCTTGACATAAACCAAAACTGCATAGAACCTATTCAAAGGAAAGAGTGCTGTGACACACCATGAAGACAGAGCAGGACATCACTGGTGTGCCTGGGAGCCAACAAATCTTTCAGTTTTGTTCATCCAACATCAAGATAGTACTCAGCATGAAAGAAATAATTTTAAAAAGACATACACAGTATTATTTTAGTTTTTTAATCCTATGCCTCTCTCCCATGTAATACCTATTCTATTAACCCCTTGAATGTTGTAGGTATTTCCATTGTTTTGAAATGCTTTGGAGACGTCACTAGCATCCAAGGGTTTTATCACTGTTAAAAGGGATAGTAATACTTTGTGGTGGACAGTATAAACTTAAAGGGATAGTAATACTTTAATGCTACTAATCCTCATAGTGTAGCTATTTCAAGAAGAATTCAATTGCCCCCAGTGTCATCTCTCAAACCTTTATGGTTTGAGAGATAACCGTAAGCAAAGTTCCCCCCTCCCCCCGCTTCCCTGAAGTCAGGGTTGTACTGACTGCAGGGATATCCGGTTTTATTTTCATCAGGCGGCTCTGCAGCGTTAGTAAAAAAAAATTATTTCACTGAAACGATCTATTACGTGTGCTTGCAAACCAAGCACACGTATGTTTCAGTGAAATAATTATTTTTTACTAACGCGATCTCGGCTCAGCTGCAGAGCCACAAGCCTGTCATACAACAGACTTCCCCTGCAGTCAACGCTAACTTCAGGGAAGGGGGGGTGGGGGGAACTTTGCTTATGGTGGGGGCAATTGAATTCTCTTTTAAATAGCTACACTATGGGGATTAGTAATATTAAAGTATTACTATCCCTTTAAGTTTTTACTGTCTACCACAGAATTCTAAACACTACGGGGAGGACAGAGCCCTACTCTGACACCAAACAGGTACTGTAGTGCCATTTTCTTGTAGCTAAGTCTTATTTGGCAGCCATTTTCTTACAGCCAAACACAGGCATGACACGCAACAACAGCCAATAAGAAGGTCTCACTATCTACCCTCTGAACAATTTCATACCCTTAGCATGTACCACACTAGTTTGTACAATACCTCTCAATATTTCAAATGGCTAAAAGAGGGACACTTTTTTTTAGGTTGTGTTGCTAGGGGAGTGACTGCTGAGACCATGACTAGGGCAGTACGGAGAATCTTTAGGCTACTTCATGATCTGTTGACAACTTCTTATGTAACTGAATATATGATTTAGAACAAGACCAAAGTATTTTATTTACACAGTCATTTATAAATACATATTAAAGCTTAAACTAGTGATTCTCAACCAGAGTGCTACCAGTGGTCAAACTTCCACCATCAGATATTGCTAGCGGAGACCATTAGCGGACTTTTATATTCTATTTTCCACCTCATTGTGGGACTATTTATATATATATATATATATATATATATATATATATATATATATATATATACACAATACATTACCCAATATTGGTTATATATTTGCATATTGATATATGTTTTATTAAAGATTTTTTCATATTGGTAAATATGTCATTTAACTATATGTGCCAGGTTATAGTACTGTTAGGTAATGCCATTACAGTTTTATTTATAATATTTATATTTTAGCACTCTCCTATTAGATATTTTTTCTTAAAAAAAATGTACACTGAGCACTACACAATTATCCCCTTAGCTCTGTATCATATATTATACATGTTGTGCACTCCAAACGGAACAAGGCTGGGGTCGGGCAGCATCTATGGGGATTTATGATTCCTTGCCCCCCAGCCTTGTTCCCTTGCCCACTGGTAGCCATAGAACCCAATACACAATGCTTTGCCCCCAGCCTTGTTCCCTTGCCCACTGGTAGCCATAGAACCCAATATACACTGCTTTGCCCCCAGACTTGTTCCCTTGACCACTGGTAGCCACAGATCCCCATATGAACTGTGTGATCCTCTCCAGCCTTTTCCCCTTGCTCACTGCTAGCCACAAATCCCCACGGACACTGCCTGGGCAAAGGAAGAAGGCTGGGCATGTCAGGCAGTATATGTGGGGGCTAACACACAATGGTGTTGTTCCCCATGCTGCCCAACATTCTATACATCCGACATATACTGCCCCACTAGTTCAATTTGACATATACTGACCCCCCTTGCTCAATCCGACATGTACTGGTCGATGATTTGTTTCCCTGTTATTTACCTTTGTACTGTATTTTTTCTGTGCATTCTGTGTACATAAATGTGACCTGATGGAGTAATGTAGGGCACCTGCAGGGGAATCAGCACAGGGCAGTGTGGCGACATTCACCTCCAGCATTATAACATTTGATATATTGCTCATTGTGTTGTATATTGTCAAGTATATTGTAATAGTGAGCGTGTGTGTGTGTGTATAGTATTATACTGTAAGTCATGTAAAGGGAACCAGAGTGCAGAGAAAATAAAGGTTAAGCCCAGCATCCTGCAGCTTGCTGCTGTGTCTTCCTTCTAGTATACTCCATGGCTGTGTAACTTGTGTTAAAGCTTGGTGTATTTTCTGTGTTTCCCCAATATGAAACAACTAATGAATGTTTTGAATTTTGATAGATTCCTGCTGTGCTTCCGTCAACAGCATGGCTTGAAAAGAGGCATTCTAAGTGGACAGTACATACACACCTCTGATTGGGCAACTGGGGTACCACTGTTCCAAACCATAATTTGGATGCTTATCTTGACAAGAGTGTCTGGAAATGTAGGCCATTCCCTGACTGGTCAAGCGTATCAACACTGTTCCAAGCCATAGTTTGCATTCTAACCTTGATAAGAGGTGTCTGGAAGTGTATATAGGCAGTATGTTACACCAATAAAGGTAGTTCTGTTTTTAAGCTCCACAATACAAGTTTTGGCTGTATTTCTGGAGGGGATTACTGGAGGGGAGTTGGCTGGGGATACTCATCTCAGCCACTGCAAGAGCAGAATTCACTTGCCTCACCAGACTACTGGCGAGTGATGGCCATTTGTTCCTGCCTCTTGCCATATGGACAAGAACCCATGGAGGGACGCAACTGACTAGGTGGGTTGTGTGCTGTGACCTCCACAGCTGCCATTGAGTGTCATGGAACTGGAGGAGGCCCTGGAGGGAAGGAAGCCAGTGGGAAGATGCTGCTTCCCAACAGCCCCTGCAGGGCAAGGAGATGGAGTACCCAGCAGTCCATGGCCAAGCGGAGGAATATGTTGCAGAGAGGGAGGCAGTTTCCTGGAAGGGTGTCTATGCAGTAGGCAACCGTATGGACAATCAACATGCCAGATGTAGGTGGGGCTGTAACAGCGTAGACAGCAGAGGGCAGTTCTTCAGATTTCTGCATCAGCCCCTTGGAAGGGGGCCCAGACAGTAAGCCATGGGAGCGCCAAGGGATCTAACTCTCTTGTGATGTGCTGAAAGCCTCCTGCGCAGTGGAGATGGGCGCCAGCCAGGGAGCTTCGGCCCAAACGTTTTCTTGTATTTAGGAGCCACCGGGTCATCCCAGCCACTTCAAGAGCTAAATTCACTTGCCTCGCCTGTCTACTTGTGAGTGGTGGGCATCTGTTCCTGCCTCCTGCCTGATCCAGAAAATCCAGGGAAAGATCCCATGGAGGGGCCTGGCTGATTGGGCAAGCTTGAGTGTATTTGCTGTGACCTCCATAGCGGATCTAAAAAACTACTGGACAGTAGGCCTATTGCCAGTGGTTTACAAGGTTTTCACAAAGGTACTATCAAGAAGAATGGAAACCATATATATAAAAGCCAATAATTAAGCAATCACAAATTGAGCTTTCCTCAGTCCAAGATATATTTCAGGCATTGTGACTAGTGTTATCTAACTACTCACTTTTAATTAAAAGAAAAAAAAATGTTTCCACAGGAGGCTTACATAAGGCTATCTATTAGTCACTGTTTAGGAGGGAGAAGACTCCACCATGAATCGTGAGCTACTTAAAGGAGAGCAGATCCAAAACATTATGTTATACCAAACAAGGACATATAATATAACCTCAAAGTAGCCTAAACCCAAACCAAAGTATAAAAGATACCACTGAAAGTAGCAGGCTAGAATCTAAAAAAAACACTAGAGAGTACCAGAAAATAAATGACTTGGAAGAGGTCAGAATGCATTACAAAAGGGGAAAGGAAATATCATGAGCCCCAGTGTTAAGACCCAACATCAATGTGCAACTCAGTAACATGTACTTCAATGCACATGACCTAACACATGGAAGAGATAGGTCAATACTACCTAGAACGAGTAAAATGGCCATATCAGCCTATATGAAAAGAAACCCACAGAGTATATGTGAAGAAGCAGATTGGCAAAAAACTAGTGGCAAGGATAATAATGATTCCAAAACCTCACACACTGTACAAAGTGCAAAAAGTGTCCCTGAAAGCACCTGACAAAGTTCCTGAAAAAGCAAGTGCAAATGCACAAATCATTGAGTGGTCTCATAAATTCACATACATCTCAATGCATGCATAAATCACAGTGTACCTGAAAAGCATGACAGTGCCAAAGCACACCTGTAAAAAAGCAGACACGACTAACACAGTGTCAGTATGTACCACACCAGTGTTTCAAAGCACACATTCCAGAGTGAACCTCAAGTAAGGCATATATAATCAACAGTATGTTAAGGCACACATGCTCCACATAATACAAAGTGTAAATACGCTACAGAATCACAAAGTGTATAAGCAATTCAATGCATTTGTTACAGCATCCAAACAGATGCCACATAATGCACCTGTATAACCCTTTGATTGTCAGAGGTATCCAATGCATCTCTGGCAATCAAAGGGATAAAGCATAGGTGAATAGATGTAATTCTGACAAACTGTCAGGAGTCAACTTAATATAGGACTCACCCCATAGATGAAACCTAACTGAATAATTGATAGAACCTAAGACTACACCTATAAACACTCTGGAATGTGTACTGGTTTCCATGAAAGCAGGGGATAATATAAAACAAGTTTAGTCTACATCTGAATATATATATATATACTGCTCAGTACAAAACTAGGCTCCACAGGTAAAACAGTCTGAACATGATAGCACCTGGGATTACACCCATAATACTGAGGGCCCCAGACACGGAATGTTACATCCTGCTAGATAAGGAACACACATCTTGGTTACACATGCACAACTTGTAAACAGGGGAAAAATATAACCGATAAGCCCCCACACCTGCATATAGTCACTGTCTAAAACAATGCCTCAGTGAAACGCAACCTAGTAGTGGAAGAAACAGCATTCACAGCTCTCCTTCTTTATACATGCTACCTAAAAGGCTTTCAGCTGCTACAGGGTCATCAGTGAGACAACCTGTGAATAAACATGCAGAACACTACAATCATCAGAAGGAGAGAGGGGGAGAACTCCAACTGGAAATGTACAGAATAAACCTGTCAAGCAAGTCACAAAATAAAAGGGCGGTCCTTAAGAGGGAGTCAGCAATATACATCCTACCAGCTTGAAAGGACAGGGAAAAAGACAACAGGAGGAAGGGGAGGAGCCTCTCATACTGCAATTTTTTGTTTTGATTGGCTCTCTGTCCTGTCAGCTGAAGGGGAGGACTTAAAACATTGGTAAATTGGCTGCTTTGGATGTATTAATTCCCCAAATTACAATGGATTTAAATTGGGGTATTTAACCTCTTGAATGGCAGAGAAATACCCAACTCAATGGAAAGCACTGCATTAAAAATCACTAGTAATCAAGGGCTTAAAAGACCCATTTAAATTAATGGACATTTTTATTTGTTCCCTATGATAGAGTCAGATAGCCAGTAAGATAGCTCAGTTGCTTAATGCTCCAGCAGGTTAATCGGTTTGGACCTCAGGGTTGCAGGATCTAGTCCCATCAATCAGTGTATCTTTCCTGGTAAAACACTTCCATGAAAAAAAAATTGCACTACTTTACTTCAGTCTCAGCTTCAGCTTGTCCCCTCATAATTTATAGATGTTTTATTTAATAGCCCAGTACAATTATTTTCACAGTTTTGGAACAGTCTTCTGCAAAGCCCTTCTCTCCAAGACATAGAAGTGTCATGTCTGGGTAGGGAGACTTCAGGGTAAGTCTGGTGTTCAGAGGAGGGCTCCTGGAGTACCCTTTTGAGCAACCCCCGAATTGTTCATGAGGGGCCTAGGCTTTTAAAGACCCCATTTAACTTTGTTTTGACATTTTAGTCTCTCTTTAAAGGAGCACTAACATCTCCTAATAATAATCCCCCACTTACCTTACTATGGTATGGCCTCTCTGAATTTTTTCAAGAGAGAACATCTTCAAATCATCCTGGAAGTCATAATCACAGAGATGGACAGAAACATTTCTGTCAGGACTACTGAATCTCAGATTCCACATCAGTGCATCACCTGTATTTGATTGGCTAGTGTGTTTGGCTCCTATTCTGCTATTAGATATTGATAAGTGATTTTGAACCACAATAGCAGAGTCTATTGGGCAGCTTCCTGCCCTAATACATTATGCAACAATTCTGTTGTCCACAGAACTGTAATAATAAGACACTTAAAAATTTTTTGCCAAATAATTATAGTAACTTGGCTGTCATCACAGCATTGCTTTGCGACCTTAACTAAAATTGGACTATTATGGTTGGAGATGGTGATTACTGACATTGTGGCGCAGTTTTTTTTTTTTTTTTTTTTAGTTTTTGCTGTTGCTTTGACCAGGGGTGCCTTAAATATGAGACAGGCCCCCACCCACCCAAAAGACTGCCTGGTGGATTATACCCCTAAATAATTCAGTTTTCCTGAAGTATAAAACAAAGAAAGCTTTGTATGGAACTCTTCAGGACCTATCACTGATTGTAAGCTCTTTAGTTTATCCATAAAGCATAGATTTTGCATGAAGTGAATATGTTTGCATATATGTCAAATGTAAGGTAAGACATAGGGGGAGATTCACCAAGCGGTGATAAAGAGGTGATAAAGTGGAGATGACTTCTCCAGTTCATCACTTCTCCACTTCCTATATTATTCAATGGAGGCTATGCAATAAGATTTCTTCAACTTTGGAGATCTTATTCTATAGAATAAAATAGAAACTGAAGAAGTGATATCACTGGAGAAGTCATCTCCACTTTGTCACCTCTTTATCACTGCTTAGACTCTCCCCCCATAGTGTCTAGGTATGATATTATCTGCAGGGCCCGACATTCCCACTAACGTGTGACCAGTAAAAAAAAAAGATTAAGTGGACTAGTAAAACACTTTGAAAGAGGAAAAGAGAAACAAGAGGCGCTCCTAGTGTATTATCCCAGGTGGAACCAAATATAAATTTTCAAATCTTTGCACTAGTAAGTATTATACTCACAAGAGTATTATCCAGAACAAAACATATATGTTATCTGGAAATAACACCTGGGTTTTTTTGGGATGCTGTCCCCTTAACAGTAGCTGTCTTCACGGCTGCTTCTCCAAACATCCACCAGGACGATAAACATGTAAAGAAAAAAACAGACAGGGGGCACCCAATATTGCCTTAAATGACAACTTTTAACTGGTAAAATTATTTTCCACATTTTCTACTTACTTTTGAAGTCTTTTGAACTCTTTAGGAGGGACAGTCCCTCTTTTAGACCCAAATCCCCCTGTCCCTCTTTCCCACCCTGATGTCCCTCTTTTCAGGAGATCAGATTGTGTGATGTGTATATAAGTGTATCACACTGCTCTACAGCAATAATACTCACATTATTGTTTGTTTAACCCCTTAACAACCGGCGTTGCGTCGCAGTCACTTAAGGACCACGGAGCATTTTTTTTTTAATTATAATTTCCAGTTCTGGACTCCCCGAACTGCGTGCAGCCGCAGGGGGAGCCCGTAATTCCATGATGGTCATAGTGCGTCATGGGTCATTAACTTAGATCTACCCATGACGTACTATGACCGTCAAGGATCATTAAGGGGTTGAAGTTCAGTATATGTGTTTATTAATTAGTCTGTGTATATTAAATACTTTGGTCTTATTATAAGTCATTTATTAGGTTACACAAGGAGGTGTCAATAGGTCATGAAATAATCTAAAAATGCCCTGCTCACAAGCCACACACCCCAGCAACACCCGCTAAAACATAAGTGTCCCTCTTTGGCAATTTGAAGTATTGGGAGGTATGGAAGATGGTTGTCAGTGGCATATGCCAAATAACAACATTTGCGCTTACAGGGAAAGTAATGCTGTCCCTGTTCAGGACACACCAGGATCAATTCAGATAGAACAAAGAGAAGAAAAAGGTGCTGCTCCAAAGACTTTATAAAAAATGATTTAATATATAAAAATAATAAAAGAGCAATAATTTGGCTAATGCCCAATAAAACTGCCTGTTGAACACACAATGTTTCGCAGATTAACTGCTTTATCAAGTAATCGGCAGATGCTCACACAAAATAAATACTCTTGGGCGCCCTCCTTTCTGTTTTTTTCTTTACTAGTAAAAAACTTTGCTGATCTTTAAAGGGATAGTAATGTGTCATAATAAAAGCAGCTCTGATTAATCATCACAGTATTTGGACTTTGGAGAGTGTAGTTCAAGAATAATTCAATGACAAAATATCCCCTCCCACCCCTTTTACTTATGAAACACTGCTCAGCCAGAGCAGAAGGGAGGTGCCCAGGTAGATTGCAGAGAGGGACAATCTTCAATTAAGATAAGGGAAAAAGCTGAAAAACCTGTCAAAGGGGGCAGGGTTTTCATTGTTCGTATAGGAAGAAGATTGTCTCCTGCTGTTATCTGTCTGGTCTTACAACCAGATTCCACATCTGAGGGGAGGTGGCTTACACCAGGTAAAAGGGGCGGGAGGGGAAACTTTATCCTTCAATTACTCTAGAACTACAACTCTGACAGTCCTGAAATAACACTCTCTATGGCTCAAATACTATGAAGATTAATTGGAGCTGCTGTTTTTGTGAAACATTACTATCCCTTTAAGTTTAACATTAGGTGCTCCAGTAACATTTTACTTCACGACTAGTAACTTTTCTCTTTGACTTAAAAACCTCTTTGATAATTTACAGCCCTATTTATGTTTATTTCTTACCTGTAAGGTGTGAAAAGTTTATGGTGCATAGTTCTACTTTGTGCATGTTTTGGGTTTATAACAAAATTCTTTGGGAAGAGAAATTATTTTTGGTACAGGTACCATTTTAAATGATTTATGTGCAAAAAACAATGGAGGATCAAACCAACTACACTTACAGAGGAGAAACAAAAATCCCCCAGACTTGACTAGAACAGTCTCGTACTTTAAATGTGTGTACGGCATCACAGGCAGTACTCTCCTGGGGACAATGCACTGTTCGAAATGAAAAACCCACAGCACAGAGTTCTAATCATTGGTGGGAGTACAGCCCATTGACTGCTGTGATAAAAGTGACATTTGTGCTGGGCTACAAGAGAATGTCTGCTAAAACCCAAGCCTTAGCATAGCCTTACACTACAACAAAAAATAGAGCTGCAGCTAATATTTAAGATCTGGAAATAATGATCAGATTTCCCTCAGGACAGACACTGAGGAAAAGAATGAACCTTCATCGCCACACAATAAACAGAAAAAAGGTTGACACACCAGTTAGTCAGCATTTTTGTGGTCCAAATCATAGCCTACAAAATATGAAAGTCACCATACTCAAAAGGAAACTTTAGAACACAAAGCGAAAGAAAAATCTGGGTATTTAAATTAATGGATCTATTTGACACATTAAAAACAGGACTAAACCTTGGGATGGGCTTCATGTCTCATTATAATAGATAGAACATTTTGGTAATTGATTGTATAGAGATAGATCTGTTCAGGTCACACACTAACAGGTTCTTTACACTTCTGTGTTAATGAACATTTCCTTGTTCCCAGGACTTTGATCTAACCCTGTGCATATCAGTTCATATCTTTACAGTCTGTCTGTATGTTTACTAAGTTAATTGACCCCCACTGTCTACTCATATATTTTGGTTCAAATGCATGTCATACTCTGTAAATATAAATGCAGTGTTATTCTAGCTTTGTTTGTTAACCCATGCCTGAAGAAGGGACCTTAGTGTCCTGAAAGCTTGTACTTGTTATGTCCTCAGTTAGCCATTAAAAGGTATCACCTTTATACCACTCTTGTGAGTTGTTGCTACACTGTACCCTCTAGGTATAAAACTCTTTGTGGACACCATTTTTATAGCCCACAGCAGGTGTCATTATCTGTCACAGTAGTCAGTGGACAGTTCAGAACTCAGGCTGTACAGAAACTTCCAATCATGGCAGTATAGTGACACAGGTCACATGATGTGAGCCCTTACAGCCACATTGGAGTCAAGGAGAAGTACTCTTGGCAGTGTCCTTCAATGGAAGAAAGAAAATGTGGGCACCCTAACCCCAAACACCTAATGATTTAAATAGGGCTTTTACCTTCTTGAATACTAAAGAGATCTATAATTCATTGCAAAGCAGTATACTGAAAGTGTTTGTAATGTCCCAATATAAATAGACTTTATTTTGCAGAGCTCCAATAGTTGAATATAATGCAAAAAAATGTATCTCTCAAACCGCTATGATTTGAGAGATATAGGCATTCAAACTTTGAGAGATACATTTTTTTTTGCATTATATTCAACTATTGAAGCGCTACAAAATAAAGTCTATTTATATTGGGACATTAATAACACTTGAAGTCCTCATAAGCATCAAGAGTATAAAATCCCACTTTGAATCGATGAGATATATATTTGTTCCCTCTGGTACAAATGGTACTATTGTGCATAAGACCCTATGTGTGTGATGCTCTAATGATACAGGGAGGACCCATAAAATGTTGTCTGGGCACCCCTGACATAGACCATAAAAACAAAGACCCGACACTAGACATCCTTTCAGCCTTGCTTTATTTGAAGCACAGCATTCTCATTGTCCTAATAAGATAAAGGCCCCTGAATGCATACAGTAATACCAAGTATTGGAGTCACAGCCACATTTCACAGAAGTACTAAAATAAATTAACTCATTTGCTGCTGGAGAAGACTGCAAAACACAATGTCACACATTATGCTGTAGGCTTCTCCAGCAGCAAATGGGTTAACTACAGTTTTTATCTAAAAGGCTTAAAAATGTACAAATTTTTGAATTCAGGTAAAAAGTTCAGTTTTAGAATTTCTAATATATACAAATAATATAAAAACTACATGTGACGTCAACTGCTATAAAGAGGTAAAAAGAACGAAAACAAAACTATTTCATCAAATTTGTAAAATGCTGTTTTTTTTTTCTTCTCCTTTTCTTCTTTTTAACCCTTTGTGTGCCAGTGGGGTGAGCAATGCATTGCTGTGCAATGCATTTCTCACCCCTCTGGCACTCAAAGTGTTAAACAGGTAAAAACTGTTAAAGGGATAGTAATACTTAAAATGTAAAAAAAAATATGTTGTAGGGTTTTCCCCCTGAGTAAAACAAGAGCACTCCCACTGCTGAAAGGTGTTTCATTCAAAAGTTATTAATTTTCAAAGTTGAATTTTTTAGGTGCAATATCACAGTGGCCTGAAATTGTACAGTGGCGCTGTTGCTACACCATCCTATGGAGATTTATGGTCCCTGGACCACAGCTGTCCATAGGATTGTGTAGCAACAGCGCTACTCTACATTTTCAGGCCACTGTGATATTGCACCTAAAAAATTCAACTTTGAAAATTAATAACTTTTGAATGAAACACCTTTCAGCAGTGGGAGTACTCTTGTTTTACTCAGGGGGATAAACCCTACAACATATTTTTTTTTTTTACATTTTAAGTATTACTATCCCTTTAAGAAATTTTACAGGCATATTGCTATTTAACCCTTTGAATGTCATGAATGCCAGAGGGGTGAACTACGTATTGCTTGATGCACCTCTCTGGCACTCAGAGAGTTAACAAAAAAAAAAAAAAAACAAGAAAGAAACTACTCTTTGGTAACCAAAATTTAGCATTTTCTTTTTCAGGTGATAAAAATGGCATTCATTGTTGGATACCGACAACTACTGTTATAGAGATCAGTATAATGAGTGCCAAGCATGACAATAAAACGGTTACACAGATAGCTCTCTAGTGCAAGTTCTCTGAGGAAGAGTACAACACAACTGGAACGGTTTGCAGCTTCAAAGGCAACAATACATTGCACAGCAATATCACGAACTGCCATAACAAAGCACTGCAGGCACTTTCAGCAGCAAAGGGTTAAACCATTTGAATGCCAAACAGGCACCTAATGCTTTGCAATGTGTTGAATGCCCCTACAGCACTCACGAGGATGATACCCCATAGCAGTTTATTTTAGGTCATCCTTAACCCTTTAAAGAGCAGAGAGGTGTGGTAACATATCGTGAAGCAATGCGTTGTCCATGCCTCTGGTACTTAAAAGATTACAGGACAATATCACCAGGAAACAAGTGTTTATTTTCAACCCTTTGAGTGCCAGAGGTGTAGGCAAAGCATTGCAATGTGTTGCGTACCCCTCACTGGCACTCAAAGGGAGGATTAAGTCCTTGGTGGCCAGAGAAAACAACACGCTGTGAAGCCGCATCTAGTATCCATGGAGTTAAAATTACTTGTATACGTACTAAGGTGTCCTGAAACACTAGTGTGATATGTCACAGTATGCACTTCTTCTATATAGCGGGATCATCAACAAGGTATAATGCATTAGAAGGAAGCATCCATGTTGCTCCAAACTGTTGCACCATGGATGCATTTCTTTTTACAAGCAGTATACTGGAGTTGTTCAGAACAAAACAGGAAGTGGACCACTTGTGAAACGTAGCATGAGTACAGGAGAAGGACATTGAAAACTTCATCTGTAATGTGAGATGGTGGAGTAACATGGCCTCTCCCTCCAAGTGCAATCTGGGAAAGGCAGAAACTGTGTCATTCTGAACCAGTGCTTCAGTGCATCTTAGGATATGTACAATGTTTTTGAAATACTTATTTTCAGGTAATAGTTTCCTTTTAACATTCACTGCAAACCTCAGTTGATTTTTTTAGTGTTCATAAATTCCAACCCTCAGCAGATTTCACCATTTTAAAATGTTAAAGAGTTAAAGGAACCAATGCACGTTTATGAGCTTACAATCAAAACTTCAGTTTGTTTTGCTGTATGAAGTTTAAAAAAATAAAAAAAATAATAATAAAATAAAAACAACCTTGGCTTGTACCGCTGCACAGCAGCTGAAAATACACAAGGCAGGTGACTCAACTGCAATATTAATAAGAAGGTAAAGAAACCTGGGGAAAAAACTGTACCAGAGAAAGTATAAGCTAGCAACTTGATTGTGTTAGTCTGACAAGCCCTATGACAGCCCTCCAATTGCATTCAATGTTCAGGAAGTCAGAACAATTCTTTCTAGCAGTGCATCCACAGCCCGCCATACCCTGTTTAGTACAACTCACTAAGCTTTATAAACCTAATACTATAAAGCATTTCCAGCCCACACATGGTGCCAACTCCCTCCTCGTTTGAGAAGTTTCATACCAAGCACCAGTGAACATTTCTCAGCTTTGGCGCCAAGTCTCTCTATCTTGCAGGTGCTGCATACCAAACAAGCCCAGTCAAATGCTACAGAGCATAATATTCAAATACCAAGTGCTAGGCAATGCCCAACATTGCTTTCTTAGTGACCAGGGCTTTCTCAGTGCTTTTCTTTAAATTGGTTTATACATTTCTATCACTAATAACAAGCCTCTCAGTCTTAAATTATTTCATCTACAGAGTCAGTATCTTCTGTACCCCCTTCTAAAAGTCTAGTCATCAAGTCTATGCTGACTTTGCCATCAGCCTCCTCAGGACTCATAGAAGCATTTATTACAGAGTCATTGTTCTGAAACACATCAAGGCTCCTGGTGAACAACAAAGGTGTCTTCGAGTAGTTGCTCTCCACAGTATCTGCAGCCTCTCCTTCTCCTTCACAAATCACTGTCATCGGGCTGCTTTGTAGGCGGCTACGGACATTGTATTTGCTGCTGGCTGCAGAAGGTGGTGTTCTAGACCTGCTGTAACGGGTACCAGAGACTGACATGCTCCTGGGCATCAGTCCCTCACTCTTGGCCCATTCCTCTTGTGCTCTCTTGTTTTTGTTTGGTGAAGACAATGTTGGGCTTTCCGGAAATTCAAGGGATGAATCTGATCTCGATCTCTGAAACCTGGGATCGGTGTGCTTTAGCATTTCTGCAGCAGACATACGTGATCCACATTCTGACCTGCTTCCCTTCTTCAACAGAAGAGCTTTGAAGTTGTCACTGCTGGTACTAGACTTTCGCACACTTCTTTGAATTGATCCTGTCTGCTTGAAAGTACTTACATTTGGAACAATTGCAGTTGGAGTGACTGGCGGAGAGGGGGAGTGGTTTCTACAGTGATCATCATCAGAATCCTTGCGACCAAGGACCTTCCTTTTGGATCTGCAAAAAAAATAAAAAAAAAATATAAGATTATCAGAACAAAGTAACTCTTCACCCTAGAATACAACATTATTGACAATTCAAATTATAATGATTGTGTACTCTGTATAATATTTGGCTATGGGACGTATTCAGGATGATAAAGATGAGCAATTCTGAGGCAAACCAGCTGCACCAAAGGAGATAAATGAAAATTCCCACAGATTTAAAAGGGGCTTTTAACCCTATGTGTGTCAGAGGGGTACGCAACGCATTGCAAAGCAATGCGTTGCGTACCCCTCCGGCACTCAAAGGTTACCACCCTGAATAAAGCCTTGAAAGAAAGCTCTCTAGCATCGAAAGTGTTAAAAACCTTATTTAAATAATTAGACATTTTGGGGATTTTTTTGGCCCCTATGTTGAAGTTGGCTTGCCCCAGAACTGCTCACCTTTAGCTTCCTGAATACAGCCCTCTAATGTGCAGTCCTATTTAGCAGCAAATTGATATACTCTGGGTTACAACTGTTGTAATTACATATTGTACCATAGTGGCTTTTGGGCCCCCATCACAAAAATATTTTCAGAGGCATAACTAGAACCTATTGGGCCCAAGGCTAGATGGGACCCCTTTGGATGCTGGGCCCCAGTAGCACTGCACCTATGAACCACCCTGTAGTTATGCCCCTAGTATCATAAAAAGCAAACTGTGCAGAGACTAATTCAGTGAGCCATACAAGCTTCTACCACAAGATGGCAATAGTGTATACTTATACACATGGCCACAGAAAAAAGCTCTCTTTGTAACAGGATTAAGAGTGAATGGAGATTCACACATAATCAGAAGCATTCAGGAAAAAAAAAATTGGACCCTCTAACACAGAAAGGAAAAAAATCAATGTGACAATAATAAGGCTAAACCCTTTGAATGCCAGTTACATTTTTCAATTAGCTTATAGAAAGATACAACATGAAAATACTATGTACATGCACACAGGGTATGTGCATGCATAAAGTGTTACTTACGCTAATTTCTAGAAAATACTTGCTGTACTGGGAAATGTGCTTGTTCATAAATACCCAAACACATTTGCATAGCAGTGTGTCAGAAAACCTGTTTAAAAATCTAGTTCATTTTTGTTTAATAGCATTTTACCACTTAAAGAGGAATTATCAACCCTATAAAAAGTTTACCTAATTGCCATCCTCCTCCAGCTTTAATCTTTGTTGTTGTGTTTTTGCTTTTTTAAATGCATGCTCTTGCGAAATTTACAATACTAAAAATAAGCCGTGGCCTTACTTCTGGACAGACCGAGGTTACAGCTCTGCACTACAGCCTATCAATATTCTTCTGTTCCCTCCCCAAGTATTGTCGCTTTCCAACCTCCTCCAATGACAGAGGATTTCTCCATGCAAGCTGGTTAGAACACGACAATAGTTGGGGAGGGAACAGTAGATGATCATACCTGGGAACTCTCCGGTTTTGCCCCGGACACTCCGGATTTCAGACTGAATTACCGGGTCTACGGGGCAATGTGTGGATTACCGGGTGGGCAGAGTTTAAATAGAAACTCTGCCCACTTGTGCTCAGTCCCGCCTGGTTCCTCCCACTCCCCGCCCTCTTAGATAAATTTTGAGGTTTTTTTTTTTGGTCCCGCCCCCTCCGCGACTAAGCCCTGCCCATTTTATGACACGAATCGTGTCATTTTCCCCCAGGACAGCACTGACAGGTTTACCCTCCGGGTAGCCCTGTCTCAAAAGTTCCCAGGTATGTAGTTGATTGACAGGCTGCGGTGCAGAGCTGTAACCACAATCTGTCCTGAAGTAATGCCACAGCTCATTTTTAATAATGTACATTTCACAAAAGCATGCGTTTAACAAACAAACAAACAACAACCAACGATTAAAGCTTATTGCTATATGAGGATGGCAATTAGGTAAACGTGTATAGATATGATAGTTCCCTTTAAAATCTTAACTTTACTAGTACATACCTCCTAATATTTCAAATGTCCAAAGAGGAATACTTTTATTTTAGGTGGTGTTGTTGGGGGAGTAGCTTTTGGGCGGATCATTTTTGAGACTGTTTAGATTATTTCATGATCTATTGATGCCTCTTTGTGTAACTGAATTATAGAACAAGACCAAAGTCTTGTCTGTTTACAAAGACAATTTTATAAACACATATAGTTTAGTTTAAACAAACATTAATGTGAGTTTTATTGTTGTGGAGCAAAGTGATACAGTTATATACACCACACACAGTGAGGGACACCAGGGTGGGAAAGATGAACTAGGGTGACCACATTTCCATTCTGCCATTCCAGGACACGTGGTCACCCTAGTCCCGCGGCTGAGGCTCCCACCAGCGCTGACCATCTTTCTGAGGCTGACACAGACTAAGAGTTCTCATTGGGAACTAACTCTGTGTCAGCCTCAGAAAGATGGTCAGCGCCGGCAGGAGCCTCAGCCGTGGGTCTCACTTGCAGCACCAGCATACCTGCTCCATCCCAGCTGTCTGGCATGCACCAGTCTAGCCAGCCAATGAAATGTATTTGCTATATGGTCTTCACTGGCTTGCTCAACCAGCCAATGAGGACCATATAGCAAATACATTTCATTAGCTGGCTGGACTGGTGCGTGTTTCTCCATTCCGGGACTCTTTCCTGTCCCGGTGGGGGGTGACCCGGGACGCAGGGCATAGACCCCCAATAAGGGACAGTCCCGGGCATTACGAGACGTGTTCACCCTAAGATGAACACAGGGATTTGGGTCTCATTGAGGGAATGTCCCTCCTAAAGATGAGCACTTGGGAGGTATGTTAGTAAAACCAGGACTCCACAGAGATAAGGTATCTGAATATAAATCCCCTTCTGTGCACCTCATCCACAATGTTCCCTTCTCTTTACCTCCCTGTTTTCTTACTCATCATTTATTGCTTTGAGTGCCAGAGGGGTACGCAGCGCATTGCAGAGCACTCTGGCACTCATAAGGTTACATTTAAAATCCTCTTATATTGTTCTCTCTTTCACACAAGGCAGTGTAGGCAATATATTTTGAATGAAGGATGTCAGAGAATTAAAGCTCATAACTGAAAATGTATATAATTCTTATTACATATACGTATACATATATTTACAAAATGCCTGTAAACTGTCTGATACTGATGGAGCCATAGATAATCCTGAGGTGATTTTTTTCCATAGATAACAGCACTAGGACTTCCTCGTCATGCCCTGATAATATCTTCTGCTGACTCTTGAGGCAGTTCTTTGTGTGCTTCCAATCTGTCTTCACCACCTGCTCTTCCCCATTCCATCAATATTCAGAGGTCACCTTTTTGGCATGTTATAATTATTCTTAAACTAGTGCAAAGTCATCATATGATGGGGGTAGAAGACATTTTAACTGATGTGTTTCATTAAAAAAAATGATTACATCTTTTTTCTGCTAAGTAATATTGTATTTTATTTAAAGGGAATTTGCACACCATTCTACCACCTTAACCCCCTCTCTGCCTTTTCCATTACTGACAGAGGCAGGGAGACTGATGTTTCAGAGAGAAAAGGATGTGAAAAAGCTTTATGGAGCAATGTGTTGCTGAAAGGTAATTAAGGGGTAATTAAGGCATTGCTTCACAATGCGTAGTGTACCCCTCTGCCGCTCAAACGGATAAAATAGAATGGTATCCTAGTAGCTTAGAAGACCATAAAAGACAATTCTTTACCATGCTCAAAGCCACCTGTTATGAAGAAAGACTGTGGTACAAATAAATGTACCTGCCTGTAACCTGTCCATTCATGGCACTTGCACTGACTACTAAGCATGGTGACATGAACTGGTATCATATGAGCGACATGAAAAATATCTATGGCTCTTGCATAATGCAATTCTGTTTTATACAAGCAACATGAATCGGGATGTAATACACTATTCATTCTGTAGCCTCCACAATTAACACCTTGAGGACCAGAGAAGGGGTTATAAAGACTAATGACAGCAACAGAGAGGAGCCAGAGCATGGGGAGGTAGAGGCTGGGGGAAGGAGGATAGAGTGAGCCTGGGGGAGGGAGGAGAGAGTGAGACTGGGGGAGGGAGGAGAGAGTGAGACAGGGGGGAGGGAAACAGAAGACAGAGAGGGTGGAGGAGGGAGAGGCCGATGGGGGAGGATATGGAAAGAGCGCAGGTTGATACTGCCATAATGGTATGTAAGGAGAAGTCTCTCCCAGCTCTGGAGCATCACTGGAGACTGAAAAGTTATTCTGGACATTTGCTAACACTGAATACAGGGTGGGCTAATTTGTGGCATACCAACAGTGTCTGGACTCATACACCTCCTTGTGTGGGAAGCTGTGCTGCATCCTAATAACCTATAGGTTTGGACTGTGGGGGTTAAGAGAAGCAACTCCACACCCACCCTTACCTTGGCACTGTCAGCTAAATGATAAAATATCTCCTCTTTATTGCCGCCCCGGGGTGTGGCTGGCATGGACGGACAATTCTCCATCACGTGACATCTTCTTCTTATATTAATACAGATTAGCCAGTTCATTTAAGTGTTTTCCCCTATTTTAATGCAACAGTGTGGTGTACAGCTTTGGCCTACAAAACAATGCATAGTACCACTCTAGCACTCAAAAGGTTAAAATAATTCCCAAGAAAACAGTGCCAATCCCCTCAGTTTTCAAAAGTGATATTACTTTAAATTTAGATCAGTTTCCGAATAACCAGTATTTAAATCCAGGACCCAAACACATTAATGGTACAATATGAGTTCATTCATTAATTCTGTGATGACCAGAGATGTTTGCAATTCATTGTGAAGCAATAGATTGCACAACAGCTGGACCTCAACATGTTAAATGAAATCCTTCACTTTAAATCAGACTGCATCATCATCGTATTTACTTTTGGACAGACCTGCTGACCACAGTTTGCAGACTTGTGAAAAGGGTGATGACTTATATATATATAATGAATTAATAGGACTGTATCACCTAAATAAAAAGGGTTCACGTCCACTTAGATATAATATACACCTAGCCAGCATATGTACAAGTTCCTTCTGTGGTGTATAAGCACTAAAATCTGTCACATATATGCTCATCCTATGGATGCGTAGGTAGCCGAGAGTGGCCAGATTGCATTAACCCTTTGAGTGGCACTCAGAGGGTTAACAAGCTTGTAAAATACTGATAACGTCTAAAGTAGGAAACTGCTCTGTGATTTTTACCTCATTTTATATTTTCCTTGGTATTAACTCTTTGAATGCCAGAGAGGTAACTAACTAATAACTCTAATACCTCTCTGATGCTCAAAGAGTTAAAGGGATAGTAATACTTCGTTTTAACTTTATTTTATTTTGTAGGCATTAAAAAAACATGAAGAATGATATAAGTCTTATCTCTCAAACCTTTTTGGTTTATGAGATATTCACAAGCAAAGTTCCCCTCCCCGCCCCTTTTTCCTAGTGTAAGCCATCTCTTCTCAGATGTGAGTCTGGTTGTATGACAGTACAGATAACAGAAGGGGACAATTTTCTTTGTATGAAAACAATGAAAGCCCTTCCCCCCTTGACAAGTTTTTCAGCTTTTTCCATTATCTTAATTGAAGATTGTCCCTCTCTGCAGTCTACCTGGGCATATCCCTTCTGATGTGGTTGAAGAGGGGGGGATACTTTGTTTGTGAATATCTCTTAAACCATAAAGGTTTCAGAGATAAGACTTATATCATTCTTCATGTTTTTTTAATGCCTACAAAATAAAATAAAGTTAAAATGAAGTATTACTATCCCTTTAAGATGCAGGTTATATAGTATATGCAAACAAAAGGCAGAAGGTCTTAAATAAAGTTAATATTTGTTTTAGGGTGAAATTAACTGTTTGTGTGTGCTTTGTGGACCAAAATACATTATCAGGGTCATATTAGAAGCCGCAGGGGTACGTGCTGCACGCCAGTGCTTTAGAAACTTGCATAAGTCGACAGCGGTTAAAGAGATAATCAAACTTTGTTTTTACTTTATATATTCTGCAAACACCTAATATGTAAAGTCATACTGCCTATATTTTTTTCTTTTTTCTCAAAGTTATTATTTTTTACTTTAGGTCCCTGAAACTGTGAGATCCCTGGATCTCTGTTTCCGGAGAGCTCTTAGCTGTGGGAGACTGTCTGCTGCACGGAGTCAGGGCCGGCACCACCTATAGACGAGGTAGGCGCCGGCCTAGGGCGCACACGTACTGGGGACGCGCCCGCACCCACCACACCGGAACGCAACACAGGCAGGTCTGTGCTGCTACTGCGCTCCCTCATCGCGGTCGCTCTTTAGTAATGCAGAGCACGCTGGGAGTCATGATCTCCCGGCGCGCTCTGCATTACTGAAGAGAAGACGGCGCAGGAGCTACAGATATGTGATGGGGGGCAAGTTGGAGCTGATGGGGTGCAAAGTGGAGCTGGTGGGGGCAAGTTGGAGCGGATGGGGGGCAAAGTGGAGCTGATAGGGGCAAGTTGGAGCTGAGGGGACATAATGGAGCTGCTGGGCGCAAGTTGGAGAGGATGGGGGGCAAAGTGGAGCTGGGGGGGCAAGTTGGAGCTGATGGGGGGGCAAGTTGGAGCTGATAGGGGCAAGTTGGAGCTGATAGGGGGCATAGTGGAGCTGATAGGGGGCAAAGTGGAGCTGCTGGAGGCAAGGTGGAGTTGATAGGGGGCAAAGTGGAGCTGGGGGGGCAAGATGCAGCTGATAGGGCCAAAGTGGAGCGGATTGGGGGCAAGTTGGAGCTGGTGGGGCAAGTTGGAGCTGGTGGAGGCAAGATGGAGCTGGGGCATCTCTTACAGGCATCTCCAGACCATGGACAGACTGGCCCAGGGGACAGAGAGAGGACAATCATGAATATTGTAATATATAAGTAGGCAGGGTATAAAGGGGTGGGGCACAAGGGGCGGAGCCAAATGGGCGGCAAAATTAGGTTTTGCCTAGGGTGGCAAAAATCCTTGCACCAGCCCTGCACGGAGTACTCTTTATCTCCAGAGGCAGGCTTTTCTACATTGTTTAAAGGGATAGTAATACTTTGTTTTATCTTTATTTTGTAGGCATTAAAAAAACATGAAGAACGATATCTCTTATCTCTCAAACCTTTATGCTTTGAGAGATATTCACAAGCAAAGTTTCCCCTCCCGCCCCTTTTACCTAGTGTAAGCCATCTCTTCTCAGATGAGGAATGCAGTCCATAGACCAGACAGATAACAGAAGGGGACAATCTTCTTCCTATGAGAACAATGAAAGCCCTACCCCCCTTGACAAGTTTTTCAGGTTTTACCCTTATCTTAATTGAAGATTGTCCCTCTCTGCAGTCTACGTGGGCACCTCCCTTCTGCTGTGGCTGAGCAGTGTTACATCAGTAAAAGGGGGCAGGAGGGGGATACTTTGTCATTGAATTACTCTTGAACTACAACTCTGACAGAATCGAAATAACACTCTCCAAATATGATAATTAATTAGAGCTGCTTTTATTATGAAACATTACTATCCCTTTAACTGTTTTATATTGTTGTGCTCTCTCTGCTTGGAGACAAATTCAGATAGCACGTCAGAGACATAAGTGTTAAAAAAGATTTAAACCATAGGAATTTGACTTTACATATTATAACGTCAAATGCAGAAACTAAAGTAAATGATTCTAACAAAAAAAAATGTTGATTTTGATTTTTCAATGTTCCTTGATTCGCTGGAAAAACTAAATGCTACAGCAGTCTAAAGTACAAGTAATTGTAAGCTAGTTTGTGTTTATTTGTGGGCACACATAGTGGCCTATGTGCATAAAAACATTGTGTTTATTACAGATTTCTAAGATCTTGCACCAGAAATAAAATCTTTCAAATGCTGGTTAAATGCACACGATATAAACCCTTTTTGTTTGAAGGAAACATAGTCCTTGAATTCCAGGGGGTGTACGCAGCGCATTGGTGCTCAAAAGGTTAAAAATTAAAAATAATGGTAAATTGTACCCAATGAAATCTAGATACATTTTTGATTTCCAGTACAGTAAAAACATGATGGTAGATGAGAGGAAGTGGTTCCAAAAGCATAACTACCTCTGGGTAGTAAGACTGTAGCCACAATGTCATAACAAATGGGATTTGGAATGAATTAGACATACAATATAGATTGCAACACTGGTCATACACGTAGCCATATGGCTTGTGTATAGTTCTACTTGCCAGTTTCAGACATGCTTGCCATGAGGCATTGGTGCTGAACCTCTGTCCCAAACTGCATTATGGAACCAGCATAGAGAAGAAGGGGCATTGACAGTTGAAAATGAAAAACAAGAGTAAATTGGAGGGGGAAAAAGAGAAAGTAACGGTAAAAGTTAAATTAGGCAAGATTAAGACACTGCAGGGCATATGAATAAAGAGAAAAGTGAGACAATTCTGCTGCACATTAACTGGACAATTACAGACAATGTAAAAACTCCAAAATCGTTTTGATTTAAAGGAACACTAACATTTACAAATAAACTGGGATTATAAACATTTAAATAACCTGTACTTCATGCTAGAATATATAAAAAAGGTTCTATGTTTTCTGTGTATTCTGTGGGAGCAGACATTCTTGCCTTCTCCAGAGCTGACATTGACTGTCAAGGATTATCTGTGAATGGGCTGATATAAAATAACAGTAAACAAGCAGTGGTCACTAATCTCAATCACTGAACTGACTTTAGTTATTATCTCTCAATATCTCAATACAAATAGCACAAAAACATTAACTAAAGCTCTCTGTATAGGACAAATTACACGTACTAAAAACCAAGTTTCGGATTATATTTAAAGGATTTAATTTATGAGGTTTTTTTTTTTTTACATGTGATATATACATTTATAGCAACCTGCTACATTTTTTGTTGTTAGTGTTCTTTTAATGGGCAATTACCAAGTCTGCTCCTATGATAACAGACAGTAAAAATATCCAGGGCAGCACAATGCAGTCCCCAAATGGTTCCATCAGCCATTCCAGGGAACATAAAACTGACCCCTCAGCTGGAATATGACAAGACAGTATCTGGATATAAGCGCATGACTCTGCTGATTGAGAGTACAGCCTCCATAGACCGTCTATGGTGGGCTTTCAAGAGAGTCTGTGGGGATTTTGTTCCACAGGATACTGAATTGAAAGACTTCAGTCATGCAGTTAAGTCTTTTCTTGCAGGACCAACAAGGGAGCCCAGAGTCTCGTGCTACTTCCACATTGGGCTGCCAGTACTTGGCAGCTATGTTCTCAGAGCAGCAGTGTTTTATGAAATAAAGGATTTTCCTATTAGGTAAAACAAGGCTACTTCCACTGCAGCGAGATATTTCATTCAAATGTTACTACAGCTCATTCTTTTTATTTTTTAAACCAACTGATAGCAGCAGCTCCAACTTGTGTCCAAAAGGCAACTTGTGTATCAGAGTTCCATAGTAAGTGGTAGCAACAGCACCCCCAGTGGCCACAACAGGGCAAAACAAAAAACCTTTACTGATTCTTTAAATGGGCTTTTATTCCCTTTGAATGTTAGTGAGGTCTAGTGTTAAAAGCATCATTAGAATCAACTGTTTATTTAATTTGTTATCTGTAATGCAGCTGATTGGCCATATAGTTGTTCCACTTTTTCTTTATACAGATGTCCTTATGTTTGTACAAACTCTATTAAAGCAAAACTTTCTCTTGCTAAAGGAAAACTAAGGTCACCATAAACTGGCATTTAATATTATTACCTATAGAATAACAAAATATATCCCATGAAACCAAGTATGGGCTGTTAACCCCCTTGAAAGGCAGAGGGCATGGGCTTCCGGAGGGGGGAATAACTCCCCCCCCCCCTAAAATTACCCCTCCATATAAACAAGGGGGCTGGATAGGCTGGACTGGGGTCATATTATGGCTTTGCCCCCCAAAAAAATTTCTGCAGACACCCCTGCCAGAGGAGTGTATAATTTATTGCAACCCCCACGGCACTCAAAGGGTTAACCCATGTGTGGAGACTGTCCCTCAGGCATTCAAAGGGTTAAAAGGCAGTAAACCCATATGAACATTTTTTTATAGTAAGGTTTTTTTTTTTTATGCCGAGAAAAACAAGGGTACTTTCAATGCTGAGAGATACTTTAATCAAAAGTTGTTACAGAGCAAACTTGCATATTTTATTTTTTTATTTGAGTTCATGAGTTCTTGCAGTCAGGTGGTGTTGTTGCTATTACTTCCTGTAAGAGATGGGCTTGTAGCAAGATTACAAACCGGGTAGCAACACATATGAACTTAAGATACCACAAAAATGTAAGCTATTTCTGTAATGACTTTTGAAAGAGGCATGTCACAACATTGGGATCTACCTTGTTTTAACAGGAAAAGCCCTGCAACACGTAATTAGGCTTCACTGTCCCTTTAAGAGTTACATAACACCAGCTCCACGATACAGCTATAATGCAAGTCATACATTGGAAGACCGGAAAGAGGTGATTTTAAATGCAAATTAACAAAAAGTTTAACTCGGCATTTATTTACATATTTTGGCACCTACCCCCATTCCAAGTCACGGGTTCACAGTGTTACGATTACATCAGAACACTGAGACATGACCGTGCAACACAGTAGAGATAACGATGCCATGATGTTTCTACTAGTAAATACACAAGTGCTTCCGAATACATAAATAAGAACTGATAATTAACGAAGTCTATTTTTAGAGGCACAAAAACTTGAACGATAAAATCCCTTTAAAAATATCAAACCTGTTACATTAATTTTTCAGTTTGAAGTTGCTGTCACATATCCCTTCTGTAGTGCAAAAGAATCCATGAGCCATGTATTTAAACAAAAAGGTGGGGAAATTTTAGAGCAAACCAACAACTCCATAGGGAAGAAATAAATTGTCCAATGCTTTGGAAACTCTCGCATTCAAGGGGTTAAAAGCCTGAATACCTAAGAACCCTCTGGATTTGCCCCGGAGACTCTGGTTTTCAAACTGAATTAACAGGTCTCTGGGGCAGAGGTTAATTCTCCGGATGTGGGAAGTTTCTACTGAAACTCTGCCCACTTCTACTCCATCCCTGTCTGTTCCTCCCACTTTATTGCACAGTCTGTTAAGCCCCGCCCCCACTCGTGTTAAGCCACACCACTTTCTGACAGGAATCGCTTCAATTATACCCTCCCACCGACACCACATGAGTCCCCTCTGGGGACTCTAAAACAAAAAGTTCCCAGGTATGGTTACATGTTAGTGAAGTAACTGGGGCTTTTAACCCTTTGAATGCTAGCATTTTCAAAGCATTAGGTATTGTATTTGTTCCCTATAATGGTGTTAGTTTGCCCCAGCATTGCTACAATTTTGTTGTTATACATATGACCCCATTGGTCACAGACTACACAGAGGCTGAAAAAAGCATAGCCATTTTGGAGCACACCAACTGCATCACTGGGAGAAAATAAAAATTCTCCCAAATCCCATTGATTTAAGTGAGACCTTAACCTCTTCGATGCTAAAGACGTTTTCAATGCATAGCAAACAATGCGCTGGAGACTTCTCTAGCATTCAGGGGGTTAAAAGCCCCATTTAAATCCATGATAATTGTTTTCCCCCTTCTGGTGCAGTTGGTTCACCCTAGGATTATTACAGTTCTTCTTAGTACATCAGCCTCACTGACTATCTTGCATTATGCCTGTGATCCAACTTTGCAGGCTGTATGTATGCAATAGGTATGACAGGCAGAATGAAAAGCCTAATTGGGGTTCACAGGGCGTTTATATATATATATATATATATATATATATATATATATATATATATATATATATATATATATATATATAGCCAGTGACCATTTTCATGACATCACAGGATGCGGTGATGTTGAAACAAAGCAAAAAGTGTAAACCTTTCTAATTATACAGTTGATTTTAAAAATACCATTGAACAGCTCTGTAATTTAGTTCCCCTTTAAAAAGAGAACCAGAATATTTAACTGGCAAATCATATTCAAATACAGTGTTAACTTATAACATACCAGTCACAGATATCTCAAATTTGTCATGACAATAATGTATTAACCCTTTGAGTGTCAGAGAGGTATATAATGCATTGCAGCACAAAGCATTGGATACCTTTTTGGCACTCAAATGGTTGAAAGGAACACGAACATCATCTTTGCAATGCACTGAAGACCTCTCTTGTGTCCAAGGAAGCATTATGATTGTGATGGGATGTATGCTATGAGAAAAACAAGATCATATGTGCTTCTTGGGGTGAAAAGAATGCATGTCTGATGATGGAGAGGGGAAGTATCTCCTCTTCTCGCTGCACCAGAGACTGTACTGGGAGATGTAGGAAAGGCTTCGGAGGGCTGCGTATGGCCACTGGGCCAAATGTTGCCCATTACTCCTTTAGTGGAAGAATTTTGGAGTCCTTGAGTCATGCAAAAAGAATCATGTTTACCCCATACCCTAGGATACATGGTATACAGCACTAATTAAAGGGATTGTAATGTCTTAAATATATACCGTAAAAAAGTAATATTGTAGAGAATAAAAAAATAAATCAATCAATGCCATTCCTATCTCTCAAACATTTATTGTTTGAGAGATAGAATGTAGTTCCCCCCTCCCTCCCCTTTCCCTGACATCAGCTATAAGCTGACAGCAGGAGATCCTGGTCCTGGGATCGGCAGGCGGCTCTTCAGCAGAGCCGCAATAGCGATATTTAAAAAGAACTACTTCATTGGAAAGGTGTACAAAGCGTGCTTGGTTTGCAAGCACACGTTGTAGACTGTTCCAATGAAGTAGTTCTTTTTAAATATCGCTATTTCGGCTCTGCTGAAGAGCCTCCTCGAGCCTGCCGACACGGATCTTCTTCTGTCAGCTTTACAGCCGACATCAGGGAAAGGGGGGAGGAACTACATTCTATTTCTCAAACTATAAAGGTTTGAGAGATAGGAATGGCATTGATTCATTTTTTTTTATTCTCTACAATATTACTTTTTTATATTTAAATCATTACAATCCCTAAGATTAATTTTAGATAACCGATCAACACAGAATTAATTCATAGTGATCATTAGGATTATTTGCCCAAATTAAACCTTTAAGGAGTAAGGAGTGTGCAACGTATTGTAAAGCAAAGCTTTGCACAACCCTCCGATCCTTAAAAGGTGGTGATAAATAGGGGGTTTATTATTAGAATTTGTTAGTGTTCCTTTAACCGATCTTGATTATCATTGCATCACGCAGCAGATGGTATCATTAAGCATCTTGGAATGTAAATATATAAAATCGGCTGTACCAAAATGTTATGAGAAGAGCAGCAGGCATAATCAATGTAGAAAAAAACCCCTCCCAGCATAATGAAAAATCATACCTGTGAATACGGGCAAACAAATCCTCTGTAGTCATAGGCCTAGTCGGAGTTACCAAGTAGTCACTGTTCTTAATGCAGTTACTTGTCCAGAGTGGTGATGCACTTTCTGACACCGTCTCAAAGACATCAGCTGCACAATTAAAAATAAATAAATCAACTATGTAAAATTTGAAAACTATCCGTATGTCAAAGGAATTTCATCAAGAATGAATTTATAACAAGTTACAAGTACTATGTGAGTGTTGCCTACAATAAATTGGGTTTTCTAACATGGCAATGTGTACAGACCACAAACGGTCCCATGAAGGAAGAAAGTGATTCTATTCTACAGCAAACCAATGGCACCATTTAGATCAATTTTAATTCTATAAATTTTACGTGTCCCTTATGGCTCAGTTGGTTTGCTCCAGAATTGCTTCAGTTCTTCTTGGTACATCAGCTTCAGAGAGAGAATGTGGGACAAACCAACTGTACCACAGGTGACAAATAAAAATTCCAATTGATTTAAATGTGAAATAATGCATTGGACAGCTCTTTAGCATTCAGAGGGTTAAAAGTGCCATTTAAATATATAGGAATTTGGGGAATGTTTATTTGACCTCTATGGTGCAGTTGGTTTGCTCCAGATTTGCTCTAATCTTTCTGAATACATCAGCATGTGCTAGATATATAGGGGTGTACATATCAAGGGAAACAATTCTGAGGTAAAAACGACTATTTATTTAAACCTTTGACTGGCAGAGGGGTACGCAAAACGATGCGTTGTGTACCCCTCTGGCACTCAGAGGGTTAAAAAGAAAACAAAAGTCTCCTTTTAAAGAAGCTATTTTTCCTCCCTTGATAAATATGTTGCAGCTGTTTTACCTCACAATTGCCCCACATTTGCTTTGCTAAATATGCTCCTATGTAAAGTGTAATTTTTTAAACCTTTTGAGTGCCAGAGAGCTATCCAATGCATTGCGTTGCAATGTGTTGGATACCTCTCTGGCACTCCAAGAGTTAATAGGAGATGACTACTTACCATTTTCATCTTTTTTGTCGCAGCTGGTTCCCTCAGTGTTACCATCAGAAATATTGACCTCATCTGACATCACTGGTTGTTCCACCTCTTCCTGATGATTCTGTGTTTCAAGAACCGGTGGCAGTGTGAAAAATGTGTTCTCCTCAATAACTTTGCAACAGGACAAATCGGCTTCTTCTTCTTGGGAAGCCAAACTGACGGTCTCCTCTGAATTGCTTTCAGCTGCTATTCGACTATCTACCTCATCACAATATTCTCTTTCAGCATCTCTCTCAGAGGCATTTGGCATGCTTCTCACATTTTCATTGACTTGAACTTTTTTTTCTGCTGCCAAATCAAGTTGCGGAGGTGGAACGATAAGGAACAATTTGGGCTTCTTTGAAACAGGAGGAGGTTTCTTGTTGGGAGATGAATTTGGTGTACTTTGTGGAGTACTTGGTTTCTCTTGTGATGATGACATTTCAGACACAATTGTTGAATTATCATGGTATGCTGAAGTCTGATATTCTTCTCTGGATGCCTGAAGTGCATTTTGTGCTCCTGTTTCCCCAGCAGTTAGTTCAGCAGTATTGCTGTGGTTACCAGAGTATTGTAGTTGTTTGGATAGAATGTTGCAAATTGTATTTTCTCTGGTGCTTGCAGTGGATTGGAGATCTGTAGTGGCAGATGGTACTAAAGATGGCCGTGAAAATAAGGGTGATGTCTCATCCTTAAGCTTGTGTTCTGGCACCTGCTCAGAAAATTTGTCAGCCTCTAATTTTGATGTTTTTTTAACAGACCTCAACTGAACCATTTGCAACGCATGAGCAGTAACAAGAGGAGCAGTTGGTCTTAGCAGTTCTTGTTTATTCAGGTGATTATTAGGCAAACAACTACTGTCAATTTTTCTGAGAGGAATTGGCTCAGTTCCAATTTTCAGCACTTTATTGTTTAGGGGAGGTGCAGGAGGAGGAGGAGGAGCCATGAAGTGCATAATGGGAGGAGCAAGAGGAGGGGGTGGAGGGTAATTCACAGGTGTGCAAATGTCAGTATTTTGGGAATGTGGAAGACACAAAGTCCCGTCAGCAGATAAGGAAGCCATTGTAGCTTCTGGAGGTGGAGGTGGAAATTTTGGTGAAGATGGCAATGTACTTGTGTCAACTACATCCATTGCAGGTGGAGGGGGGGGATCAGGAGTGAGAGGTGGTGTTGGAAGTGCGCATGGGGATGTCAAGGTTGCACTGGATATTTTCATGCTCTGCTGTAGGGAGTCAGATGTGTTTGAAGATAGGGATGTGGAGGAGGAAGAAATGGAAAGTGAGGAAACCAGAGAGGAGCGTCTTTCAGGCACTTTAGGCTTCATTTTGCTCTTTCCATTTCCAGGAGACATATTTTTTAAGAGTAGGGGTACTGGTGTAAGTGTGGTGGGGGTATTTGATTGGCTTGAATACCCACTGGATGGTGATGTGACTCTGCAAGGCTTTTCTGGAGACAAGTTATTTGGCTTGGGTAAGCCATTGTGCACTTGTGGTATAGATGTCCTCATTCCATAGCTCAGCTCATTTCTGTAATCATTAAGACCAGCAGGTCTATTTGGAGACTGCACTGCAGGCAATTTGGAGTGATCATCAGCAGTCTGGGCATAGTCAATAAAGTAGCTCCATTGGTCAGCATATTCTGACTTCATGCTACTTGTTTCACTCTGTGATGGGGTAACAGTGCAAATAGAATACACGTTGGGAGCATTAGCTGACATTCCACTGCTTGTAGCACTAACTGTACTCTGGCTTCGAGAGCGCAGGACCCACGGATCCTCATAGTCACTGCAGGGACTCTGTGAAGGTGAGCCAATGCTTTTACTCTTTAAATTTAGTTGCAAGGACTGTTGAAGAGAGGCAATTAAGGTTTCATTTAAAACCTGCCCATTGGTCTGAACATTATTCTTAGATGGCCTCCTTAGTGAGTCTGTTCTAGAAGGAGGTGGAGGGGCTTTTTTGGATTTCTTTAAAGATATGCTGCGTGTAAGTGATTTGTCACTGTAGCCTGACTTGCCATCTATAGCTGACATCTCTCTCTTATCAAATATATTAATGACACTATGGCGGGGGTTCTGAATGCCATTGTTTTGCCTTTGATTACCTGAATTGATGCCAGAGTCCATATGCATTGAAGTGTAATAACCATCATGGTCCACTGAGTACAAAGAGCTGGAGTCTGCTTTCCTTTCTGAACTACAGGTGCTCATATTGCTCACAGGGGATCCAGACACAGCAGACGATGGTTTCCTTGATGGAGTACAGTCATTATCCCGTGTTTCATATGACCAGTGGTCTGCACTATTAATGCTGCTAGTTATACTGCCATTTCTACGATGACCATCCGAGTAGCTTGATTCACTGTGTGTGTCGCTGTCATGGGAATGGCTATTATAGCCAGTATTTATTCTGTATGACATAGATTGTGGCCCATTTCCTACTCTGCTTATGTGATTAAGAGATACTGCAGAATCACACAGGGAAATCATTGTTATGGCACTTGGCGAGATTGTATCAGATGTCTGTGAGTGCCTGGCTGAACTGCTTTCACTCCAGTTACCACTAGAAGAATGGTGATCATCTTTAATGCCTACAGTACGGTCCTTGCTTACTCCTTTTGTGTGGGAGGATGAGCAGTGTGATGTTACTTTAGTATCTAACTGCCCAGTGCTCTGAGATGTGTGAATAGCAATAACCTCAGAAGAAGACGACAGCATGGCATTGGGAATGACACTGGTTGAATACGCAGCATGCGGAGAGACCATACATGCTGGATTTGATGAGGCCTCGCTTTCAGAACCCCTAACTTCTTGGGATTTGGGCCTTTGAAGAGTACCAGACATGGGGTTATTCCTGAGATGAACCACACTATCATCAACCTGTAGTTTGCTTAACTGGCGAGGCAAAGTGATGAAAGAGTCCTGTGAGTGAATAGTATCATCTGTCTTGTGCTGAAGAGATTGCAGACAGACTCGGGCTCCAGGCCTTGGTAGGCTACGGAAGTGCAGGTCACCATTAAGACGTAAGGAACATCCTGCTGGGTCGCTCAGAGTCGACATGTTTCCTGACGAACTGGACATCAGAGCTGCAATTCCTTGTCCTTTCTGTGCTCGGATTCGTCTGACTGATGGGGGCACTATTTTTATTTCATCAGTTTGGCAGCTAAAATCCCTGGTGTCTAACCGCTGTGTGGCAGGGTGACATGTTTCCAGATTTTCCAGTGTGTTATAATGATCAGGTATGTACATTGAATGTCCTCTGAAACCTATCTGTCCAGTACCTGCTGTTGGGTCAGAAGAAAAATAATTAATCAATTTGATATGGAATATGAAAAACAAAGGTCCGTATTCAATAAGCTCCGGATGCAATTCCGGAGTAAACCAGCTTCACCATCGGTGAGAAATGAAAATTCCCACTGAGTTAATAAATTGGCTTTTAACCTTTTGAATGGTAGAGGGGTCTCCAACACATTATGAAGCGATACGTTTGGAGGCCTCTCTTGCATGCAAATGGCTAAAAGCTCCATTTAAACTCAAAAGGAATTTTCAGCTGTCCCCTATGGTGCAGTTGGTTTGCTCCAGAATCGTGCCTCTTTAGATTTGTTTGTTGAATATGGTCTCAAATATTTAACCACTTAACGCACATTTGCTGCTTAGTTGTTCCACTTCACTCCTATTAATAAACGGTAGCACAAATAAACACAGTATTGCTAAAAACCTAGTATTTTATGCACCTTCAACGCAAACAAAAGAGGTCAGTAATTAGAAGAAATGTGAAGTTAGTGGTAGCACCATAGCATGCAAAGAATATACATATATTCTTAGAAGCCTGTGTTGTAAAGAAGATTGAATGACAATGCTTCTCATTCAAGAACAAGGCCAAAGCATTCATTAGCTTCTTTGTTCACTCGATTGCCAGTGTTTTTGGATCCTGCGAAAATGTTGCAATACTGTACATTACAACAAGTAAGAGGTGTATTCTCTGAGGAAACATGGCCACTCACTACATCTGTACATCATAACAGAGACTAGGCCTTGTGCACAAAAGAAAAGAGAAGCAATTCTGGAGAAAACAAACTGCATTATAGGGTACAAATAAAATGTCCTATTGATTTAAATTGCGCTTTTAACCCCTTGAATGCTAGAGAGGTCTTGCTAGAGATGTCTTAAGTGTTGGAGACCTTCTAGCATTCAAGGAGTTAAAAATTAGGGGGACTATCGCCTAAAAACAAGTTTGGTAATTTTGAAAACTCTTTCAAAATGACCAATGTTATATCAGCCATTTTTTTATTTAGAAAACTAGTTTTTGTGTTATATAGAGGCATGTCATACAGGCATTTCCTGTCTCACTGACACTGCTGAGAATGCATTGCTCAACTCCCCTAACACTTAAAGGATTAAGTGTCAGTGAGTGTCGGAGGTAATGTAAGGCTAAGACAGGAAGTGCATTCTTGGCACACCTTGCTATTATAACTAATTAAAATGAATTAGAATAATCTAAACTACTCAAAAACTAGTTATTCTAAATATAAAAATGGCTAATGCAACGTACAGGTGATTGGGAAAGCTCTTTCTAAATCACCAAATTTTTTTTTAGGCTACAATGTCCCTTTAACTCTTTGAGTGTCAGAGGGGTACATAATGCAATGCATACCCCTCTGGCACTTAAAGGGTTAACTCCGTGTTTCTCACTGTCACTCTTTGAGGTACACCGACAGGTCAGTTTTTCATGATATCCCTGATTAATCACAGGAGAATAGCCAGTGGCTCAGTCATATGACTCAGCTGCCTATGCTTTATTAGAGATATCCTGATAATATGACCTATTGGTGTACCTGGAGGACTGCAGCTGAGAGTCTCTGCTTTAACCCAGTGGGAGATTGGGGATTTTTTTTTTTATTTGTGCCCTATAGCGTAGTCCTTTTGCTCCATAAATGCACCTCTTTTCCTTTGGGCATGAGACCCACTAACTCCTCATGCTCAACACAAACAGATAATTACAAAACCACGCCATTTGAGAATATGCACTTTTACATTATGCAGAATAACTTCAGAACCCACATAAACTCACTCCTAAACTTTAGATAAGGACACAGCACATCCAAAAAGATTATCGAAATAATTCAGCATTTTGACTGCATATCACCTGACAGTTCCAGTCGGACACAATGGGACACACAGATCAAGACAAAGGTTTAGTACATATGGAGCATGTCACAGCAAAACCCGCCACTAAGGTTAGTATTAGTTTTGCATTGATAAATATGCCCCATCGCGGTTTCTTTTTTGTTAGTGGAGAATAAATGAATGGTGTGAAAAGTTTTGTCAAAAGAAAAAAAGAAATAATGTTATTTATATTATAACAAACCCAAAAAATTCAAAAAAACCCTGTCTGGATTCATTGAGCCATATGTATAATGGAGAAGGTAAAGTAATTTTAGTTTAAACCAACTACATCATAAAGAACAATTAAGAACTCACACTGATTCAAGTGGGACTTTTAACCCTTTGAGTACCAGACTCTGGAACTCAAAGGGTTAAGCCCTTGAATGCTTGAGAGGTCTCCAATGGATTTCCAAGCAATGCTTTAGGGATCGCTCTACCTAGCATTTAAAACCCCCATTTACGTCAATGGGAATTTTTATTTAGGGTTCGTTCTAGTGAGCATTTAAAACCCCCATTTACGTCAATGGGAATTTTTATTTAGGGTTCGTTCTAGTGAGCATTTAAAACCCTCATTTACGTCAATAGGAATTTTTATTTGCTCCCTATGATGTAGATCAGTGGTGGGCAGCCTATGGCCTTGTAGCTGTTCAGGACTACTACTCCCATCATCCTCAATCTGCCAAAAGCAGGCTGAGGATGATGGGATTTGTAGTCTTGAACAGATGGGTGCCTCAAGTTGGTGTAGATGGTTTATCCCATAATTGCTCTACTTTTTCTTTAAACATATGACCTACACTGTTTAGTTAATATATGTTCCCCACTATCTGATCTATGAGCAGTTAAGCGTCTCTCGTTCTGATTTTGTTGTTGGCTATCAGACTGTATTGGTTTGATGGGCAGCGGTAGATGTAATTAGACTGGTAGTGGTGAGCAATGAGGATGGTTTCGGATGGAATACAGTTCTGATGAGCCATACCTAGCTCCTTTTGTATGTTGTCAGGGACGCCTGTTATAGTCTTTCTCCTTTTGACTTTCTTCGGACGTCTTACCACAGTGTCTGTGTGAATAAGAGACCGCCGCAAGCAGGCCTGGCGGTCGAAATTCTCCCCTGATACAGAGTAGTAGAACAAGCAAGGCAACATTAATTCCAAGCACTCTAACATCATGCATCTGTTATCTCTAGATTATTGAAACAATAACAGAGAAGGTTTTAATGGATGATGTTAGTATAGTCCAAGAGCAAGTGCAAATGTGGAAAATAGATATGATACACATTGTCACAATAAGGGTTCACAATTAAAGGGCCAGTATCATAATTGGATGTCAAAGGAACATTAAAGTTATGTTTATAATTGGGCTTTTTTTCTGCTAATACAAGGATGTACGCCCTCTGTTGGCATGTCATTTTAGCAGTCAAAGAACCCATTCAGTCTTCAACCCCTTGGAAGATACACTGGTCGCTAACACATCAATCTCCCTATCATCTAAGGGGTTAAACTGTTACAATGCAAGGAAATCAGTGCTCTGTATCTCTAGTCCCACAGGACAAAGGTGTAGCAGTACATGAATTTTATAAAGAGTCTGCTAGAAACTAAATTAATTTTAATTGGCTCTACTGAAAATGAGGAAAACAATTGTTAACCCTTTGGATAAGGTAAATCTTTATCCTCCAAGGGGTTAAAAGTATGATCAGTATTAAGACTGAAATCAAGCACTTTGGATCTAAGGACTCACTGTAAGAAGATCCCTGAATCCTTCCTGCATGAGCACAGATGGATTCAATAAATGGAAGACTTCATATGTTTATTTAGAACCATCCTGCATGCACTGTCTAGTAATAGGTTATTATTAGTCCTTATGTGGAACTGTTTTCCTGTTGCGCTATCAATTGAAACTACAAAAGTCCAATTTCAGAGATCATGTAAACATACAAAGGAAACCATATTGTGACAACCTGTAAGAGAGTTTATGGTAGTACATAATGTTATGAGAACTGGATAACAGAACTGTCAGGCACGTTGTCAAGCAATATCTCTTCTTCGCTTGCAGCTCCAATGCTCCCAATGGATCTGGTGACCATACCTCCTCTTTAACGAAGGATGCTAATGAAACATGCATCATGTGATGTAGATTGACGGGCAACTTGTGACTCTTCAGCAGAAGTTGGACTATGATTCCCATCATCTTCTGCCATCTGTTGGCTGGAGAATAATGGGAGTCATGGTTTGACAACAGATGAATGGACACAGGTTGCCCACCCCTGGAATGCATACACATTTATATAGTTATCCAACATTAAACTATGGTCACTGTGTTAATTAGATACAGAAGGCCAACATGCAATATGTTACTTCAGGCACCATTAAAGAAGCATGCTTTCACCCCAACAGATAAGACATTCCCATTGTATAGTGTACTGAGCTCTACTGACAAACTGATAATATTACATCATTAACTTCTTGTGGTTTTTCTGTCACAATTCAGTTTCAATGCCTGTACTGCCATGCTTTTGTTTTTTTCTATTGTATACTAGCATAGGCTAACTAGGCCACACCTGTAACTGGGGAGATATGAAAAATGCATACTGCAGGGCTGATCCGATTTCATTTCACCCCTGAAATATGCATATTTCCTGTTTGTCCCCAGTTAAAGGGATAGGTGTAGAACAAGTCTTTCCAAACATCATCTATTCAGTGCCAAATAAATAATATAAAAAACATGTTACAGGACTGTATTAGTTTCAGTGCAAGCTCTACAGCAGATATTTAGAACTTAGCTTTTTAACCCGCTGAGAGCCAGAGGGTGCACAACGCACTGCTCTGCAATGCGTTGCATACCCCTCTGGCACTCAAAGGGTTAAATGATAATTGGTTTACACTAAATCTTTAACTGAACATTTAATCCCCTTACCTGTGCACAAGCAGACCTGGCATGTTAGGCTCCCTTGAGTATAGGGGTGGGAACTAGTGTATTAACCCTATGAGTGCTAGCATGATGTCTAATGCATAAGTAATGCATTGGACACCCCTCTGGCACGTGAAAGTTTTACACACAATGGAGAAATTCTGGGGAAAACCAACTGCAACATAGGAGACAAATAAAAATCTCCACTGATTTACATGGGGATTTTACCCCATTTAATTCCAGAGAAATCTCCAGTGCGTTGCTTCACAATGCATTTTTAGACTGTTGTATTATTCAAGGGGTTAAAGGCTCCAGTGCAGCCAGTAGTTCTCACAGCCCAGGTTTCCAACAGTTCAAGTGGGTCAGTCAGTGCATGAATCCCTATGGGAGAGCTACCCTTGATAAAGTTAGGATATTATGAAAGCCTACACTTTATGGGTTTCTGACTATAGAAAGAACATTTACTTAAAAGCTTTGGATACTGCATTGCTTTGCAATATATAGAAGATGTATGTAGCATTCAAGAGTTAAATTGTCATTAGTGTGGAATCTTTATTCCGGGGCATTGTTTTTAAATCAAACTCCTTTTTTCTGCTTGCACGGGGACTTTATTTTAGGTAGCAACATGACTTGTATCTGTTTTCTTCCTGATACAGAAAACTGATGTTTTTTCTATAAATCCTCAAGGACAATGGATGTCTATAGGAAGACTAAGGTATTTAGGCCGCATGACCACAGGTGAGTTAAAGACTGGCTTAGTCATTTTGATTAACTCATGTGTGTTTGTTCTGGAAAAACCTTAACCCTTTGAGTGCCAGAGGGGTACAGAATGCATTGCAAAGCAATGCATTCCGTTCCCCTTTGGCACTCAAAGAGTTAACCTTTTAATGTCAGCGTGGCGTGCAAAGGAAAACATTGCATACTCCTTAGGCACCAATACATACTTGCCAGCTGTCACAGATTTGGAGGGATAGTGCCTGATTTTGACCTCCTGTGCCAGGATCCTGCCGTTCTTCTTTTTGTCACTGATTTAAAAATCTAACTTATACTATGTGTGCTTGTAATTAAAACGTTAACAGACCATGAGCTTCTTCACAGGTTAATATTCCTAATTTATCTAATGCCTGCGGGTAATGTCTGTTCTGCTGATTAACTCCCAAAGCACCCGAGGGATGTGAAATGAATTGCTTCAAAACCCATTTGGCACCTCTCTGGTCCTTTAAAGGGTTAAGAACAGGTGAGTCTCTGATTAACCCACCTGAGTAGTGTGCGTAGTGATCTACTAATAGTGAGACTTTAATTGACCCTACCTAGATGTGAGTCATGCATACAGTAGTCTGGCTTATCTATGTTTTTGTTTATTTTTGCATTGGCAGTCCACTGCGTGAAGCTACAAATGACCATTATACATTGAACACTAAACACTGTATATTGGAGTGTGCATTCTCAGACTATACCATACTGTAAATGAGAGTCATCCACATTCCTCTACAGAACCAGCTGAGTAGAGGACCAGGTAAGCTGATCAGACCTCCCCTGAACTGAAGACAAATGAAATATGCATAGTGCAGGGCTACACTGAGTTTAGGACAGCCCTGTGGTATGCACTTGTATGTGTTTCCAGTTAAAGGAGATGTATTGTTAACACAGGGTAAATGTGTGAAATGGAGGTTTCTGCTAGTTTGCTGTAGACTTTCAGTGTAAACAGAAATGCATTAAAATACCTGAGTGCTGTATGAAGGACTGCTACCAAGAGACTTTTATTCCTAAAGGTACAGTTTCCCCATTAATAAGACCACAGTGGAACAGGCAGGACAGCGAGAAAGACACAATGAGTAGTAAGCAATGCAGCACCATGCTGAGCTTTCATCATGCTTTACAACATTCAAGCTTGGCTTCACAATATCACATGATATCATGCTACATGCCTTTCACCCTCCCCTACTACTCTAAATGAACCTATTTCTTTAGTTGTGGCTATACCCATAAAAGTCTTAACTCTGTGGATACTAAAGACCTCTCCGATGTAGAGATGTCTCTAGCATCCAAGGGGTTAAGTTGCCAATCTAAACACAGTTTAGGCACTGATACAAAGGAAGTGAGAAGGAGGGGTGGGAATCTAGAAAACACTGGGAAGGGAGAGATGGTGGGTATGTCTAATCCAGTAACATAATTTAAGCACGCATGGGATAGGCATAAGGCTATCCTGAACATAAGACAAGACCAAGGACCAAATAAGGGTTAAGGTTTTTACAGTAGGAAAATGGGCAGACTAGATGGGTCAAATGGTTCTTATCTACTGTCAAAATCTATGTTATCAACATTTGTTATAGATCTGGGTTTCAGAACTGTAAGTAGGCCTTTCTATCATTCCATAAAACTATACTGAAATGGTTAAAGATAAATAGGGTATAGTTCATTAGATCTATTTCATTATTTTACCGAGGAGTTCACTTTTTTTTCTCCTGTTGGTCTATTCAGTGTACAGTATCCAATGAGTTAATATGCTTAAAGTCAAGTTATACGATAGGAATAAGTGTATCTTACTTTGCTTGTCATAAGGACTTGCCTATGTAGGTGTCCTTTGTAGAGACGTTTGTTATAGCTATATATTTCTTTTTATGATGGTTGTTTACAGTGTAAGAGACTTGTGGCTCTTGTAGACCATTCAGGTCAACTGAAACCCATTGTTGTGAAGAGGTGTGAACTAGATGTAGACTTCAACAGAGATCACTATATACAGGAAACTGCAGATACACTGCAATGTCGATACAGATAGACCTGACTGCTCTTTAAAGGATACCTGCCTAGGTATGGCAATCGCAAAGAGTCACTTATTCCAAAGGTAAACGTGCCCTTTAAGCTAACCAGGCCTCCCTTTTAGTGCAATATTTATTTTAAATGCCATTCTTCTGGGCTGCACAGGAACCAGTTCTACCCTGTAGTGTGTTTGTGTCTTGCATTAAAGTGGACTTACGCTTCCATCCTACGTTCGATGTAGTCAATAAGCTAAAGTAAACCAGCTGTACCACAGGGGACAAAAAAAATCCCCAAATTCCAACTGATTTTAAATAAATCAAAGGGTTACATAACACGTTGCAAAGCAATTTGTTGCGTAATCCTCTGGCATTCAAATGGTTAAAGGAGATCTCTTCTACCATTCCCGGTGATAAAAGCCCCAGCTAAATCACTGGAAATGTTAATTTCCTGTGGTGCAATTGGCTGGCACCAGAATTGCCAAATTCTGTAGCCTATTGAATAAAGTCTGTTTTAAAGGTCAGAGAAGTGAACACTACATTGTACATCCCCCTGGCATCGGTTACCCTTATCAACTTGAGTGTTAGTGGGATCATTAAAGCAATGTTCTCCTTAAGGAGATGCTGGCTGTGAATTGTTCAATCAACTGAAGGCCACATTGGCCCTCAACTAATTAAAAATTCCTAGCATCACTAAGAGAAACTAAAGCCTAGAAATAACAGGGTCACAAATGTAATATCCTTTACTCCCTGTCAGCATTTGTAAAGTATTTTTGATATCCTAAAAAGCTGTGCTTTTGTTTGTAAAGATAGATTTTCTGCTTTATATGTGCAGCTTGTAATGAGTGACAAGATCTAATGCACTAAATAAGATTAAAACCAATCCCTCTTCTATTCAGAAAGACTCCACTCATTACCTGGTAACCCAGGTGGGCCAATCCTTTTCAGTACTGAGCGCACTTTGGGTTGGGCAGTGCCTCTGGTGGCATGGGGGTAGGTCCAAAGAATGGAATGACTAGAATGGGATTGAACGTGGAGTGAAAGGTAGGTGGACAGTAGAGAACTCTCCACCCGAAGAGGAGGTGTGGTTCAGTGAATACAGAAATTTGTGGGTAAGATCAGACAAGTTCTCAGACTTGCTTATCTCTTACAGAACTGTAATTGTGCTGGGGAGGTGGGGGCAATAGATAATGCAACAAATGTTATACATTGTCTGTGGTAAAAGTCTTACTTTAGCCACTACTACAAATTATGCAGGGGGGAGAATATGCGCTTGTGGTGCGCAAACACCTTTTATACATAGGTGCAGCCAATTTTTATGTGAAAATAGTAATCTTTAGAAATCTTCCCCACTGTCATTTGTGAGTTCCTCATGGTGATGTTTTATAGGTCAGTTATGCTCCCTGTTTTCTAGTGAAGTAAGTAAACATATCCGTTGTTTGTCATGTTTCTATTCAGATTTCATTAACCTCTTAGATGCTAGGGCGGTATCAAACACAAGGCACTGGAGGCCTCTCTAGCATTCAAGGGGTTACTAAAACATAGTCTCCATTTGTAAGCAAGCGAGGTTCACACTGACTCCATTTCTGTATCTCAAAACCTGGGACACATGAAATGGGTCTTGTGAGGTAGAGTAAAGACAACCAGTTATGGTCCTGATGCATACGATTCTAGCCAACTGACTGTAAGATGCTGTTGGATAAGTTAATATTTTATCTTAATAAAATTATTAGGGAGTTGATGAATAGACACTTAAAATACTTGCATAACAAGGATGGTAAAACCATAGCACTGATACAACTCAATATGCTGCATGTACAATTAATTCAATATTCAACAACTTTATGCATATCTATACAAAACATATAGGAGGTCTGTCTGACACATGGTGGAAAAAGACCTGTACACCTGTTGTGCTTCTCTGCATGCTGCTTCCTGAGATAATTGAAAATGTTCATGTATTAATGAGTGCATTTAATTATGCAGTGTACACTAGTTATAGGAACACTAACATCTAATAATAACCCACATACACTAATCTGGGCAGAAATGTTAGTGTCTTCTATGAAATAATCCACAGAGGCCAATGTTTCTTTTTTGCAGGACTCCTGAAGTCTCCTTAGGAAGCCTTCAGTGGGAGGAGTTTGGCTTCTAGGAGTCCAAAAACAAAGAAACATGTCTGCACCCATGGACATGACATTCAGTTCTAATTAAAGATTACGCTTTGGAAAAACAGCACAGAATTGTTTCATAGAGGACTTTAGACTTTTCTGCCAAGATTAAAGTAAGTGAAGGTTTATTATTAGGAGCTGGTGATCCTTTAACCCTTTGAAAGCCACACTGTGAACCCCTCTGGCACTCAAAGGGTTAATGAAATAAACCAAACTAGAGTACAGGGGACTTTCCAAGTGAAAAACCCTACTCAATGCTGGAGGCATACTAGGCAATTCTATTCATATATCCACATCGGTAGCAAAGTATATGTAAGGCAGATGATGGCATATGAAAATGGCGTACGAGTACGCTCTGTCACTAATTAAATAAAATAACTTGCATCCAAGGATATACAAGTATCTCCTATTTATCCATTTGTTAGTGGATAAACAGACTCCATAATCCACAATGGACTTACCATTTGTAATTTGTGAAAGATTGTCTAAGGCATTTAGTTTTATACAATAAACATTGTTCTACTGAGTGTCCCACTTATACCCAGTGAATTGTGATCATACCTGATACATTAATGGGGATCACATCGGTCTGTATCGCCTGAGCTTCTAGCCGCATCTTCTCTTCTGGAGTGGGCAGTGGGAGTGACTTGGTCCAGTTAGTGTGTGTGTCTGAAAACTCTAGTGACACAGGGGTTTTTGGTCTTTTGCAGGTCAGAAGTTTTTCCTCTTCATTCGAAGAAACCGAAAACTGAAAACAAAGATGGATCCTGTTTTTTAGTATGATGAGCAAAACAGACTAAATATTCTTAATGCTGAACAGAAAAGCAGGTGTGTGGGCTAAAGGAAAGCAGCACTTCATTCTACATTGCTGGTCTACATGCACATCAAGACGTGAAACCTTTTTATTAAATACTCACTGAGGCTAATGTGCTAAAGGGATCGCAACCCTTGATTTTGACTAAATATTCTCAAGTATACAAAATCAGATTGCTTCTTTAATATTTATTTTTTAATCTTCGTTTAGTTTTTACAATTTTATAACCTTGACATTAGCCCTTTGAATGCCAGAGGGCTACACAATGCATTGATTTGCAATGCGTTGTGTACCACTCTGGCACTCAAAGGGTTAAGCCCCGTCAATCTTCATGTTCAGATGACCATCAAATCAGGTTAAAGATGCAATGTAACACAATTGCTGCAGTAATCGGTGCTATGTACACTATTTTTTTTTTTTAACATTTTATAACTACAGCTGCTTTCATACTTCTTGGGGGCTAAAAAGAGGGGGGGGGGGAAGTGAAGATGGGGGTACAGACAGAACTGCAAGTCTGCAATTGCAAAAAATATAAAGTCAAAATAAAAGGTTACTATCCCTTTAAGAACAATTTTAAGGAAACCAGCTGCACCATACAGGACAAAAATTCCCCAAATTGCCACTGATTTAAATGGGGCTTTTAACCCCTGAAGAGACACAACACATTGGAGATCTCTAAAATTCAAGTGGTTAACGCTTTTAGTGCCAGAACAGTATGCACAGCATTGCAAAGCAATGTGTGGGGTACCCCTCTGGCACTCAAAGGGTATTAAAATTAATGGACATGCTTATTGGGCATGCAGTTATTTTATCCCAGAATGGATTAAGGGTGTTTTTAGCATATCTGTGTCTTTATTTTAATATTTAAAATTTTGCTTAACCCTTTGAGTGCCAGAGGGGTACGGAACACCTCTGGAACTCCAAGGGTTAACCACATGGATAATAGACAAACATCCAAATTATTATGTTCAAAACACAAAGTGAAATGCATTTGATTTATAGCCAATAGGATAAATCATTTGAAAAATGACATGCATTCACATTACTATATGAATCAATCTGCTTGCTAGACAGGCACAGAAATCTACATTGTAGTTTAACACCCCCGAAGCTGCTGCTTCCACTGGGATACGTGAACAAGCAAACACACGCATATCAATCTGACTACAAATCTTGGCCCATTCTGTGCACAGATGGGAGTTTGAATGTGATATTAAAGGCTGAAAAATCACACCTTTTAATTAATTTCCATGTGCATTTAGGATAGCTGCAGTATATTAGACCTGGAGCTAGGTTTTAACTCTTTGAGTGCCAGAGATGTATCCAACACATTACGTTGCAATGTTTTGGATACCTCTCTGACACTTACAGGGTTATCCTAATTTACTTAGGGATGCCAGTTCATGTCATTATAAAAGGACACATGAAAAATACATGCTGCAGGGCTACATGGGAATCACTGTAGTAAGCACTACAGCCCGGTAGCAAGCATATTTTATATGTTCCTGATTTAAGTGCTCTCTGGCAACCCTAAATTTACTCCTATTTCACCTTGCCCATCACTGTTTATGATGTAGGACAAGCTTAAACAACCTTTTTTGGTTCTCTGTTGGCTAGTTGGGGATTATGGGAGTTGTAGTCCCCAATAACTCCAGAACAAAAAGTTGCCGATCATAGAATTTGAGCCATTCAGGCCCATCTAGTCTTCCTATATGTCCTATTATAAAAACCTCAAACACCATTTGGTCCTTGGTCTCATCTTATGTTCAGGACAGCCTTATGCCTATCCCATGCATGATTAATCCCTTAATGACAGCAGTCCTGGAGACTGGATTCCCCTTAAGGACCTCTTTAATCTCATTTGTGACTGATCCTCCTCCTCTCATATTTGGGTCCCTTCCATGTACAGTGAGGGAAAAAATTATTTGATCCCCTGCTGATTTTGTTCGTTTGCCCACTGACACAGAACTGATCAGTCCATAATTTTAATAGTAGGTTTATTTGAACAGTGGGAGACAGAATAACAAAAAAAAAAATCCTGAAAAACGCATTTCAAAAAAGTTATAAATTAATTTGCATTTTACTGAGTGAAATAAGTATTTGACCCCCTATCAATCAGCAAGATTTCTGGCTCCCAGGTGTCTTTTATACGGGTAACAAACTGAGATTAGGATCACTCTCTTAAAGGGAGTGCTTCTAATCTCAGCTTGTTACATGTATAAAAGACACCTGTCCACAGAAGCAATCAATCAGATTCCAAACTCTCCACCATGGCCAAGACCAAAGAGCTGTCCAAGGATGTCAGGGACAAGATTGTAGACCTACACATGGCTGGAATGGGCTACAAGACCATCGGCCAAGCAGCTTGGTGAGAAGGTGACAACAGTTGGTGTGATTATTCGCAAATGGAATAAACACAAAATAACTGTCAATCTCCCTCGGTCTGGGGATCCATGCAAGATCTCATCTCTTGAAGCTTCAATGATCATGAGAACGGTGAGGAATCAGCCCAGAACTACATGGGAGGTTCTTCAAAATGATCTCAAGGCAGCTGGGACCATAGTCACCAAGAAAACAATTGGTAAGGACTGATATCCTGCAGAGCATGCAAGGTCCCCCTGCTCATATACAGGACCGTCTGAAGTCAATGAACATCTGAATGATTCAGAGAACTAGGTGAAAGTTTTGTGGTCAGATGAGACCAAAACCAAGCACTTTGGCATCAACTCAACTCGCCATGTTTGGAGGAGGAGCAATGCTGCCTATGACCCCAAGAACACCATCCCCACCGTCAAACATGGAGGCGAAAACATTGTGCTTTGGGGGTGTTTTTCTGCTAAGGGGACAGAACAACTTCACCGCATCAAAGGGACGATGGACGGGGCCATGTACCATCAAATCTTGGGTGAGAACCTCCTTCCCTCAGCCTGTGCATTGAAAATGGGTCGTGAATGGGTATTCCAGCATGACAATGACCCAAAACACACGGCCAAGGCAACAAAGGAGTGCATCAAGAAGAAGCACATAAAGATCCTGGAGTGGCCTAGCCAGTCTCCAGACCTTAATCCCATAGAAAATCTGTGGAGGGAGCTGAAGGTTCGAGTTGCCAAACTTCAGCCTCGAAACCTTAATAATTTGGAGAGGATCTGCAAAGAGGAGTGGGACAAAATCCCTCCTGAGATGTGTGCAAACCTGGTGACCAACTACAAGAAACGTCTGACCTCTGTGATTGCCAACAAGGGTTTTGCCACCAAGTACTAAGTCATGTTTTGCAAACGAGTCAAATACTTATTTCACTCGGTAAAATGCAAATCAATTTTATAACTGTTTTGAAATGCGTTTCTCAGGATTTCTTTTGTTTTTTTCTGTCTCTCACTGTTCAAATAAACCTACCATTAAAATTATAGACTGATTATTTCTTTCAGTGGGCGAACGTACAAAATCAGCACGGGATCAAATAACTGTTTCCCTCACTGTATGCTGTGGACTCTCCCTTCCAACTTACTTTTCTATAACACAAGTCTTATTATATATCTTTTTTTTTCCGCTTCCGTCTCCCTGACATCTTTCATATGCCTCCACCTCTAACATAGGCCTCCTTGAATGCTTATTATAGTAACCTACATCATTGTCTCCTTCCACCTCTCCTTGATCTGGTTGCTACACACTTCTCTACACCTCTGTACTATACTCTGCAGTGATTTGGACTTATCTTCATTAATTGGATTACAAGTTCTGATTTATTGTCCTTCTTGTCACTTTTCATAGTCTTTCTACTATAACCTAACTCTTGTTAAAACCCAATGTAGATTTCTATACCTCTCCAACAGGCAGATTGATTCATCTAGTAATGTGAACGCATGTCCTTTTCTTTCCTTTTCAAATTATTGCTTTTCCTGTTGATTTGTATTACTAATTCCCAATAAAGCTTTTAAAAACTTAAAAAAACAAACCTGCACTGTTAGGATTGCCTGAGGATCACAGCTGAAAAACTCTGGTCTAGAGAGGGAGTAATAGAGTTGTTGCCTGATGTATATTGTATTGTACAGAGCTAGCTATCACTTAGTAGATACTTATACAATTTGCTACATGACAGGACAACTCTGGAACAACCCTTTGAGTGCAAGAGAGGTACACAACGCACTCAAATGGTTAATTATAAGAATCAATTCTATCATTTAGAGGATAAAAATGTCTCCAAAGCCATGTCTTTCGATTGCAGCCCCCTATCTCACATAATTGCCTGCAATTTCTAAACTGGGTACGGTATTGGGGGCTATTTTGTGGCTCTGTGCTCTGAAACAGATGCACATAATTTTCTGAACTTTATGAATAGGTAAATACTTATGACACACAAGAAGAGGAAAGAGATGATTCTGGGTACCAAAAAAAAAAGCTTGGAATTTAAAGAAAATCTGACCTCTCCTAATAGCACCCACACACACTTGCCTTACTATGGCCTGAAAATGCTAAAAGCCTCCAGAATTTCTCTCGTGCTCCTTGGTTCAAAATGGAACCTCTTCAATCAGTCCTGGATCCCATGTCCATCGAGGAGGACATGCCAGATGTTAGCAAGAGCTCAAACTGTGCTCAATTCACATGGTAACCCTAACCCTTTAAAGTGATATTGAATTACAAGTATTACTATTATTATTATTCAGAGATATAAGTCTGCAAAGTTCCCCCTTCCCTCCCCTTGTGGTGACGTCAACTTTAAAACTTACAGACGGAGATCGCAGTCCACAGACCGTCCTGTGGCTCTTCAGCAGAGCTGTGATTGCGGTAGTTACAAAGAAATACTTCATTTGAATGGGCTACAACGTGTGCTTGCAAACCAGGAACATGTAGACACGCAGGACGGACTGTGGACTGTGATCTGCGTCTGTAAGTTGTAAAGTTGACGTCACCACAAGGGGAGGGAAGGGGGAACTTTGCAGACTTTTATATCTCCCAAATCATAAAGGTTTGGGGGATCGGAAACGGCGCATTTAGTTTATTTTGTAAATATCTACAGAATTAAGTGGTTTGAATTTCAAGTATTACTTTATCACTTTAAAGGGATAGTAATACTTCATTTTAACTTTATTTTATTTTGTAGGCATTAAAAAAACATGAAGAATGATATAAGTCTTATCTCTCAAACCTTTATGGTTTAAGAGATATTCACAAACAAAGTATCCCCCCCCTGTTCAACCAGATCAGAAGGGAGATGCCCAGGTAGACTGCAGAGAGGGACAATCTTCAATTAAGATAATGGAAAAAGCTGAAAAACTTGTCAAGGGGGGAAGGGCTTTCATTGTTTTCATACAAAGAAAATTGTCCCCTTCTGTTATCTGTACTGTCATACAACCAGACTCACATCTGAGAAGAGATTGCTTACACTAGGTAAAAGGGGCGGGGAGGGGAACTTTGCTTGTGAATATCTCATAAACCATAAAGGTTTGAGAGATAAGACTTATATCATTCTTCATGTTTTTTTAATGCCTACAAAATAAAATAAAGTTAAAACGAAGTGTTACTATCCCTTTAAGAATCAGAGAGGTGTGTGATGAATTGGTTCTTAAAGGGATAGTATTACTTCAAAATTACTATTCCTCATATTGTAGCCCTTAATAAACTGAGTTAAATGACACCAGCGGTATCTCTCAGACCTTTATGGTTTAAGAGAGAGCCACTTTCAAAGTTTCCTCTCCCCTGATGTCAGCGTTCTGCTGCCAGCAGGGGAATCCGGTCCCGGGACAGGCAGAGGCTCTTAAGCAGAGCCGATATCTTGTTATGGAAGGAAAAATGATTCATTGAAACAGTCTTATATGTGTGCTTGGTTACCAAGCACACATAGAAGACTGTTTCAATGAATCATTTTTCCTTCCATAACGAGATATCGGCTCTGCTGAAGAGCCTCCGCTTGATTCAGAGACTGGATTCCCCTGCTGGCAGCAGAACGCTGACATCAGGGGAGAGGAAACTTTGAAAGCGGCTATCTCTTAAACCATAAAGGTCTGAGAGATGCCGCTGGTGTCATTTAACTCAGTTTATTAAGGGCTACAATATGAGGGATAGTAATTTTGAAGTAATACTATCCCTTTAATGTACTGTGCACCTTTCTGGTCCTTAACCTATGAATACCAGAGAGGAATCAAACTAAATGCAATGCATTTGATGCCTTTCCGGCACTCAAAGGGTTAAGAAATTGGACCAAATTTTGAAACAAAACCACTGGTTTAAATGGAGCTTTTAACCCCTTGAATGTTAGAGGTCTCAATGCACTTCTTGCAATGCACTGCAGACCTCTCTAGCAATCAAGGAGTTAAAAGCCCCACTTAAATCAGTAGGGAGTTTTGTGTCCTCTATCTAGTGCAGTTGGTTTGCCCCAGAAGCTCTCCAGTTCTTCTTAGTACACCAGCCTCATAATTGAGCGCTATTCTCACCTTATTTATTATTCAGACGAGCTGCTGACAACTACAGCTGGAATTCATATGAAATATAGATATTATATAATGCATTTTTTTGTAAGAGCCTAGCAACTTTTTTTTTTTCTTTCTTTCTTTCTTCCACAGATTGTACATTGTGAAGCTGTAAAGAGATCCTGATACCATTTCCTTGAAAGCCTGCATGACTGTGCCATTTGACTAAAAGGTACAGTTCCCATGTGAACAGAGTTGTCCCTTGAGAATGCCTTCTAGCATTAGTGACCTGCACTGATTTCATCACCAGCTTCAGAAAATAGGTCAGGGGGCCTCGTGTCCTCAGCTATGGGAGTTCACATGTGCAAAAATAACCAGGTACGTAGATTCATAAAACATGATTCAACCTGCCTTTACATGGAAATTGTATGCAGACAATTGTGGCTCTATACTTTTTGAAGTTGCATTTTATACAGAGAATAAGAAAATAGTCTTGTTGATGAGTTTTCATTTCCTTGTACATATATTTTTCATTAACCCTTTGAGTGCCAGAGGTGTACTCAATGCATTGTGTACCCCTCTAGCACTCAAAGGGTTAAAAAAAAATACTGATTTTTTTTTTTTTTTTTTTTTTAAATGTAACATTTTAAAAAAAGTAGTACAGTTTTTTTAGTGAAAATTGTATGTGTGTGTGTGTAATATATATATATATATATATATATATATATATATATATATATATATATATATATATATATAATATATGTTTTCTGCTGAGTAAAACCAGGAAATCCCAAATATGGAAGATTTTTCATTCAAAAGTTATTGAAAATTCTGTTCTGTTTTTAAAATAAACTCCATTTTTCTTTGGTGGCCATCAGGTGCTGCTGTTCCCATCGCTTACTAAGGAGAGTGGCAGTCTATGACTCAAAATATCCCATAGAGTGCATTATTAAAAAAAAAAAAAAAAAAAAAAAAAAAAGCTGTACTTTTTTAAAAGGTTTACTGCTTCTATAAAGGAACACCAACACACCCTCCTACGCTGCTTATCATAATCGGGGCAGAAAATCCTAATGGACACATTACATTCTGTGTAGATTGGTTTCCCAGAATTAAAGTGCACCTGCCAATTTATGATACGTTTTGTTGATTTTATTAATTTTTTTTTCAGGGGATTAAAAAATGCTTATGTCGTGCTATCCATTTGTTAGTAATATAAATAGGTTTAGAGGAATAAACCTTTGTGGTGACACAGGGGGGCACTTCATGTCAATCAGTTAATGTGCTATATCCGTATTACTACACACTGTGCTATGAATTAATCAAGACAGAGCCCAGCCATTGGAGGTATTTCTAAAGGCAGATGGGTAAATCCGTCCTCAAACCATACTATTTGGCAGACAGTACTGGGTTTTATAAAGTGTTATGCTCTGTCAACAAAACATAAGTTTTATTTCACAGAAAGAAGGTTAGTGCAACCTATGTCTGTAAAACATTTGGCGAGAGGACTACTTTAGTTAGCACTTGATATAATGTCCACTGAAGGATTCCTATGAGAACTCCAGTGGGAACAGTTAGGGTTATTTTTGAAGGAAGCCAAGCTGCCTCTGTGGAGATGATATCCAGTACTAATTCATTGTTCATTTCGGGAATCCAATTCACCCAATTACTCAGTGACCATTAGGGGTTTATGCACAGATTCATAAGTGGCTGGATTATAATTATTAGGTGATACTATTTTTTTAAAGTGGATGTATCACCTCATAAAAAATGTTTTACCATAGGCTTTGTTAATAAAGTAGCATTACAAAAGCTGTTTTTTTTTTTTTTTTTTTTTTCTAATTGTAAGTACTTTTAAAGATATTGTTTCTTCTGTGCTGTGCACTTCCACATAATGGGCACTCTGAATCTTCAGCACAGCTCTTCTTCTCCTCCCTCCCTGCTGCCCCAGGGAGAGTGTACACGCTTCCCTTCGATGTGGTGTGACTGGCGTCTATCATTACATCAAGCTCCGGCTAGCATTATACTGAGGTTGCAACTTAAGTATAATGCTAACCAGAGCTTGACATAACTATCGAAGCCATTGACACCACACCACACCGAAACGAAGCATGAATGTGCTCCCAGGGGCAGCTGGGAGGGAGGTAGGACTAGAATTAGGAAGTTAACAAGAGCTTTGCCGGTGATTCAGCACGCTACATTATGCGGACCGGCAAAGCTTGAGGATACAATATTTTTAAAAGTACTTACATATAGAAAACAAAACCTAGCTTTCCTAATACTACTTTATTAACAAAACATATAGTAAAAAAATGTTTGAGGTGATACGTCCCCTTTAAAAACATTTGTGAAGAGTGCAACTCTAAAGGGGTCATTCAATATGAGACTTATGCGCATACCTGGGAATTCTCCAGATCTGTCCCAGAGACTCCATTACCGGGCCTCTGGGGACAGAGGGTGAGTCTCAGGGCTCAAACATCCCCTTTGATTTAAATGGTTATTTTAAAGCCTAGGATTCTAGGTTTCCAATATCTTTGTTTGCAGTTTGTTTCAGACCTCTCTAACCTTTAAGGTGTTAAAAGCCCCATTTAAATAAAAGGAAATTTTTAGTGCAGTTTGCTGCAGAATTGATCAGTTTTTCTTGGAACATCAGCCTTACAGAATCCTTAACCCTTTGAGGACCAGAGGGGTGCACAATGCATTGCTAAGCAATGCATACACACAACTTTTGTCTTTAAAGGGTTAATCATCTCAAAGAAATCCGAAGGAGACATTAAACCAAACATAACAGAAAATATAGTTTTGGTGCAAGAGGTGTGCCACAGTAAAGATTATCGAAGTGTGAGATTTAAAAGGGACTATAGAAGCCATTTTACTTCCTGGCAGTAGCCTGGCACTAAATAAGACTATATTCTATAATACAGCAGTCTAGATGGGGGAAGAGGGTATCGTTGGTATTACACAAAGCTATGTAGTGTTTCCAAGAAGGAAGACAAGGGGGGGGTTATGCACTAAGTTGTGATAAACTGTGATAACTTCTCCAGTGATATCACTTCTCCAGTTCCTATGTTGTTCTATAGAGCCTATGCACTAAGATCCCTAACAGATCTTAGCTCATAGGTTCTATAGAATAACACAGGAACTGGAGGAGTGATATCACTGGGGAAGTTATCACAATTTATCACACCTTAGTGCATAACCCCCAAGGTTTGGTTGGTATACACAGAAGGGGTGCGCTATAGTGACGTAGTTAGTAGCTATAGTGACGTAGTTGTTAGCTATAGTAACTGGGTCCATCTATCTAGCTTGAGTACCTTGATGTTCCAGGGCATCAAGCAACAGCAGACACTATGGCAAGACTGACAGATGCTTCCTAACACATTAGACTGTGAGGAAAGAAAGAACGAATGAAAGATGGAATGGAGGAGAAAACAGACAAGACACAATGTAACACATAGGTACCAAGAATTACAATAAATTGTTATTTGCTCCCTAAGGTGCGGTTAGTTTGCTACAGTTCTTAGCACATTAGTCTCAAAGTAATCAAACTCTGATTTGAAACCTTTGATTGACATAGGGGTGTGCAATGCAGTGCTCTACAATGTGTTGCATAACCCCCACACACACACACTCAAAGTGTTAGTGTTAGTAATCAGCTTAAAAAGCTGATCTAAATGCAAAAAAAAAAAACCATATCTCTCAAACTGCTATGGTTTAAGAGATACGGGCATTTAAAGTTTGCTGTCTCCTACTGACAGCTGTAAAGCTGTCAGCAGGAGATTCGTGTCGGTCGACATGGTGGCGCTTGAGAAGTGCCGGAATCTCGCTACATTACTTACACGGAATCCCTTCATTGGAATGGTCTAAAACGTGTGCCTGAACACCAGGCACACGTTTTAGACCATTCCAATGAAGGGATTCCTTCATAGTGCAGTTGGTTTACTCCAGAATAACTCAAATTTGTGTATATAATAAAAATGACATAATATAGGCTTTTGAATGTCTGGGGAAAAAGAACAGGCAGAGTATTAAAAGGAATATTAACACAGAGGAAACTGACGCTTCTTCCCCACTTGTTATCAGACACAAATAATATAAAAGTATGCAGTGTCTCCTCCTTAGGTATAATCTTCCTAATAGATAAAGTCCTACTCAAAGCTTAAGAGACAGACCTGTACCCAGCACCCCATCTGTTATCCTTATGCCACTAACTGCAATAAGACAGATTGGGCATCCTTCATGGATAGATTTCTCCAATTATCAATCAGTGGTTTGACAACTGAAAATGGGACACAGGCCAATTTAGAGCTAAATCTTTACTTCAGATCTGCAACTTGATTCTTACCATGTTATGTTATTAGTTACATAGTGGTGAGTAGCTGGTGGATTTTCCAGGAACTACAACTTCTGTCTTACTAGAACTACCGAAACCCCAACCCTAACCTGCACACACAAACACCATGGCTGTGTATGTCATTTAATAAACACATGTTCTCTAGGTTTCACTATAAAGAGGTGGCGATGCCAATTACTTGCATCTGCATAACATTACAAACACCAGCTTAACGGGGACATATATAGTTCAAATAACTGCCTCTTTTTGGAATGTAAAAACACGAACAAAAAAGGAGAAAATAAAGTGCTGATATTAACACGATAACTGAAGGTTTCAGAAAAAATATATAGGAATTTTATTTAAAAACTCTATAAGATGAATGAGTATATTGAAAAATATTTACTAATTTTAAATCGTAAGCCCCAAAATACTGTGTGGTACCGTGTTAGCTATAGAAAAAGCAGGATACTTGTACAGTTAAAATGATATCTTTATTGGCTAACTGGCTCTAGGATGCAAGCTTTCAAAAAACTAGGTCTGTTCTTCAGGCATAATAAAAACATAATGCATTTGTAATGCGTTGGCGACCTCTCTACATTCAAGCTGCTGAAAATCCTATTTAAATCAAGGACAATATTTTTAGCTATCCAGTATATCCCTTACAGTCACTTATGCCAATGGGTATAGTTCCCCTTTAACCCTGGTTTGTTGAGGATTAGAAAATAAATACTTGTATGCTTGCCATGCAGAAGCTACAAATCAACCAAATGTGCTCATTGAGAACAGCCTAGATTTAAAGTGATAATTCCCCTTAAATAACCAGGCATTAAAGGGACAGCAATACTTATTATGTAAAAAAATATATATTGTAGTGTTTATCCCCTGAGTAAGAAAAATGTACACACTGCAGAAAGGTGTTTTATTCAAAAGTTATTACAGCTCAAAGTTGAATTTTTTAGGTGCAATATCACCGTGGCCTGAAATTGTACAGTGGCGCTGTTGTTATACGATCCTATGGACAGCTCTGGTCCGCGGACCATAAATCTCCATAAGATGGTGTAGCAACAGCGCCACTGTACAATTTCAGGCCACTGTGATATTGTACCTACAACTTAACTTTGAGCTGTAATAAGTTTTGAATAAAACACTTCTCAGCAGGGGGATAAACCCTACAACATTTTTTTTTTTTTTTACATTTTAAGTATTACTAATCCTTTAACTAATGACATAAGCATAAAAGTAGCTGCTAATTAGACACTGAATTCCTGTTTAACCCCTTGGATTATAGAAAGGTCTACCATGTGGAGATGGAAAAAAGCCCAGGAGACTAATTTTGAAAAAATGTCTGCCTATGACTCTTAACCCTTTAAGTGCCAGAGAGGTATCAAAATCATTGCTTTTGCAATGAGTTGGATAATGCTCTAGCACTCAGTGGGGATTTTATATACATCTCTGTGCATGCACCACTTCACTGGTTGCTAAGCTAATTACATTTTTCTCCACCCATGATCCAGTGTACTGCAAATCAAATCAAGGGGTTAATTGATGAAAACATTTACAAGAAACTGACATGAGATGGCAGTGGAAAGTGTGGTGTAACTCACAAACCTATGGAAGAAGATAGACTGTAGTAATGATTCTAAGGAATAGTGTCTCCATTTTATGATGGAACTGTTCTCAATGCCATATATGCAGTAATTTACTCTATGAACAATGGCCAGCAAAAGCACTGCACCCATCCCCTATCAAATGAGCAATTCATGGTGGGTAATAACTTTTTTGAATTATAATTTCCTTGCGGGAAAGCCCCTACACTGTCTATACCTCCTATAACTATTACTGTTGTCTTCAGTAAGTGTCCTTTCAGTGGAAACTGAGTTACTCAACAACATATGATGCTGGTGCATCAGTTTAATTAAAAATATAAAGGTGTCCAAGATAGGTTTACTTAATTATAAATATAAAAAATTTATAGTTTTTAATCCTTTGAGTGCCATAGGGGTAAGAAATGACCCTGTATTTTTGATGGCACAGTGAGGTACTTTATTCTAATTAGTTTCATTGCTGGGTTCATTTTACCACACCCTGGAAGCATATCTAATTGCACATCGGAAATAACATACCTCCCAAGTGTCCCTCTTTAGGAGGGATAGTCCCTCTTTCCCACCCTGGTGTCCCTCTTTTTAGATCAGACTGTGTTCAGAAGTGCATCACTCTGCTCTGTAGCAATAAAACTCGCATTTAATGTTTGGTTAAACTTCAGAATGTCTTATAACTTAGTCTTTGTTAATAAATGTATTACTCTCGCTCTAAATCATATACACAGTTACATAAAGAAGTGTCAGTAGATCATAAAATGACCTAAACATTATTGGTAATGTCCTGCCTCCTAGCCACACCCACCAGGAACACACTCTAAAACATGTCTCCCTCTTTGGTCGTTTGAGATATTGGTAGGTATACAATGTTTGACCTCAAACATAAAGGAGTAGAACATTGTGTATGGAATTAGCATAAGGTGCCACACTGGAACAAAAACATATTGGTTAACTTCTAAATAAAAATGGTTAGCACAAGATAGATGCAGATTGTATTTATCTGCAAAACAAACTCAGCTTGTCTTAGGTTGACAGGTCTAGCTTTTGTTGGTAAGACTGTGGTTTGCGTATGCCAGTGCTGCACTAGGTATGTCCATAACAGACTATAGAAACCCGGTTTTACTACATTACCTCTCTTATAAAATGCTGCTTTGAAGATATGAGGAACACCAGATTTTTATACACTGATGCACATGTTATAAACGTGTATTCATATTAAATCCCTTTAAAGGAACACTCCTCTCCCCAGAACAATTGCATAGTATTAAAGCACATACAATGTGCTTAAATATTGTGTATATGCTACCTCTGTAAAAGGTTTTAAATTAACTTTATTTTGGTTAGTGCTTCCCAGAGACATTAGAATGGCTGATTTCTTCTGCATTGTTGATCGGTACAAGTGTGGTGCATTATGTTTTCTGGTGGGGATGGGGACTCCTTCTGAAACAAGCACCACTGAAGGTTCAGTGGATGTATCATCACTGGTGGTAAAGTCCGACAGGGAGGTGGGGAATGAATCTTTCCCATCTGCAGGAAGCAGCACATTAAAAATACCAAGACTACCAGAAAGCTCTGCTGGTTGTCAGACAGGCATGGTATTAAAGCACATAGTATATGCTTTAATGATGCCTAATGTTGTGTGGATGTGTACGTATTCCATTAACTCTTGCTCAAAAGCAACCTCTATGGTAGTAAAAGTGTTTCTCAAACTTCTTGAGACGGTTAAACGTCTGGACAAAATCTATAATATCTGTAAAGTTTAAAAGCATACGAACATATATACTTTTAATCCTTTCAGTGCCAGGGATTGTCTAATGCATTGCTTTTGCGACCACTCGAACTGAAAGGGTTAATATAAAATGACGGCGCATCTACAGCTAATTACACAAAGGTTTTGTGGAAGACTGTATTAAACATCTGTGTCCCAGAGTGTCGAGAAGCAATGAATCTGGCAATCTGAACCACCCAAAAAATCATATTTTGTACAAAAAAAGAGGAGTACTGTTTACACAGCAAATCTGTTCAATATAGCATCAACCCTTTGAGCTGTCCAGTGCGATGATTTCTAATGCATTGGACAACCCTCTGCTAATCAAAGGTTTAAAGGGATAGTAATGTTTCAAAATAAATGCAGCTACAATTATTCTTTATAGTTTTTGGGTCATGTAGAGCAATATTTTCACTTTACGATGTGTAGGTCCAGAGTACTTAAATTATAAAGTGTCCCCCTCCTGCCCCTTTTACCTGTTGTAAACCACCAGTCCTCAGATGTGGAATCTGGTCGCTTGACTGGACAGCTCACAGTGAGGGACAATCTTCTGGCTGTGAGCACTTTAAGGAAAACCCTGCACCCCTGAAGGAGGAGGGCAGATTTTTCCTTATGCTAACAGAAGATTGTCCCTTGCAGCTATCCATCCGGATGGCCTTGCTGTGAAGCTTTACATCGGTAAAAGGGGTGGGAGGGGGACACTTTATGATTCAATTACTCTCGAACTACACATCGTAGAGAATGATAATAACGCTCTACATGGCCCAAAAACTATAGAAAAATAATTGCTGCTGCATCTATTTTGAAACACTACTCTCCCTTTAAAGGGATAGTAATACTTCGTTTTAACTTTATTTTATTTTGTAGGCATTAAAAAAACATGAAGAATGATATAAGTCTTATCTCTCAAACCTTTATGGTTTATGAGATATTCACAAGCAAAGTTTCCCCCTCCCGCCCCTTTTACCTACTGTAAACAATCTCTTCTCAGATGTGGAATGCAGTCCATAGACTGGACAGATAACAGAAGGGGACACTCTTATTCCTATGAAAACAATGAAATCCATGCCCCCCTTGACAAGCTTTTCAGGTTTTTCCCTCATCTTAATTGAAGATTGTCCCTCTCTGCAGTCTACCTGGGCAGCTCCCTTCTGCCCTGGCTGAAAAGTGTTACATCAGTAAAAGGGGCGGGAGGGGGACACTTTGCTTGTGAATATTTCTTAAACCATAAAGGTTTGAGAGATAAGACTTATATCGTTCTTCATGTTTTTTTAATGCCTATAAAATAAAGTTAAAACGAAGTATTACTATCCCTTTAAGAGTACTGAGGGTACTGTACCTATAGGAATACATTTTGGTATGTATTTCAAGCAGGGGGAGGTATTTCTACTTATAGCATTGTATCTGCAATATTCTGTATAGGACTTTTCCTAAGGTACATCTTAAACCTTAAGAGCCACTTATTCTTAGAGGTACATTTCCCCTTTAAGACACTCCAGGAATGTCACATGTTCATATTTCTCATAGCACTAGTTCATTACAATACCTTTCTCTCGTGTGCTTCTTCGTCTTCTTGATAACTTGAGCAAACCATACCCGGTGATGAGGCAAAGTTTGGTCCCTGGGAGTAGTACTGAGAACTGCGATTGCCATCCCTCCGAAGCTTGTCACATTCTATATAAAGGAGTAAAGGAGAGTGTGAGTAAGGACACAAAAATTAAACCGGTGCAGATAGCCTTATGTTTAAAAAAAAAAAAAAAAAAAAAAAAAAAAAATATAGTACTTTCACTGGTAGAACAAGGTTACTCCTACTGCTGGCAGTTGTTTTATTCAAAAGTTATAAATATTCAAAATGCCAGGAAGTGATTGAGATTCATTACTTCCTGAGAGTTAAAATTGCCAGGAATTAACTCAGCAATTACCATCACATTCTGCATAGTATTGTTGTCAGTGACTCACTTCTTCCATAGAATGCAAAAGCATAACAGTTTGAAATCTGGCTACTAGAGGGCACTTAATTGTTTAAGCTGTAATAAATCTGGAAAGATTCATTTCTCAGCAGTGGATGGGCCATTGTTTTATCAGTCAGCAAAGCCCTAATATATATATATTTTTTTTTTTGTGTGTGTGTGTGTGTGGAACGCCCTTTAATTTTTTTTCCCAAATAACCCAGTAAAACATAGCTACGTGATCTGTGTACAGGGAAGGAAACTATGTACATTTGCAAGGTCAAACGTGCTTCTTGATGTTCTGTCAATTCTTATGATTGGGTGGCAGAGCTGCATTGATATCCATCCAATATATAGTAACATTATAAAACAATACTGATATCACAGTGTAGGTATAAGAATGTGTTGCATTAGGTATTAAAATAAAATAACTGCCTTTGAGTTCCGCTCTGGGGGTTACTCTACAGCTTGACCCTTGGATGACTTTGCTTAATAGGTCCTCTAGACATCCTTCTCTGCCCTGAATGACCAATGGGTTGGTGTTCAGGGTATGTGCTATGACCAGATGTCATATAGCCTCCCATTGGAAGTCAGTGCCAGCCTGTTGGGTGTCCTTGGAGGGTCGTATTTGGAAGCTCCTCAGGATGGAGAAGATGACTGCCTACTTTCATGCCTCAATTTCTGCCTACCTGCAGATTTGGTCGCCATGGGTCGCTTCGGTTCCCATTCATCAGGAGCTGTTTTTCACTTGATTTCCTTTTGTCTCCCTTTCCTTTCTCTCATTCCCTTCCCCCCCCCCCCTTTTTTTTTTTTTTTTTTTTTATTGTGGCCTTTTTGTCTTTATGTACCCCCCCATCCTTTTTTCCCTTTTTTTTTTTCTGTATCCCTTTATTCAAAAATTCAATAAAAATATCTTAAAAAAATACAATAACTAAGAAATATTTACTACTTCACTGGGATGCTACTGGATTCCTTAAGAACTGGCTGCACTCTGGTGGCAATTAACCCTTTGAGTCCCAGAGGGGTACGGAGGGGTTAAAGGGATCAGTAAATGAAGAAAAAACAAACAACTATTGAATGACTTTTGCTGAGCAGAACAAGGGTGCTCCCACTGCTCACAGTTGCTTTATTCAAATGTTATAACAGTTCAAACTGTCAAAGTGGCGATGCTTTTACCATCACATTCTAGGCAGGAATGTTTGCCTACCTGGGAACTCTCAGGGTCTGACCCCAAGACTCTGGGTTTTGGCCCAAATCTCACAGTGAAGGGCAAAATTCTCAGGGTGAGCATTGTGTTACCTACTATATGATTTGCCCCAACAAAATGTTAGTTAGTCTCTAAATTGGTGCCATTTATACCAGAAAGACAAGGAGAGCTGTTCTGTTTGTGTTAGATAGTGAGATGCATGTTAACCCGTTGAGTGCCAGAGGCATTGTGAACCCCTCTGGCACTCAAAAGGGTTAAAAGTTCCTTGTGAACCAAATGAAGCACCTCTAGTTTAGTTCAAGCAGGTACATACTGCATAAAGTCTACATTATGGGAGGATTTGAGGGTTAATATTTCAAAGATCTCAGGGTCAGCTCAGCTTGAAAGTTCTCAGGTACGAAAGTAGCTAGTGGCTAACATCTCCCATGGACATCAGGTGGCAGTCACTAACAGTTTAACATAAACACACAGTTTGAACTATTAAAACTTTGTAACAAAGCACCTACCAGCAATAGCATACCTTGTTTTACTCAGAAGGAAAAGGTCTGCAAAATATTTTTCCATATTAAAGATTTGCAACATGTATGCAAACTTCAATTGCAAATAGAAAAGCTATGTAAGTGTAAGGAAGGGAAAGTATCCTCTCCAGCTGTTTTTAGAATATGTTCATCAGCCAAAGATGGTCAATGGAGCTGTAGTCCAAAAACAGATGGAAGACCAATGTTGTTAATACCTGCACTAGAGAAAATATACAGAGACGTAAAACTGAAATGGATCCAGTTAGGAAAATGTCACTTCATCAGAAGTCAACACAAAGTTACATGTACACAGCAGTATAGATTTTTGCCTTGTTCATTATGCTTTGCTCCAGGCTAGTGCATATTTTTCAGCCTACTATATAATGTGCTGAGCTGATTTATCAGAGAGCATTGCAGAGGAGCTTGGTTTGTCATCTCCACCCACACCCATCTCCATGGGTGTCTGGAGGGGGGGCAAGGGGGGCACTTGCCCCCCCCTACAATTACCCCCTCCATATAAATAAAGGGGCTAGATGGGCTGGCCTGGGGGTCATATTATGGCTTTGCCCCCCCCCCCCGGAAAAATGTCTACGGACACCACTGCCCATCTCCATACCTGGGAACTCTCCGGTTTTGCCCCGGAGACTCCGGATTTCAGCCTGAATTACCGGGTCTCCGGGGCAATGTGTGGATTACCGGGTGGGCAGAGTTTAAATAGAAACTCTGCCCACTTGTGCTCTGTCCCGCCCGATTCCTCCCACTCCCCGCCCTCTTAGAGACTTTTTGCAGGTTTTTTTTGTTTTTTTCTGTCCCGCCCCCCCTCCGCGACTAAGCCCCGCCCCTTTTATGACGCGAATCGCGTCATTTTCTTCCTATGTCGGAACTGACAGCGTTACCCTCCGGGTAACCCTGTTTCAAAAGTTCCCAAGTATGCCCATCTCTCTCTCTGTCTGAGCTCTCAATCTAAGTGGTAACAGCCAGGATAGGTTCTTTAGAACAAAGTCCTTAGAAGAATTATTTAAATGTATTACATTCTGATAATGACTAGTTCTTTACCTTCTTTTTTTCTTTTTAATGCTATTTGCATTGAAAAGTAATGACACATTATCTTAAAGCCAGAGGCTATGAAATGCTATTAGTAGTAGTTTGATCCACTGGTTGTTGCTGAAAGGTTTATGGTGTCCCTGCTGTTTTACAACATCACCTCAGGTATGTACTGAAGAAGTCTTCTGCATTACAATACACAACCTATAAAGAGCATGGACCTTAATAGAAGCTTCTGCTAACCTCCAGCAATTACAAATCTTTTGTTGTGATGTTTGTTTGGGTGGAGTACCTAGATACTCACTGGGAAGGGTCTACCTGAAAAAAAACACACAGTAACTCTTAAGAAGTAGGAACATGGACATTAAGAACAAAACTCATTTGTTTAAATATAATCCACACATTGTTGTGAATGATTATTCTACTGTACTGTAGAAACAATTGGGAACCAGTATAAAAGTAATAGAAATGTCCATGTTATCTACTTAACATTTTACTGAGTGGTGCAGAGCAAATCTTGCCAGACAATGCTCTTCATTCCTGATAGTGTATTGAGAGGGATGATAAAATAAATAGGTCCTTTGCAAACAATGACAAAGCTTCTGTAAAAGATCATGAATTGGAGCGCTTTTGAAAACAAAGCTTTCAGACCACTTGCTAAATTTAGGCCTACAACACTGTTTACTTTAGAACACATACTATCTAATTGCTAGTTCCTTGAGAAGAATAATGGTGTGCAACACACTGATCAGCAATGCTTTGCGCACCCTGTAGTCCTCAAGGGAATAACAAGAAACTGTATCTATGACAACAATTTGCTTAAAGGGATAGTAATGTCTCTTTTAAAAGTCATTTGCCAAATCTTCTGTATATTAAAAGTAAAATTGCGCTATGTGTAAGACCTTACTTGCGTGTAGTTAAAAAGTTATGAAGCGATAAAGATCCCCCCACCCTCCCCTTTCTGGCTGCCACCCATTAAATCTGAAATCTGGTCATGGGACCAGACGGCTGCAGCGAGGGACAAACTTCAGTAAGTATAAGGGAAATCCTGCCCCCCTGGATGAAGGGAGACAGGATTTCCCTTTGCTTACTGAAGTTTGTCCCTTGCTGCAGCCATCCTGGACAGACTTCATCTTATGAGTGATGTGACCAGAAGGGGCAGGAGGGGGATCTTTATCTTTTCATAACTTTTGAACTACACACAAATAAGGTCTTAGACATAGCGCAATCTGTTACTTTTATTATACAGAAGATTCGGAGAACGACATTTAAAAGCAGCACTTACTTAGATAAGATACCTTCACATAACAATCAACTATTTTTTTCTTGCCTTTGCAGTGGTGGAGTTACAATATAAGCAGAATAAGCAGAGGAATTGCCTGGCACTTCATGGCTGGACTCCCTTTCGGTAGGATCCGTATGACGTGCCTTAGGATATTTCCTCTCTGTGAAAGGCACTAGTGAGCTAAAAGAGACTTCACCGTGGGTCTCTCTTAGTTGAGCATCTCTGACCAGCTCTTTGCAAATCTAACACCCCTGACTTACAGGGATCAGCAGAACCGCACTGTTGTGGCTCACAGACATCAGAAACGTCTCATGGATGAAGATATTTCTGGCAGTTAGCCAAATGGACTGTCCTTATGGGTGGGCTTGGAATGATATACATACGGAAAATGTTTCTCTATAATGGCACTAAGAGAACTAAAATGGAAAGCTCCTGAGAGTGGTCCATCTCCATACCTGGGAACTCTCCGGATTTGCCCCGGAGACTCCGGTTCTGACAGAGCTTTACCGGGTCTCCGGGGCAGAGGCTGATTCCTCCGGATGTGGAGAGTTTCTATTGAAACTCTGCCACATCTGCTTTTTCTCCCGCTGGTCCTCCTTCCCCAGCCTTCTGTGTGACACCTTTAACCCTCTGAGTGCCAGAGTGGTAAGGAATGCATTGCTTTGCAATGCATTCCGTACCACTCTGGCACTCAAAGGGTTAAGTCCCCCCCCCACTCGCGGCAAGCCCCGCCCCTTTTTGACGCAATTGGCGTCATTTTTGTCACCCCCTGCTGAACAGAGGACTACCCTCCGGGTAGCCCTCAGCTGGAAGTTCCCAGGTATGTCCATCTCTCAGAACAAGCATAGACAACCTTTGTCTCTCCGCCTGACAGAGACTACAATACACATCATTTCCCAACCAGCCAATGGCTGGATAGGCATAATGGTAGCTGTAGTCCCCAACAAATGGACGACCAAAACTTGCCTACTGCTGCCAATGAACAATCATCAATGTGTTTTCTTCCTGGGTGACTATTTCACACTTGTTTGAAAATTTCAGTAACCAATCTGTACACTTGGTTCTGTGATACCTAGATTAATCTCCATACCAGCAAGCAGGATAGCAACATTACAAGGAATGCTGTAAAATCATCTCCTGACAGCACCAGCCTGTTACATATGGGCCCCATGCTCAAAAGAAAAGTGGAGTAATTCTGGAGGAAACCAGTAGCACCATGGGGCAAATTCCCTATTAACCCCTTGAATGCTAGAGAATATTGGAGTCAATAACTGAAGCAGATTCAGCTCCACTAAGATTAAATAATAGAGAATACAAATGCCCCATTTAAAGGGGAAATAACAGCTTGTAACAACTTCTTGGCAATTTTTAAGCCTCTTTGAAATGAACCAAAGTTATGTTAGCCACTAATAGTTTGAGATCTTTAGCTTTATTTATGTCAGTTTATGCAAGTTCTGACAGGCACGGCTCTTCCTCCTATTTATTGTAACAACTGGATTAAGCGGTTCTCAAGACATCTCACTACAATAAAAAAAATATGTCAAAGGTTTATTTTTATCCCGTCAGTGGCAGTTGGGAGGGACAGCAGTATGGAATGTTAGTATCCAGCAGTGCCTGCCAGTATAAGCTGACAAATAAATAAACTGAAATATAAAACTATTTTACATAAAAAATGGTTTGCATAATTTAACGTGATTTTGAAAGCTCTTTCAAATGAACCTCAGTTGTCATAAGGTGTTACTTGAATGAATGAATATGTTTATTTATATAGCACCACAAGTGTATGCGGCGCTTTACAATTTAAGGGTTTAAACAATACAGGGTTACAGGTACTTGTACATTAAACTGATCTGAATCTTTATTCGGGAAGGTTTGTTAAGAATGACTTCCCTTTTGGTTGTAATAGTCCTAAGTTAAAGTAAAAACAATATAGATTTTCCATGATTTCTCTCATACACACAGAGACGTGTCAATTCTCACTTGCCATTGGAAACTACAGGGAAGCACTAAAAGCACTAAGTGCACATGAATTACCACTGTTTTTTACATCATTAAGTTCCTGCTACCAGAAGAGTAGTCTCTCAGATAAAGAGCTAAGGGTTCAAAAGGTTTCAGTCAAGAAACCCACTAACAAGTGGCACTGTAATAACCATGTCTATAGATAAAAGGATACTATCTCATGAAAGAGATAAAATAACATACAGTTCAAAGCATTTAACTTCCTGTCTCAATTTGATTTAAGCACTAAGCAATGTCAAACCAAGAGTTGCCCCCATCAGATCACAGAGAAAGGTTTAGCAACCACATAATGGTAAGCTTTTGGTGTTGTTGTGCTTATGACAATGCCAGTGGATAACTACCTGCAGCTATCCAGTTGTTGTTGGACTACAATTCTAATCATCTTCAGCCAGCCATAGACTATAAGGCTGGGATGGCAGGCAATGTATAGGTGTATTACTGTAACCTAATGTAGTTTTAGATTCAGTTAAAACAAGCATTCTAGTACACTGACACTAAGTTACTCCCTTGGATAATAGAGAGGTCTCTAACACGGCTGCAAACTAAGCAATGTGTTGAAGACCTTTCTAGCATTCAAGGGGGTTTAAAGGGATAGTAATGTTTCACAATAAAAGCCGCTCCAATTAATCTTCATAGTATTTGGGCAGTAGGGAGCGTTATTTCAATACTGTCCAAGTTGTACTTCAAGAGTAATTGAATGATAAAGTATCCTCCTCCCGCCCCCTTTTACTGCTCACCTCAGAGCACAGAGGGACAATCTTCAGTGAGCATAAGGAAAACCTGTCAAGGGGGGCAGGGTTTTCCTTATGTTCACAGTAAGAAGATTGTCCCTTTCTGAAATCTGTCTGGTCTCAGGACCAGATTCCATATCTGAGGGGAGGTGGCTTACACTAGGTAAAAGGGGCGGGGGGGGCATACTTTATCATTCAATTGCTCTTGAACTACAACTCTGACAGTATTGAAATAACACTCTCTATGGCCCAAATACTATGAAGCTGCTGTGAAACATTACTATCCCTTTAAAGGTTTATTTTATGGTTGCACAGAAATTTTAAAGAGGAGCAATCCTGGGGCAAAACACAATTTCCCCAACATTCAGATTTGAATTAAAAAGAGATTTTACCAGTAGAGAATTATATTTGTCCCCATGAGGAACTTTTGCCTCAGAATTGTTCCTCTTGAGCTTTATGAATAATCATAGATTTTGATGGTAGTTGAGATCCAATAGGCCCAATCAGCCTTATTATTATAGTTATATATACAGACAACTTATTACACAAGGTTACATATATCTCAAATAGATGCGTGTCTATCCCAGGCATTCTGAGTTCCCTTATTTAGAAGTCCCTTCCAGTGCAGCTCTGGACGGGGGTTGTTCCATTAATCTGTCACCCCTTCCATGTGAAACAAATGGTTCCACCTCTACATAATGTTTGAGAACCACCGCCTCAGTACATCAGCCTCACTGAATACAATATAAAGTCTATGGCAATTATGGTATTCAGCTGAGAAATGGGCAACGTGTCCAGGCAGGAATAGGAAACTTCTTCATGGATGTAAATAGCAATAAACCGTTTACTGACAATAACTATCTACCTCACCCTAATTGTTGAGGAAGGAGGGGATTCCCAGGCACAGGAATGCTTTGCCTACACTGAAAAAAAGACCATTGGAGGCTGATATATTGTCTTTCATTGTGAAAACATGATCTCTTAAAATAAGGGTGGTTCAAAAGCAAAAGGAGACTTTATGTTGCTGTAAAAACAGGGTGACTTTTTCACATGGCTCTAGAATGAGCCGGCTTTTGCTTTAATGTCTGCGACTGTAAACGCCAGGTGCCCAGTAAATATACCATCTGAATGTGATTGTTTGCTTATGTCCTCTAGGCTATGTTTTGGATCTGATTATTGTCTTTTCTGCCAAAGTTTAGTTAACAAACACATTTGTAGAATATTGCAGTCCTCTTGTGTGTCTCAGGAGTGTGCATCACATTGCTTTAATAGGAACACTAACAAAAAAGATCTGGGGTTAGACACACTTAAAGGGATAGTAATACTTCCAAATTACTAACCCCCATATTGTAGCTATGCTAAAAAGAAATGTATTGCCCCCAGTGTCATCTCTCAAAACCTTATACTTTGAGAGATAATAGCGCGCAAAGTTCCCCCTCCCTCCCCCTTCCCTGAAGTCAGAGTTCTAGCTGACTGCAAGGGAAGCTGTCGTACCACAGTCTTATATGCATCAGGCGGCTCTGCAGCAGAACCGAGATCGCGTTTATAAAAAATAATTCTTTCACTGAAACTGTCTTCTACGTTCATTTTTATAAACCCAATCTCGGCTCTGCTGCTGAGCCGCCTGATGAACATAAAACCGGATATCCCCGCAGTCAGCTAGAACGCTGACTTCAGGGAAGGGGGAGGGAGGGGGGAACGTTGCAAGCTAATCTCTCTCAAACCATAAGGGTTTGAGAGATGATGATGAGGGCAATACATTTATTTTTAGCATACAATCAAGTATTATATTTGCTCTGTAGGGGCTCCCATTACTGTTTTTTTTCAAGAATTACAGGGTCCCCATTACAATAGCTATCTTGATAGTGTCTTAGAAGTGATAGTGTTATATTGAATGTAAATCATCTGAGATAATGTACCAGCCTTTCTGAATAGAAGAACATTGGGTGCTAATCTCAGTTCATTACAGCATTAGCTCTGCACAAACAATTAGCCAGATTGTTTCTATACTGTTGACACATGCATTAACCATTTGAGTGCTAGAGAGGTGTGCAACACATTGTGAGGCATTCAAAGGGTTAAAAGTACATGTTCTGGATTACATTTTAGGGACCTAACACAGAATTACTATATTTCACAAATACTAGTTGGAAGCACATCATATATAAAATTATACAACCCAATTTCATGTGTAGTTGTTAGTTTTCCTTTAATTAGAGATAAGAGCTAAATTCTGTTGATATTTTTTTCTGATTAGTACCCAATGCTTTTGCATTTGAAAAGTCTATTATCTTATCTCAGCCCATTTACAGACAATCGTGGACAATCACCTCAAGATTTCTGAAGTAGTTGGAGCAATGATAAAGACAAACACTGCCTTTCCCTCAGCACATATGTAACATTAGATTTTAGGCCTCAGGAAAGAAACAGATATCTTACAGCTGCTAGCATAAACTACAGGGAAGTTACTGGTATATAAACCCAGATAATGTTTAGGTGTTAGGGTCAAGTAACATAAAGGTACAATTTTTGATGAAATGGATCTGAATTCTTCTTCTCTATCTGAATAACTAATATCTCTTAATAATAACCCCACTTGCCTTAATGTGGGGAAAATACTAATGGCCTCTATGAATGTTGCCCTTGTGTCTTTGTTCCTGAGATAGCATCTTCAGTCATTAATGGATGTCAGGTACATGGAGGCAGGCATGACTGTTTCTGGCATTTTTTTTCAAACTGAAGCAGGCAGAGTGCATGAACCTACTTAACCTTTTAAAGGGATAGTAATGTTTCATAATAAAAGCAGCTCTAATTAATCATCATAGTATTTGGACTTTGGAGAGTGTTATTTCAATTATGTCAGAGTTGTAGTTCAAGAGTAATTCAATGACAAAGTATCCCCCTCCCGCCCCTTTTACTGATGTAACACTGCTCAGCCAGAGCAGAAGGGAGGTGCCCAGGTAGATTGCAGAGAGGGACAATCTTCAATTAAGATAAGGGAAAAAGCTGAAAAACTTGTTAAGGGGGGCAGGGCTTTCATTGTTCTAATAGGAAGAAGATTGTCCCCTGCTGTTATCTGTCTGGTCTATGGACTGCATTCCACATCTGAGAAGAGATGGCTTACACTAGGTAAAAGGGGCGGGAGGGGAAACTTTGCTTGTGAATATCTCTCAAACAATAAAGGTTTGAGAGATAAGACATATCGTTCTTCATGTTTTTTTAATGCCTACAAAATAAAATAAAGATAAAACGAGGTATTACTATGCCTTTACATTTTTGAGATGCAGAGGAGTGTCCAGTTTCACAATGCTTCAGACAACACTCTGGTAATCAAAGGGTTAAAGTCCAGAGTGGTGTATAATGTGTTACACCTTTATGTGTTGCACATAGCTTTGTCCCTTAAAGGGTTAAGAATAGAATGTTCAATGAACATAGATGGAGGTTCTGTGTATCTACGTGGACATAACATCCAATACGGACTGAAAATGTTATCTCTTCAACACAGGCAAAATTCATACAGGCCATTAGGATATTCTGGCCACGGGAAGGTAAATGTTAAACTTAAACTCTAGTGTTACATATGCTCTACAGGGGCAGCCATTCCTGTCTTTCCCACGGTTCTCAATACCACAGCTATCTTGATAGGTGTCTCTGCAGTGTCAGTGCTGTATTGTACAGCCTCTTTCTCATGGGTGACAGAACTGTTGCAGGCCCCTATTACAGCCAGCATAAAGTGGACAGGCCATAAAAGTGATGCAGGTGACCAAAACATGATTTTGGTCTGTAATAACGTTTTAATCAATAATCTCCCAGTGGTATGAATATCCTAGTTTTACTCCACAAAGAAAGCCATAAAAATATCTTTAATAAGTGATACTTCTCCTTTAAGCCTTTGAGTTCCAGAAGGGTACGCAACGCATTGCAAAGCATGCAGTAAGTACCACTCTACTATGCAACGGTTAAATATATTAAATGGGAGATGTCATGCAATTTTGAATTTTTTGTGTTTACTCCTAAAATCTAAATAGTCTATCCTCCTGGACTGAAGCACTTGAAGAACTGGCTGTATAACATTTGACCTGGGGATAAGGACAAAGTATATATTAATTTCCTCTATTTGCTTCATAGTTTTGTACAGCAACATCAATATCCTGGCTTTGTTGATGCATGGTAGAACAAAGGGCTGTCTGGGAAAAGTCATGTTCTAAAAGATTTATAGCACAGTCACACTTCTCTGATCATACATTCCCTTGCCAAGATATACTCCCACCTGTGGACCCCGGCTCCTGCTGCCAAATGTCTAGTAATGCACTGAGAACAAGGAGAGACGCACACTGATGGATGGACCTATAGTGCCCTGTCTGCTTTTGTCTTCGCTGCTCTGTCAGACAATTCTCCATCATTTAAAGAAATAGTGATGTTTTATAAACACATCAGCTCTGATTGATCTTAATAGTATGTGAGCCATTTAGAGCTGTATTACAATAGGGTCTGTGTAGTAGTTCAAAAGCGATTCATTTCTAAAGGACCCCCCTCCCTCCCCTTTCTCCTATGTCACACTGCCTCGCTAAACTGGTCGGATGGAGAGCAGTGAGGGACAATTATAACTGAGCATAAAGAAAATCCTGCCCTCCTTTGTCAAGGTGGGCAGGGTTTTCATTATACTCTGTTTATGAAGATTGTCCCTCACTGCGCACTGTCCAGTCCCAGGACCAGATTCCACAACTGAGGGGAGGCAGCTAGGGAGAGGTAAAAGGGGCAGGATGGGGATCCTTTAGAATTGAATTGCTCTAAAACTACTACACAGACCTTATTGTAATACAGCACTAAATGGTCCACATACTATTAAAGGGATAGTAATGTTTCACAAAAACAGCAGCTCCAATTAATCTTCATAGTATTCGAGCCATAGAGTGTTATTTCAATACTGTCAGAGTTGTAGTTCAAGAGTAATTGAATGATAAAGTTTCCCCCTCCCGACCCTTTTACCTAGGGTAACACTGCCTACCTCAGATGTGGAATCCAGTCCACAGACCAGACAGATCTCACAGTAAGAAGATTGTCCTTTGCTGTGAACAATGAAAACCCTGCCCCCATTGACAGTTTTTTCAGGTTTTCCTTTATCTTAACTGAAGATTGTCCCTCTCTGCAATCTACCTGGGCACCTCCCTGCTGCTCTGAGCTGAGAAATGTTATATCAGTAAAAGGGGCGGGAGGGGGATACTTCATCATTCAATTACTCTTGAACTCCAACTCTGACAGAATTGAAATAACACTCTCCAAGGCCCAGATTCAATGATGATTAATTAGAGTTGCTTTTATTATGAAACATTACTATACCTTTAAGAAGAATCGGAGCTGATGTGTTATAAAACATTACTATCCCAAGGCATAAGAAGGCCAAAGCATAAGAAGGCACTAAGATGAACTGGATCATTTCTGGGTCCAAGCAACTGCGCCATAGGGGAAAGATGTAAACACCACGACATTCCCATTGATTGAAAAGGTTTTTTTATCCCATCCGCAATGCACTGGAGCTCTATCTAGCATTTAAAGGGGTAAAAGAGCAATGTACATCAATGAGAACTTTGACTTGTCACCTGTGGTGCAGTTGGTTTGACAAGTACAGAACACACACATAATATTCCATGGTTGGATCAAATGTATCAATATATGCCAGTTATTACATATAGGACCTAAGCAGCCACAGCTATGTGCTTTACATTATATATTAACTAGTTGAAGAGCCCGTTACATGGGCCACAGTGCCACTGCCAGCCAGTCACGGGGCAGTCATGCTTGGTAGAGACTGCCCACGCCGCGGCTGATACAGAGCTGGATGCTCCTTCGGAGTTCCCCACTCTGTATCAGCCTTCTAATGGGCAGTCTCTACTGCGCATGACTACGTTGTTACAAACTTTCTAGCGAATTACTATATAGGATAATATTTGTGGATAATCAGCACTCAGGAAGCTTTTTCAGGGAGAGAAAAGAGGATTTTAGCCTTACCTGTTAAATCCTTTTCTCTTAATCCATACAGGTTACTGGTAACTCAGGGTAGGCGATCTGCCCCTTTAAGTAGGCAGGAACAATTCTAGAATTGTATGCAGGGAGTGGAGCCTACATTCCCTCCTTGGCTGCAGCTAGCCAACCAGCTACAGAAAGATTTGAGACACTAACTATTGACTAGATAGTAGAAGGGAAAGAAGAAGGCCCAGACTGTACAGTCCCATAGGAGTGAATGGAGCAATGGCACCTATGTGGTAAATCTCGCCTTAAAAGGATAGTAATGTTTCATAATAAAAGCAGCTCTAATTAATCATCATAGTATTTGGACTTTGGAGAGTGTTATTTCAATTCTGTCAGAGTTGTACTTCCAGAGTAATTCAATGACAAAGCGTCCCCCTCCTGCCCCTTTTACTGATGTCACACTGTTCAGCCAAAGCAGAAGGGAGGTGCCCAGGTAGATTGCAGAGTGGGACAATCTTCAATTACGATAAGGGAAAAACCTGAAAAACTTGTCAAGTGGGGCAGGGATTTCATTGTTTTCATAGGAATAAGAGTGTCCCCTTCTGTTATCTGTCTGGTCTATAGACTGCATTCCACATCTGAGAAGAGATGGCTTACACTAGGTAAAAGGGGCGGGGAGGGGAAACTTTGCTTACGAATATCTCATAAACCATAAAGGTTTGAGAGATAAGACTTATATAATTCTTCATGTTTTTTTAATGTCTACAAAATAAAATAAAGTTAAAACAAAGTATTACTATCCCTATAAAGGTGCGGAACTCAAAGTTTACAAAATTGAAGGTGTAATATTAAAAGACATGAAACATCACTAAAACAGGTTAGGATACCCAAAAACCACTGAACCAGTAGAAAAAGTGTAAGAAAACCCCCCAAAGAATGCCAAACCAGCAGCTAAAGGGTTAAATACCACATAAACCTGCTCCAAACACCAAACAGACATACAGATTGACCCAGTGAGTGCTGGAGTGTGCAATAGGAACTCCAAATTAAAATCCCCTGTGCAGAGGGGCACTGTGGGACATATGGACCTGCAGCACTCAAAGTGTTGCTCACTTTTCCTGCAGATCTTTTGTCTTCAGATTACCATGTATCAAGAAGAAGCCTCGGTGGGCGACTCCTGAGGAAAGAACTTGTAGCCCAGATTTTCCCCCCAGGGCTTAAGGTCCACAAAAAGCACCTGGTCACTGAGCTAGCCACATCTAAGGGCATTGTCAGTTATGGCAATCTGCCTAATGGTGGTAATCCATTTCTAACAGAAAAATAAAAAAACTTCTAAAGCTATAGCAGAACTGTTCTCTTGCCCGTGTTATCTTCACCAAGGAACAAATCTTTCTGGAGCTGGTTGGCTAGCTGCAGCCAAGGAGGGAAGGTAGGCTCCACCCCCTGCATACAATTCTAGAATGGTTCCTGCCTACTTAAAGGGGCGGATCGCCTACCCAGAGTTACCAGTAACCTGTATTGTACAACAGAGAAAAACATTTATTGGTGGATCAACGTTTCGATCTCAACAGGGATCTTTATCAAGATGGCAGACATACACACGCATCTCCATTAAATACCGTACAACCTGAGAACTATCACCTCCTGCCTAAACAGTTTAAACAGATACCACTGCTTGATCACACAAAATACAAGCATAGTTTCTTCCTCAACCTTTCTAGTAGACAAAGAACCAATTTAGAGAATAAAGAAACAATTAGTTGGTGCATATCAGGTAGTAGTTAACACCTCTCTCAGCCTACGAATTTGGCCCTTCACCCTGAGAACCTGAAATCTGGGTAAAAAAACCTGAGTCTCAGGGCCAAACCCTAAGAATTCTCAGGTACGAGTGAGCGTATTTAGCTAACTGCTGTTTTTTCTTCCTACATAGCCAATTCCTGCAAAGCGATACAGGGATTAGTATCTGTTGGTTCACACTATACAGACAGACATCTGCTCTAGGTACCCACAGAGTGCATTCCACAGGTCATATCCGATGGCCCAGACTGGATTTTCCAAAGCGGTTATATGTTACCATGGAGACAGGTTCTCAACATGAAAAAGGGCCAGGCATCTGTGCAAACCTGACTGTGACCCCCTCCAACACTTAGAGAACTAACTCCCCCGTCCTCAAATTCCAGCCCTCCAATGTAATGTAAGATTACTGGTAAGGCTGCATAAGATCTTAAGCAGGATTAGTATCCATTGGGAAGAAACAAGCCATGTAAAACTACAGGTTGATTAGATATCCACTAAATTCAGAAAAACACACATATCTTGGTATAAATGAAGAGCTAGAAGGTTGTTCAATACATTGGAGTATACCATAATCTCTTGTATCTTAAAGGGATAGTATTGTCTAATTACAAAAAAAATTATTCTTGTAGCCATTAAAAAATTTAACTAATTGACCCCAGTCCCATCTCTTAAACCTTTATTGGAATGGTCTACAAAGTTTGCTTTGTTTGCAAGCACACTTTGTAGACCGTTCCAATGAAGAAGTTATTTTCTGTTTTGCAATCTCAGCTCTGCTGAAGAAGCTCCACCGGTCCCGGGACCGGATTCCCCTGCAGTAAGGTAGAGCGCTGACGTCAGGAAAAGGGGAGGGAGGGGGGAAGTTTAGTGGCTAATATCTCTCAAACCATAAGGGTATGAGAGATGGGACTGGGGTCAATTAGTTTATTTTTTAATGGCTACAAGATTCATATTCTTTTTTAATTAGGCAATACTATCCCTATGCACTGTTAAAAGGCACCTGCAAAGGGTTATGACCACCAGAATTGATAATGTCATTCCAGTAGATGTATCAGTTTTATCTAAACCATATAAAGGCCAGAGGGGTGACAATGTGTTGCACACCCCTCTGGTCCTTGAAGGGTTAACCCCTTCGATATTAGAGAGGTCTCCAGTGCTTTACAAGGTGTTGGAGACCTATCTAGGTTAAAAAAGTGTTGTGATGGACAAGGCTTATTAAAAAGGCACCTAAATGTTACTGATATAGTAGATGTTTCTCTGGTGTCACAGCTGAATGCCTGTTATCACAGTTGTGAAGGCTGCATTTTATTTCATGTGTTGTGATCTGTTTAAAGTGACCTCACAACTTCTATAAGGCAAGAAATATATGTTTTTTTCACAGTGGAGCTTTCATTGTATTTCGTTTGCATATTTGAAAACTGCATTAACCCCTTAACGACTGCCCGATCCGGCACCGGATGGGCATAAAGGACCATGGAGCTTTTTTTTTTTTGCCGCATAGTATTCTGGGATGGCCATCCCAGAATTCCATTATGTGCCAGGACAGTCACGGTCCTTAACCCCTTTAGTGCAAGAGGGATACGCAAAGCATTGCGTTGCGTACCCCTCTGGCACTGAAGCGATTAAGTGCTGGGCAGGCGTGATGATCCTAGGGGTTAAAAAAGTGCCTATGTGTCATGTTAGCTAAAAGATCAGCAAATGTACAGATACATTTATTATCATATGGTAATGTATTCTAATTGTGATACCCATGCAGTACCGGTGATGTCTTATATGAAGCCTTTTCAGTCACATGCTAATGAAGGTTTCAGTGATGTTTCATAAGATAACGAAGCTTTTGCGGTACCAGGAAGTGTTCACTTTCACTTTGCCCAGAAAGGAAAATGTGAAAATCTCCTAAACCATACAGCCATTTGACCTTTGGCCAACATGACATATAGACAGGTTTTAATACAGTTTTCAAATACGCAAACTTGAATTAAGGTGACAGTTCCACTTTAAGAAGCACAAATACCTCCTTATAGAAAAAAAAATCTTACCTTAAAGTAGAACTTTAACTTAGTATAAAGTCGCCCTCCAATAATTAAGCATATGGCGACTAGCTTCATAATAGTTCTAATAGATCTCAGAAGTGCCCGATTCTAAAGTAATCCTTAATCTTCGGAGATTGACAGCCAGATTAGTGCTGCCTGCGCACCTGTCCCTTCTGGTGCCTTTCGGCACAGTGCAATGTCTCCTAGAGACTGGGACTGACAGCGCAGGCATATAGACGTCTCTAAGACAAGATGTCTGCACTGATGCCTGGCTTCCGGTCTACTAAGATTAAGGATTACTTCAGAATCGGGTACTTCTGAGAGCTAATAGAACTATTATGAAGCTAGTCTCCATACGCTTAATTATTGGAGGGCGACTGAGCAGAAAACCGTAATGGTCATTATGAATCAGTTCTGTATACAATGATTGCTGAATATTTATGTTTAACCCTTTGAGTGCCAGGGAGGTAGGTATGTGGCAACACTTTGGATACCAGCTCTCTGCCACTCAAAGGGCTACTAAGTACTGGGTTATCATGTTCAAGGAGGTAGACATTATTCTTCTTCCAAAACTCCAAGATGGCTATGCAGTAAGGAGTGATAAAGGTTAGCTAAACTTCCCAGTGAAATAAACTCTCCAATGTTATGGGCAATAGACAATAAGATCTCATAAACATGAAAGATCTTGGAGAGATTATGACCAGGAGAATTTATCTCACATTTATCTTACCTTTGTTCATCTCCCACAAGGACACCCACCATTAAATCTTCTTAGGAACATACTCTTGAGTGGGAGGAGTTTGTGGTCTAGGAGCTCTGCAATAAAGAAAAATGTATGCCTCTGTGGACATGAAATACAGTATTAATAATTAATTTTGGAAGTCCACACAGAATTTAGGTAGTTTTAGTGCTCCTAGAGTTTCTTTAAAGCTGCTTTTAATTTAACGCATTGATTTACCTAAGTAGGTATCCTTTATATAGCTATCAGATGTACAGATGTAGCCATACTTATCATTCATGATTTTCCTCTCTCATCTGTAACTTTGTGTTAAAGGAGCAGGTAACTTTTTTAATGAAACCTATGTTATAGGGTTTTTCCTGCTGAGTAAAACAAGGGAACTCCCACTGCTGTCAGTTGTTTTATTCAAAGGTTATAACAGTTCAGCTAATCAGGAAGTGAATTTACTGTGTTTACTTCCTGGTATTTCTAACTGACAGCATGACTCAGCGGTTTATATCACATTCTATGGTGAATTGTTTATCACTGACTGTCCACTCAAATAGAATGTAACAGAGTAACTAACTGGAATTAGACCACTAGAGGGCATTGCTAATGTAAAAAAAACCATGGGTTTAAACTGTAATAACACTGGAAATATACATCTCTCAGCAATGGGAGCACCCTTATTTTACTTAACAGGAAAAGCCCTACTTTTTTAAATATATATAATGTTCCTTTAAAGGGGATCTCTCACCTAATTACACTTAATGCTCATTAGTTAGAGCATTTATCTAGAACACTGAAAATAGTGTTCATTAGATTTAAAAAGTAGTTACATGCGCAAAATGTAAACTTTAAAAAGTGTCCGGCAGCCTACTTCCGGCTTGCCGAACTTTGCCGACCAGAGACAGCTCCGTCCCACTACCCATCATCCTCGCATGACGGAGGTTGTCTGTCACTAAAGTGGAGCGATCGCATTGGCAGAGATCGATATCTAGCCAATGCGATCGCTCCACTTTAGTGACAGACAGCCTGGACGGAGCTGTCTCTGGTCAGCAAAGTTCGGCAAGCCGGAAGTAGGCTGCCGGACACTTTTTAAAGTTTACATTTTGCGCATGTAACTACTTTTTAAATCTAATGAACACTATTTTCAGTGTTCTAGATAAATGCTCTAACTAATGAGCATTAAGTGTAATTAGGTGAGAGATCCCCTTTAAGTAAACAACGGACGTATGCAAGTCAGTGTACGTTGCATATTGTATTGAGATGGCGTTACTCACAAAGAAGGCAGTTAAGAATGGCTACATATCTATCTATCTACATTTTGCATTGTATCTGCAGTTCTCTATATATAGTGATCTCTGCTGAAGTCTGCGTCAAGGTCACACTTCCTCACAGCAACTAATTAACTTCCATATGCTTGAATGGCTTAAATGCAAACATAAACAGGAAAAAGATTTATAAATGGGTGTTTCTGAAGGATACCTACCTAGGTATGTCCTTCTAATGAATAAATTAAGAGTTACATATTCTTAAAGTTCCCCTTTAAGTAAGGCAATTAATGGAAAATTATTCTCCACTGAAATACATTTTGTAGTATGTCTGCTCACCTCGTAACACAGTTTTCAGGTTGACCTTAGCTTGCCTGTGCAGGTCCTCTACACATGGAGGTCTGGATGATGGGAGGAACACATTCTCCTGCTGGTGCAAAGATGCCGTGTAGTGGACTGTCCATTTACTTTCCTCATCTAGATTGGAAACAGCTGCAGGGAGAGAGAGAGAAATACACAGGTTACTTACAGTAACACAGGGCAGCTCATCTGTCTTGTTATATAGCAAACAGGAAGCCAAAAGACACAAAGGATTGTAGGTAGGAAAAATGCAATTCAGTGATAGTCTAATGGGGGCTATGTACTGAAGTTATCATTTGTTAGACTTGAGCAAAAGTGGTCCACCAACAATACAACACATCTATACGATACACAGAGAAGAAGTCAGAGATTCTCAACTCGGCTCATAAGCTTAACCAGCATTTCATAAACAGATGCATTATCATCCTTCGTCCCTGCTATAATAACAGTGTATATAATCCCACCAGTCTGATGGGCCCTTATGTACTGGAATCATTTTGTTACAAACATTCTTTCCTGAAGAACCTGCATAGACCTTATGGGTCAATTCTGGGGAAAACCAACTGTAAACCTGACAAAAATGATCATGCACTGACATGTAGGTTTTAACCTCTTGAATGCTAGAGAGGTCTCCAATGCATTGTTTTTCAATGTACTGGAGACCTCTCAAGCATTCAAAGGTTAACAAACCTGTTTCAATCAGTGGGAATTTGGGAATCTTTATCCCTTTGAGTGCCAGAGGGGCACGCAATGCATTGCAAAGCAATACGTTGTGTTTCCTTCTGGCACTCAAGGGTTAAATCTCTCCTATGGCGCAGGTGGTTTGCCCCACAATTCCCGCACTTTTTGAAGGGCTTTGTGATCAAAGCCTAGAGCAGATTCCACTTGAGCGCTCTTTGAGGGAAGAGGCTCTGATGTGAGGAATCAGATGCCTTTACAGCAAGCTGCTTGCCTGACCGTCTCAGAACTAGTTGGATTTGTCAAAAAAGCTGGACTTATTCCAGATAATACTAGTATGGATATGCTTATTGTTATGTGCATAATTATGGGAGGGTCACTTAATTTGGGTGATGGTTCCGCTTTAACCTCTTGTATGCTAAATATATCTCAAGCGATTGCAAAGCAATTTGTTGGTGACAAGTCTACCATCCAAGGTATTACCCTCTGAGTACCAGAGATGTATCCAATGCATTGCAAAGCAATGAGTTGGATACCTGTCTGGCACTCAATTGGTTAAAGAATCCATGCCAGTAACCCTCTTTCACTATGAAGAAATGTACGGCACAATGTACATAACTGTGAACCTAGGCGATCAGTCTTTCACACTTCCTACAGATAAAAGCTCCGCCCTTGCAGGGTCTATTGGCTATATCAGACTGTAAAGCAGGGGTAGGAAACATGAGAACCACCAGCTGCTGCTGGACTATAATTCTCATCATCCCCTACCAGCAATTAGCTGACAGAGGATGATGGGAGTTGTAGTCTGGCAGCACCTGGAGAGTCTTATGTTGCCCACCCCTGTTGTAAACTGAAAGTAAAAAAACATAGTAACATATGTATCCGTCAACTTCAGCCCATGCTATATAACCCCTGTTGATCCACAGCGACTACAACAGATTTCCAATTAAAAAGCAAGTGTATAGATAGACCTGACTGCTTCATGAAGGACAACTACTTAAAGATATAGTAAGATGTAATATGCAAAAAAACTTCAACTGCTGGAGGGTGTTCTATTCAAAAGTAATTACAGCTCAAACTGGAAATGTTACAGTGGCCCTGTTGCTACAAGAACCTATGGACATCTGTGGTTAGTGGACCATACACCTCCATAGAATTGTGTAGAAACAGTGCAACTAAAATTTCAGGTAAAAAAATCAAGTTTGAGTTGCAATACCTTTTGAATAAAACACCATTCAGTAGTGGGGTACACTACAGTATATATCTTTTACATCTTATGTGTCATTATCCCTTTAAGTAAGGTCTTCTGTTTAGCAAAATAAACTCAAGAAACCCACACTAACTAACCTACACTAACTCTCGGGATTTCGTATTGGTACTACTGGGGTTTGAAACATCAGGCTGTGCTCACACAGTCAGTCACCAATCAAATCTGGAAGTGGGGCCTTCTGTTTCCTAGATTAACCCTTTGCATGCCAGAGAGGTATCCAATGCATTACTGAGAGTTATCCAAAGCATTTCAATGCAATGCACTGGATACCTCTCTGGCATTCAAGGGGTTAAGAAGACAGTGTGGGATTATCCAGGCAGCTTAGTAAATATTATTTAACACCTGAGCGAATGGAGCATGTTGGCAGTAGTCAGCAACAGCTGGCCAGTGTTTTAGTTACTGCAGTTTTTTGGGTTTACTTTTTCCTTTAAAAGCCACTTATTGCCTGTGTGAACAGTACAGGTGGGGATTATGTGTTTAATTTTCGAGACATTCATTTTGTGATCAAAATGCTGCACCTCTGCAACCTTTAGTCTAATTTCTTTCAATAGGGAATGAAATGAAAGGAACTTGTCACTACTTTGGTATAAGAGAGTAATGCTGTACTCTTTGCACAGTCTAAAAACCAGATTGTTTTGTCATGGAGCCACAGTCATGAAATAGAGTCACCAGATCCCAAGGGGCATGTGTCAGGTGTAAACAGCAAGCGATAACGAACAGTAACACATAGCCATATGGAGATTATTACAGTGGGTGTGGGAAATTATAATTTATGGGACGTCTGATCATGCAGATCAGGGCTGGGCAGCCTAAGGAATTCCAACTGTTGAGAACTACAATTCTCATCATCCCTGGCCAGCCATGATGGGAACTAAAGTCCTCAACAACTGGAAGGCCTCAGGTTGTCCATCCCTGATATAAGAGAAGGCTGGGTAATAAGTGTGTCTATTGCTGTGGTTGGATTGCAACTTAAGTAATTGTCAGGTCACCAGCTGAAGATGTTGGAAATTGTATTCCAACAAGAGGTGGAGAGCCACATGTTTCCTTGCCCTTGTGAAGGAGATCACTGGAATCAAGCATTGTGCTTATTGTTTTAAGGGCAGAAAATAAAGATGTTATATCCATCAGTAGGACATTGCTATAAATTACTCCTAGTTTTCTGATAGGAAGCGTATTTGTAAAGGAATTTTATTGGTCATGAAGTGGAAGTCATTTGTTTTGGAAAAATAATTCTTCAAAGGAAAGAAGCTTTATGGACTTACTGTTTAAACAGCTTGAGCTTAAAATGAGGAATTTGTCAACCTAAAAACCCATTACGACTTGCTCCTGTCACTCTGCCAAAACCACGGTGCTGAATGACAGTCAATAAATAGGAGTACATGACCCCACTGGGTGCTAAAGCTAAGCTCTGGAGATATATCTAGCACCTCGCAAACTGTCACTGGCTGAGTGAGAATAAAGGGAGTTGTAGTCCAACCACAGCTGGTGAGCTACAGATTTCCCATCCCTGGCTTAGCCTGAAATCTACCAAGATGTATGTTGCAGTTTTTGATACATCTGTAGTGTCAAGTCACATTATTTCGCTTTTGCTTTTTAGTAGTGCTTGTACTTGTGGTTTTAAAGTGGATCTATCGCCTCTACAAAAGTTATGCTTATTATATATACATAAGGGTGAACACGTTATTGATTTTTTTTTAAAAAAAACAATGCTATTTGTGTTAAACCGATAGTTTATAGAGTGCCCTGCACGCTACTTCCTCATAAACTTCCACTGCCGCACTGCCCCTTCTCCCTTCCCTCTACCCAGCCTCCTCCGATGATGGTGGCTTCTGTCTGTAAACTGGAGAGATCTCATTGGCAGAGATCGATATCTAAACAGACATTAACAATATTAGTTTTCACAAATTGGCCAAGTTGCGGGTAAGCTTGCCACCTCGCCAAGGTTTCTCACTGTACGGCAAGTCCTACCTTGGCGAGGTGGCAAGCTTACCTGCAACTTGGCCAATTTGTGAAAACTAATATCTCACTTATTTTATTTATTTAGAAATATTATTATATATGCTAAACACAGGGCACATATTTATTCTATACATAGAGAAGCGCTGATTTGTTGTTGTCTGTTTGTTTATACTTTGGGTTTTGGCCTGAAGTTAGGGGGTCTGGAGAGCCCTCTTATTCCTGGCTGCTATCTATGTATACACTTTATATTCACATTTAAAAATTAAAATGTATTTATTTTATGGATTGGTTATGGTGAGTTGGCGCTGTGAGTTTTCTTTTGTCTCTTAGAGATCGATATCTAGCCAATGAGATTGCTCCAGCTTACAGACAGACAGTCTCTGTCATCGGACACGGCTGGGTAATGGGAAAGGAGAAGGGGCAATGCGGCAATGGAAGTTTATGAGGAAGTAGGGTGCAGGGCACTCTATAAACTATCGGTTTAACACAAATAGCATTGTTTTTTTAAAAAATCAGTAATGTTTTCACACTTATGTATATATCCTGTACATAATAAGCATAACTTTTGTAGAGGCGATAGATCCACTTTAAATGCAGGAGCTGGCTAACAAGAAGTAGAGCACCGCCTAATACTTCAGGACTACAATCCCCAGAATGCATTGTTATAACCTGTCCTAAGCCGTAGGGTATGCTTAGAACAGACAGAGAACCTGTCATATGATTCCTCCCTTTTTTTTTTTTTTTTTTTTACACATAAACTGGTATTTACTATGAAGAAAATCAGCTAGGACTCAATCAACAGCATAGCAAATTCACATTTAATAGAAAGTAAAAGAGATTGAATCAGATTTTAATAAAACTAACAAATGATAACTGAAGATGGAACAACAAAAAAAAGTTTCCTTAGGATAACATAGGCACATGTAAAGCAAACAAAAATGTGTAAATAGTTGTCCGGCCCTGCATAATCCCATTCAGAAACCCAAGAAGGAAATGATCTTGCTTGTCTATTTCATTTCTAAAAAAACATTTTTCTGTCTTTAGTAAACGTGTGTGTTCTAAGGTGCCCTGAATACTAGAAGCATCTGCCACAGTGTGTGCCTTTTCAAGATACACAGGGCACCAACTCAGCTTAGTACACTAGAACATGGGTAGGCAACCTTTGACTGTCTAGCCTAAGACTACAACTCCCATCATCCCCACTAGTCAAAAGCTGTTGGGGATGATGACAGTTGTAATCCGTAACAGCTGGAAAGCCAAATGTTGCCTACCACTGCACTTCAAGGAAGAGTCCATGTTGCTCCAACTCATTACATCACGGATACATGTGAGGATATGGACAGAGCATCATTCTATTCCTTTGCATGTGCATTTTGTTATCTAAATCCATCCACTTGATGTGTTATGATGCCATAATAAAAATGGTGTGACTGTGAAAAAAAATGACACGAACAACAGGAGCGGGATGAAGCTCAGTATATGTGTAAAAATGTATCAGTGATGTAATGGGTGAAGCAACATGCATGGTATGATATCACATGATATTTCTCATCAGGCTAAAGGAAGCACTTCCCCTTTGTACTCTAACTACCTGTTGGGTTTTAGACAGTCTTCTTACCCAGAATTCACCCCACACAGTACATCCAATTTTATATATTTTACGTGCTGTCAAGGTATGGAAATGTTCATACAAATAGAAGTGCATTTTTTAATGTTCTCAACTTAGAGCCCTCTGTTCAAACATATTCTGGTAACACTGTACAAGCAAAGAGTCAGCATATCTCATTCTTAATTATGTTACCATTTCAAATATAAAATTTGAATACTTAACCTATAAAACATTATATATGTTCAGAGATGTTCCAGTTTTTTACTGTTATCTATTTTTCATTGATTTACAAGATGCTGCCTTTTATTACATGTCCTAAATGGGAAGTACTAATAGATTATGATAATTTGACATGGCTGACAATTCTACTAAAAAAATATCTTTTTTTTTTCTGAAATCTTGATTAGGAGCTATGAATGCTGAAATATTAATTGTCAGTGAGGTTAAACTGGGTCTCTCCCCAGAAGACTCTGAAATTGCCATGGCAACTCTATACATTACAAATGGGAAAAAAAAAATCAAGGATTTTTTTAAACACATGCACACATATTTTGAAATTGACAGCAGGGAATTCCCAGAGGATTCTGGTATATGCATCTGAGGAGATTAGATGTACACACAACTGTCTGAGAGGGGGTAGTTACAGCACTGTGTATGTATGGGTTGGGGGACTGAAAAAAAACCATGCAGAACTAAGAGGGAGGAGATTCAACACACAAAGATTGTATATATATATATATATATATATATATATACACACACACATACATACAATGGAGTAGGGATTTCAACGTAAAATTATAAACAATTCAGATACAATTGATTATTTAACAAAAGGTCTCTAATCATTTTTCTTCTCTCGTCTCCTTTAGTATGTGACAATAAGAAATCTCCTGCAAGTGCATAAATTATCCTATTCTCTCCAGACCTTTCAATCACATACTGCTATTAGTCCCATTGTTCAAAAGCCTGTGCTTAGTATCTTTTCCCAGACTGAGACCTTGTATAAAGTGCAATACAAACCCTAATTCAATAAACCTTTTCATAGGCACATCAAGAGGACAGGGTGCAGCACGCAATTCAATTGCTCTGTAGTGAGGACAGGGTCTCTGTGAGCTGAGCAAGCATTTTTGTGAAAACAACACTGAACAAAGTCACCTATGTTATATGCCTTTAACCCTTGAATGCGTAGGGTACCTCTCTGGCACATAATGAGTTAACAGAGAGAGGTGTCACTAATTTCTCACCCCTGCTTTAACACTTAAGGTACTGCCACGAATGGGCTAATTTCACATGGAGAACAGTTCAGTTTATGTTGGTGAGGTGTTTATACCTTTGTTATAAATAAAGATTTATCAAAATTCTAAGGTTCTTATGCAATAACATAAAGACGTGCAGTTCTAGAATGTACCAACTGCACCATGAGATATGGAACAAACAATCCCAAAATCGCCACTGACTTAAATGGGACTTTCAACCTCTTGGATATTAGCAAGGTGTCCAGCATTTATTGAGTTAAATCCCCCATTTAAATCAATGCAAAATGTGTATTTGCCCCTTATGGTGTAGTTGGTTTGCTCCAGAATTGTGCATTTTTATCTTCCTATCTTAAGCCCCAAACAGTTAAACATATTGCTAAATGTTTATTCTGCCTATAACCCCGTGGCACAGTGTAAAGAAACTAAACAAGGCAGACAAACAAAGGATTTCTAAAGAACAAAAAATGACAAGGAGAACTAAAATCAGTGAACTGTAAGAGAAATGCTGTCACAAAGGAATGGGTATCCTGGGAAGAGAACAACCTGACCATACAGCACTAATGTAAGGTGGAGCTCATGAACATAAGCACAGTTTAAAATGGGGATAGCTAAGCAGCCTGCAAGGCATTGTCATCTAGTTACACATATAGTCTTCTAGTTACTTATAGTGTCTTCTTGTTACACATATAGTGTCATCTAGATACACACATAGAGTATTCTAGTTACACACATAGTGTCTTCTCGTTACACACATAGTGACATCTAGTTACACATACATAGTGTCTTCTAGTTACACATATAGTGTCAATTAGTTACACACATGCTGTCTTCGAGTTACACAAATAGTGTAATCTCATTACACATATATTGTCTTCTAGTTACAAACAGTGTCAACTAGTTAAACACATGAAGTGTCACTTAGTTACATACATACTGTCTGAGTTATACACATATTCTCGTTACACATACAGAGTCTTCTAGTTACACACACACAGTATCTTCTAGTTACACACATAGTATCTTCTAGTTACACACATAGTATCTTCTAGTTACACACATAGTGTCTTCTAGTTACACACATAGTGTCTTCTAGTTACATACATAGGTACACGCTAGACAAATGAAGTGTAATCACTAGCTGTAGGACGCTGTGCCCTAAGTCTGGATCGCAACACGTAGTAAACTATTAATTAGACAGGGAAATGAGCAGACTATGTGGGCCAGGTGGTTCTTGTCTGCTGTAAAACTGTATTATTCTATATGAACCAAAGCAATTCTTGAACAAACCAACCACACTATAGGGGACAAATAAAAATCCCCATTTGATTTAAATGGTGCTTTTTAACATCTTGAATGATAAGATGTCTCCATGCATTGCTTCACAATGCATTGGATGCCTCATTAACATTAGGGGGTTAAAGGACCCATTTCAAATGAATGTGAATCTTTATTTGGCCAATATGCTGTGGTTGGTTTGTTCCAGAATTGCTCCGATTAGTACATCACACTGAACAGGTCAAAACTGTTTAGGCTGAATAAAAATAAAGTCTATCTAGCTATCTAACAGAAAAAATGGCAAGAACGTTTGCATCATTTACTTACTCTTCTTCTTGAACAGATTTATCAATGACTTCAGCTTTGTATTAATAAACACCACCATTTCCAAGCTGCCTCCAGTCCCTGAAGTGGAAAGCCCATAGACAACTTGCAGGTGTGCCTGTTCCAATATGTCCCTTTCAACAGCCCCACAAATCCTCCTTCAGGTTCCTTTCCTTCTGTCTCTTTGATGTTACCTTTAGAGAACTGAAGCCTATGAACCTCTAACAAGCCATGACCTTGAAAATCCTTCTCCAAATATAATCCCTATGCCAGAGCAGCAGATGTAAGGGGTGAAGCTTCTTGGATGGGAAGATTAAGTGTTTCGCACAAGATACAGACTTGATGTGTGGTTGCTTCTTCATTCAACACTTCTCCCCCTCTTCCAGAATATAGTAATTCCTCTTTCCAGTATTCCCCACCCTTTGTTAGTGTTCAGAGGTCTCCTGTTTTGGTCTGTTCCTAGTTTGTATTGTGGAATTAATACTAGCTGTAACTCAAAACACTCACAAGGCTACTGCAGAGGGCTTAGCACAGTGAATGGGGCAGTATTAGCTTTCAACTATTGTTATTCAAACACGCCCCAACCTCCCTGAAACTCCCCCAGTGAAACCATTCGCCAGCACTATCCTTCTCTATGAGGTGGTGAAAAGAGGATTGCTTATGTGTTTTGTGTTTATTTACATTTCTTCTTGCTCTCCACTTCCATTGGGGATTTACAGGTGTCATATTGATCACTTCTGTCTAGTTTCACTCTCAAACATCCAGTTGTTTATGCAGAGTACTAAGGTAATACCACTACACAATTTTTACTTATGTTTATGTTCAGCAACAGCTGGAAGTACACAGTGAGTCAAGATATTTGCTTAGCAGAGAGTTAGTCAATGTTGGACTACAATATCCATGATCCTCAGATGGCTGAGGATTATGGGAGCTACAGTCCAACAAGTACTAAAGGATTTCATTTTGTCCTCCCCTGGTTTTAGCAGATTGGGTAAAATACTAATTTTTGAAAGAAGATAACAAATGTATATAAAAATAAGGTGAATCACAAAGGCTATCCCATACAAACCAATATAAAATCAAGCTTTGTTGATACATCTAACAGATTTATGTTCAATGGTAATACCTCAGTGTTAAAGACTTTAGTAAATAAGACCAGTAGTATGTTCATTCACTGACAGGCATGGCAAAACATATCATTGCACCATATCCTTTTTAACCCCTTGTGTTGCACACACCTCTGGTCATTAAGGGGTTAATCACCTGATACAGGTACTACAAAAAAAATTCTTATCTCGTATAGAGGGCTTGTTACATATTGCCATTTGCTTATGATAACAATCATATTGTGGGCATATTGTGGGCATATTCTAATTCACAAAATCAGAACCATTGCTAATTTCACTGATGTATGCTCTATAGTGACAGAATACAATTCTCAGTTTCATTAACATGAACACAATTTCCTCCACACTTATCAGTGAAAAGAAAAGTAGTTGGGTGATCTGGCATCTATGTGGCAATACGTGCAAATAAATACATTGCATTTATTGTATTCTTGCAAGCAGACTAAAGCCCTTCTCCCAATTATTAGACTAGATATATTTATGCACCTAACAAACACACAGGAGTACGAAATCATTTACTGCGAAGCATGTTAACATCATAGTAAGAAAAACATAGGAAACGAGAATTAATGTTCTTCGCAACCTTCTTTGTCACCCCTTAGTAAATATAGTCCCTTAGATTTGGAAAATGTTGATTGTTAATAACAGCTTTGACTGGTCGTTTTAATTAATCTAGTAGAAATTGTAAACTTAAATAGTGACATACTTTTTCCAAGGCATAAACTGTTCTGCATTTTGTTACACAAATGCTCAAGTTCAAATAAGGTCTATATCAAGTATTAATGGGAAAGTTTAAACTGAAAAGTTATTAACATGTGCTTCCTTATGAGATAATATATATGTAAAGTTTAAGTAGTTAATGTACTACAAGTTTTACAGCTAAGGAGACAGTAACCGTTTATTTTCACTTTACATATTCTGCAAGTGCATGGTATGGATGTTCAAATTGCTTTTATTTTAAACTATCATTACATTGTTTTGTCCTAGAATTGAATGTCAGTCTAATAAAAATGTATTGTTACATACTGCGATACTCATTCATTTTGTATCTACACCGTTGGGCTAACACAGCCATCCTAAATTAAGTATGTGTGTGTGTCTCCACTTATTTATCACTCTGTTATGTTCCTGACAATGAGCTCTGTGTTTCCAGAGAGCTTCTTGTCAAGGACTATGAAAGCAGGCATAGTAATATGATGCTGAAAAAAATAAAGTAAGAAAGATAGCATACAAAGCATGCAGGGGTAGTTTTGCATTGTATTACTATATTGACTTGGTAGTCTGCTTACCAGAAATCTCTCTGTAAACAGTGATTGGAGGAGCCTACTGTGAAAATATTAAAATAAATTATTTAAAGGGATAGTAATGTCAGAAAAAAAGTATTAACCATATGGTAGATACAATTAAAAGAGAGTACTTGGACATATTCATACCTCTCAAACCGTTATGGTTTGAGAGATATAGGAAAATAAAGTTCTCTGGTCCCTCCCCTTTCTGCTTGACGAACTGTAAAGCTGTCAGAAGCAGATTCTGGTCACTTGACCAGATGTGGCTCTTCAGCAGCGCCGATATAACGATATCTAAAGATATATACTTAATTTGGAACGGTCTAGAAAGTGTGCTTGGCTTGCAAGCACACTTTTGTAGACCGTTACAATTAAGTATTTATTTCTAAATAGTGTGATTTCAGCTCTGCTGAAGAGCCTCTGTCTGGTCAAATGACTGGAATCTGCAGCTGTCAGCTAGATGGCAGACTTGAGTAAAACAGCCAGGAAAAAGGTAACTTTAGCAAGTTATATCTCTCAAACCATAACATAAGACTTACATTGATGCTAATCTTTTTTTCATGTCTACAATATTAAATCAACTTAAAATTAACCATTACTATCCCTTTAAAATGAAAAAATGTGTACGCAATTTGACTTCTACATTTTATGCACCTGCAGTTAAAGTAAAGGGTTACTATCCCATTAAGTAAAACTTTAATTAGGCTACAAGTATTTTGGACCCATCCATTAAAAGTCATTCTTCTAAACCTACACTGTAGAATACAGAAGAGAAATGTTTTAGAGCTCAACACAGTAAGAGCATCAGATGCAGTTAGGGTGATGTATTAGCTTTCAATTAAAGCCCATTTGTAACAAGAGCTATGATGGTAGCCAGGCTAAAATGTGTGTGTCAGTCATCTGTGTACATGGAATGGTTTCCCAGACAAGGAGGAGTGGGAAGGGCACCAAGGTCAAGCCGAGAAGGACCATCAAGGCAAGTGCACAAGTCACTTGTCGCATAAGTATACATTGTGCTGTGTGTGAATTGAAACTTTCCTTCCATTCAGTTGAGAGATTTTCACACAAGGCAACTCCACATCTGCCTTCCTTAAGGCGGGGCATGTGAAAATGTAAAAATCATTCATTCAGTTACTTGACCAAAGAATGCAAATTGCTTTTACATGAAAGTGTATGATAGGCTTTTACATATCTATCCCATACTCTGACGGTGGTTAAAGTGGACCTGTAACCCTAAATATTAAAGTGAATTAAAAGTGCCTACATGTTATGCTACTCATTTTTGTTTAACCCTTTGAGTGCCAGAGGGGTACGCAACGGATTGCTTTGCAATGCGTTGCGTACCCCTCTGGCACTCAAAGGGTTAAAAGGTTATGTGAAATTAACCTCAGGCTGTGGCAGAATGTGACAGTTTATACTAATTAGTGTCTGTGCAGGGCCGACATTACCACAAACTAGGCCTTATGTATAAAAGAAAGAGCGTACCAACTGCATCAGGGGAGAAATTAGAATTGCCCTTGGTTTAAAAGAGGGTTTTTAACCATTTTAATTCAAGGACGATCTCCATCCATTGCTTTGCAATGCACTGTAGACCTTTACGGCATTCAAGGGTTTAAAAAAATCCAATTGAAATCAATGGATGTTTTAAGAATTTTCATTTCTCCCCTGATGCAGTTTGTTTGCTCCAGAATTGCTCCTCATTTCTTTTGTGTATAAGATCCAGAGTGCTATGAATTACCGTAGACATATTGTGAAGGGAGTTCGAATAAAGTGGTACACTGTGCCACCAAAACATAAAGGGTTAATTTCCCAAAAACTATGTATTTTACATAAAATGGCTAGTATAATGTGTAGGCAAATTTTAATTCTCTGTATAAGAAATGAGTTTTAAGGTGACATTTCCACAGAAAATTGCATGTGCAGTTTTTTGGGATGGAAGAAGCCATTTTCCTTTGCACACTGCACTTCCTTATAAAATGACTGTATTCTGTTATTTATTAGGTATAGCATGCATAAAGGAAAACTGCATTACCCCTAGTGTGCTGCAAAGTAACTCATATTATATCATGTATCTTAGTATGGGAAACAAGGAAATTAGCTGTGAAACCAAGCACAATTGCATTTCACGGTCCTGTATAAATGAATGCAAAACTATCATGTAGATATAATTGCCCCCCAATGAATTGTTAGCATATCGGTGATCACGGAAATAGTGTTATAATGTTTATTAAAGTGTTAGTAATGTTAAGAAAAAAGTTTTTTGCATTTAGAAGAGCTTAAAAAGCTGAGCTAAATGCAAAAAAAAAATGTATCTCTCAAACCGCTATGATTTAAGAGATACAAGTGTTTAAAGTTTGATCTCTCCCACTGACCGCTGTAAAGCTGTCAGCAGGAGGTCCGTCACGGCTGACGTGGAGGCGCTTAAGCAGAGCCGCTATCTCGGTATTTACCATGAATTCCTTCACTGGAATGGTCTAAAATGAGTGCTTGAAAACCAGGCACACGTTTTAGTCCATTCCAATGAAGGGATTTGTGGTAAATAAAGAGATCACGGCTCTGCTCAAGCGCCTCCATGTCGACCGACACGGATCTCCTGCTGACAGCTTTACAGCTGTCAGTAGGAGAGATCAAACTTTAAACGCCTGTATCTCTTAAACCATAGCGGTTTGAGAGATAAGTTTTTTGCATTTAGCTCAGCTTTTTAAGCTCTTCTAAATGCAAAAAACTTTTTTTGTGCCGGCATTATTTGGAATCATGAATTCTTAAGCGACTTGCCTCAGCAAGACATCTTGGCAAAGTGGGATCTGTGCGCCTGCGCTGTCTATCCCTGTCTTCTCAATGATAGGTTATTGGCCAAAAGGGGAGTTGTTTTGTACTGTCCGGTACAGGCAGGGACAGACAGCACAGGTGCACAGATCACTGTTCACCAAGATGTCTGAGCTGTCATGTTGAGGTAAGTTTCATACAAACTTATGATTGCAAATAATGCCGCCACTGAATAAATGTTATAACACTAGTTCCCCGATTCCCAGTATACTAAGAATTAATTGGGGGGCAATTATAACCATGTGATAATTCAGCTTTAAAAAATATATAAAAAAGGCTCTTATGCAGATGCAAAATGTGTAAAATTCTGGGGCAAACCAAATGCATTATGTGGGGGAGGGATACAAAACTCCAGTCGGTTCAAATTAGATTTTTTAACCCCTTGAATGCTAGAGAGCTTTCCAGTGCATTCAAGGAGTTAAAATCTTCATTTAATTCAACAGCATTTGGGGGAAGTCTGTATCTTCCCTATGGTGCAGTTGGTTTACCCCTGATCTGCTCATCTTTCACTTTCTGCACAATGCCCCATATAATCTAAAATGTAGAAAAGAAAAGGAGACAAGGAAAAGCAAACCAATTAATGAAATGTTTGAAAGGAAGGCATATGTATCGGCTGGTGGGCAGTGATGGACGTCCACACAAAACTGCTCCCACCCATCACCCCTCTCCTACAATAAGATTCCAGCTGACCTACTCAGTGCAGCCATCTGAGGCAGACACTCCCACAATAATACGTAGGATGCCTGCAGCTTGCCCAGTGTCCATACCACAATCCACATATACACAGCAGAGTCAAAAGGGTGCCAGTTTTAAGGAGGAATGCAATTATAGTGAAGTGAGCCGATTCCTGTTTGAATGCATTTTAACAGTTGAATTAAAGGAAAGGTTATTAGCACTTTGCGTGCCAGGTGGGTGCACAAAGCATTGTAAAGCAATGTGTTGCACACCCCTCTGGCACTCAAAGAGTTAAGGAAGTATACAAAAACTACGAAAGAAGAATATTAAAATACTAGTGTAAAAGCCCGTGTACACTGGCCAAGTTCCAGGTGAAGTTAACCCTTTGAGTGCCAATGTATTGCTTTGCAATGCGTTGCGTACCCCTCTGGCAATCAAAGGGTTGAGAGGCCAGTCCTGCTCTGTGTCCTGCCGCCGACGCAGTCATGCACTGTAGAGACTGCCTGAAAGCACAGAAAGCACCCAGCACAGAACTCCCAGCATTCCGTGCTCCAAGCTCAGAACTCCCAGCATTCCGCACAGAATGCGCCTAGCACAGAACTCCCAGCATTCTGTGCATTCTGGCAGTCTCTACTGCGCATGAAGGCTTCTGACAAACATTTTAACAAATTATTATATAGGATGGGACAAGGGGGATTAAATTCCCGGTACAACAATGCATTGGAGTCCCCATATGCACAATGGATTAAATATTAGACAAAAGCCAAAATGATTATATATATATATATATATATATATGTTTTCCAAAGGCAGACAAGAAAAAAACATTTTATTGTCTGGTTTGAACACTACTATCTCTTGAATTAAGGTTCTACCAGCTATGGTAGTACCTTGTTTTACACAGCTGGAAATTCCTTTAATTTTACTATGACTAGAAGTCCATTTCTCAGTGCTGTAGAATAATTCAGCTTTAATCAAATACATGACAAATTAAATATTTCTAGTGTGAGGGAAGAGATGTATAACATCAGAGTAGTAATGAAGGTGACAGGATGTAACAAGTATTATGTATGGCTTCATAGGCTTCTAGAGGTGTCGGTAAATTCCCATGTGTGATTCAACCTCCCGTGTGAGTGAAGTCTCTTCAGTGAAAGAAGCATCTCAATTTCTTACCAAATTCTGTGAAGCCTCATTTTCAAATTGGAGAGATCTTAGGGTCTATTCGGGAAGCTAAGCAGGAGCAATTCTAGGGCAAACCAACTGAACCATAGGGGACAAATACAAATGTTCATTGATTTAAATGTAGTTTTAAAAAATATAAATACTGCAGATGTGCTCAGTGCATTGCAAAGCTAATGTACTGGTCACCACTCTAGCATTAAAGCTGTTTAAAACACCACTTTAATTAATCACTGTCATTGTCCCCTATTGCGCAGTTGATGTGCCCTAGAATTGCTCCTGTTCAGCTTCCTGGATTTGGCTGAGTGCTTTGGAGCCACAGAATGACCCATGAACAAGTTGACTCTTCTTACCTTAGTCCATCTCCTCCTTGGTCACAGACTGATATTCAGTTTAGGACTGCACGTCTCACTAACAGACTATAATGTACTAAGCATCACTTTATAATTGAGCTGCTTGTGCACATAATGCATTGATTTGCAATGCCTTGGAGACAACTGGCCCTCAAGGAGTTAAAATCCCATTTACAGTAATTAATTGGGAATTTGCTGAGTTTGCCTTTCCAACGGTATGGTATAGTCCGTTTTCTGCAGAACTGCACCTGTTTAACATGATGAAAAAGGCCCAGTGTTTCACTATATTTGCCTTTAACATTTTGAGTGCCAGAAGGGTTCTTAACTGATTGTAAAACAACATACCTCTCTCGCATTCAAAGGGATAAAACAGGGTGGAAAATCCCAGAAGCCAGGGAATCCTGCCTCATATAACTATCTCTTCTGGGGTTATTTCAAATACATCTACATATGTTAACCCTTTTACTGGCTCCAAATATTCATTACCATTTTGTTTACCTCTCCCTGTTGCTTCTAGAATATCCAGCCTGTAATGATATATGTTTGCTTGTGGCTAACTTGCATAAACTAACACAAGTGTGTGCATTCATTTCTTTCACATCCTAATGAATGGAGGCTATCTCATACTATTTCTAAGCTGAACAAAAGGCTCTTTCCTTACAGAATGTCCCCAGAGCTGAAGCCCATTCACTTGCCCCCTTATCATCAATGTCAGTGGCTCACAAAGGCCTCTTTCATTTTACCCTTCCCGTTTATTTGAATTGTGAACCTTCCCATGCCTGTAAGGAATGACAACTCAGTGAGGCCATGGTGACAGAGAGTGGATGATAAGGGTGAAATGGATTAGTTATCAGTGACCACATGCAAAAGAAATAAAACAAGAAAACACAACACACTGCTCAGCTACAGCAATAAGGATGCAGTTATCTCTCTCCCGGAGGTACCACAAATGCTGGACACGACCTTTGACCTGTGTGTGTCAGGCTAGCAGATTAACACAATGCACCTGTCACTTTATATTTCCTGAAAGGTGTACTGCATGTTATTAAAGATCTGTCAGAAAACAGTTTTTTACTCTTAAAGGCATATATTTAAATTGCTAAAACCTTGTGCTCTTTATTTTTTTTTAGTCAGTGTAATGGGTTTAGAGATACTTGGTTTAATAGTTAGGGGCTCTTTCATCTCTGTAGAGCACAGCCTGCATAATTAATTGTTCACCTGTTCTGAATTCTCGTGCCTCCTCGTCACTTCTCCTTCTGAGGCTTCCAGCATCAGTTTTCAACAAAGATGTGGAATAAATAAATGGGGAGGAGTAATCATGCAAATCATGTCAAGATGGAGGCCCCCTCTAAGGGGAGAATTTAAAAAACATACTGTTTCTATTTACACCCATTTGGAGTTTAAAGGTGTCTCCAACACATTGCAAAGAATCCAAAGATAATAAACCATAGCATTCATTGTGACACCTCTCTGGCATGTAAATGGTTACACAGTAATCAGTCCTGATATAAAAAATGTTGCATCACAGAAAGAAATGCTACCTAAAATATAAAGGACAACTTTCTAAAGTATCCAGGCAAATGCTGCAACAGACATTTCTATGGACTGATTATTATTCAAAAAAATCCAGCTAAGGTGGCAACTCTAGTAAAAGACTGAGCATCTTGAGACAAGTGGTTTTAGAAACATTTATTACGTTGATGTACTTGAAATAACAATGAATAATATGAAGCAACAGTCACCTTGGATGCAGGTCTTCCTGCCCTAGGACCCTCAGGAATGACGAACAATGCGTCTGATTGTCTGAGAGACTCAGTGCGATGTACATAAAACTTGAGACAACGCACCACGTCTAACAAGTGGAGATCCCTCTCCTTGTCAGAGGCGGTATCAGGGCAGAGCATGTAACTCCACGACACGGCGGACAGACGCAATTGCCAGGAGAAAGGCCATTTTCTACATCAACAGGCATAGAGGAATAGTAGCCAAAGACTCAAATGGAGGGTGCTGAAGAACGCCTAAAACCAAGTTAGGATCCCATGGAGGAGCAGGAATCCTGAAACTAGGAAGGACCTGCCCTTCAGCAGATTGGAAAGGTTGAGCCACCAGGACAAACTCAGTTCCATGTGAAGAGGAAGTGACACCGGCATCTTCAGAAGGTCCGGCCGACCCCTGCACACCTGGATCACAAACCACTGGAGTTCCCTGGTGTGTGCCATGGCAAACAGTACCATCTCTATGGTGGAAATGAATTTCCCCACAAGAGATGACAACTTCTTGGCTGAAAGTGGATCCTGAGCCAATATCACAGAAACCCTGTGGGCGATCTGGTGAGCCACCTCGTGCGTAAGAAACACCATGTTCTTCTGGGTATCGAAGAGGAGGACCAGGAAAACTAGACGCTGAGATGGGACAAGGTCTGATTTGTTCAAGTTGATGATCCACCCGTGATGGGAGAGAGCATGAATGCATTGCTGAACCTGCTGATTAAGAAGTTCCGCAGAAGAGGCTTTCAAAAGCATTCCCCTGGGGACACGGCAGCAATCACGATCTGTAGAGAGTCCTGGTGATAATGAGTCCGGGTCACAAAGGAACTGAGATCCTTCAAGTCCAAAATGGAACGACAACCACCATCCTTCTTGGAGACCACAAAGAGGTTTGAGAAAAAAACCCATACCTCTGTCCTGAACTGGAACCGGCTCTAGAACGTCCTTGTCCAGAACAGATGGTGTTTCTCTGCGCCCTGAGGCATATGAGAAGGAAGAAAGAGAAAGGGAAGAAGAGAAACGAAAGGGATCCTGTACCCTTCCGTCACCACCTGCAAAACCCATGGGTCCGACACTGAATCCTCCCAAATACTGTGATAGTGACGCAGATGAAGTGTACTCTTACCCCCTGTAGCCTCACTGATCAGATGCTTAAGATCTGACCCAAATAAAGAATTGCCTTGAAAAGGAAAGGAGAGCAATGCTTTCTTAGAAGCTGTATCAGCAGACCAGATCTTGAGCCAAAGAGCCTGTCTGGCAACCACAGACATGGTGGAAACCCTAGCCTCCAAACGGATGGCATGAAATAGGGCAGCAGAAACATAGTGCTGTGCTTCAGAAATGTTGGCAAAGAGGCGCAACTTATCTGAAGTAGGAGCACCCTGACGGACAGCAAGAGTGAGATGTTCAGTCCAGACCGTAATGGGCCGGTTCACCCATGCTGCTGCAAATGCTGGACGCGTGGCAGAACCAGCAGTGGCAAAAATAGACCTATTGGAGACCTCAAGTTTCAGTCCAGTCCTTTAGAGCAGACGCATCAGACACTGGCAAGACAGTAGACCTGGATAGCCTGGAGATAGGAGCATCCACTTTGGGAGGATGAACCCACTAAGCAAGCACTGCCTCAGAGAAGGGATAAAGCTTGACAAATTTCTTGGAGACAGAAGGTTTCCTGTCCGGAGACTTCCACTCATCAGACACAGAGGGAGACCTCAAGTTTCTTGTCAGTCCAGTCCTTTAGAGTAGACGCATCAGACACTGGCAAGACAGTAGACTTGGATAGCCTGGAGATAGGAGCATCCACTTTGGGAGGATGAACCCACTGAGCAAGCGCTGCCTCAGGTGAAGGGTTAATCAGCAAAGGAGAGAAGGAGAGTCCAAGCCCTGCGTAGGATATTTGCTCTGGAAAGATCACAAAATGGCTGCTGTGGCGGGAGCCAATCAGAAACGTGAGCGTGAAGCAAGCGCTCACGGGAAATGTAGTTTTCTCAGAAAAGTATCCCAAACAGTGCCCAAAGTCCCCTGAGCCCCCCAACACACTAGAAACATGAACCGGATGATAGAGCAAGGGCAGACAAGTAAAATGAGTCATATCTGAAGTCACTAGGTTAAACGGTTGCAGAGATAAGTCCCAAACTGTACAATCCCATAGGAGTGAATGGAGTAATGGCACCTATGCAGTAAAGTGCATCTTTACTCAATTTTTACAAAATTAAGGTATAATATTAAAAGACATGAAACATCACTAAAACATTTTAGGATACCAAAAAAAGCATTGAACCAGTAGGAAAAGTGTCAGAAACCCCCCAAATGAATGCCAAACCAGCAGGTAAAGGGTTAAATACCACATAAACCTGCTCCGAACACCCAAAAGACATACAGACAGACCCAGTGAGTGCTGGAGTGTGCAACAGGAACTCCAAATGAAAAAGCCCTGTGTGGAGGGGCACTGTGGGACATATGGACCTGCAGCACTCAAAGGGTTGCTCACCTTTCCTGCAGATCTTCTGTCTTCAGATTACAATGTTTAAAGAAGAAGCCTCGGTGAGTGACTTCTGAGGAAAGAACTTGTAGCCAAGATTCCCCCCCCAGGGCTTAAGGTCCACAAAAAACACCTGGTCACTGAGCTAGCCACATCTAAGGGCATTGTCAGTTATTGTAATCCGCCTAATGGTGGTATTCCATTTGTAACAGAAAAATAAAAAACTTGTAAAGCTATAGCAGAACTGTTCTCTTGCCTGTGTTATCTTCAACAAGGAACAAATCTTTCTGGAGCTGGCTGGCTAGCTGCAGCCAAGGAGGGAAGGTAGGCTCCACCCCCTGCATACAATTCTAGAATTGTTCTTGCCTACTTAAAGGGGCAGATTGCCTACCCAGAGTTACCAGTAACCTGTATTGGACGACAGAGTAATGGAGTTATTCTTCAGTAATCTAACTGCTTCTACATTCCCAAGCACTTGAATAAAGTTTTATAAAACGGAACTACCACCCTGCCTGAACTTGCCCCTAAAGAATTACCCATCTGGCGACTAGCTGCTCAGTAGTGCTAGTCACCAGAATTATTACCTCCTTCTAGAGAATTCCCACTGTTCCCAGGACTGACAGCCAGGAATCAGAGCATGACATCTTTGCATAGTGACGTCTGCGCGCCTGTGCTGTCAGTCCCAGTCTGCTCTAGGAGGCGTTGCTAGAAGCCACACGGCACCTGAAGGGACTGACAGAGCAGGTGTCACTATGCAAAGATGTCTGCGCTGTTTCCTGGCTGTCAGTCCTGGGAGCAGTAGGAATTCTCTAAAAGGAGGTAATTCTGGTGACTAGCACTATTGAGCAGCTAGTCGCCACATCGGTAATTCTTTAGGGGCAAGTTTAGGCAGGGTGGTAGTTTCACTTTAATCCCCTTGAGTGCCAGAGAGGTCTCCAATGCATTGCTTGCAATGCACTGGAGACCTTTCTAGCATTACAAGGTTAAAAGCCCAGTTTAATAACAATTTTTATGTGTCCCCTATGGTGCACTTGGTTTACTCCAGAATAACTCCAGTTTGCTGTTATAAATATGGGCCAAGGTAGGAGGAGGAACCCATTTTTCTTCTCCTCTTGCATCACTGATACAATGAGGCTGATGTACTAATATGAAGTTGAGTTATTCTGGGGAAAACCATTGATGTAAAAGGAGTTGAGCCTCCCTATTCAATATCTTGGAGATCTTTCCACTACTGAAGCGGTTAAAAGCCCCATATTTTAGATCCTATACTAGGGTAGATTGTTTTCCCTAGAACTGTTCCACTTTTGACTTTATACATATTAGCCATAATGTGCTGTAAACCACCACAGTAATGCTTACTGTTATTTCACTCATACTGTCTATGCACTTGAATTAATCAATTGATTATACACAGATGAGCACAAAGTGGTTACGTCACTGAAACAAACAACACTCTGTTCCAATGTGATCTGAGCAGGGTTTAATTAACTAAGGCAACAGTAAAGGTTATGTGTCCTTTAAATGTCAGATCAAATATGTTTATGGATTTCAAATGATACAGCGAATGGACAAGTGGCAATCCATTAAACAAAGAATGGGCTGCATGTAGGTTAGTATCAAAATAAAATAGTAATTTTTTACACTTGAGCAGATGTTGGCAACCTTAGGCTCTCCAGATGTTGGGAACTACAACTACCATCATCTCCAACCATCCATTGGTTGGGTTGGATATGATGGGAATTGTAATTCCCAACGGCTAAAGAGCCAGTGGTTGCCTGTCGTTGCACTGAAGAAACTAGGTCACTGCAGGTGGAAGTCACATCTGGTTGACACATACAAGCTACCTGCAGGAAGCAATGTAAACACTGTAGAAACCAGTGCAGCACATGGACACAAGAGGAACTAACTGCAATAACTATGCTTTGTATTCTGTCATGAGTAATAGTGCAGGAAAGGACTTTACACCTAGCATACAAGTCCCAAACGATATTCTCTGTATGAAGGTCCATATACGCAAATCAAAAGTAGAACAATTCTGAAGCAAGAAAACTGCAGCAGGAGGAACAAATGCACTTTCCCAACTGATTTAACCATGGATATTTAATCCCTTTAATGCTAGAGAGGTCTCACAAAACATTGCAAAGTTTGGGTCATCATAGACTTTTTCATTGTGGTGCCAAACTTTTCTTCCTTCATCATGGTGCCAGTCTTGTCTTCCCTCATGATAATTATGAACTATCACTAAAAAGCAAGGATGTTTGTGTGAGGAAATGCTGCAGATGACCATGCACAGGAGAAAAGGTTCAGTCACAGACCCCTAGCCAACCAGATCCACTGAGATATTAGAACAGAGTGAGCCAATGTGCTCAGGTCTAGTGATGTCATCAGAAAGTGACTACTTAATATTTCCAACAGAGTTCTGACCACTACTAGACAGGGAACTGAGCCCTTCTTCTTGACTCCATATTCTCATTGTGTAAATCTGCTGCATGCTCATTAACGGTCATTGTAGTAATCAATGAATTTTGATTATAATGCCACTTAAAGCAAGTAGGAACTTTTTTTTATTTCACTCATAACCAAAGACAATGCAAATTATTGATTTGGGGTATTTTCAAATTTAAAGGAAAATTATTTATACAGCAAGTTAAGTTATTGTGGAATGTTACTATCTGTTAAACATTTAGAAACTGCTTACATATTATAATAGATGAGTTTTAGAATATTAAATAAGATGTTAACATGTAAAACAATACATTTCTATATTTACCTCATGGATACTAGAGACAGCTGTACTGCATTGGAGACAGATCTAGCATCCAAGCGGTTAAACAATGCACTGTCATATTTCCAATATATTTTACATGCTGAAACTAAGAGTTATCATTGCCGTATACCTTTACCACCACTACTACTAGAAACATAGAATTTGACGGTAGATGAGAACCATTCGACCCACGTAGTCTGACCATTTTCCTACTTTGGTCCTTGGTCTTGTCTTATGTTCAGGACAGCTTTATGCCTATCCCATGCATACTTACATTCTGTGACTGTATTAACGCACAACATCTTTGGCTTAATTAAGTCCCCATCTGGTGACTAGCTGCTTAGTAGCGCTAGTCGCCAGAATTATTACCTTATTTAACAGATTTATGCTTTCTTCCATAGCTGACAGTAGCACGGAGCGTGGACATCTTGCCATAGTGACGTCCGCGTGCCTGCGCTGTCAGTACCTTTTGGAGCCGGCCGGCTCCTAGCAACTCCTCCTAGACCCAGCTGGGACTGACAGCGCAGGCGCGAGGACTTCACTACGGCAAGATGTCTGCTCTCCGTCCTGCCTGTCACCCACAGAAGAAAGCTTAAATCTATTAAATAAGGTAATAATTCTGGCGACTAGCACTACTAAGCAGCTAGTCGCCAGATGGGGACTTAAAGGGATAGTAATACTTCATTTTAACTTTATTTTATTTTGTAGGCATTAAAAAAACATGAAGAATGATATAAGTCTTATCTCTGAAACCTTTATGGTTTAAGAGATATTCACAAACAAAGTATCCCCCCCTGTTCAACCAGATCAGAAGGGAGCTGCCCAGGTAGACTGCAGAGAGGGACAATCTTCAATTAAGATAAGGGAAAAAGCTGAAAAAACTTGTCAAGGGGGGAAGGGCTTTCATTGTTTTCATACAAAGAAAATTGTCCCCTTCTGTTATCTGTCCTGTCATACAACCAGACTCACATCTGAGAAGAGATGGCTTACACTAGGTAAAAGGGGCGGGGAGGGGAACTTTGCTTGTGTATATCTCATAAACCATAAAGGTTTGAGAGATAAGACATATCATTCTTCATGTTTTTTTAATGCCTACAAAATAAAATAAAAACGAAGTGTTACTATCCCTTTAATTAAGCCAAAGATGTTGTGCGGTGGTAGTCCCGCTTTAACTTCTGCCGCTTCTGCTGGTAGGCTATTCCACTTATCTACTACCCTCTCAGTGAAGTAAAACTTTCTTACATTAAGTCTAAACCTGTGTCCCTCTAGTTTTAGACTATGGCCTCTAGTCCTAACATTTTTACTCCTTCCCTCCTGCACTCTGTTGAATCCCTTCAGGTATTTGAAAGTTTCATTGTTACAGCAAGCTCCATTTGCCATGCTACTGAGCTTGCATGCTCAGTAGTATGGTAAACGGAGCTTGCATTATCGATAGTCCACATAAATGCCACCACGAATGGAAGTGTGAACGCATTACCTGGGGCAGATGGGAGGGAGGTGGGAAGTCCTGTGCCTTTGTGCAGCACATACAGGGTGCCGCAGAATGCTGAGGTGCCCAATTTTAAGTCTTCATAACTTCAATACTGGCTAAATAAATTTTAAAAAATACCAGTGCTGATATAGTTTTACTGACTAATGCCCATGAACAAATGTTTTTCTAATGTGAATGTTCCCCTTTAATATATGCCCAAAGAAGGGACATAGGTTCTTTAAAGCTTGCATCCTAGACCCACTCAGTTCGCCAATAAAGGTATCACTTTTACTCTACCAGTCTACCACTATATTCTTCTTTTTCTTTAACAAGTTTACTAAAACACAGACATAGACTGAACATTCAACAGAGCAAAGCAGCCAGCAAACAGCAGGAAGCAGTGAACTGCCCTGCAGGAAACTGCACAGCACATTATTAAGTACCACAATATAGGGTGGAGTCCTCAATACTCTAAGATCACCATTCAATCTGGATCATCAATAGAGAATTGCAACCGATAAAGCCAACTCTGCAGGTGACCTGTAGGACCTCAGGTATCACCTTGAGGCAAGTGCTTTTAAAAACATTTATCTATGTCCCAGGGTGCCCTGAAACAATAGCGGCTCATGCCACAGTAAATGCCTCCTTCAGACTGCTTGTAAATTAATGAGGTATGCCATTTTAGCAGCCAAAGGAGGAAAACTCCACGGGGGTTATTCAATAAGGCGTGATAAAGAGGTGATAAAGTGGAGAAGACTTCTCCAGTGATTTCACTTATCCAATTCCTATTCTATAGAGCGCATGCACTAACATTTCTTAAAGCCGAACAATAATCCTAAATAAAGCCCCCCCCAATAATTAGACATATGGCGATATGCTTAGAAACAGTGCTATTATCACTCACAAGTACAGCGTTATGAAGAAATCCTTCTTCTGAGACCGGCGACCAGGCTTGTGAGGAGACATCTTGACTTAGAGACATCTGCGTGCCTGCTCTGTCCATCCCGGTCTCCTTCATGGTACCTTAAGGTAACAGGAAGGGACCAACGGTGCAGACAAGCAGATGCCTCTAAAGCAAGCTGCTTGCCTGACTGTCTCAGAAGAAGGATTTCTTCATAATGCGGTACTTGTGCTCGATAACAGCACTGTTTATAAGCATATCGCCATTTGCCTAATTATTGGGGGGGCTTTATTTAGGGTGATAGTTGTGCTTTAAGTTTTAAGTGCATTGCATTTAAGTCTTAGTGCATTGGTTCCATAGAATAACATAGGGACTGGAGAAGTGATATCACTGGATAAGTCATCTCCATTTTATCACTTCTTTATCATGCCTTAGTGAATAACCCCCCTTGTTTCTCCTTCACCTACATCACTGATACAGTATGAGTGCGCAGTGAATAGGCTTGTGCATTGTGTCTCAAACTATAGAACTACCTATGGCTCCCTTACTGTATACACTGCATCAGAGGAATTATATCTTTGAATACTTGAGGAAAAAAAAGAGTGCACATTGGGACATATGTATTAAGGCAAAGGTGAAGAAATTCTGGAGCAAGCCAACTGCACAGCAGCAGGAAAATACATTTGATTTAAATGTAACCCCTTTGATGCTTGAGAGGTCTCCAGTGGATTGCAAACAATTAGTTGGTGACCTCTGTAGCATTCAAGCCCCACTTAAATTAATAGGAATTGGAGGACTTCTATTTGCTCCCTATAGTGCAGTCAGTTTACCCCATTAATTGAGGATTAGCCCCGCCCAATGGTCTTCATCTCTTGGATGTCCTCTGGCAGATATAAGGTTAACTGTTATAATCCACTGAGAGCCAGAGGACATGTCATGCAATCGCTTTGCAATTCGCTGCACCTCAGCGGGTTAACCCACTGGTACTCAAAAGGGTTAAAACAGGAATGACAATAATATAGCAGTAATTTCTATGGGTATTTCTATAGGAATGAAGCACACAGAGGTTTTCAACACAGGGTGAAGCTCTGAATTAAAAAAACTCAACATCTGTCAAGAAAATATATCCTCCCTCAAGACACATGTCCTCTGTCCTGATGAAGATAGCATTGACATGAATTAAATGTTGACACATTTTAAAACACATCTTTCAAACCATAGAGAGACAAACGGATACATTTCCCTGAATCCCTTTGACATTTTAGAAGAAACCCTTGTTTAATACACCTGTAATTACAAGAATATTATGCATTTACAGATGACAGCTTTGTATAACGGCCACTGAAGCATGTGGGGACACAAATTAATAAATGGTAGGGGTTGACAAGGAAGAAGAGGATTTGAGCAGGAAAGGATGACAAAAAAAAATCAATGACTTAATCAGCCTGGATGAACTTTCAACCCCATGAAAGAGGAAATTAATTAGGTTTTAGCATCTTTGGGCCTTATTTATAAACGCAAAGTTGAGCAATTCTATTTCAAACCAACTGTACCACAGGGCACAAACAACCAAATCCCCATTATCTTAAATCAGACTTTTGAATTCATTGAATACCAGTAAGGGCTTCAAAACATTGTGTCACATGTGCCAGAGACCTCTCTTGTATTCAATGGGTAAAAACCCTCATTTAAATCAATGGGAAGTTTTATCTCTCCACTGTAGTGAAGATGATTTGACACACAATTGTTCTTCTATACTCTGTACCAAAATATACCCGTACACTCAAAGGGTTAACGTAACCCACGTACATACCTCCCAACATTTCAGTTTGCCAAAGAGGGACACTTTAGGTTTAGGGGGTGTTGCTGGGGGCGTGCCTGGTGCGCAGGGTATTGCTGAGATTTTGTATGTATATATTTATATATATATTACAGACACACACATATGTAAGAATAAATAAATAAAAGGGACATATCTGTATTCTTAGGGGCTGTAAAATGACTGGTAAAACATGTACTGAATGCAGACAGATGACATTGTTCTTGTAACCCTCCTCCTCCATTGAAGAAGTGACTGTATTCCTCAGCACACCTCCCCCATCTTTTTCTATCCCTTTCTCTATATTCTTCCCCCATAGGTCTCCCCTGTTTAATTTCCAGAAACATTTCCATTGTACAGAACATGGAGACAACTAGGCAGATGCATTGACACATTTGGCTAGTAGATAAATCTTCAGTGAGTTGCAGACTTGTCTAGCAGCCAAGGGGTTAATATAAGCTTCCACACAGACGTTGGTGAATATAGGTGTCATTTACCTACTCGAATACTATTATTCGTTATTCCCAGAGGGAGATCTGACATTCAGTACTGCAGTGTATGCACTGTGCAACTAATTAAACTTTAAACTAACGGCTGGGCTAGTATGATCATCTCCTCCTCCTCCATGTCACTTTAGGCCAGGCAGGCAGTGGCAGCAGTGTGTACACTGTGTGCGCTCATGTCAGTCCCATCCTCCGTGAACTTGTACCGCGTGGCCAGGCATGACCTCCCCCCCATGCAACAATAAAATTCCGCACTCATAAGACAGGCACAGTCAGTGAGTGACTGAGTAAGAGACAATACCTGTATGATAGATCAGGACGAGCCGGAGAGACAGCTAGTTGCATCCCCTTGCATTCTCAGCCGCATCGGTTGCTGGTAGTGCTGCAGTGCTTACTCAGGACTTCTTACTCAGAATACATGCGTGCACATATATCAAGGGGGAGTGACAAGCATGCACACTGCCAGTCAGTTAGGCATCGCATTGCTCAGCAGCGTGGCTCACGTGATGAGCATGGTGTCTCTAGCCTGCTGGAGTGATATTGGTGTACGGTCAAAACATATGAAGCAGGGAACAGGCCAGGAATGCGGGACATAGGGGAATGCGGGAGGGACAGCGGGTTTGGGCCCTAATATCGGGACTATCCCGCGTAAATTGGGACAGTTGGCTGGTATGCACATAGTTTGTTACACATGTAAAGATATATTTGCTATTGTGAATTTTATGCTTCTGCTATGGAGGAGATATGAGCAAAGTTATACTGTAGGTTCAGTATTTGTCCAAATGGCCAAATCCGGATTCATGAGCTGCACTGGGAAATGTTTGTGTACATGTATTCTTTTTACTTCATAGACACTGTTGACTGTCAGATTGGTTCACTAAAACCTAATAATTTAGACAGTCGGAGGAAAATATATGTACCAACCAGTGTATCCCACCTCTAATATGTGGCTTGCTAGGCTTTCAGAAGAACAAAAATTAAAGATAAATTCAACACAACTTCAAAACGGTTGAACATATTTCAGGTGCAATTTAGTGAACTTGAAGAGGTGCAATACTGTACCAAATGGCACCAGAGAGAGGAGAATTTTAAAAATGTCCATAAAATCCCTACTGATTTAAATGGGGGCTTTTATCACCCCCTGAATGCTGGAGGAGTTTTCACCACATTGCTTTGCAATGCATTGAGACCTTTGTGGCATTTAAACCGTTAAAAAGCCACCTTTAAAACAAATGGTCATTTTCATGTTTCTCCTGCGGTATACTTGGTTTGCCCCAAGAACTGCACCTTTAACTGTTTGAGTGTCAGAGAGGTATCCATCGCATTGCGTTGGATACCTCTCTGGCACTCAAAGGGTTAATTACCAAGTCAGGAAGAAGTAAAAGGAATGTCAAAGGGAAGGCCTATATTTGCATATAGCTGAGAATTCCCCTGCAAAGCCATGTCATTTACAGTCTGATCAAGGACATCATAAATAATAGAGACATACAGGAGGCAGGACAGTCTACCTATTGTAATTAAAACAGTGTTGTTTTTATCAAAAAGTTAATTCTATTGAAACTAAAGACATTTATTTCAACAATGCTCCTGTTTCCCACTCTGTAGGAGTGCTTAATAATTTAATCTGATTGTATGTCAGCCATCTGCTCCCGGCCATGCTTGTAAGATGTCTGCTGTCACTGGCATGGCTTGTTATTTGGTGCATGGGTGTGGCTGACAGAGGAGCTGTACAAACAAAGAGGGCCAGTCTCATAGAGAGATGCACTGTTGTTGCCAAAATCCTGTCAGAAACCAGACACCAAAGAATAACTGCTGTCAAGAAATAACAATTCCCTCATGTTCCCATTCATATAAATGGCACTATTAACCCCTTAAATACTAGACAGGTCTCCAATGCATTGTTGGAGACACTTCTAGCACTCAAAGGGTTAGTAGCTTCTTTTAAGTCAATAGACATTTTTACTTGTTAGTAGCTTCTTTTAAGTCAATAGGAAATGTTATTTGTCCCCTTACAACAGAAATGCATATGCCACACAGACTTATAGTTGAGCTCTGTCCCTGGATGATCTCTTAATTCCACCCCTAAATACAGATCTAGCTTCTGCTGTTTGTATTTTAGTCAGATGGCTCTGCCTCTGCTCAGCTATAATAATGAAACATGCGCCTTATGTCTATGAAAGCTGTATAAAACCCACAGAGATTTATATATCGACACAAAATTTAATCCTTTAACTAACATGCTCTTCCAGTTGGTTTCTATGCATGCTAAACTTTGCATATGTCATGGGTGTCCACCATATGACCTGAAGGCCAAAGGAGGCCTGCCTGAGGGCAAGGTGCAGCCTAAACAAAAACTTTTTTTTTACCTAACTTGCTAGCAGCACACAAGAACTAATAGGTCAATATGGTCTAACCACATGTCTGATGATACTGTTGTGAACCTGATAACATACAGTTTTTGAGAATAATTCAGTCTGTTAAATACAATACTTTTCATTAACTTGATCGAAATTTATCAGTGACTAGTACTAAGCCTATAACTGCACAATTTTATATGAATAAACATTTTTAATGGAGTCCTAATACATATGAATTTCTGATCATGTGGCTGACAAATTAAGAAACCTGGATGGCCCTGCATTATTGGAAAAGGACAACAGTCTTTATCTAGTCATCCAGCACACCAGGTCGGTCCTACTATACCTTGCCTACATTGATTTCCTTTTTTCCTTCCTTTCCAACCAAACTTCTTAGGACAATCTCCTAACCAGTCAATTCAAAAGTTCCCCTTGTCTCCTAATGCTATATTAAAACAACTGTAAGAACTCTTTGCTACGTTTTAGGTAATTTGTTCAGATATCTTTCAGTAATAAAAATCTATATTAAAAAATAAACATATTCAGGTTTAATTACAAAAGTATTTTCTTGAAAATAAATGGTGGCAATTCAGAGGATGACTTCATAATTACTAATCCCAGTAAGCTATCTTGGCTCATAAGACGTCAGAGTGTAATGATGTGGACTGTGTGACTTTGCCACAATCCATTAGATCGTATACCTGTTCATGACTGGATAACGCAGGGAACCCATTACATATCACTCCTGTGACTGACAAACACTTAGGGAGTAATGATCAAAATGCTATGGTAACTGAAATTGTTGGTAATGAGTCAGAAAAGATTGATATGCCATGACCTATCATGGTAACTATCATTACTGTCATTTTTTTACATTCAATTCCACTGTCTCCATAATAGGGAAAAAAGCAATTTTAAACAGTTGGCATGGCTTAATCTACAATCATTTTGTAAGGCATTTTTCAAAAATCTTCTTCTAGCAATCTTTTTTTTTTTTTTTATTTATTCTTAATTCAAATTTTACAAATTCAGATAAACATATACTACCATTCGCACCATTCAAAATAAATATCTCTACATCCTCAATACAATAATACCATAAATTTACATTTACAAGACATAAACATTGACAGACATTGCTGTCATCGACTATAATCCCCCACTTATTTTAAATGTCACATTAATAAATTAAGTGTCATTATGAATTTATCCCATTAGCTTTTAAAAATATTATCATGAAGCCATTATGTGATTATAGTACAATTTCCCCTACTGGTCAGATTTATCCACCACAATCCTAGTTCCACATTAAATTGATATAAAATTTGATTTTTAAGTTGAGACCATGTAAATTTTAAATTTATTTTCCACTGTCTTGCTATAATTAATTTTGTGGCCACTAAAAAATGAGCCACGAGTAACCTATGTGGTCTATCCATTTGGGGCCAATGTATGCCTAATTTGCATAATTGTTTCCAACAAAAATTTTCTAAACTTAGAGAATATAGATTAAAGAAAAGACACTGTTGATCCTTTATGACACTTTCAGAATATACTCCTCCTTGTATCGCCAACCCATGAGCTGATATTTTATTCTATATGCTGAGTTTTTGAACATTGCTACCTTAGAGAAATTTTAAATGGTATTGTATATTTCCTTTAATCAAATACTACCAATAATGAGTGTAAATGTAGAGCTTGTTAGGGATTAAAAAGATTAATTGACAACCTCAGTAACAGGCTTCGTTAAAACAAGAGCTTTAATAATCAATTTCTACATCAGGAAAATCATACGTGACACTTTTCTTATTCAAATTTCATTGAACTTCCACTTGCTATCCTTACATTTATGAAATATGTTTGTATATATTTGTCTGTAGATAGACTTTGTACTTTTAAAGTTTTAATATGTTTCCAAACATTACAAACATACCTATGTACTCCAGTACTACCGTGGTTAAAGTTATAGTAATATTTCACAAAAACAATAGCTCCAATTAATCTTCATAGTATTTGAGCCATAGAGAGTGTTATTTCATTACTGTGAGCACTGTAGTTCAAGAGTAATTGAACGATAAAGTATCCCCCTCCCACCCTTTTACCTAGTGTAAGCCCCCACTCCTCAGATGTAAAATCCAGTCCATAGACCAGACAGCTCACAGCAAGGGTCAATATTCTACTGTGAGAACATGAAAACTCTGCCCCCCTTGACAGGTTTTTCAGCTTTTTCCCTAATCTTAATTGAAGATTGTTCCTCTCTGCAATCTATCTGGACACCTCCCTGCTGCTCTGAGGTGAGCAGTGTTACATCGGTAGGAGTGGGAGGGGGATACTTTATCTTTCAATTACTCTTGTACTACAACTCTGACATTACTGAAATAACACTCTCCATGGCCCCAATTCTATGAAGATTAATTAGCGCTGCTTTTATTATGAAACATTACTATCCCTTTAAGGATTTACTATCCTCTCAAACAAAGACAAGTCTACTTTTGGTTTGAAGCAGCAGGTAGTGTAAACATTAGCTAAACAATAAAAGGCCCATCTTTGTGTCCAAAATAATGCTGCATCAGCAGAAATCCCATAATGCTTCCTGTTGCCTTGTCAACATGCCTTGAAGTCAGGCTAACATTTCAACACTGTGTCCTCCCCTCAGGGGGATTATGTGTCAATGGCATTATCATGTCCCAGCCCTGCCTGCTGTTTCCTTTCTGGAGCACTATACATCAAATAATGATGAAAATTAAAAGGTACAGTACCTCATATGACAACCATGAGATAAGTACAGTATAGCACATTAAGGAGAAAAAGCAGTTCAGATCTGTGCTTGTATCTTTGTACTAATTTCACATATTCACGTAAAAATATTACAATCTGTAACAAGCTTCTTGTGTTGTATTATGTCTTTCCAAAGCAATTCCTCTTAGGATGGTGATGTCAGATACTCAAATTCTACTCAACCCTCCCTTCAAATTTCCATCAGTGGAGTTTGATTTTTATCATCAGTGGCAGACAAAGGAAAAAATACAGGAGAAGGGGGAACCAGCTGAATTTAGATGCTCAGGAGAAATTTGTGAAAATACAAAAACATTTACATTTTTTAAGTTTATGAAGTCACTTAAATGGGAACAATCACCTCTAAGCTATACAAGTATGCCTCAGTGTGATGTTCATATGGCGAAAACCTGTAATCTGTGGTTTTTTTTATATAAAATGCAGGCTATGGACAGACTGCAGGTACAACTCTTTCCCGCAGCCTGACAATCTTCGTCTTTTCCCTCCCCAAGTAATGTCGCCTTCCAACCTCCTCTGATGACGGAGGATTTCTCCATGTAAGCTGGAGCACTCTCTAGACACAGTTCACAGGTATGACTTTAAGTATAAAAGGAGGTTTGCGCTGAGCCACAATAAAAAGCATACATGTTTTTTTGGGGGAAACACAGAGAGTGCATTATAGTATTTCCTCTTCCCACTGTGCCAGAGAGCAGACTGGGGGCCTCCTGAGAAATCTGAGGGCCACATGAGGCACCAGTGTTGCCTACCACTGCTTTAGATTCACTGATATCCTTATTCCATTATCAAACAATGCCTTGTAAAAGAGACTATAATATCAATAATAATAGTAGTAGTATTATCAAACCAAGAGATAAAGTACTTGATTACCAGTGCAAAAGTATCCAAAGCAGAGAACACTACGGGTAGGAGGGGAAAGACTGCCATCTACTGGACATTACATTATGTTTATCTCTAGGAGTGAGAAAAGCAATTTTACACAATAGACGCTGCTACCATGAGTTAACTGCTTACTAGGCAGAATGTCACTTGGCAAGAGGCCCAGTATCAAGTAATAAATATTCCTGTGTATCCCGCCCACATTGTTGTAGTAATAGGAGGTATGAAGCCCATTATCTTTCATTTACAGCCAGGGATTTAATAATTTTTTTTATATATTCAAATCTAAAATGCAGTTACTTTTCTTCTAAATCCTTGGATTGTGAAAGAAGTCTTCAGTGCATTGCAAATCAACATGTTAAAAAGATCTAGAATACAAGGGGTTAAGGTCTGATTTGTTCCTGCCTTCTGTATGACTCAATTAGCATAATCTGTCAATCTAAATAATTCACAGACTAGTTTTCTAAAGAAAAAGTGGCTAATACAACATACAGACAAGTTTGACCAGTACTGTTTTTAGGTGATCAGGTCCCTTTAAAACAATCATAGTTGTTGCGTTTCTGTGATATATTGCGAAATGAACAGATTATAAGAGTTACACAGATAGGAACAGTGACATACTAAAAGAAATTACATTTTTAAAATGTGACAGACACTAGGCCATTAACTCTTTGAGTACCAGAGAGGTTTCAAACCTCTCTGGCACTCAAAGGGTTAAAACACAGGACTAAGGAGTTTATATATCATTATGAAAGACGTGCCAATCTCCTAACTTCTAACATGGCAAACACTGAACCAATACCAACAAATTGTCCATCATTAATCTTCATTTACCACTAATGTCAAGAAGAGTAATTGTTCAATGGGCTGCTCAAGAAGTCCAGGATGTCTCAACTCAATAAGCTGCAGATACAATCTTGTACTCAAGCAACTTTAAGCCTCTCAGGACCACAGTGGTAAGCAACATATTGTGAAGCAATGTGCTGGACACCAATTAGATCCCCACAGAGTTAACAGGCCAGGTATTTTGTATAGTATATAAGCATAAATAAGTAATTAAGTGGATCAGTCATTTTGACTGACACACCCGTGCTCATGCTTTGATAATATACTTACAATCGTTCCTTTTAATGCTGAAAATCCACTAAATTATAAGGTGTTATATGGATTACAGCCTAGATTTTGTAGACATTAATGAGGTTTAAAACACATTTCATGGTTGGATTATATTCAGTATTAAACCACAGCACCTGACTCTAAATGTACAAATACTTGTGGTGAAGTCAACCCTATGTCTACTGGGGTGAAAGTACCATGGTAATTCAGCGTTAAATCGGAAGCTGGAATCACTATTAAGTCTGTGCACCTGTCTAACTTCAATTTACTAAGCTATGTAGTTAAAAAAAAACATTAATGTCTCTTGTGCCAAGGGGAGGGCAGTGAGCCAGTCTGTGAGGATTTCTGGATGTTCCTTTAGTCAGAGCCAAAACTGACACTGTGTGCTAACATGGTGTAGACAACTTGGTCACCAGCACTGTCAGTTTCCCTGCATATTCCATGGGGCAGGAGTAAGGGCCTTGCTTCTATTAAAGTTTAAAGATGGAGGAGACAATCCGATGGTATGCACTATAGAGATCATACTCTTCAGTGCATACCCTGAAGTGCACTCACTGACGTCAGTGGCCAATGCCATGTGGCTGTGCTGGCACATTTGTATGTATGTCCATACCTGGGAACTTTACCTAAGGTGCAACCCGGAGGGTAGCCGCCAGGTGAGCTCTATGACGTGATTCGCGTCATTAAAAAGGGGCGGGGCTTAATCGCGACGGGAGGGGGGGGTTGTAGAACAGAAGAAAAAAACCACAGAAAAAGAAAAAAAATACAGAAAAGCCTGGGGAAGTAGGAGAATGGGGCGGGGAGTGGGAGAAACGGGGCGGGATGGAGCACAAGTGGGTAGAGTTTCAAGGGAAACTCCCCACATCCGGCAAATTAGACTGTGCCCCGGAGACCCAGTAATACAGTGTTAAATCCGGAGTCTCCGGGGCAAAACCGGAGAGTTCCCAGCTATGTGTATGTCCCACAGTTCAGATAGTAAACTGGACATGAGCATGGTGCAAGTCAATAAGCTAAAGATACGGAGGCTCCTATTATGCATTTAAACTCCATCTTTACTACTCCAGCAGCAAAAAATAACCAGTTACAGAAAGAAAAAGTGTATACAACAGAATGATAACCCACCCCTTAGATAATGCTTATCCAATCACATCACAATAAACTGTATAACTGTAGGGTCCAATAATCCCACTTCCTCTTCTTTGCTGCTCCTGGCGCAAGATAAGTACTCTGTGGTTTTGTTTAATAAATTTGATAAAATATTTGCTTTGTGTATAATTGATAAAATGTGTATTATATTTTATCTGGTGTGTAGGTGAATTTTGTTTAATTTATGTTGTCTATTTAATTTGTTTATACTTTCATTCTTAGTTTTTCTGAGACTAATGATTCGCCTCTTATTTCCTTGTGAGGATTGCCCTTTGTTTTGTATCCCTGGTATATTTATTTCCCTTCCCTAATGGGTTTTTCTCCCTCAGCTTGTCTTTACTTCAGCTCCCTTTAGCTTTCCGAGCATACTCCCTACTTCTGAACTTGCCTCCGTGTTCTTTTTCCTTTCATTCTTTGTACTTTCGTTTTTTAAAGTTTTCTTCATAGTGGTTAGACTCCCCTCTTCTTCCCCTTTCAAATGATATATAGCATGTGGGGTATTTCTCTTTGCCTGTTTTCTATTGTATATCCCTACTTGCGGCGTCCATCTTGGATTTGGGCATATTGCCCTTTCTGCTTTTCTGAGCATGTGCAAACCTTTCTTCACAGTATACACCATTTTGTGACGTTTCTTATCACTACAAATGTTTTTTGCAAGACAACAGATCTTTACTGACTTGGTTATATATAATTGGCATTGTTTTTATACTTTTCTGGTATATATTTCCCTTTTTAGACATATTTTTTGCTGTTCTTTTGGAATTTACTTTTACAAGACAGTTCTGCTGGTTTAAAGTGATAGATTGTTTTCTTGTATATTTCATCCCAGTTTTGTCTTCAGAGTTTTGTTCCCTTGGACATTAAAAATGTCTCACAAAAAATTAATTTCACCCATTACTCCACAAAAATGTAATAGGATCCCTCCTCATATTATGTTGGAGGATAATGTTTCCGTTTCCAGTTCTAATTCACAAGACGCAATTGGCATTTCAAGGCCTGATACTGAACAGAATATTCTAGCCTTGATGGATCAATCTGTCAATAAATCTGTATCTAATGCCATTTCTTCTTGCAAGAATCAGATAACAAAAACTTTAGTGATTGCTGATATCCTAAATCAAACCAATTTGAATAAGCCTCCTCAAACTTTATTAAAACCTCAATTAATTGGCAATAAAAGACTGTTAACTTTTTGACTTCTTGCTTTAAACAAGGGAAAGCTTACAGAACTATAAATTGATATAGATCATCTATTTCAGCAGGTCATAATCATATTGAAGGTTTCCCTTCAGGTCAACATTCTTTAGTATGTAAATTGATGAAAGGTATTAAGTTGTCTAGACCACCTTCTACTAGGTATTCTGATCTTTGGGAAGTCAATATTGTCCTTCATTTCATAGAATTCTGGCTTCCAAACATGATGTTTTCTTTTAAACAGTTTTTGGCCAAACTCACCATGTTGCTTTTTCTAATTTCATTCAGACAAGCGCCTGATGTTCATGCTTTGGATATTTCTAACCGATTTCTTGAACTTGACTGTGTAAGATTTTTGATTTCTAGACGTACTAAATCTTTGTCTAGGGAAATCTTTTATCCAAGCTTCCCTCATGATCCTCAACTCTGTGTTGTTCTTTGTCTGAAGGAATTTGAATCTGTTACTGCTAAATTTAGAGTTACTAATTCACACCAATTACTGATTTAATTTATGAAACCTTACCTTCCAGTTTCAACAGCTACTTTGGGAAGATGGATTCGCTGAATCATGCATTCATCTGGTATTGATACAAAATACACTCCTGTAGAGAAGCAAAGGCTTACAAATAGCTTATTGCAGGTGGCAGACTTTAGGACATTCTCAAAGAGGTTGATTGGTCCAGAGAATCCACCTTTAAGACCTTTTATTTTAAACCTAGTACTCATGTAACTGCTAATGTTATACAATAGCTTTGAACTTGCATAATAGGAGCCTCCGTGTCTTGCCATAAAATTCAAGGATTTTCCTAACTTCGTGAAGGAAAGTCAGGATTTTATTAAAGACACTGAGGCGAGTATTATCCCTCCCTAATTAACCCTCCTTTTTCTACTTTTATGTTTTTCTCCTTTAGGAATCATTAACCCCTTCGCGTCCTGTGACGTACCAGGACCGTCACACTGGTCCGGCACTTAAGGACCAGTAACGGTCCTGGTACATCACATACTTTTACTCACCACGCTCCTGCAGGAGTGCAGTGAGTAATACCGGGGACTGAACTTGATCGCTCCAAGACCGGAGCGATCTCTTTCAGTCCCTCGTTTGACGTGCCGAAACACGTGATCAGTCACGTGGGACGGCACTTGAACTCGCCTATCTGGTCCTTAAAGGACCACACACCCCAGGACCGCTGGTCCTTAAGGGGTTAAGGAGTTCCAGACACTTATGTTCCAGAATCCTGTTTATAGAAGTTGCTGCAGTTGATGTTTTTCGCAGCATCAAAGAAGAGGAAGTGAGATTATTGGACCCTACAGTTATACAGTTTATTGTGATGTGACTGGATAAGCATTATCTAAGGGGCGGGGTTATCATTCTGTTGTATACACTTTTTCTTTCTGTAACTGTTTATTTTTTGCTGCTGGAGTAGTAAAGATGGCGTTTAAACGCATAATACTCGCCTCCGTGTCTTTAATAAAATCCTGACTTTCCTTCACGAAGTTAGGAAAATCCTCGAATTTTGGAGCAAATTCTTTGAATGCTTGAGTGGTCGCCAGTTCATTGCTTCGTAATGTGTTGGAGATCTCTTTAAAATTTAAGGGGTTAAAAGCCCCAATTAAATCATTGGGGAGTTTAATTTCTCTCATGAGGCACAGTTGGTTTCACCCAAAATTGCACATCTTTAGCTTATTGAATTGCACCTTTAACCCTTTGAGTGCCAGAGGGGTACGCAACACATTGCTCTGCGTTGCGTACCCCTCTGGCACTCAAAGGGTTAAGAAAAGAGAAAGAAGAGCAATTCCATGGCATATCTAGGAGGGTACTCCCACTGCGGTGAGATTTTCCACTCAAAAGCTATTACATACAGCACAAATGTAGATTTTTATAGCAACAGCGCCAGCATTTGTCCAAAGGGCTTTTATGGGAAAGCTTGAGTCATAGACTACAACTATCCACAGTAAGTGGTTTTTCAGCAGGGGAATGCCCTAATTTCTTCCATTAAAAGGTTATACTGATCCTTTAACCCCTAAATATGAGAAAGGCCTCTAGCGTTGGGGATCTCTCAAGTAGAAAGCCCCTTTTTCATTAAATTTAGGGAAATGTTTTGTGCTGATCCCCATAATGCTGTTGGTTTGACCCGGATCGCTCCATATTTCTTACCTCTTCAGGACCAATGCATTAATACAAAAGCAACTTCAGGTCAATGTTTCATTTATGTTTTGCTGCACTCGCCCAGAATGGATGATATACTACTAGTACTGTAATCTGTGTAAAATGCTTTAAATACACACCCTAGGTTGACCCGACATCACCTTTAACCTGGGACGCATAGGAAAAATGCATACTGCAAAACTGCTGTGATTTCAGTGAAGTACTGAAAAATGGCTACTTCCTATGTGTCCCCGGTTAATGGTGAGATCTGGTCATCCTAACACACACACACAAGTCTGTGCCACGGCATAAGGCTGACAGCTCTTAGTCTGCTCTACATACAGTCTGACTGCCCTGTGCTGATCTGTCTGACTGCATGAAATTGGCTCAAATTATCTTGCCACAATCAATTTCAGCTGGTATGCAAAACTGAATTAGACATTCATTATCCTGACAGAGGCTCTGTGACTGAGCTTTGTACACTGGAAAAGGCTCTGTATTTTCTTATTCTATTAACCTCTTGGATGCTAGAGACATCGTAATGTATTGGAGATGTTGCTAGCATCCAAAGGGTTAATGGGGCAGCACCCACTAGGAGAAAAATAAGATGAGTGGAAATATGGTAATCTGTTTGTGCAGAAGAAGTGCAGTCACTGTGGCAAAGCACCTTGAGCAGAGACCCAAAATAGTTCAAGTGTAACACTCAGGATGATGCACTAGGGCAGGGCTGTCCAACTTCAGTCTTCAAGGACCACCAACAGGCCAGGATTTAACCCATTGCATGCGTACCCCTTCTGCCACTCAAAGGGTTAAGGATTCCCTGATTAAGCACAGGTAAGACAGTCAAAATAAATGAGCCACTGATAAACTCACCTGTGCTTAACCCCTTAAGGACCAGCGTGCATGCACGTGGCCAGCACTTAAGGACCACAGAGCTTTTTTTTTTTTTTCTGTATCTGATTCAGGGCTCCCCAAACGGCGTGCAGCAGAGTGGAGAGTCCTAAAATCCATGACGTATATGTAAGTCATGGGTCCTTTAGGGACATTCACCCATGACATACATGTACGTCCTTGGTCGTTAAGGGGTTAAGCAGGGAAATCCCTAAATCCTCTCCTATTGGTGGCTCTTGAGGACTGAGCTTGGACGCCTCTGATCTAGGAGAAAGTGTTGCAGATCTGGAGCAAAGTAACTGCACTGTAGTTGAGAATTAACCATTTCATAAATTCCTGTTGAATTAACCATTTGAATGCCACAGAGGTCTCCAACGTGTTGCTTCTCAAAACATTGGAGACCTCTAGCATTCAAGGGGTTAAAAGCCCCACTTAAATTAGTGGACATATTTATAAATCACCAGTGAGAACGGAATTGCTCCTCATTTGCTTTGTGTGGAACGCGGACAGTCATTTATGTATTTAATATGCTGCAACAACCTAGTGACGGACATACCAAAATGAGCTGACCATACAATCCTAATAATATTAACTCTTTACATCCCCTTTAATATCGATTGTCAGTGATATGTCCCTGCTTATTCTATTCCAGTGATGCTCCAATCAGGCTTCAAGGAATCATTACCAAACAAAAACTTAGAGACATCACTGCTTGAATGGAGACAAGACAAGGTGGACATCTCCCTGTACCTTCTTGGTACAAACTGTTCCAGTTTATAGACTAAAGAATCATTTATTAGGAGCATATTAGAAAGTAGGTACCGTTGGTGAGAAAATGAAGTACAAGTGATCATATACATAGAATGTATTGAGAATTAGTTTAAAGGACAGAGCAATATCATTATTAATTCTATGAACATTTTGTGCACACCACTGCTGTGTATTTAACAGTATATGAAGATAATGTGTGTTTTAGAGGTTAGATGGAGGAATTGGCTGTGAATGCACTGTTTTTTCATTTATTAAATATTAAGGGTATGAATGAATGGGTAACCCACTAAGGCATAAGCCAGTGATAGCAGAGGAACACCGATACACTGGAAGCTAAATAGAGGCTGTTTGATCTGAGATATACTGCAGCTCTATTCAAGATGCAAGTGTGAACATAACCTTAAAGGGATGTTTCACAAAAACAGCAGCTCCAATTAATCTTCATAGTATTTGGGCCATGGAGAGTGTTATTTCAATACTGTCAGAGTTGTAGTTCTAGAGTAATTGAATGATAAAGTATCCCTCTCCCGCCCGTTTTACCTAGTGTAAGTCACCTCCTGTCATATGTGGAATCTGGTCTCTTGACCAGACAGCTCACAGCGAGGGGCAATCTTCTTACTGTGAGAATAAGAAAAACACTCCCACTTTGATAGGTTTTTCCTTATGCTCACTGAAGATTGTCCCTCTCTGTAATCCATCTGGACAGTCTTACTGCTCTGAGGTGAGCAGTGTTACATCAGTAAAAGGGGCAGGAGGGGGATAATTTATCATTCATTTACTCTTGAACTACAACTCTGACAGTACTGAAATAACACTCTCCATGGCCCAAATACTATGAAGATTAATTGGATCTGCTTTTATTGTGAAATATTACTATACCTTTAAGGAAGGAAGTGAAACATTTTTGTCCTCAAGTCTTAATTTCACATCATATATATATATATATATATATATTTAAAAAAATAAGTCTGAAAGTTTCTTGTATTGCTCTGACAAGGTTATTGCAGAAGGGTCTGCTGAAATCACTTTATTTTCTTTACATGTTCTGCGTATTGCAATTCCTATCCAGTTCCTATAGTGCAGCAGCCATAAGGATTGAGCCATTTGACGGTCAGCTGCATCAGTAAGCGGACCATACTGACTTTTCCTGTGGATTGGCACCTTAGTAACTTTTAAAACATTTGCAAAGTTTTCTCATAAGTATATTATAATTTAGAGGTTGCAACTGATAGCATTTTTGTGTGTGTGTGTGTGTGGGGGGGTTATTGTGGGCTTCTTTTCCAATTTTACATGTGTTTATATATTTATTATACATGTGTATTTTTCGATTGTATGCCCCTCAATTAGCTTCTTTCTATTCATATTTCCCACTTTCCACTTAGGAGTCAGCCAATCCTCCTTGAACAATGTTCATGAGAACCATCCTATTTCCTGCAGTCCATGCAGCCCGCTCCAGACAGCTTGCTGGCAAAGGTAGTACAATGCTTAAGAATCACTGTGGAGCTGCTATATTTAAAGCGGAACTTTCACTTACTATATAGTTGCTCTACAATAATTAAACATATGGCGAGTAGCTTCATAAAACTTCTATTACCTCTCAGAAGAGCCAGATTCTAAAGTAATCCTTAATTACGGCCAGGTTAGTGCCATCTGCACACCTGCACCGTCAGTTACCTTAAAGGGATAGTAATACTTCGTTTTAACTTTATTTTATTTTGTAGGCATTAAAAAAAACATGAAGAATGATATAAGTCTTATCTCTCAAACCTTTATGGTTTAAGAGATATTCACAAGCAAAGTATCCCCCTCCCGCCCCTTTTACTGATGTAACACTTCTCAGCCAGAGCAGAAGGGAGGTGCCCAGGTAGACTGCAGAGAGGGACAATCTTCAATTAAGATAAGGGAAAAACCTGAAAAGCTTGTCAAGTGGGGCAGGGATTTCATTGTTTTCATAGGAAGAAGATTGTCCCCTGGTGTTATCTGTCTGGTCTATGGACTGCATTCCACATCTGAGAAGAGATGGCTTACACTAGGTAAAAGGGGCGGGAGGGGGAAACTTTGCTTGTGAATATCTCTTAAACCATAAAGGTTTGAGAGATAAGACTTATATCATTCTTCATGTTTTTTTAATGCCTACAAAATAAAATAAAATTAAAACGAAGTATTACTATCCCTTTAAGGTAACATGCAATGCTTCTTAGAGGAGAACGGGACTGACAGTGCAGGTGTGTAGACAAGATGTCTGCACTGATGTCTCGATTCCTGTCTATGAAGATTAAGGATTACGTTAGAATGTGGCACTTCTGAGAGGTAACAGACGTATTACAAAGTTGGTCGCTATATGTTTAATTATTGGAGGGCGACTTTATACTAAGTGAAAGTTCTGCTTTAAATTACTTTTGTGAACAGGACCTTAATCCTATGACACTATAAAGTGCTTATTTATCATAGCAGAAAAGGTGTTTGATACGTCAGTCCTTCAAACTTATTTAGAATTAAGAGATGAAATTAACAGATGAAATTGCACAATGTGGTTAAACTTTGTAACTGCATTATTGTGTAAATATCTGTAAACACCTGTAGGTGCTGGAATATGTTTATACACATAATCACATTCTTAATCTGATTTATATATTGCTTATACTCCTTAGCTGATTACAAGGTTTATTTTTCTTGTACAAAAGTCTGATAAGTGTGTGCTTTGTATACATTGTAGGGTGTTTAGTGTGATAATACATTGTACAGTGTTTAGGTGTGACAGTGTGCCATTGTATAGAGGTGTGATGGCAGCACTGTATAATAATTGTGTGTAAGAGTGTTACACAGTACCAGCATATAGGTGTGACAGTGTGCCATTGTATTGAGGTGTGATAGCAGCATTGTATAATAATGTTGTGTATTACACAGATGCCTTAAAGGGATAGTAATACTTAGTATGTAAAAAAAAACGTGCTGGAGTGAAGCTGTCGCTACACCATCTTATGGTCAGTTGACCATAAATCTCCATAGAATGGTGTAGCAACAGCATTCAGGCCTCTGTGATACCTCACCCCCAAAAATTCAAGTTTGAGCTGTTAAAATTTTGAATAAAAATAAGTTCAGGCCACTGTGTTACCTCACCCCAAAAAATTCAAGTTTGAGCTGTCATAACTTTTGAATAAAGTACCTTTCAGCTGTGGGAGTACCCTTGTTTTTCTCAGGTGGATAGACACTATAACATATATATATATTTCATTTTAAAGTGTTACTATCCCTTTAAGGAATAAAACCCCATTAACATGTCTGTTAAATTAACTGAAATGTTGTGTTCCGCTTACTTGGTTTAGTTGTTCATAAGAATGCTTATCTATTCAAATTCACCATTTCATGCATCAGCATTCTTCACTACAATGCAGTTTTTCATGCCATGTTAGTTAGTCATATGGCAGAAAAGCAGTGTGCTAGGACTCATTTTGAGCATGGATGCACCACATTCCAAATATGTCTTTCAGGGTCAATTCTATGTTTCTATAGTTCTGATTAGTTTGAATCCTCAGAACTGGATATTGTGCATTCTGCCTAATTTTCCAGGGTGAGGGCTGGACTCCATCCACTCTGAAGAAAAAAAATCAAGTAGGCTGCCCTGTTCCGATCATACCAAACTAGTTGCTTCCATGAGCATCCTTTCCAGTGGCTATTTTAATAGGTTTCCTAAGTTCTTCATTTGTTTAAAAATGTCATTATATCTAAAAATATGGATTAGCGCTTCCCTAATGTTAAATCATCATTCAGGAAATAATTCCTTTCTCCTGATCTTGCACTGAAGAGGTTAGTGACACTATCATCAAAACATAAAGGTGTCCATTTTATATTTATTAAAGAAAATGCACCTGAGCCTGCTAACTTTTTCTGAAGATCACTGTGTCCCACATGGAGACCTCCTACTAGAACCCCACAGCTACCAATACAATAGAAGATGAGGCAGCCATAAGAAAGGCCACCTCTCTCTTTTCTAGAAAATAAAAGGTGATGTGCACCTGTACATACAGCTACTTCTGGGAGCACATCCTTAGGCTACTTAGGAGGGAGAGTCCATCTCTGAGACACAAATACCTCTGCCCTTCTTTCCCACCCTGATGTCCTTCTTTTTAGGACTGGGTGGTATGTATATAAATGTATCACATTGCTCCACATCAATATAACTCGTATCCATGTATGTTTAAACTTCAGTAATATGTGTTTATAAATTTGTCTGTGTAAATAAAATACTTTGGTCTGGTTTTAAATCAGTTATTCAGTTACATAAAGAACTGTCAACAGGTCATGAAATAACCTAAAATTCTCTGTAATGCCCTGTCCACCAGCAACACCCACATCAACACCCCCTAAAACACAAGTGTCCCTCTTTGGTCAATTGAACTGTTGAAAAGTGTGCTATAGGTCATGCACAAATGTTCTATGTGAGAGGTGGTCAAACAAAGGAAATGGATGCAACTTGCGGGGAGAGGGATGTTCCATCTGGTACAAGGAGCTCCCTAAAAAAATGTAGGAGCCACCAGGATGTTTATTCCCTTCAACATTTTAAAAGATTAGAGGGGTGTGCAACATGCAAAGCAATTTGTTGCTGACCCCTCTCAGCCTTAAAGCATTAATTATGGTAATATGTACAGCTTTATGTTTTGGTGTTAGTATCCCTTTAAGTAGCTGTGATCTGAATTTACAGCTATGCTCTTTGATATGGAGGATAAATGGATCTCTTACTTGCACGGATCTCCTCATTCATATGCTAATTCTAATCAGCCAGCTCTTGTGGAATGCTTGGAATAATAGATTTGAAATTGTATGTTCAGAAGAAAAGTGAAGGAGTTCTGGGGCAAACCAGTTGCAATATGGAGGAGAAGTAAAGATTCCCATTGAGTTGAATGGGAATTTTAACCCCTTGAATGCTAGAGAGGTGTCCAGAGACCTCTCTAGCATGTTAAAATTCCCATTTAAATCAATGGGAATTTTTAGTTTTACCCTATAGTGCAAATGGTTTGTCCCACAACTCCTCCAATTTTCATTTGAACACATGGCCCCGGTTGATGTCTATATGAAATGTAGGAGCCACTAATCAAATATCAAAAAGACAACCCTGGTCTATTGACCATAAATCTCCATAGGATGGTGTAGCAACAGCGTCACCGTAAAATTTCAGGCCATTGAGATATTGCACCTCAAAAAAAAGCGTAACATTCACATAGGATGTCTAAAGCTGATGATGTAGGTGTTTTCGTGTAGCTGGGGGAAGTTACAAGAGAGCCGATCGGCTCCGTGCTGACATGCGCAATGCGCTTTTCGGGGGGGGGGAGACGTCACCAGGTACTTTTTGGAATTAACGGATTACTCTTTAATAACACGTTAAAAAAAAAAAAAAATAATAATAATAATTACACAGCGAGTTATCATGGATTGTAGACCTCTAATTGAGGCTACATCTTGCAGGGGTGTTAGTTCCGCTTTAAGAGGTAATACACATATTATGAAGCTAGTCGCCATATCCTTATTTATTGAAGGGCAACTTTATCCTATGTGAATGTTCCGCTTGAAGTGTTACTATGCCTTTAATTAGTACTGGCTTTCATGTCCATGGAAATAGATATGTTTCTTCGTTGCAGGACTCTTAGGAGCCAAGGTCCTCCCACTGAAAACTTTGCAATACTTTGCACACCCCCTCTGGTCCTGAATAGGTTAAATGCTATTTACCGCTATAAGTATAACTTCCTTCAATAAATTACCTTTATTGTGAAATGCTAACACTGCCAGCTTTATCACACAAAATAATATGTCCCAACTGATAACAGGCAATAAAGTTTGTTGTGGCTAACTAGCTTGTTAATACTGTTTTCTGCATTTATGAAAACGTTCCTTCCCTAGAGTACTATTTTTCTGTGACAAACCTGTGCCTTTGCGTGACATTGTGCCTCTAAGTGATATTATATTCATTCATGGATAACAAGTCATCTCTGGTATAAAACATTAATGAGAAGGCTTAGGCAGATAAACATGTTGCCGGTTCAGATGAAAAGTTACGTGTGGCCAGGTTTGTACAAGAAGACTGAGCGGGATTTCCCAGGAGTGCCGTATTAGAACAGCACTGATTTCATTACATAAAAGCCTCACTAACTCCGCACGTCAATAATACTGTACGTAATAAAACAAGCTTCGTTTAATAGATTACATTTGCTGACTTAACCCTTCAGGTGCCAGAGGGGAATGTAAAATGCATAAAACCGTTGCGTATGAGAGGGGAATTCAATGCATTGCTTTGAAATGTATTGGATGCTTTCCTTGGCATTCATAGGGAAGTATCCTATATAATAATTCGCTAAATCGTGTGTAACGCCGCGACATGCACAGTAGACACTGCTGCGCATGCGGCAGTCATGCACAGTAGAGACTGCCCGCGCCGCGGCTGATACAGAGCTGGGCGCTCCGAAGGAACGTCCAGCTCTGTATCAGCCATGGCGTGGGCAGCCTCTACTGCGCGTGACTGCCCCGCAACTAGGTGGCAGTGGCACTGTGGCCCGTGTAACTAGTATATTTATATTCTGAATTATATTAGATTCTCCGAGTTAAAATCTTGATAAGGACAAGCCATATAAATTGTCTTATTACTGGAATATTTAACCCCTTAAGGACCGACTGCGCACGCACTTTGCGGTCACTTAAGGACCACATAGCTTTTTTTTTTGCACGATCCGATTCCAGACTCCCCGAACGGCATGCAGTCACGCGGGGAGCCCGGAATTCCATGACGGTCCTGGACCGTCATGGGTGTTTAAGGGTATAACAAGCCATGACGGACCAGGACTACTACAACAATACCCCCCACACCCCCTGCTACAGTTCTGTAGCTCATGTTCTACCACTCACTTTCTCTTGTGTTCTGGGGAGGGCTGGTCTGGGGGGCAGGTGCCTCCTGAGCCAGTCATATGTCTGGGCTGGTGGGCCACTCCCGCTTGTTGCTGCAAATGTAGCTATACTAGTGATACCACAGAGCTTACAATTGAAATGGAGCTACAATCCAAGCGGAGCTACACTAGTAGCACAACTAGTTTCTCTTGTAAGTTATATGGTATCACTAGTGCAGCTTTACTTAAATTGTAAGCTCTGTAGTTGCACCAGTGTAACCCCATTTCAGTTGTAAGCTTTGTGGTATTGCTTGCTTTACTTCACAACAGTAACCGTTTGAGTGACAGAGGGGTATGCCACACACTGCAAAGCAATGCGTGGCATACACCTCTGGCACTCAAAGGGTTAATGGCCATTTTAAAATTAACAAAAGGGGGTGCGCTTGGACACTGGGTTGGAATGATTTTAGTTGTCCTCCAAGCCAGAAGTTGCCAGCCCTCCCCTGCCTGTTTTCCACTGCCGATATGGATGCAGGAGAGGCATGTCTGATGGACGGCCTTTGTGCGTGCTGGCTGATATTTTTGTGTTGTGCTTACAGGGGATGTTCATTCATTAGAAGTTGCTATGAGCATTGCAACCTCCAGCAATGCTCATGTGACAAGTCTAACAGTGGCCTCAAAGGCCTCCATGCAGACATTTCTTACTCCATCTTTACTGTGTGTCTGCGTGAATGCAGTAAACAGGTGGCGTGCTGGACTTTGGTTCATTCACACAAGCCAAGAGACATAATGTGAAAGAAACCATAGCTCCACACTGTACCCATCAGTCAACAACATTACCAATGCAGATACCAGTGTGAACGTGACCTAAAAGGGAATCTATACCCTAGAAAAAAAGTGCCTCTTAATTGGTTTAGCGGGCAGACTCATCTAGATTGGTGTCCTTCAAACAGTTATATCAATATACTTTTTTAGTCGCATTTGATCTCTTGTAGTGCACTGCTAATTTTGTTTCTGTTCATGACCTGAAAACAACTTGTGTCCCTTACAAGCCATTCAGGGCTATAGAAGTCTACTGTTTCTTGAGAGGAGCTGCAATATAAAGACAGACTTCAAAATCACTATATACAGAAAACTGCAGATATAATTAAAAAAATAAATAGATACTACATCTGTACATAACTTAATCTGCTAAACAAATTAAGGCCCAATCATTGCTATAGTACACTTCCCCTTTAAGACCATATTACATTGCAAGATAAAGGCTCTTAAGCCGTATGTATTATGTAGGGCTGATGTATAAAGTGGAAACTGAGTAATAACTATGCAATAGGGGCAAATAAAACTTCACCAAATTCCTATGCTGTAACCTCTTGAATGCTAGAAAGATCTAAAATTCAAAAGGTAAAAAGTCCCATTTAAATAATCGGAAATATTTATTTTATTGCTGTGGTGCAGATGGTTTACCCCAGAATTGCACCACGTCTTCTTAGTACCTCAGCCTCTGTAAGTCTCCCCTTTTCACTTTAGACTGTAAGCTATAGAACTGTGACTCCTCTCCCAGTGTTTCACTCTGCACAGTACGTGTATAATTGTCTGCGGCTGAGCCCAGACAGTGGGCCTGTCACTTACACAGCTTGTAGTCTCATTAAATGTATCCATTTAAACTGCAAAATAAAAATCACAAGGTATAGGCAAACATGGTTATGGTTTTAGAGTTTTTTAGTTGAGTAGTTAGGGAATCTATGATCAGCGGAGCTTTGTTCTCTGACCTTGTAAGATAAAGCCTGCACAATTAAGTTACTCACATGCCCAGGAAGTCACTTCTCTCACCCTGTTAACCCTTTAAGTGCCAGAGGTGTACGCCATGCATCACTCTGCAATGCGCTGGGTACCCCTCTGGCACTGAAAGGGTTAAAAAGCAAAGCTTTGGAATAAATTGAGTAGTTAGAATAATCATGTAAATCCTTTCAAATTAGAGACTCTCACTGGGGGAGGACTTGGAAAAGTAATATGGTAAGTCCACTTTAAGTATATATAACTAGTGTCTATGGTCTACTTTGTTTCCAAAAAAATATATGTACTAATACTGTTCAAATTCTTGGAGGCTAGATAGGTCTCCAATGTATTGCCTTGCAGTACACTGGAAACTCATCGAACACCCAAGGGCTTAACTTGAAAATAAATAACACTGCTCTATGTCCTCAAATATATGTAAAATATATATGCAAAAAAAGGATGCGAATAGACTTCCAAGGAAGTGATACGAATGGTAAGACTATAATACAATTCAGGTCTCCAATAAAAGGCCAGTTTGAGGTTTTGGCTTATAAAGCACTAAATAATTAAATGGAAGGAGAAAGTATACAACTATAACCCCAGAGAAAGTTAAGTTTAATTTTATTTAAAGAGCTAGTATCACTAATTATATATAAAAAAAATATCCTATATAAAAATTTGCTAAGTATTTTTGTCAGAAGCTGTCATGTGCAGTCGAGACAGCTGTGCACGCTGCAGTCATACGCAGTAGAGACTGCCCGCGCCACGGCTTATACGGAGCAGGGTGCTCCGAATTCAGATTGGAGTCCTCTCTGCGGTCCCAGGAAGGTGCGCAGAGAGGACTCCGGTCTGAATTCAGAGCGCACCGCTCCATATCAGCCGCTTAATGCGCATGACTGCAGCTGTGGCAATGTGGCTTGTGTAAACGAGCTTTTCTACTAGTATATATCTATCCTCCTGAATAAAATTTCCCACTCCTAAGAGGTGTTTAATTCAAAAGTTATTGCAGCTGTGACTGACATTTTTAGGTGCAATATATTTCAATGGCCTGTAATTTTATAGTGACGCTATTCCTACACCAGCCTATGGACAACTCTGATCAGTTGACCATTAGTCTCCATAGGATGGAGTAGCAAAAACGCCACTGTACCATTTCAGGCGACTGAGATACTGCAGCTAAAACATTCAAAATTGAGCTGCAATAACTTTTGAATAAAACACTTCTCAGCAGTAGGAGTTCCCTAAAGCATACAATATATATCTTTTTACATATTAAGTTTTACTATCCCTTTAAAGAATATTTAATACCCCCTCTATCACATTTTCTTGTTGTACAAAAAAGTTATATTCTTTGGAAAGTGACCAAAATGAGTCACTACTAGGAGGTATCATTTTCTTAGGAGGTATCCATTTTCTTTGCAGCAATTAACTGAGACCGTGCATACAATCACTGTCCAAAATAAAAAAAAAGGAAATCACAAACTGATACTACTTTCTCTTCGATACCGTGTTAGACTTGAGACCAAAAGACAGTAGTAACTAAACTCTGGTTCAGCTGAACAGCAAATGGCTGCCTTCTTAAAACTTTATTGTAGTGATTTTGATTATAAATACAAAATGTTTTAATGAAGCACACATAAAAGAATGTCAGTAGGAGACAGACCACATTTCTTAAACTAAGTTCACAAACTGGAGGGAGATTCATTAAGCGGAGATAAAGTGTTGATAAAGTGGAGATGATTTCTCCAGTTTAATACTTCTCCAGTTACTATGTTATTCTATGGAGTCTATTTACTAAGATCTCCAAAGTTGAAGAAATCTTAGGACCATATGTTCAAAGAAGTAGCGAAATAGCTATTTTCGTTTGTAACGACTTTTCAAAGTACAGTGTAGTTGGGATCATTAATATTTTCAGAGAGTGTCGGATGTCACTGGAAATATGTCGTTTGTCCTGACTGAAATTGTCATATGGAACGACAAAAAAATGTCTTAACTAAAGACAAAAATGTCTTAAAATATGTCTTAACTAACGACAAAAATGTCTTTAGACAAAAATTCTCACATTCAGAACACATTCCCTCCACTTTTTTCTTAACGTACAAATTTTGTCTTTTGAAAGACATTTTTTTGTCGTTAATTACGACAAATTTTCTTTTCCTCTATACGACACTGGAGAATAGTTTAGCCATGCCCTAGCCATGCCCCTTTGCCCATCAGTTCTGGAGTTGTGTCGTACACAACGGATATTACTATTTTTTTGTTGTATACTCTATAGAAAATATGTAGTTCCTGCATTCAATAAATTATTTTTGTCTTTCATACGACAATGTTTTGTCATTATCCCTTTGAACATACAGCCCTAAGTGCATAAGCTCCGTACAATAACATAGGAACTGGAGAAGGGATATCACTAGATATGTCATCTCCACTTTATCACCACTTTGTGCATCTTCCCCCTGGAGTTTTGTTTGATGACCTGCAATTGCCTATGAAATTGCATTAAAAAATATGTGATTAGCATGCATTTCCAATATTATCTGGATTGCATGAATCTCTGTTTGCCAACATTTCAGCAAGATCCGTTACCTTGCAACATGCATTGCACTTCTCAGCAGCGTGGACAGTCCCATATAACACAACAAGGTTTTTTTTCATGAGTCTGAATTGTTGCGCTAATACAGTCCCAAGTGTGAACTAGGCCTAATGGTAAATAAACCCAAGTTATTGTTTTAGGTATATATCCCCTTTAACCTCCAGAGGGGTGTCCATTAAATCTTTCCATAATTTCATTTATTTTAGTGAATTTGGCTTACAAATGACCGGATATAAAATACCTCAAAACACAATGTAATTATTGGGAGTAAGGAGATCAGGGTCTTTCTAGAAATATACAATAAAAATCTGCTTTGCCAACATAAGCCTTAGTTTTACTTCCAACTAAGTTATGGGTTTATATTACAGTGCCCTTTATGTACACAGATTTCCGTAATGAACAACCAACCAATTGTACACACTGGCACTGAACATAATGTCTAACTTCATAGCAGGGACACAATAGAAAAGGATATTTGAATGGATTTACTCTACAACAGGCTATAAATTGCTTGTTGATAATGTTCTCTTGTTTCTCCTTTTGGCTTTGTTATAAAAGGTTGTAATACAGGTATACAAACTAAAGTGGTCTAGCTTGTTTCCAAATAAATACCTATGTTTTTTACTCTTTGTAATATGTGATATGAAAAGGAGCGAGATGTAATAGGTCACTGGTGGGGAGATACAGTCTACCAGTGACTATAAAAAGCCAGGTTTTAAAGGGGAAATATACTTTGAAATAAATGGCTCTTAAAAGGATAGAAATGTTTAGAATATCGAGCAGCTCAGATAGTTTCTTATACTATATATAGTTCTGATGTCTGACTCTCTCGAACATCATAACTTGATAGTTATGCAGTAATCTCTTGATGAATATTACCCCAGCCGCCACTTTTCCCATTCAGTATAAGGAAAAATTGACCCTCCTTGATGAAGAAGGACAGATAATGACAGTAGATTGTCCCTTGTCATGATCCACTGTTGGATCTGAGGGGAGGTGGCTTCAGAATGTGAAAAGGAGAGGGAGGGGTAATATTCACTGTACGATTACTGCATAACTAGTACGTTATGATCTTTGAGAGACTCAGACCTCAGGACTACATAGTATAAGAAACTATCTGAGCTGCTCGATATTCTGAACATTACTATGTGGCATTGTGGCTACAATTGTAGGGAGCTGCACCGGGTCCGCTGACCCTAATGAGTAGCGGTGAGTGCTTGCTTCGTCTCACATAAAGTGTATATTTAAGAGTAGCGACTGTGTTATAATATTACATGTTTCATATCCTCCCAGACACCCAGCTGGAAACTTGCTCCTCAGCCTCATAGCTCCTCACTAGTAAGAGTGGAAATTGGTATAGTGTACTCATTGGTGACCATATTCAATAAGTTAAAGATGTGCCATTTTGTGGCGAACCAACAGTACCACAACTGAGAAATCAAAATTAACAATGTGATGGAACCTCCCTAGCATTCAAGGGGTTAACATTTCCATATCAATAACTGGTGACTTTCAGTTTTTCCCAAAGGTGCACTGGTTTGCCATTTGGCTTAACCCCTTAAGGACTAGCGGTCCCAAGGTGTGTGGTCCTTTAAGAACCAGAATGAAAACTCTGATGTGCCATCCCACATGACTGATCACGTGTGCCGGGACGCCGAACGGGGGACTGAAAGAGATTGCTCTGGTCTTGGAGCGATCAATTTCTGTCCCCGGTATTACTCACAGCACCACACAATGGGTCCGCCACTGAATCCTCCCAAATGCTGTGATAGTGACACAGATGACCAGAGTGTGAACCCGGGTTCGGTGAGTCATGTCGAAGAAGGCTTGGAAGCCTTGGGCTTGGAGGAGACCTTGGGCTTCCATTGATGTTTGGGCTTGGAGAAGGTACGTGGAGCTGAGGGAACCGTCTGGTTCGCCGGATGTGTCTCATTCTGAAAGGAACGAAAATACCGGTTACGATCAAGCAGTGTTTTCTTCCTAGAAACCAAGGGTAGAAGTGTACTCTTACCCCATGTGGCCTCACTGATCAGATCCTTAAGATCTGGCCCAAACAAAGAAGTGCCTTGAAAAGGTAAGGAGAGCAATGCTTTCTTGGAAGCAGTGTCAGCAGACCAGATCTTGAGCCAAAGAGCCTGTCTGGCAAGCACAGACATGGTGGAAACCCTAGCCACCAAACGGATGGCATCAAATAAGGCAGCAGAAACATAGTGCTGTGCCTCAGAAATGTTGGCAAGGAGGTGCAACATATCCGAAAGTAGGAGCACCCTGACAGACAGCAAGGGTGAGCTGTTCAGTCCAGACTGCAATGGCCCGGTTCACCCATGCAGCAGCGAATGCTGGACGCATGGCAGTACCAGCAGTGGCAAAGATGGACTTGAGGGAGACCTCAAGTTTCTTTTCAGTCCAGTCTTTTAGAGCAGATGCATCAGACACTGGCAAGGCAGTAGACCTGGATAGCCTGGAGATAGGAGCATCCACTTTGGGAGGATGAACCCACTGAGCAAGCACAGCCTCAGAGAAGGGATAAAGCTTGACAAATTTCTTGGAGACAGAAGGTTTCCTGTCCGGAGACTTCCACTCATCAGACACAAGGCGGTCAAGAGTGGGGTTAGGTGGAAAGCAAGTAAAGGGCTTTTTAGGCTCCTGAAATACATCAGAAGGGTCAGAAGGAAACTCCTGACCTAAGGGAATGTTGACGGTATTTAAAACAGCCCTGATCAGGCCCTTAGCCAAGGGCTCAGGATCAGCCTCAAAAGGGTCCCCAAAAAACTGAGAGGAGCCCACCGCAGAACATTCCTCAACATCTGAATCCACCAGCAGTTCCTCCTCAGAGGAATCGGACACGTCAGGTATACCCTGAGGTTTTGGCAGGGAAGACTTGACGGAGGAGGGCGTCTGCCAAGAATGAAAGACCCCCTGTAACTGGGATGGAAAGAGTTGCTATGTGGACCTAAGGTCCCTAGTAGCAGCCTTGAACTCTTGCACCCAAACTGGCTCTAATGCATGGCTGGAGGTCCCTGGAAGACTCTCAGGGACATCAGAACATGCTGGTCATAAATGTCCTGTGAATTCTCTAGGTAACCCTGAATAACAGGGAGAGCAATGCGCAATAGGGGATACAGAGACCCCAGCATCCTTAGTCTTAGGTCTGGCCCCAAGCTCCAACGGTATAGACATTCTCACAGTGTCAAATAACATTACTGTATAAGAAATCACCCAATTACAGTGTGTAGGATTAAAGTTTCACCCCAGAAATCGCTAAAATAAACTTATCTGGCAGGTGAAGGGTTAATCAGCAGAGGAGAAAAGGAGAGTCCAAGCCATGTTTTAAGAAGAAGCCTCGGTGGGCAACTCCTGAGGAAAGAACTTGTAGCCAAGAATTCCCCCCCAGAGCTTAAGGTCCACAAAAAGCACCTGCTCACTGAGCTAGCCACATCTAAGGGCATTGTCAGTTATGGCAATCCGCCTAATGGTGGTATTCCATTTCTAACAGAAAAATAAAAAACTTCTAAAGCTAAAGCAGAACTGTTCTCTTCTCTGTGTTAACTTCACCAAGGAGCAAATCTTTCTGGAACTGGTTGGATAGCTGCAGCTAAGGAGGGAAGGTAAGCTCCACCCCCTGCATACAATTCTAGAATTGTTCCTGCGTACAATTAAAGGGGCGGATCGCCTACCCAAAGTTACCAGTCACCTGTATTGGACGACAGAGAAATTAATTGTATTTTACACCATATGAATTTTTATGTGTCAGATTACAGAACAGCAAAATGAGTCTCTAGCATGAATTAGCGTTTGGGGATCAGCTGGTAAATGAAACCTAATTACAATGCCCTAAAATCTGATGTAATGAGTCGATAAAGGCATGTTATATTTTCTTGCACAACTGGAGAGAAAACATGGAGAAGTTCACGCTTGAAACATCACTACAATCCAATTTTTTATTAAGTGTTTATTTTACAGATATTTCAGGTGTTTATGCTTAAAGGATTTCAAAACAGCTTAAAATGTAAATTACGGTATGTTAAGAATCTTTGGTGTTGCAATATATAGGAGTACATGCATTTCATAGCCAATTTCTGACAGTCTGGATAATGTCAGTTTTATCCAGTAGAAAGATACATTTTACATTTACAGGTTTACAATCATGGCTTGTGTAATGGACACCGTAAGGGTTTGATATAGACTCGTTTAGGGTTTCTAACCATAATTGGAAGACATATTGAGTGTCATTTTCATAAATAAATGGATATTATTCACTCAAGTCTACGGGTCCTATTTTAAAGGATGAATGGGTACAATATGTGTGTTTCATCTCATTTGGTGCTAGTTATTCCCATAGTTATCAATAAGAACTTGTGAAAAATTTGCATATGGTCTTATTTACAAAAGAAACAAGGCGCAATTCTGGAGAAAATACAATTCCCCAAAACTCCCATTGATTTAAATAAGGATTTTTCTCCCCTGAACACAAGAGAGGCTTCCAAAGTACTTCTCTCTAGCATTCAAATGGTTAAAAGTCCCATTTAACTCAGTTGGAAATTTTGTTCCTGCCCTATGGTACAGTTGGTTAGTTCCAGAATTGTTCCTCATTTCTTCTGTGAATAAGGTCGTTCATGTCTTATATCCCTTTGAGTGCCAGAGAGGTACGCAATGCATTGCTTAGCAATGCGTTGCGTACCTCTCTGGCACTTAAAGGGATATACTTTGTTGACATATAAAAATGTATGCTGTGTGGGAGTCTGCCCCTTCTCAAGGTGCTTAAAGCCAAACTATCAATGAAAATAAAGTGCTCCCAAATGATTATGCATATATTGTTATACACACAGCCATACTAGTTTTACCCTTAATAAGTCCTGCACTGTTCGTCCTGGTCTCCTCTATGAGGCGCTGCATTGCACCTTAAGATAAAGGAAGGGACTGACAGTGCAGGTGAACAGATGCCTGCTTGTGCTTCTGGGAATGAGTTGGATTTATCAGTAATGCCAGACTTGTTCAGTCCGCTATCGCAATGATTTGGGGGGCACTTTATTTTCAGTGATAGTTCCATACTAAAGGGTGTGAAATATGGTAGTGTTTCATTATTCACCATCATACTCCTTATATACCGCTCAAAAATCTAATACATAGCAGTAAGATAAAAAGCCCATTTCGGTATGCCTACTCCATGGTGGAATAATAGTGGGTACATGTTATTTGATTTACACAAGAATACCTTACCTCATGGGTGTCCGTGCGGCCTGCCTGACCCCAGGGTACGACCCGCCTGAGATTTATAACCCTTTGAGTTGGTTGAAACCTGTTGGATACCTCTCTGTCACTCAAAGGGTTAATAAAAATCCAGTTAACTAGCACACATGAACTAGTAGGCCAGTAAGGCCTATAATGGACTACTATGTATCAGTATTGTCATTGACCTGTTCAATAAATAAATCCCTATTTTTGAATAGCTGACACGATATATATTCACCATTGTTATTAATAAAAATAATTATGTTGCCCTCACAAGTATTGCTTTCTAATGTGGCC